>CM051646.1:0-4800000 GCA_028020825.1 Podargus strigoides
CTAACTAACCCTAACCCTAACCCTAACCCTAACCCTAACCCTAACCCTAACCCTAACCCTACCCTAACCTAACCCTAACCCTAACCCTAACCCTAACCCTAACCCTAACCCTAACCCTAACCCTAACCCTAACCCTAACCCTAACCCTAACCCTAACCCTAACCCTAACCCTAACCCTAACCCTAACCCTAACCCTAACCCTAACCCTAACCCTAACCCTAACCCTAACCCTAACCCTAAACCCTAACCCTAACCCTAACCCTAACCCCTAACCCTACCCTAACCCTAACCCTAACCCTAACCCTAACCCTAACCCTAACCCTAACCCTAACCCTAACCCTAACCCTAACCCTAACCCTAACCCTAACCCTAACCCTAACCCTAACCCTAACCCTAACCCTAACCCTAACCCTAACCCTAACCCTAACCCTAACCCTAACCCTAACCCTAACCCTAACCCTAACCCTAACCCTAACCCTAACCCTAACCCTAACCCTAACCCTAACCCTAACCCTAACCCTAACCCTAACCCTAACCCTAACCCTAACCCTAACCCTAACCCTAACCCTAACCCTAACCCTAACCCTAACCCTAACCCTAACCCTAACCCTAACCCTAACCCTAACCCTAACCCTAACCCTAACCCTAACCCTAACCCTAACCCTAACCCTAACCCTAACCCTAACCCTAACCCTAACCCTAACCCTAACCCTAACCCTAACCCTAACCCTAACCCTAACCCTAACCCTAACCCTAACCCTAACCCTAACCCTAACCCTAACCCTAACCCTAACCCTAACCCTAACCCTAACCCTAACCCTAACCCTAACCCTAACCCTAACCCTAACCCTAACCCTAACCCTAACCCTAACCCTAACCCTAACCCTAACCCTAACCCTAACCCTAACCCTAACCCTAACCCTAACCCTAACCCTAACCCTAACCCTAACCCTAACCCTAACCCTAACCCTAACCCTAACCCTAACCCTAACCCTAACCCTAACCCTAACCCTAACCCTAACCCTAACCCTAACCCTAACCCTAACCCTAACCCTAACCCTAACCCTAACCCTAACCCTAACCCTAACCCTAACCCTAACCCTAACCCTAACCCTAACCCTAACCCTAACCCTAACCCTAACCCTAACCCTAACCCTAACCCTAACCCTAACCCTAACCCTAACCCTAACCCTAACCCTAACCCTAACCCTAACCCTAACCCTAACCCTAACCCTAACCCTAACCCTAACCCTAACCCTAACCCTAACCCTAACCCTAACCCTAACCCTAACCCTAACCCTAACCCTAACCCTAACCCTAACCCTAACCCTAACCCTAACCCTAACCCTAACCCTAACCCTAACCCTAACCCTAACCCTAACCCTAACCCTAACCCTAACCCTAACCCTAACCCTAACCCTAACCCTAACCCTAACCCTAACCCTAACCCTAACCCTAACCCTAACCCTAACCCTAACCCTAACCCTAACCCTAACCCTAACCCTAACCCTAACCCTAACCCTAACCCTAACCCTAACCCTAACCCTAACCCTAACCCTAACCCTAACCCTAACCCTAACCCTAACCCTAACCCTAACCCTAACCCTAACCCTAACCCTAACCCTAACCCTAACCCTAACCCTAACCCTAACCCTAACCCTAACCCTAACCCTAACCCTAACCCTAACCCTAACCCTAACCCTAACCCTAACCCTAACCCTAACCCTAACCCTAACCCTAACCCTAACCCTAACCCTAACCCTAACCCTAACCCTAACCCTAACCCTAACCCTAACCCTAACCCTAACCCTAACCCTAACCCTAACCCTAACCCTAACCCTAACCCTAACCCTAACCCTAACCCTAACCCTAACCCTAACCCTAACCCTAACCCTAACCCTAACCCTAACCCTAACCCTAACCCTAACCCTAACCCTAACCCTAACCCTAACCCTAACCCTAACCCTAACCCTAACCCTAACCCTAACCCTAACCCTAACCCTAACCCTAACCCTAACCCTAACCCTAACCCTAACCCTAACCCTAACCCTAACCCTAACCCTAACCCTAACCCTAACCCTAACCCTAACCCTAACCCTAACCCTAACCCTAACCCTAACCCTAACCCTAACCCTAACCCTAACCCTAACCCTAACCCTAACCCTAACCCTAACCCTAACCCTAACCCTAACCCTAACCCTAACCCTAACCCTAACCCTAACCCTAACCCTAACCCTAACCCTAACCCTAACCCTAACCCTAACCCTAACCCTAACCCTAACCCTAACCCTAACCCTAACCCTAACCCTAACCCTAACCCTAACCCTAACCCTAACCCTAACCCTAACCCTAACCCTAACCCTAACCCTAACCCTAACCCTAACCCTAACCCTAACCCTAACCCTAACCCTAACCCTAACCCTAACCCTAACCCTAACCCTAACCCTAACCCTAACCCTAACCCTAACCCTAACCCTAACCCTAACCCTAACCCTAACCCTAACCCTAACCCTAACCCTAACCCTAACCCTAACCCTAACCCTAACCCTAACCCTAACCCTAACCCTAACCCTAACCCTAACCCTAACCCTAACCCTAACCCTAACCCTAACCCTAACCCTAACCCTAACCCTAACCCTAACCCTAACCCTAACCCTAACCCTAACCCTAACCCTAACCCTAACCCTAACCCTAACCCTAACCCTAACCCTAACCCTAACCCTAACCCTAACCCTAACCCTAACCCTAACCCTAACCCTAACCCTAACCCTAACCCTAACCCTAACCCTAACCCTAACCCTAACCCTAACCCTAACCCTAACCCTAACCCTAACCCTAACCCTAACCCTAACCCTAACCCTAACCCTAACCCTAACCCTAACCCTAACCCTAACCCTAACCCTAACCCTAACCCTAACCCTAACCCTAACCCTAACCCTAACCCTAACCCTAACCCTAACCCTAACCCTAACCCTAACCCTAACCCTAACCCTAACCCTAACCCTAACCCTAACCCTAACCCTAACCCTAACCCTAACCCTAACCCTAACCCTAACCCTAACCCTAACCCTAACCCTAACCCTAACCCTAACCCTAACCCTAACCCTAACCCTAACCCTAACCCTAACCCTAACCCTAACCCTAACCCTAACCCTAACCCTAACCCTAACCCTAACCCTAACCCTAACCCTAACCCTAACCCTAACCCTAACCCTAACCCTAACCCTAACCCTAACCCTAACCCTAACCCTAACCCTAACCCTAACCCTAACCCTAACCCTAACCCTAACCCTAACCCTAACCCTAACCCTAACCCTAACCCTAACCCTAACCCTAACCCTAACCCTAACCCTAACCCTAACCCTAACCCTAACCCTAACCCTAACCCTAACCCTAACCCTAACCCTAACCCTAACCCTAACCCTAACCCTAACCCTAACCCTAACCCTAACCCTAACCCTAACCCTAACCCTAACCCTAACCCTAACCCTAACCCTAACCCTAACCCTAACCCTAACCCTAACCCTAACCCTAACCCTAACCCTAACCCTAACCCTAACCCTAACCCTAACCCTAACCCTAACCCTAACCCTAACCCTAACCCTAACCCTAACCCTAACCCTAACCCTAACCCTAACCCTAACAACCCTAACCTCTAACCTAACCCTAAACCCTGCTCACCCTAACCCTAACCCTAATCCCTAACCTCCTAACCCTAACCCTAACCCTAACCCTAACTCCTAACCTAGACCCTAAATCCCTAACCCTAAACCCCTAAACCTACTAACCCTAAACCTAACCTCTAACCCTAACCCTAACCCAAACCCTAACTAGACCCTAAACTCCTAACCCTAACCCTAACCCTAACCCTAACCCTAACCCTAACCCTAACCCTAACCCTAACCCTAACCCTAACCCTAACCCTAACCCTAACCCTAACCCTAACCCTAACCCTAACCCTAACCCTAACCCTAACCCTAACCCTAACCCTAACCCTAACCCTAACCCTAACCCTAACCCTAACCCTAACCCTAACCCTAACCCTAACCCTAACCCTAACCCTAACCCTAACCCTAACCCTAACCCTAACCCTAACCCTAACCCTAACCCTAACCCTAACCCTAACCCTAACCCTAACCCTAACCCTAACCCTAACCCTAACCCTAACCCTAACCCTAACCCTAACCCTAACCCTAACCCTAACCCTAACCCTAACCCTAACCCTAACCCTAACCCTAACCCTAACCCTAACCCTAACCCTAACCCTAACCCTAACCCTAACCCTAACCCTAACCCTAACCCTAACCCTAACCCTAACCCTAACCCTAACCCTAACCCTAACCCTAACCCTAACCCTAACCCTAACCCTAACCCTAACCCTAACCCTAACCCTAACCCTAACCCTAACCCTAACCCTAACCCTAACCCTAACCCTAACCCTAACCCTAACCCTAACCCTAACCCTAACCCTAACCCTAACCCTAACCCTAACCCTAACCCTAACCCTAACCCTAACCCTAACCCTAACCCTAACCCTAACCCTAACCCTAACCCTAACCCTAACCCTAACCCTAACCCTAACCCTAACCCTAACCCTAACCCTAACCCTAACCCTAACCCTAACCCTAACCCTAACCCTAACCCTAACCCTAACCCTAACCCTAACCCTAACCCTAACCCTAACCCTAACCCTAACCCTAACCCTAACCCTAACCCTAACCCTAACCCTAACCCTAACCCTAACCCTAACCCTAACCCTAACCCTAACCCTAACCCTAACCCTAACCCTAACCCTAACCCTAACCCTAACCCTAACCCTAACCCTAACCCTAACCCTAACCCTAACCCTAACCCTAACCCTAACCCTAACCCTAACCCTAACCCTAACCCTAACCCTAACCCTAACCCTAACCCTAACCCTAACCCTAACCCTAACCCTAACCCTAACCCTAACCCTAACCCTAACCCTAACCCTAACCCTAACCCTAACCCTAACCCTAACCCTAACCCTAACCCTAACCCTAACCCTAACCCTAACCCTAACCCTAACCCTAACCCTAACCCTAACCCTAACCCTAACCCTAACCCTAACCCTAACCCTAACCCTAACCCTAACCCTAACCCTAACCCTAACCCTAACCCTAACCCTAACCCTAACCCTAACCCTAACCCTAACCCTAACCCTAACCCTAACCCTAACCCTAACCCTAACCCTAACCCTAACCCTAACCCTAACCCTAACCCTAACCCTAACCCTAACCCTAACCCTAACCCTAACCCTAACCCTAACCCTAACCCTAACCCTAACCCTAACCCTAACCCTAACCCTAACCCTAACCCTAACCCTAACCCTAACCCTAACCCTAACCCTAACCCTAACCCTAACCCTAACCCTAACCCTAACCCTAACCCTAACCCTAACCCTAACCCTAACCCTAACCCTAACCCTAACCCTAACCCTAACCCTAACCCTAACCCTAACCCTAACCCTAACCCTAACCCTAACCCTAACCCTAACCCTAACCCTAACCCTAACCCTAACCCTAACCCTAACCCTAACCCTAACCCTAACCCTAACCCTAACCCTAACCCTAACCCTAACCCTAACCCTAACCCTAACCCTAACCCTAACCCTAACCCTAACCCTAACCCTAACCCTAACCCTAACCCTAACCCTAACCCTAACCCTAACCCTAACCCTAACCCTAACCCTAACCCTAACCCTAACCCTAACCCTAACCCTAACCCTAACCCTAACCCTAACCCTAACCCTAACCCTAACCCTAACCCTAACCCTAACCCTAACCCTAACCCTAACCCTAACCCTAACCCTAACCCTAACCCTAACCCTAACCCTAACCCTAACCCTAACCCTAACCCTAACCCTAACCCTAACCCTAACCCTAACCCTAACCCTAACCCTAACCCTAACCCTAACCCTAACCCTAACCCTAACCCTAACCCTAACCCTAACCCTAACCCTAACCCTAACCCTAACCCTAACCCTAACCCTAACCCTAACCCTAACCCTAACCCTAACCCTAACCCTAACCCTAACCCTAACCCTAACCCTAACCCTAACCCTAACCCTAACCCTAACCCTAACCCTAACCCTAACCCTAACCCTAACCCTAACCCTAACCCTAACCCTAACCCTAACCCTAACCCTAACCCTAACCCTAACCCTAACCCTAACCCTAACCCTAACCCTAACCCTAACCCTAACCCTAACCCTAACCCTAACCCTAACCCTAACCCTAACCCTAACCCTAACCCTAACCCTAACCCTAACCCTAACCCTAACCCTAACCCTAACCCTAACCCTAACCCTAACCCTAACCCTAACCCTAACCCTAACCCTAACCCTAACCCTAACCCTAACCCTAACCCTAACCCTAACCCTAACCCTAACCCTAACCCTAACCCTAACCCTAACCCTAACCCTAACCCTAACCCTAACCCTAACCCTAACCCTAACCCTAACCCTAACCCTAACCCTAACCCTAACCCTAACCCTAACCCTAACCCTAACCCTAACCCTAACCCTAACCCTAACCCTAACCCTAACCCTAACCCTAACCCTAACCCTAACCCTAACCCTAACCCTAACCCTAACCCTAACCCTAACCCTAACCCTAACCCTAACCCTAACCCTAACCCTAACCCTAACCCTAACCCTAACCCTAACCCTAACCCTAACCCTAACCCTAACCCTAACCCTAACCCTAACCCTAACCCTAACCCTAACCCTAACCCTAACCCTAACCCTAACCCTAACCCTAACCCTAACCCTAACCCTAACCCTAACCCTAACCCTAACCCTAACCCTAACCCTAACCCTAACCCTAACCCTAACCCTAACCCTAACCCTAACCCTAACCCTAACCCTAACCCTAACCCTAACCCTAACCCTAACCCTAACCCTAACCCTAACCCTAACCCTAACCCTAACCCTAACCCTAACCCTAACCCTAACCCTAACCCTAACCCTAACCCTAACCCTAACCCTAACCCTAACCCTAACCCTAACCCTAACCCTAACCCTAACCCTAACCCTAACCCTAACCCTAACCCTAACCCTAACCCTAACCCTAACCCTAACCCTAACCCTAACCCTAACCCTAACCCTAACCCTAACCCTAACCCTAACCCTAACCCTAACCCTAACCCTAACCCTAACCCTAACCCTAACCCTAACCCTAACCCTAACCCTAACCCTAACCCTAACCCTAACCCTAACCCTAACCCTAACCCTAACCCTAACCCTAACCCTAACCCTAACCCTAACCCTAACCCTAACCCTAACCCTAACCCTAACCCTAACCCTAACCCTAACCCTAACCCTAACCCTAACCCTAACCCTAACCCTAACCCTAACCCTAACCCTAACCCTAACCCTAACCCTAACCCTAACCCTAACCCTAACCCTAACCCTAACCCTAACCCTAACCCTAACCCTAACCCTAACCCTAACCCTAACCCTAACCCTAACCCTAACCCTAACCCTAACCCTAACCCTAACCCTAACCCTAACCCTAACCCTAACCCTAACCCTAACCCTAACCCTAACCCTAACCCTAACCCTAACCCTAACCCTAACCCTAACCCTAACCCTAACCCTAACCCTAACCCTAACCCTAACCCTAACCCTAACCCTAACCCTAACCCTAACCCTAACCCTAACCCTAACCCTAACCCTAACCCTAACCCTAACCCTAACCCTAACCCTAACCCTAACCCTAACCCTAACCCTAACCCTAACCCTAACCCTAACCCTAACCCTAACCCTAACCCTAACCCTAACCCTAACCCTAACCCTAACCCTAACCCTAACCCTAACCCTAACCCTAACCCTAACCCTAACCCTAACCCTAACCCTAACCCTAACCCTAACCCTAACCCTAACCCTAACCCTAACCCTAACCCTAACCCTAACCCTAACCCTAACCCTAACCCTAACCCTAACCCTAACCCTAACCCTAACCCTAACCCTAACCCTAACCCTAACCCTAACCCTAACCCTAACCCTAACCCTAACCCTAACCCTAACCCTAACCCTAACCCTAACCCTAACCCTAACCCTAACCCTAACCCTAACCCTAACCCTAACCCTAACCCTAACCCTAACCCTAACCCTAACCCTAACCCTAACCCTAACCCTAACCCTAACCCTAACCCTAACCCTAACCCTAACCCTAACCCTAACCCTAACCCTAACCCTAACCCTAACCCTAACCCTAACCCTAACCCTAACCCTAACCCTAACCCTAACCCTAACCCTAACCCTAACCCTAACCCTAACCCTAACCCTAACCCTAACCCTAACCCTAACCCTAACCCTAACCCTAACCCTAACCCTAACCCTAACCCTAACCCTAACCCTAACCCTAACCCTAACCCTAACCCTAACCCTAACCCTAACCCTAACCCTAACCCTAACCCTAACCCTAACCCTAACCCTAACCCTAACCCTAACCCTAACCCTAACCCTAACCCTAACCCTAACCCTAACCCTAACCCTAACCCTAACCCTAACCCTAACCCTAACCCTAACCCTAACCCTAACCCTAACCCTAACCCTAACCCTAACCCTAACCCTAACCCTAACCCTAACCCTAACCCTAACCCTAACCCTAACCCTAACCCTAACCCTAACCCTAACCCTAACCCTAACCCTAACCCTAACCCTAACCCTAACCCTAACCCTAACCCTAACCCTAACCCTAACCCTAACCCTAACCCTAACCCTAACCCTAACCCTAACCCTAACCCTAACCCTAACCCTAACCCTAACCCTAACCCTAACCCTAACCCTAACCCTAACCCTAACCCTAACCCTAACCCTAACCCTAACCCTAACCCTAACCCTAACCCTAACCCTAACCCTAACCCTAACCCTAACCCTAACCCTAACCCTAACCCTAACCCTAACCCTAACCCTAACCCTAACCCTAACCCTAACCCTAACCCTAACCCTAACCCTAACCCTAACCCTAACCCTAACCCTAACCCTAACCCTAACCCTAACCCTAACCCTAACCCTAACCCTAACCCTAACCCTAACCCTAACCCTAACCCTAACCCTAACCCTAACCCTAACCCTAACCCTAACCCTAACCCTAACCCTAACCCTAACCCTAACCCTAACCCTAACCCTAACCCTAACCCTAACCCTAACCCTAACCCTAACCCTAACCCTAACCCTAACCCTAACCCTAACCCTAACCCTAACCCTAACCCTAACCCTAACCCTAACCCTAACCCTAACCCTAACCCTAACCCTAACCCTAACCCTAACCCTAACCCTAACCCTAACCCTAACCCTAACCCTAACCCTAACCCTAACCCTAACCCTAACCCTAACCCTAACCCTAACCCTAACCCTAACCCTAACCCTAACCCTAACCCTAACCCTAACCCTAACCCTAACCCTAACCCTAACCCTAACCCTAAC
This sequence comes from Podargus strigoides, assembly GCA_028020825.1. NCBI lineage: Eukaryota > Metazoa > Chordata > Aves > Caprimulgiformes > Podargidae > Podargus > Podargus strigoides. The sequence continues at coordinate 9,455 of CM051646.1, forward strand.
CCTAACCCTAACCCTAACCCTAACCCTAACCCTAACCCTAACCCTAACCCTAACCCTAACCCTAACCCTAACCCTAACCCTAACCCTAACCCTAACCCTAACCCTAACCCTAACCCTAACCCTAACCCTAACCCTAACCCTAACCCTAACCCTAACCCTAACCCTAACCCTAACCCTAACCCTAACCCTAACCCTAACCCTAACCCTAACCCTAACCCTAACCCTAACCCTAACCCTAACCCTAACCCTAACCCTAACCCTAACCCTAACCCTAACCCTAACCCTAACCCTAACCCTAACCCTAACCCTAACCCTAACCCTAACCCTAACCCTAACCCTAACCCTAACCCTAACCCTAACCCTAACCCTAACCCTAACCCTAACCCTAACCCTAACCCTAACCCTAACCCTAACCCTAACCCTAACCCTAACCCTAACCCTAACCCTAACCCTAACCCTAACCCTAACCCTAACCCTAACCCTAACCCTAACCCTAACCCTAACCCTAACCCTAACCCTAACCCTAACCCTAACCCTAACCCTAACCCTAACCCTAACCCTAACCCTAACCCTAACCCTAACCCTAACCCTAACCCTAACCCTAACCCTAACCCTAACCCTAACCCTAACCCTAACCCTAACCCTAACCCTAACCCTAACCCTAACCCTAACCCTAACCCTAACCCTAACCCTAACCCTAACCCTAACCCTAACCCTAACCCTAACCCTAACCCTAACCCTAACCCTAACCCTAACCCTAACCCTAACCCTAACCCTAACCCTAACCCTAACCCTAACCCTAACCCTAACCCTAACCCTAACCCTAACCCTAACCCTAACCCTAACCCTAACCCTAACCCTAACCCTAACCCTAACCCTAACCCTAACCCTAACCCTAACCCTAACCCTAACCCTAACCCTAACCCTAACCCTAACCCTAACCCTAACCCTAACCCTAACCCTAACCCTAACCCTAACCCTAACCCTAACCCTAACCCTAACCCTAACCCTAACCCTAACCCTAACCCTAACCCTAACCCTAACCCTAACCCTAACCCTAACCCTAACCCTAACCCTAACCCTAACCCTAACCCTAACCCTAACCCTAACCCTAACCCTAACCCTAACCCTAACCCTAACCCTAACCCTAACCCTAACCCTAACCCTAACCCTAACCCTAACCCTAACCCTAACCCTAACCCTAACCCTAACCCTAACCCTAACCCTAACCCTAACCCTAACCCTAACCCTAACCCTAACCCTAACCCTAACCCTAACCCTAACCCTAACCCTAACCCTAACCCTAACCCTAACCCTAACCCTAACCCTAACCCTAACCCTAACCCTAACCCTAACCCTAACCCTAACCCTAACCCTAACCCTAACCCTAACCCTAACCCTAACCCTAACCCTAACCCTAACCCTAACCCTAACCCTAACCCTAACCCTAACCCTAACCCTAACCCTAAAAGTGGTCCGGGTAGGGGTTCAAAATGGCGGGAATGTGGTCACGTGGTGTGGGCGGTGCTTGTGGTCACATGGTGGGGGCGGTGCTTGTGGTCACATGGTGGGGGCGGTGCTTGTGGTCACGTGGTGGGGGCGGTGCTTGTGGTCACATGGTGGGGGCGGTGCTTGTGGTCACGTGGTGGGGGCGGTGCTTGTGGTCACATGGTGGGGGCGGTGCTTGTGGTCACATGGTGGGGGCGGTGCTTGTGGTCACATGGTGGGGGCGGTGCTTGTGGTCACATGGTGGGGGCGGTGCTTGTGGTCACGTGGTGGGGGCGGTGCTTGTGGTCACATGGTGGGGGCGGTGCTTGTGGTCACGTGGTGGGGGCGGTGCTTGTGGTCACGTGGTGGGGGCGGTGCTTGTGGTCACATGGTGGGGGCGGTGCTTGTGGTCACATGGTGGGGGCGGTGCTTGTGGTCACATGGTGGGGGCGGTGCTTGTGGTCACATGGTGGGGGCGGTGCTTGTGGTCACGTGGTGGGGGCGGTGCTTGTGGTCACATGGTGGGGGCGGTGCTTGTGGTCACATGGTGGGGGCGGTGCTTGTGGTCACATGGTGGGGGCGGTGCTTGTGGTCACGTGGTGGGGGCGGTGCTTGTGGTCACATGGTGGGGGCGGTGCTTGTGGTCACATGGTGGGGGCGGTGCTTGTGGTCACATGGTGGGGGCGGTGCTTGTGGTCACGTGGTGGGGGCGGTGCTTGTGGTCACATGGTGGGGGCGGTGCTTGTGGTCACATGGTGGGGGCGGTGCTTGTGGTCACGTGGTGGGGGCGGTGCTTGTGGTCACATGGTGGGGGCGGTGCTTGTGGTCACGTGGTGGGGGCGGTGCTTGTGGTCACATGGTGGGGGCGGTGCTTGTGGTCACATGGTGGGGGCGGTGCTTGTGGTCACATGGTGGGGGCGGTGCTTGTGGTCACATGGTGGGGGCGGTGCTTGTGGTCACGTGGTGGGGGCGGTGCTTGTGGTCACATGGTGGGGGCGGTGCTTGTGGTCACGTGGTGGGGGCGGTGCTTGTGGTCACGTGGTGGGGGCGGTGCTTGTGGTCACATGGTGGGGGCGGTGCTTGTGGTCACATGGTGGGGGCGGTGCTTGTGGTCACATGGTGGGGGCGGTGCTTGTGGTCACGTGGTGGGGGCGGTGCTTGTGGTCACATGGTGGGGGCGGTGCTTGTGATTTTTTATGTTATTAGGTGCTTTGTGATTGGTTGGGGGTGTGGTTATGTTAATATGTCATTTGCATATGGGGCGTGGTTTGACGTGGGGTGGGCATATAGTGAGTATATGTATAAATAAAAAGAAAGAAAAATATTAGAGTATTGCATTAACCCTAGGTCACCTGCTCCCGGGGAGTAAAATTTTTTTTTTTTTTTTTTTTTTTTTTACTCCCAGGGAGCAGGTGAGCTTTCTAAAATTGCTAATTTTTATATTTTTAAATATTATTTTAAAATTAAAGTAGTTTGGCCAATTTAAAAGTTAAAGTAGTTTGGCCAATTTAAAAGTTAAAGTAGTTTGGCCAATTTAAAAGTTAAAGTAGTTTGGCCAATTTAAAAGTTAAAGTAGTTTGGCCAATTTAAAAGTTAAAGTAGTTTGGCCAATTTAAAAGTTAAAGTAGTTTGGCCAATTTAAAAGTTAAAGTAGTTTGGCCAATTTAAAAGTTAAAGTAGTTTGGCCAATTTAAAAGTTAAAGTAGTTTGGCCAATTTAAAAGTTAAAGTAGTTTGGCCAATTTAAAAGTTAAAGTAGTTTGGCCAATTTAAAAGTTAAAGTAGTTTGGCCAATTTAAAAGTTAAAGTAGTTTGGCCAATTTAAAAGTTAAAGTAGTTTGGCCAATTTAAAAGTTAAAGTAGTTTGGCCAATTTAAAAGTTAAAGTAGTTTGGCCAATTTAAAAGTTAAAGTAGTTTGGCCAATTTAAAAGTTAAAGTAGTTTGGCCAATTTAAAAGTTAAAGTAGTTTGGCCAATTTAAAAGTTAAAGTAGTTTGGCCAATTTAAAAGTTAAAGTAGTTTGGCCAATTTAAAAGTTAAAGTAGTTTGGCCAATTTAAAAGTTAAAGTAGTTTGGCCAATTTAAAAGTTAAAGTTTGGCCAATTTAGAATTTAAAAGTTAAAGTTTGGCCAATTTAGAATTTAAAAGTTAAAGTTTGGCCAATTTAGAATTTAAAGTTAGTTTGGCCAATTTAGAAATTTCAAGACTTCAAATATAGTCTTTTATATTCATGTGTGGTGGAGCAACCCTAAGGAAAGTCCTGCTCCCTGGGAGTAAATTTTATTTTTAAAAAAAATTTTTAATTTACTCCCAGGGAGCAGGTGGCTTTCTAAGGTTGCCAATTTTTTAATTTGATTTAAATTTCAATTGTTTAGGGTTGTAATTTTACAGCTACAAATTTAGCTTTGTAAAATTAAAATTATAAACTGAACTCTATAAATTTAGAAATTCAGTTGGTTAATATGTTCTGGGGCGGCCCTACAAAATGACCTGCTCCCTGGGAGTAAATTTTATTTAAAAAAAAATTTTTAATTTACTCCCAGGGAGCAGGTGGCTTTCTAAGGTTGCCAATTTTTTAATTTGATTTAAATTTCAATTGTTTAGGGTTGTAATTTTACAGCTACAAATTTAGCTTTGCAAAATTAAACCTGAAAATTTAAAATTATAAACTGAACTCTATAAATTTAGAAATTCAGTTGGTTAATATGTTCTGGGGCGGCCCTACAAAATGACCTGCTCCCTGGGAGTAAATTTTATTTTAAAAAAAAATTTTTAATTTACTCCCAGGGAGCAGGTGGCTTTCTAAGGTTGCCAATTTTTTAAATTTGATTTAAATTTCAATTGTTTAGGGTTGTAATTTTACAGCTACCAATTTAGCTTCGTAAAATTAAACCTGAAAATTTAAAATTATAAACTGAACTCTATAAATTTAGAAATTCAGTTGGTTAATATGTTCTGGGGCGGCCCTACAAAATGACCTGCTCCCTGGGAGTAAATTTTATTTTTAAAAAAAATTTTTAATTTACTCCCAGGGAGCAGGTGGCTTTCTAAGGTTGCCAATTTTTTATTTTGATTTAAATTTCAATTGTTTAGGGTTGTAATTTTACAGCTACCAATTTAGCTTTGTAAGATTAAAATTATAAACTGAACTCTATAAATTTAGAAATTCAGTTGGTTAATATGTTCTGGGGTGGCCCTACAAAATGACCTGCTCCCTGGAAGTAAATTTCTTGTGGGTTTGGGTTTTTTTAAATTTATTTATTTACTCCGAGGGAACAGGTGATTTTCTAGGGTTGCAAATTGCTTTAATTTAAAAATAAAATTTTATTATTAAAAAAATTAAAAATTTAATAGTTAGAAAGTGAGCAAGAAATACAAAAAATGAGACAGAAAAGAAGGTTACGAGAGAAAAGGAGAGTTAAAGAGAAAAGAGACTGAGAGGCAAAGAGGAAAAAAGAGACAAGGAGAGAACAAAAGAGACAGAGACAAACAGAAGACATACATAAGGTCACACAGACACAGTCACTCTCACCAAGTCAAAGTCTGATATAACCACACTCACACAAAGTCAAAGTCACACACACACACACACACACACACACAGAGTCAAAGTCCAGGTCCGCTACACTATGGCAAAGTCCAAGTCATGCACGGCCGTGCTCAGAAAGTCCAAGACACAAGTGACCCACGCTCAAAGTCACTCACGCACAGCCACGTTCAAAGACAGAAAGACAGAAATAATGATTTGGCACAAAGGACACGAGAGCTCTTTATTACCCCCATCTTCCCATTTTTCTTTTTTTAGCATATTTTCTTTTTCTAGTTGTTTCAGTTTAGTTACACCTCTGTTTAGATTTTGCCATTACAGAGGCACCCTTAGCTTTATGTATTCCTTTGCAATTTCAGTTATTGCCCCGATTCTAACATGCATACATCATTGACTCTGTCGCCCCTCCAAGGTGGCTGGTGGCACCTGCAAAAACCAAAGAAAAAAGGCATGTGATGAGATACCGACAGAAACTGCAACCCTCTGTTTTGCCAATCGCTAGGCCTAGCGCAAAGGACGCAGCCAGCAGAAAAACAATCCGGTAACCAGATTCTATTGTACGTAGACAAGTCAGTATATGGGGGATCGCTGGGGGTACAAACAAGTCAGACAGATCACACATAACAGACATCAACCCCAGCGACCCCAGGAATAACACAGCACAACCAATAATAGGTGGAATAAACAAAGACACAAAGTATCCCATAGAAAAAATGGGAGACGACTGAGTCAATAGGCTGACCGTATACCATACTGCCTCCCTACAAAGCCTGCGTTTGCAAATGCCAAACCTGACCGGGGCCCGGTTGCAGGGAGAGTCAGGAGGTCCTTCCCCAATAAGAATCTCTGCAAAGTGCGTCCACCTCACAGACAGACACTCCACCCTTCCTGCAAGCGGTCCCAGTTTTTATGCCCAAAACAGGACGCCTGGCACTCACTTACCCAAAGCGGGGCACCGGGGGCTCATTTACCCAAAGGCTTTCCTTACAAGGCCGGCCACACCTTGGAGGAAAGCCAAAAGGCAAACTCATCCCCTCCTCTTAAAGGACCGTGGGGACCACCCATATGTCAACCTTAATTCAGGGCTCAGGGTTCGGACCCCAGCACTTCACCCTCCCGCCACAATTGCCCTCTCCCCGTCCTTTACTTTGCTCACGTGTCTGGCCTCCTTTGCTTTGGGATTCTGCGTCGCGGCTCAGATACCGTCTGTAGAGCGCAAACGACAGGGCGTGCTTTTAACTGCACCAGTAATACAACACCTCAAAAGTAACAGCTACTTCATCCGACTCGTAATTGCTCACCTCGCCTAAGTCACCTGTGGTACCGATATCCTGATTTGCTCATCGCGTCACACCTTCAAAAGAAAAACACGTCGTGATATAGCTCAGCGGTTCCAGAGGTCTTGCCCGCATTTATGAATACTGTCTAGAGTCCTCCTACAGCCTGACAGAAAAAAAATAAAGATCACACTGTAAACCCCACACTTACAAGCCTTAACCCCTTATAGACTCACCCCAAGTTATCACTGACCGGGCCCTCCCAGAAGTTTCCGGTCATATCCGTAAAACACGTGTGGAAATGACTATCTGCACGGCCTTACGACGGCTGCTCCGTCTGAACTGCCCGTACAACCTTTTCCTAAAAACCGCAGGTGTACCGACATCTAAACCGCAGACGTACTGCTATTCCACCCACCCGACTCTATATGCAGGGGCAGAACAGCTCCAAGACCCACACACACAGGTACAGACAAATGCTAGACAGAACCCTACAAATGATGCAACTTCAAGATGAGAGAAAACTCTCGGCGAGAATAACTCCCGAACCGGACACGCTGTCGGGCGAGAAGACCTAGAGGGCCACGACGGTGGGGCGAGGAGGCTCTGTGGCAGCCCCAGAGAAAGAGGTGAATAAAACGGCCCGTTACAAGAAGTTTCTGCCAAAACCGAGATGACGGATGTGTGAGAAGCCGGGCTTTCAGACCTAAGAACTTGAGGATGCGGGGAAGCTGTCCGAGTACCTGAAAACAGAGAGCTGGAGAGCAGAGCTGCTGCCGCAGCCCGAAATGATGTCGCAAAAGAGGACCGTCCGGAAACTCGCGAGACGCGAGATCGATCCGCGCTTTAAGCTTGTTATGTGAGAACGGAAGCTCCTGACTGGCGCTAGGCCGATGACCTAAGGCATTTGAGATCCTAGGGACAACGCCCGAGATGTATATAATGCCCCTTGAGCGCCAAGAGCGAGGAGGACGTCAAGACCTGAGAAGGGTCTAAGACACAGAAGACAGACACACAAATTGCACAACGAGACACACACAGACTGGAACTGCCCTGCCCATGCTACTGTCATGCTGAACAGTAACTCGCTCTCTTCGCATGCCCAGAGGGGACTGTTCCCGGACAGCCCTCTCCCCTACTCTAACTGTGAAACCCCCCCTGCATTTCCCTACCTTGTCTCGTCCTTCCAACCCCTCCCCAGCCCCAGTCCCTCAACTTAACTTCAGAGAGTCGGGGGTCTGAATCTATCCTTGACAAAAGGAATCACATCAGATAAGTGGGATGTTCGTGCAGTCACCGGGTTCCTCATTATCATCTCCTGCAATAAAAAAAAAAACAAAACAAACACAAACCAGTGCCTGCGTTAAGTATCATGTTGGCTAATGCTAGCCTCTTCCCCGACACCCCTCTCTTCACCAGTGCTCCGGTGTTCCCCTCACCTGCTCCTTACCAAGTCACACACTGCAGCCGTCATCGCTTGCGGTACCTAAGATACCGAGAAACACAAAATTACCGTTGCGGTTATAAGAAGTAACTGGCCCTGTGATCCTCCTCGCTACTCCCCGAGCTCACCTCGATGCTTGTCTAGTTCCAAAGACGGCAAGCACAGCTCCTGTAAAAGAAAAAGGTAAATGCTTAATTGAGTTTACATAGAATACTTAGCTCTTAGTCACTGACCCAGCCCACGATCGCCTCACCTTCTCGCACCGCCTCTCGGCGTACGCCTGCGACCTTCTGACGCTGTGCGTGGCACCTGCAGAAAACAAAGCAAAAGGCACGTTATGAGATACCACCTGAAACTGCACCTGGCCTACGGCAATTCCTGTCTCCTGGGTCTTTACCTTAGACGCTTCCCTGTTTCGGCTCCGCTGTTTGCAGCTGCCACATTGAGGCTCGAGTACCACCTGCGAGGCACGAATGGCAAGGGATGCTCGTAACCTCACCGACAACGCCACATCTGAAAAATAACTGCTGCTTCGACCGACTCATGGCCGGTCACCTCACCTGTGTCATCTCAGGTAGCAACATCCTCATCCGCTCATCGTTAGGAACGCTTTTTAGAGTCCAATGACAGCCTGCCGTTATAAAAATAGACTGACCTTTAGGCCCGACACTTAAAAGCCTTAACTCCTTGGAGATTCACTAGTGCTGAACAGCCCCTCCCAGAAGTCTCCGGTCATCCCCATCAAACACTACTGAAATAACTGACCACACGGCCCCAGGATGGCTACTCAATGCGAGATGACTGTACATTTGCCTATACGCTCTAGACATGAAGGTATGCACCATAGATTCTTACTGCTATTGCAGAAACCCCCGACCCTATACACACGGGCAGAGCAGCTCCAACTCCGACACGCACAGACACGAGCCGACCCTACGCAGAACGCTACGGACGATGCGACTCAAAAATGATAGAAAAATCTCACCTAGGAGGACTCCCGAACCGGAGATGCTGTCACGTGAGAAGACCTACGGGGATCCGACGGTGAGGTGACGAGGCTCTACCGCAGCCTCACAGAAAGACTCGGATGTAACGGCCCATTAAGAGAAGTTACTGGCAAAACTGAGATGATGGATGCACGAGAAGCCTGGCTTTGGGACTTATGAAGCTAAAGATGCAGGGAAGAAGTCACGGTCTGTGAAAATGGAAGGCTAGAGAGCAGACCTGCTGACATGGCCCGAGATGATGCCGCAAAAGAGGACCGTCCAGAAACTTCTGACTTATGAGACTGATCCACGCTTGAAGCTTGCTACGAAAGAACAGAAGCTACCGATCGGCGCTATGCTGATAAGTAAAGGCGTTCGACACGCTAGGGATGAAGCCCGAGACATAGGCTGTGCCCCTTCGGCACCGAGAGCGAGTAGGATGTGGAGACCCGAGGAGGGTCTAACGCACAGAGCACAGATTAGGCAAACTGCACAATACACACGCGGAGGCTGGAACTGCCCTGCCCGGTGGGTGCTGCTGTCATGCTGTAAAGTAACCCGCTCCCTTTGCCTGCCCAGAGGGGACAGTTCCCAGACAGCCCTTTCGCCTACACTAACTGTAAAACCCTCCCTGCGATTCCTGACCTCGTCTCCTTCCAGCCCCAGTCCCTCAACTTAACTTGAGAGAGTTAGGGGTCTGAATCCATCCTTGACAAAGAAACCCCAAACGCATCAGCTAACTGAGCTATTCCTGCAGTCACCGGGTTCCTCTTTCTCACCTGCAATAAAAAAACCCACAACGGTGTCGGCAGTAAGAATCACATCGGCCGACATCGACCTCTCCCCGAATACCCCCCTCGGACGTGCTGTGGCGTCCCGCTCACCCGCTCGTTCCAGAGTCACGTGCCGAGGCTCTCGTCGCTCGTCGTACCCGAGAGACAGAAAATTACTGCTGCGCTTGTGAGAAATCACCGATCGCAAACCTGCGGTGGAGGCGAGCACCTCGACGATGCCTCTGAGTAGCGATGACTGTGAAATCCAGATGGACGGTGGAGGGACGGATGAATAATTAAGTCGGGGATGAAATAAAAGGCACGGGGAAACAGAAACCACAGTTCCGGAGGGTATATTTTAACGTACCTAATATTTCCCAAGGTGAGCCTCATCTGACATTCGGCCTGCACGTTTTACGCCTCCTCTCTTGTGACTTTGATGTACCTCCCATCGACTGTGGAGAGACTTAAAGCAGAACAGACCTCATTGACACCCAAATCCAACAGCAAAAGTTCCTGAGAAAGGCTGATGAACCCCCCTGCCTGTCACAACCCCACACTTGAGAAATACCTTACCTTCACCTGAACTGCCAGGGAATGAATTCCACTCCTTCCTGCAATAACTCCTGCCCTGTATTCGCACTCCTGAATCCCTCGCTTCGGTCACTCCTCAGGAGATGCTCCTCAGGACCGTGCCCTGCGTTCTCATGGCATCTCCTATCTTCTGTCTCTCCGCAGGCTCTGGGCTCTGCTATGGGCCCCGTAAAGAGGCAAAATCCTGACTCTTAAAACCTACGAGGAGTTTGCCGCAAGCTGCAAAGCTTCGAGGGTTGGCACGGTACTCTGTGGGCCATCGGAAATCCGCGATAGGCGGTCCCGTACCCGAACGGACTCCGTGCCTTTTGCCCCTACTGCTTTCTTGAGAAGCGCTAAAGCTCCATATATGGATGCATATGAGAGATTCACCCTAACACCTGATAAATAATTCCACCACCGGTCCTACTAAAAGAGAGGACATCAGCAACTCACACAGTGTACAGTAAAACTGGTAAGAAAAATTAAAAAAAGTTCCATCTGCAATAAAGTCATGAAAACCCCAGGAAAAGGGAATCCACCTAAAATAAAAGAAAAAAGCAACTCACAAAAAAAACCAAAACCAAAAAAACCCCCACCCATACTACTACTAGTCTATCTTGCCACCCCTAAACACTCCATTCAAAATACCAGACATCAAAACCAAAACAAACCAAGAGCTGTATATAACTGCATTTGCTACTCTATATACAGCTGACCCTTGGCCACTTCTGAAGCTCTTACCTGAAACAGATGCCTCTGCTTCTTTAAACACCCAAATGCACCTGACCAAAGAACTGAGAGAGCCTGAAAGCTGCCATCAGCTGAAAGAACAGCAGATCACTGACTCCACTGAAGCCCAGGAGGGGAATGAGCTGCCTGAGGAGAGACTGGGGCTCATATACCCCAAAGCCCCGCCCACTGCCCTCCCACAGTCCTCTGGGAAAAGGGAGGGGGGAACCACCAGAAGATATAAAGGCACCTGAAGGAGCAGCAGCAGGTTTGCTCACATACCTTTCTTTACTGGATGGCACCTAAAATACTGAATGGACAAAGCGAGCTGCGCTGAGAATACCACCTGCTCTTTTACTTCAGCTACATCTACTACATCAGCATCGTGATCAGGTAGGAAATTAAGCCTAATTTTTTTGCAGCATAAATAAGGATAATTGTCATGCTGTTCTGCCAATTACTAGGCCTAGCACAAAGCAAGCAGCCAGCAGCAGAACAAACCGGTAACCGGATGGCAGAGATGGGAGACAGCCAAGGTGATAGGCTGATAATATAGGAGAGAGGCAGCCACATATTGTTGTCACATAGCCCACGTTCACGAGCACCAAACCTGACCGGGGACTGGTTGCAGGGAGAGTAGGGAGGTCCTTTCCCAACAGAGAAACTCTGCAAAGTGCGTCCACCTCACAGATAGATACTCCACCCTTCCTGCAAGTGGACCCAGCTTTTCTCCCCAAAGCAGGACACCTGGCACTCATTTACCCAATGCAGGGCACCTGGGGCTTGTTTAACCAAGGGCTTTCCCTACAAGATCGGCTATACCTAAGAGGAAAGCCAAAAGGCAAACTGATGGCCTCCTTTTAAAGGACCGTGGGAACCACGCATATATCAATCTTAATTCAGGGCTCTGGGTTCAGACCCCAGCACTTCACATGCTAAGCTGCATAGGAGAGGAACTCATAAACTGCAATAACAACAGTATCAAAAATGCTGGGCTTCAGTTTCCTATATAAAAAAATCCAAAACTACTACGAGCTTAGGATTCACTTCTAGCAGGACTATGCGTGTTACCTAACTGCCATTTTTATTTACTCCCAGGGAACAGGTGATTTGTTAGGGTTGCAAATTGTTTAAATTTGAAAATTAAATGTTATTTAAACAAAATAAATTCAGAATTTAATAGTTAGAAAATGAGCAAGAAATACAAAAAGTGAGATAGAGAGAAAAGAGGCTAAGGGAGGCAACGAGAGGCTAATGACCTCAAAGTCACTTTCCCCCTCCACGCTGGCTGTGCTATGCCATACAATACAGTCACAGACCTGTGCAATTCAGATACAAACATAAATGCAGTGCCGTGCAATGCGACACCCTTAGACTGCAGGTGGGACTTGAGGCGACAGCAACGGCGGGAGGGCAGGCAGTCTCGCACTCGAGTCAGCAAAAAGGACAGAGCAACGCAATACAAAACATATACAGAGCTGAGGAAGGCAAGACAGACTGAGATGTCACTCAAATACTGCTGCAATACACAACAAAACCAGATGCAGACCTGCACGATGCAATGGTAACGCAGATCCGTACGACGCAATGGCACTACAGCGTGTGCCTTCGCCCCTCCGAGCTGGCTGGTGGCACCTGCAAAAACCAAAGAAAAAAGGTATTTGGTGAGATACTGCCTGAAACTGCAGCCCTCCCGCAGCGATTCCCGTCTCCCCCTCCTTTACCTCGACTGCTCGCATGTCTGGCCTCCATTGCTTCAGGGTTCTGCATTGCAGCTCGGTTCTGCATTGCATCTGTAGAGCGCAAACAACACGGCGTGCTTGTAACGGCGGCAACACCACCCGAAAAATAACGGCTACGCTGCGTAACAGTGAAATAAGCCCTTCCGGTAAAATGGCGGCGCTGTGTATCCGTACAATAGGGCGTTCTACTAAAATGGCGGCGCTCTGTATCCGTACAATAATGGCGTCCGGAAAAATGGCGGCTGTGTGTAACAGTAAAATAAGCCCTTCCGGTAAAATGGCGGCGCTGTGTATCCGTACAATAGGGCGTTCTACTAAAATGGCGGCGCTCTGTATCCGTACAATAATGGCGTCCGGAAAAATGGCGGCTGTGCGTAACAGTAAAATAAGCCGTTACGGTAAGATGGCGGCGCCGTGTATCCGTACAATAGGGCGTTCTACTAAAATGGCGGCGTTCCGTATCCGTACAAAAATGGAGTCCGAAAAATGGGGGCGGTGTGTAACAGTAAAATAAGCTCTTGCGGTGAAATCGTGGCGCGCCTGTCCTGGTTTGGGTGCACTTTCGTGTCCGTACGGTTGTATTATAATGACGTGTTTGTTTCAAAATCGCGAGTGGGGTCTTTTTTTCGGTGACGTAGCCTGGTGGATCCTGGGTTTGGGTCCGGGTGGAGCTATTTGTGCGGTTGTGGAGGACCTTGGGGTCATAGAGACGGCTTTGGCTCATAGAGTTGGGGATGTGCTGTTGTCTCTATGGTCGGGAACTGAGTGTCTATGGTTTTAGACTCATCCTGGATGCTATTATTTTTTTTTTATTTACTCTGAGGGAGCAGGTGATTTCCTGGGGTTGCTACTTTCTTTATTTTAATAAATTTTTAATTTTTTAGGGTTTTTTTAAAATGAAAAATTTAGTTTTGTAAGTTTAATAATTCAGTTCTTTAACGTGTTCTGGTGCAGCCCTAGAAAATGCCCTGCTCCCTGGGAGTATATTTTTTTATTATTTTTTTTTTATTTGCTCCCAGGGAGCAGGTGATTTTCTGGGGTTGCTAGTTTCTTTAATAAATTTTAAAATTTTTAAGAGTTCTTTACATTTAAAACTTTAGTTTTGTAAGTTTAAAACTACAAATTCAGTTCTTTAAATAACGTGTTCTGGTGCAGCCCTAGAAAATGCCCTGCTCCCTGGGAGTATATTTTTTTATTATTTTTTTTTATTTGCTCCCAGGGAGCAGGTGATTTTCCGGGGTTGCAAATTGTTTACATTTGAAAATTAAATGTTATTTAAACAAAATAAATTCAGAATTTAATAGTTAGAAAATAAGCAAGAAATACAAAAAGTGAGATAGAGAGAAAAGAGGCTAAGGGAGGCAACGAGAGGCTAACGAGAGGAGAGTTAAAGAGAAAAGAGACTGAGAGGCAAAAAGGAAAAAAGAGACAAGGAGAGAATAAAAGAGACAGAGACAAACAGAAGACATACGTAAGGTCACACAGACACAGTCACTCTCACCGAGTCAAAGTCTGACATAACCACACTCGCACAAAGTCAAAGTTACACACACCCACGCTCACAAAGGCAAAGTCCAGGTCAGCCGCGCTGAGACAAAGTCCAAGTCATGCACGGCCGTGCTCAGAAAGTCCAAGACTCGAGTCAGCCACGCTCAAAGATAAAAAGACAGAAATAATAATGATTTGGCACAAAGGACACGAGAGCTCTTTATTACACCTATACTGCTTTTTTTTTTTTTAACCTTTATTTTTTTATCGATTCCGTTTCTTTACACCTCCGTTTACACATGGCCATTACAGATGCTCCCTTACCTTTGTACGTTCCTTTGCAATTTCAGTTATCGCCCCGATTCTGATACGCATACCTCATTGACTCTATTAAAACCGCTATTACTTTTATCTGCTTCGTTACAGACTCGCAGACAGCTTTCCAATGCCGTTACTCAAGTCCACAAGGCGGTCCCCAGCAACATCCTGTCCGCGCTTCCTATTCCTGGCTGGAGAGTCAGCGAGCCCCACAGGTCTCGACAGGCCGTTGACTTTCACACCTGCGTGCCAACAAGGAAAAGTGAAAATCATCGTTACGTAAGAAGTAAACACCTATCGAAACATTTTACAACCCTACCGATGTCCTATTCAGGTAGGCCCAGCTGCTCCACACCCCAGTCCTTCTCTGTGCTGGCCTCCTAGTCCTACTGACCCCACCCATCAACCAAAATATCTGCTGTGGTCTTTCCTTCGCCATCCTCTCAAGAGACCACCCTGCGATCGTGGACAATTGCCACTTTCCCAGGGGGCTGGCCCTGTGTTTTGCCAATTACTAGGCCTCGTACAAAGGACGCAGCCATCAGAAAAACAATCAGGTAAGCAAATTCTATCGTACGTAGAGGAGTTAGTATATAGGGGATCGCTGGGGGTACAAACAAGTCAGATCACAAATAACAGACATCAACCTCGGCGACCCCAGGAGTGACACAGCACGACCAAGAATGGATGGAATAAACAAAGACACAAGGTATCCCATAGAAAAAAATGGGAGACAACCGAGTCAATAGGCTGATCATGTACGACAGAAGTAGCCCCATGTTGCCTCCCCACAAAGCCCGCGTTTCTAAGTGCCAGACCTGACTGGGGCCCACTTGCATGAAGAGTCAGGAGATCCTTCCCCAACAGGAAACTCTGCCAAGTGCGTCCACTTCACAGACAGACACTCCACCCTTCCTGCAAGTGGTCCCAGCTTTTATGCCCAAAACAGGACACCTGGCACTCCTTAGAGCAACTCTAAGCCCAACACACACAGGCACAGACCAACACGACACAGAATGCTATCTACGATGATACTTGAAGATAAGAGAAGAATATTCTGAAGAGAATGACTCCGGAACCAGACACGCTTTCAGACAAAAAGACCTAGAAGGTTGCAATGCTGAGTCAAGGAGGCCCTACGTCAGCCCCAGAAAGACAGCCAGATATAAGAGCGGATTAGAAGTTGCTGTCAAAATTGAGATGATGGCTGACCGAGAAGCTACGCTTCAAGACTTAGGAACATAAGGATGCAGGGGAGGAGTCACGGTCCCCGAAAACTAGTAGCTGTTGAGCAGAGTTGCCGACACAGCCCGAAATGATGTCGCAAAAGAGGACCGTCCGGAAACTCGTGAGAAGCGAGACTGTTCCGCGCTTTAAGCTCATTACGCGAGAACGGAAGCTCCCATTTGCCAGTATGCCGACGAGCGAAGGCATTCCAGACCCTAGGGACGGCGCCCAAGATATATGTTGTGCTCCTTGAGCACTGAGAGCTAGGAGGACGTCAAGACCAGAAAAGGGTCTGGAAGACAAACTACAAAGACCGCACAACAACACACACGCAGAGGCTGGAACTGCCCTGCCCGGCACACCCTACCATTGTGCTATACGGTAATCGGCTCCCTTCGCCTGCCCAGAGGGGACTGTTCCCAGACAGCCCTCTCTCTCCCCTCCACTAACTGTAAAACACCTCCCGGCAATTCCCTACCTCGTCCCCTCCTCATAACCCCTCCCCAGCCCCGGTCCCACTACTTAACTTCAGAGAGTCAGGGGTCTGAACCCATCCAGATGAGTGGTATGTTCCTGCAGTCACCAGGTTCCTCCTCCTCATCTTCTGCAATTAAAAAGAAAGATCGGTGCCAGCAGTAAGTATCACATCGTCCAGTGTTAACTTCAACAACACTCTTCTCCTCGGAAATGCTCCAGTGTTCCGCTCACCTGCTCATTCCAGAGTCGGACGCTGCAGCTGTCATCGCTTCTGGCACCCGAGATACCGAGAAACACGCGATTACTGTTGCGGTTGTGAGAAGTCACTGGCCCCGTGATCCTCCTCGCTACTCCCCCAGCTCGCCTCAAATGCCTATTCATTTCCAGAGACGGCCGGCATAGCACCCGCAAAACCAAAGGTAAATGCCCGACTGAGTTGTCATAGAACATTTTGCTCTTAGTCACTGACCCAGCCCAGCACCGCCTCACCTTCTCTTACCGCCCATCAGTGTGTGCCTCCGCCCCTCCGAGGCTGCGTGTGGCACCTGCGAAAACCAAAGCGAAAGGCACGTGGTGAGATACTGCCTGAAATGGCAGCCTGCCTGCAGCGATTCCTGTCTCCCTCTCCTTTACCTTGACTGCTCGCATGTCTGGACTCCATCTCTTTGGGCTGATGTGTTGAGGCTTGGATACCATCTGTAAAGCACAAACAACAGGACATGCTTAAAACTGCACCGACGATACGGTACCTGAAAAATAACTGCTACTTCAACCGACTCGTAATTGCTCACCTCGCCTCGGTCACCTCTGGTACCGACATCCCGATTCGCTCATCGCTTCACACCTTCAAAAGAAAAAAACACCATGATTTAGTCACGTAGCCACCAGCTGCATCTTTCCTCTGACACCACACGTAGACCCACCTTCTTACGGCGCTCCACTCGCCTCCTCTATGCATGTCTTGTCGTGCGTCTGAAAAAAATATTGAGAGAGTCACCCAGGTGCTGACCAATAGCTTACCACTCCCATAGGTCTTGTCTCCATTTAGGAACACTGTCTAGTGTCCAAGTATGGCCTGACATAAAAAGAAAAAGACCACATCATAAGCCCCTCACATACAAGCACTAACACCTCAGAGATTCAGTCTGATTCATTACCACTGAAGAGCCTCCCAGAAGGCTCTGGTCATCTCCATAAAGCACTTGGGGAAATGACTGTCCACACAGCCTGATGATGGCTACTCGATCAGAGTTGCCTGTACAACCTCTGTCTAAACACTCCAGGCGTATCGACGTATTTACCAGACTCTTGTTGCTCTTCCACCGATGCCTGACTCTATCCACACGGGCAGAGCAGCTCCAAGCCTGACACACAGGCCAACACTACACAGAACGCTACAGACAACGCGACTCAAAAATGAGAGAAAAATCTCAGTAAGAAGAACGACTCCCGGACCAGAGACGATGACAGGCAAGACGACCTACAGGGACCCAACTGTGAGGCGAGGAGGCTCTACGGCAGCCTCGGAGAAAGAGTCGGACGTAACGGTTACAAAAAGGTACCGCCGAAGCTGAGATGATGGATGCGCAACAAGCCTTCAAGACCTAAGAACATAAGGATGCGGGGAAGGAGTCCCAGTCCCTGACACCTGATGGCTTAAGAGCAGAGCTGCTGACACAGCCTGAAATGATGTCTCATAAGAGGAACGTCCAGAAACTCCTGAGACGCAAGGCTGAACCACGCTATAAGCTGTTTATGAAGAAACAGAAGCTCCTGTTTGGCGCTATGCCGATGAGACCCCAGGGATGGGTGCCCAAGATATAGGCCGTGCCCCTTCAGCACCAAGAGCGAGGAGGACATCAAGACCCGAGGAGGGTCTAAGACGCAGAAGACAGACTACACAAACTGCACAACAACACACACAGGCTGGAACTGCCCAGCCCGGCATGTGCTACCATCGTGCTATTAAGTAACCCGCTCCCTTTGCCTGCCCAGAGGGGACTGTTCCCGGACAGTCCTCCCCCCTACACTAACTGTAAAGCCCTCCCTGCAATTCCCAACCTTGCACCTCCTCCCAGCCCCTCCTCAGCCCCGATCCCTCAACTTAACTTCAGAGAGTCGGGGATCCGAATCCGTCCTTGACAAAGAAATCTCATCAGCTAACTGGGATGTACCTGTAGTCACCAGGTTCCTCCTCCTCATCCTCTGCAATAAAAAAAAGTGCCTGCAATAATTATCACATTGGCTAATGCTAACCTCTTCCACAACACACCTCTCCTCAGAAGTGCCCTGGTGTTCCACTCACCTGCTCAGTCCAGAGTCGGATGCTGCAGCCGTCATCGCTCGTGGTACCAAAGATGCCGAGAAACAACAAACCACGATGTCGCACAGTCACCGGTCGCATCGTCCCTCTGACGCCAAACGCAGACCCACTTTCTTATCGTGATCCGCTCACCTCCTCTGTCGGGCATCTTGTCCCTCTGCATCTGAAGAAAAAATACATTAAGCAAGTCACCCATATGCTGATAATTGCTTAACGAGTCTCACGATCTCAATTCCATAAAGGAACACTGCTTAGAGTCCAACTACAGCCTGCCATTATAAAACTAGACTGAACTTTAAGCCCCGCGCATACGAGCCTTACCTCCTTGGAGGTTCAATCTGATTCATTACCGCTGAACACGCCCTCCCAGAAGCCTCAGGTCGTCCCCACGAAACACCACGGAAATAGCTGACCACACGAGCCCAACGATGGCTGCTCAGAGATGACCGTACAACCTTTGCCTACATGCTCTAGACATCAACGTATTAACCATAGATTCTTACTGCTATTGCACCGACCCCTGACTCTATACACACGGGCAGAGCAGCTCCAAACCCGACACGCCGTTTTGCCAATTACTAGGCCTAGAACAAAGGATGCAGCCGGCACAGAACAAACCAGTAACCGGATTCTATTGCACACAAAAGGGTCAATACACGGGTGATCGCCGGGGGTACAAACAAGTCAATCGGGTTACACGTAATAGACATCAACCCCAACGACCCCAAGAACGATGCAGCACGGACAATAACCGATGGAACAAACAAAGCAACAAAGTCTCCTATAGAAGAGATGGGAGACAACCAAGCCGAGAGGCTAATAACATAGGACAGAGGCAAACTCATGCTGTTCCCACGGAGCCCGCGTTCACAAGCACCAAACCTGACCGGGGCCCAGGTGCAGGGAGAGTCGGGAGGTCCTTCCCCAACAGGGAAACTCTGCAAAGTGCGTCCACATCACAGACAGACACTCCCCCCTTCCTGCAAGTGGTCCCAGCTTTTATCCCCAAAGCAGGACACCTGGTGCTCGTTTACCCAATGGCTTTCCCTGCAAGGTCGGCCGCACCGTGGAGGAAAGCCAAAAGGCAAACTCATCGCCTCCTTTTGAAGGACCGTGGGAACCACCCAGATGTCAATCTTAATTCAGGGCTCAGGGTTCAGACCCCAGCACTTCACACACACAGGCACAAGCCAACGCTACACAGAACGCTTCAGACGATGCAACTCAAAGATGATAGAAAAACCTCACCGCGAAGGACTCCCGGACCAGAGATGATGTTGGCCAAAAAGACCTATTGGGACCCGACGGTGAGGTGAGGAGGCTCTACGGCAACCTCAGAGAAAGAGTCAGATGTAACGGCCCGTTACAAGAAGGTACCGCCAAAACTGAGACGATGGATGCGCGAGTAGCCTGGCTTTGGGACTGAAGAACCTAAGGATGCAGGGAGGGAGTCACAGTCTGTGAAAACAGACAGATAGAGAGCAGACCTGCTGACACAGCCCAGAATGATGCCGCAGAAGCGGAACGTCGTGAAACTTCTGAGAGGCAAGATCGATCCACGCTCGAAGGTGGTTATGAAAGAACAGAATCTCCCGATCGGCACTACTGACCCTAGGGATGGCACCTGAGACGTACGCCGTGCCACTTGAGCACGAAGACCTAGGAGGCCGTCGAGACCTGTGAAGGGTCTAAGACACAGAAGACAAACTACACAAACTGCACAACAACAAACACGCAGAGGCTGGAACTGCCCTGCCCAGTGCACGCTGGTGTCATGCTGAAAAGTAACCCGCTCCCTTTGCTGGCCCAGAGGGGACTGTTCCCAGACAGCCCTCTCCCCTACACTAACTGTAAAATCCTCCCTGCAATTCCCAGCTTTGTCCCTTCCCAGCCCCAGTCCCTCAACTTAACTTCAGAGGGTCTGGGGTCTGAATCCATCCTCGACAAAGAAACCCCAAACGCATCAGCTACCTGGGCTGTTCCTGCCATCACCAGGTTACTCTTTGTCACCTGCAGTAAAAAAAACCCAACGCAACAGTGTCAGCAGAAAGAATCACACTGGCCAACACCAACCTCTACCAGAGCAACCCCCTCGGATGTGCTGTGGCACGCCGCTCACCTGCTCGTTCCAGAGTCACATGCCGAGGCTGTCACCACTGGTTGTACCCGAGGTGCCGAGAGACAGAAAAGTACCGTTGCGCTTGTGAGAAATCACCAATAGCAAACCTGTGGTGGAAGCAAGTACCTCAACAAGGCCTCCGGGTAGCAATGACTCTGAAATCCAGAGGGACGGATGAATAATTAAGTCAGGGGATGAAATAAAAGGCATGGGGAAACAGAAACCACAGAGTTCCAGAGTTCTAATATTTCCCAAGGTGAGACTTACCTGACGTTCAGCCTGGATGATTTACACCTCGTCTCCCGTGACTTTGTTGTATCCTCCGTCAGCTATGGGGAGACTTAAAGCAGAACAGACCTCATTGACACCCAAATCAAACAGCAAAACCTCCTGAGAAAGGCTGATGAACCCCCCCCGCCTTCCACAACCCCAAACTCGAGAAATACCTTCTCGTCACCTGAACTGCCAGGGAAGGAACGCCGCTCCTTCCTGCAACGACTCCTGCCATCCATTCACACTACTGAATTCCTTGCTTCAGTCACTCCTCAGGAGATGCTCCTCAGAACCGGGCCCTGTGTTCTGAGGCCATCTCCTATCTTCTTTCTTTCCACAGGCTCTGGGGTCTGCTACAAGCCCTCTAAAGAAGCAAAGTCCTGACCCTTACGAACTACCAGGGGCCTGCTGAAAGCTGCCAAGGTTCTAGGGACGGCGTGATACTCTGTGTGCGATTGGAAAAGGCAATAGGCCATCCCATACCTGAAAAGACTCTATGCCTTTTGCCCCTACTGCCTTGTTGAGAAGTGCTAAAACTCCATACAGAGATGCACACAAGAGGCTCACCCTAAACCCCTGATAGATAATCTCACCCTGAGTCCTCTTAAGAGAATATAAGCTACACACACAGTGTGCAGTAGAACTGGTGAAAAAACACAATGTTCCACGTTCCGCAAAGTCTGAAACTCCAGGAAAATGGAATGCAGCTAGACTAAAAACAAACAAACAAAAAAAAACCCACAAAAAACTACACTTACTACTACTGAAACATCTTGCCATCAGCAGCCAGTTTGCTCACGTGCCTTAAGTGTATGGCGCGTGAAGTACTGAACGGTGAAAGCAGCGTGTACTGAGAATGACAACATCCGCACCTTCGCTGCAACTGCATCTATTGCATCAGCATCGTGATCAGATAGGTGCCTCCGCTTAGCCAATACTCGGGGCTAAACTGTAACAGCTATTCTACCAACCCGATGCTCGATCCCCAGCTGAGAAGGGGAATCGAGGCAAAAAAGGGAGAAGCCCCAAGAGTTGAAGTAGAAACAGATTTAATGAAATAACAAAACCGATACAATCACCGACATAAAGTATGCAAGGTTCTACTCACCTGGGTCCTTGAGGTCAGCAGCAGGAGCAGGCCAGGAGGGAGAAGCCCCAGGATGAGGAACTCCACCCTCAGTGAGCTCCCTCCTTTTATAATGAGCATGCTTAAGTGGTATGGGATACACCTGTGGGTCAGTTGCCTTCATCGGATCCCTCAGCTGACTCGGTGCTACTCGTTGCCTGCCTCCACGTCTGGCACACACACCTGTTCCTGGGAAACCACGACATTAAATAACCTGGCCTTGGACAGCAGCGCACCCCTCCATCCCACGTCTGGGCCTGGCAGAAAACGTGTCCCTCCGGGCTATGTCTGGCCCTGGTGGGCAGCTAGCACCTCTGGGCTACGTCTGGCCCTGGCGGGCAGCTTGCCACTCCGGACTACATCTGGCCCTTGCAGGGGGCGCGATCGTCCAGAACGCGTCTGGCCCTGGCTGGCGGCACAAGCCTCCAGGTTACATTAGGCTCTGGCTGGGGGCGCGAGCCACCGGGCTGCGTCTGGCCCTGGCAGGGGGCACGAGCCTCTGGGCTACGTCTGGCCTTTGAGGGCGGAGTGAGCCTCCGTGCTACGCCTGACCCTGGTGGGCGGCTAGCCCCTCCGGCGTACGCCTGGCCCTGATGGGCAGCTAGCCCCTCAGGCTACGTCTGGCCCTGGTGGGGAGGTGTGAGTGTCCGGGCAATGTCTGGCCCTGGTGGGGGGGGCACAATCCTCCAGGATATCTCTGGCCCTAGCAGGGAATACGGGCTTCGTCTGGTCCTGGCAGGTGGCGTGAGCCTCCTGGCTGTCTGGCCCTGCTGTGCGGCACACCCCTTCTGCTTATGTCTGGCCCTGGCAGGTGGCACGGGCCTTGGGGCTACATCTGGCCCTGGTGGGCAGCTCGACACTCCGGGCTACGTCTGGCTCTGGTGGGTGGCACAACCTTCCATGCTACGTGTGTACTTGTTGGGCCCCTCTCCCCTCCTGGCTATGTCCGGCCCTGGCGGGCGGCTAGCCCTCGTGGGCTATGTCTGGCCCTGCCGCACAGTGCAAGCTGCTGGGCTACATCTGGCCTTGCTGGGCAGAGCGAGCAGCTGGGCTACATCTGGCCCTTGCCAGTGGCTAGCACCTCTGGGCTACGTCTGGCCCTGGTGGACGGCTGGCCCCTGTGGGCTATGTCCGGCCCTAGCGCGCAGATAGCCTCTCCGGGCTATGTCTGGCTCTGGCAGGAGGCTAGCCCATTCAGGCTACATCTGGCCCTGGCGGGCAGCTTGTTCCTCCGGGCTACGCATGGCCACGGCGGGCAAGCTCGCCCCTCCAAACTCCATCTGACCCTGGACGAGAAAATAGAGGCTGAAAACCTACGGGATGCCAAAGAGGGTTGGGAGGCTGAAAAGGTGTGGGAGGGCAACAAGAAAGAAGAGTCCGAAAAGGGGTGGGAGGCCGAAAGAGGGGGATACGACGAGGGGTAACAGCCTCAAGCTGTGCCAGGGGAGGTTTAGACTAGGTATTAGAAAAAAATTTCTTCTCTGAAAGGGTTCTCAAGCACTGGCACAGGCTGTCCAGGGCAGTGGGGGAGTCCCCATCCCTAGAGGGACTTAAGAAATGTGTACATGAGGTGCTAAGGGACAGGGAACTGGCAGTGTTGGGTTAACGGTTGCACTTGATGACCTTAGAGGTCGCTTCCAACCAAGGCTGTTCTGTGATTCTGTGACCTATGTCCGGCCCTGGCGGGCAGGGAGCCCTGACATAAATTAGACGAGGTTCTACTCACCTTGGTCCTTCAGGTCAACCGCAGGAGCAGAAGGCCAGGAAGGAGGAGCCCCAGGAAGAGGAATGCCACCCTCAGTGAGCTCCCTCCTTTTATAATGAGCATGCTGAAGTGGTATGGGATACACCTGTGAGTCAGCTGCCTTGACTGCCGATTCTTGCCCTTGATTCTGCTCGGGCACCCCGAGAAGCCACGACCGACCTTCCCGGGGTACCTGCCGCACGTCTGGGGTCAGCCAAAGGTTTCGGTGTGGCTCACGCCTTCCGGGGCTGTCGTCACCATCTTGGAAACCCCTCGCCTCCTCGAAGCACCGCAAAGGCTACAGCCCTCGCTGTGGTCTTATGGACTGTAAACCCGCTTTATCTGCCTTGGGCAAAAAGGGCTGTGTGGAGGCAATGATCTTACAAAAGAGGGTTACAAATCCACTACCTCCTTGAACTTCTACAAAGCTAAAGCCCTGCTCGCCACACTCCAGCAGGTATGAAATCAGACTCGTGGTCAGATTTTGATTTCCATGTGGTTTAATAAGTTAACAGGTTCAGCCATTACACAGCAATGAAATTCTTCTTCAGCATTTACAAAGGTGCGAGAACTTCATTCATTTAGTCCAAATTAAGTCATTTTATTCTCATCTCTTAAATAGCTACACGGTTCCTATTTTTTTTTATCTAAACAATCTGGGGTTAAAATAATCCACCCAGAGAGAAGGCATCAAAGTACAAAAGAGCACGCACAAGGAGGGGCGCTAATTCAAATTCTGCATGGGTATTTGGTCCGGTACCGGGACGAGCAAGGAAAGGTGGTGTGGAGCAGTCATGCCTGTAGAAGGAGCTGCGGTATCGCAAGTACACAAAGACCTTTACCAGAAGTTTGACCACCACAGGGACTGTTACTCTACCGTGATGCTCACCGTCACCTAGGGGGAGGGAGGGAGGGAAGAACAATGCAAAAGACCCCAAAAAACCCACAAACCCCAGCCACTCAATGTTTGAGCATCTCGCCAGCTACCCACAAATTACTTCTCTGTAGGTTTAGCAAACAACAAACTGAGAGAAGCCATCGTAGCAAGGAAGTGGCATCGCTAAAGACAAAAAAGCGGAACGAAAATGTTTGTAAGCTCACGCTTTGCTGTGCACCCGGTTCTAGTCTAGAAACAGCACGTGCCCGTGGCCCGCATTGGTTTGAAAAAGTTTTTGTTAACTCTCCTCTCCGCTGAACTGTTCTCTAACTATCTCGCTACCCGAGTAGTCTCCCCTCGCTCTCCCACACGTCGGCCAATCTGCCTAAAAAAACCCATCCTCAACTACATAAGCAGCACGAGGGTGCAAGCAGGGGCAGGAGTTGGACTCGCTCGCTCTAGTCTGCCCCTGTGGAAGTCTGCGTAAGAAATATTTTGTGGACGCCACAGAAGCCGGTACGGCCACTCTCCCAACCCCCATCGGTCCCGTCGTTCTCAATCACTTCGCAGCGTAACCGGTACGGGCTTTCGCATAGCACGCTCTAATTACAAATGCATGCCAACACACGCGCAATCCCTCTGCCCTCGAATACACGGCCTTTGAACGACATCTCCGAGTATGGGGCCATCACGCTAAAGCCTACAGCACCCCCAAAATACTGAGGTTTTGCGGTTCCCTCCATTCCCTCCCGCACCTGTTTTTGTCTTGCCGCAAGAGGATACCGCTCGTGGGCCGATGCCGAGGGCTTTTTCAAGGGGTATGCTCTTGAACAGCTTTTCCAAAACGTGGGGAGAGGACACGTCCAGACAGAAATATACTTGCAAGCATACTGACAGCTAGAGAAATATATAGTCTTCAGAGAGGCAAGAATACACAGCACAGGTATGGTCTACTAACTCTGTTCAGCCAACAGAGAAAAAAAAAAACCCACCCAAAATGTATACTTTGGCTTCATTTACCAGTAAGCGTTTCTACTCGCGTAGCCGGCCGTGAAACACAACATTTGGAATGCAGGCCCTCATAACTGGGTCGAACTCCTTCGGAAGCCCCCGTGTGCTCAAGTCCGCCGCTCCTCTTCCCCCCGATGTTCGGTCGAGGACCGATCTCATGAGGTGCAAATACCAATCCTATCCTGAGACAGCAACCTGGCAACTGCAGGCCGTTCAAGTCTAAAAAGTGAGACGGCGGCCCGCACTGCGTGCCGGAGTTGCTCCATGCTCCCCAGCATTACGAAACGCCATGGCCCCTGCAACAGCACCGAGGCGAGGGCGTGGGTATCCGGAAAAAGTTAAACAAGGAAAAGCCGATTTCAAATAGCATTTCTGTCCAAAAGCCAGAAGCACAAACAGGGATTAAATATAAAAGAGATTTCTTCAAGCAGCGGTTCTACGGGGAGAAACTCCATGGGACTCTGTCTTACGGGTTTCTGGAGGCCAAAGACTTACGTAACCTTCCCTTTCCTTCTGAGAAGATTAGGACGGATAGAAGAATCGTTTCCTTGCTTGTACCTCCTCCATGGGGCAGATTCATTACCGGTCTTGGCTTCGGGAGGCCAGAAGAGTCACCCGTGCTCGCATATCTGGGACTAACAAAAACATCCACCTACTACTCGGGGGATAAAAATAACCGCGTGTGTGAGAAAGGAAGCCACGTACGTACGCAAAGAGAAAGGATCGACACGTTAATCGGGAGCATATCGCAACTGAAAAACTGCCGGTGCTCACAGCTGAACCGTTCTCCCCTACCCCTCTGTGCCTCAAATGGCAGTTTACTCACCCTGAAAAACATTCTGCACTTACAGTGAACATCTAGGAGAAGATAAAAAGTCACAGTATCAATCCTACGCCGTATGACTTTGAGAAGCAACAAAATGGCAGAAAGTACATCTCCGCTAGGAAACACGAGCGGGCAGTTATTAGTGTTCGGGAACGCGCGCTGTCAGCATTTGACGATATCCCTTTCCTTTGCAAACTATCTAACCAGATACAAACTTTCATAGAGATTTACTGCCCACGATAAAAAGCACCGCTAAAATTCAAGGGAAGATACACACCAACCGTTGTGCATCCCGTGGGCCGTTCATTTTGCGGACCACAGCACAGGAGACTCCCAGATGAGTCTTCTGTCGGGTCAAAGCCCAAGATCAAAAACAGTACTCTGCTGTGATTCATCAGCAGGCATAGCCTGCAGCCAAGAAACCGGGAACAAATTCAGGAAAGCCCAGGGCCCTGTGGCAGGAATTGTCCATTTAACGTGGCTTAGAAAGGGATCCTCGGTCCCCAAGGCTGGTGAGGAACTTGAGTTTCGGTTGTACTCCTAGCTATCCTATCATCTCCTTCCTCCAAGCCAAACCAAAATATTCCGTTTTGTCGTTTGTCAGATACGAACCTCACTCGTCTTTTCCGCCTCCGGTCTATGGCGACGAGGACAACGCTCGTGGCCCTCCTTGTGTACACGAGCCCTGCATTCGCGCTTCAGAAGCGCGGGCAGGAGCCTCAGGCGATCACCTCCGGCCGCTCCGTACCTAGACAGCTTGAGCTGTGCTTGTGGTTTAAAGGAAAGAAGGTGAGCCTATTAAATGACACTTGCAGAAGGTCCTGCGATAAACCCGAAACTGAAGAGCCGCTGGCTGTTCTGAAAATTCCCTTTCGTTGAAACTAACATTTCTAATGCAAAGTTTCACAGTCATCCCGCTAGAGATTTGGCACTCTCTGGGCTCACCCAGCACTTTTCATTCAAAGCAAGCTAGACACGGTATCAAAAAAGAATAAACAAAAACTGAAAATGGAACATCAAGTACCATTAGCGACAGCGGCAGAGTCGTAGTGGAGACGGCGTGACGGAGAATGCCTAACTGGAAGCAAACTGCGAGGCTTTGGGAACAAAGGGGTGCCTACAAAGGACGGCGCCACGTGTGACGCCGCAACAACCCCACAAAGGAAGGCTACGTCGAACCGGCGGCCAGATCGCTAGAGTCAGGCCGCAGATCGACAACTTCCACCAGCACCGCGGCAGGAACTGGTCGCTCCCATCGAGTAAAAGCAACCGCTCCGATGTCCGTAATGCACGGAGCTGCGGACAAAGCCACGGTACCACATGGATGAGGAAAGAAACAAAGGATAAAAGACATGACAGAGGTTGAGAATGACACTAAGACTTCTGGACCAAAACAAACAGATGGAGAAAAGTTTCTTAGTCAGCCAGCCGGAACAGTCCAATTTCTCACACACACCCAGCCTTGTGGGGAATCGGCAGGAAAAACAGGAAAGAGAGTCCCGCCTGCTGGCACGCGCTGTCACTTTCAATCCAAGCCCCCGGTGACTCTGGCCTTCCCTACCTCGAGACACTTTCAAGAGACACCCTGAAATTCCCGTCCGTAAATCCTTTCGTGGCGGCATACTGACCACTTTCCGGTCTTTGCAAACGGCACGCGATGGCCATACCGGTAAGCCTGGACTTGTCCTTCTGAAGAACACGACGTGTTGTTTTATGCACGCCTTCGAGAGAACAACTGCTTTTTCGGTTGTTTGCATCCTGCATAAGGCGGGGGGATGACAGCCCCCACCTCAGAAGGTACTGTAACAGGACAGCAGAGCTAGCGAATCCAGTCAGGCCCAGGAGATCGCTCTTCAGCGGTTACAGTGGAGGTTTTTCCTCCCCTTTGCCCCACCTCCTTTACTCTACAGCCCACAGGAGAGCAGGAGCTTCCGTTCAAACCAGGTGCACTGACACAAGATGAGCATTTCTCCAAAGAGCGTCATTACGCTATCCAAACGGGGCCTTGGGAGATATTCACGATGCACGCGCCTTGGGAGACCAGAAAACCACTCGTCTAGGAGGGCCTCCTCCCGCACGAGGAGTCCTTTTTTTCCTGCGCGCCTCTCCCTCTGCAAATATCCGCTGCGGAAATGCCTGCCGTTTGAATGCGGTGGATCGGGTTTGCTAGAAGAAAAGGAAATGCCAGACACGATCAAGAAAGGCTCCTTCTACTAGAGGAAACCCTTTCCTCAGCGAAAACATGTAAACTCTCGCCTCTTCCTGCCACGTGGCTTCAGGCTCCACATCAGACTGCCCTCATGCTGGCATCGCCGCATTCCTTGCCGTCCATCACCAGCAGGGTGCCGGTCCTTGGCATCAGAGACCGGGTGCTCCACGGGTCCTGGAGGCAGCACGGCGCCCTGCCGGCAACACCCCTGACCTGACGTTCTTGCAAGGGCCCAGGCTTCTACAGGAACTTGCCCAGTGGTTAAAACTTCCTTCTTTTTAGAGACTTCTTTCTTCCTGAGCGTAGCACAGAAAGCAGGCATCCCTCGGCACCATCCAAACCAGACGCCGTTCCAACGGCAGAGCCAGGTGGAGAATCGCAGTTTGTTCTCCCGACAGCTCACAGCCCAGGAACGCATCGCCCCGCACCGCGGTCGGGTTACAGCCTCTCCACTGAGCGGAAGCGATGAGAGCATTCGGATGGCCAGGGACCGCGTCAACCTCTCTCGCCAAAAGAGCTGAACAAGACTACGTCCCGCGCTTGTTGGAAACGTAGCTAACCCGGTAGTTTCTCGATCTTTAACTCTGAGGGTCGGCACTCGAGAGGCATCCCCGCTTTCCAGGACGCACCCAGTGATGCCAGACAGCTATGCGGGCAGAGTCGCTTCCGCAGCTCCTGGGACCCCCACGGGGATTACGCCACCTGGATTTTCTGGGAGAGCACGGTGGGATGCGACAGTCGGAGAAGGCTAAGCCAAGGCAGACGAGGAGCCTAAGCCCCGGGTTTGCCACCTCCGCTCCCCGAATGGCGTAAAGCACGGGGGTGTCTTCCCTCAGCCAAGGCTGGAAGGAACTGGACTGCAGGTCACAGATACCGCGGAGTGGGAAGACAAAGAGACTAGAAAAGGATCTCTGCGCAATCTTTCGGACGGGCTTCTCCCTCCTTCAGTTCTCACCTGCCATTGTGCTGTCGCTAGCTTTGGGTTTGGATTTAGACTTGAAGGAGAAGCGCTTGATGAGGCGGCGGGAGAAGCTGCCGGCTTTCTTCCCAGCGGTGGAGTCAGCAGTGACGTTGGATAAGTCGTCGTGTGACTGGCTCAGGCCCGCTTCCTTCTGCTTGCTCCTTCTCCGAAAGATGAGCTTGGTACCGCTCCGAAGGAAGCTAACTGCAGAGACAGAAAGGAAGGAGACAGAAACCACGATGGTATCTTGCCCTGCCGAGTCTCAGGGGCGATAACGCACCTGGCTGCTCTCGGACAAGCAGCAAAGACCTCTTCCTCCCCGAGCGGCGGAAGCACCCGGCCGGTCGGCGAGTCCCAGCTCCTGACCGCGAAGGAAAGTCTACATCTGGGACAGACTGCGATACCAACAAGCCGCTTCACTAAGCACACCACCACGTGTCCCCTCTGCATAAACTTCCTTTTATGCAACAACGTTCTCCTTTTGGTGGAAGCGGGCAGAAATGCAATGAAAACTTAAGACTCGTACGAATGAAAAAAGAGCGAGGACGTGCACGCGCGGGAGGTGCTGGGAGGAACGCACAACGGGGAAAAGGCCTCTCGGCCTAGTCCTTCTCCAGGGCGCCTGGATTAACCAGTCAGCGAGCCCCTGGAACGGCTTCCTGCTGTTTCACGAGACACCCGAATTTGGAGACAAATAACGGCAACAGCTCCGGACGACTCACACGGGCAGGACAAAACGGAGACACCGATCGCCCTCACCACCAAACGGGTGGAAAAGGGCATATCCGAAACCTGCATGCCACGCAAAGCTACAACAGTATTTCCTATAGAGGGGACTTGCTTTCCGTTTTCTCACTTCTTTTCCCAGACCTCTACGTCTCTGGAGAATCTGGGCCACGCACCTTTCTACCCACCGACGTGCAAGCGAGCGGCCACCACAGTTCAAAACACAGACGGCCATACTAGGGTACAACCCTCCGAAACTTGTCCCACTCTCTTATTCTGAGCAACGGAGATTTTGGCTCGCATTCGTTTGTAGCTAAGCAAAACTGTCATGGCTACAAGCAGACAAGTCCAAGGTGCACCATCCGCCTAATCAACACGAGCCCGGAAAAGTCCAGAACAGCAGCTCGGTCTGGGCAGGCCCACTCCATCATTTAAAATCAGACAGTGAGCACAGACAGCCTACAGTACGACAGGTCAGAGGCGCTAGCTACCGTGATTCTAATGGAGAAAGAGGGAGGGCATTCAGGCCCATAAAATCCACATTGTCTGGCGTCCTCCATTTCCATGTCAGAGGTGGCCGAATTCAGGGGAGGAATCGTTATTTACGGACGTGCACCCACTCTGCATACCCAGAGGCCAGCGAGCAAAAACGGGTTCTCAGGAACCCGCAAGCTGCGCGGCATTCCTGTTTAAGAAAGCACGGAAACCAAAAGGAATCTCCAGCGAGAAACGCGGGAGAAAGACAGGCTCTTCCGGGCTCCGGCAGAAGCTGCTCTTTGGCACATCGAAAGCCAACTGCGGCCCCTGTGCTTGGGCGGCTGACTCGGACATTGCTTCGTCCTCACGTACGACAAGTTAACGTTAGCTACTGTCTAACCGTCCATCCTTACCTTTGTGATCTTTCAAGCTCCTGGTCTCAAGGGCTCCTGTGGAGCCAGTTTCAGACTCAACATCTTCCATCGATGGTCTCTCGGAGATGTCCGACCGTGTCGTCTCATCCAGCTCCTGACTGGCCCTTTGTCCCGACAGCGACGCTTCCAGCAGCTGTGACGATTCCGGGGAATCGCGCATCCGGTCAGCCGCGCTCTCTGCCGCAGAATCCCCATACGCCGTGGCCTCCAGGGATGCAGCATAACCCAGAGAAAGAGCTGTTTCATCTTGAGCGATAGGTACCTGGAAGAGGGGTGAGAAGGTCAGACAGACAGGAAAGACAGGGTCTAAAGGATCGCATTCATCTCCCTTCTTCCATCCACGCCGACGCACGGACGACTCAGTTCCGATCATCAGCGCTAGACAGCGCTGACGCACGATCGTCGCTCTTCAGCCAAAACGTACTAGAACGTGGCCGATTCTAAAGTGTT
Organism: Podargus strigoides; assembly: GCA_028020825.1. Taxonomy (NCBI): domain Eukaryota; kingdom Metazoa; phylum Chordata; class Aves; order Caprimulgiformes; family Podargidae; genus Podargus; species Podargus strigoides. The sequence continues at coordinate 41,082 of CM051646.1, forward strand.
CCACAGCACCTCCCTCACTCCTCTAGGCAAGTTCAAGGAGAACTCCTTAGATTCTCCACAAGGTTCCCAACCAGCTACGGCAGCAGGCTCCCTTTCTGCGGCCGCCCTTTGCAAACTGCCACCAGCAGCTGCCCAGCAGACCAGCGAGGTACGCTTACCAGGAAGCGGCGACAAGCCGCAAGAAAGGGGCGAAAAGATTCCGCCGAGCAAGTCATCCATGCTGGAACCTTCCCGCACCAGCCCCTACAGGACAGGGTGGTTGCACACAGGCACCCCTAGAAACAACTTCCCAGAACAGAAATATTGCCCCCTGACTACCAGAGACCTTGGAAACTCCCGAGATGATCAGCGTGCTACGTTTTGTTGGGGTCTTCTTGGTGGGCTTGTTATTCATCTCAGTTAGCTGCCTGATCGCCGTCTCGGCCACGGGATCCAAGCCGTTGGGCGTGTGGCTATCCCCTGAGTACAAGAAAGATAACGACGTTTAAAGTAGCGACCTTCTGCATGGGCGAGCGGTCGCTTGCCGACCGCAATGCTTGTCATAGGCAACTGCATGTGCACAAAGGTAGAGAAGGGAACTTATTACGGACTTGGCTGAATAAACCAAAGGAAGGAAGCGCTATACAGCTCTCATCTCTTTTAGACACCTGAAAAGTCTAACTGCCCACCGGACATATCATTAAAATACCCTTCCCACAACTCCCAAGAGTATGGACAGTCTCGACCGCAAACCATCGAAACGGCCACGGTGCTCCGTCCCGGCGACAATCACAGCCCCGCGTACGGGGTGAGCAAGGCTCTTTGGGTCTGGATAGCCTGAAATGATCTCATCGAGAAGGAAAACGCCCGGAGTCACGGACCGGATGGCCAAAGTCGAATTTATTTTACCTGCCCCCACCCGCCACCACCCCTCCACCCCCACGTGGGCACTGTACATTCTCTTCTGCAGCGAACGCACATGAGTTCAGTGACCCTCATTCAGACTGCCACTCTCCAAAAAAGTCTAACACAGTCGCTCCTCTAAGAGCCTCGGATTTCCAAGCACTTACGGCTACCGCCAGGCAAGGGGCCACGAGGGCGGCCGCTCTCCAAAAGCACCGTCGTCTTCTTTTCAGTCACTTCCACTTTGGAAGGCGACCTCGATGGCGAATCTTCAGAGTGAAAGAGAGGCAGAGACACAGAGACACCAGTAAGCAAAGACGAAGCTTAGGCAACTTCGCTACCGTACCAGGGCCCCCTACGCGCACCCTCAAAAAGCCTCAAGCACGCACGTGGAGAGCTGCACAAGCTGGCTCCACGAGGCTTTGAGGCAACTAAGTAGCAAGAAGCCTATTGGAAAAAGACACGTGAAGCGGCCTGGTCACGAGATCCCATTCCTGCCGCTTCCCAGCACCGCCTCATGGAATATCCGCATTCAGCACGTGCAGCGTAAGTTATTTAGCGGTGAAGAAAACAGAGGAAGAGTGGGAAAACACTTAGCCCGACATCACGTGGAGGTTACACGGCAGCCTACACGTTAGAGTCGGGACCTCCCGCTATCGAAGGGCGTCAGACGGGCTCATCCCTCTCTGGCCTCCCCCCAGATGCAGGGCTGCATCAGTTCCCTCCCCCAAGGCACAAGTCTCCAGCCAGTCACAAAACACTAAAGGAATGGCGACGACGCCTGCGTTCCTACTCAGAAACCGAAAGCGCCCACGCAAGGTGCAAGTCTGCAACAACTGCAGTTTACGATGGCTAAAGAGTTTTGCTGCTGCCCGTGAGAGCAGCCTCGGGAATATCACAGCCGAGTCTGTGCCCCCACAGCGGCCACCTGTACGAGACACCTGTCGCGGGGCAGCCTCACCCAGTTTGCAGTCTGCCTTGGGTCGGGACTGAATCGTGGTGACAGTAGTCACGATGGTGCCGTCGGGCATGATGGTCCGGTCCATCTCCACCTTCTTAGTGGGGGTGACACTGGTTCGCAGAGATACGGCATGCTGAGCATTCAGAGAGGCGGGAGACTCCTGGAAGAGCAGCTACAAAGAGCAAAGCATGGCTCAGAGAGGCTCTCCTCTCCCGGACGGAAAGGCAGGCATACGAGTGATGAAAGCTATCGCTCTGGGTGCCAAAGCGCCATCCCCGCTACGATTTCAGTTGAACGGAGGGAGGCTCAGGCACCGAGAGCCAGGCAACACCCCACCTCAGCCTAAGGGTCTGCCGGTCCCCCGCGACGAGCCCAGGCCGATCATGCTCATCTCCAGCTAGAGTTTCACATCATGAACGCTTTCAGAGCACACGTTCAGCCGAGTTACAGATTCATGAGCTCACCTCCAGTACAACGGTAGCCTCGGCCGCTAGTGACCGCCCAGCTCCTGGGGCCAGAGAGCAGACCTGTCTTCCAGACGGTTGGTTGCCCAAAGAATCGAGCAAAAGCGTCGTGTGTGCCAGCAGCACATCTACAAGAAGGAACAGGAAAACAAGACGTGCCACGTGACGTCGGCACCTCAGATGTCTCCCAGGCAACCCCCGCTTTCGGGAAGCAGCCCTGCGCGCCAATGAAACAGATCCCCGGGACTCCGGTACCTCCCAGGTTTGAGGTTGGGAGGGGATAGGCAGCATTCCTCTGCTCCTCTTTAACAGTCCATAAACTGACTCCCTCAAAGAGGTGGCCGTTGCACAGCCTCCATCAAAAATAGGTGCTGTGGTTAGTCCCTGACCGAGTAAAAATGAACAGAGTAAATAGCCTTCCGCAACATCCTTCCAGCACAGGGGGGCTAATCCCCGCATCCCTCTCCCTGTTTCAGAGCGGAGTTGGGCGGGCCATGGGAACCTCCTGGGTACCAAAAAGGTCAAAGCCTTTCACCAAGCACAGATTCCGGAGTTACTTCATGCAGTCAGAGGCTCGCATAAAGTCAGACACAAAAAAATCCGAGCAGAATTCATCATGTGTTGTACTGACGCAGAACTACCATGCGCTCAAAGCGCAGGAAGTCCCATACGCGTTTTTGTCTCCTCATCTTACAATCCACCTTACGCCTGTCCATACTCACTTCCCCCTCCGTCACTGTTCCCCAGCACCTGTAGCTTCAGTTCTTTACTTCTGGGTCCTAACTCCCTGTTGAAACAGAGAAAGACAAGCTGGCATTAGGCAATCTTCGCAAAACGGCCACAGAGCAAACAACCCCATTTCCCTATCTTCCCTCCCTCAAATCTCACACGCCTCATCGCCTTTTCCAAAGCTCCGGTACGCATGCGCTCCTTTGAAGGACGCGACAAGGGGCAGCAAACTAGACAGAAAAGGAGAACTCTGGTTTGTGTCCCCCAAGGGGCTGCGCAGGCTGCCGAGGGATGCCGAGAGGGCAATCTATCTGGAAGACCGAGGTTTACGCTCCAGGTCTTCCGCACCCGCTGCTCCTGCACGTGATCCACGATGGGCACTTCTGCCCATCTGGTTAAAACACAGAGCGTCCAAGGGAGTGGGAAATACATATGCGGGCTGGGGCCAGTTGCCAGAATCTATAGCCCGGCACACGGGCGGCACAAACACACGCCGCCCTGCAGCACGGACTTCACCTCTGCGCTGTCCGCATCGGTTACCCCAGCTGAGAAGGGAAATTGGGGGGAAAAAAGGCAGAAGCCCCATGGGTTGAAATTTAAATGGATTTCATCAAATAACAAAACTAATACAAACGCCAACATAAAGTACAAAAGGTTATACTCAGCCTCGTCCTCGGAAGCAGGAGCAGGAGACCGAGAGGGAGGAGCCCCAGGAAGAGGAACTCCCTACCCTTACTAAACTCCCTCCTTTTATAAGGAGCATGATATAAGTGGTGTGGGACACACCTGCGAGTCAGCTTGGGTCAGCTGCCCTGACTGAAACTCCCAGCTGACTTGGGGCTACTCACAGCCGACCTGCCGTGGCTGGCCCATGGTTCTGTTCCTGGGAAACCAGGACACAGCGACACCCAGAGACCCTGCCAGTCTGCATCCGCCTTTGGAGCCCACAGGAGGGCAGACGCTTACAGAAGGAGCTCCTCGTTCCACTCCATCTCTGCTGCAGCACCGGCGCCACCAGCCATCACCGTCCTCGTCCGTTTCTGCTGCGGGGGGCTGTCTAACTCTGCCACGCAGCTTATCTCCCCGAGTCCTGCAACAGAGGGACAGAGCGCACGCACGCGCTTGTCAACACAGGGCAAGGGCTCAGCGGACGCACGCCTCTCTTTTCCATGCAAACCCACCCGAAACATCCACTCTCTCCAATCTCGCCACCTGCGCGCTCGCCCATGCAGATCAGCGACGTTTTCACGCTTACCTCCCTTCCCCTGGCAGCCCAAGTTCAGCACTCGAAGATTCCGGAGCAATAGCTTAGAACCCAGAGGGGCTGCTGCTACTCTGGACGGGTACTCTCGAATCAACTTATTGCCGGGTACCTGAGGAATGACGAGAACGAAAGCAATGCCTTTATCGCTCACTCGCCAGCAGACAGCAGCAAGACGCATGACGTTCGTCCTTGCATCTACCAAGCAGCTCATCACACCGACAGAGGGAAATAGCTAGATAGCCATCAAGAGATGCTGCAGGTTTCCCAAGCTATAGACCTCCAGTGGGCGCCCATGTTATTTCACATAGGAAATTTTAGACAAACGGAAAGAGACAAACAAGAACAAGCTTGCTGGCTACCAGACAGACATCTGAAGATGACAAACCACAGACCGCTTCACGCTTGTAAGGGCTGCCCTGGACGAAGCCTGGGCATTCAGAGCAACGGAGAGACTGCCAAAACGGAGACACGCCTCTGGCAGTTCAGCTCCACCTCGACGCAACCGGCGCTCAGCATTCAGGAAACAAGGTACAAACAGAGCTGCCCATCAGAGCGTTTTCCAATTATCTCGACTCCCCGTGCCAAGGTACCCCAGCTCCCATGACAGCACAGGCCAGGATGCAGCTGTCGCCCAGAAGCGAGTCTCAAACTTTGGATTCCTGCCTGAGCCTCAGCCCTCAGAAGCACCCCAGGGCACTGAGTTCAACGCACAAAAATGACACCAGGAGAGCACCTTACCGCACCGGCTCCAACAGTGCAGGCCTTCAGATTCACCATCATGGCTGGCTGTGTGCTGACGATGGTATCCTCGATCAGATCCTTGATGGTCGACAGATCTGCTCTCCCTTCATTCTTCTCTCCCCAAATCAAGAGGAAATTCAAAAAAGTCTTAATGAGGTGATCGCATTTTATCCTTATATAGCTCAAACTGCCTCTTGAGCCTCTAAGATGCTACACAGTCTTTGTCCCGGTAATAACCTCCCAGGTACTCTTCCCATATCGTGTACTCCCTCTCCCCAGTGCCTAAAGCGTCCGTGTAACAGCCACAGACAAACTAAGCCTCTATATCTGTAGCGTATGCATTGCAAATTTTGGCAGATTTTACAGTTAGCATGTCCTCACTATCTCACGAGACAGTACGACCACACTTTCAGGAGAATGGCCAAATTCCTACATCTACTCAGGGTAAAGAAACGAGGGTGTCAATAAAACAAACAAATCGACCGAGCTGTTCGTATCACAGAAGCGCAAGCACGCCTGCGTTCAGCTCGTTAAACCTCTAATACCCACGGATTCCTCATGCTAATCTCTCTCTCAAAAAAAAAAAATCCAGAACAAACAAACCTAACAAAAAAAAACCCTGAGCCGACCTAGCTCGTTTTGCAGCTCTACATCTGACAACAGCAGGAGGACCTATGCAGACAGAAAGCCTTTTTGGCTACGCAGACTCCCACTCAGCTGTTAACGCTAAACTCTGACAACAGACACCAGTACCACTTCAGCCCTCTCGAGGCTGTGCTGTTGTGACAGAGCAGAGCTACTATTGATTCCAGGGCAAAAGAATCCCCTCCCTCGCCCTGAAGGGCCAATGGTATGGAGCTGCCAACCTCTCCACTCCGCAGCAGCCTCCCTCCTGGCTCAGTGCCATTTCCGCCCCTCCCGCCCTTCTTCGGCCTGAGTTCAGCCTCTCAGCATTTCCCCCTCACCTCACGAAGCTGAAGTCTCGGAAGAACCGAAAGGCTCAAGTCCGGTCTGTCCTTGAATGTCCACGACACCATGAGACCTTCGTTCTGCATCTCCTCCAAGCGGATCTCCACCTGGCCCAGAACAAATACCCATAGTGAGGAACAGTTCCTGCTTCCGTTAGGTGCTTTTTGTCCTCCTTTGAATTCGGCGACTGCGGAATGATTACCAGAGGTGACTTGAAAATTAAACAGATTTTCAAGGGTACAGCATTGCTCACACAGCAAGGAAAGTTACAACACGGCAACACGGAAGAAGCTTCCGGGGCAGAGTACAGCTGCTATGCAAGAAATTCACTCCACAGGAGTTCCCGAGGCAGCCTTAGATGTTGGTAACTTCAGGGGAGCTTGGATGTGCTGACTCTAATTGAAACTGCACGGAGGGTGGAGCGGAGTGGAAACACCATGGCCAGGCTCTGTGACTATGGATAGAACTGGAAGGTACCATGGAACCGATAAGCTGCATATTTACTACCCTGGGCCAACAGTCTGTCATTTTTTGACAAAATACTCTCCTTTGGGTGAGCTTTGCTAATTATAATCTCATTATAATACAGAAACTCCTCTATCCCAAAAGCTACCCGCCTCCGGGGTGCCCCCGAGCTTGCACACTGATATTTTCTTAGCCTACACCTTTAAAAGCAAAGTGAGAAAACTTTACGCCAATCGTAGCAAAAGTATGTATGACTAGAGTCACTCAAGCTCCACCTGAAAGGCAAAAATAGTATAAAAGTGGCTTAAGAGAGAGGGGGGATGTTAGGGAACATACCATCACCGTCAGGGAAAAATACCATCTCGGACTGCCTCTGACTTCTCGGAACAGTCGATGGGCTGAGCCTCTCTTACCCCCATAGGGACGCCTTTGGGCAAGATTCAAATGCTCGGCTGTGCCGAGTGCTTCCCCAGGAAACTCAGGAATCTCTCTACAGAGTTGTTTTGTAACTTAACACGCTCATATATCATGGCTGTATTACGGAATCACAGAATTGTCAGAGTTGGAAGGAACCTCTAGAGATCATCCAGTCCAACTCCCCTCTTTTAAAGCAGGATCCCCTAGAGCACATCACTCAGGACTGCATCCAGGAGAGTCTTGAAAATCTCCACAGAAGGAGACTCCACAACCTCTCTGGGCAGCCTGTGCCAGTGCTCTGGCACCCTCACCCAAAAGAAGTTTTTTTCTCATATTTAAATGGAACCTCCTGTGTTCCAGCTTATGCCTGTCACCCCTCCTCCTGTCACTGGGAACCACTGAAAAGAGTCTGGCTCCATCCTCCCTCAACCCACCCTTTAGGTATTTGTAAACGTTAATTAAATCACCCCTCAGCCTTCTCTTCTCCAGGCGGAAGAGTCCCAGCTCTCTCAGCCTTTCCTCATAGGGGAGATGCTCCAATCCCCCAGTCATTCTTGTTGCCCTCCGCTGGACTCTCTCCAGTAGTTCACTGTCTCTCTTCAACTGGGGAGCCCAGAACAGGATGCAGTATTCCAGTTGCGGCCTCATCAGGGCAGAGTAGAGGGGGAGAATGACCTCCCTCGACCTACTGGCCACACACTTCCCTATGCAGCCCAGGGTGGCACTGGCCTTCTTGGTGCCAAGGGTATATGGCCGGCTCACGGATAATTTACTGTCTACCGGGACTCCCAGACCCTTCTCCTTGGAACTGCTTTCCAGAAGGTCCCCCCCTAACCTATACTGGTGCCTGGCATTCTTCTTCCCCAGGTGCAGCACCCTACACTTGCCCTTACTGAACTTCATTAGGTTCTCTGGCCAGCTTTCCAGCCTGTCCAGGTCACGCTGCATGGCAGCACAGCCCTCTGGCGTGTCAGCTCCCAGCTTGGTATCATCAGCGAACTTGCTGAGGATATGCTCCTTCCCCCCATCATTGATGAATATGTTGAACAAGACCGGACCGAGTATTGACCCCTGGGGGACACCACTGGTTACAGGCCTCCAACTTGACTCTGCTCCATTATTAACATCTTTAGTGCTTGCACATGCTTTACTGACAGTAGATTTATCACCAGCAATCCAAAAGAGCTTGCCTATCTGTCGCTTCAATAAAACTGCACTGTTCATTAATCTGGCTGTCATAGTTCACAGCGGACGCTGCCAAACTCCTTGTGCGCGGCCATGATAGTTCACGGAGCGCGGTTAGACGGATAGCGTACGGTGTTAGTAGCACAACCGTAATAGTGATAGTCCAAAATCTATGTTGTGCACGACTGGGCTATTAATGTCAACTTGGGCATAGCTCGGATTTTAAGCACAGCTGCCCCCCAGCCCCTCTGACATCTAAGGAGGAGCCGGAATGCAAAGGGGCTTATTTTTTGCCAAACTGCTTTGCCCTTTAATGCAACGGCGTCCAAAGTGGCCCTCGTGCCACTGCAATGGTAAGAGACAGAATGTAAGAACGCAAGCAGTCCCAGGCCAATGGGAATAAGCAGCTGCAGAAGCCTCGCAGCTCCATAGCGAGATCTAGAGCACCATCATAGGCAAAAACGATACCGTATTTCTCTGGCTGAAAAAAAAGCCTGCAGGACAACCCGAAAGAGCAAGTTGGGCACCGACACGGGATATTTACTGAGCAACGTATCAGTTAACTGTCACCAAACCTAAGCACGGCCATTCATAAGTTAGCAATGCGTCTCTAGGAGATCACCCTCAGATTGAAAACTCATCCAGGTCACCAACAGTCTGCAACAACAACCCAGACCGTACACCATCCCGTAGTTCAGTTGTGAAAAGTCGCAGGCCCGTACATCCGAAAGGCATCGTTAATGACAGAAACAGAAGAGCAAAGCAAGAACTCCTCACCCCATATCTCTAGTAAAAACAGGGGAATGCAATTTAACACAGACGTACAGCAATCAACAGACTGACATGTATTTACTGTGAACACAGATGGTCATTGGTCGAAAAGCGACAGATCTGAGACACAGTAACCAGGAGAGTAACCAACGAGATGTGCGCAAAAAAGGCAAGGCACATTTGGGAATACAGTACTTGAAATATTTCGAACAACAGACATCGGCAACCTTATCAGCATTTTGCAAGGCAGCAACAAGACCTCGAATAGAGTACCACACCTCCACAAGAACGATCAACCCAAAACTTCAGCAAGTGCATGCAAGGAGACCTTGAAAACGGCAACCGGTAGAGGAGCAATTTGAAGAGACATGACAAAGGCCATCTGGCTCTCAGAGGCTATGCAAAGGTGAAAAGCAACCGTAGTTGCCACCCACAACTAGATCGGCAGCGGGAGCGCTATGCACCGAGGAGAGAGAGGAGCTATTTAAATGACCATGGAACAGAAGTACAAAAGCAAACCGAGACAATCCAATAAACCCAAGTTGAAAATTTTAGTAAAGCTTCTGAGAGCAAAGGGGTTCTAGTGGGATTGGCTTCCGCTACCACAGTTACTTCTAATTTCACTGCGTCTCCCCGTATGGCAAGCAAGATAGCATCTCCAGCATCAGGCCCTTCTTCACAATGGGAACAAAACCGCATTCCAGAGAAGCAAGTCCAGCCACAAAGCAACTATGGAGTCACATCTCATTGCAGTTTCATGGAGCTGTTGCTCTGGAAGAAGCGTCTCCAATATTCAACACGGAGAAAAAAAATCTGTGTCACGCGCTTGTGAATGTATTAAGGGGAGCTCTAACAAGCAAACCGCTCCTCGCTGTGGATTTCTTTTTCACACCAACAACCAGGACAACACCATAATTGTACATACACACGGGACACATCTTTCCCTATCCAGCACACCGCGAGGGAATTAACCCTGTGGACCTTTTGCTCCTTAAACATCCACTTAAAAACACAGTATAGAATGCTGCCGCGTCTCAAATCTCTCTGGATTTTGTTACAGCTACGTTACATAGCCAAGATGTGCAGAGCGAGGCTCAGAAAACGAGACTCAGCACGCAGATATTTGTCACCCCGTTTTGCCAATTACTAGGCCTAGCGCAAAGGACGCAGCCAGCAGAAAAACAATCCAGTAACCAGATTCTATTGCACGTAGACAAGTCAGTATATGGGGGATCGCTGGGGGTACAAACAAGTCAGATCACAAATAATAGACAACAACGCCAGCGACCCCAGGAGTGACACAGCACGACCAAGAATGGATGGAATAAACAAAGACACAAGGTATCCCATAGAAAAAATGGGAGACAACCGAGTCAATAGGCTGATCATGTACGATAGAAGTAGCCCCATGTTGCCTCCCCACGAAGCCCGCGTTTCTAAGTGCCAGACCTGACTGGGGCCCACTTGCATGAAGAGTCAGGAGGTCCTTCCCCAACAGGAAACTCTGCCAAGTGCGTCCACTTCACAGACAGACACTCCCCCCTTCCTGCAAGTGGTCCCAGCTTTTATGCCCAAAGCAGGACACCTGGCGATCGTTACCAAAATGCAGGACACCTGGGGCTTGTTTACCCAAGGGCTTTCCTTACAAGGCCGGCCGCACCTTGAAGGAAAGCCAAAGGGCAAATTCATCCCCTCCTTTTAAAGGACCATGGGGACCACCCATATGTCAACCTTAATTCAGGGCTTGGGGTTCAGACCCCAGCACTTCACACCCCGACAAACGTTACTGTCAGCACACTGCTTCTTCAGGCACGATGAGACCTTTATTGGCATTAAACCAGGACCTCCTTCCTCCATCGGTGTGGAGCCGGGTGAAAGAACAAGTTCAACGGCTAACTTTTTATAACTGTTACCTGAGCCTGCAGCACAGCCAAAGTGACGTGATAGGTGTCCACAGAAACAGCAACCGGGGACTGCTGAGTAACAGAGACAGGGAATTTCACAGCTTCAGCAGAGAGATGGCAGTAGAGCACCTGGACAGAAAAGGAGACGAGTTTATATCCTTCGAGAGAGGCAGCCCTGTGATGGCAGGCAAGGTCGACCCTTCGTGGCAGGAAAGTTTGGGCTTACTCCCAGACCTGGTTCCGCATTGCGAAACTGACATTTCAGACTCTTTACGTGATGCAGTAAAGATATATCGGTGACAGGAGCTCTCTTCTTTCCACTCTAAGACCCTGATTTTCCGGGTCAGCATCCGTCACCCCAGCTCCACAAATACATCTCTCCCCGGGCCGCTCCCAGAGCTCACCAAAGCACAGCCCTAGAGCCGCACTCTCATGAGCCCATTGACAGGCCTCCGAACTCAATGACAGACCTCACCCCAAACTTCCCCGGTTCCACTGTCCCCATCACACAGGCCTCTGCAATCTCCATAGAACATGCCGTCAGTTGACAGAGAAACCCCATGCTGTCCAATTCAGAGCAGCAAAGCCTTACCATGCTGTGGTCCGACTGTCCCTTGCACGTCACGCGACTTATATTTGCAGCTGGTGGTAACTGAGGACCCTCTTCAAACGTGATCTGCACAGAACTCTATGAAAAGAGAACTCCATTAGTTCCCAGCAATCAAGGTATGCCAGGTAGTTTCCAAGAGGACGAACTATTCTGATGCAAAGCCCCAGAGACGCTTTCTGATCTTGCTGGAAAACTCGAATTCAAGTTAGCATTGCATTTCTCAATATTTTAATTTCCTTTTCTTCAAACACATTGATTTTCCCACGCAAGTTAACAGAAAGGCTCCCCCTTCCTGTTCACACGACAGAAAAAAAAAGACTACGATAGACTTTGGACCAGTATTTGTGGGCACAAGCCCCTGCCTCATGGGCAACATGAGCTCCTGTGCCTTATTTCCATGCAGAATCAGCGAGGCATATTCTCCTTCAAAACCAGAGATCAATACAACGGTAATGCTGGGAGATCAAGGGAATACACACCAAAAAATTCTGAGGAGATTGCTATGGAAACATCAAAGTGGCTACATCAGCCGCCTTCATCGGACCCGACTCAGACTCTGGCCCCACACGGCCTTTTCCGTCCACTCGGGGACGCTCCCGTCGCCCCGGGCCGGCGCAAAGCTGCTCGAAAAGCGACGCTGGCTCCCCCGGCGACTACCGGCTCCCTTCGGCCAAGCCCCTGCCAGCGCCCTGCTAGGAAGGCTTACCCGGAGCCCGAAAACAAAGGGCAGGCGGCCTCGCCCGCCCAGAAGCCGCCGCCACCACTGCCCCCTCCGCCCCTGCCTACAGCTCCCCCCACCTCACCTCGCCGCCGCCCCGGAGCCAGCCCCCCCGCCCGCCCAGGCCCCGCCGTACCCCGTGCCGGCGCGCCTGGCTGTTGAGGGCTCGCACCCAGGTGCGCTGCCACTGCTCCCGCAGGGACCGGAGAGTGAGCAGCGCGGCGAGCAGCGCCCGGGCCCCGGCCTCCTCCGCCGCCGCCCCGCGCCGCCGCGGCGCCCGCAGAGCCGTGGACCGCCAGTACTGAAGCAGCCAGGCTGCGACGGTAAGCAGCGAGGCGGCGAAAAGCAGCACCAGCGCGGCCCAGACCGGATCCAGCCCCATGGCGCCGCGCGCAGCGACTCACGGCGAGCCGGCAGGCATGGCGGACCGGCCGCCGCCCGGCTCCAGCGCTGCGGCGCCAGCCCGGCGCTGCCACCTCCTACCGGGGGAGGGGAGGCCACGCCGCCGCCCTGCTCCCGGCCCCGCGGCGCACGTGGGCCCGGTGCGGCCCCGCCGCCGCAGCCTGGCCCCAGCAGCGCCTCGGACTCGCGTGCGCACAACGACCGCTCCGGCGCGCGCGCGCCTCCGACCTCCCCCCGGCCACCTTCTTCCGGCGCTGACCGCCGCGCTGCGCACGCTCCGCTCGCGGCCTGGCGGGGCGGCTCGGAGGGCAGGGGTCTACCCCGCTGCCCGACTCGCGGCGCGCAGTTTACCGTCTGGTTTTCTGAACCTTCTCGTCCCGTGCCTGCGGGCAGGTCATGCCCCTCCAGTCTGCACATCGTGGCGGCCGTCCACCCGTCCAGGCAACCTCGTAGACACGGTCGTCTGGAAGTCGAGCTTCCTGTGGCCTCCCGAGCTCCGATTAAAAACACTTTTCTCATAACATCACACTCTTTTTTCACCGTCAGTACTTTCCCTGTTCACACCAAGGATGCAGGGCCTGCCGCTGAGGCAGAGGCCTTGTGTTTTGAGCACGTCTTCTCACAGCAGTCACAAACCACGGCAGCAGCAGTTGGCTGGTGGAGATGCCTCGCTGCTAGAGCTGTGGGGTCTCTGGGCAACCACACCCCCAACTCTATGCTACAGTTTCCTCCTTAGCAGTAACATGCACTGGCCTCGAAGTTTAAGGCTCAGTTAGGATTTACCAAGTCATTTTTGCAGGAGTTCAACAGACAGCAGAGCAGAGGCAGCCTCTCCCAAGTCAGCAGCAGCTCTCTAGGCAGCACAGAAAAAAACATCAGAAACCATCTCGGGTCACCACACCCCACTTACAACAGCTGCAGGGCACGGTAAAGTACTTGTTACTGCTACTGCACCTCCTGCTCCTTCCCTCCTCTGCTCACCGAACGCAACACCTGTGGACAAACTGTATCTATCTGGCCTCCCTCCCCGAAATGATCCCCTGAGGGTCCAACAGCTGTTATAGATTTCCTGGCAATTGAAGAACTCGAGTAAGAGATTTTATTGTTTTGTTCCCACATCCGAGTAAACGCATGGGGCAACGAAACCAACGGCCGCTCCGCTTCTTGGCTCACCCAAGCCGCCAGCACTGGACGCGGAAGTACTACCGAGTAATCCGGATTCCCGCCCCGGCCGCTAGCAAGCGCGGAGCTCGGCGGCCAGCGGGAACTGCGCTGCCCACGGGTGGCCGGCAGCCGTCCGCAAGCGCCACTTCCCAGACCTGAGCAAAACGCAGTGCCTGCTGCTAGCAAGGAGGCAGGGCGGGCGCTACCGCGGCCCCGCGCACCCCTCCGCGCGGCTTGCGCGCTCCCCGCGGAGGAGGAAGTGACGTACCTGGGGGCGGAACAGAGCCGGCGCGCGGCTCGAGAGGCGCCGAGACGGTCATGGCTGTTGCGGGCACTGCGGGTCAGGGGCCGTCCCGGGGCCGCCCCCAGGCCAGCGTGAGCATTGCTTCCCATGCAGAGAGCTTCGCTCCGCGCGGATCCACGAAGAGTCCAGTGCTTACGCACGCCCTCAGCGCAGCCGAAAGCGCTACCGGCCCCGATCCCGCACGGAGTCCGGGAGAGCCCCACGCCGGCAGGCGGCTCGTGCCAGGGCCAAAGATGGCGCTCTCCTCGCTGTAGCGGGCCTGAGCATCCGGTGTCTCTTCTCTAGCGTCCGGCCAGAGGAGGCGGCGGCAGGAGGCGTTGGCAGGCGTCGCTCTGTGCCCTTGGCAGCGGCAGCGCCCACCGTGGCCATGGCGGCCTGGCCCGCTGTGCCCCTCCTCATAAACCTCGGCGGGTCGCTGCTGGGCTTCTTGGCCACGCTTACGCTGATCCCGGCCTTCAAGGACCACTTCCTCGCCGCGCGGCTCTTTGGCGAAGACCTCAACAAGGCTTCACGGCAGCCTGTGTGAGTAGCGCTGCCCGGCAGAACCGTGCGCCACAGGGCCGGCCCGGCCCCGGCCGAGCTGACTCCTCACCTTACCTTTTTTCAGCCCTGAAGCACAGGGCGTGATCAGCGGGGCCGTGTTCCTGATCATCCTCTTCTGCTTCATCCCCGTGCCCTTCCTGAGGTGCTTCGTTGAGGAGCAGTGTGCAGCCTTTCCTCACGATGAGGTGAGGCTTGCCTGGCATTGGGAGCACAGCAGGCATGGGCAGGGAGCGGCCACCGGTAATTGGGGTCCTGTTCTCTGTCCCATAGTTCGTGGAGCTCATCGGTTCGCTCCTTGCCATCTGCTGCATGATTTTCCTGGGCTTTGCAGATGACGTTCTGAACCTGCGCTGGCGCCACAAGATCCTTCTTCCTACCATGGCTTCCCTCCCGCTGCTCATGGTTTACTTCACCAACTTTGGGAACACGACCATTGTGGTGCCTAAGCCCTTTCGGATGCTGCTGGGCACGCACTTGGACCTGGGTAAGTTATGAAATGCCAGATGCCATCGTCCAAGTGACGAGCGATTGGTGAAGGGTGTCGCTCAACGGCCCTCTGTGCCGCAGAGCAAATACGCAAAAGATTTGCTTAAGTAACTGGCAAGAGGGCGCAAAGCCACCTGCTAAATATTAAGCTGGAAAGAACATCTGGAAACCCAGCACGCATCCAGCCGTGCATAGATAGTCACCCGTCATTTTCCCAGGCTTCGGGCGATACAGTTGAGCATCAGGCACACACGGCACTCGGCTGCCAATACCAGCATGACTAAAGGACAGAAACTGAGTGCTACGGTCTGCCGCTGTGTCGCAAGGGTTTGCTGTGGTCGGCGGGTAGTACATACGTGTACATACGATGGCCGATTCATGGGAGAGGGAGGGATTTGTCAGTAAGCTACTGCTAGCAAAGCTCACCGAGATCAGTAAGTAATGGATTGTTATACAAAGCAGGACGCAGGAGCTTCGGTGAATTGGACGGGGGCCTGCTCCACTTATGAATACTAAAGCACTTGGCTCACTGTGATCTGCAGGTATCCTCTACTACGTGTACATGGGCATGCTAGCAGTGTTCTGCACTAACGCCATCAACATTCTCGCTGGAATTAATGGAATTGAAGCAGGGCAGTCTCTGGTGATAGCCGCTTCCATTATTGTATTCAACATTGTAGAGTTAAATGGTAAGGAAGATAACATACATGTTTCCGGGTACAAAAAGCAAAGGGAGATAGAATCCTAGATTTCAATGTCTCGTATTAGTAAAAATCAACCAGTTCTGTCTTATCAAACACTCTTTTTTTTTTTTTTCTTCTATAGGGGATTATCAAGATGATCACATTTTTTCTCTCTACTTCATGATTCCCTTTTTTTTTACCACGCTGGGACTGTTTTACCACAACTGGTAAGAGGACGGACTTTCATAGTTTCTTCAGGAACGTCTGTTCCCTTTAATCTCTCCCTTTCCAAACAAACAAAACCACGTACTGACGTGCTGGTGGGACACTTGGAGCATAGATAGGCTTCTTGCCAGAGCCAAGAGGGCAAAGCATCGATGCACGGGTAGCTTTTATTTTCATAATACCAATTCTGGTCACGCCGGCTCACAAAAATGCACAGAATATGCTCCCTCATGTGTCTCGCTAGCCATTTTTTCGCTCCATATTCTCGGCAAGTCAGGTTGTGGGTCCCAGTCCTGCAGTTTGTCGTGTAAATACACGTGATTGCCGTTCTTCTGGTTTTACTGTCTAGATCTGCAGCAGTTCGCTCTTGGCCCCTAACCCGCCACATGGGAATACGTTCGGTGGTTATAAAGTCATTTTCATGGCAGCAGAGATCATTGCAGACCTTTGCTTTTCTGCCCTGTGGATTGCAGGTACCCATCTCAAGCATTTGTCGGGGATACCTTCTGCTACTTTGCCGGTATGACCTTTGCTGTGGTGGGGATCTTGGGGCACTTCAGCAAAACGATGCTGCTTTTTTTCATCCCACAAGTGCTCAACTTCCTCTACTCGTTGCCTCAACTCTTCCACGTCATTCCTTGTCCCCGTCACCGGCTGCCGAGGTAACATACCCAAGCGACCTGTAATGGTACCACAGATTGTGCCTTTTATCTCCAACGGCAGCTGAGAAAGGTAGTAGGAGGTGCTCTTTTTAAAAGCCATCAAAGTAAATTTTATAGTCAGTTAAAAGTTAGCTGGCTCGCTCTGCCGGCTATGGTCGAGTCATACACTAGAGGTTTCTCAAAGCAGCTAACTTTTCTGACCACCCCACTCTCCTAGACACAGAAGAGCAATTTTTGAGAATGTTAGGATATAATTATTGTTCTCAGCTACATGACAGAAAAGTCGATACGGCTGCTTTTAATGCCATTGCAGTAAGATCTGCCAAGATTTCATAGTAGCAAGTGTTCTGTGGCACTATGCCCTATCAGCGATTGTCTCTGCAGACATTAGATTCCTCTGATTTATTTTAAAAACTATTCAGCTTTATGCATGTATTTGGGGTGCACTGGGGAGGAATATCCTCCTGAATCTGCCCAATCTGAAGGACTAGGTATCGGCAGCTATCGTTAAGCGTATTGGATTATTCCTGCTTTTTACAGCACCCACCGGATTTATTTCTCAGCTAGGGATCGAAGTTTGCTTACGGAAGGATCTCTCTGTCTCCTCCCTCTACCCGGACTAAAAATTCAATGTTTCTTTTAGGCTAAATCCTAGTACAGGGAAGTTGGAGATGAGCTACTCCAAGTTCAAAACTAAAAACCTCTCTGCCCTGGGAACAAACATTCTGAAGGTAATACCTGGAAAACATTCAAAATCCAGATGCATTTTGAGGCAGGGATCAAATGTGAGAGGAATGGGATGGGAGGGAATGCAGAACTTCTAGGTTCGCTAGTTATTTCCCCGCTCAAATCCAGTAGAAAATATTCCACTTGGTCCATCACCGTCCCTCGCGGTCACGCAATTGTGTTAATAATCACTCTTTCAGAATAACTACATGTAGCAGTATCCTGGGACCATCATAAGCCTGTCCTGTCTTTTTAGTAAGAGCACAAGTCAGACTTTGGGGACAGTCAGCAAAAGGGATCTCAAGCAAAACCAGCCGGGGAGCACCAAACATACCTGGTGAAATAGCATGCAACATTTCTTTCCCCAGGCAGTCAAGATCTTGCATGTAGTAGATGTGAGAAGCGGAATGGATGAAGATGGCGAATACACCGAGTGCAATAATATGACACTCATTAACTTTGTTATAAAGCTGATTGGACCCACCCATGAGCGAAGTCTCACTCTCCTGTTGCTACTCATTCAGGTCAGACAACGGGTTCTTCTGGTAAAAAGATGTGCTCTGCAATAGAAACAGATCCAAATCATTCAAGGGGAAAGGGGGAAGTAAAGTATCAAGCTGTTCACACAAGATGTGGTTGAGCTGTGGGTCCCGGGGAGATTCAGAGGTCTACAAAGCTCAAGGACGAAACTGATTCCTCCCCCCTCCCCGCCCACACCGTTCATTGAGAGCTAATAAATACAAAGTCTGTAGGTTAGCTTGAGAAGATTCCCAAGGCACGAATCATTGGATGCTAGAAAAACATTAGAAAAGCAGAGTGCCTCATCACTCTGACCCGATACAGCCTTTTTCCATGTGCCCATTTTTCAGTCATACCAAGTAACATGGATCTGGAATCAGAGTGGGGCATGGGAACATTCTGAAGCAACTTAGAGTGCAAGGATAACGTGTCTCACAGACACTGCCGCTGCCTCCGTTCAGCACGTGAACTCTTGTGCAGAAGGTAGTAGAAACATCGCCTTTTGAAAGGCCTGCATTGCTTAGTTGCCCAAGATAAAAATCTTTTTTCGACCTCAGATCAAAGATGAGATTCTTATTAGGAAAGAGACACTTAGCCAAATACCCAGTCAGGAGGAATGACTTCCAACAAACAAATCTAGAGACAGAACAGGGCTTAGGCAGACACTGCATCGGGGATGGGAGAGGATGGGAAGTACCGACCGCTCAATCTCAAGCCCAGTCACCGCAGAGAAGTCTCGGTGGTGCCTTCTCGTAAGGATGCCAAATTGCAGCTTTGACATGAGGTATTTTCCATTACAAACCATGAGGTTTACATTATAATATAGGCTCTGTAAGAAAGAAAGAGTTGGTCCCAATCTTTCACGCCATCCCCTCGATCTCACAATGTGACTGTGCGCAAGCACATGCGGAAATCCCCCCATGGATAGCTATGACTCTCAGAGAAGGAACTGAGGATTTTGGCTAGACTTCTGCCTTTCATCTTTCTACACCTAAAAAATTTAGCCCAAATGTTGTTATTTAATCTAATGAGGCAGGCTGGAAAGCGTAGCGAATCCACCTAAAAAGGAGGAGTCTGCCAGCCTGTAAACTATTTATAATGTTTCAATTGTGTGTCCGATTTGTACCTAGGTCCTGGGCAGCACGATTGCATTTTCAGTCCGGTACCAGCTCGTGCGCTTGTTCTATGATGTCTGACTGGGCTGTCGGGAGCAGGGAAATTAGTTGTACCTGCCAGTCAGTTTTCTCCAATTGCTGACTAAATGGTGCAACTGATCTTACTCCGGCCCTCTGAGAACCTCAAGACACCTGTCAAAATGCAAGCAACTGCTCTGCGTGGGTCACTCTTGAACCATGATAACCTACCTTTTTGTGACAGAAGGCTTTTGTCCGATTCTGCTGACAGAAAAGATTCACTGCCACTTGGACGTCTTTGTTAGTGGGAATACCTTTCAGAGGGAAAGTGCATGACCCAAATGTTTACTCACGGCACTCGGGGAAAGTGGAAAACATGAAATCTCTATACATCTAACAAGCGTGTTACTGTTCCTGAAGAGATGAAACTATTTCTGAGAGACTCTACTGTACAGCAGAACAACTAAACCAGAATCCTCTCCTGGCTTCTCCAATCCTGTCTTTGGTCCATGGACACAGAGTAACGTGTTATAAACTGTACCCAAAACTCAGAACTCTCTGAAAATAAAATAATTCATGGTACCCTTTCCCCTTCAGTGCTTTGCCTCGAGAGTATTGACACACAGTAAAACTAGGCTGCACAATACATCTCTGTGGCCCTAGAGGGCTGATCATTTATGCAGTAGACCCTCTCCTCTTTCACAGCTGGCGGGAATGTTCCCACCGAAGGGCTTCTATTTCTGAATATAATTTTCCTTCTTTCATGGAATAGAATATGTCTGGAACAGGCTAGCAGAGTAAGGATCACTGCATCCTCGCATAAGTGAGGATATCAATAAAAGCCTTGGAGTAACATGGAACTAAGACCCCGCAAACTGCAATTACCTTTTCCTCAAATACAAATCATTATTTATATAGCAAATTCTTGCACCACAGTTCACCGCAGATTTGCTACCTATCTCGCAAAAATTCGTAACAGCCATCGGAGTGCCAGGTTAGAAAGTCCGCACGAGATTAACGTGAGTGAAAAGCAAAATAACGTGACATCAAAGACAGGGATACCGAGAGGGCAGAAGTTGCTGAGTCCGGTACCTTAATGGGTGCAAGGCTACTGCTCCTCCAAACACTCGAGTCCAGCCAGTAGCAAGGCTGGTTATGTATTCCCAGTAGGCAAAAATGCGCATCACCAGCGTGCCAATCAACATGGAAAACACATGGCACTCAAATGTGAACGGTACAAGTGGCCGAATCCTCTTCCTCCTCTCCTGACGGTCAGTTTGGAAGTCTGATAATAGAGTACATTCATATAAACGTATATGTGTGCACACATACAAACATGAATTCCTTCGGTAGCTGGTCTTAAACACTCAGTCTGTCCAGCAACTAGCCGCTCAATTTCCTGGCACCAGGACATATGAACACCCAAGGTCCACTGCACTGCTCACTCAGATCTTCTCACCTAGAGAGGGAGGGAGGGAGGGAGGGGGAAGAGAGAGAGACAGACTAATCGCTCTGCTAGCTGTTCCAGACTTCCAGCTTTCTAGTAGTCAACTGTCAGACACTCACCCCGTTTTCTCCAATAAGCTGGTTTAGGCCTATCTCCAGTAAGCAACGTGCCAACCCTGATCTCTCCTCTATCTGGTCCTAGATACCTGGCTCCAAAGCCCGTTATCCTACTCACTCGCCAGTCTGGCTTGTTCAATAGCGATCGCACAGACTGGCATTCTACCCTAGGCCCAGCCCGCCTATCCACGTGCTCCTCTTCCCCTTTGCTGTTACCACATATACGCTGGCCCCTCTGACCTGAGGCCTGATGCCAGTTACTGGTGCTTAGACCTCCAGACATACGTATGCACACAGGGCAGGCAGTCCCCTTACCCTAGAAAAAAACCCTAGAAATTAGTTTAGTGAGACAAGACAGACTGCAGAGATAAAGGCTACCAACTGGCCACACGTTCACACATGACCACCTTTCCCCATGTTGCTCCTTCCACGATTTTTCCTCCCTGTCCACTTGGACTTCTTCCCCACCCTTGGTGCTTCCCCTAAATAACCCATAATACATCTTACACATTCCAACAACGGTGCAAAAAGGATCTCACAGTATGTTTTACACATCACTGAACGCTCTATCCCTGTACACCACCGTAAGCCGAATTACAGAATCACAGAATGTTAGGGATTGGAAGGGACCTCAAAAGATCATCTAGTTCAATCCCCCTGCCAGAGCAGGAACACCTAGGTCAGGTCACACAGGAACATGTCCAGGCGGGTTTTGAATGTCTCCAGAGAAGAAGACTCCACAACCTCTCTGGGCAGCCTGTTCCAGTGTTCTGTTACCCTCATTGTGAAGAAATTCTTCCTCACATTTATGTGGAACCTCCTATGTTCCAGCTTGCATCCGTTGCCCCTTGTCCTATCATTGGATGTCACTGAGAAGAGCCTGGCTCCATCCTCATGACACTCACCCTTTACATATTTATAAACATTAATAAGGTCACCCCTCAGTCTCCTCTTCTCCAAGCTAAAGAGACCCAGCTCCCTCAGCCTTTCCTCATAAGGGAGATGTTCCACTCCCTTAATCATTTTTGTGGCTCTAATTCCTCTACAGGCAGAGATCCCCCTGAGTCTGCAGGCATCCCAGGACCCCCCTCGTCTCGCTCTGGAGGGGAGCCAGGCCAAGATCAGGGGCCGGGCCCAGGGGCTGACCCCACTCTTCAAAAAGCTCTGGGAGCAGCCTGGCCACTGGAGTACCCCATCCATCATTACCATGGCCAGGCCTTACGCATGTAGCCTGAGAAGTGACAGTCAAAGCTCCTTAAGCAGAACGACCTTGAAGCATTACCACCTCCTGTTTAGCAGTACTAGCGCTCGTGCAGTAGGTGCTTTGGCTGCCCACGAATGGACGGGAAGCACGAGGGGCTCTCTGTGAGACAGCCAAATCGTCCGGAGCACAGTCAACAGAGATCCACCGCAGCGGTGTACCCAGCCCCTCCGCTGGCCGGCACACCGGTCGCAGCTCCCTTGACGAACAGGCAGGCCGCCATGGCGCAAGGCCTGCTGCGGGGGCCGGCGGAGGCGGTGCGAGGGGCGGCGCCGCGCTCTCTCACACACACCTTCCCCGCCCCACCCCCCGGGGCGGCGCCGCGCACTAACTGCCTCGGCACGGTATGAATTTGGCGCCTTACCTCCTTATTGGCCGGTCTGCATCGCCAATAGACTCGGGGCAAGCGCGGTGGAATCGCACAGGCGACCAGTCAGCAACGTTTCTTCCGGCAGACGCACCAATAGCGGAGCGCAGTGGGGCTGTCCAATGAGCTGAGCCCTACTCTGTAGAAGGTTATAAAAAGGCTGGGTGCGGGGCCTCCCCCCCACTCCGCCGCAGAGCTCTCAAGGAGGGAGGCTAGCGTTCACAGCGTAGCGAGGCGCCATGTCTGGCCGTGGCAAGAGCGGCGGTAAGGCCCGAGCTAAGGCCAAGTCTCGCTCGTCCCGGGCTGGGCTGCAGTTTCCCGTCGGGCGTGTTCACCGGCTGCTGCGGCGCGGGCACTACGCGGAGCGGGTGGGGGCCGGCGCGCCCGTTTACCTGGCCGCCGTGCTGGAGTATCTGACGGCCGAGATCCTTGAGCTGGCGGGCAACGCGGCGCGCGACAACAAAAAGACGCGCATTATCCCCCGTCACCTGCAGCTGGCGGTGCGCAACGACGAGGAGCTCAACAAGCTGCTGGGCGGCGTCACTATAGCACAGGGCGGCGTTCTGCCCAACATCCAGGCTGTGCTGCTGCCCAAGAAGACGGGTGGCGGCGGCGCGGGCCCCACCAAAGCCGGCAAAAAGGGCAGCGGGCAGCAATCGCAGGAGTACTAGGCCGGCCGACCCCCCGGCAGCACACAAAGGCCCTTTTCAGGGCCACCCTCATTGCTCACCGGGAGAGCTGCGATCCGCGGGGGGGGGGGCGGGGGCGCGTCTCTGTCCTGCCGTCGTGCCAGGAGGCGGTGCCGGTCCCCGCCCACGGGGGCTAACGGCGGGCTGCCTGCCTGGGCGCTGGGCGGCGCTGCGGCGCGTTCCGCGCCGGACTGGCGGCCCACTGAGGCAGCGGTGAGGAACTGGCCCGCTCATGTCTAGTCAGAAAATCTGAAGAGAATTACTGCTCCGTAAAGACTTACACTTACACTGGGGTGCTTATAATTTCACTGTATTTATCGTCTGTTACATTCAGTGGGCGTTGTATAGAGAATAAACAATGCTTCATTTCCAAAAGGGGACCCCGGTAAGGTACCATTTCAGTGTTTCTACAAGGCACTGTAACACACTAGTCTCACTGAGAGGGTTGCAACCCAGTAGGCAGTGCAGGGAGCCACAGTAAAAGGGCTAATGGTTACCGAGAAAGGCACAATAACCTAAATTTGAGCTTCCTCTTCATCTACCCATTGGACTGGTTCATGTAGATGAATGACAGAGATTACCCTTGTAGACAAGCATATAAAGGAAACTAGATTGGCCGTCCATTTACTTTCTAACTTGGTTACTGGCCGATTGACAAATGGCATGTGATAACTGCCAGCCCAATTTCTTAACTGAGACCTATGATGAACATACATGGGATCTGTGCTACTTCACTATGACTGGCTATTAGTAACCTAATAGCAGTATTCCTCTTCTGCATTCTGATGAGGGAAAAGGCCCAAAAAAAAAAAAAAAAAAAAAATACTGATGACTAATGAAAGTACTTCAGTACTGTCAGCACAGTACAGCATTATAATCTGTAATGAGCGCCTTGTTCCTAAACAGAATAGAACATTTTAAAAAAAAAATATTTAAAAAACCCTGTAACTTCCTAGTTACAAAAATTGATGAATAAAATTCACAGAGACGCTTTGCAATTTAGAGAAATGCAGAGAGAGGTGAAAACGCTGAACAGCGTAAACTATCCAAAATTAGTTAACTTACTATTTCAAGTTTTTATGCTAGTACGCAAGACCGGTGTGAACATTTAAATAAATCCCTTCCTCCAAAGGAGGACAACAACATAGCTGCAAACACTCGCTAGAGTTGTAGCAATCGTGCCCACCACACCGTAGGTTTAGCGGGCGTCATTGAGCTGCCTCGCCACGCTAAGGATATGCTTGGCTCCCTTGCTCAGAAGTAAATTGGCTAGTTCAACACCAAGGTTCTCTGCAGCTTCCTGGGCCTGACCAGGGACATTCTTGGCCGTGATGCCAACATGCTGTACATCGTCGTTTGGTCCGTCTTCATTCTGCAAATACAAACGCCTCAACGTAAGGCAGCGGGAAGGAGCGGGCAATGAATAGTTTTAAGTCACAAGTGAAACTGGCTAAAATCTGTACTCTGAGGAGCCTTGAGAACAGTGTGCTGTCACAGTATCCAAGTAATCAGATAAAAAGTAATAGATTTCAAGAGGTCTGGTTTTGTCATTCAGCTTCAGGTTTGGATTTTGAACACACTGTGGTTCACGTACCTGTTGGGGATAACTAACACTAGTCTGCATAGTCTCCTTCAGGCTGTTGGAGCCATCCAAACTGTAGACTGCTCCTGTCAAATACAACTTGGAAAGACAAGGGATCAATAGTGCATTAGCAAGCGAACAGAAAGTCAACTACTCCTTTTAAAAAATAACAAAACACGCAACATACGAAGCTAAGTCTGGAGACGAAGGCTCCTGTAGTGCAGTGGGATCAGCAAGAATAGTGGTACAATACAACTATAAGAAAAGTAATCCCTGTCACGGAAGATGCACCTTCCCAAGGAAAAAGCTGAACTTTTTTCTAGCTTCCCACCTCCTTAGTCATACTCCATTGTGTAAACCCAATATTTTTCTGGGGTCAAAAGCGAGACTTTTAGATCTCAGGGCAATATTCCCTTTGAAGAAGGGGGTGGGGGAAATCTGGTACTTATAAGGGCATTTACTAGAAGACCAAGCTTCAGTTGCCAGACCTGTTCGCATACTCCCGCTGTGGACACAAACCCGGAAGGCTCAAGTCAGGAGCCTATCTGCCCTACTTGGCTATAAAGCAGTCTGCTAGAGTTACCTCCAAGGAGGGACCAGGGAACACACACACACTGGAATACATTTCCAGAAATGACCCCAAATAAATACAAAGCACTCCTCACCTGGCCATCTTTCAGCACGGTGTTGACGGCGACAGGGACGCTACATCCACCCTCCTAAAACACAAAGCAGCTGACACTGAGGCTCCTACCCAACATTTTCAAAGCAGAGGCCTCTGAAAAGTTTAGGCTGCACACAACTCCACCTATCGCTCTTCAGGCCCTTCTTGATTCAAAAGTAATCTCTACTTCACAGTTTTAGGAAAGCATAACAGATTTCCCATACTCAACTCTCAGAGCAGTATTTACTGCTACAGGCAGAAGAGCAAGGATGCCACACTTACCAAACATTTCAGAAAGGCTCTCTCAGCAATGCAGCGTAACACAGTGTCTGCATCATGCAGGGCAGATACCATATTCAGTATCTCTTGGTCTTTGGCACGAACTTCCACTGCTAAGGCACCCTATAAGTTAAAAAAAAAACCCAAAACCCACAGAACACAGTAATCACCATCATTCCTGAGCTGCATGAATCTCTGTGTGCACTCAGCATTGGTCACGAAACACAACTCAGAGGCCTGGATGCATTTCACTAAGGGAGTGATGTTTAGACGTTTACAGAAATTAATTACAAAACAATCCACTGGTTACAGAGACATCCTATAGCAGCTGCTGTAAAGGGAAGATAGAACTTATTTCAACCAAGCGTTCCACATCACACTGACACCTCAAACCTATCTCAGTTATGACTGCCTATATAGAAACACCCACCCCAATGTCCCTTTGTGATGAGAAAGCTGGATAAATCCAAGCTTCCCAACCTTTTCTCCAGATAAAGATCAAAGCCTAATGGGGACAAAACAATTCTTCGCTAAACTGTTTAAAAGGTTTAGGGGAGGGGAACCAAAAAAAAAAAAAAAGAACTGCACAGTACCAGACAAACACATGATTAACATGATTAAAATCACTATTTCA
The DNA here is from genome assembly GCA_028020825.1 of Podargus strigoides. Lineage (NCBI taxonomy): Eukaryota > Metazoa > Chordata > Aves > Caprimulgiformes > Podargidae > Podargus > Podargus strigoides. The sequence continues at coordinate 67,048 of CM051646.1, forward strand.
GACTTAATTTGCAGATTTTTCACTTGCAATCACCAATGCGTAGCCAGCTCAGGTTTAGCAAGTTTGACATGCGCTGTGCAAGACTGTAAACTCAGCCACACGGCCAGCGTGGGCTGGAATGGTTTGCCTGCCTAGAAACAAGAGCAACAAGAATGTGCTCCAAGGCAGGCATCTCAGCGCCACCCTACAGGAGTCAGACATGATGCATAAGGGAGCAAGGGGGAGCATGACAGGGCAAAGATACTGCGGTGGCTCCGTACAATTGCCCTGGAACAGAGCAACACCGACCCTGCCAGAGCCTGCCCTGCATCCGCCATGTCGCCCCAGTGTAGCTGTGCCACACGTTACCTTTCCATTTACTATTTTGCCATTACTGATGGAAATCAGCCCCCACCATATCGGGTAACAATGCTGATGACCATTCTTCCCACAAACTGTGCCTAAAACGGCGCAACGGCCAACAACAGAGATCGATGTAGTAGCTCTTCAGCAACCAACACAAGAGAAGTGTTCAGCATGACTAGCTACTCCGACACGTCATACTGCTGCCAGCTTTTGATACATGGTATGGTTTATGATACAAAAGTTGTAACGTACCTGTCCGACGGCGTACAGACAATCTTCAGGGCCTAGGAGCTTCAAAAAAATAAAAGCAGAGTTAACTCGAGTTGCACAGTTCAGAAGATATGAAGAGAGCGCCATATTCTACGCTTACCCCTAACATCAATCGATTTTGTGACTGACCAAAGAAGCATCAGCTCCCCCATCCCGTGCCTCAGTGTTTCCATCCCTACAGTGAGATAATGCACTTTCCTTCACCTGGACTGTAACACTTCATGAATTAGGTAATCAGAAAAATCTCAGTCACGCACAATGCTGCATTGCTAGACACAAGTATGGTGAAATGCTGGGAGACGATCACATTAAAAACTGTTACCGCACCATGGAAAGCTGAACAGTGTAAATTTCTATTCAAAGAAAATAAAAACAATCAGCAACAACAACAACAACAAATAATCCTCCCTGCAGCACATCAAATTGCGAGCTAACGTGGCAAGACATTCAGCACACTGCATGCTCATCTTTGACAGGACAATCGCAAGGTCTGAAAGGCAAGCAGTTGACAGTTCTGCAGATTGGTATTTTCTGCTTTGCTGCTCCTCACCTGGCCGATGCGATTCTCCCAGCCCATTCTCTTCAGCCCAGCAGCAGCCAGGATGATGGCACTGAAGTCTTCCTTCTCATCTAGCTTCTTTAACCGGGTATTTAAATTCCCTCTCTGTAGAGGGGATTAAGCAAGCATAGTAACAGCAGGCAAACAGCCCTATGACCACTTTAACATTTGCTTGGCTGCATTTACAGAATGTACAGAATCCAACAGCCTCCAAATGAGAATCACTCAGAGCACCATCCCAAAAGAAGCGTTAAATATGGACAATTGTTTCTTCAAATAAAATTTTGCCGAGCATTACAGAGAATCAATTCAAGCCCTGACTCTCAAAATATGCACGTGTAATTAAAGTACATTATTAACCCCCAACAGAAACTCCTTTTGCATAGCAAAGAACAAGGTTACTAGGACTGAAGTAACCATGCCTTCTACTGCTAGTTCAGCGGCCTGCATCAGAACTAGCAGCCCAAATCACATCCGGGGTATCGGGAACCGATTGGCATACGGCCACTCCGGTGCGACAAACACACAGTAGGCACCCGTCAAGCAGTTTTTTGAATGTTCTTTCACAAAAAAATTCATCTGCATCCTGAATCTCAGCTAGATGAAGGCTGGCCCCTTCTTTACAGCCACATGAGACAGTAGAGGACAGAATGGGCTACAGTTCGCTCTACGCTCATCCGAGGATAGGTTAGTGGATGGCAGACTTGGAGGAAGCAGTTGGTTCTTGTAGGTCAGGTAGTATAAATCAGCCCTGATTCTAGATTTCATATTAAATTATATTTTCCCATTTGTGGCTTTACTCAGGTCCCACATTTTGCCAACAAAGGATACAATATCCCTGAATTCTAACTGAGGGAACTTCTTTTTGAGCTGGGCTGCTCTCCGAAGCGAACTGGTTCCAATCACACTGTGGGGAAAATAAAATCAATGGAATCCAGAATACTCCTACACTTACCTCCAGCCAGATCTAAGTCAGAACTTTCTAGGAAACAAATGACAACTTTTTTTTTTTTTTTTTTAGTTGAAATGAAGATCCAAGAACCTGCCAATGATTTATACCTCCTTAGAAGAAAGAAAACCACCCTGTGAGGTTTAGTATAAAGCCTGGCTGAAGTTAGATACAGGCAAGCAACTCCCAAGGAACTGATTTATAAGAAAGACTTCTGAAGGGCAGCCCCTAGCCACCATCAAGGACTGATGAAATCTCATGTAAGATCACAGTGTTTGTCAAAGAAAATAAAACACCTCAGCTGTCCCAAAATGAACAGGATATAGCCAGACAACTGAAGTTACTAAAATGGAGGGACTCATCAATGACAGAAATGCAGTGGGAGAACCTTTGGAAATAGTGGAGCGCATAACTGGAACCCACAGAAAACTGCCAGCCTGGGCAGCAAGCAGTTCCTTTGGAAAGCTGCACATTACTCACTTTTCTTGGCACCTGGGAACCTAAACCAAATGTGATTTTCCCGCTATCTGGACATGCAGAAGTGCAAGCATACATTTGTGTCACAGCTAGTTTCTTTTACTTTAACATAGGAAAAACAAACTCCTCCTAATAGTTACTTTAATCTGAGTAATTTCACTCAGCTCAGACAAAAGACTCCAAATAGCATCTATGAAAAGGCAGGGAATGCTAGTCAGGTAATTCAAAATTCAGCAGAACCGTAAGAAAGTGATGCCACAAAAAATAGCAAAGAAATCGGAACTGGCTGGGCAAGAACAAGAGCATAGTTCAGGCCCGTGCAAGCTGAAATACTGCACCAGAGAGCCCATCTGCATAGCATGCACTCTCCTGCCCTAAGAACAATACAAAGGAATTTGCTGTGGAGACTGTGTTAAGAAAGGGTCTAGCTTGAGAAAACACTGCAAGTCAAGGGTGGCTCGAGAGATCCAACCTCACTCAGTGTACAGCACTCCCGTAGGACAGCGTTGCTCTTTTCAGCAAGCAAGTTCAGCACAACATCTATGGAAAGCTAACAGAAGGCAGCGTGAAACCACTACAGAATAAAGCAAGGACCTCATTGACTTGCCACTGGGAAATACCAACCAACTCCTGCCTTCCATTTTTACACCTGACTGTCTTCCCCTTCCTCTCCCCACTCACCTCTTTTCAGGAAGGAGGCTAAGTGTTTTCCCACAGTTTTTCGGATGAAAGACAACAGCATCAAGTGGGTTTTCCCTCCTGCAAAATAATGCAAGTGAAGAACGGCTGACGTATCATTTAAGGGAAGGCTGCTAAGCTTAACAGTTCTGCTATCGGTACCCAGAGGAGCTCCCTCGGGCTCCAAAATAACCCGTCATCACTGTAAAAGCAAGAATTTCCAGCAAACCTGCTGGCTACCAAACGCCAGGACAGCTCTAGTGTTTCCACTCTTTCAGAGATCAACCAGAGGCCGGTCAAACTGAACACCTGAAAGGACCCAAGCTGCCTCTGCTTTCCTACCACTACCAATGCTGTAAAATGCAAGTCCCTCAGAGAATCTAGCCTCGGGTCCACACTTACTTGCAGACAGCACCGATGGTAAAGCCAGGAGGAAGAGAAGTTGGCAGGTCCTTCAAGGAGTGAACCACAAGGTCAACTCTAAAAATTAGAGGACAGTAATCACTAAACAGACGACTGAGCCCACCTAACAGAGGACAGCAGGTGATGTACAAAAGCATGGATCCATTCTGGGAACTAATTTGGAAAAAAGGGAGGAATTTCAGGATTCTATAGCCAGAATTACTACAGAATTCTAATGTTACTCCAGAAAAGCCACTTGACCTTTCTCTGTCCCTCTTTTTCCACCTGTAGAATTAAGACAACGCCTGCCTCCCAGCAGCAGTGATGCAAGACACATTACCACAATCAGGTTGAACGAGGGGTAGATGCTGGAGCTGTTCATATGGGGAGACTCATCGGACCAATACGCAACCAGTACGTCGTCTGGCGTTATGCTTCGAACTGAAAATAATAGCTAGCCAAAATAAATGCTACCTGCCTCACTACAAGGCCAACAAACATCACTGTAAATGCTTGAGTCTCCAGTATTTTTTCACTGACTTTGCTTGGAAATGCAGTATTACGTGCCTACATGTCGGAGATGCAGAAGAATATTTTTGGTTTTAAACCTACTTTAACTGGGGCATAAGCACCACTGAAACCCTCCTCAGGATACTGAAAAACAAAAAACAACAACAAAAAAACCAACCAACCAAAAAACCACCAAAAAAACCCAAAACAAACCCCCAAGAAAACCAACCAACCAAACAAACAAAAAACAAACAAAAAAAAAACCCAAACCATCAAACAAACCCACTGACAAACAAATAAAAAAAAAAGCACTAATCTCTCTTTGCTCCAGCAGGAGCCCAAACTGAGTTTTTCTGTAGAAAGAAGTTATCCAGAAAGGAGCACAACTTGCCCATGCCCAACTCTCCTGCATATTTGGTATGCAAATATGTTAATAAATGTTAACATGACAACACTAAATATGTTACGCAATACATTAACACCACCAAAGCATTTTTAAAAAATACATACTTGTAAACAGGAATTAGATTAGATTACATGCTCTCCGATGTGCATGTAACACAACATCACAAGGAAAAAAACAGGTCTGCTCCAGGCAAACCAAGCATCACAACAACTCCACTTCAAAGTCCGGGGTCGGGGGAAGAAAAAGACAATGACTTATCACAGGATTTCATAGCCAAAGAGGTATCAGAACAGAAGGAAACCAGATTATATATGCAGCAAGCCAAAGATGTCCAAAGAGCACCACAAATGCCAGAGGAGGAAGAGAAAACAATGAGTTCTTACTCATTTCTTTCAAGTGCATTTTCCAGCTCCTTGGTGAAGAGGCTCTTCTCCCCAATCTACACAAAAACAGAGGAATGTGAATCACAAAAGAATAATCTGAAAATATATCATCCAATACAATTACTTCTCGTGTAGAGGAAGAAGAGAACCTTACCTTGGAAAGTGCTGTATCCAAGATCTTGTCTCCGGTTGTTGACATGGCAACTGCTCAGAAAGAGAACACAGGTAAAACGTGAGGCCTGGTGAGAGCACACGGGCCTAGACTGGAAATTCCTACGTAACGTATCAAGCAGTACAGTGTCACACGCTACTGCGTGAACATGGATGCAAGATAAATACGAGCAGCCCACGACAAGCAAAATTGAGACTTCCTTCACTGTCCTCAAAAGCAGAGCAAGGGAAAGACAGCAGCTTTTGGGAAGCGCTGACCAAACAGAATTTCCCACGGTCTTTCTCTGGAGTGGCAGGAAACAGGTACCCAGCAGTTCTCTTCAGCACAAGGCCGAGCTCCTGTTATTCCTGCGCTGTTGAACACCTCAAGCCCTGAACAGGAAAGCATCCCTCTTGCATAGTGGGGTGCAGCCAGAGCAACACCAAGTCCTCAAATGGAGCAACATAACACTGCCTGCGTGACATACTCAGAGCTTCACTCATCAGGAGCATACAAAATCCACCTTTCTCTCCTAGAAGAAACCAGAAGTGGTTGCTCAGCCACACAACCTAACTGAATTCAGACGGCACTCTTGGATAAGCATGGTCAAATCCTCCTCCTCATGACAGTGTTCTACACGCACCTCTTGCACACAAAGATAAGCAGCTGGCTCCTGCTGCCATCTACTCCACGACAGCATCCAAGAAAACTTACCGATCTCAAAGCAGAGGTCAGGGTATAACTCACGGAGCATCTCAACTATGCTGTCGGTCTGAATCCGGGCCAGCTGCAACAAAGCAGAAAGCAAAGCCCTACACAAAGAGCACAGTAGCTAAAAAGGACTTTGCCATTCTTCGATGGTCAGGCATGTGTGACCACTACAGTCTCTAAATCGAAAGCATTAGAAGTAGCCTCAAGTAAAATTGTTCATATGTACAAACTCCTTGAACCACGTGAATTCATATCGTGACTAGAGCATTCTACCAAATAACTTATTTTATCGACTAAGTGGCAGGATAACATCTCCCCACGTCCAGCGCTGTTGTGATCCGACCACTGACTAGGCAAATCAAAGAATGTATCGAGTTTGGAAGAGCAACCGGAGCAGAAGACTGTGTCAGGATTTGCACACTCTACTTCCAGCTGGGTTATTAAAGTCACTAGCTGTCCCCTAATCAGAAATTCCATTTCTCTAAACCACCTCAGTGCCCTTACTCATAGACAGCATTTACCTACCTAACTCTGAGCCACCTCTACAGATTGCAGCTCCCAAAAGATGCCTGCTCATTGACAAGCTGGCAGAAAGGTAAACAAAACCATCCCCCTGTTGCTCAGTGATGAAAGAACAAGTCGTATTGCACGCTGGGTACCCTCAGCTTTTTCCAAGAGTGAATTTTACCCATACTGCAAGTTTTTGGACAAGCCAGTAGGATTTCACTATGCTGCTGGGAAAACTACAGTTACTGGCAAATATGAGTTACTTATTCTCTATAAGATGAGAGCTCTATTGAGAGGTCCTACAGACAAAAATAAAACTAACCGCTTAGGTCTACACCCAGAGCAAGTGACAGATTGTAAAGCAGTAAAGTGCAGGAAGAACACTCCCTTGCATAAGAACAGAAGAAAGTAAAATAAAAAGAGAACTACACTAACAGAGGATCATTCCACGCATACAAGCGGCAGCAGACTCAAGCAACTGCAGGTAACTTTCAGCTTTTCTCCTGCTGAGCTTCCTAGCCTAGGGCAACTAACTTAGTTCTCAGGACTGTAGTTTCCCTACATATAAAAGGAGTGTAAGTAGCTGCTTCCCTTTGTAAAGTGCCACGAGAGCCTCAGGTTAGAAAAAGAGGTAGTACGTGTGTGCACAGCTATGTCCCTTAACGCCTTCTTGAAAGTACAGAATTCTTCCTAGAACATGCTACCAGAGTGGACGAGATTAGCTCTGGACAAAGGCCTGAAGGACATTTATCTCCTTCTGCGAGTCTGCTCCTCCCTGCTGCGACCAGCTGGCAAGAGATATCCCCTGTATCTCTGGATGCATCCCTTCCCTGTCCTTTGCGTGGCGTGAAGACATTAGTCGCTGGGGGGTTTGTGTTGCACTGGGGGTTTTTTGGTTTTTTCCCCGCCTCCCTAGAATTGCTGCATAACCCTCACAAGGCAAAAAGTCCACAGCAAAAGCTCTGTTATCCTGGAAGGGCACTCAGCCCTCACCCTCCATTAACCCAACAAAGGCAGCGCTATTTAGAACCGACCATCACCTGGGCTCCAAAGTGTTTTCGAAACTTACTCTGCGAGCCCCAGGAAAGGACCCAGAGCGCCCGAGCTCCCCCTCCCACAGGAGCAGCTCGGCCAGCAGCAGCTGTGGTGCCAGACTGCTTTCCCTCCAATTCCGCGCTCGCCGGGACCCAAAGGAACGAACGCCTTCGCTCCCACGTCGCGCGGCGTCACCTCGGGCTTCCCGCACCTCTGCGGGCCGCGGGAGCCCTCCACGCGCCCCGCACCTACCTACCTGGCTCCGGCGGGTGCCCACGCGGACCGCTCTGCCGCCCACGCCGTTCTCGCCCTGCGACAACAACCGGGTCAGCAGCCGCCCTGTCGCCGTCGGCGCCACTGCCCCCCGCTCGCCCTGCGCGCAGCCCAGCGCCCCCGACCCCGCGAGACCCCGACTCACGGCAGCCGCGCCCGACTCGGCCATGACACCGCCGCGCCTCAGCTCTGCCCGCACTGCTCCATGGCGCCACCACGCCTCCAGACGTCACGTCCGGTTGCTCACGTGACCGACGCCCTCCGCCAGCCGGGCACAAGTCGCGGCGCTGACACCCGCCCTGCGGCCCCTGCCCCACCCCCGGCCGCAACTCTCGGCGCACTGCTCAGCTAGCTAGTCCGGTTTATTGGGGGGCCGAGGGACAGATCAGGGTGAAGCCCGCGTGGAGGCTGCCCGAGGACACACCGGGGAACCCCGTACAACCCGAGAGGACGCGCGGCGACTGCACCCCGGGTCAGGTACTGCGCTTGGTGTGGATGAGCAGCTCCCGCTGCAGGCCCGCCTCAATCGTGGTAGCAGCCTTTCCCGAAGGCAAGTCCGTGATGAGAGTGAGCTTATTGAAGACACCTCGACCGAAGTAGTCGGCAACAACAGAGAAGCCATCGTTGGAACACTTGAGCTGCCAGAAAGAAAGCATCAGCATCAGCCTCAGATGCTTCTTGCCCCTTGCTCCTTTCCTTTCACACCCTGCACTCAACAGGTGCTTTACTAGAGACACAGCGGCCCAAGTCACTCCTCTGCTATTCTGCCAGTTCAATGCAAGTGCCACATTATTTTTTCTGCTGCTGGCCCCTTCCGCCTCTCATTTCAATCCTATGTTTGAGCCATGCACTGAAAAGGTAATGAACAATTGGCTTAAGCAGGCACATGACTGCTTCAGCCACTCCTAGTTTCCACATGCATTAACATGTTCTAGCCACTATCTCTTTCTCAACCTCACCACTTCATCCTTGGGAGACACGATGTAGACACCAATGCTTCAGGTGTACCCCAACCACACTGCCCCCTCCCCATTCCAATTCACACAACTTTTATTTTTTTCTTTCTCCTTAATTCGTTCTATACAACTTGTTGATTAGTTGTCGTACTGACTGACAGGTCTCAATCCACTTTGGGGTCAGGTGAGAACAGTTTCATCTCCAGAGAGCATCAAGGACTCTTTATGCCCTGTATATAATGCAGTCACCCTAGCTCCTAATGCCTCATTATTTACAGTCAACATAACCTTGTTTACAGAACACTTTCAGTCTCACCCTTCTCTATCAGCCTCTGGGGATCTGCAAGTGAATCTAAACCCTATTTATTTAAACTTGTAAGACAGGCAATGTTACCCTACCTGATGCTGAAACTGATCATGCAGATCCCTCTTCTGCTCCTGGGCTCGGATCATGTCCATCACTTTGCGATTTTCTGGCATGCAAGTAGGACATTCGGAATCGCTCTCGGAGTAGCTTTCAAAGCAATGCTGGTGGAAGGAATGACCGCACAGGAAGTGGACTGAAGGCAGCTCCAGGGCACCGGTGCAAATGCTACACTTGGTCTTCTGAAAGATCTTGGGACTGAGAAAGTGAAAGCAGGCAGAAGGGTGAGAAAGACAAAGTGTATTTTGCCTTAATAAAAGAAAACAACAGTTCTATCCTAAAGACAAGACAGCGCACAGTCCTGCACCTTGCTTTTAGCTCTTCGATCTCCTGACGGATCCTTGTAGTTTCTTCTCGGTATTTCTGAATTCTCTGCTCATCCTGCTCTATCTGGCGGCTCTGCTTCTGCAGCTTGTTGACAAGATAATCCTTAATCACAGATAGTGTGGCTGTGGAGTTATGAGCCAGCGTCTGGACAACTGAGAGCAACCGAGATGTTAAACACAAGCGAAAGAACTTAGAGCTACACTAGTCCTACTCAGACAGACCGCTTTCCTATAAAAGGCCGCTTACAAGCAAAGGCAGTCAGCATTCTTACTGAACCAGAGAGCTCAATTAAAGACACAATTTCAGTTTGACCTTTTCCAGAATGGGTGACTGGGAGAACGTTTGGATAGCCCAGACCAAGAAGGACAAAGCGAGGATCTACTGGATTGGATTCCCTTTTGACTTCCCCACTAAGGCACAGCAGGAGTTTCAGCAAGCCCTTCACCTTCCCACACTGACAGAACAGAAATCATGTACGGACATCCCTGCAACTGATACCGTAGATCTTTCTCCTGCATTAGGGAGCTGTGATTGGCATCGCTTTTCCCTACACACCAGGTTATTACTTCAAATGGTGGGCTCAAAGTCCGTCGACACTTCTCTCAAATTTCTAATGCACAGAGAGTGCTATAAACTAGTTTGGGTTTTCAGGGGTTTTTTGGGGTGCCACATGGCATTATTACCAAGCAGCGGAGGCATAAGATTCTTGTTCTCAATGTGTTTCAGCACCGCAGCAATATACTCTTTGCAGTCCTCCTCCTTCCGCGCAAAGTAGCCGAGAGCCTGTTCCCAGAGACAAGCCTCTTGGTCTCCGTACAACTCGCACACCTCAATCACTTTCTTGTATTGCTCATTCTGCATGTGGTAGTGCATGATCTGTTGGAAACTACAGGAGAAAGAGACTCGTCAGCTGCAAACATCTCTTCTTTTGAGTTGTTACAAAAACCTGAGTTTTTCACCCAGCCATGCAATCCCCAGAAATTCACACAGAAGCCAAGTCAGGTCTCTCATTCGCTCTCAACGTAACTGCCCTGCTCTAAAATCAAAATATTTCCAGCTGAGCGACGATCTAGTTTCCGTATTGAGATACTAAAGAGGTCGTTACCATTGTAGGGCAGGGACATTTAAAGCTCAGAAATCCCTGCGCGAGGTGAGGCAGAGGGACGGGACTCTTTGGACAAGAGCAACACTCACAGTTTGCCCTGCTCGTAGAGGTAGAGGACACCATCCTTGAAATTGTGCATCTGACATAAGACCAAGGCCTTGTCGAAGACTGTTTTGAACCTTCCACTCTTCAGGAGGGTGAGGGCTTCATTGTGCAGCTTTTCCTTGATCTACAGAGAAGGGAGAGAAGTTGGGGAGAGAAACACACACACACACACACACACACACACACACACACACACACACACACACACACACACACACACACACAGGGACCATTTTGCACCAAGACCTGAAAACACTTCGCAGCTCCTGCAAAGAGGAGAATGGTTTTGCTATTTGCCCTCTATCCCATTTAGGCAAACAGGACACAATTTATTTTGCTCCAACAGCCAGCATCCTCAGAGACCTAGGCAGGGAAACAGAGCTACTTTTGTGGGAGAAGCATCTGCCCACAGAGGTTGTATTGTCTGCAATCTGTTCTTAAACGAGATTCACAGAGAACAAGCTCAGTCTCACTGAAAGGAGTATTCTCCCAGCTAGCTGGCCGCGCTTTCCAGTTTTTGTGCCATTTGTCCAGCACAGCATATGTATTGCCTCATGTTATCAGTGCCCATCTGGAAAGGTTACGGGTTGGCAGGAACACAAACTGTATTCACAGATACCGAATCTCCCTCTCAAAACACGAAGTCGGAGGAGCTCAAACCTGCTCATCTTGTTCATGTGCCCAGTTCTGGAGTCGAAGTTCCAGCAAAGTGTCATAGACACCCTGCGGAGAGTCAACCTGCACCTCAGTCATGTGCTCCAGAAAAGCTTTCAGTTCTCGGGAGTTGTTTGCAAAGACTGGAATGAACTCCTCTGAATTAGCCTGTAACACAGACAGAAAAAGTCAAGCACCCAGATCAGTCGTAGCCAGACCAGTGCTTCTTCCCTGCTGTGCAGAGCGCTCGTTCCCAGAGTCTGCGACACGACGGATACAGTGCAGCACGGGATGCCGATTACGGCAGGAATCGGTTCTGAGCAATAGCTTTAAGCGGTCTCTTGTCTCTGGGACTACTGGTATTCCAGGACGGGGCTTCTCATTATACCTAAAACATCAGGCCTGCACCACAAGGCGTGCAGGAACAGCCACTTGCTGCAAAGTTACCACTCGATAGCGACAAGTCTCAATTAATGCAAACTGTACCTTTTTTCCTTCCAGCATCCCAGGGCCTTCGTTGTCCCCTGACGGCTGGTAATCAGTGCAAAGGATCTTCAGCAATTCTGTGGTCTCGTTAGGGACATGGTGCATCAGGATTTTACCATACCGCTTCATGTTACTCTCTGCCTGATCAAAAGGCAGCTTTCCAATGTAGCGCAAAGCCTCTTGGTAGTTCTGTGGAGGCAGCCAGGAGAGGAGGAAAAAAAATTAAAAAAAAAAAAAAAAAAAAAAAAAAAAAAAAATCGCATGACATTGGCCTCTGCTCTCCACTTTGAGGTTAGGAGAGAAAGACACGCTGGAAATATGCCTTGAATACCTTCTGCTCTGATTTATCACCTAGTTCACTATTCCTGCTTGTTAGCACTATTTCTGCTTCCTCCTCAGGTAGGAAGACTGTGGCCCAGGGGAAAGAGAGTGCATTTTAGATCAATCTCTCACTAACAACGCCCCCCTCCTCAAAGGGAACTGTAAAAAGTCACATTTGAAGGAGAACAAATAAGTCCCTCTGATTCCACCCCTACTCTACTGCACAAGCCAAAAGCAGAATGCCAATGCACAAGTGGCAGCAGGTGTGGTTGCTGCTGCCTCAGCACACTAGCTGCAGGGAAGAAGTCAACAAAATGGTATTCTCACAAAAGCGCAGGCTAGAGAAGTGGTATTGTCCCCAGTAAGAACATGGAAGCAATAGTGTCTCCTCACTTTGATGTCTTCTAGCTGGATTTTGAGGTACCACTCATGATGCGCATGCTTCTCTGCCAGGTACACAGCATGGGAGTAGTAACCCGCTTGACGAAGCACCTTGATTGCCGTTTCCACATCAAAGCGGACCTCGCTCTCACTCGTCTGCAAGAACAGAAGCAGAAACATGGTCCCTCAGCAACATTCCCACAGTCCACAAGCAGCAATCACTTCTGCAGGAGGAAGAAAGCCAGAGCAGGGACAACTTAGTACCTCTCATGCAAGGGAAAGACCACACGTGCAGAAAGGAACGAAGCAGTCTAATTGCTTCTCATTAGCTAGCCAGTCACGCTGGCAAGAGCCAGCATGCTCCAGACTCAGATGGCAAGCCAGCCAAACTGAGAACGTAACCAAGAGTTTGGAAATAAAGGAGCAAAGACAGGGGTACTGAAAGACAAATCCGTTCTTCTTTCTCTCAACAGCTCCACGGGAGCCAATGTCACCGCTACCCCTTTTTAATTATGATGATGACATAACAACTCTGCATGTTTTCTCCTTCCCCCGATACCTTAATGAACTCTTCCAGTTTGGAGCTGTCTTTGAGTTTGGTATAGCAGTTCAGCAGAAGCGTAGTATGGTCTGCATTGGCCAGGGACTGCAGATGAAGTGTCTGCAGATAAGCAGTGAGGTTGTGGATACGCTGAGCATCCAGGAATTTCCGAATAACGTAAGACGGTTCCAGCTTCCCTATAGTTCTGGGAGGGAAGAGTCACATTACAAGAGACCACATACCCAGTAAGTTAAAATAAACAGAGAAATCAACCACAGAGCAAAGAGAAGCCCTTCAGCAGGCACTAACCCGCTCGGGGCTGCCCAGCTATGCATCAGAAGGAAGAACTAGTTACGGTGTAAGACCACCTATCCACACACGCAGCAAAACAAACAACCCTCTACAAAGGCCACAATCGGGACGACGGTGACAGCACACAAGGAGTAAATCCTCCTTAAAGGAGTCAGTAATACGATGGACTACACTCTGACCACAGCTAACTGGAAAGCCCGGAAAAAAAGGCTATGTTTTCCTTCGTTTCAGGCACAGAGCTCAAAGTCAGCTTTAAACACTCATGCCAACGCAGAGCAGTTCAGCTGACTCTCACTATGCATCGCGAATCCAGAGTTCCTTTCTACGTGAACATAACGCTTTGTGGCATTTTAAAGAGACCAAGCATGAAGTTTTCAGTAAGCTACAAGACAGGCTGCTCCAAGTTTTCAAAAAACCAAGATGTTGTGAAAGTGACATTAAGCTGTTTGAGCATTTGCCAAGACGACTGCCATACATGGTCAAATCACATCATCCATCTTACCTAGAGCGATCCCTTCTTTATGACAACATCATCAGGTCCCCCCACTCCATCCCACTGTGCCTTTATTATTCATGTTAAAATACGATCAAAGAGGAGAACTTTACCTCAAGACGCAAAATTGCACAGAGCAATTTTCAAGCAACTTTTTCTGAGACTTTTAATCTCCCTGACATGCTTCTCTCTACTGGCAGAATTTTCACCTCAAGTCATGCTTTTTTGTTTGATTTTACTCCTGAGCCAAAAGAGAAATCAAGGCCTCCGTAGCTCCTATCTCTACTTGGTTTGTCAATTACCAATCCTAGTACAAAGGATGCAGCCAGCAGGAGAATGAACCAGTAACCAGATTCTATTGCACACAAAAGGGTCAGTACATGGGTGATCACTGGGGGTACAAACAAGTCAATCAGGTTATACATAATAGACACCAACCCCAATGACCCTAGGAACAACACAGCATGACCAACAACCGGTGGAACAAACAAAGCAATAAAGTCTCTCATAGAAGAGATGGGAGACAGCCAAGCCAAGAGGCTAATAACATAGGACAGAGGCAAACTCACGTTGTTCCCACAAAGCCTGCGTTCACAAGCACCAAACCTGACTGGGGCCCAGCTGCAGGGAGAGTCGGGAGATCCTTCCTCAACAGGGAAACTCTGTAAAGCGCATCCACATCACACATAGACACTCGGTCCTTCCTGCAAGTGGTCCCAGCTTTTATACTCAAAGCAGGACACCTGGCACTCATTTACCTAATGCGGGACACCTGGCACTCATTTACCTAATGCGGGACACCTGGCACTCATTTACCCAAGGGCTTTCCCTGCAAGGCCGGCCACACCTTGGAGGAAAGCCAAAAGGCAAACTCATCGCCTCCTTTTGAAGGACTGTGGGAACCACCCACATGTCAATCTTAATTCAGGGCTTGGGGTTCAAACCCTAGCACTTCAGTACTACATCATCATGGCTTTTAAGGATCCCCGCTTACCGGATATACTGCTGGATGGCTCCATCATGGTTCCCCTTGTTATACAGATGATCACCATACTGCCGGAAAATCTCTGACAAACCGTCGCTGTCCAAGTGGTGGCTCTTGGCCAGATTAATGGCCATTTCAAATAAGTTCTTTCTGAACAGCATCTGTTAAAATACACGGTAAGAACAGTATGGGGGAAACAGCACCCCGCAGAACAACTTTAAATGTGCCTGGATAACAAGTCGTTTCTTCTTTTTGGTCCTGTACACATACGTGTGCTCGGGCTTTTTAACACCAAATGCCTCATTACTCTGGTTATGCTGGAAATCTATCGGGTCACTTGTTAGGTCACTTGCTTATATGAACAGTTCGACTTTTCAGACTGCAGAGCCAGTACAATCTTGCAGACATAAGGCAGAGACTACTAACAAAACAGATTTACGTGCCTCGAGTTTGGTTTGTGTATCCTTCTCCTGCAGCACATGAATCTTCCCGTCTCTGGTCAGTACATACAGAGAACCCCACTCTGCCAAGACATCCACTATATCATCGAAGATCGAGCTGTACGCAATGAATTTGTTGGACAAGTCATAGACATTCAGGACTTGTTTGTCCGAATTCTGTGCCTCATTCCCAGCAAACTCTGACCTGGAGAGCAGAAGAAAGTTTTAGAACACAAGGAGAACGTAACTTGAATTCTTGATGTCTATGCAAACGAGGCATGCCAGCAAGACAAACAGGGTTCATTTGCATAATTAAACTAAGTGGACCCAGAGGCAAAACACCATGTATTTATACACAAATTCTGTCTATGTGTTAGACTGAGAAATTCATAGGGCTAGGAAAAAAACCTATCATGTTTAACTGTGCTACTCTCACAACAGAGGTTAATAGATATATGGGTCTGGATGAATCTCAACAACCTCTGACAAAGTTGCAATAAGCTCCCAAGAGCGAAGTTTCACAGGAAAGAAGGAGAAAGAGGGAAAGCAGGAAGCTGCAAGAGCAAAAAGAACTCATCTGTTCTGAGGAGCCCTACTTGGGAGAAGACTTTCGGTCCTTGGAGACAACGATGAGGTACCCCCGATACCAGTGAATGATCAGCTTTTGTCCCTCAAAGGCAAAGCAGGGGCCACGTTCATCCGGTTGATAAAGGTAGACACATTCGTTTCCTGCCACAATGAACTGGAGATCCTGGGAGGGGTCGCTGAGAGATGAACAGCGCAATCCACAACCATGCGTGTCCAGCTCCAGGTGAGGATAGTCTTTCACCGAAAGCATGTAAGACTACAGAGGAAACGCAAGGTTTTGCAAACCGCTCCAAACTCGACTCTGAAGCCAATGCCATTTGCAAGTCAGAGCCTCATTTTTTCCAGTTAACTTCCCACCTGGATGTTCTCTGTGGTCACCACGAACAGATGCGTTGTTTTGCCAGACTGTCGGAAAGCAAGGCCAGTAACTGGGTAACAGCCTTCGTGTAGGATCTGGGTCTTACTGTGCCGGTCTCGAGTGATGTCTCCTTTTGTAAGTACAACACTCCCATCTGCAAAACCTGGTGAAAGAGGACAGACTAAACAGTTAGTCATATGGCACACATGAAATATTATCCAGCATAAGTTAGGGCAGCTCCAGTCAGTGCCAACTCCTCGCTCACCAGCAAGGTATTAAGTAATCAGATTGCTGTAGGTTCTCCTGTCGAGGACACATGCGCCAAACCACACCTATTACTCCTCTTACAGTTCAGAGCTGTCACTCAGTCACTCAGTGTCACATAGGATGTCACTGTTCAGCGAGGTTCAATTTGCTTTCCAACTTGCACAAACTTCACTCACAGGTTATTTTTGCTTGAGTCTGTCTGTATTTCGTTTTACGAATGGCTTTCTCATCCACCAATTGTAACTATCATTTTCATGCGCTTGCTTGTTCAAAACATACTACACACTGTAAAAAGACTACTGGGAGAGTTCCAAAAAATAAGTTCAATAAACGTGTAACCTTACTGACTACAGGGGAAAGATGACATCCACTAAAAATATATGCTTCCCTTTTAAGTATCAAAGTTATTACTGTAATATATACAGACTCAGGCTAAAGTTCCGCATTTATCTTCTCAAGCTCCCCAACAGCGCAAGATACACTGTCGCCCTGTGAAACTAACATAAAAACTGAGAGAGAAGAAAAGCTGTCAGGATGTTCTATGCTGATTTTCGTGCTATTTGTTTTCCTTACATCTGAGTAAGAACCACAATATTTTTCTTACACTATTACAGTTCAGTTTTACTTACCGATAGCCATGAAATTAAGATTCTCATGGACAGTCAGGCAGGATACAACTGTGGGCTTGTTACCTGGTATTGCTGGAAAAATTCGTGTGCAAAGAGGATTGCCACCATCTCGTTTCTCCAGGTTCCAGACTTTAACCTACAAACAATGAGGATCTGGCGTAAACAAAACGTGAGATATTAGGAGGCCAAGACTTGGCATGAAATCTAACAGTGCCCAGAATGAGTAAGCTACTTAAGGTAAGAAAGGCTGGCCAAACATAATCGCAGTAGTCTTAGGAAAGACGCACAATACAAATGCATTTTCATCTCTTTGTCATTTGACTTACCAAGGGGTTAATACCCTCTTCATCCTCACCAACAGAAACCAAGATACTGTGCTGCTTCAGCTGGTACAGATGCGTAACCCTTAGCTTGTAAGCTTGGAAACTACTGAGTTGAAGGGAGCGAGGCAAAAACCAAATCTGACCTTCCATATGTAAATCACAGTTAAGGCACACAAAGGGGGGGGGGAAAAAAAAAAAAAAAAGAAAACCCACATCTCCAATCATACCAGAATCAAAAACCTTAATGCTTGCTTCTCGCTAATCTCTGGTAAGGCCACAGTGAACACGTTCTGCAGAGCAACCCACGAGCACCAAAACATCTAGTGGCACCTTTTTGTTAACAGGCAAGGGACAGCCGAGAGCTGGAAGATGCCGCCTTCAGAAGGCTAGAGTACCCCTAAACCCGCGCGGAATCGTGCCCGTGTGAGACAGTGCCAGGCACTCGCCAGCGGCGCAGCGCAGACCCGACCCGCTGCGGCTCCCGGCCCCACCAAGCCCCACACAGGACAAAGCGCCCGGCACCGCCGCCTCCCGCCGCCGCGCAGGATATCCCCGAACACGAGGCTTCCTCGGCCCGAGTCGCAGACTGCGATGCCCGGGGGCAGCGCCAAGGGCTTCCCACCGGCCCCATCCGGTCCCGGCGGTTCTTTCACCGTCTCTCTATCAAAGAAGACGAAGCGGCGCCACTGCAGGTAGGCAGCCATGTTGGGGACGGGCCGAGCCCCCTCGCTTCTCACGTGACCTGCTTCCCCGCCCCTTCAGGTCACGAGGCAGAACACGCAGCGGCGCTGCTCCGCACCGCGCATGTGCTGGCGCGCGGGCGCACACGTGCACAGGAGGCACAAGAGGGCGCCGGCGGCGCTCGGCTGAGCCTCGCCCGTGTGGGCCGGGAAGGGGCGGAGCCGCGCACCGGCTCCAGCTGGGCCTGAGGGCAGCCTGGCGACAGCGCAGCCCGGGAGAGGCCCAGGAGGTGCCAGGCAGGCTCCAAAGGAGTCTTCCGCTTCGGCCTTGGGGAGTGGGGGGGGGGGGCGGGGCGGAAATCTGCTAGTGCTGTCCTGCTTTCAGTCCCACGCTGGTTGTGTTGTCTCAAAAGTGGGGTCATTTACCTGGTGTGCGAGACACCAAACTACACACATAGCAGAGGTATTTTATTGAATATTTGTGCAAAGATGGGTGCTACGTGGCAATTCCACAAAGCTCGTACGCCTTTCCCGTTACACAGGATTTCTTTTACAGACCACAGTACAGTATAAAAAAAAAATTGCTTTAAGTATACTGGTGTCCTGTGGCTGCCTGATTGGTTAACTAGTTCCTTGCTTCTGTTTTTTACTGCACATGCTCAGAGGGCAGGGGGCTTTTGTGAGCAGGGGAGCCTTCTAACTTAGGGGAGAGTATTTCAGCATGTGCATGAGGTAGGCTCACAGTAAGTTTGAGCAATTAGTGCTTTCTACTATCAGTTCCACTCCTTGTGATTAATGCTCAAGGGTTGCCTTTAGGCAAGAGTGGTCAGTATATTTCATTCAACTCCTCTTCTTACCAGTCTTTTAGCTCCTCTTCAAGGATAGAGTCGTTAGTAAGGGATGCACTGTTTATAGAAAGGATCCTGTTTCACAGGACTCTTGGCCCAGCGTCCATGTTTAGTAGAAACTTCCATTTTCTGCGGTGTGAGTTTCACATATAAATGTGTGCAAACGCACCCACACACCCCTCCACTCCCACTTAATTTTTCTAGCAGTAACTGCAAAAACCATTGCTCATGGGTGGCTTTGGCCAGTTTTACTACCACCTACAGGAAACTGCATCCCAAACACATCTCAAGGCAGGAATGGTGCTGCCCAGGGCTGGGGAGTTTCGCCCTGGAAGGTTGTGTGGAACAAGGACTCAAGCCTCCACTGTGTCAGAGCTTTGTACAGGCAGCACCACTCAAGACTCTGTAGGCCCTCACTCAGCATTTCCTACAGTCCCCCTTCTCTAAGTCAAGAGGTCACCTGCCAAAGGACATGCCTTAAAGCCAGCTTGGTTTCACACCTGTGTCTGACCTTACCAATGCCATGTGGCTCAGGAGCCATGATCTGATGGAGTTAATTTGCCTGTTGTCACCTCTACAAGCTCAGCCGAGGAGCAGGGAAAGGGAGGGAAGGCATGTGTCAAACCCCTGTGCTGTAGTGTCAGAGGAGCCTGGAGCAGGCTCTATCTTGAGACAACCACTTCAATCTATGCCTGCATGTTAGGGTCACTCTGGCCAGCAGCTAAGCACCCCCCAAAGCAGGACAGGGGAAAGATTTTCAAGAGCAAAAGCTGAAGACAGTTTAATAGGTGAAGCACAGCTGCACACACAAGCAAAGCAATAAAGGAATTGATTCACTACTTCCTATTGGCAGGGCCTCAGCATGTGTAAGAGCGTCTTGGGAAAACACACAAACCATACCTGCAAACGTACACTGCCACCACCCCCCCTTTCTTGCAGCTTTGACTAGGGCAATCCTTTTCCTCCACCCAATGACTTAAAAGAGCTCTCTGATCAATAGCTATGGTCTCACTTTTCACATTTGCCATGAAGTTTTCACACTGCACACACTTCAGCTGTATGTGCCAGGTATGCTTTATGAGGCCTCTTCCACCTCCTTGTTTTAACTGCTGATGGCACCTGGGTACCCTGGTTGCAAGAAGAGAACTCTCTGTGGGTTGGAAATACAGTATTAAGGGCAGAGAGCTTTTCCATTTATCGAGACCAACTCCTCTTCTTGAGACTTCTATCTGAAGCTCGTTACGAGCATCCAACACGTGCCAAGGTTCTCTAAAAAGAGGTCGGCATGCTTTTCGCTCAGTGCAGTTAAAAGAAAACCCAAGACCAATCTGGAGTTCCAGGGAGCTTTTATTGAGCTTAATTAACAAAATCAGGATTTTACCATTCATCTTTTTTGCACTCGGAACTCATGAAGCTCTTCACAAGTCAGTGCTGTGACGCACATACAGCCAGAGAAACGTTCTCAACAAAATCTGAGCTCCACTGGAGAGTTTGCCAATTCCCGATTTAACCGAAAGCCAATTTTCCCCTCCCTCCCCTGAATGTTTTCAAGGACTAGTCCTTTTTTTTTTTTTTTTTTTTTTTTTTTGCTGGTTAACAGTAAGAATACCAACTTCTTGACAAGGGACCAGTGGATTACCATATTCCACCTGAATTGCAAATTATTTCTTTTCTTGAAATAAAAGTTCCAGTTTTCAATAAAGGGAACAGTGACTATTTTCTCCTCCTGACACCCCTTCCCCATAAGTATTGGTTAAAATACAGCAAGGCTGTATCTTAATAAACCCATCCCTCCCCCCCCACCCCTCCTTACCCATTCCTAACTTGTCTACAGCAGAATTTAACAATGCTTCCACAAAAGGACATTTTAGCAACACAACAGTGAACTGAACAAAACCTATAGGATAATCTGCCAAAGCCTCATTTTGAAGATCGGATGTACGGTCTTTGATACAGAGACCCAGTTTATTATGAAGAGAAACTGTGATTCACGAAAGATGGACCAGAAGCTCTCAGCTATCTGAAAACTCCCTGCGTGGACTACTGCTGCCCAACCTTGACCACAGCGGCCACTGGAGTTCCTGGAACAAAATTCACTTTGTCCTCAGAAATCAACAGCTTGCTTGGCCCCAGCGGCAATACAAAGTCCAGCGCCAGGACAAGAACCACCGCAATGGCAGCTCAGGAGATGTGGCACAGCATCTCTGTAACCTCTAGAACAGAAAACTGAGCCGCCTGCTCAGGTTTGTGTCCTATCGGTCTTTTTTTTGGGGGGCAAAAAGGTGTGCGAAGCATTTTTAAATCCTTGGAGCAGACAACCTCCCCCATCCCAAGTAAAAATAAAGAACAAAGAATCAGAATGAGATGATTTGATACCAACATGTACACAACATGAATTCATGTTGAGCTTCCCTGTTCTTACCCACAAAAAAAAGTCACAGAGGGCAAAGGAAAGATGCTCCCATCTCATTCTGGAAATTGAAACACATATTTGAGACCAGCCCACCCCCCTCCCATTGGGAAAAGCCCTCCAGCAACAGTAGCGCACTCCTGACGGGGCACACCCAGAGACCGGCCTATAGTTTGTCTCGAGTAAGCCGGCAGAAGATTCGCGTCACCCTCTTCACAGCCCCTTCACCCAACTGTGAAGCTCCATTTCATCAGATTCATGGAGTGACGCTTTTAGACTTGTGAGGAGAAAAGTGCAGAATACACTAGATTCTCATACACATCATCTTTGTCAGAGGAAGTATTTGACCTAGGGCTCATCACCAAAAGCTCCAACTGACATGTAAATGTACAGGCTGGTACATGACCAGCAAAAACAGGAGCTCGCAAGGAACTTGAGGAAGCCAAGATTTAGACGTGTTCCTTATTCCTAGGTAGGGGAAAAAACCCAACAAAAAAAACCCTGGAATTAAAAAAACCAAAAAAACCCCAACCAAACAAAACAAACCCCAAAACAACAAAAAAAACTAGGATTATCCTAGTCATTTGGAGCATCTTTCCATTTGCAAGATCGCATCTGTTAGATAGCCTACTAGCACCAAAAGTAAGCTGCTTCCTTCTTTACAAGAAGCCACCTAAAACTGGTGCCCCCAATAGTTTAGGTAAGTGCCAATCCTCAATTAGAGGCCGAGTTTAAAGTAATACTTTCAAAAGTTCTGTGCTTCAAGAGGGACCATCGACGCATGGCACCAGGCTAACCTACCACAAATCCAAGCAGAGCACACACATCTGACTCGACACTGCTATCCTGTTCTTGTGACGTGTGCGTGCCCTGGTAAGATACAAAACTTTTATTTACATTTTTCACGTCTTTGTTGCACTAAAATGATCCCTCTTCTGTCTCTGGAAAATCATAAGCTGGCTGCAGTACAAGAGCAAGATTTTACTTTTGGTCAAAGTTACCACCCACATACTCCCACCCCCCACCCCCAAAAAGCACCCCAAAATTGTTTACATTTAGTACCTGCCAGTCAGATGTAAGCTGTGTGGCTCACAGAGTGCCTGTGACCAAGCTCTTAGTGCAGCATTTGCTACAGTTACGGAGTCACTGCTAACAAAAGGAAGAAAAAAAAAGTCCCAAACAAAAACCTTTCTGTCTTGTAAAGTTGTTGTCAGGAGGCACCTGGCTTCTATTTATGATCCTCAAGGAAACGGATGGGCAGATCCGCCTTGTAGTTACTAACAATTGTACTCAAATTTTAAAAAAGAAAAAGGGTCAAAATGGGGAGAAATTAAGACAATTAATTCCTGCCTCAAAGGTAAGCAAGCATGGTGTGGGTGCAGCATCTGTATATGCAATAAACGACCGAGCAAAAGGGCTTGCGTTCATCCAGGTGCCTCCTGACAGCGTTGGTGAACAGGCTAAAAGGGAATTTAAAAAGAGTACGGTTTTTGATTTGTCTCACTCCTTTTGCCTGTAGATCAGGCCAAACATCAAGCATGTTGGGAGGGGCACAATTTAAAGCAACACTACTCGACCAGAAAGCACTTTTCAGCAATATACAATGCAAAATGACAGACAGCAATTCATGCCAAAACAGAGGAGATGGCAAGCGGCTTTCTGCAGCTTCTGACATTAACAGGGGTTTGCCCTTACCTGCTCACAAGTCTGTATAGAGGCCGCTCTGGGCACCAAATATGCAACGCTGCAGGAAGTAAATTGATCCTATAAAGCTCCAGAACTGTCAGTTTATGCATGTAAATTGGTTTTCTATGGTTTCTCTTAGACTCGCATCCACACCTCATGCATATACTGCTCAGCAACACTGACACCTGCTGGATTTCCCTCACGCCACGGTGGAACACGGGTCACGGCCCCCTTCAGAGCTTGTCAAGTTCCTGAAGTTTCTAAGGGCGGAAATCGAAGAGCATCTCCCAGCAGACCGAGCTACAGATGTCGAGGCCTCGCAGCCCCACAAGTGATCTCTTCCATAGGAGCAGTACAGGACAGTGTTGCTAGCACCAGAGCAAACCCACGCCGACAAGGGACGCTTGTAGAGGCCTGCTCTTCAGGGAGGTCAGAGCACTTCTCATTGTGGTTAGTGTTGCAGAAAACTGAGCCCCTCTCATCTTTAGCTGCTCCCATAATCAGTCTAATCCCTTTAACCCCAGCAACCTTCATCACAAAAGTTATATATGAACCCAAACAGAGAAAAAAAAAAAACAGAAACAAAAACAAAAACAACCATATTTACAAAGTTTGTACAATATACACATCTGATGTTCTATGGGACACACTGCACCAGAGGAAAGAGGGCCATGGCTCTGAAACAAGTCTACATATCAAGTGCTGTAACTACTAATGGAGACTCTTATGGAAACCAGTCTTTAGTGTTCTGCTAGAGCATAGGGCTTCTCTTATGGCTCCTGCAAAGGATGACAGGCTACTCTTTCCTTCTGGAGCTACGATGCTGCACCTAATCAGCCCAGATTTTAAGTTGGTTTTGTTTTAAATACAGGTATTTACAGTGTGGGTGAACTGCAGATGCATATCAACTCCTCCAATTAAAAAAAAGTTGAAGAAAAAAGTAGTACTACCAATACGTTTCACCTCCCAGCCCTGGGCTTGAGTACTTGGGGAGGAGGAGAGGGGGAAGAGAGGGGAACTTTGACCTGAAACCAAAAACGGCTGTCTATTCCTTGGGCTGTGTCGGAAAGGTGATATTCTGAATGGTCTCATAGCATAAGGCACTTTGCACGAATAAGTAACAAGCTCTTTAGCTTAAAAACAGATGAGTAATCAGGGAGAAGTTGAAATGCATTCAGTCGACGGTTGAAGAATTTGAAATAGCAGACAAGCTCGTGTTCATCTAGATTCTTCTCTTTTCAGGGTTTCTCTTCTTCCCTTGCTGCCCCTCCCACCCCAAGAAAAAAAAAATTTAAAACCAGCAGTTAGTGCAACTAATGTTCAATCAGCACACAGTGCAAACAAGTGGAAAAACAAAAAGACATTCCTCCTTTTATCTTCTTTCTTTCTTGCTGCCAAATTTAAAAAGAAAAAAAGGCCGAGCTCTTTAGTCTTCATAGTTCCGAAATGAAAAGGCGAAGAAAAACCCACAAAGAGAAGGGTATCCCCAAAGAAACGATGTGTCACAGATCTGGATCAAAGGGCTTCACCTTCTGGTGTGTGTAATCAAAGCCTGAAGAAAAACAAACCAAAGGGGAAAAAAAAAACAAACCAACAAACCACAACAACCACAGTTAAACCAATTCTATGCAAAACCAGTACATAAGTAATGAATCACACTGACTACCTAACAGCTCTGGAAGAGTGAAGGACAGCTGGAAGAGCTGAACCTCAACCACAGCTTCATAGAAAGAGGTGCTGCTAATGCCCTACTGTATCTACAGAGCATGACTATCTACTGCTTTCGTGTCCCCTAAGAAGTAGCAAATGCTTCTCAGGGAAGGTCACGTCATTCCCCATATGGAAGGTGCCCAAGAGCACCAACTTAATTACTTGTTGGGTTTTTTTTTAATTTATTTCTAAAACATGGAGAAATCTCAGCCAGCAAAACAGAGGCTACAAATCAGCTTGGTGCGACTGGCTAGGGCTATCCTCACACGATTTCAAAGGAGGGATGTAGGTTCATTTTAATGCTATCTAACAGTCTGCTTCTATAGCCGCTTCTTTTGTTTTTTTATCACCAAGAAGAATTTCAGCAGCTTCATCAGGATTCTAATTCACGATCTCCGAGAAGAATGCACAAAAGAACTATTTCCAACCCAAACTGTACAGTGTCTGATCTTGCATAATATAGCAGCCTCCCTAAAACCAGATCAAATATAATCCTGTAGCTGTTTTGCCAGACTCTGATCCAGGCTAAGATTTTTTTCTTACGAAAGGACTCAACTCAGCAGTTTTATCTCAGACAACAATCAGAAAAGGCCCACTTAAGATCCCTGAAACCTCACTGTCTTTTAAAGATACGAAGACGACCTCAAGTGGCAGCAAGGATGAATTACAGCTCTGCTACTTACTTTGTTTACTTCCAAGAGTTCTATGAACCAAAGGATGCAAAAAGACGCAGCCTTTAGCTCCAACCTGTTCCTTCTAACCAGTGAGGTGCTTCGGCTTTTCTGTTGGTGCTCTGTTCTCAAAGCTATCCATTTCCTCACCTCACCTTTTCGCGGAGCACCTTCATCTCTGCCCCTCATCAGTTTCTCATTTTAGCTAAGCCATAGAGAAAGAATTCCTTAGGCTACTACTAGCCATCCTGGCCTCTCCAAACATTGTTCCCTGCTCCCCTTTTCCCCTCATTTTTGGTCTCCTTACCATAGGGTCAGCGTTTCAGTTAGAACAACTAAAAATCACTCATCCTCCCCTCCCAGCTTCAGCACATCCACAGAATTCCTTGCACTGACAGTCTATTTCAACCCCTTCTTTTCACATTCAGAGCATCTTCAGCCCAACAGTTTCCCTCCTCCCCTGCGGTAATATTCACACATCAGCTCTTCTTCCACCCAACACAACTTCTCTATTCAGGAAGGCATTTACATACGCACATGTTTACTGTTTCTCATCTTCTACGGGTTCACTGTGGTATTCTGCCACATACAGGCTCTTGTCAATGTTGCTAGGTATGGGTTTAATTTCAGTTCCCAACTGCTCCTCAATACTTTTCAGGTTGAATCGATCATCATAGGTGATCAAGTTGATGGCCAGGCCAAGATGGCCAAAGCGACCTTGATAAAAATAAATAAAAATATAAATATGTAAGACTGAACTGAGTAATAGAAGGCTGACTGAAAAAGTCTGCAGACTGTGGAGTTATTAACACCATTCTCTGATGTTAAAGCTATTCCAGACCTCGCCACAGGCCTCCATAACTTTCACATCAGTTTTTGGCAAGGAGTTTTGTATTGCTGTAGGAATAAAAAAAGCCAGGCGGTTCAAAATGCTCTGACCAAACCTCCTCATTAATTACCAACTAAGTCTTCCACTACTACATTATGCACGTCCAGTCCTCCTTCAATTACTGAGTTCTTGAACAAGCTTGAACTACAAAGCTCAAGTAGACCAAACTCCTTAGTTTACCGCCTTTCCTAAGGGTGTATTCTGCTAATGTCCAGACATTAGAAACATATCTTGAAGCACACGCAGAAGAAAACTACGCTTAAGACACACCATGGAAGGTAAGTTTTCAGTACAGAATTTTCCCAAACTGCAAACAGGAGCATCAGTAAGTCCCCTGAGACTAAAGCAAAATAAGCTTCCCCCCACCTCCTCATTAGGCTGTTCAGGCCAGTTTCAAGAGAACAGGCCTTTATTTGGGTATCTCTGAGGATAACCATCTGAGATGATACCCAAAAATAAATTTTTCAGAAAAATCAAAGCTACCTAGAATAATTCTCAGATGCAGTAATAAAAACCAAGCCAATTCAAGTCTAACAAACATCAGAGTTATCAGCAAAGTTGTACCTAAAGCTGTTTTTCTTCTCACCTGATCTGCCAATACGGTGGAGATAAGTCTCTGCCAGCTTTGGAAAATCAAAGTTTATCACCACATTCACAGCTTGGATATCAATACCTCGGGTAAACAGATCTGAAAGACAATTCAGGTTGTGAAGAAACTTTATTTCAACGAGATCAAAAGCTAACAGTATTTAGGGTGGAAAGCGTAACAATTATTAACACTGGCTTGTACTAGTTTCCAGATTGAAGCTTGCCTTGTATCAAAGACCATTTACATACAATTCTGTTATGGCTTCTTCTTGTTCTTTATCCACTATAAACATGAATAACACAAGAAGGAGGACCATAACACCAGATCTGCACATCTATGCCAAAAAAGGAATTAGCACAAAGCTATTTTTTTCTATGTTAGACTATTTCCAAGCAGGTCATCTTATACAAGCATTTCCTCACACAGCATTGTGCATTGCCAGTGTCACAACAGGCTTGAGATCTGAACTACATTCCACTAGCTCAACTATTTTTATTTCGCTTCTAGTGATTTTTGTTAAGACGACCCAGACACATGTAGTGATCAGCGGACACTGCCACGGTACTGCCCAAACAGGCCGTACAATGAAGAACCCGGATCATACACAGGCCAATGAAAAGTATAAAAATATTTAGAAAAGATGAGCTAGAAACATTTAAAGAATTGGCAAAATTTACCCGGGTGATCCTAGCCACAGTTCTAACGGTAACTCACAAAGCTTACGGCCCAACAACTAAGAGAGCACTGACATGTGAAAATACACAGAACGCATAACTAGTGCAGAAAATACTATCACCGTAAAACTATTTCTTAGCAATCTGCATCTTCATGGTTTGTCACAAAAGACAAAAACATCTATACGTCTAAAGGAGTGCCGCACCCTGCTACATACAGGCTTGACAAAGACATCTTACCAAAACATAGTTTTGTTTTATCACAAATCAAGTGATCTATTATACCTGGCCTAATGGCTAATCTGCTCTCTATCACAACCTTTAGAAACAGGAAAATGTTTAGGAAGTCTTACCAGTGCAAACAAGATTGCGGCATAAGCCATTTCGGAAATCATGGAACACACGATTGCGGTGCTCCTGGAAATATATATATAAACAAAGAAAATAAACAAAATAGCTCTGACTTTCAGGTATATTCCAGTTACAAACAGTGAATTTCAATCCCGTGAACTCCTCCCCCGCATCATTAGAGGACAGCCGAGTCAAACAAAGTACGTATTTCTTAGCACTTCTTCCTCATATATTCTAAAGAACTTACCAGAGAAGCCCTTGGTACCACTTTTAGACAAAGACACTTAACTGACTGTGTTTTAAAGACTCTTACAGTTGCATCAAAGCCATCTCAGAATAGGATTACCTTAATTTATAATTACATGAAACACACATCAAGAAAGTTAAAGTGCTATTTTGACTATCGTCTTTCCCCAGCCCCTTGACAAATTCAATGCATGTTTTATTCATTCCCTTAAAAACTGAAGCCAGCAATAACTTCATTTTCCAGTACGGAGTACTTTTCAGTACCGATTCAGAATTAGGGATGGGACGAGTCAACTGTTTGTGAAGACTCTCCTCTCACAAACAAGTCCCGTTGGACCACACAAAGATTAAGTAATACCACTGTTAAGGAGCGAGACGAACAGCAGGAATGAACAAGCTGAAGATTTCTGCACAAACATACCTGCATTTTGCTGACTGATCAAAAGCATACCAAAAAAAATTTAAAAAAAATTTAAAAAAAAAAAAATCAGACTTCAAGGAAGCCATCTGCATATCTCTCTGTTCTCAATACCAACACCACTTCTATTTCTGCCTAACTGATTACTGGTCTGCATATGGCCCAGTAAACGTGGCACTGCCTGCCAGTTCCATCAACAGTGACCTAGTTTTCCTCTAAAGCTTTCACCTGTATTTCTTCTAGCTTACATATAAAATGAAACAAAATATTTCTAAGTATTATGTTTCACATGCATCGCTTCAACCTTCTGATACCTTTTAGTACACTTCCTAAAAACAGGGAAATTACGAGTATGACGCTCAAGGACATGTGAGCTAACATACAATTAAAAGAAACCTCTGCACCGGCAAAGCTACACTTGCATTCTTCATCATCTACACCGAGGCCACAGGTGCTCAGTTGTGCCTTTTGCTGAGAGGTTTGATCAGAGTCACCTCAACTTCTCGGACTCCCCTGCAGTCATAGTGCAAGATTTACTGTTTGCAAAGCCACACAGGGCACTCAATTGGCAGAATACTGCGTTTTCGTCATTTGTTTTAAAACAGGCTTGTTTTCATCTATGTCAGTTACGCTGTGTGGTCTGCCATGGCTCCCCACACCGGCAAAAGCAAGGCAGCAGCAGTAAGAACTGTGCCTTCTGGCTGTGGTCTGTGCTTACACTGGAATAATTAACCTGACCTGAAGTACTCTTCAATACCAACTGACCAGCTACACCAAATAGTTTGGAAAGAGATCTGGAGGAGTGTGCTTAAGAAAAAAAAAAAAATTGATCGCAAAGCAATACATGTTTCAGTTTTCAAATAACATACAAATTTAAAGCAAGCACGAGACTTAATTCAGCTATTCAGTAAAGCCTGGGGTGGTGTAGATTAAACTGCTGTAGAATTCATACTCACCTGCCTCATTTTAGCATGGATATAGAAGCAGGAATAGCCCAGCTGGGAGATCTTTTTGGCTAGCAATTCAACCCGTTGAGAGGAGTTGCAGAAAATGATCGACTGGTTAATCTGGAGCTGAACATAAAAGCAGCGTGCTTGGTAAATGCAGCATTTTACTAACAAACGATCCCAGACATAAGTCTAAATCCCTTCCAGAAAGAAAGCAAAAACAGGTATGCTGCTGGTAATTTACACAGCACATATTTTTGTACAAGAAGGGAAAAAAAATAATGAAGTTCTATAACACAAAGGTGCAGGACAAGAAGCATGCATTTTTAGTTTCAGTTAAATAGCACATTTTGATGAGGAAAAAGTGTCATTAGGCCCTGGTTGCCACCCACAGTCTTACTCTTGGTTCCGAAAGGAAAAAAATTCTGTATGTTCTTGACCCAGCCCTACTGCTTACCCTGGAAAACAGCGTATTGAGGCAGTGTACTTTCTGACGCTCTGTTACATAGGCATAGTACTGGGTAACTCCCTTCAAGGTCAGCTCCTCCATCAGATTAATCTCATAGGGTTTCTGCAAATGGGAATTCTGAAAAATAAAGATAAGGATAAAGCGGGTGTATCTACATGCAAAAAACCATAAGTACTTCCCACCCTCCAGCACATTTAACTTCCTCCACAGCAAGGATGCACCACTTAGCTGCTTGCTCTTAACACAAAAGAGACAGAGTGGGCAAAATTTCACAAAGGATCGCTTATAAACCCCAGGCAACCGAGCAGGTCAAACAGGAACACCCTCTGGAAGCATATCAGCACAGATGGCGAATATCTAATGGACAAAGTGGAAAACAGTACCTTAGAGGCAAGAACTGTGCATAACTAGCTTTCCCATTGATGCTATTGAGGGTCAAAAATTGTTGTCAAACTTCTGTCCTAGACTTAGCCTGATTTAGATTAACCAGTTGAAGTGCCAGGGTTTGAACCCGGAGCCCTGAATTAAGATTGACGTATGGGTGGTTCCCACGGTCCTTCAAAAGGAGGCGATGAGTTTGCCTTTTGGCTTTCCTCCAAGGTGCGGCCAGCCTTGTAGGGAAAGCCCTTGGGTAAACAAGCGCCAGGTGTCCTGCTTTGGGGATAAAAGCTGGGACCACTTGCAGGAAGGGTGAAGCGTCTATCTGTGAGGTGGACGCACTTCACCGAGTTTCCCTGTTTAGGAAGGACGTCCTGACTCTCGCTGCAACTGGGCCCCGGTCAGGTTTGGTGCTTGTGAACGCAGACTCTGTGAGAACAATACGTGGCTACCTCTACCCTATATTATCAGCCTATTGGCTAGGCTGTCTCCCATCTCTGCCATGGGAGACTTCGTTGCTTTGTTCCACCGATTGTTGGCCGTGTTGCATCATTCTTGGGGTCGCTGGGGCTGATGTCCTTTATGTGTAATCTGATTGACTTGTTTGTACTCCCAGCAATCACCCATGTACTGACCTTTTTATGTGCAACAGAATCTGGTTACTGGTTTGTTCTACTGCTGGCTGTGTCCTTTGTGCTAGGCCTAGTAATTGGCAAAACACCAGTCAAGTTTGGATGCACTAAAAAACGAGCACTAGCTAGGCACCCCTCCTTCATACTCTTCATGTGCAATGTCACTGCCATCGTACGTAGACGAATACATCTGCACTCACCATGAACTTCTGTACACTCAAAGGGAAAGTGGCCGAGTAGAGCAAAATCTGTCTGTTTTTCGGTAGCGTCAGAATAATGTCTTCCATTATTTGAACAAAATCTTGAGACAGCAACTTATCCGCCTGTAACAACAGAAGTAATAAAGAATAAGTTAAATTAATGGGGCAAGATTTCAGTCTTCTGATAGTACCACATTGGGGGGGGGAAAAAAAAAAAACAAACAAAATGAAACCAAACAGGACACCAGGAGTGTTCTCCCTGCCATTATGATGGAACCATCCCCTTTGGAGCACAGATCATGCTCCAAAAGATGTGATTTAGCTGTCAGAAACAGGATTCATCAGTAAAAGGAAGCTTATCATCTCCTAGTTTTCAGCACTTCGACTTAAACAGAAACAAATTTGGGAAAAATAAGTGGAATCTGAACTGAAAACAGTGATCAGGGTTCCTACCAGAGTCATCCAAGAGCTTTCACACAACGATTTTCTCAACCTCTCACTCAGAACCCTGTACGAGCACAGCTGGCTCATTAGAAACCAAAACCAAATGAAATGCATTCCCTTCATTTCAGAATAGACTGTTAATCTATTATTCGGGAATAGCAAAGATGACAGGAAAGGCAAATCTTCCTAGGTCATTTTCTTAAAAGATTCACATGCAGAGAACTTCTGTCAAAATACCTTCACAAAAACACTGAGATATGGATGAGCTATAACCTTATAGTGTCTCTAAGCAAAGTTTGATTTGTTGCTGTGCGTAACAAGGAGACTGGCCGAGACATATTGTTGTTTTAACTCAGTGTTAAAATCCCAAAACGTTTAACATGTGCAACTTGCCTCATCCAATACTATCATCTGGACATGCTCAACTTTTGCTACTCCTTTCTTGATGAGATCGAGAATTCTCCCAGGGGTAGCTATCACCACATGCACTGTAAGGTTAGAAGAGAAGAAAAAAAAAAAGGAAAAAAAAAAAACAACAACAACAAAAAAAAAACTTTAGTCGACTGAAACATTTCTGGCATTCACGGCCGTGTATCATACAAACAGTCTGAGAGAATAATGACAGTATACAAACAGCAAACAAGACATTTTGTAGTCTGTTCTGTAACAGGCAAACAGTAACAATAAGCAGAAATTCCACTACCGCACTGTAAAAGCCACAAACAAATAGCAACTGTAGTGTAGAAGTGCTCTGACCTGTATCGTCAAGCCTCATTATGTCATCTCGCAAATTGGTTCCTCCTGTTGTTGCCATGACTTTGGCACCTCCCATGTGCTTGCTGACTTGGATACAGATTTGACTGACCTGCAGGGCTAGTTCACGGGTAGGAACGATCACCATTGCTGAAAGTTAAAAGCATCACTGAGTTACTAGCAACATGCTGTATCTTAAACACTAACCCTTAGAGGATACAGAGACCTTGTGAGAGCCATTATTTCTATGGTTTGGAGTTCCGCCCCAAATATTCTGAACACGGCCTAGAAACCCCTTATGACAAGGCAAATTCCGTGCAAGGGTTCTCTGTCCCTTAATATTCCCTCCACATAAGCCCCCCAGCCAGCATACATGCTTATCATGGGGCAAGACAGTGAAGTCCAGAAGACATCTTCCATTTCAAGCTTTTGAAAGCAACTACGGGACTTCTGAAATTCCACCTCCCCTCCACTACTCCCCATTAACTTTCTTCGGAAGTACGAGCAGATAAACCTATGCTGCTCAACTTCACTGACGAGCTTTAGATTCAAGTCTGCTCCATAGCAACTGATACCATTACTTAGTTGCAGCTAAGCGAGATCCACCTCAACTGACCTTGTATATTGTCCTTCTTTAAGTCTAGCCGTTCAAGTAAAGGAATGAGGTAGGCTCCACTCTTTCCTGTTCCGTTTTTCGCTCTAGCCAAGATATCCCTACCAGATAAAGCAATGGGAATGCTCTCCTCCTGAAATGCAATGACAGATGGTGCATTAAGAATCATAAGCCACTCTCGCTGAAGAGGCTGGCCAAATTTAACTCTCCTTGCTAACAGCATCATGCAAAATGCCACTGTTCCATCAACATAGTATCTTGCAACTGCAAGCACTGCAGATTCACGACAGGAAGCAGTTAAATCTATCAGTAAAGAGTTCCCCAACAAAGCAATAGGTCTGCTCCACATATCCCACTTAAAAGTCCTTATCTTGCCTGGTCACAAGAGAACCAGGGTTCAGCTACAAGAACGGTAAACCCATACTGACATTTTAGTGAAAAAAGTGAAAAATTTGGAAAAAAGTGAAGAGACAGTCAGTCACTAGCAAATTCCTTCTATGGCAAAAGATACCCATCTGTATTTTACCATCAGAACATCTATGTTCTCACAGGGACTACTTATGTGAAGGCTGTTACTGAACAGAGGATTAACACACTAATGCCTCCACAGTGAAAAAAAGGAAAATCCAAGTTAACTTCTCTAAAGCATAAGTCAGTCTCGATGCCAGGTCACCCATTGCATGACTTAGTGATTTAGTCAGGTGTTAAAAATTCTCGCCTTCCTCAAAGGGCCACTGAGTTATACCGTTCACAACCCCAGTTCTCCCAAATCTTGACACGAATATCAGACATTTAAGCATGAATGAGAATTTCAATACATTTATATAAATTAAACACTGCTTGTAAGTAGTCTATTTGTAAACAACCTGAATAGGAGATGGTTTTTCCCAGCCCATTTCAAAAATTCCCATCAGCAACTCCCGTTTCAAACAGTAATCTTCAAACTCATTTCCTTTTGTGGAGGTCACGTCCTGAGTGATCAAAAAAAAACAAATCCATGAGATTAGGCCACACAACCCACAGCCGTAGATTGGTCTGACTCAATGAGAGATTGCCTATGCAGGAAGATCACAAAGTACATTCCATTACTATGCGGGAGTTCCCACTAATCTGTGCAGTACCATACAGTGGAGGAAGAAACACTAGCTTTCTTGTAACCAAAATCAGTGCTGCGAGTGCACACTGACATCTTTTAATCTGCCTTGCAAGAGTCACTGACAATCAGTCCTGTGCTGTTACACTAAGGAAGAAACTCACAGTAAACTTCATTTTTGAGCTTTCCAAGAGAAGCACCTCTCCCAAACAGCTGTAGAACAAATGAATTCTTCATTTAAATCACCAAGAGCTGAACTGCTTTTGAATCTTTGCTCAAGACAAATATTTTGCCACTGCAGCTTCTCCCACGTCTTTTATTTAACATTTATTCCTACAATTCAACCATCCTTACCGAAGTTTTGATTCTCAAATCCTTTGGAGGGAGTTTTAAAGTCTTCTTCCAGTCATCACCAGGTCTATAGCAAAAATAATAATAATAATTTTTTTTTGTAAATCTGGTTTAAGAATTTTATTTTGCATTTTTATTTTCTTAGATACAGTGATGAACACGTAAAATTTTCACCTCCTGAAAGCTAAAAGCGCCTACACATACGAGTTCAAGTCTTCTCTGAGCTGAGCAGGATGCAATAGGCAGGAAACTGTAAACAGAGAAAATCAGCAGTCTGCCAAGCACACAGAGAATTTGTGAAATCTTTATCCAGTCATGATTCAAGTCCCATTTTTAGGGCACTGAATCAATCCAGTACAACACAGATTTAAAACTCAGCACTGACTTAAGTCATATGACAGAAACTGGCTATAATAAATCCACAAGAGAATATTTAATCACTAAAAGGGAAAAAAAAAAAATAAAAAAATTCTCTTGCTCAGGGAACACCCATTCTTAATCCATGCCTAATGTGAGAAGAAACACTTTTAGAGAGAAAATTAAGTACACACTTGTTGATCAAACATCTTTAGCTTTTGATGAGATTTAGACACCCATCCTCTCTTGAAAGCCACTGTACAAGAGTGCTTCTGTTCCCCAATCCCAGGAAGTCATAGGTTTTGATGAGTTTAACTCATCAGTTTTGTTTGAGTAACACATTTTAAAAAAATTTAAAAAGGGAAATGAGTTACGCAAACTTTAAGAAACTGACTATTCCATTAGGCACTCTCTGATGACAGTTGGCATTTCCTTTGCAAATAATCGAGTAACAAAAGTGAATGTTTTTCAGGGAGGAGGAGAAACCACAGGGGGGGGAAAAGCAGCATGTTACCGTACCATCCAAGCCTTTTACATTTTTCAGAATTTCCAACCAGCACACACATTTTAATAACAACATTCCAAAGCCAGTCTGATGGTAGGAAGGTAACACAGTGGTACCATATTACCTCAGATCAGGCTTCGATAAAATAAAGTCAGAGCGTTACACCGAGGAGAGCAAGCACTACTGTTTAAGATCAATGACAAAAGATAACCTACTTTAAAGACTTTCTCACCATGAGAAAGAACTGCAACGAACGACTGAAAAGCATACACAGCTGGACTAGGTGGCATTTCCTCCTCTGTTTTAAATTTCACTTCAGGTCCTTCCCACTCCCCAACTTCCCTCTCATACCACTCGTAATGCGCAAAGAAAACAGGATGCTGCTGCTCAGTGGGCTATATCTGAGAAGCAGCTACACATTCTAAACAGCAAAGCGTCAAATTTGATTTTCACAACGAACTGCACTGCAAAGATCACCGTCAGAGAGAAGCTCGCATGCAGAAATACAGCCTGCTTTTCATAACGCACATCACCAGACACTTCAAACCACCAACGTCATAAAATAACAGAAGAAAACTTTTTAAACATGAAAACCCAAGAACACTTTCCCATATGTGACATTTAAACACTGATTTTGTGGCAGCTGATACAAACACTTACTTAATAGTGGTGGTCATGCTCTGTGCTTGCTGTTGAGTGCCGTTATTGATTGTGTTGGCATTTTTCAGCTGGTTCATCTGTTGCTGAGTTTGTGTGCCTCCACCTCCTGGGCCCCCGCTAGGTTTTACAGGGCCTCTCAACTGCCCATTCTGACTGGATAGACCCATTATAACAGGGTTCTCTGTTCTGGCCGTGCTCATGTTTTCAAAGATGTCTTTTTAGACTTCAAAACTTTGAAAGTCAGTACAGAAACTGTAATAACAGTTTATTAGACTCTCCAAAACGAAGAGATAAATAAGTCTTGCTCAATATATGAGTCCTTTATTGCAATGCAGGCAAGCACCTGTAAGTCACTCAAAAGTAAAGTAGTAACTTGCTCTGATGCACTGTGGATCAACTTTTTTTTAAAAAAAGCCCTCTAACGAAGTTGAGTTATATCAGAATTCACTTGCTTCAATCTGAAAGAGAAGCAGACAATAACAATTAGTACATGGACATTTTCTATGTAAATCGTATCAGTTTACCTTTGTATTTTAAGAATCTCTTCTTCTCAGGCAGCGTGCAACAATGGTACTTGCTTTTCTGTTTTCTCGGTGATGATCATCAAGACAGGCGTCAAACTTTTTCCCCTTTCTATAAAGCTGTGCCCACCACCTTCAGTTACCAAAGATCATTTTCTAAACAGATGTACTTTCAGCAGCTTTCCAATGAGTAATCACTTGAAAGACACTAACTGTCTCCCCACCCCGTAAAATAAGCATGAATTATATCAATTGCTTTGCTGGCTCTTGAAACTAGGGCAAAGCAACCCTAAAATGCTAAGCAACAATGTTATGTGCATGTTTGTGACAAGAAACTTGACCACAATATCAAGTGGACATTCCAGTCAGAGCTGACAAAACTCTTAATTACCCTTTTCACTTCAAAAGGGAAAGAAAAATTATGTTATCTTTTTTTATTTAAAAACAAAACAAAAAAACCCCAACAAAACCAACTTGCCCTCCTCCAACCCAAAAAGTTAGTTCAACCAGCTTACTCAAACTTTTAAATTGGCTACTAACACAATTCAGAAGAGCAAAACTAACGATATCATCAAGCTGAACTGACAGTAGCTTCCTGTTTTGTTGAGTCTAAGTGACCGAGCCTAAACTTAAGCAGTGAGTAATATACATTTACACTAGATATCTAGCTTCCTGCTTATACGTTCCGTGTGACGTTACCTTCCACCTGTCAGTAACAACTCATATTGCCCTCAAAATATAACATTTGGTACACGTGACTTAATATTGACACCGTATTTAACAGAAAGGTTGATAAAACTGTAAAGAGACAGTACAAAATCTGCACCTTACAAACAGAAAGAAAGCATGGCCCACAGCTGAAAAACTCCTTAAGACAATACCAAGGAGCGAACACATTCCTAGTCCAAAACCTGTCAGAAGCAATAGAAAAATAGGCTTGTCTGTACAACTTCTCATCACAACACATCTGCACCTTGGAAAAACTGAAAGGAAAAACCAGCAGACCACTGCTTCCTAACTTCAGTGTCCACAAAAAATGTGCGTTTCCCCGTGAATAAAAGGCACATTCAAGAGTGTTTCAAGAGAATGGATAAGGAATTCAGACTCCTCCCAGGCTTCCCAGCGCTTTCCAAACATGTCAATTCTAGCTTCACAGCAAAACTCTGAAGTTTGCAGAACCCGGATTTTTCTGCTCGTTATCTTCCTGATCGGAAGCACTGTTTCAGTGCATCTTTGAAGAGAAATTTCTCCTGCCTGCTAACTTTCTAAGAACTGGGCGAGTCATAAAAGTAACCAGGGCCGCCTAAAAGACCCGGAGACAAATACCAAGAAGCTCTCTAATAGCGTAGGAGATGGAACCTCTCTGTTCCTTAACGACCCTCACTCCTAACTACCCTCTGAACGCACGCACAGCCCAATCGAACCCAACAAATTTCCCCGTTCCGCGACAAGAAGCGCCACCATTTCGCAAACCGGCGGTCAGACGGAAAAAAGGCCCCCGGCACCACGACTCTCCACTCCAGGCGCAGACCACGTAGGCAGACGGGCTGGCGGTCAGGGCAGCCGCCGCTACACCTTTTCCCTTCCTCTACCGGCAGCCAAGCCCCCGCGCCTCGGCAGAGCCGGGCCCGACCGGTCCCGGCACAAAGCGACCACGCAGCTCTCCCGGCCGCAAGAGCGCCCGCGGTGCCCATTGTTTCCGGCGAGCCCAAGGCCGCACTGCGGCGTCGCCCCCGCCGCGGCAGAGAGCGGCGCGGTCCCCGGGCCCTGTGGCGGGGCCGGCACCGCCCGCAAAACGCAGCTGCGCCACACCAGTACCTCCCGCCCGCGAACAATGGAGCGGCCCCCACCCGCTGCCCCCGTCGCCCGAGCCGACAGCGAGCGTCGCCGCGGCCCCGCCCCGCGCGCCGGCCCCGCGGCCCCGCCGCTCCCAGCCCGGCCCGGCCAACCGCCCCCGCCCCGCTCACGGCCCCTCGGCGTCGCCAGGCCCCGCTCAGGCCCTGCTGCTTCCGCGGCCCGCCGCAGGCCGCGAGGCTCGGCCGGACGGCAGCTGCCCTCCCGCCCCCGCCGCCCCGCTCCCGCGGACCCGCGTCCGCCCCGGCGCCCTGGCCCGTCCTCACCGCCACCAGCCGCGCTCCCCTCTCGCCCAGGTATAAAATCCTCTCGCTCCCCCTTGTGCCTTGTTATGGCGACTCGACGCTCCAAGATGGCGGCTTCCTCCTTCCTCCCGTGCGCCCTCCCCCTCCCGGCAGGGCAGGCCGGCCCCGCCCCGCCCCGCACGCACGCACGCACGCACGCACGCCCAGCCCCGCCCCGCGTGGGCGCTCCCGCACCCCGCCGCCTGGCCACGTGACCACCCCCTCCGCGGTGCCGTGCTTCCGCCTGCTGCGTGGTCGCCGAGAAGCCTCAGTGGGGGGCGGAGGAGGGAGAAACAAGAGCGGGCGCGGAACATTTCTGGGGCAGCTATAAACCCCTGTCCCCGGCGCGGGGATGGCCAGCGTGAGGGCCGCTGCCCCCAAACTAGTAAATACAGCCAGACCCTCTGTTAGCGATGGGGCGGCACTGCTCCTCCCGGTACGGGAGCATGTTTGCCTATTTACATCTCTAAACTAGAGGGGGACAGTGACAAAGGTGAAAACCATCAGAACGGGAGACTTCCTTGCTCGGAAGCACCACGCATCTGAGACCTCATAAGAAAGATGCCGGAAATCGCTTTCTCCCGAGAAAAAGCCCGGAAAGTTAATGCAACTTCATTATGTAGTCATTGAAACACAGAATGAAAGACTGACCCACGGCATGCAGAAGCCATAACCGCTGATCATGACAGGTTAGAAACTGCTATTTCCTTTTGAGATAGCTGTTACTTAGACAAAGATTTTGACACACTGAGGCACAAGAAGAATGTAATCTTAAATACTAGCCTAGAAATGCTGGCAATTCCAAAACTGTTTTGCAGACAAATTTTCATTCCAATGTTTTTCCAAAATAGGCACAAGAAAACAAGGAAACTTGTTTTCCCTCACGTTGCCATTTTTTCCTAGCTCCTCACATCTACATAAGGAGCAGATGAAATCACAGTGCTTGCTAGAATGGCGCCGCCGCCTCCTTCTTCACCAGTCCGAGTCCCACCAGACTCCTTGCTGGTATGGAGGCTTTGGTGCAGCTGTGCTCGGACAAGAGGAGGATGGGCACTACACTTGCCGAACCACCTTGGCCTCTCACAGAGGGAAAGCTTTCTGTCAAAATGCCAGCTGTGATGCTGCCCTGTCCTCCTGACCCAGACTGGGGCTTTCACACTGTGAACCTACTGCTGTGATACCAATGAGACAAAGCGCCTGTTTCCCTGAGCAGAGAAAATACTGATTTCCCACTTTTATTACAGACAAGACAAGCACTGCGGGAAGGTGTCTAATCAAGGGGCCTTGCCATGTGTTGTACAGTGGACCAGCCTCTGCTAGCTAGCACCCTTCCCTAGACCTACAGAGTGGCCATAGACATTGTGCTTTCCTGTGTAAGCCTCTGCATGCCCCCCTGAGCCAAGGTAGCAGAAGAAGGAGCAGAAGACGTCTGCAGGTCACTGAAGTTAAAGCAGCCAGGAAGACACCAAGGCAGAGGGTGATGGCCATAATGACCAGACCCATGCATTTCATCTCAGGTGTCTTCGGTCTTGCACAGCTCCAGAAAGGTGCCCGGATCCCGAGAGATTTCTAGGAAGGGTGTCCCTTGGCACAGAACTTTCCAAAGCCTTTTGGACCCCCTGGAACATGGGCAGCTACTGGCAAGAGCCCTGGAGGTTTCCAGAAAGACCTATAGACGTTCTGGATCTTCTCTGGTACAGATCAAAGGAACATGGATTCTTCAAACGGTACTTTAAAAAAATCAACTTACAGCATTAAAAAAAAAAGATGATAAAGCTAGATGCTAATCTTTACATCTGTTAGGTCACTCTATGCCTGGAGCTCATTTGCTTTGCAAATACTCTATTGTTACATGCTGGGTCCCTCCCTACTCACTTAAATGTCTAACTCCACCCCAAAAAAGAACTTTTGCTGAAACTGCTGGAGGAGAGACCAATCCTGCCCCTGAAACCATGGGGCCTGTCAGCTACTCATCGGAGACCTACGACTTGGTGAGTCAGGCCTAGCTTTGCTTCTTTGAGAGGATAATGGGGAGAACAGATATAGCTGGGGTGGGCTGAAAGACTTGGTTTCCATCTGTCCATCTTCTCACCCTCCTCCTGGCAGAGGGAGAGCTTGAGCAATTTCTTACGCTAGCGCATTCAGCCCTCGCATCCCTTAAGTCTGGACTTGACTAATGAGCAAGAGCTGAGCCCGAACGCCATCCTTGCACGGGACCAGGACCACAGTTGCTGCCAAAGGGCCAGGCGCCTCGCCGGGAGAGCCGGGCTGCTGCAGCCCCATCCCACACTGCCAGCCTGCCCCAGTCTCTCTTCCCTGCTGCCCTGCTTTCTGCGCAGCCATCGACACAACGTGGGCGTAGAACACTCATTCCGAGTCAGGCACCTTTTGTGCCCGCCTTTGGTGGTATAAAATGACTGTGCACAGTGCAAAAACCCCTGGAAATCTCATCTAGTATCTTTACATAACAGGAATACGCAAGCAAACCCAATGCAACCTCTCCACATGCAAAAGGCCTCAGTATGATTATACCCGCTCCTACTCCTGCTGGCCTTCTCCAGGAACAGGTTGCTGTAAACTCTGCTGAAAGGGGAGTACCCAGTATATTTACAAGAGGGGAGCTTTAAAGAGGGGAAGATAAATTGCAAATACTTCTTCTAACAGGGAGTAATGACACTGTGCGTTCTGCCCCGTAGTTCCCTCCTCTCCACTTGCAAGTGAAAGATGGCAGCTGCACCTTTTAGAATATGTTGTGCTATCCAAGGGGAAGTCCACAGCC
This sequence comes from Podargus strigoides, assembly GCA_028020825.1. Classification (NCBI taxonomy): domain Eukaryota; kingdom Metazoa; phylum Chordata; class Aves; order Caprimulgiformes; family Podargidae; genus Podargus; species Podargus strigoides. Next base: position 108,411 of record CM051646.1, read on the forward strand.
ACACTGTTATTAGCCTGCTTTTAAAATGTTACAGCTCACAATTTATTTTTTAATACAGTGCCCCTCTGCAGCAGACCTCAGATTTTGCTTAGTTTCTGTGAAGGCAGAAATGCTGGGTTTAATTTTTACCGGTTTTTTCTGTCCCTCCTTTGTCCTATACACCAGGAAAAGAGAGATGTGGGGAGCAAGCCCTACCCTCCTTATTTTTTCTGATTCATCCAGTATAAAAATCCTTTGCGAATGGTGGTTGTTTCCTTTAGAACTTTTTGCAGACGACACTTCTCTCCCCGACCTCTGCTGAAGTTCAGTGGCAATGCTAATGCTTGCTGAGAAGTTAAAACCAAACTTGAACCTTTTTCGTCTTTGTGCTGGTTTATTCCTCCAGCTGAACTCTCCATTGGAAATCTGTCTCATCATCAGAAAACCAGCGAAGTTGAATTGTGCCATCTGCCTGCCCGCAGTGTGTCACACGCTGTAAGCAAGCGGCTGCTTGTGGCAAAACTGTGTCGCTTTTAACACGGGGATTGAGCAGCACTGGGATTTGTTCTTTACATACAACACTTTTCAGAGCCTTATCTTAGTGATTTTACCTGTGCTGTGAATTATTTTAAGTTATAAAGGAGACTCCGTATGCGGAGGGAAACTCGGCTAACTTTGGGACTGAGCGCAGACAGGCAGGTGTCACAGCAAGAACAGTTTTACATCTTTTCTCAGACTTCTTGTGGTCGGTAGTTTGTGACACGCATTTCCCAGCTCTGCCTCCCGGGAGCATCCCAGGTATGTCTCCCTCCCTGGAATCAGCCACAGATCTCACACGAGCAATGTCACATTTGCCTTGGTGGTGCCATACGTTGCTTTACTTATACTCAACGCTTGTAGCAGCAACCTACCCACAGAGATTTGCAAAAAAGGTCCTGTCAAAGTGGTGGCACAAACCTTTCCCTGGGCACTCATCAGAGAGGATCGCTTGACCAATTGAGCGAGTGTGGAAGGAAAAACAATGAGCACATTTGCACCAAAAGGGCATTTATCTCAGTATCACCCAGTGAGTGCAGCAAGGGCCTCACCTAAACTTTGATACCACTCGTACAGGACCAGTGGTCTCTGTAGCCTTGTGGAAAAGTAACATGCACAAAACAATAACCCTGTTTCTTGGTAGCAAGAAAGCTTTGCCTGCTTAACCTTCCTCAGCTGCAGACTAGAGAAACAAAAACACAGTTGCCAAAAGACCACTGAGATCTCCACCAGGTCCCCTGAGGTGCTGCTGGCCAGTTTTCATTATAAAGGCACTTGCACTACACTAACAAGGCATTTCCATAGGCTCTGCTCTTACTCCTGGGTTTCCCTAGTTCAGCACCCAGCAAGGGGATGAGCAGAAGCTCTGTTAGTAACTTGCACTGATGTGGGCAATTTCAGTTTTAAGGCTTTGGGAATGAAACATGCTTCTCCTGGCCCTGGCATGGGCTAGAAAAGAATGACTCACATGGAAAATCCCTAATAGTGCACACACTGCTTCTCTTCTGCAACCAAATGTTTTGATTGCTGGCAGTTGTGGGGAACTGAGAAAAGCAGCTGACACGTGGAGACCGGAATAACTCTGAGATATGGGTTGGAGGGGAAAAGGGATCCCTGAACAAAGAACACATAAGAACGGCCTTCCCAGGTGTGCATTTGACTGCTCAGTTACAGAAGGTGGCACCACTTTACCCCCAAATCTGGCTGCAGTTGCATTGCAGGAGACCTGTACAAAGGTCTCCCTACGTGCACACTGTTGACTTCTCCCATCCCAGATCAGGCAGCCACCCGCTTCCAGTCCTAGAAATGTGAATCACAGAAGAGTCCCCAAAAGCCTCAGCTTGTCACATTCAGTGCAGCTCCTGCAGCTCTGGTCCCTGTCCTTCCTGTCTCAGCCCGGACTCTATATTTTCATCGTCTTTTGTTTGTCTCCAACTCATCTCTGTCCGCTCCTACCCACACTCGCTGCTGTGCTCGGAGATCCACATGAGAGGATGCCTCAGATACAGCTCAGCACACGCTTCCCCTGCCCGCGGCAAGTGACTTACTGTAAGAGCCCTACCTGCCATCTTATCAGCAATCAGATGGTGTGCGATAGTGACACTCAGCCTCCGCACCTCTCCCTCCAAATGCAAGGTGATGCTGGAAACCATTCAGCAGCCAAAGCCACTGAACACTGCACAGGCTGTCCATCCGTCAGTGGCAGCAGTGCAAACCCAGGCGGTGCTCTGACACTCCGGCCAGCAAACCTGGCCAAAGTCTGCCTGGCTCACTGCTTTTTCTAGCAGTAGCCAAAGGTAGAGGCCCGGGGAAGAGGGCAAGAGCTGGGTGAGCTCATTCTGCACTTTCCCCAAGGGCTCAATCGCCCTCCTACTGCCTGAGCCAGCTGCCTGCTCCATGCATTCAGTAATACTCCATAGACTTCTTCCCCATCAACACGTCTGGGCTCCCCTTGGAGCCATGCAGATGGTTTCAGCAGCACAGCAGTTCGAGATGAGCACTGCTGCTGCGATGTCACCTCTTTACCCCAGACAGTCACGTGTGGAGACACCCAGGGCATCACCCAGGGAAGGCTGCCCAAGAGAGAAGAAACATAAATCGCCTTTCTCTAGCTATGCACAGCACGGGACTTGAGGCTGGTCACGGTTATTTGGCTTAGCAGCACATGGAGGGAGCAAAAACTCCCCCAAATCAGCTCTAAAGCTCTTTAAAACAAGACATTATTTTTAGATGGGAACTTTGGCTGATGAGGGAAGGAGCAGCAGGTGCATACAGCTACAGCTGGCAGTGAAAGGTATGAAAGCAGCAAGCAGAGACTTCCGCTGTGGTTGACACTGAAGTCTCGGCGCAGGTCTCCAGAGAGGGTGTGGGTGGGGGGAGCTCAGGGTAACTGCTGCTGAGCTCTTCCCGGTTGTCACTAATTTCTCAGCTTGCTATAAGCCTCCTCTGCTGCTCTTTTTCTGCCCTTCTGCATCCAAGCCCTTTGCTTTTGTGAATGCCCAGCTTCTGCGAGGTGCCTGAGGCCAGCTGGAGCTTGCCCACCATCCGAGGGGCTCGTCCTGAGTGTGACTGCAGCTTCCCAGCCCCTCAAGACTTCCGTGCGGACTCAGCCCAAATACTGGCTGCTCACCTGGTGAGGAGCTACAGCAGCCCGAGCATGAGTCACATCTGTGGCGGCTCTGTTGCACTTTCCTTACCACGTACCAGCCTGGGGTCCAAGTGATGCTTTCAGATTCCCTTTCCAGCTCTGACTGCAATTAATTCAGAACCGCAAGGTTTACCAACAGAACAGATTTCCCTCTCCAGCATCCATCCCTGTAGCTATGGCACTGCAGTGCCTCAGAGGCATTCCCCCAGTCATGTTTGAACAGCTGCCCCACACCTTTCTCTGAGCGCGTGGAAACCAATCCCATGCATGGCTGCTGCTGTCCCCACCTCACCTTGCTCTGCCCCAGGCATCTCCCAGGAGGAGAGGCAGAAGGGGACATGATCAGTGTACATAACTTCAGGTACAGATGTGTTCTGTGGCGAGTCCCACCACCTTTGTACCTGACAGCAGACAGCACAGGGACAGTCGGTGTCAGAAATGGGTGGAAAGATCAGAAAAGCTGGTGAAGAGGAGGGTTCCATGCTGTGTGAGATGGCAAAAGCCACCAGCAGGTAACTCGGCAAGAGACAGAAGGTGAAACTGGTCATCTGTCTGGACACTGAATATCCCCAAATAAAGATTATGGACTGAGCAGCCCTCATTATCAGAGATCGGGACAACCCTCTCCACGTGCTGCTGCACCTGCTGGGACCTGGCTCAGAGGAGTCTCCCAGGTCTTTGCACTGCAGACAGGCAGTGCCTCCTCCTAATGCAGATGGGCTGCGGGAAGCGGGGATGCTCCGCTCCAGGTCTGCCAAGCACAGCCGAGGGACTGGGTTCTCCTGTTCAGAAACTCCCCTCCAGTAACCAGACTCACTCTCTCTTCCCCAGAGCCAGGTGGAGCTGAGTGGTTACGACGAAGCTGAGAACACCACCCCTTCTTTGGAGGGCTACTTTTGCTTCAATTCAGCCTCATCCATGGTCGGCAACCAGAGAGACCCCTTCAGAAAGGTGTTTATGCCCCTCATCTATCTGCTGATGTTTGTGTTGGGGACTGTGGGCAATGCCCTGGTCCTGGTCATTTTAGAGAGGTTCAAGCGGTCACGCACTACCACAGAAAACTTCCTCTTCCACCTCACCCTGGCCAACCTGGCACTGCTGTTCACCTTCCCCTTCAGCGTGGTGGAGAGTTTGGCTGGGTGGGTATTTGGGAAGTTCCTCTGCAAGATCCTCAGTGCCGTCCACAAGATCAATTTTTACTGCAGTAGCATGCTGCTGGGATGCATTGCGGTGGACCGCTACCTGGCCATCGTCTATGCGATCCATACCTACCGCAAACGCAGAGCTCGCTCCATCCACCTCACCTGCACAGCTGTCTGGCTCTGCTCGCTGCTTTTGACCTTACCGGATCTCATCTTCATGGAAGTCTGGACGGACGACAGCAACCGCAGCATTTGCTATTTTCCAGAGGTTGGGATCAATGGCAACAACGTCTGGCTGGCAACCCGCTTCCTCTACCACACCGTGGGCTTCTTTGTGCCCCTGCTGGTCATGTGTTACTGCTATACGGCTATTGTCCGGGCTTTGTGTCAGTCCCAGCGCCTGCAGAGGCAAAAAGCTGTCCGGGTGGCCATCCTGGTTACAGGTGTCTTCCTGCTCTGTTGGAGCCCGTACCACATTGTCATCTTTCTGAACACGCTTACCAAGCTAGAAGCCTTCACCAAGAACTGCCTCCTGGAAGACCAGCTAGACACGGCCATCATGGTGACCGAGGCCATCGGCTTCACGCACTGCTGCCTCAACCCCATCCTCTACGCCTTCATTGGAGTCAAGTTCCGCAACGATTTCTTCCGGATCCTGCAGGAGCTTGGCTGCATAAGCCAGGAGACCCTGCAGGAGATCCTGGAGGTGACAAGAAAAGGCAGCGGGATCGAGTCTGACAACACCACCTCTATCTCAACTTTCTAGCTGGGAAAGGCTGCCTGCGGGGCAGAACTGGCCTGGGGCTTGCCTTCCCAGTGGCAGACATGCTGTGGCCTCAGTCCCAAGTTTCACAACCATCCCCACCACTTCTTTCACTCCTCAGCAAACTGAGGTCCGACAGCCATCAAACACCCAAATCCCACCAGATACCTTCCTTGGCTCCTTCTGGTTCTCATACCTGTAGAAAGCTGTCTGGCAGCTGTCGGCAAACGCTGGCTGTCCGATGGTCACTCTGCCAGGGCCGGATGAACCCAAACGGGTTGAACCTGACATTTCCACCTCTCCCTTGAAAAACTGACTGCAGGTGTCCTGTGCACAGAGCCAGGCATGAGACTGGGGTGCCAGGGGCAAGGAAAAAAGTGCAGCCAAGTAAACGTGGAGTTGTGTCAGTGAGCGAGGACTGAGGACAAAAGCTAAGCAGGTCTCCTTTTCACTGGTTCAAGGACATGCCAGAAGGAAACAGCAGGACTCAATGACCGTGGCAGCTGAAACGAGAGATGCAGGTAGGACTGGCAGGGATGCAGAGCTCACTCCTGTAGCATGGGCACATGGTGCTGGACAGTCTCTGGCTGCAATGTGGCTCCTTCTGGTGCATGACATGCCCCTGGCCAGTCATGGCACGTTGATTTTCCCAACTTGGCTCACCCCAGGAGGTCCTGCTGTGGACTCAAAGATCTGACTGTTGCAGATTCCTTTCCTGACATCAGCTGCATCCTTTCCCACTCACTTGATCTGTTTTACTGCTGTTAGGAGCTCTAGCAAGTGACTGCTGAACTGAATGCCTGACTATGCAAAAGCTTTCCTTTAAGGAAGAAAGCTGTCTGGAGAGACAGCTTCTATCTTGTGACTGAGCACAGGCAATGAACCACACAGCTTTGTGAGCCTGAAGGTGTAACTGGGTTTTTTTGCAGCTAGTTGTATGGCACTTTGTGGGTTCTGAGAGCAAGGAGACCCATTGCCCCAGAGCAAGGAAAAGAGCATGTTTGCATAATTTCTGTTTGGTTTTAGCAGGCCGAGAGGGAATGTAGCATTTTGCTTTGCACTGTGCTTTCTGATATTTCTGCTCCACCTGTGTTTACGGGGCTTTCAGAGGTTTAGTGCACCCAAGTTCACACAGAATAAACCTGGGCACTGATCTTGCCCTGAACCACAAGTACCCAGGAACTGTTTAAATCAGGGCTGCTTGATAACAATTTGGTCCAAAATAAGACCAGTAGCTTTCACTATCACTAATAATTGCACCAACAAGCTGCCACGCAGGGCAGCCCTAGCAGACTCGTGCAGCCTGCTGCTTCCTAGTAGTTCTTGTCACAGCATAACATCACAGTGCGTACACAGCATTGCTCCATTGCGTTTCTCTTGCTAGCTAAGCAGTGCTGTGGTCTCAACTGCATGAGAGCCATACATACCATCACACGAGCATGACCCTAATCATAAGCACACTCTAAAATCTGCTCTACCACACAAAATGCTTTCTGAGCAAAGTTGGAACAATGCCAGTTCTGCTGCTGCAGCAGGAATTTTGAGCTAAACTCATTTCTGAAGTTCCCACTAACTAACCCACTAACAAAGAGCTCGGTTGCAGCCAAACTTCACTGTACCCAAGGGCCTCGCTAAGACCAGTCATTACGGAAGGTGTCACATTACGTCAGTCTAGCTCAGGCTGAGATCTCAATAGCTCATTATCAAATTGTGACTCCAGGAGAAAACTCCCCAAGCATAAGTCTTTTATAAAAAGAGCAGTCCACCATTCCCTGCAGCGCTGCATCTTCAAAGCTGAAACCTGCAGGTAATGGCGATGCCGTTGTCCAAGCACGTACGCAGAGCAGAGGAAGAACAGCTCTCTGAAGCCTGCCCTTGCTATCTCCCTGGTTGTACTGGTGAGCAAACCTGTTGCAGGTTCACTGTACACACCTCCCCAGCCCTGGTTCTGATGGGAATTGTGTTGCTACTCAAAAATATAACTGAAGAAATGAACAATGAGAGTGTAAAATTCTTAGTGTTCACAGGTAAAAAAATCTGCACACAAAATAAGGGTGAACAGATTGCAGCTCTATTGTTACTATAGTTTTTAGTACTGGTATGTTGGTAAACTTTTAGAAAGTTTTGATGTGAACTGTAATAAACAGTTAAATAAAAAAACATCTTCTGGTGTATAGTGCTTGTAAGCAGTTGTCTCCAGTCATGTCACTTTTGGAAGGGAAATGCATCAGAGAGCACTAAGAGGGTTGATGGTACCTTTCTGACAACCGCTGCTGTTGGCACACAGAGACCACAGGGCTAAGAGCACCTTCCTCAGACTTCCATCCACCAGTGCCACAGAAGGCTCCTCTGTGTTCAGAGTCAGTCCAGACCTATGCTATCTCCCCGTTTTACAGAGTCTCTTCCACCAGCTGCAGCACCTCCTACCCTGGTCTTACAGCAGCTGCTAACTTGATTGGAAAGCCACCCTTGTGCCCGGTTTTGGCTCAGACAGCCCTGGGAAGGCTTAGCTCAGAGCTGGCAGACCCTTCCTCAAAGAGTGGATGTTGCTTCCCTGCAGCTGGCTGCAGCCAGCCTGCAGAATGGCGACAAGAAGAAAGCAAGAGGAACTCTCCTTCACCAAAGAGGAAGCTGGGCTTTCCACTCAGCAAAATCCTCCCTGTCTCCCCGAGGTTTGTGTGGCCATCACATACCTTCGCCCAGTTTGGCCTTCCCTGCTAAGCGCCAGAGCCACCCCCAGACACCACAGCCCTTGGACAGACCTTCAGGCTCCCTGTGGAGCCCTGCTCAGATCCCAGCCCACTGCTGCAGAGTGAGGCAGACAGTCTCTGCTCCCGCTGGGCTGCCGGGGAGGGGCAGAGAGGCTGAGAGGAACTCCGAGGTGGTGGCTGCAGAGAGCAGGGAGGTGGTGTGAGGGCGAGGCCATGTCACCACTGTCTGCAGCACATGCTTGTGCAACCCCGGTCCTGGGCTGTGCTCTGCAAACAAGGCCGGAGCAGACAATCCAGAGAAATCCCTGGTTCCTCCTAAAAGCAACCCCAAAGAAGGGGACACACAGACCCCCACAACAGCACACTGCTCTGCATGTCCTATGGGGTGACCGAGTCTCCCAGGAGACAGCGCTGGGGTGTTTCAGCAGAGCATCCTGCTACATACGCAGTGATCATGGGGCCATGACAGGCAGCAGAGCATGCATCGATGAGTGTGAACCAGGGAACGCATGAATGAACACATGCCTGGGAGTGCTGCAGAGAAGGGGCTCTCCCCACTCCCTCATATCCCTCCCAGCAGCTCTAGCACCCCCTGCCCTGCTGTGACTCACACAGTTGCGTTTTCCTTATCAAGAAGACAACCTACTTCCTCACCCAGATCTCCCAGAACCAAACAGATGCTCAAGCACTTCAGTGTCTGTACTGCTGCTTGCCATGTCTTCCTTATTTTGAGCACACATGGCTCTGGACATATGACTCCATGGCCACCAAAGCCCGTGAGCTGGGGTCCTGGGCAGCATGCCACCACCCTGGCTCTGTGCACAGACGGCAGCACAACCCCTTTCTCTCTCTTAACCCCCAGAACCGGCCTCTCACCCTGCTGCTGTCACAGCGTGCTCCACATTTCCTCTGGATCCCCACAAGCATGCACAGCAGCTATGGCACACAAGCTTTGCCAGGCCACGAGATGCCCAGAACAAGGGGGAACCATGGGCTCCAGGCACCAGCAGACAGCTTGGGCAGCGAGTCTCTGCTCTAGGTCATCTCGTCTCTGCTCTAGGTCATCTCTCTGCTCTGCAGTCCTGCCAGGGACCTGAGGTGTCCAGGGTGGCTCTGCCTGGCGCCCCTCCACCTACCTGGGAGTACTGTCCAGTCCCACGTCCTTCGAATGCAGTTCCCTGGTCCCGGCCCAGCTTCCACTGTCTGTGAGCAGCAGGGCTCATTTGGCTGTCCACTGCAGGCAGGATGCAGCCTTGTAGCAGGGGCACAGACAGGTCCGCATCAAACACAGGTGTCCCAGCTCCTCCAAGGAGCCCACAGCCATCTCACAAAGGGCAGGCGCTTCTCTTCACACCGAGGCACACAGAAACTGCTTCAAAGTTGCAAGAGACGGGACCTGCAGCACTGGAATCCACACTGAGAGCTCAGGTGGGGGTCCCTTCTCCCTCACCTACTCCTGCCCAGGGGCCTGCAGCTCTCCTGCCAGGCACTAGCAGCTGGGAGCACACGTGCTCAGGAACAGCCACAGAGGCAGGGACCAGCAGCAGGCAGGAAGGGAAAATGAGGCTAAGCCCCTCGGATCAGCCCCAACTGGTCGCAGGTGATGCTGGCTGAGCATACCTCCTTGCAGCCATGCAGAAAATCATGCAGCCCACTGAAGACAGGCACAGGGTCAGGTTTTGAAATTTGTCTTTTTAATAAAAAGGCACCTATAAAACAGGTCAATACATTACAGGCAGCACAGATACCCAAAAACAAGCCTAAAAATTGTTTCAAATAAAAACCAATAAGATGTCTTCACATATTGTATTTATATATTTATATTTATATATATATTTATATAATGGTACAAAATGACTGGGGAAGTTTCTCCATGGGATGACACAGAACAGGTCAGTCACCATTACCTCAACGTGAAAGCTAATTCTGGGTGTGTGATTATCTGACGTACTGAAAGATGCAGTTTCCCAGAATTCACTTTTTTGGAGCTGGAAAAACATGGCAAAGTCATGGCTAAAACATGGGCAAACCTCTTACTGTGATTAGGTGGAGTCAGTACACAGAACTCAAGCTGAGAAGCCGAGCAATAAACTACAAGACACAAGACTAGACACAGCTCACGGCATTGGGCAACCGGCTGATGGCAAACCCTGCCCAGGTCTAACAAGGACTGGCTGTTACTGAGCTTCCAGAGAAGCTTCTGCCATATTGCTGTTCACAGACATGGCGCCTGGGGCAGAGGGGTCTTAGGTAGCACTTCGCCCTGTTGTTCAGCCATTGCAGCGGTAGGGCTGGCTCCAGGGTGGTGGGATTTTGCGGACACACGCCAACTGCTGCTCTGAAGTCCCAGCTATGACCTAGCATCAGGATTTCCCTTTTGTATCCAGGGCCACTGAGTCAAAAGGCTTTGCTTTTTACTCATTTGTCACCAAAGGACAGGTTTTCCTCCTGCTGCCAGGCAGAAACAGCATTGAGCTGCCCTGTCCCTGCGAGCGGGCAGCACTGACCTCCCTAGCACTGCACAGCAGTGCACCGCAGCCTGTGGGCTCCGGTTGATGCAGGGACAACACACTGCAACAGAGCAAGGACTGCAAGTCCCAGGCAACTTCTCAGTCAGGCTGGGCGAAAGGGACAACAGGGAAAGTATGGACACATGGAGATCTCATTTGGGCTAAAACAATAGCTGGCTACAGACAAACAAAAAAACTTTCACACAGAAAATATTATGGCTTAAAATTAACTGCGACTAGCTGGTGGGTGATGAGCAAAGTTTGGGGCTGGCACTGGTATTTGGATGTTTACGAGAAACTACCAGCAGCCAACACCCCAAAGTGCAGCCAAGAGAAGCCACAGCCCTTCAGGCAAGTCAAGCTTAGAAAGAGCTACATCTGCTCGAGCCACATCCTCCCACGTGAAATGCACACTCTGAAAGGATGGAGAATCCAACCAGCTAACACGTCAGGTGAAAAGCACGCTTCATTAGCCTGGGCTGAAGATTATTCCTCTGCTCCAACTGCCAAGGCAGGGATGAGCACTTCCTGGAATTGCTCCTGTTTTGCCATCTCTGAAAATGCTGCTCACTCACATCATACACAACAAAACCACACAAAGCAGGAGACCAGAGTGAAATCCTTGCTCAAATCCAGACCCATGCTTCCCACCCAATACTCCTTGCTAAAAAACGCCCCAAAGCTTCAAGGTATTCCTAACTGGACTTTGTGGCTCCATCTTCTCACAGATTGGATTAAGAGAGCTGCTGGGCTGACATTTCAGCACCCGCAGCCTTTCTGAACAGCTTGCAACATGATAAAAAGCATTGCTGTTCAGTCCCTACTTGACAATCTCCCTTTCCGAAAGACCTCTCCTCCCCGCAGCAGTAAGAAGGGAAAGGTAAGCTCTGTAACAAGAGAGGTAGTATGCTAAGTCTGGCTCTGCAGAGATAATCCTCCAGGCGGTGTTCCTCCGGCAACTGCGTGCCCCGAGTTCACCACTGGATACCCATAGGGTACACCATGCTGGAACATGGTCCTCGTGGAGGTCTAGAGATACTGCAGTGTGTGCAGAAGTACACACGCGTCACCCCACAGTCCCCTCCATGAACAAACACAGGAAAGACCATCAGTACCGCATGCAGGAAGACCTTACAGAGTGGAGGACGGGGAGGGTAAAGCGCATCCAGAAAAGCCAGAGTTGTTTGAATGGCATGCTTCCACCAGCCTAGGAACAAGGGTCTGCAACACAACCTCAGCCTCTTCTGTCCAAAGCACAGGATGGCCCCGCCGCTCACACCGTACAAGACAACTCTTATAGCGAGATGGGGTATCGCACGCAGGGACGCGTCGTCTTCAATAGCTGGACCTCTATCGTGCAGTAGGGCAGGGCTGCTGCCGGTAGCTCAGGGTGAGATGGAGCAAAGATCGCCTGTGAAACCCCAGAGGAGGAGGACCAACAAGCATGAGGAAGACCTGGGAGAGCATTCAACAGCAGAGGTAGGAGGGGGCGCAGTGCAGTCGCACAAGGCAATGGATGGTTAAAGGACTGGTGTAGGAAGGCTGCAGAGGAGCAGGGTTCCCAGCTCGCCTCTCCTGGAAGCACAGGAATGCATCGCCTCACTCATCTCTGAGCCCATCTATCCCTACACACCACCCTGCCCAAAGGGGACACAGCGTGAAGGGAAAAGAAGGGCCTAGAGGTGACAGGGCTGGTCAAGACCTTCACATCCAGTAAGTTACCATCTCCGAAGCCCAAATCCTCGCTGCTTCAAAGGGCCAGCATCCTCCCCATCCCAACCACGGTCCCGATGAAGCTGCAGCTTCTGCCCTGCCAGGTGAGCACTGCTCCGGCAACATTCCACCGGGGCTACAACTCTGACTTCCCTGACGGTCCTTGGTCGTTGGTTGTGTTTGTGTACTCAAGCACTGCCTCCACAGGGGCCTAAGATCTGTGTGAAACTATACACCCTGCACATGCAAACCGTTCAGACGCGTGAACAACACAGGTTTGACACAGAATCACTCTACAGGGGGATCACTCAATGCCCTGTGCACCCTGGGGAATCCTCCTGCCTCCCCCCAGGGAGAGTTTCCAATTCTTGTACACTGTTTCCTTTAGCATGTTTTCTGTTTCTGTTTTTTTAAAAACATGTTTTGAGGCTTCTATTAAAACACAGAAATACAGAACAATTAAAAACCAGCACAAGTTTTGCCTTTCCCAGCGACCTATTTACAGCTAGTTCCAAAAACCCTCTTGCACATTTTGGTTGCTTAAAAAGAACAGGGGGAAAAAAAAAAAAAAAAGAAAAAAGAAAAAAAAAAAGAAAAAAAGAAAGAGAGGGAAAAAAGGGAAAGAAAAACACTTGACAGAGGAAAACCATAAATGAAAACTTTACAAACTGCCACAGGGTCTGGATGTCCCTGGTCACCACATAGTGTTCAAAGCAACAGCCCCACTCCCAGCCCCTCCACCCTCCCTTCCCCAAAAAGAAAGGAAAAAGGAAACCCAATTCACATCAAGTTTACTGCACATCTGGTTTTCTGTGTAGAGGCAAATCCGATATGAAAAGCATCCCACGTGGTGTCCTCCACCAGCATTGGCCCCCAACCCTCCCCCAAAGAAAGGTTTAAAAATGTTTGTACAGGCAGCCCCATCCCTCCCCAGCCCTAAGCACCAGCTGGGGTTAGAAAGGCAGGTTCGCCATGTTGCCCGGCCCAGGGATGTAACTCATCTGGCTGTCCAGGGAGACACTCCTCTGCCTCATCTGGTGTGTGACCATGAGGTTCTGCTGAGGCGGGGGCCCCATGAGAGAGCCCTGAGGTGACATCATGTGTCCTGTCTGAGCATACATCTCCCCTGACACAGACATGCTCCTCTGCTTGGCCTGCATCAGCATGAAATTCTGCTGGGCCATGAGGCTCTGCTGTGGAGACATCATGCCCTGGTGCATGCTGTTGCCCATCATGCCTTGCTGGGGCGGTATGCCTGTCCTGCCCAGCATGGGCACTTGTCCGGGGTGGCACATGGGCATGCTGAGTCCCCTCTGCATGCCCTGCTGCCCAGGGAGGCTGGGGGCATTCATACCTGGCCGCACTGGTGGCTGCTCAGCCATCATGTTCTGCAGGTTCATGAGGTGGAGGTTGGAAGGCTGCGATTTGGGCGTTTGGCTGTCGCTCTTGGGGAAATACTGCAAGGTGCTGCTTGGCTTCTCTGATGGGATGATCCTGGACAGGTCGAACTCGGGGATACCCGTGGGCGTGGGGCGGATGACCTCGCTGAGCTCAGGGTCGTTCAGCACTGATGCCACCCCAGGGAGCACGGGTGGGTAGGGCTCACCAATCCGAGGAGGGATGTTCTTGCCCATCATGTGCTGCTGAGGGGGCATCTGGCTTGGCTGCTGGGAGGGAAGGTCCTCAGGTGGCAAGGGCATCCCCGGTGGGTAATGCTGCTGCATCCCAGGGCCACCTGCCCCACCAGGGGCCATGGGCATACCTCCGGCGGGAGACGGCATGGCGTTGTGGGGCTGCTGCATGCGGGGGAACACGAGCTGATTGGAAGGAATCATCTGCGAACTGTTGGGCACGGTGCCACACTGCTGGTTCAATGAGTCCTGGGGCCCCGGAGGCAGCATCATGGCATTCTGGGGGGGCACGCCAGCCCCTGGCGCACTCGGGTGCATAGGAATGTTGGAGCCCAGGGGGTTTGGGGAGGACATCATGGAGGTGGGGGGCGGTTCGTGGGAAAGGGGCTGCTGACCAGTCAGGTTTATTCCCATGGGGCTCTGAGAGGATCCAGGTCCCACAGAGTTCAAGTGCAGTTGATTCGGCTGACTCCCTGTCACGCCTAAGGAGAGGAAAAAGAGAAAAGAGGTAACTCTGCCCACAGACCTCTCAGGGCTGCAAAATCCACACCCTGGAAGCCTGCTGAGCATTCTTGCTCAGAAAGCCCTGAGCATGGAGTGTGGTGCCTCAGTAAGCAGTTGCAAGATGGGCTTGCAAAGCACCAACATCAGGAAAAAGTGCCCCGGATTCCAGCTCCCCAAGCCCGTGAGCAACCGAGAGCTATTCCAGCTTCATCCAGTCCCATCCTGGATGTGTAGATCCTTACAGCCCACTGATTTGAGAGTCCTGGCTGCCTCTGCACATTGAGACAGCTCTACACCATGATCTCAGTGGGGCTCTCAGCTGCCTGGAAGGCACTGAGGAGTGACCCTTCACCGCTGCCTGCCAGCCGAGTTAGCCCCTCAGCAAGCTCCTATGACCATACAAACTTGGGCGGCGAGGAGAAAAAAAAAGCAGAAGATCTGGCAGCCCCAAGCAGGTGCTGCCAGGGAGGGAGGACTGCACTCACCAGTACAGCAGAGCAATCAGTGCCTGCAGAGGGTGTCGGGTTAGGAAGAAGCCAACGCATTTGCATGCCTGCGGTCAACCTAAGTGACTGCTCAGCAGTGAAATAGTCAAAAACTTGATTTTTCATTTTGAAAACCGCCAAAAATATTTATCAGACAGCTTTGAGCCCCTAAATCAAGTGGTAAAGCGCGCTGGAATTCCCCTGCAGGCTGGTCACCAAGTGATGAAAAACACTCATTTGCGTAGCTGTCCTCACCAGTACCACCAGCTAGCAGAGCGTATCTGGCTGTCGCCTACTGAAATCAGAACTATGCTATGACATAGCCTTGCCTGTGCGAGCACCTGGGCTCCACTCAAAACACCAGACTGCCAAACCCTGTCCCGCTGCACAAGAACATGAGGGCAGCAGACCTCAGCCTGCAAGTCCTGGGCCTGAGACAACTCCAGGAGCCATGAAAATCCAGGACCAACATGTCTGCACAGGGTAAAGGTAGTTCAGAAGACAGAGCTCATGGAAGAAGGGTGCCTCAAATGCCAGACTGGCTCATGTCCCTCCAGGCAGTACATCCAAGCCAAAAGCTGATGGACAGCCCGGGCACAGGGCGGAGAAGTGAGTGCACTATTACGAATGAGGGCAAATTTAAGCTATTTGACATGGCAGTCAGTGGGAGAACAGTTCCTTTTCTACCTGGTGCCTCAGGCCTGCTGGCAGCCCCAAGATGGTCTGAGCCCTCACAAGCCCAGCCCCAGAATAATGTACCTGACATGCTTCCAGGTGGGAGCATAGGCCTGTCTGGCAGCAGCTCGTCATCAGAGGTGGCGATGGTTTTGATGGCATTGTGGTAAAGTGGTGTGGAGCTGGGCATGGCGTACTTGGACATCTGGGACATCATCAGCGAGAGGGGGTTCTGGGAGGGGGATGGATCTGGAGAGGAAGTAAAAGGCATGTTGGGATTCATGGTGCTAGAGGTGTTACTGGCTGGTGCGGAAGAGCTGCTCCGAGGCCCAGATGGGAGAGAACCTGCAAGCAAGAAAGAGACTAGCTTAGTACTCTCTGCGTACTGTGACTTGCTCCCATCAGACAGCAACCCCGTCCCCTCCTACTAATGGCCGTGACCAGAGGAGGCTGCAAAATGCAGAGCAGGCACAGCCCAGCACCCTCTGGACTCCGAGGAGGCTCGTGCAGAGACCCTGTTCCAGAACGGCAACAGACTTCACTTCAAACTGCCCCTGACTGTGCAGCACGGACACATCTTTTGCTGCCTCTACCATAGAGTGTGACACAAGGCTGAAGTAAAAAACTGCTCTGTTCGCCCTCCCATCTACCTGAAAAGGCCCTGTTTGGACTCCTGGAAAAACATCTATTTTCCATAAGACGTAAGGGCACACGCAGGCACAAGCGCCGCCCCAGCTCCTGCGAGAGCATGCGGGCTGGAGAGAAACACTATCCACGCACTCACCAAAACCGAGCACACATGCGCACTTGCGCACAAGACACCCAGCATACCCTGATCCAGTCCTCCCATGGAAGTAGACGAGTTCATGCCGAGAGTCTGCTTGCTCTGGTTGACTCCTGGGCTGGGCATGGTGGCTTTGGGAGATGGCACCCAGCCAGGGGAAGGAACTGCCATAGAAGGGGACTTCAGGCGGCTTGGTGAGCCAGTTGGAGATCGAACGTTAAGCGAGGAGCTCATCACCTGGGGGGACTTGAGGGGTCCAGACTGGTTTGAAGGTGGCATGCTGACCATCTGCGAGGGCGTCTGAGGGGACTTGAGGTTGGCAGAGGGGGAGGTGACCAGTGGCGAGTGCACCTGGCTAAGGGTGGGAGACTTGAGGTGACCCATGCTGGGGGAGTTCATCTGGCTGATGTTGATGGTCAGGTCAGAGGGCCTGCGGCCCAGCCCCCGGGAAGGTGCTGAGTGCATATTGGCCAGGTTGCCCCCTTGCGTGGGAGTGGGATTGGAGGCTGGAGGCAGAGGGATGTGGCTGAGCCTGGTGGTGCCACTGATGCTCCCAACAGGCATGGTACCCTGCTCAGGGCTGAACATGTCTGAGCTGCTGCCCATCTCCTGGGGCATGTTGGGGTAAGGCCCTTGCCCACTTGAGAAGCCTTGCTGTCCTTGGTTGGGGAACTGGGAGGGAATCATCATTTTCTGGGGTCCCCCCAGCATTGCACTGCCATTGCCATTCTGAGCCCTTGCCCTGGCCAGCTCCTCAGGGCTCATGCCCTGGTGGGCCATCATATCAGGGCCCCTCATCTTCTGCGACATCATCATCTGCTGCTGCGGGGTCATCTGGACGTTGAGGTTCATGTTCATGTTCATGTTAACATTCATGTTCATGTTGAGGTTGCCAGGGCCCATGGGTGCATCCATGTCCCGAAGGCCTGACTGATTCATAGGGGGGCTCAGCATCCCCCGACTGCCTGCAAAATCCATTCCCATTGGGGCACTGCTCAGGCTGTCCCCTGTTATCTGCCCAGCAAACATGGATGGATCCATCTGCCTGTGAGCCTGTATCATCCGCTCCATTTCCATGCCCTGGCTCATGGAGTTGCCGGACATCCCCATGGGCCTCTGCATTGCCACTGGGCGTTTCTCCATCAGCTGATGCCGTAGGATCTCCTCCCTGGCACGGGGATTCATGAACCTTTCGGGGTCCCCTTGCCCTGATGGATAGGGCAGGGTGCCTTGCGGAAAGTTCCCAGGGCCTCCCATAGGAGGCAAATCATCGCTCCATCCCATGCCGGGCCTGACTGGCCTCTGCATGGCATTCATGGGCCCAAGAGCATCCAGGGGCATGTTCTGCATCCCTCCGAAGCCAGAGACTCGCTGCATTTGATTCCCAGGGAACCGTGGCCCTGGGAAGGGTGGCCCTCCCCGCAGCTGCATAGGGTCCTGCACATCTATGGGTCCCCGCAGCTGGCTGCCCATCCCCGGCGGCCACTGCTCTCCAGGCTTGCTGTGGTAGGGCGGTGGTGGCCCACGCATCATCATGCTTCCCATTGACTGCGGGATCATGATTTCCTGCATGGGCCGGCTATGCATGTTGACCTGCTCCTCTTTCCGTCTCTTTTCCTCATAGTACTCTTCCTGCAGCTTCCTCCAGGCCACTTGCTCTGGTGTCAGGCTGTCCTGGTTCAGTCGCTGCATCATCATGTTCATCTGCTGCCCCATGTCAGCACCTGGGTGATGGGGCACCTCGTGGTCCAGACTGGGCCCACCAAGGCTCTGGGTCTGGGAGATCATAGACTGCAGAGGCTCTTCATACTTCTTCATGCTGGCAGGGGGCACAGTAGGCTGGGCAGGGGCAGCCTGCGGCTGCGGGGCAGTCCCACCCTCACCTGCACTTTGACTGGACTTCATGAAGGGCTCGGCCTCCCCGCTGCGCAGCAGCAGACGCTCAATGTCCCGCAGGGTCTGCAGAGAACGCTCTCGGTGCTCCAGCTGCTCCTTCGAGAGCCCTTCCGAGTTCATAGGGTTCCTGGGGCCCAGGCCTGCCTGCCCGTTCCCTGGCATGCCTGGACCCGGGCCCTCCCCGAGGAGGCTGGAGCTGGACGTGGCAGAGGAGTCCACTTGCCCAGGCTGCATGGTATTGGCAGATGCAGTGGGTGTATGGGGGTGGTTACTTCCAGGCTGGTTGCTTCCGCTGTTGTTCCCCAAAGAGCTGGGAGTCAGATCTCTCCGGACATCTTCACTTGTTCCTTCCTGGGGCAGGCTGCTGGGCACAGGCAAAGGTGTTTGACTGATGGTCTGAGGTGGAGGCGGAGGCTGCGGTGGGGGAGGCTGCAGCTGTGGCTGATTCGCTTGAGGTGCTGGTGGCTGGGACTGTGGAGTGTTGGCAGCAGGAGGGTTAATCGGAAGCGGCTCAGCAACACCCAGCACTTTAGGAGTAGGCGCCTGGCAGAGAGAAGGGGAATAAACGTGAGCAGGAAAAACCCTGGGTAGGTGTTCTTCCCTGCACCCTGCAGGAGATCTCTCTGTCCCAAATACATGCCCCGTCCAGTTTACATTCATTCCTTGTGGGAAAGAAGCAGGCCCTATTAGATTCCCTGGAAGCACACAATCAGGTATTCTGCCCGCGTGGCTGCAGGGCCACATACCATGCCTCATCCCAAACTTTTCACAGCTGGCAGCAGCCAGGACTCACTCTGAGGAGGTTCCACAGCAAAGCAGCCTCCCACCCCACTGAAAGGGCATTCTGACAACTCCTTCCTCCACAGCTGAGCCAAGAGCTGGGAGAGAAGGGCTAGTCAGAAGGCAAGGGTCAGCAGTCAGCATCACGTGCTGACAGAAGCATTTGGTTCATAGCTGGTATACCTGGTCTAGCTTTGCCCGTGGGACGTTCTGCTGATGGTACGCCAGAATGGAGTCAGCTCGGCCCTGCAGGACGGCTTCTGCAGCTCTGGGGAAAAAGCACAAACTGCTCGAGAACAGGCATTGTGTCCCATCTCACCCATCCCAGGCCCCTGGTGCCACGACACCCAGCCCTTTAGATACTTCCAAATCAGACTGGCAGTCCCTACTCCTTTGAGTAAATCTTTTCCTTGGATGTGGACTAGATGTACCTGATGGCACGTGCTGCAGAACGCAGTGCTGGGCATCGCCGGGAGGAAGCGTGCACTTAAGACAAAGTTTGCCCACCAGGACTGGCTGCCAGCACACTTCCTGAACCTCAGGGGGGACCCACTCTGTGCAGCCAGAGCTATGTGGGTCTGTCCAGCTCTCTTGTACTTAAGCCCAGCATGCAGCAGGCAGGCGTGACAGGCCGGCCCTGTGCCAGTAGAGGACAGATGGGTTTTACTGCTTACGTGTTAGCAAGGTGCGTTGTAAAGACGTAAACGAACTGTGAAGGCTGCTTTCCTGTTCCACTGCCTCCGCCTCCAGCTGCATCTGACCGTAAGCCGGGGGCAGCACCATGAGGCACGCTGGAAGAACTGCTCTCGTTCAGGTTCGGCAGCGGGTTGGACCCTGGGCCAAGCTGCGAGGCTGTGGACATCGCAGGGTCTGCTACATTACAGTCTGCGGGAGCAGAAAGAGAAGGGGCTAACGCCGACGGAGCAGGACAGCCCGAGCGGCCCGGGAAGGAGCGGGCAGCAGCGAGGGGGCCGAGGCAGAGACCCGCGGGGCTGGAAGAGCCGCTGCCCGGGCGGGCCACCGGCAGGTGGCAGCACTCGCCTGGCCGTCCCCGCCGCTGGGTGGCCGCAGCCCGGGGCCGCCCCCTCCCGCTGCCCAGCACGGGGCCCGAGGGACGCGGGACGGACACTCCGGGCGCGGGAAAGGGGGGATGCCCTCCACTGGCGCGGTGACTATTAATCGTCAGCCGTTATTAGATAATAGTCCTAGTTAATATTAATAAGCATCGCAATTCCCAGGAGTATACAGCGCCTTCCTCTTGCCTACCTCCTCTTTCTCATACACACACTACACCCCCAAGGCAGCCTCGCCCATGCTCCCAGCAGCCTCCCACCACGGACTTCCCTGCAGACCTACTGTACACCACAGCCAACAGCCCAGCCCTGGCACAGGAGCAGTTAGAGAGAGGATACGCCACTGCAAACCTGGCATGAGGACACACAGGCTGCCTCGCTGCCAGCCCTTGCCCCCCACCTTGACCAGCTCTAATTAGGCAGATCTTGGCGCAGGCTGTGGCAGGGAGGCAGCACTATCCCTTCCCACAGGCGTCAGGGACTGTGCAGAGAAGCACAAGGGAACATTCTGGAGTGGATGGCCACATTGCACTGGCAGCCATGAAGGCCACCCTCTATTTGGTTTTGGATTTATATGCTTCCATGTTCTTCACCAGCTGCAGCCCTTGGGCCCCATAGGACCTTGCCCTGTTCTGCGAGATATTCTTCCTTTTGCAATTTGCAAGTAAACTGAATCCTAGATACAAAAAAAATCAGAGTTCTGATGCTTTTGAAGAACAGTAGAGACCTACAGTTTGTTTCCCCAACCACTGTCAAGACCTCCAAGAGCCTCTTTAGCTTCAGTTGCCCTTAAAGCACAGGTGCAGAGAGCTGGGTGGATGGCCTGGCACAGACTTAGCTGCTGCAACAAGGGCAATGCATGTTGCATGGTCTGGCTGCCACTATGACTAGGGTAGGCAAGCTTAACCAGGGTTAAGCCAGGCACACCTTCAAGATAGCAATTCTGCTGTGAATGTGGCCAGAGCAACATACAGCAGGGACATTCAACCTCAACACCTCCACCTCCAGCATCTTGGTAGCATCTCCACAAAACAGGTCCCACACCTCACTGCACGGCCACAAACATTATCCCAGCACAATGACCGCCAGCTGCAATGGCCCACCACATCACACACCAGTCTAAGCACGTGCAGGCAAAGCTAGAGGTGCCAGTGTCATCTGCCCTGGTAAAGGAGGAAGACACCCACTGTGTGCACTGCTGATGGGCTTGTCGTCTTCCTCGCTGTCCGGCCCAGAGCACCATTCGTCCCCACTGTATGGCTGCTTCCTTTCCAGCACACACCGTCGCTTGCTGCGGGGAGCCACCTCACCTGCAAAGAGACAGAGCCATCAGAAGAGCTGAGGAGACCTGGCAGGGGTTGGGAAGGCTGGGTCCCAGCTGTGTGCTGCACGGTGGCACTGTCAACCCAGTCAGGATGCACTGAGCGAGAAGCCTTACACCAACATCTGCCCAGCCCTGGTAAAGATCCTGAAGCATCTGCTCAGTCTGGGCTCCTTGTCTTTGCAGCCAGACCTGGTGAGACTCCCCTGTGAGAGCTACTGGTTCAGAATGAGATGTATTTCTTACTGTCTGAATGGAGTCTGTGAACACAGGAGATTTCCAGCTGCTGTTCCAAACCAGAGAGCTTTAGGCATTAACCCTAAATTTAAGGGGTCTGTGATTTAGCAATTAACACCTGAAAATAGAATGGGAGGGCACGTTCACATCCTTTGTAGGAAACAAGAGAAAGACTGTGCCCTTCGCAGATATCAATCAGACAGGGATGCTTATATGCCCTCTGTAAACTCAGATGCTCCCTCCATTTCTCAGATGGGGCTGATGCAGCTCAGAGAGGAAGTGGCTTCCCTAAAGGCACCCAGGGACTTGGGGAAAGGGATCAGACACAGAATGATTAACTTCCAGTCCTGTGCTTTAACTCTACTATAACACTGTCTGGCCTCCCGTTTTTACATAATCTAGTGGTTTCCAGGCCATACTCACATGATCTATCAGTCCACTGCAGCAGAAACATAGGAGATTCAGGCATTCCTCATCAAGCCATTTTAATAACCTTCCTGTGGAAGCCTGCGCTACAAGACAGTACTGCGATAAAGCTACAAATGCTTATCATTGGTGGCATACGGTAACCCCCAATGCAATGGGGAGAAAGCCTTCATGGGGCAGGTCTGTTCAGATATGTTCTACCCATTCTTCCAAGGCATGGCTCTGGCCTAAGCCAGTCAGGCAACACAGCTTTGGCTGCGAAAGCAAATGTGTAGGGGCAGGAGCCAGAACAGTGGTGCTGCGTTTGGGGACCAGGTGTGAGCCTTGGTTGGAATCAAGGGCACCACTGGGATTTCTCCTCTGACAACCCCTTGCAATATGCTCAAGTGGCTACAGGGAAAGCTGGTGAGGACAGGGAAGCCAGAGGGCTTGGAAGCACTGACTCAGCCCATCTCCAGAAGCCATGTGCTGTAGCACAAGAGTCATCCATTCGCTGAGGCAACCACAGAACTGTTCAGACAGCGACCCTCACAGCACCTCCTCGCTAACCACGACCGAGTCATCGGGCAGCTGCAAGAACACCACAAAGGTAGCTCTTTGCCAACAGCAAGGAGACAGAAAACAACCCAGCTCAGTCCCAAGTTGAAAATCTGCACATTGTAAAGCAGGGGCACTGGCGCTGTTTCAGGAACTCTTGCTCAGCTGGCCTCAGTAGCCCCTGAAAACCAGGGTCCCAGATTCTCGCTCTAACAAACTGTTTAGGGAATGAAATGTAAAGATAACGCTAAGCCGCTCTGGTCCCAAAACAACGGATGCGACAAGCAGTGATGCAAAGGCATACAGGCAGCCAGGACAAGCCTGGACAGAAACCCAAGATGCTCACAGCTGCTCGCATCCTAGGTCCTGCCAGGACGCTTGGAGCAACTGCAAGGAGGACGTGCTGAGGCAAGGTTTAGGAGAGAAATACCTTTTGATTCTGCCTCTTGCGAAGGGGTGCTGGCTTCTCGCTGTTCTCCAGAGTCCACTGAGATGCTTCGTTCCCGTTTCACCTTGCCCTTCAAGGAGCTGAAGTTTGGGACAGTGTTCTGGCTGTTTTTCAGTCCAGAGTTGCCAGGGGAGATCTGAGTGGCCTTGCCGCCATGGCTGCCTGACCCCACACCCTTAGAGCCCAGGTTGCAGGTGGGTGCTTGGCTCACGTTGTGGTGCTGGGCCGGGGCACCGCTGCTGCCTGCCTTGCCATGGCTGGGCAGTTTGTTGTCAGGGTGCATTGGATTGGCTAAAGCTTCCCACAGCGCCAGTGGAGGGAGCTCCCAGGCCCTTCAGTCAGAAACCTGCAAGAGAAGAGGGCAGCGAGTGAGCATGGTGCCCCTTTGTGCAGCCACAGCAACCATGGGCACTGCCCAGGGCGAGGGCACTGGGGCTGCTGCTTGGTCGCAGGCCAGACAAAGCCTGTGGTGAGGCACGACCCACAGCCGCGTGTGCTGGGACCTTAGCCCTGGCCCCTTCGAGCAAAGGATCCTCCTCCACAGTCAGCTGCATGCAGAGAGGCAGCAAACTCCCACCCAGCCACAGCAGGCTTGCCGGCGCTCCAAGGCACAAACATGGACACAAGAGTCCTCGTTTCTGAGGCCATGACGAGAACAGGGTGCTCCATGCCAGCCTGCCCCTTTGGTGAGTAGAAGGATCCTTAGAGCTATTCTGCAGGTGTTCCCAGAAGTCTGGTGCTCTATTGGTTTCAAGGACCCCTTCTGCTGCTAAGTAAGTTTCCTCTGCTCTGCAAAACACACAGGAGACAACTGAGCAAACAGAAAACGGTCCTGATGCAAGAGAAAGCTGGGATGGGGCAGGGGAGGACTAAGAAGGTTGAGACAGCTGAGTAGGAGGCAGCGGTGGGTTGCAAGGCAAGGGCAGAGCTGGGAAGAGCAGCACTCATCAGCTAAGCAGTATCCCTGTCTCTCCCAGAAGCCTGAGGGACTGTTCGGGCTCCTGCTCCAAGGCGCTGAGTGAGGGAGTGTCCACTTCAGCGACAGTTTTCCAGCCCAGCGGGATGATGCAATGTGCGATGGGCCTGCCGGGATAGTAGGGTGAGGCTCTCCTGCTCCAGACCCAGCCCAGCTTTCTGAATAGCCCTGCAGGCTGAGGCAGAGTGTTTCAGGGAAGAGGCAGTTAGGGCAGAGCACGCAGGCTTCTGGGCTGGAGGACGTGCATGTAGCTGAGCCATGCTGCAGCAGCCCTTCTTGCGTGATCTATTTGCCTCAGCAGAGTATCTCAGGCTTGTGCTGGGATGATTCCCCTTGGAGCTCTGCATGGGCATTAGAGACGACTGGGATGCGGCTCCACAGTACCTCAGCATGTCATGTGTACCAACCCTCAGTTCAACAGGCAACCCCATGAACTACAGGGTGCATCCCTCCTGGCCAAGGAGTACCTCCTGCTTGCAGCAAGTAGCCACCTTCAACATGGCACAAGCAGCATGAGACATCAGCCAGCCTCACCTCAGGGGCTCCCAGAGCAGGCAGAGAACATGTCTGACCTTCAGACACAGCTACTGCACCCTGACTCTTCCTGGCCTGAACTGTGTTTCCTGCTAAGCCCTTGGAGACAGTCCCAGTGCAGAAAGATGCACATCCCCCTGAGAACTACACCTGGCTTTCTTCATCTAGAGCACGTAACTCTTCCTGCATAAGGGCCCTATGTTTCTCTACTACAGCCTCCTAACTGCTCCAGCCAGTTAGCCCAAAGCTGCAGAGACCCACCCCCCCTGCAGCCTGTTGCAATCTTCTCTATTTCTCAGGGAGCAGGGGGGAAGGAGAGTAAGCCACATGTTCATGAAGTTGAGGCATCACACTCTGTTTGCTTACATCTGCTGTGTGCTTTGCATGACACCCCCACAATGGACTCAAGAACCTTTCCTGTGCACAGGCAGAGAAATTTCCCAGCACACAGGGGCTACCGGGTCCGCTATCTGCTCCTCCCATCTGGACCACGCAGGCCAGATGCTGTGCACAGATTTCTTCTGCCACCCAGGGACAGGAAGCACCAATAGGCTCCAGACCAAACCCCACATCTCTAAATAGCGCCATTAAGAGCTCAGCAGCACTACACACACTGCTCCTCGCTTGCCAAAGGTGGGCCTGAAGACATGCCATCAGCAAAAGCTAAGCGCTCCCTCTGCTAGGGCAAAACACTGTACCCAGAACAGCACACAAGCAAAGAGCAAAGCATGCTTGGCAGACCCATAATCCCCGAAAGACGGTGATTGCCACAAGGCGCAGGCTGCAGCTTGCCACCCACTGCCAGCTAGTTCCCCGCCTGCAGAAGGGACTTCTCAGCACCTGCCTTGCTTCGAGGCAAGGCTGACATGCCGCAGCACCTGACCGAGAGCAGCCTGCACAAACTATCGCACAGCCCGCCCAGGCATTCCTAGTTAGTTAGTGGGATTGTTCGTGCACTGCTTGGCCTATCACCGCTTCCTAACTAGCGGGTTGTTAGTTGCTCCCTCCTCCTCCACCTCCTCCCCACGCACCTCAGTGAGGGCTCTGTTCTAGCCTGGAGGAAGATGGTGAGCCACAGCACTGATTAATTTTCACAGCACATAAGGGAGTTGCTAGCCCTTTAAGTGTCAGCCAGTCTCACTCGCTCGCTCTTGTTCTCCAGGGACCTATTAATAGCAGCTGGAAAGATCACATCACTTTCTGGATATTTATACCCCTCATTCCACACCAGGAGAGATTTATGTCAGAGCTGCCGTCCCAGTGCCTGCCCAACTGCTCTGTCAAACCACTCGCAGGGGGAGGGGAGCAGAGCAGGGAAGGAGACACGGAGAGGGCAAGCGGGGAGGAGGAGAAGGTCCATATGGCACAAGCTGCAGCATTAAGCACACACTGCCTGCAGCCACTGGCTGGCCAGGCACAGGGAGCCTTCAGCCCCATTGGAAGAGGCTGCTGCCAGACAGCATTCCAGAAAGTATTCCCTATAGCAGCTCCCACTGCTGGTGGCCCAGAGACCCCACCTGCTGGCAATCTTTGCAACACATTGCACTGCAGTCATGAGGGTCAAAAACTGACTGACACCAAGGTGTGGCTAGACCAACAGAGGAGGTGCTACCACCGCCACCCATACCGACAACGGGCTGGGAGATGTAGGTCTGCCTGTGGCTCGTCTGCATGGACACAATATTGCATTCCAGATAGATCCCAAAGAGCTTCACCAAGAATGTGAATGCTCAGCAGCACTGCAGTACAACCCCAGTACAGCACAGCATGGGCACGTAAATACCCTGGGGAGGGAGGAAGAACACCTGGGTCCTGCTCAGACCACGTCTTGCAGAGTCCAGAGACTGCAGATGTCCAGAGTCGAGATGCATCCCCTTGTCCCTCCAGTTCTCAGGGCAGACTGCAGGGAACACAGGCATCAGTCCCAAAGGACCTGGCAGCTGCCACAACAAAACCTTCAGACATTGCCTGCAGCGTGGACAAGCCTCATTGGCTGCAAGGTCCCTCCAGAACGTGACATTTTTCGGGCATCTGTCTTCTTCCTTCATTTTGGAAGCAACCTGGGCTAGTCCTCCAGGGAGGCCATCCCATGCCTTGACTCAGCCAGTTGCAGCACAGAAAGCCACCATGGGCTGACAGGGGACCCTGGCTCAACCTTGGGAAGCCCTCCTCTTCCAGTCTTCACTGAGATCGACAGCACTCCCCTCACAATTTCTAATGGGAGAAATGCCAGAAGCAGCCTCCTGCGGATTCTGCTCTACTTTCAGGAGTAGCAACAGTTGGATCCTGTTGCAGATGTGTACAGGGATCCACCCCAACCTCCCATCTGTATGGTTGCAGCGTGCTGATAAGCATCTCAATTTCTGTAAGCTTCTTGCACACATGCCTAGATTCAAGCTAGGTTCCAGCAGATATGCCACAAATCTGGGCCACAGAAGAGAAGTAATTGGAAAGTAGATACACTGACATGGGGAGACAAACATCCAAAGCATCTTGAAAAGAACATGGAAAAAAGGAGATTGCATAGAAGCCTGGCTCCCTCTGCAATTTAGCAATGCACCCACTCCAGCCCAGTAGTTTTAAAGACAATAGCAAACTTAATTCCCAGTGGTTAAAGCAAGGAGCCGAGATTCCTGGCTTCTGCCTGCTGCTGCCACCAATTCCACGCATGACCCTGAGCAAGATGCATTGTTTATGGGTGCCTTGATTCCCCTGTCACTAAATGGGGGGACAACCATTTGAAGTAGGGCAGCCTACTTCATGTGGGGATGGAGACTTATAAGGCACAATACATATCTCTGTTGAACAAAGTGCTACACCTAAACACAGAGAGTATTTGCGCCTGGTACATCTGAAAAGCCACAGCTTTAAAGCAAAGACTGGGACCTTAGCAGACAAAAAAACCCTCAGAACAAAACAACAAAAACTGCTTTCAGTAAGTGTCCTCCAGTACGGTCTGAACAGCAGCAGAGGGGGAGGAGGAAGCTCCGGACGAGGAGGGACTGGGCTGACATATTCCCAATCCTGGAATTGCTAGCCGGTAGTTCAAGAAACCTGAAACCCCACTGAGTTCCTGAAGGACTTTCTGGTGAATCATACTTCACTCCCTTGGAAGAACGGTAACACAGATTCCCAATACTGCCACAAGAATGCGGAGCTCGAGCCTGCCTCTCCATGAGGCAGGAGAGCCTCCTGGCCACCTGCCTGCCTGCCCCACAGCTTCCATGGCTCAGTGCTGGCTGACATTGCTGCTGTGCTATCCCTTGTGGGGAGAAAGGGCAAGAAAGGAAGCCTAGAAAACAGTCACAACGATTCAAAAAACAAAGGAGCTTCGCCACACCTCCCTCCTATCAGATGATGGGGACAGCTCTTTCGAAACCCAGACAACTACTGACTTGCACATACACAGTGAAGACTAGACCCAGGCCTCCCGAGCTGTGCTGACAAGCCCCACAGCACGGGAACACCCAACATACAAGACGGGTCGTGACAGAGTGATGCAATGAGCAGTAAGTCACCCAGCCCCTCTCCACCAGCCAGTCCAGGAAGTAACCAGACCAGGCTGCCATTGCAAACACCCTCCAAGCACATCACCTACACTGGCAACCACTCACCCACTCACTACGAGCAGCAATCCTGGGACAAGCCCAATCCAAAAAGTCCTGTGGACATCACCACTAACTCAAGCGGAACACCTTGGCTTTGGAAATGGCGGTCCTAAGCAAGCTCAGAGGCCTCCTGAAGAAAGGCATTAGGCAGAGAATAGAAAATGGAGAGACTCCAAAGACCCACCGCCCCCTCCTGAAATACCTCTCACCCAAAGCCTGGGTGAGATCACAGGCACACTGCCTAACAGCACTCCTAGATTACCAGTCCTCCCAGGGCTGACAGCAGAAGAGGTTGGAACACCTCCAAAGAAATACCATACTATTTCATTAAAGTCAGAGTATTTCACAGAGGCAAAGACTACAAGAAACTTTCCAGAAGCGAGATTCCTGAAGTCCAAGGCTCTCGGATCATTTCTGATTCCAGAAGACCAGAATCAGAAACTTGACCTTTTCCATGCAAAAATGGTTGTTCCAAAACAATCCTTTTTGCAAGACCATTCAATAGGCTCTCAGAGAGAACCAAACCCCCCCAAACCAGTAGCAAAACAGCATTGCTGTCACCCAGCCAGCTCCAGCCAAGAGTCAGCAGTGGGCTCTTACAGCCAGACGAGTCCTGGAACCCACCAGAGCCCCACAAGCACAGCTATGAGCCACAACACTATTTAGCAATCAATGAGTGCGGGAGCATCTGTATGGGAGCACTCGTCTGAGCCTGCTTGTCACCTCTTTTCTCTTCTGTTCATTTCTTGGATCCTTCTCATGCCCTTTTAAATGACATAAACGGTGGTACTCTTACCAGCTGTATGGGAAGGTTCTGAAAGACCTGCAGAGAGAACCTAATGCTCTCTTGAATCCTAACAGTTCTCAGAGTGATTCTGGCAGGCCCTGCTGATCTCCTGCCATCTGGAGCTGCCTTGGGAACGATGCATTTCAGCACGGCTGCTTGGCCACAAGTCTCAAAGGTCCTGTCTATGTCTAGCCTGTACCCAGGACTAAACTGTAGCAGTTATTCCACCACCTGATGCCCCCTCCCCAGCTGAGAAGGGGAACTGGGGAAAAAAGGGAGAAACCCCATGTGCTGACGTTATTTCATTAAATCTGTTTCTACAAAACTGATACAATCATGAACACGAAGTATACAAAGTTCTACTCAGCCTGGTCCGTGAGGTCAACAGCAGGAGCAGGCCAGAAGGGAGGAGCCCCAAGAATCATAGAATCATAGCGTGCCTAAGCGGTGTGGGATACACCTGTGGGTCAGCTGCCTTCATTGGACCTCCCAGCTGACTCGGGACTACTCATGGCCTGCCTTCATGGCTGACCCATGGGTCTGTTCATGAGGAAACAGGACAGGTCTTTATTATGACAAAAACTCAGATTTGTGTTCCCTTCCACTGAGGGAGAGACATCCCCATGTAACACAGGTGGAAACTGAGGCTCAGAGAGAGTGAGGTGAATCAGAAATGCCGTTTGCTTTCTGCCCCACACCCTACTACCGTTCTCCTGTCACACCTTCAATCCATTGGTGTCAGAAGAGCATTTCTTAGCACTTCCTTGCCCCCAGCTCAACAGTTTCTCCCACTCTTTTGCTGCTTACTGCACCCCCAGGCAGAGTCTGGCTTTCTGTCCTCTGCTCAGGGAGTCTCCAGGTCTATCGCCAAATTTGCAGATCCTTCCAGCTTCTGAGCCCAACTGGCATATCCCTACAGAAACCCTGCATGTGCCAGACATTACTTGACAGTCACATGCAGCTCCTTTGGTATGGTAAGGAGGAATTATTTCACACACCGGCTCATGCGACCTGCTGGGGACAGGTCAGTGAGAGACTGGCCAAAGCTCCGGCTTGCCCCACATGCAGGGCAGGACAGCCACCAGCATGTTGCAGCTCAGCAGGCTGCAGTGGTGTAACAGCATCTAGTAGGTCAGGGAGCAAAGCCAGAAATCGGGCTGCTGCTGCTCAGGAAGCTTCAATTTCCTCCGAGGCAGGATCTCTGCCTGCAGTATACAAAATCTGGCCGGGGTCACGTGCTGCTGTGACAGCTGGACACTCCCACGCAGCCTTTGGTAAATGCCTCAAGGATCTTAGCTTGTAGATGCCAGCAGTGTAGCAGGAACCCAGCAATGCCAGAGCTTCACGATGACCTCCTGAGCTTTAACACAATAGTTTCTGCTCTTCATTTTAGCAGAAAGTCTCTGCAGGGCTCCACGATGGACTAGCTGTCGTCAACAAGGACATCACGCTTGGTCCCTTCCCTGCCCAGTCTCCAAGCCAGAGACGTAAGGGTTCCCGAGCACTGCGGCGTCTGTTGTCTACAGCTGGTCCAACTTCATGCTGGGTGTCCGAAAGCACCAGGAGATTTTCCAGGGTGTCACACCTAGCGCCCCATCTCTGGGCCTAAGGTGGAGATTATGGGACAAAGCCACTAGGTGTCACCGTCACCCAGGGCATCCGCAGCCTAGTCAGGGCTGAGCACGGGCGAACTCGCTGCACCTCCTGCCAGCACTGAGGCATCCGGGCTGGTGCAGGGGATTCTGCAGGGTACAGAGGGGTGTGCTGAGGGGCAGAGCCGTGCACTATATCCCTGCAGCAGATGCTTACCCCACAGATAAAGGCAGCACAGAGACACCTGTTGCACACACTGCAAGTGAGGGCTAGACATCCTATACCACCTTGCAGAAAATCTACCCCAAAACAACTGCTCTCCCTTTGAGCCTGACAATGCAAGCTCAGGCCACTTTGCAGCCTGAAGAAGGGCGCAATCTTTGCTGACAGAGTCCGGGAAGGAAACCCTTGTTGGCAGGGTTATCCCTACCACCTCTCAATGCCGTGTACCCAGCTGCACCACACGGTACGATCAGCAGTGCAACAAGCAGGTTTGCCTTTGAGGAGGCTCATGGCAGAGGAAATAAGACATTTTAAGCCACACGCAGGAAGGCTTGGTCTGACAGCCCTACTTTGACATGACTAGATGCATTTTTCAGATCACTTAGTGTCCCAGGGTTCTCGGCCTGCTCTCAAAATAGACATGACTTAGGGAAGAGTTGGGCTCCCTTCCTCTGCCCAATTCTGGCACCAAATGCCATGTACAGAGGACACAGGTTCACCAAAAGCAGAGGCTGGAGCACATGTGGGCCAGCAAATCGCCCAGATTGCAGCACTGCATCTGCGCACGTGAGCACACATATGCACCCCAGCTCATGGTGGCAGGGGGACCTGATGGAGAACTGGAAGGAAGAGAGGGAAAAGCAAGGCTGGCTGCCCCAGCACCTTGCCCCTACGCTGCCCTCTGCCAGCTTGGACTGCACAAGAGATGCAGAGAGTTGCCAAGCGCTCCTCCGGGATTATAAATACCAGGCCCAGCACACAGCGGAGCCTGGGCTCTATATTTAAACCCCAGCTGAGGTCACTTCCTTTTCCCAGCAGCTCCCTCCAGTCCCCACCCCGTAGCCTCGTATTTGCATGCCATCATGACTAAGGCACATCTGGGTTTAAGGTCAGAGGGGAAGCGGCCACGCATCTGCCTCGCAGGAAATTCCACCCCGGGAAACCTTTCACCTTGCCCAGCACGGATGGGACCGGCATGGGCAGCGGCAATCCTGCCACTGAGCAGTGGTAACTGCCTTGTGGGCTGTACCAGGACCCCAGCACTGGGCTGGAGAGGAAGGAAGAGACCTCGAGGAGAAGGGAGCCTATGCTCCCCACCTGGCTTTACCATCAGAGTCTGGGCTTGCACCAATCCAGAGAGGGGTTTCCCCAATGTGCACCCCAAAAGGGCAGCTACGCCACCTCCTCACTACGCTTCACCTCCTCACTACGCTTCACCTCCCAGAAGCTTCCTCCACACCTCCGGCTGAAATTCCCCAGCTTCTCCCACTCAGGGGGTGCAAAAAGGCACGGCCTTCCCTACAGACCTAGCCCCAAGACCCAGGGGCTTCTCTGCCCTTACACAAACCCTCCCACAGCTCTCCGAGCTCCTCCAAAGACATAGTGATCTAAGTCTGACCCAGGCCTCTACCTACACCCATGAGAAACAGGCAGAAAGAGCCAGAAATCACCCCATCTCACTAACTGCAGCCCTCTGGGGAAGCAGCAAGACTCCTGTTTAACAGCAGCCATACACCCACAGACAGCAAGGAGGGACCAAACATCAGCCTGTCCTGGGTGCTTCCCCCAGAGAGCCCCTCTTCACCAGGACAGAGAGGTCTCATTAACTGATGCCACAGAGTGGGCAAGGGCTTCTGATGTTCCTCCAGCCCTCATGCCTGAGGCTCACAGGAGGCTCTGGGGTTTGCAGTGGTCTCTGTGGCCAGAGTCCAGGTGCCCAGACTCTGGTCTGCAGCAGTTTCATTTGCACTTGGTAGAGTAACTGGGGTTGTCAAGCACTCCCAGCTCAGCCCTTGGCCCTCCATGCTTAACTCTAGTTAGGCCATTAATTTAAAAGTGAGAACGTACTGAAAAGAAAAGTCATTGCATTAATGAAGACTGGGGTACAAAGGAGGGAGGAAGAGCGCAAAGGCTACCTAGTGGGAGAAGCGGAGGTAACAGATCTTTTGGAAGCAGGGTAGCTGTTTAGGTTATGATACAAGCAAATTAGCTGCAGGGTTTGCAGTAGAACAAATTGGTGATGCTCAGACAGTATCTATTAGGTTTCAAAGTTCTCGTCCATCAGGATTAGTGAGCTGATTCGCAAGTCTCTAAGCTAGCACAAAACACGCTGGGATTGGCATCTCTGAAGACTGACAGCCAGAAAGTTTCCTGTATGCAGTCTTGGCATGCCACCCAAATGCCTCTTCCTCTCCCTCATCCCACGGATTCTGGAGAGGAAATCTGCAACAGAGCAGGGATGCCGAGACAGGCCTATAATCCCTGGAGTCAGCTGATGGGGAAGCAAGTGTGTAGGAAAGCTGTGAGGAAGCATCACTGCTCCCAAAAGACAAGCAGTGCAGAGCCGGCCAGCAGAGAGGGACACGGGTGTCCAGCTCCTCTGGCTAGCGACAGGGTATTTCTTGTCCTCCTAAGCACACAGACAGTGCCTTCTGGCTCCGAGCCTGCACCCTGGCAGCGTGAGCACACCATGCCTGTGCTCTCCAAGGCTGCACCTCTACAACAACAGGAACCAGAAGCCACAGCAGACCACGAGCAGCTTGTTGGCCCGCGATCACATTACAGGACAGGAAGGAAGAAGGCACTTTGATCAGGCTGGAATTGCTTTAAACAGCTTCCACACCAATACCTCAGCCACTGGAATTAGCACCCCAATACCCAAAACGTCCCGTTCCTAAAGACACGTCCTGCTCTGGCACACGTGTCGGGGCCAGAGCAACGCAGCCGCTGGCAGCCATGCGGGGGCTGGACAAGGGCTGCTCCCAAAGCAAGGTCACAGCAGCAGGCAGCCTGGAAGAAGGCAGAGAGCCTCCCTACACCTTGTCAGAGGAAATCAAGGCTCAGCAAGGCCCTGCCTCTCCGTGTATGTCTTCACCACAGGCATGTGCTAGCTGTCCTCAAAACAGCAGCAACTGGCAGGTTTGGAGACAGCAGGCAGAGAGGCTGGCTCTCCCCTGCAGCCCCTCCTCTGCATTCTCAAGGGTGGCAGGAGCCCCTCGGCTTGCCCACAGGACCTCCCGCAGCCTGCTGCTGGCAGGCAGAGGGTTAACAATGCCCGGGGAGCTGAAGGCAGCCTCCTCCTTGCCCTCTCAGGAACAATGGGGCCATTGTGGGAGGCCAGGCAAGTGTGGGCAGATCCCTGGGACTGGCAGTTACCCATTGGGTGGGTCGTTCCTGCCAGGGACTCTCCTCCTGCACTCAGGTAGGGAGAGAATGGTGGCTGCCCTAGAAGAAAGCAGGGCCACCCCAGCCACAGGAACACCATGCCAGCATACCCGGTGGCCCTGCTGAGCAGCCTTGCTCCCACCAATTTGTCTGAGTACAAAATGCAGTCAGACACGCACAAAGCTGCCAGCCGACAGCAGCACACAGCAGACCAGACTGTGAGCCGGCTGCTCAGCACCGCCAGCACCGCACCTGGGTCTCCAGCAGATCAGCTGCGCTCTCAGGATGTGCTATGGGGGGACTGGAACAGGAGGAACCAGGTTTTTATCACCCCGAAGTCACATTTCAATGGCAGGTGCAAGTGCTGACCTGGGATCAAAAGCTTCTGGGAAACCTGAGAAATCTTCAACTGGACACACCACGTATGGGGGGGGGCACGGGGACACGACATACGACAGGGACTACTTTCCAAGCCTCCTCAGTCTGAAACTGGGATAAATAAGCAAGGGAGCAAGCAGCTCCAATATATTCCCACTCTCCTACAGATTTGCATCTCCCAGCCCCAGCACGCCAGTGCAAAGAGAACTCTGGATGCTCCAAATTCACACCCCCCAAGACACAGAGCAGATCCCCGACACAGCGGCAGCACTGTTGGGCAGTCCTACACCAAGGCAAGGCCTGCACTCTGTCACGCTCCCAGACTTTCCAGCAGAGCTTCATGTCCCCTTGGGCACGGGACCAGGGTACACCACAACCAACTTGGCTCACTGAAGTGTACACTGAGCATCTGCCTGAAACCCTTGGCCAGGAACCTGGCTCCAGACTAACAGCCTGACGTAGAGCCGCTGCATGCTGCCTCCAACATCAGAGGCATCTCTGGCTGGTCTACCCGAGTGTAGCAGTATAAAGAGAAGTGGAAAACACTCCCATACCACTTGGCAGTGCCTCCGTGGGATGCCTCATGCTGGGCACAAGCCTGCAGGCAATACTGTAGAGTGCAGCCCCAAACATCTGGATTAATCCAAGTCCCAGCAGGGGAAATGTGCAGTTCAGGTGCACACCATGCAAGCTGCTGTGCACAACTACTGCTACGGGACTGACTGCCTATCTGTGTGGGAGGCATGGTCCTTTTCTACTCACTGCTGCAGCTTTTTTCCCATCTCACAACTAGACACAATCTCATCGTTTTCAGGAGCACAAATACAAGCCAGCACAATTCTCTGACCTGGCAGCACCAACTCTGCCAGCAGTCCCTATCTCTGTTTCTTTTTTATCCCATCTCCTGGCATCCTGCGCTACCTCAGAAGTGTCACTGCTCCCTGATTTTCCCAGAGCTGGGCTGACAAGCAGCCTGAGTGGACTCGTGCAGCTCCCCAGGTCTGCACCTTGGTTCATGCTTTCAGAGCCGGAGCCTTCTCCCCTGCAACTCCCAGATAACTATTCTGTCATTTCTTTACATTTCCCACCTGAGGGCATCGATTTCTTCCTTGTCCCCAGATCAAAGTCTCTGGCTGCTCTTATTCAGCTCTGCCAAGCCCACTTCAAGACACACTACACAAGTTAAATACAATACTACTTCAGGTCCCAAACAGGAGGCTGGCTGCTCTCAAAGAAAGGGCTACAAATACATCTGTCAATGTAAACGTGCTGTGCTCCCCACTTTGCAGCCAGCTCTGTTCAACAAACCAGCACTGCCTGCAGATGGATTTTGCTCTTCCCTAAATACTCAAGCAAGAGGGCCCAAGACAAGTGCAGGTAAAACATCTGACGGATCTGACAGTGCAGGGTTTAATCTGTGTATCTTCACAGGACAGCATGCCCTGAAAGAAAATACAATCTCTCCTTCCAACAAGGAAAAGGAAGAAACTGGGCAACCTCTGGCAAAGAGGGGGGGGGGGGGGGGAAAATCAGGGCAAGAGGGACAAAACAATCTTTGTCCTCATTTTGCTGGTCACGCAAGCACAGGGCAGCCTCAGTACCCGCTGCCCCAGCTCAGACAGCAAGTAATAAGCACCACTAGCCTAGTTTCACCAAGTCTTATGGAAACCAGGTTCTATGGTCTGAGGAAAGCTGCGTCCCTGTGCTCGAGAAAGAGGTAGAGCATAAACAGGATTTCCAGACTACACTGATAATCAGCTCAGAGAGCGGATAGGACAGCACACCCTCAGAGGTCACTGCTCGGATCCACAGCATTCACTTCAGATGCTGTGCCTTTAAACATGGCTCCAGAGACCACACAAGGGTTAAATCTGCCTATAAATATCTGTTCTCAGCAGGGCTGCCGCTCTGAACCCTCCAGCCATCTGTTCTAGCTTTCCCCCATCTAAGACTCTAACATCTGAAACACGCTCACAATTCTTAGGAGTGCTCCCAAAAATAGACCAGCGCTGTGGCTTAGCTCTGTCGCCTGTGTCTGCAAGCGCAGGAGCGTGCATGGGTGCGCCTGTGCCGGCACAAGCCTGGAGCTCTGCAAATATGAACACGTCTGCCTCTGTGACAGCGAGCAGGCCCGCGCCAGCATGGGTCTGTTTGCATCCATGTTGGTGTGGGTGTGCCTGCTTAACCACAGATCCATGTGAATCCATATGAACATGTTCACGCTGGTACGAACCTGCATCTGTACGCGTGTGCGCGTCTGTACCAGCGCGTGGGCGTGAGAGAACGTGGAAGCCTCACAGCCAGTGGATGCAACGGCAGTCCTGCTGTGCCCTCTTCCCAGGTGGGACGGCAGCGCTGCGGGACACGGCCAGGCAGCCTGGCCCTGCTTGGCCTCAGCATGAACCAGAAGGACCTGCTGTCCCCTGGCCCCCACTCCGAGAAGCGCGCCTACTCTACAGCACAGCAGAAAAGGAAGGACGCCGGTTCTCTTGTTTGATGCTTGGCTCAGCGCATTCAGCAACCCCACCTCCGGGCACCAGAACTTCGCTGCAAAAGCAAGTAAAGCCTGATCTGCATGAGGCCAGAGACACAGCACCCTGCTTACATCCAGCTAGGGCTTGCAGGATTTCCTTAAGCATGCCAGAGACAGCCAGAGCAAGGCTCCTACTGCAGACATGACAGCTTTCTCTTGGAGCAGAGTGGGCTCCAAGTCTCTCACAGCTCCTTCCAAATATCAAAGACATTGGTAGGTTCACCCTTCCGACTGCCAAGCCCATTAGCCTCACTCCACACAGGCAAATCCAGGAGACAATGATCATTTTCACACTCACAAGGCAAAATGGAAAACGAGCTGTCAGCTCCCAAATCCAGACACATAGTCCAGGAGCAGACCGTCCTCCAGAGCATCCTCACTCCACCCACGCCTTGCCAAGCACAGCTCATACTCAAATACCCATTATTCAGTGGGGACCATCAACGTGGGCTGCTGGAAGGGACCAAGCCTGCCATATCAGAGTGCTGCACTACTGAAGTGTCATTTGGCTTTTCCTGGAGGGCATTCAAAAGGGAACCTGGCAGGTAGGAAGGGCAGAAAGTACATACCACTACAGTTTTGCTCGGGGTTTGCCAAGCTGCCCAGTCTTTTTCGCCCCTCAGATGTACTTGAGCTAGCTCCAAGGACTATAAGCAAGACTTTCCAAGAAGCCTAAAATGCAGGTACACCTTAAACTCAGGTGACAATATAAATGGAAAGAGCTTGAAATTCCAGCTGTTCATTTCAGGCTTTGGAGGGGGAGATGTGCTGGGAAACAGCCTCAGCAGACTGAGTCAACACAGCTGTACTCTGTTTTTGACAGAGGAAAAAAACCCCATTGATCCAGGTACTGATTTGATGCAGCAGTTTGTGTCTGTTTAAAAGTTTGCCCATGGGTCAGACCTTGTTACAAGCATCTTTCCTGGTGATGAGGTTAGAAACTGCCTGTGCCAAACTCTGGTCACCTGCCTGGGGAGCAGAATGTAAGCAGGTGTATAAGTCGTCCCTCAGGGATGCTTCCCTCCTCTGCTCCCCCAACATTAAAACCCATGTTGTTGGGTGGAGGAACACCACAAACAGCTTTAAGGCAGCACTGGCGCTTTGAGGAGTACAGCACAGCTAGGGTGTCAATTGGCAGGCTGAAGGCCAGGCAGCTTGTCAGAGGTTTCAGATCATTAAGTGGAAAGGGTTTAAACAGGAGATACAGCTCAGGATTATTTTTCCCCCTTTTTATCAGAAAGAGCAATGAGATTTCAAGACCTTCACAGGTTTGCAAGCCAACCAGGCAAGGGCCAGCAAACCAGAAAATGACACTGACCAGGACAACATGGAACTGACAAGTCTTGTTTCCTTCTCTCCAGCAAAAACAAAAGCAAACAGGTAAGTACAAGGATCAAGTAGGTGCCCACTGACACAGACAGCTTCCAAAGCATTGCACACAAATAGCTCCTGCACCAGCTTAGGTCCCCAGTGGGCTCTACATTTGGTGGGAAACAGCAGTCTCCAGCACCTGGCCATGGGTGCCAGCGATCTGCAGGTCACTCCAAGTTACTATATTCCCTTCTAAATCATTCCTGCTCTTTCTGCCCCAAATACTTGCTGAGTGAATGACCACAAATAAGTTTAAGGAAAAAGCGTGGCTACATCAGGTGCTGTTTATTCCATCAGAGAGACATTCAGGTATTGCTACAGGCTCTCCTCTGCCCACACCTCCTCAACCCTACAGCCACAAGCTCTTAAGAGATGGGGAAGAGAAGTGAGGACAGGCTGCGGACTAGGCACAAATGAATGCAGGAGATGCATTGCCAGCAGCTACCTCCTGACCTCAAAGCTCCTTCCCTTAGTGCCCAGCAAACATGCAGCATCCATTGCCCTCTACTCATTTCCAGACCCAGAAATCTCTGCCAACAAACACCAGATCCCAGCAGCACTTCTCAGTTTTCCTCACTGCTTTTGTCATGCTAGCACAGTTCCTGCATGAACTGCAGATGCATGCGCACTGCAGTGTTTTCATAGCCATGTCCAGCTGTATAGTATAGGCAGGGACACTGACCATTGGAGAAGAGGTGCGGGCATTACTATGTTTGCAGAGACACATCTTTTAGGGATTAAGATAGCTATCATTCCCCTCACACCTGCATTTCCCGTGTAACACGTGGCAAAGGGGCTCAGCCTTACCAGGAGCTCACAGGCACCTTACCCCACTGCGTTCTCAAGCCTCCTCGTGCACCTTAAAGTTCCCTTCATTTCAACGGAGTAAAATATTCTGGAAGATTTATTTTGCCTTTTACATTTCTTAGCCCATCACATCCTTCCCTGCTAATATAAAAAACAGTACATCAATTTCTCCCCTTCCCTGCCTTTGCTGCCTTGGAAGTGTGTCTCACAATTGAGCAGTGATATATGACAGAGGAAGCAGCAAACCAGTTCAGACCAGTGCGGGTATCCTCAGATATTCGCATGGCTGACAGCCGCCAACCGGCTGCTCGCTCTCATGCAGCCCTCTTGCTGAAGTACACAGAAGCCAGAGTAAGGCTGGAGCATTTGCTGCGATTCATGCATTTGAAATAGCAAAAATCAACATACAAATGAAGAAAATCTGTCTCTGAAACTAACTGGCCAATTTGCATCTGAACACTCCTCTCGCTGGAGGAGCCTCTTTTGTTTGCTCAGTAAGTTTTACTCCTGCAAGGTGCCGCACCACACATACCGGCGCCCGGTGACCGCCTGGGAGCTGGGACACGCAGCAAGAGCACATTATCCACATTATCCAAGATCCCACGACCTGTCACACAGTTCAGGCTGGGATGCAGGCTTGCCACAAGCAATGAGCCGAGTTGGCAGTACTCGGATCACACTTGCCTCAGCCCCTGCGCCATCTCCCCCTCACCTCGGGAAGGGGTCACAAGGCTGCCCACAGACGGGCTACAGAAGTTGGATGCACAAGGAGAAAAGATGTTGACGGCCAAACCATAGGCCAAGAGGCAGAAAAGCACATGCTCCCCAGCAGCCAGCCAACAGCGCCTGTGTAGCCTTGGGCAAGACAGTCCACCTCTCTGTCTCTCCACCTAATTGCCCATAGGAGAGCAGATGCTGCCATCAGCCTGCAAAGGCTTGGGTGCAGCAGGCAGCTCCCCCTCCTCCCACGCCACACCGCTGCAGGCAGAAGCAAAAAGGCAAAACCAGGCTGCTATCCTGCACCTTCTCCCCTTGACCAATTCTGAAAATAAAAACCAGCTTGCACTTGTCTCAGCCCCGAGAGAGGAGGCAGAAAGAGTTTTGTTGTCAATACATGAAACTGTCGCTAAGTGAAGGAGAAAAAAATCTGGGGGGAAGAGAGGGGAAGGAGGGAGGGGACAAAACCACATTTTTACTTCTGGTGGCCAGCCAGCTGACTGACTCAGCCAGCTTGGTCGCCTGCCATATAGATTTAAAAACAAAACCAAGCTCTTGGAGAGGGTAGAGAAGGGGATTCAGATGAATGTGCTTTTTTGTTGCGTGTCGAGCAGACCCTAGACCGGCCCAAGACATGTTTGGGAAAATGGCTTCCCTGCCACATTGTGCCCAGGGGCAAGGCACAGAGCAAAGCGCAGCACCGGTCTGCCACGGATGCGCTGCCGGTGCCACGTGCAGCGCGAGACTCCAGCCACAGCACCACTCCCAGCAAACCGCTGGGTCTGAAGAGAAATGCAGTCAAAGCCTAAGGCTGCAGGGCCGCCCCGAGAACTGATTCCCTCCAGCTACCTTGAGGGCTAGAGACAGCAGTCTGGGTCCCCAGTCAGCCGCCGTCTACCCGCCTAGGCCAGGGTGACCTGCTGTGTCCAAGGTGTCCTGCATCTGCTGGGAAGAGACCTGTGCGGTAGGCTGCCTGCCACTGCAGGTGCTCTTGGGCCCTGGGCTAGGGCTGCATGCTGCGGACAGCTCCCCACCTTCGCCTGCTCCCCGCCAGAGGAATGTGCACAGGAGGCGGGAGGAGCAGGGAAGAAGTTGTTTTGAAATACCAACTCCCGTTTTATTTGTCTGGATCCCACAGTGCCCATGGCACGTTAGCCACTCATAACGAGCGCTTTCTGTTCCCAAAGCACTGTACAAACATGAACACGCACGGCACCGCACCAGCATGCTCAGCACAGCACCAGACACGCAGAGCTCACCACCCCACACTGACTCGGCACTTCCACACAACTGGATGGTCATGAAATCATATGTGAATAAGCAGTACTTGGCACTTTGCAGCTGCAGCAGGCATTACAAACACTGGATGGTGAAGCCCTGTGAGCCTCCCACACAGTGGTCTCCCATAGAAACTGGCCAGCCTCCCTGGAGATTAATCTCCCGCTCACTGCGGGGAGCACAGACACAGTAAGTTACCTAAGGAGCTGACGACAGGTAAGTGCAAACCCTGTGGCTCTTACTCCCGTTTCAAGATAGAAGAGAGGTACAGAAAAATTGAGGCCTTGCCCAAAGCTGCCCCAGCCATCAGTAAAGCCAAGAATAAAACCTTTGTCCTTTGGCTCCTGGTCCCCAGCACAGACACTAGGACAATACTGAAAGGTGATCTGCCAGCTGCTCCAGACCAGGTACCATCTCCAGCAGTGCCCTGCCATCCTTGCAAAGGCTCAGAAGAGAGGTGCAGATGTGCACCCCCACGGGCAGGGGGAGCAGGTGCAGGACCTCCCCAGGGACTGCTGCAGAGGCACTTGGGGAGCCTGCTGCTGCCAGCACCAGTTCACGCAGGAAGCAGACAGATGCAAGGATATCTGCCAAGCCGAACGGGACCCGCTGCTGCAGGGTGAGGGGCATCACTTGTGAACCAGTAGGTCGAGTTCTCCCCAGCCTTCGGCCTGGGGGAACAGGCTGGTCTCACCTTCGGGGATGTTTCTGATTTGTGCAGGAGCAAGACACAGGGCTGGGGGCAGGGGAGGGGAACGACGGGCAGAGGTTTGCAGGGGAGCTAAAGGACGAGATTTAGTAACTGTCGGAAAAAATGGCTGCTTTATTGCAGGCAGCTTGTAAACCCTGGAGCCTGAAGGTCTGGGAGTAATTTCTCCCTCCCACGTGCTGGGCTCAGTTTGTACTGGGGGTCAGAGGCCAGTGCTTTTCCAAAGCATTCTGGGAAAGACGCCAACTGGAGCAGGCTGCTAAACACCGCTCCTGCTGCACAGCCCGAGCTGCTGAGAGCAGCAGGCTGGAGCGCACCCTTAACCCTTTGCAGGGCGATTCCCCCCCTCCGTTTCTCCTGGCTCCATCCCTCCAGCATGACGAGGGTGGGGAGGATGGCTGCTGCGGACCAGCCAGGGATGGCCTCTCCCAGAGGCCACCCTGCATGGGGTGGGCTGGGGAGGCAACTCATCTCCCCAGAGCATTTGACCATGACTTGGCATCACCCTGGGCCTGGACTCTGCCACCTGCCTGCAAACTCAGCCTGCCTCCTGGCTCACCAGCCACCACATCCTGCCGGTGGGCTAGGTCCAGGAGTCAGGCTCCCAGCAGGGAAAAACCTGGGCCCAGGGTAAAGCCCTGCACTAGCCTCGGCGTGGAGGGAAAGGTAGGTCACAGGAATGCACCCAGCACCACTGCAGAAGGGAGAGGAGCCAGGTACCGGCCTCCTTGAGCCCAACACCAGACTCTGCAGCCCTTATACCTCCCTCCGCCATGCCACTGCCCTCCGAGACGCCTGTTGGTACGAAGTCACAACCACGGACACTAACTGGGGCACCCGCAGGAGATAACACTCCCGTGGGCAGGGTCCTGCCTGACTCCTGGCACCCCTTCTCTGCTCAAGGGAAGGATGTCCTCCCCAGTCGAACCTCCTGGGCCCTGGCACTCCCTCTGCCTTCGCGCATCAGTGCTTTCTTCCCAGGGCAACGTCATGCCCCACTGCCTTCCCCCTCTCCCCCCGATGATCTCCTGGGGGAGGCAGCGACCAGCATCCACGTGGCACCTTTTACTTCTCCTCAGCATGAGGCAAACACCAGGATCTACCAATCTCTCCTCCAGCTGCTGCCTGTCACACTCCCTTATCTCCTCAGCCACCTCCTCCTGGGCTCTGGGACAGGGGCTGGCTGGCTGGGGGAGGCACAGCTTTGCTGTCTCACCCCTGCGATGCAGCGGCTCAGGATCACCTGTGCAGGCGAGAGCATGGCTTCCTGCAGCATTTCAGCTTCCTCTCCCAGGGATGTATGCGAGCATTTCTGGCCTGCAGCCCAGCCCTGCGGCCCCCACCCCACCGAGTATCCGCCAGCACACAAAGAGGAAGGGAGCTCAATTCTGTTTGTCAGTGGCATCTCTCATCTTCCTCTC
Source organism: Podargus strigoides (assembly GCA_028020825.1). Taxonomy (NCBI): domain Eukaryota; kingdom Metazoa; phylum Chordata; class Aves; order Caprimulgiformes; family Podargidae; genus Podargus; species Podargus strigoides. The sequence goes on from CM051646.1 coordinate 151,309, forward strand.
AGACTCATGCTCCATCTTCCCCTCGCTTCATCTCCTTCATGCTCAGCGCTGCACGGACAAGAAGGAGGGGCCAGTGGTTACTGCCCCGGCGAACAGGAGACCCGAGTGTGCAACTTGGGTCTGGCTGCCAGATTTGCTCTAGGCTCTTCCCCCCCAGCGCAGCAGCACCGGTCACAGTGGCCACAGAGTGGCACCCGAAAGTGTGCCGACGGGTGCGCCAGAGCCCTTCACTGGTGACACTGCAGAGTCTTGGCCCTGCTTGCCATGCAGCCCCTGCCTGCTTGCTGGCAGCCTGACGCCCTGCCCCAGCCCAGCCCCGCAGCTCCCATCTCTACACCACATCACAGGCACTCAGATAATTTCACTGAGTCCCCCGGTGGCAGTCACCTACTTCTCCCACTACCACTTCTTCGACGCCAGGCATGGGCATGTACCGAAGCCTTAGTAACCAAACGGGGCCAGAACCTACTGTCAACCTACTGGGACCTCACTGTGCCTCTGCAGCCCTCCACCACAAACACGGTCACAGTCAAGAAGATGATCACTCTCCCTCCAAACATAAACTTGTGCCTTCTTGTCTAAATCCCTTTGAATCGCACTTGCATCTTTCTGATCCAGGTACAAAACGGCAAATTTCCCCACCGGCTTCGTTTATTCCATCTTTCCAAGCTCCTGTTTTCACGTCCCACCTGAAATCCCTCCAGCTCCTTCTGCCTTTGGGAGCTGCTGAATCCTCTTTCATCCTCTACCATCTCTTCTGACTAATCCACATACCTCAGCCCTCCTTCTGGGCTTTCCCCAAGATCACAGTCCAGCACTGCATTCATGCTCCCAGCTACTGCTTCACCAGTTGCAGTAGAAAGGAGTCTGCTACACAACCCCATCCTGTGCCCTCTCATTAAATCGTTCTGCTCCATCCCTCCCAGCTGTTCCACCCTCCAAGAAGTCCCCAGGCTAGAAGCACATGTGCGCAGCCAGGGCATCTCAGCAACTGTCATGTTGGGGGACTGGCTGGACTTGGAGTAAAGATCTCCTCTCATGCTACCGCCACACTTTCTGGTGCCAAACGCATACCCACAGATGGGAATCTGGTGCAGCAGCACCAAGAGGCTGAAGCCACAGAAATGCCACTTTGCAGGGTGCTTCCTGCTGCCAGGACTACCAAGCCTGGGGGTCAGAAATCCACAGCCCTGCTGCCCTCTGTATCCAAGGAGCAGATCATCCCACACCTTGGCCACAGCAGAAAGAAACAAACCTCCTTTCTCCCCGAAGCGGCCAGATGAATACCTGGAATAGCAAACTTTGCCCCTTGCAGCTGCGCAGGACAAACCCAAGCAAGACACCAGACCAAAGCATCCAGCTCCTGCACCGGGGCTGCAGCTCACAGCTGACCTTGCTGCATCTGCTCCAGTCAAACGGCTCCGAGCTTTTTGCCCCAGGCATTGGCTGGAGACCTGCCAAGGAGAGAGCTGCCTGTTCACATCACGAGCCAAAACTGGGTAAGCATCACCTTTAATAAGCCTTTCCCCTCTATCAGGCACCCTGATTTTTTTCAGCTATGGTCTTGTGAGACGGAAGGCTGCTTGGAGCCGAGCCAGCACTGGGGAAACCACCATTTCAAGGTCCTGCAAAGGAGCCTGTAAGAGCAGAAGGGAGCTTTGGTCGGGAGCGCGGCGGGTGATGCAAAGAGCAGGCTGTTCACTGGGAAGCTGCTGCCGCTTGCCAGGAGGCGGTGGGGGAGGAGGCAGCAGATGTCCACAGACAGCATTTGCTGAAAGCCTGCAGCGCTCCAGTCCAGAGAGGGGAGGAAGGCAGCGGCTGGTGCCACCGCTGCTGCATTGTAATTGAACAGGACAAACACGACGGAGTCTGCCGAGAAAGCTTACGTTGCCTTTCCCTCCGATAAACCACTACTTCAGCAGTGGGAAGTGGAAGTCTCAGGACCCCAGCTGGGGGTCAGAGAAAGACCTCAGGATGACTGTTGAGAGACCCCAAATGCAGGAGGAGAAAGCTCTGCCATGAAAACTGCCAGACCCTTCTTCCCTGGAAAGCAGTGGTGGCTGCAAACTGCAGCACAGCTGTCGCGCTGGGGCCAAATCTGGTGACAGGGGCCTGGCCAAAGGCAGCGTACTACAGCCCACGAGCTGCCTTTATTCCTGGCATATGTGACAGCCGGGCACTGACAGCCAGGCAAGTGCCTGAGGATGGATGCACAGCAGATTCTTGGCAGAAAAAGGAAGAGAGCCCAGGAGCTCTGGTTGCAGCCTCCTCCTTTGGGCACTGGAGCACCAGTACAGCAGAGCCAAAAGGGGAGACCCACCCCCCACCAAGGGGGGCCCGCATTTTCCCCCTTGCTGTGCAAACAGAGGACATGGAACAGGCCCACCGGTGCACTGGGCTGCAGGCAGTGAGCCCAAGCCCAGCCGCGCCGCTGCTTGTGCCGGCGGGGCTCTGAGGCAGCCCACGTGGGTCTAGTTTCTTCCCTCTGGGCAAGGGAGGTTGGCTTCCTCCCCACCCCACAGCAGTGAGGCTGACCAGGGTAGATCTGCATCCAGCAGCTACCCTGCAACAACCCTTCTCCCATAGGTTTTGTCCCACACCTGGGATGCAGCAAGCCAGGCAGTGTCAGTCTGACAAGACGTACAACAGTGAGCAGCACCTTGGAGAATTGGTCCCAAGGCACTGGAACACCTGAAGGCAGTGGCAGGTCCTAGGTTAGCCATCCTCCCATGAGACAGCATTCTGACCATTGTCAGGGTCTACATGACCATCTCACTCACTGCCCAGACTGTTCAAAAGGACTTTAAATCTCCCAGAAAAAGCGGCGCTTGCCCGTTTCAGATGGAAAGGAACTGACTTTAGCCAGAGGGGTCTTTGGCTCATTAAGTGATACACCCTTGGGCTTGTTGTTCAGATCAAATCAAGCAGTTCCTGGGCTCCTCCTACAGCATACTGAGACACAGTCTGGCACTTGGGTCCACTTGAGTCCTCTTAAAACAAAAATTAATTGATTTGCAAATCAGAGACATTAGACTCATCTACTAGCCAAGGGTGATGCACAGATTCCTCACTGTTTCACGTTACAATCCCAAGTCCCCCACGTGTCTCCTCCTTCCCAAGCCCAGGGTCAGCTGTTATCCACAGCTCTCTAGAGCAGGGAGGACCCTGTGGATGCACAGAAGGGACCCCACACAGCACATGTTCTTCTTGAGGCAGGTCTCACTTCTATCTCATCCCCTCCCTGACCGTTAGCATGTCATGAGGCCCATGCAGCCACTCACTCAGTCTCCCCATGGTGGGATGGGGGATAGAATCGGAAGAGTAAAAAGTGAGAAAACTGATGGGTTGAGATAAAGACTGTTGAATAGGTAAAGCAAAAGCCGCATGTGCAAAGCAAAGCAAAACGAGGAATGCATTCACCACTTCCCATCGGCCGGTAGGTGTTCAGCCATTCCCAGAACAGCAGGGCTCCATCACACATAACAGTGACTTGGGAAGACAAACACCATCACTTTGAATGTCTCCCCTTTTCTTCTTCTTCCCCCAGATTTATATGCTGCACACAACATCATATGGTATGGAGTATCCCTTTGGTCAGTCAGGGTCAGCTGTCCCAGCTGTGTCCCCCTCCCAGCTTCTTGTGCACCCCCAGCCCACTTGCTGGTGGGGTGGTGCGAGGAGCAGAAAAGCCCTTGACTCTGTGTAAGCGCTGCTCAGCAGTAACAAAAACATCTCTGCATTATCAACATTGTCTTCAGCACAAAACCAAAATACAGCCCCATACCAGCTACCATGAAGAAAATTAACTCTATCGCAGCCAAAACAGGCTTGGCAGGAGCACTGCTGGGCTCTCACCTCAAGCTTGCAGACAATCCAAGTTTGAGTCTGCCAAGTGGGACAACGGAGCTACTCCAGGCATGTCAACATCTGTGCCCAGTGGGGAGGCAAGGAGGTAGCAAGAGAAGCAAGAGCCTGGCCTCCTGGCGTTTTTGTTATTGGGATTCTTCTATCAATTTCCAAGAGAGACTGATTCTTTGCATACTCCTGACAGCTCCTCCAAATACACAGCAAACAGCAACCCCAGCCTCAGCCCCAGCCAGTGTGCCACCCACAGCCAGGAAAAGACATGGATCAAACACCAAAACAGTAGCCATCCATCTTTGCTGAAGATCTGTTAAGGCAAAGTAACTCCTTTTTCATCAACAAAACTTTTACAGCTTTAACTCATGAAACTAACTTCCAATGAGCAAAATCAGGTTTGGGTTTTGGGAGGGATTTTTGTTTGGTGTTTTTTGTTTTTCCTCCAAAACACAGATTCAAACACTGAATACTGTGATTTTTATTTTTTTTTAAGACAGTTTTAAAAGAGTGAGGGGCAAAACTCACATTGAATTCTCCAATGGAGGTGGTCAACCCAGGCAGATCATTACTGAACCGCCAATTTGTGGAAATGTTTTGGAAGGAAAGGTGCCACTGACTGACATACAGCCATGCCCCTGCACTTCCCTGTCTTCGTCTGGGTTTGTACTGTTCTCACAGCAAAGACGACAAACGGGACTTTGGACTTTTCTCTTGCAGTGTCAAGTTCATGTACAGGATTCCCTGCTGACAATTAGGAAACTAATTAAAGAGTACAAAACCCATCCACTTCAGCCATTCTAAACCAGATACACAGAGACAGCATCACAGAAATACATAACAATAATAAAAAGGTATTTAACTATTTTTTAATACTTTTCCCAGCATCCCCCCATGTGTTTTGAGCTCCTAGAGCGAGCTGGAATGGAGAAGCTCATCTCAGCGACAAGCCAACATGAGAGCCACTCTCGTACTTCCCACAGCAGAGCAAAGGAGCTTGGCCTCTGCTGTCAAATGCAATCTCAGCTTCAGCCTGTGAGCCCCGAGAAAGGACAAGGGACATATCACTCATTTTCCAGGTGGAGGAGGGGACGCAGCCCCAGGGAGGTGCTTTCTTCTGCCCAACACAGTAGAAAGCTGGGGATGGGTGGAGTGATGACAAAAAGGGAGAGGAGGGCACGGTTCTGGTGCCCATGTCCCACTCTTAGGGCTGCCAGGCCGGCACAGGCTGCCAAATCAAATTGTTATCCAGAGCCACGCTCCTGACAGGCGTCACAGGCAAAGCCCTCAAAGCAGGACCGGCGTGAGGCTCCTTCCACTTAGGGCCATTGCTGCCCACGCCTGATGCTCATCCACCATGACTGGCAGCAGCTGATGCCTACGGATCACATAGAAACCTTGGTCCCTCCCGTGACAGAAGCTCCACAGCTCCCCAGGCCACTGCAGTTTTACAGGCTCCAACCAACACCCCGGTCCCAGTCCCCGCAGATGCCTTTTTACCATTAGAAAGGGATGTGGGACACTGTGAAGACACGTGAGGGGGATGGCAAGGACCAGTGCGTACCCCCAGCACCTCCCCAGACAGAAGTGCTTGGCAGGAGACCAGTGCTGCCATCAGTGGGCTCTGACAGACCTTCAGCACCTCATCAAGGGGGACTCTATCCAAAACTGAGGGCTCCCAGCTCCCTTCTCAGCGCCATCTTACCCCAGGAAGGCAGGCTAGTCACAACATATTTTGTGCCCTGGTTTCTCCTACTGTCACATGGCTGCTCAGCCCAAGGGGCAAATTACACAAGACGGGTCAAACATTGTGCTGGCAGCAGCAGAGTTCCTACATCCCTGTGCCACCAGTACCCTGCCTGGGCACTCTGCTGGCCCCCGTGACGGGGAGACCACTAGCCCAGCATCCAGTGGCGGTCCCTTCCACGAGCCTTGAGGACCAACACACAGCGCGTGCACGTGCAGGAGCCTCCGCCTGTGACCACAGCAGAAATAAAACTACTGCCATTCAGAAAAAGCATAATTAGCAAAGAATAAACAGCCAGTAGCTATGTGGGCAGCTGGGAGAAGACGCAGACCACCACCTTCCTGTAGAACAGGAGCTGCTGCTTCCCTGTGCCCATCACACACCCTCTGAGAGTCCTGTGAGTCTGGCCCCGTGTTGTGCCCAGCTCCGGCAGGAGGCACTGAGCCCACTCGCCCCAGTCACTAGAAAGCGTATAAACTGCAGTATACAAAATCCTTCCTGTCTTCTTTTCCAAACCCAACTTGCCCCCTCTCAACTGGGACCCCCTCATAAAAATAAAAAGAGACAGGCCTTTCCTGGCATTTCCTTTTTCTGAAAAGGCTGTAAAATTTTCCAAGCGTAGCCAGCGCCAGAGCAAAGTTTGTCAGGAGCTCAGCTCATTAGGCGGCTGCTCAAGGAGCCCCGCGGGAGGCGCAGGCTGCATAATTCAAAACAGCTTGGACCCTGGAAAACAAAATAGAAACCAGGCTGCAAGAGCAAGGGGGGCAGCTCCAGCTCAGGCGTAACCCCTGCTCTGGAAGCGCCCCATCCACAGGGCTCGAGAGGCGCCCCGGCCCCAGCAGAGGTGCTGTGGCCAGCCCAAGAGGAGCTGGCACCAGGCGGAGGAAATTCCAAGCCTGTTGCTTCTGGCAGCCACGCCGGGCCCTGGCTAAGACCTCGGCAACCTGGAAACCGGCTACTCAGCAATTTTCTTGCCATCCAGAGGGCTTGTTCTGAACCACAGTTTCACTTCCCCCTCCCTGCACTGCAGCCCAAGAGGCAAGGAACACTAGAGGCAAAAAAAACGTTTGCTCAAAAGCTGTCGTGATTGAGGCCCCCCCAAACTGCTCCAGCAGTCTGGAGCTTCTGCCGTTCCCCTCATTGCATCTGGGGGTGGGAAGAGCAGAGGAAACTTGCTTGGACCAGCCCTAGGTCTCCCCAGTTCCTTCTGCTCCTTGCCAGAGAAAAGTTCAAACAAGGCTGCACAGAGGCAGGGACACAGGCAGCTTTCAGCCCAGCCTAACTGCCGTGCTTGAGGCTCGCCTGTGGCCGGACCCGCTCCGTTCAGGCCCTGTCTGGCCCAATCCTCCACTGCAGACCGCTGCTGGAACGAATTCTGTTAAGGAAGTGGTGAATGCTCCAGTGCTGCAGGGGTTTCCACGGCCTCAGCCAGCTCACTGTCAGGAAGAGTCACCCAGAGATGCAACCCTTGCTCTCAGCTACTGCCCTTTGGAGCTCCCCATCCAGCTCCTCGCTGCCCTGAGCCCGCAGACTGTCAGGGCTGCAGGGGACCTACAGCATGGCTGCTCAGGACCCTTGCGACCGCCTTTTTGTAAGCCAGTATCCTCTACTGATTGCAGCCTCGCAATGTGCCTCTCCCAAGAAGCCAGGAACCCAGCACTGCACAACAACAGAATGAAGCAACAGTCATTCCACCCACTGCTGAAACCCCTTCTCATCTGTAGGGGAGCACAGCTGTGCACTGATAGACAGCTATTTAGCAGGATCTTTCTTCCAAAGAGGATATTAAGAACATATTTTCTATTAGGAAGACTGCAAGGCTTCACAGAGTCCCTGCTTGCAGAACCAGGCAACCGATGCACACCCTATCATACAGTTACCAAGCCCTCGGTGGCAAGTCAAGGAAGGCCATCCACAAAGCCAACTTCAAGAGGAGACACACTGCAAGCAGAGAGAAACAGCTTCCCTTAACTTAAACCCTTAAGAGAAACCTGGGTACAGCCCTCCAAACAAGGTTACAGCATTCTGGGAGAACAGCATTTCTCTGCAGAGCGCACACTGCACAAGGACCACAGTGCTCCTTGGAGAACCAGAGGCTCAACACACTAGCCAAGGACACGGTTTGCGACTTCTGCTGTAACCACACCAGTTGTAGCTTTCTAACTGACAGTTTTCTCAGCTGGGCAAACCCTGGAGATGAGACACTCAGGGACTGGAAAGCTCACAGATGCACCAAGGACTGAGGATACTTCACGAGAGAAGCTCCCATCCTCCAGCTTCTCAGAGGGCTGGAAAAGCCCCCTACACCTCGACTTAAATAGGAGACTGAGACTCAAAGAGGCAGCTGAGGAAGAGTGAGGCGATGAGCAGGAATCGGGAATCCTGGCTTCTCTCCCTAACTCTGCCCCCTATTCCCTTCCTGTCTTTGGTTAAGTCATTTCCTTTCACTTTTCCTCCCCATCTCTATTTCGGAGGTGAAAAAAACAAGACCTTGCTTCTGCGGAGTGCTCAAAACCTCCTCTGGCCTGTGACAGTGCAGAACATCACTACCGCCAGAGGCTGCAAGACACCCAGTGTGCAGGAGCCACACTGCTCGCACAGACCCCAGCTGAGCCTGGCACTTCCTGCGCTTACACTGTGCGGAGAAGAGTCTGTAACAGTCGGTGCCACGGAGCATCTTCCACACAAACCACGTCCTGGCCTGTTCCTCTCCTTGGGCACCACATTAAGCAGCTGTGCAAGGAAAAAGAAAGCTGCTCATCTGAGCCATGATAGAAGGAGCAGCGTAACTGCACACAGCATCACTCTGGACAGACCACCGGCAAGGAGGTGGCCTTCAAACCAGCAGCAGCAAGGATGGATGAGGGAAGATACAGCAATGAGAAAAGTAAGGTTAAAAGGGAAAAAACAAACAAACAAAAAAAAACCCAAGCAAAACCCAACCCAACCAGAAGCCCAAAGAGGCAGGCTGGAACAGGGGTGCCCAAGGAGTGCAGTCTTCCTGCTCCCTAGCAGATCTGTCCTAAGGCCTCCCATATCAAGGAGAGGGAAGACCAGTAGGCATAGGCAGGAACAAGGAGCACTCTGTGGTTTTGCTGGGTATTTCAGGCCATCTCTCACACAGGAGGAGCTCTGCTTCGCTTTCCAAGTCTCGCCCTCTCTGGCAAGGATCACAAACCTGGCTCCTGGCCCAGGACTTGGCTCCAGCAGAGCTCCTCACCAAACAGGGTGACGCCCCACCTCTGGGCACAGCACGCAGCCCGTCTTAAAGCCATCTTGAGGCTATTAGCCCAGCATCAGAAGAGGCTCCCCATCATCCCCTAGCTGGGATTCAAGGCATCTTGAGTCACCGCTGAGAAAGAAAACAAACCCCAAACCTAGCTCCGACTCTTGGTGGAAGCCAAACCCAGTGACGAAGCACCATTTTCTCTAGCAGCTCCAGCCAAAGCCGGCACACCATCTGCCCACATCGGGGAAGTGCAGTCTCCCTAAGACGCCCAGGCATAGCACGTTCCTCTGTCCGCAGCTGCCCAGAAAGATGCAACAGGACAAGATGACAGGTGAAGACCCTGCCCTCCCATCACTGGCAGTGCGGAAGAGCTGGGAACCGCTGCCTGATGCACCCGTCTGGCAGACCAGCAAGGATGCTGGGATACAGGGGAGACACTTGTGCCCAGACACCAGTAGCTGCCAAAGAACTGGCCCACCTGCCCAGAAACAGCTGAGCAAGTGGGAAGCAGCCCTCATCCCACTGACTGCGCCCAGCCTGGACATGCACCCAGCGAGAACAGAGCAGGTTCGTTCCCACTTGGCTCTTCAGGGTGCCGCAGCTCATCGTCCTTACACCACTTTCTCCAGCGGAGGGTCACAGCCAGGATCAAAGCAACCCTGCCCACTGGGGAGCTGTGTGTCTCCAATGGCTCATCCCATGCCCTGGAAGAAGGGCAGCAGGAGCACAAGGTGGGAAGGGAGGTCTGGGTCCAAGCAAGCAGGATTCGGAGCTGGTCAGGACACCCAACCACAGCATGCCCATTTCCAAGGCTCGGTGCAGGTTTCGGATAGCCATGCCGAGATGTCCCATGCTTCCTCTCCTGCCACACCAGAGACCAGGCTGCCCAGGGCACCAAGCACAGCTCTGCTCACCAAGGACGTGGGGAGAGCGCAAGGCTCCTGGCAAGCCACCCCTCCACAGTGTGGCTGTCCTTAAATCAAAAGCAGGTACCAGTGACACTAACTGCTTCCTCTACGCTGGCTCCTGCTGAGTACAGCCCTGTGGCAGCTGCAGACGCCACTGTGAATTGGTCCCAATCAGAACAATATCCATCACCCTCTCCACCTTTGATTTTCAAAGCAAGTCAGGTAGGAAGAAAACAAAAACAGCTCCCCATTCCCAGGAAGGGCCTGGTGCCAAGCAGATGACCTGGAACAGGCACCACGGAAGGAGGAAGGGTGCCTCTGATCCATGCCAAGTGGTTTGGCTGGTGCTGCCCCCCGGGGAGAGGCCGGGGAAGGGCAAAATACAGCAACAGAAACCATCCCCACCAACCTCCAGTAACAGTTCCTGGGTACCTTCCACTCGGGGCTGCCAGGGGTGCTGCTCACAGAAGGGAAGCCAAACCAGAGGAGCAAAGACCGACCTGCCAGAAGGTAGCACACGACTTCAAAACGGAATTCAGGAAGAAATGAGGAATCTCTTTTCAGCCATCCTCACCCCCCATGCTGCACAGAGCTGCTGGAAATGCACAACTGAGCTGCAATGCTTCCTAGGCCCCTTGCTCCAAGACGTGTGTGTTTTTCCACAGCTTCAGCGCTACAAGAAACCTCACAGGGTAGTTTTAATCTCATGGAGATCAACTACATAAAGTCAGCATCCAAAGCTCCCACGCCCCTGTAAATACGGAACCATGCGCAAGATCACCAGAAGACGCATTTGTCAGCCAACATCTTCCGGGGAGGAAAGGAGAGCTGAGTGACACCAAGTCCTGACCTGCATTAGGTTTTGATTTGCCAGAAGTTATGCTGGCAATCCTCCTAGCACTTCGCTGATGCAGCTTAAATAACACTGACAAAATATTGCTGCATCTGTACATCATATCACTGTGACATCTCTATCCTTCATTATGTCATATATCCATGCATCTACGTATCATGTTTCCTGTTAAAAATGCCAAAAGTAGTCACAGACATAGCACAACTCTTCTATCCTCCCCCTCATCCAGGGTGCTGGCATGACGCTGGGTCTTTGCCAAAAGAGCAACAGCACAAGGACAATGACATTTGCAGGGCCAGCTTCAGGTTTCTGCTCAGCTAAGGCTTTCGGGGACGGCCGGCACCCCTGGGAGGGGGGCAGCAGCAGCAACTCAGGAGCAGGCTCACAGGTGGATCAGACCCCTGATGCGCTCTCAGACAGGAACAACAAACTTGTGCTTTTCCAAAGGGGACTTACTCCCCCAGAAGAGGCCTGCTTGAGAGGTCCGTCAGTCAGGGTATTTAAAACTGGATGGAGTCCTGTGGAATTAAGAGCTGGAAGCCAGCCTGTGCCATCCCCAGGGAATGGATGGACCCAAGCAGCTTAAAACCCATTGCAGCAGCTGGAATACACAACTAGTGCCATCAAGAGTACATCTGGGCCTCAGGGGACATAGACACATCCTTGAACGCGCCAATGGCTAAAAACTTTCACTCTTAGCTGCAGTCGAGCCTCGTCAGGTAATCACTTGAGACAGCGCAAGGAATCAAAGCCTGTCCTGATGTCAATGCTGAACTGGACACTGTACCAACAAGAGACAGGGCACAGAAAACAATCCCAGGACCCACCTTTTACTCTGGACTCTGCAACCAGCAGCAGGTGACCGGGGTAAGCCATGAAAAGTAATGCCTCTACAGCAGTAAGAAACAGCCGCTGGCTGGGACACAGCTGATGCTCCCCGCAGAGGGAACCAAGAGCCTCCTCTCCAGCTATCACTCCCTTCGACACCCCCACACACAGCAAGCGCTGCGGGGAGAGTGCTCACAGCCTTCCAGAAGGAAAGAACAGCAGCAGGGAGAAGGAAAAGCAAAGGGTTTTTCCCCCCCAAAACAGCAACTACGAAGGACGTGATGCCAGCTGGGTCAGTGACTCGGTAGAAAAGTCAAAGGCTGAATTGAGCTTGGTGGACCTTAGGGACTCCAGGCCAGCACAAGCAAGGATCACAGCTCTGTGCGCTTGAGTTAGTCTGGAGCTGAAGTGCAACTCCAGCACATCCTCAGCAGCTGCCTGAGGCAGCATAACCCAGCGAGCTCAGTACTTCCAGCCTTGAGATGCCCCAGTTCATGCAGCGGTTTGTCCCCTCTGTCACACAGCGGCCAGAGATCCACCTTTCAACAGCAACATGGCGAGATGCAAAAGGTAGTGGGCCTTAAAGTACAAAACATAGATATTTTACTTTCTTCAACTAAACAACTGTGGTTTCAAGTTTCTGAGTAAGCTTTCCTTTTTTTTTTTTTTTTTTTTTTTTTCCCAGTGGGGGTGGGTCTGGAAAGACGAAAGGGACTTTCAGGGACAGGTATACATCGTAACACCTATAACACTGCACTGCAGAAAATACCAAGCACCACAAAATGGATTTTCTAGGTAATGAAGATACAGGTCGGGGAGGCAGCAATCACACCATCTGCCCACCTAAAATGGCAAAACACATGTTAAAGAACAGACAAAAAGGTTCCAGAGCATTTAGAGTGCGAATGCTCACAAAAAAATCTGGAGGAGACAATTGCTGTAGAGACAGCACACTGATATGCTCATCTTTCTACTAAGGTAACAGAGAATCTGGCAACGCCGACCCGGTGATTTTTGTACTAGTACCAGCCTTGGGTATGTGATACATACCCATGTGTGGTGGCAGCCAGCATTATCGCAGGAACCAGAGTCAGAGGAGGTCTTGCTTCATCACTGACACAGACTCACTGTGCGACCTTGGGCAAATCACTTCCTCCGTGACTCACTTTTCTTATCCCTCCTGCCGCCAAAGTAGCAAAACAAGGCACGCACACAGCCCTTTGCAGAGACCTGGTGACTGACGGATGGAAGGAGCGGCATGTCGTTACTGCGTGCCTGGCATGAACTAGCGTTTGAGCAGGATAACGAGCGGTAGCCACGTTCGCAGTGTGGCTCCTGCAGGTCAAGACCATACAGCTATGTCTCCTGTAGCACCACTCTGCAGGGACGCACCGCAGCCAAAGCTGCGCAGTTGTCCTCTGTGCCACGCTGTCGGCAGCCCTTTGCCTTGCGCAGCCAGGACACAACCGTATGACACCACAGCCCGACACCGTGTCAAACAGCACTGCCCCCAAGGTGCACAGACACCGCACACAACACCACAACAGCCTGCCCTGTCACGTAGCATTACTTATGTGTTCAGATATGCATCCTTCTCACATTTCTACTCCAGCAAGTGGTTGCTAGCAGAGCGGGGCTAGGACAAGTTCACCACCTGCTGAAGACACGTTCCCAGTACAACACAGGGAAGGTTTTGTTACATTAGTTCCTTTCTGCACGTAAAGAAAGCACATACGTATGACATTTCCCCCGTTTTTCCTCCAAGCTGACCACGTGCCCGGTTTACCTCAAGAGGGAGCAGAAGCCCCTTGAGAAGGATGCTGCAAAGAGAGGGGAGAGGTCTCCCCTGACACTTAGGACAGGCTGCAACAGGAGGATTTATCTAAACCCTATGTGAAATGCAGGGAGTCCGGATACAGGAATCCCAATTCCAGTCCTCCTTGATTTGCTTTAACAGCACCGATAACGTCTTGCAAAATACGGAGCAGCCCAGGTAAAACCAGGCGCAATGCAAACAAGTTCTTTGCATCTAGAGCAGAGCCCCACTCGACGAATTACCGGCGGCCGCGGTGGTGAGTTACAAGGACGCGGGAAGAGCAGTCCCTGAAATGTTAAGAGCAAAGCAGGAAGAGCCACCCGGACAAGGGGCGATGTCCAAGACGTGCCCGAGGACAGCGGGAGCGGTGACAGCGCATCCTCAGTCAGCGCCCGCGGCCGGCCGCTCTGCCCGGCCCGGCCCGTCCACGCAATCAGCGGGCTGGCGCGCGGAGGGCACAGACCCGCGTGGGGAGCGCCGGGGAGGCCGAGCCAGGGGCAGCGCCGTCTCCCTGCCAAGTTCTCGCCGCCCCCATCTGCAGACCACGCCGCCCCCGGGGAGCTGTAGTACGGCGGCTCACCGCTCCCCGGGGCGGCGCGGACCGCTGAGTCCCCTCCGCACCGGGATGCGCCCGGATGACAGCCCCCGGGCAGGCTCGGCTGCCGGGGCGGAACAATGGGGCGGCGGCCGCCCGGGCCCGGCGGGGCACTCACCTCGGCGGCGGCGGCGGCGCGGCTCAGGGCAGGCCGGGCGAGCCCGCCGGGGCGGCGCGCCGCGGCTCCGCGGGCTGCTGAGGGCCGGCCGGCGGCGCGGGGCCGGCGGCGCGGGCCGCGCTCATGGCTCGGCCGCCCTCCGCGGAGCGCGGGGCCGGGGCCGGCGGCGGCGCTGCCGGCGGAGCCCCCCGCCCCGCCGCGCCGCTCCTTCCGCCGGCGGCGGCGGCGGCTCCAGCCCGCGCCCGGCGGCGGGGGTGGGCGTCCGGCCGCGGCGGGCCCCGGCTGCCCGCCCGGCCCCGGGCCGCGGGCGGCTTCCCCGCGCTGCGGCGGGCGGCCGGGCGCGGGCGGCGGGCTGCGGTGCCGGCGGGCGCGGCGGCCCGGGCGCGGGCGGGGACGCCGTGGCGAGGGGCGAGGCGCTGCGTGCCGAGTGCTCCTTTCTCCGCCGGAGCCTGAATAATCATTTGGAGAAACAGGATCATTCACTTTCCTCCGAGCGCGGAGCCAGGCGCTGCCCTGTCAAAATAAAAGCCCCGCGCGCTGATTAACCGCTTCCTCGTCGCGGGCGCTCCGCGGGCCGCCCAGCGGCCTGCCGGGGACCAGCACCCGCCCCGGAACGACGCTCGGCCCGGGCTCACCCGCGGCCTCCTGAGGGGAAATCCCGGCCCCCTGCGAGAGGCCATCCAGGGCCAGGGGACGTTGCACGCCCAGCCGTGTCACACACGCACGGCCGCACACGGGTCCCAGCATCGCCGGTACGCAGCGGTACTGCCTCCCAGACCTCCCCACGGCAGTGTCAGGACTGCTCCTACTGAGCATCTGCCCTGCTCCATCACCCAAAACACCACCCTTGCAAGCCTCAAATTCCACTCGCGCTGACACCCGGCATATCCTGCTCTTGAGCCCTGCCATGCTGGGAGGGTCGCACACCTGAGCCCCCCCTCTGCCGCCTCTCCCTGAGCCTGTCCACGAGACACACAAGGCCTGGCCCCAGCACTAGGAAGGGTAGCATGTTACTGTCTTTACCAACAAGTTTTCCATGCATTAACCACCCTCTTCCCCTGAGCAACAGCCTCTATCCACAGGTGGGGGCAATAGGAGCCGCAAGACATAGATGAGACCCATGGAGCAGAGGGACAGAGGAGGCAAGATGGCTGGGGACAGCTGGGCGGCAAGCTCAGGTGGAAATCACTTCCATCTCAAATACACCATTTCCTTCAGCCGGGTGGCAAGAGCACAGCCCTCCACCGGCCTCGGGAGCTGTGGCCCGACTGAGGGCTGCTGCTGCTACGGGTGCACAGGATGCAGCTGAGAGAACACACAGCTGGCTCGCTGGCTGCTTGCACTCTTTGCGTGCTCCCCCCACCATGTAGGCAGAGGGGAGGGAGCCGCACAAGTGCACAGCACACCAGGCTGTTCTGCCAGTCCACCTGCTTCTGGATGATGCCAGCAGCATCCTAACCAGGATGTGTCACCTTCCTGTCTGCAGTGCACTAACTGCTCAGGGGTGGGCTGGGAAGAGTGTGCTGGAGGCAGGAACCACTTGGCAGCATCTCCAAGCGTTGCACAGCTAAAGGGGATATAGGGACAAGCGATCCTTCTCTGCAGGTGGGCACCAGCAGTCCCCATCGAACATGAAAACACGCCTTGCCCTCGCGCCCTGCCTCCTCGGGGTGAGGAGGCCAGGCCGCCCTGTGGAGCAGAGGCAGGAGAAGAGCCGGCGGGGGCAGGCACGGAGGAACCCCCCTCCCCACACACAAGCCGGGGCGCGCCGCGGCGGGAGCGCGGGCAGGGCCAGCGGCAGCGCCCCCTCTCGGGGGGGCGGGGCAGGCAGCCGAGCTCCCCCTCCTGCCCCCGTTCTCCAGCGGGGCAGCAGCAGGCGATGCTGAGGCACAGCCGAGGGAGGGAGGCAGTGAGAGCAGAAGCGCGCTGGCTTCTCCCAAACCCAAACAGAAAAGATGGGACATCTTGAAGGTGCCTCTTTGCCACCCTCCCGGCACAGGGTGGCTTCCGCCGTCTGCAGAGGTGCCTGGGGAAAGCAGCCGAGCCTGCAGCAGACAAAAGGGACGGCATGCAGATGCCCTGGGTTTTCCCTCGGGGGACTGCAGGCTGCATGGGTGGGTCACTGGGGACCCCTTTGCAAAAATCAGCATTGAGCATCGTTTGCTTATACCAGCCACTCAACCATACGCTGACATACCCCTCACAGGGATGGGGAAGCAATGAGGCTATACATCCCCCTGCCTCTCTGGTGAGCTCCCAAGCGCCTCATCAGCAAGCAGTGACATATTTTCAGACTTTCATCCTTCCCAGTAGCAGCACTGGGCTCGTGTCCCTGCAGACAGCATGCACAGGCGCAGTGGGTTAAAGACGCAACCACCGCTGACTGGCACAACAGCTCGGTGCCAGGGGCAGACTGGCAGCACCTTCCCTCCAGCCACGGCTGGTGCAGAGGGGATGTGTGGAGCCACCTGTCCTCCAGGCCCTCTGGCTGATTTGCTCCCTCCTGCTCCTTCCCTGCAGCCTCCCGGGCTTTCTACATCACAGCCCCTCGCATCTCTCGCAGCCCAGCACACATGAAAGTGGCAGAGCGAGATTGGGAAAGGTCAGCAGGAGGACCAGCCGCTGACGGCTCAGCACCGAGCCTCTGTCTTTAATTAACATTTGTCGGGCTAGCTGCCCCTCCCTACACTTGACTCCGACTCCCAGTCTCCCCTTCCCTCCTGTATCATTATGCCCATGCTAGGAGAGACAGGGAGGGGAGGAGACTGGGATGCAGAGTTTTTGGAGCTCTTCAAAGCCTCCTTCTGCCACCACCACCATGACCACCAGGGCAGCAGCTCATCCCAGGAGCTGCTGGGTATGTTAGTGAGCCCCTGGCCAAGATGCCCAGGCTGGCTGTTACCCATCCCTCTCTTGCATGGCGCTTTCCTGCCTTTGGGCCACAAAACATACACCTGGGAAACAAACTGTCTCCCTTCCCAACTAGTCAAGAATCAAGACTAGTCTGTGACCGTGACTCCAGCCTTCCCTGGGAAGAACTGGACCAGCCAACCAGAAGCTCCTGACACGTTCTGCCTCTGTGGGACGCAGAGGATACTGGGCTCCAGGATGAGAAGGATCAGCCTCGTCCCATCATGCTTTTGCTGATGAGGACATCTGGAGTACATGTAAGCCAGGTCCTAAGCCACCTCCAAGGCTCTGGGACTTGTTCGTTCCCATTGTCTCTCCAGAATGCCAGCCCCAAGCTGAGACCTTCGCAAGAACCCTGTGAGCAAGGCCCTCATTACACTTATGAATATGATTAATTAGGCCCAATTAACTATACTGGAATTAATGATGTGACTCACAGTTAGCAGGAGCTGCCTCTCTGCGAAGCGTTTCCCCAGTGGCTCATTCCAGTCCCAGACCAAACCCCAGCAGAGGCCCCAGAGATGGAAAGAGCACAGATGAACTGGGATGAAGGGAAAGGAGCCTGGGGCTGCAAAATGTCTGTTTTAAGAGCAGCCGTCTGCTTTGCTGATCCACATAGGTACAGAGAGCCGGGAGCTGGTGACAGCTCCAGCATTAAATCCACAGGCCTGGCACACAGACTCATCCCGTGTGCCCCCAGAAAGGCAGAGGTCCAGCGAGGAGACAGAAGAGGCTACATTACTGCTGCAGAAGTAGACTCTGGCCCAAAAACATCTTTTCAGCTCTCCCCCTGCCCATTACTACACAGACTCCTGGCCACAGTGCCTTCTTCTCCCCTCAGACACTGGCACGGGTCCTATCCCACAGCCTCGCAAGTTCCTCCTGTGCCTCCATCTCCCTTGGGCTGTGTCGTGAGGTCTCAATCCCACCTCTGTTTTCATGGTACCACAAAGCCATTGCTCAGGGAAAGGGGAAAAAAGTCAAGCCAGGAGAGTCCCCAGGTCTGTGCCCAGCTCTGCAGCCAGCCAGGGAAGAAAGGGCTCCCTCATTTCGTGCTCATTGGAGTTTGAGCAGGGCAACTGCCAGCAGCAGACAGCTGCGAGGAGCCCAGGCTACTTCTTCCACCTATGCAGCTTGCCTAAGCAGCCTGTGCCATTGGCCAGATGGACCTGGACAGAATCAGGAGTGCCCAGCTTGGCTTCTCCACTCCTTTCAAATGGGATCCCAGCTTGTTTCCTTTGCACTAACTTATTAACCATCACATCTCCAGCAGGCCAAGGCCATTCACCCACTGCAGCCAAAAAAACCAGCAAAGCACAAAGACGACAGTGAAGCAACACCAGCCACAGTTTCCTGTTCAGCATCCTCATGCCAGAGCTTGGCCCTGGCCCCCCTCCATTCACTGGGATTTTCCTGTGCTGCAGTCCTAAAGGCAAAGCACAGCCTGTGCCGTTATACCAGAGGAGAGTTCAATCAAGCTAAGCCATTTTCTTCCCAAATGAAAATATGCTGCTGCAGCCACAGTACACCTACACACCATCGTCTAGCAAAGACAAACTCCTAACACGGTTCCAGGATCACAAAAACACAGAGGCTCAGGAACCTGGATGCCTCGCTATTCCTACAACATCAGATGCACTCATAGCACCTGTACAGGTGCAGGCATGACGTAGCTCAAGCCTTCTTTCCTCCTCATGACTCCTGCGCACTTTAGACGCCAGCCTCATCCTCCCACCAACTCAGATGCTCACTGCAGCCCAAGGGAAGTCATCCCAAGTTTGCTGCGCAGTGCACAAAGTCCTGATGCCACTTGGATACTGGCACAAGGGATGAGCTCCTACCACAACAACCTGGCCTCGGATAGCCTCTGCCACGTGCTCTAGCTGTATTTTGGCCCTGCAGAGACATTTGCGTTTCTTTCTCTGGTCTCAGTACACCGCTGCTGTCTGGAGCAGCCCCTGGCAAGCAGCAAACCAAGAAAAGGCTGAGGTTTGCTCGTGCTGGAGCTAGAAGGGAGCTTCTGCCCCTGCCACCTGGTAAAGCTAGGAGAGCCGGAGCCCATCAGGGAGCCTGCGGGGCTGGGCAGACCACCGAGCCTGCTGCCAGCCACGTCTGCGGGGCGCAAAGGGTTAAACCATTTAGCGAGGTCACCGGCGAGATAAATGCAGCCATCGGCAAAGCCGGCGCCTCCCCCTGCCTCCCAGGGCTGGGGCTGGCTGGGGAGCGGGCGGGCGGCGGGGAGGACTCTTATCCTGATACGGCGCCTTCCTCCCGAGTGCGGGTTTGGAAAAACTGAGCAGGCAGGGCTGGCTCTGCGATCGCGGCGCCTGGGCGACACAAAGCCGGCAGATCCCTGCCGAAAGGACGGGCGGGCTCGGCCCAGCGCCCTTGCTGCAGGGGCGAGCCTGGCAGGAGAGAGCCGGCGGTGCAGCCAGGAGCACCGAGATTTCCCTCCCTGTGGCGTTCCTGGCCGGCAGCGCAGGCCCCGCGCGGGCTGCGGGGGATTTCGGGTCTGTGCAAACAGGCAGGCGGCTCTCGGCACTGTCTGGCTGCTGCGGTCGCATTCCTCAGCAACCCCTCCGCACCGAGGCCACACTCCGCTCCACCAGCCTGCCCACAGCCCACTGACCGCAGGTGGCCTGCGCCGCCGGGTCCCTGCTTGCCAAAGCGGACCCGCAGAGCAGCCTCGGCGTGTACAGCACATGCCATGTACAAGCAAAGGCACATCGCAGATGGGCAGATCTTCATGTTATACACCAATGACGGGTGTCAGAGATGGATCCGGGGCAGACACGCTTTCTGCAGGCATGCATGAACATGTGCAACCACAAACAGCAGGAACAGAGTGCAGCACATGGGCGCCAGCCCCGGAGCTACACTGCAGACAGCACAAGTGTGTGGTACATTGTACCACGGGATAACGAGATAGCCAAGGAAGGTGAAAGAACAGCTTTTGCTGTCCCTGCTACTACAGTCTACAATAAAGCAGAACTAGAAACGCAGTAATCCCTCCTGTAGATTTATTTACTCAGTGCCTCCATCGCCAGAAGACTCCTGGAAGCTTGGTCACTGCAGACACTTGAGCTCTGTGTCAGCAAGTTGCACAGCAGAGATCAGCAGAGTTTTCAGGGAGGTCACAAGCCTGACACAAATTCAATTTTGTTCAGTGTCTCTATTAGTATTTGGGGTCACTCGAAATCACCACTCTGTAAATGGGGTCACAACAGGAAAAGTTAGTGAGCTGCTGCCTTGCGCCATCTGCCAGCATGACAAGGACTTGTGCTGCTGGCAGCCTGGACTAGCACTTGTTACCCCCATTCCCACACACGCAGTCTCCGTTCCCAAGACAGTCATGTGCATCTTGGTGTGTGCAACACCTCAACCACACAAATGTCTAGCTAGGGGAAAAGCCTCTCTCCCAGCATCTCAGGGGCAGACCTGTTTTGCAGAGAAGATGCAGACTCACCTGCATCAATACACAGCTGCTTGGCTAGACCCATCCGTGCTGCGTGCTCTGAGGACGGTGACTGAGTAAGCCCACAGGCTCTACTTGTATGTTCAGGCTCTGCTCCCACTTCTGCTCTGTTGGTCTTCACCTAGTCCTTGCTCATACATGCTCCCATCTCCCAGAGCATACATGCATTTATGCAAGTCTGGTGGTACTTTCCTGCCAGAGGTGCTGAGCGCCTCAGCCAACCGCCATGAGGACTCTACAGAATTTCGGACAAGGAAAAGGCCCCCTTTGCTGAGACCACCCCATCCCTGCCCAGCTGCTTGTCACTTGCATTTCTGTTCAGTTTCCTCTCATGCTTGTTTTCTCCACCTCCCTTCAAGCTCTCCAACAACATGCCCTCTGCATCCATCCCTACGGACACAGAGGCACTATCATCAAACCCCAGCCTGCCTTCTCCACAGTGTACAGCAAGCGCAGTGCTGGAGGCTGGCTGCCTCTCCCCGCGCTCCTCCCTCTCTCCAATGTCAGTGTTATTAAACATTCATGCTATTGCCTGCCACGGGCAGATGGCTACAGAGGAACGCATGCAGAGGGCCAGACTCTCCAGCCTGGGGAATACTCGTGCATGCCTCCGCTGCGCGGGCTGAGGGATGAGAACGACACCGCAGGGGCGGCAGAAAGGGCCCCCGTGGTAACGGAGGCTGCTCTGCACGTACGAGCCGGCCTCACGCCACCTCCCACCCGCGGCCTGGGACACGCTGGCTTGCACAGGAGACTGCTGGCATTCCCTGCCCGCAGCCGGCGCGGCGCTGCCCGGGGGCTCCGGCAGAGAGGCGCGCAGACCCGCCCGACCGTGCGGGGGCCGCGGCCCCGTCCCAGCGCCGGCGCGGTGCGGGCCGCAGGGGCCGGCGGGGCAGGGCGGGGCGGGGCTGGCGGCGGGGCTCTGCGGCGCCACCTGGCGGGCGCGGGAGGCGCAGCGGCCGCGCCACCGCTGCCGGGGGCCGCCGCAGGCAGAGCGGCGTGGGCCCCGCAGCAGACCTGCAGGCAGGGCCCGGTGGACACGGCCCGGCCCCTCTCCGGGCACCCAGGGGTCCCGCTCTCCTCCTCCGCCTGAGGAGAGCGGGATGCTCTCACTGCAGCCAGATTCTCCCGCTGTACACCCCATGCTGAGATGCAGCACCAGAGCTGGGACGAGAAACACTAGAAAACACACTGCCTTCTTGTATTTACCCTATTTTCTCTCTCAGATGATGCAAAGGAGATGCAGCTATCTCTGCGGCTATGCATGACAGACTAACAGCATGTGCACAACAGAAGGGGATGTTTTAATTAAGAGGAAAAGGAGAAACTGTGGCTCCAGTGAAAAATGCCAAATGGAGCTTTAATATACAAGCACAGAAGTGAGGAAATTGATTTCCACAGCATGCAATATACATCCTCGTCCCTGCGCTCGAATGCAAAGAGCTAAACGAACCCTCCATCTGCACCAGCAGCAGTGGCTTACAGCTGGCACCTGAACCATTCCATCACATCTTCCTGCACAGACAGCCCTTCCTCAATATCTGTGTAACAGGTACCTTGGAGCACTTCACAACTGCCCTTTATATGGTGTGGGCACTGAGGACCAAGCATCAAAATCCTCTCCCAGGTGGAAGGCAGTGTGAGGGGTTGCAGGAGAGTTACGCATGTGGCAGCAAAGGCTGGCAGAACCAGAACACAAACACAGGGGTTGACCTGGCTATGGGTAATCAGGTCAGCCAGGCGCTGAGGTGCTTGGCCAGGACAAAAAACAGAGGCAGGAACTGGGTATAGATGGGCAGAGATGGAGGGAAGCTGCCAAAGCCCTGTTGGCTCTCTAGCAGTGTGACTAGACAGGGTGAGGAAGAGCAGAGGCCAGAGTGGTGAGGCTGAAGCAGCCTGGCTGCTAGCCCTGCTACACGTGGAACTGAGTAACAGAAAGAGAACCCTCCTAACAAGGGGCCTGGGGAACCTCTCCCCTCTTACACTGCCCCCTCCTCCTTCAAATGCAACCACTCTACCAACTTAAGCAAATATGTTGTACTTGAAACATACATACTCGCCAAGGCGCAGTTCCCAAAGGAACAAAGAAGCCAACAAATGAGAATTCGTTAAGATGTAGTACTGCAATTATTTGCAGCTTTCTGTGCATGCTCTTAATCTGCCAGGCCAAAGCACAATTTTCTTGGGCAAAGCAAAAGGCAGCAAGAAGGTGATAGTGCAAGAGCCTGGAACAGCATCTCCTCCCTTACTGTCTTTCAACTGTACAGCAGTCACACCACCAGCTTGCTCTTTGCAGAAAGAGGCAGGAAAATCCCTCAGCTACAATGAAGAGCACAGTATGTGCCACACTGGTGCTAGCTTTCCAGGCCACCAGAGACAACAATGGACTCAAGACAGGAGAGACCCTTGGGGTGAGCAGGCAAACTCGTGGACAGTAGGTGTCCAGGACTCCCTTTCATAGCTGTGAGATGCAGAAAAGATCAAGCTAAAGAACACATAAGCAGAATTACTTCATCCAGTTCCTAACAGTCTTGCCATATTTCCCCAGTTCCTCCCTCTAACTGCTGCCTTCATTCCAGTTATCAGAAATCTTGCAAGCTTCCCCATCTTCTGACAGCCACAGCTCCATGTCCAAGCTGGAAAAGGGGAAGGAAACAGAGGGACAGGCAAAAAAGGAGTTTTTCCAGAAGCCAATGAAATGCAACTGTGCACATAGTTCCCATGGTAACAGCAGGATCCAGGGGAAGTAAAGGGAATGTAAATCGGATTATCAAGGGGATGAGCAGGGAGGAACGAATGAACCAGTTGCATCCACCAGCCCAGCCAGGCCACTCAAACACCACCTGCACCATGTGCCCGAGTACCAAATCCCCTCCTCACCTCACTGCCTGCCCGGAGAGCTCCCTATGGAGCAGTTCGCTCTGCTCCAGAGTCACCCAGCAAGGTGAGGTCCCCACAGCACAACAGGGCTCACTGCGGTCGCCAAGGGAGTCCTGCCACCACCACTCCCAGCCCAGAAACTTTCCCAAGTGGAGCAGTCTCCCCATAATTGATGCAATATATTACTTTCACTGTCTGACATCTTAACCATAAATGAGGAGGAGGCTCAAAAATGCCCTAAACATAAAAAAATCAATGACAAGTAACTCATGAGATCCCAGATTTATGCTCCTCCACCCACAGGGGAAGCAGACTACTCCTCTGTGACATTCTAGCAAGGACTCACACTTTGCAGAGTGAATACAGTGAAATGAAGGCAGCTTTCAATAAAGCCAGGAGAAGCACAGCAGCTCCCATCAGATGGATTTAAACCAGCACATCCAACAGCAGCAGAGCCTGTTCCAGCTGGGTTCCCAGGCTTGGGAACAATCTTCTCAGCCTAAGAAAGGATGACAGCATCTCAGCTGCTCTCTAGATCTGGCTCTCCCTGCACCACTTAGGCTGCTTACTGCACTCTCTCTCTGATGGTGTTTCCAGCCTGGAAAGAGTTAAGCCTCAAAAGCAGCTCCTGGGGTTTTGCTACTTCTTTTCTGCTCTGTTTTATTTCCTCAAAGACAGAGATCAGATGCTTGGATCTGGCTTGACCTCACAACAGAGCCTGCAGCCACCCTCTCGCCAGCACAGATTGCCTGTGTGCATGGGGGGGGGGGCATGGAAGGCACACAGAGATTTGCTGCATTGGAGCCCTTTTGGAGATGGGCATGAATATTTCATGACAGGGAGACGATGCTTCAGCAGCCTCATGTGGATGTGGATTTGCGCTGTGCTGCCAGGGACACAAAAGGACAGACCCCAGGTCAGCACTCCACCTCCCAGGGAGCCCACTGAGAAGGGAAGTCCCCCAAAGGGTAAAGGGACCTCCTCTATGTTTTTTCTGCAGGACCAGCAGTATGAGGAATAGGTGGTTCCAGCAGCTCCTGAAGAAGCCTGCCATCCTCTACCTGGCAGCAATATCCCAGCACAGAAAGCTGCACATTGGCCTGATCCAGGGAGGGGGAGAGGACAGCCCTATCAGTCCCCAGGACATCCCTAGTACCACAATGCCCAGTCAGAACACTGCACCAGCCCCAAAATACAAGATGTAACCAGATGGTCATTCTAAATGGAGCCCCGCTTTCAAGAAAGGCACAATATCTAACTGGAACCAGAAAAGACATCCCTAGGGAGGCTGGACTGCATTTGGCACAAAGTGTATAGATGCCCTTTGATTCAGGCACTCAATACAACTTCCTCCATTCAAAAGGAGAATGAGGTTTGAGATCCCTGTTTTGACTCTCAGCAATATGTAAAGCGAGTCCTGTCTAAGAGTATCTGAAAGTCTGGCATAAAAGGAGCATTTGTGTCTCCAGAGCATGTGTAGAGGGCAGAAAGAAAATGGAGTGAACAGCACGGCACAGGACTGCCTAGAGCTCAAGCATGGTCTAACAGCAAAATCATCAGGGGTATAGTACCAAAGCGTATTCCTATCAGCAATCCTGCGTAGAAGGAACGACCAGTCATCCTGGTTCAAGTCCCTCAAAATGTAGCCATGCGGAAGTGATGCCAACAGGAGGAAGGAGCAAGATTTCAGCAAGGGGAGCCTGTGGAGGACCACAGCTCTGGAAGCTGATTGAGACAAAGCTGCTACACTTCTCTTGAACATGAATTCCAGTGGGAGGTGTTTGTTGCTGCCAATACATTTTTCCTCATACACAGTTCTTCCACATAAGGTTGAACCGATAAGCGTTGACAGTGCATCTGTTAAGATTGGCTCTAGAAACCAAATGTTCTTGAAAATAAAGAGAAACATGCTGTGCTTGCCCTTCATCTTCCCAGCCATCCACCTCCCAGTACCATGGAGAAAAGCCACACGGAGCAGCCCACGCACACACGGATGGCCCAAGAGTACTCCCAAGTGTTTAAAGTACTCCTCTGTGTGAAAGGTGCAGGCTGAGGAACAAGAAGGTCCTCAAGGGTGGCAAGACTTGGCAAAAGGGCTGCATGACAATGTTAGGCTTGTTTCTACTGACAACGTAAGGCTTCAAGGAAAGGTCCTGTAGAAGATCTGGGAGAAGGGCTCTTCCCAGTATTTCAAATTCCTCTCCTGCTTTGTGTTTTCTTTTTACAACTGTATTTCTGTCCTGCCTCCCATGGCAACTACCTTGGTCTTAGAGTAAACAGTGAGCCTGCTTCTTCAGAGAGATCCCGCACCCAGCAGATAGCACCAGGATCACCACAGAAGAGAACACCCCTGCAAACTGAGGAAGATGATCTTACTCCAAGGTCAAGAAATCTTGTCTTCAGCAGAAGGGAAAAAAAGGCCAATGCAGCCTCCCCACTTGACTCCCTTTAATTAGTAACCATCTGTTTTTGAGAAGAGCTGTCATCCAATGTAGAGCATTTGGCAAGCTTCCTCAACTGCTGCTCTCCTAACTTCACTTCTTCTTGGAAATGCTTTAAGCCCTGAGATGCCAAAAGGAAACGAAAAGCAAAAGAGAGAGCATGCGAGTGAAGCAGAAGAGCAAGGACGCAATATAACCTAGCAGACAGAGCGAGACACGCCCCCACTCCACTTCCAGGTTGGGGTGCAAACTGCAAATGCTGCTGGCCATTCAAAAACTGGGAAACTTCCCACCCAGCCAGCCATGCAGGAGGAACTACAAGATCTCAAGCACCATATTTCAAACAAGACGTTACAAATCCCTCAACATTTTCCGGAAACTGGGCTGCTCAGTTCAGCGTCCTGGCCAAATTCCAACTTAGGGAGCGACTTTCTATCTTCCTAAATTCCTTCCCACACTTCAATTTCTTCTTTGTCCCAACCACCGTGCAACGGCACTGTGTGCCTGCAGTTACATGTGCTGCTCCAGCACAGTGCTCATCCACCAGGATAGACACAGTCTTACAAACCAAATGTACAAAGGGACAAGAGCTGTGACACTCTTCCTTGAGTTTTGCCCTGGTTCTGCCTGATGCCACATTCTGCTCAAATAGAGGGGAGCTGTTCTCCACCAGTAAGCCCAAAGGTACAAAGGGAACATTTCACCTAGCTTTTGGACAGAGTGAGGAGGCACACTAACCACTCTGGTCTGCAAGCTCCCAGGCTGCCCCACTCTCTGAGCAGCAGCTCTGCCAGCACAAGCCCTTTTGCTCTTTTCAGGGAAGCAGCCACACTGGTAGCAAAGCCGGGCAGCAGTAGACAGGCTGCAGCATTTTTGTGAGCGCTGCCTGCCTCATTAACATTCAGCACATGGCTCAAGCAGCTTTTAGAGTACTCCTTCCTGACTCTGGGACCTCATGCATGAGTCAGAGGCTTGCACATTTGCTTCCCCTGATCTCTGTGAGCCCCCAACACATGGCAAACTACATTTTGAACAGTTCTCTTAATTTCTGCATGCAGACAACCTTCTTCTCACTTTTGAAGAAGCACAGTCATCCTCTACTCCCCTAAACAGCACACAGACCACCACCTTCTTATCTCACAGACGTATTCAGATTTTGCAATATCCTCTTGTAAGCAGGTACATCAGACTCCCCTACACTCACACCCCCCCTCTATTCATTGCCACCCCAGTTCCCATATGGTGCTTCAGCTTCCCATGAAGTACGTGTAGAAGCCAGCTGCCTTTCCCTTCTCCAGACCCTTGGTAACGGGGTACAGGCACAACTGAAGGAGTGGAAGATCCCCATATTAGTGACAGACACTGCAGCTCAAGGATGGACACAGAAACAAAGACCAACCAAGGAGGTATTAGGGATTCTCTTCCTTTTCAAAGGTAAGGATGGGCCACCTTCCTGCTGAAGAAGCTCTGTCCTCACTGTTTATACAGGCGCAGCAAACACTGCTAGGAAGCTTTGCAATAACACTCAGGTGGTTCACAGGCCTATGCAGTAAAAAAAAAAAAAAAAAAAAAAAGCCACAACAGGAAAACTTTCCAACAAACCTCCCCGTCCGCACTGATCCAGCCACTAGAAAAGCAATTATCACCTTAGTAAATCATAAAGCATTCATTTCCCTAGAGAAAACAAAAACTGAGACATTCTTCCCTATTCAGCCAGGTGGGAGCAGGCAAGAAACTGATACAATTTACTCAAGCATGGACCTTGGTGCAGTCAGGCTTTCATGAAGCACAGGCATTTGTCTAAAGGTAACTCCAACTGCTACTACCCTCCTCACAAGACCGGGAACCTCACCCAGATGCAAACTTTCATGGCAGGGAAACTGAGACCTTCACAACATCGACCCTGGATTTGCAAACTCAAAATCAGAATCAGCTCTCAGACCGACTGTTTTATTTGAATGTTCAAAATTCACCAGTCAGATGGTGGCTTTGTCTACTTACAGAGGTCTAGGAAATGAGATTTTCCTTAGCTGTTAGCTCAGACTTTCAGTGCTTCTCAAAGACTTAATCTCTAGCCCTCCTGGCAGCAAACAATAAGGCAATACTGAACTGAATATCAAGTTATGCAACGTTTGCTTTTATTTGCAGACAGACCGAAGACAGCAAGCTGCCCACCTCTTCCACTCCCAAGTTCTGAAGAATTAGCAATACTTCACAGAGCAGACATGACATCAGGCTCCTGGGACAGAGACAATAACATAAGGGCAGCATCGAGGTGATCACAACACAAAGGAGATACACGACAGACTAAAAGTACAGCCCAGACAGAGTCCGCAAGGCAAGGGTTGCATGATCCAAACACACAGCTAAGCACATCATGCATAACTTGCATGGAAAGCAGAACTTGCAGCAGAGCTCCCTGCATGTGCGGCAAGCATGCCATGAGCACAGATGGTGTATCTGCTGCTTGCAGAAGCCCATATCCCTCCTCATAGTCCAACGATGCAAGAAAACCAAGTAATTGCCCGAGCTAGAGAGTGTGGATAAGTGTGGCAGATGGGAGACAATGTCCCTTTAAATGTGACTAAAGTGTTGTCAATGGATCTGCCATGGTAGAGGAGTTAATCCCCCCCAGCCCCTCTCAGCCACTGTGATGGGATAATTAGATGCGAGGGCTCAGCCAGATGATGCTCCAGTTTCTTAGCAACTAATGGTTTCCATGGAAATGGCAAAGCACAGCCTTCAGAGCAGTAAGTGAGCAGTGCAGCAGGGCAAGGAAAGATGCCTTAAACTCCTGCACTCCAGGATCACTCCGAGGCCTTGAGGTATTAGGGGAGTGAGAAGGGGGTGCCTTAAAGATATAACATCCCTGTTTCAAGCAGGAGTAAAAAGAAGAGGGTTTTTTCCTAGACTAAACTTCCAGTGACATGGTCCTTCTGATCTCTGTGACCCTCCACTAGCAGGACGAGCAAGGCTGAATTACAAAGTGGTTTCATGCAAAGGCTCATGCCCCGATATATGGGTCATCCTGCTATAAGCAGCTGAATGCGAATCCAGCGTCAGTTCTTGCAGCCAGGGGCTGAGAGCTGAACACACACACATGCACACATGCTAATGCATTTAGATTTTCAGTGCTGTCCCATAAGAAGCCATGTACAGGCATCTAGCCTGGCCCTGAACCAGCAGGCAAGAGGAGATTTCCTCTCAATTCTACAGCTCTGCAACACATACAAAAGTGACACTGGCTATAAAACATGAGGAGTCTCACCAGAATAACAGAGATCAGATTTATTAACCTTAGCCCAAGTCTGTCATCTGGTACCTCCATCAACATGACCAGTTCCTAATGCTTTATTACTGCTGCTCCCTGCACCGAGTCAGCATCCCGCTGTTTCTGAGCACGGCAGCCATGGCCTGCATCTCTTCTCACTAAACACTGCACGCATCGGCAGTGCAGCTGCACTGCTGCAAGCTGCGATCTTGTCATCTCGTAAGCTAAGCAGAGACAAGCTCTGTTTGTATTTTGATAAGAGAGCTCTGGGACACCTAGGTGGGGTTGTTGATTCAGTGCTAGGTGGTCTTCACCCCCTCACATGACACAGGGATGGCTTGCATCACTGCCTGCTTGCAAATGACAGCCTTAGAGGTTGCAAACATCTCAAGCCCTGATGTCACAGAAAGAGGTATGAAACTCATATCATGAAGACCAGCCCTGCTCTTCTACCCTCCCCTCCACCCAGCCCCACACTTGTGACGAGAAGCGTTCCTTGAAGAGACAGCAGCAGACTGTGTGCCTTGGGCCCTGGCTGCAGCACACCCCGCCACTGCTTTGCTTTTCCCCTGCCCTCCTGGGAGGAGACTGGCAGCACATGCTCCGCTCTGCCGTGTGCCATCTCTTCTTGGCAGAAAGCACGTAAAATGGAGAACAGGGCAGACCCCTTGTGCAGTGGCTGAGCCATGAGGTGGCAGGTACTGCTGGCGAGGGGCAGCCAGACTGGGCTGCGTGCATCAGTCAAAGCCACGGACTCTGAGATGCTCTACAGCTCCTTCCTCCACTCACTGCAAACCCAGGGGATGCTGACTGTGACATCATAGAATCACTTTGGCTGGAAAAGACTTTTAAGATCATTAAGTCCAACTGTTAACCTAGCACTACCAAGCTTCCTGTCGGCCAGCCTGCACCGACAGTTAATTTAGCCGCGAGCAAGGTCTCCTCCCTGAAGCCCTGTCCTGATCCACCCACTGCTTCAGGAAGGCACTGGAGCAGAGTCACCAAAAAAGTTGCGTACCATTTCAGACTCTGTTCCCTATGGCTTTCAAAGGGGGAAATCAAAGGAAGTGCCGCGCTTTGTTCTGTGGGGGAGCGGCACGAAAGGTGAGTGGTGGCGAGCCCGGCAGAACCAGTCACTTCAATCGTCCGCCAGCTCACCTTTGAAGTGGTTTTAAAAATCAGGAAGGAGGGGCAGAGACCCGAGTTCAGCTCTTTTACTGCAGCTTCACAGAATTTGAGGATGTGGGGGGTAAGAGGCTGCCTTTCCCCCACCAGAAAAATAGCATATCTGTTCAGAGAGAATAGAATACAGCTAATAAGAAAGGCTGTGATACTCATCAAGTACCTCTGTTATGTCCTCACGTCCTGAGGAGGCTATCAACAGCTACAATGGCAGCAGGGTCTACCTACAGTTCTGACGGATACATAACCAGGCTGGATTAACTGGGCACCCCCACACAGCCCGTGGTCCGGTGCCGATGGAGTGACCGACTCTCACCACTCGACAGTCTCCTCTCTGCCTTGCGTTCCCCTCTCCCCCTGCCCACTTGGTATTCTCCCTACTGCCTCTCTTTAACAGAAGGGACTGATTTTAACCCCAGCCCACACAAATACTGGGAGCTCTTTCTATATTACAGTCACAGCATCAGCCACTTGCTGCAGCATGGGGAAATCGAAGCAATGTGAACACAGTGGGAGTGGCACTGTGCGAGGACAAGCCAGGTGCCTACTGTACACCCCATAACAGGAAGATGGAGAAAAGTACCAATTACTTAATTGGAAATACCTGCTCTACCACAGAGAAAATAACATATAAAAAGAACACAGTTGATCGGCATGACCAGCATTCACAAGTCCAAAGCCCCCCCAGGCCCACCGAGCTTGCTTCTGTACAAACACAACCAGCTAGGCAAAGCGAAGGCAAGAAATGATACCCTCCAAACACCATGGACAAGCGGATGTCACTGTACAAATTCAAAGCTTTCGGGGGTTGCGGAATACAAGGGCCATTCAACCCAGACTTGAATAACAGCTCTGAGTCAGAAGCCAAGTTACAGAGCTCCCCTATCTTTAGAAGAGGGAGTGAGCTCAGATCCAACATCTTTCAGAACCAGAAGCAAATCTAGTTTCTCTGGCTTGCTTCACACAGCATGTTCACACACACACGAAGCTATAACCTTCACCAAAGACATCTACCTACACCTCATGTGCACATGCAGAAACACATGTGCAAAAGTCAGACACCCTAAGAAGCTATTGAACACGCTCACAGTTACAACTCGACTCTGAAATGCCTTTTGTCTTGGCTTACAAACGAGCCAATCTAAAAACACCAGGATATGGGAATCAGCAAGGAAACAGAACTGCACTTACCCCTCAACCCCAACCCGTATCCTTACAAAGCTCTCCTGGAGTTCTTGTCATTACGAGGTGCGTGGGAGTGAGACCAGTTTTCAGTAAAACTATCCCATCAGTTGGTTTCTGTGCAGATAACACTTACCTGAAAGGAGCTGGCTTTGAAGAATCCAGACGTCCTGAACGAGGACACCTCCAGTGTATCACCTCTCTACATTTTCAGCTCTGTTCATAACGCAGATAGAGATGCTGGCTACTTTGACCTTCTGCACGTGTCAGCAGGTTCTCTTCTAACTTCTGTTTCACCTTCCAAAGCAAGAGGGGGACCAAAAAATGAGATGACTTTTGGAGACAAGAGTGAGCGTCTGGTTAAACCACAGAGCATAAGGAATTGGCAGTCTTGGATTTTTTTTTGCCACAAATTGGCTCAATCAGACCGGTCAAGATCCCCCTCCCCTGGGAAAGCAAGGGGTAGCAAGATGGAGCTCAGGGGTTATGATGCTTTCACCCAGAATACACAGTATACAAACTGATAGCATTGGCATTCAGCAACTGAATGGCCAAAGGCAAAATTAAGGCCTTTTATCCTTTTCCTAGACATAAGGGAAAGGCCCATGGTTGCAACCATATATAAAAAATACTTATGCTTTAAGCTGGAAACCAACACTTCTGCCCCCAATTTTGCTAGCTTCATTGCACAGACTGTACAGACCACAGGGCTCATTTCCCTGCTTTACGTGTTTGTGCATCGCAGCACCTCGGATCTCTACCAGTAAGAAGTAAATGTTACCACATGGGGTAATGCTTTCCACCCCTGCAGCAGAGACAGGAAATATTAGCAAGCTCTTTTCACGTCTTTTTTGGGGGAGGGTCAAAGCAAAACTGTTCAGGAATTCTCTGGGTGGAGCACTATAATATATTGTGTTACATCCTATCCCTCCCCTTCCCTTGTGTTACTTACCAATTCCACGGAGCAGTACAGCCTTCTCTGAGGACACAGAAACCTGGGGGAAGATGGGAGAAAGGAATCTCTGATCAACTGCAGCCAGCTGCTGCTGGCAGCCCTGGAAGGTCTGCAGCTGTTTCTCATCTCCTTGATTGCTCTGTAGTAGCTTTTGCTGGATAGCCCCCACCCAGCTCCAGGGGCACTGGCTCTGCACTAGCTACAGGTGAATTCAGTTGCTCCCTGCAAAATGCCAGCTCACATGGCCTCTTGTGGCCAAGCCACACACTCTGATTCTCCTCATGCAGCTCTGCCAGGCTGCACTTCCCAGGACAGCTCTGGAAAGCAGCACAGAGAACTGTGTCCTTCCCACAGACAAGTCTATGCCCAAATATTCTTCTGTCTTTTCTTCACATCAGTGCCTCGTGTTGCCTTGCTTGCTTTTCAAAAGCCACACCAGGCTGGAGAGCAAGCAGGTCAAGATACTTCATCCGCATGCAAGGTCTGGCTATCACAAGACTTCTTTTACCTCCCCAAAAATACTTATGTGGTTCTAAGATTATTAACATAACTGCATCCAGTCTAGCACTCTTGTGCGAGTTTATTGTTAAAGTAGCAAAGGTTACATGGGTAGGTGAGGCATCAATTGAGGGTGCATGTAGATAATCACAGGCTTAATGAATTACTGTGCCTCAGCTGATGCACACACCACAGTGTGAGAGTTTCACTCCAGATAGAAAGGGGAAAGCAACTTGGTGGAGCGACAGGTCAAGTGATACGTGGTAAATTATTAAACTGTAGTAGCTGGATTGTTTGCAACACATCCTAAGTCAAATACCAGGCTCCAGTTTCAGGAAGGGGAAAGGGTTTTGATTGGGGTGTGCTCAGACTTTTTGAGGAAAGCAGCCAACTGAGCACGTCCTGCTCACACCTGAGTAATCTGACAGGGAGCACATTGTCTCCGCTGGCGACTGGACTTTGTCACACAAGGGTGGAAAAAGCTATGCAACTGTAGTGTTTTGCACCTAGCAAAAGCCAAGCCATACTGGCTTGATATTTGTGAAATGCCTAACAAGTGGATACAGTACAAACTATCATGCCTGCTTTTATAGAGGCGGCAAAACTGAGCAATCCAGATCCCTCTCTGCTCTTTGAAACTCACCTTTTCAAGAAAAGCTTGGTTTGGAGTTATTTTTCAACAGCCCATCTCAAAAGATGCAAATATGCAAAGGGTGAGAAAAGCGACAGCAAACAGTGCAGGAACATTTGGCCCAAAGCACTGCAGAGCAAGCCTGCAGTGGGGAAAAGCATCTTACCTTTTTCTTTCATCACACAGAAAAAAAACCAAGCAACTCAAAGCCAGACTTTTGGTGCAAGGGTCACAGAATTCACTTTTAAGCCGAGATTCTCCCAGCATCATGACGCTAACGTTATGGTGCAATCTTTTCCAAGTTTCCAAAACCTGCCTCTTCCTATCCCTGTCTCCCTGCTAGACTGGCAGCGAGTCCCTGATGTACCTCCTCCACTACAAGCATAACCTGTGTTCTCCTACAAAATGGTCAACATATGTAGAGAGCCTGAAATCTAATCGCCTGCTGGTACTAAGCCAAGGCTTGGATTTTAATTTGTAGCCCTTCCCTTTTCACCCGTGCCACTTGCCTCCCCTGGCCCCAGCAGAAGGTGAGTGGGCGAATAGGATGAGGATGTATTACAACCAGCCTTTTAATGGCACAAACCACTTCGCTTCCTTCGTTATACTTGGGACAGATTAGGCAGGGGCTATGTGTGAAAGATACGCTTGGAGAAATAAAAACAATTCAGAATTTAGATTGCATCTTCAAGACACACAAAAAGCTTCTAAGAGACACGCTGTGAAAAGTACGCCCGGTATCTGCTTAACCTGGCTCCTTTTCCCTGACTGTCATACCCCTGGTTTGCCTGGGCTGATCTAAAGCAGTTTCCAGTCTTAAAACTTGCTACTTCCAGACAAGAAGGGTGAGGGAGCTCCCCAGTACCTGCAAACGCATCCTGAGCACTCTGTCCATCCCTTGGAGATCTGTCCTGCTTCCAAAGACATTTGGGTTCTCAGACTAGGGAAGTCCACCGCAGAGTGTAGGTACTGTAGAAAAAATTAAAATGTTAGCCTAATGAACACAGGAATGGCTCCTTTGTCAAGCCTCTAGCAAAGTGAATGGGCAGAAAATAGAGCCTACGTGGTGCCATCTATCGTATTCTCCATCAGCTCGCGTACTCCACCAATATGGACCATTTACTCACTGGAAGGGACTTTAACAGGTATTTAAAAATGTGAAACAGCGACGAGCCTTTTACCCACCTGTGTGATATCCTTTTTAAAAAGAATACGAAATCAAGTCTCTCAGCACACAGAGGACTTCCAGCTCACAGGATTTTTTTTGTGCTACTCTTGCAGATCCTGCTGCACTCAGCACCTGGAGATTACTTTGCCGTACAAAGGAAATGTACTTGAGTTTTCAAAACAAGCTATTTTGGGAAAGCCTGCGTTTAAAAATTGGCCTTGGGGACTGGGATATGGCAGAGGAGCTGAAACTTACCATCACGACTGACAACTTTCTGCAAGGTAAGGGCCACAGGGGGATTGGCTGACTTGGCTTCCTTTTAAAAAGATTCCTGTCTCCAGAATTCAGGTGAAAATTATAAAATCTGGTAAATAGTAAGTTCCAGTCTAGAAGTTAACAGAAAGGCCATTTTCTTTATGTTTAAATGTGATCAGATCAAATTAGAAGTATCTGCATTTACATATAAAGTAAGTATGCAGCTTACAGAAAATGAGGCTAACAAAAAAAATATGAGCTCACCACAGCGTCTCTGGGCGCCCCACGTCTACCAGCTCCTGATGAGACCGTGCGCCACTGCACACTGAAGTGGCAAGCTGACCCCCTGGCACACGGGTGCTTGCTGCCAGTGGCACTGCCAGATACCAGGGAAGTCTGGGACCTGGTAGTACCTGTGGAGGCTGGGGGTGCTTCAGGGAATGGCCTGGGAAAGGGGCTTTTCTTTTGCCAGCCAGGACATCTGTGTCCAGGCTGGAATTTTTCTAAGCTTACTCAGAAAAAGTTGAAGCCCCATCTCTGAAGGGCAAGGATAAATTACATAGCTGTGCCTGCAGACACACTTCCCTCCAAATGCAACCTTTTGGGTAGATAAACTAGGGAAAGGAGGACTGAAGGGAGTAATTTACACTCTTCTGGCTTTGCAGGGGAAAGAGAAAGTAGAATTTCAGAGCTGAGACTCCTGTACCCCTTGTCCTGCTTCCCCTCATTCTGTGCTAGGGAGTACAGGAGTCTCTGATCTTCTACTGGGGAGCAGGGACGTGGCAGCCAGGACCTGCACTCTGGTCTTAGCTCTTGGGGAAGGAGCATCAGGCGGTGGACTAACTGCTACAGTTTAGCCCTGAGTACTGGCTAAACGTAGACAGCTCTGCCTTCAGCTCGAGATTCTGCTGAGAAAACTGCTTCCCCTTTTTGTCAACACTCAAACCCAGGAGTCTCAAGAACCGGCATTCTAGTTTTGTTTTACCTTCCTTAGAAAAAACACAGTGCTCAGCTACGCCAGCCATCCTTACACTGCAGGGGGTCAGGGAGGACCCTCTCCTCCTTCCCTTGCTGGGATACAATGTATTCTGTTATTTCTCACAGCCTCTAATTGCTTCAGCTCATGGCAAATCTTTTCTCTCCGCAGGCAGCGCTTCCCATTTTTTCAAACGGACGCAGAGGGATGGAAAAGCACGATTCGACGCAACCCGTACTTCAGCAACTGCTTTGAGAAAACCACTGACTTTGTGTGCGGCGAGCGAAACTGCAAGTCCTGCCTTTGGAAACTGACTCCAGAAGGATGCAGAAAGCTTCAGCAGGAAACGCAGGCTCTGCCCAAAGTGGTTCTTGACTTGCTGTGCCAAAGCATGAGCGAACCAGGTACGTTTCAGAGGGCAGGAGCCCCACAAAATGCAGACCGAGTCAGACTTCACAAGATCACCGTGGCAGGAGGGATACAGGTGCTCACCCAAGCCAGTACGCAGTCACCAGCACTGGAGGACACTAGGTCTAGGAGGTGATACCAGACACTCAGAGATCCCTGCAGAGATACCCCCACATGCAGGGCTTGGTCACTAGACTGGCCAAGAACCCTTCTTTAATGAAAGCAAAATAGCGAGAGAAACAAAGCAGGCTACATTAAAACACAGAGCCTTCATCTCGGGATCGCATTGCTCAGCAACACAACACCTGTCAGTTTAATGAGGACAGGGACTGAGGCTGTCGCATCAGTGCCCAAGCAGTCATTACGGTCCAAATAACTATTGCAACTTCCTCTATCTTTTGCAGATCTCATGAGATCTCTGTTTGGCCTGTGATTCCTTCTGGCTCCTTGCTTCTGAAACATGTACCATGTGTTTTCAAACTAAGCTGGTTTTCTCAGATGCCGCTGCAGGTAGTTTACTGAGAACCATGTGTAGAAATTATGAGCATCATGATGCAAGGATTCAAATTTAGAAGGGGGGAGAGGAGAAAGATGACCAATCTCATTTCTTTCAGTAAGGCAAGTTTTTGCTCCAGCTGCACACATCTCAAGTTGCAGAGGCATTTTGACATGTGGCACATGCTGTCTTTAACACAAAGTCCTCCACGCAAGCCGTTGCCTCTTGCAATGTTCTTGCGGTGCAGAGGATTAAGCTGCAGAAGGTTCATCTATTCCCTGACAAAGGATCTCAGCCCACAGGTCAGAGGCTGAGCAGAGAAAACGCGTTAGCTGGCTGCGTGAGAGGAGCCCCCACCATACAGACATTATTCCAAGCTGTTGCACTTGCCCGCCCAGCTGTAAAAGCAGCAGGCAAGGATCCCCATAACTGCTGGGCAGGCTGCTTTGCAGGGTGCTTGGAATTTCTGCAATGCTCATTTGGCAGAAATCAATGAGCAGTGCAGAGTGTGAGAAGGGAGAGAGTTATTTTGGAGAGGCAAGGATGCAGCAAAGGAAAAACTAAACAGAGCTTGCTGTTAGGTTGCTGACTTACTTGCTTCTCCAGCAAGAGGCAGGAAAATCAAGTCCCCAGGCCAGAATTCAGGCAGGTAACAGGTGTCTACTGTTCAAGAAGAGTGTATTTTTTGTACCTTCCTCCTGGCTGTCATGGCAGTTGCTTCAGTGGAAGCATGATCAGTCCAGTTTCGTCCATTATCAGCCCCATGTGCAGCAGGAGCCAGGGTGCCCTGTCGACAGGGGACAAACAGCACACAGTCATGATGCAAGTTCTAGAGTTCAGTGCTAGGTAATGTTCTCGACCTGGACCAGAGGCAGAGGAGGCCAGAGGACAGCCCATCTGAACCCGCTCGACACGGCAGACGGAGAGCATCGCAGAGATCAGCTCCTTTCACCTGTGTGCCCCTGAGAGCATAGAACAACAGGCATGTTAAAAGTGAATTGATCCCTAGGCTTAAGCCTGAATACACACACTCAGATGGCAGCGGGCAAACCAACCGCGCAGAGTCTGCGCTAACATCACTGGAGCCACCGCAGAGGAAAGAGGGAGGGAGAGAGATGGCTGTCAGTCCCACGCACGACAGCACTGACTGACTGTCTGAGCAGGACCTGATTTAAGGTGAACGGTCTTTGAAGGCCTGGCTGCACGAGATGGCAGCACTGAGACAGCCTTGATGCTGCATTTCAGGTGCTCTCCTTCCATCACGCCAGACTAGATTACGAGTGTCCTCTGCTCTTCCTAAATGTAAAAAAACCCCAACAACCACTTCAGATTTTGGTAGAGCTGTAGCTGGGCAGGAAAATAGAGATGTCAGACCAATGTTATCAGACAGAGAGTGTGAAAAGGCGGCCGGTGGGAGGTCAGCGCTTTTCCGGGAGGTACGATGTCCCTCCAGAGAGCGTTCATAATCATAAATTTAAAAAGTCTGGACCCGAATAACGTTTCAGACAGTCCAGGGGAGAACAGTGTTTGCCACACGCACACCCCCACTCAGCATCAAGTGACGCGGTGCCAAGGGAAAGGCCGGCTGGATAG
This sequence comes from Podargus strigoides, assembly GCA_028020825.1. Taxonomy (NCBI): domain Eukaryota; kingdom Metazoa; phylum Chordata; class Aves; order Caprimulgiformes; family Podargidae; genus Podargus; species Podargus strigoides. Next base: position 189,582 of record CM051646.1, read on the forward strand.
GAAGGAAAAGGCGTTTATTCCTGCGAGCCCCAAGTCTGGACATGCTGCGGCGGGACTCAGCCACTGGCACCGCACACCGAGCCCCGCGGAGGGCCTCACCCAGCCTCTGCTTGGCCCGGCGGCCGTTCCAGAGCCCCCCAGCACCCCCGCCAGGCCGGGGCAGGGCCGGCGCCCGTCACCGCGGCTCCCGGGCGGGCGGTGTGCGCATGCGGCTCGCGGGGCCGTGCCGCCATGGCCGTGCACTACTGTGAGGTGTGCCGCCGCACCTCCTTCTCTGGCCGCCGGCACCTGTACAGCGCCGCGCACCGGCGGCGGCTGCAGGAGGCGCTGGACCGGCTGCAGGAGGAGGTGGCGGCGGCGCGGGCGGCGGCGGCGGCTGCGGGGGACGAGGAGGGTGGCGGGGCCGTGCGGCCTTACGACCCGGCGGAGCACGACCGGCGCGTCTGGTGCCTGTGCTGCGGCCGAGGCGTGCGGCGGGACGGGCGGAGCGGCGGGCTGGCGGTGCCGCAGGCCGGTCTGCTCCAGCACCTGGCCGGGTAGGCGGCAGGGGGCGACGGGCGGGGGGGCGACGGACCGGGACGGCGCTGACGGCTGTCCCGCAGGCCCGAGCACCGCCGGGAGACGGCGCGGTTCTGGCGGGAGAACAGGGCGGAGGCGGCGCTGCGGGAGCGGTTCGTGGTGCCGACCGAGGAGTACGAGCGCTTCGCCCGGGCGCTGGAGCGGGCGCTGGCCGCGCACCAGCAGCGGGAGGAGGAGCGCATCCAGCAGGTACCCCCTGCCCCACAGCGCCCGGCCCCGCCGCACAGCGCCCGGCCCGGCATCACCCGCTCTTCCCCGCAGATGGCGGCCGGCATCCGGGAATCCGAGCGCAGACAGCGGGAGACAGTGCGGGCCGCCCTCCAGGTCGGTGAGACGTATCCTGCCCCGGCTGCGCCCCGGCGGGGACTGGGGATGGGGCCACGCACCCCCACGGGCACCAGGCACTCATGGGAGGGGCCGGGGGTGGCTGGGGGCTCTGCTCAATACCAGAAATATCGTTCTTTTTCCTGAATCACACTCAGCTTCAAACAGAGCCAGAGCTTTGTGCAGGACCTTCTACCTGCGGCCCCCCCGCAGCACCTGAAAGGTGAGAACCATATTCCTTAAACTGCTGCCAACCCACACCCCGCTCAGAACACTGGGCTGCGCCACAGCAGCCTCCTTTCTCACTTGCTGACGCTGTCATTGCCAGGATCTTGCGCTTGTTCAGATCCTTCACAAACTTTTATCTAGACTATAGTAAGCACCAAATCCACAGAAAGATTACTCTCCTGTCTACACATTCGTAGGTGAGCAGTAACAACCATAAAGAGCAAAGCCCAGTCATAACATACACGTGTTTTAACATTATCATGCCGCAAGAACAAATTCTCCTTTTCCTTCTTACTGCCAAGCTCTTCTCCAAACACAAATTCTGATCCAGAAACCTCTGGACAATTGTTGCCTGCCTCACTGTGAGTCACTCACCTCTCTGGCTGCATCTTGGTTCTTGTGTTCCAGGGACTCCTCTCATGACACAGAGCAGCCTGGCCCGAGCGGGATGCAGACAGGACCCGACTTAAACTGGATGGAATCAGGCCAGGTTTTGACCTTCATCGGCCACCAGGCAAGGGTGACACGTTACTAAGTGTGACTTAAATAACTAGAAGTTACATATAGTGTGTGTTACAAAGCAAAACAAGGGGTTGCAATCTCTGTTGCTGAAAAACAGCCCTGCAGATTCACATGAGCTGAGAGTTTCAGTCATCCAGTGTCAATGTCTATTTCATTAGGCAAACACTCTTTAACAGACACTAAAAATCCAAATGCTCCTTAAAGAAAGGAGAGAAGAGCCTCCGCCTCCCTCTGTATCTTTTTGTAACAGAACTTGATACTGGAAGGGAATGCACTTAATGCCATTCTGTTTAGATATATTCTTAAAAGTATCAGTTTCTCATTAGTGTTTTATGTTTCTGTTAACAGGAAACCGAAGGCAAAGGAAATGTTCACACAGGTAATCGCGCCTGCTTTGTGGCTTGTTTGGTTACTGCCCTACTGAAAACTCCTGACCTGCAAACATAACAGGGTAACTGAAAGCAGTTTTGAAGCAGTTACGGCATAACCAGGAGGTGCTCAGTCTTGTGCTAATATTTGACATACTAGAGGAGAAGAAAACACTTCTGTATTATGAAAACTGTTGGTGCCACTCCTGAGTGCAGTGCATGGTTTTTGGGTTGATCTGCTGATCAAGCCAGCTGCTTCTCACAAAGCCTAAAGTTTACTTTTCCTTTGCTGCCTACTTGGTAGGGCAAGCTGCCAGGTGGAGAAGAGAGGAATGCTTTTCCTGCACTCAGGATAACTTCTGTGGCTAAATACATCTTCCCTGTGACTTCTTAGGAGCAAAACCTCCATGGCTGACAGAGGAAGAAGATGGAAATAAACAACAAATTGGACCTTCCTATGAGGAATTTCTTAAACAAAGTGAGCAGTTTGTATACATCTCAGTTAACTTTACATTCACTTTACCACACTAAAGAATCAAAAGCAGTTTAACTGATAAACTTATGCTGAACATAATATTTTTTAGAGGAGAAGCAGAAGCTGAAAAAGCTCCCAGCAGAGCGTGTTGGTGCCAACTTTGACCATACCTCTCAGACAGGCGACAGCTGGCTCCCTTCCTTCGGGCGGGTTTGGAATCACGGCAGGAGGTGGCAGTCCAGGTGAGTTTCAGGGCAGCATGGGCCAATACTGAGTGGAGGGTGTGCAGTTTCCTTCCATGCAGGCTACTCATGGAGCAGGCTTTGCAGCAGCAGCAGCAAGTGTTAGGAGACGTCTTGCCACATGAGATATGCCACACAGTGCTCCATCCAGGCAGTGTCACTCTTGTCCTGGAGCAATGCACATGTGACTTGCAAGGTGAAGCACAGTCGTGACTGCAGAGGCCGCACAAGCAAGGTGTCTGCCTTGTAGAGAGCTTGGCTCACCTCTCAGACCTGTGTACAGGTGCATATATGCACATTTGTCCTGCTGTTGCCTTGCAATACACTAGAAATCTGTCAGCTAGCTGAGGAGAGTGCTACAGCTCAGTAAGATAACTGAAAAAAAAATAATTGAGTGAGGTTCTGTTCTACACACTATGCATAGCACTATGTTGTTACCTGTTAAGTGAGGCAGCATTCATTACCTCTTTCTAAAGGCTGTTGCATTCTGACTTCTATGCTCTCTTTCAGACATCAGTTTAGAACTGAATCAGGGGAAAAGAAGAAAAAAAGGTGATCAGAAGAGGAGCACTGAAGAAACCAAGCTCTGACTGCAGCTTTGGCACTGCTGCTGCCAAGTTAACGCTCCTACTTAATATATACACCTTGATGTGTTCAGTGCCCTGTGAGGCAGGGTGACTACAGCACAATACAGAGTTAAGCACTGTTACTAAAAGCTACTCTGCTCACAGGGGTATGTGACAGATCCACTCCCCCTGTAATGGACACGCAGCGTCTATCTGGGCATCAATTTCTGAAGTCTTAAGCTACACAAGGCAGGTACTGTCAGCAAGGAAGGTCTCCTGCCTCTGCCCTGTCTTTATAATTGGAAAGCCCAGCTTATACAGCATGTGCTGCCAGTGTCCTACGCTGACATGTGGCATTATGTCCCATTAAATAAATAAATTTTTGAGAAATAAACTTTTTTTTGTTTAAAAACCCCCACCTGTGTTAGTAGACCAACTGAAACTCATGTCAGATGCAGGGCCTGCTCTGGGGACAACTGATGCCATGTGCATGATGTTTGCATTCTGATTTATATTACTTTCACTCATTCTGCCTCACCTAGAGGACAGCTAATTAGTCATCAGTAAAAGAAAGGCCTTAAAGACGTTTGCTGTGGGCAGGTCTTTCTTTTAAGTTAAATCAAATACTTACAGCCTTACTTGGAGCTGCTTATCTACGCTTGCCCACTAGACACTGACCTGTTGCCTTGTACACACAGATCTGTGGGCATGGCTTATTGCGAGGGAGTTTAAATAGATAGTGACAATATCCCACTAACACCTTCTTGATCTACAATGCAAGAAATGGGCTTGTTTTCCTCCTGCTAGAACTGAACATAGTTTAGCATCACTGGCTGCTGTAGGTGATACAAAAATTCCTTCCTTTTTTGTGATATAAAAGCATGTTCACAGTACATTTGTAACACTGTATAAATAAATGCAAAAACTCGCCGATAGAGGAAGACTGCTGCGACCTGTGCCAGAATCCACTATCAATAATGCATCAATAATGAAACATACACAGTCTTGAAAAAGCAAGAAAAATTATGTCAATAATTTTATTGTGTGCATCTACATATGACACATTGTTGATGAGGTCGCTGGAGAACCTGCAAAGCAAGAAGTCCCAAATCAGACAACCAGGTCAAAGGAAGCTAGCAGAAAGCAAGCTGCCTGAAAGCTCTGCTCCCACAAGAACACTTTGTCACAGTCCCTGTGACAGCAGGAGGGACACATGCCCACGCACCTCACAGTACAAGGAGAGCACACAGCTTTCGCCCTCAGGGGACAAAAGAGGAAATTGCTGTATAATTCTGGAGAACTGATGTCTCCAGTAATATCCAGGAAGTCGCTCAGAGTACAAGCGATGTTCCCTTAAGCTCTGGAGAAACAGCTCATCCAAAGCAACATGGGAGTTGTCCATTACACAGCACGTAGCTGTTTGTTAGTCCCTAACAAAGCACAACTCGGCTCCTTTGCAGAGCCTGTCATCTCACCTCCCTACGCATCCTCCCCTGCAGCAGGCGCATCTCCACCTTTTGTGTTTCTGGTGTAGATCACTTGGGCTCGATGCTTGGACACCAGTTTGATCAAACCTACGAAAAAAAGCAATTTGAGCGTGTGTGTACTGGAGGATGCCCAGGGTGTTGTGTGGCAGACTGGACAAAGCGTGGTAGGAAATACCAGGATATCCAATATTATACACGCTCACAGAAGGCTTTTGTTCAGGTCTGGGAGCTGTTACATCACAACCCATCCTTCTGGCACTATCTTCTTAGTATAGCAATGCCACTGAATGTGGTGGAGCCTCAGTTCCTTACTCTGGAGCATTTTGAAACGCAAGCTAAAGCAGCGTCTGGTCAAAACCACACCAATTTGTGTACATCAGATGCAGCATGAAATCTTCTAGGTGAGCAAGGAGAAGAAAACATCCACATTCAAGCAGCTTACAGTTTTGAGCACTTACCTTTGCTGAGCAGCTCCTGGAGGGCAGCCCTAGCCAGGGAGCCTCGAATCTTCAGTCTCTCTGAGACAACTGCAGGTGTGATGAGCTTGTAGTTGGGCACTTCTTTACAGAGTTTATCATAGGTGGCCTTGTCAAACAGGACAAGGTTGTTCAACTTGTCCCTCACTTTCCCCTTGGACCACTTCTACTTGAAAAGAGAAAAAAACCCACTAAGCCATCTTCAAAGCAATAACAAAAGATCAAGCTTTGGGATGGCCTAAGAACTGCACCATATCACACCCTGGACTATAAGACTAATGTGATGCACGAACTGGTCTTTATAAATGTACATGTTGCAGATGATATCTACAGGATCTCTAAAAAAAAAAAGGAGTAAAGCCTCTTGCTATTCAGATTTAATACCATCATATGCAACTTACTGCCAGATGATAAAACAGCTCCTCTAACAACGTGATGGGACACCCCCGCCCCACCATCACAGTGCCAGGGCACCAAGCCACCCCCTCTTCAGGTCTGGCCACGCCGCACACGGGGAAAGCCTGGGGAGCCCCAACAGCCTCTTCCGAGCCATCAGGCTCCCGCACCCCTTAGCCGTGCCCAGTGTGCCAGCCCGGCTGTCCCCTCCGAGTCTTCACAGTGGGCCGCGGCTCGGGGCCTGCCGCCAGCGAGGCCGCCTCCGCCGGCTCCTACCTTCTTCTTGGCTTTGCCGCCGGACTTGTTGACCGGGTCCTTGTCCTTTTTGGCGGACTTGCCCGCGTCCTTCTTCTTCTTGTCGTCTTTGGGCGGCTGCGAGAGACCAGAACGGGACAGTCAGCGGCGGGGAGCGGGGACGGTCCCCCCGGGCACTGCTCAGGGTCCCCCCGCCCCCAGGGAGTCGCTCCCGCCCGCCCCGGCGCGGCCCGGCGCTCACCATGCTGCGGCGCTGGCTGCTCCCCCAAGATGTCGGCCGAGAAAGGAAGCGCCTGGCGCGAGGCGTGGGGAAGCCCCGTGCTCTCGGGCGGTTTCCGGGTCACAGCGTGACACAACTTCCGGGTCACCCGAGGGGCCCGGCGGCGCCATGGCGATCTTCAGCGTCTACGTGGTGAACAAGGCGGGCGGCCTCATCTATCAGCTGGACCACTACGCGCCCCGCGCCGACACCGAGAAGACGTTCAGCTTCCCGCTCGACCTCGTCCTGCGCCCGCACGACGAGCGCGTCGTCGTGGCCTTCGGACAGCGCGACGGCATCCGCGGTGCGGCGGCGGGCGGGGAGGGCCGGGTCGGGCCGGGCCGCGCTGACTGACGCCGCGCTGTCCCCGCAGTGGGCCACGCCGTGCTGGCCATCAACGGCGCCGAGGTCAACGGGCGCTTCACAGCGGACGGAAAGGACGTGCTGGAGTTCCTGAGCAATCCCGCCAACTACCCGGTGTCCATCCGCTTCGGCCGCCACCGCCTCTCCTCCAACGAGAAGCTCATGCTGGCCTCTATGTTCCACTCGTGAGTTGTGATGGCAGGGGACGGGACGGGGTGGCGTGGGCGAGGGGCGCAGGTGCTGCTGAGGGCCATCTCCGTGCAGGCTCTTCGCCATCGGGTCACAGCTGTCCCCGGAGGTGGGGAGCTCTGGGATCGAGATGCTGGAGACGGACACCTTCAAGCTGCACTGCTTCCAGACGCTGACAGGTACCGTCTGCCCCGGGCACGCGGCACCACTCTGCTGGAGCTGTTATGGGGCTCAGCCTTCCTCACGATCCTGTCATTGTGGCTCCAGGGATCAAATTCGTAGTTCTTGCTGACCCGAGGCAGGCAGGGATAGATGCCCTTCTCCGCAAGATCTATGAGATTTACTCTGATTTTGCTCTGAAGAATCCTTTCTACTCCCTGGAGATGCCAATCAGGTAAGGAACAGCCCACTTTTAATAAGGCAGCCACGACCTCTCGCCCTCTTCTGCCTGTGCAGTAGCAAATGCTGACAGCCCTTAAGGAGCAAAGCAGACCCAGAGGGTGAGGGAAGGGGAAGACACAGCACAGTGCTGCAGGGATGGGACACTGACCTGTGCTTTTTCCAGCGCTGCTCTGATGGGGAAGTGGGAGGTGCTCTGCCATGGTACAATCGCTGCTGTCCTAATGTGACCCCAGAGCCCACACAAGAAGCTTTACTCATAATTAACAGCTAAGCCAAAGTTTGACAGCAGTCAAGTTGCTGTCTTGTGACTTACAGCATCTCCTCGAAAGATGTAGAGCCAAAGGACATGGAGAACCTGTCTTCGTTAGCCTGTCACATAGGTAAAGTCATCCTCTTCTGCTTTTTTGACTGTTTCAGGTGCGAGCTGTTTGATCAGAACTTGAAACTTGCCCTGGAGGTGGCAGAGAAAGCTGGACCCTTCGGACCTGGATCGTAGAGAAAGTCTCGCCTGTCGCACGGATGCCTTTCTCTGAAGAGCAGGGCCCCTCTCTTCCCTGGCTGGTCTCTCCCAGAGCTCTCTTCTCCACAGCAGAGAATGTACAACCCCAAAACATGCTTCATTATCTCCCAGCACACCGTTTTATCCCCTTTGTTGTGAAATTTACTTAAACAGACTCATTACTACTGTTTACATTAGGCCACAGAGACTTATTCTGCTCCACTACCCTTGAGTGAAGAAAGATAAGGTGCAGGTCTATGGGGTTACTGCAGTCAATTGTTTTCTTTCATAACTGTACATATGTATTTTTCCTGTATAGCTCTAACTTATGATTTTGCAGAGGGTTTCTGTGTAGAAGTAATAAATGTTCCTTAAAGAGGTGGATGGCTGTTTTTTCTGTTGGCAGGGTAAATAAGCGGGTTTGGGTGGTTCTGCTTGCACCATTCTCTGTAAGACAACCTGAGCCCTTGTGACACTGCTCCATTTTTATTTCACAGATAGAAGATCATATAATTAAGTACAAAATGTAATCCACTTTCATTGTTTTAGTTAAGGCTGGCTACCTACTCTTGCAACCAAGCTGTTCAGCAAAGTACCTGCGTGCAGGTTCTTCACGAGTTGAACTTGCTTCTTCCAGGTCCCTAAAAAAGTAAATCTTTCCAGGGAAAAACAAGAATATTCAGCAAAATCCCAGTGAAAAACCTGAGTCTACTTACTGCAAAGAGTGCTGGGTCTGACTGCTCAAGGCTGCTGGCTGTCAGCGGTGGCTCTGTTAAGGCTGAGCCCCTGCCCACAGCTGCGAGAAATGCAGCTCTTGACCAAAACCATCCTAGACTATGCATCCTGTACTGCAAATAAAACAAGCCAATGCTAGAAACACTGGCTTTCACAAAACCCAGCTGCAGAAGACATGAGCCGGCAGTAGCTGCTGCTGCAATACCTGCTGCTGGGTCAGTTTTCCTGGCTGATTTGCAGAGTGCTCGCTGCAAGCTGACTTGGCAGCAGCTGCCTCCCTCGCAAATCATTAACACTGTACACAGAAATTGCACTGGGCAGGATCAGTTCAACAGAAGGAGCTTCTCTAAACGCTCTCCCCTGAAACGCCAAGAATTTCTTGGAAATGTGCCTATTTCTAAGTGCTGTGGAGAGACCTGCTGCAGCACTGTGTCGGCGTTCCTCTTGTCCAGAGCAAAACACTAGCTCCACTCCTAGCAGCTCACCCCAGGTAAAGCTAAAGCCACCCTGCTGCCAAATCAACCGTGAGGCTGAGCTGTAATTAATCATCATCATTCACGGCTCTGTTGCTGCTCTAGGGCCGAGAGTGTGCAGGGACCTCACACCTAAGTAAACCAACACAGCTGCGCATACAGCAGCTGGATGGGACAAACAAACACAGCGAAGGCCTGCGTCGGCACCCCTGAACAACGAGGCTGAACTGACAGTTAATGGCAGAGACAAACAGTAAGGACAGAACTAAATATGACAGCACACGAAGCCAGTCGTTTTAGAGTGGTTTTAGTGGAGAAGCTTGGGCTGTAAAGCCTGCTCCCTTTCAACCAGAGTGCTGTGAGGAGGTACAGTAAAATCATCGCAAATGTAAACTAGCTGAATTATCACATCTTGAGGGAAAAAGTGAACGGTAGCAAGAACCTTGTGCCCTCAGGCACATGACAGTGGATAAGAAATTGAGACATTTTTATCTAGGTTGCAGCAATAGGTAAACTCACTCCTAGGCCAGTTAAACAAAAAACAAACATCATTCATGTCGGCGTGGGAGCATCCTTTTCACCAAGCAGCTTATCCTCAGTCAGCCTTCCTGGGAATCCGGCCCATCTTGGTGCGAATGTTCCGCAGGAAGAAGAAAGTCACCGTGCTACCAGTACAGGTGATTTCAGCTACCCAGAAGGCTGTGGCCCAGCTGTAGTGCTTGGCAATGGTACTGAAGGGTAGTCCAGCCAGAAAACCCCCAACTGGAAGGAAAAACAAAAAGAAAACTAGCAACACTTGAGCACCTCAGTTTTGCGTGCCAATACTTGTTTTTGCATATATAAAAATTCCTCAGGCCTGGTTTGAACTTAAAGCACAAGGCAAAAACCTGTCAGGTACAGCAGGAAATGTTCCCGAGGCATCCAGCTCTATTATCTCTGCATCTTAGGTGGCTTCCCATGATCAGTAACTTGGCAGGGGGGCTAGACCACACCTCATCAAGAACACATAGAGGTTTTGTTTTCCAGGAAAACGGACATTACTCACCGTTGGCCATAAGGGCCACTATGGCATGGGAGGTGCCGCACAGGTTGGCAGGGGCGCTTTCGTTGGCTATAACCCCAAACAGGGCAATCGGCCCATACGAGCAGAACCCAAACACAGCTCCCAGAGTCAGGATCCACAGCTGTCAAAATACGTTAAGATCAGAAACAGGATCTGTGCATCTTACCACTATCAGCAGCTGCTGACAAATCTCAGATCCTATGCACGGTACGAGGGGGTTTTGACATTTTTGGGCTGACACAAGCTCCCTGGCCTGCAGAGAGCACAGCTCAAGGCGGTGATAGACCCCACATACACACTGCCGAGCTGCACCTCCACCACACCACCTTTTAGCTAGCCCGAGATCTCCTCTCTCCTGCGGTTCTGCCCTCTACACTGTGTACGTGTGACACACGCTGTTGTACAAGAAAAAAAAACAGAACATGGAAGAGATGGGTAATGAGCCCATGAAATCACAGGAGAGAGCTGTGAGTCGACTCACTTTTAAAAATGATCCTGGAGACACTAACTAAAAGCTTTCCTCATTTTAGGTGCAAGCGACTGATCAGAGCATCTTTATTTGTGAGTAGCCACTATCTGATGGCCTCTATGTAACTGAACAAACATAAAAACAAATCAAAAAAACCCCAACAGTCTGAACTTCAGTGTTAGAAAACTACCTGGCTCAGAATTTATCAGTCACTTGTGAAAGGACACCAAAGGATGAGTCAATTGACCATCTCAAGATTACAGAAAGCTTATTGAATTGTAAACACCATTTCAAGATGCCTAGAAGGAACTAAGTATCATCTTATTTTCCAGATGGGAAACAGAAACAAAGAATTAGGAAAACACTTCCTGAAGTTAAGCAGGAGGCACCTGCAGGAACACAATCATTCCTCCTGACCTCACTCACAAGACCCCTTAACTGGCTACATTTTACCTGATGAATAAACGTCCTCAGAATTTTCCATATAAGAACTTAAAAATTTTATATTCAGACTTTTAAAGTCAGTTAGTGTAATCAAATGATTATAAGAAAAGGTTTTTTACCAAACTTACAGTAATCTTCTCAATGCCCTGGCTCTAAGTTCTGGAGTGCTAACCAACCTCCCAGGATAGGAAAAAGGCAGATCAGCGAAAGCAGAAACAGGCAGAGGGAGAAAAAATGCAAGGCAGAAACCTCGTGTTCGTTTAGGCCTGTAAGATCAGCTAGAGGTTGCAAGGCTACAGTCCAGAAGTGATTTTCCTGAAGAAGAAAAAAAGGAAAGGAGAAAAGAGGTTTCATTTATTTAGCAATAATTAGGGCAGATGTAAGTCATGCCTACACTATAGCTGGTAATGCTGCCCAGGCCAACTTCAGCAGCAGCAGCAGTCCAGACCAGGCTACGTTAGCATGCTTCTCTACAGTGCAAACAAAGAAAATGCAAACCTACAGTTCTTGGGAGGGGTAACGAAAACAATCACACTCCCTGTCACCAAACTCCTCACCATTAAAATACTATCCCTACAATTAATGGTCAGCTGCTCGTGCATGGATTACCTTGGGAGAATCGCCTGTGACCGTGACACGGAACAGGAACATGGACACACACATCCCAGACATCATGGAAAGCAGCAGCGCATGCCGAGGATTCCCATAGCTTGACAGACCCACCTGTAACACAGGAAGGGAAACTAAGAGTCAGAAACCAGAAGGATTTGTCCATTTTATACTTGTAGTAACTAATGCTGTCTACACAGCCTTGTCAGAAACATGGGTGGCACATCAGAAGCACACCTTTTAGCAAGACTTCTTGGTTCGGCTTAAGGACTGCCCGCAGTCCAACTGTGCTAAACAAGAAACTCTTAGTGATGCATGATACTCCTGTTATCAACTGCACCCTATTTCCGTCCTGCTGCAGTAGTGGAAAAAAAAAATTTAAAAAAATCTTTAAGCACACACGTAGGAAGCCAAAAACAAATGTAAAAATTCTGAAGCAGCTCAAATTGATGCTGTGTCAACTGCCGAGCGCACCTGAGGGTCCAGATTACTTACTCTTGCTACTGCTCTGTCAGAAAGGTATCCAGCAGCAATGCTTCCCACCAGACCCCCAATCTCCAAGGCACTCATGTAGGAACTACCTAGAACGTAGGTGAAGCAAAGGACAGGCCATCAGATTTGGTCACAACAGCAAAGCTGCTGCATGCTGCAGACCAAGCGCAACTGCTGTCAGCTCACCCTGAGCTCAGAGCAGCTCTGATGGACAGGACCCTCCAAGTCCATCATTATTCAGGAATGCCCATCAGCCAGTCCCAGGAGGGCCCTGGCTCAAGACAGCACTGCAGCTCCTGGTGCATGCAGTAACTTCATCTGAGTTATTTCAATAACTATGTGTATCTAAGCAGACAGGTAAGAGGTTGGCAAACAAGTCCCTTAGGTGGAGGTGCCTGTGTCCTTTTGCTGTTCCCAGTCCACCTCTCTGCCACACCTCCCGAACTGCAGCCATAAAGCTTAAAAATGCACCTTTGCGTCTTACCCACAAGCATGGATTGTCCCCTCTCCTGAATCAGGAAGAGCTGTCCCCAGTCGGTACAGCATGTTTTCACTCCAAAAACGACCAGGTACCCGGTTGAGAGCACCCAGAGGTACGGTGAGAGCAGCAGCTCTGTCAAAGTGCTGTTGTCACTGGAGGAGCCTGTAAGGAAGATCAGAAGCGTTAGTGCTGCTTAAGCACAGCTACTGAACCACACCAACATGGCAGCACTAGTCAGATCTGCAAGCAGGATCCATGCACAAGGACATCCTTACAAAGGGAGACATTCATAGCTACTGGTAGTGAATGGCTCTACCTCCCCCTTGTTCTGTTGTGATTTCAGTTTTTTCTGTCACGTTTATTTCACATTTGTTACAGATTTCAAAGAATAATCCAAACACTACTCCCAGCAGTTTTCTGTATCGCGGTTGCCAATAAACCATTCACAAAGTTTGTTAGAATAACAATCTGCTTCTCCAGATTTTGTGCTAACGGTTTTAAGCTATGCCTGTGAAAGCCACCACAGATATCCAAAGATGCTGACTTTCGGGTGCTACCTTGATTTTTACATCAGTCTTCCAGGAATGCCTACAAACCTACCCTCCCCAGAAAATGCTCCGGGGAAGCAATATTGTTTTCTTACATCAAAAGATCAAGTCATCACAGGACAGTGTGGAAGGTAGGCCAAGTTTCCACTGGCCTTTAAAATCCTACAGCAAACCTGTGTTGCAATTCCGCTCTACCTGTTCTCCTTTCAGAGGAGCACCATACTCCATGGTCTGAACAAACATTTACTAACTAGATGTCCTAGGTTAGGAAAGAAAACGCTGAGCAGAGTTCACTGCAAGGCAGGAGTCAAGAGGACCCATGGCAGGGTGAGGGGAGAACTGCCTGTCCCCTGCTGATGCGGAGGAGATGAAGGTCAGGCTTAAGGAAGCATTCCCTGCTGTTGCGATTTGTCTCTCCCCAAAACCTGGCTCACACACAAAGCAAATGAAGGGCCAAGAAAACCGGGGTGCTTTTAGTGGGAAAATATTAAACAGGTGGGGAGATGAAACAGCCTTGAGCGTCTCAGTGACACAAATGCAGTCACTGGCCGGCCAAGGAGCAGGACTAATTGGCCATGCAACTCTTCCTCTGCTCTGCTACAAGAGTCTCAGAATCCCAGACACCAGCCCCTTCCCACAAGATTACACTGGGGCTTGGTTTATATGATTTACAGTGACAACACAGCAGCTTGACAGTTACCAGAGAAAAGCTGCTAAAAACAACCCCTTACACATGCCTGCCAAGCAGTGATTTCAGGAGTTGGGAGAGATAGAAGCCTCAGTACACTGAGAGGGACACATGTGCACCAGAACATAGACAGAAGGCACCACACCTTTCCCTGCAGCTACCCGCTTATGGTGTAGTCTCCTGCTCACCTTTCTTCCCTTTTTTGGCTCCTTGTTCAATGTTGGGTAGCCCAACATCCGACGGCTCATTTTTAATCAGGACAAGGCAAACAAAAGAGACAACCACGCAGATGAAGCCAGAGAAGGACAAAGTCATGCGCCAGTCGTAGTTCAGAGACACAAGAGCAGCAACAATGGGGCCTAAGCCTCCAGCCAAGTTCATGCTTGTAGACAGGATAGACCACCATGTCCCAAACTGGGAAGGCTCAAACCACTGTGCAACAAGAAAAACATTATGAGGTCTGAGAAAGAGCATGACACTATACTTGAAAATCCATAATCCAGGCTCACGCTGTGAGTTCAGGGCAATTCCTACCCAGATCTACAAAAGCAGGTAAATGGAGCACCTACGCTTCGCTGCCTTCGTCATGCAGGGAACTCCAAATGTTACCCAAGTGTCAGCCACAGGAGCCTGACAGGTGCTCACACCGCGAGCCAGCTCAGAGTTATTTCCATGTACAGATGATGAAATGAGACATGGGCCAGGAGAGGCAAATTTAAGAGCACACGGTTCTACGCACTCATTTGCTAGGAACAGCGTTCTCCTGGAAAGGTCCGCTGGCACAGGACTGTGAACGGATACACAGAGAGTCACAGGGTAACTTCAGGACTCACTGTGGCATTAAGTGTCAGGCGTGATGGGCTCTGCATTGCAACATGCGCTCAGAGCCAGAACCACTTGGGTGGTGGTTGTCAGCAGGAAAATGCCTGAGTACTACATTCACAAACGTCTTCGGAAAACACTGTGTATTGTTTCTGTTATTTGGGACCTTCCTTTCTGAGCACACTACCACCCCAGACAGTCCTTTCCTTGCCAACAAGATGCCTCACAGAAGAGCAACGCAGTAGTTCATCCCCCCTTGTCCTGGGAATTCCTGGATTTTACAACTTTGAAGAGAGGTCAGCACACAGCTGACTTCCTTCCCCCCTGTGCTAAGGCAGAAATCAATCTGTTCCATTTACATTGTCACAAAACCCAAATACATGCAGCTTCAAGGCTTGACTCATGCTGTTCCTCCATGTGTTACCTGGTTTTCTGCCTGAACAGCCTGCAATTTGCAATTCCTGAGATCCCTGAGTGTGCAGATGGAATTCTGCTCATTGCCCCTTGCCCAGCAGCAAACATCTGCAACAGCAAAGAAACGACAGACCTCTGTCTGCATGCTTAAAACACTGGAGTCAAACAAATTATGTCTCTTAGAGTGGAGAAAATCTGCTCCCAGAAGATGTCACTTATTAAACTGAGCTAGGATAGAGGCAGATAAAGACAGGGGCTAATGAACTATCTGCACCTTTGCTAGGATAAACAAAACCTCGTGCATGAAAGAAAGCACAGCTCACGGTTTTGACCTCCCCGGCTTAAAGGAGGCAGGAAGAGGTGCGAGTTCCTTTGAATTCAGAGCAAGCACTCCTGCAAGGTGGTCTGCAGAGACCCACTGTCGGGAAAGCTCAGAAGAGCTGTAAGACGTTTCCTCCCACCTTTTCCAGCAATTACTCACTTTTCGCAGTATCTTCCCACAGGGCGGCCAGCCCAGGCCCTGGGCCAAGCCATTGAGGAACCAGAGCCCTGCGAAGGCTGTGACGGTGGAGCTCCAGGAGAAGACCATGTTGACCAGACCCACCATGAGGAGGCCGGAGGAGAAGAGCCAGCGGGCGCTCATTTGGTCAGAGAGGACACCACTGACGAACTTGCTGATGGCGTACGCTGCGGACTGGCTGCTGGTGATGAGACCTGCGGCGGGGCAGGGCCCGAGAGGCGCCTCAGCCGGGCGGCACGGCGACCTGCCCGCCCGTCACAGCGCGCCCCGGGCCGGCAGGGCAGCCGGGGCCGGGGGAGCCCGGGGACCGGCACTCACCCAGCTCGTCCTTCCCCAGCGGCACCTCGGCCATGACGGCGGGCATAACGAAGGAGAAGGTTTTGCGGTTGAAGTAGTACAGCGTGTACCCGACGAACATGGCCGTGAAGATCACGGCCCGGTACCGCCCGTACCCGCGGGCCGCCATCCCGCCACGTTCCTCCGGGGCCAGGCGAGTCCAGGACGGGACAATCGAGGCGGCCGACAGCCCGGCCCCCCCAGCCGGCGGGTGGGCGGCGACAGCGGGGTCGAGACGGGCGGAGGGACCGGCGACCGCCACCAGCTCCTGCCGCAGCCCCGGGCCGCTCCACCCCGCGCAGAAGCCCCGCCCCGCCGCTCCCATTGGCCCCCGGGCCCCGCCCGTCAGCCCCCCCGGTCACCCGCCCCCACCCCGTGAGCTCTCCGTGCTCCCTGAAACAAAGGGCAACGTCTTTAAGAGACTGTCGGGAAGTGGAACTTTTATTTTTGGTTGAAGAGGCCAAAATGGAGAACAACATCAGACGCACATTCACAGGTGTCCACGAGCCGGTCAGACCCCCGCCGCTGGCCACAGAAGGAGCCTCCTGCGGCGCGGCCGAGGCCACCGAGGGTCGCCGTGAAGACAGCCCGAGCGCCCCAGACATGGAGGAAGGAGGAGAGTGGTGGTTAACGTTGCCAGGGTTGTCTTTGCCCGTTACCGGCTGTTCTGACTACGGGATACGCTAACACCCATCACTTCTTCCATTCCCCTCCGCAGTCGATGCTGCCATTTCTGAGCTTTTTCCTTCAGAGTCAACTACAAACAGAATCTTGTTGTCAAGACTCAACTCACGGTTTTCAGACTCTGCTACAGAGCACAGATGGAGATGATCTGAACGACTGTCTGTGGAAAACAGACACCTTATCATCACAAAGCGCAGAGGACCCACTGCCCCAGGTCTGCTCCACCTGAGAACACACCTCCCTCCCATCACCTGAAATCACACCCTTTCAGCTCAGGCCTCGCATGCAGAGACACCACCTCACTACACGTCCTTCTGCATTAATCCCATTTATCTTCACCAGAGCAGGTGTGGCACAGAGTTTACACTCCAAGTTACTTCCTAAAGCTTAAGATGTCTTTACTGCTTTCTCTCCACAGATAAGTCACTTTGGTGACTTCTGTACTGAAACTGAGGCAATGCTTGGTAGGCACACTGCCACCTTTAAACACATACGAAAAACAAAAAACAATTCACTAAGTTAGTAGCGGCAAAATCCCCAGAAAGAAAAAATAAAATTTACATCTCTATCCCTCCCATTTTGTTGTCAGACTGTTTGTTGTGTTCCATGTACATCAGGACTAACCAGGGCCATTATAAAAACAAGAAAGTAACCACGAAATAAATAGATGTTGACACTAGTGGGATTTCAGGGGTGTTATAACTCATCGTTTTTCCTGCTTTCTCCTCCAGCTTCTGTCTTCATCTCTTTTTTGGACCCTGTGTAATGAAGTAAACTCTGTTACACACTGTAGCAATTTTTTACAGTATACAAAGCAGTGCTGGAAGTCCCTGTTATTCATTAAGTATTCCACCAAACTCTTGGACTGTGGTACAGAAGGCAGGGGAATGCTGTGAGGACCACTACTCATCTCCAAAGATCTGGAGACACCCCTGTCCTCTGTCCACTGAACACTGCTATCCTCACAATAGGACCGGCAGAATAAACACACACTTGCACACCCATCCTTTAACAAAGACAGGCTTACAGCTATGGGACTGGCTCTAATCTGCTGTGACTGAGATGTGAAGCACATCTGAGGCAGGAGGCAGTTGTACATGATAACTTCACACCGAACAATGAAAATGTAGGAACAGTGAAGAACCAAAATTTGGTTCTTCTTCTTTACAGAATTAACAATTGCTTGGCAATCGGGGGTTCTACTGTTTTACTAACTCGTACAGCTAAAGAGATGGAAAGAAGCAGACAGACAGCTTGTACTTGTAGGTACCGAGTTCCAGACCATTAGGGAAACATTCACCCACCAGAGTCTGATCCAGGCTCATCATCTATTGTTACTTTCTTAGCTGTAGGAGGTTCCTTGGCTGGACCAATATCCTCAGGTTTGTCTATGTTTAAAGCAGAAAGGAACAGAACAAAAGTTAAGGGAGAATACATATGAGATTAGGTGTAGGGAGGTGACTAGCAGTGAGGTTTACAAACAAACCAGCTGTGGTGCTTCAGCAGGACTGTAGTAATTCACTGTCACAATGGGTCTCTAACACACAGAGAAGCATCACAGAACTGCTCCTTATTACTTACTGCCTCTGTCTGCCAGGCTTTACATCCCTAGAAGACCTGGAGATGCACCCGTTGTGCAGGCAAGTCACCTTTGGAGCTATGACTATCAGCAGGGAACACTGCTGCCAAACAGCAGCTAGATTTAAAAGGACCAGGGCACTCGGAACCTGAGGAAGATCATTTGATCCTACTACTAACTATCCTCTTCACTTACTTAGCTCCCTTTCACTCAAGGCAGAGAGATATGAGCATGTTACACACAGTAATTATATACTAGGAGTTATACACACACTCCCCACCTGCTCCTTACCTTCTTGTTTCCCCTCCGTGGGAGGGATAGTGTTCTCCATCTCAGAGGTTGCTGTAGCATTCTTGCCTGAATCGGTTTTTGTGGTGTTCTTCTCCTTTTTGGGTTTAGGTTTTGCAAACTTGGCCTTATTCAGAAGATACTGCACTTCCCTGTCCAGGGCTGCTATCTTGAGCTCTATGTCTTTGGACAGCAGGATGGGTTTCTCAGTAGGAGAGAGCTTTTTCTGTTCAGCCAGTGTCTCATTTTTCCAGATCTGTGGGATGGGAGGGAAAGGGTGCTTTTCACATGCTTTTTGGTTCCATGAACCACTGTACATCACAGTATTTAAAAATCACCACTCCTGGGCCTTCTAACTTAATCAGGGTAGCACTGCTCCCTGCTACATTTCCACCAGCTAATTAGTTACCCAGACATAGGACAAAATGAAGAAACAGAACCCTCAAAACCCAGTGTTGGCTTTTTAAAACTGCAGCCGGATAACTGGGCTATACCACCACTCCTGAAGACAACTGTTCACATACACACAAGAACCATTATCCCTCCAAAGCAGTCTGGGGTCAAGCTGGGCATTAGAAAACACAAACACCGAAGAGGTTTGCTAGTGGCATGGAAACAAGACATGCACACTATTCTGTGACCTTGAGTTGAAGTACACAACCTATCACTTTGGCCAGGAAACACAACGCGAACCACCACCCCCACCATCCCCCAAAATCATTCAGTCCTTTATTACCGTTGTTTCATTGATGGCTTTTTCCAGTGTACTCAGTTCCACTTCTGTAAATATCTGGTCAGACTCTGGAATCATTTGGGCTCCCCTTAAAGATAAGATAAAAGTTTATTTCTGTTAAACTAAACAGACTATACTTTGGCAATTCTGTGTTTACAGCTCCAGTAATCATAACAACAACTAGCTGCTGCACATACCACCCAATTAGTATGTTTCACATTTATGTCTCTTGCATCTTCAGGAAGCAAGAGAGTCCTAAGATGGATGCCAAGTATGGTATACAGCCAGCAAATGCAGCTATCACGAGATCAGAAAAACAGGGAAGACAGAAAAAGCTGAGGCTGTAGGATGAAAATGAGACAACCTGCTTGCAAATGGCACATACAGCATTGGACACTCCCGTCCCCCCAGTTTAAACAGAGCTTGCATGCTTCTGTTAATGGGTTCTGCAGAACTGAGCACTAGTTATGTTTTCCTCAAGAAGTGCTAGTGACTTTCAGATCACATTCAACCTGGTCATGTTCTGTTGGCAGAACCAACATTATCACCTGCATGACCCTCCTTCCCAACAGCTTGCTCTTACTTGAGAAAGATGGTGGAGTGGTTGAGCAGACTTTCCAGCGCAGCCAGGCGTTCTGGCCACTTTCTTCTCTCCTCGACACGGAAGAAAAGGTTCCTACAAAGCTTTTTCAGCTCTGAAAGCTTGTCTTTCAGCTCCTGCAAATAGGGGAGAGGGGAAGGGAGACAATTAGTTTGCCCACTGTCTAATGTTGTAACCCTCAGAAGTTAAAACTGCAGTTTTTGTTGTCCTCTCTATCAAATATATTATTTCAATACAGTAAAAAGATCCATGTGAATAAGCTCTATGTGGAATCAATGGGTTACTGATGAAGCTGTGTAAGATGCACCCACGGCTGGAAGAATTTCATGATTTGTTCTGTGCATAATGCATAGAGGCAGCAAGAAGCTTTCAAGAACCAGATTACAAAGGGTCAAGACACATCAACACCCTGTTAGCCTGCATGGTCACTTCCATGTCAGCGATAGCAGACTGGTATCCTGACTACACGCAGCAATACCTTAGTTGTGGCTGCATAGCCCTCCTCCTCCATCCAACTGGAAGCCTCACTGAGCTTTCTGGAAATCTCTTCTCTCTGCTCCTCTGTTGAGACAAACTGATACTCCTCTTGGTAAAGCTTGTCCTGAAAAGAACAAAGCAAGCACTCCCATCAAATACAGAGGGTGGAAACATAAAAGAACCAAGTCACTCACTGACAGCCGGGCTGGATTGTGAACACCTGGGGCGCAGTCTGCACTGCCCAGGAGATTCTCATTCAACCCTCCCATATCTCAGCTCCTACTCCAAACATTACCAGGAGCATGACAGAAATACCCCAGGTACACACACACACACACCAGGTATATGATCATAACGCTGCAACAACCATAATTTCACACATGCTTAACATTATTTGCCTGTTCTGCACAACAGTTCTTGAGAAGCTGTAGCTTCTTTACAGCCCAATTATTCCAAAACACACAGCTAAGCACACATAAAGTGATACTGCTAACCCAAAGTTTAATGTGTTAGACATGATGAAGGAAAGTGTTCATTTTATATCATGGAAACCTCCCAAGTCCACGTAGGCTTAGGAAGCCTCATGGCAGCAGAAAAAGGGACTGAAAGACAAAAGCTGGGCTCTTCGAATCAGCCTCCCCCAGCTCAAACAACTCCCTTGCATTCAGATCAGTCAGGCTGCATAGAACACTTCTCCCTGCTCTCCAGGAATTCTCATGTCTTTTCATCCCTCTCTTACCTGGGTCTCAAAGATGAAAGACTCCAAGCTGTTGGCTGATTTTTCTCTTTCCTGTTTCTCTAGATCTCTGATCGTCAAGTCTTGGAGCCTAACATGTGAAGAGAACAGAAATCAAGGGTAGCAAGTGCCTTTAGACGAGAACCACATCACATGCACCATCTTCTGAGCAGAGCAGTGCTACATGAGCTATCACTGCTCCCAAAGCAATTCACTTCCTTCATCTAGAGCTTTAAGTCAGCACAGCCATTTCAAACATACTTTTTCATTGAGCTCTTCAATTCATCCTCCAGCAGGTCAGGCACATCGTTTACATCCAGCTCCATGGTGATCTCATGGACCAGCTTCTGCTTCTTGGGTGCTTTGATCTTCTTCTCTTCCTCTGTTTTGGTAACTGTGCCATCACTGGAACTTTTGGGCGGTTCTTCCTCTTTTGCACTCTCTCTATTTTTTTTGGGATCCTGTAACAGACAAAACATGTTCTCAGGCAAGCAAAGAGATTTTCAGATTTTGCAGCTTTTTTCCAAGGCAGGGTACTAACAGGGAAAGAATAATTAATTCATCTAAGCACTGAAAGACTGTACAAATTTTATTTGTTCCAAACATACCCCTGAGACACAGAAATCGCAGTCCTGTTCCTTCAATCTGATGCTCACCTGAGACTCTAATTTCTCGCCTTCTTCCTTTTTCTGTGACTCTGCTTTTGGAGGGACAGTTTCTGCCTGACCTGGAGACTGCTGTTTCTCTTCTCCCTGTTCTTCACCGGCATCTTCTCCACTGCTTTTCTGGTCCTGCTTCTCCCCCTCCTCTTCTTTACCCATTTCTGCTGGGCTCTCTTCTTCTTCCTGGTCAACACAGGCAAGTGAAGGGGAAAGCAAAACAGTGTTTTTAATGTAGAAATTCCATGCAAATGTTTCACAGAACAGAATTCTCTGCAAAAAACATACATATGAAAAATGGCACTCACAGTGACTGCAGCCATTAGGGACTGTGCTGAGCTAGAACATGAATTAAGAGTTACTTCAGAGCAGGACATGACTCCGTTACAAGGAGCTTTCATCTCACTAGAAGGAAACCTCATCACTACTGCTAGCAAAACGGCAGCTCTGCCTTTAATGCCCAGGAAGAAGCAAGGAGCCCGTTAGACACCTGCACAGCCAACACACAGGCAGAAGCTTGTCCATAGAGCACCAGGACAATTCAGAAACGAGAGACTTCCTCAGAAACAAGTACTGTAACATTGGTTAGTCACTGCTAGACCTGCCAGCAAAAGATCACAAGTTTCTTTAAACACATGCCACATGAAACTCAAAAGGAATATAGTACTTCCTGAAAAATATTTAAAATCCTGACATGCTGCCAGACACCTTTAGTTCTGCTTGCATGAATTGCTGCCTCTTTAGCAGCCACAGCAAGGCCCAGCGACTCCCTCCCACTAGCCGTCACCCCAGAGCTCACCTGAACTGAGTCTGTCAGGTTCTCTCCCGTCTCTGGAGCAGGGCCACCACCCCCAAACAGGCTTGAGATGGTGTTTCCAAGTTCTGTTGATGGGAGACAAAAAATCCAGAATATTGTGTATCCACAGGAGGAAGAAAGTCATCTTCAGTTCTCAATGCTTCCTCTCACAACCATAACAGCCACCAAAGAGCTCGCCTGGTGGAGCATGCATTAGCTACATACACTCCAGAAACTCTTCCTTCCCTGTCCTTACTTTACTTATTTGCATGTACAGACAAGTGTGGCCTTCACCTCTGCTGGAATATGACCCAAAATTTATAACTTCAACTAAAAAGCTTAAACCTGTGGCTGCATTAGGCACTCCTGCATCTCCACCTCCAAACATACAGCTGTCCAACTCCTCTCTGTAGGGAAGTCTGTGCTCCAAATTCTGAGCAATGCTAAGCACAGATGAAGGCATCACAACCCGGGCAAGCAGATGGGAGAATACTGTGGGGCTGTGGATGCCGGACTTCTTCCCTTTGGAACAGACCTCCTGAAATGAGCAGCTGTGGCTGAATAAGGAGAAAACAACTCCTATTTTTCAAGTTGCAATGTATGTCATAGTCCCCTTAGGAGCTTATGACATTTCAGAGCTCCTGGCAGCAGCCACTTGCAAAGGGCTTTTAGGTATTTTGGAGCTGTATACGTGATCAGAGACTACAGCTAACTTCCACACCCCAAAACCAAAAGAAACTGTATGCTTGCAGTCATCTCAGTCACTATAGGTAAAACACAACAGTCAAACATCAACGTATGGCATTTACTTGTCAGTGTTGACTCCTCCTCCAGCTTGTCTTCCACCAAGGTCTCAAACACAGATTCCACCTTGGAGAGGGGAGCACAGAATTAGTTTTTAGCAGTGACCATCAATCCCTGAGAGAGGGACAGAACTGTAAAATATACAGGCTGACAAGCATCACAACAGGGTGGTGCTTACCCGGTCAAGACTTAGTACTCCACTCTCATCCATGTTGAAGTGAGCTTTGATGCCTTTGGAATCATAATCTGAGTGCTTCTTGAAACTGTCCCCAACTCCCTTTAGCCTCACAGTAGTGAGATTGAGAGAACCAAAAATCCTGATGACGCAGAGAAAAAAGCAGAGAGAAAATTTAGGATAACAATGCTGCAGAAGAGCTAACTGCTCCTCAGAGTCATGTGTGCAGTCATGGACAACCGCACAAAGCGAGGGATCAGCATGGTTCAGTTTGCTGAAGCGCATTCAACGTGGAGAGCAGATCTGCAAAGACATGCTGGTGGCCAGTCAGACTCCTAAGCCTTGCCTTATAACAAAATTTTCCAGCTACACACATTGCATTGCCACGGGGCTCCCTGCTCAGACGCCTGCCTCAACTCACCGCATGTCATCCTGGTTCAAGAAAGACAGATCTCCATAGTTGACGTAGAAATCGAAGTCATCTGTGTAGCGGTTGAAGGTGATAACTTTGCGCTGTGGATAGGGTGCCATGCGCTGGAACAAAATCCTCTTGTTATGCTTTAAACTCTTGGATTTATCATCTTCCTCAACTTCACGAGTAAACTCCACCTGCATCACAAACAGAAAACACAACTCAGCAACTGCAAACTTCCTCTATGGCATCTTACGTCAGAGGTTTGCACAGAGTCTGGCTGCTCTACATCATGCAAAAGTTGGGGGATAAGCAAGTATTTCTGGACAGATGTACTATATGCATGGTTTCTTGGATGCAGCACTTCTACAGCAGGGCCAACTTTCTTCTGCTTTCTTTATTAGATTGGCAGAATGATCTCTGTAACTTCCTTGACTCAGGGGAATCCAGCAGGTCACCCAGAACGTTCCTCCCAGCACAGCCTCATTTACCCGTACCTCGCACAACAGAGAAAGCCAAGGGTTACCTGGACAGGAAACACAGCGGCATCCCGAACAACGAAAGGTTTCACCTTAAAGGCTTTGCTCAGAGCAGCTGCCTGGTAGACTGCACCCATCGCAGCAGCTTCATCAGCATTAATATTCTTGCCCAGTTCTTCTCTATAAAGTGAAAAGCAACATATGTCAGCTTTGCAGCTGCTGCCATGAACAGCGACTTGTCAATAGGAGACAGACTAGAAGGGGACCTCACATACTCACTTGCCCACAGCGTTCAGCAAAACCTCCTGCACTTTGGGGACCCGTGTGGCACCACCAACTAGAATCACCTGGTCAATTCCATCCTAGGGATTGGAAACAGTCACCTTGTCTTGAGAAAGCAATTTTGGAAAGCTAAGTTCAGGGCTTCCTTACACTCCTTTCCCAGTCACCACGCACTGACATGGTGCTCCAAGAATACCCAGGCTATGTCCTGCCATCCCAGTGCAGGTCAGTGCCTGGTAGATCCCAGACAGGCAAACACAAGCTATGCCACCATGAGGAACCTCAAGTCAGGTCTGTCACACAGGGACAACATAAGCACTGCTTCAAGTCCCCTGAAACACGGGACTTGATTCAAAATTAGACAGAATACAGTTTAATGCCAGAGAAGCCAATGACTCGGCCAGCAAGCTGGACCAGAACAGACGGACACCCAGACTTTAAGAGGTGACTCAGTGTGTCTTGCACTGAATACCAGAGCCAAAAGATGCTTAAGAGTGTCCTGGTACTCTGGAAAGCGAGCATTTAACAATGCAGTAAATCTCTCCAAAGGATCGCATCATGTTTGGTCCAACTGTGGCACGCAACAGCGCCTCTAAAGGGAGCGCTCAAAGGAGAAGCCTGAGCAGCAATGATTCTGCCTCCAGGCACTTTGAGTTAAAACTTGAGGAGTGAGACCAGAACCACCATCTGAGACAAAAAAATAAATAAATAAGTTATCAGTGTTTCAAACCTCCGGCCCAAGAGTTTTTTTAAGATAAAGAAACCCCTCCTCCACATCCTTTGTTTTTGGTGGATAGTGCAGGGAACTGTGACAGACTCCTGCTTGACACCACAGGAAGTAAATTCTCTGTGGCACCAACACCACTCTATGACAGCAGCAAGCATCTGAACCTCTCAGCAGTGCTGATAACGCAGTCACTGATGCCTTGATTGTGATGTGACAGCACCTCCATACATAGAAACTTCAGCCTTTCTAATGTATTTTCTTAAACCTACCAGGTTCATCTCTGCGCTGCTCAGAGCCTGCTGCACAGGTCCTGGGACTCGCTGGAACAAGTCAGAGCACAAATCCTCAAATTCTTGCCTTGAGACCTTGGCCTTGAAGTCGATATCATCCAGCAGTCCCTCAATCTGTCCAGAAAAAGAACAGTCAGAACGAAATATCAGTGGAGCATTCTCCAAACAAAATCTTTGCCTGACTTGCCCAGTGTGCAAAAAGTTCCAGCTTTCTTAATGCTCCTAGGACCTGATTGCACTCATCCGAATCTTGCCACTGCTAAGGTGATGAGAGGATGCAATGTGGATGTAACAGACAGCTTCTCTCAGTGAAAGTGTGTTTAACAAACTTCACATGACTAACTCTCCACCAATCCACTCAATCACCAGTGATACCAAGCGGGCACAAGTTGAGAAGGACCACCAGTGCCACCACCATCACCCCCAGAATATCAGGAGTGTGCTGCTCTTCAGCACACTGATGCTGTAGAAGGATAGCATTCCTGTGCACCTGTCCTTGACCCACCCCACCCTCAGTCCTAAAAAGCTGGGAACTCTGTCACAGAAAGTCAGACCTGTGCCATGTGGTCAGCATTTGCGCTCAGGACAGTTTTCAGGCGGTTGGCCTCCTTCAGTAGCTTGGCCATGGCCCGGGGATTCTTTCGGACATCTTTTGAAGGGTGCTGTTTATTAAAGAGTTTTGCCAAATAGTCACGGAGACGAAGCTCCATCTCTAAACCTCCAAGAGTACGGTCAAACCTGAGCAAAAGAACAAACAGAGATGTAACAATTTGAACTGAAATGCAAACAAACTGTGTATTATTTCACAAATATGCAGAGCAGCAGGTGGTA
The DNA here is from genome assembly GCA_028020825.1 of Podargus strigoides. Taxonomy (NCBI): domain Eukaryota; kingdom Metazoa; phylum Chordata; class Aves; order Caprimulgiformes; family Podargidae; genus Podargus; species Podargus strigoides. The sequence continues at coordinate 215,859 of CM051646.1, forward strand.
AAAAGTAGCTGCTTTACTATCAGCAGTGTCTGACTGGAAAGAACAAAGGTTGTTCCAAAAATAACATATTATAATGAAACAAAGAAAAGAAAGATTCACCACCACAACAGCCTTTGAGCCACAAACTTCATTATATTTATGGTAAAGGCCTTATGGCCAAGCACATCAAACAGCTGAGAAGCCAAAGGATAACTGCCTCAGGTCCCAGGTATTTTCTTTGAAAACAGCAGTATAAGTGCTTTGGAGTTAAAATTGCTGGGCTGGCGATTCACAGCATCCCCCTCATTTGGCAAACACACTGCATTTTCATTCCTCTCTTGAGGGATATTCTGCTTTTTCAAACTGACACACTCTACTTCTGTAAGGTTATATGAAATGGAGTTATGCTTAAATGGCCTGAGGCTATGAAAAAGCATGCCTGAAGCAAATTAGGTATCCTGGTTGCCTCCTGGGCTTTTGGAAGTTCTCAGTTACCTTCTGCACAAGACAGCGACACCAGAATTGTTACCAAACAGAGCCTTCTTGCTCCAAACATTTCCCACTCTGCCATGCAAATTACTGTGCTGAAGCCTCACTGCAAAATTCCACGTTTAGAAGAGACTGTGAAACAAATGGTTTCTTTCCCAAGACCTGTGGGGTTTGTGCAACTCGTGTTGAATTCTTACCCAATGCCCTGGATCTGCAATTGAGGTTGGGTTCCCGAGTCCTTAGTTTTCACTGTCTGATACGTAACAATAGTACAAATGGTGCTTCCTGCTCCCATGTCATAAAACATGATATTCTGAAAAGAGAAGCTGGGACGGTGAAGCAGAAACACCTGGATATCCCCCACAAATAAGGAAAGAACCCACATCTGACCAAGCTCGATACAGGCCAAGACTATCCACCTCCCTAGCCTGACTTTATACCCTAACAACAGGACTCATACTTTGGTCAGACACAGGAGATGTTCAGGGTCACACTAGATACAAGCAGACAAGAAAACTTTTTTCATCCATTTCATAGATCAGAAAACAAAGCTTTGCCCTGAAAAATGTCCTTCAACCTCAGGAAAATCAAGTATTTCAGCGTTGGTCTTCCGATACCTTAGAAAATCACTAATGTTATTCCCCCCCGGGTTGATGGAAAAGGAACAAACACACATTTACAGAACAGGAACTCTCAGCCACCTGCCCTCAGCTCCAGAAGCTTTCAGGCTTCACCACATATTCATACAGGGTTTCATCTCTTCCTTTTGTTGATGAAAACAGAGGGGACTGGGTGACTAGCAGAGTCCAGTTCCTCACAGCTAAGTCCTCTTGGTTTTATATTCTGTAGCACTTTCTCCCCCCCCGCCAAACATGCAGGACTCACCGCATCTCCCAACTGTGCCTACCTGTGCAGTGGCATTGATGTCTTTCCTCCTAAAAACTCCGTAGTTCAACGCTACAGCAGTGTTGTCATTGATGAGCTGCAGCACCTTCAAGTCAGCCATGCGAGCAGCATGCAGAACTGCTCTCCTCTCTGCCTGGTTGAAGTAGGCAGGAACAGTGATCACCGCGTCCTTGATGGGCTGCTCTGAAAGAGTTGCAGGGAAAATGTTTTTCCATCAGTGCAGCCATGTGCAAAGAGTCATTATAACAGGGTGGTGGTAGCAAAGCCAGAGAAACCGAGGTAAAGACCAGTATAGAATGCAATACTGAAGCAGCATCAGCAGCCAGGATCTTCAGGGATGAACCTGTGTCCTGCTGAAACCAAGCAGACTTTGAAGATTCCCTCAAAGCCATGTGTCTACTGGACTCTTTCAAACATCAGGGCACTCTAAAATGCTCTGGGCTGCCTTAAATTTCAAGAAATATTATCTCTACAGAGCCTTACTTTATCACTGGATCATGTTCACTCTCCAGAGTGAAAAGTTCCTGGACTGGCTTTAGTATTACTAACCAGACAACACTCAGCCTCCGAGTAATGATGCAAGTCAAACATGTCAAAGAAATCCACCCAGTTTTGATCACTGTGGTATTTCACTAGCACCACAACATGGAAAATGCATGACAGTCTCTTGTCTGTTAGCAGGTTTCACAACAGAGGGCAGATTTTGCTCTTTAATTGCAGCTCAGCTCTGGCAGCAAGCCTGCATCCAGACTGATTACAACGCAGGCTTCAAGACAGCCACCTCCACCCTCCCCTGCAGTGACTTACCAATGTGCCTCCACCCCAGCCACACATGTGAGTGGAAAACACCTCACTCGTTTTCCAGACGTTGCCAGTAAGGCTCCTTCACTGCCAGGCTGGGTAGGATCTGGGGTGCCTGCCCCCACGAATAGGATTAAGACTCCAAACTCACATCATATTAGAAACACATGATGACTTGACAGCTGCTAAGTCTTGCTTACAGCCTACAGCTGGAGAGAACCAACCACCTGTTTATAAAAACTTGTGAGTTTTCAGACACCTTCGGTCTCTACTCAAATCCTATCATACACAAACACACACACAGATCTACTATAAGAAACAGTTAAATCATTCCAACCTGCAAATTCCTCAGCCAGACCACGTGAATAGTTCAGGACCATCCCCAGCATCTCCTCTGGAGAATACTGTATCTTTCTATGAGAAACAGACAGGAAAGACAACAGAGTCAGCTGTAGAAGCCTGGTAGCCAAAGCCCCACCCCAAAGGAGCCCAGCAGTAGCCACTTACGGGGACAGCTTGAAGATGACGGTCCCCCTCTTCTCATCCTTCACCAGTTCATGCTCTGGGAATCGGGACTGGTACAGTGCCACATGAGGGTTATCAATACGCTTACCCAGCAGATCCTGGAAGTACCTGAATGCCACCTTGGGGGTCCTTATGGACTGCAAAATGAAAAAGCATGTCACCCAGGTATATTTACTTGGCTTTGCTGCTGTCAAACCTCTCCCAAGCTATGTGGTGAACAGCTCTTGTTATGGGAGTTCAGAGCACAAGACTGGTGTGCAAAGAGCCCGTAACACACCAAGGAGATGCGAAGAGAAGTAGAGAACAAAAAATAAAACTTCCCAGCTCAGACAAAGGACCCAGAAGTAGGAACATGTATTTTGCGTACAGGAACGGCAGTTAGCATAATAAATAACAAGAACTTTTACCATTCCTAGGGCGCTATCACCAAAGAGACGCTCATTCTCCTTCAAAGAAACAGCCACGGGCGTTTTCCTTCGTGACTCCCTGTGTAGAATGGGAGGAATAAACCAGTCAAAACAGGTGAATGTGCAATAGAGTCCCTAACGAGGAAGGGCATTGTTTCCATTTCAGAAAGACTAAGGAAAGGTGCTTGGATACTCCCTATGGAAAGGAAGGCCAGTCTCTGCTCACCTGAAGGGCTGCAAAAGCAGCACCTCCCTTCAGAGCTTTCAGACCTCCTGATGTTCCTCATGACACAAGCAAATAACGTGCTTTACCAAAACACAGATAGATGTCTTTCAGATTCACAGCCAAAGCTGCGTCGGGCAGATTTCAATTTTCATTAGCACACTAAGGCGAAAATTTCACTATGATAACTACAAAATGGCTTAAAGTTGTCCACTAAGCTCAGTGCAGACTACCCACTTCCAAATGCCTCCCAACATAATATTGACTCTCTAACATAAGGCTACAACAAAATGACTTGCCACGAAGAAGAAAGGCTCACAAGCAGGTTTCTAGTACGTGCTGCTTTGTACTTAGACAAGACTGGCTTTATTTTAGCTCTCTTCCACCAGCGAGAGGAACAGCGTTAATTGAACCCTCGTTGCCCTAAATCCTCGCCTCCTCACAGCGGTTGCAATGATGCTTCAAGCCCCAGTGGAGCAGAGAGATCCCCCCACGTTACACCTCCGACACTGGCACGGGCTCGGGGAACGGCCGCTCACTTGTTCAGGACGATCTCCATCGGCACGCCGGGTTTCACAATGGCGATCTTCATCGACTCGCTGCCCACGTCCACCGACATCACCGCCACAGCCTCTGCAGCGCGACGGGAAACACAAAATCTCCGGTCAGAACCTACCCTGCAGGAGAACACACTTCTTCCCGGTACCGATAAAGCCGGACGGGCCGCTCGGAGGGGACGGCGGCGGGATGGTATCGAAGCACCGGGGGGCAGCCGGCCACCCGCACGCCGGCCCAGGCGGGAGGGAACCCGTGAGCCCCGCCAAGCCCCGGCCCGCCGGCGGCCCCGCATCGCACATACCGCTGCCGGGGAGGCGGCAGGAAAGGAGCAGCCAGGCCAGCGCCCAGCAGGGCACCCGCGCCATGCTCGCCGCCGTCCGGGCCCGTCCCGTCCCGCCGGCAGGAGCTGCAGCGGCGGCCCCGGCGTCTCGCGCAACCCCCGACCCGGACGCGGCGCGAGCTCATTGGCGCGGCCGTCAGCGCCGGACCCCGAGCGCCAATCCCGGCAGCCCGCGCGCCCCCATTGGGCCACGTCGGGGGAAGCCGGAAGCGGGCACGACGGGAACTTTGATCCTATTGGCCAGGAGCGCCGGGGCGGAGCACGGGGGGGGCCGTGGTGGCGTTATACGTGTACGTGTACGTGGTGACGTCATGCAAGCGCAAGCGCGCAACGGCACGGCAACATAGCCACGTGCGGCCCGTTTTTTGCGCGCGCGCGCCCCCTGGCGACTAAGAGACGCCTCGCCGCAACTAGGCCCCGCCTCTGCCCCGGGCCCCGCCCCTGCCCCGGGCCCCGCCTCTGCCCCGGGCCCCGCCTCTTGCCGGGGTTCCACCCCGCCCCTTTTCTGAGCCCCGCCCCTGCGCCAGGCCCCGCCCCTACCCCGGGCCGCTGTGCCAGCGGTTCACACCCCCGGTCCGGCATCCCGCACCTCCCCGCGGCAGAAGCTCCGGGCACCCGCAGGTCTTTGGCAGCTTTTTTTTTTACGTTTCAGCACTTTGATACGTTTCCAATAAATTTTGCTTTTAAAAAGTCAACATAATAAAAAAGAAGATTATTCCCTTGGCTGAGCAGGTGATGCTGCCAGGCCCGGTCCCAGCATGGCTCCACCGCTGTGGCACATGCAGCCCTTGGCATGGGGCAGAGGAGGGACCGTGCCCCCCTGGGAGCTCCTCTGGGCTTGGAGTGCTCAGGAGTCCATCAAGCCGGCGGCTCTGGGGTGCGCAGCATCCCCCCACGCCCTCAGTTCATGAACTGGGTGTACCCCTCTGCCCCGGTGACAATGACGTCCATCCAGATGCGCATGGCCTCGGCCGAGGGGGCCACCATGTAGTAGAGGCGGTCGTGGGTCTTGACACAGAAAGTGAGTGCAGGGTTCGGGCTCTGGGGAGGAGAGGAGGATGGGGTCAGTGCTCTGGCCCCGCTCAGCATGGGGGTCCTGCCACCGGTACCCTGAGGAGCTGGCACCATTAGCGGCCACAGAGCACTCCAAGAGCACCCCTGGCACAAGCTGCCCTGCTGCCTGCACAACGGAGGGCGATGGAGGGGGACGGTGATGCTGGGGGTTCCCAGCAGACACCACAGCAGTGGCAGTGCCTGGCTCTCACCTTTGCCGCGCTGCGGAGGTGGTCGTAGTAAACCTCTTCGATGGCTTGGAAGTAGATGACGCCCTTCAGCTTTGTCTCGTGTTTATCTGCTCGAGAGAAGGAATCAGTGTCAGCCACAGCGCTGCGGGCAATGGCATGGGGAGGGAGCAATGGCACAGGGCCACACGGGGACTCACCCACATAGTACGAGAGGGTGCGCTTCATGCGGTCAAAGACGAACCAGCGCTTCTTCCAAGACTTGATCTTGCCACCCATCTTGATCAGGTAGCCCTTGCACATCTTCTCTGTCAGGATGATGTGGTAGCAGGTGTCCACGCTGTGGCCCGAGGACTCGATGTGCAGCCGCAGGTCGAAATCCTCCTTGCGGATGGGAAGGTACCGCGTCAGGGGACGAGCCTGGAAAGCAACGCAGCCTTGCAAAGCCTGCTGGCAGTGGTGAGAGCCACATCACCCTGCTGGGACCCTGGGACACTGCTGGAGAGCTGGGTCCCACAGCAGAGGGGGCAGCCCACCCCTCACCTGTGAGAAGTGCTTCTCCCGCAGCTTGACCTCCTTCTCCACTAGCTTCTGCCGCCGCGCTGTCTCGTCCTGCAGCCGGCGTTCCAGCTGCTCCCGGCGCCGGCGCTCGTCCTCCAGTGCCTGTCGCCGCAGCTCCATCTCCCGCTCCTGCCAGCACACACAGGCACTCAGCCCCAGGGGATGGGGCACCCACTCCCCCACTGGCTGTGGTGCCAGTGCCCCTGCTCACCCGGGATTCCATCAGTCGTGACTTCTCCGCATGTGCCTCCTTCAGCATCTTCTCCATCTCCTCAATCTTCCCCACCTCCATTCCGCTGGCACTGCAAGACAGCCACAGATGCCATCCCAGCAGGAAGGATCTCAAGCCAGCGGCATGGCCAGCAGAGCGAGCTGTCCCTCTGGCTGTGGGAGCTGTCCCTGGGGGTACCTGGAGACGTTGTCGGGCGAGCAGGCAGAGTTGTTGCCGGTGGAGATGCTGGTCTCCAAGCTGTCTGAGCTCTCCAGGCTGAGGGTGTCATACGCATGGTCCAGCTCCTCGGCCCGGGGCCCGATGCCATGGGGACGGTGGTGGTGGAGGATGGAGTGATGCACAAGCGGGGGGAAGACGGAGGGGAAGGGAGGCTGCCCGTGCAGGGCTTCCCACTGGGACTGAGCTTCAGCGGCTGCTTTCTGCTTCAGCTCCGCCAGCCGCCGCTTCTGCTCCTCAATCACCTGATGACCTGTGCCACAGGAAGAGGACAACGATGACTGAGCACGCTGCACTGACAGCTACACTGCAGCGGGCCAGGCGATGGCACGAGCAAGAGAAGATGCCGCAGGCGCTGCTGGAGCTGGGGAGGGATGGTGGGTGCAGAGGTGGGAGCTGCCATCACAACTCCCTGGTGAGCTCAACAAGCAGCACCCATCAGGGCAGGAGGAGGGGGCCCAGGCAGCCAAGGCAGGCACATGCACCAGGTTGGCAGGAGCAGGCTCAGCAAAGCATTAGCGGGTTAGGGAAGCACACAACTGTCCCTAAGCAGATGCCAAGAGGCCCACAGGGTCCTGGGCTGGCCATGCTCCTCCTATGCATGGCAGAAGGTGCCAGGAAACAGCCATGCTGCTGCCTCTGGACTGCTCTAGGCAGTCCAAGCCATCCTGCGTCTCTACCTGGTAGATTGCCTGGCTGCAAGGGCTCTGCTGGGAGTGGCTTGGCTGGAGACACGCCGTCAGGCGGAGGGGTCAGGAGGGAGAGAAGGGGGAAAAGCAAGAAACTGTGAGAGAGGCACCGCATCCTGCCAGAGCACTGCCACTACCGCCTTCGGCCGGGCTCCCTTCTCCATCACTCCAGTGGCACTGGGGGAAGCGTCTCCTAAAGTCCCACCACCCCAAGAGCCGGAGCTTACCCTTCTGCTGCAAGGCCAGCTGGCGTTTGGTCTCGATGTCCTGCAGTGTGGCCGCCAGGTTGCGGGGCAGGCTGCCCGCCGGGCTCGGGGGGCCCTGGGCAGGACAGCAGGTGGTCAGCTGGAGGGACAGGGGTGGCCCCAGGCATGCAGGAGCCATAGCTGGGGTGTCTGGGGCCACACAACACCTGGCTCTCCCTGGCAGCCATACCTTGGGTGAGGGGCTGCGCCCCAGCACAGAGAGGTTAGTCTGCGAGGATGAGGGGGTCCTGCTCTTCAACCGAGGGGCAAGGGCACCAGTGTCACCCTCCGTTTTGGCACGATAGACCTGGGCACAGAGACGCAGAGGTGAGAGGGGCACAGGGGGCTGAAAAAGCCCCTCTGGATGGATGGGTCAGCAGTCGGTGGAACTGAGTATCCCCTCCCCAGGCCATGCCCCTGTGTCAGTGTTGTCCTGGCAGGGATGCAGGCAAGAGGAGGCAGAGGCTGCCTCCCCGAGGCGTGCTGCCCACTGTGGGTCTCTCTGCACCTGGCAGTGCCCAAGGTGCGGAGCCCTGTGCTGCCCCACTCCCGCCGTGGTGTGCAGCCCTGAAGCCTGAGCCCCAGCAACAGGGATCCGGGATTACCTGGAGAGGCTTGTGAGAGGAGTGAGCTTTAGCTGGAAGCGGAGGAGGGGAGGAAGGAAGAGAGACAGAGGAGGAAGAGGTCTCAAAGCCAGCCATGACCTCCTGGTACCACTTCTCTAAATCAAGAGCCGGGAGCCACGCGGGGCCACCTGGCAGCTGCTGCTCCATCTAGAGAGAGACACCACGTGAGAAAGGAGGGCGAAGTGCAGCGGGAGGGACAGATGCACAGAAATGGAGAGGTTGGAGCATCCCTGCCTACACCCACACCACCCTCCCAGAATGGGACCTGCAGACCCCTGGAGACCCCAAGCACTCCCTGGCTGAGTCTCAGCAGCTCTGGGACCCCCTTGCTGCTGATGGGGCTGGCAAGAGCCGATGCAAGCGCTGGGAGGGCACAGAGCCCCCCTGCTCTGCCTCACAACTGGGCAGGGCTCAGGCAGGTGGCTGGGTGCTGGCAGGCAGGGAAGCAGCACGCAGGGCAGCGAGGAGGGTGCAAACTGGAAGGACCCTGGCTGCCACTGAGCCCCATCTGCAACTCAACCCTTCCCGTGCATCCCCTTCAACTCTCAGGGTGAGCACAGGGGCGGAGGGAGGGAAACGGGCCACAAACCTCTGCAGAGACGGAAGAAGAGAGAGACGGAAGAGGAGAAGGAGGAGCAGCAGCACAGCCTGAGGATGAAGAAGCCGGAGGGGCACAGCCCAGCAGGGAAGTGGCAGGGGCACAGAGGCCACCCAGGATGCCCGAGAGCTGTTCAACTGTCACGTACTGGGCAGAGAGAAGCAGATTAAACCAGGAGAAGAGGCTCCAAGCAAGGGCAAGCAGGCACAGGGGAATGAGCAGATGGCTCAAGCCCCCAAGAGGGTGCCATGTCCCCAGGAGGAAGGGTGGCTGATGCTGTCCACCGCCCTAGCACTGGGCACTGGGTCAGGCCCCCACCTGCTCTGCATCCTCCCAGCCTGGGACTGGCGACCAGGACAGGGTCCAACCAGCAAAGGGCCGCCCTTCCACCCCACTGGGCACCAGCTCTGATCCCCAGCCCTGCTGCCACTGCCCCAGAGGGCAAAGCCCATCTGGAGCAGGCAAGAAGTGCTCCCCAGCAAGGAGACTGGGCAGTCCAGCTTCTGCTCCCTGCTCAGCTGCAGCCGGACAAGTTCCCCAGCCCAAGAGAGAGGTGGGCTCTGAGCACGAGGGCACAGAGGGAGGACGTATGGTTTGCAGCATCCTCACTGCCCAGGATGCAGTGGGCAACCCAAAGGAGCAAACCCGAGCATGCTCTGGAGCGGGTACCTCGTCGGCTGTGGGAGGTACAGCAAGCAAGAAAGAGCGCTGAGCGGCAGCAGGGGCAGCAGCAGAAGCTTTAGTGTCCAGGCTGGGGCCGTGCGCATTGCTGCAGAACCTGAAAACGTCAGACAGCCTCATGTACTCCTAGAAATCCACGGCGGAGAAGGAGGAGAGTTAGACCTATGCGCTGGCATCACGGCGCTGACTGCAAAGCGGAGCGGATCTCCCCGCACATGCACGTCCCCCCACCTTTGCCTGCCCAGCCCTTCCTTGCCTCACTGCCCTCCCTGCCTGTGGCTGCCTCGGTGCACAGCACCACGTGGGGAGCCGGGGCTTGGCTGGGTGTCCCGGCACGTCACCTTGCTCCTGCCTTAGGCACAGCTTTGCCCTTTGGGGACAGAGCACTGCAGCCTGCCCAACCATGGCACCTTCAGCCATTCCCATCACCCAGATTGTGGGGTCCCCCAGGGTCCCCAGCCACAAGCCCTTCCTGGTGCGACAGCACCAGGTGAGGCACCTCGAGCTGCTCCAAGGCAGCTTAAAATCCACCTCGTCATCCATTCTGAACCAAACATGCCAAAGATGGGGATTTGCTCTTTTTCTGGAGAAGCCAGGCCAGTAAGACCCTAAAGGATCCTGTCAGGAGGTGCCCAGCCAGCAGGTAAGCGGCGGGCAAGGGGGAAGCACAGGGATACCTGTGCCACACGGTGCTGCACTGGGGTTAAAACTGAGGGTGGCAGCAGGAGTCGGGATGCCCAGCGAGCTCAGGAGAGCACCTGAAATCGGGGTCTGAGTGTCAACAAGCATAGCCACTGGAGAGCTAAATGAGAAATGGCCCAGCTGTGCCATCTCAGCATGCTGCTGGAGTTATGCCCAGCTGCCCGAAGGTGACGTTAGTAAGGGGTCTGGTGGTGGCTGGGCCAGGAAGGGGGCAAGCGAGCAAGCACATGCAGTTAGTCCCATTACCTCTTGTGCCTTGGGGTACGAGCGGGCGGCAGGAGTAGCTAAGGAGGCAGCTGCTGCTGGCAGGGGGCTCAGGGGCTTAATTCCCTCCAACAGCTCATAAGGCTCTGAGATATGGAGGGTCTCCTGTTGGAGGGTAAAGACCACATAGGCAAGGCAGGCAAAGGCAGCAAGCCTGGCTCTTGCTTTTCCCTCCCTCAAAGCCTGGCAATGGTCTCTGCAGCCCACAGAGAGACTCTGAGCTGCTGGGAGCACCTGACTCCGGCCAGAAGGCACTTGGAGCACAGGAGCCACTGCAGAGCAGAGTGTGCGGTGCACCAGGCTCATCCCTGCTGGCAGCAGCAGCTCAAGGTGGCAGGAGAGCAGCCCTAGGAACCATACTCCCCTCTCCCCACTTACCTCTCTGAGAGCTGAGGACATTTTGGGGAAGCTCCTACTGCCTGTGACAAGCTGGTATCGCCTCTCCAGAGACACAAGCTTCTCCTTCTCCTGAGCATGGGGCAACAGTGAGAGCAGAGGCAGCTGATGGTTACTGGCACCCCAAGGCCAGTCCCCCGCAAGCTCACCCCAACTGTCAGCACCTCAGCAAGAGCCAGCACAATCTTGTTGAGCTCTCTGGCTCGGGCACCCCCAGGGTCAGGGAGCACATGTCGACCCCGCAGCTGTTGCGTTACCTTCTGCAGGAGCTGCAGGACGCTGTTCCTCTCCCTGGCCAGGCGCTCGGCCTCCTGGGCACTCTGCAGCCGGATCTGGGCAGCCTGGGCATCTAGGGCGGCCACCCGCTCCTGGGGAGCAGGCAGTGGGGATGAGCAGGCTGCTGGCGAGCTTCCGAGCTCAGCCAGAGCTGTGGGGCACATCCCAGCCACACTGGACCCACTGCCCCCTTCCATCCCTACCTTTCTGCGGGCGATGCTGCGGTGGCACTCAGCCCGGCTCTGCAGGAGCTGCTGGCCCCGCGTCTCCCGCTCCTCCTCAAGACGGCTCTCCCGCTCCAGCTGCTGGAACTCCAGGTCCTCAAACAGCTTGGCCTCTGACTCCAGTGCCTCTGCCTCCTTCAGACACATAAGGGCACAGTGGATCACTCCCTCTGGACAGGCACATCCTCATCCTGCAGGCAGGTCTCCTGCAGTGAAACCTCCTGCCATGCCCCCATGTACTGCTGGTGCCAGCTGGGAATGGGAACCCGTGGCCAAGCCTATCCTTGGCACCCTGGGCAGACAGGCAGGCAGCTTTCCCTCCTTCTCTGCACCAGTAACGTGGGAGACACCGGCAACCTCTGCCCAGATGGAGAAGGCGATGGAGGCACCGGGCATCGGACAGGCCAGAGCCATCACCCCTGTGAGACCAGGAGCTCGCCACAGCCAGGGGCTTCACCCAGCCCTTGGAGAGTAGCTGCCCCCATTGAACCTCATCCAGGCTGGTGCCATGCCCTGCCAGGCAGCAAAACACCATGCGCTGGCATAACCACCAACACACAGCCCCACATCACCATGCCGATGGGTGGCAGAGCCCCCACGGACAAGCACTGCGCTGGACAAATGCCTGCGCGTCCTTCCAGCCTTCAAGCACCAACAGCACACGGCAGCATGCAGCTCAGGGTCTGCTGGTGCCACCCCGGCAGCCACTGCACCCTGCTTGCCATGGGGACACATTTCACCGTGTTCCAGGAGCAGGGCAGCCGTTGCTCTTGCAGCATGGCATGGTACCACCAGTGCAGTGACTACCAAGGGCTCCCAAGGGCACCAGGGCCACCCCATTGCCCTCCCTGCCCGCCACATGCCAGGATCCGCATCCAACAAGGGGTGCCTGTCCTGAGCAGCAAGGTGAGTTTATCTGCACAGTGAGGGCCGGGCAGGCACCGGCCGTGGGCTGGGGAAGGTCAGTCACTACTGGAAAATACCAGATAACGGGGAAAAAATGCTGCAGACCAGCAGTAACATAAACCGACGGCACCACATAAATAAACACTGGCGGGAAATAGCTGGAACTGGACACATGAGGACCCAGCAGTCCCCAAGGCTCCCCCGCCTGCCCTCCTCTGAGGAGCAGGAGCTGTGCTCCGAGGAGCACGTTGGCTGCGCAGCAGGGGCAGCACTGCACCCCGGGCCCGGGCGAGCGGCAAGCTTACCAGGACGGCGGTGCCCGGCGCCAGCCACCTCCAGCCTGGGTAAGACGCTCCCCATGCGGCCCCAGCTGGTGGGGAAGAGCTGGCCTAAGCTGGAGCGGAGGGAGGTGGGCCATGGTCCGGGAGGGGTGGGGGGAAGACACTGACCCTTCGCATCTGCTCCCGCAACTGCTCCTGCAGTGACTCAGGGCACTTATCAAGGTGGCTCTTCGACTCATGGTAAAGCGCCCGGAGTTGCTCTAGCTCCTTTCTTTCAGCATCAACCTTTGCCCTTTCCTGAATCAGGGAAGAATGAGACAAAACAAAAAAAAAAGGGGGGCAAAAAAAAAGAGAGAAAACACACTTCTCAAATCTGCGCCATGCAGAAGCTGCAGAGTTAGAGAGGGGCTTAGCTGGAAAAAGAGGGGGCTCGTGGGAAGGACCATCACTGCACCTATGGGGGCATCAAGAAAGCAACAGCTGTGGGGACCTGGGCTGGGCAGTGTTAGAGGGGTTATGGGCAGTCCTCCACCTCAGCCTTGCATTTTGATGCTGAAAGCCCACTTACGGGCAGTGAAAAGATTGATGCTCGCTGAGGTCCAACCCTGCTGCGGGAGCCGCTCAGGCTGTGCCGAGTTAGTGGCAGAGCAAACACTTGCTCCTGGCCCTGGAAAAGTTGGAAAGCGTCCCCAACCCTCCTTCCCATGGCTGCAGGAGCAGCACAATGGAGGCCAGCAACATGGGGCTGGCATAGGGGATTACGGGATTACTCCTGCAGGGTCAGCAGCCCCGTTTAGGGGCTTTGGCATTGGGAAACCCACACTGCAAGAAACCCCACTCCATGCTGCAGAGGCACGGGGATCTGTTCAAAGGGACACGGGGGGACACATCAGCAGGGAGACAGGGCTGGCAGAGATGGGCACCCTGGGACAGGGGTTGCAGGGTGCCCAAAGGGGCTCCCAGGCATGCAGAGATGTCAGAAGTGATGGCAGACTTCAGAGCAGGCGCTGTTAGTGCAATTAGTGCAGGTGGGTTAGGAAAGCGGGTGATTAGATCAGCAGAGAGGTTGGGAGGGGGATTTCCCTATGTTCCTCTCCTGGCTCTGCATGAGGCTGCCCCTGGCTAGCAATGGGCTGGGAGACCAAAACCAGAACAAAAACCCCAAACGCCACAGGGGCACGGCTGGCAGGTCCTGATGGCAGCTCTGCCCAGCCGCAGGCAACCAAACAGCCTGGACACCTCTGGCCACTGGGCTGGCCAGACCCCCAGGGATGCTGGTGCTGCGGCACAGAGCCACTGTTGGGACCTGGGCATAGGCTGCACGGGGGCACTGGCCTTGGGCAGGGCCATGCCACATTGCCTGCAAGGCTGCGGGACAACTGGCAGCCAGCAGCTGGGATGAGTGTGCCACGAATGCAGTGGCACGGGTGCCTTCAGGCATGGCTGGCAGATCACAGCAGCAATTGCACCAAAGACAACTCCAGGGGAAGGGGGCCGGGGCCCCCTGCTGAGTCACTGAGCCATGTGAAACATCCACAGCGACTTCCTAGCCACCTCCAGCAAGCTGAACGCTACAGTGGTGTCTGCCATCACACATGAAGGTGCCCCAACAGGGAGCAGAGTGGGGGGACTCACTGCAAGACACAGCCCCCTGGCAAGAGCAGGGAGTGGGAAGCCCTGAGGCCCTCACCCCAGAGTCAGTGCTGCAGGCAGCAGCCATCGGGGAAAGCCCCACGCCGCAGAACCTCCCTGCAAGACCCCGCTGGCGCAACAGACGGCAGCCAAAACACACTCCAAGTGTCAGCCCTGCCCTCCTCCAGCAGGGCTGTGGGACCAGTCCCAGGAAGACAAACAGACAGACTCCCTCACAGCACAAATGCAGAGGGGATGCTCCTCAATGCCTCTGCAGCACCTGGGAACAGGAGAATGTCCCCCCAGGGGAACACTGCAGTGCAGGGCACTGTGGCACCGTATGGAAGCACTGGAGTGGGCACAGCCTGGCCCGCGCCAGGGGAGCCCTGCCCCAGGGGGGCTCACCTTGTCCTGCTCCTTCCAGATGCTGGCGTCCAGGTTGGAGAGCTTCTCCTGCAGCTGCTGCACTGCCTCTTGCTCCTGCTGCAGACGTGCCACCTCCGACTCTCGCTCGCCCTGCAGCAGTGCCCGCTCCATCTCTGCCTGGATGGGCATGGCCGTGTCAGGATGGCTGCCCCAGTCGGATCTGGCTCATGCCCATGGGATCGGGCACTGGCTGGTGAGGGCAGTGAGCTGCAGGGTCCCAGCAAGGCACCCCGTCCCCTCACCTCTCGCGATGTCTCCTGCAGCTGCTGCTCCAGCTCCTTGACGCGGCCCTTCAGCTGGTCCAGGCGGCCGAGCACGCTGGCACGCTCCTCCTCCAGCTGCTGCACCTCCTTGGCCCGGGGGCCTGCCAGCTCCTCGTGCTGCAGAGAGGCCAGGTTGGCACGGCATGGCACGGTGTGGTGTGGCACAGCATGGCACAGCACAGCCTTTCCCTCACCTCGTGGTGGGTGCTCTCAGTGCTGCTGCACTCCTCCTTCAGGTTCTCCTCATCCGATCTCTCCAGGCTCTCCCTCTGCCGCAGCTCCTTGGTGGCACGGCCCAGAGTTACGGCACCCCTGGGCACCCGCTGGCCAGCATCCGCGTTGCCAGCCAGGAGCCGGTGCACGTCATCCGGATCGGTGCTGTCTGTCTTGGTGTACTCGGCACAGAGGTTCAGGATGGTCTCCAGGCGCTGACGCTCCTGCAGGGAAGAACTGTCAGCGTGGCACCCGCCCAAGCATGCACCACTGCCAGAGCCCGCAGGACCCCGTGCCGATGGCAGGCACTGTGACGCGGGCTCACTCCTTGCCCTGCCCACATGCTGGGACAGGCTGGGGACATTGCAAAGCCCGACACAGCTCACCCTGACCCCGCACTGGAGCCAGGCACGCGACGCGCCAGGAGCTGGAGACGGACTAATTACAGGCCGCCATGCGCCTCCGCTATTTCCAGGCAGTGACTCAGGCCGCCCGCGCCGGGTGTGAGTCAGGACTGAGCAAACAGGGCTCCAGCAGCCGCTGGGCCCAGCAGATGCTCAGGGCAAACCCCACCCAGGCAGCTGCTGGCTCTATAAAAACTCCATCCACCCTAAATATAGACGCAGTGCCCACAGAGCCACCGCACTGTCACCGCCAGACGCAGCCCTGGCGGGGCTGGACAAGATGTGGATAGTTTTGCAAAGCTGGGGTACCCCGGTTTCAGCCAGCAGCCCTGTGGAGCTGTGTTGACCCCCCAGGTTTCTCTGGGCTGCTGCAAGCTCTGTGCTCCCAAAGAGGTGCGGTGCATCGACAGCTGCTCCTGGCCGTAATCCCCCTGGATAAGCCGGCAGCCTGGCAGCTGCAGCAAATCCCCGAGGCAAGGGCTGGGTTTTAAAGCAGCAAAAGCCGAAAGGCATTTGCAAAGAGGGCATCCCATGCTCGAACACAGCTCTGCACACACACACCCCCCCCAGGCCCCGGGGTCTCACCAGGCGCTCCATCTCCTGCTCCCGCACCCGCTCCTGCCGCTGCCGCCGGTGGTACTCCAGCAGCTCATCCTCATTGTCGCTGATCTCGGTGATGCTGTTCTTGCGCTCCCGTGGCCCCGCCGGTGGCCGTGGGTCCCCCAAGGGCTTCCTGGGGGCACGGGGGCTCTGCCGGGGGGAGGGCATGGCCGGGGAGCCCAGCCCATATGCTGGGCTTAGGCAGGTGCCAAAGCTGGGGCGGCGTGGGGGGGTGTCTGCCAGCAGCGGGGGTGAGGGGCTCCCAGTGCCCCTTGGCTCCTCCAGACCCTTGCGCCTGGCACGGGGGCTGCCAGGCACCTCCCTGCCCAGCCTGGGCTGCAGGGAAGTGGTGTCGGGGGCTGCTCGGGGGCTGGCAGCCCGGCGTGACAGGGAGGGGCTCAGGGGGGGCAGCTCCCGCATGCTCTCCATGTTCCTGCGGGCTGCCCGGGGGCTCTCGGGGGGCTGCAGCCGGGCCTCCGGGACTGCCCTGCCAACAGGCTGCCGGCTGGGGGCTGGGGGGTCCCGTGGCTCCCGGAAGGGGCTGGGGGGCCGCTCCTGCAGGGCTGCCCGTGGCCGTGGCACCACCCTGGGGGTCAGACGGGGGCTGCCTGCCCGGTGGTCCCCAAGTCTGTCGCCTGGCCAAGGCTCACCAGGTCCCTCACCGGGTGGGTGGGGCAGGCACTTGGGGGGGAGCTGCACGGCGTGGTTGTAGCTTGAGGAGCGAAGTGGGACAAGGGGGGGCACGGCTGGACCCTGCTCCTGGCTGCTAGGAGAGGGGCTGGCGTAGCTGCTGCTACTGGCTGGGGAGGAGAGGGGGGAGAAGGGGGGTGAGGCATTCTCATAGCTGGAGCCCCCCGAGGTGGCCCCAGGGCTGGGCGGAGGGGACAGGAGACAACGTCCACCCCCATTCACCACGGGGGAGAGGGGGGACCGGCCACGGGTGGGCGGTTTCTTGCTGCCCGGGGACGCTGGCTCCTCCAGCACAAGCGAGTCCATGATGTCCTGCAGGTCCTTCTCGATGGAGCTAACAAGGGAACTGTGGCTGGGACACCCGTGCTCAGCCATCTGGCGGCCACCATTCACCAGGGCCTCGGGCTCTGTGGGGAGACAGGAGCAGCTGTTAGCGCGGCGGGACCCCCACAGCCCTACCCAGGCGGGGGTCCCAGCAAGCAGCTCTGCATCACCCCTCCAGGCAGCCTCACAGAGCCAGCCCCAGGTTGCAGCTACTCGCCCTGAGCTGCCTGTGTGCCACTGCCACGGTTTCCTGTGCCGGCTGCAGAGCCAGGCCAGGGAGGAGACCGGCATCCCACTGGCCCCATCACCAGGGAGACAGAAACCCGATAGCGCAGCCCAGCCGCCTGCTCCCGACATCCCTGTGCTGCCGCAGCACCCGGCCCCACTCCCTGGGGAGCAGCTGCCCACCGCTCGTCCCTGGCACACTCCAGCACCCCAGCGAGGGGGCAGAGATGCAATAGCCCAAAGCCACCCAGTGCAGAGCCGCAGCGTATCCAGACCCACCGCCGTGTTGCCTGCAGCCTCCCCATGCCCCCAGCTGGGGTGCCCCCTGCCCAGGCTGCCCCGTCCTCCTGGCGCAGCACCGATGTGCTTGTCACTCAGGGGATGAGCTAATAGCAGCAGCATGGAGCCTGGCCAGGACGGCGTGCCACCCAGCCCGCGTCACCCCCTGGCACCCAGCAGCTCCCCTGCGGCAGTTGGCAGCACCTCTGTGCCCAGAGAGATGTGCCACAGCCCTGCCTGTGTGATCCTGTCCAGTCCCGCGGGGCAGAGATGGATTCTGGGGCCCACACCACGGGATGCTGTGCATTTGCAGGATGCTCAGCAGCCATGACACCTCCTCATGTCCCTCCTCCCGTCCCCGAGCTGCAGGGCATGCTGCCTTCCTGGCACACACGTGGCATGAGGAGGCTGCCAAGCTCCTCTCCCCGTGCCAGGGCATGCCGGTCGGGGCAGGGAGAAGGGCTGCCAGCCCAGGGATCGCTGCTGGGGGTTCAGACGTACCCGGGAGCCGGGTGCATTGCCGAACCTTGGTGCAGGCGCATGTGCCATCAGCCCCGCAGACAGGCAGACACAACAAGATAAGCAGCCGGTGCAAGGGAGGACTGCAGCTGGGGAAACGACCTTCGCAGTCTCCACATGGCCACCCCAGCATGTAAACACCGGTTCCAAGGCAGCTGAGGGTGCCCTGCACACTCTGCGTCCCTGGCACGGGCCACTGGGTGATGGCTCTGCCACAGCCAGGATGGGCAGAGGCAGGAGACATGCCTCACCACCCTCACAATTACCCTCTTCCGAGGTGATGTTAATCATTAACAAACACCAGTGGAGCTGCTGTGCCGAGTTAACAGCCAGCACATCCACAGCTGGGTGCAAGCCTCGCTCCCGAGCGTGGCAGCCCAGGCAGGACAGGGCTGGGAGAGCATCACAGTCTGGGAAGGCTGGCAGTGTCAGGGAGTGCCCTGGCATCCCCACTGCCCTGCCTGGGATGAGGAGGGGGTCACCTACTTGCTGGCATCCCGTAGAGAACCGCCGGGCTCCTGCCCCCCACTGGGATCATGCTCTTCATCCACTTGGCCTCGGCAGGGTGGTTGAAGCGGAGGAAGGTGGCCTGGCCCAGGCAGATGGTGCAGCCTGGGGAGAGAGGGGAGAGGGCTCAGCCACCGGCCGTGCCGGAGTGGTGCTGGAGAGTGGCCAGGAGGGAGCTGGCACAGGCAGGCAGCCAGGCACTGCCTGGCCCTACAACGCGTCCCCAGGAGGGGAGCGGGCTCCTGCCGTCAGCAGAGGCTTAGGGGGAAGGCTGAAATCCAGGTCACTCCCCGGCAGCTGCAGGCAGCGCGTCGAAGGCACAGCTGGGGTCCGCGCCGGGGGCCGTGCTGCCACGGGGGATCTGGCAGCACTCCAAGGCCTGCGCGGCTGCCAGCTGCAGACAAGACAGCTCCTGTCCCCGGCTGCAAAGCACCTCGTCTTGGCCCAAAGTGGCTGCCCTCTTGGGGGGAAGGCTGCTGAGCGACCACCAGCTTCGGAAGGGGAGCGGGGCTGCGTGCTCCCTGCTCCCCTGCTGCCCGCGGTGCCGGGGAGACGCGTGCCGGCAGCGGGGAGCGGCAGGAGGCTCCGTGCTCAGACACACCCCGCTTTGAAGCGCCTGCCAGGGCCCCGGGGAGAGTCTCGCTCTGCGCCGAAACCGCAGCTGAAAATCCCTCGCCAGAGGGGACATGTTTCTTTGAGCACCGGGCAGCCCAGGCTGGTGGGAAGGCGAGCGAGGCCGCACAGATGAACGCCATTGCCACCATGGGGGGGCCTGGCTTCCTTGTCCGAGCACCAGGGAGGGAAGGAGCCCTGATCCCCAGCAGGACCTGTCGCAGCACCCCATTTCGCAGAGAGCATCCTGGTGATGCCAGCACCCAGCCCAGCAATGTCTCCTCCCGCCCAGCCACTCCTCTGGCTTGAGGCACCACTGACCTGCGCCTTACCCAGCAGAGCCGTGCATCACCCCAGCAAAGCAGGGTACCCCCACCCCACGTTTTAGCCTCACAGTCCTGCGGCCGGTCCCACTGTGTCCGGGCACAGAGGCTGACCCTGTCCTGCGGCGTCCCGTGCCAGAGAACCGGGGTCCTGGCTGATCCCCACCTGCTCCCCCAGCAGACCACCGCTCTCGCCACCCACCGTGGGAGCAGTGGGACGTGGCAGGACCCCATGGACCGTCACACCGAGGCCGTCGCGCCCCTTCTCTGGCGGCCACGTGGCTCCCATTGTCCCCCAAGGGACGCCCGCGGCGGCGCCCACGCGGGTAGGGTCCCCCCGTCCCCGGGGGGAGGCAGGGGAAGGAGCGGGGGCTGCAGCGCGGCTGCCCGGCCGGGGGACAAAGGGGACTTTGGAAGCCGTGGAGGGACGGGGAGCGCTCCCTCCTCTGCCCCCCGGCGTGGACACGCGTGGCCCCCCCGCACCTCGCCGCACTCACCGCTCCGCCGCCGCCGCCGCCGCCCGGGCAGCGCCGCGCACCGCCCCCGGGGAGGAGCGGCGGGCGGGCGGAACGGCGGGGGCCGGGCCTCAGCCTGCCCCGCTGCCCGGACCCGGGGTCCTTCTCCTCCCCGGGAACCGGGACAGGGACGCGGGGAGAGGGGGCTGCGTGGAGGGGACCCACGGCTCTGCCCACGCTCCCACCAGCGACGCCCCGCGACACCCGCGTGGTTTTCTTCCTTCATCTCCCCTCCCCAAACCAGGCTCAGCATCTTTACAGTCCTCCGGGAAACGGGAGCGATGGCGGGGACCAAACCCTGCCCGGCACCGTCCAGCCGGTCTCACGTGCTGCACAGCCCCCCAGTACACGGCAAAGCCGGTTCCCAAACGGTACTGGCATCCGGCACATCCCCACCCTGCAGCAAAGAGGCAGGAGCATCCCAGAGGGATACAGGATGGATCCGCAAACGCACCCGATGGCACAACCCCGTCAGCGAACGCCGGGGGAGACCAGACAGCCCCTACCTTGGGTGAGGCGCGTGGGCCGCTGGAGCGGCACGCCGTCGATGGCGCAGGCATTGCCGCAGGGGTGCAGGGTGAGCGTCCCCTGCACGTTCTCGATGTAGCAGTGCTGGGGTGCCAGCCCGGGGCCCTGCAAGACGATGTCCCTCGCGGCCGTGCCAATGGTGGTCCTCCCTGTCAGCAGAACAGACGGCTCAGCGTCCCTGCTGCCAGCATGCCTGTGCAGACCCCCCGGTAGCCGGCACTCACCTTCCTCCAGAGGCAGGAGCGTGATGGCGGTACTGAGCCGGCCGCTGCCCAGGCTCACCAAGTGTGGCTTCTCCGTCTGCACCTTCAGCCCCTTGCCCGTGTCAATCAGGTCCAGTGGGCTGTTCTGGAGGGGAGGAACACTCACAGTTCCCACGGCTGAAGCCCATTCCCCTGCGCTGCCCACCTTGCTGGGGCTGCTTCGATATGGCTGCACGCATGGGGCAGGGAGCGATGCCCATGCAGTACAGTCTGGCAGCAGGATGCAGGAGCTGAGGGCTGCCTCCTGCCAGTGCTGCCCACCCCAGGGAGCAGAGGTGAGCCGCTGTGGGAGCAGAAGATCCCCAGGGGTTGGGCTGCGTCTAAGAGGATCCGAGCCACCAGCCATTCAGCTCAATTGGCTTTGCCACTGATCCCGTAATAGGATTGGGGTGAGGAGAGGCTGGAGGGCAGTGCTGGCTCCCATCCAGGCCCTGTGCACTCACCTGGATGATGGTCTGGACTCTGCGGGTCGGGCTGCTGGGGATCCTGCTGGATGCCTCCATGGTGCCCGCTCGGGGACGCCAGGTGCTCTCAGGCACGGGCTCCTGCCAGGAGAAACAGGACGTCAGCACAGGTGACCACGCTGGGCATGGCTCTGCCGCATTCCTTCTGTGCATCCCTGCCGGCAGCTTGCACGAGCCTCACAAGCCCTACCCCACCCAAACTGGCATTTGTCAGCAAGGGGGTTCCCCTCCTGAGCTCCAGTCCCCAGTCCCACAGCAGCTGCCCAAAGCCAGTGAGCATCCCCATCTGCCCAGGGAAACCCACAGGTGTGCCAAGCGTCAGCATGGGACACAGCGCCAGACAGAGCCAGCACACTGGCTCAGCTTTGGAGAGGTGGTGTAGGAAACGCACAACCTAGACACCAAGTGACAGGCAGCTGGACCCCGATGGCCACTGACAGACAAGGACACATGCACACAGCATCCAGCTGTCCCCAGCAACATCTGCTTGGACATGCACGGCCCACAGCATGCCCTGGCACACCCACACATGCCACAAGTGCCTGTCCCCAGCATCTGAGCATGCACCTTTGCTCCTGCACAGCTGGGAAGCGGCAGCACTGTGGGGTGCAGAAGCCCAGCTGAGGGCGCCACGTCCCTGCCTGTGCCCTGCCTGGCTGGCACATGCACCCACGGGAGGATGGCAGGTTGCCTGCCGGAGCATCCCCCTCTGCCACTCTCTGCATGGGCGGGAGGCAGCTAGGGGAGGAATGATTTCCGTCACCCGGTGCTCATGCCACCGTCACAGCCCGGGATGATCTAGGGTTACTAAATTTACTGTCTGCTGCTCCCCACGTCCCTCCCTTCCGCCCAGGCCTGGACGAACACGGCTTAACCCTTCCTGGGCAGGCTGGGGCAGCCGAACCAGGGAGCACTCCCACCCCTGTTAAGGACCCCAGTCCTGGAGCAGCCAGGGACACCAGGAGGAGCATCAGGCTCGGCTCCCTGCAGCATTGCCATGGTCCTGCCAGCCCCAGCATCCCACACGGTGAGGGACCCCCCCTGGCTTGGCCAGTGCTGGGCTCGGCTGCGGGGGCGAGAGGGTGGCTATTACACACTGCGGAAAAAATGAAACGCTGGAAAACACCAGGCGTGGGATCCAGGGCTGGGATGGAGCCCGGGCGGCTCCATGTGACACCCAGGGCCAGCCGCCTCAAGGGCTCCGTGAGGACCACAGCTGCCCCACAGTGGGGAATCCATGGGGACTGCAACCAACCCATGTGGGATGGGGGCAGCTCAGCTGGGGCAGGAGGAAGCAGAGACAAGGTGCCTGAGGAGCAGCTCCTCGGGGCCACCAGCTGCTGAGGCAGGACCCCCAGTTTCCCTTACCTGCCACCCAGTCCTGGCCCGGGCGCCAAGCGGGACCCTCCACGGCAGTGTGCCCATGTCCCCCAGGCGCAGGGGGCCTGCACTCCCCAGCATCCAGAGACCCTGAAGCCCGGCTGAGCCCCAGCCCCTCGCCTGCACCCAGGCCCCACCACAATGTCCAGGAAGGAGGAAAAGCCAGGAGGGGCCAGGCTGCTGCATAGGAAGGGAGCGGGGCCAGGGTGGGGTCCTTTGGCGGTGTTAACTCCTTCCCAGCACAGCTGTGCTGGGTAAGCATTGCAGGAAGACCCCTGCCCTGCCACCCAGGGGATTCATCCCTGCTCCTGCCTACCTGCAGCCTGAACTCACTAAACCCGGCACCCCCTGGTCCACAGGCAGCTCTGCCTGCCCATGGGCTGGGTGGAACCCTGGTATCCAGCTGCTCCCCCATACCCACCCTGCCCACTGACAGCCCCAGGCCCCCCAGCATCACCCTCCACCCCAGCAGAGCCCCTCACCTGGCTCCTCACAATGCAGGAGATGCCTGCCGTCCCCCCACCCCGTCCTTCAGGGAGGTGCAGCCCCTCTCCAGCCGGCTCTGCTGGAGGAATGCGGGGCGGGAGTGTGGCCGCCCTGGCCGGCGCCCCACCGCTGGGGCGGACAAGGCAGCCTTTCTTCTCCCACCACCGCTTGCAGAACGCGCCGCTTGTTCCCGCCGTGGGAAGAGGTGAAAGCAGCAAATGCCAAGGGGTCAGGCTCAGTTACCGCCCAACAACCCATGGCCCCTGTGCCCCCCGTGCGTGGGGCTGCCCGCTTGGCCCCTGCCTCCTGGAGGACAAAAGCCCCTTTCTTCTCCTGGTGCAGGCAGAGGCCTCACCTGGGAGGATGCCCAGCCCTGACACCACAGGGCCCCTGCCAACACTGAGCGGGCTGCATGCAGACACACTGACACAATACCACCATGCTCCTGGGGAGCCCCTGCACCCCACTGCCTGACCTGCTGCTGCCACCGACACCCAACCTGGGCACAGCATGACCTGCCTCACTCCCCATCAGCATGGCTGGGTGCCAGCGGTGGGTGGGCAGACCCCAGAGCCACACTGTGTGCCACTGGCCAGGGTCACAACCAGGGCATAGCCAGCCAGCCCACGCTCACACCAGAGCACAGCCTGGCACACCCTGCCACACACCCTCCGTGGTGCCAGCTGTGTCCGGGATGCAGCGTGCAAGGGGCAGCATCCCACAGGAAGGCCTTTCCTCCCTGCCCACGACCGGGTGAGTCACGGGAGGAAGTCAGAGTGGCTGAACTAATGGGTGCACACCACACAGCATCACAGCCTCCGTCCAACTTGGCTGCCTGCTCGCTCCCCATCTGCTAACGCGCTTAGGGCGCCCTTACCCCTTCCCACAACCTCTGCCCCGGTAAACAACCGGCCCTTCCGCCGGCAGCTGGGAAGGGGGAGCCCATCTCCAGCATGAAGCCAGAGGGGAGCAAGGAGTCTGCTCTTGGCCGCTGCCTCCGAGCCTGGAGCTGCCTGATGCTGAGCAGGGGAGACCCAGGTGGCCCCATCCCACCTGGGTGAGGGCAGCAGGGGCTGCATCATGGTTGCTGGGACAACGCAACGCTTATGGCAATAACATCACCGTAAATCAGCTGCCAGACAGCTCCAGTGGGAGACGAGGAATCCCAGCCGCACCCGCTGATCTCAGCGCTCCCGGGAAACACTCCTGCTCCGCCGCAGCACAGCTGTGCTCCGGCTGAGTCCATGCCGGCATCGTGCCTGAAGTTCACCCCTGCCCCTCTCCCAGCGAACGCAGGGCTGAGTGATGGGTTTGTGCCGGGTACCAGATCAGAGATCCACCAAACCCATCCTGTGCTGTGGTGGTCCCTGAGCCACAGATGCTCCTCGCTGAGCTGAGCCAAGCCTCTGCCCCACAGATGAGAAGCCATCGTTTGCTATGAGAGGGTTTTGAGGATTAAGTCTCCATCGCACAGCCTTACAAGGGGTGCTGGAGCTCAGTGGCGGTGGTTTCCCTGTCCATGCTGTAGTGGCCAGAGGCACGTTCTGACACTGGGCTTGGTGCTTGAGCTCCAGCAACAGTTGGGACTGTGTGGGAGAGCAGCAGGGGTGAACTTCACCTCTCTGAAACGGGCATCAGTCTCTCCTTTCCAATGTCTGGCCGTTGGCAAGTGCCACCTTGTCACACAAACCTGTGGCTCCATCACCCTGCCTGCTGCAGCCCTACACACGCCAACACATGGCATCGTGCGGCAACCCCAAACATACACAGAATGGCCCAAAAAAGCACCTGGGCAGCACTGCCCTGCTGCTGCCTGAGGTGCTTGGCTGGGGGCTGTGCCCTGCTGCAGCCCCTGCCCCGTGCCAGGGAGGGCTGGGGACTTGCAGGAGGGGTGGGAGGGGTGCAGCAGCTGGATACCTTTAGGGGCTGCCAAATTCCTCGGGCTTTCTGGCAGCGTCCGGACGGGCTGTGGTGAGAGCGTGTCAGGAAGCCGGGAGTAAACAAGGTCCTGCTGCGGAGCGGGGTCCGGCCAGGCCAGCGCCGTTCCCAGGCTCCCCGGGAGGCGTCGGGGACATCGCGGCCGGCCTCGGGCCAAGCGCCGTCTCCCCCTCCAACCGCCCACGAGGCGCAGCAGGGTTTGGGGGCGGCAGAGCCCCCCACGCGGGGCCGGCCGCTCCCAGGGCTCCCACACCAACAGACGAGCACCGACACGGACCGCCGGCTCTGCCTCCGGCTCCCGGCCCACCCCCGCAGCGGCGTGCTGGGCTCAGGGCTCACGGGGCTTTCGGGCTCTCCCGCTGCGGCTCTTCCCCGCTCCCCTCCTGGGGACCCCCAGGCAGGGACCCCCCACTGTCTCCGGGCCCCGAGCCCCTTCCCCTCACCCGCTGACGGGTCCCAGAGGAACGGGGCACCCCCGGGTCCAGCCTCGCCGGCTCTATACCGGCCGGAGGTCGGAGCGCGGCGCCGCCGCCCGGAGCCCCGAGCAGCCCCCGGTGCATACCCCCACCCATCCCCGCCGCCCCTCACCTCCGCTCCGCTGCTCCGGCAGCCCCGTCCCGTCCCGTCCGCCGCCACTGCCCTCAGCTGTCCGCCGGCGGCCGCACTCCCGCCCCGCCCCGTCCCGTCCCGCCCCCGCGGGGCCACGGGCGGGGGCCGGCGCTGACCCCGCTCCCGCAGGACCCCCAGGCGGTGCCGTTTCCAGTACTCTTTATTGGGTTAAAGACTCGGTACTCCACGTACACCGGAATGTGCTCTATGCCCTAGGCCGGCATGGGACAGGGTTACAAAAAGGGGGGAGCCCGGCTCGGTTTAAATATCATCCTCCAACGAATTATAGGGGGGGAAAAAAAAGCTCCTTGGATGCTTGAGCTAACCTCGACCCCATTTTAAAACGATACAGATAAGGAATTCTGGAACACAACCCAGTTAATAGGATTTGTTGCCTACTTCGCTAGGGAACAGGGTTTGCTCTCCCGCCCTCCCTGGACAGGGATCGGGGTGGATTTTCCTCCTGGGTGCTGCTGATGGAGGAGAGACCACGAACTTCTTTGGCAGAGGACTCCACGGGCACCAAGACACACGCTCCCACCACAGGGCTCTCTCGGGAGCACGGTACATGTGTTTTTAGGACATTTTCTTGCCATTTGCATGCTGCAGACAGCAGCAGCCTGCGCACTGCTGGGCGGACGTGGCTGGTGGCCCATGCGACAATAGTGACCTGCGTCAGGCAGGGGAGATGGAGTTTGAGGGGGGCACAGGTCTGTGAGATGAGGCAAATAATGCTGGTGAGGCAGCTGGAGGAGGAATGGCTCTGGGAGAGGAGACACCACACCAGGGTGCTACTCACACCCCGATTTCTGGAAACCAGTGTTTCCTTCTCCTCCAATTCAAGAACAAGCACTGGTTTGGGACAGGTCCTCACACTCAGGCCCAGCAACCCAGTCTCCATGGCTGCTGGCAGCAAGGCAGGCAAAGCCTTCAGCCTCCCAGGACACCGAGGGCCCTGGGAAGGACACACATCTGGTTCTAACCTAATTAACCTGCCTCCAAAGCCTGGCCCAAGAGCAGCTGCAGCAGCCAGCCAGCCCGTGCACAGGACAGTCCCTCAGACACCCTCCCTGCTGCAGCAGGAGCCAGAGCATCCAGAGGCAGAGCCTGTGCTACCCGGGAGTCCTCTCCAAGCCTGAGAGGTGAGCCCAGGTGTAGGCCATTGCTGTACGGCAGTGCTCGAGAGACATCAGTAACCACACGGGGCACAGGGACCAAATCCTAGTCCCTCTTCCCCGCCTCTGCCACAACCCTCCCAACCTTTGGAAAAGAGGCCAACCCGCTCCAGTTCTACCAGATGGAAGGGTCCAGAAGCCCCCACGCATGTTATCTTAATGCCTGCTGTCAACAACGGAAATGGGAGCTGAAGGCCAAGGAGAAATTAAAACGGCAGCACCAACAACAGAGCAGCGCATGATGCTTCGGAAAGGAAGAGAACGATGGCTGGCTGACTCTGGGACTCGGCTCCGGTCGTCTTCAGGGAAGAAGAGGGATGTGTCGAAGCCAGGTTCTCTGCGGAGATCTTGCTTTTCTGACGGCCGGTAAAAATCTGCCAAAGAAATTCGTAGCCTTTCCCCCCACGAGCACATCAATTCTCTGCCAAAAATGTCTGTGACCCAGGACCGCTGCAGATGGCAGGCAGAGCCATGCATCTCAGCAGAGAGGGGGCTGCGGCGTTCCCACCATTCAGAATAAGCTTCTGCCTCTTTTTTTTCTTTTTTTTTCTTTTTTTTTTTTTTTTAAATTTAAAAATTTCTTCCTTTGCAATTCCCCACGGCTGGCATTACAGGATTTCATATTTGTCCACCAGGAAGGTGGTTTCAGTAGAAAACCTTACAGGGCTGTTCCCATCTACCTGGGTCACTTTGGTAACCTGTGGAGAGAACAGGCAGAGTTAGCTCAGCATCGAACGTTGCTCCCGAGCGCAGCGACGCAGCGCTTCCTGACACTGGGACAGCCACAAGGACAGAATCAACCCAGCACTTTTGAACCACAAGTCAGCCCTGAAAGAAAGATCTTTGTTCTCAGGAAACCTGAAAACAGGGGAATGATTTTCTGCAGTAGCCGTGTGTCTGCTGAAAGTGGCCTGCAAAGAGCTAAGCAGCAGTTGCTAGCTACAGTTCAGCAGGGACAGACAGACAGTCATGTGCTGAAAAGCATTTTGGCTTGGAAGGCTCATGGATTCTCTAAAAAAGTCTGAGGGGAATTAATGATTACTCAGAGGCACGAAGGCACAACCAAAACGGCAGGCAAGCTCTGGGAAGCTGAAGTCGCCAGTGCTGTCCACTGGCACTCCTGAATCCCCCTAACACAGAGAGGCACTCTAATGCCGACGTCTGAGCCTTGGCTACACGTGACAGCAGGGCCCACACCCCACAGCGTGGCCGTATTTACCCAGCGGGTGATTGAGGCAGCTCGAAAGAGGCACAAGTGAAGTCTCACACCAGCAGCGACCATACCTGTATGTTGCAATAGTTCTTTTTGGAGACGAAGGAGACTTGCACTGGGAAGAAGTCATTTGGCTGCCCTGCTATGCTGAACTCCAGGCTGCCGCTCTTGTTTTTGGCATCTATCACTGGCAGGCACCACTCGAGGAGATTTCTCCGGCTATCGTGGCGATACTCACCATCAATCTCCCCAATCACTGGGGCACTGACACCAGACCTAGAGCAGGCAATGACAAGGCATGATAGCTTACCTGCACAGAGCTAAGGAAACGTTGGTTGAGCCTGTCGGCTCAGCCAGACCCGGAGGGAAGGAAACAATGGGATCCAGGACAGCACTTGTCAGCGCTGCCTGGACAAGGAGCGTGACTTACGGCAAGGGGATGGTGATGATCACATCATTCAGCTCTAGGCTCTCCTCTTGCAACTCATATTCAATGTTAACATCACAACTGTTCCCACTTTCTGATGGCCAGCAGTTAACTGAGGGCACAGAAACAGCACCCTGAACCATGCAGGCTGGCTTTCACAAGATGGTGCCCTTCCAAAAGCACAGCAAAGTCATCCCCAAGAAATTCTAAGAAATGCTTTTTGTTTTCTTCAAGAGTGTTAAAGAAAACACATGCTGCCAGGAACAGGCACTACCCAACAGAAGGCACAAAATATCTCCAGCATCTCACAGTGTGCCACACTCCAGGCAGCCCAGCTGCTGCAAGGCGGGCTACGAGCCGGCAGCCCATGGATGAACATCGGCCTCTTCTGCCTGAGCCCCCCAACACACAGTTGCACTCACTTGTCAGTGGAATGAAGGACTCTTCCGTGGTCTGCAACCGCCACTTCAGCACGCCCACATCACTGTTAATAGGAAATGATTTCTCTGGGTTCTTCAAACCAATCTGCGACTCTGCAGTGAAGAGCTTCTTGTCCACATTTGGGTGAGTCTGGAAGGGAAACAGAGGCCCAGGATGTAACTCTAAGCCTAAGGAGAGAACCATATGTAATGCAAGTTCTAGCAAAACTGCGTCCCAGAGTATTTTCCTTGATAAAACACACATCAGTTTTGCCCCTGGCTGAGAAGCCCAACTGGAGCACATCTGCTCATCAACCTGGGATTCCTTCCAGAAAATGCTGATCTGCTAAGAAGAATCCACACCGCTGCCATTTTTAGGCACACTGCGCCAGAGACTCTAGCAATGGTTGTCCTGGGCTGACACCTGCAGAACAACTTTAACAACTCTTAACGTGTCAAAGACCATCCTGAAGACCCACAATGAACATTTCTCTGGAAGGAAAAACAACCTAGTGCTGCTGGGAAGAACACCCTGAAACCACAATACTACTACTTCCCTCAGCAACCTTAATACATATATCTGACAGCAGCCCAACTCAATTTAAATATTCTCTCTTCACAACAGCAAGCGTAAGCAGCTTTGTAGAAGCTGAGAATTTTTGCAAGTTACTGTTCAAGTTACAATAGAAAGACAGGAGTCAGGAGGAGGTGTGATCTCTTCTTCCACCTCAAGAGGCACATGTGGGAGCACTGTTAGGAACTCACTTGTGAGATGTGCTGGCAAAGAACCTACTACTGCATGAGCAGAGCTGCAGCCAGCTGCACAGACAAGCTCCAGGAGAGGAGAAGGAGGGAGCAAAACAGTATACCAAAGCAGCACGATCTCCTGGGATCAATAAGGTCCCACAGACAGAAAGGGAGAAAGGGGAAGATGTATCTCATAAGAATCTTCTGAGCTGCTATCACTGATTGTAATCAAGGGCTCCAGCAATCATCTCAGATACGGCAGTGACAGGACTCAAGCAACCCCAAGAAGAAATGGCTTTCTAGATAATAAACTAATTCCTCACTGGCACAGCAGTTTATTCTAACACTCCCACTCCACATAAATAAGCGCCAAGCAACACACCAGGCCGCTGCAAAGTCCAACTGAGACCAGATGGTGTGACAAGGTGTGTTACTGGACAGATAAGGCTCTGCAGGCAGGAAGACAAGCACACGAGACCAGATTTCCCAAGTGAACTTCAATCTTTTGAGCATGAGCTGGCCCTGCATTTATGCTGTGGCGAGTACTCCCATTTTCAGCAATTTTGCTGAGAAGGCTTGGACAAGAACATAGGACAGCAACACACTCAAGTATGTCCAATATTTTGCCCTGGAGAGCAGCAAAAGTATGTTCACCCAGTAGGCTTTACCTGTAGCTGCACTCCCCTCTTGTCTTCATTTTCTACATGCAGGCGAATCCGCGCAAACTTTTCATCAGAAATGTGCAGCATGATCATGCCATGCAGCTCCATGTTCTGCAACCCTCCGTCACGGCCACAGGTCAACGAAATTTTCTCCTCTATTTTCATGTGCACGCTAGACAGAAAAAAAAGCAGGTATCTGAAGTCCTACGCTTGGCATCTAACAGGCAAGATGAGATATCAGCACTCAGCAAGGACAGGCTACGTATAACGAGCAGGCACTCCTAAGAGCATGAGAGCCCCACACGGAACAGCACAGGTGGTACAGCAGAGGTTGCTCCAATAGGTTAACTGGGGGGCAGGCAGCTCTACAGACAGCTCTGCAACAGCTGGAAGCTCAGATAAACAGCAACGATACAGCATCTCAACACGCTATTCACTCAAAATCCCTCTGCTGTGCGGCAGCATGGCTCACAGACCTAAAAGATTCTGAATCACTACATGCGAAACAGGCCATGAACGCTTCCATCCTAAGCCACAGTAAGGCAGGAACTTTTTGTGTTTGGGGAATGGGAAAAATGGCAGCTATTTTAACTCATCTGAAGGCAGAGCACTGGGAAAAAGGTGTAAGAGAATTTCCAGCCTCAGCTGAACAGTTGATATACATCCCATATTAATTAAGGCAATTTCTAATCAAATTAGCTATCTGCTTTTTTGTTGCTGTGCTTTCCAAGACGCTGCCTGTCATCTTTAAAATTAACAGGCTGAGTGAGCACACAGGACCTGAACAGCAGGAAAAAGCCCATTCTGAAAACTAACTAACTAGCTTCCTAAAAAGGAAGCTAGCTCACATATCAACACGTGCATTGCAGAGTGCGTTGAGAAGACTGCTTTCACAGCGAGGGCAATACCTACCTCTCCATGTTAACGGGAGGAGCAAGAACTTTGGCTGCTTCCGAAGAGCGCTTCCCTACAGAAGTCATGATATTTTCTCCTTCTGATTTCAGCTTGTCCACAAAGTTGTCAACCTCCTTCCCCTTAGCGCCAAGTTTCAAGGCTTTACTGGGACCTGAAGGCCTAAACAGAAGGCACAAGAACCTCCAAGTCAGCTCATGGCAACAGATTCTTCCTTCCTCGATTGTCTGAGTAACCCAATTATCCCAACAATATAGCGTTCACCTCTGCAGCCTTTTTTTGGGAAAGAATGCCCATGAAACTGATGATCTTACCTGTAGCGTGCCAAGTTATAATTTAGATCTGGATTCTGTTCCCATTATTACCAGTAGCTTGGACCTCTTTTTCACACACAAAATAAGCGACTCATTGCCCATCAAAGGCTCCAGAGAGACTATACGATGCTATTGTGGTACACAGCACAAATGTTCTTCAACAATAGAGACGTATAGCAGCCTACGAGCACCCACATTAAAGGCTCAGAGGTCAACACGAAGACCCCATGTCAGGGAGCCTTTATTTGGGCATGTGGTTTCAGCTGCTGCTGGCTCCAAGGAACATTTGCTGCCTACTGCACACCCACCTGGCAGGCGCTGGTGCCACTTTGGGCTTCTCTGTTTCAATGATGGTCTCTGTGATCATTGCTGCCGTTGTGCCTCCAGACACAGCTGAGCTACCAAAGCCACCAAACCCAGGTGCCTTTTTGCCCTGTCTCTCCGCGTCCCTCCTGGCCTGCTGCAATTCCTTCGCTTTACGGCGCATCTCAGCTTTTGCTTCGCGCTCCTGAGTCTGAAACAAGAGACGAGACGCTGATAGAGCTTTGCAATCTCAATCTGCACAGGAACTCAGTATGCTTGCTCAGAAAGCCTTCGCGAAGAAAAAGGAAACAAAAGACGGGCATTTAGTTTACTAAAAAGCTAAATAATTTTATGACAGCTATCAAAGTGGAGTAACGCCTTTGTATAAAAAGCAAAAGCAGCGTTTCCCGCCCAGAGTACCTCATACCAGGCTGGCAGTTATTCCCACTCACCTCTCTGACAGCTCGGAACACCTTTTCCTCATGTGACTCCATCTCAGTGAAGGTCCGAATTTGTGCCAGGTTTACATTCTCACGGTAGCCCAGGGCAACAATTTCATCAAAGGCAAAAATCAGGTCAAAGCAGTGTTCAGAGATCTCATTCTCCTCCAGAGCTCGACAATACTCAGGGATCTAGTCAGGGGACAACATTTTAAAGGTGTATCCATAGACAATACCACGTAAACACTTTCTATTATGCCCAGACTCCACAGCTGCACTAGACCCTCTGCAAGACCAGTGCACCATTAAGATGCTCTTCATAACTTCACACAGTTGATAAACAACAAGTTCTGCCTTTAAAATACTGACACAACCTCTTAGTTTAACTGTAACACTAACTCAGAGGAACCTAAACAGACACTGGGGCCAGTGAATTTCCTGAAGATCCTTTGGTTGTACAAAGACAGCTACACAAACTCGCTGCTTAGAAATGCATGTAAAGTAGTGCTGTACTAACAATCACATGCTGTAACATGCTATTTTTGGAAGGAATATAGGTGTTACATTAAGAATACAGAGAATATTTAATGCTAAATTTTCAGCATCATGCCTTTGGTCTCACCAGCTGAACAGCAACCAAGGATTTTTTACGTGTCGTTCAAAAATACCACCAAAACTTCAAAGTTTACTTGCAGGTCAGGAAGAGGCTCTGGAAAACGAAGCTGCCAGGGGGAGGCAGACAGTGCTTCAGCACCAGCTCACCAACAGGTTTCCTTACAACGGCACTCTGTTTCAGGCTACACGCTGGCAAACTCTGCATTAAGTGACAGATCCTTACCACTCTAGAGAAGAGTCGGAGTGTTTCTAGGTCTTCCAGGATGTTGCTGTTCTTGGTGGTGATCAGCACCATGTAGAGCTTCTCCATTGGCTGGTAGACGTACCGCACGCTCTCCGTTTCCACAAAAGTGTGCTGCTTCCCTGTGTTCATCAGCTTTGGGAAAGCCGCCAGCAGCCCCTCGATGCGGGTCCGAGTCATCTCCACGAACTGCCGGGAGACGATGGCCTTCCCCGCCTTTGTGCAGACGGCTGCTGCCAACAGCACCTGTGGAGAAGGCGAGCGCTGGCTGGCTGGGCCTCCCGTACCACGCGGCCTCAGCAAGCCTGGCGTGGCACGACTCAATGAAAGGATCGCTTCCAACTATTTTTCACCTTCATGTGTACTGCACAATCAACTCATCTCCCTTAAACATGATTTTAAGTCTTTTTCTGTGACCAGCACCAGGAACTGAACTACTCTAACAGCAGATTGCCTCTGCTTTTCCCTCTCTCCACTGGCTTTCTGTTCCTATGTTATCCTGAATGAAAGCTCTCAGTGCTCCCATTGGGCAGACACATCAAATCAGCCTGTTCCTATATTGGATGTACACAAACCCAAAAATGCGTTAAGGGAGGCTCTGAGTTATTGAGGCTTCTGTCAGTCCAGCCCCAGCTCACAACTACAAACAGGAATATTTTAAAGTGTAACACTTCTCCCCAATGACACATTTACAGTGAAGCCAGGTTAATAAAATATTGACAGCTAAATTAATCGCAGCACTTGGATGACTCTCCTGTGCATTTTGGAGATGTTATCACACCAACAATAAAAAGGTAAAAGGGCAATTGCCAGCCTACGTGTTCTCATTCTCTCAGACTACCAAGACTTCTTCCTCACATTTCCCTCTCTAGATCAGCTTCTTTATTAACTTTGTCAGGATAAGGCAGTTTCTGCATTTAAGATCTTTTAAATCCTCAACTGTTGTTATTAGCAGCTGTCTAAGAATGAGGCAGGTAGCAGAAACTCTCAAACACAGACCGATTTCCAGTCCCACCTGGGCCCCAGGCCCACGGTGCCCTGTGTGTGCCTTGGTGTTGGGTGCCAGGCTCCTCCTGGACTGCCCGGGGGCTCTGCAGCTTGACAACGCGGGGACAAACATCTCCTAAAGCCCTTACAGGTCAGAAATAAACTTCCTCTCTGTATGTACTCAGCCCAGGGTGGAAGAGGACTGGATGACACCAAGGACCCTACCACACCGTGAGCACACAGCTCTACTCTGTAACACAGCAGTGCGCAGCCTTTGCTGACCGAGACGGCCACCACACGGTGCTGTGGATGGGCAACAAGAAGCAGTACCAGCCCTGCGAGAAAAAATCTCACAGCCTTACACCCTGCGGCCACCAGCTTCTCTGCCGGAGAGGCACCGCGGCTCTGTGCTCCGCCGCTGTGCGCCCCCGGCTCGTCCCGCACGCGGGCAGGGACGGCGTGGCCCCCCGAGGGCTGTAGGCCTCAACCCCGACTCCTCGGGCCGCAGAAGAGCCTGCCGCAGCGCTCGGCTCTGCCCCGCCAGGCCACGGGGCTCTAGCAGCGGCCAGCGCCCGGGCCTGGGCGAGCGGTGGGCCTACGAGCCAGGGCGGGAAGGGGCCAGGGCCGCACCCGGAGCCTCCCCAAGCCCCGCTGTACCCCGCAGCGGCGAGCAGCAGGCCGCAGGCGGGCCCTTACCATGGCGGCGGCGGCGCTGAGCTCCGCGTCCCCTCGGGCAGCCCCACAAGATGGCGGCGCCGAGCCACGTCCCCACCGGAAGCGGCGTCACGCACGGCGCGCGGGGCGGGGCGGGGCCGGCGGGCGACGGCCACCGCCCGCTCGCCAGGGGGCGCCGCGGAGTCGGGGCCGCTCTAGCCGGCCAGGGGCGAGCGAGGCGGGCGGGTCGCCATGGCGACGGCGACGGCGGCGGGGCGGCGAGGCGGCATGGCGGAGCGGCGGGCGCTGGAGGTGAGCGGGGCGGGGGGCGCCGAGCTGGGCTGGGCCGGGCCGCCGCCTCACCGCGCCCCTCTGCCTAGACCCGCCTGGTCGAGAACCAGCCGTACGGCGAGAGCCTGGACCTGCCGGAGACCGAGGAGACGGGCGGCGCGGCGGGGAGGCTGGCCGAGGCTCGCTCGCCGCGGGCGGGGGGCGCGGGTCGCCCCCGGGGCTCCCGCCGGTCAGGGCTGCCCGGGGTGGGCGACGACGCAGCCGGTCGCAGCAGCGATGAGGAGGGCAGCGGCGACAAGGTAGGCGCGGGGCCGCGGAGGAGGGGCGGCTCGGAGGGGCGGCTCGGTGAGGCGCAGTCCCTCTCGCCCAGGAGGAGAAGGAGGCCCGCTCGGTCCCCCCCGCCGCCCTCAGCGAGGAGGAGGATGACGACGATGACGACTCAGAGGAGGAGGAGGATTCCTCCGTGAGTGACTCGGAGGAGCACGGGGCTGCGCTGGAGGGGTGAGTGGTGCTACCGGCCGGAGGAGCTGGGGTCCAGTGCCAGGCAGGTGCCACGTGGGCCCTTTCTGCTCTGCTGGGGTGCTTGTGGTCCCACGAAGGCAAGCATGGCCGTGACCATCGGGACAGGCAGCACCTTCCTCCTCATCCCCAGGAGGCCCAGGAGAAAGGTTCCTTCATTTGACAAACCACAGCCACCCAGGGTGGCTCCTCAGACCATCCCCGTGCCCTGCTTTGCTGTACCAAGGAAAGGCAGAACTGGGAGCGATGGAAGGTGTCAGCCAGCATCCTGCCTCGGCTTCAGCCCTGGCTGTCAGTCCCAATAAAGAAAAGGAACATCTCAAACACATCCTTCATCTCCTGATGATCCTCCTCCTTTTCCACTGTTTTCGACTCCAAAACCATTACTAGTTGTTGTCCTAACAACTGCCTTTGTGCATATATCACTTATTGACCCAAGAGAAGACTGGCTCCCTGGTGTTTTAGCTTCCTTCACGATCGTCCCTCACAGTTGGGTCCCAGTTCCTGCTTGTACAGAACCTACCACACATTAATCTTTGCCCGCATTTCTCTTGCTTTCTTTAGTGACTTCAATCTAGCAGATTATGACTGCCCGTCAGTATCTTCTGAAATCAAAGAACTCTTTGAGTACATCAACAGGTGAGCGGAAGGGGTTTTAGGCTGCTCTGGGCTCTCCTTTGTGCCAATTATCTTGGCAGGTTTTGCAGAAGAGTTTGCAATCACCCACACTGTGGTGGTGTTTTTTTCCAGATACACTCCCAGAGCAATAGAGATCGAGCACAAACTGCAGCCTTTTATCCCACATTTTATTCCTGCTGTTGGAGACATTGATGCGTTCCTAAAGGTACAATTGCTTCAGGTTCCTCTGTACCTTCTGCTGCATGAGCCGAAACAGAACGTGGCATTGGTGTGAAAAGGCGGTCAGGCCCAGGTCTGTTCCTGCAGCGTGGGGTACCCTTGCCCTGTGCTGTTGGAGATGCCATTCTAGAGATCTGGGAAAGTACACTCAGTTCAGTCACCTCTCAAACAGCACATACATAATTTGGGGCGAGGGCAGTGTTTTCCCTTGTCTAACACCTTGTGCTTTTTGCGTAGGACTGTACTAACAACTCGTATTGCAGAGAGCACACCAACCGATTCCTTCTGGGGTCTGATTTTTAAACTGTGGGGAGGCTCTACGAAATATCCCCAACTTTCCCCACTTTGGACTCCCGCAGAAAGCAGAGTCTCTGTTTATCCGCAGGTTCCCCGTCCCGATGGCAAGCCTGATAACCTCGGGCTGCTGGTCCTGGACGAGCCATCGACCAAGCAGTCGGATCCCACCGTGCTCTCCCTTTGGCTGACGGAGAACTCCAAGCAGCACAACATCACAGTGAGTTGCAGAGAGGGAGGAGGCACTTGTGCACTGGCTGGAGCAAAACCATTGCATTTTACTCTTACTTTTGTCTCTCTGTGCCTACACTGTTGCGGCACAACTGATAACTTGGCTTTAAAGGCAGAAAAAACTAACCTGTAGCTTTAACCTGTAGCTGTAACCTGCAATGGACCTAAGCCTTGCTTCAGGCAAGTCTTGGTACAGACTTTGGATCTGTTTCCTTCAGGTGAAGCTTTGTTTCCTTTTGGTTGTCAATACCTGGTTTTACTCAGTGTTTGGTTTCCCAGCTGCTCTTCTATCTGCAGAAATCAGTTGGTCTAGCACAGCTAGGAAAGAAAAAACGCTTGGTTAATCCAGAGCGAACGCAGGGTTCACAAAAATGCCCCAGAACATCACAACATGCTTCCAGGTTTCTATTTCTATTTTTTAGCAGCAGATAAAAGTGAAGAGTTTGGAGAATGCAGAGAAGAACCCCAAAGCCATTGAGAACTGGATTGAAAGTATCAGCGAACTGCACCGCTGCAAACCTCCTGCCACAGTCCATTACACCAGGTGAGCCGTTATGTCGGCTCTGCCTCACACATGCTCGTACAGCGGGAGCTCAGGTCAGTGGGAGGCTGGTAGCAAAGTCGAGGAGTGCCGAGTGAAACTGCAGAAATATCTTCAAGAGGGAGAAGATGTGCTGATTGCCAGGGCAGTCCTACCTACAAGCTTAGGCTTGTTTTGATAAATAAAAATGTCTGCATTGACACTCAGCAGACATCCAGCTCTTGGCTGGTTAGCTCAGAGGCTATCCCCTTTACAGTGTCTTGGCAGTAGGAAGCCGTTTTGGTTGTGTGTGACCCTGAAGTTTATGTTCTTTACCTTCCTGGCAGGTCAATGCCTGACATCGAGACCCTGATGCAGGAATGGTCACCAGAATTTGAGGAGCTCTTGGGAAAGGTGTGTTGTACGAGCGATAAGTAGTTAGCTCAGTGTGTGGCGTTAGAAACCGTCTTCCATGAAAGCTGGATTCCTGCTCCGTTTTGAGCTATTTGCCCACAGCCCCGGCCCTTTCTATTTTGTTCCTACTTACCTTTATCCCTGTGCCAGAGGATGGGGGAGCAGCCTAACACTGAAATTCCCGGCTGCTGCCCAGGTGGCCTCTGTGCTCGGCCTGAGATCAGGGCATGCTCTCGGGCTTTCTCCGTGTGGGAGCAGAGCTCACAGTCCCATCTGTTCCAGGTGGGCCTCCCGACTGCAGAGGTGAGCTGTGACCTGGCCGAGTACATTGACATGATCTGTGGTAAGTCCCCCTCAACTGTGCTGAAGACACAAGCATGCTGCCAGCCTGGCACTGTTGCACTTAAAGCAAGAGGTGCAGGCTCAGCCCTGAGTAGTCAAGATCATTCCTGGCTGCTTTCAGCAGACAGCAGGCTCTTGCACCACGAGTGCCTGCAGTCTTTGATGAGTGGAGGCCCAAGTAATGGTGGGCAGGGGATGCTCAGCCTGTACCTACAGGAGCCGATGCCTGGCAGTGCCACCCAGATGCTCTCACACATTTCTGCTCTCACTCGCAGCCATCCTGGACATCCCCGTGTACAAGAGTCGGATCCAGCCTCTGTACATCCTGTTCTCCCTGTACTCAGAGTTCAAGAATTCGCAGGTACGTGACTCTGGGCAGGCACTGCTCACCCAGCTGGAAGTGTTGCAAAGCTGCTCCCTTACGTTTCCCTTTGCTGTGCTGCGGGTGTTTGTGAAGGGCTGGTCCACAGAACACATCCTGAGCTGCTCATTTCCCTAGTGCCTCAATGTTACACAAGGAACCTCACAAGGCTGGGATGCTGTCTCAGTTTACAGTCCAGAATGCTTTTCCCACCGAAGTCAGGGCAGCTGCGGAGTGCAGAGCTCGTACAGAGCAGAAGTGGCTTGCATTTTCAGATGCATGCGTGTACTCTCATTAGCAACAGTCGAGTCTTTGCACTAACGTGGTCTTTCCCCTGCAGCATTTCAAGCCCCTAGCTGAGGGAAAGAAGGGCAGGAGCCCACTGCCCAACCCACCTTCACAAGCAGCAGACACAGAAGCGTTCAGCTTT
The DNA here is from genome assembly GCA_028020825.1 of Podargus strigoides. Taxonomy (NCBI): domain Eukaryota; kingdom Metazoa; phylum Chordata; class Aves; order Caprimulgiformes; family Podargidae; genus Podargus; species Podargus strigoides. The sequence continues at coordinate 254,794 of CM051646.1, forward strand.
ACTTGAAGCTTCACATTAAACCCTCATCTCCTGGATCAATGTCTGCACCTCCCTGGTTTTATAGATAATGCTGAGCTGTTCAGTGTCCACCGAGTAGGACTTTTTACTCATCACAGTTATTGCAGAAGCTGCCTGAATTTGGTTTTGACCTGTTTTTGACCTGTCCCCGGGGATTTCAACGTTAAACCACTCTTCCCAACAACAAGCTACCTGTGCCAGAGGCACTGCGGAGCAGAGGCTCCTTGAGTGTGCGCTACAAGTGCTGTAGCAAGCAAGAATAAATTCCACTCTCAGACACAACTCTCGAGTCTGCCCCCAGTGCATTCCGAGGTCCGACCTGGGGATCTCGAATCTCCTCTGCCCTATATTATTGAGCCACTTTTTCTCTTCTCAAGCCCCTTTGCTACCACCAAGGAGAAATAACCAGCGCAGCACCACGCGGAGGCTTGAGTTTAGTTTATTGCTGTTGGGATGACTCTCTCCAGCCCCTGCCACGCTCTCTCCATGTGTCTGCCACAGCTGTGGCAAGGGCGGAGAGGGTGACGGAGCAAGCAGGCCACAAAGCTGCTAAAGCAAGGCTGGTGCTTGGCCATACCCCAGGAGGAACTGCAGCACACGCAGCTTGGCAGAGCCTGGCTGTAAACAGCTTTGATACGTTTTGATTATAATAGTCTATTTGTAAAGTGCAGGGGCTACATAAAAACATGCCTTGGCTAATGGCACAGCTACCGAGGCCTGCAGCACGTAGCTTAACGTATAGCGGGGGGCTGGTGAGCACCCACCACCCAGCACAACCTCCCCAGCACCCTTGGCTGTGCTTCTCCAGGGCCCAGTATGTACCTGGGGCCAGGCAGCACTGGCTCACGGGCACCACATCGCCTCTCACAACCAGATCTCATCACTGCTCGTGCTCGGCACCTTGTAGATGTGCCCGGACATCAGGAGCTGGACAAAACCTGCAGGACAAACACAACTCATTGCTGTCGCCTTTTGGAGCGGCCGTGGAGGCTGGTGTCCCTGCACCCCGGCTTTTGGGGCTGCTTGCCCACCTGCACCCCCTCACCGAGCTTGCTGAGGACCAGGGCATTCTCCAGCCCTGGCAGGGTGCTCTCCTCTCCCCTGGCACCGCCTCCTGCATCCTTGGGGGAAGCTGCAGGGAAGGAAAGGGATGAGAGCCAGGACATTGAGCCCTCATTCAGGCAGGACCTGTGAGCATGCATGTGTCCTGGCACCTCAGGGTCTTACCTCCGGTCTCCTGCACGAGGTTGCTGAGGCACAGGTCGGGTGGCAGGGACTGGGTCTGGCGGAGCACGCGTGTGCCCTGGGGCTGTGGGTGCTCGGAGCCACTGCAATGGGAGCACCGGCTGAGCAGGCTACTCCCTCCCGCTTGCCCCTCACTGGGCACTGGCTTGGCCCGGTGGCACACCAAGCAGGCAGCACAGGAGCCCAGGCTGAGCAGGGTGCCCAGGGCCAGGGCTGCTCCAACAGCAATGCCCAGGAGGGGCAGCTCCACACGGGCATCCAGCAGACCTGCACGGGCAGCACAGCCCCCTCAGTGCCCATCCACAGGACCACTGCTCCATACTCACCCCCTGGCACCTACCTGGGAGCAGGAAGGAGGTGGTGGTGACGCCCAAGCTGTTGGCAGCACTGACCGAGAAGTTGCCGACTGCGCTGCCGAGGTGGATGTGCAGTGAGTGGTTGGCCAGTCCCAGGTAGCGTGTGGTGCCCAGAAGGAGGAACTCGGAGGCATTGGCCATCACGCGCCCATCCTGGTCCACCCAGGTGATGCTGGCGGGTGGGTTAGCTTCCACCAGCACAAAGAGCACCAGGAGGAGCCCAGCGTCCTCCATCTCCTGGTAGTGAGCATCTGCCCGCAGGATCTCCGGCTTATCTGGGCAACAAACAGAGGCAGTGAGAGGGGCAGGAGGGACAGGCAGCAGCCAGGGACAGGGCAGCACAGCCAGGAGCAGGATTTGTCTCACCAGGGGCCTCAAGCCACTCGTTAGCCACCACCCCACGTGCCCTCCCCACGCCTCTGGCCCCAGCAGGGCCGGCACCGCGGACCTTACACTGCACGTCGAGGAGGACGGAGGCATTGTAGGTTTCCCCGGAGGCTGGGTCCATCAGGGAGCAGTTGAGCTCGCGGTGGGTGCGCTGGGCAATGAGGGTGAGGGTGCTGGCAGTGCCCGTGGCCGAGCAGATTGCCTCCTGCTTCCGTCCATCGAGGTACCACACCAGCTCAGTGCTGGGGGCTGGCTGGGGGGCCCGGCAGGTGAAGGCACGGCTCTCCTCCTCCCGCAGCGTGCACACCGCCAGTGGCTGCCCATCGATGGTGGGGCCCAGCTCCCCCAGACCTGCCAGAGAGTCCACGGCATGTCAGAGTCACAGCAGGGTCCTACTGCCAGAGCCATGTGCCAGACCCCCACCGCAGCCTCACCTGCCAAGCAGAGTGCCGGGAGGCCAAGCAGCAGCAGCGGGTGGGCGAGAGCAGCCCCCAGCCAGCCCCTGGGACACCCCATGGCACGCTGGCTGCCCTCAGCACTAGGAGAGAGGCAGCTGGAGCAGGGACACAGGGCTATGCCCGTGCTGGGCCCCCAGCATCCCAGCACACAGCAGGGCTGGAGAATGCGGCCAGGCTGTGCCTTACCTGGAGCACCACCGCTGCTGCGTCCAGCCGAGCCCGCAGTGCGGCTCTGCGCCGGGGCTCCAGCACGCAGCGCCGTGCATGCGGCACAGGGGCGGTCCTGGGCACTGCTGCGAGCATCCCTGTCGCTGGACCCCTACAGCCGCCTTCCCGAGGGGGGATGGTGCTGCATGCAGTCACTGCGGCAGCGGGGTCAGTCCGTCTGTCGCACACAGGCCAGGGAACACCCATCCGGGGCAGCAACGAACCCCCTCGTGCCCCCCACGTCCCTTCCTAACAGGGGGGGCTCAGCACAGCCTCGCACCCATGGGGCTGCCCACTGCAGCCGGGCTGCGCGCATGCAGGAATGACACCACAACTGCCCACAGTGCAGCAACCAGAGCCCAAGTGCCAGGGACACAGGGAGCTTTATTGGGGGTGGAGCAGAGCTGAGACACAGCAAGGCACTTCGGGACTTCCCGTCCCTGGCTCTCAGCCAGGAGAAGGAATAATGGGATCTCTGGGATCTGTGGCACCAGAGATGGACCTTTTCCAGCAGCCAGGACCACAGCCCTGCCTGGCTCACACGCTGCTTTGCCCGTCTCCTGCCTGTCTCACTGACTCCCGGTGCCGCTGGGGTTGCGCAGCCGCCCCAGCATCTCGCAGAGCATCTGGTTGCAGAGCGCCGAGTAGGGGTTCAGCAGCACCAGCTGCTGTCGGGCAAAGGCGCTGCCCAGTTGCGCCGCTCGCTTGAAGTCCTGCCGCGCGTCCTCCTCACGAGCTTGCAGCCGGTGGATCAGGCCGCGCTGCACGAAGCTCTGGCAGGCGGCACGGCCACAGCCCCGGCTCAGGCGGATGGCTGCATCCAGGTCCCGCAGGGCGCCTGGGCACGGGGGGAGAGAGGCATTGGGGTGGGCTGGGGGTTCCAAGGGGCTGCGGGGGCTGGGAGCTGCCCATGACCCGGCTGCACCGGCGCTGCTCACCTGCCACGTCCCCCTGCAGCCGCAGGGCCTGGGCCCGGTTGTTGTAGGCTGAGGCGCGCTCGGGCAGCAGGCGGATGGCCTCGCCGAACCTCTCCAGGGCTGTGCTCAGGTCTCCTGACTCAGCGGCAGAAACCCCCTGCAGCTCCAGGTCCCGGACCTGCTCCAGCAGCTCCGGGGCAAAGGGTTCCCCTGTGGCCACACAAAGGGAAGCCCTTGGTGGGAAGTGGCCAATGACAGCAGCCAGCCTCGGGCAGGGGCTGCTCCCAGCCCGCCAAGCCTCCCTCCCTGCCCACCCGCTGCTGATTCCAGCACCTCACCTTCCTCCTGGGTGTCCTCCTCCTCCTCATCCAGCCCGGGGATATCCCCGAAGGGGGTGCTGGGGTTAAAGATGGTCTGCAGGATGGCCCTGTCGTTCACTGTGGCCATGGTGCGCTCTGTGCCAGGACACCCGTGGCCGGGCTGCAGGGCAGAGGTGGGCAGCCTCTGTCCGGTTAATGTTCACACTGCTGTCACCGTGGTGCCCTTCCCTGTCCTATCCCAGGCCGGGTGCACGGCCCCGCCACCCAGATGGTTCCCAGCTGGAAGACCCGAAGCTTCCGAAGGTGACCCATTGTTCACAGTGAGCCGGAGCCGAGCGCCTCTGCACTGAAACGCCACCGCGGTTTGGGGGCGACGCAGCGGCCCCAAACGCCCCGCGCAGCCCTCGGGCGGCCCCCGGATAGTTTCCAGCAGAAGTGGTGATGCAGGGGAAGCAGCTTCTCAGCCCTCAAGAAGAAATCGAGAGCAACGTCTGCAGCAATAAACTTGACATGTTTATTAATTAAACTATCACTTAAATAAAAAAAAGTGCATAGAAAATAAACATGTTTAAAAACTCCTTTGTTTTTTTTTTTTTTGTTTTTTTGTTTTTTGTTTTTTTACAACTATGTACACTTTTTTATTTTTTACATTCAGTCTTTTGCAGAGCTTTCAGCATTTTTTTTTTAAACTATTAAAGTATTTCCTTCTTCCCTGTGACAGGGAGTTAACACTGATGTACTTCAGACAAGTTTCCTCTTTTTTTTTTTTTAAAAAAAAACCAACAACAACAAAAAAAAACAACCCAGAAGCTTGGAAGAACACAAGAAAAAAAAAAGAAGAGGTTTGTTACACATGATAAGTTGTCAAGAAATGTATTTCTAGAACATAACCTTTGCCTTTGTAGAGCTTTTTTTTTTTTTCCTTTTTTTTTTTGTTGGTTTTTTTGTTTTTTGTTTTTTGTTTTTTTTGAAACAATTACTCACCTACCTGTATTTACTAAAGAGACCGTTAAGTTCAATAAAAGAAACACCACAAGTATAGTTCTCGGCTGATAGACAAAGCTACTGGACCTCATTAAAAAGATACCAGGAAAGCACAGAGCACGTGTTTGGTTTTTTTTTTTCCCCCCATATGCAGGTGGTACCCCCCGACATTCATAACCGAAATGAGAGGAAGGAAAGGAAGGAACTGAGTTGTACAAGTACTGACTGTAACAAGAAGGGCTGAGAAAGGCCGCGCTGCCCATCCCCGGCGCATCCCGGGAGCTGCCGGCTGGCAGGGAACACGCAGCCTGGCTTTCCCGGCCGGCGTTAGCAACTGTAACACAATCCTTACCTATAGTGTTAAGAGAATTAAAAGCCATGGACCGATACTGAACGAGGCGCCATTACACGGTGCGTTACTATATTAGTTCCTATATATATTGTATTTATAGTTATTAAAAAAACCTTGCGAGAGTGAACCAGTAGAGTATGGGATTGAATGGCATGATTCTGCACAAAGACCGTCCCCGCTGAAGAACCTGGTATTGCTTGGAAACGAAAGGAAAACCAGAAAGAAAAAGAAACCCAGCCCTTTGCAATGACCCGCTTTTTCCTTTTAAAAAAACCAAATGGTTTGTACAAAGAAAAACGCCCTAAGGTTCCGTTTTTTTTTTCTTTTTTTTTTTTTAAAGTATTTTTCAGATACCACGATCTGCGTCAGTCCTTATAAAATATACATTCATACAGGGGGAAGCTGTGCCGTGCTTGCCACTGGCCGGGGGGGACAGGGTGGATTGCTGCCATGGCTCCATCCTGCCCTGCCGCTGCTCGCCCCAACGGGCCCTGGCTCGCTGCCAGGCACGGCGCAGCTTCCCGGGATACAGACAGTCCCACTGGCCACAGTGGCTCCCGCCGAGGCAGCCGCGACGGGAATAGCAGCAGAGCGGACAAACAGCTGGACCCGCGGGCTCCACCGGGCACTCAGCTCCTGGGGGGCTCCCGTGGCACACCGCTCCCTCCACCTCTCCTTTCCCCAGGCGGGGTGGCTTTGGGAAGCGCTTCCAGCTGGAGCATCCTCCCGCAGCTGCGCAGAGGGGATGGATCCGTGTCCCCCGGCAGAAGGAGGGAAGGAGAAGGCCGGAGCGCCAACCGTGCCAGGGCCGAGACCCCCAGCACAGCGGAGGCTCTGTGGCCTCCCCAAGGTATGTGCGTTCCCAAACTGTCAGTGCATCAAATCATCTCAGTCACAAATGCAGCGTCAACTGGACTCTTCTTTCAACAGTTATCACCAAGTAATCATCACACAGTGCAATAACAAGAGGAATCTGGTGGTTCCCCACCCTCCCAGCGCCATATTTCATTCTCACGTCAGAGGAAGAGGTCTCGGGCCCAAAGGGCACAGATTCGGGGCGCCCCACCATGAGCACTGGGAGTCAGTAGGCACCTCTGTCCCTCTGCCCCCTGACTGCCGATGCCGTTTCAGAGCAGCCCTCTGATGCCCAGAACGGCTGCTGATCCACCCTGAGGGACAGCCTGGAGAAGCGAGGGCGCTTCTGGCATTCCCTTTGCCACGGAAAGGCTCATCTGCCTTCAAGAGAGGCTGTGGGGTGAGACACGCACCCCAGACCCCGCAAAAGAGACATCGAGGGTCAGGTGTCTCTCATTTTCCTCTGGGGCACGGATCCTCCCCCTCAGACATAGCCCCACTCCTCCTAAGCTGGGGAATTCTCCCTCCTGCCCCCATCCTGATGGCTAAATAAAGTTCAAGGTCCAGCCAAACCTCCTGGAAACAGTTACTGAAGTCAAAAAGGCAGAACAAGAGTAAAAAATAAAAATAAAGTGTGCCCCCCCCCTTTCTCTGGAGAAAGGATCAGACTGTGTCCAGCCAGGTATTTCCTATAACCGTCCTATGAAAATAAAAAAATCATTAAAAAGAGATTCTCTTAAATTAGGATAATACCACTGTTTAAAAAGCCTCGTCATAAGTGCTTTCCCCTATGAAGTGCTTCCGATAGAAAAATATACAAAATATATTTACATTTATAAAACCTTAAATACTAAACTGTAAACAGAACAGAGTAAAATCCAATGTCGTCACTTGTTTGGCCTAGGGCTGCTCACTTCTCTCTGTGTGGGTGTTCTGGAGGCGCGGAGCAGACCCCACGGGAGGAGGAATTACACTGCTTGAGCCTTTTGATCCGCTGAGAACGCGCTTGGCTCCTCAGCCGCAGCCGCTTCAACCCTGCCCATCGCTCATCCGTTCCCTACGCGGCTCTGGTGAGTGTTGGACCATGCCTTTGCACAGAACTTGGTGCCGTTTCGGGGCCTCTTCCTGTGCTGTGGGGGGCAAGGAGGTGACTACACCCAGAAAACAGACCGCAACAGGTGCCGCTCCCCTGCCTCCCTGCTAGAGCTCGGACACTGCAGCCAGCCTGAGCAGCGTGGGTCCTGTGGGAGCATCCACCCAAGCCCTCCCCCAGCTTTACCGCAGCGCATGGCCAACCCCGGAGCCGGCTCTCACTCGACACCTCTCTCTATAGATGTCTGTCCCTCAGGCCAGCTCCATGGCAGCAGAAGGACTGCCAGATGGAAGCGCCTTCAGCTCACCAGGTAGAGGAGGAAACCAGTGGATGGAGACAGGTCCATGGAGAGGACTAGTTTCCTCCCACAGAGCCAGAGAGTGAGGGCACTGCTGAAGGGAAGCCTTTGCTCGCAAGGATTTACCGCGCTGTAGCTGTCAGCATAAGCCCTCCCTCTACCAAAGAATGCCAGGAATCCCCCTGCGCTCAGGCAGGGATTTCAGAGCGAGGCACTAGCCAAACCCTCTTCAGTCTACTCATGGGCTGCTCTGTTCCGCTCTCCCCCTTCCTAGATGAAACCCTTGCCGAATGCCTGCCGACTCACAAATAGTGTTTTGCAGAGGCACAGCACGAGGAACCACAGACATGCGCAGTCCTCGGGGCAGCTGGTTGGTGGGGTGCAGTCTCCCCCAACAAGGAAAGCTCTCTCACACACTGCGCTACTGAACATCTGACACAACCCTTGGAGGAGGAGAACTCCACGCTCAGCACTGAGCCAAGAGACACGGAGGGACAAAGGGACAGGACTCACAATTGCTCCCCCAAGCTCAGGGCCGCCCTCCCCTCTCTCGCTCGTTAGTCCCACGCTGACAAACAAATACCGGGGGTGGGGGGAAATGAGAATAGCAAAAACATAATCACGCTGAGGATCTTCTCCAGCCGCCCGTGTCTTTCACAGAGGTACGTGTGCGCATGCGAGACATGAAGATGTGGACTCTGACAGAGAAACGCAGCCGCCAGTCAGGTCCCTGAGCCCAGCCAATCTTCATTCCTGCCTCCGGCCTCCCTGTCCCACCGGAACGGCTGGGGAGGGATTCACGTGAAGCTTTGGTTCGCCCCAGGCCCTTCAGGGCTCACTTGCAGCCAACGGAAGTTCTAGTTTAAAAACTTCCTGCACTTCTTGGCGCCACAGTTGCAGGGCAGTTTGTTGCTGGCATCTTCAATGGGGAACTTGTAGTCATAGGTGAGCTCTTCCCCGCGGTAGATCTTGCGCATGGCAAAGATGACGATGTGTTTCTGGCCATCGATGTTGATGACCCGGGAGTAGCAGTTGGGCTCACAGGAGTGATTGATGAAGCGGGCCGCATTCCCGTGCATGGTGGCATCCACCACTTCGGAGTCGTCAATGCGGAACATGTAGCAACCGATTCCCTACACAGGGAGGATGAAAGAGGGTCAGCTGAGGGAAGCGAGGACAGAGCCACCCTAGCAGGCAACCTAGCTCGTTACAGCAGCCACAACTCCAGCCTTTAAGAGCGTCTGCAATCGCTCTTCATTTGTAAGCTCCTGCTCAAATCATTGCCTCCCGGTGCTCTTGGGATCTGCAATGCTAAGGCTGGACTGCGACCGTTCCCAGCCCACAGGGGAAAATAAGAAGCGCCTTTGGAGCTCCAGCAAGAATGGAAATATCCCAGGAAGTCTGTAATCCCAACTCATGACGTTCCAAACGCAGTTCTCACGTGGCCTAAGCCTGTCCTACCTTCACAGCCACTTTCTAGTTCTCCCCAACTCTTTAAGAACTTCTACAAAAGCCCATAACTCACCTTACTGTCGTAGTATTTCTCTCGTTTGTCAGTGAGGATGGAGCGAATGACATTGCCTGAATATTCGATCACCATCTCACCTGCATCGATGTTCCTTTTGCAGAACAGACCCCGGCCGTGGATGGGAGACCTAAACAAGCAACAACGATACAAGCAAAGCTCAGATTGCTGACACTGCAGAAAAGGGGTTACTTCATCACAAGCACCACTGCGGTATCATTACTCCTCTATAATGCAACACTAATAAGAACAATACTTGGTCTCTCCTGCCCACCCCTGAGCACATCCCTCAGCTATCACCAAGGTAAGCCAGCAAGCAACAAGTAGTTTGCGCTGAGGATTATTTTTAAACACATAACTTGGGCGGGGAAAAGTAGGAGGGGAAAAAACCCCAAACCTGCTTTTCCCTGTCAATTTTGCAGTCTGACTTCATAGAAGGTTTCCAGTTTTCCCCTTCCCCTGTCCCAGAGGCAGAAGTACCAGAACAAAATTGTACCTGTAGACACCAACCGCCTCCTTGGAGGTCTTCTTCAAGTGTCGGAAGCGCATGGGCATTGGTAGATCCATACTAGTCGCCCTCCTAGAACAAAGAGATGCTGCTAAGTGATGGCTTTTATTTGAGACTCTGTGCCATGTGTTATCTGGGATACTTTCCAAGATAGAGTAATTTAGACACTGCGTCCCATTGAGAACACAAAATTAATTTAGTGTTTATATAAAAAAAGATAATTTCCTCCCTCTTCTTCCCAAATTCTCATCTGATTTTTTTACATTAGCAAGGAAAAGAAACATGCAAAGGAAGACTGGGCTGGTGGCCACCTTCAGCTGTTGGTTCTCTTGCTACTGTACGACTCTCCCCTATAGTTGCTAGTACTTGGTAATTTTCAAGTTTTAAACACCGCCTCCAAGACCACGACACGTAACTAAGCCCGATCTCTCAGTTTTACCACCACAGCATTACTTTCCCCTTTGAGCGGTTAAACCCTGCTGCATACCGGGCTGATTTCAGCTGTACTTCTTCCTCTTCCTCATCATTTGGGTTGTATTCTGGTGGCTGTCGGTGTTTAGAAGCCAAGAAATTAAACATATCAAATGCAGATTTCCTGCAATTTAAAGAGAGGAAAGGAAGTTTGTTTCACTGACTGAAAATAAATGTGTGGTTGCCACAGCAGTTTGACATGTTCACTGCTTCACATCTTCTCCAACCTGTCCTCTCTCAAAGCTTTCTGTGCACCACGATAACACACAACAGTTATATGTGAATAAAAGCACCAGCAGGGAAAGCTTTGCTAAACAGAGCAATGGTTAACAAAGCAGCACAGAAAAACACACAGACTCAGAAGAGGCAATATAATTAATTTACATGAGAAAGCTACTAACATTTCTTTTTTAACTGAGAGCTTTAGTGCTGCAGAGATTTGTTGGCAGAAATTAAGTTAACCTAGAAAATAGGCCGTTAACTTGAACCATGACAAAGCTCCCACTTGCCTCAGGTGGACTTCAGCCCTGGCAGAGCCATGTGGATTCAAGGGAGGTTCATTGGCCTCCTCTGGCTTATGAAACCTGAACTTGTAGTTGTGGCAGTGCTTTGCTCCATACAGTTGCTCAATCAGGAACACAACAGAGTCGTGGATAATCCCCAGCATCCTCAAACCATTCACACCTGGAACAACAAAAAACCCAGCTGACAACACAGGCATGGAGCAGGATACAGCAGCCTGGTCAATACAACTTGTGTGCTGCAGTTGTGACAGGAGCCCTGTGTTAGCAAGCTCATTCCACATCGGAATTTTCAATCATTTCATGGGGAAGAAACTATTCTCTGTAAAGCAGTCAGCAGCTGATCTGGAACTCTTACAATTCTGAACCCCAAGTCGCTCACAGAAAGACCTGCTTGCTCTCACGTGTTCAAGAGCGCAGCAGAAATGAGTTTGGCTCTGGATATTACCTGCAAATGACAGTTGTTTCAGACGGGCATTAGAACGGGCCTCTTGAACTTTGTCTGTCAGTGACTTCCAGGCATCTGCAGTCACACAAACAAAAGACAAGATTGTGAAAGAGTATCTGAGCACTGGGCACTGAGGGCTGCCAAAACAGCTGCCCTCTACGTCTCTTATTTTGCCACATCTTATCAGGTTTTCAGTGAAACAACAGACTCCTATGTACCTGTGCAGTACACTGTTCTCCAACAAAACACTCCTATATTAAATCTATTAAAAAAGCAAGTAGGAGATCCTCAGAAATCATAATCTTATTTGTAGCAAGGAAAGCTAAAACCAGTACAACCGAAAACGCTTCGTTCTCACCTTCAATGCTTTCCGCACAGATCTGAAAACCATCATCACTGGAGATCTCAAAAACCAAACCTTTCTTTGGTTTCTTCTCACCAAGACACTCTTTCCTCTTTTGTTCTTGCTGAAGCCAAAACATAAGTGGGGAGCTGAAAGTGCTCTCCTCCTCCTCTAGAGCTTTTGAGCCTAGGAAAGACAAGCTGGTCTGAAGATGGAAACTGGGCAGAATGGTATTTTTTCCACTGGTTGTTTCACAACAGAAAATTACTTACTAACTTGCCTTTTGACCAGTAAATCTGTCCAAGAAAAAAATCTAGACAGTGTTGTAGCAAGAGTGTGAAATCTCAAGTGCTGAAATTTCCACAAGCTAAAAACAGAGACGTAACTACTTGTACAGTATCTATTAATAGACAAAAAAACCCTTTCCTCCCTTCAAAGCAAGAATAATGTGACCTAACTCTGAGATTTTCCCTGAGAGAATGAGACGCACACAAATCAAAACTTCATGGTACTGATCTCCCAGTCCTGAGGAATCCCAAGACTCAGTGCTTTTGAAGAAGTGACATACCTGCATTTTCCTGCTCATTTGCTGAGTTCTGTGTTGACTGAGATTCTGGGAGGACTGATGTTTGCCTTGGGAGGGAAGGTGGGGAACATGAAGAGCAAAGTAAGACTTCTCGCATTCTCTGTATAAATTTTGTCAAGCTCAGGCGAGCACAGTTTGATGGAAAGGTCTGTTTAACACTTACCCTGCCGGCTGGCCACATTGTTTCTGTGCTGGCTGATCTACGTTTGCTGCATCCTGCATGTCTGCCTTCACAGCAGGAGTCCTGGAACAAGAAGATTTAGGAATGTTCAGAATACCTGCCAAGCTGTATGTGCCACAAACAAGGCTGGAAAGCAGGAACAGATGAGCTGGGAGCTGCCACCAGTGATTCAGCGGTTCAGCAGAAGTACTGAAGTAGTAACAACCGCTCCTAAGATACAAGGAACCACATCATACTTCCAGCATCATGTTGGAATCAAGACTTGCATTTCAAGGGGAAGGAGGAGCATGAATCTGGGTGCATGAGAAACATGCTTGAGCAACCATAAGCAATGAGCTCAGGAGTCAAGAGGTGCACGGTGGAATGTGGACACAGCTACAGAAAACATTTACAGACCAAAACAAACTGGCAAGTGTCAGCAACACACAAAAAAAAAAAAATTTAAAATGTTAAGCTCTCTAAAGAGGATCAATGTTTTCAGAGTCAGACCTATTACAAGACATTTAGGGATTACACAAGTGATGCCCTAAGTTTTTCATCCTTCCCTTTCCAGTTGTAAAAGTTCTACTAACTTCTTTATGTACCTACTTTCTGCTGGCAGATGAGACTTTTACTTCAGAAATTACCAAAAGGAAGATTTGCTGAAGAAACTAGTGGAAGATTCTTTCTTACATTACATTCTTTCTTTAAAAACCTCGGGTATGAGCAAAAGCAAGCACTCCTCTTACCCTGTAGCTGAGACCTGGGGTACAGCAACGGCCCCTCTGTCGGGAACGTGTGCTTCAGAGGAACTGGTCCACACATGAGAAGTTTTGTGCTTCTTTCCACTCCCTTTGTCTAAGGATGGCTGAATGCGTTTGATTTTGGGCTTCATTTTGGTAGGACCCAGCATGGAGCTACTCGCGGACTGCTGGCCAGATGATGGGGAGCCTCCAGGAGACGCTGAACTGGCATGCATCACCAACGAGGACGCCTTGTTTTGCTCGAGTCCAGAATTACTGGGAACATCAACCAGCTGTGGAAAATTCGACAACTGCGTCGTTGTCGAAGCCGTGCCAAGGTCCAGCTGGGAGGAAGTTACCCCGCTCTTGCTGGCTAAGAGTTGTGTCATATGTGGAAGCTCGTAAGAGCCTTCTGGGTCAGTAGACGATGGAGCAGCTGTCATGCCCATTGTCTGTGCTGAAGGCAGCACACATATGCTTGATGCAGCTGTCATTGCTGCTGTAGATGGAGTTTGGGATGTTCCCAGCTGTGAAAACATCCCAGAACTTGGCGGTAAAGTCATGTGCTGCTCCTGAACACCAAGGCTTTGCTGGCTAGCTTTGATCAGGAGGTTGCTTATCGAACCAAGGTCCCCTAATAATCCAGGGCTAGTTAACGTTACCGAACTTTGTCCCAAAATGTGGCCAGGAACTGACCCACCAGTAGTAGGGGCTGCTGTGGCCTGCATGGACACGACATTCAGCACTGACGAACTCGATGCTAGGCCTGATACAGGCCCTGCGGGAAGGTGACTGGCATCTGGCCCGATAACACTGGGAGAGGTGCCGACTGCGGCAGTGGTACCCCCTTGTGGGAGCAAAGATGTCTGCTCAAAATACATGACCCCAGACTTGGACCTTTTGATAATATTGGGGACAGTTCTATGGGATGTTGAATTCGCAATGGTTCCCAAATCCAACGGGTGGTTGGAGATTTGGGAAGGAGCAAAATTAATTAAGGTCATGTTGGAGACCATATCAGGCGGAGTTATAGCAGAGGGGGTTCCAGAGGGAGCCAGCTTCTTATTCTTCCGTGACTGCAGACGAGATATTGGCCGTTTCTTGCCCAGGGCAGCTGGCGTAGAGGCAGTGGTACCAAGATCTGTCCTCTGACTAGCTTCAGACACCAAGAGCTGAGGATCAGGGGGTGGCTGCACCCCAATCAGCAGCCCTGGCGAAGGACTGCCGATGTTTGGTGGGAAGCCAGTCTGAGTGGCTGTGAAGGGATGTATATGCTGGTGATGGGACATGGGCAGCAGACCCTTGCTTGTGGGAGGGAATAATGGCTGAGATGAGGGCAAGCTTGGATTTAATCCCGTGGTCAGTGTCAGCCCGCTCCCCATGGGTCCCAGCACTGGAGCACTGGTCTCCATCACGCTCTGTGCAGAACTAACAGAGGGTGTTAACTGTATCTTCTGAGTGACACCGTTGGGAAGGGTCTGGAGGACGTACAGTGGCTGCATGTTTTGATTGACTACCAGAAGCTTTTCTGCAGCTGGTTTGAGGTGGGGCGGCGTTGTCTGCACCGCAGCATTGGAGATCTGTGAGGTGCCGGGACTGTCCGTGGAGTTTGGCACGTACTTCTGGCTCTGGAGGGGAACGGTGGGTGACACCGGCACCTGGATACCTGGAGTCCCGCTGTTTCTCGTTAAATCCTGGTTGCTGCCGTGCCCTTGCTCGACGGGGCCGCAGGGTGGGCTGGCTATGTGCTCCGCATCTATGTGGCCCTGGATGAAGTGATCGGGAGTTATGTGTCCTTCGGGGCTGGGGTCTACCCCTGGACTCAGCAGGGCTGTATCACCTTTGCCTGAGCCAGACTTTTCTGTAACCGTCACTCTCTTTTCCCCAGACTCTGTGGAAGGTAAGGCAAGCATCGACCTCTCTCCCGGGGAGGAAAGTGAAGACTCGGAGATGACGGCGAGCCTGTTGTGATTTTGGCTGGGCACTGTAGGGCTGCGAGTGGTCAGAACCGAGAGATCGGAAGGAAGCTCCAGCGGCAATTCGAACTGCTCCTCCGCTGAGATGGAGGAAGAGACGCTGCTATCCACTGGCTCAGCGGTGGGCAGCTGTTGGGAGAACACCTCGAACAAACCCATGTCCTTGCCACGGTTGCTGTCGAGACCTAAACCTTCTCCGAGCGTTAAGAGTTCAGACGAGGATGACTCTGGACTTTCTCCCAATGCCTGCATGGACGGCGTGTTCTTTAGTACAAAGTCCATGATGTCGGAAGGGAGGATGTTTCCACAGTCATCGCTGTTGTTATTGTCAGAGTCGGATTTCAGAAGTTCTGTGTTAAAAGTGTCCAGTAAGTTCTTGTCGGAAGGCGTGCTTGCGTGAGCCCTGCGGCCCGTCTCCAATGAGCTCAGCTGAGCTTCCAACGAGTCCTGACCCTGGGCTTTAACCCTGCTCACAGGATGGCAGTTATCAATCTTCGGGTCAGTTTTGTGGACAGTGGAGCTCTTGGTGACTTGTACTTTCTCTCCAGCTTCTTCAGTTCTGTCGAGCTTTAAGTTCTCTGTCCCATTTTCTTTACCACTCCTTTTAGTCACCTGGCTAACCTTTCTCGTTGTGGCCGTGACACTCGTATCGCTTTCAGTTCCATCGTCCACACCGTCCAGCTGTGAGATCTTTGGGAGATCACACTGCTCCTCCTCCCTGAATAAGTTATGGGACGCAAGCCTCTCCTCCGTGTTGGAGGAAACCACCGTTCTAGTGAAATTATAGTAGTATAAGTCATCCTCATCTGATGTGCTCAAGTCATCCGCACCATCCACTTGTCCTTCAGCAGACCGCTTCCCTCGCTTCTTCCCAGTTGAGTTACTGTAGAAGGGAATGTCTTCCTCTCCGTAAGACCTCACGCCGTACAGAGGAGTCAGTCCAAAGAACATATTGGATCTGGCCCGAGCACTCCTCCGTGGGTACCTCCGCTTGTATGAGCCTTCTTCTTGAGCTTTAGTTCCATCCTGGAGCATCAAGGTGTTATCTTGAACAGGCAAGTTTTCATATGTGTTATTTTGAGATTCCTGTGCTGGTGCTTCGTTTGGGCTTCCCTGAACTACAGAGCTGTCTTCTGGGCTTTTGGAAGTTGAGGAAGGCTCTGCCAAAGCAGCCAGCTCTGTGCCTGCAGCCTGAGGTTCAGCATCACTTTCCTGCTGTGCGTTTTTAGACTGGTTTTCACTTTCCATCTTGAGAGGAGTCAGGGTGACTTTAACGGTGCGCTTTCTAGGTGCCTGCGATTCCTTGGAAGCCGCTTCCATCTGCACAGCAGAACTTTTAGATGGCCCTTGCGAAGGTGGAGACTTCTCAGCAGCTTTTTCAGCAGGAACATTATTACATAACCTCTGGCTAACTTGTTCGGTTGCCGAAGCCTGATTACCAAATTCAGGCTTCAGGTTTCCTTCATCACTGCCTACTGCTTGACTTGAATCTGTAAGAGATTTCAGGGAATGCTTCTCTTTAAAACACTCTTTCATTAACTTTTTCCCCTTCTGGCGCCTGTCTCTTGGGGCAGAAACTACCTGCTCGCTTGCTGTAGGAGATCTGCTGTTTACTCCGGTGGACTTCAAGGTCTTTGCATCCATCTCATCGACCACAGCTGTTTTCTCTGGCTGTACAGGTTCCACGTGCTGATCTCTGTCTTTCCTTGGGCCTCTCTGATGCAAGGGTGGAAAGGATATTGCTTCTTTGGAAGAAAATGATCCTGAACATTCTTGAAAGGTTCCTATTTTCACATTAATTTCTGCACCTGATGAACTGGTTGGTTGAGTGCACATTTTGGAGCTTCCTCCAGAAGCAAAACTATGAGCTGAATAATCTGGGTCCTTTGAGGCCAGCACTTTCATCTTCTCTCCCTTAGAAGGAGCACCTTTGGCTAGCAAATCTGAACTGTTAGAATGTTTTCCTTCCATAGACTGGGATGCATCCAACTGGTAACTTTTACTTCCACTCATAGCTGCTGTTTTCTGGGAGCCTGAGCTGGCTGAGCAACTTTGCACCAGAGCACTTGGAGCACCTGCATTCACCGACCCCACAAAGCGGTCGGTACTTTTGATGCTCGGTTCGTGTTCTGAAGAAGACCCCATACTGGAAACCAAAGACACATTGTGCCTGGAGTAAGTGTTCCCGGCTCGCGTAGGGGAAATCATCTGGAGTTTTGATTGCTGTTGTGACAAAGAGGAGGTGCTATGTCTCCTAGAACCAATGCTCTTAAGTCCAGAGGATAGTAAAGGATCTCCCACTGTCACTATTTCATGGGTCACTGGGGTAGGACTTCCTGAGAAAATAAGGTAAGAAAGACTGTCAAGCAATCTGAAAACTTCACAATTAATACATACCCAATTCCTTCACATAAAACACATTACATTAAAAACCAGCCAAACTTTTCAGCCAAACAGCATTAACATAATGATGATGCTCAATGCAGGTATTAAAAATCTGATACCACCAATCAGTATTCACCAGGTAGAGCTGACAACTTTGTATCTCAGGGTTCTGTATCTCAACTTCAGATATGAATTTTCAATGCCAGTTTGAAACAAAATGCAATTCATTCATACAGAAATAGTAGCTGAACTACAATACCAGATTTCCAGTTCCCTCTGGAAAAATACCACCTGAGATAAGGTTAAGTCTCTAACTGTTATTACAGCTCTTCTGTATTACTGCTGTTATATTGCCCAAACACTGCTTTCTTCATCTCAGGGAAATTTTTGTTTCAGCTGTACATCTCTTGTCAGGCCATCTCTACTGTGTATTTTCAGAACTTTCCTTCCCTCAGACCTACTGCCATTTCACTATTTTCTCTAGAAAGAGAAAACTTAACACCACATTCTGAATGAAGTCAAAGAAAACAGAATCAAACCAAACCAAAAATCAAGCCAACAGCACTTGAAATACCTGCAGAGGGTAATGGCCTAGAGCCAGGAGAGCGCTGTGTGGATGGGTAACTCGGCGTCCTGATCCTGGGACCCTTTGAAACCACTGGATAGTAACAGGAATTAGAGGTCTGAGAATGCAGGGGACGATCTGGTGATGGTGGGTTTACAATTTCAGGTGTATTTTGGCTGTCTTTCGGTAGAGTTTCTGTTCTCACATAAAAAAGAAACGACAGCATAAGCCATCACCGAATCCCAAAAGCTATGATCTGATAAAGTATATATTGCTATCAGGTTTCACTTGGGGAATAACCAGGGTATTTGTTAAATAACACAAAATCAGATTGCTGCTTCCTTGCCATCAGATAATGTCTGGTTTCTTCTTCCTAAGAACATTTTAAAATAATACATGCAGCAATACAGTAACCCACAGCTTGCACACGAAATTCCATTACATTTCAAATAAACCTTAAGATTCTAGGTTGACAATGACGACTATTGTAAAAGTTTTAGAAGTCTTCCACAGCCTCACCTTCTCGGAACTGAAAAGGACAGGGTTAATCTATAGTAAAGACACGTAGAGAACACACCTTTAGGAAGTCCTTAAAGGATTACCTGTAAGGGGAACTGGGCTATGGGCGATTGTTCTGTTATCATCGTGCTCTACAGTGCTGTTGATGTCAGGTTCTATGACTGGAGGCCGACACTCCATGATCTTGCAGGTATATACACAGCGCTTCCTGGCATCTGTTGTGCTCCAGTACACCCTGGAGCACCTGGAAGATAATTCAAGCACAATACAATTTACTCAATGGTTGAGTACACCTCAGTATTCCTATTTTAAAGTTTCAGTTTCTCAAAATTGCAGAGGACAAAGGCTTCCTGGCACAACACACCACATACCCTAATGGCTTAATCACAAGACTCCTGAACAGTGTATGAAAGCTACTGTCAATTTTTGCATCTGTCACTTCAGCGCTGCTTCAGCATCTAAGATACTAACAGACATCTAATCATGAAACGGCTTATACTCACTGATAGCCGATGGGAAACAACTTATCTTCACAGTCCGAGAGGTCATTCAGAATTCCTAAACAGTCTATTGTCATTGAACCTGAGCAGAAAGAGGAACAGCAAAGTTCTGTGAGCCAGATTCCAGCACCAAAGGTGGATCAAGTGTCCAAAGACTAGATCTTACCAATCATCATGTGGATGTTCTCTGGTTCCAAGCCACTAAGGAATTTTCTTCTCAAACTGATCCCTTCGAAGTCCACAAAAACTCTCCTAAGAACTTCAAACCCATTCTCAGGAACCACCTGGAACAAGAATCCACAAAACTACTCATGAATTTTAAAGGAACCACCACATGTACACTACGCAGTCTGTCTTACTCGATCCTCAGTCTGGTTTCTTGATTTTCGAGCTGCCATGCAGCACCACTTGCCAAACTTCCCCATGCCAGTTGTATTGCTGATTTGTTTTAATAGCACTGCATTCCGGTCCTTGTTAGTGAGGAACACATTCAATACTAATTCTAAAAAGTGTCCAGTTGTAGGCTAACCCCACCTTCAGACAAAGCAGGGTGTGAAAGAATAATCTCACCTCTCCTTTGATCAAGTCACGATGCCTCTGGCAGTAAACTTTCTTGTCATCCAGAAATACACAGTTCTTGGCTCGCGAGCACATGAAGTGATAGTTACTCGTACAGGAAGTGAGGCAGCAGCCTACAGTGGCGCCCGACTTCTGGCAGAACTCGCATCTCTACAAAAGCAAAAAAAAAAAGTAGAAAATTAATCCCTTCCAAAACCAGGCTACCACTACTGTCATCGGTTGTTTTTTTCAGCATAGACATAAGTTTAGAGCAATGTCTGAGCTCCCACGTCAGTGCTGTAACATTTCACTGCCATGACTCACATGCACAAGCGAGACATGGAGGAGGTGAAAGGAAGAAGGATCCCTCACACTGAACAACTTTTGCATTTGCAGACTGGTTCCTCCAGGCCCCAGACTTCCTTGCTCGTATTCCATATTCAAGTCACATATTTTCAAACTTTGCTGATTAATATGTCAACTCTTTCTCCTGCACAGAGTATTCCCCATGTGGGCAGTGTACTACTGGCTTACTACTGGTAGGAAGCAGTCCTATTCCACTGCTTCTGCTGTTTTAATAAGTAATTAGGACCAAGTGATGCAATATTAAAATGAAATCGGGACAAACTACTTCCTAGTCTCACTTCATTCTTCTGCCTCCACAATATTAAAGATTTTCAAATATCTACAGTAAGTTCTACTATATACAGCATGAAAAAAAAATACGCAAGGAGAGGAGAACAGAAAAAACACAGAGAAGGAATCTTTTAGCTGGGTTCCTGTCTTGGTTGTGGGTAAATCAGTGTGAGATTTAACAAGATATTCTTGACTTATACCCACCAGCTGCTTTCCCCTGATCACAGCCATGTGCACATTCTTCAGAGAACCATCATCATCTTCAAATACCTCCGCTGACCACAAAGCACAGTTCACATGTGTCCACTCATTCTGGCCAATATAGAGAAGACGCCCAGCATCCTAAAGAATGGAAGGAAACGTTTTTTTCCAATGTCCCACGAGACACAACAATTCACAAAAAGCATCCAGCCTATCCACAGTACCAAATTTACAGTACTGCTTAAATCAGCTCCTATCAAAATACTCACATTAGCACTGTCATCACCATATTTCAGGCACAACGCGCACTGCCTGTTGTCTTCTACGTCCGGAGGTGGGTTAAGTTCAGGGCTATCCTCTCTGCTTCTGTCAGAGCCTTAGAGTTAAAAGAGAGAACACTGTTTATTCTTGAAAGTCAAGGAGATAGAAATCCATCTGGAAAGACTGTCAGTAAGTGAACAGGTATAGAAGAGCCAAATAGCAGCCTGGACTTTTCAGTAGCCAGCTTGTAAAGCAAGGAAAAACACACATCAGCCTATACATGGCCCTTGCTCTGGGGGAAAAGAGGCAGGAGCAAATATATTTCCGGGCTGAAGCTCAGCTCAGAAACATCTCGCATTTAACAGCCTCTGAATCATTTCAGGTCAGAGAGGTCTCCAAAATTCTTCAGTTGTAGACAGAACTAATACCACCCTCTCTTTACTACTAGGAGGTTTGGAACGAAGCACTCTGGGTTTGAGACCAACAGTGCTGCCATCTGTTTTCTTACCGGAGATCGGCGGTGTAGGAGGATGCAGAGGAGTTGGTGAATCTGGCTCTCCAGGCCCTTTGGGTTTTGGAGCCGGAATGATTTTCTTCATCAGAGGGGGCTGTTCAGTGCGGTTGTTCTCTTCGCGCTCCTGCCACTGAGCATAATTATGGTCAAGCGAAGGTGGCAGCACTGCATTCGGCAACATACCACTGCTGAAAGGCAACAAGGAGTCAGCTGTCAGGCCTGACTACATGAGAGGACCTCTAGTCCCGTCCACCAGTACAACCAACATCCAATATGCAGTAACAACTCATTTAATTAATTACAGTCCACACATGCTCTCAACAAAGGCTACAAGGGATCACTTACATTGTAAGGTTTGTCACGTAGCTGTTTGCTTCTTTTGAGGGTAACATGCAGGAGTGAGGGGTGAGGAGGATGTGGGGGTAGGAAGGACTGACAAGCCGACACACAATTATACCTAGTTCTAAATAATGTTTTTGGTTACTCTGCTTTAGAACAAGAAATACAAAACCCAGGAATGGGATTACTGTTTAACTTCTTAAAAAACAAAAGACAAAAGAAAAGAAAAACGGAAAACCCAGCCCCACAAACAGGCTCTCTTGATACTTTTTGCTTGGACAGCTGGCAAACCGAAGGGTGTCGCAGTCGGACACAGAACAATTACTTACTTGCTTGTTACTTTATTTGGCTCCCAAAATCTAGACTTTTTTACACTGAACCATGGAAAAACACGCTCCATTTGCTGAAGGAAAACAACATTCCGTTAGAAATGTTATACAACATACGCCAAACTCAAAGACATTCAGCCAAGATCTACTGTAAATGCACAATTAACTGGTAAGAGTTCGTTAGCATCAACAACTCTGACAATGTTTTATTTTATTCCTGGAAATACCCGAGCAATGATAAGCGTGACGAACCCTTCGGATTCCAACAGCAAAAACCAGTGGTATGATACTGATCAGAAGTCAAAACAACTGTAGTCCAGCTCACCCGAATAAAGAAGGACTTGACCATGCTATTGGCTTTCTTAACTTCTGGCTGCCCTCCATCGGAATTAATGGCTGCTTGAATTATCTTCACGATATCATCACTAAAATCCAACTATAAGAAAGCCACAGAATTTCACATTGTCAGTATTGTCTCTTGTACAGCTACACCATCCACTAATTTTTAAGGCATGCTTAAATACCACAGGTCGTAACGCAATTCATAGGATCTATTATTAGAGTGGAACACTAAAACTTGGACATACCACAGAAGTGTAACCTCCCTGATCCATTTTTCTTTTCACTCCTTCCAGATCCAGAGGTTGCTGCTCCTCCTGTTTACTGACTTCTGTTAGGACAGGCGGATCAGGACCTTCTGGAGAGCTTCTGGACGGGATGCTCTCTTCCGTCTCAGGATTTAAATCAGGCGGTTTTGCTGCCTGTTAACATCAGCAACCAGACAGAGGGACATTGGCTATTGAAGCGTGGCTGCTATTCATGACGCACTTGTTTATCAGCACAAAGATTCTCACTAACATGAAAGAAAGGAGACTCAACTTCTGGATTCCTATCCAAAACATAGGGACAAAAATAAAAAGATCTTAACCAGCTTTCTGCTGCTGACCTGTAAGGCGCTGATCCTGTAAGGATCAAACTCATTCTGAATATAGATTTCAAGAGTGAGATCCTGTCCTCCTGTCAAAAAGGCACCTTCACCATCACAGAGCTGAATCCTCCCAGTCCCTGAAAACTTTAACCTATTTTTTCTTTTAGCCTCACAAGTCGTATCATAGATACACACTTCTTTGTTTCCATAAGACTGAACAAAAAGAAAACAAAAATCACAGTGCATGTTTTCTAAGTACAATAAAGACGCTTTTGCAGTACGATGCACAGCAATACCAGAATTCAACTGAATGCCAGGCAATACTTCAAGCCAGAACATATGAACAGGACGCGAGGAGGCTCCAGCTTACCTGCCGATACCGCAGCAAGTGGCTAGTAGTTCTAGAATTCAACAGGGCTGTTAAAACCTGCTTTAAGGAAACCTGCAGCTCCTTTTCCAGTGCCAGACGCCACTCTGCAGGATGCTGCTCCGTACAGTTAATGCAGGTGTACGCTACACTCTCAGGCAAGTTAGAGAGTATCTCATACATTTCATCTGGAGACAAAAAAAGCCCAACATAACAATCTGAACTGTTTTACCGAAGGATGGATATAGGGAAAAAGCCCTGCTCTGCACTTACCGTCTAACGGAAACACTTTTCCCGTAACAAAAGCATCTTGTGCAACTAACTGAGTGACGCTGCATTTGAGGCAAGTCCTAAGCTTTCAGGATGTCACTGACAGGAGTACTGGTTCACCTGTAGCCATTCTACAGGTATTTTTCAGGGAGGTCACAACAGGTGAGGGTGCAACATTCTCGTAAAAAGGTCCAAAACTGGATTGCTTTGGACCTCAAGCTGCCCCGTGGTATAAGGATTTGGCTTACCAGAAAGGTTTTCACATTTGGAGTGGACCCAGCGGTCGCATTTCCCGCACTGCATCATCTTGCTCTCGTAGTCGTCATCATCATAGCATTTGTCACAGAGAGGACAGAAGTTTCCTGCAAACAAGATGCAATTTTTATCAGAAGTTCAGCTGCCACACACACCTTAAAAGCTAGATGGTTACTTACTAGTGTGCTAAGAAAGTGGCTCTCTGAAACCTCCCACCAGCAAGCTGCCAATACAGTTACATCTACTCTTAAACACTGCAAAAAATGGCCGCATAAATAACCTGCCTGGAAGACCACCAACTGCTCTAGAACTCTGTGACTGGCAACACCCATTTCTGGGGGTGGTGAGACTAACAGAATGTTATATGCAATTAGCTTTACAGAGTAAAATGAAAGGACAAAGATGACATACAGGAAAGAAAGTAGGTGGAAGAGTCAAAGATTTTCTACCCTGAGATTTTTCTCCCTCTTAGACTTGAAGGCCTCACGTACAGTAACCAACAAAAGCAGGAACATTCACATCACGATAAGAATTTTGTTGCTTTTAAGTCAGGAGTGCTTCAAAATGTCTTTTTCTCAACTGCTACATGAAGCCTTGGGCTGACAGGCGTGCAATAATTGCTTTATACAGTACAGTGTTTAAATTCTGGAAGCCTCAAACTCTGACAATGTAACGGTGGTGACTTTCGATATAAGAACCTGCCCTTCCCACAGAACCTACGACACATGCTCCTGCGCACTTGGCCCCAACAGCCTTCAGTCCTGTTCGTGTCAGTGACAAGCTTGCCTGCCCCGCAGGCCCTCTGTTCACTCTATACTGACACTGTCTAATAAAAACCGAGCATCTGAAGAGGCTTCTGACATAGAGAATCACAATTTTATGTACCTTTAGCAAAGAGCTTGGCACAATCATGACACAGCGAGAAGTCATGAGACCACTGTGCATCCCACCCTTTGCCTGGTGTTGTTGATCCACAGCTCTTGCAGCGAACACATTTGGTACATATCTGGAAAAGGAATGTGTTTGGCAAGAGTTATTTGCTTTTATCCAGTGGTTTCTTTAGTCCTAACGAGACATTTCACATTCTTAATCACAGTGTAGCTGTTCTGTCCTTCACATCTGCACTGAAGAAAACATCACCCTTCACATAAAACAGCATATGTAGTTGTGGCATTTCTTCTGACCTAAAATACATAGTCTTATCTTAACAGTTTTCCAACTCTGAGGATATTGTAGTAGAAAACACTAAAACTATTAGTACCAAATACAATATAGGTAAAGCACTTGTTTACTACAAAAACTTGAAAGACACAAAATAGTGCATTAATCCAAACTGTCTCTCAGTACCAATATCAACTGGTAAATTTAACAAAGTAAATGCTTCTCTTCTGAAGAGCTTCTTCCATCTTCTGAGACTACAATCAGAAGAATCCCTACAGCTAAAAAAAGGTGTAATCCCTTTAAAAATCCTGCTTGTTCAGAACCTTTTCAACACCCCATTTCAGTATCTATTTCCAGATGTACCCTCCAACGCAACAGGCACCCTGCCTTAAAAAGCTACATGACTGCATCAGAGCAAGTAATCTGCGGAGCTCTGGCCCGTAGCGTTACCATCGGTCAACAAGTGAGTTACCCAAAGAGAAATCAAAATCCCTCACCCAAACTTTCTTTTTCTTGGTGGGTTTTGTCGGGTAGTTTGGGCCCAGGCACTCGGGGTGATAGCTGTTTCGGCACTTGTTACACTCCAGCAACTGCTACAAGAATAATGGGAAAAAGCATTGGAACAGAGACCTCGAAGGGATGCAGAATCCTCGATGTTTTCATTTTATGTTGGATCCCACATTCAGGGCACCGAGGAGAAGTTGCAACAAAGGGACTCGAGAGGCGTTCTCCCCAGCGCACAGCAGTGCTTGCGCAGAGACCCTGCGCTACCCTGCGTTTCCCTGCTCCCCAGCCAAGCTCTGGAGCACAAGGAGCTCTGGGGGCAGCATGGGGGTGCCCACCAGGTCTTCCGGGGGTTTGGGGGTACCTTGGTGGCCTGGTGCTGTCTCCCACACACGTGGCAGAACTTGCAGCGACGGCAGCACCAGTTTTCCAGCTGGTCCTCCAGGGGCCGCTCGCTCTCCTCTAAGCAGAACTTGTGGAAAGGCTCACAACAGACCTGACAATACACAAACTGCAAGGGGGGAGAGGGAGGTTTTAGCAAGTTAGAAGCTGCTCTGAAGTCCCAAACAAGCCCCCTCGCGCTCCGAACTACTTCGAAACCTGCTTTACAGCTGACTGAACAACGGTATCTACTGGCATATTTTAGGAGGGAAACTGCGTGTACTTCAGACAACCCAAATGCATGCTCATACACCCAGACCAGGCACTGAGCAGCAAGGGGGAGGCTGGTACGCATTATCTAAGTGTTCTGAGTACTGGAAAAGGCCTCCAGGGCTCCTCGGGATCTCCCTCCCTCGCTGTAACACAAGCCAAGCACACCAGAAGAAACAGTGCGGAAGGAAGGGATATGCAGAGCCAAGAGAGACATCCCTCCCTCCACTCAGCTTAAGTGGCCCATGTGAAAGCTCCTCTAATTTCTACGTATCCCCTACAAGGTCATACTAGGAAAAG
This sequence comes from Podargus strigoides, assembly GCA_028020825.1. Taxonomy (NCBI): domain Eukaryota; kingdom Metazoa; phylum Chordata; class Aves; order Caprimulgiformes; family Podargidae; genus Podargus; species Podargus strigoides. The sequence goes on from CM051646.1 coordinate 280,808, forward strand.
AATCCTCCTCAGGGCACAAACACGCAGGCTCACAGGGGACAGAAGAAGCCATTGTCCCCTTGAGCAACCTGACTGAGAAGGGGATTGCACCACGCCCCATCGGACCCTCACAGCCCTTGCGTGCACATGTGCCCACATACAGAACTTGACCCAAGTACTGTTCACTCATCATAACCAAGCCTGTGCTAGCATCACCTTTCCAGGACAGCTGGCCTAAAGATGTTGAGAAGGCACCTATCTATACCTGGAAATGTGTTTAACACATCTTAATCCAGCTCTTTATGCAGCACCAGAACCTTTCCAGTTGTGTTCCAGTAATAGTTTGCAGCTCCCAGCAGATACAGACATACCTGGGAAAGCCAACACTGCCTAAAGCCTTTCAACGGTATCGGGCACCCTCTCTTATTTTATTTCAAGGTAAAAGAAAGCAAAACCCCTGCTTTACATCAGGTGCGGGATTGCAAACTGAGAGGAGACGCGGGTGCTCTCGAATACATTACTCTTTACGTCTAATACAGTTCACCTCCAAAGTAAGCACCACAGAAGTTTCCAAACTGACTTTAGACACCTTGCATTTCAGTATCTTGGGACAAATTTTAGCAAGGACAGATTTACGGGTATTATTTTACTTTCTTCTGGATTACGGTCATGATATCATTTGTTTTTGTACCGACACGGTGCTGTAACTAAGTCATCAACAGCAGAACACAATGCTTTACCTCCACATGTCCACTGCTGGCACAGAGAAAACAGACCACCCTGGGAGTAATAGGTACCGAGGTGACGATGCCTAACCCACCCATCTCCCAAACATTCTCCACTTCACAGTCCTCCTGAAAGTACAAAAGGATACGTCACCATGCAGAATAAGGCAATACAACATCACTACAAAGTGCTCACATTGATCGCTGCTTTATATGTTCTGCGCCTGCCATTAAGTGTTCTCAAACTGAAATCACTTCAACTTCTACCTTGGGCTGCTTTAAAGCGCCTCCTGGAAGAGCCACATCTCAGCGCTGTGCTTGCCAAGAGAGCTCAATAATACACTAGCCTTCCTTCTATGGAAAGCAAGCCTTGGGAACAAGACAAAGTTTTTTTTCCACGATTGCACAATTATTACTAAAAGTGAAATTTCAGAAGAATTATACTTTATTAAAACTCCATATTTGTATAAAACACTTATGAGATCTCGCTATAATCTCCAGTATTGACACTTATAGAGGGACTGAAAAATTATTAGGAAAATATTAATTTTTATTATTTCCACACTGTTCAAAAAAGTACATGATTTATCAGTTTAAAACCCCAGATATACCCAAAATGTTGTGAATTACAAGTTACTAACATTTTCCCCAAATCTTGTTGGCTCAAGTTGTGGTAAGGTTTTATAGTTCCATCTTAATGGAATAATTCTTCATAAACCTCAAATTCTTGCTCATCCTCACACATTGACAGTTAACGTTTTAAAGCTTTAAGTGTCTCTTCATCCAGTACTCTAATTATAAGGAAAAAAAAGGCATAACAAGCTTCTAAAAATCAATCGAGTGACTTGTCATGAAGGCTCCTATTTGCAGTTCTCTCTGAATGGTACCAGACACACACACTGCCAGCACGCTCGAGGGACTCCAGTGCTTAGAGCCAGGTAACATTCAAATACTTAAAACATTTTGTCCTCTACCTTGAAATCCACTCGGATTCTGTGGACCCCATCTGTAGGTGGCTTTTGCTTGGAACTGCTTCCGTTAGTCAGAGTGCTGAGCAAATTCAGCGTGCTGCTTTCTGGCTTGCTTATAGGAGGGGGCTTTTCCTAGTCAAGTAAAGGAGCCTGCATTAATCCCGACCCCAAACGTTAAAACGTAACCAGTAATTATACCAAATGCCGTAGATAATTCACAGACAAAACCCCCAAACCATCACAGAATTAATGAGCGTGTAAAAGTTGCAAGAAAGTAACCATTCTGCAAAACATTTCTTAAGACTGCTGCACACACAATTACATTTCTAATTCAATTTGCTGCATATTTCTCTAACGTCATGTTGTTCTCTCTCATCAGAGAGCTGGTTTTTATTTTCCTGCAGCGGGGCAACTCTGGGTGTAATTAGTCCCTATGCACTTCTCTCTCAGATTTAAATATGACATTTTTTTGTTTTGGTTTGTTTTTGTTTGTTTGTGGGGTTTTTTTTCATAATGCAGTTGTTCCTAAGACAAAGGGAGTTCTGTTTTTTATGGAAAAACTATCCTCCACTCCACAATGCAAGTCTTACAGAACAAGTTAACATCTGAACTCAATCTTAGGTGTTCGCCAGGTAAATTTGGTATCTGCATACTGCCACAAGGAAAAACCTAACATCTTTAAGTACAAAAAACCCCAAAAAAATCTGAAAAAGGGTTATGTAATACAGTTCTACTTTCTAGACAGACAGAACTTCCAGGTTCTTGAAATTTACTGACTGTGTACAAAAAACAGTATTCACCTTTTCTTTTGGTTTCTGTTTCACAGGGAAAGATGGACGGGGAGCAATTTTTTTCTGTTTGCTTTGTTCTGTGCCTAGGAAGGGGGGAAAAATTATGAGTATTTCAAGTAACTAACAGGCACCTGTAGAGAAGAAAAGGGAAAAAAAAATCAGCTGGGTAACGTGTGATGAGTTTTAGACTAAAATTTTTCCACCCTCTTCTGTTTCTGCACCTCACCAGCTATGGCTTGAGCAGTCTCCTTGAGGCACGACCAGGAGAGCTTGCTCTGTTAAAAACGTGAAGTGTTTTGGGTGCAAAGCCACAGAAATCCCGGAGCCGCCTTGCTGGTCACTGTTTATGCTGTGCTGTACTATGTGCAACAGCGGACTATGTTTTTGTAGTAAAAAGATTAAATTCTTCTTCTTTCACATTCAGACTGTGAACAGTCAACAGACTTAACAGTACTGGAAACATACTTCAAGAATGCCAAGACTACATGACTAAAAATCCCAGTGAGGATGGCCACCTTTCACCCCGCCCCAACACACACTGTAGTTCAAAAAAAAGAAAGCCAGTTCTAAGAAAAAATTCTGAAATAATCTGCTGTAATTTCGCCAGATCATAAAGCATTGTTTAAAAATCCAACAGCTTTTAGTGGTACTGTTACTTAACGTGACTCAAACAGATTGAGGATAAACAGTCCCATTTACCTATTTCTGGCTGGGGAGTCTGCTTTTTCTTAGGCTCAGAAGTGGTAAGTTTAGGTGCTTCTTTTTTCAAAGGTCCTGAGCTGGGTGGCTGAGAAGGAGGGAGCTGTACTGGCTGGGACGTCTGCTTGCCAGTCTTTCTGGTGCCAGATGCAGGGGCCTGTTTGGGCTCCGACACTAGAACAGAGGAATTCCCATCCTCATGCTTCTCCTCAACAACGGGCTTACGGGCAGGTTCACTGCTTTTCTTTACGGCATTGTCTTCTCTCGATACAATAGTCTGAGGAGTTTGTTTCTGTCCAGAGTCCAACTGGTTCTTTCCAGAATGGCTTTCTTTCTTTTCATTTGTCTTCGATTTCTTCTCTTTCTTTTTTGCAGCTAGGAAGAAGAAGCATCAGTAAAGCAACACAGATACTACAGGGTGACTACATATGATTTGCTACTTTTTTAAAATAAGGAAACAGACACTTTGATGTCAGAATTTTGTCATACAAAAGAAAAAAACGTACTTAAAGTAAAGCATTTTGTTGGTAAGATGAATGCACTTGGCTTGTGTTGCAATCTGTGTTCTAATACCTTGGGTCTCTATTCTGACGGAGCAGCAAGCAAAACTCTTCTGTAGTAAGGTAGATTCAGAGCTTAACTGTGCAAAGGAGAAGGCAGACTTTGTATGGGGAAGTTCATGAGTTCAAGGCAGACGCCTGACCACTGTCACGCTAACACACATGCCTCCAGTACCAAGAAAGTGGGGATTTAACAGAACATGTATGACAGCTCACTTAAGCCTTGTGTCAGAGGCAAAGAGGCTCCAAGAGATGACAGCACAAAGAGTAAAATTTAAGAGATAATTTCTCTCATGCATTATACTTGAGCATGGTCTTTCAGCCTACCTTTAGCTTGCTTCTGAAGATATGCTTTTGAAGGCATCCACTGTAGATTCTGACATTTCCTCATTCTAGAAAGAAAGAGCATGTCGTGAAATCAGTACAAAAATGCAGATATTTAGAAGGCAGTTTGTAAATATTCAATGTGAAAAACTGAAAAAACACATTATCAATACACCCACTACCTTTTCCCAAGCAATTTCCCCGTGCCCCTCTTCAGAGATATCGAAAAGAAACTTATCTTCCTCTGTATTTTCCTTTTGTTTTTCCACAGCCTCAACACAATTCTGAGGTGAATAAAACCGCTTACCTAACAACACTGCTTCACTAGTAAATGCCCTGTCAATTCCATTTCTTAGATTTGAGAGGCTCCAGCCTACTTCCAAGAGCTCTAAGAAACCACACCAAGCTCTCTCAGCTGTAGGTTTTACCTATTCCAAACTGAGGCCATTTCAGACAAAAATAGTTACTCTTGGAGTGGGATGGGATTAGGTGACCAAGCCTTTTCTTAAGTGTTCAACTTTATTTCCTAGGTTTTTTATGTTTAGCATATGACATCTTCTCTAAGTTGGGCTAGGCTTTGTTTCTGCTTTCACTCTTGTAGCAGGGCCCATGTTTTTGAAATCTAGCCTGAGGCCTGGGCAAAGCTGCTAAGAGTGAGACTACTTACAGACTGTAGCCTGCGGAGTGTTTTCACATAGATGAGCACCACAGAGCAATTCTCACAGCTATGCTTTATAAATAGCTTTCATACCACAACAATCTTAACTGGTGCCACTTCAGTTGCTGCCTTTTCAGGCAGGTTATCTAGTCAGCCAAAATCAATTTAATGTAGTAGTTTAAAAAAGCAAAAGGTTCAGGCTAAGTGACATGTTTAAAAAATGACAGGAAAAATCAAGGAAGAGTGGTATTTCTTAATGACGCCCAGAGATGTCTTTGTTATATGAAGTGTATATACACTAGATAAACATCATCTTGAAATCAACAAGCTCTTGGTAAATGCATTCTGGGAGAATAAGATACAAATATTCACGTATATATTGCCTTCCTTGCAAAAAAAACATATCGCCTAACTAAAGCCACTGTCTCACACCAAATGCTTTTCAATGCTACGCCCGTTTCATCAAACTGGGCCAATAAACCAGAAATGAACTTCAGAAAATGGCTTATAACAAGTACCCAGAGAACGGGTGTGCTTATCCCAGTCAGCGCAAGGATGAGCTGAACAATTTCTCAGAGACATACTTACTTGCAGCACTGCTTCTTTATATTGCGCCCACCAAACTTGGGTTTGTCTAGACAGTTAGTACAAACACCACAGTCCTCTGGAACCTGACAGCCTGAACACTGCCCACAGCGCCTTGAGCGTCGGCCCTTCTTCACCGGAGGTTCTTGCTGTGCCTTGTTTCTGGTAACTGGCTTAATTGGCTTGATCGGTGGAGCAAGAGGTTCAGCCTCTTCTGAGCCAGCTATTGATGACTTGTCTATCAAAAAAAAAGCCAATATGAATGCACTGCTGTCAAAGAATGTTTCAAAAAACAAAACCTGACTTTGTATGAATCCACAGATGAGAAATAAAAATCTCCGCTCACCGTCATTGCCCATGGAAGACAGTATCTTCTCCCGTTCTTCCCACGGTAAGGCACTCAGAGTGGGCATGTCATCAGGAAACACTGCTCGCTTTCGGCCCAGCGCAACAGCTGCTCTCCTGCAAACATGTTTTATTCGTGGTCCTCGGACTGATGTTTCCGATGAATCGCTCTCTTGTCCCTAGATTTCAGAAGGTGAGAACAGACAGTACTCATAAGAAAGGTACCAAAAACCAGGCTGGGAAACAGTTAATGGAAATTTCTAAATAACCTAAAAAGATTTAAATTATAACACCCCCAAAGAGACAACTGTGAGGGCCTGGGCTTCTTCTAGAACCAGGTGCAGCATATAGGAGCACACAATTCATTTCTGAGACAAAAAGCTTCGAGAGTTTTCTATTTAAAATATGCACTAGTAATTTTCAACACTAGTGTCACTAAGGAAAGCAGTATTTTAAATAAAAAGAAAGTATTCTCTCAAAGTGAATTTCACCGACCTTTCAGGTAGCTAAAACGGACTGCAGAAAAGGGTAGGTTTGGGGTGGGGAAACAGGGAGAGGGAATAGAGGAAAGCGATAGGAAGTAGTCCCGCAATCAGACGCAAAATCCCAACGGATTTTACACCTGCCTATAAGTGACAGATCATCATTGTGAAAAGTTACAAAAAAAGCGAGACCAAGACCGACTTCATCTTCAGAAGCCAGCTTTATGCTTGAGAAGGGCCTAGAGGAAACATAGAGGCAAAGAAAGACCACTGCAGTTTGCTGGAACCGTACTTCTAGAGTGAGTACTGCTACTCTAGATGATCACTGCTTAGATTTATTCAGAGAAAGCAGCTATTCTGTACCAATCAGCTATTCAATAAGCAGCTATGCTGTACCAATCTCTAAAAACGCACACAGCTCCCCCCTGAGCTGCTGTACAGCAGCTCCCTCTCCCCCTCAGCTTCTGCCCAGGGCTTCTCGTTTTTGGATCGTTTGCCATCTGTTGCACTAACAGCTGCTTAGCTCAGCATGTTAATTCTTCACGCTTAGGATACGAAAGCTCCTTGTGACTTCCAGCGCAAGTTCAAAACAAGATGCACTCAAGCAGGAAAAAAAAAAAAAAAACAACCCCAAACCCACAAACTTGGAAAAAGGACTACCTGTGCTTTTGGCTGATCTGCTTGTTTGAGCGATTTGCTCTTCTCGATCTTGTACAGCTGGGCTTTTGCCTTTTTCAGAAGACTGGCCACCCTCTTGTCAGTCATTGGCAGTTTGTCTGCCTGAGCCAACATCGAGCTGATGGAGGAAGCGGAATGTTTAACAGTGCTTGATGAAGGACCAGAAAGACGCAGGGCTTTTTCCTTCTCCAGAGACGGCACAGTGGGGCTGAGGTCCAGATCTGATTTGTCTGAACCCCCTCTGTCTTTCTTGGACATTTTGGTTTTGACGGCTGCTGCATCCACCAGAGCAGTGGTGGAAGCATCTGCCACGGGATCTATTGCTGTAGACTTCTTGCGCCCCGCAGTTTTTTTGGCAGTTGATGCTGCCGCAGCATCTTCACTGACAACTTTTTCTTTGGGCATTTTACCTACAGGAAACAAAGCAGAGCTACTCTGAATTTCCAGCCCTTTTCTCCTTTTCTCTTTCCTTGACTCCCGTTTGTTCTCCTTTTCTCTCTCTCTGTCTTTCTCTCTGCTCTTGTCCTTCTCCAGGCTTTTGTCAGCATCTTTATCTTTGGAGAGTTCCTCTGCTGCCCTGTCCTTGCTTCTGCCTCTCTCAGTCTGGGAACTTGACGTGAACCAGGGGAAGAGAGGAGTGGGGCTACTAGATGAGAAAGGCTCTGCTGGAGTGCTGGTCTGCTTCCGCGGTCTCTGGCTTCTTTCTGCTGATTCCCCAGACTGTGTCAGGGAATGGGAAGGAAAAGTAAAAGTTGAATTTAAGGCACTAGTGGCAAGAGAACTAACAGAAATGCTAGTTAATGAGGAAGAGACAGAAGACTGTGGGGTGAGAGTTGTCAGGTCAGAGGTACTATGTCTCCCGCTTCTTGTCCTCATGGAGTGCGAAGGAGATCTGGGTTCTGATCGGATGGGGCTAAAGACTCTCCTCTTCCGCTTTCGAGAAGAGACTCCTGCCGCAGAGGTCCCTGTAGTGGTTCGACCAACCGATGAGGGCAGAGTTACAGATTCAAAGATCCTGGAATGGGCCTCGCTTGGCGTGAATCTGGGTGCTCTCAGCAGAGGACTTCTCTTGTGCATATCAAACCTCGTTCCAGGGTGAAGAGAAAACAGACGTGCTGGAGCCGTTGCACCCGGTGTCGAGAAGCCGGATGCAAAGCCAACGTCCTCTGGTGTCAGTGGTGGGGGTCTGAAGTTATCGAATATTGGTTTGCGAATAAGACCCTCTTTGGCATATTTTGCTGATGAGAAGTACTGTGGTTCTGACCTGGAATGCTTGAGGGAGGTCCACCTAAATGTTGGCTCTCGCAGAATCGACTTCCGTTTCTCTTGCATCGGTGCAGCAGAAGCGGGAAGGAAGGGTGAGGCTAACGGTATGGTAGGAGGCATAAGCCACGGGGTATGGTCCGAGATGCTGGAAGCAGGCTGCAGTGGTGGGGGGGGAGTGAGTAAAGGGGGAGGAGGAGAGGAGGAGGACTGCTGCTGCGGCACGCTTGGCAAGGCCGACAGCTTCTTAGCAGTCCTCTGGCCAAAACTTCTCTCTGTTATTGAAAATCTTCTGTTTCTCCTATCGCTGTTATCATTTTCAGGGGACTGAGAAACAGGCAGCGATGCGTGAACTTCTGGAGTATTGCTTCGCTCTTCAGAAAGCGTCTGCATCTCCTCGGAAGCCTGGGAGTCCGTAGACGTATCCACGCTGGGGCTACTGGACCGCGAGGAGTCCGAAGACATCTGTGACGAATGCTGAGAAGCGGCACTGGACTTTTCACTGGAGCCACAAGATGTGGCGCTGAACCTGCTGTTTGGTGTGGATTCTAGTCTGGATATTTTAATAGGAGGATTGTAGTCTTCATCCTCAATGAACCGTTTGGGTGTTTTAATAATCCGTGAAGAGATAGCACTCACAACTGGCATGATGAACTGTCGGATATTTTTGAGCTGGGTTCTCCCCTTCCTGCCCTGCAGTTTGGCTGCTTCTTTCTCGATCTTTTTTTGCGCCCCCTTTTTAGCCCTCTGCAAGAGTTGCTTGGCAATCGTGGCATCTGTCCTTTTGGTGGAAGGTATAATCCTGACGGGCTTGATCCTGCGCGGGCTCTGTCGGACAGCAGTCTTTTCTTCTTTCGTAAGAGGTGGCGTGCCATCTTTTTCTTTGCGAATCCTTTGGGGTTTCTCCAGCTGCGAGTTTATGACTAAGGTCGAGGAACTCTTTAAACGTTCGGAGGACGGTGGCCTCCCTCTCCTGCGCACAATCTGAACGCTCTTCCTCCCAATCTGAAGTTTCGCCCCAGGCTTAAATTTAGATTTTAGTGGGGAGAGCTTACTAGTTCTTAACTTCTTGATTTTAGTTGCTTGCTGAAATGTAGTGGATGGAGACCTTTTGATTTTTTTCAGACTCTCTTTGTCTTCTTTACTGTCCTTCTGAATGTCTGATGTGTCCTTTACTTGTGACAATTTGAACTTCACGCTTGTAAGTGCTGGAGGTCTTCCTCGTCTTTTTTCCCCACTCTTCAACTCCTTCTTCTTTACTTTCTCCATGGATGTGGTTTCAGACTTGCTTGAAGGGGAACACACTGATGAAGAGTCTGACAGTACAGCTGAACTTCGGTCAGAACTGCTCCGGGGCCTCCCGCGAGGTTTCCGTGGACTAGATTTAACTGAGAGGGAAGCAGAGAATGCAGAGCACATGTTAAGTTTCTCCAGGTGTTGGATCAGCATTACTCAGGTCATGCAAGTATTTACTCGGTATCAGTCACACTGCCCGTGCAAGTTGCCAAGACATTTCAGTTAAGCAAACACATAAAAATACAGTTGGAAAAATACAAACAGGAGAGGGACGGCAAAACCATCACAAAGGAGAATATGAAGTCAACATCCAATTCCGCGACTTAAACATACCTGTGGGGGACCTGGTGGGACTTTGTACTTTGACCTCTTCATCTGAACCAAACCCTAAAAACTGTTCATCCTGCAATGAGAAAGTGGATGGAAATTTGAAGACGTGGATATTAACATTAAAACGAACCTCACTATTATCAGTACATGAAAGGATTTGAGAGGATCTTCCCTCCCCAGGTAACACACTGGCATTTGTTCTTTTAGCAAGCAATTGCTAAAAAGGAAATACAACTTATATATCATCACTCACACACCGTAAGAGCCACAGCCTGTCATAGCACTGAGTATCTATGAACTCTGCGGATCAGTAAGGTGGCAGAACAAGCTTTCTCTCAGAGGCACCAAAGGTTACTTCCTCTCCTATGGTTCCCAGCAAAGTCACCTCCAAAACCAGCATTTCTTGCTGAGGAACCACAGCCTTTGCTCATTGTTACATTTCAAAGAATAATGGGATTAGTAGCCATGTAGGCAACCTTATGGAATAAATACTCTGAACAGAAGGCCATTCAAGTTTTCAACACAAACAATGCTCTAGTGAGTCAAATAAAACACACATATGCTCAGGCTACAGTTCATAATGGCTGTAAGCAATTATCAGCGCATGGTGCTTGAGAAGGGGACAATCCTGCCCCTCCTCACATCCCTGCTGCCTATCTGCCCTCTGCAGTTGCAGCAGTGATGCCAAGAAAAACAGAAAAAGTCATGATAAAGCCATGTAAAAGAAATAAAATTATGCCAAAATGCGTTCTTTCTACCTGAGGAACCTCGCATCATACAGAACCCCTCCACGACCTTTCCTGAGAGGGAAAAGCTACCGCTTCTCAACTTCAACCCGACAGTACTGCAATGGGAGTGAGAAAGGCTGCAGAAGCAGCCGGCTCCCCGCTCGCAGCACTGCGGATCACTGGCCCCATCACACCTGCCACTCCCTGAGCATGTGGGCTCGCTGCAAGATGTAAACACTGCTGCGCAGCGCTGCCTTCGCCGGGACGTGCGTCCGGGGAAAGGGCTCCCCGGCACCCGCAAAGGGAGAGGCTGTTAACAGGGACAAATTCAGGCTGAAATGGTCTAAACACTGAAATGCAAGCACAAAAATAACAAGCTGTCTATGACCAGTGAGGTTTACAAATGTGAAGGGAAGAGCTGCTCACCCCACGTGATTTCTTTGTCATTAGCCTACTAAAAATTGAGACCTGCAGCATTTTCAAACATATGATCATCCAGTGTATGCTGGGTACAGAGAAGGGCTGAATAGCGCTGACTCTTGCATGTATGAGCACTTCTCCCCCAGGGAAAGAGAACTCGCTGCCACAAGCAGAAGACTTAAGGTGTGCATACAGCCCCTAACAGGAGAATCCTATAGACTGCTTGGTTGAAACAGACAGGAGGGATCTCCTTCCAGAAAGCAATTCATCTCCAAGTCTCCCATCTCAAACTAAACAGCTCCCCAGTGCTTCATTCATTCACAGAAGCGGCTCTGAGCAAGGGGCAGCTCATCGATGTTACCTCCAGAACCACGATGCTGCAGCCAGAGCAGCCCACCCGACACAGAGTTCTCACTACTGCAATGCCAATACACTTGGCTCTGAGATCTAGTTACATCTCCAACCTTCTACCCTCCCCACCACCTCTCTGTGCTCTTTATGAAAAGAGAGAGCTATTCAACTGTTACTTGCCCTAAGAATTTTGTTCAGATCCTCTCCCCTACTGCCTGGGCCAAGTGAGGATTTCCATACAAGCATGTGGTGAAGATGGTTGGAGAGATGAGGAAACAGCACGTGATTTCTGCAGGAGGAATCCCCATTCCTGCTATTAAAAAGATCTCTCCACAAAATAATCACTTTGGCTTCATTTACAACTACAAGTAGCATGACCAACATCATTCATGTTTATTCAGTGACAGACATGAGTGCATGGGGGACCTTAAAACAGCCATTCTCACTACCTGACAAGGCAACCTTGTAACTTATCAGAGGAGATCGAGAAAGCCACTAAACACCAGTACACATTTGCCAGGCTATACCATCCAGTCAGCCACCACATGTCAAAGAGTAGTTTTGAAGCAAATTAGGCAGGAATAGCTTCCCTCCAGTTTTTCAGAAGTGACTATAAAGCACAACAGATGGGGAGTGATTAAAAACCATCCTGGTTTTGAGTGTGACCTCATTTACCTGAGAAAGAATAATGCAACACAAAAAAGGTCACTCGGGATTATAAATAAAAGGATGAGGGAAGGCTCGACTCATGTGCCAGACACGAAGCCAAACTAAGCAGGCAAGGGGAGCTCTCTCGATGGGCCGCAGAGCTTCCACCTCCATCTCCCATGCCAACATTACACCACCTTGACTGGTTTAAACCTCACAGTTGTGAGCAGATGAAGAAAGGCTTTTCCTGAAGTAACCCCACACGAACAGAAGAGTTGTGAGCAAATCTCCGTTACAACGTTCTTGAGCAGAATTACTTTCCAAAGGATTTCTAACTAAAGATCTTGGAGGAAAAAATCTACCTTCAAATGAAAAACTATCCTGAAGGCACTGCTTGTGATCTTGTCTGAGGAATAACGGTATAAGCTGTACCACTACGGACCCATAAAGTTGCACGGAACTGTCATCGAAGCCGTCAGAGGCACTAAGCCAGCAACATAGCTCTTCCAACCTTGAAAAGGTTTATTTAGTTTTACAGTAGAGTTATCAGAACAACACTTTACTTCTCTTCCCGTTCACCATCTTGGTTTCGACCCCAATTATACCACACATCTTCATGGAAAGAGATAAGCTATTTTTAGAAGCTCATTCAGAAACCTGTGTAGTAACTATGGCACGGTATCTAACAGACTCCTTTCAGCAGAGTAAACCTCCTTGGAGGTTGGCAGTAAGTAACCCCGAGATAAACGCCCGGTGTGCTCTGCGCTCGTGTTGGGAGCGGAGTCATCTGGGAGCCCAGGGAGATGCTTCCTCAGCGATTATTCGTGATGCAACACTGCTAATAAGCAGGGGAGCACCACGAAAGAACTCTAGGGCTTGTTGTTACATAAAAGTAGACGTAACTGGTTTGGGACCTCAACCAGTAGACAAGTCCCTTCGCCGGAACACTCCCTCTGAACACAGGTTACCTGTGGTTCTGTCTACTGAAACCAAACACAACCAAAACCTGAACAGAATGCCTCCCATAGCACATTTACTTCATGTAAGACAGTCAGTCCCTTTCCCCATTTAATTGTCACTGCTCAAAACGTGGTATAGGCAGCAAGCTCTGGAATCATAGCTGCCAAACCTGCAGCAAGCGTGCTCCCTCACCCATAGCCACAAGAGAAAAGCGCCTGCGCACGCCGTTACCCGCTCGCTGGTGGAAGCCAACGGCACCGTTCCACAGGCACTCAACAAGTGCAGAGGATGCAGCCTCAGCAGGGACGCACTTGGAAGCTGGTTAAAGCAGGTCGAGAAGTGAACTAATGACTCAAAGAGTTACCCTGCCTCTTCCCTCATTTCCTCCAAATGCGGTACAGTAAAATCTGTAGTTTGGTCCTTTGATGACAACAGAGAAGGACACAGGGAAACACTGCTGCTAGTCTGTCCTGTGAGTTTTCCAGCTGAAGGAAGTGCAACGTCGACAAGTCCCCAGAGCAAACTGGTCAGTGGCCATTGCTGCTCCTTCCCAAACTGTCCTACCTACCCATATCACCACTGCCAGTGAGACCAGTGACACCACCTGCCACTGAAAACAGCTTGTCATGGGGAACCCCAAACTCCTTTCTGCCAAAGAGCTTCACAAAACTGCTCCTCTGAGGGTTCCAAGTACTGCATAACACTAACTGAATTGTGGGAATGCGAAAGTCACTGGGATCATTAAAACCTGTACTTCTATTTTCAGTTCTGACAAAGGAGAGCTGAGTCTTCAGAAAGAAGAAAAACCATGCAGGACCTCTCCATCTCTCTGGCTGTGACCTGTACCATCTTCTTGTTTTACAGCAACCCCTACAAGCAGTTATCTCCCTGTGCACGTGCAGTAATCACGTTACCAGTAACAGGCAGGGCTCTACCCCTCTGTCTCACAGATTTAACACCCAGGCAGTTTTACAGTGGCCACTCAACGTAGCACTAGGAGAGGAAAGTGTGAGGCAGACAGAATTTTCATGCCTGTGGAGGAGAGAAATTATCTGTACTTCCAGCTCAGGCGTGACCATGGTGGCAGCACAGAAGCCACGCCTTCCTCCCAGCACATGGACCTAGTACCATTTCAAAACAAGCCAGCCATTGGTGAACATCCCCAACTCTAACATTTACCTCGTAAAAAGTTATGACCCATGTATAATTACAGCAACTAGAGACACCATCATCACCACTACGTTGCATTTCAAACCTCAGGTTTCTGTGACTTTCAAGCTGATGCAGATTTACGAAGTAAAACTGTCAATGTGCATCCACATGCTCTCAACTTTTATGTCCCAAAGCTTCAATTAACTTCAGGGCCAGGGAGGGAGCTCTGAACTGACAGGCATAGCAGATACTTAACAGCGAGGCGCAAGCATCTTTTATACTAAACAACGCAACAAATTAAGAAAACACAATGAAATTTCCCGGCTTAAAGTGCTGCTCACATCAAGCAGGAAGGTTGACAGTACAAATGCCACCGCTTTCAACCAGTTATAGCTTTACTGTGCAGAAGTCCCCACGCCCCCCAACTCTTGCAGCGCCAAAATCAAGTATCATAACATTGCTCCCCTAAAGTGAGACAGTTTCAAGATAACTCAGTGAAACACCAAGCTGCAGCTGAAGTCAAGGATTTGTACAAAGCACCAGAAACCCGGGAAGTACTCATTGATGCCCCAGAATTCAGGTACCTTTTGGATGAGAAATAAAGTCTGCTATGTACCACAAAATGGCCAAGGAGACAAGGGAAAGACTGAGCACAATGCTTGCTCTGGACTTCTACTTTTTTGTTAGACCAAATTTTGATGGTAATGCACAATTTCAACAGGTGCGTCTTGAGCATCATCAAAGGAAAGAAACCAACACAGTGAGTCAACTAAATCTGAATACTTTATAGTATGCCTGAGAATGCAGGCACAGGCTGCAAATTCAGAGTGAGGAAAAGCACCCTGGGTTACCCCTTCCCTGCTCACGAGTGGGCAGCTGAATCTCAACCTACAGACACTAAGCCAGACAGAACTTTTATCATTACTTTCCACAGTATGCACTGTTATTAGACAAGCTTTTAGTAGCTAAGCAGAAAAGTGATGAAAGAAACAAAATACTTAAGATCCAAGAGACCGTGTCTTCCATCAGCTGATAGCACCAAGAACATGGTGCTAAAGAGGTCAAACTCACAAGAACCTTTCAAAACTATTGTAGAGGTTTTTTTGAAATGCAAAAATTTACTTTAAGACAATTGCAATTTAAAAAAAAACCCAAAACCAGCCAACAGCCCAATGTCATCTCAGAAGAAAAAAGAAAAGAAACAAAACAACTTGCCTTCCCCCCACATGAAAACCTCCCGAGTTGTCAACCCTGTGGTCAGGTTGGTTAGCCAGATTTCAGTCATTTCTGCCACTGAACGAGCACTCGTAAGATATTAACTTCTTTCAAGCAGACCCGGTAAATTCCACTGAACCTGATCTCTTGCAAACAGAAAAACGTACAAGTATCCTAAACCATGGCCTTTAGGACACTGCATTAAATAAGAGGGATGCTGGTGGACAGTCCGAGCTACAACCCAGAGAACTGTACTACTGAGGGTAAAAGCGTTTCCATGACCAGCTCTGTGCACTCAAACATAGCCTCCATCCTCCCCGCACCACAGCCTGCCGGAGCTCTGCAGCCCAGGAATTGCTCTAGCTCAGACGCGAGCGACTAGCTCCACTTCACGGCACCCAACAGAAAATACCAACGCCAAGCCAGAAAGACACGAGAAAACTGCATTTTTATGTGTCTTTTAATAAACTCCGACATTGCCAGTGATGGAAAAGCAAAGCAACCGCTCTTTAAACGGGCAAAATACAGACAAAGGTACGCTCACCCACTCTGCAGATGACAATCTGCCTGTAGACGAAGAGACAGAACTGGCCTTTCCAAAAAAAAAATAAAGCATTCCTGCTGCAAAGGACCCAGGGAATGTTCCTGCCAGCGCAAGGACGCAGCTAACAAGTGATGCAAAACAAGAACCGGGGGGAAAGGAACGGCTGCAGCTCGTAGTAAGTCACACACCCCCATCATGTCTTCCCTGTGTTGTCAATAGGTGGGCTGTTGTCAGACTCCGGCTCTGGCTGCCTTAGAAAAGCTTAAAAAAAATAATAAAAATCAAGACAGGAAGAGCAACTCAAAGGAAACCCCAAAAAAAAGGAAAAGAGACAGCCAGTGCTCTGTGTGCTGGGGCCCCGCTCTTGCCCCGGCCCCGCTGTCCAGGGGGGTGAGAGGAACCGGCCGCCACCGCGAGGCTCGCAGGAGGGCTCCCGCCTCAGCGCCCCCGCGCCCCGTCTCCCGGGGAAGGATGCGTTATCCCGCAGCGCATCCTCCGCAGCGGGCAGGGCCCCGCGCCTCGGCCTGCGGAGCGAGGAGCCGCCGCCCCCCGGCCCCGTCCTACCTCCCGGCAGCGGGGAGGGCGCGGGAGCGGCGGGAGGCGGATAATGGAGGCGGCGGGGAGGACGCACCGGCGGCAAGTCGCGTGCGCGGGGAGGGAGGGACGGCGCGGAGGCGGAGGGCGCCGGCACCCCGCACCCCCCCCACCGCCCCCCGCGGGCAGACGGCGGCGGCCCGCCGGCGGGGCGCGCCCTTTGTGCGGGGAGCGGGAGCGCCGGCGCGGGCCCCGCAGGCGCGGTAGGTGTGTCCGGGCGGCGCGGGCCCGGGGTGTGCGGGCAGGGGGTGTGCCGCCCGCCGGGGCGGAGCGGGGATGCTGCGGGCCGGGACCCGCGGGCTGCGCCGCGCCGCGCCCTCCCTCCCTCCCCGCCGCCGTTCCCCCCCCCACTCCCCGCCGCCACTCCTCACCTCTCCGCTGCCCGCCTCGGCACCGCAGGCCGCGCGGAAACGCCGCAGGTTGATGCCGATGGCGGCCGAGACCTGGAGCGCCGCGTCGAAGCCGGGTCCCACCCCGGCCGCGGGGCCCCCGGAGCCGCCGGAGCCCGGCGCTGCCCCGCCTCCCCCGCTTCCCGCCGCCCCGCCGGAGCTCGGGCCGCCGCGCTCCCCCTCGCCCGCCATCGCCGCCGGCTCGGCGGCTCGCAGGCTCCGCACGGCCGGCACTCGCAGCCGGGCCCCCCCCAGCCCCCGGCGGCCCCAGCCGCTGCTGCCGGGCCGGGCAGGGAAGCGCCACCGACCGCTGTGCGCCATCTTTACTGTGAGGCGACGAGCCAGAGAGCGGGGCCGGGCCGCGCCCCGCGCCCTGGATATCGCCTCTCTTGCCCGCAGAGAGCTTGCATAACAGCGGGTGCTATGCAGGTTGCGGGGCCCCGCCATCCCGCCGCCCGGGCGCCTGGGTAAGCCATGCACAACGGGTGCTAGCCCGGCATAACGCTGGGCGATATGCAGGGCCCCGGGCCGCCGCCCCAGCGCTGCCCGCCGCCCTGGATAGCACGGCTTTCCGCCGCCGCGGCCCCCGATAACTCGGAGGGCCATGCAGGCGCGGGGCACCTCGCGAGCGGGCCCCAGAACCTGGCTGCCGCAGAGCCGGGCCGCCAGCACCCCGAATATCTGCGACGGCAATGCCGAGCGGGAGCGCGAGCTGCCGGCGCCCGGGACCGTGCATACGGCATAGGCCGCCCCGCCAGCCCCCTCCATAGCGGCAGGCCGTATGCGGGGCGCGGGGCGCCCCTCGGCGCAGCCCCCGGCCCGGCCTGGGGCGCCTGCGGACGACCCGCATACCGGCGGCGCGCAGCTAGGACGCGGGGCCGGGGGTGGGGCGGGCCTGGCCGCGGGGCCCGCCTGACAGGGCTCCTCAGCTTCTGACAGGGCGCCCGGCCCCTCCACAGCGACCCCCCGCTCCGCCAGGCTCCCTCCGGCTGCGCCCACCCTCCTCCCGGGCCAGTGCACAGCCAGCCCCGGGGCTCAGGGCCTGCAGGCGGGAGGGGGAACAGCCGCCCAGGGAGGTGCGAAGGGGCAGCGGTGCTGAGGTACCATGGGCTGGTGGTGTCAGCCCCGTCTCCCCCGTCCGCATCCTACCTGCTCCCGCTCAGCCCGCTCGCTTGGTGGGCTGCAGCCGTGTCCCGCCAGGTGCCAGATCCAGGAAGAGGGTAATGGCGATGGCACTAGGCCGGCAGCTCCCTCTGGCCCCTGGCTTCACACCGCAGGCTCGCCTCCATCTTGTACAGCACAGCAAGAACGGGGTTAACATCCAACAACTGCTTGCTCTATTGCCTGAGAAAAACAACACTGCAAATGCAAGAACAGCAGTTAGCCAGCCCCTCTGCTTGGGGAACATTAAATACCTGTTTCCTTTAAAGCTCAACTGAAGGGCTGAAAGTGACCAAGGAGGAGAGAGGCTGTTTGCCCCGTGCAGAAGCCACCAAACACTATCTGTGATGCTCAGGGCAGAAAAGCTTCTGGAGCCCATTGGGTTTATAGATGCTGCTTCTGCTATTTTCATACTTGATGCACTGCCGGGGTTCTGCTTTGGGAGCAGGGCGAGGGTGGCTTCTCACAAGGAGTTCCAGGGAGGAAAATTAAATTTAGATGGTTTCTGTCTCTCGAGGGAGCTTGAAAGGGACTGGAATGTTTCCAAGCTCTCCCCTGCTTTGCTAGTCAAGTTTAACCCAATCCTCCCAGTGCAGCCAACTTGACAGCCCCCACTACCCAGCACTGGTGTGCAAGCTGCAGCACAGGCCTGTTCCCGAGTGCCTACAAGTGCCCACCCCGAGAGAGCAGTGCACACAGATACCAACCAGGCAGGCCAGATTGCTCTCAGGGAGGTTCTCTTGGGTCCAGAAATGTTTTGCAAATAAAGATCACACTTTAAATCCCATGTTTGAACTCTTGTCAATAAGAAACTCCTGTTTCTTATTAAGGAGTATGTGCTGCAAACCCCCATTGAGGGGCCTGGTGGGTTCCTCTCACTGGTATCTATCTGCTGGGTGATGGGTTTGTGAGAAGAGCTCCCGCAGAGGTGCAGTTTTTGGGGCCGTCCTTCACCCTTGCTGGCACGTGCATCCACCACTCAGCCACAGCATTGGGCTTCAGCCCCAGTTAGATTTGTTGGTGCTCTTTGTGAAAAAGCTTCACCTCAGAGGGGAGTGAGAAATTACAAAGTCCTCAGCAGCAAAGGAAGCAACAGGAACACCCAGCAAGTCCCAGGAATAAAAGAGCTTCTCCAGGACTGCTGCTGCTTGGCTATGCCAGGCAGAAATCACAACCTTCTGGACAGGCGCATGGGGAGGAGCAGGACAGAGTCTGGGCAGGGGGCTGGAAGCCAAGGTCCCATTGCTGCTCCTCTCGCAGACTCACCCAGGGAAGCCAGCAAGTTTTTAGCCTCGGTCTCCCCATCTATAGCATGGAGGTGACCTGTGACCAGCAGTTGCAAGGTCAGGGACCCTTCTTTTTAACAAAACAAAAAAAAGCTTTCCATTGCTGTCACCGTTAACCTTCCAATCACCAAATACAAAGTGAGTGAGCTCACCTGTGCTACCCATCAGGAGTCCAAGAGGCTTCTTGCTGGGATGAATTGTTGAGGAGGTCAGCTCTGCTGCAGGGAGAAGAGAAATTGCTGTGCTACTGGTGCAGCCACCCCAGAGATGTTAGGATCACTTGGGGCAGCCAAAATGGGGGGCTGTGGATTCACTAGGGAGCCAAGCACAAGGCCCAGAGAGGCAAAGGAGCAGCTGAGACAACACCAGTATCAACAAGAAGCAATACTGGCTGGGAACCATCTTGTAAGACAATAAAAACAGTTAAGTCCCACCCCAGCAGGCTACAGAGAACTCCTTCTACAAACTATTTTCTGAAAACATGTTAAGAGTGCAGGTGACTCACCAGGTTTTTATATACACCTCTAGAAAAGCAGGCTGAAAACGAGTACGCTGGTGGATTTCCGGACAGCTTATACCTCCAGCTGGAGGTGAGCTAAGATGATGTGTGCACTAAAGCTCTGCTTACCTTTAAGCCAGCAGAACTGTGTGGAATAGTGCTATATACCCTATACTATATATGATACAAGGCACAGCAGGTATCTTTTGATAGTGTAAATAAAGCACTGGCATTTCTTTCTGGTTCCCACTAGCTGACATAAAATACATCACCAAATGAAAGCACCTGCTCTCTCAGTTTGAAACTGGGGCTCTCAGGCCATCTCCAGTGCTGTAGCTGGGGCACAGCAGCTGTCCAAAGACCGAGCACAGCTGTGACAACGAACAGTGGCATCACCAAGCCAGCTGTAGTGCTGCCTCAGGGGACCAGCCTTCAGGCAGCTATCCCTCCAGGGAGCCGATCGCTGCCACTGGCAGCACAAGCAGGCCAGGGACAATCTCGTGCACCAACCGCCACAAAAGACCACGAAAGCTCGACATCGGTTCCTGGCTTTATTGTCACAGACCCCGTTACAGACTCGGGACCACAGCACCGAGGGCAGCATTCCTGAGGATGAGTCTTCAGACATTGTACCCGATCACGCCACCCTTGCCTATGATCTCCCCAATGTAAAACCACATCAACACCTCTGTGGCCACCAAACCGTTCCTCAGGGCTTCCTGAAAGAAAAAAAAAAAAAAAAGGCCAGCGGTTAGATCTTTGGCTCCTGCGGCAGCTTCCTTCCTTGCTCCTGTAATCAAGCTTCACGTGTGACCAGCAAAGCAGTCAACCAATTCAAAAAGCAACAGTTTACGTAAAAAACCAAAAGTGCAACGGAGCATTTATTGTGTTCAGCCACCGCTCAGCAGAGCACGTCCTTAAGATGGTTCTAAAATGTTCAAGATAGGAATAGCGCAACTGATGCTGTTTTTTTCCAGCCCTTTCAGAAGATTGTTTCTTAAGCCATCTTTGTGGGAAACACTTGGATTTCAAGGCCAACTCATGACACATCTGTTCCAAGTGGCCAAGCTTCATCAGCCACCTACCGATACTCTCTTCCCCTGGACAGATAACGACGAGGGCCTGAGGAGCACAAATACAGTCCCTAGTCCAGGCCAGGAGAGGCAGCAGGACTTGAGGAGGCTGCAGAACTTGCCTCTTCCTCAGCTTATCCAGAAAAAAAAAAAAAGATACAGTTTTTATACGTGTAATTTTTTTTAACGTCTGGCACCAAACAAACCACATCTTTGGTGTGTCAGGTGTAGGAGCAGCCCAGTTGGCAGAAACCCACTGCACAACACATCGGTTCCTGCAGGGACCCATCTCACAGGCAGGTTTGCAAGGAGCACCGTGTGGATTCATTGCTATGCATTGGCTGCACAGAGGAGGAGGAAGGCAGCCTGACCCAGGTTCTCTGTGGGAAGCAGGTAGGAAGGAGAAGAAAAGCCTCAGGAAAAAATGAGAGCACTGAGGCAATGGGACACCTCTTGGGACTTTGGAGGAACAAAGGGAAAGTCCATCAAGAAACAGGGCACGATCTGCAGCAGAAACCCACAAGGCGAGGACAAGCTGTCCTGGGGCACAGGATAACCTGGTCACCATGACTAATGTGAGCCGTGAGTGGCCAAAGAGGCTCTGAGCTGTACCACGAGCCTCTTCCGGAGCAGCAGGGATGCCCCAGAGCGATGGCAGGTTCTCTCTGCACCCTCCCTCCCCAACCCACTCCGTTTTAACACTCCCCAAAGTCAGTCTCGGCCGTCGGGAGCCGGTGACAGACGAGAGCTCCTGGACAGCCCCGGGGGTGATTTCAGCTGACAGACCTCGAAGGCGCAGCAGCCGATGGGCGATCGTGCCGTGAGGGAGCTCGGGGCCGGCAGCAGCGCCCCGGGCTGGCGGAGCGGGAGGCGGCCTGCCCACGGCAGGGGCACACGTTAAAGCCGTCCCTTCCCCACCGGCCCGCCGTTACCTTGACCGTGAGCTGCGCAAGGCGGCCGCTCTGGAAGCTCCTGACCATGGCCTTCATGCTGTCGATGGCCCGGGGGATCTCGGCGGGGGTCGGCGGGGCCAGCTCCACCTTGGCGTAGTACCAGAACGTGGCCAAGCGCGGCTTCGAGTACGCCACGGCGGCTGCCGGGAGAGGGAAGGAGAGGGAAGCGGGGGGAAAGGCGTTTTCCCAACGATAGGAACCGGCGAGGCGCGCCGCGCGCCCCGCGCCCCCCCTTCCCCCCGGGCCTGGGTACGTCCCTCCCGCTCGGTAGAGCCCCGCTTACCGTTGAGGAGCTGCGGCCCGCGGGTGGCGATGCTCTGCGCCAGCCTCTGCGCTGCCTGCGCCATACTGCGGACCCCGGGCTGAAAGTCACCCCGCCGCCTCTGCCGCCGAAGGACCCCGCCGCCGCGGCTGCCCGGGCGCCACCTGCCTCCCGTGCGCCGGGCAGGCGTCTGCCGAGGGCAGCCCCGAGCGAGGACCCCGGGCCACGTGCGCGCCGCGGGGCGGGGCATGGCGGGGCGCGCCGCCAGCTGGGTCGTGGGTTCGAGCCCCGGGCAGTGCCTCTTCCCGCTCCGAAGGAGCAAGCGGCACCGCTGTACCTCTTCCCACGAGGGACGGGCACCCACTCGCGCCCCACTCACTGCACAAGCGCAGGCGGCCTCTAAGCCAAAACAGTCTTTTCTACAGCTCAGGCCTTCCCACCCCCCCCAGCTGCCACACCTCCACCACCAGCACTAAGATCATCTCTATCTTTAATTTCCCACACCCCTCCACTCCCAACGATCGCTTGAAAATAAACCCTGCTATGGCATAACCATCCCCCCTCCAGTGTGTGCCCGCCTCTAACCCTGGGAGCGGCTGCGGAGGCACCAATTTCACTTTGATCATAGTTACAGAGTTTAAACACAGCAACAGAACAGAGGGAGGTTTTTGGTGTCGCTAGAAAAGAACACGGCCAACACAGAGAACAAGTAACAGAACGGGGGGGATGACAGGCCACAGATAAGAGGCCGTGGTCTTCCCCTGAGGCAGAGGCTCAAAGCTGTAGTGCAGTGGAAAGTCTTAAAGAGTAAGTCTTGAAAGGAGAAGACAGTAGAAGGGATGGAAGGGAAGGTCTGAGGAGAGACACTGGAGGTGGTGGCAATGCACTAAACGCGGTCTTGATTAAGGTGGCAAGCTGCACAGACGCTCTGGAGCTCCAGCTGCTACCCCTGCAAGGTATTTCTCTCGCCAGTGATTGTAGGTCTAGGGACGAGATCCTGGTTTTCAGTTCAGCGTGTCCTCCAGCTCCTCCTTCTGCTTTTTCCTCTCCGCAAGCCACCGCTGGATCTTCTCTTTAAGCTCTGTGTTTGGTCTGATCTGGTCCATAGTGAGGGGGCTCCGATTGAAAGGATCCGTCTGGTCGCTGAAAGACAAAGCATTGAGGAGATTATTGGAGATTATAGTCCCAGCACTAGAAATAAAGATAGAGGAAGACAGGACAGGAAGAGTGGCATGATCTTCCTGCTGTTAAGCAAAGCAGACACACCAAGACAGGGTATCATCAAATCCCCAAAACGCATGAAATTGAGGCCTGTGCTGCGTACCTGAGGAGGTGCCGGGCTATAGTTGAGCGGTCCACAGTGACCCGGGAGGAGGGCAGTATCACAGGGTCCGACATCAGAGTGCTCATGATCGGATCCAGGAACTCATCGCAGGCGTCCGCATACGTCTCCTCCTCCTGCTGCTGGCGGTCTGCAAGAGACTGGCGGCCGCATGTGGCTTTTAGAGATTCCATATCCCAGTTCTTTCAAACCCTGGTTTGCTCCTAACTCATAGCTAAAGCACTTACAGGTCTGTGCTGACAAGGAGCCTCCCCAGCTGCACCCCCCCGAGCCTCAGGGGAAGTCCTGCTCCCAGAAAGCCAGCTCCACAGCAAAGACACAGTAATACACAGATGGAAGAGGACACCAAGAACCAGTTCTACTTTTCTTGAGAGCTTAAATTCACTCCAGTTCTTACCTTGATCCTCTCGGCCAGGTTACTGAAAGACACTATCATGTTGCCGGGCTTGTTGATTTTCTTCAGAACTCGAACAGTCTGGGCAAAGAGCGTTGGCGAATAGGAGCGGCCGTCTTTGGGCACCGTGGCACAGAAGTTTTCTTCATCTCTGGACCGCAGGTTAAAAGAGAGCAAAAGGTTTAAGAATCCACATTTATCAGGCTGCAAACCAACAGCTGCGTTACCACAGCAAAGAACTCCAGGCTAGAGAAAAGCTTGATTAAGCATTTCTCCTGGGTCCTCTCGTGAGTGACCCATGGTATGAATGCAACTTCCATCCCTGCTAGCTGGGTTGCAGCTGGCTTAACTTAAATTAAAATCATGACAAAAAGAGCAGAGCACACACTTCTGAAAGGCGCGTTAAGGCCCCGTGGTAAGCATGCAGAGGAGTCCTTTTAGCCCTCTTCCCAGAGGGAAGGCTCCCACCCCACAATGCAGGGAGTCGCAGGGCTCTGCTAGCCACGATGTCCCCAGGAGGGCTCCCAGACCGCTCCTGCCACCCCACGTGCCAACTCTTCCCTGTCACCTACCCCAGGTTTAGGTAGATGGTACAGATGTCAGACACGAGCTGCTGTGGCTTGAAGTCAAACTCGCTGAAATCCTTGACTTTCAAAGCTCCCATTTTTGGGCCAACTAGGTGCTGCAGAAAGTAGTTGAGCATGGAGATGATGCGCTCCGCGAGGAAAGGATGTACAAACAGGGACTTAATTTCTGGAATAGAAACCAACAGTTCCTGAGCTCCACACATATCTTGTCCCACTCTGACCACTGTGAAACCAAACTCCTGCCTGCCTGCTCCCCAGCAGCGCCCTTCCCCAGGTGCCAGTGGGCAGGAGGGGTTGCTCACCCTACCTGAGGTCAGGAAGGCCAGAGTGCCAATGGTTTCGTTGGACATGATGTTGTGGAAGCGTGCCAGCTGACCAAACATCTGCAGGCTCGACTCCTTCTCACGGCGAGCCTCCTGGGACAGGCTGTCCCATTCGCCCCGGTCCTTCTCAATCTGCTGAACTTTAATCTTACTGAGGTACTGCAAAGACATGGCAGGGAAGCGTCTGGGAGAACAGGCAGGTAAATGGGCAACAAAGCTAAGCCAGACCTGTTCTGCACCGCTGTGGGCTGGCAGAGGCCAAGCTGGGTCACAAAAAGTACAACAGAGTGCTCGAAAAGGCCTCTCACCCCCACACACTTCACACAAAATTCATTCAGACAGCAAATCACAGAAAGTCCATAAATGTTCAGAACCAGACAGGCAATATCCACATCACCCATCTGATCTGCTGGCCTCTCAGCAATCCCATTTTGTGGCAGGTAAAAGCTCCGCAAAAAAAGCCCTTTCTAGCAGCTCTGAAAGGCATGGAGGGACAGTCATCATGGACCGGGGAACTGAGTTCAACTAGCACTCCCTTATAAACCCAAAGGAGAACTGCCTGGAGACAAAAGGCCTTTGTTAGCATAAAGCACCTGCAGAAAGGCCATGGGGATTTGATAATCAAAAACTGCAGAAGTTAATTAAAGCGTGGCTGCATCCAGATTAGCAACAGGCAGACTGGCAGATTTCCTCGCAACTCAGCTTCATGCTGGATCTGAAAAAAGCCCTTGTGCTCCTCTTTGTTCTGACCTGCCTCCTGAGACCAAAGGGAGGGAAGGGAGTGCCCTGCATGGCCCCAGACCCTGCAAGTCCCTCTGCCTTCACCCATTCTCCCACAGCATGGGCCCCACCAGCCTGGAAGCACTTCCTGTAAGTGTCTACTGCACGGATTCACCAGGCAGGACCAGAGCAGGCTGACACTGCTCTAGGGACAGAAGGACAGTGTTGCACCCAGCTGTCCTCAGGGGAGCGAGGCCTCTTGCTTATGTGATGCCGACAAGCTCAGCCCTACCTGTATGGCTTCATCCAACAGGAAAATGGCATCATTCATGAGCAAATTAAGGAAGCGCAGGAAGAGAGGGGGGTTCATTGCCTCCAGGTTCTCTGAGGCGTAATCAGCCAGAGCCTATGAGGAAGGAGAGAACAGTGAATGCTGTGGCACAGACCTACGCGCTCCACACAGAGCCACACACACGCTTATATACCTGCCTCCTGCCTCACCTTTATGCTCTGCCGGTACGAATCCGTGCCCCACATGTACCTCAGGATGGGATACATGGGGCGGCGGTAGTTAAACTTCTGTTCAAACTGGTGTGGGTCACCTAGACGTAATCACAAGTAAGAGCATTTCAAGCAGGCAGCGGGCACAGGCAGGGGCTGCTAATTCCTGTTCAATTTGTGTGAAACAAAACCCTGCTCCCATCCAGGTGAGAGAAATCTTCCATCTGTAACATCTGCAGGGGAAGACAACTCTCTCCCTTTCATGCTTACCAGTAAACTCGATATCCACAAAGACTTTGATAAGTGCCTCAGCAAGATGGGCAGCATTTTGGTAAGAGCAGAACACTCGCTTGCGATGAAACACACTGGAAACAAGCGGGTTCTGGGCCTGATCTAAGTGAGGCATCACGGCTTCCAACACCTCTGCCAGCTTGGCTCGCAGATGAGGATTTTTCATCCTGCCACAGAAGACACAAAGCAAGTCCAGGATGGCATGAGGGCCAGGGTGTGGGGACCGAGCTGTTCAGGAAACACCCCAGGAGCTGTGTCCATCCGTGCAGGAGCAGGACAGCTCCCCAGGTGGAAGGTATAACCCTCCTCTGCTCCACTGTGGGGCAGAAGCCAAACCACCTGCCCAAGGTCCTGCCACTGGGTGCTGCCAGGAAGAGCTACAGCCTCTACCTCCCAAGACCAGCCCAGGGAGAGCCAGAGCTGCCTCCAAGGGAAATCTCATCCGCTCCTGCCACCACCATGAGTTCACTGTTTACACATGTGAGTACAAACAAATGAACTGCAGAAATATAGTGTGACCGGCGATGTCTCAGCAGGAAGATCGATAAAACTACTCAATTTTATTCAGTGCTCAGTTGCCGTAGTAGAGTTCATAGAGATACTCCAAACAGATCAATCCCAATAGCTTCCTCCAACAAGCACCAGAATAGCTCTAGCTGATGAGGCTCCTGTGTAATACAACCAAACGAGTACTTAGACACCCAATCTCATTTGTACCCTGTCTGAAGCCAGCATCCTTCAGGCAGGGCCTCATTCACTGTGTCTCCTGCGGGCAGAATTTGGCTTTTGCAACGAGATCAACCCACTCACGAACATCTAACACCTCTGACTGTTTCCACTCGCTTGTTCCCCTCTGGGTGCTCAGGGCTCGCACATGGGGCTATACGTACCTCTCCACATCACCCATGAAAACGGTAACGAAGTGAAGGACGTGCTCCAGGGAATCAGCAGAAGTCTCCAAGATGTCGTCAGCAAAACGCCGCAGGAAAATGAAGAAGTCGCCCAGATTATCAGCAAAGAACTCTGCGAACAGAGATTGCACACAAGGTCATCCTTGGGCAGCTCGTCTTGTTCTTTTTAACCCCACCACATGCTCTCCCCTCATCACCCTAATTCCAATTGAAGTTTTGGGAACTAACTAGCTGTATTTGAACAGCACAATTGTGAAAGATGCCCGGACTAATGAAATTCATAATGCACAGGGTGTGTTTCACCTCCCTCAGAAGTCAGGTCACTTACAGGATGAAACCCAGCAGCTGTCTGCTGATCGTAGGCACCCTTACACAAAAAAGTTCAAGGGAAGAGAATCTCTAGGCAGCAGAAACCACAAGGATTTTGTGCACAGGGAGAACAGTAAGTCAATATGGTATTTGGCAAAACTTTGCAACTTGGCCATGAGTGGGATCTTTAAAAGGTCAGCAGCATTGATACCCTAAGTACACCCCCTCAAAGAGCCCTAAATTTTCAAGCGACCTTCTTCAGAGGGGTAAAGAAAGATGCTATCAGTTGTAGCACTGCATCCTGCCTTGGACAGGGAAGGGCTTCCTTGGAGAGCTCTCTCCCAGTGCTCACCCAGACCACACCACCGTTACAGCCTGTAAGGTGAACGCAGAGGTCCCTGTTTTCTCTGGAGCTTCTGACCTTGCTGCTGATGTTTCTCAAGTTGTGGCTGACCTTGACTATGCTTCCTTACAGGCTCTGGAACCCTTCTTTTCAAAGACAGAACGTCCTTTAAGCACCTCAGTGAAGAGCAAACCTGGGTGCTAGGAACATCCTAAGGGATCAGTATGAGCTGCTTCACCTGGCACATAGGCCAACGCGCTATTTTCCACCTCTGGCAGTGGGAAGCTCAGCTCCAGCGGCTCCGTCCCTTGGTTTCCTACGGCCAGCTGCACCAGCAGCACCGCCATGGACACCTGCAGGTTCAGGCAGTTCTGCAGCATCTGCGGCTCAGTCATCGCCGTCTTGGTGGAGAGATAGATGGTCATCAGGCGCTCAAACTGCTCCCTGAGGCTGTCGGCAGCAGGGCTGGAGCTCTGCTGAGCTTCTCGCCATGCTACTTGCAGGCGGTGAAGGCTTTGGTTTATCTTTACCATCTGGTCGTGCAACCTACCAGGAAAACACGGCAAAGGGGAGATGAGACAAGACATACATACGTTCAGCACAGAGTGGCTAAGCAATACACAAGCTAGCATGTGCTTTTGTCCTGTCCAAACCATTTCCTGCAGATAACCTGGTTGGGGCACCAGCACTGGGAAGCCTTTAGAGAAACACAAGCCAGGGCTTGGGAGGATACTGGGCCCTGTTGAGGGGCCCCAGCAGCCAGTGCAGCTGCAAACACCCTTTGGTTACCAGGGTCAGGGATCCGGCAAGCCCGAGAGATGCCTGCAAAGTGACATTTTCCATTTCCCAGCAACGAGCCACGTGCATAACTTTTCTGTCTATTTCTATATTTAGAGAATAAACCAGAAGGGGATGGTGCTCAGATCAGCAGTGACCTCACAGTATCCAGGCAACAATTTGCAGAGGGAAGCTGAGGAAAATAGCGCATTCTGCTGTCCAGAAAACCCTTTCCTAGAAACAGACAGCTACCTCGTGTTTCTGCTTCACATACAACGTGTTTACCAGGGTGGTTCAGAGAGCTCTGAGTGAGCACGTGATGCTGAGATGCTTTTGAGCAGAGAAATGAGATGCCAGTGGCACATTCCCCAAGGAGAGGGGGAACCGCACGACCCACAGACACCCAGCACTTGGCTGTTACATTTCTATAAAAAACGTGGAGCCCATAAGACTGTTAACATTGACTGTGAGCACCAGCAGACAAAGTTTCTTTCCAAAATTAGTCAGCCTAAGGCTCAAACGTCAGTCAAAACGCACAGTGAAAGGTACTGGGCAGCACAACAGGCATGGTCTGTGTTCTGAGTATTTACTACAAGTTTATGTGGCCTTTCACTGGTGCAAAACAGCACTGGAAGCCTCTTGGTACCTACAGCCTGAGCATTCACATTACTTAAGAATATCAGACACGATTTAAACCCACACATACAAATCCCCTCTCAAACTGCGAATGCTTCAGTAGCGCATTGCATGCCTTCAGAGAGGTGAAGGCCTCAAGGAGAGACGGGCACAGTGACAGAGCAGTTACCTGTGGAACCCCAAGTGGAGGGTGTACTGCGTGAGGACCAGGTTTTCTGTCACCAGATTGTAGCTGTTCGCAAACTCCAGCTCTTGCTCACTCATAGTGGGTATCAAGCATGTTTCTTTTTCCAAACCTGGAACGAAAAACATCTCTGTCAAGTCCTACCCAGCAGCATGGGCGAGGAGAGGGCCTGCTGAAGACACAAAATGCCTGCTGGTGGTACTAGGCAGTGTTTTATTTGTATTCGGCTCTTCCCCTGCTCCTCCTTCAACTCCCCCTTCACCAGCACACATTGAGAGGGCACTACTGGGAGAAGATCTGAGGAGATCCCCTTTCACACTCCCTCACTCCCCTGAGGTTCATACCTTTCATATGTACATTCTTTGTCCTCCTCTCCTCTTCATTCAGCTCCTTCAGGGCACAGTAAGTCGGGTTGAAGGTTAGCAGCCTTGGAGATTTTGGTTTGCAGAAGGGCTGGCACAGTTTCAGGAGGGCAGCTCCCAGGTTGAGGAAGAAGGCATCTGAGGCGTACATCTGGAAGAAGATCTCTGGCATCTGGTTAGCCCAAATTTTGGTACGTCCCGCGTTCGCATGGAGGCAGTTTCCCAGCCAGGAGAGGATCCTGTGCTTTGTCTCTGGAGACAACTGCAAGAGGTTCTTCAGCATCTGGTAGATCTTCTCATGGAACTGGGCCATAAACTGGAACAGAAGGCAATTGAAGGTGTCACTGGTGGGATCACTCTTTTGCCTCTCCTGTCGTTAATGCTCTCAGAGCTGTCCTGGCTCCACACCACATCTTGCTCTTCAAGGGCAGGGCTTTCCAAGTAACCCATGACCAGGATGCCCCTATTAATCACCCACCAGACACACATGTTATGAGTGGGTCAAATCCCGAGGCCAGCAGCCTTAATACAATTTGCTTGACATGATGGCTTGGGTTACACCAACCCAAGGCAACGGATGAAACTGTTTTTGTGTTACAGCTGGAGAATCCCGAGCAGTTTTGTAACTTGCTTAGTCACAAGACAGGTTATTAAGAGTCAGCAGTGGAACTCAAGCCCTGACATCATGTCTCTAACCCTCAAAGAGAGGCCACCACAACACATGGGGAACCAGTACGGCCACGCTTCAGCCCACCTGATGGATGTTGGATTCCTGTACTTTGATCTCCTGTGGGCTGGATCGGGATGGATTCAGAAAATAGCCATGGTTCTCCACCACGCCAGGGGTCTTCAACAAGCAGGAGATGTTTAAAATGGTGCCTAGCAAAGTCTTCTGGTACATCTGTCCGTTGCTGGGATCTGTGGGCTGGATGTAGCCTGCAAAAACCTAGGGAACATAGCAGGATGTGCTGACAGTCGTATAAAACCCCAGTAAAAAACCCCACAAACCAACAGGTTTGGGACAGGCTATGGAAAAGCAGAGGAGTTAGGAGTACACACAGGGTGTTGTTACACTCCGCTGTTAGTTCAAACTCGAGAGATTAGGTCCTGTAAATGCACCCCTGCGAGCAGAACCTGTGAGGAGCTCTCTGTAAGGGTGAAGCACCCACCTTTGCTATATCCTTCTGCTTGGTGAAGTAGAGGAGTACATCGAGGTATGTGTACAGCAGGATCTGGCAGAGGTCAAGGTCCTTGATTCTGCCCAACAGGATGTCAAACACAGGAACCATGACCTCCCCGAACGTCCGCACCTCCTCATCCATCGTTAAGGCTTCTATGACCTCCTCCAGAAACTCAGTCACATCTTCAAAGTCTAGCAGGGGAAGTGAGGCTGTTACTCATGACACTCTGACAGCTGAACCTCATACAGCATGTGTATATACACTGCGACCTAAAGGCAGCCCTCCCTTTTAGCAACACGGGCAGCCAAAGCTTTCCCCACACCCATGACGCTCTTCCTGCAAGCTTTAACACAAAAGGCAGCACAATCCGGCCAGACTTACGCGCCCCTCTCAGCGCCTCCAGCATCAGGTCCACCAGCTGCTCATACACGTTTTGGTTGACATAAATCTCTGGGGTGAGGAGGACAGTGCGAGTGTTTGACACAGTCAGGTTCCGGCAGCGCACGGCAAAGGGAAGCAGGTTCTCTGGCACCTTCGTTATCTGCACAAGGAGAACAAGACACAGTTGGGGCCCTGTTGGCATCACTTCTGGCTGTTAAAACCTCAGCTCCGTCACCTCACACCAGAACGCTGGGTGGCAAAGCCGCCTTCCTCAGAAGCCCCTGCCCACCTCTTCTCTTGCCCTCCGGAAACAGGCGTAGAGGTAGCGCAGAATCTGTCTCTCCCCTGCATCCCGGTCGGCAGAGAGGTTCTGCGTGCTGGCAGAGGTCATGTAGATCAGGTGGTTTCCAGGCTCCTGCAGCAGCAAGCGGGTGAACAGTGCCTAGGTGCCAGCAGAAACAGAGGGAGAGTGAAACGGCCCCAGCACAGGGACAATCCCTCCAGAAAAAAAAGCCCCATGTCAATGTGGGCTAAGTTATTTCTGCCCGGAAGAGCTCTCTCTATCCCTCATTAAGTAACAGAGCACTACCCTTAGTATAAGCAATTTCTCCGGTCCCCTCTAAGAATAACACCAGCCCTAACAGAAGTTATTTTCACTGAAAAACCCACCAAGAATGACTGACGTGTCTGCAAACGACATCGAGCATGCATATGAACACTGACCACAAAGTTTTGCTCAACAGCTCATGAGAAAGCACACTGCCCTGCTGCCAGCAGCATTTGCCTCCCACAACCACACACAAGTCCTCCCTCATGCCCTGCCCCATCCATGCCAAATTTATTCCCCTCCCTGTCCCCTGCTGATCTGCATGACAGCAAACTCCTGCAGCCTCCAGGAGGAGAGAACAAAAGCATCAAATTCTGAACCTTTCTCAGACTTGCACTCCAGAAACCCTATGGCTGTTTCCAGCAAAGCTGGCAGCTCCACACTAGGCTATGGCAAACAGACCGTGTTCAGGATGTGAGCATTGAGAGGAAAAAAAATCACTTTGTGTTGCCACAGTAAGGAGAGCACCCAGGCAAATGGCCCTACCTGCTCAACATTCTCCATGTCCAGCCAGTCCTGGTCATCCAGGTCCGCAGCCATTTCCTCCAGGTAGACACAGCGTGCTGGAATCCCATTCCCACTCTTCATGCTGGGGTCACCTGAGAAAAGCACAGACCAGACTGACGGAGACCGTGCCAGCAGGCGGTGGGACCTGCAGGCAGGGCCCTGCCCGTGGCAGAGCCACCTGCTCAAGCCTCTGCGTCGAGGCACGTTCCCTCTCCCAACTCCCTCCTCCAATTTTGGATGGATCTGGCAAGCTCTGCCCAGCACAAGGGAGTTTCCCCAGCCTAGAACGCCTCCCAGCCATCACACACACACAGCAAAGAGGGTTCCCAGCGCTCACTGTTGTCGAGGGTGATGAGGAAGATCCTCTGAATCATGTGGTTGATGTTGAGCTGCTCGCACAGCTCCCGCTGCGAGCGGAAGGAGCGGCTGATCTCAGCCACCGAGTAGTCACAGTCATCCAGGCTCTCGGAGACGCTGTTGTCGGAGTCATCTTGGCTGACCGAAGCCTCGTCGCCTGCAAGACAGAGCGGCTCAGCGCCGCGCCGGGGAAGCCTGGCCCCGCCAGAGGGGCCGCTGCCAGCGCCCCCCCACCTGTCAGCTGCCGCAGCTGCTGCTGCTTCTGGACGGCGGCGAAGTGCTTGGCGTCGGCGATGGAGCCGAAGAGAGCGGCGAAGGGGTTGCTGGAGATGCTGTTGTTGTTCTCCTGGTCGGTCATCTCCCCTCAGGGCCGCGCCATGCGGGGGGGGGCCGGGCAGGGCTGCAGGGAGAGCAGCCATCAGGGCCCGGGCCCGGCGGGCAGCGCTGCCCGGGCCCCGATCCGCTCGCCCGGGAGCGGCGGACCCAGCCCGCTTGCTATGAGGCCACCGGCTGTTACTGCGGCCCGCTCGGCGCTTACCGGGCGCAGCGCGCTTACCTCCGCCACCAGCGGACAGCTCTGTGCGTCACCGGGTCGCGCCTCAATATACGTCACCGCCGAGCGCCGGAAGTGGGGCAGAGGAGAGGCGGGCGCGTTTGCGCGGTGGGGCAGAGCGACCCCTGGCGGCCCGGAGGAGCGAGTCCGCCAGCCCGGGGCCGCGGGTTCGCGGACGGGCGGGGACACGGGGGCGGGGACACAGACACGGACACGGGTGGGGGAACAGGGGAGTCCTACGCTGCTCGAGCGTGTTTGCGTGATGTGCAACACAAAAACCTTCGCGTAATAACCGAGTTCGCGGCTGCTATTCGCATGGCGACCAGCTCTGGAATGCGAACAGTATGCAAATAAACTCATTAATATGTAAATTAGACAAGTATCATTAATTACTATGCAAATCGCGTCGTGTCACGTGTTTGCACTTGCATAAAGATAGAAAAAAAATTTATTTTATTTTTTTAAATAAAATTTTTTTTGTTTATGGAGGATTTTTTTCCCTATGTTTTTTAGATGTAGCTGTAGGTAGGTTGGTTTGTTTGGGTGTGTTTTTTTTTTTGGTTTTTTTTTTGTTTTTTTTAAATATATTTATATAAAAGCTATGGGTGAGAAAGCTTCTCCCTGTGTCTGTTCATGACCAGGATGTGCAGCCTCGCCCCCCCCCCCCCCCCCCCCCCGAAACAGCCAGCTGTGGGGCCTGGGCACTATGGGGGGGGGGCGTGGGCGACACATGATAAAGTGTGGGGCAGTGGGTTGATGTTGGAGGGGTGTGAGGGTGTGTATGCAGCTGGAGGGGGGTCTTGGGGGGAATGGGGAGGGGGAATGGGGCAACCTCTGGGGTTGTGGGGTGCAGGGGGGTGCATAGAGCAGCCTGTGGGGCAGTTTGGGGGATGGTGCTGGGACAGTCTGTGGGGTCAGGGCACTGCTGGGTGGGGCTGGCGTGCAATGGGACACAAACCAGCGCTGGGTTCTGCCCTGGGACGGGGTAATGGCAGGCGCGGGTACAAATGGGGAGGGGACGGCTGCAGAGCAGGGTCTGGAGGTGCTGGACAGGCTGGGGGCAGTGGGCTCAACAGGGGCCACGGGGACACAGCACGTCCCGGGGTGCAGCCAACATAGCGCAAGCCATGCGGAGGTGATGACCGCACTGCAATTAGCGTTAGCGAAGCCGCACACAGGTCTGGTCCCCCCGTTTCAGAAAGATATTTGTGTATCACAGAATCACAGAATCATCTCAGCTGGAAAAAACGTTGAAGATCAAGTCCAGCATCAACCTAACACTGACTGTCCTCAGCTACACCACACCGCTGAGCGCTGTGTCAGCGCGGCTCTGAAACCCCTCCAGGGATGGGCACTCCCCACTGCCCCGGGCAGCCTGGGCCAGGGCCTGACAGCCCTTCTGTGAAGAAATTCTCCCCAATATCCAATCTAACCCTCCCCTGGCACAACTTGCGGCCATCACCCCTCGTCCTATCACTGCTGCCTGGGAGAAGAGACCGACCCCCCTCCCCTCAGCCTCCTCTGCTCCAGACTGAACCCCCAGTTCCCTCAGCCGCTCCCCATCACACTGTGCTCCAGACCCTGCCCCAGCTCCGTTGCCTTTCTCTGGACACGCTCAAGTATTTCAATGTCCTTTTTGTAGCGAGGGGCCCCAAACTGCACACGATACTCGAGGCGCGGCCTCGCCGGTGCGCTGGCATTCAGGACTACAACTCCCGGCATGCCGCGGGGCGCTACGGCAGCGCGCAGGGCTCAACCTTCCTGGGCGGCGGGCAGCTGTCCGTCAGCGTGGAGGGGCGGGGTCAGTGGCTGTCGAGCCAATCGGAAGGGGAGGGGCGGGACGAGAAGCTATAAAAGCCCCCGCGGCGAGCGGTCGCGCTGAGGTTGTGGCGCACCCCGCGGCGGGCGGGGCGGGGCGCGGGAGCCTGAGCTCCCGCCGTCCCGTTACGGTGTCTGAGCAACCCCTGTCGCGTGCTGTACAAACAAAACACCCACTGCTGATTTATCTGTGTGGGTTTTTTTAATTAACAGACTTTAATCACGCCTCGCTTGGAGCTCGTGTTCCTGCCACAAAAAAACAACCTCGCAAAAAATAACGCGACGAAGCTGCTGCCGGGCTGTGGGGCGGGGGCCAAGGGCTCAGCCCCGCGGAGGGAGGGTGGGCTATGGCACTGTCGGTGCGGGACCCTCTGCTGGGCACCAGCCATGCATGGAGGGCACAGCTGATGTCCCGTCCCGCAGCCCCCAGGAGGGGCTCAGGCGGTGGCCCCCCGCTCCAGCAGCTCACCCCGGCTGCCCTCTGCCGCACTGCTGGGGACGCTGAGCCCGGTAAGAGCATCCTCACCGTGGCCAGTCCCCGGCAGCGCGCAGGGCTGCAGGAGGTGGTCCCAGTAGAGGCTGAGCGTGGAGTGCTCCTGCTGCTCCAGCTCCTTCAGCTCGTGCAGCTCCTTGGCGCTGGCTGCTGGGGTCTGCACCTCGAAGGTCATCTCAAAGCGGCTGTAGTCCACGCGGAAGGCGCCTTTCTCCAGGGACATGCAGGGCTCGAAGCGATACCCCCAGAGGATCTCGTCCTCGGTGTACGAGGTGCGGGCTTGGCACGTCATTCCTGCATTGAGACAACAGCTGAGCCCTGCTGCTGGGGTGCCACAATGCACCACCCGCTAACAAGGGGCCTTCCAGCCCCGGTCACCCATTGCTGGGGGAGCTGGTTTCAGCCCCGGGCATCTCTTGCCCAGACGCTGGCCCTGAGCCTGGGTTCACCTGGCTTCAGCCTTTACCCAGGGGTGCTGCCCACCACCACCCCGACCCCCCTCCAGCCCACTCACCTGTGGCTTCCACGATGCCCTCCAGGATGATGATGATTTCGAACTGCTCCCGTCGCAGTGACTCGGCCGACATGTCCCAGAAGGGGCTGCGGCGGTTGATGACATGGCAGATGATCTGGGGCTCCACCAGGAACAGGCGATCCTCCCCTGTGTCGTAGCCCAGGTTCAGCTCCTTCTGCTCCAGGGGGATAAACTCCCCCTCGGCCGTCTGCCGGGACTTGATCAGCTTGGCCCGAATCTTGGCGTCCACCATGTGGCTGTCCCGCAGGTCCCCCACACGAAACATCAAGCAGAGCTTCTCATCACGGCGGGAGACGACACAGTTCTTGCTGAAGATGAGGGTCTGGGCACGCTTCTTGGGCCGGGAGATCTTGACGAACATGCAGCCCACCATCAGGGCGTCAATCATGGAGCCGATGATGGACTGCGCCATCAGCAGGATGATGCCCTCAGCGCAGTTGGCTGTCACCATCCGGGAGCCGTAGCCAATGGTGCGCTGGCTTTCCACCGAGAAGAGCAAGGCGGAGATGAAGCCATCCACATTCTCGATGCATGCCTGCCACTCAGGATCACCCTGGTGCCCCATGTCGTCCCGCAGCCAGGCATCGAAGAAGTAGATGCTGCCAAAGGCCACCCAGGTGACAATGTAGCACATCATGAAGACGAAGAGGAACCAACGGTACTTGAGGTCCACGATGGTGGTGAAGATGTCCGAGAGAAACCGCTTCTTCTCCTGGATGTTGCCCAGATTCACCTGGCACTTGCCCACCTTGGTCACGTAGCGCTGCCGCTGCCGCTTGCTGGCCTGGACCACGGGGCTGTCCTCCTCCAGCAGCTTGCGGCGCCGGCTCTGCAACCCCTCTGGGGAGGGGATGGCGGTGGTGGGGATGGTGGTGGTGGCGCTGGCGGTGCGGGCAGGGGTCTTGCTGTGAGACGAGCTGGGGATGTTGGGCACACTCAGTGTGTGCAGTGGGTACCAGTGGGTGCCCGCCTCCCGCGGAGTGGCCAGCGGAAACCGGGATGGATCACTGGGATGGTGCTGGGTGGCCACGCTGCTGCGGCTCAGCAGCAGTGATGGCTTGCTGGGGATGGTGCCGTGGCGTCGGGGTGGGGATGGGTAGTTTGGCATCAGGGTGCTTCTTTTGGCAGTGGTGGTGCTGGCTTGCTGCCGGCCGTCCCCTGCCAGACCCCCGGGGGCGGCTGGGAGTTCGGGCTGCAGGGGGGGAAAGGAGCCCGTTGGTGAGAAATTGCCACTAACAACAACCACGACCACCCGGCGGCAGCCCAAGAGCCCCGGCGTGAGCCATACCTTCTGGGGGAAGGTGCCGTAGCGGCTGGTGTCGGTGGGCGGCCGGGGCAGGTAAGCCAGCATGTGCTTGGCGGTGGGGGTCTGTGCCGGAGGGATGGAGTTGCTGCGGCCTCGCGGCTCCTCAGGCACCAGCCGATTGCTGCTGCCGATGCTGTTGTGGGTGCAGGGGAGCACCATGGCAGTGCTGGGGTGGGGGCTCAGCCCCGGGCTGGGTGCGGGGTCCTGCTGTGGGGGACACAAAGAGAGGGGTTATTCTGGATACGGAGGGCGGTGTGGGGCTCTGGCCCCTCTCGGCATCCCCACAGGCCAAGGTCTGGCAGGGCTGCCCTGGCCCGGCAGTGCACGTGCCGGCGATGGAGCCATGCCGGGGCGGCTACAGGCTGGCACCAGATGGCTAAGCCCATTAGGGGCCGTAATTGCATTGCAGAGACCAGGGAAGGAGGCGTCTGGCTCCAGTGGGGAGCAGCCCCAGCAGTAGGTGAGCTCTGGGTAGAACCTGTAGCTGTGCCCCACACTTGTCCCAGGTTGTGGCTGTCACTGCCAGTGCTCCAACGAGCTCCAAGCAGCCCCCAGACGCGGGACGAAGGACAGCCTGTGAGAGAGACACAGACCCCATAGCTCATAGCTGAGGTCCTCAGGACAGGCTGAGTCCAGCCAGGTCCCTGCGAGGGGATGTGGTGGGAGGTCACGTTCCTGGAAACACAACCCGGAGAGCAGTGACCTGTGGGGACAGGGATGGGAACGGGGAGTGTGGGTGCTCTGCCCCCTCTGAGCATCCCCAGCCGGTGCCTCGGAGCAGGATTGCTCCCACTCCCATGGCATGTCCTGCCACTGCTCCAGTGGGAACGGTGGTCCCCCAGGCTGACCTCCTGACCCCCCAGCCCTGCGCAGACCCCCAGGTGAGAGAGGGACCCACCTCATGTCCAGGCGGAGCAGCTGCCGAACCGGCAGATGTCCTCGGCTCGCAGCTCCCGCTCCACCCTGGCTGCCGCTGGGCATCTTCCTGCCGGTTGCGGATGGGAATCTCCGCCGGGCTGTGCCGCCGCAGCCAGTGGGAGGGAAGGATGGAGAGCTCGGTGGCCACCGCCAATCCTGCTCCAGCGGCAGAAGGTCGCCCGTTAATCTGCCTAAACGACAGCCACAATTACCTTGAGACGATTTAATTGGAAGGAGCGGGTTCCCTGATGCCCAGGGGAAGGAGCAGGAGGGGTTTCCCAGCAGATTTCCCAGCTCTCGCCCTCGGGATGATACTCCCCGTCTGCTCATGGGGATGGGACCATCAGCAAGGGCTGGGAAATGTCCCCCCTCTCCCGCCTGGCCTGTTCTCCAGGTGGGTCATGGTCTGTGCTTCCTTGTCTTCTCCTTTTGGGACCTCCCTGCAAAGGGCCCCCTGATGCTCACCAGGGCTGGACCCCTGGCACCGGAAGGACTCTCTAATTTACCTCTGCTGATAAGAAAGACGGCAGATGAAGGAGAGATTAGTCGCTAATCTCCTGGGGAAGATGAATCTGCAAGCTGGACCCTGTGGAGGGGACTCGCGCAGGGGCGGATGGGAGCCGAGCACCAGCACAAAGTTGGGCTTTTCCTGACGATGCAGCCCATCCTCTTCTCCCGTCTTTGTTTTTTGGAGCAGGACGTCTTCTCCCAGGGAAGAGTCTGCTCACGTAAAGCACCAGGAACTGTGTCCCCTGGTGAGGTGCTGGGTGCAGGACAGGGTGATGGTGCCCACCTGTGAGCAGTGGGCAGAGACACAGCCTCCATCGGACGTCCCCGTCCTTGACGCAGCTCTCTGCTCCTTTGTGTATTTATTTAATGACTGAACGAGGGTCGATGCCTCAAACCCTTCTGAGCCTGACGTCAGCTCCCTGATGCCCATATCCCACCTCAGGGTCTCCTCCTCATCCCACCACGGCTGAGAGGTGCTTTCCCTGCCAAGGCTCTCACTCCAGGGTGGCTGAGGCTTGGAGGATTTGCATGCTTTGGCTTAACCCTCCCAGGCACAGCGAGGCAGCGGTGGGACTCTGGCTGGACTCACGGTGCGGATGCACCCGGCTTTACCTGCCGAGCCAGAAGCGCTTTCCTTTTAGTGTGGAAAAACCAACAACGGCTGGAAAATGCTCGTGGCCACACCCCGGTGTTGGAGGAAGAGGCTTGAATTCGCTCCCGGGGCCGGCGGCGGGGCGGACACTGCTCCACAAGCGTTAATGCCCGCAGCCGCTGCTCCGCAGGGCTTATCTTGGCCCGGCGCACGGGTTATTGGGGCGGCGTTAGCATGGCTGGGAGCTGGCGGGCCAAGGCGCAGGCAGGGGGGATGCTGCTGGCCCTCCTCGGGTGGGTCTCCTCCTGCGTCACCACCTTCGTGCCGCTCTGGAAGAGCCTCAACCTGGACCTGAACGAGCTGGAGGTCTGGACCATGGGGCTCTGGCAGGTCTGCATTGTCCAGGAGGAAGGGGCGGTCGAGTGCCGAGCCCACGGCTCCTTCCTGGCGCTGCCCCCCGAGCTGCGCATCTCCCGCCTCCTGATGTGCCTCTCCAACGGGCTGGGGCTGCTGGGCTGCCTCCTCGCCACCCCGGGGCTGGAGGGCTGGAGAGCCTGCGAGGACAGACCCGGGCGAAAGCGGCGGCTCCTGCTTGCTGGGGGAGCGGCGTTCAGCACGGCAGGGATGGCC
The DNA here is from genome assembly GCA_028020825.1 of Podargus strigoides. NCBI lineage: Eukaryota > Metazoa > Chordata > Aves > Caprimulgiformes > Podargidae > Podargus > Podargus strigoides. The sequence continues at coordinate 320,797 of CM051646.1, forward strand.
ACCCTGGCGCCTGTCTCCTGGGTCGCCTACAACACCGTCCTGGACTTCTGGGATGACACTGTCCCCGACATCGTCCCTCGGTGGGAATTCGGGGAGGCCACCTTCCTGGGCTGGTTCGCCGGAGCCTTCCTCACCGCTGGCGGGCTGCTCCTCGCCTGCAGCACCTGCTCCACGAGGACCGCAACACCCCCGGCCCCTGCCTGCTGCCAGCCCCCCGCCACGCAGGGTCTGGCCGGGGGCCACCACCTGCACCCCAAAAATGGAGACCTTGTAATCTAGGGACTTGGGGCACCATGCCCTGCATCCCTCCTGTAGCAGGGACGGCTCCTGCCTGTTTTACGGGATGATTTGCTAATTCCTATGGCAGCCCTGCAGATTTTTTTCCTTCCTCTGTGTGTCTGCTTCGCTTTTTCTTCTTTAAAGAGCAACTTCTTTTCCCGCAGCACTCGCTGAGCGAGCGTGGGAAGGCAGCGAGGTGGAGGCTGAGCGGTGGGCAGCACTTTGTACTCCTGGTGACACTTGTGGTCGGGTCGCTTGTCCGTGATGCCATGTAGCAGCCCCTGCAAATCCCCTGTGCCCAGATCTGTCATGGTTAATAGCTGTGCCCCAGCGCAGCAGCTTGTTCCTTGTGTGTCCGTATCACTCTGATGTATTTGCAATAAATTATCGCGGTCGTCGGCAGCAGTGTGTGTCTATGCTCTGAAATCTCGCACGAGGGGTGGCACAAGTGGGGATGGAGGGTGGAAGCTGCCAGGGGCAGTGTTGCTGCTCCAGGGATGCTTGGGTCTGTCCAGGAAAGACTGGATGAAAAAAGAGAGGAAGGTGGGGAGGGAAATGGAGGGATGAGGCAGTATCAAAGCCCACTCCCGCTGCACGGCAGGATGCCAGTGGCTGCATGCCCCGCAGCAGCCTCATCTTCTCAGGGCTAAGGTGATAAAGGCACAAGCGTGCCACAGATCTTCATGTTCCTCGACTGCACTGTTTACCTGCACACGAGGGGCAAGCATGGGTTTTTTTTGGGGCCTCCTTAACCCTTTCTTCCACATTTTCCTGATTCGTCTGTAAAAGTGAAGCCTGCCTGCGTGCCTCTGCGCGACCAACAGCAGGGAGCATCAGGCTGGATTAACAGCGGAGCCCTGACAGACGCCAGCCTGCGGCCACAGCACCGGCTATCGACTGAGTTCACCGCTGGTTTAATCCCCGCCGGCTGAAAGCCACGGGCGCGTGACCCAGTGCAAGGAAGGCCCCAGCCGACACCAGCATTCCTGGGGGATGCAAAGTCCGCTCTCCTCCAGCAGTCCCCTTCTGGAACCTGCCCTTTGCTCAGCTGAAGAGGAGAGAAAGGAGCAGGGAGAGAGAAGGGAGGTTGTCCCCAGGCGTCACGCAGGCTGCCAGGCCCAGGGCACAGCTGGTCGCGTGGGGAGAGGCTCAGACCTTCCCGGGGAGGATCAAGGGAGGTAAAACAGAGTGTGCCATTCTTGGCTGTGCATTCTGGAGACCTGGATGTGCTGCTTGCTGCCCTTGCAAGGCCTGGCCAAGCCAGAGAGCACAGGGAGTCTGTTTTGGCTGTAACCCATCACCCACACCCTTGGGAAACAGGAGGACGGGACACCCAGGAAAGGGACACCCCTCCCCTCCACCCAATCCCAACATCACAACTTCCCAGGCAGCCACCTGCTCTTGGAGAAGTCTGCTTTTTTCTTGAACATCAGCTTGATATTTCACACAGAGACCAAGGCAAAGCTACCAATAACAGTGCTTCTACTTGATCGCCGAATGACTGGGAGAACGCAAGATTCTCCCGCAGGAGCTGTTCATTCCCGAGTAACGGGGAAGCGCACACCGATGCACCAGCGGGACCGTGCTGACAATTTCCATTCAGAGACAGCTCTGCTAATTACAACAAATTTTGTGCTAGGAATGGGTCCTAGAAACATCTGTCTCATTTCTTGGAAAAAACCCCTCATCCGTGTGTGTGCCTCTCCCCTCTTCCTACGCTGCCGACCAGAAATCTGCATTTGGTCAGAGCGGCAGCACGTACAGGGGAGGCCTTCGTAAAGCAGTCACATCAGCACCTCAATATGTCATTAAATGCTTCAGTTCCCCAATTAATAAAGAAAACAGAGATTTTGGGTACGACAAGAGAGTAGTTTTCCCTCCCCTTTACTAATTTAATGTGATTGTGTATCTGCTGCAGCTTGCTTGGGAATGGCAAAGCCTCTCTTCCAAACCCCATGAGCTAACGCAGAGCGGCTCCCAATGGGAAAGAGCTCCGGCGTGGACTCCCTGCTCCAAAGAACTGGGCTCAGAAACCTCCCAGCACCGGTGACGAACACTGGTGTTTCCTCCCTTCCCTGCCTCTCCCCAAGCTGCTTCTCTGCATGCCCACTCCAAGCCCAGCGATGCTCAGTCACCAAATTCACCCCTTTTTCTGCTAAAGCACAGGGAATTCCTGTCCTGGCTGCCTCCACAGGAGCCCCACGATGAGCTCTTGAGCACACACACCATTCTGCCTGTCCAGGAGCTTCATCAAGCTGTGGAAATTTCTGCCTTACTTTGCCCACAGATGCTTCCCTTTCTTCCTCTCGAAGCCAGGGGAACCTTAAGGCGTCACACTGGGGCAAAATGAAGACACAGAAGGATCTTTTCCATTCTAACATAGAACAAATGCTTTTATTGCACTTTTAGAAAAATCTGCATAGTCCTAACAAACAGGATACCCCCACACCCCGACTCGAAACGTTTGGTTTAAAACCGTTGCAGCTCAAACAGGGCCCGTTCTTTACAGAAAGGCGATTAAAAAAAATCCCACCACCAACACAAAAGGAGCCGATTCTGTCCCTCGCAGTTGTCACCAGCACTAAGTCGGCACAGAAAATCCACCGGTGGTGAGAAGGGAGTTCGCCTTCTGATGCAAGGAGGCAGAATCCACAGGGAGTGTGATCTCCCTGAACCGGGAAGCCATGGCTGGAGCCCGAGCGCGTGGGAGCCGACTGCTACGGTCCGTCCCTCTCCCTGCTCACTGCCGTTCTCCGAGGAAGACTCCTGCACGTCTCCTTTTGCCAGTTAAAATGCAGAATGCAAATGCCCGCTTGACCTGACTGAAACACGCAGCCACATGAGCTACCGCTCCTCCCTGCTTCCTAACAACTCTGGCTCATGCTGGCAGGAGCTTGGCACGATCCGAACGCGCCATCCCGGGCAGCTGGTGGCTCAGGAAGATGTAAGTGCCTCTGATGGATCAGTGACAGCTTGCAGCCCAGCCTGTCTGGCTGCAGCAGTGGTTCAGGTCCTTCGCGTTACCATTTCTCTCAAAAGTGCAATACTGCTTTTCATTCGTTCATACTTACACAGAACACAGCTCTGAATCCCAACTGCCCCTTCTCTTCCCTCTCCCTGCTGACAGGAAGGCCCTGGGCAGGCAGTCTGCAGGCTATTTCACAGTCACGGTCGAGGCTCCGTGAATGGATTCCATCACGGCTGCAAACCGGCTGCAGAGGTCGTAGGGCGAGTTGGGTCGAATCTTCGGGGGCTCCTTCAGAACAATGACCTCAGTGGAGCAGTCAAGGAGCCGGGGCAGCAACTCGCCCAGCTTCAGCTGCAGTTTGGCTGTCGAGAGGGAGAGGATGGAACAGTCAGTGGCACAGTGACAGTCACAGACTGGCTGCCAGCAGGCTCCAGGGCTGTGTGTCTATGGTGTCTCTCAGAGCACCAGCACCGAGAACTGCCCCTGAGCAGCTCCCTCAGCCCTCCAGCCCTGCCCACCCACACCCATCCAGGGCTCCAGAAAAAGGGAAGCTCCACTGCCACCTGGCTGCCCTAGGGATTGTGCCATGTCCCACCAAGGTTCCAAGTTTTCTCAGTACAAGGTGCTCACCCTGTCCAGGAGGTGCGAGCAGCCCCACTGGCTTCTTTAAAACCTTCCCTGTACATAAGGGCCCTTGTGGCAAGGCAGAGAGTGGGAAACTCGCACATTAGCATAAGTTTTCCAATCTTGTTTTTTCATCAGTATTTTGGGAATAAACCTCTGTGTTTTTGCCTTCTTTTCCTTTGGCAAGTTGACTGTCTGCTAATGATGGAAACCCTGCAATGACTCCCCAAACCTTCACACAGATCAAGGGGGTTGAAACCAATTTCTCTGAACAAGAACGACCCGAAAGGAGTTGCGGGAGCCTGACTCCAGACCGCAGAAGGAAATACAGAACAACAGCTATCCAGAACTGAAACTCGGCCACAAAATGACAAACCTCTCCTCACAACATGAAGATCCCCTGAATTTATTCCTCCATCTGCTCTTCTATGACTCTGGCCACCAATAAAACCTGTGCCTCCCTCCCAGAGAGGAGCACAACTGTGCTGCCAAGCCTGCCAGCACCCACCCACCCACTACGGGGAACCCTCCAGGCAGTCAAACCAAACCCAAACTCATCTGGGTAACACTAAGCCCTTCTTCTGAAACTGGCTTTTCATACTGCAGGGAAGAGGAACCCTTCCTCTGTAGCTTTAGTGCAAAAGAAGATTAAACTCTTTCATAACATAGTTTAAATACATTTCTCCTCTCACACTCAGAAGCAGCCCAATGTGCTGCAGTGCATGCACTGTGAATTGTTTTAAAGAGCCCTTTAATTCCTTTCTGGTTCAGACCTAGGCACTGCCCTGCCCACAACTGCCTGACCAGGTAAGGCAGCCAGCCGCTCCCTACCGTCCATGTCTTCTCGTCCCAAATAAGAGCACCAGCGGTTTCTCATGACCTCGATGGCATTCAGGTCCTCTTTGGAGATCTCGAAGTTGTTCATGAGGTGCATGCAGGGGATGATCAGCTCGTTCAGGATGCTTATGCCCTCTGCCACACGAGCTTCTTCACAGCTTACGAACAGGGATGCTGCCACCTCGTTCAGCTTCTAGGGGAGAATCAGGGGACAGACGTGTATGAAGTGAGCAGGGACCGCTGATCGTCAACAGAGTACATATAGCTCATTTATAATTCTGGTTTTAAGATGCCAAGATCCAGATCTGCCTTTACCCAGACTCCCTGAGAATGGAACTGCACATTCTTTCACTGAATTATTATTTCCTAGATTTCCACACCGCTGCTGGTACTCGGTAACGGGCACGAGAGTCAGTGACACTGGTCTTGGCAACCACGGAGCATGAACTAAAACCAAATCTTGGTTTTATGCTGCTTTTTTGCCCCCTCCGCTCTAGGAACCAGCATCAAGCTCCTCAATACAAACCAGGAGACACTTCCTTCTGTACAAGGCGATCAGCGATTCGCTCACTCCTCTGTTGGCTCCTTTCAGCAGCAGCTTGGTGTTGCTTTGGTAGGCGTAGACCAGGTAGGTGAGCGACTCCTGGTACCTAGGAGAAGAGGGTCAGCTTGCCAGCCCTGCCCGGCTCCCCACCGCAGCGCAGTCGGTTGCGCTGGCTCAGGAAATAGTTTTCATTTGGCCTGAATGGAAACCAGCATCAGGCCTCACAGGATAAACTTTATTTCCTTGCCAAAGCATGAACAGATGCCTTATGTCAAGTAATTAATGTCCCTTTTGGCCTAGTGTGCCAAACAAGCATCTTGGGAAGAGCCCTTTAAAGCCAAGTCTGTGTACAGCTTGGCCTGAGCGTAAACGCCAGCACCGACCTTTTTTTATATCGCTCTGGGAACTTTGCATGTTGGGAGAGCACTCAGAGAGGTGCAGAGGGTCATGTTTTCAGTGCCTTTACATATTTCTAACTTATAAACCCCCAGTGAGAAAACCGAACCGCTGACAAGAGATCAGGTCAATTCAGGGAAGCTGTAACAGGCTCTCACCCAGCCTTGTCACCTGAATTTGGTGGTTCATCGCTGCGAACCACCTCAAAACTCAATTTTTTTCCCATTCATGAATAATTTCTGGCAGCCAGTTTACTTTCTGGATTGTAAAAATCACTTTGCCAATTACAAACCCTTCATAAAATGGCACTGTCCTTCTCTACATTGCACTGTTTATGTAAAATACGGGTTCTAAAACAGCAGGGAGATAAAAAAAAATCCCTTTTAAAGTTCTTAAGAGTCTGGAGAACTCCAAACTGTGTGTTTACACAAAGTATAATGTCCAATTCAACAGTTTGATTTTAATACAGGAGTCTAAAGTGGAAAAAAAACACTGAATGCAAACTGGCCATCACGGGTCAGAGAGAAGTTCTGCCAAAGTGGTCTTTACTTTTGGGCTACAGCTTATCTTGTCCAAACACACAATTAAAAGTAACTTACTTTCCGTTCTGGTACAGCTCCAGCCCCGTCAGCAGGTAAACCGACACCTTGCGAAAAAGGCTGTAGTCTTCATGCCATCTCTGTTCAGGGGCAGCAAGAACACAGAGCGTCAGCTGCACCCGTAACGCACACACGGGTGTTTTACATTCCCTCACAGCTCAGCGGTGTCTCAGATTTTACCCTTTGAAGGGTTTAAACGTCTCTCACAAGCAACGCATAAACCAGCTCAGTCCACTACACTGACATTCCTCAAAGCCCAGGAGATTTCCAGTGTATTCTTTCTCCCTTTCAGCACCCTTCTGCCAAGACACCCTTCTAACAGCAAGGAAGCTGCCGACGTGTGTCAGTGACCGCTGCCATGTGCTGGTGCCACTCCGTGCTGCACTCCCCGTTTGGACTGCACCGGTTGTGACAGCGTGAAGGACCAAGGCTTGTCCCTTACCTTGTACTCCTCCATATCAACATCGTCAGGACCAATTTCTCTCAGCTTTGCTCGTGCTACCTTCATAATGCTGATTGACCTGCACCGTGTAAGCAGAGATGGAGAAAATCAGAACAATGCCCTGGCTGCCTCCAGATGAGAAAAGCCTCACCTCAGAGTCCAGGGCACAAACCTTTCGTCGTAGCTGAGGTTTCTGTCTGCAAACTGCTCCAGGAGGGTCCGTTCCACCACCTGCTGGGGGGCGTTGTTTTGTAGGAAGTAAATGAGCACGTGCTGCAGCCGGGCGTCGCTCTGAGGGGTGGGGGTCTCTTTGGCGAGCAGGTAGAGCCGGGAGTACTCCTCGTGGAACGCCTGCCAAGGAAACACACGTCCTGACACGTCCGCTCTCCTGCCCACGAATGACACGGCAGCTGATACGAAGCTGAAACCTGTCCTGTAACGAGGGATTCCCAGAGGCGACATGATTACATCCTAGTGGTGAATGGAAACCCAGAACACCTGGAACTGTAAACAAAAGGTGCCCACACTGAGGCAAACCACACGCACCAAGCGTGTGCTTTTCAAAAGCACCAAGCTGTCTACATGCCTTTCAGGGAGGGGGGCATATGGCTGCTGAGACAGTTCTGGTCATCCTCCTGCAAGTGCTCCGGGTGTAAAAATCGATGGCAATACGCTTATATCTATAGCAAGGTGTGAGAGCACCTTGTGATTTCTATTCCTGCAGATGAATAGCACGAGTGATTTCTCCCATGTGGTGTTTCTAGTTAAATCTACCTGCCTGTAAAATCTAACACCAGCTTCAATATTCAGCAGTGCTTATGATTTCAAATCCCTCTCTTCAGTGCTTTTCTTGAGGACACATTTTACAAGAGAGGTCACAGTAAGCATGAATATTCAGGACCAAAAAAAATAATTTCATGAGTGCTGGTTTATTTTCTGATGATCATCCTGAGGACCTAAAGAACAGATTCTGGAAGGCACACAAAGAACATCTACATTTTATAATCCAGATGAAGAGAATTACCAATATTAAAGAATAAGCAGAGTAAATAGTGGAAAGTAAAAAAAAAAACAAAACCAAAACAAACCAACAGCTGCTGTTTCTCCTGGAAGGAATTCTTTTTTACAGGCTCTAAAAATTGTTTAGAACTGAAGGATATGTTGTCACAATAAGACAGCAGAGACAGAAATGCAGGACAGAAAGGCCATTAACTAAAAGAAAACCAGCACAAATCATTCCCTTCACATTCTTGATATGTCAATACATCATAGATCCTTCACTCCATGAAAACAGATATCCATACTATTGGATTTAGCAAACAAGTGAGATACCTTAACGAGCCCTGCTTCAGACCCATCTCGATCAAAGGTCTGGCGGGCTTTTGCAATAGCCAGGATGACACCTTGCATGGCTGGACTCAGCATCACCTACCACGAAAGCAGGAAAACAAACACAAACAGGAACAAGGAAGACAGTAACAGACAGAGAAAGAAGAGAAGGCATGGTGAAGAACAGAAAACACTTTCAAAAGCTAAGGTTTAAAGGAAATTGTATGAATATGAGTGGTATGAGCCAGAGCTCTGATTTACTTGTGTACTACTTACTCCACCGGTCACACTGCACTTCACATGCAGGGTGTTTTTTAAGCACTTAAAGGTCTAAAAGCTGGTCACTCCCAGCTCCAAATTTGTAAATTCAACAAGTGAGACCACAAAGCACGCTGGCCACATCCCCTCTCTGTCCCATCCAATCTCCTTAGGCAATAAAAATAAGCGCAGTGCCTGTGGTAGAGTGCTTCTTTGTGCCAACTTTGTGCAAGGATATATTAAACATACACCAGGAGTAACGGTCTCGGTATTTGTGTGAAACACAACTGCATTCGTGAAGGAGACTGAGCTTCCAAAATGTGGCTGAGTATGTGTGAGTGTGGTTAAACAGCCAGATCCAAAAAGTCAGTAGCTAGGGCAAAGTAAAGTCTGCTACTGGCAGTTAATGTCTTTGAAAGGGGACGAAACTAACTGAAGACAGTAAAGAGGCTTGTAAATAAATTAATACAGCTAGGATTAATTTTGATACAGTCATGCCAGAAAGAAGACTTAAAGGAAGAACATGCAGCTCTAACGACTGAGGGCTTTTACAGAGCTGCTTTTCTGATACTGTTTAGAAATGAAATTACTAAACAATAGGGAAGCTCCAAACCAGCTAACTACAAAGCTATAGGTTAATGATTGGCAGTAATTAACCCCGGCACTGGGATCTGTACCTCCTCATTATATCCATCTGCATCGGATCTAACGGGAATCTTCCCCACACTGGGGATTTCCACTTCAGAGACCTGTGAGCTAGTTTGGGCAGCAGACTCTGCTTCCTTAGTGTCCCGTGGCTGTTCTCCCTGAACTGTAAGGGCTGTTTCTCGCAGTTGGGCCTTCATTGGTTCTACCTCCTTGGGCTGTGGCCAAGAAGAAAAAGAAGAAAAAGATTAAGAAAAACCAATGCAAAGTAGAGGAAAGCAAAAGTGGACTGAGTTAAACGTGGCAGAGCGACAGAATTGCACAGAAATGGAAAAAGTGAAGGCCTGTCAAGAAAAATAATACTCGGACAAGAACGGGTGGCTTCCTGGGCCAGGGCTCAGCTCCTACCTCGCAGAGAGCTGCCTCCACGCCATTCTTTTCATAGGCGTCGGCAGTGTTGGCAATGGCCTTGGCAGTCTGCTCCTTGGCAATCATGGCGTGTTCAGAGGACAGGGAGCGCACGCTCTGCTCACAGACCGAAGACTGATCTGTCAGGAGGGAGATGTGGTATTAGTAAGCACCAACTGCAAGACGACTTCTCTGCTCTGCCTCTAAAATGCTTTGTGGCTCGTCCATGCAGGATTAAACAGTTGCTGCGTTCATCGCAGAGGTGAAGGCATTTCACCGTGAGCTTGTGCATACCACTTTTCAGGGGGTACGGCACACATCAGGGATTGCCAAGTGACACTTTCCTGCTCTGGAGAACAGCACTTGAATATTTCCTACTTGATATTTACAAATAAACCCCAAAACAGTCTGGAAGTGAAATAAAATTGGCTCGTTATTGATTAAATGAATGGAAAATAGCATTTCTGGTGACAAGCCTGGAAGGATGCACACGCAAAACCAGTAGAATAGTCTTTGGTGTCGCCAGGACAGAGCCTCCACCAGCTGCCTTTGCTGCTCCAGTGACAGCTTCTCCGAGATATCTAGCACTTTATGCAAGGCTCCAACACAGTGGTATTTTTGACCAGGTCACTATACCGGTTTCCACGTAGTTCGAAAATTCAGATGTGGTATTACCTGGTCCCGACTCAGAAGAGAGGTCCTGCGACTCAGAAGCAGGCGAAGGCTCCATCTGAGGAATTTTGCAAGATTGCTCCTCCTCCCACTCCTCTGCCTCCTGCTCCAGTCGCCAGTTCTCCTCCTGGATGTAGTGTCTCAGCTCCGGGGGCAAGGCTTCGACTTCCTTCTGAAACTGTCCAACCTCGAAGCCATCATCCTGGTCTGGAAGAAAGGCAGGACTGGCATATAATAAACACAGAGCATTATGGAAAGCCATGGTCAAATTGGCTGGGAGATACATGGGAAAAAAACCCCCAACTTTCTGCTAGCTTTGTAATTTAAGATGATTCATAAGCAAAAGTGCAAAACCCAAGACAAATATACAGTTATCTGAAAAAAAATGCAGTTTTGTTCTACCACTGGGCGGCATTTATCACAGAGAAATTCTAGAAACAGCACCTGCTGATGCAGTAGGTCAGAAATACATCCTAATTCAAGGGCTACCATTGTACAGAGAGCAATATTTACACTGCCAATAGCCAGAACACTCACAGTTCAGCTGGAGACATCTTATCTACAACACTACGTGGCATATGAAGGCAGGGAACCGCATGGATTCCATAGCATGAGTGTCATGCTGGTATTTCTCAACACTTTGCAGATCTGCTTCAGTATTCAGCTTTAAAATAGCACAAAACCCAAGCAGCATCAGCTTTAGACAAGTCTTAAAATTCATCAAAAGCAAACAGCAATTCTCTACATCATCTATTTCTTATGCGCCCCTTGTGAAAGCAAAGCATCTTTAAAAAAAAACAACAAAAATTGCATTAAATAGGGGAAAAAAAAATTAATCATGGGTTCATTTCAGAAACGGAACTGTCGTAGGAAGACAGACAAAGAACAACCTCCAGATCCTCATCAGCCATATTTAGCAATGAACAGAATGACAGTTCTCCATTGTTTCTTTCCATTTATTGCATCAAAATGAGCCACGCGTGAAATTATTAGGTTCTTCTACAGCTGTTTGCCATGTATAGTGCCACGTGCACGATAATTTCTCCACAGAACTATTTATACATTGGCACTGCAAACATACTTGCAAGTCTAAGCCACTGTTACCAATAACTCCTGCACGAGGAAAGGCTGCATTCAAAACAGAGCCCCGTGGAGGTTCAGTGTAATGATATCACTAAAAAACAAGCTGACAAGTCAGAAAGTGTGATAAAAACGGGAGAAAAAGTAGGAGGTGTTTGACATGCCCTTATAAAAGAAACATTGTCATATAAACTATATAAAGAATCAAAGTCAAAACCACCAGTGACAGAGGTGTGTTGGAAGTGGCAAATGGGGAGCCTGGATATTTATATGCATTAATAACACAAAGTACCATACCTAATCTCACCAGTACTGTTCTTTCTTAAGTTTTCAACCCTACTGGGGACTGAGACATGAATCGACTACGGAGTAAATTATTTCACTCCAGTCTGGGGTAAAGTCTCGTGCCAAAGAGAGGCTGAGGAACATAACGACCACGCAGGCTAGAGAGATGAGGTAATACACAGATGTCTAATTACCCAGCAGTTTTGGCTGCAGTACCTGCAACGAAGCGGGACACCTTATTGCTTATGTACATCAGGCAGTAGGCACTGGCATTCTTCAAGCCTCCGAACGAATCTCTCTCCAACTCTTCCCATGACGATTCCGTCACTGAGATGTCATTGTATTTGAGCCAGCTTTTCCGAGGCTGGTCGTATATGTAGGCCCAGTAGTGACCAGCGTTCGCTTGCCCTTCGTGTACCAAGACCGCGTGCAAACGGTAGGGAACCTGCAAGGTCACCAGGACATAGTTTTCAGGCGTACTTTTAGTAAATCAGTTTGCCTGACCTGTGTACAAAAACTGCAAATATGTTCACAGCTGTGGCCTGGTATAAGACTCTTCATTCATATGGTAAATTTCCTGCTAAGTGAGAACTGACTTTTAAGGCAAAAACCAACAAGATTTTCATAAAGAATCCCTTCTCTGCTTCATGGTAATACTGGTATTTTTAAAAATACAAGAAAGTGGACTACAGACACTGACAGCTACTGACACAAAACAGTACCAGCAACCTCTGTGCAATATTCACCTAACAAGGACGCATTTCTTACCTGTTGGAGGAGAGGGTCACAGTACATTTGTTCAATGGACAGGTTGATTCTGGCAATAGACTCCTTCAGATCTGCCAAGAACAACACGAATGAGAGAAATGCATAAAAATTAATGACTGCTACTCATCAGGCAGTCATTCTGGCCCCTTTCACTTCCAAATGTTTGCAGCCATGCAGTAACTACCACACACACTTAACAGCAGGGCTGAAGCTTGCCCAAGATTAGCTGCAGATCAGGATGGATCCAGCTGAAGCAATGGAGGGGAAATCAGGCCGGCAGTCAATGGAAAAACCACAACAGATATGTTTGGGGCGAACCTTGCACGTCTTGTTCGATCTCGTTTCTCCATCGCTGCAGACATGTCCGAACAAGGTTCAGTTCTTCCTGGGAAACCACGTGAGGAGCTGGATGTTCATAGATTTCTGCTGGAGAACCAGAAGGCTGGAGTGGCATGCTTGATTCTTGCTGCAGCGAGGGATTTGCCAAGAAGAAAGCTGCATCTTCAGTCCCGGTATCCTTCCTTTCTACTACACTGCGAAGGAAAACACGAGTAGTGGACAGGTTTTTCAATCTTTCTCTTGTTTTTTCTCTTTTTGGAAAACAATATCAAATAAACCAAACAAAGATTGCTTCAGAGACAGAGCAGGATTTCCCTTCCAGGACAGTACAAAATGTAAAGAGAACAAGTACACTGAAATGTACTTTGGCCTTAACACGCCAAATTAAAATACAGGACAAATAAAAGCTAAAATTCCTACAGAACTCTGTAAGCACAGATCCACAGTGAGCAATTCTAAAAACTCCTTCCCTTACTACTAAGAAACTCAGTTATTTACTCAGCTTGATTTAGAGTGTAAACCACCCATGCTGGCCAGGTTTGTAATAATCCAATATCGCAGTAATTTACTGGCTGATGATGCAAAAAAATTAGTAGCCTAACCAATAAATTGCTGCTTAGACAAGGAATATGGTGATGCTTGTGGAAAAGGAAATAGAACAGACCAGATGCAGTCTTATATTTACACAAACAGAACCAAATTACAAGCAAAGTAGTCACTGGCTACTTGCACAGGCATTGACACATTACAGCATCCCACTCGCGAGCGCCCAGATAAATATGCTACTTTTGGAATGCAAACCAGAAGCATTTAGCTGAAAGGCAAATCGTTCTCCTATGAATTATTGTTATTTCTGTTTACTAACCCATTTGGCTGTGAAAGCACATCCAAAACAGGAGGCTCAGCTTGGGACTGCAGGAGTGTTGCCTGAGAGGCTGGAGCAGGAGAAGCAACTACAGCTGGCTTTGTAGCGATGAACTCGAGAACGTACTGGAGCATGTCGGGCAGTGGAAAGCGGGCTGGGCCAGAGCCGTATTTCATATACCTGCAGAAAAGAGCAAGATGTTCCATGAATGAAGGAATGAGACTGGTGAAACCTGAAGGGACAACAGAAGAGCAGTAGGGAGGAAAACTCCCAGGTTGGGATGGAGACAGTTTAAGCAGTGAGGTGAGGAAGGGAAAAACCCAGGTGATGCAAAGGGAAGTGCTTGCCACCTCCCACTGGCAGACCTTGAAAACCCCAGGGCTTCGGGGCACCGCTCAGCAGCAGCCAAAACACCAGTGTGCTATCTGCACTGTTTTAGGCACAAAACCAAACTGGCTGCTGTGGAGACAATTCCGTCCCAGCCAGATCCGCAGGATGCCACACATGGGCCTAAATACAGACCGTTGTCACGACACCCCCAGGCTACTGCGGCACAGCTGACAGAGACAACGGTACTACTTAAAGAATTTATTCTTGTAACAGCATCAGTAATATTCAGAAACCAAACCCACAAGCGTTTGTTTTCGAACACACGCTTCCTCACTCCACACCTCTCAGAACAAAGCCCGTTCCGTTTGTCCCTCCTCTACAAGCTTCTCTTCAATTGGAAAGCTCGTTTGAAAGGAAGCATTGGCACGCTCAAAAAATCAAGCTGGCTACTTACCTTTCCAGTTTCTGCTGCAGAATCACCATTTTCTCCTTCAATCTCTTAATTTCTTCTCTCTTCATCTGAATAAGCTCTTTACTGCAGTATAGGTACCTGAGCAGAGAAATACAGAACCACGCCACATCAGATTTCTTCTAACACCCACAATCTTCCACAAATACTTCAGAATCGTTCCTTGCTCACCCATACGATCTTTTCGATTTAATTACAATACAGCAAGAGCTTTAAACGTACCGTAACGACAGAACAACTCACCTGTCCATATAAATAGTCTGGGGAAATTCTAGCTTGGTGTGAATTTTCTCTGGCTGTCCTAGTGACTGATTGAACTCAAATCGGGAGAGTTCAAAGGTCAACACTGGTGGGAGTTTTGTAAACCAGCGCTGTAACAAAAGCAGAAATGCCCCCAGAGGGACCTGTTTTAAGATGACTGCTGAACGGCACATTTTAGACCGATCCTAAATGATTTTAGACTGATCCTAAATGTCTCTTTGCCTTTAAACACTGATCAAGTATAGATTTTGTTTATGGAGTGACTAGTCAGAAAGCCAAATTTCATGAGATTACAATTTCTGCCTTCATTTTATATTTTTACTGTCAAAAAGTTACTTTTCATTGCCTGTTGCACCCAGCCTGATGGGTTATTAATGAGTCCAGCACTGAACTTTACAAAATTAACAGACACTACACAAACTCTGGATGCCAGCTAAGAGCCTCCAAGGGAGTTCTTTTGCAATGCAGATCACATGCAATGATGAACAAAACAGAAGTCCTTAAGCAGTACCTGATTCCTTATCCTCTCTCAGTCTATTTACAAACTATTCAATTTAGGAGATTCAGAGATGAAACCCACTTTCTGTGTGTTTCATATAGTGTTTCAAAGAGCCATGCTGAAAGAAAAATTCTAGGTCAAACTTATGCTTTCTCTCTCTCTCCCTGGGTTCACAAATACTTCCAGCATCCACTGCCAGAGGTTTTCCTTCACCTACCTTAGCATGGCACCACCCAGCCAATCCTCCCTGCCGGACTCGGGATCAGCACACTAAGCTCGTTTTCCTGTGCAGGATTCACGTCAGATGTCCTGCAGCAATAAACCTGCCCCACACCAAAGTGCAACAGCACATTTGTAGATCTAAAATATTTACATTCAAGGTGTATTTGTTTAATTATTTTTTAATTATAAAATGGCCAGGTAGCAGAGCTTTTTGAGCAGCAGTCAAATCCTCAGAACGAGAGAACATAAAAACAGAGAAGGAATGATTTACACACCTATAATCTAGAAAAAACACAAGTTCTCATTAATCCCACTGATGCTTTGAGCTCCAGCACACTCACCCACGTTCTCAAAAGACAAAATGCACCTTATTCTCTATCTCCCCTATCGTGCAGTCCTCTAACTACAACATCCTAGGAAATGAAATTAAGATGCAGAGTTTTTCCAGTCAGATTTCTTAGAAATAAAGGCAGAGCCTTTCCCTTCTATCCATACAAAGAATGATTAAAACCTCTCCACGAATAGTCCAATTTCTCTTGTCTTTCAGAAAAAGGATTTGGAGGAACTAAAAGGCTTGGATTGAAAAGAACCTGCCCAATTAGCTCCTGATGTCCCTTTGTCTCTGGCACCAGCCTACACCAGTTTCACCTACACCTGCTGTAAATGCATGTCAACAGCTTCGGGCAGGAGCTAGGAAAGCCAGGAACAAACATCTGAGTCCAGAGATGAACAGGGCCTACCCGCCTGAGACTTCATCTCTCCTTTGCTACTCTAAACCACAGCAACACATTATTCAGATGTTCTCGTAGAACCAAAACACTTTTCCCTGCCTCCTCTACACCAGGCACCTTTGCAAATTTCTGACTGTTATTTCCCAGCCTTTCCCTAAGCTAATTTCTCTCTCACATGCAGGATGCTGAATGCGATGGTACACCTGTGCTTTCTACTTCACTGCAACTACGTATTTTATGATTGGTTTGTGATTCACAAGATTTAAAAAGAAAAAAAAAAAAGAGCGGAAAAAAAAATCAGCACAGTCAGAAAAGTGAAAATGAGAAAAGCACACACTAATAGGGAGAAAGATACAAATTCCAAATGGCATACCATAGAGTTAAGCACTGTACTTTTACCCTCCGAAAATATGGAGGCAGTGGTTCTCCCCCTACTCAGGTACAGGTAGGCTTCAACAGAAAGAGAGAGACTTTATCACACTTGCATCAGAAGCAGATGTTCACCTTTTTAATTTAACACCAACTGCTTATATAGGACAAGACATCTTCACAAATAAGCAAAGACTTAGTGTCTCCCCTGGTAACAGTAACATACATTTATGTGAGATTCCAAGTAGCCAGAAAATATTTCGTATTCGATTCTTAGGGAATGTTTGTAATTGCCATTTAAAGTTATCAAAATCTACCGAGACAACTCTGTGCTGTATTTGTTGCATTTTTTCCACAGCAGGCAACCACAAGCTCAAAAACAAAAGGTAGAACTAACCTCCTGTCCATACTTCACTGACTGAGAAGCTGTCGCCTCATCCATCTCTCCCTCCACCATGGCTCCTTCCAAGCACTCGTTCAAGTTGTGATAACCATTTACCTGAAGGGGATATTGACCAAAGGCTTCGATCTTGGAAAAAGTATTGCCTGGATGAGGGAAATGATATGAAACCCATGAACTAACTTACAAGAATAAAAAAACTGATTAACTCAGGAGTTTGCTGGCAGCACCCGTTTGAGGCACTACTTGCATGAACCAAACGGCACACAGCTCCCCATACACACATCTTTCAGGGTGAGCCTCCTTATAAACAAGTGCTTGCAAACACAGGAGCACTTGTGATACCTAATGTTTCCAGAAGACAGACTTCAGAAACGTTACAGACAATTCTTTCAAGAAGACAATTTGCAAGTTTAAAGAACCAGGCAATTTCATCAGGAATGTGCAACAAGACCCTGTGTCACTACTGCTATACTCAAAGGAGGTAAAAAGCAAATCTACCAAACCCTTCACTCACCCTCATGGACACCTTCAGTCAAGAACGTCCCATAGAAAAGTTGTACCATTGGGTTTTCAGATTTGTCCCCAGGGCTCCTGTTTCCGGAAGAAAAAGCAGACGTTCATTGCAGCTGTAGGCTGCAAAGAAGCCCCAAGTCATAACCTAAGCCTTTGCTTGGGAATCTTCCTACAGTCAAAAGTAAAGTTTTCTATCCAAGCACAAAGCACAGAGGAAGTTTCCCATCTGTTTCCACACTCAAAAGCACATTATAACACTTAACACTGGCAAGTTAAAAAACAGCAACGTTTAGGCACTACCTTTTGAAATGCAGTTCCATAAAAACAGGTCTTTTGTGTGCACCAGCTCTGTGGAGTTCCCCTAAAAAGCTTATTTACTCTGCAGGCTGTATCGGCGTTGAAAAAAGTCCTATGCTTATGTACAGGAAATGTAGATATAGCACTCTATTTTGAGCTTAAGGAGCACTGTCCTCAGTAAACAAGGAACCCTTTTTCATTTACTCAAAATCTTCACGCAAAGCCCTCTCATTTATTAAGGCGTCACATTTAAAATCCATTTCTCCTCAGTGACAGCTCAAACTCCTGAGATGACAAAGAACTCACTTGACATTCACAGCGAGCTGGAACGCATCCTCCAGCCAGTCCAGTAGTTTGTGTGTAAATTCACTCACGTCTTGCTAGAAGAGAGACAAGTTGAGAGTTAAACGCAACACCACCCAGAAAGTGTTTTCATGGTCTACTGGTTTCACAAACCTACTGGAATACAACCTGACTGGTATTGCTGTACCTACCCAGCCAAAAGAAGTGTGAAACTGAAGTGCTGTGCTGATTTAGACCGATAATGAACACTCTGCTCATCTGAAAACTAGATCAGAGGAAATTATTGTGATCGCTACCCAACTACCCAGATGGCACTGGGTAGAGCACTGTTACGCTGGCTGTTTAATTAGCAAGCATGTACATTTTGCCTAAATGACACAGGGACAGCTGCTTGTCAGTTGACAAACACAGGAAGAGGCCTCTGAAAGTACTAGCAGGATGAAGTGAAATAGGATTGCCGCGGCTGTGAGTGCTGTTTTGAAGAAAGCAAAAGGCTTTTTAACGCAGTTTTACCTGCTGTTCTTCAGCGGATCTAAACGCATCCCTCAAGAGTTCCAGTGCTGCAGAAGGGTCTACAAACTTACGACGTGTCCCCAGCATTAAGGCAAACAGACACTGAAGTTCTTGCATGAATGCAACGTTTCTTTTTCCCTGCATTGCAGAAAGAAGAAAAGCCAAACCTTTCCTGCAACTCAAAAAAGCAGCATCTGAAAACAAAGTGCTACAGAACACCACAAACACGTACCTTCAGAGGTATGCTAACAGCCAGGGAAAGAGGTGAGGTTAGAAAGAACAAAAGCAGAAAGACATGCAGTGTCATTTCTCGGAAATAATCGGGTCTCCCAATGGATGCACAGGAGAAAAAAATTTACCGAGACAAAACTTTTAGAGAAGAGTGCCAGAAGTAATAGTGGATAAAACAGAAGGCAAAAGCCAGTGAATTTAGCAATTTACTCTGTCTGCAATCGAGGTTTTTTAGAGTATCAAGAGCACACATCAAAGCAAGTAAAGCAACGTCTTCTTAAATGGTGGTGGCCACGAGCCAGAATGATATAACCAGTGAAGGATTGTTGTGTGTATGCCTTTTTCTCTAAGTATTGTCCAAGCACCTCCTGCTGACCGCTCTCAGAGGTCCTGGGGCTAGAGGGACCTCCAGACTGACTCAAATACCCATTCTTCTATGGTGCTTGCGAAGAAACGAACGATCTGGAGCTACCAAAGAAGTTTTACGGGGCAAATTTCTCCCTGCACAACAGTCAGAAGCTCTAGGGGAAAGCTTTACGAGAAGCATCTGAATTTTTTTCTACGGTGATTCTGTCTTTGAAAAGTATTTCCCAAATCAGCCTTGAACATAGCCTGACAATTGGAAAGCCATTAACTCAAGCAGAGGAGTCTCAGATGGCCCCAAATTAAACCTGCTTAGAGAAAGAGCAGAACAGTATACCACACAAGAGGGAAACTCTACAGTGTTACTTGATGAAAACTTACAGTGCGGCTACGACAACTTTCAAGCACATTTTGTGGGAGGGAGTACCCAAGGACCAGCCTCCGAAATTCTGGCAGCTGAAACAGAGACTGAAAGGAAAGGAGAGGTAAAGACCAGTCAGCATCTGCCAGGGTTTGACTTGCTGCAACTCCATTCCCCCTCATCACTGTCTTAATCCACAGCTTTTCTGTTCACTTCTAACTCTCCAATAGCTTGGTATTATTAAACAAACCTTTACGCAGCCTGTGTGCCTGACCAGCACACTTGTGCCCACCAAAGAACAAAATCTCACCCTGCCATTTTGGGGACATATCTCCTAGAAAAAGCACCCAGGAACACAGCACAGTGAGAAAGGAGCCTGTTTGAAGCTTCTTACTTCCTTTCAAAGCTGGAGACATATGATTAACATCTATCTGCTGATATGAAGCCATTAGAAGAGACAAATCTGCTCAGTTCCACTTATTGTTGTCTCTTCTTCTTTAGGTTATCACTAATAATGTATGCTGTCCAGTCACTTATTTGTTCCAGCATCCATGCCAGTGTATTCCATTAACTGGAATATGATACACCGTGTATTATGGAGCCAACAATAACTGCAGTAAAATTAAATTATCAGTTCACTTTGCCAGTCAAGCTTCTGTCATTCAGTAAGCATTCAGACATCGCTGCACCAAAAAAAGCTCCTGCGTACCTACACACAGATTATAGGTATCTCTGTCTATTTTTATGCAAAGTCTATTTAATGGTTCTTTGGCTTTTCTGGTGCATACCTAGAATAAATCACAACTAGATCAAACAAAGACAGAAGTCTCATCTGAGCACAGCGATATTCACTCACCTGCATACAATGACCACTTTGCAGAGCTGTGGCATACTTAATACCAACCGATAAACATTTTGACTCCAAGACCACAGCAACTTTCCTATCAGATTACCTGTATGACGGCACTAAACCAACATGTATTCCCAATATTTTTCATTCCAACGGGCCAGTCACCCACTCTTCTCCAGTCATTCTGCTTGGGGTTCTCTCCCCAGACTTCACAGCGTTTCCTTTTGGAGCGATTTTTGTTTTCAGCAGAATCCTGTGGTCTGTCACAAAAGATAAACACCATGCTGTAAAATACCACATCGCAAAGATTCCCCAGAACTACAGGAATCACTCCCTGAACTGGCTGCATGCGAAACTGGTGCCCTCAGTCATTACTGGAGGCAAATCCAACCCACGGCAGAAAGGAGACAGGTACTTTGTGATGAGGTGAGGTGAACTGACACATGAGAAGTCAAGGTGCTGCTTCAAGAGGTGCCACAATGCCAGACCAGCATCCTTTGGTGCAGCACATCAGCAACAGCAGTGGGGACTGGATAAACCACAACAAAACCTGCCTTTTCTGTGTCAGACGTTGCAGTGCTGCCCCAGAAGTAAAGCTCAGAAGACAGGAATGACCCAAGCAGCAGGTATACACCTGCTAGGTGATGTCTGTTTGGTTTGCAGTTATCAGCTTATGAATCCAGTCAAGATATCCACAAAAACCAAAACCAGTTTAGGACCCACTGACCTTTCAGCAGCATCTCTTTCCGCAGCCTGAGCTTTTGGCGAATCCAGTGGTCTGAAGGGGTCAGCTGTGCAGAGGTCGTCTCTCTTGTTAGGGGTAAATGCAGCAGTAACATCTAGAAGCGGAGGCAGTATTCTGATCAGTTTTCCATCAGGAGTGGGCAAACATTCTCTTTAAAAGGAACTTCTAAAAAACATTACACTTCACAGATAGGATTTTTCGATTGATCCAAGCATAATTTTCTACCTCAAGTTTTAAATACAAATCCTTGTAGCTTGGATCATGCTAGGGGTGGATCCAACCACTGCGTGGACTGGAAGAGAACAGGACAGACCACACAGCTGTGTACTGCCCAGATTTCCTTACAGCCAAATTCAGAGCTTGAGGGAACATTTCAAATCTCTTGAAATAACGGCACAGGAACATCAGCTGCTGCTTATATTTGCTATGCCTTGACACAATTGTTGACAACTGACAGTGTTCTGAGAAATAAAGGATTTCAATAAAATGGGCACAATCACACAGTTGCCTTCCTTCGCTTGTGTCAGGATGGCCAGCAATGAGTAGAGGCTACGTAGGAAAGAAGGAGAGAGGAAAACAAGCAGTTCTGGAAGAGGTGAAAGCCTTACACAGTGGAACAAAAGGCAGTGGCACTGTTCCGGGTGTTGCTTCCAAGCTACCAGCACAGATTTTTGGCATCATGAACCTGTCCGGTGATAAGATCACTTGGGAGAGCTCCAGTTAATAGATGTGTCATTAGCAAAAAGGTTTAAAGAAACTATTCTCAGTCTACAATTACGCTTGTTACACCTGAAGGTACCAAACTGACACTCTGCTTCTGCCAATACCTGTAACGTTTATAAGAACGCTTCTCGGGTAATCACATTGCTACCTCATCACTTTAAGTTTTCAAGGAAATGGGATACCAAATGCTCAATTTGCCTGCTCTGCCAACAGATGCTGTAGAAATCAAAGTACGACCCCTGCCAGGGGTTCAGTTCTCCATTCTGCTTGCTCTGCTTTAGGAGCTTTCTGTGTAAGCCAGGACCAACTGCTTAAAATGAGGATAGCTTTGTAACTATAGGTCACCTACAAACTCTATTAAAACACTATTAGGTCACTTTCCTTTTAGATGCAGCTCTCTCCATGGCGAGTATTGGCAAAACCAGACCAAGGCCAGGACAGGAGCTGGAGGGATTCACTGGTAGAAGCAGGGAGGACCGATACTTCCCCATTCAGCTCAGCCCGAAACACGTGAAAGCATCACGGTGAGCTCAGACGAACCACTTACCTTGTGGGAACTGTCTGCCCACAGCGCTCCCTTCCCAAGCGGATGGCTCTGCAGCAGCTGTGTCCTGAGCCGGCTCCTGGGCGTGCTCCTCCGTCAGGAAGGTGACTGCTTCCATCAGGTCCCCATTAGCAGCCTGGCAGAATGAGAGGGGGGAAAAAAATCCATAGTGCCATGGTTATCTCATCTGCATTTGCATGACATTTAGTGCATCCACGGCAGAGACAGGCACACCGCCACCAACCCTGCCAGAGAGGCCACGGCACAGAGCTGGCTGTTGGGGACAAAACCCGAAAATAACAAAGGCTGGAATTTCTCTGTTGGAAAGCACTTTGGCTTTATTACTAGCACAATATAGCCTCCATTAACTAATTTCATTTCCCTCGCAGAGATCTGAGTGGCTGCAGGAGGCCAGTAGTGTGACAAGGTACTTTGCCACTGGGAAAGACTCATGGGAATCAAACTCTGTGGATTTTGAGATGTCTGTCTTCTACCCAGCTACAGCTTTCTGGACATTGCTTCTCAGTGAAACATTTAAGAATTTCCCTAAACAAGCCCCTTTCTTTGTACATTTTCAGCACAGCCCATGTCCATCTCGAGAGGACGGACAGTGTCTGATGATTCCAGACTGATGCAGTTGCAGCCAGTTTAACACTACAATTAATAAATACTAAAACAGGTACTATGAGGAGGAATCTTTCCAGGTAAGCGCTGCTTCTCCAGGCACCTGGGACTCCTGCGTCCCTTCACTTTGAAGCAAAGACTGTTCCGGTGATGGACAAGATAACACCAGCCACAAAGCCAGGGATGTTACTGCAGCTGTGCAGAACTCCTGAAGCAGTTTACGTGGAGAAAAACCCCCTCTGACCCACTCAGTTTGTGTTGACTGTCACGCATGGATAACAGCCCTGCAGGAGCCAAACCTCCAGGAAATGTTTACCATGTTTTCGCATAGCATGTGCTGCTGCAGCACAGATTTTAGGGTCTACAGTTAGAAAAATGAACTGTTCTCAACTTAGCGTGGGGTTTTCATTTCAGATGGGGATGAATCCATACGAATCCCCAAAGTGCCCGTTCCCCGCTGACACCAATGAACGCTGCCCTTGTGTACCCGACCCATGTTTGGTGAGAGCCTGAACTCACCTGACTTTTGGGACAAACACAGAGGTTTCCTTTCCACAGAACGACAAGAGGCACAAACCTTTAGAGCCGCGTGAAGGAAAGCTGTGTCTTGAATTCCTGTGATCTCTTTCAGCTGGTTTAAAAGCATCTGGCAATCCTACGTGCAAGAAATAAAGAAAGCTCATGTGAAAAGGTGAGCAGGACAGGCTGTTTCTGTGAGGCTTGCTGAGGGCTCATCACAGGAGTAGTGCTTCTTTCTTTCCTTTTTACTGACAGACGGACACAAGAACCCAGTCACGCTCACCCAACGGCAACACCAACATCAGCTTGAACATCGTACTCAAATTCTTCCCCCCTAAATTTACAGACCAATGCTCGATCCGTTGTATCCTCCCGAGCACGCCAGCAGGCCGGAGAGGAAACGCTATCCCTGCCGTCGGATGCACGGCACCTGTGGTGGGAAGGGGCACCCCCTCCCCCAGAAGCTGCGGCATGTGCAGCGGGACATATAAGGAGGGCGCGCGTTTGCAGGCCACCAGCCAGGGGCTATTTTAGGGCCGGCAGCACATGCCATTTGTGCATGTCATTTCTCATGGACAATAAGGTGTCAGAATAAGGGCCAGGGAGGCCGCTGCTGCTTCTCCTTCCCCCACTGCACAGGCCACTCCAGGTTTGGTGAGATACTCACTCTAACCTCCATCAACCTATTCTTTGCAATAATTTTTGCAGTTATCAGCAAAATGCTTTGCTGTACAGTGAGGCCCGATGCTGGGCGTCCCACCACTCCCTTTTTGCAGCCAGAGTTCAGCTGCTGACACCACTGCCAGCACAGTTCGGTTGAAATTCAACTCTGCAACACACAGCTCTGTAATGCTGGCATCACACATAGTATGGGAAGGATGCTACAACAGGAAAAGCAGCTGGGACTGCTTCTAGGATCCGGCTGTCAGCACAGCCTGATGAATCCCAGCTTCTTCAGATAACACGTTTAATTAATCTTATCTGGCAATGCTGCAGATGAATAAACTCAAGTTTCCACTTGCTCTCACCACTGGGAAAAAGTTTAAGATACTTCCATGCCATGGGAGCACAGGCTGTACTCAGTGACTAGTAAGTCAACTCCATTTCTGAGTCATCCATCCATGGATGGATGCCACTCCACGCACAAACACCGTAAAAGAGGCACGCAGCCTGGTTAAAACCAAAAAATCCTAGATTATTTTTTGATGGGAATTCCCTTGTCAATTTCTTTGTGATAGCCCCACCTAAAATACTACTTTGGCTCAACTTTTACAAGAAAAAGCAACCTGTCCCATGCACTCTTTCAGTCCAGAGAAAAGCCGAGAGATGCTGGAACGCCTCAGGCCCAGCCAGCGGCGCAATGAGGAACGGCAGGATAAGGAGCCAAAGGTAGGAGGGCATGCTTTCCCAAAGGCAAACTGCTTATATCATGTTGCTAATTTTGCTGCCTTAGCGAGTGGCGTGCTTGGTGGCTCACCCCACCTAACGCTGCAGGGCGTATTTTTCCACTGGAATAAAAAAACCCCAAACCAAACCACAACAATAAACCCAAGGCAGGACAGGGCATGATTTTCAGGTTTTTTTCTGCTTCCCCAAAAGGAGGGCTCACAAAGGCTGCCATAAACATAAAAGCTAATTACCAATCCACCGCTCTAACTTACCACTTAATATTCTAATGATTTCCAGCATGGTTTTATTCAGTCTTTGAGAAGAAAGGTTTGTATTAGCAGCAGAGAGCTTATCCTGTACAACATGTCTGGAGAGGCTTGTGGCCGCCTGGCAGCCCACAAAAGATGGGAACTACACTCTGTGCCACAATATTGCTAAGTTTTTGGGGAACGTGTGGTTTTGTTGCCGTAACCAGTCTGGTTGATTGCTTTTTGAGGTTACATGCTGCCATGCTTTAAAGCAAGCTCCAGAGCTGGTAACTAACACCAGTGTGCTGCCGTTATTAGTACATACCACACTCAAAAAACCAAAACAAACCAAAGTCCTACCTGCCAGAAAAATAACAAACTAAACCAAAATGTTACTAGTATTAAATTACAGCACCAGGAGATGAGTACAAACCAAGAGGCTGAGAGGATGGGGTGTGCTGGAGATAAAGAAATTGCATGGTTGGACAGCAAGCGATGACACAGAAAGGTTTTGCCATTTTCCTCGCTCTAATGTGACTCAGTGTGCTCAGAAGTAGTTTGTTTTGATGAGAAACTGCAAGCAAGAAAAGCCGAGAGTGCAGTGAGGGAGTTCAAGGGGGTTACAGAAATAACAGCGCGCGAGGAGGAGGAGGAAGGTAGCGGCGTGGAAGAGGGACGCGGAGCTACAGCCTTCAGCCTCTGCGCCTCAGCTGAGCTTTTTATCACAGCAGGAAAATGGATATGAAGAGGACTAAAAACCCACAGGTGGCAGCAGGAACAATGCCTGCACTCCCGACCAAGGCTTTTACAAACCAATATCCATCAAGGGAAGAAGCAGCGGCCAGCGAACTCTTCCTCCATCAACATGCACTCCTGCACATCGGGCGCTGTCCTGACACCGTCCCCGCACGAACGCGGCTTCTAAGCGCACCGTGAGAGGGTCGGTACCCTCTGCGCGGTCATGCCTCGAAGGCTGGCCGCTTGAAGTGCTTCTCCCGCATCCCTGAGAGCGCGGAGGTGCGACGGAGTGGTGCGGGCGGCCGCATGAATCTGGGACGCACTGGGATGCAGTCCCCTGTGTATGGACACTGACCTCAGAGCCTCCTGTCCTTTCAGCGCATGGGTCCTTTTAGAGGCAATTTATACAGAGACCTGAGGTTGAAGAGTTTTTGTTAATGGGTATCAGACAATGCTGGTTTACTGCGAGGAGGAAACGAGATCATCCTGAGTGCCCTGCCCCCCTCCCAGATGCATCCTCGCACCGCACTTTCCCTGCTCAGCTTGTAAAGGCCGACGAGGCCCACACGGTGAGCGCCCGGAGAGGGTTCGAAACCAAACAGCCGAAACGTGATGTCTGTCGGCGGACACCATCCCAGAGACTCACCCTCCGGCGGCTCGGAAACCGACCCCGAAACTGACCCCGGGCTGCGGGGGAGAGCGGGGACTCCCTTCCCGCGCGGGGCCGGGAGGGCCTGAAGGGAAGCAGGGCCTAGGGCGAACCGGGGCCTCAGGCGAAGGAGGGCCGGGAGCGCCCGAGGGGAACCGGGGCATAAGGCGAAGGAAGGCCGGGAGGGTCCGGAGGGCCAGGCCGGGAGGGCCGGGCCAGGCCCCGGCCCCTTGGCGGCGGGAGCAGCCCCCCTCCCGCACCCCGCCGTGGTCTCACCGCCTCGCCGCCGCCGCCGCCCGGGGCCTGCAGCTCGGCCGTCATGCCGGCTGGGAGCGCGGCCCGGGGCCGCCCGCTGCGCATGCGCAGCCTTTACGGTTCCGGCCGCGGCCCGGCCCCGGCCCCCTTCCCCGCCGCCCCGGTCAGCCGGGGCTGCCCTCCCCGGTGCCGGAGAGAAACCCGCTCCGGGGCCACGCACCGCTCCTGGCACACATCAAAGAAATAAATTTTAAAAATACTAATTAAAAAGAACATTTTTAAACCCATTTTGGTCCAAGCCAGTTCCCAGCAGCGCGGGCGCGGGCAGCAGGGGCTGACCGTGCGCCAGGGCTGGGCGCAATCCTGGGGGAAAACCGGGAAGAAAAGGTTCATAACTACAGCGGGGCCAGTCACTCGCTTTCTGCTTTTTTTCCAAGTGGAAAAGTACTTAAAATTCTCAGGAAATAGGCATTTTCCAGATTTGCCGAGCCACGGGGCATCAAGCACCGACCGCTCCCTTGGCATCCTCGTGCAGCTGCAGCAGAGATTTCATCTTTCTCTTAATACAACGCCTGGAACGGAGACACCCCAAGCACGGGACGGGGGGCTCTGCAGGATCCGGGTGATCCCGCACGGATTCGGTGCTGCCGGCAGCTCACGAGCGTGGCCTTGGGGACCAGGACCCCGCGGACGAGATGTGGCTTGTGCACTGGGCCGTGAGGCCTGGCCTGAGGAGCTGGCAGGGCTGAGATTCCCTGGGGCTGGCAACCAAAATATCCTTCTGCACCATCAGAAACGTCTCGCTTACAATTGCCGATCCGCGTTTCTCCTCGGCAGTGGCGATGCTGGCGTCGGTGTTCCTGACAGAGCAGTGGTGCTGCAAGAAGAAAGGGGTAAAAGGGTCAGACGATGTCACCACCGTCCCCATGTTTGCTAATTCCCAAACCAAAATGCCCTTTCCCAGCTGGGTGGGCATCTCCCACATGTAGATTTTCCCTGGGTGGTCACAGAGCATCCCTTAATAAGGGATGGGAATACCACTGTGGCCCTTCCCGGGGCTGTCTCGGCTCCCACATTCTCACAGGTGCTCCAGCTCAGGAATTCGGGAGGCAAGAGGGCGAGGAGGAGGAGTCAGCAGGGTAAAGTAAAACTGAGCAAGCTGGCAGTGTTACCAAATTTCCCTGATATGCTAAGAAAAAACAAGACACCCAGTAAACTTTAAATGCAACATAAGGAACTCTGCCCATTTTGGGAGCCTGTGAGGTGAGAGAGAGGGGGGTGATGTTGGCCACTGCAGTTTTTGCTATGGGATCCCCATGTGTGGCCACGGGCACGCTGCTTCACCTGGACAGCTCCTGGCCCCAGCTTCATCCCCACCTCCATCTTCAGCATCCATAAGAGACTAGTCCTGCCTAGGAATATCCCATTATTATGGGGACTCAGGGAAACCTGAGCAGGGAGACAAGCTTGGAGAGAAAACTTCGAATGTGCTGGGAGCCCTGGCCCTGGGGCAGAGCTGCGCCAACAGAAACAAGAGGGAGGAGGCTTTTCAGCAAGACTTTTTCAGGTGTTTTACACCAAAAGCTAACAGTCTTTTCAGCCCAAATTAACCTTTCCAGTATGCTTGAAATATTTCTCATTTTCTCCAGAAAATGAAGGGAAAAATACCCAGCTGTCATGGCCAATGTGGTTTTATTAAAAGCCAGGCTGGAAACGCTGTGGTTTCTGATTGGAAATACTTCTGAAAAACGGGAGCCGCAGCAGAAGAGCCGGGGTGAAAGGTGAGAGAGGCAGGCACGAGATTTTTACGGACAGATAGCCAGTGTGTGCACAATCCCCGCTGCAAATCCACCTTTGGGATGGGGTCTCTGCTGAGCAGGTGGCAGCAGCCCCCGCAGCAGAGGTGGCACTGGAGCCCAGCTCCCTCTCCTGCACAGCGAGGCTCCGACGTGGATCTCCTTTAAAGAATAAAATGAATAAGGCAAAAAGATGGTCCCATGAGACTGAACACCAGTTGGGTCCGCTCTCAGCAAGGCAGTTCCTGCCTAACCTTGGGTGATATCATGCCTGCGATGCATGGCTGCCGTCCCCGCTCAGGATGAGCTGATCTCCTTCATTAACAGCAATGGGCTCCAAATACCTTCCTGTACTTATTATTACCTGGCTTTAATGGATAATGAAACGGTGGCAGAATATTGCTAATACCTGAAGGGTGTCTAATGGAGAAAGGAAAGTGCTCCCCTCCCTTCCCTGGGGGATTTAAAGGCATTGGGCTCCTTTGCTGGTGGAGTGAGGGTGGGCTCCGTACCTGCAAAGCTACCAGCATCTGCAACGATCTGCAGCAGCGACTATCTTAGCCAAGGGTGCAGCACCAAGCACCCTCTCTGGTCTCTGCTTTGGTCATGGAGCCATGCAAGGGGGTCTTGGGGAAGAGACCCTAAGTGCCCCTCTGGCCCTGGGGACCCTGAGTGTCTGCAAGGACCGTTGCCCTGCAGGAGGGTGGCTCTCTCCCCCACCCCCACCGAGGGTCCTGCATCCCACCAGTGTGGGGGGCTGCTGCGAGCCCACCCGTGCCAGTGCCGGCAGCCCTGCCTGCACGCGGTGTTTATTTCACGTCTCGCAGCATTAAATCATAGCAGACATGCAATTCAGGGAAGCGGGCGGCTCCGTAATGGGCGGCCTCGGGTGCGTGATGGCGCTGCCAGGGCTCCTCCGCAATGCTTTATTGCTTTTGACGCTCCAAACGCGCTCTGAAAGGCGAGTCCTGGCAGCCCAGAGGAGGGCTGCTTCCCTCTCCTGCCTGCTCTCCACGGCTCGGACTGCCGTTGCCCCTGGCTCAGCACTAGCTGAAGTTCACTACTTGTTGAAGTACCTGCTCTCAGCGTGGCTGCCCCAAGAAAAACCCCTTAGTTGACATGAAAAGCTATTCTAGGAGCTAAAAGGACACACACAAATGGGGACTAGGACACTGCTGGTGGTTGCTGCCCACAACGTCCCAGGTGCCAGGGGACATGTGGCTCCTCCAGGAGCCCTGCGGCTGCTTCTGGCCTTGGGGAAGGTCTCCATCCCAGCGCAGAGATGGTGCTGCTGTGGACTGAGCCTGGGCAGGATGTGGGGCTGAGCCCTGGGAAGCCCCGGATGCCAAACGCTTCGATTCCCAGCAAAGCAATTACCACGCAGCAGATTACGGGACTAATAAAATCCCATTACGCCACTTCAGAAAGTAAATCTGATCCAGGCACTGCCGATTGATATCAGGCGTCCCACAAAAAGTCCTGCAAGAGCCCCCTGCGAGCACGCGCGTAATGTGAGGCTATAATAGATCACGCTAATTAGATATCTGATAACAGGAGGGCTGATAGGAACTACATTAAAATCTCTTTAAGATGAAGACGTAAAACCCAAGGGAGAAAATTCAGAGTTAATGATGCTGCTGCAGAGGCTCTGCTTGAGCGGTCCTCGCCCTCTTGGCCGCATCCTGCTCACCGTGGATGCGGGGGGCCGGACGAGAGGGGGCAGAGCGGGGCACGGTCCCCAGCGCCGCTGTGGCGCTGCCCGTGATTTTCATTACCCAGATTCAATAAGGGGAAGGAGCTCCGAGCTGCCTGCGCTCCCCAGGAGGTGACTTGCCAGCCGCTAACGGAGCCGAGAAATCAAATTAGCACCGGCTCTGCTCTCTCTCTCTCCCTGACACCGCTGTTGGCAGCCGAGGGGGAGTTCATCAGGGCCGCGCACTAATTCTTATCTCGTTTAAGTGACTCCACGCTGCCATCTGATGCGATTTGCTCTGCACCGCCGCCGCAGGCTCCGGTCTCTGCCCACCGCTTCCCCAGCACGTCCAGCAGCTTCGTGGGGGCATGGGCACCTACAACACGTAGAAATGCAGGTGTACGTACGTGAATGTATGAGGTGATGGGGAGTGGGGGTCAGGGTGAGGCTCCCCTGTCAGGCAGAGGGATGTTGCCCAGCCCCGAGGACATGATGCTTTGACATGGAGGGAAGGATGCTGCAGCCTGAACCAGGTACTAATGTGCAGGCAGGCACTGAACCAATTTGTGCTCCCAGTCATATGGGACAAACCTTTGCTTATGGTCTTGTTTTCCCAGAGGTGTTGAATATTTGGGGAAACTGGGACTGGTAAGAAGTGCTTTCCTTTGCTGAAATTTGCATGCAAATGCAAGTTGCTGCAATAAAAATAGATCCTCTTGGTGCAGGCTGGAGGTGGCTGAGCAAAGCTCGCTGCAGGCACAATGCTTGCACCCCCAAAACTCGCGTTTCCACGGCTTGGCGCCTGGGCAGGGGACGGGGGAGCCCCGGGGGAGCTGGTTGGGTCGGGGGGGGCTGGATGGGTTCCTCTCACATCCTCCCAGCCTGAAACTTGATGCAGTGGGAGAGGCTGATCGTGAGATTAACTGGGCGTTCTCAAAAACCCGACGGCAGGGGGAAAGCAAGCCAGGAGTGCTGCCTGCCTCCCTGCTCAGGTTCCCTCCTCCACGGAGCTGGTGGGCAGCCGGCAGAGCCATGACGCCCGCCGCTCTCGGGGTGCTTCTGGCTCTGCTGCCTCTTGCCTGGATGCTGCAGAGCCAAGGTAAGGTAAGGGGCTCTGTGGGCAGGGTGGGGGCAGAGCAGGGTGCTTCCCGTACTGAAAGGTACAGTGCAATACCTCCCGAAATCCCAAGGAGCGCTCTACGGCATGCACAGGCTGCTGTTTAGAGAGACCTTAATGCTAAATGTACCTGGGAGAAGCCCGAGCATGGGGAACCTCTTCTGCAGGAGCCCAGAGGTGCTGCTTGCCTGGGTGGCACAGGCTGAACACCCATGGTGAGGTAACCTGGTGTTCTAACCCAGCTCTGTGTGGCGGGCTTATCGGTACGGGTCTTCAAAGTATGCTGGAGGTCTGCAGAGTCCCTGAGGATGGAGAAACATCTCCTGCCTGCATCCCTCCCTCTGGAAGGGACTGCCTGAGTCCTCCACCTGATAAGCAGATTCCTCCAATATAATGTTTCATCCCTCCTAACGCTGAGCTGGGCTTTGGGGATGGCAGCGTGCAGAAGGGATGCTGTGCCGATGGTTTGTGACCTCGGCTCCCTGCACGGTGCAAAACCCGACTGCCAGAGTACTCACAAGCCATCATTATTATTTTCTCCTGTTTCACTTTCCTGGGAAATAGTAGAAGGATCACTGTGCTGTTTTGTGCCAGTGCAGCTGAAAGCATGGCAGAGGGGGCAGGAGAGGAGCGGGAGGAATGATGCTCTTGCCCTAGGGATGCTGGAGGCAAGGGGGTAGGAAGGTCCGTGTGGACGCACACACGTGTGCTGGGACTGTGCTGATTGGTGCCAGCCGAGTTCCTGGTGCAGGTTTGGGAATGGGAGACTGACACGGTGTCCACAGCAGATGCATGGAGCGGCCAGGGCAAACCCAGCCCAGTGCTGCCTCTGCAAAGCAAGAGCATCCCAATCTGGAGCTCGGCAGTGTGGGTGCGAGGAGGAGGAGAGGGTGCGAGGAAGAAAAGGCCACTTGGCCCCAGCCACGATGGTGGCAGCGCCCGTTTTCCTCCCCTCGATCTAATTGCTGCCTCTCACCCCCCCTCGCCACCTCGGTTGGTGCACACTTGCCTGGGCGAGGGCCGTGAGCCCGGCCAGCTCCCCCGCATTACCCATCACGTGCGATGTTGGAGGGGCTGAGGCTGCTGGGTGGTTTTTTCAAGCTTAAAAGACAGATTAAAGTTCCCTTCCCGGCAGCTTTTCCCAAGTTCCCGCAGATCTATTCCAATTAGTCCTTTTCATTATGTGGGGATTGAACTCCGGGGCTGCAGAGCAAATCCACGAGCGGGGCTCTGCTGCCCTGGCTCGGCTGCGACGTCACCGCAGCAAGGACGTGGGTGCCGAGAGCAATGTGCTCTGCGACGAGGGATTGTTTCCACAGAAAGCCAATGCCAATATACCTGATAAATACTGGGATACCTAATAAATTAATTTAGCATCCTGGTTCATCTCTGACCTTCGCCTCATAGCAAAGAAGAAACACGCCTGGAAGGAGTGAGCGGTAGAAACGTTACCTGGGGGCAGCGAGTCCCTTGTGGTTCCCCACTGCCACCATCCAGGCGTCTGTCCAGGTGGCAGCCTTGCCCTCTGAGGCCCGGGGAGAGGTCACAGCCCCATCCACTTACACAGCAGAAGATATTAATCAAACATTAGGTGATGGTTCTGGCAGTTCTGCTTCCCATCAGGGGGCTCCTATTTAACTGTGATGGCAAACCTCAACCGATGAGCAAGGGATGGCAGCCAGTAGCACCCCTGGGTGACTTCAGTCACTGCTCCGGTGCAAGCAGCCCTCTGTCTGTCTGTCCATCCATCCATCCATCCATCCATCCATCCATCCATCCATCCATCCATCCATCCATCCATCCATCCATCCCTTCCTCTGCTGCAGGTACCCGGCGGGGAGGCCAGACACCAGAGCCTGCTGAGCCTGCCCTGCACCGCCTGTCCCACTACCTGCTGTCCCACTACCAGAAGGGCACCCGCCCTGTGCGGGACTGGCGAACGACCACCACTGTGGCCATTGACCTCATGGTCTATGCCATCCTCAGTGTGGTGAGTCCTCCACTCCCACCCCAGTATCGTCCTGGCATGCTCTGCCCATCCTCCAGTGTGCCAGTACCTGCTGTGCCGACACCGTCTCCTCTTCTTCCCGCAGGATGAGAAGAACCAGGTGCTGACCACCTACATCTGGTACAGGCAGGTGAGCAGATGAGAGCTTGCAGCCTCGCCCCCCGGGGCTGAGCACCCCTGCAAGTACAGGTTTTCCCATTACGTCAGTAGGGCATGATCCTCAAGACACAGCTTTTGTGCTCCGTGCTTCCTGCTGTTGGGTGGCGCGAAAGCTGGAGGACGAGCTTTTCCTCCCTCCCATGGGTGGCACTGACGATTGATGCCCGTGACAGGCTGCGAGCGTGGGCCAGGTCTTGGCAGGGCAGAAGGGACCTTGCCCTTCAGGCCCCTCTCCCCTGTCCCCCAGCACTGGACGGATGAATTCCTCAGGTGGGACCCGGCACACTTTGACAACCTGACGCAGATCTCCCTCCCTGCGGAGAGCATCTGGGTGCCCGACATCCTCATCAACGAGTTGTGAGTGAAGTGAAACCCCAGGGCCATGGGAGGCAGCCGGGGGGTTCAGACCTCCCTCGCCTTCCATGGGCACACGCCGCCCCGTGCTTTGTATTCCTGGCACAGAGCTGGCAGCCACCCGGCATCGGGTGAGCTGCAGATGGGGAACGGTCGGCACTTGGGCCATTTCCAATGCTGGCTAACCACAACTGTCGGTAATTACGCGCGCTGTGCCGGGGGTGGGATCCAGATATCTGGAGAAAGGCTTTGTGAAGGCAGCACAATGCGAGGGCAGCTGCAGAGCTGCCGGCCCTTCCCAGTGTTCTTCCTTGCTTTGCTGGGATTTAAGGTGTTCCCACAGGCTTCAGAGAGCCCTGGGCAAGGACAGAAATGCTCCTTAGGCTGGCAGAGGGCAGCAGCCCAGGCAGCACAGGGGTGATGCCGGGCAGGCGTGCTTGCATGGGCACTGCCAAAAAAACAGCTCAGGGGGAAAACCCCCAGCTCCTGGGCAGTTCCCCTCCCAAACACAGCTCGGCAGGAGCAGCCCCTGCCTGGAGTGGCTCCCCAGCCCTGCTCTCTGTCCCTTGTGCCCCCCAGCGTGGATGTTGGAAGGTCCCCTCGTGTCCCCTATGTCTACGTTGACCACCACGGAGAGGTGCAGAACCTCAAACCCATCCAGGTGATGACTGCCTGCAGCCTGGACATCTACAACTTCCCCTTCGATGTCCAGAACTGCTCTCTCACCTTCACCAGCTGGCTGCACCACAGTGAGTGCTGGGACCCCCGTGGCCGGGGGCCTGGGGGAGCGGGCAGGACCTTCGCTAGGCTGGAGCTCTGTGTAGAAGGCAGCTCGCCCCTCTAGATGGCCCCAGTGGATCGGGGATGCGTGCGGGGAGGGCAGGCACCCAGCCCAGCCTGGAGGTGCTGGCAGCTGCTGGTGCTTGGTGCTTGCACCCCCGGGCCTCACCTCTTCTCCGCCCCCCAGTCCATGACATCAACCTCTCGCTGTGGCGGCAGCCGGAGCTGGTCAAGTTCGACCGGAGCGTTTTCATGAACGAGGGTGAGTGGGAGCTGCTCTACGTCCTCAGCAGCTTCCAGGAGTTCAGCGTCAAGAGCAGCGACAGCTATGCTGAGATGAAGTTCTACGTAAGGGTCTTCGCCTGCCATGCTTCTTGGGGATGAGGCACTATGGGAAGGGTCTTGCCACTGTCCCTGTTGCTCGATCCCCCAGCTGCTGGCACTGAGCCCTTCCCCTGGCTCACCTTAGTGCGTCCCACCATCCCTGCCTGCCTTGGTGGAGAGCTGCACCAGCTCAAGCTCTCGTTTCAACCCTTTGATGAGCCTTTCCTGTCCCTCTGTCCTGCAGGTAGTCATCCGGAGACGGCCCCTCTTCTACACTGTCAGCCTTCTGCTCCCCAGCATCTTCCTGATGGTCATGGACATCGTGGGCTTCTACCTACCTCCCAACAGTGGCGAGAGGGTCTCTTTCAAGATCACCCTCCTGCTGGGCTACTCAGTTTTCCTCATCATCGTATCTGACACGCTGCCAGCTACTGCGGTCGGCACCCCCTTGATAGGTACAGTGGTGCTACCTGCCAAGTTGACTGCTGAGGCAGTCCCTGGAGCAGCAGAGACCACCAGTCCCCTGGCGAGATGGGCAGGGAGGACACGCTCTGGACCATCTGTCTGGAGTCTTTGCAGGCCACTCACCTCGCTGACACCTCCGCAGGCATCTACTTTGTGGTGTGCATGGCGCTGCTTGTCATCAGCCTGACAGAGACCATCCTGATCGTGTGCCTGGTGCACAAGCAAGACCTGCAGCCCCATGTCCCTGCTTGGGTGAAGTGCCTGCTGCTGGAACGAGCCACTGTCCTCCTCTGCATCCGGGACAGGAAGAAATTCAGCCAAAGCAGAACGCAGAGCTCTGACATCTCTGGGCAGGTGGAGAACAATGACAGCACAGGTAAGGGCTGCACAGAGAGGGAGCCCAGGAACCCAAGGGGACTGGGCACTGTGTAGCCATCTACATCCATGTAGCTGCTGTTTGCATGGCTATCTGGATGCCCGGATCACCTGGGGAAATCCCAGCTCCCCAGCTAAAGAGATTTTCTGTACTTGCCTTGATCCCGCAGCCAAGCTGAACCACTATGGCTGCGAGGACCCCCGGGAGTGCGAGGCGGCGGGGGGCGCGAGGCCCGTGCCAGCCTTTGCCAGCCAGGTGGACGGCTCCCCGCTGACGCACGGCATCCTGCGCGAGGTCACGGCCATCCGCCGGTTCCTGGAGAAACGCGAGGAGTTCCGTGACGCTGCCCACGAGTGGCTGCAAGTGGGCTACGTGTTGGATGTCCTACTCTTCCGAGCTTACCTGGTGGCCGTCCTGGCCTACAGCATCACGCTGGGCACCCTCTGGTCGGTGTGGCGGGACGCCTGAGCGGCGCCCGCTATGGGGGTCAGGGGATGTGGGGACCCCGCATGCTGCTGTGCTCTGGGGGCCACTCCAGTGCTGGCACTCACCAGTGTTGGCTGAGCCAGGCTGGTGCTCTGGGGCAGCATCGTCTGAGCAGGAGGGAGCTGAGGGGGAACCACTGAGCACCCATGGCCTCCCCATGTCCCCCATCCCCGTGAGCGCCCCCGGCCCGCACCGACCGCCGCTTCAGCACCGCGGACAGCGGCCCCGCGGCTGCCGCTAGCACCGGGGGTCTCCCTGCACTGGGGGGTCCCCTTTACACCGGGGGGGGTCACCCTACATGGAGGGGTCCCTCTACTCCAGGGGTCCCCGTTACCGGGAGTCACCCTACATGGGGGGTCCCTGCTGCCCCGGGGTTCCTCACCCTACCCCTCACCCCGCCTTTCCTGGGGAAGCCCCCAACTCCCTGCATGAAGAACCGGGGGCCACACGCCTGTGTCCCCTTCTCCGTTACTTCCCCCGGGTCTTTATTCTCCTCCACCTGGCCACCATGCATGCTGGCCCAGTGGATCCCCATCACATTCCAACCCAGTGCCACAGTAAACTGGGAAAGAACCAGTGCCAGCCAATGGCAAATGAACTGGGACCAGCACTGTGGGCATGCAGTGCTGGAAGAGACCCGTGGGCTCACCGATTGGTACCACAGCCTTGGTCTATCCCTCTGCTCCCTCTCTTCACCCCTGCCAGGGCAGAGGCTAAGAAGGGAGGGAAGGACCACCGGTTGCATCCCAGAGCATGCATGGATCCCAGACTGCAAGGAGCAGATCTGCCCAACGCTCTTATTTCAGAGCTGGGGGTGCCAGGGGGTTGGGACAAGAAACACTGATGGTTTTCAGGGTGGTTCCCCAGCCCCCCTGTGCTTGCCCGTTACTCACCCTTCACGCCAGTAACGTACCTGAGCAACCAGTGCAGCCACCACCCTTGAAAGTGCTGGAGCTGATGGGAGGGCCCATCCCATGCTCCAGGAGCTTCTCTGTGTACAGTGGGCTGCGGGTGGTGGGGAGAGGTGGGGTGATGGCACCCGGCTTGCCTCTGTCCACTCCCAAGCCCACTGTCCTGGACCAAGGCCCTGCTTGCTGTCCCAGAGCCATCACCTGCAGGAAAACTTCAAGCTGAGTGACGGGGGCTGAGGATGGGTGGAGCGGGCTCCTGCTGGCGCCAGCCCGTGCTAATGCGCTGATGGTCTGTAAGTGGCTGCCTATTGATGAGGTGTCCAGTTAAAGAGTTTGCGAGACACTAAATCAGCCCATTGATCCTGCCGAGATCGATGGTGCTACAGACCTGATCACTGCAGCGGGCAATTAACACCCTCTGGAATGAGCCGCCTTCGTGTAACATCAAACGCTCCAACAGACAAATCCAATGGGCCCATTGACCCAGGCGCACGATGCTGCCAGGCCCACGCGTTCCAGGAGGGGATGGCAGGACCCCCAAGCCAGCCTCGCCATCCCTCTCCTGACCCTGGATGCCCCCTGGGGACCCACGAGGTGCTCACCTGTGCTGCTGCATCCCCTGGACCGCGTCAGGGCTGCGTGGGCACTTGGTCCTCATCATTCCCTGCACTCAGAAGCTGTCCCATGCCCAGCCTAACCCCCTCGTGCAGCTCAGCTGTCCTTTCCCCCTGGAAGAGGAGGCTGCCCACGCCGGAGGAAAGATCCAGGTTCTCCCTTTGCCCTCTTGCTGCTTTGGGAAGTGCCGCAGCACGCAGGAAAAAGTTCCAGGCATCTCTCTGAGAGAAGCCTGGATTTTCCTCTTTAAAAAAAAAATAAATCAATAAATCTGAATCTAATCTACTAATAAAGGTTTAATGAGGACATAATGTTGATGGAACAGAACATTGTTGCAGCATAATCGCTCCCAGCTGCTGCGCGAGCGTGCAGACAAAGGCCCAGTCCTACCACGATTTCCCCGTTATTATAATAACGCCTTTGTACAGCCCGAACGCCGGGGAGGGGCTTCACCCCGCTCCCGGGAACGCTGCAGCCCGCAGGTCGCTCGCAGCCGGACCACCTCTGCTTGCCTGACCCAGGACCACAGCTCTCCCTCACTTGCCCAACGCCTCCCTGGAAAAGCTGAGCTGGAGGGAGCTCAGGAAAGCAGGGACCGCCACCAGGACCTCGGGGTGGGCACGCAGCCCCCCAAACCTGCTGGGAAGCCCCTGGGACACAGGTCAAGCTCGGCCTCCACACCAGCACGTGCAGCAGCCTGACACACATCATCCACCCCCGGAAAAAAATAAGCGATGCTTCGCATGCCGTGACTCCGGCTGCGCCGTGATTAACGTTTAACTGCGCCGTAACACTCCGGGACAGCACCTGTGGGGCGCGGGCATGGCTGGGTGACGCCAGCAGCACCTACCTGGCCATGCCGTGGCACGCCGTACCGCTTGCCGCAGCAACAAAAACAGTGCAGGCGCTGCTGTTAATGTAGTCAGTAAATAAATAAAGGAGGGCTTAAGCTTAGCGTACAGCAATCAGTCGAGAACTACAGGATAATTAACACAGCGGGGGGCCAGACGACTCCGCAGTCAGGTTTAAATGAACGAGTTCACTTTCATTGAGGCAAACTCGCTCAGCGCCCTGGGGAGCCGCGCAGGCAGTGGCACAGGCAGCGTGCCATGGGATGGGAAGGCATGCGTCCCAGGAGAAGGGACACGAGTTTGCTCCCCATCCCCCACCCAGGGGAACCCCCCACCCACTGGGGTTGGTTTAGGGATGGGACCCAAGGGAGATGAGCAGGCACCCCCAAACTCACCGCAGTGGGTCCCCCCATGGGATGCATCCTTCCTCCTCCTCCCGGCAGGCCGAGACAACAGGAGACGGCAGGCCGAGACAACGGAATTAACTTTATTGGTTGTTTTTTTTTTGTTTGTTTTCTAACTGCAGATTCAAGGTATACAACTGAACATTGCTATTTTCCTTATGAGACTTATAAATAAAAATACAAAAAATGTCCACTACAAAAAAATCTACCGTTAGTAGGATGTAAAAAATATTCTCTTTGCTATAGAAGGCACGAACTTCACTTAGTGACACATGGAGAGAAAAAAACCTGCAGCAGTATATTCTTCTTCTTCTTCTTTTTTTTTTTTTTTTTTTTCATTATTTTTTCCTCTGTCAGAAACACTGAAGTCTTACAAAGAATCTGAATCTACACAGGACGAAGGCAGATGCAGAGAGCTGCAACTAGAAGACACCACAACTGGGTTTATTTTTATTTATTTTTTAAAATCTTTTTTTCTTTACTTTTTCAGGAAACTTTTAGCTAACGGCATCTGTGGCTAGAGGACAGAGAGGACTCGCAAGCAGAACCGCACAGGAGCGAAGGGTGAGGGGGGGAAAAGTCATACAAAAAATAGGAGCTGATAGATACTCTGAGA
Source organism: Podargus strigoides (assembly GCA_028020825.1). Classification (NCBI taxonomy): domain Eukaryota; kingdom Metazoa; phylum Chordata; class Aves; order Caprimulgiformes; family Podargidae; genus Podargus; species Podargus strigoides. The sequence goes on from CM051646.1 coordinate 360,239, forward strand.
AAACCAAAGGGGAACTTGGGCACCTTCTGCGCCCGGGCTCAGAGAGGTGCTGAGGTAGACGGAAGGAGGACAGCGAGGGACCCGAACCACGAGCGGCAACACAGAGCAACGGGGCGGGCGCTCACGACACCGACGACAAGCCAGGGGAGAGGGAGCCCGGGGCCGGGGGACCTGCGGGACGCCTGGTCCTCACTGCTATGATACACATATACATACTTACACATATGTATACGGAGGGGCGGCGGGGGCTGCGCCACGCCTCGCCATGCCGTGGCAAACGGATGCGGGGACGCGCGCCCAGGGCACCGTGGCATCGCTCCGACACCGATCCCAACGCTGTCACAGCCGGGAGGCTGCGGCACTCAGGGAGGGAGAGGGATGGTGGGATGGGAGGGGAAGTTAAAGCAAAAAAAAGCCACATAAGCTCGGCCGCATGCTCGGTGGCACCGCGGGGAGCGACCGTGCACGCACCAGAAATTGCAGCAACTTTTCCGTGTGAAAGAACTGTTGTGGGTTTTTTTTTTAATTTTTTTTTTTTCCTTTTTTTTTGGGTTTTTTTTTGGTTTTTTTTGTTTTTTTTCTTAGGCACAACAATTAAACAAGCTGTTCTCCACAGTCACGCGAGGGAGGATGCTGCAGCCTCATCCCTGCTTGGCACTGGGAGAGGCGGGATGGGCTCTGCCAGGACCAGCAGCCCCCAGCATCCCTCCAAACCACACCCACGCACCGTCCCCCTCCCCCCGACTCTTTTTTCCCCCCCTTTTCTTTCAAATGCAGCAAAATGACCAAAAAAGCCACGGCCACCACGTGAAATGGAAACCACAGAGCCCGCGACCGCAAAGGAGAAACACAACAAAAACAAACACAAGAGGTAGCTTCAGAACCGACTCCCCCAGCCCCATGAGGCTGGGCAAAAAATACCAGTTTTGGTAAGGATAATGCACAACGGGAGGCTGGCAGGGACACTGCCGCCGCGCCGCACCGCTCCTCCACCGCCAGCGCCGGGCACGCAGCTGGCGCCTTCCCGGCCACACTGCCCCCCGTCCCCCCCAAATCAATAAAAGCTCATGAGGTCACAAAAAAACGAGGTAATTTCAAGTAAAATGTGCTAAACATGGAAATATTCCAAAAGAAAGTTCAAAAAAACCCAAAACAAACAAAAAGCAAAAAACCCCAGGGCGAGCAAAGCCACCTGCCACTGGGCACCCCGCGCTCACGGGCTCCTGCAGCTGAGGCTGGGCAAATCACCAGGCTCGGCACCTGCTGGGTGCCCCAAATTAGCAGAAAAGAAGAGGATCCCTCTGCTTGGAGCGATGCCACACTGTGGTGGCACCGGCACCGACTGCGCATCACCAGACCGGCCGCGTCTCCCCGCGGGGACTTCGCTCTCACCCCCTGGCAAGGTGGGGAAGGAAATGCATAGAGAGGTCTTTGGTCAGGGGGAGGGCGGCAGCCTCTGGGTACCCCTCATGCCCACCCGGACCCCGGGTGGCACCGCGAGGCACCCTGACTTGCACTCACTTCCCCACCCCAAACCCCCTCCTCCGGCTGGGACCCCCCCGACGATGCTCTCACCGAAGCACTCATGGCTCGCCAGACGCCAGCGCTCTCCCACCCGCGACACCACAGCCCAGGAAACCTCCAGAATCGGGGGCTGAGCCCCGCATGGAGCTGTGCCCACGCCTGAGCTCGGCATCCATGGTGGGGTCACGGCGGTGACAGAGGACACTGGGCATTAAAGCCTTCCCAAAGCACCGGCCATACGCACGCCGTCGGGGAAGCGCACTGTTCCTATGTGGTCTTCCCGGCAGCGCCGGTGGCTGGCACCAGTGGTGATGGAGGGGAGTGAATTCCCTGGGGGCTGCAAGGGGCAAAGGCTGCCCCACAGTGAGGGTGGTGGGCGCAGGAGCAGCCGGGGAGGGGGAGCGGATGGAGCCGGGGAAGGGGCTGGCGCATCCCCCGGCCCCAGCACGAGCCGCAGGATCGTTCTGGCGAGAAGCAATGAACGAGAACCGAAAACAAACGAGGCCATAGATGTTGCGGGTTTGGTGGTGTTTTTTTTTGCCCAGTCCTCCAGCACTCGGCCCCGCCACCCCGGCGCCTCCGCCCTCAGACGTAGCAGAGGTAGAGATAGGTCTTCTCTATCCGCCAGTCGGTGGGAATCTCCTCTGGCTTGTGGCCCTTCATGTGCTTCTGCATGGCGGAGAGGCTGGGGCAGTACTCCAGGCAGATGGTGCACTGGTAGGGGGAAGCACCGTTGTGGGTCCGAAGGTGTTTGATCATGGCCGAGTAGTCCCGGGAGCGCTGGTGGCACAGCTTGCACTCGAAGGGCTTCTCGCCTGCAGGAGATGGGGGTGTCAGCAGGGGCTCGAGGCCCACAGGCGTAATTAACTGCCCAGCATCGACGCTGCCAGGGCGGGCACAGCCGATAACCGAGTAATGAACAGCAAAACCAATCCCACTATTGATCCAGTTTACAATAGCTATGCGCCAGCGCATACGATGCTTCGTTATCCCTGCTCCACACCGCCGGGGGACCGCTCCGGAGTCCCCTCCCGCAGCACGTACCTGTGTGGACCCGGTAGTGGGTCTCCAGCTGGTGCTTGAGGCTGAACTTCTTGCCACAGCCGTTGCACTCGTAGGGCTTCTCGCCGGTGTGGATGCGCTTGTGGCCCTTCAGAGTGCTCTCGTCCCGGAAGCAGCTGCCACAGAACTCGCACTCGTAGGGGTGGTCACCTGCAAGCACATGTGTGTGTCAGAGCCGCTGTCGTGGCCACCGTGCCTTGCCAAAACCAGCTCCCCAGCCCAGGATTCACCCCCAGCACACACCACTGCCACCCCGGGGGATGGAGCATCCCAGTCACCCCAGTACAACACACCAGTCTCCATATGGAGCGGATGGTCCATAGCCAGGCAGAGACCGGAGGGCGCCGTGACCCTCCTGCCACCAGCTCCCAGGCTTTTCGCGCGGCATTGCCAGCACGGCCCCGGGCGTCTCCCGTGCTCCAGACCGGGCGGCTGATAAATGAACTCCGGTTCGGCACCAAAGGCAGAAGGGTTTGAAGGAAAGGTGAGGGCTCCAGCTACTTATTTATTACAGCCGCGAAGGCAAGGACAATAAAGATAGATTGATCGTCCGAGACTTTGTTCATGAATATTTAAATATTACTGATTTGTCTTGTCACTGTAATTACAATTTCTCTGTGCCGCATATCCTACAAGCACAGTTTATGGTAAAGAATGGCCAACTGTATTTCACTTGTCCTGCTGCAGATGTGCGGAGCTGCCAAGCGTGTAATGTTCCCCGCATTTCATACATTTTCTTCAGCTGTGAAGGCTTAAGTCATCCACAATGACCTACGTTTTTTCATTATCCCCGTGTCAAACTGCACTCGTGCCTGGGCATAAATTGTCCTTCTCGTTATATACTCACATGCCTGCGCTTTCCCTTCCTCTTTAAAATGATATTTTACTCTCTTCCCATGTGCTGCAGCCAAGACCCGTGGCCCCTCACCCCCTCCCGCAGCTGGAGAAGGAGGAATCTCGGGATGCATTTCAGAGCCCCCTCCGAAGGCGAGGCAGGCGGTGCCTGTTGGCAGCTGCTTTCACCTCCCCATGCCCGATTCCACGCTAGCGGCTTGCCTTTCCATCCTATAGCCAAACACAGTGATTCTGCAGCCAGACAGCATTTCCATGTGCTCAATTTTTAGGAGAAGCCATGGAAATGGGAGCCAGGACCCTGGGGGGAGCGCGAGCATCCTTCGTCCATGCAGGATGAAGCCACGCACCATGCTTAAACACCCCTCGAGCACCCACATTCCCACTGTTTGTTCACAGCCAGGAGCTGCAAAAGCAGCAGGGGCTGGGGGGGACACGCACACTCCGACCCGCAGCCCAGGTCACCGGATTACCGCCTATAAATAGCTCCAGCGCTCGGCATTAACGTGCTTATCATCAGCGCGCAATTCCCGTTTCCCGCATCGGGACCCCAAGCCCAGGCACACGTGTGGGTCCGGCAGCTGCCGGCCACAGCCCGGGCAGAGTGACCCTCTGGTGATGCTGCCTGCACGTCCCCCCTGCAGCTGCTCCAACATCTCCTTCAGAGGCTGGCTGTGTGCATGCTGCCTAACAGGAGAAAGCAGGAGGGGTGCCCCGACTCGACACGCATTTCCCTCCCTGCCAGGAGCAAAAGTGCAGCTGAGGAGGGAGCATGAGCCTCCAACTTGTGCGGGCAACGGACGGGTGAGGAACACTTCACCCATGCAGCTGCAGAGAGCTGCGGCACCGGCTGTGATGCCTGGTGGGGCTGCAAAGCGCTGGGCGGGCTCCCCTTGCATGACCCTGCTCGTTTCCCAAGGATTTGCTTTTTCCTGTGCTGGGGGGCTTTGCAGCTAGGCCTGAGCGGCACGGCCAGGACCTCTCCCCTGCCATCCCGGGGATGCTGGCAGAGGAGCTGAGGACACAGTGTGGGTGCTCTGAGGACACGGCGTGAGGCGGCCACAGCCCCGCTCTCCCGCGGCCAGGCTGGCCCCGGTGGGCTGCGGCGCTGCAGCACCTGCTGCACGAGGCACAGGTCGCCCTAATCCCATTAGGACCGAGCAGCGGCTGATTATGTGCATCTCCGCCCGTAAGCCGATGAAGCGGGTACGATCGCCCATCCCTCAGCAGGTCACATGTCGCCTTACACCAGATCAACTCACCACACACAGCTTCGTTCTTTAAATCCAAACAACCTCTGCTGCAGGCACTTCGGCACTTTTAAGACAATTTCACTTTTTTTTCCCCTCTGTTTTTTCCCAGGAGGGGAAGAAGCCTGCCCCAGCTGCGCCATGCACTGTGGCAGTGCCTTTGTACCTGTGTGGGAGCGGAGGTGCCTCTTGAGCGCGGTGTGGCTGGGGAAGGTGCGGTTGCACTCGCTGCAGATGTAGCTGCGCACCCCAGCGTGCACCTCCATGTGCTGCTGCAGGGCGCTCTGCGTCGGGAACCGCTTGCCGCACAGCAGGCAGAAAACGGCCATGTCCGTACCTGCGGAAGGAGAGACACAGCTTACGCACTGCCCAGCACCTGGGACCCCCATCCCACTGTCCCACCACCCCAGCTGGGCCTTCTGGGGGTCCCCGCTCCCAGCAAGGATGCTCCTGCAGCAGGGGGGACCCTGAGCACTGCAGGGCTCTGAGTATCGGGGTTCCGGCGGTGGGACCCTGGCCAACCTGTTTTGCCAATCACTAGGACTAGTACAAAGGACACAGCCAGCAGAAAAACAATCCAATAAGTAGATTCTATTGCACATAGAGGAGCCAGTATATAGGGGATTGCTGGGGGTACAAACAAGTCAGATAGATCACAAATAATAGATATCAACCCCAGGAATGACATAGCATGACCCATAATAGATGGAATAAACAAAGATACAAGGTATCCCATAGAAAAAGATGGGAGACAACCAAGTCAATAGGGTGATCACATATGATAGCAGTAGCCCCATGTTGCCTCCCCACAAAGCCCGTGTTTGTAAGTGCCAGACCTGACTGGGATCCAGTTGCAGGGAGAGTCAGGAGGTCCTTCCCCAACAGGAAACTCTGTGAGGTGCATCCACCTCACAGACAGACACTCCAACTCTCCCTGCAAGTGGTCCCAGCTTTTATGCCCACAGCAGGACACCTGGCACTCATTTACCCAATGTGGGGCACCTGGGGCTTGTTTACCCAAGGGCTTTCCCTGCCAGGTCGGCCCCACCTTGGAGGAAAGCCAAAAGGCAAACTCATCCCCTCCTCTTAAAGGAACATGGGGCCCACCCATATGTCAACCTTAATTCAGGGCTCGGGGTTCAGACCCCAGCACTTCACAACCCGACCCTGCAGGGGCTGGGTGGCAGCGGCCACTCCTGCGCTGGATGCAATCCTGAGTCCCAGTCCAAACCCAAGCTCCATCCCACCAACCACTGGGATAAAACCATCTGCATCAACACAACAGCCAAAGCAGGAGAAAAACCCCAACCCCAGATTCTCACAGCCTCAATAAAAACATCAGATCTCTGTATTATTAAACAATTTGCTGTCATTTATGCATAGCTGATTGTTCAGAACCTCAGTCAGTGCAAATTGTATCACGCGGGGAGATTAAGCAAATAAACGCTAGCTTTTTGGGGACATTAAACCGGGAGGACTATAGAAATAAAATTATCTAGAAAATCGTATTAGCTATTCATTAGCAGCAGCAAGATGCTGCAGGTAACCAACAGATCTGTGCTGCCTTTAGGAGCAGCAGGGGCGGGGGGCTGCTCGCTGCACTGCAAAATCCAGTCCAGGAGAGCCTGGCAGTGAGGTGGAGTCACTGGAGGGGAGTCCACCAGGACCACTGTGCCATGGGGAAATGGTGGGCAGTGGGCATGCACCACGGTGGCATCGTGGTCCTCTCTGGCGGGCAGGTAGGTGGCAGCAAGGATGCTCCCTAGCAGGATGCTGGCAGCATCCTCCTGGCCAGCCCCACACCTCCACCCTGGGGACCCGTCAGATGATGGGCATCCCAGAGAGCATCCCAGTGTGTGCTGTCGCCCGCCCTGGCATCGCACTGCCACCTGCCCCAGCGCAGTGGCACACCATGACCAGCTCTGCCCTGCGGTGCGGGGATGAAGGAGCTGCCAAGGAAGGATGCTCAGCTCCAGCCAGCTACCCCAAAATGCTCCAAAATCTGCAAAAAACTCCTAGTGAAATGGGAATAAAGGCAGTGAGAGAGGCAGCCCTGCACAGGATCTGCCTTTCTCCCTCCACAGGGATTTATCCTGGGGGGCATAGGTTCGCGCACCCCCCACGCAGCTGTGGACAAAACGCTCCCGAGACAAAAAAAAAATAAGCAAAAAAAAAAAAATAAAGCAGCCAGCCCTGAACGGGCCGTGCGAAGCAAATCCCGAGAGGTATGCGGCCCCGCGGCCCTCGGCGGCCCCGGCGGTGACAGCAGGACGGGTCAAAGGTCCCCGGGGCTGAGCCCCCAGCACCGCGGCCAGCTGCGGAGCGGAGGCCCCGGCCGGCGGGATGCCGGCCCCGATAAATCTGCCGCCAGCAGCCCCCGCTGGGGCTGGGGACAATGGGCTCCCGCGGGGGCGGAGGGCAGGACAATGCCGCCGGGCCGGCGCGCGGGGCCGTAACAAATCCTCCCTGGCACTGTAGGGCCCTCATTTGTGAAACTAATTGGCCCCCGCTTGAAAAAAATCAGACCGATTCCAGCAGCAGCAGCGATGGGGACGATCTGCATCATGCACACACGGGACGATGCACCCACTGGTCCATGGGGCTGGTGCTGGTCCCCTGGTGGTGCTGCTTGCCAGGACCCACAAAAGGCATTTGTAAATTTAATTATTTATTTTTTTTAGGCAGCACACTGGTAAATAAACAAACACCCCAAGTGGGGAGGTTGACGCGCAGCGGCACAGCTTGCGGAGGCACCCGGTGCTTGCTGCTCTCCAAGTGCAGAGCATCCATGAAGGCTGATGCCAGCCTGGTGCGGAGGCGGAGGATGCAGGAGATGGCTGCGCATCCCAGCACCCAGCCCAGCGCCCAGCAGCGGCACATGGAGCAGCGAGGTCAGGCACCGCACCCTCGCGGCTCCGCCAATGCAGCTCTCCAGCCGCTGAGGACCGCGGCACCAAGCGAGGGCTCTGTCGGGTGCCGTCCTGCTGTGGGCGTGCAATTCAACTGGGTTTGTTTATGCTGCATGTGCAGCCACGTCCCACCTTTGGAGAGAGGATGGGAAGTGGGAAACAATGGGAAAGCTGATGAGAGGTGCCCAGGGTCACTGCTGTCCCCAGGCTTTGGCAGCACCAGCATTGCTGCAAGGCGAGCTGCAGTGGGCGCCGCGGGAACTCGGCGCTGTCTTCCCACCCCGAGCGCGTTCCCCAGCTCCCGGAGCAGCCCCGAGCCAGCCCTCAGCCATCGGAAGAAAAATCACCCCCAATAAAGAGACGCTGCCGCCCCAAACCAGCGAGAGACGGATTTATTCATTTCCCTGACATTTTAATGGTTTCTCCCCTTTTTTGCAGGAAGATGATTACAAATTAAGTGGCATTTAAACGCTTTTTACTGTCAACAATTAAAAGGGGAGAAGGCGGGCGAGCAATTCATTCCCCGGGAAACGCGGCGGCTCTCGGTGGGCGCTGCCGGCCCTTCCCTCTACTGTACGCCACACAATGGCCCCGAGCGCCCCATTAATTTTGCAGGATGTTCAAAAGCAAATTAAAATATAAAAAGCCCCCGGGCACAAAGAAATCTGGATTTTAGGGGATGGATCCTTTTCCAGGGAGAAAAACCCCTACGGCTGAGAGCTGGAGGTGCACATCCTGGTTCTCTGGCAGCTCGCTCCCGAAGCAGCGCCACCACTGGGGACACGAGGCGAGGTGTGACCAGTGACACTCCGCCCTGTCCCACATGTGGCCAGGGATGCTGCAGGCATCCTGGCGTCGAGCGTGGTGCTGCCTCCGTGAGAGCAGACGTTAAAACAAACCGCGCGTGGCGGCGGGCGCGGGAAGCAGAGCGGGTCTCCCCGCAGAAGGAGCCGCGCGCGCTCCCGCGCTGGGGAGTTTGGGATGCGTGAGGTGCGCCGTCGGGAGAAAGGCGACACGTCCCCTTTAAAAGGAAATATAATTTACAGTGTGCAGCCAGGCGGCCCATAGTTTCAATCTCGTTTACTATAGAGAAAACTCTGCTAGCTGTTCTCTATCCCACAAATCCGATTTAATCAGACAAGCCAGCCAGCGTGGCTTGAAGTAAAAACGGATAATTAGTAAACAGAGAGCTACTTCAGTGCTTCATTGGCATTCGAGCCGGGCTAGTGTGTCGCATTTAAAATGCAGTCTGATGAAGTTTACAAAATCAAACCATTTGTTACTCCTATTGAAGAGGCTTCAGGCCACTTGCAATTAAATTGGAATTAGTGCTCAGAATGAGATACAGCAAATTCATACTAAAAAGGGATCTGACTTTCAGACATTTGACTTCAAGTTTTTCCCCCCATGCGCGTGCGCGCTCCCACCAGCCCCCCAGACCCTGCAGTGGCACCGCTGAGCCCAGACCCCCGACACAGGCGGGTGTAGGGCGACCCAGGGAGCAGGGATGCTCTGGCAGCAGGGAAGGGGGAACCAAAGGGGACCAATGCCACCATGGTCAAGCATCCTCCACTGAGCCCCAGCCACAGCAGCATGGCCCCGGTGGTCCCCAGGCACAGGGAGCCAACATCGGGATGCTCAAACCAAGCTGTCCCTCCCTGAATCCTCCTCGTAATGCTGCCATCCTTTCCCTGTCCTTCCTCAGAGCAGTGTTACGGGACTGGAAAAATGAGGCAGATCTGTCCATCCATTGCAGCAATAATCAATAGCACTGGAAACCTGTAATCAAAGGCTGCGGAGGGGCATGCCGGGAAGGCTCTGGCACTAGAGCTGGCATGATGTTGTATGCATCAAAGGATGCTGATGGAGCCCATCGCTGCCTCTCGTGCCCACCATAAAACCCCCAAACCCTCGACTCAGGTCCTGCAAATTCGGGGTCTCCAACGAGGCTCACTCCTTGTCAATCCTCGTGTTTAACGTAATCCCTTACGTGACGCACGTGTCAAAGAGATGCACTGAAATTGCCGTTACTGTGAGGACCGAGGCGGATGGCTCCCAAACATTCCAGCCACGCAGAGCAGGAGCTCGAGGGCTGTTGACTCTCCCCATATGAGATCTCAGGGACGTTTGATGTTTTTTTGTCAGTGCGTCAAGGGCTCCCTACCAGTCTCCACCTCCCAGACAATGCTGCTGGCTGCAGCTGCAGGGGAGGCTGCCAGTGTGCAGGAAAATCAGCGTTAGGGCAGGAAGACATCACCAGCAACTGCAGTCAAAGAGCTGCAGGCAGTCCCTTTCCAGCCCTGCCTGCAGGAGAATGGGCAGAGCAGTGGTGGCATCCACCCTGGAGCATCCCCATGCACGACTCCGTTGCCCGTGCCCAGGCGGCAGCGCTTGCCCCATCGCTGCCGTGACACATCGCTGCCAGCTTTGGCTGTTTGAGGGGTGATGGTGGCACCCGTAACCTTGCTGGCTGCTTGGCTGGAGCCCAACAGCCCCTACACGCTCCACGGTTAAGGGGAGAGTGGGGGGGAAAACCTCGGATGATAAACGCATGAGATGCACACGTTTCGTGCCGGAGTCGCCAAATCATCTCGGTTTTAAAGGCTGCCTCCGGACTCAACGGCTCAGCTTCTGTGCTAATTAACATCTTTATAGAAGGCAACTTCTCCCAAGGGGGCATTTGTTTGATTATTATTATTAACTTGGAGATGGCACAGCTTTCTTCCCAACTTTAACCGACTATGGGAAATTAATTCTTAAAAATCAGCCACTGCCCGCGCGGAGGATGCTCAAAGTCCGGGTGCCTGCAGTGAGCCGGGGGAGCAGCCCCGAGTCTCAGCTCTGGCACGGGCAGCTCGCGCCCACCGGGGTGATTTACTCTGGGGGCCATCTGGACCAGGGGGACAATGCGGTCCCACATCCCAGTGACCCGGCGCATTAGTCACACCCTCCCGCTCGACCTCTCCGTCTCCCTTTGAGCGCGGGGGGACGGGCACATCCCTTTCTCACCTCCTTTCAGGGGCTCTGTGTCCCCCGAGTCCCACCGGCAGCACCTCGTCCCCTTCCTTCCCCTCCGCCCTGCATCCCCATCACCACCATCATCATCGTCACCCGCCCTCATTGCGCTTCTCTGCGACTGAATGATTACGGGGGAGAGCGAGCAGGGAGGGAAGGAGCCCGGCAACTATTAGCAGCGGCGGCTTTATGGCAACAGGCACACAACTCATTCGGTTCATGTTTTCGCGGAATATAAAAGCGCCGAAACATTTTAATTTTAAATTCTTATCATTGAATTTACTGCTTTTCTCTCGCAATGATTTGTGTTGCTTTTTAATTTTTACAGTCTCTACAGAAGCCAGATGCTACTGCCTCGGGCCAAAATAATAAAAACCCGCCACAGTCGCGAGTTACAGAACAAAAAGGAAACGCGCGGCTGACAGAAGTTAATATCTCAATTTAACAGTGCTGCTCCGCTAATGATCCTTTGATATGTGTTTATTTAGAAAGGTCTGATCTTGACCTTGAAAGCAAACTAAACCGCAAAGTCTTTATGAGGGGAGAGAAAGACTTTATTTATAGACTGGCTTTGCGTCAATCACGGCGGCAGCTGGACCCGCACTGGGCGCAGCACTGCCGGGAGCCCGCAGGCCCAAACATGGCCTCCATCGAGGGATGCGTTGTGGGGGGATGCACACCAGCTGCCCAGGAGGGCTGTGGTGCGTCCCCCACCTCCAGGGTGGGATGCTGAGCCCACAAGCAGAGACTTGCCTGCAAACCAAGGGATGCGGGCAGCTGTGAGGGATGCTCCGGGGGGATGCAGTGGTCCAGGCCTGCCCGTCACCAGCGCAGGGGATGAGCCATCCCCTGAGTATCTCCCTTCTCTGACAGAGAGAGCAGCTTTTCCTCCCAAAGAAACCGAGCGGAAAGGAAAATCTGATGATCTTTTTAGGGTCCAATCCCATTTTACTGCACTTCCACCCCTCATCTGGGGAAGCTGAAAGCCTCCTGAGCTCCCAATGCCACATGAGCCTGGAAACATGCTGCAGAGGCTTTGCACCTACGGTGTGCCATGCTGTCTAGCCTAATTTCTATCTTTTTTAGGCCAAACTGTTGTTTGAAGATGTTTGCAAACCCTACAGCCTGCTGGCTGAAGCTGCAGAGCTGCAGTCCCCAAAGCCTTTTCATTGTAGTGAATATCTAACAAAATAGATCAATATATATTAAAAACGTTCAGGTAGCCAAAAACATCGCATGTCAATGGGGACAACTTCCCTTTTTCAGAACCTTTAGACATTTTGGTACTTACAGTCATGGGCAGCCCTGCAATACCAGGAACAACCCAACCTGCTCTGGGGAGCCCTGTGGCAGCATTTGCATCCAGCTCCTCCAAACCCTAAAGGTCCAGATGGAAAAGCTGCCCTTCTTCCCGGCAAAACAAACACCCCTTGGCCAAAATGTGTTGATCTGTTTGTTTTGTGGGTATCTCTGTGCAGCATCTCCCCTTGGTGCTGCTTTCCCCACAGCCCATCCCAGTGCTTGCCACTCTGGAGAATCCTACATCAATCCCTGCCCTTCCCAAGGATGAGTGTTTCTCCCAGGGCAACCGGACGTGAATTGTGGTGGTATTTCTGGCCACCATGTCAGAAGGGAAGCTGTCACCTATTTGCTTACTCATCACCATGCTGGCTTCCCAGATTTCCTCTTCCCAATTGGAATTTAGAGTGAAATCAGCTGAAAAAATAATTTGACTTTTTGCTGAAAACCTAGCATATTTTTCCCCACTGCTTTCCCAGTAATGGTTAAATTAACGCATTAAAAGCTGCTCCAGTGTTAAACAAAGAGCTTCAGCGAGGAGATGAGGCCCTCACCAGCATTTCTGGTCCACTGAGAGCCACCCCTGGGTCTTCTTGGCCAAAGATTCTCCACCACAAGCACTTGCCAACTGGCACATAGTGGCGGGTGCGCACTTCTCCCTGCCAGGATGGTTTTAGGGGACAGCAGACGATGGTCCCCATCCAGCAGCATTATGTCCTGCCCTCTGCAGTGCCCCTCTGCTCACCTATGGGGCTGTGGCATCCCATGCCATGGGAGACCACTGTCACCGTGGCCACCATTAGCATCACCCCTGCCATCACCGCCATTGCCACCATCCCATCCGGCACAGAGCAGCGTCCACCCATTGCCCACCTGCTCCTGGACCTCTGCCGGCCAGGCTGGTACCACTCTGGCATCCTCCAGCCCCGCGGAGCGGCCGGGGAGCCCCGGATCGCATCCCAGCCGATGACACGACCCTTTTGGTGGCAGCCAAGCACAGCCAGTGGAGTGGCCAGCTGCCGCCAGGCACAAAGCCGGGATTCGCAGCGTCCGCTTATTATCCCTGCACCCCCATCGTTAAAAAAAAAAAAGAGAAAAGATGAAAAGGCCCTCTCGGTAAACCCAGGGAGTCACCAAACGGTACCAAGAGCGGCCTCTCCCCCATCCCGGGTGGGTTTTTTTCCGTAAAGCAGGGAGATGTGAGTCCTGGGGGACAAAAGTAACTGCTAAGGTAAGTTAAACCTTGTCAAGATGAACTTTCCTGCTACTTTTAATTAAAAGTTCTTTGGAATTAAAAAGGACACTATTCAGGAAAGGCTGGAAAAAAAAATTCATTGACACCAGCCCGCCCCCCTCCCCTTTTTCCCAAGGAAAAGAAAAAGCTGTTTTTGTGTGTCTGCTCACCCAGCCCGCACTGTACAAAAGGAAGCGGATTTGCAGCAAGACACATGAGATGACCCCCTGACCCCGAGCCGCTGAAAAGTCCTCAATGGCATAAATACCAGATAATCAATCACATACCAGGAGGGCCGGTCCCCCTGCCCTCGCCCCCGCCGCCGGGTTTATGAGAGATGCACTGTAAACGGACACCGGCTCCTGACGGGAGGCCCCTCTCGGCATTCCTCCGCCGGACCGGGGACCCTGGCTGCCTCCTTGCCCACCCTTCAGCCCTGGTTTACACCAAGCATCCCCGAGCGTGTTCTCCCTCTGGCTCCAGAGCACAGCGAGGGGCAAAGGGGTGCAAGCGGCATCGCCTTGTGCGCCAGAGCGATGGCCAAGCACTCTCCCAGCCAGATGCCCGACCCGCACGTGGAAACCAGGGGGAAACCAGACCAACCTAGAAAAAGCTTTGCTTTTTTGGAAGGTCGCTTGCTTTTGGAAGCCTCATTGGGTTCTAGCAGTGACTGTTTGCCTCATGGGGGCTCTGACCAGCACCTTGACGGCGAGCAGAGGAGGGCTGCACAGTCCCCCCGTGCTCCAGGGCCAACAATGGATGTTAAAGCTTCCAAGGGAGGGAAGGAAAAAAAATAAGTTGCTGAGATACTGCACTGGTTCGGTTAAATGGGGAGCCACTCGGCAACTAAATTTGATAATGCTTTTGTCTGTGGGTCAGAGGTTAAATATGTTCACACTAATCCCCTTCATCTAGAATTAAAGGACAAGAAAGATTTCTCCGTAGCTTAGCGAGCGGGCTTTTCTCATCACGCTTTAAATAGTATTTGCACAGGAAAATTAAGGGCTGACCATTGGCTGCCGGTTTCAGACACGGACACGCGGGTCCGCCACGTTTCCATCACTGGGCTTGTTTTCGGCGACTCCAGCTGCTGGCCCGAAGCCCGACATCGCCGCGCTTCCCCGTGAGCCCACCTTGAAGCGCGGGGAAGTTTTGCTGTAAAGGTGGGTGTCTCAGGAGGCAGGGAGATTCCCAGTTCCAGGAATGCGTGCTGGGACTCAGATTTCAAGCGCTGTCACAGGACATTACTGTCAGACAAAGGGGCTCTGTGCTGTGCCCCCCAGGACCCTGCAAAAGCCGGGGCTGGAGGCATGCACTGCCTGGCCAGGGACGGTGCTGACGAGGCGGTGCTGCCGACCCTGCTCCGCGCGCTTGCTGGCGAGCTCCCGGCACGCCCAGAGGTAGTGAGGGGCAAGCTGGTGGATGCAGCACAGCTGCTCTCGTCATGAACTGCGCTCCTGAATGATGGAGGCTTCCGATGGGAAACGTACCTTTCCCATCCCTTGTTTAATAGAAATGGTGAACCAGATTTACTTCCCAAGCTGAGGAGTCATGGCTGGAACCCAGCACCAATTCTCTCCATTCTGGTGCATTCCAGGGACCTCTATCGGAACCGTGATCCTTGCATGCCTCAGCCCTGCATCCGCTGCTTGCAACCTCCGACAGCGGCGTTGGGGGATGGCAGAGCACTGGAGGAGTGCACGGAGGCTTTTGCAGCCCTTCCACAGCTGAGCATCCAAAACCCACGCTCACATCCCACAGAACATCTGTAGAGCATCGTCGGGGCATCACCACTCAGCACAGCCCCCGCTCCCCCGCTCTGGGACCGTGGAACCGTAGCAAGCACCGGAGGGATAATTACCTCTAAGCATACTTAATACTACAGTGCATTATCTCTAGGTATGGAGAAAAACACGGTATTTCCCCCAGAAGCCTCATCGAGCTGCTCCCTGAAAACTCTCTGGAGTCCCGTGAAATGGGAATAGAAAGTCACGGGCAGCCGGGGAAGGTGTTGGGTGGGATTGGGTAAGGAAGCGTGCCAGCTGGTTGCAGCCTGTTGGGCACCTCTCCGATCGAGTCATGGGAGAGGATGCAGCAAGGCGAGTCAAGAGTTATGCCTCCTGAATGCATTAAAAATAAGTAAATAAATACCCCCCCCCCCGTACCTCAGTGTATGTTTTGAACAGGAGCAGGGTTTTTTTTTGGGAAAAAAACGTAGTTAAAGGCCTGCCAAAGCGGAGAGCACAACTGAGCTCCCCGAGCAGCCTCTGGGCCACGCTCCCCATGGGAGCAGGCGTCGAGGCGGCCACGGGGGCACCCATCCCGCAGCCACCAGCGCCACCTCTCCAGGGGTCTCTTTCTCGTGTGCCGCATTTCTCTCCCTTTGTACCTCTGCTTATACTGCACGACTGTTTTGAATCTCTAAAATAATGTGACAAGTTAATGATGGCACAATTATCTAAATGTTTAACAGACACGTTATCTAAGTGAATCGGATTGAGATTCCATCCCGCTGACAATAAACATCAATGGGAGAGCAGAAAGTGATAGGCAAATTATCGCCAACCCTGCAATTTCAATGCTATTAAATTTGGAGGAATAACAGCCCTGAGGCCTGTAAACTCTGAATAAAATAGACCCTTGTGTTTGGCCAACTATTAAATCAAAATGCTACCAACATCCCAGAAAAAAAAAAAAAAGGGAAAAGAAGGGGGGGAGATTTATAGCTTTTCAATTTTCAGTTACACGTTGGTTTTATTAACTCTTTTCTGCCACTTGCGTCCCGGTGCCGACGTCGGCAGCCGGGGGATGCAAGGGACGTGGGCAGGGGAAAGCGACGGGTCCCGCGCATCATCTGTGGAGCGGCCGGGGGCACGCCGAACCCGCAAACCAGCGAGCCGAGTGCGTGCCAAAGAAAATGGGTTCTATATTCAGCGTCGAGCATGCCCACGTGCCACAGGGCCAGGACACTGCCCGCCCGGCGCACACAGGCTTGCGCGCGTTAATGGCCTTGGCACACGGCAGGGAACTCTAGACGAGTCACCTCTGATATTTATAAAATGGGCGGCGAGCCCAGACCCCGTTAGCACGAACGCCAGCAAGGGTCCCAAGCCCCACCGCTGCTTGCTGGGCTCCTCCGCTGCCTCGTCAGTGCATTTTGTTTTTTCCTCTACATTTCAGGGAAGGGTAAGGAATTTTCCAGGCTCAGCCTCCGGCGTGGCACCGAGCTCACGCTGCGGGAAGATGAGCCAAAACAGTTGCTGCTTTTCCTCTCACGGCGGGATGGGGGCCAAGGACAGCAAACACCCGGAGAGGGCGTCTCAGCCCAAGCCGACCGGGCTGAGGGCAGCACACAGCCAGCTTCGTGCTCACAGGCAGAAAATGGGTTTTCTTTGTTTATTACTATTTTTTCCCCTGTGGGGAAAGCAGGGCATATGTTTTGTGCCATAAGAGACGGGCTGTGTTTGATGCAGCTCATGTACAATGGGCTGGCATCATATTCTGCACTGTCACATTTGTGAGATAAAGAGGGGTCCTGGACCCTGGCCATACACCTGAGGAACAGCCCCATATCCTGAAATGAAACCCCCAGAACCCTTTATCCCGGCCATCCACTGCAGAACGGCTCGCAAGCTGCAGGTTGTTGGGACAAGCAGCGACTGTTTGCACACAGGTCCTGCATCCTCCCCCAAACACTGTGCTTTTAAGCAGAGCAGGTACCTTTGGTCAGCCTGTACCAGAGACTCCAGCTCTGTGCTTGAGGCCATCCTTGAAGGAATCTACCCACACATTTACCAAAAAGGGCTATTTTTCTCTCTAGAAGGTCTTTTGCCAACCAACCTGCTGCTAAGGGTGAAGGAGGACGCCCCAAAAAAGTCCGTTCTGGGAGATGCCATTATTTGGGAAGGGGGTTAATTATAGCGATGGCAGGTGAGGGATCCTTCCCATGCCAGGGCAGAATGCTCTGCCTGCCACCTGTGGAGAGGAAGAGATTCATTTCAGCTGCCCTGGCCACCCAGCCCCTCTCTGCTGCGTCCCCATGTTTACAGCTGGAGGTCAGGATGACCAGCCTGCTTCGCTCTGGTCACCATGTCCCCCTTCCCTGTTGCCCTTTGAGCTCTGGTGCGGTCCAGTCCCCAGGTTTCATCAACCAAAGGGCTTTTCATCCACACAGAAGTGTCAAGGTCAGTAGCAAAACCGCGTAGCTGCTCTGCTCTGCATCTGCAGGACGTTTTTGGGCACAGGCATCATTAAAGAGCTGCTCAACAGCATCTGCTTCTGGTGTCACACCTGGGGTTACAGAGCCCTGGGCACCAGGGGGATCCAGGCTCCCACCAACTGCCCTAGGATGCTCAGCAGGTCCAGGGAATACAGGGAGGCAGCTGCTGTTTGCTCAGCCACCCTTAACTCCCTGCTCAGGCTTGGGTCGCTCACCCCTGAGCAGAGTCTGTGCCTTCACCTCCTCCTCAACGGACAGCACACGTGGTTTTAAAAAGACTCTGAACTGCAAAGCCCGGCCGCACGACTCTGGGTAAGGAGGGCAATTACTCTACAATTTATGAACTGGTGCTCGGCCAGTGCAGCTCCCAGATCAGATGACAGCTGGAGCTATTCCCCCGTGGTGACGCAGCACTTTGCATTGCCGGGCGGTCCTCAAACCCCCGGCGTGAAGCCGGTCAGGGTCTCCGTGCCAGCCCAGTGCCCACACGTCGTCTGGCCACCTCTGAGTGCAAACTCAGCCATTTGTGGCATTTATCAGAGTTTTCAGCAGGGAAAGACAAGCCTGTGCTGGGTTAAACCGCTCCCGATATAGCACGGGGAGGAGCGGGCACTTTTCCCTGTTTTTGGGAGGTTGAACGGCTCCACCTGGGACTGCCCGGCTGCGAATTCTCCCGTGTCCTGTAGCAAACCCTTCCTGAGCAAGGTGGCTTTTGCAAGAGGCATAAAGAGCTCCTTGTGCTCCCCGACGGCAGCTACACCGAAGGGCTGGGAAGCGCCAGAGCAGGAACGAGGCAGAAGCCAAATGCTGAGAGCTGTTTGGAAAGGGCCAGGGTTTTGCTCACAGAGGGAAGACATTACCGTGCATTTGCTGTGCCATCGTTTCCCACGTTAATGCTGAGCCATAAGCGCAACGGCACTGTGCAGACCACAGGTACCACTTGTACCTGTGCTTAACTGGGACGGGAGCTGGGGCTATCTCCATCCTGCAAAGCACAGGCACTGAGATGCTGAATTCATCACCCGAGCTGCAGAGCCAGGGAAAGCTTGCCCACAGCAACTGCTCTGGTTGGAGGATGGGGCAAAGAGGCAATCAGGGTACAGTCCTCCACAAAGCCCTAAGTCCCAGGTCCCCAAGCACCCTTTCCTACGAGCGGCTGCATGCCCGCTGCATGGTCCGACTGTCCAGTAAACACTTGCATGCATGCACACACCTCGTGGCAGCGTGATGAAACCTCCCCGGAGCTACAGACACAGCACAATTATCCCTATACAAGCTTTGGAAAATGGGAACACAACCATCAGCATAGGCTGGGATTGGCAGATGATTTGTAACTCATCACTCGTAGGCTCCTGAGCATCTAAACACTCCCAACAAGGGCATTTATCCCTTGGGAAGCTTCTCTTACAGCTGAAATGGAAGCCAAGTGCTGGTCAACTTTTGGTGCACGTGGCTTGAGGAACCAAGGGTGACCGGTGAGCAGTGCAAGGATGCTCAGGTCATGTTCCTCCTTCCACCAACACCACCGTTACGAGCTCAGCACAACCAGATTGAAGTAAGTCAGCAGCCAACACCCTCACGCGCACCACACACGGATTCCAACGCAAGTACAAAACTGCTTCCAATCCAGAGTCCAGCAGAAAAAGCAGCTGACTTACCTTCATCAAATTTAAGTCCACAAATGGACCCGAGCAGGTTGGAAGTGGGAACTACAAAGGGTTAATCTCTCCATTGGGCAGAAAGTTACAAAAGCAGCCTAAACATTGAACTTGGCCTAAGGGAAGGATGGGAAGGGGAAAGGGATGTCCACGTACCGGTGTGCGTCTGCCTGTGCGTCTCCAGGGCGTCTTCCTTCGAGAACTGGGCGCCGCACTGATCGCACACCAGGGCTTTGGCGCCCGCTGGGGAAAGAAAGGGGAGAGAAGGGTTATTGGGGGATGCCCACCCGAAGCTGCGTGGGGAACGTCGCCACGGGTATCGCTCACCCCGCAGGACCTCTGCCATGGGGGGGGTTCATGTTTGACACCCCTGCACAGCCCCAAAGAGCAGCGCCTTGTTTCACTCTCTGGTCCCATTCCTTGCACGCAACACAACACCCAAAAAAGAGTTGCTTGCCAGGAAAAAATTAAATATTTGTGGTTTATTTTTTAGAAATCATTAAACTTCAATGTGTTTCACTAGTATTGTAACTGATCTAATTGTAATTGGTTTCCCGCCCTTCCCTTCGCAGCTGCCATTGCCGGTACCCTGGGATGGCACCCAAGGATGCATCTGGTCAGAGATGTGGCCAAAAGGCTGCGACTGAGTGCAAAGCTCAGAGGTGTCTTTGACCATCGGAGACAGATGTGGTATTAGGGGAGTTCTTAGAAAATCACTACCAACATGTGCTGCTGGTTCGGGTGTGGAAAAAAACAGGATGCCCAGCAGCAGATAAGCAACTTCCAGATAAAAAGAGATTAGTGATACACACCACGTCCAGAGCATCGCTGCCGGGACAAACCTGAGGACCCATTTCTTAGATTTCGAGGTTTGATTCATCTGTTGTGAGGAGCTGAGCGTGACAGAGTAGCCTTCAAGGCAGAGAGCATCGCTCCGCAGAGTGCTGTGCTGCCCATTTCCAGGGGTCTGGATAGCCGCTCCCATCCCCTTCCCACACCCGAGACCCCGCCCCACCCTCAGGGTAGGATTCGGAGAAAGGTGCCCAGAAAAGGTGCTGGGGAGAGAGGGAGGTATCACAAGCTGCATTAAAAAGAGAATTCCTTCGCCTTTAAATTGTCTCGGTAACGGCTGGCTCGCAGGCAGAAGTATTTGGCAGCGGCGAAATTAAAAGTGATAAATTTTCTCGCCAAGCGTTGATCGATAATAGAGGTCTCATCTGTTAATCAATACGACAGTCTGCCTGTTTACTGTGCATATGTTGTTCCCCGCCGCCCTCGCCGTGATGTCAAGTTTGCATTCAAAACAACCTGAGTGCGCCCAGGCCACACAGCCGCCGCAAAGGAAGGAACACCCAGAAAAGGGGCTCTGGTGTGACGCGAGGAGGGCGGCGGGGTGGCTCCCCCGCACGTGGCACTGACCAAAGGGTGCACCCCTGGGATGCTCTGGGGATGTGGAGCATCGCATGGATGTGGCTGCTGCTGGCGGTCCCCTCCCTTCACTCGCGTCAGGGAGAGGAGGGCGCTGAGCCCACCCGGGACGGAGGGAAGCTGCTGGAGCAGCAGGGGGACGGGATCGATCGGGCAGCAGCTGCGGGCTGCCCTACGGCCGGCGCGACAGCACGGGCGATGCACAGCCGGCAGTTGCCAAGGCAATGACTCTCCATCGCCGCTCGAAGCTCCCCCAGCCCATAGCTGCGAGGTGTGATCCGCCAGGATGCAGCAACCCGGCGCTGCAACAGGTCCTCCCCAGGCAAAGTCACTGGGGGGAAGCCACGCTTGGGGGGGCTCACGGCATCCATGGGGTGGGACACAACGGCGTCACACTAAACACAGGGTTTGCTTTTTCTCTCCCCATTTCCACGTGGGAACACACACACTGCAATTGGGGCTGGTGCCCCGCGCCCCCCGAGAGCCAAGGAGGGGCTGCAGGAGCCTGGCTGGGAAGGGCAAAGACGTCCAGCATCTGGCCTGGGGGACAGAAAAAATTCCTGGCGAGGCGAAAATAAACAGGGCGATGGGCGGGAGGAGCCGGGCGCGCTGGCTTACATAAGGCAGCACAGCGTGTACCAAAACAGCGGACCCAAAAAAAGCCGGAGCTGTCAGAACAATGAGTACAGACGTGGGGCATTTTACAGCAGGCGCTGCCGTACAGTTTTATTTACAGTACCTCTTATCAGCGCGGGAACAGCACGCTGCCTGCCAATTTCCAAAGGCCAGG
The DNA here is from genome assembly GCA_028020825.1 of Podargus strigoides. Classification (NCBI taxonomy): domain Eukaryota; kingdom Metazoa; phylum Chordata; class Aves; order Caprimulgiformes; family Podargidae; genus Podargus; species Podargus strigoides. The sequence continues at coordinate 381,479 of CM051646.1, forward strand.
ACTGCGTGTTCTTTCCCTCAAGTAGATGTGTACTCCAGGCGGGGGAATTTTTTTTCTCCTCTTATTTTTTTTCTCATCAGCAAAACAAAAACTGATCCGGAGCCAGGATTCCTGTAATGTACACACGCTCGCCGAGAGGGGAGGAGGAGGAGGAGGAGGAGGAGGGAGGGAGGGCGGCGATTGAATATGTAAATAGTTCAAGGTTAATTTTACTATGTGAGTCACCGGGAAAAATGTCATCCAACATCTGAGCTTATTATAACAGGGCTCAGAAAAAACCACCGCGGCTCGCTGTTTGTTATTAAAGGGAGCAGGGCATATTTGAAGGCGGCACCTCCAGAGCCCGTGGCAGGGCTGCCTGCCCTCCCGCTCGCTCCTGCCCGTGCTGTAAACGACACCCGTAGAGAACCGATTAACCTCTCCCAACGTACGCACCAGTTTGGGGAGGGTATTTTTAGCGAGTGCCTTGTATCGCCTACAGTATATAGATATCTCCGGATGATCTTCCCGACGGGACGGGACTCCGCGTGCTGCCAAGTATCAGCCGTGCTTCGGCGCGAGCCTCGCAGTTGGCACCATCTTTCCCACCCCCCACCCGTACATTTATATCCATGCGAGAAAATTTATAGCTCCTGCCTAATAAAGGTCCCTGCAGCGAGAGGCTGGTGCGAACGGACGCGGAGCCACTGCTTTTTCCGTCCAGCGTTATCTGCACAGTCATCACCGCCCCAGCGTCCCCCCCGCGGCAAGGTCAGTGCTGCCTGGGGACCGTGCTGTCCCCGAAGCCAAGCGTCAAGGAGGGGCAGGCCTCAGCTTATTTAATTCCCCCCCACAAGAAAGGCAAGGGACAGAGCGATGCTGGCCACAATGGGCAGTGCTGCCGAGGTTTAAAGCAGCTCTTGGAAATGGGATGCTCAGAAGGGTCATGGCGAGCATCCCGGCGAGCATCCCGGTGAGCATCCCAGTGAGCACAGGCAGGGACTGTGGTCCCCCCTGCTGCCAGCCAGGGTGGGTCTCAACACAGAGCCCATCTAGTTTTCGCTGCTATCGCCCCAACGGTACCCCCGACACCCAGTCACTGTAATTGCTTTATTGGGGACGAGAAAGAAGCGTCTCCAGTTTTAGCACTTGGGATGGTAGGAAGCAGTAAAACATTCCGAAGCGGCTACGAGCGCCGCTCCTCTGCCATTAACCGGGGGGGCTGCAGCCCCTTGGCCACTCGATGGCCCCACTTTCCCCCCTCCGAGGAGTGTGGTGGAGGGTGCAGACGCAGCAAACGCCTCCTGCCCCTTCCCAAATAATTCAATATATGAGAAACCACCATTTTCCCGTGCCTGTGTCCCCATCCCTGGCAGTGAGATGAACCTACATGGGGCTGTGGGGAGAGGTGCTCTGAAAATACCAACTGCAGCACAGGAGAAAATAAGGGAAAAGGAAAAAGAGGAGCCGTGAGCATCCTCCTCAGGAGAATGGGGAATGGGTGATTTCCCGTGGCCACGCGGGGAGCAGGGCGGTGGGGGAGGACAGGCTGGAGGCAGCAGCACCCCAGCCCTTCCCCACCGCGGTACTGGCACCAAGGCCCCGCCGGTACAATGCGACATCTATTCCCCTCCCTCCCTCAGCACAGGGTATTAATCAAAATTTGGGATTATATCTTATTACCAGGCTGTAATTGGTGAGAAGGGAAGGGGGGGGAAAAATATGGATTAAAAAAAAAAATTGCCAAGTAAATTTATGCACTGTCGTCGCTTTACTACCTAATTAATTCAGTAATTTCAAAAACAATTTTATTTATGTTCCATTTACCACATCAAAAGTGCAAAGGAAAAAAAAAAAAGCACCAAACCACAGTGATGCTAAAATAATACCTCAAGGCATCTATTTTTAATCAGGGGAAAAAAAAAAAAAAAGGAAAGAAAAAAAAGAAGAGCCGTCCAGGGTTTCTATACAATCTCTGCCGGGCAGACCACCAACTCGGGAGAGCGAAGCTGCCGAGCCCTCCGCCAGTGCCTTCCTGGCTGCCGAAAACAGAGCTTGTCAAAAAAAAAAACCCAACAAATCCATAATGGCCTGAGGCTCCTCTCCAATCTATTTTCTGCTCAGCTGGTTTTAAATGAAGTTATTATGAGTCATTAAAACACCCGCAAGCCTGTGGAAGTCAGCCAATTACAATTTTAAATTTAGCCTGTTCTCTACCCCATTCTCTTGTTTTCTTCTTCTGCCCACATCAAGCTGCTTTCTGATTTTTATTATTGCCGTTGTTGTTGTTATTATTATTATTATTATTATTTCCCTTCTCCCCTGTTTCACCCGAGTGGAAGAGACAGTCGTGAAAATCTCTGCACTCAAAAAAAATCTATCAGCGAGACCCAAGAGGGGCCAAAAGACGACAGAACTGCAGAGCGGGCTGGGGTCTAGGGAGGGAAATGCCTGTGCCTCCCCTTCTCCCAAGGTGCCGTCAAAAGGCGCTTTGGGTATCCAAAATAAAGGGTCTGGAAGGGATGGAGGGGCTCCCGAGCTGAGTACCGGCGGAGGATGAGCCCACCACGCGTCCCCACTTTGTCACCACCTCCTGCCTCACCCCCACCTTGAAGTGGGGAATGGCCACTGGAGACCAGGAGGACTCAGTGGTCCTCCTAGCTGAGCACCACGAGCATCGCCCCAGCGAGCCCGGACCGCGGGCGGCTCTTGCGGGAAGGATGCTCCGGCAGCATCTCACCGGCTGCCCTGAAGAGCCTTGGGAAAGCACTTGGAATGAAGAAATGGGGGCCTGGGGCTGGCAAGGGGGGAGCCATCAACATGATTCTGTGACCACCATCACCCAAACGTTGCCCGCCAGTGCCACCGACTCCCACACCACATGGTGACGGGTACAGCAGGGGGTATTTTCATATCAAAAAAAAAATGCAAAAATCACAATTTTTAGCTCAGGAGCCCAAAAATGATGTTCTTACATCATTTCCCCCTTTCCTCCAACCCTGCGAGTGCCGCTCTCTCCGGCAGCCTCTTCTCGGCAGGGAAAAATCGAGGGAGCCCATCGGCAGCCCCGCGCGGCGAGCGAGCACGGCGCGTACTGCACAGCCCATAAAACTCCAAACAGCCTCCAGACACTCCTGCAATCGTCCTCCATCAAAACACTTTGTCTTGCATACAGAAATGCGGCGGGGCGCCGCGCGGAATACCAAATCAGCCCGTGACGGTGCGGGGAGGCGGCTCCTTGGCAACCGGGGGGGGGCTTCGCAGCCGCGCCGCTCGACAGGAAACAAAATCTGTCAAGCCTGTTGGGCAAATGATAAACATTAGCGGTATTAAAGGGAAAAAAAACCCACAAAAGCAGTGTACGTGGCTGGCGAGTGTGCAGGGAGGGGTGGGGAGGGATGGAGAGGGATGGGGGGGCTCTCAACCCATTTTAACCCCCTGCCCCAGGGGATGGGGGGGCTCCAGCACCGCCACCTCAGGGGAACTTTGGGAAGTTTCCCCCACCCAGCAGGACGCTGGGGGAAGCGGGTGGGCAGCGACGGTTGCGGTCGGGTGCGCATTGGGCATGGAGCGCCGTCCCAGCATCCCAGCACCCCGCTCCGCACCCCACCTTCAGTAACACAGGGCAGCCAAAAGGGGGGAGCGGGTGAAAAATAAATCTATTCCATCATCAGGTAAGGGTGGGGAGGGGAGGAAGCGTCTGGCTCCCACCCAGCGGCCGGCTCCAGGAACCCAGCCAGAACGGGAGCTGAAAAGCAAACCATATTCTTCTGGTCTCAGCTCAGGCTCTCGAGGCAGAGGATGGAGCGGGGGGGGGGTGCCGAGAGAAATGTATTTTTCATCAGCCAGTGTATAATTTATAAACAGCATTAAACAGTTTTTGTTTTCTTTCCTCCTCTCCCCCGTGTGCGCGGCTTGGCCGGCAGTCAAGCCTGCATTAATTTCTGCTGTGGGTACAGTGTGTTCTTGGATGCACATCTGCGGATGATCATAAACGCGGGAACGCTGGCAGAACATCCAGACCTGCCGCTGACATCACCCGGGAGCGAGCGCGGGATGCCGGCCAGCCGGGGCGGGGGGGCACCGGCCTCCCCAGGGACTGGACGGGGCGAGGGGGCCAGAGCCACCCCTACTCCAGTGCATCACCTCCCGGCACCTGCGGGACACAGTGTGGGGGGGAGAAGGGGCAACGCGTGTCAGAGGCAGATAGTGGAGGGACGAGCCCCTTCTCCTGACAATGGGTGGGGGGAGGTGAGCAGCGGCATGTGCCCTTCCCTCCCTCCATCCCAGGTGGCTGCACTGCATCCCCGCAGATGCACTGCGTCCCAGAGCACTCCCTGCTCCCCAGGAACAGCCCATCCTATCACCCAGCAGGACCTGGGTGTTTCCCCCCCCCGCTGATGATGCAGGATGAACTGAGAATATCTGGGGGGAAAGCATTGGCCAGCAGGGCAGGGGGTGCAGGAGTGCTGCCCACCATCATCCTTGTGTGCTGTTGGTGCTTGCCCCCATTGGCAGCCCGGAGCAGAGCAGGGCTACGACAGCCATCCCCACGGCAGAGCTGGACAGCGAGGCAAAGTAAGGGGGAGGAAAGGCAGAAATCAGCTTTTCTCCCTCTCCCGGGGAGGAAACCCACGTGACACCAGGTGATTTGGGAGCCGCCATCCCAGGACGCCAGCAAGCGCACCCACCGAACACCGGCTGCGGGGAGGATGGGGCTGGGAACAGCCTCCCCAGGCCAAACTGACGGCGCTTCTCAACCACAGCCCCGCCAGCGACATCTCTCCCCTTGCTTTCCCCAGCAATTCCCCTTTCTGGGAGGGGGGCAGCTCTCCATCACCTTGCAGGCTGCTGAGAGCGCGCCTGTAGCTGGGAGCGGGTGGCGCGTAGGGAGAGGCTTTGTGCAGCATTAAGGGCTTTATATTTACGCTTTATACTGGAGGGTAAACATTGGGCTGAGTATTTACCCTGCACTGCAAGGCTGCTGCGATAACACCGCCGAGCACTCAGTGTCGCGGGGGCAACCCAACCCCCCTGAGCCGCTCCCCAGGTTGTTCCTTGATTTAAATGCGCCTTTACCACCAGGTATCTCCCAATAATGCTCAGTGAGGGAACTTGGAAATGTCAGCCTTGGTTCAACTCAGCATTTTCTGCCTTTGACACTGAGGACTGCCGGAGGGGGGGCTGCTGGGGGTGCACAACGCAATGCTCTCCCACCTCCCAATTAAACACATTGTCCAAAACAAGCCCTTGTGCCGCCGCTTCGGCACAACCTGGCTTCATCCTGGGCTGACAGAGGGGGGAGGAGAGGGGAGAGGTGCAAAGGTCTCCTGCTTTAATAAATAACAGTGCTGGAATTCACGACGGCTGTTTGCGAGCGCAGGGCAGAGCTCTCCCCGCTTCCCCCCCCCCGCCCCCGCCCTCACCGGATTTAAAAAAAAATAAAAAAAATAATAATTAATCCTGTGCGATGACAAGCTTGGCTCAGCGTTCACTGTACATACTGTACCCACAAAGCTGGCCGCCCGCCAGGGACGGGCTGCGAGCCAAAGCCACCATAACAAACATGAGCTGCGCGCGCCAGCGCCGAAGGGGGGGGCCCAGCATCCCAGGGAACTGTGATGGATGGGGGTAAACAGCATCCTGCACCCCAGCACTGGTGGGGGACCAGTATCCCACACCCTAGTGCTGGGGGGGACGAACACCAGCATCCTGGGGACCAGCATCCCATGTCCCCCTGTTGAACAGGAGGAACACCATCCTTCACCCCAGTGTTGGGGGGCACACCAGCATCCCAGGGACCAACAAGAACATCAGCCCACATTGACCCCCAGAGCACAAGGCTTCCCACCAGCGCATGTTCCAGCCCTTCCCTATCTATTTAATTAAAGGGCCTGCGACACGTGAACCTGCTCGTTAGATTCATTAGGCAGAGCACCTAATTCCACAGAGGGTGCCTGTGTGCAAGGAACATGGTGCCAGGATGCACATGGGAGCCCAAGGTGATGCTCATGCTATGAGCAGGGCTGGACAACAAGCAACCACACGGTACGCAGAGTTTGTTATTCCAAGCTGCTTCACCCGGAAAATATTTCCCCAATTAAGCAACTGAAAACAAACTCCCAAAAAGAAAATTTCAATAAATCAAATCACCGGGCGCTGGAGAACACGTGTGCCATGTGCTGCCCTGGGAAGGGCACAGTCAGCTCTGCGGCATCTCCTCCGGGTAAGATGTGTGAGCCACAGCACTTCTGGGTGGGCACAGAGAGCACCCCCCCATCCCATCCCGCGTGTCCCCCATCCCGCCCCCAGTGCCCCCCTCCCAACCCACCTGAGTGAGCCAGTAAGTGCATTCGCAGCCGCAAGCTGTCCAGGAACCGCTTCCCGCACAACTCGCATCCGTAAGTCTTCATCCCGCTGTGCAGCTTCCTAGGGGAGAAGAGAGAGGGGTCAGTCCTCCTGCGGCCGGCGGAGCAGTCATCCACAGCAATGCTGAGATCTGCCCGGTATTTCGCACAACCTACGCACCACCCGAGATGGGTTCCCTATAGGAAGGGCATGGACAGGATGCCCTGGGACAGATGAGGTTACCTTCTCCTGTTTAATGTTATCCTTACTAAAGTTGGATTCTTTTAATAAACCAAATAAATCTGAACTCTAAAGCAAAGTATGTGTTGGCAAACTTCTCCCCTGTGCAGCGAGCGCTGTTGAGAAGGGTACTGTACTCCAAAAAATAACAATAATTTAAGAGGTTGTTTGTATGCATTTCTAACCGAATCCCAATTTCCATCCAAATTCAGCGTGACACCAATCACAGGCAAAAAGCTTAACCACCAGCGAGCAAACAGGAAACATGCCACTCACCATTTCCTGGCACCACGAGGCACTAACGGAGCTACGCCCCGGTGGTGTTGCACAACCTCCTCTTGTCTGCGGCAGCAGAGCTGCGCCGCCCGCCCTGCCTCACGCTGACGGGCTGAGCATCCCTGGGAGCAGGGCTTGGGTACCGGTCACAGCATCTGCCCCCCTTTGCCATTGCGGGTGGTGAGTGCTGGGCTTGGCCACGATGGCCAAACCCATATTCTTGGCCAAACCCACTGTTATTTCCCTCTCTTTGCCATGGGGATGTTGCTGCTCCGTCTTTGGGCAGCAAACGACCCACTGCAAACAGGAGCTCCCATTTCACCAAATGAAACCCCCTTCTGCAGACAGCATTTATAGAATGGTTTGGGCTGGAAGGGACCTCAAAGGTCATCTAGTTCCAACCCTGCTGTCATGGGCAGGGACACCTCCCACTAGAGGTTTGCACCAAGCCAGGCAAGAGCACTGACCAAGTCTTCGATGACCAACCAAGCAAGCTCCGTCTCACTCCCAGAGCCCTCACTGCCGCCCAAGGGCAGCCCCGTGCAGACCTCTTCAGGGCCAGCCATTGCCCCATGCCACCTGCCCGCCACACTGGACCACCCCACAGCTCCCTCCCCCCGAACAGCTGCTGCTGCTCCGAGCACGCGAAGGGACATCACGCAGCACCCGCACCGCCGGCTACGGGTGCTCCTCACTTGGTTTCACCACAGCAGCGGGTGATAAATGGGTGGTTTTGCAAAGCAAGCCGGCTCTGTGCTCGACAGCAGCGCTGATGAAGAGCCCCCGAGTCAGAAGCACTCCCAGCCAAGTGTGCTGGCTGCTGCCTGGGGGCCACACCTTGGTGAACGGGAACCGTCCGTACCGTGGCCGGGGAGGGCTCACCACCGCAGCACGTGCAAAGTTTCAAACTCAGATGCTGTAAACAGAGAAGTATTTGGATGTGTTTGAGGAGCAACACAGCAAATCACTGCCTTCCAACCTCTGCTCGCATCCACCATTTATCATCACCCTCCAACAAGATGAGCATATTTTTATTGCCTTATTGCCAAAGACAAAACAGAAACGGTCTTGTCCAGGGCTGGACACCGAACCCTCCTCCCTCTGCCGCTCCCACGGGAGGACTCAGCCCTGGCTGCCCCGGGCTGCAAGGACCACTCACCTGCTGTGCAAGGCATGAGGGAGATTTTGCTTTATTTCCCATCCCCACTGTAAGTTTTACTGGTGTGAAGCTGTTGCTCCACCGAGCCCTAGCTGGAGCATCCCTTGCAGCTATAGAGAGCCTGGAGCCCCAAAGCCCCCGGCGCACAGAGTCCAATGCCCCTGTGAGCGTGCAGAGCAGCCAGCCCCCCGCCCCATCCTGCCCCGCAGGGATGCTGAACAGTGTCAGACCGCAGGAGGAGACCCCGTGACGTTCGGCAGCCAGCAAACGCAGCAGAGCAGAAAGGGAGTGGAGAGGAGGCAAGCAGGAGTTGGTTTCAACTCTCAACTTTGCTGTATAATGTAATTATTAATCAGGCTTGTCCTGAATTCACTGTGTCATAGTGGAGGATTAAGAGTCATGCACGAATTCAGGCCAAGAAGGTTTACAATCCAAAGGATTTATCCGCCTCACAAAAGTAAATAAAATGCCAGCCTCCTGACAGACTTCTGCTGCCAAGAAGTCAGCTAAATAAGTGTCAACCTTCCCATTTTGCATTTTTAATTAGGGACATGCCTGTCACACTTCCCCGGCTTGGGGGGAAGAGCTTGCTTCTGCACTTCACGCCGGGTTTAAACCACTTGGTTAGGAAAAGCACAGCATCCTCCGTGCCAACGTCGCGGCGCTTGCCTCTGAGGCTACAACGCCTTCTCTGTGAATTAATTGGTTAATTAGTTTGAGTAAAACTTGGGATTTTTATTTATTTTTTTTTTTTAAGTGAGTCTCAAGAAACAGAGCAGAAATAAAAGGGCAAGTTTCCTTTCTCCGCACTTCCCAAGCCTGTAGAAATAATGGCTGAAGCAACCTTGGTCCCAGCATGGCTCCCAAAACCAGGGCAGTTTGGGACAGACCCAGACCCCCCTCCCGGGTGGAGGAATTTATTTTCACCCCCTTCATGGCAGAATGGACAGAATGGACAACATGCCAATCATGGTCTGAGAAAAGGGCACGCAGGGGAGACCCCCTCTCCCACCCTCCCTGCAAGGAGAGGGGAAAAAGTGGGAGAAAGGAGCCTAGGGATCACTGGAAAGCTACACCTGCCATCCACCTCGGGAGCCACCATTCCTCCTCGGCACGTCACCTCCTCCTTGTTTTAACACGCCGGGGTGCCTCACCAAGTAATTTATTTGCGATATCTCTATCAACAAATTTCAGCAGCAACAAAAAGTTTTCCATTCGGCGCCTGCTTCTAGGACGATCTTATCGCTCGCCATCTTGCACGGCTGCTTTCAACAAGGTCTTAAAGCGCTTTATCTGCTTGGTTTCCCGGTAGCAAAATATGATTGAAATGTTCTATTTCTGCTTGCCGGATTAAGGAGATGTTGCAAAACTGCACAGAAACCTGGCAGATGTAAGCAAGGTATTACGGCTGCTCAGGCTGTTAAGATCTGAGGGGAAAGATCAATATGTGCTTCTAAAGTTGTGCCTCTAGACAGGGGGCGGGGGGAGAGTTAAGGATGTTAAAATACAGAGTTTCTCGGCGACGCTGCCCGAACTCGAGCGCAAAGAGATAAACTACACTTTATTATTGCAATCTGATGCTGAAATTGTGCTCCACGCACTCCCTTTCTCCTGCAAGGTCCCTACAAGCAACTCGGCCAAGGCGATGCTTGTGGGATGGAGAGCGGTGGCAATTGGGAAAAGCACCTTTTTCTTAAATAGATGCTTTTCTTCTGTAATTCCCACTCAGTGCAGCACTCGAGGCACATGGAAACACAAAACTGGCTGAAGCCTCCAGGTTGTGAGGTATTTATCCAGGTTTGCCAGGGCAGCGAGGATGCTGGCGGTGGGGCGCCCCAGGGCTGGGACCGACCTTCCTGAGCGAACCCCGGCTCTGGGGTTCAGCAAGGGGCTCTCCAGGCCAGACCTAAACGGGCCGTGGGGTGACACCCCTCCCCGCCCAGCGCTGGCAAACAAAAGCCGGGCGGGAGGCTGGCCCCTCGCAAGCTGCCGGTAATTAAAAAGGCCTGTAAATGCTCCGCAAAAAGCACTTCAAAGGGACGGCCACTCCAGCGGGACCGCGCGGTGTAAAAATTATGAGTTTTCCCCACAGGGTGCTTTGTGTGAAAAGGCTGGGATCGGTGGCAAACGCCACTGCCCGCTCCTGGGGGATGCGGGGGTTCAGTGGAGCATTCTGGGGACACGGGTACCAGCGCTGCCTCAGCACCTACAGACCCCTGCCAGTGGCCCACTGCTACCTCTGGCTCTGCACACTTCAAACCTGCAGAAAAATGCCTTCTGCTATTTTTATTTAAGGAGATCTCATCACCCAGCCCGTCCTCCCCACCCCGTGTGGGAAGCGGGGAGGAGACCCCCTCCCCTCTGCACTGAACAAGACACAGCTTTTGGCCATTTGATTACTTTTAAGTGTATATTTTTCCCCTCAAACAGAGTGAATACAATGGTTAGGAAATTTGACAGAAAACTATTCCGAGCCATTTATTGCCTTAATGCGCACCTTTGTCCAACAGGCAGTTTTGACAGGAGCGATAAATTCCAAATTTATGTCAACAGAGCATATGTTGAACACCTCATTTCTGAGCTAAAGCGGCATGCTGCCCCATAAATCACCCTTCTGTTTGAAATGAAAGTAGATTACGGGCCCGTGTTATTGAGCAGTTAGAGCCATAGTCGTATAAATCAGAACTTTTAACTCCAGGCGATCCGTTCTGCAATTAACTAAAGGGCACTTTGTCATCTCCGGGCCGGGGCGCAGCTTGGCAGGGCCACTGGCTACCGGGGAGAGGCAGAACCAGCCCCTGCTGCCAAGGACAGGCTCCAGTGCAGGAGAGCTTTGCTCTGTCCCTGCTGGGGCAGGGAGCTGCAAGGGAAAGCCTGGAGCAGAGCGCTCTCCAGGTGGGACCGTACGGCTCAGAACAGGAGGTTTGCACATCACTGCCTGCATCCCTCCTGATCTCTCTTTTGGCAGCTGGTCCAAACACAGTGTGGGAATCGTGAGGCTGGCGCCACACGAGCAAAACCTGAGTCCCAACAAGTAAAAAACAAGGCAAAAATAGACGTCAGCACAACATGAAGAGCCTCGCACCACCTCAAAAGTGAAGGGTGCAGAGAGAAACCTGTCCTTGTGAGTTGTGCAGTGGTTTTGCTTGCACCTCCTGATGCCCGTGCAACAGGTCCAGACCCTCGTCCTGCTGCCCTCCCCAGGGACGCGGGGCTGGGAGAACGCGACAGGGGCTCAGCCTGGCAGCTGCGGAACCACAGAGGGCGAGGGGGCTGTGGCCGGCACGCGTGTGAGGGGCCCGGCTGCCGCCCGCCGGTGCAGCAGCGCTATAAAAAGATTCAGACACTAAGTATTTCCTTTCCTATAAAATATTCATTGCCGCGCGCGAGAGCCAGGGAGCAGAAACCTCAAGCGGTTCTAACTTTGTGCCGCAGCAATCACAGAGTTTTATAGGAGCCTTTGGGTTTTATTCATACCGGGCTATAACTGCGGAGCCCCGTTGGAGGGGCGGCTGCCAGCCGGTACGGCCCCACGCCGGCACCCAACACTGGGCGGGCAAACTGGGACCGCTGCGGCTCCACATCCCCCGTGCAACCAGGACGAATAATTCCCCCAAACCCCTCCGACTGCCTGATTTCCACACCTGGGCTAACCGATGTGAAGATCAATTCATGCCCTGATGTATTTTATCAGGATAGAGGCGACGGTGCCACACCCCGTGTGCAGCAGGGTCTCGTGGAAAGCCAAGGTCAGTGGGCAGCACCCCATCTGCAACACCCACAGTCTACACCAGCTGATAAAAGCACCACATCCACATGGTGGAGAGGGCAGCTTTCCCCCCGCCATGGTTATTTACGATGCCCGGTGACGTGCGCTGGCCACGGGACACGGTGCCGGGGAGCCTCGGCTCCTGCACGGCCACCATTCTGCCCTCATCTCCCAGCCCAGAGGATTAAAATAGCAGGGAGAGCTATTAAGGGCATGGGGAAGGGGGAAGGGAGCTGAGACCTTCCTTTCCGTTCAAGAAATTGAGAAGGAAAAAAACAAAACCCAAACTGTCCTCAAACCACCACTGCTGCTAAAAAAAATAAATTAAATTTCACAGGAGCTGGAAATAAAGATTTTACTATTTCTGAAGCTTTTTTTTAAAAAAGGGGGGGGATAGCTATCAATAGAGAGCACTAAAATGCCCTGCCCATACAATATTTATATTTACCAGGAGCTAATTTATGAGCTTAAACCAGATGCTGTGACATCACTTCAGCGTGATGCCAACGCTTCCCCTTTGCACACAGCCCAGGAACAGATCCCTCCTTTCCCCTCGCCTTCCATAAAACACAAGCAAACACCACAAGCAGGATTTAAGTCTCTTTTCAGACCCTGCCCGCAAACAAATCCTAACAAAGGCTGCAAAAGGGCAGCTGCCCTCCGAACGCCCCGTCTGCCCAGGCACAGCACGCGTGGGCAGCATCTCCCCACAGAGCTGCGCGTGTTCCCAGGCACACAGGCTGGGAAAAGAGAAACTGCCCACAGCAAATAGGGCAGTGGAAAGGTTATTATTATTCTTTTTTAGTTTATTCCAAAACCGTGGGTTCAGATCAGAGTTATTTGTTCAATAACTGTTATTGCATGGCATTTCCTGGGACAGAGCCTCATCCCCACCACGGCTCCCTTTGTGCCTCTCAGCCCCGGCACCTTCCATCTCATCCCGCCCCAGCAAGGGGGTCTGGGGGCACTCGGGGCTCACACTGGATCGGATGAGCGGCGATGGGAAGCCATCAGATGTACCCAAGACGGTGCAGCTGCACCACGCGGGCAGAGACACTGCCCCAACTCCAGACCCACGCGGATTTGCCCGCCCTGGCTTTCAGGAGGGGATTGGGATGCAGCTGTGGCACGATGCTGTCTGTACCCATGGTCTGCCGAGCGATGGTCCCGGGTGGCAGCAGCCGCTGCTGGCCCAGGGAACACCCCTGCATCTGCTGCACCATCACCGACGCTTGAGATTGACACAGAATTCCAAAGTGTCATGCTGTCGTCGTCGGGGCAGAGTGCAGGCACCAAGGGGTTAACGCATCGCGGCGCACGCAGCCCCGCTTAGAATAACCAGCGCTAATTCGGCCGTCCAAAATCATCATCCCCATTCTTCGGGCATCTGGTGACAGTGACGTACGGACCACGGCGATGAGCAGCGCATTCGCTTCCCTGGGCGGCGCGGGGCCGCGCTCGGCATCGCACCCGCGGCGGCTGCGGCACGGAGCGAACGTGACACGGGCACCAGGGGCGTCACGCGGAGGGAACTTGCACACAATACGGAATTCTGACACAAAAGCCAAGTGACCTTAGTGCCCAGCACATCTGCTGCAGCAGCGGCGCCGTTATTCACACATTTTGATTCCTAATTCAGAAATAATAAGCAGTTCACGGATTCCAAGTTTAAAAATTCTTATTCATTATCTGGTTTCCCGAGCAGCGCGCGTGCCGTCGGAGCACCAGCGCGGTTCCTCCTCGCCCCACAGGACGGCTGGGACGCGGGACAAGTGTTTGGCACGGCGCAGGGGGTGCTCTCCGGGGAGGTGTTGGGAGGGGTCCCGGGATGGTCCCAGCAGTATCGTCCTGGCGCTCCCCGGGGAAAAGAGAGCCTGCAGCTCCCCGGGCCCTGAGGAGGCGGCAGAAGTCCACAGGGAGACAAATGTGGGGAGAGGGGGAAGCAGGGATGCCAGAGCAAAGAATAACCTAAAGAAGGGTAAGAATTCTAGGGCAGGGGGATATTGTTTGTTAATTTCCACTCTCTTCAATGACCTGACCACAGGGATGAGGCCGGACGTGTTTTGGACAGAGGGTGGTACCCAGGGGGCTGCCAGAGGGATGAGCTGGGATGTGTCAGGGAGCCACTTTCCTGCACCGAGCTCATCCTCAGGCAGCACCAACAGCCTCTTCTGGGCAGGAGGGGATGTCCCTGTGTCCCCTCTTCTCCTGTGAGTCCCAGTCTCATTTATCCCCACCCCTCGCCTCGGTAGGCAGACTCTGATGTGGTGCCCCCCTCCCTGTGCATCCCTGTTTTCAGCCCCCCACCCCAGCCTGGCTGGGATCCGCAGCCAGGAACCGGCAGCAGCGGCCGCCAAACCCAGCGCTGCCCGTGCAGTGAGCGGCCCGGATCCCGAGGAGTTTTATACGGTAATCAAATATGCAAGAGATTCCACAAACTAATTTCAAGCACACACCTGGGGTCCTCTGATAACGTCAGTTGTGCCTATCCAGTGCAAGGATTAAAATTTCATAGAGCCATGATTTCATCAATCGCTAAACTACAAAGGATTAATTAACAGCCAGGGAAGAGCTCGTGGCTTGGAAATACAGTCTCAAGGAAAATATCTATCTCTGCTCTCCAGATGTCAGCGCGCAGGCGAATAAAGCACTTTGATGAAAACACTTTCTTATTATTAGCGACTCCAAAATGTTGTGGGTTTGCAGCTAGAATTAGGGGTGCCCCATTCCCACTCGCAGCCGCCCAGCTCCATGTGCCGGCGCACGCTCTCCCAGGTTCCTGGGATGTGACTGATGGGTGCAGGAGTAGCTTTCATGCCCATATTCTGGGGATCAGCAGTGATCCCCAAAATCACTGGGATGATTTTGGGATGGGAGGGTGGGAAGAGCTCCCTGGCACAAGCCTGGCCAGGGGTCTTGCCTTTGCTGCCATGCAAACTATCTGCGTGTGTCTCCCAGCGAGCCTCCTAAGGCGTTCCCCTGGCCAGCTGTGCTTGAAAAGCTTGGGAAGGATGCGAGGGGACCGACCTGCCAGAGCTACTCAGAGCCCCCCCTTTACATATGTATTCGCACACACCTCGGCATAAAACCCCTCCGAGCACCAGGGCTGAACGGCTCCTACACACACCTCAGCAGCACCAAAAACGGGCTCCAGTGGCATGAGCAGAGGCAGCAGGGCCCCCTCCTTCCCTGGGAAGATGAATTAGGGAGCTGTCAGCCAGGGACAGCCGCGGCAGTCGTGTTGCTGTAACAGGGCAGTGGAAGTGTCTTTGATTAATGAAACCGTAACACGCGGCGGGTACGCGGCCCTTCATCGGCAGCGAGAGATGCCCTCAGACAGCGCCCTGAAAACACCTGGTGCTGCAAGAATTCGCCGGGAAGACTTCTCCCGGCCATGGGATGGTCTCCTCCTGCCATCCACCCATGCCACTGCCTTCACCTGGTTCCGCACCGCTTCTCCAGGAGTTCCTGGGGCTGACAAAGAACTAATTATTTCCAATTAGAAGCTGAAAGATGAACATTATGCACCTTGTCAAGCCAGTAAATTAACGTATCTGAACTGCACTGGGCTTTGGCGAGAGCCCAGAGTGCCTGGGGCAGTGTCTGTGTGGATGTCGGGGATGGAGCTGGGAGCCTGGGCTGGGACCAAGGCCATCACTGCCCATCCAACAGTAAACCCTCCTATGAAATACATACTTTTTGGGAAGCCTATGGAAGCAGGAGGTGTCAAAGAGCTCACGCAGCCCGGGCACCGGCAGAGCTGCCAGCATGGCAAGGCACAGTGCGCAGGGCCGCCTGCATCGCGTTCACAGCGTCCGAGTTGGCTTCGCTCCCGAAACCGCACGAACATCTGCGCGGAGGGGAGCGAGCTGAAAGCACACTGGAAACTCGTAATCTCGTGGCAGAACAATGCGGGCAGATGTCGCTGGCGGCGGGCAGCGCTGTGCCCCAGGGCCCCGCACTGGGGACAGGGATGGGAGCATGAGACCGGCAACTTTCTCCTGTATTATTTTCCTTTCTGCATCAGTTTGAATGCTGGTGCATTAACGGAGAGCGCTGCCTTCAGCGCTCTGTAATTAGTTTTGCTCAGCCTACGACATGTTATGCTGAAAAATAAATAAATACCTTCCGGGTGAGCCAAGTTACAAGCGGGACGCCAGCCCTGACGGCACGCTCCGCTCCCCCCAGCCCCGGCCAAAAGTACGCGGCGTCCCGACCCGAGGAGCCCGGGCGTTGCTGAGCTGTCCTGGCGCTCCGGGACCTCTCTGAGGAGCCTCGCTGATGACTCGTTAATTTATGAGCAGCCTCACCCCCCCTCCCCAACGTGCACAACAGGTCCCATGCAAATTTGGGAGCTTTTAAATTATGCCGTTAATGAAAGCAAATAAAGGCAGTTAAAAGGCAATTTGCTCAATTGGTGCTAATATTTAAGCACAGCATGTGTAAAAACAAGATCACAGAATTTGTTTTTTCCACGAGAAAACTTTTGGTCCTGACTTTCCCGTGGAAAGGACCGAGTGCACCCAGTGGATGCTGCGTGCAGGCCAGGTCTCAAACCCCTCGGCAGCAGCCAATGAGGCTTTTTGTTAATTCTTGCACCCCAGCATCCCTTGGCACCTCCCTGAAAACCTCAAGGCGAACATGGGGACAGTGCGAACCCTGAGCATCCCCTGCTCCCGTGGGACTGGGATCACTCGTGGCCGTTGGAGCACGTGCAGAGGAGCTGCCAGCATCACACATCCAGTGTGTCCCCAGCTCAGCACATCACTGCAACCACGTGTAAAACCAACACCTCAACCTGCTGGGAACGTGGTAGCTGCTGCACATGCCAAGAGGAAGGGGAACATTGCTGGCCAGCCCGAGGTACCACGGGATGCCCCAACTACTGCATCCCCGCTGAGCATGCTCTGGGTTATCATCTCTCACTCAGGGATGGGGTGTCATGTCTGGGGGTGCCCTAATGGGAACAAATTCTTATAGAAAAATGGTAACAGTGATCTGGCACCAAATTAATGCAGGGAAAAAAGCCATCCTCATCTCCCTGTCAGTGGAGAAGTGGAGTTTTACATTACGCAACACAAAGGCAAGGACAGAGCTAAAAGCAGCTGCTGCTCCTCCGGCTTCTAACGCGCAGTTCGGGGCAGCAGAGCGGTGGCGAGCGCCTGCCCCTCGGTAAAGCCCGACTCCTGGCACGGCCCCGCTGGGCGGGTTATGATGCTCTTCACATAAATTCGCTTTCAAAACAGGAGCCCTTGGTGAATGAGACCTCGATTTCTAATGGTTGGAAATATTTTGTACACTCTGCTGCTCCCTCTGTACCCCTTTGTCGGGGCCGAGGTCTGCAGGCTAAAGCGGGTACCAAAAGACCATCTGTAGCTCCCGTCTTTACAGAGAAGTTTAAATAGGGGGATGAATGAACACAGGAATTAATGAATGATAAAGCCGTATGGTCTCAGTCAGCCTCCTACGCCTGGATGTGGTATTCAAACCCTCCCAGCCTTCTGCCACAAAGAGAGGTTTCTAAGCTACAAAAAAAAAAAGGGGGGGAAAAAAAAGAGGGGGGGTGGTGTGTGCATGCGGCTTTATAACAACAAACCCAGAGACTCGCCTCAAGGTTCCCACCAGGTCTCCCTGCTCCGCTCCGGTGGAAAGGCATGTGTAAGGCAGGAAAAGGGGGGTTATTCCCAGAGTTGCCTGCAAACCCTGCTCTGATCGCCGAGGAAGTCCTGCAGAGTCGGCTACGGGGATCCTCAGCGCCAGCACCTCTCAGTGCTGTTGGTGGGACATTAACAGCTGAGATCCAGGGAAAGACCAGGACAGGGATGGACCTGCCCTCCCCGGAATGCTAACAAGGCAAACCCAGGACCAAACACCCCAAATATTCCTGTCTCCTGTTCAAGCATTGAGGGCTGCTGGGGGGAACATTTCTGTCCAAAAGCACCCGCACGAGGCCATGGCGGAGGCGAAGGAAGCACGGCGCGACACTGCAACGCTACTTTTATTTTAAGAGCCGTCATGTGTAAAGCAGTAGCGTTTTTGAAATTGCATTCTCGAGTTAATTAAATGGACCATCTTTTATACATAAAAAGTGAAAGCAAGCACTTAAAAGCTAGGGGAAGGGAAAGTGCCTTTTGGGTCCCCCCTCTGCTCCCTCCTCCCGATTCGAGCATCGCAAGGAGCCGTCGTCCAGCCGTCCTGGTGCAGTTTGTGCCGTGGCCAAGCTCACCCCCGGGGTTCAGCATCACAAACCCTGTGTTTGGGCGACATGCTGAACCATCCCATGGGTCCCCTTCCCCCCTCCTGAAGTGCCCGTGGAAACTGCACACGCTCAGTTCATGGATTTCCTGTGTATAGGGATGCTTAGTGGCTTGTGATGGTGAGAAAACCCGCAGCAGTTATCTTTGCCGCAGTAAACCACCGACCTTCAGTTTTAGGCAGGAGGTAAAGTTCACTATCGATTGGACCCACCGTAATCCGTTTATAATTACTATTATCTCCAAGTTAATCTTGCAAGAGGTCAACAGTTTTACAAAAATCTCGCAAGCCGTGCCTTTTACCTCCCAACTTCATATCTGGGTCAAAAGGTCAATTACTGCCCCTCGCTAACTGGAGATTCAGGGAAAACACGCATGCTCCCACCCCAAAGCCGTGCCAGGGGGACGTGGGCAGGCACCGACCCTTGGCGCAGGGAGAGCATCCAAACTTCTGGAGCATCCAGGTTCACAAGTCAAGGGGAAGGGTGTTCTTGGAAGCCACAGGGCTAGTCCGAGTCCATAAACTGACCTGGGCTTAGCTGCTCTGCTGCGGAGGGGCTGGGGCACCTGCTGTGCACCGCGATGCAGCTGATGGGTCCTCAGCACCACGCTGGGAAAGCACCCACCTCCCTCCATAAAGCATCGTGTGCTTATGCAGCCACCTCCCTTCCTGGGTACATGAAATGAGGATTTAAACCCCCGGGCTCTGCTGCTGTACCTGCTTCAGGGAGGCAACAAATGGAAGTGGAGCAGAAACCCACGGTGGGGCCGGGAGAAGCCTCAAAGATGGATGAAGACACGACTCAATCTCTCATCCTGCTCTGTGCCATCAAATATCGCTGCTTGCCTTATTTCACCCCCGCCACGGGATGCTGCCGGGCGGCTTCGGGCAGGCCGGCCTTCGGGGGGTGGTGAGCAGGTGAAGCGCAGCCCCGGCACGCCAAGCATTGCTCAAGTGCTCTGCAGGCAGGTGTCATAAACAAGCAGGCACATGGCAAACATATCGATTTCCCGGAGCTTATCGCGCAGCAACCGGCGCTCAGTTACCAGGCTACTTTAATATGTAATTTACTGCGAGGAGGGAGAGCGGGGCTGAGGGCAGCTGAAGGATTTGCCATGGGACGGATGGGGAGGATGAAGGTGTGCGCCGGAGGGAGGGAGGGAGATCCAGCCTCGCTTGCCTCCAGCCCTCCTTAGCATTTTCCAACTATTAAAAGCAACCCTCGCCGCTGCGACGCAGTGTTTACACAGATGCTATTAATCTTCTTCTGCAACTGTTTACACTATGAAAATATAGTCTCAGCTGCCTGAGCTCTCCCGTCTCCTTCATTTAAATTCAGATGCTTAATTTCTGTCAAAGCGGAGCCCACCCAAATTACCTCCATCCATTCCTGGTGCCCAACTTGCCTTGCCATGCCAGAGCTGCACGGCAGAGTGGGGGAGAGAACGCATGTGTGTGACTTTTCCTCTCCTGCCTGCTGGGGACCAGTGGAAAAGCAAAGATCCAACTCTGTTTTATACACCAGCCCAACAAAACACCGCTCTCCTGTGCCTGGGCACCTCCTTGGCCTGGCTGAACCCCTCGGGGCAGAGGGGATGCTCAACTTGGCCCCTGCAGCCCATGACCCTGAGAGCAAAACAGGGGGAATCACCCTCCCAGCACTGCATGCATCAGGTCTGCCCTGATCAACAGAGAACAAGCCTGCTCCGTTCCAGCACCTCCAGCCATGCCCCACGTGTCGGGGCGTTCCACTCAAGGGACTCCCAGGACCTATGGGAGGTTTGCGTTTCCAGAGCACCAAACTTCAAAACCCCTCTAAATACAGTGCCTCTCAGTAGATCTTTTGGAATTTACAAGATAAATACTGGTAATTTGATTCTTATCTTCTTCAAATCCAATTCTAAGGCAATTCTGTGTAAAGGACACTAATTATAGCCCGGGGGGAAAGAAAAGGTAACCCATCAGTGAGAATACACTCGAAACGTTTAAAGGGGCATGGGACACTGAAAAGTTAAATCGCTTTCAAATCTGCTCCTGCAAGAACAATCATTTGCTGGGTGAAAATTATTCCCCACACTGTTCCTGCTCCCTGGCACGTACTTTCGGTGGTCGGCTCCGCACAACATACACTGAGCATGGCAAACCTACTACTCCTTAGCCCAAACATTGTGTATTTTTCAAACCACACTCCTAAACATGAGCTGTTTTGTTCCAAATGCGACCAGGGGGCTAAGAGCCCCCCGTGTGCTTCAGCCACCCAACAGCTCCCTGTTCCCTGCTGAAGAGCATCCTGAGGAGGAGGATGGTGGGGAGATCGCGCTGCCTACCGCCGCACAACACAGCCCGAACGTTACGGCACCTATAAAATAATAAAACCCGACGCCGGGATGCGGAGCCAGGATGTGGCAGAAGATGACGCAGGGAGAATCAAAGGGATTTGGCAATGCAAACAGGGGTTGTTTGATGAGTGCCGCCGCTGGCGGTCACTCCACAGAGCCCAGCGGAAAATCCCCCGGACCCAGAGAGGGGCTGGGACCCTGAGCAGCTCCACCAGCGAGAGCTGAGCCATTGGGCTGAACAAGGACCAGCAAAGTTCATGACTTATTTATTCTGGGGGAGGGAGGAGAGGTGCTGTTTCTAAACGGGTAGCAGGCTGGTGTTAACATCCATCGTCACCAGCCCTCTGAAGCTGATACGATTATTTCTTTTAACACAGTGACACTTGCAGCTAACTCATGTCTGACCCCGGCAGCACGGGGCAGGCGCTGTACAAGCGGTGACCAAAGGTAATTGAAAATACAAGCACCATGGACTGGAGCAGAAGAGCTGCCTCAGCAGCTGCCCTCGTCGCAACAGGTAAGAGGGATGGTGTCCAGCGGATGGGGTAAAGCAGCTTTAAAAATAGCCCTTTTTTCCAGCGGCGTGTGTGCAAACATTTCCTGCTACCCCGCTTCCATGATTCAGCACTTCAAGTACCGGTAATAAAAAGTGTGGTAATCCGCACATTTGTGTGAGAGAATGGCAAATTCAGGCCCTCAACGACTTTTGAGAGCTGCGCTATTAGGAAAAGACTTTTTCCTTTTCTTGCATTGAAGGGAAAGTACAGTTATTTTAAAACCGCAAAAGAATCAGCTCATTAGTTAATAACTGACAAAAACACTACCGTGGGACAACCACGGGGCTGCGGACTGACGCAGGAACTAAACCCATGTACGTAAAGAAGGAAAAAACCCCACATCCAATACACGCCTGGCCCCGAGCTGTAAATCAGGTGGAACAGAGGAGGGACGGCACCTGAACACACACAACCCTGCAGCAGCCCCTGCCATCGCTGCCACAGCCCGGCGCGATGTCCTGACGGAGCAAACCCAGCCTGGTCGGGGTCCCCTGGCACCGGCAGCACCGACCAGTACCCAGGACCATGGCATCATGGGGGGACCTGGGCATCACAGGGGGATGCAGGGCATTGTAGGGGCATCACGGGGGATGCAGAGCACAGCAAGGACCAGGGACATCATGGGGAGGACCAGGGCCAGGCTTGGACCTGCAGCTGACCTGGGACCCACCTGGGCTGGGGGAAATCTTGCTGTGTCTGGCCGCTCTTTGTCTGTCACCGCTGCCCAAGTGCTCATGTTGTCACTGCTGTCATTTCTCTCACCCTCTGCTTACTTATGCGGAAAACATGGTTTCTGCGTGAGCCGTCGCAGCACAAAGAGCCAGTACGATGATGTTTGCCGCGTGTTCCACCCAACAGGGAAGAATAAAAATCCCCCAAAGCACCGGCAGCAAAAGGCGACGGTGCTCAGCACACAGAGGAGTGCTGGGGAAGCACGGCGAGCACCCCTCCCCATGTCTCTGCACGACAAATCCCGCTCACAGGAGCACGTGCGCCATCTTCTTGGCTGGGTGGAAAATCGTCACCGTGCACCAAAGCCCGAAGAGACTTGGTCCCACAGCACGCAGTTGGCTCTGGGGACTGAAAACACTCATCCCCAAGAGTGCCCAGGATGCAAACCCCACTCGTGGCATGCTCACACGAGAAGCCACAGTGTTGGGCACCGGCAGCCGGGCACGTCCACCCTGGGAGACCCCCAGCCCAGCCCTACGAACACAACGTGGTTTGCTTTTCGTGTCGGCAGGAAGAGTCCCCATTGCTCGCTCTAGGTCAGCGATCCTTATCAGCCCCCACCAACTGCATCTGCGGGCGGCACCAAACACCCCAGCGAATGAAGCGGGAGGGAGGAGAGGAAACAAATGGCGTTCGGCTCCCGGTCTCAGCCCGCGATGCCCGCCCGTGGTACCACTGGTACCTGTGGCGGCAGCGTTTCATGGCCCTCTCCCCGACACACGTATCGCTAGCGGGAAGCTCGCCGTGCACGGCCGCTTCGTTCACTTAGCAACAAAGGTGCTAATTAGGGAGCTGCTTTCCACCTCCAGCCGGAGGAGGATGCGGCGCAGCTGCCCGCGCCGGCAGCGGCCCAGGCTTTGGCGCTCGCCCGGCAGAGCAGACCTTGCCATGCATTGCTTGCGCCATGGGATCAGGAGAAGGAAAGCATCCCCAGTGCCATCCTCAGGAGATGCTCAGATCTGATCCTCTATGGGGCACTGCCTGATCGGCCCCCCATCACCAGGGTCCCCTCTTTTGCCATCTTCTGGATGAGTCCCTCTCCCAGCGGTGAGCTCTCCTCCCTGCTCTGGTTTGCAGCCACCCCGATGAGCTGGAGCGGCACCACCACTGGCTGGTGTCCCAGGCTCACACAGAGCGATGCCCACGTTTGTGGCACGCGACCCACCAGAGCCCCCCCACTCCCCCCCCATCCACATGCCCACTGGTCTCAGCCCCTGCTTCAGGGCAGCCCGCAGAAGCTCCCACCCCACTAAATAATGCATTGGCCAGTCCTAATTAACGCAAGGCAAGGATGATATACATTTCTGGGCTGCTTTAAGTTACATTTGGTCAGACGCTGAGGGAAGAGCCGCCTCCAGCTAAAGGGTCAGATAAGCCAGAAATCAATACAAGCGACTGCCTCTGCATCCCGAGATCCCGGCGCCCCTTCCCAGCTCCTGCAGGCAGGGCTGGGGGCAGCCCTGGTGCGGCCTCACTCTCACCCAGGCTCGGGTACCGCTGACTCAGCACCCTGTGGGCTGGGAGCTGCCGGTGGCCCTGTTCCCACTGTGGCACCTGTTTCCCACCCTCCCTGCCCTACACGCCATCGTCCCTGCAGAAATGCAAATCCCCAAAATCCCCCAACCAAATGCTGCCCTTCAGCCACCAGTGACCACGAACCGAAAGGCTGGGGGAGGCACGGCAAAGCCGGAGCGGTGTTTCCCCATCCCTTCCAAGCTCCTGAGCGCAAAAGGAGACAGAAACCTGGGAAGCAAAAGTAGTAACTCCTTTTCACTTCTTTCCATGGGAAAGGCATTCATCCAAGTTAAAATTTTCCTGATAAAGATTCCTGCTGGAGGGAAGTGGGGTTTCTGCAGCTTCAGCACGTGCAAGGCTCCGAGCACCCCCTGCCATCCCCCAGAGCTGCCCCAAAGAGGCTTTGCACGCTACAGGCACCACCAGCCACCGCTCTCGTTCGCAGAAGCGCCCTCCCGCCCGCCATTGGTGCTCAGGATATTTTCTACGAACAGGAGGAAGGAAGAAAGAGAAGAGGAAATCACCACGTTACGGGTAAAAATAGTAGAACGCCCAGCGGGGAGGCACAGAAGGTTTCGCTTCTGAGTACAGCACCGTTTCGTAGAAAGGGGCCCCGGTGTGCAAGCCCATGGGCACCCTGCCACGCTCCGGCCACCCCACGCCACCGTGCAGCAACGGAGAGGACTGGCTGCGGTGCTGGTGATGCACGCGGTGCCATTGCCTGTGCCCTCCCGCTGAGCACAGCAAGGTGTGCGCGGGATGGGGTGCCGGTGCCGTGACGCTGTGGGTAGCAGGAGGCCGGTGAGGGGCCGGTGAGGCGCAGGCATTGCACGATGCCTGTGCTTATCTCTCCCACGCAAAGGCAGTTTGTGCGCAGCCGGCTGCGACCGCAGCCCGTGCCCAGCCGGAGATAAGATATCGGTCGCTCGCTGCGCTGAGCTCCCGCCACCAGCCTGAGTTTGCACGAGTTGTGAGCCGTTTGCTCGGTCCCTCTGCACACCCCCTCAGGCAGCCCTTCTCTGCACCCACTCGAGCATCTCAGTCCAGACCCCTGGGACAGCCAAGCAGTTCGGATGCCCAAGCCCGCAGCCGTCCCCGCTGCCATGCCAGAGCAAGTCCCAGCAACGCCTCGAGAAACCAACGGACCAGCCAAAGACAGGCAGTGAAATCTGGAGAGTGATGAGCCGCCCCGAAAGCCTCGTGCTGCCACACGTGCACGCTTCCAAGAAGACCGGCTGGGTTTTGGTTGGATTTTTTTTAACGTGCAGTCTGTGCTGCGGTTAAATCGAATTTCTTAGAGTCGCAGCCTTCACGGGTTTAGTCTGTGCATGCCAAGATTAGTACAACCTGTCCCTAAATACCATAATAAAAAACACGTAGTAAGCGCTTTGCCTTTATTTATGTCAGTGCTGGTTTCAAGGAGGATGAATCACGTTTCCTCCTTAGCGCTCCTTTCTAATATGATTTACTATAAATAATGCGCGGAGAAAAGAACGAGGGAAGGTGACAAAGGGCACAGTGCACGGAGCCCAGTGTTGTCCCCAAACTCGGCGGCAAGAGCAGAAAAGCACCTTCAGCAGCGGCGATGGAGCTGCCGGCAGTGGGGAGGGGGTGTAAGCAGTACAGTCCCTGGTGCACAAATGCGAATCTGAGTGGGAATTAAAGGACAGGCAATAGCTATGTATTTATAAATGTACATATCTGAAACACTGTGCCTTGAAACAAGTCCCCAGGAGCTACTGAAAAATCAACACACCAATGGAAATCCTGGTGCCAGCAGGGACCCCGTGCCCGCCTGCCCAGCACCCGCCTCCCATTGGGTGCCTGTGCTCCTGCCGACCCCGTGAGCACGCTGGCGATGGAAATGCTCTGGTGTTTGGGGTTTTTTTTTAGTTTCTCTTTGTTTTTCCGCTCGGTCGATGTCGGCCCTCTTTATAGGTCACCAAGGTGAAAGCAGGCATCCTCCTCCCTGCCACGAGAGGTGGATTGTTGCGCGAGTGGGGTGGTGCAGGGGTCCTCTCTGCGATGTGCAAGACAAGTACCCGGGCATCACCCGTGCAGCATCTTCCGCTTGCCCCCGGCACTCTGCCTCGGCGCGCGGGAGACGCCGGCGCGCAGCCGCTGCTCGTACAGCACTAAACAGAGCAGGGGGTTATCAGCGCAGCTGATACACGCAGATAAAGAGCCCATCTCCCGCGCTGACACGGGTAACAAAGCAGGGTGTTTAACACCGATTTATGGCGGGCGGCTCAACGCGCCTCACAGTGCTCGTGCCGGCGCGGAGAAGCATTTCCTCAATCGCGGATCGCTGGCTTGTTTGCTAAACAACGTGCCAATAAAACAGCAATGAGACGATGAAGGGCGATGGAAAAGTAAAGCAGCACAGCAGGGCGCGTATCCAACCGTAATCTACTTAAAATCAGTTAAGAACACTACAGCGAAAATGATACGGGCGGCCCTGGCCCCCGGCCAGAGCGAGCGCCTGGGCCGCAACGGCTCGCTCCTGCAAGCCCAGTCTCACAGCCATCCTCCCTTCCTCTGCGAAGGGACTGAGGCGGAGGCTGCGCTCGTCAAGGAGAGGAATTCACCTTCATTTGCAAAAGCACGTGCTCCAACAGCGCTTACTGCTCAAGCAAAGGTTTCTGCTGCTCCCCTCATCAGCTGCAGAAGTTATCCAAAACCCTGTGAGCGTAAAGCGGCGTTCAACACCGATACCAAGCACTTCAGGCGTGCTTCAGCTGAGATAAAGATGACCCCGAATAAATACACACACAGCACTCCTGAACGCCCCACAGCAGCCGGGCTCAGGCCTGGGGATAAGGGATGTCAGGGCTCCACGGAAAGCTCAGGAGCCCACGTGAAAAGGTGTCTAGTCACACACAGAGCCACCCGCCTTGGTTATTCAAAAGGACACATAAACCTGTCTCTGTTGCTCATGTTACACGAACCTCTTCCATCTTCCCTTTGCTATGCACCCCCCTCCTTGTTTCAGCTGGTACCCTCTGCATGGCCGCTCTGCAGTCACCGGTCTCTACCGGGGCCGGAGAGCAAGCCGAGCCCCGGGAAGCCCAGCAGGACCTGCCACGCGCAGCTCTGAGGGCAGACACCGCTGTTTGCACCAGTGTTTTGCTGGTGCTGACAGGTCCCAGGTGCCCGTCGGCTGCAGAGCAGGACGCAGACACCCGTGCATCCCGACAGCACCTGCCCGCGATGGGAAGGAGGGAGTGATGCCCAGTGAAGGACTACACCAACCACAAAGCACTGAGCTCCCAACACCGGACCAGGGGAAAAAAGCCTTGCAGGCAGAGTGACACAAGCCAGGACTGCCGGGCGAGGAGGAATGAATGGAACAGGCTAATTTACACAGGAAGTGAGCACTTACCAGACCCTTCATCCCAACACACAAAACCCTCTGCCATATCTGGAAGCAATTACACCCAGTTAACATGATCTGCCTGCCACTAAAATTAACTGCAAACAGAAATATTTTTCACTTTTGCAACAGGAGATGCCATGGCCCCGTGTTTGGCTGCCGGGAAATATTTAGTAATTACTCATTTAAAGCCTCTCTTGAAGCTGTCAAGGGGGGGCGGGGGGATGAAGGAAAAGAAAAATCTTTCTAATTGCGAGCAAAAAGGAAAATGCAGATCGCTTTAATCTACCCAAGGAAAACAGATTTACGCACCGGTGTCACTACAGAGCCACCATCGCGTCGAGCGGGGAAGGCTGCAGGGATGCTCTGTCACCAACTGCCTGGGCTGCTCCGCACCATTTCGCCCCAAGCACCCTCGCTCAGGCAGGTTCAAGCATCGGGGTCCCAACCCCGCAACCGATGGGGATCAGTGCTGATCCACCCACCCTGGCCCTGGGCAACGGGCTGGGGAAGGTGGGTGTCCCCCAGTCAGAGGGGACGCAGCATCCCCATCATCCCCCAGCCACCAGCTTCTCCATCAGTAGGGAAGGCACAAAAGTTATTACTACTGGGCAAGGAGAAAAATAAATAAAATTTAAAAAAAAAATCAAAAATGGGAGTTTTCTGATGGGAGTTTTGCTTTGAAATGAAGATCTCTTCCAGCCGAAACTATTCTGTGATTCTGTGTAACTGCAACGATGGGGAATAATTGACAGAACAACACGGAAGCTGAAGGGGGCTTTTCCCCCTCTGCGCTCGGAGCCGAGCATGGAAACGGTTAAGTCCCCCATCGAATAAATCAAAAGTTCAAGGCTGCAGCAGCCCAGGCCGTATCCCCCCTCTGCCTATGACAAGAACCAGAGAGCCCCCGAAATCCCAAGCATCCTGAGCGGGGTCTCCGCCAGCGCTCACAGGTTACACGCTCGGGGTCAGCGTCGTGGACCTTAGCTGCAACATTCATTTCCTGAGCGGGGCACGTCCCCCTGCCCATAAAGCTAATCAGGGCTTCCTCGCCGGCCGCCCCGCGCTGCCGGAGCCGTGCGGCAGCGCCGGCGCTGCTTTCCATTAGCCCCTGATGATGCCAGGTGCCACTAAGAAGGGCCATCAGCGAGAAACAAGAGCTGCCAAGTCCTCCTTGGACTCTGGAAGCAATCACGGGCAGAGCAGGGGGGGCTGCTGGCTCTTTTTTGATTCCCTCCCCCCTTGTTTTCTATTGTTCCTCCTTTTTTTTTTAAAGTTTCGATTGCAGCAGAACATAAATTGCTGAATGCTTAAAATAAAATAAAAACCAGCTACTGTACTAGGCTACCGAAATTAACACTAATAACATCTCACAAAGCGCCTGGGATCCGATTTATCACATTTATTGCTTTAATGGTACGCTGCATCTGCTTCTCACTGTGACATGCCGAGCGGTGCCAACGTGCCTAATGGCAGCAGCAGCACCACAGAGATGAGCAGAGGGGAGGCTGGCAAGGGAGAGCCACGTGCCCGAGTATCTCCCTACGTGGCTACTCCGAGTTTGCCGTGGCACTAAGGTTACAGCTCCGCACAGAGACATCAGAGTGACACATCCTGGGGTGTTGGCACTGGGATCCCCATGGGAAGCTGTGGATGCCCTGAGTAGGGGCATTGTGGACCAGTGGGAGCATTGATGACTTGTCCTGCTGGTCCATACTGGTGGGAGCACCAGTGCTGGGTCCTGCACACCGGTGCTGCTGATAGCAGCCAGGTAGATCCACCTCCTCTCTGCACTTCAGCAGGGAGAAATGAGGGCAAAACTGTGCAGTTTGGGGCACTGTGGCTTCCAGCCTCCTCAGTCCTACCCTCCACATACTGCACCACAGCATGTCTTGTAGGTGCCACTCGGCCACGAAACCTCAAAACACCAAACTGGGATGTGAGAACGTGAATGGAGGCTTCCCCCGAGGTGCATCCCCCCTGTACGACAGCAGGGAGAGGCACTTTCTGTCCAGAACCGCTCCAAGGGGAGTGCTCCCCATCGCCAAGAAGCACTTTCACTTTCCAGCTGAGCATCTCCATCTCGCACAGACACATGTGGCAACCATGGCCAGTGAGCCGCATCGCTTCGCTGGGTCGGTCCCCAGACAGCACCGGGGCCGGGATGCTCGGCCGTGCCGCTAACCGACTCGATGGAATTGCATCCCCATCTGCCCTCCTCCCTGTTGCTGTCACCATTAAAAACCCGACACCACGCCTTTTATAAAGTTTTAAGGTATTTAACTACAAATTACTCCGGGCTCAGCACGGCATTTGTGTCGCAGCTTGGGGAGGTTTTCCTTCATGCAAACAAACCCAAAAAGGGCCGCTGAACTATGGCTTTTTTGGTCTGCAATTAGAAGCGCCGATCGATACTAACATTAGATTAAGTTTGAACTTTGCTGAACCTAAAAGGAAATCTTTTATAAAAAAAATTACAGAGTCGCCAACTCAATATACACTCAATTAGTCAAAACCATAAGCTTGGAAAAGAATTAAAAAATGGGTTGTGCAGCAGATGGCGGGTTCAGGGACCTGAAAAACCACCGGGGCTTGCAGCCACTTGGCCACCAAAAGGTCACAGCGCTGTGCTCTCCACTTGCCCATGTTACGACACGGCACGGACGATGCTGCCAGGAGGGTGAGGGCTGGGGCGGGTGACTGTCCCTCGGGCACCCTCCATCACCTGGGGCCAGCAGCCCCCTGGCACTTGGCAAAGCCCAGCAAAGAGCCAGCCCAGCCCTCTGCTCTCCTTTTTCCTGCCTGCTTTTCCCATACTAATGAAGACAGGAACAACACTCAGAAGGCTCTGAGACTATAAACATATATATTTATACTTATATAGGCATGTGTGTGTGTAAACAAACATACCCACCATATGTACACACTCGCTTGTGCGGTGTCAACAGGCACGGTATGCGCTGGCTCGCCGAGCTCCTCGCAGGAACAGCGGCATCAGCTCTGGATGGGTTCAGGCTCTGTCACCCGCTGTGGGTTGGCACACGAAAGCCATCACGCGGGGTGGCTGAGCATCCCCCCGGAGTTGCTGTGTTGGAGATGCCTCTCCCCGGCAGCTGCCCCAGCCCCCAACTCACCACAGCGGGGAACAGCTCTGCTCGGGGCACCTCTGTGCTGACTTTGGGGTCGGAAAGCAAAACCACAGCAGCAAACGTGCAGCAGAAAGAGGTCAGCGAAAGCTGCCAGTTGAGGAGCAGCGCTGCGGTGCCCCCAGCACATCCTGCCCTCGCTGGCAGCCAGCTCGTGGAGGGGGTGCTGGGACCTCGGCGTGGGGCGCAGAACCCCCCAGACCACCTCTGTGCCAGGCACCGGAGCAGAGAGGAGCCTGTAGCCGGCACGGTGCAGTGCCGCCACCCCCAGAGCTGCTCCATCAGAGTTACAGATCCCAGTCTAGTGTAGATGCTGTTTAACAGCTCCATAAATACAACAGATCCCACAAATCCTCCCCAAATGGTAATTTTCACCACGTATTAGAAAGCAAACACCATAAAAAAGCCACATGAGACCATGTCTACGCACAAACTGCCTTGGATTTAGACTGGGGGGGGTGTAAGTTCATTTGACTGTTGCTCAATGCCTTTCAACACGGACGCTCTCACAGATGGGTTTAAAAATGGCTCAGAGGATTCTGACTCGCCCCGTGAAGTTTGCCAGTGCCAGGTGATCCGTCTGAAAGCACGAACGGGTGAAGGGAGCTTGGCGCTGGCTTCAGCGACTGCCTTCAAGGCTTCGCTCGCAGGGGCTGGTGCTCAGCCCCGTGCCTCGGCCAGCGCCCGCCGAGCACGGTGTGTACCCAACCTCTGATAAGCATCGGGAATAATTAAGGAACAAGCTGGGACCGCAGCCCTGGCTGTCACAAGAACTCAAGCCCGGGAAGGCACCGTGAAATCCGGGCTGCTGCACCGGGCGGGCTGGGCCATGCTCCCTCATCTCCTGACCGCTCACCGGGTGCACGGGGAAGGGTCTGACCTTCCACCCCCTCGGGGCAGACCGCCGGCCAGCAGCGGGAGCAGCCGGGCAGCCCCAGCACTGCCCTCCCCTGCGGCCACATCGGTGGTTGCTCTTGGGCTCAGAGGGGGAAAGGGCGATGCTTGAGACACTGGCAGAAAGGCACGTTAAAATTCTCTCTGAGCCTTCACTGCAGCTCTCCGGTGACGTTCGGTCTGCATCACCGCGCGGCCGGGGAAGAGCCGCACCGAGGCAGCTCAGGGCACGCTAACCAACACGAGCCCCGGCTCTCCCGCCTGCGAGCGGAGGAACAAAGCAGAACGCGGCCACGCACCCACACAGCGCCGGGGGACCCCTCTGAGCAGTGAGGGCTGCTCTGGGCAGGGTCCCTGCAGCAGCTCCCAGTCGCTGGCCAGAGCAAGAGGCGACGCCTTGCATTCGCAGACCCACGCAGGGCTGAAAACCCCAGAGCAGCGGCTGCTGCCCATGCTGGAAACCTTCACGGGCTGAGCGTGCAGGGAGCTCCTGCCTGGGCACCCAATGGCAGCTCCAGCACACCCCGCAACGCTGGCGGGTGGTGAGCGTGCCAGCAGCACTGGCTCACCCGTGAGAGGCGCGCGTCGGCACGGCCACCGTCCCTGGAGCACGTTATGTGCATCGCCACTAATTAACCTGTTGATTCATTAAGATTCTGACAGGGTACGCAGCCTGGGGAGACTGCGAGCAGCTCCAGCACCACACCGGTGCTGCCTTCCCCCAGCCAGGACACTGCTGTCCTGCCGCGGGGCTGCAGCCGTGCCGGGTCCAGCGCTGCACGGTGCCCACCAAAGCACGCCCAGCACCAAGGGGTTTTACCAGCAACGCCAATTTAGGGGTGGTAATTAACACGACTGTCCCCCGGCCAACCCGGGGAATGAGCTCCGGTCCCGGCTCCCACGACTGGGAGGCGGTAAACGGGGGAGGACTAAACTCACGTGCCAGTAACCACCACCGCGCTCCCCCCCCACAGCAGCTCCCCGAGGTGAGGGCTCGGCACAAGCACAAAGATCCCCCCATCCTGAGCAGGGGAGCCCCAAAATCGCATCCACAGCCACAGCAGCCGGAGGTTCCCCCTCCGCAGGGACGGACCCGTGGCTCGGCAGCAGCGCGAGCCCTCTGCGCTCGCCCCAGCCTGACCTACGTGCTACTTTGTGCAAACTGCAAATATTTCATAAACCGGGACGCTGAGCAGCATAAACCGACCGGGCTGCAAGGCACTGCACAGCGATCCTGAACGTCACCGCTGCGGCTGGGCACAGGGATCCCGCAGGTCTCCCCCTCCTCACCCCACATGGACACGCTGGGTGCTGGCGCAGGGGGGTTCAGCTCTCGGCACAGGGTGGGTAAGGGCTGCCTGACCCCACAACATCCCTTTACACGTGGATCCCTAAACTCAAAGGGGAGCCACCAGCCAGGGAAACCGGTAGCAGGAAACACCGATGGCCCAAGCCCCGTCCGGGCTGTCCTCCCCAGCCGGCACTCGCTGGAAGGAACCTTCTGGCACAGAGGCAAAGTCGAAACAGCAGCCCCTCCGAGCGCACTGCTCCGCACCCCGGTTTTGGGTACGCGGTGGGAACTTTGCACTGGCACATGCAACACCCGACCAGCAACTGAGATCCTCCAGCGAGGAGCAACGAACGCAGCAGCGCAGCTCCGGCACTCACCTGTGCTGCTCGAGGGTCTCGTTGTCTGGCAGCTCTGCCCCGCACACGCTGCACTGCTCGCCCAGGGCTCTGCTCTCCGTCTTCATGCCGGCCGCCAGCTCCCCCAGCTTGCTGAACAGCTCCCGCTGGATGAATCCCTGGGGCAGCAGCCCCCCGTAGGCGCTGAAGTCCATGGAGACGGCCAGGGCCGGCTGCACGTGCAGGGCGGACGCCACAGAGGGTGGCACGCCGAGCACCGGCTCAGTCTTGTGGTTTGGCAGCAGGGAGTAGATGCCCAGGGGCTTGTCACCCACGATGGTGGCGGCAGCGGATGGCTCCGGCCCCAGTGGCAGCCCCTGGCTGGGCTCGGGAGGTGGCTCAGTGCCCTCATCCCGGGCGTAGTGCAGTTCACGGGCGCTGGTGATGACACTGCCACGGGTTGGGGTGCCGGGTGCTTCCTTGCCCTTCTCATCGGACTTCTCCCCGCCGGAGGCACCGGGCTCGGCCGACCGGGGGCTGTCACGGCTGGAGGCGTCGTCCACCTGCATCGCTTCGGTTTTCACCTCGGCAAGGCTGGGGGGACGGCGGGCGGCGGTGGGGCGTGAGTCCTCGGGGGTGCCAGGCAGCAGGGCGCCCTGCAGCAGCGACTGCCCGATGGTCATCAAGCTGTCCACCGCCGCCTTGGTGGGGCTCATGGCGGAGAGGGGGCCGAAGGAAGCGGAGGCAGAGGGGCTCTGCTCCACTGGGGCTGCTGGCAGGCTCTGGCCGGCCACACCGGGGTAGTTGCTCTCCTCGCTGGCAGGCTTGGAGATGAAGAGGCCCCTGATGTACCTTGACTTCCTCTCCTCCTCCTCCTCGGTGGCAGTGGCGGCACCTCCATCAGCCATGGCGACCTCAGCATCGTTGTCCTCGGAGGCCTGGATGGTCTCCAGGATCTTCAGGCACTGCTCCTCCAGGTACTCGATTTCCAGGATCTCAGCGGCATACAGCAGGTCGTCCAAATCTTCGACCTTGGCCTGCAGGGTGGCGGTGTAGGCGTACTCCAGGATCTGCTGGAACGTTTTTGGCGAGAGGAAGTCCAGGGTGTAATGCTGGCTGTTGCGGTGGAAGAGTATCTCAAACATCTTGCTGGTGCAAGCCAGCACCGTCCGGTGCGCGTGGAACTCCTGGCTGTCCACCATGATGACCACGTCGCACAGCGTCCCCGCCAGGCGCATCTGGTTGGCTTTGTGCAGCAGCCCGGTGGGGTGGCAGGGGTTCTGCAGCTGGATCGTCCCCATCTTAGTCAGATCCATGCCGCTCCCGGGGGCTCACTCATCAGGGTGCCTCGCCGCCGGCGCTCAAATCTGGGACCCGCTTTGTGTGCCGACTATCTGCGAAAACAAAAGGAGGAGGGGGGAGAGGAGCGGTGGGAGGGGAGGGGGAAAGAGGGAGAAAAAGGGGAAAAGAGAGAAATGGGAGGAGAAGGAGGTTAGCTCCGCAAAACTTTCGGCGGTGGGCTCGGTGGAGCAGCGCATCCCCCTCCCCGAGCAGCGGAGCCCCATCAGGTGCGCGGCGGAAGCCCCGCGGAGGGATGCGGGGCGCGGTGGAGGTGCGGGGGGGTGTGTGCGCCCCGGTGGTGCCCCCCCCCTGCCCGCACTCACGGCGGCCGGTGGCTGCTCCGGCAGTTCGCACTGCCCGCTCTCATCGCCGCCGCCGCCGCTCGCCGCACCGCGCAGCAAATCACCGCGGCGCCGGCCCACGGGCCGCCCCACGCCCACGTCAGGCTGCCCCCACCCACCCACAGACCCCCCCGCGGACCTCAGCTCCATCTGGAGTGCGGGCGCCCCCCCACGGACCCGCCCCGCGCATCCCCGGACACGGCGCGGCGTGCGGGTCCGGGGATGTGCGGGGCGGGGGGGTGGTGGTGGTTAGACATGAATGAGCCCCCACGCGTGAAAAACCCAGCCCTGACATCAGAGGGGAAGACAGTAAAAACCAACCAGACAGCCAAGTTTGGGGCTGAGCGATGAATTTTTGGCTAGGAGCAGTGCCTAAATGAAACACCACATGGGTACCGCTCATCTATAGGGATGCTGTGACCCCCCCAAATCCCACGGGTGACAGAGCAAGACACACAGGGAAAAGGGGAACTGTCTTTCCCAAGCAGGCAATGACTCTGCGGCACATGGCAGCCGGCGCAGGGCCCGGCATCGTCAGCTCAGACAACAAATACGGACGGTATTAGTACAAAGATACCCTGGGGTAAAGCAGCACAAATGTAATCTAAGGAGACTGTGATGGGGAAGTGTGTTTATAATTATAATGGGATTTAATGTACTTTGGGACCAGATGATAGCAGTCGTTTAACGAGAACAGCCTCGTAACAGAGGCCTCGCAACGGAAGGCGGTGCTGCTCGGGTTATCAGACACGTGTGACAGCGCCGCGCACGTGGGAGTATATTTAAGGGTAAGGTATCAGCTACCCCTATTTTTTGGGGGGTGAAAACTCTGCTGTTTTAATTGGCAGAGTGCAGGCAGCCAGCGTGCCTGCGGTACGCTTTCCTTAATTGCTTAAAACCGCTCGAGTTCCTCCCTGACTTTCAAATCTGAATGACTGAGGGGGGGAAAGCGCGCGACAGCGTGGCTTCAGGTGTTTGTTTACCCTCCTCTAACTTTTAAAAGGCTAGATTTCAGGACTGAAATTTCACAGCCAGTTAGGGGCATGTTTTTAGTGTAGCTCGCATGAAATTAAGCTGCGTGAGTCCCATTAGCAATAATGGAAATCCCACGGCTAAATTCCCAGGCAGCATCCTGAAAATTAACCCCCCAGTCCTTCCCGTCAACCGGTGTGTCGCACTTTTTGCTGCTCCTCTAACACGTATAGTAAAAGCTGCTGAGCTGTTTAAGAGACTGACTTCCCGCAGCTGCCTCTCCCCACAGGTACCGACTGGCCGACCCCAGGAGGGGCAACCCCACCTGCCCGAACCCCTCCAGCATTCACCGCGTGCCACCGGTGCAGGGGTGAGTGGCCTGGCATCTTTGGGGACCCCCTCCCTGGACAGTGGAGGGCTCAAACACAAAGCTTGATTTGTTTTCAGAGGCAAAGCAAGATGGAAGAGCTAGTTACACAGCAGCACCCCCCCGGGTGGGACCCATGGAGATGCCAAAATGATGCTTGGGAAGCCACCACTGCGGCCTTCGGGGTCGTTTCCCCGTGCCCCGGCATGGGAGTTAATCACCCCTTGCTCCCCCCTTTAGTACCTTCCATTTCCCTCCCATCTCTCCCCATCAGTTTCCAATTTATTTACTTTCCTGATCTTAATCCCCACCTTGCCATGTAACGTGTTTATTAGAAAGGAACCGGCACGTTAACCGAAAGAAGTGGGGCCCTTGTGTTAAATAGCAGTCACGCCCAAGTGCCTCTCCATGTGCCATTACTCCAAGTGATTGAGGCAATTTCTTCCTCCGCCACCAGTTTCAGTTGTAAATCTCTCAACCAGAATCGGGGGCAATGATGTGCTGTCTGGTGCGATTATTATTAACCTCCAGCATCAAACTCCTGAGACGGCCCCAGTTGCTCGGGAAGGTCTTCCCGGCGAAGGCCTGGGCGGAGCAGTTACCCCTCTCCCCGGGGAAATGCACTTGTCAATCACCCGTGCTCCACCAGCATCCTCGGGCCAACTCATCATGCCCCACTTCCCACCCCAAAGAGGGGTGCGACAAAATGACTCCCACTTATCCAGCTTGCCAGGCCCTGAACTTGGTTGCCCCCTGGACCCCGTCTCCCCACTGCTTCGGGGAACTGGTGTGCGCACACCCGAGCCGTGCGCGTGGCGAGGGGACAGGAACTTCCCTGCACTTCCCTGGGAACAGTTTTGTTTTGCTTTTGGTGTATTTGGAGGGTTTTCCAGCATTGCTGGTGGACAGTTTAATTTGCACAAGGATTTTGTGCAAAATAGGATGGGTTTGAACTTAAATCAGAAATCCATGACTTGTCAAGACTGACTGCTGGTACCGCTCTAGACTTTGGGAGTTTACAGCATCCAAGCTCCCGCCTGTGCACACCAGAGCAGGACGGAGCCGGGCAGGGCAGCTTTGCTCGGAGACGGGGCACGACGTGGCGCTCTGCCTCAGCGTGCGGCGAGCTGACAGCGTATGAAAAGATGATTAAATGCGTTAGACTTAAGTTAAAAGAAGAAAACCCTCTACCCGCACAAAGCTGTCTGTCAGGAGGAGGGAGGGAAGGGCGGCGGGCCCCCGGGAGGCTGCTCAGCGTGCGGCCACGGCGCGTTAAGCTTCCTGCGAAAGCCATTGATTAGCGCCAGGATCTGTGCGAGCCGCGCGGATATCGGACCCGAGCGCATTGTGGCGGCACGGGGGAGCGGAGCCGTCGGGAACAGGCCCTTCATTGTGCCCCGGCTCGCTGCACAAAGGGAACCTGAGAGTCACTGCGAGGATGCAGCTGGTTCGGGGGCTGCGGCTCGGCTGCGAGCTGTCCACGTTGCAAACAATGCCAAAATAAACTGGTGCTGGAGCACAGCTGTAACCCAACCGGAGGGAGCTGCGCAAGAGCTCTCCACTGCGGGAAGGGTGAAGATGTGCAGGCAAAGAACTCGGGTGGAGCTGACCGGACACACGCGGACCACCGGGGGGAACACGCTGCAGAAACCCTTGTCCACCCTTCCCACACGCCTGTCTGTTCCCTCCAGCCTGCAGACCCCAGCTCGGCAAGGGACAAGGTCCGGCCAACGCTCGAGGCACGGCAGCAGCCACAAGAACTGCGCCACCCGCCTCGTGACCTGCGCAGCCCGGGGTGTCACCGTGCACGTGTGCATCTGTGCGTGACTGGCAGCTTCCCGGCCTGGAAAATCCTCCCTTTCCTCTGCTTTTTGTGTCACCTGGGCTCCTTTGAGGGACACTGCATCCCAGCAACAACTGGGGGACACTAAAATCCTCACCGCGCGAGATGTTTCTGCTGGTAAGCACCGCTCCGAGTCACAGGTTTGCTCATTGGAGCAGCGGCTCAGGGCTGTGGGGACAGTGGCACTGATGCCCATCCGTCCAAGGAGAGGAGCAGCATCCCCCGTGGACCACCGAGGGATGGGCACACAGCACACCAGTGTCTTTCCAGGAGCGCGTCCCTCTGTTCCTCCCCCTTCCTCCAGGCTGTAGGTGCTGCGCAGCCCCTAAGACAATGAGGCTAATTAGCAGCTTAGGGCCCTGAGCCTGCCAAGGCTGAAGGAGAGCAGAGCTGTGACTCAGGAGGGTGGCAGCCCGGGCCAGCCTTCCTGCATTCCTCCCCTAAATCCTCCACACAAAAGGGAATTTAGCTGCAGTGACTCAGCGAAGGAGCACAAACTTTACAGCCGGGCTTTGAACCGCCGTGTTTATGTATTCCCCCCCAGCAACGCGCTGCCGGGTTAGTAATTAAATAAAAATGTCTCCCTCTAGCAGGCTATGACCTAATCACTTGTACAGTACCTATTTTTAGCATTACCCTTTGTACGTATTCGAGAGCGCTCGAGCCGAAGGCAGCAACTTTTGAAGTCCTAATAAGCGGGAGGGGGGCTGTCTTTGTTTAATTTACTGTGTAATTATTTTTCCTCTTTTTCCCTTCTCTTAACCTAAAATATTTGACATCCTGCATGGGACAAGAAGAGAAGATGTGCCAAGGCTTTAAATGTCAGCCCTGACCGTACGGTGCTGAGGAGGCTGCACGCGTGCTTGGTAAAGTTCATCCTGGAAAAAAAAACTGCTTTTAAATGGAGAGGAATCTGCACCGGGGCCTCAGCAATGCACACTGGGGTGGGCAGAGCGACCCCCCTAAATGGGGGCTGCTCGGACAAGGCTTGCTGCAGTTTCAGTCTGCTCGTCCTCCCTCTCCCTGACCTCCCCTGGACTTTTGGTTCTCCTCTGGATTAATTTAGCACTGGGGCAGGTGACCATCTCAAGACATTATTAATGTCCCCCAGGAGCAGGGTGCATGACTGCACCCTCACTCAGGAGCCCCCGCTCAGGGGGATGACCCATCTCCAGAAGGATCCTGCCCAAGTTTAGACACTAATGAGAATTTCAGGCAAGTTAAATACCTACTGCACGCTTTTCTGAGCGCGAGACTAACATCTCGTTAACGTATTGCTTAAACCTCCTTTAAACAGGGCAGTCTGCAAGAGCCCCCAGACAACTCTGGAGCTTAAAAACCTGGCAGTCACTCAGGACCACAAGTGGCATCAGCCATCCCGTGGAGAGCAGCTGGTTCTCACCAATACACGAGTTCCTTTGCTGGAGGAACCAAGCCAAACCCTGACTCCCAGCCATCGCGCAAACCCCTTTATCCCCAATTCCATCATTCGTCTCTAGCACGGGCAGAGCTGCGCATCCCATTTCCAGCTGCACAGGTCACCTGTCCCCCTTTCCAAAGAGAGATACATATATATATATACACATACACACACACACACCTCCATGTGTGTGCACAGAAAATGCATGGCTTGTTGTGACAGTGCAAACAAGCCCACACTTATGGAAGCCTCCCCCCCCCAACATATCTACGCACTAAATATTCACACAAAATGCCTCCGCAGCTGGGGAAACTTCTGCCAAGAGGGGCTCCTCCCCCCTCCTTCCCTTTCTTGCACCAGGAAAAAAAAACAACATCTCGTGGCTGCATCACACACCATACAGATCTTGTTCCTAAAATGTTTCTCGGATGATCTAGCTGCATAATGAAGGTATTTTAGTCTCAGATTAAATTCCTGCTCGTCTCATTCCATCATTCCTCTCTCAACTGTGCAACTCCAGAACGTATGAGAGAAAATAAAGTCTGAGGCCAAATCTTACAGTCGAGGTTCAAGGTTAGATATTAACTGATTTTATTTTCTTAATAATTGCCAGAAGATACAATAAACCCCTGGTATCTTATCTGGCCACAGATTCCTCAGTGACTGAAACCTCAGATAACATTCGTGCATCAAGACAGCTCGCGGACCGCCCTCCTCGGGGGAGATAGTTATGAATCCCTCGCGAAGGTCAGGAGAAATCAGCACCTTCCAGCTCCATCCACGTACGTGTCCACCGCCACCGATCCCACGGACACGGGCTCTGCAGCCTGGTTGTGCCATGGGGCCAGCGCTGGGACTGGGACGTGGCTTTGAAGGAGCCATTGTGCCCTTGGACAGTGCTGGAGGGGGCTTGGCACCGTCCCCCTTCAGCCACACCGCGTTCCCTGCTGGAACGGCTCGATCGGCCTCCGAGGAATGAGAGTAAACACTCCTGCAAAGCCCTTCCTGGATAAGACCTGTCTGCCCAGGGCCAGAGGTTCCCACGTGCTTCTGCGAGCGGCTGGGGATGGGAACGGCGGGGTGGTGGGGATGGAGATGGCAAGGCTCCTCCGCAGGCAGCTGACACAGTCAGCACCCACCCACCCCTCCCCGGCTATAAAATCGAGTCCCTTTGGAAAGCCAGCCACTGTTTCTCATCTGCACACCTCCCCTCCACCCCTTCTGCTTCTTCAGGCACTTCATCCTCAGGCTGGGAAATACCAATTCCCCCACAAATGGACCCAAATCTCATTTCTCTCTGCCATTCAGAAGAAAGGTCTCCATTAAATGCTTGGTGTCACTGTGACCTGTGGGGCAGCAATGGCCTTGGGGGGGCTCTGGGCCCAGAGGGCTTTCAAGGGGTACATTTTGGAAAGAGACCTGAAGGGGAAGAAATTAAATCCCAACTCTCATGGAAAAAGGTAGTTATTTCAAAGGAGTGTGAAATGGAATAAGGAAAAAAGTTTGAAAAGCCTAAAAGCAGCATTTCAGAGGCTCTGAAAGATTTTCTAAGCACTAAGTGCCCTTCCCCTGCCATAGGGAGACCTGTACCCCCATAGAAAACTGGCTGAGCACCCATCAGCTGTAATAAAAACCAAAGTTCACGGGGTCTCCCCAAAAAGGGCTTTATTTCAGACACAAAGTGGTGCTGCATTAACTGGCACATGAAATACTTCAGCAGCCAAGTGCTGTTCAAGAGTTCGGCTGAGGTGATGAGAAATTATCCTCGCTGCCTTTAAATCCCGTGAATTTGAGGTAATACCTCTCCTCATGGCACCCCTCCCTGGGAAGAGCATTTCCAGCAGGACAGGGGCAGCTCTGGAGCACGCACCGACAGAGCGGCTGCCGCACAGCCCAGCGCGGGGCGAGTGCTCTCGTCTCTGCTGCCGCCCACGGGAAGAGCAGTTATTCTGGACATCAAAGGCGGTTTTGAAGTGGACATTGCCATGGTAATTATCTGAGATCATCCTGCCCTGCATCCTGGGGCACCGAGCTGCTCCGGCAGGAGGGCACCGTGTCTCCCAGCCCGGCGGTCATGGCCCTGCCTCAACCCACGCAGCCGCAGCCGGGGAACGGCGAAGCTGACGCCGTGCTGCTGTGGTTACCTGCATCAAGACAAGCGTATCCCGCTTGCAGCACTCCAGCCACTGCATCTCAGCTCACACATGCACTGAAAGAGTTGTTTTCTTGGTGGTTTTGCATCTCGTTCAGGTTTTGGACCAGAACTGCAATTGCAAACAACGCAGTAAGTGTCTCTGGTCTGCTGTCACCAGCTGCCTGGGGCATCCCTTCCCTCTTGGTGACCTGGGGCAAGGCTGCAGCTGCAGGGAGAGTGGGATGCTGTTCCCAGGGCACACACCAAGTGGGATGCGCCACCTCCCTCCAGTCCCAGAGCAGGACTGGAAAAGTACATTTTCCTTACATGGTGGTCACACAGTGCCCAAGATGAGACAATTCCAGCCCCCTTGACCTGAAATGCTGTCCCTGCCCCTCGTAATCCTAATCCTGATGAACGCAGGTCCTGATCTCCTCCAGAGACCACTAAACGAGTGTGCAACTAAGATACTTCCTCTTTTCAGGGCCACAACTCGTGGCTTTGGATTCCACGATCGGGCTCCCAATGTGCTCTTTCCACAGCACAACTTCATCCCTCCAGGTCCCTCTGCAGTGTGGACATCGATGCTGCGTATGTGCGCCAGCACCCAGCGTGCCCCGCTGCTGTGCCCGGAACTGCTTCTGCAGGGATGAAGTTTGGACGGCGGTAACGGATGGTGCTTGGTGGTTACTCCCACCCCCAAGGGCTGCAGACCCCAGAAAGGTAGCGGCAGCCACACAACCAAACACTCGGAGATCTCAGACGAGGCTTAGGGGGAGGTGGGTCCTTCTCCGGCGGCACTCCCGCCGAGGTCCGTGCTCAGAGGGAGGAGAAGGGGGGAAGGAAAGGAGATGAGTGAGAGTGCTGCCTGCTGCAAATATTGACATAACCATTATGGGCATGTATAAAACTCCCATTTGCGTGATGCGAGCGTGATATTCTTTGAATACTTCTGTCTCGAGGAATTCTTTATTTTGCCATAGAAGAAAAATGTTTTCATATTCTCTCCTGCCGTTCAGACCTGCAACCCAGCGAGCCCTTTTGCCCTTGAGAGCCATAACATTATTTGTTAACATTTTTATGATGCCAAATGGTCTGTGCTAGAACGGGTGCCATTCTTTAGCTGGGAAACCATATGGCATGCCGAGTAATAAATAAGGTATTGTGATAGTTAATGAACCTAATTGCTAGCAAAGGCTTTAATACAGAGAATGTGCTGCTGAGAATTTAGCACCACATTAGAGATGCAGCAGAGCTCCTCTGACTTCTGAGGCTTAATTTAAGTTCTATATTGCAAACTCCAGAAAATAATTCCAAACCCTCCTGCTGGAAAAGCAACCTGCTGGTAGACTGTGATTATACTGAATTACTAAAATCGCAATCAATTTTATACACTCAGTTAACCCTTGCTAGGGAACTTGCCTCTCCACGGTTTGAGGGGAACCCACTTCGAAGAGGAACAGGAGTGGAGCGAGCGGGAGCGTCGCGGTCCGTCATCCCCACCACTGCTCCCACTCCCTGGCATCTCCCTCTTCTGGGAGCAACCCCTTTTCCCGGCCTCTCCGCCTACCAGCCGAGCCGATCATAGGCAAAGTGGGGAATAAAAGCCACGATTAGGAACGGTCACCGCTATTTCTCTCCGTGACTAACTTAGTAACTGCTGTCCTCACACCACAGCAGCCAGACGCGGCCGAAAGCGCAGATGCTGCCTCCACCTCGCAGTGCACAGGCTCCCAGGATGCGCTCACACGCCTGGAGAGCACGGCGGAGGCAACCTTAAACATAAAGTTAAAGTCACTTTGGCTGCCACGGTCCTGGAGAGTGGAAGAGCTCTTCCAGCCTAGTGAAATCCCCAGCATTGCTACAGATTCTAAATTTGAAAACGTGAGTCCTTTCAGTCTGGGAAGCCCTTGGACGCCTGCAGCCGTGCTGCAGCGTTGCCTGCACCTCCAAGGACTGCTCCTAAATGCTCACTGCCATTGGAAACCATCGCTCAGGCTCTGCACATTGGCCACTTAAATCACCTGTCTTTATATATAAAAAGCTGCCCGTGGATGGCAAGCCCTTTTCAGGGACGCAGTCGTCCTTCCCTGAGAGGCCATTCACCGACCTGCTGCAAGGGGAGACCCGCCGAGCCCTCGGAGAAGAGCAGCACTGCTCTTCCAGTCCCTCCAGAGGGGGGAAAAAGAGAGGTTATTGGTTTCTTCCCTGCTCTGATTGCACTCGGCCATCCTGCAGTCACGTCCTTCTGCTGACAGCGGGCGACTCGGCTCTGCAAGGCAGCGGAAGCCCGGCTCAAGGCACGAGGGAGGGAGGCAGGAAGGTTCCCTGGAGGGGCTGCCCTTCTCCATCCCTGGTCCTCAGCCTCCTGCCCCGGGCTGCAGGCGAGCGGCAGGGACTGGGTGTGCGCCCCGGTGATGCAGGGTGTCAAGGCAGGAGGTGGCAGGGGCCAGCACCCGACGGTAGCATCAAATGGGGAAAGCGCCGAGATAAAGAGCTGCGCAGGGCGGATTTAATACTGTACATAAATACACTTTACAATCTGGGGACGGCTCGGCACTAAGAGGAAACCATTGGAATATTTTATCGTGATGCAGATCGAGTGAAAAGACTGTGAATAAATAAAAGGGGAGATAATTATTTGATGGAGTTCTCTTAGGATATGCCACAGCGGGGAATACTTACGGAGAATACATATGACTAGAGAGACACAGCTATTGAAGCATCAAACTAACCTATAAATTGTCAGAGGAGAAAATTGGAGGAGAGGAATGGATGGGGCTGTGGGCACCGCTCTCATCAGTAACGCCGGGCTGCGCTTC
Source organism: Podargus strigoides (assembly GCA_028020825.1). Taxonomy (NCBI): domain Eukaryota; kingdom Metazoa; phylum Chordata; class Aves; order Caprimulgiformes; family Podargidae; genus Podargus; species Podargus strigoides. The sequence goes on from CM051646.1 coordinate 424,927, forward strand.
CCACCTTCCCTCTCACAGTTCCCCTGCCCGAGGAGTCACAGTCCCTGAAAAAGGGAAGGCTGCCTCTAATAAATGTCTTGCAGAAATTACGGCCGAGCCACTACAGTACGGAGATGGCATCGTTTATCTCCCCGCCATCTGCGCAGGCTGGTGGGGCCGGGGAGCAGCCGCCTGCTCCAGGGAAGCCTCATCTCTCCTGCACGTTGGTTCCTCAGCAGCACCTAACGTGCCTCGTTAGTGGTTATTCCTCCATCCCTCCATGCACCACACGCCCATCTCTGACTGCAGCCTCCGAGACTGGCTTTGACCTTGTGCCATGCACCCCCATTTCAGAGGGTAACCCCCCCATGGGATGGGGTTTCCAGCTCAGAGACTGCCCAGGTCCATCCCCTACAGTGCATTTCTCAGCACCTCCCTTGAGCTGACAATTCACTGCCGAGCCCCCAGCTCTTCCACAATGGGGTGCATCCCTTGACCACGCTCCCCGCCCGCTCGCAAGCCAAGGGTCTCCAAGGAAGCGCTTTGCAAACTCTAAGGAAGCTGCGCACGCTCGCAGCAGCGGTTTCCCTGAGGTCGGAGTGCTTCCTAGAGGCAGAGCTGGAGAGAGCCCAGCGCTCCCTGCCTGCCACCGGCACGGATCTGACCGGTCACCATCTCCCTCCGAACCAGTTAGAGGTTCCCATCTCCCAGGTAATAATCACATATCAATCCAAGTGACTTCATTCACCGCTGTTCCTAACGGCTGGCTGCAGCTGTAAATAACCCGCGAGATCTCATTTGTGCAGCACAGAAATTAGAGCAGTTGCAATGCTTATTCCACCTTAGCATCTCTGTTACCAGCCATGGATGCGGATGGGCTCCAGACCCACGCCAGGGACCTGGCACATTGCCTTGGTACAGGGCTGGCCGCTCCCACTGGAAACGCCGGTGATAATGGTAGGCGGTTCCCAGTGGTTTTGGCACTGGTCCTTCCCAAATTGCCCCTTTCAGCCACCCCTTCCCTCCCACACAGCTCCAGCCCTCCTTCCTGCAGACAGGTCGGATGCAAGCGGACAATGGGAGGGGGCCAAGGAAGACCTCCCTCCACGCCAGGGTCTCCTCCTGCCCTGCCAAGCCCAGGGACCAGGTCTGTGTGGGTGTAAATGGCTTTACACCACGTACTGACCGGGCTGATGTCATTAGCTCTGAACAACTCTCTGGGAGCGAAGGAAACCATTGATTCCTTTATGGGGAACATGCAAGACACAGCCCGTGTTGCAAACAGGCAGTCGCTTGTAATTAGCAGAGACGCTCATTATTTTAAGTGAGACTCGGCACCATTTCCAAAACCCTGAGCAAGAGCAAAGTCAGTGCCGAACGCTCCAAGGCTGGCACAGACAATGAAATCAAAGGCCGTCTGATGATGACAGGTCTCCCTCCCTCCCTCCCTCTGCCTGCCAGAAGGGAATTGCTCAGTCACCTGCACCCAGAATAGGACTTTGTCCCCATTCCCGTCATTAATTTATTCCCTGTGAATTAGTGGGGCCCCGGAGATTCACAGAGCCCACCTGTTCCCATCGCCTGCCTCCCCGTGCCCGACTCTGACATTTGAAGCCTCGGTGGCAGGTACTGGCACCAGCAAATGCTCCCATAAACCATCCACTGATGCAGTGCCTGCCACCTCGGTGCCACCGCCGGGCACGGGGAGCTGGGAGGAGCATCGCACCCTGGCGGGGATGAACACGTGTGACCCATGCATTTTCCCCTGGTAAAGTAGCTTTTAACCATGCAATAGCAGAGATGCTCCAAGGTAAGGTACCCCGCTTTCAGTGACTGGAAATCATCACCAGACATCTCCCCACCCAGCTTCATCCTTTCGGTGGAGGTCACGCTTACACGAGTGTTATTCCATCTATTCCAAATGCACAGCACTGCTTTAATTGCTGCCATTCTGGACTCTAAACAAATTGGCCCTAAATGCATTTTTTTGCCCAACAAGATGTATTTTGTTAAAAGGGAATGAGAGGAGGGCGATTTTTAAAACCACTATCACCGTAATGCGACAAAATTACCATGCAGCACGCAGGGGTCTGAAAGCTGCAATTAATATCCCACACCTTTCTGAATCCTTTGTGTCATGACAGTCCTGGAAAAACAGCGGCTGGTCTGGGTCTGCAGCACAGGTGCATCCCCCCCTCCTCCCCTTGGACCCACCACAATGCCCAGATGCCAAACGCCCCATCCCCTTCCCAGGGGTGGAACAAGCAGCAAACAAAACCACAGTGTACCCCTGTTCCCACCTCAGTTCTTGCCCTGCTTGCAGAAGAGCGAAGGCAGTGGCCAGTGTGCCCTCACCCGTCTGGCTCCACTTTGGGACCCGTGAGCCCACGCTGGCCACAGTCAGGGTGTCACGCACAGTGCATCACCACGGGGTTCAGCAAACAGGCGGTCGGGTAAAGGAGAGCCCCTCCTAGCACTCCCATCAGAGTCAAAGCTACGGGGTGGGCACTGCACACTGGTGCATCCCCATCGCACCTCACCCTCAGGAAACTCAAATTCATCACTTCTGCCAACTCATTTGTCCCTCACACCACGGGAGCCGAGAGCAGACAGACATCAAGGGATAATAAAGAGGTTTTTAAAAGCAATCTATACACAATCTCTATGGAAGAGGGCAAACACTCTGGCTGGAGCAGCCAGGGAGCGACAAACTGCAGAGAAAATACGAAGGTTTGCAGCAAACGCTGTGAAGTTTTACACTCCCGAGACCCAGGAATAAACGATGCGCCCGTTCCAAGCAGAGCGGACGGGAAGGGTTTCCACAGGGCGATAAAAGAGCCTTACAACGGCCCACTGCAAGTCACCTGCTGCAGTGGGGAGAAATTCAAACCAGAAAACAGAACTGCTGAAATCTCCATGGAAGAGAAAGAGGAGAGAGAGGATAAAAGGAAGAGTGCAGGGGAACGCGAAGCTTTTGTTCGGGATCCTCTGCACCACGCGGAGGAAGAGGCGCCTTTTGTTCCCAGCACTGAGCGAGGGCCCCGGCTGCTCCTGCTCCCCTCCGCAGGCAGGAGCCACAGCCACAGGGCGAGACCTGGGGTGAGACCCCAGCAGTGTGCCCACTTATTAATTAGGTGTAATTTAACTAAGACCATACGGATGTACACGCAGCAGAGGAAATCAGCCCAGCACCAGCGCTTGCTGCTGCCCCAGGAGGAAGGGGCAGATGGAAAGGCATGGCAGGAGGCGGGTATTCCCCCAGTCCAACAGGAAACTCGAGGTGCAATACTTTTAACCAAGTAAAATAAGGAAAACAACCTGAAATGTTCTCTGCAACAACCAAAACAACCAACCACGACACTTCTGAGTGGCTCCACCAAAATCTCCAGCAGATGCCACTAAACCTCCATCACTGCCACCTCCCCAGGACCCTCTGCCCAGGGAATCCCAATGACAATTGCCAGACGAAGCTGGGACTTGGCAAAGAGCCCTCGAGAAGCTGTGGCATTTTAGAAAATAAGTGCATTTTCTCCTTTTAAAGCACAGTTGTCTCCACTTTTTCCCAAATAACTCGTGTTTTCAACAGAAGAACAGTTGCTCCCTTCTCCAGAAAGTATCTGAGACTAGAAATAATTGCTTTTCGGATGCTCTCTTTACACATATCCCTGCAAACATGGAGAAGAGGAGCTTCTACAGCTCAGTCCAGTAAAAACCACATAAAATGGAGAACAGGGTGCTTTTGTTCACGCCCTCAAATCACACCCCCCTTCCCTAGGCTCAGCGATGTGCCGCACACCGGTGCCCGCGTGTCTCACTTACCTCTCTCCTGGGACGTCAGCACAGCAGCAGGCTGGGAAGGGTACCGGGGTGGGCTGGAGCTGGTGGGGAGCTTCAGGGCTGCTGCTGGTGGAGCCCAAGACCAGCCCTGAGGCTGCTGGGGCTTAAACCTAGGTCAAGCCTGGGGCTGAACCTGCGGTCCGAGCACAAGCTGGCTGCTTCCAAACCAGCTCCTGGGCACCGACACCAGCTGTACTCGCAGCAGAGGCCATGCAGAGCCCACAGCACAAGCACCTCAATGAGCTCCAAGGGCAAAGCCCACCCCCTCACCCACCCTTCCCTTTATAACTTCCCCAGTTGTGGCCCAGGTGATGGACGAGGCCAAGGTGCTCCTGGTTGGGTTGATGGGGCACAGCCCCATCTCATCAGGGAGGGCTCCCCTCCTCCCCACCCCTCCTGGCAGCTTTCTGCAGGGACTGCTTTTATTTTTGCTGTTTTTCCTCCCTGTAGCAGCAGATTTTGTGCGTTCTCTGGGAAAGTGAGCAGAGCAATAGGATCCGCAGTGTAAACACCGAAATGCTGTTTATATCAATCAGAGAAGCACTTAGGTAGAGATGACAATGGAGCCCACAGAGCCCTAATCACACACTTTGATTGAACTAAAAGTATGGGGGAAAATGGAAATCAGGCGTCTGGAGCTGAGATTTCAATAGAGAGGGAAAGCTGGAGTGGCAGAGCCATTCGGGGGCTGCTCCCGGCTCGGGGAGCCGCAGAAGCAGGCTTTGCATCCCATTCCGGGGGCAAGGGGTGCCGGGCTGGTGGCGACAAGGCTTGCCACCCCGAGGTGCTTCACTGCTCCCACTGACAAAGACCCTGGGTGCTGACAGTTCGCAGCTTTATCCCCAAATCATGTCACTGAATGAGGCTCTAAGGGCTGAAACACAAGCGCTGCGCTGGTGAACAGCACCAAAAATGAGCCGAAGCCCGCGAGCAGCAGCAGGCCCACGCTGCTTTTGTATTCCTCAGCCCAGTCTCTTAACAAATAATATATCCTGTGTCTGGCAAGGGCACACGTGTCGAGGCTTGGCTGTGGGGCTGAGGCAGCTCTCTGAGTCCTGCTGCGCATGTGGGGATGCTCAGGACAGCGCTGACCACCGGGGCACAGAGCGAAGCATCGCTGGGTTTTAATTTTTGGTATCGGCTTTGCTGCTGACCCCTTCCCTTCCACGTGAGCACCCCCTCGCAGCATGGGGGGGTGAGGCTGGGCGGCCGCATCTCGGCGTAGCATGCAGCACCTCACGCTTCGTTGAGCTCTGAGGATTTAACAGGGGGCCAGTTCACCTCTCTCCACCTCCTGTTCCTGTTGCAGAGCTGAGATCTCCGGTGGTGGGGACAACCCCCCCCCACTATCAATAGGATTTACCCTAGGGCTTCCAGCTGCCAGGCTGTTGTTGGCTTTGCCCTCAGAAGAAAACCTCTTTAAGGTGTTCATCTTTCCAGCTGACGTCCTTTGGATGCTGCGTATCTTGGGCAGCCAGTTTTCAGTCTGAGGATGACGGCAGCTCATCCGCCCGTCACTCCCAACGCAGGGCTTTAACAAAGCAAAGGCCGATGACATAGATGCGGAGTCGGTGATAAGCCTAGGACTGTTTGATCATTTCAGTTCCCGCTGGGCAAGCAGGGAGATGAGATGCTGCGGGGACTGTGAGAAGCGTGGGGCTCTGCTGCCTCTTCGTGGCGGGGATGGCGAAGGAGGCTGTCGCCACCGCATCCCCCTCACTACTCCCTGGGATGGTGGGCGAGGGGCTGCCAGGGACCACGGGGCAGGCAGGGACCCCCACCAGGCTCCGGGTGGGCAGTGGCGCAGGGTCCAGGGTTGGCTCTGGAGGCAAAATCTGGGTGCTGAGACTGGGAATGTTCTGATTTTTGGGGCGAGGATGTGAAATTGCAATTTTCCAAGGAAAACCTGGAAAAAATAAAAGAAAAAAAAAACAATGAAAGAGAAGGGGAATTTTTGCAGGTGCTTCTCATGGACTGGCAGCGATTCCTCCTTCCTCCCAGGGGGACTCTGCCAGGGCACCTGACAACCTGAAAACCTCCTGCCCATGTTGTTTTACCAGGCACGCCTGCTTCAACCTGCTGTCAACAAGCGAAGGTGTCAGCCACACTGACTCTGTTTACCGAGCTGTCAGCGGCGATGGCCGGCGGCACCGACTGACACAGGACTGCTTTAGTGCTGTCAATTACTGTAAAGCCAGGGATAGGTAATGTAATTCCAGGGATTGCCATTAATTATGGTCATTTGTGCAGGGGATTGCATGGCTCAGGGGCTGCTGAGGAGGAGGTTCAATGGTGATTTATTATGGGAACAGTAAAGCTCAGTGCAGAAACGGAAAGAGAAAGCCCTGCCCATGACCAGGAGTGCCCAGAAAAGTTAAAACCGAAAGTACAACGTTGGGCTGCAGCAGCAAGATGGAGGCTCCAGCCGTTTTCACTGAGGGAGAGGTCTACCAGCAGACCTTCAATGCTCGTGCCTATCTGGACGAATTTTACACCTTGACCGACAGCAAGGGACAGTCGAACTCATTCCTGAAGGAAAACCTGAAGGTCCTGTTCAAAATGTTCTCCTTGGGTGAGTCCCCCTGTCCCCTGGTGTCAGGCAAAGTCTGACAGTGCCATTGGCAGCGCTGCCTGCGGGCTGGGCTGCTGCCAGAGCCCTGGGCAGGGAGGAGGCGGGGGGCTGCGGCACTCGGGATCGCATTCCTGGGTCAGGGAAAGCACAGCCCGATGGGGCTATGGGATGTTTCTGTCCCGGGGCACAATCTCTGTCCTCACTGGGACGGTGTTCCCCCCACTCTGCACCAGACGGGGTGAAGGGCGATATCCTGATCGACGTCGGCTGTGGCCCCACTATCTACCAGCTTCTGTCCGCTTGTGAGCGCTTCCAGGAGATCTTCGCCTTGGACTACACGGACCAGAACCGCCAGGAGCTGGAGAAATGGCTGAGGAACGAAGCGGGAGCCTTCAACTGGAGCCCAGTGGTGGAATACGTGTGTGAGCTGGAAGGGGACAGGTGAGGCTGGCTTCATACTGCCCTGCCATCACATACACGATGTTGTGAGCATGGAGGCTAAATAAGAACATAAGGAGCCTTGATCTCTTTAATTGTTTCTTTGCTTGCTAGGGAGAAGTGGGCTGAGAAAGAGGAGAAGCTGAGAAAGAAGGTGAAGAAGGTTCTGAAGTGCGACGTGACCAAAGCCAACCCCACGGATCCCGTGTCCCTGCCTCCTGCCGACTGCATTGTCACCACCCTCTGCCTGGAGGCTGCCTGCAAGGACCTGGACACCTTCCACAGAGCCCTGAGAAACATCGGTGCCCTCGTAAAGCCAGGTGGGCACCTGGTGATGGTGACCGTCCTCCGGGAAACCTACTACGCCTTCAACCAGCAGGTTTTCTCCTGCCTCTACCTGGAGAAAAACATGGTGGAGGAAGCCGTGGGGGGTGCTGGCTTTGACGTGAAGTTCACCGAGGTCCTGCCATACAAGACCGGTGATATCCGCGCCGACTGTGACGCCGTGCTGTGCCTCGTGGCACGCAAGCGTGCTGCCACCACTGCATAGCCCGCGGGCACTGGAAGTGAGAACAGCAGCATGGCTGCTCTCAAAAAGGCTCACCAATGTAACCCACAGCCCCTCACCCCCTTACCCGAAAGCAAATAAAGTTGTGAGCATTCTGACAGTGTCCGTGGGTTGGGATTTACGCGGTACGTGCAGCCCCGAGGCGTGGGGTAACCCTGCCGGTTCACCCCAGTAACATGACCCTGCCAGGTGCCAGCATGCAGGTGAGAGCAGGGCAGAAATGGTCGGCAGATGGAAGCGATACTCTGCTGGCCGTGCTCCGTGGCTCTCCCACGACTGCAGCCAGCCAGGCCTGTGACATACCGGAGATTCACGTTCGGGACACTCTCTGTCCCGTCGCCTTTTACTTTCTCGGTAAGAACCTAATTAAAAAAGCCCCAATGAAGCCGTTAGGGCTGTGGGGTAACCTTGGCACCAGTATAGACTTCCCAAGGTGATTAGAAGTGTGTGCTGGAGACACCACCAGCTCCAGCTCTGCTTGGTGTGACCATCCCTGGAGACACCAGAATGCCCTGCGCAAGTGGCGCAGGTTTCTGGCACTGCTGCAAACATCAGGCTCAGCCTTGCTCTGAGAAATGGAGCTGAAAACCAGAGGGTTTCTCGCTCGCTAGTTAATGCTGAATATAACACCACCCTTTCACAAGGACCCCCGCGCCTGCCAGGCAGGAATTCAGCAGCTGCTGACACGTTCTCTGGAAATAACACGCTCAGGTCTTGTAGCGCTGGTGTCTTTAACCGCCGTTTAACTGCTCCAGCATCGGCATTGCTGGGGATTTTTATGGCCTGTTTAAAAAGCACGATGATTCCCTTCACAGAGAAGTGTGTAGCTACAATTACCCTTCTGTTGCAACCTGCTGGGAGTCACCGAAAGCCTCTCCTGGTGAAGAGGCCGGGTGGCATTCTGCCACCGGAGGAGCAGGAGCGCAGTCAGGTGAGAGGGAAGGTGCGGCTGACACCTGTGATCAGCTCTGGGGACAGAGGTGGCACAGCAGGAATGCGATGGGTGAGAGGGCTGAGAGGCTGCCGGGCTCCTGTGCCGCATGGGAGAGCCGAGATGCAGCCTGGGCTGGGGGATCTGCAGCTCAAGAGCACCAACCCAGAAGGCAGGGCAGGAACAAGGCATCAGCACAAGCAGCGAGCTGAGGAGGAGTTGCTTATTTTGCCTCCAGAGCAGAACTGGTTGAAGTTTCTGCAACATTTAAGAGTGCCTGCATAGTAAGAGTGAAAACAGGCAGCTAAAGAACACGTTTGGCCCTCCAGAGCAAAAAAAACCTTTCTGGTTTTCCATTTTCCTTGTTTAAAGAGCAAAAAGGGCATAAAATAGTAACAGAAAAAAGGGAAAAAACCACAGCAGAATTATAAGAGCATGCCTGTGAAAATCCTGAAATAGTTCCCTGTTCTCTAGTTGAGCATTTTTGGTGGTCCGGGCCATGCGAGGCTGCGAGGGGCAAGGCCTGAGCCCATCGACACCTTCCCTGGGTCTCTGCACGTGGCTGTGCACGGCCACGGCGCTTGCGGAGCACACCGATGGCGCTGCAAACCCCCCACGCTCCCAGCCAAGCCCAAGGGGACCCAGAAAGGCAAAGAAAGCCAAGGGAAGTAAACGAGGCTCCAGGGAAATTAAGGCAAAGTGGCAGTCCTGGCAGAGCGAGTTAATAATTTCCTTTCTGAACGAGTAACTGTTTAGAATTTAACCAGGCGAACACGATTAAACCAAATGAATATAAATTCTAGGTGCGGCAGTAAGTAATGAAGTGAAGAAAATGAACAGCGCCTAATTAACAAGAAAATAGGATCTGCCATAACATGTTGGAACCTAATGAAAAATGAAGGCTCAACTTCCCCTTTCAAAATTTTTCCAGATGGAAAATATCCTTGTTTTACATCCGGCGCATTCTGAAATGCCCAGGGGATTTCAGTGGCTGGGAGGAACCACATTCAACCCAACAACAGGGGCAAGGCAGCCAAACATTGCAAAATACTCAGTTGAATAAAGCAGCTGAGCACTGATTGTGCAGTGCTCAGCCCAAACATGAACCCAGAAGTGTCCCCTTCCTGTCAAAGTGCAACAGAGGAGCCTCTCTGGTGGGAGCGGCCGCAGGAGCAGCCCTGGGATGGCAGTGATCATAGAGAGGACTGCAGCAATAAACCCCAACAGTGGCATGAATGCACCGTTCTCCAGCCACCTGCACCCATGCTTCCCCTCCCTGTGTTACTTTGATGACACAAACCCACGCCTACGCTCCCTTTGTCCTGGAAGCCTGCGGATCACACTCACACTGGGAAGCGATTTGGTCCTGTGGGTGCAGCTGGGAAGGGAGGAAAAGGTCGGGAGGCCGAAGAGAGGGCACCTGCTGCTTGCCACTGCGCTCACGCAGCTCCCCGGGAATCTCTGCTGGCTCTCCGAGCTGCAAACAATTAATTGAGGGGTTTTTAAAAAGGTATCACAGTGTTTAACAGGTAGTGTTTGATCAGAGCCATTCAGGTTATTCGAGGGCTGTTCACAACAGCGTGGAAATAACAAAGAAAAGGGAAACTGAGGGAAGCAATCACCTGCTATGCGGCACGCGCAGCCGCGTGCTGCTGAGGGGTCGCAGGCCTCGGCCCACTGATGTGTGTGGTGGCCGTGGTGCACAGCCACCCAGGAGCTACACCTGACGCACGGAACAACTCCGTTACGCTACACGGCGTTTATTAGAAGCTATTACTTCATTACCGAGGCCCTGGAGGGAGGGGGGCGGCGGGAGAATGGCGCCTCGCAGGCCAGCGCCCCACGCCCCCGCAGGCACAGGGCCTTCCGGGCCGCAGTTCCCTCCTTGGGGACCCGCGGACCCCCCGGCCCCGGCTGCAGGGCACAGCTTCCCTGCTGCACGCCGCCTCCGCCGCCCCCAAGGCCGCAGCAGCGGCCTCTGCCGTCCACCGCCCCGCCGGGCCGGCCCACCGGAAGGGAAGGGGGGGCACGCAGACGCATTGACGTACAGACGTACGACGTCATGCCGTAGGCGCCTGCGCAGAGACGTGCGGTGGCGCCCGTGAGCGGGGTCCGCCTGGCCGCGGTGATGGGAGCGGCGGCGGCCGAGGCGGATCGGACCCTCTTCGTGGGGAACCTGGACCCCAAAGTCACCGAGGAGCTCATCTTCGAGCTGTTCCATCAGGTACCGGCGGCAGCCGCCGCGCCGCGCTTTATACCGGGGTAGGGCGGAGCGGGGAGCCCGCGGACACCATGGCGGGGCAGGGCCAGGCGCGGCTACGGCGGCCGCCGGCGGACAAACTTTCGCGTGGCGCCCGGGATGCTGTGCGCCTCCGTCGCCCCCAGCTGCTCGGAGAGCCGCTCCGTGTGCGTTTAACCCTTTGGTTTCCGGATTCGCAGGCCGGACCGGTGATTAAGGTGAAAATCCCCAAGGACAAAGACGGCAGACCCAAGCAGTTCGCGTTTGTGAACTTCAAACACGAAGAATCGGTCCCGTACGGCTTGAGCCTCCTAAACGGCATCAAACTCTACGGCCGGCCCATCAAAATCCAGTTCCGATCAGGTACCTGTGGAAAGAACACCCGGTAACGCCATTACTAGAGAACAAGCGAAACTGCTGCCAGTGTCCCCCTCCCAGACTCTGACACGTTTATATTTAATTGGGTAAATGACATGGGCTTCTCATCAAATGGTCACTCACCTTATAGCCGATGATTTTGTGGAGTGATGGTGTCAAGCAGGCAAGTGCTTTTGTGCCTGTGCTTCAACAGGGGACCCTTCTGTCAGTTACAGCCAAGTATAACCCCAGACCTGAGTCTTCTGCTGTTTTTTTCACACCCAGGTTGTGTTTGTTGGTTTTGTGACATGTTTGTTTCTCCCCAGGGAGCAGTCATGCATCTCAAGACAGCAACCCATCTTGTCCCCCGCACGGAGCCACTGGCACCAACCTGTCTGGTGCGCCGCACCCATCATCAAACTGCAGCAGGTACGCGTCCCCTCAGCACACGCCGTAGGGAAGGGTGTCAGTACGCACAGTTTGGGTTAGAACACGGCCATCACATGGCTCACAGTGTTCCTGGCACTCTGTCCAAGCACAGTTTGGTCTTTTTTTCCTGTGGAGCAAGTACTTCCTTAGCGCACTGTGTTCTGGTGCCTGAAATCCTAATGCAAAGAGAATAGCGTTGTGTTTTCATAGAAGCGCAGAAAAAAATCTTGTTTGTAACTGGGGAAATGCAACTGGGCTGCGAATGCCCCCTGGACTGCAGCAGTCTTGAGTTAAAGGCTAAAATTCCTCATCTTTTCTTCTCTGCAGATATGACAGGGCTCCTGACGGCGTGGCAGCAGCAGGATTCCCCTCGGTGCAGCGGTCTCTGCCACCGGCTGACACCCTTCAGCGACACGCGGTGGTACGCCCTTCGCTGGTGCTCGTAGCGTCCGACCCTACAGTCGCTGCTGACAGGCAGCACATGGCAGCGTTGTCTCTAATTCTGAGCAGTCCTTTCCTATAATGATAGTGAGAGGTTGTGAGAATGTTTGGAGCATTGAAATGATAATTCCAGAAGATTTAGGGCTCCTGGTGCTGAGGTGGTTAATACTGAGGAGGGCTTTGGGCTTTAGGAGAAGCAATTGGTAATAGCTGTTTTGTATGTTCATGTTTAGTCCCATTTCCAAACCAAAACCTTCCATTTTCCCTTGTATTTACAGCGTGATTAGTTGCAGTTTGGAGGCCAGCGTGGGGGTTGCCGTTTCTGTGGCCCTAGAGGGGTTCTGGCGAGTGCCCCAAACCCACCCACCCCTTTTCCTCTTCTCTCCCCAGATGCACGGCGCCATGCGGCAGTTCGGAGGGAAGTACGAGCAGCCTGGCTTTGCCCTGCCCGGCTACCAGCACACCCCCCACGCCATGCCACGGCGCCCCGAGGTGCCGGCGCTGCGCAAGGGCAGGCTGAATGCCCACCCCTACCAGCCGGACAGCAGGCACTTCGCCCGCGAGCCACGCTTTGGGGAGCGGGCTTCCGACTACTGCCGGGCCAAGAGGGAGGAGTACAGCTTCGAGGAGAGGGGCCACGAGGCTGAGCATCATTACCGGGGGGAGCTGGCCTATGGGGACAGGCAGCGGGATGGCTGGAGCCACGACTACGACTACCGGAGAGAGGGCTACAGAGAGGCCAAGTGGCACCCGTCACGGCATTAACGCCTGCTCCGGGGTTTTTAAAGAACTTGAGGGCAAAGAAAGCTCAATCTGTTTCTTACTGAATATATGTATAAAAAAAAAAAAACAACCCAAAACCCGCCCTGCCCCATCACAGTTACCTTTTAACGTGTGTGAAGCTCCTGGCAGTGGAATCCTTGCCGGAGCTGTGGCGGAGCAGCCGCTGTCAGCCTGGCTGTGGCGCAGGGATGGAGGGGGGTGTCTCCGTGTCACAGGCGGGGATACATCCTTTTAATGGAGCTGGGGTGGGATGGAGGCATTCCAGCACCTGGAAACATGTTGCAGAGTGGTTTTGATACAGAATATTTGAATATTCCTTGTCTTGGATTAAAAGTCTCCCTGGAAAAAACCCGCGGGTGAACCCTCCTCCTTTCACCCTCGGGGAGTACAACGGGCTCCGTGTGATCGGAGCCGCCAAGGGACCGGTGAATCCCCCGGAGCCCTCCAGTGTTACCAGGGTCGGGACAGGCTCCGATCGCGGAGCCGCTTCTCGGGTTCCCCGCCCCCGCTCGGGAGGCTTCCGGGGGCGCCCGCGCCGCCGCGACTACATCTCCCAGCAGCCCCTGCGGCCGCCGCCCGCGCCTGTACGGTTGTATGCGCCGCGGGGCCTGCCGGGAGTTGTAGTGCGGCGGCGGCGCTTTGCGGCCTGGCGGCGATGCTGGGCGGCAGCCGCGGTGGCCTGGGTCGCCTGCGGAGCTGCGCTGGGCGGCTGTGGCGGGGCCGGCGGCGGGCGGCGGCCATGGCCGGCGGCGGGATGGGCCAGCGAATGGTCTGGGTGGATCTGGAGGTGCGGGGTGCGGGAGGGGAGGCAGGGGGGGAGGCGGGCGGGCCGCGGGCGCGCTGACGGTGCTGCTCCCCGCTGTGGCAGATGACGGGCCTGGACGTGGAGAAGGACCAGATCCTGGAGATGGCCTGCCTCATCACCGACTCCGACCTCAACGTCCTGGCCGAGGTGAGGGGGAGCCCCGCGCCAGGCCCCAGCCCCGCAGGGGGTTCTGCTCCCAGGGAAGGTGGAAGCAGGTCTGGGGTATCCCCAGCGCCGGCCCCGTTGGCAGCTGCTGCTCCAGAGCGGTTCCCCGGGGAGAGCGCGGGGACACCTCTGTGCTGCCGCTCCGTGCTCTGCAGCAGCGGCTCCGCCGGTGCCCGGCCTCGGGGGCACAAGGCTGCTCGATCCCAGACTTTTTGTTTGTGTTTGTCTCTTTCCACCAGGGCCCCAACTTGATTATTAACCAGCCTGACGAGCTGCTGGATGGCATGTCTGAGTGGTGCAAGGAGCATCACGGGAAGGTAACCCTGCTGCTGCACTCCCGCTACCATTTCTCTTTCTTTGCCATGACGAGAATGACGTATAATTCAGAATTATTAGCTGCAGTACAGTCACCTAGAAAGGGACAACTCCTGTGCTGAACAGTTTGCAATCAGACAGAGGAGACAAAGAATGGAAGACAGTAAGTGTCACCCCTATTCTGTACCGAGGGGCTGATGCGTAACATTTTGCCTGAGGTCTCACAAGGCATCCCTGGCTTGGCTGTGAGTTGCGTTCATGTATCTGTAGTCTTTATCCTGTACCTCAGCTGCAGGAGGGCCCCGAAGTGGCCTGTGCTTTGTTGTGTAGTTTTCAATAAGTTTGAGTAGTGCTGAAAGCTGCTTTCTGACATGAGAGCCAGAAGCCTCAGCAAAGGCCAACATCTTGTGAGCAGTCCCCTGAGCTGGCTGGAGCAAGAGCTCACGGGAGAGCTGCAGGCAGGGTGAGAGATGCGTCGCTGGGCCTGGGAACGGGATCTGTTGCTCTGATATGTCCCACTGGTTCCCATCGTCAAAGGCAGAGGCTCAGCGTTGTGCCTCAGCATCAGGTTAAGAAGTGGGGTTCAGCTGCTCGGTCTGCTCACTGAGCTGGGGACTGTGACAGGAGCTGAGGGTACAGGCTGGGTTGGACAGGCTCCTCCAATAGCTCCTGATGAAGCCTGTTCCATGTCGCATAAAATAATATAAAGGATAATTCTGATGGAGAAGGGGAAGACGTGGCTTGAACTCCCAACTAAGAATAGGTGCAGGATTGGTGTAGAATAGTCCAGAGCTGAGAAAATGCAAATTTTTCGCTGCGGATTTAGGTACTTGTAGGATTAAGCAGGCCGATTTACTGTAAACACTGGATTGCTATTTTTGCCCGTCCCCTCAGCGCTGTAAGCCTAGGGTATTTATTTTTGCTGAAAGCTTAACTTTTGCAGTGAGAGATTATTTTTAGTTCTCTCAGCCGCCTCCTCCTCACCAGTAGCAAGAAAGCGAATGGATTTTCCAATCCCTGGCGAAGAATTGAAATTCAAGTTAGTTTTCAATTAAGGCCTGAAGTTTGAAGACACCCTTAAATCCCTCCCCTCCTCCCCCCTTCGGCATCTTGGGAAGGATTAGCAAGGGTTTGGGAAATGAATATTAATTTACTGTGATGGGTGCTTTTCCCCGTCTCCAGCTGACGACTCAAACTCGGTTTCAGTTCAGGAGTGAGTTGAGGATGGTAGCATACGTTATCGCTGCTCCGGAGGAGCTACTTATTTTTAATTGACTAAGAAAAGAGAAGCAATTAGAATATAGATGAAAATGCAGCCACATAATGAATTTTTTAACCACCACTTGGATCTGTCAAGTAGATTTTTTGCAGCGCAGTCGTGGAAATATATAGCGTAGCCAGATGGAAATAAATCACTGAGAACGCTCGGAGCAGATTTGACATTTAACTGTTGGGAAAAAAAAAAAAAAGGAAGGAACTTTTCTGATTTATAGAAAGCTTGATAAACACTCAAGCCGGGATCCTGATTATTTCTGTTTGTTTATACCTGCCACTCTGTGCTGGGGAGGTGGGTGCCTCTCCTTAAGTAGAGAGAAATATTACACTCTCCTGGAGCATCTCTGGAAGTGTCTTCCATGACTGGGTACTCCTGATCTCTGACGGATGGCTCTTTTCTTGCAGTCTGGCCTTACTAAGGCTGTGAAGGAGAGTAAGATTTCATTGCAGCAGGCAGAGTATGAGTTCCTGTCCTTCGTACGCCAGCAGACACCCCCGGGTCTCTGTCCTCTCGCAGGTAAAGTATATTCTTCCTTAATGATGACAACATCTTCCCTCCTGCAGCTCCCAGCTGGACGCCGAAGGGCCCGCTGGTACACCCGGCGGGGGTGCTTTCGTTCTCTGTGCTGAGATCCAGCACGCAAATCAAAGCCTGTTTAGTCAGGAGAGGTTCAGCAATGGCATCATCCATTCTGCAGATTCCCTAAAGGAAATACTGCACATCATTGCTGCAGGAAGCTTCTCTTCCTGTCTGCATTAATGATTCCGTGTACGGTTATAATTGGGGTGGGTGTCCTGATTGCTGACAGCAGCCTGTGACCATAAAAACCTGAACAGGAAACTGAGTGGCATCTTGTCCTCACTCCGTGTATTGAGCCAAAGGCCAAACGTGAACCTTCCAAATGTCCTGTGACCTGGAGCTGCACTGGGGACACACATGTGGTCTTAGGAGCAGTGATAAGTGGAATTAATAGCAATGCCCTTTTTCACTTGGCAGAAAACCCGATAATGCTTTGATATTTATCTGCGTGACAGGAATTGTAGGAGTAGTAACTGGAGAATTAATAGAGGGATTACATGTTTAAACTGCCTGTGATCCTGAAGGGAAAATCTGACAGACCTTTACAATCATATTTACAAGAAAATGAGATAAACGAGCTGCTCGCAAGCAGCTTCTCACACCTTGTGATCTCTCCCCAGCTCGCTCAGCCCGCTCCTTGTTGAGGTGTCGTTGGTAGCAGCTTTGGAACGTCTTTGAAGAAACATCTTGTTTTGTGTCTTTGTAGGTAACTCCGTTCACGCAGATAAGAAATTCCTTGACAAATACATGCCGCAGTTCATGAGGCATCTTCATTACAGGATCATTGATGTCAGCACTGTCAAAGAGCTTTGCAGGTAAATGCTCCCCAAATGAAGTAGTCGTATAAAGGGAACCCGGGAAGCCTCTCGAGTGGCGCCAAGGTGCTCTTTAAAGCGAGGTGGAAGGCTGCTGGGAGACGCCTGGGCCTTTCATCTGTTCCGAGTGAGCCCCGAAGTGCTCTGTGACTTTGCAGCATGATGACTCGTGGGGCTGAGGCTTCTCTGGATGCCAGCGAAGCCAAATTCTTTCAGCAGCGCTGACAAACCCACAGCAGCCACCGGCTGTGTGTTTGAGTCCCAGTTTCCATTTTTAAGTGCCCCTTTTCTCCGCTTGCAGACGCTGGTATCCAGAGGAATATGAGTTTGCACCAAAGAAGGCGGCTTCTCACAGGTGAGGTTTCTGCTTTTGTCTGTAACAGAGCAGGGTTTGTCACGCAGGAGCCACGAGCAGGATACGAAGCTTCCTTTGAATTCCTGGCGTGCTGCTTCTCCTGCAGCTGACGGTGCAGGCCGTGTGCTTCTGCTCCCTGTCGGGTGTTTGTATGCTCCTGTCTGACGCCTGGTTAGTGTAGGGAGAGGGGTTACTACAATACAGGGAATCAAAGTGTCCTTATCTATTCTGATTTGCTCCGTTTACTGTTTGAGTTTGGTAACACAGATACGCCTGCTGCTCCTTTGACATCGCACTGAGAAATCACGTGATAGCTCAACAGCAGCTTTGTTCTGTCCCTGTGTTGGGCAGGGTTGTTCACAGAGACACTAAAATTGGGAGACTGCAAAGGGGGAGATGAGAGTTCTGCTCCTGGCTGTTTCCTGAGTTCCTAATGAGTCAGAGAGCTCCTTCTCCTTTCTGTGGGGGGGTTTAATTTTGAGTTACAGTCAGTAACAGTCTCGAGTGCTGCTGGAACTTCATTGCTTTCCCCGACCCGAGACAGGGAGGGTTGTGTTTATTTCTGACGGATGATGTGCGGTCCGTGCGGGGCAGTTTGAGCTCTCACAGCCTGGAGTTTGTCAGGCGCCTTAGAATCCAGGAGTAGCTGGAGACACATGCAGGCGTTCCGAAACCCACCTTAATTCTCTTCCAGAGCACTCGATGACATCAGGGAAAGCATCAAAGAACTTCAGTTCTACAGAGACAGCATCTTCAAGAGGAAAACGGATGAAAAGAAAAGGAAATTAATAGAGAACGGAGAAAGCGATAAAAGCGCCAGCTGATTGCCCACCTGACCTCGCGTCCCCGGCGTGCAGGGATGCATCTCCTGCTTCTCTGCTGTTTGCAGGTCTCTCGAGAAGCTGCACCCTTCATTTACCGTGTTTCTTAACAGCTGTTAAAACGCAGGTGAAGCCCGAGTCACTGCCACCTCTCTGTTTGAGCAGGGAGTCGACGTGCTCGAGCCTCAGCAGCTCCGTGGTTTGATACTCCTCTTCCTCGGGTTTTAGTCTTTCACTGCGCAATAAAAGCGGTTCTGCTGAAGGATGGTGTCTCTTGTAAGCTGCCAGGGGACCCAGCCTCTTGGAGCTTGGAAAGAAAATGCTCTGGGAAATTATTTCTGCTGTGTGCTTTACAGAGAACATGTTACTGCTTTTCTGGTGTGCAGTTTAACCACATAAACCGTGGCATAACCTCGATACCAAGCAGCGGCACGCGATTCCTGTGGTCCGGCGGGTAAACGGAGGCAGCAGGGACAGCCACGATGTCCCAGACATCAATGGCACAAGTGTTAGGGTGGTAAACAGTACTCCAAATTACTGAGCAAAAAGCACACCAGTAATTGAATCGTTCTGTGTCTGCTGCACTGGTAATTACTGTAGCGCGGCAGCGTCTGTGGGGAAGGTGCTGCAGAGCTTCACAAACACGAAGCTCTTTGCTAACGAAGGCGTCAGTGGGGAAGGGTCAGAAGTGCTGGGCTGGGGCTGCAGCGGTGACCGAGGCCGTCCCCTGCCAGCTCCTCGGGTCAGGAGAAACGGATTTGTCCTCTTTAATCACAGAACCGCGGCAGCGGCGCGGGATTAGGAAGGAAAAGCCCACTGGATAGAGGGGAGGAATCGGGGAACCCTCCCAGCGCTTCCCTCTTCCCTCGGGAGCGCAGGGCTGGGCAGCAGCGGCGGGATGGGGAGCGATGCCGCGAGGGGGAGGTGGCTGGGTGTTCGCTGCAGAAATCCCCGGGCGTGAGGGAGAGGGAGCAGCCAGGACAGGCTGCTTTTGGGGAGCTGTTTTCCAGAGATCTCCATCAGCAGCATCAGCCGGGACCCCAGGACGGTGCCGCATGAGACCGAGGGCGCGCGGTTCAGCGTCGCCCCGGCAGACGCTGGCAGAACGCCACCTGCGCCCACGGCCATGTGCCGACAGAATCTGCTTTACCTTTGGCTGCTGTTTTGTTAGCTTCCCTCCCTTCATTTGACTTCTTCTTTCTGACCTATTTCTCCTCCTTTTCATATTTTATTCCTTTTTAAGAGGCTTTTATTTTTCTCAAAACATTTTTTTTTTTTTAATGGAAAACATGCCATCTGTGTTTATACATTTTAAAATATTGTTTATTCTTGCTTCTGAAGTAACTGTGCCATGTGAAGGATTTTTATCTCATTTTCCTGTATTATGCAATAGGTTTCCTGTTTTTTTTATGCGCTGGCATCGTCTGAGGTTCCGATTTAGAACCAATTTGTCACGCGCCTTGGCAAAGCGCAGATAAAACCCACCACAGCAGGTGTTGTCACACTGGAAACGCAGTTCTCTCCCGCATAGAGGGGGTGTGTGGGGCTGAAAGGGTGCAGACCCCCCAAAAAACACTGCCCCCCCCAGCTTTGCACGTTCACTCGTCCAGGGGTGCTTATAGCATTTATTTCTGTGCGTGATGCTCTGAAACCTCACTCAGTATCGCTCTTACGATGGCGGAGGTTTTGAACAGCAAAATGACATTTACCCCTGTGCACACTGCTGTTAAAGCATCCCACCATCCCAGAGGACAGCTTTCCAGGCTGGCCCATGTGGCATGCCCATCCTGGCATCCACGT
Source organism: Podargus strigoides (assembly GCA_028020825.1). NCBI lineage: Eukaryota > Metazoa > Chordata > Aves > Caprimulgiformes > Podargidae > Podargus > Podargus strigoides. The sequence continues at coordinate 444,432 of CM051646.1, forward strand.
TGGTGTTAAATTATTCCAGTGTAAGTGATGGTGAGGTGGGTTTGGAGGAGGACACATGCCATCCCTGCCCTTCTCCTGCTATTCCATGCCATACACAGCTGGAATCAGAGGTGAAGTCCCTTCTGCAGAGATGACAGGCAGCTCCATCAAACAACATTCCTCCTTTCCACCTCCCTCCTCTCTTTAAAAGACAAACGGGACACAAGTGACAACGTGTGCCACATCTCGCCTGGAGATGTGCAATGCAGAACTGGGACTGCGCCACACGCTCCCCAGGCCGTGGACTCTGAGTCCTACTGAATCCTCCTGCTGCCACACTGGCATTCCAGCCCCCGGCAGCCCCTGGATGTGGTGAAGAGAATAACAGTGTATTTTTGGTCATGGTAGTTAAAAAAAAATATTACTCGAAGGCAAATATAAAGTGTGCCCAGGTTTTTCAATTTAATTTAATAAATTATCTTGGCTCCAGTAATTATTTATTTGAAATAGGAATTTGCTGAGGGGCCTCAAGTCCTTTTAATACTACATTAATAATGTAACCACGGATTACCGATGCAATTCCGAAGCGAGTGAAAAAAACACACTGCTTATTCCATCACCCAGGTTTCAAAGCTGTTCTCAGCCTGAACGTGCAGTCGCTCCAGTTGGGAACACCAAAAGGTGCAGCAGAAACCTCATCCCAGCCAGCAGTCAGGCAGTCCCTGTTCCCATTGCAAAGCCAAGAGCTTTCAGAGCTCCTGTGGCAGCAGGAAGGACAGGGATCGATATCCGCCGGGCGGCCGCAGCCCCCGACCGAGGGGGAGCTGCCACAGCCCCATCAGATGGAAAGAGCAAATATTTCCATTTAGTCTACAAGTCGCAAACGACACTCGTGTGATTTCCCTCTGCTCCCCCTCGCTCGTCGCGCCCTGGGGCTCCCAATCCATCTCATCAACTCTTTTATTTGCTCCTGTGCTCGGAACAAATATTTTATGTGTGTTTATACAACAGGTTTTTTACGATCCCACTCTGCCACTGGATTTCCAAAGCAAATGAAAGACGGCGCGGTGGTCGTGTACGGGGTGAAAGCTGCCTAATGCATATGTAAACCCAGCTCCCTGCGCAGGAAGCCATGGAGAGACAGTTAACAGCACATTAAATCCCGTTCCCTGCATGAGGCAATTTTGCTTTCTGATTTGCTGTTCAGAACAAGAGTCCCTGTGGCTCCCAGCACCACCAGGCTGGAGGCTTTTCCATGTGGAAGCTCCTTTCCAGACGCAAGGCAGAGAGAGCAGCCCATTATCATCCATCCATCCATCCATATACCTTTCTCTGCTGTCCCCTGCACCTCTCACCCTGTTCATCCCTCTACACTGTACTGTTTGGGTGAGAACCATGGAAACTGGGAAAAATATACACCAAAGCAAAGGAAGAGAGAACTAAACTGTTGCACTTCTCACTTTTGCTTGGCTTCAGAGCAGCCCACCTGAATTTCCATTTCCCGGAGGAATCCCCTGCCCTTTCCCCCCTGCTCCTCAGCACAGCCCCTGCCTTCACTGCAACCATCCTCCCCACAGCATGGGGACGACACGGCCCTTATTAAGGCGAAGAATGGCACCCCTCGACCCAAATCCCCACCTGGTCCATTCCAGCAGAGCTGGATGGCCCCTTGGAGACAGCAGGGATGCTGCGGGCAGCCCACCCCAGTGCCACTGCCAGCGCTGCCCACCAGCCATGGGAGATGAGGGGGTGCAGCTCAAGGTCAGCTGCAGACAGCCTGGAGTAGAAAACCTTCAGGCCTGGCTTCTTTGCTTTGTTTTGGTTTGGTTATTTTTGATTTTTTCCCCTCCTGCTGCTGTTGATGATACCCTTTTACTGGCATAACTCACTGACGATGACAGATAAGCTTTTAGGACAGTGACATCTCCGTGACACTTTAAGTGCCCTAAAATGACAACACAAGGACGTGCAAAATTATCCCACACATACTCAGTAAAACACAACTTGTCAGAAACTTGTGTGCCACTGCAGCTGCCTGGGTCCTGCCGAGGATGGGTCGCCCCCCCCAACAATCTCACGCGTGTTTGGCCGCGCTCAGACTCTCTCTTTCCCTCTAAACCAGTGCTTGCGGAGCGAACCGATCCATAGATAAAGGAGAGGGAACCACACAGGGACTGTCTGTGCGAATCAGGCTGCAAGAAGTACCATTGGTCTACAGCTGCCTTAGTTCCCTGCAATGTTTTACTGATATTATTGAAAATAAAAGCTTTCCTCTGTGTATCTCCACATAAACACGCAGCCTGCGTGAAGGCACAAGTGGAGAGGTCGCCCTGCAGCCTCCCCTGGCTCCCCGTCCCCTCCTGCACTCTGCCAGCACACTGCACTAAAATAAAATAAATTAAATAACTGCGCCCCGGAGCCAGGCAGACGAGACCGGAGGGAGGATCGTGCTCTCCAAACTTTGCAGAAGGGAAATGAAGCGCAGGAAGATGAAGTGACCTCCTTAAGGTTACAGGGGGAATTTGTAGTGGAGCCAAGATCTCCAGGGTCCTCATCTGCTTCTTCCACCGCCAGATCTTCCTTCCTCTTTCTCTCCAGACAGATAAAAATAAACCACGTTTCATTTCCCTTTGGCAGCAGTGTGACTTCAGTGCCGAGTCTGTTCTGTGAACTGCCGGGGCCGCGGCATCACCACGACGCTGCCTGGGTCTCTGCAGTGCCCTCGTGCTAGGGGATGGCTGCCCATGTGCATATATATATATATATATATATATATATATATATATGTATGTATATATTCAGGTGGATATATTAATTAGGTTGTGTGGTTCCCCCCCCGCAATTAAAGCAGAACCCCCTCATAGTCCCCTCTGAAGCGAACCTCTGGGTCCAGGGAAACTTTTCACCGTCAGCCAGCACTGTGTGGCGCCCGTTCACATCGTCCCCTTCACTCAGAATAAAACAGCTCCTGATAAGGATGCAGCAAAAGACCTTTCTCACCAGGGCAGTGTACGGGCTGTAGGATTTTACCCCCAAGCCGTATCTGTGACCGCCCCCATGTTCCCCCCACGCAAGTTTCGATGCTGAACCCACCGCTGCTCACAAACCCAACCCCAAAACCGCCGCCGGAGCTGGCACCACTGCTGCTGTTGCTGCAGTTGGTCTCGTGGTGTCTCCCGAAGACAGAGCTGCGGAGGGAGAGGGAAGGAAAAGCAGCTCCTTTGAGGGAGCACGGCGATGAGGCCAGGATGGAAACGCTGCTCAGAGTCCACGGGTGTCCCTTGGGCAGCTCTTTCCAGAAAGCAAAGCTCCTGTGGCCAGAGGGAGGTATTGAAGGTACAGATTATCTTTCCAGGTATAATCCCCCTTGTTTCAAAATGGAATGAGAATTCCCTGCAGGAAGGAAGATCGTTTTGTCCTCGTTTGCAGAGGGGAGGAGGAGAGAAGCCCAGGCTGTATCCATGTGCTGTGTAGGTGTCTGCATGAGCACATGTCAGTGGGGAAGGCAACTGTCCCCTTTCTCTGATCCCTGTCTGATTGGCATCAGATGCTTGGCATCATCACTCCTGCCTTCGCCCCACCTCGGGCCCGTAGCCAAGGCAGCAGTGCAGGTCTGGGCTGGTGTTTTAGGTCTGTGGCACCCCGGAGCTCCCCAGCACTGCCGCTGCTCCCCGGGGAGGGGACAGGCAGGGAAGCTCGGCAGGAGAAACGGCTGTGCCCGAGCTGATTAAGGGACAGTTCATCCCAGAACCTGGTCTTTTATCTCCCTAAATGGATCATCTCTAACTCCGCTCCGTCCGCCAGTACGGCATTAACCCGTGTCCCCTCACTGCTCTCCCTGCAGGGGACTGGCCTGGGAACATGAGGACCATGTGCTTTCCCAATAAAAGAGGATTCCCTCTACTTGCAGAGCTGCAGCTCTCCTCAGAGCAGACACAGGAAAGGTTTTGCTTTGCTCCCTGGGTTTCCTCTCTCCCCTCATTCTCAGCAGCCTAACTGACCAGGTACCAGCCAGGTACCCCCAGCACCTCTCTGCCCTCATCTTCCCATCACCAAAGCCACCTGCACACTCCCAGCATCAACAGCATCCCACAGGAATTTAAACACCCGGGTACAACTCTGCTCTGCCCGACGGCACCACCAGCCCCCAGCGCTTGGCACGGCTCTGTCACCCATCAGCAGAGAGGGGCTGGATGGGGGCTCTGACCCCCCCACGGGATTCTCAGCACGGCACCACTGACATTCTGCACATCGGTGTGGGCTCCTCCACCCGCTTGCTGCGGCAATGGCAGAGCTGGAGCCCGCAGAGGAGCTTTCATCTGAGCTGGGATGAGGCCTTTGTAGAAAGGCTGCTCTCTAATGGATCCACTTTAATTGCAGGCAGCAAAAATGCAAACAATATGTTTTGGGACAATTATTTCCCTTTCCAGTAGGACAGAGTGACTCGGCCTGGGGTCTTCGTTGTGTCCTCTGCTGTGTGCTCTAATTGCCCTGAGATGCTCTACCTGGAGAGAGCCTTAATACGTAATTATATACCATTAGCGAGGAGAATAACACGACAACCGCTTTGGATAATCACGCCGAGCACAATTTCTGCCAGTCTCCTAGATACCACAGGCACAGAAGTATTGGTCTCATTTTGTATGAGAGAGTATTTTGGAAGAATTATTTAAAGCCGATAATAAAAACTGCAGACACACAATCCCAGTTTCAGGGGGCTCAGATGAAAACCACAGGGAAAATTCACCACAAAGGCCAATCAACTGGTAGGATTTTATATATATATATATATTTAAACCTAATTAAAAGCAGAATTAAAGTAGCAGAAAAGCAGGCAGCCTTCAGAAAATTTGTTCTCCGCCTGGAGATCGCATGGATATCTGGTGGTGATTTAAAGACTTCAAGAAGCGGTGCTGCCATCCCTGGGTAAACTCTTCTCATGTTTTATGACCACACTGCAAAGAGTTTGTCCCATATTTCTTGCCTGAATTTGCCTGACTTCCATTTCTGTCCAGGAGGTACCTTCCTTCGGGCCTTTCCCTGTTCCGCGCTGGAGCTGCCCGCTGCCAGCAGCGTCCAGGCGCCACGGCGAGGGCGAGCGCTCCCTGAGCCCGTCCCTGCACTGCTCCTCGCCCGCTCTCATCCCTTTGCCCAGTCATTACTGAACACAGAGACTCAGATAAGTTGTCGAGTGCCAGCTCCAGCGCTTCCCTGCAACACCCGTCTGTGCGAGAACAACGAGGCGCGCAGCAGTGGGCTGCCAGCACCCCTCAGCACCCCACGGGGCACGGTCCAGCCTGCCCCACGTGTTCTTCAGGACCTTGCTCCCTCCATCACACTCCTCCAGCCCTCTCCCTATGAAGCGTTATTCAGCCTGAAGGATGGCACTGTCAACTCCTCCCTGGCGAGTAAAAAAAGCAAACAAACCTTCGGAGGTGCTGCGAGTCCCAAGGACAAGGCTGGCTGCTGCCAAGGTCACCGGTGCGATGATATTCATCTTCATTCCTCGCCATCACCATCCAGTCTTAGTGAGCTGCCCGGGAGAACCGAGCCGGTTCCGGGCTGCGCATTCTTAAAGGATGAGGGAGCACAGGATGGTTCAAGAGGAGATTGCTTTGTACGACGACGGCTGAGCTGATAATGCCGGCTAAAGTCGGGCCACCGGGGACCTCTTACAATTTTAAGATCCCATCAACTTTAAAATATTACCGTCTCAGGCAGAGGGTGAGTCTCAGAATAGAAAACAAGCCCTCCTGTTTTATTTACATGGAGGGAAAAAAATAGAGAGCATGTTCTCCTCATCCTCACCCAGGTACTGAAATATTAACGGTGTTTGTCTGAAACAAATTTCTTTCAGACTCAAGCCTTGCTGGCAGAACTTGGGCCTGGGAAAAGCCACGGGAGAGCAGCCCCGTGCCTGTGTCTCGGCTGGGGGTGCTGACCCCCCCACGGTGCCTGCCCGTGCCGCGCTGTTACACAGGACGGGAGGCTCTCTGCAGCGGGGCTGTGCACTGAACGCCGCTGCTGCTGGCTTGGAAGTGAGTGTACAACACATGGTTATTTTGCCTGAGCCGGCAGCCACAGTGGGACGGCAGCAGCGGCGACTGCATTATATATTTTATCATAAAAACAAAAGCAACGTCTACAATGGATTCTTAATAAAAGCGTGTGTCTCTCGCCGGTGCAGAGCGCGAGTTAAACGCCGTGTAACATCAAGCAATCTGTAGTGCCTGCACACGCGCTATCATGCAAACGTCCCCAAAGCGCCCCATGAAAAAGTCAATAACATCAATAAAATCAACAACAAATAAAAAGCAGCCTGGCTCGGCGGCGAGCTCTGTTCGAGGGGAAACACCTCGGCCGCCTTTGCAAGAGGCTCCGCGGGAGAAGCGTCCCCGCAGGCCAGGGAGGACGAGCGCTCTGCTCCCTGCGGAGCACGCCGCCATCCCAGGGACACACCGGGGGGTGCCAAGCAGCGTCCCCCCACGCCGTTCTCCAAACTGAAACCAGCCTTCAGACCACAGACGTGAGCAACACGCTGCTGCTCACGGGCTGGCAGCCCCCAGGGGACAGGGAGCGTCCTGGCACCACCGAAGCCACCAGCCCAGGTGCTATCATGGTACGAGCAACAGGTGGGAGCTGCCCTGGCTTTTGTTGGGGTTTAAAGAACATCCCCTAAAACTCATTTGCTCCTGTGTTGTCTGATGTTGCCCTCCCCCCCCCCCAACCCGAGGGCTCCAAGTCACGCTGCTTCCTTTACGAGGTACCCGTTCACCCAGCCCTGGGATTCAGACCTATCCTCCTCCATGAAGAATTAACTTGTTGGAGCTGATTTATGAAGACTGGCAGGCCCCTGTGCTGCAGCACTGCTCTAATACCTTCATCACCAAGTCCTGTAGTTATTCCTAAAAGAGCTCATGTTAATGCCTCGCATTAAAATTCATATTTTATTTCTACATAACTAAATGCCTCTCTGCAGGCTTTATGCTGTGCCCTTCAGAACCTGGGTGTTTTATTTATTTATTTTTTGGCCAGGGATTGAAGCTGCAAGGGTGACAGTGTCCCATAAAGAAGGGGTGGCGGTGGCACAGGGTGGCAGGTCACGGATTCATTGTCGTGTGATGTGATTCAGCGAGGACTCAGCAAATTACATCCTCTGCCAAACGTGACTCACCTTTGGTAACGCAGCCAACGGAGCTGTTTTCCTTAGGAACGTCACCTTTCCTGGTCCCCTTGTGCTGAGGACCTGCTGCTGAGGGCTCCACCAGCCTCGGCTGGGCAGTCCCACCACGGGGACGCGGCGGCTGCAGGAGCCAAGAAGCCAAAGCGGCGTGGATCGGAGAGGCAGCGACTGGCCGTGCTCGGTGTGCCGCTGGTGACGGCCATCGCCCAGCCCATCCAGGGAGCGAGCCGATGGCTTGGTCCTGCTCCCACCCCTGCATCCCATCCAAGGCAGACTGAAGCCAGTGGAAATGTTCCCATCGGCTCCCCCAGGCTTTCAGCCAGGCGGTCAGTGGTGGACTGAGTTGCTCAGACACCAGACAGACAGACAGACGGACAGACAGACGGACGGACAGACAGACAGACAGACGGACAGACAGACGGACAGACAGACAGACAGACAGACAGACAGACAGACAGACGGACAGACAGACGGACGGAAAGCCCAAGCAGAGCTGCCATACAAACACACAAGTAGCTGTTGCTGCGAGGCCAGGAACACAGCCCTTAACAGCGCTGCCGCTGCCCGGGGCAGCACTCGAGACCTTCCCCTGCACACCAGCATCGCCTGGCACGGTGAGCCCCCTCCGGGCATCCCTGGCAGCGCGCTCCTGCCTTGCCCGTGTCCCCGGCACGCTGCCCAGCTCAGCTCCGGGGCCAGGACACACCATGCACTGCCTGCGCCCATGGGCTCTGCGGAGGACGGATCCGCTCCCCCTTGTTTATTTGTTTTCACAGGGCGGCACAGAAAATGACAGCTAATAAACTGCCTGCCTGCGACCCCCCTTCCCCGTGTCCTTTGAAGCTCAGCTAACCGCTGGCTTTGAACCCCTCTGTTTATTATGTGCAGCAAAGCTTACGTGCTTCTCAGCTGACATAAATTACAGAGCGTTAGCAGGAAGAAAAGGAGGAAGATAATGCAAACTGCCCTCCCAACTAACTTTGCTAATTAAACCACCTCTGAAGGCTTCCCAAACATCCCTATGTTATGACAACCTGAATAGCACAATCCAGTGAAACTATTAAATTTATATTGTGCAGATAAAATTCAAATGAGACCATTATTCCTGTGCAATAGCTGCTGAGCCACCGCGTCGCACCGAGCCCGAGCAGGGCTTTGTTCACAGCCTGGGGACCGACTTCTCTGGCCGCCCCCATCAATCCCTGTGAAAGCACCAACAAAAGACACTCAAACCTCCTTCTCCAGGTATTGATTCACTTAATTGCTTCAAGTAAATAACGGAGGGGATTGGCTTTGCAGAGGGTGGCTTACAGACACCCCTCCCTCTCGCTGTGGTGCTGCCCAGGTCCCTGCCACCCCTCGCGGCTGAGCCTGGCGAGTACCCTCCACTTACACTGTTGCCCTTACGCCAAAGGATCCTTTAGGACATCCTAAAGGAGAAGGGATCCCTCTGAGCCCCGGCCACTTCTCCTCCTGCCTGCCCTCGCCAGACACCTGCATGTCTGCAGGTGCGACCTGACAGCACGTAGCGCGGGGGTCGATTGTCACGACAGTGCCACGTTCATCGGGGAGGTTCGTGTGTGCCCACAATTAAGTTCTGAAACCCTGTGAGTGTCTCGAGGATCAGGTGGACTTTGCAAGAGCTGCTCTTCTCACAGAGCGTTTTTTTGGCTAAAATGACCTTTTGGAAAGCTGAAGCATCCTCCTCCCCCCTCCACCTCTGTCCTCCACTGAAGATTGATTTTTGCAATCCTCCTCATTTTCCCTGCACCAGAAATGAACCTGACTGCTTATTTCTGCAGAGATGGTGAGAAGAGAGACAGCAAAAGTAGAGAAGTCTGTGAGGTCAAATGGGTCCAGCTTTTCAGAGGCCTTACAAGACGCTTCAAGCCAGAGCATCTTTGGCACCTTATGCTGAAGACACTAACAGCCCAGAAGAAATCGGCTCCACGGTCACCGTAGAGCACGGTTCCTCCATGCCGGGGGAAGCAGCCCCAGTGCACAGCGCTCCCCGCTAAACGCCGCTTCCAGCTCATCCCCCTGCGATAAATGTGCGCAGATTAATTCCTGTTTGAGCGCAGCGCTGCACGTTCATCTTCTCCCCCGAGATACATCATCTGCAGAGCACAACGCTGCAGGTAACTCAGCTGCAGCCTTCTCGTGCCGTCCCCCAGGACATGCAGACCCATCAAGGGGTCTCCCTGCCACTTGTTGTACAGAAACACCCTGTGGACGAGGTCTGGGGATGGAGGCTCGGGCTGGTACAACACGATGGGCTGAGGTCCCCGCGGGCTGGGGAAGATCTGCAAGCTGCAACAGCAGCTCCCTGTTGCAAAGACGTCGGCTCACCCAGGCAAGGAAGAGCCCTGGCTGCCCAGGCTGAAGCTCAGCGCTGCAAAGCCCGCCACCCGAGTTCATTCATCACTCCCGGGCCATTGTATTTCGGCCATCATTTGCCACTGCAGGACTAATTAGCTCTCAGGCCCCCTGAGCTTTTTGGCTGCGTTTTAAAAATCGTTGTCCCCTCGAGGCAGAGAGCAGACATAAGTAACTTTCATTGCTTAAATAAGGCTCGGTGAGGGTGTTCACTCACAGCAGAACTGCAAGGCTGAGCTGGAGATGACTTTTTAGGATGCTCGGAGGTGTTTGGATAACTCCGTGTACGTGTCAGCTCACACACGTGTGTGTGTGCTCCTGCCTGCGTGTGTTCACCGTGGACTCGCAGCTCCCCGGCGATGCCGGGAGCCAGGGAGTGTGCCGGAACCCAGCAAGCCACTCGATAAAGAAGAAACTCCAAAGCAAAAAGCAGCTTGTGCCTCCAGGTCTCACAGCCCCCAAACAGATGATAAATCCTGCTCGGGGAGAGCACTGCCGTACAGCTGCTGTGCTTGGCGGCGCGGGTGGGCTGGAAAGGCATCAGATGGAGCTCAGGATGTTTACCATTATTTATCCTTTGTATTTTCATGGTGCCACGTACCATACACACACAAGAAGGCACATTTCCACCCTAACCCATAAAAACTAAAAAAAAATAGGGACTACAGATACATTATCACTGAATGAGAGCTTACCCCAGTAAGTTATTTACAACTATAAAGCAATTTAATTCCAGACTCAAGTGATGAATGTGACAGCCCAAGCCATCCCACCCCCCCCACTGAGGCTCATTTTGGGGGGGTGGGAGGGTATCTGGAGGCAAACGAGTGCTTTTCCTTCAGATCTCCCCAGGTAACGATCACACGGACGCAGCTGTTTGACGATGCAGAAGCACAAACCACGACATTCCCGAATATCAAAGGGGGAGTGGAGGGGAGTCACCAGGATCAGGCTCCGCTCTGATCTAACTTGCATCTCTCCAGTTTAAAATCTTAATTGAAACACTACACAAAAGCCTCCTGCTCTCCTCTGAACACAAGGGGGGAGATAAACCCCAGCGTTTGCCCAGAATGCCAAAGCAAAAGGAAAGAAAACCAAAGCACTGTTTTTTGTGAAAATATCATTTTCTGAAAGCACAAACATGCGTTCCTGCTCCCCCTGCCTTGCCCACACTGCTGCCCATTGCTGGCAGAGGTATGGCTGTGTTCCTTCTCCGGAGAGGGATGGGGGGGAATCCCTGCAGCCCAGGGGGGAGCAGCAAGTATTGGTCCTAGACATGGCAGTCACTGCCATCCCTTCCCAGCTGCTCTCTGCCTCTTGGGTTTGGAAAGAGGGAGGGGAAGAGGAGGAGAAGGGAGACCACTGTGTGTGTGCAGAGCTGGGATGCAAACCCCTGCAGCACTGCTCACTGTCACGGTGCATCGTGGCACCCTGACCCACAAGCGTGAAGGGTCGGTCCAAGCATCCCAGCTGTGCTCCCGTAAGTGACGCCGCCTTCCACACCGCTGCCTCCAGTGCTTTTAAAAACAGCTTAACCACCAAACCAAACACAGAAAGGCAGAGGGTGCCAAGGACCTGCGAGCCTCTAGCAAGTGTAAACACAGAGCATGTATATATTTAATACGGTGTAATCCCACACTGCGCCACTCGGCCTCACAGCAAACAGAGGCAGCAATTTGCCGAGCCCCCCGCGCACCTCTTGCTCCGCTCCCCCCGATCCGCCACGCAGTTCATTGCACAGGAGCAGAAGGGGTCAAAGGGAAGTATTGATTTTGGGGAGAATGAAGCTGCCAGGCCTCATTTTCCACGTGTGTCTGGGGATCCCAGTGAGTTCAGGGGGTGGGCAGCCCCAGCTCTGCACGGGAACACCCGGCTGGCCCTGGATGGGCTTCACGAGTGCCAGCGTTGTGCCCTGGGCTCTTCCCTCTGCCTGCACCCACTTGCTCCAACCCCTGCAGCTCTGCCAGAGAGGGGAAAAACCCAAACCCACCAGAAAATTATTAGCTGGTAATTCCATTTTGCAACATCAGCTACTTGCTAGCATGTGTTTTATTATTTATATTTCAGAAATTGGAACACGCTGAGTTTTTTGCCACCTGGAGCTGCAGACCTGCCGCTGAGAACGCAGCGAGCTCCTGCTCAGCGCTGGCGGGAACAGGGCAGGAGATGCAGCACCGTGCGGGTACCACGGCGCAGCAGCGCCAGCCCGGCCGGTGGCTGCTGAGGCAGGGAATTATTTTGGGTGCAGCAGACAAACCTTTGTTCATTTAGGAACCACAGAACTCCAAAACAAACGAGGTGTTTAAAGGAGGGAAGTGAAAAGCTGGGCTTTCATCTGAAGGATGCGGCTTTGATAAGGCTGGGGGAAAAGCTCTTTTCTCAGGGGGGTGATAATGGCTGTGGCTTTGAGAAGCCCAGCGGATCGGATCCTCACAGGCATTCGGTGCTCCCCTCCCCACCTCCTCACGCTGCCACTTCAAACTGAGCGGGAACACGTCCCGAACAGCATCGTTCTGTCGACCAAACCCTGTGCTAAACGCTGGCCCAGACGAAGAAGCCAGACGGGAGCTTTTCATCAGCACCAGATGAAAACACCTCGCTGGGCTCCTCCCCACACAGACCCCACGGTCTGTAGGCAGCGGAGCTGCGTGCTCATCTCCAGCCACACACAGCCAGGGAAAACAGCATTACCTTGCTCTGGGCACCAGTGTTCAGAACAAAATGGTTTTCTCTCACCTGCCCAAGTAAATCTCTTCCCAGCACCTGGGAGCCGGATTGCTACCAATTTCCGCCACAGGACGGCGCTGTCGAGAGGGGGACGATCGCTAACGACAAGATGCTCATAGCATTTCCAGGGAAGCCCTTTTGACCTTTTCTTTCCCCATCCCACCTCAGGCTGTGTCTCTTCCAGCATTTTGCTGTCCATTCTTTGAGAAAAACGGGTATTTCTCCCTTTGAGCTCCATCCTTTGGAGCCCTCAGCCTGGACATGAAGGTGTTTCTGCTCACAGGGACGAGCCCCCTTTGCAGTGGGGGCACTATATATATATATACACATATACATATATATATATATAATAGAGGCCTTGGAGCATCTCCCTTGGGTGCCACGCAGAGCCACAGTCTTCCAGGGTGCCTACGGGTGCCAGCCTACAACCATCTTCCACTCATCCTTGTGCTCCCGAATACTGCCACACGTGCTGTGAAAAATCACCCGCTGCTCGGAGAGCTCGGCAACACAATGAGCTCCACAGCAACATTAATGAACCCTTGTCTCTCCTGCGAGAGAGAGCTAATGTAATAACAGCGTTATATTCGGCAAACAAATGCTCGAGACAATTTTTTTTTTAAGCACCAGACAGTAAACAGGACCTGAAATATCCTCATGAATTACAAGAGTCTAAAATCCTCTACTGAGAAATTAATTTAATAGCAGTAAATACTGGAGCAATTTCCCCCATGTGAAATGCCACCGCAACGTTCAGTTTAAAAAGCTTCATTTAAGCAGCACGTGGGCCCTTGCATGGGGACGGGAACATATTTCATCCCATAATGGTGTTTTGGCTGCACGGGAGAGGAAAAACCTTCGTCGCTCGTGTGCCAGCAGCAATGGGATGTGCCTTCCCCGGCGGAAGGAGGGCGAGAAAGCCGGCTGTCCCTGGGATGTCTGGAGAAGGTTCCCTAACCCAGAGAGGTCTCACCTCCAGCTGCCAAGGTCTCGGCCAGCGCCTGCGCGCTCCGGCCGTACCGAGATCTGGGGGAGGACGGAGGAGCCGGCGCGCTGCAGGCACGGCTCTCTGAAGAGAGCTGTGTTAATCAGAGGAGCCTTCTCCCCGCATCTGCTCGCCTGTTGCTCTGGGCAGAATTAATGGGTCTAAGGAACGATCCGATCATAACGACAATCTGGGCTGCGCAGCGGGAGATTTCATGAAGGAGCTGAACTGCGGCTCATTGAAAACACTTACAGTAATTAGTCACAGGGCTACTCGCTTTCTTTCCTTTTTAACAGCAATAACAGTTATTAATGTTTACAAATTACAGGGGCTCGCTGGAAATGAAAGGATGGCTGGAGCGGTTGCCCAGGGAAAGTGGGCGCTCCGAAACTCGGCACCCGCGCTCCCTGGGAGACGGCTTTTCTGTCCCCAGCCCAAGCAGCTGCTGGGAATGGCCTCTCCCAGCAAGGCTGTGGGCACGCTGAGACCGAGTGCGCGCAGGGATGTGCTGGTTCCGAGGGGAAAACAGGGCTTTGGTGCTGAGGAGCAGCCACCACATCACAGGCAGACAGCCTGGTCTCACCAGCACCACAGCGGGCAAGGCGAGGGGAGAATCGCTCCCTTGATAAATATGTAGGAGAAACTCAAATCAACCTGAACTTTACTAAAGAAGAAAGATAATTAAAATATAAATAGACATGTTTGTTTCACAGATTTACGGCAAGCGCTCGACTCAGCCTGAAGATTAATCAGGGAAGTATAATTACGCCTTTGCACAAAAAAAAAAATTATTAGAACCCCTCCGTGCCCAAAGAGCGGGGGGAGGCGGCAGCCGGTGATGCCCAACCCGGCTGGCGTGTTGCCATGGAGCCTGCCCAACCGGACACTGAACAAGCGCTCAGATGAGCTGACCCCAGCGCCCCGCTGCACCCGCCCGCGGAGGGGGACGCACTGCCGGGACTTCCCCTGCTCACACCTCCCGAGCCATTTCTGGGGAGGCAAGGAGTCATTTTCTCTGCTCTCCTCCTTTCCTTGTAGCCCTTGCAGCCTCTCCAAGGACATTTCAAGGCATAATTATAGTGCTAAATGTTATTGTCTGAGCTCGTGTGACCGCTTCATCATCCTGGGGGTGCTGCTCAGTGAAGCTTCTCCGTAACCCCATTATAACTCAGGACTCTCAGGACAGAGGGGAGGAGGTGGGAGGAGGATGTAGCACCATCAGCTTCACCTTCTTCCCCAGAAAGGGACCACGCGGCCAGGCCGGCGCGGAGATTGATTTGCGGGGAACCGCGCGTGTGTGTGCATCAAGCCATGTGTGACGAGCACAGAGATTTGTTTGACATCTCTTTCCACGCAAGGTCATGCTGTACTCTGCGGCTGCTGGCTCAGGCGGCCGGGATGCAGCAGAGCTCCTCTCGCCAGCCCTCGGCAGGCCGGGATGCTGGCCCTGCACACCCGTTATTGCACCCAGCAACCAAAGAAGTGACATTTCCGTCCCTGGCACCGCCCCCCTGGCTGCACCCCACGAGCTGGGTGCCACAGCAGTGCAGGTGTACCTGCTTTGACCAGGACACCTCTCTTTGCCAGTCCTTTCAGTGCTTCCCCCCTCACCATTTATTCATGCAGCAGCACTTGCTCAGAGTTGGGGAAGTTTTCCGCACGGAGCCGTTCACAATAAGCCACCAGAGAGCCATCTGCCAACTGGAAACATAAAAGGAGGAAATAGTGTGCAAGCAGCAAACATCTTTACAGCCTCCAAGGTGCTCCCCATTAGCACACCGAGACCCTCTCGCCACCCCGGGCCATGCAGGGGAGGGCAAGCAGCAGACTCCTCCTGGGGGTCTCTCGTTTTCCAGCGGGTCCAAGGCCCCAGGAGAGCTCTCCATTACATGGCAGAGCACGTTCTCCACTCATCTCAGGTGCCAGCTGGGAGATGGGTCTCTGCTCTTCACATTATTTACTTTTTATAGGCAAAGCTGTGACCCTGGACTCCTTTGCAAAGCTTATCCATCATGTACTTCTCTCCTCTCCCACTCATCATCAAGCTGAGAGGAGGAGGGTGCGTGGGGAGGGAGGCAGGATTTATTCTGCAGCCTCAGTGCCGGGGAGGGAGTGGGAATCTCCCCCTGCCCTTGTTGGTGGTGGGATGTCTGACCCAGCCTGGAAGCATCACGTCCCACAGAGCCTGTTTGACATTCTCCATGCCAGATGTGACAAAACACACATGCACCCCCCTGCAGAATTCCAGAGATGAGCAAACAGAAAGCAAGGAATAGCAGAAACCTTATATATACTGGCCATAAGATGGCCAGCCTTGACCCCAAAGGCAGAGGACAGGCAGTTCCCCCCCAAACCCATGGCACAGCTGATGAAGATGCCCACCCACCGGTCCTGCCCACGCACCCGTGTGAAGGTGCTGGCGGTGCCATTGCCTTTTCTTCTTCCATCTCTGAGCAAGCCTCAGAGCCACAATGCCTTTGCAAGGAAAGGAACAGAAATGCTCCAGGCTACTGCGGCAGATTTCTGCTTTGTTTGGTTCCTTCTCTGTGTGCAAGGATCTTGGAAAACAAAGTTAGATATGAAATCCCCTAAATTACTTGAAGAGTAAAAAGGCCTGGGTGTGTGCCAGGCAGGCTTGAGGGGAGCGGGGGGAAGAGCCAGCCAAAAAGCTACCGCTGAGCATATTAAAGAACGGCATTATCAAGTGGAACAGACAAGACACGTATATAATGCATAAGTAGTGTTTGCTGCTTCTCCAAACAACTCATAGATCACCAGGACACGCGCTCCTAGGAAGAGCAAAGAAGAAAAGAGAGAGGGATGGGCGATAGCATCAGAAGAGACGTGTCTGCTGCTGAGCAACACAACAAGCCTTATCCAAGGCTGGGATCTGGCCGGGGCTCAGCGATGCCTGCGGAGTCGGGGGACACCTGAGGGGACCTCACGTGCAGGGCCGGAGGAGTGACGCCCCCTGATCGCCCGCCTTCAGCGAGGTTGGCTGCGGTCCCAGGCAGCGCTTTTTAACATGCGGTGCCAGCAGCAGCGCTGACCCCGGGCACCGAGGGGGGCCTGGCGGTTCGGCATCCGTCTGCCAAAAGAGCGACCTCCAACCGCTAAGGAGGAGAGGTTTGAAAAACTCGTAAGCATGAGGAAGGTCCATTTGCTTTCTCATTTAGCATATTAAAAGGGTATTATTGCTACAAACGAGAAATCTAAATGAGCCCCCGGTTGCAGCTTTGGATAACGCTTTAGATTAAAGGTGCAGGGTAATGATTAACACGCACTACACAAACCATTTATCGCTCGTAAACAAGGTGAGACACCCTTTGTCTGGCGATAAGCGATGGAAGGTCCATAATGAACCTGCACAGAGACAAAGGCGCAGCACAAAGGAGCAGCAAGCGTTGGGAACGCACACAGATCTGGTGGGCTCACTGAGCGGGGTCCCCTCCTTCCCACGCTCCAGCCCAAGTTGTGTAATTCCACCTCTGAAATAGGTTTGTCAGCCCTGTGACAGCCACGACGCCTCCCAGCTCCCAGTTCTGCAGAGCAGGAGAACAGCTCAGGGCAAAATCCTGCAGGCCAACTGCCAGCTGTGAACCTTTCCCCCACACCACTTTTGTGACAGAGAAGGGGAGAACGGAGATGGGAAAGGTCGTGCTGATGCAACCCGGGAGGGAAGTGAGATTGGTATTACTTGCGGGTTCAGATGGCTGCTGGCAGACCTCTGGGCTTTCCAAGTGCCTCTGATGAGAGGTTACCCCAGAGGTGAGGTCCCCTCGTAGGCAGCTGTCCCTGACGCGTGCTGGTACCTCTCGCTTCTCCCCCCGCTCAAACGCAAGGACGCCGCGGGAAGTGGAGCCTTGGAAAGCTCCTGCCATGGAGAAATCAGTCACTTTAATTACCCCCTTGCACTGCATTTATCTCCGTGAAAGGTCCCTTGCTCCTTTGTCACTGACTGGCAGGGTTAGCAAAAAGAGGCAGGAATGATCTATGTGTTTATTTATTTATTTCAACAGCACCACCACAGAAAATGGAGCCACTCCTGCGGCCGCTGAGCTTCCCAACTGCTCACCCCGAGAGCCAGGGCTGGCCGTGGCAGCCCAGCAGCACGTCCTGTCCTGCTGCAACGGGGATTTTCTGCGATTGCCCCCAGTTACGGGAGCCAGAACGTTCCTCGGGCCAGCTGGGCAGCTGCCCCACGCTGGAAACTCCGCTGCCCAGGGACACACGAGCGAGGGCAGCACCACCAGCCGGCACGGCAGCCGGGCAGCGTCCCCAGGGGAGCCTGGTGTGTGCAGAGACCCCTGCACGCCCGGCATCACCTCCCGGGGACCCCGGCACTGCCCCGTCCCCCTGCAGTGCCCATTTGTTTAAAGCTTTCCATGAATTTAATGCAGTTTGAGTGTTTGCATTGGAGGTCACAGGTTCCCCGTACTTTGCTTACAAACACAGCAGGGTTGTTTGTGTGCAAAAATTTCCACAGCCACTAAACCACTCATCTCCAAGCAAAGCCTGAAGTAGCCCTTGCCTAGACAATATTTCTAAGCAAAGGTAAAACAGCTGCTCTCTCAAACCCAAACGCTGTGGGATGCCAAACTCATCGCCTTCCCCACCAGCTCGGGGCAGTAACAAGCCAGTCTGCATCGGGCAAACGGCTTTATGAACACTGGGGGTGAACACACACTCCCAGCTTCAGCCCCGGTGCGTTCCCAGCAGGGACTTTGGGCAGAGACCACTTTATAAAGCACGAGACACAAAGAACTGCAATAACCCCCGCGCCAGCACCTTTCCCACCACTGCAGGGCTGACCTGCACGTCTGCAAGAGCTCCTGACACGGGCAAACACCTTCGCAGCTCTACATCCAACACCTTCTCTACCTCATTCCCACTGCACTCACCGAAGCAAGGTCAGCAGCAGACGGTGCGAAGGTCTGTGCGCACGTGGACTGAAGGCAGACAGCAAACCACCAAGGAAAGAACATTTCTGAGCATAAACAGAGAAATAAACACCAGAGATTCACCCAGGGCGAGCACCACATCACATCCAGCCCCAGGGAGGGGGCTCCCTCTCCACCACCAGGACATAAGTAACCTCACCTGCCTCAGGTGAGGCAGTCTGAGCTGTGCCTCGTTACCACCTGCCCCCCACTGCTGGGGGGTCGCTGAGCCCTGCAGCCCCAGCTCCCTCCATCCCATCCACATCTCCTGTAAAACACAGCTAAAGGACCCACTTTCCTCGTTACTTCATCCCGCTGTTGTTAATACCCCACTTGATTCCACTGTTTCCATTTCACAGCTTGTCTCCTGCAACATCTGCCTTCAGAAGCAGTTTTACCTGAGCAGGTGAGGCAGATAATGAACAGATTTTGTGCTGCACCTTGTTTTTCCAGTAAATTTGAGACTTTGCTGCTCAGGTGCCTTCCACCAGAGCACTCTGTTCAGTCAGATAACTGCAACCTCGATTCCTTATCCTCCAGTTTGTTCTCTTCCCTCCTCGGCAAAGCTGCAGTCACACGCGGGACCATCAGCAGACAAAACTGCTGAAAATAAACTCTCCAGAATAAATCTAATTTACTTTTAAATCTGGTTCAGAAATTTGCCAGCCAAATTTCTGCAGACAAGCAGAACCGTTTATTGCTGCTTCTCACACTGGCAGGGGCGGCACAGAGCGTGTGTGTGCAAAGAGATGGAGAGAGATATCTTATGATATATTATTTATTTGATACAGTCTTCCCCCTGATGAGAACAGTAAGCAGAGGACAAAGTGGCGACCTTATCCATTTTGACTGCTTATATTATGCCATACCAAGTATAAATATACAGTTTCATTTCACTTAGTGTGTTTGGTGGGTTCTCTTTTATTTATTTATATGTAGACAGGCGCAGCCATATGTACATATGTAATATTCCTGCTGGGGAAGGAGCTCATTGCAGTTGTTTCCTCATGGATGAAGAGGATTTGATTGCATTTCTGATTCAAGCATCCTCCTTCCAGTGACAGATATGAGGAAGCTTTGCTCGCTGAGGCCATTATGGGGCTTGTTTAATGATGTGGCTAATAAGTGGCCACTGTGAAGGCCACGAATATGTTCCATGCATCATCTTTTGGGGGAAGCAGAGAGAAGACAAGCACATGCCAGAATAGATAATACTCCCAGCCTGCAGTTAAAGCATCAGCCTGAAGCGATGCGGGCTCTACTATCGCTCCATACACCAAAATAATCCTTGTTTTCACCCTTTTTCCTTGTAGCCTGGTGTAAGCAGCCTGCTGGGACTGTAGGGCTCTGCGCAGGGGCTGCCCCTTGCTGCCTGGGGATCTTACAGCTCCTCTCATTCTGCTGGATTCCCCCGGGCTCGGCCAAACTTCCCACATAAAAGTTTCCATCTCTCGCTCTCCCTTCCTGGACCGATGCCTCCTGTGGGAAGTGTAAATACAGGAAGATGACAGCGTGTGCATTAGTGCTCGTTAGAACGTCATCATTATATCCTGCAAAGTGGCTGCTGAAGGGATCCCTGAAGGACACTTAGTGACGGAGCAGCTGCTCAGGATTTTTTCCGGCTCGCATCGTGAAGAAGGCACTGAGATGGATTTGGGGGTGCGAGCAGAGCGGGGGACAAAGAGAGGGGAGGTCACCTTTGGCTGTGGGCCTGGGGCAGGCGCCCAGCAGTGGCCATCGTGCAGTGACGTTTGTGGTGGTCCAGAGCAGTGCTGCAGAGCGAGGGGTGCCCCCTCTGCCTCTCCTCCGGGCAGCTCCGACGCCGGCGGGGATTCATCCACAGCCTGGGGCTGCTAGCGTGGATTCTTTGGGGGAAAAACCCCACAGCAACACCCAAGCATCTGGGAGATCACATACATGTGCCCAAACTCTCAGACGTATTTTAAGACAGATTATGGCCTGGTGTAAAGCAAAACAATCTCACCTATTACTTCAGTGGAGTGAGCAGATTTTTACAACACAAACTTTGGAGCCACCCCATCCCAGGATTTGCTGTGAAATTGCATCGCTCTGGCGGGAGGCAAACAGTCACAGCTGGCTGAAATTTTTTCAGAAACCCAGAAAATTTCCATTTGATCAAAATGCAAACACTCACAAACACATCGGTGCAGATTCTGCTTCGGAGAAGCAAAGGAGCAATGCACGTCACTGGTGCCAGCACAGGATGCTCTGGGGTCGTGCTTGCGGGACCCTTGGGTACCCCCATAGCACGGACACCCGCAGTGGCTGCAAGTGACTCCTCCAGATGTGGCATGCTGAAGCCCTAGTGGCTCTCTAGGAGGAAGGGCTGGGGCTTGCTCTGCCACTGCTTGTCAGCATTGCAGCCGTCCCTCAGACGAGATGTGAGCTCTACAGAACTCAGTTTTTTGACATTATAGACTGGTGGCTTCAAATCCGGGCCCTGGGTAACCCCCTTCATTGCTAAATGAGCTAAAGTCACAGGGAAAACCATGTTATGTATACGTAAGTAGATATATTATTTATCTATTTTCGCTTACATGTATGTATACACACAGATGTAGTTACACCTCATCCAGCAATGACTGATTTATTCTAACTAGCATTTCCTTACCAAGGAATAACATCTCATTAGGGTCTTTAGGGACCAGAGTAAATTTAATGTGATTTTACTTCCCTCGAGGTGAGAGGGGTAAAAAGGCCTCCTGCCTTTGGCACAGACAGTTTTAGTGGGGGCAGACATTAAGAGCAATGCCCCCACGCTGAGATGTGTCTTTGTTCGGAGCCAGAAATCAGGCGCTTCCAAATTTGCTGTGAAAAAAGTTCCCCTTCCCCCCGGCACTCGCCAGTGATCAAAACACTGAGTTTCCCGGCTGACATCCACCATTTAACAAATTTCAAGTGAAAAATCTATTTTGGAATGAAATATTGCCATGCTGCAATCCAGCAGGGCCGAAACATTTCAATGCTGCTGCAGCACTTCTTCCTCCCCGATTCCTTGCTCACCGCGAGGCGAGCGAGGGGACAGGGGCAGGCAACGTGCGCAGCCAGCTCGACGCCAGGCGACTCCGTCCCGGCAGCGCCGGCGCTGGGAAGTGGCCCCGTTTGGGTTCTGTGCCCTGCTCAGGGACTCACTGGAGCTCACAGCACTGAAATAAGGCGAGATGAAAGGCGTGACGTGCTGCGTGCGATGCCATCGCGGCGCTGGGTTACGAGCGCGCCCAGCTGACAAACAGCGACTCGTTAAGCTGCAATAACCAGCTGACACATCCCAGACTTAAAAGCATGAACACAGACTCACAGCGGCTTGCCTGAAATGAACATCACTCCCTGTGCAGGCAAGGCCTCCTCTGACAGACCGCTCTCCCTCCACGGGTGGAGCAGTGCCAGCAAAAGGAGAAACCACCAAAATCCAGCATCAAAACCCGGGATTTTTTTTTTTTTTTTTAAGTGCATGTTTGACTCAGCACCTGCAACCTCACATCCACAAAGACGAGCTGCCATCTCCCCAAATAGCTGTAATTTCTTTTAGTTCAATTATTTCTGCACCACACTGATCGCAACAGCTGAAGCCAACAGTGCTGTTCAGCATATTATGTACTCTGTGTCAATGCACCATGAAATATTAAGACTACAATAGGTCTGAAGTCACAGAATCATAATACGTTAATAGCTCGCTTCATTTTTGCTGCTGGAAGATGGCAGAATATTTCTATTTTTAAACAAATGGCATTCATTCTAATGCAGCCAGGGCTCATCTGGAGACCGCTGCAGCTGCAGACCTTTTCCTCCACTGTGGGTTTGAAATTCAGAGTTCAGTTAGGGGGGGGAGCTATCACAACTTGTGATAGCATTTAACTACGTGGATAAACCCAGGTTTATCTGTTTGTGTGTGAATGACTGGTTTATTTCCAGGAAAAACATTTTCTTCTGCATTTTTCCAAACCACTGCATCAACCAGCTGGAAGATGACTGCAAACATACACATGTCCAGCCCCCAGTTCTTAGCATGTCCCTACAGCGCCTTGGGCCATGGGATGCGTGGGAGCAGGGGAAGGCATCGCTGCATCCCTGGCAGCAGCTATGGGAGGAGTGCAGGGCAGCAGCTCCTGCTGCCACATCCACCACACAGCTCCTGCCCCCGCTGGCTTTGGGGGACCCTTGGGAGTGTTTGGCATCACGCACTCACATACAGAGCACAAGAGGAGGGAGAACGGGGCCGTTTTCCAGGAAGAGTCCTGCTCCCCACATCCCCATTAAATCTTACTAAAGAGGAGACCTTTTTGTTAATGCTTTTTTGCAAATTTGCATATCCCTCCTCCTCTCCTTCCATGGTTAAGCACCCGAAATATAATAAATATTTCACTTTCAAACCTAGATTCATTAAAGGATGCCCAGGAGGGAGAAATAATAAGGTATCACTTTACAGCCCAAATAAACCACAGACAGATAGGGCCTCTAATGTATATTTCAGGCTTTAGGTTACGGTAATTCACACATCACTCCCAGTTAAGGACCGAAGATGGTGCTGTGTCAGCACAGCGGCTGAGGAAAGATCTTCTGGTAATATTTTATGCCTTTTGGTCCTGTATCCCAGGTAGCATACGTTGGGCAAGTGGGAAATGAGGCTGTCTGGAGAAGCAGCCATTGCTGCTTGGTGAAGAGCTGGGATGTTCCCCTCCATCGCTCCACCCCATGCTGTGCCAAGGGAAGGGGAAGGCAGAGGAACACTATTTCTCTGCTGTGTTTTCTGACCAAAGATGTATTTCTTTGCTAAGGCTGCGGAGCTGAGCAGCAGCGGGACGGGAGAGCGCCCGTGACAGGCTGCGGAGCGCTCGTTTATCACAAGAGCCATTTCCCTACTAATAAAGTGACCTTGTGTAAATAGCTCAGCTTTTCACAGCTATCACGTCGTTAGGACAGGACACGTGATGACAGATAGGGAGCACACGGACTGCTGATCCGGGATGAACCCCCGCAGCCGGGGAGTTGCTTTTGATGGGGCTGAAGTGCTCCATCATTTAATGGCAGAAGGTGCTGGCGAGTGCCACACCTGGGAATGGAGTGGCTCCTGCCCGCTGTGGATGCCGGGGGAGCCCAGGGTCCCTGCCTTTGTCCTTGCCAATGGCCAATGTCTCCAAATCGCTGCAGCCTCAGCAAATCAAGACCTGCGGCAGAAGCTGCGGCTGCGGGAGAGCTGCTGGGCTCCCCAGGATGCTGCACGAGGAGGTCCTATGGAATCATTGGATGGTTTTGGTTGGAAGAGGCCTTTACAGTCACCACGTCCAACTGTTAACCCAGCACTGCCAAGTCCACCACTAACCCCTGTCCCTGAGCCCTGCGGGGTCTGGGGGAACCCCATCCATCCTCCCACTGCTCTACCACGGTTGGATCTCTGCATCCATTTTGCACGTGAGCAAGCGAGGTGGGGGTGTGGGAAGGGGCAGGGAGAGGGAGGGCTGCTCTGCGGGGTCACACTGTGAGGACGACACCGGTGCAGCACTGTTTGTAGTTAGTGTTACTCTCCCGTGCACACTCCTGGCTACTCCCGTAATCTATTATGTATGTGTAGCCTAATTAAGGTTGTGAGTAGCTTGATCTTTGTTTACTTAAGTATATAGCGGAAGATTGCCAAGATTAAATAAAATTATCTGCAAGCAGGCAGGCAGGGCTGGCTGTGCACGCTCCGCAGGAGGGCGGTGGGGCTGGGGACCTGCCTTTTCCGACAGAGAGCACCTAGGCTGTTGCATCACACACCCTGTTGCCAATTCAAGCTCATCTAATAAAGATTCTGATAAACAAGACCACATAAACCCCAGCCAAGTGTGACACCAGCTAATGGGATGGGATTAGCACTTGTCAGCCTTTGCCTGCTACCTGCAGGACCTCAGCATCCACCTGGCCTGGCTTCGCGCTGGGGCTCCACGTGTAACCGAACACACAGGCAGTGGGGAGAGGATTACACGGCTTTAAATCATGGTCCAAGCAAATAAACCCACAGTCCCACTGGCATCACCGCACAGACATCAACGACTCTGCTCCTTCTGTGCCCAAGAGGCGAGATCAGCCTCCCACCCACGCCATCTCCAGAGGAGTTGGTCTGGGCCTCAACCGGCCCCTTTGGGCAACGTGGAGGGGCTCCATCCACTGCCCGAGCCCTCCCACCCCACAGGATCCATCTGTTGGGGCCAGCCCATGCATCACGGCTCCCCGGAGTTACTGGAGGCAGCCGATGAGCTCTCTGCAGCCGTAACCACGATGCACAGCACCGAGGAAGGACACGAAGCACCCACTGAGGGCAATTCCCATTTACTCAGCTGCTCTGTCTTCAAGGGGACCACGGGTGGCACTGCCTTTCTGAGCTTCACGGATGAAATACACTCACAACTTTGCATACATTATGAGTTTTGTACTCGGCAGCTTCCTCTCCTCCCCTCACCCCTCCAGCGCGAGCGGATGCCGCAGGCTGAGCGAGCTGAGACTCCTGCACGCGGAACGCGCCCCGCCACCCCCCGCCTTCCAAACGGATCTGTGTGGACCCATTTGGAACATAAATATTGCTAGGTTCTGCGCTAAGTGTGTATGCAATGCGTCCTACCAAACCTCTCACCAAGTCTGTGCGGAAGAATATGTTTTCCCATATGGGCTGCTTCAAGAGAGGCAGATGTGAGGCAATCCAAATCCCTCATATGCTTCTCCTCCTTCTCCCTTTCCTTTGGCAAACTTTCGCAGGCAAAGACAAATATTGTATCAAAGAGTTGTGGAAATAAACACGAATATAGCTCAAGGGCACGAGTAAATTTCTGGAATGTTTTCTCTGCGCAATTAATAGGTAGCGTTGCGGGGGGAGCACGAGTACCCAAAATACACCCGAGGAAGCTAATTTTATTGTGCAGACAGGGCGCTGGGAACCACGGAGCGGGGGCTGTGTTAAGCAGCATTAGCCAGGATGCTCTTAGCAGGCTGCTGAGGAAGAGGAGGAGAGCCTGGTCAGGAGCTGGGGGAGAGCAGGTATGGATGGGCTGACGCAAGCTGGGGGGAGCGGGGAACCCAGAGACAGGGCTCACTCCGAGCCGGGTGGGAAGAGGCGGTCGGGTGCTGTGGCGCATGCAAGGGGCTCACAGGCCACCTCCCGAACAGGCAGAAACATCTGGAGGTCACACCACTTGTCCTGGACCCCGTAATGTGGAGGAGGCACTAAGGCATTTGCCCACTTTACCCTGAATTCTGCAGATGTGGGAGCCCTGCAGGCAGCAAAGCATGCTGCATGGGAACAGCCCATCGTGTGCCGAGAGCGATGTAAAGACAGACAGCAAAGGGTGCAGCCCAGAGGGACCAATGGTGTGACCCAGCAGGGGTCCCCAGCAGCCCATCCCCTCGGGGGGCGAGCGCAGGGGGTCCCTGAAGCTGAACCCACAGCTGGAAAACACCCAGAGCATCAAAAGCAGGAGGTGAAACACAAGCAGTATTTCTCCCCAAAACCATGTTCTTACAAGAAGCAAAAGAAATAAATACACTGCTCTTCTGCCAGGTTCCTCAGTTCATTAAATAACCCACAAACATTAAACCAGATGTTGTGCTTTATCGCTTGACTCACATCATTACGACTTTATTTCTGATGGGTCTGGAATAAATGAAATGCAGTTATAAAGGTTATTTAACTATTAAAACAACTATTAATTAAAGTTTGCCAAGACTCGGGGGCTCCGAGGACAAGCAGCAGCTAGGTAAATGTCAGTTATTATTTAATAAGTCATTGTTATTGAGATGTGCGGCACATGAGCTGCATTTCCAGTGGGAGCTGGGATCTACCTGGCCCCTGCTATAAATATTTTGCCTGGTGTTTGCGAGGTGGGAGAAAAGTGGGAGGGTGATTTAGTGTCAGAGCCAGTACCACCACTGAGGAGAGGAAGAGCAGCAGCAGCTGCAGGGTGGGTGTCCGGCGGACCCCAACTCCCCCGCCAAGGGGCTCTGCAGGAATGGGGTCACCTGGAGAACTGCAGAGTCCTGGTCCCTGTCCTGGGATGTGCTGGGCAGCTGCAATGATCATCGTCACATCCGACTTGCACACCAGTGCCCGTATTTAGCATTTCAGTCTGCCCTCGTGTTTTGCCAATCACCAGGCCCAGCACAAAGGACGCAGCCAGCAGTAAAACAAACCAGTAACCAGATTCCATTGCACACAAGAAAGTCAGTCTACAGGTGAATGCTGGGGGTACAAACAAGTCAAACAGATCACACATAGCAGACGTCAACCCCAGCGACCCCAGGAATGACACAGCACGGCCAACAACCGGTGGAACAAACAACGCAATGAAGTCTCCCATGGCAGGGATGGGAGGCAGCCAAGCCAACAGACAGACAATATAGGAGAGAGGCAGCCACATGCTGTTCCCACAGAGCCCGCGTTCACCAGCACCAAACCTGAGCAGGGTCCAGCTGCAGGGAGAGTCAGGAGGTCCTTCCTCACCAGGGAAACTCTGCACAGTGCATCCACCTCACAGGTAAACACCACCCTTCTTGCAAGTGGCCCCAGCTTTTGTCCCCACAGCAGGACACCTGGCACTCATTGACCCAATGGGGGGCACCTGGGGCTTGTTCACCCAAGGGCTTTCCCTGCAAGGTCGGCCCCACCTTGGAGGAAAGCCAAAGGGCAAACTCATCCCCTCCTCTTAAAGGACCATGGGGACCACCCATATGTCAACCTTAATTCAGGGCTGGGGGTTCAGACCCCAGCACTTCACCTTACCTTGCTGCTTGCTCTCACCCTCTGGGCTGGCTCCCACCTCACCTGAGCCCGAGGATGCTGTGGGTAGGGGCTGTCTCCTGTTTTCTGCCTATGCAGCAATGACTGCGAGACCTGACCTGGGCTGGAGCCCGGCGGGCATGAAGAAAGGCAATAAATTGTAAAACAGTAACAGCTCTGCGCTCATCCAGGATTTCCAGAATTTGCTCTAATGCCAATAGTTAACAGAAATAATGCTGAATAAGCCTCTGACGTGTTGGAGCTCAAGCAGTAAAGGACTTCACTGAGCTGGAACCCAGGAGAAAGAAATACAGAGCTGCTTTTGCATGTTATTCTGCAGTGAGTGCTTGCTGCAGCTTTGTCCCCGTT
Source organism: Podargus strigoides (assembly GCA_028020825.1). Classification (NCBI taxonomy): domain Eukaryota; kingdom Metazoa; phylum Chordata; class Aves; order Caprimulgiformes; family Podargidae; genus Podargus; species Podargus strigoides. The sequence goes on from CM051646.1 coordinate 471,755, forward strand.
TTCCCTCGGGTGACACGCATGGAGGCAACCAGCCACCTCACGAGTCCCTGCTTTGTACACCTAAACAAAAATAAAACAATACCTCGATTCTTTTAAGCACGGGGGGGGACAGAAGGGAGAGAGAAATGAATGTGAAGTGGCGAGTCCAAGCCGTACGTCGGGGGCTGAAATGCCTGCCAGTGTTTTGTTCCAAACAAACCAAGGAAATGAAGGGGCTGCACGCAACCGCCATGCGAGACAATAATCACTAATCAAGTCAAAGTTTCACTCTCATCAGTTCAGTTGTTAAGGGGAAAAAAATAGCGCAGTGCTGGGCTGGGAGAATTACCATTCGTCACCGTGCCCCGCCTGAGGATTTCGCTGCTGAATCCCACGGCCTTGGGAACTCAGGGAGCTGTTTGGAGAGATCTGCTGGACACCTGCAGAGAGCTCTTGGCCCCTTGGAGGACAGGGGCAGGGGGTTTCTCTAGCAGAGATGTATGCACACTCCCCACACTGACAGGGTTAACTCGGGACACAAATGCGTGCAAACAGCTCAGAGAACTGCGATCCCTGTTCACCTTTGTGCCTCGGGCAAACCAAACTCATCTCGAGTCAGGCGCTTGTTCGCCAGGCTTTGGTAGACGTCCTTACAATTTCTCTACCTTCCTCAAACCTGCCTGTTCTCAACAGCCGTGTGCCACCCGCAAACTTTGTTCCTTCACAGCTTATTGCTTTTTCAGACCGTTAATGACTGTGTGGCATAGTCCTGGATCTGGTACAACTCCCAGAGGCACACTGCCCTTAATTGTCTCCAGCCACAATTTCTCTGCTCTTCCCTTTGATGCCACGGCCAGCCAAGCAGCGATCAAAGCTGCATCCCCTTCCTCCGGGCTCGGAAACCCTTCCAAGCTGCAGAAACCATGCAAACAGCCACGTTCCCCACCAAACCCTCAGCCCCAGACAGCATCTGTAATCACACTCACCCATCACACAACATCACTCCTGTTTCTTCACTCTCCTGCAAAAGCCAAGATGCAGTTTCCAATGTGGTTAAGGCCAGACTACATTTTAATATGGATTTTTAATGGCTTTTCTGCAGTGTGGCCTTCTGCCCGAGCTGAAGCTCCTGCTCGTGAGGGCGGCAGGAGCAGGGCTCCCTGGGGAGCCGCAGGCTGGGAGGCAGCAGGGAAGGAGCCCTCTTGCTCCTCCAGCAAAGGGACTGCCAAGGTTTCCCTCATGAACCCTCTCTCCTGGAAATTCCCTATGGACACAACTTTGTCAGATGGGTCTTCAGCCCAGGGGGAATTATTTTTGTGAAAACAGAATGGGGAGGAAAAAACCCAAACTTCTGACATAGCTGGAGGTGACGATGTCACGACCGCCTGTGCTGCGGGAATCTTCGCTAACATTGAACCGGGAGCTGAAAGTCACCGGAGAGAGAGCAATTAATGCAAATCCCCAGGGCTGGATCAATGCAGATACTGAGGCTTTTACAGTCTCCCCCAGAAGGTAAAAGCACTTACAGGCTTGCTTATTGCAGGAGTTCATGCCACACAAAAGATCTTGAAATGCTATAAATACCTCCCGAGACGCTGGAGAGGCGTGTGATGCCGTCAGCGCGATGTGGAAAAGCCTGCAACAGGGATTCAGACCTGCAGAGCCTCTGCGCAGGGATGGGGCACAGGTTTTCTCCATGGTCCTTTTGGTCTAGATGAAAAAAAGACCAACAAATAAATGTGATTCTTCAGAGTCAACTGCACAGTCACTTTGTGTTAGGTGTGGGCTGTAGGCACTGAGCTAAAACGAATCCCACAAAGAGCTCGTGGCGAGTGGCTGGAGCTGCAGCCTGGGCTGGTATGGAAGGAGGGTGCATGTGTGTCCCGAGAAGGTGATGGGCGCGGATGCGAGACTCAGCTGAGGTGTGTTGAAGAGCCATAAGGCTGGTGCAGCTCATAAGGTGGTGCAGCTGACCTTGGAGGTGGGATGTGCAGGAGAGGTCCACTAGGCAACCTTAGCTTCTCCCACACTTCCCTGAACTTTCCCATACTTACCCTCCGAGTCCATTGTGGCTACATAACATGACTGCTGTTTCCCCAGCAGCGATGCGGACAGGTCTGGAGTCAGGGTCCCTCCTTGGGATCCAGCTTTGCATCCACACGGATGCTGGAGTGGATCAGGGCGGTGCCGGGATGTGCACAGCAGTTGCTGGGGCTGCTGAAAGCAGCAGATCCCCGCGGCTCACCTGGAGGATGATGCAGGGAGGGAGATCATGGTGCTCTCTGGGGAGATCTGCACTTGCCATCTGCTCAGGAGGAGACTCTGCGTGTGCCTGAAAGCCTGCCACGTTCCTCTTCTGTCAAAGTCAAGTGCATTTAATTAAAGCAATCCAATTCAGGCTGGGACTGGTCAAGTTCTCCCCAAAGGTGCACAATGGAGTTACCGATGTTTTCACAGGATTTAAACTTATAACACAATAGCCGAAAATAAAGTGAGCTTTGTACGTGCCGTTACTGCTACCTCTTTTGCATACAATTGAATTAATTAGCCTTTGTTATGAAACATTAATCCTCTTTGCTAAATGGAATAATTCCCACCTCGGATGCAGCACAAAGGCTGGAGCGCCCTCGGAGCAGACCCAGGGGCATCCTCTCCCGCAGCGCAATTACCGGAGGAGCAGGGGGGCTTGTGTGCCCCGGGAGGAGAGTGGGGACCTCACGAGAGGGTCAAGATGGTCCCTGGTGGGTCCTCAGGTCGGGTGGCTGGAGCAATTACATGGGGCATAGATCAACCTTCAGAGGAAACAGAGAGAGGAGAGATCTCAAGAGGGGAAGTCTACGTGAGAAGGGATTTATCGCTGCTAATCACTATTTGCTTTACAGGAGGACCCAGAGCTGCTGCCCTAAGGTCCCCCTGGAGCCCTCGTGCAGCACAAGAGGAGGTCCCTGCCTGGCAGCACTCGTGGTCCAGCTGGGTGGCATGGCCAGAGGAAGAGCCAGAGCACAGCTCTGTAATTACACATTGGAGGCAATAATTCCCAGCCCAGAGTGGAGGTTTTTCCCCGTCTCCGATTCCCCGGTGCTGGCAGGTTTGCTTCCCCCAACACACACACAACACACCAGGGTCCGGCGCTGGAGCCGAGTGGAATCCATTAGGAGGAAAACTCCACAAATCTCTGGGCGAAGCGACAGCTCCTGACAAAATGAAAGCAAGTATCTGGTTCAGATCGGCACTTAAAACAATCCAGAGGGCATTAGTATTCATCCCGCGCGGTCCAGATGGAGTAACAGCAGCTCTATGAATACAATTAAAAATCAGAGAGCTGATGCCGCCGCGCGCCGAGGAAGATGCTGCGGAGCGAAGGCCATGGCACAGCTGAATTTTCAGGGGTCGGCTGCAGCTCAGGGACAGGTTGGTGGCTCGTGACACTGCTGTGGTGCACAGATGGTGCAGCAGCCCATGCTGGGGTGTCTCAGGGGCTCCAGGACACGGGGGCAAGGAGCATGTTCAGAGGAAGACACCTTCCTCAGATTGCACCTCTTGGCCAAGCTGCAGCGGCATGCACGAGCCCCAGCTACCAGCCCTAGCAGGGATGCTGCTCCCAATGCTCGCAGGCTACAGCAAGCCCAGCAGCCTGCAGAGCACGTGCAGGGGGCAACAGAAATCTTCTTAGAGCGGCAAGCAGGCGAAATCAATACTGGTTTTAACCAGGCTGCAAGTTTCAAACCATAGTTCATTAATTCAAAGGGATAGAATTGATATCCACCCCCTCTTCCCGTCGATGGAGTCGAAGGGTCTCTCTGTGTCTCCTAATGCGGCCATCGTATTCCGATAGCTCCGACTGCCTCTGCAGAGCTGGATCGTTACTTCCTCCAGGGACTCCTCAGAGATGCTGGTACCCAAACAGCCTGAGCCATGGCATGCAGACCCCACAGGCACCCGGGCGCTCCTCCTGCAGCCGCTCCATCCCCACGGGTACCAGCCTGTCCGACAGGGAAACGGATCGGGGAGGAACTGCTGTGCCAGGAGCCTCCACTTTGTAACAACACGGTGGCTGTGCGACTCAAAACACCATTTTTTGCCAGGAGTCCCTAAGCTCTATTGTTCATGGCTGCTTATGAAACCCCTCATTAGCTCGAGAAGCCAATTGTTGTTGAAAGAAGGAGCGATGATTCTCCAGGCCTGGCGCTCTGCCACCCAGGAACCTGCCTCGTTTGCTGCAAGGCTCAGCATCCCTTTCTTTTGCACTCAGAAAAACATTCCCCAACAAACCCACAGTTTCCTCCCCATAAAACCAACTGGTTTTGCCTTTTTCTTGCCTATTTTTGGCACACAGGAACATTTAGGGTAGCTAGTGGATGTAAAATGGTACTTTGCAACTCGTTTCAGAGAAATTCTTCTGAACAATGACAAAGTTACCTCTAAAGTGCCAGTACTGGGGAAAAAATGTCCTTATCAGAGCATCTCGCCCATCCATGAGAACCATTTGGGATGGAGCTCCCTTACCTCCCCCACCAGCTAAGCAAGAAGATGGCATCAGTTTGGGGTCAGAAGCAGCAGCCAGCATGACCATCGGTTAATGAATCGTCCCTCCCATCTGGCTGCTGGGAGGAACGAGGGTTCGGTCAGGAGGAAATTATTTTGCAGGTATTGTTTTGCTAACAATAGCAATTCCTGCTTCTGAGAATGCTATTTTGCTTAATACCTTCTTTCTGCAGCGTGGCAACGTGATGGAGTAATAGCCCTGGGATCTGTGTGACGGGGTCTGGCTGGTGACAAGGAAAGCAGACAGCTGTATCCATCAGAAAAGAAAAAGAAAATAAGTGCAAAGAAAATAAGTGCTCCATGGAAGAATCCCCCGTCAACATGAGGTTTTAATCTTCAGGATTAAATGGTGTTTTGATTCCTTACTGCACAATAAATGTATTTGCAGAGGAAAAGGTGCCTATTTTCTTCTCTGGAAAGGATGAGGTGGCTGGGCCGAGGCAGCATGTGGTTTATTCAAAGCGAAACCCTGGGAAAGTTATGGGACAGAGGGGGAATTCAAAACAAACCCTGCGGGGCAGTGTGGAGCAGGGCTCAGGGGAGTGGGGCTCACTGGAGCTATCTGTCCTGCATCAGCTTCCTGCCCAGGCTGTGCTCAGTGGCAGCACAAATCCCACAGAATTAACAATAAAAAAGCAGTGAGCCCAGCACAGGCAGCTCGCCCTGCACTGAGGATGATGGAGGGGCTGAGCCTGCCCTCTCCCCCTTCAGAAACCACTTGCTAAAATTGTCCAGAAACCCAAAAAATCTCATTATTCGTTAACATTTTTCTGGGTCTGTTTCCCTTTTGCAGAGAGGACCATCGTATGCTGGACACAAAGTGTTTATACTGATGAATTATTCAGGTTCTCTAAAACTAGACATCATTATTCTCATGTGAGACGAAGCAGTGGTTCCACACATACATGGATGTGGGTATAATGCCAGCTTCAAAAGAATTGCAATTCTTGGTATTCTCCTTCCAAACAAACCCCCCCAAGACTCAGTGCTCTTTAAAAAAGAGCAGAGAAGCAAACACCAAGGCCCCCCAAGCACCATCATAATAAGACACCGCTGTGCCCGGCGTAGCCAGCCGATCACAACCCCTCATCCGCCCGCATCGCTCATCAGCATCCCTGAAGAAATCTCCCTGTGAGCAACCGCAGAGAGAAGCCACGGAGGAGCTGCCTGAGGCTTCCCAGCTTCTTCTGGCTCATTCCCTGTGCTCCACGACAATGCTCTGTCCCCCTCCTTGCTCACGCTCCAGCCCACGAGCAGCAGCTCATGTGCATGTCCGCAGCAGCCTCTGCAACCCGCGTGCTCCTGCAGCACCGCCAGCAAACCCGAGGGCACTGAGGCAGCACCGCACGCCCCCAGCCCTGCCTAAAGCAGCCGGGGAGCGCTGGTGAAGTGCCACTGGCACCACTGACCCAGCGCGCTGCCGGCCCCAGAGCATCCCATCCAAGCAAACCCCCCCAGCAGCGGGGACCACAGCACCCACCCAGCTCCCAGCACGCCGCTCCAGGCAGCTCGTCCGAGGGCTAAGTGTCATTAAAAAAGAGAAAAAAACCCAAAACACTTCTAAAAGAAGTAAAGGAAAGAGCTGATTTTAAAAAATGGTCAGAAATCCTTCAGCTGCTGTTCTGCTCCTCGGGGTGGTGGAGGGGGCCTCTGTTCTCATTGATCTGACCCTCGCCCCCCCGGCAGGGCTCGATAAAAAAGCAGGGAGATAAAAACAAAGTTCAGCAACACAACATCTTGTTAACTCTGTAAGTCAGGGGAGCCTTCCTGCTGCGCAGCCGTCGTTCGGGCGCTGCCGCCGCGCACAGCGCCTCGCAGATCGCTCTTAATGGGCTTATTCATAACTGTCACATCCCACGAAGGTGGACTAATGTGCTTGCTTTCTTTCATAGATTAAAACAAACCTGTGGGGAATTGGCCAAGTCCTCCTACCCCCACTCTCCGTGTTCTGGAGCCCACGTGCAGGAAGAGCCAAGCGAGCGCAGCCGTGGAACGCGACGTCAAGGGACCCTGGGATGGCCGAGCCCCACGGCCCTCGCCACCGCCCGCGGCTCAGCGCTCCCGCTCCGACAGACACTGGGTAACGCCGCCTCCGTTTGCTCTACAAAAACCCACTCGCTGCTTTGTTGTAGTTACAGTTTGAGACCTAAATATAACTGAAAGGCAGAGAGAGGAGAGCATGTTTCAGAGACTGTTCAACTGCAGGCGAAACTCTCGATCCCTCCACGTTAATTTAAAGTTTGAGGGTTTTATATGGATGCTGCTGAGACAGACATAGCTATGAGTAAATATGTCAAAATAACCTATCAAGGGGAAAGCTGGTCCCTGAGCTGTTTGATGGAAGAGGTAAATTACACAAAGATTATTACTAGAACTCCAAAATATATTCCAAAAAGAGAGAAAGGAAAGAGGAGGATGAGGTTTGGGGGTCCTCGTTAGCACTTTGGCAGATCCCACCCCTCTCTTGCTTTGCAATCTGGAAACAGTTGTTACTGAGGTTCCCAAGGTTTGCACACTTGTTTAGAGACCCAAACACTGCCAGAGCCCTGCTGCTGCTACCAGAGGAGAACGTACTGCGGCGCGTCTGCATCTTTGAAGGTGAGCGGCGACAAGTACGGACACAGAGCTGTGTGTGCTGTGGATGGTGCAACCCTGTCCTTGCTGAGAAAAAGAGGAAAAGCAAGCAACTCTTCCTGCTGGAGCACTGGGATTCTTCCCCAAGCAGAAAGCAGCAGGGAGCTCATTAGCCACCGCTTCCCTAGGCTTAATCATTAGTACTGTGACTTAGTCCCACAGACAACCTGGAGGCTACAGAGCATGCAGGAGCCCCATTGCAACCCAGCCAAAGGGCTGGGAAGCTCTGGAATGGACTGTGGGGCTGCTCCCCTTCCCCTCTGAGCACCCAGAAGCATCTGCCTGCTGGTCCAGGTGCCGATCTGCAACAGGAAGGATGCTGTGAAGCTCAACCCAGTTGTGCTGGAAAGCCTGGATCAAAGCTGCCCACCCTGCTCCCGGGCTCTTGGGCACTTGCTGATAGAAGTGCTAAATTAATCCATTTAATAAAGAAAAACCCTGCCTTAAAGAAAAAAACAAAGTCAAAAATCCATCCAGATAGTATTCCCCTTGAGCCTTAGCGCTGCCTCATCTTCCCTTGCAGAAATAACATACTGTAAAACACTGATTAGTCAACCGATAATTGAGTTCTTAAATGTCAAAAACAATACAGTATGAATATTCAGCAGATCACGCCACCAAAACTTACCTGCTCAATCAACAATGACGAACAGTTCTTATCCCCATTGTTCTTTTCCAGGAATTATGCTAATTTGACTTTTCTGAGGTGCCGAACAAGGCTCTCTTAAAACACACTGCCTTGCAGGTTAACGTGCAACGGGCTGCTCAAAGGGAAACCATTTGGAAGCCGTGCCAAACTTCTCTCCCTTTGCATTAGCTTCATCTCACAGTTCAGGTAGAGGGCCAAGCGAATCAAACCCGCAGCAAAGTGGACACAGTTGATATCTTCCCTTCTGAGAAGAAAACCTAGTATGCAGATGGAAAAAAATGTGATGTTTTCGTGCTGCTTGAGGTTAAACGCAGCCTGAGGGTCAAGGTCACAACACATTTCAGACCTCATTTAATTTAACAGGGGAACACAGACTACATTTAATTAAGGGACGCATCTCTGGTTTTAAAAGGGATGTGGAGTGTTATCAGAGCAGCCCAAACAATCAGCTGCCCGCTCTCCATGTTGGTACCATTTCCACCCACCAAAATGGTCCAGATCTTCCCAAGTACCCACCCCTGTAGCCAGAGGCATGCCAGGGAGTTGAGGAACGCGGGCACTCAATAAGCAATCTCCTGAGAAAACAACATTCTTGGAAGTCTGAAAATAAACCAAAACACCCAGAGCACCGTGCTTTAAAAAAAGATTGATGCACGCGACGCACCTCAGCTTTGCACGGCCACAGGGGCCACAGGACTTGTGGTCCAACAGAGAACTTCAGCACGATGATCAAGAGCTCAACAGCTCCCAGGAGGAACTGCAGCACTATTTCCACATCAAAATACTTCTGATTCTCCATAGAAACCCTGACGTTTCTGTGAAAAGTGCCCTCACTTTCCAGCCAGCTCTCATTAGAGACCGCAAGTATTTACATCACTTGAAATTAATGCGGACAACATCCTCAGTGGTAGAACACTTCATGTTATCCAGAGACAATTAGGAGATGGGATGAACCTCCCCCTTGCTGTTTACCTCCATTGTTTCAGTTCATGTCGTTCTACCATTCCAAATCTGAATACATTTACCCTTCACCTCACCCTCTACAGGTTTTCTGTGTCGTTTAGCCTCACTTACCTTCCAGGAAAGAGCCTTTTGGGAACAGCAGAGGAGCCGGAGGAGCCTCGTGGTCACGCTGTAGGGCACCATTAAATAAAACCACCTTCTCTGTCATCATAACCGTGGTGGAACGGCCCGGGAGGAGCAAGGGCAGATACATCCCCGCCAGGAGTGCAACACCTCGGCGCGTGTTCGGGACTGTTGATCCTGCCGAGACGCCACGGGCGGTCACTGCTGCTGCAGATCGTTGGCATCGCTGCCGACAGAAACCCCGCACCCGGACCGTGCTCCAGCGCAGCGGACTGTGTGTTTACAGACTGAAGGATTACACCTTGCTAAGCAGGTTTTTAATTAACGCACAAACGTGCCATCCTAAAAGGGAGTCTGGAAGGCTGGCTCTCAGTTACCCAAACCCAGATTTATGGGCTCTACGTGAAGAGGTTAGCAGACATTTAAAAACAATTAGGCTCTCGGAGAGGCAGATTCAAGCAGCCCAGACTGCTCTCATTATGCTGGAGAATGGGAAAATAAAGCCATTAGGCTCACCAGACAACTAGGCTGTTTGTACTGGGTTTTTTTAATGATTAGTGTCTTTAATAATGCCTTCTGCCTGCAGTGGGAGAAAGGCTCTGGCGCGCTCTCACGCACCGAGTTACTGATGGATGACGCTCCCATGTGACCAACCAAACCCAATTTTCATGTTCCATGATGCTACTGCAATGAATAAAAAGGCAGTTATTGGTTCCCTCCAGCAAAGCTTCAGATGCTGCTGAGTGTGAAGGGGTGTGGGTTCCTTTGTCGAGGACTATCGCCCTCGACTCGTCCCCAGCAGCTGAGCTGGGCTCAGGCTCCCTCCTACCCCGTGCTTCACAAGCAGAAGGTGAGGAAGCCCTCGAGGCAGCAGCGCTGGGAGGGAGGGTGAGCATACTCTCCTCCTGCTCTCCATCACCTCCCTTTAGCAAACCAGGACTTGATTTGCAGCAGGCAATGCACTGCAAAATGATTTTTCCTTTGCAAGGAAGGGTTTTCTTCAAAGAAGGTTTTCTTATAAATGAGCCAGCTTCCAAAACGTCAACCTTTTAGGGAAAAAAAGAAAAGTAGAAGTTTGTCTACGGTTAGCCAGTACTGCAGGCTAAACCATAGCAGTTCATATATCACCCAGGGCTCCCTCCCCAGCTGGGAAGGAGAATCAGGGAAAAAAAGGAAAAGGCCCATGAATTGAAGGATAAACAGATTTAACAGAATAACAAAACCGAAACAACAATCAACATAAAGCACAGAGGGTTCTACTCAACCTGGTTCTCAATGCTGACAGCAGGAACAGAGCAGCACCAGCAAGGAGCCTCGGGGCCAGGAGGAACCCCCCCCTCCCTGCGCTCCCTCCCTTTATCCTGAGCAGCTGAGGAGGTGTGGGACACACCTGGGGGTCACTGCCCCCAGTGCAACTCCCGCCTGCCTGGGGCTGCTCAGGGCTGCCTGCACGGCTGGGGCTGGGCCTGGGGACCAGGACAACGTTTTGAGCATTTCCCCCCCCCAGCCTTTACCTAAGTCATGTGGGGCCACACACATGAACACAGGCTGTGTCCCACAGCCCAGACGTGCGGAAGACCTCAATAAATAGGAACCGACTGCATCTCTAGACAAGCCCACAGCCATGTCCAGGGGTCACTGTGCAAGAGGGAGCTGGCTGCTTTGCAGACCTCTGTGAACTTCACCACTCGCGTGTGCCGTCTGCTCCTCGTGCTCGCTTGGAGCGGGACTGGCTGGAAACAACTGGGCAACGGCCACGTGTGCCTAAGAAGTTCCATACGCTCATCTCCAAAACATATTTCAATTAAGAAGGCAATTGAAATTTTAATTAGTAAGACCACAGAAGTGTTTCTGACTCAGTCAGCTGTGTAAAAAACCACACAAACAACCCCAAACTGAAACCCTTCAGCACTCCAATAGGCAGTGCCTTGCAAAGGCAGGAAAGGACAGAAAGTTGTAAAAAGCCTCTTCAAGACACGCTGGTTTCTACACCCAGCAGCAAAGCCCAGCTCCATCAGCAGTGACTTAGGGAAAGGTGCTGCAAGCTGAGCATGGGGACAGGACTCTCAGGCTTGTGTGGCTCTGGGAGTCAGCTGTCATCCCCCCCAGCCTTCAAAACCTTCCTCTCTGTGGGGCTGAACTGGTTGTCCCTGTTTATAGAGGGAGATGAGGAGCCTTCTCAGAGCTGAGGCTGCCAGCACCCATCAGCATCGCCGGCACCCAGTGGGGGTGGGGAGGGATGCTGGAGGCAGACACCCGGGCCTGGCACAGAGCAGTGAAGGTGCCAGAAGCACTGCACACCCCCCACCACATCCCTGCACTGAACTCAAACCCTTTGACCACGACACCCCACCACATTCCCTCTGCTTTCAAGCATGAGCCAGCACGCCGTGCCCCGCAGCACCCCGGCTCACCGATGCTGTCTGCAAGCACGTCTCTTTCTGCCTGCTTTGCTTTCACCTGATTTATGTCTTTTGCCAGCATATGTCATCGATCGCCTCGCCCCCGCTGCCTCCCCTCGCTCCTATCGACAGGCTGGGGGCCGGGCACTTGTTTTCGCCTTCCGCGGGTCCGCACGCCGCCACGTTCCTACTGCGGGAAGCAGAAAACTAGTTTAACATCTCATTTATTTCGTAGATGAGAAAGTAATTCCCTGCTGAATGATTGTCCTGAACCAACAATTCAGAAAGCAGGAATTTACAGTGCCTGCCAGAGCCGGGAGTGCATTACTGTAGTGCTGGTATATAATGGAGCTGAAATATGTTTTTTTTCCCTCCTGTTAGCCTGAAGAGAAAAGCCATTAAATATGATTAAGGTTAAGAGATTGCTAAAATTACAAACAGCCGCCATTCAATTATTTTGCTCTATAAAATGCAACACAGATTGGAGTTATTTCTCCGAAATGTGTTTTTAGAAAATAACATAACACAACTAATGTGGTTTGATGTAGCAAATCAGGTTTCAGATACTCCTCGTAATGCAGGACTAAAAGGTCCATAATTTAACTCAAAGTTCGTAACTTCAAGTCGTCAGGTGCCTGCTGCATAAGAAAAACTGGGGGGAAGGAAAAAAAATCAATCCTGCCCCAACTAATATTCTGTGGAGTCATCTAAAGCCGGTGAGTCAATCAGTTTTATCGCCCATTAAAGCGAAAGACAGAAAAACGCAACGACTTGGCATAACAGTCACACATTTTTTATGGAGAGTAAATCTCTCCAGTAGTTTCTCTAATTCCTAATGCGACCCAAGGTGGGTGCGAGGGCTGCATCGGGCTGGGAGCCTTCTGCCGAGGTGCAAACAGCTCACTGAGAGCTGGTAGCTTGGCATGGGGGTGACGGTCACGGGGAGCACCAGCTGCCCATCCCTCACTGGGCCCAGCTGTTCGTGCTCTCAGTGCTCCAAACAAATGATGCGAAGATGTATTTTCTGTCAGCGTTGTATAAGGAGCTGAAATAATAGGAAAAAAAACCTGGATGGGGATATAATAATGGCTGGAGACCAGTGGTTATTACGGTTAATAAAATATGAGGAATTGCATTATTCTGCTGAAAGCAACACAAACCTCGCGGGGTCCCAGAAGGCTGGCTCGGGAGTGGGTTCCATCAGCAAACTGCGAGTGAGCTGGGCACAGAGCTGGGGTCAGTCACAGCCGGAGGGAGGCAGCGGGGCGTGCGAGGGGCGTGCGAGGGGCGTGCGAGCACAATGCCCATAACCATCATTTTCTTCCACTTGTCGCCACTTCCACACGAGATCCCTCTGTAGCAGGTTGCGAAGGGTTAACGCACGAGAAATAGATCGTTTGATGAGTAATTGCATGATTAGAACCCAACAGATCGATAATTTCTTCGAACCGTATACATAATTCATCCCGCTAATGTGCTTATAATTATCTCACCCGCACCCACTTCTATCTCACAACAACTGCTCCTTCGTCAGCCCCACGCACACCGAAACACGGCAGAGAAAACAAACAGAAAGGGCACTTTGGGCTCCACAGCAGGGCTGAGATGAGCAAGGAGGTTTAGGGTTCCCTCCTGTTTAGGCAAGACCCCAGCGAGGTCCAAGTAAAGCATTAAAATCAGCTCTGCCTGCTCCCTACGCAGGGTTTTATCCGCACGAGGGATGGTGAGAACATTAAATGGAGGTGCCATGAGTCCCATTCATCATGAAGATGAACCCAAGAGATAGGTCCAGCATTACTGGACCCGGTTCTGCTGCATCTGTTGTTGACCTGTGGTCGTCCCCTCCTTCCTGCAACGCTCCCTACATTAAAAATCTGTGAGATCAATAATTTTATCCTGGATCAAGGAGTTACTGATGGCCGGTGAGATGCATCCCCCGCTAGGAGAGATAACGCCGTTCCCTGCAAAGCGCACAAATCACGCTGCCACAGCCGGAGCAGCTGGGCTTTGGGGAGCCGCTGCGACTGGCACCAGGGCCCTGTGTCTAACTGCGCCACCGTTTCCCTGGTGGGCAGTGCTGGGGCAGTGCCTGGGTTTTGCAGAGATCCCGGTGGCTGCATGGAGCCAGCAGTTCCAGTGCCCAAGCCCAGCAACTTCACCCCCTCCTTGCCTGCACCACCCTCGGACCCGGCTCCCTTCCGGCCAGTCTGGGAACAGCCCACATTTCCCCTCCCTTTTCCTCACCACCTGAACAGCTCCTCAATGCACACAAACAGTAGATAACTCTTTATCTGACAGGTAATTAGCTGCAGGAAAGAAAAAAAAAAGCAAATTAAAAACAGAGGCCTTATTAATAACAATGCACAAGCACATATTTGTCTGGAGACACACAATGAATTACTTTAATTTACAGGAGAAGTCTGGTTTATCTGGGGATGGGAAAGGATACATCTTCATTTCTGCTCCCATTGGTGAGCTCTCTGCAGGAGAGCAGAGCTGGGTCTGATGTGCCCACTGCAGCTCCACCGTCCTGGTGACCCCCATGCCCAAACCCGGGGGTGAGAGCTCTGCAAAGTGCCATTACTCCAAGGTCACTGTAGGAACTTTCAGAGGCGAGTTGCATGATGAAAAAGGGCAAAAAGAGATTAAAACACAAAAGTATCAATGAGCCCTGGCACAGCAGAATTAGAGACAAAAGCCCACCATCACTGAGTGGGCTTTGTCCCTGGGGCAAGGGACTGCTCCTGGCTCAGGCGGCACAAACAACATAGAGCATAGGTGAGCACTGCAATTTCCTTCAAGCTCCTTGCTTTTGAGTTTAATATTTAATGCTGAATTTCAATTGCCTGACCAGCAATATTCTCTTAATTAAAAGTACCATCTTAGCCCAGCGGCCTACAGCTGGAAGGGAGGAGAGTAAAGGGAAGGACTGAGCATCACTCCTGTGAGAAAGGAGCCTCGCCTGCCTGTGTCCCGGTGCCTTTTTGCTCGCAGGATGCTGAGACAGTGCTGGGGTCACTTGACTCAGGCTGAGCCCCCCAAATCTTGGTGGGAATGGTACAATTCAAGGAGGTGGGCACACTGAGCAGACGGTGCAGTCTGGCTGCTGCTCCCGTCCCTCACCGCACAGGACGAGGGATGGATGCTGCGAAACGGAGCATCCCTCCCAGCTCTGCTGCCTACCCTAGAGCCTCCCTGGCTTACGGGAAAAGCCATTACTTCAGGATTAGGCTTCCATCTGATTCCCATCAAAGGCTCTGGCCACCGCGTATTTGCTTAACACCAGACCTTTCAAGCACCATCAAGTTTAACACGGCTTGACAGATTCAGGATTACACGCGAAAGCCAGACAAATCCATACTTTCATAGGAGGCCCCAGTGGATGCAACAGGACAGGGGGGATTAGGAAGAGAAGAAGAAAAAGAAATAAGAGAAAAAGGAAGAAGAGAGACACACATGAAGCCTGACTGCTTCTGCTCACCCCACTGCCTGCCCTCCTCCCTGCTCTGTGGGAAATCTGTGGAAAACTGTAGCACAGGCTGTACCCCAACACCCACTGCTGCCCGCCCCGAAATCCAGGGCGTGATGAGCACACCCCAGCACAGGGTCAGCACCGACGCTGCAGAGCCTCTGCGCTAAGGAGAGGTGGGGTTATTTCTTCCCCTTGCAATAACAGTTATGGAAGGCAGGCTGGGGCAAGGAGCTCATTACAGCAAGGAGATAAGAATCTGATTTACTATCCCAGGAGAATCCGAGGTCTTTTTAAAATACTATTACCAGAGAAACATAAAATATACTTTATCACTAAATGAACCTTTCTTGAGATTTTATAAGAAACAAAATTTTGGCATTACTGGTTCTGCTTCTAGCGTAGCTTTTTGTCTCACACTCTCCAAGGGACCATCAAAATGAACAGCGGGAGTTTGGTTTGGAAACTGCTGAAAATGGACATCTAGGTCTGAATCTTATTTTAATACAAGAAACAAAGAAACTGAATATTCATTTTGACAGACTGAAACATCAGTACAGCAAATCCTGAATTAGAGTCCTAAAACTAAACCAAATCAACCCCAGCCTCACACCGTTCGGCCAGCGACAGTGGCCACTACCCCTGCCCACAGCAGCAGCACCATCAGCCCCACCCAGGGCTTGGGGGACACTGGTCCCACTCCACAGGCTGGCTCTGAGCCTGGCTCCCTCCATCCCCATCCTGGCAGGTGCTGTGCCAGCTCTGCCCCAGATCACACTGCCGCGCCGGGACTGATGCTGCGAGGCTGTGCCAGTTTTGCCACGTATCCCAGTTTTTCATGCAAATCCCCCAAGTGCTGCAGAGCCGCCTGCGCTGGCTGTTGGCAGCTCTTCCCCTGCCTGGTGCCGCCAGTATTGTACGAAACCCTCCGTGGGGGAAGGCAAAGCTCAGCTGCCTTTCATTATTTGCAACTGGCTGCTCATGGTCTTGGCTGTGGCGATGGCTGCTGTTATCCCGCTCTGCCCACCTTCCCCTCCCTTCACTCAGCACCTTGCTTCGAAGCAGTGGCTCCCCCAGCTTGCTTTGGCACATGTCAGAAGCACATTTCCAGCCTCCAAGAGGTCCACCCTGCCCTGAGCCTCCGAGGTGGCAGGGGAAGCGGCCCCCAGTTTGTCCCCAGGTGCCGGGACCCCTCCCAACACCTCCATCCCAGCGCAACACCACGCTGCCCTCGCCAGACCTCAGGTTCCACCCCCACAATTATTTACCTTGAGTGGTAAACAAGCAGATCCACTCCAGGCACAAACTGGAGTGATGGCCAGTCACTGGGAGTAATTTCCAGTAATTAAGTGTGAATTAATTGATTTACCAAGAGATGCACTCACTTTATATATGGTGCTTTTATTAATTAACTAAGGTTTACCAAGTAACTTCCAAGGCAAACTTATTAGCACTGCATAAATCTGAGTAAACAAGTTATTTTTAGTTGTGGGAATAATTAAAAATTTCCATGTACTTCTATCCAAGAGAAGATCCAGCCAGGGCAGGGGTTAGGAAGCCTTGTGTCCCCCGCCTGGGACCCTGGGCTGGGCCACATCCCCTTTCATACCTCGGACCCCTGTAAATCACCCCCTTGGCTTACCCACTTCACGATAACAGAACGCCTCTAACACCGAGCCTGCGGGCGGATTTGTTTCCCACCCGGATACCCCTTGGCCGGCGCACGGACTGGGCCCGCGGCTCATCCTGCTCCGCGAGGCACCGTCCTCCTCCATTCCCACCACACTCCTCCTCACCTCCCCAGCTCACACAAAAAGACTCCAAAGGAATTCTTTCTTTTTTTTGGGTCTCACGATTAAAAAATTGGCTCCGCAACGCTTTATGCATGCATCTGTTATGCTAAAATAACCATCCTTCCTAACCATGCCCACCTGCTGTCTTTTTCAATTTTAAGTATTTCTAAGTAGCAATCAAATCAGTATAATTTGTTCTTTATCTCAGAAAAACCATTGTGAAAGAAAAATGTGACCATTATGTTACATCAGGGAAAAATACAAGCCCTTTATTTTCAGCCTTCTCTCTCTGCTATCAGATCTCGCAGTCGTCATTATGCCCGTCGTATTTAATACTGCTCAAATGAACAGAGCTTGCTTTAATCACCACAACCTCTCCCCTCCCCAAGCTCCCCCCTCCCCGAGGTTAAGGCTTCTTTTCTTTCTTTTTTAATTCAGATACATAAATACGTGTATTATGCATGCGCTAAGGGTTTCCAGGAGACAGCCCCGTGGATTTGTCTCGGGAGCTGGCTGCTCTCAGCAGCATCACCATCAGCTGCTATTGTGCGAGGATTGAGGTGCTGGGTCCCAGTGCAAGGAGGATGCACCAGACAGAGCCACCACCCGCCGCCTGCTCTGGAGAGATCACAACAAAACCCAGGCAAATATTGACTCTATAATCAATTGCCAGATTAGGACTGACTGCTGAAACGCACCCAGGTTGCTGTAAAAACATTCAATCCCGTAGCTTTCAATACAGCCCATAGATTAGAGGTCAATGAAGAATTATTATTTATAGACTCCTTGCAAAGGTGAGGAGGAGAGGGAGTCCATTACAGTCGAGATTAATAATGTCACATGCCAGTAGCTGGTCGCAATGGGGGAGGCTTTAGGAAGGAGTTTCTTTGGTTTAAATAACGGGGCAGCAGAACCTTTCATCCGTAAAAGAACCTCGATTAGGAGGAGCGGAGAAAATGATTTTCAATAATCTGATTTCTCGCATATTTTTCAGCTCAAGGGATAACCCCACACTTATTTTGACTTCTTTAAGCCTACTGATTATTCAAACATCTTCCAGGATCCCCCCAGCTGGGCTCTAACCACCCTGAACCCCATGAATGCTGCTCTTGGGCGCAGGACTGCCAGCGCTGTGTTGAAACCAAGCCCTGGCTCGATAAACGTCCTTTGAAGTAGGCATCTGAGGAAGCCCTCTCCCCTGAATCACTGTCTTGCTCTAGCTTTGTGC
Organism: Podargus strigoides; assembly: GCA_028020825.1. Taxonomy (NCBI): domain Eukaryota; kingdom Metazoa; phylum Chordata; class Aves; order Caprimulgiformes; family Podargidae; genus Podargus; species Podargus strigoides. The sequence continues at coordinate 489,540 of CM051646.1, forward strand.
TCTGGTTGCACAAGAGAGCTCCTAGGAGGGTGCTGAGGGGTGATGGGGGGAAGCGAGGCACGCATGTCGAGGTTTGCTGGTCATGTGGAGGGGGCCGCTGTGCCCCATCCCAGTGCACAGAGTAGCAGACTGCCAGCATCCCTCCTCGCGGCCACCAGCACAGCTTGTGCTCTCTGTCCTGCACCGCCCGGGGGATGTGTTGTCAGAGGAAGGTGACAGCCAGTACTGCACGTCCCCTTCCCTGCCTCCCCGAGCACCGCAGCAGCCAAGGAACCTGTGAACACGGCGGTAGCCTCTTAGTAACACATCAGCCCCGCATCACCTCCACGGACCCTTGCCGAGACACGCCCACGGGGGCCGCGGTGCCATCAGCGCAGACACGATGCTTCCAGCATCCCGGCATGGGAGGTCCCCGAGGAATCCAGCCTTGGAGAAACTTGTCCACCTCAGAGCAGCTTTGGTAAGAATACACGCTAAAAATAAACACTGTCCTTTCCTTCCCCTTTTCCCTTCCCAAATGCCAGTTCTAAAAATATAAGAGCCATTTGCAGGAGAAGCCCCCATCACAACAGCTCCTCTCTCTCTCCCAGGAACACAATGTACCGCTGTTGGAGCGAGCAGTGAGCGCATCGTCAATAGATGAGAAGAACGAGCACACAAGGTTCAGATCATTAACCAGTAATCCAGGGCTGGGGGGTCAAGCATTTCTGTTTAACACCACGCTCCCGTTGCCAGCTCTTCAGCCCGCTGAGAGCAGCGCAGGCTCCGCTTCCCGCAGCGGAGATGGTTCGTGTCTGTGCGCGGTCCGTGCTGTGCTGTGTACTCCAGCCTTGGGACGTGCTGTGCCCCAGAGGGAGCTGGGGAAAACCCAGCTTTTCCCCCTGTGCCTTTAGACTGATATTTCCTTTGGCTCTGATGGTGGGGGAGGATGTTCCAGCTTCCTCCAGCTTCTGCTTGTTTTGGAGGCAAAGCAGATGCAGAGCGTAACCGCCCATCCATCCCCAAGCCTCACGTTGCTGTTGGTCCCAGCCGAAGAGACACACTTGCATAAACCAATCCCAGTGCCAGGGGAACATCACCTGGTCCAGGGGCTTCCACACCTCTGGCCAGGGCACAGGCTCCCATCCTCCCCAGGAGGAAAAGGGAGGGAAGGGATCCTGTAGCTCCAGTGCAGGATCTGGCCCTGAGGCTGCAGATACCAGTGTGGTTTTGGCAAATCAAACAGCAGAGCCTCTGAGATTCATGGACCCCACACAAAGCACCTGAGGTGAGGATCTACCACCACAGCCAATAAAAGGTGAGTGGCTGCCGGGCTCCCCCCATGCCAGCATGCCATCCCATCCTGCCCACACGGTGCTGGTCCCCAAGGACACTGTATGAACACCAGCCAGCCAAGACTGAACCTTTTTGCTTTCCTCCTCTTCCAGCTCAGCTGTGGTTCTTACAAGCAGCAGTTTCTCCTGGAGCAGATGCCTGGGAGCAGCAGCAGACATGGCAGAGCCCGCCTGCCGCCGCCAGCAAACCCTGCACTGGCCATATGGAGGCAAACTGGTGATCTGCCATGCCTGGGAACAGGCCATGGGCAGCAGCCCCTGCCCAACCCATGCAGCATCCACTTGCTGCTTTGTCTTCTCGTTCCAGCATCTTTTGCACATGCTCTCACTTCCAGCTCACTACGCTTAGCAGATTCTGGTTTCCATAAATAAAAGCTAAACAAACACTTAACGAGCACCATGCATATTAATACCCTCCAGGTGAAGGTTAGCATGAGCTGTGATTGTGGTAAATCCACATTTGATTAGATTGACTTGAAAACAGGGGAGATAAACAACCCACAAAAGCCTAAAAATTATAGTAATTTATTCTTTTGGCCTCTGCAAGTTTCTCGATTTTATACAACTTCAGTCTTCCTTGTGCACGGGATTTTTCTCTCCTCACAGTGGCAGGTGGTGGCACATTAAAAGTGACTCTGTTCCCCTCACCTCTCGAGTCACTCACCACGTGTACAGCACAGCATCTGGGCAACAAGTTGGAGCTTTTGACTCAGCTGCCTCATAAAAAGCTTCCTGTGAAAGTGAGCGACTCGTTCCGGAGCTGCAGTGGGTGCCGAGGCTGTTGGACAAGCAGGAGGTGTCGGGGATGGGAGGACCTGAAGCCCAGTGCTGGAGCAGGGCTGCCCACAGCTTGAACACTCACATCCGAGCTGCTGCCTCAGCCCACAGGGAGACCTCCACGCCGTATCTCAGGTGCCTGCAGTGAAACGAGGTGACGTGCATCCTAAAAGCATCCCTCTCTCTTCCCTGACTTTAAACAAGTTCAGACATCAGCCTTGGAAATGCAGATCTCCCCATCCTACCATGGAAGACTCTTGGCTCAAGGAGCTTATGACCCAAGGAGGCACAGGAGATGCCTTTGGATGGGCTGCAGGAGCGTGGCTGGAGCCTTGCTCTCTGTACAGCTCTGGTGAACCCACGTTCACAGCATCGGGGCATTCCCCTGCCTACGGACAGAGGGGAGTCTCCAACAGAGCTCGACCTTAGCAACAACCTTCCTGTAACCCGGCTGGTCCGATTTAGGGGAGCTCAGCCCAAGTGCACATGCTGGGTGCAGATGTTTCACCAGACAGACAAAGGAGCTCTGAGTTCCTAACAGAGTTTTTTCCTGCACAGCAGTCATTAATCCCCCCTCAATCTATCCCGAGCCAAAAAGGACGTCCCAGCTGCAGAGCACGAGCCAACAGCTGGCTCATAACCACTCATAAAGGCAGCCTGGAGGAACCTAACCCGCGGCTGCAAGTTCTCCACAGGGTCCTGGCTCTGCTGCTGAGCAAGAGGTGCAATCGCTGCCGAAGCACCGCCAGCATCTTCCAATAGACGGGCAATTATTATTCATTTGTTTCCCGTTTGTGGTGACAACGTTAATCACAGAGGTCCCCGGGAGAAGGATGCTAATGAAGATGTGACGCGGGCAGCAGAGTCCGCAGCCATTTCTCAGTTCATTAGCATCCTGTCACTCCGAGGGGCGACCGCGGAGACCCACGTTCCCACCTTTCACCAAAACATGACAGGATAATAAAGCAACGCTATTTTCAGTCCTGGGGAAAAGCTGAACGCATTCCTTAGGCTCAGCAGTTGGTACAACAAATCCCTAAAATGAAAGCCAGAAAAAAGGAACAAAACCCCAGTAGCCAAATGAGCAAGGACAAAGAATCATCTTACACCCCTGCTCGCCCGCAGCCGGGGTCCCGCAGCCATTCCTCAGTGCAGAGCACCACTACGCCTGCGGCAATGAACAGGTAATTGTATGGAAGGAGCCTGAAATCCGCGTGGGCGTCCACAGGCAGGACTGATGTGGGAGGGATGTGACATCTGGGACAGCTCCTGGCAGCGGCTGATGCCCTCGCACCAGCAGAAATGCTTTATTCATCAGCAGACAGGGGAAAGAGAACAGGCGGCGATGCACAGCGGGGGGAGCTCGGGTATGCTCGGGGGACTCGTTGGCCCCGCATGGCAGCTCAGTGTCTCCCCTGTTAGTCACCCTACACAGTTACACGGAAAATAACCCGGTGTCTTTGGCTAACTGCTGCCTGGTGGGGTGTTCCGCATCTCCCCAGCCTTCTGTGGGACCAGGAGGATGCAATGCTTTTCCCTTATCCATTGAAAGACCCCCAACAAACCTACAGTGACTACAGTCCCCGCTGCTGCTGGCTCAGTGTTTTATAGAGCCACCGAGCACCAGCAGCCACGCCGCTCGCGTCCGTCACAGCTCACGGGAGGTCGGGGCCACTCCTCCGGCCAGGTAAAGGTGAGTGGCTGCGAACGCGGTGCTCCCCATCACGCCTGGCAAACACAACACCTCTGCAGAGTTATTCCAGCAGCTCCACAGAACAAACAAGCCCGTTTCACTGCTGAAATCAGTGCGGGCAGTAAGGCTCCAGTCTCTGGGAAGATGGAGTGTGCCTTCAGCAGCTTTTGGGGTGGGAAATACAGCCCTCCACCCCATCCCATGGGCTCCCGAGTTACTGGGATGATAGATAAGGCAGGGTTTTACCATAACTGCACCCTGCTTCACTGCACTCAGGTTTCCACACTATTTCCATCACCACCGTACCTACACTCGAGTTCTCTGTTCTGAGCAGGTGCCATATGTTACTGGCAAACATTCACATGAGCTGTGAAGCTCACGGAGTATTCACTAAATCTGCGGAGACTGAGTTTTTGCTGATCTCTGTTCTCTTGACAGCGGTTTCATCATCCAGCCAGGAAACAGCAACAGTGCAGCCTGAGCCACCGCAGGTTCCAAAGCCGTGGGTAGCAAACAGCTGGACCAGCACTTCACAAAACACACCCAGCCACCCTCAAAACCCCTCGGATGGGGGACAGACCCATCAAACAAGTGAGCAGAGGCGCTGGCAGGCATCAGGGAGGAGTGACCCTGTGCGACAAGTGTCAGCAGCGTCTGGAAAGCACCGGGCACCCCTCAGAGACCTCTCCTGTTGAATTTCAGTCCCTCTCCCTTGGACACCGCTTCACCTCCCTTCAGCCTCAGCTGCAGCACAATATAATTCGAGCTGTGAAAACGCAGCCAGCATATGTCCCTGCTGGAGCCCTCCCTGGTGGTGTCAGCTCTCCATGGCTGACAGCATTTCCTGGAGCTAAATCGGTTGTGCAGACGAGCGGGGCCAAGCTGCCAGGGGAAGAAGCCACCAAAGGGAGAGCGAGAGGCAGAGAAGGCAAGAAAGCAAGCAGGGTCTTCTTCACGTTCCAGAGCTGAGCCTGCTGCTCAGCCTAGCAAATTGCTGCAGCTTTTCCATTTTTATGTTTTTCCCTTGCTAAATATAAGAGAGAAAAAATATACCAACTGTATTTGATAAGAGCTGCTTCCTCCGGAGAGGGCTGTGGGGAAATGCGCTCCCAGGAACGAGCAAACACAACTCCCCTGCCTTGTTTATCTTCTTCGTATTTTAAGCAAGGACTGGGGAAAATGGAGTAATGTTTGGCTGAATTCCTCATGCCTGTGAGAAACCAACACTTCATACATACAGAATTGTGCCTCTGTCACCTGCTGGTGTTCTGGGTTTCCAGGATCAGGGAACCATCGCTAACTGCTTCAGGGAGCTCTGTAAGGAGCAGGGGGGAAAGCTTCGCATTCCCTGCCACTACTGCCCCAAGGATCCGGGTGGCTCTCAAGATGGGAGCTCTGGGGACTCGGGGTATGGGAACAAATTTGCACCATCAGTGTCACCTCCATGGGGAAACTGAGTCATGGCCTTTCTTCCTCGTGTCCCTGAGAGCTTGCCTGGGAGGTCGCCCTGAACGGACACGGCTGAGGGAGTCCTCTGGCTCTGCTGCATCCTCCAGCAGGCACAGGGAGCCGCCTGCGGCCATCGCCACGCAGAGAGGGAAGGAAGTTCAGTGTGCGCCCACACCAGAGGGACCTCTCCTGTGCTGATGCACATTCCTCTTGAAAACACTCAAAATAAAGAAAGCCCTCCCTCCCCCTGCTAGCCAAACTTGTACAATCACACGGGTTCCTTTCCATATCCTTTTTTTTTAAAAAGGCCATGCACTTACACTTAATTAAAAGTATCTACGTAGGAATGAGATTAATTAATTCTGCTGCTACCCAAGAGCCCTCTCATTGTGTTGGCTTAAATGAGGGTTTAAAATGTTGTCTCTCCTGTAGCTGGGCTAGCTGTCTCCAGACAGCACTTGGATGGTTATTCCAGCTCTGGCTACACCACCCCGCGTCCCTGAAGGGAAGGAAGCGTGTGGGGCCAGCCCACGCTCTGCTCTGGAGCACGTCAGGAGCAAAGCATGGGGCACACGTGAGCACCTCTGATGGTCAGGGTGACAGCTGAGAGGAGAACTTGGCATTTAACTCTCCAAAGAACAGGAAGGGAACAAAGTGGGTGAACAAGCTCTCCAGGTTCAGAGAGGGAGAGGTGACCTCGAGCATCACGGCCAGAGCGGACCCAGCTATTACAGAGTGACGCTGCCAGAAACAGGGAGGCAGATGGAAAGGGTGGTGCCAGCGCTGGCTGTCAGCGGGGATGCTCAGTGGTACATATCTCAGAGACACAGAGATGCAGCTACTTTTAAGAGCACAAAACCACAACAGGTCTGCAATAAGCTTGACCATAAAGATGCGAGCTGGAGCACACACAACACCCCCTGGGTGCTTGTATTTCATTCACTGCAATGCCTGAATAAATACTTCCTGCAGGACACAGCTCGTGCTGCTCCAGGCCCTCCAGATCTCCTTCCCTTCCCTGGCACACAGCTGGGCACAGCAGCATTGCCTGCGCCCTTCATACGCTGCAAACATGACTGGTGAGGACCACAACGACAGCATCCTGCGCCATCGGACACGTGCACGCACAGCATCCCTCTCCCACCCCCCTTTTATCTCCCTTCGCCACCCTCTCCAGAGAAGATGCTCTGCGCTGGCGGGCAGGCACGGCACGGTGCCCCCGCCTCCCCCTGTGCTGCCCACGACCTTGGAGGGAGCCCCACTCCTCCCTTCCCGGCAATCGTGTGGCTCCCCGAGGTGCACCCCTTCTGCAGCAACGCATTTGCATCCCACTTCCCAGAGGCAGCTCCTGCTCCACCTGAACTCCCGACGATAAATCCTTATCAGAAGCGCCCGCGGCAAGTCTGCGGTGACTTTGTTCGTTCGCATCAGCTCGGCACAGATTAGCTCTTCCCAGCGCTTTGCCAGTTTATACAGATTGCTGATAAATGTTTTGACAGATTTTCCTGACTTTGGGGGGTAATAAAAAAAAAAGGGGGGGGGGGGCGGTCGGGCGGAGAAAAAGTCTCTTTGCCTGCCCACGCTTCAGATAACACTTTAGACATGAAATATTCATTGCCTTTCAACCATGTAGGGTCTGAAAAACCCAGCAAGCACTTCTATATCCCCAAATAATGCACCATGGTTGCTTCTGTGTCCCCGCTCCAGCAGCAGCTCCTGGGTCTTGCTCCCCTTGTGCACCATCATTCCCAATCTGCCCACCCAGGAGAAGGCAGGAATCCTCCAAAGGATGCTCCTCCACCTGCTTCTTCCTCTGCACCCCAATAAGGACCAGGGACCACGCAGGGATCTCCAAAACAGATTAGGGATGCCATGGCAGCACTTATCCCCTCCCAATTCACCTCTCTGCAGCACACAGAGTAAATTCTGTGGATCACTTTTACCCTCAGTGCCTTGTCTCCCCTGTAATGCTTATCTTTTATTCATCTCAGTTCTGAGTGAGGACTTTCTGGCTAGTGAAGATGACCAGGTATCTCACCTTGCAGTCAGTGATGGGACTGTCTCTGTTCTCTGTGCACCCCCTGCAGCCTCCTGCCTGCACAGGACCCCGATGCCAGAGGTCCAGCAGTGAGGCAGGTGTCCGAGTTTAACTTCCCCAATACTCTAACCTCTCCCTGCACAGAGCAGAGGTGCCAGCCTGGCCCCAGCCATGGATTTCTGCAATCTCCATCCTCCCCAGACACTCTGCCTGGGGATGGAAATTTCCAACGTCCCCTTCATGCAGCCTCTCACTCTCTGCCAGATTTATCTGCCTGCTATTAGCCTTCAGAGCTCTGATTTGTTTGCCTGTCATTTGGACAAATGTTGATGGGCATAAACAAGCAGGGCTTTCTTTTTCTCCCCTCCTCTTTTTTTTTTTCTCTCCCTCCTCCACACTATCCAGTGCCAGTGAGAACATCAAGGGAAGAGGCTGAACAACTGACCCATAAAATAAATACAAGGCTTACAGTTCCTGATAAAGATTAAATATTGTAGGAGTCATGACTAGATAAAAGCTAGCAGAAGGAAAAGCCTCAGACCTCAATAGAGTATAAAAAAAAAAAAAAAAAAGAGACATATATATATGTATGTGCACACGAGGTGTCTGGCAAGTTTTATGGAGAGTTTGATAATCTAAATACGCTTCACTCCAAGCAGGCTGATTCCAGAAGTGCATCTCACATGTCCCTGTGATATCCCCAGGGATACACGGGAGAGGCTGGAAACAGCCATCGCCGTCCCCTGTGCCGGGAGCTGGCAGCTCCTGCCCCTGCAGCCACTCTGCAGACCCCAGAGCAGGGCCCCACTTCGCTCACCTGGCACTGCCAGCGAGCCGACCCTCGGAGGGAGGGGGATGAAGCACTCTTGTCTTGCTCTGCTCCCGCGTGCCGGAGCCAGGCAGGCGCTCCGCAGGAGGGCGGCACGTGGCCAAGGCTGGAGCGCACACGTGGAGCTGCCCAGCATCCCTGAGCAAGCTTTGTGTGCGCAGGGGCAAGGGGAGAGCGTGCCTCTTGTTTGCCCAAAGTCTGCACACACTGTACAAGAAAAGATTGCACAAACCACTCCTTTTAACCCCAGGAGAGGCTCCTGGTTTGGATGCTGCGCTGTCCCTCGCTCTGCAGCCGCACCGGCGACAGCACAGCAGCCAGAATCGCTCGGAGGAGGCAGCAAAGTGCTCTCGTCAGGCAGGGTCAGGAGATGCCCCTACACAAATACTCACACGTTACACGTGGTGTGAACCGAGACCGCCGGTGTGAACGCACTCAGCACCGCGGTGCCGGGCAACAACAGCAACAACAGCTCCGCCAGAGCTCGAGGACTCTGCACAGGCAGGCTCTGTGTGACCCCCTGCTCCCCGTGGCAGGGGCCGACGGGACAGGGTCCCAGGACACAGCGGTGCTCACTGGGCCAGTGACACTGGCCAGCCTTTGTCCCAGCTGCTCCCCCTTCCCAGAGCCTCAGAGGTGCCCGGGCTCTCTGGCCAAGCCAGCGGGCAGACACGAGCCAGAGTTACGGCGGCACAGAGAGAGCTGGAGCTGCGCTCGGCAGCGGAGCGGACGTAAGAAGTGAGGAGAGCGACTGGTGAAGATTAAAAGCGTTACAGATCTGGGGGAGGAGAGGCGAGTGGAAGGAAAGGTAGATCATTGACACCCCTCTGGCAACAGGGCGAAGATTTGTTTACGTACCGGTGTGTAATCAGGGAGGAATGAATGCAAGACACGGGGCCTTAATTTTTAATTTGCAATCAAGGCCACGTACACCTTTTCTGAGCCACAGAAAAACACTGCTGCTCTTGTTCCTGTTCCAGCAGCATTACCCAGAGAGGGGAAAATTACCCAGACATAATGGGGCTGATTACAGGCTGGGGCATCCAGGGAGGGAAAGCTCCAGGGGCTGCAGGCAAGGGTCAGTGCCTTGGCAGGTCACTGTCACCAGCAGAGCGATGCTGCGGGCACTGTCACCCCGGCTGGAGCACAGGGAGGGATGAGACCCCAGGGATGCTGTGCCCAGGCTGGAGCACTGCCTACACTTAGCCAGTACTCAGGGCTGAACTGTAGCAGTCAGGCTATCACCTGATGCTCCTTCCCCATTTGGGGAGGAGAAGTGGGGAAAAAAGGAAAAGGCCCATGAATTGAAGGATAAACAGATTCAACAGAATAACAAAACCGAAACAACAAACAACATAAAGCACAGAGGGTTCTACTCAGCCTAATCCTCGATGCCGACAGCAGGAACAGAGCAGCACCAGCAAGGAGCCTCAGGGCCAGGAGGAACCCCCCCCTCCCTGCGCTCCCTCCCTTTATCCTGAGCAGCTGAGGAGGTGTGGGACACACCTGGGGGTCACTGCCCCCAGTGCAACTCCCGCCTGCCTGGGGCTGCTCAGGGCTGCCTGCACGGCTGGGCCTGGGGACCAGGAGGGGCACTGGCAGGGGTGAGCTCTCAGGGATGCTGTGCTGGGGCTGGAGCTCACTCCTGTCTGAAAAAGCTGTTTTCCAGTGCTGGGAAATGACCCCAGATCGAGTGAAGTCTCACGCTTGACCTGTGGCTCTGCCAGACTCGTTGAAGGACTCCAGGGAGAAGCCTCGATGCCAGGGTTGGGTCTGGGAAGCCACGGAGGGTGGCAGGCTGGAGATCATCTTCCCCATCTCATTGAAATTCCCCTGGAGGTGCCACGCTGAGCTGCTGCCAAGCTGTCGCCAGCGCAGCGACAGGAGCGGGGCTGCGGGGCAGCCCCCAGGGAGGCTGCAGGGCTGAGTACAGAGGAGAGAGGAGGGTGTTGTGATCAAATATTCCCTTTACTCCTGGCAGCCTTCCTATCTCCTGCTTGCTCCCTCCGTGCGTGCTCCGGTGGGCGAGGGGACGCCGGCGCTGCTGGGGCAGCGAGGAGGCAAAGGCTGCCGGGGGAGGGAGAGGGGAGCCAGCACCCCGGTGCTCAGCCGCTGGGATGCTTAACCCGGGGTATCTCAGCTTGGGCAACCCAAATACTGCTAACGACCGACCGACAGCATCCAGGCTGCGCAGGCAGCGTTCCAGTCCCACCTTCGCAGTTTGTTGGGAAAAGGGAGCGAATCCTGCTCACCCCAAAGGATGCTGAGAACACGGGGACTCGTGGAAGAGGAGAAGGGACCTGAAGGGACACAAAGCAAGTCTTTGTTTCAGCCACTCCAGAAAGCAACAGAGGTCAAACAGAGCAGTGGAAACCACCAGTGGGTCTGGGAAACACTCCCTGTGTCTCAGGGTCTTTTTAAACACCGGGGCTGCTGCGATGGAGAACACGTTCCTTACCTCGCCAGCAGCAAAGGGGAAGCAGAAAAGAGACTCCCCAGTTTCAGGCTTACCTGCAAGCCCCCAGGTGCAGCCTGGACATGCAGAGCAGCAGCAGGTCCAGGGTGCTGCTGCGTGGGGAGCAGCTCCCAGCACCGCCTCCATCCCTGTGTCCCTCCTGGGGAGGGGAGGATGGGGGCTGCAGCCCTGCCCGATCGATGCCACAGGGAGTGGGACGATCCCACGCCACACGCCACCAGCTGCTGCCTAGAAAACAGGATTGGATCTTCAGGAAAAGCTATTAGCCCCTTGTCAGGGCCCTCTGATGAGAAGGGACTGGCAGCATGGATCGATGCTGCCAGTCACACCTCGCCCCAGCTCCCCGCTTCTCTTTCACCCGCAAGTGTATTTCAATCACCGAGCCCACAGTTCAGGGCCTGATGTGTCATTTATCTCTCATTACTTTACGTGGCATAAGCCTGGCAGAAAAGGCAGTAATTACACAAGTCAGAACCATTCAATAAGCTAAAATAATTCCTCCTTGTATTTGGTTTAAAAGAAAGAATAATTGTATTACCTATGTACATGGAACAGGACCGAATGAGATGCAACTTGTGAAAATGTGAAGTTCAGATAAGGGGGAACGGCCCATTTGGGGACGGGATGAGCGGCCACACGTGGCCATAAATAAATCATGAACCCTCCAACTGATTTGTTAATAATCCCAACAGTAACTCTCTGAGCTGGGCCACACAATTGCTGCTACCTGAACTGCCACCCAGGAAGGGCTCAGGGCAGGGGAGCCAGGATGGTCAGCGTGCCAGCGCCCACGCGCACGGCTCCTCGCGGTGCTGCACTGCGCGGTGCCTCTGGGCAGTACCTCCTCAGCAGAAAGGAACTGCTTTTCTCCTCCTCCCTTATCCAAACCATCCATGAGTGATGCTTCTCGTTCCTGCACTTGCAGCTGCCTCCTCAGCCAGTTCCCGAAGAGGCGGCCAGGGGAAGCGCTGGAGGAGGAATGGGCAGCGGGCGCAGCCATCGCCACACGGACACCGGCGGCGAGACGTGTTCTGCTCGCGGGGTTCGGTGTTCCGAGGCGCACGGGTGCGACACGTTACGAGTCGGGAATCCTGAGCCTTTCAAAGGGAGACGCAAGACAATCTGGCACCAACTACAACTCAACTGGAGACATACCCACCACCCTCACCGACCATTGTGGGATTTAAGTATTTGCCTGCTACTGAGACCTTGCACACGGGGCTGCCCCGCAGCAGCTTGGGAAGGTGGGAGTATCACTTACAGAGCAATTTCCCCCAAGCACACAGCAATGCAGGGCAAACCACGTTAGAAGACGCCATCGGAGCGCTGCCGACTGCAGGCCGGGCTGGCAGCAAGGTTAAGCCTGAGATTAATTAACCTGAGATAATAAGAATCCCTCAGAGGGCGAACAACTGCCGTCTCCATAAGAGCAGGGATAAAGAGCGCAAAAAGAGGTTTAGTTTTGTAACATTAATTTTTTTTTTATTAAGAAGACAGATATTTTATAGTACTTCTTTTCCTTTGTAAAAATGGTATACATGAACCGATACAAAATGTGAATGGGAACAGATGGATATGTATTTTCTTACATCGTAACATCTTCCATGGACACCTTAAAACAGAACTGGCCTAAGGGGAAAGAACAGAAAGGCCGGGTGAATAAAGAACAAGGTTGTTTAGCATCGGTTCCGCGCCCTTCGCTCCTCAGGCTCCTTTAAACAAGGTTGTTCTTTCTTCACGCTTCAAAATCCTAATGATCTAAAGCTGTACAAAGTAATACTCAACAATACATTTCAAACAGTGCACTGTATACTGAAGAAAAAATACATAAACCAATATACAACTAAAATTTGTAATTTCCTGTTTTTGTTTTTTTTTTTATCCTGTTTTATATTTATTTTGTGTGTGTGTTCCAATGTGTGGGGCCGAAATTTTGCAATCTACCTGAGACGGAAAACACCAATCAAAAAACACATGAACCTGAGACATGTCAACATTGTAAGTCAAAGTTACATCGGTAACACTGCACTACTGTACACTTCCAAAACAACGATGGGCTGCTCGAAGCCAGGGATGCCAACCCCGCGCCCGCTGACGGGCCCGAAAGCCCCCCGGCCTCCCAGGCGCCGCCGCGTCCTCGCCGTGAGGCGGGTGGGCAAAGGTGCCGAAGGCTCAGGAGGGAGCTGCGCTCGACTGAACGAGCTGGGGCAAAAAGGGGATTTCTGTGAGGTTCTTCTTGGCCAAAGGGGGAAGACAGAACCGTGCCGGAGGAGGGACTCGCTCCGGCCATCCCGGTCCCAAAGGGCTCCTGCACTCTCATGGTTCTGCCAAAAACAATTAAAAAAGAAAAAAAAAACAACGCACAAAAACGCTCCCCCCCCCGAATCCCCTAAAAAAACCCCAAAACCTGACGCTAAGATTAATGCTTCCCTTAAATAAATCAGCATACATTTTCCACACCAACAGAGTAAACAAAAAAACCCAAGCTATCGCTCGAAATCCAAGATTACTCAACAAAAAAAAAACCAAACCAAAATTCAGCATATATAATTTTAAGAGCATCTCCTCACTGCGGTCTGCTACCTGTCAGGTACGATCCTAATAGATTCTCCTTTGCACCTATGGCTTTAGAAGTCAGTTAGTTAGCACTGTCGCTTGAATTCCCACATTTTGCTCAGAAAAAAAAGGCAGTTTTGCTCGTCCAGCCACCCGGGGGGGGTCTGAGCCGCCGCATCCTGTACACGGAGGGGAGAGGATGGCCAAGGGCACCGGAGCGATCGCAAGGCCAAGGACAGAGCAGAATTCCCCCGCGTGGCTGGAGGGCAGCCGGGCATCCCCCCCCGCAGGTCCCTGTCCCGCGCTCCGGCCGATTCCCGAGCCACGGGAAGCACGGGCAAGGCAGGCAGCCACAACCAGGGTCTCGCCGCTCCTTTCTCCAAGCCTGCAGGACGACAGAGGGGATGGGAGATGGGCACACCGAACTGCGAACTACGGACTCTAAAATGTGCTGGTTCTCCTCTGACGAGCTCGCGTTCCCCACGGAAATGGGTGACGGGATAAAGAAAGAGAAAACACCTCCAGAGAAAGCCACCTACTCCACGGGATCCCGGCAGGCAGCTCCGGGGACAGAGGAGGAAGGGGGAAACGAAGAGCCACAGAAACCCGAAGGGAACTAACGCACAGAAGCCCCTCTTCTTCCCAGCCTCCCCCCGACCCCAACGAACAGAAATTAAACAAGGCACAGAATCTTCTGCAAATGACTCCACTAAACTAAACCCAAGCTCGGACTTGGCCAAAAAAAAGAAAAACCCAAACGAACTGAGGTGTCGAACAGCAGAGTGTACTTTACGAGGAATATTTTTACACAGCAAATCCCGGACCCTCCCAGCCTCACGGCTCTCCACCCATTGGCTTTTTTTCTCGTTTAAAAAAAAAAAGACACAAGCTGGTTGCAACTTCCGATATCTCTGTCTCTTCAGCGTTTAAATAGGGCCAGTAGTAACCGTCCACGGTTGGACACCTCATAGAAACCAAGGCTGCTCTAGATGAAGTATTCTTTCTTCTCTTCCGAGTTGTTTTGCCCGCCCTCGGCGTTGATGATGGCTGTGTCTGCGTCGGCCGCATCATCTGCTCCTTTGGCTTCGTGAGTGAAGTACGTACCTGCAAGGCAAGGGGGAGCAGGACGACGCTGCTGAGAGCCAGCACCGGAGACAAAGCTCTCATCTCCACTTTCTCTCTCCCCTAAGGCGTTTGAGGGTGGTGTTTCTTCCCTTTCTCCTCTTTTCTCAGCGTTATTCACTCCATCCTGGCGGGGGTCATGACCAGCCTCGCATCCTCCATCAGCGGTTCCACATAGACTCAATAAACCCCAGTTACCATTAAATCCCTTCATACAAACACACACACACAGGGGAAGGGCCACAATTCTGCCTGTGGGTTTTGACTTGCTCTGGAAGTTGTAAGGAGTTCCTAAAAGGGACCGTTTCACACCAAGAGAACACGGCACACACATCAGCCCAGGTCACAGAATCACAGAACAGCCTTGGTTGGAAGAGGCCTCTAAGAATATCAGCTCCAACCACAACCTAACAAATGGTCACACTGGGTTTTGGTCAACTGGGTTTTGGAGAGGAACTTCTGAATTTCAGCGTTCAACTGCGTGCCGACGCGCTGGCTGCTAGCTTCGGGGATGAGCTGAGCTGGCACAGCTCTCTGCATCGTTATTTCCCATTCTCCAGTGGGAAGACATGGGGAGGCTTCCTTCCAGAGCAACAAAGGGGCCAGGACAACACTGCGAGCAAGGGGAAACACGTGCCACCTCCTCTCGCTCCCCAGTGTCCCTCTTTCTCTTACCTTTATGTCTGGCAAAATATCGCCCTAAAATGATGAGCAGGCAAAGCATGGCGAACACGACCACGGCCACGACGCCACCAACCACCGCATGGTCCACGCTGCGTATGGCCCCTTCCTCACCTGCGCGAGAATCTGTTGAGATTAGAAGAGGAATAAGTTTGGGACATATTAGGATGGAGTGGGAAGGGTCTGGCTGCAGCTGCTCTCGGGCCGGGCCGGGCCAAGCGCCCCTCGTGCTCGTGGGAACGGGGGGAAGCATGGAGCTATCTAACCAGATGAGTTCAGGCAGAGGAACGGCGTCCAGAGCCCAACTGATCTGGCGGCCCGACTTGCGAGGAGGTTTCCGCTAGAAGCAGCAGCGCTACGACTACGCAGGTGGAGGAGAGCTGGGAGAGGAGAGATGGAGACGGTGGTGGGAATGGATTTGGGGAATTTCCCTAGAATGCTCCCAAAAATTTTGACCTCCCGGGGGTGGGGACATGGGTAACAGCAGTATAATGTGGCAATATTAATTTGAATTAATATTAATCATTAGCTCTGGAGAAACGTCATTGACAAGTGCCCTGTGGAAAACGCTGCCACTTCAGCCCCTACACCGAGCAGCCCAGCGCAGTGGATGTGTCAAGAGCCACCCCCGAGGGCTCCAGGACAAAACCTCTGCTGTCTGATGCTCTCCACCACGTCCAGAGACACAAAACCTCCTGATCCAAACTACAGAAACCCCTTCAAAGGCAAACGGTGACCAACACAGCGCCTCTCACTGCTTTATTTCATCTAGTTAACGCCTCGCCCTGCAATTAGTTTTCTTTTCTAAGCGCCTCTCCCTTGGGACGCCGTCACCCGGGAGAGGAATGACTTCCTCGGCGGAGGAACAACTCCGCAACGAACCTGGAATGAGCTATGGCCATGTAAAATGAATGTATAGCAGTGTAAACAATTTTAATTTAAGAACGCAGCTACATCAACCCTCGCTGCAATCCTAATGGCAACCAGATTTATAACGCAGTAAAAAACAATTATTCTCCCCTTGATTAATACATTAACATTTTGGAATAGAAGCTAAACCATTGTCTCTTTTTTTTATTGAGTCAAGCACGACACCTCCATTAAAATGATTTACTGGCCATACCTTACGATTTAAGCACAGCAGCAACAGAAACGGTAAAAATCTTTTAACTTTACATGATTTGTGAAGTCATATGTGAAGGATTTACCATTTAAATCTTTCACTACAAGAAGCACACGGCCGATAAATCTGTCCCGCATGCGGCTGCCCAGGCACCTCAGAGAAATGCGTTTCACCAGCAAGACTGCGAGTGCAAACGCAAGTCAATTTTTAAGAGAGATTTATCTCCGTCTCCCTCCAAAGAACAGAGCAAACCTCTGAAGCCTCCACCTCTAATAATATTTGAAGTTTATCGATCAAGCGTACAGATCCGTGACAGCCAAAGGTAATGGTGCTCTTTTCAGCTGAAGCCTGATACAAAGCTTTCCAGCAGCAGCCCGGGATTTACGCCTGCTATCGATATTTCCAATTCTGCTCCCAGATGAAGGACTGAGGGACCCAAATAAATAACTCGTGGCTGAGAGCACCAGAAAGTGCCTTTTAATTAAAACTATTTAAGAAAAAACCCAGCCCTTCGAGTGTTTCTTTGAGCACCTTCTGCGAGCAGGAGCTCGGCAGTGCCTGGGCTGCACCGAGGTGGGCACCCAGGGCTGAATGGTTTAAGTGTGAGTTTTCCTGCTGGGAAACGCAGGGCCATTTTTCTTAATTATTTCTGTTTAAAAAGACCTCTGCGAAGTGCCAGGCACACGTTTATCTTACGATGCGCGTGGCTGAATCTTCAGGCTTACACACTGAGCAAAACATTAAACCTCTTCTGAGGATGCCTAGCGGTGGCGATCGTGCCCGTCAGGCAGCTGGCAGCGTTCTGTTCACTGCCACGCTGCCCTGCTCCTGCTTGTGTCAGACCCACGAGTGCCTGCAGCACCGCCACGCTGCTTTCCCCCTCCAGCTCCTACGCACAGCTCTCCGGTGAGGGATCTCAAGCTATCCCCACGCAATGCCTTTCCCTGGGCTAGACACTCCTCCTTCAACGCCTCCTCTCCGCCCCACCTCCAGCACCTCACCACGCTCCGCACGCTCCCACGCGCTCCCCAGCGCCCGCAGCCGGAGGCCAGCAGACCCCGTCTCCGGCAGGTCTGCCCGCTGTCCCAAACACATCCATTTGTACGCCACCAGCACGACAGCGGGGGCCCTTTCAGTTATGTCTTGGGTAATTAAAGAAAAAAAGCATTGGGTCTACAGAGCAAGGAATCATCGCCCAAATTTGTGCCAAGAAAGAGAGACTTGACCTTAAAAGCCTTGAAAATGCTGCCTCCAATTCACAAAAGCGATTCCCACTTCCTATCTATGATTAAAAAAGAAATCACAACTTTATTACTGAAGAGGGAAGAGAGGAGATGGCAGGAACTGACAAAATGCCACATTATTTGCTAATCCTAATATGTTATTCTTCCTTCAGATTTGCTTTTCTCAGCACCAATTCAATTATAGATGCTACAAATCCTTCTGACATTTAATTCCCTCTTGTCAGAGAGTGGTAAATGTATACACGCAGAGCTTTCCCATTAAGATGTTAATATATATTGGAGCATGCTGGTCTTTAAATCGAGTAAGAATTTCTCTACTGCGCTTCTGTTTCTGGTTTGCTCATGATTTTTTGACAGTGGAGTGGAAGGAGGGAGGAAAAGCAAGGCTGGGTACAGGCACGTTGTGACCAACATGCACAGCTACGGGGCTCCTCTGCACCTCAGCTCCACCCGACGCCTCGTGTGACACCAAAGCGCCTTCAAGGCAAACTGCAGCGAGAGTGGCACAGGCCACTCGCAGCCACTGAATATATGCAGGGGAAAAAAATCAATTTTTCTTTTAAAGCACTGTCATGGCTCCCCCCAGAGAACAGCCCGGCTGTGCCCTGCATTAGAGGGACACCGGAATTGTACCTGGCGTGGCACTGACCTCGCCTGCGTGAGATGCAGGTCTGTACGCAGCAGCAGCGAGCACTGCAGTCCCGTTCCAGCTGGTGGCCAAGAGACTTTGGGAGCTTTACATTAGTTTTTGCTTTTACTTTTTTTTTTTTCAGGGGGAACCACATCTTAAAAAATAAATGCATCCATGCTGTCAAGTTTTGTAACACTTCTGCAGATGCAATTGTTTAAAAATAGCTTTCTGTGGACTGCCTCAAGAGCGTGAAAAAAGCTGGCAGATTTTAACAGCGATATCCTAACAATGTGGGTCAAGCGCTTACAGCAAGGTTTAGCATCAGGAAGACTTCTCCTCCTCCCAGCTACTCAATAAAAAGGCTCCCTTCGATTCTGGTTTTAATGAGGCTTTAAAAAAAAAATATATATGTATGTATCTATGTATATTCTAGCTCCTACTCTTCTCTAAGTGGCAGCATCTCAAGATTAAGAGAAAGACTAGGTTGGACCTGGCTGACCGTACTAGCTGGTATTTTAAATCACAATTATAGCCAGTCTAAACGCTTCACGCCTATTAGGGTCAGACCACTTTATTTTTAACTCAAGCCTTCACCCAGTTTCCAGACACAGGCTCAAAAAGGCAGGTTTGGGATCACCTCTGCAAAGGGCTCCTCTGCACACACGTGCATCCTGGAGGGCCCGAGGGCAGCGGCTCCGTCCCTGTCACCTCCTGAGCTGGGCACTCAGCCTGTCCGTCCCCCTAGCACTGGTCCTGGGGCCATTCTGGCTTCAAACAGCATCCCTCACTGCTCTCCCTGTGTGCTCCAGCACATGTGCCCACCAAGGCTCTCCACATCCCAAGACACATCCCCTGGGGACGTAGCCTGTGCCATTGCCACTCAGGAATGCAGGTGTTTGATCGCATGCCTGGCTCCTGTCCTTGCCCCTCACCTTCCCTCCTGCTTTACCTTTTGCAGGGCAATGCTCTGTAACATTTTGGGGTATCTCTGAACAGCCTTGAACTTGTTCTACACCCATTTGTGCTGTAAAAGCAGAAAATCGATGGAGATTTTTGTGAAAACAGTACAGATGTTAATTTTGGCAGATTTGGATTTATTGCTGCACTCCCACAAAAATTTACCTTCACTTTCTGGGTGAGAACTAATTTCAAGGCATTGACATGGGACAATGTGGGCTGAATTTGTGCATGTGCAAGTCCACACACACAACTCCATCGACAGCTACCCCAGATGTCAACCTAACATCTGCATCCTGGCAGGGAAGAGAAACCCCAAATCCATTTCTTGGATGAACTCCTAACTTAGCAGTCTTTTCCTCCTCTTGTCAGAGTTTATTTATTAAATAATTAAGAGGCCCACGTGCTGTAACCCATCAATGGACTGTTAAAGAGCAGCACGAACCTGCTTGGTGCGTTGTAATTGAATTTGGTCTAATTTAAGCTGGAGAAATTTGAGGAGTTCATCCTTCCTCAATCAATAAGCTCCCCTTCAGTCACCCATTTCAAGATCGCTTCATAAGAACGAATGTGCTGTGTTTTAAGAAGTTTAATCACTATGACAGGTGCTCAATGTTTATCGGTTGTTGCTTCTGACTCCTCTCTGCTAGAAAATGGAGCCCCGCTCGCAATCGATAGCAATTGATTCATCAGCATCCCCCTTGAACCAAGGTGCTAATCAGGGTTTGAGTAGTGAATCAAAGCCGATGGGAAGGTACAGGGGCCCTTGGCTGTTCCCTGGGTTACAAGAGGTGCAGCAGCGCTCTCGAGCCAAGCAGGAAGCCCACCCCGTGCCTGAGGGGCTGGGACACGTGTCTGCTGACAGAGGGCAGCCCCAGTTCTGCCACTGGAGCACCCAGCAGCACATATGTACCCACCCCTGTGCCTGTCTGTGCGCACACCTGTCTGTCTGCACGCGCACAGACGTACGGCAGAGGCGGCAGCCAACCTGTGCCACCCTCTCCACACCCCGGGCTCTGCGCAGAGGAGCTCTGTGAGTGGCACAGACACAGCTCCACCAGGAGAAGCGACTGCAGCTCTGGAAACTAGCTACCTGGGCAGAAGGCAAGGGGTGCATTACTTAATTGCACAGCTGGCAGAGGCTCTGTTGAAGCATTTAGCAGGACAGGAGCACCTGGAAGGAACAGCACACCGAGCGAACACAGCAGCAGCACCCACACGTCTGGCACGCCCCGATGCGCCCCTGCGTCCCCCTGTGCTCATGGGGGGGTCCTGGGGGCTCCCAGCACCGCTCCTGCCAACGCAGAGGGCAGCGCTCCTCACGGACACCCCAGCTCCAGCACTCACCTGGACCACCCGGCGACAGCCCGCTCCGCAAGCGGGATCTCAGTTCAGTTTCCCGGGAGCGTGGGCAGGGGTGATGGGACGGAGGGCTCTGTTCGCAGGAGGGAACAGCCTGGGCTCTCTGGCCAGCCACACCGGCACATGGCACTGGGCGTGATGACCCTCTGGGTGTGTGTAAGGAACTGAGGGAGCAACAAGCAAAATCTGGGAATTCTTAGGGAAAAAAAAAATCAATTGTCAAAAAGCACTGAGCTGTACGCTCGGGAAGAGGCGCCAGCCATGGAACACAGCCATGGTGGTGGCACGGGCACGCCAGGGGAAGGCTGGGCTGCTAGCAGACACCTGAGCTCAGGAATTCCACTGGGGAATTGCTCCCCGTTCTCTTCAGCCACCAAAAGGTGTATTTTTTAGAGAAAAATACAAGTTAAAACAGTAATAAAGCTTATCAGAGCAAAACAGTGCATTCCCACCCCATGGTGGTACGGACCAGACACGTCATGCTCCTTACCTAGGAGATCCAGCCCGGGATAATCGTTAGCAGCATCGCTCGGGGGTGAGCGTACACCCCATTTCATCCAGCAGTTCTCACCTCAGCCAACGCACACCTACGGCGGCTACAGGAGAGCTGCTGCCAGCACGGGCTGCAAGGGGAGCGCTCCACAGACGAGGCGAGCACGGGGGCTGTGCCGCTGCGGCGCTGGGGTCTGCTCCCTGCTCGAGCCCCCCCAGGGTCCTGCTGTCTGACCTGTCCCTGCAACGCTGCCCACGTGCAACAGGGGCAAAAAAAGGGGCTGAATTTCTACCATTAGCAAAGCTCTGGCCAAACACGAAGACCAGAGGTTCAGAACATGTTTGCACCACTGATACGACCCCTGCTTTGAATACACCGGCTGCATCCACTGAAGATGCTTTTATTTCTTAATCTGGATTAGCACTGCTCCGCAAGGACCGACCAGAAGGATGTACTGATGCCACTTCCAGTCCTGCACAGATAAAAGGAGCCTCAAAGCATTTACTTCACTTTGCCTCTGCTGATAAGACAATCACCTCTTTTCCATCCCCAACCTGATGCTCGCATTATAAACAACCACCGCACAGCCTCGTGTTAGCGCCGGCTGCGTGCTTCAAAGATGGTGTCACACCACATGGCCCAGTCGAGCGTTTTACAAACAGAAAGCTTCAACCCCAGCGCTCTCCAGCTCAGCGCTGAGCTCCTGCCAGGAGGGAACCTGCGATGCTCAGTGCCACCCCCTGCACGCCCCCCGCCCCGCCTGCAAGGGTGCCACACAGAAATGGGTGCCAAAATGGAGAAAAAAACAAACCCAACAGGTGGATATCTGAACAGAAAACAGCACACATCCAAGCTGGGCGGGCGTGGGTGGGAGGAATGGCGACACCACAGCGACTGAACAATGCGACATGGCCAAGATGCAGAACCCGAAGGACGCGGCGTCTAACGGGAGGAGGCAGCGGTTTACCTACGCACTAGCCCTTACCTGAGAGATCCCCATAGTCCAGCTCCTCTGCGGGATTGGGCAACTGAGTAAAGCCTTACAAGTAAAAACAAACTCATTTTTCTCTGCGTTTCTCCAGCGACAAAAAAAAAGCAACACACTTAAGAACTGAGGACGAATTGGGGGGGGGGGGGGGGGGAAATGTGTCAATCACTCGCCACCTTCTGCCAGTTTGGGCAGAGGCACTCGTGTGACACAGCGGCAATAACGCCCTTTATCACCGACAGAAACATTCCTCAGCTCCACCGCTGGCACACGGAACACGGAATCCAAATCACTCATTCATAACGGCATGCAAAGACCCCCAGGCTCCGTTTTTCGGGGGGGCAAGTTCCCAGTTTAGTCCCGTTCTGCATACACAGAGCGAGGGAAAATTTTCCTGCAATTTTCCACAAAAATCCATGCTTTTTTTTTGGCAATGTTGACAAGCCTGGCAACTGATCAATTAGTGAATGCTGGGGATGGCATTTCCACACTGGGAGGCATCTGTACGTGCAGACCGCAGGCTGTGTCTCCTGCATCTGACAAAATCTGACAAAACTTGTGGGTTTTTGTCTTAATTTCCCAAATTTGAGGCATTTCTGGAAAAAGCATCTCTCCTACAAGCTGATAACGCAGTCAGGTGAGACACGCTCTCGCGACCGCGTCTGTAAAGCCATTGGCTTCTGTTTTGTTTGAGAAGATCCTGGGGGTGCCCAGGGAGGGCAGAGCATCTCCCTGCGCACCCCTGGGCACAGCGAGAGGGCAGACGGGTGCCTGGAGGTCACAGCAGTCTATGAGAACCAGGGGCAGGACTAACGAAGGCTGAGACTTGCAAGAACTTGCTCTGGCTGCTAAAGCAAACGGATTATTGAAGGAAAAAGCAACACTTCCCATGAAGAGCCACCAGCACTGCTGGTCACGGGGAGCCGGGTGAAAGTGCAGTGGCTGTGCAGGCTGTGCCCCGCTGGGAAGCAGCAAGCAGCGTGGATGTACAGCTCAGTAAAAATAAAACTCATTTTCAGTGGCAGTGTTTAAATGCACCGAGTCACCGGGAAGCTGCAGGCTGCATTACCTCCGGAGGCAGGAAGGGGTTTGGAAAAACAGGGAGAATTTTATGTGTGTGCCACGGTGGGGTCTGGGGGAGCCCTCCTCCCCGATGGCCACTCTGCAGACATGCAGACCTGGGCTGGGAAGGAGCCATTCAGCTCTCATCTCTCCCACATTGCTTCTGCAGACTCTTCCCTTTCACTTAGAAGGAACTACATTTTCTCAATAATGAAAAAAGGGCAACGCTGCATTTTTTATGAAGCAAAAAAGGTGTTTCTCAAAAGAAAATTTAACATTTCAACTTTGTACCTGCACCTGCTAAGCGCAGCAATGCCACCCAGCAGGATTAAAACCTGTTGTGAGGCATTTTAAATGTCTGCTGAATGCCTCCTTGATTTTCCTCATTAAACTTTCAGATCAGCTATTAAAGCCCCTTCTTTTCCCTTCTGATGGGGACAAACTCAGCGTCTGCCACAACTCCTGCTTCATCCAGGGGAGCCACCCTGGTGCTGGGCTGCTGGTTCCCTGGCCAGGACTAGCCCAGCCGCAGCGCTGCAGCCTGACCTGGGCGCTCCGACAGCGCCAGGGGCACACCGGGTACTCACACGGCGTTCCTGCTTCCCAGCCCACCTCCAGGGTTTAAGGAAAAGGCAGTTTTTCCTCGCAGCCAGCTGCAAACAGCCCATGAGGGATTCTGTTTGATGCTGCATGGCACGGTGCTATACATGTGCCCAGATCTTTGTGACGATTTTTACAACCACCCCAAGGACTCTGTCTGGGAAATCTATTTGGGAATGTATTTACCATTAGTGGCACTTTTAAGTAGGGTGTTTTCATAATTATAAAATAATTTACCTGCTATATTACAGGCAAGGTGTTTTCCTGCCATTCTCTGCTCACCAGTGGGATGTCTGTGTTATTTTAACCCTCCCTCCAGGCAGAAATCCTGCCCAGGCTGCAGCAGCCGTGGTTCTGCCCAAGAGGGGGAGCTGAAAAGCGGCTCCGAGCCCCTGCTGTCCGTGCACACCCCATTCCTACGGGGCTGCCCAAAGACAGCTCCTGGGAAACCATTACGGAGCAACTCCCTTACGATGGGTCAGCATCAAAATTTGGGGGGAAAGCAGTGAAATCAAGTGATCGATTCGTCACAGCAAAAGACCCTTGTGTGAGGTCATGGCTGCTCATACATGTCCTGCTTGTGCGGGGCCACGTGTGAGCCGGCCCCTGCCCACACGGTTCCCCCAGGCGCCGCGGTCCCGCAGGGTGGGAATGCGGGGGGGAGAGGGGCAGGAGAGACAAGAGGGGGCACGGCAGAAAAAGGGCTTTGTGTGCAGAGCCCAGGGTGGCAGACTCCCAGGGACGTCGCTGAGGCAGGGAAGTGGGGCTGCAGCCCCGCGGGCAGCGCGGTGCCACGGAGGGCAGAGGGAGAGGGACGAGGCTGCAGCGCGGTACGGGCGGCGTGGCGCAGTGCCGGCCGTGACCGCGCTGCTAGCGGAGTGCTGGCAATGAACAGTGCAGAGAAAGGAGAAAGTGCATCAGAAAATTTACAGTTAAGCTCTCATTTTTCAACAAAAGGGTTAACAAGGTTCGTGCTTTCAGTCACTCATGCATGGCTGCCGCCAGCTCCATTCCAGAAGGAAACGGGGACGGCAGGGGCTGTGCTACCGCTTTTACATGCACACACACACAGGACTGCTCTCCCCCCCAGTCCTCTAGGATGCACTCCAAAAAATTCAATGACTCAAAAATCCTTTCCCCAATTGGCGTACCGTGCTGGTTCCACACTGCCTTATGGTTTGGAGTTTTTTGCTATCAATCTCTCTTTCAGTTTTGTTTTAGGTTTTGTTTCCCCCCCGCCCGCCCCAATTCATTTAAAATGGTTTTTGGAGAAAATCCATTTGGCTGTAGTTCATGCCCATGCATTTCTAGTCATTCACAGACATGCTCACTCCCACCGGACACGGCTCCGAACAAATGGCCAACATACAGAAACACCTGGTGTACCCATACACGCTCCAGCAACACAAGCTTGGAAAGAAACCCTGGAGTCTTCATGGGAAAAGCATCCCCCGAGGGCAAGCATGGGGGAGTTCCCTGCAAACCTCTGGGTTTTAAGGCAGGAAAGTTTGTGGCAGCCCATTGGGCTGGCATCGCTTGTCATTTCAGCTGTCAGTCCCCTCACAGCAGCGGTCCTCCCTCCCTGAGATACAAACAGGCTTCTTGTGGCTTTCCCCAACACAAGGGAAAACAAGGAAAGCCATTGGGAACTGCATTAAAGAAATGGGCACGGGCTGCTCGGCTTCATGTCCCCTTCTGCATCCCTCACCCTGTGGTGGGTACCTGGAGGGCCCTACAAGAAAGCTGGGGAGGGACTTTTCACAAGGGGATGCAGTGATAGAATGAGGGGTAATGGTTCTAAACTGAAAGAGGGTGGATTTAGATCAGATACTAGGAAAAAATAATTTCCTGTGAGGGTGGTGAGACCCTGGCCCAGGGTGCCCAGAGAAGCTGTGGCTGCCCCCTCCCTGGCAGTGTTCCAGGCCAGGTTGGATGGGGCTGGGAACAACCTGGTCTGGTGGGAGGTGTCCCTGCCATGGCAGGGGGGTTGGAACAAGATGAGCTTTGAGGTCCTTTCCAACCCAAACATTCTGTGATTCATCAATGTATAGGAAAGAAAACTGCCTGAAGGCTTCCAATTTTTACATCAAGTGGGAAAATGCATCCAGGTAGGTAAGTTATTTGGGACAAGACCTGCATGTCCCTCCACTTGATACGGGGCATCACTACTCAACAGTGACTCTCCTCAGTCCTCCCTCTACCATCACCCAAGATATGCCTGGCTGGGAGGGAAAAGAGGTTGTTCTGCATTACAGATTTCTGTCAATAAAAGAAACACTTGGTTTATTGGAGCTACAAGAAACTAAAATAGCAATAGCCTTCATTAGAATTGTCAGAGGTTTTGGTTCTGCAGCTGGAAAGCGAGCTCGTGCCAAAAACCGGTACGCTCAGTTTCCAGTCTGAAGGGACTGTTCGGGCTCCCCCGAAGAAAGCGGGCAGCGAAGGAAGCTGTCAAGCTGTTAGCAAGACTGCCGTGAGCAGACGAGAGGGGTCACTCTGCTAGACTGCTCTGCCGACAGCAAAGTGCTGCGCCTCGTTCCCCGATCCTCCTCCTGCCGCGCGGCACCGCAGACCCCGCCGCGGAGCATCCCCCGCCGCCCCAGGCTGCCCCGCGCCCGCGGAGCGCTGGACGCGCTCTCCTACAAACCCCCCACGAAACGAGAACACTCCGGATTTCAGCATCCCCGAAAAAACTCCTTTGGCATCCCTGTTTTCAAAAGCCAGATTGGTTTCTGCGTGCGAAGCGATGACCCCAGTACCGAGGGGAGAATGGCGGGCTTCCCCGGCACGGCTCGGACGTGTGCGGTGCCGCGGGGCTCGGGGAGCGCTGCTCGCCTGACACCAGAGCACCCGGCTGCGAAGCTCACAACAGAAATGACAAGACCAGCCTGACTTTCCAGCCTTAAAAGCTATGTGATATTTATAAGATCAGTCCAGCTGAACCATGGTTTTCCCTTGAAGACTACGTTTCCCTTTTTGGCTCCCCCTTCCCAGGCTTGTCTTGCGACTCAGCAGCGCTGAGAAATAAGAAAAACAGGAATGTGATACCAACCGTGAACTGCCGGTTCTGTCGTCGCCGTTGTGTCTACACACGGGAACAGAGGATTGGAGGAAGGGAAGAAACAGGAGGAACAGCATGCAAAAAAAGGGAAAATGGAAAAAATGGAACAGATAATATATGAGCAAGCTTTCAAAGAACATTGCGTGACAAGCAATAATAAAATGAAAGGCAAAAAGCATTTGAAGTGAGTTGCACTGTTTAGAAGACATGCCTCCAGTTCAAAAGCTATGAGCCTGAGGAAAACAGTAAATTGTTCTCTTTTTCCAGGACCTTGCCAGCACAGTTACTGTTGGTTGCAAAGTCAGGGGAACAGGAGACAGGGGAGAACACCAACACCAACGCTGCAGTTGGTAAGGATCAAAACAGAAGCTTGAGGCCAGGACAGAGTCAGCACTTGGAAACCAGCTTTTACACACTCAAACATTGCCTTCACCGAAACGCCAGTGCCCACTGCCCTGCTCCCACCCCTCCTCGCCCTCCCGTGCAGGGACCCTCCGAGCACGCCCGCACGCGGCGCTGAACCCTCCCAGAGGTGGCAAGGATATGGGAAACAAGGAGACTCCCCCAAACCCCACTCCTTGCTTTGAAGGCGAGCGCCCTTCTGCCTCGGCGACGCTGGCCCACGTGCCTGGAAGGTGCAGGAGCTTCTCAGGGGAAAAACCTGTTCTAGAATGGGCAACTGTGGGCAGACATTACCAGCCCCTCTGCCACCTAGTACACAGTTACTGGTAATTAAAATAGATGGGAGCTTTCTGGGCATTAGCCTGAAGCTGGCTCCGTATCTATGGCAGGGGCAACTGCTGCCTCACCAGCTGAGGGATGCTTGAGCTCTTCACAGCTCTGGGACAGGCAATTCTACAGACACACCCCACCTGAAAGCTTTCTCTGACAGCATCCCATGTGACCTCCTCTGCACTAATAGCTCTAAGTCACATTTATTCACATTATCCCAAGTACTGGCTTATTTAGTTATCGAAACTCATTTACTTTCATCTGGTTCTGCATCTTCTGCAATGCTGGTTGGCTCCTCCCAAGGGAACCACACCTCTGCCAGTCCCTGCACGTCCCCTGGAGCTGCCAGCAGAGCCCCGGGGTCCCACAGCTCCACTCGGTTCGATGCAGGCAGTGTTTGAATGAGTAAAACCGTACAAATAAGCACAGAGAAGTGCTCTACTGCAAAGCAGCCCCGAGCTTGCGTTTTGTGGCACGGGCAGACAACTCACACTGGCGTGTCCCCGCGTTACCAGGCTGTGCGGAGAACCCGAGGACACGTGGTCCTCCCGCACCTCCGGGGCAGCAGTGGAAAAAGGAAAAAGGAAAAAGCCCATTTTCCTTTGCAATTTAGCTGAGGACAGCCCAGGTCTGAATTTTGAAGCACCAGTGAAGACAAGAACCGTACAAGGAATACACAATACTTACAGAAACAAGGTCTACATGCTTTAATTACGGAAGCAAAACAAATAAGCCCTGCACACTTCATAACGAACTGCACCAAGATTTGCATAACAGATTATCAAAGCTGTCACGAGCCTGTTTCCACTGCCAACACAGACTGTTCTCATCCTGGCACTCGAGCCTAACGCTACGCGAGCGCTCGTTCTCCTGCCGGGAGCTCTGGCCGAGGCTGCGAAGAAGCCTTCCAAAGCCAGGGGCAGAACGAGAGCGCAGCTTTCCTCCGTTTGCCCCAAACGATGCCTCGTTTTAACCCAGCAAATGGTGAAGGGGGAAATGGTGGTGAAGGTGGGGGGAAAGTTGTTTAGAAAGGGTTGTAAACCTGAGTATTAATTCCTCAGATAGCATCTTGGCATCTATAAATAGTCTGAATTTACTGTCTTCCTGAAATGAAAAAAGTTACATCAGCTTTTAGGCTAAATAGAGAATCTGCTGGAAGCAAACTTGTGTTCACGTGCTGGAAGAGATATTAGTCAAGAAAGAGTGCAAACTGGACAGTGCATCTCGCTTCCCCGTCCGGGGACAGAGACCAACAGGTTACAAAAAATAAAGTTCTCAAGCGGTTGTAAGTGCGAACAAATATCCAAGTCAAACAAGATGTTGGCTGCAGCTGGAATGACAAAGTTATGATTAGCAAATGGTTTGGATGGTGGCAAGAGGAAACACAGACCAGTTAAAGTGCAGCATGAGCTTTCTGGAAGTCCAATCCCAGAGTCCTCTTTGAGAAGAAGGATTGTGTACGCACAGTGCTCCGGAGAGGAATAATCTCAGGTTAAAGGAAAGCACGAACGCCCCGACACAGGCACACGACTGCAGGGGTTGCACGGCAAAGGAGAGAAAAGCTGTCACCGTCGCTTTGGCACGAAGTCAATGAACACACACGGAACCGCGCGTAGAGCCAACTGCACCACGGCTCTGCCCTGCACAGCCAGGAACGTCCCCGGCCCCCCAGGATGCTGCTGACACACCCCACCAGTTTGAGATGCACTGGCTGACTCTGCATGTGCCTTCCTGACTTCCAGGTATGTGACCCTGATGTCACTTCCAAGACTAGCCACGTTCCTACGCCAGACCAGACATACAGCACCCCAGAGAGTGGGCTTCTGCCCCATGTCCTACAAGAAAAATAAGCTCTTCTCCTCAAATACGGACCAACAAGAGAGTCCTCGACATGTTTCTGACCCAACTAAGGCTGAATGAAGCCAACAAAAGGCTTTGCCATCACCACGAAGCACCATCCTCACCCTGAGCCGCAGGCGTGAGCAGCAGTGGTGCCATCGCACGAAGGCGATGCTCAGCATTCCAAGTGTCAGTCGGTGCTGGGCTGTTCCCGGGATGGGGCAAAGCAGAGGGCACAAGCACAGGCACAAAGAGGCTCGACGTGGTACTCTCCATCTTAAGATAAAGGCTTCTCCTCCTGATTCTAATCAGCAAGACTGCAAAATGTGCTGTTATGGGGAGAGGTAAACCAATGCAATGGTCTTCCAAAATCTATGTGTCCACAAATGCACCAGAGGACTGGTTTATAATTCAACAAGTTATCCAAAGGAACCACTGGCCTCTATAAAGCTCTGTACTTCACTTAACCATGATTTCTTTTTAGCCTTGGACGTAAGAACAGGGTTTAGCGTGGCCAGCTCTCCACACACAGTGATGCAGATGGTGTTATTTGCCAGCTAAGAAAACTCGGACGACACCCAAGTTTCAGGCACTCACCACTCAGTTAGGTATCCACACAGATTTATAAAATCACTGCATAAAGGCATCTGGCCAACACTTGGTGGAGTTACGAGCGCCGTCGCTGTGCCTCCTCATTTTTTCCAGTGGATTCTCTCCAACTTCGAACTGTTTGCGGCGTGTGACAGACTGGGCCCTTTAAACTCGCCCGTAATTAGTCCACAGCCTCAAACAGAACGAGCACGATGGAGGAATATTAAATCCCCAGCAGGAAATTAAATCCACCAACTCGACCGCTCGAGCGGCAGCGCTGCAGCCCCAGAGGCACAGCCCCACACACGAAGGGCTACAGCAGCACCCCGGCAGAACGATGGCAGAGCCCCACCAGCCTGCCCCGCTCCCACGGGACCTGCTCTCGCCCTCAGGATGTGCCAGAGCGCGGCCCGAGGGGCTGGGAGAGCCGGGAAGGGGCAGCAGCACGGGCACCCCCACCACGTGCTCCTGGAGGGATGAATGCAAGCATCCTTCGCACGACGATGCTCTGCGCTGATCCTCCGTAAAGCGGCTCCAGCCTGCGCTGAACGCTTTTGTCTATGGGCATGTTGTACCGCACCCCAGAGACGCTCTGATTTGTGGACCAGATGTTTCACAAAAATAATCACAATCTGGATGGAAGCTGTGTGTGACAAGGACAGAAATATTCTGAAATGAGCGCTGCGGCTCCGGCTCTGCCTTTTCACGTCTCTCCATCGAGCTGGGTGAGGATTTGGGTTCCATTTCAAACCCAGCCTTGCGAGGGATGGCATCCCTGCCCAAGCCAGCAGCACGCCGCGCAGGCTGACTCCCTGCGTTCCCATGTTCCTGGCATCGTACGACCCCGGGCAAGCCCTGACCTCTGCTCTGCTCTACCCACAGCAGCCCCTGTCACCCAAGGGGACAGCTCCTCTGCCCAGCTCCCCCTGCCCTTGCTCTCCCCAACACGCACGTCTTCTGCCCAGCCAAATGACGGCTTAAGCACCACGCAGTGGACGTGACAGTGCCACGTCTGCCACGGACTGGACATGGGACTAAAAGATGGAATTTGATTTTACTGTATTTTCTATAACTGGCCTGTCAGCTACTCTCTCTTCCCTTATTCCCTTTAATGCAGTCACATCCTGGATGAAAATGTCAGAAGAGTGCAGTATCATCTTTAAATTAACTTGACATTTTACCAGGGACATGCAGAAGCTTCAACAGAAAGCAAAAGTTAAATAATAAATAATCTGGGGGAACAAATCACCAGGCTGAGTCCCTCCACGGTGGCATCGGGCACCTGGACAGGCTGCAAGCTGGCAGCAAACAGCTCACGCTGACCCACCCGGCTCCCTCTTTGCCGCGTGGGCATCTCGGATGAGATGCAAAGCCCGTGACTCTGGGGGTACACATGTCCTTCAGCAACCCCCACGCTGCCTCTCCACCTCCCACAAACCCACTGCAAGATGATTCGAGCAAAGAATGACTTTTCCTGCACTGTTCCCACCCAACACCCACGCAGAGCTGGGCTACTGCATGATCCTGGTCACCGTGGGACCTTCAGCCTCAGCATCACAGAACGGCTCCTGCTTTGGGGCTCGCTGACTTCTGAGCACCTTCAGGTCAAGCAGGGCTTGCTTGCTCTTCCTCCTCCAAATCCCCAGCCTCAGGAAGGAACACAGAGCCTTTCCACAGCTTTGGTGCTTTCCAACCGAGTTCACCGGAGATGCTGGAGCATCCCTGGGAATTCTGAGGATAAAGCCGCTGCCTGCAGTGCCTCAGCCCCGTGAGCACACACATCGCCCCGCTACCGTACACCCGAAGGGATCAGTGGGGTTCCAAACAGGGGCTAAAATGGCATTGAAGACGCCTTAGTGCAATCTGCCAGCTGGCCACTAATGCTCTCGCACGAAGGACAGCGGGGGCTTTGCAGAATCAGTGGCATCCAACGCAAGGCTTGAAATCCTGGTAACGCGCACGTGCGTCGCACCCCCAGGTCTCCACCGAAACTGCTGCCAAGACACCTGTGGGATCCATCTGCAGAGAGAGTGATAAATGCAAATGTGCCTGCACACGTACTCCCGCAGACCCGGGGCGCGGAGGTGGATGTGCTAAGCAAGAGCAGCAGGCAGCAAAGCGATGCTTGCGAAGGCAGACTGAAACACCCCCCTGTGCCCCAGCCCAGCGCCGAGCTCTGGGCTGCACAAACACCTTTATCTGCTGGGAAACAACAGCTGTCCTGAGCCAGTGCTTCAAGGAGCGACTCAGGGGTAATTCAAACTGCGCAGTTTGCTCTGCTGTATCACACTGTACATCTTAATGAACAAAGCCACAAGGACAATCTGCACCAATAAAAAAAGGGCTTGCTGGCGATAAGAGCTGAAACACAAAGGATGGCCGGAATATCAATGCAGTTGGAGGAGGTACAAAAGAGATCAAACTGTCATGCAGGAAATCTTTTCGAGCACCTACACTGAAGCCAAGCAACAGCGACAGAGGAAGAGCTGCGAAGGTCAGGCTGTTTGGGGAACTTCACCACGGCCCAGCTTTTCCTTCTCCCGGAGAAAAGCAGCAGGGCAGCTTCTCAGAGACCTTCCCCAAAACCTCCCTGCCCTAAACCCACTTCATCAGCTCAGTGTGCCTTTGTAGGGCAAGCCCACAGCAGCAGGGATACAGGATTTGGATGTGTCAGGCAGGAGGGGCTGATAAAGGGACCCTTCGCTGTAGATGGGGACCTCGGTGGGTCTGGGGAGCACATGGGGGAGCCAAGACCCTGCTCCCACATACACCTGCACAGTCGTTACCTGTCCTCTCTGCTGCACCTACAGCTCTGGCTCCTGTCTGCTGAGCAGCATCTGCCATCACTCAGAGATGAACTCCTGGGGACAAGGCTGCATTTCCACACCACGTCAGAACACGTTTAGAGGACAAATACTGCATGTAAGCCAGTAAAAAAAATCTCTGTCATCGAACCTGCACCACAGGAGCAACTCACCCCGGACGTGGAGCAGCAAAGGCAGCCCTTTGAGATTGGTCTGTGGGACAGTTTTAGCAGGGGAAAATGAATCCAGAGCAGGTTAGCTCCAGTAACTCGCAATGACTACTTCTGAGTGTAATTCCCTGCAGGCAGCCGTCGGAGACGACAGCATAACCACGACAGGAGCGGTGGCAGAGAAACGACTTCAGTGCTGGGGCCTCTTCCCTTCTTTTATTTTTAAATTGAAGACAGACAGCTGTTTGTCACAACTGCTCTGTGGTTTCAGAGGCCAGCAGTATACAAAAAACAGGGAAAAAGGCAAAATAGAATAGATTTCAAGGAAGGGTTTTCAACCCTGCCTGCCAGTGGAGACAAGAAACACCCCCTCTACTACCAAAGCACTCATGTCACACTAGGAAAGTATTTCAGCCTTTTGGTGCCGACAGGAATTAAGGTATCAGCTGTCTCTTGTGGCTTTCAACACTGCTATGCTATGTAATTCTAGAGATTATGTTAATTGGGCCTAATTTTTTCCAGCTACAAAGTCTCTGCAATATTGCAGAGCAGAAACTGCTGTGGCTTCAGGCAGCCTGGAAAACACACGTGCACGTCCCTGCGCAGAGGAGGGAGGTGAAGCCTCTTTGTGGGAAAAGCACCCTGGACTGGTGGGCAGATGATGTGAACACATGTCAAGACGACTCATTGTCAGATCAGTGTCAGGGAGGAACATATACATTTCCCTTATCAGCATTAACCAATCTTCCTATGTATTGTGAGCAGTAACTGCTGGAATCAGCAAACAACGTGACATTTGCATTGCCTTTCGAGCCTCTTCAGCAGTTCACAGCCCAGACCAAAAGTCCTGGCAATAGCCATCTCTGACTTCAGGAACCACCCTCCTCCTGTCTTACTTTTCACATGAAAAAGCCTCAAAACCACTGCGGAGGAGAGCCGCGATGCCCAGAGCCTGCGGAAAATGCACAGACAAGTTGCAACGCTTGCAGTGGAAGTGCAAGCAGCAAACCCACTATTTGTTATGAACAACCACGACCTGGGAGCCTGAAATGTGTGCTCTGGAAGGCAGCCTAGGGCGATCCCTAATATGACAGCCTGGTAATGATCCACAGCCCGGGAAAAGGACAGGCAGTAATGTCAGCACACACCGACATGAACTCAACGGGATCAGTCCAGCAGCAAGACAAATTCTTTTTTAGCCTTCCAAAATTCACTGCAAGCATTAACAAATTACCGTGGAGCAGGCACGTTCATTTACACCCAGACACACGGGACCGAGCTTCTCTGCACACAGCTCTTAAGGAGACCTCAATAAAGTTTGGCACCTACTCTGAAACAGAAGCTGGTTAAGGTAGGAAATGAAAAACAGGACAGAGAGAAAGCGGCCCAGTCGCAGAGTGGGGAAGTGTCCACGGTGGAGCGTGGTCAAGCATCCAGACCTGGGGGG
Source organism: Podargus strigoides (assembly GCA_028020825.1). Taxonomy (NCBI): domain Eukaryota; kingdom Metazoa; phylum Chordata; class Aves; order Caprimulgiformes; family Podargidae; genus Podargus; species Podargus strigoides. The sequence goes on from CM051646.1 coordinate 523,599, forward strand.
TGGGAGCTGGGTGTTATCCATAACCACCTGGAAAGAGGAAGACAGAGAATGGCAGGGTCTGGACAACAGGACGGCAGATGGCGGACGCGCAGGGCGCGCTAAGGCACACGGGAAGAAAGACTTCGACTGCTTGTCCATGCCAGCGGAGTCTGACTCGGGTGCAAAAACCTCAGGAGGAAAGAAGGCACAAAACACCCTGAGCAGGACAGTTAGAGTCAGCTGAGCAATGTCATCAAAGCAAAGGAAATGTGAAGGCATTGACACCGGGGATGGTTACGGCAACGACAAACGTTACGCCACTCAGCGGCGTGCTCTCACCTTCGCTTTGCCACCTCTACCTCGAAAAAACCCAAACAAGCACAAAAAAGCAAGCAAAAGCAAAAGCAGCAGTTGAAACAGAACAGATCAGAAAAATGGCAATGCAAATGGTCACAAACAAACCAGAAAGGCCTTGCCTGTGAGTGGAGAGAGCCGGGGTGGTGAGGAGGGATGGGGGGTGCGTGGGGAGGAGCGCGGTGCCTTGCGCCCAGCTGCCGGGCTGGACTCAGCTCGCGCGACAGGGGAAACTCAAACTGCTAAAGGCTCCTCAAAAAGGGTCCTGCGGAAGGTGTTCGACCCAGAAACCAACCGGGGGGATTCACTTCTCTGGGAGAGAGGAAGAGGGCTCACCACGGAGACAGACCCAACACCCCGGCGTGAGAAAAAGCATCTGGAGTCACGCGAGGTGAATTAAATTGCTACGGACCAAACTTCCCGCTTCCGAGTACAAACTGCTCAGAAATTGATGCTGATGGGGCTGAGGCTGAAACGACTGCCTGAGTTAAATGAGCTCTAAGGCTGTTTGCATCCTTCACTTGAAAGCACCCAATATTAACCCACCAGTGGAGTGAAGGAAGGGTTTTTCCTGCCCCAGCCACTCCCGTGGTGTGGGAAGGCTCTGACTCATCGAGCTGCGGGAGCGGGACCCACGTGGTACGGTGGGGGGATTTGAGAAGAGAAAACACCCCACGCGAGTGCTTTGTTTGGTGTTGTTCCCCAGGCTTCACACTCTGCTCATATACACAAAAGACAATAAACATTCAGGACATTTCCAATGGTTATGAAGGTACCGTACCTGTGATGGTGGTAGGGATGGTGGTGGTAGTGGTGGTGGTTGTTGTGGGAGGAGGGATAGTTGTGGGGGGATCTGGATAAAACATAAAAAGGAAAATAACAGAAAAGCAAATTAAGAAAAAACAAGCAGAACACAACAGCGGTCAATCGTGATCAGAGCGAAACGAGGACGCTAAGAAGCAGCGTGGCTGTGGGACACCTCTCCTCCTCTAAAGCCAGGCGGGGGCTGCCCTGGCTCCAGGCGCTGCGGCCGATGCTCAGCCTGCTCAGGGGGGGCTGTGCCCCAGCCCACTCCAGCTGCAGCATCTGGCCCCAACATCCCCCCCCCTTTTGCCTTCTACAATGCTAAAAAAATAAAAGAATTAAAAAACCAAACAAAACCCAGCGTAAATTAGTCAATGAGAGAGAGAGCAATGGAATGGGAGAGGCATAAGAGAAATAAACTGCAGGCTTTCCACCACGAAAAGCAGAGTTTACACGGACACGGGACACAGCTCTCTACGGGTACTGGAAGGGCAGGGCGGGGGGACAGCCCCAGTGCACCTCCCCTCTGCCCGGGGCTCCTCCTCTGCCAGCACACGTCAAACCCACCTCCAGCAGAGTGACAGCCACCAGGAATGAGAACAGCACCACTAAGCACCAACTCAGGGTACGGAGGCGTTTGCCAAGCTCTCGTAATGGAAAATGTCAGTGTCTGCCGGACCATTGCAGTGGAACTCTCCTGGTGCCGCTCCCAGGGCACGGGCACGGAGCGGCACGGACACGGGGACGTTTCCCTCCGTGACCGACAACCGTTCCTCGGATGTACTCAGCCTGCTGCAGCCCAAACACCGCCGCCCCTCGCAGCCCTCCGGTGACGGAGAGGGGCTCAGGGAGCTGGCTGGGCAGGAGAAGGGAGATGTGAGAAGATGCAAAAGAAAAAAATAGGAATCACTGCCCGGATGATCAAACTGAATGCGCTAAGCAGTGGGGAAGACTTTGAACTCCGGCTTCGTTCGGCAGTAATAGAGCATGAAACATTCCCTGGGCTTTTCATCTGAGGTTTCCTCTCTAGCGCGTCAACTTTTCACCACTGACACATCTGCTCCTCTTTTATCTCCAAGCCAGCTCTCTCAGGTTCCCTAATTAATACATCGGAACTTTAATTATATGCTGCCCCTTTATTATGTTCCATACAGCCACCTGAAAACTCAGGAGCGTTAGCTCAGAGCTGGCTTCACCGGGCAGTGTTTGTTTATGGTGTAAGACAAGGGGTTTTTGTCCTTCCTCCTGCGCCCAACCACCCCGGCCCCTGCGCTTACGACAGGGAACTGGGGGAAGAACACCCCCAGCTGGGGACCAGCTGAGACCAACCCAGCTCATCTCACAGACTGCCCGGGGACGATGCTACGCAGCAGACTCTTCCTCAATAAAGCAAAAATAACGATGACCGTGTGCTAATTGCACTACAAGTTCCTCGCAAACGTGTCTGCTCCCACGGGGAGGAAAAGCGTGAAAGGAATTTCAAAAATAAGCATGTTCTGAGCGTGTGGAATGCGATGAGCCACCCCCCACGCCGAGCACAGCAGAGGAAGGGGTGTGAAGCACAGCTCAGCAGCAGTCACTCTGCAAGCCCTGGCTGCTGAAGCCGTTCGCATGCCAAACCATTCCCTGCAGGTGCATCCCTGGGGGGGGGCAGCCTCAGCCCTGCCTCTCCTGGAGGTGGCTGGACCACAGCTCTGCTGCCCTGCCGCTGCTCCCCAACACCGCCCCGGGGGCAGAGGGACCGTGTCAGTAACTCCCCCACTCCCCACGCTCGCGTGCTCTGCTCTGGCACGCGGCGAGAGCCGGCCCTGGCGGCGGGGGGCACGTCCTCCCACCAGCCTCCCGCTGCGCCCAGGAGCTGCGTCTGCCCGGGCATGGATTCCAGTGCTGACGTGGTGTTTGCTGTCCACTGCTGGTGAAAGGTGCCAGGAGACATAAACACTGTCCCTGGAGGAGCAGAAGCCTCCTTCAGTGGCAACCTGAGCCAGGTTCTGTACCAGGAGGCTTTAGGTGACAGCCACAGCCCAACCGCTTCCTCCACAGCGACACCTCCGGACTCCTCCCTTTGAAATTCAGGGTTAAAAGGATTCTTTATGCTGTCCAGAGTGCCAGAACCCAGTGGAATGCTCCCAAATGTGCAGAAACTGGATGTGATGGGATGCAAAACCGTTATGTGGCTGTGAGCTCCTGACAGACCATGAAAACCCTCCCCTACATGGCCAGAACGTCTGCCAGATGCCTGGAGTCCACAGGGGGAACCTTTAAACCTGCGGAGTGAACCCTGGGGGGAGCAGTCCTGGGCATAGTTCTTGCCCACAGCCAAAATGCAGAATAATGAACACATGGGAGAGCTAAGTCCCAGGTCACTAACACTGGTGGGGGTTGATTTGCCCTCACTTAGGCCAACACAAGCACCTAAAACTACATGAGGCATGTGTACTACTACACCCCCTTGTCTACAACTGCTTTACAGCAGCACCTTTCCAGTTTTCATCTCATGGGCAACTGCCTGCGCCCCATTTCAACTTCACTGCTCCTCCACCACAGTGGTTGTTTCTTTAAACACTGATGTAAGCAAGGCAGCAACTCTCTGCACCCCGAGTGTACCAATTCCTCCACTGTAAATGTGCATCTGGCTTCATTTTGGAAGCTGGAGTCTTTTGGAGCTACAGGCACCAGCAAACCACCCGTATGACGTGGGAGGTGAGTTCCATTGCAGCTCTGAGCTCTAGTTTTGGTGCTATCTTCAACCTTTGGGCAAGTTTCTACAACTGGGCTTAAAACAGCTCACGTCTGAGCAGCGTTTGGTTCGGCCACGTCAACTATTGACGTGTCTGAGTGCGAGTACCAGAGAATTTGGACTGCAGAGCTTCAAGCAGCTGTGGCATGGAATGAACTTCCAACCAAAGCAAGTTACTGTCCCATCCGAGTCACAGGCAACACCCAGCACGAGCTCAGCCCAGCCACACAATACCACTCTTAACAGAGAAAGCTTCAATATGCAGCCCAAGGGAACTGCTCTAATTAAACTGAGGGATCACTGAATCTGCAGCGCCTCGTGACAGGAGCACGAGGTTTACAGCAATGGCAAAGTAACAGAGGCACAGAAAAATTACAGGAATAGCACTTTAGAAAGATGCTGAGACATGTTTTAGTGTGGGCTCAGCAGCCGCAGAGAGGCTTAAGATATCTCGTGCCTCCAGTTTAGTCACTGGTTTGTCACTGTCTGAGGATGCTGCCTGGTTCTTTGGTCACCTAACCTAACAAAAGACCTGGAGCCCCCCCGGACCATTGCTGAAGACACTGGAGAAGGCATTACAAAAGGAAAGGGAATTATCAGAGAAGTCCTAGGAGAACTGTCAGGCCAGAGAACTTCCCAGTTCTCCCCGTGCCCCTGCCCTGGCTTTTCCTGCCGCTCCACCCGCGAGCGCAGGCGTGTCGTGTGAGCACGACACCGAGGTGCAGAAGCAAAAGAAAGGCATTTCCAGCCCCTTCCCCGGCCCGGTGCCACGCCGAGGTGTGGGGCCACGTGTAAACCTGGCGTTAAACAGCGTTACGTTCTGTCAGAGCTTTCAGAGCGCGGGATGTTGCAACAGGTGTAAATGAGTCTAGAAGAACGGTGGTTTTTCTCACGTACCGTATACAAACAGCATGTAATCCGCATGTGATTTCCCCACCGCGTTTGAAGCCTCACAGCGGTATGTACCATTATCTGTTTTGTTTAGGTTACTAATGAGAAGGTTTGAACCAGACACTACAACGTGTTGAGGCATCTCATCATCTACTCTTAACCACCTCATGTCCGTAGGCCTACAGAGGAGGGAGAAAAAGAAACAATCACATTACTATTTTCCTATGGTCAAGATGGCATCTTCAATAGTTCATCCACAGACAGAAAGCCCAAACCAAGAAAAAACTGTAAAGAAATAACACATACTTTTTTGCACTACTCATGCCCGGATGCTGTCAGGCTTCCTCAATTTACTTTTATTTTAACCCAACAGGAAACTGTATCCAGACCTTAAATTTTCTGAAAACACTGATGCAAGCAGGAAGAAAGTTCATTAGTGGTTAATCATTCGCTGATTCAGTGAACCTGAAACCTTTGAGGCTATGGACTCCGTGTGCATCCACGGGGTGCTCTGAGTGCAGATCTGAGCAGAGCGGGGCAGAACAACTACGTTTTTGTCAGGTGTGAGCCCTTCGTAACAGCCTGATGGAGCTCTCGACTCAAGAGCGAGCTGTGAAAAGGGGAGGTTTATGCCATAACACCTTCTCCAGCCTGCTGAGCTCCACAGTTTGGAGGTTGGGCTTTGCTGGGAGCTCATGCTGCTGGAGGTATCTCATCGCTCGGGCTCTTCCTTGCCTCCATGGTAGATACTGTCATGACATAGAAGCTCCTGAAGTTTCAACATCCCACTCATGCTCTGGGATGGATTCAGCACCAAGCCAACCAGTTGGGTATCAGTGCTGGCTACAGAGCTGACATCTGGCTGGGGACGGGGGCTTCGTGTGCTCCTCCTTGCTATGGTTTGCATCCTCCTTGATGCTCCTGGCTATGGTTTGCAAAGGCTGTTGGTGATTTTGGGGTTCCAGTGTCTCTGATGCCGTGTGTGCTACGCAGCAGCCTGCTTCTCAGAGACATGTCTTACCCTGGATGTCCTAAAAGGTATCTATGGTATCTTTCCACTTGTGTTATAGTCCTGGGGGTTTGGTGTCTAATCTAACAACATAGCTGTATTAATACCAAAATAGAAATTTCTACTCTTTGGTTTCCTCTGAGCTTCCCTCCCACAATGTTTATGTTTCCTAATTTTGCTGAGAAATCATTTTGTTTAAGTGGAGAAATATCCCTGTTCATCTTAAACTGCTGCACAGCATTTTATGAAATCTGTTTGTCTTAAAAACACAAAGCTAAACACAGCCCGTTGTGCCCCTGTGTGAAGTGACCCACATCAGTGAGTTCCTGGGACATCACTGGCATCACCATCACGTTAAGTGGCATGCTGCCAGGGAGATGTGTCTGTCTTATTTAACATGGGTATGTCTTATTCATAGCCTGGAGGGGAAAAAAAGCAAAGCAGCCTATGCATGAACCTCCCAGCTGAGAGGAAAGGGGAGGAAGGGCAGTTACCCAGGAAAGGAGGAATGCAAAGGGGCTCTGCAGGAGTCTGAGCAGGGAACTGATATTAAACTGGAGCTCAGCAGGGGACTGCCAGGCTCTAACATACAGGGAAGGAATCAATCAGCCTCGTGCCAGGCAGAAGGATCTGGGAAGCAGGAATCACCAAAACAAGGTGGGAGAGGCGGTGGAGGAGGCAGCAGAGCGAGGCGAGCGCCTCCCCCCTGCCTGCTGCTGCCCAGGGCAGCAGAACTGCCGGAGCAGATGGCTGCCAGCGCCAGCTCCCCACCTCTGGGCACGCTACCAAGGAGACGCTGACAGGTTGGTTGCAGGGATGTTTGCAGAAATCTCATCAACATGACGAAAATAAAAACCGGACAGTAAGTACTTGACAGCCATAAATCCAAGTGGAAGAGGAGATATTTTTTAAAAAAAGTCAACAAAACTGAAATTAGAACAACAATGAGCGTGTGGAGGGAAATCTACCCTCCCTTGCCAGGATGTGCCTGATGCATAAATTCCTTCTACTGACTAAGAAGGCCTCAAGGGCATGGCAAGAAGAGGAGAGAGAATAAAACTTGCGCTTCAGAAAAACCACCCGGGGCACCAAAAAGGAGGCAAACCAGCAGGTGGTCAGCAGGAGCAGACACAGACTGCCCTAGCAGAGGGATCCCTTCCACTCGAGGCAGTGCCCAGCTCCTGGGGGCCAGTCGAGCTCCTGCGGACTGGCACCTCGTTCGGATTCAGCACCCTGAGCTCGCATCACCTGCAGCCCAGGGCCACGCCGGCCGTTCCCTGGGGAAGGGTTCCCTCCCGCACCCAGGGCTCGCTGCGTGCTGACCCTGCTGAGCATCCCCTGGAGCTCTCCCGGGGAACTCCCTCAGCCACCCGGGAACAAAAGCAAGCCTGACCAGACCCCGTAACTGCGCAGCAGATGCTCGGGCGCAGGAAGCATCGCTCCTTCACGCGGTTACGTCTCTGCGGCAGAGAACGGCGTGCGGAGCCGGGCAACCCGCTCCCCCCTGGGGCAATGCCCAACTTACTGTGGCTTTCCAAAGGCTGCGCAGGTCAGCTCCAGCGGCTCCCCCTCTCTCGTCAGGCCTTGCACCGGGTAGTTCTGAGAAACCCGCACCTGAGGCTTATCTGCAGGACAAAAACAGCCTTTTGTCAGCGGTGGCATCACCCCGTGGGACCGACCGCCGCATCCCCGCAGGCAGCGCTGGCTGCGGCACCCCGCTGCCCCGGAGTTTATCTGGGAACTCGCTCAAGCTAAAAGGAACTCATTTGCCTTCCTGCTGAGGTGAAGGCAGAGATATCGGTGTGCTCGAGCTGATGGGTTTTATCGTGTATCATACATTACTGCACGACAACGCGTGGCCTCCGCGCATGTTAATAGCTCGGGCTGCACGAGAGATGCTCGTTAGGGACACCAGGAGACGCCTCAGCCACTGCTGCGCCTGTTTAAACAACAGAAGATTTTGTTTTGTCCAAACGAAGCTCTTCTAAATCCTAAAATAAACACAGGGAATGAACGCCTTTATGGTTAGGGAGCCAGCTCAGGAACGCTGTAGTAAGACCCTGCAGGAAAAAACCAAAGCCAAACCGCAAACCTGGAGTCCGCAATTAAAAAATTCATTACCTCCTCCGACTGAAACACAGAGTCAAAACACAACCCAAGCTGCAGCTAAAACATTATTGGTGCAGGAAATCAATTCAATGCTACAAATGCCATTAAACCATATATATTTTTCAGGAATTTACTCAGCTGTAAGGAACAAAGGAAGGCGAAAAAAAAAAAAATCAGTATGCAGAAAGGTTGAAACCATTTAAATGTTTCCATTTCCTTTGAGAGTAACTGCTACCAAAAATATTGCCTCGCTGCATTTTATTAACTGTGTTTAACTCATTAACATGCTTCCTATGGAATAATAGAGATTAGGGAAAAAAAAAACCCTGTGTCAGGATTTAACCAATTTAAACTCTCATAATTTTCAGTAATGGAATAAGCTACACGAGTAAATCCTCTCCTGAGATGACTGTACCACAAACATTTTATAAACTAATCCCCATTACAGATGCTTCTCGCAGCCACGGAACGCGGGCAGCTCGCGGGCGGCTCTGGCGTGCCCGGGAACACGCTCACCGCGCCGCGTGGGCACAGAGGGACCCGGGCTCTCCCACGGGTGCGGGTACCGCCGAGGTGACCCGGGTCTCAGGAGGGGTCAGTCCTGGGGGGGACATGGCCCACGCACGCACCAGAGCAAAGAGCAGCATGGAGACACCGAGCTCGGTCTGCGCCACGAGCGCGTGCACAGCAGCACACGCGAATTACAGCGAGCGTCAGGCAGAGGTGACCAGAGGCAAGCACCTCGACGGCGGCGCTCGGGCGCAGCGCTCCCAGCCACAGCCCCCAGCCCCCGGCCACCTGCTCGCCGTTTGTGCTCTGCTTTGTGGCAGCACCTAAGAGCGGTGCCAGGAGCAGGGGTGCCATCGTGCTCTGCTGTGGAGAACCCTTCCAGCCCCGTTTGCACCCTGTGCTGGGAAAGCTCTGCCTGGCGTCCCCGGCAGCTCCCTGCTGCCCCAGCCCGTTCCCACCAGATAAATGGCAATTATCTCTAACGAGCTCTTAGAGGCATTTAAACCATCTGTAGTTCTCCTGCCGAGCATCCCAGCGCAGAGGCAGTACCGAATTCCTTCAGGTTACGGCCTCTGTGGAGCTTTGTAAGAGGCTGAGCACCGTGGGATCCGAGCTCAGCTCCTGCACGGGGTGGTTTGGGACCCCACGCCCACAACGCTGTGGGGGTTCACCACCAAGTGCATTCCAGCAGCCCAAAACCTTCAACTTGAACTCCATCACATCACACCGCTGGATTACTGCAGCAAAACAAGCGCTTGCATCTATGCATCCAAGGCACTACCTACTCCACCAGCAGCCTCGGAGGTCCAACAACCCAAGGCTATTTCCTCATGTGCCTATTTCTAGCGGCCTTAAAAAACCAGCCTAGTAATTTAATAAGGCACCTTTATTAAGCCGAATTCATTCAGAAGCTAAGAGTGATACGCAAGGTTAAATACGAGGAGTCCAAAGGTTACACTGCAGCAGCAACCAATTTGAAAAACTTATTACAAACCCATTCTGCATTTGATGAGATTTCGTTTACAAGAGGCGGGCGGTGTGCCTGCGCACGGGGATCCGCCGCCGTCCCGGAGGGGACAGCGCGCCCCCCTCCTTTCTGAGAACTTGAGATGCTTTGATGGGAGCACTGCACAGCACCAGGCCAAGCAGCCAGGCCAGCGATTTCACTCCAGAAAGACCATTGCTGCTGATTGCTCCCTAACGACTCTCCTCTGAGCTCGGCCCGTTAGTGATTTCTTAATCCATTTAACCGTCGATAATGCTTAGATCTCATTAATCAGCCCAGATACCGAGTTCGATGCCTTACAAGAGCCTAAGCCTATTATTTCTATATGTACTGAAATAAAAGCCTGGTTTTCCTGGGAAACACCAGAAGGTGCCTGAAAGGTGGTTACGTTCTCCCCTCCTGCCCCTCCTGAGACACAGCCAGAACAGCACAATGAGGAGATCACGCGCAGCCAATTTAACTCCGCGGTCGTATCCAGCAACGCCACTGCGCAGAACAGCCACTGGAAGCTGCTCGAGAGCTGCCCGGCACGTGACGCTCCCTGGGGCCGTGCCAGCATCACCGCACCCCAGCAGCCCCGGGTCCTCCAGCAACCCCCGCGCGAGCGCTGCGGCTCCTGCCACGCAGCAATCCGTCCGCTCGAGGCACAAAACCCGCACCGAAACGGCCCTTAATAACACAGGAAAAACATTTGGGGAAAGACGGCCTCTTTTCCAAAGCCCAGGTGACTCCTGACCCTTGCCAACCTCATCACCAGTTGGCCCTTCCCAGTTTGCCAACGGAGGAAATGACAAAATGGGCTCTTTCAATCATTCAGCTGGAATTCTCTTGCCTCACTGTGAACTTAGGTACCGAATCCAAGTTTTAGAATGCATTTTGTGATTGCTGCATTAAGTCCTGATGTGCACCTCCTGGCCAGGCCGATGACAGATGGCATTCCCAGGAGAAGGACCCCGCAGGTCAAGCCCAGATTCTGCCTGCTTTAGGCAATTCCAGCCTCAAAATCACCCGGACACCTTTACACATCTTCCTTCACATGGGCACTATTTATCCAGACCCCCATCCCTGCTTTGGTCCGTGCCCCCAGCGAACCTCTCCAACAGCCCCACTGCGGGCAGCGTCTCACCACGCCGCTGTGCTGCGTCACAGAAGGAGGAATATGCTTGTCTGCATTGAAAGAAGCCAGCAGAGTTAACTGCTCAACGCTGGTGACAGGCAGAGTCCAGGCTGCTCTGTGTGCTCCTCGCTCCCCATTCCACCGAGAAAACCTTATTAATGAGCTTGCAAACGAGCACCCAACTGGGGAATGGCACAAACAAGAGTGGCTAATGCCCCAGAAAATCAAATAACTGAACACTCGGCTGATTGCAGAGCTTTTCATATTTACTGAAAGAAAGAGGGGAAAAAAGCTTTAAATCAAAGTTTCTGAAGGGGTCAATACCTCGCTGAACAAAATAACTCATTTATTCGTTTTCAGCAATCTCCAGATGATAAATTACATTGATGTTAATCACTCCACTGCATACTATGCAATTAATAGTTGCACTTGATGGAAACATAAGGATTACTGGTGACACGACAGCACGCGCAGAGGGCTGATTCCTACCATAATTGGGCGCAAAGAACTCTCCCATCCTTCCAGCAGAGGCTGAAACAGGTTCCATCGGTGTGGATTTTAAAGTACAGGTGTAGGTATTATAAAAATGAACGTGCAATTAATTATAGCTTCAGAAAAGCAAAAAACCCCCAACCCAACCCAGAGAAAATGCCAGATCAAGACTTTGACACTTCCAGTACCACATAATGAGAGAAGGAAAAGTGCTACAAAGGCTGAACTGAAATGTCTCCCAGAATATCTGGTTCCATTCAATTCCTTAATGATATTTTAATGCATTTTGTTGCTTCATTTCCTTTCTAAAATTACACTCGACGCGCGGGTCTTCCATCCCTCATTGGCGGCTCGGGCTCGCAGAAAGCGAGCGAGCCCAGCCAGGATGGGGGCTATTTCCAAAGCAGCACCTTGCAGCACAGCAGGGCCACGTGCTCCGCAGGGCTGGACCCTCTCTGGCGTGGCCATCCATCAGGCATGGAAGTGGGAGTGCTGCTACGAGCACGTGGCACCACTTGTCCAGCTCTGTTTGCTTTTGAGGAGCATTACCAGGAGGTTTTCATACAGATTACTGAGTGCTTGTTTGCAGAGATTTCCTTTAATAACATACCCCCCATTCCTGTGGAAGCATTTAACTCCAAACATCACTAAGGGCCAGGCTCTGCTAATGATGTATGCAACAAACAGCTTACTCCATGAGCAGGACAAGCTGGCACTCATCACCAATCGGTCTTACGCGCAGGTTTGCTGAGCACAGCAAGCACACATGCTGGGAAGGGTCTGCAACTGCTCTGCCTGTCCCCCTCCAAAAGCACTGTCTGCTTCCATCCTCAGGAACAACCTCTGCCTGGGCTGAGCAGACAACGGCCACTGCAAACAACTTCCCAGAACGGGCTGAGCCCCCGTTTATAAACATAATTACTCTTAACAAGCTCAGGGGTTAATTCAGACCAGGACATGAAACCAAACCCAACCGAAAACCCTCACGCCCCTCATTGCCGCTCCCTTCCTAGGAGGCTCTGCGCCAGCTCCACTCCAACAGGGAGTGGAACAACCCAAGGGGATGCCAAAATCAGGACTGAAATCAGAAACCCGTGCCACGGGTGCCAGAGGAGCCGCCAGCCCATGGGACGAAGGTGCTGCGTGTCCCGCAGGACCTCCAAACAGCTGCAGCCTACGAGGGCTTTGCCCTGCAAAGGCTGCCACCAAAAGCAGTCAGAAAGGGATTTATTTGAGGAAGAATGGAAAAAATGTCATATTTTTTTTAAGAAACAGCAGCTCTTTCCTATCCCATCAAAGGATGAGGATTTCAGAGGCATTTCTGAAAGGAAGCCTAAAGGTAGGGGTAATCTGATGCCCCCTCAGACAAAGGGAAGAAACCCTGCAGGATTTCAATACCTCCGCATAATCGGGGAGATGGGATTCTTCTTTTTTCCCCGAGAATTATTTGATCAAGCCTCACAAAGGTGCTAATGTATTATTAAAGCTAATGGAGCTCTACAAGAAATGTTAATGGACATTAAGTTTGCATAAATGAATTACACATTAGCACAGTCGCAAGAAATCTGGTATCTGCCAATTTGGGTCGTATCTGATCACTTCTGTTTTCCTCATTACAGAACATCACTTCCCCCTAGTTCCAGAGAAAGGAGGATTGTAACCAAGATGTTCGTAATGAAACTACATAATGAAGCAGATGAAATATATTAATACAAAACTTCCTCTTCCCCTATTGTTAACACTGAAGGGAACCTACAAAACCAGGCACTTGGGACCATCGTAGCCCCTGGCTTTCCGAGCGGCCCCGGCCTGGCTGTGAGGACGGTCTGACTGTGCTGCTGGGAGCTGTGTTCTGGGATGGGATGTGTGTCCGCAGCACCTCCATCCCCCCAGGCACGGCTGCATTTGGGGATCCCCAGGGCCCTGCTCAGAAACCCCGTTAACGTCACAGACAGTACAGCAGCTCCTAAACAAAGTGAAATGCATCATTAGCACTGAGCGTGTTCGGAGCGTTACAGAAAATAGGTTGGCCTTAATCAGTGGTGTTCTGCAGAAACTCTTGTTCCTCTGATTCAGAAAAGCAGCTGGTGCTGTGTGTTACAATGCACAGCACCAAGGGTTTGCCAGTAAACTCCAACGGCGGCCAGTGGCTTTGATGTGGTTGTACAGAGGCACTTTCCAAAGAGATAAGTAGGTTGCTAAAGGAAAAACACTCAGATTTAATCTGTTCTGACAATTCTAAAGCGCAGTCAGGAACCTTTGGCAGCGCAAATTCTATGTACAGAAAGTTATTTCTTACAGAAGGGAGGTGTGGATTTGTTGTACCACGGAAGGGCTGGGGAAAGTCATGGCTGAAACCCTGAAGGGGTACCTGGCTTTTTCATTTGAACCTGTAAATAATGGGATATAAACCCCACCTTACGCTATAATTCTATCTATAGTTCCTGAACTGGTAAGTAAGCAACTTAATACACTAAAAGAATTAAGAGTCGTGGTACTCACACATGACTTCCAGGTAGCGCTGTGTCTGCAAGTCCTTGACAGCAGGGTGATCCACCAGGCAGATGACGGGGATGCCATCGTCCTCCCGGCCCACCTTCAGCACCAGCTGGCTGGTCACCGTGTACATGTCGGACCACTGCTCCACTTCCGACTTACCTGCCAGGAGGGGAGGGCGCAGAGTGAGCACGGGGTCACTGACAGTACCCAGGTCACCTCCTCTGTGCCCAGCTGACACACCCCCTCCCAACAACCGTGTCCCCCCGCCACGGCGGTCTAGGGGACACCCTCCCCCCTTGAGGTCGCTGCCAATTCAAGCCCACACCACGTTACCACAACGATGAACAATCCCCTTACGCCATTCCCCAAATCCCCAACTCTTAAATCAATGAGCTACAAATCCCCTCCCACTCCTGAACCAACAATTAGCTGGAAATGTGATTACACAGATTAACTTAATTAAAAGCCGTATTGATAGGCTGAGGCATTCCAGCAGCGCTCCACGTGAAGGGGAGAACAGCGGCGGCGGCCGGAGCGCAGCACAGACCGGTTTGGTACCAGAGGTCTTTCAAACACAACGTATTCTGTGTAATATATTGAAGTGAAACAGCAGAGAGCAGCAGAAAGGGACCCCCCTGGTATCTAGAGGAAAGGCTTTCTGCCCGGCGAGGCTGCGCTCCCCCGCACCCGAGTGTTTGTCACTGCAGGACGTGCTCACACCCGCTGGCAACGGGTGCTGGGAATCGCAGCTCTGCGTTCCACCTTTCCCAGCGTGCCCTCAGCACAGGGATACGCTCATAGGTGGTGTCCTCAAACTGAGGAGGGCTGGACTGAAGCACTGAGCCTGGACTTCTGCAGAGAGCCCTTCCGCGCCTCGGGCTGGGCAAAGCACAGAGGTGGTGTCAGCTGAGCCCACGTGCAGACGCAGACTGGAACTAACACCCGTCACCTGCAATCAGAGTCAGTGACTGGAACGTGCAAACACCGGGAGCAGCCGGGCTCCGGGGACTCGCAGAAACCCAACTCCTGGGAGCATTCAGCCGAGCTCAGACAACGCCCAGGGAGCCGGACCTGAAGGTGAAGGGAAACCCTCTACAGCCCCAAGCGTGGGTGATGCTGCTCATACCCAAAGCAGGGCAGAAAGGCACAGAAACCACCACAGGAATGAACTCAACGCACGGCTCTGGGGGTCCTCAAGGTCACCTGCAGCTACAGAGACTCCAGAACCCTGCACTCGAGCCTGGCAGGTAGGCAGAGGACAAAATGGAGTTCAGCCCTCCCGTGTTAGAGAATAATCTGTCTGCCCACGTATTCCTTTGTTCCTCAGCTGGCGCTCACAGCAGCTCGCTCTGCTTTTTTTTCTTTCTTTCTTTTTTTCCCCCCTGAAACTGGCAACCAAGAACAAATACCCAGCGTTACATAAATCATTCCAGCTCTCTGCAAAAAGCCCGTGGCTGAGAGGATGCACGTACCAGTCAGCTCCTTGTTCCCTTTGAACCATCTGATGGTGGTGGCTGGTCTGCTGGCCATGGCAGTGCAGTTCAGCTCAACCTCTTCCCCCTCGACTGCCGTCTCCTTCTGGACATCAATCACCAAATTGCGGGGTGGGACTGCAACGAGGAAGACAACAAACACTTGGTGAAAAAACACGTTTTGACCACTAACACAAGACAAAACCTGTAGAATCTACTGGAGGAAAGTAGCTGCCAGCATTTATTTGACCTTCTAATCGATCAAATCCTTTGATAGGTGGTTTCACAGTAATCAGAGTAAGCACTTCCACTCTCCACCTAACAATCACTGCTGTTACCCATCGAGTGTGCTTCTGTTCTCTCTCCCTGGCAGGCTCCACTGCAGGGCAGAGCTGCAGTCCTCCACGCTCTCTGTCTGGGAGTGTTGCTGTTCAGAAGTACAGCTTGACTCCCCACACAGTTCTTGACTCCTCCTGACAAGGAGGGGAAAGCACAGGAGCTGACATTTGGAAGCGCCTTCCTTACTGTGCCTCTGCCCTTGCAAGGCAGTTTCCCTCTCCTGCTGTTCAGCTTGGAGCCTCCGCCGCGAGCAGTGGAAGGAGGCCAGCAGACATCACGCTCAACAAGCCGCTGAGCACAAGCCCGGAGGGGAATGCCACCACCTTGGAACTGTGTCCCTCATCAAACTACCACAAACCAGCCCAGAGGGGAGGCAGCCAGCTCTGTGTCCAGGGACAGGCACCTTTGGGCTCCTCTTGGAGGGTCACTCGCCTTTCTCCCTAGACAGGGATCTTCTTGGGAAATACACAGATAGAAGACTACGCTCAATAAAAACAATGCAGTGATGTTCAGAAACAGGCTAGACCTTCAGGGGGATAACCAGCACTGCAGCACAGCCAAACAGGCTTAAAAATCACAGAAAGGAGTCTCTTCCCCATGAGAGCACCCATAACTGAGTGAGGCCAAAATCCCAACAAAGGAACACCAGTTCTGCAGCTTCAGAACAAACCCAGACCTTCCGAGGGAAACTCAGCTTTGCTCTGATCGATACGATTAATCATCTGCGTAGTTCAATGTGACTAACACGTCTCCCAGCTAATGAAGAACAAATATGTATAAATACCATCCAGATGATCAAATGGACTAATTAGTCACTTGTGGCTTCTCTCTAAGAAGAACAGAACGGGCTACATATTTGAGACTTTCACATGTTCCAATTAAGCATGAATAAATCTACATATCATGTCGCAGAAGACGCTAAGGCACACGGGAGAGCAGCACGCTGCTGCGGCGGGGAGAGCGAGCGCCGAGCTCTCTCTGAACACCAACTACAGAGCAGGACGCCCCAGAACTTCGCCCCGCTCTGCCAGCATCGCCAGCAGCCGGCCAGCAACACCGCTCCTCGCTGGCACTCCAGACACGTCGAGGTCTGAGCGACGAGCACGAGATCTGCGGTGGGGAACACGCTCCTGGGAGGACCAGCCCTACACCGACCCTCAGCACCACTCCCCCGCCCCAGCTCCTAACTGTTCTCATTAGGGAGTCAATGACACACAGACAGGGGAGACGTGTTACCCTCCGTGTCACCCTGCATCTCTCTGCAGAAATGCGAGCCAAGACAAACAGTCCCCCCTGAGACTCCCAATAACGAACATCCATCCTTGCTGCCTGCTCCGTGCACCCAGGTGTGGCCTGAGCACGCGATGAAGGTGAAGAGGGGAGAGCAGGGATGTGCTGGCCGCGCTGCAACTCCTTCTCAAAGAGGACTGAAGGACAAGGCATGAAAACGAACTTTCCTCTGAATTCTGAAGCACGATTCACGTTTTAAAAAAAAGCAACAAAACCCTGCATTTAAGTCCTATCATTTCAAACACCTTCTTAGCATTGCCAGCAGTGAAATGAAATCCAACAAAGTGTTTTTGTGTGTGCGTGATTAGAGAGCAGAGCTGGAAGAGAGCTCCCCACGCCTGTCGACACCGGAACGCGCGCTACGGCTTTGAAGCTGTTGATAAACGTAACAGCTACAGTGGAGCTGCTCATAAACATGAGTTAAACAACGTATAAAAACCTGAGAAGCAAATCTCATTAAGTAAGAGAAGGAAGATTTAAACTAATCAGCGAGCGAGATCTTACATTAAGTCACCCTCTGCTGTTCAGGTTCTCCATTAACAGCCTTCAAAGCTGCTGCTGATCTGCAGGGGCTCTCACGGCACGCGCTGCTGTCCCCGCTCTCGTGGCTGCGCGGGCGCTGCAGCCGTGCCGGCCCAGGAGCTCGGCGGGGCCGAGAGCTCCACACGCCCTGAGCCAAGGGCAAGGTCAGGATGTCAGAGAGACCTCACCTTCTTTTACAGGCAAAACAAATTTTCCCTAAAAATCAATAGGAAGCTCTCATTTTCCACCAGCTGGGCTCACGATTTCTCTGAAGATCTACAGCAACCTGCACACGTGCAAGGCTGAGGCGTCCCCCCACCGGCGGGACGTCCACCAGGACGCTGCTGGCAACGCCTGCCCTTAAGGAGCATCCCCCATGGGCAGAGATGCTGTCGCTTGTCATTAAAACACAAAACACCTCAGTTCTGAAAGAAAAGATTCAGGAGGTGCTGGGAGCGGCCTGATGGCTGAAATCACACAATTCACCCACGGAACAGCCATCCACACTAATTTATCTTCCCTCTGTGTATCAGGTAATTATTGAAATACATTTCCTACAGCTTTTACTTTCTGGTGACTTCTTGCTCTCTTCACTGAATGAGATGCAGCCACTGCAACTTCTCCTCCCTTGGTGCTAGAGAGGAGGGAGGAGACAGCGAGGGCTGGCCCTGTGGAGCTCCTGCCACCCGCCGACGTCAGCAGGCCCAGACCCACCCGAAAAGCCAAACAATTCACTGGGATAACCTCACAGAGCACGGACAGCACAACCAACCTGTCCCTCCAGGCTGCCTTAAACCCCGCTCTGCAAAGGGCAGGGGAACCCTGCAGCCTTTCCAGGTGACCTGCCCATACACAAGGGAGGCTGGGACAGGGAGAACACCTCGTGTACACCTCTGCCTATTCTCTCATGCCAAAAATGCCTGTGAACAAAGAGGGGAAGACCTGTGAATCACACTAACTATGACATAACCTACAAAGAGGGGCTCAATCAGGGTGCAACCAGGGATGCCTCGCAAGGCAGGAAGGCAATGCAGGGGCTGTGGCATGCCACCAAACACCCTGCCTGGTACCCTTCAAAACCTGGTGTGTGCTGCTTCAAGCCTGAGTCGCAGCGAGCTGCTGAAGAGCTGAGCTGGGCTCCCCTGGGACAGCGCTCGAACCCTCGCTGTGCTCCCCCACTGGAGAGCTGCCGCTCCCCGGCAATGCTGGAGCTCTGCGAACGCCACGGGAGCCCCATCCACCGACCCCGCATGTCCAGGGGTCACACGGCTCACCGCAGGTCCTTACCCAGCACCGTGATCGTGGTGTAGATCTCCTGGGGGGGGTCAGTGTAGAGCTGGCAGAAGTACCTTCCTTCATCGGAAACAGAGACGTTTGTCAGGGAGACTCGGAGCTCGCTGTTGGAGAAGTTCACCAGCTGGAACCTGCTGTCCTTCAGCGCTGCGGAGCAAGCACACCCTTGGTGAGAGATGCAGCGTCCCCCTCACCACCCAGCGGAGCCCAAGGGCTGAACAGACTGGACACAGCACTGGTGGGACATTTTGGGTCACTTATAAAGCAGCAAAGGTTGTCTCAAAATGTTCAGTCTTTGACCCAAACAGGTTACCTCTAAGAACATTGCACTGTCAAGGTGTTGCCCTATTCAATTTGTTTGTGTCAGCTAAATATTTGGCATTCAATTGCAATTCACCCTGAATTACCACAATCAATTCCTATTGCCAAGGAAGATGGTCTGACTTTTAAAGGGGACCATCAAGGTTTCCATTAAGGAAAAAGATGATGATTGCCCGTCTCATCTGCCCTCTAAAACACTGACTGAACTTAAGTGCCTGGCATTGCATTAAGAGCTCTCAGCAAACGCCTCCTCCCCAGTGCGAGTGGGGCGCGGGAGAAGTTGTTACCAGAGCAGGGAAGAGGAGACTCACGTCTGAAATCGCGGAAATAGATGGTCTGTCTGTTGGGATTCAGCAGCTGGATCACCGAGTCGTCGCTGTTCTTCACTCGGCAGCTGATGGTGGCAACGTCTCCCTCCACCACCGTCACGTCTTCGGTAACCAAGTTCTGCCCGTCACCTTGAGGAGAGAGCAAAGGTGAACCCACGGAACCAGAAGTGGCGTCAGCGCCTTTCACGTGGAAACGCAAAGCCCGGGCACGGCCGCACGCCCAGCGCGCTCCCCAGACCCAGGGTGGATTTCCAGCTGACTGGCCAAACTGGGGAAGGGCCCCGGGCAGGCGGGGAGGGACAGCAGCCGGCAGTCGGAGTCATTCCCCGGGTCCTGCAGCCAGTGGGGTTACACGCACACAGGACCCGCACTCGTTCAGCGCCCCCAGGATCCACACCGACCCTGCTCAGCCACAGCTGGGGGTGCCCACAGGAATTTCTCCGCACAGACACAATCGCTCGCCGGACAAACACTGAGAAGAGCAACACCAGGGAATACAAACACGGATCTCCCCCCCAGGTGCACTGGCCACCACTAAATTAAAGGGGAGTAACTGGGAGGGAGCTCTGCGATGGGAACAGAGCTGCTCCGTGGTGAACTGCCCGTACAACGACCGCTGCACGGGCTGGCCACGCAGCACGCTCGTTACCGCGGGCACCGCTGGACCCCGGCACACCCGCTCCGCCGCGTTTCACGGCACGGCCGAGGGCGAGGGCAGATCTCCCCGGACACCCCGCGCCCCTCCGCGCTTTAATATGGCTCCAGCCTCGGGGGAGCACACGGCAACGGCAGAAATTCGCTCCCTCTCTGAGCGGCTGAATTTTGTTAAATTACCTTGAAAGAACAATTCGCTGTGAGAAGCATTTATCCTTTGACTCGAGCAGACAGACTTTGGGGAACTGGTTTTTACTCACTCTGTGTAATCAGTAGGCACTATTAATGTCCAGAGGCAGGAAAGAAAGAATCTGATGCAATTATGGTGTGGGAGCCTTGTAATCATTTACAGGTCATCACCTCGAAAACTCTCCTCCTAATGAATCGCATCATTACATCACACGCACGCTGAGAAATCTGCTCCAACCTTACAGGATGGGAATTTGGAAACGGTGCTTTGCATGTCAATGCTTCCAGTGCTTCCAGGTTGGACAGCGAGCGCGGAGCCGAGGTGGGACCGGGGGACTCAGCCAGGGACCGCTAATTGGAGTCCCTGGTGGGAACGACGTTGGTCTGCTTGCAAACCACACAGGCTGGGGGCAAAGTCATGGGGGGGGATCTGGACTGCCAGCTCCCAGAGGAAGCCGAGGTACCTGGCTGAAAAGTTATCATCAGAGTAACACCCACAGCAGGAAAGGGTCCCCCGGACCCACGGCAAGAGCAGCCGGTCCTGGACACCTCCCCGGCTCCTGCTCCGCTGGCTGCGAGTTGGTCACACCCTGGTCAGATGATGGGCACCCAGTCATCCCACCCCCCCACCAGTACCCCTAACACACTGTGCTGGAACACCTCCAACAGCTGTAACACACGTTTATCAGTACCACCCACCTGATCAGAGTTGGGGTACAGGCGTGCTACCTCCCAAAGCACCTCAGTGCCCGCGTTGGGTGAGGCGCTGCAGCCAGCGCGGGGCTCAGGGCCAGGAAGGTCACTGGGCAGCAGAAGCCGTGAGAGGGTCACTGCACGTCGCTGCACCCGCTGCTCAGCGCTGGAGCCCGGTGTCCCTGCAGCACAGGGACCGCAGGCACGCAGCCCCCTTCGGCGCTCGGGGACAGGTCCCCAGACCCAGTGCCCGCGCCCCACCACGGGAAAGCCAGGGACGTGTCCCAGTGGCGCAGAGCCCACCCCAGCAGCCACAGCCAGGTCCCAGCGCCTGCGACTCGCCGGCACCTCCAGAGCTGTGCAAGCAAAACCGTCGAACGTTACTGACTGCTTCTGGGGAATAATTTTATCAAAGCCATTCAAAACAAGGTTCTTGCACAAGGATCAGCTTGATACATTCTCATAAAGGCAATATTCACTACAAATCATTAACAAAGCTATTAAGATTCGATTTCCATCTAAGCAATTATTGCTAGCATATTTTTTTACATTTACTTTAAAAGACTCAATCCTATTTTCAATTCATTAAACCGTTCCTTGCATTTACTGAGTTTTACATCAGCTCAGAAGCCTATTTGAATTAATAAGAATTACAGTAGAAGTAATTTAGAAATAAATTATTTGAAGTTCAAGCCACTGAAGCTTTTCATGGCGGGATGCTGCTGCATTACGCCCGCGAGTGATGGCTGGAGAAGCCCAGCGCCGTGGTCCAGGCTGGCAGCAGGGGCCCTCTGCAGGGCTGGGGGCTGGCAACAGGCAGGGTGCACGTGAGGACACACGGATCCCAGCTCAGACACCGCCACCACCTTCAGCCCCACGGACTTGGTGAACTTACTCCAAACCACAGGGTGTCTGATCCAGCCATTCTCTGCCAAGCTCCTCTTGCTCTGCTGGCGGAATTTCCTTGCTGCACTGGAAGCACCAGACCGTACACATCAACGCTTTTGGGTATCTGTATTCAGATCTGCTCCCACTCACCGAGACAGGGAAGTTATTTCCATGCACAGCAGCAATTACAAACTCTAAATTAAATAAAAACGCAATGTGAAGCGAGAACTCTTTAGACCCGTCTTCACGTCAGCATTTCAGGAAGTTTCTTGGTAAATATTTACTGGCAGTGTATCAGTATTCGGAGGAGCATTGAAGTGGATGCGTTGACAGCACTACAGTTTGTTGTAAGAGAAAAGGAAAGACTGGGGGGGAGGGTGGGAAATGAAGTTTATGGACCTGACACAGAACCAGAGAAAGCTCCCACTGAAAACCACCCTTAAACCACCTGGCAGCTAGCAATACTTCGGGGGGCTGGGAATGAGAAGGGCCAATTAAAAACCAACCAGACCAAACCAGAACTATCCCGGATGGGTTTCCATCCATCACACGCCACGGGACTGTAAAAGCCCCTTGTTCTGTCCTTGTACCCATCGAGATTTTCCTGCTGGTATGGAAGCACAAATCCTCTCCGTGTTCCATGTGCACCACGGACAGACTCCGGGACCTGACTCTTCATCATCTTCACCTCGAGTGCCAGGCACTGCTGGGGAGGGAGGGGAAGGACCAGGAACACAGCCAGCTTCCAAGGGGGCTTCAGGAGGAGCTGCCCTATGTACACAACACATGTTCACTGCCAGTGAGTGCAACAGCTGGAACAGCTGTCTGCAAGGTGAGGGGAAGGAACGACAGCCCTGTGTCCCCTTCCTCACCCAAAGCAGCTCTCCGGCCTCCTTTACCCAACCTCTGCACGACGGGACCGTCATCGTGCCTCGCAGGGACTGGGAGGCAGAGGGATGCGAGGCTTGAGCAACAGCTCTGGCTGCAGCCTAGGCCGTTCATTTCTGCCTTGGAGCACTGCAGTCTCTGCTTTTAAGACTGCAAAGACAGACGTAGACGAGTAAATTGTGTTTGAAACAAGTTCCTCTTAGCTGGACACAGCCCAGGGGCCTCGGCTCATACGCAGTGGCCACATTTAAAATCAATTCTTCTCCACACTGGGCGAGAGTGAGGCGTCAGGGAGAAGAGAGGGAATGACTAAACATACGTGCTCGGGAGCACGATTCCTCAGTTCCTAGCAGAAGAGGAGCCACAGGTGCTCCATCATGAGCAGCGGCACCGCTGACTCAGGGCGCGGGATACCGACACGAGCGCTTTCCAGGAAAGAGCGATTTTCATGGTACCTCAAACTCTGCAAGCCCATAAATGTAAACAAATTCCTCTTAATAAACGGAGTCAAAGGAAACAACCCACGCAGATACACAAACTGTTTGTTCCTGTGCTCCAGGAAAAATACGACAGGATGATCAACCCCCAGAATTAATGTAAGCTGGATGTCTGAACACATCCATTGGTGCCGACCACCCAGCCCACGTGGAGCCTAACACCGAGCAGGCTGCACTAACACCAGCTCCAACAGCTTTGTCTCCTGGGTGCCACCTCTCCCCACGGAGCAGTTCCTGCAGTGCTCTCCATCCATCACGGAGATAGCATCCCCTGAAAAGGAACACCACAAACGGCCTCCTCGGGAGGCTGCGGGCACCACAGGGTCTTTCTGTTCTATCAGATACAGCAACAAGAAGGAAATCAAATCGCCATTTAATTTCTCTGCAGATTTGCTCGAAGGAGGGAGCAGAGACTTGACAGCGCCGTGCTGGAAGAAGCTGCTGGAGCTCAGTGCATCTGGTCCTGAAGTCTGGAGGGATGGTTTGAAACAGCTACAATCGTCACACTTGAACTTTTGAGAAGAATGGACAATCCACTCTAATTGTGCTGGCAAGAAAAGGCAATTGCTTTTTACAGAGTTAATTTCATGACATCTTTTCACGAGCAAAAGAGCGGTAACAAATTTAGACCAGGCTGCCTTTCGCCACACGCGGGTGCCGCTGCAGCTGAAGAGGTCCCGCACCAGCCATGGGAAGGGTCAGGTCTGGCACTGCAGAGCAGTGCTTAAAAATCAGGCACTGAAACCCAGCCTGTATCCCTCGGCGTGGGTGTGAAGCACACAGAGACGGGGACTCTGCCATTCACGCGCATGGAAAAGCTTCGTGTGACAAGCTCAGGGCCAAGGGAAGGCAGCAGCCACACACTGCCCCCAGCAGAAACCCTCCGAGGTCCCCGACTCCGGAGCCACGCGTGGGCATCGCCAAACAATTCCGCCGTGAACCTCATCCTCCTCCTCAGAGCAAAACCCTGCTTTCCACCACGATTTACAAACAACATTCGGAAACAGCAACTTCCTCTTCTACTACGAGCTGACTGGCAGGTTTGGTACCCCGAGATCCTCCTGCATCTGAGTAGCTCTTTCTCCCTCTCTGGCATCCTCTCCCCCGCCAGCAGCTGACTCGGAGTGGCCAAAGCGCGACTGCTTCCCAGGGCAAAAAGCTCTTCCAAAAAAGTAACAGCAGCGAACAAACAGAATTCCAGAACGTTCTCAATTTCAAGTTCACTCTGCTGTGCAGGTCTGTGCCCCTCAACACGTGGCCATCAAGTCCTGCCCTGGGGAAATCCCTGTTCCCTGAGCACCCAGAGCCATGGGTACTTTGCAGCACTCCACGCCACCTACTCCATCTTCTCGCCACACGCTTTACTCGACCTCTGTAATTGCTGGGACCAATTTCCCCTCTTTCTCAGCCCATATTTTAGCAAGCGCACGCACGTGCCAACGCTTTCAGCACCTCGCCGCAGCCGACGGTTCCCTTCCCCAGCTCCAGCTCACACCTTCCTGCCCAATTACCCTCTGTGCTTCAGAGAGAACATGCAAGATTGTGCTAAAAATGACTTATTGTGAGGAACACGTGCATGTTATGAAGATACGCCTCGGAAAAACACGCTGCAAATTCGAGTTGTGCACAGCTACTGCATTTGTGGAGAACAAGAAGGCTGCAGCCACTGTTACGGCTTTGCTTGCTTAACGAGTGAGAACAAAAGATGCCAGTAGCTCTGAGCTGACACCAGAGGCTGTATTTGCTTTAAACATTTGTGAGTTCCTGCGTGATGAAGGCACAGAGAATTCCTTCGCCTGGCTCGTGACCACGGGGCGCGGGGACGGGAGACGGACACGCGACGCCGCGCAGGCAGCGCAGCCGCCGGAAGGTGCTGGAAGGCCAGGGGAAAGCAGCACCTCTGCTCACTCCTCCTCCCCCTCCACTACGAAAGCACCGCCCGGAGGCCGCCCCTTCCAACAGATTTCTAATACTGCTCTTGATCCTAAGAACAGAAACCGATGTGCCCCTGGCCAAAAGGTTTGCAGCTCCCTCCCTCCCCACGTTCCCGCCGCCGCCAGCCCCACGTGGGCGCAGACGCACGATCTGTCACCGGTGCTGGGAGCAGATGTCACGCTTGCCTTTCTATTACCCAGAGAGCAACAGATAAAATTCCACGCCGCCTGTCCCCTCAAAGGTCACCGCGGCGGACGCCGAGGATCAATACGGATCTGATCTGTCACCGCCCGGGGGGACAGGGCAAACGAGGCTCCCGGGAGCCCGGCGGGGAAGGATTTGGCACTGCGCGCAGCAGCAGCATCCGTTCGTGCAACAAAGCCTCTCCTTCTGCAAATCTCAGGGTTTTATTCCCCATTTCTAAGCAAATCTTGTGACAGAAAGCAATTTGTAACAATTGCCAGAAATTCAGTCGTTCAGAGTGTGGCCATATTTCAAGTTAACGTGCTTGGAGCAGTTAAGGAGGAATCTGACGAGTCACGCTCACCGCAGCGGTGCTCCTGCTGTCTGAAAGCACAATTTACACGTGTTGCTGCCATGGTTAAGCCAGAAAGCTGTGCACGACGTTCTTCCTGGTTTACAACTAATTTCTTAACCCGTTTGACAATTCTTAAATAAAAGATGCTGCTCCCGCAGCTTTTCATTCCATTTCTCCATGTCTCTGCGTGGGGATGCTCAAACAGTTTAACCTTCCAGAAGCACAGCTTTCAACAAACAGAAGCAGCCGCTCTCGCGTTTACTGGGGAAGCTGACAGTCAATGGACAATAAAAGGTCACTTATTAAAAGGCTGCTCTCAGGTCAGTGGGTTATCGGAGCATCACCCAAAGGACATCGGCACAAGTGCCACTCCTTGGCTGCTGCACACAGGAGGCACAGAAGGTTTTTAGTGGAAGGGTTTGTGGAAAGGAGGCAGGACGAGGGTGGCACCCACCAAGAGATGCCCCTGGGCTCCGGAGGGGGCTGTCAGGGGGACACTAAAAGGGGGAAGCGAGCAGAAGGGAAGCAAAGGGCACTGCTGTGCACAGCCTCAGGGGAAACACGAGGTGGGTACCACTCACTCTGCCATCACCACAAGCTGCCGTCCAGCAAGGACCCACCTAAAATCCCACGCTTCCGTCTTCCCCGCATCCTGGGAAGCAGCACCAGCAAGGGAGCAGCACTGTGACAACACGAGACAGTCCCAGCAGGCTGCTGTCTCCCTTCAGTATGTTTAAATAATACTCAATTAGGATCAACGCTCATTTATTATTAACGCTGCCCTAACACATGGTTCCTTATCTGCATTTTATCTCCCAGCTCCATCGCTACTGAGGACACACACAGCCTCCATCTGAGGAGGGAGACCGTGATTGATGCGGAGTTTAAAGCACACCTGGAATCCCCTCTCTCTGTCGTGACTTGCTCCACAAGGAGCTCAAGTCTGATCTATGGCAGGTTGCTGGAGGGGAGAGGAGGGAGTGCGGATGAAATATTCAGTTTTCACAGACAACGAGTGCATTCAGTACATTCACATTACCAGGAGAACACAATTTAACAGCCCTGCTGCCTTACCCTTGTCTCAGCTACAGCCCCCACAGCCTCTGCTGAGACCCGCAGCACAGAGGGAGAGAATGTCCCTGCCTGCAGGTCTGTCACCTCCACTGTCACCTCTGGGTTTGTACTGCAGCGGATTAACGTGGCACTGGTCACACTGGGAACTGGCAAGCGTCTCTGTGGAGGAAACTCACCCATCTGTCACAACACGCAGCCTAATAATCTCCTTTAAACCCAAGAAATTCTTTGCTTCCATAAAGCACCCAAGGCGAATTCTGATCAACATCAGCCTGATCTCCTTCCTAAAGAAAGGCTCTGCCCTCCCCGCCTGCTCCTGCGAGCTCCAGCGGCTCTGAAACCCTCAGTTCTGCCACTGCAGAAGGTGAGAAAACCGGCAAACCCGATAACGACTGTCCACACCCGCAGAAAGGGTCCTGAAGCACAATGGGTAACAGACAATGAGCTGGAACACATTCTTTCTGCTTGGGGCTTGCTGGCCAATTCCCATTCTTTGGCTGAGACAGCAGGCGGGCAGCTTTACATCACACCACGTTACTGCTGCCTTACACCCCGGAGTTATTTTGTCAGCCTTCAATAACACCCGCAGAACTTTTATCCAGAGTGTTTACCGCTACATAAAGGAGAAGGCAAAACATCCACTGGCTCCACAGCTCGTCCAGCCCAGCCAGCGTCCACCTACCGACCCCCTGAGGATTACAGAGTTTGTGTGTGTCCCTTTGAAGTTCATTCCTGGTTTGCAGCCACAGGAGAGAAGCCGATCCCAGTGCCCACGGAAATGGCTCTGTGCCCGCTCTCCATCTTTCCGGACGAGAACACCATGACACGGGACATCGGCCCCCATCACGTGCACAGCGTCGCTGCTCTCATACCTGCACGGCCCCATAAAAGAGATGAGAAAGTTTCCACTTCATGGCCTTACTGGAGTTACCCCATTGCCATGGAACAGTTGGGAAACTGGGCTGCAGGACCAGCTGGGGCGCTTCCACATCCGCCCACTGCCTGTACTCCCCGTCCCACGAGGAAGGGGCACTGTCAGCAAGGGTTATGCACTCCCCCCCCCCAAAAAACGGGGGAAAATCCCTCAGCAGCAGCATTACAGACAGAGCAAGAACGAGTCCCAACTGACCCTTCCCAGGAAGGATGTCATATAAAGGGACGTTACACCCACAGCCTCCCGTCACATCCCCATCAGACACCGTGATGGATGCCAGCCTAAAGGGCAACATATTTGTACGGTTTACGTCTCTTGCAACACCAACTGTCCTGATTCATCCCCGCGATAAAGGCACTTCTGAGAGCTCTTTTACCATATTTATTATTTTACAGAAGGGGAAGAAAAACGTGGCATCAGCTCTCGATCTGCCACCCGTCAGGTTTATAAATGTTAGCCAAAGCCCAATGCTAATGCCTTCAAACATTCATCTGCTCGCTGCACATTCTGCTCATCCCCCCTCAGCCTCTGCCAGAGTTC
The DNA here is from genome assembly GCA_028020825.1 of Podargus strigoides. Lineage (NCBI taxonomy): Eukaryota > Metazoa > Chordata > Aves > Caprimulgiformes > Podargidae > Podargus > Podargus strigoides. The sequence continues at coordinate 551,505 of CM051646.1, forward strand.
TTCCCAGCTAGGGGAAATAAAATGCATTTCTGTGTTATTTTTTCCCCCTCCATCTCTGGGATTTGCTTTGACTAAGGATCAGCTTCCTCCCAAACCACTCCTCTCCCACCGAGTGCCCTGTGAATTCCATCCCACGTCTCCTCGACCTGCAGTTTGCCTTTTAAAAATGGATTGTGTTTAGTTTTTAATTAAGTCTTCCTCTTTGTACAAAAACCCATCGGCCTCGAGGTTTGGATTGTCATTTCGCAGAACAGTAAAACGGTAAATGCCTTTTCCACGCACCACCCTTCACTGTAATTAAGCGACGAGGAAAGCAGACATCGTGCCATAAATGCCGTTTAGTTTTACAGTTAAACTCATCAGCATTTATCAAAACACTGCCTCCAGAGAGGAGTGCTGCAGCTCGGGACTCCAGCCCGCCGCTGCCTTTGAAGCCGTGCGCTCCCAGGCAAACCCGAGCGAGAGCCTCCGCGTTCCCCATTTGCAGCTGCTTGGTGGAAGCATTTATTTTCTGCCGCGTTTCTTTGGCGAGCGGCAGCAGAACCCACGTGTCCTGCTCCTGAGCATCCCGTTTCCCTCTCGCACCTCCTGCCTCCCCATCCCCTCAAACAAACCCCACACCTCCGTGGCGGATCGGGCTGGGGGAGAGGAGCTCTGTACTGGCCGCACAGCGATCCCCGTGGACGCGCATCCCTGCTGCAGCAGGTAGCAAGCCTAAGATCAAGTGACATTTTTGTGCCTGCTTTCTGTCTGAGGGGGTGTTGGAGCAGCCACAAAAGGGATGCGAACTGCAAAGAAAGGATAACACAAGCAATGTGCATTACCAGATACTGCTGTGCTGTTCTATTTTAAAACCTCACCGTTTCTTGTTTTCTCCCGAGAAGCATTAAAACATGCAAACTGAGCCCATTAGAAGCAATTTTCAATTTACTGCTCCTCCTTGACACTCCCCTGGTAAACGCCAGCAGGGATCAGCTCCATCAATACAGATCGCAGGCACCCAGTTGACTGTAAACTATGCCCAGCTCCCTGACTCGGCAGCTCGAGGGAGAAGGGAAGGCAAAACCACCCAGACTGGAAATTGATGTTTCATCATTACCCGTCATTAAAAAATTATGCTGTTGTACAAATCCAGAAGCAGCAAGGAGCGGGTGATGAATGCTTCTGGCAGTATTTATTCATCCCCCCTTTCCACAGTTGGGGGAAGGAGTGTTTGGGAGCGGGAGAGGTTCTCCTCCTCCTCCTCTCCCCTGATCCACCCGGCATCACAGCTCTGCTGCAGCAGCATCGTCTCCTCGTGCCGTGTTTGTTGGCAAGGCAACAGCATGGCAGGGCTCAGGGATGGCGATGCGCCTGCACGGCCTGGGAGGAGAGCGGGGAGGGACCGCGGGCATCACGCCACCCTCCCAGCACCCACGGCCTTGGTACCCAACACCCCTTTGCATTGGTACCTGGTCCGAAGGGAAGCTCAGGGAACATGGTGGCAGCTGGTGGCAGCTCAGAGAAGCTATGGGAACCAGTGTGCAGCCTGTACTGATCACCACCACCAGCAGCATTACCGTCAGGCTTCTGCCAGAGCTCCAGCAATTACTCCCTCAGCCATTTTCCTTACGCATTTGCCTGTGCTGCCTGCCCCTGGACAGCCTCTTTCCTGATGGGAAAGCACCCACGTTGCACAGTGGTGTTAGAGAGCACCTGAGAACGGCGAGAGCTGCAAGGGGCTTGCCATCTCTGGGAAGAACAACCCACAAAGTCAGTGAGAACACCCAAAAATACATCTGTCTTCCAGCCCACTGAACTGCCCTCACGGAGGAGGGGTACAGATTTACAGTCAGAGTGATTAGAAGCACAGCCAGGGATCTCAGAGCGGACACCGTATCCTAGCACCAGTCCTCTGGGTCACCTTGTTTGAAAATGGTGGGGAAAGTGGAGAGGCCACTCCAATAAAAATCCATCTTCTTAACGGCGCGGAACTGCATTTCACATGCACGGGCACAGCGCTCCTCTGCGCGCTGCCCCGAGTTCCTCCTTTGGCCTCACGACAAAAGGATGCAGGAAATCATCACCAGCCTTCCCCCGGCCCGGAAAAGGGAATTAATTACAGCGAGCGCCAGGTCAGCGCTGCTCCAATAAACCAGCGTGAGCCACCCAGGCACGGAGAGGGAAGGAAAGCTCCTGCAGGCTCAGCACCTCGCCCCGGGTACCAACGGGGACGAGAGGGACAGCCGTGCCCAGGACCAGCTCCGCTTACGTTTGCCGACTTCCAGGGAACGGCAAGCCTGGCCCTCTAGCACCCAGCACATCACGGGCAGAATGTTTTTTAAAAATGCTTATTTCCAAAGGAATTACTCAGCAATACTCAGTAGCATAAGCCAAAGTTTTCAGCAGTTCCCTGCTTCATTCAAGACTTGTATTTGCATCCAACAGCAGAAGAAATTCCCCCCTTACTCCCTTGCCTTTAGCAACACTTTATAACCCCTCTTCCACCCACAGCAGGGTCTGCCCACGCTGCCCTGCAGCCCAGAGCTCCCAGCCCAGCTCTGCTGCCAGGGAGCTGTGGGAAGCCCCAGTTCTGGAGCTACGAACACGCAGCCCCGCGTGTCCCCACGGGGCGCTGCCACCGCGCCCCTGAGAAGCTCCTGACGAACTCCACAGCGGCCTCTGCCGAAACGCCGCTCGGGCGGCTCCGCTCCTCAAGGTGCTTTTGGCTGGGGTCTGACTTTGAACCTGCCAGGGCTGCACGCTGCTGAAGTATTTTCAGCGAGGTGGGCTGGCTGTTTGCTGGAAGAGTCGCACCGGTCTGCAGGTATCGCAAAGCACTCGACCCTCACCAGGCGCCGGCAGGGTTCCGCCTGCCACGTTACGGGGATCGCTCGCCCGGACTCCAGCAGCATCGTCCTCCCTGCAGCACGCGAGCACAGCGCCGCCCGGCAGCTCGCCTCCTCGGGCTGCTGCTCCCCGTTCACTGCCGGGGAATAACGAGCCCGTGAATGAATTTATTAAGCTCGGTTGATGAGATAAAACACTCGAGTTTTGTGGAAAACCACTTGGATAGACACCATATGCTTAACTCTGAAAATGACTGGGTTACCTCAGCCGGGAAAAGATCGTTTTCCTCCTGCACGTATTTGATGTGGGAGCAGCTCATCCTCTGCCACCAGCCAGGACGGGGGAGCCACGCGGCGTGCCTGGGAACGGACCGGGGAGCACAGGTCTGCCTCCGGCGGGGGCCGAACGCCCTCCGCCCCTGCCCCACGCAGCCCTCCTGGCAGGTGAACTGGTTCTTAGTGGGGATGCGCCCGGAGAACAAACCAAACCACCACGAATCGTCAGGTTTTATGGCTGTGCTGTTTCATATCATTTCCTACAGAAACACCTGGTGCGCTGCTCGTTAGCAAACCCTGCTGCAGAAGCCAAGAATTCTGAGAGCGTGCACAAAACAGACTACGTGGGGGCAGCGCGGGGGACAACGCATAATGAGAGAAGTCCTGCTCTACCTTAACACACCCCAACAACAGCGTAATCAAATGGGGGTAGGGGTGCACCTGCCAGGACCTGGGGAGGGAAAAGCACGGCCAGGGCAGCTCCTCCATCTCCCACCACACCACAGCTGATGAGGATGGTGCTGAAGGCAGGCAGCAAACCTTCTTCCAAAGTCCTCTGTGGTCTTTTTGCTGTGATGAGACTTGGCCAATTGTGAAAACGACTTTTCTGGTCCAAAAAACGCTCAATCATCCCTCATCAGCATTGCCAACAATCATTAACAGTGAACTCCCAAAGAGCTGCAGCTCCTCAGCCATTCTCCCTTGCCCTCCTCCCCCTGGGACGGAGCTTGGGACACACAACCAGAGCTGGAGGGGACATCTCAAATGGTGATCCCAATTAGCAAGCCCACATCTATTCATGTTAAAAGCTTTAACAGCTTTCATTGAAACTTTTGCTTTTGTTTTCCTGCTGCCCCTTCCCGAAGTAAGGGCTCATTAAGGATGTAGACCGGCTTTGTAATTGGTTGGGAATGTGCTGCTCGGCACAATACCCCGGAGAAGCTGCTTTATGAGGTCTCCTAATACTGCTGAAGAATGCCATGAAAACCCCAAGCCCAGATGGCTGGCTCAGCACCAGGACCCTTGGCCAGCCCGCTGAGATCTCCATCACGCTGCGGCAGCCCTGCCAACGCACTCCAACTCCTCTGCGAGCGGCATTCCCACAGGAATGCTGCAAAGAGCGGGAGGTACGGGCGATGCTCACACCTCACAACGTCCCTTAGAAAAAAACTCAGCATCTTTACTTAAAAGCTTTTGCCCAAGTGCAAATGTGAAGGACTGCATTATGGGCAAAGCACGTCGGCACTGCGGAGATAAGGAACAGCAAACTGCACAGCAGGGAAAGAGGGCAGAAAACATCTCAGAACTGTGGTGAGAGAACTGCTCATGCATCAACTCCCCCCAGAAAGGGTAAAGAGAACGATGCGGTGGAATTATCCACATTCATTGCTCCCACGTGGTTGGACAGAAGCCACATCCTCCGGTTTCTGAGACACCACCAGAAAAGCACTGGTTTCTCTGCCACAAATATCCCCCCTGTGCGAATCAGGCTCCTGCCTGTCCATCCAGCACAGGCAGAGCCCGGCCGCAGCACAGAGCCGCCCGAACACACGGCACGGGGCCGTCCCGCCACAGCACGGCACACTCTGAGGGTGCCTACAGTCACGCTGCTTCCCTGCCAAAAGCACTCTAGGAACACAAAACAAACAGTGAAAGGCTCTCAGCGCGGCTGCCAAGCGGGAGCAGGCAGCCCTCCACGCACCCAAGGGGCCGCAGCAGCAGGGCGCTCCCTCCGCACATCACCACCTCCGCACATCACCACCTCCGCACATCACCACCTCCGCACATCACCACCTCACCTGAGGACACCCAACACCGACCCCAGGAACCAGCGCGGGCTTCGTACTTCCACGCCTGCTCTGCTGCCATCATTTGTGCCACTTGCACTGTGGTTTCCAGAAATCCCAGCTCCTGGGAGCCCCCGGGAGCCGCGAGCGGGCAGCCTGGGGAGGAACGAGCGGAAAAAACCACGTCCAGCCGTGGATTTCAGAAAAACCCCCACGTCCTACGGCACTGCGAGGCTGCGGAAGCGCGGAGGTGCTCACGGCAACAAGTGGAGCAGTTGGTTATGGAGTGTGAAACAGCACGACCCACGAAACGTGCCGGTGTGTGACAAGCACAGGACGCTGTCCACGGCGTGGGGGTGTCCCCAGCCCACCCCTTCCCAGCAGCACGGGGGGTAGCAGCATCTCTGGGCCCAGGACGCGAAGTCACCCTCCCCGAGATGTGCCCCTGCCCCGCGGGCACAGGGACCCTGCCTTTCTCCTCGCTGGGAACACACCTGCACCTCCCTGTTTGCCAGCCAGGATCCCGCCCTCGCGTCCCCTCCTCCCCCAGCGTGGGCTACGGGGAGCAGTTCCCACGGCGTGTCACAGACCGTCTTTCTGCAGGGAAGAAATTTGGTGCTGGGTTGCGAGAAGCACCTGCCTGCTTATCAATCCAGGAGCAGCACCTCGAAAGGTCACAGCCAGGAAGAAAATCAGACTCATTCTAATTCCTCGCAGACAGGAGCTCATTTTTCAGCAGCCCACCCGCCCCGTGCTGCTCAGGAGCGCGGCCGTTCACTCACAAAGGGAACAGTGGATTTGTGCTCACCTCCCTCCGTCCCTGTGAATTAATCAGAGCCTCGGCACTGTCACAGGGCGCTGGTCCAGCAGTCCCCCCAAAACTGGTCCCCCCAAACCTCCCAGGAGCTGCTTCAGTTTTGGCACTGCTGAGAGCCCTTGTGATCACAGGCAGTATGAACACTACAGCAAGTGAACCTGGCAATGAGAACATGAGCTTCCCTCTACACCAACAAAAACCCCCCATCAAAACCAGAGCCAAGCTGGAAAATACACGGAAGCGGAGCTGAGCACAGTGTGGAGGGCAGAGCTGTTGGGGGAGTCCTCGTGGGAGATCACAGCATGCCCTGCTTCAATCCTACCTCACTTTAACTACTCCAGGTGGGAAACCTGAACCAGAAGGGGCCCAAAAAGCCAGAGTCACTTTTGGGGTGGGGGGCTAGCCTGGTCCCCACCCAAGGAGGCACAGAACAGAGCTGCTGTCTCCTACGACAGAGGACACCCACCAACAGGCTCAACGCGATTTGCTTGGAAAGCCACGTATTTAACATAACCGTTACTTTTTGGCAGCGACAAAAACTGGCAATACGAATGCAGGTTCATCTTCCACTTCTGTACTCACTCATAATGATCTTTATTGGCTGCGTGATCTTTGCCTACTTGTTTGCACTGCTTCGTCTCTTTCACAGGAGCAGAACGTACGACATTTACCACTGCTGCTCCGCAATTATCTCTTACTTTAGCTGGTGGCAGCTGAAATGTCGGCACGGGAGTCACCCACACCCGCTGCTGCCCCGCTCCGTTTCGGCCAGAAACGCTCACGCGTCCCCTCCCTGCTGCAGCTCCTCCTGTGCGACACGAGCTCGAAAAGGAGCGCGCACTGCTAGAAGCCATCCTTTGGCACGGAGGTGATCAAAGGTGTGTTCCCGAGGGGCGAGACAACCTGCACCATCCCCAGGGAAACTCTGTCTTCCAGGTCAGCGTGCGCCAGGCTGGACTCCGGTGCTGCACCTGAAGCAAAGCTTCAGCTGTTTGTCTGATGCTGCAGCAACGGGAACAAAAAGTTCCCAAGTATTCCAGCAAAGGCAGAGTCACAGCATGGACTGTGCTGCCCCAGGTCTCCTGCTCTGAGGCTGACAAGGGGTGTCCACAAGGGGCATCCACCCTCCACTCGAGGGTCTGTGGTACCCGCGAGCAGCACAGACAGACACCCCTGTAACCACAGGTACCTGACCGGAGCAACCACGAGGCAGCCAGCCAAACGCTCAGCTCCACGCTGAGGAACACGATGGGACGAAGGGATGGCTTTGATCCCCTTCCAGGCTGATGTAAGCATCCGTGACTGCTTCTGCCTGCACGTGTTCAACACAGGAAAAAGAGGGGGACAGACAGAAACTCAGCAGAGAGCACTGGTGCAACGCCACGCTGACTGGCAAGTTCTTCTCAAAAGGAGGAAGCAACACCAGAGGACTCGGTACAAGAGGAGACAAAGTCTCATTGTAGGAACTGCACTATGAGTGTGTATTCCCAGCAACTCCCTTCATCCCTATCTTTATCACCATATATCAACTCCGTGCTTCTAATCCTAACTTTGTCTGGAAAATATTTCTGCGAGCAGCCTTTGTTCGCCGCCCACCCCGCGCGGCTGCCGCCAGCTCCCAGAGCGGTGCCGCAGACAGCGTGTGCCAGATGAAGAGAATGGCGTGTACCTGTCACTCTTTGTGAGAGCAGCTATTTCTGGCTCGCATTTACACGCACAGCCTCCTGCAGATTGCCCAAAATCTCCATTTTCTAGAGGAATCCAATGCTAGCCAAGTGATGGATGTCCAGTGCCCACCACCACCTTCCCCAGAAGGATCCTCTCCCTCTCCTGCGGATGGACACAGGCTCCTCTCATCAATCACTAATGCTTAAACAAAAGAGAAAATCATTTTCACATTTCAACACATGCAAAGTGTCCAGAAGGAACCCAACCAGGTAAAAAAAAACCCAAACCCACCATTGCTTTAAAGTTCCCTCCGCACAGAAGCGGCCCGAAGTCCTTTCTGATAGAAAAACACCATTTCAGATGAGCGGCTTCAAGTGTACACTAGATGCAAATATAACAGCTTTATTTTTATAACAGCTTTATTTTTACCCCAGCTAAATTAAGTTATAAACAGGGAAACTAACATCTCAACTGCTCCAGGGAGAAAAGCACCAGCTTCGCATCAAGTGCAGATTTGTGAGCAGAAGTCACTGTGGGGAGCTGTACTGGACTTTGAATAGAAACACGAGTGTTCAGCTGGGTACCACGGGTTATATTTGATCATTTTTTCTAGAGGATCCTTTTGCTGAAGAGAGCTGCTTGACAAGATGCCCCATGCACCCATTCAGCCCCTGGGATGCCCTGGTTCTCCCTGGGGGATGCAAACCCTGAGCCACTGGGATGCAAACGTGGGGAGAACAGTCAAGGGAGACACTGAGAGACACGGGGCAGGTCCTGGTTCAGGGATCCTGAGCTGAGGGACAACAGCACCTTAGTGCCTGGGTGGTGAGAAGAGCTCAGGCACAAGGAAGAAGCCTGAGATTCCTGTTCATACCTGCCAGGAGGAGGCCACCAGACGTTTGCAAGGACCCACCTGCCGTGCTGAAAGCAAGCCTCAATCCCAGGGTCAGCCACCAGCACAGCAGAGCGCCCGAGCGTGCCGCCTTGCTCAGCCCCTGCCAGGCGTCACATCCGAGGCTCAGCCTTCCCAGGCACTGCAATGCCTGAGAACAGGAACAGATGATGTTATTTTACATGTAGGTATCACTTGAAGCCTTTCTGATGCTCAGTAAAACACTCTCCAGCCCCCAAAGCAAATGTTAAAAGCAGGGATAGCAACAGTGAAGACAACTTGATCTCCTCCTCTGGTGTCTCAGTGCATTCCACCACAGTTCTGCAGGCAAACACCTCATCTGCAAAGCCCACCCTCACCCCAACTGTGGGACTGCCTACCATGCAGTCCACAATGGCCAAGAACCAGCAGAGACAGCAAGCCAGAGGGCTGCGAGAAAAGGGGACAGAATCAGAGCACAGCCTTAGAAGAGGTTGGAAAAGACCTCTAAGAACATCAAGTCCAACCATGAACCCAGCACTGCCAATTGGGATGTCTGTGGGGAATCTGGAGGGAGCTGATGCCATCGCTTCCTTCTCCCCCTGGAGCAACAGCAGAGCAGGGGTTACAGAGCTAGCAGAGTTGCTATTCCAGGGCAGATTATGGGCTAGTACAAAAAGAAGCGGCACTAAGCAGAACTTGAGGTTGCTTCAATTTCCACTTGGGCAAGTGCATTCAGAAAGTTTCCACCCTTGGCAAAGTAATGACTTGTGTTTTTTTTAGTACAGTAATAACTCTCTGCTCCATTTCTACAAGAGCTACTTCTCTTTAGTAACAGCTATAAACTCTGATCCTTACCAGAATTCACTGGCTCGCCCGCACCAGCTTTATTTCAGGATGAAAGCCGCAGAGGTGAAAGAGTTTCCCGACTGAAACCATGAGACCAGCCTCAAAAATAGCATCATGTTAACTCCAGGAGTCGGTGAACGCCTTAAAAGGAATTTAGTTGATGTGAACTCTTTGAATCTAATGACTTCAATCTTTATCACCTCAAGTAAAACTGAGCAGCAATAGAAAAATCTTTCAAATGCAGTTAAAAAAAAGTTCAGAGTGAGATTCAGGATGAGTTTTAGTGCTCTTCATTTGAGTCAGAGGCTCCAGTGCTGGAGCTGGAACATCCTTAAAGTAATTGCAAGAGTTTTTCCTCCTTTCTGATGAAGGAGGAGGAAATGATGCAGCGATCCAAGCAGTAGAAGGGCTGATGTTACACAGAGGACAATTTGCTTTCTGCATCTTTAAAATACTTACCTGTAAAAACAACAGGCACACAGCAGCAGTAATAGACAGAAATACGGGGATGCCCAGGGCTGGGAGCATCCCCCCGCTCCGGGGCTTTCCCGAGGGATGTGCTGGTGACACCTCGGCTGTCTGCAGGGATCCACAGAGGTGCCATCGCCTGCTCAGCACAATAAAGAGCGGGTGTGGATGCGCAGGAGCCGCTGTTTGCGATCCAAGCCTCCCATTTAAAGGGGGAAGAAAGGATCCTCGCCTGCCTGGAGATAAACTTAAGTAAATAATGTTTGCCATCAACTCCAAATGAAGAATGACAGTTAAATTTTATAATCATCTTCTCAGCTCCAGGACTTACTTTCTATTTCCTCAGGCTCGTGACCCAGGGGTTGTCATAGCAACGAGGAAATCCTACCTTATCAGCCTCTTACATTTACATTCCTTACGGCTGCTTCCCTTTATGAATTAAATCCATCACGGGCTTCTATTCTCCAAATAAGAAGTTCTTAGGATTATCTCGCAGAAACAAGGATCAAATGCTTTGATTGAAACACTATGCAAAAGCTAATTCACTGGTGGCGTTCTTTAAGGGAAGATTGACTGTGCTACAAATAAATGGCTCCCGTCCAAGTTTGCACTTGGCAGCCTCTCGCCAAAAAAAATAATAAATAAGTTGGGAGAGCAAACACGGGTTTTGCAGTACGTTCACGTTGGCTGAAAACATCTCCACACCTGGACAGCAAGGAGAGGACCTGCTGGGCTGAGAGGTCGGAGGGAGAGCTTCCAGGGCACCGCTACGGTCACCGTCCGCAATTATAATTACGTTATTCCAGCCCTGAGTGCGACTGCACCCCTGAAAACCCCGCACACCTCCCTGCAATCCGTGCCGTGACCACACAAACCCCCACCCTGCACCGTGACCTGAGCAGACCTTCTGATTCAGTTCGTTATCTCCGGCACCTCGCTGGTTTCTGTGGGTTTTTGTAAAGACATGCAAGAATTGTACTGCTGTTTTCTCAAGCATGAAGAAAATGAATCCCTGGAACCCAATTAGCTGCCAGGCAGCCCCGCTCCAGGGCTCGTGTGTCCCTGGTGCTGTGCACCGAGGGCATCCCAGCTCCTGGCCTCTGCAACACACAGAAAGGAACTCAAATGCAGCCCTCCCGAGGAAGAAATGTAAACAGATCGCCACGCAGACGCACGTCCGTCAGCCACAGGATGAGCTGGGGTACTGACCACAGCCCAGACATTCCAGCAGCACTCCCTGAGAAACACCAGTGCCATGGCACGCCTGCGTTGGCTCCGAGGTGCCGACAACCAACCTGGGTATGTTTCATCGCACTGAACACCTAACGGAGCACAGCACTTGCGTTCAAAGACAAGATGTGATTAGGAAAGAGCAAAACCTCTCATTATGCAGATTTGGAGGAGGGGAGCGAGACCATTTAATGGTTCTAATTCGATTCCTCCTGAATGGGCCCAGCAGAGCTGGAGCATCGTTAAGTATTCCATCAGAACAGCAACGACGCTCACCTGTCCTAAACAAGACAGCACTAAAATAAACTTTAAATCCAGGATGTTTTCTGCAGGAGCCTTTTGATTAACAAAACTCTTCTACACTGTAATGCATTTCATAGAGGCGACAGAGTTACAGACCTACAGGCATCAGGAGTTTAATTTCCTTAATGTACTTTTTGTTCATTATTGGTTCTCCAGAAGAAGCTGATCACCAACTTGTGGAGTGCATTGCTTAATTACCCATGCTGCTCTTCTGGAAAGGAGACCTCTGTAAGCTGTCTGTCAATACGGCGGGCAGGGACCGATCGATGCAGCCAGAGCCACGCCGCTGGAATGCCAAAGCCCGGCACGGCACCGCTGCACCCCCAGAGCTGTGTGTGAAGCACAGCCATCAGAAACTCATCTCAAAGGCTTAAACCCCTTTCTGGTTCCAGCAGTGTCATCTGCTGTGTTTGCAGATGGCGAAAGGACTCCAGAACCCTTCCTGCGTGTGCCGCGCATCTTCGCTGCAGTGCAAAAGCTCCTGGACATCCGAACGAGGGCAGAGCAGGCATGGGATGCGCCAGCACCCCTTGAAATATTCAAAATCAGTGGATCAATAATTCATGATATAATATGATAAAAGGCAATCCACTGTTTGAAGTCAAAGCTTAAACAAGCTCCACTTCAGTTGCAGCGCTGAGCGCTCTCGCAAATTCCGAGATGCTCAGCGCAAGGGGGAAAGGCAGACGGGTGCGGGAAGGGACAAATCCACCCCGTGCTGAAACTGCCCAACCCCTGCTGGAACAGAAACTATTGGCAGCCAGGACTTAAGGCAGAAGCCCTCTGCAAAGGGACGCTAATTCCACATGAAGTAATGCACGTCAATATTCTCGTTTCCCCTTTCATCCTTCCAGCCAATCTAAACTAATACAAATGATAACGACACGTCACCCATGACCTCCGGAACACGCTCCGTGTGCTGCCAGGCGAATATTTATTCTCCTCTCCAAGCAGATGACTCAGGTCGAGGAAAATCTACTTTGGGCAAAGGAATACCTAAACTCCTACCATGCCAAAAGCAGCGGCAGCACGTTCAACGCCCCACTGTGGGAATGCACACTGGGATTTGTGATCCGAACCAAATGCTCTGCTGTAACAGCCCAGCTGTAACTCAAGCACGCGGAGCAGGAACACGGAAAGCTGATTTCAAGGGGATGGAATCAGCTTTATGGCATTTCTGGATCCATTGCCAAAGGTGTGTCAGAGCTGCAAATACAAAGGGCACCATAGCAACCGGACACCGAATTTCCAGACTTGTCAGAGGGAAACGTAGCCTGGGCTTTCTCGGGCTCCCATCTGCCTCCAGTCACTTAGGAGAGCTTACCAAGAGAAATATCTAAATAGAAAATGTATCTGCATTCACAAATGCCTCCCTGGCACAATAAGCACCAACTGTGAGCGGCATGTGAAAGGGAAAATCGAGGATCCCCGCCTCCTCCAGCACCCACCCAGCATCGCCCATTCTTCTGCAAAGCCCCGAGCCACAATAGCTGCTTGTTCTTCCCACAAAGGGCCACCACAGCGCACAAGGAACCCCGCTGATCCTGAAAAGGCACGGATCCAAGGTCAGCCAGGCGCCCAGCCAAGGCTCCAGCAATAAACCATCAGATCTGCTCTGAAGTGGGGAGAGGAAAAGACCTCTTAATTGTAGAGCTCAACAAGCCTCTCGCATTAATTTAACATTCACCTTGAAACGCGAGCCTTCTTCAGACCCTCGGCCGAGCGTGGAGGATGGGAGGGACCACCTTCTGAAAGGTGGAATGCTTCTCCCCAACGCCTAACTGTGTGATAATCGAGATCATAACAGAAAATCCACGTCTGAAACCTAGCCATCATTAGGACAGCCCACCCACGGCTCCCACGAGCCCACCCGTGCCTTCCAACCCTGCCCCATCCCTTCCCATGATGGGCATCAAAACCGCACCTGCAGATCTCTACGTACTGCAAAAATAGCTGCTGTTGGTGAGACTTTGTTTGTCAATTGAGTGAGAAAGTTCATTAAATGATAAAAATTCTAACCATGCCACCAGGATGCAAATTGCATTCTTACCCGGAGCTGACATCTTAAACAGTTTAATTTAGGTACAGCTCTTAGCAGCGTTGGGTGTCTGCAACAGAAACAGATGCCTTGAATCATTTCAAAGTATGCTCCTGTCAGAAATGTCCTTTCTGACACCAAAATCAATCTCCTTCTCCTTTACTAACTGCTCTTCCCAAAATAGAACGGGGAAAAGTTGCCTCGATTTGATCTTTTGTCAGCGGCACAAAACGTGCTCTGGAGCTGCGAGGAGGGCGACGGCAGCGCGGAACACGTGCGGCTGCGGTAATTAGCACTATTTTGATAGAGCAACTGGCAACAAGAGGGAACCTGATCCATCTTCATTACGGAGATCCATAAAGCCTTTGACAAGCCCAGTACACACGGCAGGCTGCTTCCTCCCCTCCGCACCCGCGGCAGAGCCCCCGGCCCCGCGGAGCTCCGTGTGAGCAACCTGAACGGACGGGGCTGAGTTATTTCACCCCGTGGCCAAACGAACACCTCAGCAGCTCCAAAGGCCTCGCCGTGCATATCCAAGCAGGCTGCCAGGTAAATCATGCCTTCACTCTCTGTTTGCAAATCCAATTAAACAAAAGGCACTGCCATGCAGCGATGCAGCCGGGCAAAGCAACTCTGCAGTGCGGAGTGACTTGAAACACCACGGCCAACATCGAAGGGCTGCCTTTGCACGGAGTAAGGAGAGACAAAACAACCCAGAGTGCACGCTGCCAATGGCTGGGGACTGGCACCCAGCACCTCAGCCACCCAGCCGAGCACCATCCTGGCAGCTTCGCTCTCCACTGCAGCCCAGATCTGTCTCATTCCCACCTCCCCTTTGCTCCCACCAGTAAAGGCAATGATCCTGACCTCCTGGGTAAAAGGACTTCAACAGCCATCCATAAAGAAATATCACCCAGGAATTCAGCCTGCTTGCTGCTAACCTAACACTGGAACAGCTGAAGAGCAATCTGGTACCCTGGAGGTACCCCATTTCAGGGACAATGAGACTCCCAACCCTTCTCTCATGCTGGAAAATCTGCTCAGGAGCAGCACAAAGAGCCAAGAGTCATAAAAAAACAGATATTGGGTCAGGCAGAAAAAACATGGGAGGCTCCTGACAGCGACTGGCCTCCTGGTGCCGGTGTTGGCATCCTGACTGGACTGGCTCCAGCCAGTCCTCCCTGATCCTCAGCCTGGGGACGATGCCACCGTCGCTGGCTGCCTCCGTCCACCGCTCCCTTAGGTCATCTCCTGGCCCTGAGCACACAACTCTTTCAAGACTGCTTACCTACAAACACACCGCGACAGACCGAGTCAACAGTTAGTCAGTCTGCACCAAAGCACGCAAACATGCCAACATTTCCCAATATATATATAGGTTAAAAAAATATATGTAAAGGAAAAACCCATAATGGTTCTGAAAGGAAAATATGATGGGGAAAAGCAAGCTTAAAACAAGTAAAGCTCCAAAAATACCGCCCAAATAACCTCATATCCCTGAAAAATGGGTTCAGAGGCTCAGAGCAGCACAATGAATCAGGTGGCTGAGGGCATCTGCACAGCAAAGTGACACGGCCGGGGAACGCGGGGCCTTGGGCAGCCGTAAGCAACAGCGTCCGCCGTCGTATCTGGAGTTTATTTCTCCTTGTCTGCCCGGCTCCCGGCGGGCGGGAGGCTAACGACAGCCCTTCATCACCACCAGCGCGGGCACTCGCATCCATCCTGCGTGTGACAGCTGTGTCACCCAGTCCCCAACCACCGCCACCACCCCAACCAATCGGCTGCTGCGGCGCCGCAGGATGGAGTGCCCCGCAGTCATTATTCACCGAGCGCCTTCATTAACAAACTGCCCTTAATTACAGCGGTAATTGCAAAATTATTTCATAGCAGCAATTATTCTTCTCAGCCCAATCCAGGCTGTTGAAGTGGGACATTGTCTCCGAAAATGGCGCGAAGCCAACTCATCTACAACCAAGAATGTGCTTTAATTGCGTGGCACAGTTGGGCAGCGGTGCGCCCGCAATGGCAGCGCCGGGGGAGCGCTCCCCGTGCGTGCCGGGGGACAGGGCCCCGACGTGGGACACTGCGTCCCGCTCAGGCGACCACCGCGGGACAAGGGCTAACGAGGAAACGGCTCGTTACACGAGCAGAAAGGTCAAAAAGGGACAACGGCCCTTCGAAACCCAAACTTACACTTCCCTGCGTCACTGCTGGTTTCCAACGTTCACGATTTAAAGCACGACCCCGGTCTCCTCCTAACAGCCCAAGACTGAGACAAACAGCTGATTTTCTCCCAAAAGACTACAGCTGGGTTAAAAACTCCTCATACATCATCCTTGTAACAACTTCCCAGCCAGAAAGTGAATTTATTTCATTTTGATAATTTCAAATACTCCATTAATGAGAAAAATGGAGGCGTATTAGTCAGTGACCTAAACCACTGTGCCAGGTTCAAGCAATTCACAGCTCCGATGGCGTCAGGGGAAGGTTATGAGATGCCAGCAGGAGAGGCTGCAGCTCCAACACCCGTTCAGGTATGGAATCACTGCAACAACCCAGTCCTTGAGGCTCTGGGTTACCTGACCCACAAAGGCAGGAGGTGGCTGCAAAGGGCCAAGGTACAGGTTTGGGTTTCCTCGCTGTGCTGGTCACATGACCATCTCATCAGGTGGGCAATTCCTACCACAAGATGTTGCTAAATACCAAGAGCTGGGAGTCTTTGGAAATTCTAGGGTAATTTATTTGTCAATTTTATTAGAAGAACATGTCAGAGTCACCTCTGCCTAGGGCAGTGAATACTGCAAGACTATTTCCCTGCAGAATTTCATCCTCAAACATTGTGGGTACACGTGAAGGGGAAGGAGATGCCTCCACTCATGCCCAGGCGGCCAAGTTGGTTGTTCAACCTCACCCGAGCACCTTGGCCAAAGAGGACTGCAAACATCAGCACCCACTTCATGAGCCTCCCTGGCTGGACGCAGTGATCTGAGCGGGCTGAGGGGATGCTGTGGCTCTGGGAAGCGCTGAGAGAGTGAAGGGGGGCACTGGTCCAGTTGACAGCACACGCGCTGGCAGCTACCTAAGCTCCAGACACATGTTCTCAGAGATCTCAAATATCTCAGATCACAATACGCTTACGACTGTGGCGTTACTGCACTTCTCAGTCAAAGCAGAGACATTCAATAATCACCCAGAAAAGCACCATCTGTTATGCCTTATTGCTTAATTAAACTAAAATACAGAACTCCTTAATTCTCACAGCTCATAAAGATAAAGGTCACCGCACAGCTTTACTGTTAGGGACCCCGTACATAAAACGTGGAGGCTGGGATGTCTTTGGCCTGGGTGTCACTCAGACACTGCTGACCACACCGCAGCTCCAGCGGGGCGACGCTGGCCCGAGGGTGAGGCTGCTGGAGCGACGGCCGCGGCGAAGGGGCTGCAAAGCCCGAGGCACCGCGCGCTCCCTTGGCACGTACAGGGACAGCCCGAACAGAACCCGTTTGTGACACTGGGACAGCACCCCCACGCTGGCGTGGAGCAACCCGAGTGTGCCCCGAGGGGAGTGGCGGTGCAGGGGGGGGGACACGAGCCGAGCTGCTCGTGCGCTTGGGAGTGACACGGGAAACGCCAGGTTCCCTGCAGAGGAGACACCAAGGCGCTTGCTCTCCTCTTCTTCTGCTTTCACACGCAGAGAAACGGGAAACAGAACTGTAAATACCGAACACGGTGTCCCATCTGTAACTGTTCCTATGTGAAAAGGGGCTCACTCTGGCTCCCCGCAGCCACTGCCCCCCTGTGCGGTGCGATGGATGTGAAGAATCAACCCCCAGCCTCTTCCCAGCCCCTTTTCCCGCGCAGGGGCAGCAGATGGAGCAGCTCCAGCCAGACCTCGCTCTGCTTTCCCCCAGGCTGATGTTTTTAGAACCTCCCAGCACCACTATTGTTCTCCTCGGCTTTGTCTTTCAACCGTGAACCCCAGCGGAGGCCTCGCTAACGCCAACCAAAATTCAATTACCAGCTTGTCAGCGTCGGCGTGCTTTCTGTTCCAGGCTCAGCTTATGAGGAGAGGTGAATTAAAACCTGTCTGAGGGGCAGGACATCTTCAGGCAGCCCCGGCGCCTTTCAGGAGCGCGGCCGAGTGCTTCACGCAGCAACGGAGACGGATGAGACGCTCTACGGAGCTTCTCCCAAGGATGAGGGCTAAGACAGCATTGTGCCATGATGGGTTTGTTTTCCTGCTTTCTGCTTCCTGTAGGTGGAGGCAAACTCCTTGCTGAAAGGAGGAGGTGGCAGGGATGGCAGAGCTGGAGGTACCTGCAGCAGCTGGGAGCGAAGTGCCAGCGCATCCCTCTTGCACCAACAGCTTCTCCCGAGCACCCTCCCCAGCGCTGGCTGCGCTGCAGGGCTCCCCCAGCCCCACGTCCCCAGCGCAGGGACTCGCTGCAGCCCCACGCACGATGCTTTACGCACCCCAACGCAGCACTCACGGCACACGACCTTACGTGGTGGCTTTGCAGATGCCACTCACCCACTCACCCCATGGCCAGTGACATTTTGCCTCCCTCCAGGCTCAGTGAGTACCGCCTGGTTTGGGGAGGGGGTCCTGCCCTCGCTCCCCTTGTCCCCGGCACGCAGGGGCTCATGGCAGTGGTGACATCCCACCCACGAGCCCCATCCTCCTCCCGGCAGCGCCGCAGCAGCACCGGGGGCACCACACTGCTGGTCCACGGACACGGCTCAGCCCCACGGGTGCTGCCAAACCCCGCTCCCGAAGGCTGCCTTCGCCTTAGAGCCATTGAGCTGGCTGCGAGCACAACTGCAGCACTCTAATGAGCTGCCTAACCTTGCCCCTCTTCTCCACCCAGGCTTTAAAATTTAAAGCTCCAGCTAGCTCAACATGAATAGATGAGCGAGAACATCACACCGCCTGTGTAGGTGCACTGCTTTATATCTTCATTAATATTTCAGGTTCTCCCATCTCCTCCTCCTCCCGCAACTGTCCTCATTTTATTTATATCTGCAGGATACCACTCTTACTTCTTACTTACAGAGTTCTCCTCTGCTCGAAGGAGCACTCCCTGCCATGGAGGCGCACGCTCCCAAGGAAGCACGCCCCCCCTTTACTCGGGGTGCGTGGCGCTAATTGCTCCACACCCCATTAAGAGGCTCATGGAGCGCAGCTCATCCCAGCACAGCCCAGGGAGCGGGACGGACTCGTCCCAGTTCATGTCCAGTACATAGAGGCGTACTGGGTGCTGGGCTGGGCAACAGAGGTATTCCAGCCCCGCGGTCAGTCAATACTTTTCTGACTTGATTATGAAGAAAATTAAATTATACAAATATTTCGCTAAATATCTTTTTAAGCATATTAATATTAATAGCAAGTCTGCCTCTTATGTGCCTGGCATTTAAAAATCCATTTTAAAAATCTCAAACTAATTTAAGATTCACATCCAGAATACAAATTAGCCAGCAGACTCCCCGCTCCCTGTTTTGCCTGGCACCCATCTCTGCCCAGTTAGTCTTAGATGGCACTGCGTGACACTTAAAGAAGATGAATATTAAAAGCATGCTCTTGCTTGCAAATGTTTTACAGCTTTCTGGCCACTGGATTTGTTTAAAGCTGCAATTATACTGAGCAAACAGACCCTAGAAGACCAAAGCATTCTATTCATTTGCACGTCGCCACGTAACCAGCACACCAATATGGTTTCCAATTAATGTGCAGAATTCCAGAGCGAAGAAAATACACCCATCCCCACAGCACCTCTTGGGCTCCTCCCTCTGGGTACCATCAGTTCTCATTTAATATTACACCAATCTGACCCCCAGCCCGTGCAACGAGATCCTGTCTCCAGCCACTTTGCAGAATTATGGGATTAAAACACCACGTTGTGCTTGAGGTTAGGTACGCAACCTCTTGGGGAGCACAGCAAAACACCACATTTCAGGCAGTTCCTTGCATGCAGACAGGTTGGTCGGACTTTTAGGGTTCAAAAAGAAAGGGGAACAACGCGGGAACCACCACATCTCGGCGCTGCACAACCCACCGAGCTGCTCCAGACCTCAGCCCCTTCATCTGCTGCGGGGGGAGCCAGACACAGCTCCAGCGCTTGGGCTCCTTCCCTTTTATCTCCGATGACTCACGAGCTCATATCAAAATATTTTCTCTATAGCTGGCAAAACCCGAAGCCAGATTTTCCTTCCCTCTTACAAACGAGAGCGTAAGCACCGCCGAGGCAGCCAGGGAGCCACAAGTGGCTCCACACTTCAGCTCAGTCGCTCCTTTCTCATCCACCTCCCCAACTCAAAGGATCACACAACGCATCCTGAAGCACAACAGCCAATTAACACCACGCTAAATGAAGCTTCATCCCGTGCAGATAAAAAGCGCACATCAGCAACCCTCGTGGCCCTCACACCGACACCGCCTGGCTCAGCCTGAAGCCAGGAGACCACGCTCAGCCACACGGTGGAAGAGGCTGGATCTGCACCTCGGCTCGGTGCTAACGCCTGGGCGAAGCGGGACAGGAGCCAGCCCAGGACTGGGGAAGGGTTTGTTCCCATCACCACCTCCAGCATTGCTCAAGATGTTGCTCTGCAGCTCCATGCCAAATCCCCTTAGCTTCTGGATGTCCCTTCTGCAGCTCCTATCTGTGCCCATCAGCCAAGACACAGTTGAGGAAGGCTCATCTCGTGTGACCTGTGCTTCAAACCAAACATCATTATCCTCCTGAACCAGCAGACATGCAGCTAAAGATACTCCTTGAAAAGACACTCAGATAACATTTTGCTATTTGCTTTCTGGAACAAGGTGTCCCAGCACACACCGTGCCCCAGCCCCACCACGTCCCGCTGGAGGTGGGCACACCGGAACGCCTGCCGTGCCCCGGCCCCCGCCGCTTAACTCACAGCTCAGAGATGTGGCAGGAAAGGGGAAAACAAAGCGATCCTTATCTCTCGGATTATTTGCTCCTCCTATCTAACCTACACAGCAACAAAACGCTGCCGACATCAAGTTCAGCAACCAAGCTTCACTTTATGGCACCAACAAGATCAGAAAACAATCCTCTATCTTCTTGTCACGTTAAATGTTTTAATATCTAGCTCACTGCTCCCAATCTAAAAATTTATGAATTCAGCGAAAAGCCCGTGTAATATCTTTACTTTATATCCATCTACTAAGGAAAGAAATTACACCAGCCATTTGTCACCACCGTCATTCCAAAGATAAGTAACAATTGAAATAACTTTAACTTACCTTAAGAACTACAGCTACCATAAAAAAGAGCTGTATGTGCAGGTTCTCCCATGCTATAATAGAAGATTACTTTAATTTGATTCCTCGGGAACAAAGTTAATAGAGGACCTAAAAAACAGTGCCCATTTATCATATCAGAGAGCCACCGCTCTGCTTTGCTCAAGAATGTTATCAGCAGAAGAGCTAAAGAACATATCAATTGTGTAAAAGAATTTACAGAAGTCATAATTTTCTTCTAAGTAGTAATACGAGGAAATGAGCTCTGGGCTGGGGAGATCTGAGTTTCCATCCTGATGTGAAATATTACCCACACCGCTCTGGCTTCCCAAGCAAAGCGCAGAGGCAGTTTTTTTAAAAGCTTAAGAGCATACGTGAAGTGCCATTATTTACAGAGGAAACTTCCAGCGCATCTTTCAGCCGCGGCACCTGCAATGGCTCAGCCAAGCCTTTAGTAGGATTTGCCAGAGAGGAACTCTCAGCTCTGCAAACCCACCCCACCTTCCCTTGCAGGGTCCTGCTGTTTGTCACAGGAGCACAGAACAGCCCTGGCTGGAAAAGACCTCTGAGATCATCCAGCCACCCATTAACCCAGCACTGCCAACAGATGCCAGCCTTGCCTTCGCTGTGCGCCAGAGAAAAAAGTTACAGCATTGGCACAGGTGGGTTTCAACCAACGAACTGTGGGGTTAAATGAGCTGGGGAGCACCTGAGGAGGGGGTCTCGGAGCAGACTGGTCTCCACGCTGCCTGTTCGCAGGGTAACGGAGCACCAGTTACTCATGACCAAAGTTCCCAAGACCATCCTGTATGGGGACATACAGAACCACCCACCCCTCGGAAGCCCCAGCAAACCAGAAGCCCTGAGGAAGACAACAGACAAGCAGAGATGGGGGGCAGCCCGAGGAGGGGAAGAGGTTTGGATGGGACCGAAGATGACCCTGGGTATACCTGGCACCCTTCCCCAGCACCCCTCCAGGGAACAGAGCAAGAAATGGTTCGCTCCCAGGGATGAAACCCCCAGCGGGGCAGGACCCTCTCCACCGGGCACGCCGCTGTCCTGCCCGTGCTGTGGTGGGCACGGCGGCCGCCCAGGCTGGCGCGCGCGGGACGGCTGCGCTGGGGCAAAAGCCGGGCGTCTCGGCAGCATCACTCGGCAAAACTTCACATCGGACGCAGAAACCAAGGGCAAAACTAATCAAAAGCATCCGGACGCTACGCCTGGAACGGGGAGCGTGGGGCGGAGGAGGAAGAGGGGCTCCACTCTCTGCTAAATTTAGTCTGATTTTCATCTGCCTTGAAAGCACCAGCGCTCAGCAAGGAGTAACACAAGGTTAAAGAATGCGAAGTTGAAAGCGGATGTCTCGGTGTTTATCTACAAAAGCAGCACAACTTTCCACGGCGCCATCCCAAGCGAGCGCGACGCAACTCCAAGCTGCAGATTTGCATAACCAACCTCCACGTTCTCCTCGCCGCTCCGCCAGGCCGGCAGCAGCCCACAGCAAGTCTTCTCCTCGGTGAAATCCTCCTCCTGCCTGCGATGCACCCCGCCAAACCGAGTTCACTCCTCGCAGTGCACCCCAGAGGCACGCGGGCAATGAACCAAACTGCTCCCGAAGTCTCACGGCGACACGGATGCTGAGTCCCCGTTAGCACCGTGGAGCCAAGCCAACTCCGAGGACACTTTGGAAAGCTCTGCTCCACACTTCTCCCAACTCTGGAGGAGACTGAAGTCCATATGGGCACTATTTTCCCCGCAGCACGTTTCATGCCGCCGCCTGATCGAAACCCAAAATCCCACAGAAAATCTGTGGACAGGCTTGAAGCCGCGGTTAACCACCGAGCATCTTCTCAAAGAGAAATCTTGGGGGATTTGGCAAAGCACGCGGAGAGCTGTGGGGAATCGGAACAGGCTCGTGACTCATCTGTGGCATATAACTGCACCAGCGAAATGGATCCCAAAGCCTTAACGAGCTTCGCTCAGGAACACCAGCATTTCTTTTCCTGGAAAAAAACCCCGATACCAGCTGCAATAAAGTTGCCCAAGTAAAGAGGCTTCTAGTGCTACTGATAAGTTCTACAAGTTTGATAATGAAGACTGCAAATTACCAGGCTGAAACCACCATTTACTAATCAAATGTAATACCCATTTTGTTCCTAACGACACTGGATGAATTATCAACTCTGGAATATCATAACTAGTTCGGAAGCGGTCTCCAACGTTGCAGAAGATCGGATCTCTGGAGCCTGGGGAGGGAAAAGGAAGGAAGCTACCACCCAAGTCTTTCTTTAAAAAAATGGTACAAAATAAAGTCATCGGATCCTGAAGTTCCGGCAAGACCAAACTAGAGGTGCCATTTTCAGTGGATTCGATGAAAACGGCCACGCTCACACAACATTCTACTACTGTGCAGAAAACCCAATACTAAAATTAGGACATAAATCAGGCACAGATATTCTTCCAGACATGCAATCAACTTTGCTTTCCACTTATCCTCCTTTATGCACCAAGGGGTTATATTAAATTCCATTACGTATTTGTTAACTGTAAGCATGGCTCCTTTATAACTCCAACAGAGGTGCCGAGGCTGTTACAGACTGCAAAACGCATCAGGTCCGCTGCAGATAACGCAGGTGATTGGAGCACTTGGAAATGTTCGTTTAAAATCAAGACTGAGAGATAAATCCTTTGGAGCCCGGGATATTTATCTCAGTGCAACCCAACTGCAAAGCACTGTGGGGGAAGGAGAATGACTTTAAATGCAGCATCAGCTCATAAAGGCAATAGTGTCTGCACCGAAAATAACCTCGCGAGCCAAACGGCTGTTTGGTAAGCAGCAAGCAGCTTGAAGTAGAGATTGCACATATATAAGCTTTTAATTAATGCAGGCAGCTTGAGCTGAGCTCTATGAAACGTCATCCAAGAGCAGAGGAACGCGGGCAGAGCCAGCGAGCATCACACAACCCCGGCACCAACGCCAGCCGTGACCTCCAAACCGAAGAGCCCTCCACCTGATGTGCCAAGCACCACCACACCCGAGGGAGCAGCCCGTAAATCCAGCCGAAATTTCAAGGCTATCTGCAAAAGATATGGAGCCCAACACCAGTACCAACCTGGAGTCAATACGCAATGAAATACAAATAGGCCACAACAGGCTTTGCAAATTAAGCAGCGCGTTTCACGGCGTATCAGAACTTAGCCGTTAATAATTAGCATTCTCTTTGTTCTGCATTCAAGGAATTCATATCATCCTTCAGCGCTGTTTAGCCAAAGCAAATAAAAAAACAAGGAAATCACATTACTGTCTCCAATCCATACAGAATGATCTGGATATTCACATCCAAACTCGCTATCATGGATTAGCTGAAGGCAATTACTTGACTTGCTGAATTCTTTTACAATAATTTAAAAAGAGAACTCAAGTCTGCTCTAATAAGAAAAATGAAATCCCATTAGCGGCGTCTCCAATGTATATTAACATTTCTTTTGTTTAGAAAGGTTAATATCCCCCAAAGAAAGGAGCACAGGCTGCCTGTTAAAATAATTACATCATGGCATTTCGGAAAGGTTGGCAGAGAAACACGGTTCCCAGCAAAGAAACAATCAGAAGGCTTTGAAAAAAATTACCCAGACTTAAAATATGCGAGGCATGGGTGATTCGGACCACAGCGAGGGCTCTGCAGGAGGCTTCCTCCTGCAACGCCGTCTGCACAAAGGAAACGCTCAGGACCACCCTGAGGGATCCATCACGTCATCGGGAACTGGGAACACCTCTTGGTAACCTTCCCACTGCTGGTTTGCCACATTCCCACGCGGGACAGGAGAGCGATGCTCGTCCTGCTCACTGTCAGCTGGGATTGCAGAGCAGTGCAGCAGGGGCAGGGAACTCTCCCCAGCTCCCGCGGATGCGCTTCGAGCCACCTCCGAAATCACGTTTGGCTTCAACGCCATGTGTGGATCCCTGCAAAAATCAGTTCTCTTCATTGCAGGAAATATTTGCATATTTTAAAGTGTCTGAAAAGCAACAAATGTTACAGTTTCCAAATGATTTTGGAACATGCACATATAATTAGCCCTGTCTAACAAATCTGCTCCTGACTGCAGTAGTAAACAACTGAATTGGAGCCAATGCCTCTTTCAGAGACATCAAATGTCAAGGCCTGACTCCCGTTCTCGCACCGGCTGCAGCCCGGCAGGCAATGTCTTCTTGGGGCTTATTTGCGTTGAGTGTGCTGTGCTAAAGAAGATGCCCTTAACTCACCGAGTTCTGTGCAGTAAACTGCAGCATTTACTGCGCCTGCTCCCCTATGGATGTTCTCTTTTGCCTTGCAATGGCCCAAAGACCACACCAGGACTACAAAGCCCGTGCCAGATGCTCTCCAAGAGCTGCAGGGTCTGTTTTCCTCTTTGGGCCCCTGCACAAGGGCAGGAAGCACGTGATGAATGCACTGCTGCAAGTTAACTTACTTAAATCTGCTGCTGATTATAGCAATTTGCAACTGATTTTAAGGCAGCCCTGGTTTTGAGAACTCCAGGTGAGGTCCTGCTCCCACTTGGTAGCACCTCGAGCTGCCAGCCACCGTGACGGCCCCCAAACAGCTCCAGTGAACAGAAGACGTGCTCATCATTCATAAAAAGCCAATGATGCTCAACAGCTTCCTCGCTTGTTATCTTTGAGGACAGGAGACTCTCCGTAGCAAGTCATCCCTGACACAGAAAGCCAAAGCCAACATCCACTGGAAGCAAGGGGCTCTCGGTGACTCCGAGTCGAGCAGAAACTCTGCTCCCAGGGCCAGACGCTGCAGGAAAGGCGTGAGCCATCGCCAAGGTGAGGAGAGCTTCCCAGAGCAGGGCCAAAAGCAGGGCTCCAGCCAAGCCTCCTTACAGGAGGTGATGGCCAGAGCGAGAATGAGAACAGTCAGGAGTCACTTTCCCTTTCAGTTTCGAAATCAGAAGAGAAGAAATTGGATTTTTGCAGAAGTCTGTCCAACACGACTTCTGCTGGAGCATTAGACCTGAAGACTACCCTGGAAGGATGTTTAATACTACTGATGAAAACCAACCTTTCCCCATTGCCTCTCCTCCCCAGGATGGGAAGAAAAGCTGCCTTCATCCCAGAAAGGTCACGTCTGCACTCCCGGGAAACAGCGCTTTGCTTTTCCCTCTCCGCCCAATATGCTCAAGTGAGTCACATCTGGCTGAGTTGTCAAAGGAGAGTGAAAGTTTGAGAAAATGGTGTTCCACAGATGTTACTGACTAAAAATAGCCTTTCCACGAATGATAACAATTTTCCAGCTCAGTGGCCAGATATACCGCTCAAAGGCACGTATTGCCAGCAGAGATTCACTGCAGATGGCAAGTTAAGGAACTTGTTTCTTCTCCTATTGAAACTCCTCTCTCCTACCATCTTCTGTCAGCGTAACCAAGTTAAATCGTTCCCGAATTTCAAATCCCACTTGAAAGCTTTCTCTAGAACCTCATGTGGTCCAGTAACCCTCACCAATGTCCTGCCCAGGAGTGGCCCCATCCCAGACAGACGGGACATCCTGCCGCCCACGCCAGCAGAGTCCTTCCCCGCTGCAGAACCTCTAGAGAAATTATTCATCTCACTCAGTTCTCACCCAGAATTGCAGGCCAGCAACATAGTGCTGCTACATTTATTAAACAACATTTAGGTGGTAAAGAGAGTTACGGTGACAAAGCCCTTGTTTGGGAAGTACAACCCAGGTTTCTCTGCTGCTCATGGAAGTCTAGGGACGAAGGACCAAGAGGAGCCACCACAAAAGGGTGAGCACTGCACACCCAGCTCTGTGGTGTGGCCGTTCTTCCTCAGGCCAAAGTAAACCCTGTCCATAGCCCGCATCACCTCGAAGGAAACGCTACCGCTGCTTCATCACGTCCGAGACCTGTCTCTCATCAGTACCAAACCCCATGCAGCACTCCTCCATCTTCAGCTGCCAAAGGAATAATTTTCAATTCAGCTACCTGTAATAAAACCAGCTGTTCTCCTTCAAATCCATCAGCAGAAGAAAACTGCAGATTTCACATTGGGGTAGAATCTCTCAAAGCAGTATCTTTAACAGGGACGTGGAAAAATAATCATATTATAGTGTCAACCAATAAATAGCGGAGGCGTAAAGCTCAGACAAAGCAATTTTTGCACACTCTGCTAGGACTGCTTCCACAGTTATTGATAACAGAAAAACTGAACGCGAACCGCAGACTGCCAAAGCAGGAAAAATACCTCCCGGAAAAAATTCCATGAAGCGAACAGCGATATCCCATTGCCATCTAAGTCACAACTCTGCAGAGGATAAAAGGACTTCAAAACCCGATGCACTGACTGCAAATTCGTTCCGTTCCATGACTAAACCTGCAACGCTAGGGTGGGATTTCAATCTCCTGCTGGTGTTCAGGAGCTGCTGCGGGCGATGCCGTCAGCAGAGCCCCTTGACTGAGCACCACAGCGCTCCTCAGAAGTGTCCGGGAGGCAATTCCCTGGGTCTTAAAAAGGAAAGAGCGATGACCTCAGTCCCCCTGGGAAGAGGGTCCTTAAAACACCTTCAAAAAGCGAGGAAGAGGGATTCTGCAGGAATCCATCATCTGCCTCCAGCAGCCAGCACTGGAGTGCCTGAAATCATTCCACATTTAAGTGGATCTCTGCCCCTGGTGACAGCTGCTCACCTCCAGGCACGGGCACGGGGTGCGGATCTGGGGGCACGATGAGGGCTGGCTCCTGTCGCACCGTTAGGGCTGTGACGCCAGTTCCCCCCGTGCCTGGACCCCCCATTCACCGCTGCTCGCAGCCAGGCTGTGGGTCAGCGGTTCTGCTTCTGACACAGAGTGCAGAAATAGGTCTTGCAGTTACCACACAGCCACAAAAAAAGTCAGCTTTGCTCCCTTTAATTTTCTTCTTGGGAGAGGAGGGGGGAAACAAGCTGCAAATGGCCAAACTAACTGAACTGCACCATGACCACCAAGAAGCCCAAAACCTGAACAGAAGGGGTTTTTACTTTTTGTTTCCTGATTACTGCTTATAGCAACATACAGAAAGAAGGTATTTATAAATCTTTTAGAAGCATCAATTTAACTGATGGAAACGAGCAGATATTTCTTCCTCACCACTGCAGTTAGAAAACATAGAGGAATAAAAAAATCCCGCAGCAGTTTTTCCCTCCAGGGAAGATGGGTATTTGATATTCAAAGTATTTCCCCAGCAAAGCCGGCAGCGTTCTCGGGAGGGCTGGGTGAGCAGCGGCGAGTCCCTGCTGCCCCATCTCCTCTGCCCCACTGACGGGGGCATCCAGGCACCCACAGACCCAAAGGCTGCAACGTTTCTCAAACGTGGCACAAATTCACAGGGCTCACTGGGAGGCTGTTTACAAATCAACAGGATTTCCGAGCGAAGGAAGCAATGCTCACGGCTCCTGCCAGCCCCAAAGCGCCTGGTGCAGCCACGGCAGCCGCGCCGCGGTCTGCTCCTCGCCAGAGCTGCAGGAGGCACGGGGACGCCGAGGGCAGAACACGCCAGAAATAAACATCTCCAAGAGAAAGTTTTGTGACATCGACTATGCCTGTCACATCCCAGCGTTCTGCGCAGACAGATGGTCTGGGCTTCTATTAGCAATGAATAATGAGATGTGAAGTGAAAGGTGTGAGATGCTATTTAACCTTGCTTCCCCCCCAACATCATAAGTCTTGAACTGTACAGCATTTGATATTTTTGTGGTTATAAAACACTGAGAGCAGCAAGAATCACACGTTAGCTACGCACCCGCTATTGCCCTATCTTTAAAACCAAATTTCTTCCTATTTTCGTCGCCTTCAGGACTGGCAAAAGCTGAACTGTCTGCAGGGAAGCCGTGCAACAGCCGGCTGCAAGGAAAAGGAGGTTCCTGCTGAGCACCCAGTCCTGCCGAGCACAGCCAAGCCATACCCACCACTTCTCCACCCCTTTTAAGTTACCTGCACTGCTCAGGTGGTCCTGGAAGAGCCTTTCTGACTTTACCCAGGGGTCGAGCTCAGCAGAACCAGTGAGAAACGCTCCCTGTCTCTCTGGCTTGTGCCTCAGTAACAGCCCGCTCATCCCCTACCTGTTACACCAGAGCCTTCAGAAATAAATCACCTCAAACTATTTAAAATGTTTTGTTCAAATTAATGGGCTATTTTATGCAAAAGCACGTTCCCTGGAGCCATGTGCGCTCGCAGACGTGCTCGCATAACCGGTTTCAGCAATTTGTAGACAAAAATTTGGCAACATGATACCTTTCTCCAGGGAACACACATTATGTCTTACTCAGATAAACACACATAACAGCAATTCCCCCTCTCTCCCCAGCACCCCATCACCAGGTGAGCTGACTAATAACCACGGTGCTTCGCCCTCTGGGTGTGCAGAGGCTTTGGGGACACGTCCAAGGCTGCAAACAAGCTAAGCTGCCTTCAAAATCCACTAATAATAATGCTGCCCGCAGCATCCCCTCTGCCCTTTCTCTCTGCCCTGGGATGACAGTAATCCAGAGGACTTGTTCTCTTTTGTCTTCTCTTGTCTTTATTAAGGAGTGGTTTACTACTACGAGGAGCAACTCCCATTTCTATGGCAGTCCGCAGGGTGCCACAGATCGCATTAGGACCGAAGGATTTGTGCACAAATAGTGACAAAAGGCGTGAACGATGACATCAGTAAAAAGGCACACAGGAAACATTGTCCTGAAACATGTTTTGCTTCCTCCCCAGATCAGATTTGACACTGATCTCATGGCAACAAAAGACCAAGCGGACATCCACGCCAAGAGCAGCGGGAGAAGCTGGGATCAGCCTGTGTCAGCATCCTGCATCTCCAACTCCGACAAAGGTGAGACCCTGCAACGAGCACATGCTCGCACGCGTGTTCTCTAGCCACACACACAGATATGGATGTATGTACACACACTTATTTTAAGAGCAGAGCGTAACAAGTACAGCGAATCCATTCTTCAGGGCAAAGGAAACCCTCTTGCAGGAGCAAGTTCTTTAAATCCCATTTGCCACAACAAACAAAGCCATGAAATACTTTGCTACCCTTACACAGATATTTATGTTCCTCATTGTTAATTTAAAGAGGGAACCAACATTTCTTTCCAGCAGATGAAACGGAGGTGTCGCCACCCTGAAGCACGCTGGAGGTGGAGGTCTTCTGCATGACAGACGCTTCCGTCAATATTAATAGGTCTTTAAGTCTCCCAGGATTGGAAGCAGAAATTAATCCGGTTTAACAAAGTCTGAGGCCATCGTGTGTAGCTATAAACTCTTCCAAGTTCATCTGAAGGTAATAAATAATTTAACAAGCCACTTCCTACCTGTTCTGTACTGGAGACTACGAGAATACCAAACAAAACGTGGAGTTTTTTTCCTGCAGCATCCTCACTGATGGGCTGCTGCAAAAATTCCATTCCCAAGCAACCTGACATTCAATACCGAGATGTTAAGATCCGACTTACCCTTTTCAAAGCAATCTCCTCGCTAAGGCATCTCCCCCCACAGCCCTCCCCGTGGCTGATCCCTTTCCTACAAAGTTGTTCATGATTCAGGCAGATAATTTCTGCCTTTAATCTGGACTCCAGTGGAAACTAAATTAACTTCTCAGTGCCTCACACGGAAAGCACTGCATCAGACAAGGTGCATTTGAGGAGCTCAGGCTGTTGTCAGACTGACTAATACGTTCCATGAAGGTAACCACATAAACACCACCACACCCCGAGCATGGAGATGCTCGGTTCCACGGCTCCGAGGTGGGAAGGGAAGCAAATCCACAGCCCCTCGGGACACCAGGAGGACTCAGGCACACTCACTGCCCACAAAGAAACCCCCCAAGCCGCAGGATTAGAGGTTCTCCTCTTTTTGTCAAGCCGGTGTTTTGACAATAGCTTTTTTTCCACGAGACATTTGTCATTAACAAACTTTAGACAAGGTTAATGAAAGTTCTGTCACTTTAATGTCTAGCCTGCTTTAAATTACAGATGTCATCTGCCATGACTAAAGAAAGGGCACCGAGCAATAATACCATAAACTATCATCTCCAGGGACACACAGGTAATTGCATAGCTCATTAAAAAACTGTTTTAATTATTAATTGACCGTGTCAGAGTTGTCCTTTGAAGTCAGTTTTAATTTTTTCCCTTGCAAGCATGATGATTCCAAGCTGACCTACACAACTTTGCCACCTCCAAGAACCAGATGGGAAGGCTTAGGACCTGGCTCACAGCTTGGCGGTCGCAGTAGAAGTGTCCCACACACTCAAACACGCTGAGATCGCATGGGGAACAGGATTAAAGTAAAAGATTTGTGTGATGAAGGAAAAAAACATCTTAAACATTGGCTGGTTGCTGAACCTGGAGAAAAAAGGAAAACCTGAATGGTTGACAAGGCACAGACCAAAAAAAATTGCAGGAAGGCTTTTGCTGGTTCCCACTGCTGCAAATCATCTGATTTATTGGCTATTGAGAGGCCAAAAAAGTCTGTCTGGAGCAGTGGGGCTGCATTTTGAGAGGTCCCTCCCAACCACAATGATTCTGCCACTTGCACAGTAACAACGACCCAAACCAGGATGGAAAACCCACATCAAAATCCACATGGTTGGATTCACATTTTTTCCTTAAAAGAGATTATACTCATGTTGCTGCCTCGGGAACTCCTCACGACCCAGAGGAACAAGGGAAGGTTTCTTGGAACACAAAGATGCCAATGCATGCTGAATGAGATCAGGGTTGTTACCTGGCTTGTCTTACCTATGAAAATAAGGGCGAAAGAACGAACGGATAGAATAGCATCAAGAATTTGGAAAGACAAATCATTTATCTTCAAAGTCATCACAACCAAGAAGAAAGCCACACTAACCCTTTGCTGCACTAGAATCCCCTCCAAGAGGTATATAAGTCAGGTGTTTTGAAGACAGGAGTTTCATTTGAGTCAATTTTGGGGTTATTTTGCAAATTTGGCACACGTAGAACAAACCGAACAGACACAACCCTTCGAAATACGTCACACCAGCTTTTGGTCTCAGCAACGGTTAAGAACTTCCCTCCCCCAAATCACAGCAACACTAGAGATTTTATAAACAGGTAAGGAAGATCAAAGTACGAGCATCACACGGCTTCCTTAATTGCCAAGTGCTAGACTGGGAGGAAAAGAACAAAGTTTGAGCTACTGTGGTTACGTGGGGAGTAAGAAAACATCTCCCCAGCGAGCGCTGGCTCTAATTGCACTCCTAAACGAGGGCTGCAGGAAAGGGAGCTGACAATGCCAGCGCTGGCAAGTTCCCCTCTCGCTCCCCTTGAACCCTGCGCTGCGGCGGAATACACAGTTTCTTGTTAGCATTTGTCTCAGGCACTAATTAATTGTACAAGGGAGTCGTATAACACAGCTGCTTCTCCTGCCTTCGCCATTCAAAGCGTCCTTGACACGTCGAGAACACAACTCCTTCCTTTCTATTGATGCTTTCTGGGCACAACCAGCAAAGCCACCCTCCCCACCCTGGCTGCGTTGAAGCACTTCACAACTACACCCCTTGAGCAAACACTGAGATCAGCCAAGGGTTTACTCAGGTTTCTTGCTCCCCTGATTTTGTGTACCCAAGATACTGAATGCCAACACCACTTCCCCTCACCGGCTACAGCAGCTTCTCCCCTGGTGACATAATCCTGCTGTAGGAAAAGAGTATTCAAAGACAAAAGAACAAGAAGAATTTGTAGGGATGAAAATAACATTTTTATCTTAAAACTCTCTAAATCCACCACTGGCACCCCCCGCGCTACCAGCTCCCTTTTCACCCACTTCTTCTTCATTTGCCAATGTAATTGAATCCTTTTTCAGGAGTCTTTATTCTGGGGACAAAGCAGCTGGAATACATTTACCATCCATCTTTCTTAACGTACGTAATCTAAATAGAAGACTCAAACCCAAGATCGTGTGCTTGATGGATCGCTCACCTTCTTTCACCAGTACACGTCCCAGTATTGCTCTCAGACTCCTTACAGAAAACCTGCACCCACAGTGATTTTTAGCCTCTCCTAGCGAGCTATCATATATACTTATTACACTACAGCATGATTAAAAGCAGATATGGTTAAAGGAGCTGCCACATGGCAGGGATAAGTGAACATGCTCAGCAGACCCAGCACCATATGAGACTGTCACGAAGTTCAGGCTGCAGAACTAAACCCACTGCTCCCCCAGGTCACACACTCTCTACGGGCAGTACTCTCCATCACATCGAGGTGTGCTGGGCTGGATTGGGGGGGGGGGGAGGGGGGCGAAGGGGGGAAAAAAAAAAAGAGAAGTCTCTGTTTACTTCTCAAATCAGGCAAATGCAAACATCCATCTCACATCTGCCTTGCAACAAAATACAACACACCCCACAGAGTTCCCAGCAATTCCTAAGGAAGCCTTAAGTATGAAGTCAGTAGAGGTAATAACACTGTTTTATGTATTTAGATGCAAAATTTGGGTAGCAGAAGTGTATTACATCTGAACCAAGAGAATCCATTACTCATGCCACACACTGCTGTGCAAGTGTGTTTTTACACAGCTAACGTAATTTTGTGTTAGGAGAGAAACCACCATCTGTAACACGTGGCAGCAGAGCAGCTGCTGGATCCTGACCTACCACGGGGTCCAGGATATCTGCCGGTGTCCCCAGGACCCCAGCTGAGCACCTCAGGTAGTCATTGGGACTTGGAGTCTTCCTGGAAAAGTTGATTATGTCAAATTTTAAGGGGCAGAGGTGTTTGGTGGGACAAGTGTCCAAACCAAAGGCAGTGCTGCACTGCTTGGTCTCCTCGCACAGAGGAGCCAACGAGGACCACCAAGAGCACGGGGAAGGCAAGGTGGGCTGCGGGAGGCAGCCTGAGCCCCAGCAGAGTGCAAAGCCAAGCACTTGGGGCAAGGCAGGGAAGGCTGAAGCACCTACACCTCTTTCCCACAGAAGACAAGAAATGCATTTATCCCCATCCCTCTGAGCCATGATTACAGTCTCTTTCCCTATCATCATTTTTATTTCCAGGAACAAAGCAGGCACACCATCCTCCTCTCTCATCCCCCTAAAAGCTCATCCCCACTTCCACAGCACAGGAAAGAAAAATCTATGAGGTCAACACCTTAACATCAATTTTGCAGCTTCTCCCCAAGTCAATGAAATAGTTAATTATAGTTTTTCTACTGGATTAATTCAGATAGAAGAGTCAACCACTCCATTTAATAATTTAGTTGAAACATGTCCACACGAGAACACACTAATTTCTCATTCAGTTTTCAAATTGAATCAATTTAAAGGCTGCCAATAATACAGCAGCAGAAATAACCCCCCCCTCCCAAAGTGACAGTAAACCAAAGTCAGTTCTCCTTTATAAATTGACTATTGTCTCAAAGCCTGTGAAAGAATCAATGTACATCCCTGCCTAGGAACTATTAACCTGTGTGTGCCAGGCTGCAATAACGGAGCACAATTAGACACAGGATTTGGAGAATTCACCAAAACGAGGGGAAATAAGGCGTTTTCCACTGAACCCTCGTTCCTTTTCAGAAGTCCTCTGCTTTCACCACGTCCCCCTGCGCTCAGAGGCTCCACCGGGGGGGACGTGCTGGAGCCCTGCGAGACGCGCGTCACGGCGGCGACTCCAGCCCTGCCTTGTGCCACAGGCAGAGGGTCTGAGATGCAGCGTCCAGGGCGGGTGTCAGCACCGTGAGGACACACACCAGCACGCAGCTGACATCCCCCTACTTAAACCCAGATTGGCACGTAACGATTCAGCGCTGCTGTCGGCCGTCGCCTCCATGTTCTCATCACAAGAGCCTGAGGAGCCCAGTCCAGGCACAACTCTCGTCAAGCCACGGTTCACAAAGCCCTTTTCCCACGCAGCCACCTGCCTGAGCACAGCAAATCAGTGTGCAGCAGCTCAGGTCCCATTTCTTGTACCTAAGTCACAGCACACCGAGCTCGTTGCTGACCTCCTCCCACCCATCCACCTTCCGTGGCCACCAGCGGGGTATCCCAGTGTCCCCAGCACGCCGGGGGACCGAGTCTGGGTCACCTGCCTGGATGGATATCAGCATGGACACTTCATCTCACAAGCAACTACTTCACCTCTGCACTTCCCAGACTGGAAGTACCCAACGCTGGTGCCTGGGACACCATGGAACCACCCTCACCACGCTCCTCACACCCACACCCTGCCCGAGCCAACACGCAGTGTTTAACGTGGGGCGCGATCTCGTCACGAAACCCACCTCAGGTCTGGCCTGAGTACCCCACTGCAAACCTCCCCAGTGCTTCGCTACCCCTTTCTTCTAGAAAGGCTTTCACCTACAGCTCATTTATTCTAGAAGTGACACTGAGCCAACAGGGCATCTCCCATCTCCTTCAGCCAGGCAACCCCCAGCTCATTTCACGAGCTCCTGCTTCGCTGCTCCGGAGCTCCCTCCCTGTTCCCAGAGCCCAGGGGCTGCCACACGGGCAAGGGGAGGCACAGGAGATGATTTAAGGATCAGTTGTTGATAGGCACTCAACCAGCAGCGACGCTGCAGTTACAATGGCAATTCCACTCACATAACCACCTTTTCAGGATACAATCCATTTCTTTAACATAAAAAGGAACTCACTGATAGAAACGTGCACTTCCATCCCTCAGCCAAACGCGGTGGGGATCCCCCGGGGGGCAGAGGGGGAAGGCTGCAGTTACACAGCAGCGGCGGGAGCCAGGATGCCCTCCTTCCAAAGGGAATTTTTCTGCCGACTGTCTCATCCCCTCCTCTGACACAGCTGCAGAGGACTCTCCCAGCGGACACACACCCCAGAACAAGCAGGAAAAGCGCGCAGACAGCAGGAGGGAACATCCCAGTGCCTTGCAGCAAGCGCTGCAGCACTGTAACTCCAGCAAGCTGTCTTGTAAAGTCACTGCAGGCTGCAACGAACCTCGACAGCACACGTCGCCAACGGAACAAAGGAAAGGCAGAAAAAACCCAGCAGACCTACTGCTATTTTTCTTTTGAAGTCACATATTTCTTAAGGCTAAGCATGAGACAAGATGCTCTGATAACAATACTTTTCCTTATAGCCTCCCTTTTAAGCCTGTCTCCAGAGGGAAGACTCTTGTTTGTTAAAACCCAGTGCGTGTGAAAAGCCGTAACAGAGCAAATAAAGGAGCGAGGGTTTAAGTTGCAGGCAGGACTTTATGGTTTATGGATCATGGATATCTGTACTTAACTCTTCTGCTAGTACTGACTGCAAGGGGAAAACGATGCTCAAGCTCTTTAGGAGTGAGAGGACTGCTTGAGAGAGACAGGGAATGCTGAAGCACGTGAGCACAGGTCAAGTATTTTATTCCCAGCTCAGGGACAGAGCAGGAAGGGGGTGCCGCTCTCCCAAGGACCATCCCAACACAGCACAATAAATGCCCTCAACAGGGTTTTCTCATGCAGACAAGTTTGCCTCCCACCTCCCTGCGTCCCACACCCCCTGTGCCATCACAAGGGGCACGGCAGTGAGCTAAGGTGTCCACACAGAGTGTGTGCAGAGCCATGCGAGCCACCCTTACCCGCTGGGAACCCACCACAGCCACCAGCACCCCATGAAGTGCAAGCTGTGCAAACATCTTACTAGTACTACAAAGGGTTGTGTTAAAAATACATGAAACCTGCAGACAATCGTACTTTTCCTACGTGGCTTCACTGCTCTAAGCACCTGCAAGTGGAGATAACATTTGAGCAGCAGCACCTTTCTGGATGCCCTTCCCTGTTTTTCATCACCTTGGCTTGTTATGGGATTGGTGTTTTGGGAATGGTGGAGACGAAAGACAGAGACCTTCCCTTTGGAGCCCATCCCTAACACTGCTAGCCATGCTTACTAACAAATACCACATTCCCAACACCCTGTCTTAACCAACAGCTCTGAAAAGGATCAGCAAATGTCTGTTCCACGCTGCCAACACCAATGGACACGTGTGCTTCCAGCAAAGCCCCTCTCCCTGCTCCCCGTCACAGGAAGGAGCATCAGCACTGACAGGGAATTCCTCACTTCGGGAGATCTATTGCACTGGTCTGGTCAGCAGAGAGGAGCAAAGAGCACAGTAAGTTGGAACACCCACTGATCACCACCCCAGGTATGCAAGAGTTTTCCATGCCATCTTAGTGCCACGACACACTGTTCAGCTGGAATCTCTGTGACAGATCATCAAACCTCGTCACTACCTTTCCTTTATTCATCTTCGAAATTTCAGCTGCAGCTTTCATTAACAGAAGTCTGATTTCTTAAATGCATTAAAAAAAAAAAAAAAAAAAGCACCATCTCAAAATTTGTTATCCCAGATCTCCATGAATTTCCACACTTGTGTGCACAGCTTTGGAGTCACTGCAAACCACGACAAGGAGATGCTGCCAGCATGGCCACATGTGTCCCTACGCCAGCTCTGACCAACGCGCTGCAAACCCCCTCTCCTTTGCCCCTGCTCGCTTTTGTCACAGCTCCCAAGGCTCGGGGCTGTTTTGCTCCTTTGGATAATCACTCCTAATGTCGCCTTTCAGCCCACATTTTCCTCCTGTGCCATCCCCGTTGCGAGGTCACGATACGTTTGTGACAGCGTTGCCGTGGCAACAGCCTGACGACATAAACAGAGGATGAGGGTTTCTCTGCAAAGCAGGAGGAGCAGAGGATGGATGGGTTGCGAGGGAGCTGCTCAAACAAATCTCTTCAGCAATAGCTGTGGGAATAGAGCACATTACCGGCACAGTAAATTGCTTTTTGTAAAAACGTTCTCTTTTTTCTGAAGCTTGCCCCCATGTGAAAGTCTCTAAGTCAGAACCTTAACGTTATTTTAATGTACTATTCTGTATTTAATAATCTTCTGCTTCAGACACTCGTCGGTTACCATGGGAATGACAGCCGCACAAATACCGGATTACGGCTATCAAGCAGAAGGAGGAAAGAAATTATGAATAAGCCAGTTATGTTCAATAATTAGCAACTATAGGAACAAACCTCGGAATCATGAATTTAGATTGATGCATTTATCTCCGTGTTTGAATACAACGACGAGGGTGGTGCTGCTGAAAAATGGGATCCTAACACATCACACCAGTACTTTTGACTCAACGGGCCCTATGTGCAATGGTAATTTGTTCTGCTCCTGCTCTCCCCTCTGTAAGAGCCCTCTGCACGTGCTGGGCTGCTCGCAGGGCTGGGTGCCATCGCCCGCTGGGGCTCCCCTCCGGAGCTGCAGCTGGGGACGTCTGTCCAGCAGGACACTCACTGAGGTTCAACGTTCCCCCGTACCACGGAGACTCTTTAACAACAGGAGTCTGGAAGAGGAGCTGCAGAACACGCTCCTTCGCACGGATGCAGCCTGTGCAAACAGCAGCGAGGGGCTGCAGAGGGCTCTGGGGCTGCTGCTTCACCCTGCTGGGTACCATCCTGTCTGGGAGGCGCGCGCCAGCGGCAGGGACCACAGACCCTCACAACCCCAGCAGCTCGAAAGAGCCGATTCCTCTCCTCTAGCCTGGCCACAGAAGGCCACGTTTTGTGTCTGTGCCCCAAACAGCTGCACTCTTCAGGCAGGGACATGGCAGCGTCTGCCAGCCCGCACCCCTCACTCACGCGAGACCCTTTCCCCTTTGCATATCTGTTGCTATTAAAATCTCCCCTCCAGCACGCGATTCCCTCTGCTGGCTTCTCTTGCTTAGCAGATAAGACAAAGTATTTGGAGAATCTGATCAGAGAGATCGTGTTTTCTTCAGGCACTGCTCTGAATTCTAGATCAAGCATTATTTTAAGAAAAACCCCTTCCTCTCCCCCACCTCACGCTCCCTTTCAACGCAGACCTGGAGAACGCTCCCAAGCCAAGGAATCAAGCTGTGTTTAAAAACCACTCTTTGAAGAGTAACACTCCTCAACCATGGAAAATCAGAAACACAAATCCCTGAACCCAGAAGCCTCTGAGCACCCGAGGCTGCCCCCCCATCCCTGGGGTGGGCGCCACAGCTCCTGCGGTCCATCGCTTACGGACTTACTAACGAAGCACCTCTCGGCCGCCAGCGGGACTGCGATCGCCGGAGTCCGATGCAGAACATCACCATGCAATGTGTCTGAACGTATTCACTTACCTAAAGAGAGCAGGAAAACATCAAATTAGTGCAAACGTTGCAACTTAGACACCAAAACCTGGGCAAAGGAAAGTTTCATCCCACGCAAAGCCCAGACCAAGCTTCTGCAGCCAAGTGAAGCCCCTGAAGAAGAGGAGAGGTTAATAAATACTGAAACAACCTTTGAGGCCTTTTTATTTATACCTACATACACATCAGCACAGGGATTTGATGAATAATACTTCTCAAATCACTCCTACCATGGCAACACTCTGGAGTATTACCTTCGCGGTGCCTGAAGGAAACGGGTCAATTTTAATTCTTCAAACCATTCCTACTGGCACAATAACTCCTCTTCAGGCTACAGAGTGAGGTGGGCTTTGGCATCAGGAATCCCAGCTCTGGTATGGGGAGCAGGAGGAAGGCAGTGCACAGCGGCCACGGTCCCCCCCCAACAAGGAGCCACCTGAGGAGTGCTCGCTGCCTTCCCAACCCCCAGAAAAATCCACTCAGAACCAAAGATACAGGAACTGGAGCTGTGGGAACTCTTCAATAAGGGTAGTGTGAAAAAAGCAAAGATGTTCCAAGACATGCCTCTGCCAACACATCTTTTCCCTACTGGCAGTCACCTCTGAAAGCACATTTCCAGCCCTGCGGACACCAAAACCCTTCTCCAACCACAGGGACACTGACAAACAGTACTGAACCCTTCAAAACTCCCACAGAAAGACTTGGGCATCTGCCGTATCGGAAAACATCTCCGTAACCTCATCCTTTGGAAAA
This sequence comes from Podargus strigoides, assembly GCA_028020825.1. Classification (NCBI taxonomy): domain Eukaryota; kingdom Metazoa; phylum Chordata; class Aves; order Caprimulgiformes; family Podargidae; genus Podargus; species Podargus strigoides. The sequence continues at coordinate 590,792 of CM051646.1, forward strand.
GCTCATCTGGCCTTGTGCCCAGAGAACTTTGGTGGGTACCTTGAGGTCAGTGTTTCCCCTTTGGAGCTGCTGGGTTCCTGTTGGGTTCCTTTCTGCCAGTACCAACTGAAAATGCAGCAAAGTGTGTTGCAGAGAGGAAATAAAAACCCCACTGCTTAAACATTACAAGCCACATGCATGAAGAGATTACCAGAAATTACAGGAGATATAAAAACCTGCCTGGGAAAAAGTTTCCTTAAATATAACCCCTCAAAGTCTACGTGTGTTCTGGCGGAGGAACACGAGGAGGATGGTTTGAACCACCCAGATGCTCTCCCCGACGTGACCTCGTACCAGGCAGTGTCAGGACGCTATGAGCACATCCCTGTGGCTGCAAATTCTCCTCCTGCTTGGATTCTGGAGACTCTCACCATTACAGCCTGCCTCCTCGCTGCTGTACGGACAGTGGATTTGTTATAGCTCCGCTAGATCTGCGTCCTCCCCCAGCTGTTGCTGTAGAACCAGGAAAGCCGAAGCCGAGGAGGTTCCTCGAGCCCCTCATTGGTATGCTTCCAGCAGGAAAAGCATTACTGTTTGATCGGCTCCATGGCAGCCCTCTTCCCAGACGTACCCCCAAGGCATGCTGCTGCCTGCCCTATGCTTCAATGGAAAGGAGACGAAGCAAAAGCATCCTCACAGCATCAGCGTAAAAACGTACTAAAGGGAAAACACATCTCATCTCCAGATGTCCATGAGCGAGCAAGCCCCAGATCTCCTCCGAGCCAGGCAACGCAGGTGCTCCTGTGCATCCCGAAGACGTGGTACCCACAGTCACTCCCTCCAGCCACGCGCCACGTCCCAGGAGGTTTCTGAGCAGTAGAGGAGGGCTCAGCCAGAGCTGCCATGGACCTCAGCACACACCCAAAGAGCACGAAGCGTCTCCTCGTGTCCTCTGCTTGTCCAAGCAAAGTCAAGAACCACGTGGGAATGCTGAAACGGGGCAGGGACCCCCTGCCCACCTCCGCGTGCACAGCCAAACCCCCTCCGTGCACCGGCACCGCAGGACCGCAGCCAAGAGCTGCAACCACGGGCTGCTCCAAGACATTTTTCAAGCCGTAATTACACATAGTAATTACATATTTAATTGTTGCGCATTAATATCACCTCAGCCTATAATTACAGCTTATTCGTGTAAACCTAATCAAGGAAAACCGGCGTATTTGCATAAAAGTCGTAATGAAAAGTATAATGATTTCACTAACAAGATGTGGATAAGAATGCATATCTGTGACAAACACTTTGTGTCAAGAAGAATAGAAAACGATTTTCTCTCCTGAAGATTATTTCAGGCCCATTTAACACAATCTGTAGCACTCCGTCGACGTGCGGTATCTTGCACACATCATCTCAGATCTGGATAATGTTCCCGACTTCAAATAACATTTCATTACTATATTTAGTTATAGAACGGCTGGAAACGGCCGCATTGTTAAACTTAATAAAAACTGGAATTTGTGGAGTATCAGGCAGCCCTCGGTGCCACTTTTCTCCTCGTGTTCCAACACCACGGCGGTTCGATCCCAGCCTCCTCGTGCCGCCGTGTACATTACAGCTTAATTTTCACCCATAAAACAAGCAATTACGAATAAGTACAACTGCTTTGGAGTTCCTGAGGCCACAGATAAAAATAAATTGGCTTTTATAAGTTTGCTTTTTGCGACGGTAAAACAAAAAGCGGCGCTAATTATCAATAATTTGTCACCTCTCGTTTCGGCAGACACAGATACAGACACCGTGCTCCGCGTCGGAAGGCAGGGACACGTGGGGCAGGGTGGCAGCACAAGGGCTGAACTCCACATGGCTTCACTGCCCTTGGCTGGGAGACACGGGCAACACGCCATCCTCACGTCTTAGAGGTTATTTCCTTTCCAGTCACCACCTCTGCACACCTTGTCTCACCTTACCTACCCATTACCAAGCGTGGCTGCTCAGAAAACTGCGCCATCGAGGTAACCTTCATTTCCTGGGAGCGCAGACACGGGAGAATGGGTTTGCTTTTTTGCAGCCAGGAACGTTAATTTTGAGATCTACGATGTAAAGGCAACAGCAACACGTAACACTGGAGAACCTCACTGCCTCACAGTGTGTCCAGAGCTCAGGAGAGGTGCCAGCTTCTCCGATGGGATTGCAGCGAGTTCAACAGGCTTTATCGGTCTCCTTGGCGACACGCAGCGTGACTCAGTTATCCGGCTCCTCGGCAATTAGGAATTTCATCCCGAGCAAGGGGTCAAGACAAGGGAGGTTCAGTGAGTGTCACCAGAAGGATGAGTAAGCACCTGCCTGGGAGCCTTGGCCAGGCTGTGCCTCCAGCAGGGACCGGCTCTCCACCCACCGCGTTGGCTGCACAAGGCTTTATTTAGCTGTGACGACGAGGAAAGGCACCGCTGAATCTCAGACGCTCTGTAGGAGTACATCTCTCGCAGTGAATTTCAGTTTAATGTTATCTATTGCTCCACCTGCCATTCTGTTTAAATACTGGAGCTCAGTCATCTGCTGAGAACCGAGGCAAACAATTAGTGTGCAGCATCTCCATGGAACAACACAGCTTGGAAGCGCTCGCTGTTACTGGAAAGCTCTAAGTAACAGCGCGGAAAAGAAAAACCCTTTCAAAGTCTGCATCTTTGGTCAACCCTCTGCCCGTGTCCTCATTAACCCCCCAGGAACAGAGACAAATGAGACAACACAGCACATTCCTGCTCTGCCTATCAAATAACCACACCTAGCTAGGAAGACAGCTGTGACTGCAGAATGAACGCCCTCAAATGACACCGCGAAGCAGCGCGGGGTTGGCAGAAGGAAGAGTTCAGAGGCAGGGATGGGTGTCATCAGAGGGGGTGATCTGGAGGGGCCATGGCAACGCCACCATGATTTGCCCCTTTGGTTGTACCAACACACAACTCCTGGCAAAGGGCAAAGCAACCCCGGGCTAGGACAGAACATGCCCTAAACCCGAGGGGGTGAGCTGGCAGGACCCGTGTGGTGCCCCAGAGCTCCCACCCCAATTCTGCACCCAACACCAACCGCACCTCGGTCTGAGGCACACTGAGCACTTCCCACCATCCACACTCACCTTGTGTGTTCGTATTTTGCCTGTTACCTGTTAAGAAACTGCACATCATCTCACCATGAGTTCACCAAGGGAGAATTTAAACACGACACACTGGTAATTAGGCTATGGGGGAACCTGGCTAATTCACATCAGTGATTAAGAGCCACTGCAGACCAGTGAATTTTACAAGCGAGTGGACACACAATAAAAATCTTGCTCATTTACCTTGACAAGTGTCACTTGGCATTAGAGGCACACTTCACCATGGACTCTGGGCTGTGAGCACAGCTCTGCCCCCAACTTCACAGCACCTCACGAAGTCCCAGGCTTAGCAAAACCCTTCTCCACGTGCTCACCTTGAGCCAGGAGAGCCTGGAAAACACTGCGGGAACACCTCGAGGATGGGATGTCCATCGCCGAGGGGAGCCTTCAAGTCACCCTACACAAACCAACCACCTCGTTCTCCATCCATGCATCCCTAGAGGACAACCTACGGCCACCACCCTGCTCCTGGGTTGAGGAAGGCGTCCCAGAGCTGCACGGTGACGGCTGAGCACACGTCCCTCCTGCTCGGCTGGGGAGAGCAGCACGCCCGCCCGCATCCTCCCCATCCCTCCCAAGCACAGCCAGTGCGAACCAAGGCCTGCAGTGCCCAGCACTCCCCTCTGGCCCCACCTGGGAAACACACTCTGCACTTCACATGCTCGCTAATTGCGACGGCTGCTGCAAAGAAAGAGATAATTGATCCAATCTGTTTTGTTTACAGCTTCCAACCCGAAAGACGACGGTGTTTCTGCAGAGCACAATCAATTTCAAAACATTTCATTTTTCAGATGACACATCCCTGCTGCTCTTTTCTCCTTGTCCATTTGCCTTATTAGGGTCAAAACCAGACTCAAGAGTGCTGAGAAACCCTTCAGCAGATGTTGTTATTTCCCAGGGAACGAGCCCCAGGATTGAAATGTGAGAATTCCATGGAAGTGGTCTGATCCTTCTGGGTTTATGAAGCATGCCAGGAGTGTTCTGCTTTTCTCATTGTTGTGTTTCTCAGCTCTGAGTTACTTACACTGAAACAGTTAAACTTGATGAAGAGCACTGCCTGCCTGCGGGCAGAGTGATGCCAGAGCAGCATTAGCCCACCTGTGTCAAGACAATGCGGAGTCACAGCCGGAGATCCGTGGTTGTCAAAGTCACCTTCAGCGCTGGGGAAACGTGAGCTCTGCAGCCATGGGAGGTTTGCAAGGTCACCTCCATGGTGATCCACGCTCGGCCCGCGTGGGTTCCATGCTCCGACATTTAGAAATAACGGCCAGTGATTCATTTTTTCTTTAATTTCTCTACTCGCCCAAAAGCCTTTGGAGCTCTTCCCCCGCCGTGGAAGTTCCCCTCATTTGGATTCCGGGGACAGTTGCTGAGAGCGTGTGTAGGAAGTGATAATCTAACTGGTTCAATCATTTCTGACTCAGCTGCAGTTGGGTACGGCGCCGTGTGGCAGGATGCTCCTACTCAGTCACAACAAGCGGGGAACCAGTCGCCAAGAATCTCGTCCGTCACGCCGACAGCAGATGGGGGGCACGGACCCACTATTCAAGTTGAGATGGAAACATTTTCAACAATAAGGCGCACATCCCTGTATTTGGAGTTTTAGGGGAGAGGTTCCAGTGTGAGGAGACCAGGCTGCTGCCCCGGATTCCACTGGAAGTGCCCCTTCCCCCCGGGATGCTCACACGCTCTGCCTCCACCCCGTGCGCCCTCGCACGTCAAACCTCCTCCTGCATGTTAAGGGCAGAGCTGCAAAAACCCCATTCTGTTTCCACTGGAAAAAAAAAACAAGCCACCTCATTTTATGCTACTGCCTGAACAAATTGTACAGCTTTCCATCACAGACTTCCATAACCATGCACTCCACAACTTCAGAGATCGTTTAAAAAGAAATGTTATAGGAGCCCTGCCAACCACAAAAAGGTCTCGTGACTCAAAGAGATCAGATCTGATTGGGAAAAAAAAAACACTTAAACATTTTTACACAAACTGTTTGAAGTCACAGGTTCAAAAAGGAGTGTTTGTGCAGCCTGCTCACAGGCAGATGCCCCGCGGTTACTCTCACAGCCGCTCCATCCTCAGCCATCTCCTTGCCTTCTCTGCAGCACCCAACCAGGCTATCAGCTTCCAAACCTTGCTACAGGCATCAGGTGCTTTGCAAATAAACAAAAACCTTCTCAGAAACAGACACAGCGACGGCAGGTAAGGAGAAGCTCAAACACACTCAAAGGTAAACATCCTCGTTACAGTACCAATTACACCCACGAATTCCCTGATGGTTAACCTAACAGCTGAAAGAACACGCCTTCCCAAGAAGCTTCCAACATTGCAAAGCCATCACCTCAGAGTACCACAGACAAAGCTTTCCCTCAGTAGCTCCTACAGCTCTGGCTTACTGGTTTGCACCTCCTTGGAGCTGTTCGAACTCGCTCCGGCAGCAAACCAAAGCCATTGGGGTTACTCTCACACGCTGGCCGCCGGGGCACCGTCAGTCCCTTCGGCGTTCTCCTCCTGTGTCAGCTGGACCTGGAGAGTTCTGTCTGGCTCCAGGCTCCCCATGAACTGCAAATCCTCAGGTTGCCACAGAAACTCTGCCGCGCAGCCATGGGGGAAGCATCACGGTCATCTTTTCCATCTTGTTTGCTTTGCATCAGAGCACTTTAAACTCCCCGTGGCATTGGTGCTCTGTGGAACCATTCCCTCCGCGCCGTTATTCTTGTGCAGTGTCCAAGCCGCAGTGATTAATCATTCCTGCTTCCTGGGCTGACATATCGAGGTGGGGAAACGACATCCTAAATGAGCAGAGCTGATTACCTGGGAAAGCAATTCTTCAAGATAGCACAGCTCACTAATAGCTCCATCTGCTACAGAAGCACATTCCCGAGCCCAGGAAGGGGTGTGGGGACACAGCTAACAATTCCCTCGCACCTGCCAGGTTTGAAATGGTTTGTCACCAGTTGCCACAGATATGGGGGGGAGCACACACTTCTCTCCGCACCACCTCAGGCAGAGGGGGATCTCAATCAGGTCTGCTCACTGCCACCCCCCAGCTCCCATCCCCACTGTTGGCACTGCTGCTGCAGCAGGGAGCAGCCACCTCATTCTCCAGTCCAACCCCACTTTAACAGGAAAAACCCCCAAACAGCCTAGGGATGCACATACCCACTGCCAGCACACAGCACCACCCAGGGCTGGCTGGGATGAGACCTGAAGCCTCTGCCTCGAGCTACACCTTCACCAGGCATTAAACACCAGCTCTTCACAATGCCCATCAGCCCATCATTAAAGTACTTACTGCTTGTTTTGTAAAAATAAAAGAAATTAAAAATTTCACATCCAGGAACTCCAACTCCATATACTCTCAATGAGATAAATATTCTTCTGCAACAAGTTACAGGGAGGACAAATATGTATGTTACAGACTTCAGTGGTCATTTAAAAATACATTTTTACAAGTCCTACCCAAGACACAATCGCTTCTTTACAGACACAGAAAAAATTGCATAGATACTAAAGCAGTGAATTAGCCAATATGCCTTTTAGTAGATCCCTGTCCCACTGAAGGGCCACGGGAGTCCCAGGGACACTACATGCCAGTTTTATTTATTTTTTTAAAGTGTGTTGATACAACATCTCTCCAGGAACACAGGGAAACTGGAGGTGTTTTGCCAAACACACCCATGGCTGGGAAGGGAGGGATTACAGTGCGTGCCAAGCAAAACCTGGAGACACCACCCCGACAGAGGAGGTTTAGAATCATGGAATCACCATGGTTGGAAAGGACCTCCAAGATCATCAAGTCCAACCTTTACCCCATCATCTCCCTAACCACTAGACCATGGCCTCAAGTGCTTCATCCGCTCATTTTTTAAACACCTCCAGGGACGGCGACTCCACCACCTCCCTGGGCAGCCTGTGCCAGTTTCACACTGGACAAGCAGAGAATACCACATGGAAAAGGTGCTACGGTGCCTCACCAACAGGATTCACCTCAAGGCATACTCTTGCACTTGAAAAAAATTAAGCTGTGACAGGAGGTGTCATTATGGGCTTGTCAGACACTGGAACAGGCAGTGGGGTGTCCCCACCCCTAGAGGTGTTTGAGCCATGCTGACACAGCGCTCAGGGATGTGGTGTAGTTGAGGACTGCCAGTGCTGGGCTGATGGCCGGACTTGATGATCTTCAAGGTCTTTTCCAACCGAGATCATTCTGTGATTCTATGAGCCAATCTTGGGTAGAAACAGGCACGCTATATTTAACATTAATGCTCCAGCAAAGCTGTTTATGCTCGCACGCTGTCTCACCAACTCACAGCACCACAAACCCATCAAAACATTATGGTATTTTAATACTCCAAACTGCCTCCCTGTCCTCCGCTCGCCGCTGCGCTCAACCCAAGCATCAATCGCCCCGCTCCGCGCGCCACCCTTCCATCATGTGTCAGCAAAAGCAAGGAGCTCTCAATTAGGACCGCTCGAGTGATTCGCTGGCTGCGTTTTATTTATTGCGTTTGTAAAATAAGTAAATTACCGCGGCATCCAGCAGAATGATGGAAGTTCAATCACTTAAGAAATTAGACTATTAAATGGAGAACTGCAAGACCGCAATCACGGATTTGCTTGGAAGTGCACTTCCAACCCGGTGTAACAACCCCTTTGTGCAAGGCGCTCACCTTCACGTGGGAGCCAGAGGGTTACACGCTCCTGTAATTAATCCTGGAACACTGGGCGGGCAAAAGCATTCTCCAAAAATTCCTTTGCTGCTATCTAAACAAATCTGTCCTCTTTCCCCCTGCCTTGGGAGGGGGGAGAAAAATGCCTCGGGAGAAGAGATGTCATCGTTTCATTCTGCAGTCGCCAGCCTGTGTTGTGCTGCTGACAGCTAATTAAGTTATCCCAAGGTAAAAAGAAATGCAATGTTTTCAAGTCGCCTCCTTGCTTTAAAAGCCTTGACTGAGATTTCACTTACATATTATTAATCAAGGAAAAACAATTAAATAGGCTGTTGTTTGTGGCTGCTTCAGCTAGAATCCCAGCACCTTCCGCATCCTCTAAGTAGGTCACTGATCAGGTTTGGGGTTAATTTTGTTCAATTCTATTTCTTGGCACTGACAGCAATAACCCTGGACAGGAGCACTTACTCTGCAACTTCAGCAATTAGAAAATAAACTCCGTTTTGCTCTGTAAGGACAACAGCTGGGGGAAGATGAGCAGCCGAAAGCGACACCCCGAGACACACCACCCGCTCCCCATTTTTACCGCCGGGTTTCCCACCCCGCACATCACCACCCCAGCCCAGCAGTGTCCCCCCAGCTTTACAAGGGGCCTTTTTGAACCATATTTAAAAAGGCTTTGAGAAAAAGCCCCCATATTTGTGCTGCTGTGGTGGACAACCCCAGAACCTCCCTGCAGTCCCCGCTCACAAAGGGCATTTCCCAACACGAGCAGGGTGGCTACGACAGGACAGTCGTTTAGAGCTAATTCCAGCAGGCTGCAAAGCCACGACACAATAAAATCTCCTCCCATGAGTCCACCTCCATAAACATACCAATTCAAAGCAATTTGGAGAGGTTCATTTATCCCCATCTATCCCTGTTTATCTCCTATGACCATCATCATGTCATGCTCACTCCATGGGGCAGTGACTGGGACAGCTGATGGGTATCACCAGCTAGATCCAAGGAGATGCAACTCCAGCAAATAAAGACTTGAAGCCAAAATCACCGAACATGTGAAAGCAGCCTTCAAAGCCCCATTTATCAGATATTTCTGCTTGGCTGTTTTTAAAAACATACACAGAGAAAAATATACTGAGCCACATCTCAATATAAAAACACCAAGGCGTTATCACAATGGCACGTCCACAGCAGTTATTGCAGCAAAGTGCCTTTCCCTCATCTCCTGGAAAGCCAGGTCGGTAATATTTCAGCGCGCAGCGTACATCCCTCCCTGTGGTACAGACACATACAGAAGGCATTAGGAGCGATGCCAGGGACTGAAAGGCTTTTCTCGGCGGCTCTATTCAGGCGAGCGCCTCGCAGGTGCCGCAGCGCTCTCCCAGCTCAGCTCCAACAGGAGCTCCAAATCAATACAGCTCCTCGGCCATCATCCAGCCGAACTAAATCACTCCAAGGGCAAGCCCTGCTGAGTTATGGGACTGTCTCTCCCCCTGCTTCACCCACAACGCCGCGCCATAAACCAGTTCCACTCCAGGCAGCCCAAGCTCGGGGTGAGATGGAGCACACACCAGCTGCCAGGCGAGATGGACACGCGTTAGGGATGCCAGAAGGGAGTGGGGTGAACAACATCGCAGCGTGCGGTGGCGAGGGGATGGGCAGCAGGCGCCCCCCACGCAGCCCACCAACCCTTCTCCCCGGACACGACACTGGCTTTCAGGCTTATGGCTCCAAAGATAAATCCAAGCAAGGGAAAGACACAGCTCAGCTTCCCCTGCACCACAGAAAGGCTTCTGCAAACCCCAATGAACCCCTTCACGTCCTCTTTGCTGCAAGTTATTCCAAGTGGGCTTTCGCACGAGCCTGCCAAAGAGGTGAGGTTTGTGGGCCAGGCAGCAGGAGGTGGTTGGGGTTAGCTGGAAGCGATTGGGCTGGAGGCTGGTTTTGAAGTTCCTCCATTTGCTCAGATTTCCCTTGAAGTGACCTATAAAAGCAACGGGGGCGGGGGGGCAGAGAGGACTTGTGCTTATTTTCTCTAGTTTACTGCTGTCAAAGACACCTTAAAAGCTTTCAGAGATATTTTCCCTCTCACTTTCTTCCCCCCTGTTGAGGATTCAGGTCATGCCTGCATTTGAAGATTATCAAAAGGCAAACTGGAGAAACTGTCTCCTCTAAAAAAGCCACAGAGGCGATGCTTTGATGTCCGAAGGGCGTCACTGACAGCGTCCCCACCAGAGAGCCTATAGTCCCAGCTCTGCCCAAATGCAAACCAAAGGCTGATCTGCCTCTCAGCCAGCAGGGATGCTAGCACCTACCCCCAAACCAGCAACCAGGAGGAGAAAAGACATGTGCTAGGGGCTCAGCAGCCTTCTGTTTGGATTAAGTGCACAGCTCTGCATCCGGCAGCATCCTCAGCAGAACAGGTTGGGTTAGGTTTGGCATTCCTTGCATGCTAGGTACAAATCCCAGGGGATAACAGCAGTCTCCCATCTTAATCAAGGTGCACTAGCAAGGATAAAAACCACTCACTCCCACAAAGAATGTGCAAACCGAGACCCCGACCGCTCTAATCCACCTAACCCAGCCCTGCATCACGGACTCTCCGCCCCGGCTGCCGGGAATTCCGGCTCAATGATGTGCAGAGGACGCTCCAGCCTGCCTTTCATGTTTCCTCTCCGGCAGAGGAGGAGGGAATTCTTTACCCTGAAAACACTCAATTATTTTAATAGGATTACATTTGAGATTGACAATGTTTAGAACAGTCCCCGGAATTTATTAGCCTGCCAGCACTCCGGATAAGTAACGCGAATGCAAAGATCTCTCCAGTTTAAGTAAGTAACTGGCAAGGAGTCAATTCCCACCCTCCGTGGTTTTAGGCGCAGCACTAAGTTTTGAAAAGGAGTTCCTGAACTCAGCAGTAAAATCCCTAGCACAGCCTTACACACATAACCCTTCCCACATATTTCCTCTGACGATGGTTTTGCCTGTTGTTACAGACACGCAAATACAAGGGCAGAGGGGCTAAAACCTCCAGATCAATCCTCCCTCTTTAAACATCCCACATTAAGAGTAAACCAAGCCATGAATTACTGGAACGCGGGGTCCAAACTGACACGGATTAATGTGGCTGCACAAGAAATATCTGTGGCACTTTGGTGCAGCACATTTACAGGGAGAACTGGCATTCCGGAGGGACACAGTCATTTCCGCAGAGAAATGGCAGGGAAGACTGAGGAGGGAGCCTGCCCCAAGGGGCCACGGCCCATTTATTTCCCTGTCTCCTCCCGAGTGGCTGCGTTCCCACCCCATGGCTCATCTGCAAGGAATTCACTGCATCCACGGGCACTGAGTCACTTGAGCAGGAGCAGGGATGCTGTGGGGGCGTAAACCAGCACCTCCACCCAACTGGGCTTCCAGCACCGCACTGGGAAGGAGCATCAAAGTCACCCCAGGAGGTGACATCGTCCGGTGCCATCCATCCCGCTTTGCTGCCTCCCCCGGAGCGGTGCAGGTTTGCTTTCGAGCGCCAGGCACAGGCGGCGCAGGTTATTTACCTAGGGGAGGGGGGAGGGAATTAATAAAAAAGTCATAACTGGTATTTACATAAAGCTTGACATCCTGCAAGCCCTGTGCAAACATTAATCCTTAACAGCCCTCCGAGAAAGGGCAGAGTTATCCTCTTCCCACATCAAAGAAGCCTTTGACAACTGCGCTGGCGGCAGCATGGGTGCTCCCCCTCCCCGGCTGTCCCCTGCCCTTCCCTGTCCCCCTGCCCAGCCCCGGCTGTCCCCTGCCCTTCCCCGTCCCCCTGCCCAGCCCCGGCCTGTCCCCTGCCCTTCCCCGTCCCCCTGCCCAGCCCCGGCTGTCCCCTGCCCTTCCCCGTCCCCCTGCCCAGCCCCGGCTGTCCCCTGCCCTTCCCCATCCCCCTGCCCACCCACTGCACAGACACCCACCACACCACAAGGAGAACAAATCTCCGTTGACGCGGGGTGGAGCAGGCGGCTTTCCCTGCTGCTGAACCTGCAGGGTCGTGATCCTCGCTGGCACACACACCTCAGCTGGCAGATTTCCCATTTCTGAGCTTTTTTGTGCCCAAACATTCTGAGCAGTCCTATCACCTTTCCCAAACCACCCTCTCCCACACAAACCTCCCCAGTAACACCAGTAGCACCCGGGCTGCCAGTCGCTCCCGAAGCCTCTCCAGAGCTTTTTCCCTTGGAATCCACCTCCCTGGCACCCCAGGACGATACAAGTAAGCTATGGCAGAAGCGCGTGACCCCTTCCAAAGGCTGCAACCCTTCTGCACAGGCAATTTAACGCTCGCTTTGTGTTCAAGCTGGGGGAACCAAAGAGAGGAACAGAAACACGGCCGGGCGTTATCACACGGCCGGGCATTAGCGCGCTGGCCACCGACCAGAAAGGTAATTAAAAACCTCCCCCTGAACAGGCGGTCACCAAAACCCACCGCTGATGCCTTCGATCGCCAGGCAAATGTCTCCCAGCACACAGCAAGTCCCTGGGGTCTCAAAGCAGACTCCACGCTCTCACACCTGGCCCGCAGGGACATCACCATCGCCCCACCGCGAGCCTCCAGCGCAGCCCAGGCTCACCTGGAGCATCTCCGGGTGCGAGCGCTGCAGGCGCCTGCCCCGTCACTGCAGCAGCAGGGCAGGGATGCGGCCGCCCCGGGTCCTGACAGTGCCTGAGCTTTTAAGGAAGAGCTCTATTAAAAGATCGCTTTTGCTATGAAATTTAAGCGGAGAGATGTTTTTTCTTGTCGAGGGTGGCAAATTGTCCACATCATTTTAGGCCTCTCCAGCAAACATGCTAAAAATACACAGTTCTCGAGCAAATCGCGTTATCCCGAACGCCGGCTGGCGGAGGCGGATGAAAGGCAAACGCTGCGTGGCCAGCACAGCCCCGCTCCAGCCCGCAGCCATTTGCTGCACAGGGCCCCAAATCCCATCCAGCGATTTTACAGCCCACACCTCTTCAGCAGGGAAGATTTAAACCTCGTGGCTGGAAAACTTAAAAACACAAACCCTGTGAGGACAGCTCAGCACACGCAAAGGCTGCCAGGGCACGCGTACGGATCCCTGTAAATGGAGGATTTCCAGCACTGAAGCAGAAATGACCTAAGGCATGTGATCCTGGCTCACAGCTAAAGAGAACCTCTCCGGATCAGGTGTGCGCTGCAAACTGAACTAACACGGCCCGCAGTGAGACGAGCTCCTCATCCACTCCAATCCCATGCTAAGAATATTCACTCTGCTTTACAGAGGATAACAAGTTTGTCCAAAAAAATCCCCTCTGGGAACACAATTTAATGTGTGCTCATCTCCAGCACTGCCCCTGGAGGAGCTCCCTTACCCAACTGGAGCATCTTCATCGCGCCAACCGCAGCGAGCAAGGGATGCGCGTCCCGCGCGGCGGCTGCTGAGCGGCTTTTGCGTATGCACACACAGAGGGACCTGCTGAAGGAACAGGGCAACCTGTAGGTGCTCCCGCGACTTAGTGAGGTCGTACAAAATATCTCTGAGCCTACGGAGAGCAGTGCAATGAATGTAAAGCCAAAGCTGCTCACAACAAAGACACCTGACCTCGCGTCCTACAACGGCTGATGAACGCTCTGCGGAAACCAGGCAGAGTCAGGAGCACGCCGTCACTGTACCCACAAATCACACGCTTTTAGGATAATGTGCAGCTTTGTGAGAAAAGGGATGCTGCCTACCCGGGGGCAGATCTCCCACAAAGCAAAAGGGCCCCATATCCACGCCTTAAATCACAGCCTGAAGAGAACACACAGCCCACGCCAAGAATAGGCTTTGTCAGCTTAGAATCACAGAACAGCCTGGGCTGGAAGACAGCTCCAAGATCACCCAGTCCAACCATTAACCCAGCACTGCCCAGTCCCCACTGCCCCATGTCCCTCAGCACCACATCTCCACGGCTCTGAAATCCCTCCAGGGATGGGGACTGCCCCACTGCCCTGGGCAGCCTGGGCCAGTGCCCGATAACCCCTTCAGTGAAGAAATCCTTCCTAATAACCAACCCAAACCTCCAGCTCCCCTCCCACGACCTTTGCGAGCGTCAGTCCCCCGCATGGCGCAGCGCTCCGCCACGGAAATCCTCCATCGCCGGATGACGCAGGACTTTCGTCCCAAGAACACTCATCACTGAGACTTAGCTGAACATTACAGCAACCCAAAGCGATGATCTCTATTGCTTTCTAAGGAAAACAGAGCAACTGGCACAGCTCGATAACGCTTAAGCCTCTGCACGGTCTGTTAATGCTCCCAACGCACCCCCGGCTCCGCCAGCCTTCAGATCACAGCGGGAGCAGCACCCGCCCCGCTGCCCAAAGCCAAGAGCGCAGAGCGGCCGACGCAGCTCCAACCCCGCCGGTAAAACAAGCGGAGCACCGCAATGTCACTTCCCTTCAACACCCGTGGGTCGGAGCTGAGCCCGCCTGGCCTGAGGCGAGGAACAGTGCCGCTGGAAGCACCGAACACACCCGCAAACCCCGGGGAGCGGCGCAGAGCCATCGCCTGCGCCACGTGCCGCAGCCTGGCCCCACGTCCACGCGTGCCTTCCCGAGTGAGGAGCTCAGCAGCCACCCTGATGTCACAGCCTCGTGAAAAATACCTGTACAGAAATGCACACATTCAGGCTACAGACCACTGGGCAGCTGCCAGAAATGATGGAATGCAGCAGAGTTTACTCATTTCTTCTTAATGGCTCCAACGTTCCACCTGAAAAATGGGTCCTGGAGCTACATAATTGGGGATAAAAATTAAGGCCCAGTTGCTATTTGTCACGGCAGAAGCTGATCACACACATTGCTCACAGAATCACGCGGAGCACAGCTGATCCCCCAGCTCCCCTGCCCTGCAACAGAGCCCAACTAACATCCTCATCGCAAGTCTCATGTAGAATAAAAATATTTTATTGTATTCCAGTAGCAACGTGTTTATCCCCGTGAGCCTGCTCAGAAGGCACCAAACTTAATGTCATTCCATGGCTGTACTGTGCCCCTCTGGAGCAGTGGAGGGAAAGAAACCAGACAGCGTTGAGGTGCAGATTTCCCTCCTTCCTCCAGATTTCCCTGTGCTACGAAGGCATGTTTTGGTCTCATTCCCACACAAATGTGCCAGCAGCAGCTCTCTGCTGGGAAGCCACACCTCTATCTTTGCATTCGCTCCTGGTCGTGCTCTCTAAGGAGGCAAGGAAGGATGTTAAACACCTCTCTCCTTCCCCAGTCACAAAGCATCCCAAAATAAACATGAGAAGGCTCGGAATCACAAAATATTCTGCAGCACTTGACACCAAGTTTCCTCCCAGAACCACACAGATTGCACATTCGCAGAACACTGCAATTCTTTGCACATTTTCCAGGCCATGTTTCCGGGAGTTTGCACAGTTTATTCCAAAATATTGTGCAGCACATTACAGCACCGAAACCATCAACTGCTTGGCTGGACGCGCAGTGTTTGCTCATTTGCTTTCCAGTCCAAGTCTCAGCTGATGTTGCTACACGATTCTTCCAGCCAAACACCACTTCCTAAATACCCGCAAGAGTTTGAACTATTTTCCATTTCCCACTGTGCATCAGCTCTGGAAAACCTGTTCTAGTGGAGTCTATTGGAAGCAGCTCTATTGAAAGTCAACTTAATTCTTCCCAACTTACACAGAGCTGCAAGCTTCGCTCTGGGGAACCACTCACGAGGCTGGAAGCGCAGCAGCCCGGCTTCGTTAGCTGCACTGCTCACACAACTCCTCATTTGGGCTCCACACCAGAGCCCACAGCAGCCGCCCCACAGCCAGAAGATGCTGCTAAGCCATCACACAAGCGCTGCTGCCCAGAGGGAGAGCACTTTGCTGAAGGCAGAGCCCGGTCTGAGCGCACCGAACTGCTGACACGGGTGGCAAGTGCTGTCAGACCTTTGCACCAGCAGCATTAGTCTGTGCGCAGCTATGACCACGGGGCTGCTTTGGTTTTATCTACAGAGGTTTACTACCACCTTATAAAAGAAGGATTTCCAGAAGGCAAATGGACCGATGTCTCAAAATAGAGTGTTTACATTAACGCTTGGCAAGCAAAGCCCTGCAAACAGAGATGAATAGAGATAAGCTATAAAAACACCACGGACATTTACTTGCTGGAATAGTAGCTTGTAATCCAATTTCAAGTCCTTCTGCCAAGTGGTACACACAGCATCTTTGTGCCTGACAGCTCCAGCCCTCGTCCCCCACCGCCCCTCGGCGAAGATCAGCCCGCAAGAAGAAACGGCGATTCAGAAGGAACGCTCCATTTACAGAGCCATTTACATGGCCAGTTGTGACCTGGTACAGCGGGACCCGCCGTGCTTCCATTTGTGGAATCATTAAAAGGTTGGGAAAGGGCAATAAACGCCGCCTGAGCGGCACCAGGGACGCTGGAATAAGGGCGGAAAAACAAACCTTTCCACACCTTTCTGCTGTTAATGGAGAACAAATTGGCTTTCCCTACCTTTGAAGGGCACACCAGAGCCTTGCCAAGGAAATTACTGCTTCGCAATTAAACCCGCCTGCCTGTCTCACACACCAGGAGCAGCGCTGTGCGAAGCGAGGCCATCGGAACGAGCTCACCCCAGCTGCCACGGAGGAGGCGCCTCGCGTGGCAGAGCCAACAGGTCCCACGCCACCCCACCGCAGCACCTCTGCCAGGGATGGATGCGCGCTCTGCTGAGGACCAACCGCCAGCACAAACACCGGCTGCAGGCACCACCACTCTGAAAGTCCTGGTAGAGCTCTGAGCAGGGGAAGGGGAGGAAGATGGGGCAGTGGCTGAGTCCCCAAGGGCAGTGGCTGAGTCCCCATCCCTGGAGGGATTTCAGAGCTGTGTAGATGAGGTGCTGAGGGACATGGGGCAGTGGGGACGGCAGTGCTGGGTTAATGGTTGGACTGGGTGAGCTTAGAGGTCTCTTCCAACCAAGGCTGTTCTATGATAAGACTAAACAGTTTTGCCACGCAGTGTGCCAAGCAGTCATCCCTGGAGATGACAACCTCTAGAGGTGTCTGAAGTGACACAAAAACCATTTCAATGGCCCCAGTTATGCCATTTCTTGGCCTATTTTGATGCACAGAGCTGTATTTTTAAAGCTTTTATCTAATTTCATCTGACACAGGGGAAGAATTCTTCTTCCATTTGATTTTAGTTTGACACAACATAGGGAAGATCCATAATTCAGTTAATCACTCATCATATAAACAAAGAAAGCTCTTGAGAATCAGAGAGCTACATGCACACGTATTTGCAATGCATAAGAGGACTTTTTTTTAAAAAAAAAAAATGGTAACAATGCAATCTATTCAGTGTGAAGAGTCCATGAGGCCAATTAAATACTTTGGGTTCCATAATTATAAATGCAGTAATGAATGGAAAGGAGCATTACAGCTTGCACAATGCAGTTCCCATTCAATTCAATGATTCAGTTCTTGTCTGCTTTCAACTAACCTTTTGTGTCTCTTCGTATCAGATCTTGGAGATTACTTTCAGAGCGTAACAAAAATATCCCCTGTATCCCAGGTACTGGCATACATTAAGCATCCTTTGATTACGCCCGCATGCAATCTGCAGAAGGGATTATGTGTTAAATGGATATCATCCATATTTATTAATTTTAGGCATTAATGACAACTCAGAGGGGCTCAGGCCACCACTGAATGCTCTTCATGATGGCTCCTCACCTGGGGAAGTGGTTTTAGTGAAGGACTCCTCCACCCCATTTACTTCCCAGAAGCTCTTACCCACCGTGTGTCTGCAGGGATCAGCCTTAGGAAACCAAACAGTTACTCCCAAAGAAATTCACCCAAAACTGCTCCATCTGCACGCACAAGAGTGGGTTGGTTGGGTTTGGCTGGTTGGGTTTTTTGCTGAAGGAACTGGGGTTTCTCCAGTTGCCTTCAGAGCACTGCTCCTCCCTCTCCAAGGTGTAAAGACTGCTGAGCTGACCACAGACCAATTAGCAAAGCCAGATACCTCACTCATTAGCCTTGTTTCAATGAGTGGGATGCTCCCTACGTGGGCCAGGCAGCTCCTCTAGAGACACTTAATGGCAAAGCAACACAATAATACTGGGAGAAATATCTAAGCCTCTGTTTTCCTTTCAAAATACATTCATCCAGCCACAATTTACTGCAAAGGATTGCGCCCGCGCTCCCCCCAGCAGCCATGAATCTCTTTAGAGAGAACATTACATTACACCCCTAATAGCTTTATGCAACACCACGCGTATTTGGTATGTTAGTCATGTCTCCAAAGCATCGTTCCTTCATTTCCTAAGCTCTGAGCAGCTCATTTTCCCTGACAGAAAAAAGGGTTAATGCTGGGCCAGAGCTGCACACCCACTCATTTCCCCATTTGGCTCGAGGAAACAAATACAAGAGATGTAAGCAAATCTAGTCTTAGGAATTCAAACTTCAGACACTACTTAAGACAGCAAAGCAACATCCCTCGTAGATTCACAGAGAGAGGGAAAAGTTAATTTTATTGATGGAAAGCCCGAAAGAGGCAGATCCTAATCTAGGTGAGTCAAAAAATCTCCTCCCAGCCACAACAAATGGGACCCAGAGCACTGTGGCACTACAGCGATTTATTACGGGGGAGACAACCAGATCCACCTCCTTCCTCAGGATTAAAACCGAGACGCTTTCAGCCTGTCACTGCTCATCAGAGCCTACCCTGAGGAGCTGACCACCTCTGCCAGCAGAAGCCCTGTGCATCGCAGCAGAATAAAGAGGCGAGCTGGCCCTCTCACAGGATCTCTGCTGTCTTCTGTCACCGCCACAGGTCACTGTTACGTGTGCACAGAGCACACCTGCCATCAGGAGCAACATGGGCTGGAACACGGTGTCCCAATACCATGAAAAAACCCAGCTTTTCAATAAACACCCAACACCACTGCCTGCCCCCAGAACTTAACTCAGCTGGGCATCACATCCACCTGAGCACACCTCCCCGCTGCCTCCACTCACAACTGGTTTTGTTTGCCCACAGTACTTTTCAGACTGATTCAAAGAAGCCTCCCCACCCTCGCCTGCTTGAGGATGGCTCATCAAAGGCCAAAAGAACTCTGTAATACCACTAATTACTCAGCTTTCACACTTACCACCTCCTAACGAAGGCGACTCACCGAATTTGTCATCCAGGCTTTAACGAGACGTACCAATGGCTGCATGCAGTGGTGTCTCTGCCTGCAATTAATACGGACCTGCACAAACTCTCCAGCCCTGCTACAATCTGCTCCGGGAGCGCACGCACGGACACATTAGCTGACATTTCCTGTTGACTGAATTAGAGCATCTTCTAATGAGGCTCGCTTCAAAATCATTTGAAATCCATTTGCTCATGTCAACATCAATGTACTCGGCATTATCTACCAATTAGTAAAGCGGAAAGTATTCTTTAGATAATCTAAAATATCGGTAAAATATTCAACGTGTCATTCATTTACCACAAACTGCCCTATAAAAACAAATTACTGGAACCAGCTGTCACAAACCAACAAGTGTCCAAGGACAGAGTGCTTTTTAAACCCAGGGCTTTCCACAGTGCATCTAAGGCATTCGTGTTAATACTGATGTCGCGTCTTCGTCTATGGATGAACTTGGTGATGCCAAACGCTGTCAAAGCCATTACAGGTGCTTATATGGAGGATGCAGGAGGATGCAGGAGGATGCAGGAGGATGCAGGAGGATGCAGGAGGATGCAGGAGGATGCAGGAGGATGCAGGAGGATGCAGGAGGATGCAGGAGGATGCAGGAGGATGCAGGAGGATGCCCCATCAGTCAGAGGTGAGCACTGGGAAAGGGATTCACCCCTCCGAAGGATCCAAGGTGGCTCCTCAGAAGCATCCCAGTGCTGGAGACACAACACCAGGAAGGAGAGGCTAGACACCCCAGTGGGGCATCTTCTCAGGTGTCCATTTGGGGATGTCTCGCCTGCCTCGCCAGGTTTGTTGGCACTGCCAGATGAAGCGATGGGAAGGTATTTTCCACTAGATCAGGTTGGCAGGGATCTCGCACGGTGCTCTGCTTCCAAGCCAAATGCGGTGAAGCGGTGCCAGGGCTGCGGCTCAGGAAGGGCACGCTGCCAGCCCCGCCAAGGACTGCTCTAGAAGGATTCCCAACCCAGACCCCATCCAGCAAGGGGCTCAGCAGACCAAGAGGCTTTTCTAATATCCCGAAATATTCCGACAGCCCAGGAATTATACGCTAACCAGAGGACACAGGCTTGAAACATTGCAGCAGATGGGGAGAAAAGCAACTTTCCTGATCTTATTAAAATCCTGTGATCCACGAGGATCCCAAATTACTGTATGCAAATCTTGGGTAATTTAAAGGCATTTATAAAATTCAAGTAAAATAGTCCATGAATATTGAAAAATGCTTAAGTGCCAAGTTAAACGATGATTTTCAAAACACACTAAGGAGGTCTGATGGTAACGAACCAGTCCCATGAAATACCATATCTATCATCAACTTTTTAATTACCAATTGATCAACATGGAGACAGCGTAATAGCTTTCAGCTTTTAATTACTGAACTATCAAAATCCCAACCAAAAAAAGAAAAAAAAAAAAAAGGAACCTCCAGAGATGAAACCGCAATGCTTGATTATTCATCGCTACATAATGAATGATTTGTTTTTAAACAAGATGTCAAGTTCCTCATGTAATCCATCTGGATGTGTGACTCCACAAAGCTTACACTGCCCATACTAAGCACGCGCCGTTCCTATTCTCCCTCTTCTCCCGACCCCACAAGTGATGATTTATTTGGGTTTTTCACCCCTGAAGGCAAAACCAGCCCCGAATCAAGGGGCTGAAAGGCAAACAGACCACTGAGCTGCTCCAGGCATCCAGACGAGCCAGGCTTTGCCTGGGAGGGAACAGCTCTGCCTTCCAACGCGTCTGCGCTTCCTAGGGAGCAGCTCCAGAGCCAGTCCTGCTCCGAGCACCAGCCAGAGCCACAACACCCACCCACAACACGACCTGCCTCTCCCTCCCTGCATGGTTTTTAACCATACAACTTTAAACTACCTCAAAACCTCCAAGACCCCTCCCAATTTTCATTTCCATCGGTTGGGTGCACAAGCACCAGAGCTCTTCAGCAGCACAAAGCCTGAAGGCTGCAGAGAGCCCTCTGCAATCCACACCCCTGGGAGGGGATTTTGCCAAATCCAGGCTTTTTGCATTTGGAGAGATGTTGCCCAGGAATATTCCTTTGCAAAGGCGAGGGATCTAGGTAGGTACAGAAAGCATAACCCTTCCACAACAGCAGCTCGAGCAGAGTGGATCAGCCAATTAGAAAGTAACGAGTAGCAAATAACACATTTGTTCCATCAACCCCAGTGGCAGCCATGAACATCACTCATCCCCAGCCCCTCGTGTATAACCCTACAGATGTTCCCTATGCCTATCATCCCCAAATAGTTACTCTGCATAATAGCATCTGGTCCCACAAAAAAAAAAAAACCCAAACACAAACCCAAAACAAAACAAAAAAACAAGAACCTTTTGTTTCTCCTTGGTTACAGCCTTGGAAGCCCGGTGGCTGCCAGACGATCCCTCCCCAATAAATCCACCTGCTCCCACCACACCGAGGGTTTGACCTGCCCATGGAAACCAGGAGCTCGTTCCACGCTCTCCCCCCGGGAAGCTGCGAGCACACGTCGCTGGTACAGCTTCTCACCTCAGAAATTCAGCAATCAGTCCAGGGGCTGTAAGCGCTTCTGACAACAATATCTATCAACACTTTCCATATTGACAACTAAATCATGTAAATACAAGGCAGCTCTGCTCCGCATGCTGATAATCCAGACAAATGAAGGCTGAAAACCAGCCACTCCAAGAGGAGATTAAAGGCACAGAACCATGCAGGGTGAGAACAAACACCCAGAGCGTTCCAGGTTTGCTGAAGGCAAGGAGGTGTGGGGACCCAGGGCCGAAGGAAGCACCTGGATATCTTCTGGGAAACAGGGACTGGTTGTTTCAACACGCACCCAGAGCTCCTCACTCCCTGCCTTGGAATCCCTTAGAAATCCCAGGAATCAATTTCCAATGAAAAGACACCGATTTCAGAGGTGTTTTCCTCTCCCCCAAGATTTACCTGTTTATTATGCTTATTAACCCAACAGAAAGGACTCTTTAGCCAGCTCATTCCAATGCAACTTCTACTGAGGTGTTGGGAAACAATGTCCTGGATGTTTACAAACCATCAGAGCAAGTGAGAGTTCTCCCGTAAGCACTTTGATTTGTTGGCACAACAAAGGTTATCCAGTTATTGAAACTTTCACTCTGGTTTGCATTGGACCTTTAATGGACATCAGTTTCTTCCACTGCTACCACAATGTTTTGTTTCAAGCCAAGCAGAGCTGCATTTCCCAGGGTTTCCCCAGGGAATTTAGTGATGGTTTTTAATGCAAGGTTCATTCTTTGGGCAGCGAAATCCAACAGAAGCCCAGAACAATCCACATCGGCTTTCACCAGCATCCCTCACATCTGTGCACATCTGTTAATTCCAGCACTAAATCCTTTCATCCCCACGGGCAGAGATGGGCCGGTCCATGACGGGCTCTCCCCAGGAAGAGAACCAGACAACCAGGCTTAAACCACCACCCTAATCCTTATTTATTGACTGCAGGATAACTGAAGTGACTCCCGGCTTCAGGACGGGATTTATACGTACGGGGGGGAGAGGATGGGGGGAGGAGGTACCACTTGTTGAGTGTGCAACACGGCACACCCCAGCGCCACCAGCCCCCCGCCGTCACTCGGAGCAGCCCATGGAAACCACAGCAGAGCCGGTCCCAAGGGGCAGCGGTGGCACTCCGTGCTGAAAGGCTGTGGCACACCAAAGCCCAGGCTACACTGCATTTGACAGCCGGTTATTTGCACACACCACAGGAAAGAGAGCCTGGAGGAGACTGTCACCATGGAACCGTGCACCTGAAACCCCCCCAGAGTCACTGAAAAGCTCCACCACTGCTTTCGCCGTAAACCCTCTGTTTACACGGCTCGATCTGTTCCTACAGAGCCACGAACGATTTGCCTCCAAGTGTTTTCTTTACTTCTTGTCTACAGGTTTCTCCTCCTTTCCCCGAAGACATCCGACAGGAACAGTGTTAATCCCCCATCTATCCCACTTTAATCTTTGCTCTTGCCGAGGGAAGACACGGCCGCGTTCCCAGGCTGCGGCGGCGATACCTGGCGGTGATGGATCCGGGGGGAGTCGATGAAACACGGACCTTCTGCTAAAGATCACACGGAATGGTTACGGGTGTAAGACCTCTAAATTGAACAGGAAGCTGTTAATGTGGACAGAGCTAAAAACCATCAGCGTGGGAGTCACTTTGAGCAGTTCTGCCTACTCAGTTAACGAGTAATGTCTCTTTTGGAGCCTCTGCCAGACCAGGAGCTGAGCAAGGAGGAGGAACAACGGTCCCCAGGTGCGAGACAGCAGAGAGCAGTCGTGTATCATGACCCTACAGGTATGCTCTCATCAATACAGCACAAGTCTTTATTGCAAGCTGCTGGAAAACGGTCAGAAGCAAAAAGTGACAAAGGAGAACTTGCAGTCAGTTTTTACACACCCAGAGGAATCTTTCCACGCAGGCACGGAGCACACACATCCTCCCCTGCTCCACCACCCGCACCCAGGAGCAGCAATGCACAGTTTGCAGAATAAAGTGGATCAGTGAGGAGTCTGGGCTGCACCCACCCGTCCCCGTGGTGGCACCAAGGGCCCCACGCAGCCGCCACTCGCGGTGACGCCACTCTCACATCGCCCTCACCGAAGCTTTGCCACCTCCCAGGATGAGGTCTTACGCCACCCATGAAAGCTTCATCCCCAGGAAGAGCGTTCCTGCCGTAACAAACGGCTGCGCGTCCGCCGCAGATCCTGAGACAGCTCAGGCCCAGGCTCGCCAAAGCCGCCGCGTTTGGGACCAGCCCTCGAGCGCCGCTCTGCGAACGGGAGACAGGGCTGGCCAAACCCGCCCTGGAGAAGAGCAGCTCCAGGCACACTGACCTTTCCATTCTGGGTGCAGACCTTTGCAGAGATTATCCATCAGAGCAAGGCGTGAGCGAACACCGCTTAAAAAGGGCACGAGGAGACCAGAGGGGTTCATTCGCAGCCGAAACCTGAACCCAGGGCTTTACACACCCAGCACTTCCCAAGCCAGAGAACAACTTTAGGAGGCAACGTCAGTATGGTACCTGTTTTGGGCAGGACCCCCAAAAATGGGCAGAAGGGAAAAAACCAGGGCAAATCCATCACAGAGCTGCCAGGAGGCAGCACCTGCATGTGCAACGGAGAACAGCGAGAAGGTGCCAGCATTCCCAGCTACAAAAAAATACATGAAAAATCAAAACTGAACAGCTTTTTCAGGTTTGTATTTCTGAGCAGAGAGATGTGCTCAGGTGTAATAACTCTGATCCCGTATTCTGGCATCTTCACAGGGTCTCAAGCCTTGCCACAGATTCACCTTGAGAACTCAGGAAGGTCAGAATGTTCGCAGTACTCGAGCTCCTAAACCACAGAGGAACACAATCACTGCACACCAGAACAGCAGCCCAGCCCAGCCCTGGAAGGGACATCACTGATGTAAAATAAGGGGGCTCCCTGACCCCCCCCTCAGAGCCACAGCACCGCGTACGGCGAGAGCCCGCTGCGCCACAGAGCAGCAAAACCAGCGACACAACAGGTAACAAGCACACGCCAACTAAAAACCAGACCCTCCAAACGCAGCCCAGGGCTCACCCCTCACAGCGCGTTCCCAAACGGGCTCTGAAGCAAACACAACTTATTTTTATTCCCACGTAGCACCCCGTTTCTCGGAAGAGATCAGAGACTGCACACCCAGCTCTGCTCACGCTCTCCAGCCGCTGTGTGAGTGCTGACTGGGATTCCAGCCACGGGGAAGGCTGCAGAGTTACAGCCTGAGCTCCTACAATCCCACGCCCTGAACCGCAGTGGGATACCAGGAGCCACCGCATGCAAGAGATGCTACCAAAAATCCCTCTTTAGAACCTGGCAATAACCTCTAGAAAAACTGGTGTTAGAGAGAAACATCCAGAAAAATCTGCCAGCATGTACTGCCAGGAAGTATTTATTTTTTGAGCATTCTGAGGAGCATTTGAAAGCCTCCTTTAGGCACATCCAGGCTGACACAAGTGTTTTATTGCGCAGGGCCTCGAGCAGATGCAGGGTTAAAGAGCTGACCCATTTTCAGTGCAGCCCCAGGGCACAGACCACATCATCAGCCCGCAGGGCATCGCCCACCGCCCGGGACAGCACCCCGAGCCACCCCGGGGGACCAAACCCGCTGCAGCTCCACACCCGGCAAAGACAAACAAAGAACGGCAACGCAGCAGCCGCACCGCTGCTGCCGAGCTCGCCCCGGCTCCCGGAGGGGCACAGCGGCCGCCGCCGCAGCATCCCCGTGCCGAGGGGCACCCCGACCGCACTGAGCAGCGGCAGCGCCCCCCCAGCCCAGGGTACCACCAACCGCCCCCGCAGCGCTCTCCCCATCCTCGGGAGCCAGCTTGGCAGCGCTCCCCAGACAGATTGCCGCGCTCATAAACCCGCGCTCAGCTGCCTACACGCAAGACAAATGAGCCCAAGCTGCAACCCAGGCGCATCGCTTTATTTACCAGCCCTTCCTCCCTTCCCTCCCCGCGGCGTGGCGCCGCCGGTGTTCGCGTCGCCGGGCTGCAGCCCCACCGCTGCCCTCTCCAAACCTCCCGTGCCTGCAGCTCCAAAGTTGTGCCTTCCAACCGCTGCACAGCTGCTTCTCCGTGTCACCCAAAACGCTCCCTCGGCCCTCTCCCAGCCCCAGGGGCGTTATGGGCTGCAATTAACCACAGAGCACTGAGATCACGTAATCAAAGGGGCCACGGACACGCACAGATTCACCTCGAGCCACCGGCGGGGTTTGAACCGACTCCAGGCATCGCTTACTGCTGCTCCGAACTGAGTTCCTCAGCCTGCAGGAAGCTGTGTGAAGGCAGTGAAGCAGATGCAGGATTTCATCCAGACCCACGGGGTGGTTATCTGGTTATCCTCCGCTCACAGCCTGGCCATCCACCTCCACCCGCAGCCAGCCCGGCCGCGGCTCCATCCCCTGCACCGCCTCGTTACGCCGTGAGCCGGGCAGTGATTAACGAGCGTTCCCTCCGGAGCATCACCGCAGCCTTTAGCTGGAAACGGCTCTTCAAAATAAACCAGGACTGGAAACGCGAGGTGCTGGGAGGCAGAGGCGGAACAAAGGGCGGCGGCGGCTGTCCGGTAACGCGGCTTCTGGTTTGAACTGGGGCAGCTCCAGCGCCGGGGCTCCAGTCGGATTCCCGGCGGGTGATGCGCTGCGCGCGGGTTCCACGGAGGAAAACATCCGAGCAAACTCAGAGGAACGCAGGGAGCGCACAGACCCCGGAGCAGCCGGCGGGACGGAAGGAGCCGGTGCCCGCGCTCCATCGCCGCGCTCGCCGAGTCCGGGGAACCCTTCGGGGCAGAGGCACGGAGCGACGGTCGCTGTCGCCATCGGGCAGAGCCCCCCAGCCCCACTCGGGGGACACCAAAGTGACACCGACATCCCCCCCTCCCCACAGCAAAGCGGGGAGCCGGGGAAGGCACACGGCTGGCGATGAATAACGCTCTTTGTTCAGCTGAGCCACCCCCTCCTTTACCCCCCCCCCTTTTCCCTATTAAATTCAACCCATGGCTCAATGGCCCCCTTGTTCCTCCCAACGCGTCCCCGGGCAAACGGCGGCGGCTCCTTCGGTGGCCCAGGCGGAAAAGGGAGCCTTGTGCCCCTCTGTGACACGCTGCAAATACAAAGTGGGGTGAAGGAGGGCGGCTTCGTCGCAGCCCGAGTCCCCCCTGCAGCTCCCGGGCTCAGCGCGGGGGCGGTGGGAGCGCGGGGAGGGGTCCCCCTGTCACCCCACTGCAGCGGTGGTGGGAGCCCTGGCGCAGGGGGTGGCTTGTAGGGGGGTGTCCGTTAATTATGGTTAATTAATGCCGGTTCATCCCGAGGTGCTGAGCAGGGCGGGTACCTCGCAGGTCCCCGGGATGGAGTGGTACCCGGGAGGGGCTTTCAGCAGTGCCCCCCGCACGGGGGAGGGAGGGGAGGAAGAGGAGGGAGGGGGGGAGGGATGGGAAGCGCCTGGGAAGTTGCTCTTGGATTCCAACAGGTTCTCGCTCCGCGGGCAGCGCTGCAGCATCCCCCCCCCAACCCCCCGGTGCAGCATCCCCCGGTGCAGCATCACCCCCCCAATGCAGCATCCCCTCCACCGGCGCTGCACACCGCCCCCCACCCCCGGTACAACCGAGGGAAGCTCCGGGGGTTTGGGAGCGGGGGGGGGGGAAACGGGGGGGGGGGGGGGTCGCGCACAGCAATTACTCGTTAATTGGGAGGCCGCCTAACGAGCCGGCGGGCAGCAGCCGCTCCCATGGTAACCGGCAGCCGCTGCCCGCGCCGCCCCGACACAACCGGGTGAGCCCTCCGCCGCCCCCCGGCCCCTTCACCGCCCCCGCTCGCCCCCCGCCCCGCGGCACCGGCGATGCTCCCCGGAACCATCTCCAACCCGGGACCCGCGCCGGGGGTGCGGAGGCTCCGCGAGTCGGGGTGGTGTGGGGGGGACGGACCGCCCCAGCGGCGCCTCCGCCGTACCCCCCCCCCCCCCCCCCGCCAGTGACCTCCACCGCGGCTCCGGGGCGCCCTCCGGCGGGGGGGGGGCGGTTCGCGGCGCGGGACCGGCTCCAGGCGGCTCCTACCTGTGCGTATGATGGCGGCGGCCGAGAGGAGCAGCAGGAGCAGCGGGAGGAGGCCCGGGGGGGCGCCGCCGGCGGAGGCGGCCGCGGGGCCGCGGGGCTGGACGCCACCCGCCATCGCCAGCACCTGCTCGGCTCTGCCCGCCGCGCCGGCACCCGCCGCCGCGCGCCGCCCTAATGAGATGCGCACGCGTCAGCGCGGGGCGGGGCCAGCCCAGGCCACGCCCCCCGCCAGGGACCGGGGCGAAAGTGCCAGCGCGGGGCGGCGCGAAGGGGCGCGGCGAGGGCAGAGCGGCACCGCGCGCTGCGGCGATGCGGAGCGGCGGGGCTCGGCTCCTGCCCCCTCCCCCGCCGCCATGCGGGACCGGTGACCCCCCCCGCACCGCCGCCGTTTCGTGGCATGCCCACGGCGGAGCGGGACACGAAGGGGGGGACGAGAGAGGGGGCGGGGGGGGCGGGGTACACCCGGAGAGTCGCGATATAAAGAAAAATAAAGACTACACAAAAACCCCACATTTCCCACGGTCGCCTATCGCGACTCCTGGCGACAGGCTGAGCGCATCACTCGCTCAGCGACCCCCGCAGCATCACCCCCCCGGATCCTGCATCCCCCCCGCAGCATACCCCTCCCAGGCCCTGCCCCCGCCCAGCATGACCCCCGGGGGTCCCCCCGCATTCACCTCCCGGGTCCGGCACCCCCCTCCCAAGTATCAATCCACCAAGCATCCCCCCCCCAGGTCCTGCATCCACCCCAGCATCCCCCTCCTGGGTCGGTTCGGCACCCCTGCAGTATCCCCCCCCAGGTCCTGTTCCCAACAGCATCCCCCTCATGGGTCCTGTCCCCCCAGTATCTGCCTCCTGGGTCCTAGCACCCCAACACAGGTCCCCCCGCATCCCCCCACTTCCCCAGCTTCAGGGGTGTGGAGAGGTGGGAGCGCAATGTCCCCCCCACGGCAGAGGGGGGACCACCATGAGCGATGGGGGCTCACTGACCACAGCCTGTACAAAACCCACCTTGTCTGCATTTCCATGCATGCAGCAGTTGTGACAGGGTTTAAATTGAGCGAATTAAGCAGCAGAGCAGAATTTCCCCCCCCCCCAGCTGCAGGTCAGTAAATGGGGAGTGGGCTTTCGAGCCATGGCCGGGGGGGTGATTGCAGCAGGGAGGGGGTCCGGGTCCTCCCGCTGACCTCTGAGCCCACAAACACCCAGCTAAGATGACCCGTATTAACTAACAAGGTTTGTAATAATTTAAGTATTCATAGGGTGCAGGACAATAAGTAGTGGGAAATACAATTTGCATAACAAATATCAACAGCACAACAGCTGAAACACACTGGGACAGATTCTCTGCTGTGAGACGACCGGGAGATCACCGAGCACAAGGCGGAACTCCAGGAAAGGACTTCCTGACCCCCCCGAGTGTCCCTGGGCAGGCAGACAGGGACCCGAGGCGCACCGAAACCGGCCACGTTCCCGCTGGAAACACCTTCCTGCATCCCACGGTGCACCGAGTTTAATTTCTAGAGGAAAGCGGTTTCCTCTGCCCTGGGAGCTGTGATGCTATTGCAGCCTGAGCCCCCCTGGCAGTGATGCAAAGCTGAGTTAAATCATGGCGCAGGCAGGCAGGGAGGGCGGTGGCCCATGGGGGAATGCATGGGGGGGCTGGTGGTCCCGACCCATAAATACAGCTGATTTAATGGTGGGCATTACATGACAAGGCTGGTTCCCAGTGACACCAAGGGTCAATTACCTTTGCTTAATTTCCCAAGCACAGGCCAAGGGAACCAAGGTTACAGAACAGCCACAACGCCTTCCCCACTGCATCCTCTGGCTGGGCCATCCATCCCCTACACGACCCAACGGAGGGAAACTGTGCCCAAAGGCACTCCTTTTCCACTCTAGAAAAGGACAATGCTGCGAAAGGCATTTCCCCTTCGTGGGTACAGTGGGACTTGAGATTCTGAGGCCACCCCTGGAGCCTCACATTCAAGGTGCTATGAAGACCAAGACCAAAACAATTCCTCCACAAGCAGTGGTGTTTGTTCCTTCCACACACTGTCAAGAGAAATAAACCAGTTGTCCATCTGGGGAAAAGCACCGTGCTCCGAGCTTTCCAAAGGACTGCGCAGAATTGCAGCCGCTCCATTGCCAGCCGTGGCAGCGTGGGGCGAAATCCTGTGTGCGTACCCCTCTGAGAACGGAGGGGTTCTGCGAAGGGAACAATCGAGTTACGGCTCTGCGGATTTAACGCCTCGCCTGGAAGATGCTGCCCGGGTGGGCTGCGCTCCCCTGCGCCGGCGCAGCCTCCCAGCACCCCCTCCTACCTGTGCCAGCCTGCAGAACCCAGAGCACCCTTTAAATGCAGAGCCTCATCCCCCCCTTTCATGTGCTGTGACAAAGGCGCCATTCGCCATGCTCTCCCTCGCAGAACTCGGGGCTTTCGTTACAGCACAAATAGCTCCTGATGCATTTTATTTATCTGCCTTTCACCGCCATGAGCAACAAATTCGCCTCAGAACTTTAAGAGGTGTAAAAGGGCTGGCACAGCGCCGCGCAGAACCCCCGCTGCCACCAGCGCCACGGGCAGGGAGGGCAGCCTGGGCTGCCCTGGGCACGTCTGCCTCAGGCTGGTACGGAAAACATGGGACGTTCCCAAGCGACTCCAAGGAACACCAGTGCCAAATTCATAAAGGAAAGCCAGGTTTGTACGAGGGTGTGAGATGCTGGCTCTCACCCCCCGGGACACACGCACAGAGACCGCTCACGCTGGCCGAGAGCAATAACGTCCCCTTTGTGGAGCGCCCACTGCCAACACAACATTGTCATTCCTAATTCACAATTTCTTCCTCCTACGCCCACTGGATGTTTGAGTTTGCTTTGTCTTTTTTCCTGCATATGTGTGGAGGGGGCTGTTTGGAAATCTTCATTTCTGTTTCCAGAGCTAAAAAGATTAAATTTGATTATTTTTAAGCCACGAGTGTGACAATAAAACAAAAAAAAAAAACCACTGAAAAAAGGCTTTTGATTTTGGAGGAATCCTGTTGAGGATCTGAAGGGCTGTCATCAGTGCAGCATCACTCTTCATTATCTGATTCCTCTTTCAATTGGCAGAGCTTTACAGAGAACACTGTTCTTTCAACAAAATGATAAAGGAGCATTGGAAATAAACAGAGAGAGTCCCCAGCCAGCCAATACCTCCGATGGCTGTGGACGGCGACTTCGTGCTAACTCCTGTGAACTCCGCCTTTTTATCTTGTAATAAAAAACACCTTTACAGATGGGATTTTTCGCTCAGCTAAAACCTTTGTTAAAAAAAAAACAACCAAAAAAAAAACCCCTAAGGACCAACAGACACTGAAAGTATAAAAGTCCTCTGTGAGCAAAGCCTCTCACATGTATTTATCAGAGGTTGGCCAAGATAAAACGCATTTCCACGCCACCCATGCCCATCCCTGCAGACACTGCAGCCCCGTGCTTAGCTCACAAGGTGCATGCACAAAGCACCAACAGGTTTCCAACCATCTCCTGTAAATCCAACCAGGAACGCTGAGCTCCCCAAACTGCTGCAACAAGGTGAAATATCCCCTGATTGTTCCCTGGTGTAAGGAGAAAGCACGCAGAACCTCGCCCGTCTGGCTCCCCCGCTGCTCTAACCTTCTCACTGCCGGATAATGAGGAAGGAGCTATAATTCAGATAATATATTTATTTTTTTTAAACAGATCCAATTGAGAAAGGAGAGGGAGAAATCATGGGAGAGCCTTGCATCATCACTCCCGCAGATGAGCCTCTGGCGCACCCGCGCCATAAAACTCAGGAACTGTGCCCTCTGCGTGTTGTTGTGACAGATTTCAAATCGAGAGGGTGCTTGAATGGGATTTATGGCAACGGGAAGAGGAGAAATTGTAATCTTTATGAGCCAATGACACAGAGCCTTATAATAAGAGAATGAAGTATCGTTTTAAATGTAAAGCAAATTAGATTACCAGGGTCAAACCCTTCCGCGGAGACATCGTGTCTTCAGAGCGCCACGCGCGTTTGACATCCTCTTCCCAGGTTTCGCATTAGCATTTAAGTGTTTTTTAAATATGCTTAATATTATTGTAGGGGAAAAGTGCCTGCAAAAGTCAGGACACAGAGACCACGGTGGGAGGAAACCACAGCTCTGGCATCAGGAGGGGGCTCTGGTGCTGACAGAGTATTTCCCTTGGTCCACCCGTGATGCTCCCACTCTCTGTCCCATCCGGAGCTCCCTGTAGGCTCTCCCCATCATCCCAGCAGGCAGGATGGGTGCACCCCGAGGCAGGTCTGGGCTGTGGGGGCTGCCAGGAGGCTGCTGGGGAAGCTCCTGCTGTTGCCAGCCCGGCACCACGGCAAACCACCCGGTGTGTTTTGTTTGTTTGTTTTGCACAAGCTGCTGGGGAATAAAAAGCCCTTTTGATCCCATCAAAGGCCGCATCCTCCCCAGGGCGAGATGCCCGGTGGGTGTTGCTTGCCCCACCTGAATTCCCAGACACCCAGACCCCAGTGACCGAGCTGCAGAGCAGCAGCACATCACACCAGCGCTGCTTCATGTTGGGTTTTGGACATCCAAACGATGCAGAGGCAGCAGCTGCAGTTTCCCCAAGTCACCTTCTGGGGTTTGCTTGGTGGGGACAGCGAGCAGCGCCTTGTAGAAGCATCTGCTCCTCGTTTCTGCAAAGCAAACCTCATCAGGACACCCGCAGACCCAGTAAGACCATCCACTGTAAATACACCACTGCCAGTAAAGGGCTGTGTTCCCCTCCAGCGCCTCTGGTTTGCTGCTCCCTTCAGCATCTCCTTTGGTAGGGACCCCTTGAGCTGCGAGAGGCAGCAAATCCCACACCTCTGAGTCAGGCCGAGAGGATTCAACCGCTGTGGGTAAACACCTGAGCACACAATGCAAAACCGGGGCTGCTCCTCTGATTTAAGAGACTTCACATCTTAATCATCTGTCAACACGGCGTGTAACCGAGCGCGGTGCAGAGGAGAGGGCTCCCAGAAGGGATCCAAACACCGCACATGAAAGGCAGAGCCTCGCTTAGCCTAGAGGGAATTTCAAATTAGGTACAACATTACTCCAGCTTTCACCCTCCAGAACGGTTATGTTTCTGTTGACTCCTTTTGTAAGAGCAGGGATTGCCTTTGAAGAATCCACAAACATCTTCACCTTCAACTCACATCTGCCGGCTCCGCTCCCTCCTTGCCCCGCCATCGCGCTCGAAAGCCGCAGAGGGGCCAGGACCAGCAGACACCGAGCAGCCAAGAGGAGTTACCACCCCTAACACAGCGAGAGCAGACGGTGTCTGCGGAGAAGATGCCAAGACAAACACTGCTGGTGGCCCCGGGCTGCCACGATGCCATTGGGGGTTCACAGCCCGGGACCAGAGTGGTCACAAGAGCTGGTATCACTGATGCAGATGCACCCCAGTTTGAGCAGCCCCTCAAAGCAGAACCACACAACTCCATCCTGACTCGTGTGGTTACCTGTCCTCCCCAGGCATTCCAATGGGCTTGGGAGGGAGACAGCATTTGCTTACGGACAAACAATAAGCAGGAAAAATCCTGATGTGCACCTTCACCAGGGCGAAGTACAAAGAACACAGTACAAAGCACTGCCCCATGTCCCCCGGCACCTCATCTACACCTCTCTTCAATCCCCCCAGGGATGGGGACTCCCCCACTGCCCTGGGCAGCCTGGGCCAGTGCTGGGGAGCCCTTTCAGTGACGAAATTGTTCCTAACGTCCAGTCTGAACCTCCCCTGGCACAACTTGAGGCCACTGTCCCTCTGCTGTGAAGGACAGTGTGTACAGGCAGTCCCCTGCAGGGAGATGCAGAACCCTCCCACCACGGACACCCACTCAGCATCCTGCCAGCGCCCTTCATCACCCGCGGCGAGCTCCGCGCACCCCTGCGTTCGGTCCCCGGCGCACACACGCACGCACGCACACACCCACAGTGTTTTAAACATGCATCTTAGCCTCATAATTGCGGGGCTTTTGTGAGCTTGTCTCAACTTGCCGACAGCTACAGAGCAAAACATAATTCGTTAACTCGAGCCGAGTATTAAAGAACAAAGCTGGAACTCCCATACAATTATATTTTATCTCAGAGCAAGGTGAAATCATTAGATATTAGTGAGGTGCAGTGGCATAAAAATGATGTGTTAGCGGGGGTTCATTACATTGTATTTTCAGAGCCAGGAAGATCAATGCGTTCATGCATCATGAATTAGTCTCATGCCTTCGTCTTCCCTGCTCTCCGGAAACCCAACATGATCTATCGCCAGCCATACATCATTGTTTCAGCACTGCACATTAGCGACACAGCTACACTTTCCACTTGTCAAGCTGACCAGCTGCATTTTTCTGCAGAAGACGGAAAAATCCAGAGGAGGAGGAAGAGGGTCATTTCTGGGCCAGGCTTTGCAGTAAATTCCAGCCCTTCAAACCTCGCCTTCTTCAGGAGATCCATCACTTTTATAACCCCTGCCTTAACTTGCTCTCCTTGCTTATACCCAAAGCTTGGAAGAGCTCAGGGAAATGGGGAGAATGAATCCATTAAGTGATTTTGTTGAGTCCTCTTCTGCCAGTGCCAAGCTTGGCCTCCCTCAGTGCAAGGAATGCTGGAGATGCAAATGGAGGAGACAGTTCAGAGGCTTCTCCAGCTGCAGAGCAACTGGGACTGCCACAGGCATCAACCACCCCCGGAGCATCCCTGAGATGCTGCTGTCCCCACTGCAGACACGGCACTGAGCTGGCACCCATTTGTGCGGTGTCCCACAGAAATTAAGGCAATGCAGCCTGTCGCATCGGGGTCTCTGCTATGGGAACTCTCCCTCCCCATGAGCATCTGCCCCTTTACCCCCCAGCTCATCCTGTTTCTTCCCTGTGCAAACACAGTAGCCTCTGCTAAGGACCAATTTATCCGATGCAGAATTGCCCCCCCCTTTTGAACACCAGCTGGGATGCCCATGGGGAAGGGGAGACATCATCCCCTACACTCCCCAACGACCCTCTGGGCACACACCAGGCCAGCTTGTATTATTATTATTATTTTTAAACATTGATCAGCAGTGTTTGAAACATGACAACGTGCCAATACTTCCCTTGTTGCGTGACAGATGACTGCACGGACGCAGGGCTAATGCTGCTCTTGCTCCTTATTATTCACTAATGCTGGCAGAGCAGCTGACAGTTGGCTGAGCTCTGTAGGGCAAATCGGTCCGTTCCCGGCCTCGGATGCTTTCAAGGTAACGATCCAGCTCACGCCGTGGTTTGCAGGAGCTCACTTGGTGCCTCGATGGCCCTGCCCAGAGCGCGCCCCGTGACTGGGACGTGCAGCACCAGATGGCTGCACCAGGCACCCCCCACCAATGCACAGATCCATTCTGATATAACAGCGCTGTCGCCCCCAGCCCACCAGAGACCCCCAGGGCCCCGGGGGAGTGTGCGGACCCCCGTGCCCCATCAGCCCCTCACGAGCTGCCCCGAGCAGAGGCTCCTCGCCCCGCGCGGAGCAGGCAGTGCGCTTGCTGCGGCTATTGACGGCGCGAGCGGGGAGCCTTTCAGTGCCTCTTTGTTGGTTTTAAACAATGACCGTTGCCAGAGCTATTTTCGACTCCTCTCCCCCTCTCTCCAGCACTGGGGCTTTTTTTTTTTAAATCAATGGGCTCAGATAGCATCGTAGTCAAAGTGACCTTTCGAATGCCAGCCGGAGCCAGGTCATCGCAAATTGTGCTCTCCACCCCCGCAGAACATGAAAGCCTTTCCAGTTCCCTCTGAAGGGCCGGGGAAGAGCGCGGCTTGTGTTTTGAGGACATCCACTTTGAGCCTGGTCCTGGCATCAACAATCACTGCTGGCCGCGTGCCCCGAGCAGCAGCAGCGCCCTGATGTGCCTGGCAGCGTTATCTGCTGCATCCTGATTTTCTGGCCACCCGATTTCTGCGCTTGGAACAGCAGCCACGAGACCCGACCGAAACCCCGACACCGGCGATCCCACACGTGGACATGCAGAGAAACCTGACCTGAGCATCCCACCACACACGCCTGTTGGGACAGAGGCCGCTTTGAAAATCTAGAAGCCTTTGTGAGGCCCATAATCACAGAGGTATTTTGTGTGCTGGGGAAACCATAAACCTCCCCCTTCTTACCCTCCAGTATCTAATTCTGACACGCACCACCACATTCCTGCCTCTGCCACGACTGCAACTGCACACAGCATCCTGCCATGAATTACCCAAGCCCACGGGCAGCCAGAAGGAGAGGGCAGGGAGAAGGCTTGCCCCACAGGCTTAGGTGGTGTTGAGGGTTTTTTTCCCATTTTACTCCAAAAAGATGCTTACTCTAGCACTTTCATTCAAAAGTAAGGATCTTCTTGGTTTTTTCCTACACAGAGCTTAAATAAGTAGCTTGCTAATTGTTTATTTGACCATTGAGGCTTATAATATCTGCAAACAGGTTTCAATTTCCTCAGATTTCCTCGTTATTGGGAATTATTCAAAAAGACACTGTGTCACTACCAAAAAAAAAAAAAAAAAATCAATGCCTTTGATCATATTTCCCTTGCAACTGTTCGATGTTTACAATTTAAGCTGTATTAAATTACAATTGGCTTCAAAGGTCTGGGTCTTATCTGGGCTTATTTGCTTGGAGAATTGAGGACTTGCACAGTTAAACCCAAGACTTGTCGGACTTGATACCAGCCGGCTGCTGATAAAGAAGGCAAACAGTTTAAAGATAGTGAAGGGGAAGGCAAAAAAGCTTTCCCTGGCAGGGTGGGCAAGTTGTGAGAATGTACCCAGGTCCAGGCATGGCTCTGGGGAAGCTGAGCTGGTGAGTGATGGTCCTCACAAGGATGCTCTGGAGCTGGTACGCATTTCCTGGAGCCTTGCTGCTGCTGCACGCCTGGCAAACCCTGGGGCTGGAGGATCAGTGCTGGCCCCATCCCCAGCGCCCCGAGGCGTTCCGGGGGGATGCTCTGCAGCGGGAGAGCGATGGGTCTGTGAGTCAAAGGGAGGGAGGTGCGGAGCCCTCAAGGTCAGGCTTGGAAGGAGCATCACACAGAAGATGCAAAGCCTGCTCTGGATGTTTTTTCTTATTCCAAAGCCTCGGGGAACACAAGGCACCACAGTGCTCTATAAATATTTAAGAGAGCTAAAACCGGTCTGAATTTCGGCGGGGACCCGGCGCTTGTTGTGACTCAGACCTCGTCCTCCCCTTTTGCTGGGCTGGCATCCTGCTCCCCCGTGTATTTGGAGTTGCTGCTGCAGCTCCCCTGCCTCCCTGGCAGCACCTCGCCTGCAGCAGAGTCACTGCAGGGTGCCAAGCAAGGGGGAGCTTCTCCCTTTGTTTCTCAACACACCTCTTCACCCTTTGGATGCGATTCTGCTCCCGCTGCTGCGTGCAATGGAAGCACCCGGGCTCCGCTTTCCTCCCGAGATCCCTCACAGCACTGATTTTGACTGAAGGTTGGAGGAAACAAATTCGTTTTTCTCAGGCATTGTGTTAAAAATACCTTCACCCTGGCGAGGAGCAGCTGCCCGTTCCTCACTGCCACCCCTGTTTTAGACCCTCGGCGCTGCGAGTGAAAGGAACAAAAGGGTGAGCACAAATCGCAGGGACAGTGCTGCAAGCGAGCTAAAT
This sequence comes from Podargus strigoides, assembly GCA_028020825.1. Lineage (NCBI taxonomy): Eukaryota > Metazoa > Chordata > Aves > Caprimulgiformes > Podargidae > Podargus > Podargus strigoides. The sequence continues at coordinate 628,078 of CM051646.1, forward strand.
ATAAATGCCCCAAGAGCAGCATTTCCCTGTTCAGGAGCTGTTTGTCGCTGGCTCCCTCCTCTCCTGACAAAGGGTCCCTTTCTCCATCCTCCTCACAAGTGCCAGAGAGCGCTCGGAGGGCACGGTCAGCGGGGACACGACGAGGACCGGCCGCTTTTCTCCCGAGTGCCTAAAACAGCTGTGTTTTACTGACCACGTCTGGGAACCCTGCGGAGCCGTAACGAGGCTCGGTGCTGAGCAGCCCCCGAGCGCGGGGAGCCACCGAAGTGGGGACACCATCAGCAAGCTCACAGCTGGAGGGGTCTGAGCTGCTTCTGAGGAGCCATTTTATTCCGGCGCAAGATGCATGCAGGAGATGTATTGTGCCTGTCAGGCGAGGCTGGGGCTGCGGAGGAAGAGTTAAGCGATGCCCAGTGACACTTGCTGTAATCAGCCTCTCACACCGTTTGAGTTGATGCAGTTCCTCCGCTCCCCAGCTGCCCTGCCTCATCAGCAAACACCTCCCCAGCGCGGGCAGGCTCTCGCTTCGTCCCCAGCGAGCCCACCGAGCCTGGCATTAGCCCGAGCGGACCCAGGAGCACCACGGGGAGGCAAGGCCAGCACTGTGATGGAAAACCAGGTCACCAGAGCTGCTCCCCTACCCCGGTGCATCATCCGCCAGCGATTCCAGCGGGGACGGTGCAACGAGCGCCGGGTCCGAGCCAGGGGATGCTTTGCCCCTTCCAACCACACACCTCGGTGGGATCTGCTTCCCAGCCTCTTGCCTCAAGTCAGCAGTTTATGAGAAAAATCAAATCCCCAAGTCATACCATACACAAAAACTGGGTGTTTTTTTTCCCTTCCTCTCTCCTGGACAAAGAGCTGACTGGAAAATAGTATTTGTTACCCAACGTGTTCGTGTCTCAGAGTCAGGACTCCCGAGAGCAGCTCAGTCCCCCCCACTGAGGCACCAAGCAGGTGCCTTTGGTTCATTTAAGCCGCTAAACCCTGGAGCAACGAGCAGCACTGGGCGCTCGCTGGGACAGTCGTCTGTCACCAAGGGCCCCCGGCGAGAGGCACCGCACAAGCACCGGGCACAGCTCAGAACAGACACCTGCAGCCCACGTCAGCATGGGGACCTACGTGAGGATGCAGGAGTCGCTGGCAACACACCCCTGCTGTTGGTGCAATAAAGTACATAAGGCCTTATTTTTCTTAATTATTCCTGATATTTCACCTGTCATGTTGTCAGCTTCCTCTGAGAGCAACGATAAATAGCGCTTCTCATCTCGCATCCTTAGGGAAAGCTTGCTATTTATTCCTGTGATGGGCAAGACATCATGACTAATTAGGAAAAATGGTGGCCTGCTTGCACCCCCGCAGGAGCGTGCCATCAGTTCCTGCTTTCGGGGAGACCGGTGGGTTTTCTCCACGGACATTCAACAGCTACTCCCAAGGTGTTTGCTGCAGCCTGGGAGAGGGAAAGGATGGAGAAGGGGTTCCTCCATCCCCCGGGAGCTCCACGACCCAAGGCTTCAACAAGGGAGAGAGAAATTGGAGAGTAACTCCATTTTCCATGGAGCTGCTATGACCACAGAAGAGGACGACGCTTGTGCTACCCCCAGACCTACGCTACACAGCCAAGGGTGCCCACCTCCTCCTCCCCCAGCCAAGACAGGGACTCCACCTCACGCCAGTTCCCTGCACGCCCAGGAGCAAACACCCTCCTGCAGATGGTGTGTGCCAGCACAGGGCGGTGGGGTGGGGGGTGCCTGCACCCCTCAGCTCCCCGGGGAAGAGCGGCGAGCAGCGAGGCGGAGGGGAAGCCAGTTCCCGCTGACAGGCGTCGGGGCCGGGCAGAGCTGGAAGCCTTTCTGTCGGGAAAACTAATGAGGACAAAACTCCTATTGTCACTGCCACATCAGCGAGCATCGCCTTGGATTTTCGCACTCTCTTGCGCGCTGTCACGTTGGGTGGGAGTTATTTGTTTGCAAATTCTACCTCTGGGCACCAGCCCCTTCTAAATCAGCTGTCAGACGTAACCGAGGCAGCTACGGAAATAAAAGAGGTGGGGGGTGGGGGGTGGTAACCTCCTTGGAAATTGATGCAAAATATGAACATCTCCGTTGGCAAATCTAACTGGAAAGGTGACACAGGCGCCCGTGCAGTGCAGCTGTCCCCTCTGAGGTGACAGAGCTCCGTGGGGTGAGCAGCCTCTCCCCGCGGCCCCAGCGCTGGGAGGGAGGGCAGAGGGACAGGAGAGAGGAATCTCATTTCATCACCGCCCTGGGTTCCGAACGCAGATGGGAATGTGCTGCTGCTGCTCCTGCCTACAGCGCAGCTCGTGTAGGAACCCCCTCACCAGTTACTGCACCAAGCTGGGAGGCCCTAGGAACACGGATTAAGGATGCGACAGGACTCGGTGGCAATTCCCCATTGTGCTCCTTGAGAGGAGCACAGGGAGGATGCACGGGCTGCTCTTTCGGTTCTGCCTGCTGGAACCTGGGCAAGGGGCTGAGGAGGTGAGGAAAGCACTGCCACCGACGAGAGGGCTGGAAGGGATGCTGCTAACCTGGCCTTGACACCCTCCTTGTCCTTTTACACACCACGAGCTCCAGATAGCTTTGGGGAGTAGTTCTGCAACCTTCTGTAACCAAAGCAATGAGAAGCTTTGGTCAGAAGGAGCCATCCCATACATCCAGGCTCCACGAGCGCCCAGGCACCCGCTCAGGCCGGGAGCCACGCATGGACCTCACTCATTCCACCCATCACTGAGCAGCACCTCGCGTCCTCTCCCTCTTTTTCTCGCCACGGTTTTAGGCTCAGTGCTGCTTCCCATGTGCCGCCGATATTCCCCATTCATAAAACCCAGCACCTCGCTCCCATCTCTGTGGAGACACCGCTTATAGACAGCGGCAGGCACCGAGCCCTGTCTGCCAAGTATTTTCCAGAAAGCAGGAAGCCTTCAAGAGTGGTGAGAAAATACAGAAATAGCCGCTTCTGGAGTGCAGGAAGGAGAAACAGCTTCTTCCTCAGCGAGGGAGGGGGAAAAAAGGGAAAAAAAATGGGAAAGATGTGAGCATCCCGCATCCACAAACACTCCTCCGCTCAGTGGAGGCTGATGGAATTCCTGCTTGCAGATACGGTTTCTTACGGTAGCCTGGTAAATTAAATTAAAGCTATTTACTCTGTATTTACAGCCTTACAAATAAATCTCAGGAAGCTTTTTACTGAAAGAGGCAGGGGGAGGAGGAGAGGGGAAAAAAAAGCATTTTCTGGGCCAAATATAATAAAGGCGGCCACAAACCTCCTCATGATTACTTATTAGCTAAGGGAAAAGGGAGCTGCGGGTTGGTACGCGTGGAGTAACGCTCCACAGAGCGGAGGAGAGCAGCATTTCGTTCTCATTTGCAGGTAACAAGAAAGAAAAATAGCAAAATGTTCTTTTTTCATGTAAGGAAAGAGCTCTCCTGAGCCTGCCCCTGCAGCCTGTGTTTGCACCACTGCCTTCCCATTTACCTGCCTGCTCTGGGTCACTGGGAGCCCTTCCCAGCCCTGGGAGGGTGCTGGGCTGGTTTGGGGGGTTTGGTGGCGAGGGGCTGATTGAGCTCGCTCTGGTCGGCGTGCGGGGCACAGCGTGGCCGGGCCATCGGTCAGGAAAACCACTGGGTGCTTCAGAGGGGGAATTTGGAGGCGCACGCGGGGACTGAGCTGAGAGGGAGGGGAGGGGGAAGGGAGGAGGATGCTGCGAGGCACGGGGGGGCACGGCCTCTGCCCCTTCAAGGCACCAGTGTGGCATGCGAGCATCCATTTCACGTTGCTTTGAGCTCAAGGCTTGCCCTGGGTCAGACCTGACAGCCGTGCTCCAAACCAAGGGCCGAGGTTCCCACCCACTCCCACCCTTCCCCTGCACCCAGCAGCAGAGGACGGGAGCTGCTAAAAGCTCCAGCGCCTGCAGACTCCCCACGCCTGCCGCGGCACCGCAGCCTGACTTCCCTCTCCAGCAGAGACTGACACCGCTGGTTACCAGGCAGGAGGCAGCCCACGCGATGCTCGACCTGGATACGCGCTGCATCGCCAGCCCCTGCTGTGGGGGGACACAGGCGGAGCCGCCCACACCGCGCTGCAGCCGGGAAACCGCGCACACACTCGGGGCATGAAGTCATGAACTTTAAGGCACACATCTTCAACATATAGCTCGTAAATGATTAGCCTGCTCTAACGAAGTTTGGATTTGCTGGTGATGCATTAACCAGCGAACGCATGCCCTCCCCGACTCCAGACAGCTCCTCACCCCACATTGCTGGGTTTCCCAGGAAATCTGCGACGGAAAGCCTGTATTTTCAAGCCACTCCTCACAGACTTCAACACCCACCCGGGTGTCCCACACAGGAGCAATGTCCATCTCATCACTAGCAGCTGCTTCACCTGGACCAGCAAGAACCCCCCCACACCTCTGCTGCATCCCCAAAACCTTCGTCCCATCTCCCCCCTTGTGCAAGTGCAACCCTGGAGCTCCATCAATCGATCCCCAGCTCCCCGCGCCAGGCCACTCACCGTGCCCTGCTTCCCTTTGAACTCCCCTGCTCAGACAAAAAGCAGTCAGACTGATCTATAACAGTATTTTGGATGCTGTGTTTGGCAGCCCTGGATTTCTGCTTCCCTCTTGTCCTCCCTGATTGACACCGGTGTCTCAGAACAGTTTACATCTGATGCTGCCATCATTAACGCCGATGCAGCGGGCGCCGTTCGGTGCCGCGTGCCCAGGGAGCCGTCGCCTCTTTAAACCCGCAGCCCTTTGCTGCAGAGCCCAGAGGATCTGGGTGCGGGGAGGCAGGGAGCTCTCCTGGGGGGGGATGTTTGTTCCTCGGGCTGGTGGCTGCAGCAAGGCAGCCATCTGATTTGGTGATAATCAGGCTGCAGCAGCTATGGCCTCAGGCAGCCACTGTGCAGCTGAACCCTCCTTGGTGCTGCTGCCACCGGCCTGGGGTCTCATCCACCAACCTGGCAACGCGGGGGTGATGCTGAGGATGCAGCCACCGCACCCCTGTGGCTTATGTCACTCTCACTAACCCCAAACACTTGCAGCATCCTGGGGCAAGAGGCACAGACCTGTGCCCCGCCACACAGCCGCTTCCAGCAGAGACCCCACGGGCAGGAGCAGGCAGAGAGGAGAAATGACCCTGTCTGCAGGAGAGGCAGCAACAGGCTCCCGGTCTCGCTGCGGTGGCTCTGCCCCGGTGGCGCCGGCGTAGCGTGGCACGCGGGGCCCTGTCCCCAGCGGGGGGGGGGCTGTAATCCAAGCTCCGGGACCGACAGCTGGTGATTAAACGGCAGATGGGAAGGAGGGAAAAGAGGACAGATTTCTTCCCCCTTCCTGGGTTTTTTACTTTAATCTATTCCCCTTTCAGAGGCAGAATGCCGAAGAGGAGGAGAACCCCCAAATGCGTACTTGAAAGCAGAGCAAGTTCTAATTTGCACAGATGCCGTGGAACGGAGCATTTCCAAAGTGCTTCCAAAGCCTCTGGGGAAATCCATACTCACAACAGAACTCATCCCCCCTCTTCCCCACATCTCTGAGGAAGGGCAGAGAGCCCCAAAGCCGCCGGTTCTCCCATCCAAGGTGAGATCTCTGCTCTGCCCTGGGGAGTGTGGCTCTTCCAGCCCTCACACCTCATCCTTCAGGTTTTTAACTTCCAGAAGAGCACAGAAACCCCTTCCTCACCTGCAGCTCTGCAGGGAACACTGCTCTTTGGGAAAAGGTTCAAATTCAGGGAGAAGCAAGACACCTTAAAACAAAAGCCGGGTCCCACTCCTCTCCCCACAGCCCTGGGAGATGTCTCCCTCTTTGGCTGCACAAGAACGGGAGAGAATCAAGTCAGCGATGGTTTGAGTTTGGGGTTTTCACCCGTTCTGGTAAGAAGTGGCCTCCTGCACAAATGAAGGCTGGAATGAAGTATGCAAGCCAGGCTTCCCTTTGGAAATGGCAGATTAAAGTGGAGGGATCACAGGAACACATGCAGAAAGCAAGGCTGCTGCTTCTTCCCCAATTATTGTGCACTCTCTGCTCTATTTTGTTGACCTCGAACATTTCAATCAGGCTGCAGCACATTCTGCCTTCACCTGCTACGAATCAAAACCTGGAGGGCTCAGATCTCCCCGCGCAGAATCCCTTTGATAAGCTCGTTAGGGATGCCAGACAGCGCCGGGTTGGCGGGCAGCTTTTGTAGAATGCCATTGCAAATTTATGTCGTCACCCGAGGAAGTTGGGGGGTTTGCTCGGCGGCGGGGGGGCAGGCGGGCAAAGGGAGCCAGGGCGCTGCTCCGGGTCCTCGGGCAGCACCAGGCGAGGGGGGGCTGGGCTCCCCGGCAGGCCAGCCAGCTTTGTCGCTCCAGCACCAGTCCCCGTGCTCCCCACCACCAGTCCCCGTGCTCCCCACTGATGACTCTGCACTTCCACACGTTAGACACGAGCGGAGCAGCCAGGAAGGGTTATAAATACCCAGCACTCAGCCTAATTATAGCTGTGGCTTGCGGGGAGCTCAAAGCAGCATCCCAAGGGCTGGACCGCACTCCAGCGCCTGGGCAGACCCTCCCACCTCAGGCACGTCCTGGGGGAAGCTCAGTCCTTTCACACATGCACAAGGCTGTTGTGGCTGGCCTGGCTGGTCCTGACCCTCTGCACAGCTCAGCTCTCACCTGCTGCTGCCCACCTTTGTGCTGAAGATCCTGTTCCCCCCCGCCTTTCCTCCAGGTCTCTGCAAACACCTCCCGTGCCCAACAGCGGCGCGCTCAAATGATGCGACAGACACCTACCACACGCTGCTCCTGCTTTATCCTCCCGAGGAGGATGCTGTGTGCAGTTGGGTTTCAGCAGGTTTAAGAAACCATTAGAGCCATTCTATCCCATTTTCCTCTCACAGGCAGCAAGTCAGACAAGCTGGTTTATATCCCTGCCCCCTGCACTGCTCGCTTTCCCTCTCCTCATCTCTTCTGCGAGATGGAGTTTATTTTTATGATGAAAGACGAAGCTGGATTTTATGTTTTTACATGACTGTAGATGTTGGCTGACAGACTCTATCCACAGCAGTGAGGAAATTGAGAGCCTCCGGCACCGGGCGGAATAACCCGGCGCAGGCAAACTCCGCCGGTAATTGGAAACACTTGGTGCTGCAGCTCAGCGGAGGCACGGGGGCACCGGGAATGTTTTCCTTCTCCCTGGGGTTGTTTCATGGAGCTCCAGAGCTGGAGGTGGAAGAATTCGGCAGGGTTCACGACCCCTACAGCCCAGCAAACCCAGCAGTTCAGGCATTTTTGTGCACTGAATCACTTTTACCTGACAAGACTCACACCTTTCAACCCTTTGTTCACAGAACTGCTAAATTCTTTATTCAGCTGAGCAGGGAATTATCCCTGGACTGGTTTGGAGCAGCTCACTCGGGTAAGGAAGCCAAGCACGCCATGCTCCGGCCAGAGCTCACACCCAGCCCCTGCACGTCATTCCCATGGGCCACCCTCACTCGGAATCAGCCACGACCCGGCACGGGGACCCTCGGCAGCCACTGCCACACTGCTCCTTCCTGTGGAGCCAGAAATAGAAATGGAGCCATCACACCCCCAGCTCCCAAACCCAGGTGACAGCCCCTCGTTTCCCACAGCCCCAGGTTAGTTTGCAGGGCAGGAGCAGCACCAAGGGCCGCAGCGGTGAAAGCTAACGGGCAGCACGGGTGATCTGCTGCAGCACGAGCAGGCTTTGGGGACCTGGCAAGCATCCTCGGGCGAGATGCTCTGACCCGCCGCGCTGGAGAGGCTACGGCATCACGCCCGCTCGCTGCAATATGGAGCCCACACACACAAACACAAATATTTAGCTCAACGGTGGCTGTTTTCCAAGCACAGCATTTCCTCTCCAGCCGCGCCGGTCTGAGCGGGGCTGGCAGTGCCATCCCTGGGCGCTCCGGGGAGCGGGCACGGCGAAGGGCGATGGGGCGGCAGAGCCAGCGATCCCCGCGGCGTCCCCCGCGCCGGCGGCGAGAACACAAACAAAGCAAAAGGTTGTTCCGCTTCCCAGCCTCCGAGAGCATATGGAGCTGAGGCATGATTGCATTATTCCTACTGTACTGCAGCAGAACTGAACAGAAAGCTGTGATAAACTGCTCGCAGTGCGTCCCTCGGCACAGAGCGGGGAAAAGGCAGCTCCAGAAAGCTGTGCTCCTGGGGGTGAGCTCTGCACAGCACAGGCTCTGGGGCTGGGGTCACACACCTTCCCACAGGGCTGGGGATGCCAGTCCTGTCTGCCTGCCTCTCTCTGCTCCCCCCCTTTTGGGATAATTACACTTCTGTCTGGCCAGTTATAGAGCATGGTGGGTTTGAGTGGGGGCTGGCATTGGAAAACTACAGAGAAGAACACAAGGTGAATTTGTATGGGATCAGCATGCCTGGATGCTGCTGACAGACAGCAGGGGTGCTGCACTTACCTCCCCCCAGCATGAGGGTGTCAGTGCTGGACAACTCTCAGTTTACATCTTATGTATTCACGCAGCCTTAGGAAAAACCAGGAGCATCACAGGCTCCCTATAATTGCCTGCTGTATACTGCTATAACGTATAGGACCCACGTAAAAGTGGATAATTTAGCTATTACTTCACTCTTGGCCCTGCTGAATGGGCAATATCAGACTACAGATGCAATTACAACCCTGAGACAGATACAAAGCCAGAGAGAATTATTTCTAACTTCAGCACAACTTTGCCTCAGCCACAAACACGTGTGCCAAATGCCAGGATAAGCCCTAAACTTGCAGATGGCTCTGTATGAAGTGGCTTTCAGCTCAGCTTTCCCTGCTCTCTCCACCCAAAAAACCCATTCAGATGAAGAGAAAAGGCACTGCCAAAGCCAGCCAGAAGGGATGCCTCAGTAAATGGGATGCGGGAGCCAGGCGATGGTTCCAAGTCCTCCTCCGAGAAAGCAAGCTGCTTGCAAACAGATTTGCAAGGAGTGGCGGGGGGGGGGAAATATAATCTGTCAAGTTACTCATTCAGGAGACATTCAAAACAGCCAAATTACAAATCTCTCTGCACCACAGTGCAAAAATCTCCTAGTATTTCATGTGAGGCTGGATGCAGCAGAGGCATCAGGGCCAGGTGAATCTGCTGGGGGATCCTCAGCTCCATCACAGGAACCAAAACCATCACTCTCGGGTCACCCACAGCAAACAGAAGGAAACGGTTCTACCCCCACATCACCTCCCAGCGTGGGATGCAGACATGGAGGGGAGGGCGCCCACAAGCCCCCGAGCTGTGGTACCAGCACAGTTCCAAAGCACTGGCCAAAGCTCTGAGCCCTGAAAGTCAGCTCCACTCACGACAGCAGTGGGTGTTTCAGCCCATGCATCCTCAGAGCCCTCCGTGCAGCTCCAAGCCCACCGAGAGAGCAGCAACAAAGCTGGGACGACGTGGGGCTGGAGTAGCAGATGAGTCCCATCCTCTGGCTGCCAGTTAACCACAACCAGCTTTGCCTCAGGAAACCTGCTCCAGCCCACCTCAGCAAACACCCTCGGATTTGTGGCAGCGCCTTCAACATCCTCGTTCAGCCTCGGGAACACCGGAGCAAAGCAATGCCAGCAGCTGCAACCTGGCGCCTGCCGGCTCGCCCTCCCGTCCCAGGGATGGGAGCTGATCAGGCTGTGGCCACCTCCGAGTTACTGTGCTGCGCTAAATTTATTGGGACTCTCTCACCTCATTAAATGCTTAAATAGACCTGACAAGACAGGAAAATGGGACTTTTGAAAGAGATCGGAAAGGAAGGTGGGTGTTGGCAGGCTCCGAGTCACCTGCGCTACAGGGAAGGACAGGGCACAGCCAGCTCGCCTCGCTGCCCAGCAAGCCCTGCCCCGGGAGGAGATGGTGCCCGAATCATCGTCACTCTTCCAAGCAGGATGGAGAGGATGGAGGAAGAGAGGGGATCCGTGCCATCCATGCCTTTAAACTCGACTGAGCTTTCGCTCCCCAGGTAGCCAACGCCAACACCCCCAGCATCCCCCCCTTGCGGCTGCAGCCAAGTGGCTCCCCCACACCTTGGGGCAGGTTATTTATTTACAGCTCCCAGCTGTGCTGCACTCTCACCCCTCACCGCAGTTCCCCACTCAGTTCCCCACTGCTCCCTGGGGACGCAGCGGCAGGAGCGCCAGCCACGCTTTCCCAGCTCCAAACAATCCTAAAACCGCACTTAATTTTGATTTAGTGGGACAGCTACAGCGTAATGGCTGCGGGAGACCATTATCCTGTGACAATGTTCTGTTCCACTGTTATTGCTTCATTAATTAAGTACCAATTGACTATTAATTGCGGGAGAGATATTTATGATGGGAGGGAATCAGTTACCAAGCAGTTAAAGGTCAATGAGAGGTTTAGCTCGGTCGGTATTTACACAAACTCTGCACCTGCACAGGGTGTCCTGGCAGGCTGCAAACGGCTCCAGCACGGGCAGAGGAAGTGCCTTGCCCCCATCACACGTGGTCTGCGGCCGGAGGGAGCAATGAATTCAGAGCTGTGCATCCCCAGACGGTGCTCAGCCCGCTGGAGTCTCTTAAGGGAAAGATGCGCCTGAAATCTGAGGAGTGAACTGTCACACAAGTGGGTTTATTTATTTGCCTTCGGAGAGCCATCGCTCACTCAGGCAGCCTTCTGCAGCACCCTGCCCCGCGCCACCAGACACACACGCGTGGAAAACACCATGCTTAACTCCACCGACGAGCGTGGATGCCATTGTCACACACCAAACCTCTCCGAATTTAAGCGGCCAGCCATGCAAATTCCAGCTAATCCATACCAGGTCGCATTTTGCACTCTCTGGTTTGCTCTCTGCCTTTAAAATGTGCTTTAAAGTGACTCCAGGGTAATGTGTTCCCAACCTGAAAGGAGCTGCAGTTGGGAACAGGCTGCTTTTCCCTGCAGAAGAGCTCGACTCTTACAATGACGGGGAGATTATCTAAGGAGACCTTCGCTCTCATTTAACAAATTAAATGAGTAGATTTTTCAGGAGTTCAGCATCTGAAGTACTACGCTGTTTTTGAAAAACCTGGCTGTAAATGTCCTCACGCTGGGCCCTTTAGAAAAACCTGACTGCAGTAATGGCTGGGAACTTTTGAAACCCAAATCCGGCGCGCTGTTGAAGCGCTGACCCGAAATCAATCCTATTCAGGAGCAGACACCCATCTTTGGATGTGAAATTTACTCTCTACCTTCATTTCTGTTTAAAGTGAAAGCATTAAAAAAGGAGGAAAATAATCAAAGGGCCAAGCATCCCTTTCCCCTTCACATCCAGTCCTACAGCACCGACCAAACGACGCCTGACCAGCTCCTGTGCCCTGCACCCACCTCTTCCTCCCCAGAGCATCTGCAGGCAGGCTCTCACCCCCAGCAACACTCATCTCTCCCAGGACAGCTCTGAGGGCGCTGAGCCAAGACTGTTACACACCATTTATTAACACCATCACCATCCCTGCATAAACTCAGTGCACGGAAAGAGAAGATGCCCTTTCCTTTAGTGAAGCCAAAGTGATGCCGAGCGCTCTCTGGTCCCCAAGAATGGGCTGAAGAATCTCCATGCAGCTCTTTTCCTCCCTTTCCTGCGGAGGAATGTCTGCAGGGGAAGTCAGGCACTTTGCTGTAGCCCATCTCTGGCTCCCTGCACACCCCAGGAGCCCTGTCTGCTCAGCCAGCTGACACCAACAAGCCATCAGGGCCACCAGGGCCGCCAAGGCGACCCAGCCGCAGGGGAGAGCCGCACACAGAACACGGATCACACAGATCACAGGAGCTCATGCCACGCCGGCTCAGCACCATGCAGGAACCGGTGCAGAGGCCAGAAGCAAAACAAAAACCCAACCAACCACAAACCACAGGCTGAGAGCAGAAGGGGCTGAGATTTCAGCTTGAGTCTGCAGCCTCGCCTCAGCTTCTGCCTTTACTGCACAGGCTGGAGGGCTGTTCGGGCAGGGACAAACTAATGGCACACGCGGGGGACACAGCTACTGCTCGGCAGCACGCAGCCTCGGGACGCGGAGGCTCCTCGTCCGGAGCGCGGGACAGTCCGGGCTCCTTCCACCCCATCCCGCCCCTCCGTGCGGAGCAGCCTTTCCTCCTTTGTTCCGCCACAGCTGCTGAACTTCCCCTTCCAGCACCCCACTCGCATTGCTCACTTCTGCCTTCCAGAGCTGGCTATTATTATCTCAGTGTTTCGCAAAGGTCTCACATGCCTCGAGCCCAGCCCCGGGAAACAGCTGAAGGAGGCAGCTGACAGGAGAGCGGAGGCCCTGCATCTGTTCCTGCCTGTGCTGCTCACCCCTGCATCCCCCTCGGTGCTTCACCTGCCCCTCTTGTGTAACTGGTGGAGAGCCACGCTAAGAAAGAGCACCTAAATGATCAGCATCACTCCTGCCACGGCAGCTCTGAACGCACCCTCAGTGCGGGGGAGGAGGATGCTGCACGTCTCCAGGCTCAGCAGTTCCCCCAGCCAGCGCTGTGACCATCATGAGACAGACCCTTCCCTTCCTGTGCTCCCACGCACCACCCTTCAACACCAAAACTGCGCCTGAGGACACGAACCCTGCATTAAAACTGGGAATTTAACATGCAGAGACTGAGTTCTTTAACAAGCGCCCTGAAAAGCAGCTGCATGCTGCAGGAGAGAGGGGAGATGTGCTATCGAACAATAATAGCGAGATATTACCAATGTAGGGCTCTGATTGTGCCATATAAAAAATAAAACACACACCGGTTAATCAAAGAGCTACAGACACTTTTAAGTAATCCCAACTCTGGCTTTGCATAACTCCATACACTGCCAGCAGCACTCCTGTCGACCACAAGAGACCATCACACACATCAAAAATTCTCCTTTAAATTTATTTTCTGTAAAGATTGGTCTTTTGAACTGCAGCGGTGGAAGCTTAAGGGTACAAAAATCGGCCTTTTTTTGTCTCTCCTGCTCGTGGAGGATGCTGATCTGTGGGGAAAGCGCTGCCACAAGCCTCCGTGCCACGTCTGGATACCCGTCCTTTTCATGGAGCGCTTCTCTTACCAGCCGCTCGATTAAGACATTAAAGGAACGAAGGTGAAGGAAGGTTGTGCAGCAGGAAAGAGGCAGCACCAGGCTTCTTCCTCCTCCTCCTTGAAGGATACCGAACAACTGCCTGCTTCCCTGCGAGCTGCCTGGCTTTTGGGGAGCCAAAGCAGCCCCACGCTCCTGCCTGGAGCACCCCAAAAGCTGGCCAGGACACAGGGCTGCCACGTCCCAGCAGAGTGAGCCAGGAGGGAGCAGTCCCCCAGAGCAGAAATCTGGGGGCTGCTCCGGGACAGATCCCAGCTCCACGCCTGGGGTGGTGGTACCCTTGGGAACTTCCCAGCCCTGAACATTGCTGCGGTGCCTGGCAGATGCAGAACTGCAGCAGAATTCAGAGCTAGGATAATTAAGTGGTCCTGCTGCATTAGAGTGTGAAAATATTTTTGTGAGAGGTTTTATAGGCTAAAAATGTTAAAAATAGATCTGGCCTTAAGGCAGCAGCGTGGCTGGCTGGAATCCCAGGGGATGGGAGGGCTCCGTGCTCAGTGTGGGAATGCCCTCGGAGATCCAAGTGGGACATCCCTGCCTCGACTTCCCCGAAACTCCGCTTTATACGCACTGCTCTTCACATCGCCACGGAACTTTGTACAGGTGAGATTAAACACTGACACTTCCCCTGTGAGACATCAAAGGGAAGCTCACTGTACAAGTGGGGAAAGCAGAGGCAGAGCCAAGACCGGGATCCCAAGGTGTGTTTAAGAACGTGCACCAACACGTGCCCATCGTAAACACCTCCTCTGGAAGAGGCTTCAATGGGCTGCACAGAGCCTCCAGCACGCGGAACGCCTGCTCCATCCCACCGCCGCACCAAAGCATTCCCAAACAAATGTATGTTCCAACTCTTTTGTGCAGAACATGTTTAGTCTGGACACAGACATGAAGCAATTTGCTTTTACAGAACCAGGAGGTAAAGGAAGGATTGCAGAAACATCTGCTCAAAGCCGCCCCAGCACCGCGGAGCCAAAGCAGCCGGCCAGGAAGATGCGGGAGGAGATTCAGGAGTGGGTTTGGTTTATTACAATCTCAGCTCGGATTCCCAGTAGAGGATCCAGACTCCCCAGTGTAACGAGTGCATTAAGAGGGGGTGGGGGGAGAAAGCACATCCCGCCAAATGTATTTACTGCCTTTAATAATTCATCATACGCAGCCCAGATAGAGCGCAGCCCCTCGGAAAGCAGCAGCCTAATGTCTTCATAAAAGCTTCTCAACCAGACCTCCTCTCCACATCAATGGCACCAAAGGAAAACTAATGGCTCCAGCTGGCACTTGTTGAAAAGTCACTTAATATTTCACAACGCAGGGGCTCTGTTTAATGGGACACGTTGTTTTTCCCTAAGCAGTTGGAAAAAAACCCTTGACATCATATTAATAATGTCAAGTTTTATTGGTGCTCGGATTTGAAAGGATGATATTAAACTTTTCAGGCTGTCTGGGCTGAAGTAGGAAGCTGTTAAGATGTGGACAGTTTGGGTAACTGGGAAAATAACAGGTTTTGTCAGACATTTCTTCCAGAGCGTGGGGGAATGGTGTGGAGATCGGGAGTGGGGTACTTCTCTGCTGAGCTGGTGAGGAGAGGTGCTCCCTGCACTCCGCCAAGCGTCCTTTCACACCTTATTTACCTGCAGCCTCATTCCCTGAAACACAGCCATGCCGAATTACCTTCTGCCGTACGTAGCTGCACGTGAACGAAATAAGTCAGATGGATGCGTGATAGGCGAGAAACACGCGTATTATTTCCCTAGACATGCTTCCAGCTTGCCCGCTGTCAAATGACTCCTCATTACCGGTTTATTCTGGACCACTGGCTCCAAGAAATCCAGTTTTGACAACCCAGTGCTGCTCAGTGCACCTGAAGGATGGTATTTTAAATTGCACCTTTTGTTTTGCACGACATGAAATGGTGATATTGTGACTCAGTTTATCCAGAGGTTCAAGCAGCCCCTCCCCAGGTCCCATCCACAGCCTCTGGAGCTGATGGAATTTACTTTGCTCCATTAAGACAGTGCACGGCTCGCTGTGGCTGCTGCATGGCAAACAGCCGGCGAGCGCGGCCGCTCGGAGCGGAGGCTGTGCCTGTGCTCATTCAGCGTAGAAATTGTCCTTGGACCAGGGAGGTAAACCTGCTCTTCCCAGTTCTCCAGTGCCTTCCCTGCAGGGAGCGGGCGGCGGGTGCACCCAGTGCCCCAGTTCCTGCTGAATCCACACCCATGGAGCTGTGGGAGCACACGCACCCACCACCCGTGCCCTCAGCCCTCGCTCTGCACCCACCCAGCAGCCCACCCTTCCCACGCGCTCCAGGCAAAGAGCATCCCTGTCCCCAGCTCCCGCAGTCCTCCGGCCGCCTCTCTCGCAGTTAGTGCTTTCAAAAGGCAGCTTCTCCCTTTGATTATTTCCCACAGCCGTGCTGTACATCTCATTTCAATCACGGTTTTCCACTTGAACAGGCGAATAGACCTATTCTTGCTGACAGAATAGCCAAGGAGGAAGCTCGAGCTCTATTTGGGTAATTTACAGGACAGGCTTAGCTTCCCTCGCACACATCCTGGCCTTTACTCTGTGTCAGATTTTATCAATTAGCAATTAACAGTATAATGGACAGCTAAAAAAACCCGCTCTTTCCAGCGGTGTCTATTTAAAAGCCCTGAGCAGTTTGCTCACTGATGTGCTGCATTGCCTTTCTCATGACAATGTCACCTCACTGTTCCCCTGTGTCCCCTCGTCTCCACTGCCTGCCATCCTCCTCCTGGGAGCACGAGTCACCATCGCCAGCATGGGCCAGCACAAACCAACACCGTCACCCCACACAGGCTTACTGCAACTGCTCGTGGGGTGTGAAAGGGATCTGGATGCAAGAGACCACTAAAAGAGCCAGGGGGACCCATGATGTGGGGGTCTGAACACCTTGGGTGGCACCAAAGTGCAACAGCAGAGGACAAGACTGGGTGGTGGTGATTTCTGAAGGTACATAAAGGAGGGGGGCGTACCAACTGCTCCCAGGGAGCTTCGGGGCTGGGAAGGCCAGCAGCAACACAAGGTCCTGGATCACCTATGGCATGCACCACCCTGTTAACTGACATGCACTGTGGAGTGTGGTGTCTTCAGGTTTATATATAGGCACAGGCACTATTGATAGCACGCTCACACAGCCTCCTTCACCGGTGCTGTGCTGCTCCAGAAAATTCAACAAACTCACACTCTGTGGGAGAGTTATAAATAAGCAACTCGCCCACTCAAGAAGCTGATCCTGCTCCTCTTTTAGGCAACAGACATACGGAACTCCTCCGGCTCTTCCCAGGAGGATCACACAGAGCTGTCCCCTGGCTCTCGGCACGGACAGAGGCTCCCTGTGGTTACCCAGGGCTCGCACACAGCACGCTGCATCGCTGCACATCCCACAGTTCTCCCACTGGGGCAGACAGGCGTATTAGCTGGTACCTGCTGCTGGGACAGGTGAGCTTAAAGTCACCCTCATCCCAGCCCCAAAACCCAAACCAAACCCAGCTCCAGGTTCTCCAGGGGAGACCAAGTGTGCAGACCCACCGGCAGGACCACACAGAAAACCTATAGAAGAGCTGCAAGGAGCCTTCTCATCCCACACAGACAACAGCAGCACTGACATCAACTCCACCAGTGAAGTCCAGCGTGCCAGAGCAATACAAGAAGTCTTATGAAGAGTCTGAGACCAAGAGAAATTACTGTTATTTGGCTTATTTGAAGCCTATTACATGTTGTTTCTCAGGGTAGAAGTTAAAGGTTCCCATCAGGATGGAGAGTCAGTGCTGGAGGAACAGCAGGGATTTTCCTAAGTGCCTGGTGAGGTTCAACGCCCCAACAAAAGCGCTTCCAACAGCATTTTTCGGAAGTATTTAGCATGCAGCCTCCCAAGGTCAGGCTTTGCCCAGATAGCTCCATTTCGGACATTAACCTTGATGTCACTGGTCTGTTTGGAGTCACATACATCGCTGGCGAATGAGTAACGAAGCCACGTGTGCAAAGTGGGGAAGCTGATTTAGGGAAGCATCACCTCGAATTAAACACAAACGAAAAGAATTTTGCAAGTGCTTTTCTAAGCACATGAAAATGTAACAGGGTCGATGGCTACTTTGGGTTAAGAACTCGACAGAAATGCTTGACCTGCTGAATTCCCTTCAATGTCTGCAAGGGGGATAAAAACACCCCTCTGGCACCCCTGAGCTGTCCCCTGCGGGCACCCCAGGATGCTCTTGTGCAGAGCCCTGGTGTGGGCCGAGCAGCAGCGTCCGTTTCAAGAGCCCCCGACCTTTAATAATCGTTTCTGCTGTTATCTGAACACTTCCTAATTCATCCCCCTCTGTCCCTGAAAAATCTAAATCCTATTTAAGTTAATGCCCTTCATTTTCATTTATAAAGACAGATACAAAATAATTATTTCCTATCTCTGCTGTTTCCTTATCTTCTGTCCTAATAATTCCTCGCTGTCTCTCTTTCATCATCTGTCTGCAGTACAAGAAACTTTTCTGTTAGTTAAAATATTCTGTGTGTTCATTTGCCTCCTCTTTCATATCTCGCCGCCGCTCTCCCCCCACCTGCCCTCAGCTCCCCCCTCTCCCGGGCTGCCACTGCTTTTCACGCTCACCCTTCACACTGATCTTCACATCTTGCCGGTGTTTGGATTTCAGCTGGCAATTTTATATGCAAATTCCAGCAGGCCCCCTCTCCAGTCTCTGCCTTTGATATCCCACTCGCCCTGCCTGGCTGAAGTGCTCTGCATAAGCAGCGGCGTGCTCAAAATGACGGCTCCATCCTCACCCCGATGAAAGCGCCAAGGCGAGCGGGAACAGATGTGTCTCCTGGTGACAGTTTGATTAAAAGGAAATACGGGCGGTGTGCACGGGAGAGCAGCCCTGAGGGCGCCAGGAGAGAGAGACCCCGTCCTCCGGCAGGCAAGGGCACGGATTTGGCTCCGGAGCAAACGATGCCGGGGACGAGAGGCAGAGAAGAGGTGCGGGCTCTGCCAGGGACCAGGACCTTGAGCCACCCTCCGAAACCCACCGCGTTTGTCTGGGCACCCCTAGAGCGCTGGGGCTCCTCTTTGGGCTCAGCCAAACCGCCTTCAGGAACAATTAATAGCGACTGAGCATCCTTTATTATTCCACCCACCTTACCCAGGTTAGACTGTGCACGTTTGAGCCCTTTCCCCACGCACAGCCCATGAACATCCCATCTGGGGTTTGAAGGGAACGTCCTCCCAGCTCCACTGTCAGTACAAATATCAGCCCTGGCAAAGGCAAAGCACAAGTGCCAACAGCTCATTTCAAGTCCCCGAAGCAAGATGGCCATGCCTCAGAGCTGGCTTTTGGGGGAAATCTTATGAGCTCCCTTCCACAAGATGTTTATGGTTACGTACCATCCCGTGTTGACGCAAACAACGCTTGCTGGGTGTGTGCATGCCTTTATACAGTTATTAAATCTATTCTCTCGCCATCCATGTTGTCAAAATAGTCTGTCTGTTCTCTGCTCTGCAGGGCCAGCTACTCTTCCATTACCCAGAGAGGGTTTAGGTGGCTGCAGTCAGAAGAAACAGGACTGTAGGTGAGCAAAAACGGACAGCAGAGCTCTGAGCATCCAGGATTCCCAAAATGCATGCACTTCCCAAGGACAGCCTAAGCTTTGCTTGTTCCTTTGGACTACGGAAAATATTGCATTCCCAGCGCTGGATGTACCCTTCTCTAGATCTCCTCCAGCTTCCCAAAGATGTTAAAATTGACTCAAACTCATTTACTCACAGGCAGAACGTTAGAGCCCCAGGAACTGTTCACAGTCACTCTGCAGCTCTGGCCAGAAAAGGAGCTCCAACTCACGCTGCCGAGCACGGAGCGATCACTTCTGATAAATAATTTTGAGTAGTGACTCATCAGCAGCCTATGCAGGGAGTATATATTTAAACCCGTGCAGCTTAAACAACTGTTAAAGATGTCAGTTTATCATGCAGACAGTTTTTATTGAAAAGAGAAGGAAAAATATCATTTTTTAAATTAATGAGAGCAGACCTTATCTCAGCTGCTTTGACTACACTGCATTTTGGAAAACATCCTTTTATCACTCACAATTGCTTCTCCTCATTGGGCCCACACACCAACAGCCACATTTCAAAAGGCTTTATAAACATTAACCAACAAAACCTCAGCGCTGGGAGCTGCAAAAGCAACCAGTGAGGGAGATGAATTCACTTGCCCAAAGTTACATTCAATCAAGGCAAAGTCACGAGTGGACTCTGGGTCTTGGCTCCTCGGCTTGGAGCCAGTGTGGTCCCCATGCCACAGCCCCAAACAATCCAGCCCTGCTGGGAGCGCGCCAGCACAGGCACTGCCTGACGCTCCGGGAGCGTGGCAGCCTCCCCCTTGGGGATGGAGCGTTTCCCTCCACACTTCACCCAGCAGCTGGAATTGTTATTTTTTTAACCCCTGTTGTCAGATCTGGGGTCACAGATGAAAGCTTCCCCCTTCCTTCAGACTCCCTAAATCACTCCAGCCCTCACATGGAGCATCTTAAGACCCACACAGCTCAGAGTGTCTGATTACAGGCTTTGATGTGCTTTATTACCCCAGAAAGCGATGAGAATGGCAGCACCACGTGGGCAGGACAGCTGCTGCTGCTCGCTGGGTCCAGGGGACACCAAGAAGCCCCTGAGGTCAGCAGCAACTCAGGTAAGGTGGCAACAGGACACCCAATGTGGGCTGCAATCCAGGCAGGGAGGGAAAGGCAACTCTTCCACCATATGGGATTTTAAATTAATCCTGTCAGCTCAGCTAAAGGGGCTGCCAACCTTACAGACAGCTCGCTGAAAGCTCCTGCTCAGCGGGATGATCCTCTGACAGGGACAGCACCGCTGTCGGCAAGGCTGCTGCATCCCGCATCCCACATCCCGCCTGTGGGACCGCATCCCGCATCCCACATCCCGCCTGTGGGACCGCATCCCCCATCCCGCCTGTGGGACCGCATCCCACATCCCACATCCCACCTGTGGGACCGCATCCCCCATCCCGCCTGTGGGACCGCATCCCCCATCCCACATCCCACCTGTGGGACCGCATCCCGCATCCCACATCCCGCCTGTGGGACCGCATCCCGCATCCCACATCCCGCCTGTGGCACCGCATCCCGCCTGCGCTCCCCACCCCACAAGGGCGCGCACAGAGACGGGGGCCTTCAGAGGACAGAGTGAAATACAGACAGAGCTAAAACAAATGAGACTCTGACTTTGGGATGGCAGCTGGCAAGAGGAGGCAATAAAAAGACAATGGATGATCCATAAGAGGTAGATTGGGACTTCTCCCATAAGACAGGAGGAGTGGGGCTTTCAATAACATCAGACAGGAGGAAAGTCCAAGCTGATAAAAAGAAGCACTTTTCCAGCACAGTAATTAAGTCGCTGTAGTTATTGCCACAGGAAATAAGGACAAAAGCTTAGCAGGACTCCAGACGGGACTGCGTGCTGGCCCGGCGGCCGGGAGCGTCCAGGCTGGCTGAAGTGTTTGAAACGTGTTTTAAACCTCGTCTCTCGTGCTGAAGAGCACCTTGAAGCCTTGTGCATGGGGCAGATAATTACACATTTATTAGCTCGGCCTCAAGTTTCCTGACAGCTGTAACACAGACTGGGAGAGCAGCACAAATCCTGCTGGAAACAGCTCACGCAGCTCTGAGCACCCCCGGTCCTGGGAGGGGGAGATGCCCCTTCCCCCCACCTCGAAAGCAGCTAAATCAAGCCCTAATGGAGTAGCAAGGAGCTGGCTGCTGATGAAAATCCGCACAGCCGGGTATGCTTAAGGGGCTGAGAGAACTCTTCAGCCAAGTCCCTGCTGTGCTCTTTTCAGGAGAGGTCCTTTTAACTCGGTGCTATTCCCAGACCATTGCGCTGATTTAAATGTTAACACGCTCTCCAGGATACAGGCACCTCCCGCGCCCAGAGGCAGCGCCGAGTGATGCTGGCAGCAGCCAAGAGCCGGGGTGCTGGGGGACGGGCGCTATGGGGTCCCCAGGCTGCCCAGCTCCCAGGAAGGCTGAGCACCCCAGAGAAAGCAGGCACTTCGCAAAAGAAGCCGTGCTGCCAATTTGCAGGAAATACTGAGGATATTTAGTAAATGCACATTACAAAGAGCAACACGGGTGGGAAACAAAGGCAAGGGGGGAGAAAAAGCCACTCTGAGAACGCAGCCAGGAAAAACGTTCAGGGAATGTACTTGGGGATTTGCGAAAGCTTAAGTCTGGACACAAATCCCTGCTCTTTGTGCTTAACAATAGAGGATGAAGGCCGGTGTAGTTTGCCCGGCTGCGATGGAGGGATCTCGGCTGCGATGGAGGGATCTGCGCTCACAGAGATACCGTCACCCGGGGCGTGCAGCCGTGGCAGCCGTGGCACGCAGCACCAGCTCGCTGCGTACCTGCTGTGGCAGCCACGGGGCACAGCCCCAGCACGGCACTGCCGGCACGGGCAGGGCTGCAAACCACGCTTTCACCAAAGGATTCGACAGAGGATACAAAGGGGCACATCCCGAAGGCGGGCATGGCAAGAGGCCTTTTACCCCCCTCCCGAGCCACGCGGGCACAGAACCGCCACACGCTGCCGGGGTGACAGTGTGGGGTGGGGAGGGAAATGACAGGGGATGTCCCTCTGCAGCCTCCTCTCCGTGCAAGATTTCCCCCTCTTCCCTGCTGGTGCCTGCAGCAGCATCGAAAGCTTCTGAACAAGGCTCCCAATAATCCATCAGAGGTGCCACTGCCCATTCATGCTCGGCGGGAGCTCTGCCTCTCCGCTAAATCCCTCAAGCCATCTCCAAATCAGCTAATCTCCATCTCCACCACCTCCCTCTTTCCAGTGACCTTCTCCCTCCCATGCACTATCTGCAGGCTTCCAGATAACTCCCTCGAATCCTTATCTGCAAGAGTATTTTAGCTCCTGTCCTGGCACTGTGCTCAAGCAGCGGTGAAGACATGCGAGGAAGGCTCCGGGAGCGTTCAGGAGGGGATGGGGGGACGGCAGCTTTCCAGCTGCTCACCTGAAGCCTCTCCAGCACCTCCAGTTTTGCACAGAGCGACGTGCCTCACATCAAAAGCCCATCCATCACCAAACCCTCGCAGCAGACCCCGCCGCACCAACCTGTGAGGAATAATAGTTCCTTCACATGGAGCTGGGTCACTCTCACACACTGGCTTTCCAGAAGTGCCTTGGAGAGCACCAGTCTAACCCAGTAACACACCCGAGCTGTCCTGGATCCGTCCCGAAGGCAATGGGGCAGGGAAGCCACCCCAAAACATCCCAGCGCTCTGTACCCCAGGGGTCCCCAGGAACACAGCCACTAACTGTACCGGCTGCAAGCAGCTCACCTCTTCAACTTGAAAGATGTGTGATTTCTAAATAAGGTGGAATTCCCAGGTCCCTTATAACCTGCTCTCATTTTAACGACACAGAGCTTCACCCCATAAGTTCCCCAATGTAAACAGACACCATGAAGGAGATGGATGTTGACTCCGCCGTGCTAATGAGGAACGCCGGTATTACACGAGCGGCCGGGGCGCAGAGGTGAGGGCTTATTGCTCCACAGAGAGAAGGTGGTGGTGGTGCAAAGGCATGGGCTTTGGCAGCCAGGTTACTCAGAGGTTGCACACAGCCTCTGCTCCCTGCTTCAGCCCTGCCTCTCTGCAGCTAATGAATGCTACAGGAGGAGAGGGAGGAGGCAGAGGCTGGAGGGAAATGGAGCAGAAATGCAAGGCTGCCATCTCAGATCTCTCTCCAGAAACGGAGGCACAGCAGCACCCAGTGCTGCGCGGGCTCAGCTGGAGCAGAGGGCGAAGGGAGAAATGGCCAGGGCGGGCATCGCTGAGGGACGTGTGCCAGGCTCTGAGCTGGGCACACACACGCCACCACGTGCAGGGGAATCTGCTGGGCAGCCACACCTGGAACTGGGAAACAGAGGCTGGTACTGGCTTTGCCGCACACTGCCTCTCTGCTTCTGGTTCACCCTCTGCTGAGGAACAAACCCAGCTCTCCCCCAGCTGAGCTCCCCTGAGCCTGTGCCACCTCCCTGCTCCCAGCAGCTCCCCATCGTGTGGGGGCTGCAGCAGAGCCTCTCCCTCTGCGGAGCAGTTCATAACACTGAGCAAAGAACTGCCACGGCCACAAGGCTGCAGCGAAGGAGACGAACGGAGAGCAGCAGGAATCGGTGATCTCCGTCTCCCCACGCGCCACCCTCCTGCTCTCCCCGGGGTGACGCCTTGCCAGCACCCGCTGCCGCGCTTTCCGACACGCAATCACAGCTCAGAGGCTCTGGCGTTTCCTTAGAACACCTCAAATTGCTTTTTTTACACCTCGCTGCTCAGTGCCAACCCCAATTCATGTTATTTGTGCGTTTGCTTAGGGAACATTATCTGATCAGTCACCCTGCGAGAGGCTGGGGAAGAGGCTGCAGCTCCTGCCCGTCACCAAGGCAGGTCAGGTCCAAGCCGTGCAAATGTGTTCTCAGGCAAGCTGCCCCCCCCGTGCATGGGCAGACCCTTGCTGGGTCCTGAGCACAGGATGGCGTGGTGCAGGGCAGTCCCAGGGGTAACACCAGGGTGCTGAGGATTTGCCTGCGCTCCATGGAAGCAGAGAAGAGAGCGCTTGGCACAATCATGTGCATCCCCTCTACTGGCAAAAGCTGGAAAAGGCAACACCCAAAAGCCTCGTGGAGATGCTGGGACTTGTGAAATACATCTAAAAGGTAAGTATTGGTGTACACCTCAAGCAGCACAGCACGTTTCTCAGCGGGCATGGGCTGCACAGGCACTGCCAGTGCCACCAGACATCCCAGCCTGGTTTCTTCCCTCCAGGGAAATGTGGAGGTTAAACAACATAACCTTGCACTCTGCAGCCATGAGAAGTGTGCAGAATAGTGAGTGTGGCTCAGCACCTCAACATCAGTGACCCTGTGCCCCCATGCCTCCCACCCCATCAAACTGCCACCCATCGCCACAAGTGCCACAGCCCTTGTTGGAAAGAAGGTGCAAAAATTGCTACAACTAATAATTTCATATTAGCCCATCCCTCCAAGCTGTTCCTTCCCAGCCATCTGCATGTCCCAAAATGTGAGGTTTTAGTCATAAATGCCAGGCCTCATTTTGGAAATTCATAAGCTGTTTTGCTTCCATTACCTGAACAGCTTCCAGCTCCTCTAGCCAGGCATTTTAATTCCCTGAACTCTGCCACGAAACGGCACGGTCGGCTTTGCGACACACAGCTCCCACACCACGGAGGCCGAATCCTCCCCTGTCCCCAGGAATTCCCTCCTCCTCCCAACAGCAGCCAGGTACCCAGCAACTCCAGCCCGTGAGCCCATCTGCTGGAGCACAGGGGGGCACGGGCACCGCAGCAGCAACAGATTAGGAGCTGTACTCCAGAAAGGGGACATATTTCAACTCCCATATTGCAGCCACAACCTCTGATGCACCATCAATTAATGGCAGCAATAATTACAAATGGAAAACTGCAGACCTCGGAGCAGATAATGTGTTTCCATTAGATTAAGTAGTCATAGAAATCAAAAATAAAACCTATACTTCGGCTAATTAAGCCCACTCACCATCTGATGAAGATGTGTTGTGATACCATGGAAAAGCACCAAAGAGCTATTGTAAGTAAACCAACACGACTGAGTATTAATGCTGTATTCCTTGTCAGAAGGGATAATTGATCTGCCCAGAGGTTAACCAGGATAATTACTGCGAGCTGACAATACTGTCAATGCGAAACCCTCTTCCTCTGTGAGGCAGCACTGGGAGGGGGGGGAAAAAAGAGGCTAAACCCCTGAACCTGGACAGTCCTGTGTTTCCGACCTCGCCAGCACCTGACGTTACACAAAGCCACTGGGTGCCTGTTGACGTTCTTCCCATCCTCAAACCTTCGCTGCTACTCAAAGTTATGATCAAGAAAAGCTGATCTGGGGTTCTCTAAAAATAAATCCCTGCAATTCCTTCGATTTTGGGGGCAGAACAAACCATGCTTTTTCACCTGGCTGTGAATCACACCGACCAAGCCAGACACGGGGATTAAGTCCCTTTACTTTGGAGAGTCTGGAGTCAGATTTTTACAACAGCATCTTTGAAAGCTTGGCTCCAAGCACCCACATCAAACCACTGCTCTTCACCCCGCCGTCCTGTGAGCAGCACCGTCCGCCGTGTGTCACGGGATGAATTACTGTATGCAACGAGCAGTTATTAATGGTCTGCTGCCAGACCCCAGGGATGTGTCTGCTGGGGGCACTGCTGGGTCCGAGGTTGTGCACTCAAGTATTTTCATTCCTGACCAAAATGCCAGAATAGAAAGAATGATGAGGTCTGCAGATGACACTGTGCTCGGAGTGGCACGGTTTAGGATTGACAGCGATCCTGGCGCTGGAAACATGATCTAAAAACCCAGGGAAGCCAACGAACTTCTACGGTACAGCGAGAAAAACACGACTGCCGGAGAAGCCCGGGGTTGCTGTGGGTCACAGACTGAACACGACTCGACAGCACCACGGCACCGTCGCGGGACGCAGTTCCTGACACGGGGCACGAAGGAGCTGTTCCGCCTGGGAACGCCGCTGCCAGAAGAGCCCAGGCTGCCCAGGGGCCAGCGCCTGCTTCGGGGCATCTCCCCTGAAGGGCACCCCCTTACAGTCCCTGTCCCCATGAAATCTGTTCACAGAAAATAAAGATAAAAGGGGCATGACAGTGCATTTAATTACATATTCAAAGATGGGGTTTCGGTGTTATTTACTCAGCTAGGACAACGCGCTTCGGGTTCCAGGTTTGGTTGTTACTGTGGAAACCAGCTTAATGCGGATGTATAAAAAGAAAGGGCTCGTCAATTAAATAATTCAAAGAGCAAAATCAAAGCTGGGGGAACACAGTACCACAGGTTGCTCTGGCTTTGGGGTCCCAGGTTCTGATGCTCTGCTCCAGAGGCACGAGGTGTCGCTCGGGCAGTGCTGTCCCCTAGGACACCCAAAAGCACCGAGCCACTGCCCAGAATGGGGGATCTGAGGCCATGCAGTGAGATCTGAGGCCAGACTGGGGGTTACCCCCACCAGCAATGCCAGGCCACCGCCAGTGGAGGGGATGAGGGGAAAAGTAGTGCTACCAAAAGCTGGGAAAAGCCCCATGCAGCTTGCTGCCCCTCCCTGCCCACTGCAAGGAGGGACACCATGGCTGGCAGCATGG
Organism: Podargus strigoides; assembly: GCA_028020825.1. Taxonomy (NCBI): domain Eukaryota; kingdom Metazoa; phylum Chordata; class Aves; order Caprimulgiformes; family Podargidae; genus Podargus; species Podargus strigoides. Next base: position 654,397 of record CM051646.1, read on the forward strand.
CCCCTGCACATCTGTCCCTCTCCAAGCAGCTTAGCCACATGTCACTGTCCTCTATTTTTAAAGAGAGGAGCACGGAAGGGATTAAGGGGCCATGGCAGGTCATGGGACAGCTGGGGTGACAACACCCATCTCTGCAACGAGAGCCCAGGGCCTCAGCAGCTGCTCGGGTCCCATCTGCCCCGGCCTCGTCCCCATTCCCAACAGGAGTTCTGCAAACCCCATTTGCTTCCGCAGCTGCTGTCACACTGGGAGAGGAACGGAGGATACTGGACAAGCCACAGAGGTTATTTGTCTCGCTTTGCAGAGGAAACTACATCAACGATGTGCTTGGAGGAGCTAAGGGCATGTTTGACAGCATCCATAAGGTCTTCTGTCACCCTGTCCAAAGGATATTTCTTTTCTGTCCAAACACCACCATCATTACTTAACCAGGGCTGGAAGATGGATTTCTGTGTTGTCTCCTCCCGTTACACTCGCTGTCCTCACTCATCACACACCCGTCAGCCCCTCGCCGCGCTGGCCCCGAGTCCCAGGCTCCCGAAGCGAGTTCTCCCATCTGTCAGGGCAGGGTCAGGTAAGATCTGTATCCCCCCCCGTGCCCAGTTGTTAAACCAACCCCGAGTGGGGACCCAGCTGATGTGTGTCAGCACCAGCAGTGGGTGGGTACCCTGCACCCCAGCCCCACTGGCTTTGATCGGTCTTATTGGAAGCTCAGCTCCCACTCAAACCCCTCTGAAACCTCTTCATCAGAGGAGGATGAGGCAGGACTGAAGCATCCTCACACACAGCCATCTGTCCTCAGAAACCCACCCGAGCTCAGCTCTCTGCCGCTGCTGAGAGCCTCTTGGAGCCCAAACAAAACCTCACGCAGGACAAGCGAGCGTTCGTGGAGGAATGCTGCTTCAGCCACCAGCTCTGCGCAGGGCAACCTGCCAGTCCCCTCGTGGAAAGGGGTGCAGCTCCCCAAAGCCCCCCTGGCTCCCTAAAGCCCCTCCTTTAGCAAGAGCCAGCTGCGGCGGAGGAAGAGGAACTGGCAGCCAGCACTTTTAATTGAGTAATTTAAACATTATTGATTTTTCCTACTAGCTGGCAAGGAGGCCCAGACCCCAGGCAGACCAGGAATGATTAAAAAGTGGTCTCTGCTCAGACAACCAAGATACCATTCTCCTCCGGTGTGGAAGCAGAAGTGAGGTGCTGGGTCAGCTTTGTTCCCAGCAAGGGGAGACGGGGAGCACAGGACTGGACATCATCACATGCCTGCTCCATTCAGGTTAAAGGAAGACAGAGGTGGTTTACAGATACAGGTGAGCAGTCACAGCTGAACAGTGTCCCAGCACCACAGCACTACAGCCAAGAACACCCTGAGCATCTCCTCACACTGCAGATTCTGCCCAGGCACCCAACACACGCTTTGCATCAGCAAATTGCAAACAGAGAGTGGGAACTGCAGCACAGCAGCACTAAAGGGATCCCCAGGCTGCAGGGGGACGCAGGAGCTGCCAACCCAGCCTGGTCCCTGTAAGCGTGGCAGCCAGGCAGCTCTGCAAGCAGACGTGACAGAGGGCAGCAAGGGGCTTAGTGTGCTCCTGTGTAGCAGAGTCATGCTTTGGAATATGCTTGCAAATGTGTAAATCCCCTGGAGCAGATGGAGCCTAAGCAGGTTACGCATGCTCTGGCACTGCTCCTGCCCCGACCGCTGCTCTGTTTGGACATGTGAGCCAGCCGTAAGCTGCCAGCTCCTCCTTTGCCTCGGAAACCCGCAGCCATGCAGCTACCCTGCTCCAAAAATCTCCCTGCTAAGGGATCCACCAGCTCGCAGCCAGGCTGCAGAGGAGAGCACAGGATGGTGAAGTGTTTCCCCTACTAGGAGAGATGAACTTGTTACAGAACAGCTGCCGACGCAGTGGTGAACACAGCAGCATCGTGCACAGACACTGGAGATGCACTTTAATGGCTCTGCTATTGATCTGCCTTTGACACTGGAGCAAGTGGTGGGAGAAGGAAAAAGGGAGCTTGCAGCCTGGTCCTGAGGGGTACTACTTCCATCAGGTCCTACTTGGGGGTTCGGAGGTTCCCCTACAACACGACAGACCTGGGCTCTGTCACGCCAAGTGCCATACAAACAACCCCTGCTTTCAGGGTCTGCACCCCTGAACCTCCACGTCCCCAGCAGGAATCCCCAGCTGTGGCAGCCAGCCTCCCCGGGACGCACCCAGGGACTGTCCCCGGAGCAATGGCAGCCTGAAACACTTGAGGAGCTGAGGCTTCTTTCCCCAAGCAACAAAAGAACAAAAACTAGCAGAGCTGAAACCCAGCCCAATATCAAAACAGCCCCAAAACTTCACCAACTCCAATGAAAAGGCCCTAACAATCGTGTGTCTCCCCCCGCCGATAATCAAGATCGTTCTCCCTTTTCAGTTCCTCCAGCTTCCCCAAAGAGAGCAAACGTGCGGAATGGACTCACCGATCAGGAACTCTCGAAGCATTTAAATAAGCAAGCAGTTAAACACTTCTGTAAGGTGGGGAGGGGGTGGGAAGGAAACTGTTCAAGTGATTGCAGGATGACCTTAAAGCCTTCCACTACTGTAGCTGAGCACATTAGGATTTAGCAAGCTTGGCTGACTCAATCACAGCATCCATCCCCACCTCACCCATCACACCCTGACACAGCTCAGCAGAGACCTGCTGTGGTCCCTGTGACAACACCGGACCCGTAACCTTCCCCAACCACCTAACCCTACCTGTTTCCTCCTGGCTACTTAGAACAACTATTTACCCATCATCTGGCAACAGGAGAACACAAGCCAGTGCCCAAATAACCCCTCCTGGGCAGCCAGGGTGGGCTGCAGCATCAAGGGCACCACCTTCAGCATCCCCACGGGCCCTGGCACAGCCCAGGAGGGGCCAACGGAGCAGCCCTGGCCAGGAGCCGACCCTGCCCGCCAGCCGCCTCACCCAGGAGCATCACAAAGGACTCGCACTTCCACGCTGCTTTTAACAAGGGGACTTCAAAGCCCTGGGAGACTCAGAAGGCCCTGCGACACCTTTAACAAGAACATTTTTAGTCTCAGTTTTATGGATGAGGAAATTGAGGCTAGTGAGGCGGAATAATTTGCCCACATGCCAGAGGAAAGGAGGAAAAGCAGCAACTACGAAGGACAAATGTGAGAGGTGTCTGAGCTCCCCGCCAAGAGCAGCCTCGGGGGAGCAGCCCCCCCGGCAGGGCTGGGCAGAGTGGGGACCACCCGGTCACAGCCAGCCCCGGGACCCCGAGCAGCCCGCGCACACCGGGGGCACGGTCACACGAAGCAGGGGGCACTTTGCAGCGATTACACGGGAAAAGGGCGTTAATGACCCAGTTCTGCACAAGGGTTATTCTTCCCTGAGCACCGACCCCGGGACCCGTTACCTGCAATGAAACACAGAGCGAGGCGGCTCCCTCACCTGGCACAGCCGAGCCTGGGCAGCACGGGGGGGGAGGGCTGAAATAGCCACTTGCACAGGACAGGGCTGGGGACAGGGCAGACCCGAGCCACAGGACACCTGCGAGCACCCCCGTGTCCCCAGCCCCGGCCCCGGTTGGAGCCACCTCACTGACGAGCCTTGTCATCCTTCCTCAAGACTAATTTCTTTAAATTGCAAAATCTTACAGAGCTATTAACCTCAAAAGAGTTTAACATATGGCAGCGCAAGGCTCCCTCTTACCCTAATTATAAGGCTTGCAGTAATGGGGCTGTCTTTTAAGTTACAGCTGCTATGCTTTTGGCTTTTCACTAACATTACATCCTATTAAGGAGCTACATTTAATGCATGCAAATTGCCAGAACACAGAGTGCTCCGGACCAGGGAGGGGATGCGTTTGAGCAACAGCAGCAATATCCCAGGGTCAGGCTCACCCTGCTGAGAACTCCGCATGAGCCATCAATCAACCTCCACTCATTAATTAACTAATTCATTAAATATCTTTATAGATGAAGGCTCATCAAGGCGGAACATTGTGTTGACAGCGACGTCCTGTCAGCACTTAGTGGTACAAGCTCCTTCCCCCTCCCCAGCCCAGCCACTCGCCCGAGCTGGCGCTGCCACCGCCACGCAGCTTACCTGAGCTCCGAGCAGCGATCCCAGCTCCGGGGAAAAGGCCTGCTCCTGCCCCCCACCCCCTTATGTGGCCTCTCCCGGCAGCCCCACAGCTTTCAGCCGTTACAATTAGCCCGCCCTGCCCCCCCAGCTGCCCCCATCACTGCCCCTGCAGCATCCTCCACCCTGGAGCACTGAGCACCACAGCAAGAGCAGAGCTCGGTTTTTAATGAGGAATAATAATAAAGTTTGCAAATAAAAATACTTTCTAAATAATTAATAAAGAAGGCAAGGGGAGGGTGCACGGGGCGTGTGGAGCAGGGGGATGGGACTGGCTGGGGAGGGGAACAGAGGAGAAACCCCCACAGCAGAAGGTTTCACAGCCCGGCAGGGAAAGGCGCCGCCGCGGTGTCTGTGTGCCAGACACAGCTATGAGCCACGGTGGGTGCTGCTGGTAGCGACAGCAGCTCCGAGCGGGGCCAGGTCCTGCCCGGGAATGCTTTCCGAGGTGTCACCAAACAGGACAAAGGGGATTTTTGGGAACGCCGCCTTAGCACTGAGTGCCATTTTCCTGTCGCATAAATAAACCCACGCCGGAGATGGAGGGGGAGCTGCTGCGGGCAGAGCTGGACCCGAGCACCCCCGGCCAGGCGCACTCGGAGATGTGAGCCCCCACCTTACTGCCACCCCCCCCGCACCCCGAACCACCCCTGCAATCACCCCTCGGTTAATTGCGCTGCTGTGTGTGCAAGCGGAGCGCCCAGTGCCACGGCCCTGGCTCCAGCCCAAGGGCGAATTCCCTGTCCTGAGCCCGGGCTCCAGCCCGGCGGAGTGGAACGGTGCAGGGACCGCTGCCAGCATCCCCCCCCAGCCCGGGGCGCTCCGACCTGGCCTGTCACACTCCTGTTTCCTGCGGTGGCCGGGTCTCATCCCGCTGCTCCGAGGTGTGACCACATCTGGTCACTAATGCCACCCCCCCCTTCCCTGCCAGCTCCCACCCCGCGGTGATGGGAGCCTCGGCACCAGTCTCGCTCCCTGAAGGAAAGCCTCCTGGCTGCCGTGCCACAAGCTGTAATACTGAAAATGGCCGTAAATTCGGAAAATTGGCACACTGTGGTCCAACAAGACAATTTGGGGATCGCTCCAAACAGCTGGGCAGCTGTGGGTGCCACGCCGCCTGCATCCTAAACTGGGAGGTGGAAACTGGGCGAAGGTACCGTGAAAAAAATCAGTTTCTGGCCTGTGAGAGAGGGGGGAAAAGCCAAACCCTGGAGTAAATAGCTGTAATGAACTACTTCACACGTCCTTTCTTCTGGGGACAAAGGGCCAGGGGGGGTGCAGATAATATCTGGACACCAGGCACCTTTCGCAGCCAGCTCGTGCGGTTCTGCCGGGCAGCCTGCAAGCCGGACCTCATTAACTTCTACTGTTATCTCTGCAGCCTTCTGCATTGTTTGGTTAAACTTCAATAACTTGTTTGGTGGCTTCCTCTGATGGCGGCAGAGCTTTGCCCCCTCCCGCCAGCAGCCCCGAGTTCACGGGGGGGGCAGGAGGGGGTTGCAGAGGGGGTCTTGGGGATGCTCCTCCCCAGCCGGCTCTCGGTGAGCATCGTGCTCGTTGTGCTGCCCAGCCCCCCTTGGCTCCAGCAGGAGCCTTCGGAGCGCACGAAGCCCCGGTACTCAGTCTGAAATGCCAGCCTGCAAATTGCCAGAGCCTGCACAGTCCGTGGGGGCCACTGCGAGCCCACCCGTGTCTGCCTGCAGAGCACCTCCATTCCCGGACCCTTCCCCAGCCCTCCCCTTGCCCGAGAATGGTGTGAAAATGCTCTCTGTGCAATTAAATCAGCAAGGTTTTACCCAGGTGTTTGCATGTGCATTGAAATGCAGAACGGCCCCGAGCTGTTTGTCTTAAGAACGTAATGAAAATGCTGTGTTTATTGCGGTGTGTTGTACGTGTGAATTGTAGGGGTACAGAGTGCCCAACAAATGGAACACGCTCCTGCAGCCCGGGGGTTCCTGCTCACACCTCGTGTAGCCACGACAGCAGAGAGGAGCCAGGGAACAGCCCCAGCTCCCAGCAGTGTGCCAGTCTGTGGTCACCGGCGGTGACCCATCGCTCACCCAGCACAGGTTCACTTGACCCCCTTTTTGTGGCTCTGCAATGTGCCTTTCTTCTCTTTCCCCTTGTGTTTTTTTTCCCCACACGAATCTGAGGCCATTTTCAGTATTACAGCCTTTGCTGCATAAACCAGGGGGATTTTCTTCGGGGAGCGACAAATTGGTTCAGAGGTTTCCATTAAGTCCCATTTGCACAGCACGGGCGCTTTCAAGGGCCGAGCACAGCAGTCTGTGCACTCTGAAAGAAATGGGGCGTTCTCCGTGCCCGGCTTCGGCCCAGTTAAGCTGGAACAGCCCCATTAAGCTGCTTTTCCAGAAGATCAGCCAGTCACTGGGACAGTGCTCTGCAGCCTCATCCTCCTGCACCCCATGGCTGAGGAGCCCCAGGCACAAGATGAGGGCTTGGCTGGAGGGTGCCCTGCAAATAGGGTTCAGCTCCTCGAGGCAGAGAGCAGCCCCCCTGAGCATCCCCATCACTCCTGGAGCCCACTGCCCTGTGAGTTCCCCTTGCTGTTCCCTTCGTGAGCTGCCCCCAGCTGCCAGGTCCCTCCTGTCTGGGCTGGGCTCTCCGGAGCGGAGCCTGGTGACAGTGCTGAGGGATGTGCTGCGATGGTGAACCCGTCTCTGCCATCACCAAACCACCTCACCGGCTTGGGGACACTCTCAGGAGTCTCTCCAGACTCCTTTGCTTGCTTTGGTCCCCTTCCTGTCCGCTCCCTGGCAGGGATGGGAGAGCCATCACCTCTCTGCCCGTTCCCTGCGCAGGGGCAGGCGCTGGCAGGGAGCTGTGTGACTGATACGGTGATTATGCCATTGCACCTTGGCAGGGCGGTAATTGTGCCAGACAGAGCTGTTTAAATACCACCAGACAGAGTATTACTCACACGAAAATGAGGCCTTAAATGTCATTATTTGTGTCATTATTAATAGCCCCTAATTGTGTTCTCTAATCATCATGAAAATATGTTAATATTAATATTCACATCAAAACTGCCTAGGGAACAAGGAGAACTACTTTTTTTTTAAAACCCAACCCTGCCATATGTCAGTCCCCACGGATGTGAGACACTTGCATTGTGTGCACACCCGATGGACTGCGAGCAGGGGAGATGGGGTTTGGTGCTGGGGTGCTCTGCTCCCAAGGGCATCCCAAGGACACGTCAGCATGTCCAAAGAACTCATGTCCTGAGACCACATCGCTGCTTCCTAAGGAGCTTTATTTCCTTTGGGGACGCTTCCATCAGAGGGAGCAAAGCTGCGTTTTTTCTTTACACACAGAATCTCTGACGATGCAGGGATATCACAACCTTTTGCAGCCTTGCTACCTTTTTATCCATATTTATTTTCCTCTATTAAGTTCAGTCTTTTCATTGTGCTTTTTTTCATACCAGCGTGAAAATCCACCAGAGATGATGACAACAGCATGAACCCCCCAAAGAAGTGTTTGGAAGCAAGGCTCCCAAAGGCAGTAACTGCAGTGCCTGTTGCTGAGGAGGCTGAGATGTCCTGGGCGAAGGAGCCAGGGATAATTTTTCCTGGAAATATGTATTAATGAGAACAAATCCCTTTCTCTGCAGTTTTCCGCAGTTCCATTTTCCTAGCAGCTCTCCTCGCGAGCATCCACGTGCCTCACTCACTGCCTGCGAGTCCCTTCGAGGTCCCCGGGTGGGGCGGGGGAAGGAAGTTTGGGAAGGTATTTCACACTCTCACGTGAATGATTTTCCCGTAAAATATTAATGCCGTGTATATATAATGTAATTGATTCCTTAGGGCAATAACCTCTGACAAAATGGCCCTGATTAGGAGATAATTGAGTGTGTTGAATTGTGTCCTAAGAGAGCTTAATGTTGACAAGGTCCATTATCTGGTGCTAATGACCCCCTTTTGTTGGGTGCGAGGGCCATTAGGAGAGACTTTGGGGGGAATAAATCCTTCCCAACTCTTTTGTCCAATTACACGGGTCGCTTTACAAATCAAAGCCCGTGTTTGCACCCTGGGCTGCTGGCAGGAGCAACAGGGCTGAGATGGGATGCAATGGGATGCTGCGCTCCTCAGCCAGCTGCCTGCAAATGAAGGATCCCAGGTCTTGTAGCAATTCAGGGTAATTTGGAATTGCCCATTCTCTGGGAAGATGTGAGGAACAGGGAAAAAGGATGGGAAGCCCGGAGCTGGTCCTGGGTGCCATGGATGAGCACAAAGCCCAGGAGATGGTGTTTGTCCCCAAAGACAAGTGCTCGCAGACGTGCACATACATGGACGTTCAAGCAAGCATTAATGTAGAACACCATCGATTTCAGGTGACGTTAACGCCCTGTGCAGTGAACTGAGGTGGCTCACACAATCCTCATCGGATTGCTGGGCACTGGGTAGACCACATCCCCTCCTTCTCTGCAGTTTAATTATAAGCAAATTGTAAGCAAATGGAGATGAATTGGAACCACTCTAATACTGAATAAAAAAGCCCACCAAGGAGGCTGCGAAGGTTTAACTCGGAGGGGTAACTGGGGTGCGTTGGACTGTGTGCCTCTGCAGCCCAGTGCTGAGGCCGGGGCCGGGTGTGAGGACAGGCAGGAGCGTGGCCTCGGGGTCGTGCAGGACGAACCAGAGCCTGGGCAGCTCTGCTTGCCCTGCAGGCACGGCCACTTGCCAGGGAAGGAGGGCTGGCTGGCTCTGAGAGCCGCTGGCCACGGGGACCAGAGCCGGAGCATCGCAAATGAGGTTGAAAGTGGGGGAGAAGAGGAAGTGGAGCAGACCTGAGCCACAAATTGGTGGGTCTTTCTCTTCTTTTTTTCTCTGCCGGGGAAGTGTCATTTGTACAAATTGCCCGTCCGTGCCAGCTCCAGAGAGACCTTGTGAGGGAAACCTGGAGCCTTCCCTGCTTTTCATGTGAGCGGATGCCCCTTTTATTTCTGAGCAAGGAGTAAGTGGAGAAGAAAGCAGTCCCTGTCAGACTCCAGGAGACAAATTGCTTCCTGCAGCCCGAGGTGGCTCAGCTCTAACAACCACCCGCTCCCGGAGGTGAGCCGAGTGCCCCCGCGCTCGCCAGCCTCCCCCTCCCCGACAGCCGCTGCCTTTTAAATCGAGCCCCAGATAAGTAACTAAGCATCCCTTTCATTTTTATCTGGCCGGAATGATTTACGGGGCCTCCGTGTGGAAGTGTGCGGGACTCTGCAGCTCAGCAGATACCCGGCTGCCGAAGTGAAATGACCCCGCCGGTGCCCCGGTGACGGATATCGGCGGCGCTCTTGTTCGTCGCCTCCTCGGCATCAGATGGGCTGTTACCTGCCCGAGAGGGAGGTGGACAGGAGTTGCTGCCGGAGGACTACCAGCCATGAAGTTATTCCAACAGTAGAGACAACAAATCCACACAGCAAACTTCATCCCTGGCTGCCCACCTTCCATTCCCTGTCCGCCCACGGAGCCTGCTGGTCTCTGCTCCGCCTCGCTGGCACTCCGGGCTCTGTGTCCCCACTCCTGCCATCACCCCAGGGCTCTGCTTTGCTGCCTGAAGCATCCCCCCAGCTATGGGGGGGTGATGGAGGCAGTGGGTGCAGGATGCACAGCGTTTCTGCAGGGCCCCACGCCTCCTCGCTGTCTCTTGGCGCAGATGGATCCCCCCCTTTGATTGATCTGGGGGTAGCTGCCTGTCCGCCCACACCTCGGCGCTAATGGCCTCATTAGGTAGGGAAAAGGGTTGCTGAAGTCAATTTGTGATGTGGAGTAGTGAAAAACAGCCAAATCAGTACGTTGGCAGAGTCAGGGGGAGCTGGGAGGGAGGGGGCCCAGGGGTGAGTTCGGATAACGGATCATGACCTCGAGAGGCAGATCTGGCTGAGTAACGCAGAAGTTATCCCTGGCTGCAGCAATGGAGGGTTTTCTGGGGAGACTGTAATTTGGGGAGGGATTTGCTCTTTTGAACCATGCCTGAGTTCACTCAGGAGTTAATCTGCAGCAGCTGAATGTACCAGGATGTGCCCTGAGGGATCCCAAAGGCTCCCTCTGATCCGTGATCCAAAACCAGAGCCCCCCCATGACACAGACCTCTCTAAAGCCTCGTGCCAAAGATCTCAGTTTAGTGCTAAGTCCTTTTATAGCTGGTTTCTGCCAAGTGGCTGCACACCCCGTGGTTTACAGGAGCGTGCGAGTCCCTCTCCTCACCCTGCTCTCCTCCGTTCTCTGCTGGCTGCTGTCAGCCGATTTCCCCCTCCTCCCGTGTTCTGCCACCCAGCCTAAACCCACACAGCTGCTTGGAAGAGGAGGAGTGGTAGCATCGCCCTTGGCTTGCAGCCGCTGCCATGGGGGCCAGGCACCGGCAAAAGCATCGCCCGAGCGTGCTGCGGGCAGCACCGCTGCCAAGCTGTCCCAACCACGGTGTTTATACAGGGCCTACAAAAAATGGGAGGTGGAAAAAACCCAACAGAATGTTACATGTGGTTTCTTTCAGCTTTCCTCATCAAATTACGGCGAGAAGAAATTTTCAGCTGCTTTTTTTGTCTTCTGATTGTGCTGAGAGCATCCCGCTGAGCAGAGCGGTTCAGCAGCCATCATCCAGCCTGAGGAGCTGGCGCCGAGGGGAGCCCTGGCCCTCCTTCGGGGTGGCACGGGCACGGTTGGCAGGGCTGGGGGCTGATCCAGGTGCCCTCCTTTTCAACATCACGACCACCAAACCACCCTTCCCTCCACCCAATGCATGGTTTGCATTTATGTCCCCCCTGCAGTAATAAATTGGTGTTTCGGGGAGGAGCTGTAGATGCTTTGCAGAGGGGGGGTGAGGACCCAGGGGGTTTCACCCATGCCCCGTGGTCTGGAGAATCCCGAGCAGGATGCCCCTCGCCCCTGCCCTCTCCCCATCGCTCTGCCTGTTGCACACACCCAGTGTCCCTCTTCCTTGTCTCTCACCCTTCTTTTTCCCCCATTACAAATTTTGCATTTCTAGCCTGCTTGTCATATTTCCTACCGGATTGGGTGTTTAATTAAAATCATAATTAAAATTGATCTCCTCATTAGCATGCACCTGCTCTGCTGCTCGCGTCCTGGCATTTAATTATACGCTGAAGATGTCAAGTCTGACAGGCGAGAACGAGACCCTGGCCAGCAACCCCTGACAGGACTTCCCAGTGACAACATCTGGATGCCGGGAGCCCATCTGCTGGACGGGGGATGCAGCCGCTGCTGGAGGGGGTCAGTGGGGTCTGCACAACCAACAGCCTGCACACTGAGCCACCCAGAGGCCCTTTCCTGTGCTCCCAAAGATGGGCAGTGAAGTCCACATGGTGCAGATGGGGATAGGGCACCCGCAGGTGTAACGCATCCCTCCTGGGACTAATGCACCAGGTCCCCTGCAGACACACGGGGCCGGTTTTCCCGGCTGGTACAAACCCTTTGCTTGGTTATTAATGGAATTATCAAAGTGGTTTCTGGCTCTTAAACTGCATCTGCACCTTTCCCTGCGCGTGGCAGGCAATAAAGCTGCCAAAAGGGGCTTTTTGGGGGCCGTTATAAATGAGGAGTTTTATTCCCCTGCACTTTGAAAGTCTCTAACGGATGGATGCAGGTTCAGCGGGATTCACGAGATGATGAAAGGCGACATCAAACATAGCCACCAGCTTTAAGGCTCCTCAGGGACCCAGTGGGGTTTGTACGTACCCAGGGACCTGCCTCTCTTCCCGCTCCCGGCAGCCAGGGGTGCCAGGGCAGGGCCCTCGCACGTCTCCGCAGGCTTTGCGGCTGGTGAAGCCCCAGCGCGGTGGCACGGGATGCTGCCAGCGCGGCAGCTCATCAAAGCAGCTGCTGATGGGGTGTAAAGAGAAGACCTTTAAATCTCCCTCCTGTAACACAGCTCGTAACTGATGCTCATCACTCATCCCCAGCTAAGGGTGGATGGTAACGCACGCGATGCGCTCGCCTGTGTCAGGGAGTGATGATGGGGAAACAATACCTTAAGGTGTAGTTGCCCTTACGCTTTTATGGCTCCTTATAAGGTGGAGGCCATCAAATACCAGATACAGAGACCTTTCTGGTGAGAAGCAAAGCTTAGAGACGAGGCTGAAGCTTTATTGCAGCCAGGCTCCCCTGAAGCCGCTGCTGTTTGGGAATATTCTGCGTGTCAGAGGAGGGGAACACCAGGGATGCTGCAGAGACATGGGGGAGAGTCACCTGCGCAACAATAAACTAAACACATGGCCAGAGAGCAAAAGACAGACAGCCCCAGCTGGCTTTAAGGACATGGAGAGACATTTAACAGTTACATCTGCTTCAATTTAAAGAAGTTATATATTAAAACCCCACCAATGCAGGCAGTAACAGTCGTTAGTCCTTCGAAAGACTGCGAGTCCCGCGAATCATCGATAAGGCCGTAGAACGTTACGAGGGAAAACACACAAGCATTAGCAGCCAGAGGCCAGTACCACATCCCATCGGGGAACATTATTTACGAGGCCACATTGTTATCAGCCCTGCCGGGAAAACCCTGCCGCGGTGTAGGTGGGACGGAGCCGCTCACCCCGTGAGTGTCCACAGCCACGCGCAGCAGCCGGGGACGTGGCCCCGGCACGGAGTCTGTGACACAGAGCAGGATGGTTCTGCCAGCTCCCAGGGTGCTTCACTCCTCTGAATTCTCGGTGATTTTAATGAGATTTTGCATGAGTAATAATTCATCAGCCTCGAGTACAGGCTGGGGAGGAACGAAGTGTGGGCACGTGCAGGGTCGCTGTGGCGGAGAGAGGGTGACATGGCACGGGGCCACGTGCCCCGGAGCACGGGCCAGCAGAAATAAGCCTGGAGGGATGCTCTGCTCTTGGGACGAGGCGAACCCAAGGCAGGAGTGAAAAACAGAGCCTAAAGAAGCATTTGTCATTCGATTTCTAATTACACAATTACATAAATGTATGATATTAGCAGTCAAGAGCCTGGAGTTTTCAGTAAAGAGTCCCTTAAGTAAATAAACATTTTCAAGCGATTACATTATCGGGTTGGGATTTTAAAAAGTAAAATGTTACTAATTGTGCAGGATTACAGCAGAAAGCTGCACGAAAAGACCATTCCGTCTCATTACAAGAGATCTCAGCTTGGAGGTGCCACACAAGGACGTCAGTTGGAAGGGAAGCAGAGAATATAAATATATGTGTGAAGAAACAAACAAAGGCCCTATCAAAACAAGGGAGAACAAAACCCAGTCCTGCGTTACATTTGATAATTAAATATTCATCAGAGGAGAGGAAGTGAAATCCGTTTAGTTTGGGGTAGCTACAGTCTTTCTTTTAAAAATCCCTTGCAATTAATTTCTCCCTTCCTCGGAGATGAGGATGCTGGAGCAGCCTTCCAGTCCGCCTTGAAGAAATTGCGGCGTATTTTCTCCTCTGATTGGTATGTGCGTGCACAAGTGCTCCGCCGAACTTTCTTTGGCTCAGATCTCCCTGCTGAGTGTCCTTAATGACGGGTTGCCATGGGCTCTGCAAGCTGGAGGAACCGTGTTGTTAGCGCTTGCCATTAACCCAGGGATTACCGTGAGCGTGGCTTCCCGTGCTCCCTCATCCTTGCTAAGGGCTACAGAGAGCTGCAGGGAAGCCAGACAAATTCATCTGAGCTCCCCCTGGGCTGTTTTGGGGAGAGGGCTGTCTCCACGGCTCGGCTGATTTCAGGAATCCTTATTCAGGATGCCGCTCCGCTGACATCTGTGGCATTAACGGTTGGACTTGATGATTTTAGAGGTCTGTTCCAACCAGAACAATCCATGATTAACCATTACGTAGGACGGGATGCGCTGGCTGGAAGGGGTGACGGCGTTGCTCAGACGTACAAAGATGTCCCCGTGTGTCAGCTGTCCCCGTGTAGGCGGGGGATCGCATCTCCGGTGGCCGCCCCACGGGATGGGGCAGTGCCCAGCTTCTGCCCCCACGTGCTTTTAAACCACGGCCCGGGTGAGGAGGGACACGAGCTCCTCCATCCTGGGATTGGGACCCAGAGCCCCAGCCCAGGGCAGGGAGAGCTCTGGGAGAGCCCCTGCTCTCCTCCCCCTCTAAAAGCCAGGACGGGAAGCACCAATAGGAAATGTCACATTTGAGATAATTGCATTAAGGTAATTGCCACTACAGCCTTATTTTCCATTCCTAGGAGAGGGTGAGAGGAAGGCTGAGTACACTGTGTCTGCGTCAGCAGATTAACAATCACAGCCCCGGGTACAGAGTCACAGCTGCCGGAGCATTACCTGAGGATGCCCTACAGGAGCAGCGTACGGCGCGCTGCACCGCTCGCTGCTGCTGCTGCTGCTTGTTGCTTCTCTACATTTCCATCACATTCACAGCTTGTCAGAAACAGAAAACATTTACTACCCAAAGCAGCCGAGAGCTGGAAGCGTGTGGAAGGGGCAGCTGCCACCGGGGTGACCTGGCCAATACCTTGGGAAGGAGCCGTTCAGTGCCTGACGCCTCGGTGGCAGCCCTGTCCTTGGGAGGCTGAACAGAGCAGCGCCACGTGGAGGCACGGCCACCCGGGAGGAGGGCGTTGGCCGTACGTGGAAGGAACTGCTCCCTTTAGCTCCGCTGCCTGATTAGAGCAAACTGAAAAGTAAAAGCGTAAATTGCAAACAGAAAATGAGATGGATAAATTGATTTCAGTTTTCACAATCTGGGATGTAACGCAGCAAAGAGTTCATTTGAAAGCCAAGAACTCTGTCTTCCCTAATGGTGCCTTTTTCATCTATTGATTACTGTCTATATAAAGCATACCATCCAATTCAGGACACACTAAAACAATATTATATTTCTTCTGCAAAGTGCTTTACAGGATCTAACGCAGAATCCGAGCGTAAAGCAAACACCAGCTATTCGTAGGTGATGTGGCTGGTGCAGCAGACCACGGAGAGGACGCAGGAGACTTTGGGAGGGCAGCAGGTACAAGGATGGTACTGCACATCCATCCATCCATCCATCCATCCATCCATCCATCCATCCATCCATCCATCCATCCATCCGTCCACCCGTCCGTCCGTCCATCCATCCGTCCATCCGTCCGTCCACCCGTCCGTCCATCCATCCATCCATCCATCCATCCATCCATCCATCCATCCATCCATCCATCCATCCATCCATCCATCCATCCGTCCGTCCGTCCATCCGTCCGTCCACCCGTCTGTCCATCCACCCATCCACCCACCCACCCATCGCTGCTCTTCCTGCAGAGGGAGCCACTTCCAGCATCTCGCAGGCCTCAGGCCCCAGACACAGAGGGCAGGAGGGGAAGGGTGCAGGACAGTGAGCAGGGTGATGCCAGCACACTGACAACGCCAAGGCGGCACACGGGGTCCCCTGTTGTCTCGCCCCCTGCCCTGCACCGCTCCGGTGGCACACGCAGCTCACCCAGGTCGGCCACGCTCGCCGAGGGGCTTTGGGTGGAGCTCTGAGCTCGCCGAGCCCGTGTCAGCACCACGACGCGCCTGCAGAGCCGCCCGGCCTGACCTCTGCGCCTGGGAAATGATGTTCCAGTCTCTGTACAACACCCAGCGGAGCACCAGGACTGAACACCTCCAGGCACTCCGCGGGGGAGCGGGGCTGACAGCTACATCTGTAATACCCAGTGGAGGAGAGGAGGCCACTTGCTCTCGCTCTTTTCCTATTCTTTTTTTACATATGCAATTACAGCGGTGAGCGTTCTTTGGATTGGCCTCTGCAGCTGCAGCCATCCTGCAGCCTGCTCCAGCCAAATGACATCTCAGAAATGACATTTCCACTCACAGCAGCACAGCCTGGCTCCCCTCGGAATGAGAAGGAGAGGGACGTAATGGCTTTAGCAGTTGTTCTTCCAAAGGCAGGAGCAGCACACGGGGACATTACAGCAGGGACAGGCTGCTGCCAGCTGGGGGGCCATGTCAGGACTCTCTTTAAATTGGAATGCCTAACCTGGCCCTTAACTCCCATTTATACCTCGCTGTCTCCTTACCTGTCCATCAAGGCTAATGACACCAAGCTCATTACCTTGGCATCCAATGCAGCCCCCCCAGTTCCACGCTGGCACGGGGATGCTTGCACACTTCCTCGCAGCGTAGCAGGCTGAGGCCACACTAATTGCTGACCCTCAGCAGAAAAAGTGCTGCTGTTGTTTTTTCCTTGCTGTCGAAACAAAAAACTCCAAACAAATCCTAAATCCTGTCCTGCCTTTCCAGCAGTGTTTCATCTTTCCGCTGCTGCTCTCCTGAGATTGATGCCTCCTGGTCTGGAGGAGCCCGCAGCATCCATCCCCACCTGCTTCTTGTCTGTGTAAGTGGCAAGGGCTTGTCAATGCACGGAAGCTCCATTGATTTACTGTAAGATGCGTGATCACGCTGCTGCAGTCGAGCCACTGACCACGCTCCCATTGCGGAGACGGAGCAGCTCCCCTCGGATCGGCGCTGACAGCGTCCTGGAGCATCCAGCACTGGAGTGTCCTGCAGGAAGGGGGGCATGGAGGAGAGGCAGGGTAAAGGACCTGAGCTCAAACCTTCAGCTGGATCCCAACAGCCTCCACCAGCTCCGCTGTCCTTGGGAGAGGAGGGGGGCTTCTCCTTCTCTCCTCCTGCTTCTGCTCCTCCGAGCAGGTACTGCAGGGCCCGCAGGGTCTGCCATGCCATGAGCAGAAGGACTTGGGGATAAGTATGTGTTTGTTTGTTTTTACAGCTCATTTCCATCTTCAGGTGCGCCGGCACCATTAAGATAAAGGAGCAGCCTGTAAATTGCTGCTGTATTGCGGCACAATGAAGTATTATGTTTCCCTCGCTGCTGCATTTCATTGTGCAGAATCAGGAAAGGGAATTGGCCCGACAGGAGCTGCCGCTTTACTCCTCTGGTGCTGTGGAAATGAGAAGAGAACTGCATGCCTCCTCTTCTCACCAGGCTGGAGCAAGGGGTGGCGTGGTCCTGGGAGCTCAGACGGTCTGGGAGCCCGCAGGAAGCTCCAGCACAGCGTCAGGAGGGAAGGAGGGTGGTGTGGGATGAGCTGGGGATGGAGCACGTGGAGAAGCAGTGCTGAGGCTCCGTGGCTGTGTCTCTTCTCCAGCAGACAGCAGGCACTCCGAGCAGGGAAGGGCTTAGAAAGCTTCCAAACCAGTTCCAGTTCTCAGTCCCCTGTACTGAGAGCAGAGGAAACAGCCCATGAAACGGGTCATTGGCAGGGAACTGGGAGCCACCAGTTGTGCACGGGGAGAACACGAAGCATGAAAGATCAGATCAGCCCTCAAACCTCCTGCAGCCCCACGCAGCCCCTGGAGCCGGGACGCAGGCAGGGTCTGTGCCTGCCCCTGCGCTGAAGGAGCCACAGAACACCATGCATGCAGCTGTGCCCACGCTTCCAGCAGTTGTGCACATCTGGATGGACACCCCAGCGAGGCTGTGGCTCTCTGCAGCCGTGTGAGCGCCCTCACAGGGAAGGGGTTGATTTGTCTCTGCCGTTGAGATGCGAACGAGTACCGGCAGCACAATTTCACATTATGAGTTTCTCATCGATAACCTGTTCTCATTGATTCCCCTCCTGGCTGTAACGAAGTGATTAAGGCAAAGACAGCTGCTGGCTCTTGTGGGTCGGGGTGTGCGCTCCAGCGGGGCTGGCGGGGGCTCCCAGGGCACGCTCCGGTGACGGCCGGATTTCCTGCGCCAGCGTTGGGGAGAAAGCCAACGCCTGCCACATCGATTAAGCTGTAGCTTTGGCCCTGGCAGCTCGGGACCTTTCCATTCTCTCTGAGCTGGTTCATTCCTATCTGCTCGCTCGTCTGTCTCTGTGCTCATTTGATTTCCTTCGCTTCCATCCTTTCCTATCCTTTCCAAAAGAGGAGAGTGAAAAATCCGTCTCTTGCCCCCTGAAAGACTTTCATCTGAAATTAGAGCTCACCTTGGCTGACCCCACTGCAGCTGAATCTCCGCGTTTTCTCTGTCCAATCTTGCCTGTAAAATTTATTAGATGGTGCAGCACTGCCCTCATAAAAACACAATAACCGGCCCCGTTTGCATTGCACGCCATCGTGACTCTAACCTGGTGGCTTTCTTGGAAAGCCCTCTTTAGAGACAAAGGGGGAGGGAAAAAGTTCCAGTTTTGGGTAATTAGACTGCTGGAGTGCAGGAACCTTTAAAATCATTTAAATCAGAGGAAACGCAGGCTTTAAATCAGAGGTTAACGGCCTTTGGCACAGTTGCAAAACTCCCTCGCAGCCTTGCGACAGCCTTGCTAACGCTCGGCAGAGGATGGCTGTCCTGCCTGTCCCTGGGTTTCCCCATGGATGCCAGGAAGCTGGCAGGCTCCCAGGAAGGTCTCTGTCCCTCACGCTGCCTCCATCCATCCTGGGGCGGGGGCTGCATCGTGCTCCACGCTGTTGAGAGGGAGCGGGGACAGCGTGCGAGTCTGGTTGGTGGGAAACAGTTTCTACCTGTAAAATACACCAGGAAGCTTTGCAGGTGGGGCACTGGGCTGGGAGGTCAGTCAGTGCAGGGACTGAGGCTGTACACATGTTCAGGGTGGGGTGTGCGTGGTCACTAAATAGTTGCTGGATTTATTTGCCTCGTTTCTCTTTGCTGAGCCAGAGTTTGCACAGTGCCTCCTGAAATTTAGCTGCAAGAAAAGAGTTATATATTTCCTCACGCCGGTCTTACGCATGCTATAAAACGTTTGTCATGCTGATTTAAAAAGAGATGTTGCATTACTTACAAAATATTTAGCCCTGTATGAAAGGAGTCAAATCTTACTGCGTTTGGAATCAGTGGCGTAGTGCAATATATTCTGCTGGGTATGGACCAACTCCCAAGCGCTTGTCTGCCCATAAATAACAGCCATGGGGATGTGCAGAAACCAGACCAGGGTAAAGCACAGCGTGGGGCTGAGGCAGGGGCTGGCTGGAGCTGGGATGGCCCTCGGGGACCTCTGTGGTCCCCCAGCAGCTCCAGAGCGGGGGGTGGGATGCTGCACCCACTGGGAAACGCTACGTGCATTGTTGCACCCCAGCTATGAATAGTGGGAAAGGGAAAGCCCTCCTTCGTCACGGAGGAATTAATTACTCACACAACAACCAGGATAACCTCTCTGAGTTTAAGCATCTATTCCTCCAGCTCCAGTCCACAGATCAGCTGGGAATGTCTGTCAGTCCATCACCCATAGGTGGCTGCAGGGGCTGGTGTGGTGACCACCCCTGCACCCCCACACCTCCAGTGGTTGCCCACTGGCTGCCCAGTGACATCCCAGGCGATGCAGCCCTGTCCAGGAGCGCGTTGCACGCCCACACCAACGGGCTCTGAGCTTTGCTGAGCCCCGTGCTGCTGCTCGGGGTTTCCCTGGCCGGGCAGCTGTTTATTGCTCTTCCAATTGCTCGCTTCTAAACATTATGGCTTAATTATATTGTAGGAAAGTGGTGCTTCAGAAATACGGGGCTTGCTGTTTCAGGCAGGACGTGCACTTACTTGGCCCTCAGTTCTTTACTGGCTACAGCACTTTTATCTCTACTTGACTTAATGGAGCCAAGTTCAAAAGCGGAGATGTAAAGCCACAGGGCTGGAAGAGTGAAGAAAAGAGAAGGACCTTGCATCTCTGGGCCTGGTGCTTGTCTCCTGCCAGGCTGGAGGGGGGACACCTGCACCGAGCTTCACCCAGTTCTCAGCTCCTTCCTCCACCCTCCCCAGCGAAGGGGAGCACAGGGGAAAGGTGATGGAGGGGACAACGGGTCTGCTCAGTCCCTGCTTGTTCACTTAACTGCACTGTGGTCTTGGATAACCCCAGGCCCTGCAAGCCAGCGACCGCGTGAGAGCAGCCAAGCCCAAATATAGCGCAGAAAGTGGATTTCTCCCTGCCTTCCCCGGGGCAGGGCTCCTGTCCTGTAATTTACTCGGACGGTAAGTGGAAATGAAAACAAAGAGAGCATGAAAACAACAGCTCGCTGCTCTGCAAGGCCAGTAATCGAAAACTCCTGACGCTAACCAGAAATGAAAATGTTAATGGCAAACACCCAAAGCAAATGTATTCCATATGCAAAGGATGGCCACGGGCTGACAAATACAAATGCTGCCGCAGCGACAGAGGCAGCGCACGCAGACGCGCTCCCTGCCGAGCGCGGCGCAGCGGTGCCCGGAGCTCCCCTGGCGCCAGGAGCAGCACGCCGTGATCCCGGCAGCACCGCGGGGCGCGTGCCGCTGCGCCCCCATCTCCTGCCCGTGTACCTCGACCTCGGCACGGCTCCTGGGCTCCCCCAGCCGCCCCCAGCGCTGCGGGACGAGCGTTTCCCCTCCGAGCCGCGCTTCCCAGCATGGCAAGGAGCCCAAACCAGCTGAGAGCAACATCCATCAGCACGGGGCGTTCACCAGCACCGTGAATTACTGCCTTGTTTGGAGGGGGCGCGCCATCAATTTCTCCTGTAAAAGCTCTCGAGTCAGGATAGGAGGTAGAGGCTGACCACTTAAAATAATCCAGAGGAACACAGCCATAGAGAATGCCATGTCAGCAAGCCCCAGGGACACCAGCCTGATGCTCAGCAACGTCGGACAGCGAGGGGATCACTCTTCCCCTGGCCCCGCTGCCACCACGGGAGAGTTTGGAGCACTCTGTCTGTCACCTCTGGAGCTCTTTATGGCTCTGGGGGGTTTAATAGGGGTAGTGGTTCCTCCCAAGCCCCAGCACACTGAGGCCAAGCTGGCTCACAGCCACCAAACCCGGCCTTCGGGCTCACCCCGCCTTCCTGACACGCAGGTGATGCTTTCTGAAACTCCTCAAGGCTTTTGGTTTTTATTTTCCTCACTTTATTCCCAGCCTTGCCGCACGCCTGCAAAAACGGGCAATTTTCACACTTCTTGGGTTTCGCCACAAGCATTCCTTCTAGCTCCATCTGTG
Source organism: Podargus strigoides (assembly GCA_028020825.1). NCBI lineage: Eukaryota > Metazoa > Chordata > Aves > Caprimulgiformes > Podargidae > Podargus > Podargus strigoides. The sequence continues at coordinate 675,423 of CM051646.1, forward strand.
AGGCTTAATTAGTGAATTTACTGACAGAAACTTTATTAACGCAGCATTTAGCTCTGCTGGCAGCGTCTTGCGCCCTTCAGAGCATCCTGCTCAGCAAAACACCGGCCCCGGGGCAGCTGAGCCCCTGCCGAGGCAGCACCGTGCTGGGCACAGCTGGCCCGGGGGGATTTTCCTGCCCTTATTTTGCCTGCTCAGGGTCCAGGAGCACCCCCTGCCCTGCTTTGGGTGGGGGTGGTGGACAGCCCGAACCAGAGACCAGGGGACAGGCTCCCCAGAAGAGCACTCACAAAAGGCAGGAACCAGGGTTTCCACCTGATCTTCCTTTTTCTTTCAATTCATTTTCTCCTTCTAGGTTTTTTTTTTTTCCAAAGACATTAACCAGAAATAAAAGTGAAATGCAAAGTCGAAACAATAAGGCACGGAAATAGCAGAAATAACTTAATTAAGTTTTTAAAGATTTCCATGCTTGAATAAATTAGCTTTCCTGCAAATGTCACAACAGTCAGAAAAAAAACGTGTAATCAATGGAGCACAATGTTACTTTGCTCTTTAGTTAAATGAAAGCTCCGGTGGCGTTTCTCCCACCGCGTCCCCGAGCCTCCTGCTCTGTCCCCACGCTGAGCTGTGCCGGGGGAAAAGCTCTGCAAAGGCAGCCAGCAGCATCTCCCTGCAGGGATGAGGAGCTGGGGAGGTTCGGGGTGCTCCCCTGCAGCTGCAGAAGGGAGCAGGAGGAGCCACTGCTGTGTGCTGGAGGCACAACCAGGAGGGGGGGACGCTCCCGTTTCTTTGTTAATTAGGCAAAAAATAGGCAGAGTCAGAGGGAATGAGGGGTGTTTTGCTCAGGAATGTGCCAAAGCTTTCCACTGCCACCTTCCCAGTGCCACCGGGCCCCTGCCTGTCCTGCTGCCTGGAGGGGATGCTGCTCCCCAGGGTGGAATCGGCTGGGGGGGCTGGGGGAGAGCAGCCACGACACGCAGAGCTTAAAACACTGATATGCGATAAAAGCAGAGAAAATTTCGGTTTGATGATTCTGGAGAGGAAAGATGATGGGAGACATGAAAACAGGCTTCAAACATTGAAAGGAGAGCTCTGAAAAGGCAGAGAATAAACAGGTTTTCATGTTTGCTGTGAGGATGACAAGATAAACATAAACGGCAGCAAGGAGGATTCATGTTCGACACCAGAAACGCGCTTCCCGCGCCGAGGAGAGGCTTTGAGGAGAGCCACCCCCCCACTGCTGGGTTAGCCCTGGGCAGAGCGTGGGGACTCCCTTTTGGGGGCACAGGCTGTGGGGAGCGGTTCAGGTGGGATGCTGGAGTCTCAGAACTGGATTAGAGGGGGTCGTGGGATGATTGCCCAACCCTTTCTTTTGCAATATGGGTTTGAGTGCAGGGCTGGGAAGCACAGTGGCTCGGGACACCGGGAATGGGTGCAAAACTTGGTGCTGAACCGATGGCTCCAGAGCCTGCCGTGGCTTTTCTATTATTGTCAAGAAGAGATGGAGCGACTTGACAACAATTACAGTGGGGCATCATTACATTTTGCATATGGGCATTAAATAATAGATGCTCTGGGTTACTTCAGCCTGGTCAGGTGTGACCCTGAGGCTGCACAAAGCTCGATGGTTTCTCCTTCCTCTGCTCCCTCAAGTGCTGGAGCTGCAACGGGGGCATGAAGCACCCCAGCACTGCCAGAGCCCAGCTCTGCTTTGCCTTTCCCAGCCCAGCCGTGGGTGTGTGCACAGCCAGCCCCAGGCAGCGGGGTGTACAGACCCACCCCAGCCACGCTCAGACCCCAAAGGGGCAGCAGGGATGTGCATTCTCAGTCTGCTTCCAATCCACCTGGATAATGATAAGGGTGAGCTATTGAACCACGCTCTGCGCTCTGCCGGAGCCAAACCCTGGGATGGGAGCGCTGCTTCTGGCAGCTGCAGCGTGACATATGCTTCCCAATAACTGAATCAGCCATGGAAGGTACTGGAAATTCTTCTAAGACCGTTCTGATTGTCCTCGAGGAATCAGTGGCCAATACTGGAATCCTGGGAGGACCAAAGCGGCTGCCAGCTTAAAGTGAAGAGAAAGGATTTCTCTTCTTTGAATCGGCAGCCAGTTACATTTCCAGGAGAACAAAAGTGATGGGACAAATGCTCGACCAATGGCTGCTCTGTCACCGGCTCCACGGGGACGCCAGAGACATCCAGATGGCTGCGGAGCCACAGCAGGGCCCAAAGTTGGGGGAATTGGGCTGAAAGTCAGGCAGGGCACACACACCCCGGGCTGTGAGTGCACCCTTCAGACCCAAAGCCTCCTCTGCTGCAGCCTGGACCATCTTTGTGTCCTTGGCATTGGTGGGCAGCTTTAAAACGGCCACTGCGATGTGGTTTGCAAACTGCTTCTGCTTGCTCGTGCATCACAGCTTGTGAGCAGGGGAGGAATGCTGGAATGGCTGGGAAAAGGGCAAATTCAGCTCCAGGATGCCTCCCTGGGACGGAGCTCGGTCCCCACCAGCTACAGAGAAGTGAGACTGGACTGGCTGCCTTTCACTCGCAGTTGCCTGACTCACGGGAGGCGCTGACAAGCGGCAGTGGGGGGGGCAGCTTCATGGCAACGTTGCCTTTTTTCCCTGCCAAAGCCTCAGATAACATTTAATTTGCCTGGAAATAGGAATCCTATTGGATTCCAGTCCTCATTGGACCTGCTCCCATTTGCCCATCAACAAACCCATTCCAGGTTTGCAGACACGTGCTGTGCCCGGCTGATAACGGGGATGGTGCCCGGCCCCGCGTGCTCCAGCTGCAGAGCCGGGGTGCAGGCGATGCCCACGCTGTGGGCAGCACCCCCTGGGCAGCACTGGGCAGGAGGGGAGAAGGAGACACCAGTGCCAAGAGCACTGCTGGAAGGGCAGCTGGGAACAGAGGACGAGGGACACGGCACCCCCCCGTGTCCAACTCCATCTGGACGTCAACGAGCAGCTATGAGCAATGCAGTGCACGGCAGGCAAGGCAGAAAGTCCCGTGGACTAAAGAGGTTTTAATTTATGGCTCTTGGTTCTTTGCTGAGCTTTAAGCTTTGCAATGACAGAACATTTCTTTCCGACTCTGCCCTTCGCCCCCTTCAAGGCTCCTGAAATATATATGACAAAGGGAGAAGACAGATCTCCCAAACCCTCACGGATTGTTTACCAGAAAGACAAAAGCCTGGAAAATTATGTGTGTTAATTGAAGATAAATCTTCCCTCCCCCTGCAAAATTTGGGACAATTGTTCCTAACGACCTCTCTGGACGTGAGCCCAGGATGCAGAGATATCATCTCCCCGTCCCAGTAATGAGGCTGCAACTGATCCTGAACAAATGGCAAAGTTATTTAATAATTATTTCGGAAGGTTCTGCTCACGACCTTTCAGCTCGTCGGGATAAGTGGTGCCAATTTATCACCAGGGACACGTGAAGGGGCTTGATTATTCGAGATGTTTTGCCTGGCAGGAACTTGTCTTTCCCCTTCTTTTCTGCACGTTCCAAGGAATCCACCCTCTCTGAATACAAATACGACTGCCCGTGGTGATGGGCTGGGGGCATCCCAAAGAGGGCATCGCGTGCAAACTTCCACCCGGGACGGCGTGGATGAGAGGGAGGTGCAGTTATTCCGGCACACAGTAGCTACAGAACCCCGCAGCTACGTTCAGAGAGGCTGCTTGGTTCCCTACAGAGCCCAAAATGTTGATTATTATCACAATAAAGAGTGTGCACCATAGCACAGAAGCCACCAGGGACTCGACTCCGCTCACAAGCAGCGCTGCTCCGGGTCCGAACACCGGCCCCTTGGCCCCAGCATCCCAGTGCCTGCTCCCCAGGGAATCACTTCCTACAGACACGGGCGGGAGATGCTCGGCTCCCCAGGGCCTCGGGCGGCTGCTGCCCAGCCTCTGGCTCCTGCCTTCGGGGAACGCCGCTAAGTGCCCCTCGGCTGTCCTGTTTGTGTAACTGCTCGCAGGCAGCCTTGCCTTTCATTTCCTTAATCTTAAATTGCATCAAAAAGGCAGAGATTAGAGGTAAAACCTCAATAAAAGCTGGAACAAAAGCCTCTGCCCACATTGGATTCTCATACCTAGCTTTGCCGTGGTTTTTTTCTCCTCTTGTCTGACAGGCTGAGTAGCTGAACCTTAAAAAACGGAAAAAAACCCCTAAGATTAAAACACTATTTAGAAAAGGCTGTGCCAGTTTGAAATCACCTGTGGTTCATACATTAAACATCAAATGTACATTAACTCTGAATTATGGTCATGAAAAGCAAATCCTTTAATACCATTTTCTGTGTTCCACGGGCTGGAGCTTAGCATTAATAGCTCTGGTTTTTTGCAGCCCAGTCAGTGGAGTACGCCTTGCCTTGCCTTGCCTGCTGTAATTCCTCCGCCCTCGGAGGCGTTCAAACCTTCCCGCCCTGGGAAGAAACACGCACGCAGGAGCCCAGAACCGAAAGCGTTGGCTGGGCGCCTCGCTGCTGCTGCCAGCTCTCCCGAGCGTTCCCAGGCGGCAGCGGCTGTCGATGCTTTGCTGGCTGCTGGAGCGGATGCTCCTTGGTCACCGTGAGCGAGCCAAACCCTGCCAGGAGCAGAGGAGAGGGGAGCCTGGGGAGGTCCCTGAGCCCCTGGGTGCAAGGGCTGCAGGAGCATCGATCCCCAGGGTGCACAGCAGGGGTGATGGGTGCTTCTCACCCATCCCTAGGAAGGGCAGAGGGAGGGAACGGCTCTGGTTGATGGGGTGAGGGATGAGAAGCAATTCCATTTCGACAGCGCATCAGCTTTGTGTGATGTTCGTAACATGTCTCCTCAACAAAGAACTGGGTCTACATTTAACAGCTGGAGAGATCAGCCCGACAGGCAACACAACAATAAATAATAAATCCCCCGACTGCGCTTTGCTCCTCGAATAACCCGGCAATTAAAGAGGAGAAGAGCAGTGGTGACAACAAACAGAGGTAAATCAGAGCGTCGATACGGGTCACTCAGCCAGACATCCTCTTGGGTGATGGTCTTTTCCAGAAAGACAACGGTGTCTTCAAGCCATGCCTGGAAAGCAGAGATCAACCCCCTGCACCGAGCAGGCAGTTACCAGCCCAGGACAGCCAGGAGTCTGTTCCTGCCTTTCTTTCAGGCCCCTGTTGAAAGCTGTCACAACTTGTCCTGCTTTTCTCTCCTTATTATTAATGTGTAAACACAGTGCCCCGGGAGCGTTCCCGGCACACGGACTCTGATCCTGGGAGATGAATTTATGAGCGCAGAAGAGGATGAACCGAAGTGGCGGCTCCTGCAATCGCTGTGGGTCACGGGCAAGCGCAGCCACCACTGCACTGGGAGGGCTGGTGGGGACCGGAGGGTGGTGGGGACACCCAGGCGCCTGGCCTGAGCTTCATGGGGTGCCCATCTTTGGGGGATCCCCATGCATCCCCACGCTGGCTTGACTCTCCTCCTCCTCTGTTACATCCCAGCTCCCTCAGTGGGACTTAAACCTGATTTATTTTTTATCTTCCGAACATTTACTTTCTCCTCTATAAATATTGAGTTGGGGGAGGCGGGAGCAAAGGCACAGTGACAGCGGCACTGCTCTGACAGCATTATTCTTTTGAATACAAGATTTAAGAATTACAGGGCTCCCAAGATCTTTTACTTCTCAAAGTCTAATTCGTTTTTTCCTTTGTAAGAGACACGGCAAAAACATTGCCTGGAGGTGCCTGTGGCGGGCGCAGGGAAGGAATCACTGCTTACAAACAGGAGAAACGTTCGTGCGACGCGAGCGGCCCCTCAGCTCCTCAGGTACGTGGTAAATTATTGCCCCGTACCGCGCTCCCAAGGAAGGACGGCACCCCAGGTTTCACCCCAACAAACGCTGCTGCTCATCCCCACCCGCCCGCGCCCCGCCGAGCCACGCGCCGGAACCGCGTCCCCGCCTGTTGCTTCCCAGGACGCCCAAGGCTGTGTAATCGCTGCTCGGAAAGGCAGCGGACACCGTCGCCAAGGAAAAGAACTCCCAGCTGTAAATCTTAGTCATAAAAATCAGCGGACCTTCGCTTTTCTATTTGGCCGCGATGCCCCAGAGAAAGGCGCGCGCTGCTGGAGCCTCGCAGGGGAAAGCAGTTGGATCAATCCTTCCTAAAATTCCCACCTCGGAGGCGTTCCCGCTCAGTGGCCAAAGCCAGGGACTCCCAGACTTTGTTTGCTGTTCAGGGGGCAGCCTGGAAGCGTTTGCTGCCCCCTCAGCACTTTGTGTCTGCCCAGAGGCAGTCAGGACCTTGGGGCTGGCAGCAGCCACCATCCTCCCTGGCCAAGCTCCGCACGGACCCCCCTGCGGGGCTGCTGGGGACACGACTGTCATGGGAGGAGCAGTCAATAACCCAAGGGGTTATTGACTGTGACCAGCTCTGTTATTTTTTAATTTATATTTTATCCATTTTCTTTTCTTCCCGTTTTATATTTTTCCCCTTCATCTGAGGTCTCTGGGGCTTTCTCTCCTGGCAAAAGTCCCTGCTCAGCAGGGCTGTCTCATACTCATTACTTTCTCCCATTCTTTAAATTGTCCTGGTAGTTCTCAGGACATTTAGAGAAGCAGAGGACCAGTGGTGCCCCCGTGAGGTCCCAATTCAGCTGGTCCCCAGCTGTCCCCAGCCCCACAGGCATCACTGCTCCATGGCTGCCAGGCTGGGGGGCTGGCGGGGTGTCCCCAGCACAGCATCCCCAGCACAGCATCCTCGTCACGGCCCGGGAAAAGCAAGAGCTGGGAATTGCCTGGCAGCATCTGTGCACCGGCTCCATCCCACTCCTCCACGACAATTCAATTATCTCCTCCCCATCCCTTTCACCTTGAAGGCACCGCACCAGCTCCCCGGCACACGCAGCGCAGGGCTGCCACGGCCACCACAGGACAATTTCAACCTTCACTCTGCGAATCGCTCCTCTGACGTTACGTTTCACAAGCTCCCAATGACCCGTGGCCCTTCCCTTTCTGTTCCCCCGGCTCCCAGGCACGCTCCCGCGCTCTCACCCCGCGCGCTGGAGCACGCTCGCCTTCCCTCGCCAGGCAGGGGACCCCGCTCCTCTCCGCTCAGCGTTCACAATTTTTGTTTTGTCACACCGCTGCTCCGTTCCTAATGAGCTGTTAATGATATGACCATTACCTATGCAAATTAAGAGAGTGGATTCGGAGGGTGTTTTTTACTTGGAGAGAAAGGCTGCTCCATTAGCACGGGAGATAATAAATCATGCAAGTGTGTTTATTAAACTGCAGCTCTTGGGGGACGTGGCTCGCTGCTGCGAGCTGCAGTGGCACAGTCAACACCTTCCACAAACCAGCACTGGACAGCTGGGCAGGGCAGAGCTGGATCTACCTCTGTTTTAATTAGAGAAACAAATAAACCGTGAGGTCTGAATACCCTCAGCAGCCATCGCCAGCCTGCTCCGACGGGGCCGGCCAGCGCATACATCCCCCTCCGCTGCCAGGGACCTGCGGGATGCTCGGGCAGGTTCTGGCACTGCACCAGGGATGGATGCCATGGAGCATCCTCTCACCTTTGCCCCCAACACAGCTCTGGGCAGCTGGGGGGTCCCCACCGGGGCAGCCTGGGCAGGGACAGGGCTGCCTCCTCCCATGGGGGATTCTGGCTCTTTTTCCCTGTAATGTTATTGCCTCTGACACAGATATTAAGGTAACATCCCTGTCAGAGCAGAGTTCCCTGGTGCTCACACAGGCAGGAGCTGCCCACATTGGCTCCAAATTATCTCTGGGCCAGGACGGCCCCGCTTTTCCCATGGCACAAACAGCACCCACACAGCACCCAGCAAACACCTGAGCCCCCCAGCCCTCACAGCCCTGTCCTGGGGTGTCTCTGGGTCATACCTGGACACGCAGCTGATGCCCAGGCACCCCACTGAGCAGTTAGGGGAAGATTAAATCTCAGCTTTCACCTATCTTAAAGCCTGGGTAGGAATTTATCTCCAAAGCACTTATCCTTCCTTTTCTTTCACGGGCTTTAATTAAATATGTCTTTGTTTGAAGGCAGCCGCTGGTGGCTACGAGCTCTCCTGTGCTTTATCAGCGACGGCGAGGAGATAACTGTCCAGAATCTCACCTGACCTTTCTTTGGCTCACAAGAAACAGCATTCAGTGCCTTCATTCTTCTCTTCTTCTGCATTATCTGCTGCTTTTTCTACTCTCTGGCGCACACTAAGGTTTCTGAGAGTGACTGACAAGTTGTGATGAGAAATATTAAGAAAAGAACCCAAACTACCACTGGCAGTTTAACAGCCTGGAAAGCAGGCTCACTCGTCTCTCGCTGGCCATCGTAAGCAGTTGCCAAGAGCACGGAAGGTCAGACTTTAATGAACTGGTGAGAATTAAACAGAAGAAATGAAACTGAAAGGTGCCCCAGTGGCTTGCACTGAGTTTAAAGCAACTGACCTTTGGAAAGAATGAAACAATTTTGCTTCTCAAACGTTCAAGGGTTGTTTTTTACTTCTTCCTTTGCAGGCTGATGCTTGTGGGATGAATGGGTGTGCTGGCTGCACGCGTGCAGGTGAAGATGGACACGAGGAGGAGGACAAACCAACAAATAAAGGAATAAGTAAAAATAATGCGGCTGGTTCCTTGCAGGATAAATTGTTTCAGGCAGTTATTTATTAATGAGGAGAAACAACATGTCAACAGCCAGCAGGTCTAGCTGCAGAGGTAGGGTGAGCGACGGCGCGGCTGGGAGGGGGCCGGCGCTGCTGTCAGTCTGCGTTTGCTCGGCGCCGTGATGGCCCATTGCCTCCCGCTGCTGGGACGTGCTGGTCCATGGGCGGGCAGTGTGGTCCTCTCCCACGCTGAGCAGGTGCATCGTCATGGTGGGCAATGACAGGCAGAGGATGGGGAAGGGGCTCCGGTGTTAGGAGGGCATAACCACGGCACCATGGAGAGGGCAGGAAAACCTCATGGCCATCAAAGCCCAGGGCGCAAAGGTCGAGCGAGAGCTGCGTTGAATCCCATCTATGGGTACCTCGTGCTCCAAGCATTGTCCCTTTCCAGCCTGAGGGTCAGCTTTTCACATCTCCCTGCATTACTGGGGCTCTTGAGCAATTGTGTCTAGGTAAACCACCCCGGTGCCAGCTGCTGGCCCTGTGCCTCCTGCATCGGGAGCAACCCGGCTCTGGCTCTCCCCGAGAGCTCTGCTGCCCAGGCAAACAGCTCCTCCACTTCCCACAGGTGTCTGGGGAAGGGCAGGGAGTCAAAGTTGGTAAAACACAAACTTCCATTGAAAATATTCCTCAGCGTGACGTGGAGCAGCAGCAGCACAGCGAATAAATCCATTCTAATGGAATTATCCATTTCAGTTCCCAACTTAATTGAGCTTCGCCCTGTAGCTTAGCACAAGGGTGCCTCTCTTCATTAACCCCATGCAGGCTGCAGTGTTTTGCCTCCGCTCACACTCATACCCAAAGGTGAGTTTGGGAGCTGATACCTACGCAATGTCATTTACCAGGGTTTGAGAGCTCAGCTGTCACCGGGAAAAACGTCCCAGTGTGATTTGGCAGCGTGGGATGTGAAATTGCACAGTTGCAGAGCACGAGGAGGAGACGTGGAGTCGGTCAGGGGATGATCAGGGCTCTGGCACCAACCCTGTGCCTGCCTGGTGCTAAAGGTACCACATCAGGATGAAAAATGATAAATATGTGCTGCTCTGAGAAGCTCTTGTCCCACCTCGAGAGCCGGGGAGGCCACAGGCACTGCTCCTCGGATGGAAAAGTTGCTGGAACTGACGCGTTTCTTCCTCAAAGACAGCATCTCGCACTCTCAGGGACCAGCTGAGCCCCTGCAAGCCTGTCCAGGTACTTAATAAGTCATTGAGGATGTGTAGTTTAATTAACTCACCCAAAATTCCTCCTTTCTCTTTCCCCTTTCTGCTATTAATATTTTTCTCTATCTGATAATGCAGCATAGCTAATTCTTTCTGGCTTTATAAATGAACGGTGCCGTGATGAAGAAAGGTTTGCCGTGCTTCCGGCAGCTTTTAATTATCCAGCTGAGCAGGTAAAAGCACTTCACTCCCCGCTTCCTCGCCCTGCACACAACACCTTCGCTTGGCAATTAACGGGGGGCTCCTCCTGCACCCCTCACTGCACAGAGGGTCAGCTGCAGAGCAGCTCCAGCAGCTGATAAACCAACTATTGCTTTCGTTAGGCGCATCGTACCCATCACCATCCAACAAGTGGGGAACCGAGGCACGGGCAGCGGCCGAGCCCAGCCCTCCCGCCCCCCCGGCTCCGCGCGCTCCCGGCGCTCGCCCCAGCCAGGCAGATTTGTTTTCCTGCTGCAAGTCCGGAATGGAAATGTCACGCGGACAATCACCATGGTGACATTTCAGCAGCGCCATATAGAGCCACGCAGGAAATGAATTTTAAAAAATCCCTATTAAAAATGGAAGGGCAAAAAACAATTTTCTGGTGGAAAACCGTTCCGAGAGGGCTTATAGGCTTTTTTTTTTTAAAAAAAAGAAAAAGGTCTCCAACAAAGAAAGTTGGAAGGGTTTCATTTCTTAATGAAAGAGCAGACCTTTTTCAAGAGGTTTGTGGGGTTTTTGTATGTTTTTTGTGCAGAAATCAAACTTTGTTGAAACACTATTTACCAATTTCTTCTGCGAGAAGCATTTCACATTTGGCTGCAATGGAAGGTCATTGGATACAATGGAAATGCTTCCAGCATGGAAAAGCAAACAAGGGTGGTATTTTCATGCCATGGGGTCCCCTGATAGCTGGGAAAAACACGAGTGCACCAAGACAGGTAATTTCCAGTGTTATATTCAACCCACTAACAGTAGAGAGCATCGATTAGTGCCAAGAGCCTGAAAGGATGGGCAGGGCTGCCGTAGTGTACACGGCATTATTTATTTCAGAGGTTGCACATGCGAGATGATTTCCAATAAACCTCTCATGCTCCAACTAACCCGCTTTTTCCCCATAAAAACATAAATTGGAAGTCTTGGCCAGCTGTAACAGAGCAGCAGCACACACTTGCTATTGGGTTGCTTCTGTTTGGATATCGTTGACCATCTCTCCTCCATGGGCGTGGTAAAGCTCTTCCCTGATGGATTGGATCTGTGGGACACCCACGTGCCACTGCTGCCAGACTCGGGGACACCCCAGGAGCTTCTCTGGGGACAGGATGGAGATGGGCTGGATGGGACCAGTGCTTTCCGAGGTGGTTCCAGTGAGCAGTTGTTCTCATGTCTGTATTCCAGCTCAGTTCAGCCAGACGCTGCTCCGGAGGATGAGCCCAGCCGAGGGTTTGCTCGCAGAGCCCGGCAAGGCCAAGAGAGAGGCGGGTGATTATTCGAGTCCCTTGTTGCTCCGACTGGCTTGTGCATCACAAAAGAATGCTAATGTTCATGTCTTTATGAAAGCACTCGAGTTCATCAGCTTTGCAAAGAAGAGAAATTAAATCAAGATTTAATTGGGATATGCATGTTTTATTCATGGTACTATCCACAGGAGAAGCCAGACGGCTGAAGGTAAAGAGAAGGAAAAGAAAAAAAAAAAAGTAGTCTTTTGAAAAGTTGTTTCTGTCTGATTAAATAGAGATAGTTTCCCACTTCAAAGGGAGGGCTCCTTTAATGTATTTTAAATGCTCAAATGTGCTGTCCCAATGCCTCCATGCACCAGGCTGGCAAGGGCAGCCACGGCCGCTGAGAGGGACCTGGAGCAGCACACGTGGCACGGTGGGCACACGTCCTGCCAAGGGCAGCCCGGTGAGCTGGTCACCCTCCTCCAGCAGTGGTTTCCTGGCACCCAGAATGACCTGATGATTTTGGCAACCCAGCTGGTTTTTCCTTCCTGCTTGTCCCCCACGATGGTGCTGCACATCACTCGTGGCCATCGCTTGCATCCCTCCCATGGTCCTGCTGGCTCTTCAGGGGGAGTCTGTGTCACACTGGGCTGCACTTCCCAAGAAACTGGGGAATCTGGTGGCTGACAGATTCTGGAAGGCACACGTAAAGAAGAAAATCCCAGCTTGAGTTTTCAGATCCACCTTTGCAAACTCAGCAGCTGGGAAATGAAAGTTTCCACATTTCTGCCCTCCAAAGCTTAATGCAGATGTAGTAAGATTGGCTTTTTCTTTCTTGTTATGCTCCTTTTAGTCAGAGGAGAGGAGAGGACAAAACCAGCAGCAGGATGGGAAGTGGAGGACAGGTGAGAGCACGCAGGGACAAGACTGAGCTGGTGTGGGTGGAGGAAGAGGTGGGAGAGGATGCGCAGTGCATCCGGCTAAGGTAGGACCTTGCACAAGCTTAGTGCCAAGCAGGTGCTACAGAGAGCCCTGAAATGGGTGGTCTGGAGTGAGCACTGGAGCACTCTGCCCTCACAACACCACTCCCAGTTCACAGCCTGTCCCTTGGCTCCCACCACGGCTCGGGAGGATGCTGGGGTAGCTGGGAACAGCCCCGCTCCCCGCCACCGTGCGCGCTGATGTGGCTGCAGGAGGTTCTGCTTACTGAGGCACATCTCTGCTGGCAACCTTTCCCTCTCCTGCCTGTCCCAGTGCCTGAGGCGTGCGAGAAACGTGTCCTTCCCAGGGATGCTCCGGGGGATGCAGGAGCGCAGGCACCCAGCAGACCGGGGAGGAACGGGGCAGCAGACGGGGACAGCAGCAGGGCAGGGATGGGGAAGGGGGATGCAGGAGCTGTAGAACCGCGGGATGCAGGAGAGGAGAGAGGCCGAGATGTGACACACAAGAGCCACCACAAGAACAAGGCTTTAAGGACACAGGGAACTTCTGGTTCGCTTTTTCAGATTGAAATGTGCATGCGAGGCACTGAAAGATAGCGGTTGTGAGGGAGGGGGATTGTGCAGCAGCGCTCGTGTCGCTCCTGGTGGGAATTTTTCTATAAAGAAGCGATTGTTCGGTGACAGCGCCTGACAGAAATACAATTGGAAAAGTGGAGGAGGAAAAAAAGAGAGGAAGAAAAGAGAATCTTCTGTGTAACTTGTGCCCTTCAGAAGCAGCCCCTGTCGTGTTGGGCGCCTGGCGGAGCCGCCGCTGCCTTGGGAGCCTCAGGTCTTTGTTCAGGAAAGGACACGAAGAGAAGCACAAGTTCTCCCGAAGGCTCATTATTCAAACTGCTCCAGGCCCGGCGGCACAAGTGCCGGTGACTTTGGAAGATGAACAATCTTATCTCCTGGGTGAAAAGGACCATTTGTTGTTTACTGTCCGGGAGAGAAAGCGCGCAGGAGGCGCGAGAGGAAACTTGGAGAATATCTGAGCAGCACTCGCGGGGCGGTGGGCGCAGCAGAGCGAACACATCACATGGGGTGGAACGTACAACTTCTTCCAGCAAGTACATAAACAGCTCCTCCAAGGAAACCACTCATTTCCAAATAACTCATCCAGGACCCTTGGGGAAAACCCCACCTCCCTGCTGTGCCCTGAGGTGAGGGCTTTGGAAGGGAAAAGCCAGGATGGTTTTGCAGCTACCAGCGGGGAGATGCGCCCTGCGCTCGTGGCTTTGCCCTTTGCCTGTAGCCAGGTTCCCAGGGCCTTGTGGCAGGCAAGTACAGAGATGCTCCTCTCCCTCACTCTGCAGCCCTGGAGAGCACCTGGCCACTGGGCCAGCCTGACTGCCAGGGACAGAGGAGGAAGAATTCACATGGAAAGCAGCTTTTCCATGCACGGGTGAGTGTCCCCCTCCCTGCCAGGGGAGCACACCGCAGCATCGCAGACCTGCCTGTCCCAGGGCTGCTGGCGTTTGCCTTGGTCCCTTGCTCAGTTTGGAGACCGCAGCAGCATCTCCCTGCTCGAGGCACAGCCACCATGGGCTCTGTGATACCTGGAGAGAGGGCATCTGTGCAGAGGTGAGACTCATCATGGACACAGACCTCATCAAGAGAGGCTTCCACACCCTCTCCCCTCTCCTGAATGGCATCTCATAATGATAAAAGTCCCTGTGGTTTATAATTACCAGTTTCACAAGTTCATGAGTTCTCTGTTAATTATTATAATTAGCTCTTGCTCGGTGAGAATGCAGGAGTTTAACAACAATATTAACAATGGGAGGACTGTTACCGAGAATTAACTACACGGAGCAGACTAGAAAGGGTTCCTCCTGCCTGCCAGCACTAAGGGAGAGCCCTGCTCCCCTGTCCTCCCTCTCACTTAACTCTGCCCAGCTCCAGCCTCGCTTGGAGAGGTAAAAATAGAGGCTGTGTCCGCAGAGGGGCTGTGCCAGGTACGGGAAGGGCAACACAAACTCCCCCTGGGCTGCCCAAAATACGGTCAAGGTTTGCATCGGCAGAAGAAATCATAAGGTGAGGCTGCCAGGGGCCCTGGGAGGACACACCAGTGGCTGCAGCAGGACAGACAGACGGGGGTCTGCAGGAGGACAGGCAGACGGGGGTCTGCAGGAGGACAGGCAGACGGGGGTCTGCAGGAGGACAGGCAGACGGGGGTCTGCAGGAGGACGGACAGACGGGGGTCTGCGGCAGGACGGACAGACGGGGGTCTGCGGCAGGACGGACAGACGGGGGTCTGCGGCAGGACGGACAGACGGGGGTCTGCGGCGGGACGGACAGACGGGGGTCTGCAGCGGGACGGACAGACGGGGGTCTGCAGCGGGACGGACAGACGGGGGTCTGCGGCAGGGCCCCTCACGCTGAGCAGGATCCCTGCAGGGGAACACCAGAGTCGGGGCGCAGGAGTTTCTTCCAGCTCCCTCGCCACTCCCCGTGCTGCCGAGCTGCGGAAGCCGCACGAGCGGCGATTACATCCCCACAAAAGCCTTTCCCTGGGAGCAGACAGCACGAGACCCCAGCCTGAGAAAATATCAGACAAATATCCCTTCTCCTCACCCTTAATGAACGGACTGACTTCTCAAACACAGCGAGATCCCGGACAGGCAACGCGCCCCGGCTCGCTTTCGAGTTTCCGCGTTCAGACGTATACAAAATGTTTATCTGAAGTGCAGAAGAGCTCAGAGAGGCAAGCTGTGCAAATAATTCGTTACCTTAACCGCTTTCACACCTGAAGCGGAAGGCTGGAGGGGTTTTTTGTTTGTTATTTATTTTATTTTTATTTAGTCACACCTTGGCTCAGCAGAAGCAACAACTGAGAGGCTTTGGGGATCGATATTGCCAGCAGAAAACACCTTTTGATGCCCAGATAAACCCACCTGGGATCCTGGAACCCTTCCTGCAGTCCCAGCCTGGGGACCCCAGCAGCCCTGAGGGCAGGAGCAGCCCCGGAGCTGTGCTCCAGCAGGAACTCGTGCACCAGAACACACACCCAGACCTCCCCCAGGTCCTGCCCAGAGCCAGGGAAGCTCTGAGTTTTGCTCCTTTGATGGAAAATCATTTGCTTTTCAGACAAGAAGAGTTCCTACCCACTTAGGCTGCTTGTGAGAAATACTCCATTTCAAATACATACACAATTTCAAATACATACACGCTCTTTTTTTTTTTTTAAACTGTAAACAGGTTTTGAAGAGAAGATCAAAATCTCAGTGAAATATTTTGAAGCTGCAGGGATGAAGCGTTTCGCCATACGTGATATGAATTTCCTCAGAGTCATTTCTATCTGAGGGATTTACATCCCTAAAGCGGAACGGGGAAGGAAAGGTTGAAGCCACAAAGAGTTTTAGGACATTGCAGGCATTTCCCACCTTCATCAGCTGAGGGAACTGAGACAGGCCCAGAGAACACAGCGGCACGTCGAGGGCTGGGAGTCGGCATTCAGCCTGCTCTCCTGCCACCCCTCAGCATCCTTACCCTGTTCATCACGCTCCCTGGGAACAAACTCTTGCAAACCACAGCCAGAGGCAGGGAAAAGGCCCCAAACGAACTGGAATGTGTTTCAGGAGTGGAAACGCAGCGACGCAGAGGAGCAGACAGCACATGAAGGGTGCTGTTCCCGCATGGAAAGGATCCCTTCTCCTCCCAGGGACTCATGGAAGGTTTCACAGTGGGGAACAGTTTTAAGCAAAGGAATCCCTCCTGCTCTGCCCTTGCAGACAAACCATTGGTTTGCAGGAGCATCGCTGGGTTCCTCCTCTCCCTCAGCCCTCTGGGAAACTGCTTTGAACATTTACAGCACCAGAGCACAGGACCCGATTTGTTAGACAAGCCTGGCTTTATTATTTTTTTAAAAGGGGGATATTATCTCCCACCTCTGAAAGGAAGGGGAAGAGGAGAAAACCACTGATATAGAGGGGGGTAGAGACAGACACAGAACCTCATTATTAAACAAAATAAATAAAATATACTAGCAGAAAATGTGTCTTGGCTTTATTACTATATTCTGTCCTCTAAATATTTCATTCCCAACTAATGCACAAGCCAAATGGAAAATCTCAAGCAAAACTGCACTACTTAGAATATGCTTAATTATTGATTCAGCCGGGAGGGAAAAGGGAAAAGAAACTCAGAGGGGAAGAAAAGGCACTGAGCTGTTGTCAAGTTCTCCATCCTGGAGCTGCTGCTTTACACCCACACAGCTCCCCCCTCTCCAGTGGGATGGGACAGGGGATAACAGCCCCCACCACAGCCAAAAGCCACGGCTTGCAGTCAGGGCTGCAGCCCCCACGGAGGGGCCCTGCCCTGGACACCTCTCACCAGCCCCCAGCACGCAGAGAGACGCAGGATCGCGACTGACTCACCCCAGCTGTCCCCAGGGCTGTCCCCACGGCCGTCCCTGAGAGCAGCAGCACCGAAGTGACCCGTCCCTAGCTAAGGAGGGGACTGCTGCTGTGCCCCAGGCTTTCATGGCAAAGCAGGGGCAGGTGGGCTGCAGCGATGGGGTAAGTGAGCCCACCTGTGCCTGGCCCCAGCAGGGACGGCTCCGGAGTGCGGGGAGGGGGATGCGCTGTAGGAAACCCACGGCATTTCAGGCTGGGGACTGGTGTGGGAGCGCTGCTGCTCACTGCAGCAGGAGTGAGATTTTAGGTGCAGATGGATGGGATTTATACACTTAGATGGGGCTGGAAATCTCCCAGAGAAAGCTGCCAGTTATGGGCAGAAAAACAGAAGCCAGGGAGTGTTTGCAAATGGACTCCAGGGACCCAATTTTGTTCCCCTCCTGGAATAAGCCCAGACCTGATGTTCTGAAGTTACCGCAGTTGCATCAGAAACACAGAGGGGGAGAGAGGACTGCAGCTGGGCACAGAGCTGCGGGGTGAGGGCAGTCCCCTGGGGCGGTCACACAGGGGCACGGGGCCACCCCCCCCTGCTCCTGGGCATCCTGGAGGACCCCCTCACCCCCACGCTCCCCGGCAGCCGAGCGCTGCCAAAGGGTTCCCAGCACCCTAAAGAGACGGGAGCGGGGGAGCATCGCCAGCGGGGTTCCCTTGCAGTGCCCGGGGCGGTGCCGCTGGTGTCGGCGTGCCAGATGCGCTGGCTGAGAGGTGGGGAATGGCACGCTCGCCAAGCGAGCTGCACACTCCAGTAGGAATTTCACTGAAACTTCAAATTACGGCCGTTTTTTGTTTTTTTTTTTGTTAAGTGACAGAATTATGCCGTGTTACAGAGAAAGTGACAGGTAATTTGGGACACTGAGGATTTCTCGGGCTCTATAGTTAATGGGGAGTTTAGCACCAATTCCTCTGTAATTTGCACTTCTGAGAAACCGCGCTATTATAAAGTCAGAAATCTCAAGCACTTTCAACTCGGGGATCTGCCAGACTGACGATGACCAGGGACCGCGGAGGCCCGAGTCCAGGGGTCACCCATTTCAATATCTGAGGCTGGGTGCCTTCCAAACACGGCCGCTCCAGCGGCGGAGCCCAAATTGGAGGTGACATTCAGAAGTCTCTGAAAATTATAACCCTGACTTCCTCCTTGAAAAGCTTATCTGAATCCTGGCTTATCCTTTGATGAGGTTACTGAAAAAGCATTTTGCTCCGAGTACTTGAAAGATAACAGGCAATATATGTGAGCCGGTGTGCTTCTCCCTGGGGGGAAAACACTATCGAACATGCCAAGCATGGGACACTAATTAAATGGTCTGAATTGTGCTGGACGCTCAGGTCCTGGGGTGGCTTGGCTTAACTCCTTCCCTCCTTGCACACCTGGAGCAAGCGGGGGTGCTCATCGGCCGGGCTGAGGCCGTGCTCCCGTGGTCCCCGGCGTCCCGCTCCATCCCAAGCCTGGCATGCTCATGTCTCCACAGGGCAGAGCCCCTCCTGGGAGAGAACTGCATTCTCTGAGCCCAGCTGATGGAGAGCTGATTAAACAAACTGCATCCAGAGAGCAAACTCGCTTTGCTTCTGGGATTGCGCTAAACCGGGGCTCTGGCTACTGGTAAAGATGTGGCAACGATTACATTTTTGCTTAACTTGAATCAATGCTTGGGTTTCCTGGATGCTAAACCACAGTTGTGAGCCAGCCTGAAGGGGTCAGTCCCCGGGCAGGTATTTGGTATGGCTGGTGGGCAAGGAGAGCATTTGCCCAGTGCAGGAGTTTGTTCCCAGGCAAAGCCGCCCTCTTCCTCCAGCCCCCGGCGTGCTCCTCCATTCCCACACGGCTGCTCCGCCGGGATGCTCCAGCTTCGCCTCTTCCCTGCTGAGCCTGTGGCACAAAAAGCAGGGAAAAAGAACAAAAGCAGTTTAATGGCATAATTTCTGTTCAAAGGAGCCGTCTCTTACCGCTGCCCCAGCCCCCAAACCGCCACTAATTGTTGTCTGGTTCCCTGCCACATCCCCAGCCGGCGCCTTCAGCGTTGCAGGCACTGCTGCCTGAGATTAGCAGGGAAGGGTTTTCAGTCCCTTACATCAAAGGGACTGGAAAACTATAAATTTTACAGGAAGTATTATGCAGGTGAGGAGAAAAAAAAGCCAGTTCTGTTAAAAAAGGACGGCTCATTTCTCCTCATTCTGGGGCAGGGCTTACGGCAGCTAATATATCTCTGGGGAAAAAAAACATTTAAGTGGACACCAGCCTGGAAAAAAGTAAAATGCCCAGGTTCACCGTGTGCCAGGAAAAGTGGTCGGCCAAAGGAGGAGGTGGGAAGGCGGTGGGAAGCCTCGGGTGGCCAGCACGGGGTCAGAGCAGTGACAAGGGTGCACGCCTGGCACCGGGTCTCTTCTCTGCATGAAGATGGAAGGAAGAAGGGACAGTGAGAAATGAGGAGGGAAAGGGGAAGCCAGTGGGATCCCAGGTTAGGGAAATGTTTAGTGAATTGCCCACCACAAGCTCCCATCAGTAAAGATCCCAGCCCGCCCCGGCCGCTCCCCCCCGGTGGCCAGGACAGCAGAGCCCGGCAGCACGGGGAGAAGTTCTTCAAAGGGTCCTTGCCTTGAGAACACTGCGCGTTGTTTCCACGGGCCCTTAAACAGAATAATTCATTAGTCAGCCCAGAACAATCAATATTGCGCACCGACAATTTATACACCAGCTCTGTTTACCCAGCAGACCCTCTTTGATAATATTATTTATGATTCTAAATAACTCCATCGGTGTTCAATAGAGCTGGGAGGTACCTGGGGGACCGGGGCACAATCAAATTATGAAGACATATGGTTTGCTCAGCGCTGGAAATGTTCAACTGCATTTCATTGCTGTTAGTCCTGCTGCAGAACCTTCCCTCATCAGTTACACAGCCTCCTGAATATCGCCTGCTGGATGGGGAGGCTTCTTCGACAGAGAGCTGTGGCTGTGGAGGGGATTTTACCGGGGCTGTTGCTGCAGCTGACGGACACGCCGAGCAGCTCAGTGCATCCCAGGCCACCCTGGCTGTCACACTCCTGCCTTGCCTGGGATCCACGGAGCAGGCAGGCAGAGGCAGAGCAGCTCCAGCCCGGAGCTCTCCCGGAGAGCGTCCCCCAGCACAGGCACCGGCTGCTCTGTATGCGGCACGGCGCGCGCCGCATCTCTTGGCTGTATTTATGTTTGATGCATATCCTGCGTGCGTTTTAATAAAGCCCTCCTGATATACCCACCGCCCGGCCAAACGCCGTCATTATTATCGACAGAACATCGCAGAAGTACTCTGCTGGGCTTCCTCTGGGCTTTGAGGGTGTATAAAGCTAACACTAATGCTATATTGCTCTATAAACTCCAGTCCTCCCTGCAGAGAAGCAATAATTAATCAGACGATGCATGATATGTAACAAATTAAAAAGATAAAACTTCCCAACAAAAATTATGGGAGCGGAGAGATGCGGGCTGCGCTCGGCAGCGAGCCGTCCCTGGCATCCCGTTCCCCTCGTCCCTGGGCACACAGCGTCCCCGGGCCGGACCCTGGCAGCCAGCTCTGCTGCTCACACCGCCCCCAGGCACCACGCACGGCACCATCACCTCCCCATCACCGGGCTGCTCACCTGTCCTCGGCCTTCAGCCTCTGCGGGGGGACCGGGACTGGGGTGCTGGGGACAGCCACAGCTCCTGACAAGCAGGACAGACCACAGCCAGCGCTTTCTGCTTTTGAACATGTTCTGGAAACTCTTCTCGACAACGGTCCCGCTCATTCCTGGCATGCAAATAGCCGAGGCTGTAAAATAAAGGGATAACAGTTATCACTGGATATGTAATCTCTGAGAAAATCCCACCAGAGTAATAATTAAAAGAGGTACTGAAGACTCTGACAGCCCTGGGTTTCTCTTTGGGCTTCAGCTATTTCTGCTGCACGATTCCCTTTAGAAAAAGGAGCATCTCCCTTCCACGGGCAGCGCAGACATTTCAGGACCCGTTTTTGTTCCCCTGGAAGTGGAGAAGTGAACAGCGACCTTTCCTGCGGAGTGGAAAGAAAAGACATTTTCAACTCAGAAGTGTCAGGTTTTCACTTCCACCTTCCCACGCAAACCCACAGTGCCAGTGCAGCCCCAGTTTCTAGAGGGAAGGTGCTGTGGTGGGGGGCTCTGGGCAGCCCCTGTGCCCAGGCAGGACATCCGGGATGCTGCAGACCTCTCCCTGCAGCAATGCCAGGCACATCCCTCTGTATTTCCCAGCAGAGAGCCATCACGACAGAAGCCAGAGGGGACCTGATGGGTTTTTCCCTTTGCAAAACACTGAAAGAGGTTGGACTCATCCCTTCGGGCATGCGGCGCGGCTCGGCGCCCCCCGCCGTGAGATGCCCAGGCGCCACGCTGCCCTTCTGTGCTCCGCCAGGCTCAAGTGTAAGGAGGCTTTTAGGCTGCGTGAATCACACTGCTTTGGTACCCTTAAAGGAAGCGTTTGGGCAGCTATATTTAGCTGTCCTCACTTCCTTTCCTCCTTGACATTTATGAATTTTAGATGTGTCTCACTCCAGGCCTCTGAAGGGCGTCTGGCAGAGACACGCGGTGGCCTCTGCGCCGGGATGTGGCTTCAGCCCATCTGCTGGACCACGGGTGCTCACCCAGCGGGTGCTGCCGTGGTGCTCTCCAGCCTTTGACAGGCGTGTGGGGCTGCTGCTGGCTCTGTGCTGCCTCAGGGAGGGAGAGGTGACTGGGAGCAGTGGGGGAAAAACCCGGGATTACAAGGGATCAGGGAGATGCTGTTAAAGTGCGTGGCATCTCCCAGATGCGAGAGGCAGCAGCTGCCTTCAGCTGGAGGCCAACGTGGCAGCGGGCTCGTGCGGGAGCGCTGCCAGGGAGGGAGCCTTGCTGAAGCGTGGGTGGGATGGGGGACCCAGAGACCCCTCCATCGCTCCTCCTGCCGGCTTGTGGGCACGGGGTCCTGCCCCCATCCTCCTCACCCAGCTCCACATGGCAGCGTGCCAGGTAACGCGCTCCCCATTCCTCCTGCTCCTGACACGGCGCTGAGTCGAACCGCGTGGAGGATAAACATTAGTTTCACAGCTCACAAAGCAGAACTGCCGGCTACTGCCAGCCCAGACGTGATGAGCTCCTCCCGGGACCCCTGGGAGCGTTTAGAGTGGGCTCTGCTTTACCCAAGCTGCCAGTCAAGCCGGTGCCAGGGGGGAAGCAGCGCCGTTAATCTCTTTCCCACCATCCCAGCCATAGCTGAAATCCCTTCGAGCATGTAACAGTTTTATTTTAATGTGCTGTCCCACCGGCGCGCGGCGCGGAGCGGCGGGGCCGCCTGCACACCGGCTTTCTGCTGCTCCCCTGCCAGGGAAGCTTTAACGTGGGGGGGCCACGAGCCGACAGCATGGAACAAACAGCGAGGGAGAAGTGATTGCATGTCTTACTTTTCACCCAGGCTGGTGTTGTCACCTCCTTGGGCATCCTTTAATTAACGACAGATTGCTGTTCTGGGGAGAGAGACTAATTTAGCACCGGGCAGAGGGGCAGGGGAAGTTTGTGGGGACGTCTCCCACCGCGTCACGCTTTCACCGGGACGCTGCAGCGCTTGTCAGGAGCTTTTCCCCAACGGCCGCAGCAGATCAGCTAATGAAGATGATGTCACACGGATTTGCAGGAGCGCTCCGATGGACTGGCCACGGCTGCTGCTGCTTCCCCGGTCCCGTGGGTCCTCCTCTGGGAAGCAATCCACACAGCCCGTGCCTGCTAACGAACACCCAGCGACAGCCAGCCCGTGGCACAACGTTCTCCTCCGAGAAACACCAGCTCCTGGTGGAGGGACAAAGAGAATACACACAGGATTCATTGAGCTCTGCTCTCCACACCTCTTCCCAGAACAGGCTGGACATACGAGCTGGAAACAAGGGAAAGAGCCACCCTCAGGTCCTTTCCCAAAGGCTGGCAGACGAATTGCCAAACTCTACCTATATCCCTGCTCCGTGTGACCCCCCAGGGCTGCTGCCCCCCTGTCCTCCATGGTGATGGAGCAGCAAAAGCACCAGCGAGCCTCTAATCCGCAGAGATGGGCAGGGAGCCAGCGTGGACGTTTCCATCCCTGACCTCTGAGGAGATGGACACCTGTGTCTCTCCTCTCCTCCCGGCCGGTTTTAGCAGCCGTAATTACACCCTTCCCATCTATGTATAAATAACTGGAATTCCGGGTAAGATGTTGGGTCGCTTGATTTACATCCCCAGTGAGCAGATGAGGTTGCAAGAAGGATAAATCACAGCAGAAGTGCACGCTCAGAAGATGCGAGAGGAGGAGAGAGAAACTCGTGCTTGTTTATAAAGCGGCTGGGATCGTTTTGGGCATTAAATAAACATTGTGTGATTGCCTGAGTACTTCATCCTTGTCCTAAGTGCCCATGGAGAGCTGTGGGAAGGAGACACTTGTTTTTCCTGCCTGCTTCTGTTCTCAGGCCACCAAGGACAGAGCTGTGAATGAGGGTGGCAAATTGAAGGTGCTGCTGAGGGTCCCCATCCCCTCACCTCGCAGCATCTCCACCTCGATCAGAGGTGCCCAGGCAGGACCCAGAGAGAGGTGGCGAATGAGCTTTGGTTCCCATGAAACCCCAGCCCTGCTCCTTGGACCCTTCAAGCCCATGGGCTCCCAGGATTTTCCTCCATTGAGTGACCAGGCTTTTTCTTTTCACACTCAACCTGCAGCCGGGCATTCATTGAGAGCCAGCTCCTGGCCTGGGGGAACATGGAGCCAAACCCCCACCTCACCACCGATGTGCAGCAGCATCCTTAGTCTCAAGCCAGGTCATAGATTAGTGCAGAGAGTGAGCAGCCAGCATCAGGGAAACAACAGCCAGGGAGCAGCAGCACTTTGAGGCGAGCACCACATCATCCCTCGTCACACTCCCTCCAAGTGTAACGCCCTCCCTGGCGGGGACAGAGAGGTGGCGTCCTGTGCCTTGGCAGTGGGCTGGAGAGCTGCCCCAGGGAGCTGAGTGCTGGGGCTTCGGGTGCCCAGCAGAGTACCCTGTCCTCTGTCAGGAGAGCGCTGCCGCTGGTGTGGTGGGGGGGTCTGGACAGGGCTGGCTCCACCAGGCAACACAGGGCAGAGCTGCAGCATTAACTGTGGCACTGGCATCTTTGGGCAGCAGGCTGCCTGGCGGGGAGCATGACGGTGGATGGACGAGTCTGCCCTGGATGTTTTTCAAGTGGAGATTAACCACTGAGTACATTCTTATTATTTAAGATGCCATATGCCTCTTCCCTCTAAATATCTCTTCCATCAGATACCACTGTGATTCCCAGTCTGCCTTCCAACCCTGCTTTGAGCCGCGATTGCAACCACTTCATAAAGCCATGTTAGGTCAGACATGGAAAATGCTTTGAAGGCTCCTTCTGTCCATTCCCCACGGACGTCACACCCGAGCGCGGGCACAGATGCTGTGTCTGCACCCGCTTGGAGCCGCAGCGTGCCCAGGAGCCGTGCAGCTCTGGGGGGCAGAGCGCCAGTTTGACTCCAGGGCTTCATTTGATTACGCTGCAAATTCTCTTCTCCGCCTGCGACACGGGGATAGTGATGCTCTCCTTTCCCCCTGCTGTGAGCTTCAATATATCAAGGATTGTGAGGCACTTAATACTATGTAAATGGGAGACACATCAGCTGTGCCTCAGATAAATGAATTTCACTTAGATTGATGGGTGTGAAGCACTTCCAAAATTAGGCCTATTCTTCTTAAATCAAACAGTTTCCCCAAGCCAGTTCAGCTCCATTGATGTAGAGGAAGTCATCAAGTTGCGATTCATCATCGGGTTCAATCAGAGACCTTCAATCCGCTGACCCACCGCGGGCTTCCTCCTCCTCCTCCTCGCGGGGGGGTCAGAGCGTGGCCAGACGCAGGAGGAGCGGGACCCAGCACCCCTGGGGTATCCCGGGCTTGGACACGCTCCCAGGGGGACTAAAACCTCATGAGGTGTCTTACAGAGAGCCTGGAGAATCACCTGGCTACGTGAGGTCATCATCACAGCGGGGATCAACTGCAGAACGCTGTTTTCCTCCAATATTTGCCTGAATAAGCTGAATAAGGAACAAATAACTCAAACCTCAGCACCTCTGAAACCCTCACCTTGCTCCCGTGGCTCTGCCGCCGCCGCTCCTCGGGATCAGCGCTGGAGAAGCAGCGCACAGCAACCCGCGTGCTCGCTCTGATGCTGAGCTCTATTTATGCCATTAAGTGCTCTATAACATACAGACAACACCATAAACCTCGTTTCATTCACTCCCCAAGCAGTAAATCCCTCTCGCAGCATCGCCATCAAACCACCGCTCGCTGAGCGACGCTGGAGCAAACCCCACCAGGCTGCTCCCTGCGGCTCCGTGTTCGGAGCTCCGCAGGCAGCGCGCTCCACTCCTCCTCTTGTCCTGGCACGTCTGCTCATCGCTCTGCCAAACCCCAGCACCTCCCGACTCCAAGCATCCGTCTGGTGTTTACGTGCGGAGGAGCTCAGCTCTCTCCAACTTTTTAACTGCAGATAATCAACAAAGCTGGGCAAATAATTTAGCGCGCGTAATTTATTCTACGAATTCTGATTCTTTGCCCACTGGCAGCTTGTGCTTCTCACAAAGGTGTCGCTCCTATGGAATGATGCAGAGGAAGTGCTGCCTTGGCCTGCAGCTCATGCATTGGCCACTCCAAGCACTGCAACACTGGCCACACACTCCATTTCCACTGCAGGCAGCATTTCTTCTGCGGAGAGCCCAGGAGGAGTCTGCCCTCGGAGGGCAGAGCACTGTGAGTGCAAACCTTACCGCATGCCGAGGACCACTGCTGATCCCCGTTGGCCAAGGAGGGAGAGGATGCTGCAGCCTCACACGTAACCGCAGCGCCTGTGACAGCCTTGCCCGAAACAGTGAACTGAATTGTGTCTGTTTGGGGCCATTTTTCCTGCAGGACTCGTAGTTTCAACCCATCCCTGTGCCACGCTCCCCCTCAGCGTGCCCGTGTTCCCGGGGCTGCCCAGCCATGGGTGCACATCCATTGCTGTGAAGGCAGTAGCACAGTCCTGCTGCTGCTCCAGCCCGAGCTGCGGCCGCGGCGGCCAGCGGCCCTCAGCAGTCCTTTGTGTCAGAACAGCTGATGCAACTTCTCATAACCCGTTCTTCCAAGGGGGCGTCAACGTGTCTGAGCTCTGTATCGCTGTAAATCATCCCACTGCCTCTGCACCGGTGTCTTCCTTTTGGCACCGCCGGCAGCAGGGCGTTCAAACGGCTGTCGCTCCACACGTGCCCTCCGTCCCCTTTCTTTATCTCCTCCACATTGTGATCTTGTCATCTGCAGGAAGAGCTACGGCCCTTCAAGTTATATGTGCCAGCCAAGTAAAATGCTGATTTTTTTTTTTTTTTTCCTCCACCTACCTTCAGACACATCTGATTAATTCAGTGCAAGGAGCAAGGAATTAGGCTTTTTTTTTTTTTTCATTTTAAGCTGACTACAGAAACATTGCTGTAGCAAAACACCATGGCTGTTGGAGCTGTGCAGTGACCAAGGCAGCCTGACGATGTGTTTGAGCCTGGCTTGGCATGCTAGCTTTGAGGAGCTCAATGGAGAAGTGAACTAATCCCAGGTCTTAATGAATACAGTGCAAACCCAACTTCCACTCCCTAACGTGCCCATACGTTGGACAATGAGTCACGAGGTGTTTGTTGTGCGGCAGAAGAATAGGCAAGCTGGGAAGGGCATTTTTACATGCCTGTGAATCATTGTATGTGATATTTTCCTCTGCTGTGTCTCTCTGTCCTAGCAGTTTTCTGCAGTGAAATCCATTCAGCTGTGCTGGAAATGCAGGCACTTTATAGAAAATCTTTAATCGCGCTAGCTCAAATGGATGGCTCTCATTTCCTCTCCACAAATCCCCCAAACATTTACCCCCCCTCCCCCAGCCGCTGAGCGCAGCGCGATGGCGATGCCTCCAGCATGGGTGGGCACGGCCGGAGGACACGGAAGGCGTGGGGTGACGTGGGGTGCGTGGCCCTGGGGGCTCTGACCTGCACAGATCGACGTGGAAACACGCTCCTCGAAGCACGGAAACGCGGTGCGTGGCTGCGCAGGTGCCAGTGAGGTGCCCGAGGGTGGCTCCAACTTGTCTCAACCCTGGAAGGTGGTCATGGCCTGTCCTTAAATCCTTTGCTCAGCTGCATGCAGGCAGGCAGCTCTCCCTGGTTCCTAGGTACTGAAGGCAGCCAGAAGCTACATCTATTTTTAATGAGTGTAAAATGAGCGGTGTGAGGTTTGGGACAGATCCCCAGGTGGCAGGTTGTTTGAAGGGTGATGCTGTGCCCTTTCCTGGGGCTCTTCCCCCCCAGCACAGCATCCTTCCTGGCTGGGGAGGCTCTGCCCTGGCCTCCTCAGGAGCATCCCAGCTTCACGCCTGCCTTTCACTCCACCTCCCCTTGTTTTTTGTTAAGATCTCCCTTTCCTCTTGGTCTTTCAAGCCTGGGCTTTGCCCTGCTTGCTTTGTCCTACTCCACATGCCCGTGTGTTCTCTCCAGTCCTCTGCAGCACAGGGAATTATTTTGTTCTAATCGTTTTGCCTGTTTCCCTTCAGTGTGTTCCTTTTCTCCCCAGTCCCCCTCTCTGCTCCTTCTTGTGCATTTTCTGCCCGCAGAGGTGGGAGGCTCCTCACCAGAGGGCTGAGGACAAACAGCACTGGGCATTGCCCTGGTCCCTTCCTCCGAGAGCCCTGCCCCGTGCTGGCACTGCCACCTCCGCCCCGGCAGAGCTGGGGAGCAGGCGCTGCCCCACGAGAGCCCACTGACCTCAGGGGAGCTGGGACTGCAGCCTGACCATCGCCACTGCTCATCAAAACACTTCTAAGGCATTTGCCTTTGGGAAAGGGCAGATTGCCTCAAATGCCAGGGGTCAGCAAAGCCTTCTGCATCCCTGGGCAGCCTCCCCTCTCCAGCTCCAAGGACACAAAAGGACCCGGTACAGTTCTATTCACACTGGGCGTGATCTCCTGCCTTTAAAGCCGAGAGAAGTTTGCCTGAAACGACATGTGAACTTTTTTCCAATTATTTAATCATTCCTTTTTCTCCTGGGAAATAAATTTTTAATTGTTCTTATTCTTCCATCTCACCTTTGCAAGGGATTTGCTTTTCATTGGAACTGCAGGATAGAAGAACACTCAGGAGTTTTCAATTTTCAGACCCCAGCAAACCTATCGCTTCTGACATCAGCAAACAAAGCCCAAACATGTTTAATGAAACAGTTCTCCTTTTCAAAATGAATGCTTTTGTTTTGATCAAAAAGCCATTTGTAGCTCCAATCCCAAAGATCTTTTCCCAAAACCCATTTAATCCGGCTCTAAAAATCTCTACGTGGAGAGAGGCGTGACGTGGGCTTTTCTGCCAGCCTGGATTTGCTTCCCCCTCGTTAGAGCTGCCAGACGTGAGACCTGGGCTGAGGGAGAGCAGTGCTGATCACAGCTCAGTCCTCCAAGAATAAAAGCAGAGCCCAGCAAACGGTGTCTAGCAAACAATAACACGCATTCCCCCTCTGTTTCCCTTCTCTGGCTGGCAGGGAGCAAAACCTCATCGTTTCCTCCCCTGCGCGTCCCAGCTGTTGTGCAGCAAACCCCGCTCAGGGGCTGCAGTCCCGGGCACACCTCGCACCGGGCTTCGCTCCACAGCCCTCGTCTTTATCAGCTAGAAATTCCTTCCTAGCAAACCCGCTGTCCGTGCAGTTATTGCTGCCAGCACACTCATTAGCAGACACATCCATTGCGAGCGAGCGCGCGGGAAGCGAACCCAGCCAGCCCGGCGCTGCCAGCCGCGGCTCCCGGGGACAGAAACCGCTCCGCGTGCCCCACACTGCAGCCTGCCCAGCGCCCCCACCACGGCACCGCCCCAGGCTGAGGCACCAAAGCAGAGACAGGCAGAGCAGCAGAGCCCGCAGCGCTCTGCACTGGGGTACCCGCGTGCAGGAGAGGCTGAGAGAGGCTCACCCACAGCGAAACCGAGCAAAACCCGGGCGTCGTGTCCGTACCAGCCTTCTGCACGGAGCCCGGTGTGGCTGCCAGGCAGCTCAGCAGCTCCTACCAGGCTACACCTGGTAATAACTCCTCCAGCACGGTGACACTCCGGGGCTTCTCAGTAAAAGCAGGAAAAAAGAGCATTAAACTCAAGTGGAAACAGAGAGAGTTTGGCAGGTCTGACTTATGAGAGGAGATGGAGGAACGTAACGTATGGGCCTGTAAAGGAGGGAAGGGGCAGAGGGCAGACGTGGAGAATATGAGAAAGCAAGACAAATAATAGTAATAATAAAAATAGCATTATTTATAAATTGCTCAAGGGCTCAGAGGAACCCAAGCAGACAATTAAAGCACAATAATAATAAACAATAATAATTAAAACCTCATAAAACATGTCATAGGAGAAAGAAGTAAAATATTCTAAAGCCCATGAAACTCTGCAGAGGACATAAACTTAAGCAAAGGGGGAAAACTTATCTGAGGGTGACCAAAAATATACTACAGGCAGGGTTTCTGCTGAGGAAAAAGAGACCGAGAGGCGCTGAGTGGAGAGAGGGGAATCTGCCAGTGCAGGAAACAGCAGGCATGGGAGCCCAGCCCAGCAGGGCGCTTCCCTGGGGCAGTGCACTGGTGGGCGATGCTGTGCTGTCCCCACCTTCCCCACAGCGCGGGCTGGGGGGGGACAACGCTTCCTGACTGCGGCGTGAAAGACAAGTGCGAGCTCTCGCTCGCTTCCCGCGCTCAGATCCTCCCTGTCTGTGCCACGGGGACAGGAGTGGGAGATCAGGGAGTCTAAATGGCAGCACGGCTGCGGCACACAACCCGCAGCGCGCCAGGATGCCTCTGACAAGTTACACCAATTACATCCCCGTTTTTGTCACGGCTGTTAGCTCCTCCGCCGGCACGTCGGGCACGGGGCGCGGCGACAGCCGCGGGAACGTGGGGTGCTCCGACCTGCGGGGCCAGCTCCCCCGGCCGGGGATGGCAGCGGGGCTCTGCTCTGACACCTACGAGGCGCTGGAGTCACTCCGGGGGTTTCTGCGCAGGACAACGATGAGCGTGCGGGTACCAGCAGCTCTGGGGAAGGAGGCAGAGCCGGAGTGACTGCACCTGCGGTTTAATAGCTGGAGAACTGTGGCCTGAGAACAGCAGTTTGTCCTAAGGACAGGCGCTTGGCACGTGGAGCACCAGGAGCAGACCTGGCTCCGGGGAAGAGCGCGATGAAGACGCGGCACGGGTGGATGGCTGCAGATGATCCCGTCTCTCCCACGGGAAACAAACAGCCTGCTGCTGGGTTTTGATTCCCTCCGCCACGGAGTGGCCACGTGCCTTTCAGACAGAGCCTTTAAAGACTTTGGGAAGCAATTCCAAGGTTTCTGTAGGCCTGGGGAGATAATTGAATGCTTTCAAAGAGCGCTGTACGGCAGGGAAAGTTCAATTTTTGCAGCGCGGCGCATCCTGCAGTCAGAGGCTTGTGCTTCAGCATCATCCCCCTCCCCTCTATATTTCTGAGAAGCTAAATTACTCTCAGCGTTTACCTGTGGCTTCTCTCTGCTGAAGCACTTAGGGGTGAGAAGCAAAAACAGACTGCAAGTCAACCCAAGCCCTTGCCATGAGACAGACAAACACAGCGCCCACTCCGCCGAGCTATTTTAGTCCTAACCCTGCAGAACAACAAGCAGCCCCATGCAGTTTCCCTTTTTTTATCTCCTACCCCCTTGTCCCTTTGGCTGGAGCAGCAGGTGGGAGCCTTAGGGTGAAGGTTACTGGCAGAGTGGAGCACTCCCCTTCCCGCGAGGGGCAGCGGGGACGCAGGAGCTCTGCAGGGGAATTCAGCTCACACGTTCTCTGCTGGCGACGGTTCCATGCCAGCTAATTGCATCCAGCTTATCTCTGGCCCAAAGAAAAGGCTGATTTGAGTCTCGTCTCTATTGGAAGTGGCGTTGCTTATGCAGAGCCACACACGTACTTCCCTGGCTTTGAAATGGCAGAGAGACTTCTGCATGAAACAAGCCTACACAAAAAATAAATTGTATTGTATTTAAATATTCCTTAAGTCATTTTAATGTATTTAAGTCTTAATTCATCTTCTCAGAGTTCCTTTTCACTACACTAATGTGACACATTTGACAGAAAGATGAATGACATTATTAGAGTCTCTCTGGCAAATTTCTGTGATAAAATCTCCTCGTTTCTCTCCTTTTCCAGAGACACAGAGCTTTTGCTTCATGTATCCTCACAGATTGTTCCTGGGTTTCTGGAAGGGGCCCCAGGACACCCCCCCAGATCCTTCCCGAGATGACAATTTAACCTTGTGTGATTGCATGAGGACGCCACGGGAGAGGACAGGGCTGGAGGGGGAACCCATCAACTCAGGCAGCAGAAGGCTGAGGATGTTGAATGCCGTGGGGGGAGCAAAGGGCTGGGGGGGTCTCGCCTGCTGCCCTCCAGCCCAGCCCCAGCACGCCGCCCTCTGCCTCGTGTTCCAGGCACGTGCGGGGTTCCATCGCCCGGCTTTCACCTGTGCAAGCTTTGCTCTTTGCCCTGCACAGGAGGGATTTTGCTAACTTTATCTTCTGAATCGCAGCACGCAGAAAGAAAGGAGAATAAAAACGTGTCACGACCTCATCTGTCTGACCTCTGGCAGCGGCTGCAGGCACCAAAGCACTCAGAATTTCGGGGTGTCGGAGAGGGACTGCAGGCGAGGGGAGGGAGCTGCAGCAGTGACTCCGGACACGCGAGGCTCTTGGGGGCACAGCTGCAATCTGCCCCGGGGTCCGGGCATCGCGAGGGTCTGGATGCGAGGGCTCTGCCGACGCGCCGGGGTCACGCCGGGCGAGATGAAGGCGGAAGGCTGACACGACCTCCTCTGCAGAAGCATCTTGCTCACAACAAAGAGCTCTTCTGCTCTCGGGCTGTTTAGACTCTCCGAAGCTGCAGTGATCTACCTAGATTAGGCTCCAACAAGCTGAATTTCTGCTCCAGGTAGTGCAGCTGCTCCTCGCTGAATAAAACATGCCCTGCACGCTGCCGAGCCCCGACGACGAGCTCCAACAATTCTTTTCTTTTCTTTCTCTGTTCAGGCACGTGCTTATTCCTTTGGCAGACACTCGCGAAGAGGGGCACCACTTGTTGCTCCTGTCGGGTTATTTCATGTCACTGCTGACTGTGCACCCAGGCTGTCCCACACAAATTGTCACCTGATGACTTCCAAGGCTCAGGGTGGGCCAACAGCAAAGCCAAGACCAGACTCAGAGCTTGGTTTCTGCCCACTGCACGTAGCTCCATTTATGCTGGAGCTAAGGAGTGGCAAACTGCTCCTTGGGGATGTTTGTACATCTTCAGACTGTTTAAAACGCTGTTCATTTCCATGGCTGTTGTTACCATTTAAAAATTATCTACCAGGTAGCTGGAGGAATTTTCTGCCTGTTATATTTAGTCCAAGCTGTCTGCTCAGAGTCTCCTGACTTGCCATTTTCATTTACTGACAGGGAATATGGCCAGGATGGATTGATCCTGCTTTGTGCTGAAGTTTTTAAGTAATAGAAAACGGACAATCAAGTAATGAGGCAGCACAGCTGTAATGAAATGGCCAGACAATGCAGTGTCTGGATGGGACAGGCATGTCCCTGCACATGCCAGGGGGAGCAGCTCAGCCTGTCTGCACATGCACGTGCCCCTGGGCACACATTGTCCCTGTCCTCCCAGCTTGCCCAGGAGCTTGGAACTCCCTGGGCAGCACCACAGCCTTTCCCTAAACAGGCAGAGATGCAAGTTTGGCATCTGCTCCCGTAATGGTATAGCAGATCATTACGACTTGTGACACCCCACTATAAACAGAGCGCTGTAACACCCTGTAATTTAGAAGCTGGATCAGGTACCCGTGTGTTTTGCATAATCCAGCGGGTTTCGGGCTGAGTTTTCCTTTCCTTTTTCCGTTTGTGCTTGCTTTCCTTGTCTTCCCTCCTGGTTGACATGGTTACAGAATCCTGAGGCTGGGGGAACACGACACACGCATTTGGGTAGGCTCAGAGATGCACGGTGCCTCCTGGAAAAGCAGGACAGCACGCTCCTTAGAGACAATTCAGCTGCTTTGCCTCCTTGCACGTCCCTCCCTCTCTCTCTTATTTCCAAAGAGGCACTCGCATGAAGACACTGCTTTCCTTCCCGAAGCTTTCCACCCACTGCTGCTCTTTTCCTGCACCCAAACCCTCAATTCTCTGCTTGTGCCATCAGAGTGGCTTCTGCCATGCCCCATTGCTACAGCAGAGCACATCCGGCGGTGGGAGCAAGCGCTCACGAAAAATAGATAGATGGAGGCAAAATTGTTCCTAAATTGAATGTTTCTCACAGTTCTTCCAAGCAGTGTCTGCAGTGCTTTAAGATTATTCTCTCCCGGGGGGACTCATAAAAGCTGTAAATACTCGGAATAGCTTTCAAGGCTGGCCTTACGACAGTTCAGTTCTCAAGAAAATCTATGCTAATGTGCGTCGCCGTCGTTATCTGGGAGACCTCACCGCAGCCGCGGAGAAAGGATTTCTGATTGCTGGTGTTTTGCTGAAAGTTAACTACACCCAGGCTTTGAAACTCACGGGAGTGTTTGGAAGTGGAAATTTCCCGGCTCTGGCTCCCCTCCGCCGTGTCCCAGCCCTGGGATTTGCGTGAAGACGACTGATCAAATTTTCCAGGAGCTTTAAACCCTGCTGGAGGTCGCTGGGCATGGGATGCTGTGCCCCACTGCATCCCGTGGTGCTGTGACTTGTGCCCCGTGTGCTGGAGCCTGCTGGATCTCAGAGCACCTCCGTACCTCCTGTCCCTGTGGAGCTTGGGTGCCGTACCTCCGGGTTTTGCAGAGAGCACAGGAGACAAATGAGTTCTCAAAGGCAGGTTTCTGTGGAGAGAAGCAGGTTCTGCAGCTCGTGCACACGTGGCCTCCTCACTCCATCTCCCCCAGAGTTTTGTACCTTGTCATCAGCACTGACATGCAACAAAATGGAAACAAGGCTATTTAAAGGCTCCCGTACAGTAGGGTGCTTCAAAAAGCCATGCTCAAGTGGAAATGTCAGTGGGACGAGGACTGCGGCGCAGGCGCATTCCGGGCTCTTTTCCTTAATTGGGGCTGAAGGCACTGGAAGGGGAAAAAGAAATAAATCAGGGAGACGTGGAAATGGAAGTGGCGAAGCAGATTTACTGCGCCAGCTCTGGCACGAGGTTGTTGGAGGCGGGCTGGTGTCGGGGGCACCCACGGGGCGTCTGTACATCAGCGCTGGTGGGTGCAGGGGGGCAGCGCTGGGCGTGGGCGTCAGTCAGGCTGGAGCAGGGCAGCACAGCACCCATGGCTGTGCTCGGGGGACCAGGGCAGGAGCCCAAACCTGAGCCCAGTGCTGGAACCATCCTCCTTCTGAGACGGGTTTGCAGCTCCCCTTGGTGGAGGGAAGCGGGGGGACAAGGGAGCCGGAGAAGGACTGTAAAGGTCCTGCAGGAGGAGAAGTCCTCACTGCCCCGAAAGGCTCCCCTGCAGCAGTTGTGCCCATCCAGAAGTTTAAAGGGCCTGAGGGTACTTATATCAGAGCGTGGGTTGTTGGGTACAGCTGCCTCGGTGCACTGGTGTCTGCAGTAATCAAATTGTCTCCTCCCAGGGGAAAACCAGAGGTGCTGAGCTTGCTCAGAACCCCAGTTCCTCCAGGAGCCGTCGCTGGGGGTCACCGCTCCAGCACCATCCCGCTCCGCGGGGCTGAGCCTCTCACAAGGGCTGCATTAGCCCTGAGGTTCCTCTCTCCCGTTCTTCCGAAGTGCCCTTTGCTTTCAAGCTGTGTTTATCATGCGTGATTGATATTTGACATTACGATGTGCCGGGAACACGCAGCACCGCTCCGCTGGGATGCGACGCTCTCCCCGCAAACACATCCATCAGAGCTGCGAGCACCACCCCGGCACGAGGGCGACGGAGCAGCCATCCCGGGGGGAGAGATGAAGGCTGGAGTCCCACCAGGGACACATCCGTGGGCTTGGGGGGCACATGGAGACACAGGGAGTGAAAGGTCCTCGCTGTTACAGCCGAGCCCCTGCAGAAAGCCTTTCCCACACACCTGACCCGGGCATCGCTGCCATCAGCCAGGCTGAAGGATGCTGTCTGCGCTCCACCGCCCCTGGCTGCGAGTGCCCTTGAAAGATGGCTGAGAAATCCTTGACGAGAGCGAGGGGAAGGAGGGCTCCGGCGTGCCTGGCGCTCGCAGCCGAGGGGAAGGGGGGAGAGCAGCGCACACAGAAAGCCACAGTCACCCCTGGCTTTAGCAGGCAGAGGCAGCAGGGGAGGGATCGATCCCATCTCCCTGTGCTGCCGGTGGAGGCGAGGCCTGGAGGACTGCATTATCCTTCCGATCCCTGCGCGTGCGCGTCAGGGAGAGAGGGGATGCGATTCATTAAGCAATTCTCCTAATAGTCCCGAGGTACAAGGAGGAAAATGAACCCAGCTAAATAATTCGAGGGGCTGATGCTCATTGCCAAAGGAAATCTCTCAGCTCTGGCAGAGGAAAAGGCTCTGGAGAAGAGCCCTGGGAACAGCGGCAGCGCGGAGAGGATGCCCAGGGGCAGGGGCTGGCTGCAGCGTCCCACCAGGGCTGAGTTCAGCTCCGTGGAGCACGCGGGAGCTGACTGGAATTAACAGGTCCATATTGATTTTTGTTTAACTTCCCATTTATTACAGTGCTGTGGATGGAGATTAACTTCCCTGGCTTGGTATTTATTATTGTTTCACCCGCCTTCAAATGGAAACCGAAGGAGCTAAATGACCCCGGAGCTGTGCCTGGCTCTGCCGTAGCTCTGAGGTTCCCGCACATCCCGATGGGGTTTGGGTCCCTGGGGCTCTCCCTGGACCCCGCCGAGCAGTGGGCGGCCGTCAGACCAAGCCAGCACCCCCCCTCCAGCAGCTCGTGCTCCCAAAGCGAATCATTAATGTGCATTTCTGATGTACCATAAGTCACTCGTGCTGAAGTGCTGCATCTAATTGATTTGAGATGCATCAGCCGAGCCTCGCGACCGGCTCTGCCGGGCCCACGTGTAACAAGTGCAACGTGCCGGAAAGAGGGGAATTACTCTTGACACCGGGATTACATCTCTGCCAACGGCATCAATATTCTATTAAAGATATGTGATAATATAACACTAATTACCGATTGAGGGGCCATTAAGGGGAGCCTACAAACAGCACTTCGATCCCACCTTTCAGATTAAAAACACCACAATGATTTCCTGTTCCTCGTACTTTATTTCTGTTTCTTTCCTGCCCGTGCATAATGCAGCAATGCAAATTGCCAGCCAATACCTAGAAGATTGCTGCCTTCACCAGCCACCCAAGGACAACAGCTTCCTAAGCCTGGACCAAGCCAGGAAGGAGATAAGTCATGTCTACAAGGTGCGAAGTGGATAGAGAAAGAGTCCTCTCCTGTTTCCTTCTGGCTGCATGCCTAAGGGCAGTGTCAGGAGCAGCTGTGCCTCAGCAAGAGGGGAAAACACGAGTCGGGTGGGATGAGCCAGGACCAGACCGGCCCTGCAGAGCAAAGGAACTGCAAGGTCTGAGTATTTCTGGAGCCAGAACAAGCCATTTCAGACCTCCCACGGCCTCTGGGCTTAAAGATGCTTGTCTGCTTTTAAAGATAATTTCCACCCTCCCAAGGCTATGGAGGGCAGACAGCCTACGACAGCAGTCACAAGGTCAATGACACTGAAATGAAGAGTGTGAGCTCTAGAACGCCTCATCCTGCAGGGACAAAGCTGCTCCTGCCAGCAAGCCTCAGCACCCAAAGCTGCGGAGTGTTGGGCAGGATGAGGGCCTGAAAGAGAGACCCAGACTCCTGGGGCATCCCCGTGCAGAGCCCCCTCTTTGAATGTGGCTACCGCAGGAGTGACAGGAACATTTCAGCTGCAGAGGGAATGCCTTTCCTGCAGGGACACAGAGGAACTGGGATCTGCCTCCTGTTCCCCGCTGACGGGGGTGATGTGGGGGCAGCAGCAGCATCCCACTGCCGTCACAGGTGTCACTCCACAGACCGGGGCGGCCGCAGCAGAGGGAACTCCTCCAACATTTGTTTCCTCGTGTGCAGCGGCACCTGCCAGCCATGCATTATTGTAATGAGACAATAATATTCTATCAGCTCTACAAGCTATAGATTGGAGCCACAAAGAGAAATTGTCTGAACCCCCATATGATCAATCTTGTCAAAACATGTTCGTTCCCTCCCTTACAAATGGAAGGAAGATGTGTTTAAAGTGTCATCCTTGGGGTCTGGGAGCCAGGTTCCTATAAATCAGTCAGCCCAGGTAAACCGTATTATTTAGGAAGTATTTGACAGCAGACATGCTGAAAACATTTTTAAACCACGCACACAAGCTTTACATAATCTCAGGGGTAACAGCAATGCTTCCTTACCCCTCTGTAAGCGCCCACCACGGCGAGGCACAGCAGGGAGGGGACGGACAGGCAGGGGTCACCCAGGGACACACACCGCGGGGACCAGCCAGCTCACAGGTCTGACAAGAAGGGACAACAGCCGTGTAAGAAACATCAGGCACTGCGTTATTCCACGGGGGAATTCAGGGCTCACCCAACAGAGGCACCTCTCCACCAGGACCCACCGCCCCGGCACGTCGCAGAACGCCCCAAGCCGCAGCCGGCCCCAGCCCGGGGTGGGGGACCAGCATCGCCCGGGGAAAACACCGACGCCGGCACTTACAGAAAGTTCACTGCTCTCCAAGAACAGGCACATAAAAAATAAGCAATCTGGGACCATTTTCTGTGACACCAACAGAAAGGATTGACCTCGCAGCCTGGCTGCGGAGCCGGCGACAATCAGGAGCATCGATTGTCTTTGTACTGCTGGGTGAAGCACTTCACCTCCCAAATCTCCTCGAGCTTAATCACCATCACCCTCACTGGAGGGAAGCTGTAAGGCATCCCCTGACATCCGAGCCAGCTGCCCAAAGGTACTCACAGCACATCCTGCCACCAGTCCCCCCAGTGCTCCCTCCAAGACCTTCTCCAGGGAGCGAGCAGCCGGCTGGCCTTTTCTGGGTGAGCACCACGTGCCTCTTTAGCAGAAAAGATGTTTGACAGCTATGACAACGGACAGGGATTGGTTGGGTTCTCGACTGGTTCTGAAGGCGCTTGTATTTAAAACAATTTGTTAGGCTCCCCGTGATTTACTGCCGCTCTGGAAAATGGGGCTGAGTATTGATTCTGTGCCTTTTCTATTGCAAATGGGTGTAATGTTTTATAGGATGTCAGAATAATAGCAGTGGGCACTTTATCAATGTCAAATGTTAAAAATGATCAGCTATTGTGATGTAGGAGATTAAATATGAAAGCTTGATGGGTATATAAAAGCAAAATGGCAATAATAAAGGGATTTTTATGTTCAACTCGTTGCTCTCCCGAATCTACCTGGGGGAACTATTAGAACCAATTGTGCTGATCAGTGACGCATCACCATGGGTTAAAGGACAGGAGAGTGCTGGGTTTAATTCCCTGGGGGTCTCTGTGTTGCTGGGCTGATGTGGGGGTGCCCATGCCAACTGGGACACTTTGCAGTTTCACATCCCTCTGCACTGCGCAGCTTGGGGATGGGACATCCATGTGGCACCACAGAGCAGCTCTCAGAGCCCTTCTCTCCCTAGCAGGGATGGCCCAGCAGGAGCACAGAGTTCCTCAGGGGAGGATGCCACAGGCACAACAACCTGGGGTTCGGTGCAGAGTGAGCTTAAGGGCTCCCCGACGGCAAAGCCAGAGGAGTGCAGGGCTGCCTGCACTGTGCAAATGGAGCCCTCCCTGCAGTTACCCAAACCTGACCAGAGAACCCTGTGCTTCTCCTTGTCCCACCCTTCTGTAACCCGGACAAGCAGATTAATTGCAGAGTCACTCAATGAAGTCACTAACGCAGAGCATTCAGCCCGGACACGGCCCCAGGACCCGCAGAGCGCGGCAGCCTTGGGTTTCAGCTCTCACTGAAAACGGTTTGCAAGGTGGGCACTACACCGATTTATTAAACTCAGAAAGTGAAGACCTTTCCAGGAGGATACCTTCAAGGGTAACCAGGCCTTACATTTTTACAATCCGAACGTAAGCCTCTGTCAAACACCTCTGCTCTGCACTAAGCAAACCCAGTGAGCTGACACAGCCCGGGCGCTGGAGCCTCACCACAGAGCAGGAGAAGGGCTTCCCACAGCAGAAGTGCAAGGTGCAAACCTCGAGAGGAGCCTGGACCCAGCGAGCCCTGGAAAACCTCCCACGCCCCCAGCACCAGCCCTTTTGTAGCCCTGGCAGGCGCTGATTGCCCCCAGCTGCTCTGCAAACCCCCCCAGCATCAGCTGTGCTCCTCCACCAGCCAAGGCTGCCCTTAAGCTTTCCCAGCTCCACCACTAGAGACCACTCCCAGTAGCACTCATTAATAGGCTCACCACTACTTTACTGCAAAGGAAGAGTAAAAAAAGATAAAATAAATAAAGCCCAAGAATCCTTGAAGCCTGGACTCCAATTAATTTTTTTTTGAGTTGTCACAAGCAAGAGGGGAAAAAAAAAAATGCTCAGGCAGGACAAATGTTCTCCTAATTACCTAAACACTTTATTAACCAACGCTAATTAAAGCATTTCTTGGAGTCTGACAAATGTCTGGAATTACTCAATTTAGAAGTTAGTTTTGACTCTGGTAATTTATACGGTGTTGGAAAGTTACGGGGAGGGGGGGCGAATATCTTTCAACTGATGTTTTTTTATTAAAGCTGACAGCAATAATTAGTTATTTGCTACTAATGGGGCAGCCCCTGGAGGGAAATTCGCCGAGATGGATGGCTTGGGCTCGTGCCAGCAGTAATTGGTCTGAGCCTCGGTCAGAGCCGGTAGGCTGTCCCGGCCGCGGCCACAGCTCCGCTGAAAAGCAGGTTCCTATTTCCCACAGAGGCAGAAAAACCCCGGACACGGGGAAGTAATGAGCTCTGTGGAGTCACGAGTCGGAACGCAGAGAAAGAGGATTCAGATTTTCTTTTCATCTTGTTTTTTTGGGGGTTTTTTTGAGCTCGATGCATAATTTTGGATGCTTGGGTTGCCAATACCTTTTGTTTCTCGTCTTTCCTATAAACTGCAAATGATTCAATTAGGGAGTGAAAGGAACAGAAAGGGGGGAAAGCGAGCGAAATGGAATCATCTTGGGGGGAAAGAAAGCAGCTGAGATGAGAAGCTAATGAAACAACAAATGCAGCACCGCACGGAGAAATTAAAGGGTATTTGGCATCTGCCAGAGAGGGGCGGGCAGGCCAAGGGCGAAGGCAAAGGGGTCTCAGCCTTGGCTCCTGTGTCTCCACACCACTCTCCCACTGCTGCCCAAGCCCACACGGGATGCTGAGTGCCATGAAGAGGGGCTGCCCCTGCTCCTGCTGCCCACTGGCACGGCCAGGCTGGCTCTCTGCTCCGGGGAGGCAGCTCTGAGGGGTCCCACACTGCAAAACCACCCTGTGTGCCCCAAAACCTCTCCTCCCAGGCACGAGCTGTTGGACACCACACGGACCCACGCAGCCCCATCCATCCCCATTGCATCCCTGGTGCCGCATCCCCCCAGCCTCCCCGTGCCTTCCTGGCTCCCGTTCCGTCGGAAAGCGCTCACCCGAGGGACTCCGGGCACTCCCAGGGTGTGGACACACACACACACACCAACGGGTGTGCGTTTCAGACGGAAACTCGCAGGGAAGGGCACAGCCCGCAGCACTTTGTGCGCTGCGCTCCCAGCAGGGACAGCCTCGGGCTCTCCATTCCTCTGCCTGCCTGGAAGCTGCTGGGGGAGGCACTGGTGGCCGCAGTGGCACGGAGGACCGGGCAGCTGGGAACGCTGGCTCCAGTGGAAGAGGCCAAAGGCTGTTTTCAAACTACCCCGGGGGCTCAGCAGCTCAGTGCCTGCACATCTCACCCCGCCTTGGCCATCCACATCGCAGGGGAAACCTGGAAAATATCCCCATTAACTTCAGTGAGTGGCAAGAGCCCACCCCGGGTGGGCAACCTTGGGCAAACCCCTCTGGAAAGCCTGGGGGTTTCCTCCGCGCTGCGGCGCTCGCAGCCCCCGCGCAGCCCTGCATCCCCCACGAGAGTCCCCGGTGCCCACAGAGCCCTGGCCACACCACACAGGCAGCTTAGGAGTGGGAAAAAACACTTTATTTGAAAGCTTTTAAGGGAACATTAAGTATGGAAAGGGAGTTTGATCTTTCTTTTTTTCCCCCCAAATTCAGGAAAAAAAGGCTTTTAAAATAAATAGCTGACAATGTCTCTTATTTGAGTAATTCTTTGCCAGCAATAAACGTGTCACTCTAAAGCGCTGTATTTAGAAATAAAAAAATGTTTTTCTTTGAGGAGAGCTCAGCATTATGTGAAGGTAAAGGCTGGGAGCGAAACCCTCCCCTCTCCCCGCACACCCCCCCTGTTCCACACGTTCAGATATTCTCCTATAATCTGATCTAGGGTATAAAAATACCCAAAAAAAGAGAAAACCCAGCGAGACATCTGGCTCTCCCACACAGCTGACATTTCCCTTTATGCCTGGTTTCACTTTTTTATGACTGCCTGGCTTCGCTTCATTGGAGAATTTCTCCCTTCAAACGAGTTTCCTGTTTTATGCTGGAGATTTTCCTTTAGACAAAGCTGGTAATTTTTCAAGTTAAAACATGTACGTTTTAAGTACTTGGGAAGTTTAAGGATCCGAGTGATGGGGACATAAATCTGAGTTTATTCACGCTGGAGTCCCTGTGTCTGCCTGAGCCTTTTAGAAACACAAATGGGAGTGAGGCGAGGAAGAGCCTGGTGTGTTTGTCACTTGTCCTAGAAAAGAGCCCCGCGCTGTCCGCTGGGTCGCTCAGAGCGCCTGCTCCCGCTCCCAGGCCGGGAAGTGCTGGGGAAGGCAGCACTTGTGCTTGCTCCAGCGTGCAGAGGAGGCAGTCCCCTCGCTGGGACCTGTCCTGGGGCCACCTTTTACTGAGGGGGGATGGATGGGGGTGCTGGGGGGGCTGGAGCCCCTGCTCTGCCACCGGGTACCACCTATTGGTGGTGGAGACAGAACGAGATATCTCTGAGGTCCCTTCCAACCCAAACCATTCTGTGATTCTATGATTATCCCCCAAGACCAGGGCAATGCTCCCATGTCCCCTGCCCACGGCAAGGTGGCCTTGGGAGTGAGTGGAGGGGGCCTGGGGGCTGGTGCAGACTCAGCTTTCGGGTTTTGTCCGAGCGCCTCATTAAATTTTCAGAGCGCCGACTGCTTGGGATCCAACACAAAGAGCTGCAGAGGGGAGGCAGGGAAAGCACGGAGGGGCTGGGGAGAGGGAGGGAGGCACTGAAAATAAATAAATTAAACAGATAAATAGGGAGAGAAATAACAGAGGGAAAAATAAACTACAGCCAGCGGCAGCACGGGCTGCCCAAGCGCTCATTAGCAGCGGTGAGGAGGGGAGGGAAGCGTCCCCTTGCCGGGGGCTGTCATCCTCCATCCTGACGAGCACTTAGAGAGTCGCGACCCCTTTCAGCGTCTCCGTACCGGCAATCGGCCCCTCGCGTCGGTCACCCGCCGCCCGCCTCCTTCCAGGGCTGCGCGGGACGGATGGCGTTCGCCGGGCACCAGGGACGTGGGCAGGGGCTGCCGAGGCCACGCCAAGGCACGAGCTGCTGCGCCTCGTCCCCTGCCGGCCACCCAGCCCCGGGGGGCAGGGGAGCAGCACATCTATTTCTGCACACGCCGCCTCTGAGCTGTCAGCAAACAACGACTGCAACTGGGTCGAAGGGGGAATAAAATCCAGTGTCATCTGGTGAGGGAGCCCGGGAGCGGTTTGTGGCGAGGCCAAGGGACGGGGGCTGGGGACGTGGCTGAGGCAGGATTGGCAACCTGCTGTGGTGTCGGTGCTCCGCCGACCAGCGCTTCCAGCGGCGGCAGCTCAGCTCGTCACCTCCCCGCCTGAGCTCCCTCTGCGCGTTATTAGAATTGGAAAGCGTGTTAGTGGCGGGGAGAGGCGGGTTTGACAGCCCCAGAGCGCTGCCTCCGGCGCGCTGCCCTCCCACGCGGGATGCTGGTGCTACAGCTCCGCATGCTCGGCCCGGACAGGAGGTGGGGGACAGCCCGGAGCATGGGAGCGACCCCCGGCGCAGCAGGGTCAGCGCCGGGATGGAGAGAACACAGAGCCTGGGCTTGTTCCAGTGGGGAAAGCCAGTGGAGCAGGGGGGGAAGCCTCACTGTTGTAATTAACTTGGCCACTTGACGACTCAGCAGCACAAGGAGGGGATGCTCTCCAGAAGCTTGGGTCTTGTTGGCATCGCCTTGTTGAGTGACACAGCCCAGCCCATGCAGAGGGCACACGATGGGAACAGCTCATGCCTTCCCAATGGCCCTTCCCACCCAGCCTGGGG
Organism: Podargus strigoides; assembly: GCA_028020825.1. Classification (NCBI taxonomy): domain Eukaryota; kingdom Metazoa; phylum Chordata; class Aves; order Caprimulgiformes; family Podargidae; genus Podargus; species Podargus strigoides. The sequence continues at coordinate 718,584 of CM051646.1, forward strand.
CAGGTCACACTGGAGACAGCCCATGTCATGTCCCAGCACACCCAGCAGCATCCATCCCCCTCCAGTCACCCCATGGTGCTGCAGCTCAGGCGAGGGGGCTATCACAAGGCAGGAGGTGTCAATGCTCCCTCTCAATGAAGCAACAGCTCTGAACGCACCGAAACGCCGCTGGCTCCGCTCGGCAAACGCTGCCTGTCGCCGGGAACTCGGGTTCTGCCGGACTGTTTGCTCCACGTCAACACAGAGGAAATTCGGCCGGGTGCTTCAGCACCTCTAGAGCAAACAGCATGTAGTTATTCAAGCCAAGAAAGCAAACACATCTTCCACTGAAATGTGGAGCTGAAAAAACAACAAGCAAAGCCAGGGACAAGCCTTTATCCTTATCCTGGAGCACCAGGAGCACCCTGGCAGTGCTGGGACAGTCTGCCCAGGGAGCCAGGTACTGGGGCGCTGGGCACCCCAGGGTGCTGGGTGCTGCATAGGTCCCCAGTCAGCTGCACTGCATTCCTGGGGGTTTTGCCCCTTTTTAGGGAGCCCCTGCTCCATCCCATACCCTTCATGAGCTGTCACCTCAGCTTTGGAGCCGCTGCTGCTACAGGTTGGGCTTTTAATTTTTATTTATTTATTTCTCTAATTTTACTTAGCAGAAATTGAATCCCTGTTCCAGTTTCTTCTGGTTCCATAAAGGGGCATCGGTTACACTCCAAGTCCAATTTATTCTTTTCTATGTATTCATTAAATCCCAGTTAGTTCCTGCGTTATTTAATGGGATTGATGATGTAATTAAGCTACAGGCAGACACTAACAAGCAGAACCGACAGGGAGGTTTAGGATCCCTTACTACTCTGCCCCTGGTGTTATACAGCCCCTAATTTCATAACAATTACTCTAGGCAGTGGGTTCAAGCCACACGCTGCACGCATACGAACACCCAGCGCCCAGCTCCCACACGGCCCCGGGTGCAACATCGCCTCACCCTTTGCTTCAGCATCCCCACGCTGCCTGCTGGTGTCCTGCAGGATGGCAGCTGGGTTTTCACTGCTCAGTGCCTTCTACCCACCTATAGCAGAGTACAGGTTCCTCGAGAGTATTTTTTGGGTGTTTTTTAATACAAAAATGCCCACATTGACTTCTTCTGAATCAATCTCAACTTACAGTGACAGAAACCAGAAGAGCTCTGCCCCCCTTTGCACATCTTTAGGCGAGATGCTCGAGCCTCAGGTTTCATAACGTGGGAGCAATTATCTCATTTCAGTGCTGGGGCTGGAGTAAGAGGAGCAATTTGGGGCAGTTGCGAAGTACTCCAAGACACACTGATGGGGCGATGTATTATCGTTCTTAAAAGCACACCAGCTCCAAAGATGCGAGCACCTCTAAAGCTCACACCTAACCCGATTTCCGTGTATTCAGGCAAGCTCCAGCACAGCAGGGAGGCTGTAAATGGCCGACAGTTCCACCCAAGCACTTTTTCCTGCACAGAAATCCTCTTCTCCCCCCATGATCAAACCTGCTCTGGATCCTGCGCTCCTTCTCCCCTGGTAGAGGGAAGTATAAACCAAAGCCATCAGCTGGAGCACTCGCACCTTTCCCCCAGCTACAAGAAAGGCAACACCAGGGGATTTCAAGCCTCTAAGCACCAGAGTGCATCCCTCCTCCCTGGGCTCTCAGAAATCACCCATGTCCCCAGCAGCTCTGGTGCCCAGCAGGCACGGTGCAAACACCCCAGCAGACAGACACTGGCCTGCAGTGGCTCGCACACCGTCAGCAGGGCTGAGGTGGGGCTTCGGGAGGCAGGGAGGAGATGTCCATCGCTGTGCAGAGATGCAGGGAAGCCATCGCAGGGATCCATCCAGGCTCTGCAGGGGTGGCTGCGGCTCCTTCCCTGCTCCTGGAGCTGTGGTACCCCCATGGTGCCCAGCACTGAATCTCCCAAGGGCTTTGCGGGACAGGGGTGAAGCTGTGATAATAACTGCTATCGCCTGAAGAGATTTCTTCCCGGTGCCTTATCTGCCCAGAGATATCAGCAGCTGGATCTTATCAGGCTGCAATTACCAGGCTGAGATTTGCACTAATTGGCTCTCTGGAGTAAAGTTACCTGCAATGTGTGTGGTCTGGGTGCTCAGCAGGATGCAATTTACAGCCCAGGACTGGGGAGGATGAGCTGCAGGTACCACTGATGGAGTGAGGGACTGGGATTCTGCTCCCAACCATTGCAAGCTCCCCAGGAAAGCAGAGCTTTAGAGAAAAAACATGGCTTTTGGGAAAAAACCATGGCTGTGGACTCTGCTGCCCTCTGTGCACAGCCTGGGCCCAGAGGACAGAGCAGGGCAGCTCCTGTCTCTTGCAGTGGCTGCTCTCTGCAGCCAGATCCTCTTTCTCTTGCTAAAATACTGGATGTTTGGGGGGACAGGCACCTCCTGAACAAACCCACTCCCCCCCCCTCACCCATCACCTTTCCCTGTGCCTACCAGGGGCGCAGCCGAGCCCTCCAGCCTGGCCAAGGTCACATTCCCAACACTGCCTGCTAGAACAGCGTAACAAAGTCACCTCTCGTGAGCAGGATGCTCCTGCTGTCCAAAATGTTTCGCTGGCCCCAGCAGAGGATGCCCCAGCAGAAGATGGAGCCTGGGAAGGTGCAGAGGCTTTGTGCCTTGCAGGAGCTGCAGGCTGCGTGGCAGCGATGCACGGAGGCAATGAGGCACAGTGCCCCAACACCAAACACACCAGTTCAGGCAGGAAATCACTGCTCTATCTTATTGCAGCTGCACCTGAAAAACAGAGAATAAGAAAATCAAGCTCAGTTAGGGATGGCTGCTTTGTTATTTTCTTTGCTGCACTGAAAACGCCACAGAAAAATCACGGAAACATCGTCTGGGCGCCGGGAGTGGGAACGCAGGGAGGGGGCCCTTCCCTGGGGCAGGGTTTTTAATAACTTCCTAGCACCGGGAGGCTGTTAGCGAATCCCAGCTGGAAGATTTCTTTCACCCAGCTGGATCTCGCAGTCTTCTTACATCATTAACTCACCGAGATAATTTTTGAAGAGGGGTTTGTTAGCTTTCCTTCCCGACAAACCTTCCAGGTACATCTCTGCGCTGCTTTGTTTGCCCGGGGAGAGGCAAGACTCGGACGTGCCAACCACTCTGTCCTGCCGGACCCCGGGGGAGGCGGTGGCCGAGGTGTGTGGCTCCTTAGCTCCTGCAGAGGAGCAGCAGGATGGGCTCTGCCCGGTGGTTTCTGCCCTCACCACCCTGCAGCTCGCCCTTGCCTGCACACCACACAAGCCCAGGCATGCTGATGCTGATGCTGCTGCAGCACCAACTGCCCCGTTGCCGTGTCCCACTCCTCGGCTTGGGCTTAAATTGGCAGATTTGGGGTTGAGAAGAGCTTGTTCTGTCAGAGGACATTAACAGCAACCACAGCAGTCTTTGCTTCTTCTTTACATCTAAAGACACTCCTCGCTACTGCCAGGGCTGGAGTCAGTGCTCTCCTTTCTCCAGCTCTCACTGCCACACGGCTGCTCTCCTTTTCCCCTGCAGATCTGGAGTTTCCACCAGGCACTGTGAGACGTTCCCCAGCCTCTGCTGAAGGTTTTCTGTGAACTCCTCTGAACCACCGCGTGAATCCCGAGATAATGGAGGAGTTTACCCCGCTGCCATGCTCCCTCCTACGCACAGGAAGGATGCTCTTTGCCACACATACGACAGATCGTGGTTTCATTTTACTTTCAGCAAAGGACTTAGAGGTTTGATGCTTTTTTTCTTTAATATTTAGCATGCAGAAAGCCACCATGCAAACAAAAGCCTGGATTTTGGGACCACTTGGGTGTGCATCCATCTCTTGAACCCTCTAAGTCTGGCCAGCTTCTGGCCTAGTAGACCACTCACACAAGTAACACCAGGTTGTATTTTCAGTCCTTACCAAATTATTACTGGAAAAGGGCTGTGAGTTTCCCAGGTAACCTAACTGCTGCTCTTGCATCTGTTTTAAACGAGTTGCTTTTTAATTCTATCAAGCCTTTGCTTGGCTGTGCGTCACAAGGAAGGATAAATATTGCTCCTACTAGAGGGAGCAAAGTGAGACAACATGCCTGGGGTGACGATTGGCCTGGGCTGGATGTAATGGATGAGCCAGGTAGAGAGGGAAGGGCTCCTTTGGGGGCTGCTTCCCCACACACCCTGTCCTGCCTCAGCCTTGGCTTAGAGGGATCACCGCAGCGCAGCAGGGGAATCCGGGCTCAATTAAAACCCAATCATTTGTCACTCTGCAAGGAGCAGTGACAAGGAGGACAATTAGTGCGAAGGGGGAGGAACATTAACAATGCAGAGCCTTCTCCATTAGTGTTTGTCAGCGTGGGCATCTGCCCATCCCTGAAGGGTACCAAGAGAGTTTGGTGGGGTCAACGTGAGAGCTCTCCATCCTTCTCTGGAGCCTTGGCTTTCATCAAAAACATCATAAAACTAATGCAAGTAGTTCTTCAGCCAGTGCTGCTCTCCCAGCTCCCTTTGTAGGGTACCTGGTGACGGGAGGAGCAGCCCAGGGTGGGCAGGGGGATGCCCTGCGGTGGCATTTGGGGGGCGTTACACGCATCGCCATCCAACGGAGCGGGGAAAGCAGGATTATGCAGATGAGCCTAATGAAGAGCCATGGGACTGTTCATGCTTTTAATCCTCCAGCAGCACGGGGCCACGGGGGGAGTTAGTTTAATTTCTTTAAGTGCAGATTCAGTTTGCAGATTTGGCTCAGGAAATTGATTTCTCAATTCAATTGGAACAAAACCACGGGGTCACCCAAGAAAGCATCGAGAGCAAATGGCACATCCTTCCTTCCCAGGGAGCCTCAGGCCTGCTCTTCCTTCTGCAGAGCCACCGCTGGCCTCTGTCACTCCAGTCCTTCCTTCCTTCCGAGGCACAGAGGGGTTTCCCAGGTTTGGCACAGGCAGTCATCCTGCTCAGCTGGAATTTCCCAGCGCAGCCGAGGCCGAGACCTGCGCTTCCCAGGGCCATGTCCCATTTTCTGCTTTCTGCTCCAGCAGAACCAGCGAGCTCTCGGCGCTCCAGGGAGGGCTGCGCTGTGCCGTTCCCTGCCCAGAGCACAGCTCCCATCAGCCTCGCTCCAGGCTCCACGTCGGTTTTGTGATACCTGTGGGTGGATGTGGGAGTCTTTGATCATCTGGGATTACTGCAGCATTATCAGCTTCCAGGCAGAAGTGGATGCTCTGGCTACAGAAGTGGGTCATGTACTGCGGTGGAGATGCTGTGGTGCACAGGGGAAGGGGGAGGCTGGGGCAGGGGATGGAGGAACCAACTGGTGCATGGTTTGCACGGTGCAGACCGGTGAGGCTGTACCTGGCTGTGCTTTCAATTCGATTGCTATGGACATGGAAGGTTGCCCATTTCCAAGATAAGGGGGAGAGGCAGGACATCAAGGCATGAACAGGCTTCTCCCCTGCCCACTGCTGAGCTTCTTCCTTCCCCCGCACGCAGGTGGCTCCGCAGTGCTCTGCGCCGCTGGACGCGATGGCAGGAGGTGCAGGGAGGCGCAGGGAGGTGCAGGGAGGCGCAGGGAGGTGCAGGGAGGCGCAGGGAGGTGCAGGGAGCGGGGAATCGTGCCCGGTCACGGCCCCATCACGTATTCCCTCAGATGTGTTCTGCCACTAATGAAATCGTGTAAGAGACATCATTCTCCGTCACTTCCAGTTACACCCCCCGCGCAGGAGCCTGCCACCGTTCCCCTTCTTCGAGAGTGGAACAAACCTCTGCTACAAAGAAAGGCCATTAATAATAATTACCCACAAAGAAGGGAAAAACCCCACCACCTCTCTCTTTTAATGAGCCTTAAAAAAATAAGTTTCTTAATTGAAGCTCTTTCTACTTTCGAGACAGCACCAACACTTCAGAGAAGTGCAGGCAGCTCTGGCAAGGGAAGATGAAACGAGGGAACGTGTCAGACAGTGCCTTAGAGGGGTGCGAGAGACGGACCTCAAAGTCAGGGTCACATGGCCGCCGCCGCTGACATCCGAGGGACGACCAACAAGGCACTAATTGGATTGAAAGGAGGCGGCAGATGGAGAGAAACAAAGCTGGAAAACAGCTCGGGAACAAACATCATTAGAACCAGGAGCTTGGGCAAACAAGAGGAGCAAGTCCAGGGCCCGGAGCTAAGCAGAGCGTGACTGCTGAGCCCCCCCAGTGCCACTGGAGCCCCCGGTACCCCGCGGGAAGGAGTCGCCGGGGTCCCTGTGCCCAGGCTGGGTCCCTGCACCGGTGCTGGATGCTGCAGCTGTCAGTTCCATTGCTACCCCGTGTAATCACAGCAGAGCACACGTACCATCACCAGGAGCCCAAGTGTCTGCTGCCTTATTGTCAGGCAGGCAAAGGCTTTTCTCCCCCGACAGCCTGGCTCGGCTGATACACCCTGCCTGCGCCGATCCTTACAGTCACTCTGCAAATTGGGCCTTAATATCACTCAGATAAATGGTTTGAGGATGAAAATGGATACAACAGTGTCACAAAGAACGTTGGGCTCTACCTCCCAAATTGGCTCAGAGAAATTAGCAGGAAGGAAGGAAGGATCAGACAAAATAATAAACCTGCTTACCTGCTCATTAGTTTAATCTTTGCTTTTTCTTCCCCTCTTCGAGCCCTGTGGTTCCTGGAACTGCAGCATAACCAGGGAACAGCAAAGTCCTAGATGAAAGAGAGACTGGGTCTGGAAGCACAGAGATTAAAGAAGAGTTTTTAGGATTAGTCTTTGATTATTACCGGTTTTTATCTTGGGTCTGTGACGATTATTGCTGCTCCTCTCCGAGCAATCCTGGGAGCATCCGAGGGAGCACATCGGCTCTCCAGCAGCACCTGAGCGTTGTCACAGGGACAGGACAGAAAACATGCAGCAGCAGAGGCGGGGGCAGCCAGAGCCCCCCGTGCCACCAGGACGCAGCCTCCTCCTGCTCACACCCCAAACTGGGAAGCACCTTTGACTCGCACCACTTCCACACAGCTCCTGCTCCTTTGTTTCAGTGTAATTGCAGGTGAACCGGAGGGACTGGGATCTGTGTGGGGCAGGGTATGCTGCTGGCTGCTCTTCTCACCTCGAGGAAGACCAGGGGTGGCTGACAGACGTTCCTGCAAGGGATGCACACCATGGCCGTGCACGCACGTACGGGATTTTAGTGGGAACCCCTTTTCCCTGGGGAACTGGGCTTTCCAGTCCAGTATGGAAAGCAGGCTGAGTGTGAACAGGAGGGCTCAGGATGTGGGGGTGGAGCAGCAGGGAGCTGTGGGGCACAGGCTGCTGGGGGTGGCTGTGGTCCGGGCAGGACAGGGAGGAGAGGCTCCTATCCCAGCCTGAGCAGCAGGGCACCACCAATTAATTAGCTCATATTTAGCCAACATCCCTGGAGTGTTTCCAAAGCCAGCGCCAAAACAAACAAATAAAGCGGCAAACCCTAGTGAATTGCATTGCTAAAAACCCAAACCATTTCCTTGCTAAGAAAAACAAGGAAAGGAGATTCCCCAGAGCCTGGAGCTCGTCTGCCCTGGCCAAGGGGCTCGGCACGGCACGGCTCGGAACGGCTCGGCTGTATCCTCCGCCCGCTCCCTGCGCGGGGCAGAGCCGCGGCACCGATCGATGGAGTGTGGAGACGGGGAGGAGGCTGAGCGGGGCTCGGGACGTGATTTATGGTCTCGCAGGCAGGCTGAGCTGATGCATTTGGGTTTCTCCCTGCGCCGCCGCTCGGTGGGCGGTGTCCAATTAGGTGACCCCCTGGGTCTCCTCATCGATTCTGGGGGAAGGGTGGACTTGTCTCATTACACCAGCAGGGCTGGCTGGGCTGGGGTGAGAGGCCCTGGTAGAGGTGGGGAGGGCTGCACAGAGCTGGCCCCTCCCCAGGTATCCCCCCCGGCCCAGCACAGCTCTCCTACCTGGGGCAGGTGGGTACCAGACCGGCACCAATCCCCGCTCCAGCCGCACAGAGCTGCCTGCCCCGCTGCTGCTGCTGCCCCCCGCGTTCCCTGGCTCCTTCGGGCCGAGCCAGGCAGTGGCGTCGCCGCTCCCATCCACAAGAAGTCACCCACCATGAGCCTGGGAGCAAGAGGTTCGTTACTTGAGCGATTCTACCTCCCCCTCGCCCATAAAAGACAGGAGAGGGAAGAGCCCAAGAAGACAGTTCTTAAATTAATCAGCACCATTTGCTAACTAATGCCCTTCATGTTTTACATAATAATATAAAGCTTTATTCCCAGACAACGGCCTCCTACATCAAAGACCCCTCTCTCCCTTCCCGAATTTTTGAGCCCCTCTCCTTGCAGTTAATGCAGAGAGATCTAACTGAAGTTACAGGGATCAGCTTGCAGATGATACCTGGAGTGGGGAAGCAGAGCAGAAGCACAAAAGGGGCTTTGCTCGCCGCCCGCTGCCTGCAGGGACCCGCTCTGTGGGGAGAGAGAGGTGAACCCTCTGGCACAGCCATGGTGACCAGGGGTGGCGGTGCTCTTCGTCCCACCCAGCTGCCATCACCAGCTCGGGGCAGCTCAGAGGAGGAAGAGGTTTAATTTGCTGCTGCCAAGGGCTGAGGAAGTGAAGGCACCAGCGGGCACAGCCGCCCTGCCCCCAGCGCAGAACAGAACACATCTCCACCGTCGTTCCAGCCGGGATGAAGGCTCCTGCTCCTCTCCATCCTCCACACGTGCGGCCCCTCCGGAGAGCCCAGCTGGGCTGGGGGCTTTGGGGAGCTCCCAAGCCCGCTCTGCCCCACACCAGGAGCTCTCCCCCCAGGTTCTGGCAGGCTGAGCTCACCCATTGCTATTGCCTGATCACTGCAAAACGCTAATTGCTGTGCCTGACCTCCCTAGGATGGCAGGGGAAAACCTCCCCTAATTAGCACTGCAGACCGTGGGTGAGAGGAACCAAATGTTGACTGCAGAGCGGCTGCGCTTACTGTAAACTCCAACAGCTGCTGGGGAAAAACACCGCCTAAATGAGGCTGCAGCAGCACGGGGTGCTGCAATAACAACGCACCCCCACTGCTGACTATGGCAGAACAGCACGGAGTGGAAGGCAACGCCGCGGCTGCCTCCCCCCCCCGGGAGGAACGGGAACCCCCAGCACACACCGGCGGCCGTGGGAATTCCAGGAGTGTGCGCAGCATTCACGGGCAGCAGCCTTCAGCAGCGTGGCACTGCTGCCCTAATTCTGGGAACACAGGGAAAGAGCTAAAAGGACACCTGGAAAATCACCTGCGTGGGGCTGTGCTGTGAGACACGACGGGGAATCCAAGCACCCCGGGGTCCTGCGGAGGGGTGGCTGAACATGGGGGGCAACCAAGGGCATTGTGACTTGGGACCTGGAGTGAAAGGGAGCTGTGGGAGAATGCGGCAGGCAGAGCCTGCCAGCTCCAGCGTGGACTGGGCTCCTGTCTGATCCAGTGCCATCGGCACCCGTGGATCCCCGGCATGGAAATTCAGCACGGGCAGGACCTGCAGCCGGCGAGGAGATGTTCTCCAGCACTTCTGGCTTTCCACTGGTCACTCACAGTACTCCAAAGCATATAAAATATTTATCTGCTCCTAATTAGGAGTAATTGCCACTTAACCTCGAGGAGGGATGTACCCAGCGTGCCTGGCAGCTCCATGCATTCACTGCTGGGTGGTTTCTGCCGCAGCTAATTAAAAGAGAAGGGCTCCTGGCTGCCTGGCCTCGTGCCGGCTCGCGGGGAGATGGCCCAGTGTGTGCTTCAGCAAGGAGGACCTCGTGTATCTGAGCTGCTGAGACTGCAGGCTCCACTCAGATGTGCCTGAAAGCAACGCTGGCCTCGCCTCACCTGTAACTGCAGTGTGATTGTTCCCTCGCCGCCTCTCCCATCCAGCTCACCGTGTCCTTCCCTCGGGGATTTTCCTCCTCCTCCAGACCTTCCCTCCCAGCTCCAGCCAGGAGTGGGCTCATCGCTGCTCCTGGCTCCCTCCTGGGGTGCTGCTGCATCTCCCCATCCCTCTGCTGCTCCCCAGAGAGCTGCAAGGATGGAGACAAATTGATTGTAAGATCACCAACTAATATTTTTTCAATTAGAATTATGTAAGAAAAAAAACCAAGCTCGTTTACACTCTTATTGCTGTCCTGCTCAGAAATCCTTCTGAGTACAAAAATCCTCCCTAGCTGCTTTCCAAGTCTTTCCCTTCCTTGCAATAAATTACCTTCCTTTCTGTAATACACACTATTTGGACATTGCTTTAAAAATAGAAAAATACAATTTTTAGCCCATAGCATAACAGGTTTTCAGACACACATCACTCAGCTCGATCCCCTTCTGTCAAATGACTTCAGCTGGGATGGACCAGCAGTATCTCAGAAGGACAACGGCACTGAAGGATGCTTAAACAGCATCTCCAAAGGCTGTGGCTCTGCCCTGCACAGGTCTGCTGGGGATCCTTCGTCCCATCCATGCCAAGCTTTGCCCAAGCCCCAGCTCCGAAGGGACACCACCGATCCCCCATGCTGCTCCCTTTTCCATCCCTCCCTTCTCAAGGAGAACAACACTGAGCTCCTAACCGAGTTTTCAAGGGCTTAAACATGTTTGGGCAGAGCCATTGGAAAAATACTCATTTAGAGCAGCAGGCGTGCACAGCAGCTCAGGGAAAACACTATTTTCTCACTGTGGCAATGAGGTTAGAGCAGCCTGCAGAGAGATGGGCTCTGCACCACCAAGAAACCAGCTTCTCAGCACAGGGAGGGGGCCCACCACACCACAGCCCACGTTCAGCCCCGCGTGGCCACGTCCAAAGGCGATGCTGCACGGGGATACAGCGGCTGCAGCAGCCCCGTGGCCGGGGGATGCTCCTGCTGCCAGCGGGCTGTGGGGCATCACGTCCATCACAGGCCCTTGCCCCAGGCAGCCCCACAGCCTGTTGGGACAAACCCTCACATCCCCTCCTTCCAGTGCCAGCTGCTGCTGCCAGAGGTTCCCAGACCGTGCTGGACCCAGTGAGCAGCTGTTCCTCCCCGCTCCCGGCCATCCATCACAGCTGACAGCCTTCCCCCGTGCTCAGCACTGTGCTTTTCACCTTAATTTCTTAGAAGGGCTCTTTCACCGGTTGCAAACTCATAAATACCACTTTGCAAGCCCAGGTAGGGCTAATGATGGATGGCTGCTTCACAGATATGCCAGAGGCTTTGACCTAATTGCCACTGAAATACTTCCTGATTAGCTAATAGATAAAACCCAATTAAAACTTCTGCTCTTCCCAAAGTCCCTGCTGAGTACTTTTTCTCCCCTTCTCCCACTTTGTTTCACACACGATCCAGGCTGGCTGTGACCTGCTCCAGGCAGACAAGGATGCTCTGCCCACCACCCTCCCTGCAGCCACCAGTGCTCCTCGTGCTGGGAAGAGGCTTTGGGGAGGTCCTGCAGACCCAAGGAGGGTTTCTCAGCCACTCCAGAGGTGTAAAAACCCTCTGGAGAGACACTTGAACTAGAGGGCAGTGGCAGCAGGGACTCAGCATATCTCTTACTCAGACTCAGCAAGGGCTTTTCTGCAGAGGGTGTTTTCCTCAGCCCCATTTCACAGCCATGCCCATGGTTACTCACCTGGGGCAGGACTCTCACTGGGTGCTCCAAGGGGCTTGTGGCAGCTCCCACCTGCGAGGGGGCTCATTGCTGCTGTGCTGAGCAGGACAGGGACAGCCCACAGCCTTTGCCACTTATCTCCCACAAAGGCACTGGACTTACTTGGCTTTCATCTTAAACATCAGTGCGAGGAGGGCTGGGGAGCCCCAGGCATGGCACAAGGTGACACCAATGCCCAGGGAAACTCAATACCTGGGCTGTACTTCCATTTTCCCCCTGGTTCTTCCTCCTCCTCCTCTGCTTTTCTTAAAATAATCTCCAGGTAATGCATTCAGTCCCGCTGGGCAGCTCTTGTATCACCAGCAGCATTTGCCAGTTGACTCCCTCCCGCTGGGCTCAAGTCTCTTATCAGGGATTAAGCCTGTAGCTCCGCAGCGAGGCTAGGAAGTGTGCTGGGATGAGCCAGCCCAGCAGAACTTACTGGTGCCTGCGGGACCGACAGCAGCTCAGGGGAAGGAGAGCAGTACTGGCACTGGGAACACTGTGGCCATGGCTGAGCTCCATGTGAGCTGCCACTGCAGCCCCCTCCAACCCCATCCTGGGGTCCCCCCAACACCGCCCCCCAGCACAGAGCAGGAAGCCCTCCAGCACATTTCTGAAGGCAGGGCATTAAGCTATCACATTTTTTCCAGTTTCCTGCTGTTGATCCAGCTCCAGGGGCAGGGTCAGAGTGAACGGACTCAGAGCCACTGGAACCTCTGCAGAGCTGCCCCGGGCAGTGGGACACGGGCAGGGAAACGGGGGTGCGGGGAAGGTCTGCACCCACAGGCAGTAACCACGCAGCAGCTCCGTGTCACGGCGGGGCTGCAGGAGGCTCCGTGCTGCCCTTGCGCTGCTCTCGGCCTGAAATGAGCTGCGGCTCCCCAGCGGGTCCCCGCGCCCGAGGCTCTGTCCCTCGCCGCTGCCTGAGCCCGGCTCGGCAGCAGGGGCCATCAAGGCTGTTTGCTGCTTTACACAGGCTATCATGTGCTGGGTCGCAGCAGGGGACTGTAAATGACTTTATAGTTATTGTTCCTCAAATTGGACACCCCCTTGGAGCTTAGATAATATGAGATGAAACAGCCTGCGGGAGGCTGCAGTCAAGTGGAACAGTGATGGAGGCTTTTTTCCCCTTCCTGAGAAGAAACACTCCGCCGATTTCCTCCTCCTCCTCCTCCCTGTCGCCGTGTGGAGCAGAGCCACCCTGGCAGGGACACGGGTGAGCTGGGCTGGCAGCACCCAGCAGACCCAGCCGCCAGCCCCTGTGTGCGAGGGGATTCTGCACGCAGGGATTTGGGAACGCAGCTCTGCCAGCGAGCCCTGGGGCAGAACAGGGAGCAGAGAGGATGCTGCGGCTCTTCCACCAGCGCCTGCTGCAGAGGGGTCTGAGGGAGCGTTATCCCTGGCAGAGCAGAAAGGGCACCTCGTGGTGCACGGGGCTGGGGGAAGCACGAGTGCTGAGTCAGTGGCAGAGATGCTGCTGGAGGGGTGGGAGGGTGAAGGGGGCTTCAAGGGGAGCACGCCCAGGGAAGAGACGGGAACAACGAGGGACTGGGGGCCAGAGGGTGGCAGGGCATACAGCTGGGCCAGGGGAAGGCAGGCTGTGACAGAGCAGGAAGGGGAAAGGGAGGCCTGGGAGAGAAAGGAAGGAGCATCGGAGAGCAATGGCGTTCGTGCAGCAGCCGGGGTGCCTCTGGGGGGGCTGCCACAGAGGGGGGACCTGGATGGAGATGCTCAGCCTGGAAAGGGGAGATCAAGGGCTGAAGAGCACAGCTGGGGTGGGGAGAAGCAGCGTGGTGGGAAGCACTGGGAATCTGCAAGGCTCCCAAGCCTGCAGGCACATGCCCCAAAATCACAGGGGGGGAGGAAAAAATCAACACAAACCAAACCAATCACTCTAGCAGTGGTATCTCATACATTTCCCCAAATGCTGGGAGATGAGGCCGGGTGTTCGATGGCTCTGTCTGGCAGAGGAGAACATGGGGCTTCCCCGAGTGCTTTTCCCAGGCACAAGCACACAAACACCTTTCCTTTAGGACACACGGATCGGGGGGGTCGCATGGGCACACTGGAGGGCAGGACCAGTGGCCGGGTGCTTCTGGGCTCCCTCCTGAGCCCCACAGCCCACGCAAGGGATCGGGACGGCGAGGCAGCCAGCGAGGGGGTCGGGAGCTCAGCCCGGGGAAACTCCCCACCTTCTGTTTGCCTTTGCCACCGCACTTCCCGCGATTTAAATTAGGTCTCGATTCTTGTTTAAATTATAGTTTACTGTTCTGCACCCCGCTCAGAAGTGAATTACCTTAAGCAGCAGTATTAATAACACGGTTATAATTAAGCTTCATTACTGTAGGCAGTTTGCTGAAACAAATTGCTTCTTCATTATTATTATGGCACCTTTGGTAAAAAGACGTTTCCCCAGAATGCGACCTTGATGCTTTATATAGCGAAAGCTGGGAGATGATAGAGATGTAAGGATGAATTAGCATCTTTTACCTTCTCTATCAAGCTCATTAAAAGGAAAGCAACTCAAGTCAAAACCGAGCAGCCTTGATGGAAATTTTAATCTGAGGGAAATGGATAATGAATAGGTTTGAACTTTTCCTGACATTTTTATGGCGCTGCTTTTATTTACAGGATGCTTCAGCTCCAACATAAATAAATAAAGCAGGGGCAGGGTGGAGGGCAGAGAGGAGATGGGCTGGCTGCCCCAGGCTGGCTGCAGAGCTGCTTCCCCCGTCACCCGCTTCGGTGCCCTGCACAGGGCAAGGTGGAAGCTCCCAGATTTTCCCTTCCCTGTGCTCTGTCTGAAGCCCCCAAAGCACTCAACCCTCTCCCTGTAGCAGATGTTTCCAAGGAGCCCCGGCCTTCCCAGGGGATGCTGCTCCCTGCAGTGACCCTTGTCACCCTCCATTTAATGGCCCGTTCCATCTAGCACGACCATAATGGTGCTGTACACAACTCCATCCCCTCCAGCAGAGGACCCTGACACTTACTGACGAAGCCTCCCAGTGCCTGCAGTGCCACTGATATCCCACAGCTGCTGTTCACCGCAGCAGGGAGCAGGTTTCCACAAGCACTCCCCATCCATCCATACCCAGCCTGGACCCCACGATGCGCTTCTCAGACCTGCTGGGTTCCAAAACTTCTCCCAAAGCCTGAGCTCCCCACATTCACAGGGTCTAAGGGTGCCCAGCACCCTCAATGAGAGACTCGAGGGTCTGCTCTCGTTTGCCCTCCCCACCCCAAACTGAGGTTCTGCAGATAGAGGCAGGAACCAGATCCTGACCTCCTGCTCCTCCACCACACTTTTTATTGCCACAATACAAAATCCCTCCTGCAAACGCTCCTTGTGGGTGATGCTGATTTTACAAACACTTCCCCATCCCTGCTGGAGGGAGGAGAGCCCAAACCACCCGGGAGCAAACAGCCAGAACTCCCAGCCGGGTGGCCCTGAGGTAGCTGCCACCGCAGACCTCGCACCTCGCTCTCCCTGCAGCTATTAAAGCTGAGCCAGACATTAATTTCTGCATTGTGAGTGCTCAACAACTGCAACAGGACATTACAGAGGGGACACAAGCAGGTATTTACAGTCCAGAAAGATAAAGGCAAAGCAGTTTTGGAAAAGATGAGATTAAAAGCATATGGAGAGAGGAAACAAGGTGTTCAGTCCTACATCAGGGGGATCATTCCAGGTGGGAGCAGAAACACTGGCAAAGCACATTCAGAGCTGGGGGGTTTGCTCAGCTCAGCCAAACCAGCACACACCACCAGGCTAAGAAGTGAGCAAACACCACACATACCTTACAGAAACCTGCAAAGAGGGCTTGAGAGCACCCCCAGACTGCTCTCTGCTGGCCTGGGCTAGGGGGAGCAGCAGGGGAGGGTACCCCCACCCAGGACCTGGGGGAGCCCCACAAGAAGGGGCTGCTGAACTTGAGCCCCCCCTGCTGAAAGCAGCCTGCCCTGGACAGCCCCACCTTAAAGGCTGCCCGTAATGCCTGGCAGCTGTGTCCCCCCCCAGGTGCTCTGCTCTCATCCCCTAAGGAGCCAGGGAGCCCGTTCTTCGCCTGACACCCACCAGCACCCCGGGGCGATGCCTATGGAGCGTTGGCTCGGCCCCATACACCGCAGCTCTTCCATTCTGCATGCAAAAAGGCTTCTGCACTCCCAA
Source organism: Podargus strigoides (assembly GCA_028020825.1). NCBI lineage: Eukaryota > Metazoa > Chordata > Aves > Caprimulgiformes > Podargidae > Podargus > Podargus strigoides. The sequence goes on from CM051646.1 coordinate 734,354, forward strand.
GAAAAGCTTCCTCATCCCCCAAATCAGCAAAACCTTCCCGTCCCACCCCCTCCCTGTGGCTGCCTGACCAGTGCCACACATCCCCATCAGCTTTGCCTTCTGCCCTGGTGGCACCAGTGGCTCCTGCAGCTCTGGGGACCTGCCAGAGCCCAGAGCCCAGCTTTAACAACCCTTCCAACTCCTGTCATTGCTGCCAGGCGGCTCCTTGCAGCCCTCAGGAAGGACGGTTAGCGTGCAATTAAACTACCTGCTCCAAAGGTCACCGACAGAAATATTCCTCCCCACTGTTAAACGGGGCATTTACCGGGTCTCACCGTGACCTTTACAGGCCAGGATTTAATGCTGCCTGTGCTGGGGCTCTGAGCACACTCACAGCACACCCCAGGGGTGCACAGGGCTGGGTGCTGCTCTCCCCTCCCTGCACATGCGTGTGTGCACACACTTGTTAAACAAATGCTAGCTATCAATTTCACTGAGGGCTTACTCTGATAATAGCTAGATTTATCATTTAGCATCTCTGGATGCAGTTCAAGTTTAAAATCTATTATGGGTATTATGATATTTAATAACTGTGTTTTATTTTTAAATGCAATAAAAAATAAAGATAAGGAGATATTTTTATTTTTTTTTAGAGCCCCCCTCCTGGGCTCTGAATCCATCTCTGTCACTGCCACGCTGGGTGACCTTGGAGAGGTCGCTCATTCTCTCCCTGCCGGAGCTTCTGGATGCGTAAGAGGGGGATAATCATACGATCGCTGCCTGGGGGTGTTGCGAAGCCTCTTGCTTAATTAATGTTTATAGAGTGATTTCATCTCCCTGGACAGAAGGGGCAAGCTCTTGTTGGTGTTCCACCCGAGAGGAGCTGGACCCCTCCGATGCAGAGCCGCCGCCGAGTGGTGCGGGATGGGTCCCTGTCCCCTGGGTCACACTGGGAGAAGGGATGGGGCTGCACCACACATCCCGTGCTCTCGTCCAGCCCTCGCTCGCTCCTCCCGTACACGGGGGCATCATCACTGAATCACCCCTCACACCAGCCCGAAAGGCCCCAGCCCGTCCCTCAGCACCGTGCCTTGTGGCGAGGCCACGGCGGGGCGCTGGGAGCGGAGGCTGCGAGGAAGGATCAGGGCTGAGGCGATAAACAACGGCGTCCCGGCACCAGCCAGCGGCGGCCGCAGCATCCGTCACATCCATCGCATCCATCACATCCGTCACATCCATCACATCCGTCACATCCGTCACATCCATCGTCCCTGCGGGGCCATCGTCCCAAGGACGGGGAGGCAGAGGCGAGCGTCACCGTCGCCATCACGCGTCACGTCCCCAGGCGAGGACGAAGGTGGCTGGGGCTGTGCCAGCAGCGCTCACCACAAACCCACCGTGTGCCACAATAACCGCTTGTGCTCAGGTGGCAGTGTCCCTCCCTTGAGCGCTCGGCCAGTGTCCGTCCTCTGCCCCCGCTCCGAGGCAGGAATTCTGTTACAGCTCTGTCCTCGGGTCCTGCCTGCTGCCTCCGAGGAGAGCCTGGACCCAGGGTGTCTGTGGCACCAGCGGGTGGCGATGCCCCGGGGCTGCCTGTGCCATCCGCAGGCTGGGAAGAGCCCCGGTGGGGACTGAGAGGGGCAGCAGGGCAGTGAGGACCGCTCTGCCACACCGGGCACCACCCGTGGCTGAGCAGCAGTGAGCAGAGAGGCGGCAGAAGGAGCAGACAGAGCAGGAGGGAGGGCTGGGGGGATCTTTCCCACCCCGCTGCCAGGCTCAGCTGGGCGAAGAGCAGCTAGCGTCACTTTGTCTGCCTCGTCGGGGCCAGCAGCCACTGCGCCACGGTGACGGCAGCTGCGGGGCGCCCCGGCCTCGAGCAGGAGCTGCCAGCCTGCCTCCCGCTGCCAGATAAGGTCACCTGCTGCTGCAGCTCCTGCCCCGATCTCCAGCCCTGGTGGCATCTCGCTGGGCAGGAGGAGAGCATCCCCCATGCTCAGCAGCACCTTCCCCAGGGACACGCAGCGTGACACACCAGTGCCTAAGTCAGGCACTACCATTATTTTATTATTAATAATAATCCCCTGCTTCCCAAGGCGCCAGGCTCGCTGCCCCCACTCCCTGCCCTCCGACCACACGCCCCAGTGGCCTCCCGCTCTCCCACCGCCGAGTGGACAAACAATTTGCATAACTTAATTAAATTTACAGTAATCTCCGCCGGAGCCGGGCTGTAAGGGATGGTGTACAGCGTCTCAAAGCAAATCACCGCTCGTGATGAAGGAGCCTATTCCAGTTAAGCAAATCATGAGGAGGCGGGTGATGTCCTCGGTATAATAATGCCGTGTGAATTATTTATACGGAATCTGCAATTACACCAAGCAAAACAGTGTTGTGTGCATAAAGCACACTTAATTATCCAACCACCTGTTAGGAGCGCCGGCGCAGGCGACGGCAGCATCCCCGCGGGGTACCCGGGGGCACAGCACCCCGTGGGAGGGGATGGGACAAGCTGAGGACCCTGGTGCTGGGGTGAGGAGCTGTGCTGAGGTTCTTATTTTATTTATTTATTTAAGCTCCCACCTGATGGATTGTTTTAAGTAAGAAGGATTACCTGGAGAATGCCACGGGGCAACCAAAGGCGCTGCAGCGGAGGTCACGCGCGGGTGATGCTCTCGGGGATAACCCAGCATCTCTGACCCAGCAGCACACGTGCTTTCGGCCCAGCAAAGGATGGGCCAAGGCCTGAATGTTTAATGGCAAAGAAATAAGTGGGTTTTTTCTTTAAAGATTTACCATGTATAAATGTAGGAGAGTATTAAAGACAACAATTAACTTTATTGGAAACTTTATATTCTGCAGCCTCATTAGAACTGCCAACAAGATCTATTATTAGTATTACTATGCAGATAATGTAATAAAAGGGGTATTTAACATGGGTAGATTTGCACTGAAATAAAATAGTGTGTCTTTTTCCCCTTCCCTCTGCCTCTGGGGACCTGGACCATGACCCCAGGCTCTCTTAATTCCCTCTCCTGTGCCCCCCACCCCGTTCACTGCCCCCCTGCAAGAGGGAGCCCTAGATTAAGAAAGTGTTTGGTGGTGTTTGCCTTACTGCAGCAAACCAGGGAACTTTTTGGGGAAAAAAAGACTGGTTTCATCAGTCTATTTATTTAATTAAACCCATGTCTTCTGTAGGGACAAGTGTCCATGGAAGAGCTCCTGCTGCCCCACAGTGACTCTGCCATGCCTGGCAGTGACACTCCCCTGCCCCAGCTGCTTTGCAGCCTCACATCGCTCCCCTCTCTTAATAATATCTATTTTTTTTCCTGTTTTGTGAGACACTGACATTTCTCACCTGTGACATCGGCTCTTCTTGCAGTGCTCCCAATTCCAGCGTTGTCACCCCAAAGCTCCCTTTCACCGGATCCCTTCAGAGCAACAGGTACCAGCAGGAGGACACACAGCCTTTAGAGAATAAAGAAACAGAAAGGTTTCCTTTTGTGACACAAATGCCAGGGCTCCTTCTCTTCTCGCCATGGCTGTGTTTTGAGCTGTAATTTTAAAAATGAAGTCAAAACTGAAAGGTTTCAGCTCACCCCTCCCGCAGCGGCGTGCTGGGAAGGCGAGGAAAGCCTGGCAGCTTCACCCCTCTGGGAAGACTTGTGGGAGCAGCGAGCACCCAGCTCAGCACCCAGAGACCCACGGAGCCCGGCTGGGAAGCAGAGAGCTGCACCGAGCCCGGTGAGCTGCGGGCACGCAGCGATATTTCAGCTGCCGTCAGTCCCCGCGGCGCCGCTGCACGGCGTGAGAGGTGTTCAGGGACCCGGGACATGGACTCCATCATCATAAAATAGAATGGGTTTAATTTGTGGGTTTAAAGTTTAAATAACTGTTGGAGCAGAGCTGCTCTCAGCTCTCAACCCAGCGCTCAGCTTCTCTGTTCACATCCTGCTCCTGCGAGAGCCCCGGGGGGATCCACGTGCCATTTAAATCAGTTTCTTCTCCCTTCCCTAACATTTCTGCAGTGCAGGGCAGGGGCAGGACAGCGCTGCCTCGGGCCCCCGCTGCCCTCATCCCCGCGATGCCCCCGCTGCGTGTGGCACCGCTCATCCCCGCGGGGCCGAACCCGGGGTGCGGTGCAGGGCCCCTCGCTGCCCCTCGCCCGGGGCTGCGCGCAGTGGTGACGGTCGCTGTCCTGCCATGGCTGCTCCTCCATGCTCTGCCCACGGCAGCTCCAGCTCCCTGCCTCCCGCGCCTGGGCACTCTCCATCATGTTTATTACACCCTGCAGTCTAATTAACAGAGAGGAGTCAAAGGATCCGCAAGCAGTGATTATAATAAATAATTGCTCGGTGACCGCAGAGTTCATATTCCACCAGGGGCTCCTCCTGGCCTCAGTGGCAGAGAAAGAAGGGGAGAGGTAAAACCTTGCGGCGATGTGCTGAGGACTGCCTGGAGAAGAGCAGCCCTCCCTCCCCAAAGGCTCCCGGCCCTTTCCTACTTCCCTTCTGCCCCAAAAACTTTAGAGCAATTGCAACAACTTTTGTGGCAGCTCTGTGATGTGGTGTGCAGGGTCTGGGACTGTCTTCATCCCTCCTCCTCCTCCTCCTCCTCCTCCTCCTCGGGGGGGGGGCAGAGGATGCCTCGGGCTCCCCGCGAGGTCCAGGGGCTGCCATGGGACGCTGTGCTCAGCCCCGTGCAATTACCTGTGGAGAGCTTGGCTGTGCTGATAATTTGTTAGCTCCACACATATCTCCACTAATTATAAATCTCAGCTGAGATTTGCATTTTTATGAAATGCTTGTGCCAGAAATCTTTATATAGAAAAACCCTCTACATATTAATTCACTCTAATCTCGGCCATTTCAGGTTCCATAAGAAAGCGTTTTCACAAAGCCACACAGCTGCCATCGATAACTTTTCCCTTTCGCCAGCGAGCAGACCTCCCTGTAGGTCCCACATTTATCTTCCAGCGTGCTGATGAAGCAGGAGCCCCCACAGCCCCGTGCTCGGGATGCTCAGCCATGGCCATGCCCACCCCGCCTCGCGGGGGGACGGGGGAGCTATTTGTGACGTGGGGGTTATTGAGCATCACCCGGCTGCGCCAGCCGCGGCTGCTGGATGCGAGGGAACAGAGAAGGCAAACAAGCAGAGCAAAGCGGAGCTCTCTGGCAGAGCTGGAGGCTCAGCGGCGCGGATTACAGCAGCGGGCGAGGAGCAGCTCTGGCCCCTGCTGGGAAAAATCCCCTTAAATCCCCCAGGCGGTTTTGCTACAGCTCCCTGTTCCAGAAAGGGCTGAGCTGCAGCGAGGGCTGCAAGACCCCAGGGCCAGGGCCAGGAGGGGGGCCAGGAGGGCTGAGCCGTGCCAAGGGATGCACACGGGCTCGGAGCCCTGTCCCCTGGCACCGCCGGGGAGCTGCCGGCGGTTACTGCGGAGCGAAGCAGGGCAGGCAAAGGATGACACAGGCGAGCAAGCAAAGCGCAGGAGGAGAGGAGTGTCTTGGGGCAAGCTCTGGGAAAGGTCAAGAGCTTTATTTATCACCTTAAATAATGCATGAAGTGCCCGTCTTCAAAGGCACCGGTGCCCAGCACAAAAGCAAAAGCGGAGAGGTGGCGGGGACGGGGCAGAGGGGGCTCTGGGGGAGCTGCCTTTGAACCCCCCTTTGGATCCTGCCTCCTCAGCATCCGCCCAGTCTGCCAGCCAAGGCAACAGATGCCGCTGAAGTTTCTGCCCATTAGCTGCTAATAAGAAACTAATTAGCTAATTAGCTAATATTTGATCCTTTGAACTGGATTCTGCAGGCGTCGACAGGTGGGGGCTGATTGCAGCCTGCCCGGGTGCCACCACCTCCGCCGCTGGGTGCCAGCCTTTGGCTCAGCCCACGGGCAGAACCCTTGGTGGCGTGTGGCTCTGCAGGTGCCCCGAGGACACAGACTGGGGGGGCAGGTGGTCTCAGGGCTCCTCCTGGCTGCCCCCTGTGCCACATCCAGCTCCGGATGTGCGGGACCAATGGATGAGCTTTAGAAAAGGAGCCAAAGTTTCCCAGCTTCTCCAAGCGATCCTGCTGTCCCCACGAGCTTTGTCCTTCAGTAGGAATTAGAGACAAGTTTCCAGTGCTTCCCTCCACCATCTGCCCCGGCTTTAGTTGAAATGCAACATTTTACTCCAGCAATCAGTAGGTAATCTTGTCAGCATTACTCAGAGACGCCGGCCTGTCCTGCCCATCTGATGCTCCGCGCAGCAGAGGGAAAATCACTGCTCCCTCTTGAAAGGAGGGGAGAAATTAAGGTTGACTTTGGCAGAGGAAAACAAGCAATCCAGAGATGACAACGTGCCACAGGAGCTTAAAATAAGCATCAACTAATTCAAACAAAAACAAATCTGCATTGAAAACAGACTCTTCCCCAGACCACATCCCCGCTTTCAAGTGCCTTTGAGCTCTCCCTGGCGCATTTAGAACACGCTCTCCCTTCCCAGCCGCCCGCTCGCTTTGTTTGCCTGGTTGGTAGCTGGCAAATGAGGGCTGAAGTTTGAAACCATGTTTTCTTATTAGCATGCATGCAAATACTAATAAATAGCTCTGCAGGCTGCCCTGGCACCCCTCCTGCAGGCGAGCCTTAAACACACGTGTTCCCATGTTCTCCAGGAACGGGGCAGGCAGGAGGGTGCTGCTCCCTTCTTTCCAGGGGGACTGAGGGCTCCTCCTCGCTCACTCCCCAGCTTTGGGGCAGATCAGGGACTGTTTGGTATGGAATTTCCAATGAGCACTTCACTAGCTAATTAGCTGGTAGCAACTTTGTGCAACTTGGGTGTAGCGTGTATTTAAGTGTTTAATGCCTTTTTTTCCCCCTCTCTCTCTTCCTAATTGGCCTTTAATTAAAAGAATAAATAAGAAAAGAAAAGCAGCTTTGCCTGAGCTGCTGGGGTTTAAATATGAAGCACTTTGCTCCTCCTGGAGAAGTGCTGCAGGCTGGGAGAGGGGCAGGGGTGTGGGTCACGTCTGGGTGCTGGAGCAGGCAAGGGGCTGCTCCCCAGTGCAGGGACCCCGTGGAAGGAGGTTGGTGGCCATCACTGTGGCCTCAGCATGGCCAGTGGCATGTGGCAGGGCTGTCACTGCCACCAGGAGGAAGAGCTGGACCCCCGTACCAGCGCTTTGTAGCCCCTTGGGGACAGTGCCTCCCTCTCACCTTGGATCCTCCTTCCCCTGCACGTTTTCCAGCGGAGATCAGGGCTTGGCAAGGCTTCCCCCCGCGGAAGCAGCCTCGGTGCCCCCGGGGAGCCCGAGAGGGGATGCTCAGGAAGGGAACAGCCACTAGTGAAGCACTCTGTAGCTACTGCTCTCTGATTTACGGCGTTCCCTAACGCCTGAGAGCGGCCCAGCGCTCTGCCTGCCTCTCGTGGCGAGGGCAGAGGCACTGGCCAGGGCCAGGTGAGGTCGTAACAGCTTTGGGAGGACCCTGATGTCTCTGCTGCTGCTCTGACAAGGACGAGGCAGTCCAGAGGAGCTCCAGAACAAAGTGCTGGTTTCAAAGCCCCTCTCTCCAAAGGTGTCATTACAAAAGGGGAAGGAGGAGCATGGCTCCCTGCCTGCCACACCTTCGGGGACAGCGCTGGAGATGCTCCCGACCCCCCAGCATCACCCTCCCCAGCACACAGGACCACGCTCCCTGTCCTTGGCAAGGCCAGGCAGCGCCTCCTGGAAACTTCGGTGCACGAGGAGGGAGGAAATCCTGGCTGTGTTTGCCACCGAGCACTCTGCAAAGTTGATGGCCAGAAGTTTAACTTTCCTCATTTTCCTCAGAGTTTGGGTGGATTTGATGCAAAGCGCGGCAAAAGCGCATGCCTGTGAATACCAAGCGTGTTAATGGGTTAAAGGAAATCTGAAGTAACATTTGAAAGCTGAGAGATGAAAGTAGATCACAGGGCAAAGATCAAACAATCTAGAACCACTTCTGAGCCTTTTAGTGCTGCGGATTATTAGCATTTGAAAGTGAAGAGCATTAGGGAAAGAAGAGGATGGGGGGCACGGGGAGGAACTTCTGTTGTGCAGATAACAAGTGAAGTAAGTGACAGTGGAAGAGGCACAATGAGCACTATCGGGCTCAGGAAGCCACACAGAAGGGCTGTGTACACCGGTGTGCCAAGGGGAGCCACCGGCTTGTTTTGAGGTGGTGGGCACACACCTCAAGCCGTGTCTCTGCTGGAATGCTTCCCAGGAGAATTCCAATCATGTGGCCAGCCCTCCTGCACCAGCACAGGAGGAAAACCTCCCCCCGGAGCAGCAGAGCCAAGGGCTGGGATGATAAAATTCACTAACACACTTTATTCCTATGGAAAGCTCCGGGAGGAGCCTCCCGTTTGTATCCCCGTGCAAAACCGGTGTGTGCAGCAAGTGGTGATGGCAGCAGCAGGGAAGTGCAGCTGGTGGCACCTCCCACAGCCCCTGGCACGGCGGGGAGAGGGGAGCCTGGCAAAGCCAGGGAGGGAGTGAACAGCCCGAGGGCAGCGCCTGGCTAAAGGCACCTAAAGGGACCGGCCCTCACCTGGCTGTCAGCATCCTCTTCCCTCACCCCCCTCCGGGAGCTGTGGCCCAGGCAGGAGGGATGCTGGGCTGGGATGCTCACAGAGATGCTCTGGCACCAGAACTGGGAGTGGTGGGGGTCTCTGCACCCCCACCTCCACACGCCACCTGTCAGGTGCAGAACTGTATCCCTGGTGACAGCTGATGACGCAGAGATGTGCATGACGAGGAAAGCTTACGGCACTGGCAATTAGCAAAGACAGCTCCTGTTGTCATGTTGGCCCGAACCAGCTGGCTCCAGAGCCAGGAACGAGGGAGCTTTCATGTCCCGGTCTCTCTGTGCAGCACGGCCACCTTGCAGCCTCTGTCAGCGAAACGTGGGACGACTGCAGGGTGGGAGAAGGCTGCAGTGGTTCCTGCTGGTTTGACCCACAGCAGCCAGCTGACACCACCGAGACATTTACACTTACACACGTGGCCATGTGGCAGCTCCGCACACGCCTGGAGCACGGGAAGGGAGCGGGGCGCAGCATGGGCACGGGGAAGGGGTGACCAGGCTGTGGAGGCTGCAGCCTTGCCCAGAGCGGGTCTGTGTGTGCCCAGGGGCTGGCACAGCAACGCCTGGAGGCAGAGGCGGCTGCCAGGCACAGGCCCTCGCCCCCTGCCCTGCCATACAGCTTCTTGGCATGTCACCTGCAAGGCCTGTGTTCCCCCTCTGCTGATTTGCATACAGCAGTAATTGCACGCAATTAGGCCTAACGGAGCATCGCTTCCGCACGCAGCCTTTTTCCTGTCAGCCAGCCCCCGAAGAACAGGGACCCCGCTGCCCCAGGGGGACTTTGGCCCGGGGAAGAGGGCAGCACAGCCCTGCAGCATCCCCATCTGGAGGGCAGAGCGCGGGGAGGGAGCGCGGGGAGCAGGGCAGGGGACACCGCAGGCACCCCCGGCACCTCCGCCCGCGTCGGCTGCGATTGCAAGGAGCGAATTCCGAGAGAGGGGAGAGGGAGAAGCGAATGCCATATCTGTTCTATGCAGCCTTGGCTGTAATAAACAGTGAAGCTGACTGTTCCCAGGGGGACTTGCTAATACAGGAGATTGATTCACTGCAGTGTAACCCCCCAAGGGCTTTACACACAACTCTGACTAAACTTCCTATAAAATCAATCCAGCCTTTTCACCACTTTTGACAGGGCGTTCTAATATTAATCTACTCCCCGTGTCAGTCAGCCCCACTAACAAAGGCTCTAATGATCTTTACCCAGGCACAAGAAATACTACACAGGTAAGTGGAGGATTCCTGGATCCCTCCAGAAGGAAAAAAAAATCCATTTATTGCATAGGTGAAGGACTTGCCTTGCTGTCGAGAAAAATAATATTGGAATTACTGTTAATAAGGAGGGTGATGATGATGCAAACAGCTCACAGGGCAATGCTGGGTCTGAGTGATGAGTGTGTTTTGCCCCTCACCTGCCCCGGGAAGGTGCACACAAAGCAAGGAGCTGCCTGGGGAAGATGCCAGGGAGAAGACACAGGGCATGGCGGTGCCAGCGATGCAAGGGACAATGCCTGGGAGGCACAGCACCCTCCTCGCCGGCGGGGCTGGCGTCGCCTGGGGCACAGGGGAAGCAGTGCTGCAGAACATGTGAAGCACCTGGCCCCTCTGATCAAGCCCAGCACAGACTGTTCCCTCCCTCCCGCATCCTTTCCACGTCCCTGCCTCACGGCAAACTCATCCTGGCTGACAGTTCGACAGGCAGGAGCCACCTCGCCGCCTCTGCGCTGCAATCAGGCAAGTCCGGGGGCGCAGGGGTGAACGCTGCAGGGAGGGGGATGCTCCTGCTGCAAGAGGGGCTCAGCTCCCCTCCATCCCCACGCACCCAGCCCCTCTCTGTTGCCTCTCTGCCTTTAGGTGCCACTGATTTTCCACCCCCCCAGTGGATTCGGCCCCAGTGAGGTGCGGCCCCACAGGGAGGACCCTGCCAGACTCCTTTGGAGCTGTCAGATGGGTTTGGGTTGGTGCTAGTTGGGTCTCAAAGACAAATGAGACATTGTGGCTCAATTGTTTTAAAGCAGAAATAGGTGTTTTCTTGCACGCTTGCTCTTCCTTTGTGCAGCAGCACACCCCCAGCACCCACAGAGCGCCCCGAGGCTTCAACAGCCTCGTGTTGGAGGCGGCCGAAGCCGGGCTGAGCTCAGCCCCGGTGGGTGCTCCTGGGCTGAGCTCAGCCCCAGTGGGTGCTCCTGGGCTCAGCCCCGGTGGGTGCTCCTGGGCTCAGCCCCAGTGGGTGCTCCTGGGCTGGGCTCAGCCCCAGTGGGTGCTCCTGGGCTCAGCCCCGGTGGGTGCTCCTGGGCTGGGCTCAGCCCCAGTGGGTGCTCCTGGGCTCAGCCCCGGTGGGTGCTCCTGGGCTGAGCTCAGCCCCAGTGGGTGCTCCTGGGCTCAGCCCCAGTGGGTGCTCCTGGGCTGGCTCTGGAAGGAGCAGCTCGCCGGGGGAGCGGCGGCGCGCGGGGCGCTGCGGTACCAACGCATTTCTTACTGAGCGAGCAAGCTAACAGCATGTTCAGCGCTCGGCGTGGCAGCACGCTCGCCGCTGCCAGCGAGGAGGCGGCGGCTGCCGGGGACTGCAGTAAATTACTCATCCCCTCCCGCCCGGCTTCGAGCTTTCGCTGATATTTTGATGACTGTGCTCCTGCGAGGGCTCGGCTGCGGCGCCTCCGGCTCTGCTGACTCAGCCCCAAGGCTGGGGACGTCAGGGGACAGCAGAGGTGTCTGCTGCTCCCCCACATGCTCCAGCTTTGAAGGGATGGCCTTAATGGCTTTCACCAGAAATCAGGTCCCAATGGGTGTTGCTCCAGCAGAATGCTACAGACAGGTCCAGTGCTTTGCTTTGCCTCCCCCTGACACAACTCTCAATTCTGTGTCCTGCACGTGCTCCTGTGGGATGGCAGAGCCTTTCCCAAAGCCTTTGTCGTGGCTCCAGACATTATCCTCATCCCTGCTCCACGCCAGCCTGGACACGGGGCACGGCCCCTCCCAGCACCCCTCGCTGCCCCGGCCCCTCTCCCGCTGCCGGCTCCGACGCAGACACGGAGCCAGCCTTTCCCTGGGCTCCCGAGGACAGCCGCTAACAAACACTGCTCATCTCCGCGCGCTCCGCAACCGCCGGGTGCGCCCTGCACCCTGATGGGACTTTTAGCTCGAGTAGCAATGACTTTGACCGTGCAAAATTACACTCCATCCCGGCCAAATTAACTAGGTGATGCCTTGCATTAGTGTAAAATCCTCCAGCAAACCATGAAGGCTGCTGTTAAAAACACTCAAGGCAAAAAAATACTCTGGTGGCAGGGGCAGGAGCTCTGCTCGGCGAGCGGTCCCGGAGCACGCTCTGCACTGCCTCGGGCCAGGTCAGTGTCAGTGTCCCACACTGCCCCTCTGCTGCGCCCGCCGCTCCCACCGCCCAGCGGGGCCTCGCTCACACTGCCAAGAGCCTGCCCGGGGAGCTGGCTGCACCACATCGGCACCAGCGGACCGTTCTCGGTGGTCCCTGCGTGGGACCTGGGCTGTCACCCCTTGTCCCCTCCGAGCTGGGGTGCTGGCCACCCCTGGGTGTTCCTGGAAGCCTCAGCAGCACCCACAGAAGACACCTGGGAGAAACTGAAGCTCCCCACTGGGAAGGATGTGCAGACATCAACTGCAACTTGCTGCTTAACGCTCCCCATCCACACGACACGGGCACAGGGAAGGGGGAGGAAACTGCCAAGGAGCTTATTTGTTTGGCAATTACGGATGAAGTAAAAAATTACTTGGTCTAATTAGGCCTCTTTCAGTGAGAGAGCCACGTGAAATAAACTCTATTTCATCACCAGCGCCGGCGCAAGTCTCTCGTGCACTTTCTATGTTTAAGGGAAAATGTGGAAGGTCAATTTGCTATGTAAATTTCCACAAATTTGGCTAAAGTGAAACGATTACCCTAATGTGTATGCAAATTAGCGTAATTGATAACAACTTCTCTCTGTAACTTTAAAGACGGGGAGGGGGGGGAATTATTCCAATTGTGACAACCCTCTAAAGCGTTTCTTTGCCCAAGAAAGAAATGATATCTCGACAAATTAAAGAGAATATAATGAAATCAGATTAATTAATGCTAAGACCAATTAGCGGACGCAAAGAGAGAGGGGGAGATTTACAGAAGCAGAATTCACTGGAACAGACTATGGGAATTCATCATCTTTTGTGAAGACGTTTCCGTACGCTCATTGTCTTCGGAGTAAGGAGGAATTTGTTGCTGATACAAGGGGTTTGCTTTGTGAACAGTGAGCTGGGCCAGCCGGTGGGGATGGAAATAAGTCAGGGGGGATGGCAATAAGTTGGGGGGATGGCACCTCTGAGGATGAGCCCCTCGGTTTTCACAGCACCGTAGCTGCAGGGGAGGCTGGGGTGTGGGCAATGCCCTTGAGTTGGTGCCCTCCCTCCATCCCCAGCTCCAGGGATGCAGGCAGCACACTGGCTGGACCACACCACAGAGAGCCCTTCCCAGCACACCTGACCCCGGCGCATCTCTGCTCGGCGGCACGCGCGGAACGTTAATTACACCCAAACGGGAAGCGGCAACTCCAAACTCTCCCTGGTACCACTATAAAACTGGCATGGAGTAATAAAAATAATTACCAGCAACACCGTATGTAATATCCTTCTGTGTCATCTCTCTCCTGTTGGTAATAAAGCTACCTAACACATTAACTGTAAGGGAGGGCCCGTTTATTTACCTTGTAATTAGACCCTGCTGGAAAAGGCTTAACATGAAATGTGGTGTGGAGGGGTATAGACCAGGGAGCAGCAGATGCTGGCGAAGCTCTGCACGATGGAAGGTGGCTGGGAAGCCCCCCAGGACCCCTGCAGCGGGCTGTGGTCCCCAGCCCAACACCATCCCCATCCTCATCCTCATCCTCAACACACAGAGCCCAGCCCACGCTCCCAAGGTTAATGCTGTGCAACCAGAGGAGCAGAACTCATCCGTTTCTGGGGGTTCTTTGCCATTTTGTCGTCTGTAAAGACCAGCAGCAAGGAGGAGAATGCTGTGCCTTGAGATGATCGGCAGAAATCTCTCCTCTCTCCATTTTCCTGGGCAATTTGTTAAACTCTGAGACATTAAAGGAAGGATGAGGCGGGGGGGAGAGATGTGTTTTTTCGACTTTGTCTCATTTGTTAATTGCGCTCATCAGCGAAAATCATTTGTGGCAGAGATGGGGGAGCGAAGAAACCCCAAGGAAGGAGCTGATCATATGCAGGGGAAATAACTCAGATGTGAAAATACTTCAGGCTGGGAGATTGCACTATTTATTCACACAAGTGTCCCGCTGTGCTTCAGAAACGCAGTGATTTAATGAGCTGCTGCCAAGGTGTTTGTTATTAAGGAATCCTGTCTCTGGCTGTTCTCCCCCACGCCATGCGGACAGAGCCCGGCAGAAGTTCTGACTCGGCGCCTTATTAAAGATTTAGAGGCTCTTCCCTCCCGCTCCCGGCTCCGAAGCGCCTTTTGAATCCGTTCCAGAATTAAACACGGTACAAGCCGAGCAGGGGCTTGTTCGACGCAGATGCTGAGCGAGAGTTAAGAAGAAATTAGAAAGGCATTTGTGTTAACAGATGTTCCTCCTCTCTGTCTCGGATCGGCAGCGAGCGGGGGTGGCGGCGTGGAGCCCGAGGAGGGTGCTGGAGGGGGACGGGGGCAGTCGGGGGGGTGGTGACCCCTGCCCACACCCCACGTGGTGCCTGCGGGGGGGGACCGGGGACTGAGGAGCTCTCAGGCTGCCCCAAATGTCCCCAGCCCAGCACGAGGATGTGCATCACCAGTGATGGCACACCTGGGTGGGGAGCAAGAGCAGAGCCCTGTGTGCCTTACAGAAATTAAAAACAAGCTGTCAGAGCAAAGTCATGCTGGCCAAGCCATGGAGGACACCCTCTGCCCGATTAGTGCCCATGCACCGCGCCGCCCATCCCCAGGACCCACTGGGATGCAGTGCTGGGGACCAGTGGGACCATCCCAGGCTGTGCCACCGAGCCTCCTGGCTGGACAACCTCTGTCCAGTTGCCATTCCTGGGCAATCAGAAACGCCCTCGGCAGCCAGCGGGCTCAGCCTGCAGCACCCACCCCCACCTGGCTGCTGCAGAGCATCCCAGCCCCTGCTCTGCCACCCATCCCCAGTGCTGGCTAAGCAGGTCCCCAAAGCCACCCCGCTGAGGGTGACAGAGCAGCCCCTGCACACCCCAGAGCCCCAGGTACTCCGGACTGGGGACACGCCGGCTGTCTGCTGTGGCTGCGCAGCGCTCCCCCCGCAAGCCGCTCTCGTCGCAGGCTGAGCAGCACTAATGGAGAACGCCTTCCAAGTTTCATTTTCCTCTGTAATGGAAAATGCAAGAGTGAGATTTCAGTCTGTGAGCACTCCTCTAAAAAAAACAAATATCTTTATTGGCACTGGACAGCCTGCCAATCAGGCACAAAATTGCTGGCTTCTCTGGCTCCCCTGAAGGAATGCCTCTGCATACAAAGATACCGGAAAAACTTGAGGGCCCGGCGGATAAAAGGCCCTTCTCTGCCTTTCAGTGGGTGATTTGCAATGCATTGCTTCGGCATAATTTCCCATCTCCACCACTCACAAAGGAAGCTCTGTTGCTATCGGTGAGTTTAATAATTTCTCTTCCCTACACCTCGCATTCATAATGCATCTTTCAACACCTCAGCTCCTGCTCTCCAACCAGGCTGCACCTCTGCCTCAGCTCTCCCTCTCACTTAGAGCTGAAGCAGTAATAAAAACAGAGCCTCGACATTCAAAAGGCATCTCGAGCCGGGCAGCGGCGGGATGCTCGTCTGGAGGAGGGATGCGGCCCCGCCAGCACTGGCGCTGCGACATGTGTGCCCATGAGCTCGGCACCCTTCCCACTGCAGGTCCCTCCGAACCAGCAGCTGGGGGTGGGGGGCACAGTGGTCCCCTGGTTCCAGCCCTCCCAGCCACAAGGGCTGGTGAGGAACACATCCTGAGCACATTGTTCTTTACCCAGGGGGCCTCTGGTACCCCCAAGTCCTCAGCACAGCACCCAGGGCCAGGCTGCCTGCAGGGCTGCGTCCTTCTGGGCTCTCTGGACCACACCAAGGGGGTCTGCACCGTCCCAAGGGGGGAACTGACAAAAACTCGTCACCACCTGCTTTCAGACTGGAGGATTTGCATAAGTTATTGCCCAATGCCTGCAGTCCCCACGGGAGGTATTCTTTATCCATTTAGCCAGGAATGCAACTATTAAGAGCCTGTAGACAGACAGCATTTGCAAAATTAGTACAAGAGGCTCCAAATAATCTATAAATCCATCTGTTACACGAGCCACGTCTGGTCCTCTCTCTTCCCTTTAGGTTTCCAAGGGGAAATTATTCCTCTAGCAATGCAGCCAGCATTTCTCATGTGGCCCTGGCACGAAGCCCCTCGTTCCCCAGCTCGGGGAAGGTGGATGGAAGAGACGTCTGCTCCGAGGCTGGTGAGCAGCGGCTGCTCTTCAGCCAGTGCCCGCACAGGGACCTCTGCATTTGCAGCACGAGGTAAATGTCTCCTGGCTTTCACACACTGGTGCCTGACCCTCTTCTATCACAACACATTCAAAGGCTTCACCTGCACCAGGCAGGAGCTCTTTCAGAGCTGCCAGGAGAGGAAGCTGCTCCATTCTTGATGGGGACAGCCCTTACCGAGTGGTACCTTTAGCCCTGAACAGAGCCCAGCCGTGTCGGGGACCCGGGGAGCCAGCAGTGCCTCCCCCAGCATCCCACCAGGCTGTCACGCTGGAGGCTGCTCCTCACTCCCTCCTGCACTCCTTGACATTTTCCTTCTCCAGGGGTGAGTCCCTGGTGCATCCTCACAGAGTAATTGTGAAATTATTATGGTTGGTGATTTTAATTTAAATTGGATGGAGAAACGTTGTACTGCGGCTGACTCATTTTCTATGGATTTTCACTTAACCAAATTGATTAGTCAACCAACTAGACTTAACTTGAAAGTTGTAATCATTCATTATTAGATCTAATTTTCATGTCGCTCCCAGACTACATTCGGAAATGGAACCGCAAAGACTTTAACGAAGTTGGAACAACTTTGGGCTGCGGGTGGTGCCACCACCAGTGTCGCCTTCACAGGGATGGGGACAGAAGTGACGTGAGGCTCAGCTCCCCTCTCCTCACCTGTGCCCAGATCTGAGAACACCTCTGTGCAGCTCTAATTACCGCCAGGCGCCGCGGAGGCCAACGCCTCCTTAAATAAACAGGCTGCGTGCCAATTAATACCTTTAATTAACAGTAAGGACTTGCTGGAGGGACGAGGACTCGCTCTCCCAGATGGACTCTGCCTCTTGGTCTGAACTAGGTCAGGCTGGCCAAATTTCTCGCCGTTCCCTGCCAGTTCATACGGCTGCAAGGGAGGAGAGACCTCGGGTGGGACAGACGGACAGACAGCGAGAGACAGACGGCACAGCCTGGCACCCTGCAGAGCGTGGGCGAGGCTGAGAGCATCCCCTGCCCAGGACAGCGAGGCCACCACGTCCACGAGGTCGGTGCCCCGGGGAGTGCCGCTCCCCACCGCCCCATGCCAGTAACTGCCGGGCAGCGGGTGAGGGAGAGCTTTGTTCGAAGCAGCGCATGGTGATGTCTCTCTCCAAAGGCTTTTAGGGGAGGCCGTTATTCCCACCCGGAGAATCGATGGATTTTAATTCCCTCCGAGCTATTTGTTTGGCTTTGCTTCTCTTTTTCAAAGGCGTTTAACCAAACAAGGGAGCCCTGCGAGAGCTGCCGCGTGCTGCCTTTTCCCTCGAAACCCCTGGAAGTTCATTTTGAAAGCGGGGCCGTTTTCCTGGAATCAATGCATATCAACCCGAATCGATAGCTACTGAGGCAGCTGGGCTGAGACACCTCAGCGACGGCGGGACCCAAACCTATCTGGTTTTCAATGAGTTGATGCATTTAAGTGGCTGCTGCCTTTTCACTTTAAAATAATCCCTTTGCAGATGAGACAGTCTCTGCCCGTGGGCAACACCCTGGAGGGTGTGGGGAGCACTGCTGCTCACAGCCCCCCACTGCAGGCAGCCCGTGCTGAGACCCCGGCAGAGATCAGGAGCTTTGCAAACCCCACCTTCAGCAATGGTCCCCCACTCAGGTGGGATGCAAACCTCTGCCACCACTTCCATTCAGCCCTCGCAGAACCGTTTCCATCTGGCTCCGCTCCTCGGCAGCACGGCCAGGCGCGCGGGCATGAAAGGCGGAACGTCAGCGTATTTGTGCAGGACAGACATTCAATTTAGTTGAAAGGCTCTGCCAAGTGCAGTGCCTTTCAGGAGAGAGAGTCCCACTCGTCCCAGATACCGGGGAGAACTCCAGGCAGGGGGACTGGTGGCTGCCATCAAACACCTCTGTGATGTTCAGAGGCAGGCATTCTCCTCGGCTGGTTTTTTTTTCCCCTTCCTTTTGCTGTATGCAAATCGCCGCTCTCTGTGAGTTATTAGATAACAAAGGACTGTTTTCTCTGCAGAGGCTTGCTCGTCTCTGAACCTTGTGAGAAGGATAATTAAGGAATGCTGGAGGAAGCCACACAGAGGATCATTTTCGCCCCTTCCCCAGAGTGCTCCAGGAGGAAACCACAACAGAAACACAGCGGGGCTTGAGGAGGGAACGGAGGACAGCGTGGGCCTCAGCTCAGCCATCCCCTCCGCCATCAGGACCTTGGATGTGCACCCCAAACCCTTCCCTTAGACCAAAGCAAGACCCCCAGCCTCGATCTGCATCCCAGCAGAGGACCCCATGCACTGGCCGTGCCGTGAGATGCTGGCGCTGCACAGCCCTGTCCCTTCCTCCAGACCCAAGGGGCTCCTGCCAAAGCTCCCCCTGCCAGCGCTGCCCACCCGGTCCCCCTCTGGCAGAGCACCCCGGTGGGCCGCATCCTGCCCGCAGCCGGCCGCGTTGCCATGGAGAAGATTTCTGTGCCACCGGCGACACAAAGGAAATGGCGCTTTCCCCAGCTCGCCTGGGATGCAGCACTAATGAGGAGGAGGAGAGCGGGACGAGGGCTTGTGTTCTGCCTTCCTTTCTTGCAAGAATCACAGGAGCAAACAATAAAAACCCAACTGACGTGGGCTGGGAGGGGCTCAGCCCTCGCCTGGGCACAGGCAGCAGCGTCTGCAGCCCTGGTTCGCACTCGCTGCAGGGTGATGTGACCCACTGGGAGCCATCAGCAACGCAGCGCAGCCTGCACTGAAGCAACAGCTCCAGGAGCTGCAGCAGCCATGGCAGCAGAGCCTCCAGCCCTCCCCAGCCTCATCCCCCCCTCCTGCAGCCTCACGTGCTGTTTGTGCACATCCTCATCCCCTCGCCATGGGTTTCTGCGCCCCAGGTGGGCTTGCAGAGGACGGCGCTGGTTGGCACAGGCGCAGGCGGGTCCCACAGCTCATCCCTTCTCCCACCCTCTGCCCCCACCATGCCTCCATGCCAGCCTGGGGACAGGTGGGTTTGGGGACTGAGCCAGCAGCACCGGGGTGAGCGGCGTCCCAGGCACCGCACGGCTGCCCCCACCACCCGTTCGGGTTCATAAATTCCCATTTGCTCTATACCATTTGATTTTTGAGCGTCTCCCAGACACTTCCTCACTTTACTACAATTGATGGGATCATGTGTAATTTGTAAATGATATTAAGTGAGGTAATAACACTCTGGGAACCGAGTGAAAATCATAAATTATTAAAAATTACTGCACTGAAATGTTACCGCTTTGCTTTTGTACCTGACTGATGGCTCACATGCTGTCTTCTCTGCCCCCGAGACCTTCAAACCCACTCTTCTCCATCCATTACAGCTACACAGAGAGCCGAGGGGTGAAGCACAGGGTGAGCCAGAGGAGCAGCTTAGCCAGCACTTTCCTCCCCGCCTCAACTTAGCCGACAGCACGAGAAAACTCTCACGTCTTTCCCAGACCTGCATGGGAGATGGCACGGCCACAATTCCATTGCATTAAAAACTCCTCCCTCTGCAGCTTGTCCCTGATCCTTTCCCATCATCAGAGCTCTTACTGTAGTTCCAGAAAGTGCATGGCACTGGCAGTGACTGCCCTGTCCCCCAGCCCCTCTTGCACCAGCTGGTCCCAGAGTGGGGAGCAGCAGACTCCTGCTTGACACCCACCACAGAGACCCCCAGATGGGCTGCTCACATCCGTGGTCCCCTCCCCACGGCAGTGCCACCACAGCGTCGCATCCCGGCACAGGGCAGCATCCCTCTGCCCCACTGCCCAGGGACCGTGGCACTGGGCTGGCACCTTGCACCCCTCAGCACCCTGCCTGGGCTGGGTGTCCCCGGCAGTGCCAGGGCGTCTCTTCCGGTGCCGGCAGAGCACGGCTCCATGGCTGGCGCTGCTGCAGGGTGCTGGGAGCTGGGGCTGCAGATGCTCTGGGTGAGGGAGCAGCTCATGCATTTTTGAGGCCGATCGATGCGGGCAGCACCCCGTGGACAGAAGGACTGCATGGGCCGGAATGCAGAGCTGGGGGAGCAGACACAGCCCTGCGGAGCTGCGCTGTATTTATAATTTAACTTCTCGTTTGCTGCCCAGCCCCGGCGGTGTAACACGGTGGGATGTCAGCGTGCCTCGGCGCAAGGAGTGGGGTGGGAGAGCAGGGAGTGCGAGGGGTGCTGAGGTGACAGAGGGACAGATTTCGGTGCCGGTAGCGAGGCAGAAGCCAGGGTGCTACAAAAACGTTTTGGTTACCTCAAACTGCCGCGAAACGCCGACACCGGCCCCATTGGAGGAGTTGGGGGGGGTTTGCATCCTGCCTGTCAGATCCGTGCAATAGCTTGTAAGCTGTCAAATCACATTTCCAGAAGCAAATTGCTTTTATAATTAATTTAATTATTATTACAGTGCCGGGTTTCTCTATTGGTGTACTAAATGTAATCAGGTTTTGCCCTCAGTCCCCTTCCCAGTTCCTTCCACCGCCTTTCTGAGCTGGGCAATCTGGGGAGGGGAAAAAACACCCAGTGAAGGCTGAGTAATTAAAGTTGCAATTGTTGTCCTGCGTTAAATGGTACACGTTTTAATTACCCTGCATGTCTGCCCACGCAGTCATGTCACCCAGACCCCCCCAGCCCCAGGGCTGCTCCCTCCAGAGAGCTCCAGAGCCAGGCATCGGGTGTTGCCCTGGAAAGGGGGTGCTGGCAGAGCCCCTGCACCCACAAAGATGCCACATTTTGGGTTGCAAGTGAGACGTACCACTCAGCCCGTGTTTAATCCCCTTGCCCCTGCCACGCCGTGCTTTCACTCCTCCATCCAAACGCTTTGCAGCACCAACTCAACCGCCTCCCGAAGCCGAAGGGCCCTAGATCAGTGTGACTACCTTCACTAAGCAAACTTGTCACCTCATCAAAAAGATATCAACTTAGTTTGACAAGATGTCCTTCCCCTGCACCTGTGCTGATTGGCATTTATTACATTACCCCCTTTAATTTTTTCTTAATGAGGTCCCGTATCAGCTCTTCCGTTACGTTGTCCAGGACTGACATCAGCCTGACAGGCCTGTCATTACCCATGTTATCCCATGGACTCGTTGGAAGTGTTGACATGGCACTAGGTTTGGAACAGCCCCCAGAGCCTCTCTGGCCACGGCACCCTCCCAGAGCTGCCAGGGAGCCGCCGTGCCCACGCAGCCATCCCCTGCCAGCAGCAGCTCTCCGGGCCTCTGTCCTGTCGTCTTATTAATTCCTAATTTCCAATTTGCAGGAGGAGAGAACCTTAGCCCTCCATCACGCTAGCCCAGCAATCACAGCGATGAGCCAAGGATCTCTGGACAGTCTTTAATTTATTTCCCGGCGCACACGGACACTGCTGAGAGACTTGATGGCACCAGCTTAAACATAATAAATTACTCAAGTACCAGAGATTAGTTAATAAAGTGTCAAGCGCCCGCAAAGTGCTGCTTTGTCAAAGAGAGAAAATATTCCTCTGTTTCCCCCCAAGACAAAGAGCTCGCGCGGAGGGAGGAGCGCCCATGGCCCGGGTGCCAGCGGGTGCTCCCCGCACGCAGCATCCCTGCACATCCCACACACAGGGTGCCCGTGCCAGCTCTGCCAGCCTCCCTCCATCCTCCTCACCATCTCCAGCGCCCATGGACACCATCGACCCTAAAGGACACGCGATGCCATCGCTGGCCCAACTGCTGGAGTCCCCCAGCATCGCAGGAAACCTTCTGCTTCCTCCGGGACGGAGCCAAATCACCACTCAGGCTGAAAATCCCCTCTGACTGGTCGCCGTCTGGAGGACGGCCCAGGCGAACGGAGCGTAACCCGGGCTGGCCGCTCGTGGCACAGGCTGCTCGGAGCTGGCAGCCTGCACGCCGTGACCCACCGGCCGCCCAGCACGGGGCCCAAGGGTTGAGGAGAGGGGCACAGCACCGAGACCCCAGTCCTGCCCTTGGACACCGCGCTTGGATGCTCCCACTGATAACCTGAGGTTCCAGGGGAACCCCTGGGCAGAGCCAGCACCCTGCCCCCAGGGTGAGCACCCCCTCCATCTCCTCCTCGAGCCCCACGTTCTGGGCAGAGGCCCCCAGCAGCCCCACAGGATGGGAAACTGGAGGTGAAAGAGCCTGTTGCCACGGAGCAGCATTTGAGGCTGTGTGTGAGGAGAGCGACTGGCAGCGCCGAGGTGTTGATGGAACACCGGGGTGCATCTCCCTAGGTGTTCCTGCACTTGTGCTGCTTGATTTAATTACCAGGCAATGGCAAATGCAGCGAGAGAAGGGTAATTACAGAGCAAGGTGGGATTATTCGGGGGTTAAACCAAAACATTGTGGAGGGAGTTCCCAGGAGCCCTGTGCGATCCCCAGCGCTGCCCAGGCTGCTCCTGCAATGCCACGGGTGGGCTGGGGTACCACAGGCCTTGGGCTCTCCCCCATGTCATTGCACAGCAGCAGCAGCACAAGGAGGAGATAAAACACTCGAGGAGGCTTTCAGATCTCCCGTGTCGTGACCAAGTGTCTGCAGGTTGTGTTTTGGCTTTTTCATCACCGAGGAGCTCTGCAGTTAATCAAAGCGCACGAGTGATGTCACCCTGCCTGAGATGCCAACCTGCACCCGCCCGCCGCCCCTCTCCCCCCACAGACCCCCCTGGCTCCTGCCCACGCCGCTCGCCCGGGTGGCTCTGGCTCTCCCAGTGCTGATTTCCCCCATCAGAGTGGCTGTGTTTATCCCATCGGTGCCTACGCCCCGTGCAGCATCCATACAGCGTGAGAGGGCACTCGCCCAAACTGGGAGGGACATCTCAAGGGCTCTGCACCCACCCAAGATGTCCCGACCTGCTTCCAGAGGCACCCAACACACCACAGCAGAGCTGAGCTGCACCATAAACCACCCAGTTCATAAAGGGCAAAATAAATGCGAGAATAAATTCCCTGGCCAAGCTCCATCCCCTCCCCAGTCCCCCTGCAGCAGGAGGGGAGGGTGGCAAGGGAGAGGATTCCGAAGGCTGCACGGTCAGAGCTGAAGGCAGCTGTGTGTGGTTTTCCCCTTCCCCTCTGCCTGCTGCAGACCCAGTGGTGTTGCTAAGCAATGGGGAGAGCCAGCCCAGCCTGGCCAGTCCTGCAGATGCAGGGAAATCCCACCGGGCTGGAAAGCAGAGCCTCAGCCCACGGTCTGCAGGGTCCCTGCATCGCCCCGCGCCCCTCGGAGCCCACAGCGGGCATCGTCCCTCACCCACAGCCCTGCTGCTGCCTGCCGAGCCTGGCTGCCTCCGGGGCTCCAACTCCCCCCGTCTGGATCAGTCAGAGTATTGACAGGGACACGCTGTAGATCAAAACTGCCACCCCTGTGGACACGGTGTGTGACTCCGCTCAATAATCCTTGTCGGGAAGATCTGGTGTGTTTGCTCGATACAGCCTTCGGGGCTGGGGAAACCACCAGGGCTTGAAAACCCCACCATTTTGGACAGGATTTCCTGATGTAAGCCTTGGCACAGGAACAGAGCTGTTTTCCTGCTGGTGTTTCCTCCCTTGCGGAGAGGGAGAGCGGCTCTGGCTCGCAGGGAGGGTCCTGCTCCTCAGCAGCATCAGTAACAAGGAAGGAGCAATGCCTGGGGGAACGGGACGTCACCCCACGGGTGACAGCGGAGGGTGGCAGTGCCAGGATGCTCTGACTGCGAGCAGATGATGTGGGCAATAATCCTGGCCGGATTAACAACGCCCCAAACCAGATCAGCACCCAAAGAACCAACTGCCAAACCCGGAGAGCGTCAGCGCCGCCTTCGAGCGAACTCCGAGCGGTTCCGCACGCACCTGTCATTCCCTTGTGCACCTCTTTGCATGCTTCAGTGGAGTTTGTGGAGTCTATTTACCACATCTAAGACCAATTTCCTTCCCTTCAGCTGCTTTGAAGATAATTGAAGGGCCCAGCATCGTCTGCTTTCGAATGTAAAAGCCAGCTAGTGCGGAGATCGATGCCTCCCTGGCGGCGCTGGGCGCTGCGGAACACTGCCCCAGGTGACCAGGCCAGCAGATCTCTGCTGGACAGGTACTCTGGTAATCAGAGAGGGCTGGGAGCGACACTTATGTGGTTTGTCACCTGCAACATGCAAATGAAATGGGAAATCACGCGAGGGGCCGACGCAGAGTGCAAACATCCCCCTGGGATGGCAGTGGGGTCCTGCCACCCATCACCAGCCTCTGCCAGCCACTCTGGGGGGGCCATCAGCCCCCAGACAACATGTTCCAACCAGCTGAGAGCTTGGATCTGGAGACAGCACAAATCCTTGAGAGGTTTGGAACAGCAGCAGAAAAAACCCAGCACCTTTTGGGGGGCTCAGCTGCCATAAAGAAAAGCTTTGAGAGGGAGGAGGGCCAGAGATGCCAGGCTGGGAAGGGACTGATTTGTGCCACAGCTGATAAAACAAGTGACCCTCGTGTGACGCTGCAGTGGGGGGTGGGCTGGGGATTTAACTCCTGGACTGTCCCTCTCCATGCACACCCATCTCCTCCGGGTGGCACCGAGCCCTCCCGCCTCGCGCCCACTGCTCACCGCCAGCCATCCCCCGCTCCCCCCGCGCTCTCCTCCAGGCGCCGCCTCGCACCGGCACGGAGCTTTGGTTTTTTATAACTTCCATAAAGTTTATTGCCCAGCAATGAAAACTCATTATTTCACCTGAGCCTGCGGGATCGTAACGATCCGCCGGGTGCTTTTACGAGGCCGCTCGCCCGGCCGGGCAGAGCTGGGACCAGCAGCTCCCTTTTATTGAGTCACCAGCCGAGTTACGCGCGCATCACCGCTGCACGGGGACTGCTGCCACAGCCAACCCCACCTCCTCACGGAGCCATCAGTGTTCCAGCAGGAGCTGGGTGGAGGGACGGAGTGTGGAAAGCCAGGCTGGAATGCCCAGCACCCTGGGCAGGGCTCCTGGAGCCCTGCATGGGGCTCAGCCACCACCGCAACGCCAGGGAGCATCGCCCGTCTTTGCCATTTACAAACCCTGGACACAGAGTATGTAAATACCTCAGCCCAGGATTTATGAAGTGCTGGCTGAAGCCTGCAACAAAACTCAGCAACGAACATCCCCGTGCAGAAGAGTGCTGGGTTAGGGAAGCTGGCCACTGCCTGTGCCACCCGCTGTGACTGCCCCCCATGGCCCCCGCAGCAGGCAGACCCTGGGCAGCACACCAGGCACGGCACAGAGGGCTCAGCGTGCCACAGAGATCGGGCACAAGGAAGCAGTGAAGCAGGACGAGGGGAAGGAAGGGAACCCTCAGCACGGAAAAGCAGTGCTAAGGATGGCAGCGAGGAAATGACACGCAGCAGTGAGCCCGGGCTCACTTGGTCACAGTGGCACTGAGGGTGCCCATGACAGTCAGCTGCCTCCTGACTTTTGTGTGCCTGTGTCTCCCGAGCTGCCAAAGCGTTTTTAACCTCCATCTTCTCTTCCTTGGGCCGGCGAACAGCTGCTTAACAAAATGGATCTGCACAGAGCAATAATTTTGCTGCATTACTTAATATAGCTCTGGGCTAAAGATATAATTGAGTTGGTTAACTAATCAATCTCTC
This sequence comes from Podargus strigoides, assembly GCA_028020825.1. Classification (NCBI taxonomy): domain Eukaryota; kingdom Metazoa; phylum Chordata; class Aves; order Caprimulgiformes; family Podargidae; genus Podargus; species Podargus strigoides. The sequence continues at coordinate 759,939 of CM051646.1, forward strand.
CATAAGCATAGATTTCAGTTCGGTGCCCATTTACAAGAAAAAAATAATGCATATAGAAAGTGGGTGAGCTAAAAAGCAGCAGCGATGGGGCCTGGGGATGCTGGAGTCGAGGGCTGAGCCTTTCCTGGAAGGGTACTCTGGAAAATGGAACGGGTGGGACGCAGCTCTGGGCAGCAGAGCTTCCCAGGGCAGAGGGAAGTGGGGAGCATGAGGGATGTTTCCTGGCACGGGGAGGTGAAGTTGTCTGGGCAATTGCCCTTCCCTGGGACACACAGTTCCCAGGCTGGGGTGGGCTGGAGGGACTGGGAGAGCCGGCCACGCTCCCACCCGGTCCCAGGGAAGTGCCATCCCCTTCCAGCGCTCCAGGGACGGGGTCTGCAGTCCCCAGGAGCAAACCTGCCCTCGGCCACGCTGCCAGCCAACAGCCCAGCCTGCTTTCTGTAGCTGCATATGTTCACGTATTTCCCTTCCAACAGCCCACGCCGCTCCCCCACCGACGCTCGGAGGGAGAGCAAAGCCTGTAGAGCAGAGACAGCCCTCGCTGTCACCTCCTGGGTGCCCCCAAATGCAAGTGCTGGTTCTCCAGGACCCAGCTGTCACACGCAGACCCGGCGAGTCTGTTAGCAAAAGCCTTGCCAGAGCTGTTGTTAAAAGCTTCCAAAAATAACCCCTGAAGCATCTCTGACTCAAGCCATCTAATTCAGGCTCAGGATTGATCCTCCTCCAACTATTGTTTCACGGTGTTAAAAAGCAAGATTGATTGTAAATTTACGTTGTAAAAGTGCATCATTATTTCAGCACATTAATGCAGCGCCTTTCTGTGCAAATTGATGTTATTTTTATGATGTTGTTTATGGGCTTGAATAATCGGATTGATTCTTAATTTCGAAGGCACTGTTGAGATCACAAGAGGAGACTCGGAAGCCAGGCTCCGTCCTGGTGTCTCCATGCAGGTCTGCGGAGCCAGGGGAAGGACTGGGGTCCCCACATTGCAGGGACAGAGCCAGCACCCCAAAACAAATGCTGATGGTGCCTGCAGGTACCCCATCTGGGCACGACTGACACAACCCTCACGTGCCCGTGGATGTGTGCAGGTCCCTGAACAAGGGTGCGGTGGGAAGTCACCTCCCCTGGGGACAGCTGACACACTAAGGCCAGGCGGGGGTCAGCACTGCACCACCAGCAGGGATGCTGGACCACAGGGGGTGGTTGCCATGGTGAGCATCACTTGGGGCCACAATACAGATGTTGATCAGGTGGGTGCTGCAGAGCATCCCTCCTGGTGAAATTTGGGCAGCCTGGGCTTGCTTTGGCCAGGGATGGTTCAGAATTGCTCCTGGGGGACTCGGCAGCAAAGAGCTGGAGGCAGTGATGGCTTCAAAAGGCACAGCTGTCTGCAGAGCCAGCATCTGCCTGCAGCCAAAAACCCCAGCCTGCAAATATTCCTCCATATTCCACTGCTGGCAAGGCTCCTCCTGCCCACAGCCCGGATCCAGAGACAGGGAGCACATCACATCCTCGCCTGCCTGCGCCCACCCTGCCGGGAACAGCACCGAGAGCTCCCCAGGGGTCACCACAGCACACCCTCACGAGAGCCAGCCCCTCCTTTTCATTGATTCCCAGGTCTACAGGCAAATCCTGCCCAACTGCTGGCCGTGAATAATTAATTCCGCCGTCCCCGTGCCCAGCTCTTCTTGCCGGGGGCTGTTCCCCTCCGCTCCCCACCGCCTTTTCCCTCCTTCTAGCCAAGATATGACAGACACAGAGAGTGAGAAGCAGCTGCTTCTGCAGAAGAACTTTGTAAGGAGGCCATTTAAATCATTCTAATTACTCCAGAAACACACCATTAACTTTTCCAATGAGGTCTGCAGAGGGGAGAAAGGGGAAAAATATATATATACACACACACATCTAATGTATTTCATGCAGCTTACAGGAATAACACAGAGGAATAAGACAAGGGCAGAGAGAAAATAAACAGGCAGCGTAATGTCCTGACATTAGGAGTTCAGAATTCATTAGAAAAGCATTGATTGCCACGGACTGATTTAGCTCAGAGCGTCATTCGCGGGAATACAGTAGAGCCCGCAGAACCGCATTGTAATTCAGAATTACTTCAAAAAATACACAATCAGGAGAAACAGCAGTGCTGCAAGGAGTTGTCTGGAGCTATCCTGTTCCCTCTCCACCCTGGCAGGGGTTTGCTGCTCTCAGGGGTGAGGGATGCTGCTCAGCAGGCGGCAGATGGGCTGCCCAGCTTAGCAAAAACCAGCTTCTGCTTCCCCACATCCCATAATATCCGAGGGAGATGTCCCTGTGCCGACCAGCACCCATCCCTCTGGGAGGCACGCAGCGCCCAGAGGGCCACATGAGCAGAAATGAGTTGGCTTCTGCACTGCTGCTGCTGGCAGTGAGCTCTGTGTTACCTCAAATTTCATCCGCCCTTCGTTTTACATCTGTGCCCAATTAAAATCCAAACGAAGCACCCCACTTTGCCAGGCATTTGCTGGGGGTTCTGGTTCAGGCCAGCCCCTCTGTGGGTCGTTATTTCCCTGGAATGGCCCCAGCGGCCAGGAGGCAGGTCCAGGCTGTCCCCACAGCACAGGGGGTGAGGTGACACTGTCAGCACGGAGTGTGGGGGACAGGACTGCTCTTATAAATACAATTGATCAACGGCCAGGTGAGGGTCAGGTGCTCTAAATAGGCTTTTTGGAAGGTTTAGACACAAGTTTCCCTATGGCAGTCCCTGCCAGAGCATCCCCCTGGTGCTGGCGGCTGCCAGGTAAGGCTGGGGCAAGGGGGAACCCCTTCCCTGTACCCCCATGGAGCAGCCAGAGCCCCTCCAAGGTCAAACCACTGGCTTTGCAGACAGCATCCACAAAAGTAATCATCTAATTAGTATGAAACTTGTCGCTCCAACAATCAATGATGGGACTGTAATCACCAGGAAAAAGAGAAATCACTGGCGTTTTAAGGGGTGATATAAAAAGGAAGTTGTTAAAATAAAATATTTTGGTTCTGTGAAATCTATTCCTTCTTAATGAGGGCATAAAGGAGCCGGCTTTGAGGGCGTTCAGAGTTCGGGTGGGGATGGGCGGCCCTGGGGATGGCAGGGCTGCAGGACAGGGATGCTGGGACTCATCAGAGCAGGTAAAATTCATGGGATAAAATCCTGGGGGATTCACTCCTCCTCCCGGCGCGGTGCAGCCCGGCCCCCAGCCCGGGTGCAGGGGTACCCACACCCCCCCCCTCCTGCCCCCGGCAGCACCGGCCTGCCCCAGCCAACCCCCGACCCAAAGGGAAACCGAGAGATCCTGGATGCAGACACACTTATTTACCCTGTTACCAGACGGCCTAATGAATAATTTCATGTTTGCAAAAGCTCATTTTGAAATTTGAAGACAAGAGATATATTGCCAAGGCGGCTGGGAGACGGCGACATTAATTCTGCGCTGAAAGATTTACTTAAAAATTAGATTTTACAATTTTAATGCCTCCATTCTTTTCTTTAAATAAGCTGTGAAATGCAGTTAATTAGACTTAAACCCGAGCAGCTTAGACGTTTGGGCTGCAGCGTAAGCTACAGAAGAAAACGATCTTTTTTCGCTTGCAAATTAAATCTACATTCATTAGGTGAGTAAACTAAACCTGCCTTTGCCCTGAGCTGCTGGGCTGGGGGTGGGAGCAGGTCAGGGTGCCTGTGCCAGGAAAACCCATGGGCCCTCCAGCTAGCAGGTGCTGCACTCCAGTGCGGGGAGCGAAGGGTGCTGGGGTACATTCGTGCCCCAGCAAGGACAGAGGCTCCGAGCAGTGGGGGTGTCCCAGAGCACCCACCCCGGCAGCGCTGGGTGCACTGGTGACCCAAACCCAGGCAAGGGCACGTTCAGCCCAAGAGCGAGCACTCGGTTTGCTGCGGCACAGCTCCCCTGGGATGTGCCTTCGGTCTGCCCAGAGTCGCTTTCCATTCCAGGGACACTAATTAATTTTCCAGGAAATCAGGTAATGGCACAGACCCCAGTAAATTCAGCACTGGCAGTTCAGTACCAAGGGGAAGGGAGCGCTGGAGTGAGGGCAGGCTGCTCTGTGGAGGTGGTGGCAGCCCCAGGGGCATGCAGGTCCCATTCTGGGGGGATAAAACCCATTCCCACCCGGGACAGGGGAAAGCAGCTCTGGTCCTAACTCAGGAGGGCTTCAGCTTTATTCTGCCTCCTGCATCCCACCACCGCTTTCCCTGCCAGGAGCTGGTGGCTGCTGGGGACCAAGCAGCCCCGAGTTGAGAGAAGAGGGGACAGCAAGTGTGTCGCTTTGCTGAGCCCCTCAAAGGAGCAGAGCAGCTTGGCAGCCGCCGTGATGAATTATACATCTAGGTACACGCACCCAGGAGAGCCCCAGCGGCAGGCACCGCCGAATTCCCACCGGCGCGGGGGCAAGGGTCTCGTTTAGGGAAGGGGAGGCCGGGGCCGGGGGAGTCGGCGTGGCGTGTGTCTGGGCACAGCTTTTGTTCCTCCAGACAAGTCAGTGCTGCGTGTGTTTGAGCCAGAGCCAGCTCGAGAGGCACGGCGGGTAATTGGGAATAGCCACAAATAAAAACAGCATCTCGGGGGCCCCGGGGGAAAATCTGTTAAAGCACAAAATTATGAATGGTGTTAAACTGTAGAAGATAAAATGACGTCTCTGTTTAGATGCTGAATTTACAGTAAATACCGAGTTCTCCCTGTGGCTGCTGCTGTATTTATGAATACCATTTGAACACGTTCAAAGGGGCTGCCAACATCAGCAATGCATCTTGTGCAGGTGCCTCCAAGGAGAGCCCTGAGGGCTTCCAGCCCTGGCCCAAAGGCCAAGGGGCAACTCAAACCCTGCTTCGGCCAGGAGACCCACCCATCCATCACCTTCCACCCACTCAGAAACCACTTCTCCCCCCAGTTTCACCGCCTTGCCAGTGATGACAAAATACATATTGTAACAAGCGTGCCGGGGCCGCGTGTCAGCATCGCTTTGCGATACCGGTGGCAGAAGGATCTCAAGATAACAGGAGCCTCTTCATCTTCAATGGAGCTGGATGGGAGCAATTGAATGTCTGCGGAAGATTACAAGCAGTTATGGATATTGCTTGTCACGCTGCCATCACCGGCCGCCTCGTTCAATTGACCGGGCGCGCGCATCCCCGGAGCGGGGAACGCCACAAATCCCCACTGGGGACAGCACGAGGTGGCCGTGGGGAACAGGCAGGCAGGGTGGATGGTGCACCCAAAGCGCCGCCCCCAAACCACCCAGGCAGCCCACCTCGGGGGTCAGGCCGTACAAACCACGCCAGCGCGGGCGCAGGGAGGGTTAACCAATTAATGCCTTTGGGTACGAGCCAGAGAGCAACCGGTTAATTACCGCGCTGTCGCCGCCGCGATGTCAGGAGGCAAACGGGGGGTTATGCACCATCTGTCTCCCCAACCCAAACAGTTAACCAGGAATATTCATTTTGTTCCTATTAAGTGTAATTACCCACTAATCCGTAGGAGCCTTTTATTTCTCTATAATTACAGGATATTTAACAAATAAACCAGAGAAGGGTGGAACCGGCAGGGGGCTGGGGCTGGGTGCTGCCTCGCTGATGTTTGTGCTGGTGGGAGAGCTGAGATGGGGAGGGGATGCTGGTGACATGGGGACCCACATACCCACAGTGGGGCTGGGGCCGGGCATAACTGCATGAGGAGATGGCTGGGAGGGCCGAGGGACCCTCCTTTCCCTGAGAGGTTCCTTCGCCCCCAGCTGTGCCCCCGCATTGGGTCTCTTGCCTTGCAGCACTCGCACGGGTGCATGCATTGGTGCCATGGATGCCCATCACAGAGCACCCACAGATGACTGGAGAAGCGTGGGAGAGCTTGGCACAAAGGTGAGGATGAGGATGCTGCGGCCGGGTACCAGGGAGGGAGGAGGATGCTGCGGCCGGGTACCAGGGAGGGAGGAGGATGCTGCGGCCGGGTACCAGGGAGGGAGGAGGATGCTGCGGCCGGGTACCAGGGAGGGAGGAGGATGCTGCGGCCGGGTACCAGGGAGGGAGGAGGATGCTGCGGCCGGGTACCAGGGAGGGAGGAGGATGCTGCGGCCGGGTACCAGGGAGGGAGGAGGATGCTGCGGCCGGGTACCAGCCCCGTGCTGGGCTGCCTTGCCCAGGCTCCTGCCATCATGCCCAGCACAGGCACCAACGAGGCTCCGCGGCAAAGGGAACGGGCCGAGCTCCCCCTCCCGGCCCCGCCGAGCACCGCCGGCCCTTCCCGGGCAGCGGTAGCGGGTCCCTGGGCCAGCTGGAGGGACAAACACCTCGTCCCCCGCAACAGTTCATAGAAACTCCCATCCAAGCACGCCGGGCAGGAAATATCCTGGAGGGAAGCTGCAGGCCACTAAGATGGGCAAGTGGCTGCAGAAAACATCCTTCTTCCTCCTCCTCCTCCTCCCCCACCCCCCCGGCCCCGGCCGCTGCTGGGGCCTCTGAGCTGTTTAGGTTTACGTATTTGCCTTCCAGATTGCCCTATCTCACCCTGGGAAGGCAACAAAAGCTTTCAGAACCAATTTACAGGGAGATGATGCTGAGGGGTTAGGCACAGGGAGCCGGTCCCAGCACCCCGTTAGCATCCCCTTGCCAGTAAGGTCATGCTGCAGATGTAGATGCACTCTGGAACAAGCATTACTCCAGATAAGAACAATCTAACTGGATAAAGGGACAGCTAATCGGGAGACTACAAGCCCCCGAATCACTCAAGGAAGCCGTATTGATCCGAACAAGATATCAAATGTAGAATAAAGGATTTTGCTAACTCCACAGGCTGCTTCAGCCCCTGCAACCTGGCCGTGGACCAGCACACTGAGGGCTGGCAGGCTGCAGCTCCTCTCCCAGCAGGTAAAGCCTCCTCTCAGCAGGCACATCCTACACAGACATGAGTTTTAAACCTTCCCACCAGAAAGCGGAGCCCTGCAGCAGCCTGGACCCCGGGTGTGTGCCCTACCCCACAGAAGACATCTCCTTTCATCCCTCAGCCTCCAGCTCCATGAGTCACAGGAATGATTTTCCCTCCGTCTTTCTACCCTGTTCCCCATCTCCTGACTTATTTAAAGAGCTCTGGTAACTGGTCAGCTCCCGGCTCTCTTCATGCTCTCTCTCTGTCTCGAACCACAAGCACTTGGACAGATGGATGGAGAGCTCTCCCTGCTTTCAATGACTCTCCAGTGCACACCGATGAAATACGAGGCTGTAATTCCTCTCACCACGAGTCACAGCAGATACAGTCCTTCCAGCAACAGCACCCATGCCCCCACCCCAAACTGGGATGCAGATGTGTGGCGGGCTGGGCTGACATCAACACACAAACACCAACACAAGCAAGAGGCAACTCAGGCCTTAACAGTCACTATTAATGCACTGCCAGCAAGCCTGAGGCTCTGGGGAGCAGCGCTGCTCTCTCCTGGCAGCCTCACAGGAGGCTGAGCCCCCCTTGCTCACCCCCACCAGGGCTGGGGGCTGCACTGCGAGACGCTTCCCAGCCAGGCAAGCGCAGAAGCAGCCCTGACTATTTGCCAGGGGATGCTCTGTGCCCTACGCAAGGTGTGACATTGCCATCCACACCCAGGCCAGCACCCCCGATGGCCCCTGCTGGTTTGGGGGGGCTGGTCACCACCTTCACGCTAGCAGGGCTGCATTCACGGGATGCATCCCACTCCTGCGCATCCCCAGGGAGCCTCTCCCAGCCCCACACTGCAGCCACCCTGCACCCAGACCCGGCGGGAGCGTGCCAGCCCTGCCCTGGGCTCCGGAGGGGGACGGCGGTGAGCAGCGGGCATTGATGCCCTTCCCCAGCCCTGCAGACCGCGCCAGGCAGCCCCTGGGCGATGCCTCTGAACCGCGCGCCGCTCCCGGCACCCGCATCGATTTCGTAGGGGAGTTGGTTTATGCTAAACAAACACCGCTTGATTATTCAAAGCATATTTATCAAGGCTTAGCAGCGCTGGTAGGAGAGACGTGGCTGGAGCCGGTGCCAGCAAGGCGAGCGAGCACTCCCTGTTGCAGAGCTGCTCAGCAGCAGCAGGAAGGGGCCAGTGCCAGGGAGGACCTGTGTCCCCCAGAGCCACCAACACCAGTGACCTGCGGCTTGAGTCAGTGCAGAAAATCCATCACTTCCTTCTTTCCATGCACTGTTTGCACCCACCCGTCAGCCAGCACCCAGAGAGGAGGCAGCGAGGGACAGCGATGCCCCGAGGAGCCGGGCAGTGACTGAGGGGCAGCTGAGCCGAGTGCCAGCACCCTCCGATGGGGACGGGACTGAGCATCACGGACCTGGCCGTGCAGGGAGTCACCTTCACCTCCAATATTTCTGCAGCAAGGCAGGGCTCAATGACAGCTGGAACAGCTCCTTCCCTTGCCATTTACACCCAGCTTTCCTTCCCACCTGGCTCTGCCTTCTCCCAGTTTGGGCTGAGTGACCTCAGGGAGGAGGCACAGGCAGCCGCCCTCCGGCTCCACAGGAAAGCATCTCTCTCCCACTTGTGTTTTGATGTTGCCATGGTGATTGCCGAGTGATAAATCTTGATTATTATTGCCCAGCGCTTTCAGCCGTGAGCAAAGGCAACCTTCCCCAAGGCGCTGGGGTGCTCTTGTTTCCACTGCCCACCTGCTCCCAGCGTTTCTGTGCCAAGCCCTCCCTTGCCTGGGCACGCACCCCGGGCAGGTCCCGCTGCAAAGCGGCCACCCTGGCCCAAAGGGAGCACAGGCAACACCATCCCGCTCTCCTGCCTCCGTCCTCAGGCAGGAGCATCACCCAGAGCATCGCCTGCCCTCCACCACCCCTGCCCCTCGCAGTGGGGAGCTGGGCATCTCCTCCCTGGAGAGTTCCTTTCATCCGCATCACGTCCTTTCTCAGCCAGCTCTAGCTCCAGCACCAGCACATCTTCCTGCACCCCCAGATTCACATGAGCATCCCCGGACCATTTCTGCAGTTTGCCCAGCTCGAATCGATCCCTCTCAGCTGGAGCACTGAGAGAAGCTGGGGGTCTCAGGGGCTCTCCCACTGCATCTGCACTGTTCCCTGCACCTCCAGCCCCCGAACCAGCACTGCAAGCCTGGCCTTTGCACCCCCAGGCTGCACACACCCCTGTCTCGGAGCAGGCTCTGCTGTCCCTCCTGGACAGATGTCATTTGCAATGTATATTCTGGGCTGTGCTTTCATCTCGGTCCCTTTCGTATTTTGCCAGACTATTTCTCTGTGTAATTTCACCCAGGGGGAAACACGCATCTGAAATTTTGCTTTTAAAATTCCCTTTCCTCTGCATGTGCAGCTCTCTCCCATGCTGGCTCCGTGCTCCGCGCCGGCACAGCCCCAACTGGCGGTAAATCCATAAGCCAGCTCCCTTCCCCTTTGAAGTGCAACCGGCGCTGCTTGCATTCCCTGACTTTTTGCTCCTTTTATCTTTCCTCCCGTTTCACTTGTGGATATTCAGATCTGCAGATTACATTTGTCTTCCAAAATTGCTTGCTCAGTCGGTAGCTCCTTTCCCCAGCTCACTCTTACGGGGTTTGTTCAGCCACTTCTGCAAACCTTTCTGTTCCCGCTGGCTCTGTGCTATGGGGACACCAAACCCAGGTGCACCCCAGGGAGCAGACCCTCACCCCAATGCCACTGAGCTGGGGGATGCCCCATGGCAGCCAAAGCTCAGGATGAGCCCAGGCTGGAGGAGGAGGAAAAGCCCAGCAGGGAAAGTGATGCTCAGTGGTGGGTCAGTCCTGTAAGGGCACAGGATGGGTGCAGCCACCTCCCACCCTGCTCAGTGAAGACCCAGGGACCCCATCCCGCATCCCCCCCACACAGGGACTGGCTCTGCTGGGTCAGACAGCTCCAAAAAACCACAGCAACAACCAGCCCACCATTTCCATCCATTTGTCAAAGCTCCAGCAGCTCCTCTTTCAGGGTGAGCAAAACAATAAAACACATTGAGCATAGAAAGCGCCATCCAGAACACTGCATTAAACGCCAGGGAAAAAATAAAGTAGAGACCTGTTGGCTCATGCCATCGCTCGTTCTCTATCAAACGCCTCGGTCCCAGACTAATGGTGTTATGTAGGCTGTTAGATTGGCTCGGTGCTTTACAGCACTCTACATCCACCCCTAATGCTGCTGATTTATTCTCCGCTGCTCAGCGAGTACTTCCCATATTGTCCTCAAACACCACTTGCTGCACTGTGCCTCCTGCCAGTCCCACTGGGGACAGCACCAGTCCCAGCCTGGACCCCAGGGCCTGGCACTGCTGGGAGAACTGGGAAAGGGGGAATCTGCACGTTAGAACCCACAAAAAACCAGTCACTGAGAGCATTTGCTTGATGCCCTGAGATGGGAATTGAAGCCCAGCACCGGCGCATCCCCCCGGACCTTGTCTGTCCCCCTCTTTTAAGTGCAGAAGGGGGATTTACGGTGTGGCACTGTTAGCACTTGGCACGACTTCCCCCCAGTGACCACTGGGGCACCGCGGCTGGAGACTGGTGGGAGGTCAGGGCTTGGGGACACACGCACACAATCCCCAACCGCGGCACAGGAACGCTCCGCAGGCAGGATGGGCGATGGGCTGGGGGATGACAGATTATCTTGTCCTGCGTGGCAGAGGAGCGCTGACCCCTGCCTCGCCGAGCCCCAGATTGAGGCTGAATGAGCCTCCAGGGTGGGGGCTTTGTGGGGGGGCTCCCCCGGTCCCTTCTCACCCGGCAGGACTCGTGTGGGTCCTGCGAGACCGATGGAGCTTCTCCCACAGGACTGTTGTGGGGACTCCACAACATTGTTGGGGGCAATGTACAGCAATATATCATCATCAGCCCCGGAGACAGAGCCACCCAAAGAGCCAGATGGAAGAGACCAGGAGAACGTGGCATGAGCTGCTGCTGCCCCTGCTGCACCCCCAGCACCCACCCCGGGCACCCCACTACAACCACAGCACCAAGGAGGAGCAGCTCGAGCAAAGCTGAACGAGGAGAGCAGAACAGCCCAGGGGCACCCGATGCAGCGGGAGCTCCCGTACCTGTTTCCCAAGCCCCCAGCTCTCCAAGGGGCTGGATTTGATTTCACTCTTACCTCTGTCCACTGGGCAGAGAAAAAAACCCAGGAGCTTTCTCAACACCACCGAGCACGTTTGTTACAGAGAGAGAGATTTTTATTTATTTGAGACTGACTCCAATTGTCATGTGCTTATCTGACTGAAACACTTTGTTGATCAGACTGAGAAAGGCATCCCGGGCATGGCATGGAGAAACACTGGTGGACCCACCGTGGGGTTCAGAGACAAGAAATCACCTTGGAGTTCAAAGGCTGGCGAAGGAGATAGTCACCTTGGAAACCAGAGCCATGCCCAGGCATCACTGAGACCCAGCAGTGCCAGCCACTGCCTGGGAGATGCTGGTGACCCCCCAGCATCCCACCCAAACCACAGGCAGGGAGAAGAGGCACCTCCAGCAGAAGCAGCACCCTCAGGCTGCTGAGCCTAGTTGGAGCTTTGTGAAATCACCTCTTATTCACAGTCATGGGGGGGGAAGGAATTCACCCAGCTGGACGGGGCCCCCTAAGCACACGGACTGCAGATCCATCACCCAGATCCACAAATAAAATGTCTTGTACAGGTGTTCTGCTTCAGTGCTGCGGGCTGACATGTCCCCAGTGTGCTCAGAGCTCCAAGCAATGTCACAAACAGGGGTCTGCAGCCCTCGACTGCAGAGCAGGGGGATGGAAAAACCCTTGAGCCAAGCAGCCACGGAGCAGAACGGCGCTGCAGCCACGTCGGAGTGACCTGGACAGGGCGAATGATCAGCAGTGGCTAATGGCAGCCCCGAGCAATGTCCCTCACTGCCCACTGACACTGTGACATTGCCAGTTATCTCTCCTTCCCGCGGTAACAGAAAGCGTAACACAGAGATCAAAGTATTTACAAGCCCAGAACTCGCGGTGGAGATGAAAGTTGTCCCTCCGAGTTTGTTGCCTTGCTTTTCCCCCCGCGAGCCCGCAGGAATCGCCTCCCGGCGCAGAGCCTGAATGCTGCTGCTGCCTTTTATATATATACACACACACCACACACACACACATATATATTTATAAAAACCCCAACTTAGAACTGATGATGCCTGGAACGAAGCAGTTTGTCACCTGTGCTTTTATGATTACAGCAACTAAGGGGGAAAAGATGTCTTTTCAGATAAGCACTGAAAGGGGGTGTGGGGGGGAGGAAGGAGCTTTCAAAGGGTCTTTGTTCTCTTGAAGTGCTGGGCAGAGCCCTCAGGGGAGGGAGAAGGTAGGATTTAAAAAACAAAATGCGTCCTCATTTTCAAACTGTTTCACATTAGCAGCCATCAATCCTGGAATTCGCCTTGACTAATGTTTCAGGCCATTATATCACCCTCGATATTTATAATTGGATCCTAAATTAGGATTAATTCTCAAGGAAAACGTTCCAAGCTGAACAGGTGATTTCTCTCTGGAGCTCCTATGACATCCTCATTACCAAAATTACCATTTGCTTTTTAACGTTGATACAGAAGGATTAAAGCTGCCTTTCAGGGGTCATGCTGGGCTGTGTTTTAGGGATGGGATGGATGCCAAGGGCTGGTGGGGACGCCCAGGTCCCCACTGGGTCCCCAAGGGTGCTCAGGGGATGCTCAGAGGCTCTTAGAGCCCCCACCTCACCAGGACACAGGTCAGCATGAGGATGGGACTGGGGATGCTCTTGCATCCCACTGCTCCACACAGCCCCTGACTCCCTCCCCACGGCCCAGCAGTGAGGTGTTGCTGTTATTTATTCAACAGTCAGTGTGTTTCTTAATAGAAATCTCATTAGGAGCGTTAGGTATAGATAGTCACCGGCCCAGAACCTACAAGTAATTGTGTTTAATTATTGTGCCTGTATGTTTGGAATGACGATAGCTCCCGAGCACTGAGATTAAGGAGCGGAGTCAATTGGAACAGGAGCTATTTATTTTTTTTGCCTTAACAGTTCCCCTCTGTTCTTAATTGGTTTTCACATTTCTCAGCTGTCGGTGAGAGCCAGCAAGAGAGACTGCACAGTGTCCAGCCCTGGCAGAGGCCCTTCCCAGTGCAATTTTCTCCCCAAGCAGAGGAGAAGAAGGGGAGAGCTCTCCCAGTGCAGAAGAATGGGGTGGGAGCCTGGAGAGACACCCAGGGCATCACACCTCAGCTCCTCACAGACCCCCCCACAGCCTCCTCGTGCACCTCTCCTGAAAACACCAGGTATTTTACTCTGCAGAGTGGCTTTGTGGATGGTTTACTTGAGCAGGAGCTCAGGAGCAGGCTGGCCCCTCACGCTCCTGATGAAGGGGATGCTGAGCAGGAGCACACAGGCAGCAGCACCCTGCAGCCCCTGCCAAGGGCACCCGCCTTCCCCCCACGCCTCCCCAGCTGCACCCGCCGGGAGCCCGGAGGGAATTAGAGCGCTCGGGAAGGAAAACAGAGAGGCAATGTTGAATGTAAATACCAGCTAAATATGCATTACCATATGCCTGTGCCTTCGCGGTCTGTTAGGAGGCAAGAGGAGCCAGTGAGGAGATGCAGGAGCAGAGCTGGAGGCTCAGAGGAGCCCAGCCCTCCCTGCAGAGCAAGGACCTGCAGCACCCCTGGGGAGGGAACCCCCTCCAGCGCGAAGGGGATGAAGCAGTTCCCCTCCCACCACCACGCAGACCCTGGGAGCCATCCACCCACCAGGGCTGCCCCAGCAGCGCCCCCAGCTCCGACAGCGATGCCCCTGCCTGGAGCAGTGCCCAGATGGTGACTCTGGCTGTCTAATTACGCGTGCAGATGATATTAGCCCAAAACGTTCCATTCTCGCTGGAGTTTCAGAGATGAGACGGCGAGCTCCGGGTGCAGGGATTACACCAAGGGGAGAATTTGCTAGCAGGCGGTGCTGCGTGGTTCCAGGGTTTGCTTTGTGCTGGCTCCTGCTGTCTCATCCCCACACCTTGCTCCTGCTGCTCACAGAGCTTTGCAGCTGCATCCATCCCTCGGGGCACGGCTTGGCTCCAGGAGGAGGAATGGTTTGGGGCAGGATGTTCACCCTCTCCCTGCATTCCACCCCTGCCTTCCTAACCCCCTCCCAGCCTGACAGGGCTTTGAGGACAGACAGGGAGCAAGGTGAGCTCTGGACATTCACCATCCCTTTCCAAGGTCAGGGTTAAAAGGGAGAAAAGGACTCAAACTGAACCCTTTTTATCCCAAACCCTCCTTTACCAACTGCCCTGCGCCTACCAAAGCCAGCGCCCGCTCCCGGCCCGCGGAGGCACTCCCGATACCCACATCCTCTCAGCACATCATGGCAGCACCAGACCCCTTTCCCCGCAGCAGGAGCAGCCCCGCCGTCGGGGCTGTGTGGGCAGCTAACGAAGCTGGCACGCCTCGCGGTGCGGGGAAGGACGGCCGCTGCGCCAGGTCCACCCGGCAGCGCCACCGGGTACGGCCCCGCGCCTGCCAGCCCCGGCGCCCAATTATCCGCTTGCTTAAATCCCAGCACATTTCCAAGTGCTTTGGTTAATCGGAAATATATTAAACATGGCTTTATAAAAGTTAAACATGTGCTTAAATGCACAGCCCTGCTGCTCTCCGGAGCAGCCAAGGGTCTGGATCCATCCCCCCAGCTCCACTGCACCTCTCAGCTGCTCGTACATCCGTGCAAGGGGGTTCTAAGAGAGCATGGGATTGCCCCCAAAGCCTGTCGAGCTGCTGCATCGGTGGCTGAGTTATAATGGTGCACCCTTACATCCCCCACCGCATCCCTGTGTGCAGGACCCACATCCCTTCCCCCAGGTACCCTCTGACACGGCACAGCCAGCGAAAACACTGTCAGGTTACACAAATAAACTGTTCCTGACTCAATCTTGAGCGAAGGGCTTTCAAGAGGGGATGGTGAGCAGGGATAGACTGCAGCAGCACGTTCACACCTCTCCCCAGGGAGGCTCGTCCTTAGAGAAGCTGCTCCAGGAAAGCAAATCGACACAGGCAATTACAGGGATGTCCGGAGAGGTCACGGGTGCGGCGAGTCCCTGCAGCAGCCACGGGCAGACATCACTGCAATGGAGAGGTGCATGGCAGCGGCCCGAGATGTGCTGTCTGAAAGCTCACAGCTGTCACCGCCGCGACAGACCGGGTCCCACTCAGCCCCTGACGAGGCTCTGTGAGCCTCCTCGGGTCGATACGCGCCTCGCTGCGCCGCTCCCGTTCTCTGGGACCGGGCGGAATGGCTTAGGGGCCCCGGGGGGAACGGCGATGTCCCCTGGCACAGCCCGCTGTGCTCCCTGCTCTGAAAGCAGCTTGACGGACGCTCAGCACCAGCCCCTGGTGAGCGCGGGCACGGGGCACCGGTCACACCAGCAAGGGAGGGGCTGGGCGGTGTTTACAGGTGAGAAACAAGGGTTCTGTGGCTGCAGCATTTGACCTCGCTTTGTTCTGCTTCTCTTTGCAACTCCACGCAGCTCCTGGCCGCTCTCCAGTCTCCCCAGCCATTTTTCACCTCCCCTTTTCAGACACGGGTGGGGAGAGCCCTGCAGCAACTCCTCAGTAACCAACTCGCAGAGGGGGAGCCCCCAGCCCAGGGTGCTGCGAGGGGACAGTGACACCAGCCCCAGCAGTGAGGGAGTGCCTGTCCCACCCCAGCACCTTCTCCTCACCAGTCTTTTGGCAGGGACACAGCCAACTCTAATTGCAATTTCCATTCTGGTGGCTGCGCTCTGCAGGCAAAATAGGTTCTCTCTCTCTATAATGAGTCACTCCTGAATATCAATCTACGCAGGGTAAAACGGAGACAATAGCTGCTTACATGCATAGTGAGTTAATTATGAGCATCTGCTATTAATCTTGCTATCAGACTGCTAATTGCTCCTTCTCCTCCACGAAGGCGTGCTGGAGGTGAGGTGGCTCAGCACCCTTCCCTGAGCCCTGACTCATTCCCCGTCGGAGGCGCGGGGTCATGGCAGTGGGGGAAGCCTTCCCTGGGACTGGCACGCACCCACGGGCACCCACACTCAGCCCTGAGTGTCACCTGCAGGAGCAGCCCGAGAGTGCAGACCCCGGGAAGACGCTCGGAGGAAGATGGAGCAAGCTGGCACTCCGGTTTCTGGCTGAAGGGACCTCCCCATCAGGCTCACCACAGTCCCATTCCGTGGAGGCCAAAGGGCCCCAGGCTGGGGGCAGAGCCGCTGGGACACGGGTGGCAGCTCCCCAGGGCAGGGGGACCCTGTCAGCAGCTGATGCCTTTGGGGGGGGCTGCGTGCAGCAGAGATGTCGAGCTGCACTCTCGCAGGTTGAGGACTTGACATCTCATGTGTAATGAGGAACGAAAACGCATCAGGAGCATTTGGGGAAGATGACAGCAGATCAGAACTGCCTCCTTCTCCCACAGATTTATTTTGTCAACCAGTCACTCCGGGAAGCAGGGAAGGCTCTGTCAGCAGCGCGGGCACTGGCAGGCTGAGGAGCCCCGGCCCTTTCATCCGGCGGGGGCACAGCAATTGCAGGAGACAAACTCCTGGTGATTGCCTATCAGGAGAGTGGCTGGCACACCTCAATTAGCTGCCTAGCAAGGCAAGAGCCGGTGGGTGTCTCTCATTAAGGAGCTGGCTCGCTTCCCCAAAGCACAGAGGTGCACTGCTCATGGAAGGCACTGACATCCAAAGCAATGGGGATCAGCAGACAGAGGGCACTGACCCCCTGCTCGCAGCTCCATGGGTTTGATTGTGGGGCAGGGAGGCACCAGGGCCACTTTGAGCCTTTACAAGGCTTTTCTTGGGTGAGGAAGGGGTTGAGGAAGCTCAAACAGCAGTTGCTGGTAAGGACCTCATCAGCATGTGAATAAAAGGGAGATTAAATCTGAGCCCTGAATATTCAGCAGCCATGTAGGAAATGTTTGCTCCCCTGTTCCAAGAGGAAAAACAAACCCAAAACAGTTTCCTCCTCCTTGTCCCCATCCCCACTGCCAGTGGGTGGGTGCCCTGGTCCCCAGCAGGACAGCCACTGCCCAGCAGCCACGCTGCTGCGTGCAGAGCCAGCCAGGCCCTGGAGAAGCAGATTTCACACCTCAGGCTGTGAGCTGATCCCCCCTGAAGGTCAGGAAGACTTTCAATCCCTGTTTCCCCAGAACAGCGCTGTCCTGGTGCTCCAGCACCTGTGGCAGTGGTGGGAGGCCAGGTCTGGGCACTGCTCACAGTCCCTGCCATGAACCAGCCCTGCTATTTCCCAGCAGAGTAGATAGAACCTTTAAAAAATGGACAACCTCATGTGCTTGTTTATTTTTAATTAGTTCCCTTTCTCCATCTGCCTGAAATCTAAGTTTCTCCGTGCCTTTGCAACGCCCCAGTCCCCCTGCCCAGCACAGAGCTCCCCTGGAGCTAGCAAGCAGCACCACAACAGAGAGGGAATTTAAGATACTTGAAGACACTCAGAAATCTCCTGTATCGATTCCCCTCCTCGGTAATTAGACGGAGCCATTAAACTCTCCACTACATCGTGGAGCCGCTCTGCGCAGAGCTGCCCGCCGTGTCTGCGCGGGGGATGCCAACGCCACCTCCTCCCCATGCCGAGCAAACAGCCCAGCTGCACGACCAGAGAAACCTCCCCCCGAATCTGGCACCGGGATGCCATACACATAATATACAGCCGCCGTGTTTATCAGCTGATAACGCCTCCCAGCTGCTGCTCAGCCAGCGTGCCAGCCTTGAACTGCACGCAAACTTCATTATTATTTAAAGTACTTTTCCCAGGAATCCTGTCAAATCAAACCCAGCGGCTGCGCCCCCGGGGATGGCAGCGGGGGCAATGCCTCACGGTGCCAACGCCTGCTGTGCCCTGCCACCACCAGCACCAGGGCAAGGTGGTTTACAGCCAACGGCCAGTTTGGGGGGTGGGGCTGTCCCCAGAGAGGGGGACATGGCACTGGGCTGTGAACTGAGTGCTCAGCAGCACCAGCAAGGGATCTGTCCATGTGAAGCTTCACCTGGTTTGCTTCACTGGGGCAATTTTATGTTTTTTGCATTTTTCCCCCCAGTTTGTTCCTCTGGGGAATGTTGCCAGGCCCCTCCATCCATCCACACACAGTAACCCTCCTGCATCAGGCAGCTTGCTCCACACATGCCCAGCCCCAGCCAAACTCATCTCCAGTTGCTGCTGCGGCGTTCGCACGGCATCCCTCCGTGAGGATTTAGCACCAGCTCCTCCCAGTAGCTGCAGTATTGATCCCTGCTAATGCGAGCAGCCAGGGCAACCTTGTTTGCTCAGAGCCAGTATAATTTGGAGATTATGCTTTAATGAACAGATGATGTATGTTTTGATAGACGGAACAAGAAACGCAGTGGAGATTTCAGGTGGGTAAATAGGACGGATAACTCAGACATCCCTCGACGGCCAGGCAGGCAGAGATGCCAAGCACAGACCTTCGAGGAGCAGCACCCCACCCTGCCATCATCAGGGGAACAAATGGTTTAATACATGCTAAAGCCAGGCTCCAACTTCAGCACCTTTTTTCTTCCTTCTCAATATTTCATACCGCTCCAGATAAGAACGAATGCAACGCCGTTATTAAAGCCCTCCTCTATATTACACGCAGAGGTCGATGGGGGTTGCCCTGCCATCTGCATTTTTAAAGGTATTTGAAACACAGGCTTTCTTTTTTGCAGGGAAAATAAAATAGACCTGTGTTCCAAGCAGGAATAATCCATCCTCAGCTGCAACCAAGGGGGGAGCTGCTGCTGGGGACACGGGTGGCAGGAGAGGCTGTGAGCATCGCGTGGCTCATCGTCCCTCTGGGGCAGTGCCCGAGCAGGGCTCTCCCCCAGCCTGCCTGTTTCTTCATTCCCATTCAGCCACCTGTAGACAGCCTGGCAGATACAGCCCAGGGACGTTTTTTTTTTGTTTGGGAAAAGAAAAACTGCCATAAATTTATTTACTTAAAGGATTTCTCACCAGAAAACAGCCCCTCGAGACTCTCATTTTCCAAGAGTGAATCTCTCACCTAATCACAAAGTGCTGCTATTTACTGTATCTGCTATCAAGGCAGGCAGTCTCTGTCC
This sequence comes from Podargus strigoides, assembly GCA_028020825.1. Classification (NCBI taxonomy): domain Eukaryota; kingdom Metazoa; phylum Chordata; class Aves; order Caprimulgiformes; family Podargidae; genus Podargus; species Podargus strigoides. Next base: position 779,023 of record CM051646.1, read on the forward strand.
CGCCTTTCCTAACATCTATTTACCAAATCCATTTGCAAGTCTAAAATTTAATCAGCCTGGTTTCATCTTAGAGGCATTAACATTCAAATGGGACTCACTCCCAGAGACAGAGCTGGAGTAAAGAGAGGAGTCGTGGGGGTGGAGCCGGTGCATTAATAACGGGCAGTGGGGAGTTATTCATAGGTTGGTCACCAGCAACCCTCCACAGCGAGCCTGGAGCCAGGTTATGGGGGGGACAAAGGGCAGGACCCCCATGTCCTGGTTGGCAATGCACTGGGGGAGACACAGCATCACCCTGAGGCTTCTGCATGGCAACCCCAGCAAGCGGGAGGTAATTAAAGCAGGTCCATGCCCCGTCTTAGCCCCCCCTTTGGAAAAAGCCCATGGCTTGGCAGTACCCCCCGACAGAGATCCATGGAGATCCACTCGAGCGGGACAGAGAGCCATCCCTGGGCAGCTCGCTGCGCCGCGCACCCCGTGGCAGGGATTCAAAGTGTGCTTTGTGGCTGCCCTTCCCCTCCGGACGGACAGGGCTGCGCACCTGACCTCGGCGGGGACAGGAGCCTCGTTCCACACGCGGCACACGAATGGGCCCCGGACAGCGGGCAGGACCGGGGCCACCCTCACCTGGGGGAACACGCACCCAGTGTGAAGCAAAATTTAGCAGCTTCACCAAAATGGGGAGAATTGTGTCTTTTGCAGAATTTCGGGGGTCCTGGCACTGCAGACAGCCCTGGCGGGTGCACCAGCCCAGCTGGACACGGAGCGAGCTGATAATAACCTTCCCTGGGCTTCATTACAAGCCATGAACAGCAAGTGTGAGCGGAGAAAGGAGAGAGACATTACGTGTCTCGCTGTGATAGCCTGCGATATCTTCAGCTCCAATAAATAAATAAAGGAAGAAACATTCCCCCGGGTCCCTCTGACATGTCTAATTGATATCACTAGGGATCTTCCATGCAGCAAACAGGAATCTAATCTATTGCCTCGTACAGCCAAATGGAAGCAGCGGGGTGGCTGCCACCGCGCCTCCAGCTCCTGACAGGGATGCGCCTAATGGAAGTGGAAACAGATTACGGGCAGCCCGATATCCAAACAATAAATACCAGGGCTGGAGAGAGAGCGGCTGCGCTGGCGGGGAACTCCACTGACATTCCCACCCACTCTTCCCCCCGTGATAACTGAACGAGGTGCTGGGTAAAATCCCACCCACCTGCAAGAGCGCTGGGCAGCTCAGAGGCAAACGCAGTGGTGCACCCCAGGACATCACCACTGCACCCCGTTCCCACCGTGACTGTGCTGGGGGTATTCTCAGAGCAATCACCCTGATGGGCAGGGAGGGGTGGGCAGAGCCCCCCAGCTCTGCCCCAGCCGAGTGATGCCCAAAGCAGGACCAGGGCAAAGCCCCCCAGCCCTGCCCCAGCCGAGTGATGCTCAAAGCAGGACCAGGGCAAAGCCCCCCAGCTCTGCCCCAGCCAAGTGATGCCCAAAGCAGGACCAGGGCAAAGCAAGGCGCCCCGAAGCCCTGGGGAAAATGCCATTTTGTGGAGGTTCCTCAGGGGAGGGGAAGGAAAAGCTGCGGAGGAGGGGGTAAGGCACTGGAATGGTTCAGTGAGAACACCGAGGTGAGCAGGGAGGCTCTGCTGAAGTCTCACTCCTGCCTGGCACACTGTCCAGAGGAGCAACGCGCCATGCCCTGCAGGAGCTGTGCCTCTGCGGAGATGCCCTCAGCCCCATCGGCTGCCACCTCCCACCTTCTTGTTTAATTAACTCCCTCCTGATGTAGGTAATGGAGCTCTGGAGCTCTTAAACAAAGATTTAATCATCCCAGGCTCTGTGCTCGCAGCAGCTCGCTCCCTTTGTTAGATTGGTGTGAAGTCCAGGGCACGGCTGGCCCGTGACAACAGCTCCCTGTTAACAGCTTCAGCCTCCCGCGCGCCCCTGCGCAGTCCGGCTCCGAGTCCTCTGGGCTCTTCTCCACGCATCAAAGAGCCGCCCGGGTCATTGATTTTTAGCATCATGCAAATGGAGTCAGCGGGGAGCTGGCAGCTCCAGTGCATTATCACCCAGGATGGATAAACTCTTATCCCAAGTTCGCAGCACCTCGCCGAGGCCCAGGGAGGGTTTCTGATTTATCGTGATTGTTTTCAGTCCTGCAGAGGCACCACAGCCCCAAGCAGAGGGGAGGGGCAGTGGGCAAAACCACTTCCATCACCAGGCCCTCGCCGAGGCAGGGCGCTGAGCCGCAGCGCTGTGCCCACTGCGTCCCCTCCGAAGGGCAGAGTGTGTGACCTCCATCACAGGCTTCCCAGGGAACAGAGCAGCCACGAGATGGGCACCCAGGGGACGCCTGCCCCCTGCCACTGCAGCACGTCCAGCGGCCCGCAGCCTGGCAGATCCCCAGCACCGAGCAGCCCCCCGTGCCACACCAAGGCTCCCCACCAGGCTAGCAGACGACCTCCCTCTGCGAGGGACGACGAACGAGGCAGCGATGCACTGGCAGGAAGCAGACATCCAAAGCCTCCCCAGACCCCTCTGCCCCCCCAGCGGTCCCTTCCCAACCCGAAGCGAATCGCAGATAGATTGTCTCCCTGTAAATGGCAATAGCTTTGCAGAATGCCATCTTAATAAGTGCATCTCCCAGCCAGGGGTGAGAAGCAGCAGCTGAAGCGCCGGCATGGATGTCAAGTTACAAATGAGACATCCAACTGCTTCATTTATTAGAGGGAATCAATTCGACTTTTCATATTCACCGGGAGTTGCAGGCAGGAAGGACCCCATCAGCAGCCTGCGCTCAACCCCGCGCCTCGGCTCGATGCACACAGGGGGTGAAGGGAAAATCTCTGGCTGCAGAGCATCACTGGAAAACACCACTGCTGTTCCCCAGGGCTGGGAAGGGGAACAAGGAGGAGAGCAGGCTGAGCACGCCGGCACCCCCCTCCCCATCAGCCCGGTCTGCTGCGGGCAGCGGTGCTGCGGCTCTGCCCTCCGCACCCAGTTACAGGTTGTGTGTGTGCACAGGGTTTAATCCTCCGAGAGCAGTAATTGCCACTGTACAAAAATATTACAGGTCACTGGAAGCGAGTTAATGATAATAAAAATTGTAAAAAAACACCAGGAAAAGGAGCAGCTGCCGTCCTCGATTTGCAGGTTTCTTTATCATGCAAAAAACTCCCGTTCATTTCCCCGCAGACAATTAACTGCAGCAAAAAGCCCTCCTCATCCTCCCTGCACCCTCACAGCCCAACTTCACACTCCCTGTCCCTCTCCTGTCACCCCACACTGCCATCTCCCACACTGATGCCAGGCCGCCCCCCACCCCTCTGCCTTTCCCCGGACTCCCCAAGGGGAAACGTCACTTTAAAGTGCACCTAAATCAAAATGCATAATCACACACATGTCTGTTTGTTAATTAACAAATAAATCAAGCCTGTATTGCCAATTAAGAAAAGGTAGCAAGTGTTAGGCACCTTGCAGGCTGCCTTTCCCCCATGCCAGCAGATTGATGGTGTTTGTCACCAGATGTGCTGCATCTGCAGGGGGACGGGCTCCAGCAGCAAAGCCACCCCTTTGCCTTGGTACGTACAGCCCAGCTCCGGGCATCCCACAGCCACTCGGGAGGGGCATCTGTGGGCAAAGCACCCGCAGAGCCCCACGGGCCCCCGCACCCCACCCAGCACTGCAGGACACAGAGATGCCATGAGCACCACAAGGGAAGGGACAAAGCCAGGGTTCGTGGGGGGCCAGTTCAGAGGCCAGGACCTTGGCCCCATGAAGTGCTGGGGTCTGAACCCCCAGCCCTGAATTAGGGGTGACACATGGGTGGTTCCCACGGTCCTTCCGAAGGAGGCCATGAGTTTGCCTTTTGGCTTTCCTCCAAGGTGTGGCCGACCTTGCAGGGAAAGCTGTTAGGTAAACCAGCACCAGGCGTCCTGCTCTGGGGACAAAAGCTGGGACCACTGGCAGGAAGGGTGGAGCGCTCCATAGCTCCCAGCTGCCACCCCCAGTGTCCCATCCAGAGCCACAGAGGAGAGCCAGCGGGCTCTCGAGGCCCCTTCTCCCGGTGCCACGCAGGCGCTCGTCAGAGTTGGGCAATGGCGACACTGTTATTACACATGGCCTCAAAGCCCATTCAAGGCACTGGGAGATGAATTATGTTTCATTTATATCAAAGAAGCAATCTCAGAGCCCATTTGTGATCAAATTTGCTGTCAGAGAAACTTTGCTTTATCTCATTACATCTGATATCTCTTGGCTTCTTGTCCTTGAGACTATTAAAGTTTAATGTCAAATTCGAGATGAAATGGAATCGTTGCTGTATCATCTCATCAGGACCCAGTGCACTCCGTCCATCCTTGTGGTCCTGGCAACTCATTACACCAGGGCAGCTGGGGCAGAGGAGGACGAGGGGATGAAGCCTTCATCCTCCTCCTCCTCCCCATGCAGTGGAACCAAGGGCTGCTACAGAGGGTGAGCCTGACTCTGCAGGATGACCAGCTCTGCCAGCCCTGCACGGGCAGAGCATCACGCAGCGACCCCAGGGAGGTCTGTCCCCTGAACCAGTGAGGGGAACTGGCCGTGGGGAGAGCTGGCAGAGCCCACCGCCTGCTGTGCTGCTGCAATCCTGGGCCAGAGAACCATCACCTGCACTGCACTTCGGTCCTTGGGGACTGAGCTGGGCCCGTCGCACAGCCCGGAGTTTGAAATGCAGAGCCAGGCTGGGAAACAGCCCCCTTTGAGGTGAAACATCCTTTCTGGATCATTTAGTCTTTCTGCAATCGCATTTCCTGCAAAGACTAACTGCCTTTGATGATAGGCTTTAGCCAGCTCCCGAGAGGCTTTCCCGGCGCCAGCTCCCCCGCCCTCGCGAACGCGCCGTGCAGGAGGGTCTGCGGGGTCTCGCAGAAAGGCAGTCCTCCTCAGCCGAGCCACAAAAGCATCCAAAGCTGAACACACCGCGATTTTCCAGCTCTCCAGGAAAATAACTCAGACCTCTTCTGTTTTGCCAATTACCAGGCCTAGCACAAAGGACACAGCCAGCAGTGGAACGAACCAGTAATTAGTTTCTATTGTATACAAAAAAGTCAGTATATGGGTGATCACTGGGGGTACAAACGAGTCAGATCACACATAACAGACATCGACCCCAGCGACCCCAGGGACAACACAGCACGACCAATAATAGGTGGAATAAACAAAGACACAAAGTCTCCCATAGAAGAGGTGGGAGACAGGCAAGTCAATAGGTGATCAGATAGGATAGAAGTAGCCCCATATTGCTCCCCCACGTTTGTAAATGCCAAACCTGACTGGGGCCCAGTTGCATGAGGAGTCCGGAGGTCCTTCCCCAACAGGAAACTCTGCCAAGTGCATCCACCTCACACACAGACACTGCACCCTCCCTGCAAGTGCTCCCAGCTTTTATCCCCAATGCAGGACACCTGGCACTCATTGACCCAATGGGGGGCACCTGGCACTCATTTACCCAGTGGGGGGCACCTGGGGCTTGTTTACCCAAGGGCTTTCCCTTCAAGGTCGGCCCCACCTTGGAGGAAAGCCAAAAGGCAAACTCATCCCCTCCTCTTAAAGGACCATGGGGACCACCCATATGTCAACCTTAATTCAGGGCTGGGGGTTCAGACCCCAGCACTTCACTCTTCCCACCTCCACAAACAGAGACAACGGGGTCTGGGCCACCAGCACGAGGAAGAAGAGCAGCAGAGCATGGTGCCTGCACACAGGACACACTCTGCCTGCCACAGCAGCTCCCCAGCACAGGAACACCAGCTCAGGGTGTCCAGTCAGGGGACAGGACAGGACTCAGAAGAGCCAGCGTTTCCCTGTGAAATCTACTTCCGAGAAGGAGTTATTATCCATCACAGCATTAAAAAGTAAAAAAAGCCAGGAACAGAACCTTTCCAACAGTCAGCAGCACAACCCCTGTGCGATGTCAAAGCCCTCTGCCAAAGGGGGGGAGCAGCTGAGCGGTGTGACAGGGCGAGTGCTGCAGGTACCCCTCGTTTTCAGGTGCCCAACCTTCGACTCTCCGGCTGGGCTCTTCAAAGCAGCCGAGGGACGCAGAGGCACCAGTCCTGCCTATTGCAGCAGTCTCAAGGAGTTCAGTCTCTCCAGATTAACAAAGAGGAGGTGATGAGGTGACTTGATCAAAGTCCTTAAATACCGGCACAGAGAACAAAAAATTGATAATAGAGGGCTCTTCAGTCTAACAACAAAGGTGGAAAAAACCCTCAGTGGCTGGAGCTAAGAGCTGGAGAAACGCGGAGCAGACGAGGTGGAGGCTTTACAGCTGGGTAATTAAACACGGGGGACTTGCCACCCCACCTCCTCGCAGACTGCCCCAGCAGCCAGGGCAAAAGCCACCAGGGATAACCCCGACTCCTCTCTGCACGGCACCGAGGGGCTTCCCCAGCCTGGGCAGCACCGCTGGCACCCCGAGCCACAGAGCACATCGCCCTCCCTGCCCCTGAGAGCCACCAGCAGCCTCCACCAGCGTGCCCAGGTGGGGGCCAGGGCTTTGCTTCTCCACTTTGCTGTTTCTAACGGGTTAGTTATGGCATTTTCAAAATGAATGAACTCCCGGCCCAAAAGCCCCAGCTCAATTGTCAGTTATTGCTGGCAGTTTATCAGCATTAACTGATTAGGCTCAGGATGATGGATTCCTCTGCCTGCACCGGGTGCGTGGCGGAGGAATAACCTCCTTTCCCTCTGTCAGCCAGCAGTAATTGCTGTCTCCAGTTCCCCCCCAAACCTCCAGCTTTTGTTTTCCTCTCGCAATCACAGAGAAATAATAATAATAAAATAAAATTCAAATGAGAGGGGAAGCTCAGCCCCAGCAGAATTTAATTGATGATCATTACCCTTCGGAATCTCAACTCTTTTAATTCCATTGTGTTTCCCGGAGATGAATGATGAAATTATGGCTGGCCAATTATAATCGGTGCCTTCGCTTTGTCTGCCTTTCAATCCCTCCCTCCCCACCAACACCCAGCGCTTCCCTTTGAGCCAAGGATCAATAGGAAAGGGGAAACGCTGCTCTATGATCCCTGGAACATCTTCTGCCCATTGGGGAAAGGCAGCAGAGGGGAAGTGATGAGGGCTGGGGAGTTGAATGTGCTGGTTCCCAGCAGTAGTTGGGGACTGGGGCTCCCTCCTCTGTGCTGGGGTTTGCCCTGCTGCCACCCCGGGCAAGGAGCAGCCTGAGGATGCTCAGGGATGGCAGCTCCAGCCTCTGCATCCCAGAGGTGGCTTTAGAGCAGGAAGGGCAGGCACCTGGGACACTTTGCAAATGGCCTTTCAAGGGCTGTACAGGCAGAGTTGGAAAATTGAGGTCACCATCCAAATGCAACAATGCAAGGGCACCACAGCAGACCCACAGCCCCCAGCAGCCGAGACATCGAGGTCCAGGTGCCCAGTTTCATTTGCTGCAAGGATTTTACTGTAAGTGGAGCTTCACCTGACAGGAAGAGGAGGGAGTGACTTAAAGACATGATGCTACACACAGACTCAGAGCTCTCCCACGCTGTCTGGACCACTTAGGAGTTTGCATCTCCCTCGCCACGGCTCTGCACCGCTGGAACCCAGCACAAAGCCCTGGACCTTCCACTGGGGTTTGTTTCAGAGCTGCCAGCCTCTTTTCTGTTGTTTTTCATAGGGCTGAAGGGGAAAATAAAGCCTTTTGCAAAGTGTCACTTGAAGAAAAATACATGCCACCACCAGAGGCTGCCAAAATAAATAAATAAGGGGAAAGTGATAAATTTTGCCTGTCTTAAAAAGACAGACCGGCATTGCTTATCAGCCACGATGTGACCAGATAGCTGCTTCAGAAAACAGGCACTGGGCTCTCTGTAATAAATGAAAGCAATAAAGCCAAAGCGCCTCCTCGGAGCTATAATTAAGCCCTGCAGCGCCAGTGGGAGCCTTTCCCCTGCCACAGGGATGCAGTGTGGGGAGCCCCCTGGGGAGGGGGTGCAGGGATAAGGGGTCTGGTGCCTCTGGGGCCCTGCCCTGCCTCACCAGAGGATGCTGCTGTGTAAATGCCAGCCCACGAAGCCGTTCCTGCCTGGGAAGGCTGCTCCTGCCACCACCCGAGGCCTGGGCGAAGGGCAGGAGGGAGCCCGGGGCTGCCTGCCTCCCCCCTGAACCTCCCCGCAGCGGCTTTGCCTTAAAGAGCTGTCTATTTAACACAATTTCCATCACAAGCGGCTGCTTTGCATTTCTTCTGGCTTTATTAAAACTGATTTTCTATTTGCACCATACAAGCCGATCTGATTACATTTCCATTTCCCCTGAAGAGAAGGGTCTCGCTCTCCTAAGACAAAATGGAGATCAGGCTTGGCCCCCCCTCACCCGCTGCTCAAGGGCTCTTCTGCCAGGGGACAGGGGACAAGGACTGGCTCCCGGAGCTGGAGCTGCCAGGAGCTCTGCTCTGCAGCATCCTGCATCTGTTTCCATGGGGACAGGGAGGCAGCGGTTCAGCAGCCCTGATCCCGCTTTCGCCTGCACAGATATCACCCAGCAGCCACCGGGCTGCACTGCAGGGCAAGACACATCCAGCTGGGATGCTTCCTGGGCATGCCCTCTGGGCTGGCAGCAGGAGCATCCCTGCACCCATGGGCTCACCCATGGACCCCGGAAAGCAGCTGGGCCACCAGGAGCCTTCCTGCACAGAGGCTGCTCCTCCCTGCTGTCCATCCTCACGGGACAGCTTCTGAACTCCCCTCCTGCACATCCCAGTGTGGCATCAGCAGGCAAAAATGCTTATTTATCAGGTGCTGATAAACAAGTCAGGAACCCACCTGCCAGCACTGCTGGCTGAGGCTCAGCAAGGCTGTGGAGCAGCACTACAAGTGAAATCACAGGGCAGAAGCCAAGGCAGGGGTCTGCTGGCGAGAGGACAGGCGTTCCTGCTGATTTCCAAACCCACTTACAGGAATCCCACAATTAAAAAGCAATGAGAAGTTTTCATTTTGGAAAGATCTTTTATCCATTGATGTCCCTGCCCGCTCCAAGGCTTGATAATTCCTCCCCTTCTTCCCCTCTCGCTCCATCACCAACCTTGTGGGAATCCATGACCAGGAAAGATGCTTTGAAGTACCAACTTTATTAAGATTGATCCTGCCTGCCTCCAGTTTTGACAAGTCCAAAGCAAACACAGGGGGCCACGAGGAGATTTGGTAATAATTACCATCTTTAATTACTACTAAAACATCAATTGCTCTTGTTCAATTAGTATCACAGACCCAGGCATGGCAAATTCTGTATAGCACAAAATAAGCTGAAAATTGATTTCTGAAGACTTAATGCAGATCCCAAATTGCTAACCTGATAAGGGGCAATGGCAGAACAAGCTCACCGGCAGGGAGGGAGCGAGCGCTGATGGAATTGCTGCGGCGGAAGATTAATAACTTGTATACTTACATCTTGTACATCAAGTAGGAGTTACTCGTTAGGGGAGAGTTACTCGTTAGGGGCAGCACACGTTAACAAGGACAGAGCAATTAGAGGAGAAACCACAGCACAAACGCTGGCGGGACCTCTGCCTCCCACCCACCGTGGCAACACGCCCTCCACGCCCCCCAGGCACTGGCAGAGTGTGGAAAACCCTCGTGGGACCACAGTGAGACCCCCAGACCCACCAGAGACCTCTCAAAGACAGAGGGAAGAAGGTTCCCCCCCCCTCCTGCTGTGCACCACTGCTTCCCACGGATGCTCGGTACCCAGAGCCCGCCCAGGCAGGGCTCAGGGCCCTTTTAGCAATTAGAGATGAACATTCACACCAGAACATTTCAAAACTTCCCGCACAAACAGACACTATTTCCCACCCAGCTGCACCTGGGGACAGCACAGGAACCTCCTCCTGCCACACACTGCAGCTGCACATCCCCGTGTCTGTCCTCACCCCCAGCGCAACCCTCACCTCCACCCGGCAGCCAGGGCTGGGCTGCTCTGTAATTCCCAGCGAGGAAGAGGAGGAGAAGGCACCAGATTCCTCCCCTCCATCCCCTGCTGCACAGCCACCCAGGGATGCAGCTAATTGCTGCGGCGACTGGCAGAGCCATTTGCATAATGAAGTGTAGAAGGGATGTTTAGCTCATGTATTTTTTGAGAAGGTTTATCTTTAATTTTATTTAGCTGAAGAAGGGCATGTCACTCAAGCCTGGCTGGTCATTTATAAAAACGTTTCAATTGTGCCTGTGAGAAGCTGTCTCCAGGCCTAAGTGGCTTCTCCAACCAGCCCCGAATACTAATGGGGACGGCACCAGCGAGGGATGGAGCAAGGGCGGCCAGCACGGCGCCTTTCTGCTACTCACACACCACTTTGTGCACAAATACCTCTTCCTCCTGAGCAGCACTGCTCTTCCTCTGTACCCCTGAGCCCCACTTCTGTGATGGGAATATCCAGCTTAAAGTATCGACTGCCTGTAGAAGCCCATGGGCAGTCAGCTTCAAAGAAAGCTTTAGGCAAAGGCTGCTTGGGCACTCCTTATGCAATTAAGACATAAACCACCTTTGTTATAAACACTGGGAAAATGACTGGAATTAGCTCTCCCAGCCTGCCCCAGATGTGCCCAAAGCCCTGGTACACTGCTGGGTAAGGCACCAAAAACCCTGTGGTGCCCCCAGGATCGCCCTGTCCTGCTGGTCCCCCTCACCCTGCACCCAGACCCACTGGGCTGCTGAGCAGAAGCCAACTCACATCAGCTGGGACCTGGCACAGCATGCCATGCACCTTGGAAGCCTCTCGCAGCACCCATCCACTAGGAAGTTTCACAGCACCACACTCCTCACCAGCACCCCAAAGCCATCTCTACTGCAGGACAGCAGCACAGACCCACGCACGGCTCCCCACGGCCCCACCTCACTGCGGCAACAGCCGGAGCAGCCCCTGAGCATCCCCACGGAACGCATGGACACGGCGCAGGGTATTTCTCAACTTGGAACTCATGGAGACTCTTTGCAGCGTGGAAACCAACAGCCCATGCTGCAGGCTCCACGACCCCACTGCTAAAACACACCATTGTCTTCCCCACAACACCCCCGAGTGCTGGGACGCGACTTGCCTGGGTGTTCCACAGCCGGAGAGCGTCTCCTCCCATCACCAGCCACAGCACACACTGGTCCCAGCAGGGTCCTGCAGCCTGGAGCTGGGTGGGGCCACCCCTATTTGAAAGCTGTGGCTGAGCCCAGGTGTCCCTGAGCAGAGCTGGGGCTGAGGAGCAGAACGTGGCTCACCTGGCACCTCCTCCCGCCCGCAGGCAGAGCCACAGGCACCCAGAGGCACACCCAGCTTCGAGGGCTCTGAGTTAATTAGCACGTGCACAGCCACTCATTACTATTATTACTGTGACATTATTAATTTCCCCACCTCTCATCTGCAGCTTTTCAGTCGCTTCGTTTCAATCTGCTTGAGCATCGGGAGATGGAAATTAAACCCCAGCATTTATCCCGGCGTCACGCAGCCCTCTCCTTCCTCCTCCTCCCGCTCCATCACACCCAGTCCCCGTGTGCCACTGGCTCCCAGTGTCCCCAGGCCGGGCAGGAGCTGGCAGCCACGGCTCTGGTTCCCCCCATCAGCACCAGGCAGGGAGGTGTCCCCGTCCTCGGGCACAGGGACAGGGCAGCAGCCAGGCAGGGAAGAAGGATACGGTGGCTGAGATGAATTTGTTGGGAGTCATTAGCTACTCTCTGCGATCAATCTATTACCATAAACTTAAGCTTCCATATTCTTTCATTTTTAAATGAATTTTCACGTCGTGTTTCCAAATGAGCTCTGCCTCCAGTCAGCTCCCATTTATCTAATAACACTATGCAAATATTTTGTTATATTTCAATGAAAGATGTCGAAAACTATTACCCAGTGCATTATCTCAGCATCAGCAGGGAGGCTCTGGTCCCTGCCACCAGCGGGCTGTCACTCAGCACGCCCCAAGCCACGGGAGGACGAAGTGGCCCCCATGCCACCGCCACACGGTGTGAAGGTCACCCCAGGCAGACAGGGGCTTCTCGGGGGCAGCAAAATGCAGGCAGTGCCATGAAACGTGCTCTTATGGGAGGAGACATGGGCAGTGGGTGGCTGCTCCCCTGTGGCTCTGTGGGGTGGCATCAGCCCCCCCTTGCCCTTCCTGCCCTGATTTCAGCGGAGGAACACACCCGTCCCAAGGGCTGAGACACCTGTACAAACAACCCACCTTTGCTCTCCAGCGGGCACTGCTGTGGTGAGCGCTGCTCTGGGGCTTCACTTCTCCTCCTCCCCCCCCTCGCCTTGTTATTGCCAAAGGACACGATGCGCCACCCCCAGCCCCCTCCCCTCATCTCAGAACCTTGCCTTTAAAGATTTGTTTTTTAAAAGCGCTTTTATATTTTTAATTGGTATTCTGCAAACTCAGAGCCATCCCTAAGGAGCTGGGGTGTTTGTCTTCAAAAACCCCTTTTTTTTCACGCCCCCCCAACACATTTTTTCAAGTACAGGTTTTGCTGGCAGGGATGAACGAGCTGCCACGTGCCCCACACAACCTGCCCGCAGACGAGGCTGCTTCTCCCGCATCCCACACGAGTGTGAGCGGGGAGGAACAGTGTGGTGACGCAGGTGATCCCTCCCAGCACCAAAACCTCCTCCCCATGCCCTCCCCTGGCCCCAGGTGGCTTCTGCTGGGGATGGGGGATTGGACCCCAGCCCTGACACTGCCCGTGAGCAGCCACAGCCTCCCCCTGCTCCCCAGCTCCTGCACTGGCACCAAATTAAATAACTGCAACTCCCTTTTTATTTTCCATTTGACAGTAACGTATTGCAAACGCAGCCGGTTTTGACATCCTAATATTCAGCCTTGTATCCCTTGGGATAAACACGTCATCTGTTATCTCAGCAAATGATTTGTACCGGGACAGCAGGGAGCAGGAAAACGGAGCAGACAGGCACAGAAGCGGAGCAGAACATGCCAGCCAGCCCATGCCACACCAGCCTGGCACCCACTGGGCAGGCAGAGCATCTCCCGGGCACTGCCAAGGGATGGGAAGGAATGCATCTTCACCCTGCCAGGGAAGGACATCCCTGTGCCCTGAGCATGGGGTTCACCAGCCCCAAAGGCAAAGGCAGGAGCTGACTCCCATCTATCCGCCCTCCCCACAGCCGAGCTCCCACGGCTCTCATCCAGGGATCCCTGCGGTGCCCCTACTGTCGTACACAACAGTCAGCAAGGCAGGAAAAAAGGCTGGGTGCCCATGAATATTCTGTAGGAGGAGAGGGATTAGTGTCTGAGAGTATCTGAAGGGATTTGCGAGGGAATTATTGATGGTGGTAACAAGCAAGCACTCGTTTAGCGTATATTATACATTATACAAACAAGGCGTCGAGCTCGGGAAGTTAAAGGCAGTGATGCCACTCCAAATTAAATTCATCAGCACCTTAATTAAGATCTGTATTTAGTTGTTAATTAAGGGGAGTGGAGCTGGGGGTTAGATGCGGCGTGGGGAGCGATCTTGCAGTGTCCCGGGGAAGTTTGGGAGGAAAAAGGTAACGTGGCCACAACGGGAACAGGAACGCGGGACACGAGGACGGGGCTCCCTTCTCCCCCACGCCCACCTCACCACCGGCTACAGCGTGGCTTTGATCCCCGAAACCAACCCCCCCGTCCCCATCCAATGGGTGACTTGATGCTATGCTAATCCGGGTTGATTGAGCTGAGATAATTACACTTCATCCAGATTTCCCGGGAGTTTTGAATAAATATTGATGCGCAGCTGTCCCCCCAGCGCAGGCACGCAGGGCACAGAGCTGGTTCCCAGCCCCGGGCTGCCTTGTGCCGGCAGAGGGGCTGGATTTGCTGGGACCCTTCTGCCCAGGGCACTGCGGGAGGTGCTGGGAGCCCCTGCTCTGCACCCCAAGGCTGGCAGCGGCCGGGACCCCCCAGCCAGGGCCTGTCTGAGCCACCTGAGGAGCGAAAGGTGTGCGTGAAAACAAGCTAATCAAATTATACATTCCTAAGGAGCATTTATAAGCTGTGTGCATTCTTTAATCTTAATTAGAAATCTTAGCAGCTCCTGCCGACTCCGTAATCAAGGTCTGAAGGCGGCTGACCCCCATCGCGCTGACCTTGAGAGTCCTGCGCAGGTATTGGCGAGGGAGCCGGGGAGCGCCCAGCCCCGCGTTACAGCTTTACTCTCCCCACTACGCTGACGCAAAGGATGCGTTCGGAGGGGGGCCAGGACCCCCTGCCTCGCTGCCTGCAGCCGTGGGGCTGCAGTGGCTGCAGGGCTGTCATGGCCAGGAGGACTGAGAGTCCCCTGCCATCAGCCGGGGGCTCGCTCGTGCCATCACTCCAGGGTCCTGGATGCTTTCCAGGGATCCACACTCCGCCAGCCCCTCCCCACCAGCACTGTGTGCTTCCCAGCCCGCCGACCCCCCCGTGCAGCACATACATCTATTTATATCCATGCAACAGGTATGCTTTACAGTAAACACAGCCAAACACAGAGCTGCTCTGTATTTTGTACCCGGAGGACGCGGTTTATTCCTGCCTATGCTTTGCCAGACGGGGTGGGAGCAGAGCTGGGGGGCAGCTGAGGTCTGCTGGGACACGATGCTGAGGCCCTGGCTGCTGCCTGAATGGCCACGATGTCTTTGAAGCTGGGGAGTGACTGAAGCAGCAGTAATAAGCCACCATCCCAGGCCTTACTCGGGTAATTCAGTTATCCAATAACCTCGGTGTGACTTTAATCACGCAGCCAAAACCCCTTCCCTGCGAGGGGAAAGCCACAGGGCACTGCACCCTGGGCACCACCGTGCATAACTGCTGATCAGCAATACAGACAGAGTTTTAGCCATAATTAAAGCTACCAACGGCAGACTCCCACGTCCTCAGCGTTAGTGACTGCAGCAGTCCCACGCAGCTCATGGCACGCAGTGCCAGCCACGGCCACGGGTGAGTGGTACCCGGTACCGTGGCATCCCCCCGGTGCATGGGGTGCCAAGGGGAGACCCCCGCTGCACCCCAGCACCCGCCACCCCTCCAAGCGGAGGAGGGAAAGGTGGGATGATTTGTTAGCATCTTTGCTTCTGGTCATGATAAAAATAAATAAATAAGGGGGGAGAAAAATCCCTGTGAAGATGAGTAATGGCCCAGGAATGAGCAACCCGAGATAAAACTGAATAATAACATGTCAAAAACTACACGATGTGGGTTTTTATTCCCCAGCGGAGTTTCCTTCCTGCTAATCCATCACTGTAGAAGATGCAAGATTACTGCTTTCAGAAAAAACTCCGGGAGATAAATGTGAGTAAATTAGTGTTTATTATATTATTTAGGACAGTATAATTTCAAACATTCCTTTATTAAATTATTTATGCCCTCACCGGTGGCTGGGCTGGGCAGCCGCCCTCGCCACCAGCATCCCCCTGTGCGAGCGAGGCAGGGACAGCAGCGGTGACAGTCTCAGCTGAGCCGTCGCATCCCATCAGTGGGGACTTCAGCCTGGATGCATCCATGGGGTCTGCATCATCCTGCTCTGCACCCCCCTGAGGGTGGCATCCCCCGGGGCATCGCTGCGGCAGGCAGCCCCCAGGGAGTGTAACACGTCCTGCATCACACACCCTGCATCCCGCATCCCACTCCCCTCCCTGCTGGTGCTTAAACAAGGTGCCAGGCACTTTACTGTAAATGGCAGCAAAATTACAGTCCCATCCGTAATGAAAGGCTTGTCCTCCTGAGGGGAGGCTGGCAGGAACCAGCCGTCCTGCTGAAAGACACACGTACCCTGTATTTAAATCCAGCGGCAGAGATGCTCGCTGGCGGGTGGCAAAGCCTGGCGCGCGGGTCAGCGCTGTCAGGGAAGGAAAGGCAAGCGAGGCTGGGACCAGAAAAGGTGAGCTTGGTCATGGTGGGGAAAAAGAGGCTGCTGGCAGAAACTGGGCATGCTTAATGAGTGCCTCCGCATCAGGCCGGGCATCTCTGTGCCCCAAAACGAGTGGCACCACTGCGCCTCCAGCCCTGCGCGTCGCTGCTGGGACCGCTGCGCATCCCGGGGAGCCGGGCAGGGTGGCAGTGCCCGTGGGAGCCAGGCTCCATCTCGCCCTGGGCATCCATCCATCGCCAGCACGGCTGCCAGCTGGCTGCCGGAGCCAGGCGCCAGCGCTGCCAGCCCTCATGTGCAAAGCTCAGCAGGCGTCGAGCGCAGCTGAGCAGAGCTGGCAGGGAGGGATGGAGAAACCCTGCCCTGGCGAGGGGACGGAGCCGGCTGCAGCGGGAAGGCCCCAGGAGATGGCAGCTCTGTTTGCACAACCGGTCCCCAGGGCAGCGGCCACGATGGCTTTGGGCACCCGCCACCATCCCTGCTGCCTCTGCAGGTCCAGTCCCAGCCCTCACCCCTGCCAGCATCGTCACCCGGCCGAGGGCCCCACCAGGTCACACAGCCCGTGGGCTCCCCCGCAGCCACGGCATCCCTCCCCGTCAGCCGCCCCGGCCCCACACGCCGCCTAACGAGAGCGGAGCTGACAGAGGAGCGTTACCCGCTCCCAGGAAGCCGGTGTGATTGTGTTTACTCCAAAACCTGGGCCGGTTTGGATGTCGGTGCGCATCATTAATCTTCTCCTACAATCCCTTCCCCATCTGCTCCCACTTTTTAATGAACTGCCGCTTGCCACACTCAATAAAATCAGTGCTTCCCGAGGATCGGCGGCGAGAGGCAAGGCGGGGAGGGAGGGGGCGGCGATGAAGACACCCGCTTGGCTTTGGGAAGATGCCGTCTCATCTACACGGGCAAATGAATCACAGCATCCCTCCCTGAGATGCTCTTGGCTCTCTTGCCTGCGAGCAAGTCGCTAACAACCACGTCAGGCCACGCTGCCAGCGAGCCTGGCGACGCAGAACGCCAGCCCAAGTTTGATCCCAGCCACGCTGATTCACGCGATCCTTCCCACACGTGAACACTGCAGGCAGCACCGAGATGTTGGTTTTCCAGCCCCGGGGAGTCATCCCATATCAGGCTAGTACCTCTTGATTACTTTCCTTGGCAGCCAACCCGTTCTGAGCTGGTAAATAAACAGTGGGGAAGAGGAGTGTGATGGGGAGCTTAGCTTGTCAAATTACACTTTTCAATCATTTGTCACACCAAGGTATAATGAGGGTTTAATACCAAACTCAAAAGACTGCAGGGCTGGCGGGGGGCGGGATTCACTTATGTGGAAGATGCTGAGTTGAGGTAGAGCTTGGAAACTTCATCTCCATTTCTCCACCTGTGGAATCGTGACCTGCTGGCAAAGTCCTGTGCCTGTGAACCATGCTGGGACACTGAGCCAGCAACCTGCCCACGCAGGGGAAGGACACAGCAGGTCCCATCCCGCCACCCCCATGGGGACATCCCCATCCCTGGCGATGGGGAGAGCTGGTGCGGGGCGCAGAGCCACCCACCCGCGCTAATCCTGACGTGTTTGCTGCCTTAATATTGCTCTTGATCAGACCATCTCATCTCAATGTGGATCTCATGTAGAAATCCATACGGGCTCCAGAGTCATTCGGTATTAATTAAACACCGCCATTACATTACTCTGATTGCTTTGTGTTTATTGCTCTCTGCAATTAGCTGGCGAGACCAGCTCTGCAGCTGCACTGCCTCCTCCCGCAGAGCATCCCCAGCGAGGGCAATGGGTGATGGGCACGAGCAGCCCCCAGCCGCCTCCCATCCCCACCAGAGTTTCCTACCCCAGGCTGGGAGGAGAAGATCTTTTCAGAGGCAGAAGGAGGCTGCCTCGGTCCCCCCATCCTTCCCCCAAGGTGTTTGGGTCCTGTCTCCCTATTGAGGCTCACGGTCCACATGTCAGACGAGAGGGAAGAATAGAAATCGCTCCTTAAAGTTCACAACCCGTCACTCCAGCTTTCAGAAATACAAGCAAAAATGGCAAAGCAGTAGGGGGAAAATCCATTTCTTTCGAGATGATCTTTCCCCAGAACATGTCCTGGTGATTTGCAGTCAGGGAAAGGCGAGTGTGTTTGTCTGAGATAGGGGAATCAGATCTGTCTAAACTCTCCTCGATTCCAAACTCCTTCAAAAGAGCTTTTAAAAAATAAGAAAAGCCTCAAGAGAGAAATCTCTCCTGCTCGAAACCGCTGCGTGGCCGGGTCGGGCACCTGGGAGGACGCAGAGCCTTTATTTCTAGAGGGATAAAAGGGCTTTGCAGGGATGTCTGTGGCTGCTGCAGCTCCAGAGGGACCAACACAGCAGCGGGGAGCGGGGGGCCGCAGCACTCACCGGGAGCTCCCCACCCCACATCTCAGACCCACATCTCACCCCTGGGCTGCAGCCGGGTGCTGGGGACACTGCCAGTGCCCACCCAGTTGGAGCCAGGCTGTGACCCTGCTGCAGCCATGGGGCACTGAGGAACCCGGGGGTTCTTATTAGCAACAATTAATAATTGCAGCGACCCATGGTGAGCTCACCACCAGCGCTGGGGACGCGGGGCCCTGCGCCGGTGCAGCACTGCCATCTCCTGTCCACGCTGCTGTGGGGACAGCCTGGGGCTCACCCACCCATGACAGACACCCTTGGGGAGTGGGTTCCCGCTGGGGCTTTGCATCCCCCAGCTCCTGCCTGCCCAGGCTTTGCTGCTCCGGCGTTCGTGCTGCCCCTCGCTGCTGCCACGGATCCCAGGAGCATCCCGGGGGTCCGGTGCCAGCACAGGGGATGTCAGCACCCCAGCACCAGCGAGGGTTTGCGTGGTCGGAGCTGCTGCCCGTGGGAAATCACAGCACAGCTCTCCATTAGCAAAATAAAGCAGAGAAAAATAAACTCTGTGTCACAAAGTAAAGGGGGAAAAATAAAGCGGAGAATGACCTATAAACATCTGCTCATGTTCCCCTCCAGTTATTGCAGAGAGAGAAGCCAAGGAGATTTCAGGCTTCTCACACATCTGCGAAGGGTTTTGGGGTTTGTATTGTTGGTTTTTTCCCTCCTCCCCAGTCAGTGTACTCAGCCATGAGTTATGGGGGGTTCACCCAGAGGAGGGGCCATGCAAAGTCCTGCCTTAACCAGGCACGAGGGATGCTGTCCGAGGGGAGGATGCAGCCCCAGCCCTCCACCCAAAAGAGCTGTGAAAGGCAATGAAGAACCAAACCCAAAGGGTGAACAGAGCTGGGAATTCCCGGTGGGAGCACGGGAGAGGAGTGGGAAGCAGTTTGCGTAACCTTGGAGACGGAGCAGAGGAACCCGAGGGATCGCAGCGCCAGCAGCACCGGGGCTGGGTGGCACCGCAGGGCGTGAGCCCCTTCCCGAAGCCACCCGGGGGAAAGGAGCCGGACAGAGCCCGGGGGGGTCTGGAGGAGCACCCAGGGGTTGTGCAGAGACATTGACGCAGGAGAGAGGAAAACAGATGGGATATGAAACAGGGGAGAGCAGGGATAACAGCTGCCAACAGGCTGTTCTGTCTCAGAATCACAGAATCATCCAGGTTGGAAAAGACCTTGAAGATCATCAAGTCCAGCCATCAGCCCAGCACTGGCAGTCCTCAACTACACCACAGCCCGAGCTGTGTCAGCACCGCTCAAACACCTCCAGGGGTGGGGGCTCCCCACTGCCCTGGGCAGGGAGCTGGAGCAACTCAGTTAACATAGGGCATCAAACAGCCCGCAATTACCTCTTGATCTTAATTACACACGTTACCGATGAGCTCATCAACTTAATCTAATTAGTCCGCAGAGCTCAATTGCCTGTCCCTTTTCCTTAAATAATGTGCTGTGTAAGCCCATTATCCCTTTGATGAAACCTGTTTCCTTACCCCATTTCTCCACCTGGCACAGCCAGCCCTGCCACATGCACACGTGCCACCGTCACCTCCGTGTCCCCTTTGTCCCCAGGGATGGGGGAAGGTCCTTTCCCAAAGGGCTGGTGTGCTGCAGCAAGAGCATGGCCAGGCTCAGGCTCAGGCACCTGCCCTCACCTTCCCCCGGAGCAGGAATCAATGAAATCCCCTAAAAGCTCATAACTCGGAGGTAATTATAAGAAGCATCAATTACCCAGCGATGCCGGTTTCACAAATTCAATTAATTTGCATAGTGATCGATTCAGGCGGGTCCTCTCGGGGTCCCTGGAGGAAGCCAGGACATTGTTCTGCACGCGATTGATTTTACAATGCGAAACCGAAGCCCGCTCTCCTCTCATTCAGAGCGGCTCATTCAGCCAGATTAACTTTCAGATCATTTATTTTTGTACGTCTTTCAACTCTGTTTGTTGCTATCACGCCGATGCAGAGTATTACATTGTCGAGAATAATTGAATCAATACGGCCGTGGCACTCTGGGTCTCCCAGGCCCGCCGGAGCACAGCCCGAGAGGGGCTGTTTTGAACCTTTCCCATTATTAAAACGCGTGTCTGGGTGCATATGATTAACTTTCTGCACTGTGGGGCTGTTACTGCGTGGGAGTGGGAGACACCGGCGCTGCACGGACACAGGGAGAGGCCGGGCGGTGTTCTCCGAGCATCCCGCAGCCTCCGCCGAGGCGCTGCTGCCCGGGCAGCCCTCCTGCCCCTCTCCCTCCTTCGCCGCCGCAGGTGGCCACATGCGAAGAAGGGGCTGGGAGGGAGGAAGAAGCCACGGCACAAAGGAAGAATCCTCCTTCAGATTGAAATGGCTCTGAAAGGAGAGATGGGTTTTCATTGCGCTTCCCCTCCCACTGGGATATGAGACAGCTAAACAGCAGCGCGCCTGTTTCCTCCCGATAACCGGATCCCAGCGAGCACCCTAATTGTCCCCGGCCCCTCTCCGCCACCGCAGCGAGGAGGTCATTTACCGCCCCGCACACGCACCTCCACACAAATCCATTCTCCAAGGGAAATTTCTGTTCTTATCTGGGCTCTGCAAGAGGGCTGCAAGCGGCCCCTGTTAATTGAAGCTTTGATGTTTGTTGGAGGAGGCCTCTAATCAGCTCCCCAAAGGGCTGAGGCACCGCTCCGTGCCTGCACCCACCCGCGCTGGGCTCGTGGCCGTGCCAGGCTGGCTGCACCAGGGAGGGCATCCACAGAAACGCTGCCTTGGGGAGGAAGGGCCATGAGCTGAGGTGCCCTGGGGCACAATGCCCTCAGTGCCAGGCTGGCACCTAGGGCACACACCAACCTGCAGCGCCCAGTGCCCGCCCACGGGCGCTTCCCAGTGCTAAAGCACCTTTTAAGAGCTTTGGCTCATCTTCTGCAATATCCTCCAGCAAATCAAGCATCCCCTTCCCGGGATGTTTTCAATCTGTTTTATGTTGATTTTAATTAAAGAATTTGAAACCGAACAAACAGTTCGTAGCAGGTGGCCATACAAGTGTGAAATAAGCAAACTGCTTTATCTGCCGCAAACTCCGCCAGTAAATTCCTTCAAATTAATCCCAGCCTCCCAAACTCTGCCGATTCCCACCCAAACGCCGCAGGAGTCAGGCTCCACCATTCTCCTGCGTCCCAGCACCAGGAGCAGGCGTGGCCCCTCCAGATTTGGGGGTGGCTCCTGGAGCCTGGCTGCACCCTGTAACACCACTGGCATCAACCCTAGCCAAAGAGGAACCCATCCTCCTCCTCCTCCTGCCCAAGCACCCCTGCCACCGCCTGCTCCTCCGCAGACAGGAGCTGCTGCCGTAACCTTGACGGCCCCGCAGCAGTGCAGAGCCCTTGCCCAGGTAACGGGCCCTGCATATTGATGGCCCCTGGGGAAGGCAGAGGCGAAGCACAGATGCCCACAAGCTTTTCTTCTTGCAAGGCTGCGCTGGAGAGAGCCAGGGGAGGGAAAAAAAAGAAGGGAGAAGAAAGGCATGCACACGCTCCTCTTCATCTCACACTCCTGCCCTCTGTCAGAAACCTTATCAGCATCTTTAAGAGACCATGTTCTGCTGTCTGGGAACACCACCTCCCTCACTGACTGTGAGCTGATGTCTTAGGTCCTGTCCCTCGTCCCGGCCCTGGGGTGACCTCGTGCCCTCACATCATGCCCACACACTCCCCAGTGCTCAGGGTCCCCTGACACCAGGACATGCCAGTGCCTGGGAGTGTCAGCTCTGGCTGGCAAACAGCCCTGCTGCAGGGAAGTGGCCATTTGCATCTCCCTTTGGGGCGCACATCATTTCCTCTGCTGTCCCACCAGCCTCAGTGAATGGGCAGGGGTGGGGACTGGGTACCACGGGAGGCAGGTGGCTCTCACCCCATCCCTGCCATGGAGGAGGCGACTGCTCCTGCTCCACTCCTTTCAGCAGGAGAGACAATTGTCCATCAGCTGTTTCTCCCTGAGGTGTTCAGAGCATGTTTAACACCCCAGCTCTCCTGTCTGCCCTCCCCGCTGACCCAGCGCTGGGCAGCCAGGGAGATTTCACCCGTGCCAGCCCAGCTACCCCCACTATTACAAGACATTCCACTTCCCCTGGATTACCGACAGTTTTTCCTCTCTTCCCCTCAATAAATATGGATGTGCAGCTGCTGCTGGAAAGAATCAACACAAATAAAAAGGGGCAGGCGGCGAGCCCCGTGCGCTTCCCCCGGCACGCGGTCCCAGCGCGGCGCCTGTCCTGGATCCAGGTGTTTTGGAGGTGGGGGCAGGTGGGGGTGCCTCTCCACAAATACCAGGCTCAGGTGTCTGTGAAAACAAAGCAATACTAACAAACCATTGGGATGGATATGGTATTTAAGGGAGAATCAGGCAGCATTCCTTTGCCCCAATGTCTGGATGGAGGCGTCGGGATTAAACAGCTCTAGCACGCCTCATCCCAACAGCTCCTCCTGGCCTTTAAAGGCAAGGATGTGCCCTGCTCCGTGTAGTAATCTCCTAATCACTAAATTAACTTCCATCTCAGTTACAGCACACTCAGAGTCTATTAGTAAATCATGTCCTGGCTGCTTAGCAACTTTTGTTATAAGATTCCTATTAGATCACGTTTCAAACCGACGGAGATGGAAGAGCTATTATCTTAATAAGTTAAACATTAAAGGCACTGCGGCGGAGACTGGGAGGGCTCCAGCTGCATGCAGCCACATGTGCACATGTGCACAGCCCGTGTGGGCACAGCCCATGTGTGCACAGCCCGTGTGGGCACAGCCCATGTGTGCACAGCCCGTGTGGGCACAGCCGTGGTGTGGCGGGGACCCCTGCACCCTGAGCACCCCCGGGACTGGCTCCGTGCCGCAGCGCACGTCTCTCCTGGCTCCCAAAGCCCAGGCAGAGCCGGTTCCCCGCTGGGCTTCATTTCAGAGTCCAGGGCTGTCATTACAGGCAGGAAAAACACAGAGAAGTGTTTGATCGCTCATCTGTGCAGCGATTTCCATCCAGCCCCGCAGCGCATTCCCCCTGCGTGGGGCAGGATGGGGGAGCAGGGTGCCCAGCAGCACCCATGCCCTGCTGAGGAGGAGGATGGATCCCGGCCCGTGGTGCCCGGGGCGCACACAGGCACGACTGGGTACCATACGTGCCCACCAAGCCGGGGCGAGGAGGCTGTACTGGCAGTCGCTGGTGGCAGATTGCCTCCAGCCCTCTTCCCCCTCGCCGCGCTGCACGCTGGCTCCTCCAGCTCATCGGCGTGAAATTTAATTTGCAGCAATCAGCTGGAGGTGAGGCAGGCGCCGAATTAGCTTGACGTGATGCTCTCGCCTCCTCCCAGACCCCCTCCCCAGCTGAGGGCAGGCGGCCGAGGCACGCAGCCCCCTGCCCATCACCCCTGGGCCAGGGGGTGCCCCCACCCAGGGCCGTGCCAGGCACGCAGGAGCCACACTCCTGCCTGGTTACACGAGAGACACAAAGGGTGAGTTATGGCGTGGCTGGATGCGCACATATTCTGATAAGGAAGAATAATAACTTGTCAGAGATATATATATGATATGTGTTTTCTTTCCAGACAGAATATATATTGGGATAATTCATCAACTTGCCTGGCACTGGCCAGAACAGAGCGAGAAGAGAAAGAGAACCACGATAAAAAGAAGCCAACGCAATAAAACCCCTTGGCACTGAGTGCTGCCTCCGTGCCGGGTCCCTCTGCTCCGAGCTGCGCCTGGCAGGGATCCCCTGGCTGCTGCCCTGGGTTCGGGGCTGCGGCTGGCACAGGGTGGGCACCGCCGGCACAGGAACCCACGGATGAAGCCACGGGGGCAGCGCCGTGGCTGCCGCAGCGCAGCGCTGCCAGGCGGGCAGAGGCTTTAGCAGCAAGCCGCCGTGTTTACCCAGAGGGGACACTGGAGATAACAGCGGCTTTACCACACCGAGCCCTAAATCCTGCTGAAACGTTACGGCAGAGCCAAGCGGCGTTCCCTGCGGCGGGAGAGGAGAAGAGCTCCTGGCGAGCCGCCACCGGCCCCCGTGACACCCACCACAGCCTCCTGCAGCCCCCAGAGCTGCTCCTCCATGATCGCAGCCCGCAGCAGCATCTGCTGGGAGGGACAGCTGCTTCAGGAGCCCAGGGGGAAGGAGAGGGCTCCATCCACCGGGAATCACCCGCTCGCCGGGTGCAGGCAGGCAGGTGGTGCAGCCACAACGCGTTCCCGTGCCCACAGAAACAGCCAGATTTCCCTCCCGTGAGCCAAGGGGTTAGAAATAAAGCTCCTCGCCAATTAATTAGCAGTTTCCTTTGTTTGAAAGACAAACACGCCGGTAAATAAAAGTCATGGCAAGGCAGGGTAGCACGGAGGCTGTGTCCCTGGCAAGGGGAGAAGGTGCTCGAGCGAGTCCCGGGGGGCTGAAAGGTAGCATAGCCTTATTAGCAATTTAGCACTGTGATCTGCCTGCAACTTTTTGCCCCATGAGTTGTTGAACAGATTAAAGCGTGGGCTTTTATCCATTCGTATGGAAACATAAATATTACCAGTGCTTATCCTCCTGGAGCCTGGGTCCCTCCATCCTGCAGCATGAGCATGGGCTGAGCATCGCCAACGCAGCATGGGATGCGGGATGCACCTCCCAAGACATCCAGGACCTGCAGCCACGCGGGACATCGCCACGTGCGGCGCCGCGGTGGCGCCAGCCACGCACCTGCTCCTGAAACAATAAGCAGAGATCAATGTTCTGGGTAACTTTATGATGCAGAAATATGCAGCATAATTCAATTTGCAGCAAGGGAAACAAATGAATCTCTGCTTGCTCCCCTCTCCTTTTTTTTCCCCTCCTTCCCACCCTCATTTGATACCGCTCCATGTGGCAACATCAAACAATCTTTGAATATTTTAGCTCCTGTAAAATATTTATATGCCAATGCAAGGAAGGAAATGGGTCGCTTCCAAGCCGTGTAAACAAATGCCTCCTAACAGCTGGATCCCTGGCAGCGCTCGCCGGGCGAGGATGCCGCCCTGCCGCCGTCACGCTCCCAGGTACTCAAAACACTCCAGGCCCTTGGCTGAGCATCACCAAGAAGGGAAGGGGAGGATGAGAGGTGATGCAGCCCTGCTGATGGAGCACCCTGCCCTCCCCTGCTTGGCAGA
This sequence comes from Podargus strigoides, assembly GCA_028020825.1. Lineage (NCBI taxonomy): Eukaryota > Metazoa > Chordata > Aves > Caprimulgiformes > Podargidae > Podargus > Podargus strigoides. Next base: position 804,457 of record CM051646.1, read on the forward strand.
AAGGGGGGCGGAGGGGACGTGCTGAGGCCCCCAGAAGAGCGAGGGGAGCGTGAGGACCTGCCCTCTGCCCTGGCAAGGCAGCGCTGCCCCCGGCCGACTGGAGATTGAGGACTGCCATTAAAATGTCACCCAGAAAATTATTAAGTTAAGGTAAACCACTTCCACGCGTCAAAAGCAAAGGCAATCAGTCCCAGGCATGTCCCCCTAGGAAATTATGTGGAGTAATTAATCAAAAAGCTAATGAGAAATGTGTTTTCTTTCCCAGCCTAACACCACATCATATTCTTATTAGCCAAGGTTATTACAATAGTAATCATGCATGCTCCCAGTTCAAATTGGGTGGTTCTTTTTTTGCTCCACTGCCACCAATTTGGAAAGTCGTTAATGGGAAAGATAAACCCCCATACACAAACCAGCCCTTGCTGCTCATTCACTCGGTGTGTGATCATCACCTCCCCTCACGCCGCGCCACCCCTGCCCGCCGTGGGCCTGGCAGAGCTGTGGCACAAACCAGGGAGCTGTGGGGTGAGGCTGCCAGCTCCCCCCATCCCTCCTGCTCTGCTCTTCCAGCCCTTTCCCGGCATGGAAATGAACACTCCAACTCCAGCAGAACGGGCACGGGGAGGGGGAGCTGTGCGGTCTGCGAGGGCTCGGGGCCGGTGGGGCTGGGTGCTCGCCCCTCCGGTGCGTCCGCCCTGTGGATGCCTGGCAGGGGGATCGGAGCTGTTCCATAAACGGGGCTGTAAGTGGGTAATTTGCTGGGTTTGATGGGTTCCCCCTCCACACGCCTCGGCGTGCAGGCATCTGCCAATCTTCTTCCCAGCCCTAAACTGCACAGTCAGCAGCCCAGCAAAGGGAAAACATCTCTGCTTGATATTCAGCATTAAATAATTCAGCCCCCTACAGAGAGACCGGGGAGAAGAATGAGTCTGACAAAAAAATATAAAGATTTCCTATGGCATGTTAAGAATGCATTGACCTGATTAGCTCACTGGAGGGATGCTGAGCCACCATGGAGCTGAGGAGGGAAACCTAGCCTAGCAGTGACAGCAGAGCAGCGAGGACCTCAGTGGGGCAAACACAACCCAGCAGTGCACAGGAGCATTGCGTGTTTCCTTGCAAAATCTCTTTTTCTTGCTTGTGCCCATGCAGTGTTGGAGGTCTTGCTGCAAAAGGGTGTTCCTGCCCGTCACAACTCCACTGGGGGGCATCCCTCAGGGCTCTGTGTGCAAGGGAACCTCGCTGGGCATGCCAGCAGACGCTCTGCCCCTCCGCCTCCCCTGCCCGCGACACCGCTTAGGAAGCAGCGTGATCTCTCCAGGATGTTTGGCAGCTCCAGCTTTGATGTGTGGATTAATGAGAACTGACACCACTGGAGCAAAGCCTTCAGAAGCCCAAAGGCAGGGCCCAGGGCAAGACTGGAGGGGACGACACTCGCTGCACGCTCCCTTTGATTGCTCCGTGCTTGGCTTCGCCTCCTGGCAGCGGGGCGAGATGGCAGCACACAAAGTCAGGCTGCCCAGGGCTGGCTGGCTTCAGCGGGGGCCACAGCCTTGTTGGGACCCCACTGCTCCCACTGGGCACCAGCACTGGGGCTGGCACTGCAGTGGCACCCTGGCCTGTGGAAACACTGACAGCCCAGTGAGAGGCAGGAGCTGGGGTGCTGCGGGAGCCTAGGCTGGAGCCGCACAATTCTGCTCCCACTGGTGAAGGTGGATGCTCACCTGCAGCGCTGGAGCAGCACCAGCCAAGAAAGGGGTGCGGTGTCCCCACTGTCCTCTGCACGGAACAGGCTCCTCTCTGGGCTGGGGTCCTCATGGCACGGCTCTGGAGCAGGGCTGGGTTTGGCCTGGGCAGCTCACCTGAGCACACCTGGAGGGAAAACAACAGCAGCATCGCCACCACAAACACCCTGAAGAGGAGCCCACACCATACAGTAAACTCCCTCCTCATCTGCTAACTGCATCGCCTCCAGGCAGAACAGCCAGGGGCAAAGGGCTCCACTCTGCTGATGCTGAGCAGGATGAGGAAGGTTGCAGCGTGAGCAGCGGCCAAGAGCCTCTAACCCTCCCATGAAGGGGGGGTCCCCACTCTCCAGCAAGGTGGGAGCCCCTGCGCCCACCACCCAATGCGCTGGCACCACGGAATGGGTGGGTGGGCAAAGGCCAGGGTGCCCGCTGTGCTCAGCAGCCAGGGCCCCTCTCTGCATTAAGAAGAAACCTATTAGCCAGTAATTACATGCAGGCTAGAACACTCGGGTTTTATTCCAGCCATAAAGCACTCCACAATTATAACCTGCAGCTCCTGCCAGAGGGTGTTTACTGTTAGAGCAGCACAGCACGGCACCAGCCTGGCACCCCCAGCAGGCAGCGGGTCCTGCCCAGGCACTGCTCTGACACCCCCAGAGCAGCCGAGGCCATGGGGGTGTCTGGGACCACGGCCGGGAGCCAAGGTGGGGTCCTGAAGCCCACAGGCAGTGGGGAGGGGGTAAAGCAGACCCTGGCCGGAGCTGGAGCGGCTCTCCTCCCCGCAGGTGACACACAAAGGTCAGCCTTGCTCCTTGCAGTCCTGCAGTCCTCAGCCCCAAAGCCTCAGCCCTCCACAGCCCCCTGCTCCTGGAGGCAGGGACCACCACGCTGCCCCCAGACCCATCTCCACGCATGGGGACACAGCACTGTTCCCAAGGGCTGGCAGCAGGGCTTGGGGGACCGCGGGGAAACTGAGGCACAGGAAACCTCCCACGCCCCGCACGAGCAGGGCCCAAACCAGGAGCCCAATTACTCGGTCCCTTGCTCTAACCACCAGATAACACATCTAAAACGTGTTTATTTCCATCCAGGCTGCTTTTTAATTTGATTATTTATCTCCCGTTTAGCCTCTGACAGATCAAAGGCTCAGCGGAGGGGAAGGGGAGCCGGGCTGCGCATGAAAATGAGCCTTGATACATAATTAATTAACATAAAACAGTTTCATTAGGAGACGGTGTTACCACGGCTGTTTGTCTTAAAAATTTAAGCTGTGTAAAGAGCAGAGGGGAAAAGGCATCTCCTGGGGGGCAGCCCTGACCTGGCATCGCCCGCCCCAGCCCCGGCGAGCACGGCGACGGGCCAGAGCACGCCCCTCCGCGTCATTAATTGCGTGCAAGGTCTCCTATCCTTGATTATTAATCTGTTTTTAATTCTATTAAGAGATGGCCAGGAGAAAAAGAGTATCAATTTGAGATTAACAAGGTTATTAGCACTTAATTATGTGAGGTGTCTTTGTAATTGAAAAAGGGGAAGCGCCATAAATATCCCCAGCTCCTGGGGGCTGGCGGGTGGCTCTTTCTCCACTGGGCTGTGGAACCATAAATATTAAATATCTCGTGAAAAAAAAAATAAGATTACAAGGCAGAGAGAGGATGCCCTCTGGATATTCCGGCGCCGAATGTTCTTGCATTTACAAATATTCATTAACTGGGATCTGCAAAAGTTATTTCCACCAAGACTCAGCGAATGAGCGAGAGAGAGAGAGAGAGAGGTTATTTAAAAAAAAAAAAATAGAGTCTAGAGTAAATATTATTAGTAATTTTTATCTCTGCATGTCCCTAATTATGGAATAATTAGGGCAAGCGCACATATGCATATACAATCACTAACCTGTCGGGCTTGGGGGTTCTCCTGCCTGGCCCTGCCGCTGGCTGTGGGATGGAGCTGCCAGGGAAAGGGATTTTCCCCCATGATGGGGACCCCGCCGCGGCACCGCTGTCCCCGAGGAACCCCCAGGGGGGTGAGACCTCCATCCTCACCAGGACAGGCACGGGTGGAACCCCGCAGCCCTTCGCCACAAGCAAACCCTCCCGCCAGCGAGCAGGGGTCCTGGGAGCGGGGGGACAAGGTGGAATTAAGCCCTTAATCTTAACTAAACACATTACCAATGGGCTCATCAACAAAAATCTAATTAGGATGTGTGAGGCCAAGCTTAATTGCTTGTCCTTGACATGAATAATGCCCCACGTAAGCCTATTAGCCAGTGTAAGCCTATTATTATTATTATCATGCTTGCTGTCAAAAGTATAAAAGTAAAACAGTCGAACAGGGGGGGAAAAATAATGTTGGGCAATTAGCAACGCAACGCCAGACAAATCAGCTCATTAATTGTTGGAGGGAGCAGGTTCCCAGTTGTTAGGAAGCACCCACTGGGGGCTGGGACACCGGTGGCAGCATGGCCGGACACAGCGGTGCCGAGGACAGCACCAGGAGCACGTGGCAGCTGGTGCTGTTCGCTAATTAAACCCGGCTAACGAGGAAATGAGGATGCAGGAGGTGGCTGAGCACGCCGCCCCCGCGCACGCACACGCTCCACCCGCACTTATCGCTCGTCACAGGATGTTTACAATAATTTTTAATTTGCGCGATTATTAATCGTGGGTGGGGGTTTTTTCTATCTGCCTAATTTGCATAATAATTACTCTGCTCCCTGTTTGCCGTGACAGCGTTGTGAATTAAATTAAGATTTTAATATTCATTTTGGGGGGGGCTAAAGCTAATCGAAGTTGCTGCTCTGTGCCAAGGTGGGGGTTATCAAAGAGCAGGGCTTCCCATCGCCCCCTCACCCCAGAGCACCCCGCAGCGCTGTCCCAGTGCTCTGCCACCAGAACCGCCCCGACGCAGCCACACCTGGGAGGAGCGCATGGTGAGGCGGGACGCAGAGCAGAGGCGACGGGACACGCTGGTCTCCCTGCTCTCTCCCATGAGACAAACAGAAGTTGATGCTGTTTTCAGGTCCTAAATCACCACGCCAAAGCAAGCTAAAAAAAACCAAAGGCAGTTGTTAGTTACACTAAGTGTACACAGGGGTTCCAGGACTGCTAGAAACGTGACACGGTGAATTAAAAACAACAGGAAGGAAGTCCCAAGAGCAGATTTTGTGGTTGTACTTCTCACCCACAGCCCTCGAGAATCACCGCAAAGAGCAGCTCCGACCACGCGCCCCTGACCGCTGCTGGAGGCGTTGCCATGGAAACTGCTGCCTGCCTTTCATCCCTGCTCCCTGGGACCTCCACGAGAACACCTCTATTTATTTCCACAAGTGCTTTCTCACAAGCAGGGATGAGGAGAAGCTCTCTGCCTGCCCTCCAGCTCCATGCCTGGACAAACACGATCACAGCAAGGGGTTAGGTGAGCCCCCAGGCAGCCACCTCTGGGGCGACCAACCCACCACTGCTGGCTACTCCCAAGCAACACTCAGGGGACAGAGCTTAAACACCCTCTGTATGTTCCCTTCCACAAGAAACTGACCCCTAAAGAGTTGTGGGGGCTCCTGAAGTATCTGCATTGCAGGTTGGTGTCTCAGCCTGTTGTAGGAGAGGGCAGGGCAGCTCCCAGTACACAGCAGTTTTCGGGTGGTGTTGCTCACTGGAAGAACTCGAACACAACTGAAACTGCGACTGAGTTGTGGAACAGAGCGACCTACTGGATGAGGTGAACTCTCAAGTGACCAAAAAGTGCTCAGCACACTGGTACCACGAAGGAAAACCTGAGATTTAGGACACCTGATGACTCATGAACTGCCTTCAGAGGACAAAGCATTTGGCATAAAACAATTAAGCATGTATTTTCTACAGTTTGTTAGAAGACAAATAAAGGGACCAGAGGCCGGTGCCTGCAGCACCTCTCCTCCTCGCTCAGCCCCTGCGCTGCTCCAGGCAGCTCTGCTGCAGTTCTCTGCGCTCATCCTCTCTGTCCAACAGGAAAATCCTCTGGATTCAGCCTTCCCTCTTGGAAAACAGTCCTCTGGGACGCTGAGCGCCGAGGACAGGGCTTGGTGCAGGCAGCGTGAGCCACCTCGCAGCGCCGGTGACCCGTGGCCACACCACCTTCAGGAGCGCCGCTTCGCCTTGTTCCTCATCTCCCCTACATGTCCTCCACGCTCCACTTGTAGGCCAGCTCCTGAACCGCCTTCTTGTTGGCGATCCTGGCAAAGCGCTGCTGCTCGAACCCGTTGGACCTACAAAGCAACACCGAGAAGAGCGTGGGCTGCGGCGCAGGAGCTCTTCTAAAGCAATGAGACTTTTTTAGAGACATTATGAGTTTTACACTACTTTTACTCCGGGTGTTTCCACCTCGATCTGTGGTTAACAACAGTTAGTGTCTCTGAAGTGAGTTCTGTCACCTACAAGCCGAGGGCAAGGGGGGGTTCTCTCCCTGCCTGCTGCTGGGTGTCTGTGTAGGAGAAGCTACTCACACCCTCGCTGACAGCACCGGCCCCGCTCCCTTCTGTCCCAGACAAGCACAAATTCATCACCCATTTGTAACTTCACACCTTCAACCTTACTACTCCAACAGTCTCCTTCAGCTGATGACTGGGAATGCTTACACTGCCAACACTTTGAAGCAAAACCTCATTTATTTTTCCTGTTACTCTACCACGTCACTCTCAGGAACACGTACCTGTCCACACCGTCCCAGCGATGCCCGGGCCATATGTTAAATCTGTTGAGTGGAGGTGTTGGTCCCTTGTACCTAGGTTTTTCTAGAGACAGAAAGAGCAACACAGACATTTACTACTCCAGCACAATCAGGTGGTCAGATCATCATCAACCCAAGAGGTACCTACAGGTACCTACAGTGGCCAACTACAGCTCACTGAGGAAACTTCCAAAGATAAGCTTAATGCAACTGGAGTCTGGTGACTTTAATCACTGCCCTCTAACAAATAACAGTCACCATGACTGGTAACAAGGCAATAATGGCAACTACTGCTACGACGCCAGCCTCAGAGAATTAGGACTAAGCTGGCTCTGTCAGTCTCAGGCCATTTATTTCACAGCAGCTGCATTTCCATGCTGCTGGGGCCTTAAACCACAGGCTGGTGTAACTCAGCATCCAAACCTTTCTTTTCTTTGTTCTCTTTGGCCTTCCTTTTTTTGATTAACTCAGCCATGGGGTCTCCTTCTCTCTCTCGTGTTCTCAGCATTTGATCCAGATCCTGGTCATCAATGTAACGGGCCAATGGCTTCTGCATCTCTTTAATTGCATCTTCCACCTTCTGCTGCTGTTGCCTCCCCTGTGCTAGCCTGAAAACAAACACAACCTTTCACTCCAAAGCCAAGACATCATTTACTGTGATTTGCAGGACTGATCACGGTCCTGAACTTCCACTGTGTGTGCAACAACGGAGGGAACAATTGAGGGGGTCTCTAAGACGCATGGAACACGTGCTCTCCCAGTCCCAGGCTCCAGCTCAGAATGAAGTGACATGCCACCAACACCATCACTGAGAGTGGCACCAAAACTGGGCTAAAAAGCAGGGAGTGGATAGTCCTAGCTGTCACCTGTGGCCCAAAATCCACGCCAGGGAGCTCTGGAGAACCATCAGGACCATACCCTTTTCCCCACTTGGCGTATTGCTCGTCTCTCTCCAACTCTGCTTCCTCTTTCCGCCTCTGCTCCAGCCGCTCCTGCGCCAGGTCCCTCTTGCGGCCTGTCTTGTCTCGGAAGACGGTCTCAGTGTGTTGGGATTCCTCTGCAGGGGGCAGATGCCTCAAGTCACACGTTTTGGAACATTTTTGGCGTCTCCAGATAATTCAACAACTCACCACAACTCATCTCAACACGTTTTCCTTTCACTTGTTCCAGCCTCTGAAAGATCTTATCACCCAAACCCAGGCAGGATCACAGCTCCTGCTTTTAGCTGCTGCCCCATGCAGCCACGCTCGTACCCTGAGCAATTTGAGTATCAGCCTGCTGCTCCAGGCATGAAAACAGGGCAGACAAAGGAAGCTTTTCACCCTCCCCACAATTTCACTGGCTTAGCTTTGAAATCACTGTTTAGAAACCTTTCCTTCCAGAGGCTCAGTGACCCTACTCAAGAAATCCTTCGGCATGCCTAGATGCTGCTCCACAGGGATGCCCCAAATCACCACCCCAGCACCAGAGGCTGACAGAGCATCGAGAGGCAGCTGAAAACAGAGGAAAGGAAAGCGAGCTGGTGCTCGTGTGGCGTTTTTACACCCCTACCTACCTTCCAAGTGCTTGTTATTTCTCTCATGCCTCCTGAGCTCCTGCTGTTCCCTCCGCAACACCCCAGCTGACACCAAGCCAGCTTTGACTTTAGATAACATCACGCTGGTCTGCAAATCAAACAAAAATTGGATTTACTGCCAGCTGAGAGCTGTCCAGTGATCCAGAGGCATAATGAGGGGATGGCCCAAAATCAAGAGACAGTTGTGTTACAGAGCCACTTTGCCAGCATCCTCACACACAACTGCCCCAGACCTCCAGAACCAGAGTGGAGGGAGGCAGAGCTCCTCTCTCACGCCTCTTCTTATTGCAAGCAGAGGGTCTGGCACAGCTGCATACATGTTCTCTATGAAATTCCTACTCCAGAATTTGTAAGTCGTCGGATTTTTACAGTTTTATATCAATAGGAAGTTATCTACAGCCTAAATGAAAAGATTAAATGCTTACCTCCTTGGGAGATCCCTTAGCGCCACGGTGGCGGTGAGGTGAGAGGTCAGGGGGACTCCTTGAACTGTGCTGATCCTTTCCAGCTGCCAGAGTCCGTCGTGGGGGAGATAAATCAGAGTCTGAAGATCTGCTGTGACTCTGTTTGAGGGGCCCACGCTTCGGGGAATCGCTGCGTAGAGGGCCCAGCCTGCGGTCTGCATCAGCGGCGTTCCGCGTACCCCTCCATGGAGATGGGGAGCGAGAGTCGTGCCTCGGGCACCTCTGAGGCGAGGGCACTGGCCTAGGCTTTTTCGTGGCTGGAGAAGCACCTGCAGTAAAGACATATTAACTAAAAATCACAGAATTAGACAGAATTAGTCCCACGAAAGGACTCAATGTGATGGTCCATGAGGTTAACACCACCACAGAGCAGGCACCCAGCAAAGCACAGGGCAGGCAGGCCAAACTCTTGTGCAACTCACCTTTTGTTCTGCTCTGCTTTTCCAGACTAGGTGACCCCCTCCTCTTTCTCCGAGGTGGTGACAAATCTGGGTCGGAATCGTGCCTCTTCTTCCGTGGAGGGGACAGATCTGGAGTAGCCTGACGCTTCTGGCGCAACGAGGACTCGTCAGAGACGCTGTGCCTGAGCTGAGGTTGCTCTCCTCGCACCCCCCCTGACTGTGACTTGTCTGTGGGTTTGCAGCCCTTTTTCCCCATTGTTGAACTGATACTCTTTACAGACTTCTCTGGGGTGTCGTGGCGCTGTCGCCTGGGAGGGCAGGAGGAGAGGAAATATGAGAGTTAGATTTTTGTTTGGTTTGGTGTCTCTGGACTGGAAAGAAAAACTGAGTGGGACCTGTAAAGCTAGCAGCAGAGATCAAGGCTGAAAACACCTTTCTGAACACAAATTCACGCTTGATTCTGCGCCTCTGTAGCAACCTGCATCACTGGGCCACAGACTTCCCAAAGCAGATCCCAGAAACCCTTCGAGGCCGCCTGGGTCACAGGAAAGCTGGAATTTCAAAGTCTCCAGGGACCTTTGCAACACTCAGACCCGATTTTGTGCCCTTGTATAATCATTTCTCACAAGGAAACACCCCACCTGAAAGCTGTGTGACCATCACATGCTGGATCTACAGCGGTCATCACCCACATTTCCCTGACCCTGGCAGAGGACTGTGGGACAGGTTTGTGTAAATGCAGAAACCCAGACAGCATGCTGCCTGCCAGCTCCCCCCACAGGCAGAGGTTATTCAGCAGTGGATAAGGAATCCCTCCCTATGCCACCTCCCACATTTCACAGCAAAGCACTTATAAAACAAGACAGACAATAACAGAAAACAAGAGTTAACCAACAGGAGAATTTCTAGTTGGAGCCCCATACCTCATAGTAGCTGCAGGTACTGAAATATCTGAACTTTGTGAGTCTTCGTTCTGGTCTGAAGAAAAACAATCAGAAAGTCACCATCATTACAGCTCTCCACAGTTCACAATCACTTCATCATTTCAAGGAAGTTTTAATTGTGGGGTTTTTTTAGCTAGTCTTAATTTTACCTTGCAGCATCATTGTTTAATCAGTTAAATGTTCAGGGAGAGGGTGTGGAAAGGTCTGCTCTCACCTCCTAGAAGTTTCCACTTCTCATTTTTTCGGAATTCTTCCATGAGCTTCACTTCATCGGGACGCTCGTCGATAAACTCTGCCACCTGAAGGTAAAACACCAGAGTAAACAACACAGCTGCAAAGAGAGGACTTCTACCCTCTCAGGCAAACAATTCAGCACAACTGCACTGCTGTGTGACCATCACTTAGCTGCCTTCCTACAGGCAGATCTCAAAACAACTTTGAAAAGCCTTCGCCTTCAGTGTTTATCTCTTCGTTGCCCAGATTTCCTGCCTGTGCCACAGGCCACACTGCAGCGGGCCGCGGGCTCTGGCAGTCACACAGTGACCTTCTGCCTTGTCTTGAGCTGCTGTTTGAAACTTGTGAGAACCACTGTACTGGCCCCATCCCTTCGGCACTTGTGGAAATGCAAACAAGTAAAGAACCGGCGACTTTTGTTTGCAGGGAGCTACTTCAGCCCCCATGTGCTTAGAGCAGAAAACTCACACGTCCCTGCTACAGAACCTACCTATAAAGGAGGCGGCGAGGAAGGGTTCAGCAAGCGCTTCCCAAAGAGAGACACGAAGGGGGCCATCAGGAGAACGGTTTAATTTAGGAAACTGCCTTTGACGTAATTCCCTGCCCTTAAACACTCACCACAGGCATGTCCCCTTCATCCTCCTCTTCCTCCTTCTCCTGGACAGCAGCAATGCTATTCCAGCTGACATCATCGTCCACGATCCGCATCCTGGAAGCGGGGAGGGGGGCCCTGCCGTCAGACCACCAGCAAGGGAGGGACCTGCCCGCCCGCTGCCGCCACGAGGGTACGGGGATAGAGGGATTTCTGGCCCTGGGGGGCCTGGAGCGTGTCCCGGCCCCGCGGGACGAGGATAAAGGGCTCAGAGGGGGGATTCCGCCCGGGAAACCCCCAGGCTGAGGCCCACAGCGGGTGAGGCCTACCGCGAAGGGCCGGGGCTGGCGCGGACCGCCGCGTCCCGTTTCCCCGCAACTCACCCGCCTCTACCGGCCCCGCCCGGCTGCTGCTTCTTGCGGCGGCGGCGGGGCTGGGCGGCCTCGGAGACAGCCGGCCCGCTCAGGTACCGCCGCAGGTACTCGGCCTTCGACGGCCCCGGCGCTGCCATAGTGCTGCGCACCCGGAAGTGAACGGGGAGCGCGAAGGGCACGTCGGGACGTGGGCGGGGCCTCGCGGGGGTGGGCGGGGCCTGGGGCGGCGCGGTGGGCGGGGCCAGCAGCAGAGACAGACACGGCGCCGCCATGAACACCTTTATTGGGGGGGCGCAGCCCTCAGCGCACCCCAAAATGACCTCCCCCCGCCCGCACACTCAGCAGCGCCCCTCCGGGGGAGGCCGCGATGCCGACAGCCGCTGCCTTCCGGCTGGAGTGGATCCCCCGGCGCATGTGCAGCCCTGGAAGGGGAGAAGGGACCCAGTCCCCAACAAGTCCTGGTCCCCACAGCCATGGGGGGGGAAGATGACGAAGGGGTCCGGTTGCCCCTGGCTACCGGCCCGAGGCTCCCTCTGCCTCGTATCCCTCTGTCTTCATATCGTTCAAGCCCAGGTCTTCATTCTGCTCAAATGTTCGCTCGTAGTGCTCCACTGTCAGCTCTGGGTCCTCTTCAGGGGCGTAGACGTTCTGTGGGGCGAGACAGAGGACACCTTCACATCCCTCTTCTCAAAATCCCTGGCACCAGCACCCTGCAGCAGCACCCAGCGAGGGCAAGGGGCTTCTGGACACCCCTTAAGGGTGAGGCTTGTCTGTCACCCCACACAGAGAGTATGACTCTAGCCAGCCCCAAAGGGAACCCTGCCCAGCAACACACATCAGGGAAATAAAGAAGAAAATCCACTCAAAGTGCTCAGGAGAGTTGGAGAAGTTCATCTTTCGAGTGCATGAGGCTGTACCTGAAGGTAGCTGTTGCCCGCAGGGTCATCCATGATGAAGCGAGCCTTTGTCTTCCCCTCTATGACCTGCAGAGACAGCACGTTAAGACATTGAGGCTCTTTCTGATCCTTCAAGCACTTTTGGCACCAAGAAATTCACTTTAGACAGTTCTAACATTTCCCTCCGTTTAAAAAAAAAAACAGCAATAGCTTGATAAGCATGTGAGGACAAGCACACAACACTAGAAAAGGTAAGGCAACACTTGCCGAGGAGTTCAGTTCAACATAAGGTGGCAAAATCACGTTGCAGAGCATGGAAAATTAAGTGCTCTCACCTCACGCAGTTTCCCAAGGAACTCCTGCAGCTTCTGGGCTTTGCTGGGCGTGGAGCTGTCCCCTAGCGTGAAGGGGTTTCTCTCAACCTGAAAGAAAGACCCAGTGGCTCAGCCAGCCGTGAGACACCCAGCCCCAGAGCCAGGCCGAGCGTTCCCCAGGGGTCCGAGCGCCACCAGGCAGCAGTGCAGGGCACTCACCAGCTCCCCAATGTCCTTCAGCAGCCCTTCCAACGTGGTGAATTTGCCCCCCAGTGCTCCCATCCCCAGCTCGAACTCCAGCTCTGGGATCTCCACGCTGCACGTCTCTGACTGCAAAGGGTGACACCCCCTCTGAGCCCCCACGGAGGGACAGCTGGGCCCCTTACAGGTACCCCAGGACACCGTACCTTTAGGATATCCCTGGTCATGTCGGAAGGGTCTGTGATCCGAAGGGTAATCCTGGTGCCTTGTGGTTCGATTGCTCCTCCAGACTTCACCTAGGAACAGCCAGCAGTCAGCTGCACAGACTTCAATCATGCCGTGATGCTTTAAGAGGGCTGAACCCCCCAAACTTGGGGACAGTACCTTAACCCAGGGGGCCTGGGCAGGTGTGACAGTGGCTGACTCCCTCCCAGCCTGGCTTCCCAAACAGCCACATGGCAGAGCAGAAGCCAGGGACTCCCAAGAAACACCTCCCCACAAAAGCACAGACCACCACTGTCCCCTGAAAAAAGGGTCAGCAGTTTTCCAGCTCACCTCATTTGTCCTGTGCCCACAGGAGTCGCAGTTTGTGGCCATGATAATCACTTCTTTGAAGTGTGGGATTTCTGGAGCAGACAGTCAAGGGAAACTCCAAAAGGAATGTCTCAAAGCACCAGCCTGCATCCTCTTCCCTGCCTCAGCCCTTCCCCAGGTGGCGCAGGAGCTCACTGGGAAGTTGTGAGCGGCACTGAGGCAGATCTACACCCTGACAGGCTCTACTAGAAAGAATGTATTCCTTAATTATTCCATAATTTATGGGTGCAGGAGAGAGACTCCTACCCCCACGCCAGCCCCCTTGCAGACCCCGCAGAAGGCACCGATCTGCAAAGGATACGCACTAACTTCATGTTTGTGTGAGCTGGAGCGTTGCACTCGGGGCAGTTGGTGTTGAACTGCAGGACCTGGGTCACAGGAACGGAAAGGAGAATCAGAAAGTCCCAGCCAGCCCAGAAAGCCCCTCCTGGGTGTCACTCACCTGGGCACAGCTGCCGTTGCACTGCAAAGTCACCCACCTCATTCCTCAGGTCCTCCACAGAATCAGCTGGCCTCTCTTCCAGCTCCTCTCCCTGCAGGAGGGGACACCAGAAGCAGCGTTAACTTCTGTTCCTCGACTCAGGGTCTCCCAGAGAGCGAGGGGACTGACCAGCCCTGCTCCTGCTGGCCTCGCACATGAGGCAGGCTGCTGGCACCACAGCTCCCCGTTACCTCCAGTCCCAGCATGGCAGCCTGCTGGGGAGTCCTCCTGTAGTGAGTGACCACGAGAGCTTCATCCTTCTGTGGCGCGCAAGGGTTCTCCACAAAGCTGTTCCCGGAAGGATCGTCTATGACCTACGGGAGAACCGAGCCTTAGGAAGCTGTCCTGCACCACCCCTGTGCAAAAAGGGGCTGCGTGCCTGTGTGTACTCACAAAGGTGAAGGAGGAATGTACTTCTTTCAGCTGCTTTAGTCTACTGATGAACTCATCTATTTTACGTGCCACCTCTTCATCCGTCGCCTGCAAAGAGGGCACGTTTGAGACTGACACCAGCGGCAGCCCAGCCATGAAGACAACACTGACAACAGCACAAACCAGAGAGCCCGTCGCACTCTCCTCATCAGCAGTGTGCAATGCCAACAGGCAGAGGATGAATGAAATAAGGGTTTGCTAAGCAGGTGTCCCTGAGGAGCTTCCCCTTTTGCTTACCCTGCGGATGGGCTGGTCCTGCTCCAGGCCCGCGACAGCTCTGTCAATGATCCCTTCGATGGTCGTAAGGACTTGGGAAGGAAGGAAAAGGGAAGCGATGGCACCGTTATGTATGCCACAGCAGCGCTACCACCCCGTCAGCCTGTGCCAATCCCCTGCAGCCTCCACATGTTGGCCCTGTCAAGTTTATTTGACCCCATGGAGAGGAGGCGAGGTCCTTAACCGGCGCCTACCGTGCACCCACTGAGGGCTGCGGGCCACATACCCACCTCCCTTCTGGGTGAAAGCAGGGATCTCAAAGTCCAGCTCTGGAATCCGAGCCGTGGCACAGTCGGTCTTCACCACCTCCCTGTTCATGTCCTACAGACGACAGTTGAAGAGCAGTGTCAGGATCCCCAGCAGGATGAGCTGAGCTCCCACACGCCCAGTGACCTCACTGGGGTACACAGCGCCCACCAACGCAGCAGCGTTAGCTCTAGGAGCCTCTGTGCGCCAGGAATAGGCACATTTGGGGCTGTAAATGGTTATTACCAAACAAACCACGGGCACACAGGCAGTACAGCCTCGCTGCTGGGGAAGGAGAGGGGAGCCCCCGCCCACCTGACGGGAGGTGACAGCCAGGGTGTAGCGCACACCCTGCTCCTGGATCCTGCCCGCCGACTGGATCTCCGTGTTGGACCAGGAGCAGCTGTCGCAGGCGAAGGAGCTGACGATGATCTCTTTGAAGAAGGGGATCCTGGTGAGCAGGAGCCGCGTCACCCCCTGCGGCAGCGAGGGGCCTCATGGGAACCCGAGTCCTCAGGGCGCTGTCACCCCAGGCCCCGTACCCCTGCCAACACCCCCCGGGCAGCCCCCCATCCCCCTGAATCACCCCACCTCCTCTCACCCCCCGGCAGGCCATACCCCCTCCTGCCCCCCAGTTCCCCCGCACCGGGACAAGCTGTGGCTCCTGCCCCTCACTCGCCCCGCAGGCCCCTGAACACAGACCTCATCCCCGGAGGCTGCTGTGGTCCTAGCCCGGGAGTCCCCCCCGCCGGGCAGGCCCCTGTACTCGGTCCCGGAGGCCGCTGTGGCCCAGGCCCGGCCCGGTGCCCCCCACCCCGGTAGGCCCCGGCGGCCCCGTCTGCCCCTCACGTTGCGGAAGCAGTTCATGCACAGAGACTCGATCTCCGCCGGCCGCTGCTCGCCGTCCTCGGCGCCAAGGGGCCGGAACAGGGGTCCCCCCGCCGCCTCCACCGCCCCCAGCGCCGACATGCTGCCGCCGCCACCGGAACCGGAACCGGAAGCGCTGGGCGCTGCCGTCACGTGGGGCGGGGCGGCCCCGGGGGCGGGGCGGTCACGTGAGGGGGGCAGTCACGTGAGGGCGGGCGGTCACGTGAGGACGCGGCGAGGCCTGGTCTGCCATGGCGGCGCCTTTATTGCAGTTCAGCTCGGCCAAACCGGCCCCGTTCCGCCATACCCGGCCCCCCCAGCCCCTCAGCGGCCCTCCCCGCCCCGCTCCCCCAGGCTGTGGGCCAGGTCTCTCCACAGGGCGTCGAGGCGGGCGCGCAGGTCCTCCACGGGAGGGGGCGCGTCCTGGGTGTCCCCCGCGTGGGGTGGGTGGGAGGAGAGCTTCATCCGCATGTCCTCTGTCTCCCGGTCCAGCGCGCGGGTGAAGGCCTGGATCTGGAGGTACGTGTCCCTGCGGAACTCCTCCACCCGCCGCTGCACCTCCCGCGCCAGCTCCTCCGCGGGGGCCGGCGGGTCCCCGGGGCCGCCGGGATAACGGCTGAGCTTCGCCTTGAGCTGCTCCAGGTTCCTCTGGATCTTCTGGTGGAGGTCCCGCGCGCTGCGGGTCAGCTTGGCCGACAGCTCCTGGATGTATTGGTTGAGCTGCTCCGGGCTGGCGCGGGCGTGAGGGACAACGTTTCTGTGCAGCTCCTCCACGTTGCGATGGATCTCGGTCACCAGCCTGTCCGCGTAGGGCTGGAAAATGTCCTTCACCTGGTCGGTGTGGAGGGCGATCTTGTCGGCGTAGTGAGACATGAACCTCTGGACCTCGTCCGCGCCCTCCAGGAGCTGAGCCGTCGCCTCCCGGCTGGGCATGAGGTGCCGCCGCAGCTCCCGGGCTTTCAGGGACACCTGGTCCAGCAGCTCCTCCGTGAGCGGCTGCAGGCGGTACCGAAGGTCTTCCAGGTGCTTGCCGACCTTGTGGTGGACTTCGTCCACGTACGGGGACAGCTTCACCCTCAGGCTCTCCAGCTCCTTCCTGATGAGCTTCCGCAGGCTGCCTGAGTCGTGGGAGAGCCGGGGCTGGAGGCCTTGGTTGAGGGGTGTCAGCTTCTCCAGGAAGTTTCCCACGTAGCTGACCCCATCTGGAATGCTTCCCTTGGGACTTCTGTGTGAGACAGCCGATGCGGTTACTGAGCACCCCTGACGCACCGCCGCGTCGCTGCTCTGCCCTAACACCCCCCAATAAAAGCTGCGGACAGCCCCGAGGGCTGAGCCCAGCTGTGTCCCTGGGGAAAGAGGAGTGGGGGCCGACGTGTGTCGGTGGGGCTGGGGGAGCTCGTGGGGGGCCCACAGGCGGTGACCCAGCACGGGCACTGTGGGGTGAGCCCCCGGGGTGCTGTACTCACACGACGTCCTTGCCCAGCTTGCTGCTCTGCCCGTGCTCTGGGCTCTGCTTCTCGCTCGTCAGCTGGCTGAGGTACTCCCAGAAGCTGCTCCTTGCCGGCTCGGCCGGCGACACTGCGGGCAGGAAGGCAGCTGTTAGCCGGGCAGCCATGGCACTGCCCACCCCCGGCTCTGCCCTCCCGTCCCGCTGCCACCGGCACCCACCCAGGACGGTGGCCAGGAGGGCGAGGAGAAGCGCAGCCTTCAGAGCCATGGTCTGCCGCCGCGCTGCGGCGAGAGAGGAGCGCGCCAGCTCACCCTGTGCTTCCCCCCCCCTGCTGGGTCCTGGGGTCCCCCCTGACGCACGTGTCACACACGTGAAATGACACCCAGCTCCCCCGCTGGCCCGCTGCCCCTCGCCTGGCTCCCGTGTGTTTCCCTCCCGGGTCCCTGCCGGGTCCCTCCCGCCCGGAGCCGGCCCGCGGTTCCCTTTATACGCCCGGGCGGGGGGCAGAGGAGCGCGGGCGATAAGGCCCAGCCGCAGGGGAAGGCTTTTTGGACCTCACGCCGTGTAAACACTACGTGGAGGTCCGCCGGCGTTCCTGGGAGGTGACGTGGGGCCGTTATCGGCCTGCCAGCTGCCCCTTCGCCTGCCCCACGCCGCCGGCCTGACCTCGGGGCTGCGGGGCTGCACTGCCCGGCCCTCCCCGAGCATCTCCCGGGCAGGGACCTTGCCCCGAGCTGCCCAACGCCGTCCTGCGGGGCCAGCCCTTGTTTTCCCAGCGATAAGGGCGGATCGCTGCTCGCTCCGCAGGTTTCTCAGGACGAGGCTGACGCTGCCCTCGCCGCCGACCTTCGCATCGCGGGGCAAAGAGCCATGGGGGTGGTGAGGGGGCGCAGAGCAGCAGGACGGGGATGGGGACGGGGACACCAACTGCAGCTCAGCGCCTCGTTGCTCCTGTCGCAGGGGCACACAGCCCAAATGGGGGAAAGGGAGCCCAGACCCCCAGGTCCTGCATCCCTGTGCCAGGGGCTGAGACCCCCGCCTGCCTGGGCCACCTCTGTTCCCTCTCCTGGGTGCCCTGGGACCTGAATTTGGGGGTGATGCTCGGGGAGCAGCAGGACCAGGCGCCCCAGGGTGCCCATCCCGGTGCTGCGGGGGACGATGGACACAGACCAACACGTGCATCACAAGGGGACAGTTTATTTCTGCCACGTGCAGTGGCCGTGAGCACTGGCGGTGTGGGGGTACAGACACCCACCCCACGCCCCCTCCCCGCAGCGCTCGGGGGGGCTCAGTTCTCGGCCGGCTGCGCAGTGCTGAGGAAGGCGGCCACCTTCTCCCGCACCTCCTTCTCCAGCAGCTCCAGGTGATCCTCCACGCCGGCAGCCCCCGAGTCCAGCTTCCCCCGCATCTCCTCCAGCCGCTCCACCACCTTCTTCCCGAAGGTCTCCCCGAAGGGGGCTGCCTGCTGCCGGAAAGCCTCCAGCGTCTGCCCCACGCGCTCGTCCAGCTGCTGGGCCAGGGGTGCCAGGCGCTGCCGTAGGCTCTCGCCGTCGCCGCTGGCCGCCTGCCGCAGCTCCTGGGCCAGCGGGCTGAGCTGGGCACGCAGCTCCTCCGAGCTGGTGGTCAGGCGGGCGCGCAGCTCCTCCGCCGCCCGCTCCATCTGCGCCGTCAGGCTCTCCAGCTGCCGGTTGAGGCCGTCCTGCACCTCCTGGGCGTAGGGGCTGAGCCCCCGCCGCAGCTCCGCCACGCTCTGCCCCACTTGTGCCTTCAGCTCGTCGGCCAGGGGAGCCAACTGCTCCTTCAGGCTCTCCACCCCGCCGTCGATCTGCTGCTGCAGCCGGTCGGCATAGGGGCTGAGGGAGGCCTGGACGCTCTCGGCGTTGTCCTGCAGCCGTTCCCGCAGCTCGCTGGCGTAAGGCTCCAGCGCCCGCCGCAGCTCACCGGCCCCGCGGTCCACCCGGGCGCGCAGCTCCTCGGCGTAGGGGGTGACTTTGTCTCGCAGCTGGCGGATGTTGGTGCCGATCTGCTGGTGAACCTCCTCGGCGTGGGGCGCCAGCTTGGCCCGCAGCTCCTCCAGCTCCTGCCGGAGCTGCTCCTTCAGCCGCTGCGAGTCCTGCACCAGCCGCGCCTGCAGCTCCGTGGCGAAGGGCACCAGCCGCTGCTGCAGCTCCTCGGCGTACGAGCTGAAGCTCTTCAGGTTGCTCTGCAGCAGGGTGCTGGGGAGAAGGGTGGGTGTCAGTGCCCCGGGGTGCCCGCAGCCCCCTCCCCAGCCACCCCCCAGCCGGCGGCTCCGCTCACTCGAGCTGCTTGGTGATCTCAGCTTGCTGCAGCTGCTCCACCGACTCCTTGGCGTTGCTGCCCAGCTCGGTGAAGTACTTCCAGAGCACGCTGGCCACCTCGTCGGGGTTGACATCAGCCCGTGCTCCTGCAAGAGGATGCTGGGATCAGCACTGGGACAATCCCACCCTCAGCACCCCCAGGGACACCAGGACCCACACACCGCCTCACCTGCGACGGCGAGGAGCACCAGGACAAGGGCAGCCACCTTCGGAGCCATCCTGAGCCTGCGGGAGCACAGAGCGGAGATGAAGGGAGCCCTGGGGGCCAGCAGCCCCCAGCCCCCCCAGGCCATGCAGCCACCGCGCAGCTGCTCACCTGCGCTGCCGCCGCGGGTGGGTACCTGCTGTGCCGGGGAGCACCCGGCGCTATTTATGCAGCCTGAGGGCCCTCGGCGCCTTCCACGCAGGCCCGTGACAGGGCTTGGACTTTAGCAAGGTCGCGACGTGGAAGTGCCTGACGTGGGCGCAGCCCTGACATCACCCACAGCCCTGCCATCACCCACAGCCCTGCCATCACCCACAGCCCTGCCAGCTCCTGGCGGGCCAGGGGCCGGGGCAGAGAGGGGATGGGGGTACCCATGGGCACCCCAGGGCATCCCCAGCTCCGTGGGCTGCAGCGATGGCCCCGGTGGTGACGACTGCACTGTGCCCCGGGGGGTGTGGTGGGGCGGGAGAGGGGGCTCGGGGAGATGCTCTGGTGGGTGCATGGGGCACATGGGAGGGTGTACGTGTGGGACAGCATCACGCACAGGCTCAGGGAGCGAGCCCTGCCACAGGGAACAGCCAGGACCCCGCAGCTGCGGGACCTTGCACCCACACGGTGCCAATGTGCCCTTGACCAGAGCGGGGACCCTGGTGTCCCTGCGTGTCCCTGCCTGTGGGCCAGCGGTGATGTGGCGGGGCTGGGCAGAGGGCACGGCTGGCAGCGGCAGGGACCAGCCAGGCGCGGCGATGCCAAAGTCCAAAGAGCCCTCGCGGTGCCCCACAGCCAGAGGGCGCAGCGGTGTCCCCAAGGCACAGTCAGCCCCGTGGCATCGTGCCCGGGGGCCGATGCCGCTGGATGTCACCCTAGTGCTGTGTGTGCCTAGGCCAGCCCCAGGCCTGTCCCCTCGCCGTGGTGTGTCCTGCAGCGGGCACTGCCATGCCAGCCTGCACATGCATGCACATGCCACACACACACGCACACATGCCACACGCACACATGCAGATGCGTGCACACGCGTGCAGAGCTGCCGGCAGCCTTGCTCCCAGGGGATTTCCCAGCTCTGGACCGGGAGGCAGCCCCCCCCCCCCAGCCCCGCTAACGGGAGCGATCTCTGCCCCAGCCCCCTCCCCGGCCAGCCCCACCGCCCCTGACCTTTGCACAAACACCCCGAGGTGGCTGTGGGGACGGTATAAAGTGGGAGCACGGGGCTGCCCCTCGGAGCAGAGCCCAGCGCAGGTGAGTGGGGAAGCGCCCGGTGAGGGTCGTGCTGGGAAGGGGATGGGGTCGAGGTTGGGACCCCCGTCTGCCACCCCATGCCACGTGCTCTGCTCTCTCCCTAGCCATGAAGGCATCGATCCTGCTGGCACTCGTCTGCACGGCCGTCCTGGCAGCGGGAGCACGTAAGGAGCTGGCAGAGGATGGGGCTCGGGGTGCTGGGCTGAGTGCATGGGGGGGCACAGCCCCCCGGCTCCATCTCCCTGCTCCCATGGGACCTGTGCTTGCAGGGGCTGATGCGCCTGGGGAGCCGGAGACGCTGGTGAGGAAGATGCAGGAGTACGCCCAGAAAGCCGTGGCCGTGGCCAAGTCCGCCTTCAGCATGGTGCAGGAGTCGGAGGTGGCTCAGGAAGCCAGGTGCCCCCTCACCCCCCCACCAGCGCGGACAGCCAGCGCCACCACCCCGCTGCCCATGGGGGAGCCCCCCTGGAGCCCCGCTCTGAGCCCCCTCCCCTCGCAGGCGGTGGCTGGAGGTCAATGCCAAAGCGGCGAGGGAGTCGCTGGCGCGGCTGGCGGCCGCCTGGAAGCAGACACCGGGCGCGTAGCCCCACGGGGGGTTGGCTGGGGGCTGGGGTCCCCCCGCCCCCCCACCCACTGTCATGGTTCTTGCAATAAAGCGGCGCTGAAGCAGACGGCTGTGGTGGTGTCACTGGGGGGGGAGTGTGCCGGGGGGAGGAAGGGCTGGGACAGACCCCAACACCAGGGTGCTGCTCCCTCCCGCGGGGGCTGCGCTGTGCCGGGGTGCTGAGACCCCTCGCCGTGGGGCGAGCTCGGCCCCCACACAGTGCCCAGGGCGGCTGCAATCAACTGCTTCTGCAGCACCAACCCTGGCAGAGCCGCTGTGCTGCGAGAGCATCCTCAGAGAGCTGCTGGGGACACCCACCCTGCCAGCTCCCTGTGCGCCCCCCAGTCCCACTGAGTCCCCCAGCACCCCCTGACCCCCCCTCCAGCATCCACTGCAAAGACTGAGCGAGCTCCAATAACTTAAGTCATGTTTATTTGACAAAAGGAAGAAGGCAAAGCTGAGAGCGACGCCGGTTTGGGGAGGGGAGGCGGCGGGAGGGCAGGAGGGGGGGTCCCCAGGGGGACACCCCGCAGCCCCCGAGGGTGAAGCACCCGGGCAGGGCAGGGAGCAGGGCCGGGGTCAGTCCCTGGCTGCGCTGGCCGGCGGCTCAGGCCACGCTCTTCTGGAGGTCGTCCAGGAGCTTGATGAAGCGGGTCTTGAGGCTCTCGGCGTAGGGGTTGAGGCGCTCCTTGAAGTCCTGCAAGAGGGGCGTCACCTTCTCGCGCAGGTTGCTGAGGTGCTCCACCACCTTCGCCTGGTACTCGGCGGCCTGGGGGATGCCCTTCTCCCGGATCTCCTCCAGCTTCTGGCTCAGCTTCTGCCGCAGCTCGTCGCTGTAGGGCGCCACGTTCTTGCGCAGCTCCTCCACGTGCCCGCGCAGGCGATCCCGCGCCTCCTCCGCCACCGGCGTCAGCTTCTCCTGCAGCAGCTCCACCTTCTGCTTGGTCAGCTCCTTCAGCTCCTGGGCCACGGGTGCCAGGCGCTGCCGGTACTGCTCCAGCTCCTCCGTCCACTTGGCAGAGAACTGATCCAGGAAGGGACGGATCTTCTCCTTCACCTCCTCCAGGTCCTTGCTCAGCTCCTGGCGCAGCTGCTCCGTGTCCTTCAGCCATGTCTCCCGCACCTCCTTGTAGAGGGGGGCCATGTCCTCACGCAGCTTGGCGGCAGCTGCGCCCAGCATGTCCAGGTTGTCAGACAGCTTCAGGCTGGGGGGAGCGGAGGGGTGTCACACACGGCACCCCAGGACCCTCCAGTCCCCCCCCCATGCACCCCCCCACTTACTCCAGCTGTTTGCCCACTGCAGAGGACTCGAACTGGGAGATGGCATCCTTGCCGCTGGCCTTCACCGTCTCCAGGTACACGTCCACCATGTCCTTGATGCGATCCAGGGGTGCCTGGGGTTCATCGTGCTGCCAGAAATACCTGGCCTGGGTGCCTGGGGGGACAGAGAGCCCGGTGTGACCGCGGCGGGGACGGCTCCAGCCCTGGGACCTGCCCGGCTCGGGAGGGGACCAGGGAGCCACTCAGCTGCAGCGTGGCTTGCAGAGAGCTTTGGAAGCCAAACGCTCAAGCCAGGCTCTGCTGCCCTGTGTCCCACGGGGATTTGCACCGTCCCAACCCCGTTTGGACGTACCCGTCAGGCAGAGCAGAGCGAGTGCCACCACCACGGCTCTCATCTTCGCGATGGACCTGGAGGCAGAGCAAGAGAGTGGGTGTGGAGCCAGCAGCAGCGGGAACTGAGCCCCCCAGCCCGGCACAGGGGGGTCCCCGGAGCAGCAGGACTCAGTGCCGCGGGGACTCGGGAGCCCCCGGAGCAGCCCAGGCTCTTACCAGCTCTCTCCTGCCGCTGCCGTGCTGCCGCTCGTCCCGTCTGAGCCGTGGTTCCCCACGGCCGCTATTTATGCAGGAGGGGGCAGTTCCAGCCGGAGATAAGCCAGCGTCGCAACCCAAGGAATCGCTCCCCGGCGCGGGCGATGTGGAGCGCAGGGTTCAAGGATCGCGCGCTCGGGCCAGCGGCGAGGAGCCGCCGGCTTGGCAGGGGCGGCGAGCAAACAGGAGCTCCCCGCGGGACGCGGCTCGCGGGCCAAGGAGCCTGTTTACGCTCCCGCTGACCCAGATTCCTGCTCGCTGCTGCAGCCCCCCGGGGCTGGCCAGCGGCCCGGGGACAGGGCTTATACCCGCGGGGGTTTGGCACGGTGTACCCGGGCCCCTCGTCCACTGCAGGTCCCTCTCTGCCCCATCCTTCCCCAGGACGGTGACAGCCAACACCGCTCACATCACCCCCTCGTCCTGGTGTGTCCCCATCGCAGAGGTCCCGGGAGCTGGGCCCCCCTTGCACGTCACTGCAGCCCTCCTTGGGGACCTGGGCCAGCACCCCATCACAGACCCCCAGGTCCCCTCTCAGCCCAGCATGGGCTGCACTTCCCTGCCCGAAGGGACGGAGCAGGTGGCTCAGGTCCCCTCGGGGCTGGGGCTGAGCCCTTAGAGGCAAGAAACCGGGCAGGGAAGGACAGGGCAGCGATCCCAGCCTTGCAGTGGGTGAGGAGGGGGCTGAAGGTGAGGTGCACGTCCCCCCCCGTTGTGCTGTGGCTCTTGGGGACCCCTCTCCCCCCAGGACCAGTGGCACTGGGGGGGCTGACAGGAGTGAGACCCACTGCAGCTGCAGAAACATCCCACGCAGGGTGAGTCACACGGGGCTGAGCTGCGGTGCCGGAGGTCCCAGCGCTGGGGGAGGGCGCGGGGGGCTGCGGAAAGCCCCTCCAACCCTGCTGCCCCCCCAGCCCGTGCCCCCGCAGAGGTGACAGCTCTGGGGACGGAGGGAGGAGGCGAGGGTGGCTCCGGAGCGTGGCCGCACCTTGAGCTTTCGCCCCCGAGCGCCGCGGCTGTTCCGCCTCCGCAGCGCGGGGCGTTGAGCAACGAGGCAAACAGGAGGCCGGGGAAGATCATAATCATGTGTTTTATTTGTCATGATCCCACTGTCCAACTAATTGACTAGTTGCAAGTGACCCACAAAAAAAAAAAATGGACTGAAGATTTACCCAAACTTGGTTTTGTTTGTTGGTTTTTTTGTGTGTTTGTTTTTTTTTAGTCCAACATAAATGAGGAAGGGGGGAAAAAAAATACTTCTGACATTTCCAAAAAACAGAAATAATAGCAAAGTATATTAATATACATTCAACATATACTGCGCGTATTGATTACTACAATACAAAGCCATGATAAAAAAAACCACACCAAAAAAAAACCAAAATAAAGTGTGATAACTGCGAAATGGCACGGTGAAGGGGGGGAGTCCCTGCGGCTCCGGGGTGCTGCTGGGGAGGGGGGGCCCTCGACTCGCCCAGAAATACAGTGTCATGTAAACAAAAAGGGGAACAAACCCAAGGGACAGAGAAAAGGCTGAGCCCCCCCGGCTCCCCGCGTCCCCCCGGCGTGCGATGCCGCGGTGTCTCTCCCCCCTCTGGTTTGGGGTGGGGGGGCTGGGGGGGTCAGGATAGCGAAGTCACCTCTGCCGTGCTGGTTTCACACTTCCCGCTGTGCAAAAATTCAGGAGGGATGGGTCGATTTTTATACATATATATTTTTTTTTTCCATTTTTAAAAAATATCGCAGAAAAGTGTCAATAAGAAGGAATTTGAGCTGTCGCTGGTCAAGTCCCAAAGGCAACGATGACACCAAGTGCTCCCCCCACCCCTGAGAGGGAAAGGGGGGGGGGCTCTACGCTCTGTCCGTCAAGGAAAGGATGGAAAGGAGGACAAAAGAGATCTACGCACGTCCGAGCTGCATGAAGGAGAAATCACCACTGTCGCCACGGGCACGAGAGAGAAAACCAGTCACAAGTACAAAGTCATCCAAAGAAATAAAATACTTTGAACAAAAGGTGCAAGTCACAATCCGTATAGAACAGAATCTAGTTAAAAACTTCTCTCAAAAAAACCCAGAAATTCCTTTCGCCTTTTTATTAACAACAATAATAATAAAACAACATTTACCCCAAAATAAAACGATTCCTACATGATGGAGGAGAAGGGCGAGGGACCAGAGATCTGCCTGCCCTACGTCAAGCCAGGAAAGTGAAATAAACCCACCCCGAAGGGTCTGGGGAGCGAGGGGGGCGGGGGGACGCGATCCTTTCGGCACACCACAGACAGGGAAGGAAGCGGACAGAGATGAGACAGAAGCGTATTGCACCGGGGTGGGGTCCCCGCCCAGAGCCCCGCGGTGGGACCGGGGCTGGCGCCCTCCTCCGACCCCGCTCCGCACCCGCCTGCTCCTCTCCAGCCCCGGCCACTGGGTGCAGCAGCCCCCGGGGTGGCTCCCCCCCGGCACTGGTGGGGAAAAGCCCCCCAGAAGCCGGGCTGTGGGAATCCTCCGCCGCCGCCGTGTCGGACTCCGGGACCTCTGGTGATGTCTGTGACAGCTGGAGTTACAGGCAGATGTGGCAGAAATGAAAGAAACCCCCAAAGGAAGGAGAGGCTGGAGGAGGAGGAAAAGGGGCCATGGTATTCCAGTTAGTCAGAAATACTACGGCGATTTGGCGCGATGCTGCTAGATACTGTTGGTTTAAAATGGACCTTTTCGTTTCGAAGCTGTACATCAAACCTGCGGGGAGAGGAGAAGCAGAGGTGTGAGGAGACACCAGAGAACAGGAATTCTGCTCCCACAGCCCCCCACTGCCCCCCCAATCCCAGCAGGGAGACCCCACTGATACAAGGGGGGTCTGGGGGAGCAGCCAGGGACTGGGGGGGTGCGTGTGTGCTGTCCCCGCAGGAGCACTGGGCACAGCAGCAGGCACTGCTGTGGGAGCCCAGCGCTGCCGGATTCCTCCCTCCGGAGCCAGGGGGCTGCAATACTCACCCCCTCCTGGCTACACCCCCGCCTGCTCCATCCCGAAGGGCACCTCCGGGTGCTTGTAGCTCAGGAGCACGTCGGTGATACAGGTCGATGGGTAACAGGAGGTGTTGAGATGCTGGTTGCCATCGCCTAGGTTGGGATGCTCTTGACCTTCCAAACTCTCCCCGCATTCTGCAAGGCCCAAGAACACGGTCAGAGCGTGCCGGAGGAGCAGGAGGAGCCCGAGGAGCCCCCCCAGCCTGCCACGCCTCACCCTCGCTGTCCCTGTCGCGCAGCTGCTGACTGGCCATCAGCGACGACTGGCTGAGCACGGCGTCCGACATGCGCGCAGAGCTCAGCGCTTTTCCTGCCATCAAACTCATCCCGGGCAAGTTGTCCAACTGCACCTGCGGGCACACAGGGGTGGGAGTCAGGGGGGGTGGGGAGGCACCCACTGTGCCCCCGCTCGCCGAGGGGCTGCTCGAGCCGTCGGCCTGGGTACATCAGGCACAGGTCGTGTCCCCCCCAACACAAGAATGGCGTGGACAGCCCGAGCCCCCCCCAGACCTGCACTGAACCAACGAGGGAAGAGCCCTTCTTGTTTAGAGCAGGAGGGAGCTGTAGCAAAGAGCACGTCAAGATCTGGGACAGTTCCCAGCGGCCCCGAGCGCGGGGGAAGCAGAGCAGCAGGTCTGGGCTGCCATGGCCACCTCGTTCAGTGGCACCATGGAACCAAAAGCTGGGCTCGGTGTGTCTGCAAAGCCCTCTGCTTGCAGGGCCCAGACTGACTCATCAGGAGGACTTTGGAGGACAAAAAAGAGATGCCATGGCTACAGCAGCCAGCCCTGGGCAAACCACGGGCGGAGGAGGAGCACATCTGCATCAGCCTCCGCTCAAAGACGGTCAGGGTTAACCACACAGCACGCGCTGAAGGGTCCCCCCAGGGCCCTACGTGACCCCCACACACCAAAGGAGGCTCTGCAGGGGCAAACCTACGTAGGCATCATCGCTGTTCTGGATGGTGTGGTGTCTCTGCAGGGTCCTGGGCCGCAGGTGCTCGCTGGAGGAGGGTCGCACGGGGTAGCCCAGTCCGTTGTGGTCAGGCACCTGCATCGCTTGGCCGGGGGAACTCCTGTCCATGCAGTTCCCTACGATGGACTCTTCAAATCAGACAAGACAGAGAAAGGACAGGTCAGTGCTAGGAACGCGTGCCTGTGGGTCTGAGATGTGGTGGCACGAATGAACGCTCATGGCTGGCGGAGCAGCGTGCTGCTGGCCGCGTGGGAAGGGACCCCCAGATGGCACTGGGGCAGGCCTCTCCCTGAAGAGATCCCAGAGGATCTCACTGGTAGGATCAGCAGCCTAAAACTGGAGGGACAGGAGCACCACAGCACAGGAACCAGACCCTGACTGCCTTGAGCTCGCCCTCCTCCCTGCATTGCCCCCATCGTTACACAAGAGCGGAGGGAGAAGCCTCTCCCCAGCCTCCCACACGGGAAGTTCCAGCAGGGCCCCTTGGCAATTGTCAGCAGCACAATCTCGCTGGGAGAGCTGGCCGGGATCTTTGCTTTTATCAGATGACTTCTCCCTGCCCCCCTCCAATCTGGCTGCAGGAGTACACGAGTGTTCTGCCTGGCAAAGTCCATCTGCACCGCAAGCTCTCATGACCGAGGGTAAAGGCTACATTCCTATCGAGCAAAGCCTCTCCTCACCGAGTACACGGTGTTTGCAATAAAGTCCTGGGGTGGATGGAGAAGCCTGTCACCAGGCCCCGATGCACGTCAACAGCTCCCCCTCCGCGAGGAGCCCCGCGGAGCACAAACACACCGACGTGGCCACGAGCACCACGGAGCTGCCCTGAAGTGACAGCTGCAGGTAGAGCCCTGGCAGAGCTCTGGGCTGTGGCCAGCGGGACACAACCACCGCTGGGCGAGGACACCACACCTGGCTGGGACTGCGGCCACCAGCAGGATGCTCCCCAAAGAGACCCATCCCTAACGTGTCCCGGATCCAGACAGGACCCCATCCCTGCCACCCCAGCTCCCCACACCACCCCTCCCTGGGCGGCAGCGCAGGCCCGCAGGAACCCGCGGCGCGGAGACGCAGCCGGCCTCGCTCTGGCTTTGCACAACCGTGGGGTTACGTGCGGTTAAGTCAGCTTTCCCAGAAAAGGGAGCAGAAAAACATGAGGTAACAGATGTTGGCGGAGCAGTGCCACCCACACACTGCTCGGGACGCCGCTCCAACTGTGGGAACAGTTGTTTGGACCGGCAGCTTCTCCAGCTCCACAAACAGCCGGGCCCAGCAGCGAGCCCCCGGCGCGGCAGGTGGCGAGGAACAGGGGACGAGTGTCCCCAGCCTGGGACAGCCCTGACCCACAGGACAGCCCCCACGCGCCCCGTGGCCAGCACAGCACCTCTGGGTGCAGGACGGCCCAATTCACGCTCCTTCCCTCGCCCCGAGCCTGCTCCAGCAGCAGGGAAGCCTTTCATCCCCGCAGCCACAGGGAACGGGGCTGCTTTGTGTCGGCGCGGCATGTGACACTGGCACGGTGGCAGGGCCAGCGCCCAGGGGAGGCAGGTTTCCCATGGGCAGCAGTCCCAGCCCTGTGACAGCTAGAGGCTGGGGCAGAGCCACTGAAAGGCGGTTCAGTCCATCCTAAGCACGGCTCTGGTCGGCGCTCTCACGGTCTCCGGCAGATGCTCGCCAGACAAGCCAGGGCTTCTTCAGCGGGGTCAACGCACTCCCTCGGAAGGGCACAAGGACTCCCAGGCCACTGCAAAGTCACACCCTGCTCTAGGGCAAGCACACTTGGGGAGCTGGGGCAGAAGAGATGATGCCCCCATCTCGAGAGAAGCTGCAGGCTCCTAACACAGCTCAGGGAAAATAATGGGAAAACCCAAGGATGTGGCTGAGAAAGTCAAAACCCAGCAGCACCCGGGGAGAGGAGCCGTGCTCACCCCCATGCCCACGCTCGGGAACACGGGGCTGTGGGGACAGGCACCCAGGCTGGAGTCCAAGTGGGTTACTGAAGCCCGGAGGAAGGCAGGGCGAGCGGCTGCACCTCGGGATGTTGTTTACTACGTGGAGCCCTGCAAACAGCCCCGTCGGAAGGGCTTGCACAACACTATTTGTAAACATTTACTTGCTTTTACTCATTTACAAAGTCTTGTCGGCTAAAGTCCTTCTCCCTGGCGTGACCGGTTCTCGCACCAGCGCTACGGGGGCAGGAGCTGAGCTGGCTGCGTTCAGTCTTGTTGTTCACCTAACGGTCTGGGTGCGGAGATGCCAGCTCATGGTTAGGTACCAAACACACCTCTGCTTACCCTGCGGCCCTTCTCCCCTTCTGTCTCAAACCACAGGGAAAAGGAGGACCAGGAGCAAACACACTGGGAATCCAAAATTCAGGGTGGCTTCAGGAGAGCCTTGTCCCTGTCCCTGCCCACGTGGCTCTGCCCCCCCAGCCAGCCCCTTCCAACCCAGCACTTCCCCAACAAACCCGTGCTGTGTCCCCAGACAAAGCCGTGCCTGCCCGTGTCCTGGACACGGCTGCTCTGCAATGGGTCCCTGTGCCAAGGGCGAGCGGGTGGCTCGGGACCAGCACAGCTCAGCCCTGCAGTGAATGCTGATCCGCCCAGCTCACAGCCCCCTGAGCGAGGGTGTTTTTCACAGCGAGGCGGCCTGCAATGACAGCTCAGGCAGGAATTTCCCCTCCAGTGCAGCGCTGCCAACGCAGAGCAAAGGCACAGCCACTTCCAACTAGCAGAAAAGGTCTTTGGATGCTAATGGCGAGTTTAAACTCTCTTCAGAACCAACCCCTTCTAGTTCAAGCAGGGATAGAGTCTTGCTGCTGCTTCCCAACGTGCCAGAGGAGCTGCTTTGCCACCGGCCTCGCTGTGCACGTTGGGGGAAGCTTTAGCACTGCCAGGACTCAAGGGTCTGTGCTGGAGAGAAGGAACACACCGCTGCAGCTGGGGGGGTGTTAGTAACCTCACTGCTCCTAGCCCCTCACTTACTCAGGATAGGTAACACCACCAGCACAGACAGATATCTCAAGAGCACACAGCATCCCTGAAAGGATGGCAGTGCTCTGCGACCTGGCCTTTACCTGCCTGCAGAAGTAGGTCAAATTCCAAAGAGAAGCAGCCGGTTGGGTTCCCTTCTTATTTAACACTGTTTTATTAGAGAGACTCTGCCTGCAATTTACTTAAGGCCACAAAAGCCAAGAAGAATCTAGGTAATGCTGTGCTATGCAAAGCATGTCACGAAACCCGCGCCGCGCTGGGCCGGTGTCCTCCAGCACGGAGGAGCGAGCGGGCAAGGGAGCCTTACCTCTGCTGGGCACCTTATTCCTACTGAATCCAGCAGCGGGCTGATGTCTGTACTGATGCGTCCCCAGCTCCTGGGCGTGATTAGCAGTTCCTAGCAAAGATTCGGGGTCCCCGTGCCCTCCTGCGTTTACAAGCAGAGGGGTCTCGTGGCAACCTTTGGTCAATGTGTTTGAACTCTTACTGTCTGGAAAGCTGTCCCTGGCGCCCTCGCAGGCGCAGTCCTCCTCCATGCTCTCCGAATGGAACAGGGCTGGCTGGTGCACGTATCCGTGGGGCGGCACCTGCGGGATACATTCCTGCGCCCTGATTTTCAAGAGGTGCTGGGGGCTGTTCTGGGGGTGGTAGGTGTCAGCGCTCTGATAAGGCAAAGACAACGACTGGCGCTCCGAGAGGTTCTGTCCCACGCTGGTGCCCATATTCCCAGCATCCCCTTGACTCATATGCCTGAACAACTCTTGAAATTCTTGCTGCTGCTGCTGCTGCTGCCGCCGTTTGATGAGCTGTGCAAATTCTGCCTGGGGCAGCCGCATGTCCGTGTGCCCCGTGAGCGAGTGCCGGGGAGAGAGCAGTCCCTGGAGGATGTGCGGTACCTGCTGGTGTCGGCTGTAGTCGGGGGGCGTGGGGGACAACAGTGCTTGCTGTAGTGCCGATGCGGTGTAGTGCTGCTGCTGCTGCTGATGTGCGTTTTGAGGGAAACTGGGATACTGGTCAAGCTGTGGGACTTTCAGAGCTTGCTGAGCTGGGGGAAACCCAACTCCTCCCGACGGGCTGTAGTTGCTGGGGGAAACGCGAGGCTGCTCTGGGAACAGGTGGGGGTGTAAGTGCACCTGGTCGTAGTTGGCGGGGGGATACCTGTTCACGTTCAGGCTGCAAACAACAAAAGAATGAGTGAGTGCACTGCAGCCATGCTGGCTCGGTGAGATGTGATGGGCAGAGAGCTGCTCCCTGAGCCACACAGGCTCCCAGAGCCCTGCCCTGGCTCAGAAACCACTGCCCAGGGGCCGGGAGACAGCTCTGGGCCGGTGGGGAAACCGTGTCCCAGCCCAAGATATCTGCCCCCCACTTCGTGCCCCCGCCCCCAGCTGGGGGAAGCTCACCTGTGCGACTCGGCGCTGTCGGCGCTGAGCTGCTTGGACAGCTGCCTGTGGCCGTAGGTGAGGGAGGCCATCAGGCTGGCGCGGTGCTGCATCTGGATCTGGTTGGCACTGGGGCTCATGGACATGCCCCGTGCGTGGGACGACATGCCCTGCCCGGCCACAGAGGCCCCTTGCAGGAGGTTGTTGCTGACCATATCGCCGGGCTCCTGCACTTGGATGGTGACCTGCTGAGGCTGTGACTGCTGCTGCAGGCCCAGGCACGTCAGCCCCATGCTGGGGGGAGGGGAACAGTTACCCGACTGCGGGAAGATTGCGTTGTGGGACGGCATCCCTTGGAACTGGGACTGGGAGGCAGCACCTACAGGGAACAAAGACCCTCAGCACCTGCAGTGAGGCTCGGGGGCCAGATCTGCCCCTCTCCTGGGCCACACTGGGGGTCCCAGGCGGTGCAGAAAGGGAAACAAAGCGGGGTCAACAGCCATTTGCACAGAGCCGAGAATATCAGCCCTTCCTCCCCACCCCCGGGAGCGAGAAGGAAGGATCTTATGACAAGAAACCCAAGAGCACATTCCAGCTGGCAGCTCCTCCCGAGCTCTCGATAACACCAGCCCCTTGCTGCCAGATGGAGAATCTTTTACATCATCAGCAAATCGTGCGAGGAGCAGACCGCGGGGGGAGCGCCCCCCGTGCTGTTTTCCCCGCTGTTCCAAGTGGCCTGCCCAGAGGAGCGCAGATGGCTGCGGGCAGGGTCAGCGCTTACCGTGGGGCTGGAGCACGCTGCTGCTCACTGGAGGGGGGCTGCTGTTTGGCTGCCTGAAGAGATGGTTGTTGGGGTGGTTTGGGGGAGGGCTGGAGGGCTGAATCCGTAACCTATGCGGGGAAACAAGCACCTCGTCACCACGCCCGCTCCTCTCCAAGATGCCTTTTCAACTGGGAGAGCTGACACCAAATGCTGCGTTTCTCTTGTTTCCAATAAGCACCATGAAGCCCTTGCATGGGATCCCAAGCTCTTTACAGCTTGGCTTCTCTTCCCAGAGCCACCTGACTTGCCCAAGTGACACGGGCAGTGAGCACAGCCCGGTGGCTAGCACAGAAACCCGGGACAGGGACACTGTGGGCTCGCCTCTTGACCCCCTGTGGCTGGTGAGAAACCTCCCTTCTCCTTTTTCCTGCCTGCCTCAGCTACAAGTCCGGGTGCTGAAGCCAAGGACGGTCACCTAACCCAGAGCCTGAAATGTGTGAGACATCCAACAGCAGCTCTGAGTAAAAAGCCCGAGAGAAAGCGGCTACTGAAGGTAAAAAAAAAAGCAGAACTGTCAATCATCTGTTCAAAGCGGATCTGTGCCTTTGAATCCTGCGTCTCTGCTCCTAAAAGTCCTTCAAACAGAACCCAGCTACAAGGAGCAGACACACTCACCTGGGAACTGGCTAAGTTCTAACTTTACACACTCCCAGCTCAGCCCTGGACTCTCGTGAGTGCGTTAACTCATCCCTGGGCTTGTGTAAGAACAAACCCCATCCCCCAGAGCGTTACTAACGTGATTTCTTTACCTCTGAAGCTGGTGGGTGAGCAGAGCTGGCTGGTTTTCACATGGAGCTTGCAAGGGTGGAGATGGCTGGGGCGGCCGGATGCAGTCCTGGGCAGCACCAGAGGAAAACAAGCAGTGTTTGCAATCAGTAATGTCTCAACTAGTAAGTTTAGAAAACACTGCTTGGTGAAGTAGGACATATCCACATTCACCAAATCCTCAGTCCCTGACTGCAGCTCTGGCTATTGTGCAAACATCACTGCTGAAGTCCTTCAGCCTTGCTTCTCATTACAGCAAGCCGAGCACTCTGCCCTCCTCGGTCCCCCCGGGACCCACGCAGGAGCAGTGCCCACAGCAACGCAGCAGAACACAGCTAAGGCTTCAGGAGCTCTGGCTCAGGCTCTGGTACCTGAATCTGCTGATGGAGAATCTGGTGGTGCTGCTCCTGCTGGTACAACATGTGCTGCTGCTGCGTCTTCTCCAGCGTCCTCTCGTCCATGTGCCCACCATACATCTTCTGAAGCTGCTCGCACTCCTGTAAGGAATCCAGCACACCCTCTAAGTGACCTTTCTGTGCACGGCACACTTGCTGTGCAAAAAGGCACTCTGCAGCCTACCCATCTGAAAAAAACAGTAAAGAGAGCCTGATCCATTTAATCTGACAGAATGAGGTGTGTAACAACATGGCTGGCTCAAGCCTCAGACACCAGGAAAGAAATGGGTGTGCAGGATGCCAAGCTGGTACCACTGAGTTGCCTTCAAAACGCAAGCACCAAGCTCTAGCAGCAATAACTCCAAGGTGAAAACAGCATCTTGTATTTCTTTTCCATGTTGCAAGGTGAAAGTCCTGTCCTGGGGCCAAATCCCACTCGAGCCATCGATAAGACGTGCGCTGGCTGCGTAGGGAGCAGCACTCAGCACGCTCCAAGCTCTGGCAGCAGGCACTGCCCTTTTCCCGGAACACCCTGGAACAGCCCCAAAACCTTTGCTGCCCCAGGAAACAGGGGAGAGCTACAGCCAGAGCCTGACTGCGCTGGGGGACCCGCGGGGGCAAGCAGAACAGCCCATGTGTGGTCTGCTCCCCCCAAAAAGGGGGGCAGAAGCCCCCAGCATTCCCAGCCTGCAGGTGAGCAGCACACAGGTTCACAGGACACTCAGCAGGTTTGCTGCAGACACACAGAGGGGCAGAGCTCCTCGAAGGAAAGCCACCACTGAGTGTCCTCAGCCATGAGCAGCGGGGCCCAAACAATAAAAAGCCTTTGCAGAGGCTCTTTTGAGGACCCCCACCCCTCTCCTCTTACCTGCTGAAGCTGTTTGATGCTACTGTTATTGCCCATCTTCTCCAGGTGGGCTTTGAAAGCCTGGATGCTGGCAGCACCGTCCGAGAAGCGCCGAACCGGGGAGAAGCGTTCGGTGGGGAGGTGCAGAGTGTTGGAGTCCTTGTAAATAGAACTGAACACAGGGGGAGCGCGTTAGTGATGCCAGCTGAAGGACAAACTCCAGTACAGAAACCTGTCATTCACACCAGCCATGCCAAGTTCTCCCTGCCCACTCACCCAGAATAAACCACGTTTTAGATTGAGAAATAAAGTGCCATCATCCCCACGAGGAGCAAACAGGATTACCCAGTATCCTCAGTGCGGGGGCAGATAAATGTGCTGAAGGTTGGAGATGCCTCAGCCACAAACCAGATTTCCCACATGGAAAAAGGAGCCTGAGGTGTCCTGCAGCCTCTGAGGAGGAAGGGGGGCTGGCATCCATGCTTAGAGATGCACCAAATGCACAAAAGAGGGCAGGAAGGTAACTGGGGAGCCTCCCAGTTGCCAAGATGCTTGGCACTGGGCAAGCAGAAGGGGTGCACTTGGGAAGCAGGCACAGCCAGTATCGAGGCAACTGTGCCCAAGGCACTATGGGCACTTTCCCTTCCAATGAGGTTCCTTCTTCACCATCAGAGGGAGCCAGAATTTTTTTTCCAGGAGCTGTTTTCTCCCAAAGTTGGGGCTCCCCATTATCAAAGCCAAGCACTAAGCTCCTGCCCTACCACGAGGTGCAAACCTGTACGATAATTCACACAGCAAACCTTCCATTCACACGTCACAACATGCCTTACAAGCAGCTCTCTAATGGTTTCTGGGCAAATGCAATCTACAAAACCCAGCGAGCAAGACTTGGCAGTTGGGGCTCTGAGAGGAGCCTCTGTGAGGTGGCCACAGAGATGTGGTCTGTAGGTCCTGAAGCATGTGACTGCAGGTGAGTTACTGCTGTGGCTGCTCTGGATACAGCTCTAGTGAAACGATTTCTCCTGGAGAGCCTCCCCCTTATCAGGAGGTGACAGATGCTGGACCCTTTCCAGCACACTGCCTGCAGTTCTCCTCACGGGGTCTGCCCGAGCAGGACGTGCTTCAGTTTCTACAGATCACGCATAACGTCCCTTCAAGGAGAGAGAGCTGTGCCCCTGTCCTCTGATGCCACCCCATCCATTACCCTGAGCCACTTCATCTCCTGCTGTGGCCAAGGCAGAACAATGCTACTGCCTCGTACAACTGTACTTCAATTCTGCTTTCAGGTACTAAAACTTCACATGACCAAGCCCAGGTGCCAGGTAAGAAGATGGCTTAAAGCATGTTAAGTGGTAAAATAAAGCACACGTGCGGTGTACTGCGATGGCACAAGGCTGCTAACGGTGTCTGTGCCGGGGACACAGCGTGGGGCAGTCTGCTCAGGCCACAGCCAGGTGCAGTTCCGTGGTCTTGCAGGCTCGCAGCGCGTTACAGCACGGGGAGCGAGCAGACACCGCCCTGCTCGTGATGCAACGGGACAGCCTCAGGGCTCCCGGGCGAGAGGCACAGGTGACACCAACATATTTACAGGGTGAGTGTGCTTTAACAGTCTTGTAAAAATCAATTCCTGCAGTGTGTGAGTGACCCAGCTTACCTTTACAGCTTGAAGCACTCCTTAACGCAGGACACAGCACATTCTGGTGGTTTTGCAAGCTGCACTCCTCTTCCTATCAAGCTTTTCTGTGACCCTAGAAACCTTCCCTGCTCTTCCCATCCCCCCCAAGCACCCCTGTGAGGGGGTAACTTCAGGGTAGAGAGGTGCTTATCTCGGCTTTCCGGAGTTCCAGCGTGGCACTAGCCCTGTCTCGGTCTGCTCAGAGTTCACCTGTCTCTGCTGATTACATCAGTGCTCAGCTCAGCAGGTATCTGGCTACAATAAAAAGCGCTTTGTCAAGCTTGCCAGCAGGAGCTGGCTGGAAGACTGAACACAAGCACGGATCCAGCCTGGTAGGCGACTGTTTTCTCAACAGTGGAGACCAACAGGCAGCAAACTGCAGCTGGTCTGCACTCCCAGCACCGAGAGGTTCTGAGGACAGGCTTTAAAGCTCCCTCTGTGGCGTCAGCATCGGCAGTGCGCTGCTGTGCCAAGGACTCCGTGTCAAATGCACGCCTCTCCCCATCGGGGTGCCCCACCCACACCTTCTGAGAGTGTTTAGATCCCATCTGCACGGGTTCCCTCCTTCCCAGACATCGTGATTTCCTCCCCACCCCAGCTTCCTTTCCCCACATCGCTCCCATCAGGGGTTCGAGATCAGAAATGAAATGACTCTTGAGGAGCTTTGCAAAGAGACTTTGCAGTCAAAACACGCAACTCTGGTGCAGAACAGTGAGGTTTTTCAGCTCGGGTGTAGGTGACTGTTGGTGCAGTCTTTTGCCTGCATCTGCCTCCAAAAACCTTCTGTAGAAAACCTGCTCTCTGCTGCTAGCTGGACACCTACCATTACAACAGAGAAAAGCTCTCCTCTAAAACGAGCAGCTTATTCCCAGCCCTTACGTGGCAAATCGTCCCCAGCCACAGAACAGGACTGGAGGGGAAGGGCCAGCCGATCCCTGCCCGTGTCCCCTGGATTTGCCAGTGCAGGACTCTGGTGTCCCCAGCGTGGTCGGACACCCTCTGCTCTGTGGGTCTGCTCTTTCTCTTTGTACTCCTTCCTCCTCCTCGCCCCTCCCTGCCAAGCGGGATGTCCTCAGTGCTCCATTCCAGGTGACATCTGAGCAGGTTTCCTGGCGCAAAGCTGCCCGAAGGGCCGGTGCCGTTACTCACCGGTGCTGATCGGGGACCAGGTGTGGAGCCCAAGCCCGGGGTCGGAAGGACTGCTGTCCTAGCTGCCTCTGCAAGTCTGGAGGGATTTCAGCTGTAGGGTTGGTCATTGCCAGAGTGTGCCTTTTTGACCTATTTGCCAAGTATCTGCAACAAGCAGGAGCACATTTTATAAGAGACTGCTGGGAGTACTCCTAAAACAGGGAGCGTTAGAAAATCCAGAGTAAACGGGAAGGAAGAATGCCTGCTGCAGTGCTCAGAGCCGACGGGGGAGAAGCACGCCGTGGACACGCTGCCCATGCCCGCCACATCGCTGGGTCTTCAGTGCTCAGGGACAAGTGTAGTTTCAGCTGCTCACGTGCTACTGCCAGCCCCAGGAGGAAGGAGCAGCCATTTGCTCTTCCCAGCAGGAAAGCCACGCTTCACCTCCAGGGGAATGCTGGTATATCCCTTGGGGAATACCCAGGCAACTACCTGCCCTCCACGTGGATTCACCCCACTGCAGCAGGTCTGCCTCCCTCTCCTGAGGCCCCAGGGAGCCACGGGGAAATCTGCTGCACACACAGAGCCAAGAGATGAGCCACAGATAACCCTAGCAAGCGCTGGGCGGAGAACGGGCGCCGAGCAGAGCTGCTGCTCAGCTGCACCCTTGCAGGATGGCCCCAGGGCCACCCCACCAGAGATGAGGGCTGGGGAGAGCCTCCAGCTGCCTGCAGAGCAGCAGGAATGGCGCTGTGCTGCGGAAGGGCTGGTGCCCAGCCCGGTCCGAGTGCGCCATCTAGTCCCTGCTCCACATTCCAGGGAGTGGGAAACAGCCCAGCCACGCACAGCGTGGGTCCCTTCGCCTGGAGCCAGGGCCACCAGCACTGAGGCTGGGCTTGCTCTCACACCAGAGCCTGGGGGCAGCAGCTTCGACTAACGCACCCTCCACACCTCACCCGAGAGACCGCAGTTCTTTGGAAACCCTCTAAAGGCTGGAGGAGCACGCAGGGCAAACCAGCAGCCTCTGCCCTGGCAGGAGTGTGACAAAGGGGCACCCAGCTCTGAGCTGCTGGTTCCTGCCTG
The DNA here is from genome assembly GCA_028020825.1 of Podargus strigoides. Lineage (NCBI taxonomy): Eukaryota > Metazoa > Chordata > Aves > Caprimulgiformes > Podargidae > Podargus > Podargus strigoides. Next base: position 842,588 of record CM051646.1, read on the forward strand.
CAGTGATGCTCAGAAGAGAGAGCAAACGAAGCACCTACCCTGGATGCCCTGGCTGGGGAGCAGCGCGGGGGCCAGCGCTTCACCCCCTCAAGGCCGGTGGGATGAACGCCCTCTGAGGAGCTCAACTGCTTCCCCTCTCGTGAACCAGCAGCAACGAGGCAGCTGTGGTAACGGTGACAAAGATCACTTGGCCAGCGACACCAGGGGCACTAACAGGGAACTCTCACCTTCACTCTTTCCCCCTGCACTAAGGCTCCCTGCACCTTCCACGGGCGAAGCAGAGAAGAGCAGCAAGCAATGAAGTTGTTGCCTTCTCCAAACCCTCTCTGCTGCCTACCAAGGCCACTTAAGCAGAAGACAGCAAGTTAACAGGCTGCGGTGACCCGGCACTCCGTGCCATTAGCTGTTTAAGAACCATTTGCTGCAGATGGGGAAAGTCTCCCAAAGAGCTTTACAGCTGTGGTTTGCTGAGATGGTTTTATTTCAGACCTCCAGGGAACAATCCAATCATGAGCTGTAAGTTTCGGGTGGAAGAAGTTTCCCAAAGCTCAAAGGAGACGTGACTGTTCCCTGGAGCAGAGCAAAGACTGCGCTCTGCTTTCAAGGTCAGATTGAGAAGGGCAAAAACTGCTCGCTGGTGGCTGCACACAGAGTGTTCAGAGCAGTGTTCTGAGAAGCTAAATATTTGCATCTGTCCCTGATGTTAATGCTATTTACCCTTCTCCTCTGACGACTGCTGATACGTTGCAACATAAGGGGGTGGAGAGCGAGTTAACACACCACCTGGACGGGGCTTTTTCTGGGCCATCTGGTGGCAGAAGAACATGTGGTGTGAAGGGACTGAGGGCAGCACTGTCCAGAGCAGCAAGGCCACCTACAGCTCCAAGGGGATCTGAACATTTTAGTGACCTGCAACCTCAAAACTGCACGGGGCTTTCCAAAGGTTTCTTCCTGAGCTTTAACTTAAAAGACTCAATGGAAACCTTAAGCTTTAGAATAGCAGAGGTGAAAATCTGCCCAGGTAAGATGTCCAGGCAGCCCCAGAAGGACTGTCCACCATCCAAAGTGCTGTCACTGGACGTGGCAGGCCCTAAATTACAAGGTTTAGCAGCTACCAGGCAGTACAGCCATGTATAGCACCTGTGTTCCTGAGCCCTGCGAGGGAGGACAGCACAGTCAGGGGACAGCACCTTGACAGGGGCTGAACACAGCCTGCAGAGCCTGGAGGTGCACACTCCTTATCTGCTCGATCCTATGACAGAGCCTCTTTCATCTGCTGCCTTGCAGATGGGGCAGGGCACAATGTGTCGTGGCTCCCTGGATGAACAGCAGCTCATGAAGCTGGAAAATACCACGAGAGTGAGCACAAAGATGAGGGTGGTGAAGAACTAGAGTACAAGGCTTCACAGCAAACACAAGATGGGCTTTGTGTCAACTCTAAGGCAGGGCTGGAAGTGATCTCTTGCAAGTGGACTAACTCTGGCTTTCTTCTAAGCTCAGGGAGGTAAAAAGGAGGCTCAGCACACACTCTGCACAGTCTGTCACTGCACACACCCACTGTTCAAATCCCCCTTTTGATCTGCAGCACTGCAAGGAGAGCTGGCAAAGGCTCTGGAGGACAACCTCCACCCGCCCCAGGGTCCCTCTGCCTGCAGCCAACCCCAACTTAATCCTTCTCCCGAGCACAGCCCCTGAGGAAGCACTACCTGACTCGAGGTGGTGGCCTGGACAAACTGGAGGGGCATCCAGAAAACTTTTCCAGTTTGAGGGAAGAAGCAGGAGCACTCCGTAACCACACCCACCACATGTAGTGCACCAGCTGGTTAGCAGAGAAGAAACTAGGCAAAAGCTACTACAAAAATGTTAGCAAGGCCATGGTTAGTGTTTTCCTGGACTGAGAAAGTACAAGCATATCCTACCCGCTGCCTAGTACGTGTTTGGAGCAGGTCAAGAGAACAGAAGTCTTCAGCCTGATGTCTAATAATCCTTTTCTTACTGGAGCAGACTATTTCAAGGCCTACTGCTACAATCAGAAGCTGGAGGTACTTGTATTTCCAGCAAGCTCACTTTGTTTAAGGCATCAGAGTTGGATGTTTACTGCATGTCTTGATACAAAAGCTGTATTGACACCCAAGGCCACAGATGAGATCTCCCTACCTCCATCACTCAGCGGGGAGGGGGGAGTCACTCGTTTTGCAGGTTAGTGTGGATTGCATGCTGGTGCACACTAAGCAAAGGAATTTAGCAGTTTCAGAGTTTCTGGAGAACCTACTGCTCAATTAGCTAACCATTTCAGGGGGAATCCAGCTTTGTAAGCACCCAGGAGTGTCAGAGGAGTCATTGCCTACAGTAATCAACACCCACAAGAACAAGAGGAAGGTTGAGCCTTCGCTGTAATCAACACTGTCGCCTGTGATGAGGTTGCTGTGGAACCTGGAACACCACAGGGTGAACCCCTTGGAGGTAAGCGAGGGCAAATGTCAACAGATGGGAGTTACCTCTGCACAGCTTCCTGGTCTGGCTCCCCGTCGGAGCTCTCCTCATCCACAGGGGTGACCGCGGGGACAGCCTGCGGAGAGAGGAGAAGCCCTGGGTTCCCAAAAGCAGCTGGCAGGGTCCCATCCGACCTGCCCAAAGCAGCCTTCCCAAGGACGTGTGTCAGCTCCTCTGCAGCACCAAGGACATGGCCAAGAGCCCCTTCCAGCATTCCTTCCCCAATCTAAACTGCCTCTACAAGGCTGCTCCTTCTTTTGGTGCTGCCAGGGAAACTCACTGACACGGATGCACCGAGGAAGAAAAAATGTGCATTAACTCCCAAGGTGGACATTTGTTTTCTCAGCAAAGGAGAAGAAAAGCAACCATTAAAACAAGTTCACAAACACTTTGTCAAATCCAGAGAAGAATCCCATCTCAGCTGCCAGCCACAGGCGAGCACAGCAGCTCTCCAAGAGGGACAGAGAGCACCTCCTGGCTTCAGAGCCAGGGACCTCAGGAAGCAAATGGGCACACTCCCTGCAGCCAGCTCCTCTGACCTGGAGGCAGCCACCAATGCTCTTCTTTCCTTTTGCTACTTACTGGCGTCATAGTGACGAGCGGAGAGGGACCTCGAGGACGTTTCAGCAGTTGCTGTGCGTGTAACTGGATGTTGGCCCCGCCGTCCGACGCCCTCCGCCCCAGAGGGCCCATGCCATTCAGCAGCTGCAGGGTGGGGGGCTGCAGCAGGGACTGCTCCTGGGAAGCACAGACAGTGCAGTTACCAACCCCACACCTGATCCTCCGGGTACCCCAGCCCCAGGGGCAGACACCCGGACGCTGGCGGGAGAGAAGACAAGCCTTAGGGGCTTCAGGAGGGATGGAGTGTCACCAGCATCTCAGAGCTGACATGGGGCAGAGAGGGGCAGTGCCACTGGAAAAGCAGTGTTTAACTCTCCATTTCCCTGCACTCTGCTTAATTAATTTCATATTGCAGTGTTCTTTCATTCTGCAGCTTTTTAAACAGCCAACTAGAATCATGCCTACAGAGGGTAAAGCTTGAAGCTTGCAGAGCCCAAGGAAGGGGTAAATAGGGAGAGCAAGCAGGAGCACAAAGAGCCCCACATGCTGGTGGGGCACGGCCACAGCAGGGCGCGCCTGCACAGGTCAGTACCTTGTACTCCAGCTGCCCCGTGGGCTGCAGGTTCTGCCTCGGCAGCACGTTGTGCATGAAGTTCACGTTTGGGGTGACCTGCAGGAACGGAGCCTGAGGAGTGACGCGGGGGAAGCCAGGCAGGAGCTTCTGCAGGTCTTCCATGACTTCCGTCCTGCGCAGTCACATTTACAGAGGTGAATTAGCAATGATGTGAAGAGAACCACCCACAGGCCCAGTGCACCCAGCTTCCCTTCTGCAAAAAGGCTTCTTATTGCTCTGGGAAATGGTCACAGAGAGCAGCCAACTGCTCTTACACATCAACGCTTACACCCGCAGCCCCCAGACGTCCCCTTAGGGCATCAGTCTGCTAATGCAGCACGTGAACAAATCTGTGCATCTCAGAAGGACCAAAGTCATGTGCTAGGAGTAAATCTTCAGGTTCCCTTAGTCCTCCACCAGGGAGTCCAATACTAACCGTGGGTCAGCTACTCCAACTGTGTGCCTTCGCATCGAGAGGTAACGGACCAGAGCTTCAGGAGATGGCTCTTCCCCTTCATCACTGTCCAAGTTCATTGTTCCGTCAGTCTGGGCAGGCAGAGCGTTGGAGACATTGAAATATGGTGTGAGGATCAAGCAAAGGGCTTCAACGTGAGCCCGGGAAAAGAACTTTCAGGGGTCATTAAGGGCTGTACCTCACCTCCACAATTTGGTTTTCAGGGTTGATGAGCTGGACTTGTGGCACGTTGATGCTCATGGTATTGCCTGTCTGTTCTGTCTGCTGAGCAGAGAAAGCAACACGAGAAGTTGTGAAGCCAGCACCTCTTACAACCCCTCTACAAACACTGCTGGACTCCCACCAGTGCACAGCCCTCAGCCCTAGGGAACAGGGAGGTGACCCTGGAGCCACTGAAGATGTGTTTATTCTTAATTCTCAAGGGATTGCCTCATTTCCCCTCCTCCCTTCTGTTCAGGCAGGGTCAGCATCTCTTCTGCTTCCCTTATGACCTAGCCTCTCTCAAGGCAAATATTCATTTCTTGGACAGCAGCAGAAATTGAGAAAGAAGCATCGCACAGTGCTCCTGGTCTCTAAACTCCAGCTCCCTCACATTGCCTTCTCCTCTGCCACTAAGCCAACACCAGACTTGGTCTGGAGGGCGGTCACTAACCCCACAGCCAACGAACAAACTGCTCCTCACCTCAGGATTGTGGCGCCCTAAATACACACGAAGTCCTTGGATGAGGAACATTCTGACACTCCTGCCAGGATGAGGGTGCCCACAACCAAGTCTGAGTTCAGCAGGTGAGGGACTGGCTGGTCTCCCAGGGCTGGAAGGACCTACCTGGATGTTGGTGGAGGTGGGGAAGGTCATGGTCCGTGGAATGCTCGGAGACGCCGCGATGCGCAGATTCTTGTGCCTCTTGAGGCGGTCGCAGAGCAGGCTGTAGATTGCGCTGTAGTGATCGTAAGCGTCGGCTCTCAGTGACTGGGAAAGGGAAAGAGCGGTCGGTTCTTTTTCTTGAGCAACAAAACAGGCTCCACACTGGGCTGAGGCTGCTCAGGTACCAGAGGTGATGAGTAACCAACACGGCCCCTTGGTTCCCAGCGGGAACGGGGGACCACAGCTGCCCGCTGTGGAGTCTCACCTGAACCGTGCGCTCCTTGTCCAGCCCCATGTCCGCCATGGCCAGCAGCACGTCCTCGTTCAGCGGCTCCATCTGCCTCTCGCTCTTCAGGTGCTGACACTCCGCGATCAGCTGTAGGGGCACAGACCTCAGTGCCCGCATTCCCAGGGGCGCAGCCGCGCGTCAGAGCCGGTGCAGCGGGCTGCGAGCTGCCACGAGCTCTGCTGGCACGCCACCTCGACCCGGTGCCTTCGGCTCGCCGCGGGGAAGGGCACGGGAACACATGAGGAGCCACGTGGAAAGCAAGAGCAGGAGGGAAAGCGGGACGGCAGCGCAGCAGCGCCCAGCGAGGGCTCTCCGGCAGCCGGGCCGAGCGGTGCAGCTCCGCGTGCCAGCCCGTACGCAGCCCCCTCCCCTCGCTTCTGCTGCTCACCCTGTCGAACTCCGCGTCGGCCTCCCCGAGCTTCATCCACTTGTGTCTGCAGATCTGCTCCATGGAGAGCCGCTTGCTGGGGTCCAGGACCAGCATGTGCCGGATCAGCTGTTCACACTCTGCCAGGGGAGAGAGGCTGGGTAACCCACAGGAGCACAGAAACATCGCTCCTCCTGCAAGCCACCCCGGCCAGCGGGCTCCCGCGCTGTCCGCCGGAGCCCCTAGGTGGCACATGTCACCCTGTCCCTCCCCGCCTTGCCTGGGGACACGGCTGGCCCCTGGGGGTTGAAGGGCAAAGTATCCTCTGAACATTCCCCACCCACCAGCAGCTCACTGAGTGATTTCTCTGTTGTGTTACGTGTGTGCTGTCACCGTGGGGGCTGCTGAGGCTCCCCCCCATTTGGGGGACCTAAGCTTGCTTTAAAAGCACCGCATGTTTTAGTGAGTGTTTGCTGCACAAAGAGAACCTCTTCCCCAAGTAAGGTGGCAGGCAAGGAAGCTTGCAGCTGGGAAACTCCATACAGCCCATGCAAAACTCTTCCTTCATCTGAGGGCAAGCAACCACGAACCGACATATGACTTGTTCTTGAGTGAAGTTGGTTTTATCTGAGAACTGAGCAGGCTGTTGCTGGGAATTCACGTGCCATAACGCTGTGAAAAGCTTCTTGTCTAAACCAGGTAGAGTGAAAGCCTCTGCATTCCTACATCACTACTCCATTTTTAGCTTTCACATCTCCCAAAATTTAGGAAGAGTATACACTAACATTTTTCTATAGTTTGCACAGTTATATAAGTGAAAGCTGAGATTTTAAATAAGAGTATTTTGGTTTCCTAAATTCTAGATTCCCAACTCATTTTAGCTTACGTTACAAACCACCACCCAGCTTCCTGGCATACCACTTCACTGGCACAGACATCAGCGGGTATGCTATAATCTAAGTGCTCCAAAGAATCTGTCAGCAGGGGGGCGGCCAGTGCAGCGCAGCGCTGTGGTTACACGCACCCCTTACCTGTGGACATGAAAAATGGAATGCGAAACTTCCCACTGAGCACCCTCGCCCGCAGGTTCTGCAGCGTGCTCCCGTCGAAGGGCAGGGCGCCGCAGACCAGCACGTACAGCACCACGCCGAGGCTCTGCACCCAAAACACAGGTCACGTCAGCAGTGGGGGGGAGACTGTTAATTGTTGCTTAAATAGAATAAAACAGCAATAAAGAAGAAACAGCAAATCCTCCTTGTTGACATCTCGGTCCCAGGCCAGTGTAATTCCTCCTGCAAACTACGAGCCTAATTTCAGCTGTCTTTGGAGCCTCAGAAGGCAACGTTGGAGCAGCCTACGGCCCCAGCCTGGGCGAGCAGGGGGCTCTGGCCAGCCTGTGTGCTCAGACCAAAGAGCTGCTGTGACAGCTCTGCCACCCTTCCCTCCCGCTCCGGCGGCGCGGCTGGCAGAGCTCAGGGAGCCCCGCAAGGAGAGGCAGGAGAGCAGGGAGCCAGGTCAGGGCTGAGAGGCAGGGCTGCAGGGTGACACAGCCTAGTGCCATGGAGGAGCCCGTCCCAAGTCTCTGCAAAACCCTCACAGATGTTTCCTCTTTCAGCTCTGCCAGGTCCAGCCCTACCACAGCAGCTCCGCCGTTCGACAGCAGTGAAGCGGACCATATTGTTGGGAAACTAAATAAAAATGCATCTCTGGGCAACTAATACGTTTGGCACCATGCCTCCCAATAAAAATGACATGTGACATGGTAGCCAAAATAAAATTTTATAAGCGTTTCTTCAAAATACATTTTTTGCCATATCTGGGGCTATTCTGTACCGAGTATTCAGGAAGCAAAGCCAAACAGAGCAAAAATGAGACCAAAATAAGAGAGAAAGAGATTCATCACATACCCAAATGTCAACCTTTGGCCCATCGTACTCCTTCCCTTCAAAGAGCTCCGGGGCAGCATAGGGAGGACTCCCACACCAGGTTTTAAGCAGCTGACCAGGTGTGAAGATGTTACTGAACCCAAAATCTGCAAGAACAAAAAGAGAACTGATGAGAGGAACACGATCCACTCCAACCATCCTAAATAAACAGTGTTTAAGTCACCTGCTGAGTCTGGTAAAGTCACATACAATCCCATCACGGGTGAGTGACACACACATCACAATCACGAGTGCAGAAGACGCAGGAAGAGCAGGAAACTTTGGTTATGGTGGGCAGCTCTACAACCCAAACCAAATCCCCCACCCAACAGCAAATAATAAATCCTGAAAGAGAGATTTAAAGTCTTAACCTCATGGGCAGTCAACCATCAGCTTACGTGGGGACTAATGGCATTTGCTGCTCATTAACCTGTCCCCCCTGGCACACAGCTGGGACCTGCACTGGAAAGAGCAAAGAAATCAAAGGCTGGATTCAAGAGAAGTGAGGTTTTTCTTATAGAAACAAAGAATCTTCACCACATTTCTTTCTTTTCCACCACAGCTGGATAAAAGCAAACGCCCAGCTCGCAGAGAGGCGCCTCAGCATCCTGCGAAGCAAGCAGTGCCACTGAGGTCACCTGCAAACTGCTGCGCCCGTGCTGCTGCTCCACGCGCGGCGGCGGGAGGGCGAGTGACATTAATGCCCATGGACGTGTTCCCTGGCACTGGCAGCAGCAGCAGCCCCTCGCAGCAGGCTTGGGTGAGGAACGCTGGAAAAAACCTAGGGAGGGCCAGAAACACTGGCTTTGCAAATTCTAACTGATTAAACCAAAAAGCATCGTGGCCAAAAATACACAGTATGGCTCTTGTGAAGAGCTGAAGATGAATTTTGACTCTGCCACTGGTCAGAACTGCAGTGTATCTGGGACAGTGCCCAGCACCTGCCTGCCTCTCGGGGACACACGGGATCCCAGCGCTCTGCAAGGAGAGCTGGGCTGAAAAACACACGTTCTAATACATGTACACAAATGGCAAAACCCATTTGAGATCCAAAAGCACACAAGTTATTTTCCCATTTCTTGAAATAAATACACATTCATCTTGGAAATTCATCTTTGGTTTTTATCTGCTTATTTCTCCTTACAGTCTCGCTCCTGCTCGCCGCTTTCCTCCCGGGACTCTCCATGACCTGATTTCAGGTGACTCTGCTCCTTCCGAGAGCAGACCACCTAGGACAGCTCGGCACAGCCGTGCAGCCAGCCTTCCTCCCTCCCACCCCTTTGCAGGGCAAACTCCTCCATGCAGGGAGGGTTTACACTTGTGGATACTGAGTGTGGCACGTGCCTGCACAAACACCGGGAGCACAGACAAGGCTGCTCAAACCTGACCTCGAAACAGAGCACGGGGAGGGTAAGTGTTCTTTAAAAGCATCACAGCACCAAAACAAGGCAGTTAAACACCCTTTGGGTTTTTGCTGTTGGCAATGAAGTCATCTGAACTTCCAAAACACACGAGCAGCCAGCCTTGGGAGGACTATTTCAGGGAAAGAGTACACAGCTGCACAATTGTCTTTTCCACCTCTGCAAGCTTTTGAGCTCTTCTGCCTCACGTTTCAAGTAGGACATGTAACAAGTGCCCGAATTACAGCTACCTGAGCAAGCAATACCAGCCACAGCACTACATCTATTTCCATCTCCTAACAACAAAGCATTTGTAGTCAGGTTTAGACGTAAACTCTTGCACAAACACGCTGGAATGTTGGTACTTCACATATTTTGAGCCAATTATTCTGGTTTAGTTGTTTTTATTTACCCTTGTATGCACTCAAGTGGGCTTTGCAGCACTTGGGGAACCAGCTGTGTTTTCAAAGCAGTGAATATCACCCCGTGCAGCCTGGAGGAGGTGGGCAGAGTGCAGCCCCGCAGTGGCCTTGGAGAGCTGGGCTAGGAGGTGCCGCGAGCATGTCTGTGCTCAACCAGCAGGTCCTTGAGCTCCTGCCATCACCCCACAGCTGCCCCGGATTTCAGGATGAAAAACCTCTCCCTGCAGAGAGCTGCTGCGCTTTCCGGGCTCCGGGTGAGCCACGGCGCGCGTCCCTGCGGGGAGCAGACATCTCCAGCACTGCTCAAAGGCTGGGAGCAGCCTCCAGAGCCCACCTGTGCTGCACGAACCGAGGCCAAGGCTGCTGAAAACAGCAGGCTTTTTAACAGCCTCTGAGAAAGGGGGGGATTTGAAAACCCCAAAGCAACAAACAACAAAACCAAATCTAAACCAAGCCAAACAAACCCAAACTACAACTTAAATCAACTTTCTTAAAAACAATGACGAGTCGCTCCGGTCCAAGGAGATTTCATAAATCCAAATCCCCAGGGAGCAGCCAGGTCTCGTTCCACAAGCAGATGCAAAGGGAAAAGGGCATTTTTAAAGAGCAAGGTAAAGGTCACAGTGATGCGAGAGAGGGAAAATAATTAAAATAACATCTCTGTGCGACAAAAAAGTGAGCCCAGTCCCTCACATTTCACAGAGTGGAGCTGCCTTTAGTGTCTGCACCACAGGGACTTCCTCCTCAGAAGGTGAAAGAGCGAGCAGAGACTCTGGTGAACGAATGCAAAGCAATGCACAGATCAGACTCCTCTCGGAGACCATACCCTGGGATGGGCTGGGGATTTAGCTGTCACCTCAGCTCCTGGCTGAACTCAGAGCACGAGGGAACGTAGTGCCAGAAGCTCCCGACTCAGGCTTTGAGGAGGTATACTGGAGAAAGAGCATCCATGGGAAAAATGAGAGCAAGGGTAACAGTGTTTGTATCTTCCTGTTTATGGGAAAATAGTACAGTAGCAATCAATCAAAAACCCACATGCCAGCTCTGCTGCAGTCAGGGTCACTGCTGAAGCCTGAGGAAAGCACTGGGAGATGCCTACTGCTGAGTAACGCCTGCATTACTGAAGAGGTTTGAGTTAGACAGGGTTGATGGGGTTGGCAGCGAAGGTGCAGCTGATCCTCCACCCTGCACTGCTGCAGCACTTACCCTGGGAGGTCTGGGCTGGGAGAGATCAGTTGCTATCACTTTTTTTTTGCTCTTGAAACAATGGATGAACTGGTGTCAAGTTGTAACTGGTGAGTTATAGGGACAAAACCTGGTACTTGGAAAATCCTATACCATAAATCAGCCTTTCCAGGCTGCTTCTGAAATCACTACTACATCTCCCTGCCAAGTAAAACACTGCCACCACCAGGGTGGGAACTGTCTCCTAGAGTCCATTCTGGGAGCAGAGATTGGGAAGGAAAAGCATTTCCAACTCCCTTAGATAAAACCAAAAAGTTTCCACAATTCTCAGGCGTTCACAGCGTTTGTCAGCATGCCCATGTGGACACTTCTTTAGGAAGTCCCCATTCCATTTCTACCTGGGTTAGTTTTTAACTTCTTTCTTTCTATTTTCTAGGCACCCTCTCCCCTACACACTGATTAGAGTTTTATCCCATGAACACAAGATGGCCTCAAATCATTACTGCATCTGCGTGCATACACCAGACACCAGAAAGTGCTGCTTAAGGACCTTCCAAACAGCCTTTATCATGGGAGCTCCGTCACCTGCCACCAACAGCACAAGGTGGCACAGGGTCACTTAACACAGGAAGCCCTGCAAACCACTCGTACCTCATCAGCAATGTCTCTTACTCATCTTCTGCTCCCAGAACAGAGAGGTTTTCATCCTTGTGCCAAGGAGGACACGGTTCACACTATTAAGCATCCAGAGGAAGTTTCATCAAGTCCTTCACTCCCTTCTATTCCTTCCCCTTTCCCTCCTCACAAAGTGAGGCTGAGAGAAACCGAAGGAATTACTCATCATTTTACTACAAATCAAATGTTAAACTCTAATCTAACACCTACGGATGGCACATAAGAGAACTGCAACATGGCAAATGAGACTGCTGCCTCTCTCCAAGATGGTATCGAGCTAGAAGAGTATTCCCCAACTCCCAGTATTAAAATTCCTCAGACTGAAGAGTTTTGTAGCCCCAAGCACTTTTTGTTTTTAAAAATGAAGTTACAAACTCTTGTAAGAGCCAACGAGCTCTCCAAGGAAGTCTGTTAAGAGAGGGAGCAACAAAGCAGGTTCCCAAACTGCTCTGCTATGCGTGAGGCTGCAGCAGAACGGAACGGTAAGTACGAGCTCCTCCAACGCAGGAGCCCATGAAATGAGATGAGCAGGGCAGCATTAAATCCTCTTGTTCCAATCGGCTGCTACCTAATCCCACAGAGCTAAATAAAGCCTGGCCCAGCCAGTGCATCGCGGAGCTCAGCAGCCAAGGCTTGCTCAGAGCATCACAGATGTGCAGGCCCACGTTACACCAGTTAACGACGGCCCAAGGTGCAAACCCCCCCTGCCCAGTGAGGGGCTGGGAACAGACTGGGAACAGTAAGGGCCTGTTTGTGGGGTGCCTTCAGCTTCTCTCCCTGCAAGGAACACACACCCAGCACACTGGGGCTAATTCTCCTGCTCTGCCAGACAGCACAGTGAAATGACTCCAGGAGTCGTCGTCTTCTTCTTGCATTTTGCACTCCTTGAAGGGAGATACCAATCTCCTGGCTACAACCTGGCAGTTTGAGCTCTGGGCAGCAGGCCACGCAGAAATCCAAAGCTTCCTTTAGCTGCACCGTGCTTCCTTCTTTCTGAATACCTGGAAGCAGCCAATGCCTCCATTTATTAACTTCTGAAAGCAGCTGCCTTCCTCCCACACTGCTAAGTCTTAGCTCACCTGCTATTTTGATGTTAAGGTTGGCATCCAGGAGCAGATTCTCAGCCTTCAGATCTCTGTGGACTATGTTACGACAGTGACAGAAGTTGACAGCAGCCACGATTTGCTTGAACTTTCTCCGGGCTTCCTTCTCGGCCATACGGCCATGGGCCACCAAGTGATCTGGAAGGGACAAAGGGGAGAACACGGTGGTTATCCACAACGGCGTGGGCAGCAGCGTCTCTTCCAGGGTACAAATGCTGCGGCTCGGTACGACAGGTCGGCTACGGAGCCGTTCTGCTTCTGCAACGTGACAAAGGAAACCATTGCACACACTGAGAACACGGGCAGGGGTTCCTGCTGCTCCTAACCCGTCCCACACATGGCACCAGGAGGGTTCCCCAGTTTCCCCAGTGCCTGGGAAGGGCTTTGGAGAGGCTGGGACAAGCCCTCGCCCCTCCAGTGCAGGCCACAGAGCGGGTCAGCAGAGCCACGAGCAACCCAGACGTTGGGGGCTTATTATCTCCTTGCCCCTTTCAAGGGGCAACCACTGCTCCGCTGGGCCAGCGCGGCGGCCTCAAAGCCTTCTGGGCAAAAACAGGCCGAAAAGATTCATTTCACCCCATAAACTCCATTAAACTGGAGGGCTCGACAGAGATACCCATTCTTGGGAACAATAACAATAAATCACTGCTGAAGGTTTCTCATCAGGCAGTTGTATTTTTCCCAGTCACCCATTAATTAAAATACCTGCGACATAATTGACTCGCAGTAAATACTAATTACCAAGATCCATCAAAGCAATTCTGCTGGCTCCCAACTGCACAGCAGCCTACTTCCCTCTACGTTTGACTACTCCTGTTGTGCAACAGAGCAGAGTTGTTTTCCAGAGACCCTGTCAATTAAGTTTTATTCATCAGATAAACTTATTCCACGAGCAAACCTGAGCCAGGGAAGGAAATCCATCACCAATTCCAACATGACCCGCGATGGATTTGCTAGGAAAAGCCAAATTTACATCTCTAACAGCCTGGGGGTGCTCTGCCAGGTGTCTGCTCACACAGAGAACTCTGCTGCCCCTTTTATTAATCATCCTGCTTAGCTGTGATAAAAAGTCTTTTTGGGACAGGCGTGGAACGTCACTTTTCGTGAAGAACTGCGATGAGCGGAGGCCGGTCCCTGTGCCCTGCACGTAGGCGCAGCGCTCGGAGCCCGCTGACATTTCTGCACGAGCTCCAGAGGAAGGACAGAAACAATGAAGCTACAGAATACTTCACATACCACCAAGGGCAACTGCATGCCAAAATTAACCATTGCGAGCTTCGGCCGCGCAGACCTCTCGTGCGACGGCGTCAGGGACGGCCCGAGTGCTCGGCTGGGACGCAGAGCTCCAGAGCAGAGCCCCAGCAGCACAGAGTCGCCGCCGGGTCGTGCGCACGCCAGTGCCACCCCGGGGGCTGGAGGTGACTGGTGTGGCTGCTGGAGCTTCACAGCCCCTCCGTGTGGTGGATCCAGTTAAGTTTCCAGCACATTTGGTGACCTTGTGATCTCAGAAGCAGCCTGACCTTCTGGGAGTGGTACCACCTTGTCCAGGTCATGCCCCAAAAGCGTCAGACAAGCAGGAGGAGATGGAGAGGAGGGGCAGAGGGTGCAGCTGTGCTAACCATGTTAACCAGATGGTAATTTCATCTGTTTTCTGAGAATTTTTGCTCATCAACCAAGTACCCACATTCCTGCCACCCAGCACTGCCCAGGATTTTCAGCATTCACAGTAAACAGCTGAAATCAAACCCGACTTTTAGACTATATTCTGTTTGACCTCAAGAAAAGGACACTCGAGGGACCTGGAACAAAGAGCACCCTATGTTTAAAAGGAGACATTCATTTGCTCATAATGTCAAACCAGCGACCCAACCACACGCAAAACACGCAGAGGGACAAAAATAACAATTTACATTTTGCTGCCGGAGCCCACAGCGAAAACCAGCCCCCCTCCCTCGCCCCCCTGCACCGCTATGCAAACAAAGTGAACCGAAGACACCGACGGCACCGCTCGGCCGCTGAAGGAGCCACCAGCCCTGTTCCTGGCAATTCAGATAAACAGGCTGTAAAGCTCTCCTAGGTGCTCACCCGGAGCTCAGCCCAACAAGGGACAAGGCAGGCAGGCGTCCAACACGACTGACTGACACAAACCGTGGCCATTTAGAGAAACTGCCATTCTTCCAGCTAAAAATTCCATCCTACATTACTGCCTGTGTAATATTTACAGCTGTATGGCACAGTTTAAACCCCTGAACGTCCCTTTAAAGCCTCATGGGAAACAACTTAGGTTTACTTCCAACAAAACCTCACAGTTCACAGGAGTGTGAGGTGGTATTTCTGATTATATGAGCCACTCAGCCTTACACAGCATCCAGAAACCCACAGCTGTCAGCCCCCCAACTCCTCCTGCAGCTCAGCACCACGCTTTGGCGTTACAACCTACACGGTGCAGATGCTGAGATGATAAAGGGAGAGAAAAGGCTTGCCACAGGCACGCTGAGGGTTCCCTGGTGCTCAGTGACACTGACAGCGACTGCACCATCCAGACACACCCCGCGGCTGTCCCTGCAGCAAAACCCAGTGATGCCCAGCAAGCCTGCCACGAAGGGCACAGAAGCAACACCCAGACCAAGTTTTACTGTCAGTAACAGTAAGGCCCAGCTTCCACCAGCTGCACTCCAGGAGAGCTGCAGTGGGTGTGAAGCCAGCCCACGCCAAGAGACGTTCTCCCACCAGCACGAGGACGTGAGATTCTCCAGTATCAGCGATGCTAATGACTGCAAGGAAACCTTCCCAAAACGGGCTGCTGTTTCCTCCCTGTAAATTGCTTCTGCTGGTAGAACAAAGTCTTAATGGCTCCTCAGGAAACTCTGATTACAAAAAGCTGAGACTTTATTTTCCCCGTCTGCCGCGCCGCCGCGTGCAGCGCCTGAACGTGCTCCAAGGCGGCTACGGGGTCACAGCCTCCCGGGGCTGTCACCTCACTGGCTGCTCCCAGCTACCAACCAGGATAAAATGCTGGGCAGTGCAATGGAAATTAGCCATGCTAATGAGCTGGATTTACTACAGCATGAAGTATTCCAGGGAGCAATTAGATTTTCACTTCGACTCACGGAGACGGCTATTTTTGTAACCAAGAGAATTCGTTCCAAGTTTGTATATGAGCTTGCACATAGTTTGGGGTTTAAAAAAAGATGAGCCCGTCTCTGCCAAATTCAACAGAAGAGGGAGAAAAAGTAAGAAGTGATTTATACTCTTCTGCAGCGATCACACACGAGCAAACTCTGCTGCACATCCTCTTCGCCGAAGGAGAAATCCAAAGGACATGGCCAGCACTGAAAAGAAAGCATGAAAACCACCCACAAAGGTACTGAGGAACTGGAATTGGGTTATATTCTCTGGAAAGTAGCAGTTTTCAGCTCAAGTTGTCATAGTTTCCTTCGTTTGGGGCTTCTCTTCCTTCTCCAAGAGCTTCATCTTTTATTACAACTCGGCCTCAGTTCCAGCAGAGCGAGAGGCTCTCAATCCAAAGTGAATCTCCTGCCACGACTGAAGGGACAAAAGGGAGAGCGTTTCCACCCAGCTGACAGGCTGTGTGTGACTGTCCTCACAAGGACACGGATTTACACAGCTCACTTCGAGCGTGAAGGACTTTCCCCCTTTCCCAAGGCTCACATTGGCCAAGCAAGCAGAGACCCACCGTGCCAAATTCTGACTCTGCCGCCTGGCACAGAACCCCAGCGCTAAGTAAACCTCAGTTCCTGCAAATGTTATCAGCCATGGCAATAAAACAAATTCATCAATCAGTCAACTGTTCTGGCAATGGTGCTGCACAGATACTTGTTCTTTATCCTTTAAAGAATAGCTTCTGTGGTCATGAAAGCTCAGCCAAAACACTGTGAGCAGACAATGGAGCTCACAATGGCTGTAACTAACACATGCTAAGGTCAGAGAGCAAGCAGATAAGAAAATACATGGGGTTGAGAACAAAATACTAGAGAGCCACAGACAGCCTGCTTCTTTAAAGCAACAAACACCAACTATGGTCAACAAGTTTCGTACAACTTGCTGGGAAGCATATAAAATGCAACTGGGTGACTATTCCCAACATCTTTAATCCCAGAGTCAGCACAGAAGAGGAGCAGCAGCACCTGCCCACGGAACCCAAAGAAGAAAGAGAGGCTAGGGCAGTTATTTTTCCATCGAGTTGGTATCATTTGTTTCTTTCCCCCTCTCGTCAATGGAAAGTTCTCAGGCTGAAGGGCATCTCTCAACTGCAACAAGAGAGTGTGGCAGCTATTTTCAGTTTACTGGAGTTGACCAAGTGCATTATCTGATTAAAGCATGCAATAAATGTACTTACCAAATATTTCCCCTCCGCTAGCGTACTCTGTCACCAGATAAATCATCCTCTCCGTCTCCATAACCTGCACACAAGGACAGAAAAGGGACAGATAAGGAGACTGCAAAGAGAAACTGAACTAAGAAAGTTTATTCCTTCTATAACACGTCACCACTTCCATCAATAAAAAGGCTTTACTTCCCCACGCCCCACAGAGGAAGGGACAGGAACTGGGGAAAGGATCCAACAGACGTTTTAAGCACTAAGTCTGTAACTAAACCCTTCACCTGCACCTTCCTCCTCTGCCACATCCCCTCCCTTTAGCATTTGCTCCCCAGTCTTCTCTTTCAGCAGCCTGGGAGACTTCTCAGGGCTGCTGCAACCAAACCAGTTCCCCTTTCTAATTAACCAGCCCGTTGCAGGAACCGAAATAACCAACACAGTTTTGCCAAAGGGGGCAATATTCACTGAATGGATAAGTGACTTTCAAACAGGACTGCATGAAGCATTCAACTGATTTCTGAGCACAGTCCTATGGCCCTGAGTGAAACCTCTGCTCTGAAGTGACCTCAGAGTCCTGAACAACTTCTAGGAAAGTCCCTATCAGGATGCAGAAAAGCACAGGGCAAGGCACCATATGCTACAGATAAGGCACTCCTGACAAAAAGCTGTGACAGGCTTCGAATTCCCAGCTTCAGGTTTTAGTATTGGCCACCTTCCAGGAAAGCACTGAGCAGATCAGCATGTCCTGGGGCCACAGGGTACCTGGGCAGGTGGAGGAGAGCAGGGCAGCCACGCGCCTTCAGTCCCACGAGCTGGTGAGACTTACCCTGCCCCTTAAACTGAGAGGGGCTTCCACTTCCAGCTGGGAAACCCAGAAGTGCACAATAGCCATAAACAAATGGCAAGAGGCCAGCCCACAGCAGAAGCAGATCTCCCATAAAAGAGAACAGCCAAACTTCCCTGCGCCCCCCCCCCCAATCAAAGTGCTCAGAGACACTGAAAACATAAAGGACCTTGAGTATTTCACCCCAGGGAAAGCACTACTACAGAGTGTACAGCTACAGTGCAGAGGGATGGAAAACCCACTGCAGGGTGCTCCTACCTGGTATAACCTGATGATATGTGGGTGGCAAAGCATCTTCATGATCTGAACTTCTCTGAATATCTTCTTCAGGTTCTCTTCGTCCAGCTGTGTCTTATCAATTATCTTTATAGCAACCTAGCGGAAGGGGAAAGCAGAGAGGTCAGCGACCCTGTCACATGTCAGGGAAAGCATTTTAAAACACAAATATTGCACGTGAGACCCTGCTGGGCTGAACACTGGGTCCTACACCTCCCCACCCAGCTTGGCTCTGCAGTAACTCCCTGCTGGAGGATGTGCCCAAGCACCAGCCCGAGAGCGCAGGGCTGCGGCACAGCGGCAGCGAGGCAGGCGGAGGGGAACAGCTTCTAGGACTGAAATCCAGGCGTACATCTCACTGAAAGAGCTGATAAATACCAGCAGGGATGGAAACAGGGGGTCAGGCTTCTAACAATCGAGGTATTTATTTATCTATTTTAAAGCAGAAGTGCTCTATAACACCACACTGAAATCGTTTAAACAAGTTTAAGTGCTTCCAGTCAGCTGCTCTCCAGAAACTCCCAGCCTCAAAAAGCTCCTCGCTTCTCTTCCCTCCACCTTCCCCGAGCATCCCTGGGGAAGCTGGCAGCTCCCAGCTCTTTTGGGCACGGATGGTAAGGTCAACAGACTCCAGATGGGGAGATGCTTCCATGCTAAAGAGTCCACACACCAATAACAGAGGAAGGAATCTTTTCAAGGGCACTGTGACACCTTGCTGGAGCAAACAGTTGGGAGAAAAGGCTGCTCTTACTGCAGAGAAACATCTGCACTGCTGCTTCTAACCCAGCCTTCAGCCTTGAGTTAACAAGCACCATCCCCCCTCCGAGGAACATCCCTGCGAGCGCGCAGCTACAGCCTGGCTCAGGATCTGTGGGCTGCAGAAACATCCAGCAGCAGGTTTTCTCGCTCAGAGATGGCATCTTCCCTGGGAAAAGAACTGCTTTTACACATCTACCCCTCCGCTAAAGCACAAGTCACAAAACTCCTGTGGAGGAAGACTGCAGACTCATGCAAAGAGAGGGGGAAGGGCATGCAAAGCAGCACTGCGGTAAAAAACGCTGACGAGGCACAACCCCAAAGATTGGAGCCCAAAGCCCAAGCACAGAAACGCTGGGCTCTTTAGGGGAACCATCTGAAGCACATGAAAATTAAGCTTCATGCTTTATGATAAGATCCTTGCCAGGGGAATAACTGCCCTGCACAAGAGCAGAACCCCACAAAGGCACCAAGTACAATAAGCTGTTTCTTTCACTTGAAACCTTTAATTTGGAATACAGGAACGATTCCAGACTTCCAAGTCACCGCGCACGCTTCCTACAAGAACAGGAGCTGAAAGGCAGCCAGGTCTGGCACTCAGCACTGGAAGCTGCTGGCAGGAACGGGGTTGGAGCCGAGGCACAAGGTGAAGCAGCAGAATCAGACCCCTCGGGGCGAGGCTGCCAAGCACTAACCAGCGGTGATTAACGGGGTGACGAGCGCTGCTCTCCTGTCCTAGGCTGGCAGCTCCTGGGCTGCAGCTCGTCCTCTGTGGAGGAGCAGACAGGCGAGAAGCACGTGGCTCATCAGATCTGGTGGGTCTGCACCGTGTAGTTGGAAGGACAACACTCAGGAGCAGACTGGGAAAGCCAAGAGAGCCAGAGTGGGCACAGGGAGCACTCACTGCATGCTTTTCACCAAGGATTTTCCCTGCAAGAACAGGCTTTTTAAAGCTTAAACCAATATATACATAAAAAAAGCTAAGAGAAGCTTAAATAGTGAAGCCACGATGTCTACCAAGAGACATGAGTCACTTCCAGGCACAAATACATAAATGAAAATCCACAGATCTGCAGTATTCATTTCCCAGCTTCATTCAACAGCTTGAGTTGACACTCTTGGCCAAGCTGAAGGTATGTAGAGCATTAGACTGAAGACAGCTTGGTCAGTAGGGCCAGACAAGAGAAAAGAACTGAAATACTCTGGTTTTCCCTCTGCTAACATGGGCGAACTGGGCTGCCACCTCCCCTGCCCCACGCGTGGCACCGTCACCGTACCCACAGTACCTGCATCGGTGGCAGCGGAACACAAACACCACCAGAGGATGTCTCCTTGTGAAGGATCTCCCTGTGGCTTCGACCGAGTGGGGGCCCCTTGAGCAAACCCAAACCCACCCTCGAAAGCTGCAAGGAGAGATCCAGCATTTCGGAGGGGGTTTCTCCAGAATGTTTTCATTCCATTCCACAGCCTCCAGCAGCTGATGGAATACAAAAGGTAAAAGTCTCCTGAAAAAGCCTGGGGAAAGCACCTCGTGCTCCTGTTTCAGGAAATTCAGAGCTTCCTCACGAGGGTGGCAGTAGGAAATCCCCTCCGCGCTGGCCGCAGGAGGGAAGGCGCAGGGAATTTCGGGGGGGCGTGCGTGTCACCCGGGGCTCCGCGAGGGACTGCGTGCTTTGGTTCAGAGATGTGCTCTTTGCTTTCTTTCAGAGCAGTGCTTTTTTCCCCGGGGGGAAGGAGCGGTTCAAAGGCTTTCCAGAACAGCCCAAGTTGGTTTCTCCATGCCTGCACTTCCCAGCTGGCTGATACTCTCCCTGCCCTGATTTGGGATCTCAACAGAAAGAAGCCCAGCTGAGCCCCTCTGCTCACATCAGCCTGACTGCCTTCATCCAACACACGGCCACAGGGACACGGCCACAGGGACACGGCCACAGGGACACGGCCACAGGGACACGGCCACAGGGGGTCCCACCCCGCTTTCCTTCGGGAAGGTCCGCCCCGCCGGAGCTCCGACCGGGAGAGCCCCTACAGCTGCACACCCTCCTCCTCCTCCGGCTTTCTGCTCCGTCCTCCAAGCATCGATGCAGCTCTTGCAGCTTGTGCCTGCAGTTCTTCCTGCTGCCATCACAAACCCCTCTCACCCCAGGAGAAAGCCACAAGAAAGCACAGGCAAATAAGTTCCTTGCTCCAACCGAAAGGGAGCACTGATGTTTATGGCACCACTAGGAACAGAGCTCTGTAATATTACTTATGCAAAAAGAACCATTTACAGGTAGTCTCATGAAACACTAAAAATAAAAACCAAACCCCAAATCAAGTGTGCTCCCTCACGCTTACAAATATCACATAAAATAGAGGGGAGAGAGCACGGCTAAACGTCATTAAACAAAGCACAAATTGGCTACGAGCAGAAATGAAAAAGAATCATGATTTAATTTCTTAAACAATGAAATACTATAAAAAAGGAGCCTGAACAATTAACTGTTCTTTTATCAGAAGTTAATGAAGCTTGCAGGCAGCAGGATACACGCCAAGCCTGGAGCATACACGCTGCTACCAATTAACAAAATGGTCCCTCCACTTCTCAACATTTTTTTTTTTTTTCCCTTCTTGAATCCAAATAAGACTTGCACTGAGTAATTTGAGGAAGAAATGGTGATCTGGAAGAGATGTGAAGTTTCTAATGACACCAGTTGGTGGAGAGCAGGTCAGGTGTTCAAACCCACGCCTGCACGTCGCTGCGGAGGGCTCGCTCGGAGCCAGGCAGTGGTCTGCTTTATTTCCAGATCTTCCCTCTGCTGAGGCACCTCAGCCAAACACTGCTCTGTGTTGTGACTGAGGCTGTGCTGAGTGTGCCCGCACGCCGGGCACAGGCACCAGTGGCAATGACAACCAGAGAAGCAAAGGGGGCTGCTGAGGAGTACAGGAGAGGTACTGGAACTCTGGAAGGCCCCAAGGGCCACAAGCAGTTACCACCGACATCAGCGTGTCCCCTGCATCACCTGGGAAGGCAGGGGGGACAGAAGCTACGTGGCAGGCCAAAACAGCCACTTGCTTTCGCTGCACTCTGAAATTTAAGTTCCTATTTTGCACGGAGAGACCAGATTCCAAAATCTGGCAGCCACCAGAGCTCATCATGCCCAGAGACTCAAGGCACGAGTCTTGGTGTAGGAGAGAATACTTACCTGTGGGAGTTAAAGTTTATACAGGCATCCCATTTATCAGCCAAGCGTGGTCAATACTCATCCAGAGTTCCCTGAGCCAACAAGCAGGGAAGGGCACTGCTGAGTGCCCAGGCAGACGAGGGCAGCGCGGGGGCATGGAGGGGACAGCCACCCTGCTCGTAACTGCTCCAGCTTCTTGGCAAGTACGTGAGGGAGGGGAAAGGCAGGAGCAGACTGCCTGTTTTCAGTGGACAGCAGCCATCAAACACTGAACATTTCCTTTTTCTTCCCTGCAGTGAACAAAGGAAACAGCCACAGACCCTGTCCGGGGCTGACATCTACTGCTCTGTGCCACACATTGGCTTAGACCCAGCTATAACTACAATTAAACTGTAATTAACATTTCCTGCGTGGCTATGGTTCCACAAAGAACCCACCTCCCCCATTGCAGTGCAGTTGTTTCTATAGCAGCATAAGTTCAAGAGGAAAAACCCCACTTTGTTTGGAACGCAGCCACGTGACCAGTCCCACCAGCACGAGCCACCACAGGATAACTGCTCCAGCGAGTGTCCCCAAGTCAGCCACCGACGTCCTCGGTTAAGGAGAGCCCGCAGATGGCACCGACGAACTGACGGCATTGAACAGTCAGCGTTTATTGAGGAGAAACACTCCCTAGGACTGTTCTGAGGAGTTCCTCCTGCTCCACATCCCCAGGATCACCCACTGCGCACGCACACGTCCCCGTCACCTGGCTCCTGTCGCTCTGCGAGGGCACGCGGCGCAGCACAACTCCATGAAAAGCTGCCACCCCTGCAGGTCCCTGCTCTGATAAACCAGTAATGCTGCGAAGGCCCATCCAGATGAGAGGCAGGAACCTGAATTCCACCCATTTGCAAACCATGTCAGCTAAGAAGCCCTGTCCTTTCCATGCCCTCAGAGGTACAGTCCTAGCGGGCTGACGGTGTGAGCTGTCAGAGGGACAGAGAACCCTTTCCAGCTGCTCCAGCCTGCCAGGAGCACTCGGGAAGCTCGGGAACACGGCCGGTTTGGATTGAGGAGCCGCTGGAGGGGCACAAATCCCTCCAGTAAGCAGACACTGTGAGGCTGCACAGGACCTTCAGGAGAGCTCCAGCAGCAGACTGATGAATCCCGTGCCGGAGGTCAGGCTCCACCACCACCTTTCTCCCCAGGGCAGAGCTGTCTGCAGAGCAGGTGAGGCCAGCACACACAGATGACACACAAGTGGCTCTGTGCAGAGGCACACGGACACACGGCCGCAATAGAAACAGAACTGAACTCCAGGCTGCTGCAGTGTCCCTCGTCGGGGGCTCCGCTGGACGGCTGTCACTCCACAGCAGCCCCGTGTGGACACGCGGATGGCAGGGGCACACGTTTTTCAGGCAAGCTGTCATCACAAGCCTGCCCGTGTGTAAAGGCTCAGTAAAACTGATTGCTTTAGATGCAAACAGGCTAGTTGTACCCTTTTTAGTCGTGAGACTCTGCTTGACTAACTGACATTCTAAATACCAGACAACAGCTTGCTACTGAGCCAGCATACTCCTCTGGACAAGCTTATGGGGAAAACAGAGGTGTCTCCTCCTTGGAACGAACTAACCAGCAGAATCTACCTGAAGTGATGCAGCAGATAAAACTAGGCTGTTCTGCAGCGAAAGCGGTGCTTTTCCGAGGTGGCACAAGCAGAAATACTGGCAGCAGCTGAGAGCAGGAAGCTGTGGACCAAGATTCGCCTAGAAAAGCTGCGTGTGCTCAGGAAGGAAGCTGTCACCTCGTCCACATCCCTCGCCACAATCAATGCAGCGACTTGTGTCTCGCACAGGGTGAAGGAAATAAGTCAGTACGTCCAAATCCTCCTGGTCTGCTGCAACGTTCACACCCTGCTTGTGAGTGCTGTGCTCTGCCGTGACCTTCCCTCGTCCCCAGGGAACAGAACTGGGATGGCAAGGACAGAGGCACAAAACCCAGTCACATCTACAGCTCTGCGTGCCAGCCAAACCCAGTTAAGGAAACCTCATTTCAGTGCCAGTGCAGCAGCCTACAAACACAGCTGGAACTGTCACAGAGGAAACTCATCTGCAACAGCCTCCAGGAGTCCAGACAACCTGTGCAGACACCCAAAACACCCATTCCTCCTCTCCCAGCCTTGTACCAACACTGCACTAGCAGCTGCTATCAAACCATACGAGAGGTGAATTCCCCTGCCTGAACCACGCTGCTGAGCGAGCTCTGCCAGACACAAAGCCTTTCTTCTTCCTGCACGATGCACAGGATGACAGGTATACTCTCACGTTCAGCCTCAGCGAGACAGAACGTTCTGCAAGCAATGTGCAAGCTGGAGGGCACTGCTAAAACCAGCTCACAGGAACAGCGCTCTCCTCCTCGTCACCGTTACCTTGCACCAGTGCGGGTCTGGAGAGCTTTTCCTGGTTATAGCATCACCTGGGGTAACAGTAGGGAACGACAGAGGAAGGTAACTTAGAATTCAGCTGCTGAGCATGTTAATACAAACTCCATCACAGGCTTGCATTAAGACTGCACAGAAAGGCAATCTCAAGTGGAGACACCGATCAGATAAACCACTGCAGCACTCAAAGAACCTCCTTTTGCAAATCAGAGGTGCTGCAAGCACAGGTTCTTCAGCTGACAGCAGGGACACACCACGAAGCATCAGCTCAGACCTGGGAAGCAATGGTCCAGAGGGACCAGCACAGAACCGCCCCAGGAGCTGCTGCTGGCTTGCTGTGAGGAGCATGCCTCGGTTCTACGGTATTACCCCGTAATGCCACAAACCCTGAGGGCTGCTCAGCAGCTTACCTGGCCTTCAGGCTGACCAAACTGCACCCGAGGAGGTCAGCCTTCCCCAGCTTAAGCGCAGGAATCCCTTAAGCCACACCACATCTACCTCCAGCCTTTATGCTTCTTAGAGGAGAGATTCCCAGAATCAGCTCTAAAGTCCTGCTCAGATGTTCACTCTCCCAGTCCCAGCCACTGCTGCCTTTTCTTCCTCAGCTACAAGAGACTGCACTGGATGGAACCAAAGGCAGAGCAAGTCTTAGCAAACCAGAGCCTACTCACCCTCACCTAACCCATTCCAACAAAATTATGGCATATTCACACAATTCCCATCTCTTCTCAGCTCCACCAGGCTGACACTGTACCATGCTGACATTGCAGCTGACCTCTTCATCTTCAGCACCCCATTACAGGATGAGGAAAACACTCCAGCTCCATGGCTTCAGCTGACATTTGTGCCAGTAATTTGTTTTTAGTTCCGAAGCCTTATAAAATTACTGTAATGCTTAACAGATGCGAGCTGAAGAACTTCACAGGAGTCAGAACCATGAATTAGAGGTGGTAGGGAAAATTATTTCTTCTCCTAGTCGAGGACAAAAAACAAAGCACACCCACAGATGCCAGCCTACAGTGATGTACTACTGCACTTAAATACAGCCTCGTGCCCAGCCACTGATAGCAGGCACAAAAAACCGAATGCCTGGTTATGGGATTCCATGAAACTCCTTCATACCTTGAATATAAATGTAGAATATCTAAGAATTGGTATTAAAAGCTGGCTTAAGTCTATGAGAGAAAAAAGCCAAGTGTACGCCAAGTAAAGGCCCCTCTCCCCACCTCTGTCAGACCCTGGCACCAGCTCCTTCTCAACTTCTTTACGCTTCGTTTCCGCCTCGGGATCTTTGATCTAATGAGAGTCTTTCTGCAGCAGAGATTGAGATCTCCCAAACCCATGCACACTTTAATCACTTTACAACACCAAAGCTGCAAATTAAGCCACTATCTGGTCAAATCTCACCTGAGCTGCAGGTGCAAAACACATCAGACAGACATTTAGTGAGAAAGCAGCTTTTGCTGGTCACCTTCACAGTGGCCCTACATTAGTTACAGGAGATTCACAGAGGCAGTGCAAGCACTGCGTGGGTCTGTGGAGCGAAAGGAAGGAAAATTCAGCAGTGAACGCTGTCTGCTGACAGTCTGCAGTGCTACCTCCACGGGTCCTATGCAAATTAAAAGCAATCTTGGCACTTACTACACAAAGACTGCACTTGCTAATTAAAACCAGTTTGTGAATAAGCTTAGTTAGACTAGCGCAGAACCTCGTGGAGGTGCATTTAAATGGATGTAAACCGGTTAACTAGTCAAACGTGGTGTGCAAAAGCAGATCCTGGTCACGTAAGCATGGTCTGCTCTGCAGAGAAGGCTCTGATCCAGTTGCTGGGGCCAGCACTTAGGTCTGACTGGGCTCCTGCTTATGCCACAGCTCAGCCTCCTGGCAGCCTGCACACAGAAGTCAAGAAGTGAACCAAAATCTGGGAGGACGCTCACCCATCTCAGCCCCCTTTGAACACAGCTTACCCTCTGTCTCAGGGCACCACATTCAAACTGTTTTCTTAATCACTCTCCACCCATACAGTAATTAGGCAGCTGAACTTCTGTCCAAAAGCAGAAGCAGCAAGGTCAGGCCGTGTCTGCACAACGCCGGCCATCGGGACGTGGCACCAACCTCATTTCAAACCCAGGGGAATGGAGAAGAGGCCTTGGAAAAGGTGCTGACCCCACGGGATGTTCTTGCCTTTACCTGCTGTGTTTCCCAGGGACGCAGAGCAGCGCAGAGCGGCTCCCTGTGCTCAGCTCCGCACCTCGGCGGCCACCGCAAGCGCTGAGCATCCGAGGGGAGAGAGGGAGGAGGGGAGAGCTGCCAGGACGTCACGGGCAGGGTCCTGCGGGAGACCAGGTTGCCTGGAGACAGAGCTGGCAGGCAGAGGAGGAGAAGGCACCGCCGAGAAGTCGAAACGCCTTTCACAAGGGGAGTTCAGCCCCGTGCCCCGCACATGGCCACCGAGGGCAGTTTAATCACAAAGGACACCGTCCCCATCCAACGTGGCCACATGTCAGCTAAGTTCAGAGGGCATTTATGCACCGGGCTTACCCTGGGTCTTTTATTTGCAAAGACAGGAGAGTGGAGGGGACTGCAGTGGATTCATTTCCAGGATCAGTCTGGCACATCTGTGCAGCACCCCCAGTGATACCCAACGTGACGCAGCAGGCCATGACAGTATCAGGGAAACTGGACCACCCCTGAGCAAAGCTTGCTGTTAGGAACTGCTGGGGTGTCCCTGCCTTGCAGGAATTACACCGAGAATGATGCTGACTGGCACTGGCATGAAGACACCACTTGCCATCTTCCCCTCAATGCTGGTACAGTCTCTTTTCCAACACGGAGCTGTTTAATTTGTCCCTACCTCACAATCTCTCTGAAAAGCCCAGGGAAGGAATAAGCAAACCAAATCCACAGAGAGAAGTGTGTTGGATCACCTGCAATGAAAGCCGTCAACTTCTTTTGGGCACTTCCAGGCGTGAACACCTCTCATGGTCACTTCTTCCACGCTCCCAGCCCAGAACCAAGCGATAGGCAAAGACACCCAGCTCACTTCCGAATCGCCTGCTTCTCACCCTGCTGATGCTCGTGCCTGCAGCCAGCAGAGCTGGAGGAAACCCTACGAGACCGTTACTCTCTGGCGCTGCGTTAGAGCCACACCAAGCTCTTGGAGCGAGTTGCTTAGCAGCAGAGTTTTGGAACTGTGAGTCGCACGCAGGAAGAAATCTGTCACAGCAGGCTGTGCATCAGGAACGCCGCGCGGCAGCGGCCACGGGCCCGCCTGCTGCCACCCCAGAGACCTCGTGTGAGGGCAGGGGAGGAATGAGCCCCCGCCTGCCTTCCAGGCTTCTAGGGAAAGACCCTCCAGCCTCAGGAGGAAGCCTTCACAGCACTGCCAGGATGTCAGAGCAGGCAGGTTTTTAAGGTGCTATTCAAAGTTCCCCTGGATTGTTTCACTCTAATCCAGCCACGACCTGAACACACAAGTGACGAGGAAAACACGGAGCACATTTCGGGTACACAGCTGCAAGTCAGATCTGAAGGCAAGTGGATTGAGTTACTAAAAAGCAAAAGCTCAGCAGTAAGGAAAGTGAGTAGATGGCGTGCAGGAAGCGTTAAGAAACACGATGTAGTTCTGGGTTTGAGTATTTCGAGCAATAGTTATAAATGCACAGATCAGTACTCGAGCAGAGGGAAGACCTTCGCCCGGCTCATGTCAGCAGCCGGCACTGCTGCACAGGTCTCTCCACCAGCCAAGAGTAGCTGGCTGTGTTTTAACAAGAGCAACGTGCAGGCAGTGAGGGCAGCTCTGGTTTGGCTCAGCAGTCTCACACAACACGAGAAATCCCACTGCCAGTGCAATCCCTACGCAAACTGCAATCAGGAGAAGCCACTGGCACCGCACCAGGATGCGCAGCAGAGCCCCGGGGAGCCTTTGCACCAGCTTTCCATTCATTTCCTGAGGCTCCTCAAGGGTTAATGCAGAGGACTTCTGGAAGACATTAGGCACTGATGTCTTGGCTTCCCTTCTGCAAACAGCAACAACCTCCAGAGGAATCTGTCATCCCATATAACAATCCCTTTCACTCAGCCCCAGCAGCCCGTTCCCTGCGCCTCGCCGCAGCCCCAGCTCCGCGCCGAGCTCTTACTGAGCTGTGCCCACATTCCAGGGAGGAGCCAGGTCCTGCAGCCACGCCAGCGCACACAGGGCTCTTATAGGGAGTTACACTCTGTGCAGTTGTATTCAGAAGGATAACAGCTCCTGGTTAAAAAAGGCAGCTGCATGAACATTAAATATCACATTGGGATCACGAGAGTAACGGAGAAAATCTGAAGTGACAGAGAAGATGGAACAAACCACTACTCCACTTCATATGCCATCAGGTCTGACTGGGAACATGGTATCCTGGGCTCTGAAATGCAAACTTGCACAGGTATTTTCCTAAGCCTGTAAGTGTTAGGTCTTTCCTACACTGAAGTGAATCCACTTGGATGTTCAAAATGAACCAAAAGCAATAGCTCACTGCTCAGACTTGCAGAGGGGGGAGTTACCCTGTGACACTGCTGCATCCCAGTGACTGCCCAACAGCAAAACCTCGTACCCAGGGAACCCCCAGCACTTCCCAGGAGGCCCACAGACAGCTCTGCTCCCAGCGCCGGCAAGGATGCTGAGGGCTCTGCGCTGAGCATCGGGTACCTCGCAATCGCCAGCTTCTTCCACAAGTGAAATATCCACACATCACCCTTCGTAAAGGCTGCTGAACAGCCAGAGGCAATGAAAATGGAGCTATGAAAAAAATCTGCTCACTTTCAGTGTGTAAAGCAGCACTGCTCCCTCACCCAGTCCTGTTAAGATCACAATTAGAAGGTGATAGCATTGCGTTTGTCTCTACAGTTACTTCTAAAAGGTGCCCAAAGCATTAATCCCACAGGACCTGGAGCACACCGAGCGGGAAGAGACACAGACTTTGACAAGAAAGCGAAGGATAAAGTCAAAACACCAGATCTAGGTGATATATTCAGAGATTTTTAGGCACTGCATTTCCAGCAGCAGCCTTCATATGTTTGCCATGATTAGCTGGCAGTTTCTATGGGAACAAATAAGCAGTGGCCCTGTCACAAGGCGTCTCAAGCGGCACCTCCTCACGGCGTAGCACGAAGCACACCATCCGCCGGGCGCACGCAGGCTCCGGGCTCCGCGGTGGAAAGGCTGAGGGCAGCGTACGTGTGCGTCTCTGTGAACAGCCACTGTCTGCAAGCCTGTACTGGCTGCCAGGGTTAATGAATTCGCAGTGGCAGCCAACCCACTCCACAGCTGCTTTGATTTGGGCAACTTCTCCTGCCCGTGCAAACGTTCCTTCTGGGAGTGGTGCTCTCCTCTGTGAAAAATGCAGTGGGTGCTGGTGGCAGAGGGCAGCTGGGAGGATGCCCACCTTCGGGAAAGGGACAACACTTTGAGGATAAAAAGCATTGTGAGGGCCAAGCATTCCTTACCTTCTAGGCCAGATATTGGATCTTGTTTTTAATCAGGACCACTCATCCATCCTCTTCCCCTCCAAAAAGACCCCCAAACAGCTACAGGTTGAATTTCTAACAACTGATGAGGCATCCGAGACAATTAAAGCCCAAATCACAGCAAGATTTCTCACATGTCAGCATAGATTAGCAAAAATTTATCCAGATGAGGCTATCAGCTCGTGAGGCAGAATAACAGATACACTAAAAGGACTTTCAGTACAATGCCAGCGTTGTCCTTGAGCTCAAGAGAGCCCAGTATTTGTGTGCACATAAGGCATCAGTACGTGCAGCAGCAAATCGTGCACGCTGGTGTCCCATCTCCAGGTGGTGCCCGCTCTGCACACCTCCAGAGGGGAGACCCAAGCAGTGGGAAACATTCCCTCGAGCAGAGGGAGTCTGTGATGGAGATGTCTCCATCAAGAATGTGTTTACTGCGTGGCCGCAAAACCAAGTAACCCCAGTCTGCCCTTGGCTCCAAAAGGAATAGAAGTGATCAAACCAATACAGCACGTTTTTAGCCCTATAATGTCAGCATTTTCACTGCAGTCACAATACAGAAGAAAGCAATTTTCTTCTCAAAACCATTGCCTCTACTTACTATCTCCACTTCCTCAGTTAATTAAAAAACCCCCAATTAGCTGATTCAGAGAGGGTCAATGTTATTGCCAGGAAGATATGTCCCACGCTCTCCTGGGCCTGAAAACAACAGTCACAGCCTCCATCCCCCTGACTGCACAGAAGAACACTTCCAGCCCCAGCACAGGTTCCCAAGTATCACCACCCCTCAACTCCAGAACTGCTATGAAATGAAGTGGAAATTTTTAGGAAGAGAAGCCAAAGTAAAACTGTAAGGAATGCAGCCTTCACCACATCAACCCTCAACAACAGGACAAACACCCCACGTGCCGGACCGCCCCTTCCTCACCCCAGTGTTAGTACCACACATTTCAGGAAAGCTGTGCCCCCCCTGCCCCCACCTCATCTATTGCTCATTACTCGCACTGATTCGGAGAGATATTTACTGGATTTGTTCAAACTAGAGACCTTAAAACCTCACTCTGGGCAGAGCAGCATCTGCCCATCAACCAGAGTTATCTTCCACTTTGGTGTGGAACTGAGTTACAGCACTACAGAAGCCTGCAAGCCCTTCCAACAATGGTATCTGATTTCCCTTATCAGTGGAAAGGACTTAACCCACAGATAACGAACGAACTCAGGAGCTGGAAACCTGCTTCCACCTCGGCCAGATGTTGGCTGCTGCTTCACCGCAAAGAGCCTTGGAGACAAAGGGCAGTGCTGCAGGTGTGCCCTCCTCAAGGACCCCGGGGTCCCACAACACGCAATACCTCTCCACATGGCAAGCAAGAGCCCTGGAGGGGCACGTTTTCCCCTGCCGAAGGTGGATGTGCTGAGGAGGAGTCCTGGAGCACAGACACTGCTATTTTGAAAGCAGACTTCCGCGCTGGAGTACCCAAGTTCTAATTGTGGCTGCTGCTTTGCTTTGCCACCGTAAATCCTGTTCCGAGGGAGTGAGACAGCAGCCGACACACGAGCGTAGGCATTGCACAACTGGGCTTCTACGAGCACTTGGTGTGAAGAGTAATGTTCTTAAAAGACTTAATTTCTAGGGAATGTTTAAATACTGCAGAGTAAACACTGAGTCAGAGCCATGCACTAAATACAGGTAAATGCAGCAGGGGCACGTGGCAGCAAAGCCGCAGCCTGGAATTCACTCAATGCCTCTCCTTGTACACGTGAAGCTCGGGGCCCGAGAGAGGACAAAGCCTCTTTTATACACACAGGAACAGCAAGAAAACAAAACCCGAACAAATAAAGCCAATCTACGGACCCATTTGGGGGTCTGAAAACAAGGCTGCAAGGCACAGCTTCCCGTGTCTGGATTTTCTGTACGTGAGCCTTTCCTACGCAGAAGCACCAGCCTCCCGCTGCAGAACTTCTCCCAGCAGCTCCCAGCCTTCGTGAACACCATCTCCAAACAGACCCAGCACGCTGCAAGAGAAGCAGAAGGCACAGCTGGAAGCTCACACCACCTCTGCAGCTCCAGGAACGCAGACGAGGGGTTGGCCCAGCACATCCACCACACCAGGGCTCCCCCGTGCACTCGCAGGCTGGCTGCACACCCCTGCCCGCCCTTCAGGTCCCAGCAAAGCTCAAGCCGCTCTCAGCCACGGGATTTTTGCCTCTGAAGAAGGGGACCACAGATAGTTTGTTTGATAGAAGAACTTGGCAGACTATGTGGGAGCCGAAACAGCCAGGGTGGGCAAGCTGGAGCCAGGAGAAGGGTTTTGGCTCTTAAACGAGAAGCCTGAAGAATTGGAAGTGGCACTCCATTTGTTTAAATTACCTTCTGAAACCATGCTCCATATGTGGGAATAAACAGCCACTCTGGTAGCCTTAAACACAACCAGGAGTAAATTGTTCCAAGATGCACATCTGCACTTACCAAAGATTAGACAGACAGACTGCCAAGTCAGGATTTGATTTTCCTTACAAGACTTAGTTAGGTTCTTTTAAAGAACTCTTGACAGAAAATGGCAGCACAGGAAGGTACCGTATAGGGCACAGGTCACTGTCACTGTCACCCCTCGCTTGTTCAAAGCAAGGTTTCCCGCTGCAGGCGAAGCCCACCGAACAGAGCTCACCCTGTCTGTCCCTCTCACAATGCACTCACACAGCTCGTGTCACCCTGGGACCCAAGGGACAAGGAAATCTCTCCCTCGCCAGACTGTAGGAACTCGGTGTCACACTTTATGCACCATGCCCACACGGGCATTATTCTGAGGGAAAGAGGAAAAAATCAGCTTTCACGCTGAATCTGCGAAGCAGCAGAGTGTGAGCCTCGCGTGTCCCGGCTCCCAGGAAAGGGGTCCCACCTTCCGTGGCCACCCCAGTGCTGCCGAAGTCCCGGCCACAGCCAGGGAGGCAGCTGGTGTGGGGCAGGTAACGTCTGTCCGGTCGAAGGCACACGGCTGCTCCTGCGCTTCGGGCTGGACTTTGCCTAACCCAGAGCCAGCGCAGAAAGCAGATCAGAGATCAGCTCGCCTTGAGCCATTTCAGAAGTGCAACAACTGACGATGCCAAGCACACCGAGGGGCTCTCGGGCACACGGATTCCTGTTCGCACACCTCCTGGGGGATCTAGAAAGGACAAATGCTCAGCACCACACAAACACCTCGGTGTGGGTAACGTACCCTGCAGGACAAACACCTCCCGGAGACGGGGGGGTTACAGGAGGTTTGGACAAGCCGACGTGGCTGCAGCTCAGCCGCTGCCCCCGGGAAGGGAGCTGGTCCCCTCCGTGCTGTACAGTCTCAGCGAGGAGCTCATACTGTAAGCAGATCGAATGACAGGCCCAGTAAAACAAGCTGCTTGCCTTCTAAACCTGGAGTATCACAAGACCACTACATAAATGTCAAGAACAGCAGCACCCACTGAACAGCCGCAGCTCGCTCGAGCTGGCTGGCTCACACCAGGACACGATCACCAAACGACTGCGTCGGAGCAAGGCATGCCCAGCACCCTCAGTTAAGGCCAAGCACTGCTCAGTTGCTCAGGTAACCTAAATACAACATAAGCCATCAGGCCTGCAGATAATTAAGCAAAGACCCTACATGGTTTGGGCAGCAATCAGGGGATCACTGCAGGGCATCTCCTTCTGAAAAGAAATGCTGAGATTCTTTTCCCAGTGCTCTCACGGACCTGGAAAGCTTTGGCTCAGTCACAGAGCAAGGTGAGCGGATATAGGGTAGGTTTT
This sequence comes from Podargus strigoides, assembly GCA_028020825.1. Taxonomy (NCBI): domain Eukaryota; kingdom Metazoa; phylum Chordata; class Aves; order Caprimulgiformes; family Podargidae; genus Podargus; species Podargus strigoides. Next base: position 876,045 of record CM051646.1, read on the forward strand.
ACAGAACTTTTGACTCGGCACAATCGTGGTTTTATTTGCAAGGCCATTTCTATAGCTAAGCAATGTCCTTCTGCCTCCAGTCTTAGTTTTGAGATGCACATTGGTCAGAGCACTTCCAAAACGCAGCGCTGTTTCTGAAGGGCATGGTAAAGAAGGTCGAAGTTGATTTAACAGGCAGTTTACCAGGGCTGGGGAAGATGTTTATGGCAGGCATACAAGAAAGCATGGAAAAAGCGTGGCAGCCCAAACACAGCATCTTGCTTATTCACACTTGCTATCAGCACTTCACCCAACGACTGACTGACCACGCCAGAGAAACTGGTGAGATCAAAGGAAAACAAACAGAAACCTAGAGCTGCATAAAGGTTCCACAACACCAAACCCTTCCCGGCGGCGGCAGAGCCGTACACAAGCACTGCGCAGCTCTGCTGAGCACACACTGAGCCAATTACAGAGGAGCCTCCCCAGCCCCACACAACCTCAGGAGCCATCACGTTATGGATCCTTATGTAAGGCCCAGTGACGTACATCGGCTCCTCGACAGGCGCAGGGTGCAGGATGAGCGAGCCTGCAGGAATTTCAGATCACATTTCCCATCTCCTCTATTCATTCATTTGTATCGTTTGCAATGACCTTGGCTCCCCAGGGACATCTATTACCAGCAGCAGATAAATGAGATTTCTATTAACTTAAACTATACCAGCAAGAAAATAAAGGCCCTTTCTCACAAGGCTGACTATTTTTTTAAATCCCTTTAAATGCAGATGGGAAAAAAGCTTATTTACCAACTGCAAGGCTGGTAACGCTAACCACCATCACTGCCCTCAATGCTGGAAACCAGCTAACCCTGAGAGTTTGCACTTCAGCTGCAATATCTCTTCTTGGGAAGAGAGGGAACATCCTGAGAAGCACCCAGGCTAGTGAGGAAGCCCCCAAGGCAGCACACTACTCCTCCCTCCACCCCCAAATCCTCCCCCTCTTCCCCCCTACACCTCCACAAATCCCAACTAATTTATTTCCATGCAGGCTAGTCAGTCTCTTATCCTCTAGACATGTCCAAGTAAATTTAAAACCCCACATCAAAATCCTGCCCAGCTAAGGTTAAAAGATAGTGCTAAAATAGACCTTGGGCTTGTTTCAATCCAATCCCAGCACCATTCAGCCCAGCAGCAGGACGCAGGAAGATGTCAGCCATGGGAAGAAAGACGAGGACACGGTGCATACACCCAAATATTACTTTTTGCCCTTTAGAAACATCACTTTCAAGGGTCACTCACACTCTAAAAAGAGCTACGAATGAGAAGTGACATCTACTTTCCTTACCAAAGATCATCCCATCTCCACCAAGGCCAAGGGGACTCACAAGGAGCTGTGAAGAACTCAAGAAACCTTTTCCCAAGCAAAGTCACCCAACCCTCTGCTACTGAGCTGAAGTAGAGCAATCCATCCACTTCGCTTCCCATTCAGAGCACGCAAACCAGATCCACTTCCAGCCGCATTAGCTTGACTTTCTGCGATTCAGGTATGAAATGAACATGAGTTTCTTCTCTGGCACATACTGAAAATTCCTTAAATGCATCAGCTGCCTCAGGGAAAACAAGAACTTTTCCCTGGTTATGGAATGTGGTAGAGACTCAGAGAATAACTAACAGTGACATCTGAGCTAACTGTAATGGCTAAAGCCAGTAGGTGCACCTTCTCCAGAAACCACAAGCCTGCTGGGGAGTGAGGCGCTCCACCAGCAAGTCTCCACAAAAACATGTTCCTCACTCGTTACATGTCACATTCCACCAATATCTTCCAGCAAACCTTCCAGGACAGAATAATCTCTCCCCATCACAGACTCTGACACCGGCAGCTGCAAGACTGAGCTGTGCTTGCTTGGAAAAGCACCTCCTAAGGTGAGGCTCAACCATCACCGCTTCCACTCCGAGTCTCCCTGCTCAGGCTCTCCCCTCACGTTCACCTCGCCGTACTCGGGAAGTCCTGCTGTCGTCTGTCCGAGGGGAAGCTGGCTAGCTGAGGGTAAACACTTCTGCTTAGTCCCTCTGGGAGAAAAGAAAGAAAGAAATAAAAGCTTCCCAACGTCACCGAAATGGAATGCAAGGGAACGAAGTGCAACTTGGTAGGGGGAGAAAAAGGACAGCCTTGCACTCGGGTCTGTTTGTACACAGACAGAGCCTTCCACAACGCATCTGGGCTTGTGCTCACCATCCCTCTGCTGAGGGTCTGAAGAGATATTTTGGTTCACAGAAAAGTGATGTTAATCAAATGAATCATTTGATAGGAATGTACAGTCATCCCAACGCAACGGAGAATCTAGAGATTAAAATGTTCAGTCTACGCATCCAGCATGAAAGGTTAGAGTAACACTTCTTTAAAGAGCATTACTCATCCCTGCTTCAGCTGCACATCCCTGCAGAGGTGTGGAGGAAGGAGGGTGAGCAGCACCAGTAACTTACCAGCTGCAGTAAAAACAACCAGGTAAGAGTCAAAGAGCATACAGCAAGAGCTAACCCACCCCAAATGTAAGAAGTCTTTGTGCAGCAGGGCCACCTCCTCATCACTGAATCTTGAAGCAGATATTTGAGGCATTTTATGATCTACAAGGTAAGAACTCCTGCACCCAGGCAGATCTCTTCCTCCCATCGAGAGAGCTCTCTGCAAAGCCACTCCGCAGGACGGCAGCGAGCTCACCCCGGCACGAGGCACGCTGGAACCTCTCCTGTGCCACACTCTAACATCTCTCCTCAGCTGCACTCAGGTCCGCTGGGCAGTAACGCGAGGCAGAGCACGGGGACAGATCCAAAGATATGCTGACATCACCGGATGCCAGCAGACATACTGCTGTAATTAGCCTCCAGCTCAGTGGCGAAATTTGTTTCTGAAAAGTCCTCGAGCCAAGAGATGTGGTTAGAGACAGCTCAGACCCTTCGTCTGCCACCCTGCCCTCCACACACAGCCCACGTCTCCAGGCGAGCCAGCGCAGAAACAGCTCATTTGCCATAAACCCACGCACGGGGTCCTTCACGTGCCGTACCCCGCGGCCACCGGGGCAAGGCATCACCCTCTGCCCTGGCACCCTGCACCAACGGAACTGGCTGACCAGGCAGCCCCACAGAAGAGGTTCATTAAGCTACCCAGCACTTTTAAATAACTGCAGGTTACTGCTGCACGCTCGCTCTATCTTTTATCTAAACAAAATGTTACAGGACTAGGCTTGTTTTAGGGAACAACGCCCTTGTAGCTTCTACTCCTGATAGCAAGCAAGCAGTCAGTTCTGTGTACCTCACCAGTGATCACCTGGCTTACATTTTCCCATCTTTCACAAACTGATGCCCCAAAAAATTAAAAGATATTCTGTCTTCTGAGCTCTGCCTCCCCCTTGCCGTTTCTTTACTAATAAATACATAGCAGGATCCCCCCCACTCCCCCCCAAGATTCTCATAAACTCCTCGTGGTTTAAGCTTTACTGGAAACCACTCTTCCTACTCTGCTAGTTTTTCATATTACTCTTTCATTAAGCAATTTTGATACTCAAGTAGTAAGTCAGAAGTGAAAGGAAGGTTCTTAATCATTAGATCTAAACAAAACCAGTCCTTCATCACCTCGTAGCTCCTGATAACTGCCTCACCTTCTGGGAAAAGTTGCCCAACACACCACGTTATCTTTACACCTTCGGTTGTCTGAAGGTCAAACAAACATGTTGCACTTTCCCTGCAGAAGACCTGCAGCACTCCTGGGGCTGGTTAATACAGTGGAGATGCAGGAACTCACTAAGCTATAGTAATTGGGCAGCTTGCAGTCAGCTGTAAATAACCAGGGTCCCTGTCCTAAAAACGACAGCCTGAAGAGGCAAGCCAAGTGCAGCAAGCCCCACGGTGGGGAAATACAGTCAGCCATCCCAGCATGCCCTCCAATTACTCCTCAGAAACCCCCGGGCTTCCTAGTGAGACTGTGGCTCTGTGTGTGCTTCATGCAGCAATTCTCAACACAAAACACAAACAGTCCCTGGAGCACTGACGGAAAGCAATGCCTGTCCTCTCCCAGGGGAGCTCCCTCATCACCAGGCTACAAAATCATGTTCCCTCTTGCTTTCAGCCTTTGATGATACCAATCTTACGTTCCTTCCTACACAGCACCCCAGTTTCAACATGAGAGGCAGAGCATCCCCTCCCTCATCAGCCTGCAGCTGAGGGATCAGGGCACTCTCAGGAGCCCCAGCCATGGCTGTCCCGAGGCTGAAGGAGATGGCTCACCTGGTACCACAGTAAATGCTGTTCATCTCCCCACGGTGCCCACCCGATGGGTGACCTGCGGGGCAGCTAACGAACTGCAAGCGAGCTCTGAGCTGGTGAGCACACTCACCTGCCCTGCACATAGATCTGCTCTAAGGGCCAAGGTGTTCAAGAGCAGAAGTAACTCAGTTTTTCTCCTCGCAGCAAACCAAAGCCACACAACAACATTTTGCTTAATAGGGGACTTGAGAAAGGAGAGGAAACCCATAAAAGACAGCTTTGAGGAAAACAAACAAACAAAAGAACAGGTACATTAAGGAGTACTGTCCTAGGCATGAATTTACAAGCACATCTATCCCAGAGTGAGCACAGACTTTGGCTATAATTCCTATTAAAACAACTCTCAATGTGTCCCATGGTTGCACATGCAGCCATGGACCAGCAGAATCCTTCTGAGGCTGGGGAGGGTCAGACACATGGGCAGCCTGACTCCAAAGGCACCAGCAAGCACCCGGCGTGGAGTCGGAGCACCGAAGGCTGACTGGTGTCCATGCCAACAAACAAGTTCACTCTGACATTAGGCACCTCCTTCTAAGGAGTTACTCAAAAGCTGGCAGCTAACCACCTCCTAGAAAACAAACTGCTGATGTCTGGAGTCATCTTGTTGGTCCTTCATACTCCTGAAGACATCGTGAGAGCCTACGACATTCCACACTGCTGCAAACCCCTGCTGCTCCATCAGCCAGCAGTGACCACACGCCTAGCTCCTGCCTTCCCACCCTCTGCGGTCCACTAAGGAAATTGTAAGAGGAGGAAACAAAAGCAGCCCTGGCAGACAGATGGAAGAGCTTTTGAGGCTCTTGGGAAGCCAGCAGGTTTTGTTTGCCATGGCTAGTTTCTCAGCAGCACTCCCACTCCAACTGCTCCTGGGCTCTTTGGCACTGCTGGCACACACGTACCACCTCACCCCCATCTGCCCAGGCAGTGCTGAAGGGGAAAGATGCGCCGTCCAGGAGCAGCAGATCTACTAACTTGCATTATACTTCTTAATAAATCAAACTGAAATTCAAGCTCCATCATCACAGCCTTGTGCTGCAGCTTCCCAGGGTCCTCCAGCCATTCGCCCTCTCCCGGGAAGACAGACAGGCTGCCAGGGGAGAGCTGCGCCGCGGGATTACCCCATGTTTGTGAAGTGCTTTAAAGATTAGAAGTATCACCCACGTGCTGAATATTTCTCTGGCACTATCAGCCTGAACAGCCACCGAGCATCTCCTATCTACCCTTCCTGATCTCGAGCTGCTTGCCCACGGCGTCAGTCAACCTGACTTCAACCATGACGTTTGGAATTCCAGGGGTGTTCCGAGAGGCTTCACAGGACAGGATCAAGGACCTACTCACACTGTAACTCTTGAAAACCACTAGCAGAGTACTGACAGTAATATCACCAGAAGAGGCTTAGGACTTGTTCTTTTAAAGCATTCCCATACTAACAGCATGAGAATCCAACAACTATTATCAAGCAGTGGGAAAATGAGGAATTCAGTTCCCAGAGTCTACCCTGCACTGGAGAGAGAGGAAAAACAAAGCTGGAAATCCCTCGCTCTCTCAGCACCAGCTACTCCAAAGTTACAGTCAATAGGAAGTTGTTGCACTGAACTGTGGACACATTTGGCTTATGATTTGCCAACAGCAAGGAAAACTAACTCCACAGAAGGATTCCCACAACACGAGCTCCAAGTTGAAACCGGAGAGGTCACAGCACACACTCAAAGGGGAACGTGACGTTCCAACACCAGCAACGGAGGCTGTGTTGCAGGGGGGCAGTTTGCACCCTGGTGGCCCTGGCTGTGTCCACACACTGACTGTCAGGCAGCACAGCCCTCAAACACAGAACGGGCCCTCGCTCACGGGCTGCGAGCATCTGGACCCGACGGTGCCAAGGACCAGGCGGTCACCCACACCAGAGCAGTTTACTGAGAGTTTACCCACACCTTTGCGTAAGAGCAGGGCAGAATTCTCTTCCCAGCCTCTCACGAGCTGCACAATCTTCCAACCGCCACGTAATCACTGAGCCCCCGCTGCCCGGGCAGCCCCAGCACGCCCCGTGCCAGCAGCGTGAGCCGTGGCACCGCTGCAGCACACCTGACCTTGAGCTCTCCGGGCGGCTCCTGACAGACCCAACAGGGTACAGCAGCACCTGCCCTGGTGCTCCATCTGCTCTCCCACTGCCAAGGTGAACTCTCCCAGAGCCAGAGACACAAACGCAGGGAGCCCAAGGACAGAGGAGCCCTTGACAAAGGAAAACATCATCCAAAGCCAAAACAGTGTCACCGCAGTGCTTTCCACTCAGCGGCAGAGCCAGGGGACAGGCGGCTTGTTAGCGCTTACTCGCTCAACACACAACAGCAAGAGGACCAAACCCAGCAGTGGTCGCCAGGCCAGCTCTCTGCAGCCTGGGAGGGCGTTTGTTCAGGCAGCCAGAGCAGCAGTCCCTGCACACACTCGTGTGTAAGGTCTTTGAGCTCGGAGAGCTGCGTGTGGCGAAACAAAAAGCGTTTGGCTGTTTACCTCACACACACGTAACTGGCTTTAAAATAGCCTGCTGGGGTGCCTCTGCAGAGCTCCTCTTGTTTGGACAAGCACGTTTGCTCTGGTGACTATTTGAATGATGACTCACTCCAACAAGCCGGGGCACCCTACCACACCAAACCCCAAACTGCTGACTTAGGGCTTGGGATGCAAATCCGCCCAGAAGCGACGTTTCCCTGCCGAGGACGCCCAGACCTGGTCAGGGCTGCACGTCCCAACAGGACACGTCACGACAGCCAGGCTGTAATCCACCTGCAGCTCCAAAGGAGCAGCTTTCACCCAGTCTCTGTGTATATACTCATTAAATGTGACTGTGTTCCCCGCTCGCCTCGCTGGCAGCACTCCTCCACCGACTTCCACCGCTGTCCCATGAAGCATGTGAGAGTCACAACCCGTGACGAGCCCGGCAGTAATTGCTGTATCAATTTCAACGCAGAGCAACGCCTGTAACTGTAAACCAGAAACCTTTTAATATCCTGCTCAATTACGAGGGGAAACAACTGGGGAGCAGCAGCATCACTTGGAGCCTGCTGTCATCTATTCCACCGCGACCTGACAGCTCTTCCACGTGTCACCAGTGATGTCAGCACTGCTCAACCCTTTTCTTCCTGACCTGACAGGAACACAGGGAAGGAGAAGAGAGGTGAACAAACTGCTGGCGTTCCCCCAGAAAGTGACTTGGTGCTCATGCAACCCAGGGACTGTTTACACAGCCCAGAGAAAGAGCCTAAGAATTAAGCAACTCAATGGGGCACTGTCATACAAAGTTGCCTTACAACCACTCTCTGCTATTTACAAACAATTCTCCAGGCGAGGTAAGCACTGGGAGTGACTGTTTGGAGTTTATAAAACATTCCCATCCACTGCAGCCTTCACAGAGCAAGTCAGAGGCAGCCTGGAGAAGGCTCCCACCTCGCTCCGCGCAGACCTGACCTGCTTTTGTCTCACCGCGCTGCCAGCCGGGGTGTGTTGCCATGGTGAAAGCTCTGACACATTTTGTTTTCCCACTAATTTCCTGCTGAACGACAAACTACCCATCCTTTGCGCCTCCCTACTTATCAGCACGGTGACGAGGAACCCCCCCCCACCCACACAAGTGAAGAACAGATTCAGCCTCGTGCTGTCCTCACCTGGTCACTGCCAACAGCGTTTTCATGGCAACTTCAGTGACACCTCTGTTACAGCCAGCCCCTCTTCCCTCATCGACATTAGGATGGCTCGGGTACCCCAGTCATGTTCCCAAACCCAGCTGCCTTTAAATCAAGCCCTACAGAAGTGCAAGAAGTTTGATCATCACTCGAAAATGCTGCTCTGGAAGAAAAAGAGTCACGCCTGGTGTGATTCTGATGGCAACAACTGTCTTAACCTGCCAGCCAAACTCAGAGTGCCAGGTCTCTGCTGTCACACACGCTGTCACACCAGCTCCCACTCCTGCACTGAGTGGCAAGATGGGACCGCTCTGATGGGTGAAACAGTGCGGGAACCTTGCAAACCTTGATCTGCAAGATGGAATATGCAATATTCCAGCCCCACGACATGTTTCAGAAAGAAACCCTAGCAGCTGGAAACACTGAAGCAGTCAGTAAGCCCCTTACACTTGGACAGCCTCCCCAAGGAGTCACCCACCAGCCTCACATCCTGAGAAAAACAAAGTGTTTGCACACCAAGGACGATCAGTTTCTGTGTGTTTCTGAGCAGTGCTAAGATTCTCACCTGAACTTTTCCCAAGCCCGTACTTGGTATGAACGTGATGTTGCTCCACAGGCTCTGTCTGAAGCACATCTTCAGAAATATTTTGTCAGAACTGCTTGTCTTGCTGTCGTTGGATTTGGAGCAGAGCACGCAGGAGTGAACACTGCCAGCAGAAAAGCTGGACCAAAGGGGGTGTTTCTGCGGGAAACGCACTGGTTGGGGGCAACACAGGGGCTTTCCAGGTCTCTAAAAATCTATCAGAAGGAACTAGACAGTTTAATGACCCTCATAATTAGAGGATGCATCCCATTCTCATCTTAAAAAAAGGCAACACAGCCTCAAATCCCATCCTGCAGCTCCTGAGCCACAATATTTTCCTCTGAGCTCACAGCAGGGAACCAACTTCATACCCGAGCGTCTCAACAGGGAGCAGTAAAAGCAAACAACGATGCAGTTCTGTCCCCGGTACCAAACTGGGACCAACAGCACACACACACAGACAGAAAGTGCAGATGAAGGCCCACATAGTCTAGCAAATGACTCAAACTGCAGAAACGCCGACTAAGTGGGAAAATACCTACAGTCAGTCTGCACTTGGCTTTCCACTGTGTGATGGGAGTCTCAGCTCGGCTGAAGAAGATATTACTATTTTGTTCTGACTAAGCACAGGTTTCCCCGTGGACCCCAGCTGCTGTGGGAAACCCACAGCCCCTGCAGCCCTGCCAGGGCAGTGGGCACACAACACCCACACCATGAGTTCCTTCTCCTCCACCAACTCTGGTCCGTGTCTAACACAGAAAGGAAAAGTCTTTGGCTTTTTATCATACACCTCCCAAAGTGGCTCAGGTGAAAAACAACCTCCACAGAAGCCAAATATTAAAATCCCCATGCACAGAACAAATCAGGGTGGTTTTGATTGGTTTCCAGTGAGATTGTGCTTGAAAACAAAGAGTTGCTGTATAACCCACAACCATCTCACTGTGTCAAAACGCTTGGGACACAAGAGCATAGATGAGCTTTGTACCCCTAAGAACACATCCATTAATGGCTGCTGGGTAACAATTCTCTTCCTTTAATGGTACGTTTACACATGCAAAAATATACCAGTACAAGCTGAGCTATGTAATCATCAGTTGTACTGGGGGGAGCAGCCCTACCACCTCAAAAACTGCTGCAACCAGCTACAGCTGTCGCCAGCCTGGGGGATGCAGAAGATACCAGGCCCAGTAGAAGCTTCCCACAAAAGAACACTATTGTCTTCTGGCCACCTGGTAACGAAACACACCATAAATCAAGCAGCACATCATCCTTTCTGTGCTCCCAGGCAGGGGAGAGGCCAGCACAGCTCCCTGCAGCAGCCTTGGCTGGGAGATGCCGTCCGTCAGCAGCACACTGATAACCTTGACAGAGCCACTTGCAAGATTACAGCCCAAGGATTTCCTACAAGCACATCTTGAGAGGAGAGACTAAGTACAAAGACAGATGCTTTTCATCTTCAGCTGCTGTCAGTGCCTCTGAGCTCAAACTAACATTCAGGAAGCGCAGGAACAGGGTCACACTGGGAGGGATACTGGGATCTGCTGCCGCAGCCCCACATTCCCAGCAGCACCTAACGGAGCTCTGAGTCCTCCTGCGCCTGGCGCTCGCTCAAACCACTCCAGCCTCCAGCTCCGGGCCCGCAGTCGCATGCTGATACCCTACAGAGACTCCTTTTCTTCTAAACCATCTTCAAAACTCGGTAATTAATGTGCTGTAACTGCATCGGATACTTTCAGAAGTCGCAGGGAGAGCTTCCAGTTGCCAAACCATACAGGAAAGCAGCAAACACCCAGCAGATACTGAATTATAATGAAAACATTAAACTGGACTGTCAATAACACAGCCACCCTCTGTCTGACACAATGTTTAGGGCAGTCACTCCATCCATCTGCACGTCAATGCAGAGATTGCCACCGAACACGATGGGAAAGCCGAGAGGCTCCCAGTGAGACCCAGTCCGGCTGCCCCGGGATCTCCTGCCCACCAGCAGAGCAGAGCTGGGCTCCCCCCGCACACCCAGGCAAAGGCTGTGCTATTTTTGAGCACAACGTGTCAGTTCCACTGGGTGTGGGAGTTTGTTTGTGTGGGTTTGCATGATTCGACTACTTTGAAACTTGGCTGAAGCCACGTAATTCCCTTTTTATGGAACCCCTTTGATGGCCATTTAACAGAGGTTGAGGTTTAGCCTCAGCCATAGAGACTTGGGGTCAGAGTTACTAGAAAAAGAGATGTAATGACTAACAATGAATCAGCCTTCAGTGGTTTCTTCATTTAAGTGTTAATGCAGCGTATTAAACCCCTGGACCGGGATCAGCAGAAAGGGCCTGTCTGTAATAATGAGCACAATGGTTAAACTAGAGAGTTTCCACCACAAACTAACTTCTACTTCACTGGCAACACCAGAGCAAGATCCTAAAGCTTTACTTCCATGGGAAAAAACATACAGTCGTTACACAACCGTCTTGACCAGAGCAAGAAGGGGCGAGCTGCTTGGGCTAGCAGATTTCTCTAGCGATTGCACAAGGCTGATACACAACCCAGTGAGAGGACATGGGGAAAGAGGAGCTGAGCTGCTGCTTCCCTGTGAAAATATCTAATACCCAAGGAGCCCAGTTTCCCAGCAACATGCTGCTCTTCCCTTATTTCCATCTAACGCAATTCCTCCTTGGAACACAAATGAGAATACAGGCTCTGGAAACCCTAATTAGGGCTCCACAGCATTCACAAAACCTTTGCAAGACACTACGGAGAAGAGACACCGAGCCCTTTCTGCATCACAGCCATTCCTCTTCCCACTCCTGTCACCAGCAACCACTCACCCTCACAGGGGCGATTCCTCTGCCTGCCCAAAGGCACCACCGCCCTCAGCACAAGTATTTGGGAGGAAGGAGGACTGGACAGGAGGTGGGAGGCAGCCAGGGCAAAGAGGTACAGAAGATATACCCACCTCACCCCCCAATTAAAACTAATAACAATACAGGTACTCATTATCTCAGCTCTTCTAGACTGGTCCCCCTGCCCAGAGAGGCTCCATGCAGAACAGGTGCCACAGGCCCATTAACTCACCCTGCCCCACCGTCAGCCGCCTCTCCTGGCCCTGTTCCTACAGCTTTGCACTGTTCCACTCACCAAGTAGCAGCCCGGTCGCAAATTTAATTGTGCTCTTGCATTACTCTTTGGCTCATCAGATGCGATTTGCTACAGCAAGAAAAATACTGTAACGAAACGTACAATGTCACTGCTTCAGCCTGATACAGTCAGCACCTCAGTGAGGTTTAAGAAATATTCGCTCTTAGCCCTATGGTGGCAACTACACTTATCCAAAGTCCATTTTAGGTTTTTATTAAATCTCCTCGCCAAAGGAGAACTAAAATACAACTCTTGTGCAGCACACAAATGATGAGCACAAAGGCCCCATGGGCAGCAGCGTAAGCGATGCCTGAGGAATCAGCGATCCACAACTATCAACCAAGAGAAACAAGGAGCAGGACAGGTGAAGCACCAACATACACTGGAAAAGAGAAGGGAAGTGATTTTAAAAAGGTGAACACGTCAGGCAGTCATCACATGCCTAAGCATCCACAAAGTCTACCAGCTGGATTCATAACCTGGTTTTAAGTGCCACAATGCCTGCCTCCAAGAATTCCAACCAAACTCACCCAAAGACAAACCATAGAAGCTAAGCCAGTTCTCTCCTGGAAGGGAAAATCCCTCCCAAGTAAAAGTAGAGATGCCTCCTGTCCTACAGAAAAGGCTCAGCTCCTTAAAAACCTAGGGAAAAAATCAGCTTAATTCCAGCGTTTCTCCAATTGTGCGTGTGATAGGAGGGCTACGTTCTGCCAAGGATTAAAGCATCACAGGTTTGGGTTACTATCTAAGAGAACAAGTGCGGGTAGCCCCTTAAACAGGATACCACTACGCAGTCAAACTTGCTCCTAGGTATTATTTAAAATGCTCAGGAACTCGGAAATAAATGCACAACCAGCCTGGAAGATGCTAAGACAGCAGAGCAGGGAGAACACTGGACTTGGGAGGCAGAAACGCTCAGTATTTGCAGTGTGGTTTGAACTCGCAGCACAAGGGAAGGTTTAATGTTTACAGCAGCAAGACCAGAGGGGCAGTTCACAGCTCCACAGCCTGGGGGGTCTCCAGTCACGCTGCAGCTAGCAGAAGGGAAGGAACAAGCAGAGCAGAGAGCTTTCAGCAGTGCACAGCAGCCACAGCAGCCCCTCTCCTCCCTCCTCATCCTCAGCAGCTCCTGAAGGCTCACACACAGCACCCAGGGAGCGCGGGAACAGGCGTGCGCTCCACAGCGCATTCATGAAGTTAATGCAAACCCATCGACCCTGAGGAAACAGCGTGGCATCAAAAGCAACTCCAGTGTCTGAAGAGAGCTGGGATTCTCGTGAAGTCACTCGGGTGACTTATAAATGGAAACTGTGTGGAAAACAATTCATTCAGTAGGTCACTGGGAAGGTTCGTAGAACAGAAACAAGAGAGGGTTTCTTGTGAAAGAGGAGGAGACAAAGGAAAGGGGGACAGAGGGCAGGAAACCCAAAAGGAGAGATGGAGCAAGATATCCTGCAGGTGCCCCATTAATCCCAGGCAGAGAAGCGGCTCCAGTTCCTGCCCAGCCATCAAACAGCTCTTACAGAGCCCAGGACTCCAGCTTTGCACAACCAGGGACTGAATGTAAATTGCTGGCTTGGTTAACACAAACTGTCAACTGTTCCCTTTCTCCCATCGGTCCCAGCAGAGACAATTGTGAATACAGGCCTCCTGCCCTTTAGGATGATTAACATTCCCTTTCCTTCGTGTCCCCAACACTGCTGACCCACATTCAACTCCTGAAACTCAGTTCCATGTCAGCTGCAAGGTTCTGTGTCAGCACCACGTGCCAGACCATCGGAGCCGGGTGCCCACGGCACACGCTCCCCGCCCCTCTGTGAGCAAACACCCTCCTCATTCCGAAAGGTGCAGGAAAAACCCCGCTCCTCTAACCCAGGAACGGGTGCCCAGCTATCCTCTGCTTCTCTTTTTTAGGGACAAGGGGACGCGAGCCAGGAACGCTCAAGCTGTTATCTTCAGATGTCGTGTCAAAGTCCGCCTGACCTGGTAAACGTCCATGGGAAAGGAAAACAGACTCCAGCGCCTCGTCGTTACACCGACACGCAGCCACGAGCACAAGCCCACCCAGGTATCAGTTTCACCTTCCTGACAAGGTCTAAAAAGACACGTCCTCAAGCTGACGCAGACCCTCCCGCTGGAACTCCTTTCCAGCACGGTTCCCAAGGGGGGGCCATGAGGAGCAAAGCAGCTTCTCCCCAGGACACTGTGGCAGGGGGTGAGGTTTGTGCCAGGATTTGGTGGCTGCATTTGAGCACTGCCTGGTTCCACACTGCTACTACTGGAATCGATCACCTCAGCAAGGGGCTGCCAGCACACTCAGCAACCGGGCTACGCTTGCGTACCACGATCAAAGGATTCTTTCAGATGACTGAATGGGACCATTTTGCCAAGGCTTTACTTTCTCCTAACTCGTTTCCGTTAAGTCAAACTGTTAAAGGTATTCCCGTGATGAAAACAAGCTCTCGGAGGCATTCTTTTGTATTCCCACTGCCTGCCCATGCAGATTGGCCCTTTCCAACCCATTTTATATCAATACCTCCCCATGAATCTCACGAGTCCCACAGCTTGAAACAAGCAGCTCTTCCCTGAGCCAGCAGCGACGGCCCCATGAGCCAAGGAAAAGCACTGAAACAAGGTCTGCAGGCAAAAAAACCCCACTCTGTTTGCTCACACTCCTCATCACAGGTCAGGATTTGCAAGGCAACCTGACCTCAGAGCTGAGAGCTCAGCATCCTCTTCAGTCCTAGACAATGGGTAAAACCCAGCGTGGGCCCTGTCAGTGCTGGCCAGCATTTCCAGACAACACTTGTGTGCGTTTCGCCGTTCTTCAGAGAAATCAACCGTTCCCGTGGCCTCTTCTGCAGACCTCAGAGCGAGCAGCACTCCACACAAACCCTGACTCAGCGCGGGGGGCTGAGAACGGGCACCAGCGTGTGACCACAGGGGCGATCTCCGTTCCTGGGGATCGCTGTCCTGTGCCTGGCCTGACCACCCCTGCTCCCCAGCCGGGATCGGCGCTGCGAGGGGAGCACCCGGCGAGCCCCGCACAGCACAAGCACGGGGTGGGCTGCAGCACCCAGCACGGAACCAACCCCGGTTTACTCGTGATGGGTAAAGGCAGCCCAGCTCTGAAAGGGAGGTGTTGAGGAGCTGATGTTTCAGCAGCCCCTGGAACTCATCTTCCTTGGCGATCTGGGCCAAACCAGCAGAGTGTCAATAAATGGCAAGGGTCTGGATTTATACCGACGTTTCAGCACGAGGTGGAATTCACAGGGGGACAAGGAGGGCGTACAAGCCAGAACCTTGTCAGCTTCCATCCACCGCGCTCCCGGGGTGCTCCTGCACCTCAAACAAGCCAAACCCTCACCGGGAGCGCGGTGTAACAGACCCAAACCCCACGAGTTTTGCTCCTGACAGATCTGCCGCATCCCAGGAGCATCCCAGGAGCTGACGGGGACGGCAGCCGGGACCGGGCAGCCAGCGGAGCCCTCGCGTTACTCCTCGCGGTGCCGCACGGCCCTGGGAAGGCTCAAACAGAATAAATTCTTAAACCTCTCCTCCAAGCGCTGACGGCGCTGCCCTCGGCCTCCGACGGCATCCCCGCGTCCACCTCCATCTTTACCCAGGTGAAACCAGACCGGCGCTGGCTCTCCCAGCGCACCGCTGCGGGAGGCAGCGGGTGTCGCTCCCCACGGTGTCACCGAGCCCGCGGTCCGGTGACAGCTGCTGTGCCCCGCGGTAAGGCGGGGAGGCAGCGCCGGGGAGGCCGCAGGGAGCTCCGGCGGAGCCCGGGCAGAGCCCCGGCGGGCAGGGAGCCGGCCCCACGCACGGTGGGCAGGGCAGCGCTCTCCTCCGGGCCCCGCCGGTGGGGGGGCGGAGGGCAGCCCGGCGCCTCGGGGCGGGGAGCGGGCCGCGGCGGGCCCCTCACCTTGGTCCGGGTCACCAGGTGCGTGGCCAGCTTCACCACGGCGAAGTTGCCTTTACCGATGGTCCGCTCGATCTCGTAGTAGCCGATACGGGCAGGCCCGGGTGGCCGCGGGGGCGGCGGGGCCGGGGGCAGCCGCGGGGCCGGAGGGGGCCCCCCCGCTCCGCTCGCCGCCGCTGCAGCCGCCGCCGCCATCTTGTTGCGAGGAGCAAACCCCCCCCCTCGGGGCTGCGGCACCGCGTGAGCTCATCCGCGGGGGGGCGGGAGGAGGCGGGCGGCTGCCATGGCAACCCCGGGGGGCGGGACTAGTGACGTCAACGCCGCTGCGAGGCGCCTCATTGGCGGAGGGGCGGGGCCGAAGAGGGCGCCCCCGCGCGGAGGGCGGGAGGAGCCGGGAGCGGCAAACGCGGCTGTTTCGGGACAAAACCAAGGGGAAACGGCGCCACACGTCATCTCTGACGTCATTGCAGGCCTGGCGTCACTCAGGCCCTTAGGAACCCCCGCAGAAGTTCGCGGGGGACGGGGCAGCCCCACAGTCCCGCGGTGCCCACGCCGCACCGGGCACACTTCACCTCGTCGACGGGAGAATGACGTCACGGTCCGGGAATGACGTCACGGCTGGTGGGGGGCGGGACTTCCGTCAGCGTAGCCGGAAATGGCTCTGAGGGAGAGAGCGGCGATTGGCTGCCGGTGGCGACGGAAGCGGAAGCGGCGGCGGCGCAGGCGCGGTGGGAGCCCGGGCCGAGGGGAGGGAGGCGCCCGCCCGAAAGCGCCATGGAGTCGCGGGGGGAGCCGCAGCCGCCGTGAGTGCGCGGGGCCGGGGCCGGGCGCGGCGCAGGGGCCGACCCAGCCCCGCCGGGGCAGCCGCCATCCCGCCCCGCCGCGCTGCTCTCGCTCGCCGGAGGCGAGGCGGGGAGGCCCGGGCCGCGCCCCGCGGGAGGGCTCCTCCGCCCCATCGCTGGCAGGGCCGGCTGCGGCGGGCTCGGGGGGAGGCAGCCGGGTCGCCGCTGGTAGCGGGGAGACGCCGCCCGAAGCAGCGGCCCCGCCGTAACGGCGGCGGCGGAAGAGCTGCCCTTTCTGGGCGGGGGTGGCGGTGGGAAGCCGCCCTTATAAACCCTGCCCCGCCGTGATTGCCACCTGGGCGCAGGTGCTGCTTCCCACGGGGCCCGACGGGAGGAGGCCCGGGGCTGTCAGCCCTCTCCCCGATCCGCAGCATCTCCGGAAAAGGGCACGTTGGGTTTCAGCCCATCGCCCGGCGATGCCCCGGCCCCGATTTCATTGCAGCCCCTGCGTGCACTGGCCGCGGGAGGAAGGGCTGGGCTGGACCCTCGCACAGGGCGGTAGCTGGAGCGTCAGCCCGCTGTCCGATGCTCTTCCTGGCTTAAATCCTTCGGGATCAATAGCGCTGTGATGCCCTGTCCCCTGAAGGCAGCTAATCCACCTGAACCGCCGAGCTCAGTAGTTGTAAGCTGGATATCTTGATGCTAAGAGGGGCTAATCCTCGGGTTATTAGCGTTTATTATTATGTTATTAAAGCCTCGCACGGCTGAGGTGTGCTTCTGCAGAACATCCTCCAAAAATGAGCTTTTCCCTGTTTTTTAAAATGTTGTATTCACGAGCCTAAATGTCCAGTCGATAGATGGCTTCGGGAGGACGGTCTGCAGAGCCCGTCTGGCAGCCGTGCGTGGAATAAAATGAGTTTAGTGGTCAGCCAGAAGTCAACACACGTAGGAACAGGCAGGAATTGTCTGTTGTGGATGTCAGGAAGCACAGCAGTCTATAACCAGCCAGCCTGAAAGCAGCTCATCTAAAATGTTCTTTCCGCAGGAACAGAATGAGCCAGGGAAACTCAAACCCAGCTGCAGTCCCGCATGCCGCGGAAGATATCCAGGGAGATGACAGGTGGATGTCACAGGTAAGGCTGGGAGGGGTGGTTGTCACACGAGGCTGAATCCTGTCTGGTGAGGGGGCTGCCAGGTGGGTGCTGCACGGGGCCCGTCTGGCCACGCTTCTGATCTTGAGGTGGTAACAGCTCTGCTGCCCCAAAGCCAGCTGAACATAGCAGAGGTGAAGTGCCTGGACTGCTCGTCCCTTGCTGCAGCCCTTCCTCCTAGAGAGGGAGAAATAGCCAGAGGATACTCACTGCAGTGACTAACCTTTAATCTCTGCTCTGTAATTGTTGAAGCTAGTGGGTGTCTGACAGGCTCAGGGCTTACGTGCATGCAGCACGTAGAGTAGATGAGATGCTGCTGGTACTGGAACCCAGAGCGCTGCTGTAGCTGGGAGGAGTGTCCAGCAGTTCACGGGTTAACACAGAGAAGGGTGTTGGAGGGAATGGCACAGTTGGAAGCAGGGGAAACTGTTTGGGCAACTGCCCCTTTCTGTCCTGCAGCAGAGAGAGGGATGAGGAACTGTGGGTTAGAGCTCACCTTACTGCTTTCTTTTAACAGCACAATAGGTTTGTCTTGGACTGCAAAGACAAGGAGCCCGACGTGCTCTTCGTGGGCGACTCCATGGTGCAGTTGCTCCAGCAGTATGAGGTATCGTTACAGAGGAGGGCAGTGGGCTTGCAGGAGTGTTTCTCTAATCCACTAACGGGTGATCACGTCTGATACTGACAGTGATGACTTCAGTGTCCTTGGCGGCGGCGCTTGCCTGTGCCATGTCTGTCTTTCACGGTCAGGATGCTGCTCTGAAACAGGCAATTGGTTTCTGATTGCAGATATGGCGAGAGCTCTTCTCGCCCCTTCACGCGTTGAATTTTGGGATTGGTGGAGACACCACAGGACATGTTCTATGGAGACTGAAGAATGGTGAACTGGAGAACATCAAACCGAAGGTACGAGCGGAAAACCAAACCCTGTGCTGACTTAGGAGAGACTCCAGTGCGTGAGCAGTGCAGAACTGAGTGAGCTGTTCACCAAACTGTTTTTTTTCTCCTCGTAGGTCATTGTGGTTTGGGTTGGGACAAATAATCATGAAAACACAGCAGAAGAAGTAGCAGGTGGAATCGAGGCTATCGTGCGCCTGATAAACACCCAGCAGCCACAGGCCAAAGTGATCGTACTGGTACGTCTCTGCGAGCCCCGTGGTCTCTGTACCGGTCGTTACTGGGGAGGGCAGGCACTCTGTGCCTGCCTCCCCTCGTTCCCTTGGCTTTGCAGCACTCATCCTTCTGCCCCCGTGACGTGGGCATCGCTGTCCCACTTGTCACAGGCATCGTCAGTCCTGACAGGCAGCCTGAAGTGGGAGGGAAAGCGAGTGTTGTTCTGCCATCCAGGTCATGCGAAGCTCTTGTTTTGCCTCCTCCTTATGCCAGGGCCTGCTACCTCGTGGAGAGAAGCCAAACCCGCTGCGGCAGAAGAACGCCAAGGTGAACCATCTGCTGAAAGCCTCGCTCCCCAAACTGCCCAATGTCCAGCTCCTGGACGTGGACGCCGGCTTCGTGCACTCGGATGGCACCATCTCCTACCACGACATGTTTGATTTCCTGCACCTGACGGGAGGGGGCTACGCAAAGATCTGCAAACCGCTCCACGAACTGATCATGCAGCTGCTGGAGGAGACCCCCGAGGAGAAGCGAGCCGCCCTGGCCTGAGCGGCCGACGCCGTCGGCGTTAACGACGTCATCCAGCCCATCAGATCAGTTCTGTCACTGGCACTACAGAATCCTTCTTTCTTAAAGCACTTTTCCATTGTAGAATGTTACCGGATGTTCGTACCTAGTGTTTTGAGGGGGAAGGCTCATGTTTAACTGGTCTTGTACATACAAGGGCCGGCTTGGTGGGTTTTATTGCAAGGAGGAAATTAGCTGGAAGACGAGTTTTACTTTTAAACCATTCCTCATTTAAACCGAGAACAGGACTGTCGCTCTGTGCCCCCCTCATGTCTTGTTGCTCTGTGGTTGTCCTAGAACCCTTGTTAGCCCCGTCTCCGACAGCCCGCGCACAGCTCCTGGCCCGGCGCGCCCCGCTGTCGGGATCGTGCTCTGTGTATTAGCCTGTGTGAACAAGAATCACATTCCACTCGCAAAAGCCAGAACAGGTGCATTTTTCCAAACGCCGTCACACCTTTTAGAGGGGTGTTTTTTTGGGGGGGCGGGTTGTTTTTGTTTCCTGGGGGGGTTTAAGTGACATGTGTTGCTGCCTGTCCCGTTCTCTGCTCCCATTGGTGTTGGGGCATCGCTGGCTTTTAACAGCTGCTCAGTTTAGGGTTTTAATTATCTGGTAAGCACCACAGTCACTCCCTCCCTGCTCTAGAACCTTCCTCCAAGGTGCCTCTGCCACCCAGCTCTTTGCAGTGCTGTTTGCCCCTGCCCCCAGGGCTTAAATCAGCCTGAAGCTTTACAGATCCCAAGGTGTATATTGCTTTTTTTTTACTCGTAGGAACATTTAGTTGAGCAACTATGGCCTCTTCCACTAAAAAGCAAAGTCAAGGCATAGCTTCTGCCCTAGATTTTGCTCCTCCCTAGACATCTGCTCGTGGACATGCTGGTGTTTCAGGCAGTCTCTAATCTAGTGTTAAGGAATACTTTAAGTCTCCCCACTCCGTTCCCCTCTTCCCGTAGATTTGGTCGTAGCAGGATTCCTGCCTGGATTGCATGCATAGTGTGTGTTTTGTTTCCAGTACATGTGACCTACACAAGGATGAAGGTTCCACTTACCAGGATGAGGAGGTTTCAGAATGCTGCAGTAGAGGAGGGGTAGGGACACGCTGCTCCCCGAGGCTCGCTCAGCCTCTGCACCCTGGATCCCCGCTGCCTTTAGGGGAGCATTCCTCACGCTTCCCATGAGGCGCTCGCTGGAGGAGTTGGGGCAAGGGAGAGTGCAAAATTAAATGATAAAGCTACACAGCAGCAGAGGATTCCTGGGGAAGGGACCCCCCCACGTACCCCTCTGGGAGGTGGGATATGTGTTCTGCTCCCTGGGAGCTTTTTGGGCTTGGGGCTAGTTTAATCCCGGCATCCCCGCTTCCCTCCCCGCTCGTGCTGCACGCGGTGACGGGGATATGAACCCGCAGCGTGCTCACCAGTAAAAGGCTCTGAGTTCTGTAAAAAGCTCTGAGTTCTCCGCTCAGCCGAGGCTGCGCTGGGCTGTGGGTCAGCCCCCTTGGCAGCCAGTGGACCCAGAGCTCCAGAGTGGCCAAGGACAGCTCTGCTGATGCTTGGTGCTGTCAGCCCTCTGCTCCCGTAATCATCTCCTGCGTGCTGGCACTGCTTGATGAAAGCGGGGACGGCTTCCTCTCCCGCTCACACCCCTGAGGTTTGGTGGGAGGGAAGGAGAGGTTCTCCCTCCTCGCTGCCCTAGTGCTAAAAGCCGAGCACCTTGTTGTGAGACAAGGAGAAAAGCTCTGGTTCCAGCTCCGGGTGACCGATGTCCCGCCGTAAAGAGCCTGGCTGGGTGTGACAGCTCCACGCTGAACCCTGCGGTCTCCCTGCGAGCATCGCCAGCTCCGTGTCGATGGCAGCAGAGAGGAAAACCAACGATGGGAGAGGGCAGAACGAGGCTCTCATCATTGCTGGGGGACGGCAGCAGGATGGGGCCTCTGAGGAGGAAAGCAGCCGCCCCCCACGCTCCCCTCCCACCCCTCACCCCCAGGATGGAAGAATTGTCATTCAGCTTTGGCCAAAATGCGCTGAGTTCTGGTAGAACCCGCTCTGTTTGTGCGTGTCGCGATATAAACGTCAGTGTTTCACCCCCCTGTCGCAGCGTGTGTGTGTGTGGACACCCAGGTCTTCCTCCCCTCTCTGTCGGGACTCGTTCGGATGCTGCCGTCCACCGCCAGCGTCCCCGCCCCAGGCCTGGGAGCCATGTGCAGGCTCTCCAGAGAGCGGCTTTGGCATCCTCGGCGAGAGGCCCTGTAGAAATAAAAGTGCACAGTAGCAGCAGTGCGCGTGGCTCCTTACGTTTGTCCCGCGGGGAACAGCAGGAGGCCGGCGGCGGAGCTCTGGGATGTCAGGTCAGCCCTAGAGAGTGGCTTCGTAGGAGATTAAGTGGGGCTGAACTGTTTCAGCGGGGGATTTAAAGCCCCCAAACCCGATCACATACACACAAAATACGATGTATTGGCCCCAAAGCCCTTAGAGAGGGGACTGTAAGTGGGGAGCCCGATGGGGGTGTTTTGGGGAGATCACGGAACCACCAAACAGCCTTGGTTGGGAAAGACCTCTAAGCTCACCCAGTCCAACCATTACCCCAGCACTGCCCAGTCCCCACTGCCCCATGTCCCTCAGCACCACATCTACACAGCTCTGAAATCCCTCCAGGGATGGGGACTCCCCCCTGCCCTGGGCAGCCTGGGCCAGTGCCTGACAGCCCTTTGGGGGAAGGAATTGTTCCCCACATCCAATCTGAACCCCCTATATGGGGCAGGGATCCCCCTATGGGACAAGACTTTCCCTATGGGGTCCCATATGGGACAGGGGCTCCTCTAAGGGACGAGGCTTCCCCTACGGGGTTCTGTATGGACCAGGGGGGCCCCTATGGGATGGAGCTTCCCCTATGGGATCCTATATGGGGTCAGGGCTTCCCTACAGGCTGAAGCTCCCCCTATGGAGTCCTATATGGGACCAGGGCTCCTCTAGGGACCAGGGTCTTTCCCTATATGGGGCAGGGGCTCCCCTATGGGACGGGGCTCCCCCTATGGATGCCCTATGGGTCAGAGGTTCCCCTGGGGTCTCCCCGTCGGGCCGGGAGCTGCCGGAGGGACCGGTCTGTGTGCCCCCCCCGCCCCGGTGCGGGTCCGCCCCGCCGCCGCGTCACTTCCCCGGTCTGTGCCTTTAACGTGTGACGGGCCGTGACGTCACCGCCGGGACGTGTTTACAGCGACCGGGGGCCGGGGGCGAGAGGGGACCGGCACCGGCACCGAGACCGGGATCCAGCACCGGGAACCGGCACCGGGGACCGGAACCCGCACCGACACCGGGGACTGGGGACCGAGGCTGGAGACTGGCACCGGGACCGGGATCCAGCACCAGGATCCAGCACTGGGCACCGGCACCGGGACCGGGATCCAGCACCGGGAACCGGCACGAGACCGGGAGCCAGGGACGGGGCAGCAGCACCGAGACCGGGAACCGGCACTGAGCTCGGGGTCCGGTCACCGGCCACTGAGACCGGGGATCGGGCACCAGGAACTGGGCACTGGGACCCAGCACTGAGAGCGGAACCAGCGCCAGCACCGGGATCCAGCACCGGCCACCGGCAGCAGAACCGGCAGAGGGTCTCGCCATGGGACGGGGCACCCGGGTGCGCCCCAGCTGACCGACCCGTCCCGTCCCGTGTCCTGTGTCCCGTCCCGTCCCGTCCCGCCCCGGCGGACCTTGGCCGACTGGGGAGCGGCACGGCACGGCACGGCACGGCACGGCACGGCCGGGGATGCTGGCGGGATGCCGGGTACCGGGGCGGCCGTGCTGGCCCGGTGGCTCCTGGCCTGGTGGCTGGTGTCCCTGCCGCCAGCCCTGCCGCAGCCCCGCGGGCCCCGGCGGGTGCTGGAGAAGGAAGCCCAGTTCAACACCACCTACGCCGACTGGGTGGACGCCGACCTGCTCAACATCTACGCCTTCAACCACAGCGTCCGCAGGAACAGGGTGAGCCGGCGGGGCGGTCCCCGGGGTGCTGGGGGGGACACGGCCGGTGGGG
This sequence comes from Podargus strigoides, assembly GCA_028020825.1. NCBI lineage: Eukaryota > Metazoa > Chordata > Aves > Caprimulgiformes > Podargidae > Podargus > Podargus strigoides. The sequence goes on from CM051646.1 coordinate 899,297, forward strand.
ACACGTCCTCGGCCGAGCAAAGTCCGCGGGCTGTGGGCGAGCCCGTCCGACGCGCCGCCGTCCCCGCAGACGGAAGGGGTGCGGGTGTCGGTGAACGTCCTCTCCGACCACAAGGACCTGCCCGTCCTCTTCGTGGTGAGGCAGAAGGAGGCCGTGGTCTCCTTCCAGGTGCCGCTCATCCTCCGGGGCCTGTGAGTACCGGGGGGACCGTGGCGGGGGGGCGGGCGGTGTCACGGTGTGCCCACCCCGGCCGCGCTCTGCCCCAGGTACCAGCGGAAATACGCGTACCAGGAGGTGAGCCGCACGCTCTGCCAGCCCCAGACCAAGGCGGAGGTGGAGAACCAACACTTCTACGTGGACGTCTCCACGCTGTCCCTCAACGCGTCCTACCGGCTGCGTGTCACCCGCGTGGAGAACTTTGTGCTGCGGTGAGGGGACCCCCGGCCCCTGTCCCCGGCCCCAAGCCGGCACCGCCCCTCCATAACCATCGTCCCTTCCCCTGTTCCCCGCAGGACCAATGAAAGGTTCGGCTTCAACGCCACGGCCGCGCAGCCGCAGGTGAGGGGGGACCACCGTGGCATGGGGGGCACGGCCACCGTGACAATGACAAACCCTGTGTCCCCGTGTCCCCCCCCAGTATTTCAAATATGAGTTCCCCGAGGGAGTGGACTCGGTGATCGTGAAGGTGACCTCGGCCATGGCCTTTCCCTGCTCCGTCATCTCCATCCAGGACATCCTGGTAGGTTTGGGTGATGGGGTCACCCCCTGGAGCACCCCGCTGTGCCCAGTGGGCTGATGGGGCCCCCGTGTCCCCCCCAGTGCCCCGTCTATGACTTGGACAACAACGTGGCCTTCATCGGGATGTACCAGACCATGACGAAGAAGGCGGCCATCACCGTGCAGGTGGGGGCTGCCATGGCTGGGGGGCGGCGTGGGAGACCCCGGGCTGGGCTCTGCTGACCCCCCCTGGCCCCCCGCAGAAGAAGGATTTCCCCAGCCACAGCTTCTACGTGGTGGTGGTGGTGAAGACAGAGGACGAGGCGTGCGGGGGGGCTCTGCCCTATTACCCCCTCTCCAAGGATGCGTCCCCAGGTACACAAGGGGGGGTGGCAGGGCTGAGCCCCCCCAGCTGGGCAGCAGTGCCAATCCCCCCCCATCGCCTCCTCCCAGACGAACCCGTGGACCAGCACAACCGGCAGAAGATGCTGGAGGTGATGGTGTCACCCGCCATAACCTGTAAGCCTGGGAGGGGACACTGGGGGGTGCCAGGCTCTGCAGGGACCCCACGGTGGGTCCCAGGGGCTGCCACCCCCCCTCTGAGGGCTTGTCCCCGCAGCGGGGGCCTATGTGAGCAGCGTGCTCTTCTGCCTGGGCATCTTCCTCTCCTTCTACGTCCTCACGCTGCTCATCGCCTGCTGGGAGAGCTGCCGGTGAGTGCCGCGCATCGCTGCCCCGGTGCCCTCCGCGTGCTGAGCCCCCGGGTGCCCCCGTCCCCGGTGCACGGTGGGGTCCCCGCTGCGGCTGACGGGCGCTTCCCTCGGCAGGCGGCAGAGGAGGAAGGGGCTCCTGGCAGCCATGGACTCGCCCAGCCTGGACACGGGTGAGGGCGGAGGCAGAAGGCGGTGGCAGCAGGCGGTGCCGGGAGGGTGCCCGGTTATTTCCCCGTGGCACTGCCCGCTGCCCCGGGTGGAGGGGGACAGGGACATCTCAGGGCTTGGGCATCTCACCAACTCTCTTTATTTTTTCCACGGCTTCCCGGGCCCTCCCAGCATCGCTCCTGGGTAGGTGCCAGCATCTGCTCTGCTGCGCTTGGCTGTGCTGGCTCCTGTGCCAGGGCAGGGGCATGGGGCACTGCTCTGTGCCAGCTGACGGGGACCCTCCTGTCTCACAGGGCACTCCCGCAGCATCCCCGACTCCTTCCTGGGCCATTCCCCCTACGACAGCTACGGTTACGGCTCCTTCGGTGAGTGCCACGCGCCCTCCTCCCCCTCCCTGCCCACCGGTGGGTGGCTGTGCCCACTGTGCCCGCTCGTGCTTGCAGGGAACGGCTCCTCCAGCAGCGCTGAGGGTCTCACGGACAGCGTGGGCTCGGCAGATGTCCCCTACAGCTACGTGGGTGAGTGCCGGGGTGGCTGGCGCGGCCGCAGCCCCAGCGTGCCTGGGCAGTGCCGGGCTGCCCCGATGGACCTGGCTGCCAGGAGCGTCCCGGCTGTGTCCCCTCCATCCCCCGGGACAGCGGGTTGGCACCCACGGGGTCTCCGTCGGTGCCGGTGGGACAGAGGCGTGCCGGGGAACCCCCCGGTGCTCGGCCCCGCTCCTGCGCCAACGTCTCTCGCTTTCCTTGAAGGGCAGGAGCAGTTCAAGCGGCGCGTGCCCTCCGCCCCGATGAGGCCGCTGAGCGTTGCCATGGGTAGATGCCGGCACCGGGCTGGGAAGTGCCAATCACGCCCAAATCACGGGGGGACGTGGTCCTCGTGCCCCCGCGCTGTCCCCGGCGCGGCCCTGGGGTGGAGGGCAGGGGGTGATGCTCAGGGCTGGGACAGCGCAGGGCTCCGCAGGGAGCTGGAGCTGTCCCCGGCGTGAGGTGGCGGCCGAGCGGTTAATTGGGGTGATTGGGGTCCCACGGGGCGGGTGCCGGGGGGTGTCACCGGGGGCTCTGCTGACCCCCGGCTCTGCGGCAGGGGAGCGCTCGCTGGAGAACGTGGCCGGCCGCCCCCGCCTGGACTCGCTCAGCTCGGTGGAGGAGGACGACTACGACACGCTGGCCGACATCGACTACGACAAGAACGTCATCCGCACCAAGGTGCGTCCCGTGGGCCCCCCCCGTGCCCCCCGGCCGCGGGGTGACCCCTCACCTGCCTCTCCTTCCAGCAATACCTCTGCGTGGCCGACCTGGCCCGCAAGGACAAGCGGGTGCTGCGCAAGAAGTACCAGATCTACTTCTGGTGAGTGGGGGGCGGCGGGGGACACGGAGGGGTGTCCTCACCCAGGGGGGCGCAGTGGGGACCCCCTGACACCCCCTGACACCCCCAGGAACATCGCCACCATCGCCGTCTTCTACGCCCTCCCGGTTGTCCAGCTCGTCATCACGTACCAGACGGTAAGCGTGACCCTGGGGGGGGCAGGGGGGCTCCCCCCGTGTCCCCACATCCTGCGCTCACCGTGCCCCCCCGCAGGTGGTGAATGTCACCGGCAACCAGGACATCTGCTACTACAACTTCCTGTGCGCCCACCCGCTGGGGAACCTCAGGTGGGCTTGGGGGGGGGTGGCGGGTGGCCAGGGGGTCCCCCCACACCCAGGGCGGGGCTGAGGGGGGGGTCCCCAGCACCCAGCTCCAGGCTGTCCCCTCGCAGCGCCTTCAACAACATCCTCAGCAACCTGGGCTACGTCCTGCTGGGTCTGCTCTTCCTCCTCATCATCCTGCAGCGGGAGATCAACTACAACCGCGCGCTGCTGCGCAACGACACCCACGCACTGGTAAGGGATGGGTGGCTGCCAAGGGGGGGCTTGGCCACCCAGGACCCCCGAAACTTCCCCCCCCCCCCCCCCGCCCCCCAGGAGTGTGGCATCCCCAAGCACTTCGGGCTCTTCTACGCCATGGGCACTGCCCTGATGATGGAGGGGCTGCTCAGCGCCTGCTACCACGTCTGCCCCAACTACACCAATTTCCAGTTTGGTGAGTGCCCCCTCAGCCCCCCCCTGTGCTGGGGGTGCCCCCACCCCTCTCACCGCCGTGCGCCCCCCCACCCCTCTCACCGCCATGCGCCCCCCCCAGACACCTCCTTCATGTACATGATCGCGGGGCTCTGCATGCTGAAGCTCTACCAGAAGCGGCACCCGGACATCAACGCCAGCGCCTACAGCGCCTACGCCTGCCTGGCCCTCGTCATCTTCTTCTCCGTCATCGGGGTGGTGAGTGCGGCGGGCACCGGTGGAGGGGGGGCAGCCGGTCGCCCCCGATGCCGCCACCCCCCGCTCGCCCCGCAGGTCTTCGGGAAGGGGAACACAGCGTTCTGGATCGTCTTCTCCGTCATCCACATCGTGGCCACCCTGCTGCTGAGCACCCAGCTCTACTACATGGGGCGCTGGAAGCTGGGTGAGGCTGGGGGCACCACGGGTGGGGGCGGCACGGTGCGGCAGGGCCCCCCCGGCTCGAGCGCTCCTCTCCCCGCAGACTCGGGCATCCTGCGCAGGATCCTGTACGTGCTGTACACCGACTGCGTGCGGCAGTGCAGCGGGCCCATGTACGTGGTGAGTGCTGGCACTGGGGTCCCCGGCTCTGCAGACACCCTGCCTGGCAGTGCCCCCCCGCCTGCCAGCCCCTCACAGCCCCCCCTCGCTCTCGGCAGGACCGAATGGTGCTCCTGGTCATGGGGAACATCATCAACTGGTCGCTGTAAGTGCAGAGCCCACCCTGCTCCCGCATCCCTCCGCTGCGGCTGGGCTGAGAACTGCCAGCTCGTGCCAGCTGTGAGCTGAGCATGGCAGGCTCCCCCCGCGTGGCTGTGGCAGCCCCGGTGTTCCCACACGCTGCCTGATCTCCTGGGGGCTGCCAGTGGACAGCGGGGCACGTGGGCACGGGGCGGGGGGACGAACCCCCCCAGTCTGACCCTGTCCCCTCTCCCCAGCGCTGCCTATGGCCTCATCGTGCGCCCCAATGACTTCGCTTCCTACCTGCTGGCCATTGGCATCTGCAACCTCCTCCTCTACTTCGCCTTCTACATCATCATGAAGGTGCCAGCCGAGCCAGCTGGGGGGGGGGTGCGGGGCCCCCCTGGCAGCTCCCGCCGGCACGCTGACCCTCACCTCTCCCGCAGCTCCGCAGCGGCGAGCGCATCAAGCTCATCCCTTTGCTCTGCATCGTCGGCACCTCGGTGGTCTGGGGCTTCGCCCTCTTCTTCTTCTTCCAGGGGCTCAGCACCTGGCAGGTGAGCGGGGGGTGGCACGGTGGGGTGGGCAGGGTGGCCGCTGGCTGGCACAGTGACCGCTGTCCCTGCCCCCAACAGAAAACCCCCGCGGAGTCCCGGGAGCACAACCGCGACTGCATCCTGCTCGACTTCTTTGATGACCACGACATCTGGCACTTCCTCTCCTCCATCGCCATGTTCGGCTCCTTCCTGGTACGTGCTGGTTGCTGCCACCGCAGCAGCTGGTGGCCTCCAGCCCCCCCGGCTCACCCCAGCCCCGCTCCCCTCGCTCCCCAGGTGCTGCTGACGCTGGACGATGACCTGGACTGTGTCCAGAGGGACAAGATCTACGTCTTCTAGGGACCCCCCAGCCGCCCGCTGCCGTGGGACTGTGCCAAACGCCGTGCCCCTGGGGAGGGACGCCCGCGCTGAGGGTCCCGCCAGCCTCTCCGTCCCCCTTCCCACGCAGCCCGGGGGTCCCTCCTGGGTGCTGCGTGCCCGTCCCCAGGCTCACGTAGCCAAAAAGGGGGCTGCCGGGGCACCTGTCCTCGGTGGCAAGTGACACTGGAAAAGGTGCTGCTGTTGCTGCTGCGCCGTGTCCCTGCGCCCACGGTGGCAGACGTGGGGCCAGCACCGTGCCAGCAGCCCCCGGCCCCCTGAGCATGGCTGTGGGTCTCTCTTCAGTGCCTGAGTCCTGTGGGTGGGAGATGGGGATGCGCGTGTCCGTGGTGGTGGTGGTGGTGGTGGCAGGAGAGTCCCTGCTCGTGTGTCCTTCGTGTCCCAGGAGGGTCTCGGCCGCTGTGTGCCCCCCGTCGCCGTTCCCCCTGAGGCTGCCGTGTGCTCTCCGTGCGCGGCTCTGCTGGGAAGGGACTCGCATTAAAGTGTCTGCACTTTGCCCGTGCCTGCCGCCTCTGCCTCGGCACCGGGGGTCCCCGGGGGTCCCTAGGGACAGCAGGGTGGCACGCTCTGCCTTCCCACCAGGACTTCGGGACAGGGAGGATGCTGCAGGGACCGGGCTGCTGCTGCCCCCCTGCCCCAGACCCCCTGGTCCAGCACAGGGGGCTGCTGGGGGGAGGTCTGTGGGGCTGGGGGGGCTGGAGCAATAGGGCAGGCAGGCCCATGGGGGTTCAGGACGCCCACTCCATGGGCAGCAAGGGTCCTGGCACCCCCCTTGGCATCCCAGCTGCTGCCAGGGCTGTCTGCGCCCTGGCCCACCCGAGTGGGCTGGAGCAGAGGGAATCCCGGGGATGGCTGCGGGATGCCCAGGCACGGTGCCCACGGCCACGGGCCTCCAGCAGGACGTGCCGTGGGCTGTGGGTGCCACCCGGGCTGCTGTGCCCCCCAGCCCCAGCCCGCTGGCGGTGAGCACATGGGGAAACCAGCCATGAAGTCAGGGCAGAAACCCTCGGCGGCTGCGGCGAGCGCCTGGCTATAAAAGGACTTCGCTCCATCAGCCCCCCGCCCCGCTTCCTCCCTGCCCCCCAAACCGCTGGGGCGCAGGCACGCGGGGAATGCTCGGGCACGGGCCTGAGTCGCCGCTTTTCGGAGTCTTTCCCCAAATATGGTGCCTGGGCTGGAGTCACGGTGCGCAGCGGGGCTGGCGTGCCCCGGGAGGGAGGGCTGGGGGGGCTGCGCTGACATCACGCTCCCGGCGCTGCCCTTTTAGCACAGCGTCGGCCTCCCAACTGTGCAGTGTGCTGGCTCCCGCGCAGAGCATCGCCCCTCGCCTCCCTCAGCAGCCACCCGTAAGTCCTGCTGCGGCGGGGGGCACGGCAGGGAGGGCGCCTGGGGGGGGACTGGGATGGGGACCCTGTACCTGGGATGGTGATGGTGCTGCTCCCTGGATTGGGGATTCTGCTCCTGCGATGGGGATGCTGCTCCCTGGGATGGGGATGCTGCTCCCTGGGATGGGGATGCTGCTCTCTGGATGGGGATGCTGCTCCCTGGGATGGGGATGCTGCTCCCTGGATGGGGATTCTGCTCTCTGGGATGGGGATGCTGCTCTCTGGATGGGGATGCTGCTCCTTGGGATGGGGATGCTGCTCCCTGGGATGGGGATGCTGCTCCTTGGATTGCGACACTGCTCCCTGGATGAGGCTCGGGCTCCCCAGGAGGGGAAGCTGCTGCCCGGGCTGGGGATCCTGTGCCATCCCCACTCCTCAGGAGCTGTGGGTCAGCCGGGCTCAGCCCCACAGTGGCCAGAGGGGCCGTGTGGGGCTCAGGGCAGCACAGAGGGGGTGACCCCAGCTCCTGTTTGCCCCTTTCTGCCCTGCGCTTCAGTGGGGACAGGAGATGGGGACAGGGCTGGCAGGTCTAGGGGTGACTGGTGGCCAGTGGGCACTGCCATGTGGCCAAGGGAGCTGTGATGGGTGAGGCTGGGGGCTGTGTGTGGACCCCTGGGTCAGGGCACGGGGTGCTGGATGGCCGGGATGCGGAGCAGAGCTGGCTGTGGCACTGTTGGATGCTGGGATCCGGGCACAGGCTGCCCACGGGGCTCACGGGGTGCCCCTGCACCACTGGCAGCAAGCAGGGTGAGCGTCCTCCGCTGCACCGAGCTGTGCCAGGTCTCAGAGCCCATCCTGCAGGAGCATCCGCCTGACAGCTGGGGCGTGGATGTGGGCACTGGGCACACGGCTCCTTGGGGGAACAGCTGGCACTCGGGGGCTTCGTGCCAAGCAGGGAGCTGTGCGGGGAGCAGCTCCGCTGAGGGCCTGGCTACCGGCTCCCACCACCTCTCCCTCCTGGCATCCTCCCTGGCATCCTCCTGCCCTGCCCGCAGCCAGCTACCTGCCAGCTCTGCCCGCCACATGTCCTTACAAGGGCACGGGCACGGCTCCCACTGCCACCCTGCCTCGCCTGTGCTCCTCCCTGGCACCAGGACCTGCTGTGCCACAGCCACCCCATGGCACCATGGCCACTCCATGGCACCACGGCCACCCTGCGCAGCCTGAGCCGCAGTGGGAACCGTCTGTGCAGGGTCACGGCCGCACACTCACCTCCAAAGGTGCCAGCATGGAGCTGAAGGGCTGCTGCGTGGCACGGGAAGAGCGGGGATGAGGGCACATCCCTGCTGCGCCAAGGTGGATGCCTCGGGGTCCTGCAGTGCCCCCAGGCAGGGGGACAGTGGCTCCACAGCCCGACGGTCCCTGTCCCGCCGGCAGGTCTCCCGGCCACCGCAGCCATGGCGAACAAGGGCCCGGCGTACGGCATGAGCAGGGACGTGCAGTCCAAGATCGAGAAGAAGTACGACGACGAGCTGGAGGACCGGCTGGTGGAGTGGATCGTGGCGCAGTGCGGGGCCGCCGTGGGCCGCCCCGAGCGGGGCCGCCTGGGCTTCCAGGTCTGGCTGAAGAACGGCATCGTAAGTGGGGGCACGAGGAGCTCGCCGTGCCCCGGGGCTTGGGGGGCACAGCTGGGGGGGGCTCTGCAGCCGGCGGGGCGTGCGGTGAGCCCAGCCTCTCCTCTGCCCGCAGGTCCTGAGCCGCCTCGTGAACAGCCTCTACCCCGACGGCTCCAAGCCCGTCAAGATCCCCGACACCCCCCCCACCATGGTCTTCAAGCAGATGGAGCAGATCGCCCAGTTCCTCAAGGCGGCCGAGGACTACGGCGTGGTCAAGACAGACGTCTTCCAGACCGTCGACCTCTTTGAAGGTGCGGGTGGGTGGGTGGGTGGGGGCGCCCAGGGTCCTGGGGGGGCACTCTGCGCCGTGCCCATCCTCACACCCCTCCCTTCCTCGGCAGCCAAGGACATGGCGGCGGTGCAGAGGACGCTGATGGCCCTGGGGAGCCTGGCGGTCACCAAGAGCGATGGGCACTACCACGGGGACCCCAACTGGTTCATGAAGTAAGTGGGGGAGCCCTGGGGGTGTCCAGAGCGCACAGCCATGGGATGGGAGGGTGGCTGCGGACCCCCGTAGGCACCCTGGGGACGGGGACGAGGGTGCGGGTGCCGCATGGCCTCTGCCTCCGCCCCGCAGGAAAGCGCAGGAGCACAAGCGGGAGTTCACCGAGAGCCAACTGAAGGAGGGGAAGAACGTCATCGGCTTACAGATGGGGACCAACAAGGGGGCGTCACAGGCGGGGATGAGCTACGGCCGGCCCCGGCAGATCATCAGCTAGGCAGCCCCCTCGCCCCCGGGAGAGCAGCCCCAACCAGGACCTCCGTCTTCGCTCCCCTCGGCCCAGCGGCTCCACCGCCCCTCACCGATTGGTATTTATTGACAAGAAAACGCCAGCCAGCCCAAAACCGCCCCTTCCACCAAGGGCCGCACGCGCCCCGCCGCAGCCCCCGCCCCGCGGACACCCCCGCTGCACCCCGCCGCGCTCGCTGGCACCCACGGGTGCCTCGCCGCTCTCCCGGGGGTGGTGGGTGGGAAGGGTGGGTGCCCCGGAGCCACCCCCCGCCCGCCCCCAGCCCCGCGCCACTGCCACAGAGATCCTTGCGAAGGGGGAGGAAAGAAAATTGGCCTCGGTTTTGTACTTTGTTTTTGACAAAATTAAAAGGTTCTTCATCTAGCGCCGCCTGACGAGGTTTCCTAGCTGCCACCTCCCTGCTGGCTCCCAGGGGTGACGCCTGCGGCCACAGCCAGGAAGGGCTGGGGGGCAGAGGAGTGAGAGGTGGGGGAGGGGAGAAGAGGGGGTTTTTAAGACTTTATTTGGAAAGCTACAGAAAAGGGCTTTGCTGATTTAAAAAAAAACCTCAACCCCCAGCTTTAAAAAAATAAACCCAGGAACCCAAAGACGCGCGAAGAAGCCAACGCTGCTCGCGGCTGAGCCGCTGCCAGAGCGACTCAACCCCCGTTCCCAAAGCAGGCAGCGCCCGCGGGCTCGTCCCTCCCCCTGGGCACCTGCCCCGGCCCCCACGAGCACTGGGGACAGCCCTGTCCTGTCCCCCCAAGCAGGACGGGGGACCAAGCTCTGCTGCCTCCGCCTTCCGCGTGCAGGGGACAGGGAGCAAGCGCTGGAAGATGGGCAAAATGACTGGATGTCACTGGTGGGTACTGGGCCAGCTCCCAGCCCAGCGGGCAGGGAAGGGACAGTGCTGCAGGGTCCCCGCTGCCTTTTCCAGGCTCACTCTTGCAGGAATCGGGGACAAAGGGACACTTCCCCGCACCGAGGGAAGCCCTGAGTGCCACTGCGGGGCAGGCAGCGCCAGGAACGGGTTTAAGGCTTGCTTTGTTTTCCAGAGCGAGGGAAAGGGAAGCTCCCCTTCCACTGCCAGCACTCTTTCTCCTCGTTTCTGAGCCACTTCCAACGCCACCTCCCGCAGGATGGTCCCTGGTGGCTCGGGAAGGACGCAGCGAGAGGGAGCCCAAAGCCCCAGCCCCACAGCTAGCAGGGCTGGTGCTCCCTGTCCTCCGAGAGCAGCTCGGCCGGCACCTCCCGGCCCAGGAACCCCGCTCCGCCCGGAGCCGCCTCGGGGAAGCTCACAGCTCTGCCGCCGCTGGGAAGTTTGGGGTGGCTTGGGGTCCAGGAGCCCTCCTCCCCCTCGTCCTGGGCAGGCTCTGGTTGCTCACACTCCACCTCGATGTCCTCCACGTCCTTCTTGCGGTAGAGCGGCACAGACTCCATCTCCAGGCCGCTCTCCAGGGCTCTGTGCTTCCCTCCCTGCTGGTACCACCTGCAGGCGGCGGGGCCGGCGCAGCGCAGGGCGAGCCCCACGTTGTTCCTGCTCAGGCAAACCTCCAGCACGTAGTAAAAAGTCCAGAACACGGCAAAGCATCCCAAGAGCAGCAGGGTCTGTGGAAGAGGAAAGCCCTTGAGAAACAAAGCCCTTGGCCACCCCAGAGCCCTGCTGTCACCCAGCGGAGAGGGCAGAGGGACAGAAGGGGCAGCGGGGCCGGTTCCCCGCTTGGTGCCAGCCCCCCAGCTCACCTTGAGGGTGTTGGCTGTGAGGGTGTAGTGCTGCTCCTCGGGGATCTCCAGCCCCGGCGGGCAGGGCAGGGAGAAGTCGCTGCTCAAGTACTGCCCACTCATGGCCTCCTCCAGCAGCCTGGGGGACAGAGGCGCCCCGTGAGGGTCCCCTGCAGGCAGGGCTGCTCCAGGGAGGGTCCCGAATGCCCACAGAGGGTCTGGAGGGCCTTGCCCAACACTGCGGGCTGCCCTCATGGGTAAGACCCAGCTGACAGCTCACGGCTGCCCTGTGCAGCGTATCGAGGGCAGCACCTGCTCCCAGACTTCTGCTCACGTCCCTGAGCCCTCCACCTCCTGTCTCCCCACCGAGATGGGGCTGTGGGGTCCTACCTCTGCCGTTCCTTCATCTCTGCTGGGGACCAGGAGGAGCCATACAGGGTCAGCTGCCACTGCTTCAAGGTCCCCGGCCTCAGGCTCTCATCTCCTGGGGAAGAAACGGGTTGGACGCGCAGGAAACTCTCCCACCTGGCCGGGTGGCACCGCATGGAGCTAACCCGCAGGACACGGAGCTGCTGCCACCACCCCATGAAGGAGCCCTGGCAGGCAGGACTCACCGATGTCCCTGATGACCAGTCTGTACATGCCCTGTGCTTCCTCGCCCCAGCAACGGACCGTGGAGAAGGTCCAGTCAGCAAAGCCATTGGGGTCCCTGCCAAAGGGTGAGGAGAAACAACCCGTGAGCAGGGAAAGGAGCCCGAGGCACAAGGCTGGACGTGGGCCCTGGCTCTCCAGCTCGGGGCCTGGGCGTCCTGCCCTGCGGCGTGGGCCTCCGCCCCCGTCCCCCTCGGTCCTTACGAGTCCATGCTCCTGGTGGTCCCTATCAGGGACATCATGCCGCTGGGGCAGAAGAGCCTGATCTCCAGGTTGCCGCGGCGCGGGTGGGTTATGGTGACGGTGACTGCCACATGCTCCAGGGTTCTCATGCCAGAGAGCTCCAGGTCAGCGGTGGTGACTGGGAAAGGGAAGGCAGAGTTTGCTGAGGCTGCCCCGTCGTGCTCGGGCTGTTTGACACAGGCCAGGAGAAGCCAGGGCCTCCTGGACCAGAGGTGCAGGAGGCAGCTGGTACAGGCTGTCCTCTGCCCACAGCTGTGCCCTCTGTTCCCTCCCCGAGCCCAGCCAGGACCAGGCAGGCTGGAAAGGATGGTGAGGAAGGAGGGCTGAAAGGCAGCAGCAGCGTTAGCAGTGGGAAAGATGACTCCTGGGCACCTTCCAGAGAAGGGAGATGATGTGAACCCACGCTTTCCCCTGCTCACAAGGAGGCCGTGCCATGAAATAATACCTCGTCCTTCATCAGACCCTTCCTGCCCTGGATTTGTGCCCACTCCTGGCAGCCCCAGAGGCCGCTCTGAACCCCCAGTGTGACCGTTATCCCAAGCGAGCAGTGCGCTGCAGAGCTGGACCAGCCCAGCCAGGCAGGGACAGGAGAGAGGGAGAACATGTGCCCAGTGCTTGCCCAGCATCTCCCCATCCTGCAGCAAGGAGGGGAGGGACAGGGCCACCTGCTGCCAAGCTCCAAACTCTTCCCAGGGGGACCTCTGTCCTGGGGAACCGGAGCTGTGGCAGTGAGGGGCGCCCGGGACAGCATCCCTGGTGGGACAGGGAAGGGGACAGCAAGAAGCTGCACCCAGCCAGAGATCTGGGTGCTGCTGGGGAGCTGGGAGAGGCTCGGGGCTGAGCTCTCCATCCCACTGGTAGCAGCCGGAGCAGCGCGTTGTTTGTGTGGACAGAGGGCGGCCAAGTCGGGAGCTGGAGCATTACCTAAAATGGTCAAAGCCCGAGGAGCAGGTCTGGCCACTGCCCAGCCTGGCCACGCTCACTAATGCCTGTCTGGCTCCTCAAAGGCATCAGTCTAGGGGATGGAGTTCTGGGGAGGGGACCACACCAACACACACAGATCCCCTGGGGATGAGGAGCGGAAAGAGAGAGGAAAAAGCCCAGGCAGCCCAACACTTAACCCCTTCGCAGCCTGGCGCAGCCCAGGCCTTGCCCTGCCAGGCTGCCAGCACAGCCGGCTGTGCCCCGTGCCGGCGGGGACGGGCTGCGTCCCTGGGCTGACGGGTACGAGCACGTGCTCTCACGTGGCACACCTGCTCTTACCGTTCCAGGCTGCCTCCAGCTCCTGTGGGAGCGAGGGGATGCTCCTGCCCTCCCGCAGCACAGGGCTCGCGTAGGAGGCGAGGTACGGGACGGACTCCCAGATCTGCGGGGGAGAGCAGAGAGGATTCACACCCATCGCGTGGGGGGGACCTGAAGCCACTCCGTTCCATCCCCAGGCGCAGCGGGGTGGGAAATGCAGCAGAACCCACACCCTGCAGAAGAGAGAGCAGCCCCGCAGTCCCTGTGAGAGAGGGGCATGGCTGGCGAGCAGCAGTGCCCCGGCTCAGCTCTGCTGTGCTCACACACGAGTGCTGAGCGACAAAGGGATGTGCCCTGCTCTCCACGTGCCTGGAGGCAGAGGGAGGAAGAGATGGGGATGCCCCTGCCTGCCCCGAGTGCCCTGGCAGCCCCCCAGAGCTGCCAGTGGAGAACACTTGGTTTCCTCGGGGCATGCCCCGCTCCTGGAGCTGGCTGTGCAGGGAGGAAGGTGCTGGGGCTGCTGACGAAGCTCCCCAAGCCATGAATCAGAGCTGTCCCCCCCCAGCCAAGGCTCTGGCCCATGGCTATATATAGTGCTGAGAGCAGCAGCTCGGGGGCAGGCTGCAGGCATTGCCCAGAGCCTCGTTACTTCATACCAAAAGCAGCCTAACAGCAAGGGCCAAAGAGTGTCACCTCACAGTGCTGCCAGCACAGGACCTGTCCCCACCAGGGGACAGCTCTGGATCCGCTCTGCCTGCCCACAGGACACACCTGGGACAGGGAGGGGAATTACCTTGGCAGCGTTCACCAGCCTCCAGGCGTTCAGCAAGCCAAAGCCGTGCTGGTGGCTGTGGCTGAAGCCAGCCTGGTTGATGTCCCACTTGGCGTGACGATCCTCGTACTGGAAAGAAACGCAGGGCACTGTGGTCACCTTGGGGGACACAGGCAGCCCCACAAACCCAAAGCAGAGCCAACCAGGCCTGAAGGGAACCTGAAGGCTCAGAAACGTCCCGCAGCAGCAGGGAAGCAAACCCACATGGCCTTATTAGAAAGAAACAGGTTGACCTTTGTTTGAAACACATCCCAGGACAAAGAGGCTCCTCAGAAAGGAAATCAAGCAGCACTAAAGGGCACAAATGCCTCTGCTCTGAAACATCCCAGCTGCTCCCTGCTCCCTCAGCCACAGGCTGCGGGACGGCAGAAGCCTTGGGGAGAAGGAACCGAGTCCTTTACATCAACAAGAACTGGGCCAGGACAGATCTGGATCCCATCACTTATCGGGTTGTACCGCTCTGGCAACGCTGGCTCGCGGCTGTGGAAAACCCTGCCCTGTGCCACAGGACAGCGTGAGCTGGACACGGACTCCTGCTCCCCAGAGGGGTGGGGAAGAAGCCCTGTCCCTGGTCGGGCAGCTCCAGTCGGTTCCCACTCCGGCTCCCCGCAGGGAAGCTGCGAGTCGAGGCTGAGTGACGGGAGGGCTGTGTTTGCTGAGCTCTCTGTTATGTCTGTTTCCAAGAGCCCGACTCTCTGGAGAGCCCAAGGGAAGGGCAGAGCTCCTGGCTTTCCCACTGCACGGACTGCGGGGTGGCACGGCAGAGGTGAGTGCCGGCACACACACGCTGTGGTGAGGCACCGTGAGCCCCTGCAAACCTGGATGCTGGCTGGTAGAGGCATTCCTGGAGCAAATACCCCATTTATTATCGTGACAGGAAAATGCCTCAGCCACATTCCTGGAAGGAAGAAGTCCCTTTGCTGGGAGCCAGACAACCGAGGGCTTTACAGAGGGACAGGCAGACAAACAGGGGGCAGCAGGAGGGAGGGAGGCCGCTCACCTTGGTGGCAGTGAAGACGATGATGTGCTGGACGTCCCGCCAGGTGAGACACGGCCGCACCTGCAGCATCAGCGCAATCATCCCAGCTGCCAGAGGAGCAGCAGCCGACGTCCCCGTGTGGCCCTCCGTGCAGCCCGTGCCCTTCTGCAAGTCCCAGTCTGTTGTCACCTGATGAGAAAGAGAGATGCCTCCTGTCAGGCCACTGTGTGCCGTGCTGGGGTGGCTGGGATAGGTACTGGAGCCACGAGCACACAGTCCTGGCCCCGAGCCGTGCCCTTGCCACACCAGCTCCACCGGTAGCCCACGCTCAGCCTGTGACAAAAAGCCCTGGGGACACAGGACGATGTGTCCCCCACACTATGCTCTGGGGCTCCCCACTGCCATCCTGGACACAGCTAAGAAGTGAGCAATGGCTGAGCACCACAGGCTCCCCCACCCCCTGGGGGAGGTGGTCCTAAACCCCCTGCCTGCACCAACCACCTCTAATCCACTTGTCCCCCAGCCGTCTCTTCCGCACGGGCAGCTTCGCCCCAGACAGCGGGAGGAATTTGCAGCACACGAGCTTTCTTTCTCTCTGTGGTTTGCTGAGATCAGGCTGGGAGACAGGAGGGGCAGCCAGAGATCCCGTCATCCTCCCTCAGCCCAGGCCAGAACAACAACAAGAGCAGGGCAGCAGCAGGGGGAGAGGGTCTGGGATTAGCTGCTGGAAAGCCTGGAAATGTTTCCCAGACAGTTCCTGGCCAGGACATGGGTAGCCAGGAGAAAACAGAACAAGGTGGGAAGGACAACACCACAGCTCCTCAGCCAAGAGGTGCACAGGGGACCACAGGGGGGACACAGCACCTCAGAAGAGGCATTGGGAGGTTCCCCAACGGCGTCACCTCACTGCGAACCCAACGTGTCTGTCTCCCTGTGCTCCCCTCGGGGGCACAGCCTGCACTGCCAAAAGCTGTGGGGTTTGTTACCTTCTGTTTGCCTCCCTAACGTTCTGCCAGCTGTTAACAACCCCGGCGTGCGCTGGGACGCCGCACGTCCGACAAAGAACACCCGGAGCAGCACAGACTTTCAATAGGAAATGCAGCTGGTGCCAGAAACTCTATTAAATTCTTCCCATTAAGGAAACCACACAAAGTTTATAGTCTGGTAAAAGAAAAAAAACCCATGGACGGCTGCTGGGAGTTAACTCTGACAGCACTGAAGCACAGTCCAAGGGCAGTTAGGAGCAGATACCTCTCCCTGCTCCCCCGGCTCACCCAGCACGCAGGGAAGCCTGTTTGACAAGCCTGGATTTAGCTCCTCTCTGGCAGGCACTGAGCCACAGCCAAGTCCCTGCTTGCAGGAGCACCCTAGGCACTGTCCCTCATCCATGAGGGCCCCCGAGACCCCCGAGCACACACTGCTGCTGCTGGTCTGGCACTGAGACCTTGCTGCATCACTGGCTTTGCCAGGGAAGTGCCCCTGGGAACTGCCCATGTCGATGAGAGATCCTCCTGGTGCCTGCCAAGCCAGGGACAACCAGCCACAAACAGTCAGGCCTGGGAGAGGGCAACACTGACAGCCCCCCGAGCGCAGCAGCACCACGGGAGGAACACGCCGGGTCAGGCTTGGGGCTGGGGAAAACAGACCCGGCTGCTTGGCTTGGGCTGAAAGGACATTTTATTGACAAGAAGTCATTTTTTGGCAAAAAAAAAAGGAAAAGCTGATAAAAATATTCTGAAAAATTCAGCTGGGAAGAGGCACACGTGCCAGAGCGGAGAAGGAGCTGGGGCCAAGTAGTTTAAAGAGCCTGATGCTGCTCCAGGTCCTCCATCCATGCTCCCGCATCCCTTCGGAGCGGAGCCGGGGTGGGGCTGGCGGGCAGGGTGTGCTGCAGCCCCCAGAGCTGAGCCACGCGCCAGAGGAACCAGCCACCAGCCCAAGGCAGATGTGTGGCAGAGGGGACCCTGACTCCTTTCTCCACACAGGGCTGTTCCCCCGTGCTCTGCTGGCCGTGGGGCTGAAGCCAGGAGCCTCGTGTGGTACTCACAATGCTCCTCATCATCTTGTCCCCGCCGCTGAAGGTCACGGCTAGCATGGAGGCACACTCCTCGGCGTAGAACGGCATGGAGCCCGTCTCGTCCACCGCGCCTGCCAGAAGGTACAAGGCATCGATGGGGTGAAGCCTCTTTGGTGTGAGCTACTGAAAGCACAAGGTGCCGAGTCCCTGAGCACCCGTCCTGTTGGCTGTGCTGCTCACAGCCCGGGAGCTCAGCAGGAAAACAGGACCCACACCTGGACTTTTCCCGGTGGGAAGATCATAGGAAAGGCAGCCACAACAAATAACCATGCAGCTGGGCAGGTTTGGTCCCCTTTTTCCAGGCCAGGAAGGCAGGAGGCAGAAGCCACCGGCACTCACCGATGGTGACGGTGTAGATGGAGTTGGCGTAACCGTCGTAGTTGCAGTTGTCGCTGTGCTGCCCGCCGTTGCCGCTGGCCACGACGAAAATGCTCCCGAAGCCCCTGCGCCCCGCTATGACACCGTGCTGCAGGGCGGCCTGCGGGGAAGGAGCCGTGGCTGGGCAGGGGCACGCGGGCCCTTCCTCCCCGCTGACACCAGAGGGTTTCTGCCAGCAGCCACGGCTGTGAGCTGCAGGGGAGCAGGGCTCTCCCAGAGCCTGCCCCTGCCCCAGCCACGCGTGTTTTACAGCGGTTCTGCAGCACAGATGCCATGCCAACACCTTAACGGCCCAGGAAGGAGCAGCTCCAGCCCCTTATTTATTGCTCCCTGCCTTGAGAGCCACCCTGAGCACCAGGAACACTCGGTCTCCTGAGCAGAGAGCGTCCCTGGGCTTGCAAAAGCTGTCAGAACAATACCAGGGGTTGCGAAAGAGCATTTTCCTGCTGAAACCAGCATCTGATGCTGCCTGAACGCTGCCCTCCCACAGCCACGTCACCTCTCCCCACCACACAGTACTGTGCAACACCTCCACTGCGGCGCAGCGGCCTCCCTCCTCGCCTGACCAGGCAGGCAAGAACCCCCAAGGAGCAGAGAGCCAGCCCAGGGGTGACCTGTGCTGCTGGGGCTGGTTTTTACCTTTCCCAGTTGATGGGGCCCATCCACGGTTTTCCCATCGTCATCTGGACCCCAGCTGCAAAGAGAGACACCACGAAGTGACTGCCCTGGGAGTCCCAGACAGCAACTCTTCCTCCCACTGCAGTTTGCTACTCCAGTAAGCCACACACCAGCAGGGTGACTGGGATTGGAGGGTGTGGTACTTTCCCATCGCTCAGGTTGGCCCCTGGCTGCTGCCACATGGCTGTTGTGTTTGCACTGTGTCCCCGGGTCAGATTCCAGTGGGCAAAATGACTTTTATTTAACAACCAGCTTCTCACACATTCCAGTTCCCATCAGGAGGCTCAGCCAGGGCTCCCTGACCGCAGCGGGGGGCACAGTGCCCCTCCAGCTCGGCCAGCCCGCGGCGCAGCAGTGCTCAGAACACTCAGGGTCCCCCTGGGGCTCACCTGCAGCTGTAGATGTCGTTGATCTGATAGTGCTTGTTGAAGGCAACGGCCTCCATGCTGTCAGTGAGGGGCCCATCCAGCACTCGGATGCCTGCAGGACAAAGGACAATGAACGTGAGGCTCAGGAGACACAGGACATCCCAACCACTGTGCTCAGACCACGAGGTCAAGGCCACCTCTCTGCCAAAGCCAAGGAAGGCTCAGTGCTGAGTCTTCAGTGACCCAAAGCATTGATAATTACTGGTTTGCATCACAGCTCAGGCTGGCAAAGGACACCACAGATGGAAATCAGACACACGTCTCAAGCCTATTTATACCCCATGCAACCGCCCACCCACCCTAGCTCCCGCCTGCCACAGCACACACGGCTTTTCCCTGCCGCAGCTGAGCCACCCCCGTGGAGGAGCTGGCACTGCCATGGCTCCAGCACCGCCACACTGGTCCCCCTGTCCCCCCACAGAGCTCGAGGCTGCCCCGCTCTGCTCACCCAGGTCCCGCCTGAGTGACCCAGGGTTAAACTCTCCCTGCTTCCTGCGCTGGAGTGAAACTCTGAGCTCATCTTTCCTCCTGCCAGCTGGGCTTTGCCAGCAGTGTCTCCCAGGCCGGCTGGAGTCTGGGGACCCTGCTGTGCCACCACCAGGGTGGCTGCTCTGGGAGCACCCTGTTGGGAGGGAGCTGAGTGCAGGGCTGGGGTGAGCTCCCGACCCTCAGCACCCTGCAGGCACCCCAGGGCCCACCCGCTGCCCAGCCCCCTGTCACAGCCAGGGAACGTGGCACCATCTGCTGAGTATGGAGAGAATCACATCCTATGTTACACCACAGCAGCACCGTGCTCTGCTCTGCCAGGGACACATCCAGCCCGGCACAGAGATCTCCCTTCCCTCTGCGAAGGAGCGTGAGAGCTCTGCAGGCTGCCTGTCCCAACCTGCCAGGCACTGGCTCCTCTGGACAGCAAGATCCCGGCTGACTCAGAGCTGCTTTGGCCAAGCCACCCCCCCACAGAGCCGTGCCCCAGCCCCATGGCATCAGAGCTGGGGCGAGGCAGGCAGGAACGCAGCACGGCGGCTTGCCGGGGCACGCACGTACCCGCGATGCGGCTCCCGTAGGCAACTCCCACCGTGCAGAAGCTGTTGTTGGGCACGGCAGCGATCTCCCCGGCGCAGCGGGTGCCGTGGTGGTTGCCGTTCTCCTCGTCAGGGTGAGGCATAGGGTCAGGGTCATTGGAGTTCAAGTCATAGCTGCCTTCTGGGCTCTGAAACAGACCCACGGGCATGGCTCAGGGCTCTGCTCTCCTCTCTCTGGGAAAAGCAGGACTTCAGAGTGTGCTACGTGCGCTGAAACAGCCTGGAAGTCACTGCCCTCATGCCCTCCCGCCGCAGAGCCAGCACTCACATAATTTGGCTGTATGTCTTTGATGGTGTGCTCCACGCCGTCGTCCACCACCACCACCGTCACACCGTGCCCCGTCACATTCCGCTCCCAGACGCCCGTGACATTGATGTCCTTCCCGGGGCTCTTGCGGTTGTTCTAAGCACCAGAAAGGACAGCGAGGGGAGAGGGAAAGTGGAGGAGTGGGTCAGCTCTGAGGAAAGGGGCTCCCAGGAACTGCCTCCTCCCGCTACCACGGCGAGCACACGGCGAGCTCTTGGCGTGCTTCCTCCTCGCCGCAAGGACAGAAAGCGACAGTTTTGCTCGCCACGTGACAGCTCGCTTGTGGCCACACACACAGCCCGAGCCCGCTGGCAGGACAGGAGCCGGGAAACCACTCACCAGATGCCACTGCAGGGGGTATTTGGGATCGTTAAAGTGCAGGCTGCGCTTGGAGCGTTTCAGAAGCTTCTGTTCCGCGTGCCACCGCACGCTGTCGTGCTGTGCAAACAAAGTGTCCACCGACCTCCTTATTGCTTCGGGTTCGCTGGCCGCGTGGCTCTCGGGCTGGTAGGTGAAGAGGTAATGGCCTTTGAGCTCCCCAACGCGGCCCATGTTCACCAGCCCCGCAGTCCGGGCCAGCTCCTCCGCCCGCTGCTCCAGCTCCTCCTCGGGAGCGTCCAGGCTGACGGCCCAGCTCAGCTTGCCGTGCGCGGTGTCAGTGCCGGGAGCGTGCTCCCTGCCGCTCTCCAGGCCGTCCGAGGACGTGAGGGGGACCCAGGCGGCACTCAGCCAAAGGCACGTGTGGATACAGAGCGTGGCCTCCATCCCCGCGCTCCATAGCGGCACCCTCTGCTTCCAATGCGGCATGAGACAGGCGGGCTGCAGGGAGCAGGAGAGCAGAGCAGTGAGCAGCTCTTCCGAACCGAGCAGGGTGGCACAGCCTCACCTGAATGTCCCAGGCAGTGACCCAGCTGATAACCTCTCTCCAACGCCTTCTAAGCCTCTGGTACAACCAACCAGCTGCAGCCGGTGTTGGACACCGAGGCTGGGATCTCTCTCCCTCAGAGCAAGGCTTTGACCGCCCCGCGCTGCCTCAGCGCCCCGAGAGCGGCACCTCTGGAGCGCGCCTGCACCCGCTGGGACCCCACGGCTCCGGGGGAGGCCGGCACACCTGGGCCCCCGGCAGGAACCCGTGTCCTGCCGGCTAAAGCTCCGGGACAGCCGCGCACCGGGGCAGTGACAGCGGGGCCGCTGACCCCTGCCCGGTGGAGGCGGCGGGCAGAGCCTGAGGGCCTCCGGTAACCCCGTCCCACTCCCCACCGCGGCCCAGGAGCCTCCCCGTCCCCTCGTACCCCACCGGCCGAGCCCCGGGCCCCGGCGCCGCTCACCGGGCATGGGCCGCGCCGCCGCCGGATGCCCGCGGCGCTGACAGCTACGTCACGTCCTGCGACAGCGGCGGGCGGGGCCTCCGCCCGCCAGGGGGCGCCCGCGAGGGGCAGCGCCGCTCTGCGCCGCCGCCGCCGCTCTATGTCCCGGAAGGGGCGGGGCGGCGGGGGCGCGGGCCGTGCCGCTCCGCTCCGCTCCGCTCCGGGCCGCGCCGCTGCGCTCCCCGCCGGGCCCGGGCGCTGTCCCGGCCCCGCAGCAAGCCCCATGGCGCTGGAGCAGGCGCAGACCGACGGCCCCGCCGCCGCCCCGGCCCCGCCGCGCCTCTGCGAGCCCGGCCCCGCCGCGCCGCCCGGCAGGTAGGTAGGCCCGGCGGGCCGGGGCCTGGATCGGGATCGGTGGCGGGGCGCAGGGAGTGACCGGCTGTTTGTTTCGCACAGCGGGAGCGCCCTCTCCCCTCCGGAGAGCCCCAGCGAGGCGGTACCGGCCGTCCCCAGCGGAGAGGCGGAGCCCGCCGCCGCCCCCGGCCAGGCCCCGGTGCTGCTGGCGGCGGCGCCCAGCGGCGAGGGGGAGCCCGGGCCCGGCGGTGTGGAGGCCGGGGCGGCGGAGGAGGCAGACGGGGAGGCGGCCGCCACCAGGCCCTCGCAGAACATCGCGGTGCAGGTGGGTGGCCGGCCCGGGGAGCGGGGGGGGACCGAGGCTCGGGGTCAGCCCGCGAGGGTGCGGGGGTGTGCGGAGCGCCGGTGTTTCCCTGGGGCTGGGTGGTGGCGGAGGTCTGGGCAGTCCCGGCCAAGCTGCAGGCGCGGGCGTTCTCTGACAGCCGTCGCCTCCTTCCGCAGACGGATTTCAAGACGGCCGACACGGCTGCGGGCACGGACCAGGACATCGAGAAGAATTTGGTGGGTGTCGGAGCCGGGCGATGGGGTCCAGGCTCCGCTCTGCCCGGGGAAAAGGAGCTGGAACGCTGCTCTTCCCACGGGATGTTTTCCCTACTGAGGGAAGGTTCTCCCTGAATTTCCGCTCTGCGCTGCAGGACAAAATGATGTCCGAGAGGGCTCTGTTGAAGGAGCGTTACCAGGAGGTGCTGGACAAACAGAGGCAGGTGGAGAACCAGCTGCAGGTACAGCTTAAGCAGCTCCAGCAGCGGAGGGAAGAGGAGATGAAGAACCACCAGGTATTTGACACAGCCCTCGTGTTAAGCTGCTGGTCACCACTGCTGCTTGCACCATTACGGTCTGGCCTCGTGGGGAGCGGAGCAGGGAGTGAGAAGCAGCAGTTTCCCTCGCGCGCGGCGCTGTTTGGCAGCGCTCAGGACTGGCCCCTGCCCAAATCGAGGTGCTGAGCCGTTCAGAACCGATTCCCAACGCAGCATCCCGCGCGCACGTCCGCTCCTGACGGCGAGCCTGCCATGTCTCTTCCGCAAGCACAGCGTTTTTCCTGAATGAAAACTGGTGGGGAGTGGGGAGAGTTAGCTGCCTGCGATTATGGAGATGTCTGTGGGTGTAGCTCATGGAGCAGCAGGTTAAATGAGCGATTCACAACTGGCCCTGTGGTAGCTCCCTTAAGACAGAAGGAACCATCGGCCAGATCTAAAACAGAGCAGAACTCCCTGCCCTTAGAACCCTTCCAAAGAGGCAGGAGAAGCTGTGGCTTAGCCTGTCTGTCCATCTCCAGGGTTTCCTCATAACAATGGCTATATATATCTCGTCTGGGTCTATGAAAAAGAAAGGTTTTGATCACGAGTGTAATCTCGTCATCTCTCTTCAATTAATCTAAAATAATAGCAGATGTAAAACCAAACCTGTTCCTCGGTGCTCGTTTTACCCTAGGAGATCCTGAAAGCAATTCAGGACGTCACGATCAAGCGAGAAGAGACGAAGAAGAAGATGGAGAAAGAAAAGAAAGAGTTCTTGCAGAAAGAGCAGGACCTGAAAGCGGAGATTGAGAAGCTCTGTGAGAAAGGCAGAAGGTATTAGTCTGGAAGATATTTATCTGGGGGGGGAAGGTATTGCTTAGTGCTGCGCAGCGGTGACCCCATCTGTCCTCTTGCACAGGTTGCTGAAAGAGCAGGAGGAGAAGGAAAACAAGATTGCTTCTCTGATTGCAGAGCAGTCCGATGAAAAGTAAGGCTCTTGTTACCGGGTTAATGCTGTTGGATACTCTTTTCCTTCGAGTCCTTTTGCCTTGGGGTGAGCTGCTGCCTCTGGTGGGGTGGGCTGGAGAGAGCAGTCTTGGTGCTGGCCAGTCCCACGCTGTAAAGGTTTGATCTCCTCTTCCTGCTGGTGCCCCCAGTCTCTGGATTAAATCCTCTCTGATCCCAGTCACAAGCAGGCTCCTAGATACTTGTGACACAAACATCCCGTAAGATTAAGACTTTGCACTCTGTGGATTGACTCAGCCTGCAGCTGCCACCTCCGATGGAATTTCAGCTTCTCAGAATTAGGGCAAACCCATTTTTTTTTTCTCTGTTCCCCGCAGCTGCCCAACTGCTCTACGCTCTGGCACGCTGGGGTGTTTCCGAGCTGGGCACAGGAGCTCCAGATCCAGGCGTAGATGCTCAGGTGGAAAGGGCCAGCTTTAAACTCCTCCAGGGTCAGAGCAGCTTAGTTCTCAGGTTGCTTCCTGGTTCAGACCTGTGCCCCCTTCCCTGGAGCTGGACCGAATGTTGCCGAGTGGAATTCCCCTCTCCTCGCTTTGCCCGGCGTGTTTGGTGCTGCGGAACAGCTCACTGGGGGTGGTGACTCATGTGGCCTTGGGAAGCGTGGCTGGAAGCTGTCAATCTTCCACGGTTCCGCCCCATCTAGAGCCGCGAGGATCGATGGGTTTTGTGGGAGTTTGGCAGCTCTCCTGTTCCACACCATCCACAGACTGGTTCTGTCTCTGTCCGCAGGCAGCTGTGGGAGATGGAGCTGGATAAGCTGAAGAACCAGCACAATGAGATCAACAGGAACATTCTCGAGGAGACGGAACGGGCCTGGAAAGCAGAGGTTCGTAGGTGGCTTCTAACCTGCAAAGCCCTTGTCGAAGAGGGTCTTTCTGAGATTCCAGGTCGTTAATGAATTATATGAAACAAGGAGCAGTTGAGGATGAGGCTAAGTCCCCCTCTGAGGGACAAGAGGAGGGATAAACAAGTATCAGTGCAGCAAACGTTAGTCAGGAGGGGTGTCCCGGTGCCCGTAGCATGGTGCTTAGCGAAGAGACGACAGACTAGCAGCAAGAAAGAAGGGAGTACCACAACTGTGCTTCACGTGGGGCCTCTCTCTGCTAGATCCTGTCCCTGGAGAGCCGGAAGGAGCTGCTGGTCTTGAAACTAGAAGAAGCAGAAAAAGAAGCAGAGCTACACCTCACCTACCTCAAGTAAGTCTGTGTAGACTTGGAAATGTCAGGGTGACTCCGGCATCCCTACGTGCCCATCTCCTCTTCCTCTGCTCACACAGGAGGTTTGACTGAAATAGTTCAGGTTTCCTGTGGCATGCTTATTAAAATAATGGGATTCAGTGATGTTGCAAAACAAGGGTGTGTGGGGCTGTGCTTACTGTTCATCTGCTGAACGTGTGCTGTGCTCCGAGTGCTGGAGGCATGGCATTGACTGATGGCCGTGTCTCTGTCCAGCAGGTCAGCCCCCATTCTGGTAGCACTGTGTGCTCTCCTCTTGCAGTGTTCTTTGCCTGGGTGCAAGCCCTTTTTCCTGCCCTGACGGGGAGGCAGGAGGGTGTGAGGTGTTAGTTGCTCCCACTTTGCTGCTGGTGAGAGCACAGTTGCAGGTGGGAAAGCGTAGTTGTGCTTGCAGGTCTGCGCCGCCCACGCTGGAGACGATGAGGCCAAAGCAGGAGTGGGAGATGAGGCTGAACAGGATACGAATGACCAAGGAAAGCGTCCGAGTAAGTTCCTGCCGAACAGCTCTTCGCTGCTTCACGGGCTTCATTTGAACCCTCTCTGGGAGAGGACCAAGAGCCAGAGCAAGCTGTGTGCCCGAAAGCACGGCACGGTCCCTCTGCCTTTGGGAGCAGCCACGTGGATATGGAAATAGTGTGTTGGGTTAATTGCAGAGGCTGTTACTCTGTTCCTCTCTCCGGGTCCTTTCTTATTCCATTCTCTCGACTCCTGTGAAACCAAACTGTATCTGCTTTGGGGCCTGCACCCTTCTGGGGCTGAGGATGCTGTGCCCAGGCAGGGGCATCTGCCTGTTCTAAGCACACGCTGCCCAAAACTTCCTCAGGCAGAGGCTTGGGTCAGTGCCTCTGTTTTCTTCTCTCTCTGCTAGGATCAGTTCAACGACCACATCCAGATGGTGAGAAACGGGACAAAGCTGAGCAGCCTCCCACAGATCCCAACCCCGACGCTGCCACCTCCACCCTCAGAAGTGAGTGTCTCTCCAGCCTGACAAATACAGGCTTCCACTGCTGGGAAGCTGCTGTGGAGCTCTGGGGACAGCCTGCCCGCTGGCCCGCACCCAGTGCTGGGGGCATTGAAGGAGGCTGTGTGGGATTGCGTTGCCTGGAGTCCTGTTGTCCCCCATCCCTCTGGGCTTCCCTGCCATCCCTGGAGAGGAGGGGAAGGGTCTCTTCCCTGTGCTGCAAGGAGGATGGCTGCCAGTGCCTGTCTGGCTGACTCTGAATCAGCTCTGCTTTCGGATGGGTTTATTCTAACCAGCCTTTTCCTCTCCCCCTGTTTCTCTTCCTCAGACAGATTTCATGCTGACGGCATTCCAGCCCAACCCATCCCTTACTCCCCGGCTCCCCTTCCCCATCGGGCCAGTTCCCGTTCCCATGGTCATGCCAAGCGCTGACCCTCGGGCGCTCTCCTTCCCTCTCCTGAACCCTGCCATCTCCAGGCCCAACCAGCCTTCCCCGCCGCTGCCTGCTTCCCAAGGACGGAACAGCCCTGTCGTGGCATCGCTCATGGGCACGCACAGGCCTCACATGGCTCCCGCTGCCTCCATCCCTCCTCCGCCAGGCCTGGGAGCAGTTAACGTCACCCCGGAGTTCCAGAGGCTGCAGCCGGCCGATAAGCTGGAGAAGCTGCTGGAGAAGTTGTTGACTCGGTTTCCGCAGTGCAACAAGTGAGTGTCCTGCGTTGTCCTCGGAGAGCGAGGACGTGCGTGTGGGGCGTGGGGTGAGGGGAAGCAGAGCTCCTCGTGGTGCTCGCGGGGTCTGGAGGACCCAGAGGGAAGCCCGAAGGCGAGGAGCAAAGGCTGGGTGCTCTCTGTCAGGTTTGCCATAGCACTGGGGATGAGAAACGTTGGGAGCTTTGAGGGACAGCAGTGATACCAGGAGCACCCTGCACACAGCTCTGCCACACACCACAGGTGGGCGCTGTCTCGCTCCAGCTGGGCTTTCCCCACTCTTCCCCCAGCATTTTGGGGGAGAGGAGCTCCTTCAGCCTGCGAGTCGCCTCACTGAGAGGGTACACGGTCGGGAGCACGCGCTCCCTCGCTGTGACACGGGTGTCCCCTGGGTCTGGGGTGGCTGGCTGGCCTGGAGCGGTGTTGGATGGAGGGTCCCCATCCCTGGGGGCTGCTGGACTCACTGGTGGTGGCTGGGAGCTCTTAGCAGGCTGCTGTCCCTGCAGGGCTCAGCTCACCAACATCCTGCAGCAGATCAAGACAGCTCGGAGGACCATGGCGGGTCTGACCATGGAGGAGCTGAACCAGCTCGTGGCAGCCAAGCTGGTGGAGCAGCAGGAGCGGGCAGCGGCTGGGGCGCAGGTGGGAGAGCAGCGGGAGTCCCCCAGGCTCCTCGCGGGGGGCTGCTGGCAAGGGGAGCCGGGGTGACGGCGAGAAGCCGTGCCTGCTTGCTGGTTCCCGGTGGCCTGAGCCGCGCAGAGCTCGGGCTTGGGCTGTGCTTCAGGTGTCTCCCCTGGGTTCCCCTTTCTGCTGCCTGTAGGGAGCAGTGTTTTCCCCAAGGTGACCTGGGGTAACTCGGCTGTCCTTCCCTCCTGGCCTTTCCTGACGTGCCCCCTTTGCCTTGCTGCAGCCTCTCGGTCGGATCAGGGCTCCCATGTTCTCTGCGCCGCTGCCGCAGATCAGCACGCCCATGTTCCTGCCCCCCGCCCAGGTGGCGTACCCCGGGACAGCATCGCACGTGAGACTCTGCCTTTCCTCGAGCCACCCCCAGGGAAAGCCAGAGGGATGAGCCAGTGGAGCTGGGGCTGCTACTTGGGCTGGTGGGGTAGAAGGGAAGGGTGTGGGACATGGGTCCTTTGTGCTCTGCCTTGGGGGAGAGGGGAACGGCTGTGAGAGAGGTGTCGAGGCTCAAACACCACGCGGTGGCTGCGGGCAGAGGGAGGAATTGGGCAAACTGTGGCTGCAGCTGGCGGGTTGAGTAGCTGGAATGTGGGGTATGTGATCTGAGCCGGCGTGTCTGACCTCCCTGCCTGTCTCCTTCCTGTTCCCTCTCTGCTCATCCCAGACCCCGGCTGCCTGTAAGCTGTGTCTGATGTGCCAGAAGCTTGTGCAGCCCGGTGACCTTCACCCCATGGCCTGCTCGCACGTGCTGCACAAGGAGGTGAGTGTGCTTCCCCGCCGCGGGCTGCTCTGCGGTGCCGCCTCGCTGTTCCCTTCTGGAGGCGTGGGGCGAGTCCCTGTTGTCCTGAGGTGCAGGGATCAACCCCTTCCCAGCCTGACATGTCTGGCCCTCCTGCCTCTCAAGGCTTTTCTTTTACGGCAGCTCAGCTCCCCAGAGGGCACTGGGTTTTTTCCACTGCCATTCCAAACCTCCCGAGGATTTGTGCTCTCTCTCTCTCTTTGAATGGTGACCATCCCTTAAAACGAGTGCCCTTGCCAGCACTCTTCTGGAAAAGTAATGCTCAGAGCACCTTGGAGTTGTGCCGGTGGCTCCTGACTCCTTCTCTCTCTTCCAGTGCATCAAATTCTGGGCACAAACCAACACAAATGACACTTGCCCCTTTTGTCCAAGTCTCAAATGATGGCTACTCGAACAAAGCGGGTCCCCTACCAGGAGTTGCTGTGAATAAGACAGGATCAGTTCTAAGATTTCTACAGTTCTATATTTATACGACCATGTATACACATGTACATTTTTATTATATAGGTAATGTGTGTATAGAAAGTCTGTATACATACAAATTCATAAATAAAGTGTGTATATTATGCAGTGATTTGGTGCTGCTCCTTATTTCTCCTTGCTGCCTTAACCTGCTTACTGAGACACCCATGGCCTCTTCCCACAGAGCTCCCAGCAGCTCCAGGGACTGTCCCCTGTCAGCCCCCACCCGCAAGGAACAGGTTCCAGATGCAGAACGGGGATTTTTTTTTTTTTTTTTTAATGTAATAATAATTTACCGTGTTAACATTCATTGTTCTTACATAGACAATAGGTTACAGAGTACTGGAGTCTACAGCGCCAGCCTGCGGTGCCCGCCCCCGTCCCCTCCACACGCCTCTCCCCGGCATTCCCTGCTGGAACTCCGGGCCCTGGGGAGGGAGCAGGAGGCAGCAGGGGATAACCAACCTCTCGCAGTTCCTCGCTTCCCCTCTCCTGGACTTCCTCCTAAAGCAGGGGCTGCTGCACCAACCCTTTCTCCATGGATCCCGCTGGGATGATGAGGTGCTCAGCCCCGCTTCAAATCTTACAGAATTCTTTTTTTTTTTTTTCCCCTTTTCTTTGCAGTCCGTGGCACAAACTCAGCAGTGTCAGTCAGAGGCGGCTGCGCCTCGGGGTTGGGCAGTGGTGCAGCACGCTGCAATTCAGCCAAATCTTCCTCCACACACGCACGGGCTCACCAGCATCATTTAAGGCAGTGGTCCACAACAGTCTGGGGGGTCCTGGGGGTCCTGGGCAGGCACGAGGGTGCGGAGGTCTGCGTGTGCTCCGTGCCCACGTGACGTTGCCGGAGCTGGGAGCCGGATGCTGTGTGTGAGCGCGCTGGCAGCGAGGGGACGGTTTTGGGGGGCGTGGGACGGGCTGTTTTGGCGGTGCCCCGTGCGAGGGCTGCCTTCCCTCTCCTACGCTGCGTGTTTCCTCTCCCTGCCTCCCTCACTGCGTTTGCAAGGGAATATTCAACTGCGGCCTCACGTGCTGGAAAATCCTCCCTTTGCTGGACCACAGGTTAGTGCCTCCTGCGCTCAGCTCGGCGAGCTCCAGCCCTGCCCTCCTCACATCCAACCCCGACCACCTCCGATCCGTAAAGTGCTTCCGCTGCTGAGCAAACCCCGGCCTTGGGTTGGGGCCAAGGCCCTGGGAGAGGGAGCAGAGGGCTAAAAATATTTTAAAAAAACCAAACCAAAACAGGACCAAACTCCCTAACGTTGGGTTTGGAACAGTGGCCTTCAGCGCTAGAATTAAAAATATAGCTATATGTCTGTATGGTACAGGTGAGAAGCGAGCGGTCTGTGTACACCTGTGGGGGGGGACCTGCTATGTACACGCTCTGACTCTGCGCAGCTGCACAACCAGTGACTCACGTTATAAAAAAAGGAAATAATTAATGAAATAAATACAACCATGTGTTTAAAAAAACCAAAAGAATTAAATGCTGCAGTTCCTACAGCCTGTCCCCAAGCTGCCGGTAGGGGTCTTGTGCCTCGGGAGGCAGGGCTGGGATGCGTGGAGGACACGAGGAGCGAGCAGAGGAGGGCAGGGGCTGCAGGTGGGGGCTGGCTGAGCCCAGCGCTGGCGCCCCTATGGCTTTCGAACAAGGTTTGGGGACTTCGCTCTCTGCTGGCACACTGTTTCTGTGCACGGTGCTCGTGGGGGACGCTGTTCCTTCCCTCCCTGTGCAGCCTACATCCCCTCCAGAAGCTGGGAGGGCAGCAGCTTCTCCGTGGCAGGTGGTGTTGATGCTGGAAGGGAGGTGAGGCTGCCTCCTGGGCAGGGTGCAGGAGTCCTGGGGCTGGTGGCAGCAGGACAGTTTGGGAGGGTGGGGGAAATGCCATGGGAAAGGTCAGAGTGAGCGATGCAGGGATGAGCAGGAGGATGGGAGGGAAACCCCTGCCTTTGGCTGCTGCTGTCCAGCAGCCCCAGGCTGGCCCTGTGTGGCTGTCTCCCCAGATCTGGGGGGCCTGGGCTGAGGGTCTGGGCTCCCCATGCTGCTGCTCTGCCTCCACGCTCCAGCCTCTGGAGCAAGGACCTACCTCTGTCTGCCCTGCTGCCTCACCTGCGGCCCCCGGTGCTGCCCCCGTGCTCCGCCGTCACTTCAGCAAAGATATGTCATCGGCGAAGTCGTCGTGGTCCCGCCGCAGGCAGTGGAAGCAGCGCCACTGGAACACCATGAGGCAGAGGGGCAACATGAAGAGGGCACAGATGGCTGCCATGACGTAGGCAATGGTCATGAGGGTGGACTCGTCCGTCTGCGGGATGTTGTAGCCGCAGTCCTCCATGTTGGAGTGCAGGTAAGGCCCCTCCACCGCAGCCGTCCGAAACTCGTCATGCACTGTGAGCAGGAGAAGGCAGGGCTCAGGCCACGGCACTACCGCTGTATGTCCACGTCCCCTCCACCTCCCCTCCCTCCGGACCCAGCCCTCACCGTGGCAGGCGCTGACAGCGAAGCCAATGCGCTTGCGGGCACGGTCGAAAACCACGTAGAAGCCCTCCATGATGACAGCGCCCATGACAGTGCCCGTGGAGGACTGGGAGATGGCGAACTTGTAGCAGTCATCCTGAGAGGTGGCCACGTCCTCCACCGGGCGCAGGTATTGCTGCAGGAAGAGGCACCATCAGGAATGGGGACAGGGCACAGCTCCTGGACGTGCCCGCCCAGCACGGTCCTGCCTGTGCCACCAGCTCCAGCCCGCTCTCCCGCTCAGCAGTGGGCAGTGTCTGGCCCTGCCAAGGCTCACCTGGGGCAGGATGGTGATCCGGAAAGACTGGTTGGTGGCCTCCCCCATCAGGTAGAGGGATAAGACCGGGAAAATGTGCCAGGGGGTGGTGCCGACCTGCCAGCAAACCAGCTGCTCCCCCAGCCAGAAGCCATCCGGGAACTTCTCCGTCTGCCGGAGGGAAAGGGGAGGTGAGCGGGGCCATGGGCAGGCAGCAGAGATGCTCAGGCTGGGGACACAGCCCCGTGCTGGCCCTGGGGCTGTGCCCACAGTGGGAGGGATGGGTTTCACTCACCGAAGAAGCTGTTTTGATGGATTTCACCGCAGCCTCAAACACCTTCTTGGGCAGCCTGAGGTTGGTGGTCCCGCTGTCCACGATACTCTTGTCGTAGTTGTACTGGGGGCAGAAGAGGAGCGACTCAGGCGCAAGCCCCCAGCCCCGCTCCCCTCCCGCTCCCCCTCAGATGGAAGGTGGACAGAGGTGGTTCCCCCAGTGCCCCCTAACCTCTTTGCAGTCCATGTTCAGGTCCTGCCCGTTGACCTCCAGCTTGACGATGATGACCTCGTAGTACCACTCCTTCCGGATGGGTGTGTACCAGATGTCACCCACGTACAGCGAGCTGTCGATGCCACCAATGATCTGCAGTGGAGACAAAAAGGCACTGCCAACTCCATCTGGGGCATGTCCCCCTGTGAGCAGCCCCTTGGCTCACCTGCTGCCCACAGAGTACTCACCATGCTGCCCCCCACTGATGCCAGGCCCTCTGTCTCGTTGGGTGAGAAGCCTGCCCCACAAAGCTGGAGGGAGAAGATATTGGGCACCCGGGTCTGCTTCACCAAGGAGTCAAAGAAGGGCTCCAGGCTGTCGTCAGGCTGGTGGGAGGAGAAAGCAGAGGCAGGACAGGGATGTGTCAGTGCTGTCCCTCCTCCAGGGGCTCTCTGTGCCTGGGGTTCCCCTTGCCAGGAGCGTCATGCCCTCAGGGAACCTGGCCTGGCTCTGTGCTGTCCAAGCAGGGCTCAAGGTCACCTCCACAGCTGCCAAGGGAGTGAGCAGAGGCAAGGAAAGAGGCAGGATGAGCTGGGGCCCGGCTGGCTGCAAGCCAGGACTCACCCGGGCGATCTCGGCGTACGCCAGCCCCAGGATCCCTTCCCAATTCGAGCCATTGATGAAGAATTTGTCCGACTCCGTGATGGCAGCGATGTTGGCTCTGACAGTGACGTTGGGGCCATGGGGGATGGTGACAAGGTCGGTGCCCAGTTCCCCTTCCCACTTGCCCTGGGTGTAGGGCACATACACACCCTTCCGCAGGTCACGGTAGGTGCTGGACCTGCAACGGCATCAAAGAGGCAGAGTAAGACGGGTGTGGAGGAGCAGGGGGTGCCACACGCTGGTGGTGAAGCACTGGGATGGCTCCTTGCAGCCTGGAGCACGGAGCAGTGGCTGCGCTCCCTGCGTCCCCCCAGCACACTCACAGCTGCCGCTGGTAGAATCTCCGGAGGAAGGGGTGAGGCGCAGCTCCCACAGCGAAGTTACTGCTCCCTGTGTCCACCAGGATATTCAGCTGGAGAAGGGAGAGAGATGGGGAGGCTCAGGAATGCAGCAGGACCCTGCTGTGATGGTACATATGCTGCTCTGTCTGGCACCGCAGGTGAGTGACACTCTCCCTGTCCCCAAGCCTGGCATGTGGTGGCTGGGCTGCCATGTGCTTTCTGGGGAGCCACAGCTCTGGGTCCCCACTGTTGGCAGGAGCAGCCACGGATGGGCTTGGGCTCCCCAAGCTGAGCAGGGACCCTCTTTTCCCATGCCCAGGGACAGCTCAGAGACGCTGTGCGAGAGGACACGGTGGTGGCGCAGGAGTCAGCGACATCAGGGTGTTGCACAAGAAGCAAACACTGTCCAGCACTGTGCAAACAGAGCATGAGCTCTCCTCTCAGCACAGCCCAGCCTCAGCACCTCAATCCACAGGCAGGATTTGGCAGCACCTGGCAAGGTGAGAGAAAGCAGCAGCAAGACGGCGTGCTGGGGCTCCCCTTGCCAGGAAACCTCATTCGTTTGCAAAGCTGGTGGGAAGGATTGCTGAGTCCACTAACTGGCCATCCATATGCTGAGCTCTGCTCCCCACTCAGCGCTGCCTGTGCCCTGGATTACCAGCTCACAGGCAGGGTTTGGCAAACAGCCCGCTGGCAGGGCCAGGGGCGAGCTAGCCAGACCCTGTCCCCAGCTGAACCCTGCCCATGGCCCTGCGAGCAGCGGAGTGGGGATTGCTGGGGCTGGATTCTGCACAGCCCAACCCTACCCTGGTACCTGCAGCCTCTGCTGCTGTGCCTGGGCCCTTCCCAGGGGCCATCTGCTCCACACAGCTCATCTTCGCTGACCCCCGGGTCCCCAGAGGAGCCGGGTTTCCCTGGAGAAAGACCTGCTGAGCTGGTGCTGCAGGGAGAGGACGCAGGGAGGGGTTTGCTGTCGCCCTGCTGAGAGCAGCAGTTGTGCCGAGGTGGTTCCAGGGAGCAGCAGTGGGGACCTGTGCCCTGCAGGGGTCACGCAGAAGACCCACGTGGAGAGGACCCGCATCCTTGAGACTCAGCCCGGACACGAGGCCAGGACATGTTGTGGCGGGGACATTCTCTGGAAGTGACAGCCCCTCTGGGCACCTGGGCAGAAGCAGCAGCTCTGCACGGCGTGTGCCTGAGTGCTGCGCGCTGCTCCTGGGGCACTGAGCCTTTGCCATCTGTCCCAGATGGAATAAAGAAGCTTCCTTGCCAGCACCAGGAAGGTGAAAGGGAAGGTGAGGAGGGAAGGACGTGCAGCCCCCACAGAGAAATCCCCTCCCTGCTCCCCGATCTCCCGCTATGCACGGCCGTTACTCGTTCATCTGAATCTTTTAATTCCATGATGCCACCTGGAGGGATTTTGCTCCGCGTGCAGAGGCACCATGTTCCCATTTGGAAGGAGTCCAGGGCTTGGAAGATGCTGCCCAAAAGGGCTGACTGGTTCGGAAACACACCGAGTGCCTGGAAACAGGTGGTTTCGCATGGAAATGAGCTGGCAGCTGCGCAATGTGGCACGTCCCAGGCAAAAAGATGATGAAATCGCATTTAAAACGGGATTTTAAGAAATAATCTCCTCCCTTTTTTTCCCTAAACAGCCTTTGCCAGAGCGGAGAATAAATCCCAGGCACACAGGGACAGCACGGAACCGCTCCAGAGACCTGATAAATGCAGCGGTGGTTCACATCAAATGTGTGCCGAGCCGGGCCAGGCACCCAGGATGGAACCAGCCTTTATTTCACAGCTTGCGTGGGTGCTGGGTGTTTTGGCAGGTCCTCCCTGGGCTGCGCAGCCAGCACCGGGCCCTCAGCACCCATCTTGTCCCCAGTGCAGGGGCAGATGGTGCCATATGTGTGAGCTGGGCAGCACAGGACGCTGACAAAAAGATGGAGCAGAGCCTGGTGATGCACCAACACCTGCTCTCCCTGCCCTCTGGGCCCCTTTCCCAGCACAGACATCCCTGGCACCGGCACGCTGCATCCCGACGCTGCTCCCCGACCCCTGTGCAGCGATGACCTGCACAAGAGCCCCAGGAAACGCGAGCTCGGGGAGAAGTGCCTATGCCAGGAGCATCACCCGGAGCCAGGTGGGCAGGAGGAATCAGAACCGAGCAAGGCTTGGCCGTGTGCTTCCTTCGTGTGCCACATTCCCAGCCCCTCGCAGCCCACACGCCGCGCCAGCTCCTGCGTGGTGGCATCCTTGGGCTGGGGAGGGATGGACGCAGCCTGCTCTGTTCCAGGGGCATGGCATGGAGAGCCACCGGCAGTGACCACCCCCGGCAGCCCCTCTGTCACTGGGGTGAGACGAGAGCCACCTCCAGTGCTGCCCGCAGGCAGCTTCCATCAAAGGCAACAGCGATGGGGAACGGAAAAGCTTCCCCTGTGGCGAGAGCGACAAGACAGCGTGCTCGGCCACGGTGGCGCTGGCAGAGCCAACGCTGGTCCCGTTCCAGCCCCGCTGCCGCTCCGCCCCGGCACGAAGCCCTACCTTCTGCGGGGGGCTGCCCACCGTCATCTCCACGTAGTAGCCCTGCCCGGACTTGCCCCGCAGGTTGTCGATCATGGCCACGAAGCTGCCGCCCCGCTCGGTTTCCTCGGGTGCCCGGCGTCCCCGGGGACCCGGCGGCAGGGCCGTGCCGCCCCGCAGCGGCAGGCGGATGCGCGGCGGGGCCGGGCGGGCGCGGAGGACGGCCGCCCCCAGCCACAGCAGCAGCCAGGGCCAGGCGGCAGCCATCGCCGCGGCACCGGCGGCTCCCCGCCCCGGAAAGCCCTCCTCCCCGCGGGCAGGGGACGGCGCCTAGCGGGCCCGCAGCGCCCCGCGCCTCGGCCGCGCGGCCGCGCCGGGGCCGAGCGGGGCGGCGGGCATGGCGGCGCGGCGCTCCCCGCCCCGGAAAGCCCGCCCGCCCGCCAGCGGAAGCGCTTGCGGCCGCAGCTCGGTGCGGTCTAGCCCGGCCCGCCGCGGCTCCCTTCCACCCGGCTGAAGCGCGGCCCGCCCCGGCGGTGAGGGGGCGGCGAGGCCGAGGCTCCAGGCCAGGCCGCAGGCCCAACCGCTCCGTCTCCATGGCAACGCGGGGCTGGCTTCGGCCCCGCTCGGACTGCGCTGACGTCACGCGGCTCAGCCAATCCTGCAGCTCGGCGCCGCCGCCGCCCAATCGCGTTTAGCCGGGGGTGGGCCGGGCGGCTGCCGCAACCCGGAAGTTGTGACCCGCCGTCACACGCGTGGGGGTCCATGGAGACGGCTCCCTTTGTGACCTCGGCCTGTGGCGCGTCTCTGGCAACCGGGCTGAGCGTCAGAGTGGCCCGGGCGCGGCACGGGGTGAGTGGTGCAGCTGGGAGCAGGGGCTGTGCCCGCCCTCTCTCCCTGTGCATCCGTCAGCCACGGAACGGCGGGAACAAAAGGCTTTTATTTTAATTTGATGTACTATTAATCCAAGCTGTTTTTCTCCCTTGCAAGCCTTGCTCTCCGCGTGGTGTCAGTTACGCTCCCAGAGAGAAGAGCTAGTGCGTGGTTCCCCTCCCAGCCCTCACACCAGGGAGAAGGAAAGGGAGGGAAGTAGCGCTGAGAGAGGAAAACAGGAGCAGGAGGTCTCCAGCGAGTTACCTGCACCTGAGTGCTCCAGTCAGGTACCTCTGGGGAAGGGAGGGGTGGTGCAGGTGTGGTGGTGCTGTTCACCATGTCCTGAGAATATCTTTGCCTGCAAGCTGCCAGGATTAATTGCTGCTTCTGAGATTGGCCTTACATAAGGGTTATAAATACGGAGTGGGCTGAGGGCAGCGAAGGCTCTGTTACAGGCTGCTCAGCCCATTCCTGTGGCTGCTTGGATGCCCAGCGCACACCACAACCCTCCACATCTCCTGAGGAAAGCACACAGAGGCTTTAAGCATTGAATATCTTGGAGTTTCACCTGGCCTGGCTCCCTCTATGGCTGTGAGAGGCTGATGCTGGCCGAATGTGGCCATGCAGAGCCACAGCTGGGGATGTTTGGGGCAGGGAAATTAACTCATGGCTGCCTAAACCTGTGGTGAACAGGTTGTAAGGGCCCAGCTGTGGTGGGACTAGATACCTGCCTGCAGTCTTTGAGTTAAACAGCAAAGTAATCCTCCAGAGGGGGATGCTTTTATAGCTTGGGGAATGTCCTCAGGGATGGGGAGAGAGGCCAAGGCAGGCTGGGTGTGGCAAAAAGCTGCCTTGCCCCTGGGCAGTGCTCTGGGAAAACTGTTTTCTCTCTTTCACCTCTTTCTCATTTCAGCTTGTTTTTTTTGCCTTTTTAAAAAGTCCCTGGAGCAAGTGCTCATCTTCTCTGTAGAAGCTTAAAAACCTGGGCGGAGGGTGTGTGTCCTGATGATAACTTTATTTGGGAGTGCAGTGGATGGTTGTGATTTTTGCATAGTTTCCTTTGTGCTGCCAGGTGCCAGGAGCCATGTCTCTCATTGGTGACCAGCTCATCCTGGCAGAAGACCTCGATGACGACTATGTTCCCACTGAGCAAGGTGACTGATGCCTGTCCTCTCCGGAGCTGTGATAAGGGGTTCAAGTGTGCAAGTCACTTCTAGGTGTATTAAGAAAAGAGGAATCTGTGAGAGCGTGGGTGGAGAGGGCAGAATAAGTGGAATTTCAGGCAGCCTCGTTTCAGGATTTCCCAGCGTGCCCATTGCTGTAGCTGAGCAGAATGGCTTTGTTGCACAGTGCCTGGTGTAGACCATGTCCACAGATTCCACTTCTGTTTTCCTAGAAATCGAGCTTTTTGCACAGGGGATCGGGATTGACCCTGAGACGGAGCCGGAGCTGATGTGGCTGGCCAAGGAAGGCATCATGGCCCCGTTGCCCCCTAATTGGAAACCCTGGTGAGAGCCCTGTCAGGAGCCATCCTGTGAGATTCCTGCCTTTTCCTGCTGCGTGCTGCCCACGCTGGCAGCAGAGCAGGGTACTGTACTTCTGGATGGGGAAGTCCTGTATTCACTCTTCATGCTGATTTTGCCATGCAGCCAGGATTCTGGTGGTGATATCTACTTCTTCAACTTCGCTACTGGGGTCTCCGCGTGGGACCACCCCTGTGATGACTACTACAGGAAGCTTGTCATTCAGGAGCGACAGAAGCTGCTGGCACAAGGTGACTTGCGAAAGGAAGAGAAAGACAAGAAGAAGAAGAAAGACAAGAAGAAGAAGAAAGACAAGAAGAAGCAGCAGTCACTGGAGCAACCCATTGTGAGTAGACTTGGCTTGCAGTGCTCTGCTGTTGCTGGTACCCAGCTGTGGTGCCACCAAATTGCTCGCTCGGGTTTCTAATTACCAGCATGTGGCAGCACTCAGTTAGCTGATAAGAACTGTGCCTATAAATACCAGATAAACTGCAGATTATCCTGAAAGTTGTAGTTAGCCTGACGGAAGCGAGTTTATCTTTGCTGAAGGACACCTAACATCTTCAGGTCCTCGTGGTTCTCTGTGGAAAATGAGTTCAGCCCCGAATGTGTGATTTGGTCTGTTACCGTTGCTGTGGCAGTGATCTGGTGGAAGAAGGATCAGTGCACAATCCTCTCCCCACCCCGAAGTGTGCTGGTGAATTAACGCTGTTCTCGGTCTCATTTGGCACAGACACAGAGTACAAGCAGTTTTTCAGTGGTGGTGGGTTGAGTATCAGCAGCTGGTGTTTGCACGGGGGAGCGCTTTCTGCCTTGTTGTGCACTCGTGCTGTGCTCTCAGTGAGTCCCTTCTGCACCCCCTCAGGCCTTACGCACCCAGCTGCCACCCATCCAGGCACCCGTGGGGAAGCTCCCTCCGCTGCGTGGCCTCGTCGCCCCTCCGCGCAGCGTCCTCAGTGGCTTTGGGCTGCTGAACTCGGACGTGGAGAGCTCGGTGGACTCCAGCCTCGTGACCGAGGGAGGAGCACAGGTAAGGCTCTGTCTTCTCCGGGACCATTACATTTAAGGAAAGAGTTTTCAGTTGCTGTTGAGGAGATGTGCCCCTGTAGGACAGGAGCCCCTTTGCTGTAAAGGGGGAGCATGGCCTCCTAAAGAGTTATGCTCTCCCAGCTGGATGTGGCTCCAGCAGATCAAGGGTAGCAGCGTAATCCTGAGCTGCTTCTGGGAATGCAGCAGCTTCCCTCCTGCTGGCCAGCGTCTCGGTGGGTTTGTATCTCCCCTTTCTCTTCGGCTGTCCTCTCACTTCCCTTTCTTGTTGACTTCTTAGCCTGCAGAGCCCACCAGCCAGCCCCAGAAGTTGCTGGGCTTGGCCTGCGAAGAGGAGTGCTCCTTGAACACAGCAGCTCTAGATGAAGGGAGAAACAAAGAGAGAGGAAGTGAGGATCAGGTAGTTTGTGTGCCATGACTCTTAACGTGTGTCAGTAACTGTTGTGCGTGAAGCCCCAAGGAAGGAGAGCTGTGTTGCTCCCCTGGTAACAGCTGCCTCACCGTGGCTGTTCCGTTAGACTCTGGCCCTTAGTTGTGCTGCATTTCCTCTGTGTTTGGTCATCAAAAAGCATCCAGTCCTGTTTGCTCCGTGTACCCCAACGTCTGCCACGATGTATTTCCAAATGAATTGGCTGTAGGCTCATTGCCTTGGCACACCGCTGTGGCTGCGCTGCCTTGTTTCGCTGTTGGGGAGCCCCCAGATCCTCCTGGGTTGCCTGTTGGCATCGCAGAGGTCCGAACTCGGTGCTAGCCACCTCCTTTTTTACTGTTTCTAGAGTCTCTGTGAGGGATCAAGACGCTTCAAAAACCTGCACCTGGATATCAACGCCCTGGTAGGCAGCTGTGACTCCAAGGTAAGAGTGCGGACGATGGGAGACGGGCATGAGAGGAGCTGTGGCGCTGCCAGTCAGCGCCAGCGCACGGGAGAGGTGCCCGAGGGATGAGTTTCATGTGTCATTTATGAGTAGGAGCAACCTGGAGCAGAGTGAGGGAGAGGAAGGCACAGCAGCGGGGCTGGGGGGAGTGGTGAGAAGCCAGATGCAGTTCTGCAGGGGCCAGCGGTGTGGGTATGGAGGGCAGGTCTGTGCTTGAAGGAGAGTGCTCGAGGTTTGGTAGATGGGATTGGAGGAGGTGGCATCTGTGCATAGCGTGGAGCTTTGCTTCTTTCTGGATGACGAAAGAGAACTTGGAGCCATATAGGTGTGATGGTGAGCTGGAGATGGGCTCTTCCAAGGAAGAGCAGGAAGGAGAGGGTCTTGGATCCGAGAGGTGCCACTGTGCTTGCTGTGGGAGGAAGGCTTCTTGAGGAAGAGGCATGATTTGCTTCCTCATCGCTTTTTTAGTGTGTGTAGAAAGAAGGCTCCTTCTCAGCTGAGGGTGCAATGGTGGCACTGGGGAGAGGAGAGGGGGCTGTGCTCTGGGAATGCCATTCCTGCACTGTCACTCGGTTCCACAAGAATCTTGGCTACTTCCACGTGTTCTGTGGCAACCTAAAACCTGTTTCCTTTCTTCTTGCGCTGCTGATTACATCCACGGCTCAGCAACGAGTTGGGCTTGCGCAGACGTTTTGCTTTCCCTGCGGGTGCACGCTCTCTGCCTGCGCTTTCTTCGCGGTGATCAGGCTTAAGATGACAAGGGCACAATGGGAAGTGCGTGGCAAGCAGCTCTGGTGATTCGGCCCGGCTGTTTGTGCTGACATTAATCCTTTCTCGCCGCTTGGAGGATTCTGTTCCGGTATCTGAAAGGCAAATTAATTTCTTTTAAAGTGTTTTACAGTATTTCCCTGACCCTTTTCACAGCATACAAAAATTAAGCTGTAAAGTACTTTGCAGGAGAACCCGTTCACAATGCAGAGCAGCAACTGCAAAGGCTTAAGCTAAAGTGGCTGTGGAAAAAGAAAGGCCTGACTCTTGTCTCCAAACAAGGAGCAGCCTGTTGGGGCCCAATTCCTCACTGCCATGTGAATGTGTCCGGGAACAAAGAGCCATGGCGGCATTTCGGTGCAGCAGCAGGGCTTCGGGAATCCATTATGGAATGGCAATTGCTGCCCAACAGCCAGGCTCTGTCAACCCAGATGGGTGATATCTTCGTCCTAATAAGATATTCCTGGCCCTCTGGAAAATATAATTCACTTCTAGTTCCATGAGATGGCAGTAGAAAAGCATTTCCGTGGGCGAGCCTCAGCCTGCAGCCCCAGCCCTTCTCCAGCGTCCTTACAAGACAGAGAGAGGGAAAGGGTTCCTGTAACAAGCCCTGCAGGGGGAAATCTGGGTGGTAATGGGGTGAG
Source organism: Podargus strigoides (assembly GCA_028020825.1). NCBI lineage: Eukaryota > Metazoa > Chordata > Aves > Caprimulgiformes > Podargidae > Podargus > Podargus strigoides. Next base: position 939,800 of record CM051646.1, read on the forward strand.
GTGATGAAAATGTGGTTTGGTGCAGCCTGTGGATCGGAGTTGAATGCTCCAAGGAAAGAAGTGTGTGGTTTTAGTGAGTTGCTGAGACACGAGGATGTTGGGTGAGAGTGGAGGCTGCATCGGAGAGAAAGGAGAGGTGGAAAGAAACGCAGCCCCCTTCAGTGGGCTTTTCTGGAGCAGGGAGCACGTTCACTGGGGAAAAGGCGCTGAAAACAAAACCCAGATGCTGGAGAGCTTGAGGTGTGAGGCTGATGCGTGGTAGTCAGCACGCACTCTTGGAAAGAGGGGCTATTCTAGGGAGCTTGCTTTACTTGGCTGCTCATGGGGTAGTGATCACCTGAAGCCAGCTTTCTTTTTTCTCCTGAATTCCTGCGATGGAATAGTTGCTGCAGACATGTGACAGGCTGCTCTGAAATACAAAAGGGCTTTTGGATACTGCTGGAAGGGGCAAGAGCAGGAAAAGGTCTGGAAGCATCTCTGGGTGGAGGGTGCCATGGCAGCAGAAGTGATCCCCTGATGCAGTACTTGCAGCTTGGGAGGTTTAGTCCTCTGCCTTCCGTCCAAGTCAGTCTCTGGGTAGACACCGGGAGTCAAGGGGCTCCCTTCTGTGGTGGGAAATTACCTCGCGAGGCTTCTTTACCAGATGGAGATGTGTGACAGGGAGCTGGCTCTGTAAACAAACGCTGCGCGAGGCAGCCGGCGCGTCGCTGCCGAGATGGGCGTGCAGGAGATCCGTAAAATAAAAACCCCATTTGGGAATGGGGGCCTGTGAGCTCCTGAGCAGAGGTGGGAGAGCTTTGTGCTCCGGGGATGCATGCGGTGGGTGATAGGCAGGGCAGTGACCTGTCAGCAGCAGGACAGCGTGAGCAGCTCAGGCAGCTGGTGCAAGGCATTTTGCTACTGGATTTTACCCCGCACACCAGGAGAAGAGCGACGCAGAGGAGGACTTCTGGGGCGGCCGGTTGGCTGACATCACTCTAGCGGATCTCAAGCTCCAGAGCAACCGTGGCAGCCTGGAAGAGGTGAGGAGCAACTCTGGCATCGTGGTCCTGCTTGCATGATGTCACTGGAGCTTTGCATGCAGTAGGCAGCTGGGGTCTGGAAGAACTGTGTTATCAAGGCCTGTGCAGAGCCTGGTGTGGCTGGCTGGTGCCTTGGTGGTGTGTTTGTGAGCCCCTGCTAACCACACACCGAACGGGAGAGGCGCCATGCGCTCTCATTTATTACTCAGCAAATTGCAGGTGAGGCTACAACTGCAGCTTTTTGGAGAGAACCCAGTGATTTGATTTCTCTGTCCTCCTCTCCAGCCTGATGGATGGCTCTCAGCCCTGAGAAGGTCTCTCAGACAAATGATGTGCGAGGAGCCGTTCTCTGTTCGCTGCAGCTCGGGGTTTAAAGCTGACAGCGTTTCCAGCTGCACTTTGATAAAAATACATCGTTAAAATATGTGGTCTGTGGATGGTACACGCTGTACGCAGGATGCAGCTAGTGTTTGACAAGGCACCACAGCATTAATGAAACAGCGAGAAAGTAGGGCGTGCTAGCACTTTGATTTGCATACTGATGAGGGAACCTTTTCCTGCTCCCTCCTGGCTGCCGTGCTGCTTGTTGTGAGTGTTGTGCCCTCCCCGCTGCTGCAGGGAGAACCCACGCTGTGTCTGACCCCTGCATCCTCCCGGAGAGGAGGTAAAGAATGTTGTGGCTATAATTGTGTTTGACTTGCTCCTAGGAGTCTTTAAAATCAAGACATGGTGAAGAAGAGCAGGAGCCTTCCTTGGGTTGTGGCACTCTGATTCCAGTTGTAGTCCTTCCTGGTGATGCTGACTGGAGCCCGCCTGGCCAGAGCAAGGAGCAGTCCGATGGGAAACTCGTGGGGAACGAACTACCGGGCGAGAAAGATGCTGAGGTGGAAGGTGACATCTCTGCAGTTGTGGAGCTGCCGCAGCCTGTGGGGGACAGGAGCGCACGGGCAGGTGTGCCCAGCAGTCCTGGGCCACCTAGAGGTGCATCTCTGGCTGCTGGGACAGACGAGGTGGTGAGCCTGGCTGACACTGTCGACACCAAGTCTGGCTGCGAAGAGGTGGTGAATGAAATGAGTGGAGAAGCAGCAGCTGATCTGAAAACAGACAGCAGGATGGATGCTGGCAAAGTAAGCGAGCTGCCTGCAGGGGCTGGGTCGGGTGTGGGGGCTGCTGTGGCTGTTCCCCTTGCTTTGTAAGGCCCTGGTTCAGGAAAGCTCTTTGAGTGTTTTCTGTTAAGTCAGGGTAAGTGCTTTCCTGATCATTTGGGTGTTCCTGGGGGGGCACCAGCGCTCTGAGTTCCCAGATGGGCAGGGCAGCTTTAGCCCTGGGGCAGGGCAGCTTTAGCCCTGGGCCAGGCAGTCGCTGGTTTATGCGACACCGAGCGCTGGCCCAGGCAGCGCCAGGCAAACCCCCTGAACTGACGCGTGTCTGGAGTCTTGGAGCAGAAATCAGTCTCAGCTTTCAGTGCTGCCATCTGTCCTAGGGAAGCAGGTTTCATAATGAAGTTCACACCAGGCCCAGCTGTCCGCACTGCTTTCCTTCCCTCCCTTCTGTTGTTTCTCTCAGCTTACGCAGGGCCGGGCGCGAGCGAGAAGCGAGCTGCCAGCTGCGCCTTCGCGGCGCTGCGGAAGGATGTGCCCGGGAGGCGTGGGGTCAGAGGGGGAAACGTTTCAGTAGGAGAGCTGGGAAACAATCTCTCTCCAATCTCGCTCCTTTCCTGCTGATTTGGAAGGGTTTTTCAGCTCTGTTCAAGTGTAATGCCTTTAAGAAACGCTGAGCTGTAAAACTGAGCCTGGAAAACATGCTCTGTCCTGAAGAGCTTCCAGCTGAAAGCTTTGCTCTTACAAACACTTACCTGGTTGCTTCACATGTCTGGGTAGCTCTGCTGAAGTCAGCAAAGCCACATGGCTGTTCGCCTTGAGCAGCTACAGATTGTTTCCTGGTGGCGGGGAACAGCAGAGTCCTCGCTGCGCTGGGGCAAGGTGGGCTTCTCACGTCCTGTTAGGGTCATGGGACTGTTCTGTGTGGTTTCACCCCCTTGCGTGGTGGGCTGGGGAGTACTCAGAGCTGCACAGGTCCTTGCAGAAGGAACAGGGCACAGTAAGCAAGTGCCCTTTATGGGGAATATGTGAAGAGCACTTATCTGCCCTCCCGAGTCCCATCTCCTACCCCCACCCTCCTTCCCCAGTCCGTTATCTCCGTGGTGGTTTGTGCTTGTCTTGTGGGTCACACCCTTAGTGTCTTTCCCATGATGTTCAGTCACCTTTTGAGGCCAGATTTGGTTTCCCAGTATCAGTTGCCACCTTGCTAGAAACACCTGGGTGAAGCTGCAGGGGTAGGATGTGTACAGGCTCTAATGAATGTCTCCTCACAGCTTTTAAAGGCATCCAAGTCCAGCGACTGTGGGGAGGACTTGCAAGCCCCTAACAGCTTGGGCTGTGAGCTGCTTCGGCCTGCGGTGAGTCACTAAAAGCTCCTTGTCCCTTGGCTTTGTGCTCCTCTGGGAACCTGCAGCCAGTTCGTGCTGTTCCCACCGCTTGTGGTCCAAGTGCCCGACCCGTAACCGCTAAGCGATGCCCTCAGAGCCGTGGCACAGGCTGGCAGCGTCCTCCTGCGCTTCGCAGGTTCTGTCTGGGGCTGAGGGGATGCCCCTGGAAAAGTAGGTCAGTCCCAGCTCACAGTGTACTTGGATAATTGGAAAAAGGAAAACAATGAGCCACGTAAAAATGATGCTTTAAGGGACTGGGTGGCTTTTGCTAGGGGGAGGAGGGAGACCTGGCTCCTGAGGGTCCCAGAGGGACATGCGGGAGGGTGGCCCTGAGGTGGGGGGAGATGCCCATCAGCATCTCTTCATCTCCACAGGAGACCACCATTGCCATCTGGCAGTGGGAGCAGAGGCGGCGTGGCCAGCGAATGGCTGAGGAGATGATTATTTATTGGGGTTAGCACAAGCCTGCATGTTGGCAAGTGCCTGCTGCCTCAAACAATACCTTTTGTAGTGCGTGTGTGCAGACACACACACCCTGCCTGCAGCCAGTGCAAGGGCCCCTGCAGGCTCTGTCGGGAGGGAGAATTATCTCGGCGAGTGAACAGCTCGTGGGCACCTTGCAGGAGCTGAGTCCCGGGGGGAAAAGTCTCAGAAAATCCGCAGCAGCCTCAGAAATCAGAGCAGCAGGGGCTGGGGGAAGATCTGCGGCTTGCTTTGTGCGTGCCGTGTGTCACCCCTGCCTGCTGTGCTCGGTGACATGAAGTGTGCACTGGTGTAGTGTGACCCAGCTCACGGCCCTGCAGTCCCACGGTGTCCTCCCTGTGTGGCACTGCAGTCCCCTGGCCTCACAGGGAGAGCTTCCTTGGGGACCATGGGTGAAGGGAGCCCGTGTGCTGCTCCCAGCGCCCCGCCTGCCGTCACCCCAGCAGAAACCACCCTGCCTGCCTGTGCCTCTGCAGCGTGGGGAAGAGAAAACCCACCTCAGAGCCATCTGTCTGCAGTGCAGATGTGACCTGTGCTTGGCCGCCGGCCAGAGGCTCGGTGCAGCCTCTCGTACGTCCTGTCAAACCTTTCCAGTTGTTCAAACATCCAGTGCTGTAACAGACTCGCTGTCAGTGGGGTGGTGAGTGGGGATTCCAGCTGTGTTAGGATTTCGGTCTCATCTCTCGGGATCTCTGGCAAAACCAGGACACTGATCCTTTCCTGCTTGCTTCTTTAGGGCCTGGGTGTGCGGGGCTGGCTTGGTGAGCGGGCACCGGACGTGGAGACTCTGCCTTCTCTCTCGGGCAGCTCCCCGAGCGAGGTAAGCGCTGTGAGTGGCCAGGGAGCGAGCTGTGAACAGGCAGGGTGGAATGCTGTATTGAGGTGCACTGACAGCAGGATGATGCTCTCGGCATAAAGGCTTTGCAGAGGCGAGCAGGAGTGACCTGAAGTGTCAGGGGTGACAGCAGCACTACGAGGGCGTTGTTTTTTCTGCAGAGATGAGAGGATCTGGAGGTTTATGCTGATCTCGGTGTGTTCTGAGTTGGCTTCCTCAGCCCTCTCCCCACCACCTCGCCTCACCAGGCTGGAGGAGTGTGCTGCGTGGTGAGGTGGAGAGTCAGGCTCCAGCTGGGGTTTACTCAGCCGTGCTCTGATTGTAAGCGAGTTGAGAGGAGACCCTGAGTGGCAAACTCCCCACCTGTCCTGCAGAGAGGAGCAATCCAGTTTGTAGTGTTGTGTCTGGAGAGTACACCTGTCCTCTTGTGCCTAATAATGAGCATAATCAGATGTGAAGGGAAAACAAAACATATGCCTGCTGTGCTCTCCCCTCCTGCTCTGCAGCACAGCCACTGTGCATACAAATGTCTCGCTGGAGCAGCCACGTTTGGAGGTTTGCAGCCCTGTCATGAGGAGGGGAGTGGGTCTGAAAGTGCCTCTGTAGACAGAGGCTAGTCTGAAAGGAGACTCAGGCTTGTAGGGATGTCTGTCCTTCCACGCAGTGAGCTTGCTGGGCTTTGAAGAAGAATCCCCCCATCAGCTCCTTAGCACAGCGCTGTGGGAGGGGTTTGGTGAGCGTGTTTTCACAGGAGCCGTGGTGGGTGCAGAGGCCGTGGGAGCTGCCTCCTGCTAGACCCGGCTGCTCCGCGGCGGCGGGGAGGCTGCTCCTTTCACCTGCTCTTAGCAGGCGTTTAAAGTGCTGGCATCCTGCTCCGCTGGCACCGCTGCTCTGAGCGCGATGGCGGGGAGGAGCTGGGAGCAGGCGTGCCACCGAAGCTGATGCGCGCCGGGGACCATGGGGATCCTCCTGCTGAGGTCCCTTGGGAACTGTGCTGTGCAGAGGGAGGAGATGGCTTGTCCTCTGTCATCCTGCTCTCCTGTGGCCTTTTGCAGGCAGCAGTGACAGAGCCTGTTTTGAGCCAGGAAACATTTGCTGAGCTCCTCGGTTCTGGGGAATTGAAGTCATTATTTACACAGGGGCAGGAGGGAGGCTGGGAGGGGGAGAGGAGCTGCCTGGCAGAGCTCTGACCAGGCTGATGTGATGGAAGGTGACAGCACTTGCAGGGAATCCTTCTGCTGTTTGCTCCACTGAACATTTGCATAAATTACTGTGGTTTTAATTCTGTGTTATCTTGGCCCTGCTCCACAGTACAGCAAAGGCTTGAGCTCACCTGCTGTTCCTGTGGTCCCCAAGAATTTATCAACGGGCTGCTCTTCTGGGGCCCAGAAACCTCAGCAGGGAGGGTGAGAGGCTCCTGTAGAGCTGACAGCTCAAAGAGGGAAGTTCTTCCCTCCGTGAACGGCACTCCCGAGGAGCCCCTCATTCAGCTGGGTCCTCTGGAGCAGCCTGTGGATGCTCTTAGGGCCTTGGGCTCAGCACTGATGTCCTTCAGCAGGATCACTGTGAGGTCCTGAGAGGCTTTGATGGTGACAGAGCCGGCAAACTCCACGCTGTTTGCTTTTACCTGCAGGCCCAGGAGGTGGGAGAAGAGAAGAAAGAGCAGAACCAAGCCAGTATAGAGGAAGAACAGAGCAAAAGAACAAAAGCTGCTGAGAGGTATGGTACAAGCAGTCAGAGCAATGAAGGAGGTGTTGGACAGCTCTAGCTCTGACTTTCCTGTCTTGTCCACCCCTGCTCTGCTCTGGTCGCTGTCACCTGTACAGGTGTCCCCTCTAGATCACCCTGAGCTGCTGCAGCTTCTCACAGGGACTTTCCCACTAAACCTCTCCCTTCTCCTGCCATTTCCTTAGTACTGTCTCAGCAGACTGCAGCTTAGTTTCAGCTACTGGCTGGGTAGGCAGGCAAACTGCCTGTCTGTCTTTTCCTTGTGACTGCCCCAGATGTGGAGCTGGCTTCTGTTCCCCTTAGAGCTGTCTGACTTCTCGGCTGCGACAGTCATGCTCTTGCCAAGATGATCTGAACCTCAAGAGCGACGCTGGGTTCCAGACCCTTAGTTCCTGCAAGGGCTAGACTGTCTAGGGGAGCTGTTTTCAGGCTGTTTGTGGTGACTTGGTTGAAAGAGTTGAAATACTGTGCTGAGCAGTCAGCTCCATGCTCTCCAACCCTTCCCCTCTACGGCAGGGTGTGGTGTTTATAGATGAATCGTGTCAAAACTCTTAGCCTCTGTGCTGAGTTACCTCTGCTCTGGGGCACTGGGAACCAAGAAGCTGTTGCCTGTGCCAGGAAAACTCGTGAACAGAAGAAGCTGCAGTCTATCCTAACGACTGGCTGTGCGTACTGGGGATCTGCAGCCTTGTTCTTAGAGGAGCTGTTCGTGTGAAAGTCCCTGAAAACGTGTTCTGCCTGCAGGAATTGTCTCCTTATCGCTTGGTGCCTGCTTCCCAGCTCTGCATCCTCTCCTCTCTGCCTGTAAAGCTAGCTTGTGCTTGCCTTGTCTCTCTTCTCTGTACTTGGGAGATGAAGTAGGACTGTAGATGTAAGCATGCCTGCCAATATTTCCATCTGTAATTTGGACAACAGCGTGAGCGTTGCTGGTGGGGCTGACATATCTTGGGGAAATTCTGTAAGGACTTGGAAAGAGAGGAGGGTAATCCAGGGAAGCCATTCAGCATTTGGAGAGTGACACCTATGAAATCCTCAGCTGCCTGCTAGCCTGGCAGGGCTTGAGGTGGTGGGGATGGTTTGGAGCTTTGCTGTGCCCTCGGCATCCCCGTGCTGGACAAACGGGTGCCTTGGTGCCCATCCATGTCAGCTTCACAGCCCGTCTTCCCCGTCTTGTCTACCTGCAGCAGCCACTAGAATCTAACCTGTGCTAATCGAGTCTTCTGTTACCTTTTTTCTGTTGTGCTGCAAAGTGAGAGGGATCTCAGTGCTTGTGAAAAGCCAGCAGAGAAGTGCTTTGCCTTAGAAAATCCCCGTTGGGAGGAGGTGGTGGCCCAGGAGCCAGAGAAGGGATCGCTGGATAGCCTGGTCAATCCGGAGGAACTTGCTGCCCCACAGAAAACGTAAGGGCTTTGTTTAAGCCTCCTCCTTACTGGTGTGAAAGCCAGCCAGTGCATGAGGCTCTAATAGCAATCCAGGGAGCAGCATGGTGCTGGGAGCGGTTTCCTTTCCTGGGGGGGATTTGTCTCTCAAGGCTCGTATCAAGGCCCGCTGAAATAACATATTTACGGTGTTAGTGTGCTGAGCCAGCCAGAAACAGTGCCTGGACATGAAATGTCATGGCAGTGCTGTCTTGGGTGTAAAGGGAGACACAGGAGTCGCACCCGAAGGGAAGGATGTCTATGCTAATGCATCCAGGTTCCTTGGCTGGGAGCTTGCTTTCATTTCATAGGAGCTGATTTCATTTACCTGGGAAAAAACCCAAACACCCAAGTATGTTTTAAAAATGTGTGGCAGAAGTTTGATGCTCAGGGGCTGTGTCTCCCATGCCAGCAGCCAGGTTCCAAAGGTATGGAGGAGAATTAATGGTGTAGAGCCCTGAGAATGCGTGGTTTGGGCAGGCAGAGGCAGTGACCCTTGGGCCTTGGGGAGGTGATTTGATGATATTAAAGCCTCTTGAGCCTTTTTTTCCTTTTTTTTTTTTTTTCTGCTCATCGTTCAGGACTCTAAAGGAAGATTTGGCAAAGGCCTTTGAGGAGGAAGAATTGCATCTCAGAAAGGAAGGAGCTGAGCTGCTCTCTAAGCTGCAAGCCAAAATCACCTTGGAGACCAAGGCAGAGGAGGAGAGGATAAGGTGAGAAGTTTTGCTGCCATCCCTGGGGACATAAACTCTGCTGGTCTGGGAGGGAAGCATCTTGCAGCAACCACTCTGAATGGAGGTGCCAGCCCTCCAGAGCCTCCCACAGCTGCTACCCTGCCTTGGCTGCGAGTACGAGGCCGTAACTGTGATGCTGAACGTGCAGGGGAGCTGTGTGTCACTAGGAGGTAACACTGATGGACCTTGATGGTAACAGCTCTGCTGCCTTGGAGCTGGTGAAACTTTGCTGAGTAGATGCAAGTGTCCTGTAATGTTGGACCAGGCACAGCTCTGGGGCATGGAAATAAAATCTGTGTGCTGTGCTTCTCGGTTTCTTCTGGCTTGTGTGTCCTGTCCTGTGGCAGGGTCTGCTCTTGGCTCTGGTTCCTAAATAGAGGCCAGTGGTAAAGTACTGAATTCTGACTTCCTTCTGCCTGTTTTCTTGCTGCAAACTGACAGGGCAGAGCAAGAGGTCGCACTGCAGAAACTAAGGGAAGAGTGGGAATCCCGGCAGGTGACGGAGACGGAGAGCCTGGAGAGGAAGCACCAGCTTGTTTTGGAGAAAATGAAGCTTGAAATGGAGGAAGCTCAGCAGAAAGAGATGGCTGAGCTGGAACAAGGGAAGGAACGATTCCTGAGTGAGCTCAAGGAGAGATTAGATGGGGAAAAGAAGAAGGTGAGACCTTTATTGCCAGCTAGGGTCAGACCCACAATGTTCATGGTGACCTGGCTTGTGTTATAATGCTGAAGTGTTGAGATTAAATACCACCTGCATGGGCTTTAATAACCTTCAAACATACAGGAAAGATCCTAGGTATGCTGTTAGAGGCACGACTGAGGAGGGAAGGAGTAGTCCCCCAATGTTTATCCCAGTGGTGATTGAATAACAATTACTTAAATGGCCACGTTGTGTTTGAAGAAACGGAGGAAGATTGCTGTGTGTCTCTGCCAAGCTAGCCCAAGCCATTTGATCAGCTCAGCAATACCTCTTTGGCTGCTGCTTGGGTCCTCCAGGGAGCCTGGGGAGTGCTTCAACGCAGGCAGTTTGTAGTCCTTCCAGCACAGCCTGACCGAGATGCATTGGGATCTCCTGGGAGGGACAGCACACAGAGTAAAGGCACCTCATCTGGTTTGGAAGGGGCTCACCATTGTGCCTTTTTGAGTCTTATGGATAGGTGTTAATTGCAGATGTGTGTTGTACAGCGTGTCCCCACACGTAGAGGTTTCCCAGCAGGCTGTCTTCTTCCTGTTCCTGTAGGCAGTCGAAGAGCTCGAGAAACAGTTTGCAGCCGAGCTCCAGCAGCTGAAGTCTGCAGCGGAAGGGAAGCATCATAAGGTAAAAGATGGTGTCCCTAGAATGTAAATAGTTGTGGTTTTTTTTCCCCACACTGTCACCAAAGGCGGCCAGGGAGGGTGGCACTAATTTTTCCGGCTTCCTAAATGCAGTTCTGGTCTGGCTCAGCATTTGGTGCTGCTCCAAGTAGGGGGTGGTGAGACTGCACACACGCCGGTCTCTGCCATGCTGCTTGCTCTCCGTAGGAGGGCACTAAACGGATCTTGTCAGAAGGGTGACAAGTCTCTGTGGGTGGCTTTCATGGCAGGTCATTTCCAGCCTGCAAGCCCAGCTAGCAGAGGCACAGAGGAGCGAGGAGGCTCGCCTGCATGAGGACTTGCAGAGAGCAGAGCAGAAAGCACAGCAAAGAGCCTATCAAGTAACAGAATACGAATGCGAGGCAAGTGTTCCCCTTGGATTGCTGGAGGCTCTTCACCCCCTCTCCTTGGTCTGAGAGGCCGTGTCCCCTGCCTGGGGGTGACAGTGGAGCCTTAGTGGGAAGGACACCCCTGCAGCATCTCACCGCACCAGGGTGCCTTGTCCTGCCCAGGCCACAGCCTGATCCCACTGGTGAGGTACTCTGAACGTCACAGAAACATCTTTCCGTGTCACCCCTGCAGCTCAGCGAGCTTCTGAGAGAGAAACGCCAGGAAGTGGAAAAAGACCACGAGAGGAAAATGGGGAGGATGAAAGAGGAGCACCGTGAGGTCCTAGCGCGGATACGGGATCAGTATGAGGAGGAGGTACTGCAGGGAGTGTGACCAAACCTTCCTTTCGTGGGTTGTTCCTTCCTTCCAGAGCCATTCCCTTAACAACATTGTCCCTGTGAGCAAGAGGCTTTAATCTGCGGCGTTTGGTGTTTGCGCAGGAGCTGTGTGTGACGGACTGGCGGTCCAGAGGGTCTGGCCTGTGTGTTCGTGTTGGCTTGCTGGAGAACCCTGTCCTTCACTCAGCCCCTTTTCGTTTGTGTTTTACAACGAACAGGAGAGGAAGCAGAGAGCCGAGCTGTTGGAAGGCCTGCGGGGCGAGATGGCGCGCCTCCGGCAGCTGCACGAAGCGGAGGTGAAAGCTCTGCAGGCAGGGCTGGATGGGCAGCTGGCTGCGTTGCGGCAGAGGCACGGGGAGGAGGTGAGGAGAACACTTTGCCTAGCAGGTGGGTGTGACCTGGCTGCTTGCTCTTTAACTCGGCATCTCCACGCAGGAAAGAAAACTCCAGGATTTGGAAAATGAGCTTGAGATGCGCCTGAAGAACGTTCAAGCCACATCAGCGCAGCTCCTTAGCCAGGTGAGTCAGCCTGGGGGGCTCACAGAGGTTTCCTAGCCCGTGCTGCTCCTCTGGCTGCTTCCCTGGGGGTGCTCTGCAGAGGTGCTCAGCCAGGGTGAAGTGTTCCTAGTGGTACAGGCTGATGTTTGCAGTGAAACTCAGGGCTCTGGGTTTGCTGCGTGCTTTGGGACACAGTTAAGTCTCCCTGCTCTGACGCTCTCCTGCTTTCTCCTCTGTGTATAGGAGGAGTCCCTGCGAAAGAAAAGGCAGCAGCTGCTGGAGGAAGACAGACAGACTCAGCTGGAAAGAGACGTACGTGTGCCTTAGCTGTGGAGAGGTGCTGGGCTGCTTTTGGGGCTGAGGGGAGCACGGTAGAACTATGGATTTAGAAAAACAAACTGTTGCTGTGGAACTGTGAGTCTGAAAATCCCTCCCTGCCTCAGCCTGGAGTGCCATCCTGCTGGGAGTTTGATACGCTCTGAGCTGTTTCCCAAAGAAAGTCAGTCTCCTTCCAGCACTGGTGTGTGCATCTGTAGTGCTGGGACCTGCTGTGCAGGGAGTCTCTTGCACGTTGTGTGCCTTCGTTGTGGTGGTGGCGAAATTAAGGTGAGGGATTTTTCTTGTTTGCCTTCTAGGAAGCTGCTGCAGCTGCCCAGCTCCGCCTAGAGGAGCGCAGGAAGGAGCACGCCAGCCTCTTTGACTCCATCTGGCAGCTGCGTCGGTCTCTTGAGGAGCTCCAGGACCAGAAAGCTGAGCTGGAGGCCCAGGTGGATTTGTTGCAGGCACGAAGCCAGAGGCTGCAGAAACGGGTCAGGTACGAGAGATTTCCTCCAACACCAAAAAATTACTCTGTGCCCTAACAGAAACCTCTTTAACCTCAGCTGGACTTCTCCCTCACCTCTGAGCTTCTTGTGTGCTGAGCCGTATTCCTTCCGGATCCTAGTGGTGCTTTTCCTGCCTGTCGAGGGCACGGACGTCCCGGGGTCTCTTCCCAGCTCTATTCATAACTGGCTGTGTGTCCCTCTGCCTCTGCTTGTCAGGTTAATATGTTTGTCTGCCCACACTGCCTGGTGAGGTTAGTGATGTGCTTTGAGAGGGGCACTGGAATGCAAAGAAAAGCCTTTCCTGCGGTAGCTGAGCTTCTGGGTGAGGGTGTGAAGCAGTGTGCCCCTGCCCAGGCGGGAGTCAGGTCTGACCTCGCACCACAAACCTGATACTGGTGTTGTCTTGCCTGTCTGTGGCCCTTTCCCTCCTGGAAACTGGAGGTCCCTTTGGACACGGTTGCAGATAGATTGCTGGTCTAATCAGGTGCTGCCTTTTCTGTTGCCTTTCCTTGGGGCAGTGAGCTGGAGGCAGCTGTCAGCAGCAAACAGGAGGCTTTGAAAGAACTGGAGGCAGAAGAAAGTGTGGAGCCTCCAAGAAGGAAAGCTGAGCTTCATATAGAAGACCTGAGAGAAACAGTTCAAGCTGTGAGTAAAGTAGACTGTAAAGGTGTTTGCTTTGTGAGATCTGAGGCTGTAACTCCCTTGCAAGTCCCAGCTTGGGCTCCTTCTGCATGAACTCATTTGAGATGCAGCGATGCATTTCTCTTTGCCGCAGGACATCGATATGTTTTGTCATCTGTGTTGATTTGTTTATTATTACTGGAGGGAAAGGAGTGTGGGATACTCAAGTGCCCTTGGAGCCAAAAGCAGGGCTGGAGTTGGGGATAGGAATGCCTTTTACTTTTTAAAAGGTCACATAAAGAACATCCTTGGTGCTGGTCTTGGATCTGGGCAAATCCCATGGTGATGTCACTCTGATTTTTGCTCCTGCTTGGATTCTTATGGGGTCCTGGGGTTCCGTTTCCTTCACCTATGTCTGAGTTCTTGAAATGCTTCAACTCCTCAGCACTCGTCCGGAGAGCCTGCCTCCCCACCCTCGCACAGCCCCGAGGACAGCGACTTCCCCTTTGATCAGTGAGTATCTGTATGCTTCTGGAAAAGGTTTTTGCTTTAGTTTTATGAGCAAAAGCTTTTGCTTGGGCTTAAGTGCATTGGAGGGTGCTGCAGGAGGCTTGCAGGGTGGCACAGCCAGCACAAAGCCAGGAGCATTCTTCTCTCTCTTGTGTAGTGTCAGGAGCTGCATCTCCGAAGAACAGATCTCCATCAGGAATGCCAAAGAGTTCCTGGTGCACCAGATCCACTCCATGAAGAGGCGGCGCACGGCGCTGAAAGCTGCCAAGCAGCAGTGGCGCCAGGATATGCAGAAAGCCCAGGAGGTGGTGCAGGATCCCCACAGCTCCCAGCTCCTGGAGGCTGTGCACAAGAACCTGGAAGAGGTGAGCCCCTGAGCACTGGGTGTTGGGCATCGTGGCTGCACAGATGAATCGTTCTCCAGTGGTTTCACCCTTGCTTGGAAAAGGGTTCTCAAGTACTTGCCAGCCAAAGGCAGGGAGATCAGAGTTTCCTTTGCTGATGATAAAGAGCACTTATATTTGCAGAACCAAAGCTGTTGACACTGTTGGATGCAGGCTTTGGAAGTGAAACCCACTCTTCTTGGGGTGAACATGCCTTGAGACGTGGGCTCTGCCCTTTGTGCACCCCACTTCCCGTGCTCTTGAGGACTGGGGAGCAGTTTTACTCCAGCAGTGTGATTTCCTGTGCTGAGTTGAAGTGAGATAATGAAAGTCACCATGGCCACTAACACGGATTATTTCCTCTCATTCTTGGCTTGGTGGCTGCTCCGCTGCAGGAAGCAAAGGAGCTGGACAAGATGAAGTCAGCCATGCGGAGAGGCCAGGGGCTGCTGAAGAAGAAAGAAGAGAAACTGAGCCGGCTGGAGTCCTTGCTGCTGGAGGAGGTAACCACCACTGTCACTGTGCTTGTGCCTGGCCAGAGCTCTTGGCCTCCTCCCCTAGGCTGGAGTCTCCGCAGGGTTTTCGGTCCCCATCAGGGCTGTTTAGCTGGTGGCCAAAGGTGAGTTTGCCAGCAGAGAAAGCAGCCAGAAAAATCTGTGTGATTTGAGCCTAGAGAGAGCAAGGGCAGGTCACCTCGTGTGAGCCAGGATGGAGTCTGCTCTCCTGAGTCTGCCTTCACCAGGCCTGTGCCTGACTCTGCAGGCAGTATTCCAGTAGCTTTCATGTTTCAGGGACAGAACAGCGGGGTTTATGTGCGTTGTTTTCCTTCTTTTGACCAGCTTTCCAGTGAAGATACGCTGAAGAGTGCTGCGGGCAAGAAGATGGTGACTTTTGATCTCAGCAGCTCGGAGGACACAGACAGCGAAAATCTCTGTCAGCCGAAATGTAAGTGCCTGACTGGCTTGAGCTCTTCCCTTTCTGCTGCTGCAGAGCTGTAGTGCTCTTCTGCAGGCGTCTGGGCTTCCTCCTCCTCGAGGCTGGTGGCCTTGAGAGCTTTGCCTTGTGCCCAGGCAGCCTCCAGGGCACAGACCCTCGTTGTCAGTCTGTTTCTCCGCTGTTGGCTGCCAAGCCAGGCTTTCCCTCCGTATCCCCCTTGGCACAGACTGATCAAACTCAGCTCGGAGTGTAACACAGCGGAGAGCGAGCCTCCTGCCAGGCAGGCAGTGTCTCCCTTGCCTTCCCAGTGATCCCTTTTTTTCCCTCCTTCCCTCTCCCAGTTGATTTGAGAACCGAGTTACGGCCTGCCCCGCAGCTGGACGAGATCCAGCACTTGAAAGACTCTCTGCAGCGGATCAGCAGCGAGCTGAACAGGGTCCTTGGCATCTTGGGCCCTCTGGACAGTCGCCCGTCTCCACTCCTCACCTCGACACCCTGCAGGGGCGTCCCTCCCTCTCCACACGTGCCCGCGGCAGGGCTTGGGGCAGGGGCCGCCCGGGTGCCCCCCGCTGGGGTTTCTCTCCCGGACACGTGGCCCTGGAGCGCTGAGCTGAGCTCTGGTCACTCCTTCACAGCCGTGCAGTCCCTGGAGAGCTTCCTGGCAGAGAAGCAGCACAAGTACTTCCCAGGTACGTCTCCTGTCTGTCATCCGTCTGCTTGCTCGTCTGCAGCTCCTCATTTCACAGCCCTGCAGGCTCTGACCAGCTCACCCTTCCCGTGCTGCTCGGGCCAGGCACACTGGTGCTGCTGACAGAAGGCTCTAATGAGATAGTGCAGCATATGGCTGGTGTTGTCATCCTGCCTCTGGAGCAGTTCAGCCTCTAATACACACCCAGGAAAGCAGTTGTTAAAGACAGGAGCAGAAGAGGAGGCAGCCCTGCTGCACTGGAAGAAACCTCCTGTGAATTGTGGTGGGGCTCCCTGCCTCGGTTCCCTCACCACCACTCTGTCCTCACACGTGGCTCAGCTTGTAG
This sequence comes from Podargus strigoides, assembly GCA_028020825.1. NCBI lineage: Eukaryota > Metazoa > Chordata > Aves > Caprimulgiformes > Podargidae > Podargus > Podargus strigoides. The sequence continues at coordinate 955,395 of CM051646.1, forward strand.
GGATGGTGTGTCTGTAGCACAGGAAAGCACATACACCCCGATGTAAAGCATTTTTAGCACCAGATTTCAGCGGGCTTGTGTTTAATATCTCTTTTCCAGATGGGTTCCCGTCGCTCAGTGGAAGTTCCAAGCCTCTGGACAACAAGCTGGGATACGTATCCGCACAGTAAGGGTCTTTGAGTTCTTTCATTGTGCTTTTATTGCTCTGGAATGATTTATAATTAAGCAGGCAAGTTCATGGCTCTTGCTGTGTAGCAGCCCCTCATTTTCTTTGCCCTCTCTGGGATCCTTTCTGCCCAGACCTGTTTCTCACTTGCGCTGTCTCTTTCTCTCCTACAACAGGGAGCAACTACGGCTGTTCCAGCACTCCCAGTTCCACAGCCGTGAGAAGATGAGTATTGAAAGAAAGATTGAGACCAACAAGAAATGGCTGGAAGACTTTAAGAGGAATTCACAAGTGTATCCTTTGCCTGGGTCTGGTCTTTAATTGCACTCCAGCTTCCTGCTGCAGGTAGGAGGAGACAGCGGGAGGTGAGTGAGTCAGGAGCTCTAAAGGGCTGAACAGCAATTTCAAAGCCTTCACCTCTATTGTAGTGTCCACTTCTGCAAAGGAGTCCGGTGTTTGAGCATCAGCGGCCTCTTTGCTCTTCTTTGAGTTGTACTTGACCCAAGAAGTCTCTTCCCTTTCCCCAGTTGTGCTGTGAGGCTCTTCAGTGCAGCTGCTCTGCCCTGATACGCAGCAGTTGGAGCTGGGAATGTGGGAATGTAACAGAATTAACCAAAGAGTGCAGGATGGAGGAGGCAGCAGGGAAGTAGGGGGCTTAGCCTTGCTTTTGGTGCCACTGATCCAGCCCCAGCCCCATCGGGGACTCTGCTGCGGGGACGTTTCCAGGCTTGTGCTGTAACAGCGTTACGCTGGGGCTGGCGCTGTCCCCTCTGCAGTGGGCACTGAGATTAGCAGCAAATCCCCCAGGGCTCTGAGGGCACACGCTGTCCTGAGCACGCTGCTCCCTTGGATTCCCTAATCCCCCTTTAATTCCATTTGACTTGGACGCAGCAGGCTAAACACAGCGTGTGTGTGCAGGGCCGGCCCCTCGGTACCTGCCCCGTCTGCTCGTGCGTGCTGACCCCCCCTGTGAGCCCGGCTTTTCCTTCACCCACCTGCCAGACCTCTCCTCCCAGGCACACAGCAGCACCCCACCAGCAGGCCCAGCCTCCTCCAGCTAGGGCTGGATGAAAACAGACAGATTCAAGTGTACCATTACTGAGTGGCGGGGCTGGGCTCCGCGGAGATGGCAGCTGGGGTCCGTGGGGACACCCTCAGGGTACAGCAGGTTTTGGTGCTGCCAGCTCTGCTGTGGGCCGTGCCCTTGAAGACTCTGCAAGAAAGTGGAGGAAGGAGGAAACAAACTTCCCAAGTGGATTCTTCTAATCCTGTAACATCTCCAACTATTCTTTATAGACTGTTTAATCCAGTGTTGAAATATCAGAGCTTCAATAAATCAACAGTTCTCTCGTTAGTATTCCAGCACTTGTCGGGCAGAGCTGTGAATCACGCAGGGCTTTGAGTAACGGCTCAAGGGGGGGGATGTGAAGCCAGCTGAGGCTTTGCTGGAGGAAATGTGCCCACGCTGATGCCCAGCAAAGGCTTAATTGCAGGTGGGCAAAGTCCTCTGGCACGCGTGGGAGCAGGGGCGAGCGGCTGCGGAGGGTGGGGACCGTTGGGGAACGGCACATTCCCGCATCCCCCGCCTCGGGGACATCCCTGTCCCTCGGGAGCAATGAGAGCTAAAGCAGGGCTGGCTTTTCATGGCCGCTGTGCTGGGCAAGCACTCCCTGCTGCCCCTCCCCGCTGGCAAGAGAGTGTGGGGCCGTGGCTGCTGGTGCTGAGCTCAAGTGGGGTGACAGCCCCACCTGTGTCCCCCCATGCCCTGGGGACAGGGATCCCCTCCGGGAGGAATAGAGCCCTCGGCTGCAGGGAGGGTGGGGGAGCTGCTCTGCACCCTGTCCTGCCCTTCCTGTTCCTCCCTGGGGATAACGAGGTGCCAGGCAGGTGTTTACAGGCAAACAAATGTATTTTTGATGAACTTCACTTTAAAACTCTCTTAAGAATGTATTTTTTTTTTTTTCTGGTTTTATTAGAATTCTTTTAATTAATGCCTGTTTGTTGGCAATAACCTGGTTGGAACCATGTTCCTTTCCCTGTTAACCTGTGACAGCAGCTGTGGCTGGTTTTGTACACAAATTAAATCCACACGAGCCTGTTTTTGTACGATGGGGATGTTTGTGGCTCTGTTTTGTCCCTCGGTGAGACGTTCTGTTGTAGCCCCAGACACCCAGCTCGTACTTACCTTGCACAGCCTCCCCTCACTTGTCTCCAGCCTCTTTCTTGTTTTATCAAGGTCATTTCTGGCAATTTCCAAGACCACTTCAGCTCACTGCGGCGTTATTACCATTATTGTGTGGAGTATCTGGCCAGGGTAGGAAAGGCAGGGGCAGAGAGAAAGCTGAAAACCAGAACTGCAACAGCAATTCTTCGTGGGGATGGGCTGTGTGAGGGAACAGCCCCAGGGGTTGGGGGCTGCCTGCAGGGTGGGAAAGGTGCCGGGGTCTCTGCCAAAGCAGGCAGGGGGGTTCTCCCTGGGAAATGGGGAGCATGGTGTGCTGCTGGGGATGGGGCTTCGCTCCAGAGTTGCTCTCCAGCAACTTGAGGTGTGTTAAAATGGGCTGGAAATTAAAATTATCACAGCCAGTGAAAGCAATGATGGGGAGAGGGGAGGGTTCAAACCTGCCCTGATATTTTTTCCAGCTCTGGTTCTGCTGCACAGTGCGTTGCTCCCTGGAACTCCTAGGCTCAGGTGGGTGGGGACGTGGGGACACTGGGGGATCACGGCACGATCTGAGCTACTGGCACAACAGAAAAGCCAAATGCGGCCGGAGCTGCGTGAAGCACAGGGAGCTGTGCAGGGCCTGGGGGGCGATTGCTGCTGTAGGTGCTGGGCAGGGGGAGCTGTTGGAGCTGGGGGACCGGTGAGGCAGAGGAAGGGGGATCTGTGCTCAGCTGGCCATGCAGAAATGGAGGCTGAGAGAGGCACATCCTTAAAACCAAACCACAACCCACCACCAAACACTCTCAACACGCTGTGCAGGGCACCACGGACCCCTTCCCTGCTCCAGAGCACAGGGGGGCTCTGAGAAATCCCCAGTGTGAGCTGTAGGCACCTGCAGGCTGTGCTGTGCTGGGCTGAGGAGCAGTGCTGAGCAGAGGGGGTCTGCCCGAGGTGTGTGTGTGTGTCTGTGCACGCTGCCCTGCCTGTCTGCGTGGAGGAGAGGATTTGCTTTCCCTGGGATGCCCGTGCTGGGTATGCTGGAGAAACTCGGCCATCAGGAGAGCAGAAGGACAGTGCACGGTTACTCGGCCGAGATGAACGTGAGCCGTAAGCTCATTAAAGGGCTTGGGCTCTGCCTGCTGGAGAAGGAACACTTCAGTCCCTGGCTGTGTGCTGCTCCCAGAGCCTTGCCCAGGACAGAGGGAGCCCCTCTGCCACCCCAGCCATGCTGGCAACCCTGGTGACAGCGCTGTTCTTCGTGGTGAGAGCGTTGGGACAGGTGAGTCTGGGTGTCCCTCACAGCAAGGAGGATTTAATGCTCTTTATTTCTGGAGGGGTGTGGGTTATCTTTAGTAGGGAAGGGAGTGAGCAGTGGGAATGTGGGTGCTGGGGCTGTGCTGTGAGCCCCTGCGGGATGATGACGTGCTGAGCATCACCGCAGCGGGCAAGGCCACCACTGTGGGTTGGGATCACTGGTGTGACGGATGTGGAGGAGCAGCTCTTTGTGCTGCTTCTCTCCTCTCACCTGCTGCAAACCCTCTCTGTGTGCAGCTCAGGACCAGCCTGTTCCATGAGGATCCTCTGCCCTACCTCGTGTACCAGCCCCTGCCCTGGCAGATCCAGTGTGTGACCCAGAGCCGCCGCACGAGCCGGGACAGCGAGGTGAGGGCTGGCTGCGTCTCCTGCCAGGGGGGCAGGGGGCTGCACGCCGCTGTGAACCAGGCAGGATGCCTTGAAAGGCAGAAAAAGGGGCATGCCAGGAGGCAGGATAAGCTGAAAAAGAGAGAAAAGGCATTTGTAGGCAAATTCAAGCCTAGTTTTGGGAATGAAAATATCCCCTAGCAGACCTGATGTCCCAGGTGCTGCAGGAGAAACCCAGGAGCCTGGCTCCAGGCTGGATTGACGTGCAGATCCAGTGAGGCCAGCCTGTGCTGATGCACACCCTGAGATGCTACCAATGTCTCACAGATGGGCTTTTGGATACAAAGCTCTCTGCTGCTGCTTCTTGGAGGACTTGTCACAAATGCAAATTAATTAATCAGTGCTCTGAAGTGCTCTTTAAGGGAACAGCAGTAAGTATTTTCATGTTTCCCAAAGGGAACTGGGGAGTGGAAAGCGAGGTGAGGCTAGTTCTGTCCCTTTCAGAGCTTCCCAGCTGGCCTGGAAGGGACTGTTCTCACTGATACACACCTCATTGTGTTGTGTTTTTGTTCTCTCCCTTCCTAGAGAGGCAGGAGCTCTCGGCACAACAGCATCTACTCGATTTCTGGAGAGAAAGGTGAGAGTGGAGCAGGCAGGGAGACAGCCCTGCCCAAGTTTTGTGTGTGTGTGTGTGTGTGTGTGTGTGTCTGGATTTGGGTGCTTCTGTTCTCAGCGCAGCTCGGCTGGCAGTCGGGTAACGGCGGGTGAAGCGATGCTCCGGGCAGGGTGCGGGCCTGGGACAGTCCTCCACGCATCGGTACCTCTGGCCAGCCTGGTCCCTGCTCTGGGGGGTGGTTTCACTGCCCCTTGAGCAGGTGAAGGTCTCCAGGGCTGACAGTGGCACTTGTGTGGGGCAGTACTGGTGGTCCTGGCTGTGGCTGAGTCTCTTCAGTGGGTCCCAGGGTCCTTCCTGCAAACATACATCATCGTCCATGAACATTGCCCCCTGCAAAAACCCCGCTCCAGGGGCCACGGGCTGCTGCACCTTAAGCAAGGCACGAGGGCGCCGACTGCCAACGTGGCCTCTTTTTAATGCACCTTTTTACTTTGCAGCTTCTTTTAGGCTGTGGCTAACAACGGGCTCAGGTGGCAGTGGTGAGTTTGTACAGCAGCATCTGGCACCAGGCTTTCCGATGGCTGCTCGGGGGGTGCTTAGCAGTGACACACTCGCTGAAAGGAGCACTGCTGAGTGGCTTTGATTCAGTTCCTGTTGCATTTCACAACACTTCCCCAGCGCCCCATTAAGCGTGGGGTGGGGAGGGCTCCCATTTGTCAGCATGAGAGCTTTATGGCTGTACTGTGCCTTTCTTCTCACCTTATTTGTGCGTGTGAAAGTGAGCAAATGTCGTACTCGGAGATTAACCGTGGGGAAGCTGAGGTCTTGGGGGACCAAAGCTGTGTAAATAGAGGGCTCAGTGCTGCCAGGGAGTCTAGGGGCACCCAGAGGCCACTCCAGCCCCATGGCAGGGTGATGGCAGAGTGCTGCCCTGCTCAGTGGAGCCTGTTCGGGGCCACCAGCCCTGCCTGTGCTCACTGTGATGCTCGGCTGTCATCCTAGGCAACGTGACCCCCGACGCCAGCAGGGAGAGCCAGTCCTTCAGCGATCCCCCGGAGAAGGTGGCCGCCACCACCCAGACCCCCTTCAGGAGGGACCAGCAGCAGGAGGAGAAGTAGACTCGTCGGCCACCCGCGCTGTCCCTCCGCCGTGCCCGTTCTGTACCCAGAGATGTGTGGCCATGGTGACTGTCCCTGTCCCCTGATGCGTAGCTCCTGGTGTGTTCGCAGCTGTAGATGCTCTGCCGTTGGTGTGGGTTGCTCCTGGGAGTGAGAGCTCCTTGCTGGTCGCCCCTTCCCCAGACACCATTACCTTGTGGGCCAGGGGCTGTGTGGTGGGACCTCAGCACCCAGGGAGTGACGTGGCACTGCGGAGCCTTCCTGTGGTGGTGGCAGTGGTGGGGCTGCAGCAAGCCGGAGCAGGGCTGCGTGGGGGCTGGCTCTGCTGGCTGGACCCAGGTGTGGTTTCACTGGGAGAAGCTGGTGAAGAGATGCTGTGGCACAGGGGGTGCTCAGTGGGCACGGAGGAACTGCTGGCTGTGAACAGCGCTGCCCCAAGCGCCTGAGCGTGTTCTCAGGTGCTGCTGGGCTGGGTCCCACGCTGGATTTTCTGTGTGGAGCTGTGCCCCAGAGCCCTGGCTGCTCGCAGGCTGCCCTTGCTGTCCTCTCCAGTCCTTCTAACAAGGCTCCATCCCCTGTGCCCCTGCTTACCTTCAGCTGGTCCGTGCTGGTGTTTGGTGCCTGCCAGAGCTACCAGGCTCTGCTGCGGGCACAGGACGGGGGTGTTTCGTGAAGTGTCATGTCTGGGGGCTCAGCTGGAGTGTGGTGGTAAAGCAGACTGAAAAGCAAACCAGCTCTTTGGGCTTGGTGGGGTTTTTTTTGCTCATTAAGCAGAGTTTGGCTCATGTTGGCTGTTGTCCTTCAGCTCCTGGTTGGTAACTGGGCAGGGAGAGCTGACTGTGAAGGGCGGTGGGGTCACTGGGGTCTCTGGGCTGAGTGTGGAAACAGGGGCAGTCTTAAACTCTGCGAAGACCGGGGTGGCAACAGCCGGGGAAGGGAAGGTGGGGAATTCTTGCAAAGACATAGAAGGAAATCTGTACTAGCCAATTACAATAAAGATGTATTAATCGGTGTTAATCTGTTCTTCTTTTTATCTTGCTAATCCACTTACTCTCAGGCTGAGAACACGGTTTTGCCTTTTCTTGCCTCTTCTATTTAAAGCCTGGGGCCAGCATTCCGGAGGTGCTGCGTGGCTGCTGAGCTGTGACACTGCTTTGAGCGGGGGGACACTTGGTTCGGTTTAACATCTGTAGTGTGAAGGTTCTGAGGTCTAATGTGCACTGAACTGGTTTTGAAATCCTTGGAAAAACGCTTGAGAAACGCTGGATTGCTCGTCAGCACTTTGCAGAAGGGGCAGGACGGGTTTCACTGGTCCAAGGCGAACGCTACTCAGTGCCGGGGTGGAGTCGCCATCCCTGGGGGTATTTAAAAGATGTGCAGATGTGGTGCTGAGGGATGTGGTGTGTGGACCCGTGGGTCCCTGGAGAGGTGAGCGGGGGGTGCTGCAGCAGCCTGCCCAGGAGGGTGCGAGGGGCCCTGCAGCCCCGAGCTTGTCACTGGTGACCGGCTGCTGTGCGTCCCCCAGCCTCTCTGGCCCCTCAGTATTTTCCCTCGATGACTTGCTTGAAGGTGAGGTAAGCTCAGTGAGCTCTTTCTGGCTCGAAGAGACCCTGTCAGAGCTGTGTGGTGTGATCTTCAGCAGTCAGTGGCCTTGCTGGCACTCCGTGCAGGAATGCCGTACAAAATCCATGTGCTCCTTGTGTGCCAGACTGGAAATTCACCATGGCTTTGTCTCCAAAATCCTGTGAAAACTGAATAAATAAGAAAAACCTCATGCATGGCAGTAAATGCTATTCAGAACAGATCATGGGATTCATGCACAAAAACCCCCCAAACAAACCCAAAGTACTGCAGAAGCAGCCTGACCCTGTTTGGTGCAAGCAGGGATGGAAATTACAGGAAATAAGGACAGGGAAGTGCAGTTAGTTAATCAGAGCTCGAATAGCACCAGGACCTCCTGGAAGGTGACATTCTGCTTTGGTTTTGGCTGTCTCTCTCCATCCTCCCAGGATGTCCCACCCCAGCCCCTGCTCCTGCCCCGCTGGCTGACCAAACGCCCAGGTATAAACATAACCTTTATTGCACACAGCGCTGGGTTTTTTTTCATAGAAAAAGGTATTAACACGTAAGCATTTGCAAATCGAAGCAACTCCCGTTGGTTTCAGAACAGTAAAATAGCATGCAATGTCTTTTGGAGACGTTCCTTTTTTAAAACCACCGACAACTCAGGGAGAAAAGAAAAATGAAAGAAAAGTCGCTGAGTCTTTCCTTGTGCCCCTTTCAAAATGATGTGCAACATATCTATAAATGTTTACATATATATTATATTTTTTTAAATCTGTAACATCAAATCCTTTGTGCCCTGGTTTCTTTTTCTGTTCGGAGAAGAAGAAAATAGCTTCATTTTATACAAAAAGAGTTTGTTATGTACAAGTTGGTTAATTAAATATAAATGGCGCAGGGAAACGAGCAGCGTCCGGTCCGTCGCGGGGAGCTGGGGCGGGGTGGAGCATCCTACACCAGCGTGTAGGACTTGGAGTAGGCTCCAGCCCCTTGTTTTTGAGACCTGCCCACACCCGATGTGCTCATCTCTAGGAGCGAGTCCCTGGAGCCCCCCGCTTTGGAGGGGGCGGCGGTGGCGGCGGGGGGCTCGGTGGCGGGGGGTGCCGGGGCGGCGCTGGCGGTGGGCGCAGCGGTGGCGCTGGTGGCGCTGGGCATGGGGAGAGTCCGTTGAGGTAAGGTGGTGGAGGCGGGGGGTGGCAGGCCCAGGGGTTTGCTGCCGGGCTCCAGCGTCATGTGGCGAGCTTGCGCCTGGTACGCCCGGGCGAGGTTGCGGATGGAGGCTTCCCGCGGCGGCACCACCGGGCAGGCGTCGTGGGCGTCCGCCTTGCGGAAGAAGGCTTCCGACTTGACGTAGAGTGGGAGGTTGCAGTAGTCACCTGGAATGGGAAGCAGAGCAGGGTGAGGGGTGGAGAGGGCACCCACCCCCTGTATAGGTTGGTGCAACACGACGTAAAACATGCAAGAGGATCATCCAGCAAGTTGTCATGCTCTGCGCCAAGCACGTCAAACTACAGCCTTAAATGTTCTCTAGCACGTGTGCTATGGGTCAGTGGTGACTTGGCAGGGTGGGTTAAGGGAGGTCTTCTCCAACCAAGGCTGTGCTATGGTTCTGTGAGGTGTAATACTAAATGTACCCTGCAATAAGCCAATGTTATTCAACACTGAAAAGAGTCTTAGCTTCTTCTCCATAGAATGTCTTATAATAGATAGTATACTTCTATGCTATAGCATCTTTGCAGAAAAAGATTACTTCATCCTGCACATGGCATAATGTACTTGGTATATCAATTAACTATCAATTTTCCCATGTATATTTAAAATTGATGTTCCAGGTATTGCATACAGATCCAATCTATGTATGAACCTGAAATATATTTCTTAGATTTTAATTTTTTCATGCTGTAATATTGCCTAGATATGTGATATCTTATGTATCGTAGGTCCTGCTGTGCACTGACAGAACAGCCAGCTGGAACCTAGGGAACAGCTCTGGGAGTGGGAAGAAATGTCTCAAAGGGAGATGTCTTGAATTGAATAGGACAGAGGAGCAAGGGATGGGCTGGAAACCCTCTGGACCACCACAGGATGGGATGGAAGAGCAAGGGTCAGCCTGATGGAAGAGGAGGGAAGAAGAGGGAACAGATGAAAAGAAATGGGAAGAAGAAGGAACAAGTAGTAATAAGAAGAGCAGCAAAGAAGAGGGAAGGGATGAAAATAAATGGGAATAGGGAAGAAGTTGTAAGAAATTAATTGAAAACAACAGAACTGGGAAGAAAGTAATAGAAAGGGGAAGAAGAACGAAGCAGTGAAAATAAATTGAAGTAGTAAACTAAAAATAGAAATGGAAAGAAAAAGAATTGGAAGGAAGGGAGTCAGAAATGAAACCAAAAGGAAAAGAGAGGAAAAGGCAGAGAGGAAATGAGAATTGTTAGTTAGATATTGAGTGGGTTCTGCGGGGACCTTTTCCAGCTGGTGTTGGGATCCAGGAGAGATCCCTGTGGAACCTCCTGCACTCCGCTAACGATTCCAAGGGCCACCGGGGCTGGGAGGCAGCGACGCTGTCCCACCTCCTGTCCCACCCATCACAGGAACCCCCTCTCTCAGGACCTTTATCCCCGGGTTTGTCTCTGCAGTGCCCAGCCCCTGAAGGGAACGCGTGCCTGGACGTACTCTTGCTGGCCCGGTGCGGGATGGGTACGGCCACGCTCTTGCCCCGCTCGCTGTCCTGGGGCTTGGGGGGGGAGGCTGTGAAGCGACAGATGCCGGGCTCAGAGGGGGTGCTCATGGAGGTCATGCTGTCCGCGTTGTCGGTGGTGCCGGTGGTCATCTGGTCAGAAGAGCTGTCGGAGATGAAGCACTCGGTGATCTCGAACTTGGCGTGCTGCAGCTGCTCCTCCAGCTTGGCGTGCTCGTAGGCTCGTGCCAGCTCCTCGTAGGTGGACGAGGCGCTCTCCGTCGACACCATGCTGTTCCGCCCCTTGTCTGTGGGGGAGAGTATGCAGAGCATACCTGGGAATGCTCCCTGGCCTGGGAAAGCTGGTTTTCACATCGCTGCCCAGGCTGTCCCCACTGAGATACACCCAGCAGACACCAGCCCTGTGCTCAGGAGCCACCCCACAGCTCCGGGAGGGGACCAGGAGATGCCAACCCAGCCCCACATCTGTGGTACCCCAGCCCAAGGATGCCGTACCCGTGTCCTGAGAGAGGCTGGCGCTGTAGCTGTCGCTCTCGGTGACCGTGATGCCGTGCTGGGAGCCCACTGTCCTCCAGTCAGAGGTGAGGGTCCGTGCCGGGGTGGACGCCTGGCACTTGGTGAGGGTCCACTGGCTGGAGTACCGGTTGCGGGTGCTGTGTGCAGACTTCACGCTCTTCCTTGACACGGGGTCTAAGGCACAAGTGTGACAGTGACAGCAGGTTGCTGGGACATGGGACCTGCACCCCAGCACCCTGCTGCGGGGCAGCACAGCATCACTCTGGAAGGGGATGCTTGGGGACCACCCGCTGTGCCCCTGTGCTGCCCAAGGGGTACCCAGGGGGCTGCTGGCATCATCCAGCTCACGCATATCTGCCTTACACCCATGTCTGCAGGCACCATCTGCTGCTCCCAGCCAAGCCCCCAGCCCCACAGGCCCCCAGCCACTCACTGGTGCCGGGGCGGATGTCCGACATGTCGATGAGGGGCCCCGTGTTCTGGATCAGAGCGGGGTGATGCAGCGAGACGCCCGTGCAGAAGCTCTGGGGGTTCACTGCCTGGCTGAACTCCGTATCAGTCACCGGGATCGTGGCTTTGTCATCCCCTGCGGGAAGAAGCTGCAGCTCAGACCTCTTTCTCTGGCCAGGAGTTCACTGTAGGTGCCCGATACCCACACACCATGGGACACCCCGGGGTTCCCCACTGCAGGGAGCCCCACGGGTGCTGCGGGGCACACGGGGATGGGAGATGTGCCTGGCTGTTCTCCTGCCCAAGGAGCTTGCTGTGGGTGCTGCCAGCACAGCCAGCAGCAGCACAAGGGGAGCAGGACATCCCTCCATCATAGGGTAGAAAGGGGACAGCCTGGGGACACTGCTGGGGCCAGACCTGACGCTGTCCCCCATCCCTTCCCAGTGCTGTCCCCTACGCTGCGGGCGGAGTGCGGTGCTTACCCAGCTGTTTGATGCCTTCCTTGTCCTCGATGAGGAGCTGCACCCGGGGGATGTCTATGTGCAGCCGGGGGCCCTGCGGGGGTCCCTTCACCGGCGTGTCGAAGCTGCGGTTGTTCTTGCTGGGAGATAAAAGGGGACGCGGGGCTGGCGGTTGCTGCTCGAGCCTAGCAGGGGCTCAGCTCTCCCCTGGAGCACTGGGCTGCAGCGATGCCAACAGCCTCCGTGGGGCTGAACCCACGTCAAGGCTGAACCTGGGCTTAAAGGCACCCAGGATGACCTCCCCCACCCCATCTCCCACCCCCAGCTCGGAGCCCCACCTGATGAGCATCTCCGCCAAACTCTTGGCATCTGTGCAAGAGAGACAAAAAACAAGAATGAAGGTGGGGGTTTTTTTAAGAGCTGTTTGGGTCAGGTCCCACGTGCTCTGTGCCTCTGCACCCCATCTCACCTCGAAGCCGCTTCAACCGCTTCTCCTTCCTCTTCTTGCGGATGATGAAGAGCAGAGCCACGCCCAGCGTGGCCAGGATCACGGGGCACGCAATGGTGAAGAGCTTCTTCACGTCATCACCCTCCCCTTGGGCAGACTTGATGGGGGGGATGGTGCCTAGGGCAGAGCGCGGGTGGGTGGGCGCTCAGCGCTGCCCCGAGCCCCCGCCTCCTCCAGCCCCCTCCCCGCACTCACTGCCGTCGTAGTCCAGCGTGGCAAACTGCGTGGTCTCGTTGCCGCAGCCGGCGCTGTTGCACGCCTTCATGCGGAGCTCGTACCACGTGGCCTCGCGCAGCTCCGTCAGGAAGACCTCGCCGGAGGTGTTGGTGCGCAGGCTCTGCCAGACCCAGTTGCCCTTGGGGCGGTACTCCAGGACGATGGCGGTGATGGGGCAGCCCCCGCTGCTCCAGCCCTGCAGGTTGAGCCTGGCGTGCGTGGAGTTGATGTGGGTGAAGAGGTGCTGGTCCTTGCTGAAGGAGGGCTCTGCGGGAGAGGAGCCGTCGGCAGGGCTGCTGGGGAGAGGGGACCGCGGCGTCCCCCGGCGGGGCAGGGACACAGGCAGGGCGGGGTGGGCTCACCTCTGCCGTGGGTCTTGGCTTCGATGATCTCGCTGATGCGGCCAGCGCCCACGCTGTTCTTCGCCGCCAGCTTCACCTTGTACCAGGTGCCGCACTTGAGGCTCTCCAGCTTGAAGGAGCGCTCGGAGGAGCTGATGAACACGTCCTTCCACTCCTCGCTGTTGTCCACCGAGTACTGGAGCACGAAGCCTGGGGGAGCAAGGACGGGGAGCTGAGTGTGGGGCCCGCAGCCCACCCCCCATCTGCTCCCCTGGCCGCGCGTCGCCGCTGCCAGCACGGCCCCCGTCGCTCCCTTTCGGAACGTGACTGAGCGGCGCGAGGCTATAACGGGAAAGCCAGAATTAACCAGCTCCCTCGGGATGCTGCTGGAAGTTGCTTCTGTCATTGCACACCGCCTCCTCTCCCGTGATGAGGAGCGTTAGGCAGCACGCTGTGTCCTAGATGAACAGACCTGTTACGCTGCTGTCAACAAGCGCCCGGGGCCGGCTCGTCACGGCGTCCCGGGGGAGAGGCACGGAGCTCCAGGCGAGGGAAACGCCGCCGAGGGCAGCGCAGCTCTGCTGCCCGGGCCTCTCCCTCCGTGCACAACCCCAGTGCGTGGACAGAGACGGGGCTGTTTTTTGCAGGTTATTTTGCAACTTCTCCAATTCAAACACCCGAGAGGAGCAGGGCTCGCGGCTGTGCGCGAGCTGCACGATGCAGAGCTTGCAGGACCGCGGCGCTCCATGCAGGCACACGCTCTCCTGGCCATGTCACAGCCAGCCCCGGATGCCCACACCACCCCCCGTGCCTGCCACCTCCGTGTTATTTATTTATTTTATACATGCAGCATGTTTTTAATATTTCTAATCCAATTATAACCAAATTTATCAACAGAGTCCGCTGGAGTGAAAGGCTGCTGGCTGGGGAGATTTGTTTGTAATTACTTTCATGCTTTTAATTAATTGTAAGCGAGGTCTCCTTCCTCGCTCCCCGGCTCCCCCCTCCGTGCGCAGCTGCTTCCACGTATAATTCATGAGATGAATCAGAGCAGAAAGGAGGCTCTGGAAAGCAGGGATGCTCCTGGAGCCCTCCTGGAGCCCCCAGCCTGCCAGGGAGGGGGGACAAATCCCTTCCTTAGCTGCTTTAAACACTGTTCCTTGTTCAAAACACTTCTGAGCCCCTCATGAGGGCTGGCAGCCCTCCTGCAAGCTCAGGAGCATCAACCGCACTCTGGAGCGCTCCTGAGGCCACTCAGAGAGGGGGAAACTGAGGCACGGAGACAAGCACGTGCCACGACCATCGTGTCCCACTGCTGGGACCAGAGGCACCCAGGGCTGTGGGATGGGGACAGGGGCTGCTGCAGCAGCTGTACCTCGGATGGAGCTGCCCCCATTGTCCCCGGGAATCCAGGCCAGCGTGATGGATGATGCTGAGGTCTTGGAGACGGTCAGGCGGGGCTGGTCCGGGGGCACTAGGGAGGAGGGAAAAGCCCGTGAGCACCTCGCATGCACCCAACCCTCCCCCTCCACCCCGGGCCAGTGAGGCCCCTCGCAGGGGAATGACCCCGTGGTGCTGCACCCCACCACTGAGAGCGGGCCCCCCCTCACCTTGCACCAGCAGGTTGATGATGATGGTGTCGAAGCCCCAGGTGTTGGTGGCGGTGCAGGTGTAGTAGCCAGAGTCCTCCGCTTTCACCGAGCGCAGCACCAGCGTGCCGTTGGGCTGGATCAGGCGATGGCCGTCCACCGTCACCGGGATGGCAGAGTCCTTGCTGCCGGGGAGGGGGACAGGGCACATCAGCCGTGCACACTGCAGCGAGGGCGATGCAGCCCCCCAGCCCGGGCTGTGGCACCGCTGGCAGCCCCCTCCCCACCTGTCCTTGGTCCACTTGATGGCGGGGACGGGCTCCCCGACCGAGTTGCACGGCAGCCTCACATCCTTCATCCACGGGGTGGTGACGGTGCCTCCGAAGGAGATAATCTTGGCAGGGGCTTGGGAGCAAGGAGGAGGTCAGCCTGGCGAGCCAGCCCCGTGCACGGACCCCCCGATGTGTAAGGGGGAGACCACCCGTGCTGCACCCCCTCTGCCCCAGGGACATGTCACCCCAGCTGTCCCTTGCTGCAGGCTGATACGGAGCAGCCAAAGCAGCCCTGGGGGCAGGGGACAGCAGAGCTGGGGTGTGCATCCCCCCGCCAGCCGGTGGCCCCCACCCTACCTTTCCCAGCGGGCTCGATGGTGACTTTCTCGCTGATGTTGCCGCGGCCGGCGGAGGTGACAGCAGCCACCCAGAGCATGTACTGCTGCCCGCGGTTCAGGTGGGCAATGCGGTAGAAGAGCTGGTCCGGGCTGGTCTCGTACTCGCTGGGGGCCTGCGGGGAGGGACAGGGGTGAAGGTACAGCCCCCGTGAGACCCTCACCCCTGGCGCCCTCAGCTCGGGCACCCCGGCAGCGGGAGCTCTGCCACCAGCCCAGGTAAAACAGGGGTCAGAGCAGCACTGGAGCCATCAGCAAGGGCACACCTGGGCATCTCCACCACCACCCCAGTGTCCCCAGCCCAGCGCATCCCTGTCATCCCACTGCCAGCACGCTTGTGTCCTCACTCCAGCCCCAGCCAGCTGGGAAAGGAGGTCCCCGTGTCACCGGTCCCCCAGCTGGCTCTCCACCAGGAGCGATCCCAAGGGCCTGCAGCCACCTCCTCGAGGTGCCGTGGGTTTGCTCCAGAGCAGCCCTTCGGCTCCACTCGGCGTTTCCCAATGCCAGCGGAAGCCAGCTGGTGTCGTGATTTCTCCAGGGAGCCCGGGCCGGAGCCCGAGGAACAGATGGCTGCGATGGCAGGATTTGTTCCCGGGAAAGGACGCTTCCCCGGCCGCCCGCTGAGCTGCAGCCGGGGCCAGACACGGAGGCAAAGCCCCGGCCAGGCTGTCGGTAACCCTGTGCGGCCACAGCGAGGGGCTGGGCGTCCCCAAACCCCAGCGTGGTCCCTTTGGAGAGGTCTGGCTGCACACAAGAACCACGGCTGCTCTCCATCGCAGTGGGACCAAAGTCACCCCGCACCAAGGATGCCACGTGGGGAAGGACCACCCTTCATGGCACCTGGTGGCCCTGCCAATGCCACCCCACCATGCCAGCACCCGAGAGGGGATGGGAGCTCAACCATCCCCATTGCACGGGGTGGACGTGGCCTTTATGTGAGCAACCACGCACGGCACACAGGTATCTGCGCCTTCGCCGTCTCTCGTGGGGCCCACAGATGTAAATGTCCCCCACAAGCAGACACCTATATGAATATTGCATAGTATACATAATTTTTTTCCCCCCCCCCCAAAATGACAGTTTTGACAAGATGCCAAGAAAACAATATCAGATCCCAGCGGTTTTTACCAGTTGCTTTGATGAAAAGATTATGTTGCCCTGGAAACCAGAGGCTCAGATAGTGAAATGAGTTTGAGAAGGAGCTTTTGATAAGCGCCAGCCTGCAGACCTCCCATCGAACCTCACCAAGGAGGGATGGGGCCAGAGTTGATTTCTGGTTTATTTTTGGTTGGCCACTGGTGTATTTCCCCTTCTGAGCGGGGTGGATGCTGGAGGGAGGATGGGGCTATGATGATGGGGCTATGATGATGGGGCTATGATGATGGGGCTATGATGATGGGGCTATGATGATGGGGCCATGCCTTGTTGCAGGGTCCATGGGTGCCCTTGCAACTCAACAGTGCATGGACCCAAGGGACTTTTGGTGCTGCCACTGCTGCCTGGCATCATCCCTCCCTCCCAGTCCTGCTCGGCATCCCTCCAGCACACCCCGGCCTTTCCCCATCCCTGTCCCCATGCCATACCGGCTGGCCCGAGCCAGGGCTGGAGCAGAAGATGGTGTACTTCCGAATGATGCCGTTGGGCTTGGCCGGTGGCAGCCAGGACACCACCACGCTGCTGGAGGAAGATGGGACAGCTTTGATGCCAGCTGGGGGACCTGGAACTGAAGGAGGGAGAACATGGCAGTGCTGGAACCCGGAGGGCTCTGCAGGGTTGGCACTCCCACTACGCGCTGGGGAGGAGCTGCAATGGCTGGAGGCAGGAGGGTTAATCGTAGCCCAGGTTCTGGTTCAGAAACCAATTCCCTTTTAACAGCCAATGTCTCCTTAACTGGCCCGAGTGGCTCAGCCTCACCTTGCCCAGCTGTGCCTCCCCAACATCTGGCACTTCCCAGGACGCCAGGCAGCAACGCCAGCCCAGGGGCCTGGGAAATGCTCCACTAAAGTAGGGCAGGCAGGGGTGTAAATATTTAAATATCTGCACTTAAGGAAAAGAAAAACAGAGAGAGGGAAGTGCCCTGCCTGTGGCTTTACCCGGGGGGTTTCCTCCGCGCCCCCACAGCCCCTCCAGCCCTTCCCTCACCACTGCAGCAACACGCCAAGCAACTGTTCCCATCTCAGCACCAGCTCCCTGCGCAGTGCCACTTACTGTCCTCCTTGGTCTGGATGTAGAGGACGCTGCTGCGGACGCCGTCGCCGGCCTGGGTGTACGCCAGCACCTGCACGCTGTAGTTGGTGAACTTCTCCATGCCCCGCAGCTCCACTCGCTCCCGCGTGGTTGTGATGTTCTGCATCTCACCCCACTCTGTGGGGAGATGGGGAACGTCAGCCTCACGCTGCCACCTGGCCAGGTCACCCCCTCCACCAGCACTCACCTCCATCCATGTAGAGGGACCAGAAGATGACCCGGTACCCCTTGAGCACTCCGTTGAGGGTGCTGCGTGGGGGCTCTGACCAGGAGATCACGGCCACGTCTGACGTGATGGAGATGGCCCGCACGTTCTCGGGGGGCTGGCTAGGCACTGAGAAGGGGACAGGATAGGGGGGACAATCAGCAGGAGGATGGAGAGGTGGCATGTGCCAGACAGATGCCAGGCTGAAGGAGTTGTGTCCCATGGGTTAGCCATCCCGACTCGGGCTGCTTCAGCCCCCAGAGCTGGTCCTGCCTGGCATGCAGGGCACCAGTGCCAAGTGATGCACAGTTTTGCCTCTCCTGGACCACCAAGGCAGGTGCAGCCCCTGTGATCATGGGGACAGGGATGCCACCAGGACACACCGCACTTCCCAGCAAGGGGAGAGCGGGAGAGGCGGCTGGATGCGAGGTAATTAGATCCCATTGCCCCATAAGAGGTAACGCTAATTTTTATGAGCATTTAAATGATAATACATCACCTTAATGATCCTCTTTGAAAATGATTATTGTTTCATATTACTTAGGTGCAAAAATATAAGCACCGTGTAATTAGGGACAGAGTATAATAAACTAATACAGATAGTCCGTTTGAACAAAATGAAGGTAATATAATTACAGAAAAGACACTGTTGCTAAAACAGGGGCTCTTGAATACCCCAGGAGGAGTGCTAATGTAGCCAGGAAATGATCACAGTTTGACAGGCTAACGAGAGCCTTAATTAAGTATGAAAAACTGCGGAGCAAACGCACAGCAAAACTTTTTTCCTTGTTGTTTTCCAAATGACTGAGGCCACCAGCAACGCCTCTCCTAGAGAGAAACCCCCTGGGCACCTCGGCAATGTCCAAATCCACCTTGAGGTCCTTCTGCTCACACCAGAAACCCTGTGCCATGGGTGTCCTGGCATCCTGAACACCTCCCATGCTCAGCTCCTGCCCAGAGCCAAACACTGCCAGTGGGCAACGGCCGCCCCCGAGCTGCCAGGATGGGGCAGGGAGCAGCTGGGAGCTCCCAGGTGGAATTCCACCCCGGGAGCAGGAAAATCACCCATCCCAGGGACGGGCACAGCCTTACCGTCCTCCAGCGTGGTGGCATTGATCTCGCTGGAGGATGGTCCAGTCCCGGCGCGGTTGAACGCCTGCACCACCACTCCATACTGGGCAAACTTCTTCAGGTTGTCCAGCGTGTAGACCTCGCTGTCCCCCGTGGCTTTCATCTCCACAATGCTGTACTGCCCGTTGCTGCCCGGGCTGTTCTCCCGGTACCCGATCTGGTAGCCACGGATCACCCCGTTCTGCAGCTCCTTCTTTGGGGCCTGAGGAAGGAGGGGTGCGAGATGAGGGCTCATGGGGCTCCCTTGCCCCAACACCTCTCCCCAACAGCATTTCCCAATGCTTTTAAGTTTTCTCTCCCCACTCCACGTGGCAGAATAGCAATAAAAAAGGTGCAGTGGGTCCTCGGGATGCCCAGCCCCATTCCCTGACAGGGGCAGCTCAATGGGAGGAGGGAAAGACCCCAACTCTGACAGCATTAAAAATGTGTGAGGGCATTTTGAGATCAATCTTAACAATATTCCTCTGCAGCATTAAGAAATCAATAGGGTTGATTGCAAATTTATGTTACAAAGCCGGGGCGATCTGTCTCGCTGAAATACTCTTAAACCGAAGTGACTTATCTTTCCAGTGAATCTTATTTTTCATTAATCTGTTTTTCAGCACTCAAGGAGAAGGGGGGAGAAGCTGGAACCCTAAGTTTATTGACTTGGCAGTTCATTCCGAAGTCCTAACTTTATAATCAATTTTATTTTTCATTATGCACCTTTGGAAAAATAAATCCAATTCTAAGTTTTATTGATCTCTGCTCAAACACTTCACAACCCGGCGTCTTGGTTTTTACATATTTATCCTCTCTCTCCCATGGCCCCCCATAGACATCCTGTGAGATAATGAGCTTGTTATAAAACATGATTAATAAGGACCCTGTGTGCTGCAGCCTTCAGGTGTTCATCTTGCCCAGGAAATTCTTCCTGGCCCTCATACTGGTGATGAAACGCCGGGTCCCAGGACAAGCTGCTGCCACCGAGGCTCGGGATGGTGTCTGGTGCTGCCCAAGCCCCCTGGGCCAGGGAAAGCCCATGCACCATCCCATCCCTGCTCACCTTCCAGGTGACCTGGATGCTCTGGGATGTCATCGGCTGCAAGGTGACATCCATCGGAGGCCCATCGGGAGCTGCAGAGAAACAGGACCTCCTCGTTGGGAAAATACTCAGCTTTCAGAGAGCTCGGCCACAGCAGCCTGCTTTGCTCAAGGCTGCAGCCCCCAGGCTGCCCATGCCCACCCCTGCCCACCGGTCCCAGCGCCCGTGCTGCGAGCTGGGAGCAGCACCTGCTTCCTCCGTGCTGATGGTGAGCTCCTTGCTGGGCTCGCTGCGCCCGATCTTGTTGAAGGAATACATGCGGATGCTGTAGACCGAGGCTGGGTGGAGGTCCACGATGTTCGCCTGGTTGATGGTGGGGGAGATGTTGCGTGTGGACTGCTTAAAATCCCAGGAATCTGGAAAAAGAGAGAAGTGAGCCAGGAGGGTCAGCACCCGCATCCCATCCCCGGTCTGCGGTACCATGGGGGCCGTGCTCAGGCAGGTGAAGTCCCCAGGCACCTCTGGCTTTTGTCCTTGGTCCCCAGGGAGAGGTGCTGCCTCCCCCCTCCTCACTGTTGTGCCGTCTAGGTTCAGCTTCTCAAAAGTATTGTCTCTTTTAAAATTCCCTTTCAAACGCTCCCATCCAAGAGAAATTAACATATTTCATTAATGCCGCTCTCTCCTTTCTTCATCAAAGGAACCGCCATGCAGAATATTCCCCTGGAGGCAGCGGGGGGGGACAGCCCCACACCTGCCCGGGACACGGCGGCCGCAGCGCAGCCCCCAGCCCCACCACCTACCCGACTTGTTCTTGTACTCGATGTCGAAGCCGGTGATGATGCTGTTGCCATCAAACCGCTGCGTCCATCGCAAATTCATACTGCGGGCTTTCACCTCGCGGATCTCCAGCTCCGGTGGGTCAGGGGGCTCTTGGGGACACAGGGGCAGGTTAGGGATGACAGGGAGAGAAGCCCCCCGGGAGCAGGGGGATGCTTCGCACCCTGGGGTGCACGTGGGGAATGAGCACCTTGGACAGTGAGCTGGATCAAGCCTCTGTCCTCGCCGTAGGAGTTGATGGCGTGACAGGAGAAGAAGACCGAGTCCCCGCGGTCGGCTGGCTTCAGCTACAAACATTTTGGGAAGCAAAGAGGAGCCACTTCAGACTGAGCTGCCCCAAGCACCGTGCCCCCATCTCCCCTTGCTATGGCAGCCCACTCCCAGCACGGCCCCGGGATCAGCCCCCTGGTCCATATCCACGCTGAAAATCTGCCCCTGGTGCTGTAAAACACCTTCACAGCCAGGTCCTGCTGCTGTAAAACACCTTCAGAGCCAGGTCCTGCTGCAGAGACAGCTGAGGCTCAGGGCAGAACCCAGGGGCTTGTCACAGCAAGCAGGCGGTGGCTGGTTTTTAACTGGTGAAATTAAAATCAGGAGCCCTCCTCCCCGCGCCAGCCCAGGCAGTGCTAACTCTTCTGCGGGTGCAAGGGTGCAGCCTGGGTGGGTGCAAGACCCCCACACCTCACCTTGAGGGTGGAGATGACCTCGTCGCCGTTGTCCTTGGTGGTGATGGCGTAGCGCATGTTGCGGTCGGGGTCGATGACGGTGTCGCCCTTCTCCCAGCGGATGATGATGGGCCGCTCGCCCCGGGCGGTGCAGTTCAGCTCCTTGGTCTGCCCCTTGATGGCGATGGTGGTGTTGGGGTGGGAGGTGATCATGGCGGGGACTGCGGGGAGGCAGGGGGTCACCCGTGTGCCCGGGGGTGCCACCGGCAGCTCCCCAGCCCTGGCACAGCCCACAGGCCCCACCGGGGAGGGGGTGGATGCGGGTCCCACCGAGCGGCCACGCAGCCCGGAGCGGAATTGTTTCGCTGCATTATACAGCTCAGGATCATAAAATAATGAAGCAGATAAATTTTATAATGCATAGCATTACACCGGGGTAGACAATAAAACGTGAAAGACAAATAACCGAGCGCACACTATAATGAAGAGAAAGCCTCCAGTCGGAGACGTGCGGGTATGAATTATTGACTAAGGTTTTACACTCCCGAGGATGAGAGGAAGAATGTTTTCCATCACAGATTTGCATAATTCACTCGTATAAACCTGGGCAGAATATAGAGTGCGATTTCACAGCAGCGCAGCCGCCTTCGCCTTGCAGATACCAAGGAGATAATTATTTTCTGTCCACAGCCACCCCAATATGCAAACGAGGGCGGTGGGGAGGCCCCACACCACGCTTGGCGTGGTCAGGGATGGCCCTGGGGACAGTGGGGCGCATCCCTGGGCTCCTTCCCCAGCAGCCTGGCTGCTCCGAGAGCCACCCCTCGCACCGCCGTGGGCAGAGGATGTTCTGGGCGCGCGGGCGGTCCCTGGAGCAGCGAGCACCGTGCGGGAGGAACGGGCTGCTGGGGGGGCGAGGGCAGCTGGGGTAAGCAGAAAAAAAATGTAATGCATAAACAAACAGCACTGCTGAGTCCCGCAGTAATATATGGTAATGACAGCCCGCAAAGGCAACACACACTGCTCTAATGGGACACAAGAGGCTCTAATGAGCTACGACTTCTTGGCTTTCTGTGGCAATGTAATTCAATTAACGGCTAAGGAAACCTTTCCTCCCGAGCTGATGGTCTTTGTGGGGTGCAGGGCTGGCACCCACATGGCTGGGATGGAGCGGTGCCCACCCTGGTGGCAATCCTGGCCCAAGGGGAGCGCAGCCACCTGCACGGGGATGGCAAAGAGCAGGGATGCTGGGGCAGCGCGCGGACCTGTGGGCCAGGGAAACCCAGGGCTACGAGAAACACAGCAGGACTGCTCGTCCTGCGCCACCCCGTCCCCGGCTGCCAGCACTACAGTCACGTTAGGGTCTGGGCACCAGGTTTGGCACCATGGTGGGACCTTGCCAGGCTCCTGCCTGCGGTCCCCAGCTCCTGCAAGCCCGCCACTCGGCAGGTGGGGGGCACCAGGGGCTGCTACCCTGCGTTCAGCCTCACGCAGCCCAGGCTGGAGGCTGGTGTGGCACAGAGGGCGTGCGGTGGCCGGAGGGACAGGACAGCCCCCATGGCTGCAGCAGCTGTGGAGGCATCAGCCCCTTCCTGGCAGCCAGTGGCCCTGGGAGAGGAGCTCCGTTTCAGGCTCTGCCTCGCTGAAATGCACTTATTGATGTTTGATTAAAAGCAGCTCCTTGGATGTAAACGGATCGACGTCTCTCAATTGCCGGGGTCCCGCGAGAGCAGCAAAGGCAGCCGAAAGAAAACCCCAACCAACCACAGAGCTGGCAGGGACCGGGGGGGACAGGAGGGACAGCATCACCCAGGATTTACCACAGGACCCTCCGAGGGCTGCTCCCAGGGACATCAGTACGGCCACCAGAGCATCACGCAGAGCCCCAGGTACAACCTGGCTTCCCCGGAGCAGAGCGTGCCACCGGTGCCTTCTGCGCCCACCCGTCCCCCCGGCCCCTGTTAACAAGGCCCCGACAAGGGGCTGGTCCCGCTTGCCAGGCAGAGATAAGCCTGGCTACGAATACGAAGGGGACTGTCACCCCCCGGCAGGCTCTGCTGGGGCTGGTGACAACTGAACGAGAGCGGTGACAAGGGTGACAAGGGCTGCGCCTCCTCCCTCGCCCCCCCTCTTTCTTGTTTAGAGCTGGCTCTGTGATGTTAATTTGATTGCACCCGTTCCAGCTTCCTTTCTACACTGATTAGCTGAGTTTCACCTGAAGCATGAGATTAATTCAAATTGCATGGAAGCAATCAGTTATGCTCCCGCCGCACGGCACCGAACTTCCAGGCGCACCCCTCCCCGTGCCCCGCAGCCCCAGCACAGCCCACAGGGACCCCCGAGGAGGTGGCACTCTCCATCCCACACGCTCTCAGCACTGGGGGAGGCGTGCAGCCATGTGCTAAATGGCATTTCTCACGCACTGGTGGGCTCCTCACCTGCGCTCAGCCCAGCGAGCCGTCCCCCCCGGCACACGCCGCCGCGCAGTCCCACGCTGGCACGAGCAAAGCAGGGTGGATTTCCTTCACCACCTGACTAAAGCAGTGGCCAGCTCCTTCTGGGACCACTGCATGTCCTTGAGCAACTGGTGACCCACTTGGCTTAGCTCATCCCCCAGTGCCCACCCTCGTGGCATCGGGGAAGGGGATGCAGGACACGGGCTGGCTGGCTGGCTCCTTTGTTTGAGCTCTGCTTAACTCTCGTTTAACTCCCTCTGTGGTGGCCTGACTTCCTCACTGATCTGGCTTTAATTGGCCTGACATTTCACTAAACAAACAAAAACCCCCAAATGAAGCAAAACAAAGAGCCCCATCTAATGCTTAATTGGCTGTGGCGCCCTGTCTCCCTATTCATCCACAGCTTTTCAAAGGCTGCGAGGTCTCCGGGAAATGTAAAAGCACATGCATAATAAGGTTATGTGCTATTCAAGTCAGCAAGCAACCTGTCCTGGGATGCAATTACAGCAGCTAGCAGGGACAAGGCAACAGTTGAGGCTCCCAGGCTCCGTGGCACGCTCGCGCGGGATTAATCGCCCCGCCACTTTGTACCTGCGCCTTACTGAAGGGCGTTGTTTGAAGTGGCTCCTTTCGGTTCATCAGCCGGCAGGATAAATTAAACAGATGACGGGGAGGGGAGCAGAAACCCAAGAAAGCAGAGGCTGGGCGGGGGTGGGGGGGAGAAGCAGCTCGGAGAGAAACGCGTGCTGATGGCAGGAGATAAAGCGCTTGGCTGGGGAGGGGCGGCAGCGAGGGGGCTGTCCGTTCTCTCCTTGCCTTGTCCCGGGTGCTTCCCCCTGTGTGAGACCCTCACCAGCATCCCCCCTGCTGCAGCCCCCTGCTCAGGGGACCATCAGGGTGACGGTGGCTCCCCCGGCTCTGCCTGCACCCTCTGTCCCCCCCGGTGCGATGCAGGGCAGAGTTAAACCCACTGAGCCAAACCCCAACGCTGAGCACGCTCTGGAGACCCCCGGTGCCCCCCCTCCAGCACCCCCGTTTCGAGGTTTGAATGCTCACAGCACCAACAATCCAAATAAATAAAGAGGAGATTATGCATTCTGCTGATAGCAAGGGGAGAGGAATCCAATAACGCACGCAGTTCAAACACGGTGTCTAACAACACTTCCCGGCCCTTCCCTGTCAAATTAGCCCAGCTCTCTCCTTTCCTCCCGCCTGATGTCGATTGATTGCTCGGTTTTATTAAGGACAAAGAGTCTTTAATAGCAAAAGGGAAGCGGGTCCCTGGAGGAGGGGAATCGATGTCCTCCCGTGCCCTGCGCATCGATCGCGGGGATCCGCGGTGCCGAGGGCAGAGCCGGGCCGGCGCGGCCGGGATCCTCGAGCAGGAGGGGGTCCCACCGGACCAGGCTGAGCCAACAAACACCCACCCCGCAGCCACAGCCGCCTGCACCAGCATGCAGGGGCACACACCCACCTCTGCTCCCCCCCAGCCACCGATGCAGCCATGCCAGGAGCACGTCCCCATCTCCTCACCATCACCACCATGCACAGTCCTGGCCACTTACTCTTCACGGTGAGAAACATGGACTTGCTGATGTCTGTGCCCACCCCGTTGCTGGCCTGGCAGAGGTAGTAGCCGATGTCCTCCTCCAGCACGTGGCGGATGAGCAGGGAGCTGTTGGGCAGGATCTGGATGCGGCCCGTCAGGGGGATGGGGTGGTACTGCTGGGGGTTGCCGCTGCCTAGGAGGGGATGCGGAGCTCAGGCAAGGCAGAGGGGGCTCGGTGCTGGGGTGGCTGTGCCGAAAGGTGCCTCATCCCTACCTTTTGCGTGTTTCCACATGACTTTGGGAGGGGGGTACCCATCGACAGAGCAATTCAGCACCCCGGCTTTACCATAAATGCCATCTTGGTTGTTGGGCTGGACCACAAAGCGTGGAGGCACTGTGTGATTTGAGAGAAAAGATGGTCACTGTAACAAAAACCCCATCAGCTCCATCAACTCCCCCCTGCCCGCAGGCACGTGGCTGCCCAGGCTCCTCACCCTCCCTGCCTGCTTCTGCACCCAGAGGACAGCAGGACCGAGCTCCAGCCTCCTAACCCATCTCTGTTCCAGGCTGTGCTCCCCCTCCGTCACCCTTCACCCTCCTGAGCCCACGGTGGTGCAGCAGTGGGGACGGGGTGGGCTGCACACGGCTGGGGGGGCCCCCAGCACTCACCCCGCACGATGAGCTGCCGCTCCCGGCTCACGGTGGCGGCGGCGTTGCTGGCGATGCAGGTGTAGTTGCCGTTGTGCTTGAGGGAGACGCTGGAGATCTGCAGGGAGCTCATGAACTCCTTGCTCTCGATGGTGACTCCAGAGCCAGAGAGGATGACGTGCCCATCCTTCCTCCAGGTGATGTGGATGGGCATGTCCCCGGAGGAGACCACGCAGGGGATGTAGAGGAGCTGCCCGATGGAGGCTGGTGGGAACTCGAAGGGCTGGATCAGTGGAGGGACTGTCGAGGGGAGAGGCAGAGCACGCTGGAGAGCCTGTCTGGGGAAAGCCTTCCTCCCGGGGGCACGGGCTGCAGCGGGGCTGGGGGAGATGCTGCCCCGGGAGGAGAAGCAGCCCAGAAAGAGAGGCCAGCTTCCGTTCCCACCAGGAACACGGTGCTGCCGAGCAGAGGACGGGGAAGACGTCTCCCACCTGGCAAAGCCACCGTGCTAAGAGCAGGATGGAGGAACCCCGACCCCCTGAGCAGAGCGTGCCCTGCTCTGGGGAAAGCCCCTGCTGCCCCCCCCCCAGCACACGCCAGCCAAAATTCCACCTCAGCATTTATCCACATTTATCAGGAAAGCAATTATTAGGTGGTTGCTTTTCTTAAAGGCACCGGATTCCAAACCAGCCATTATCTTTCTGATAACTTAATTAGGCAACCGCAGCATCTCTGGCAATGTGGGAGGGGGGAAGAAAGCGAAGAGAGGCAGACAATTAGCTTAACAAGACTCAGCACCTGGTAGATGAGCTCCTCTTTCTACAGTCACCATAATTAAATTAGCAGCCTGCCAATTGTCCCCTCGGCAGAAACGAGCTGCCCTCTCCTGCGGGCTCCCCGCCCCACCACGCACCTCCCTGGGCTCCCACCTCCACCCCTGCCCAGCCCAGGTCTCTGTCCCCAGCCTCTGCCTGGCCCTGGCAGCTCTGTGGAGCAATGGGCAAGTGGGGGGCTGCTTGCCACCCCCCTGGGCTCCAAGCTGTGGTGGGCAAGGCTGGTCTGCCCCTTCGTCAGCTGCAGCGACGTGGCGTGAGCTGCTGGAGCCATGGAGCCAGCGCTGCCTGTTTTCCATAATTAATGAATAATTAATTGGGAATGCACTGCAGTCTATTGCAGAGCGAGGATGGGCTTGTGGATCTGTGCCTCTCCAAACACAGCCCTTGGAACAGCCCCCAGTGGCTGCAGTCACCCCAGCAGAGCTGTGCCAGAGCCCCGGGGCAGCACCAAACCCACGCATCACTAATTAACACCTTCAAAGGTGTCTGCAGAACAAGGAGCTGCCAGGACACTGTGGATGGCGCTGCCGGGGAAGCGCAGAGGAGGCCCCTGCAGCACCCCCAGGAGCCCTAAGGAGGTTTGAAGCAGGGACCGGGGGGACCTGGGGACCCCCAGGCTGAGCAGCAGCAGCAGCCAAACCCAGGCAGGAGTTTCCTTCGAGGCAACACGGGAGCGCTGCTGGGGCTGGGGGCTGCCTGCACATCCCTGCTCCCCGGGGGAGCGTGCTGGAGGGGGGCTGTAAAGCTTTTACTACTGCTTGCAAAGACCTGCATAACTCACTGGTGGCACTTACAGCGGTCGCAGGCACTTGTGGCTGTAAAAGCTTTACTGTGCCCCACGCCAGCCCATGCTCCTTGCTCTACGTGGTTGTATTTATGTGCTCTGCTGGGCACTGCTGGTGCTGGCCGTGTGCTAGGGCCTCTGCAATTCTCTTATCTGATGGCCAGAGCAAATAAGGACTCCAGCAAGCAAGGCTGGGTGTAAATCTCTGGGTGGAATGAAGATGTCTGGCTGGGGCAGAGTGGTGTGCCTGTGCCACGCTGCCACCCGCTCGCCCTCCTCAGCCCGTCACTGGCCGCTAATCAGGGCAGGAAATTCAGATCTGGGAGGGTTGGCTAGCAATTGCTCGCTGGAACATCCAGATCCTCAGCTGGAGTTCAGCATCCTGCATCCTCCGACGGCACCTCCAGTGACTGACACAGGGCACATCCCGTTATTTCACCTCGCATCCCTGTAGATGCTCCACACCAGCCCTGCCTGTCCCACTCATCCCAGGAGAAGCAGCATTTACTCAGCTCTGGCCTCTTCTCAAGCCCTGGGGACCCCACGAAGATGGAACTGCAGACCCGAGGGGAAAGCAGTCCTCCCCACACCGCCCTAAGGTCCTCCCCAGCCCGCTCTTCCCTTCGCAAAGCCTTGGAGAAGAGCATCAGCTAATCAAGTGCTGGCATCTGTAATCAGCTTGATGCGCTCTCTCGCTAGCCTGCTTCCTAATAGGAAAATGGTGGACGGGAGGGGGATCAGAGTAAAACCCAGCCCATAAATACCCTGCTGGGTGAGAGAGAGAGAAAGACAATTGGCCGGCTCCGTCCCCAGCGCGGCCGTGTTTGTCCAAATGATTTACTGCAAACACGGCGCTGGCGACGGGCAGAGACGCCCCGACAGCTCTGAGGACGGGAGATAGGGGAGCCCGGCACGCTGGCAGCACAATCTCAGCCACTCACTGCGAGGGAATGCATCCGCCTCAATTCATTAGGACTGATAGCTCCCTCAATGGGGCTGAATAATTGATGGCCCGGAGAAGCTTTTAAGATGTTCTGTGCGCTCGGAAGAGCGAGAGTATTATTTTTTTAAAAGCTAACACACACAGAAAAACACCGGTGAAGGTGATCCGAGCAAAGGTTAGATGCTTTAATACGTTATGTTTACACCGTAAAGCCTTGCTCCACGGCTTGTAAGGGGAAATGGATACGGTGTGGCTCGGGGCAGCTGCGGGCGCGCAGGCAGGACCAGGTAGCCGCTCTGGCAGGAGCTGAGCCCGCTCCCAAGGGCTGCTGTGGCAGGATTTCTGCTCCTGTGGGCACAGCACTTGGGGAGCACGGCCACAGGAGTCCTCATGTGATGCTTCCCCGCCTCCGTCCCGCAGCAGAGACATCCCCAACACAACCTGGATGGGATCTCCATCTCACCCTGGGAAAGACTCTCCACCCCCTTACCTTTCACGGTGACGTGGACGCTCTGGCTGATGGAGAGCTGGGGCTGGATCAGCACGCTGCACAGATATTCTCCTTCATCCATGCCTTTCTGGACATCCATCAGCTTAAGAGTCCCGTTTTCAAAGACCACTTGGCGGTGGTTATCAGGCAGCAGCAAAGAGTCCTTGTACCACTTGATGGAGTAATAGGGGTACCCGATGACCCTGCAGTTGATGAAAGTGTCCCTACCCGCTACCGCTGTTATGTTCTTCATGGCGCGGATGCTCGGGGGACCTACATATTCGGGAGGAAGGAAGAGGCAGGCTAGGTTAATTCCGAAGGGCAGCTTGGTTGCATGCAGATCTGCTGCTATTTCAGAGTGTGCATATATCAGAGCAGCGGGGACCCAGCCTGGTTTTGGGTGAGGAGCAGGCACGGGCTCCTTTCTGAGCCTGCGTGCGAAAGCCACTCGTCAGCTGCCACCTCCAGCTGCAGCCTGCAGACACCACTGCTGCTCCTCGGGGCGGTCAGCCCGCGCTGTGTCAAACATCCTCGGCAAGAACTGCTAGGGGAACCTGGCCAAGGCATTCCACTCCCCCTAAAATACCCCTTCCTGAGCCTCCCACGGGCACCCCGCGTACCGCCGAGAAGCCAGGCAGTCACCAGCTTCGGGCTGGCTTGAGGATGGGGATGATGCTGCAGGTGGGATGTCAACAAGAGGCTTCATGCATCAATAATGACGTTGTTGTCCCGGCCACTGCACAAAGCAGCAAACTAACCTAAAGATTAACCCTGCCTCAACTCCTTGTCCTAAGGGTGTAGCAGTGGAAGAGCTTAGCATCTCATTCTGTAACTTGGGCCTGTTGGGGGGGATTTTCTCCATTCTGGGGCAAAAAAAGCCTGACTGTTATCTAGCGACAGCCAGTCAAGAGCTGAGCGAGGGGAAAAGGGAGACAAGGGAACATCCTCACTGAGAATGCTGCTCTGGCTGCCCGCGGCTGAGGGATGAACTCGCTCCGAACGTGGCAGTAAACGGCAGCAAAATTCCCACTCTCCTGGGATCCCAGCCAAAAAGCCACTAGATCCATTTCCAACCTGAGACACAAACACAGCCCTCCAACCCTCTGGCTCAGCAGACAAAGCCACGCAGCCTTGTCCCCGTCTCGCCCCCACCTGTAAGCCTGAAAGCATTAATTGGTGGTTATTAATGGGCAAGGGGCTTACTCGGTACCCTGTGCCTGAAAGCGCTCCCTGTAACGCGCCGAGTGGCACGCGCCAGCCGTAATAACACGGTGATTAACGCCGCCATGGCTTTTAGCAGACAAAGAAAAGACAGACATGACAAATCAAAGCTCATTTTCCACGATTTCACGTGCTGCCTCATCATCATTTGTCATGTAGATCCCTGCGCCGGCGGGTGCGTTTGCTGAATGGGGAGCTGCCGGGACCGGGGGCGGCTGGGGGAGTACGGGGGGCTCGGGATGTTTCTGTACCCAGCACCACCTTCTCCATGCATGGGGTTCCTCAGGGAGGTGTTTTCTAACCCTGCATGGGGGCTTGGTGGGGCCAGAGTGGACCCTGATAGGGAGAGCGCTGCCCTTTGGCCCATGCAAAGCCAAGTTCCAGCTCTCCAAGGACATGGGACTGCTTTGCCCTTGGTTTATCTCCCTGATTTAAATGGTGGGGGGCTCATCCCTGCGGGCAGGGCGAGCCAGCGGGGAGCTCAGGGAATGGGGTCAGGGCAGCCAGGGAGACCTGTGCAGCTGGGAAGAGGAGGAGCCATCAGCCGGGGAACAGAACCAAACCAAAAAGCCCAGTAAAAAAAGTCCTATTCTGATATTTAAAAGTAGACAGGCACCTCTTACGTTTATTCGCGCTTGGTATTCGGCGCTGCCCACCGAGTTCCGCGCGGTGCACCGGTACACGCCGCCGTCCTTGATCTGCGGGCTCGTCACGTTCATGTGGCTGACGGTGGTGCCATCCGACATGGTGTACTGGTTGGTGCGGTGCCCGCTGTCCCGCGGGATGGGCTCGTCGTCCAGCGCCCAGGTGACGGTCGGCGGAGGGGCCCCCTTGGCCGCACACATCAGGGAGAACTGCTCCCCGGGGTTGACCACCTTCTCGCTGAAGGAGGAGACGATGCGAGGGGTCCCATCTGGGGGGCACCCAGCAGGACGGGGGTCAGGGAGTGGCAGCCACAGGCAGTCACCCGCTGGTGGGATGGCACTGAGCTCCCGCATGGGGTGGGAGCCCCAGCTCAGCCAGGAGAGGAGCCTGAGTCGGTAATGTATGCATGGCCGTGCCTGCATCCCTGCAGCAGGGAGATGCTGAGCGGGGGCACGCTGGGGGATACGGGCATCGGCTCAAGGGGACAACCCTTGCCCAACATCCAGCAACCTGGATCAGCGAGGGGACACCTGGTGAAAGGCAGGGCCAGGGGATGGGGACGGGCAAGTCACCCTTGTCTCAGTTCCAGCCATGCTGCATCCCTGAGCTGCTTGCAGCTGGCAAACACAGCTCAGGACACGGGCTGGGAGCAATTTGGCCCTAGGAGCCCCCACCCCAGTGGGTCTCATCGCCCTCCAGCCATGCATAAAGCATCCCAGTGCATCCCAGGGATTCAGCAGCTTGGAGAGCCCCTGCCATGAGGAAGCAGCTCACCCTCCAGCATGATGATGGAGAAGTCCTGCGCCGTCTGGGACTTGCGGGTGGCAAAGCACTGGTAGGCTCCGGAGTGGCTCTTCTGCGCAGCCGTGATGAGGAGGGTCTCGTTGCTGATGCCCCGAATGGAGATGTAGTCATCCACCACCACCAGGTCCGTGTTGCGGTACCAGCGGATGACGTACTCGGGGGACCCGCTGAGGGCACAAGAGAGGATGACGGTGCTGCCGATGCCCGTTTTGAGCTTCTTTGGTGTGAGGGTCACACGCAGAGGGTCTGTGCGAGAGAGGGGGAGAGCGGGCAAGGTGTTG
The DNA here is from genome assembly GCA_028020825.1 of Podargus strigoides. Lineage (NCBI taxonomy): Eukaryota > Metazoa > Chordata > Aves > Caprimulgiformes > Podargidae > Podargus > Podargus strigoides. The sequence continues at coordinate 986,872 of CM051646.1, forward strand.
GCGGTGCCGAGAGGCATCTCATCACCACTGTGCTCCCTCTGCTTTTCCTGCCCTGGAAGTGCCAGCCTGACTGTGCCTAAAATGTCACTGCACAACAAGGCAGGTGACCCCCACCGTTCTCCCTGCCGATAGACCCTGCTTTTAACACCACTCTGAGCCCCCAGCACAGTGGGTGCCACCAAAGAGGTTACAGAAGATGTGGCTGGTGTGATCGGGACAGCACTGATCTGGGGATGTGCTGGGGCAGCTCCCAGCAGATTGCCAGTGCCTGGTTGGCACTGCTGCTCCAGGTAAGGCAGGCATGGTGTGTGCCAGCTGTCTATGGTCAGCCAGTACTCAGGGCTAAACTGTAGCAGTCAGTCTATCACCAAAGACTTCCTCCTCAGCTGGGAAGGAGAATCAGGGAAAAAAGAAAGGTAAAAGGCCTGTAAGTTGAAGTAGAGACAGATTTAATAGAATAAAAAAACTGAAACAACAACCCAACATAAAGCATAGAAGGTTCTACTCAGCCTAGTTGACAGCAGGAACAGAGCAGCACCAGCAAGGAGCCTCAGGGACAGGACGAACCCCACCCTCCCTGAGCTCCCTCCTTTTATAACGAGCCTGATGAGGTGGTGTGGGATACACCTGAGTGCTGCCTTGAGTGGAACTCCCAGCTGACCGGGGGCTGCTCACAGCTGCCTGCATGGCTGCCCCGTGGGGCTGTGCCTGGGAACCAGGACACCAGCCCTGGCTGCTCCAGAACCTCCAGAGACGTAAGGCATCCCCAGGAACAAAGCACGTGAGAAATACTTGGCTTGCCCAGACAGTATTTACTGTTTGGCTGGAGCTTGTTTTATGGAAGTCAACAGAATAAAGCACAGAGGCACCTGACATCAAACTGTCATTGCTGCAGAAACCCTTGGAGGCTTTCTATCTATAAAAGCTTTATATTTCAGAAGGCTCTCTCAAGCTGAGCCTGGGGCAGCAGGACAGAGGTCTCCCCCCGCCGTGCCCCGCTCCCGCCCGCCAGCTCTCACCTATGACTGTGAGGGTCCCCGTGACCTCTGCGGACCCGAAGTTGTTGGTCACCTCGCAGATGTAGGTGCCGCCGTCCTCCACGCGCAGGTCGCTGATGGTCAGCCCCGTGATGCGCTTGGTCCAGCGGCTGTCGGCGGGGAGCGGGCGCCCGTCCTTGATCCACCGGACGGCGGGGTTGGGGTAGCCCGAGGCGATGCAGGGCAGCTCCACCGGCCGGCCCGCCTTCACTTCCCTGGACTGGAAGCTGTCTAGCATCGTGGGGATGGACTCTGCTGGGTCTGGGTTTGGAGAGGAAACAAACTCACCTGGCGAAGAGGAGGAGGCGAGGGGGCTTCTCCCCGCAGGGACACCCCTGGCATGGTGACGCCAGTATCACCGCACTCGTTTAGCATCAGTCAAGAGAGTGCAGCTCTCCTTGTCCCTATGAGCTGGCAGCTCTGCGGGGCAGCAGCACAGGATGCCAGCCACATCCTCTGCTGGGCATGGGGCTGGGGAAAGCAGGGGGGTGGACTGTCCCCCCCAGGATGGCTGGCACAGCCCCTGGTGGCCGGAACAGCAGGTGTGCAGGGAGCTGGGAGGGAAATGCATCTCAGCAGCTGACGGGACAAATAAACTCAGCACCAGAGGAATTACTCAAAGGTGACACCTAATTGGTGCAAAATACACAAATTCTGTGGCACATTTCAAAATTTACAAGCAAAGGGGCCCATCAGGCAGCTGGGAAAGGAGAAAATTAATCACCAAGTCTCGGGCGTGAAATTAAATTCCAGGGAAAAGAAACCTCTTTTCATTACTCCCAAGCAGAAGTAAAACACCGTGACGTGTAAATAATGACAGCGACCAGGAGGGGCCCGGGCCAGATCGAACACGCACCGAAAGGGGACGACAGACCCTGTGGCTGCCATGCTCCTTGGGGACCGTGTGGCAGGATGGCACCAGGACCCTCTGCTCTCCAAGAGCCTGGGGCAAGGTCAGTGTGGTTAACTGGAGGAGGCAGTGTGGGACCCACAGCCCGCACCCCCTGGGATGGAGAAGGCACACGGCAGAGAGCGGGCGCGCGGCAGCCGAGTGGTGGGAGCGGCGGTGCAGCGGAGTCGAGCAAACTCCCTCCCGAGCGGAGTAATTTGGGCAGTGAGCGGAGCCGGGGGCGCCCCGAGACACCCGGCACTGGGGACTGCGCTGCCCGCGCCGCAGTATCGCTTGCATCTTCGTCACATCGCGTCAGGCTGCTCACATCGCCGGCTGTCACATCGCATCCCGTCGCGCCCCGGCGCCTCTCGCTCGCGGTGCCGCGCAGCCCTGCCGCTCGCCACGGCCGGCACCGGGGGGGCTGCGTGTGTGGGGGCACAGGGCAGGCAGCCCAAAGCCCTGCGCAGCCCCAGCAGGACCTCCTGTCCCCCCCGGGGTGTCCTCTCGCTGTGGGGATGGGAGGTGGCGATGCTGTTGCTTCCCCCAGCGCCCAGGGGTACTGGCAGCACTGCGGGCAGGCAGGGAGCGGGCACCAGGGCATCCTCGTGGGTGCAGGAGCTGCAGCAGACCCCATGGGGAAGCGTTGCCAGCAGCTGCATCCTCACCTGAGACGGAGAGCCTGGCGCCGTTGCTCTGCCGCGTCTCCCCGCTGTACTTGTGCTTGGTGATACACCTGTAGGTGGACAAGGCATCTTCCTTCTGCACGTCCGATATGTACAAACCTCCGTAAGAAGTAATAAAAAACCTATTTTCTGGAGACACAAAGGGAGGAGAAGGGTGAGGAAAGCAGCCCCCACCCAGCGAGGCAGCTCCCAGGCTCTTGGCACGCGGGTGAGGCAGAGCCCCTGTGCTCCGTGCACGATGCCCGCCCAGCACGATGCCCCGCCGCACCGCCACGCGCTGCACGGCAACGCCGCAATTAAAAGTGAATCCGTCCCGCCGAGTTAATAATTAGCTTAACTTACTTAGGAGCATGTGAAAACAAATAAGGGCTTGAGCGGGCAGCTGAGCGTGGGGAGGATGGCAGGAGAGCAGGCAGGGTGGCACAGCCCTGGGCAGTGCTGCTATGGCAGCCCCCTCCAGGCAGGGGGCTCGGAGCTGGGCACACACGAGTGGACACGGGGAAAGAAGCCTTCAACTTGCTCCTGAAGCTGCCCTGACCCCTATAACTCATCATAAATATTAACACCAATTAATATGAATAGAAAGAGCTGCGCCGTGGCAGGATTTAGCAGCTACACGGGGAGCAGGGTAAGCAAAGGCACTGGAGAGAAGCTCCCCTGACCACCCAGGACCCCTTCCCCCTGCCCCACTGCCAGTGCTCCCAGGGAAAGCAGCCTTCGACCCCTTTCTGGGGGGCTTCTGGGGTTACTCCAGCCCCAGCCAGCACTGAGCCCCAGCACAAGCCCTGTGCTGCACATCGTGGACCGGAGGGGCCGCGGGATGCGTAGCAGCCTCCGTGAGAGGGAAGGGGGAGCAGTCCCGCGAGCGCCACTGAGAGAACATGCAAATCAGACATTAATTTTTCATCGCTGATCAAACCAGTAAGCGAAGAATATTGGCTGCACTGGAATTTGAGGTGGGGGGGAGGCAGTTTCCATGGTAACAGGGGCTGTATTTTGCACACATCCGTGCATGGTCAACCCCAGCCTGGCAGCACAGCTTCCATCCTTTTTTTCCCAAAAAAGGGGGAAATAACTCCACGGAGGAGCATTACAGTGGTTGAAAGGAGAGATGCCGGGCAATAATTGATATAAAGGGCTCTGGCAGAGACCTCACTGCAGTGACTTAGTGCTGCCTGTGCCAGCAAGATTAACGTCGGAGGTCAGCGAACAACATCAGATCTCGCTGCCTGCCAGGAGGTGGAAAAGCTTTCCAGGAAGCAGAGGATTAAGTACAGCCGTGGCCAGACCGGAGCGATGTGCCTCTAATAACTCTTCCAGCTCGACCTGAGCCGCTGCCTTTGGAAGGGGCTGGCCCAAGCTCCCCCCTGCAGCACGCACGAGGAGGGTTTCCCACTCTGTGTGCACACACACATCCACTGGTACCAAAGCCCAGCTGCCTGTGGTGGCCATGGAGCTCCAGCAGCCGTCCCAAGGGCCTTCCAATTCCAAGAGAAAAATTGCAGTCGATATAGGTTACCAGCTCCTGCTCCATCCCACATAGATTTATAAAAACAATGGGGTCAGGGCTTCAGCAGAGAGCACATTTTATAGTTCATAAGACTAATGAGATAACTTTCCCTTGGTACTCCGGGGCCAATATTTCCTTGCGCAGCCTGTTTGAACTGCTGGAGAATCAATAGGTGCCAGCGTTTATGAATTAGCCATCCTTCAAGCGTATGCATCCCACGGCATCCCAGACCAATCCAATAACTGCTCCGTGCTATTTCTGGCCGTGTTTAAAGTGACAAACGCCTCCCCGCGGGGAAGGCACGGAGGGGGAAGCCCCAGTGAGCAAAGCCGGTGATATTCCGGCGCTGCTGGAGCAGCACTTCTCTGCTGTGCCAGGATCCCATTCCCCCGGCACGGGGGGACCAGGAGCATCCCTGGGATGGGATGGGGCAGCAAACCTCACCAGCAGGGAAACTCCTGCCCGATGTGGGCTGGGCTGTGCACCGAGGGCTCCCGCTCCTCCTCCTCCTCCTCCTCCTCCTCCTCCTCCTGAGGCTGGCAGCGCCCCAGGAACCCCAGTCCCTGCTGTGTGAGCCCTGTCCTGCCTCTATCCCGCATCCTGCCGGCAGCGAGGAGAGGGGGAAGTGGCAGAGGAGGGGTGGGAGTCGTGGAGTCGTGACCGGCTTTCCGCCTCCCCTCCTTAATCTCCTTTATAAGCACGGCTCCATCTCCTCCCGTTACAGGATTAACACCCATCTCTCATTCTCCTCTCGCAACAAGCTCCGAGTTCTAATTACGCTGTAATAAAACCGGGCGCGCTCCCAGGGCTTCTTCCAAATGACTTGTCGGCACTCGGGAGATTGGATGCCGCTCGGCCCGTGCCGCCTGCCCTTCATTAGGCATGCATGAGGGCCAGGTCTGGCGAGTGGAATTGCATTTAAATGGCTTTTCTGAGAGGGAGAGATGAAACAAAACAGAGAAGCAAAAAGCAGGCAAGGTTTAAAAGGAGGATGTCATTGTCACCTCCCTGTCACCACCTGCCACGGTGCTGGGTCCCTGGCTGGGCGCAGGAGCTCACTCACCCCCTGGCAGAGCCCTCCCCAGGCACGGCAGAGCTCCTGCTGGGTTTACTGGCCACCCTGTGGAGAGCTTGTGGCTCTCACCAGCTGCTCAGGTGCCACCCCCACTGCAAAAACCCATCACCAGCAGCGTGACAACGAGCTCCCACGGGAGCGGGGGGAGTTCATCCGCTCACAGACACTCGTGTCGCAGGGAGTCAAAGCCAGTGAATTAATTACTGCCTTTGCAAGGAGTCTGCTGGGTGGGAACCACCTTCTTAAAGCTCCCCCCCACGCAGTGCCCCTGCTCTCCCCATCCCAAAGGACACATTAGCCCCCCAATCTTACAGTCCCTGTAGCAATTAGCATCTGTGTCACTGGGATCTCAGAGCAATGGCTTTCCCGTCCCCACGTCTCTCTCTGCGGGCAGCGCAGGCAGAGGAGGGGTTGTGTCCCCTGGGAAGCCAGGTGGCAGCAGGGTGGGCAGAGGCACAGCAGCCCTGGTAACGCTTTCCCACGGGGGCAGCCTCACTTGTGGTTTTCCTGGAAGGAGATGCAGACCGGTGCTGCCCGCAGAAGGGGATTCACAGGGGCACAACCCAGGGCAGAGTTTGCCCCTCTGGGTTTGCACCCACCTCCGAGCCACTGGCACTTATCCCAGGCACACGCAGGGACAAGGAGGAGTGTTTGGGGACGCTTGCGTGTGTTTGCGCACGTTCCTTTGAAAACCACACGCTCCCGCTGGAATAAACCGTGGGGGAGGAATTCTGGGGGGGGCACAGCTCTGCAGGGCACAGCCAGGGCTGAGGCTGGAGCTGGGGCTGGCCTCAGAGCAGCCCCGACACCGCCAGAGGAGGAGGAATTCATCTCCCGAGGTGGTCCGGAGCCCTCCAATACCAGCAGAAAATTACAGAGGGGATGAAGAGCATTACCAAATGAATAGGAGGGGACTGGAGATTTCCATGGCTAATCCTGTTAACGAGACAATTCCTTATCAAGCTCATTAAGTGGCAGAAACCTGGAGGGGAGTGGGAGGAAGGGGCTGGGAAGGGAGGCTGGGAACGGGGAGGACAGGCGATGCCAGGCAAAGGGGACGTCCGGAGGGGGCTGGCAGGGGAGCACGGTGCCCCCCCAGCCCAGCCCACCACCTGAGCACTGCTTCAGCCACGCTTGTATTGCTATTTCCAAGGAGAGCTAAACATCACCAGAGCGACATTCACCACTGCACACTGCCGGCTGCCTCAGACGCATCACCACTCCTCTCCCAGCCGCGGCGCGGAGAGATTACAGCAGGCATAAAAAAAATTATAAAATCCATCCAGATAACATTCATTCTGAAAAATGATTTTTCTAGCACCATTTATTTAACCTCCTATTACAACGAGCCTCGTTTTCCAGGAGGAAGCAAAACGAAAGGCTTCAGTCCACAGGCTGCAGGCTGCCGAGGCTTTGGTGTGGGTCGGGGCTCAGGGAGCAACCCAGGGGGGCTGGGGCAGGGGCTCTGCCAGCCTGGCACCCACCGAGCTGATGCCCATCTCCCTTTCAGCTCGAGCTTGGCACAGCAAACTGCCGCTGCAGCTCAGTGGTTCCCACAGACCGACAGCACGGTCCCCCCCACCCCTCCACCTCCTGCCCCCGAGCCCTTCGCCGAGACTTGGCGCGCAGTGTTTCATTAATTTATATATTTATTTTTAATTTGCTATTTAAAAATCCGCGGAACTAGTCAGATTTTGTGCTAATGAGAAGAGAATCTGGATCGAGGACTGTGCAAAAAATTTGCATCTCAAAGAGGAAAAACAGGAAGTCGCTAAGAAAGGAAAAGCCAGCGCCGAGGTAGCGTATGTATGGCCATAATTAGGCTAATGCTGCCTCTCCTCTGCCAGCTCATTTCCATCAGCCCCAGGCGCACAGGGGACCGACAGACTCCTCCACCACCCTCGCCTCTCGCTGCCGTGGTACCCAGCCCCGGAGGATGCTGAGCGCCGAGCTGGGATGAAGTACGGCACGGGGAACACAGCCATTGCACAAAAGGGTGAGCATCTGGAGAGTCCCCTCCAAAGGCACCGCCAAGGCCACAGGCACGTGTGCCCACCCAAAGGAAGAAAATGCTGCAGCACCCTCATGTTATCCCAGCCATAACCTCCTCACAGCTACGCTCAGCCCAACGCCGTGCCCAGCCCCAGCACGGCGAACGCATGGCTCTGCCTGGCCACTGGACACATGGCTACCCCCAGGCCACCCACTGAGCAGGGACAGAGCAAGCCACCACTGTCCCCCAGTTTGAGAGGAGCCAGGCTGGTGCATTTCATCAGAGTTCCCCTCATTTTTTAACCGGGTTGGTTGCCACTGGAGACATTGCCCTACAAACGATTCTGAATGGCTCTAACCAAGGTTTTCCACCACAAAAATCCATCAGGGACAGCGGGAATGATGGAAATGGAAAGTGCCTAATGAAAACAAAGGGGAAAACAACAGGTACCTCAGCCCTCCACCATCCATCAGTGACCTCGGGTTATTAAAAACACGGGAGGGATGAAAAACCCTCACCTCTGCAATTAAATCTGGAGAAATCGTGGAAAGACAAATACCAGCAGAGGAGGAAATTCTCTGCCCCCTCTCCAGTCCACAGGAGTTTTGCCGTAATTATAAGAGTGAGGCTGCTGGATAACACCAGAATTGTTTTCCCCCCTCACATTGTGGAATGCTCGTTTTGCCCTGCAGTGAAATCTCAATAATTATCACGCTGAACCACGAAAGAACAAAGAAACAAAAAAAACCCAAACAAGCGGTGTTTTCTTCCAGGGAGCAGGGGGGAGGGGGAGGCACCGCCTGAAAGTCCATCCTTCCAGTAATTATCTTTTCCAGGGTCGTGCATCTCTCCTCCCAGCGCTCTGAACTCCTCAACTGCCCTTCTCCGCAGCACGAGCAGCCGGGCCAGCCCCGTCAGATGGGGGGTCATGGGGATGGGACCCCCTGGCGGTGGAGTCTCCCCACCCAGCAATGAGGTGGGGGAGTGCAGTTTGGGAGGTGTGGGTGGCAAGGTCCCATGGCATCACCCAGCAGCTCCATGGCATCACCCAGCCATGGCATCACCCGACAGCTCTATGGCACCATCCAGCAGCCCCATGGCATCACCCAGCCATGGCATCACCCAACAGCTCTATGGCATCATCCAGCAGCCCCATGGCATCACCCAACAGCTCTATGGCATCACCCAGCAGCCCCATGGCTCTGCAGGGACGTCCCCAAGGCTCCATGGTGAGCCTTCACACCCACCCCGACCCTCACTGCCCATCAGCGGGGGACAGCGACGGGAAATCGAAGAGAAAAGGGGACAGAGCACAGAGAGAGGGGGTGATAAAGGAGGCGAAGAAGAAAAACAAGACGACAGAACGCTTGCTCCACAGCCCTCGGCTAAATTACAAACCAGTTTACTGAGGTGGAAAGCAGCAGTGAGCTGAGGAGGAATATGTGGAAACCATCTGCAGATTTAAAAATAATCTATTTTACGATCACCCTCGAACATATTCTTTTGCAGAAAGCAAATAGGATTTGTTGTTGTTGTTTTTGTGCAAACTGTTAGGGAAAAATTACTAGAAACATGCAGGGGGTTTTGCCTTCTCGAGTACTGAGAGGCTAAATATGCCCTTCCTTATGTTTAGAATAGTAACAGTCATCTTAAAATTAACTTGGGCTGCATCAGAGCTTACAAACAGTTGCAATTCAGAGCCTGCAGAAAGCAGGACGAACCTGCAGCGGGATACAGAGCTCCGAGCTGACAGATGTCTTCCTACGTACAGTAAATATAGGTCGTCTTTTCCTACCCAGAGAACTCGAGATCTTCATTAACCAGGCCACTCGCAGCATATGTAATGAATTTTTTTTTGCAGCTTGCTAAGTAAACCTGCCCTTGATTAGGTGGAGGGAGAATAAGAGGCGTGCATGAGGGAGCCATCTCCTGACCCGGCGTCGGGCTGTGCAGACCTGGCGCCGCGGCTCCGGTCGTTATCCCCGCGAGGAAATCTGCCCGAGGAGTGGAGGAGGTGCGAGGCGGGCAGGGCCCTCGCCGCAGCTCCCCTGCGCTGGGCAGCCAGAGGGGGTTATTAAGCTCTGCAGACTAAACCTCGCTCCTCCTTGTAAACCACTTCTGGATTAAATTATCCACGGGCTCCGGGAGCCCCAGACAAACGAGCGAATGAAACTCGTGCTGCATTACGATGGAGCCGCGCCGAGCCCTCGGCACCCATCGCTCCCAGGGGCCAGAGCCACACCCGGCATCACCCGACCCATGGGTAAAGGCCAAGCTGGGGATGCTGGGGGTGCTCTGAAAACCAAGCAAGAAGCTTCCTAGAGCTCATGGGGGGAAGCCTCGAGGCCAGAAAGCTCCCTCTGCAACAATGAGAGCTGCAAACCTCTGCATGAGGCTTGCATGAACCCTAAAGCCAAGACCCCGTTTGGATGGGACAAGCAAACCCCAGACCTCACCAAAGGAACTCCTGTCACCTGAAACTCAGGAGCAAAGCAGAACGGTCCCAGGCTGCCGTTGGCTGCCCCAGTCCCACGTGTCTGCGCAGATGTGCACAGTGCGTCCCCTCCTCCCTCCCCACTCCTCACCAGGGGAAAAAAAAATCAGTGAACGCGACTGGAACAAAGAGCAGAACTTCCTCCCTGCTCATTAGTGCTGGAAAAGGAACAGAAAAAAAAATCCCCAGGACATAACCTCCTCTTCGACTCTGAAGTCTGAACGGCTCGGAGAGGGTGGTTGGGTTTATTCTTTGCCTTTCACCTTGCCTAGAGAGCTGCTCTGCACTTGTGTGTGAAGCAGGCAGAGAGGAGCCCGTGCCAACGAAGGCAGCCCCAGAGCCACCCAGCCTGTGCCTGCAGGAGCCACCCGTGGGCTGCCACGAGCCCTTCTCCGCCCACCCGCACTCCGGAGGTTCCGAGCGTGACGGGGGAGCTGCACGGCTTTCACAACCCACGCGCTGTTGGCATCGCTCCCCGACAGAGCCGCGGCACAGGTTCACTGCAGAGCACCTCGGCCCACAGCAGCGCCCAAAGCACCGCGGGGCGGAGGCGACGGTGGCACCCAAAGGGTACAGCACCCCTCCCAGGAGCCTGGAGGAGCTCAGGTCCCTGCTCATCCAGCAGGATTTACGCGGGGGTTTGGTGCCTGGACCACAACCCCCTGAGCAGAGCGGAGCGGGCTCACCCGCAGCGCTCGACCAGCGGCACTCGGGGTGGGAGCAGAGGTGCCAGCGCTGCAAACCGTGCAGCACGAGCGAGCTGCCCCCGAGCTGTGACCCCGCGGAGGAGCTCTCCTCCACTGTAACCAGGATGAGAGTGTGCAGCCAGGCCACCTCACCACTATTATTGTCACCACGTTCAGCCAAGCTCACGAGGCAGCAGCTTTCACGATGAAGTGTCCCTGAGCGGGTCCTTCAGCAGGGCTACGAGCACGCCACGCTGGGAGGCTGTGTCCCCTCTCCCCACATCAGGACCCTCTTCTCTGAGAAGAGAAGCCACTGGCTGCTCTGCCACAGTGTGGAGTGGGGCTGGGGACCAGGATGATGAAGAGGGAGCCAGGTGTGTGCCAGGACCATGCTGTCCTTTGGGGAGGGACCTGACAGCCAGGGCAGGACAAGTGATGACCAGAGCAGGACAGTGCTGCCATGATCAATCCCTCCCAGCCCTGGTGACAGGACCTGTGTCCGCAGACTTCTGCAGCCACAAAGCTGGCACCCCACTGCCTGCACAGGCACTTGCCATCAAAGCCATCCCCACCCAGCACTGGGGAGCCCCGCTGTGCGAGCACGGGGGGTTCGGTGAGTAAGAGTTCACGCTGCAAAGACAGCGGGGAAACGTTCAAAGCAGGATCACAGAGCTGATTCAGGGCTGGGAGAACGAGTCGGTGACTCAGGTGTGACACCCTGCGCCTCGCTCGCCCGCAGCACACGTGTTTTTTATGGAGTTTTACCCCAGACCTGAGCTCCTTCTGTCCTGCTCTTGCCTCAATTTGCCTCCTTGCAGTGACATTCTGGATGAATCCCTTCATCCCAAGCAGATGTGAAAGGGTCTCCAGAGGTGCCCACCCCCACCCTGCCAGGTCAGAGCATCACTCGGGGCAAGGGGCACAAGGACATCACTGGCCCGGGGGGACACCTCCTCAGCCACTGGCCTTCTGCCCAAGGCTTTCTCCTGCTCTGCACGCTTCAGTGGTGCCTTCACAGCATTCGCTGTGCCAGGGCAGCCCCAGGCCTCGGTGCCAGCTTCAGCATTGAAGGAGCCGGCAGAGCCACCGTGGCTGGGTCACCCCAGGAAGGCAGGGACAGAAGGGAGCTGCGGACATGGGGGTGCAAAGGGCTTGGTGACAGACCCATGCTACCAGCACCCCCTGAACACAGCCCTTCTGTCTCGGGCAGGGACCCAGGTCTCCATCCCCTCATCCCTCCCAGGGAAGCAGCTTGGGATGAGCTGTGATGCACACACCACAGCAGCAGGGCTGACACCCAGCCGAGTCACAAACCTGGTTTTACTCTTAAAACCACTGCAGAGTCACTCACATCCACCAGTTACCCAGCCTGTGCCTCTGCCAGGTGAACAGCGAGGGGAAAAATTATCAGCAATTTGTTGAAAACTACACAGGGGAAATTCACTGCCCTGCACACCCCACCATTGTGACACGCTGTGTCACCCCAGTGGCACACAGGAGAGGCGGCGGGTGTAAGGACAGGGCTACCAAGAGGGCTCTGTGGCCACCGAGAGCCCCAGCCCAACACTGATGGCTCTGCGCTCCAGCAGAGCTGCAGACCAGAGTTGGCGTCTCCGCAGCAGCAAACGGGAGCGTAATCAGGGAGAGGGGAGGGGAGGCTGGAAGCAAAAGGCAGCAATAAATCACTTCCCTGCTGCTACCCGAGGAGATATAATTAAGTTTCTGCCTAAAGTGGCGTTGCTGACGGCCGTCCTGGAATGAGCGAAACACAACGCGCGAGGTGAGGCTGTCACAACACAGGAGCAGAGCTCCAGGTGCTCCCGGCGCCACGGAAGGTGCTCAGCGAGGGAGCTGCGATCCCCGCACGGGAGCGGCAGGGAAGCACAGCGCTGCGCGTCCCGAAAGGGCTCTGCTGCCCCTGCCCAGGGTCACCCACACCCGCCACAGAGGGTGGCATGCAGAGACCTGCCACGGTGCCGAGCTCGCCAGCCCGTGTCCCTGTCCAGCCAGGCTTAACTCTGAGCACACAGAACGTCCGCTGACCTCCAATGGATTATTTGCAGGCTAGCCGGGGCGCGCTGCAGGCGCGGGGTCGGGATGCTCTGTGTCACACCCCAGGGACAAAAGGCACAGATGCTGCCCGATGCTACCATGGTGGCTGGCATCCCACCTCCAGCCCCAGCTCCCTCCCTGGCCAGGAGCAGCCTCCAGAGCAGCGAGCAGGGCCCGGCTCAGCTGAGAGCACCCAGCTGCCATCTGGACGGATCACGGGATTTTTTTTTCCGTGCATCTCTGAAGGAGAGGGTGGGGGGGAAAGGCTGAGGAGAAACCAGGCTGCAAAATGAATTCAGCATCAATTATTCTAAAATATGCGTGTTAATATGGGCAGGGCTCCGCGGCTGCATGCGTCTCCACTGCTGCTCATTGCAAGCACCAAAACGTGACCCGGGAAGATGACAGCATCTCGCGTCTCACTTTTACACAAACACGAGCCGGGGAAGGGGGATATTAAAAAGGGAGACAATGCTGCATATTAAAATGCCACAGATGGAGCCTTCTGCAGCCTTTGCAGTCTGCCTCGGAGATTATTGCGGGGCCATATTGTATTAAAAATGGGGGTGGGGGGTGGGTGTGTTATTTATTTATTTTTTAAACAAATCCCATCTCCTACTCATGCCGGATGGATGGAGTGAGCTCTTGAGCCCCAGCCAGCTTTTCCAGCGAACCCACATGAAAAATGCATTTCCATTAATACAAACTGTTTGCAGTAGGTAAATTAATTCTGGAAATGGTTTTCATACATGGCAAATTATACGTTCAGTGAAAACACGAGGCGATGCTCCCCAGTCATAATAAAAGCCCTGCCTTGCCTTTAATGAAGCGGGGCTGCCAGGTGAAGGCTGGAACAATTAAACACCAAATAAGTAAAGAGGTGAGTAAAGGCCGAGCGGGTCTGGTGGTGCTGGGAGGCTGTTGGGATCCCACAGCGATCCCAGGACTTCCCAGTGAGCAGCAGGAGGGGAAGGAGGGGCCCATGTCCCCTCCCATCACTGAGGGTCCTGCTGTGGAGAGGTGCAAGGGGTGGTGAAGTTCACGGGCACAGCGGGGAGGAGCGCAGCGTGGCCGTGGAGCAGCAGCGGGCACTGCCAACCTGCTGCCACCTCCCAGGGGAGAAACGAGCCCAGTACCGAGCTCCCTCCTCACAAGTTTCCCTTTTGCTCTCCTTCACCAGCTCCGCTCGCGGCGAGGGAGGCGATAAATACTGATGGAATGCCCATGTGCCCCAGCCCTGCACGCAGACCCGCTCATTTCCCCCAGCGTGTCACAGTCCTCCTGCCAGCGCCAGCACCAGGCCAGCCTGGATCCGTGACACCGCACGGGTCGGGGTGTCGGGAGATACCGAGATACCACTGGAGGTATCGACACCTCTGCTGCCACCGTCCTGCCCTCCCTGCCTGGAATTTCAGGCTCATTTCCACCAACTGCCTTCAGCTTCCTTCGGTGCCAAGCTTGCACCCGGTGACCCAAGCTGCCGGGGTTTTGGGGTGCCAGCACCGCTGCACCCTTCATCAGCACCCCCTGCGCCCCCAGCCCCTCTCGGGCAAGCTGCCTCCGGACCAGCTGCGTTTCCCTCCACAGCTCGGACCCCAAGGCGAGGGAGGGAGGGCAGGTACGATGCCCTGGCAGCGCAGGAACCATCTCAGAGCGAGTATCCATCCCCGCATCTGTCGCGGGGAGCAGGGAGCCACGGAAGGAGGGGGCAGCATTTCGTAACAGCCTGCCGCGTTGGAAAACAAAGAATGATAACGAATCTTTTAGTCACCTCCTAATTACATATTCCGGGTGCATTAAGGAAGGAGAAATGCATCTCAGGTCACTGCCTGTCACGGCGACAAAGGCCCGTGATGAGTTCTGTATTCAAAATATTTGCACTAATTACCAGCAGAGCTCCCCTCTGGAAGCGCGGGGAGGGGAGGCGGCGTTTCCCCGGGGAAGCAGCTCGCAGCCCGCGCTGCTGTCGCCGCACTACACATAAATATACTTGTGCACGGGTGTATTTTTACCAACGTGCCCGTGGATGTATCCATGGAGAAAAGCCTATAAATGCCTAACACCCATCTTGTGGGGCTGGAGAGCAGGAGCAGCAGCAGAGGGGCTCTCTCCCTCGCCCCTGCAGGCCCTGGGAGCGCTGTGGGCTGAGACACAGTGGCCCCCGCTGGATTTCCTAGGGTGGGAGCGGGTACTGTCACCCCGGGGTGACTGCTGCAGCCACGGCACGGTGAGATGGAGAACGACCCTCTGCCCACACAGCCACCCAGGGGAGGGGGAAACGAACGCAAATGGCCACTGACCTTCACTCAGTGCAGAAGGAGGTGCATGGGGGAAAAAATAACAACGCACCAGAAGTTTCCCAGGCACCGTCCCTTTCTCTAGAGCAGCAGGAATCACACTGTCCCCATGTCAGTGGCTCTAATAACCCAGAGAGGAGCTCCCACCAGACACCCTCTCCCTCTCTGCCTGAGCCCACCTCCCAGGGAGGCCAAGAAGGATGGGCAAACAGTTCCCAGGCTCCCACACCACTGGTGCTTGCAGGATCCTATTGTGAGCAAGGACCAAAGACATTGGGTACATGCTGCTTGCCCCCCAGGCTGCTCCTGCCACCCAGCAGGACACAGGGCACAACTCCTCCTCATTTGATGCAAACTAACCCGTGTCAAAAGCCAAGCAGAGCAATCCCTGAGAGCCCTGGCACTGCCTGGGGCCACCGAGATGGCCCGTGGGTCACATCTTGGTGTCAGTCTCTTGGGACTCCACATCATTTCCCCTGCTTGATGCTAGCCACCAACCCACACAGCCTTCCTGCTGCACCAGACCCAACCTGCCCACATGCTACACAGCAACCCCTTTTCCTCAGCAAGCATTTAATCTGAGTGGACAGGAGCAAAATCATGTAGATATAAATGGGGCAAGGAGAAAATAGCACGCTTCAGGTTCCTCAGGAAAGCATATGGGAACAGGAGACTTATTAATAAATTCTTCTTTGTTCTGTATTGTCTGTGATAAATAGCCACACTCAGCATCAATAACTGCAAACATCCTTGGGAAAGAGAGACATGCAGGAACCCATCACGCTGCTGCAAGCGGAGAATGGATTCAATTTCAGTTTTGAAGGCAAATTTCACAGCCCTAAACAAAATTATCTGAGGGGGCTGCTGTGGCCACACACGCAATAAATGTAAGGTTATGGCTGCTAAACCAGGAGAACGTTTCCCAAGAGCTGTAATAGCTTAAGCTAAAGGACAGGAAAAGAATAGCCCTGTTCAGGATGATGCCTTTGGAAAAATAGCATTTGTGTTTCCAAATAAAAAAATGTTTTTATTAAGGGAACACAACGCTTCTGGAATGTTATGGCCCCAGAGATTACTCAAACCCCCACCCTTTGCTGGCATCCGAAAGCAAATTTCCATGAGATTTTAAACACTGCTGAGACCTCCATAATTTGGGGGTAGGAGGGAAAAGAGAGCAGTAGCAAGAGACACTCCTAATGGCGAAGACATGAAAAACGCAGCTTTATTTTTTGATGATTGCATTAGATTTTTTTTTATCGCCGAGATGAAAAATGAGCAGCTCCCCCCTCCTAACTCACTGCCTGGGGACTGGATTCCTCTCTGCCACGCGAGGAGAGGCGCTGGCAGCAGCGCTGTGCGGGGAGGGAGGGGTGTTTGAGAAGAGCCCACTCCGTGGTGGAGAAACGGCAAACTGGTGCAAAGTGCAGGCACCGAGGGCAGGAGGAAGGGCACGTGGCTAGATTTGCAGGTGAATGGCTCACAGCTTCCATTTTCCTGAACAATTTCTCCCCTGGGTGTGTGCACAAGTCCCCTGGCAGCTTTGTACCTGCAGGGACAGCAGAGCTTTCCCCCCGCCACTCGGCTGGGGCAGGAGGAGGTGTGTGCACACCTGGGATTACATTTCCAGCGCCATGAGAAGCTCAGCACTGCTGCCAACGCTCCCTTTGGGCACAGTGGGCAAGTTTCAGAGTGTTGGCACAAAAGTGAGCGTGTCTTGCTGGAGTTCAACCCGACTGAGAGGCACAAGTGCTAAAGGAACCGATTTGCTTTGCGACAGGGCATCCCCCTTTTCTTTCCTGTCAACCCTCTGTTCTGTAACCACTTTTTTCCCTCATGCTTTAACTTAGAGCACCATGAGTATAAAGGATAAAGTGCATTTAGAGTTTTAATGCTGAGAAAGATATCAGCCCGACGTTTTAATAACACTAATGCCCTGGAATTTGCAGAATTATCACTGTAATGCATATCTCAACACCGGTCCCTCCGCTGTGCTTAGTACAAGCTCTGTTCCACATTAAACACCATGGGCTTTCCTCTTGCTCAGGGTAAAGAAATGAGCCCCTTCTACGGAGAGAGATTTTCCAGCACCACGTGCAGAGACATCCTAGGGATTACCACCTTCTCCCCACCAGGCTGTAGACAACCGTACCTCTCCCTCTCCCTCCCAACGAGCTCAGCTGCAGTGACAACTAAAGCAACGTTACAAAGATATGAATGCTGTTTCTAATGGGCTGCTTTTGTCTCTTTGCACAAAACCGAGCACTCTGGAACAGCAGTTTCTTCGTTTGCCTCCTGCAGAATCATTCCCAAGCCACTGCTTGTACATCCTGCAGTTCACTTCGATGTTACTCAAATGACTTGGTCCTTTGCCTGTGTCAAGCCAGAAATTCATCCTCAGCCAGTGCGTGTAAATCAGCACGGAGAGGATGCAGTTTGGATGACGCAGTAAGGGACAGACGAATAGGAGGGACTCCCATTCCTGTCCACAGAAACAGGGTGGAAAGAGATGGATGTCAACGAGCTCTCCCGTGATGGACACTCGAGCACCCACCACGCTGCACGACGGGGTCGCTGTGAGCCCTGACAGCCAGGGTGGCCACAGGACACACTGGGAGCTCAGAGAATGGCAGGAGCTGCCCCATCCCTGTCTGTAGGGGAGCTGTGTGAGCCAGCAGCACCCACAGCTTCACCTGCCCACTCTCACACCTTATGTCCAGCCAGAGGGGCAGCTAAAACCATTATAACACAGAGACAAGCAGCAGAGGGGAACACCCAGGTTCAGTCCTGAAATGTGTCCCCACCTTCATCTTCTGGTGTCTCTGCTCCCAGGCACCAGCACAGCTCCAGCCATGAAACACCCACTCATCCCCTGCTTCTGCTTCTTCAGAGGAAACCGAGTCCTTGCACTTTCTGCCTCCCTTCTTTCATGTCCAACCCTAAATGGGCTGACAGCATCCATCAAATGTGATGTAAAAATGTAGATGTATTAAAAAGTTATAAGCCCAGAAGTCTGTAAAAAATACAGCTAAATCTCAGCCAAGGCCACAGCCTTTCAGAGAGTTCAGACCTAGTGATGGGAGGGAGGAAACTGCTTCCCTTCGTGCCTTGGAACCACACACGTGCTGCTCGGCAAAGCCCGACGGTCACAGGCACCAGGACACTTGCCTGGCTTCCAAACCCCTCTCCTGTGCGCGCAGCCCCCACACTGTGACCGGCCTTAATGAGCGGGGATTGGAAAGCAGGGTTTGACAGAGGCTCAAAACGAGCTCAAGCTTCCAGGCAAAGTCAAGCGCAGCAGTAACGAAGTGGCAGGAAGCCCAAAGAGTAAATGAGACTGTTATAGCTCACGTCTAATGAGTGACACGAGGTAACGCTGGCAAATTGCTCACCTAGAGACAGCGTCACCGCGTTCCTGATGGATGAACCAGCCTTTTTTTCCTCCCTCATCAGCACACATCACAGTGACTGATGGCGCACGTTTCCCTGACGGCGCTGGAGACTGCCACAACCGTTTGCCAAACCCAGTCCTGCTAGGAGTGTTTTGGGAGAAAATCAAGGAGCACTGAGGTGAATCCTCTGCTGACACGACCTGGAAAAGCTCCCCAAAGGTCAGGTAAGACCAGCTGTGTGCCTCCAACCCTTGGCTGCTCGCAGACACGATCCTGACTTAAAACAACCCACGAGTACATGACAGGGAGCCAGTGCATTTGGTGTGAGGCTCCTGGGCAACGTTAAAAGCACCGAAGCAGCTGAGAGCGCAATGGTTTTGTGCACGAGAACGAGTGGATGGTGGCTGACCTGCTGCCAGAGTGAGGTAAAGCACTGCAAGGTTTCGTGGGCACCATCGCATCCCACATCAGGGCTGCCCCTGCTGGGTACCACTGGCATGGGCCGTGCTGCCAGCGCTGCCCGCCACGCGGGGACGCCTCACGGCTGAGCTGCGATGCGTAAAAGGATTTACAGATGTAAAGCCACATCTCGATAACGCTTGGAACAAATCCCTGACATTCTTCACACAGCTCTGCACTAACAGGTTCGGCTCTAGCAGAGTGGAAACGGCAGCTCCCCGCTCCCTCCCCGTTAACCGTTTGAAGCCTTCTCCCTTCGGAAGCGAGGAGGAGCCGGAGCGCGAGGCAGGACTCTGCGCCGACAATTATTCCCCATTCAGGACTAGCCATTTGCATGCAGTTCATTTGTGATGCAGAAAAGCTTGAACCTGTCATTATTGCTTGGCATCAGTACAGCGCTGTGAAAAGACACCGCTCGGAACATGCGCACAGCGCGGCACCCTATTTTCTTTAATCTAGGCTAAAATGACAATGAGGGAGAGCAGGAGGGAAGGAAGGAGGGAGAGGGAAATGGGGAAAGCAGCTTTTCCATACACAGGAGTTTGATGCTCTGACAAGGCAGGCGCAAGAGTTCCGCGCAGGGCTCCAAAGGTTTGCACAGGGACGATGGGGGCAGGCTGCAGTGCGTGCAGATGACTTTGGCCTGGACCACTCCGCACAGCTGGAATCTGCTCAATACAATTATCCCCAGGAAGGGCTCCAGCAGCCACCATCCTGCTGTGTGCACACAGCCCGGCCAAGCAGGAGATGCCCAGAGGCCTCCCCGACTCGTGCACGCGCCCAGCACCCCGCCACAACAAGATGGGGCTGGCAGCAAAGTCAGGGGAGCAGATGGAAAGCAAAAGCCCCGTGAAAGCTCTGCTCCTCATGGCTATTTTCTGTCTCCTCCCAACGAGCAGGGACGACAAACGCCTCTTCTCCAAGGCCAGGCTGGTGCAGCGTGCGGGGAGGCAGTGCTTACGGCTGACACCCTCGAGGGGGCCCTGGGGACGGTGGGGGACACTGCCAGGCAGCTCCAGCCTCCAACCCCTTCACCCAGCACCCCAGCACCCCCCCACACATGCCGATGATATCAGTGGCTGTCTGTATTTTGGATGGTGCCAGCAGCCAGCCCCTCCCTACATCCAGCACCAGGCTGGAGACACACGAGATGCCAGCGTGGGCACACGTGGACTGACCCGAAGGGCCAACGCTGGGGTCCAGCCCGGTGCGCAGCTTGGTGCACCTTGGCTCCCCGAAGGAGACCTTGCCATCACCGTGCCCACAGGGCAGCCACCTCCAGCCCAGCCCGTTTCAGGAAGAGGCACCACCGTGCCATGCAGGTGATTTAGGAGCCTGGATCCCATTAGGATTCACTGCCAGCAGGGAATCTAACTCCCTTGTTACCTTTGAAATGAGCGGAGCTACACATGAATATTAAACACCACCTCGTTCTAGTCCCAGGGAAAAGAAGCCAGTCTTTGAGAATCCCTCATTAAGATGCACTGGACGCCTCGCACAGGGAGCCCGAGAGCCAATTAAGCAGGGCTGGAACAATCCTAAAACGAAGCTGCATGCCCAGTTTGGCTCCAAGCCGCTGGCGGAGCCGGTGTGGGTGCGCTCCCCACGGTGCCCAAGCCCCAGCTGTTCCCAAACCCTCTCCCAGTCCATCCCAGCTCCATGGCTCCCGGTGCCACGCCGTGCCACACCATCACCTCCAGAGAGGAGCTGCTTGGCACCTCCCCACAGGGATGGGGCTCTTCCCAATGCCAGCTCCTTGCTCCCCGCATGGAAGAGGAAAGGACCATCCACAAAGTTTATCTGCTGGGTTTCCAGCGCTGTGGCTCCTGTGCTGGATGGTGGGTGATACCCTCAGACAAGCCCGACGTGGCTCCCGACTTTGGAAGGACTCTCATCCTGTGGCTCAGCCTCATCCCACCAGCAGCCCCCACTTCCAAATCCATTCCTATACTTCAGATACAAAGATTGTCTGGCTTGAAAAATGAAGCTGCCCTTCACAGATGTAATAGAGAGATCAATTCTCCTTGCAGCAGGTTTCCAAGTGAAAGCAGGGAACTTCCTCCATTTCTCCTCCAGACGGGGCTGTCCCTGCACCCCAGCCCCATGGGTGCTTGGCTGGAGACCCCCAGTCCCCCCAGACCCGGGCAGCAGCTCTGCACAGACCCCTCTCCCTGCCAGCGACAGGAGGGGGTGGAGGGAAATGGAAGAGAAAATTGTGGATATAATTTATAATGCCTCATTAATTTGACAAATGCCGCTTCACGCGCGCTCTCCGTCAGCCCGTCACTGTCCCAGAAGCTGCTCCATCACCAGCTACTTCAGCTGGAAAAATCTACCTGCAAAACCCTGCTGTTCAAAGGGTGGATGGATTGCCACCGACTGTCACAGCAGTGGCTTGAGCCACCCCTGGAAAAGCAGTCAGATGGGACAGGAAAAAGACACCTTCTAACCCAGAGGGAACGGGGAGTGGGCACATCCTGCCCAGCACATCCCATCAGCTCCCTCTCTTCCCACAAGGACTCAGTGAACTCTCACCTGAGCCCTGTTCCAGGCAGAGCCAATGTGAGAGGCACCTGGGAAAGGAAACCACCGACCTCCCCAAAGCTGAGCAGCTCCAACCACGACCCTGCCGCCCCCGACCGAGCGCGCACCCGCACCAACTGGCACCCAGGACTTGGCTCCCTCAGGGAAAACGAGGGGAGGAGGCTGGAGAAGATGTATGTGCACAAGGCAGCATTAGCACAACTCCATTAAATAATTCTTCCAGGGCGCGAGTTAAATGGCAGCACGGAGCAATCGGAGACAATAAATCCCTGGTTATAAATTCTGCACTGTAAGAGTGTCATCGTCACCCTGGCTGGCTGCAACGGGCCCTGGCTCAGACCCTCTCCCTCCACCTCCAGCCTGCCAGCCCCCCTCCCCGTCCCGCTCCAGGAACTCCCGCGCCCCACCAGGCGCTCCCGGGGTGCTCTCAGCACAGCGCGGGAGGGATGTGCCGCTCGGACCCACAGCACAGCACCAGGGGCACTTCCCAAAGCGGGGACATCTCCCAGGGTCCTCCCAGCCCCCAAACACCGAGCCCGGGGGACAACGCGGAGAGGGGAGAGGAGGAACCCGAGGTGCCACCCGTTCACCTCGCTGCATTCCAGCTCTGCCTGCTCGAGCCGTTATTTCCTGCAAACACACTGCGCTGCGGGACGCCGCCGATATTTTATAAAGTTAATAACTTTTTTTTTTTTTAATTGGATGAGTTTATAGAATCGTGTGAGCAATTAACAATAATTACGTTTAAGACACTTAAATTCCAGGATGCACCACAAACACTAGAATATTAAGCTATAAAAACCCTCGATTGTACATTCAAATTACATTAAGGGTCTGTTGGAAGGAACACACTCGGTTTCAAGAGCCCCACTCTCTCCTGTTTATACAACGAGGTTACAGCAGACGTTAGGGCATGGCAGGAGCAGCCCTGTCCCCGCTGACATGTGCCCAGCTCAGCTAACACTGCCCAGCAGCCCCCAGGGAGGTGGCACAGCCTCTCTGGGCACTCCTTTCCCGGGAACCAGGCACGGCCTCGCATTGGATTTCGCTGCGGACGCAGCCCCGCTGCCGTTCCCGGGGGGAAGTTGGGCCAGTGCTTATTTCATCTCACTCACCAGGTGCCAAACTGCATTATTGATGGAGGCTCTCAGTGACAGGTAAGGCGTTTCATCGCTGCATCTTTAATAATGCAGGAGTCATGATCCTTCACGGTAAAATGTCAAGGAATTCTCGAGTTACCCTGGCCAGGCAGGGAACTCGTTCCCTCTCCTACCCAAACCTGGGGCAGAGGGCTCACCCCAGCACCCCCCTGCTCCACGGCAGACGGTGCTGGCAGCACCCCAGAGCACGGACACGCTGCCTTCCCCATGGGACCCCCAGGCAGCACCCGGGCCAGGAGCCTGATCAGCAAGTGCTGGAGCAGCACCACAACCAGGGGAAAAAGAAGGGATAACCAGAGCAAAGACAGGGATAACCACAGAGAGCTGCCGTGCCTGCAGCCGTGTGCCCAGCGCTGTGCCCCTGCTCCCAGCCCTGCCACCTCCCCAGCCATGGATGCTGCCAGAGGCTCCACCTTGCTCCCTGTGCAGCACCGTACAGACCCATTTAATGCATCCCAGCCCCAGAAAAGGGCAGTTTGAGGCACGAAGGCTGCAGGGCCAAGGAACAATAGCAGGCTAATGTCTCCATTTTGCGGCATGCAGGCGCAGCTGGCGCGTGCCTCGGGCAGGGAAAGGGCCTCTCAGAGCTGGCACGGGGAAGCCATGCAGGTGGAACCCGTGATGCACAGGCACTGTCCCATCCCCGACACCCTGGGGTGGGCTGAGTGGAGGTGGCCAGCACCCCGCCCTGCCTCTGGACCCCGCTGCAGCCGGCGTGGGGTTTGCTCCAGCCTTTGTATTCCAGTGGTGCAGCCTGACATTTATAGGGGGAAGTTTTATTCCTGCTGTAAATAACCTCTAATAGCGTAGGTCATTACACTAATTACAGAAGATAATTAATTTTCTGATTCTCGTTAGGCCGTTGCGTATTCCAAGAAGAGCGCAGTTCATTATTTTCCCGTGCAATTATGACCTCCCTTCTCCTTCCCCTGCCAGCCCCGCCTCCAGGATTTCAACACCTTGTCAAGTTGTTTATCGCGCAGCCCTGGCGCTGGTGCGAAGACGAGGGGGCGCAGGGGCTCCTCGCTTCCTCCCACCCCGCTGACGCAGCGCACGAGAGCGCCGTGCCGCAGAAGCCACCTCGCTGCCTTGCACGGGCTCTCACGGACGCTCTTTGGCCACGACGTGCTCGGTTCCCAGCGGCACCACGCAACTTCCGCCACGTGCTGGGCACCCACCACCACCTCCTGGGCACCCACGGCACAGGGAGCACCCTCTGGGGCTACAACACCTCTCCCAGAGCCACGTGGGATCTTCCAGAGGCCGAGAAGGGCACAGCCCCATCAACAGGAGGAAAACACGCTCAGAAAACGCCCCCTGCAAGCACCCGAGCTGCTGGTGCCTGTTAACACGCACAGATTGGCGACTGCTCTCTCGCCGCAGCACCGGTACCAGACCCAGGCTGCGAGCAGGAACATCTGCAGGACCTCACCCCGCAGGCACCCACCACCTCTCAGGTGCCGATGGCGAATAAAGACAACGTGGCACCCAGCAGCTCCCACAGCTCCACTGTCCTCACCCCACCCAGGACCATACAGCACCGCAGGAAAACACTGGGCAGTGCTGAGAGAAATGCAGAGGGAAGAGCAGCTCCGGGGACACAGGAATGCTGAGCTGCAGCACCAGCATGGCCAGCAGTTCCAGGAGGGCAAAGCATTCACCTCTTCTTCTTGGCCAAACGCCTACGGAGAGGGAGCTGTGGCTGGAATAGCAAGCCAGATCCTGGCTGCTTGGGGCTGGAGACAGCCTGGCTCAGCAGCCATGCTGTAAATCTGGGTCTCAGATGGGTTTTAGTGGTAATCAATTGTTAGAATGAACATGCATCCCTCAACCAGCTAAGTGGAATATGATGCTTTAAGTCAGTTCCAACGAGCAGGGGCAGATGGATGGGGGCTAAGGCAGCTATAAGGGCGTTTTCCCACTGCTCAGGGCTGGGTGCCCAGGACCACCTTTCCACTCGCCCCGACAGACCCTTCATCGCAAACCCACAGACAGAGAGCACTTAAAGCCAAGAGAAGGGGGAGGCTGCTTTGCCTGGCACACAGGCGACCCGCGGAACTCGCTGCCACAGGATGCTTGGCGAGTCCAGGAGCACAGACCAAGCTGACAACACACACCTCCTGTTACAGCAGAGAATGAATTTGTAAAAGGCACGTAAACCCCCGGTGCTTCGAGGCATCAGCTGAGCGCTAAGGAGGATTAGGAGGAAATATCTCCTGTGGAAAGCTTATTCCACATGAATTCCACTGAAGGGATCCTTTCATCTCTCCCTGGAGCATCTCTTCCCCTGGCCTGATGTGCCTTGGCACTTGTGGAGCTCCTGTAATATATTTGCAGGCAGCGATCTGCCCGCCAAGGTTGACAGCTGTCTCCATCACCCTGCCGCCTCCTGACTGACAGTGGGACAGTGGGACAGCTACCCATGCCTGGTGGGACAGCTATCCACCCCTGGCAGGACAGCCATCCATCCCCGGGTCACACAGCCACAGCACCTGGCCTCACCGGGATGAGTCGGGAACGCGCTTTGCTCCCAGGCTGGGTGGTGTGAAGGGGCTCTGAGCTGCACAGCGTTTGCAGCTCAAGGAGAAGCCACTGATGCAGCTCAGGGACTGCATCATATATAATAAAATAAAACTGCATCATATATAATAAAATAAAAGCAGCCACAGGCATCCCCCCAGCAGCCTTTTGTGCCCAGCATCCCTCAGAACCACTGCTCCAGTGGGGTTTCCCTCCAGTGTGGGAAAGCATCACCTCTGAGTCAGGGGAAGGGAAAGGGTTAAGTGAGTGCCATCTCCCCTCTCCTTTGCCTCGGAAAGGAGAGGCACTGAGTGCATTAAAAACTGGGTTAAAAATGGCTCTGCTCTACCTATCTGATCTTCTTTGTACTAAAAGCCCTCAAAGAGCGGCAGGTTTTCACGCAGAATTTCCCCGTCTAATCCCCTTTTGTGAGCTCCGATACCGGCACCGCCACACAAACCTCGGCCAGGCGGTTTAGGAGGGATTACACGCCCTCAATCCTCCAGCAGGCGGGAGGAAAATGGTTCCTCAAATCAAAATTTTACACAAACCGGTATTTGAGAAATAATCAAAGCGCAAATCCCTGCTGCGGGGATTTCAGGAGGGGGGGGAGGAGGGGGGTAGGACGCCACAGGAAGGGGTGCACCCAGCCCAGCACCACCATCCCTGTGGCCCTGGCACCCTCCCCACTGGCCCTGGCACCCTCAAGCCCAGACCAAAGCAAACTCAAGAGCACCCCAAAGCATAACCCATGCCACAGCCCTGGATGGGGGTCCCAGTGCTGGGGGACAGGAGGGGATGTGCAAGGGTGTTTTGCCAATCACGAGGCCCAGTACAAAGGACACAGCCAGCAGAAAAACAATCCAGTGAGTAGATTCTATTGCATGTAGAGGAGTCAGTATATAGGGGATTGCTGGGGGTACAGACAAGTCAGATCACAAATAACAGATATCAACCCCAGGAATGACATAGCATGACCCATAATGGATGGAATAAACAAAGACACAAGGTAACCCATGGGAAAAATGGGAGACAACCAAGTCAATAGGGTGATCACACACGACAGAGGTAACCCCATGTTGCCTCCCCACAAAGCCCACGTTTGTAAGTGCCAGACCTGACTGGGATCCAGTTGCATGAGGAGTCAGGAGGTCCTTCCCCAACAGGAAACTCTGCAGAGTGCATCCACCTCACAGACAGACACTCCAACTCTCCCTGCCAGTGGTCCCAGCTTTTATACCCAAAGCAGGGCACCTGGCACTCATTGACCCAATGGGGGGCACCTGGCACTCATTGACCCAATGGGGGCACCTGGCACTCACTGACCCAATGGGGGCACCTGGGGCTTGTTCACCCAAGGGCTTTCCCTGCAAGGTCAGCCCCACCTTGGAGGAAAGCCAAAAGGCAAACTCATCCCCTCCTCTTAAAGGGCCATGGGGACCACCCATATGTCAACCTTAATTCAGGGCTGGGGGTTCAGACCCCAGCACTTCAAAGGGGGAGCTGCTCCTCACCCCCTGCCCATGCAGCTCACAACTGTCAGGGGAACCCAGTGTCACCGAAGCCAGTCAATAACCATCCTTCCCATGGCCAAGCGTGCTCCACGGGGCTCTGCACGCGCCTTTGGCTCGGCTTCCCCCATGAAATATTGCTGGTGCCACTCCTGTAATATATATGTCAGAGATGCAACCTCATTTTATTGATCTCTCCTAGCTGCCGGGGTATCTGTAGTGGAATTAATACGTCTGTATCACCGCAGAAAAAAAAAGGTAAAGCCCATCTGACAGTTTCAATTAAGGCAGCGTGAAAAGCGATTTGCGTAGGAGCGCGGGGCTTGGCGGGGGAGAGGAGGGCAGCCCGCCGGCACGCGGCTGCTCGCTCGCATCTGGGTAAGTGAAGTGATGTCCTACAGGGAGTGATGGGGGCCAGAGCCACGCCGGGGCCGTGGCTGTGGCGGGCTGACAGCCCCCCAGCCTGCTGCGCTGCGGCCGTGGGGAGGGGACTGTCTGAAAGGTACGGCCAAACGCAGCAGAGAGGGGAGATGCATTTCCCTGCGGAGCAGCCCAGGGTCCCGGTGGGAATCTCAGGGTCCGTCCCGTGCAGCCTGAGCATCACCAGTGCGCAGCCCCTCCACCAGGCACCGGGAAAAACCTGGCACAGCCGGGTGGACCCAGCTCATCCCTCCCTGGGGGCCTGGAAGGGGTCTGCGGGGAGCAGGAGACCCCAGGGATGTGCTACCTGTGAAGCAAAGTTATAACCACATCCACCCACTCCTGCCAGGCCCGTGGAGAGCTGTGAAATATCCGTGCTTTCCGCCACTCACGGGAAGAGCTGCCAGCCACAGTCCCACCCGCACCCAGCCCCCCATGTCTGTGGATGCAGTGACCCCGCATCGTCTCCTTTCTCCCCGATCTGGGGCAATGCTCTTAACTCCACCACAAAATGAAAAGCCACGTGCCCACATAAAGCAATTAAGATCTTGTTTGTGACACCTCCAGACAATGCCCACCCAGTGCAGGGCCTGGCAGCTGTCGGAACATTTGGCTCAGTCCCAGCAGGACGCACAAACAACGCGTGAGTGCTCGGGAGCGCTCATCCCCGCCAGCAGCAAAGCCCCTTCCTAACCCCCTCCCCCAGCGAACCCGGCTGGGGGGGTCCACAGAGCCCCTCTGTCCAGCCACGGGGGACAGTGAGAAATGAAATCCCAGGTGGAGCTTGCTGGCTCTCTCTGGGCACAGCAAATCACGGTGTCCCCCCGTTTCCTCGAACTTCTGCAAACCACCCCTGGGTCCCCCCTCGCCAGCAGCCCCCGCCTCGCAGCCCCGCTCCCAGCCACTCCCTTGCCCAGCACACGTGTGCCCACGCTCACCCAGCGCTGGGGCTTCTGGCCCCGAGAGCAGAGCATCACCAGCCACAATGACACAGTACCTTTTCCTTGGGGGTAATTACTTTTAAGTGTGTGCATCCTAACCACACTCAGAGGCCCCACACAGGACAAGGAGCCAACCACAGCAGGCAGGATGGACCTGCCAGCGCCAGCTCTGCCAGCCCCCGTTCACACCAGCACCCAGACACCTTTGGCTTTCGCACCCAGCACAGGGCACACGCCTCGTTCCTGCGGGACATCCTCTGCAGTCCTCCCCCCATTACTGCTTTTGGATTGCATTAAAGCAGAACAATTCAACACACCAGGCATGCCCTCCTGCCCACACCAGCCAGGAGCAGCAGTGCCTGGGCTTCTCCTCTCTCTGCATGCAAAAACCACTGCCTGAAAAAGCCCGACCAAGCAGCCCCCCATGCCTCTGGATGTGCCCCCATCCATGGGGAAGCATCGCTGCTGCTTCTGCAGCGCTGCAAAGTGCACTGACAAGGATTGATTGACTTAGCTTCAACAGTTTAATCTTCTCCTTCCCTCAAGTCCCCCGTGAGGAGCTTTCTGTGTTGGACTCAAGGAAAAAAAAAGTGGAGGGGGGAAAAAGGTAAAACACAAGCACAAACCCCCCCCCAACACACTCCATACCTTCTGGCAAAGCCCAGAGCACCACTTACAGAACACCCTCCCTCGTTCCATTATTTATAGCACGACTGAAGGAGGGAACCACCCGGAGCAGCGGAGTTCCGCCGAGCTGGCTGCAGAGCCCCCACGTGCTGGGGTCCCGGGGACAGCCCCCCCACAGCTCTGCATGGCACTGGTCCCACAGCACCACCCAGTAATTACCACTGGATTACAGGCAGGCTGTAGCCCAGCTGCCTCAAATCCACATAAGCCTGATCAATAGCAATTTATCAATAGATCGATCAATCACGTCTGCTAGCAAATATCTTCCCAGGCGGCCCAAATCCCATTACGCCGGGTCCCCGAAGGCGCCGCCGGATTAAGGACGGCGTAATCCGCTCCTCGGCGCAGGAGCCTCGTGCCCAAGCTCGCAGCTGGGGCCGCCCTGCCTGTGCGGAGCGAGACTTGGAAAGGAAATTAAACCAGCACAGGGCAGGAGCCAGCTCGGGCTGGGCAGGGACGTGGGGAGCGATGGACCTGGGAGGGATGGCAGCTCTCAGCCACGGTGTCGGAGCCCTGTGCCCTCGAGGGCAGGTCCCTGCTCCTGGGATGAGGGCAAAGGCATCCTCGAATGCACGAGCTGCTGCACCAGCACCCTCCTCCCTCGGGGCACCGTGGCAGGGCCAGCAGGACACGCCGTGCTGGAGGTCTCCCCTCCTTTAATAGGATCTGTTGTCTGGCAATCTAATTTGGTCGAGGAAAACTAATGACAACAGGGCCCTGCTCTGCAGCAGGGATTAGCCCAATCAGCCCAGAGTGGCTACTTTATTGTTCAGCCCCTGGCACCAGCTGTGCCCACGTGCAGTCACCCCACAGAGCCCCCGGGGCGGTGCTGCCCCAGCTGCCCACCCCTCACAGGGGGGTCCGGGGGCTCCTCCACGCACGGGTACATCCCAGCCAAGGGCAAATCGCACAAATGCGGAAGCAGTCGGCGCTAATACGTGTTTTCCTTAGCTTTAGGGGATGTCTCCGGGTTAAAAACAAATCCCATTACTCAGGAGAAGGGCATGCCCGGCCCTGGCTGTCCCCAGCATCAATGGGGCAGCTTTTCCTGTGACAATCCTCATTTGTCCCCTCCAGAGCAGGTGTGGTCCCCTGGCCGGGGAGGGATGGAGGACAGCCCAGGGCTCGGGGGCTGGACAGGCGCTCAGCATCCCCGACACCACGGCGGGGGCAACGGGCTTCTCCCTCCCCTCATCCCCACAAACCCATTCGCTGTCGCTCAGACAAACACAGCATCGCTTCTGCTCCACGCAAAACACCCCGGAGCACCCATGGGGACAGAGCAGTTTCCAGCAGCACGTGGCGGATCGGGGATGGAGGAGGATGGGAGAGTGGGATAAAAGTGTGGAAGACACCCAGACTCTGAAAGCCCATGTGAGCCTGTTCCAAGGTTCCCAGTTTGGGCTGAGCCTGCTGTCCCCACGACGGGCAGGGAGGACAGGTAAGAGGGTCCCTGCTCAGCCTGGCAGGCAGGGAGGCAGAAGGAAGCTGAACATGGTGGGTAAATACCTGTATCAGCAGGGATTATCTCCTTCTGCCTGCAAATATTTGCTCACCAGAGCAGATACAGCAGATGCGAGTCAGACGCTCAGCCTTACACATGCAATCACACGCGCTCCAGCAGCTCCATAAATCGTGCAGTGACCAAAGGTTGGAGATCTGCTTATGGCTTCATCTCGTGGCCTCTGCAACCAAACGGGTGCTGCACACCGGGACCACGCAGCCGAGCCCCATCTTACACACAGGGCTGGCACCCGGGGTGGCACCCCAGGGCAGGGCAGGCCATAGGGGTGGGTCACCAGCTGTGGCACCACGGGACAGGCCTGGCACTGTCACCCCCAGCTGCCTGAGGAGCTGGGGCAGTGCTCGGGTGGGTTTCACAGCCTCTGCCCACATGCGAGGTGAAAAGCCGGGGCAGGGTGGGAGGGTTTAAATGACATGGAGGAGCCTCCGAGCAAAAAACTCTTGCAAAGACCTGCGAAGCTTTAGGAATTACAGCCCTGAGCCACCCGAGACACGTGTGTATTGACTCAGACCCAAGCCTTTAATAAGGCAGCTCACAGCATTGCTTTTACATTCATCCCTGGTACATGCTGAACATGCCCAGGACGAGCCAAGGTTCCAGCTACAGCACTCGCCGGGCTCAGCCGGGGGATTACCAGCCTTGTAACTACAGCTCGCCTCCTCTCCCCTTTCTTCCCTGGTTCTGTTCTTCCTTGGGGTCAGGTCAAAGCCGCTCCTCCCTCTCCCTGGGTTGTTTTGTGCTCTGCTTGCAGATCACACGCGCACCTCGGGGTCCCTCCTCTGCTCCGAGGTGCCTCCTGCCCTCTCCTTTTGTAGCTGCCGAGGAGCTGGGCACCGCAGCACTTTTTTCCAGTCATTTTAAAGGACTCACCTGAGCACCTCTGTGGCTGGCAGAGGGCTCTGGAACGCTCGCCGAAATTCAAACACCCCCCGGCTGCTGCCAGCACAGCTTGGCAGATTAACAGCACGGTGGCACCGCACACATCCAGCGCCGGAGAAGTGATGGCAAAGGGCAGGAGGAGACCAACCACGGACCCTGACTGAGGCTGGAGAGCATTAATGTGACCGACGTGCTGTCAGGCCAGCTACAGAGGCTGCCCCATGCCCAGGCGGGGGATCCAGGCTGGCAAAGCAGGCAGCGCGATGCTGGGCTGGCTCAGCGCTGCTCCGTGGGCACCGTGCCCATCCTCCAGCCCCTGCTGCCGTGTGGTGGCTGGCACTCTGCGCCGTGGCAGGAGCCGTGCTGTGCACGCACGACAGCCACACAGGGTGCAAGACACCGGCTGCGGCTTGGGACCACGGGAGGGGAAAGCTGGCAGCACGCGAGGGCGACGGCCTCGGAGCTGGGGCTGGGGGCGAACAAAGGCCGGGGGAGAGGGAGGCAGCCGGCGAGTCCCTGACCCGTGAAGGAGGGGCCCCAGGAAGGGCCCTCAGCCACCCACATGCTCGCTGTCAGCTCCACGCAGCCCCGTGCCCTGATGTGCCTCCCCCTGCGCTCTGCCAGCCCGGCCGCGGGCACCAGCCGGGAAGGGGATGCTGGGCACGCTGGCGCACACAGGGAGCATCACCCCACATCCACCACCCTGCAAGCATGCGGTGGGACACGGCACCCCACTCCTGCCCCACGGCAGGGACCCTGCCCCACGGCAGGGACCCACAGGCTCCGGCCACCCCAGCTTTGGGCAATGGCTTCTGTTCAGAGCACGGCCCCGCAGTCCTACGGCCGCGCTGCAGCCGCCGGTGGGAAGTCCCCTGCTGTTCCCTGTGTAGCATTTTATCTTAATAACATTTTATCTTGGATGACAAGCCTGTGTAATGTGGTTTAAAAGCCACGGCTACGCTGACACCGTAACGGGGGAGAGGGAAAAAAAAGCTCTTTTCTCCCGTCTAATACATTTGCTAAGGTCACAACTTCCAAACCTCTCGCTGTATCTCGCTCGCCGAGCTGGGAGCCGGCTTTGTAGAGCAGCTCCGAGCGGCGGGGAGCTCCAGCCCTGCTCCTCCCTCCCGTTCAGGGCTCCTGCAATAAAGGCTCCAGCTCTCGCTGCTCCTTGGCAGTTGCTGCTGGGGGAGCTTTTTTCCTCCCCCTGCTTCGTGCAGGAAGTGCCAGAGGCTCTGTGGGGGTAACTGCGAGGCTTTGCTGCACCCCAAGGCTGGCGGGAGGCTGAGCCCCACTGAGTGACGTGCCTGTCCCACCGCTGGGGTGACAGCAGCCTGGCTCTGAGGAGCAGGGAAGCCACCCACACCGGCAGCATGGCCAGGATGGGCTCAGCACAGCAGACCTGCTCCATCCCAGCTGCCTCCATCTCCACGGACGCGGAGCAGGCGAGAGCCCACCCTGTGCACAGCACTCTGGCGGTGCCCCTGGGAGGGAGAGGAGTCTCCCCTCACCCCAGCCTGTCACTCCATCACCTCTGCTTTGCTGTGACAGACAGACAAGCCCCAGCTCACAGCACTATTAATTATTCAAATGCACCGTTTCTGAATATTGATGTTAAAAGCAAATTCCCGGCTTGCCCCTCACCTGCATCACAAATGAGATTTCCACGCCACAGGGACCTCAGATCCCAGAGAGCCATCGGGCATGCCACCACCTCGGGGGGACGGAGGGACCTCCACTGCCACCAGCAGCTCCACTGACACCAGGATGGGGTGTGCAGCTCCCTGGGAGCAGCCATGCCATGCGCCTTGGGAGCATCCACCGTGCCACCCTGCTCTGGAGGGTTCAGCCTGGCACATGCCCACCAGCCCACCGGCGGGGAGGACAGCTCATGGGATAAGAGGATACATCTAACAAAGACAAAAGGAGATTGCTCTCCCCCTCTCTGTTTTACAAGAGAATATTTGTAAAGAAACCTTCCCTGCTTCTGGTGATACAACTCTAAAAGATGGGAAATGGAAGCCTGCGCCCCACACTGCATCCTTGCCCCCCATCACTGCCACTTCCCGCAGTTTAGGTGGCTGGGGAAGGAAAACAGAGGATAATGCACCACTCTGAAAGCTGCAGGAAGAGAAACAGGGGGAGAAGCAAGCCCAACTTCAGCCTTCTGGCCAAAGCACTTTGATAATCCCAACATCTCACTCTCAGTGTGCAGAACCACTCCAAACCCCCCAAATCTCCTGTGTAGCTCATTGCTTTGATATCTCAGACCTTCTTTTAGTTTGCATTTCTGGTTTATACAGCCTTGTTTATTGCACTGCTATTTCATCCTGCAGATTCATCTTGGATCAGTGTTAAGGTTCCTCCCCAGCTTGCAGAGATGCCTCTGCTCATCATAAAAAAATCTATGTTGAATTTTCAGATTAATTAAAAGCTGTAAATTGCAAAGCTGGATGCGATAACTCACATCTCCACCCTCCCAAAGGAAAGGGAGACGAGGAGAACATGAAGGTCTCTCAGTTTATAGCATGGCCTGTCCCCTCAAGATGTCACATGGGCCTGGAGCCACGTCGCTCCACTGAGCATCACTGCCTCCGAGAGCCTCGAGAAGATGCACACGTGCTGAGGAGTTACACCCAAACCCCTGGCAGCCTCACCCTCCCTTCCCAGTGACAGGGACCTGCTCCCCCAGCACGGCTGGGGACGATGCTGCTGCTCAGGGCACGCCTGATGCATCAGACACGATGCCCCCCCAGGGCTGGGGACATTGCTTTTTGTGCCCAAGGACATTCAGGCAGCCGTGACCACCATCTGGTCACTGCCAGAGCGCGAGCCAGCTTGGGCTCCAGTGCCACTGCATCACCTTAACGCAGGCACGAGGGTCACCCACTGCTCCCTGCCCTCCCACAGCCCCACTCCAAGGGCCCTGGTGAGGAGGAAGGGTGTTACTGGGCTCCTCCCATCCCTCCCAGCGATACCTGCCCTGCCTCCTGCTCCTTCCCACTGCCCCCTTCCCAGCACCACCAGAGGAGGGGCTGGCAGCAGCATCCCTCCGTCTCCAGCTCCTGCTCGCCTCAGATCTCTTAATGCATTTCTTGGCCAAGGGTTAGGGGATTAAACACTCCATAGGAGGCGAGCTGACACGAGCTGACAGACCTGAATCTTCTGCACTTGCATAAGTGCCAGTCCTCATCACAAGGATGCTTATTTGCCAGCCTCATACCTATCACTTTGGCGGGGAGTCAATCTAAATAAAGCAAATTCACTCATTCTGATGGGGAGAGGGAGTCGCCGGGCTGTCATAAGGTTGAACTCAGCTGGCATCATTCTAAAGTGGAAGGTGCTGCAGAAACACAAAGTACAGCATTTCCAGCCTCCCGGGAGCGAGTGGGAGGGGGCTTGGCTTTGCCTGCGGGGAGCTGCGCTGCTGAGCCCCCTCCTCTGCAGGGGCAGGAGATCCCACGGACTCTGCACAGAGATTTCTCCTCCTGCACTGAGCACCAGAGGTGCTGACGGCCTCGCACTGCTGCCTGCGGGGGCCCAGCCTTTCCCATCCCACCCCATCCCACCTCCATCCCCACCCCATCCCGGGGGGAGGACAGAGCACTGCCTCTCCTCCTGCCCAGTCTCGCAGCACCACCTTGCCCCTCTCACACACACCACCCCTCTCCTCCCCTCCTAAGCCACCCCCCAGCAGTTGGCTGCAAGGATTCTCATTTCAAATGAAGTTTTCATTATTTTCTGCTCCCCTTCTATATTCCCAAACTCATTTGCATCACAAAAAAATTAAACAAAAGCTGCTTTTTGAATCTCCGCTCATTACTCCCATTACATTTGTTAACATCATTATCTTCAGCTGAAGATGGCAACTATTATCAAATGTTGCAGAGCTTTTGTAGACCTCTTGCTATATTACTCTGGAAAATTGCTTTAATGCTTATGCTTTTAGTGGTTTTAAAAAACCAGCTATAGCATTAGAAGCCATAAAGAAGATAAAAAAGTGCATCATTTGATAATATGTGCGTTTTCCCCCTTTACACTGAAACATAAATACATGGCAGCAATGCAGGATGCAAAAGCTTTTCCTCCACTACAGCCATCCACCACCTCCACCCAGGGAGATGGGACCTTGCTGGGGGTGTGCCAGGACTCCAGCAAGAGAGGACAGCATCGCACCCCAGCACCCCCCATGATGTGCAGGGGTGCACCTCACCTCCCTGCTCACACTGATGGGTGTAATTACCGAGGTCAGAGCTCGATAGGCTTTCATCGATCAGTTAATTAAACTGCAGCAAAACCAACACGGCCCACGTAAGAATTGACATCCTGTGCCACGGGCTCAGGTGTGCCCGGAGCAGAGGCAGCTCCAGCTCAACCCACTCATGTTCTCTCCTAACACGGCAGGGCTGGGCGTGGGCAGCTGACCTGGGCAGGTCCCCGGAGCAGGCAGGGCTGGGCGTGGGCAGCTGACCTGGGCAGGTCCCCGGAGCAGGCAGGGCTGCCCTCCTGTCGGCACCACTCAGAGCAAACTGCCAGGAGTGAGCAGTGCAGAGGAGCTAAACCCGGCCAGGAAGAAGTCAGAAGTGCATCTGTCCCCAGACACGGGCCGGGCCCGGGAAGCGTGGCACCAAAACGACCCCATTTAACCACGCACAGGAACCACACAAGGTGAGGTCAGCTCATGCTTGGTCACACAGCCCACAGAGCCACACAAAGAGATTTGAATTATCGCTCTGTTCTCCGTCGGGCTTCTGGTGTGGATTTAAAGCTGCCCAAACAAATAATTACGGTCTTATCTCCATCACGCAGCAGCATTAGCCACAATTCATCATTTCTGCCTTCTTTGTTTCACACGTGGTGTACATATGTGTAGATAAAGAAGCAGTTCAGCCATTCACATTTCACAGGACACTGGCACCGCGAGATGTTCTTGCCCACACGGTGGAGATGGGCATTTGTCTCAGTCTGGTCTCGACTAGAATAAAAATATAATCTCCAAAGAACTCTGCAGGAAAGACAAATGCACGTGTTTGGCAAACAGCTTCTGGAAACGAGACTGTCAGATCTGCAGCGCTTGAGGTGCAGAAGTGATGCTCAAGGGGGGAGCACGTGGATGTGAAAGGGCTGTCCCGAGCTAAAGCAGGGTGGAGAAGCCAGTCTGGAGGGAGACGAGACCCTGGGACCCCAACTGGTGCTGGGGGTGGCTGCAAACTGGCACTGAGGAGCCGAGTGGCTGCCCCAGGCTGTGCTGGGCAGGGGGAGGAACCCCCAGCCAGGCGTTACCAAACCCCACCCGCCGTCCATCCCACCCCGAGACTCACACACAGCGCTACATAAGGCACGACAGGTTCTGCCAGAGCTCTGCCAGGAAAGATCCCGGAGGTGATTACGAAGTTAACTCTGGACACCGCCGGGCGCGCTGTGCATACATCGTATGCAGCAGCCAGAGCTCCTGTCTGACCAGCGGGACGGCCAGGGTGTCCGTCGGTTACAGCCGAGCTCGGGGAGCAGCACCAAGCACATGGAAGGAGGCCAAGAGTGACTTCACCTGGAGAAGCTGGTGATGAGCTCCCTGGAAGAGACTCGTGTCTCGCACCCCAGCTGGGCACCCATCACCCAGACATCACAGCCCTCACCCAGGGCCATGGGGACAGCGAGGACCTTGTGGCTCTGCCCCTGTCCAGCTCCCCCAGCCTTAAATCCAGGTTCTTGTGAACACGCACAGCTTTGCACAGCTTTTGTACTGGGATACACGGAAAACCACACGTGGAAATGTTAATGCTCAGGAAGCACTTACGAACCTGCAGCACCAACCAAGGCGCTGCAGCTACGGGAGCCCCGTGGAACAACCGACACCGTGAGGCTCGTGGTGTAACCCTGCCACGGGAACGCGAGGGACACGAGCCAAAGGGACGTTAAATGACACACGACAAGCAATCTCCAGTGGTGTCACCAGCTTCCCTTGCCTGCAGCATGCTGCTCCTCAGAGATGCAAATGAGATCTGGTCTGCAGGCAGAAGCAGCTAGAAGTGAGCAGTCAGGGTTTGGAGGGGTTCTGGTGAAGGCAGGGCAAGAACTAGCATGAACCTTCTCGTTTCAGCTGCCATCCAAACTCCCCTGCCACGGGGAAACAAAGACCTGTTCTTCCCCTGGCTGACACGAGAGGTCTTGGTGCTGCCCTCCGTTTGCTCCCGCAGACCTGGGATGGCACCTA
This sequence comes from Podargus strigoides, assembly GCA_028020825.1. Classification (NCBI taxonomy): domain Eukaryota; kingdom Metazoa; phylum Chordata; class Aves; order Caprimulgiformes; family Podargidae; genus Podargus; species Podargus strigoides. The sequence continues at coordinate 1,023,840 of CM051646.1, forward strand.
CAGCTTGGGCAAGAGAAACAGCTCCTCTGCGAGCCCAAGCTGCCCACAGAGCTGCCTGTAACGGGCATCCTGCCCCGGGCTGCCAGGCAGGGAGGGGAAAGCGGGCACGGGGAGGCTGGGGAGTGGTGACAGCACCCCAGCAGGCTGGGAACCAGCTGGGTGTGACATGCCAACAACAGGTATGGCCATGGTGATTTCTACTTTCTGAGCTGCTTTCGGTGGAAAGAGCCAGAAGAGGCGACGGAGACTGTGGAAAGGAATATTAAACGCTGTAGAAATAAAAGGTATTGCTCAAGAGAAAACATAACAAGGCTGAAACCCAGCGTGGTGCAGCCTTCAGATGAAATGGAGATGAGGTGCCAATGAATCGCTCCCTCCAAGGGGAATTTCTGGCTTTGTCAGGAGAGAGGGCACACGCGCCCTTCCCAGCCCCACCAGTGGGTGCCCGGGCAGGGGGGGCTCCCTGATATCCCCATGGATGCCAGCACCCACATGGGCCCTGCCATCACCACTGGGAGAGCCATCCACACCCCCCTCAGCCCAGGCTGGAGCTGGAGGGCCCCCCCTGTCCCCCCAGCCATGCAGGGGTCCCGCTGTACCCAGCCTTTTCCTTTCCTGGTGCCATGTGGCTACACAGGCATCGCAGCTCCCAGTTAAAAATAACGCCCGCTTCCAGCCCTGGAAGGTGCAGAAAAATGTGACCTCTCAAAATTCAGGAACTGAAAGGCAGAGCAAATGAGTCCCAAATTTGTCTACGCTATAAACGTCAATTTCTTTTTGAAAGAAATGAATGTTTTTTGATGAATGTTTTCTTGAACGCCTGCTTTTGGCAGTGCTGCCATCTGTGAAAGAAATCTCTGCCACGCTTCCTATTCACATTGCATTTCCAAGAAGGGTTCATGGCTGCTTTAATAAATGGTTAAAAGATTGCCAGGAGTGCAAAGGGCCAGCAGCCTGTTTACCACAAGTGGCTTCTGTCACCGAGCAAAGCACCTTTGACTGATCAGCTCAGAGCCCTCCGGACCGCATGCAGCGTCCGCCCCAGCCCTCTGACAAGCAACGTTTTCAGCAGCTCTTCAGCTGTGTCGGGCACTTAGGAACCTAATCCCTATCGACTCTGAATGAGATTTACAGCCCTGAATGGCCGGCTCACTTGTGAAAGAGGTCCCTGGGTCACTGACAGCCTCGCAGAGATTTCACCCGAGTCACTTATGAGCCTTTCAGTCCCATTCAGCAACCAAAAGCACAAACTCTTGCCCTAACAAGCCCCCAGCCAAGCCCCTGCAGCAGCAGCCCGTGCACCAGGGCTACCAAAGCCCTTGGGAAGGGGCTGAGGACACATCCAACAGCCCCAGCCCGGGCTGTGCCCACCAGCGTGGTGCTCCAGAGGGGCAGAGCCCCTGGGGGGGGTGACAGCAGCCTGTGACCCCGGGAGGCTGCAGGCAGCTGGGTGCAGAGCCCGTGGCTTCACGTGCATCTGTGGCACAGCACGGCCAGCGAAGGCGCGCACGTCAGCGCCGAGGCTCCGCGGCGTGTGAAATGGAGCCCTGAAATGGCTGGTGTATTTGTGGATCTTGTGCATGACTAAATCAAGAGGAACAATAAGATCTTTTTCCAGATTCGGCAAACATCAGTACAATAATAATAAAAAAAAATATTAATTATATGCTTGAACACCAGCACCAGAGCAATGCCCTGTATTTTCTCCTAATTGTTCTCCCAGCCTTCCAGAGCCACATTTAAATAAAAATGAAGCAATTATTTAAACCGCAATTAAAGACGGAGCAATTTATTTTTAAACTCGAGCTCTCGTCAGCAGCGCAGGCGAGGAGAGGGGAGCTGTGCGCACCCGGGGCACGCAGGGCAGGTGCCCGTCACCACAGCCCGTGCCCTGGCACCACTGGGACAAGGGAGAGGGTTTGGTGGTGCTCTGCCAGCTGAGACCAGCTCCTCCCCAGCAAACCTGCAGGCTCGGTCGCATCCCAGGCACTGCAGATGTGACCACGGCATCTGCACCACTGCCCTCATCCTCTTTAACTGGGTGCCCACCGCCACAGCCCCAGGTCCTCACCCCAAACCCCAGCCCTGCCAGCCCCTGAGAAGGTCACCCAGGGACCTCAGCCCTTCCTGCCCCTGCGAGGTGACCATCAGAGAGTGTCCCACGCCAAGAGCATCCTCTGCATCCTCCGCTGCGGCAGCGGGAGGGGGCTGGGGAGGGAGGAAGAGAAGCAACCACAACAAAAACCCACCCTCTCTTTTCATAAGGCAGCAGAATTTATCAGCCTGCAGCCCTTCACATCTGTCTCCTCATACAAAATGAAAGAGGCTTTGAAAAACAGAGGAGATGAAATAAAGCCGTCTGTGTTAGGAAGCTGGCATTTCTGCCACTGTCACTGTCACCATGGCAGGAATAATGACCGTGATTGTTTCTGCATCTGTGTACACGCAGGGGAGGAGGGGGAGGAAGATGTACGCCTGCACAGCACCCCCCCTCCCCACGGCGAGCACCCCGACCCGCTGTGCCCGCCCGGGGCACGTGCCAGCCTCCACGGCAGGCACGGCACAAAGCGGCGGTGACTTCAGCCCTGCCTCCCCTCCCTCCGCGCCAGGCCCAGGGGCAGGTGGTGGCTCAAGCTCATGGAAACACGGCGTTTGAAGAAGTTTTGACCTGTACAGTTTTCACATCACTTGGCTTCGCCGCAGCGATTACTGCCACGCTGCCCGGGCAGGCGCGGCTCCCCGCGGAGACCTTGGGGGTGGCAGGACCAGAGCCAACGCTGTCTGCGCTCCAGCCCATGGCAATTAAGGAGACAGAGAAGGGAATGGACTGGGGCAGGGTGGGGAACCTGGACGTGCCAGCAAACAGCTGGTGAAGTGAACCCTCTCCCTCCAAACACATTGCTCCGAGCTGGCTCGAGTGTTTTCAAAGGGATTTTGGTGCTTTCCGAGCCCACCAGAAACTCAGATCCCAAAGGATTTCAGCTCTCCTTCAGCAGGAAGGTCTTTAAAACGCACAAAAGCATTACAATTCAGCAAATGCCTCCTGAAGAGGAGACCCCAGCCCCGGCAATCCAGCGCAGACCCATATCCTCTGCGCTCCGTCCGCGGGCAGCGCGGAGCAGCAGGAGGCACACGTAGCACCACAGCTCAGCTCTGCTGCTCATCACCCCCCGGCTGCACCCCCAAACCCCTCCTGCACAGGCTGCTCCCCTGCATCCTTCCTTCTCTGCCCTGCACAGAGGGCAGACTCCTCTCCTGCAGAAGCTGCAGCAGCACCGCAAAAGCAGCAAACAGCTTCCCAAGCTGGGGCACTCTCGGGCAATCCCTCACGTCCGTGGCAGCACGTGGAGCAGAGCTCAGCTGAGCCCTGCCCAACTCGTGTCACGTCCCGGGGGCACCTGGGGGCTCGCGTCCCGCTGCACCCGGGCGTGTTATTTACTTGTTGTGGTCCCTCCTTTCGGTGCGTGCGCGAGATCGTCTCCAACGTGACTCTGCATTATCAGGGCTGTAATGAGTCCTTGTTAAAGTGGATTTGATGGAATAATTATATTCCAAAAAAAACTGCGGGAAAGCGCTCTCCCCTCTTAAAGGGCAGGATCATCAAACGTTCTCGCCACATTATTTGCAGTCACACCTTCTGCTGCATCTGCTCCCTTTAAAATCTCTAACTCCAATCTGATCTGAATATATAAATCTGAATTATCACAGCAAAAAGGAGATGTGCTCACACCTTTTTTTATCTGTTGCCATGGCGATTAGATAAAATTCACGCCAAGTCTCTGGGGAAGGATGAAATGATTTCAGACAGAATCTCACCCCACTTGGTGAGAATAACGCCTGGAGCTACTTCCCTCTGTAACAGGTCTGGGCACATGTCGCAGGCAGAGAGGGCGGCGAGGGGTGGGGGAGAAGCCAGGACACCTTTCGAGATCTCAGGACCGACAGGGGAAAAGGTTCTGCAGCACCCCCAGACAGGCAAGGGGAGGACAACGCTCCTTTAAATCACATCAGGCTGCTCCACGCTGCGGGTCAACCCATCCCAGGCTGCAGCGACGCAATTCCACTGAAAAGGCCAACTCTTGGCCAGCCCCGTGGCCACAGCTCGCACGTCGGAGCTGTCCCCGCGCATCGCCCCGCGCACGTGCCAGGAGGGAGCAGGGCAGGGGGCAGCAGCACCCGGGCTCAGGGCCTTAATCACCCCGTCCTGCATCCCCGGGCTCACTCTGTCTGCAGACGGACTGCAGTGGAGCCAGCGCAGGGTCACACTCCTCAGGGTGACACCTAACGGGTGGCAGAGGGTGCAAGGTACGGGGAGGGGAGATGCATCTCCGGGGCGAGCGGCCACGTTTCACCACGAGGAAGCTGCTGCAATTTTATTGTTGCTAAGAGGAGTTTAAGAATCCTGTAAACAGACTTGAGTGCTGCAGAGGATGGGACAGAGAGAGCTGCTGGGGTCAAACTAAGCTCATATCTCCACCACCACAAACAGATTAGCTTATGTATTTTTGAAGCTCCTAAAAGGCTACTGCTCAACCAAGAGCATACACAAAAACACAGCTGAAAACACCACAGAACTCCATTTTTTTTTCAGTTTCATCCTTCTGGCAAGCTTTACGTTTTGCTTTCCAGAGAAAAGACTTAGTGACTGGACAGCCACAAACTCAGTACCCCTGGGTACCCACAGCCCTCAGAGGACACCCACCAGGGCTGCTGAGAAAAGCAGCACCCTCAGAACTGCCCTGACAAGTGTTGCATTTACATTTTTTCCAAGACAATCTACCAAGCACACGACACTGAAGCATCAAATAGTGGCTCAGCTCAGGGCTTGCCAGCCCAGGAATGCTTCCTGCCTCCAAAGCACTGCTCTGCTCTGCCACCCTTGTGAGTGGCAGGGCTCACAGTGGCAGGCTGGGACCACAAACGCCATCAGCTTTCCCCTGCAGCTGAAGTGATGCTGGCTATGAGGACACCTCTTGTGTGGACACACACTCCAGGAGTGCCCACACACGTGGGATCCACACTGGCATGACTGCCACACAGGTTCTGCAGGACCTGTGACTGCTGACATCAAGTCACAGCCATGCAATGCATGAAGAGAGACAAATCAGTGCCACGAGTTCCCATTGCCGTGCCACGAGCTCCCATTGCCGTGCCACGAGCTCCCATTGCCGTGCCACAGCCACCACAGCACAGTGACTGAAGCAGCTACAGTCACCTATGCAACACTGCTCGTCCAAGACAAGCCCAAACCATGCATGTGTCTGCGAGACTCATGTTACCCAGCCTGGTGACAGTGCTTTAACCATTAAAAAAAAAAAAAAAACCTGTTTACCCTATGGAAAAGGGAGAGGGGTCTGTAAAAATCCTGATCAGCTGCAGCCCTCCCATTACTCTCCCCCAGCCGTATCTGAAGACCCATCAGTAGCACCAGAGCTGGGAATCGGAGCCTGGGAGCGAAGCGCAGCGTCCCCGGCGCTGTGGGCACTGCAAGCACCAGCCTGCATTAATGCCACCGTGCTGCACGTTTGCGACAGGGCTGAGAACGAAAGGCAAGATTGATTTTGATGTGAGCACCAGCAAAGCAAATGGGTTTTTGAAAACCCTGTAATTTCTCTGCAACCCTTGACTTCACTAAACACACATTTTTAGACTGCAGCACAGTTAGGTAGGCATTAAACAAAAATGAGCTGCAGTAATGATGATTTATGTTCGGGATAACCTTCCATAAAGGATTTATCTGTGATTTCAGGGTAAGTTACAGTGTTGGCAAGTTAACCAAATAACACAACTCGCCACCAAAACCCCCTCCTGCAGCAGGGCCACGCAGACAGAGCACTGCCCTGCAGCGGCTCCCGGATCTCCTCCAGCCCAGAGCCAGCAGGTCCTCCCCAGCACACACCCAGGCCAGGAATTCCAGGGGAAGGACACCAGGCAGACACCACACCAAGGTCCTTCACCCACCAGCAAACTGCCACCAAAAGGCTTGTCTGAAATGCCAGCAGCAGGTGGGGAGCCCCATCATCCCCATTCAGCACGAGAAGAACCCGAGGAAGCTAACGGGCCACCCAGAACATAGCCACTGTAGAAGAGGTTTCTGCCACAGAGAGGTCTGGATGGAGAATTGTCCTGCTCCCACACGAGGAGCACTCACCCCTGCTGCACTACGACTCGCTGGGGAGATGCATCATCCCTCCAGGAAGCACTAGGGGAAACTCCCAGGAAAAGCAGCGAGTTTGGAACACCAAAGTTAGGAAGGAACACCCCATCCCACGGCCAGCTGTAAATACAGCCTGGAGGCACTTCCACAGGGCTGCAGGACTTCCAAACACCGTCCCCTTCGGTTGGAACTGTGCAGTGCTCCCTGCTCCTTTTGTCTCCCTTGCTGAGAATTAGGACAGAAGCAGAGGTTTGCCAGAGGTCAAGAACAGCTCATGTTTTTGGTAACAGCAAAGCCAGTTTTAGCTCTAACACAAGAGCAATAAAAAACAAAAAGCTTCAGGCAGACACTATGTTTGTAATCCGACAGCAAAACATGTTTGCTTGTGTTGACTCTGCGCTGCAACACAATTTATATGTTCTGTCTTTAGGGTAATTATTGCTTTAGAATGTTAAAATCATTCCACTCTAATTAAATCATCATATTAAAAACCCCACTGCCACAGCAAACTTGAGCAGAAGTCTGGTTACAGCCCCGTGAGTCCAGGGGATGCTCTGGTCACACACTTGCTGCTCAGCAAACCAGGGTGCTCTGCGTGGGCACCGCTCTGCTCCAGCCTGCAGCACCCCAGCAGCGGGAGCGACCGCCGCTGACGGACCTGGGCGGGCAGAGCATCACCACCCCAGCACCTCATCACCCCCGGAGCGCCCGAAGCTCCCACACAGGTACTCAGGGAGGGAATTTGCTAAGGCACAGTGTCCCTCTCTGGGCAGAAGGCTGCTGTGGATGCATGCTGGCTGCCAAGCACTGCAAACTCATCACTGAGCGCCTGACCGGGGCAGACCACGGTCCTGAGGCAGTTTCACATCACATTGCATCCCGAGACTGGTGGAAAGAGGTCAGTGCTGCAGAGGAGATGCTCCACAGCCTTGGACCTGACCATGGGAAGGCAGTGGGCTCCCAGCCCCAGCACTGCAAACCACAATGGCTCTACACCAGCAAGGGCACAGCCCCTCTCAGGAGGGCTGCCCATGCGACCACTCAGCCTGGCGCCCCTGCCACACAGGGGGCTGCACACAGACCCTGCCAGCGCATCACAGCCCCGCAGGCCATCACTCACTGGCACGAGCCCCAGAGCCCCACTTCCCTCTGCCCATCACATGGGCTGTGCTGAGTCAGCAGATTAGCTGCCACCAGCCCGAGCCACCACCAGCCAGAGCCACCACCAGCCCTCAGGAGAACCGGTCATCCCCCTCCAGGTGAAGCACTCTGCTCCTTAAGCTCCTTCAGAAAGAAACATCCCTGCAAGAGGGATTAGAGCAAATCACTTCTCATGCTTGGTCAGCAGCTGCCCCGGCAGCACCGGGCTCACACCCTGCTTCTGGTGGCATCTCATCACACCCTGCTCCTGGTGGCATCTCATCACACCCATCCTCCATCTTTCGGGCTTCTCACAGAATCATCTAGGTTGGAAAAGATCTCTAAGATCATCGAGTCCAAACGTCAACCTGACACTGACAGTCCTCAACTACACCACACCCCTGAGCACTGTGTCAACACGACTATAAAACACCTCCAGGGATGGGGACTGCACCGCTGCCCCGGGCAGCCCACCCCATCACCTGCCCTCCCTCACCTGCTCCCCACGGCACTGCCAGTGTGACAACACCGAGCCCTGGAGGAGCACCGGGACTTGCTGACCTGTGAGCAAATATCAGCACAGAGCACTCACTTTGGGCAAAATCCTTTAATTCTCTCTGGATCCCCCTGGGGAAAGCAGTATTGATTGCTTTACTACCAGCTCACACACGCTGTGCAGGGCAGCCAGCACTGCCATCAATACCAGCTCTGAGGAGGGAGCCAAAGGTCACCCCGGTACACGGGGACACGGGGCTGCCCCACGCTGCTTCAGAGCTTGCGCCACGCCAGGGAGGAGCACAGGGACAGCCCCACAGGGCTGGCACACTGCACCTGGCAGAAACCAGGACGGGTACACCCGCTCCCAAACATCCCTGAGCCCAGAAACACGCGAGGTACCAACCACAGCACCGAGGAGACCCCGACCACAACACATCTGCTCCCCCCACCGGTGCTCTCCCACACAAATGCTCATCAATAAAAGCCTTTTTTTTTGGGCAGCACAGGCACGGATAAGCCAAAAAAAGATCCTCCATGGCAGCAAGTCCACGCGCAGCACAGCAGGTCAGATATTCCAAGAGAACAGCTCTTACCTGGGATGATAGAAACGGTGTCTTTCTCCCAGGACACCACACTAACGTATTCCTGCACTGAGGAGGGGATGAGGCACTTGAAAACAGCCACGTTTCCACGCATCGACCTTTGGTCCTCCACGCGAACGGTGTACGGTTCCCTGAAAACTGTGGGGAACAGCAGATGGTTGGGAGCACGACAGTGCTGGATGAAAACACACTTCCATTTGCTCGAATCCCACGTTTCCCAAACAAACCAACCCACCCAGCTTCCACCCAAAACACTTCCCCCCCCCCCCGGGGAAGGAAGCGGTTCTCCTCTGCAGGCTGCAGCTCGGGGAGCAGAGGGGATGCCCTCCCTGCAGTGGGACCCCGCAACGGTCCCCAGTGTCACCCCAGCTTGTCACCAAGGCAAACTGCTGCCTCTGTAGTCACCAAAGCTGCTAAGGCCGAGGTTTGCAGCACCCCAAGGGCAGTTGGTAGCTGTAACCCTCAATCACCCACCCTCAGGTGACCATTTCACTGCTGGGTGCAGGCTGGAAACCTGGGGAAGGGGCTGGGACAGAGCCTGACACCCCCTAACCCCACTGGAGGAAGAGTTAGATGACAATTCCCAAGCCATGAGCTGTCCCCACCCCGTGCCCTGCTGCTCAGGGAGACACACATCCCTCTAACAGCTCCACACCGCTCCCTGGACCGGTGACAAGGAGCTCCCCAGTGCACAGCTCTCCAGCAGCACTCACTAGATAAGCTGAATCCGATTCCTCGTATTTGTCAACTGCATTTTATTTATTTGCTTTCTTTATACAGCTTTAATTGGCTTTCCTTGGTGCAGTGCCATTACAGAGCACCGGAGAGCGACCGGGATGCCACTTCCCGTGGCGAGCCCAGGCTCCCCAGCACCAGAAGGGCCGTGACCCCCCCTCAGAGGCACACACCATTCTTGTGCAGGGGACATGGGACACAGCCATGTCACCCCACACCACAGGGCCGCTCGCCCTGCTGCACCCTGGGCTGCTGGCACTTGCTGCACCCCATCTGTTGCCATCCCTCCTCCGCTGTTTATAGGTAACCTGATAGGGCTGGTAAATAATTCACTCTGCAGAAGGGGGTTAATACCAATTTACTCTGCAGTACAAGGTATTAAAATGAAAAAACCCTGTAGTCACTTCTGTCGTGTTCCCTCTGCTAGCCCCACTTTTAATAGGTAACATAATGAAGCCATTCCTGGGCTATTAGCCCTCCTCAGCCTGGTCAATAATTTACTATAATGGCTTTGGGAATCAGGTCTTTGCCATATTCCTCCTTTTTTCTTTGCTTAATAAGCCTTGGCATGCTGAGCCTGGATGCTGTGGTGGGGACAGGCTTGAGGAGGGCTGTGGGACACAGGGGGAGTCCCCCCACCATGGAGGGAGGGGGTCCAGCTCCCCCCGCAGCCAGGAAAAGCCCCTGTGTGTGGTTGGCTGTGACAAGGCAGGGCTCCTACCTGCTTTAACACGGATATTTGGGCTCCGGATCTTGCCAGCCGAGTTCTCCGCGGTGCAGAAGTAGTCGTTGTCGTGGATAAAGCTATTGAAGGCTGATGGCGAGAAGGGGTAGAGCTGCAAAGTCCCATTGGCATGGACATGCCTGATGTGGGGCACATCGTAGATGTCGTCGCCTGTGGCCAGGTACCACCGGAGGACGGCGCTGGGTGACCCTGCTGCCGGGCAGGGGATCACCACCCCCACTGTGCTGGAGAAGGTGACCTGCTGGATAGAGTCGTTCACAAAGTAGAGGCTGGTTCCAACATCTTCAGCATGTGCTGCGGAGAAAGCAGAGGCCACAACGGCGGGGGGTTACTGCAGAAAGGGCCGATCCCCCCAGCACCGCTGCGCCGCAGCCCAGTGTGCGTGCGGGGCCGGGGAGCATCGGTGCATGGGCTGGAAGCATAAAGGCCACCTTCACAGGCCAGTGCTCTTGCTGGCAGCACGGATCAGAGATCACAGCCACCTACCCAGGACAGCTAGGGGCTGTGCAAGCAAGGGAGGGTACCTGGGGTACCCCCCAAGGCTTCCCCAGGTGTCCACACGTGCTTAGGTGGCTCCAAATACAGGGTCCCACAGGCCTGAGGACACACACGTGCAACAACAAACCAGCACCATTTATCCTGCAAACTCCAGTGTCCCCCAGCACCCCCAGCCAGCCTGCAGCTGCCCATGGGCAATGCCCACACACCCAGTGCAAACCTGCCCCAAACGGGGCAGAGATCCTTCCTGCTGCCCTGGAGAGGGGCAGGAAAAGGGGGTTCAGTGCTGCTCCCCCCTCCTGGAGGCAGAGGGAGGGGAAACCCAGTCCCACACAGCCCTAAGCCCGAGCTGCAGCCTGAGACAGGCAGGGTTCAAGGACACTGTGTGGGGCAGAGCCTGCAGCCCCCCAGTGCCCGGGTGCGGCGCTCTGGGGCGCTGCCACCGCTGCAGGAAAGCGCTTTTCTTCTTCCAAACGAGGGAAGGGACCTCTCCACCCGACTCCTCCAGTGTCTCCTTCCCACTCCCCAGGGCCGCATGCTCCCCCTGCTCGACCAAAGCGAGGATTGCCTATAAATCAGGCCGAGGAGGCCCCCAGTCACCAAGCTCCGATTCCGTTTTTAGCGGCGCTCCCTCGGCGTGGGCGCGGGGCGGGATGCAGCCCTGGCGGGGTATTAATAGCAGAGCCAATGAGCACATCACTACGGTGCCGCCAGTCCAAAACGAGTCACGGGGGACCCTCCCTGACCTCGATTCCTTAACTTGGGGAGGAGGGGACAGGAGCAGGGGGGAGAAGGAAAGCCTCATCCATACGGAGAGCCGTGCTGTGGCTCACCCGAGGAGGTGTCACTGCCCGCTCGCATCGCCCTTCCGAGCTCCTCCAGCAGCACTGAGCTTGTTCTCCTCCTGGCTCGGTGCTGTGCCAGCCCACCCCGGGTGGGAAACCCCAAACCCCTGTCCCCTTCCCAGAACACAGTCCTCCCCATCCTTCCCCCATCCTCTGCCAGCACCCACAGAATCACAGGTGACAGCACCCGGTCCTTGCTCTCTGTACCCTGCACTGAGCTGTCACTTAAAACGCCAAGTGTCCCTCCTTTGCCTACTCTTCTGTCCCACGTTAGGGGCACTGCACAGCCAGAGCTGCCCAGCACACCCAGCCAGGTAACAGCTTAGCTGACTGGTGAGGTCCAGCACTGCCACTACACACAGAACAGATTTATAGGTCAAGAAAGCACCTCCATAGCTGCCCCCACACACCAGTGCGTTCAGTTCCCCGTGTCCACGCACAGGTAGAAGTAGGCAAAGCCATTCCTTCTCCCCTCCCTCGCTGGCAAGCGCCAGAACGCCGGAGCAGAGCAGCGAAGGGCTCCAGCCGCGTCCCTGCGCAGCCGTGCCAGGCTCTGCAGAGCTACGGGGCCACTGCACGGCCCTGCAGATGTCATCTGGTGACATCTCCAGGCCGGTTTGTCGTCACGAATCAGCATTTCCCTTCATCAGGACGGCGCGGTGCTTCTCCCAAATACACGAAAGGGAAAAAACCGCACGTCTGCAGGCAGAGGAAGGGAAACAAAGCACACACGAGTGGCGGCACACTATCTGTGGCAATGCCTGGCACCCCAGCACAGGAGATGGCTGGAGCCAGGGCACGTGCAAGGTGCACAGCACGAGCCACCCTTCGCCATCGACTGCCTTTGGAGTGGGACCACCCTGCTGTGCTCAGCCCCAGGCCCCATCCAACCCCTCCAGCCCAGACCCCAGCCCACGTTGGAGAAGGCTCCTGCCTTAATAAAGGCTGGAGAGCACCTGCAGCCCAGCAGGGAAGTTTCTTCTTCCCAGGGAGGTTTAGAGATGGATGGGTGAGGGGCTGGGGTGAAGAGTGGAAAAATACCCCATAAACAGAGAAATTCAGATTACCCGTAAAGCTTTTTCAGGTCAAAGGGGGGAAAAGGGATTTTTAATAGAAAATGGAAGTTATGGGATTGGCAATAGTTATGTGACAGACGCGTAGAGTTAAATCTGCATAATCTCCTTTACCATTTAGCATCGAGCACCATCCTAATGCCACGTTCCATAAAACCGCCTCCAAATCGCCCGGGGGGGATTAAAAATTTAGAAATAGCGCTGCAATATTTTTAAACCAGAAATCACTGCATCTGGTCAGATGTGCTGACCCTAACCTAAATACCGAGGGCATTAATTCCCACGAACCTGCCCAGGGGAGGCAAACGGGAACAGTTTCTGCTGGGCTCTCAGCACCGAAGGCTGGAGCCACACAAAGCCCGGCGTGCAGCCCGACACCGCCGAGCTCGCTGCACTTCCAGTTATCAGAGTGCAATCTTCTTAAATTGTACAAAATTACAACCTAGAGGTGTTGAAATATTAATTCTCTATCCGAGCTGGGAGAAGCAAGTCATTTTGCTATCATCCCTTCAGAATATTTACTGGGCTGGCTGGCTGGACGTTCCAAACTCCAGCACCCCCAGCAGCACAGCTGAGCGACCACAAACCCACGCCAGGATCCGTCACCAAGCCACGGGTCTCTGCACGAGGCAGCTGAGATATCAGTGTGAGCCCTGCACAAGGAGCACCACAGGCTGAAACCTCACAGTACAGACACGCCATCACCTCCACAAGGTGCCCACCAGGCAACCCCTCCTCTCCCCCCCGCCCCACTGGGAAGAGCCCATCCTTTTCCATGAAGCAGATTTAGGACTGGTCTCAGACAATGACCAGCTTCTCACCAGTGCCATCAGGAGCCTCTTCTCCTGAGCTAAGAAGCTTTTTTTTGCCCACAATGCACACACCATCTGTGCCAGCAAGCTCTGGACTCCACAGCCAGCCCCTGCCCACCCACACCCAGAGAGTTCCTCAAGGTCTTCTGCACATCAGTGACTGGGCTGAAACCTGACGGAGCTGGGAAAAGGCTAAACAAGCCGTGCTTCAGGGCTGTTCATGCAGTCCTCTGGGCTGACACGATTGCTCAAGGGGTGGCAGAGGTCTGTGACCACCTGAGTACTCTACAAAAGAGTGGCTGCTGCAGCCTTGACTATCTGCCATGGTTAAGTGTGTTGCTGGCATTCAAAAGGAGGTTTTGCAGCACCCCAAAGGGCAGGCGCTGGACTCGAGTTCGCGTTACCCCACTGCCAGCACCTTTCCTGGTATGTTCCTCTTGGACATGGTGGTCTGACCGCCCAGGCACCCACCCAGCCCTCCTCCAAGACCAGGGGGGATGCTCCTGAGGCACCCCCACAGCAGAAAGCCCACCCGTGGGCCAGCAAAGGGACTAGGGGAGCCAGCAGGGCTTCTCCAGCCACCAGCTGCAAGGGGCTGGAGGGATGCTGTGGAGAGCAGCAGGCTAATCACCACCTTGCCACTCATTTATTACCCTCATTAAGGGTGTTTGACACCTGCCCTGTTCAAGGGGAAGGTGAACCGAAGGCTGGCACGCCTTGCAGGGTGGGAATTACAGGTAGGTGGCAAGTCCTGATCTTTCCTCTCTGCTGCCTTAGGATACGACAGCAATTCCATCACATCCTGCCTGCACATTTGTGATGCTGGAGCAGTCTGCAGCCTTCCCTGAGCTTCCTTCAAGCCCTCATCTTCAGGACACTTTTAATAGCCTTTCTCCTAACGAGGGGAGTGACCTTGGAGCTGACGGAGCGAGAAGTGACATCTCCCAGCATCACGGAAGGGACGGGAGAGCAGTGGCTGGGATGGAGGACGCTGGCAGCCCTTCACACAGAGCCCAGGAGGTGCACACCCCACCCAGGGGTGCAGCACCACCACACAGGATGCCACCCCACCGCGGCCCAAAGGGTTAAAGCCATGACTCCAACCTCCCCAGCTGGAAACAGTGCCACAAACTGCTGAGCATGGCCTGGGGCATTCAGCTGGTGCCCAGAGCTGCAGCACCTACCCACCACAGCACCCTCCCTGCCCTGGCATTGCATTTCAGCCACCACCAGAGTCCCACCCTTGTGGCACAGCCACTCCGGCCCCAGCACCACGGTCACTGCCAACACGCAGCCACCATCACCGTGAGCCAAAGAGGGAGCGAAGGAGAACGCTGCCTCTGGTCCTCGGTGGCGAAGGGCACGGCTCGAACACGCCTGGAGCACAAGCTGCCTGCTCCTTAATGCATCTGCATGGAAATGAAGGCCTGAACCACCTCCAGCTATTACGGCAGCACCCAGGCTGAGGCTGTAACCCTTGCCGGGACAAAAAAAACCTCTCCCCACTGGTTTGCCTGGTCCCTGACCTTCCCACGTCAGCTTGTGGAGGCACCAGTCCCACCACCCCATCCACACAGGGGGCTGGACATCCCCCAGCTCTACACCATCTCCTGAGCCCCCCACCCTGCCCGAGCTCCCCCGGGGACCCTCAGCTCCATGGGGTGAGGGACAAGACCAGGGCCCACAGGCAATGGCCTCTCCATCCCCTTCCACAGCCCGTCTCAGCCACGCAGAACATGAGGTCTGATGAGCTGCAGCTGAGTCCCACAGGGACATCTGGTGACATTATCCAGCCAGGGTGACTGCAGGGTCCCCCCACAGAGGCAGAGCAGGTATGAGGGGCACGGCGAGGGGATGCACCCGAGGCTGCCAGGCTTCCTCCGGAGGCACCGGTCCGCGCCACCCGCACGCCGCAGCTCCCACGCTCGCTTCGGGGGAGGATTCTCACCACGGGGCCCGTGGCTGCGAGAAGGAAGGGACCGGATCAGGAGAGCGAGCTCCCAAACCTCCCTCGCCGCCTCCTCTCCCCCATAAGTTGTGCCTGCTGCCTTCTCGCGCGGCGAGGAGCCGACAGCCCTTTCCAAGCGGCAGCAGCTGGGGCAGGCAGCACGCGCGAGCAGGAGTCGGGAAATGGGTTTCCTAAATATTTGGTACAGCTCTGCTGGCAGATGATGGCGGCAATATGCAGGCTGTGCGCGGCGGGGTTCGTCTCTCAAGGATCTCCAAGCAGGGAAAAGGGGTAACTCACAGAATCACAGTTACGTAAAAATATGGAGCTGGCTATAAGCTACACTCCAAAGAGAAGAAACACTCTGCACCCAAACCTGCCAGCACTGCAGGCGGCGGAGGGACCGCAGCCCCTTCCTGCCCCCGGGGAGCCACGCTGCCTGCCAGCCTGATTCGGGTGTGGGATGGCTCCCTGCTACCCCAGCGCAGCTCCGAGCCCGCGTGCTGCCATGTCGGAACAATCCCTGCCACAAAGAGGGGCTCCCAGTGCTGTCCATCAGCACACCCCCATCCCTCCAGCTGGGCAGAGAGCGGGGCGCTGTGGCGGAACGGCGCCCTGTGCCATCACACAGCCCTGGCACCCACAGCCTCTTCCTCCGCAGAACAAATCCACTGGGAAACCCAAGGGTGGCCTCTATTTTCTCACCCCAACGCCTGGGCAGCCCGAAGCCCCGGGGCAGGGCAGGGCTGGGGGGCTCAGTGCCACCGTGGCACCGCACACCAAGGAATGGTGACTCTGGGCAGCATAAACAAGCGGCGGGCACACAGCGCGGGGCTGAGCACTGCGGGCTTCTCCTCCATGCAGTTAATGAGGTTTCCACATTTCATTTCAGAGACAAACGAGCGCTGTGCCACGCTGGGGGGCTGAGATGGGGGAAGATTAAAAAAAAAAAAACCACAGGCTGCATAGTTCACTGCACCCAATACAGGGCCATAATGTAAATATAATGCCAATATCCATCAGGCGCAGCCAGAACACGCAGGGAGATGCTCTCCCAGCTCCCAGCTCTCTATTTCACCCAGTACACTCTTCATCACACCGCTCACACTCCCCTCCTCCTCCTCTGCCTGCTCTCACTCACATCCCCAGCCCATCTTTCTGCTCAGCTCCCTGTTTATTTGCTTGCCAACCACCTATTTTCCTCTATTTTACAAACAAGGGAGAAATGAGCAGCTACAGCCCATCGAGGGCTTTCTAAACTTCAGTGCTCCCCTGGATCCAGTGTTCATTTGCTGTCAGCTTCTACCTGAGCTCTTGTTCTACGGCAGGAACACGTTAAAAGGATGTGCTTCGATGCCCAGAAATATTAAGTATCTGAGAGGTTTATCATGCATTAAGCAATTCAATTTTTTTTTTATCCTATTATTATAATGAAACTCCCATTGCATCGCTGTCCTCTCTTCGGAACCGTTTCACTTTAACACTTTGCATCACCGGCACTGTTCAACGCTGAAGAAACGTTTTATTTCCTTAAAAAAAGGGAAAATGAGGCCAGGAGGAGTTGTGCTAATGGAGGCTTTTAATTTGCTCTTCTCAGAAGAGAGAGCTCTGTGGGAAGAGATCCCTTTTTCCAAGAAGCCAGGGCTGAAAACATGCAAAAGCAATAAACCCAGCGCAGCTCTTCATTATTTCCACTATTGGGGGGAAGGAATCGTAGCATCCTCGACGGTGATTTGCGTTCGGTGTTGTTTTTTTCCTTTTAGCAGGGTAAAAAATGCAAATGTAAGCAAAGCGGAGGCTGGCACGCTCAGCTCAGCAGACCCGAAACACAATAGCGATTTGGGGGCAAGCTCCCAAACCAGCTCGAATAAAGCAGTTATTCCATAATTAATAATTGATGGCATAATTGATGATCCCCACACAACCGGACAGGATGCCCTATTAAGCCTCAGTAAATATTTTTCATTGGATTAACGTTCAGATAAATGGGCAATGTAATCGGCAGCAGGAGAGGTCTCGTGTGAGGAGGCAGCTCCATCCCTTTTCTTCCACTTCCCTCATTTCCTAAAATTTCCCCCTTTGCCATTTTCAAATGTCCAAAAACATAAAGATAATTAGGGCAAATGTCATTTTACATCCTCCAAGCAGACGATTCCCCAAAAGGTGGGTGCTTCCATCACCGCATCCGCAGATCAGCTCATGTGCAAAGAGGTCATTTAGTACAGAACCCTCCCCAAAAACCCCCGCAGAACCGGGCACGGGCAATGCCTTTATGTAACAGCGATTGATCGCTGGGACCCACGCGCTGAGATTTCACTGCCCGTGTCACAGGCAGTGACACGATGGCACCTACAGCCGAGACTGGGGTCAGGCTATTACCTCCACAGATTTGGGCAGCGTTCACTTAACCTCCAACTTTAAATCAATCTTTAAGTGTGCACCTCCTGGACAGACTTGTTTTACGACCCCCCTCCCCAGTCTGATTTCGATCAAGCCGCTGGGTCACCCTTCACGCAGCATTCCTGGAGGAAAGGATGCGATTGTTGTAAAGCATCCCTGGATTTACTCTGCTTCACGGGATTAGGCTATCGCTCGAAGTACTCGCGGAGAGTGGGGACACCGAGCTCAGCCCTGGGAAGTGCCGCTACCAGCCGGGATGCTGAGATATTTCATCTCCGTCCAAACCACCGGGGCTCCACCGAGGAGCCGCTCCGGGTCGCGATGCCACCGGCTTGACTCGACCCCGCGCACTGGGAGCTCCGGGTACCCCGGGAGAAGTGTACCGAGCTCTGAGCATCCCGAGAGAGGCGCACCGGGAGCTCTGGGCACCCCGGGAGACGCGCACCGAGCCCCGGGTACCCCGAGAGAGGCGCACCGGGACCCCGCCGCCGCACCCCGGGATGCTCGGCCGCGGTACCACTCCCGGGGAGAGCCCGACGCCGCCCGGCCGCTGCCCTGAGCATCGCCCCCCGCTGCCCCTCGCCCCCCCCCAGGGACCACGTACCTTTCCGCAAAGAGTACAGCAGGAAAAAAGTTACCAGCCACATGCCATAAAGAGCAGCTATGGCCCCGGGCTGCGGCGCAATTGCGGGCGGTGCGGTGCCCCCGGCGTGCCGCGCTCCCTGCCAGCCCGGGTGAGGTGCCCAGAGCCCAGCTCGCAGCCGCTCCTCCTCCCCTCTCCCGGCGACTGGCGTCGGGAAGGATGGGCCGGGCTCCCGCACACTCCCCGCCTCCGCTCCCCGCTCCCCGCCGGGGCCGCGCAGGGCTGGGGGGCGGCAGCCCCCGCAGGGAGAGTGTGCCCTGCCCCGGGGGAGCGCAGTCCTCCTCCTCCTCCTCCTCTCCCGGTGCGAGCAGGGGGATGCTCATCACCCCCCTCTCCCCCAGCCCGGTGGGGGAGCCGGGCAAACACCCACGGGTGCCTGCAGGTGCACCCACGGGGCTTGGTGGCAGGGGGCTGTGCCAGTGACACTCCACAGAGCCGAGCTCTCCGCGGTGGCACTGGGAGGTTGGAGCAGAGCTAAAACGC
The DNA here is from genome assembly GCA_028020825.1 of Podargus strigoides. Classification (NCBI taxonomy): domain Eukaryota; kingdom Metazoa; phylum Chordata; class Aves; order Caprimulgiformes; family Podargidae; genus Podargus; species Podargus strigoides. The sequence continues at coordinate 1,042,419 of CM051646.1, forward strand.
TCTCCATCCCCACCCAACCTGCCCCTCGCCTGCAGCGAGCCGGCTTTGCCCAGCGAGAATCCCTGTCCTGGCCACAAGCTGCCTCAGCCTGGCAGCAATCCCCTCCTCTGGGACACTTCCCGAGGACAGACACCAGGGTGTCACACCACAGCCCCTGTGCTGCTCCCCTGACGGGGGACATCAGCAAGACAGGGCCTTGCAGACTTCATTACACACGAATAGCAAATAAATACCAGCTAATTCCTCACTTTGGAGTGTATTTATCTAAGGCTCCACTCAAGCCTGGGACCTCACTCCCCAGGACTTGGCCGCACCAAAGCCAATTTGTCTGCACCATTAGAGCAGTTCAGAATGTGTTTTCCTGAAGTGATTCTAGCAGGTTTGCTTTGCTTTCCCAAACAGCCTTTCCAGCCCCAATTTGTTGGAAAATAAAGAGAAAGAAAGATTGAAACGTTCCCCGAGTACAAACAACGCTGTGCACTGATTGTTAAAAAAAGGCTGTGTGGATTTAACTGAAAACCCACCCGTCGCCACGCAGCACGAAAACCAGCACAACAGCAGCTCCTCGGCCGCTTCCAACCCACCGAGGCGATGCCTCACGCTCGGGAGCCCCTCGGAGAGCTCGCCCACAGCGCCGAGGCGGTGCTGGCACGGCACGGGCGAGCGATTCCCAGCTCACGGAGGAGGGACATGGCACCCCCACCCCGCGTCCCCCTTCCCCTCCCTGCCCCAGGCTGTCCACGCCAGAGGCACCCTCCTTTTAGCGATGAGCAGGGTGAGGCCAGCTGTCACCTCACCCGTGCACGTGGGACCTGCCCAGCCCTCAGCGCCAGCAGCAGAGGCGGCAGCAGACACTGCGGGTCTGACACACTGCGGCCCTTCCTCCTCCTCCTCCTCCTCTCCCAGGATGCGCTTCCCCTTCCTTGGTGCAGCCCGTTCCCAGGCCGCCCCCGCACTCCGTCACGGTGCGGGGGTGTCCCCGGCACACAGCCCTCCCACGCACCCACGTGCTCCTCCCCGGCCCCACGCTGCCCCGGCCGTGCCAGCAGCATCCCGAGGGGCGATGCAGCAGCAGCTGATGCACACCCGGTGCCCACGCATCCCTCCAGGAACCGAGGTGCATTTCAGCCGCCACCTACATCCGCGTACAGATGTTGGCTGATGCTAAGGGAGGGAATTGGTATGCAGGCCCACACCCAAGGCCACATGCAAATCCCGGGCTCTGGGGAGCCCCAGCCACATGCCAGGCAGCTGCCCCCTCCCTCCCCGGCAGCTGCTGCAGGATGGCAGCCCAGGCCAGCCTGGAACAGGAGCCTTCCAGCCACAATGCTACTGCATGGTGCTCTCCAGCACACAATGAGCTGGGCTTGGGGGCACTTTCTACCCTCCTGTGCTTGGCAGTGAGTGAAATGGGGGCCCAGGGGCTGGCAGGAGGGAGAGGGGCAGCTGGCAGGGCACTCACTGGTACAGCACCCACAGGGCATCACACATCTCTCTTTGAGGCACGTGTGTAGGGGGAGTAAACAACTACTCCCCGCTTCATTTTTAGCTCCCTTAGCTGTTCAGCATCTCCAGTGAGATTCCTCATCATCCCTTGCTCAGGGAATCAGCCTCTACAGAGAGCACCAACCTCCCCCTGCCAAAAGCTCCCTCCTCCAGGGCAGGAGCACAAGGAGAGGCAACAACTGAAGGCTGACGGGGTGGGTGACCAGCCCCAGGTCACGCTCAGGGAGCTGTGGTGAGCCCTCGGGCTGTCTGGGCTGTTCATTACAGCCCCTTTTGCTCCTCCATTGATTGCCAGCCCCCCTGCAGCAGCCAGGCACTCCCCAGATCTGGCTCCTGCAAGCCCACACCTGGGACACAGCTCCTGCCCAGCTGCCACCATCAGGGACATCAGCTTTCCACAGCTGCTGCATTTGAATATGCACAGGGAGCATTTGTGCATGGCCTTTGCATGAGTGCTCAGCCGGAGAGCTGGTACCCTGCTAACACCCATCCCACCAGCAGGCTGGAGCTGCGTCCCATGCTGTGCTCAGCTGCCGTCAGGAAGGGCTGAAGACCATCACGTTAATTCTTTGGGCAGCACTGACCTGCGCTTTGGCACACCAAAACCCACCTGCCATGCAATCACTGGGGAAACACCCAAAAGGAGGGTCCTGGCCTGCACCCCCCAGCTCCTGGGGAAGCTGCACCCCCGGCTTTGCCCTGTGCCAGGGAAGAGGTGTTGCAGAGCAGCACCCAGCGCTGCGGGGAGGATCCCTGGCCCCAGCATCCCTCCAGCCAGGGCACAGCTCACCTCCCACCCATCCCCAGCCCTGTGCCCTCAGCTGCAGTCCCAAACCCCCGGGGGGAGCAGTCATTAAAACAACACTTAACAAGTACTTAACGACGGGAGCCGATCTCCACAAAGCACTTCCCCCACAGCAGTGACCTCAGCCTCGCACCACCCCCCCCCCCCCAGTGACACCAGAGCCTGCCTGTGGTGACCCTGCCCCGGCCACCCTGCTCCAGCACAGCTTTGCCAGCCCAGTCTCTCCAGTAATCCTGCACTAGAAGCCTCCAGGGTGGAGGAAAAAGGCTTTGGGGGTTGTGCACAGTACTCAGGGCTAAACTGCAGCAGTCAGTGTCACCCAGTGCTCCCTCCCCAGCTGGGAAGGGGAACTGGGGAAAAGGGCAGAAGGCCCATGAGCTGCAGCAGAGAACATTTAATACACCACCAAACCCAAAACCCCCATTAACATAAAACACAGAGGGTTCTACTCAGCCCAGTCCTCGGTGCTGCCAGCAGGAACAGGAGACCACCGGCAAGGAGCCTCAGGAAGAGGAGGAGCTGCACCCTCCCTGAGCTCCCTCCTTTTATAAGAGCCTGATGAGGAGGTGTGGGACACATCTGTGGGTCCCAGCTGACTGGGGGCTCAGGGCTGCCGGCATGGCTGGGCCGTGGGGCTGTGCCTGGGAACCAGCGCAGGGGGAGCTGTGGGGTGGGCTGCAGCCGGGCGAAGTGCTGGGAGCACCTCGGGTGGAAGGATCGGGCATTCCTGGCCGGTCAGCGTGGCCAAATGTAGGATCCCCCTTGAGCCCCTTATGTCACCTGCGCTACAGAGATGGCTGTGTGTCCATGAGGGACTTCCCCACAGCTTGAAGGGCTCCAGGTCCCCCCGGGGCCAAGCAGGAGCCCATGCCCAGAGCTGGGTTTGCCATTGGCATGGGCAGGACCAGGCAGCCGGGATGCTTTGGGGCCGTCCTGCGCTCCCACTTCCCGGGGAAGGCTCTTTCCAAGCAAGAAGCTTGATTTTTGCTTCCCCCTAGTGTTGCAGAGTTCCAGCCTGGGTGGGCAGTGTGGCTCAGCTTCGGCATTGCAGCACCCCGAGCACCCCAGGGTGCCCGGCCCCGCTCCCGGCTGCAAGCAGGGGCACACTGGTCCCTACATCCAGCCTGGCCGGCTCCTACGACCCCCACACACAGCTGTGAGCAGCATTTCCCCCGTGCCAGAGTGACTCGGGAGCACAAGACTTGCCGCAGAGCTTGCGCGCCTGCCACTGAGCACCCCGGGTTACGCAGCCCGGCTGGTACGGGGGTGCACGGAGGTGGGAGCCTGGTGGGGGCCCCAGCACCGAGCAAAGCGAAGCCCTGGATGATGGAGGTGACTCCTTGCCAGCACCTGGGCAAGCCTGGAGTCACCAGGGGCTCTGCAAAGTTTCAGCTGGGCCAAGGCATGGTCCTGAGACACAGGGACTGGATTCAGGAGGACCCTTCTTTGCTCCCCAGCTGCACCCACTGCGAGGAGCCAGCCCCTCCATCCCTGGGCTGGCGCTGCAGGGCAGGCATCCATCGTCGTGTGAGCAGTTATTTCCTAATCACCACTGCTCTGGGGCACGTGCAACATGGGGATGAGGGCTGGAACGTTATTTGCTTTGGTTGGGAGGATAATTTAAGCCGGTGGAGCGCTGCTGTTTTGGCAGACATGTTGCTGTTGATGGATGCGCTGCCTTTTCGGGAGCAGAACAAAAGGAGAGCGAGGCGTGTGGCTGGCTCCCCGCCAGCCCGGCCCCATCTCTCCGCGTCGTCAAGTGCTCCTCTTTGGCTCCATTAGTCACCATTTGCTGTTTTAACTAATGAGGAGACATTTTGCGTTCACGTTTCCTCGCGGGCCAAACGCGTCCCTGGCAGCACGGAGATGGCGGAGCGGTGCTGGGCGAGCTGAGGCTCCCTGCCTGCTGCTCCTCCTGGTCCTGCCCAGTGCCTCATCTCACATTCAGTCATGGATTAAGCACAAGATCTGGCCAAGCCACAGCTGGCCGGAGCCCTCTCCCTCTTACCTGCCCACCCAGAGACTGGCGGAGCAGACAGGGAACAGCCAGCGCCAAGGGGAAGCTGCTCGGGACTGGAACTCTCCCCGGAGGAAAAGGACACTCCAGTTGTCCACTGTGTTACTTACCCAATCCCCTTTGTGTCGCAGAAAAGATTTGCTTTCAGTAGATTAATGGCTCAAGGGACTGTGAGAGAAATCCTCCAAGATTGCCTGGTTCAGGGGAGATGAACGCCTCCTCGCCAAGGCCACGGCTCCCAGCTGCCCCGTGGGGCTGGGCACTGTCCCACTGGGCACCCTCGGATGGGGACCCTGACTCCCCCTGCCCAGGCACTGGGGAGAGGAGGAGCCTCTCACTGGGGCAGCAACAGGAGATGGGGACATTGGCCTTTCCCTGTGCTCTTCCCAGCTCCCACAGCTCCTGGGCAAAGTGTCCAGAGCAAAGGACCACGGAGGCTTGGGGAGGAGCCTCGGGAGTGGCTCACACCCGTGTCCCAGCCCAGTGAGCGGGGGCTGCTGGCAGCACCTCTGCCCTGGCACAGGGAGACCACATTGACCAGGCACCATGTAATTTCCTTGTGCTTTTCCCCCGTTCCCGATTCCCCAGCTCCATCCTGGAGGAGCACGCAGCTCAGCTGCTCACAGGTTAGCTCTGAAATAGCCTGGCCTCTAAATGCAACCCCCAGTGCAAATCTTTGGGTGCTGGTAGTGTGTCCTGCTCCACCACTGCACACCCTGTCAGTGTCCCCAGCCCCTGGCACAGCCCCTGACCCCAGCCAGGGGTGTGTGAGGGGGTGTGTGCACACGGGTGCCCACAAGCCGTGCAGAATAATGCTATTAATGCCATCTGGTGCCCAGACAGAGATCCCCGTGCAGGGAGCCAGGCACGGCTTTTCGCTCCCCGTAATCTCCTCCCCTGGAGCTGCAGGGCTCCATCCAGGGGGCTGGTGCCAGGGATGTGCACTCTGAAGGGCATGCCTGCGCCCTGAGCCCTGGCACCGAGGAAGATGGGGAGCCCTGGGCCTCACAGACATGCGACCCCGCTGAGGACAGGGCTCATATACTCATATACTGTCTGCTTTCCTGGCTGCTGTGCCCTGGAGCTCCGTCTTTAGGGGGACACAACCACACCACGCTCCCCGCCAGCACAGAGCCGGCCCTGCTGCAGGCAAACCCTGCAGCGCGGTGACACGGGGGCTGCTCTCCCTCTGCTGAAGGACTCTGGCTCCTGCCCGAGCCGGGCAAAGCTGTGACCGGTCTCTGTGAGTGCGTCAGTGTCAAAGCAAAATTATATTTCAGAATAATCTCCTTACCGCGCTAAATAAGCACCTCAGATTAGACAAATTGCACAGATTTTGTCTAATAACCTTCCCCCTGCTAATCCCATTTTACTGCCAGTGTCTGACCTCAGCTGAAGCCCACACAGGTCCAGGTGAGCTGGATTCTCCTCCGCCAGCAGCGCTGGGATGGTCGGGGTTCCAGGCACCCCTGAGCCCCCGTGGGAAACCCCCGGGCTGGGTGAGAGCCCTCAGGGACCCACCCTGCTCCCGGAGCTGCCAGCAGGGTCACTGGGCTTGTCACCAGGGGTCTGTGTGGGTCCAAGGGATCTCCCCTCCCCGCTCACCACCCACCTCCAGGAAGATTTTATTGCTTTTTTGTCTGTTTTTTTTTAAAGAGGTGTTTCCCTATCTATCCAAAGCTGAGAGAGGGTGGGAAGCAAAGAGCTGGATGCACACCACAGCCCTGCTCTCACCCACGGGGGATGCCTGGATCGAGCACACAAACAACCCCCTGGCTGCCTGACCCAGCGGGTGGCACGTGCTGCAGGCTTCGGGCACCCGCATCCAGCGCCCAGGCTGGGTTCTTCAAAGCAGCCAAGGTGGCCGGGAGCAGGAGGGTCCCCTCCCTCCACAGGGCCCCCCCATGCAAACCCGGAGCGGAGACGGCTGCTCGGTGCCTTGGGTGAGCAGAGGAGGCAGCACAACCCTTCCCTGGGTCTGTGCTGGAAGATGTCCGCAGGGCAGGAAAGTCACTGGTGCCAGGCCAGGAGAGTGGGTGATGCAAATGCCTCGGGCACAAAGTTTAACCTCACTGAGCTTGAACTTTATTAGCCAAGAAACTCTTGCTGGATCTAACAGAGGGGAAAGCACGAGGGCAATTTGCATCCTGGCCTCGCCTGGGGGGAGCAGGGTAATGGATCCACTGGAGCGGGGTGAGGGGTGGCCCTTGGCAAGGACTTCTCTGCTTTGGATGAAGCTCTGCTCCCACTGGGGCATGGCGGCTCTGAAACCAGAGCGGGGGGGGGTTACACGGCCACGGAGCGTGTCCCAGCTCCTCTCCTCCCGAGACAGAGCCCCGTGGAGCAGGGGTGCCTCGGAGCATCGCTGCCCGGCACAGGCATCCCCCTGCAACCTACCTGCACCTACAGGTCTTCCTCGTTTCCTGGTCTGCCGAGCAAAAAGCAAGGGCAGTGTGTTACACGAGGCAGCATGGCTGGGGCGGGGGGCAGCACGAGCTGAGCGTGCAGCCCTTTGAGCTGGCAGGAGAGATGGGGCTGCCGTAAAGCCACACCATACCCACCTCCTCTTCTTCCCTCCGCAGTGGAACCGCTGGCCTGGGGGGCAAGAGGAGCTACTGAGGTCTTTTGTGGCTGGAGCCACCCCCACCTGCCCCATTTCGCCCACCCCTCGCTGCTAGGATGAAGCACTGCTGCTCACAGGATGTCCCCTCAGCAGGGACCACTGCGTTTGTGTCCTGTGGGAAGCCCCGAGCCCCCCACCTCCATGCTGCGGTGGCCTCCTGTACATCTCCCCCTGGTGTGGGGAGACACCAGCACACAGCCAGCCCCCCTGCACCACCCTGAACCCCGGAGCTGAGCCCTGTCCACAGGAGCCTGCTCAGATGTCTGTCTGTCTGTCTGTCTGTCTCCCTGAGCTGCCCCCGTGACTGCGAATGCAGGCAGTTTTCTTCTCTTTCTCCCCAAAACCGCCGGGTGCAGCTGGGATGCCGTGGAGGCAGGCGGGCAGTGCCGCAGGGTGCCCCCCACGCTTGGCACCGGGTCCCTCTGGGAGCTGCCGGGGTCTGAGGGCTCTGGGAAAGCTGGTTTCTCACTCTGGAAATGTCAGAGTTTTCTCTGCTATTTTTAATTTGTGACCTTCCCTCTGCAGCCCCGACGCTGGCAAGGAAACGCTAAATATTTACGTGGCCTCCTTCCCAGCTCGCGTTCCGCCGGGAGATTTCCCAGGCAGCCCCGGCCGAGGGCAGCGCTCACCCCTGGCACGCGGGGCAGGGTCTGCAGCCCCCCCCAGCCTGTGCCTGACCCGGGGCGCAGGGGGAGGCAAGCGAAGGGCACCCAGCCCACCCGAGGCACTTACTGAGGATGATGAGGAGCCCCACGACAAAAGCCACGACGGCGAAGATCAGCCCCCCGTTGCGGATGGTCTCATAGTCTGGGGAGGAGCAGAGCCAGCAGGCATCAGCCTGGCGCGGTGTGGGGCTGTGCCCACTGCAGAGCCCACGGGTGGGCGTGGGGGTGGGCTGCCCGCCCCGCTGCCGCGGCTCCGCGCACGCACTCACCGTAGCTGAACCTGTCCAGGCCCTGCTCGGGCGCCTGCTCTGGAAAAGAGGAGAAACCCACGTGAGAGTCAGGACCTGGGGCTCACAGCGGGCGCCTGGGCCGGGAGGAGGTGGGAAAGATGGGGAACGAGGACTGCAAGCAACGGGGCTCCGATTTCCTTCAGGGGCAGCCGAGCCAGTACCGAATTCCCAAATTGCTGGTTTTCACCCCAGGAAGTTCAGAGCTCACGGTGCATTTGCAGGACACGTTCCCAGGATGTGTGGAGTCTCCCGAGCTCCAGGTGAGGTGCAGACAGGGACCCTGCTCCGCTGTTGGCAGCAGGTTGCTGTTTGCTATGGCTGTGCCCTTGGCAGAGCAGCCTGCAGGGCGCCCTGGGAAGTGGGAAGCCTCCCCCCACACCCTGACAGCGGCGTGTCACCCCTCAAACCACCTCACCTGACCACACATCCCTCTGCACCCCTCAAACCACCTCACCTGACCACACATCCCTCTGCACCCCTCAAACCACCTCACTTGGCCACACATCCCTCTGCACCCCTCAAACACCTCACCTGACCACACATCCCTCTGCACCCCTCAAACCACCTCACCTCTGCACCCCTCAAACCACCTCACCTGGCCACACATCCCTCTGCACCCCTCAAAGCACCTCACCTGACCACACATCCCTCTGCACCCCTCAAACCACCTCACCTGGCCACACATCCCTCTGCACCCCTCAAACACCTCACCTGACCACACATCCCTCTGCACCCCTCAAACCACCTCACCTCTGCACCCCTCAAAGCACCTCACCTGACCACACATCCCTCTGCCAGAGCTGTTTGGAAGGACAAATGCTCCCCGAGAAGCCCAGCATGGGCAGCACCAAGGTGCCAGCGGGCTGAGAGCTCTGGGGATCCATCCCCACCTCTCCCCGAAATCCCCCGTGAGACCTTCCTCCACGCAGCTCCCGCGAAGGGGTCCCCCCCCCAGGGAAGCCCCTTTGGGTGCTGGCTGAGGGTGCCTGCCACCCGCGCCCTTACCGTCACCCATCGCCGCGGCGTGTCATCCAGCGAGCGTCTGGCTCTGGGAGTGGGCGCCCACGGGGGAGCGCATTAATTGGGAGGCAAAGCTCATTAAACATTAACGGCCCCGGTGTAATGTTTATCGCAGTCACGAGGGGAGGCGCAGGGCTGCCCGCCCGCCTTTGGGAGGGAGGTGTGGGAGGGAGGGCAGGGTGCTGGCCGGGAGGGATGGGCACCATGGTGCCACCGGTGTCGCTGTGCCAGCGGCAGAGGGGTGGCACACCCTCCCTCGTGTTCCAGACATCAGGCCCACGGGTTCCCCCCCTGCAGAGGGATGGGCTCGGGTACCGGCTGCGACTGCGTTTCGCCAGGGGGGAGCGGGCATCGTGCCCCGTCCCCGCAGCCCAGCCCTCGAGGCTGGGAATGCCACAGCCCCCGAGACGACGCAGCCAGGCACGGGTAGAAACGATGTTTTATTCCTTCCAGCCCCGGGTCACAGCACGGAACACAGCAGCCCTTCCCCACAGCAGCACTCGCCTGTCTCAAAGGAAACACAATAGCCGGGTTTATTTGCCAACAGCCGGGGTTTTGCCGTTTCTACACACCACAGGGATTTCTTTGTTTCGCGTTAACACCGACGGCACGCTACAGACACCACGGGCACTCGGACGCGGGACACGCACACGGTGACACTCTGAGGCTGCAGGCGGCGAGCAGAGCTCTCTGCAAGGGCCGGGAGGAAGGGGACAGGGTCCCAGAGACACAGAGGGTCCCTCTGCCTCGCACAGACGGGACAGAGCGTGCTTCCCAGCGCCACCAAGGGATGCAAAGCACACGGGGACACAGCCCACGCTGGACACAGGGCCACCACAGCGGGGTGGGCATTGCAGAACGCCCCCTCAAAACCATCCTGGAGGGGCAGCACCTCTTCCTGGCGTGTGGCAGCACTCTGGGGTGTTCCAGTGCAGCCCTGGGGACCCCCCTGCTGCCCAGGCTGACCCTGCCTTGCCAAGCACCCACGACCAAGCTGGTGGGCCCCAGCCCCAGCTGCAGCCATGGTTCTGCGCACCCACAGGCTTGTGGCAGGGGACAGACTGACAGGTGACAATGGACACAAGGTGACGATGGACTCAGCTCAGCCCCTGCGGAGCCGGCGCACCGCTGCTGTGCGGGCTCAGGTGTGCGGAGCCCCCGAGCATCGCCCGCTGCTGCCCTGCGGGTGGCACACGGCCAGCGTGGGGACCACACACAGCGGTGGTGCGGGTGGCTGTGTCCCAGACCATGGCACAGGGAGCAACAAGGCGAGAGGAAGGGCAGGGAGCACCAGGAGGAAGGGCTGCTGCCCCTGCCCCGCCGCAGACAGGATCTTCATTCCAGTCCGTGTTTCTCTTCAGCCCCCAGAGACTGCCTGACCTGTCCCCCTCCGCTTCACGGGTGGCAGAGCCCTGGGGGGAGCTGCCTTGTGCTGGTCACCAGGGTCACCGCTGCACAGCCGCCCGCTTTCACAGTGTCACCGTGCTGGGGGACTTCACGGGCTTCTCTGCCACCGCAGCATCTCCTCACATGGAAAACACCATCCCGCACAGCAGAGTCGGTTTGAGCCACGGAGGCAAATGGGGAGCGCCCAGCAGGCGAGAAAGGGCAGCTCAGACTTCAATCCAGCACCCAAGTGCCACCACCTGGGGCAGCCAAGCTGCAGGATGTCCCCTCCTGAGTCATCCCCCACGCCAGCTGCCTTTGGGCTGGGGGTGTGCAGGAAGATTATTGCTGAAATGGCAACGCACTGTCCCCAAGCCCTGCCCAAAGCCAGCCGGGGTGAACCGCGAGCCTGCGGGCGCAGGGAAGGGTGGGGGACACGGGAGTCCCTTAGGGCTGCAGCCCCCACCACCCTGCCCTGGGCTTGGGGGCAGCGCCGGGCAGTCGTACGCAGCCCCAGTCACACGCACAGCACGAGAAAGGTGAAGAGAAAGTCACTATTACGACATCAGCAACGACTAGCCCTAGAGGCAACGGTCATCTCACATCAACGTTACACAGCACAGGCAGAGGACGGTGAGCCGAGCTCAGTCGGGTTAGTAAACAGAGAACCGGTGCTGAAGTACAGGGGTTACACACACATGGCAGCTTCGTGTCTCCTCAGAGGGACCTGGTGCTGCCACTGCAGGTTCCTCGCAGGCCACTGCCACCTGCGGTCCGAGCATCTCTCCTCGGGTCTGTGGGTCTGCGTGGGAAGGAGAGCAGCGAGTCAGCGGGGAGCAGCGCGCTGCCTTTCCCCTGCGGGGCTCTGCAAACACAGCCCCACCAGCACGGGCTCCAGGCTTCCCCTCTCCCAGCGCCACAGCCAGGAGCTCCAGGGAGCTCTGCGGGCGAGGGGCGAGCTGCCCCTGCAGATTTGCACCCAGCTCTCAAGAAGCCCCAAAAACAAAACCACTTTGGGGCAGAGGAGCACAAGGAAAGGAAGCAGAACGCAAGGGAAAATCCGGACAGATGCTTCCCTTTCCTGCCTGGGGCTCGCTGAGCACTGCACGCTCCCTGCCACGGCCCCTTCCAGTGCTCACCCCACGCTGCGCTGGGGACGCAGGGCTGCAGTCCCAGCTCTACTCGGAGCCCTGCGACCGCCCCCACGCACAGCCCCAGCTGCCCCCCTTACATCCCAGCACCGTGACAGCCCTGGTGCCACCACCCACGCTGGTCTGCGCTGGTCCATGGCAGCCCTGGGACTCACCTCATGGCTCTCGTTCAGTTCTCTGCTTTCTGTGCTCCCGTAGCTGCGGAGGGAAGAGCAGAGAGGTTGGCAGCGCCCGGTCGAGGCCGACCCCGCCTGCCCAGAGCTGTGTGCTGCACGGGCAGGAGGGTGCGTGGCAGCAGAGCATGTGTGGCGTGGGACAGGTCACCTTACCATTGGCGGTGATCAAGTTCTCAGCCTGAGCCTCCTCGTCCCCCGGAGCTCTGCAAGAAGGGGTGCAGGGTGAGAGCGGGTGGGACCTGCTCCCCGTCCCCAGGGGGATGCCCGAGAGCACAGGGGACACTGAAGAAGGTGCCCTGGGAAAAGCACAGCTGCTTCCCCACCCCAGAGCCCCACGGCAGAGCATCCCTCAGCTCTGGGCAGCAGGGATGTGAAAGGGATGCTCGGGGAGTGCAGCCACGCTGCTGGCTGCTGGAGGGCAGAGAGGGCTCTCTGAGGGCCACGTCCCTCACTCACCTGGGTTTCTGGTTGAAACTGCACCTGCACCTCCTGCCTGCAAAGGGAGAGAAGCACCGTGAGCGTGGGCAAAGTGGGAATGGCCTGTCCCCATGAGAACAGCCCCCTGCCCCAGCCTGCACGGTCCCCAACTTACTGAGTATAAGGAGGATGCCCACGGTGAACAGGACCACAGCAAACACCAGCCCCCCGATCCTCAGACTCTGGTAATCTGCAGGGAGACACAGGGGCTTGCTCCTGCTGGGTTTGGGGGAGGAGGGGCAGCCTCTTTTGCGCCCCATCGCACATGCACACGCGTCCCTGCCAGCACCCGTCTCCGCGATGCTCACCATAGTTAAAGGGGTCCTCCTCCTTCTCTTGGGTGGCCACTGGAAAGAAGCAGAGAAGGGGAGTGAGGTGAGCCCCTGCAGCCCCCTTGGATCAGAGGGGTGGCTGTCCCCTGGGGTCCCCCAGGCTGTTCCTGCCACCTCCAGCATGCGGGAGGCACTGGGCACCTACCATCCGCCACAGCCGCCGGCACCAGGAGGGAGCACAGGACGATCAGCGCTGCCTCCATGGCTGCTGTAAGAGAGGGGAGAATCAGGCTCAGCACCTGGGTGGGTGATGGAGGGGTGGGGGTGCATGGGGGGCACTACAGGGAACCTGTGCAGGGCTGTGCTGCCCTTGCAGCCCGTGCTGGGAGAGGCATCGGGCTGGCCCTGGGAAACACCCAGGGGCCACGATACCAGCCCAGCTGGGACATGGGGGCTCAGAGGCACAGGAGGGAGGAAGGGACTGAGCTGACAGACAGCCATAATTATTCCAGAGGGTTCTGTGATACACACTCAGCCACCCCGGCACCGCTGGCTCTGCTCCCGGCGTGGATCTCGGTGCAGTTTCAAGGCTGCGCTGCAGGCAATGGGGCCAACACAAGGGCTGTGATCTCTCCATCAAGGTCAACACGGCGCCCTTCACCCAGAGCACACTTTAATTTGTCCCAATTAGCATAGCAATTACAGCACATTCCTACAATGAGGCCAGTGGCTCTGGTGGGACATGAGCTGGCAGTCACACTCGCCCCCCCTCCCCGGCTCCCCACACTCACCTACAGCAGCAGAGCCCATAAACACCCCTCAGACCCCCTCATGGCTGTCCCTGTCCCTCCACAAGCTCCGACACTGCCCTCGTGCAGGGGGACTTGGCCAGAGCACGGCCCCTCTCAGGAGATGCCAGCCTGGGTGCACCAGTGCTGTGCCTGGGCTGTGACGCTCCCTGCCACCTCGGGCAGGGGCTGCACATCTCCCTGCCCTGTGCTGCTGCTGCACCCATTTGGGACGGGCACCGTTGCTGCTGTGCAAAGGGAAGGCCCTGCCAGCACACATGGTACCTATTAACTGTCCCTGAGCTCAGCACGAGCGTCCTTTCTCCTCCCCCCGAGCAGATGCCCTCCGTCCTGGCAGCTGGCACGGGGCACTGCGGACCCGCTGGCTGCGTGCAAGGGACACCTCGTGCCAGGGCACGAGGGCCTGGCAGACCTGTCTCCTCCGAGGGGGCGAGCTGGGGGCTCAGGGTGCAGAGGCAGAGTGGGTGCTCGCTCCCTGGTCGCCCGCACGCAGGGCTCTGCTGGTCTGTGGCTGCTGGCAGGCAGCCCCCGAGCGCCCCGCCGCCAGGGCGCGGGGCCGTACGTGGTGCGGAGCGCGAGGCGGGAGGGAGGGGGGTTATCGGGCACCCTGCGGGGCGCTGATAGCACCCAGTGCTACAGAGCTGCTGCGCTGGATGAGTGCCGATAAGGAAGGGGCCCTGGACGGAGCAGGAATTCAGCTGCTGACGGCTGTGCTGCTCCAGAGCCTGACCCCGTTTGGATGCAGCCTCCATCCCAGCCATGGGGGGAGGCAGCTCAGCGGCCCCAGGTTGGCTCTTCAGGGCACCAGGGTCCCCATACCCGCTGCAGCCCCCTGTCCCAGTGTGTGCTGTGGAGGTGCCCAGGAACAGCACACGTGGAGCGGGCTCAGCACCACCCAGCAGCGTTTGGCTCCGCGGCCGGTGCCCAGCGCCCACCGAGCACATTTCCAGAACCCCAGTTACTCATCAGAACAAGTTGCATCCTATGAAAACTCACGTTTTATCCCTCCCCTTCCCTGTCTTGTCGTTTCGATGTGTTTTATCTGAGCGCTGGAGGGTTTCATTTCCCTCGCCTGCAGCTGCCGCTGCCATTGTGCAGCGCGGGGCCGCGCTGGAGCGTGTCCCTGTGCCCAGACAAGCCCCTTCGTTTGCTGAGGCACGTAATTCTGGATAATTACCAGGTCTTAGAAACATGTACAAAGAGCCCAACAGCTGGTGATACAGTAACTTCTGGTTGCACATTTTCCTATGCCCTTTATCTCGCGTCCTTTAGCAATTTGCTGCCGAGGCTGCAGCGCAAACCCAGCGCCGTTACCAATCGGAGGGTGCTGGGTGCGCGAGGAGATGCGATTCAGCACGTGCCGCTGCTGGATGAACAGCGTTAATTGGCTCCTGTGGCATATTAATGATGCCTTTATTTTTTGAACAAGTCATTAATCAGATTTTTGCTGTCTATTTTGCTGTTATTTGGCTACCCCAGCAGCAGCAGCTCGGTGACGCCCCCCAGGCGGTGCTGGGGCCCTGCTCAGCCACAGACGGTGTTTCCAGTCCTCTGCTCAGCTTGCACTAAGTGCAGCGGGGTTCGCTCCTTCGCCAAGCACACAGCACACATATGTTCTTTGTTTTTCTAGCTGGTTCCTAAAATTCACACACTTCCGCACGCTGAAACTTATCCCCGTGCGAGTCAAGCATCCGGGCTGGCAGGGTCCTAGCTGGGAAAACAAACACAGTGTTCTGGCGCGCAGACGAGCCCAGCTCTCCCAGGAGGAGCATATGCCTCGCGAAGCGCCGCAGGTTTTTTGGGTTGTTTCAAGCTGGCCCACCCACTTTTCTCCCCGAAGCTGGAATGAAGCGAGGAGAGCAAACACCGCAAAGGGTTTGCCGTTCCCCCACGGGCGCCTGCAGCCCACGGCACCTCCGGCCAGGCGGAATCCAGCTGTGCCTCCGCACACAGCAGCTGCCCCTGTGCCACACGGCCACACCGCCCACGCCACGCAGGAACGCTGCCTGGGGAGGCAGCAATGGCACAGACGGAGGGGGTAGGTGGCTCTCAGGAACCCCTCTCTGGCAGGATCTGCTGCCTCCCTGCCAAGCCCCCAGCCGACACGCGTGGCTCCACAGCCCCAGCTCTCCCTCAGCCTCCTGCTGCTGGATGATCCCTCCCTGCAGCTCTGCGTGTCACTGGGTTGTGTGCGCAGAGCGTGTGCGTGTGTGTGACAGAGGGGCGGGGGGAAACCCAGGCGGGCAGACCCAGTCCTGCCCACTCGTTAGCTCTCGGTACCACGGCAAATCACGGCAGAGCAAGGCAGGTAATGGTGTTGAACCTTGGAGCCCCGGTTTCCTTGTCATTGTTTTGCATAGATCTGCCCTGTCAAGTCTCAGCCATCACAGCAGAAGGCTGGGCAGCCTCCTCCCTCGTCAGGAGTCCTCAGGGCATCTCCCGAAGATCAGACCTAGTTAAAATCTCTAGTTTCTGTGCAAAGCCCCCAAGACTGTGACAGCAGCGCTCAGTTGCCCGGAGCATTTGAGTGTGCATGTGTGAATGGACATCTCCAGCTATGCAGAGATGTGCTCTTCTGCCATTTCACGTCAGCATCAATCTGCCTATTAATGTGCCTGTTGTTATGCCTCGTGTTCCTAAATGAGAGAGGAGAGATTTCCAGCCCTTGCTCTGGCAGGGGGATTGCACTGGATGATCTTTTGAGGTCCCTTCCAATCCCTGACATTCTGTGATTGCTGTACTGATACAGACAGCACTTCCCAAATCTGGTGCTGGTTCAAAGGCTGATGGAATATCCTCTGCCTGGTCAGCTATCCCAAGGAAAACCTCTCCTCTAGGAGCCCCAGGAACCCAAACTTCAGCCCTGCTTCTGCTGCACAAGACTCGCACGCGGACCAGCCCTGACCAGGTCAATGCTTGCAAGCACACACCCACAGAGAATCGCAGAGTGAGGCTCTGAGCACACCCTGTGCTGCATCCCTCACCTGCACCCCAGCATTAAACTTGCCTCCTGCAGGGTTTCTTCCAGCCCCATGCAAGTAGCCCTTCATTTGATGCAAGCCTCCAGCACGATGAGTGCCGAGCTAATGGCTGCCCAGCAGCATCGGGAGAGCAGGCAGGAACCCAGCCCTCGGCTCCAGGGATCCACCTCCCATCAGGAGCCTGCTGCTCCTGTTCCCTCCGTGTTTGCTTAACAGATAATCAGGTGCTGTAAACCCAACCAGCACCTGGTGAGCGGGCCCGTGCCCCCGCCGCAGCCCCACGCTGCCTGAGCCCCCGGCTCTGTGTGCCAGGGCACAGCCAGGCAGCAGCACAAACAGGTCCATCCCACGCAGCGGTCACCTGGGCGGTTCTGGTGGCCAGAGAATCCCAGCTCAGCAGAAAACCCTGAAACAGCCGCTGAAGAGAGGCTGCTCCGAGCTCCCATGTGTCCTGGGGTACCACAGCGCTGCCACGCTCAGCACAGCAGACATTTTCTCCATCCTCTCCTTTGCTGTTGCCATCAGCCACGACCACCACGGAGCAGCAGGCAAAGAGAAGTGCCCACCAGGCCGTTGTCCCTGCCAGCATCACGTGCCACGATGAGGGACAGCCAGGTGGCACAGCCCCTCAGCAGGACACTGCCACACTGCCCCATGCCTCCTCAGTGCTCGGGTCACAGCCACGGAGCTTGGTGGCTTCTTTATGCTTTGGAAACACACAAAGAGCCCAGAAAGCAAACACAGGGAACGACCAGACCCCGTGTGCTGCGCCGGGGACTTGTCCTCAACAGCAAAGTCGAAAATCCTGGCAAACCCTGACTCTCCGCCATGTGCTGCCCGAGCAGCTAAGCTTCGAGGAGGCAGCTGAGATTCCAAGGCGAGCGTGAAACACGAGGATGAGGAGAGGCAGGAGCAGCCCCCCCGGCACACTCCAACAAGTGGCCTGGCTCTGCAGGCACTGCTGGCAGCTCTCCCTCGCACGTCCCCATCGCTCCACCGCCGGCTGCCCCGTGTCCACGCTCCTGCAGGGACTCTCTGCGCTTGTCTTCATTCCAAACTGGGACTACCAATCCCACTGGGACCCCAGAGCACCCCGGAGCCCCCCGGGCTGGCTGAAATGGGTGCAGGGGGCTGCTTCAGGGCCGAACGCACCCCCAGCGTTCCCCGAGGGGCTGCTCTGCCACACCGCAGCGCTGGTTCACATCCACACCAACCACCTGTCACTGCCTCCCACCGAAATCTTCCTGCAGGATCCAAGTTCCACCACATGGCCACCGAGAGCTGTTTCTTCAGGAAGCATTAATTACACCCCCCCTCCCGAGAGGGACGCTCCTCCTTCCCTCGCGTCCGCCTTCCCGGGATAAAGCACTTGCCTGTTTATGTATCGCTACGGTGTGAGTAAAATATTTAACAACAGGAGGCACAACGCTGCCAAACGCTGGGAGAGGAGAATCACCTCCTGTTCCCCGAGATCCCCGCGCACCACCGAACCCGGCCAAGCACCGAGTGGGCTACCCGCGGTGGTCTCCAGTGGGGACAGCATCCTTTCAGCACGGGGGGCTGGTAACCAGGCAACGGGGGGATGAGGGATGATGGTACCCGGCGTTGTCATGGCAGCCGCCAGGGCCGGGGATGTGGGCGGCCGGAGGCACAGGGCGACGTCCCGGGGTACCGGTCCGACCCGGGGGGGATCGTTCCGTGCCCCAGTGCCGCCCCCCCCCGGTACACCGAGCATCCCCGAGCCCCTCGGTGCGGCGCTGCCCGCCCCGCCGCCCCCTCCCCAGCTGGTCCCGCTTGGGCACCGCATGGCCCGCACCCACCTGAGCTCTCCGGGCTGTCGGGCCCGCTGCGGCCGGTGCGGTGCCGTGCGGGAGCGGAGCGGAGCGGGACGAGCAGCGTGTGCGCGGAGCGGGGCTGCCGCACAAAGGGGAGCGAGGCGGGCGGGGCCGGGCGGGGCCGGGGGGCGGGGCCGGGGCCAACGCGGCACCGCCCTCAGCGGGGGGAAGGATGCTCAGGGTGGGCAATAATGGGACTGCCCCAGCTCGAAAGACGAAGGGTTCCTGCCAGGAGAGCCCCACAAAGGGTCGGGAAACACCCCCACCACCACCCCCCCGTCCTCCCCCTTTGCCCAGTTTGCTCAGAGATCACAGAACAAACACAGTGCAGGGGCGTAGCTGGGAAAGGGGATGCCACGCTGCCAGGCCAGGTGGCCCAGTTCACAGGGCTTAAGCCACGTCACTCAATGTCTTGGGGGGCCACCCGGCTCAGGCCAGCAAAGGACACTTCCAGCCTGGCCTGGCTCAGAGGTGGTAGCGCCTGGCTGGGTTTAAGGCACGCTCAGGACCCGCTGCCTGCATTGATTCCCCCACATCCACCAGCCTTTAGCAGCTGTGGAAGAACAGACCCTTTGGGTCTTACCCAGAGCAGGTCAGAAACCAGCTCCTAGTTCAGCCAGTCAAGGCAAGATGCTGTCTAACAGCAGGAGAAGGGCTGGACCCACCACTGCTGTGAACAACCCTGTGGCAACAGCGCAATTTATCCCCATCAGACAGCCAGGCACGTTCGGAGGAGCAAGGTCTGGGAGGGAGATACATGGTTAATACAGTGCAGCAGTTCCCAGGGGGAACGCCTGTGCCTGGCAAGCTGCTCGTGGCCAGGAGCAGCCTGGGCACAGCCACAGCAGGGAGGGATGCTGTGGTCCTGGCTGTGCTTGCAGCCACTGAGGTGCCCACGGGCTCTGGCTGGCAGCACCAAAACTGCACAAAGCCAGAGCTTCCCACAGGCTGGGCACCCTGTCAGGTGGGTAACAGGGGACTGCAGGGCACTGCTCCCTTCTGGGCCAGGCTGGCACACCCAGGTCTGCTTGGCTCCTGCTGCCACCCTGGAGAGCCATTCCTTCTTGGGAAAACACCTTAGCGATGCTGTCACCGCTGAGCTGGTTCATCCCCCGATAACTCAAAAGCATCTTAGACAGCAATCAGACAATAACACCCATAGGCCACTGTACATTCATTTCCCCGTTTCCAGTAAAGTATAAAAAGAAAATAAACCAGCACTGGCATTTCAAGGCAATTATTCAGAAGGGTCAAGAGATAGAGAGTGATGCAGAGGAGCTGGACAACGTCAAGTCTTGTTAATGCGTAGGAGATAACATGATAAGGCTGGCAGTTACCCCGCAGCAAGGGAGGCAGGGATCAAGCAGTTATAATCAAGTTTCAGCCTTTCCTGGTGAAATTGGGCCAAATCTGGTGTAATGAGGGCTAGCAGCTCTGAGGCCAGGCAAGTGATGCTGATTTATGCTAATGAAGGGGCTGGGCTGATCTCCTCATGCTGGTTGAGTCAATCGGAGCGCTGCCAGTAGCTTGGGCAAGGGCATGATTTCACATCTTAGAGCAGCTGCCTCCTCCCTGTGCTCTCTGGGGGCAGAGGGAGCAGGGAAGGTGCCTCTTGCTCTGCACAACTTTCCCCTCCCATTTAAGGTCTTCCCTTCTCTGTAGTGCCCAGCTCCCAAACTGCTGTTGGGTGGCAGGGGAGACCGGAGCAGTGACAACAGCCGTGCACAGCCACGTGGCTGCGTTTAACCCAGTGACATCACCTTGCGCCGGGTCTCAGTCATTCCGTGTGCTCTGAGCCCCCCCGGAGCGAAGCACAAAGCAGCGGGCTGTGCAGACACAAAGTTCTGCCGCTCTCTGCCAAGTGATGATGTTACTGACCCTGGAAGGGAACCAATCCCAAACGACGGGAATAACATTTTTGTAGAGAAACATCATCTCTGAAACCGTATAAACAAATCCGTCCTGACACAACAGAACAAAGAGCTATAAAAGGAGAGTTTGGGGAAAAACAACCACTAATGGGCAGTAATTCACGTGGTGCCTGCCAGACTGTAGTCCTGGAATTTCTATTCCTGGGGGATTCTGACCTATGACTGCCAAAGCACAGAGGAACATGGAGACAGCTGTGACGTGGCCAGACGTGGGGCCACACTCGGCACCCCTTGTCCTGGAGGGGTGAACAAGCAGGGGGCTTTGCAAGAGCTGCAGGGGATGGCCTGGCGGCACCCCCACTGCCCCGTTCCCTGGGGATCGTGCACAGCAGGACCTGTTCGCTCAGACGCTCCAGGAGCAGGGGCAAAGCGCTGTCCGAGAAGTCTGCTCCATCTGCACAGCGCTGTCCTTGGGAAGAGCAGAGCACAACAGCCCCGGCCAGGCAGCTCGGTGGGAAACAACTCACTCCTGATCTGGTGAGCAAACTGCAGCTCTCAGGAGCACACAGCACACCCTCCGCGGGCCGGGCACGGAGAGCACTGCGTGCCAGGTTTAGAAGAAATAAAATCTCTCTCTGCTTTGAGAGGCTCTTTCAGAGAGCAGAAGGGCAATAACCCCCGAGGAGGTGAATGCCACAGCAGAGCAGGTCCCCCACGTGCTGCAAGGGCACTGTGAGGAGCAGGGTCCCAGCAGGATCAGCTCCCACCAGGTTCCAGTCTCTGTTCTGTTCTCCCCCACAAGATGTGTTCCTCCAGCTGCCACCTCAGACAGCAGTCACACATCAGGAGCTGCTGCTCGGTGCTGCACACTACGGCTTTCACGAGCAGAAACCCCGAGTTCCCAAAGAGGCTTTGGACAAACGTGAGCTGGGTCTGTAACTCCAGACCCCCTGAATTCACAGCACCAGCGTCCCCAAGTCACCTCCTCTCCCAAAGAGCCCCATCTGCAGGGGGGCACCCCAGCACCCCTCCTGGGGAGGGCACCTCGGGCTCGCTGGGCACAAAGGCGAGCTCAGCAGCTCACCTCGCACACCCCGGCCCCACGGCTGCTGCGCAGGTTAACCCAGGCCCTTCTCACACCTCTATTTATAGCCAGTGCTGTTTTTCAGTGCTATTCTGGCCGCACCAGCTATGTGAGGACCCAGCAAAGGCTCAGCCTTTTCCCAGGCTGAGCCCATCCCCTGCCCAGCACCATTACACCAGGAGCCCGAACAGGCTGGGCTTTGCACCACAGTCTTGATCTCGAGCTATGGGTCTTGATCTCTGCCCTCACCCTGAGCCACAGGCAGCTTGCTGCTAGCAGCACGTTATTCCCCCCCAGCACTCACCCAGCAGCAAAACCGCGATAAAATAAAGTGAAAACAGTCCCTTGGCTGTGCACCCTCCTTCAGTGGAGGCTCGTGCAAGCCGTGGGAGGTTTCTGGGTTGCTTCTTTGAAAAAGCTCTTTGAGGTCAGGCTGACTCAGTGTTTCCCAAAAGGCCACAACTCTTATTGCTTCGGTGCGGGTGGGGAGCAGCCGCCAAGCAGCGCCCTGCGCCGGGGCCAGGTGGGTGCTTTCTGCACACCTAGAGCCAGAGCAGACCTGCTATCCCAAAACTCAAATGCAAACCGCAGCTCTGGGCCCCCAGAGAACCTTTTCTGGGAACCCGGGGGATGCTCCTAGGAGATGGGGAAGGGGACGTCTGTGGCAGCCCACGCAGCCCCAGAATTTCTCATCTTGTCTTCACAGGTAGTCCCTGCAGCTCCAGGGCCTCTACACAGTTGGAAGAGGGCAGAGAGCAGCACACTTCTGGGAAATGAGCCTTCCCTGTCCCCAAAGAGCCACAGCCTTCTCAGGAAAGTGTTTTGTTCTGCGTTCACAAGCTGAGTTTTGATATGGCTCTGCCCTGGGCTCATGCCTGTGGATCCCCCCCACTCAAGGAGGCTTTACCCCCATACAGCTCCATCCCTACATCACCTCCACACCTGAGCATCCACTGCCAAGTCCCCATCACACCTAAACCACCCCTTTTCTCCCAGTCATGAGCAGAGGGTGAAGGGCAGGACAGGCTTTTGCAAAAAGCCATCACCCACATGGACAGCAACAGCCACAGAGCAGCTCACCTGGGTGCTGGGGCTCGCTGCCTTCCTTTCCAGGCTGTCCAAAAGAGCTGTCTCCACATGGAGCACTACCAAAACATTTATTGAAAAGAGTGGGGGGTGGCCAGGCTCCCCAGGACCCCTCTGCAGCAGAGCCGGGGAGAGGAGCGCAGCCTCAGCGCAGGGGCAGCCAGTCTCTGCCCACCCGGGATCTCCTGCAGCACCTTGTGTGCCCCAGAGCATCCGCAGGGAGATGCAGGCACTCGTTTCCTTGGGGAGAAATGTGCCCCCGCTCCGGCGTGGCAGGGGGGTAAGGCTGGCCACGCCGTCCCCGCTGCCGGAGGGAGGAGGAGGCCGTCCAGCGCGGTCACTGAGCAAACAGCGCGGGATCGGGGCTGGCTCCCGCTGGCGAGGGCTGGGGGGCTGCCAGGGGGGCTGGCTGCTCTTCGTCACACTCCACCTTGGCTGCTGCTGGCATCTGTCACACCGCCCACAGCCGCCCCTGGAGCGCAGCCCTGCCCCGCACCGCCGCCAGAACCCTCCTGGGAGCAGGCGGGGGACGAGAGGGGCTGCACGCAGTCCTGGGAGCGAGCGCTGCTCGGGCCGTACCACGGCACGGAACAGGACCGGGCATTCCTCGCACCGGCTGCGACATCGTGTGAAAGGCGCTTCCCAAACCTGTCTGCAAACAGGAGAGCAACTCCTGCTCCTCCCAGAGGGTGTTTGTTCCCTCCTGTCCCCAGGTGCTGCCATGCCAGGGCTGGCTGGGGGCTCTGCCCGGCCACCCCCAGCCCACCTCCCTTGCACTGGGCAGGGGCAGGGTCTCTGCTGGCGCTGTGTTTTTAGGGGCTGGGGGCAGCGACAGTCCCTGGCTGCACAGACAGTCCGGAGGTGGGGGGGGATCTGCTGGTGGCATCGTGCCCTGGTGGTCCATGCCGGCCGGAGAGGCACAGCCCGGGCAAGTGTCCATCCCGGTCTTAGTCGTTCTCACTCTGCAAGGGAGAGAGGGGAGAGCAAGGGTGAGGTGGCAGCCAGGGGGACACCCTCCCTGCCCCAGAGCCCTGCCATGCACCTCACCTCCATTTTGCTGTATATCCAGCTGAGGAGCTTTGTCACACGTGTGTAAACACCGGGCTTGTTCTTCTGGCCACATCCTGTCCCCCAGCTCGTCACCCCGGCCACGTACCAGCGGCCGTTGTCCTCACAGACCAGAGGCCCTCCGCTGTCACCCTGGCATAGAGGGACAGAGCGGTGAGAGAGGAGAGAGGAGATGCCCTCCTGCTGGTACCCAGCCTGGGGACACCAGTGTGCAGGAAGAGTGGCAGTCCCGTGCCACCTTGCACTGCATGCCCCCACCTCACCTGGCACGCATCCTTCCCCCCCTGCAGGTACCCGGCACACATCATCCGTGGGGTCAGGTAGCCCTCGTACACCTTGTCGCTGTTGCAGATCTTGTAGTCAATCAGCTTCACCTCGGCCTCCCGCAGCTTCGGGGACGTGTTATCTGCAAGGCAGGAGGAGCCGTAGGGCAGGGAGGGCCGTGTCCCCCCGTCCCCTCTGCAGCACCAGGCGTTTCCACGGCAGGGAGGGAGGAAGGTGGTGTTTCTTGCAGGTTTACTTCTGCAGAGCCACACAGCTGGGAGGGCAACAGCAGCAAGTCACCCCTGCGGGAACGGCCCTCGGGGAGAGCAGAGCCGTCTTCACAGGTCAGGCTGCGGCACACAGGGGCTGCCTGAGGAATTCCAGCATCCTCCCTCACCTTCGTTCTCCCTGGTCTTCCCAAAGCCCGTGATGAAGCAGGACCTGCCGGTCTGGAATCGCTGGCCGTACAGGGGGAGGCAAGCTGGGCGAACCTGAGCTGGAGGGAGACATGATGAAAACCAGGTGAGGAGAGAGGGGTGAGTCACCCAGGGACAAAATAGCCACTGTTGTCAGCAGCTGGGGAGGATTAGGGTGTGCAGGAAACTCTCCCCTCTGCTCCCACCCGGGCAGGGTCTCTCCTGTGCCCCCCCATGCCACCCAAGCTGCCCCTGCCCACCCCCAGGCTCTCTGTCCCCCAGCACCAGCCCTGGCCGAGCCCGGCACGCCGGGAGGTCTCACCTGAGAGCTCCAACGGTCTGGAGAGCTTCATGAGCGCGATGTCGTAGTCGTCGTGATCATCGCTGTAGTTGGAGTTGATGATGACCTGGGAGACAGGGATGCCCTCCGAGTGCTGCTTCAGGTCCGAGACCCCGCCGTACACCTTCCAGTCGTCGAGGATCTTCATGCTGTTCCTGGGCAGGGAAGGGTGGGACAGCAAGGAGTGAGACGCAGGGCACGGGGCTGGGCTGAGCGCTGGGGGCTGCAGCCGGTGCCCCCGGGATGGAGGGCAGCACTGCACAGCACTCACATGAAGAAGCAGTGGGCTGCGGTGAGCACCCACTGTGCATCGATGATGGTGCCGCCGCAGATGTGGATCGGCCCGTACTGCACGCTGACTTGCCAGGGCCATTTGCTCACAGAGGTTTCCTTTCCTCCGATGATCCGGCCAGAAATCCTCTGCCCACAGGCTGGGGGGGAGAGCAGGGCTGGGAGAAGGGCTCGGAGAGGAGGCGAGGCTGGAGGGGGATGCGCACAACATCCACCCCCACCACCCGCAGGCACCAGCGGTGCTCGAGAGCTCACAGGGATCATGGGAATGCAAGCTCTGTAGGTTTTTATGACCCAGAAAATTTGCCCAACCCTGTGCAAAGAAAGGAGGAACCACGCTCCTGAGCACGCGTATGGCTTTGCCCACCCCCAGCCGTGACCCCTGCCAGCCAGCCCCCTTACTTGTGCAGCGGAGGGAGACGTACTTCCCTGTGAGGCAGTGTGAGCTGCAGGGGAGGAGAGGGAGATGCAGCCTCAGCCCCAGCCCTGCGGCACCGGGACGGGGGCAGGAGGCTGCCGGTACCTGTTGAGGCTCTGCTGGATGGTCTCGCGCTCGTCGGTCACAGAGAGGCTCTTGCCAGGGATGTGCAGGGGAATGTATTCGGTCTGGGAGGCACTGGGAGGGGAGAGAGGCAGTGAGGGTCCCTGCCTGCTCAAAGAGGCTCTGCACGCTAAACCTGGGGGGTGACCAGGCTGAAACACCCCGCGCAGCGCTGGGGACATCCTTGGAGCAGAACAACACCGTGCTGGGGGAAAGAGCACAGCAGACCGTGCACCCCGCCAGGGCAGGAGGGCCAGAGCAGCACCCGGGGGGCTGGCAGGGCCCCAGCACCCGTGCAGGATGACCCATCCCCATGGAATTACTTCTGAAATCCCAGCTGCTGGCAGGTCTTTCTGGAGAAGGAGTCGTTCCAGGCGCTGCTGCACACCGGCAGCCACTGGCTCTCGGCGCTGGAGTAGACGTGGAGCAGGGACTCGTCGGAGGCAAAGCGCACTGTGGGGATGGTGCAGGGGGGTCAGTGGTACCCAGCACCCCGGGGGTCCCCTCACTCCCACCGCCCCGGGGCCTCACCACAGCCCAGCTCGTCGCTCCTCTGGGAGCAGTCGACGACGCCGTCGCAGCGCACGGGGCTGTCCCTGCAGCTCTCAGCGGGCTCCTTGTACACGATGCCGGTCTGCGACCGCCAGAACATAACTGGGAGCAAACACACACACGGTGTAGGGCTGAAAGGAGGACTCTGCAGTCCTGAGCATCCCCCCGTGCCAGCCCAGCACCCCCAAGCCCCTCTCACTTATCCTGTTTCTATCTTGCTGCTGCAGGATGGTGCATCCAGCTCACCAAATGCTCCAAGACCACCTGCTGCAGCAGCCGGGCAGGTCCAAGCGATTCCCTTGGTTTCTGTGCCCGTTCTGCCTGTGGTGGGTGAGCGTGGGTGCTGCTGGGGGTGCCCCACTGCCCACCCAATCAAGCCCAGAAGGCAAGCGAGTGCAGCGCCACTGGAAGCACAGGCTCTCCCTTCCCCACGATCCTCCTCCTGCCTGTCCACCAGGTGTCAGGAACACTCAGGGAATGGGGAAAGCGCATCTCTGCCTGCTGCCTCCAGCACTGACGTTTCCCTTCCCAGCCTCCGCTGACTCCCAGCCCCTCTGAGGTCCCCCCCCAAGCAGCCCTGAGCCGCCCCGGGCTGGGACCCCACTCACACAGCAGGATGAGGGCGATGAGCAGCACGATGAGGACGGAGATGCAGAAGATGAGCGCAAGCCGCCGCTGGCTCATGCAGGGAGCTCTGAACATGGAGGATCCTGGTAGCAGGATGGAGGCAGGGTCAGGGGGAGCAGCTGCTTCCTCGTGGTGCCCAGACCCTGCTGCCCACTGGCACACATGCCAGGAGCTCCCTGGCTCCCCACATGCCCAGCAGACCCATGAGATGTGGGGGAGCAGGACCACACCCCCCCCCACGTCTCCCCCTGGCATCCTCCCATCATCACCATCCTCTCCCCTGCCCCAGCATCCCTCACACCCCCAGGGAAACACCAGCCTGCGACTGAAGCTTGTGCCAGCAGTGGGCACAGGGACCCGTTCTGCCCTCCCCACCCCAGGTGGGACCGGGGCCAGGGTGGCCAGAGACCACTCTCGGCACCATCCTCTTACGTGAGCTCTCACAGGTCGTGCAGGGGGCCGGGGCTGGGCTGGACTCCGGGCTGTAGGGCTTGAAGCTAAGGCCAAGGACACTCTCTCGAGGCTGCGGAGGTCGGGCACCGAAGATGCTGCTGTCTGTGGAGGCATGGAGGCTGGGAGGGACACTGCTGGGCGACGCCGTGGTCTGTGGGCAGAGGAGGCCGTTACTGGCAATGGCCGTTGCCCACTGGACAGTGCCCACAGGTGCCACCCCACTGCCAAGGCAAAGGTGGTGTGGAGCCGAGCTCCCTGGCACAGCCACAGTGCCTCTTTCTGTGCCACGCAGCCTAAGCCATATCCCATCCAGGACAGCTGAAAACCTCTCTGTCGCAGAGCTTCGCCCCTTTAGGTGCCAAATTCCCCGAACTGATTGCTCGCATCAGAGCGCCCAGGTGGTTATTTGGCATCGGGTCAGTCACGCTGTGGCCCAGTTCCACAGGGCTAGTGCCCCAATTTATGCATCTATCCTTAATTAGCCATTGGAAAAATACACTGCAATTTCCAGCTCTTATTTAGTAATACTTAATAATCAGTGTTTTCCAAGCCCTGAAACGTCCTGCCCCCTGGAATGCTGTTTGGCAGTTGTGTCACTCCCCGTGCGTGAATTTGCAGAAGAATATGTATTTGTTTCCTTTCCTCAATATATATTCTTCCCAGTGTTCCATCAGCTTCCACCAGCTACAGCAGCAAGAGCCTCTGTTATCCCTCAGCGAGGACAAAGCCTGCAATGAGTGCAGTTTCCTCTGCCACCTGTAAAATCTCAGACACCTCTGGCAATAAGAAGTGGCTGTGTGGTTTACAGAAGCTGGAAGGGCATCGCCAGCCAGCACACGCAGGGACAGCCCGGCCTGGGGTTCATCCCTCGCTGCCCACACGCTGCTCCTGCCCAGTCTCCCAGCACCACAAAGCCACCACTGCCCGCGCCCGCACTGGGCTCTTCAAGGGAAGCCACTGACATTTGGACCTGTCCCTACAGACACCGCTGCCGTCCCGCGGAAGGGGAACCCACGGGAGCAGGGAGATGCCATCCTTTGACAGGGTGCAGCCAGCTCGGCACCCCCAGCCCCCCACCATCCCGGGGGGCTCACACACAGCCTGCCTCCAATTACGGACCCTGCAGCTGCTCGGGATCGCCCTTCCCCGTGCCCAGAGCACGTCCCCTTCCCTGCCGAGCCAGCAGGCAGCTCCTCAGCTCCTGCACGGCCCTGGAGCAGGAGCCGCAGCCACCAAATCGCCCCCTTCCCGCTGGATGTCCCCTGCCCTCGTGTGCTTCCTGCCGGGAATCGGGAGCCCTAATGAGCACGTCGGGAGCCTGCTCAGGCTCATGCTTTGTAAATACGGCTGTGCCCTCTCACCATGGGGCAACTTCCTGGGCATTATCCCCTGAGTCACGCTCCCGGTCTGCCTCGGCCCCCACAGAGCATCGCAGGGGACACACCACCCCCTGAGCCGTGCCTCGGTGACAGCTCACAGCCATCACGGGGAGGGTGGCTGGCCACCCGCCCTGGCCAGCAGCGGGGTGCACAGGGGCACCCCCAGCACTGACCTCCCCCTGCTGCCCTTGGCACCAGCACCCCTCACATATCCCAGCGTCGAGAGCCACCTCCCTGCTCACACCAGGGGCCAAGCCAGCATCCTCATCCTCCTGCGCGCACCGGGAGGAGCGGAGGCAGCTTCTGTGCCAGAGCATCACCCACCCTCCTCACCCCTTCCCTCCAGGCAGCCATAACAAGCCCGAATTCGCTCAGCCAGTTTTCCCGATGCTGGAATTCCGCAGCAGGAGTGTGGCCAAGCCCGGGACAGCCGCGCACCAGGCTGCCCTTCCCCGGGGCTCCCCAGGGACCCCTCGGGGTGCTCTGCGGTGCTGTGCTGGCACGGCAGCACCCACCCCTCATGAGTCTGAGCGGTCATACCGGTGGGATTCAAGTTCTCACAGCAAGGACTGCACTCCCACACCATGAAACACCCCTGGGCGCCCGTTGTTAGAAAGCGCACCCCATCAGCCCGAGGTGCCGCAGGTCCTGCAGAGAGCATGGGGCAGGCGCCAGGAACCCTGCCCAGGAGAAGAATTTCCTGTGTAAATGAGGTTTTAGTGAGCGCCCAGGCAGTATCACCGACATTAGCATTTGTATGCTGGCCCCGCACGTCTGATGTTTCCCGTGCCCCATCCCCAGCAGCGGTTACCGGCCCCGCAGAGTCACAATGCTGAGGACAAAGCCCCATTGTACCGAGAACACAGCCCAGCGTCACCAGCGATGCTGAAGCGTTTCTTCCTCCCGTCCACACACATTTCAGGCTAACACGTGAGCTCACTAGAGGTTAAACGGCTCTTTTTATTCCTCAGCAGGAAACACAATGCCCTTTCTCACACTTCGCTGCTGATTTCCTCAAAAGTCTAAAGTCCGAGTATTTTTTTATTTAGGTTTATGGCAGAAGCTAACACAACTTTTACCGCGGGCTCCTGATAACCAGCATAACTAGTTGCTGCTGTACAGCCACCGGAGCAGAGAACAAAAGCAGCAGCACTCACAAAGACATTTCTGTGGAGGAACGCGCGTTACCCCGGTGAGGGAGCTGCGACTTCTGCCCACAAAACCTTTACTCATCCCGTGCTGGCTTTTGAGTAAAAGTCGGAGCCGGAGCCGGGCCGATCTCACACGCGTGATGTCCTCTCTGCAAGTGCTGCTGAAAGCCAGGCTTGGGGAGGGGGAGCACCACCAGCTCCGTTCTGTGGCTGGGGACACACAGGACTCCTGGCCAGCTCTGCTCTCCTCACACCCAGCCCAGGCTGCCTGGGGGACCAGCAGATGGAGAATCTCTGCAACACGAGCTCTTTGCTAAACCTCTCGTGAGTGCAAACACCACCTCACTCCTTCGCTCTGCTCCGAGGCTTTGGGTAGAGCTGGAAAAGCCCCTGAGCCACAGACAGCACTGCTGGGGAAGCCTGTCCCCTTTGCACCGTGAGCTACCATGTGAACTGACCTCCAGCTCAGCTCCCCAGGGCCCCCACGTCCATGCCAGCAGAGGAGAACCCCAGGGGGACGCAGTCCAGGCGGGGCTGGAGGCTCAGGATGGGAGGGGAGGCAGGGAACCCAGCCAGCACCACCCGCAGCTTCAGAGCTTCAGGTGACACCCGGGGTGTTGCAACTGGACCAGGGCCTGGCTGTGCCTCAGAGAAGGGCACAGCAACCACCCAGAATCTGGAGCATCAAGAGGGGAGGGAAGCAGCCTGGCTTAAATAACCTGGAAGGAGCTGACTAAGTAGGTGATGATCTTTCCCAGCTAAGCTCAGCAGCCCGCCCCTTGCCATCACCCACAGCCCCTTGGCCGGGGCAGGGAACCGGCTCCTTCGCCTGCCTGGGGAGCACTGACTGTCCGAGCAGGTGAGCTCAGCGAGCACAC
Organism: Podargus strigoides; assembly: GCA_028020825.1. NCBI lineage: Eukaryota > Metazoa > Chordata > Aves > Caprimulgiformes > Podargidae > Podargus > Podargus strigoides. The sequence continues at coordinate 1,072,433 of CM051646.1, forward strand.
AACAGCCACATTGTCCTCAGCCCTGTGACATCCATCCCGCCCCAGTGCCGCAGCGGGGCCGTGGCAGCCCCTCAGCCTGAGCTGTGCCCCCAGGTCCCCAGCCTCGCCCCAGCTGCCGGCGTGGGGCCGGGCAGGGCTGCGGAGGACGCTGCCGGTGCCCGGGTGCCGTGAAGGGGCAGCGCACAGGGAAGTGACATCCCGACGCTCGCGAGGGCCGTGTTGCAAGCGCAGGTGACAAGCCGTGTCGATTGAGTCAGCCCCATGCGGCCAGGGACAGGCTGCCCTCCGCCAGGGCGAGCAGCCCTTCAGGCAGAGATCAGATGTTCTGGGGGGGTGAGTAATTGCTGCTCGCCCCATCCCACAGACGGGCAAACTGAGGCAGAAGACGAAGCGACTCCTGCAGCTGCAGAGCCAAGGGTGGCACCCAGGACTCCCAATGGCCCATTTAATCCAAGTGACAAGCCAAGGTGGCCCGGTGGCGATGCCCAATATTGGGTGACTGTCTCCACATGCAGCATCCCCTTTCCTGCCTTGCTCTCACCAAGACACGCTGCTGCTGCCTGCTTCTGGGGCCACCTAGAGCCAGGATCACGCTGCAAAGCAGTGCTGGGGGCAAGGGTCTGGCACAAAACCCTGGTCCTGGCTGCCTCTGAGGCACCTGCACGCCAAGGGGTGACTTTTACAGCTGGTTCTGCCTCTCCTCGGGCCCCATCCGCCCTGTCACTGCTGTTCTGACGCTCCGGACGTCGCTGGCAGCGCTCGGCGCGGTAATTATCCTCTGCCTCGCCCGGGCAGGCTGAGCCCGGTGCCCAGCCGGGGACGGATGTTTTCCCCATGACAGGATGCTCGGCAAGGCCCAGTGGCTGAGACTGAGCAGGACCTGGTCAACCCAACCCAAAAAGAGCCAGGAGAGCAGGCGAGGGAGAGCAGCAGGGGCTGGAGCCACCAGCGTGCAGCCACTGTGACTGATGTGCTGGCGGGAGGTGCCAGGGGGCTCAGGAGTGTGTGGCCCCATGGGTGCCAAGTGGCACCAGATCCCACCAGCAGCACCAGATCCCACCAGCAGCACCAGCCCACCCCACCAGCTGGTCCCCCCACTTTGCAAATCCTCTCCAGTGTGGAAAAGCAGCGGTGTGGGGACCCCAACGCCTCCTCTGCTGGCACAGGGCTGGCAGCGGGGATGCTGGTGGCACTCCTCATCCCTCCGTGTGCTGAGGGGTGCCAGGGGCAGCAGCCCCACAAGTGCTTCTCCCCACCAGCAGAAAAGGCAGCTCCAAAGGGAGCACCCCAAAAAGCAGGAGGGGGACACCGGGCCCTCCACCAGATCCCGAGGGAACGGGTCCGTACGGCCGCAGAGCAGCCACCGGTACCCCCAGGCTGGAGCCAGGGGAGCAGCCCGTGCCTTACCGGAGAGGTTTTCCCGTCCATGGGCCGCTGCAGGGCTGGGCTGGGCTCAGAGCTGGGGCACAGCCATCCTTCGCTGCGCAGCGCCGTGCCGAGCAGTCAGGTCCGCAGGGACGGGGCAGAATCTGTTTGGCGAGCGGGCTCGTACGTCAGTGCCAGCGCCGGGCGCGGAGGGAAACCAGTCCAACCTGCCGCCCCGCTCCACCGCTGCCTCTTGCCCAACTGCTCCAGGCACAGCACGCCAAATATCTGCCTCTGCTGCTGGTGTCCTGGCGGGAGCTGGGGAACACCGGGCAGGAGCCCCCGCCGCGGCCAAAGGGCTGGGAGCAGGTGAGCAGATCCTGGGGGAGAGCAGCACCGGGCACTGGGGGGAGCAGCACTGGGAACTGGGGAGAGCAGCACTGGGCACTGGGGGAGAGCAGCACCGGGCACTGGGGAGAGCAGCACTGGGCACTGGGGAGAGCAGCACCGGGCACTGGGGGAGAGAAGCATCCCAGGCACTGGGGGCTGCTGCAGGCTCCTCACCGCTCTCCCAGCTGCCTGCCCACCCAAGCCCCTCCATTGCTCCTGTGTGCCCCCCGTGCACTCACCCACACCTCCTGCCCTGGCCAAAGACTGATGGGAGAGGAAGGGATGCACGGCCACGGTCAGTCCCAGCAAAAACCCTCTCGTGCTCCCCAGGTGAAGTCCAGAATGCTTCATCTGAAGGGATACGATAGCTTTTTCACTCCTTTGCTAACAGAGCGATGCTTTCGCATCGTGCAAGGAGAAAGCAGCGCTCTCCCGGTTCCTCCATGGGCAGGAGCTAGGAGATGCTCTGCTTAACCCAGAACTCATATTTGGGAGAAGCAGGTGAAAATATCCAATTAAAAGGAAAAAGGCCCAGTTCCAGTGTGTGCTTTCTGATGTCCATACCCCAGACCTGTGCCCCTGAGTGCCACGTGCCCCACTTGCCCCAGCCCCTACTCGCCAGCCGGGGCTGCACCATGGTCACTGCTCTGCACCCTCTCCCCTGGCCCGGTCTCTCTGGCGGTGTGGTGCCCCATCCCGACACTCTATTTCCCAGGCACATTTCTCCTGGCATTATTCATAGCATAAGCCCTTTGTTCATCCAGCTCCCCACCCACACCTGCTCGTCGGAAGGGCAGGAGACAAGCAGAGCCATCCCATCTTGGAGGAAACCTGCTCCAAAGCCCCCTTGATTTCAAGGCTGGAAAGGCCAGGATGGATCCTGCTGTCCCTCCCATCCTGCCCTGGAGCTTCCCATGCCTGCCTGAGGGCTCTTCCCACCGGGGTGAAGGGCTGGCCAAGCAGCGAGCGGTGTCCCCAGACAGCCCTGAGCTGGCCATGCCCGTGTGAGCTGCCACATCCTCTTCTGAAAAGGGATTCTCAGAAAGCAGCTCCAGGAATGATCACTTGCTGGCGTTTCTACAAAGCCACCTACGGAAAGCAAGTTACACAGAACCCTGTGTCTGGGCTTGACCCCAGGAACCTGATGGTAAATGTGACGGGTGCAAAACACCTCCCAGGTGAAATCCTTGTGCTTTCTTGCTGGTAACTGCTCCTATGAGCCCTGCTGCACCCTCTGGCCCTCCCAGCTAGCAAACCGAGGTGCTAATAGCACCCACAGCCTGGGAGAGCCCGGCGGCATCTCCACTCTCTGCTCCCACCTCCAGGCATGAGGGAACTGGGAAGAGGATAACTCTGCTCTTCAGGCAAGGCACGTTGTCCTGCAGCAGGGCAGGACAACACGGTGCAGCATTGCTGCTGGAGCCTGCACCCCCAGGGCTGTAAAACCCCACCACCACCCTGGGCAAACCCCCTGAGACCCACGGTGGTGGAGGGCAGGGAAAAGCAGAGGCCAGCTCTGCCAGGCGTTCTGCAGGGGACACTTCTCTGCAGTTGTGTCACCCTGCCCAGCCAGCACAGTGCCCCGCAAGGGGATATTGCAGAGTTGGCCACGTCACCCGTGGGACTGGGGGCCACTGGCAGTCCCAGCCCCACTGCAGCCCGAAGCTGTCGATGATGCTGAGGCTGTGGCAGCCTCATCCCCGGCCACAGAGCGGCGGTGGCAGGATGTGGGCAGTGGCAGGCCGGTGGGAGGACGGAGCTGAGGATGTGCTTTGCCTTGCAGCCTGCCCCACGCACAGGGGCAGCCCCTTCCCCAGGCGGGTGCCGGGGGCCAGGGGCTGGCAGGAGGGTCCTGGTGGAAGCTGAGCACGAGGCTGGGACGGGGGCAACTGCAGCTCCCAGCCCTGAGCGGGCTGCAGAGGTTCCAAGGAAAGATCTGCTGTGCAGTTCTGACTCAGGTGGTTTCCAGGTGATTAAAACCATGGCTATTCCTATTCAAAGATTACTCAGTTATTTTTGAAGGTGAAAAGGAAACTCGACAGTGTTCTCGAGGGCTGCTTTGACCCATGAAGTCAAAACCTCTCCTGATGACACCGAAACCGTGGGGCTGCTCTTTTCTGTGATGCTGTGGTTTTAACACGGTGCTTCAGGTGGTCAGAACCCCCCGATGCAAAGTTCATCTGTGCTTATCGCCGGGTCCCTGTGCCTGCCTGCCCTGGGCTGGGAAGGCAGGTCTTGCCCTCCTTCCCTGGGAGACAGCATCTCCCTCCCTGGGACCCCTGGCAGCAAAGGGTGGCAGCAGAGGTAGCACGGAGGCACGAATCCTGCAGCCTGAAGGATGCCAAGGGGTGTTTTGTAGAGGATGAGAGGAAAGCAGTGACCAGGCAGGGATCCTGGGCAGCATCGAGCCACCACCACGCTGTCAGCATCTGGCAGTGCCTGCATCCATGGAGCAGCTCAGGTGACAGCACAAGCAGGGTGGGGTGGCTGTACCACTCGTGATCTGAGCGTCCAGCAGAACTGTCATTTCTCCTCAGCCTGTTTCGTTTTCCCCTAAATTTTCACCACTTCTCCCAAGCCTCTGAACCACCTCACCTGCAGGACCAGCCCCGCAGCGCCTTTTCCATAAAGCTTCCTCATTTTTCAGTCCAATTGCTGTCAATTTTCATCCCTTTACACAAAACACGAGCTGTGGCTTGTGTGTGGGATGGGCTGTGCTTCATCTCAGGACTCCTAAATTCAGTGGCTCCCAAATCTGACTCACAAGCTGATAGCAGAGTGACAGGACATCAGCTGATCTCCCAAAGAGGGGAGAATAAACCAAGCCAGGGTGAAGCCAGGGAGGGGATCTGCTGCTGGCACCGTCCTCCCCTGCCCATCCTCTATGACTGGTCCTCAGCAGAGAAACAGCATCAGGGAGGGAGAGCTTCTCCCTGCTGCCAGGTACCCAGCACCACCACCCCATAGTCCCCATGGCCTTGGAGGAGCAGAGTCGAAGCCTGCATGTCCCCAGGTGCCACAAGAGCCAGACATGCCACCATGCCATGCCCAAGGTCCTGCCACCAGGCTCAGCAGCACCATGGGACCCCCTGCAGCTGATGAATTTGCTGGTGCACTGGCAAGGCTGTGAGTTCCTGGAAGTCCATGGGCATTAGCAGGAAGGATGAGTCAAGGAAAAAAAAAGCAGAAATCTCCCATTCAGGCATGTAAGATGGCTCTTTGAGGAGCCACTCTGCTGCGGCACAGGGACCTGAGGTCCTGCATGTCTCTGCCTGCCAAGCCAGGGGCTGCTCTCATGTTCTGAGGCTGGCCAGAGTGCTTTCGGTTTCTCTTGCTCTTTTCATCTGTGTCCTTTCAACCAATACCCCAGTGGGAAATTCCACTTCTCGAGACAAACTGCTCCCCATCACATGAGAGCCCCTGGGTTTGCACAGGCCCCAGGAAAGCCCTCGAGCAAGCTCTGGCAGAAGGCAAAGCGGAGGACTGGTGGTCTGCTGGGTGGTAATTCAGGTCCCAGCACCTGGGGCCAGCACCACCAGACAGGCAGGACATCGCTGTGGGGCCAGAGCCCTGCAGCCACGTGTGCCAGGGCTGTACCAGCACCCCAGGACAGCTTCACAGCCCCCTCCGCCACGCTCGACTTCAGAGCTCACGCTGCCACCCACGTGTGTAGGTGTTCACAGGACACAGCATAGCCCAGAGGCTGCCACTCAGCCCCAGAAATGGGGAAAGGCAAATTGCAGGCTGAAGCAGAAGGGAACAGGCTGAGCCCAAAGGAAGGGAAAGCAAGAACCCCTCCCAGGGCTGGCTTTAGCCCCTGGCAGGACAGGACAGTGGCCCAAGGGGACTATGCTCAGTGAAATCCCTGTGTTGGGTCATCCTGGGTGCTAAAGCTCACCCTGTGCTGTGCTTTTCACATCTCACCTACCAATGAGGCAGCAAAGGCAGGCAAATGATGTACTCCTATTTTCCCTTTCTCAGCAGTGTACTGTTTTGTTCAGAAAAGCCCCAAAACTCTTCCTTGAAGGCACCTCGTAGGAAATGCCCAGCCTGGGCTGAGAGCTGAGCTGTGAGTGGGTGGGGAGCAAAGAAAAGTGGAAGTCACTGCACAGCTACTTTCCTCCCGCTGCGCTGCCGCCTCCGAGACGTCATCGAGCCAGCCCCCAGGGGAAAAACACGGCTTGGGCAGCCGTCAGCACAGAGCTCAGCACCCACTGCCCCAGCCCAGCGCCTGCAGAGGATGTGGAGCTGCCATGGCCCCCTCCGCCGCCGCCCTGGCACTCTGCGCCGCGCTGCTCCTCGCCTGGCGGGCAGACGGTGAGTCCCTTCCCCACACCTCGCTGCTCCGTGGCTGCTCTGCCCCCCCTGCGCCCGAGGTCCCAGCACTGAGCTGGGGACAGAGGTGGGGGTGGCACACGGGGCAGGCTGTGGTTTGGAGCTGCTGCTCAGCCCCCTGTGCTGGCTGGGTGGCACTCGGGCTGGTGATGCCCACATCTCCTGCCTGCTCAGAGCAGTACGCAGCCAGGGTTCCCTGCTCGCCACTCACCTTCCTCCGCTGCCTGGGAGCCCGAAGGCTGTGTCAGTCCTCAGGCATCAGCCTGGCTCATCTCCATCACGAGCACGGTGCCTCGTGTCACAAAGTCCCGGTGTCCTGCGTGGCACTGCTGAGAGCCGCCCTCCCCCGGCAGCGGCGTGGGTCCGTGTTTGTCACAGATGGTGGCTGCTGAGGAAACCAGCACAGAGAGGGTGGCAGATGTTATCTAGCTCTGCTCTGCTGCCAGGTGACAGTACCGACATTCAGACAGGAGGTGTGAAAATGTCTGCTTCTCCCAGGCAGCAGATGAGCAAAACAGGAAAGCTGAATCCAAACAGAGGCACTAGCAAAGGGCAGGGCTGCGAGTACAGCACCGAGAGCCCTTGGGTCGGCTGAGCTGGGCTCTCCCCAGGAGGGAGGAAGGGAGAGAGGGGGATGAGCAAATGCTGAAACTTGGAAGTGGGACTGGGCCAGTCCTTGGGCTTTTCGGGTGGGTGGCCTCTGCTGAACACGGAGGGTCCAGCTCCCGGTGAGCCATCGAGGAGCTGCACGGCACCGCCTAACGCTCGCCTTCGGTCCCAAAGGTGAGGAGCTGGCGAGCCCCAGGAACGTGCGCTTCGATGCGGAGATAGCGCATCACCTGCTGCGCTGGGAGCCGGCACACAGCGCCCCCGGGGATGTCCGCTACGAAGTGGAGCTCAAAGTGTGAGTTCAGCGATGGGGGTTCAGTCCCTGTCCGGGATGTGGTCCCAATCACGGTGACAGCCGAGTCCCTGGCCCCTGCCCGCCCTGCTCTCACCCCCCGCGCTTCTCCCTGCAGCTACGGCACCAATTTGTCCTGGACACCCATCCCCAACTGCATGAAGATCTGGGGGCACTCCTGCGACCTCACGTTCTACACCCTGGCTCCTGCCCTGCGCTACTACGCACGGGTCAGGGCTGTGTCTGGAAACCACACGTCCTCGTGGAAAAAGACCTCCTCTTTCTCCCCACGAGAAGGTGGGCTGGGTGTCTGCTTGGGAGGAACCTGGGGACAGAGGGGAGCGGGGGTGTCTGTCTCTGCCTACCTTCCCGGAGGGCAGCCGGGGTGCGGATGGGATGGGACAAACCTAGGACCGGCTGCTAGGAGCAGTCACAGCTCGGTCCAGAGCTGCAGACAGGGGAAAGCCCTAACGTGCTCTTCCAACGGACTCGTTTGCAGCCAGCCTGCGCCTGTCGGGCCAGAGCCTCTCTGTGACGGGCAACACCATCCACGTGCAGCTGCAGCTGCTGCTCCGGGCAGGGAACCTCACCGTCAGATACGACGACGTGCAGAAGCACGCGAGGCGATACCGGGTGTACGTCAGGAGGATGCCGGACAATTGGACGGTGAGATGAGTGGCTGGTCTTGTGCTGTCCCCATCTGTCACACTGCTCAAGTGGAAAAAACACACTTTTAAAGCACAGCCTTGTGTAAAACTTAATATTGAGCTTTCTCACAGCCACAACATTGCAGAGAGATTGCTCTGCGTGGTTTATTGCAGGAGGTTCCCCAGCTCTCGTTGGGATTTTGGGTCTAGCTGCTCTCAGTATTGCCAGGCTCCCTGGGGACTTTCCCCAGGGACAGCGAAGGAGAGGGGGGAAAGCACAGGGCCAGCACTCCCGCAGGAGCTGGGGGCCCTCTGTACCAGCCCGTGCTCTGGTCATTGCAGTTCCAAGTGATGGAGACCGCCACGGAGTTCAACATCAGCAACCTGTTCTGGGCCACGGAGTACTGCGTCAGCGTGGAGCCCGACGTGGCCAGCCGGCACATCCGCAGCACGCGCACCGCCGAGCAGTGCGTCGCCACCGGCGAGAGAGACAGTGAGTGCTAGGGGAGAAACTGGGAGCCCTGTGGGGTGCAGATCCTCACCTCAGCCTCCTGGCCCTGGGAGCGCAGGGGTCCGGAGCTCCGTGCCGTCTGCACCGAGGACTCTGCCTTTCCCCCCTCACCTGGGCACATCCTCTCTTGCAGGGAGTGCAGAGCTCGTCCTGAACATCATCAGCTCCTTCTTCATCACCCTGGTGATCTTGGGCCTCCTGGGGGCTCTGCTGGTGTGCGCTTACGTAAAGCAACCCATGAGGCCGCCGTCTGTCCTGGTAAGGCAGCCGGGCACGCAGCACCCTTTGCGGCCAGTGCAGCTTGGGCAGCTGCCAGGAGAGGCTGGGGACAAGCAGGGACGAAGCACGGCTCACTCCTCTCTTTTCTCTCCCTCCCAGAAATCGTTCATAAAGCAGAGCTCGCTCTGGGTGGAGCACGAGTCCTCGTCCTCGGGCAGCCCAGACACAGACCCTGTGCAGCAGTTGTTCCTGGGCCAGAAGGAGCCCCAGCAGGGCAGTGGCCCCGATGCCAACACCAGCACAGCCCAGCTGCCCCTGGAGCAGTGCTGGAGGCTCCCAGTATGGCCCGAGGACCGCGTGTGCCCACTGGGACCAGGGATCACGGGGAGCAGAGACAGCAGCTGCACCAGCACTGACAGCGGCATCTGCCTGCACGTCTCCTCCTCTGGGCTGAGCTGCTCCGCAGGCCCCCAGCCCCAGGGCTACAGGCAGCAGCTGCCCACCAGTGACGACAGCGGTGTGGGCTTGGAGAGCGCCTGTCCTCGCCCCACGTGCTCCTCCAGCAGCGGGAATGCCAGTCCCGACAGCCAGGACAGCCAGCAAGGCGTGGAGTTCCGCGGGTACCTGCGGCAGTGCAAGGGCACGGTGGAGCCAAGGCAGGACCCAGACAAGGGGGGGACCTGTGCCGGACCCCCGCGGGGCCCGGGCAGCACCGACATCGTGCTGGACGTAGAGTGCCCCGAGCTGGCCGTGGCCAAAGGGTATTTGAAGCAGTCCTCTCCCGAGCATCCCCGCAGCCACGCGCAGGACCTTGCTCCATGGAGCGCCCCGTGGGAGCCCACTACCTGGGACTTTTCCAGCCAGGTGGGGGCCCGAGACCCCCCTCTGCTGAGCTATGGGGCTCCAGGTGCTCCCTTGGCCTCCAAAGCTGGCCCCGAGCTCCTGAAAGCTCCCTTTGACCTGAGCATCTTCAACACTGACCTCCTGGGGACACTGCCCCTCATCTCCAGCCTCAGCACCAACGAGTGGCTCGTGCTGCAAGTCAACCCCCTGGGCCTGCTCAGCGGGGACAGCAAGGACAGCCGCCTGTGAGCCATGCCCGTGCTGGGAGCGATGCCCCCAGCCCCGCACACTGACCCAACTACCTCTTCCAGCCACTGCCCACGGGGAGCAGCCACCCTGATAAGCTACCACCGACCCCGAATGCCACCGCCCCGAACCGAGCGGTGTCCCGGCCGAGGCTGACCATGGACACACACCGGGACGGCTCCAAGGGTGATCCTGCCCTGTCTGCCCCGCACAGGGCATGCAGCCCCCGGGCTCAGGGCCAGCCCTGTGCTTCCCTCCTCGCTTCCCCTTCGCCAGGCGAGCCCCGGGCTCCTCCAGCTGACGTCCGCGCTGCCGATGCTGACCAAGCCTTTCACAACACGCACCGAGAGCGCGGCGCAGCCTGACGTCAGCCACTCTGCTGCTGGGAGCATGGAGCTCCCACCCTGGCTGGCCGCCCTTGGGGGGAGCGAGGGACTCTCCTGACCCTACGAGACCCCTCACCGCTCAGCCCCCACAGCCGGGACCCGGGGGTGCCTCTGACGGACGCGTCCAGCCCTGCCCACGCTGCCGTCTGTGTTCTTCCACTGTTGCATGCAGACATTATTTATTCTATTTAATTTGTAAATACAGAAAGCATGTGGGGTTGTTTATTTGGTCCGTTCATCTGTACATCCTCTTCTCAGGTCCAGCTGTGCTTTCCGCTTTCCCCCGTGGCCCAGGGCCGAGTGCCTTTGCCTCAGGCTGGGGCAGTCCCATTACAGCTGCTGTAATGAACTCGGGGAGTTCGTTTTTTCCGGTGAATCCGTGAGTCCCTGCAGTCAGGAGAGGGGCTGCCGATGCAGCGCTGTTTCCTTTCGACACGCCTGACGTTGCACTTCGCACACGCCCCGTGTGTGCGCGGAGGGTCCGGCCCTGGTGGGCACCCAACGCTGGCCACCTGCATCCCCCTCCCCTCCCATTTCCACCATCTCTTCACCCTCTGGGTATTTTGGAAGTTGGGACTTTTTGCTTTCTATTTTTCAACTTCCTCTGAAAAACCCTCATCAAATCTGTTTGCCGTGACTTTTTTTGGTGCTCCTGACGTCAGGCGCTGGGGCCGGATCGCGCCCGGCGCTGGGTGCTGCCGGTTCCTGCTCGCTGTGGCGGCTCCAGCGCCCGGGGCAGCACCAGGGCTGAGATGGCCGAGAGCAGACGGTCCCTCCGGCTCTCTGGAAATCCCGAATTCTCACTTTTTCCTGCATGAAGCCACAACCTAACGCCCAGAGGACGTTCAGCTGTGTGGTCTCCTGAGTTTCCCTTCCTTTTCCTTCTGAGCAAACAGGTTCCAAAGGAGCGGTCCCAGAGCCCCTGTGCCTCGCCAGCCCCCACTGCCGGGCAGGGGCTCTTCTCCGAGGGCTGCAGCAGCGTTTGCAGGGCTCCAGGCACTTCCAGGGCCGCTTGCTCTGCCGGGGCATGAGAAAGCCACGAGAAAGCCCACCGGGGCTTTCTGAGGTGTCTGCTCGCACTGTCAGTGCAGAGGACGAATTTCCACAGTGGTTCAGAGATGTGACTGAGGAGGGAAGTCTGAAGCAGTCTCATTTCCTTACGGCGTTTTCCCCTATTGCACAAAACCAGCCAGCCAGCTCTGCAGCTCATTGCCATCCCTTTGAGCTGGTTCCCCGCAGTCCCACTTCCCTGTTCACCAACAACCTGGCACAAGGTGTCCTGGGCATGCAGATGGCTGGGGGGTCTCTGAGATGTGGTGGTCCATGGGGAAGGTGTTTTTCCCTCCAGGATGCACGCTGAGGAAGCCTGGGATAAGGCAACTCCATCTTCCTCCATCTCAAGGCAAGGAAAGGCAGCACCAGTGCCCTGGCATGGGGATGGCAGCCAGCCCCGGGCACCCTCCAGGGCTGCCCATGGCCAGGGAGGTCGAGCAAGAGAAAGGCAGCTGCAGGGAGGGGGTGGAGAAGCTCTTCTGAAAACAGAAACTGCACCTTATCATTTTCAGCAGAATTCCAGCATATTCAGGGGTTGTTTTTTAAAGAAACAAGAACAGAGGAATTTCCCCAGGGCTGGTTTTGGTTGGTCTTTCTGCTGCTGCGGGAAGGTGGGTGTGCAGCAGCAGGGGGAAGCAGTGCAGGGAGCACACATCCTCCAGCACCAGCCCCCAGTCCCAGGCCGAGGGCAGCAGGGCACAGGAACAGCGACACAAACCAGACCCTGCAGGGGGGAAATGAAACCACAGCCCGGGAAAAGCCCCTGATGCCCCTCAGGCAGGGGAGGACTTGCAGGAAAAACCTTGGGACTATCCCAGGGAAAGCTGTGACTGCCAGGGGCTACGAGGAGGCACCCACTGCTCCCAGGCACCGTGGGGCAGCCGCAGGGTGCTGCTGCTGTGGGCTGTGCCAGGGCCATACGTGGTCAGGGACCCACTCACCCGTCACCAGGTGAGGAGCAGCAGAGTGATGTCCTACCTGCACTCCAGGCTCACAGCCCCCGGTCGTGGAAAGGCACGTAGCCGCTCCCCGCCGCGCTCAGTGACCCGCTGACGCTGAACGGTGGCACCAGCTCCACTGCCACCGACCCCAGCCCGCTGCAGGGAAGGCAGAGATGTCAGGGAGCTGCCTGCCCCCCTCCAGCCCGTGCCAGTCTGTGGCGTGGGGGCTGTCCCCAGACAGCTGGAGCTCCCCAGAGCATCACTGTCCTGGGCAGGTGGTGCCAGGGTTTGGGACTGGTGAGGGTTTGTGACACCCCGGCCCCGTGCAAAGGGAGCACCCCGTGCGCCCCAGGTCCCACTCACCTGGTGTGGTAGAGGTTGAAGACGAAGTTGGGCCCTGGGGAGGTGGGAAGGAGAGGTGTCAGAGAGCCACACAGCACCACGAACACAGCAAACTGTGTGTGCAGCAGCGTGGGGATGGGCAGGACAGGCAGAGGGACAGCCAGCTGCACGGGACACCACTGTGCACCCCCTCCTCGGCCTCTGCATGCCCCCACTGTGCCCAAGAGCCACTCTGCATGCAGGTTCCCCCAGCCCCCGGGGACCAGCAAATGCCAGGGGTGCTCCCCACATCCCAGGCTCTGCAGCCCTGTCCCTTGGAGCCCTCCCTGCCCTGCCACCCCCCGTCCCCTGCTCTGCCCGCACTCACGCCGCCAGCGCTGGCCCCTCCGGTACCACCGGACGAAGGCGCAGCCAAAAAGCGCCAGGATCAGCAAAGCCAGCCCGACCCCGAAGACAAGCCCGAGCATGTGGATGGGCTCTTGCACTGTAAAGCAGAGGGAGAAGGGGCTCAGCAAATGCCTCGGGGAGGCTGGGGGTGCTGATCATCCCCTGGCGGGGACAGGGCTGGGACATGTCCCTCCACCCTGTGCACGGAGGGACTGTGCCAGGGTGTCCCACAGCTCTGGTGCTCCCTGCCTGCCGTGCCCCGGCAGACCCAGCTGAGCGGAGAAGAGCAGCAAGCTGCCACCACTGTGGCACTGGTGCTGGCTGTCCCAGCGCTCCCACAGCCACCCAGTGCCATACCACGGTCTGTGCCCGATGCTGTCCCTGTGCGCAGCCGCACAGACCCATTTCTGGACAGGCAGTTCCCTCTAGAGGATGTGTTTGTCAGGGTGAGCAGCCTGCTGCTGTCAGCCCTGCGCTGGGACTGGGGGACAACAGGGCCATGTGGGACTTCTGTGGCAGAGCTGCAGCCCCTCCATCCCTTCCAGCCACACCTGCCAATGCTCCCAGCATCGTCAAGGGGACCCCGATGTGCCCAGGCACAGCTGAGCCCATGAGCAGCCATTTCCCTGCTGACAGCAGGCTGCAGCCCGCAGCACCGGGCTGTTTGTCACACCTCTGAGCTGCTGCCAGCTCCTGCTCTCCCAAAATCCCACGCAAACACCATCCTGGACCCTGCTGTGCTATTGCAGGCAGCACAGCCTCCTGCACACCCACCTGCACCCCAGCATCCCCACAGCCCTGCAGGACCTCCCTCACCAGTAAGCTGCCCAGTCAGTCCCATTAGCAAAAGGCAGGCAGGGGTGGTGGTGGTGGGCACAGGTATGGGAGTGCTGTGCCCAGGAGGGGACAGCAGGGTTTGGGCACTGCCCTGGAGCGTGGTCAGCCCCGCCGTGCTCCCCTGCCCATGCCTGGCACAGAGACAGGGTGCTGTGCCTTGCAGCAGCAAGAGCAAGGAGGCAGTGGAAAGGGATGACCTAAGAGCAGCTAAATTTAGACAGATGCCAGTGCAGTGAGAACATTTCCCCTGTGGTCACAGTGTTTACATAGTGAGCAAGGTCCCAGGTCACCCTGCAAGCCACAGCACTCGCCCTACCTGATGGGATCAGGCACGCGGCCGGGGAGCTGCCGAGCATCGTGCTGCCAGGACCCGAGCATGCCACGGACGAGCAGGACCAGCCTGCCCTCCCCATCTGCTGGGTCCCCACAGCAGGGCTCAGGAGGCCGGGGTACACGGGCAGGCAGTGACCCTGCTCCTGCGGTGCCTGGGGGGAGCCGGGCACCCCGCACCCCAGGCCTCGGCGCGGGTGAGGTCAGGGAGTCTGCTGCAGGCGTGAGTCAGGCAGCAGGCGCTGCGGGACAGGAGGATGGTGCAACAGCCTCCCTGAATCAGCCGCCGCCGAAACTGCCCTCTCCCCACGCCTGGCGGTGGGAGGATGACGGCTTCATGCCCAGTCCCGGCCCCGTGCCCGCGTGGGAGGCGCTCCCTGCCCCGCCGCCCTCGGGAGCAGACGGCCTCACATCCCAGCAAGATGCTTCGGCAGCAGCCGAGCCCTGAGCAGCTCCACAGGCAGCAGAGGGGAGGGGAAGGTTACCAAGGCACAACCCGTGCCATAAAACATCCCCACCCCTGCTCCACGAGGGGAGAAGAATGGCACCTACTCACCTGCCCGGGGGTCCATCTCCTGGCGCTGCTCACGCCTGGTCCGGGCTGGCAGTTCCTGCAGCACAGCCTGGTGTGCGTTGGAGCCTGGCACGTCCTGCCCTGGTTCAACTGGTTCCCAGGGGAGAAAGCAGAGGAGCTCCAGCAAACATCGCTGCCCATGCGATGGATGGCACATCGCCTGTTCCCCAGCCCAGCCTGCCCACCTGCACGGGGCAGGTGTGATGCCTGCCCACGCAGGCAGCTCTGCGCTCCCACTGTGAGCACAGACAGGCACCCTGGCAGAGGCTGAACTGGTAGCACTGGGAGCCCACGAGTCAGGGACACCCTGGACACAGCCCTGGGAAGGTGCCCAAGTGTCTGTGTCCACTGACTGCCACCTCCTGGCAAACAGCAGCAGCGGGGAGAGGAGCAAAGTCCTACAAAGAGCGTTTGGGGATGCCCTGTGCAGGACCAGAGCAAGTCCCCAGGGCGACAGGGCATCCCCCACCCACCGTCCCCAGTCACAGACACCTCCTGGTGTGGTGCACTCACAGCTGCACTCGGTCGCCTCAGAGCCCCCAGCCACAGGGTGCGGTGGCAATCACTGCCTGCTCGCAGAAAGAGGGGGAAACCATCTCCTGTGGCTGCAGGTAGAAGGAAGCAAACAGGGGTAATCATTAACAGCGTGGAAACCAGGCAGTCAGGGGCAAAACCCCTCCCTCCCTGGAAACCTCCTCTTTGTGCCCGCTTTGCCAGGCACAGCCTCTGACCGTGCCATGTCCACGCAGGCAGCCAGGGCACAGCCAAGCCCCCAGGCAGCATCTCCTCCCTGGGAGCAGGCACCTCTGTCCCAGACCCAGGGGGAGGCCTGGGAAGGGTGGGATGCAGAGGGGACGATGAGCGCTGCAGCCCCCGAAGCCCTGGGAGCGCCAGGACCAGAGGCCAGGACTGCGCCGTGCCAGGCGTGGAGGGGCTGAGTGTGTCCAGTGGCTCGGGGAGGCTGGTGGCCGTGCAGAGCCCCGGGCCAGCCCTGCCTGGCCCCTGCTTGACCCCAGGCAGAGCCGGGGTGCCCAGAAGCCTGCGTCACACCAGGCTCGGCACACGAGAGGCCGGGGAAGGGTGACAGGCTGGAGACGCAGCCGCACTCCAGGAAGCAAAGCCCCGAAGGCGCGCAGAGCTGTGACATAACATCTCAAACCTCAGCTGCTTCCTCAAAGCCTTCGCTCAACCTCAAAAGAGGAAGAGCCGCTCCCCGCCGTGCCACCTCCCACCCCACGGATGCTCCCAGGCTGCTCTCGCTGCCCCAGCAGGGGGACTGGCCCAGGGGGCAGCGGGCACGCTGTGGGAAGGCTGCCCGTGTCTTGATGGGGGTCTCCGTGGCACAGCACAGGGATGCAGCTGCAGCCTCCATCCCCTGGCCTCTGGGCATCGCGTGGAGCACGCGGGCAGGAGCCCAGGCTGCAGCCTGCTGAGGTCCCCACACCAGTGAGGGTGTCCCTTACCTGCAGAGCCACATGCAGCTGCCAGGATCAGAGCAGGCAGGATCCCTTCTGCAGCAGGGGTGAGCTGGCACGGCGGTGGCACGGCGGTGGCACGGCGGTGGCACGGCGGTGGCACGGCGGTGGCACACCTCCCCAGCTGAGGAGCCACAGGGCTGGGATGCTCTGCAGCGTCCCCACGGGCACAGTGCACACACCTGGCAGCAGCAGCTCTCCCTGACCACTGGGAAAGCTTGATTACAAAAGGAGGAGAGGGTAATTAGCTGCACACCCACCACGTCAGCGTGAGCCTGCACGCGGCCAGGGGCTGCCAGCAGCCCGCAGCCTCCCTGACCCCTCTGCCCAGCTGCAGCGAGCGGCTCCGGCACGCCTCAGCCTCCATGCCCATCCTGCCCAGCAGTGCTAAAGCAAGCTGCTCTTCGTGCCCTACTGCTGTGTGACAACCCCGGGGCAACCTGCCACCAGCACCCGCTCGCTTTCCTTTTCACTTCACCCGCCCGCCGCGACCCGGGGCTGCTCGGGGACACAGACCGAGTGACCCGAGAGACAGGAGCATATAATGGCCCAGTAATCTCAGGCATAAACTCTTCTCCTTTCCTCCTCCACCTACTAAAGCCTCTGTTTGCAAACAAGCCGGTGCGAGGAGGAAGAGACAAAGAGCGGGCTGGCTGTGGCTCCTCTTATCATGGGGAGAGGAGCAGGAAAAATCCTGCTCTGTCAGTCACTGGCTCCTGATAAGGTATTTTGTGACTGCAGGTGAGTCACTGCCAGTGGCAGATGCTCGGGAGGTTGTTGCAGGTGAGGGTGCTGCTGATAGACCGGTGTTACATTACAATACAAATCACAATTCCTGTTTCACAACTCCCCTTGTGGGTTTTAAGGAGTGCTTGGGCGGTCCTGCCCCAGTGTAAGCACCGCGCGGGCAGAGGCAGAGGCACAGGGTGGTGGGAGCATCGCCAGCCCCCGCTCCCTGGGCACCCCCAGCGCCCCCGTGCCCCGGGCTGGAGGATACTGCTGCAGGTAGAACGTCACATCGGAGCTGGATGAACATGGTGAGTTCCCAACAGCTTCACCCGCTGCTCTGCCCTCTCCCTGTGCCCCGCAGCACCCAGCAGGGAGTGCTTTCACCCGCCTCCCTCGACACCCCGCTGCGGCTCTCGGGTACAGCGCTCGGCCCTCGCTCCCTGACCTGGGCGTTCCTGCTCCGGCAGGGGGATTGGGCTGGATCATCTTTTGAGGTCCCTTCTCCAGTCCCTGACATTCTGTGATTCCTCTGGGGCTCGCCTTGGCCCTCTCCCAAGCCGGGAAGCAGACAAGTAAGGCAGTGTGTCTCACAGGGCTGCTTGCCAAGGGGAATGTGCCCTTCTGGAGCCTCTTATCCCCTCCCCGAGAAGGGGCTGGTTCTTAGGCAATGCCTGAGCCCAGTGCCCCTGTCCCCAGCACAGCCCCCACCATGGCACTGCTGGTCCCTCACTCAGCACAAGGAACATGCTCCTGCAGTGCCTTTTGCAAAGCCATGGCCACCAGACCCCAGCCTGGCACCCAGTCCCTCCGTAGGAGGAAAAGGGTTCCTTAACAGAGGGCAGCCACATACAGCCCAGCACACAAAACCCTCCATCAGTGACACAGGGGGACATAGAATCGTGGAATGGTTTGGGTTGGAAGGGACCTCAAAGCTCATCTCGTTCCAGCCCCCTGCCATGGCAGGGACACCTCCCACTGCATCAGGTTGCTCAAGGCTCCATCCAGCCTGGCTTTGAACACATCATCCCCTCTGGGCTGGGGATCTCACCCCCCTGCATGGGTGCACCCATGGGTTAAATCCCCCGCAGGCAAACAGTTAACCCCGGATCCCAGCACCCTGCACCTCTGAAGCTGGGGTTTGCACAGGGACATCCTACCTTCCCTCATTCAGGAGCAGCTGGCACAGCCACTCTGCAGAGGGCAGAGCCCTGGCTGCCCCAGCCTGCTCAGACGGCGCCGTGCAGAAGCTCCCCGGGAGCCCGTGGGCTGGCACCGCACGGTGGGAGGGCAGGCTGGCCACAGCCGCCGTGAGACGCTTCCAGGGAATCCGGCAAGGGAGCTCAATTAGTTACGGCAGCCTTGAGTTCTGCAGGAGATCACGTGCCTGCGCTCCACGCAGGAGCTGGCACCGCTCTGGCCTCGCTTTGGGTTTAACCAGTGCGGCTCTCGCTCGTAGCGCGGGTTTGAGAGCGGAGGAGGTTCATGGAGTGAAGAAAACAAATAAAAGTCAGCAATGGTCAACACCTTCCCTAGGTGGGCAGCACCACAGCATCACCCTCCCGTCCCTCGGGCTGTCGGAAGGACCCGATGCCAGGCGGGGCGATGGGCACCAGTACCCGCGGCCGTGGGCACTGCGGGAGCCGCCAGGGCCGGCACCGTTCCCGCGGGGAACCGTTAGATGCCATTAACGCCCGGCCAGGCCCAGGTGACACAAGAGGTCAGCACGAGGAAGGACCAGCCCCACGTGGCCGCGGCTGCGCTGCAGGACGTGGGTGGTGGCTGGGTGCTACAGAGCTCCTGCAGGCACCCCAGGCTGCAGATGAGCACGTGGGGAAGGGCAGCCAAGCCCAGGACATACCCTCCCCTTCCCACCCTGCCCTCCTGCTCCCAGCAGGTCCCCGACTCACTGCACCACTGCTCTCCAAACCCCGAGCCCTGGGATTGCACAGGAGCCTCTGCCCTCAGCTGAGACAAAATCCGCCGCCCACGGGAAACTCCGCTGCTCCCAGAGCTCTGCAGCCAAAGGAGCAAAGGCTCCTGAAACCCCAGATGCTCCTGAACTGAACCTGGGAGTTCATTGCAGTGGATAAATCCTCCTTACCTCTGCTCACCCTGGGCACAGACCCTGCTCACCCTGCTGCCGTGGTGGCGCCCAGGCTGGCTGGGGGCTGGAGGGGCGTTCAGGGGAGCAGCAAACGTGCTGCTGTGCACGGCCTCAGCAGGGCAGGAGCAGCTTCCAGCCCGCAGGGAGCAGCTCCACAGCGTGGCACAAGCGCGGCTGCAAAAGAGGAGAGCAGAAACCCTCAGTGTCCACCTGGCACCCCCCAAAGGGGCTCTGACCCTCACCCAGCACCAACCCACCCGCCCAGGGTGGGGGCAGACGCAGCTCACGGCACCTTCCTACTGCAGCTGGGCATCTCTCATCCGAGAAGTTGTTACAGGAAAATAATTTTGGGGAGATGAAATGATTTCAGTGCCCTGTTCATCCCTTGCTGCTGCCAGGGCTGTGTTTGCTGCGTGTCCTAGCAGCGGCACAGCCCTCCCTCCCTCTCCGCCCTGGCAGCGCTTGTTCCCGTGGGCCGGGCTGGTTCCTCCGGCAGCTCTGGCAGTCTGTCGGGGAGGATGTGGGCTCTGCCACCCCATGTGTGGCCCCGTGCTGGGCCAGCCGAGGAAGATAACCCCAGTCTGGGTAGCACAGCCCTGCAGGTGCGTGTATTTTGCCTCAGGGTTTCCTGGCACATCACTGCCTGTGACTCCGTAAGCCTCCGGTGCATGAAAGGCAGCAGCTCTCTAACATTAACAGCCCGTTGAATCGAACAGGCTGGTGCCCATGGAGCCCTGGAGACCCTTCCCACCCACCAGCTGCCCTGGGGCTGACGTTTCAGCTGGGTAACTGGTTTCCCCTTGGTTTGCAGGATTTAGCGTCCGAGCGGCTGAACGGCAGAGGTAATGCCCATGGGGGCTGGGGTGTGGGTGCTGCCAGGGCCAGCCTGGCGACGCAGGGCCACGCTCCTCTGCGTTGCAGGTCCCAGCGCACGGCACAAAGCCCCCAGGGAGCTGCAGTCCTTCAGGCGGATCGGCGTCTCCGTCCTGGCAGTGGTGCTCAGCCTCGCCTGCCTGGTTACGGTCGGGTTCCTGGGTACGGCTCCTGCTCCCCACTCCTCCTGCTGGGCACAGCCACGGCTCGGCACACGCGGCTGCAGCCCAGGGCTCAGCCAGAACCGGCTCTGCCACCTCCTGCTGCTGAGCTCCCCCTTTCCCTCCAGTCAAGGTGTACCTGGACGACCACTACTTCTTCTGCAAGCGGCCCCTGAAGCTGGTGCGGCTGCAGCAGGTGTGTGACGGGCACGCAGACTGCCTGCAGGGCGAGGACGAGGCCAACTGTCCCCAGTGGGTCCCTGTGGGGCCACCAGCTGGTGGTGAGTCCCAGACCCCCTGCAAGAGCTCAGGGCGGGGGACTAAGCCTCCGCCTGCTGAAGTCACCGGTGGCACAGCTGACTGTGTGTGTGTCCCCAGCCCGTGTTTCCAAAGACAGATCCATCCTGCAGGTGCTCGACAGCAACACGGGAGCCTGGTTCTGCGTCTGCCACGAGCACTTCGACCTGGCGCTGGCAAAAGCAGCCTGCGAGCAAATGGGCTACAGGAGGTACACGGCTGGTCCTCCACACCTCTCCTGCTTTGTCCATCCCTCTCTCATAAAAGCTCCTCTTGAGCAGGGCTCTCTCTATTTAGAAAGCCCTCAGAGCTCGGCACTGGTGGCTCCCATCCCCGCCAGCAGAGCACTCCGTGCAGCCCTAGGCGCTGGCTGCTCTCTGCTAGGAGCCCTGGCAGATTCTTTGTTGGGGACCTGTTTGTAAAGCTTCAGCCCCTAAAGTTTCCACGCTGGGTTGTGCCACCTTTGGCTCAGTTTGAGCCAAACCCACTGAGTTTCCAGGCTCCTGGCGGTGCTCAGGCACCAGTACCTGTCCTCTCCCAGCACCCCTGCGCCGCTGGGGCTCCGCACCTGACCTGTGTCCCTCCATGTCTTTTAGCACCCCCTCTTTCCAGGCAGTGGAGGTGGGCGCAGGGCAGCCCTTGCCTCCCCGCCAGGTCGTGCTGAGCAATGGCAGCCTCCAGATGCCCGAGCCGGGCAGGTGAGTGGGGGGGCTGCCTGCCACAGCGGGCCCTGGAGCCCGAGCCTCTCCTCCACCCAGTCCAGCCCTTTTCCTCCCTCTTCCAGGAAATGCGTCTCTGGATGGGTTGTTTCACTGCTTTGCTCCAGTAAGTATCACAAGGCTGTTTGCACTGTCACTCCAGGTCCTCGCTCCTGGCATGGCCCCACGTGCCACAAGGGCTGGGCTCTGCTGGTTCCCACACTGCTCGAATGGGAAAGATTGGGTTTAATTACTGCTAACCTTCTTGTTAAGCCAGAATAAACCTCCTAGAAACAAAACACCTAAGAGAGGCTTAACCAGCAGCCTGGATGGGTTTACTTTTGCTGATGAATTACCCTGATTAAACTAATCCACCCCGTGGGCTGGAGAAGGCAAGGAGTGGGTGAACCCATTCCAGCAAGCCCAGGGATGATGTGACACATCTGGGGCACGCTCCCCCCAGCCTCCATCCCCGCTCACGTCCGGGGATGGAGGAGGGCAGAGCGGGTGCTCTTCCTCTCCCCGCTGCCCCAGCTAACCTGCTGCTCTGTCGCTGCTCCACACGTGGCAGAAGACTGCGGGGAGAGCGCGAGGACCCCGCGCGTGCTGGGCGGGAGCCCGGCCGCCATCGAGGCGTGGCCGTGGCAGGTGAGCCTGCAGTACAGGAAGGAGCACATCTGTGCAGGCAGCATCATCGAGCCCAGCTGGGTCCTGACGGCCGCGCACTGCTTCAGGTGAGTCTGTCCCCTCCCCGCTGCAGGCGCCGAGCCGTGCTGAGCAGGGCAGCGCGGTGGCAGGGTTTGCTGCCTGTCCCCGCAGCAGAGTCACGCCGGGGGAAGCGGGGAGTGAAACCAGGGCTGTCTGTGCACAGGAACAACCCCATCATCCAGAGCTGGGGCGTGAAGGCCGGCTCCGACCTCCTCTCGGGCACCGCCACCCTGGCCGTGGAGAAGGTCTTCCTGGCCGAGGTGACGCCTGCGTCTCCCAAGGACAACGACATCGCCCTGGTGAAGCTGCAGTCGCCCCTGCAAGTCTCAGGTGAGCTGTGGTGCACACTCCTTGGAGCAAGAGCCTGCAGAGGCAGAGCTCACCAGGCACCGGGGCCAAGTGTGAGCGAGGGCGCAGCGGGGAGCTGGGTGCATGGCGCACCTTCCCCGCCAGGCACCTCCTGCACCTCGCCTCTGCCCTCCAGACAGCAGCAAGCCCATCTGCCTGCCCTATTTTGACGAGGAGCTGGTGCCAGGCACACGGCTGTGGGTGATAGGCTGGGGTTACACGCAGGAGCACGGTGAGCGGGACGGCGCGGGGACAAGCGCAGGGGATGGGGTGGGTGGGCTCCCCCAGGGGTCCCTCTGAGTGGCCACGTTTGGTGCAGGCAAACTGTCGGAGACCCTGCAGCAGGCAGAGGTGCAACTCATAGACAAGGAGAGCTGCAACCTGGCCGCTTACCACGGCGAGGTGACGGAGAGGATGCTGTGTGCCGGCCTGCCGCAAGGCGGCGTGGACACCTGCCAGGTGAGGGGGGCCCTGGCCCCGAAATAGGGGGTGGTGGGTGGTGGTCCACACCCATCAATGAAACAGCCCCTTTCTGGGAAGAGCTGTTCTCCTGGGAAACAGCCCTAAGCTGGCACTGGTACTCACCGTGCTGGGGACCGGGGGATGCTCAGCTCTGCTCAGAGGTTTGTCCTCGCAGGGTGACAGCGGCGGGCCCCTGCTGTACCCGGGCAGGCACTGGCAGGTCGTAGGCATCGTCAGCTGGGGCCAGGGCTGCGGGACCCCCAGCACGCCCGGCGTCTACACCCGCGTCCGCGCCTACCTCGACTGGATCCACGCTGTCCGGAGGGTCAGTGCCACGCTGCCACAGCAGCGTGCAGGTTCCGGGGGGAGTGGGGAAGGGTCAGGGCCCCCTCGGCAGCTCTGCACTGAGGGGACCTGCACTGGGGGAGTGCACATCACTGCAGGGTGGGCTGTGGGGATGGGGCTGTGGGCAGCCCCCTTCAGCTCTGCATGGGCTCCTCAAGGACACCACTCTGTTTGCAAAGCTTGCAATTTCTCCCTCTCTCCTTCCAGTCAGAGCTCTGAGCCCTGCCAGGCCAGGTCTCTCCCCTCTCCCCATCCTTGTGTGCTTGGCTGTCTCGGCTCCAGCACAGCCGGGCAGCGATCTCAAGCCCTGGAAGGTGAGCGGTGCCTCCTGGAGCCTGGCTGCCAGGCTCTGATTTAGCACATCGAGGCCAGCCAGGGAGGCAAAGGGCGGCTTGGAGCAACGGCCACCGATACCCCGAAGGAATCCGACTGCCTCAAGCTCCCTTCCGGAGAGACATTATAATTTATTGCCCTGTGCCCACCCTGCTGTGGCAGGAAGGCTCCTGTGGGGCTCAGCTGCTCTTTGCTCACTGCTGTTACACAGAGAGAAATGATGTTTGTGCTGGAGAGTGTCCTCATTAAAAGAAAGGGTTTGTTTTTTCACACAGCCTCAGAAGGCTTTGTCCTGCTTGCTTGCAGAGTTATTTTTTGCAATATATGCCAGAGCTGCTTTTAAAATCAGCTTTTTCCAGCATAGCTTCAGCCCCAGCAGAAATCAGGGCTGTTCCCGTGCAGGGAGGGCTCCTGCTTTCCAGGCAGCTGCACTCAGAGAGGCTTTTGCCTCTACAAGCAGCTACAGAGAACAGGCAGAGCTCACACTCAGCACCCAGGGGAAAGGCTGCTGCTCTCTGCCTCAGTGCAGGGCTTGCAGCGCAGCGTGCACGCTCAGGGAAAGCCTAAATACACCCCCACAGCAACCCAAACTAGAGTGAGTTTCTCTAGTAAACATAAAGTTTATTTCATTCAAGGCAAAGCTAACTAAACCTCTACAGTGCAAAAATGTGCTGTAAGTCATCACACAGCATGTCAGACACGCCGTGTTTGTTCACAGGTGCCTCCTATGTGTGTTTAGATATGCTCATAGACATACGTGGCTGTCGCAGCACGCACCTCTGCAGACCCCCCAAAGCCCTTGTGACAGCAGGGACCCCGTGGGACCCCTTTGCCAGCCCGCTCCCCCAGAGCCCCCCATGCTGCATACAGCACCTGCACATAGAGTCACCAGTTCACAAACTCATTACATTGACTTTTCCATCAAGCCAGAGGAGTCATCCACGCATAGAACAGCACTGCATATCCTGGGTAAGTGGAACTGTGTCCAGATACCCTCTAAAAAAAGGCCAACAGGTTAGGACAGCTAAAAATAGTTCTTTAAAAAAATTCCTTTCCTCCCCTCACTGTCCTCTCCCACTGGAGGTCTCCTCCAAGGATGGGCTGGGGGGATTCCTGGGGTGACTGGGAGGTCTCACGCCTTCCTGCCCGGACTCCTACGTGTGACAATGGTATGTTAACAATACTTGGCATTCACAGAGTGCCTTTCGCCCCAAGAGCTCAGAGCACTTGGCAAAGCGATGCAGGGAGCCTCACACCTCCTGTGAGGTAGCTCAGAGACTGCCCCCATTTTACAGATGGGGAAACTGAAGCACAGAGAAGTCAAGTGATTTGCCTGAGGGTCCCGTGGACCCTCAGAGAGGGGACTGGGATCCCAAGGACCTGACTCCCACTTGCCTGTCTAACCAGCAGCCAAGGAAACCAGGTGCCTGTGCCTGCCTCCTGCCCCAAAGCACGGCCCCGCTCCGGCGGGCGCAGCCGGGAGAAGGCTGCGAGATGCTCTCCATGCCCCCAGCCCCACAGGTGGGCAGGGGGGATCCCACCTCTCCCACAAGTCTCACCTGACCTGTCCTTGTTTGCCTTGCTCACCACGTCCTCGCCTCCCTCCCACCCTGTCGAGGTGTAATTCCCCATTTCCAGTGGGGATGGGGGAGCTGCCTGGCCTGCAGCTGCACTGAGACACCCCCAAATAAAGGAGAAATAGGGAACAAAGCCACACTGTAAAGGACATTCCCAGCTTGCAGCTCATCCCCTTCCCATCTCACATCCCGCTGCAGCCCTCGGGAAGGGAGCTGGGTCACCAGAGTCCCCACTGCGGGTACCCTCCACGAAGACCCCCTGCCTTCCTGCGACACCCCTCACCCGAGCATCTCAAAGCACTTTACAAATCGCTCGCCAAGGAAGCCTCACAACAACCCCTGTGAGGTAGAGCAGTATTATTATCCCCATTTTACAGATGGGAAACTGAGCCATGGAGAGGCAGCGCAACTCGCCCAAGGTCACCCAGCCGGTGGCCGGCCCCGGAGCGCGCTGGCACAGCCCTCGCCCAGCTTCCCCCGCCAGGGCTCGGCCCTGCTCCCTCCCTGCACCGCGGGTGGGGTGCCACAGCTTTCCTCGGGTGAAAGGGAAACGCAATCAGCCCTTTCCCACCGGAGCCCGACACAGAAAACATCCGCGTGAGGAGTTAAGCCTTGGCGAGGCGGCATGGAAAGCATCGCTGCTCTGAGTGCTGAAAGAGGGGAGGAAGAGCAAGAGCAGCAGCAGCACAAACCCGGGGAGCTCTTCTGAGATGGCTGGCTGGGGGAGAAACCCCCAGTGCCAGCCCTGCACCGGGGCAAAGCCATTGAGCTTCACCTTGCCGTGGGCCAGCAGTGACCCCATGGTCGTGAGTTTCATGCACCTCTGCTCCAGAAACCTTCTGTGTGAGGCAGGCAGCTCCTGGCTGCCCCAGCTCAGCATCACCAGGCTCAGACAAAACACCCTGAGCTCCTCACAGCCTCTGCCCCACGCACACCGGGACCCCTGGGCACCCACCACCCCGCGGTGCACACCAGGGTGCACCCAGCCCCTTCCCTGCCCACCCAGCACCCTCTCGCCTTGGCTCAGAGCAGAGCAGGCAGCTCCCTCTGTCCTGGCAGCATCCCAGTCCGTGTCTGCAAAAAGCTCCCAGTCCCCGTGGCAGCCGAAGTCTTTTCGGAGAAGCAGTGCAGGTCGCAGGCACGTGTGTCATAGGAACATGTCTCAAGCGCTGGCAGTTTGGAAAGAAAACAAAAGGGAAAGGCTTGTCCCCCCCTGCCCACCCTCCCTGCTGCCGGGCGGGCTGGGGCGCGGGGCGCCGCTGCTTCATGCCTTCGCAGGGGCTTTCTGTTCCGCCTTGGAGCCGGCCAGGCCGTTCTCCGTGTTGTCGTTCCCCGACGAGCTCACCAGGCATTCCTTCCTGGGGGAGAGCACAGGGCCAGCTGACACCCCCAGTCCCCCCAGCCCCTCTCGGCCCCGTGCAGCCCTGCCCCAAGGCAGCACCCACCGAGGGGTGCCGGGACCACTCACTTCCCATCCTGCGTCTTCTTGATGATGAACAGGACAACCCTCTTGACCAGCATGAAGAGGATGAGGAGGCCGATGAGCCCCCCCACGACGCCCACGATGATGAGTGTCACGGTGTTGTCTGTCTCCACCACTGCGGGAGAGAAGGTGCTGAGGAGGGGAGCAGGGAGCTCCGAGCTGCACGGCCCCCCAGAAAAGCAGAGACCCCCTCCACCAGCTGCTGGCCCACAGCAGAGGGGCACAAGCCCAAGCCTTGCCCTTTAGGGATGCCAACTACCTCCAAGGAGCCAGGACAGCCCATGCACCACCACAACCGTAAGCCAAGGCGGGGTCAGGGTGGGTTTGCATCCCCACAGCCCAGTGCCAGCCCCTGGTTGGCACTTACTCTTCTGGACCACCGTGAGGATGATGGTGGCATTGTGCTGCGCGTTCTTCTCCTTGGGGTTCTTGACGTGGCAGGTGTATTTCCCAGCGTCGCTGAACTCCACGTTCTTCAGGACGATGGAGATGTTGTTGTCCTTCCCCGTCGTCGAGCCCACGAACTCGACCCGTGGGTTGCGTCCCACGAGGGAGGGCTCCGAGGCTTTGCTCTTTATCTTGCCGTGGTAAATCTGCAGAGGCAGGGGTGTGGGGTCAGCTGGGCTCCCCTGCCCCCCCAGGAGAGGGGAAGGCTGAGCAAGCACAGGAGGAGAAAGTTAACTCTATTTTGCCCAAAGTGCAGCTTTGCACCTGAACAGCCGCTTTATGACCAATTTATGACAAGAAACAAGCCTGTGGGCAGCAGAACATCGAGAAGAGCTTTGTGCCACAAGCACAGATGTGCCAGGGCCACCCTGTTTGCACAGCCCCATCCCCCCCGAGCTGGAGCCACTCGGAGGGGGGACATCCTGCACGGGGAGAAAGGGAACCCCATCAGAACTGCAGCGCTGCTCTGCCCTGGGGAAGCACAACGGGAGCTGCCAGGAACGCAGAGGCAAAGCCCAGCGAGCCACCCACCAGCTCCGTCGAGTTGAAATACCACAGGAAGACCAGGTCCTGGAAGCCTATGCAGGTGCTGAAGGTGCAAGGCAGCAGGACATCGGAGTTATTCAGCGCCATCACAGTGTTGGTCTTCCCCACCGACACCTCCAAGGCGAAGGCGATGGCGAAGACGTGCAAACCTGGCAGGGAGAGAGGAGGAGGAGGGTGAGGACGGTGCTGGGACACAGCCCAGGCTCTGCCCGCGCAGCAGAGGGGATCTGTTCCCGGAGGAAGGGCAGGGGCCGGCTGGCACCCACAGAGACAGCGGGGATTCAAAGGGAGCCATTATATCACCACGGATAAAGTGTGCAGATGAAAGCCCTGATTTGCATGTTATCCACAAGGCCTTTGGCTAAACCTTAAAGGGGGGAGGAAAAGGGAAAAAAAAAAAGCCCAAAGCAAAGCAGAGCGCTCTGTTCTCCCGGCAGCAGTTGGAGCATTAATTAGCATCGCTGTCCTGGCTGGCTGCCACTGCGACCGTCCCCCACCCCCACCGAGGGCCGTCCCGGCCCAGGGGCACAGCAGGCTCCGGGCAGACCCCCAGGGCACCCCCTCACCCCTGCCCTGCAGAGACCCCTGCTCCCACTCCGGGTAAGAGATGACCTTCAAACCGCAGCACGCAGCTCTCCTGCCCGTGAGCAGCGGGAAATGCACCCGGGAGCGGGTACAAGCCCAGCTCCAAAGCCAGCCTGGAGGCACGGAGGGGACTGGCACTGCGCCCCTGTGCACCCAGCTGGGCCCGTGGTACCCACACAAACCCTTTCCAGGGAAGGGGAGCAGCCCCACTCCCCATCCCCGTTACACCGGGACCCTGCCCCGCTCCGGTGCCGTGGTACAGCCAAGGTGCAACACAACCCAGCAGAGCATCGTCCTCCCCCTTCCCAGACAGCCACCACAGGGACCAAGCCCGCCCTACAAAGCTTCCCCTGGGCACTGACTGCCCAAACAGGGGGACACAGCTCCTCCCAGAGCTATAAAGTGGTCCCTGGCTCCACTCACACCTTAATTTGAATGCCCTGCCCTCAGCTTCAGATGTGCTTCAGCTGCAGATTTGTTCTCCCACACATGCCAGTGCTAACGAGTCCCCAGGCACGCTGCAGCCCGAGCCAAGCCCCAGAGCCTGCATCCTGGGCTCGGGGCCCTGCTGCAGTGCTGCATTGCAAGCACTGCAGGGAAGGAGTTACTTAACTTCACAAAGAAGCACTTTGCATTTTGCTTCAGAGGCTTTAGCTAACGTCAGGGGCTGCTTCCCACCCAGTGCAGCTCTGCTGCAGTCTCCAGGCTCAAAGACCACCCCTGGGCATGCTGGAGGGGGCTTCACAGCCAGGAGTGTCCCAGAGGATGCTGCTACCTGGATCCAGCCCGGGAGGTGTGCCTGAGCAGGCAGGGTGCTGCAAGGGGACACTTAGGGACAGGAAAGACGACTCCTTGCAGCTTGTAACACTTGTGATCCTGTCTGCCAGCGTTATAATGTCATGGACGTAATCTGAATTGCATGTGTGGGGTACACGGAGGCTGAGCCCCTTCCTGTCACGCTGTGCTCGCAGGAAGACACAAGTGACAGGTTACCACTAAATAAAGCGCAGAGGAAATCACACCGGGAGGGGGATCACTGACTGAACCTGCCACGCCAGCTGCCACTGTTAATTTTCCGTATATTTTTCCCCTCCATGGGATGGGGACAGCCCCCTGCTTTTCCTGCATCCCATCAGGAGCCCAGTCTGGGAACCACTGCCCTAATGGAAAGGGATTCACCTGAAAAGCCACGGGATGCCTGCACCACCTGTGAGAAAGCTGCTCCATAAAAACTTTCATTGCCCATAAAAATCACCGTGACCTCCTGGCACAGACAGCAAGCCATGCCTGGCGGGCTGGCCGGGCTCCTCTCCGCCGAGGTGACCAGGGAGGTGCTCCCAGGCCATCCTGAGCCCACTGCCACTCCCTGGAGAGCACAGCATCCCCAAAACACAGACACAGAGAGACCTGCCCTGAAACCCTCCGCTTCCCACCTCCCATTCCAGGCTCCCAGCCCACCTGAGCGACCTGTGGGATGGAGTTCCCACCTCCGCATCCTGGTCTCCAGCATCTCTGTGTCTTTCCAACCACCCCGCTGCCTGCAGCTTGCACTGCATCTACCCAAGGAGGCACTTCCAACCAGGGGCCAGCACCCAAATCCTGCAGGCAGTACTTACACGTCTTTCCGTGTCTCCAGCTCACTTAAAACAAACTTCACAACTCTAACACGCCTCTCACGGGAGCTTCCCAACAGCAAGTGCTGCCAGGGCAGCCCTTGGTTTCAGGCCCACGGACACAGGGGTGACCTGCACCACCAGGAGTGTGAGGGCTGATGCAGGTGGCCTGGAACCAACCCCCTTCCTCCCCTCCGCAGCTGGGGGCACCTCGGGTGGCCTCGGACACAGGTCTGGGTGTCATGCTCCAAGCGGTGGCCCCTGCAGGATGGGTTCGTCCCCGCGGCGGGGAGAAGCGCATGCAAATGGTTGTTTCACACCAAATGACCGGTAGAAAGAATGACCTGTGTGCGGGCGTGCTGGCGGCGGGGCTGAAGCAGTGCGCTGCTCCCCACGGCTGCCACCCCGGTCCCTGCTGGCGGGGCGGCCGAGCGGAGCGGGGCAAAGCGGGGTGCGGCCGCAGCGCTCACGGAGGAAAGCTCTGGCGATGTTAGCGACTGATGCAGGCAGGGCAGGGGGTCGGAGCCAGGACTTCAGAGCCCGCTCTCGGACTCGGCTGCTAAGTCACCTTGGACAAGTCACTTATCCTCAGTGCTTCGGACTCCCGGTCTGCAGAGCAGAGAGAATTGCGTTAGCGCGTGTGGACGGGAAAGTCATCCGAGCAGCAGCCTCCGATTCCTTTACGGTGCAGCCGGGACAGATGCAAAGCAGCTGAGCGCGAAGGGAGGGGTGACATAGCGTGGGTCACCCCGCTTCGGGAAGACGAGGGGGCAGCTGGAGGCCGGGAACAGCCCGCGGGTCCCCGGTGCGCATCCCCGGGGCAGGGTCCCCGCCGCAGAGCTCCCGGGGGCTGCCGGTGGAAGGGAGCAGGGGAGCAGGACGGGGAGGAGCGCATCCCCGGTGCCCCCCGGAGCCCCCCGCAGCCCCTTACCCAGCAGCGCTGCCAGCAGGCGCGGCGCGGCGCGGTGGCGGGCGGCGGGGGAGCCCGGGGCCATGGCTGCGGAGCGGAGCGGGGCCGGGTGGTCCGTACTGGCCCGCAGCAGCCCGGCTGTGGCCGCCCCCGCGAAGGGCGAGTGGCTCCGGGCGGTGCCGCGCCGGGCGGAGCTGCGGTGCGCCCTCCTCCGCGCCGCGCATCCTCCCACCGCACCGCCCGCCCGCGGGGGATCGGCCCGGGGTGCCCTGGCATGTCCCCCCCGCACCCCAGCATGTCCCCCCCAGCCCCGGAGGCCGCCCAATTTTGCTGCTCTCCGGCGGGGTTTGTCCCCGCGGTGTCCCCGCGGTTGGTGGCTCGGAGCACCGTGCACCGCAGGGTGGGTTCAGGGGGACTCCCCCTGCGGGAATGGCCCGGGAACGCTGGGCTGGTGCTGCTCCGGGGACAGCTTTGCGAGGGACAAAGTGCCACTAAGGCTGGTGGCTTCCCCTGCTGCTACGGGGGGACAGCAGAACGGGCTGAGGCTGGGGCTCAGCTCCCGCTCAGTGCACCTCAGCGGGGTGACACCTCCATCCCCGTGTCACTACCTGCACCCCTCTAGCCCCAAGGCAGGCACCAGACAGCTCTGCAGCCACAGACGGGGACACAGAGGTTGACACCGGTGGGCGAGGCTGCAGGGGGAGTCAGCCCGGTGCCAAAAGCAACACTTGGAAAACTCATTTTTCTCACCACGAGCTTGTGCCAGCATCATTGCCTGCACATCATTCACATCTCCACCACCTTTTCCTCACCCTCACATCCATTAGACCTCACCTCAGCAGACCACATCCCGACAGGCAGCAGTGGGGCCCCTCCTAATGGAGGCCCCGGTGACACGGTGTGCAGACAGAGCTTTACCTTGGAGCCCAGGTCCATCAGCCAGCCAGACCCCTCTGCAGAGCAGCACTTTGCTGGAGGTGACGCATCCCGAGGACAGGCATGGCAGGAAGGGGAGGAGGTGCTGCCGAGCCCGCGGTGCAGGAGAAGCACTGAGCGGTTCTCCGGGCTGCAGTCCTTGTGTCACCTGTCCTGGCAACGCTCACCCTTGGGGCTGAGCGAGGCTGCACCACCCTTGCTGGGGTCAGCACTACAGTGTGACTTCCCCAGACAGGATTGCTTTTTTTGGGTGTGAAAGCAGCTCATCCACAGGGATGCTGCTTGCATGTCCAGGGTGCCACGGCCTGTGAGCTCCAGGGCACTTTAAGAGACTCCTCAGCCCCACTCCCACCTGCCCAAACACATGAAGCAGAAGGGAAGAGGGAAAACAGGAGGTTTTGCAGGCCATGGGGGCATCCCAGAGGACCCCGAGAGGATGCCAGCAGTGCCTGTGGGTTGGGGAGTTAGGGCTGCAGAGCTGGCAACAGAGACAGGAATAGTACAGGCAGAGCAGGGCTGGGCAGCACTGGCAGCCGGCGCTGCGAGAGCGGCGTGCAGAGAACTGCTGATGCAGCAGGAGTGTCGGGGTGGGCAGCTCTCGGGTACAGACAGGTGATGGGTACAGATAGGTGATGGGTATGGAGAGGTGATGGGTATGGAGAGGTGATGGGTACAGCTCAGTGAGTGGAGCTGCAGGTGCTGGTGACCAGGCAAGCAGTGTGCTGAGACAGGAGGAGAGCTGCATCTGCTGGAGCCTTGCTAATGGTGAGGAGGGTGGCACACCTCTGAGGAGCCGCTCGGCAGAGAGGTCCCCAGGGATGGAGGGATTCCTGTCATCCCTGCAAGGGTGTGTGATGGCTGCTAGGGCCACGGTCACAGGTCCTGAAGTGAGGGGGACACATGAGGCTGAGGCCGGAGCCATCAGCATCCAGCAAGCAGGACCACAGAGCCCTGCAGCACTGGGGACCTCAGACAGTAGCACCCATATCCCAAAGGCCATTCCATGTGGAGTAATCCTTCCCGGGATGCTCAGGTGTCTCCCAAGTTTGCTTCCAAAAAGGTGGGTAAAGTTAGGATGGGTTTGACCAACCTGTCACTGTGGATCTCCCCAGCAGAGCCCTTTTGGAGGCAGGAAGGTTGGGAATAGCAGCACACCCAGCTGGGAGACGTGGCCAGTAAATCCAAAAGGGCTCCTGTGGGTACCGGGGTGTGCTGGGCAGGTGGGTACCCAGCTGGGTACCACGGGTGTCACGATGACACTCCTCTGTGGCCATTATCTCCCCACTGAGCATCTCTGCTGAGACAGGGCTCTGCTGGGAAGAGGCGGTGAGCCTGGTGCCGTGCTGCCAGCTCCTGCTGCGTACCCAGGGCCAGCAGAGCCCTCCTGGCCACATGGCCCCAGCGCCCGGTGTGGGACGCTGCTGTCACAGCAGCCTGATGGAGCTGTCACACTTGGCAGCTCTGGCCGGTCTCCTCGGCTGACTGATCTCATGAGACATCTGCTGCAGGCCTGGGAAAGGCTCTGCTGTGCCCAGCCTGGCCATGGAGAGCGGCGTGTGCCCTGGCAGGGAAGGGCACTCAGGGCAGCTGGCCCTGGGGGTTTGGCACGATGCTGAGACGCCCAGCGTGGGACCCGGCGATCCTGCGGCTCAGCGGAAACTTGTTTTGCTGAGTGCAGCACAAGGCTGCTGTGTCTGGTTTCAGGGACAGTAAGCACCCTCTGCTCGGACACTGTCACCTCCCTGGGGGGACAGGAGGAAGGGCTCTGGGGTGCTGCCAGCTGGCTCACAGCTTGTCGGGGGGGAGTCACAGTGGCTGCCAGGCCCCTGTGTACCCCTCGCTCCCTCTCACCTTGCACTAATGGAGCTGGGAGGGTTAAAATGCCAGGCTGCTCTCCGAGGAGGGCTCCTGCTTCCCTCCACGTGGGTAGGGAGCAGGGTAGGGCTGAGCAGAGCAGTTGGGCTGCAGCCTCCCAGCTCAATGCAGCAGGCGCTGCGCCGGCCCCGGCTGCCTTGGAGCATCCTGCCAGGGGCAGCCCTGGCCTCAGTCCTGGCAGCAACACGAGGACAGTCCCAGCCCCCCCCAAACCTCCCAGAGCCAGGGGATGCTGCACTCCTGGACCAGGAGCTGGCAGAGCCCTCCTGCCGATGGAGGAGGTGGCGACGCTGGAACAGAGCTTCCCATCAGCACCTTATATTTACTGCAAGGTCCTCTGGCTGTGACCTTTAAAAGACAAGGTGGCCCAGCAGCCTGGGAGCTGGCAGCAGGCAGGAGGCACTCGCAGGGATCAGACGCTGCAGGAGCGTCCCGGCTGGGCCAGGCACGCAGAGCTGGGAGCTGAGCGAGAGGTCCCGGGCACACAGACTGCGGGTGAGTGCTTGGCTGCCTTTGTCATTCTCAGCTCTCCCCTGCCTGCAGCTCTCCCTCGGAGCAATGCTTTCCCCTCTCCCTGCCCGCTGCCTCCCTGCACTCTGCCCGCTGGGGTGGGCAGGTTCCTCGCCCCCTTTCACAGCCCTTTAATACAGGGAGGGGAAGAGGAGCAGTGTCCCCAGGCAGCCACTGCAGAGGCAGCTGCAAGAAACACTCAGGGGACCGTCCTGTGTCCCAGGGGACCGTCCTGTGTCCCAGGGGACTGTCCTGTGTCCCAGGGGAAAGTTCCTTCGTGACCCAGCACAGCCTGAGGCCACCTCCGGGGGACCCTCCCCAGCTCCCTCCAGTGCTGCCCTTCACGCCCCTCAGCTCCCCGGCGGTCACTGCCCAGGCTGTCCCCTTCTCCAGGACCCCCTCATTTCTTCCCAGCCCCACGAGCAGGGCAGCCAGGCTGCAGGCAGCACCACAGGGACAGCGGCGCTGGGCTCCCGCCGAGGCACCCCAGCTCTCACACAGCGCTGAGCAGGGGTCTCCCCAGCACTGGGAAGGCCCCACCACCACCTCCTGAGCTGCTCTCCTGCTCTTCCACACCTCCAATCCCACCTGGTGCCACGGCACTTGGCAGAGCTGGCACTGGCGGTGCTGCCCGCTGTCACCCCTCTGCTCAGAGCAGCAGCAAGCTGTGCCAGCCCCAGGAGTGTGCCCCTGGGGCAGGGCAGGGCAGCGCTAGCCCAGGAATGAGGCCGTGTCTGTAGGTGTGGTGTGCTGGCCAGACCTCGCTCGTGCGCGGGCTTGGGATGCGCAGGCACTTGGCAGCCCCGGCTGGAGGCAGGGCTGAGGGTGGCTCTCAGGGCTCCCTCACCCTCGTGTCTCCACGGTGGGTGCACTGATGGCTGTGCCTATTAACCGTGCCCCAGATGTGCCACGCCGCTCTGGTGCATCCACGCAGCGTTGCTGGGCTGCTGTCAGCAGCCCGGACACGGGTGTCCATCACCCAGTGCGTGCCCTGGGCTCCGCTGGAGCCTGCTGAGCCTCACCTGCCGCCGCCGTCCCCGGCTCTCTGAGGAGCAGAGGTGGGATCTCAGCAGGGTGCAGCTCCCTGTAGCAGAGCTGGAGCCCCCACAGCGCGTGCAGAGCACCCCTGAAATCTCGGTGGGTGAAGACTCGGGCAGCACCAGCCCCTCTCCTGCCCCCAGCGCTGCCCTGCCTGGCTCTGTGGCAGCCCCCAGGGGCTGAGCTGCAGACACAGGCTGTCCCCGGCTCCTTGGCACCCAAACCAGGGCTGCTGCCACAGCAGCACCCAGCTCCAGGCACACAGGAGCCTTTCACCCCCCTGGAGAGACACAGAGACAAGGGACCCTGTCCTGCCCCTGCAGCAGCACAAAGCACCCAGGGCAAAGCTCGTGTTTTGTTGTTCTTTTGTTTGTTTGACCGCGCAAAGAACAATAAAAACATCCTGCACGCAGCAGCCTTTGGCAGAAGGAACCCATCAGAGGGCGCACACCCAGAAGTGAGCGGTCACAGGGCCTCCTGTGTACAGATATATATTTGTAGAGACGCTGCTGTGTACAGCTATGTACATACAGATGCATTGGCAAGTTGCAATCCAAGGGCAGTGCGTGAAAGAAACGAAAGGCAGATGCAAGACCGGCCATGTGCGACCCTCAGCGGCCGCTGGCCACGACGCTGCCAGCTCAGCCCCGCTCGGAGCCGCTCACGGCCCCGGGACACAGCCTGGCAGCCGCCCCCTGGCACTGCGTGGGGAAAGCTGTGGGCACGGGGCAGGCAGCGTGGGGCCAGCCCTCCCCGGGCTGGGGAGCCCCTGGGGACGGGGAGACGCGGCGCGAGGCGGCGCATTCCTGCTGCAGGGTGGAAGGGGACGGCGCGGAGCCCGGCGGGGTCGAGCGGGGCGGAGAGGGCACGCGGGGCCAGGCGGAAAGCGATGGGGGCAGGGCAGGGAGCACACGGCTGTCCCTTCATCCCCGGGGCCA
Organism: Podargus strigoides; assembly: GCA_028020825.1. Taxonomy (NCBI): domain Eukaryota; kingdom Metazoa; phylum Chordata; class Aves; order Caprimulgiformes; family Podargidae; genus Podargus; species Podargus strigoides. The sequence goes on from CM051646.1 coordinate 1,107,731, forward strand.
CGACGGCCCCGCGCCGGGATGCGGCAGTGCTGGCTGCTGTGGCAAAGGGCTCCCTTCTCTCCTGGCGGTGACAGGGGACCTCTGTCATCAGGCCCTGGGCAGTGTCCCCTGGGGCTCTGCACCGCTGCTCTCCTGCCTCACACCCCGCCTGCCATGGGAGGAGAAGAGCCTGGGCATGGTGGGGCAGGGGACACTTCCCTGGGCCATTGTCCCTGTCTGACCTGCAGGAGGCCCCAGGGCGAGCTCCAGCCAGCACAGCTCACCCACCAGGGCTGGGCAGGACGCGAGGGGCTCACCCAAGGCAGGCAGGAGCGCCAGTTCCCACCCCTGGGGCTTGCTGCAGCCCCCTGCTCCGCACTGGGACCACCGCTCGCTCACACCTGCCCTCATCCCCCCTGAGCTGCCCGGGCCACCGCCCGTAAAGGAGCTGCAGGGCACGCAGGGAGGGCCTGGGGCGCGGGGACGGAGCTGCTGCAGGCACGGCCGGGGTGGGTGGGCTGGGTGGGCTGGCAGTGCATCGCCGTGGCACTTACGGACCGTGCAGGGAGGAGGGGGGAGGCAGTTTCAGCATCACAGGGTTGCTCGGGGGCTGCAGAGCTGTCCTGCCTCTGGGCCCCCAGTTGTGCCCAGTCCCTCCCAGCCAGCGCCCAAAACCCCCTCGCCCTCCCAGCAGCTCTTCATCCCTAGCAGCCGCTCCCCACCACCTCGGGCTGGCACGTCAGCAGAACATTCTCCATTAGAATTACCCTCCCCAAGAAGGAAACAAGCACAAAAAAAGTCAGCCCAGCGCCTTTGGCTGAGATGCTCGGGCCCAGAAGTAGCGCAGGAGGCAGAAAGGTCCCATCCGCTACACCCCGGGAGCCATGAGCAGCTCCAAACCCAGCAGGGCTCAGAGGACACGGGGGTAATGGTCACTGAGCAGGTGGGGACAGTCCCCGAGGACACGGGCTGCTTGTCACAGCACCCTCAGCACCGGCACCCAGGGCTGGCCAGGAGGACAGGGGTGGCTCCAGGGGCTCGCAGGGACGGGCACAGCAGGAGTGCCCCAGGGGCGAGACGTGGCCCCCAGGGCAGACGGCTGCTGGCCCCTGCTCTCCTTTTCTAGAGGGACAGGGTGCAAACTCCTGGGCACGGGGCTGCTCAACCCCCCTCTGCCCCTCCTGGCACCCCCTGCTCCAGCCTCTCCGTGCGTGGGGACTGTGCTCTTCCCCCCTCTCCCCCACCCCCCTGTCCCCAGCACCTCCCCGTGCTCCCCCGCAGGGCTCTGGCACCCAGAGCGTGCCCAGCCAGGCAACCCAGCCCCAGCTCAGCCTCGGGGGCAGCCTGGGTGCCCTCCAGCCACCCCCAGCCCTGCTGCCACGGCCAGGCTCCAGGGACCTTCGCTCCGTGCCCTGCTCCAGGCTGGGTGGGTATTGATGGCAGGAGGGATGCTCTGGGGAGACAGAAATCCTTGCTCTGGGAAGCACACCGAGGGGGTCACGCTGTACAGGGGAGAAGAGGGAGGGGTGGGCAAGGGGGGCATTACTTGGTGCCCTCATCCGGGTTGCCCTCGCCGTCTGTCTTCCCTTCCTCCTCCGTCTTCTGGTCGTCCGTGTTCAGCCTCTGCTGCTTTTTCCGGCGCACGCATTTCACCACCATCAGCACCAGGATCACCACAGCCAAGAAACCGCCGACAGAGGCGCCCACGATGACAGCCACCGTCGAGTCGTGCTTCGGGGGCTCTGGGGAGGCAGGCCACAGGCTCAGGACACACAGCCCCCAGCCAGGGTGGCCAGTGGGGGCCACAGGGAGCAGGCAGGGCTCACTCCTGCACACCCTGCATGTGCAGCACAGAGGGGACCACAGCAGAGGGGACCACTCTGCCACCTACCTTTGGTGAGCACCTTCAGGCTGATGCTGGCGTGGCCCCGATGCCGGTCCGGGGGGTTCAGGACGTAGCAGTTGTAGGTGCCCTCATCCTCCAGCTGGACGTTTTTGAGGGTGAAGGACACGTCGTACTTGGTGGGGTTCCCGGTGAACTCCACCCGGTTCCCAAAGCGGTCCAGCTGCTTGTTCATGATCTTCATCCGGAACTGCAGGAACTGGGTGGGCCATGGGGGAGAGGAGGTGAGACAGCACTCAGCACCCCACATGCTCAGCTTCCCCAGCCAGGCATCCCCCTGCCTGCACCCACTGCCCCAGGCGTGTGTCCACGCTCGCCCCCGGACAGAACGGTCCCCACTCAGCTCTGGCCACCACAGGGGACAGGGTCTCCTCGTGGCACCTCTCCCCTCACGCCTGCCTCAGCAGGGCAGCTGCCCTGAGCACTGGCTCTGTACTCAGCTGGCTGCTGATTCTCCCTGTGGCAGAGGGGTGGGATAACAGGAGCACACGTAAGGAGAAGGCTCAGGACCCCAAGCTGTCCCCGGACCTCTCTGCAGATCCCAGCCCCAGTGAGACTCACCAGCTCCTCAGAGCAGTTCCCGCACTCCTGGTACGTCCAGTTGAGGGAGAACTGCTTGTTCTCCACCTTGTAGCAGGAGTTGAAGGTGCAGGAGAGCTTCACAGAGGAGCCATTCAAGGCGTTGATGGTGGCAGGAGCCATCACCTCCATGCCCAGGCCCGTGGGCGCTGCCACAAACACAGAGCAAGAGCAGAGATGCAGATGAGTTGGAAAGTGGGCACAGGCAGCCATCTCCTCACCCTGGAGCCTGGGACTGCCTTTCAGGCACATCCCTGCACAGACCACACCGTGGCCAGTGCTTCCCTGCACAGAAGTGACAGGGGACAAGGCAGGAGCAGCCCCAGCCCTTGGCCCTGCCCTGCGAGGGCTGGTGACCCCCCTCTGCCACATGTAGCCTGATTGTGCCCGGTGCTAAATTCTGCTGACTCTGCAAGCCCTGCTCCTTTGCCCCTCACACGAGGCTCTCCCGCCGCAGCATCGCTCGGGCGTGCAGGGCTGAGTGCAGCGTCAGCGTGCAGGGCTCCGCGCCACGGCCCCCGAGATTTATGGCTGCGCTCGTCAGATTTCAGTCCCAGGATGGGATACAGCAGCCAGGGCTGGGATCTGCCAGGGCCAGCCCCGGGGGGCTGCAGGGGGAATGCAGATGTTTCCCCCCCAGGGGCGTTCACACAAGGATTCTCCAGCTGGGTACGACCAGGTCAAGGTCTCGGTCACCCCTGGGGGGACAAGGCCAGTCCCTGCACTCTGACCTTGCTGTGGCAGAGAAATGGGGGCATTACCTGGTGCAGCTCACAGGGCAGCACAGCTCACCTGGGGCATGGGGCATCCCACTCTTTTTCTGCAGCTCCCCCAGTGTGCTGACTGTCCCCAGCAGCCCCCAAAGGCAGAGGGGGAAGGTGTGCCTGCCAGGCTGTGCAGCCAGCACTGTCCCCAGCAGCCCCCAAAGGCAGAGGGGGAAGGTGTGCCTGCCAGGCTGTGCAGCCAGGAGCTGCAGACTCTGAGGCTAAGCCCTGAGGAGCACAGGGACAGAGAGCCCTGGAAGTACTGCTGGGATGGGGCTGTAACGGGGGGCTGTGGCACCCCACAGGGCAGGGACAGTGACACTGGCAGCAGGTGCTTTTCCAATCACCTCACCTCTCCCCTTTGGCTGCTTCTCTTTGCTCTCAAATCTTCTTCCTGAGGTGCTCCTGACTCCAGCCCTGTGGCCAAGCTGGGTGCATGTCAAAGCTGCTCCGCTGCCTAATCCGCTCCATCTGCAAGCAGGGCAGGAAAGGGGCCAGGCTCTGCAGCCAGGGAAAGAGGGTTTTCCAAGAGATGCAGATACGGCTGCTTCAAGCCTCAGGTCTTGTGAACCAGCAGCATCCTGAAGCTGACACTCCAGGGGCTGGGGGGTGCCCCCCAGCTATGGCCAACCCCCTGGATACGGCTCCCTGCTCGTGCTGGCAGCTGGGCAGCCACAGTGAGCATCCTCCAGCCCCAGTGCAGGGAGGGCTCCCCACAGGGTGCTGGGGGGCGCGGAGACGGGAAACGCTGGTGCACAGGGATGAGTCACAGCACCCAAGGAAGGAAGCAGTGTCCAGGCCTGCGCTGGTGACTCAGCCTTGCTGTCTCATCACAGCCCACCCCCTTAGGTGCTCCTGCTTTCCAAGAAAACCTTGCAGAGGTGGGAGAGAAAAGCACTGGCCTGGGTGCCTGGCAGCCCTTGCACTATGCCCCGTGTGCCTGTGGTTGGGTGCCGTGGCTTTGTGCCACATCCTTGGGGTGCCCCAGGGCTCTGCAGAAGGCTGAGATGCCACCAGGAGCTCTGCTTTGCCCTGCCACCTGGTATGGCAGGACCAGACCGCAGGCAGAGGGTCCTTGCAGGCAGCCATGGCCACGTGCCCTGGGAGCACCCCTGTGCACGGGTCCAAACTCTGCCACTGCCCGGGCACCCAGCACTGGGGGACAACAGAGGTGGGGAAAGAAACCCCTAAAATCCCTGGGACTGAGTGTCCCTCGGTGCTGTGCATGTCCCCAAACGCGCTGTCACTCTACACCCTGCACCCAAGGCTCGGGTGGGAAGATGACACGCAGCCTCTCAGGCAGACCTCGCTGGGGTTTCCCAGCCTCTCTCCTAAGGCAAGGGCCCCCCAGGAGCTGCAGACAGTGTGAACAGCACTTCAGAGGTGATGTGTTCCTCTTTCCAATCAATACAGACCCAAACCTGCTGACACACGCTGCTGGCTGCGGGGCAGGGCAGAAATGCAGAGACCACAGTTCCCCCCATCAGCCCAGAACCCGTCACCCCAGCAGCCAGCCACGAGCCAAAGGACAGGCACAAGCCACCCGCAGCCCACCAGCCACCGCCACCTCAGCCAGGCAAAGCCAGAACTGCCCCCTCTCCCCCTGCAGCCCACAGCCCTGCCTGGCATGCAAGCAGCCCTGTGCTTAGCCAAAGCCTCCAGCAAGCGGGATGCAAGGCTTTTTTAGGAGAAGATGGTACCCCCCATCCTCCTGCCTCACAGCAGGTGACCCTGGCTGGGGGGTTCCAGCAGGGTGCCTTTCGGACCACCTCCATCCCTGTCCCTGCGGCACAGCCGCTCTCGCTGGCTCGCTGCTTCCCCGGGGACAGGAGGGGCTCCTGGGGCTGGGCTGTGGGGAGGGGGCTCCTGGCCAGCGAGGGGCCTGGATGCTCTCCCCTGGCAGCCGTGTGCATGCAAGGGGTCAAGTCGACACTTACCCAGCGAGAGGAGCAAGCTGAGGCCAGTGAGGAACAAGGTGGGCTGCGGGAGCCAAGCTTCCAGGCTCATTTTGAAGGATTTTTGTGTATGGAGAGGACCTGGTGTTGGTGTGGATTTTGGTGGTGGTGGTTTGCTTTTTTCGAACGCCCGGGTTATTTGCAGGCGACATATAACATTAGAGCTGCTTTATTTTTATAGCCCAATATGGCTGGATGGAGCGGTGCTGGACCAAAAAAAACCACCGGTAAATGCTGTGGTTGGTGGATTTCAGCAGGCGGAGTGGGAGGGCAGAAAAATTTTCCCCTGAACAGAAGGCGACTGCTCCCGCTGCTCTGGGGTCTGGACAGGGGCTGTGTGGGGCAGGCAGAGCCCAGGGCAGTGGGGACAGGTTCCTGCTGGGATTCCCTCTGCCCATGCAAACCCAGAGCAAGCAGCACCCAGGGCTCCTCTTCCTCCTGGAAACCGGGGACTGGGGCAGTGCCCCACAGCTCAGGATGGACCCCGAGGGGTCCTATGAGCCCCTGCAGCCCCCCAGTTTCAGTGGGGCCATGCAGGTGTGTCCCCTCTGCCCTGCTGGAGGCTGGCAGCCAGCCCCGCTCATCCCATTCCCATTCCCAGCAGCAACTCCCACTCTGCAGTGCCCACCTAGGCCCAGGAAGATGGGGCAGGGAGAGCAGGCAGCGGGGGAGAACCAGGGCGAGCGCAGGAAACCCACCCAGCAAACACCCCCTGCCCACCCAGCAAACACCCACTGCCCACCCAGCAAACACCCCCTGCCCACCCAGCACAGCTTCCCGGCCACGCCGGGCAGGCAGAACCCGCTCTGCGCTCTGCAAGGGGCCCCACAACCCCAAAAAGACAGCGGGCAACACCAGTAACCCCCCAGCACCCCAGCCCCAGCTCTGGGTGCCGGTTCCTCCTGTGGTCCCACCGCTGGGCTCCATCCCCGAAAACAGAGTAGGGCGTCGACGTGAAACGAAGGAGCGCGGCGGGCGCGGGCAGTGCGGCAGCGGGGCCGGGAGGTGGTCCCCGCGCTGCCAGCGCCGCACCTGGGGGTGTCACACAGCTATAGATGTCACACAGCTATAGATAGCGCGGCACAGAGCCCCGTGCTGCCCGGGGCCGGGGGAGCCCTGCGGGCAGGGCGGCGGCAGCAGGAGATGCTCAGCCACGGGGGACCGCCGGCATCCACGCTCAGCCTCGTGGGTCCCCCACCCCTTCTCAGCCTCCCACCCCTTCTCAGGCTCTGGGTTCCTAGAGGAGGGAGCTGGGAGGTGTTCAGTGCGGAGGAGTGTGGGTGCTCCCTACAAACACCCAACAGGAGGGCGTAGGGAGGCTGGGGTTGGTCTCTTCTCCCCAATCAGGAATGATAGGACAAGGCGAAATGGCCTCAAGTTGGGTCAGGGGAAGTTTGGACTGGATATTGGGAAGCAGTTCTTTACTGGGAGGGTGGTTGGGCACTGGAACAGGCTGCCCAGGAGTCACCATCCCTGGAGGTGTCCAAAAAACGAGTGGATGAAGCACTTGACGCTATGGACTAGTGGTGAGGGAGATGCTGGGATAAAGGATGGACTCAGTGATCCTGGAGGCCCTTTCCAGCCACAGTGATTCTATGATTCTGTGAAACTTTCCAGCCTCCCACACCTTTTCAGCCTCTTTTTTCTTGTTGGCCTCCCCACACATGGGGGACCCCTGTGCCCATCTGATCTGCCCCACTGCCCTCCATCCCTTGCAGTAACTCACTACAGCTCGGGGGTGGTGGGGGGTGTCCAGCCCTTCCCACTGCAAAGGGACCCCCCCTTCCTGGCCTGTCTCCCATCACTGGGCCAGTGAGGCAGGCGTGGGTGCAGGGGCTCCCAGGCCCCGTGCCCGACAGTTTTTGGACATCTCTCACGTAAGTAGGTGGTAAAAGGAATCCAGGAACAGGGGAGACTCCCTGAGTTTTATTATCTGCAGAAGATAACCACATCTGCACAGCTCCTGCTGCATCTCCCCCTTCCTCCCCCTGCCAGGGGGGAGATTCCTTGGACATCGTTATGTCGGGACACGGAGCTGCGGGGACCAGGGTCAAAGCTAGAACCCTCCAGGAGCAGGAGACAAAAGGCAGAGATGTCTCCCCCATCTCCCAGCAGACAGCTGGGGTGGGAAGTGCCCCAGCAGCGGCTCTGGCACAGGACACCCCGTGAAGTGGCACTGGTTCTTAGAGGAAGGGCTGACTGCAGGACAAAGAAGCCTTGCACACACCTGCTAAGGGGCCAAGGGGCTCACGTCCCCCGGCACAGCTACTTCTCCCCCTGCGGAGCCCGGGGAAGGGATGCCCCTGCTCTGCTGTGGGATTTCCTGGCTTTGTCCATCGCCCTGTGTCCCCTCACCCATCCATTCTGCCGGGATCACCCTCTTGGCCAGCTCCACGTAGGTGCCGTTCTCCCGGAAGGCAGAGGGGTGCTGCAAGGAGCAAGGGACAGGGCGTGAGTCGCAGCGCAGGTGTCAATGCCCGTTTGGAATGGGCAGGGGGCAAAGGATGCTGGTGTCTGGCCTGGGGACTGAGGGGTCAGGCCCTGGATGCCATCACCCTGGTGACACCCCTGTGTCATGCCCGCCTCCTCACCATGGTTATGTAGGTCTCCTCAGCTCTCCTCTTCTTCCCTGCATCCTGTTCAGCCTTGGGTACCTCAGCTCCAGGGATGGAGGAGTAAAGTGCTTCCTACAAGGGACAGATGAGGACACTTAGAACCGAGCAGTCCCCAAATACAGGAGGGCCTTCTTACCCCAGGACTAGCACTGACACAGCCATGGCAGGCCAGCAAGCAGCGGAGGATCCCCTCCCTCAGCCTCCCCAGCCCTGTGCCCCATGCACCCCATGGCAGTGATCCTTCCATGTCCTCAGCGAGTGATGAGACAGCAACCAGCCTGTGTGAGGATGACCCTGGCTTCAGGCTCAGGACAGGCTCTGGCCCAGGATCCCACCTTCCCCTGCCAAGCTCTCGGCTCGCAGGCACCTGGCTGCTGCGGGACCATTGGCTCCCTCAGTGCCTCCTCTTGATTGTGAGCCAGAGGTGGGTCCTGGGGCTCGTCCCAACCCCTGCCCACACACAGCTGGTGGCACAGCAAGGAGCCCACAGCTCTCACGTGCACACCCTGTCCCTCGCTGGGGGTGGCTGGCCTCGCCAGGACACAGCACAGGCGTGGGGGCTCTGCGCCTGCCCTGCCTGTCCCCTCCCTCCCCTTTTCCCCCCGGTGTGGCAGTGTCCCAGGGCAGGGCAGGCACACACTCCCCTCCACTCAGCTCAGCTTCAGCTCTCACCTCTTCTTTGTTCTTGCTGCTGCCATTTCCAGTCCTTTCCAGGGCTGTGTTGGCTCCAGACCTTGAGTGAAGGCAATGGTGGTGTCATCTCTGGCAAGAAGGATCACCTACTCCTCCTGTCCCTGCCCTCCCTCTCCTGGGATGCTGGGATCCCTTTGCACATGCCTCAGCCAGGCTATCCCTGCTGCTGGACCACCGGGAGCCCGGGAAGTTTGGGAGCAAAGGGGGGACTGGCCAAGGCAGGATGACACTAGAGGGCAGCAGGAATCTGCACCCCACTGTGGGCAGTGGCATTGCCCAGGAGGGTGAATCCCTCTGGGTCCCGCAGCTCCAGCCCTGCTTGGGGCAGGGTCAGGCTGGGGCTTGGCCAGGGAGAACAGTGCAGGAAGGCTGCGAGGAGATGCTTTGCTCAGCCCCATAAACCCACAGCTAGCGTTGGTACCTCTTCCTCAGGCTGAACCCAGCCAGGAAAGCCAGCAGAACGGCCACACAGCCACAGCCCACAGTCACAGGCCAAAACCCAGGGTATTGCGGGGCCACAGCATCCTGGGTGCCTGCTGCTCCTCGGCCTGCTGGGGAGACACCAAGGCAGGGGGTGATACACAGAGAGCCCCCAGCCCTACTGCAGAACCACCCTGGAGGCTCCCAGAGCCCCTGCAGCCGGTCTGCGTGGGGCTAAAAACAGGGGGAGAAGGGAGGGGAGCAGCCACAGGGCCCGTACCTCTGTGTCCCGTGGGGCTGACGTGCAGCACCGTGTGGTTCCTGAAGATGCTGCTGTGCTGGAGCAGCCGGATCTCACAGACATACGTGCCACTGTCGTTCACCTTCAGGTCCTGCAGCCGGATAGAGCCATCCCAGCCAGAGACGTCCCCTTGCCACTGCGCCCGGTGCCGGAACCGGCCCACAGGGACGCTGTGGTTTCTGTAGTAATAAAACACCATCTCCTCCTGCCAGGGCACAGACAGCATCAGGTGAAAGGAGCTCAGCACTGCCCTGTGTGCCTGCCCTGCTTGCCAGCCCTCAGAGCCGCGCTCTCCCCACGGTGCTGGCTGTGCATGAGCGCCCAGCGCACTCCCACGCTCTTGGAAAGCCCCAGGACGCAGCACCCAGCGCTGTGGTTCCCCTGCGGCGTGGGGACACGGGGAGCAGCAAAGGTGCTCTGTGCCACACGGGGGAACCTCCCTCCTCCTGTGGCCTGGAGCCGGCAGACGGGCTCCCCCGCAGCCTCCCGAGAGCAGCGAGGATGTTGCTCACCCCTCCATCGCCCACCCCTGGTCCCAACCCACCTTCTGCGTGCCAGCTCCTGCCATGCGCAGCCAGTCCACTTTGACCATCATCCAGCCCTTGGCCACTGGGTCTAGGAAGAGGCACCGCAGCAGGACAGAGTCCCCAGCACTGGCTCGAAGCTGAGGCTCCATGAACACCCAGCCAGCCGCCCCGCTGCATCGCTCTGCCAGGGACAAGGACAGCAGGATGAGTCCAGGGAGGACGGTCAGATGCAGCCTGCCTGTCCCCATAGAGATCTCCTCTCCAGACAAGCCTGGGGCTAATGGCACTGACCAGTGCAGAGCACAATGGGGAGGCCCTGCTCCCTGTGTGGGCACAGCCTCTGCCCGAGCCCCGCTTCTGGCGTGCCTGGGGTGCGGGGCAGCACATCCTCCTGGCCGCCGGAGCAAGGGCTGCTGCGCCCGCTCAGCAGGGCACGCAGGGAGAAGTGGGGAAGCACAGCCCCAGCCCTCCTGCAGGGCTGTCCTGTGAGTCACTGGCTGGGACAACCAGTGCCACTCTCATCTACACCAGGCCAGGGGCAATTCGACAGCCTGACCCGAATTCCAGGTCCTCTTTCACAACCTGCCCATTTGGCTGCCGCAGCCCTTGCTCACAGGCTCCTGACCTGGGCTTGGACACATAACTACTGCTTAGGGCTCCTGGAGAAGCTGGACAGTGGGAAATAACAAACCAGAGGAAGATCAAAGAGCCCAGAGCTGACCTAACCAGCACGAAGCAGCTGCTGACAGTGGGGGCTGTGTGGCAGGAAGGGGAAACGGGGCAGAAAACCCCCCTGCACGCCCCGGGGTCTGCGCCAGCAGCACCGAGCAAGGAGAGCGGCTGAGGCTCTGGCACTTGTCTGTCGAGCACTGGGGGAGCTGATTCAGCAGGGAGCTGCTCAGACAGGTAGGCTTTTCCCAGGCTCTCAGCCACTCTGCCCAGTCTTGCCGGCAAGCCACCAGGGCCCGGCTCTGGCGAAGCACCAAGCGCTTGTCTGATGGGCTGTAAATAATAAATGCAAAGTGATGCAGCTTCCCAAACAGGTTTGGTTTGGTCTTGACCAGCTGTGAAGCTGAAAATGACAAATATTTGCCAGCAGAGAAGACCAAGAGAGCCAGTTGCCTCGAGCAGAGCCCAAATCAATACCTTGGAAACCATTCCCTGTATTTAGACTTGGCGAAGCAGTTCTGCTTCTTTCAAAGCCTTGGAGCTTGGCAGAATAAGTACAGGACTCCATCCAGCTGGAAGCCTACGTATCTGTGAGCTCTGCAGGACGGGAACTCGCCGCACCCAGAGAGCTGAGCAGTTCCTGGTACCCAGGAGCCCACTCACTGCTGCCAGCCCCGTGCGCCAGCGAAGCCCCAAGGAACCGGTGGGTCTTCCAGCAGAGGCAGAAGGGAAAGCAGGCAAGGCAAACAAACCATCAGAATGACTTGCAGCTTACCCAGCCACGTCAGCACCAGAGTCAGGCTCAGCAACACCTTCATCTTACTCTACAAAGAACAGCAGAGGTGATGCACGCATCGGGACAGCGACAGCTTGCAGCCAAACTGGACCCCTAGGGCAGAAAAAGACTTCTGTGGAGAGGGGCACGATCTCTGCTGCCTCTCGAGTCAGCCACTCTCCAGCTGGGAGCCTGAAACTCGGTGAAGCACAGATGTCAGACACGTTTCTGCTCTGAGACTGCTCTGAGCCCTGGAAAGGAAGAGAGAGTGAGCAGGGGGCAGGGCTCAGCCCGAAACACCTTTGCATTCTGCCCCCAGTCATGAACCGTTCCGGTGGTTTGGGGGTCAGGTCGCTAGCAGCTGAGCCGAGGTGTTCACAGACATCAGCTCTGCTCAGGAAGCAACGGGACACTTCCTCTGCTCCATACTCACAGATGTTTAGATACAGGACCTAAACCCCCAGACTCCTTACTCTAGAAACAACCACCTTGCTGCTCCAGGATGCTGGACTTGGTGAAACCCTCTGCTGGAACCCTTCAGGGGCTGCTTGGACAGTGCCACCTTTGGCCACTGTGTTCAGTCTGACCTGCTGCACGTCCCTCAAAACACAACCCATGTCTCCTTCCTACACATGGTACACGCACCCTGCATCCTGAGGAAGCCACAGATCTGTGGTCTCAGGAGACCAAGTTCCCTGGGGCAGCACTGACATCCTTGGCACTCCACGCAGAGCCAGTGGTGACAGTAACACCAGGTATAGAGGGAGGTGACAGGGGATGTGCCAGCTCTGTACATGCAGAGGCAGGAACAGCTACTGGAGGGTGGGGAAGGCTCCCATCTCTGTACATGGCCAGGCATGTTTGCCAATTCCTTTTTCTTTCCAAATGCATTTTTCTCAGCAGAGGAAGCTCAGGAACACCCCAAGACAGGCTCAGCCAGGGACTGCAGGCCCAGAATTAGCTGCTGGGGGACCCACAGTCTGTTCTAGGCTGAGCAACAGTCACTGTGGCTTTCCAGTCAGAGCATGGTGCTCTCACCTGCAGTCAGTGATGGAAAACCACCTCTGCCCTTCATCACCCTCCCCTTCCCACCAATAAAATCCTGAAAAGCGGCAGCAAACCTTCGGGAATTCTCTCAAATCTGCTTTTCAAAAAGAAGCATGACCTGTCTGGGGGCTGGGTGTTTTGGAGGTGGATGGGGAGAGCTGTGTGGTTTGACTGCACCATCTGCACGGCATGCTGTACAGCCCGTGCTGGTGACCTACAAACACAGCAAAATTCGTGCTCAGCTCCAAAGCTCTCAGCTGGTGCAGCACATCTCAGTGCAGCAGGCCAAAGCATCCTACTCGCCAGCCATACACCCCCATGCAGGACTCAAAAAAAAAAAAACCAAACAAAAAAAGACCTCAGCCCACAGAAGCCTGTGTACTGGGGCATCTACACTCAGAACCTCAAAAGTTGTCTGTAGCTGAGCTTCTGGTCCTTATTTGCCACCAAATCCTTCCTGGATTTACTGCCCTATTTCTCAGAACAAATTCTGGTCATGCATTTTTGCAGGGTCTTCTCCCTCTGCAACACATGCCAGCGAGCGCGTGCTGTGCGTGCAGCAGCTGAAGGCAGCACCCACTCAGCCAGGCCGTTACCCACATTACGGTGCTGACACATCCAAATCCACGGGATAATTGCCTTCACTGAGTAGATTGGGAGAAAACCCACGCAGGTACCACACTGCCTTCGTATTATCCTACTTTTGCACATGGCATCTGAATCCTCAGCACCTCTGTGTTTCCCTGGTTCTCTTTTCAGGACAAACACACAAAAAAGTATTATGGAAAGAAATACTCACTTAGTGTGGCTTTGGGCAGTCAGCTTGTCCCTTGCACGAGGGGTTCTTCAGTGACTAATTCGGAGTATCTGAAAGAATCAGTTGCTAAATTGCCTTGAGGTTGTGCGTGCCAGACATTTGCCTGCCTTACCCAGTCTTTGGTTTCGAGTCTCTCATTTCAGGTTCGGTTTGGTGGGCACTTTCAACTTGCAAGAGGAAGTCAAGAGCTAGAGCGAGGTCCTGACAAATCAGAATGCAGAAGGGACTGTCAGAGAGGTGAGGTGAAGGAGAGACGTGAATGCCTTCGCGTGTACAAGACGTGGCTTAGTCCCAGCCCCTCCATGGCAGCAGCCTGATCTGACCAGTCATTATGTGAGGGGTCAAGAACGGAGAGGTTCTTGGCAAGCAACCCATCTGTGGCCTGTGCTCCCTCCTGGTTTGTGGTGGGGATCAGAGCTGGTCAAAGAACCACCACTCCTGCAGACTGGATCTCATCCTGAGGGGTTACCAGCAGCAAGCAACACCGAGTCACTTGGCTGAGCATTACCAGGGGTCCCCCAGGGGCCAGCAGGCATCTCACGGGCCACACCAACACGCTTCTCACAGCAGAGTCAGCTGCTGCCTTTTGAAACACGCACCAGATACGCAGCATGGACCGCTTCCAGCTGGCACACCTCCCTCCTAGTTACTTTGAAAGTGTATTTTCATCCTTCCTCTTCCTCTGGAGTACCACAGCAATCACTGTTCTCTACCCCAGTATCAGTGGTTTTAATGGTACACTTCCATACAGCTAGCAAAGGAAGAGAAAGTTCAGTCTTATTCATACTCGACACCATTCACAATCCAGAACGCCCTTAGCTTCAAGGTGGTAATTAGCTTTGCAGTAGAGATTTGCCCAGGATCCAGCCCACTGTTTGCAAAGGACTCGTGGCTGAAAGTGAACATTTTGCAGAAAACAACTTATTCTTTTCCACAAGGAACTTGGGTGATGCATTGCTGCTGAAAGTGGAACAACAAAGCCACTTCCTCTCAGCTGCACTTCCCACCAACATCCTTTCTCAGGAAAGTTTTGATTGTCATCAGGAAGCACAAGCTTTTTAAATATTACTTCATAGTAGACAGGAGAAAAAAAAAATATATATATTTCTTTACCTGGAGACACAGATCTACAGCTAAAAGGTTTTGCAGTCAGGGACTTCACCACACCTGTAACTGGCAGCCATCGCAGTTAAACCTGTCCCCGAAACACCTTTACCCACCATCATACAACTTCTATAGCTAAGCAACAACTCAGGATGGCAGCCTTATGAGTTCAACTATATTTAGCCAAATAAAGGAATCCACAGGCCAGAATGAAACAAAAGCAATTTATTGGGAATGGCACATCAAAGTCAACGGTAAACTTAGAATTATTGGACCAAAGCCACATACAGCAAGGAAACAGAAAACAGCAGCTGTGTAGGCATTGAGCAGACATAAATTCCACTGCTCTCTGCCATCCACTACTGGAGGAGTTTGGTGAAAGAGAAAGTACTCCTCCTTACCAGGTAGTAATGAAGCATGTTTAACTGTTTCCCTTAAACGGTACCTAAAAGAAGAGAGGAAGAACATGACTGTTCTTCTGAACACGGAACATTCCTTTGGTCACTGACTGATTCAATGGTTGAGGTAGATGGGGTTATGTTTCCCCAGATACAGAGTCCCCATTTGTATTCCTGATTTAAAAAAATAAGTTCTATATGAATTGTGCTTCACTTCTACAAGTAGAAGGAAATGTACCTGGTAATGCAGCTGTTGGACAAATAATTACAATAAAAAGCAATGATAAAACTCAACAGTGTAAGATAACACTACTGTGCCATTGGTGACTTAAAAATAGAATCAGAAAACAGCAGGAATAAAATACTGATCCTGTAATTAAGCGGCAGATTAAACCTAGAAACAGGTAAAAAGCAGTAAGTCCTCCACTCCAAGACGAAGGATGCCATACACCAACTTAATCAAACTGGTTTCAGTCCTTAGCAATAAGTTCCAAAATAACTCGAGAAGAAAACACTGTCAGTGCCCAATAATGATCACCTTGGAGAGCTGACTGTGGAGCAGCCTGTGCTTCAGGCAACCCAGATCCAAGGGCGCAGGAAAGGAGGGACGTCACCAATAATAAAGGGAATGAATTTGCAAGTAAATTAAGAGCAGGCATGGTCAGACTGCTGGTAGGAAACAGGCTGTATACAGCTGGAGGCACTGAGGTTTCTGCAGGCACTTGGAGAAGTGAGGTTAAGAGATTATTTTTTCCCCCCAAATAAGTTAGAAAGATTTCAAAAATCATTTTTTTTGTGCTTAAATAAAAGTGAATCATCCCATCAGCATTATTCTTCCAATCCACCAAGATCAGAGCAGGTCCTTCAGTCTGCACTGGGTAGCCAGCAGCCTTCGTACCTAGCTAGCCATGATTTCCAGGGCTGTCATCTTGTTTGTTCTCCGTAGCTTCGCTCTCTCATCAGTATGGGTCTTCCTCATCCGTGTCCTAAGCAAGGGGTATGGAAAGAGAAATTGAGACTGTGTATGAAGACATGAACGTGTTGAACAAAGTGCTGAGCCTGCTAGGCTGCTGACAGGAGCTTCAGTGCTTTCCAAAACACTGCTGTGCTCCAGTGAGCCATAGGGCTTGTAGCTGTAGAAGCACTTGCAGCTAAATCTGTTTGGCTCACCGACACACAGATGAATTGCCACTCTTCAACCAACGTGAGAAATGTGTTTCAAGAGAAGTAGCAGCCAAACCTCAAGCAAAAGACGAACCACAAAGTGCAGACAGCCATCACCTTAAAACACATCACCAGTTCCCCCAAAGAAGGTTCAGAGCAGCACACGGTGATGTTTCCCAGCTCTGATCAACCACACACTTTCAGATCTCCGTTGTCTATTGTCTTAACCACACTAATCATCTGATGGCACCCCCACAGTCCAGCTCTGCAGCACAACTGCTTGGTTTTCATTCTGTATCTAACAAAGTGTGGACACCCCAGCACACACCTGTCAGAAGGCTCAGGCATTTACTACACTTTAAATCACTGGTGTTAGAATAGTGAATCAAGCAACACATATTTAAATCCTCCTTAACATACTTCCTGACCATGTACAGAAGATGTAAAGGTGCATCTGAGGTAAGCTTGCTCTGTAGGACAGCAGGAGAAAATGAAAACACTCTCAAATTAGGCACATTAGTGAGTTACTTTGGAATGCACCACATGGCTGTGGCTGCTAACGCCAGCCCACAGAACTCAAAGGCACATTTTACAAAACAAGTACAGCAGGTAGCAAAAAACTTGAGTGGTTCCAGTGTAACACACCTGAGGAGCAGAAGCTTGCTGACAGGGCAACAGAATGAGAAGACAACCACCCCTTCACACTACAAAACAAAAAAGCCAGAAACAAACCAGCCACGGGAGTTTAGCAGGATGATGTTGTGAAGAAAACAGTGTGAGTAGGAAAACCTCAAAAAAAAAAAAAAAAAAAAAAAAAAAGAGGCAAGGCTGCACACTGCCATCTTGGCAAGAAAGAGTGGATTGGGGTGTCGCTGCCTCCGTTCCCCACCACAGCACTGGCAAACCCCAAACTGGTTTTGCAGAGCCTTTACAGACCCTACGCAGCACAGCAGCCTACACTCGAAATTCTGAATTTTCACCTTAAAATGTCAGCTTTGATTTCAATAAAGTCAACTGAAAAATCAATTGGGTGGATCTCAAGGCAACTTCCCCTACCAGTAATGCAGTTATGGCCAGCAGCTCTCCCCCCCATAGCCCATGTGTGGAGAACACCAAGGAGCATGAGCCTGGTCACTCCTCTGACATCCCGAGGGGTTACAACAAGCTCTACCTGCTGCCCTCAGCAGCTCCTCTGAGCACCACAGTTGGCAAAACCACTTACGAAAACCCCAGCTTTCACTTACCACACAGTTCAGACACCAGTCTCTGAGTTTCCTCAAGCAGTTGTCTGTCTCTGTACATTCTGGCCTGCAGAAAAAGCACAGGATTAGGTCAGACTTTTCCCCCCAGCACAAATCCTAGTATCTCCTATGGAATTCTAGTTCTACCACCCTGAACTGAAGGTTTTTCGTTGTGAGGAAGAGCCTTTGATGCTGCACAGCAAACCCAAGGAGAATAAAGAATGGCAGGTCCCTTACTGGGAAGGCAGATATTTCACTTAAGCAAAAGAATACAACACAAGTTGCTATTTGGCAGGCAAATCTTACAACACTAATCAAATATTGTATTAAAAAAACATTTTTCAAGAAACTGTAGTAGTGAATTCATTACAAAAACAATTGCAGCTCCAGCAGCATCAGTTCACAAGGGAATTCAGTCTCCAAGGCTCATTCAGTACCTGGCACCTCTGCTCAGGCCATCATAGGGAAACCAGTTAGCATCAAGCCAGTTTGTTCTGTTGCTATGGATACTTCATACCAAAAGGCAACACATAAAGCCCACATAAGCAAAATATCTTGCTGATTTAGGCTGAAAGAAGTCCAATTACAGAAGTGAAAGACTGTCTAACCCTAAACTGCTTCAGTTCCAGGGCCTTGCACGAAAGACAGAAAAAAGGGGATGTGGTGCACGGTTTATGCTCCAACATGGGGATTTTCCAAAGCTTTCTGACTGCTGGCTAAATTACACTCATGGAGAAGTAGATTTCAGTGACTGAACTGCAGATGCTGAGAGCCCTACAATAAAAGGACAGCGGAGAAACTGTCCTTTGGCCTGTGTCAAGAGGCTGAAGTGGAAACACAGGCTTTAGGTCGCAGCCAAAACTTACTCATCAGACACTTCGATGGAGGATTTCTTGCAGCCAGACTTTTTTTTCTCCTTTATTGCTCCAAACTTTCTTCCCATCCTTACCAACAGCAGAACGACGACGACAACGGAAGGGAGAAACACCACGATGGACAGCAGGGTCGCTGAGGTCAGCTGGAAGGAAAGGCCTGCAGGGAAGACAAAGAGCAGCCCAGCTGTACCTGTGGTAAAGCACAGCTTTCTGCAGTGTCTGTGACCAACGTCCATCCCTGGACACGTTACTGAAGCAGTGGCTCACCCCTCTCCGTAACGACCAGCGCTGTCTGGGGGATGTTATGGTACACGTCTGGAGGATTCTTCACGCTGCAGATGAACGTCCCGTTGTCACTCATCTCTGGGCTTTGGAGAGCGATGGAAGCATCACCCTTGGCCACATTCCCAGCCCAGGATATCCTGTCTTTGAACCTTCCCGTCGATGTTGGGTACGGGACAGACTGATAATGAAAAATCTAAAAGGAGGCAAAGACAATAATTGTGCCAATACAACACTTGTCTGAGAAAGCAAAGTAAATCACTTTTGGGATTGCAAACATAGAGGCATACACATTAAGAACTCAGAAAGAATACTTCTTATCCAGGAGACCTTTTCAAGTTCCTAATTGATAATTCTGAGTCAGCCCCATTTCATTACATCTCCAACACTTTACCAGCCTCAGCTCTCAGATGTCACCATCACCATTCTGACCACCTTGTTTCCTTCCACAGATCTGCAGTCGAGAAGCAGAGCAGGCTTCTCATCTCGTGCAAGACAGAACATCACAGGTCTGCAGGTTTTGCTTCTTGCACTCTTGCCCTTGCTGTCCTATGAGTACAGACTTAGCAGACCTCAATTCATACAAGCAGCACCTTTTTGTTCCACATACAAGGACACACCTAAGAGTTCAATCTCTTCGGGCAGCAGAAGTCACTGATAATCCATAAAAGGTGTGCAACAGAGAGAGTCCCAAACCCCAGAGTGATGAAGCAGCAAGCAAGGTAAATAATAGAATAAAATATCATCAGGTTTTCAGCATGCTCAGAGGCCTGGTCAGTCTCCACAAGAAAAAGACTCCCAGTTCCACTTACTGTCTCCATCCGACCGCCCGTGAGGGGCCGGTATGTCCAGTCCACCGTCAGGCTCTCAGTGATGGGAGAACTGGATTTGAACGAGCATTTCAGCGTTACTTGTTCCCCGATGAAAGCTCGCACGTTTGGACTGGTTTTAATTTCCAGGGAAAGAGCTCTGCAGACACCTGATGGAACAAGCACAAAAGTCAAACATTAGTTTTTTGTTATCTGTGAGGTGCAGGAGTGACCACATCCCAAAGGGATCCATGCATGTGCAGGTCACCCACAGTCCAAAGACTGAGGCACAGGTATGACTGCCTCTTTCATCATGAAATGTAAAGAAAAACACACAGCTTCCCTCACCTGCTCTCTGTGGGGTTGGAACTAGCCCTGATTAAAGAATTTATCTGGAAAGTACCACCAAGACCCTACTGATATTTAGATATGGAGGTAAAGGGCTGAGAAACCAAACCAGCCTTTCTGACGAGCTGCAGAGTGCCAGCTTCAGACCACTGAACGGCAGTGCTGGCTCTGCACGTCGTGACAGCGCCGGGTCGAGTCACCCTGCAGCAGCAAGAACTCCTCTTGTTTCCAGTGTGTGCAACAGCCCCTGCCTCACTCGCTCCGGCCAGGGATGAGTTCGGCTCGCCCAGCGTTCGGCAGGAGCACCGTCTGCATCCTCCCTTCCACCACGCTGGTTTGGGAGGATTCATTCCCCGGGTGCTCTCCAGGGAGCTCTGCTCCAGCCCCACCGTGGGGTTGCCGTTCACACTGGCCCATGGAAACTCCTGGTGTCGCACACCTGTCCTGCGGCTCCTAACATCAAATACAGGGGTGCTGGCATCGCACCCCTTTGCTGCCACCCGAAAGCCGCGAGGCCTCGGCGGGCGGCAGAGCGGGGACAGAGCCGGCCGAGTGTGAGCGGGGGGGACACGGCTGGGCCCTACCGAGGGGCTTCGCTCACCCCGCCCCACCCCGCCGCTGCTCCGGCCATTCCCGCAGCCACCCCAGGGCCCGGAGGGATCCGCAGCCGCCTTCCCCCCGCTCCGGAACGGCTCCGAGCCCCCCACCTCCCCCACGGGACCCCGGGGCCTCCGCCCCGCAGCACCCCCAGCGTGGCCGCCCCACGGGACTCACCGTCCGCCGAGCCCCACCGCCCCCGTCCCACCGCCCCGCGGCCGCAGCGCCCCCCGTTACCCAGCAGAAGCAGGAGCCCCCGCGGGAGGACGGGGAGGAAGCCCCCGGCGGCCGCCGGCCCGCAGCCCCGCATCCCGGCGGCGCTCAGGGCCGCAACATGGCGGCACACCTGCGGGCCGGCAGGTGAGGGCGGGGGCAGCCCCAAGATGGCCGCCCCGCGTTGCCATGGCGACGGCCCCGGCCCGCCCGGCCTTCCCCCGCGGCCCGCCCGGCCTTCCTTCCCCCGTGGCTGCTTTTTGAGCTCTTTTCAGGGCAGAAATCCCCTCGTTTGAGGGCCCGAGGGAGCCTCCCCCGTCACAGCGCTTCTCAAACACCGGCACTGCTCTCCACAGGGCGCCTTTATTTATTTATGACAAAGGGGATCATAAAGAAAACATACAGACAGATAATGCGGCCAGCACATCACAGGCAGAGTTATAAAGTCATAAAGATACTCTTTGAACAAACGGGCTGGCGTTTTGATTTGGTGCTGGTTAAATACTGCAACAACTCCGTGGTTTCAGTGCTTTGGGGCAGTGTCCTCAGCTCCCGTAGTGACAAAGTTTACCGAATCTGCGAGAAATCACCCGCTGGCAAACGTTATCCGTAAAAAGAAACGCCGTGCCTTCCCAACCCGTGACACTTCCATTTAAAGTACGTGGTAGCAACTGGCGGCTCCTCTGCTCCCTCCTAGTCAAGCCTTCCTCGTCGTGAAGTTTTGAGGGAGGAAAAATAGGGCAACACAAACACATTTTGGTGATTTTTAAGGTGTCTGCTCGCTCAGACACTGCAAACCTCTGCTCAGTCAGCTATCTCGACATTATGTTCAAATCTTGTGGCATTTTTTCATCTTCAGAGCCGCTTTCTTTGCGTTCTGCGGGTGTGAAGATGAAGGAAAGTTCCTTATTCCTGGGGCAAGTCCCTCCTGCTTCGCTTCGACGCGGGGAATTTACAGCTTGTGTTAATGTCATCGTCCTTCCTTTCCAGAATTTCAGGTTGAGCAGGGATACAGCACGAGGCGTCTGTAATTCATCTTTGTTCTAACATCCAAAATTACAAGTGCTCACCAGCTGCTTTAGAAGTACCTAAGAAGAAAGATTATAAGGAAAACCAAAACAGATTCATTACTCAGGGTTATTGTTGCAAACAAAAACAGTAGAGGCAACTCCTGACCTCAGAAACTGAGTGGGTAAAAAATTATGCTGAAGTGTTTCAGCAAAGCCAGCAAATCTGCAAACAGTTTCAGTCTTCCTGTAGCAATTTTAAACCAATAAAGATTGAATGAATAAAAAAGCAAATTCTAAACCGGTGAAAGGAAATTGATTAATTAGTATTTATCCACCAAAGCAGCAACAATGGCTTTCTGACAAATGATCCTCAACTAGGGTGGAGAAATTAAGAGGCAGTTCCATCTCCACTGCTCAGTTGTCAGTCTCTCCAAAGACCCCTCCAGAGCAAAGTGTGACTGTGGCTTCAGTTGTTTCTGTTTATGGCTACCATGGGCTGTTGCCTGGGAATAGAAGTGAAATACTGAAGTAAAACTGACTTAGAAAGTCTGTGGTAACACCGAGACATTAATTAGAGAATGTTTGAATGGCTACCTGCATTGTATGTACCATCAAAGACCTCTAGTCTTCTAATGGACTGGCTTCCTTTTCTTCCCTGATCTTCAGATTCTCCTTTTCTGTACTATTATAAAAAAAGGGGAGGGGAGAAAGAAAGAAAAAAAGCCCAAATCAGTGTCACATATCCTGAGCAGCAGAGTCACATTCTGAGTTACATCCAGCATACATAACACGTAACAAGAAGTTATGCGAGAAGTTAATAAGCATGAAACATGCATGGTGACCACAATGTCAGGTTCATGGAGGAAAGAACAGAGCGATCATCTGCCAGCCGCCGCCACAACAGCTGGGTCCTGCTCTGAGTGAGGAGCTGCTCTGAAGGGCAGGAGCAAAATGAGGACTTCAAAGCTTGCTCTGTTCTGACTTTAGCCAATTATTGCCCATTGTGCTGGCAGTTTTGCATTACAGACACTTGGTGTAGGGTTCAAGCCAATGGTTCAGGATAGCTACGAAGGTGTATTTGACAAGCTTTCCCAGAAGCCTTTCTTTCTCTCTCTTCTCTGTCCTTACAGTTCAGCGTCTGCCGCCTCGTTTCTCTTCTCTTGCGCTTTCTTCCGACGGTGCCGACAGATGATCACGACTGTCACCACAACAATCATCAGAACACAAGCAGAGCCAATGGCCACCGCCAGGAAGTGGATTTCTGAGAAATGCACTGTGCAGAGAGAACAGATAAATGAACAAGAGGGCTCTTCATGTGAGGCTGGGGACCTGTACCCATGAATATAACCTTTCCTCAGGCTCCTCCTTCCCTTGTACCCATTAACTACCCTCATGCTTTCCCTTTATAATCCCTTTCCTTCCATACATTTTCCCAAATGTGAAGGAAGACCTGCCAAGGCTTTGCACTCACTAAATCCACCCGACCACTGGTGGGGTTCTTGGCCTCTCACCTTTCTGCACAACTCTGAGTCGCACTTCGCCGATTGCACCATCAGCATCTGGTGGGTTCTTCACCTGGCAGGTGAATGTCCCGTTGTCAGTGGGCTGCAAATCCCAGATAATGATGGAAACATCATTACGCTCAATATTCCCATCCCAGGTGACTCGCCCTTTAAACCGTCCGGCAGACAGCTTGTAGGGCTCCTCCAGGTAATAAAATACCTATGAGAAAGTGCAGAAGCTGTCATTCCTATGCACTGTGCAGTCCTTGTGATGGAAGCAGCACATGAAAGCAGAGTGGCAGTGGCTGAGACACACCTTGCACTCACTGGGCTTACTCAGTGCTGGGCTTTGGGAACAGTTTGTTTGGGCAAACGTGCATCAGTGAAATGGTGCATAAAGGTCTTACTCACTGGCTCATGAGAGCTCCGGTCCTCAGGCTGAAAGTTCCAGGTCACTGAGAGCTTCTGGCTAATAGGGCTGCTGCTGGAAAAGGTGCATTTTAACCGCAGGTTAGTGCCGTTCACAGCATCCACCTCCTTGGAAGTGTGAACTTCCACGGCTGCTGCAGGCCACAGTGCTGCAGGGAAAACAGCAGGCGTTAGATACACGACTGTCTAGGAGTAAGCTCATCACTCTTCCTTATCTGTATTCAGTCTATGCAGGAGCCTGCCTTATCTATCCCTGTCAATGTTTAACCTGCCAGTCACAAGCACACCGATGTAATTACTGAGGGAGATGATCCTGCGTACACAGAATCCAGGAGATTCCCTGTGCTCCATGGATTGTGTCAGTTGATGGGCGAGCTGCACAGTGTGGGTTTCAAGGGAGTTTGCATTCATCTGAACTGCTGGTACTGTGCTTTCTGTGCAGTTTTGTGACTGCACAGTTAAACACTTCCAGATCTGAGAACTGGTTGAGAGAGGACAACTGAGAAGGACAATAAAGTTTGTTTTTGGGGGAAATGTCTCTCTTCAGGCAGGAGCAAACTTGACATCTAGGAGATGCAATGCTGTTGTAAATGCCACCTCTCCTTAAATATATATGTGCTCCTGTCTGGCACTAAAAATACCATATAACTTCTCATGTGCTTGTCCTGTTCAAATTTTCACAGGTGATTACACTCTACTGCACTCAATTCTCCAAGCAGATTTCTCCAGAAAAGCAGTCCTGTTCAGGTAGGACTGCTGAGCCCCAGCAAGGAATTCCTATTTCCCATGCTAGAACGTTTCTTTATACACTTTGTATTGTCAGCTTGAGTGTCATGCACACCATGGTGAAAACTGCTCTTATTGAGGTAAGAAGTGCCTGTTAATAGCCCAGCTGGACACCTATAGTCAAATCTGGTCAGGCTGAGGGGCTCTACAGGAAATCCTCAAGGTAAATCTGTAAGCATTTGTTTGTCAAAGAAATGTCCTCTGTTAACCAAACCACCCCAGCTGCCAGTTAAAAAATGTTAGCATAGCTAACACAATGCTGTCCTGAAAGAGAGATGCTACCCTGTTCCTCACCCTGTGCTCCCCTTAGTTTCCTTTTACACTGGCCAAACTAACCCAGCAGAAAAAGAAAGTACTAAAAATTTCCTATCACTTTAGGAAGATGAGTTAACTCACCTCTGTGTGATTCAAGCAAAAAGAAGCTTATCTGGGGTTGTAAAATATGGCTTCATAACAAAGTCAATCAAACCATTTCCTGTATTTGAAAATAATTTATAACCAAAGACTTCCTTGACAAATAACTTATTTTCTCAAAGGAGAAAATATTGGAAATGCCAAAACATTAAAGGGGTTCACATTTGAAAAGCTTCACTGGCAGAGATCACGTTTCTCATCCAAAGATTTGGTGTCAGATCTTTTCGTTTTAAACTCCTTTGAAAGAACAACCATGGGAAATAAGTGTAAAATACTCTTTTCAAGACAGAATACCGAGCGTGTCCATATGGTTTGGGAAAGGAGGACATGGTGGTCTTAGGTTCCAGCTACATTGATCTAAACCACTGAAAATTCAAGTGAGTTTATTGTTGGTCTGGAACCATTGCTGTGTGAAGGATCTAAACCCAGTGCTGCTGAACAATCCCTGATTGTCTAGTAACAAAGACAGTGAAAAAAATGTCTAGGAGCAAAGTCCAAATTGCTGGCAGGAGAGGAAAGGATGTGTAACCAGAGCTCAGAATGAGATCAGTGTTCTTCTTCTGCTTGAACACACCTAAACCTGTTTGTTGAAGAAACTCAATCACTTCGAGTCACTTCCAGTGAACCTTGGACCTAAAGAATCGCAGCAATCATCCACAACAAGTACCTGAGACTCCTGTAAAGTCACTGCCTTAATGAGGACAATAATTAAAGGATGAGAAGAGGAAAGTCCAGATGGCAACTGAGGCCAGACGGTACCGGGTTTCCTTACCTCGGAGCTGTACCCCAAGGAAGAGCACAGCTCCCAGCCAGCTGGGGCCATCCATCGGGACGACAAATCCGTACTCCACTGCCAAAAAGAAATTCGCTTCAGGTTCTTGATAGCTGGATGAAAGATGAGTTTCTCAAAGCCTTCCCAGCAGAGCAAATTCCTTTCTCGCCGCTTGCCCTGCGAGGCAGTGTGAGCGCTCCCTGCCCTTGCGCTGACGGGCGAGGTGCGGCCGGCACAGCTCACTCCTGTGTGTGAAACGGGGAGACTTTAAAGGTGAGATTCATTTCTTCTGCCTCCCATATTCCCTTGCTCCTTGTGTTGCAATCATCCCTCCTCCCAGCTTCCACCTGAAACCACTCCCCTCTCGGGGGAGGTAATTTTGCTCCTAAAAGTAAATTTGCCTCAAGGTGTTTGCAGATAGCCTGAATGAACCAGGGCCATTTGTTTGGCAAAAACCTGAAAATGAGCCAAAAAAAGCAACCCAACCTGTGGCAGCAGCATGGGCACACATCCAGGGAATGGACCTGTCCTACTGAAACAGCTACCTACAGTAAAATGATCGTTTCCACCCTGCGGAAGAACTGGGAGACTGTGCTTAACAAGTAGCACAAGGTACTGGAGAAACTCAAGGCAGCACAAAATATTTTCCTGGTGGCACGTGGCAGTTGTGAGAGCATGATCGAGTTGCGTGTGTGTGTTGGCAAAATATGGATGTTTGCTTTCAAAGGCCATAAATCACTTTAGCAGCAGAACCTGCTGCTGGCTGTGTTGGTGTCTGGTCCATGGTCTGCTTCCAAGAAGTCATCCCGGGTTATGAGCTGTCACAGAGACTGATGCTGACTTTCCCTGCAGTGGTGCCGAGGCAGGGACGGGGAGGATGCCCTAACCTCTGGGTGCTTGGAAGGGCTCCCTCCAGCTCAGAGCTAAGGAGCAGAGCAAGAGCACTCCTGCTGTGCAGCACTGGGACACACTGAGAGGATGCCAGTACTGGCCAGAACAAGGTTTCCATAGAAAGAGGACAGCAGTGGGATCTCAGGCTTCCTGCTAATGAGCAACCATGTGGACATCTCTCCTCCCATGTGCTGCTGTAACATCCTTGCAGCAGTTTCTGAGGAGAATACTGAATTTATTTCCCACTTGTAAACTTCAAGCTACAAATCTGGCAGTGTAAAACTGCACTGAGGTCATCAGTATCATGGATGGTCCACAGAACAGCATGGAGAATCTTCTGTGTGCTAACATGTCTCTGCTAATAGCTCTGAGACACCAGATGTCTCTGTTTCCCTGGGAATAATGTGGCCCTGTGTGAACCCTTCATCACTGCACCTCCCCAGATTTCCACTCAGTTACTGCTCCAAAACACCAGCTCTTTCATTGCCACCATAAACACTTATTAGGCTGGGGTTGTTTGTTTGTTTTTCCAAACAGAGGATACTTTTGCCTTCTCATATTTTGTCTCCATTATCTGTAAGGCAGTGCTCAGCACTCAAATTCGCTGCCACCTCCTAAGAGGTGACTTTCTGCACAGCAAAACCGTGTTATCCTCAGGCAGAGTCCAGCAGGGCACGTGTGCTTCTTGCTGTAACTGCCCTTTGGTCACACTGGCCACGTAGCAACAAGTCCAGGGGAGGTGTGGAAGTCTTTGCTTGCCCCAAGAACCAGTCTGGAAAGAGAACGTTCCCTTTCGCTGTGTGAGCATGGAGCTGCTGGAAGGGGCAGGAGCCCCCTCTAGTGGGGCCAGGCCACTTCCACTCACGTTAGCAACCCCAAGGGAAGCAGCAGAGGTGTCTGAGCACAGGTCCAGCTTCCTCCCAGCCCTGCGTGGAAAGATGTCTCAGGCTTTTGGATGGCTTTGCTACACCATGTTCCCTTCTGCTTTTGCCAGCTTGTAAGGCAGAGGCTTTCTCCAGTCTTCCTTCCCTCTAGCATGTACCTTTTAAATGTGAATTAAAGAAATAAAGCTGTTTTTTATTGTAGGTGCAATTCATAACACGAGTCTGAATGCTGCATGGAAATGTAGAATGGCTTTTGCAGTCTCATACTGAAACTGCAGAGAACACAGTAAAGCAAGTTCCCTCCTAACGGGAGAACGTGTCCTTGAGCATCTGCTGGGGGCAGAGCATTGGCCTCAGGGCAGAGGCGTGCAGCAGGGGCTGCTGTGCTTCGCCACCGCTCTCGCTGCGCTCCTCGCCGTGTCTGCAGCGGGGAGTCTGGGCGAGGAGCTGGGAAATGCCCCTCTTGAAGAGGCAGCAGGAATAAATGGGTTGTGTTAGAGCAGAGTAACAGAAGTAGAGTCTAGATTGCATCATGAGTGACTAGAACCCCTGGATTTTACAGCCTGGCACTTACAGGCTCATCCCTGCTGGTCGCACAGGGTTTCTAGGTGCTGAGCTCCTTGGAGTGTTTCTGGTCCCTTTGTTTATTCCCTCGCTATGTTAACTTGCTTGCAGTAGTTTGAACCTCAGAAACACTCGCTTTGAAACGTTGCTAGGAAGGTCCTGATGGCAAATCTAATCCAGGCTTGTCTCTCTGTCCTCCTAGGGCAGTTACAGCAGCTCTGCTGGGCCTTGAACCGCGCTGGTGCAGAGCAGCCACCCCTTGCTGTCAGTGACGTTCTGTGAAGACGCCTTGAGCCTCCGCACTTCCTGACATGGGCTTACTTTACCATACGTGTTCCGTGTCTTTCTTGGCTGCTCGCAGGTTTCACTGGAAACAGTGAGTCTCCCCAGCACCACTTGGTTCGTTGCTGTGCACAATTCTGGGAAAAAAATCTTGGGCCTCTTTCCTGTAAGCGAGAACTTGAAAAGCCAACGTGTCCTTTCTTCCCTCCCAGCCAGCCTCAGGGATGCCAGTCTGATGTGGTAGAGAAGAGCAAGAGCAGGAGGAACACAAGGATGAGGTTGGAGCGGTCCCTGCCTCTCCTGGGACTCCTGCTGTGTGTGGGTGAGTACCGCTGGCCAGGAGCCCATGGGGACCAGAAGGGTGGCTGCCCCGGGGCTGCAGAGGAGAAAGCAGAGGGGGTTTTGCAAAGTACTCACAGCCACATCTTCTGCAGCTGGCATGGACAGTGCCTATGGGGCTGCTGCTCTCCAGAGTGAGCGTTCCCTTCAGAGTGCAGGATGCAGGGACAGAGAAATGGGAAACCAACCCTCTCAGGCTAGAGAAAAGAACCTAAGGTCCCTGGTGAATTTTTGCTCACTAGCTGATTCACTGACACCTGCTTTCTGCAGCAATGTGAACTCTAAGGTTCTGTGGCTTTAATTTTATTCGTATGCTTTGTTCATGCACTTCTCTTAAACCACTTTGATCATGAGTAAGTAACTTCAGAGTATCTGTGAAGACTACAAAGAAGCTGGTAACTATGAGAGATAAGTTTGAAAGATAATTAAATGGTACTACAGTAAGAGTACTCTGCCAACCTGCTGCAAATACCAACTGCTTGTTTCCTACCAAGAGAGAAAAATCACACAGATAAACTGCGTTACAGCGTTAAATCGAGCGTCAGGGTCCAACCCTTCGGCGAGCACACTCCTGCAGAGGACAGTGGTTCTTACTGCAGAAACCAGGCATAATTTTCCAGCAGTCTTTGGTCCACGATAATAAATAAAAATTGCTGGGTGTACAGCTTGCAATAACTCTTTTCCTACACTGGGTCATAAAATTCTTCACATTTCCATTCCGCGTTAGTCTGTGTTAAAAATGGCTTCCAAGGGAAAAGGCTTCGTTTCAAAACAACATCCTGCCTCAGCTAACAGAGCACCTCTAATGTATTTAGCACAAGTATGGGAGGATGCACATCTCTTTCAAGCAGCTGAGTTCAGAAAGGACACCCTTGAAGTAGGAAAGGTGTGTGATATCAGTACCTAAATTACTTAACGCTTTTTATTCTTTCTTTTGTTGTAGTTGGCACCACAGCTCAGGAGGGTAAGTGTATTTCACCAGCATTCTTAACTATTTTGTATGATAAAAACACCAACTGTGGCTCACAAGTGAGGACTGAAAGTCAAATAGATGTATTTGGATTTTGCAAACATTGTGAGACAGGAAATTTTCCCTGTTCGTTAGCTGTTACTGATCTCACTGATTTGAAAAATTGGCTGAATTGTCCCTGATTATTGCTAGTGACCCCCAAGCAGGGTTGGGTAATTTCCAACAGCAACAATCAGTAAGGTAAGAGACGATTTGTTAATGGTTCTTATTCTTTCCTTTACAGAGGAGACCGAAGCACAAGGTAAGTGTGTTTTACCAGCACTCTTAACTATGTAGCACGATAGAAGGACTGCAGATGCCTGCAGACGATGGCACCAAGGGTGGGCAGAGAAGCCTGCCCAGAAGCCATTTGTAATGCTGGTTTCCCTTCTCATTGACCCACCTTCCAACAAAGAATTCGTGGTGGAGATTTCTGGAACCACGGTGACAATCACATGTCCCCTGACTGAAGGCAGCATAACCTGGGACATAACTGGGACAAAACCAAGCAGCAGTGAGCAGAAGTACGTTATAGAGAACCACGACAGCTCTCCTGCCAACGTGAGTTGTTCATCACATGAAAAGAAGTATGAAATGTACCTGAAAGCCAGAGGTGAGTGACAAAGCACTCAGGCTGTGGGCTAAAGATGAAGTCTCTGCATTTAAGTGTCTGCTCTTTCCTCCTTCCCACTCAGAACTGTATCTTTTCTGCTAGTACTAAGCAGATGGGTGAGCCTTTCCTTGCTGGAAAGGAAGGGTGCCCATCTCAGAGCACCTTCGTCTCTCCTCCTGACAGTGTGCACCAACTGTGAGGAGCTGGATGCCTTGGCAGTGACAGGGATCATCACTGCAGATCTTCTCATCACCTTGGGGGTGCTGATTCTGGTCTATTACTTCAGCAAAGACAGGAAGGGGAAAGCGAGCGCTAGCACTGGCAGTCGGCCACGAGGTAAGAGCCCTTTCAGTGCCTTTGCTCTCCATGATGTCTGCTAAGCACTACACTAAGCACTTGCTCTCCTGAGTGACAGATTTGTACAAGAAGCATTGACAGTGACATCTGTACCAGGACACTGCCTGTGCTGCAGGCACCATGGGTGCTCACCAGCCAGGCTTGGTGCAGATCAGGCATTGCCACTTTTCCCCACAAAGCCAATATAAATCTTTCAGCAGATCTAAATTCCCTATGATATGCTTACTGTGCTGGGCTCAACAGAAATGTGGTGATGTGCTCCTGTCTGTGCAGCTTGCTGAGGCAGAGGTGTATAGATCTGGTATCCATACTGTGGAGCTGTAGCCTGGGACTGTGCTTATGGGGCTTTCTCGGTGAAAGTCCCTTGTGCTGTGTCACATGAATCACCACCAAGGATGAGCTCTCTGTGCCTCTCTTGCAGGTCAGAAGACTCAGCGTCCTCCCCCTGTTCCAAACCCAGACTATGAGGTATGCAGAACCTGCACTTTTTCCATCACTCTTTGCTGGCTGGGGAGGGATAGCCAGAGCTGGGCATCTCTACCATTTATCCTTTTTGCTCCTTTGAAGAAGCATTCAGGAACAGAGGAAAAATCCCCTTCTCCTGGTGCTGCCATAGGGCATGAACCTGTGCATGCTACCAGAGCAGCACTACACCCGCTCTCTCTTGTGGTGTTCTCCATGGATTGTGTGCACCGAGGTCCGCGTTGGTTGAGGTGTGTTAATAAAGATTCCTGAACTAACACCTCTGCTGTTCCCACAGCCCATCCGGAAAGGCCAGCGGGAAGTGTACGCAGGCCTGGAATCCAGGGGCTTCTGAGACTCCCACGGATGGCAGGCAGGAAGGCAGCAGCAGAGGGGCTCAGCGCTCTGCCCAGCACCGTACTGGTTCTCTGCAAGCCTGCCAAAGCCCAGGCGTTTCGGGGTAAGCCAGGCACCCCTCTGCCATCCGCTGTCCCACCCTGATGTCCACCTCCAGCTTGACATCAGGGAACAGAAGCAAATGAGCAGACTGGCAAGAGAAGCTTTGCTTCTCATTAAAGGACTGCAGCCTCACTCGTGGTTCCTGGCCTCCTTTAACCCTCACACTTCTCCCTCTCTCTGCTCCAGGGCATGCTCTGGTTTTCCTTCCCATTTAATTTCTGCCCTGAGTGCCTCCACTTGCAGAGAGTGGGTCCTTCTCAGAGTGACTGGGTCCTTCTCAGAGTGACTGGGTCCTTCTCAGAGTGACTGGCCCCTGACCTTGTCCTGCTCTCCTGTTAACAGCCTGCCTTCGGTTTGCTGCCCAGGACTGTAACAAAAAGAACAGAGGCAGGCAGTATATCAAAACCAAAATGGCATATTTTCATAGGAAAGCCACTGCTTTGAATGAAAATATTTCAGTCAAAAAGAACAGTTTTCCTTTAAAAATATGAGAAGCACTTCTACCAGTACACGCAGACCGACCTGTTCATCCCCAGCCCTTCTGCAGGACACGAGTGGGGCCAAGTACCACTTTGTGACCTTTATGTTTCGAGCTCCAGCAGAACATCCTCACAGGGTCACGTGAGGATGTGGCACCTTCCCAAGCCATCTGGAAACCTCCTGTTAGGAAAGTTAAGTGCTTGACTTAAATCTTCGTTGCTATTAAATAGTGGGGCCCATAGATATTTCAGCTAAGATCTGAACCCTTACTTAGCAAGGAGTATCAGCTCTGTCAGACTGAGCACAACAGGGGTTTTCCTGTTTCCCCAGTTGGAACTGAGACCCTTTGGCTCAGCCCCAGGACCAGCACTCTGCTCTGAAACAGCTCGGCCACTGGAATTGAAATGAATGCACTGGGGCTACAGAGAAAAAGCCCAGGCCCTACAAAATCCAAGAGCATCAACCCCTTTTGCTAGGTGTCTACGTTTAGCCCCTACCTGGGGGTGAACTGTCACAGTTGCTCTATCACCCAACGTCCCCTCCTCGGCTGAGAAGGGGACTTGGGAAAAAGGGAGAAGCCCCATGGGATGAAATAGAAAGAGATTTAATGAAATAACAATATAATACTGGAGAGCAGGGGTGAACAGGAGCTGGGGAGTGGGGCTGCTCTCTGGGGGCAAGTGAAATAGCTGAGGTCCCACACACTCAACACACTGATTTCAAACCCACCCGATTTTAAAAGCTGTGGTTTCCAAAGCAGCAACAGTGGGACAGGCAATAACTTACGAAGGGTCCAAGAGATGCTGTGATGCCTGGGAACATTTCTGGTCTAACACTGGCTGAGTGAGCCACATTTCTGTTGCTCTGCAGAGAAAGGAAACAGCAGCAGTGCTGGGGGTGGTTTAACCCTTGAGTTTCAGCACAGGGAGATAAACACCAGCAGGTTTCATGCTGTGCTCACCCTGCAGGATGTGGTTTTCAAGACAGTGCAGCTGGGTTTACCATACAAGGCGCTAAACATTTAGGAGGGAGATTGCAAGATATAAAGAGCACTAACCCCCAGCAGCTCTAAAACCACCCTGGGCCATGCTCTCAGCTTCTGCAAAACATCACTGCTCCAGGGATGCTTTCTCAGCCCACAAATGGGATGTGAAAAGCTGGGACTACCCTGGGTGTATTTCTTTTGTCCTCCCAGGGGTGAGGTGCTGAGGAGCCTCTCATAAAGAGAAGAGCTGTAAATGTTGCCTCTGCTGTCTCTGATTTCTGCAGTACCCACCCACTCTGCTTCAGGTTTCTCCTGCTCTTTGGGTGTGGTTAGACACCTTTGCTCATTGCTGTTGAAAGAGCTACAAACCAGGCAGTCTGCTGGTCACTGTTTTTATAAGGCTCTGCCCAGGACCAAAGGCAAGCATTGGCACATTCTACCTGCAATGGCCATATCAGGCTCACCCTTCACTGCAGCAGGTTCGAGCAGAAGAACTACTAAGACATTATTCTGCTCCTGTGAAGAGCAAAGTGTTGCGTAAAGAGCCGACACCATAGGAAAACAGGTCCTTTTCTTGTTCACTGTCCACAGCTGATCACACACCGATTCCTGTAAGGGCACACCCACAGCTTTGCACAGCCTGTCACACCTGCCACGCATTTGTGGCCGTTTTTTATTGAGTGTCAACTCTTTTGGTGCCTACTTCACACCACAGAGGCACAAGTCAGTTTGCTGGTGCTCTCTAAAGCCTGTCACCCAGATTCTTAGAAAAGCAGGAAGACACAACCCACACAGGTGTGTGCAGCTGGCACATGGAGAGTGGCCTGGTTCCTGAGGTGTCCAACTGCTGGCTGGTCCTGGTATCTGCCTCCTCTTTTGGCCATAGTCATTAGCTGTTTCTGCTCAGAGCTGAGGCACACAGGTACTCTGCAGGGGTGACACACGACCGACGGAGCAGGGAGGCTATGAGACAGGCTCATCTTTAATGAGAGGGATACAGAAGTGCAAGAGGTCATGGAAAGAGCAGAGTGCTACAAGCAGCCCATCATGGCAAGGAGCCGGGGGGCTCTCTAGGCAAACCCCACACTGTCTTCTGCCAGTGGTGAGCTTACAAAGGAAGTGCTAGGGCAGGGTACTGGTGCTCTTGGGCACTGGCCATGGCTTTGCTGTAATACCACTCCTGGTGTGAAGGAGTCACAGTCCTCAGCATCTTCCCACGTCACTTGCGGGCCTTGGCAGGTGCCAGCCGGCTGTACTGTCCATCGTCCCGCTCGCCAAGGGGCTGGGAGGGAAAAAAGGGGACATGAGCTACAACTGTGTCTGTCCAGCCCTGGGAGGGAGGGTATGGGGGCAGCTGGCCCAGCCCTCCCTTTGCCAAGGTTTTGGCAAGCTTTCCCTCCCTGCACACAGAGCTTAACAACCCCAGAGAGGCAGGGGGTAGCTGAGCTCGCCCCATCCTCTGGGTCACCCAGGGGGAGGCAAATGTCCCAGCAGAGAGGAATCTTCAGTTGAGTACTCCCCAGCAAGTGTGCCATCACAGTTACACAGCCCCACAGCACACAGCTGCTGAAGCCCAGGCACACACACAGGCACACACACAGGCACGCACACAGGCACGCACACAGGCACGCACACAGGCACGCACACAGGCACGCACACAGGCACGCACACAGGCACACACACAGGCACACACACACAGACACGCATGCTGACCTGGTAGAGCTGCTCGTTGGCGATCAGGTTCTGCCTGTCAGAAGCTAGAAGAAGAAAGCAGGTGGTCAAGGATGTGGTGAACGTTTGCAAACAAACTGAAGTGGCTGGCTGGTTTCAGCCCTGTGCTTTTACTTCCTCTGGGAGGCTCAGTGGAAAGCCCCTGCAAGGAATGAGACATTCCTGTGCCACCAGCTGCTGTCCCTGGGATGGTGTTTTGGTGAACCTTGGGCATTCAATGGCTTCTCCTGGGAAGCTGAGCTGGGGGCAAGAAGGGGACATGGAGTGCTCCCATGGATGCCCTGGACACGCAGTGTGCTGGCTGTGACTGGGCTCTGTGGGCAGTGGTGGGAAGTCCCTCGAGATGCCCCGGCGCCCCCCTTCCCCACCCGCAGGCAGCCAGCGGGGCTCCCCCTCACCTCGTGACAAGCGTCCCTTGTCCTGGCCGGTGATGCAATACACAGCGACCGCCAGGAAGATGGTGGCAACAACATCTGCAACCACGATCCCCGAGATGGTGGGAGCGTCCACTTCGATGCAGTTCTGGCACACTGGAAGCCCAAAGGGACACAAACATTGAAAGGAGGGCTGTGACCCAGACCCTGCCACTCAGCCACCTCCCTCCCAGCTCAGCCAGCTCTGCCACTGGCTCCAGTCCCAGGGTGAGAGAGAACAGGGATTAAGATAGCCGTGCTGCGTGACCCAAGGCAATGGCACGAGCTGCCACGTGTCCCCAGCACTCCAGGCGGGTCACAGCAGGGCCAGCGAGCAGCTAGCAACGAGGCAGTACGAGTACCAGGTTATGGCACTAAATGAGGCTGTAGAGCTCTCCTGGGAAGATCAGATGCAGGGGAATGTGCAGCTTGGCTCTTCCCAAGGGCAACAACCTAGCGCAGGCGCTGTCAGGACTTGCACAAACTGGTAGAACCACCCTCAAACCCTGGGAAAATCAGTAGTTCCCTCAAAAATTTGCTTGGGTGAAAACTCCAAGCAGTTCTGGTTCAACCAACCAGGTCTGCAACACTTACTTCGATAGTGCACCTGGAGGGAAGCCCGTTTTTTGTCTTCTATTTCACACGTATAGGTGCCTCTGGGATCATCATAAACTGCACCCAAGTCCAGCTCTGTCCTGTTTCCTATCTCATTCCCATCTTTCCACCATGTGACTTGACTTTGCTTGTCTGTTACACACTGCAGGAACACCTTCCCACTGGCTTCTTTCACAATTATTTTCTGTCCTGTAAAAAAACCAGGAGAGCAGAGAGCGTCACAGATGGGTTCTCAGTCCGCAGTGGCACAGAGAGCTGTCATGGAGATGGCTGATGTAGAGAGCATCACATCAGGCTGTCCTCTTGAGCAGAGGAAAGGACACTGGAAACAACAAACTCTGCAAAAAGCAAACTACTCAACAGAAAAACAGTCCAGTGTTCAACTGGTAGCTACACTAATGCAGCTCTGGGTAGTTTAGAGATCCAAATTCCCTTAGAATGAAAACTAACTGGCACTGGGTATCTACCTGGACTCCACTCAGACTGTATGTGCACACAGATCACATTGGCAGTGAAGTGCAACTGCGGGGAGAGACGTTTCAACAGCAAATAAAATGTTTCTGTCAGCAGGGACAGGAGCTTTGAGCCAGGCACAAAGCCCATGGCCACTTTGGTCAACACCGCAGTACTGCCAACTCCAACTCCACTTGCTCTGTCCTTGCAAGGCAGGTTTGAGCCATCACAGCCACCCAGGGAGAGATGCACGTGGCTCCAGGCTGTCACAGCAGCAGTCCTGAGCAGGCAGAGTCGTTAGAGCGATCCTGACCTCAGGAACCATTGCACCGATTCACTCCTCCCCACCGACATTTCCAACCCACATCAAGGTGCTGCGATGGACACCTCCGGCGCCGTGAGATGCTCACAGCGTGAGCAATACGGGTGGCAATCTCCTGGGACCACGGCAAGTGCCCAGCGGGCACCGCTGCCCACCCGCTGCACGGGGACCCGCCAGTGCACCACGCCGGAGGTCCCCACGCCTGTGTCCCACTCCAGCCACGGGCACAGCACCGTGGCACAGACAGATGCCGGGGACTTACCTCGGACAGCCCAGCTGGCCACGGCCAGGCTGGCGAGGAGCACCCAGGCACCCAGCGCCTTTCCCCTCCGCATGGCACAACGTGGTGGCAGCGGCTCTCTCCCCTGCTCCGAGGTGAGGACGTGGAGAGAGCTCCTCGCCACAATGCGCTGTTTGCCCCGAGATCTTTGTCAGGTGCCGGATGGCGGGGGCTGGAGCCTCCTCCCCCAGGAGCTGGGGGATGTCTGAGGTGCCCTGGGCCTGCCTCCTCGCCCCAGCCATGACGCCTGTGGGAAGGCAGGGGAGGATAACTGGGCCTGAGGTGGTGGGTCCCCTGGCAGCCATGGACCTCCAGCAGCCATGGACCCCCCTCAGCCACGTGTTCCTCTGCAGCCACAGAGCCCCCAGCAGCCATGTGTCCCCCAGAAGCCATAAGTCCTCAAGCAGCTACAGGTACCCTAGCAGCCATGGATCCCCCCCCCCCAGAAGCTGTGGACCCCCAGCAGCCATGGAACAACCAACAGCCACGTGCTCCTCTGCAGCCATGGACCCCCAGCAGCCACGGGTCCCCTAGCAGCCGTGGACCCCCCCAGAAGCCATGGAGCCCCCCAGCAGCCACGGGTGCCCCCTGCAGCCATGTGTCCCCCGCAGGCCGGCCGCCACCCGCAGCATTGTGTCCCGGGCCGGCCGCCGTAGCCGCCCCCGTCCCGTGATGCTGTGCGGCGGCGCGCGGCGGTGCCGCAGCCCGGCCATGGCGGCGCCGGCGGGCTCGCTGGTGGCGGCCGTGCTGGCGCACTCGGGCCGCCTGGAGAAGGAGGACTTGGGCACCCGCATCGGGCGGCTGTCCCACCGCGTGGAGGAGCTGAAGGCAGGGCCGGGAACTGGGGGGCGGGGGGGCTGTGGGAGGCAGCGGCCCCGAGGTGCCCCACGCCTTGGCAGGGTCTCTTGTCACCGGGAGGGCCTACCTCGAGTGACGGTGTCCCGGCGCTGCCTCTTCTGTAGGGAGAAGTCTGCAACATGATCAACAAGAAGTACAGCGAGTTCCTGCCCAGCATACAGAGCGCCGAGGACCTGGTGTCGCAGGTGGACAGGCTGTCCAGCAACATCGACCTGCTGAAAGCGAGCATCGAGAACGAGGTGAGAGCCGGGGCTTCCTTGGGTGCTGCTGGAGTACCTGTACCCCCCCCATCTCTGTGTGCTGCGAGGGTACCGGGGCGGGAGGACTCCCTGGGTGATGTCACCCCTAAAACCTGCCCTGCAGTGACACACGCTCTGTGCAGAGGGGTGTGTTGGGGTGTAAGGAAAGGGCTGTCATTAAGGGATGGCCGTGTTTGCTCCCTGGTGTACAGCTGGAAAGGTGTGTCATGCGCCTCTCCTCCAGCAAGGAGAGAAGGAGCAGCCTCGTATGGCACAGTAAGGTGTGGCACAGGCAGGGACCAGCAGAGCGTTGGTCCCACACTGATGTCAGGCACAATAGGACCCTAAGTCACAGCTGTGCCTGCTCACTGAAGCCTTTAAGGAGAAGGGAACAGCTCCTGCAGGCTGGATTGCAGACCCACTCCCTGGCTTTTGCTTCTTGATTTTCCAACGTCTGGGATTCTGTAACTGTTTGTTGAGAATTAACTGTGGGCTCCGTTCAAGTGTTCTTACCTTCTACATGGCTGTGCTGAAGGCTGAAGTTCTTTCAACTGCCTTTGGAGTGAATTTCCTTACAATGCCTTTAGAAAACCTGTAATGTATTAACAGGTAAACACTGGAACCATTTATAAACTGGTTTATAAGGGTCTTCCTAACAAGGAATAAAATGGAAAGAGCCTCTTTCCTCCTCCCCAGATTATTCTAACAACAGAAATACTGTGACTCTCACGTTACCACTTTTAAGAGGAATTGTGTCTGACTGATAACATTTGCTTGCATAAACAAACTGAAAAGTTTCTCTTTTTAGGTTCAGCACGATCTAAACATTGCTGTTGCTGAGTTTACGGAATTGAAGCAGCAGTTGGAGCGAGACACACTGGTTCTGAGCATCCTGAAAAAGCTACAGGAGGTGAGGGGAGGGAGCACCTTAAAATCCCTAAGCAGGAGTCAGCCTCTCTGCTGCTCAGTCCGTGGCATTAATCTGGGCTTCTCTTGAATAACTGTCTGTAGCTCCCCTGCCTCCAGCTGTGTCGTTTAAAAAAATCAGTCTAATGACAGCTATACAGTGACATGTCACTCTGTTTGGTCGTTGCAGTTTGATACAGCTATTAAAGAGTACAATACTGCATTGCTGGAGAAGAAGTATGTTGCAGCAGCTCAGCAACTGGAAAAGGTATTACTGACTTCCTAAACATGTGACAATATCGCTCGTGTATGCTTCCAATAAATTTCATGAGATGCTTTTCATTAGCAGGGACAACAGTTACACGTGGTTTGTGTTTGTTCTTTACCACCAGGCACGAAGCAACCTGAAAATGCTGGAATCCCGCAAGGGCTTTGAGCTGAAGCTCCTGAAGGCACTCAGCACAGAGCTCACGGTGCAGACACAGAACATGCTCTACCACCTAGGAGAAGAATGGCAGAAATTGGCCGTGTGGAAACTTCCTCCTGCAAAAGGTACTCACAATTCCAGTTTGTCTCAGTGGTTTTGCTTCACTGTTTGAAATGCCTGGTTTCAAGCACCTACAGGATAGGAAACACAGCAGTACTGTTAATTCTGGACCATGCTGAGAGACCTTGTCCTGCAGTGTAACACAAGGAACTCTGTACCCTCTTCTGACATTCCTTTGCAAGAACTGTGTTTTGTGGAGACTTCAGTTGCCACTTGAGGAGTGCAGCAGCTTCTCAGCTCTGCTGTTCCTCAGACCCCACTCTGACAGAGATGGTTCTTGTTTCCCTTTAGAAAGCAGCAGCCTGGAGTCAGTGATGCAGTCAGAGCTGCACTTACGCACGGTGTCCTCGGAAGAGGAGGGGAATGTGGGCCCGCCGGTTGCTTCTGTGCTGCAGGCATTTGCTGTCCTAGGAGAACTGCACACCAAACTTAAAATTTTTGGTAAGACAGACCATGGATCCAGATAAACATAGCTGTAGTAGCCCAATT
The DNA here is from genome assembly GCA_028020825.1 of Podargus strigoides. Lineage (NCBI taxonomy): Eukaryota > Metazoa > Chordata > Aves > Caprimulgiformes > Podargidae > Podargus > Podargus strigoides. The sequence continues at coordinate 1,146,897 of CM051646.1, forward strand.
TGAGTTCAGACTTGTTTTAACATAGATATTGAGATCTAGATCACTTCAGCAGTTCAGAAGTATGGCAGATACTAGGACAGGATTTCATGCTTCCAGCTGTTTAAGTTGTTTTTCACTTTAAATTAAATATGCTGCTTTTTGTTAGGCTTTCATATGTCTTTTACAAGAGTGAAATGGTCTTTAGTGAAGCCAAACCCAGCATTTTACCTCATTATCTGTCCCCTGGTACAGCTAATCAAGGGAGTGTTTCTTCTGCTTCATGAGAAGAATCTCTACATCCAAAGTAGTCATGGCTGGACCTCACTGGAGCAAACCACCTGCCTCCTACTGTTGGAAAACGTATTTTTTTTTTCCATTTCTCAGGCCAGTTGTTGCTGAAATACATCCTCAAGCCACTGGTTTCATACCCCTCTCTTCAGCCATTCATAGAGGAACAGTCAGATGTGTCCATCCTGCGTTTTACATCTGAGGAGCCCAGCTTGGATCATTCCTCTCCTGTGGAGGTTTTTGACAAGATCAAGCTTATTTTTGAAGTTCTCCACAAATATCTGCTGAGTAGGTAGTTTCTCCCTTTTCAAATTAGATTGAGATGAGTAGCTTGTTCATGTAAATGGAGCAGAAGCTTTCTAGAATATCTGATTGTTAAACAGTATTGAATTATGTGTAAGGTCTAAGCAGCTTTTAACATTAAGTTGCTGTGCTGTGCTCTTGGACAGCTTGGCACCTCGTCAGCCTGGACTTAGCAGTGACCCAGCATTCACAGAGCTGGGAAAAGGAAGGATGAAAGTACTGTAGCTCAGAGGGATCAAGGAGTTAATTTTTTGGTGTTGTTATTTATGAACCAATCACTGCATTGAAGATCTTTGCCTGCCACAGGTCTAGAAGGTGGAAGTCATGATGCAATCCAGGGAGTTCCCTCAGGCTGGTCACATGCAGGATGGATCTTCCATTGGCTGGAAACCAGCCTGGACTTTGCTAGCATTTCATGAAATAAACATGCTGGGAAAGCAGGCTCAGTTTACACATAAATTCAGTTGTCAGTTGGTCAGGTGGGTGATTCCACAGCCCCAGCACATGGCCTGGATAAGAATACCTCCATTATAAGATCATGGAACGGTTGATAGATGCTGACAGGAAGGACTGGATGAACTGGTCAAGGGTCTGGTGCAGGAGCAGGTGTATAAGATCCATTTCTGTTCTCTTGAATCCAGATGTGCCTCTTGAGCAGCCTGCAGAAGATAAAAAGGATTGCAGAGTTACGCTCGCAGAACTGCTAGGTGATATGATCTGGGAAGAGTTATCAGACTGCCTCATTCAGAACTGTCTGGTGAATTCAATCCCCACCAATAGCAGCAAACTAGAGCAGTATATAGAGGTAGGTCTCAGAAAATAATCAAACCCATGTGGTGGAAATGCCAGATGGCCAAAAAAAAAAGCTGTGTTTTGCTAATTTACAATTGTGTATTTCTCCCAGTTGAGCTGAGGCTTTTGTTTCCTGTCATGTAAAGTGTGGAAGGACTCTGATCTGTGGAACTCAGGCCATATTTAGCTAAGACCTGGAGACTTTTGGGCTGTGCAACATGGGGCACTTGTCTGAGCCTCTCTGAGGCTGAAGATGATGACCTGGCTGTGCTGCTTGCCCAGCTGCCTTCCTAAGGACTAATTGCTCTGTTTGTATTTGTTGTTAATGATCACAGGGGTTTCTTTCTTTGCTTTTAGGAAACTTTATGTCAATGTAAAACATGTGTCTGCTCTTCTCAGGTGATTAAATCGACGGAGGAATTTGAAAAAGCCTTGAAGGACATGCAGTTTTTGAAAGGAGACACGACTGATTTACTGAAATACGCTCGTAACGTCAATTCCCACTTTGCTAATAAGAAGTGCCAGGATGTGATTGTGGCAGCCCGAAACCTGATGACCTCAGAAATACACAATACTGTAAAGGTGACTGGTCTCACAATACACTGCTTTTCTGTGTGGAAAAATAGCTTAGCTGTTGAAAAAGGCTTCTCTAGAAGAACAGTCAAGTTGTCCTTTTTTGTGGAGCACTGAATAATCTTGATTATTTGGGGATCTTGATTATTTGGAGTCTTAGGGGACTTCAGCCATGTGTTTATCTTGAGTTTTAGATCTCTGATGTTCAGTGTTCTGTAGCCCTGCACAGTCTCCTTTCTGTGGGCTCTGAGTTGTATGATACCTCTCTTGGTTTCCCTTAGATCACACCTGATTCCCATGTAGCCCTACCAAGGCTTCCTGATCCTGAGGCAGGAGATCACTTAAAAACACAAAAAACTTCTGAACTTCTGCATAACGACGTGGTGAATTTGGAGAACAAGGCTAAACTGAGCCAGTGCACATTTTCCCTGCCCACGTGCCGCATCAGTTCGTCAGCGGAGAAACTGATGGAGCTGGCTTACCAGACACTGTTGGAGGCTACAGCCAGCACAGATCAGTGGTAGGAATTCTACATCAGTGGGTAAACTCTTCCGTATCACATCCTTACTGCCTCTGGCAAAACCAAGCGTCTGTTAATAGATTAGAAGAACTTTAAAAGAACAGGAGATACTTACCAATGAGAATCAGTCATTAAAGCTACTCTGTTTTGGCTGGAGGACCCTGGGTTAGTGCTGTGGTCTGGTACAGCAGGACTGGTATTGCAGACTGTGTTCCCTGCAGTACCCAGGTTAAGCAGCCTTTCAGACTTAGGTTTTCAGGGAACATTCAGGTACACTGCATTGTATTTTAGCTACTAAAGCAGTGAAAACATGGTAAGCTCCCTAGCATGCACAGCACAGTTCATGGCTTCAGTTTTTTAATGGGAGAAGCACCACTGCAGCGTTCCCTTCAGTGTTTTATCATGCATTAGCTGTCAGTTGTTTAGAAAAATCAAAACCATCTCTTTTTCAAACCAAATGATAGGTGGTAGCACCCATTCTGAGACGAGTTCTTGCTTGCTTTCTGCTGAGTAAAAGCAAAGAACTCCAGCTCTGCATCTGACAGGGCTCTTCAGAGAAAACAAACCCACACACAGTCTGCTTTATAAACTGGAGCCCACAGCCTGAAGGAGAGTTGCCTAGGTACTGAATGCCCTTCAGTGTGCCATGGCAGAGAAAGGGCTGACTGTTTACTCACACCTGGTGGGGAAGGGACACTGTCCCCTTTGTTCCTGGGGTTTCATGTATCTCCCTTCTGACATATGGTCTGAGCTTGTCTTTTCCACACTGAACTTACAAGGTCATCACAGCCTCCGCTGACATCACTGTAATTGATTCTGACAATCTACTCTTTGTGCCAGTACTTCACTGCGAAGAAAACCTCGTTTTGGAGCAGGTTGAGGGTCACTTGTGAACAAGACATTAATTCCACTGACAAACTAACCTGAACCTTATTTTCCTTGTAGCTGTATACAGCTCTTCTACTCTGTGCGGAATATATTCCAGCTGTTCTATGATGTAGTGCCAACATACCACAAGTAAGTGTGTGTGTGTGTTTATTACAAGGCTATTGGAACAATCATACCTGCTGCAGAATAGGTCCTTGAGAGCTTCTGAGGGGCAGTCTCCCAACCAAGGAGATCATTGCAGTTCTTATGACAGTTGTGTTTGCATCCAGCCACGTAACTTTGACCCCAGTTCTGATGCAGAGATTGTTCATGATGTTTTCCCTGTTAAAAAAAAGCAGCAATGAAGATTGAAAGTCTGCAATTCTGTCGTGGACCAGCAGGGCACTACTGAAAAGGACTTTTCTTTCCTCACCATAACTCTGTTGTAACAAAGTACCTTCCCATTTGAAAGTCCATTGCTAGAAATAATGTGGATATAACACATGGCTTGAATGCCAAAGTGCCATTTCACTAGCCATGAAACTCCTTTCCTCTAAGTTCTTGTGACAGGGGGTTAAAGTCTATCAGGCATTGCCCACCATTAGTTCTTTGCTACAGCTGAGACAGACCCTGAGTTTCTCTAGGTTAGGCATAACAGTCTTTTTTAAACAGAGCCAACTAAATAAATACATTTCTTCCTTTTCTCTTCCTCCTTCCTGGGACAGAGAGAACCTTCAGAAATTGCCCCAGCTGGCAGCCATTCACCACAACAACTGCATGTACATTGCTCACCACTTGCTCACCCTGGGCCACCAGTTCCGCTACCGCCTGACCAACATCCTGTGCGAGGGAGCAGCCACCTTTGTAGACCTGGTACCTGGCTTTAGGAGACTCGGTAATTTTACCTTTCAGTGTTGAAATACATGGATGGATGACACCGTAATTGATGCTGGCATTTGTTGCCAGATGATTCAATGTGAGTGTGGCTGCTGACTCGAGGAGTGGATTGTTAAGTGGCCTGGATAAGTAGCAAGGACATATTCTAGACTGGGGAGTCTGGCAGTGTCACTGTTCAGGGCTTGACTCTTTGAAGCCCAGCTCTTCTTGTCTAGCACAGTTCCAAGAACAGTTCATTATCCAGCGAGATGTTGCAGCACTCGGATATTTTGGGATCTGCTGCTCAGTCCTTTGATATTTTCTTTAGCTTATTCTATGGAAACAAATTCTGAGCTAAGTCTCTAAGAGCCCAGCAGGAGCCCATCATCCACAGTTGGTTCTGTGACTCAGCTCGTTTTCAGAAGAGTCATAGCAATGCAAGACCTCACCAAACGTGTGACTGGGCCTGGTTAAATTTGCTCTGTGAGGCTGTTTAGAGACTGGAAGTTCCTTTAATGATAAAGCATGATAGCAAGTTCATCATTCAGCACTTAACACTCTCTTGTAGTTGCTTAACTGCTTCTCTTGGTTTTTGCTCCTGAAGGCATGGAGTGTTTTCTGGCCCAGATGCGAGTGCAGAGAGGAGAGATCCTGGAGAGGCTGTCAAGTGCCAGGAATTTTTCTAATATGGATGATGAGGAAAATTACTGTGCAGCAAAGAAAGCAATAAGGCAGGTAAGCAAAGCAATCAAAGCCAACGATCCCAGTGTCTGTAGGTGCCCTCCTTGGGGAGGTGGAATATGTAAATCTCAGCCCTGAGAACTGAGCAGGGTTTCAGCAGAGCACAACTTTTCAAAACAACCATTTTCTGATTTTTTTTTTTTCCCCCCTGGGCTTTGTCTTTTTGTAAAACCAAAGCATTCTGGGTTCAGTTCCTCCTGCTCCTAGCTGAAATGAAAAGCTTCTTAGTCTTGAACTTGGTGTGTATGATACATTTATAACGTTTTTCATTTTTCAAGGAAAAGATGGGTCACACGTTTGGTGAGCCTTAATGCAAACTGAAAACGTAGCATGTTTTCCTAGATAACACCTGGCTGTTATCTTCCAGGTACTGCATCAGTTGAAGCGACTGGGGAAAGTCTGGCAAGATGTCCTTCCCGTGAATGTCTACTGCAAGGCTATGGGGACCCTGCTGAACACCGCGCTCGCCGAGATCATCACCAGGATCATTGCCCTGGAGGTGACTGGATGAGTGACACAGGCCAGGCACAGGCTGCTGTGAACAGCTAGCATGTGTGACCTCTAGAATGTCTTCCCAAAATTAGGTTCCAGGGGAACAGTTGTCTGTCACAGAAATCATAACTGTGGTCCTGCCTATTCAAAACAGTGGTAACTCGCATCCAGCTGAGACCACATGTGCTCTTACAGCCATTCCATGACTCTGTAATCAAGGGGAGAGTCAGGAAAGTGGCCCTGATTTCATCTTCATTTGAATTTAGACGTGTCACTCCTACTATAAACGTTTCTATGAATTGATCTCTGTCTCTGTTCAGGGCAGAGGAGTTAACTGTTGTCTCAAACTCCATCTGTTCTGATACATTTTCAGTCTGTGCCTCTGTAACAAACCTCTCCATCCTGTCTAGGCACCAGATGCCCAAGTACCTGTGGCATTTCACACTGAAATTTTCTGTTTAAATCTCCATTTGTCTCCCAGGGCTGGTTTTAAGTGATTACCACGTTACCTTGGGTCAAGTACAACTATCCTATTACATTTCTTAATGAAAACACGTTCTCACAGCAAACAATAGAAATATGTTAGTGCATCTGCTCTAGCTGTAGTCTGCCACACAGCCACCTTTTTGTCTTTTCACATACTGCTTGGCACTCCCAAACTCCATCTAACTGCTCCCCTGTTACCATCTCTTCAATTCTAGGATATCTCCACACAAGATGCAGATAGGCTGCACTCCCTCTGCAGGACCATGGTGGAGGAAGGACCCCAGGTTTTCACCCCCCTACCTGAAGATGACAAAAATAAGAAATACCAAGAGGAAGTTCCAGTCTACGTGCGGAAATGGATGACATTCAAAGAGCTGATGATCATCTTGCAAGCCAGCCTCCAAGAAATAGTAGATCAGTAGGTTTCCTTTCTTTTCAGTCAGTCCTTCACCCCAGTAGCAGCTGGGAAGTGGTGTGACATCAGCAGGGCACTGCCCTCGGGGGGCCTCTGTCAGATGCAAGGCAATCACCATTAATAAGGATCAGATAGCTGCTCCTGGGGCTGTTTTGTGGCTGTGTTCGTAGTCCATTTCAGGCTTGCTCACATATTCAGCTGCCTCCTGCAAAGGAGAAGGCAACGGTAAAGAAACGAGTGCCATGGGAGAGCCAGCCACAGAGTGACTGTGCATCCCCTTGGCTGCTCTGAGTTCAGAAGTATTTCACAGTAAGCAGCCTGGCATTTTGCCTTCTGCTTTTGATGTTAGCTGTGCCTTCCTGCTGCAATCATTCCACATGATTGGCCTCTGCTTTTTAAATGCTGTTCCTGGTGTGATTTAATTTGCAAGGGGGATTCATCTGAATTGTACATGAGGTTTTTGCATAATTACTTCTGTTACTTCAGCTGGCATGAGTCAGATGCTAGACATTCCCATGGCAAGGAAACACTGTCCTCAGCAGCCATGGAGAAAGGGGAAGGCAGTTCCTTTTCTGTGCCTGGCTCACTGCTGCTGTTGGAACTGTGGTAGACACCAAAGGTTCTCAACTCTAATTCCACCTGGGCATAAAACACTTTTTTCCCCCACCCCCCATTGTTTGGGAGGTGAATGGGAATTCTGCAGACAGGCTTATTTTGGAGAAGGAAAAGGTACAGTTTATAATGAGCACAAAAAAAGTCACCTCACAACCTGTTGCTTTATATACCTGGCTAAACAATTCTGGGCTCAACTTGCATACAGCTAATAGGCTGCTAGCTGAATTTGTTTTACCTTCAGACTTACTCCTGTCAGGAGTGCTCAGAAGGCTTGTTTTAACGTGCCATTTCTGTGCAGTTTGGTTAAACAAAGATCTTTCTGTCCCATGTAGGTGGGCTGATGGGAAGGGACCTCTTGCAGCCGAGTTCTCTGCAGCTGAAGTGAAGAGCCTGATCCGAGCCTTGTTCCAGAACACAGAAAGGAGAGCAGCAGCCCTGGCCAAAATTAAGTAACACTGTTTACTCCAAATGTGTTGCATCTTCTGATAAAGCAAGAGCAACCCAAGTCATTCTAATATTTTTGGGATTTGACCCTTCTTATTTGTACTGGTATAAAAAAGCTTAGCATTAGGTAAGTGCTTCCTGGAGGCTTGACTGAGGGAGAAGAAACATTTCTTAGCTCAGTGTTTCTAGGGCAAAGAAGATGGCTCTGTGAGTCTGGGACCAGAAAATCAGAGGTGGGTGACACATGAACACTAACTGCTTATGCTCAGTCTGCCAGGCAGACAGAGTTTGAGCTTGAAAATTCAACCTCCTGCCATGCTCCCCAGAGGTGTTCTGCCCACATCCACCTCCCGAGCGGGTGGGTGTACAGTCCTGGTGAAGAAGAGATGCTTTTTGTGATGTTTGCTAATTTCCATTCTCTAAGATTCCATCTTCCTGTTAAGCCCAGCACAGGGAAATAATTCAAAGCTTGTATCCAATCTCTTTTTGTGGTAAGAGGCACTGCTGTCAGATGGGCCTCTCATGCAAGGTGCTGCACAATGTCATCTCAAGCTTGCTTGCTTAATGGTCTCGTAGAGGGATTTTTAGTTCTGAATAGTGAATCTTATCTATGCAGTTTTACAGCAGGGGACACACAGCCCCTTTGTCTTACCTCCTCTGTCCCTGCAAATTACGTACGAAACCCACAGACCTGGACAGCTTTTGATAGCCTCCTAAGAATGCTGAAGTGCCAAACTTTGCCTTTTCCACCTCAGGGTTCCCTGAAGAGCAGACCTCAAGAGAGTGACAATTTCAGGGGGGGTGGGGGAGAGGAGAACCCACGTGAACTGGTTATCAAGTGACAGGGGTTTGCACAAGTGGCAGAACTCCTCATGGCTTTGTTCCTCATGGAAAATACCTTAAAACTGACTTAGAATCTTTTCAGTCTCACTTTACCAACTGTAGGAGCCAGTTCACCTCCTTCCTTCACCCTTTTGGGGTGTGTGAGCTAGGTAGGTCTGGCATCTGTTGTCTTTCTGCCCTTTACAAACGATGAGAGAAACCTAAGTGAATTTAAAAAGGGAATGAAGTGTGCACTCGTAGCATTGTCTTTTAGGTTACAAAAGGCTACATTTGAGACTTGGAGAAATGTACATTTCTTTTAATTGAAAAACTCAGCAAGAGCATTCATTAAAACGTAGCCCCGAGGCCAGGACGTGCCTGCTGCTGCACCCAGGGAACAGGATTTCCTGCCATGCTTACAACCTGCTTACAGGAGTTTCTGTCACAGAGCTTAATGTTTTCATCTGTTATCTACCATCGTAACCTTTTCATTTGCACTTCTCTCCGACTTCTGCTCACGTTCCCAAGCGTTTGTGCAGGTCCTGAGCCCATAGCTGGCTTTCACACTGTGCCTCGGGCACTGCAGAACCCAGTGGCCACCCTGCCCACGGGGTCAGCCACGGCAGGGGTGAGGAGACCCTCCTGCTCCTGGCTTTAACTAGCACAGGGACAGTCACAAATTCAGTTAGACCGAGTCCAGCACATGGGAGTGCTGCGAGGAAGGGAGATATTGAAGCAAAATCTGTCACTTAAAACCCTAGCTTTTTCTTTTCTTCCCCTCCAATTTATCTGAGGGCTGAGAGTGTTCCCATGACACCTCTCCTGGGATCCTCTGCCCCTCTGTACACACAGCAATCAAAAAAACCCACGTGTTTTGAAAAAACACCACTTCTCCCCTGTGGTTTGTTCACAGAAATGTAATTTGCTATTTTCTTTAATAAACTATTTATACCGAGCGCGTTTCCTCGTGTTGCCTGGGCCCCGTTGGGGTGACACCAACACCGGCCCCGTTGGGGTGACACCAACACCGTCCTGGGCTGGGCTCCACTCGCTGTGTGGGAAGGGCAAAGTGTTGCTCTGTGAAGCCTCCCCTTGCCTTATTTCTAGTAGATCTAGTCCAAAAACCAAAGAAAACAAACAAAAAGGAGTCAGTAGCATAGAAGAGGTTGCCCCAGAGGTTCTTGGATCAAGGGTGAGCAAAGGGTGGTGAAGGAAGGGGTGAGAACAGGACGCCAGCCCTGGGGTTGGGGCAGGCTGAGCACACCTCTGCCCCTCCAGCTCACCTCGGTGACGCGATAAATCCACGGCAGCAGCTGGGGCACGTTGGTGTAAACCCCGGGGTGGTTGGGCTCAGCACAGCCCTGGCCCCAGCTCACGACGCCGACCAAGCGCCACGCGAGCTCGTCCTGGCAGACCAGGGGGCCCCCGCTGTCCCCCTGCGGGAGAGCGAGCAGTGACGGAGGGGCACTGGCCCTGGGGCGCACGTCGGGCTGGCTCCCCCCACGTGGCTTTGGTCCAGCAGCTCTGTAAGAGCCTGAAACGTGGGTACCAGCAGCGTGTGCCCCTCTGCAAGGTTTGCACGTTCCTTTTATAGAGAGAGCTCAGGCTCAGCCCAGCACCGGGGCACTGCGGGCTCGACACTGCCACGGGCTCAGCCCTGCCCTGATCACCACGAGCTGTTGCCACAAACCCCAGCGTTTGCTGGGACAGAGAACACCTCAGTCCTTCCCACGCCTGCTGTGCACACCCAGCACCATTGCTCCCTCCTGTTACCTGGCACGCATCCACTCCCCCGCGCAGGTACCCAGCGCAGAGCATCCTGGCGGTGAGCTCGCCTGCGTACGCACACGAGCTGTTGCACCTCTTGGTGCCGATCAGGAGAACCAGCGCTTCCTTCAGGGACTCGGTCACCTGCACTGGGGAGGGAGAGACAGAAACCAGGAGGGAAGAGCAAGGCTTTAGCTGGAGGAGTTGGGAGAAATGGGATTACCTTGTGGGATTGAGTATGGCCAGGCCCACGGGAGCTGGGGGTGTGGGGTGAGGAGCTGCTGGAGGCAGGAGGGGGCATTCACAAGATCACATGCAGCACGGCAGGGGCTGGAGAGGGCGAGTGGGGAGCAAGGGGAGAGCCTCTGGTCCGTGCTGAGCAGCAAGGACGAGACAGGAGCTTACCTTGGTCCGGGCTGGTGTAGCCCCAGCCAGAGACCCAGCACTGCGTGCCCTGGAAGAGGTGCTGGTGGGCGGGCAGGAGGCACACGGCCCGGACGGTGTCTGGTAAGGAGGTGACAGGGGTAAGTGCCAGCGGGGACAGCTCTGCGCTGCCTGCAGGGAAGGGCTGTGGAGCCACCAGCCTGCAGAGCCACTCAGCCCGGCGAGCTGAAGGGAAGGGCTCTCAGGCCAGGCACTCACAGCAGTCACAGCTCTGGCACAGTTCAAAACCCCACCCTGCTGTGCTGTGCCTCCCCAGTCCGGCCGGGTACCCCGGTGCAGAAGAGGCTGGGTCTGGCCAGCTCCAGGTGGCAGGAGGACACAGCAGCACCACGACAGCATCTTACCTGAGAAATTCAGGGGGACCTGGAGCTTCATCAGAGCGATGTCGTAGTCGAGGCTGTTGTCGTTATAAAGTGGGTGGTAAATTATTTTCTTCACTGCTACCCCGTCCTCCTGCCTTATCGCACCATGGGTGACAATGCCCGCAAAAACCAGCCAGGCAGAGGCTTGGAGCCGCCTGGAACTGAGCAGAAACAGAGTGGCTCTTACTGAAGGGCAAGAAGTGCCACGGGCTGGGATCAGAGCAGAGCCACGGCACCTCCAGGCGGGCAGGGGACAGCCCGGGGTACCTGTGCACGCAGTGAGCCGCCGTGAGGATCCACTCCCGCGCCAGCACGGAGCCCCCGCAGCGATGCTGGGAGCCCTGGTACACAGTGACCTGCCAGGGCCAGCGTCCCCGCGGGGCGTCCGACCCCCCGACCACCCGCACGGCTCCGGGGCGCAGCCCGCACTCTGCGGGGCAGCCGGGGGCACGGGTCAGGAGACCCCCCCATGCCGACCCCCGGGCTGGAGGGTGAGGGGATGGAGTGGGACTGCTAGATCCAGGTGGGGATCCTGGGGCCACAGGAGAGAGGCACTCACCTGAGCATTTCAGAGCCACAATTCTGCCCGATTCACAGCTGCTCCTGCGTGGGAACAAGGCTCTGGTCAGAAAACACAGGGACCAAAAGACCTGGGGCACCAGGGAGCTCCAGGGCAGCTGCAGCAGTGCCCAAAGGGGCTGCTTACTGCACAAAACCAAGACAATTTTTAATGTCTTTTTTTTTTTTTTTCAGCCTCACCAGCAAACTCTGCTTCCCTCAGACCTGCCCTTACCTGACCTGCCACATGTCTTCCAGGCTGCCTCCCTGGCGGGGTCTCACCTGGACAAACTCCTGCCCATCATTCACCTTGACGTCCGTCAGGTTCACCCCTTTCTGATGGGTCATTCTGCAGAAGCAATGGTAAATGTCCCCAGAAGGGCTTGGGGACCTGCTGGGGGATCAGGAATGTAACCTGGCCATGGGAACACTGGTCCACAGTCCTGCTGCTCTGGCAGCTGGGAGGGAACCTCCTTGCCAAGGTCATCCCCCTCAGAGAAGGGTGAGTAGGGGTGGGAAGAGCCGCCTCTGCTGTGCCCACCTGAGATGCCCGAGCTGCCGGCAGAGCAGGGTGCCCAGGGAGCGATCCCAGCGCTCGTGGCATGCCAGGAGCCAGCCAGGATGGCCTTCCACCTGCACCTCCAGCAGGGAGTTAGCCACGTTTATTCTGAAAGACACTAAAGCCATCCCATCAAAGACAACCTGCAGGTTCCCCTCCTGGCAGCGCCCTGCGCAGGGCCAGCACGATGGAGCGCACCTAAAGCAGAACAAACCCACCCCAAACAACCCCCAAAAGCCATCTGAAGCAATTGGAAGCTGCCTGTGAACCTGTTTGCACACTCCCAGGGCCTGCGTGGCAGCTCTGCTCAGTGATCTCTCACAGGAGTCCTGCAGGAGCTGCCTTGGCTGTAGGATCACTCCGTGCAATGAAGCATTGCCCAGCACTGTCACTTCAAAGCAAACCAAAACAACTGCAAAACGCACCTGGCAGCAGCTACTGGATCCACAAGATATTGATTATTATTTATTATTTATTAAAGAACACCTTTCCTGCCCCCTCTCCCCATCCTCTGCAGCAGCAGGAAAAGATGCAAACCTCTACTGGGAGCCCCACGGACCACGGGGTCCTCCTCTTCCCCATCACCACACGCTGGGATCCCATCTGGCTCCGGCACCGGGGTGAAGCCCTGGGCTGGTTGAGGCTTCTTCAGGTATTTCACTTGAGGAAACACAGAGGGTGGAGGTGGACTCACACAGCCTGGGCAGCATCCGAGGATGCACAACACTGGGAACCACCCTGCACTGCCCACTGGAAGAGGTGCTGAGCCTCAGTGGGCACAGGCACAGCCTGCACCCTCCACGTCCCCTCTCCCACATCCCAGCTCATGGACCAAGGAGCTCCCATCACCACCACCACCTCTGCTGCTGCTGCCACCCCGACCCCGCTGCCCGCTTCGGCAGCAGCAGCGCTGTCCCAGGGCACACACTGACCTAGCAGCCATGCCCCAGCTGCTGTCCCCACCAGCAGCCCAGTGACCCCAAGCAGCAGGAACAGCCTCCTGATGGTGCAGAGAGTTTTGAGAGGTGCCTTAGCAGAATCTTTAGGAAACAGAGAGGGAGAAAGGATTAACATTGTCTCGTCTGCCTCTTACAGCACTGCCAACCCCCTGGGTGAAGCCCCTGGGTCTGGGACTCACACAGTTCTTTCTCCACACCGCCAGGAGGAGGTGAGCTAAGGCCATGGGGTCTGCAGGAGGTCAACACTCAGAGGGCCCCCCTGCTCCCAAAGCCCAGGAACAGCTCAGCTCACCCACCGTGTCCCGGGGAGGTTCGTGTCCTCCTCGGCTCTGCTGTGGAGCTCCTGCAGCTCTGCAGAGCATCCTCGGCGCGAGGTGGGTGAGCAGGGAACTGCTCAGCCAGGGCTGGGCTCTGGGGGGGACAGGAGCCCGGGGAGCAGGGCAGCAGCACAGGCCAGGTCCCGTGGAAGGGACAAGCGAGGACACCGCTGCCCAGGCTGGCTGCTGCAGCAGGGGACGAGGTGAGGAAGCATTTCTTACCATGGCAGCTGCTCCTGTGGGCTGCCTGAGCCCCGAGCCCCGAGCACACGGGGCTGGTCTCCGTGAACCAGCTCCGGTTTCCCCGGCTCAGCGCCGTGCGTGCGCATCACCCAGCGCTGGCACCTCCACTGGAGGGACTGCTCGTCCCAGGCCCCCCTGCAGCAGGTGGGGTGATGGCTCAGCAGCCCCCTCCCACTCCCTGCTCGGGCTGGGGAGTCCTCCCTGGTGCTTGGCCAGCAGGCATTGAGTTCTCCTGGCTCTCAGACCCATCTCACAGCTGCTGCCCCCCTGCACTTTGTTCAGCTGCCCTGGGAGAAGCACCCAGCACTGCTGAGGAGCAGGTGCTGCCTTTTCCCTGTAGCACACAGAGCAATACAGGTGGAACAGCAGCTCTCAGTTCAGCTTCTGATTTCCCAGGTAATTTCGTGCTGTTGAAAGACGCCTGGCTGGCGCCCCGTGGGGAGGGAAGACTCCCTAACCCATGGCTGTCCCACCCTGGGGCACGAGATGCTTTTCTTACCAGTGCAGAGCTCTGGGGGCAGAGGTGGAACAGAAATCACGTGCGATGCTGCATCCACTCCTTCCCTCTGACCCCGTGGATGCTCCACCAGAGCCACTGGGGCTGAGGTTTGGTGCTGTGGGTGAGCAGCCCTGCGTGCTGTGCCACAAACCCACAGCCATCAGCTCCTGGAGGGCACAGTCACACCAGCACCATGGAGCTGCGTGCTGCAACGCTGCTGGAGACCTGTGCTGAGACACCAGTTACAAGTGGGGCTCCCTTTACAGCCTGGTACCTCACAACCACTCCCTGGTGTGGAAACGGGTGGTGGGTTCTGTTAGGTTTGGATTTGGCCCCTTATCTTATTTAGCAATGAGGCCAGAAAGCTGAGAGGCAATGCACAAGGCTGCCACTATCCCCCAAATCACACCTTTGCCTCAGTGGCAGACCCCCTCCTGTCACTGGAGCATCTCCTCAGCCTACGGAGAACTGCAGATGGTGCTGGAGGACCAGGGAGCACCAGTGGGAGGCAACAGCCAAGGCTGCACAAACCAGCCTGAAAATCCTCTGCTGCCCTGGATTTGGGCTCAGAAGGGCACAGACTCACCCTCTCCTCTCCTCCCTGCTGCCAAGCACCAGCCCAAGGTCCCTGCAGCACCCCCGAGCACCCCGTGCCCCGGGGCTGTTGGAAAGCCAGCCTCTGCAGACGTCCAGGGAAGATGCAGTCTGTGAGCACAGCCAGGGAAACACAAACACCTTCACAAGCCACGGAACACAAGGAGCAAGGATCAGTCTGTGCAGGGAAAAGGGATAAACCAGAACAAATCCCGACAAGGTACATCAGTAGCAGTTAAATAAGACCCATCAATCAGTCTGTGCTGCCTCACTCTGCTGAGTCACACTCATTTTTTCCTTTTAAAACTCATTAGGATGACGATCAATATTTCTATCAATCCTGCTTGCCTGCAATAAGAAAGCAGTGACTAAAATGAGAGAGCTTTCAAAATTAACCATCGACACAGATGTAAAAGGCAGGAAAACAGCATGGTAGCTTTTTCCTCCTTGTTTTTGTAATTTTTTCTGTGGTTCTTCAGAAAACATAAAATAAAAAAGCAGCAGTAGTGATTACAGACACTGACAACCATTGCAGTGCCCATGAGTTACACAAATACCTGGGAGGTGGCAGAGGTGCTGTGAAGCACGAGACGTGATGCAATCTTCTCCTTTTCACCCTGGGGTCAGTTTTAGCCCATGTGCCAAACACACGGCGTTTTCAAAGCAGCTTTAACAACCATTGCTTACTTTTTTTAGCCTGTGCTCAGATTGCTCCATCCTTTCCCAAACAAAAGCTGAGTTCTTCCTTGGGGATTTAACCACAGGGACCCTAAGCCTCCAAAACAGTGTTAGAAAAAAATCTGTTTCACACATCAGGACTGAAAGCATCTCTCTTGTTGATGCCCAGGTTCTGCCCCTTGTCTCAGAGAGATGTTTTCGAGTCCTCCCTGCGGTCTCTCCGCTCTCCCATTCAGGCTGGCACAGTGGACAGCCCTGGGGAGGCACACACCAGTATTTCAGTTTCAGTGAGGGCTGGCAGCTCCCAGCAGTAGTTGCTGGGTCCAGAGCCCCAGACCCCATCCAACAGAGGTGGCTGTTGCTTACCAGGTACCAGGTGAGCTTGCCTCCAGAAGAACAACGTGAGCTCCTGTTCTGTGTGCTGAGGGAGATCCAGTGTTTGAGCTCTTACATATGAAGCACTGAAGTGTGAGGCTGCAGACTACCAATGCAAAACCCTGGAAGCCCAAAATATCTCTCTCTACTTAGCCCAGAGGAACTGAGGGAGAGAAGACCCAATAAAAAGCTGCCAAGTAAACATCAAGCAAGGCAAGATGCATCTGCTCTAGGAGTGAAGCACGTTCAGTCTCACACGCCTGGACTGCTACAGCACCAGGTCTGCCATAGCTGGGGGCAGGGGGGACAGTAAACGAGGAACAATCATTTATTTAATCCAGCCCCTGGAGTTTGCAGGGTTTCCTGCCTGTTCCACCTGCTTGGCAGGAATCGTGGCATAAAACTGTGTGTAGAGGGGAGCTGGTGCAGGGGTCAGGAGAGCCCAGCACTGGGCAGGGGCAGCTCATCACCTCCTGGGCAAGAACTGCCCTGGGGGAGGGCAGCAGAGCTGGTACCAAGGGGGAATTTCCAGCAGCAGGAGGTTGCATCCCGTGGATTAATTGAAGAGAGGGAGAAAATGAGATGTTCTGAGCACACAGCACCAGCACTGCCACAGCACCCCAACCTCCCATTGGGCTCCTGGGGTGTGCAGGGGTGGGGACAGCAGGGCACCTCAGCCTCTCCTGCCCGGCCAGCCCCCGAGCAGCCGCCCTGCACGCACCCGAGGGTGCACATCAGTGGCTCTGAAGAGCCCCAGAGCCCCGGGAGGGAAGGGTTTCACTGCTGCAGCTCCCACGTGCTTGGTGTCTCTGCAGGAGAGCAACAAAACCCCCTGGCCTGCCCCAGCCTGGCCCCAACGGGGCTGTGCCCAGGGACCCCTGGCGAGACGTGGCCACCACCTCAGGACACCCCTCTGTGGGATCATTTCCTTCCTTACCTCATTTCTTCTCTTTCTCTCGTCTCCCATCTAATAAAAGAGCTCCTCCAGGAGATAAGGCAGCAGCTGGGAGCCTGTAATGAGAGAAATGGCCCGAAGCAGCAGCCCGAAACCTGCCTAATCCTGGCAGCAGCCTGCCAAATCTCATAATGGGCAATGAGTGCTGGGTGTCCCAGTTGGGTTTTCCCAGCAGTGATGCTCTGGTCAAAAGAAAATATTTAAAAAAAAGAAATCAATAAACTCCTCAAACAGCCTTCTGACCCCCAGACCCCCTCAAGTGTTTCCTTACCACTTCTCACCACTCTCTGCCTGTCCTCATCCCCATTCATCACCACCTCTGGCAGAACTGAGCTGTCTCTGGAAGGAAAGGCACAGCTCTCGGGGAGTCCTCTCCCACTTCCCCAGTCTTGCTCCGTGACAGCAGCGTGGAGCTGATGAGATTCAGCTTCGGGGCAGGGATGGGTGATGTGGGCAGCCCCCACGCACCCTCCCTGCCTCCACTGCAGAGCAGAGCCTGGCTGCTGCCCTGTGCCAGCCTCTCTCCCAAGGCAATTTGCTATGTAATGATTGTAGAGTTGAGGGAAGGCAATTTCAGGAAAACGAGTTTCTCTGTAGAAGGAATTGAATAGATGAACTACTGTAATAACCTGATACAATCATTTATTTAAAAAGCAGCTGGCACCATAGGAAGCAAACAGAGACAATTTAGAGGCAATTCCCTGCAGCCTGTACCACCTTCCCCGGGTCTGGGGCACGGGCAGGAGCCAAGCCTGGCACAGGGCAGAAACCAGAGGCTTTTGCTCCAGATAACCAAATACCAAGACTTTTAAAGGAAAGGGTCCTGTGAGCACACACCCACCCTCACCACCTTCCCGTGTCTTAAGGAAGATGAGGCCTCGTGACCCTCGTTGCCTTCAGGCACCTTGTGGCACAGACATCCTGCTGGATATAAAGCAAACAGCCAGAGAGAGACTAAGCTAAATTAAAGCCTGGAAAGGAAAAGTACTATTACAGCACAGAAATGCAATGAGGTAGTCAGTTCTGCAGCCTGTTTTCTCTTCTCCTGCTTCAGAGCAGCAGAGAGAAACGTGTCCTGACTCCACTGGATGCTGTAAGAAGTGATGGGAGAAACTCTCAATGCTAACCCTGAGCAGGGTATTTTCATTTTCATACCCCCCAGCTCATGACTGCCAACCTCACAGGTGCCTTGCAGGACACAGTGGCATCGATGCTTGCGGGTCTGTGCTCCTCCAGAGGGCTCACAGGCAGAAGGGGGCTGCGCCCTGGATCCTCATCAGTCACCTCGTAAATGGGGAACTGGAAGGTGTCAGGGATAAAATGGTTCCATTAGCTGTATCGTGTTCCAGTGCAAAGGTACCCTGAGGGATTTCTTCTCAGAGATGAATCAAAGAATAATTGTTAAGCAGGAGCTGATGTTATGTTCATTCTTTCCCATCTCCAGACAGTTCATCCTGTCACTTTGTCGGCCGACTCTTTGCCCTTGCAACTCGCTGAGGACCCACGAAATCCCAGGAAGGGATGGATTCCTGCACGATGAACCTGATTTGGTGGCTTGAGGAGCACTACAGGAGCCAGGGGGACAGCACAGCATAGGAAGGAGCCCTGAGCACAGCCAAAGGAGCCGGAGCTCAGTTTGGCTCAGCAAGCCACACCAGGGACACTTTTAGCCCCATGCCCTCGCAGGGAAACAGCCCAGCACCACAACCACCTCCATCTGCAAGCTGCAGCAACTTGCCACTGAGGGTGACACGGAGAGAAGATGAGAAGGAGTCGGGCAGAGACAAGCTGTGCCCCGGGCTGGCCTCGCGTCCCAGCGCAGACAGGCAGCGCTGTAACACGGCGTGCCCTCGCTCTCCAGATGAAGTCACTGGCTGATGTAACGGTGGCGAAACGGCTGCTGCGGCACAGCGCTCCCATCCTGCTCGCAGCAGGGAGCTGGAACTGTTCTGTCCAACTCCTCCGCCCATAAAACACCAAACACACCCCAGCCCTGAGGGTCTCAGCCATTTCTGAGGGACACCAGGGGAAAACAGAAGCAATCTCACGTTCTGCCCTGCCCAGGCTTGCAGAAGGTGACTGAAGAGGAAACGCAGATGTGTGACAGTCCCCTACAGAGCAGCTATCCCAGAGCCATGAGGGACACGGCAGTAGGACTGGAGTTCAGCTCAAAAACCCTTTCCCAAGGCGGCACTCGGAGCCACGAGGGAGCGGGGCTCGCTCCGTGGGCTCTGGGACCAGAGGAGAAGGCAGGCACTGAGGGTCTCTGGCCCAGCAGCATCAGATGTCTCCATGGGCAGCTGCTGCTTTTGTTTGGTGCCCAAGTCCAGGTAAGGGGGGACACAGACTGGGTGAATCTGTGTTCCCAGCTGCCCACCCCCTCAAGCAGAGCATTGCCACTGTGCCAACTGCTCTGTGGATTTGTGGGCCACAGCTGGCTACACACCTTCCGTGGTGCAAGGGGTCCTGCAGGTCACTCATTAGCCTGAAGTGCCCTTTGCCAATTAACTAGATTTTTAGTAACTCATTGCTTCTCCAGCCAACAGCCACCAGAGATGTAGAACATCATACCAACAAGCAGAATTTACTCTTTGCAAAGCAATCCCACTGTGAATGACTTCTCATTCTCCCTTTCCTTTGTTTTTGTGCCCTGCAAAGCTCCCAGCAGTTCTGTGCTGGCAGCAGCCCCTCTCCTGACCCTCCCATTCCCATACTGAGACTCCTGACTCCACAGCCTGCAATGCTTCCCCCCACAGGGAACTCTGCAGCCTGAACAAACGCAGCAGCAAGGCATCTGCCCGAGCTGTGGAGCCCTCAGCCTGCTGGCACAGGGTCTTCCACCCCATTAACTTCTCTTCTCCCCAAGGGGAATGGGAGAGGCAAGGGTCAGCAAGATCTTAATCAGCTGTCAGAGCCTGCAGTTCCAGCAGATGTTTCCTGAACCTCTGCCCCTGCTCTCCTGCCTTCACTGCGTTCTGCAGAGGCTGAGCTGGGAACGTTTCTCCCAGCATTTCATCCCAGCTGGTGAACACTCCACATCAGTAAAACGGGCTGTTTCTGTTTTCCTCAAGAAGCACATGGACTTCTCTGGAACACCAGCATCTTTAAGGAAGACCTTTAGCACTGCTCCCCAAAGCCAGGCTGTGCCCACCTCACCCCCCTCTTCCCTGCAGCATCCACAAAGGCTCCTGGTGCTCCTGGCTGCATCTGCTGGGCACAGCCTTATCTGCAGCTGCCCAAAAATCCCTCTCTGCTCTTCAGCTCCCAGAGGGGTCACTCAAGTCCATGCCAGGGGCAGCAAAATTTTCCATTTCTGGTTCTTTCTAAAGACCAAGGAGAGAAGCGTTGCATTTGCAGAACCTTTTTGCATCACGTGCTTCCCTGGGGATACATCCTTGGCAGGGTTTGGGGTCTATAAGGTATAAAATCCAGTGGCAATCAAGGTCCTGCCAGAAAGTTATCCACCTGCAAAGATATATAGGTCTCCTGGTTCTCATTAGAACCTGCTAAACACCCGATAAAATTAACTCCGTGCACTCAAGGGGAGCTTTTGCTTTTTTCTGTGCAGTTAACTTGACAGTATTCCATGTAAATCTGTCCTTGTTCAGCTCAGCAGCAAAGAGGTGTATCCAGCAGTAGGTGGCTATTCCTGCCAGCCTTGCCTTGCAAGATGCTCCAGTTAGAGGCTGCTCACACTGCCTTCCTTCCTGGCTGTGTGCTCAGAATGGCTTTCTTCTCCCCTCCACAACAGAGGGGCACAAAGCCATGGCCAGTGCTGTTAACCACAGACATCTGCCTTGAAGCTCACTCATACAGCCTGTTCTTTAGTCCACATGATGGATCCTAATTAACTAATTATGCATTTTAATGAACTGTAATTACAACCCCCACTTATGGAAATAAACATGCTGACTGCAATTACAAAATCATGAAAAGCTGTTACGAAGTATAGATTCCATTAAAGAGAAAACCACTTCAGGGAGCTTCTACCCAGGCCCAGTCCACCCAGTAACCATCAAGCCAGAAAATGTAAGATGCTCTCCCAAGCTTTCTCACGTATTTCCTCCCATAAATTCCTATGAGGTAGTTACTAAGCTCTAAAGCAGTGGCCTTGATTCCTCCCCAAAGGATCCCCTAAAACTCACACAAAACCCCCTCCCTTGTCCCCTGGTATTTCTTTCTGCACGCAGGCAGCTGGGCAGGTGCAGCCTTCCTCAGGGCAAGCAGGTTCTCTGCAGCTCAGGGATTCACAGGTTTGCAGAGCAGTGGGTGCCAACTGGGGATGGAAAAAGGGAGAGTTCACTTGGGAACTGCTGCAGTACCTAAGGATTAAATCAGATCCACATCACCCCAATTTATTCTCCTGAAGCAACAGTCTCAGCTGTTTTCTAGAAGAAAAAAATCATCTTCAGAAGTCAGTGCTCACATTAAGTGCAGGACTTGAAGGAAACAACGACTCTTCTCCACATGATGAAACGTCCCTGGCACTGACTACACAGTTCCTATTGCTATCTTTCTTTTGCTTGTTGGACATTTTCCATCTTGATGGCTTCTGGAAGCAGAGACTCCCTCTGAACTCCCTGTTTGTGTGCCCCTAAGCACTCGTTTTACAGCAAGGAACCTGTGCTGGATATTTCCCCCTTTCCTGAGGTGCCCACTGGACCCTGATGTGATGCCAGTGCCTGCCCTGAGGGGCTGCTGGGACCCTGCCTCACAGCCCCGTGTGGCACATCGGTGGCTTCAGCCAGGGTCCCAAAAGCTCCCTGCCACGCTGCTGCTGCTCCTCCAGCAAAGCCCAGATGCCACTTGCAGTGCAGCCATGCACCTCTGCCTCACAGCCCCTCCAGTGACTTGCTCAGGGACAGTTTGGGGCAAAGAAACAGGACCCACGTTTTTGCCAAGATCAACCCTATTTCCCATAATAACACACCTCATAATCCTGCACTCAGTCACAACCTGGCAGAGAGGAGGGTTCTTCCTTCACTGCACACAGGGGAAAGGGAACTCACATCACACAGAGAGGCAGGAAAGGTGTATATCACTCTAGAAAAGGACAGGGAGCTGAACTCTGTCAGCTGGAAACTGTCCACACAACAAATTGGTCTGGAGGTGAAACACATAACTCAGGGGTGACTAATTGCTCACCTCCCATCTACCTTCCATGGATGGCTGTGGGTGACTGCAGCTGAGCCCCTCGTTCCACACTGCAATGGAGTTTGTGCTATTAAGCAATCCATCTGGGCGAGACAGGAACAGTGAGATGCAGATGGCAAACATCAGCAATGAACTACAGCCCTGGGTAAACAGTGAGCAACCTTCCCCTCCCCTCCCTGCCTCCCCTGGTATCATCACGTCCATCACCCTCAGAAAGGTCTCAGGGCAGGGGGAATGCTTCACCCCCCACCCATTCACTCTGCATTTTGGCTTTACCACCACTGAGCCCCTGGTTATCATCTTAGACATCTTTTCCCACCACCACAACAGTCCAGACACCACCACCCCCGCAGCATTTCTCCCCTAGCAGAGCACAGTTATTGTTGTGGTATAAATAGCACAAGTGCTGTTATTTCCACCCTATTTACAATGTGGCTAATTAGCACATTTCTTTGACTAGGCATAGTTTGGTGGATTAGGAATTAGATTTTAAGTGTTTCACGGTTTATCAGCAAATGCCCCCTCTGTGGTGAGGCTCTTGTGCTGCTTCCCCTCCTGCTCAGCCCAGAGGTGCAACTGCCAGGGAGAGAAATCACCGGGCACTGGGCATCCCCTGCACAGACCCTCTCCCTTGTGCCCCCCACTGCAGGGTCCCAGCCCAGCAGGCTCCACACCCCAAGGCCAAGGCCACCCCCACTGTCCCCACCGCAGAGCTGGGGGCCGAGGCACTGGGTGATGGGCTGGCAGCTCTCACACAGCTCTGCCAGGGGTTTGAGCTCCGCAGCAGTTCAGGGATGTGACTCAGTGAAACTCACTTAAGCATTGTGCTGCACTGGTAGCGCCTCATTAAATGCTGATGAACAGGAGGGCAAAGCTTTCAGAAGCCACCGCTGTCAGTCACAGAATGGGAACTTTCTTGCCTGCTGTAAACACACAGCATCTTCCTTCCCTGCAGGATTTATCAGCTGCATTGTCCTTAACCAGAGCTGCCTTTCACCTACAGCACCTACGAAGCTGCCAGAAGGGTCTGAAGTATTGGATCCGTCACTGATGCTCGTTCTGCAAGGGACACCAACCACACAGCAATGACTTACCAAACTCCCATTACACAGCAAGCACATTTAACTCAGTAAAGACAACAAGTTTTGAAAAGCAGCTCGCCAACAAACCACCCCTAACAGAACACTGGAGCAAATTTGCTGTTATTTCAGCCTAAAGATTGCCTTTCTTACTGAGCCCCCCGTGTCACAACGAGAGAGGTTGTGCATGCAAGCAAACATCATTTTTCCCAACGCCAGGGAGAATTTTGCTGTTGTCATCTGTGAGATTATGAGTCAGCCCCACATTTACAGGCAAGAAAAACCACCTCAGCCCTACAGAGCACCACTGAGGCTGCTGCACTCACCTCCACCTTCAGCTCTGCCCATGCCTGGAAAAGAGGAGCTCCTTCCCCCCTGGCCTGTTATAGGGCACTGGCAGAGCCCCTGCCCCAGCTGAGGGCAATGAGCATCCCTGCAGCCCTGGCCCCTGCAGGCATTTCCTGCTCCCTCCCTACAGAACTCAAATCTGCTCTGTTACATCCTGCCAGTAACACACAGCTCACCTGGGCAAGGTGGGGAGGCTCCAGTGATGATTTACCCCCTTTGCTCTACAAAGAGAGCAAAAGCCTTTGACTGTCACTGTGCAGGGAGGGAGGCTGCAGGGTGCTGGTTTAACCACTGTGCCCCGTAACATCTCCTCATGGATGCTGCTATGTCACACCTCTCTGGAGTGTATTTATGGCCTGAGAAAAGCTCAGCTCCCCAGCCCAGAGGTCCAATGCATGGCCTTGAATCTGCAAAGCTTCCTGCCACGGGCTCCTGCCAGCCTGCTGGTGATTTCCAAGGTGCTAATCTAGAGAGTCATTAAAGACAAATAAAAAATAGGAGAAAGAAATTGACTTAGCACTTCTTTCCAAAAAGTACTGTAACTGGGGAATTTTAAGTAGAACCAGAGCAATTTTAATAATATTAAGCTTAAACTGACAGCGAAATGAGCGAAGGCAAAAAAGCAACAAACCCCCCAAATATATATAAACCATAAGGCATTGTGAAAAGAATATGATTAAGCTTTCAAAGTTATACATTCAGAATTTAGACAGTGCTGGGAATGAGGTCTTTTTCTTCTCTGGTTAAGAAAAACCCTACCATATAATCACATAACAAAGACTCTCTAACAATCCCGACAAAGGCAGCTGCTGCCTGCAAGCCTCAGCAGCCTTCCCTTCGCTCTGCGGCGCCGGTGGCACCCTGGACCTTCACGTGAGCCCTGGGCACGCGTGGCACCACGCACCCTCTGCCTGCCAGACCGTGCCAGCCAACCCCTCTGTGCCTCGGCTGCCTCAGGCAGAAATCCCAGGTGTTGCTGTAAAAACAATGGTGCAAACCCCCATGCACATTTCCCGCATCGATTTTCATTGTTACAGCAAGGCTGCAGCGCTGTCAGACACTGATCGGTGTTTTAGCAGCTTGCTGGAGCATCAGAGATGCTCCACGGAGCAGCAGCTGGCTGAGGGTCAGGTGTGACTTAAACATCTCAGATTTATTCTGCATTACAGCAGGATGTGTACGTATAGAATGGATGCAAGGTGCTTGGGTCACATTTTGGTGGGTTCAGGTGTACTGACTGACAAATTCTCCTGGCTTTTGGAGGGGACAGGGAGGAAAGGATATGAGAGCCTTTAGGCGTGGACCAGCAGGTCCCAAAAGGGCGCTGGGAGTGGATCTGGCCCAGGGTCAGCGCTGCCCTCGCGGCTGCGTCTCCTCGTAACTCATTTCAGAGGTGATGCTGGAGCAAACAGAAGGCAGGGGCTGTGACAAACGGCCGTGCTTTGCACAGCGAGTGCTAAATCATGAAGCAAGGTCAGGCACTAAGAGGTCTTTTCGCCCTCTGCGCTCGGTGTTTACACTTGAGGGGTCACAGTGATGCTCATCTCTCAGGGAACGTGTCTGGAGAAGGAAAGGCCATTGATGCCCCCCCTGAGGAAGGACAATTCCAGGTGAAGAGGCTGGGGTGAGTTACAGGTCTGAGGGGTCAGGAGGGTTTGGCTTGGCCAAGACCCATCTTAGCACAAAATGCAACGTGCTCCCGCTGGTCCCCTCCCTTCCCCCGTGCTCCTGTCACAGGGGAAGCTTCCAGGGCCTGTCTGGCACCACGGCTGGCCCTCGCGTCTCAAAGAGGGGCAGAACACCAGACCCCAGCTTCACAGCGTCCTCGCGTCAAAAAGAGCTTCTCAGCCTCTCATTTTAGGGCAAATCACGGCATTTCTCATCCGTGAACGTCGCCTGCAGCGGCTGGGTGATAACAGCTCCCTCACCAGTTATTAAGGGGTTCTTAAGTTTCATTTGTAAAATAGCTGTATTGATCACAGCAGATAATTACTTGTTAATAATGCATTCCTGATAAATTGCTCCTACCATGAAATTTACTGCAGTGGCTTTGTCACTTCTCTGTTGGTGAGCTTTGCAACGTGTGATAGATTTTTGAAGGGTGGTGGAGGAAGAAGAAAAGCAGAGTGAGTTTGGAGTGGTATTTTCACAGAAACCATGATCATAGATATTAAATCAGAATTCAGCTCCAACTGTTTGGGTGATGGTTCAGGACAGAGTCCCTCGGTCTGGGTGTCCTCTCACTCCTCTGTGGGCTTGGGAGGCTCTTTGGGGCACGTTGCACTGAGAAACTGCATGACACAGGGTGGCAAGAGAGAGAAACAGATGTATGCAATGGTAAATGAATTAGGATGTGATTACTACAGTGCTAGTTTTTCCTGTGTCACATAAATAACAACAACAACAATAATAATAGCACAATATCGCCTGCTACCAGGGGAATTAAACGTCAAATTAATATTTAGCATGGTTAGGATTAAGTAGAAATAACAGCTTTATGATTTGAGTCTGCAACTGCTGCTAATAATGACTGATTATGCTCCTGCAGAGGAAGAATTATAAGTACTTAAGGACAAATAACCTTCCAAAAGTTGTTAGCAGCATAAAGCAGAGGAGTACTGAGAAGACCAATAAATTGTCTGCTGGGATGGGGCTGCATGTTTTGTGGGCAGAGAAGTGAGGTGAGGGAAGGTGTGATAGTGGTTTTCAATAGATAAAACAAGTTGCTTGTCTCTGTGCCCACAGCTACCAAAGCTTCAGGGAAAAGTTAAACTTCTGAGGAAAAAGGGGAAAAAAAGATCCTTCTCAAGTTCCTGCTGCGCAGCGGAACAAGGCAGACTCCTCTCTGCATGGGGCTTTTATCCCTTGTCTGCGGAGACCGTGTTTATTTGAAATTATTTTAACAGTATCTCGGCAAAGACTCGCTTTGCTGCCAGTTTCCAGCTCATTAGGTTTGTCTTTATGAAGCTTGCCACCTCCTCTGGGCTCCTCTGTTTTCCTACGTGTTTATTTTCTCCAGAAATGCTATCACTTGGCAACACACAACAAGGCAGAGGCAGCAAACCCACCCTGCTGTGTACAGCTGGAAGCGAAAGGGAGACAGTCCTGGGGGGAATCCCCCCCTTGCTGCGTGGTTCGATGATGCACAGAGCAGCCCTCAGCCCCCACAAAACACCCAGGATGTTTGCAGTGTTCCCCAGAGGGTTTTCTCTGCCACCTTGTCGAGGATGCTGGTAACCCTGAGGGGTGAGGGACCGTCAGGGAAGGATGTAACCCCCTGGGGACAAGGACTGCCTTTTAGGGTACCTGGGTGCTGTGCCCAGCAGCAGTGCCTTGTGCTCCCTCACACAGCTGAAGAAATGGAAAGGAATTGTCCACCGTGCTTCCATGCTGAGATCATCTCCTCTGAGTCCAAGGAAAGGTCTTTAAGAGGAAAGATCAGTGTTTCTTCAGAGCTGGAAGTGGTGAAGGGACACAACTATGGGCTGGGAGCAGTTGCAAGTGAAGAAAAAGAGATTAGGTGGGGAAGTGCCTGTGACAGGGGGAAGGAGAGACCGACCCTCCTCCATACACTGCCTGGGACTGTTTGCAGGACACAAAAACATTCCTTATTCCTGCTTATTGCTGTGCTCATGTGCAACCCCTCTTGGCTCGTCTCTTCCCGGTCTTTCAGGCTCAAAACATCTCTGTGGGCAGGATCTGCCAAGGCAAGGTGTTCTTACACTGCCCTAATGCGGCTGCGTCTCCATTCCCCTCAGCTGGGAAGACCTCAGACAAACACCACCTGACATTTTAAAGTAAGAAGTTTTTGGTTCCCTGTAATCACTCCAAATCTCCAAGAAAGCTGCAGGCAGCTCTCAGCCTGGGTTCCTCTGCTCGCTGGGGTCGCTGCCTTTTCCTCAGGGATGGGGGCTGTGGCTGCTCGTTGCCCCCCCAGGATGTGGGTTCAGGTGAGGGCTGCAACTCCCTTCCAGTGAAGCAGCGCTGCTGATGGGGGGGACAAGCAAATGGATGGGAGAGGAGGCAGGAGGGAGGTCCAGGGGGCAAAATGTTACCGGGTAAGGTCTCTTAGGGGCCAGATTTAAATAAATCTTGGGGAAATCGTTTTCTGTGGATGCATGACCAGTTCATACACTGCACAGTGCAGAGCTGCAGTGGCTGATGTTTTAACAGACTTGGGTAAGGAATGGCTGTTGTCACAGGCACGTGGTGCACGTGTGTTTGCAGCCATCAGACTGAGCTAACCAAGGCTGGCCCCAAATAACAGCTCAGCGGGGGGGGGTACACAGGCCAGCACAGCCAGCAGATTCTGGGCAATGCACAGAAGGTGAAAGCAGTCATTTTACTGGGAGAGTCCTTTAGGAGTGCCAGCCCCAGGCAGGAGATCCAGCTCAGGAGTCAGTGGGAAGTTTGTCACAGGCTAGGAACATGCTAGTGACTAATTGATTCAGTTGCAGGATTAATAATGGGAAGGGAAGCTGATGGTAACTCCTCACTGCATCTTATTGCCCCTCCATCCGCCTCTAAGCCAACACCAATAAGATGTGTGATGTATCAGGCTCCAAAACTGAGAGAAGAACAAGGAAAACCAGAAAGAAATCAACACAAACTTGCTAATGGAGAATGAGTGGCCTGAGGCGAAATGGGGAAGGGCAAATTTAAGGGCTGAAACTGAGTGAAGCCCCAGTTTTTGAGAACCAAGTGCTGCATGCAGTGGTGCTGTTCATGGCTTTGCTCTGCTGTCTGGTGCCCCAGCTGGGCATCGTAAGGCCAGTGCTGCTTCAAAGCACTCCCAGAACAGCATTAACCCTCAAAAAGGAACTTTGGTCTGCAGCGGTCTGGAAGGACAAGAGCTGGGTGGTGGTGTGGTACCAAGGCAGCAAGGAAAGCTTGATGTTAGGCTGTCAGGACTGAGGAGAAGGAAAATCTGTTTCCTCATTTGCTGGTCACTCACAGGTTTGGGATTATCTAGCTTTCCTCCAAGCCTTTGTGCAAGTACATTTCATTTTATCGATTGCTTGCTAACTTTGATTTATTTACTGTGCCCAAGACAGGCTGGCCAATGAGTTCAGCTCCTGTGGCTCCAGCTGGCTGCTGCCCATTGGAGAACCTGCTCCTATCTCCCAACCCTCCTGCCTGAGACATCGCTAAACCCCTGACCCATCCTGCTTTTATATGAGCTCCTTTTTCTCGTCTTTGTCCTGTCTGGGGTACGTGATGGAAAATGGGCTGTGCAGCTTGCACGTGGAGGGCTATAATTGATGGGCTCTGCCTGCAAGACTATTTACTACAACATCATAATTAACCTGACATGCAACCAGACTGTGGCAGCTGGGAGCTGTGATTCATGGCCGATATGAGGCCTCCACTAGCACATAAGCAGGGACTCGTGCCTCTTCCACTTAGCTAATCAAATGAAAATAGAAGAAATTAAGTCTTCAATTAATCTTGCCCTCCCCCCTGAGGCTTGCCTGTGGTGCTGAACAGATCCACATCAATTTGCCAGGAGCCAACAGGGAGAGGGAAGCAGGCTGGGAAAAGGCAGCTCGGATATTTTGCCAAAATACCAATAACAAACCAGAGAGAAAAGTCCAGGTTGCAGCTCAGGCTGTGCCTAAAAAGCTATTTCCAGGTGTGCACTCTAATGTTATTCGCTATTAGGAGCCATCCCACAAGATTAACGTTCAGCAAAACCTCCAGTGCTTTCACAAATGTAAATATGTGACCTCAAAATTGAACGTTTCTCTTGCAGCTTGGCCAGCCCAAGGTGAGGTGAGGAGAAAGGAAGCTCAGCAGTGGCTGAGAGCACCCAGTACAGGCAGAGAGAAACTCCTGGGCACAGGCTGGCAACAAGGGAACGCTGCTGCCAGTGTCTGTGCTCTGCCACCCTCATCTACAGCCACACAGGTGTGGAGTCCTTTACCTCCAGATGGCTTCACTGTGCAGGGCATGACACTGGGTTTAGTGAGACAGAATAGGTTTATCCTCAGAAAATCAATCAGAGGACAGTGTGTTTGCTTTGCTGGTTGGCTGCTCAAGGCAATGAAGTTATAGGAAATACAGAATTAGCTTCTGTCATCTGAATTAACGAATTTAACTGACTATGGATGACTTTACTGGGCATTTTTTTCCATATGGATGGAATGGATCACAGCTCCCTTTGGGCTTGAGGCTTTCTGCACAAAGAGCTTCAGCCTTGGACACAGCTCTCAGCAGCTCTTTCCCTCCCCGAAGCCCGGAGCCAAAAGCAGCTGGGTGAAGAGTTCTCCCTTCTGCCTACACACACAGATAAACGTGGGCTGGCAATTAACGTCCGGATTTTAAAATATAAATGAGTTTGCGTTTGATTGCCGTGCGTCAGTCGCAGAGCAAATCATGCATATGCATGACTCTGCCTCCAACCCAGCCCGGTTCACACGAAGCATGGGCTGATGCTCTGCATCTGGATCCAGACACACGTCCTGATGCCCCCTCGCTTGTGCACCTCGGACAGCGGAAAATGGCCGGGCTGCCCTGCCCACAGCACTCGCTGAGCGTGTCTTCACACGTGGATTTCTCCAGGAGCAGCTGCAATGTGCCCTGAGAGACTTGCAGGAAACAAATCACCAGCTAAAGCCCTGACATGGCAAAAAGTGTTTTGCAGATTCATCCAGGACTAAAAGGAAACAAACTCCCAGGTGAGGAAACCACGGCACAGCTGAAGATAAAACCCACCTCACTCTGTGTAAAGCTTTCTGATAAGAGTGAGCACTGTTACAGACTGATCCACCCTGCACTGAGCTGCTTCGGGAACATCGCTGCTCCTGCAGTGACTGCAACGTTCTCACTGCCAGAGTCAAGTGGTTGGAGATCTCTGCCTCAAGGGCTATCCCCAGATACAACAACACCCTGCAAGGCTTGCCAAGAGTTCTGTTATTTCATACCAATCTTAGAGATCATTTTCAAAACACTTCTGAGCCATCAATATAATGGCTCCCACTGACACGTTCACACTCTGGTCGGGGTACAGAGGCAGAAGCCCTGTGGGGAGATGAACGTTCCCCTGACCACATCTTTCCCAAGGGCACCTGGGAAGATTTTTAAGTGTGAATGTCACCCCTGAACAAACCTTATTACTGCTTTTCTCTTTGTGAGGTATTTGATCTTTTGCCTGTGCCTAGCTGTTAGTCTTGAACAGCTGCACATCACTCCCCAGGAATGTCCAGCAGAAACATTCAGGTACTGTTCTTGGCTTGCTATTTGGAGGAACAAAAGACATGTTTTTTCCTGCAGCCTGCAGGCTTGAATCCCCATCCTTGCTCTTCCACAGAGCTCGTGAGAAGGGGACATCACCTTTCATCCTCAAAACCTATTGAGAGGGTTTCTGAACTGTCTGACAATGTCTGGAGAGATTTGGGAAAGTTTTGTTACGACGTGACACAGAGAACCCTTCTTCTGGGCTGGGAATATTATGGGAGCACAAAACAAAGTGGATCAGAGGGCTGAGAGTCAGTATGGGCAGTCCTAGAAAGTCCTCTAAAAAATTCCCATGCCTTACTTTAATAACACAAAAATAGTCATAATTTCTGTCATTTGAATTTCAAATCCAACAGAAAGATCTACCTGATGCTTCTATTTTAAAATGCGATTCTTTCTTCTCTTTTCAACTCCTTTTCAGAACCAAACATCATGTTTCATCTCCAAGAACTGAGATTAAAAAAAGCCAAAACAATTAGTGGGGAGCTGATGAAGGTGACAGGGTCATAATTAGTGCTGTTCCTCTGCAGCATGTGTTTATCATGCGGAGAGAAGAAGTTGCTCACAGGGTTAGAGTCATGAGCTGCAGGAGCACACATGCCTTTTGCAGCTGTAATGCTGCTGGGTTTGTTCTGCAGGGAGCAGAAGCACAAAGGAAATGTTTTAAAGACATCTTGTTATCTCAGTAAGCAAATGTGAACGGCCTGACACTGTCTACAGCCCCACCACTGCAAAACTGCTTTTTGAGGGTGGTCCATGCCAGGACAGGATCAGTCCTGGTGCTAATTCAATTCCTCCCAGCACTGCTCTGTGCTCCCGACCACCCACAGCCAGGCTGGAGGCTGCTCCCCTCGGGCTGCAGTCCTCAAGCCCCTTGTGATGGGGTTTCTGTCCAGCAGGACCAAGTGGAGGAGAAAGAAACCTGCCCAAAAAAATGCAAGGGCTGAAACCACTCAGCTGGGTTTTGAATATTTACCAAAGGAGCAGAAAATCGGCCCTGGGAGAGCTGCTAGTGGAAATCTGTCTCATTAGGCACTTAGCAAGCTTTTCAAGAACTCCTTGTAAAGACCTGGTGTTCACCCTCCCCACTCAAGCCCTGATCAGGTACAGCTCAGCCACTGAACCACACTGGCAGCATTTCACAAGGACTTGATTAAGCTGCTTAAAACTATTTTCCTGTACCCACAGCTGAAAATAAGTAGCAATTACCCAGGGAGGACTTCCCTGTGAGGATCCCTTGCTAATTAGGTCTTGCCAAGTGATTAGTTCCCTTCCCATCCTGCCCTAGATTTTGATATTTTTTCCTGGTGTTGGAGAGACAATTGGAGAAAAAGAAGTGATCAGCAAGTGTTATTTGGCTGTACACAGCCAGAGTGAGTGGGAAATAGGGACTGCCCTGCTGCAGGATGGCTTCACATCTCAGCAATCATAATTAGAACTAGTTACCTTCTTGGTATAACAAGCTGCTGTGTTTTCCCTGCTGGCCTGCTCAGTGTGCTGAGCAGAGGTGGGTGCTGTGGGGTTAATAAAAGTCCCTACTTTGGAGTCCTAAGCTGAGAGGAAAGCACCTTTCCAATTTAGCTCATTGACACCTGCTGCCAGTATTGCTGTCACCTCTTATGTGCCTTGTTTAACGTGAGATTTCTTTGTGTAATACATGGGCAAATCTTAATGCAAGGGACACCTGGAAAGTGGAAATAGGGCACCTCATCTGCCAGCAAAGAATGGCAGCACTAAAGCAATTTTCATTCATCTGTGATACTCATGCAGCTGTTGGCACAGCACCTCAATGCCTCTCAGCCTCCTCTGTCACCTGCACCTCATGCACCTGCAGCAGGAACACAGGACCCTTGTTGTTACTTCAGCAATACTGAGCCAAGGTAGGGAGGGACGAAGTGACAGGGCAGAGGACACAGGGAAAGCCTGTGTCAGAGCAGGGCATCAAACCTCAACCCAGATCGTGGCTTAACGCAGGCTCCTTCTTCCAGAGCAGCTCATGAAGGCAGTGTTGGTACCCCTTGTCAAACCAAGGGGGGGGTGAAGCAGCAAGGACTAGGAGCACTGCTTCAGAAAGGACCTGGTACCTGATGCCTGCCTAGGGGCTACCTGCATCTGCATCCTGGCAGCTCCTGTTTGCTGCCCAGGGTCACCCAGGGAGCAGTGCAGGTCTCCCAGCTCCCAAAACACGTGGCACTGCTCCAGCGGTAGGACAGCAGAACTGACTGGTGCCCTGGGCAGCTTGATCAGGGAAGCTACGGGAGCTTCAGCCCATGCTTTCTGTGACCTTGCAGCTCCTGTTCCATGAGCTCAAGAGAGGCAGGGCAATATTCACCCTGTTCTTATGCCTGATTTTCTGTTCCTCTTTTCTGCCTTCAGAAGTCACTTGTGATGCCAACGAGGAGAAAATACCTGAGCAGTCTGGGCTGCAGAGCAGAGATTGTATCACACTGCCCTTGTGCTGCAGGGAAGCCAGAACGGGCGGTTCTGTAGTTGAGATGCAGGGCACGAGCACACTCTGGGTGGTGAGTCACAGATGGAGGATACTGTTTGTGCACAGTGTGCCACGGCATTTCAGATCTGCTTCGGTCCTGGCCGGGAACAGGCACTCAGGTAACAGGGTAATGAACCCTGCAGTTTCTGTGTTTGCCAGAGTTCATTTATTTGTTCTCATCACTTGCCTTCCCACAGAATAACCAGGCTCCCAGGCTGGGTACGCTCTGTGGAAATCATATTGAAGTCAGTATAGACTAATTTGCCCACCAGTTCTAGGATCAATAGCATTTTCTGACAGCCACAGGCCAGGTACAGGATGGGAGGACAGAGAAGCAGAGTAGAGCAGAGACAGAAGCAAGCAGGGGAAGTTTTGTTTATTTGTTTGTTTGAAGTAAGTGAACTGGACAGGCAGCCCAAGAGGTTACAGACAGGGAGAAATGCTTGGAGATACCCTGGGTGCTGCGAAATTACCTGACAGAATCTCCTGCTTCCCTTATTAGACCCCAGCAGCCAGACAATAATACCCTGAGCCCTCACTACAGCCCAAACCCATGGAGTCCAAAGGAAGAGCTGTTCTTCCTGGCACCCATTCCACCATTCCCAGTTGGCAATAACAGTACTAACACCATGGAGAAATAAAGTTGGCTGCAATTAAAAAAATGTCAAGCCTGGCAAGAGAGGCCCAAAGTAGCAAGGAATGGCACTCTCTCTCGTGTAGAATTTCTGAAGGCTTGGCTAAAATTTTCAGCCAGGTCAATATTTGCCCAGCCAGGACTGACTGCTCAGACAGCTCTGCAGCCAGCTCCGAAAGACAGAGTTTTCTTGTTTGTTGGTTCAATAACAAGCAGCCTATTATCACATTTATCTGCTGATTTAATCCAAATTACATGCGAGATGCACACTGCAGAATCTCTCTGTGCAATTAGCAGTTAAATCCCTCTCTTTTTCTGATTGCAGCAGTGATACATTCTGCAGGCTCGATGGTTAAGCCTGAAATGAATGCAAAATAAAAGGAAAAAAAATTGTGCAGATAATCTCCAAGCACCAAGTCACCTATTAAAACTGATTTACCAACTCCTGAAACAACCCATTGCAGTAATGGAAGGGGGAGAAATCAGTAAATGGAGATGGTTGGAACATTCCTGAGAAGATTTTTTTTTTCCCCCTAAATAGTCTGTTTTTTTACAGTTTAACTGTGAGTTTCAACAAACTTAAAGGGAGCCAATAAGAGGAAAGCCTGGTCTCTGGGATGCTGGCCTCAAACGCAGGAGACCCAAAGTCACCTCCTGACTCTTGGGCAAAATCCTGCGAGCTCCAAGCGAACTAATCTGGCATGCAGCACTGACCTTTACTGGCTTTTATTTAACAGGAGGGAGAGTCTCCTAAGGGGTGGGAGCTGGGGCTCAGCACAGCAGGTGAGCTCTCTGTCAACAGAGGCAAGTCTTTCCTGAACTTTGCAGAGATTCCCAGTGGGGGAAAAACCGTGCAGGTTAGGGATGAGCATCCAAGCCCTGTAACCCCTTCATGCATGCCCTGAACACAAGCACAGCCTGAAGCACAGCCCTAGAGTGCCCTTCAACTGCAAAGAGACAACTCAGCAGCCCTGCAAGGAGCAGTCAGACCCAGCACCTTGCCCTGTCACTGCCACGCTGGCAATGATTCCAAGGGAAAGCTTCCTGGCTCAAACCAAGGGCCACTGCAGCGCGTGCCCAACCTCCTGTTCTTGCCCTCAGAGTCCCTGCAGCACCCACGAGTTCTCTGATATGGCACACTGGCACCAGACACAGTTTCAGCTCTCTTTGCAGAATGTCTTTTGAAGCAGC
Source organism: Podargus strigoides (assembly GCA_028020825.1). Lineage (NCBI taxonomy): Eukaryota > Metazoa > Chordata > Aves > Caprimulgiformes > Podargidae > Podargus > Podargus strigoides. The sequence continues at coordinate 1,181,553 of CM051646.1, forward strand.
AAGATGGTTCATCCTGGATCTGGATGTGTCGTCTTTGCCTGGGATGCTACGGGACAGCTGATTCTGACAGGTCCAAACTGCTGTGGCAATTCAAGCTCTGTGATCAGCTCATGAGTTCAGCCATATCCCAGATGAACAACTTCACACACAACATCTACAACAGGAGATACTTTTTCCTTGTTGAAACAAGCACCGTTTTTGTGGCAGGAGGCCTTGAAAGACATCCTGGTGGCTAACCTGGGCTGTGTCCTGCAGGGAGGATGGAGAGCTGTGACCACCAAGCTCTGAGGTTTCCCATGGACCCACCAGCTAACTTTGCTCTCTGCAGTGACACCTTAAATGGAAATGCAGCACTGAGAAGGTCAAAGAGACCTTTTAGCTCAGTATCCAAAGACACAGCCTAAGCTGTGTTTAAGACTGGGTTTTTCTTCCACTGGCAAAGGCCCTTCAAATATAGACACATGCACAATACAGAGCTTTTATCTCCTCAAGAGCAGAACAGGCTAGGTGGAAGGAAGGCACAGGTTTTGAATCCTCTGCTTTGAATTTCCCTCACTCCGAACATCTCCAGGTCCTGATCGCAGGTTTTTGCATTTCACAGGCTACATTAGCACAACAAAATGCTCCATGTATGAGAGCTATCCCAATTGAAAGGCAAAGGCAGTAACAATAGGAACGTGAACCTGGCACTTCATTTTCCCTGTGTGACAACTTGAAGGCATAATTTCTATGATGGTTTTTTTCCCCTAATTAGAAGCAAAATTAAAAATTACAACTGGGGAAAAAAAAAAATAAAAGTGGGGTTTTTTTCTTCTATTTTCCCATTTAAGGGAACAAAATCCTTTGACAATCAGTTTAAAAGCAGGATTGTGTAAGAGGGACCACACTGGTAAGTTCTTTGGAAACAGATCTAGCTGAATTAATGTCATCTCGAACAATCTAAGTGAAGTCCTCTTTCAAGGCTAAGTTATCTATGTCTATCTTCCAGCCTCTTGAGAAATTGCTCTAGGACTTTTCCCAGATGCCCATGATTCTGCCTCTTCAACAGGATTCCACAAAGGCACTGGGAATTAATACAGAGCAGAAAACAATGCACTTAGGGGTGTACAAGAGAGGCATAAACTGCTGTGTGACACTCAAGTCATGAGTTTATCTAACCAAGAGTGCAGGTGGCTCATCTTTGACAATGCTACTTAATGAGGATGGAAATAGGGACAGCAAAAATGACTTTCAGTTTCGTAAGAAATAATTAATTCTCATGTCACCCTTGGAAATGTATCAAATATTTCCATATATTTTATGGAAGTATGAAGCTGAGTGAAGTAGAGTGCCCCAAATCAACATCCTAATAGAAAAAAAAAGTACATAATGAATTCAGTGGTATTGCTGGACATCAGTAGAGGTCAGCACAAAACTCTCAGTCACAGAGGAATCCCCCCTCAGCACACAAACCTTATTAGACAGTCAAGAACCCAACCATGAGGCATAAACATGCAGGGAATGAGACAATTTCTGCTGCTCACTGCTTGTCTTGTAGCATCAGAACAGCAAACCTGGCAGGTCAGGCTGGTGTAAGTGGCAAATACAGGGGGATCCTGGGCAAAAATACATGCAGGGTCTCTGAATTTGTACTAAAAAAGAAATAATCTGCAGTGCAGATAAAAATATAGAGTCTAGGAATCTGAGTTTTCATATTTAACTTTCCTTCTCTCCATCCTCCATCAAATCATAAAGATGAAATATCCCTGAATGAGTTTAATGAGAATTACAGCTCAGATGGTGATACCTAGGGAGTTTTTGATGATTGCTGCTTCATATGCAATGGTCTTACCAACAAACATTTGAATCAAGAAAGGAAAACTCAGAGTCTTCAGGCAAATAAGAACACAGGAATGCTCATGCTTTCACAGGAACAACCCAATTCACGTGATGAGAGGCAGAGAGATTCAGAACACTCAGCTAATTACAAGGTGGTGGTAATTATTGGTATAAAACCAGTGTTAAAGGCAGATGAAAAATGCTGGTGTCATTTTTTAGGCACAGAGTTACAAGGCTCAGAAACATCAAGTCAAAAATTCATTTTGAAATGCAATTCCAAGCCTTTTATATGCATGGTCTTTAACCAGACAGCAAGCTGGAATCCTGCACTCAGGAAAACAGCTTTCTTTCCTGATTTTTGTATCTTGTTTCTTCTCTGCAAGGGTACAATCAGACTACCACTCCAACACAAGCCCCCTGTTTTAAGGGAGATTTTTTTTGAATTCTTTGATACAAAAGAAGCCACCTTACGTTCAAAAATAGCAAAGAAAGAAAACCCAAAGAAAACCAGACCACCACTGTCACCATCACCTCTATCTAAAAGTGGGATACGAAAAGACTGGAACAGTAGATGCTGTATTATTTCATGGTTCCTATGTGACACCAGGGACAGGACTCTGTTCTGCATTTCACTGCAGCTTTCTGCGAGCAGTTGCTCTGTGCCTGCAGCAGAAGAAGCTGCGTTCCCACTGGGGACCTGTGAAACTTCAGGGATGCAATTTTGCTCTGATATAATCCCCTACATCTTTCCCCCGTTGCCAGCTTATGAAATAAAAAGAAATAATTTGATTTCCTGCAATTTATGAGTCATCATTCTGGTTTCTTTGCTTCAAGAAGGATGCCAACGCCCTTTCGAAGGGCGACACAGAGTTCACTGAAATATATGCTCACTTGAGCTTTGTACAAACCACGAGCTGCTTCGTGTTTTCTGCATCGCTGCTCGTTTCCTCTGCAGCCTTGTGAGGAAACGAGCCACGTGGTGCACAGAAGTGAGCTCTTCTACGCAGCAAATGTGATGTAGGAGCTTTTGCTCTCTTTGCAAATCTCTGCCTGGGGAGAGAGAGGAGTTCTGTGTACCAAAAGCAATGGGACACCAAGGAAAACGTGCTGCCTCTCCCTTTGTGCTCACCTGACGTGGGAAAGCATCCCTCACGTTTCTGTTTGCTTAGGCAGATCCTGCTACACATGGCAGGGCCATCTGCTGACAGCATGCCCTGCTCTAAAGACTTTGATGCCTTGATTATGTAAATAAGGGAGATTATTCCATCCTCAAGACTCCAGCGAGATAATTACCAAACCATAAATCACCACAACTCAAGCAACTGCAAATGAATTTCGAGCTGTATCGCCATAATTGCAGTTGTATTGCTGTTATGAACTGAGCAGGATAGAGGACATCAGGCCCCAGAGATATTTCCTACTGCTTGGGATTTCGACTGGAATTGTTTGGCATTACTTTGCCTGCTGGGACGCTGCAAAGAAAGGAATTGAGTTTTCAGTAATTTGACTCAGCTTCTCTCCAGGCATGATTCCCACGTGCCCAGGATTCTGGTTTCTGGCTGATTCAGACACTCAAAGTCCTGATGAAAAGCGTATGGAAGCCAATAGCAGCCTTTCTACTGACATCAGTAAACCCCAGATCAAGTCCTAAGCACCCTGTTTCTTCAAATTACCATAATCAGAGCTGAAAAACTCTCAGTCCCTCTTGCCTAAACCCAGTTTGGCTGTCACCCTTAACTGGCTGTAGGTCTCTAAGGCCCCAAGCATGGCTCAACAGAGCAGGAGAGCACACGCCTAACTCCTACATAAACATCACCTCAGCTTCCTGTGGGTCGTGCCCTGATGCAGATGCTCAGGAAGCATCACTCTTCCTCAAGGTGGCTTTTAAAAGGAGCTGCTTATTACAGCCAGGCATCTAAGAGAAGATAAACCCAGATAACATCTCACGTTTAAGCAGAGCACAGGCACTGCAGGAGCCTGCCAGAGCACAGAGAACATCTCAGGGCGTGTTTTATCCTAAAGGCCAAAGCACTGTCACTTGTGGCTGCTTCAGGCTGTGTTCTCTGTGCAACAGCCACGCTCCAAGTAAGGAGGGAGCCAGGCCCAGAGCTCCCTAAAGCTCTGCTGCAGCAGGAGTTCTTCACTACGTTGTGTCACAGGTGCCTGTAGTATTCCAACAAATTAGATGATGTTTCTTCTGAGGTTAATTTATATTCAAACATCATCAATTAGAGGGATTTAGGACAGGCATATGTTGTGGGCTTAGGTGCTAAAGGATGAGATCTTTTATAAATACGTTTATAAAGGAGGGAAATGTCTGATGGCTTGGGAAATTCAGAGATATTGAAAGAAGTATTTGACATCTATATTAACACAAAGCCCTAAATGGGCTGGGCTTGTTTACATTGCTGCAGTCTTATTACAGGGTGAATTTTACCAGCTGTCTTGCTGAACAGTCATTTAGCCTTAAACTATAGTTAAAACTGTCATGGTTTTAAGCAAATTATATTGCGTAAAGTAATTATTTCCCTAACTGCAAAGAGGATCCAGGTAGCTTGTGAATCTCATTTCTGGAGAAGAGCTAGCAGAGTGCCCTCTGTGTAAGACATGGGAAAGCAGAGAGTTAAGGGTTTGAAGGGATCTTGGTAATCCAGAAGAGGGAGAGGAAGCTTGATTAACTAGCTGTGTACATTTGGGTATGAGGCAGACAGGGAGGGAACAGATTTCTGCTAAACCAGTCTATTAATTAACCCTATTGACCATTGATTCCAAACATCCAGGCAAGACTTGTCTCCTTGGCAGGGTGTTCCTGCACCAGTACACGTTAATCCTCATGCTTAACACAAACTTTATCCCTGCTGTGTCTGAGGGGAAATTGCTAAGGAGGCATTCTGGGGAAATAAACTGATGTCCAGCAGAGAAGCTTGCCAAGCTCCATGACCTCAGCTACTCAGGAAAATGTCTGGTACCGTGTATCTACTGGCTGTTCGTTCCACCAAGGGAGGCTCCTGGGGGACAAGGTGAGCTTGCCCACCTCCCTCCATGAACAGAGAGGCAGGAGATGCTCTCCTGTGCTCAAAGGCAAACAGTGGCAGTGGCTGGACACCGCAGGAGGCTGACACCACGCAAGCCAGAGGCACCCTGAAGCCATGTCAGTGGGGGGGCTGTTGCATCGCCGAGCAATCACAATTAACTTTAATTACATGTCTCTACTGACTGCCGAGCTTTGGAAAAATAACAAGGAGGTGGGGGGAAAAAAAAAGGCAGAAAAGAGGCTCTTGCAATCCAGGTGAATTTTTCCAAGCTGATTGCCAACACTCAAGGTTCCCAAGGGCCTTTGTTAGCAGAGAAAAAAGCACCAGACAAAGAGATGGAGAGAACAGGAAGACTCTTCTTCTTCTCTCGTTTAAAATACCCTAGTTAGCATTCAAAATTTGGGACATTTATACATGTGCTCTGCAGCTGAATGGGGGCCATCACCGTTTAACATTTCTCTGCTTCCCTGTTGTGAAGCACGTGTGACCCAGCCCTGACAGCACCTGACCAACTCCATCGACACTGGAATATTTCGGTGCTGAATTCTCTTGAGGTTAATCAGAATTCATAAACTTCACCTAGACACATGCTTCTAAACCATCAGAGCCTTGTCCTTGTCTGTCCTGAAGAACACCGCGTTCAGTGAGATGAGTACCAGCACAAAGGGCACCGAGTGGTGAGGAACTCCTGGCCCCTGTCAGCAGCACATCTTTTACAGTTACCCACAAGAAGGAACTTAACTTTAACTCAGTTTTCAGTTTCCCAACAGCCACCCTGAGAATTAAGAAGTGCTCTGCAACCCCATGAGTGTCAGGGTGCGTATTTCCACCCTTTATTCACTTACAAATTACTACTGACACTCTGCTTTAAGCCTGGATTTGCTCTCCAGAGAGCCAAGACATTTTTTTTAACACAGCTACAGCAGATTTTATTTTATTTGAATGTGCACTCACGGCATTCCCCCAGTTGGGAATCCCGTGGGAATTGAATAGGCTGCTTTAAAGGATAAAATCAACTGTAGGAAATAGTAAATGATTAAAAGAGAAACAACAGATGTTGTACAGCACTCTTCTAGATTCAGGGGTATTTTAATAAATAAAACAGAGTTAGGAAAGTCTTCAGGCTGCCCTGTGCATTAAAATGTTAGTTCCATAATCTCACACCACAGAAAGGAAATCCATGGCAGAGAGATGAATGACAATGTGTTCACCATACTTGTCCTAACATAGTTTTCAAATTTTTCAGACAACAGGGTGAAATGTGGCCATCTATGGCTGATTGTGTCAGACTACTCAGTGATGGCACTGAGGGCAGTTTAAATTGTGCTGTCCAGATCAAGTATTTAGCAGTAAATTTGTCTGCAAGGAGACAGACTTTATTCACCGAAACAGGTAGAGAATGCAAATGGAGCTGAATCTTGGCTGGTAATCAGGGACTTTGTCCTAACTTCAGGCTAAGACAGAGAAAAGGCAAAAACCTGCCCAGTGCCCCACAGGAAATTAGCAGCAGAGGGAGGTCAGGGCTCCCTTCTTCCACCCCTCTCTGGAGTGGAAAGAACTTTCTGGTGCATTGCTTTTGGAACAAAACATTTTGAATTCACTATTGACTCCTTACTCATGGGAGAAACAACCATTCTGCTCATCCCTCTTTGGCAAAGACAGAAGCAGATGAGAATTCATTTCCTTTACAGAGAGACATCAATATCCATCTTGGCTTCTGAAGAAATTTCACGCAAAAAGCTATTGATTTCCTAGGCTTGAACCGAACCGATTCGGTCATTTCCAGTTTTGCGTGACCAGACTGGATCTCGGCTCGAACACCCTGAGGACACAGCAGGTGTGTTCCAACCCCACCACTTCGAGGATCGCAGCAATGGGTGAAATGGGATGTGCTGCACAGCTACTGAGCCCACACGGGCTCCACACCAACAGACATCAAAGGCAGCCCACTGTGGGTACCTCTTTCTGTCGACTCTCAGGGATCCAGAGATCTCAGATCATGCCAGGTGAGGGACTTCTCATGCAGCCCATCATTCCCACACCTCATCACTAGCTCCTTCTATTACCAGTACAGCATATTTGATAGGTCACTTCCTGTGACATTAGGGCTGGTTATAACTATATCTACAGCTATGCCCAGAGCCTGAATTTCCTAAGGCTAGTTTTAATACCATACCAATAAAGGAGACCCTGTAACAAGTAGTGGGTACTTTCTCTGGCAGGACTATCTAGCTTTCATGCACCGCTGCAAGACATAGAGCTAATCATTTCCCAGAGGCTGATTCTGACCCTCATAATTCACATGCCTCTTCTGCTGCTGAAAGTGAAGACTCCCTCCACACTAGAAGTGAGTACAAGTAAGAATCTGGTAATGTTACTTGTTTTGGCAGAATAGATGAAAAAAAATGCAGAGCATTCAAGTTCACAAGGCTCATTATGACTAATTTGCCTTTCTGAGCTTCAAGGCTTTTATTCAGAAGTCAGATATAGGTCTACCCTGAGAGACAGCACCTTCTGCAAAAAAATGCTAATGTGCTGTTCTATGTATTTCTAATAAAGGTGGCAGAACATCCCCCCACATGACTTTGCAGCACACGATGAGAGAGGTCCTGCCAGCTTCCATTTGGGTTTGCACATGGATGCATCTTGACCTTTCTGGAAGCAGTCTAGCTGCTCACTGGTGCTGGTGAAGGGATTCAGGAGGGATGGCAGTCGGAACTGTAATTAGGCAGCGCACGAGGGAGCAGGACTGGCATTTTGGCCCTCGACTGAGGTTTTTGTTGCTAAATTGAGAGTGTAATATTGGCCTCAGGGGGCTGTAAACACCATCGAGAAAGGAGCCTGAATAGCCTGGGCTTGTTATTGTACTTCTCTGCCTTTCCTCCTGACCTGCATAGCACTGACCCTTGGAAGAATGGCATTCTTCAGGAGTCTGCAGAACCAGTGTTCTGAGTGAGATGCTTAGCAGCTCCTGTGAGCTGAGTACTTCACTCTGCACTGTAACCAGGAGAGTTCTGGAGTCAAACACTTCCTCTTCTGCATTGTGGCCAACTATTCCTTGCATCAGAGAAATAAAGTTATCAGTCAAGACCCTGTCTTTTTCTTCAAAGCTTTCCACACCAGCAGCATGTGATGGAACAGTAAAATAATAAGCTGTCTTGTGAGGATCTTGATGACTGACGTTTCACTGCCATTTTACTTTTTCAGTGGCAAAGTGCAGTGCAGGAGGCATCTCATCTTATTCCACCTCCAGTGCTGTTCAGATGTTTTCTGCTAAAGAAGCAAAAAGAGGGAGCACACGTCGAGGACATACTGCAGAACACTCGTGGTGTTTGCCCCAGGAACTGTACTCCACTTGTTACATCCCTAAAATCAAAGAGGAGATATGTGCTAAGAGTGATGGGTCTATTCCATGTTAACCAGGAACAGCCCCTCTGAATTGTCTCCTTGCAGTCAAACAGCCTCTAAGGAAGGAGCTGGTCACAGAGCTTCCTCAGCAAACAATCACAAACCAGAAACACACTGAAAAAGAGAGATTCTGCTTCTTATAAGAAGGTTATACTTGTAGTTTTGAAGTTTAAATTGATTTTGGCTTCAGGTTCAGGATTGGGATTTTTTAATAAGTCTGTTTTTCTTGTTATTGTGCTTCATTCTCTCCCATGATTCATCTAACTCTAGGGCATTATTGAAATGCTTGATACAAAAATCAAGGGAAATGAATCTCACTTTAAACTTCATAAGGACAGCTCTATAGCCCAATTAAAGCCTCTTGCAGTTTTCACCAGCTGAGGATGTAGTTCTTCACATTACAGACTAACAGACTAGGTGCATTTCCAGCACAGGTAAGAGCTGTGCCATGTAACAGCATCTTCCATCAGACTAGCCATTGCTTTGAATCATAGTTCTCTGGTGGACAGAAGAAAAGCTCTGTTCTATAGTAGGACTGAAAAGATGTGCCAGCAACACGTAGACATGACTCTTACAAGCAGTTAAACACATCTTCACTGCAAATCCAAAGGCCTAGGCACATGGCAAAGAGTCAGTGAGACTCAGAGCTCATCCATTAAATAGCTTACTTGGTTATTAATTACTAAATTACTGTTGTCCTGACTTGCAGTGTAGCTGATTTGCTTATAGGTGGACTGGATTAAAGCTCTAGTATCCTTTGGGTACCTTGGCACTGCAGAACTCACAGTGGAACATTACTTGGATAAAAAGGAAACTATTTCTGTAACATTTAGAAAGTTCAAGAGAATTCAGTTTGACTTTAACACTACAGATGACTCAGACAAACGTATGCACATTTCACACCCATTCGTGTATGCAATATCCTAAAGGGGTCAGTGGCTCTGCTGTAAAATGTTTGGGGTTCCACAGCCAGAAAAGGTTAAAAGCAGTATTCTAGGTCCACTCCTTTGTAGAAAATCCTCCAGAAATGGAATCTTTTTAAGAACTAACCATACAGATGGGTTTCATTCCAGTTTCTCTTTGCCTGGTGTTATTTGGCAATACAAACAACACATTCAGAAAAGCCATTTCTGGGAAAAAAAAGAAAAGCTTTCCTAGGAAACACCCTTCAAATTATAGACTCGTATTGCTTTGGAAGGTAGTATGAAAGATATTAAACTATGAGAAGATACTAAACCGCTGCAAGGGCAGCTATGCCTCCTCATCCTTTCAGGAAATGGTTTCTCTTGATATTTGAATTGCAAAGAGATCTATTTACCATTACAGAGAGCGTTTAAACCAGGAGCACTGCTGAGAATTTTGGTTAGCAAATACACAGGATCGTGCTGGGACTTTTTCCACTGGGGAAGAATGCAGGTGAGTGATGTCCCTCTTTGGCATTGACCTGCTTCTGTACAAAGAAAGCATGCAAGGTGTTTACAGTGGGAATAAGAAGCGCAGTCAGCTTCCTTACTTTGCAATTTCTGCCTCCCTTTCCTACCTTATCCACACTGGAGGGTCACTCCATATATTCCCTGCCTTCTGCAGCGATACACAGACCCGGGGGCATGCAGGGGTAGTGAGCAACCGTGTAGCCTGGAGGGTAACCATCACTGCCAGCCCCTGCAGGGCATCACCAGCACTCACCTGGGAGTGCGCGCGGAGGCTGCGGGCTGCCTGCCCCGTTTGCACCGGGGGCCGCTCAGCATCCCCAGGGCAGCCAGGCGGGGAAGGGCTCATTTCCACCGGGAGTTTCCTCGGGGTGGGGGCTGCTGCTGCCTCCGGGAGGGAGCGGCTGCCTCCGTGTGAGCATCCCCGGGGCCACGCTCCGCCCCGCTCCCGCATCCCGCATCCCGGCGCTGTCCGGCTCGCGGTGCTGAAGCCGCTCCCGCCGCCGGACCCCGTCACCCCGGGAGCGGGGTGTGAGGCGGGGGCTGCACCCCCGGGCGAGGCAGGAGGGAGATGGGGGCGATGGCAGCCCGCGGGCAGCGGTAGTGCGAACAGGTTGTCGCGATCCCGTGGTGGGAGGAAGGGGCGGCTCTGATTATCAGCGGAGCCAAATCTGGGAGAAATGGAGACGGAGCTGCTGCTTTCCCACCCAGAAACGCACTGAAAGAAACGGACTGCGGGAGAGCTGAGAACCCCCCTTCCCCAGCAGCTCAAACACCCCCGAGCTCGCGAAGTTCTCGCCGTCCCTCGCCCGGCTGGGGGTTAAAACCACAGCAAGTTTCACCTGCACAAGTCCCACTTTGCAGGGCTCAGGCAGGTGATTTTTTTTTTTTTTTTCCCCTCTTTGCTCCTCTGCCTGGGGGTGAATATCGAATACCAAAAAAAAATCTGCTTGAAAGTCTGGGAGAGCTCGAGAAAAGCCACGGTGGAGAGTTGTGGTGGTTTGGATATATTTGACACAAAGTCCTGGCACCTCTGCTCGAGAGATTCATATGGCTTGAAGGTAAGAGAGAGATGCTGATGCTTTTCTTCAAGAAATACAAATGCTATGAATATCTTGGTAAAGAAATCGATAAAATAGCAGCTGCTGTGATCACCACTACCTAGCACTAAAAATAAAGGCAGTAGAAAAAGGAAATATTTGTCGTTATACCAGATGATCACAGAGTAGGTGAAAGCGAGTTTTCAAATTTAAAAATGCAGTCTGTCTTAATTTTTTCTTCTAAACCACTAACCACAACCCAACCAACAATTGTTGTTAAGCGCTGGAGAGCATTTGGAGTTGCTAAGAAGCTGGGATCATTTTTAGAAGTTTGATGCTTAACATTGCTCTGAGATAGACACAATGGAAATAGAGTGACAGGGAAAACTGTAGGAGGAGGATGTGTAGAGAGGATATAATGTGGGTACGTTACATTTCCCCAAAGAATGAGATTGTTCAGTCAAGTTGTTTGAGGGAAAACACGGGTTTTTTTCCCCCCCTCTTAAAATACTCATTTTTTCACATATGGCAGAACTTGTGTCCCTTAAAATTTCCTTCTTAGCACCAGTCTTGGTGTTAAACAATCTTTCTGGGAGATCCGTCACCCTTTCCTGAAGAAGCCCTGGAAGGAAATCTTTCAGAAGTGCTCCTCTGGATGTTTCAAGGAGACTTCATGCAAGGTTTACAGTAACCTTTGTGGTGTGAAGGAACTCCGAACTGTTACTGTTTGTGTCTTAATATTTTTTCCATTGCCCTTCAGTTACAAGTCTCACCTGGCTTTTTGAAACCAGTGCAAACCTGGGATTTTGGGCAGGGAAGCAGCTCTAGGATTGCACTGGGTCCTGTTCAGTGCTGAAGTATTTTTGCTCAAAGTTGTTGACTGTAGGTGGTTTCTACACAGATAACACATCCTCACATGTTAATTCTCAAGCCTCTCTCAGCCTGACTTTCCCACATGCAAACCATGGAGCTGTAGAGCTAACAGCATGTGGAGCATGAATCACTCTTCTTCAAGTAGAGTTTGAAGTCAAAAAGAAAAATAACTTGATTATTTTATAAATCACCATCCACAGAATTATAATAGAAGTGGTCAAATAGGTTACAGGTACAATTCACTGTGAAGCAGTGTGGGTTATAGTTCTTCACTAACCCCACAATGGTCTTAAGAACTCGTAATCCTGTGCTTATGGGTTTTTTCTTTCTTTTGAAGTAAAAGTCAATGAATTGCTTGTAGTAATCTAGAAAAAGCAGTCTTTTGACAACATTGCTAACTCCATCAAAGAAGTGTAAAGCGTGCTATCTCTGTAGCTTCTGTCATTTCTTTTCCATCTGACTTCTTTTTCGTACTACAGAAATTCTCTTACCCTGCTGCTTTACTCCATACTTCCCATACTCCTGAACAGTTTTTGTAAGACTGCTTTCCACTGATTTATGTACCAGTTCTGACATAAATTAAGTGAATTCCCTTAGATGATGTGTCACGCATCATCAAATGCCACCCAGATGTATTCCATGCAGCTGCACGTACATAAATCCATTGTGCCAGCCCTGCCCTTGGCATATGACTTCCAGAGGCACACCTGCATTGAGACGGTGTGTATGTAAAAAAGAGCTTCAGCTTGGTACGCTGTAGCGTTTATAAAGCAAAAGCACATGTTTCAGACTTCAGAGAGAAGCATGTGAACCCTGAAAAGCCAGGTGAGGCTGGGTTAATAGTTAGTATTGGTTATATCAGTTAACAGGGATCATGCCCAGAACCAAAGAGCTTCCTTTTGCTTTACACTTCGCTTCTGTGGCACTTCCACACTCCGCAGGAAAGGCTCGGTCATGATTCAGATAACATCAGTGCTCACAGAGCACCCGTGATGCCCATCCCGACGCTGCTCCCACAACCCAACCCCAAACCATCACAAAGCCCACTGGGATGAGGAGGTTACAGCCACATAAGCCTGCAAAGCAAAGGTGGTTTCTATACGAGCGCTCCTCTCGCAAGGGAGTCGCAGCTTGACATCCACTCGCCCTGCATGCAAGGCAGCAAGCACAAGGACTGCACTTCAATCTTTTCCAGCTTTGCTGAAGTGTATGACACCCGCCTGGGAAAAATACTCAGCTTTTCCTTTAATGGCACTTCATTACTGGTTCAATGTATTCCTCCTCTCGCTCCCTCGGGCTAGCAGGCACAGGCTATTACTACCGTTAGCAAAGGCTCCAGGCACTGGCCAGTTGATAACACAAGTTACAAACACTGGTAAATGCAGCTGGAACAGAAGAGCAGTATTCTGGAGCCTGGTTAAAAAGTCTGACCAATGGCACAGACCAGTGAGGACCTGTGACTAAGATGTGCTCCCCAATGAAAGTGAAAGGCCTAGCATGTAAATTATGATTTCCTGGGCATTCTTCTTCTAAAACCCATCCTCTGTATTAAATCAGCAAATCGCCACCCTCCTGTCCTCTGTTCAAACCCTGGGATTCAAATTTGAGTTTATAATGCTTACATTTTGGTGCATCTCAAAATACCACAGAGAATTGCTCTTTCCATGGCACAACTTACTCTCGGACAGTGTAATTGCCTGCTGTGCCTCTGTGTTCGTCACTGGGTTAAAAGGAGAGCACACGAGGCACTGCCATATTTTAAAACCCCTGCTGCTGAATGGGTCATTTGAATTCTGCTGGACAGAGAGATGTCCACACTCTGTAACAGCCAAATGGCCCCGTGACTGTAAAACCTCAAGGACGAGGTGTGAACTGATTTATCCCTCAGCGTTCTCAGCCCAGCCACCCAAGGTATTATATGGGATTATCTTCTGAAACTGCAGGGAATATTTGGAAACAAAAATCAAGCTTCCTCCAGAAGAAAGAGGAATTTCCTATTACCAGACCCCGGATATTTTTATTTCCACCATGTGCAAGCAGCCATGGAATGAACTTCTAAGCCCTACGCTCTATTTCTACAAAGCATTTGCTTGCCTGTCCTTAACATCGCTGTACTAGACATACCCTTTATCTCACTAGCAATATTCTTTGACAAATATTACATATAAATTCTCTAAAACGAGGAGGAACTTTGAAAACCACTTATCCTTAAATGCACAGGTATTCTTAGCTCTTCACATATGAATAAGAAGGATTTGGCTCATGAACCTTACAGTACTTTCATAATAACTCTTTTTCAATTTCACCCTCTGTGCACAAAGTTCTTCTGAGCACTTGGGAAACCTGGAAATGAGCGTTTGCTTTCTCACATGCACACAGCTAGAAAAGATCCTGGACTGGTTGAACTTTATCCAGCCTCTCAGAGTTAATGTTTTAAGGCTACAGGAGAAAATACAGTAGGCTGAATGTTAAAACATATTAAGGTTTGGAATCTAGGGAGGAAAGATTTTGAAAGATTTTTTTTGGGATCTAACTTCACTGTATTTTACAAATAAAAGCTTTTAGTAACTATGTTGGCTTTGGCTAACTGTTCAGGAGCACATGAGACTGCTCAGTTTGTACCAGGGTGTTGCTAACTAGATTCTTTGGGAAAGAGGGAGGCAATTGTTTAAGTCCTGTCAGATGCATCACTCCTTGTGCTGTTACAAAACCAACCTATATTCAATCTAAAATGATTGCTAATAAGTATTAACTCCTCTACCAATTGTTCCACTTCAATCATGTTTTCTCTTGCTGTCCTTCATCTAGATATTTTTAGCATTATAATTTTTTTAAGCTGTGACTATCTGTTCGGTTGCTTCTTCTGTGTACATCCCTTCCAATTATCTTGGTGGGTATTTTTCTCTCAATCCCCTAGAATGGGTTTATTTCTGGTTTACTCTTCCCTGTTGGTTTCCATGTGGTTATGTGGGAGGCTGCACATTCTTTATCAAAGCAGAGAGCCATGATTAGTCCATTCAGAAAATGTAAATGCAGCCTTCTGTGTTATGTAGTGCTGGAGAAGAAGAGATAGAGTGTAAGGAGCAATAAAGGCAGTCAATAATAGAACAGAGTGTTAAGCCCTGTAGGTAGGCCTGGATGATCTCAATGACGTCCACACTTCACATTTCTAATGGAGCTAAATAAACATGCTGAACCTGTGTACTGCTGTCTGGGGAAAGCTAATCAGAGTGCAATCCAGTCCTGCTGAAGCAAGTGAAATCCACGGCGATTGTGCAGCCTTTGCAGTTAACATCCATTTCGGTTTGTATCTCCCTTTCTGTGTGTGTGCCATTATTTATCCCAAATTTCAGACTCTCTAGCCTCAGCTGTTTCTGGCTGAGATGTCCCAGGAGCTGGAAACACACTTAGTAGTTGATAAATACATGTATTTGATTTTGCTCACTGCTTCAGGTTGCCAACTAACGCTGGGGATGTATCAGCAAAATCAACACTATTGAGAATGCACTGCTCAATTTGCAGCTTTATAGAAAAATGAACCCTTCACCAACATCTCAGGTTTTGCTATCATGCTCCTCTGAATGCTGCAGCTGAGACTCCATACCAGAAAAGTTAAATTTATTACCCAATATATCACACATTGCAAATTACTTGTCTAAACTGCATCCTCGCCCCAAACACTATTTAGATATCTCAGGCAATTTGGAGTTTTAGCAGATTGAGATTCTGTCTGTAACAAGCATTCTTCTGACCTCCCATTACCTCTGCATCTGCGTATTCCAAGCTTTTACATGTTTGTATGACAGTCCAGAAAAATGTGATTACCTACAGGATTACTGAAATTTAGATTTAGGTTGGATTTCCAACCTTTTAGTCTGTTTTCTCTGGTGACCACTCCAGGCAGGAATACCTCTGAGTTACAGACTGATCCACATCCTTGGGAATCAGTGCTCTCCCACATCAGAGAGAACTGGGTGCCTCCTGCCAGCCTGTTCTCCTTTAGACATTTACACACAGCTTTAGGAGTCAAATTTTAGTCACCCATGATTGAAAAGCTACAATTACAAAGATCTTATTAATTTAAAAAGCATTAAAAATAGAAACACCACCCCACCCCCACAGATATATGATTAAACAGCAAGAATCACCCTGGTCCCAGTACATGAATCATTTATCATCCCCATGAGGTTATGGATGCTTTAAAAACATGTTTCAATTGTACAGGAATACTTTAGCTCACCATGACTGAGTGAATGGGCTAGGCATATGCAAGGTCCTTATTTGCACTTTCTTAATGGCAAACCAACAGTAATAACTAGAGGGTCTGAATTAGCTTATTAACCAGGGAATCAAGTAGTTGACATCAGAATCCCCATGCTACTAAGGATTCCTGCACTTCCTTATTATTGGTTTATTTTGTAAAGCATGCATCTCAAGCTGGTCATGACCCATGACTGGGGATTCTGGACCTCTGCTAGTGTAACAGGAGGTTATTACAGCATTACAGTTATTATTATTATTATTTTACAACTGCACACAAAGGTGCCAGTGAACCTTTAGGTTTCCCCTGGTTTTTCTTTTCTAGGAAACTAGACTAAAAGAGCAGTCCTTTCCTCAAATCTTGCAAAGAGTTGTAAAGCAGGCTTTAATATTTCCACAGACAGCACTGGGGCAAAGGCTGGAGCTAGAGTTGGCAGGTGGAAAGGACCCCTGGGTGTGGGTCTGTTTCCAGATTGAAGACAAGGGCTGAGAGTAAATATCAGCACATTTGGTCACACGCAGTTTCCATCCACGTCGCTGGCTGTTGTCCCAGCTATAGCTCAAAGTGTCTGCACGGCCCTTGGAAGACACTGAGCTTAGAATATCTGTTGGTAACTACAGGGCTTGCTTCCTATCAGTTAATGAGTACTGGGCATTGGAGTTCTGCCTATGGATATTTCTGAGCACAGATCATACAAGAGTAGGCTAATGCATTTAAATTGCAAGGCAGGCGTGCTCTCAGGGACTCCCCTGGGAGCTGGGTCAGGCTCTCAGAGATACAAGACAGGGTATTGAACTAGAAGCACATAACTCACTGGCTTAAATAAAATAACATCAGCTTTACACAACTGTGTATGGCTAAGGGTGGTGTGTTTCCATCACATAAAATCTTTCTCAGACCCATCCTGGCCCTTTGTGTTCCAAAGAGCCCGTGGCATCGTGCAATATGTTTTATATCCAAAACAATTGGAGGAATCGAGGAGTACTTTGCAGGATAAGGTATCACACCAAGAATCACAATGACTGCACCCCAACGAGGGCTCAGTTGGCATAAACATCTTTCGAGGGAGATGTGAGGAAACTGGGAAAATGTGGCTGTCCTTGTCATGAAAGCGTGCATATAGAGCACGTTGGGTGGAGGAGGCAGCACTCTTAAAACCTCTTATTCTGACATCCCCAATCACAACGTTGGTTCTGGAGATCTGTAGGAACTAGGACTAGCTGAAAACTTCATGGCCAAAACCATTTCCCCTGAGAGCTGAAATCAATCAGTATTTTGCAGAGAGCAACGTGTCTGATTCTGATGCGAGTGAAAAAAAAATCACATGAAGTCACAGGCAGCAGCACCAAGCCATGATTACACAGCAGACCACACCACTTACAGACAGTGTATTTTTTTCTTCCTGGAGAGAAAGAACTACAGGCTCAAGGAGGGGCCCTGTGTCTGCAGGATGAACATCACTCCTCTGCGCTGTTAAAATGCACTTCTTTTAGGGAGACACAGGCCAGTGCTGCTGGAGGCTTTCCTTGGACTTCTGTGCTTGTTTCACCTTCAGCAAGCAGGGCATGTGTGCTTGGACCATGCACATTTTGCTTTTAGTCTTCTCCACCCCCTTATTTATATATTGATGATGAATTAAACAGTCACTGAAGAGAGCACTGGATTTAATCCTGCCTGAACTTTCACAATAACTTGTACCTAGTGCTCCATAATTAAAAACATTAGTGGCTCCTTCTAACATTTCACCTGAAAGAGTATCTGCTCCCTGCCAAATGGGCTGGAAATATTCATGACATTCTGGAGCTCTGTTAATGACTTTGTGGATTAAAGGAATATGGAAATAATATGGAATTCATAACTAGAGCAGGTCTACATTACTGGATTTATTGTTTTGCTGACAGTGTAAAATTCAACAAGTGACACTTTGGGAGCAGCTGCTGAGTGTGCACAGTGACCCCAGAGCTACAGCAACACAGGCAGGAGCCCTGGTTGTCAGCTGGTCTCAAAGTGGCTCCACTCTGCTGAAAACCAGAAAACATGGGCAGCACTTCACTCATTCCTTGCCTTGAGGTTTGCAGAACCCTCCCAGAGCCCCTTCTGCCTTTAAAACTAAACGTAGTGTTCATGCAGCAAAGGCCATGGCAGAGTTTATAGAGGCTACGAGTCCCAACATAACCAGTCTGTGCTGGCTGGCGTAGTGACAGGTCCTGTAAGCACTCCTCTCTGACCAAGCAGACTTCTCCGCAATTTTGAAACTCAAATGACTCAAATAATTCAAAAAACTGAACCTCTCTTGAGCAGTGGAGCTTTGAATAACCTTTTTCCCCAGGTAGGAATCTGTCAGTGATGCTAGCAACAAGTCATGTGGAGCACAGGGGAAAAATGTGTCTTCACAAGGTTTCTACCAGCTGTTGGATGAACAGATTCTGCTCTCCCGTGGAAGAACCAGCCCAAAGCCATGGAGTGAGCAAGGGATGCTCTAGCAACAGGCTGGAGACCTGGGAGACCAATCTCTTCTCAGGCTGTGAGCCACACATGTGCTGTAGTTAGACTTCAGAATGCTAATGAGCTTGCCTGAATTTTAATGAAGGCCTAAGGGAGAAGTTCTGTTGAGTGCCTTCTGCCTAGTAAAAACCAGCAGGACAGATAAAAATCTTAAACCTCTTTCCTAACATCTCAGCTCAGGACAAAGCAAAACAGCCACGCATTCACCTCAAAACAAGTTGTACCAATGCTGATGGAAGCAAACCACCCACTTCCCTGTGGGCTGGGTCACTCATAGGGGGTCTTTGAGGAGACACAACAAGAGGGCTATCTTCTTCTGCTGTCACATGTCACAAAACATGGGAGAACTTCCTGTCACATCACACCTTTCCTTAGGTTGGCCAACAGGCTGGGGGGAGGAGATGCCTGGCTCCTTTTCAGGCTGCTTCCCTGCTGTGTGCCCCAGGGAAAATAGGGGTGTGAGAGAGGAGTCCCCACACTGTCATCACAGGAGGACATGCCTGCGAATTCCCCCCGCCTGTGAAGTGTGAACAGCACCAGGAAATGGGTTCTATCTATTGATCACTCTCTGTAAAATTTACACTCTGTTTTTTTTTATAACTGATTCCCTGGCGTTCTCAGGTGAGCTTTAGTTGAAATACTGCATGCAGCTCTTTCTCACATGTTTGCCTGAGATCCAAAAGCATATCCTACCTCTGCCACACAACCTGAGGGCCAATTCCATTTGAAATCATGACCAAACTCCCTGTGGGAAGAAAATCGTGTCTGGGAGCAATAATTCTTCATTCTTCCAAGAGCACAAGCTTTTGCATCACAAGTAACAGTGAAAAAGATCTGCTGCCTAGTGAATTTCTGCCTCCATGAGTAGACCAAATGGGACAAAAAGGGGACACAAAGATGCACCAGCATTAGAATGGAAAGACAGATTGGAGAGGAAATACATAGTGCCTATAGAAAAGGTAATTTTGCATATCTGGAAGACATTTAAGGAGGTTAGAGCGAGAAGCTCAGGCAAACACTTGTCATGGAATGGCTGTGGTGCAGAGCAGGAGCCACAGGACTCTCCAGGTCCTTCCCAGCACCGCGGCCACAACAACAGACGCCGATGTACAGAAGCTGCTGATCCAGCCCAATTCCTCCGTGGCTGAATGCCCACTCTGGGGGAGATGTGAAGTGAGAGGCCCAGCACCAGAGGCATGTCCTTCTTCTGCTCACATTTGGCTCGCAAAGATGACAGAGGTGGGATTTAAGCCGAACAGTGGAGCTGATTTGGGTCAGGGATTAAATGATTAAAGATCATTAGGATTTGAAATTTGAGGAGCACTGGCTGATCTGCACAGAAGGAATGCACGGAGCCTCCTCGCCCCTCTGCTGATGGTAGCCTGCCTTTGTGCTCACTGCCCGTGAGGGACAGGCTAGTAATTCATCTGCTGTTTTCTGGAAGTCTCAAATGCAGGGAAATGTCACTGGGAGCAGGGAGTCCCAGGAACGGCGTGCTGATTGACACATCTTCATCAAATCTGCTACAAAGAGTCTGTTCAAAGGGACTTATTAGTCATATGTGGTTTGGGGCAAACATGAGCCATAAGAGGGAAAAAAGGGGAAAAATAGCTCTCCTTTCCTCTGGAATTCACTTCTTTTGGCAAACGTTTTTGCAAACAAGCTTAGTGCTAGGAGTGGCAATGAAAAGAGCAGATGTTAAATGAATGTTAGATGGCATAAGTGGAAGGCAAATATTTGATCTCCTCAATCTGAATTATTATTATTTACTTTAATAAAGTATGGCAGAAGGACTCAGGGCTGGAACACCCTTGTGCTAGGTGCTGCACAAACACAGCAAGCCTGACTGGAGGGGGAAAGAAAAAAGATTTATTCAACTAAGAAATAAACACAATCTATTTCTGCAATCAAATTAAGTTATACACTGCAAATGCCAAGCACCAAAATGTACAGTGAACATCAAACAGATAAAACCGAATAATTAAAAAAAAAAATAAATCCTTAAACCTTTGCCACATTTCAACCAGTACTTTCAAGTATTTTGTTCAAATTTCAGCTGCCTCTATACATAACTACTGGGGATGGGGAGTGAGGAGATTCAACCTCTCCAATTCCTCAAAAATAATACAGTTAGCTCTACTGCTGATCAAAGCTTATTTGCAGACATTAGTGGATGATCTCAAACACATAAATTCTAAAAGACAACAGATCACCAGTATCATAAGGCTGGGAATTTATTAGATTAGTCAGAGGCTCAGACCTAGGCAGAGAGATTTGCCATTAGGATACATATAAAAGAATTAAGAAAAAAAAAAAAAGGGCTTTTGTACAGATCAGGATGTTAGGTCTATAGCAATGCAATATTTAGTAAGAACTAAAGTCTCTCTAGTCAGACCTGTCTCTGACAGTGTAAGAATGCAGAACTGATATGCAATGCCTATGCTATTAATTCACCATCCCATCCGCAGCTGCTACAGATTTCATTAGATCCTGCATTAGAACCTGACTGTTGCCACAATTTGTTTCCAAACAAGCTCAACATAAAAACAAAGACCCATTCCAAAGATTCAACAAATAAATTTTTCACCTTTAAACACTGAAAAAAAAATAAATCAAGATCTGTGTAATATTTCTGGTTGGGTTTCCAAAGTCAAAAGCACATACAGTCAGAAATGATTTTTTAAAACACCCCTGTCTGCCCATCCTTTCCACCAAGCTGAGAACTGTTTAAGTGGGCTGCGTTTGGAGCAGCTCCAAGCTTGCAAAACTCTTAATCTGCCAAATGCTCAAAAGATTAAAGCTTGCCCTATACCCACATATTCTTAAAGAGTAATAGAAATCAATGGCTCCACTCCAGCAGCCTGCCAGGCTGGAGTCAAATCTCTCTCCTAGTGGGTAGAGGGAGTGATGGGGTTTTCTGGAAGGAGATTATTGCTGGAGGAAACTATTTATACCTGCATCCATTCTGGAAGGAGAACCAGTGATTTGCAATGCAAACTGCCCTCCTGTGCTTGAGCTTTGACCCCACAGATCCTAAAAAGCTCATGTATATAAAAAACCAACAACCCAACCCACTGCAACTTTTCCTCGCAGAAGTTTAGGTTTTGCTGTTTAATATATTGGAATATGTTGAAATCTGAAAATTCCAAGTAATTTCTGATAAAACCCCCATGACAAGCTGCAAGTCTTGTGTAAAGAAAAGGCCTTTTTACAAATGGAATCTTCTTATTAGCAGAAAGACAGGCTGAAGCAAGTTAAATGTGCATTTCTCCACCCCTAGGGAGGAGATCACTGAGTTCTTCCCTTCCATCAGGGCTTGCAAAAAAAACCCTGGCAAGCCTTTAATTAAGGGTGAGATTTTCAAAGGACCTGACAGCAAGAAGCAGTCAGTTCCCAGTGAAATTCAGCCTTAGAACATCCTTCTCCAAATGGACCAGGCTAATGTGTGTGCTGGGCTTCAGCAGGGAGGCCAGGAACACACTGTGCTCCCTCCGTGCTGCTCCTGCCAGTACCACAGCAGTCCTGGGAAACGTTCTGCTCCATCAGCACCGTACCCAGGGACAACGGGAAGAGAGGAACTTTTTCCCTCTCCTCCCTGCAATGTAATTCCAAACTT
Source organism: Podargus strigoides (assembly GCA_028020825.1). NCBI lineage: Eukaryota > Metazoa > Chordata > Aves > Caprimulgiformes > Podargidae > Podargus > Podargus strigoides. The sequence goes on from CM051646.1 coordinate 1,203,539, forward strand.
GGGTGAAAACTCACAGCATCATGGGGAAAGAGGGATGATTAATGCACTGATACCACAGATGGAGAACTGAAATCGAGTGAGCAGGAATCACCCTGGCAGTTCCCGAGTTACAAGGCAAGAGGATGATGCTGGCACCCACCCCGTGTTCAGGGAAAGGAGCTCAGGCTGCTGTGGCTCCCTGCACCCCCTGTCCCAGTGCTGCTGCTGGGGAGGTGGGGATTCACACCGCAGGGTTAGTGCAGAGCGCTCCGACAATGCAATTATCGAGGAGGAGAGCGCTGGGAACAGAAAATATTGTGGCATCAGCGAGAGGAATGGTGAAGGTCGGCGAGTCAAAGGCCGATGTGGCAGGAGGGCTGTGCACAAACCCGTGCTAGCAGCACTTCGGAGCACTTACAGGAGGAGTGCTTACACGAGGTGCTTCACAACACGCTCGGGGACATACGCACGCCTTCTAGCAGGAAGATGCAATTAGATACTGCACAACTCCAAGTGAAATGCAGCACTGGTTCTGCATCAGCAGTGAGCAATAACTGCAGTTAGAATGCCTCTCCTTTGTATCTGGAATCACAAAGGGTCTGAGGAAGGGGGAGCTGTATGGAAAGGCAGGAGAGGAAGGAACTTGAAGAGGCTTTTGCAAGGAGCTGGTGAGAACTGTTGTACTGAATGGATACGAAGGCTGCACAGTGCTGAGGTTACAATTCAGCCCCCCAAAAAACCCCCAGCCTTGTCAGGATCTTTGTCACTTATTTCTGTACCTCTATGTGCAGTGCAGCTGAGCTTACTGCTGGTGTATTATACTTATTAAAGACTTACCATCGAGAAACTTCCTGCCCTCGTTGCATTTAAGTTTGCCCGGTGCTGCCTTCGGAGGAGTCAGTGCTCAAAGCTGCCTCCCTGGCAGGACCTCATCAGTCACGACTGCCAAACCCCTGCTGCATTTGCACGTCCTACTCAGTGCCTGGGGGAGTCAGGCTTATTTAAAGCCACCAGGACTTTGCTTGTTGTGTTGTGGCTGGCTGATCCTGGAGTGTCAGGTGCCAAGGCAGGTGGCTGGGAGTCCTATGGTTCTCAGGTCAATGCAGATATTGCAATATTTTCCTAATTCCTGACCTTTCCTCCTCCTTCTCAATATCTGCAGACACTGTTCCCTGTGTAGGACTGGATGGGAAGAGGTTCTTACTCACTGCTAGCTGTTAGACACCTTCCTGGCTCTCCAGTGAGCCATGACCAGGAATTCACAGCGTGGGTTATCAGTTCTGGGCTTACATGCAAGAAATAGTAAAACTGCTCCAGAAGCTGCTTTCCTTTGCACAGTGCTCCTCACACTTCCCCCCTTCTCTTTCTCTCCCACCACCCCTCCCTACTCCAACAGAAAGTTATTTCCCTCGATGAGAACGCATTCTCAGCCGAGCCCAACAAACAGCACCAAGAAGCATCTTCAGGAGAGAAAGGATGTCAGTTTGACAGCTTTCCTGTGGCCCATCGACTCCAAAACTTCAGAGGAAAATGACAATACTCAGGGAGGCACTGTACTGTGCAGATTTCACCTAGACATTGATTTCTGTGAAACAGAAAAGCCTTTGGAGCAAATCTGTCTCTGAACACCTTCCCCACATGGTCCTAGGCTGGACTGAGTCCCCTGGTGGGTACATCTGGGTACCAGCAGAGGGAAAGAGGAAATCTGATGAGAACTGCGTGCACGAAATACCTTTGGGGAAGGGAGGCAGGGACTGTTCTGAGGCTGCTCTGGAAGCATCTGCCATCAGGATATTGTTGCTGGTGACTTTGGTTGCTGTTTTCCTGTTAGGTCTGCACAGAGCTCAGTCACTGCACGTTTTGGCAGCCAGCTCAGATCAGCTCCAAAGGCCACACATCTTTACCAAACAGAAACCAGCTGCTGCAATGACACACATCTGCTAGCCACTGATGCTAGCTCAGGGTCAGGCCTGGGAACATCTTATGCCTGAGGGTGTTTGCAAACAAGAGTAAAGACCAAAAAGAGCATTACACCTTTCCTGTTTCTGAGAGGAAAAAAAATATGTTTGCACTGAATCAGGGCATCTCTGCCCCAGCACAAAACCAAGAGGAGCAGAGGGCAGCCCCAGGGCATTATGCAAAGAGAAGTGAGCTGTAGGTACGTGTTTCTGCTGTAGCCTTTCCCCCCCTGCTTCCCAGCGAGCTCTCTGGCACATCCATCTCTACACGACAGAGCAAACTCTGCTGCTCTGCTTAACACACACTGCATGTTTCAGACCTCACCAGAAAGACAAACGGTTTTGTTGCTGCCAGTTATGAACATTACACATTTGCCAGGGAGATGTCGTGCTTGTTTGCCAAAAATGTAATTAGATGATCAATCATGAGGAGCCAAGGAGAAATACCGACGTTGCAAACAAACATATTTTTCAATTTGCTCTCTGAAAAGAACGGGGAGTTAGCTACAAAGGAGAGGGAAACTCTGGCTCTGCATCCCTCCACCCTGGCTCTCTTCTCTCTGGTGTTTCCAGCAGGCAGTAGCAGCCAGACAGATTTCCTCCAGTTGCTGAACAACATCTGGAAAGCATGGGGGCTTGTTGAGAGGGGCTGTTTTCCTCTGGATGGCAAACTGCTTCCCAGGGCAGCACTCCAGGGGTGCTGCAGAGGGGGTTAGCACAGCCCTGGGTGTGTGCCTGGCCCAAGGGAAGGGGAAAGCAGCAGAGATGCTCTGTGTGATGCTGCTGGCATCAAACACCAGGCTGCAACCTTGCTGCTCTGTCCTGCCCTTGACCTCCCAGTAAATCCATATCTGGATCAGCTCAGCCATACTAAAAATCTGTGGGGACTCTGTCGGGGAATTAAAGTGGCTTTACTGCAGTTAATTCACAACAGGAATTTGTTCCGTTTCAGGACTCTACCCACATCTGCATCCAAAGTCTTGGGTAAAACTGAGACTGCTTTGGCTCTGGCTGTAGTGCTCAGTGCACAGCGAGGTGCCACTTGCACTGCCTTTCCTCTGTGTTTAGGAGCCCTTCCCTCTCCCTCCATGTGAAAATGCAGCTGCCTGGACAAACACAGTAAAAACTCTCATTTCTAGTCAGCTTTTAAGTGCTGCTTTCTTCTCTACTGAGAAACTGTCAGCAGTAAAAGAACTGCTCCTTAAAGCAGCACTGACAGACTCACCAGACTCCAGTGGCCACCACGGTGCTTCCCAGTGAGGCCAGTTCTGGGTCTGGAGAAACTGGCCTTACTCTGGGACTGAAAACTCAAACTCTCAGGAGTCAGGAATTAACAGAGGTGCCCACATTACTGTAGCTGTGTACCACATGGATATGGACTAGACACAGCCTTTAATTGCGTGGTCACAAATGACACTGCTTTACTTTTGCTGTTTCATGCAAAATATTTGCAACTTTTGTGTGTTTCGTTTCCCCAGATTGAAACTTGTTTTTTTAAATAGAAACACCAAACCTTATGTTTGAGCATTGTACAAATGAAAGTGGTTTTATGTTCCTCATGATGACCTGCTGTATGAAAAGACAAAACCAATTCTGTGTTGTGAGCTGCAGGTAGAGCTCAGCAGGAGCCAGAAGAGGAGCAAGGGGCTGATCCTCCACATATCAAACCAACCCACTCCTTTTATACTTTCAAGATACTTTTCTACATTCCTGCCTTTTTCTCCATCCTGCATTTTATGCATGTTTCTGCCTTCTCTAGATAGTTTTGCATTATCAAAGGGCAACGGGAGAAAAGAAAAAAAAAAACTGTTGCTGCATTTAGCATTGATTTTTCCCCTTCACTCTGAGTCACATAAGCTAACATTTAATTAATTTCTGACACTTTGACAGTTTCTAAGACGACATTTGTAGAGCTATCAAGTGCTGCTGATAGCACTGTCAGACAGACACTTTTTGAATTATCAGCTATTAAGGACCCATATGCAACAAATTTCCAAGGATTATTATACAAATTGTTCTTTGAATGAGAAAAGCACACAAAAGCTCAGTGAAACATAAAGAAACCATTGTTCCCAGGTGAATTTGATATTTGCAAATGTTTTGCTATTTTGATCGCTTACATGGTTTAATAAATTGAATTCTCTTTGTCTCTTTTTAAGAAAATTAAATGGCCTGCTTTGGGGTGTCTGAGAACATGGCCAGATTTTCAAACCACTGTGGTCCTCATGGAGATACAGCTTGGGAAACATGGAATAGTTGATTTTAGGAAGTGAATGAGGTCCATTCTAGATCTCTCAAACCAGAAACCCCAAACTCTCCAGCAGCTTTTAACCAGCTCTTGCCTTTACATGCTCTCTGACACGTCACCATTTCAGGTCCAGGTAGAGATTGCAATACTTTGCTTTTAAACACACAAGCAAACCTGGCAAGGAGGTGAAATGGTCACTGTGGGTTAATGCCATAGCAGAGCCCCTCTGCAGCTGTGGGTGGCAGTTTGGGTAGGACAACTCTATCTGTGCTGCCCTGACCAGACTCATTGACCAGTTGACAAAGCAGCTCTGTTTCAACAGATGGGGCAGGGCTGTATTTCACCTTGCTCAACAGCACGGCTATGACTTGGTGTTAGCGTTTGTCTGGCTCTGCTGTATGCCAGAGCCCTGTTATTATGATCAGGCTGCTCCACTTGCTTGTCCTTGGAGCATCTGGCACTAGCAGACCTGATAAGCTCAGGGAACCTGTTGACTCATCCAGTGAAATTCAGCTCAGTGCTCCTCTCCTTGTGGCCCCCAAAGGCAGGCACAGGCACACACCAGTCAGATCTGAGCATCTCCTGTTCTGCCTGTACTCTTGGCTCAGTGATGCAGAGCACAGGGATGATTTGCAGACTGTAAGCCTGGGACCTGTGCACACCTGACATGGAGCAGTAGGTGGTTGGGGAAGGTGAGAGGAGCTGACACAAAAATCCCAGGGCTGAACCGGCTGTAACACAGAATAACTCCAATCCCTGGCCACAAAAACCTGGGGGATGAACTCAAAATAGAAATTAACTGCTTGAATCCCTACCTAGGTATCTGACCATCAGTCCAGCCTCCCATCTGGGTCTTCATCACATTTCCAGTCACTCATCTGCAGACAGGAATGCAGGGCAGGGGGGAACAGGCTCCAGAGAATCCCAAGAGTGAGGCAGCACACGCTCAATTCTGTTATTTTTATTTCACATGTTGGCCTTTGACTGTCTTTTCCACATCTTTGCATCAGGGTGGAGCTGGAACCTCTCACTTTTACCTCCATGGATCCCCTAAACCTCTCTTGGTACAACAGTAACATCGGTGACAGGAACTGGAGCAAGCCACTCAACGAGTCCCATGCAGACCAGAAGCCTCAGTACAACTACTATGCCATGCTGCTCACCCTCCTCATCTTTGTCATTGTTTTTGGCAACGTGCTGGTGTGTATGGCCGTGTCCAGGGAAAAAGCCCTTCAGACCACCACTAACTACCTGATCGTGAGTTTAGCAGTGGCAGATCTCCTGGTAGCAACTCTGGTCATGCCTTGGATGGTCTATCTGGAGGTAAGTGACCCACTTTTCTTTTGCAGTACTGAATGTTTCTGGTGAATGGGTAGAAAAAGGGAAGGTTTAACTGCCTGGACATCAGCTATTTCAACATCTCCTGCATTTCCCAAAACAAAAATGTTTTTAATTCCCTAACAGCTGATCAGGTTTTTCCAGGAAATGGACATGACAGGCTGAACTGAACACACACTGCTGTTCAGAGGGCTCAATTACAATCCATTTGCATTGAAAATCTGACCTTTAAATAGAGATGTTAAGAGCAGAAAGACCCCAATCTTGTTTTCAAAACTACATAGATGAACTTCCCATTCCCAAGCATAACAATGAGTCTGAAAAGCATCATGTGTGTCACACTAATACACCACAGTAACCAAACCCCTGTTTCTGAAGGGCTGCAGCAGCAGGAACAGGTGATGGTAGAAGTAGGATGTAACTCCAGAGCTTTTGTGTCACAACACATGAGAAACAGAACCACAAGCAAGCCACTTCTCACACTGCTGCCGTTAACACGTCACTTTTGTCACAGAAGAGCTCTATGCTTCTGCACACAGAGCCACATTTGAGTGGCACTGTGGTCTGTGAAAGCCAAATGCTCCCAAGACTGCCACCTGTTTCCTTGATGGCAAATGACTCTTGCAACAGTATAAACAGCCTGAAAGAATGAAATGCATCACTAGAGGGAAGAATAAGAGAAGACAGACAGGCTCTCTCCCTTGGACCCCTCCTCTGGGATGCTTCACCCAGCTGAGAGCTGGTGTGCTGGTGGCAGTCACAGCCACGAGAGAACGAGCAGCAGTGAGACTGAAACTACAGTGAGTTTGCAATTAATTTTCAGGCACTTGTTTATGAGAGAAAACGATAAAACAGCATGGAGAGCAGGGGAAGAAGCCATAATCAGTTAGCCCATTAAGTATTAATGCAAAGCAAAACAAACCCACTGACGTGACACAGCCTGTCACGCTTCAAAGATGTAGAGCATCGTGCATCTGCTAAAGCTTATTAACATGACCACAGGCTGGTTGTGACTGCAGTCAGTACCTCTGGGACCAGTTACACTCTTCCATTATATTCCTCTTTTACAACAACCCGTTTTAAGCAGAGGTTTGTGCTGTGAGAAGCTCTTGCTCTCTCAGGCCCAGTGGTAAAATTCTCTCTCACACTTATTTGCATGTGGAGGAATAAAGCACAAATGATGTAAGATGCTTTCCCCTTTCTGGGCTCATTTCCGTGCACGGAATTGCTCATGAACATCAGATTCTACATCTCAGCAATTCTTATTCGTTTTTAATTTACTTTTGCCCTTTCTGCTCTTATCCACCCTCTGCTAAACCTACTGCTGGCTTGAAGCAGCAAAAAAGCCATGACAGATACCTGCTGACAGAGCCAGAGCCACTGGGCTGAGTGGGTTAGGCACACTGTGGTCCCTCTCTCCATCTGCAATCTGAACTCAAACTGGCCACAACCCTTTGTTCTGTAAATATCTTAATTTTTTTAGTTTGTGTCAAAAAAAAAATAAAATCTTTTTTTTTTTTAAAAAAAAAGTCAGCCTCAATGCAAACAAATCTACCTCTGAACTCCTGAGGTTTCTCTTACATAAACGAAAGCACTGAGAGAAAGACCTGCTACAGTTTACAGCATTTCCTGCAAATTGAAACTACACATTCAGGAAAGTGATTTTGCAAAGGCTTATATCTGGCTGGAAACCTTTGCCTTTGGGCAAATTCTCGAAGTTACTGATGTAACTGCCTATTAAATGCTTTTTTAATCACCGAGTATTCACCTGTCACTCAGGCTTCAATGCAGTCATTCTTCCTTCTTTATGCTGCCTATGGTTATGTATATCAGAGCAGAAATAACTGAAGAATAGATATCTTATTCATTCTATTTTCAAATGCAGTAGGACTCTATTTTTATTAGAGGGAAATATACTTTTTTCATCACGTATCAAATACAGCAATCCTAATAATTGCTATTAAACTTCATCGGCAAAGTTCAGTTCCAATAGCAAGATAAGTGAAGAGAAAAAGGCTACTGGTGACTGGAAGTGTTATCAGTAGTTCTGTGTCTTTATCACAACATGTAGTGTGTCAAAGATTTTTCACTCTGAATTAAATTCATTTTAATAAAGCCTGAGGAATTTCTACCCCAATTTTTTAAACTAAGGAATGAAGGAAAGCTCCTGCTTCTCTACTCCTGATCTTTGCTAGGTATATTGCAAAGAACTGTCTAATAGAAAGCTCTAAGTTCAATTAGTGATGCTCAGGATATAAAATTAATGTATGCAATGGTTCAGAGACCTGTTTAAGCTCCTACACACTTCACTCTGAGGAGACTCGTACTCCCTTACACCATTGGGACACGAGCCCAGGGCTGTGTTTGCTGTCTGGGCTGCCCAACTTAACAGAGCAAGAGGATGGAATTAGGAAGGAGAAAAATCACACCAGCCCTCAGGGCAGTGCTCTAAAGAATGGTTTGGATGAAGGGATGAAGCAGAGTACTTAAATGGTGGCACAGCCACAGAGGAGACAGGACAGGACAAAGCCCTCAAAGGCACTCAGTGGCAAACAACCCTACTTGACAAACAACCCTACTGACACAGCGTGTGACTGACTGCATGTGACCTGATTCCACCTGGAACTTCTGCAGACGACATTTTGATTCCTCTTGAACCAGCAGAACTCCAGCTGCCAGCAAGTATCTGTATCTTTGTGCAAAATCCTCCATTTAGAGCCTCTCAAGAGTATATCCTCAGTGAATTCTTTCCCTGACCTCATTCTCTCTCTTTGCAGGTGGTCGGTGAGTGGAGGTTCAGTCGAATCCACTGTGATATCTTTGTAACCCTCGATGTTATGATGTGTACTGCCAGTATCCTCAACCTCTGTGCCATCAGCATTGACAGGTGAGGGCTCCATGGCAGTGAGTCGTGTCAAATCCATGGTAGCAAGTCATGGCCATCTTCATACGATCTAATTGAACCTGTGACTCAGGCTTTGAAATGGTGAGAGCTAGTGTGGCTGACAGCTTAAGAGCCATTTGGAGGACCTAAATCAGGCCTGAGCAGGGATTCCATCAGAAGCAGACACTGAAACACTGAGAATGCAAATGGAATTGTCTGTATATATCCCCATTAATTCATTAATTTATATACTTGAATGATGGAGCAGACACCAGCAGGAAGGCAGTAGCTCAGGGAGGGAGGAAGACAAACGCTGTGCTCATCTGCCCTTCACCTCCTGCCTTCCAAAGCAGGGAGTGCAGACACCTTGGAGACACAAAACCCGACTCACCCCCGACTCTCTTGCTGGACCAGGCTTTCAGACACAGCAGCGAGGTGTCGCTTCCCCACGGGGTTTGTGGCAGAGTAACCCCAGGCTGGGTTTGTGTCCCCCCCAGGTACACAGCGGTAGCAATGCCAATGCTGTACAACACCCGCTACAGCTCCAAGCGCAGGGTCACCGTCATGATTGCTGTGGTCTGGGTGCTGTCCTTCGCCATCTCCTGCCCGCTCCTCTTCGGCCTCAACAACACAGGTGAGTGTTATGCCACCTGCAGCTGGCTGCTGGCATCTTCCTGGCTTTACTGGGTTCCCAGATAGCCTTCTAAGTCAGGACTAAACATGGGGATGAGGTTTTAGGCTTACTGGGATGTATCTATATGTTTTTGTCAGCTGCTTCTGGATTTGTTTCATCTCTTACTGCTCCAGACCAGTGTTTTAGATATATCAGAGCCGAGCTTATATAGAAGTTTACACAACACTTACACTAACATTTATCCACTATAAAATCAAAATCCTCCTTATATTAAAACATTTGTCCCATGAATTCCCTTTTCATATACCTTCACCGAGACAGGAGACAAGAGCTGGCTGTTCAGCCATCAGTTGCAGAGGAAAACTGGGTTACATACAGCACGGGATTACCAGGCTTTTAGTTAGGGCAAGCAATAGCCAGGGGCTTTGGGTCCCTGTGTGACTCCCTGTGAGCCAAGGGGGGTTTGCTGTTCCAGTACAACTTCCATCTGACATGGTGGTCCCCCCTAGGAACCCCAGCCCCTCACTCTGGGTATCTCCGTGCCTTCTGAAAGAGGGAGAGAGAAGGGGAAGCCAGTGCCAGCTCCTAGCAGCAGGGACAACGAGCCTGAAACTTTTTGTCTTCCAGATGAGAATGAGTGCATCATTGCCAACCCTGCCTTTGTTGTGTATTCCTCTATCGTCTCCTTCTACGTGCCCTTCATCGTCACCCTGCTGGTGTACGTGCAGATTTACATAGTGCTGCGGAAGCGCAGGAAGCGCGTCAACACCAAGCGCAGCGGCCACGGCCTGGGCTCGGACACGCGCGCCCCGCTGAAGGTAACGACACCTTGCCCTGCTCTCAGCACCCTCCATCCCCCAAAGCACCTCCTCCTTTCCCCAGACCACACTGCCAGCGCTAGGTGACACACTGGGTCACAAAGGCCGTGTCCTGTGCCACTCCGGAGCCCCAGTTGCACACTGTGGGTTAGCAGGTCACTGGCTGGTGCTCTACAGACCTCCCTGGATCTCAGGGGTGGTCCATCAGCACATCTGCGTTAGGGGCTGCTTCACTAACAGATGTCATTCCCTTTGGCTCTGCTGAGCTGGGGTTGGGGTACCCACGACTGCAGGCTGGGCTATGTCCTGAGTCAGTGCTGCTGGTGTGACAAAAGTTCAGTGGGAATTGTTTGCTTGGCTGGGCTGCAAACTACATCACTGGTAATGATAGCTCTGCAGTGAGAACAGCCTCTCAAAGCACGAGATAGGTACCTGAGTGAGTCCAGATGAGCACATTAAGTGAGACCACTTGTCCAAACGCTACTCTCACAGCACATGCTAGACCACCAGTAGGAAGGTATGGTCCCAGAGGCACCACCTCCACACTGCACTGCCCCAGAGGCCAGTGTCATGCCAAGCAAAGGAGGCAGCAAGACAGGGATAGACTACACATAAGCAGATCTTTGTGATTTCCTTCCTTTGGTGAAGAGCACAAGGGATTCTTGCCTCCATTCCTGCTTCTCCAGAGCAGTTTTCCATCACTCTCAGCACCTTAGCCACACTGATTAATTTCTGCTTCATGCCCTGTGTTTGTATTTCCACGTGCCTCCCTTACCAGCTTCCCTTCCCAATTACTATCTGCTTGTGTAACCTCTGAGCTGGTGCTTGCCCCTTAGGACAAATGCACTCATCCAGAAGACGTCAAGCTCTGCACAGTTATTGTGAAGTCCAATGGGAGTTTCCAAGTTAATAAGCGCAAAGTGGTGAGTGTTGAAGAGAAGTGGTAGCTTTTCAGAGCGTTTAGATTTCCCCTTCTCCTCTCAGGACACAAAATGAATTTATGTAGGGTGGGAGAAAAATAAACTAAGAACAAAGGTTACCATTCAATCTCAAAATTTAAATATTCTTCCCATTCCTTAGAGTGAAGCAGGGGGTTTAAGATCATAGAGCTCAAAAAGCCAGGCTAAGCTCACCTAAAGATCAGCTATAAAAGCCATGACATTTTAACATTTTGTGTCTTTGATTTTCTTTTCCTCTCTGTTATTTATTTTAAGTCTTGGACAGCATTGGCTTTCTTGGCTTTTCTTGTTGATTTTGTTTTTATTTATTTATATTCTGAAAACATAAATAAAACCTATTGGGAGTGGAGACTGTACCTCTGTCGTATCTCCCATTTCTTAGCCTCTTTGTGCAATAAAGGAGAGTCACTCACTGCAGTCTGTCAATTCCATCCACCCCAAAGTGTTCTTATCTGTAAAGACTTTACAGCCCTTTCTCCCAGCAGCTACCAAAGATGTAGGGAGGGAGAAGAGGGACTGGTTATTCTTCAACATCATCCAGCTTCACTCTGTAAGGAATGTTCATTGCTCCTCTCTGTATATTTATCTCTCTTTATGTTGTGGACATTTGATTCTTGTCCAGGAGGCGGAGAGTCACATAGAAGAGATGGAGATGGTGTCCAGTACCAGTCCCCCTGAGAAAACCATCATCAAACCAGCGGCACCAAGTAACCACCAGCTGGTTGTGCCAATTGCTTCTAATCGGGGCACCAACTCCAGCCTGCAGACACCTTTGGACAGCCCTGGGAAAGTGGAGAAGAACGGACATGCCAAAGAAACTCCCCGCACAGCCAAGGTCTTTGAGATCCAGTCTATGCCCAACGGCAAGACAAGGACCTCTCTCAAGACTGTGAGCAGGAGGAAACTCTCCCAACAGAAGGAAAAGAAAGCCACTCAGATGCTAGCCATTGTACTCGGTGAGAGTGCACGCTGGCTTCCTCTTGTGTTTCTACAGAAAACCAACAGCTACCCAGGACCAGGGCAGCCACTCTGAATGGCCAGTGTAGACTGTTTTTCCAGGCCTCCACAGAAATAATTCCACTGCTTATGTTGGAGGATATCTAGGCAAGTTAGCCAAGAGGCTGCCAATAGGAAGGCTGCCCCCATCCCAGCTAGGAACAGTTCACAGTGCTGTACAAAAGGCTCAAAGGTGTCCACCGGTGGGGTGCTCGGACTGCCAGAAGGCAGCTGGGTGCAAGGGCAGGACAGCTCATGGGCTTTCTAGACCACAAAAGGCAGCATAGCTCAGCAAGAAACTAGCACCTCCAAAAGCCAGGTTTTCTGATGTAATTGGTGTAATTATATCAGCAAAGTAGTTCTATGGTACCTGGGTACTCAGAATATAGACTGTAAGACTTGACAGACAAACAGAAAGCTTATTCCTCAGGGAAGCATTACCCAGAACCACCTTACTGTTTTCAGTCTCAAAACTTGTCCAGCTTTCAACAATCAAAACCTCTCTCTTTCCTTTTCCCCCAGGTGTCTTCATCATCTGCTGGCTCCCATTCTTCATCACTCACATCCTGAACATGCACTGCGATTGCAACATCCCCCCAGCAATGTACAGCGCCTTTACGTGGCTTGGATACGTCAACAGTGCTGTCAACCCAATTATTTACACCACCTTCAACATTGAATTTCGCAAAGCTTTCATGAAGATCCTCCACTGTTAAAAGTAAAAACAGTCAACACATTTTTAAGAATGAGGAAAGAAAAACCCAATGCCATTCACGCACAGAAATGGGCACCACGGGGAGGTCTGGAGCTCTTGTGTTGGGCACGAGGCCTACAGTGTTACAGTAGTGCCATGCCCACGCATCTCTTGGTGGGGATGTAATGAGGACCTTCATGTGGGAGGTTCTCTCATCCCACGAGGTGACCTTTGGACTCTAGGACACCAATCCCAAGGGCACTTTTCAGAGCTACCCTCACACTGTGTTTAAAGTGGAAGCAAAAATCAAGACACTCACTTGATTCTTGCCTGTGGCCATCTAACCTTGAGTGCATTAAACACAGACAGTCGCAGAGCCACGTGAAGGTCACTGCCACTACTGGCTGGTGTGTTATGTCATTGATACAATTCTCACCAAAGACAAGGCCATCTTCTCCGCTTTGCAATAGGAGACAGAGCTTGTGGAAACTCCATGCAATAGCTTTGCCTTCACCTCCAGCTGACTTACCTAGTATTAAACTGCTGAAGCCTTGAGAAAAAAAAACAACAAACCAACTTTAAGAGGTCCCCAAGTAGGCCAAGAAGGTTCTGCCACCTACAAATCCAATCCCTGCAACAATGTGGGTCTACAAGCAATGGACAGAAGGCAGAAGGGGAGCATAAGACGCATGTGGTACCACTACATCAGTGTAAATACGAATAAATAGGATGAACTGAGCAGAAGCCCAAGCCAAAAAATAGATGGAGAGGAACTGAAGAAGTGAGAGCCTGTATTGCATGGTATACATTCAGATCAAACAGGACACCAACTATCATCTATCATCAGTGAACCCAGCAGCGATTTCTGCCCACCAGCATTTCACCTCCAGTCTCTTACAAGAAGTAAGGTGAGGAGTGTTAGTGTGGTGAATGTAGAAACATGCGTGCCAGGTGAGGCGTCTGCAGCCATGTCCATCTCAGATGTGAACTTGAACAAGTCAGCTAAGTTAGGTCCAGTTCTTCTTACCTAACTTCAGGGCATCGTGAAGCCAAGGACCACCTCAGATATGGTTTGCCTATATCTCTCAATAGAGAGAGTGCAGAATAATATTGTGCCTAATTTAACTTGACAGTAAATGAGATAAAACTGTGTGTTCTGGAAAAAGCCAGAATAAAAGCCCAAGAAAGTCCCTAGCTGGACCTGCTCCTGTGTCCAAGTTGGACTCTGGAAAGGTCTGGATCTTCCAGCATCCTTTATCCTCTGATATCTATCTTCCATGAATTAAAACAATTGAAAACCCATAAGAGCATAGTTTCACCACACTGACTCTGGCATTGCCAAATCCACACTGTACTAACTGTATTCAGCTCACAATATATTTTGTAATATCTCTGTAAATAAAATATAGTAAGATGAATAAAATGACATGGAAATAGGTCTGGCTAGAAATTCCTGTAGGATCTGGAGAACTAGATGGTTACAATAGCCATATGCAGAGGCAGGCTCCCCAGTTCTAGTTACCTGCTGTCTTCTAAAGATGTTAAAACACAATCCAGAGAGCAATATAATCCCTTTTCTCTCTATGCAGTTTGTGGAATATTCACATAGCTTCTGTTTCAGGATAGATAAAGACTGCTGCCAAGGGGGGGTTCTTTTATTCTCTGCTTTTCCTATATTGCCAACAAAGCATGTTCCTGTGGGATGGACTGTGCTGGTAGAATGTGTTCCAGCTGTGTATGAAGAAGAGATGTCAAGCAGCTATAACACATGCTCTCAGCTGTTTTCTGAAATTGAAACAGGAGCCCCACCTTGATCCAAAGGTTTCCATTGTAAACCTGGTACTCCTGGAAGAGGCCGATAACCAGTGCTACTGGTATTTGGCCCGTGGACTTGTACAGCATTTGAACATGGCTCCAACTCAAGGTCTGTTCATAGCTATACATTTAAATGAAGATGCCTAAATGTGTTCAAGCTTAGTGAAGGATTTCAGCATAAAAAGGTCCTATGTATTAACTGAAAGGGAGAGTACATGCTTATCAGAGCAACACTTTGCTGACATACATGAACCAGGTGTGACGTGTTGTCAGAACAAAATATTAGGAACATGTAAGATGGGGCCAGGCACTCTCCTGTCTCAGCATTGCAAGGCACAGCTAGGGAACCTTTGTACGTTAATAGGGTTATAGGCAAGGGAAAAAACAGTTCTTAGAACCACGGGAAACTTTCCAATCCTTTTTTAATCAGAAAATTGGAAATGCTTACTCAAGAGATCCCAGGCACAAGTTATCTGGTTTGTTGGGTTTTATCCCCCCCAATTTTAACTAAGCAAGCTCACTCAGTGATGGGAATCAACTCAGACCAGTATTAATTAAAAGATTCACAGAATAATGCAAAGTCAGTAGGCTTTTTGGTGGAAAAAATAGTAACAAGCTACTGCTCAATTTTCTAATATATTTATAATTTTGTGTTCAGTATTAACCCAGGACAAAATCATCATCCTCAATGCTGTGTACATTGTCTGAAAATACTGTTTCTGAATCTAGATGCAGAGCCTTATAGTTCAACTCAACTGCTAGATAAAAAGACTCTTCCAAAACATCATGGAGGAAAAGAGCTGCTGAAAAAGGGCCTATGTCCTTCATGTGTTTGCTAACTTGGACCAAAAAAAACCCCAAACAGGTGCCAATTCTGAGAGATTAAGTGTTTGTTGGGAGAAATTACCTGCAGCCCATCCCAATGACATTTTAAGCCACACATTCCTAACACTCCAGGCTCAAAGGTACCTTGTGGGAATATCTATATCCCCACTGCCCTTGGAAAGGTGGTAATGCCATGTCTGCCTATCTCCTCTGCAGCAGGTTTTCCTTTCCCATAAACCATCTACCCCTAAAGACAACAAACTAAAGCACTTTCCGCCCATGAATCAAGCCTTCATAGCTCTTTTTGAGAGAGGACCAAAATCTATCATCACCTCTGGCTTTGCAAAGGATAAACCAAAGCCCAGAGCAAGGACAGCCTTTGCCATCTGTTTGTACAGCACCTGGCACGGTGACAACCAGCCCATAGTTGTGCTGGAAGGTGTTTGTAGAAACTTCCGAAGGTCACGAGAAGTCAGTTGTGTCACACAGGACTCCGAGGCCTCTCACCCACGGATCTGAGCCTGGCAAAGAAAGTCCT
The DNA here is from genome assembly GCA_028020825.1 of Podargus strigoides. Lineage (NCBI taxonomy): Eukaryota > Metazoa > Chordata > Aves > Caprimulgiformes > Podargidae > Podargus > Podargus strigoides. Next base: position 1,219,225 of record CM051646.1, read on the forward strand.
CGCTGTTCCTTCCACTCTGGGAATAATACTGTGTTCCCAAGGACTTCAGAGAGCGGGACTGGCTGGTGATGGTAGGGTTCTACAACAAATTAGTGAGGAGCTTTCATTTCTTTGTTCCTGAAGACCTTAAGGCCCTTGCTATCGTCCCTCTATTTTGTGATTCATTATTTGTAATTGGAGCTTTAGTTCTGCTTATTGAGTCTTCCTGTTCCTGCTTCTCTGCCCTGTGATCCACAGCTCGCCCAAGCCCGCGTGGCTCTCTGTCCCCCCCGAGCAGGTTTTAATTAAGGAGCTAATGAATTCTGCCTGCACTGTATTTGGCGCTTGCCTGCTTGCTCCCACTACAGTCATGATCCTGTTTATCTTCCTGACTAAAAGGGTAAACTAACTACAGCAGGTCTAACCAGCTTATTAATTCCTGTTGAAATAAAAAGGAAAACAGAAAAAAAAAAAAAAGCCACTACCCCAGTGGGGAAAATCTCCAGTGAAAACATGGCTCCCTGAAGAGTCAAGAATGTATAATGCCCATCACAAGTACGTGTGACACCAACAAATGTCTTCATGCAGCACTGTAATTAAACAGAGACTTGCACAAGCTACCCTGATGTTATATGCTTGTTTCTTTCTCTTCACCAGAAGCAGCACCAGTGGTGCGTAGTGCCCAGACTCCAGGGACCTGTCTATGCTGTATATGGCACAAACAACAGGAAAAAGCCTCCAGATGAGGTCTTGTATTTTTTCTGACTTGCTTTTCAAATTAGTTGCATTTTTTCTCTCTCTCCCTCACCCCATTCTGTCCTTAAGAACTCTACATTTGGCTAGACTGAAGCTAGGAGAACCAGACACGGGAAAGAAAGGGTGCAGAAAGACACAGACAGAAAGGAAAATACTCTTAAGTTTCTCCATCTCTCTTCTCCTCTGGACAGAGGCAGACTAGGGAGGATTTGGAGGAGGAAGGGATGAGAAACAGTTAAGTACCAAGCCCAGAGCAGTCACAACAGCTGCCTGTATTTACATTTTGGCACTACTCCTTCACATCTGGTCCATGGCAGCACAGGTTCAAGATGGGGACTGAAAGCCACTGCTCTCACTGGGACACCATTTGTCTACTTCAGCTGTAAAAGTTGACAGAAAGAAATATATACAAGTTAAACATAAGCACCAAGCTGTAGGAGTTTGGTTGGTAACCATAAGCAGTGGTGTGGAATCTACAAACTCAGTCTCTCGCGGGGAGGAAACAGAAGCTGTCACACCACTGTGGCACTGCAGACACTTTGTGCAAGTGCAATATTTTTAATGCTGTATTTTAAGCAGAAGTTAATACACTCCTAAAAAGACATTATGGACTTGACCTGGCTAAGCACACCTAAGGTAAGAATTCACATCAGTGGGAGTATTTCAGCTGCCCATCCCTGCCCTGAGGTCTTCAGCTTATACAGTAACCAGAATCTCCAGAGCTACTAAATTCCACTGATGCTTAATTCTCTTTGCTGTATAATCCAGCTCAATGCCACCATGACTGATGGAAAATTAGTGCTCAGATGATCCCCTGCACACTGATACACAGAATAAGTGATATTCTAAGATGAAACAACAGGACACACACCAGCTTGTTTTCAGCATGTCTAGCTCCAGCCTGCCAGGATAGAAGGCCAGCTATTCTGAGGCTCTCCCTTATAGCAAAATTTTATTTCTGAGCCTACAAAACAAGCCCAGCAAGCACTGTTCACACCACTCAAAAGAAAAAACAGAACTGATTTGTCCATCTCCTTGGGGCATTTGAGTGAGCCCTATAGTTTCAGGTCAGGTCTGACAGATTAATGGATATAGATTAATGGATATGCTTTCTGCTGCACACCTAAGGAAAAAAAAAGAAAGGAAAAAAGAAAACCAGTTGCACTTGTGAAATTAGCTCACTCACTTTAATCAAAGCTTCTTTTAATAATTAAAACTGCTCCCCCAACTCCTGTCTTTCTGACGATACCAGACTATCTGCTTCATAAATAGCTTTTGACTCATAAATAACAACTTTCTTCACCAAAGAAAAAGTGATGACGGCAGACTAAATATAATTAAGGTATAATGAATAATTAACAGACCTAGAAATGCATTTAAAGAGACTCCAGAAGCAAAGCAAAGCCCCAGCCTTTTAAATGAGGAAAAACATTCTGCGTTTCCAGGCTGCCATGCTGGGCCCATGAAAAGAAGTGGGATAATGAAAACAAGTGAGCACATTTAACCAAGCTCAGCATCACTTCCCTGCTGCATGCAATCAACTGCATCCATAGCTCTGATGAGACCATGCAGATTGCATCACTTGAGTCTCAGCTGCAGGATTTTATGCCAGACTTGCTGAGGGCAAGCAAGCAAACAGCACAGAGGTTTTGTGCTTGCATGAGAAGCCATCGTGCCTGTCTTTAACCTGGCCACTACTGAGATACTTCCACACCGCTAGGGGGGTTGGTAACATCCAACAGCAATACGTGTTGTACATTTGCAGCAAGTTTTGTACAAGTAAAGCAAAACAGAAGCCACAAATAGAGAGAAAGCTGATTAAAATAGGCTCTACAGAGTGACTGTGGAATTCAGCTGCTGTCACTTCACTGAAAAGTCCCCTCAGCACTGTTGTGCAGACAAGATGTAAAAGGCTACAAACCTCACTTGGGAGAGAATCAAGGCTTCAGGCTTGTAACTGCATCAAACATTTCGTAATAACCATGGTTAATATTTATTTAATAATGCAGCCATGAAACTGATTTTCTTTCCAGACCACGGGAAAAAAGCAAGAAAACCCCAAATGAACGTTAGCAAGAAATCTAATCCTGACTCCAAGTAACAACAGCAACACGGGAGCAAAGAGCAGCAAAGAAAACATCTGTGCAGATCTTGTGAGCGTGGACTCGAAGAGATCTCCCAAACCACGAGCTGGAAAACGTACGAGGCTAGGGAGGAAAACCCAGGAGCTGAGAGTGATGGGATGAAACAGCCCGAGCTGAGAGCTGTCTGTGTGAAGAGATGGAGAGCCAGTGCTAGTCCAAATACACCTGTACAACTCTCTCAGAACACCTCCCTCCCCTTGGGACAGCTTTACTCAAAAATAAAAGTGACTTTGATCAGGCATAATTCTTCTGGTTTGCTAGAAAAACCCAAACAGATCAGCAAGCAGCTGCTCTGGTTCCTTCCAAGAGACTCGAAGTGCAATGGCAGGAGAAGGACTTGGCTGGCAGCAGGGGACAGGCAACGCCTGGTCTGAGGCTGACATAAATGTGGTGTCATGTGCTCTGGCTGGGAGGTTAAAAACACACTCCTGTGCCCATGTCTGGGCTGGATCAAACCCATTGCACCAGGTGATCCAGTGACACACAGAGCTGATGTCAAAGAGCTGAACTACTGCTTCTGCCGCCCTATGGGCTGGGTTCACCAGCAGGGAACGGTACAGTTAATGACACAGAATAAAAGGGTTTGACCCAAAACAAACCTGGTGAGTTTGGAAATGGGCTGCAGCATCTAAACCTGCGAGTGCGCTGGCTCAAAGCAGTGTTTATGCCCCTGCAGCACTGTGCACCCACTTTGCACTGCTTTGCTATAAATGACAGCACAAGAGCAGAACAACAGGGACTCAGCTTCTGCAACATGTATCTGAATGCTGAAGTCTAGATGCAGAAGTCACACCAAATTAACCTAGGGATGCAGATTTATGACTGAGTTAGTGTGGCTTGGCAATTTACCGTGCTACAGTAACTGAGTTTGTGCATGTTCTCAGCTGGTGGCAGATGTACAGCGAAACGCTCTAGGTTACATTCCTTCATCATGTTTATATTAACATGCCTACCTTGCACTTGCTGCGAGTTAAGATTATGCAAAGAGCGATCTACTGAGGCTCAGTTAATGCATGGTAACCTGTGTAGCCATGGAGATGTGCTGTGTGTCTGAGCCACTTCTCAAAGGCAATATCCAGGTCTGTGTGGCAGGTCCTCAGGGCATCTTGTATGAAACACATCTGATTGCCTTTTGGATAAACAACTTCAGTAAATTACTTCAAAGATGAAACCAGAATCACTCAAGATGACTTCAAAGATGAAATACTGGGAACTGGGATGTGATTCAGAGATATCAGTGAACAGGAAAATGCTGGTAAGTTCTACCTTCTTCCTAATTAAAACCAACAAAGGGAAGTTTTCCATGAAGAATGATTTTGAGATGCTCTTTGCCCAGCCAGTCTGACAAAGAAAGGCTGTCTGAATAAAGCAAGATCCTTGGATATGCTGGACAGGCTAATTCATAAGCAGAAAAGGTGTTTGTGCAGTAAGACTTGTCCTCCAGCTTTTCACCCTAACTATTCCCCAAAAGCATGAAATCCATGCTTATATTTAAGGCATAATAAAGTGGATTTGAAATTTTCCCCTCTCTACAAACACAGTCAGGCCAAGCCATGGCCCAGAAGGGAGCCAGCCCCAGGTTTGCACAGCACTGGGGTGGGGAAGCTCACGCCACAGCACGGCGAGCAGTGGCACAAAGGCTTTTACTTGTTTCTTCCAGGGTTTGTGTAGAAAGCGTTTTAGGTTGCCTCTTCTGTTGGTTTGGCTTTCAGAAAACAAACAGTGGAAGGAACTGACAGCCCTGCCCTGAGCCAAGCCAAACAAAAGCCAGTCCCTCTGGTTATTTAGACCTTTTGGGGTAATCCCTTCTCTTTTGATCGTTCCTCAAGGCAGAAAGTCTTCAAGTAAACTCCAATAGGAAAGTTCTCACCTTCCACAAGCAGCGGTGTCTTGACATCCTGAACATTTTGTTCACATGAAAATGACCTTGAAAACTCCTCTTTTCCAAGAACCTCTCCAGGTTTTGGAGAAGTTCCACATTTTCTGGTTTTGCCTGTTTATTTGATAGTGGTTATTGTTTTTCTCCCTGTTACTTTTAAAAAATGTCTCAGTGGGTTCCTGTCCTGTGACATTTTCCTGCATTCACTGAAGTCTCTTGGGACAAGCCATAAACAGAACACAACTGTGTTCAGTCAAAAGGAGCAATGTATCAGCCAGCAAACAGACCTACTCAGCTCCCCTGGGAGAAACCATGCTGGGCATCAGACAATAAATATTTCTTCAAAATAAAGGCAGATTGGTCTCAGCAAAACCTTTTGGCAGATATGAATCTTTTCCAAAAAGACAAATTAATTCCCTGAACTCGTTATGAGGGTTTTCTTTTCCTGTTGGAGCAGACAGAAAAGTTTGCCTAAAGAATAACAATGAAATCTTCATGGTGATAAGAACATTCCTCTGCCTTATTAAGAGATAAGCTTGTGCTGAAGAGCAGTAAGAGTGCCCTGGCATGAGCCCAGGTATGCCCCAAACTTAAACTCTCTCAAAGTTAAATTCTATCAGTATCCATAACGTTTCTACCAGAGGATTAACAGCAGCAGAGACTCATTTTACCCTTTATTGCAGCTAATTACTGTAGCTCTTTATTGTTGACCCCTGACCAGTTAAGCTCTTCACACTGTTCCCTTGTGGAAACCAGTTAACTTAAGCTAAGCATAAATACAGGTTATTCATTAAATGGTTGCACATTTGCAGGTTTGGAACCCAAAACCCCAGTCTGTTTTTTACCTCACGTCCATAAATTCCAACTCCAATGGGTAAATCTGAGATACTTAAAGAAAAGCTACTGCATCACGTCCGTGCAAAAGCCGAGCAATTTGTTGAACGCAGCAGCACTCAGTGACTCATAAAAGCATCAGCAGCCTTCCCTGCTAACCAAACAGCACGCAGCTTTTCAAGATGAATGCAACGAGCAACTGCATCTCTACATCCTTAGGTGATAAATTCCATTCTCATAGGATTTTATTCTATTTGTAAATCACTTATGCAAGAGAGTTTGGCCCATGATCCAGGGCTTGGCAACATAAAAATGTTTTGGTGAGAGTTTGAGCCATGCTATCTCCTCACCAGACTGCCTCCATGCTGCTGAGCTCCAGCCAGGCTAGACCTGAAAGGACCAAAAGGTGTTAAACTTGCTGGGGATGAAATACCTGGTAGGAGAAAACAGCAAGTGCTCCTTGGTACCCAGTCAGGCACGTTTTTCCATCCCTCTAATGGGAATTAGCCCACATCTGCATGCAGTGCTAGAACTGGGTGGGGAGCTGCTTTCTGAAATAATACATGGTTTTATTTCAAAGGAAGAGGATGAAAATACTCCCTAAATCTGGGGAGTAGCACAGGTGAGTGCTGGATAGTCTGGAAAAAACAGACAGAGCAGGATTGATTATGTCAGGCCATGGAAAGTCTGTGAAGGGAGTAAGGGATGTCTTCCACTGACGTCTGATACAGTACAGATCCTACAACCACCCCCTTGTAATAAAAAGAAACACAGAGAATTCACTATTTCTACTTACATTAAAATCACCCCCTCCTACATTCCCATCACTGCTGTCAGAAATATCTTGATTCTCCACTTCCAAGGGGCCGTGGAAAAAAACCAAGCATTTCTGCTAAAAATAGACTTTTTTCCAAGCTGTATTTATCCAGATCTATTTTCCTCCAAAATGCAGGATTGTTTTAATTTTAATTTAATTGCATATCTATGTAATTCTAGTAATACCAAACCGTAGTGACTGGGAAGCAGGAGCTCTCCCTTCTTTCAGAGTTCCCACTGCTGAGAGAAGGCCACTCCGAGGAGCAAACACACCCAGCAGGACGCGGTGACTTCAGAAGGATTCTGTTCTGGGAGTCCACTGCTTTAGAGAGCTTGCAGCACAACAACAGACCTGAATGCTGCTTCATCTGAAGCTCTCTGTGCACACACGAGGATCACAAGGCAGAGGCTGGAATGCAGTTTCCCAGAGTCTGTAAAGACTCATTTAATTTCTATAGAAACTGAGCAGCAAACAGGTAATTTTCTCTGCAAATTGTTTCTATCACTCCTGTAATGCTTTGCAAGAGGAAAGTATTTCCCTTGTGTATTCTTAATCCCCCAGTTATTTTCATTATAAATTTAATTGAGCTCTTCTAGAGAACATTCTATGACATATGAGCCAAGTTTTGGTTTTCTGTCAGAGCGATGACAGGAATGAGCTGCTGAATTATGTGGTAATTGGCTTTTTTTTCCTGGGTAAATATTTCAAACGATATTAAGGAGCGGAGACATCTGCTTTCCCTGGGTAAATCAATACAGCTGAAGTTAAGAGAAAGCTGTAGAGAAAAGTTCTGAGTGTCTGAGGCATGCCAGCCAGTCCTTTCCCCCGTTGGACAATGCCCAGATGCCACTTGGCAGCATATCTCAAGAGCAGATTCTCTCTGTGCAGGTCAGGTAAACGCAGGCAGCCCTAGGACCACAGCTTCTAAAGCAGCAACCTGCAGAGCAGGAATTAATCTGGAAGAACATCCTCCTGCAAAATTGGCATTTAAGGACCCTGAGCACCACTTCCTTGTGACAGTTTCTTTCTGTGCTGGCCCTCATTGCAAGATATTATTATTCCAGGGAGGACTCTGAGTGTCCTCTTTGTTTTACTTGGGACTGGTTACCAAGCAACACATGCTGCTATCGATGTGCCAATAGAACAGAACTTGAATGGGACACTACATGGTTTGGGTTTTGCTTTGTAAATTTTAAAATAAAGATTTATTCCAGGCTAATTTCCTGTTTCTAACATTCTGCCCCTTTTACATAGTTGACACTAGTGGATAACATTTGTCAAATCACCCAAAGCATCCTTCCTGAATAATTAAACCTCTAATGCCTGTCATGGCTCAGCATTTCTGAGGGATTCTGGTATCCTAAACCTTTTAACTTTGCTTCCCAAGAAGCAAGAAAAGATCACATGGCATTAACTGACATCAAGGTCAAATATGTGAAAAATGTACTCACACTTAAAAAATAAAAAGTCCTTCAGTTTCCACATCACATGAACACATTCCCCAGCTGCTTTTCTATTATTCCTCTCATCTATCACAGATGCCATCACATGTAGGAACACACAGAGAGCAGCAGAGAAGTGCACACATATGGATGAGGCATGGGGAAGTGAACCACGCTGCTTTTAATTCTCTTTTCTCCACAACAATTGTGATCAGCGCCGACAAACTGGGAAACTCACAGCGTGCACAGCGGGCAGGAGTGTGCCCTTCATGCCTCACCTCCCCACTCACACACACATCTGCTACCTGGAGATTAAACAGAGTACAGTGAGCACCAGAGGTTCCTGTCACAAGTTTGCGTTTTTAACCAAACAAAAACCCCAAACCACAAATCCCCTCCCTGGGCTTACTTCAGTAACCACTGAGGTTTTGGGTTGTTATTTGGGCTGCTGGATTTAATTTTTTTTAAAGACATGACTAGCACAAGCAGACCAGTATTCCCACTGCCAGTCACATCCATCATCTCGCAGAATTTCAAGCACCAGTGCTAAGAAAAACATCTTCAAAGCCATACTGGAGTAAAAATGTCACACCAAGGGAGAGCTATCTGTCTCTGCCTCATACTCCTTTGACAGCTTAACAACAGCTAAACAGCTTAGGTCTCAGCAAGACATCTCCAGGCTGTTTGGGCAGGAGAAGTATGACATTTTAATTAGCGGCGACGCTCCCCATTTGCTGCCATCACCCCTGTTTGAGGCTGAGCATGAGGAGAGCTGTTTCTGCACCACAGCAGGTGGCACCAGCAGTGGCTGCATGGGTCTGTGTCCTGCTCTTCCCACCAGAGCCCCAGGCACCACTGTGGGCAACGCCACTGGTGCCAACGGGGCCGTTCCGCAGCGGAGCAGCCCGTCCCCTCCGCCCCACACCAGAGCCACCACCAGCAGCAGGGCAAGTCTGGGATCATCTTAATCTGTAACACAAAGGTGAAGCAAAACAGGCCTCACATGCTAACTTTTTCAGCAGCTTCTTCCTCCTCTGTCCCTCTCGAGCACAGGTCTGTGGTTTCCCCTGCCTGCCACCGCCTGCGAGGCTCCCGGCGTCGCACGATGGCTCTGAGGCTGGGCAACCCATCTCCCCAGCTCCTCCTTGTTCCGAACTCAGGAGAAGGGGTGCTCCCTCTGCAGCCTTGAGCACTCTCTGAAGACAGCTCACGCTGCCCAGTTGCAGTTAGGCAAAGAAAAAAGAGTGTACTTGCTTCAATACACCCCCATTAAATAAAGAAGCTAGGGCACCTCATGGGAACGTCTGAAGGACACCCTTCATGTGAGCAAGGTTTACCTATTTCCATTGCAAGTGTTACTACGAAGGAATCCTCCCCCAGAGTGTGTGGGGAGGTGTTAGCCAGACATTCATTCCCCATTTTGCCATTGTTGACAACACGCAATGCAATTTACCTTCAGCATGCCACAGAACCCAAGGAGGTAACTATGACCCGAGCAGGACACGTGGAAAGGTGTTGCCTTTTCCGTTCTCCTGTGACACAAAGCCAGCAGAAGCAGAAGTCAGAAGCCACAGTCCTGCTTCCTGCATGATGTAAGTAATAAAACCACCTTGGATGTCAAGCTCACATCACGGCACCGAGATGCACAGAAAGCAGACAGAACAACTGCATCTTTCCACAGAGCTCAGCAATTGTGACCAGCTTCAGTGCATTAAATTGCAGGCTTTCCCCGATTAGTGAGGGATGGATAACCCCACCCCCAGGCATCTCTGTGTGTGAAAGGTCCATTGCAGGAGGGTGACATCCTGAGAGTCACTTGGAACTTGGCATTTCGTCTTCAGTTACCTGCCTTCTCTCAATTCCTTGGGCACTGACTTAATGCAGAAGATGTCATTATCCTCCCTCTCTTCCATTTCAACTGATGAGTTAGAAAGAGCACTAGAAGAAGAACAGCTTCTTTCAAAACCCTGCCTGTGCCCATGCCCTGGCCTGGAGATAGGGCACATCAAGCAGCCAACACTGGGAAACAGCTTTGGATTTCAGAGCTAGGCTTCAAAGCTAAACAGATGGCTTGAGCTCTTTGGCAGGGACACACTACAATGGCTAAAAAAAGAATGGGGACCGTATTGAGCAAGTGACACTCCCCCATCATCTGAAGGGCAATGCTGCAGATGCTCTCTGCTCCATTCCTACAGAAGCAAACATCACCCATGAACAAGAACTCCACTGGGAGTTGTCTGAAATAACCCAGTTTATGCACAGGTGATCTTCACATTGTCCAAGGTGTCCCTCGGGGAGAAACAACTGGGGAAAGAAAGGAAGGAAAGGATGGAAAGATGAGCACAGGTGATGGAAAGTTCACTGCATGTTCTGTGATGGGTACAAGCTACACAGTTCTTTCATCTCAATTACAGCAGCCTCTAATCCCACTCTGTATGTCCCCTTTCCTCTTCCATCCCTTTGAAGGCTTGTGTCATAAGGATGGCAGATGTCACTCTGGAAGGCAGACAGCACGAGCAGGTAGGCAAATACTATTTCCATTTTCCAGGAATTTCTGAACTTGTTTTTGTTGGGGAGGGGAAAAAAAAAGAAAAAAAAAAAAAAAGTACATTTTTAAGCTCCCTACAAAATAAAACTTCACCAGCATTTCACTTCATAACCTGCACAGCTCCTTGCTTCACCAGTGGCAAATGCTAAAAATTAATCATTTTAATGTAACCTAATTAAAGACCCAGAGAGCTTCAGTGGGTTAAAGCTAATCTAAGGCAAAGTATACTGTATTAAATAATGCAATATAGTTAATGACTCACACATCACAATATAGCTTAGTTCTCACAGAGCATTTTAAACCTGACATTCTGCTCCGTCCTGATTGAGCAACTGCCAGCTTTTCCTAGACAAAAAGCATTTCTCCAACACACCAAGCCTAGAGGAAGCCACTTAACAGAACCTCGCTGTAGTAGAGCGACTCTAGTTGGCCAGAGCTGAAAAGGAACCCCTTTCATACACCATTCACCCTGTCTGCACAAGGCAAAGAACCAGCACATTTCTGCAGGGCTGAAGCACTGAAGACAACACTGGAACACCGGTGGAGCAAACAAGAACAACTACTGGTGTTCAGCTAGAGGAAACAGTCTCCAGCACAGTTATTTCTTTCCAGCCCAAGCGCAGCTACTGGGGCTTGGACAGCTCTCTGCTCAGGCCCTGCAAGCCCATTTGGCTGGAGCCCACCTTTTTCTCACTGTAGGAAGCAAATAATGTCCATGGGGAAAGCTGCATCTTCTCCCCTGCAGAGCTGTGGATTATTTGTTTACATTGCAGCATCTTTCCAGCTAAGACAATGAAAGAACATCACCATCTCAGGCACGTTTTGGAAGTGCTTAGCAAATTATCGTAGGATTGTCACAAACTGCATTGAAGTGCTACTTACTGGGAGAAAATAATCAAGTCCATGAAGACTGTATGTTCTCCAGAGAAGTAATCAAGCTCTAGAACATCTTCCTGATACAAATCAAGAATTATTCCCCAGCAGAGACGTGCCTTAAACCTTCACCATAAAACAGCCAGTTCTCTTGTGCATCAGCTATTAATTGACAACTTATTTGGGGTTAAAAATTCTCCTTTGCTCTCCAGCCAGCAGACTGAGTGACCCACACAGCTACCTAGCTTACTGCCAAGCAACTTCCCTGATTCTTCACCTCCACAAATAGGACCAGACATAAAAATAGGATGCATTTGTCGTAAAGCCTGTTTTACTCATCCACAGAAACATACACAGAAGGCTATTTTCAGCAGAAAAGATTGAAACCAGACAATTAAATTCAGTACCTTAAGAACAGCTTTCCAGAAGACTCCATCTCCTCAAAGACTATGCAGATGCTCCTAATGACTTGCCTTTTAAGCTAATACCTACAGCTAACTGTTATGAGCCCCCCCTGTGCATTTCCACAGAGCAGGTACCTGCTAACTGTCCCAGCTGCTCAGTGCTCTGAAAAAAACCCAACAATCCCCAAATAAAAAGAAAAGGCCATGAGAATTTGGGGTAACTCAAATTACATCCTGCTTTTCTAAGTAGGAACTCTTTCAGCCAGCCTGTGAAACCCCCACAGCAGCATTTTGTAGTTAAGACTGGAAGTTATTGGTGGCCCTGATGGCAGGGAACAGGACTCAGAACTGCACTGGGTTTTGGTTTCTCCTTAGAGCCATCCTTATAATGACAGTCTCAGTGTTTGAAGTGTGGAGGCGGTCAATAAGCAATTTGAATGCTTAGGAAAAAAGCTCTTTGCTCCTTTTTTACTGAAGGGATGGAGTGGAATTATTCTGAGATTGCTTTTTTTCCTCTGTTACACCCATTTAAATACTTTCTACTAGTGATTTTTCTTCCTTCCTTGGTTTATTTTTTTCTTGCTACAGAAATGAGGTGTCAGAAATCTGACACATTGCTGTACCATATGCTTAGTGTCTATTTCCAGCAGCAGGTGAGAATCTCATGATTCAATTCCCACCTGTGACAAGGCCATTTTACACCAATCTCCTCTGTAGGAAAACATGTAATAAAAGCAATAAAATCTGTGGAAGACGTGTATACATGGTTTGCTACGCACAACTTCAGCACTGCCCATATGAAAGGGAGTACATCTATTCATTTCCATCCCTGCACAGTAAGTATTAAACCAGGAAAGCATTGCCTAAAGCCAGCATCACCAAGCCAAAATGTTCTACAAGCTTGGTCAGACCGTGGAAAACAACTTGTCAGCTTCCTTCTGCAGCTCCACTTTTATTCTGTGTTCATGCTTAGAAACTTCCATTTAGGAAAAAAGTGTTTTCCTGTAATCATCAGGTGTCAGGAAACAGTGGTTTAAGGCATAGCACCTGGTACTGGAAAACTCAAGTCATAAGTGCCAGGCTTGATAAATCTACAAATCTGTCCTTCCTGGAACAGCTTTTGCTCTTGGAATCTTCGCATCATTCGCCAGAGTCCTATTCCCTGGTTTATTCCTGAATGAGTCCTTGCCTTGAAGCAGCGTAATGATGTTTTCTCTCTGATGTCTAATTGCCAACTGGAGGGCTGTACAGCCAGTGCTGTCTTCCACATCAAGCAGAGCACCAGCCTTAATCAAGGTCTTTATGATGGCCATATTGCCCTTGAGGACAGCAAGGTGCAAGGGTGTCCACCCCACTTTGTTCTTAGCATTGACATCTGCCTTGCACTCCAGAAGGTTGATCACAGTCAAAAAGGAGCCGCGCTGGACTGCAAAGTGGAGAGGGGTCCACTCTGACTTCTCGGCGCTGTTGGGATCTGCCCCACACCTCAGCAGCTCACACACCACCGGCTCGTGGCTGTACCGAGTGGCCAAGTGGAGGGGTGTCCAGTCCATGCTCCCCTTGGCGTTCAGTTTGGCGTGGCTGTCTTTCAGCAGGTGGATTATTTCGATGTGTCCTTTGAAAGAAGCCAGGTGCAGGGGAGTCCAACCTTTGTCTGTCCTCAGCTCCACATTGGCTCCGTGCTTGATGAGTTTCTCGCAGATGAGGTACTTCCCCCTCACCACAGCCAGGTGCAGGGCGCTGTAATGGTTTTGATCCAGGCTGTTGACAGAGGTCCCGTTCTTCAGCAAATAATGGACCACCCTGAACTTCCCCCTCTCCACAGCAACATGAAGTGGGGTTCTGTGGTTCTTCTGCTTTTTCTCCAGGTCCGCTCCTTGGCTGGCAAGCAGTTTCACCAAGCTGATGTGTCCAAAGCAAGCTGCCACATGGAGGGCAGTTTTCCCGTCAACCTCCTGGGTGTTGGAGTCAGCCTGGCGAGACAGCAGGACTCGAGCCACGTTCTCAAAGTTGTTCTGTGATGCCAAGTGCAGAGGGGTCCACCCATCATGTTCTTGAGCGTTTACCTGGGCCTGGTGGTCCAGCAAGAGGCGAACAGTTCTGTCATCCCCATTCTGAGCAGCAAAATGAAGAGGTGTCCAACCATCATCATCAGGCATATTGATGTCTGCATCATGCTCTATCAGAACTGAGCAGATCTCTGGCGACCTCTTCTGAACAGCCATAATGAGTGGGGTGTAGCCACAGACCACCTGGCTGTTCACATTGGCTTTACAGCTCAGGAGAAACTTCACCTTTTCCACATGTCCCTGGATCACCATGAGGTGAAGCAATGTGAGGCCGTTATCATGGACTCTGCAGATCTCCTCAGGCAGGATGTCCTCTGGACTTTCAGCCTCACTGTAGGGAGGTAGGACGCGAACCTCCGGGTTATCAGCTTCTAAAGGCAGAGGAAACAAAACAGGAGAAAGAGTAGGAACAAGGGAAAGAGCTTGGTGTGCACAAGATGGGAGGGAAAGCCTGTGAACCTTCACAGCATGAAATGAAAAAAAAGGCATTTTAGAGATAGTGAATATGAAATGAGGCAAGAGCACTGCATGCAGTCCCGTAGAAAGCAGTCAGACATTTGGCCTCTCCCTCACAGGAGCTACAGCTGCTGTTTCCTCTGCAGTTCATTTTCCTAAACTTAAAAAGAAAAGTCACCTGTGTGGAAAACTTTCCTGAGCCACATCCTTATCACTGGAGAGCAAGGAAATAAGCTACTTTTTGTAGGTTTCCCCTTCTTTACTTCTGAATTGTAAAGGAAGTCCCCTACTTACCACTGCTTCTGGTGTCTCGGGGGAAGGTGAACTCTTCTTTGTCACTCTCATTTTCAGGAAGAGGAAAAGAAAAAAACGTAAGACAAAGTGGCTTATTTGCATTCTATAATGTTGTAGAGTCACTCTTCGCTGCTACTCTAGAATTCTGTGTTATCATTTGAGTGGGTTTTATCCAATCCTGATATTGCACCCAAAACTCAGCAGAGCAAATCATGACACTAATAGGAATGCAGGAGCCTGGAAATGGTCTCTGGATATCAGCAAGATTTTCCTCCTCGTACTCATCTGCTCCCTCTACCTCCTTACTGCAGCACGTGCCCACGGCAGCATCCCAGCTAGTCCTTTTCTTTGTTGTACAGGGAACACAAACACCCCCACCTCCTCAGTCCTCTGCACTCTGGCATCTTGTTTCTTGCTGGCAGAACCTCAAAAACAGTAATAGTTTGCAACTGCTACTTCTCCCTGTATAAAGCTGACTTCTAGGCACAAATAGACTCCAGTAGCTGGGCTAAAATAGTGGCTGAAACCTGATTTTCTGTGCAGAAGGTGCTGAGGTGCCCTGGTTGTCTGATGGTAAATGGTGGTGAGAGAGGAAACGCATTCTCAAGAACTGGTAAGAACAGGGCAAGGACTCAGTGGAATGTCCTGAGTGCTGGGAAGCCTTCCTCACCTGCTGGTTCCCAGAGATGGCAGGCTTGTGGGACATCTTCCTAACCAGGCGCTCGTTCTCTGGATCTACTACAAGGCTCTGTATCAGTGAGAGCAGCATGTCTGTTTCCACAGGGATATCTGCCAAAGCAAACGGACTGTTAGCTGTGCAGCCCACCCAGATGTGCAGCCCACCACCGGTACCCAAGGCTGTGCAAGTCTTCCATGTGTCCTCCACACGGGGAGGAAGGGAAGAGGGAGAAAAGAGGATGTGTTGAGAGCAAACGTGTACCAAGAACCTCCAAGGTGATTTAACTGGCAAAGTCATACACAAGCCTATCCCCCACTTGTTAATCCATGCAGTGGAAAATCAGCTGCCACACCTGTAAAGCTTGGCCTTTGCTTAGGGTCTTGGTCCCAACACCTCTTCATCAAGTCAACCATCTGCTGGCATTCCCCTGGCCAGTCATCGCTGATGGGTTCTAGGCACGGCCTCTTTCCTGCTGCAACCTTGACTATGATGGCCATCATATTGGCTCCTGGAAAAGAGCAACGTGCACTGGGCTTTTCCTCTAGGAAGATGGCTAGAATAAACATTTAATAAGTGCAGAGCATGTAAGAAGCATTCATATTTACCTGCATAAGGTTTCTTCTGCATAAGTACCTCCCAAATGACAATTCCAAAGCTGCAGGCAAAGAGAGATCATAAGCAATCACTCCCAATCTCTACCTGTTATGACCAAAATGAAGCTGAATACCAAAGCAGACAAGCAATATTACAGTTGATTTAAAATGCAAATAAATCCAAGCAGTGACTGCTATGAAAGAGCAGACACTGTCTGTTCTGTGCTCTAATCTTACTCCTTTTCTGTAATAACTTCCAGCAACCTAACAGGTTATGGTGGAACCTGAGGCAGTGCAGCCTGCTGCTCACAGGGGACCAGTGCTGCACAGAGATGCACCTGCTAAGAGGCAGGTGATTGTCCACAGATAATCCCCCTTGCTGTCCCTCACTGAGGCTGGAGTACCACACCACTCATGTGCTCCCCACCAAGGACATCATGCAAGGCAGAGAGCCAGGACAGGAACAAAATGAGGCGATGTGCCAGCCTCGGTGTGTGTGAGAGCTGGGGACAGCCCTGTGTGACCTCAGAACAGAAAGGCAGCCCTTACCTGTACACATCATATTTGATCCCTGGGGGCTTGCTGTTCTGGAGGAACATTTCTGGGGGGATGTAGCTCAAAGTGCCTCTCAAAGCAGAGCTCTCGATGTACTGCATGCGGCTGGACTGCTCCATCCACTTCGAGAGCCCGAAGTCTGAGATCTGCAAGCAGGAAAAATGAAAGCCTTCCCCTAATGCTCACAGTCTCACCCCTCCTTATATTAGCTGGGAGATACCCACATCCTCCAGAATCAGCCTCACTGGTCAATCTTGCATTGAGAAGAACCTAACTGATCAGGATTCTGGACTCATTTGGCAAAAACCCCCACCCTTTTCTGGTCTGAGAAACAACCTGTCCCTACAAACACAGCATCAAGGTCCTACCTTGACGTGCATGTTCCCATCCAGGAGAATGTTCCCTGGTTTTAGATCCAGGTGCAGCAAAGGAGGTGTCATGCTATGAAGGAAATTCATAGCCAGGCCCATCTCATGGATAACCCGGAATTTGAGCTGCCACGACATTTTGTGAGTGGGAAGAATTTTCTCCAAGGACCCTCTTGCCATATATTCCATCACTATCCCCAAAGGGCTGTTGCAGACTCCGTAGATAGTGACAATGTGCTGGAATTTTATTTTCTCCATTTTGGTTGCCTCTTCCATTAGACAGTTCATACTGGTCCTGGAAAAATAAAAAGAAAAAAAAAGAAAAAAGAGTGGAACCAAATTGTCCCTCAGCTTCAAACCTGCTGACTTCAGTGACTCATTTAATTTGACAGAGACCCCTAAGGCCCAGTGTCCAGCTGCAGATAAGTAATCAGGCTGCTTCTATCCACGTGCCCGTGTTTGAAGATGCCTGCTTCAGCCTCCAGGTTTCAACACCAAGTGTTCCTCTCTCACTTCACACACACACACACACACAAATAAAAAAGAGAGGCTGAAGTCCAGATCCCCAGTGCTTTTTCTACTCCCTTTTGGTACCACAGACTTGACTTCCCATGGAGAAGAAGCCACATCAACATTTCCTTCAGTTCCAGCCCCACATCACCACGGGTGACCTGCTGAGCCAAGAGACCACACGGTTACCTCTCCATGCTGGCGTCCTGCAGCAGGAACTGAGAGCATTTCACCGCGTAAACCGTTCTCCACCTCTTGTGCTTGACCTGGTACACGTGCCCAAAGCCTCCGCTCGCCACTTTAATCCAGTCTTCTTCAAAATCCTCCTTATTAAAGACAGTCAAGCTGCCCAGTTGCCGGTCCCTCTCCGAAGTCATGACAGAAAAGGCAGCCTGGCTGTCTGCCTCCTGCTCAGGCAGTGTCAGAGAAGAAGAAAGGAGTTCTTCCTACTTCTGACTTGCATAGCAGGCAGGGAGTTACCCCAAATGAGCCCTGCTGCTGCCAGGAGGTGGGTCCTGAGTGTCACTCCCATTTGGTGTGCAAAGGAGCTTCATTAATTCCAGGCATTCATGCCAGGGAGAGAAAAATATTACAGTCTGGTGTGTGACTGCTGCTGATTCCCTGCCACTCCATCAGAGTTGCCCACCAAGTGTGATGCCTCTGGCCCAGGTACCACCCTCGGCCACCTCCACTCCCACTCACTGGCACGCATCGGCCAACACAACTTCAAACCGAGGACAGGCACGATGGTGGTCACACACAGGCAGGACAAATCCATACTGAAGTGGTCAAGTTTTATTAAAGAAAATTCAGGAAAGGTGAGGGAGAGGAAGAAAACCCTGCATGGCTGGAGAGTGGCAGCTGCTGCAGTTCCACTTCTGCACGATGGCAGTGAGAGGGGAGAGGGGGGACCAGGCACTGTACAGAGCTGTGCAGTGCTGGGGTCCCCCATCGAATGCTTTCTCCAACTGCGTGTTCCCCATTTCACCACTTTCCCACCCAGCCACACACTGGGGGACGGGGAGAGCGGGGCCATGAGTGACACACTAAATTATTGCCACAGGAAATACACTCTGAAGCTCGTGTAGATGTGTCTGGTAAATTGGGCTTCTTCACAGTGAACCTTGGAAATGTGTGTTCTCATGATAACTTAATGAAATATTGGTCAGAATTCCACCGTTAGGACAAAATTGTATTCTCAGATCTGCCACCTGTGGTTGCACACTGTGGGACGGGGAGAGTGATGCTGCCACGAGAACCTTGTTCTGGGGTGGGTGTCCTGTGCAGCAGTGTCCCCCAAAACAACACACCCCGCGCTACCGAAGAGTCACCCGCAAGCTCTGGTTTATCTCCTGCCGAAAGAGCAGCTGCATCTCTGCCACCTCCTGGCGGCTCAGTGCCCTGGCTCTGCTCGGCTGCTGATGTCCCACCTCACCTCTGCGGAGCGGCATCCCCCCAAAACACAAAATGCTGCTGAGCCCCCTCACCCCAGGGTGCTCGTGTCCCTCCCCCTGTACGAACGAACACCCCTTCCCCGAGGGGCTTGGTTACAGCCCCCCAAAAGGCTGCTGCCTTTTACCTACACATCAGATTTGCAGCAATCCTGGAGGAAGACCCTGGTGGAAGTGGATGCATTTATCACGAGGGGCTCTGGCAGCAGCCCCTGTCCTGCCTGCGTTCTGGCACCAGCAGGAAAGGAACTGGACCTAGAAGCTGTGAGTTCTTTTTATGTGCTCTCAAATTCAGCCCCAGGGATCAAGTTTTGCATTTGTGACTTTCTCCCACTGTGTGGATTTTACCAACAGGCAGTTGGTGGAAACTTGCTTCCCCTGAAGCAAAAGGATAAAGGCACTCAGCTCCTTAGGTAAAAGCTGTAAAGCTGGCTGGCTGCATCTCTGGAGCCCTTGGGTCCTGCCCACGCTCCTAATCAGTAAAAGTTTCATCATTTTTCTTACCAGCCCGTTCTCTTTGATGGCATGGCTCTACTGCTTTGTTTTACCTGGCTTTTCAGCACCCTGATTTCCTGCCTGCTTTCCCATCTCCACGAGCAGACTGTGTGCTGGTGCCTGCACACCCTGCAGTTTGAGCTCTGCTCTCCCTTACAGCTGGACCACTACTACAACTCTTTCTCTACTCTGCAGTTTGTGGACTCGCTCGTGCAGAAGGAAGGAAAGGAAGGAGAGAGGTGTTTAAAGCAGAGACTGGATATCTCGCTCCCTGGGTCAGCAGAAGCTCTACAAAAGCAACACAGTGTGCAAAGCAAAATCAACTGCTTTTCTGATCTTGGCAGCAGCGGCGTGGGGGCTGTGGGACCAGTCAGCTGCTCGTCCTTCACAGCCCGTGGATGTCTCCGAGCTGGGGACAGCGTGGTTTTCTGGTTTTCTGCCTGTGATGCAGCCACAGGCTTATGAAAGCACTGCCCAAGACTGCAAAACCAGTAAGGGATCCCAGCAGAATGGGCACCAGCATGGCAGAACCAGGACCTGGAAATAAGAAGTGAACAGTGTTAGGAGAGGGAGGGAGAAGGAGGAGAAGGTTCAACTCCCATTCATCTGTGTGGCATGCCAAGCAGGTGTGGATAATCTGAGTTGTTGGGATATAAACTAGTGATACTGGATGGCTGCAAAGACAGTTGTTAAAAATGTACTGTTTTTCTTTCAGCAGGAAAGGTCAAACAAGAAACTTCTGCAAGGGAGAGAGAATAAACCCCAGGAGACCCACCTTGCAGAGGTTTATACAGAAACCTGTTCCTTGTTCTCAGAACTGGACCAAACGAGACCAGGTTGTGCAGGGTTCCATAGCTGTTCCTGTCACTCTGGAGCAGTGGCTCCACACTCCCAGAGCAGTCCTGGGGACAGACACATGGAAACGAGAGCTGGTGGTGTCTGGGCAGGACCTCCTGCCCCAGCAGCTGTGTGCATTCGACCAGTGAGAGCCGACCCGTCCCTGGTACCTGCTCACAGCCGGCTGTGCCACGCAGGCACACGCTGAGCTCACAGTGCAGATAGGCCACCGAGTGGTTCAGCATCTGGAACAGCTGGATGGTGAAGCTAGCAGCTCTGGACTTGCTGCTCTGCAGCAACTGGATGTGTCTGCATTCAAATGGCAGCCTGGCAAGGACAGATCACAGAGTCACAGAATGTCAGGGATTGGAAGGGACCTCAAAAGATCATCCAGTCCAGTCCCCCTGCCAGAGCAGGAACACCTAGATCAGGTCACACAGGAACACATCCAGGGGGGTTTGAATGTCTCCAGAGAAGGAGACTCCACACCCTCTCTGGGCAGCCTGTGCCAGTGCTCTGTCACCCTCACTGGGAAGAAGTTCTTCCTCACATTTATGTGGAACCTCCTATGTTCCAGCTTGCACCCATTGCCCCTTGTCCTGTCATTGGATGTCACTGAGAAGAGCCTGGCTCCATCCCCATGACACTCACCCTTTACATATTTATAGACATTAAATATGGGGAGACAGAAGATGCTCTGAGGATGAGCCCACTCCCAGCCCAGCCCTGCAGCTCTGACCTGGGGAACGGGCAGCACGTCGCGCCCGGGCCCCCGGGGCTGGCGGAGGGCGTCACACAGCACGAGCGGACCCGCAGCACGGGCTGGCTGCTGTTGCTCTGCACGGCCATCACGGCCAGGAACGTGTCCTGGGAAGGCGCCGGCCCCGCGCCCGCAGCAGGGCGCAGGCTGAGCTGCACCGTGTAGTTCCCGGAGCCGCAGACATCATCGCTCACGACTGCGAGGCTGGAGGGGAAGAAGGAAAAAGAGCTGAGGCCCAGGTGGGCTCCACAGCCCGTTGGGAACAAACAGCATTCAGGGGAGTTTCCGCAGTGAAACCAAACGGATCAACGCCACCTCCAAGTGTTTTTAAAACCACACCACAACACACCCAGGGAGCAGCACGGGCATCAACCCCTGCCCTCCCTACAGCACACAGCAAGGACAGGGAGCCAGTTACCCATCCAGAGCGGCAGCACCCGGCTGTGAAACCCTGCTGCGGCGCGAGGCGCTGGGCAGCGCGCTGGGCTCCGGGGCCAGCGCTGCCACAACGGTCACCAGGCCTCCAGCTGCCTCCTCTGTGACTTCGCTTGTGCCAAACCCCTCCTCTGCCCCAGTGTGGAGCAACAGCCCCCCAGACTGCCCAGTGTGTGCGGCACCCGGCGGGGAGCTCCCCCGGGGGAGAGGCGCTCCCAGACCCCCAGAAGAACGCAGGGGGCTCCCTGGGGCTGGAGGGAACTGGACTGGATCTCTGGCTGGAAGCATCTCAGCACCATCAGCAGCTGCTTTATGGGAGACAGCCGACTGACTCGTGACATTATCAGCAGAGACAGAAAATGCTCGTGCTGTAGGTGGCCCCGCGGCGTGCACAACAGTGCCAGGGCTGGGAGGAGCAGCCTCACGTCCAGTGTCATCCTCCAGCAGCACCTTCTCCAGAGGGTGTCCTGCTGATGCCTGGTGTGGGGAAGGCACCAGTGCCTGAGTGGGCAGCTGGCTCGTGGGGGCTGCATCTCCCTTCGCTAACACGTCCTCACTCTTCCCCTCTGATGCAGAGACCACAGCTGATCTGTTCACTCCAGCAATTGTGGGCAGCACAGTTGGATCAGATGGGGCAGCTCCTGTTGGCAGGAGAAATGGTTTTTTACTTGTAAGTGAAGTAGTGGTGTAATAATTCTTAGCTGCAAAAGGAGAAGTCATTGCTGCTGGAGGCTGTGCTGTGGTCTGTGTCAGGTTAGG
This sequence comes from Podargus strigoides, assembly GCA_028020825.1. NCBI lineage: Eukaryota > Metazoa > Chordata > Aves > Caprimulgiformes > Podargidae > Podargus > Podargus strigoides. The sequence goes on from CM051646.1 coordinate 1,241,162, forward strand.
CTTAGGCTCAAGAGCACTACCAGATCCTGCAGGCACAGATGGCTGCATGGGAGTGAAAACCACCTTATCCCCAAGAACTGCTGTGGGGGGCTGCAGTGTCCTTGTGTCAGAGATGGCTGGCAGAGACACACTTGTTCCCAAAAGTTTACCAGTTCCTATTTTTCTGGCCCTTGTGCTGATTTCAGTTGGCTTTGTGTTTTCTCCCACGCTGGCCTGTGAGAACACTTCAGCAGGGGCTTGATGGACTTGGTCACGTTTCATGGCTGATGGCAGGGGCAGGTGTGCAGGTGCAGGTGAGGGTGGGCTTGCAGGAGAGCTGCTGTACATCCCTGGGTGGGCAGTCATAGCCAGAAGTTTCCCAGTGACTGTTGCTTTCAACTGGCCCTGTGCTGGAGATGGAGCATGCACTGGTGCTGTTGGTGGTGTCTCTGTTGTTACGAAGGGCTTCAGCACAGGGGGAGTAAATCCCAACTGTTTGGTGAGAGCAGGTTTTACAGAAGCCACGTGGGTTTGTGCATGCAGGGTGGCCCCTCCTGAGCAGGCTGTGCTGCCCACTGCGGAGCCTCTGTGATCGTTCCCAGTCGGAAGCGCTGAGAAAGCCGACGATGTGCTGGGTACAAACTGGACTGGGGGTGCTGCTAAGCCCTGGTGATGGCTGGCAGTTTGCAGCACGAGTTCCTTACTGTGCTGCACCTGATCTGCAGCCCCTGTGACAGGAAATGGAGGCTGGGCAGGCACTTGAAAGGCAGGGAGTCCCTTTGCTGACAGTAAAGGGATCACAGAAGAAGAAGGTGGCTTTCCAGTGGTGAAAAGTCCCTCAGGGGTAACAGGGTGGCCGTGCTGTGCAGGCACCAACGGCGGGGCAGTGGGGGTGACGGGCTCTGCTAACGTACCCTTAAGTAAAAGCAAACCAGTTCCCTTGGAGCTGGGAGCAGGCACCTGTGTCTCTTCGGGCAGCCCGTGCAGATGTGTGGCCTGAGCTGCAGTGCCCACCCTCACCCCTGGGCCCACCAGACCGTTCGGTACCGAGGGCACGGCTGGAAAGGCACTGGTGATGGCTGTGTGATTAGGGCTAATTACCCCGGGCTGAGGGGTTACTTCTGTTTTCTCTGCTCGTTGGTGAGATGCAGCGGGGGGAGCAGTTTCAGGCCTCAAAGACTTGCTGGTGGGGTAAGAGGAGCTAGTTTTCATTGGGACATCACGGCTGCTTTCAGGGGTACCCAGGGTCAGGTGATGCTTGTCTGAGAACAAGGGGGCAGTTTTGTGGTCGTCTTCGCCATCAGGAAAGGGCACCTGTAAGTCTGGCCTGGCACTGGGCAGAAGGATAAAGACAGGCTTAACCAGAATTAAGCTAGAGGGACTCAGATTTTGTAGGTCTGCAAGGTCCAGTGCTGAAGAATTTGCTGCTGCCAGGATTTGCTGAATGGAAACGAGCCCCCCGACACTGGTGTGTGGGAGCTCTGCAGGTGGAGGGGAATCCTGCAGGGGCTGCAGGCATACCGTGCCATTAGTGCTCGTAAGCAGGAAGGACAAGTGCAGGGGTGATGGCAGCACTGTGAGCTGATCACCTCTAAAAGCACTGAGGTTTCTGGTCGCTGCATGCTGGGACGGAGCGAACTGCACTGGTGCCCGTGCTGGGTGTGCTGGGGTCCCACTGGGAGCACGGGGCACGGCCGGGTCGGGATGTGCTGCTGCTGGGCTGGACTGGCTCCCCTGTGTGTGCAGTGAGGGCAGGCTCGAAGCAGAAGCTTGCTGGATCTGGGAGGCTGAAGGGGCAGAGGTCTGTTGAGAATCTTTCTGGTTCCCATGGTCCGGCAGTGGAGCGGGGCTGGGAACTGGGCTGGCTTGTGGAGTCACTGGGGGAGAAACAGTTCCACTTATCTCTGCTGGGAGACTTTTCTTGCTCTTGGAGTCTTCCACTGTGCTCATCTGCAGCATCACAGGGAAGGCTTCAGGATGGGCAGAAATGCCTTGAACCCGAGACCCAGAGGCAGCAGACATGGATGAAGCTGGTGTGAGAAGCCCTCTCCCAGCAGAGGTGGGGGTGCCCATTAGCTGCAGTCTGACATAGGGAGGAGAGGATGTACCTGGTGGCCGAAGCCCTGCATGAACAGACTCAAAAGTGCTTACAGGTCGAAGGGCTGCCTTCTCAGAGGTGGATGTACCTGGAAGCAGTGCAGGTGTTACCCCTCTTAGCTCTTTAGTAGTTTGGGGAAGTTTTAATGATTGGCTTGATGAGGATGGATTAACAGAAGCCTGTGGGCTCTCGGGGGGTCTGGATTTTTCAGGTTTACTTGTCATGGTCTGATGATCAGCACCTCTTTGCAAAACTAGAACTGTGGTTTCTTGAGAGCTCCTGTTGGTTTCTTGGGAAACATGTTTAGTACAGCTGAGAGTCCGGGGCAAAGAGAGGGGCCGTTGTCCCTCGGTTGTGCTGATGGGCCCTTGAAATGGAAGTAAGTCGCCGTGAACTGGAGCTTGCAGAGGCATCAGTAATGGAGAAGAGTGTACATTGCCTTGTGGGAGTGTCTGATGGACAGGAAGCTGGGTCGGGTGTCCAGAGCCATTTACTGCAGCTGTTGTTGAGTTTCTGGCTTTGCTGTCTGTTGGTTCTTGCTGCAGAGATAAAGCAGGGGGAAATGGAACAGCACTCGCCCGTGTCGTTCTGGAATGGGCTGCGTCAAGGCCCCCCAAAGCTGGGGTTTGTAGGGGGGCAGAAGCTGTAGCTTTAGCATCCGTACTCTGAGTCTGCTCCAGGTGTGCAGGTGTCACAGCAGCTTTGCTGTCAGGCTGGACTTGTGGATGTGTGTCTTTCGACCTCCTGCCAGCGGGAGGCGTTCCTGTCGGTACCCGATCCTCCCGCGCGCTTCCAAGAGCAATCCGGACTCCAGTGGGAAATGGGGATGCTGCCATTTCTTCTCTTGGAGGAGGAAAGCTTACGACTGAAGTGAGAAGGGATGTTTTAGGACTTGGCACCTCCATCTCCTTGATAATAGGAATGGAAGAGACAGCTGTGAACTTGGCAGAGTCTCCATGTGTGCCCCCACTGAGGAAGGGCTGGGGCAGCCCAGCGCTGGAGCTGGTGGGACTGGAACCAGCCTCAGCAGCATATCCTGGTTTTCCTTGCAGTGGCCTGTCTGGCTGTTGCAGATGTGTGGCAGCCTGTGATCCTGGTGTGGAGGCAGGGATGCTCATGCTACTCAGGAGTTTGCTAGGAAACGTGTGTCCATCCTGGGGTTTTAAAGCTGCTGCTTCTGTGTGCGGCTCAGGCACCTCCAAGTTTCCAGCCAGCTCCTTAGGCAGCACAGCAGTTCTTCTTTCAGCTCTTTCTGTATGGGCAGGAATGAAGTCAGCTGTCATTTCATTGGTAGGATCAACTGCTGGACTCTGAAAATTAAAGGTCGCCTCGTCTGAGTTATCTTCTGTAACAGAAAACACTTTGCTGGGCACTGGGCTGCTCTCAGCTCCTGGTTGGGCTTCCCCAGGAAAGCTCAGGCCCGACACTTCGCTGCCACGATGCTCGTTCCTGGAGGTACCTGATGAACAGAAAACAAGCCCTTTGTTCAGTGCACAGAAACAGCTTGCAGCAGCACTTTGCAACAGGCGGAGTGGGAAGCAGAAAGTGGCCGCTGGTTCCATTCAGAACCACCCAGGAGGGAGGATGAGCAGCTCTGGCCCTGCCATTCTTACATCCAGCTGCCACAAACCTGATCCTCTGCTGTTTGTATTGAGTGTCAGGTGAAGCATGACACCTCATACTCCTGCCAAGCATTAACCAGCCAGAAAGGAACACTAAATTAACTGTGCAAGGATATAAATGTCAGCTGAAGATGCAGGCTGCCCGAGGACAGGCTGGTAGCACTTTAATAGCAAAGCAAAATTAATATATACATGAATGAGCTCGCTCACCTGGCTTTCCTTAACCACTCTTCCTCCCCCAACATCCCAGTCCTGTGATGAGTTTTCCAGTTCATACTGGGTGACCAGGCAGGACAGAGCTGCTTTGTTTTGTGGAAGTGATGCAGAGCAGGCAGAACATTGCAACTTCTTTTGACTTCTCAAATCAAAAGCAGACACTTTGTCATTTAAAGAGGCAGACCTACAGTTTGAAAGGCTGTTGTTTTCTCCACACATTTTACCTTTTTCTGTCTTCACATCCAGAAGGTTTCCAAGCCATAGACTAAAATATTAATGTACTTTCCTCTCCAAAAACTTTTAAGTGGTTTCCCTTAGGCACCTGCTAGCAAATAAGTGCATCTAAAAGCTAAAAAAGTGATTATGCATTTAAAGTGTTATGCATTTAAATTGCATTTTCTGACAGAGGCAAAGCAGAGGTTTAGCAGTTTGGGTTCAGATGAAATCCCTGGGGCTGGCACCCAAGTGTAGCACCTTAAGAGAGTACATCTGCTCTGTGGTCATTTGGAGAACCAGACATGGAAGTCAATAGGTGCTGAAGACTGGTACATTACATCTATAAAATATTTTGAAGTGTGGTTTTGTATAAACAAATGAAACTCACAAGGTTTAGCCCCAACTCAGCAAAGGAACACAAACATCTGTTAACAAAAACAAACACTGAAACAAGGTCTTGTATAACCAAAGTGGTGTAAATATCCACAAATACACCTTGCAGGGGAATAAGGTAAGTAGCACAGTTGTGTCCCAGTTTGGGGCCACTAATGCTCCCAACAACAGAACCCACTGAAACCAAATCTTGAGCCCTCCAGCACAGCTGCACAAACAGAGACATCTCGTTGTCACACCCCTGAGGCTGATGGCACAATATTTAGCACAGTTCTACTTGCTGATAATAGAGGAAAAGAAGGCAGAAAGACAGCAATTGAGATTAGAACAAAACACATCACTCACCAGATAAATCCCATAGCCCAGCTGCAATCAGAATAAAGATGGGGTATTTTTCCTGCATCTTGTGAAGCAGCTCTGGAGTCAGTCTGTACATTGTCAATAACGATCTATTCAGACAGGAAGGAGTCACTGCTGCCTCTTAGCAATGGGCATTTGCTGTGCTTGCTCTGGAAGGGCAGAGTATTGGGTTACTTTATAAGATCTTAGGCCAGAGAGCAACCAATAATCTGTTCCAAAAAAAAAACCCAGCACCAAAGCCTGCACCAATTGGAATCAGTTGACTTTTAGCAATAGAAGAGTGCATTCACGTGCGTGGTGAAGATGGAAAACATGGCTGTCAACATGAGAGGCTGCCTGTGCAAGGCAGCTCTTTGTCTCTGAAGAAGAGTTACAACCCTACCTCGAGCGCTGGGTGCAGTTCTGGGCCCCACCACTTGGGAGGGATGTGAAGGTGCTGGGATGCATCCAGAGGAGGGCAGCAAGGCTGGAAGGGAATGTCCTGTGAGCAGTGGCTGAGGACCCTGGGCTTGTCTGGTTGGGAGAAAAGGTGGCTGAGGGGCGACCTCGGTGCTTGCTGCAGCTTCCTGAGGAGGGGATGTGGAGAGGGAGGTGCTGAGCTCTTCTCCCTGGGAGAAGAGAGGTGACCAAAGCCCCACGCCTGGCAGTGTTCAAGAGGCATTTGGACAATGCCAGTAACATGCTTTAACTCTTGGTCAGCCCTGAAGCAGGCAGGCAGTTGCACTAGATGATAGTTGTAGGTCCCTTCCAACTTAACTATTCTCTAATTCTATAACCAATTCTACCCATTGAGGGTCAGAAAGTTTTACCAGTTTGTGCTGAGACAAATACGCACAGGTCTCAGTCTGGATCCCAGCTGGAGATATTTCACTGAAGCAATCCATTTATGTAGGTGTTTGTGAGCTATGGCCCTCGTGGCCGTGCAGAAATTCACCTGGAGACAGCAGCAGACATCAGGCATCTCCTAGTGCCAGGCACAACCACACACACAAACAGTAAGCAAAACTCTTGGAGGCAGGAAATTCAGAGCAGTGCAGGTTAAGGAGATAAGAGAACATCATTACACAGCCACGACTGCTGTGAGTGCAGTGGAAATCATACGTTAAAAAAAGAGCAAAACTCAGATAAGTAGCATAATGGCAGCTCAGAAAAGCCCTGCAAAAGACACCGAGGACAAGGCGATTGCTCTTGAGGGAAATAAACAATAAAGCATTATCCATCCTTCAGCAAGCTGATGAAGTGTAGTCTAGCAGATAACACAAGAGGTCAGGTGCTGACAGATCTCATTTCCATGTCACTCACCTGAATGTGGCCACCAAGGTCAGGTCACTTCATCTTTTTCCCACTCTGTAAGTTGTCTGGGAAAGAAAACTCTCCTGCCTGGCACTCGTACAGCACCTCACACACAGGGCCCTCATTTCAGCCAGTGCCTCTCCCCCAGACCAGCACAGGAACGTGTCACATTAGCTGGCCCATCACTAATTAGTACACTCGGTGTCTCTGCACACCACGTACAAACTGATCCACAGACCCCTGGCAGCCCCCAGCTCGGACCCACGGGCAGGTTCTTTGTTCTGCACATGGGAGCACAGCTCTTCAGACAAAGGATGGTGTTTGTCAGATGTGGAGGGCAGTGCTGATTTGGGCTTGAACCCTACACCCAGTGTTTGTAACAGGTTTGTCTGGGCAGGGTGTGACTGAGCACCAGGAGCCTAAACAAGGCAGGGAGGTGATCAGTGGTACGCTTGGCACTGCAAGGGGAGAAAGATGAGGTGCAAGAGAATTTCCTTCTTCTGAAAGGAAGATGGGGAGATGACTCAGCTGCTGTTTAGAAAAGGAGATGATATATTATATAATTCATCAGCCTGTTCTGAAGGGCCAAGATTACACCCAGAACAGACACCCACAGGTGGCAGGGAGGCAAACTCAAGAGTTGTTTTCAAGTCAAACAGGACTGGGCTGTGCTCCTTCACAGAAATGTAATATATTGCTTCCTGCGTTCAAAACTGGGGCAAAACCAAGAAGTATTTTATTTATGGCCAAAGCCCTCGTCTAGCCTAAGTTCCACAAGCTTTTAGGACAGATTTGTGTCTACGTGCATCTGTTTATCTGTGAAGACACTATTCTTCAAAGTCACAACTCAGAATTTATTTCTCTTTTCTTCTAACACACTGGGTACTGGCCCCAAACTGGAAAACAGACTCAACATGCCATTGGTCAGTGATGAACCAGCAAGGAGCTCACCCATGAGGGAGGGCAACATCATTTATTAAAGTAAAAACAAGCTTAATGCAAGTTATTTTAGTTGTTAGCCTAGAGAAGAAATCAACTTCACTGACACTTCTATAGACATTGTTTCAACAGCTTTGAGGGAGGACCAGCAAACACTTTGAAAAGGGATTAATAAAACTAACTCAGAGCACATTTAAAGAGAAGAAGAAAGCACTGCAGAGCAAGTGACATTAACAGCACGTTGGGAAGCTCTGGTGGACGTATTTCATGGAGGAGTGCAGGACCGCCAGCCCATTGAGCTTCCGCAGCTGAGCAACATGCCTGGAAGGAGAAGAGAGAGGCTGCTGAGGGAAGGTGTGATGACTGACAACAAAAGCTTTAAGCTTCCACTGCTTGGCTATCCCGCATGCCCCAACTGCCAAGGATGTTTAGTGCCACGCTCAATAAATTCCTCCTGAAGCAGCATAAGAAACAGTTCCTAGATTACTGTTCCCCACAAAAAAGGGAAATAAAAGCCTTAAATAATCCTTGACAACTGTTCAGAGAGGTGACATTTCAAATGAACCAAACTAAGAAACAAAGCTGTTTCCCTTTTATATCTCGGGAGTGTTTTGCAAATCTCAGCAGCAGACACTCTGTGGCCATTTATACTTTCATTTTGCTCTGACCTCTACAAACGTGTAACATCACTCATCCTCCTTCCATTCTCCCAGCACAGGTAAAAATCAGGAAGCAATGCAAAAATCAGCTCCTTGAAACATGTTAAGACAGACAACTGACAACTCAGGAACCCTAAAGCAGAACTGTGGGGCAGTTCCATAGGTGGGAATTCTAGCTGGAGGAAAGGTGAAAGATTTCATGGAGTAGTTATAAGAACTCATCACTACCCTGTACCTGCTTGTTCTGCGAACAGAATTGACTTACACTGGCCAGTTTTTCAAGGATTATCACCTAATAACAAGCAGATGGTGCAGGAGAGCCATAGCCTTGGTTACAGTACCTTGGTTCAGCGACACAAAGCTTCCCCAGAGCAATGGCAGCATTCTTCTGCACTGAAGTTCTCGTGGCATCACCCCCAGCGTGCTTCAGCAGAACCATCACCACCCTGGAATTCAGCAAGGACGTGGCTGCTCCGGGAACCACAAGGCACTGGCCAAGGCATAAAGCAGCATTTCCCACAATCATTTCATCCTCTGAGTCCAAGAGCTTCAGCAGCACACTGAACCCTGGGAGAGAGAGGTGAATTGTACAGAATGCACATGGATTTGTTCACTAGCACTGATATGTTCTCCTGTCTTTACCTAAACACCTAGAGTGAGCATCATTCCATGTCAGGCAATTTTCTAGAAAACCTGGAGGAGGAAGGGAATTTCACAGCAAGGTTTAGGATCCAGGATGCTGTCTCAGCTCCACCTGCCTAGGGGTCTTCCTCACAACACTGAATCTCCAGCATGGAGCTTGTGTTTCTGCTTAACATTCCTCTCAATGCTGGCATGCAATCTAACATCCCAGGACTACAGTGTGATTCCAGCAGGCTCCTAGCAACAGGGCAAGGCCTGGGTTGGCAAACAGAGATGACACAGATAAGAAAGAGTGACTTCCCACAAGATGAACCCCCAGTGTTTTGGTGGAAAGGAAGAGAGCGAAGCGTTACTGCTAATTTGAGGGAATGAAAGCTTCGTCTGCAGATGACAGTGGAAGTAACATGGGGTGTACAAAAGGAAGATGATGCTCTGAGAGGCTTTAAATGAGTGGAAATCCCTAGGGCTCAAGTTGAACTGTATGAGCTGACAGCTTCTTGACAGTTTCAACCATTTAGAGAAAACTCAAGTATTCTCTGTTGTACTTACATTAGCATTAATCGAACCTGGATTTTAAAGCAATCTAAGTAGTGTTATACCACATGACTAGAGCAAATACACTCAAAAATACTCTGAGACACCCGGTCTGACATCATCACTCTGCATCCATATCCATTTTCTTTTAGTACCAGGCCAAATATGTAAATGGAAGGGAGCTATCAACAGCCTCAACCTCTGGAAATCAGATGTCTAAATGCAGTTTCTTACTTTAGTCACAATTCAGGTACAGTTTACAAGCACCTTTTTTTTTTTCAAAATATTCATATTTCTGGCTCTCAAAAAGCACATCCAGCCATTTCACTAGAGTAAAGCACAGTTTCTCTAACTCAGGCTCATCATCTGATGTGCTTCCATCCACATCTGTTTCCATCCACACACAGAGCACATTACTCAGAAAACATGCCTAAAGTCTTGCAAGAGTAAAACCCAGTGCTCAGTTCTGCTCTAGAGGGGAACAAAGTAATTGGATGGTCCTGAGATCACACCTCTGCATTCAGTCTCTAATTAGGGAAGCTGTCACTTACTTTTATCTGACTTCACTAGGTCTTCCTGAGCTTGTCTGTTACTTCTGGTGCAGATGCAAAGGGTCTTTATACTATAATTGGATGTGATCTGTCCTCCAGCCTAGATTTGATTAGAACAAAGCATACATTAACAGACACACAGTTCATACCCAGCTTGCTGAAGGTTACAGAACAGCTTACCCTGGAGACAGGTTCCTTATGCCTAAGCCACATGTAAATTGAAGGGAACTATTAACAGCCTCCAGGCTCCAAACTGGCTTCCACAGTTCCACAGGGGCAACTGTGGTCTTCTTAGGGGACAATACAAGCAGAAAACAAGTGAATTTTGTTAAATGTATTTACTTTCAAGAATTTGATCATTTTCTTCACCACCCCTCCTTTCACTGCCTCTTCTACCGCTGAGGAGGACGCCGGCAGGACGCGACTGAGCACTCCAGTGGCTCTCTTAATTAGAACACCATGTGAGAGAAGAAAACAAAAGAAGTTTATTTGTCCAGACCACTTTAAGGAGTTTTCAAATTATTTTGTTTTTTCAGAATAAAAATCAAAGAAATGTACAGAAATATAAAGAACATCATCTTCAGGAAATGGCTTTTTCATTGCTTACTGGAAACTGAACTCAGCACAGCTTCCAAAGACTCAGTGTAGAGAGAGTTGAGGCCAAACTGAGATGAGGACAGCTCCCTCTATGATTATTTATTGAAACAAATTCCTAGTAGAAACCAGCCCAGCACTGCTGGTACTGAGTCAAATAGAACAGAACGATTCATGTGAGTTCAGAGACAGGAACGACTCTTGAGCCCACATCTGCTCCCACCCCTCTGCCTGGAGGAACTGCTGTCCCTGGGAGTTACACACCACTAATAGGAGTCTAATCTCTGAGGTGTGATTCACATGCAAGAACTGTAAAAAGAAACAGCTGCTGAACACCCAAATTGTTCTTGCTCCTTTGCTTCTAGATGAATTCTTTAAGAGTTTTATATTGAAAACCATTCCAAGGATTAAATGGTTTGTAAGAGCTTCTATTAAGCAGAATTCAAGAGAACATTGAGAACCTCTTGCATCAAATAATACCCCACTTACTGTCACAATCCTTCCATCCTTATCCCCGAGGAGAGACATGCACTTCCCACTTATGTCCACAGCAAAGTCCTGAAACAACAACGTGCAAAACTCAGGTCCAGCTGACTGCTGGGAAGTGTTAGAGCAGAAATGGTTAACAGACAAAGTACTCTACAATAAAAAAAATCAGCAAAATTCAAGGTTGGCAGCCTTTAAGCACTTCAGCATGCTCAGTGTGAAAGAGCTCTGACTCCATCTAACATGGCCAGGCTCTTTTTCCCTGTGCAGCCTGCAGGGTGACAGCATTCCAGGGTCATTCCCTCACCTATTCTACCTGAATGGCCTTGGATGACCCCAGTGACTTGCACCAGGCCCATTTACAGCCACAAGGGAGGAGGATGCTCTGCCTGCTCAAGCAATTCTGAATCTCTGAGGAAATGATTCTAAGAGGAACACTACCAAAGAACATTCACAGGTCCTGTATACCTGGATGATCACATTGGATTCAAGCAGTAAGTTCATCATCAGGCCCAGCACTGCAAACAAACACTCCTGGTATTCAGGTGTGCTGGCATCAAAGCATTCATCCTGTGTGCAAAGGAGAGAAGAGAGCAATCAACTCCTGGGTTCAGAATATGCACTTCTTTAGTCTTCTGTGTTGCTTCCTTACATGGTTCATCAGTGTTCCCCTGGTGCACCACGAACTCAAGAAGGAAGAAAAAGTCCTGTGAGCACCAGAGCTAATGAGATAGGGCTGTGAACACTATTGTTTCCTCACCACAAGCTTTAAGCAGGCCTGCCAGCACTCCCTGCACTCAGCCATCTGCACTCGAACGACTGCGTCCGCACACAGATTCCCCATGATGCCCACGCAACGGGCAAGGGCTGCCTGGTTCACCAGCTTGGCAGAGCTCTGAAAACAGAGGAGTGGAGTAACAAATTAAGAACAAATGGCAAGGAAACAACAAAGACGTGTTCCTATCCCTCTGGGAATGGAAAATGGGATTCCAGAATCTCTCTCACCTATGTTAAATCCCAACTGTCCAAACTTTGGAGATCCCCCTCATTTTCACAATGAATTTCCTGATGATGTTTTAAGAGTCTTGGGAAAAAGGGACTGGATTCTGTGGTTCCTAACCTCAGACTGAATATTTCCTACTACCACTTATTTAGGTGACAGAACAGAACAGCCTCTGCTGCAGCTGTAATTCCAGGTAAGGTGTGTTCAAACAGAGAGCAACAAGCAATGTAAAAATGCTGTAATTATTGCATTGCCTTGGTGCCTACAGAGTCACGGGAACTCCTGCAGTTCTGTCACAGAGGGGTTCTGTCTAGGAGCAACTGGGTGCAAAACAGGAGAGCTCTTAAGACATGTTACACAAAAGCAAACCAGAAATACAGAAACTGAGAACTTTCATACCAGCAGCTGGGTGAATAAAGGTAAAACATCCGTGGAAAGCACGTCACGACATTGGGTTTTGAATCTGTTGAAGGATAAAGACAGACATATTTGGACACTGAAAGCTTTAGACAAAGTTCACAGACAAAGGCAACACAACAGCAACATAAAGACAAGGTAAACATCAGTCAGCAGTGCATCCTCACGGGAAAAAAGGGCAACAGCCTCTCCCCCTGGCTCATTTCGTACATCTCAACAGTACAACTCTGTACAGGGGAATGAAGAAATATAAGTTACCTTTCCTCTTCAGTTAAATCAGACAGTATGTTCATGGCACTGCTAGCCCTGGCATCAGTGCTGCTGACAAACGTCAGCAAAATCTGCAGCCATCTGTTATTAAAAAAAAAACCAAACAACAATTATGTCAGCTTTGGTTTAATTATTAAAGATCAGAATCGTATATTAAGTGCACCAGCACAATTTATGATCTTAAACTCCTTTGTGTGCAGTGGGGTCTTGACCAAGCTGGATGTACTACCCCCCCCAAACACCCTCAGTCACCTAACTGCCATTAGAACAATATTTTGGCCCTGGGCTAACGTTGTACATAATACAGTGAAGTGTGTACAACTGCTGGAAGGCCACAGGTGTCCCTGAAGGACAGAAGTCTCAGTGTCATTATGTTCCCTTCAGAAAGCAAGGGTGACAGCCCTGGTGCTAGCAGAATGAGTTCTGAACATCTGTGAACCCAGGCACTACGGAAATCTTGCTGAGGTGTAGCAGTGTGCATTACTTGGTTAGGTCCTGGTGCCTGACCAGCAGTCTCCTCCCATTCTCATTCTCTGAGTACAGAGAAATCAGTGCCAGTGTCTCCTTCTGGAGCTCCCACACCCCTGAGGAAAGCAGTTTTGGCAGCTGTGCATTCACATCAGGGTGAGTCAACAGAAGACGCTGATTTTCTTCTGTAAAAAAAGAGAAGATCCAAGAGCAATGTCACACCCAGTGGCATCTCCATTACTCTTACTTTTTGCCCAGGCTGATTTAACAGCTTTAATGTCTTTATTTCATCTCCTAATGTGCTCATTAACTCTGATGTGCTCGTCTGGCATAACACTCCCACAGAGCAATGGTAAGGCTGCTAGCAGCACGCTTGCCTCTGACCTGTAAAACTTTGTTTGCAACAAGGTCTAGACCCAAGTGCTGTGGAAAGTGATGTTCATGCCAAGCATCGAACTGAGACACAATAAGTGCCATATTAGCAGCACATTAGCAATGATTGATGTTGATTACACCGGCTCACCATTCCCAGTGCAGACGGCTTGCCAAAGGAGGAGAAGAGAAACAGACAGATCCACTTCAGCAGTGCTTTTCTTGTCTGCACAGAAGCCCCTAAATTAGAAATGTTAGCTCGTAAAAAGAGCAAAGGACAGATGTTCTGAGCCAACTTCGTTGTGCAATGGTTTCAAATCACATCTTTTGCACATCCTGTTTGTTTCCATGATGTGTCTGAACCTGACTCAAACACACGTTCAGGCAAGAGATACCTCTAAAGACAAAGCTTATAAAGCAATACAGATAAATATTAGTCAGAGTTGTTTCTTGATTACCAAAACACAATGTACAGCAGCCAAGGATATACAGCAGTGGAAGACAGAGGTCCCCAGAGATGATCCTCTTCCTTGATTGCAGGATTAGAGGGTTTCACACGTCCCATCACGGAGCTATACAGCCAAATATTTACTGATGGCAATTAACAGCACCAGGGAGTGCAGCCAGGTATACTTAAAGCAACTAAGTGCTTTCAGATGTTCTTTTATATGAAGTGCTTATTTTTACAAACCTGCTCTCACTATAAAAGATAGGATAACTGTACAGAAACAGGAGACAGGAGCAGAAACTCATTCACTCTGTTCCCTGCAATTGAGAGCACTGTTTGTATTGCAGTCAGATATAAGTCAGTCCATTCAGACATTAAAATCTGTTATTACATTGTCTTTTGGTCATTTCAGCTGCATTTCAAGAGGTGATTGTGTTTCTTGAAAACAGTATTTTCATTTCCTCATGCTGTAACACCCTACTGTTTTCCTTTGGAGAGCTCTTACCGTCTTACAGCCTCGTTGTCTTGGAGGATACTGAATCCATTGTTTGTTCTAAATAAAGTTTGCTCAGTGCCTGAAAAATTCAGAGATAAACAAATCATCTGGCTGATGTATCATCATGAAGGCAGGCTCCTGCTCATCTATAGCCCAGTGTTAAAAGAAAAGGTCACTGGATCAACAGCTCTGGGGAAAGAACATCCTTAAAAGAGGGGAATTTTGAAATACCAACCATTGCTGGTTTTATGTTTTAAATATAGGAATCATTTTTCTGTTCCTTTAAAAGCTGCTCCACCTGTATCCATCTACTCAGATGACAGCTCCCATGATCAACAAGCTTTGCATCAAATACTCACAATCTTTCACAGCTCCTGTCAGAAGTCTGATCCCTCCTGCGTAGTAGAGGATATCCTGATCAGGCCTGTCAAGTTTCTGCAGCAGCTCTTTTATGGACAGAGCAGCAAGCTTTCCAGACTGAACTTCCTTCATTGCTCTCTCTTCATCTTTCATTCTTTTTTCCTCCAAGTTTACCTCATTCATACAATCTTGAAAATCAAAAGAAAACAAAGCATGGCAGTTCAATGCTTTGATATGGTCAAGTTTCAAGTGAAAAATGCAGTTGACTCCACAACAGAGAGAGCACTGCCTTCTACATGGAGATGTACAGAACGACCCATGGCTCTGGTGAGCGAAACAGAGCTCCCAGAAGAAACAATCAGCAACAAAAGCTGCATGAAGAGACTCCATCAAAAGTTCTGAAGAGCAGAACAGTGGTTTTGATCAGAAAACAAAGGATGACAGTGGAAAAATTCCTATTTCTTACCTTTAAATAGGCTTTCCTTTTGGGGATCAATTTGTAAGATCTTCTCATAACACTGCCTGGACTTAACAGGGAAAAGAAACAGGCTTTAAGGTAAGGGGCTACAGTACTTAATGAGTGTGATGCACGGGTCAAAACTTTCATAATTAAAAGCGCAAGCTGAATGTTATTCTTAGTCCCTATATCTGCCTGCTATTTCAAATTAAAAGGAAAATTTCAAGTACAAACCTAGGAACATGCTAGTAGGAACAAAAAAATCAAAGTTCCAGTGAGAAAACGAGGCACAGCATGCCAGCTGCAGGACTGTAACTGCCAGGGGTCAGACATGCACGGCTTGTACCTCTGTCTGCAGGTAGGATTTCATCTAACTTGTACTGCCCATGCTCTACAGTTATTTCCAGGGAAGTCCTTTCTGACAGGATCAGAAATATTTTTGAGCTTGCCTGCTCTCCTCTTCAGGCTCTTTATTATTTTTGAAAATGAAGGGTCAGGGTTGTACTAAAAAATCTGGCAGTTTATTTCAAGTGTAAGTATTTGCTAACAGGGTGTTCCATCATTGTAACAGTATTTATGCTTCCACTAGGTTTTCACACACACAGTGCAGGATTAAATCTTTTGTTTGACATTCACATCACTAGGATCTTGGGAAAACAATCACTCTCATGAGCATCTTTCAGCTTAACAGTTCACTTAACTTGAAATATGTAGAGATTTTTCTCATCCACAGGTGACATGCAATCATTTCTTAGTTATATGTAGCAACAGTTTAATAACACCTGCTGCACAAAGCAATTTTGGATAAACAAGAGAAATACCTTTTACTCAATTGCCTCTTTGGGGAAATTTAGTCCCTGCTCATAGACTGCAATCAAAAGTCTGCAGTACCTGGCAAGGACACTCCTTCATCCTGATCCTTACCCCAGCTGAAACGTGGCATTTGCAGCACCACCACTGCCCTGAACTCACACTCTGAATATCAGCCTCAAAGCACTTCAACAGAAGTGCCAAACACGGGGTTCTCTGAGCACATACACAGCCCCTGCAGGCTCCCCAAACACTCCCCTTAAGATCACAAATTTCTCCCTCTCTCCCACATCACATCAAAAGCAGAACAAAACGTGGTCCCACGGCCACAAGATTGAACCAGCTTACCTCACTGTAGTGCTGAAGTGCCAGGTGAGCCTTCCCCATTAGAAAATAGGCTTTGACACATCTTCCATTGCACTGTGTTTAAAAAAGGAATTATTAATTATGTGCTTAGGTTCAATTTTCCAGTTCAATTCTGTGCCAAAAGTATCGATTTCTTGAAATGATGCTGCCAATACTGTTAATGATCTGTCAATTGTGTTGCAGTGACGGGCATTACTGATGTAACACAACTACATTTGGATCCAGCTCTTTGGCATTTTGGATCACCTTTACCTTTCCCAACAGATCTGACCTTTGTGAGCTTAAAGAGTCCCTTTTGAGGAAGATGAGCAAGACACTGTGTGCCAATGCATGCAGTTAACAACTCAGTATCACTTATAACAAGTGTTTTAATTCAAGAGCTCTTAAGAGCTAGAAAAGCACACAGGCAGCACTGAAATATTAACTGCTTTATGCTGCTGAAGTTCACTCAGGATGCATGAATCTGTGCCCCACCACCACACTCTTCCATTTCCACTAGCAAGTTGTCTCTGTGTCACCAGTTGTGCACAAGTCCACCTTCCAGGAGCACCTGGCCTTATCAGGAAAGGCAGAAACCTGGAGTTACCTTTAATGCCCATTCACAGTCACCAATGGCTTTTTCATACTCCTGCATCTTCAGGTAGGCCTGAAACAAAACCCAAAGGGTCCAGGCAGAAGAATTAGAATACCTCAAACAACTTCTACTAATTATTGCACAAACACTAGCTACTTTTGCTGGCAAAAATAACACTAAGAGCAGCATGGGGGTAGCTCATTTCCATGTGCTCACCTGTGCTCTGTTTGTGTAAAGTTCCTGCTTATCCCTCAGTTTTTCCAGCCCCTCGGTGTACCTCTGAGTGGCTGTGACATAGTCTCCTTTCCTGAAGGCATCATTTCCCTTCTCTTTCAGGGCTGCAAAACAACAGGCATACATTCAAAATAACATTTGGGTTTTATTTCCCCAAATGGTGACTGGGGAAGCAGAGGCCACATTCTCCTGCTGGAATCATCACCAAAATTGCAGTCCAGCTCCGCTGCAGATGACTTCATGAACCATTATTTGCACGGGAATCCTGAGCTATTCAGTGCACATGATCCTCATTCCTCTTTCAGAGAGAAAACTGAGTGTTTGTCTTTGCCCAGCCCAGCTCTGAAATACTCAGACTTGCATCCCAGACCCTTATCATAAAGATATCCAGCTAATCAATGCTGTGGACAAGATCTTTGGTCTCAGAGAACCAAAGCACTGTCTCAGTGTGCATAAGAATGTAATAATAACAGAGTAGCTCGACAGCCTCTTAAATCAGCTCCGTTCCCATTAGCTAGAAAAGCATTCAGCAATTACCATTTGCTAAGCGTTCATTTCTCTTCCTTCGTTTAGCTCGTTCTTTTGCATCCTTCTCCAAACTTGCCAGAAAGCCATCTTTGAGCCAGCAGAGTTGGTGGTATTTTAGTTTGTTTTTTTTTTTTTTTAAAAAAAAAAAAAGGAAAAAAAAAGAGCAAGTTTCATTAAAATCAACCTACAGGTGAGAAAAAAGTAGTTTCTCTATAAAGAAATATTAAGGGGACATTTCAACAATTAAACTGGAACACGAGTGACAAGCTATCACACATAAAGGCCATGCTGCCACTCAGGATTTGTACACTTACCTCAAAGTATCTCACCTCTAGAGATAAACTTGTTTGCTTTACAGTTCAGAACACTAACTTTTTAATGAGAGGCCAGAACGTGATAACAAACTACACCAACGAGCTTCCTACCTGTGAACAAGTACAGCCATACCAGTAAGGTCCTTGGGTGTATGCCTAAATCTGACTGTATTTTTATTAAAGTCACTAAAAAAGTTAGCTTTGACTTTGGCAGGAGAGGAATTAGGTCTTGCATGAAGTAACAGTAACCCTTACTCTATCTTAGAATCATGGAATGGTTTGGGTTGGAAGGGACCTCAAAGCTCATCTCATCCCAACCCCTCTGCCATGGCAGGGACACCTCCCACTGGGTCAGGTTGCTCAAGGCTCCATCCAGCCTGGCTTTGAACACTGCCAGGGATGGAGCATCCACAGCTTCCTCGGGCAACCTGTGCCAGTGCCTCCCCACCCTCAGGGGGAAGAACTTCTTCCTTATGTCCAGTCTGAACCCACCCTCTCCCAGCTCCCACCCATCACCCCTTGTCCTGTCACTCCAGGCCCTCTGCTGGAACAGGCTGAGGAGGTGCTGAGTACTGGAGGGAGCGCTGTCCTACCTGTGTCCGCTGCCTCTGCGCTCGCTGTGGCCTAAAAGAGAGAAACACAGCAGGTGTGTGCACACACACAGAGGTCTGAGAACACACAGCAGCAAAGGAAGGCCTGGTTAAGTGGTCCAAAGCCTGAAATATCCAGACTGATGCATACTGGGAATATCAAATTATTAAACAGAGGATGGTAAGGACTTAACCATTTCTGCCATTACTGGAAAGCTTCCATTTGTGTCCTTAACGAGGCCGAGTCACTGCCACCCACACCCTGCTGCGGGGACCCAGGCTGATGAAACGAACACAGCTTCAGCTGAAATTAACTTCTCCAGCTGGGTTTTGCTCAAGTTCCTGAAGCACTACTAAAAATTACACGTCGTGGCACACAGTGCTTGCACCCAGCTGGGATTTTCTGTGTTACCAGTGCCAACCACAGAGAACAGGACACCGGGTACCACCAGGGGATAACGGCCGAAGGACAAAGAAAATCACACTCAGGACATGACATCTTTTTCCTCCTGGGCAAGGAAGGTGAATTGGTGTGATTTAAAACTGCACAGAGCTTTAACCCCAACAAACACCTTACAGACGGCCGGGTGTTGATGACTGTTCTGTTCACCACACTCTTCTCCTCCTCCTCCTCCTCCTCCTCCTCAGTCGTTCCTTGCTCTCGGAGCCTTTCCTCTGCCTCAGCAATGGCCTCTTCCTGCACGGCTGGGTCTGCGGAGCTCAAGCCTTGCACCAAATGGGCTAAAAAGGGGATAAAACAGAGCTGGGCACGTGCGGAGCCTCGCTCGAAGCACACGGGGGTGTCCGGCCCCCCCCAGCTCCCCCGGGGCCCCCCGCGTACCGATGTCATCCACGCGGCGGAGGAACCGCTGGAACTCCGCCTCCCGCCCCGGGCCGGGCAGCATGGCCGGGACACGGCCGGGACACAGCGGGACACAGCCGGGCCCCGCCGGTACCACGGACACCGCGGGCACGCTTCTGACGTAGCGCCGGGCGGGGGCGTGTCTATGCAAATGAGGGGCGGGGCCTCCCTGCCCGCCATTTCGCGATGGCGGCGCTCAGCCCCTCAGGGCAGTGGGGGGTTTGTACCCGGGTCTGTACCCGGGTCTGTGCCGCCGGAGGGGTCCGTACCTGGTCCGTACCTGGTCCGCACCTGGTCTGTGCCTCCCGAGCGCAGAGGACCGGCGGACACAGCACGGACCCGCAGGCCGGGCACTGCTGCCGCCCCCTGCTCATTTCTTTCCCACAGAACTTCGCTATGGACACCCCCGCTGTTACGTTTGCAGCGTGTGTCGGGCACTCAGCTCCTCCTGCTCCCCACTGCTCCCAGACAAACCCCCGGGCGCCAGCAGTGCCAGTGTGCCCCTGTGCCACAGCCCTTCCCGAGGAGCGCAGAGAAACCCCCAGCACAGCAGAGGCCCAGAGCTGGCACAGCCCAGAGCTGGCACAGCCACGTCTGCACCCTGCTGTCCCTCACGCCGTCCCTGCGCTGGGATCAGAGGACACGGGGCCGTGTGCGGGGCTGCAGGGGCTCTCCTCTCCTCCCAACAGCTCGGCCTCGCAGCCTGAGCGTGAGGGCCACCAGCGAGCTCCGCTGCGCCCTCGGGCCCACCAGGACACACCTCTGGTCCGGCCTGGCAGAGCTGCCCCAAGGTCACCTCTGGTGGCCCAGGGCACGGGTGGGATGGCGTGGGCACAAAGTGGAAGGGGCTCTGGGGGTGGTGTAAAGATCAGCTGGTTGAGCAGACCTACGACCTGGGAGAGGGAGCCTGAAGAACACGAATGCCCACCCACAGCCCCCAGTGCCCTGGTTTTCATACTGGACTGGGATTCTTTTTTGCAGGATACCCTTTAAAAACTGGGGCTTTCTCAGCCTTTGACTGGGAGACACTGGCGGCGGCTGAGGGTTACACCAGCATTCAAAATGGGCACTTCCTACCCCGCAGGGACCAGCGCCAGGGGGTCTGGGCAGCATCTGCGAAGCGGCCCCTTGACAGCGAGGGTTTCTGTACGCTCTGTGCACGTCCCTGGCTCTGCAGGCTCTGGTGCCACACAGCCTGGCACCAGTGAGACAGCCAGAGGGTGGCACCACCCTCCAGCACAAACACCAAGCTGTGAGTTCAGGCCTCAGCCTGCTTTGCTGCCCGGTGCCCAGCTCAGCATCCCACGAACCGGGCTGGTGCGCTGCCCACCCCGCTGCGCCGCGGCTGCGAGCTGTGCGGGGGGACGGAGCAGCAGGACAGGAGCCACAGGGGCTGGCAGGTCCCCAGCAGCACATGCTCAGTCTCTCAGCCTTCTCAAGCTCTGCCCTTGCACGAAAATCCTCGCCCTCCTTTACGGCGTGGCCTTGCTGGGATGGGTCAGATCCCAGTTAACCCAGTTACCTGCAGCGAAATGGTCTTTACTTCTGCTCCTCCCACTCAGCTCTCTCCGTACAAGAAGCTGCATTTTGCTCTGCCATCAGATCCCTCGTTTGCCTCCTGTTCCTCAGGCTCTGCAGGGCTGCAGAAGAGCATCACTCGCTCAAGAGGGGGAGAGACAAGTTAAAATCTCCAGCAAAGGCAGGTCTGAAGGTCGATGGATGGCTGAAGAAATACAGAGATCTCATAAAGAATTTTTCAGTTCTGTCACTGAGCACAACCCTGACTCCAGGGAGAGAAAACTCATCACTCCACCCACGGGCACGTGCTCTGCAGCGACAGTAAGTGAGGCCAAGTGCTCCAGGCCCCTCTATTATCTCCGAGGGAAGAGGAGACTCTGCCTGAGCTCCTCACGGGTCACTGAGATGCTACAGCAGGAACCAGGCAGACACCAGGGAGCAGAGTGCACCCAGCAGGCATTTTGCAGAGGTGGCACCGGTGCGATCCCGCTGACGCCAGGAGCACAGAAAAGGCACCCTCAGAGCACTCAGACACTGACACAGCTCACAGCTCTCACTTCTCCTTCTGCGCCCTGGCAGACCAATGCTTAGGACAGAAATAAACTTAATTAGGTTCATCCCACGTTAATCAAGTTCAGGCACCCAGTGCAGGGTGGGCTGAGGACACCTTTTAAAGCCCACACTCGCACGCACACACAGCTTCCACAGCCAGCCCACACAGGAGCTCCTTCTTCTGCGAGGAGCAGCTGCCCCTGCTGCAGAGAGGAGATATTTCTGAGTTATCTCAGGGAACAAAACATTTCTGAGTTATCTCAGGGAAATGAAACATTTCTGAGTTATCTCAGGGGAATGATCCGCAGCCCAGACCCCGGGCAGATGCTCAGCTCAGGCACTGCTCACTCCAGGCGAAGCCCACGTGCAGGTACAGCCCTGGGTACCCCTGTGCACCCCCAGACCTCGCAGAGCATCTAAAGAAGGGCAGACTGCAGGCATCAGCTTTTTTTTTTTTTTTTTTTTTTTTTTTTTTGTAACTTTTATTTGAACACAGTATTCTGACAGAATGCAAAGTCAAAATCCTCAGTTAGTGTCAGTATTTACACCAGTGAGAATGGGAATAAAGGTGGACTCGATGTTTCACTCGGTAAAAAGATTTTTTGTTTTTTCGTTTTTTTAACAAGATAGAAGGCCCCCAAAAGTAGGGAATGCTGGGTAAGGATGGCAATGGAGGGGCTGAGAACAACTATCAAAACAGCCTAGTGTGAAAATCGGGGGTTTGAAGGCTCCATAGAAAAGTGTGAAAATAAAACTCCACTCTAAAAGCTGAACGACTGGATGCACTACCATCATCTTTACGTATGGTGCAGCATGAAATGGAGGCACTCCACGACTAGAAGCTGATCAGTCTGCATTGCCATATAGATATATATGTACTGCATGGATACATATATAAACATATACAGCGTGATCGGCAGCAGGTTGGTCCCTCCCCAAAGCTTTAACCAAGAGCAGTGAAGCCTATCTTGGAGTACTTCTAAATTAAAACAAATTACTCTCCGTTGAGGGCAAGTATAAATAAAACCACTCTCCAGAATTGATGTACACGTTTTGGGAGGTGTCACAAGGGCATTAAAAGGGAGCTGGATGGACACTGCCAGGGTCCAGGCAGGCACAGGTCACCTCTGCAGCACGCGGGGCGCCACGTGCTGGGCGTCGGGGTGGGTGCTGAGCTGCTCATTTCTGACCGAAATGCCAGTCCAGGTGACAGTTACCACCATTCCCACCCCAGAGGTGCTGCCCAGGGTCGCTGCACACGGTTCTGGTTATCAGCTGCTCAGCTCCCAGTGGGCTGTAACTTAGGAGGTGTGACAGACAGGTGACAAAAGCAGTCAAAACCGGCAGAAACAAGGAACAAATTGCTGTGATCACCCACAGGAAGGGAGGAACACGCTGCCTCTGCTGCCCCAAAGACTCTCCCCAACCAGAGCCAGACCACAGCAGCATCTTGTGCTGCATTTCATGGATTGATTCCTTAGTAAATAAAAATAACCCTAGGGACCACGGGCCACACTTCCCCATAGCTCCACTGGCACTGCTGGGATGGGCCATGAAGGGGCCAAACCCCACACAAGGCTTCGAAGGGGGGACACCCCCTGCCCCCATGCCCTGCTCAGGATCACAGAATGCTTTGGGTTGGAAGGGACCTCAAAGCTCATCTTGTCCCAACCCCCTGCCATGGCAGGGACACCTCCCACTGGGTCAGGTTGCTCAAGGCTCCATCCAGCCTGGCTTTGAACACTGCCAGGGATGGAGCATCCACAGCTTCCTTGGGCAACCTGTGCCAGTGCCTCCCCACCCTCAGGGGGAAGAACTTCTAGGGTGGGTACTGCGAGTGCCTACACCTGCATTTCCAGTCATCCTTCACCTGCATCCCAGGAGCTAAGAACTGCAAACCACCCCACACTCAGGAGGTGACAGGGCCCTTCCAGCTCACAGCCTGGCAGCCCGTGGCACCGCGGGAAGAGGCTGCGTGCTCCGAAGGATGCACCAATAAAAGTGGCTCCATTTACCTGAGCCAGCCTGCAGCCTACCCACCCCCATCATTTCCCTGTTCACCACCTTAGCACAGCGGAATGGAGGCCACAGCCAGCTCGATTTTTCATTTAAAGGCTTCTGTTCCTTGTAAGAGTTGTTCTCTTTTTTTTTTCCCCGATTTTTTTTTTTTTCCTCAAATCTGAACTATCACTACACCTTCCACATCCAAACTATGTTGAAGCTTTTATTATTTCAATACTATGACAAAAAACACGTTTCACACTAAAATAGTCACGCACCCACAGTGCACAAGCTTGCAGATCTAAAGTAGAAGAAAAAAAGAAAATTAAAAAAAAAAAAAAAAAAAAAAAAAGGAGAAAAAAAAAAACCAAACCCCAAGAGAAGGAACGTCTCTATACAATGGGCTGGTCTTCCCCTACATGCCTTTGTCTTCCTTCTACTCAAGCCTCCTTTCTTTTCAGCCTGAAATCTCAGTGTTGCTCCACGACTCCCCCTGCACACGTGTCCTACCCCAGCCCCCTCCTCCAGCCCTCACAGACACGGTGCCAAGAGCAGTGAAATCAAGGGCAGTCCTGGCACTGACCTCCAAGCACTCACTCTTGATTTCATGGGTTTGGTTCTGCAGAGCATCTACGGATGTCTCGCTGCACACGATGTGATGGGACAGGAGAAGGGACCTACAAGGATCACCCAGCCCAGCTGCTGATGGAGCTGGCTCTGCGGGAGGGGTCTTGCATGCTGCCCAGCACCCTTGTGCAAAAAGTCTTTGCTTTCAAATGAGCTTCCTCAGGTCGAAGGAAATGGTCTTTACTGACATACTAAGGAGGAACTGATGTAGTCAAACAGCTGAGATGGGATTAGACCAGCCCTAACTGTACAATCTCCCTTCTGCTTCTCAAAGCTCCAGGAGGGTTCCATGAAGGGAAGGGGAGAATGTCCTAAAAAAGCAGAGATGATATTTCTCTTATGCAGTCAGGCCCGGGTCCAGCAAGGGACTTCAACTCTCAGCAAATTTAAGTACAGAAGGACTCTCACCAGCAACTGCCTCCCTCCGACTCACGCCTGTGTTTATGTGGGTTGCTGGATTAAGACCTTGATTGGTGACAAGTGGTTTGAATACCCCCCACCCACCCAGCAAAACCCAACCCCAACCCCAGCGTTACGTTTCTTCTTACTCCAGTAAGAAATAATAATAATAATATAATAATAATAATAACAATAATTAAGAAAAGATAAAGGGGAAACAACTACTGTAAACATCCATGTTTGAAAATGTCTCCCTTTGCAAAGCAAGCATGCTGCTAACCTAGTAACTAGAGACTGTATTTACTTTAAAAAAAAAAAAAAAAAAAAAAGGCAGCTATTTTACACAGACATTTAAACACAACAAAAGTTAAAAAAAATATTTGTCAATTGTAAACACTGGAAAGAACAAAAGTTGGCAAAAAAATTCACATAAAATTTAAAGAAATGTAGAGTCTGAATACTGCAAATTGAAATACATCCCCGCCCCTGCAATTTTGGCATTCTTCCTTAAAAAAAAAAAAATAAAAAAAAAATAATAATAATAAACCCCAAATAAACGTCTAACATGGAGAGCAGAATTCAGTCACAAAGAGCTCAGGACACTTTGCATACTGAACAAATACAAGGTGAACAGAAATTATAACTTATTTATGAGGCTTTACATATTTCAAACTCGACTGAAAAGTATAAAAATAAATTGTGGACTTTGTTCATTAAGTACCAGCCGGCCCGAGGGGCGCAGCGGTGATATCTGCTATTCTAACCAAGGATACAGCAGGGTCTCTTTATTTATTTTTTTTTGTCTTTTTGTGGGTTTTTTTTTTGGTCTAGGACTACTTGATTTCAAACTTCCCAACCACGTTGCAAATGGTTATTTGCAGTTTTGCTTATTTGAATCCACACAGGGTCAGCTCAGCCCTGCTTTGGTTATGGGTTTAACCCTGTTTTTAAAAACGTATTACTTTTTAAAAGCAAGTGCACAACAAATAGAACCTTTCTAGAAATCTTTAAAAAAAAAAAAAAGAAAAGAAAAGAGAAGAAAAAGAGAGATTCCCCCCCTCCCCCCACTGATGCATTTTCTGTTTTGTTTGTTTTTTAAAAAAAGGCAACAGACACTAGAGGAATGAGATGCGTGTTGTGGTTTGTGTTGTAAATGCTCGGTGGAGTTGTTCTGTCATTTGTTGTCATCTGTTGCTGATCATGCTTTGCTCTCGTTCTCGTTTGTTTGTGTGGCTTCGTTGGGGACCGTCTTGACTTCTGCTGGAGGTGTCTTTGTTTCCGTCGCTTGCGCTTCAGATTTGTCTTCTACTGGGGTTTTCCTGCAGGAGAATCACCAAGATGGCACAGTTTAGAGACTGAGTCAGTGACAAGGAAAGAACGTGCTTCTGGAAACAAGGAAATATATCACCTTCCTCGAGCAAAAGGAGCATTGCTAGATGCAGAAATAGGTAAAACCAAACTCCCCCCCCCCAGGTTCATTTAGCTCTAGCGAAATCCTTTGTGACTCCCCTGCCCTGAGCTCACACCCTCATGGGGGAGGTCTGGGCTGCAGCACTTTGTGGTGTGAAAAGGAGCAAAAGGGAAAACTCACAGAGGTGCAGAGGAGCTGGATTTTACCATCGCTCGTTTACGTCACCCAGCGCCCCATTAACACAGACTGCCTTTCCAGCACTAAATCCTCTTCCCTACGGGAAGTCACCCCAGGATCTCCCAGTGTGTTGCAGGAAGGGACACACAGAGGCAGTGAATTTTGTCAGATGTTTTCACAGGCTAAAGCTCAGGCTCACCAGCCTGTCTTTGGCCCTCGACTGAAGAATCAGACAAGTGTTTGCCCAATGCTCTCTTCACAGCCATGACAAGTGCCACAGAGGCCGTATCTGGTGGCCTCCTGAAGTGCCCCTTGCAGCCCGTGAGCCACAGGTCAGCCTGAGATGGCTGCAATCTCAATTCGCCCTGGCCAGCAGCTCAGGTGACCCTAAGCCTGTGGCTGCAAGGCTGATTTGCCCCAGGGGAAGCAGATGAGCAGCAGGGGTAGAAGGAGGTGGCTGGATCAGCAGAAGGAACACAGCTCTGCCTTCCACCATACCAAGAATTCATTTACATGACACAGACCAAGCTGCATTAATTCAGTTGAAATATTCCCTTACTACCTCCTGCCAGCTCAGTACCAGACCACAGCTCCCTGTTCTCTTTGTCTCTCTAACACCCAGTATAACAGGGCAGTGGCTTTAGGTGCAGTGAACTGAAGTGAACGTGGATTTCTCTGCTTGGGAGCAGCTCAGCTGCACCACCAAGGCTGCCCTGTGCCACCCAGGCTCTCCTGGCAGAGCCCAAGGCTCCGTAGCTGCGTGGGGCACGAGGCAGTGCTGCAGGAGTTACACAGCAGGAATGTGTCCTGAGGCAGGAGGGAACAGGAGCACAGCGGGGAGGCAGGGAGATGAGAGCTGTTAAGATGTAAAGGCACCTGAGTGACACAGTAAACCAGCATGGGGTTTCACTGGGCTCTGGAGAAGAACCTGGCTCTGGGTTCTGCAGGGTCTGACTGGCTGCTCTTCTGTGAGCACCAACACAACTGCTACCACAGCATCAGGACCAGGCACCAAGGCCAATGCTGTCTTCTGGATTAAATGCAAAGCTTCCAGAAGGAGGTCATTTTCCTGGAGATGTGAGGATGGAAAGCTGTGACTTGGGGTATGTCTCCAGTGTGGTTGCTATAACATAGCCCAGATCTGAGTGAGCTGCAGACCTCACTCTAGAACAGGTTCTTGGCAGCAGCCCAGCTGACAGTGCAGAGCTCAGGGTCCTCCATACACTTTCCTTTGCAAAAGCTAAGGACACAGTGTCTTCTGGCTTTGGGAACTGCTCCCACAACAAACCTGAGCTGCCTTTCAGAGTTCGTTCTTGTGGTGAAGCACAGACCCTGCTCAGGCAGGAAAGACAAGACACTCCTCCCTTTTCATCCTGTTCTATCATAGGGTCCAAACAACAGACTAGAACGAACGGGGACCTTAGGTACTTGTCCCTTCAAGGCTGGCTTATCCATTTCCAGGCTTCCATGCTCATGGCTCTGTGAGCAACTGCCATCCCAACCACCACGGCAGGAGTGTTCCTGTCCAACACCTGCACAGCAGCTGGGCACCTCACCCCACTCACCCAGGGGAGGCCTTCACACTGTTTTCACTCCCCAGCTGTAATGTCTCCTGCCAAACACAAGGTGCAAATTGGTCTCAGCTGAGGAAAGTGGATCCAGGCCAGATAGCACAAGGCTCCAAAGGGCCCCTAGGCTTGTCCTGCCTGGGAGCATCCTGGTGCTCTCTGAATAAATCAGCTGGGTAAAGAGGAGACGCGGTACAGTGGATGGAGACTCACCTCTAATATACCAGGACAACACACTGCCAAGTTCTCCTGACCCAACTGTGCTGTGACAAGCCCTCTCTCAGACAGGATCACATCACCTTCTCCTTTTGCCAGTTCAGGGACAAACTCAGAGGTACCACACTTTCACAGTGGCACACAGACTAGCTTCTGCCCTGCCTGACACCCAAAGCAGCTCTGAAGGGCTCCAACTGGTCCGTTAGGAAACTGAATTTGGGTGGCTGTGCTCACTGACCTGCAGGAACTCGGCGCCCCTGAGGACAGCACTTCCCTTCCATCAGACTGAACTGTTTCTGGTCTCTCTCATAAAAGAACAGCCTCTGATAGACAAAGCTGCAGAGAAGTCTGAAGAGTAACACATGCATGCTAAATTTCTGAGTTTGTCTTTTCTCTGCTTCCCTGACACAGCCTATTCCTCCTGGACATTTAAAGCCAAGCCCTGTTTAGTTGGTTGACAGGTGAGTTAATTTGCTAAGGAAACAATGAGATTAGTTAAGAAAACACCCAACAAGAACACAGCACAAGCACCAGTGCACAAGAGACACAGAACACAACCAACAGAAGATTAAAGGCATCCATACTCGGTCTTTGCAGGTGCAGCAGGTACAGAGCTGTCTGCAGTGGACGAAGCAAGCTCGTGAGCCTGCCCGCCAGTCACACTGGCAGGAGTGGTAGTGCCAAGAGCTGCAAAAACATCCTTTGCAAGATCAATGTCTGGTGTCTTGAAGGTCCCTTCGTCCATTTTAAAGTCCTCATTCTGGGAGGGGTTTGTGGTGCTGCCTGAAGCAGCCTCGCTCTTCAGATTGCTTGGGTTCTTGGTTGTCTCTGTTGGGCTCTTCACTGTACTGGGCTGCACAGCGTCCTTTTCAGGGCTCTTGGTGCTTGAGACCTCCTGCTTGGGCTCTGATGGAGCTGGAGGGCTAGTGAGGTTTGCAGGGCTTGGGGCAGCTGGCTTGCTACCAGCTGCCCCTTTGGAGGTCTCGGCCACGTTAGCAACAGCGCTGGGGCTAAGCACTGCACCTTGGTTGGACAGGACACTTGAAGACAGATTATTAGCAGCTGGAGTAGAGCTTGGGGTATCGCTGAGATCAACAAGGGGGGCCACTTTGGGGGTGGAGGAGGGTGGTGGTGAAGAGACCGAGGTGGCTGCCCCTTTAGCTGGAGTAGCCTGGCCAGGCGACATGGAGTTTGAGTCAGGAGTGGCTGTGGCTGGCAGGGCAATACTGGAGGTCAGCGTAGTGGTCTCACTGGTGGGGCTGTTCTGAGCAGTGGCAAAGGTTTCAGTGATAGTGTCAGAGTTAGTGGTGCCTGTGGTTACAGAAGGCAGCATGTCCTCAACGGTAGCTGCGGTATCGGCGGGGTGCCTGCGAAGAGGACAGGAGTAGAAGAGAAATAGAGACAATGAAGGCTGTAAATGACAGCAGGGGAAAGGGGAGCAGAGTGTAAGCGTGAGAAGGCAGGTGGGTGGTGCAGCAGCAGCATGGCATGCAGTTACAACACACACACAACACGGAGAGGTACTCAGAGGAGCAGAAACCTTTCAGAGGTCAACTATGCAAAGGGCAGCAAGGGCTGGCTGGGATGACTGAAGAGGAACTAGGAAGAGAAAAAGAGCAGAGAGGGCACACGTCCTTCAGGACGGGCTTGTTTACACCTTAACCAAACGTAACCCTGTCCACTTGCACAGACCCTTCTCTTTTAGCCTCACCTTCTGCTCAGCCTCTCCCACCTAACCTCACAAGGGAGCTTTCCACCAGGTCCCTGAGCTTGCAGCCCTGTGCCATCTGTCACCACACAACAAGGTCCCAGTGCAGGACCCCTCAAATCCAGACCCTCAACTTGGCCCTGTCCTTTTGTCTGCAAACCTCAGGCCTTCATCAAACCACAGAGAACACCTTTGGACCAGACTGCAGCCTGTGGTGTTGGCTGGAATCGGGTTTGCTTCAGGACAACATCTGACAGCGTAGCTACGCTCCAGCAGCACCCAGTGCCACATCATGGCCTTAACCAGAACACGGACGTGAGGCTGGGAAAACAAATGGTTTGTTCCATGAGAAGCCAGTATGCCCAGAACACCACCTCAGGCTTATTAACAGAGAGAGAAACCTTCACAGAGGAGGATAAATGAGTTAAAACTCTGGTAAGACTATCCAAGGAAACCAGGACAATACAAATCCCAGCTGCTCCTCAGTGCTGCTCGTGCACAGAGCCTCCTCCCTCCTCTGGAGCCAGCAGAGCCATCGTACCAGTGGGCCCCACTGCTGATGTCATCACAGGAGGGGAGCAGTGTGCAGGTGGAAGGGCCTGACCACCTCACTCACCCCTGTGATGGCTCTGCTGAAAGAAAGGAACCCAACTTGTGCCATCAATCCCAAACCTGACCCAAAAATATTAACAAGCACTTCAGCAGCTTTCCAAAGCGAGTTCCTCACTGGCAGGTCACAAACGGAGGGTGGAGATTTTACCTTTCTTCCTCTCTTCATGCCCTAAACCGTGGGCATGAGAGCTCAGGGATTAACTGAGGGCAGCGTATGGGCCCCGTGCTAAGAGCGACTAACGCCAACGTACTCGGGCTCCGTCAGCGGGGTGGTCTCGTTGGGCTCCGTGTGCTTCCCCCCGTCGTGGTTGGGGGTCCGCTCCTCCTCGGTCCGCACCTCCACGATCGGCTCCTTGGACTCATCCTTCCTGTAACAAGGGAAGTGCATGGAGATGTTCACACCAGGTATTCTCCTGCAAAGACACACTGCACATGTCAATAGTGAACGACAGAGTGGCCTAAACAGCAAACTGCGTCTTTTTATCACTCCTCCTTCCAGTGATCACCTACAGCACAGAAGAAACCCCTTCCTGGATGGCCCCAGACCTTTCCAGTACCCTCCCATGAGAGATGAGGAACCAGAAGCAGTTTGTGTCCCAGACACTGATGCTGAGAAGGAGCAGGGGAAGGGGTGCCAGTACTCACGAGAAGGCGGCTTTGCCCTCCTCCATGTCTTTGCCCTTGGCCCCCGGGCCGGATTTCCCGCACAGGTTGACAGCAATGCACATCAGCAGGCCACACTTGTTCAGGAAGTAGCAGGTGACATCCACAGCCACCAAGAGCAGCACAAAGATAACAATGAGAATGCCTACGATGGCAGCAGTCCCAAGGCCTGACGTAGGGCTGGTGCTGGCTTTAGAGACCAAAAAGAGAAGAAAAGAAGGCATTGCAGTTAAAAGGTGAGTTGGGGCTAGGCATGGCTCAAATATGCTCAGGTTGCATGCATGGGAACCTTACAGCAAGTACTCCCTCCCTCCAGCAGCCTTGTGTTACCACCAGTACTTTATCCTAAAGGCTTGCAGGACAATCTGCCTGAAAAAACAGATTCACTTGGACCTAACGGGGCTTCTCCCACCTCTGCTGGGCTAAGCCCTAGCACACAGACTCCAGAAACCTCTTCTCCCACAGCACACACCCAGCTGGAACGCCAAAGGGCTCCTGTTTCCCTCCACCACCTCCTCAGGACAAAGGCTGTGTCTGAGGTTCAGAGTGACTCTGGCACAAGGACAAGGTAAGTGAAGCCTGTACTCTGTGGCATGACTGGCCCTGGTGGGACACACAATACTGGGTGATACCTGTGGGGCCTCAGCACTGATTTGCCCCTTATGTGATGAAAACAAAAGGAGGAATTACAGCCATTCCCGTGGCTGAGGTAAGACCCAGCTCTCCAGACCTGGAAGGTGGGTGAGCTTTTCATGCCCTATCCAGAGACAGCTGAGCTCATCAGTGAATGCTCCAGCAGTGGCTTAGGCACAGACAACACCCAGGCAGCCTCCTGAGGAAGCAGATGTTACGCTGTGGGCACTGTCCTGGTCACGGCAGCTGCATGCTCCACCACACCCAATCTCCACCACCTCTCCCCAGTTACAGAAGAAATCAGAACCTTTTCTTTGCAGAAAACCCCAGCAAAGCACCTCTGTCCCCTCAGCCCAATCTACACAGGCTGTGTCAGATGGAGAGATCGTTCCCAGGGCTCACAGACAGTGTCACATCCTCTGCCACACATTTTGTTACTTAAAGACAGGAGACAGAACATCCTTAGCATGAGGCAGATAAGGGTTGTTTCACTTTGTGACCATAACATGTATCAAGGAACACAGACTCCAACAGGAAAGGTTCTGTCTGTGTTTGACTGTGTCTGAAAGTCACTCTGGGCACTCAACTGACATTTACATCACAAGTGCATTCAGTGCTCAGCAGAGCATCAGTGCCACAGACCAGACCCCTTGCAGCAACCTGCACAATTAAATGAATTAATCACCCTCCAGTGCATGCAGGGAGGGAAGAGGTCATGTATTTTCCCCCTCTTCTAACATGTTCAGGATTCTTGCGTGGATTATTCAATAATTAACGTGTTCCTGCTCACACCAGCTAAAGATGTGTCAAAACTTCTCTCATCTTCATCATCTCTCTGGGACTGAGCTCCTTGGCAGGCTGGTAAAGGTGCACTAAGGAAAGCATCAGACAGGATTACTGGTAACAGCTCCTTGCTGTGCCTCCAAGCACACCTCATCTCAGGCACCAGAGCCAGAATGAGACAAAATGTTTCATCCTGCCACAGACGGAATTTTCCCATGTGCTAGAAGACATCTTCTGGAAAATTCTGTTCAAACAAGAGTCCTGCTCTTGGCTTTCTCTCCCCAGCAGCTTTTACAAGACCTGTCAGTATCAGCTATAAGCCCCTTAAGGTCAGGCATTACCTGCTGCATAAACCACACCAACAGCCTTCTACATTGCCCACACCCTGTGTGTGAGCACAGGACCCGCATGGACCTGCAAGAACTGCAGAACCTGCAAACCCACCAGGACCATCCCAGCCTCTGGGGCACACAAAGCTGCTGGGTCTGCAGCACACACTGCAGTACTGGCTGCTGTCACTTTACACAGGGGACTTGGGCAAGCTGCTTTACGTTAGTAAGGAAGGAACTGATTTCTTCCCTGTGCAGGAGTCAGTTCACTGTGCCACTGGAGATCAAAAGGTTTGGGCATTCCCATGGGAGCCCAGGCCAGCCTGTCACCATTTCACTTCTGGCAGTACCAAGGCACATGGATAAACAGGGCTGCAAGGAGCTGGAAATGAAAGAACACCTCTGTCTTTGTACTGGTACGGCTGACATGGGCAAGCTGTTCAGAAAAGATGCTGAGGAAGATGATTCAGGGAAATATCACAATCGTGGCTGAAGAATTAAAAAGAGTTACTTAGGAAACTCAGTCAATGTAACTTCAAACCAGAAATGTGCAGGGGTGGATTAGGTTACTGCAGGCCTACACGCAGCAGAAGGGTGCATACAACAAAGGCACTTTATTTGAGCAAAGATACAACATACAAAAGCTGCAAACCGAAGGTGGATGAGTTCAGGCTAGGAATAATGTATGAAATTTTAAGAGAAATCCCCAAATGAGAGCAAAATGTCTTATATTCTCCATCAGATTTGGCTGAATAGAGATCTGCTTTATTCTCTAAAGGAGTATTTTATGCAGGTTACTTGGCCCCCCTGGCTGAGTACTCACCTCTCTAGTTCGGAGCAGTTACAGAAAGCAAGAATGGAAGGAAAGGATGGTTCCCAAAGATCCCATTTCTGCTAGCACAGCTACAAAACTCTTCTCTCTAGACACCCAAGGAAGAGCTGCTGAACAGGTACAAGTCTCCCTGCCTTCTTTCTTCCCCCCCTCCAAACCATTCTCTCCTGCTCTGCCCCAGGGAGCAGGAGCAGCTACGACAGGACAGGCTGCCAGGAGGAGGAGCACGGAGATGGGAGAATAAGGGCAGATCTGCAGAGGAATCCCCCTGGGTTTGTGCTGTTCTCAGATTTAGGTTTCAGACAATGAAACTGGGCCAAGGTAACTGCCTGCAATGTGTTTTTATTTGTATCTTTTTGTGTATATATTCCACACTGACTGGATTCCTATTTGCCATTGAGTATGGGATTCATTTCAAGTAACTTCAGCCATGTAAGCAATCTCTCATGTACTTGTCTGGGGTTTGCCTACTCACCATGGAGAGGAGGCCCCTTGGAGCAGAATGCATCTCCACTGCCTCAAGGCATCTCCTTAAATAGGACAAAGCCTCCAGAGGTGCTGCTCATTCTCCATGCAACACTTGGTCTTTACAGTTTAGGCAAGATAACTTTAATAACTCATGAGCTGGGTGAGATATATCCCCACCTCAGCTAGCAACCTCCTCCTGTGGATCAGGGGAAACCCACAACACAAGGTGACATCAGATCTACCCAGGAACTTCAGAAATCCAGCTACAGGGGAAGGTCACACAACTTTTTAGTATTAGGATCACTCTTGCTGTACCTCAGTAACACTAAGGTGTAAACTCAAAAGATCTAATACATTTTCTGTACTCTAAAACATTGGAGGTGAGGGTTTTTTTTTAAAAAAAAAGAAATCCACATGTTCTTGTGTGCAAAACCTGCACAAAGTTTTCATTTATAATTTCAATAGAAAAGCAGTTCACAAGTCATAAGGAACAAGGTCTGAATAAACACAGCAGAGACTTATGTGCAGAGCATAAAATGCATAGTTAGACAAGATTGATGGCAGGGGTTTTGTTTGTCCCTATTGGAATTTTGTTAGAAAGATTAATCCCATCCCACACAACTGATAGCATCTGAAACATTCTGTACAGACAGTTCAATAACTGTGCCAGCAGCTTCATCCTTGGCAACCTCAGGCCCACTCAGAAAGACCCAGAGGGAGAGACACACCCATCTGTAGAAGAGCATCAGAGCCAAATGGATTTCCCATCACAAAGACAATACATGAGGGGCCCAGTGTGTTTTGTTGTTGTTTGGTTGGGGTGTTTTGTGGTGGTTGGTTGGTTTGCTGTTGCTTTTTAAGTAAGAACAAGAGAAAAGAAAAACAGCAACTGAAATTTGTTCAACGAAATGCAGTACACAGAACTTGGTAACAAAGATGTGTTATATTGCACCAGTTCACACCATGGGTTAATCCTGTCTGGTAGTATCACATGCACAGTTAACCATGAATATTATTAAGGATCAGTAATAATAACAGTTTAGCTGGTCAGGTAACTTGACCCAAGCTAATCTTCCCTGTTAAAGTGGCAAGAAAAGGTTTCTCTCTATGAAGTTGATAATACAGTAGTGGAAAACCAGAGAATGTTATACAAGCATCCATTGCAAATTTGTCTGCTCCTGGGCTGTATTATGCCCCAGATCCACTATGGGCCATGAGACACGTGGCTGCACACAAGGGGCCAACGAAGTCACAAGGATTCTACCACATAAGATGTTTATGTTCAGACCACCACCACATCAGGAAAACTTTCTAATGGCCATAAATTTGAATCCACATGCAGAAGCCCACAGAGACATCTGGGCAACCAGCAGGATTCTCTCTGACAAATCTTCTCTTTTTATAGTCTGTGGGTTTAGATTTGTGGCTGGGGCTTTAGAAGCCTTTTGCACAAGACAGTGGTGATCAGCACCAGATGTGCAGAGGAATCAGTACAAAGCAGTACCTTAAAAGGCTTTCAATATTGTACCTTTTTTGGATGAGAAACAGCAAGCAAACAAGAACCAAAAAAAAAAAAAAAATATCTTTCTTTACATTCGTTAAAAAGGGCAAATTCATTACAAGTAGCAAAAAAAATGTTAAAGACAAAACACTTGGCTTAAGCCTTTCTTCCTTGTTAAAAAATACTGACTCTTTCAAATTAAACCTTTTTAAAAATGTTCTGTGTTTGTTTTCTCTCTGAACTGACACGATCCTCTGAAGCAAAGTTATCTGCTTTCACGCCTTGGTGGCAGCCAGGCCTTTTCAAGCAAATATTGCTTTATTGTATTGTAAGTTTCTAACAGAGCAAAAGCAGAGTCACTGCAGAAAGAAGCAATGAAACAAAGGAGGACGACGTTGATGGACTTCCCAAGGTCGCTGCAGGTGCCAGACAATGGTTCCCAGGAGGGGAAAATATGGTTGTTTAAAAACAAATTTGGTGCATGTGGCAAGCGTGGATGTTCCCCCGTGAGATCCAAGGTGACATGTATGACGACAGACACAGGAAAGGAGTAAGGGGAAGAAGGGAGAGGGGAGGGAAGAAAGGACGAGGAAGAAAAAGAAAGAAAGAGAGAAAGAGAGAAAAATAGATAAAAAAAATTAGGTCATAAATATAGAAAACATAAGAATCAAAGGTTTATTTAATTTTTGTAAATTAAAATGGCTAAAGGTTAAAGAGGAGCATCAGCACATTCACACCGACAGAAGGGCCGGCTCAGAAGCTCAGCAATGTCCAAAGCTGCAGGGCAGGGTCCAGGGCAGGGTTTATGGGTGGCAAGCAAATGAGATTAAAAACGATGGAACAGAAGGCTCAGCGAGGAACACAAGAAAAAGGTTATCTGGTATTTGAAAGGACAACGCTGCCTTTTGTGTACCAAAAAGAAAAGGAAAGCTTTTCTGCAGCAGAAAATCTACCTGCCTGTCCAAGTCCTTCCCCCAGAGCCTGTGGGACCAAGGACCTGGATAACAGACCCAGGTGACAAGCCCTGGAGAAGCATGAAGGTCTCAAGAGGACAGGATTTTCCATGTAGCCTTCCAGCTCCTTGTACACTGCTCTCATGCTATGACTATTATTGTTACTGAAAATAATACCCTTATCCTTCAGCCACTTAAAGGACACTCTGCAGATGATGGTAACAAAGGACTCTACAGAATAAATACACATTTTGTCTGCATGAGGTTCCTAGCTATCACTGCCAAGCAGAGCAATGCCACGGGAGAGGCACTGGCACTGACTCCTCCGTAGCTCATTGGGAAACCAAAATGTAAAAGCCAAGTGCCACGGTCTCAAAATTTGCCAGTGCACCTGTGGGAGACAGCCTAGCTGTCCCACTGGGCACCTAACACAGGCTGACAGAGAGTACCAGCACAGAAAGCCACCACCAGCTGCACACAAAGGTGTGGAGGAACAAAAAGACTGGTCAGCAATTGTCACTTCCCCTGGGAGCACGGTGCCAGGAACCCTCTGCTGCTCCCAGCCCGCCACCTCAGCCCTGAACTGACCTCAAGGCACTCTGCCAAATCACCCTCACCTTCTCCTGCCACATCAGTCACAGTTGTCCTTCAAATATGTGAGGGCAGTAAGTATTAGAGCTGTTGAAAATGAGATTCAGAGAGTAAGTTGCTTAATGAGTTACTGAGGGTCCTTCCACCCAAAACTACGGCCTTGTTCAGACACATCCCCATCTCTTTTCTGCCCCATTTCCCTCCTCCTCCCTATCAGACACATTTTCCAAGCCCCAACCAACTAGGTCACTCATTTGTATGCTCAACCACGTCAGCTGGCTGCATCAAGTGGAGTTTCAGCATGCAAACTGCACAAGGTCTCAGCTGTTTCCTTCAGACCAGAAGGGAGTGGGGGCAGACCAAGGGCTGAATTCTCAGTGCCAGGGAAAGACTGAAGAAAACTCTCCAGTTGTTCTGAAGAAAAACATGAGACTGAGTTAATCTCGAAAGACTGAATGAAATGAAGTGACTCCCTTCAGTGTGGAGTGTCAGCACCCGTCCTGGTGTGAACACACTTCACTCTGTGCAGTGAGCACTTCTCCTGGCCGATCCACCAGCTTTAAAGTTTGTCCATCTGCCTTTTACCAATCAGCACTTGAATTTACAGGTAGCCCAGCAATTTCATCCTTGAGGTTTTGTTTGGTTTGGGGTTTTTTCCCCCTCCCTTTTGTGTTGGTTTTTTTTTTAATGTGCATTAGTGCTACCTGCGTAGAAAAGAAATACTAACTGTCCTTTCAACACCTTCCAGCATCTCAGCTAACAGGGTCTGCTTGGGTTTGGTAGCAGTTGTGCTTCTACCTCACTTTTGAAGCACACTAAGAAGTGCAGTCTGTCTGAAAAGTTTCCAGCAGCATTCTAATGCTATTTAGTTACTTCTCCCTAATGCCCTGCCCAGTGTTAAAACAGTGCTCTCTTCAAGTTACTGTAATTGGATCTCCATTTAATAAAAAACCTTCAGAGAACAATTTTAACCTCCTCCCTTTCCAACCCCTTATGCCTTTATTTCTCCAAAGGCTGAGCCAGATGGACAAGCCAGCAGCAGCGAGCCCAAAGCGGGTTTGGAAGGGAACTCTGCGCTGTGGAAAGCATCGCCCCCGAGAGCTGGAGGGGCTCTCTTGCCTCAGTTTAAAACAAGAATCCTACTTTCTGGTTTCAGAAAGCATTTTGTATCCACTGCTTTTCTCCTCTGGCAATCCTGTTACAAGAAGCCAACATTCCCTGGGATTTGCCACGCAGCATTCCCAACAGGGCACTGCTGGTGCTGTACATACTGTAACAGGGACTCAGTACAGGTATGTATACAGCAGAGACTCAGCTTTGGATGGGTAACCAATCGTGATAATGGCTTTAAGCAAGCAAGTTGTCAGGGTTACTCAGGCACATTAAAGGATGCAGCACTGTTGCATTAATTGGAAGCAGAAAACAATGGTAAAGCTTGTGACTGCTGTACCTGGGATGACAGTAGGCTGAGCAGAAGTTCGGAAAGCATAGTGAGCTGGCTTGGACTTCCCCTGCTGGTTCTCAGCTATCACATAAACCTCGTACTCCGCATTCCAGTCCAGGGACTTGAGCATGACGTGGTCACTGTCAGATGGAAGTCTGATCTCTGGTTTCCATTCTGAGGAGTGCTTCTGCAGAGCAGCGGGACGGCAGGCAGGGACACAAAACACAGCACAGAGTTAGCAGCCAGCTTTGGGAATTGTTCATTTGTAGCACAGAAAGAGAAGATTACTGATAGCCAACAGGGAACCAGTTCAGCACCACCACCAAACAAAACAGGGGCCACATTCACCTCCAGCAGTGCTAGCTGCTCATCACATAGATGGTCTTTCCCAAGACTAGGGCTAGATGTTCTGCTCAGGGAATCATGTATTTTCCAGTCCTGGGTAATTTACAGTAAGAGCTGGTTAAGTTAGGCCTAAAGGGGAACTGCTCCCAATAGCATCTCTCATGTTACCTCTGTCCATACTGTGTTGAATGTCTTATTCAGTCACCTGCAGAATAATTTGGTACTGAAGCACTCAGTCAAACATGGCAGTGTCGATGACAAATGGAAAGTTATGATGAGATACATGGCTGAGGGCTGGCACTGCTCTACACTGCGAGCCTCTGGTCCCCAGCTACTGGAGAATGACTGCTCACAGCTCTACAGAAGTCAGCAGAGGGAAATAATCTTTCATAGTCAAAGCAAAAGGAAAGGAAGTGAGACAAAAGTGTTCTATGTTGCTTCTGTGCATGCCATGTCCAACACCCTACACGCTTCCACCACACCTGCTGAGCATGCATTCCCACGCTGGCCTGCCCACAGGAGCTCAGCTCAGCATTGTCTGCCTACACAGTGACCCCTGAGGGCTGAACAGGCTGAACACAAACCAAGCTTGAGCACCAGTCGTACTTACAGCTTTGTATTTGATCAGATAATGCCTGATTGGGGAGCCACCATCGTCCTGCTTGATAACATTCACTTTAATGGAGTTTCCATCTTCTCCCATCTGACCGTCCAGTTTGGGTGCGCTGGGTTCCCCTGAAACAACGGTGCAATTATGTTTAATTGTAAAAAACAAAAAATCATTAGGGAAAAAGTACTCAAAATCAGGAAAATACTTCATTCTACTCAGCTGCCAGAGTGTCAGCCCCACTCCGACCCAGACACAGAGGACACTGTGTGCCTAGGGTAGAAATGTTTGCGAGACCCAAGTACTTCTTGCGTTTGATAGGGTTTTTTTCACCAAGTTACCATTTTTGCGTGTGCAGGAATGGAGTGAGAGGCTGAGTGAAAAGGACCTCACCCTTCCCCAAGAATATCCTCCAGCAATGACCAGTTTCTCGCTGTTTTTCTTGTAAAACACTGATGCAAAACTCCTGGAAAATGTCAAGCTAGGGTAGGTGGTAAAGAGGCAGGCTGCTCCTGTGAAATGTGTATGTAAAGAGCAGCACTGAAAAAGGGCACTATGCTTGTCATACTGACCTGTGTTTGCACTCTGTTGTTTAAGTTTTATAGATGCTGGATCAGAGACTCACTGGTGTGCTCACTTAAACGGGTGTGGAAGGAATGGTACTGAAGCACAAGAGCACATCTTTCCACTCAGCCTGTGCTGGTGCAGCTGACTGCAGTGAAT
The DNA here is from genome assembly GCA_028020825.1 of Podargus strigoides. NCBI lineage: Eukaryota > Metazoa > Chordata > Aves > Caprimulgiformes > Podargidae > Podargus > Podargus strigoides. Next base: position 1,280,974 of record CM051646.1, read on the forward strand.
ACAGGCTGCACAGAACTAGACCCCTTCACTCTTCTGTCATAACCATTCTTACAAGGAAAATTTGCAGCCTAACATCACCAGAAAACTGAAGTGTCACTTGCCTGTGCAGGGCACACTTACCTACAGCCCCACCCTCTCACACCCGTGTCTCTCCATCTGCTTTTCCCAGCCTGCACACACAATCTGCAGAGGATGCTTCCCCAGTCCCAGCTCATGTACTTCCTCCTTGCACCTTTGCTACGACCCCTCTCCTAACAAAAGTCCAGCCCACAGACTGTCTGATTACACATTTACACTGCCCTGCCTTCAGAAATGCTGCAGCAGATTGCTCTCACATCACCCCAGGGAGCAGCTGATTCCGAGGTGCTCTGACAGCCTGGGACCTCACCATGCAAGAGGCAGCAGTACTTATTTATTTGTTATTGTGGAAAAAGAAACCCATCAACCAAACAATCCCCTGTTCCAAACCTCTGACACAGTGACAGTCACGACTTAAGAGCCTGAATGTAACCGAGAACAAACCAGGACACTGAAGCCACATTTGTAACTTTTTAAAAGCTCAGCCTGTTGCCTAGAAGAAAACTTTTAAAAAGACTTAGTTCTGCTGCGTTGTACTAAAAGTGAAAGGAAATAATAAGCCAATAGTTGTATTAAGATCGACCCCAGAAGGTAATATCAGTCGTGGGAATCTACAGGACCTTCTTCCAACCCCAGAAGGATTCTCAACCCTACACCTGCCCTGTCTGGGTTTGTACTCAGCTGCTAATGGGGAGCACGTGCATTTCTGACTGGCCAGAGAAAGGTTAATCTTCCAATATCCTGCAAAGTTGATCTTCAGAAGGAATTTGAAGCCCTCCCCCCTCCTAAGAATGAAGTCAAGAACATTTTTTTAGTGGAACATCAATGAGAAAACTGCAAGACCTCGACTGAACCAGTAACTTAAGGTTAATTAGATTTTCTTGCAGGCTGACCCATGCCCTAACATACCAACTGTTCCAAAAGGGAATTACCATCCATGGACACACAGATTTGTGTTTCACAGCACAGGAACTTCTCTTAAGGATGTAAAGAGGGAACACTCCTTTTTCCCCATGTTACATTTTTCTTTTCCAAATCCTGGCCCCTGCCTAAATCCCCATCCAGGACTCCCACAGGGCGAGCTGGACACTCCAGAGCTGTATTCCAGGTTTCTCAGGGGCTGCAGGTTGGAAACACAAAGGGAATGGTCTGAAGGGGGAGCTGTCCTCGCATGGGCACCCACTGTGGTTCGAAGGGGATGGCACGCAGGAACAGGTTTTCCTGTTTGCACTGCAGGAGGTGCTGTGTGCTCCTCTGCAGCTCTCCTGGTTCCCACGGCGTAGGCCATTCATGTCTCAAGAGAATTTTGTGTTCAACTGACTACTACATTTGCCATCTACTGTACAGAAACAAGGGGATTTTTACCTTTACTGCCAACTAACCGAGGCTGCACGTGTGAAAAGCCCTTCCCAGCCCTCGTTCCTCCTGGAATTACGAATGCTGAAAGCATTCATTGCAATACAATGCATTGCAGGTTGAAAATTAAATGGTGACAAGCAAGTTCCAGAGGAGCAGAAGTACCTCACCTAAACATACTGAAAATAGCAGACTGACCAAGCAATTATATTTTTTCTTTCCTCAATCCTAAAAAAAAATGTCACGACAAAGGTCACTGGTTTTGACTGCTGAGTTGACTGAGTTGAAGAAGCTATCACTGCAATAACTGCCTCACCACTGTTAACCCATCATTAAATGAAACCAGAAGCAACTGCCTTGTTCTGTCATTTTTTCACAGGAGAAAGTAGCTGCCAGTAGCAGCCAGGGGTGGGGCATTCACACCTACTTATTTTGCTGGGCACTGAGCCACTTGACACTGCTGAAACATTTATGAGCAGCAATGCTTAAGTGTCACCCTGTTTGTGGCAGGTGATGAATGGCTCCACTGATAACTGGACAGTACAAGATCAACATCTCCTTGGTACTCTTCCCATCCACACCTCAGAGAGGTAATTAGTAATAAGTAAGGAGATCTTGAAGCGATAAGGGAACACTGTACTTACAGAATTTGACCTCTTATCTAACACGGGCCAGAGTTTTTTTCCAGTGATTGAGCACCAAGACTAAATTATAAAGGAACATCTTTTGGAAAGATGCTCGTTCTTGATAGATTTTAAATGTCAGAGATGTAGCTGTACCTTAGCCACAGCCACTCTAGTGATTAATTACCCTCTCTGCTGAAACCTTTCTTCACTTTGCATTGTCTAGTTTCTAGTTCCTGATTCCTTCCTTCCCCCAGCAGTGTAAATGCACTTCTGCTCTGAGAAACAGCCTCCTCAAATAGGAGAAAATATGGGTCACTCCTAATGGCTGAAACCCAACAGACAGAGCAGTGCAAGCCCCGATGAAGGACACTTCTGTTGTCATAAATACATGGCATTTAATTTATCTGAAGCAGGCAGATGTAATCCAGATACAGGGCTGTAAAATTAAAAATGGGTTAGTGTGTAGTTTCAAAGAGAGGAGGAAAAGAGGAAAAAGTTTAGTGGGGAAAGTTTAGTCCAGCAGAACCAGCATCCCTATAATGAGTCAAAGTGTCAGTAGCTGAAGAGAAAAAGGTGGTTGTCAGAAGGTTAGAGAAGGAACTCATGCTCACAGAACATGCACACTCCCAACAGGATGGGGGCTGAAAGGCAAAGGGCATTACAGCAGTGTGGTACATGCCTGGGGATCTCCCCCAGTCACCTCTCACACATTTACACTGGGCTGACCAGAGGTATTGCAGAAATCTGCCCATTCCACCCATGAAGTGCAGGATCCTTAAGGAATGCCCCTTGTGATGCTGCTGCTGAGCTCACTGCGAGCAGGCAGCTCCCAGCATGCCAGACTTCCTCCGCAGAATCATTTTACAAACACCAATCTGCTCAGAAGTCACTGCAGGAGGAGGATGCAGGACCTCATGTTTGTGCTGTGGTGACAGTGCCAGCTCCTTCAACCAGCAGCGAGTGTCAAACCATGCAAGTGGAGCCCTCTGGAGGACAGGAGACAAGTAACTTGAATTTTCACCCCTTTGCTTTTCTCTCCTCGAGAAATGGGATGGATTTTGCTCAGAGATGCACAGTGTACAGGTTTCAGCCACCCTATATAATTTATTAGAACTTGACCACTTCCACCAGCTGCCCACCCATGGGACACTCTTCAAAGGAGAAAAGGGTAGCTGAGGACAGTGCTCTGAGCCATTACATTTTCAATTTATTTTTTATCCACTCCTGCTAAACCATTAGCACCAATAATCTGCTGCAGGGAAGCAGTAAATGTTTCCCAGTATCCTTTCACTGTTTAATTTACATTCAGAGTGCTTCCTTGATCTGAGACCAGTCTGATGTGGCTGGATTTCAGAAGCAGCTGACTGGTTTTAATTATCTGGTTTTCAGCAAGTGCCACAAGCACAGGGGCTGGAGGCAGCTAGAGTGAAAACTTGAGGTGGGGAAAGGAGAAAATACGAAAAAGCAGCATAAACTTTTCCCCTAGTCACAGGGCACTGACTGGGTGCTGGACCCCAGAGGCAACAGCGGTGCAGATGATGGAGACCTTTTATCATGTCTCTTCTTGGCTCCCATCAAATGAGTTTGTTCTGCCCACCCCTGAAAAGCAGCTCAAACCAGTTACCAGACAACTGCTGCACTTTGGACTAGGATCTTAAATCCTTGCCCAGCTGGCACTGAAGAAAGACCCTGCATCCTTGCTGTGCTTAGAGAACACAGCTGCAGTCTCTGGGAATTTCTGCAACACGTGAGCAAGGAATGAGCTGATTTCTGCAATCTTTGACCATCGTGTAAATAGGACTCAATTGTGACCCTCAGTGTCACAATTTGAAATCAAAATCAGCCATACCTACGGAGTTGTAAATACACATGGGTGAGAAAGAACAGGCAGGGAGCCTTCAGAATGCACACAAGAGGAGCAAACAATCAAAAATAAGGAACGGAAACAGAAGAACATGCAAAAACGAGACAACCAAGTCTGCATTCCTCCTGGACTGGGACCAGTGAGGAGAGAGACTCGGGGAAGAGAGGCTGCTTCCATGCATGCAGTCACGTGGGAAGGTTACTGGTGTTAGTTTTGTTTTCCTGGCAAACCCCAGCCTAAATCCTTTCGTGGTGGTGTTCCAGGACAGCATGGGCATTTCAGAATCCATAGGTTGAAAAAAGTCAATCGCTTCCTGGTTTTCAAAATGATTTGTTTAGTTGGGGAAGCAGAAATGCAGGAGTTTCCCTCCCTCCCCACCTTCAGATTACGTGCGGAGTATTAAGTGAAGTTGTAAAAAACAATCAGTGTTACAGAGATTGTAACACTACCACGCACTTCGCTTGGAGACTGATTTCATCTCCACAGGCTGCAAGGGTCAATCATTTGCTTCTTGATTTCATGGAGACCACCAGCTGCTGTAACTGGTGCTGGTAAGGGAATGAGATTAAAGCCCTTGCCAGGCTCTGAGATACCCTGTGGGAGGAATGAGGTGCTCTGGCAGGAAAGGTGCAGCAGTACCCCTGATGCAAGCTGTGCAAAGCCTGGCTCCCATCACGCACCCCGTGTGTGCCTGTACGTATTGCTTCAGAAAAAACACAGTTCCCACTCTAGCTGTGTTTAAGTTCTACGATAGATAGTTCTATGATAGAAAAAACTCTTTCTTATATCATAATGTGACAAGTTTACCAATAATAAAATTTCAGAGAAAGGGGATTTTGGATCCTTTTGATAGGCTACTGAGTATGTATAGTGTGAATGTGTGTGTATATATATATATATAAAAAAAATTATACTGTATAGGGTCAAAATGTTGCTAGAGCAGATGCAGTGTTCCCATTATCTGAGTATCTTACCCACAGTCTCCCATCAGCTGGCAGGCTGTAGCTGGCACACTGGTACTCTGAAAGGCAAAAGGATTTTTGCCATTGGTGTTAATGCCAGAGGCAGTTTTAGAACCTCACTAGGACACAGACTGTTGGATCCCGACAGTGAAAGAAGCAAATGACTGAGCCATGTGGTTTTTGTCTTGTTGTTTTGTTTGTTTTTTTTTTCCTCTTATAAACTTTTTTCTTCTCTCCAAGTTTGTTCAAGCTCAGTGTAGAAGACTGAAGTCGAGTTCTTCACATGCAGACAGCGGTGAGCGAGCTCTCCAAAAGGCTTGTAGGATTTTGGAGTGATGGAATTTGGAGATCCCTGGTCATCGACCAGAGGGGAATCCTCACCCCAAATGTAGGCAACCAATCAGAACAAAGTATTTTACCTTCTGTTCACCAGCGTGGACGACATCATCAGCACCATGCAAGCCACATGACAAAGTCACATGATACGCACGCACATGATTGGTTGAAAGGAAAGTGGAGGAGGTCACATGGAAAATACAAAAAAATTAAAAAACTGATGTAAACAATGGGCAAGGGAAAAAATCACCAACAGAATTACAGACTAAATAAAACAGAAACAAAATTAAATTAGCCAGTATATATCAGAAACGCTGGGGAGACAGTAAAATCGCCTGGAAATACAAGAATATTAAACCATAGAAAGCACTGAGTTATGACCTTGTGTTAGGCACAGCTGCATCACTGCTTATTAATACCACATCAAAGAGGAAACAAAAATTATTGTAGACTGTGTGCCAGAACTGGGACAGCTGAAGGAATCCACAAGACTGCTGGGAAGAAAAAGGGAACACATTGTTATTCAGAAACGGTCCAGGGAGCAGAGGCAAAATGGTCAAAATCAAAGCCCACGCAGCTGAGTGCAGACAAACCTTGGCATTTCACAGCGATGCATTCTCCCCTCTGCAGAAACAAACACCTTCCTAAATACCAACAACAACTGGGAAAGAGAAAAACCTACGGTGTGTGCACATGTCCAAGGAGAGAGCTTGGGATCAAAGGGCTGCAGCCAGAACGGGCTCAGACTGCAGTCACCACTCAGTGCACGAGCTCTGTCCCACACAGTCAGCCTGGAGGTTCGAGGAGTGGCATGAGTTACGTACAGTGCTGAGGATTTCACGTGTGCCAGGGGCTTTTCTGTCAACGAGGAGAGGAATGAAGTGCTCTGCACTGGAAATTAATTACAAAGAAGGCAAGGAAAAGACAGCTGCTGCTGAAAGAGATGGAAAAGTGGGCAGACTGTACGACAGGGGAATGAAAAAGAACCCCAGCCAGTTGTCAGACTGGAGGACACCACTAACTCCATGCTCTGTTTCCCTCCCTAAATTACTGTCTACCTTAGAACTTGTATTTTTCATGCTCACTCCTCTGTCTCATCTTCATAAGGCTACTTCACAGAGCTCTGGTACTTCCCTGTTAATTTGGCGTAACAAGAATTAAACCCCTCATTTTTTGGGTGCTTGTATGTGACAAGATTAAGGGCATGCCATTACTGGGGAAAGAACTGATGGTACAGAACGTAAAACCCATTGGTTACCTCTGAGCTTTCAATCCACTGCCTCTTTTTATAAGCACGGGCTCACAGAACTCTAGGCAGGTACATCATGAAGGAGGGATGTTTAAGAGTTAATGAGAGATTGCCTGGAAAGGCATTTAGTGTCTTCTGCTCATGAGGAAATGCATTTCCAGATTTCCAGTAAGCTTAATAGAACATGAGATTTAAAATCAGGCCAGAGAGGTTGCCTTTGAGATCCCTTCCTCCGGAGAGACACCTCCAGTTAAAGATCAAGGGCAAAAATAGCAGTATAAATATAACTGAAGGCTACTTTGGATGAGGCTTCTAAACCACAGATGACATTTGGAAATACTGTCTTTAGCTTAAACCCCTGAAATTCATCCTGCTGCCACAGGTAGGGGTCGGGCAGTCAGAACGCTGACGGTCGTGGAGCCTGCAAGAACGAGGCCCTGGTACACACAGGCTTCTGTCACAGGCACTTCTGTCAACCTGAAAACACAAGGGCTTGCAGAGTCAGCTCGGTCTCTCTCAGGAGTACTGGGCCAAGGAACCCAATAAAAATGTCTTTTATCTCTGCTGTTGTTGTCAGGGCTCGTTACGAGGGACAGCCCACTGCCCAGCCCACTGGCAGGTCGTATTTTTAAAAAGAATGAAAAGGAGAGATGCAGTTTTGTCTGTTGTGTGGAAATGCTTCTCCCTAACTCCACAGCTAACTAAGATTAGGGTTGTCTCTGAACATTCAATTCCTTTGGAGACAGGGACCCCCACATCATTTGCCTTGAGGCACTGCAATAGTAGCTGCAAGAAAAACTTCCTTACCCCCACTGCCACAGAACTATCTACCCAAGGAACCCAAGAGGATTCAGTTAAAGGAGATACATGTTCCTAAACCTCTCAGGTGACTACAGACACCTCCCACATGTTACTGACCACAAACTCAGCAACTCACTCAAGTCAGTGAAGAAACACTCCCCAGTTTCAGTAGGTTCCAATTAGATCCATCCTTCACATCCCTGTCCATGACACTACACAGCAGCTCTCAGCTTCTAAACGCCCTTGCTTTCATTCATCTGACCCCTGAGGTTAGCCTAGGGTTACACACAAGATCATTCAGCAGCAGCATCAACAACTAAGTGATGCAAAGCTCTAAGAGCATCTGCCTCGTGCCAGTGCCCTTTTATGCTGTTGAGTATAGCATATTCATATGCTGCAGAACCACTCCGCATACAAATGTGTCTGTTTGCATAAATTGACTATGTACACAAGGAACAATGAGGCACTGAGACATCAGATCTGCTTCTCTAAGAGCCTGAACTTCAATGGAGGTGAAAACTGAAACTTTTACCCTTAAAAAATCCACTTCAGATGCATCAGGACTTGTGGTTTGGCATGTTGTACCCATCAAAAATACTGCAGAACACTGGCAGAGCAAAGGACATTTCATGCAGTGTGAGACCATGGACTATGCCAGCCATAAGTGCAGTTTAAATTCCTTTGACAGTTCTAGACTAGCACACTCTCCCTCCATCCCAAACCCCAAACTAATCACACACTCCATGCTTTTAGTATTTGCCATTTCGAGGTGAGGAACCATTCCCAACCCACCACAGGTAACCACACTGGTGTTTATCCTGAAGACCATACTCACAGAAACACATACATTTTATTACTGCAAATCAAAAGAAAAGCATTTGGCTCCGTAGCAATGATTAGTTGTTCAAAACACACATATGCACCATGGAAACCTGTATCTTCCTTAAGTCTTTGTCTTCCAGGACTGCGTTGCAAGTTTTAGCTGTTTTTCCTTCAACTACTCAGATCCAGCATGGAAGCACCTGCTTACCTGTCTCAGTCTCACCAGGAATGGCTCTCTAACCAACAAGATACGAGCAAGACCCAAGAGAATGTGAATGCAATTCCCATTTCAGATATGGATTTCCCATGAAGTCTGAGACCTCCCTTAATGCAGGCAGGGCATCAGTGGTGAGATGCACAATGCTTTCTCTCTCCTGTACAACATTCTGCCTCCTCATTTGCATCATCTTTCAATACCCACAGCTGTAACATCAACTACATCTCCCTAAATTCACAGAAAATGGAGCAAGGCAGGGCAGCAAGGAGATTATTTAATCCCTGCCCCTTTTGTGAAGACAGCTTTAACACTGAAGCCACTAATGGAAAACATAAAAGGAAAAAGTTTCTTTTGGAAATGATCATTTTCATTTTTTTCCCCTCTCTTTCACCCTCTCCATGTTTCTTTTTAATTGTGTATTTCTATTTTTTACCACATGCTTGATAGGACAACAGGAAGAGGAGGAAGAGCAGTACCATGCTGGATTCTTAAGAGCTACATGCTCACACCACACGTTAATGCCAGGCTGTTGTTTAACAGACATCAAAATAACGTGGTATAGCACTTCAACTCTCTTGAGAGAAGGGCTACAGCATAACAAATAGCACTCTGGACCAAAGGGGAGCAGTTCCCATCTACTCACTTGGTGGCTCTGAGCTCTCGGATTCAGCAAGAGGCTGAGTTGCTATGGAAACACGAAGGACAGACAGGACAGGTAAAGGTGAAGCATATGGTGTAAATAAGTTGTAAGAGGCAGGGGTGACAGGAAGGCAGGAGGTCTAATGAGGAGTGAGTGAGAACGATACTGAATCCTTATGGCAGATGTATGTTACCTGAAGAGGCTGCAAAAATTGTGCTCTGATGCAGTTTCCCAACCTCTCTGCATGGGGGGAGCTGTGCTGCCAGACACAGGTCCCCCTCCAGGTGACAGGGAAGCCAGCCTGCACTGCTATGGCTCCAAGGGGCCCTACTGAGGCTTCTTCATCCTGCAGAGTTCTGAAGCTCTGAAGCCAATTTCAGAGACAGCTGCAGCATTTTTGCCTGCTTCTGGCCCAAACAGAGATCTAGGTTCACATTTTGCTAGCCCATTAAGCACTGGAATTTCTGGGGGATCCTCTCGAGCAGCACCCCATTGCTAGCTTTTGCCCAGCTACAGAAGACAAAGGAGCAAGAACCAATGAGAACTTACCCTCCTGACACACTGTTCTTTCTCACATCCATGCACCAGGGCCAGGGTAGGGGCAGAGAGGAGGAAAAAAGAGCTAACAGCCCAACAAGGTGTGAGCACCCTTGAGAACTAAGGCAGTTCTGAGAGAAGCTGACAGACTGAAAACCCCTCAGGGATGCTGCTGAGCACTCCACTCCTAAGAGCACAGGCAGAGTGTACAAGCACTGACTGAAGACACTGTTAGTCACATGATTTAGTTTTAGGTAGCCCTGCAAGGAGCAGGGAGTTACACTCTATGACCCTTATGGGTCCCTTCCAACTCGAGATACTCTACAATTCTCTGAACTCCTCTTCCTCCCGTGGTGATACCAGTGCTGCTGGTGTTTGGGGAGAACAGACCAGACCCTTGTGCATTTTGCAGCCTAAATCTGGTCATGCAGACTTTAAAAAATGATGAAGCAGGATATAAAGAAATGAGTTTTCTTCCACAGCTCCAGAAGGTGTCTTAGTAACAGGCTTGGGGAAGCATAAGCCATTCCCTGCTGATCACTTGAGTGCCTTCCGCTCTATTTAGCTGAGAAACTAAACTCTTTATTTGCTGTGCCAAGTTGATTTCAGGAATTTTAGCTTCACATCACAACAGCTGAGCATATCCCGCAAGACGTCCCCAAGAATGGAACACAAACTGGCAAAGGGCAGTGAAAACAACCAGCTTTCACATGGGCAGGGTTTCACTCTATGTCTTTCTCTTGATCTCTTTCCTTCCATGAGTCCAGCATACCTGGGAGCTGTCTGTGGTTTTCTCTGTCCTGGAAATCAAACTGAGGCTTATCTGTAGTTCCTCTACCTGAAGATTCAGTTGTCACTCAGGGGGAAAAAAAACCCTAATATAGATATAGACATATAGAGAAAAGAAGGAAAGCACGCAAGGATGTTAGACAGACTGCACCACACTCAGTGAGGAGATGCATGCAGAAAAAGTGGAACAAAGACAACAGCCTCTTCTAGCATACTCACTCTCTGCTAAACTGGAGGTGGGTGCAGCAGTACTTGCTAAAGAAAGAGAAAGGAAGGTGAGGAGGGGAGTTGATTCCTCTTAAATAGTGCCCAAAGACAGAAAATTAAAGAACAAATGGGTAAGGTTGAGTCAGATCAAGCCTCTCTGGACAGAGACCTGCATTTTGGATCCACTGTGAGTTCTTGCTTTACACCAACAGGATCGCTGAACACACCCCGCTGTTCTCCAGCACGCCCAGGAGTTCAGACCAGTGCCATTTAAGGCCAGGAGAGAAGCTGGCCAGCACTGTCTGGATGGCAGCAAAACAGCCTACATGACCACTGGTTTGGTGAGAGCCATTGCTACCTACCCTATTGCCATCTTAGGCCCTGGTGGCATTTGGGGATTATTTTAGTGTTGTTTAGTTGTGGGGTTGGTTTTTTTTTACATCTCTGTTGTGCTAACAATCTCTTCACCATTGCTGCAACCCAGTTCATGACCTAGGATGGGCTTTGGAAACACCAGAGAGCAGAGACAGAATTAGAGAACCGAATGTTCAGAAGGATCACAGCTGCAAGGCATAAATGTGCTTCAAAGAGCATCAGCAGAATTTAATTTGTAAATGAATAAAATGTTACAGCCCACAAAGAAGAGAAAAGCAATGGAACTTACCCCACAAGGGAGCAGAGTGAAGGACTACAGACTGATTGATAGCCAATTGCCACGTTAAAAGAAAAGCAAAAAACTCTCCTACATCCATGATTTAATGTTCTGCAAAGCCACGTACCTGTCCCCAAGTGATGAACATGAGGCTTGGCAGACAGAGCTGTCGATGTGGCTGAAACAAAGCTTTTAATGTTCTTTTTCCTCTCTTCTTAATTGGATCCTTTCCCTTTTCCTGTGGCACTGATCTGCACAGAGACTGAATACCTGAGCCCTCATCTCCCTTGTGTATCGCTGACTGGGTCCAGTTCAGAAGGGCCTACCCAAATCATTTGCCTGATAGCTGTAATACTAACCATAATTAACCTAAGGGATATATTACTTCTGCTGAAATTAACAGGCTCCAAACCATTTCAGGCAACGGACTGCACATATGGTCTGGAAACACATCTCCCAGCTGACTCTAACTGCTGCAGTGTGCAGTTCTGTCCCTCCATCCATCCATCCAGCCACCCAGCCTGGCTACCAATCCATTCAGCCTGCTACTGCTCCACTGAGGCCAAGCTTTTGTGTCAGAAAAATCTTTAAGGAAAAATAACGCAAGCGTGATTCAAATCCTGTAATTAGGGTTAAAATATATATATATATTCCTCCTTTTTTTTACTTCAGCTTTAGAAATTTCAAAGAACGTGAGAGCAGCTTCATGAAGCTTGCCCATGCAATCTTGGGAATAACAACAGCTCACCACAAGGACACGCACTTAAATAAGCAGAATAATGCTCACTTAGATGAAGAGGTTTCTTTTAGCTGTCATTGATTAAACCCAATTTGAAAGCAACAAAGGTATGGAGCATACAACGTTTCACTGATTTAAATGACAATTAAACACATCCATCAAATCTCTCTAACTCCTTCTGCACTGGGAAGGGGGAAACATGCATTTTTTTATTTAGTAAGAGGTTGAGCATACAATCTACACAAGTGCTGGAAGACTGTTCAAGGACTGCTCATGGTGAAAAGCATTAGTGAGATGAGGCAAGAAATATGACTTTTTTTTCCTTGAAGGCTTTGCTTTCAAAATTATGAAGATATTCAAAATTCTGAAGTTTTTGGTTGGATCTTAATTGGTCTAAACCCGATGTGCAATTTAGCTAAAACTTTCTCCTGTGGGTTTTGGGTTTGTTTATTATTTATTGATTCGTCTACATTTCATTAAAATTTGAAAAATTTTTGATTGATTCATAAACATGAAATGAAGCCTTCCACTACTCCACTCTAACCAACAAGCTAACTATTATTATTAGACAATCACTAAGTTAAATATTTGAGTTGCATGCTTTACAACAGAAGACAGAGATGTTAACCCCTAATTCTGTTCTAGGCAGAGCAATAATCACCCACAGCAGGGTGACTATTTTAGTGTCAGTCTTGTTAGGAAGTGGACAGTACTAGTAACTTCATTTCTAAAGACCCAGAGAGGAAAAAGGTACTAGATTAAAAGCTAATGTTTTGTATGTTAGAGGAACACTCTAGGAACATAAAAAGAGACTGAAAGAAACGCAAAGGCACTTACGTGAGTGAGGGATGCCTGCAGTTTTTCCATGGATGGAACACAGACAAAAAGAAAAGACAGAGATAGACAAAAAAAAATAAAATGTAGAAGAGGTGAGAAGAGGAGATAGAGAACACAGAGCTGGAAGATCAAACCACCACCAGCTGTCTCAAATGCAACCCTAGGGAGTGGGGTGACAGGGTCACAACAGACTGGGCATCAGCTGTGAGGGCTGCCTCGCTGCACGGGGCCGGGACCTCCCCGAAGAGGGCACGTGTGCTGTCCCACACCGCTCGGCAGTTCTGGGGGGCAGGAGTTGGCAGACAAAGCCAAGACCATGCACAGCTCACAGGGCCTCAAGCATGCACACACAGGGGCTAGGAACACTGCTAGCTCGGACTGCAGGAGAAGGTCCTGCACAGTGCTTTCGGAAGAGCTGTGGAACAGGGACACGAGTAGAGGTGCAATGGTGGGAAGAAGAACAGGCTGCAGATCTAAATGCAAGAGGAATGGGAGAGAATAACCCCAGGGGTTGTGGGTGGTGGAGTACAGATCCTAATACTTGGATGAGGCTGTGCACAAGGACCACTTCTCCCCTGCCTGCTTTTGTCACCTCTCCCCTACCCACTCGACATGATTTTTTCCCCTCTTTCTCTCCTTCCTGTCTTGAATAAATCCCTGGATTTTAATTCTGGCCTCTTTTGTTCCTAGTTGAAACAAGAGGGAAAGTGTTTGGCCACAGCAGAGCACCCCGCCATTGGAGTGGAAGATCACCCAAGTAAAGCAGACAAGAGGCTGTGGAAATTCACCTTACATGCTGTATTTGCATCTTCAAGCAGTGATTTGCAGAAAAGAGAAATCTCCCTCCCCAGTTCATGGCCAGTCCTATGCTGAACCTCTTTATTTCTGATTTCCAGAACACCTGCCACATGACAGTGACACTACATCCTCTATGAGCAATGCCCTCATCAGCTCACTGCTTTCTCTTATGAAAACTCTCCACCACCCCTTCTCTTTGACAATACCAAGTTTATGCTAGTAACCCATGGCACAAACTAGTGCACATAAAATAGTTCCTCTGTCTCCTACCTTCAAAGAAGATTTTTAATTAGCAATGACATTCACTACAACCAAAAACCACCCCAAAACCAAAGGGTGCAGCAAGGTCTGCAAGAGAAGGTGTCACCCATGCATGGCAGAGATCCCCTGGGAAGGCAAAGGAAGAAACCCAGAGCAGCAGAGGGAGGTCTCAGCTTTACTTACGAACTGGTTGTGTCTTGAAGTCGGACGGCAGACTGATCTCACCCACGCCCTTGCCGTTGACTGCAGACAGTCTCACCGAGTAGGTTGTTTCAGGTTTCAGACCAATGATAGTGATTGTGCCTTCCACATTTGCTGTTGCAGAAACGAGGGAGGAAAAGCAAAGAAAGGCTCAGACTTTAAGCCAACAATAAATGCCTTTTGCCACACATAACAGAGCTCTCTCCTGGGCCCAGGCTCACATAACCAGTGCAGACTAAAAGGTCAGAGCTACCACCTCCTTTGGTTCACTGGACTTAAGGATATGCTTTAAGCAGTGTATATTCTTGTAGACTGCTATAATGAGACAGGGTGCAATGGGACTTAGACTTGCTTCTGGAAGAGGAAGGTTTGAGTTCCAAGGGGAACTGAAGGGGAACTGAAGGGGCTGGCAGACAAGGCTGGAAAAGCCTTCTGTAGGAAGCACACAGCCCCTCCCCAGTCAGCAAGTGAAACCTCATTGGATACCAGGGTTCTTCACCTTATTCAGACAGGGTGGTGCAAACAGGGAAGGGATACAGATACCCTGCCACACACGTAGAGCTATCAGCACAGCAAGGCCCTCGTTTTCAACCGAAAATACCAGGTGTGACTGCAAAGCAAATGTTTAAGAACTTGTCTGGGGCCTTAATATAGGAGCTGAAATTGCAGAGCTATGCAGCTCTCCACTCGGGCTTTCCCCTAAAGGAAAGAAAGTCTTTGGGGGTGCAGGTGAGGGAAGTAACATCTTGTTTTATCCCCCTACCTTCTTTTGCATCATACAACCTCGAATGCCATTCTCCCTCGCCCAGTGCCCTCCACTCTGCTTTGTACTTGAGGATGGGCACCCCGCCAGTAGCTTCAGGCTCATCGAACTCGACCCGGGCAGTGCTGGAATAGGGCTCCACTCTGTCAATGGAAGGAGAGGACGGAGTATCTGGGGAGGAAGGGAGAACAACCAGTGATACAGAAGACAGCGGGGAACAAGCTCCAGTGGCAAACAGGGAATATCAGATACACCCTTGTCATGGCTTCACAAAGGAGGGGAGGGCAGGCATTATCTACCACCCATCCCAGCACAACAACCTATGAGCAGCCTCTCTGAAAGCAGATGCTGGCTCTCCTGCTACCCCTCCAACACAAACTAGAGAAGAACAGTCACTGTCACCTCACCTCGAGGGCTGCACATGCATTTCCTCATCTCCCTGCCTGGCATGCTCACCTGCCTGCACAAGAATGAACTCGGAGGACTCCTGGCCGATGCGGTTCACAGCAGTGCAGTTATAGTTCCCAAAGTCATTTTCAGAGTCGGGGGTCACCTGTGGAAGGAATGAAGGCTCATGCTCAGGTCAGAAAACCCTTTTCACTCTGTGTTTTGCTGGGGAGAGAAGCCACAATAAAGTACATGTGCTAACAGTCTGAGGGGAGAACTGCAGGGGGCAGAAAGGCAAGGGCAAGGAGGGGGTGGTGTCTTCTGTTACCCGATTTCCTTAGCATTTACGTGCCAGAGGCACCACACAACTTCTTGTCTATCACCAGGGTGCCCTGACAAAAGACTTAACTCCAACAACAGGAACTGAGCCTGCTTGGCTATAGGTGACTTCTCCCCTCCTTGCTTTTCCTCACCTCCAGGTAACTTGCTGATGGAGTGTTGTAGATCTTGATATTGCTGTAGTTGGAGCTGGGAAGCAGCTGCCCGTCCCGGAACCAGGAGATGACAGCACTGGGGTAAGCAAATACCTCACAGGTGATGTTCACTTGATTCCCTTCCCAGGTATAGACAGCCACGGGGCCCTGAAGCTTGGGGGCATCTGAAAGACAGACACATTTGTGAAGGCAGTTTGAGCCAGAAAATCTCCTAAAGGAGTCCAGCCAGCCTCATTTTAAGGATCCCTTGGCTGGGGTCCAGTTTAATGTGGCAAAGGGAATCTAATATAGGAAATGGGAACTGTCTTCTTGTCTGTGGGGAGAGGTGGTGTCTTTTGCTGAAGGACATAAGGAGGAAACCTACTCAGTCCCAAAGGCTGCTCCTAACACAGTGTGGGAGGAGCAGACATAGCAGGAAATTCTCCTATGGAAGAATTCTGATGCACCCAACAATGGAACTGAGGCAGATTCATGGCCCATAATCTTCCCAGAGTGCAAACAGTATCCCAGCTGGAGATGGCCAGAGCAAACATTTGCTTGAATGCACACAGCAATACATCTCCAACAAAATTATTGCAGACTGAGTTGCTCCCCATGCCCTCTATCTAACCAGCATACATTTCCCTAGCTGTAGGTGCCTCAGCCTCATCACAGGAAATCAAAACAGTTCCCCCTCTAAACACAGGAACACCCTCCCCACCCCATCCTCCACTTCTTACACTGCACTTCAAGGTACATGGCTTGGGAGTCCTGCCCGATGGTGTTGCTGGCTGTGCATACATATTCTCCAGCATCTGTGTACTGAATTTCTTTGAGAGTCAGGGACGACACCCGGGCATGGCTACGTACTATGATGCGCCCATCCAGGGTCTGGCAGGAAAGGAAAAGAGAGTTAGAAGCTGAGCTCTGAGCCTCTGGTACAGACTAAAGGGACAGGAGCAAATGCAAGGCTACCTCACCCCAGCCCTCCAGTGCTCCAGGAGCGAGCACCTGAGGCCAGGTGAAATCCTGGGCACACAGAGGCATTTCCAAAAGCAACAATAAGATTCTTTGTCTCACAGGGCCAACTGCAGTGATTCAGAGCACTCAGGAGAAGGGAAAAAAATTAAATGAAGGACCAAAGTATCAGATGCTACTACGTGTCTGAGGACAGCTGGATGATGTCAAGCTCCCTCCCAGATAAGAACTGTACAGATCCAGCTCTGGTTAAAAATTTTTGCCAGCACATTCTTGTAGAAAACCTCCCCAACAGCTCCTGTGTTTCCACTCAGAGAATTCAGGCCTTACTCCTCTCTGATACTTGTTTTAATTCCAGTGTCCTTGGAATGGCTTTGATGAGAACAGATCCAGACCTCAGAGCCAAATCAGGCAAAATTGGAGAGTGCAAGGTACAGTGAACAGGGCAAGAAAACTGTGTGACCCTTCTAGAGACAACCCTTCAAGGTCTTATGATGCTTCAAAGAAATCCTAGAACAAGCTGTATTAGTTACATGCCAGTTTAGAAACTGCTCCCACATGCAATAAAGTGTGGGGGCATCCATGGCAAAAAGAAAGAATGTAAAATCCAGGCTGCCATCTGCTCAAAGGGATTGCAGCCACCCAGCAGTCCCATCCCACATCACTTTTTTTTTCCCCCTGGTTTGTGACCAAAGCCCAAGTGCTCTCAACACACAAAGTGCACAGGGCCACAGGCTCCTCCCTCCACCTTGGTGCTTGTGCTTCAGCTTGGAAGCTTTAAAGCACCAACACTCTCATCTAGTTTCCAAAGTGGCACAAGCACAAATGAGAAAATCAGGTACCCTTGTGGCTGTGTGCCTGCTGCTGCAGCCTGCCACACTTCATGCAGTTACCCAACTCCAAAAGCCAGCCCACTTCTGGAACTATTGCAGTAGGATCCATAAATGTCAAGACTCCAGATCCGCAGAGGCTCCCAGCTTCCTTTAGCTCATGAGCTGGGCCAGTGTTCTAAATACTCGTCTCTGACCCCATCAGCAAGCAAAAGTATAAACATGGCAAAACACCAGCACATGATCATTACAGCAGAGAGTTTTCCACCCAGTGTCACTTGGCTTTTCCCCACTTTGTCAAGATCTAATGCAAACAGAAGTGTGCTGGGCAGTCCTGGTGAAATTGTAACTTTACAAGTAATGCAACCAATTCTGACGATGAAGCTCTGCTTCTTAATGCAAAAGGCACAAATAAAGAAAGAGAAAGATCAGGGAAAATACTCCAAAAGAAGAGAAAAATGGCTGCCCAAGAAAGCATGCTACTAGTTTCCTCTACTCAAATGTCAGACCACCAGATGCTAACAGGTCCTGGTTGCTGGGGACAGAGGACAGGTAGAAACTTGTGAGCCAGACACAGACACTTGTAATCCCTTCCCTCCACCTTCTGGATTTTCCAGTCCTTTCACAAACAAGTATCCATGACTATTTCACACCATCACATCTTCTCCTCACCCACGTCACACATGGCAGACATCATTACAAAACAGCCCCCAGAAATCCTGAGCACAGCTACAACTTCCAGGGAAGGAAGAGGAGTGGTCTCCCCGAGCTCTGTGCTTGCCCTGCACTAACCAGAACTCATCTGCAGCTCTTCCTATTTGTAAGGCTGCAGTAATTCCCAGTTACCAGGAAAGGCATCACCAGTTTGTGCTGTAACTTTGCTTGTAACTGAGTTTACTTAGCACTTATTGGTGATAATGTGGGGTTTTTTTGGTTAAGCATATGCTGCTGATGTGACTTTCAACAGTTCCCCAGTACATGCAGGACCAGACTGGTGAACTGAGACATCAGGGACTGGGCACAGTGAGCAGAGCTGACTGTCCTTTAGAGGAAGAAGCAGCCAACTGCAATTGTGCCTCCAAAGCAAGGAAAGCAAGATTTAACACCCATATACTCTGCTATGACTGAAGCTCAGAGAGACTTCCTCACTTTAAACTAGCTAATGCATTAGGAAAAGTGGAGCACTTAATGCCAAGTACTCTCTCAGCTTGCTGAGAACTGAAACACACTGCTAAAAGACCCCATGCTAGCTATTTTAAAGATATGTCTGCACAAGCTGCAACAATAAGCTTCAACAACACTCCCACAGAGCCCCACTTGGAGATTTTAAGACACACAAAGAAATTTAGAGACAGCAAGCTTAATAGTATTAGTGCTCATTATTAATGAAAAGCTTGAGATGGAGAGCACAGTGAAAACATGGGGCAAGGGGGAGGGAGGGGAGATGGAGACAACTGTAATGGGAATTAACACGAGGCCTGAAGAGATGCAACTACTCAAATTCCAAATTCTTCAACACAAAGTGGTCTGAACAGCCAGTGCCTTCCCTTGCCACAATTCCAACAGATTATTGTGGAGTAAGAAGGGGCAGCATCTTCTCACCCCGCATGAAACAAAGGCAGGTGGTGCTTAAGTCAGAGGTTCTCTTTGTTTAGGCCACACCAGTCTCTATGGTTTAAGACAGCTTAAAAATAAGAAAGAATTCAGGATACCCAGAGCCTCCACAAAGCTGCTCCTAAAAAACCAAACATGAGTCACCCAGTTCTGAAAGCTAATTTGGTTCCCTACCTGACCCCTGTTTATTTGCTTGGAAACATACTTCCTGGTCTTTTTGAAGCAAGCATGCTACAGATCAGGTGCACGTACAGGTAGGTTATTCCTATTATTTTAAAAATACAGTCCTGAATGTGAAATAAACCAGCAACAAACCACATTTGCACCAAACCAAGTTACTGCAGTACCCCACACCCCCTCACTGACCCTTGCAAATCAAAGGCAAATCATAATTTAGCAATTTGGAGCATTTTCTGGAGAAATATAACTTGTGAAAGATTTATCTGCATTGATTTTGTAATGGAACACGATGCAGTTGTCCTTTAAGAGAAAGTCAAACTTCAGGAGTACCATGAGCAAACAGATGAGTTGGCTGGAGCAGAAGAGGCTATCTTTGGGAAAAATAATACTTTCCCAGCATGCACCCTGTTGCCAAGTTCTTAAGACTCTAGGAGAGAGAGAGGATTCACACTGGTACCATAGAAGAAAATGGTGAAAGCAGTGCTTGTCAGATTTTACATTTATTTTTAATTGTCTTCTTTTTTTTAAAGTGGCAACCAGCAGCACTCGTGCCAACACAGCCAGTTTGCTCATTCAAAAATGCATCACTACATGCCAAGCAACTTCTAACTCTATAAAGCCATTTCTTTTATGTATTGCTACTTAATTTGTTCATATTATTAATGCTGGTTTAGTTGGCGTGGTTACTGGACTAGAGATTTGCTAATCTCTAATGCTTAATAAAAACAACACACTAAGAAGTTTGCTAAAGGTCTGGCAATCTGATACCTCTTGTTTCTCGGGCCGGGTCCACGAAGCCTGGAGAGAACAGATATAGAACACAACAACAACAGGGAAAAAAAAGCAATAAAAGTTTATCAAAGGTGGGTTTGGGGGGGTCATAGTGTCTGCACCACATTGCGTTCTGTGCACATGCAGGCTCCAAGTTGTGCATCTCGTGTGTGGGGTGATCCCAGCGTCCATTTCCCAATAGAACCTCAATTTAGATTTGCATTCAAAATTTAATATCCTATAAATTTGTCTTGAAATGATCAAAGGCTAAACAATACCTAAAGGCTGCTTCTGTTTTTCCACATTGAGTGACTGCTTCCCTTGTCACATCTCACCACTTCTCAGAACCCATTCCCAGGATTCCAGGGAAGTGCTTGTGACGACCCAGGTCACTACACTGCAGAGGTGGTTACAGAACTGGTTTTCTAGCACTGGTTTGTTAGCCACCCGCACACACTCCACCATTAACACTCACTGTTAATGTGACCATGCATTTGTACACGGTTTTACATGCATGCTGTGCCAGGAGTAGGAGACCTTGAGCTGCAGAGCACTGAAACAGCGTGAGCCCCCGGCAGGAGACAGCAGGGCAGAGCTTTGTACCTCCAGTTCATTGTGCTTAGGGATGTGTGCACCCAGTCCTTACTGGGTTTGGGACAGCCAAACAGCAGGCATCAGCGAAACATGCATAAACCTTACCAATAAACACACAGGTCCCAGTCAGAAAAAGCCACCACCAGTGTGGACCACATTCACTGTGGCTCAGAAAGACCAAAGTTGCTGCGTTCCAGTTTTCCCCTATAATTTATCTTTCAAATATTTTTCTTATGGTTTCTATTTCAATTATTCAACTTGATCCACTTCATTCAGGAGTCAAAAATCACCTGCTAATATCACAGCCTTGATGGCATCGTTGAATGCGAGGCACAAGCACTGCTGACGTGTGGATGTAACAGCATACACGGGAGTGACGTTACAGAAATGGAGACAAAAGCTTTGGAAATGAGAATAAAAACCCACAGTATTGTTTCTACAGTGCTTCTAGTGACCACTGTGAGATTTAAGTATTGCCTCATCCAAAAATCTGGCAGGGAACACACTCATGTCTGCACTAAAGTTGTAAGAAGTTGTATAGACACAGCAGATCAAAACTGAACTTACTGACTCACAGCCAGTACCCTGCTAGGGCAACAGAAGAAACGTGTCTCAAAAGGGCTGGACACAGTGGAGGTGGTAAGGAATATGGCACAATGGCTTGATCAGCTTTACATCCCTGTCATTCAAAGAGAAAGTGCTCCTCCTCCCTACAGTGGCACAGCAACCAATACTTGAGGAAAGACAAAGCCAAACCATTTCAAATCATCATGCTGGTGTCTTCCCAGGCCTGTTAGCTCTTGCTGTGTTCTGCAGCAGTGACAGACAGGGATCTCAGATGGACAGGGCAAAAGTTCCTCCTAAGTAGCGTGTTCCTACACTCACAACAAAAGTCAGTCACATATAAGCAAGTGGTTTGACTTTTGTTTAAGTTTTACTTGCACACTCTGCAGGGCAAGAGGATGCAAGTCGCCAGCCTCCCAGGTAAGAGGAAGCTCCCAGCATCTGGAAGTGTGGTCTGCTCATCTCTGCTGGCATACAGCTGTCAATCACCTGACTTTGCTAGAGCACACACACAACCACTTACCTTCGCAGACCACCCTCAAAGCAAAGGACTGTTTGTCCCAGAGGTGCCAGGTTATGGAGGCACAGCCACAAAGAGGGGAAGTTTTGCAATGCACACTAGGATATCAGCAGGTCTCTTGGGGAAGCGTGGGAATGTTGAAATAGTTGCGATGCCAGCCTAGGTGTTTGGGCTTTAGCACCTCCTGCCCCTTGTCCACACATCAGACTGTCTCTGTTCTTGGACAAAGACTGAGGGGGAGAGAAACCTCTAAGCAATCAAGGGGCTTTTTGGGAGGGTCTAGTTATGTTCTTCTGAAGTATCAAGTGTTAATGGGAGTTAAGGCACCTCTAGACCTTTAAAACCATACTGAAGTATGATTACAAAAATAACACGTAGCAAGACAGATGCATCCAAGTATCTAAAGCATGTTCAAAAGTAGGGCTTGATGATTTTAAAAATAGTATTGTTTGTCCCACAAAGGCCATCCATTTCCCTGTGCTATCTCAGAGGCTGTAAGAGGACAGTAAAGGGAGTATATGCCTTTGGCTGTACATGTAACAGCACATGTATCAGAGCTGTTCTGACCTGAGAATCTTCTGGCCATCTGTACCATTCACCTGAACTTACAGCACAAGACAGAGAATGAAGGAAAAAACAAAACAAAACACAAAATCCTGCCTAAAAAGTGCATGGTGTATGATTAAAAAAAAAAAAATCTTTGCACTGAAGGTTTGAACCAGTACGAGACACATGGCAGTACCTCACACCTTTGATTTTTCCCCCATGTACATAAAAACTCTCAGATTATTTACATTTTCCTTAATATTGATCACCAGCCTAACAGCATCAGACAGGAAATACGAGAGTCTCAAAAATGGTTAGCAGTTTTGCCACTGACATCTCGTTACTTTAATTGGGCTGGACAGATGGGGCTCTCTGCAAACAAACTGTCCTACCGACTTCTACTTGATTTCATGTTATTTCAGTTTTTATATTCTTCTCCCTGTCAGAGCTCTTTTCCATGGCTGTGATCCAAACTCTAGTGCTAGAAGCACTGAAGCACTTAGCTCCTCCCACCACTCTCCTAGACAGAGACAAGATCATTACTGACCTCATCCTGTCACAACAGGACCCCCAGTCATGCTGTAGTGGGAGCCCAAGCCAACAGCTTTGGAAGGCAATGGAAATCTCTCTCTAAACATTGCAGGGATTTACAACCAAAAGATGTTAAGAAAGAATTAAGACTGGAAAACTTTGGCACCCTGATTAATAAGTTACACATTCACAATGTGGGGAAGAGCTGACATCATGGAGGCAATTTAAACAGCTCATTTAGGAGATGACAGTGCAGAATGGCAGCTGTGGA
Source organism: Podargus strigoides (assembly GCA_028020825.1). Lineage (NCBI taxonomy): Eukaryota > Metazoa > Chordata > Aves > Caprimulgiformes > Podargidae > Podargus > Podargus strigoides. The sequence goes on from CM051646.1 coordinate 1,303,968, forward strand.
TGACTGACAGCAGATACCTCTGTTACTTTAAGACTTTCATAGTCTGTTAACTGCTGCCTTCATATTGAGTCAGAACCTCTGGTTAGCCAAGTTAGCCAAGCCTTGAAGCATCCTGTTATTAGAAGATGAAATAATAAGCAACAGGCTCTGTGCTGTGTCTCCTGATCACCTTGTGCAGCTGTTCTAGCTGCAGTAATACACCATGGCCTCACCTGGTCTAGTTAAGGGAACTGTGGTCAATAAAAAAAAAAAAAATCAGCACACACAAAAAAAGAAAAACTGCTAATTGTTTTTGCCTTTTAAGAACAAAATGGTATTGATGTGATCAACAAAATGGGTGAACACCAAGGCAGCCAGGCTTTTGCACTGCAGGTACATGCAGTATTAGAATACAATACAGAGGGGCAAGAAGGAATTAACAGGCTCATTTTGGTCCACTGCATCTTTGAGTGATAACACCCTACACCTCCCCACCTGCCACCCTCCCAGATCATCTCATCATCATAATGACAGCGTGGACAACACTGGGAACAGGGTGCTCATTCCAACCTCTCAGCTTGGAAATAGAAAGGAAAAACCCTTTCCCAAGCTTCCTGCAACTGCAGGTCCCTGTGGAAACTCCTCTGAACAGGGCCCAGGGCTACTGCTCTTCAAGTTAGTTCAGCTCAGAGTGATACCAGCAGGAATTAAAAAGCACACCCTCAGTTATAAACAGAGATGGCTCCTTGTACAACAGGACACCTGTGGAGCTGACCCCTTACCAGAGCCTGTGCAGGACCACACGTGTTCTCACCACAGAGGGGGATCACTACGATTTCCACATGCATCTGCGTGTGGCTGTCATGCATTCAGCATCAGCAGAGGCAGGCAGAGACAAGCTGCACAGATCCCAGCAAGTGAGACCATGGTTTTGGGAAGGGTTCTACCTTCTCTTCATTGCTGATGTTCCGGGTGGAAGTTCTCCAAGTGATGGAAGGGATTGGGTCCCCAGACGCCTCACAGGTCAGTGTAATCTGATCCTCCAGCTCCATGGCTGTTTTATTCTCCACATATGTGATCTTGGGTTTTGCTGAAAAGGAAAAGCAACCTTTGTTCAGTTGGTGCTCAGAATGAAGCTTGTCTGTCAACAGCAATGGCAGAAACAAGTGGGGAAAAAGGCTTTTGAATTGGCACAAGTTTCCCCAAACGGCAGTCAAGGAGCAGAGTGACATCTGAGAAGGTATCTCCTTGCAGAACCAGGGGACCTTTTCTACCTAATGCTTACAGCTAAGGCTTTAAGAGAGGACTAGAAGTGGGTTTACCATTTAGTAGTGTACAAGTGATCAGTCCCTGGGATCATGGGCCAAGTCTTCCCCCTCGCTGTCTACTTTCTCTGCCCCAAATTAGCCTTTTGATAAGCAGCTTTGTCAAGTGGCTGCAGAGGGATGGGGAAGGGAGAATTATATTCCTTAACACTCCCAGACTCGTGGAAGGCAGGAAAGCTGCCAATTCCTTCCTGTAAGCTTGAGATCATTCACACAGTGGTGGGGTGGAGTTAGTTCACCTCCCTCTCCAGGTTAGAGCAGGTCCCACTGAAGTGCTAAAGCCCTTGTAATAGCAGCACTGGTGGGACAGGATCCAGCCCTCTGGGCCTGGAAGATATTTCAAGTAGCATGTGAATCTCACACCACTCCCTGCACAGGACTGAATTTCTTCTATCAGAGAGGAAGCAGAACGGAGCTGGCATCTGTTTCGGACACAGAATCTGTTTTGCCTGGCGTGACAGCAGAGGTGCACAGCACTACTTGGGAAAGAAGCAGCTCTGGAAAAGCCACATCAGGCATTAACTGGGGTAAGTACGTTACTTCCAGCTTGCACCAGTGAGCTGCCAACAGCCAACTGGAGGGGATGGTAAGAACATGTTTACCAAAGACTTTGAGATGAATCGTGGCGTCCTGCTCGCCAGCCTTGTTCTCAGCGATGCAGATGTATTCTGCTTCATCATTCTTATCCACCTTCTTGATGATGAGCTCTGACCCATCGTAGTTAAAACTGTACTTTTCTTCATCGTCATCCTGTTCTATTGGCTCTCCATCCCTGCAGGGCACAAAGCACACTGGCTGTGATGGGGAGGAGAAGCAATCAAAGGCTATTTTAGGTTTGTTGTTAATGCTAGAACCACATTACTACACAGAAACTCCTCAGGGCAAAAGGGACCACCACCCCACTCAGGAAGTGTGTAGTGAGTGCTGAGCTGCCTCCTGGGCTGAACCCACCACGGAAGCCAACTGCAGTTCTGTTATGAGGCCATTCTTTCTCTTGTGAGAAAAACAAATTGATCTTATTCTAGTTAACATGTTGCTTTCCCTCCAACCTGGTTTTCCAGGCCTTGGTGACACACAATCAGGACATTGCACACAGCATCTTACTTGGTCCACGTCACGATGGGCTCAGGAAAGCCATCGGCATCACACGCTAAGGTGACAGACGGGCTGAGGTTGGCAGTGGCGTTCATAGTGCTCTGTCTGGCACGCACAGAGGGAGGTACTGGAAGAGAAGAAATCCACACAAGTTAGAAAGGACAGAAGAGGTGAGCCCTGGAAGGCTCACAGTAAATCACTGCAATACATACAGATGTCACTAGTAATTCAAACCCTTATGCCATCACCTGCAGGTTTCAATCAACAGCTCTGATGCACAAGCTCACCAAAGCAATCGGCCCAGGGAAGGAATGGCAGGGGGTGGGGAGACACAGAAAACCAGCAGGGTGGACAAAACCACCTGTGAGTCCCAACAAGAGCAATACCTCACTCCAGGTCATGAGACACTTAAGGTTTCTCTTGACATGATCATTTCCTGTAAACATCTGGTAAACAGTCAGTTCCATGGACATTTTTCTTTCACACAGCAGAGGAAAATTAGTAAACTGATGGCTAATGGTGAGTGTGAATCTAAAGTCCCATCTCCACCAGCAGCCCGGAGTGCGTGTGTGACACACCCTGCCCTGCAGCAGCCTTGCTCGGAGCTGCTCACCGTTTACGATGACCTGGATATCTTTGAAGTTGATCTCCCCACGAGCCAAGATCCGGCCCTCGCAGCGGTACGTCCCTTCATCTGTTTTCTTGATGCCCCGGATCTGCAGGTAGTTGTTGGACAGGACTATGAATCGAACTGGAAAAGAGAAGGAAGGTTCATCCAAGGATCCTCAGGAAAGCTCACAGACAAGCACCAAGATCCCTCTTGTGCCTTACCATCTTTTTTTAGGATGACATCCCTGCCTTTGTGCTTCCAGATGATGGTAGGAGGCAGTGAGCTGACCACATCACACACGATCACAGCATCATCCCCTTCCTTGAATTCCTGAGGGGTGGGAGCGTTCTTGAACATCAGCTTTTCTGAAAGCAACGGAGGGAGAAAATCACTGCAGCTTTCTCACCACACCTCGAGCTGTGCTCCTGACTCAAGCCTGAGGAAAGCAAACAAACCCCAGAGGACTTGTTCCCTAGAACTCCTCGTGTTGCCAAGGGGAGGATAAATGTGTGCCTGGCTCAATGTGCTGCAACACAGAACTCCCTTTTCCAGCCATACCTCCCAGGCATATCAGTGAGCCAGATGAACACTGCCTGGCTCACTGATTTGTCCACCCCACAAAGAGAAGAGGTGAACTTGGAACTGCTCAGCTCCCAGGCAGGAAGGGGAGGAGCTGCTAGCATGGCTCTGATGGTTATTATAACCCTTCTGAATACATGATCCTCTTTACTGAACACCAGTCTTATCACATAGCACACCTGTCACCTGCAAAAGCTGCTCTCTCTGCTTACTCCTCCCAGACATTTGGGAGGTGCTGGAATCTTCTCCTCCTGCCCCTTGCTCTCCTCTATTTCAGAAGAATTTAGACAGCAGACATGCTGGTAATGCCCTGACAGGCCAAGTCCTGCTTCCCACTTTCCCCTCAAAACCAAGAAAGGAGAAGGCTGCATCTTCTTAACATCCCCTTTCTTTCCACTCTCCTTCTTCCCCTTTAAAAACAGCCTTTCCTAGGAAGGTAAAACATTTGCCTCCCTAATCTTGCCTCATACATGCTCAAGGTAGACCAGAAAATAGCCTCGGAGCTGCTCTCTTACGGAAAATTTTCACATTGACGGTGGCCTCGGAGTCCCCCTCCTCTGTGCTGCTGACAACACACTTATAGATGCCAGCATCATCGATGTTGGCGTTGTAGATGGTGAGGGTGGAGGAGAAGTCATCGTTCCGCACCACTGAGATGCGCTGTTGGTTCGGCGTCAGCTTCTCACCATTAGGGGAAAACCAGGAAATGTCTTTGTATTTGGCTTCCCCTGCCACTAGGGATAAGAAAAGAACAGAGAACGAGGTAAATTAGTTCCCGACAAATCCGCACCGACGCAATTAAACACAACCGGCAGCACTATGCGGGAGACTGACCCAGGGGAAGGGCTTCTGGTACCTGAGAAGCAAGCAAAGAAAATTCTCTCTCACAGCACTGTGCATGGTCAGCTGCTGTCCTGCAGAAACGATATTAGGTTGGTTTTATAATCTAGAGGGCTGCACTCATTTTAGCCCAGAATGGCCTTGTATGCATCCTGGGATCCCACATCCCAGTCCCTCCACTGTGAGATCAGCCTAAGAAATGAAAATCTCCTCCTGCTTCAACTCCATCACGTTGTTAATAAACACCCCTATTTGCAGGCTGGGTTACTTTGTGCACCAAAACGGTGACACTGCCAGCAGCAGTCCTGGCACTGATCAGCTGAAACCTTCTGCTGCACCCAGAGCACAGCAGAGCTGTTATTAAGTGGTTCCAGACTGTGTCTTTCTTGCAGCTCACATCTCTGTATTCCTCAGCATGGCTTTGTTATTTGAGACAAACTCCTCTTATTGGAGGGGCTTTAATTGATCCCACAGTTTTCTGAATGCAAACATCATCACTACAGCACTGGCTCAGAGTAGACTTTCATTTTTAAAGCACTGGCATTAACAAATTACTCTGCAGTTAAGCACTCCTGGATCAGACTGCCTCATTACTTGTCCCAGTCAGTGTGCTCCTGAGGAGGTGTGGTCCTCTGATGGCATTTTGCTCCCAGAGCTCCCTATAGCAGCTACTTGCTCTGTGTCACGCTTCAGGATGCCATCAAGTCAGTGCTCCAACACTTTAATTCCTCCCAGTAGAACCCAGGCCAGCTGCTCTGGGGAGAACCTCTGAAGAGGACACGTGGATGCTCATTTGGAAAATGCCATAGAATTGCAGGACCTGCTTTGGGGCACATGGATTGTGTGGGCACTGCATCACACTGTGCAGAACAGCCTGGGGCAGCTGGTGGCCTGAACAAACAGTAAATAGTGTCACAAGACACGCAGGTTTTCAGCAGCATTAAAATCCTCAGTTGCAGAGGTACCACCTCTCAAGTCACCCTGCACTCCCATCACTGCTGTCAGCAGTTGATTAGAAAAATAATTTGGAAAAACAACAGGCTTAATTCTAACTTCAAAAGACCGAAGAGCTGTGGAATGATGCAAGGTGCCACTGTTGTGGCTCTCGCTTAAGCTTAGAGACAACTCTTCAATACCTGGTTTTTAATTTTAAAATCTGTTTGCTGGAGCTGCTTTCTGCTGCCAGCTCTCAAGGGAGAATGCATTTACTGTTTCCAGTTAACAGCATGTGATGCCTTTGCTACTCAGGCTTATAAACCACAGGGGCATATAAGAAAAAAAGCAAGAGATCTTGCAGCTAGACCTGGCACTGGAGCATTTATCCCAGAGTTAACACATTGATTGACCGTCCCAGCAAACCCAGATGGAGACAATTGATGTCACAAGCCATCACTCACCTTGACATAAGAAGAACTTCGATTCTCCAACGCTGATCTCCCCCTGGCTTGGAACAATGTCCACTTGTAGAGAAGCTGGGAAAGAAAAAAGCACACAGAAGATGGTTAGATTTATTTATCAGAATGCTGATTTATGTTCAGACCTCTACCATACTGGAATACTAGGAAGCATGCTTGGTGCACACATCAGAACATCACACAGCCTGTAAGGACTCCTCTGAATTCAAACAGAACAGGCTCAAAGGCCTATCCTGGCAGCAAACACAAATTATCTTTGCTTCTTGTTGCTCTGATACCACATTTATACAAACCCCAGTGACCAACCATCACACATGCAGAGTGTGGCATACTCTGGGTCACTGATCTACTCTGATCTTCCAGACAGAAACCCAGTCCAAACAGCCAGCCACCACTCTGACACACATTCCATAAGTAAACTGGAAGCAATTCATCAGAGCCAGTGGAGCTCTGCAAAGGATACTGCTGGTGCAAGGTCCGTGCCACTTCTCTAGTTTTACTCTCAGCAGGTTTTAGCATGCTAGACTGATAAATGCCAGTAATCCATCTCAAAAGACAGGGATACAGCAGTAAACAGAAACAACCCAGCCAAGACCCAACTGAAACCACAGCTTGCACATCCTGTGTGTTCTAGTTCTTGCTAACTTTTGCATGTATGGCTGTATGTCTTGCCTGGCCAAGAGGCTTTCAGAAAGAGAGGACATTTAAGTATCCCTTGATCTCTTGAGTAATGGCAAGGGGCTTATTACAGCCCCCCTTGGCCTGTCCAAGACACTCTAAACCCTGCACTTTTTATCAACCAGAACCACAGTGAAGTTGGGATTGAATTCTCCCACACAGCACTGCCTGGGAAGTCCAGACCAGCCCAAGGAAGGGCATTTAGGCTGGTCATCAACCTTCTACTCACAGCCAAGCACTGCTAGCTAACAGGGGATTGCTGGCTTTGAGCTAACTGAGCTCCAATATAAATTCATATCTCTCTTTTTGCCACACTGCACTATATAAATATACCAACGGACCTCCTCCACACTTCTGAGAGTTGCTGCATGCTGGGAAGGCAGTGGTGAAGACTGGGGTTATAAATGCCTTTCATTCCATTCTCAGGTGCTTTCTGTTACAGCTAGAAATGAGAAGGCAGGCTCTGTGTAAAGCATTGAACTTTTCATCACCCCCGAATTCAGCCTGTGTGCTCTACCTTACATCTCTTTTATGCTGTCTATGCCACAGTGGATGCAAAGAATAGGAGCAAATCACACAACCAGGAAACATCTCACTGGAAATACAGCTGAAAGAGCCAGGCAAGAGGTCTGAATTCCAGGCCAGCTCCTCCTCAGAAGCTCCTAGTGAGTCAATCTGCCTGCACTCATCAGTGTCTTCTCATCCCTTATTTGTCTTTAGGCAGCAACCACAGCATTTGTTCAGCATTTTGCTAGGCTGTGGGTCTGCTTCAGTCTAGAATCTGCCCTGGTTTTTGTTCTCAATGTGTTTGCAAACAACCTGAAGGTTTTCTCTTATAAATGGAGGTAACAAAGGGCTGGGAGGCAGGGCCCTGGTGATGAAACCAGACACAAAAGAGCCCAGCAGTGTTTGTCCAGTAGCCTTCAGTCAGGGCAACTGAAGAGAACTTCTGGAAATGCCATATCATCTGAGATGTTCTTCTGCATCGTTCACATCCAGCTCATCTGTGGTTATTTTACACCAGGGAGAATTCAACCCTCATTGCTTCAACCAGCCTTTATCAGCAGAACAACTTGCTGACATCACAACCTGCATCAACAGGTTCATCATAACAACGAACTGTGCCTTAAATCACACAATTGCTCCCTACTTGCTAAAACTTTATTGCTTAGTATATGATCAAACCAACAAACCCAGCTCTGCCATGGATTTTAATTACTATTTAATCATTTTTTTGCTTTGCAGTTCAGGGAAACGGAGACTATTTTTCCCACTCTTCATTTGACACTGTGAGCCCATTTGTATGCCACTTCCAACTTCAGCAATAAAGGCCTCTTTAGCATCACATAATAACGGCATTAAAAGGCCTCTTCATCATCACACAATAACACTTTTTATAGCTCTGCCCTCTCCCATGTCTTTTATCTGGTTACAAAGTTCCCCAGCCCCCAAATAATGCTGAATAACTCGCTGTTGATTTAAAAAAACTCTACTAATGCAACTTCCTGTTCATCTGTAGTTAAATACAATTAGTTTTGCATTTCAACAAAAGAAATGAGCTCAAATTAAGCTATGATTTTGGTAATAGGCAGGGAGGGCGTCTCCCTGCTGGGCTAAGACTGAGGCTGACACAGCAGGTAAGTAAAGTTAAGTAAATAACATGCCACTTTAAGCAGAGGAAAGTGTGTTAATTGCTGGGTATTGGTCCTGTATCTGTCTAGACTCAAAAGGACTCAAGTGAAGCCGAGGTGTGAATGAACTGCACTGAGCTGCAGTCACCCATGTTAGAAGCAGGAAGGTTCATGCACACACTGCTCTTGACAAATCTGGGGCCATGCAAAAGGAGATGAAGAAAACTAGCCTCATCCCTTTATACCACCACAGCAGGCAGGACTGCAGAGAAAAAGAGCTGTGGTACAAACAGAACTGCCATGTGTAAGAATCCCCCACTCTTTCACCAGAGGCTGGCAGCTCCCGAGTGCCCCTGGGAAGCATCACCAAGCAGATAACGTGACTGCTGCAACTGTTTAGAAGAAAAACCTTTACATAACAGGAGTACCAAACATACTTTCTAAAACACCGTCCTTTATCTCACAGCTTTCTCAAAAATAGCCTTAAAAAACAAGCGTATTGCAGTTACTGTTCTGAGGAGTAGACAGGGAAGAGGAAAGGAAGTACACAGCAATAAAGAACAGTCAGTGCAAATCTTTCCAGCTGTCTGAATTCTCTGATCCAAGTCTGCATCCACCTGTAACAGAACAGTCACCAAAAGCCTGACTGGAACAAGACCAGCAGGGTGTCTTCACTTAACCACCTCCATGCAGAGGACCAAGGTGAATTTCTGAGGCCTGGAGGTCAGGCTATGCTATTGCCTTCTGCCATCAGGGCTGTGCAATCTGAATTACACACCCAGTTCATATATTTAAAGGTAGCCCTAACTGCGAGCAGCTAGAACTGGGTGAAGAAGGATTCAGCATCCACTCAGTACTGATACAAGCGCTGGGTTTTCAGAGGAGCTGCCCTGCCTGCTGATACCATCTCTGACACCTGGAAACAATGGAATTTATGGCAGTTAGAGGAAAGAAATGGAGGCTAAAAGTTGACGTCTAGAAGCAAACCTGCTAACAGCACAAACTGTCAGTTCTAAGTTCCCACTGCTTTTCCTTTGGATTACATTCCTCTGTGACCATGCAAGTGGAGCTAAGAGAAAACACATCACCTCGTGGCAAATAAAACCCAATGCAGATAAAGTGAGTTTTAAAGGCAGAACGACCCTTCAGGTTCACCTCTTGAAGACTGAACCTTTAATTTTGTTCATTTCTAGCAACAGCTCCCCAGTTAAACTCTGGATCACATGCTAAATTCCAGAAATACACAAAATTGATCAGGGGAAAAAATATCTACTGGGTGTGATGCTCACAGCAATTTGAGCGAGGGTAGGATCTGTAAAGCTTGTGAGTTCAGCAGATTATGGTGAAAGCCCTCAGGATTTAATATACAACAAAGGCTCAACAAGACAAAGACATGTACATGGTCACTATTAAAAATACGCTGACTGCTCAGGAGTAGGAGGCAGGCAGCTGGGATTGATCTCAGCTGCTCTGCAGATCCAATTCCTCCCCCATTGCCATGGCAACCACTCAGTAATTCTGCCGTGAATTGGAGGAGGGGATTGGTGATACCTTTGGGGAATATCAGAACATAAAGATTCAGTGAGGAAGCAAACAGCAGCTTATCATAGTGCCACAACAAAATGCAAAGACGAAGACGTGACCAAAGCAACATCCAGAGGCAAACCATGAAAGACAGCGAACCACAGGGGCAACCTGCAGCTGGGACACAGAGGATGCTGTCACCCTGCTGCTAACCACGTCACACTGGTCAGCACCACCAGGCAGCACTGCACAAAGGGCCTGTCCCCAGCCCACCACTGCAGGATCCCACGTCCAGCTGAGCACTGTGCCCTCCACCACAGGTTTTTGAATCAACTGAGACAGCAGTGGCGCTCGCAGAGCATGGAAGAAGCAGGGGCTGATGCTCTGCAGTGCCCCTGGCTGCAGGCTCTCCTCCTGCTCAGCCAGCTCTACAGTCTGCTGCTGGCTCTACCCTAGCCTCAGCTGGATAAAACAGGACCCACAGCAAGCCCAAGGTGGATTTACAGGATGAAAAACACCATTTCCAAAATGGCTTGGTGGCTGCTGGAGGTGGGGGGAGGCTCCAAGAAAAACAGATGCTGTCCTCTTTCTTTGAGGCAAGCATGCTTCAAATTGTTACACAAAATAGTGTCATCTTGCCATTCAAAAACCTGCCTGTGGGTCTGGGTCTAAGCCCATGATACACCCTTAAAAGGGACAAAGCTATCTTTGGCCACAAGACACCCAATAAAGAAGATACCACTAACACCTTTTCCTATAGAAACTTACAAACCAATGGAAAGCTGCTCAGACCTGCCAGCAGTTCCATACAGAAGACAGTTTTATGCCTCTTCTGATAACATGCTTGATAAAAGCTTTTTATTGCTATGGATCATAAAACTAATAGCCCTATTCGCCACAGCAAATATTTCCATTTACCTGAGGCAGAGTAAACCAAAGCAAAGGTGCTTTATGGAACCATTACATCACAGTACGGACAATTTTAATTAAAAACTAAGGAATCATCTGCTGAAAGAGCTATGTGGGTGAGTGACAGTGCACTGTGGGTGTGCTGAGCACAGAGAAGATGAGAAAAAAAAACAGGATTTGTAAAAGCTCATGATTCAAGTCTAATCTTGCTGCTGCAGCTAGTTAATCTTGGCAGTCTGCTGAGCAGCACACACACACATTGTGTTCTTCTCTGGAGCAGAACTACTGCTCCTCTTGCAATGCAGCAAGCTGAAGCTCATGGGGTGTCCGTGTCATGAAAATATTTGCTGTGGCGAATAGGGCAACAGACACTTTTCATCTTGAAAAGAATAGAGAATATGAGTGTTCTGCTCAGACTTATCATGGGACACTTCAGCAGCCTCATCAGGCCTGACTTAGGACCTGGTTACACAGGACATAATCAAAGCCAGCCCAGAGAAAACAGGAGGAGGGTGTGAAAGAGTTCATACTATTGCAAGAGGAAGACAGCCAGTCACGTGCAGTGCCAGAGGCCCAAACACAGTGCAAGTGTAACACAAGCAGCCATATCACATCCAGTAAAGTCCATGGGTGCACATTTGTAATCCAGAGCATTTCCTACATGCACAAAAAGTGCTCTTGTTGTATGGAATGTGCTGCGTCAGCATCTGTTTTATAAACTTGGAGTCTCCAGGATTTGTAACTTGGCGATGAAACTCACCCTGGCAGAATCTTGGCACACAGGCAGTTTGGACTCAGATCGTGCAGGAAGACAATGAAATCAGCACAACACAAACAGCAGAAACTTCACCTGGTCAAGGGAGAGAGCCTGGGGAGGTTTTCCCTTGCTGGGTGCCAAAGCTGTGGGAAATGCATAAAAACAGCCAAAAGAAGTGTGCAAAGCATGCTAACCTTGGTGTGTCTCTTGCCAGAAGAACTGGCCATAACACTTCCTGCTGGAGATCCTGTTCAACCATCAGGCAGCTCAGGATCTGTCCTGTGAAGCAGCCAAGTCAGACTGTAGCTGCTAATGAACAGGCTTTGGCCAGACAGCATCCACAGAACACAGCTTCCAAAAGGTCATTTATAAATGAGACAACAAGCAGAAATATGCTGATAGCTAGCAGAGTCCCAAAGCTACACACAGATAAAGAAGAGCATGCACCACTGATTTATAGCTGACTCCTCTGTAGTAAACAGGAATTATCAACGTTGCCTTACAACCTAATACTGCAAGATTAAACACTACCATTTTTCCTTGCTATATTAGGTGAAAAGTAAAACTTAATGACTTGCCTTTACATTAAAAACATGGGAAGGCTGCTTCACTATATAAAATGACATTGGAAGAGTAGAAGGCATAGGAAAGCAAAAGAACAGGAAAATATGTTAGTATTTATAAGGAAATATTACATTAATGTCAGGTGATTTTTACAGAGGAAGAATTTACAGATGGGCATTTTGCAACAGAAAAATCCCAATGCTACAGGACTAAACTGCAGATGCAGACTGGAGCCACCACTGGACATTTCTAGGGATCACTATTTCAAAGCTGCCAGCCCTATTACAGTTGCTTCTAGGTTTTTTGCAGTTGCTATACATGCTAAAAACTTGTTTTCCAAGTTGAAAAATGAGGAGGAAAACAGATGAAGTAAAGCAAGCTGGTCAAAAAAATTGAAGTATAAAACAGTTTCACCAGTTACTCCAAGCCCCACAGCATTTGGCCTCCTTGTACAACTCCAGTTCTCAGTTTCTTCACTGGTTCTCCCTGTCTGGAGAGAAATGATCCCAGCAAATGATGGAATTAAAGGGAGCTTTACACAGCACAACTGCTCAGAAGCAGGGAAACCCCAGCAGTCTGGATTTTGGGGTTTTATTCAGCTCTTTTGGTTACAGCACCCTACTGCTTTCTGTGACAGCAGGACCAGGCCACCACTGAATGGACCTGGAAATCCTCACACTCCTGGTGTCTGTACAAGCCTTCCATGATGGTGACCAAAGCCAGCCCAGCCACTTACACCCAAGGACAAACCACTGGCACAGGGCAGGGCCATTAGATGTTTCTGGGAATGTGGTGATTTGCTAAACCACTCTGGTGCCTCTGGAAATACCATTGTACCTTCTGTAGGCTGTAACAACATTTGAAGTTGTGTGTTAAGTGGATGACCTTTCACAACTACCACATTGACAGAACTCCAGAATTGCAGAAAATCATTAGGACTATTAGCATCATTAAGACATCTTTCCCTGGAATAAAACCTAAAGCATTAATATAATGACAACAGAAGCCAAAACATTAGGAAAAATAATATGCTAATACACTGGCCTATTTGCTCAGCAAGCAATGAAAAATGCCTTCAGGCAAGAGTGAAATGAGCTTGTTTACTGCCTCTTCTCTCTGCTGCTGCATTACTGTTTTAACTATGTGGTTCTCAGACTGTCAGGCTACAGGCAATAAAGCAGTGGCCCTCCTCATTCAGGCACTACAGTATACAGATGAGGAACAGTTTACACAAACTCAAATTTAGACATCATTCACAGCTAAGAAGCTCAAAAAGGGGTGGTCCCAGGGAAGAAACAAAAAGATTATAAATCCAACTACATCTGCCCTCCCCAGTGTATCTCAATGTCTTCCAGCATCAGCTGTGACCGACAGGATAAACAGTAACCAAACTGCCAGAAGGCAAGAAAATGCTTCATCTGTTGTCGCCTGAAAAGCCTCCTGGAAACCTAGCAAGAATTCACCACAGTAAATATAAGAAACAATTCATGTTTAGTGACAGGGCACAGCTCTGGGTAGCTTGGAGTCTTTTCCCCAGTTACCTCAGCTTTCAAAACCATCCCATAACTACTTTGATTTTTACTGGGACTCTCACATCTGTTAAGGGGGTTACAGTCAGCTTCAGTCAGTGAATTTGAGTGAATGCTGATGCTGTTCTCCTTGGGTATCTACAGTCCTGGCCTCCAGTCTTGTATTTCCCTTCCAAGTCTCTGCAACTCCTAAGTTATGCAAGTCAGACAAAGAACATTTTAGCTGAACATTTGTGCTTCAAAAATTAAGAGAACTGGCAGAGTTCAGGATTGAACCTTTCTCAGCCACTACAGGCAAGGCACTCCTTGCAATAACGTCACCTTCGTGAATGAAAGGGAGATCTGATGCTCTTTTTGTGTCTGTTCATTACAGGGCCAAACAGCCTCTTCAGTTCTGAATGCCTTGTCTCTGTTGGAAGCACCAAATCAGGTGGGATAAAGCAGAGCTCTTCATCTCACATTCCATCTTCTTCTGAAACGCATCCCCAGACTTAGCAACATTACGTGACCAATGGGCAGGAGTAAAACCTCTTACCTTTACTGCTCCTTCTACTTAAACTGTCATGAACTCAGACACACACCATCTAATCTTATATGAATGCCAACAGCAGGGAACAGTCACTGATCATCAAACACTGGAACCAGAGACACATCAAAGCTGGCCGGAGGAAATTGATTTCTACTAGGAGATGACACCATCTCTATCATGAATCTTACTCGATGGCTTACAAATAGGACTAAATTAATCTCTTGAAATTAACCATAACATCTCCTGGATAAGCACATGATTTCTAATCCAAACCAGACAAGCTGTGTCACAACAAACCCTGTATACAGATTAACTCCAGGATCTGGAACGTGAGTAATTTGCACTTAAAACCACTCCTTGGAAGAGAAAGACTGAAGGAAAAGGTAACTGTGATTTTCAGAACATGGGGCTTAAAGCAGGAGTACAGGCAGGATTTCTTTAAAGAAGGTTTTCTCCTTCAGGCTCCATGGAAAATCTCAGCCCCTGAATCCTTATTCAGATTTATGAAGCAGCCTGATATTCAGCACTGAACGTCAAGAGATGTTTGATGCCTGCTCTGCCCTCTCAAACATCAGATCTTTTCATTGAGATGCGTTCCCTAAATAGGAGAAGAGGAACTGTCACAAGGGATTATACAGACTGGAATTGCAGCTAAGCTCTTTAGGGTAGGGACTGGTGTTGTTTTGTTTGTGATTTAAAGAGCACTCAGCACAGGAGTACCCTGCTCTGTAATTGTGGCCCTTGTGCTCTGCCACAACACCAACGAGTCAGGTGCAATAGCTGGTCTTGAACCACAGCTTTTGAAATAGGAGGAGGCAAGGTTAATCCCTAGGATAATGCACAGCCAGGGATGGACTCCACCTGACCCCTATTTACTAATGGCTGGGGCTGTAGCACACCCTGAAGCCTGAGGATTTATCTGGCTTCTAAAGCTCCCTTGTATATATTAATTTCCTTAATTCTATCAAGCACTCACTGGCATAACTTTTGCTAAGAGTTCTACAAGTTCCAGAATCTAGACGTGATTGTTAAACACGTATACATCTTTTTTCCCTTGTTCTAAAAAAACCTAAAAAATAATCAAGATGTTGACTTGGCTTTATCATTCATTTGACCAATGAATGTTAACAACTTCAGACAACTGAAAGCACATTTTGAATTCTTTATGAAACCTGAGGGTCTAACTAAGCCTTAAAGCCACAACAGTAAATTAAAATATTTCTCTTAACGTAACACTTTCCTACTTCAACTATCTTTCCCTACCCTTCTCTGTTAGATATATGCTTTTCATCATAAAAAAATGAAAGAAATATTAATGCAACCAGTCCTGGAATACAGAACACAAGCAAGATGCTGTTAGACTGCAAAACTTCAATGCTGACATGAATAAAATTCAGCTTATCCTCACATGAGCTTCATTATTTTCTCTTACATTACCATAAAGATTCACACAGTCCTACACTGCAGTCTCCTCCTCCACCTTTCAGGATAGCAGGTTTCAAAAACATACAGCATATAAAATTAACTTCATTCTGGTCACTAGAAATTATTTGAGCAGAAACCAAAGAAATTAAACATTTTCCTTCCCAGGAGAAATTAAGGGGGGTGTGGGGGGAAATACCTACTTAGCTTATTTGTTTGAATGAGCAGTAAAAGGTAAATGCAATTACTTACTTGTTTTGCATTTTAAAACACGTAAAAAAAAATAAATATCTCTATCAGTGGTGTATAATTACATGTACTAAAGCTCATCCACTGCTGAAATGCAGTGTGCTAATCAGGGGGCTGCCACTGTGCGATGAACACTGCGTCCCTGACTGCCCGGATGCCTTTTTCCAGCACTGCCACAGAACAAGAAGTGTTCTCTGTCGCACAGCACCATCCTGAACAAGCCACGAGGGGGAGCGTGTGACCCACGGCACAGCAGAGCACACCACAGCAGGATGGCACTGTCACAACCACAGAACCAAAGGCGTAAGGAGGGTGGGGAAAACTGCGGGGCAAGGTAAGGGCAGGAAGGAGCTAGAAAGCAGAAAGATGAGATCTTGGTGGTAGGAGAAAACACTGACAGGATGAGCAATGCCCCAGGAGTTCTTCAGTGGCACCTGAGCGCTCCTCATGGCAAGTCCCCATGAGGAGTGAGCCATGACCCAACCCAACACCTGCTGGAGGTGACCAGCTCCTCCAAAGCTCTTCAGCTGTATTAAATGCCTCTCAGCCCACATGTCCATTGTTGCAGCTGTGTGATGCACTCCTTAGAGCTTGCAGGTAACACTAATTAAACGTGACTGGACCTTTCTGTTTTAAAATGAGACCCTCACATCAGTGTGTGTGCTCCTACAATGGAAAGGCTGTTGCAAGCTCCACAAACTCAACTGAAACAAAAAGAGCTGTAGTAACGTTTGTCTCAAAAGCACGGAATGTGCAGCGTTCCCAACGAAGAGATCGGAATTCAGCTCATCTAGCTCAGCACCACACTTTGCTGGTTTGTACTGCCTGTGTTTTTGTTCTATGCCAGTCAAAGAATAGGTTTTGGGTTTCAGAGACTTGGCAGAAAACTCTTACAAGGACATCAGTGCCAATAACTCATATCATGAAAAAATTCCCATGGAAAGCAAAGTGTGTATTCAGACACCCTCCCCTCATCCCTTGCCCACCAGGCACATGAAATAATCCTTTGTCATCGCCCATGGAAAGCAGGGCTCCTGCCAATTCCCTGCATTGCACCTAGAAAGGTTACATAGAGATGGGTTTTTTTCCTCCCGAACCCATAGATTTTAAGGTCAGAAAGGACCACTATGCATATCTCCTCCTTTGAAGGATCCAAGAGGGAAGAAAGGCAAAACCTGCCAGGAACAGTTTAGTTCAGCTGTCATCATGGTTAACTGTGGGTACTCCAGCTGGGACACAAAGGTGCAGTACTTGGGTTCCTAGGCTGCAAGCAGCGATTACCTGCGTACTTCTGAGCCAAAGGAGGGAAAAAGCCCCAACAAATCCAGTGCTGCACAACCCTTGGTTATTAGAAGGAGCAAACACTCCATCTGGGAGGGGAACAGTGTCACAAATGGCTGCTTCTGCTTCCCAGCCCTGCTCTTGTGTGTGCGGCTGTGCCTCAGCCAGCTGCTTCCCCAGCACATCCCTAATTCCTCCAGACACCGAGACACCCCAGGAACATCTCATAAATCACTGACAACAGCAGCCTTGCTTCCATTTCATTCCACGCACCAAAGCCACCTGCTCACAGGTTACACCACGGGGACACCGCATGACAAAACCCACCCTTATGCCCATGAACTCCAGCCTGATTTCCCTGTGCCCAGGCAGCCACTCCTAACATAACGCACTGCAGTTGGACTGACTTGCTGTCTGCATTACAAAGGGATCTCATTCATGATCACACCACCACACTCCCAAGTCCTTGCAAACTAGGATCAGGGCTGGAATGACACAGACTGAAGACAGTAAAGCATTTCCTTAAACATCCTCGTGGGGTAAAGCTGTACAGTACTTAAAGCACACACAGTTACTCTTGGGTGGACTCCTGGGTTTCATTCAATGCTACTGTCAAGCAACCAGCAGCAGCTGCTGTCCCCTCTGTGCACCAGGGTCTCACCCAATTACACCTGCAAATTTCAGTCTGGCACAAGGCCTGGACTGCTCCTCCTGAAAGGACTCTGCAGCACTTCTGAAGCACGCCCTGCTCCCCAGGTGACCTGTTTCAGTTCAGGTTCTGCCTGACATGCTTCATTTATCAAATGAAACCTTGCATTCTAGACCACAAGTTCACTGGTGGTGAAATGAGCAGGAGCCTACCTGTCTCCCAGACTGGCACTATGACAGCATCCCCAGTATTTCACTGGTCTGCCATTTGGGGAAGGTACAAGGCTAGAACACCTTTCTGCACACAATGAAGAAACAAGAGCAGCCTCTTTAGCTTCCAGGCTGTTTCTACGCGTTCCATTCCTCATTCTCTTTTCACTTCTTAATCCATTCCAACCCTGCCATCTTCTGCTCCAACAAAAATTAAGTTCCCCAAAAGCATCACCCATCATTGTTATTCTGTGTTCATAACACTTCATATACTGAGATCCCAAACCTTGCAAGGCATGCATTTCTAAGCAAAAATCAAAGCTCAGGATGGTAACAGACTTGAAAGCATCCATCTCCTGGGAGCCCAAGTATAAACACATACCATCCATGACACACATCAAGGCATTATCACTGCAGTCAAGGACAGGCATACTTTCCACTATAATTCAGATAGGGGCTTGACTCAGTGAGACAACAGAAGGTTAACAGCCATGCAAGGGCAAAGAAGGACCTTACATTCCCTCTTTCCACTGTCTCATGATATCTTCATGTACAAGGAAGAACTGACATCAAAGCTAATTCAATATAATGGAAAAGCAATATTAATTTGCTCCCACTGAAAGCAACTGGTCTGAGATGAACAATTCCATCACAATGACATAAAATCAAATGTAAGGTAGTGTCCAGTTATAGCTGGTACACTGCTGCCTGCAGCCTGTGACTTTCCCAGGTTTCCCAGGACTGCAGCTATGCACTGTACTTTCCTACAGCTCATTTTTCAGACAGCATTCAGGGCATAAACAACAATCCATATTCTTAGTCGAAAAAAGAGAGGAAAAATGCACCCTCTCTCATCCCTTTTCTCATTATGAAGATACAGAAAAGGAGGGAGGAGAAACTGGCAGCAGACAACTGCTGGGACTCGCCTCCCAATCTGCACTACCCAACTGCTCCTGCCTGCCACTTCTGCATATTTTTTTTCCCTACGTGTTTCACTAAAAACAGATGGGGCCCCTGGCTAGTATATTATCAAGTCCCCCTCCACAGCTGCACAACTCTGAAATAGCAGAAATAGCAATCTCCTGAATAAATTTCCCACTAACAACTGCTTACTTTGCTGTAATGAAGACCACAGTGGGTCTGGAAAGCTTTCTTCCAGCCTCAAGAGCCATGGATGGGTTTATTTTGAGCCACAATGTATTTCTGTATTCCACAATGAGATTCTATGAACACGTGCCAGATGACTCGCCGCTCCCCAGCAATGACAGGGGAAAGCAGCTCGTGGAGTCTGCAAGAAGCATGAAGACAATGCAGACCAGAGAAGTAAAATAATAAACAAAGACAATGCAGACTAGAGAAGAAATAAACATCTCTTAACCAAGAGTCATTTGATGGGAAAGAAAAACACATCCACTAGTCCTAAATTGCTTCTGTTCTGCTGGGCTCAATCCCACAAGCAGCCAATACCCAAGCCAGCAGTTTCCAAAGCAGGAAGGAAAGCTGCAGTGATTGCCACCAACAGCAGTGGACACTTCCAGCTCATCAGCAAGTGCACTCTGCATGGTGGCTGTATCTTGGACATGGTGACTCCAGTAATGCCAACACAGATTTTGTCATAACCTGGAAACAGATCTACATTTGCAATATTGGAAAACAAAACCCCCAAACACACCAACCAGGAGGAACTACAGCACTACGTTCACTGCTGTAGCTGCCTATTATTTTTTGCTATGATCACAACCCTTTGTCCACTCTCTAGATACCATTCAGAGAGTCTAAGCACTCCTTTGTACCACCCCACAAACAAAAATATGCGTTCCAATTTCCTGATAGGAAAATTATCCCAATTCTTCCAGACAAATAAATCTCGGTCACAAACTCCTCGTTACCAAGAGATGCTTTGGGTTTGAAGCCTTCCGTCCTGTACTCACAGGGAGAGCATTCGAAACTTGCCCTCAGGTACGACACAAAGCCCTTCTCTCCTTGAGCTCAGGAAGCAGCAGATGTGACATTAATGCAGATTCCTTGGTCCTTCAAAAATCAGACTGCACACTGGAAATTCTGCCCTGCTCAGCACCACTCTGCACAAATGAAATTCACCGTGGCTCCTTAGCACATGAGGCACCAACCAGGAAAGTCACTGGCAAGTGAAAGCTTTCCAGAAGCCTGCTTATTTGTGCAGAACATGAACTTGGTGTTAAAATGATGACACACTGAAAGACATCCCAAAGCCAGAGGTGGTTGGCTTCTCCGACATCACAGATCAGCTCAGGGGCATAGGTAGGAGCAGAAGCTGGCTTTCAAACAGTGGCCACAGTGCTTTACACACTTAACTAAGATCCCTAAAGACAGCTGCTAGCTCAGATTTCCATACAGACATCTCCAGCACACTCAAGTGAGAACCAGGAGGAGGAGCCAGATAATACCTGATCTACATTTGCATGTCAGCAGGCTTTGTCTGGCAGCTCAGCCAGCTGGTGTCTAGGTAGACATGCTTAGCCAGGGGCACAGCAAGTCTCTAAGGGCAGGATAGTCAATGCCAGCAGCATCCTTGTTTCCCTGATAAAAGAACAGATCTTGATCCCAAGAACAAATCATGCTTGCCTATCTTGGTGTGTAGTGTTTTCTACACGCATAAATTACTAATCTAAACCCCTGGAGCCTACTCACACTGTCTCTCCCTGCCCCTGCACTATTTCAGATATAAACCAAAGCTTTGCTGGAGCCCCTGGAAATTACCTGCATCCCATGGCAGAAGCCAGTAATATGCAGCAGACAATACAATCATGTTCTGAAAGTTAATAGACTGTGCAAACCACACATGTGCTACAAAAGCTGCCTTCTTTTCACTGCACATCTCTCCTCCATGATCTAGAAGTGCTGTGAGGCCACAGATTCAACCTGGCTACTGAAGTCCAGTCTTTTTTTTACATCTCCACAGAATCATTTCTCTTTTTTTTTTTTTCCCTTTTCTTTTCTCTCCCATCATGTATGATCTGTGCTCTTACACCTCTAAGGTGACAAGGTAGGGCAGGGAAATCTGGTACCTATCCAACACTCTAAACTCTTCCACAGTAACAACCAGCAACCCAGTGTGTGTGAACACTGAGTGAAGGGAGCTGAGAGGATTCTCACAATGAAAAAAAACCACCACTGAGGAGTTTCCAACAGGAAATATGTCTGAAAATAAACAAAACCTTCACAGAATCCTCTTCAGGACAGTGGCAACTAGCAGTCTTAATACTGTAACATCAAATTATTTATTCACCTGTGTGTGACAGAAGTGTTAATGCAAACTGCAGCCACAGAAATGACTGATTGGCTTCAGAGCCCTCCCCTCCTCAGCACACAACAAAGGCAGTAAAACAACCCATGCTTCACACGAGCATGTATCACAGACCCAGGTAACCGAATGATTTGCCCTATGAAGAAAAGCACGACAAAGAAAAGGGGTCTCATTGGGATGTTAATGAATGCAGCATCATTAACACTAAATTACTGGCTGCAAAGTTAAACACAGAATGTAAGTAGACTTTGAACCAAGCCAAGCAAGCCAACGGTTGCATCGAACAACGAGGTCAACCATTCTACTGCCCCAATTATTAACCTGGGAATTCTTCTTGTTATAGGATGGAATTAAAAGGAATTTACTGTCGCTTTTATGTTTTACACTCACTCGTGGAGTGCTACAGTTATTCAAACTATTTGGCATGCTGAGTTTACAGCCACAAAGGGTGTTTTGTTTCTGGTGAAGCCAAGGACAAGGCAGACGTGGACAGACAGAAATAAGGGGAGGAAAGAAGATGACAAAGCAATGTAACTGTAATGCTGCACTGAAGGGAGCATCACACTGAAGGTATGAGTGGGAAAACTTCTTAAAACCATGGCAAGAACCACTGACCACTAAGCAAAGGAATTCCAACGCCATTACCTTGCAGCATGTTTATATTGTAGGCTTCAGCACCTAGAGGGAAGAAAACCAAACGGGCAAACCCAAACTACCTCCCCCTTTAATTCCACCCGGTGAGTCCACTGACTGCCACTGTGAGCTGTGTGACAGCACCCCATCCCTCACACACAGCAGTGTGGCAGCAGAACTAAAGCCCCCAGAGGAGGCACAAAAAACAACAACAACACAAAAACGCAAGCTAGCTGTAAATGAGAGCACTCAGGCACTCAGGTCACTGCAGTAAATCACAGCCCTTAATTTCTTGTGAAAGAAGGGAATGTTAGAGTACCATAGGACCCTCAAAGAATCCTTTGTTAGGATGGAGGCCTGTGCATAAATACGTTTCAGAAGCCGAAAGAAAGGAGGTTTAGAAAGGAAAGTGCCACTGGAGTTTTTTTCCCTTGTTTTATCACCTTTCAGAGAGTAAAGCAGCTGAAAATCAAGCAGAGAGAGAACTGACAATTAACCTATTAGCACACAAGAGCAACCATTTTATTTGCACTATTTCAGTGGCAAAAAGCTCCTCCAGAGAGGACCGAGACACCTTTGAAGTCACAAGAACGTAGAGCAGAATAAAAGCACAATCCAGATGTACTTCTGTCTTTATTCATACTGCAGATCATGGGATCACCAGTGACATGAACACAGCCAAAGCCTCCTGCGGCTCTGCTCCACCAGATACATCTCAGAATTAGTCAGTGGCTGCACACTGCACCTCTGACACCTTCAGCTGCTGGTTACTGCCTCCTCCCACCCCGCTCAGGCTGACATTTTACAGTGGTGTTCATAGCACTAAAGCTCCTGCCCTGCACAGGAACCCTTAGTGTGGCTGTTAGCAATTCCATGGGAATGTCTGTGGTAAACTGGGGAATGGCACCAAAGATCCTCAGGCAGCAAAGTGACTTATCTCTTGACACTTGATCGTGAGCTTCCCACTAGGTCCTGAAAGGTCGTAGGTGGCCAGAAGCTAACCCAAGCACCACTGCTGGCATCTCCCCAAGATCAGTGCTGTATTCTCCATGGAACCACAACCACTGAAAGAGTCTTGAAAAAAACCTTTCAGTCAAAAGGCCAGGGGCATTAGAATGGAGCTGAAAGAAATTATTTCAAACCCCACAGCAAAATGTCACATCAGAAGTAAGTGGATGGACCATTAAAATAAATGGTGTATGTTTACAGCCAATTAATGCAAGCGGTTGAGAGGGGAAAACAATCTCCTGCACAATGATTATGCTGCATGCAGAACTGAAACAAGCTTTACTTCTACCCAGAATCCTGACAGACAGCACTGGGCGCTGTCTCCACTGCACTGTGCCAGAGTGGATTTCACATCTGACAGGTTTTTTCCTCTCTTTTTCCCTAAAAATGAGTATTTGTGGGGGAATGGGAACATTCCTAATAAGAAATGAATTACCCTGTTCTCTGACACAGCATGCTGGGGTCTATAATTAAAGATCTTCCAAATGCATGTAGCAGTTTTCTAAAACTGAATCCCACATTAATTACACCCTCCCGAGATGATCCTGCATTGTTGTGTGTTATAAATGGAACAGTTATCAGCACATGATGAGACTGGTCATTAAATCACGTGGGAATAAAGTAGCTGAACTTGTATTCCATAGGAACATCCTCTGTGCTTCTTCCCAAATGAAAAGGGAGCATGCTCAGATGGCAGTCAGCAGTCAAACATGTTATCATAAGCTTACATTGTCTGCTAGCAGACATGTCAGACTGCAGTCAGACAGAAAGGATATTCTAGCTGCCTTTCAGCCTTCAGCAGACATGCTGCTAAATGCTAGTGTTAGCCCTCTCATACAGCAATGCTTTCCATCTGTGTTTGCCTCTAGGAAACCTTTAGCCCTCAAGCTACCCTAACTGCCTGCTGCTTGAGGAGTGAATTCCACTGGCAAGCCCCAA
Source organism: Podargus strigoides (assembly GCA_028020825.1). Lineage (NCBI taxonomy): Eukaryota > Metazoa > Chordata > Aves > Caprimulgiformes > Podargidae > Podargus > Podargus strigoides. Next base: position 1,327,608 of record CM051646.1, read on the forward strand.
GCCTCGTCCCATAGAGTTAAACAAATGTTTGCTCCATTAAAAAGGCAGCATCTGCAGATGACAAGTAGCATCCTTCTGAATTTGCACCAACTCCCTGCTCGCCCAAAGATCAGAAACAACAGGGTAGTACAGGGGTAAAAGTACATCTAAGTTTTTTATAAGCAGCTCAGCTGTAGACATGCCCTTTTCTCATGCTTCCCCAATGCAATTCCTTTTCTCCCTAACAAAAAACCAATATGTGTTAGTGTATGAAGTATTAAATACTTATCTCTACAGAATCAAGGAGCTCCTTTTTTTTTTTTCAATGAAGACTACAGTCCTAAAAGACCATCCCCAGTCCAGGGTGAATTTCTCCAAGCAGGTGCCAGGAAGTGTGGCAAGTCAGAGTTTCTTCTTGACAGTGTGGGAGTAAAATCTTCTAGCAGGGCAAGTTAAAAACCAGGATTACTGTGACTGCAATGTATGGCCCTGAGGCAGAAAGCAAACAGAAGTGCTAATCTGATTCAGACAGGTCCCAGCCAACGCCTGGAATACCCCTGTCTGGACAATGCATCAGAGCTGCAGAGATGCTGGATCACATTGGGAGAAATCCAACCCAAAACCATCTGACAGATTTTCTCAGGTTAGCAAGAAACACGCAAGTAAACAGGTGACTCTGAGCCAAGCTCCTTAAATCTCTGCATGCTCATCACCTTCTGCAGCCTAATTGTTCATTCACTGGTTAACAAAGAAAATCCCAAACAGAGCGAGCTTCAGAGCTCTTCTCAGTATATGAGCTCTGCATAAGGCAGGGAAAGTGTTTGCCTCTGCACTTCACTCCAGATAAAGAAGAGGAAAAGTAGTGTATCTACCCCTCATCAAAAAAATGCAAGCACCAAACCTTCTCACAGCAGGCTTTTTTGAGAAGTGAAACCTAAGCCATTCCAATGTAGATCTAAGGAAATCTCCCCTCTTATCAACCTTCTAGTAAAATACAGTCTTGCAAGAAAACCAAACAAGTCTTCCATTGTATGACATAAATAAAAGGACGCAAGCCATGCTTGTAACTGCACTGAGTGAAGGGACACAGCAGTGTATGCTCACTGAGGAGGGTACAGCTGAGGAGAAGCAGAATAAAAAAAAAAAGAGAGATCACCAGTTTATACATGCCAAGAAATTTGTGAATATTTAGCTCTAGGATGAAAATCTAAATAGCAAGCTGCACACTTAAACTGTCTCCTCTTCCAAATCCTCTATCTGATTTACAGTTCTCACTCTCTTCCAATCTCTCCTTCCTCGCCCTTGGAACAGGAAAAATTTCTCATTTCATCAGCTCTCTTGGAATGATTCTTAACCAGATTTGCTTCATTAAATTCAGTGCAATGCTTCGGATATGAAGGCAAACTTCTAACTTAATAGTATTGCCACAGGTCAATGTTATGATGAAAGCAGAACTAACTCCATTCTGCTCTCCTCCAGACTCATCACCATTGCACTGTTTATTTTCCACTGCACAAAGAAATGACAAAGCTTCAGGGATCCAGGAGAACAACATTGCTAATCACTACATAAACTGTCCACCACAGTGTTAAAGCTGAGAGTCAGATTTGAAAAGTTCATGCAGAAGAAAGTTAAGCCAAGACTTGCCTAGGAGAGAAAATGCACAGCGAGCTTATTAAAGTGAGACAGCCAAAGTAAATGGCTTTTCATAAGCGAGTGAGAATAGCAAACAGAACAAGGAAATTGCATAGCAGGCTCCTTTACAGTCCTGACAAACTGAAAGGTCATGCCACTCATTTCACTGGAAAGAGCCTGAAGGGCTCTGACACCCATCATGAAGCAAATACAGCAAATATATTTGCTGAAATGCCCATGATCAAGGTCCCATGTGCCTTCAGCAAGCTGGAAGGTGCAAACACGTCCATGAGAATGGCTCCAAACGTAGCCCACTGACTCAGTCCCACTGGAGTCAAAAGACATGGTTCTCCAGAGATAAGCCATGCTGGAATCAGTAGTGTTTACAGATATCCAAGAGACAGACCAACATCCTTTCAGTCCCAAGGAAAGGCCACCCCCATATTCATCATTCTTCCCCAGTTCATGATCAGCTACATCAAAGTTAATCAAAGCTGAAGCATAAGACATAATAAACAGTGAGTCATGACATTTGTGTTGAATTATCAACAGCTACATTTCATAATAGAGTAATGACTAGATTCTCCTGATCAAATTAGCCTTTGAAGATGTTAACTCAGAATGAAGAATCATGATGAAAAGCTTAATTTTGAAATATCAACAATCCACATTCAATGTATTTATCACACACGGCTCTCAGTTTATGGGATATTATGCCATTGACTACAGTCCCTGTCTGAGGTTGCAAAGAATGCTAATGATTTTATTTAGTATAGGCAGATGAAGACTGCTTTGTATTATAACGTAGTTCAACATATGCAGAACCATTTTTCACCTGTACTACAAAAATAGCAGTCTGCTGTCCTCTTAATAAGGTATTGCAAAACTTGTGTAACCCATAATTGCTCAAATTCTTACCAGAAGTAAACTCAGTGCCATGCAGTTATGGGCTTATGTACTGTGTGAATAAGTACAATAAACCCTTAGAAAAAGCAAGAACTAAAACCCAAGCTTTAACTTACTGTAAATGTAGTGATTTGGCAGAAATAGAAGAGGAAACGAGAGGCTGGCCTACTTACACAAGAAAATCAGAACAAACAGTGCTATCAACGAGCAGTCCCAAGCAATGTGGAGAACAGACTCCTGCTGCACAGACCCATCATGCTTGGCTTTAACAGAGTGGACAAACCATTAAACACATTTGCGTCTCAAAATTAATAAACACCAACCCTCAATCACATAAAAACAAGGGAGAAATCGATGTGTTAATGGCAGCCAACTCTTATAAACAAGAGGACTAGAACTGGCATAATTCCAGAGCCAGAACTGCTTTCAGTAAGAAGCAAAATTGGAACTTAACCGTTGAGAATGCAGAGACCTGGAACAAGTTTGTTAGCACCGTTTCAATTCCAGGATAATTTACTTAACAGAAAATGCAAAAATTCTGTTCCTTGGAAATATTCAGAGGGATGAACAGATAGCTGGACAGAGTCAGGAAAAAAAAATAAGAACAGACACAGGGTAGGGAACAGTCTTCCAGAAGTCCATAGGGAATGGATTATACATGGCTTAAATGGTCTAATCCACTTTACTTTCAACAGGTCCTGCATAAACAAGGCTAGAATGCATGTTAAATAAAAGCCCCATGAAATTTTAATGAAAAGCAATATGCAGTTACAGTAACTAATCTTCTAAATGGAATCATTTCACACGTGGCAAATTTCACAATGCCAGAGACATTTTGAAATCGAAGTCATGAAATAACCTTGTCTAATGAACATGAGCAGAGATGGCAACTTCTGTACAAGCAAGCGTTCAGACACGCAGTGATATCACACTGAGTGTGACTCGCATCATCAGTTGTCTGGAGCACGAGGGAACAAGATGTTGGGAAGACCTGGACTTCCCACTGTAGGAGGAAATCACGTTGAGTGGGGATACAGTTCCAAATGAAACAAAAGGTGGCCAACAGGTCCAACACACAGCCAAACCAGCCCAGATTTCAAGGCAAATCAGAATTATATCACATCTCCTCTAATTCTGATATATTTTGCCAAATTCTATCGTATGAGAGAAATGTGTCTTGAACCACTTCAGCTACCTGGTAAGATCTGACTCAGCAATACAAATCTGCAAGTGAGGAGACAAGCAAACAGTTGCCCCTTGGCTCTGCCCGTATTCTCACGTCAACATCCCCGGTCTGGAGGAAGTTTGTCATGTAAGTAATTGCTATATGGTAAAGACAGACTTCTTTGGGATTATTTGATTCTTAAGAGCGGCAAAATCTGTCTTGAAAACAACAGATTGTGAATGTAAACACCTGTTTAAATGCAGAAAGGTCAAATACCTCTTTCCTCATTGCAGAGATCTGCCTGGGGATTCCATCTGAACACACACCACCCACAGGTGTTCCACACATCATTCCCAGTGCTTCTCCTTTAACACGTTCTATTCAGCTGTACTGAACTACAGCACTGCAGATTTTAAAAGCATTCATTGAACCTGACCATCCCTCTCAGATAACAGTATCTGAAGATAGCACAAGGATTGTTCCCAGGGGAAAATGGTACGAAATAGAGTGTTTTTCTAGACTAGATTATTGAAACTATGAAGCTGTTCTGAACTCTGTCACTGACATTCTGCTTTACCTTGGGCAAAACATCAAACATCTCTGTGTTTCTCTTATGACTCTTTATCTTGACTTTATTTTTATATATGCTTTAAGTTAGTGACAATTTCAATAGGGCACTGCTCTTGTCAGGATATTGGAGACTGTCATACAAATAATTGTAATTATTACCAAAACCAGGAGATACACCACGGTGCCACAAGGAATCCTATGTCCCTCAGCTTTCAAACACACCCCTATACACTGCTATTTCCTTGATTGTGGAAATGAAACACAAAAGCTGAACCTCGCTGCATTGCTGACAGGTCATCAATAAAAATAAAATTTACTTGCATCAAAGTCACCAGGCATTTATAAAAACCCAGCAGCAGCTACTCAAAGGGCTGCGTGCCAGCACTGTTAAAAACCAACAGATGCAAAAGTAGGTCTTGCCACAAGGTAAAACACGACTAGGAAGAAAACCTCAGTCTTGTTTTCAGAGCTCAGCTATTTCCTATGACTGTGTCCAACTCCATCAGCAGCAAGAACCACCACATCAACAGTGGTGGTTGGGGTTGGACAATATGACCTCAAGAGACCCCTTCCAGCCCAAAGGATGCTGTGATTCTGTATTCATGCAGTATACCCCGGGTAGCATTTTAACAAAAATCACGCAGTACAAAATATATATTAAGTTCAGACTCTACCCAGCTTTCTTTAATCATCTCTGACTCTCCCATACTGATCATTGTATTAGCTTTAAAATATTCCTATTGCTGCCTGCTGCAAGTTCAGGTTCTCTTGAATAAACTTTAAAAGTGAGTATGTGAGGAAATTGATACCATTTATCAATTCAGCAAACTGAATCATTTTTTTATCCCCCTCTAATGTGCAAGATAATTGCCGTAAATCATGTTTCATTCCTTAATTATTTTGAATGGGGAACAAAACCCAAAATGAAACACTAAGGAAAAAAATAAAGGGCTGCAATAAACTGAAGTGAGAGGGAGAAATGCTGTACGTGAGCAATACTACACAGGCATGTGGTTTCACTTGCTGATAAAATTTGATTCTGTCTGATCCTACAAATGAGCTGCACCGAGACCTCCCAGGCAGATTCTCTCATACCTGCAAAACTGGTTTAGAAAGTGACACACAGCAAGCAAAAAAGAAACAACAAAACGAGAGGACATTCAATTGCCTTCATGTTCCAATACCACAGCCTGCAGGGCTTCGTCCGTGACATTCATATGTTTTCACTGTATTTACCAGTCAGCTAAACATGGTATAGATCTTCATCTGCATCCCCAACAAACAAGCAGCAGCACAGCATGGCAGAGCACGTTTTGTTGCTGCTTTGGAAAATAATTTTTAAAAAAAAAAAAAAAGTTAAAAAAAATAATCAATGGACCTTCCACAAGCTCACATATGTTCCTACCAGGAGCATATTTCCCATCTGGGTTTGGAGCTGTTAAAACATAAAACAGCTCTGAGTTGCTTTTATATCATTTTTTCCAATATTCTTTACCTTTAATAGTAAATAGTCCCGTAGAGTTATTTTTGTTTTCCAATGAAAGTCCCATTAAAAAGTCATTTCGGAAAGCAGCTTTGGCACAGAAAAGCCATAATGTTACAGCTAAGCTGCCTCAACGTATAGCTGGCTATCAGGCAGGACTGAACTAATCAAATCAAGAGAGCAGAGCCGGTTTCTGTTTTTCCTGTCTCACTAGAAACACAATCAGCCCGAGTTGGGCCATTCCCACCAGCTGCACACACGCTGCAGAGCCCTCAGTGCCTTCCCCCCGTGCCCTACAGACCAGCCAACCTGATAGTCTCTCACTGCCTTTCTCAGAGCCCTGAATGACTTCAAACCATTCGATATTTAGCAGACAAGGTACCTCTGGCTGATACAGCAGCATCAGCAGTTTCATCAGATGGAGCACAAACCACACGGATCTGAACGATCTCGCTGTGAAATACAGACTTGTTGTGCCAACAAGACAAGACTCCCGTTCACCACAAAGGGAGCTCACAAGCAAAACTGTTCTTGATGGCTGTGACAGCAGGTTTGCATGAGCTCCTGGGGACAGACTGCTTCCCAGGCTTCCTTAGCCACAAGAAAGCCAACTGGGTGTTACGCTTCTTCCAGGTACACCGAGGAGTTCTGTGCACAGCCCTCCAAGGGCACTGCCCTCCTATCTCTGGGAGCTGTGCTCCGTGCAAAGATACAGAAAGACAACACCACACACACAAACACACCTCTACCACCTAGATTTCCTCACCTCCCTGCTTCCTGAACAGTGTCAGTGCAGAAGAGTAACCCAGCACAGCCACCAACTCCAGTAACAGTTCCAGTCTCTTCTGCAACACCAAAGCATCTAACACACAGAGACATTCCATTCTATAGAAACACGTCATGCACATCTTGGGAGTAACCAAAAAAGAGAGAGTCTATGTAAATTATAATCCAGGAACAAAGGAGAAGTAGAACACCTCAAAGATGTTTTGGGACAAGAAACGATACCTATTTATCTCTTTCCCATATTGTCTCTGTAAAGAAATTTCTAATTATGAATAGCACTCTTGTTCGTTCCGTCTCATCACGAAGCTTCCAGCCAAAGCCTTCACCAAGCTACGGAAGCTTCACTCGAGGATGAACAACAAGGAAATAGGGATTTTCTTTGTGTCACACTGCCACTTTCATTACAGTCACAGTCACAACAGTGCCACTAATGACAAGTCTAGGAACTCCCCCCTGCCCAAGTACTCAAACGAGTTGCCTTCCAAGCAGATGTGCAAAGAATTCACAACATTTCCTTCAGCAACAATTATTAAAAAGAGGAACTACACACAGATTAGTATGAATGACCCGAGAATGACGTTTCATACATAAATAATACAATCTGTACTTCCTAAAGACTGAGGCAGTGAGACAACGACAGGTCCCAGTGACAATGCCATCGGTGTGGAGGACTCCCTTCAGCACCTATCCCTATGACATGCTGAACTAAGGATAATATACCCATTATAAAAGAAGGAAAATGCCTTTTGCATGATGTTAAATTAAGTAAGAGCAAAGGAATCCACTGGGAACTCAAGGGCCATGGTAAGAAAGATGTTCTAAACACAATACAAACACCGAGTATCCCATGCAGACACACAGGGCACTATCTATAGCAATTAAAAACACACCAGGAAACCAAACACTTGAATGATCCCACTAAGAACAGATATGCTCTGCTCCTTAAACAAAACCCTTTCTTCTTTCAAAGGTCCATGGTTATTTTGTTTCTATACCCACCATTTTAAACCAGAGATGTACACCTTTCTCTCTGGCAGACTTCAGACACCCAAGGCAGGCTGTGCAGCATCCCTCACACCTTGCAGCGGTCCCTGCCAGGACTGGGCTGCCTCCAGCTCACTCCCTTGTGGCTGCACACACCAGCCAGCACCGAACAGAGAAAATCATGCTTCCAGTAACATCAGCTTGCCTGCCTGTCTCATCGCTCAGGAATGTGCCTTTCAGCAGAGAAAAGGGGGAAAAAAAATAAATCAGCTGTTCCTCCAATTTTAGGAATCTAAGTCTCTGCATTGTCTCGAGTCCTCTGCAGTCTGCTCAGGAGCCAGCTGCAAAACCCAAATGTGCTCCTTCCCAGGGCCACAGGGAGACTGGGAGGGGTATCCCCACTCCAGTGGGCTCACTGGCCTCCATGTTATATCCATCAGAGCAAAGCCATCGCATTCTGTCAGTTATTTCAGTAGAACTGTATTTTCCCAACCCCTTGGGCTGAGGGTCAGTAAAGGTAGACGAGAACCAGCTTTGCCACTCATGGAAAAATCTAGTGTCATCACACTCTTTGGAAAAATCACAGCACTGACAAAAAGACATGTGAATTCTCAATTGTGGGGAAGATTAAGTTGCTCACATCAAGTGGAAAAGATCTCGTGCGTGTAGTTTTGACAAGTCTTCAAACAAGAAAATTTAGTCAAGAGTTTTCTACAGGAGTTGATCATTTAAATTAACTTAAAAAAAAAATAAAATAAAAATCAAGCAACTGCTGCCAAGTGAAGTCTTGGCTCTGACTCCCTCTGGAAGTGCTCTGTGGGCAGGCAGCTGAATGGATCGCTATACAGCTTGTGCTGCTGGCATCTCATTATTTCCGTTTTCTGTTCCTTGGCTGCATATGATCCTTTTGCTTGCACAAGAAATGTCAGTTCTGTAAAAGGGCATCTGTACTGAACAGTGTTTTAATGTTCATTTTACATCATCTGGGCACATTTAAGAAAATACATCTTCTAGTAAAGCTTCTGCAATTGCAAGTAAGACAAGACAAAGGCTCGGTCACAGGGGTTAGGTCCCAGTGGGAAGGTTATTTACTGGGCTTTCCAGAGGACCAATTTGCAGATAAAGGATTGCTCCTCTGAACATATCAGTAAGGTACACAGACACATCCCACAGAAACTGCAGGGGAGTAAGAGATCTTAACAGGTTTTTGTCTTTATTAAACAGCTAATAAAACTCCAGACACCGAGACCACCCAGTGAGGAGCTGTAAGCAATTTTTTAAAAATCTATTTTTTTTTTTAAACAATTGCACATTGTTCGTTATTTTCCTTTGACTGATGCTTTTCACATATCGCCTCCTGCACTTCAATAATGCTTAGTTTGTTAAGCTGCAACATATTACTGCCAGCCGGGTCTGTTCTCCCCAGACTGCAATAGGAGCTGCCACTGGTAGATTGGTTTAATTCTTCTACCCGTGCCATTCCAACACCTTACTGACATTCTGGCAAATAACATCATCCTGAAGGCTAGTCAAGTTTAGAACAAAATCATCAGGAACCACACAATATATAAACAGAAATATTAACAAAGATTTCTAATACTGTGCAGAACTGTCTTTCAACAAATCAATTTGCTGATGCATTTGGAGGCAATTAGGAACACTCTACTAAAGACACGCAGCACAGCTAATAACATCTCACATGAAGCAGAACATCCAAAGCCTAATTGATATGACAATCACAGATACAGTTATTTCCCATGTATCTGGACACAGGCTGACACATCCATTACGTGAGGAGTATGAAAAACTTCCAGGCTGCTCTTTCCCTGAAGGTTTCAAAAATACGTGAATGAAATCATTCATAATTCACAATAAACGTATTGCTCCTTTTAGGGAAAAAATAATAATAATTACATTTTTTTAAAAATCAAGGCTATAGCAAGACAGAAGGCTTAAGAGTGTATTTGAGGTTGGGGAAGTGTGGCTGAAACCAGAACATGAGGAGCCCCAGCAGTCACATTATAAATCCAGATCCACACTTTTAAGCAGAGTGGAATTGTTGCCAGGTTTTAGAGACAGAATTCCTGAAGAGAGACCTGAGGAGTGTTTGATCTGTCTTCCCAGCCACCACTCTCTCCAGCAGGCGTAATCACTCACACGGGGCTACCCTGCAGCTAAATGTTATGCATTCTATTTAAACTAAAGAGACAACAGTATCTGTAAGAACAGTAAACCCAAGACACTGAAGTATCATAAAGTGAGTATGCCAGGAGCAGGAGAGTTCAGGACCAGAAGTTTTCTGCAGTCTCAGTTTACCTGTGGGTACAAAAGCCTCTTCAGCAATCCTCAGTTTATGGGCTAGATACAGTCGTGCAATACTGATATGCCTGGGGCTTTGTGTCCAAGGACATAACTGCTTAAATTCTGACATAAACAGCAAGTCTTACAGTTCTGGTAAGTCTTAAACAGAAATGTCTTCCAATTGAAAATATTCTATTCTGTTCACAGTGCCAGTCAGAGGCTGTTCACACTCACAGCTTAACAGCCACTAAAGTAAGGCTGCAAATCAAAGCGTGACTGTCGCTGCATCTCAAGCACAAGCCTGTACCTAGACCAGACTCCCTGGCCTCTCATACATTCAAATTGCTAAACTGAACAAACAATTTAGATGTGCTCAATATACCATTGTTTTATACAACAGTACATGAGAAATGTAATCAAGAAACTAAAACTGAGCAACCCGTGTGAGCAGTGCTGTTCAGCTGAGCTCAATCTACTCCTGCTTGAGACTTACACACCATTCCAATTTGATCTAGGAACAAGGACAGATGCCAACGCAGAAACAGACACAAATATGACCTTGAACCATGGAAGCATGAATCAATTTAAAACCTAGCCTTAACATCTGAGGACAGATTCTTCTGTTTAACGCAGATGCACTTAGGCTGCCATAAAATAAGGGGAAAACATGATTTGGTGTATAACTTCGTAGGGTCAGAGAGCCTCAACTGTCGGCAGAATTTGTCTGCTAAAGGTTTCTAACAGAAAAAAACCCAAAAATCAAAAGCTTGCTAATGGAATATTTGAAAGAGAGTCTCCCATTATAATTGAGGACAAAATTGTCTCTACAGAAGAGCTACAGGCATGATACTGAGCTTAATGCAGCCACACCAGAAGACATCCACCACTAAACCAACTCTAGGTGTCTTTTAGGTCTCATCCCAGGGAAGGCAAACCATGGTGTGGGCAAGCAGGCTGTAGCTCTGTCCTCTAAATAAAGCCCTGCCTACAGAATCACTTGGTCAGGCACTGGACAGCATCATGCCAGGGACATTTACAGGAATGGAGGATTCAAATCCTGACTGCACTTCTGTGGTAAACACACATCCTTTTCAAAAGGATTCCATAATTGTATTCAAAACAAAGCACCACCAGAACGTGTGTCTCTTCCAGTGTGTGGAGAAGAATATAAGAACTACAGATACAAGAGGAACCTGACAGACAGTGAGCATTATATTTACAGCACTTCTGCCTTCAGTCATGCAGCTGCACAGTTATAAATACTCACAGTAACCAAAGATGATTTAAACTCTGCAGTAATATGTACGTACAACACATCCAATCAAACTCACTCTTAAAATCAGTACAGACTCATAAACGACAGTGTAAGTCGTGTTGAGAAGCATTTTCTTCTCTTGTGGGAAAAACACGAAGCCTTGTTTATTCTTGTTTTGATTGTACTTCCTCAAACGTCTGTTTCAAAGACTGTCAGTACCAAACATCAAAGCTTTACACCACTAAAACACAAATAATAACTATTTTAATGATTTTTTTTTCCTCTTTTTGTATCTATTGAAGAAAAAAGCCAAAACCAAATGACAATTACCACAGCAAGCAGAAAATCCTGTCCAAGCAGAGAGCTCCCAAACAGCACAAGCTAGGGATTGTTTGTGTGAGGAACAATCTTCCTACTGTGTTAGCTCATTAAAAAATGTACTCGGGAGGCTCGTTTCTGATTCAGAACTAACACGCAAGGTGATTTCGTTATCAGCCAGTACCTCCTGGGACATCCTAATCCTTGACTTCGTCAGAACAGAGATAATGAGATGCAATTGCAACAATAAATAATTTAAAAAGTAACAACATTTAATGACAGGGTAACTAGAGTGATCTGCAGTTTTTGTTGGAATAATTTTTTGAGTAAAATCATCTTCTGTGGTGAACATACTAAAAACCCAAAGCAGATACTGGGAAGGCCAAGTATCCACTCCATAAAACACCACAGGAAAACACGTGGACGTTCTCTGAAATACCAGGCAGAAACAGCTAAATTTATCCATGCACAAGCAACGCCACTCTGATTGCAACTTCTCCTGAAGCCTCTCCACTCTCACCACCTACACCAGAAGTCTTTCCCCTCATAAGCACACTTCCCTCTGAATTAAGCTGGATTTTTTCCCCCTCCAAGAAGGACAATTTTTCCCTTCCTTCTCATGTATTTGTTCACGTTAGAAGCCTGCTTTTAAAGCACATCCCTGGTACAATTCCAACACAGGACTGAAGTTTAAACGATAGAATTTCTAAGCCATTTCCTGCCAAAGAGTTCTATCAAGTGTCCTTCCTTGCATCTCATGCAATCCCACAAACCTAACACTAAACAAAAGAAACCAGCAAGGAAAAGCTATCTGAAGTCAGAACAGTGATCCTGCTGTCTTCTCCAAGACATCAAAGCCCACGATGCAGCTGCTGGTAACGGGCAAGCGCTCAAGGGAACATGCGAGCTTATGCCTGAATTGGATTAATTGGAAATGACATCACAATTTATAACACAATTTTCCAATTCTAAAGCACTAATCTAGAATGAATTAGACAAGGCTCAGCTAGGACCTGCTTCGCTTTTAACCAGAAATAACGGCATTGTCATCCTTCTCCTGTTCTACTTTTTCCAAGTAAAAGAGGAAAAATGTAGGAAAGAAGAAAAAAGAAAACGTGACTCATGACAGAAACGGAGAGAGCAAGTCAGAGCTTCAGAGGGTAAAATTAACACTCAAATGATGACAATATACTATGAACAAGAACAACAGAGCTCAAGTGGTTGATAGCGAAGCCTTCCATTAAAATGGAAACGCATGGTAAATACATGAGGATTTGATTCCTCCAGTTCACCTGTTGTTAACAGTCATGCTAGGGTTTGGGGTGTTTTGTTGTGTTTTTTAATTAGAAGGAAAACACAAAACCATACAAACATTAACTTGAGCTGCCTCCAGAGTTGTGAAGTGCAATCTCAAACACATTTCTGATGTGACCCCACGTGCCTGGGAATCAGGAGAGCCTTCGTTCTCGATGCTGCCTCCCCCACGGCCACGTGCTCTTGTGAGCAGTCGTCCCATCCCTCGAGGTGCTCCAATGGACCACTCCAAGCTCACTTCACCTAACACAGCAGCCCAAACCATGAGCCAAGAGTCCTCAGCCTTCCTAGACAGTGGAATGGGACAGATGTCCTCACAGGGCATTCGGAGCACTTGGGTGAAGTAACCATCTATCTCATTCCACACTTTAAATTACTTTCTGCAGGCTTTTACCACTCCTCCCTGACTCTGCAGTAGGAAAAGCCACTCACTAGCTGACATAAGCAGAGGAACTACCTTCAATCATCAATTCTTACTGCTGATTCCATACAATCTGTATAATTTTTTGGCCTTTAGGAACTTCTGTAATGTCTGAGCACAGCCCAAAGACAGGCACACCCGGAGGGCACTTACTTCCCACAAGAAACAAATCCATAATGCACAAACACTGTTATCTGCACTCCACCTACAGCAGACCACACTGTTACTGATGTTAAACCCAGCGCCAGTTACTTTTAATTAGCAGAGAACAAGGATTACCTCCGTCATTGACACTCACTAAAGGAAAAAAGGAAACAAAACGGTCAATTTTCATGTTGTCACAAAAGTAAAATACAACGAGGAAAGCAATACAAGAATCAAGTCTAGATAAATAGCCACCTTGAAAAAAGCCACAAGTAAAAGCAAACCACAGTGCAGTGCAAACGTGCCATTACTGTAAATGGGCACATACGTTGCCTACTGAGTCACATGCCATTTATTCAACTGTTTTTTAAAAATAGGAGGCATTTTTAGCCTTTAACTCCTCTTTCCTCACGAGATAATCCAGTACAGACTTCCTTGCTACTACCCTGAATCACATTAAAAAAACCACAAACTGCACAATGAGAACTGTGCATATCTCACAGAAGTCATTGTGTGCTCGGCCATTCTCATTTTATTCTCAATTTTCCATCTATTTAATACATTCAGGTTGGATGGTTTGGGGACTTTTTATACATGCAATCCACCTCAATGTCAGGACTCAGCTCAACACCATACAAGTTTGCTTGCAATAACAAGGACGGACTTAACTGCTCTGTTTTTCTCAGCATGCAGAAGAGGAGGGGAAGGACATATGCAAAGCCTGCTTCCAAAATTCTTTCCCTTGCAAATTTATACACATAGTATTTTCCATCTGTTTTCAAAGAATGTCAGATAATAAATTACTATTCCACCTTCTGTTCTGGAAAACAGACCTTGTACTCTGTTCAACCAACCCCCCCTCCCATGTCTCTACCCACCTCTGTTGTCAGTCCTGATTGATTATCCCAACAGAACAAATCAAACAGACCCAGATACGCTTCAGTAAATTTCCCCTATTTAGGCCGATTTACAATTAGATTTGTGATATGTCCAAAGAACAGCAGGCATCCGGTCCCCATCAGCCTCCGAGGCCAGACCGAGACTATTCCCAAGCATTTACAGCCACACTCGACATGATAAAGTTATTAAAAATGCATTTATAAAGTCGTATCTAGAAGTATCCAAACTTTAAATTGCTAAACAATACACAGAAAACAAGAGACTGAAATTGGGAAGAAAAAAGTGGCAGTGGAAAAAAGTCACTAGGAAATATATGGATTATAACCCAGGAAGGCAAGATATTCTCACAAATTCTGTAAATTATAATATTTATTATAATATTTATTTATTCTAACATTTATTATAATATCTATTTACTATAATATTTATTCTAACATTTATTATAATATTTATTTATTATATTTATTTATTATAATATTTATTTATTATATTTATTTGGTAATGTATGCATGACTAAGATTCAAACAATTAACAGCTTTTATATGCTGCCTGGAAGCACTCAGTATGTTGTGGGATTTTTACAGCGTTTACCTACATGCCATTTTAATTCACAGGAAAATCCCTGCACCATTAAAACAAAGCTACACTGAAAGTGAAAACTGAACCACTTGGACAAGCATCAAATTCCAAGCCATGACGTATCACCAACTGCCTCCTCACAAAGGGTTAAAGTCTTAAAGCACATCAGTTTATGTGAACATGAATGGAAGGAGTCCATGCAGATCAGTGCATCATGCCTGGTGAAAGATAACTGTAATTACGTGCTAGGAGCCAGACTAACAATTCAATGTACAGTTTAATGGGGAAAGAAAACAAAAACAACGCACAGCAAACCCTAAACCAGACAAAGAATATCAGCACATAAATCAAACTGTTTCATGGTACTTAAAACATAAATGCCAGAAGGCAGATTGCCAACTGAACTGAAATGCATTTCAGCTCTCTGGTGTGCAGCAGTACTGTCCAACACAGCCACTGCCCGTGCAGACATCTCCAGACAGGTTTTTTCAAGAGTTACGCCTTGTTATTTGGGTTTTACATCTCCTCTTGCCTGGTCTCATCAATAACCTCAGGGAAAGAGCTGGCAGGCACCGGAGTAACATCTGAGATCCTGAAAACTGCCTTCAGATGTGAAATTCATTTTTAGTCCTATGGAAAACTCCCCTACTGGGCAGGAGGAGGCAAAGCCACCAGCTGCTGAGAAGTGCACTGACCTACCCCAGCATCACAGCCAGCCCCTGGGGAAACACAGCTCAGGGGGTAGCTGCCCCAAGTCCCACACACAACTCCAGAAATCACAATTCCAGGATCAGAGGCCTGACAGGACAAACCATTCCACATCTACAACACCGATAAATGGCTGGAGATTTACTGCCAGATTTTACACTTCTTGGAGACTCCGGGTTCTCCTGAAAGACTTCATCCCATCAAATACAGGCCAGACATATTGTCACAGCAAAATGGGGAGCCTGTTTTCTTCAGAAGACCACCTGCAAATCCCTTGCCAGGAAGGCAGAGGGAACACATAGCCTTTACTTTACAAAGGGAGCAACACTGGGGATGGACCTGTACATACTCTGTAAGCACAAGAGCTCCTGAGTGCAGACAAAATCTCAAGAGAAGCTCCATGCCTCTTATGTGGCACCAGATTAAAACACCCACCAGTTCTGGACTCAAAGTGAACAGAGGCAAAAGTGCAACACTGCTTATAGATCCCCTTCAGCTTGATGGAAAACCAGATTAGATTAAGAAAATAGGGTACTGTTTGGTAGAACAAAGTCTTCTTCAAACTTTATTCTCATACAGCACCCTAAAAATCTCCTTGACTTGAAACCCAGGTCCATGAGACTCAAGCATTTACAACGCCATCCAAGGCAGTATTCCATGCAATGAGGGGAAAAAAAAGACAAGAGATGGAGTTCCTGCATGCCCTCTTGAAGCACCAGCTATACTGAGCTAACCAGCCAACTTTCTACCCTGCCACAACTGTGACCAGCAGAACACCTACAGCTTTTGCAGAGCTCTGTGCCACCCATACGGTCCAACTGCAAAGGGAAATTTCTCCCCAGCAAGGCAAAGATGGTCAGTGGTTAACTGAGTCCAGTACTACTGCCAGTGTCCTTCTCAGAATAACGTTTTCAAGGATAGCAAGGGAACATACCAGCCCAGCTCCTCTGATTAGGCTGTCATCTTTGTACAGTACACGCAGAGCTTGGCTCAGAGCGATACAGAGAATCTTTGTTGAGAACTCTTTGTGTGTCAGCTTTACCAAAATAACTGGCACAGCCATTTCCACCCTTACGTGCTGGAATAAAACATGCTCATGTCATATCCCGTGCCCTTCAGCACCACCACGCTGACACCATTGTGATGCTAACCAAAGCCAGTACTTGTGTGACCATAATCTGCCAGAAATACTCTTTTCTTCCATCAGACCAAGCTTCTGAATGCTGAGATGTTTTCAGACACAATTATGGACAACCCAGCAGTCCAAACAGTGCCTGCACCAATCCACCGGACCAGTTCCTTGTCCGTAACATCAGCAGAGGACAGTTAAGCAAAGGGGATAAAAAACCCTAGACAATTATTTCTTCTATCTACCCAGTTCTAAATATTTTTAAAATATGCTTCTGATTTGCCTGTCCCATCCAAAGTATCAGCTCATTACTCCACTTCAAAAAGCACAGGGTCATGCAGGATGTTATACACGCATACAAAACATAAACAGATAACTAATACCAATCATCATCTTATTTGTGCTTCCTATTCCAAACGTAAAAAACACCCACCATAATTCTAACAGCATTTGGGTATTTTTTTCCAGAGAAAGCGACTTTATCAACAGAACAATAAATTAGTGCCACCTAGTGGAGTTCAAAATGTTAACCTGGACCAGAGCTTTCAAATCAC
Source organism: Podargus strigoides (assembly GCA_028020825.1). Classification (NCBI taxonomy): domain Eukaryota; kingdom Metazoa; phylum Chordata; class Aves; order Caprimulgiformes; family Podargidae; genus Podargus; species Podargus strigoides. Next base: position 1,344,739 of record CM051646.1, read on the forward strand.
ACCTGTCTTTTACTGCACTGTCTTTAATTTCCTCTATAAACACCTAAGTGAAATGAAAGCAGAAACAACTTGGTATATCTTCCCTACAGCACACACAGCTGACCAAATACATCAGCATAACGGGCACTTAAAGTCTTCCTCAACTTCTAGAAATATGCAGAAGCAACAAACGAAGACCAATACGTGTTTTCAGCATCAGGAGAAACTCACCTTTCGAGCTATTGAGCATGCAGTCAACAAATATGGGCCAAAAAAATAACAGAAACGTTCAGTATAATGGAAAAAAAATATTGCATTGATTTATAACTATTTTTCCAGCAGTTTTGAAAATAAGAATGCACAGGGAGGTTTAACACAGTGGTATCATTGCACGATTTAAAAAAATACCATTACTGTATGATTATGTGTTTCTCTCTCAGCCCCTCTGCAAGAGCACCAAGATTATATATGAAAGTAAGAACTATTCCCATTAATCCAACCACCTGTGAGTTAATTCAAGCAACATTTAGATGAGCCTCCCTACTTCTGTTAAGATTTAGGACTGTTGTATATGTCCAGTAGATGGAGAATGCCAAGTCTATCTGTAACACTGCACATTATCTTTGTTAACACTTCTGTTCAGAATTGGTTTCAAACATGTACAAACAAACACCATTATCCCACATTCATGATGTCTGAGGAACGCAAGGGGAGCAGCCTGACCCAGTATGTTCTACGGGCTACGACCTCAGCAAAATTCACAGTAATTTTACAGCCATGTCCGATGTTCAGATGTTCCAGTAATACCGATTCCCAAAGAGCTTACACTTACAATGCTAGCATTGAGCTCAAATATGGAAATCTTTTTTAATTTACATCAAATATGTAAATGCAGCTTCTTTAAAATGCTTCCGGATCCGATGCGGTGTCAGACAGAGGTATTTTTAGTTCTAATCCACTTAAAGTGCTAAATTCCAAGGGAATCAGCAGCACTGCTTTCACTCACCACTTCAACTAAATTCTTCCAGTCCCACTACTCACTGCAATCTTCAAGAAAAAGGAGATAAGATAAAACATTCACCTGATAAGAAAATATCTTTATCCTTTCTCTTTTACTACTTGCAGGTACTTCTGTACGTCCCAATAAATAATAAATCACAACTGCATTTGCACACAAAGGACACCGCAGAAATACATGAGTAACGCAGTGCCTTAACACACAAAATAAGTCAGTGTGGGATGGGATGTTTTTATCTCGAGTCGTATTTGCATGTACCAATTTAGGCTCAAGAGAAACAACTCCAAGGAATACACAAAAGCTTCTGACCTGGGCTCTAATCATTCTCTAGACCTGACACAGTGACTGCAGATAGCTACAAAGCCACAAGGAAACAGAACCTTAACGTCATGGATAACTGCAACAGGAACAGCCAAGGACTTGGGACATATCTGGTTTACAACTGCATTGAAATCTAGATCCACTCTCAGAAAACAAGTATTCTCCATGGACAGCTTCTTTTAACCACAACAAGTTTTGACATCAGAATACACTGGGACTTTCACCTCTACATAATTGGCATATTCAGGCTTTCCTTGGGGGATTAACGTTTTTCAAAAGACAGACAGCAACTAAAACACACAGCTTACCAGAAACTTAAGTGTACATATTAAAAATAAAGTGACTGCTTCCATTTATTGCTGCTGTGAGAACAGCACAGCATTCAGAGTCTCACATTTACCACAAGTTATTATTTTAGCAATAAAACGATGCAAGTGCAAAAAGAACAAGCTTGTGTCTAAAAAGTTTATTTCTCCTATTGTTGTATAAGCAAACACGAAACATTGTTACTGATAAAAAGGGAAATATCTGAAGTGTGTTTGCCCTGTGACTATGCACAGAGATCCGGAAAAACACAAAGGTAAACATACTTTAGATACTGTTGCAATAGCTTTTGCTACAAGTACAAAGGGCCTCTTTTTAACCCAAACATTCCATGTCTATTTACCAAAATAATGGAAACATAAGTGCTTCAGAAAATGGCTATTTTTTTAAATAAAAAGGTCCAATTAAAAACACTTCAATACACTGCAAGTTCTCTTCTGGCAGAGAGACTGAATAAAGGAATAAATCAGATAGGTATGAGGCTGCTCCGTGCATTGCTTGATGCTGCTCAGATCTGCTGGTGATAAATGAAGAGGAGGATTTTCATTCTTAGAACAGAACGTAAGTGTGAAATACTATGAAATGTTGGCAGGCTGTTTTAAATACTAACAGTAGTACTGCTCAGAAGAGCTGAGAGCATCTAGCACGGAAGAGATGGCGAAGATACATAAATTTTCTATCCTTTTCCCAAACCACCCACAGCCAATCACTATTGGAAACAGCAGGTCAAATGAGTTTTAGTGTGAGCAGTAAGGATTCTGAATAAAGATCCTTCCTCATAAGGCTACTTTTACCTCTTTCAGTTAAATCCCTGCTTTTTTCAGCAGGTGTAAGAAAGATCACCACAACTCCTTCCAACTCACAGGAATGCACACTTATCTGCAGAGCGAGGTCTTTGGCAGGGCTGCAGATTTACATCATCTTTACTCAAGCAATCCCTGTGAACCTTCCGTGGGAATCAGGGGTGCAAGGTGCCGACTTGACAGCACCCTCAGCACCCTATCTCACAGCGGGTGGGACAGGTTCCTTCCTGGCTGGTTTGAGAGACTCTCGGTGATGAGGAGAACAGCTCTGTACACACACCTGAGTGAGGGGTTTGCCTCCTAATGACTGATACGATGCAAAAGCAAACTGAACAAGAGCATGGCTATAAAAACCACACTTCTTTGCTAGGAATAAAAGCATCTTACCAACAGAAATACCCATTTGCAAGTACCTAGACAAAGTAACTTTTATTCTAGTGAACAGAAACTTTTCACAGTACAGCCTTGATCTAGAGCTAACATTCATACTAGCCTGAAGCAGAAAATTACAGTCTTCTCCTAGATACAACACAGGCATCCTCTGCAGCACTTCATTCTTTGCATTACTTGTGTCCATAAAGCACAAACCGCTCTAAATTTGCTTGTACAAATGAAGTATCTTATGAAACACTCATTTTACAGAGAAAAATGATAGAGCTGACTGGCCAAAGCCCTTCCACACAAAAAACCACAACAGCAAAGCTGGGAAGTGAAGCCATATTAAATCAAATCTCTATTCCATATGCCACTCCTCTTCAACAAATTCTCTTAAGCAAAACTCAGCTTAAAGACCAACATTCTGCAGCCAATCAGCTTTTAAACTGTGGATACAAAATCCCTACAAAAACAAACAAGCAATGGCTACAGAAGTGAGAGATAAACAACGTTCTTTCTTTTTCTTGTAGATGCATCCAGCTGTGGAAGGACAAAAGCTGGGACAGTAAAAATGCTAGGGAGCTGGAGCCAGCTAGAGAAGCTTTACAGGTCTGAAACCAGGTATACATCCAGGTCACCACGATAGAAGGGACAGAGAAATGGCCACCCAGAACTCTAGTGATGACAACAGGGAGAAAAGCTAAATAGGATTCACACCTCTTCACAGCATTCACTCAGATTTTTCACTAATGGCAGCTTCCTTGGGATCTCTGAGTGCTGGCAGATCAAGTGTCCATAATACATACATATACACATTTTATTTTCTTAATGATATTCCAATATCCCTGGTCATTTTTCTAACCAATCACTAGAGAATACACAATAAATGCTGAACACCTTCAAGCTGCATCCCGCAGATCACAAAGAGATTAAACCCCACAAGGATTTAGGGGACTATGGAGTAATTCGGTGTATCTGCTGTTCTACTTCTCAGGGATTACGCCTGAAAACAAAACAACTGAAATGTGATTACAGTTGTCTGCTCTTTTCAATTTTGCAGGCTTGTAATAATTTAGTAAGTTACTTGGACAAGCAGCTGTTGATTGTATTTTTCTAAGATGATACACAAGTGTCTGATGACTCTTTCTCTCAGTATTAACATATTCAAAACCACAAAATGAAGTTCTTTAAAAATCATAATTAGCCAATACTGTGAGTATGCATTTTGCATGCTAGATCCTGAACTGCACATAACGAATATTTTAAGCACATTGGTGTTATTTATACCCACAGCTAGAGAGTTTAAGAGCATTATTTATAAGGCTTTCAAGGTACACACAGGAGTGTACTGTATAAGTGCATTGTTTCATCATAACAATGCCACAGCTTGCACAACTCAGTGACTAAATATTAAGGCAGCTCTCATTAAAGTGCATCACAGATGGAAATAAAACATCAACAGTAGTTGTATTTATTATTTGCTACTACACTTAACCTCTAAACACTGGAAGTGGAATGTGCTTTATATAAACAGATGAAGAAAATAAAGGTGCAAAGTAATGGAAAGGGTACTGCAGAGATGGTTTGGGGTTTTTTACCTTCTGACTGGAGATGTAACCACAATGCCATACAGGCAAAGCTTTGAAATATTATGAATATCTTCCCGTTTCTACCTCAGAATAGATGCACTTGTACACATACATCAAACCCAGCCATCCTCACTGAAACACAAAAGACTCTGAAAGTTGATCAGAACGCTCCTCCTGCCTTCTTACAATAATAGTGTTACCAAATTTACACAAAAATCCCTCATATTCACAACAACAACCCACCCCACTCTGCTCAGCTATGAAGACATCATTTTGTATTACAGATGGCACCAACAAAAACACCAAAAGCTCCATTCCTATAATTAATTTCTGGAAATACTTTTTCAAGTTAAACTGAGCATTACCCCAGTGCCTACATTTAGACTGCATTTGGGGCTAAACTACAGCACTTGTTATCACCCAACAGCCCCTCCCCAGCTGAGAAGCAGAACTGGGAAAAAGGGAGAAGCCCCATGGGTTGAAACAGATTTAATGAAACAACAAAAGTAATACCAACACCAACATAAAGTGTACAAGCTTACACTCAGCCTGGTCCTCAGGAGTGGGAAATCAGGAAGAAGGAACCCCAGGATGAGAAACTCCCACCCTCCCTGAGCTCCCTCCTTTTCTGATGAGCATGATGAAGTGTCTGGGATACACCTGTAAGTGGGGCAGCTGCCCTGCCTGAACCTCCCCTGACTCGGGGTACTCGTGGCCTGCTGCCACGGCTGGGCATCAGAACATCAGCACTTCTGTGCTGTCTCCAGTTCATAGCACAACTCTTTCCAAAACCCCTACTGGTTTACATTACTTCACTTGGAACCTTGTAAATTCCACATTAAAAGGAAACTATCTGATATTTTGCTACCAGAACAAAATGAAGTTATTTCAGTGTAAGAAAATATACCCATGTAGCCAATAATGCAAGGATAAGCAAAAGGGAAAAAAAAAGATAGCAAGGACTTCAGTGAACAGTAGAGCTCAATATTATTGCCTAAACACAAACATATGATAACAGCGTTAGATTTGGGAAGAAAAGTGATTATATTAGTTGTCTGAGCTGCAGTTTCTCCCTCCAACAGATGTCTTCATTTCTCCACCGCCTTGAGCAGAAAGGATGTCACCACAGGACCAGATTAGGTTTCACCTGTACTTACAGCAGAAGCTGTTGAGAATGCTACTCATAACCACCACCACCCCAGACTCAGTCTGCAGGCCAATACTCTTACTCATTGTGCCACAGCTCCTCTCACAATAAAATCCCCACTATACTGTACTGCACACACACACATATATATATCTTTTATCTGTGCATCATCTCCCCTGGGACGTGAGAACTATCACTCATGGAAACACCTCTACCATCCCTTCAAGTTCATGTTTCGAAATCTCAGAATTAAAAGGTGGGGTTTTTGAGACTCCCAGACACCTTCCTTGCTTACAGAAGGATGCTAATGGGAAAGGCACAGAAAAGCTCACCTTTCCTGGACTGCAGCCAGGACAGAAAGAGTACAAAGGCAGCAAGACTCACTAACACGTCGCTCCAATTTCCCCAGTCCTTACATCTTCCACAGGTTTTCCAAAGGCATCAAGGCCAGAGCTTTGGCCACTGTATTAACCACTAAACATTTCACCAACATTTTATTTTAAATCCTAACTGCCTGATAATCCACAGAGCATTCGTACATTTAATTGAGGGTATCTTGCATCCTGTCGATTACATCATACAATGATGAGTCACTCCCCTCTTAACCCTGCCCCCAGTGCTCAGACTCCTCGCAAGCCAGGACAGCCCCACATGAAATGCGATGACCAAATGGGACTGTTCTTCCACAAAACACTGTGCTAATTCTCCTGCATTCAGTCTTTCCACTTGAATGGAATAAAAACCCTTTTGAGAACAACAATTCCAATTCCCCCCCCCTCTTTTTTTTTTTCTCAGGCACACTATGGGACTCCTCAGTGCATGCACAATGCAAATAAGGCAAACTTCCTTTGAAAGAGTGATTAATATGCAAAGACAGCCTGCTTTTTAGTGGGATGTGAAGAACCACCAACAAGCATTTCCAAATTCTGAGGTTTCTTCAATTATTTCCAGTGTTTATTTTAAACATAAGATTATGCAATAATACCACACATTAAGACCAATTTGCCAATGTTGTGTAAACACCACCAAATTGATTGTTCATCTTTTGAATCATATTTAAATGCAGCCTTGAATATCCTAGCTATAAAGCCACTGCAAAAAATAGGATTCAAATTTTTGTAACCTTAATGTACATCAATCTCCATGTTAAAAAGACTGCATTTAAAACCCACTGTAAATAACTGCATTTTTGTTAAATAAATGTTTATGGGTTTTTTTAAGTAACACAAGAAAGTTTACAACATTACAAACTAATTTCAGTGACAACTAACTAACTTGTGTGTGAATATATTGCACAGCACTCCAAATGTGGCCTCACCAGTGATGAGTAGATGGATTTTAAGACAATTAAACCATCTTCCATACCTTTAAAATCAATAACAAATTGCCAAAAGTACCTATCTTGATTTATAAAGGCCCAATTGTTGTAACAGTCTTAAAAACTTATCTACAAAGAAAACACAAATATTTTTATTCAAGGCACAAGACTAACAATTCTGGAACACTTCAAACAGTCAAGAGATTCTCGATGTGCATTCTGTCCTGGCAAACAGTAAGCTGATAAGGTGATGGATATTTGTTTTAACTCAAAATAAATCAAACGGTCTCTAAGAAATTAACTATTTCAAGGGATTTCCAAATTATTTTCCACATCATTCTACCAAGTTTGTATTAAATCAGGAAACTCCCACTTTTCACAGCACACCCTGCAGATCTCTGTAGCTGTCATGTCATAAGATCTAGGATGCAAATAGCTGAAGGATCAACTACAACGTGTATCACATTACTGTCTCCAGCCCAAACTTAATTTTCTTGTATCAGATTTACAGATATAGGACTTCATCCCTGCCATCACAAATTGCTAGCAGAAATAGTTGCAGGATCAGTTTCTGCCATTCTCTGGTTTTGGGTCCCTCTGTGACCTGGGTTTAAGCCAACTGATGCCAAATTTACTACTGAGTGCTATGGACAGTCAGAGCCTTAGAGACCTTCAGCACCTTCGTTATCTGGACAGGAATGAAACACAGAACCTGCACTGAAGAAAAAGGGAACTTAAGACTTAAGCATCATCTTAGATAGACATAGTGGAAACTATTGGACTTGAACTGTAAGTGAAAAAATTATTTTAATCTGAAGATTATCCTTGATTTTTATCTATTCCACTTTCTTCAGGCACGTATACTGTAAACCAAAAAATGAAGAAAAATCTCATTCCAGTACTTAGTAGCGACTGTCTCAGACACTGATAAATGCAGTGCATCAGAAGGGCTGAAAGCCTGCCATTTGGCTCTCGGGAACTTCAAAAGGCAACGCTCCTAATGAGCAGCTGCAGTGGGGAAGCTGCATTTCAACACCATGAACTGAAAGGGCATAATGGCACTACCGCCAAACCCACCTCATTTACATCCCTTTGCATCAGCCAGGGCTTTAAATGATGGTAATGTGTTTTCCTAAACAAAAGAAGCCAGAGCCAGCATAGATCTGACCTTCAAATTTGCTTCTGTGATTTTTATGTCTCAAAGTCTATTTGCCTGGTGGCTCTTTTTTTTTCCCCCCTAGGACCTGAGGGGGTGTTGTGATGAAAACCGACCCATCGAGCCCTGTGAACACGTGTGCAAGGGACACCACCCGGGAAAGGGGAGAGCTTGGGAGCTGTAGTTCTCTTCAGACACACCCTCAGTGAAGTTCCTCCCAGACATTCTCCCTGTTATAGAAAGCTATCATAGGAAGACAAACACCACAATTTTGCTTCTTGTTTTCAAACTTTTACCTTCACAATGGAGCTGCTTTACGTATTTTCTCTCACGTTTCAGATCTCTATGATGGAACAGACTTGGGAAAACACAGACACAATCTTTAGGCACCACTTGAAAAATACTACAACAGCCCCCTACCTGCATTCTCTGAGAGCTCCCTGCATAAAAGCTCTGATACACACTCCCAAAGAAGACAGCTTCTCCTAGTCCTTGCATTTTGGGGAGTTCATAATATCTACCTTACTGTTTGCAAGTGGTGAGGCAGAGTACAACAGAACTGTTATCAACAGATCAAATCCTACTGAAGCATACTGCCCTGCTTCAAAAGCCACACAAGAAAACCAACAAAACACCTACAACTGTGCATTCTCTACATAAACAGTACCACCAGGTGTGTTCAACAATGAGTAAAAATGCAGGATGGCCTTTTAAATGAGAAAATAAAATGTGCTTTTGTCTCATACGAAAGCTATTTTTCTCTTCCTTGCAGACTGATGGCAGCAGATGCAGTATCCCCTCCTCCTCCCCCACCAATTGGTTCTGCTTTCCTGCCAGCCAGTCAAGGCAAACCCATGGCATTACCAAAGGAAAAAAAAATCCACAAAAAAAAAAAAACCAAACCCACAAACCAAACAAACCAACCCCCCCCAAAACCATGTCATTCTCTATTAACAAGAAATCAATCACTTCTACCCAATGGCAGAAAAGTCTCTCTTTAAAATAGGTTCCTGGAGATGAGCCAAGAAAAGCGAAGGCACTTTCAGACTTTAACACTTAAAAAGTAGGTAATCATTAAATTAGTATTCTATTAAATGTCCTAAATAAATTAAAAAAAAAAAAAAAAAAGCCCAACACACCAACCTACAAAAAAAACCCCACCCCACAAAAATCCAACAGTCAACGGGACTTTTCTAGGTCAGACAGCAGCAGGATAAAGTCTATACAAAACACTGTATTATCGAAGAAGCCACAGTTCTGAGGATGGGAATGGAAGGAGATGAGCTGTCTGCTGCGTCTATGTATCAGCTTCTAAATTATACAGCAGCAAGTAATTTAGTTTAACAGTAGATTAAATAAAGCATCCCTATCACAGGCCACAGGAATACGGACAAAATAGGGCATTATTCTAAGAGATGTAAAGGCACACTTCTGCTCTGAACCCTGCACACAACTGTCACTCCACGACCGCCTTCCCAGGGACTCCTCACTCCTAAGCATCCACCTCTTGCCTCCTCTTCCATTTCAGCCACTGCAAAGCTCTGCTTAGGGTTTCTCTATTAGCAGCGTTGTAGCTGCTCCCCCTTTGTCACTGACATCTCCTTCAGCATCCCAGCTTCCAAAGCCCTTCTCCCCCCGTCACAGACTGTGCTGAGCTCAGCTGGGAAATAAAGGTACAAGCTTTAGGAGCCCAAAGCATCCTTCACCACGGAAAGCACAACTGATGTGCTGGGTGCTGCTTTCATCATCAACAGCGCTGCTGCTTTGTTCTAGCTTTTTAATATTTTATTTGCTTTTTGTGTTCTCCATTTTATGCTGATTTAACAGTCCTGTTCCAGCTGTGCAGCTCCCTAGGCACTCCACGCATTCATAATCATTATTATTGGATAAACATGTATGTGAGTGGGGCAACAGATGATACGCAGATAATTTTTCTTTGCTTACTCCCGTTCCATTTCCCCTGGAACAAAAAAAACCCAACGCTTTATTCTCCCCTCCCACAACCGAGGGAGCCCGTGTGAATGTGTCAGAGCGACGGAACCACAGAGAGGAGCCTGGCGTCTCGTAACGGGTGAGATGGAGAACGTCCGCGGAGATGGGGATGAGAGGGCGTGGCTGAGCCAGATGCAGAGCTGGATACGGGGAAGAACCGTGCTGGAAAGGGGAAGATGACACACTCACCCCTCATTTGCTACAGATACCCTCTGATAAGCAATGATACTTTTGTCATCACAATAAAGAGAAGCCGTACAGCAGCGCCTGTGCCCCGGGAGGGCTGTGCCCGGTCCAGGATGGGTGCCACGCTGGTGTTAAACAGGTGGCTGGATTGGGCAACTGGCTCCAGCACACTGGTGGCAACGCTCCGCCATGACGGGAGCTGGAACGAAGCCACGGCACCAGGCAGCAGCTCCTACCATGTCAGGAGGCAGGGCTGCAGCCCGAGTAATTGCTTAAGGAGATAAGGAACCATCGGGCAGCGAGGAGGTCTGGGAGCTGAGAACAGGGGGAGCGAGAAGAAGCTGTGACAGCAGTGATGGGGACGAGGGGTGCGCTGGGGGACACGCAGGGACAACCAGCACGGGTGTGTTAGGGATAACCAGCGTTAGGGATAACCAGCACGGGTACGTTAGGGATAACCAGCGTTAGGGATAACCAGCACGGGTACGTTAGGGATAACCAGCGTTGGGGATAACCAGCACGGGTACGTTAGGGATAACCAGCGTTGGGGATAACCAGGGTTGGGGATAACCAGCACGGGTGCGTCAGGCCACCGAGGAGGAGGAGGAGGAGGAGCAGCGATTGATGAGCTGTACGACAGGACAAGCCCAAGAGTGGGCGCAGGAGGCTCCGGGGACCGCTCCGGGGGGAGCGAGGCCGGCGCAGGGGCAGGGCTGGGGGCTCGGGGGCGCGCTGAAGGATGGCACCGGGAGCGCGGCACGGCGGGGTCACCACGGGTGTGGCCAGAACCGCACCCACCCACCCTGGGGCTGGCACCGCCGCACCGACGGACGCCACCGACCCCCGGGACAAACGGCCGCCCCCTCCCCATCGCCCCCCCCCCCCGCCAGCAGCGGCGCTCGCGCCCGCCCGCCGCTCCCTTAACGGCACCGCCCGCACCCCCCCGCACCCCGCAGCGCCCCATCTCCTGCCCAGCCCCGCTCCGCTCCGCCGGGGGTTTTGTCTCGTTACAGCCGCATCCCGCCCCTCGCCGCCCCGCACTCGCGCACCGCCCGCGGGGGGGGGGGGCGGACAGCGCTGCGCAGCATCCTCGGGAATAATGAATAAAAATGAATAAAAATGAATAAACCCCCCCCGACCGCACGCGCGGAGCCGCCCGAGCCGTTCCGCACCTCCATTGTCTGCGGTGCGCACCGCACCGGGGGGGGGGGGGGTTCCCACGGGGGGGGGCGATACCGGCTGTGGCAGCAGCGGAGCGCGGTACCCCCCCCCACCGACCCCCCCTCACCGACCCCCCCTCCGCCTCCTCCTGTCAAACCCACCCCGAGCCGCCCTCCCCCTCCCCCCGACAGCACGAGCCGCACCCCGGGAGGGGGGGACCCCACCACAGGCTGCCCCCCCCCTCACCCCCCCCAGCCCGGCGGCGGGGTCCGCCCGCCCCCATTGTTCGCCCCACCGGGTCCCGACCGGGCAGCGCCCCTCCGCCCCCGCCGTACCTGCGGCCCCCAGCACGGCGAAGGTCCAGGGCAGCACGGCGGGCAGCAGCATCGCAGCCGGCTGGGGAGAGGCAGCTGCGCGTGGAACACCCTTTGCCCGCAGGTCGCCACCGACGCACCTCGCCTTTTTTTTAGATATCTATCACTTTTTTTTTTCCCCTCACGTCCTCTCTCCACGTCCCTTATCCCGCTCCGTTACCGCCGCGCTCCCCTCGCCGCCCGCTCCCGGCCGCGTCCCGGCGCCGCCGCCGCGCTGACTGACAGCCGCCTCACCACCGCCGCCCGGATCCCTCCGCCGCCGGCACCGCGCGGGGCCGCGCGCGCCACCGCCGTGTCCCTCCGCCCCCGCGCGCCTCAAATAGTGCGGCGCGGGGCGGTGGGAAGGGAGCGCCCTGAGGGTGGGCACCTGCCCAAAGGCGGGTGGGGAGCAGGGAGCAAGGGGAAGGGTGTTTTATCCATCCGCTGCGCTTCAGGCAGGGTTTTATTCCATTTCCACGTGAGCTCGCTCAGAAATCACCGAGTTTTACAGAGAAACCAGCGGGTTTCACACGCACCACCTTCCCGCAGGGTGGGAGGAGATGCTCCGTGGAGACCCAGCGCTGAAGGATGGAGGGTGCCCACCTTTGGAACCGTTCCTCCCACGCTGACCCCCCAGCTCGCACAGATTTACACCAACACTGGTGATGAGTTTGGGGTTTGCCCACGCGTGCGTACACAGAACATCTCATCACTCAACTCATCATCTGCGTGGACACCCACAGCGGCAGCTCTTCTTCCTCCAGGGTCTGAGAGGCACAGCACCAAAGCCAACGTGGGTTCAGGAATGGATGTGCAGAGAGGAGATGGCCTCAGGTTGTGTCAGGGGAAGTTTGGACTGGATATTGGGAAGCAGTTCTTTACTGGGAGGGTGGTTGGGCACTGGCACAGGCTGCCCAGGGGGGTGGTGGAGTCACCATCCCTGGAGGTGTTCAGAAAACGAGTGGATGAAGCACTTGAGGCCATGGTCTAATGGTGAGGGAGATGTTGGGATAAAGGATGGACTCAATGATCCTGGAGGTCCTTTCCAACCCTGGTGATTCTATGATTCTATGAAAAAAAAAAAGTAACAATGAATCACAGAATCACCATGGTTGGAAAGGACCTCCAGGATCATTGAGTCCAGCCTTTATCCCAACATCTCCCTCACCATCAGACCATGGCCTCAAAGACCATTAGACCATGGCCTCAAAAAGTCAGTTTTAAGCTATATTCACACTACAACCAAAGCAGCCTGGCTTCCTCAGCTGATGATGTCTCAGCAGTGCTCCTCCAGCACCTTCCCAAACGCCAGGTACTGCCAAGAGCCCTCATCACTTGAGCACAGTATTGACTTGCTTTGTGATCTGTGCTTTAAGGGGGAGAAAGTTCTTAGGGAAAAAAAATTAAGCATTAATTTTATTCAGGTGTAGCCTACAGTCTGCATTTTCATCTCGTGTGTATTAGAGAAAAGCACTCCAGCTGAAGTAGACCTTTGTCATAACATGCAAACTAATTTGGCTTAGTTGGCTAATTGTAGTTGCTATTTTAAAATGAAATTCAAAGTACCTAGGGTAGTTGTGAACACGTAAGGACTTCTAATGACACAGAGACTTTATTAGCAGAAAATTGCCAAGCAGAAACCATTCAGGCAGAGGATAGCTTAAAGAAACAATACCTTGTGAATACAATTGGACACCAGTATTTCAACAGTATTTTAATACACTCAAATCCATTCCAGTATTTTGCTGCTAGTGGTCTAAAGGATCATGCCAGGCCAGATCATATTCTTTTATTTTATCCCTTTCTGTTTGAGAAACCCCTTCCCCCTTTCCATTTTATAGAAATCCTTCTCTAAAAGAAACAACAAAATTACTTATTGCACTGTGATTGAAAACATGCCTCTTCTGCTCCTTTGCTCTGCCTAGCCCATGGCCTCATATTGGATTGATTATCTGCAGAGAGCAACCTTGCTCAACCATGCCATGTGCTATTACTCCACTCCCCCTCACTCTCCCAGTTCACACCAATCCCCACTATCCTGCAGGCTTGGACTCTGTATCCCCCCTCTCTTCACATAAGGCCACTCGTCCAGGAAGATGCCAATATCAAGTCAAAGTTTTTCAGGTCAGACAGATGCTCAGCTCATGCCTTTCTGGAAAAGAAAGCCAGCCTCTCACTAAGAGTATTTGTTTGGGATGAAAACCTTCAGAAAAAATAGTAAGCCAATTTCTGGAGAGTAGATACTTTTCCTCTTATCGTAAAGTATATACCGAGTTTACATCAATTAATACACAACTTCAGCAGATTAAGTCAACTAGTGGCTGTAGAGGAGAGAGGCAGGATCTCTATCATCCATCAAAGCAGAACATCTTGCAAGACTCCCACCTTGTTTCTCCATCCTTTCAACTGCTGGTTGACAAATGTGGATAAACACAGTGGCAAGCCATCTGCTTCTCCTTGGGTCTCCCCTCTTCTCTGCCATCCACTCTCTCAACAAGCCTGCCCTGGAAAAAGTAACCCCAGAGGATAATAAAACATGGTTCCATGAGATATAGACTTTTTTTTTTAATACCAGCTCCACCAGCTGGATTCCTGGCACTAGGGAATTTCTGAGCAGTTAGATAAAGTATTTTGCATTCAGCCAGATTACTGCCCAATCATTTCCTACAGAGAAATGAGCTTGAGTAGTCATACTGTTATTAGTACTGTCAGAAAGAGTTGGTAGAATTAGTTCTAGTTCCCAGAGGCCTTACACAAGTGTCTGTTTCTTTCCATTCACTACAATGAACATCAAGGTAGACAGCTACCTTGTAAAAACTCCTTTTATAGCATTCATAAGAGGTTGTGGGAGTGCACAGGCCATGACATATTGAACGAGGAAGCTATAACACTAACTTACGAGATGCAACTGTCCATTGTTATAAACCATGACTGAGATTTTTCTATGAAATCTTAGTCAACTTCTCTACAAAAACCAGAAAACCAGCAAGATATTTGCAAAAAGGTAGTAGTTGTATGTGCTGAACTACAGTCTTGTCCAGAACATCCAATCAATTAAGGCAGCTCTTAGGACAGACTGTTACATACAACAAATGGCGTGACTTAACATGAGTAGTTGTTTGTGTTTGAGGTATCTAGTACATATTTATTCCTGTTAAGCAATACCTTAGTCCATGACATAGTAGTATTAATTCTCAGGGTAAGCAAAGGGAAGTACTCACATGGAAGTCAACCATGTATAAAACCCATCCCAACCCCTCTCCCACTCAATGACAGCAGAATAAAGGAGAAGGAGGAGGCACCAATTCCCTTGCAGAAAACTTAGAGAAACATGAGACCCCTTCCCCCAAAAAAACATTTGGATCAAGTTCTCTCTCAGGTTTAAAAACAGCAGCAATGGTATCTGTCAAATTAATGCTATTTCACAGAGTGGGTGCAGCTTCAGCATCACAGAAAGCTCGCAAAATAACCCTCTCTATAGCCAGCATTCCCCTTTTCCTGACATAACTGTTCACTGGTCGGTGTTTGAGGCAGGATTCCTACAGGATGCACTGGAAATTCTCTGTGACATCAAAGCTTCGTGTGGGGTCAAGAGAGGACTTCAGCTGCCAAGCTAAAAAGAAATAACATAGGAGACATTTATGCTTTGCAGTCAGTCTTTGAGAAGAAAAGTTTACAACCTAAACTTGCTACTAAAGTCAAATCCCAAGACTCAAACCTGATGCAACAGGCCAGTAATAACCGGTGCTGTAATGACAGATGTTGTATGTTGCTGATCACTGAAAAGCAACAGAAATCATTTTCATCAACATGCCCCTTATGCTAGCATCATTAAGGAGAGGGAGTCTGCAAAGCATTACTTGGGATTATCTGTGGGAACCATTAGACCCAGATTTAGAAACCACAAAGTAGACTTACTACTTTATTTGTAGGCTACAGAAAATAGACATACATTAGAGGCACACTGAGGGAATGCACTTCAATAGTCTCTCTGGTCAAAGAGTTACTCTGTTTTGTGCAGATATTTATTATGATGGATAACAACACTATGCAAAATACACCTCAGATCGATATTCTTCTTCACACATAGGCAACAGAAGCAGAGAGTCTCTTAAAATATCTTTTCACATATTATTTTGTAAGGAAGCTTTTAAAAAGAAAGAAAATATTGGTATCTCCCCTTCCTCCTCTAGGCAATACAGCTGACAAAAACTAACTATTAGGGCTCTTCTGGTGATATCATAAATCACAAGAATGAAGATGAAGTCATCAGCATTTGAGAGATAAAATTACAATCCAGAAATCCAGAAAGTTGGCATTAAAAAACATGTATATTTTCTCTTCATACCTGGAACAAATTCCAACATTGATCTCAGCTTTTGTCCTGCTCTGGGATTTTGCTTGCTGCATCTCTGCAAATAGGTGGTGTTCCATGCACAGAGCTAAGGAAATATGTACGTGACTACTGTCAACCTAGTCATTAAGATATCCAGGGACAGAAACGTCATGAGGATAATCTGTCAGTCTGACTCACAGCCCAAATGCCATCAAGAATCTAACGCCATTCCTGGAAGTTACCTGGCAGTTACTTTCTGTGTACTTTTGGAAACAGAAGAAATCTTCCATCTTTGAAGTGAAAACTTGAAATGTGATGTGTATGCTTCCATGTACAAAACCATTACACTTAGTGTGTAGCAAGTGTCTCATTTTAATCTTTATAATCTATCCAGTCAATTCTGATGTTTCAATTCAGAAGGGAGAATGACTCCCAGCTGATCACAATCACAGAAAATAAGGGGGCTCTAAAGAGTACATCAGGATGAATTGCCTGTTCTTTCACACACTTCCCATGGTATCGCTAGTATTTGTTTTAATTTGAAGCATTCTAATTAGCCAAGGCATTTAAAGCACATCCATCACCTCATGCCTCTAAATACTAGCATCACCATCACTAATACCTAGCTATTTTAAAAGAGCAGCTGTTCTAGTTCTGCTGTTATTTATACTAATGTTAATTAGAAGACTCACCATCGTATTATGTGGAGCAATACACGTGAAGCACCAGTATGTGCAAAATTAGAAGAGACTACAACATCAGGGCATCTCTACATAAGATAACCATTTATTGTTTGATACCAAATGTTTAATTGGAAAACTCCATCCCTCAATCTGCTTTTATTTTAAAAAGTGTAAGTATGCCTGACAGGAATGTTCAAGCACATATGAAAGTGATGTGAAACCACTTTCTATCAACACAGAGGTGGGTCTAAAGCATAAATGACCATTGGACTCTACTTAGCAACTTAATTAAGGTTCTGCCATCCCCCAACAGTGAAGAGAGAGCACACAAGTGCCTTTTACAACCCTTTGCTCCTCTTCCTTACCACAAGAGTGGCACCTGCTCCTTTTGGAAGAAGGCAAAGGCAGCTCCTTTCAAGTCAAGGCTCAAGAAGACAAATCTTGCCATTCTTCCCATTTTCACAGAAGAAAACTGTACAAGTAGGTGATATAGTAGAGAGAATAGTGCAATGGGTGGAGCAGGGTGCAAGTTAAAAATAAAATATAAACATCTGTCTTCGAGGGAGAAAGTTAAAGCACAGAGAATAAAGATTTGAAAATATTGTGGTGTAAAGGAAACACAACATTAAAGAAGCAAGGATAGCCCTGCAAACAGTTTTCATATTGTTTCATAACCATCACACAGCACATATTTATGTATTTTGGAGTAGACTCATCTGCACTGCAGCCTGAGAAGACTGCCAGTTGCTGGGGATTTTTCCCCTTGAAAGACTTACTGCTAAGAAGCTTCATGCTCAAAATCCCCTCCATCTGATCAGAAAAAGGGTCTTCAGCTTCCTATCAGGAGCCTGGAAGCTTTGTCCTCCACTGTTCCACAACCCATACAGTTGTCTCACCGGCTAAAGAACTGCAACCACCTCTGAAGTCAAATTCTCTGAAACAGCTCAAGCAGTGTTGTGCTTTAAACTTTCCTCTAGCTGAAGGACAAGTAAATAGGATTATGCTGGTTGCATAAAAAAAACCCCCACAGGTAGACAGTCACTCAAACAGAGGAAGAATTCCATTTTTAAATCAGCCTGGAGCATAGTTTAAGGCAGCATGCAGCCTTTCCCCTGCCTTTCAGGGTTACCTTCTGTTTCCTCAACGTTTTAATTGCAGCTAGACATAAGGCACAGAAGAATAAGGCCAGTAATAGAATCTCAGTCTCTGGCTTTGTGTTATCTCTGCCTTACATTTCTCTAAAAATATTGTAGAGAGGATAAAAATATGAGAAAAGTAGTGTTTCTATTTTTTGCATAATGGTCTTAAGATGGTGCTGAAACGCAATGCAAAAGAAAAGATCCTAAAAAATTCTTGCTGTTGGGGCAGAATCATTGTTCTTGAACTGAATATATCCTCTGCTTTATTACCAAAGCCTGGATCTACGCTCTGGGATACGTAACAGCCTGGAAGCAGATCAGGTTTTTTGAAGCAACTGCCCAGGCACATCTGGACAGCTGCCTCTTTCAGGATGTTAAAGTTCAGCCATGAAATCTTTTGGCACCACGTTAGTATTTTAATCTTTGCCATATCCAGTCTGGTAGCATACATAGGGGCCAAGTGATGCCAAGGAAGCTGTTGCCCTTTTAATCCAGATTTTGGTTTTCAAAGGTTTGTCTGATGAATCTTTCCTTGATTTTCAAAGTCAGTATTTACCTCTGCTGTTCTTGTACTGTAACTCCAACCCACATTGACCTCATATTAAATAATCATCTCCTAAACACCAAATGATAGCATGTAGAAAGGCATTTCGTGCCTTTGCAGGGCATTGTCTGTTCTGTAAAGCATTTCACATTAATAGCTGTGGCAGTTTGTATCTACACAGACAGGTAAAAGGTCTTAGGCTAGCATAAATACCAATCAAGCCATCAGAACAGGATTAGGGCAATGTCTTGGGTGCGTGGTATCAGCTCTCTTCACAGAAGAAGTTTCATCTCTAATGGCTCTGTGCCTATAGTGATAACATGAGCAACACCAGATGATGTAAGATGATGCATCTCTTTTGCAGATGTTTACCATCTGCACAGCAGCACCAGCTTTTTTCTTGGAGAAGGGCTGTGCTCATTATGGGAGGGGGAAAAAAAAAACCCAGGACTTGCTAACAGTCAGGATTGTCAGGTAGGGCAATCAGGGAAAGACACTGCATTTGGCAGTCAGTTTGTCCCTAGGGTGTAACTTATTTTGATAAATCTCACAGAGATAAGCATATCATTACACCTAAATACAACTGCTGTTGTATGATGGAGATTGCACTGCACTCTGTTAGCAGTACTGGCAAGATTCTGTAATTCAATATTTCTGGTTTCCTCTTGGTGAGGATTGCTGATATAAAATTTGGCTTCCCAAAGTCCTTATTATTTTAGTGGAGTGCTTAGGAGAACCAAACTCAGTAATTTTTAAAAGCACAGTAAAAAACAGTCCTTGCTTAGGACAGCACACAGAATACATGAAACAGAGCAAGTCACCTCAGCTGGACATGTGGAGAAATTCGATTTAGTGATGTGCCTTGTGCTTCCCTATAGGAAATCTGCAGCCAATAGGAAACTGCAAACAAATCTCCTGAGCTTCAGTTTAAACCATTAACCAAAAGGCTAATATTGAAAGCATTAGGATGGAATTAAATGCAAGAACAACAAAATATTATTTCCCCTCCCCCCCACCCACTTTGCAGAAAGCTCCATTACAATAACTGAGTAATTAAGAGGCTGGCAGCAAAGCAACTGGAGACTCATAAGGGAATGCAGACTCACTGACTAGCTAAGCTGTCCTGTAAAGATGTTTCCTGAATGAAAGTCATTGCCATTCTACAGGGCACGCTCCCTTTCCATTTTTTTTTAAGCCTAAACCAGCCCCTTGGGCATCCCAGCCTTCATTGGCACAAGCATTCTATCAGAGTAAGTGACTCATAATTACACTAGCAATCAATAGCTCCAATGCATTTCTTGCACAGTATTACTAAGGGTCAGATGAGTCCACATAGCCAGGCCACTAAATACAGCCATTTGTAATGTGCTTAAACTTGGTGACAGGATTTACTTTATAAAAGGTAAAACGGTTACGAAAGCTGTTGCACTGGGCAGGGAAGTCACACTGCCAATTGTGCAAATTTCTGCCTTATGCTTCTGACCAAGCTTCATTTCTAAAATAAATCTACCACAAAACAGCCTTCTGATCCTGAAGGCAGCCACAAAGTGAGTGCCTGGGGTCAGGCTGATATTTCCCCAGCAGTGTTTGACTTTAAATGTACATGTGCACGCTTAAGGTGTTAACAAATCAGCCGTGTGGCAGCAAATGCTAAAGGGCCACATTTACACAGTCAGAATTCCAACCAAGGCAGCACCCCCAGGGCCCTTAACCCCCCCCTCATCCTCCCAACACAAACATCCCAGTGATGCTAGTGGCGTGGGGATCTCACACTCCTTCCCTGCTTGTGCATTGCTCCACATTTCTGCCATGGTATTTTTTATTGAGATAGGAATCTAAACTTTCTCCAAACTCTTCTTCGCTCTCTTGTGCATTTCTGAGGAATTATGGGAGAGTTTTGCTTTATTCCCCTGGACAGAGCAGGAGCTGACCCCTTCCCATCACTAAGCAACACTCCCAGCCTGGTTCAAGCAGCAGCTCCTATTTTTGCTACAAAGCAAAGATCAAAATATTCAGGGGAGGGAGCAGAATTGTTTATTTATAGTACCTTTAACATTGCATATGGAACACGCATCTTCCTTGAGAACACTCGCTGCACATCTAAACTGTAATTAACATCTTCCTTTCTAGAGCTCTTCTTTAGGCTGTGCAATGCGTGTGAAGTTACTGACACCAGTACCCCAGCTTCAAGACACAAATACAAAAAACCCAGAAGGACAGAGACTCAAAAACATCTCAAGTCTTTCAGCCCTCATAGTTCATACTCTGCTGGTTTGCTGTGGCTCAACAGTTTGCCTGGCTGTCCACCTTGACAAGCCCCAGGAGGACTTAAGTCCATCCAAGTCCTTCCCTGCTTTGCCACCGTACCGCTGCTGTAACGCGGTGTGTTCTGTGCTCTGCCTCCCTCAGCACGGCTTCCACGGGACACGGGGGCTCAGCAGCCGTCCGTGGAGCCTTGGAGTGTTTCTGTGCTTGCCTTGAAGGGAATGCTGCTGCCTCCTAACCCAGCCTGCCTGGCTGTCCCTGCAGCCTCTCTGTGCACCAGCACACCTTATTAAAGGACCGGATCTGAGAGCCATGGAGTCACAGGGAGGAAGGATTAATCTGCCCTGAGCTGTGTCATTAAGAAATACCTTTCCAACTGAGGTCAAGGAGTGTTACGGTTTTGCCTTTGCTGTAGACTGATCCTGACAACTTCAAAAACAAGATGGATTTTAAATCCTGCATGAGTCACTAAAGCACTCACTTCTAGTCTACAGCTGCAGCATCACTGACTGCTCCAAGGAAACTCTTCCCTGGGGTCTGCCAGAAAACACCTTGTGGAGGTGCTCTAAATCACAGGGGACACTGGGGTTCTGTGACTGCCAAAGGTTTCCCACTAGGAACTGTGTAGAGTAGCAGCAGGAGAACTGACATTGCCTCATTTCACTTTGCTTTAATCTCACTTCAAGGTGCTGGGTGAAAGCTCAGGAACCCAGGACTCTTCTAAAACTGTGCCCAGGCTGTGGCTTACCTCACGTTCCTGCTCTCCCCTTACTATCAGCGTTGCTCTTGCTCCATCTTTACAGACACTCGTTTGTCAAGTGCCACTCTTGGTACTTCTCCTGGGGTGAGTGCCAGAGCAGTGCATGTGGGCTGCAGCAGTTACCCCATTCCACACCATTTCTCTGTATGGGGAACGACTACCAGGCAGCAGGAGGAAGGGAACAAGACTAAAACTTGGCACTTAAATAGAGGAACAAAGCATTGTTAATGGAGCACACTCAGGGTGGGATTCATTTCAGCTGGGCTCATCTCATTCCAAAGCAGCTGCCAAGAACAGGTCAAAGAGAGACCTGTCAGAGCTCTGGGGAGGCAGTGTAGGTGTAAATATCTTCGTTTCAGTTTTTGGATCCCTTCAGCCTGAGCTTTCAGACACAGCTTGGCTTTTACCAGCGTGCAAGTTAATCCAGAAATTGTTATTTTAGAAAGCAGGCCATGCCCTTGCTCTGGAAAATTACCCAGACATTTAACATCAATAGAAATATATTTTCAGCTTCCTTAGACAATTAATTTCTGCAGTTTCTCAAGGATAGCGGTATCTGGAGAAGCTGAATACTGTCATTACTGTGGCCTGGATTCACCTCACCAAGGTTTCTGTAGTTTGCTGAGGCAGTAAAGTCAGGCACTGCCTCACTCTGAATGGAGGGAGAGAGGTACTTCAGAACAGAATTCATGGCTCCCAAAATCTGAATGATTTTCTTTTCCTCAGAAATTATATTTTCTAATAAACTACTGTGTTTTTTTCTGAAGTACTTTCTATTATGTAATCAAAAAATATTTCAGAATTTGGAAATCCCTATGAAACAGGAAATGCAGTTTAATCACAGATCCATTTTCTGCCCCCTGCCTCAATTCACAATTTAACAGCATGGACAAAGTTGCAAAATAATTAATCTGGTGTAAGAGAGTCGAAGAACATTGTGTGGTCTTATTGCTAGCACAACAGCACAATCTTCCAAATTGCTTTCCCCAGAGAAATCACAGAACAAATTGAGCAAATCAAACAAAAATACAATAGCAGAAGATTCTGTTTCGCATTTCTGTGGTCTGTTTCCAGTTCACAGCTCTTCAGCCTGCAAACAAGACTGAAGGCCATACCTACAGCACATGGGTCCCCTTGCCTGTGGTCAAATTCTTGCTGTTTGTGTATTTCTGATACTTGTGGGATTTTATTTAACGACGACCTTATGTACTATACTGCTCGCCACAAATGGCATTAACTTCAAAAACTGGACTCACAAGATGAAATTAAAGTTGATGATGCAGAAGTCCTTAGTCTGTGCTTTTAACAAATCTGTTGAGGATGAATAGCATAAGATAAGCAGACTTCTCCTTCTAGATAAGATTTACTTTCTTGCTGTGTGAGATTGTCCTGTAGCCAGCGAGATGAACATTTATTAAAATTTCAATAAATAGTAATTCATAGAAGATAAGAATTTTCTACCTCTGAGTTAGCATGCCCTCCCAAAGTTATTTTTGGACAGATGTTGCTGAAGTACCACGTCCTGAGTCCTTCTGTTGTTGAGGTACTGCATTGTCCCCGGTGTCTTTTACACTCAGAGCATGGAACTACAGCAGAATCTGTAAGGCAATTACATTAAAGGGATGATACAGAAGAACTAATAGTGGGAAATTCAGAGGTGATGTCAAAGCCTCTGGGTTTGAGCAGCTATCCCTTTTCATTCTGCTTATGATTATTGCTGTTATCTCGTGGTTCTGGTGGCTTAGTGGTTTGTCTTATGTGATACATGCACTGCAAGAACCAAATTTGGACTGGTGTTTGGAGTATTTAACAAAATGCTTTACTGGTAGAAGCCTTTAGACATTACAACAACACAACTATCAACTAATTAAGACACAACCCCCATCTGTAACCTCAGATGGACAGCAGATCTTTGAACTCTGTTGATTTGCACTCTGAGCTTAATTTGTCATTAAATATTTCGGTGATACACAGAGCTAGGTGTGGTGAGCTGACATTTACACTCCTTTCTCAAACTGAAAAATAATCGATTCTGTGATTAGCCAAATGACAAAATTGTTAGCTGAGACCATGTTTTTCTCTCTCTTTTCAGACTTCATGAGGAAGAAAAATCATTTTCAGCAATAACTTCTGGCGTTTGTCCCAGGACCTTATCTTGGAATTTTAGCTTGAAATCAGTTTCATGTGAAATTTAGGCTAAAAGTGCAACTCATCATATTTTTTGTGATGCAGCCACAAGCATTTGCCCTAGCTTTTTTTTTTTTTCCATGGCTTATGATCACTTGTACATCTAGACTGAGTTTCACATTCCTAAGTGGCCTCAGAAAAGAAATAATTTTGTACCTCTGGATGTCTTTGTCGATACTGGAGTAATACCCTAGTTTTAAATCGATGTCTACATGGGAATACAGGCATCACTTTTCCATGCTGCCCTGCCCCATCTCTGGCATTACAAAGAGCACTTGTCAGCTCTTTGGTCAGTGCTTGACGTAAACAATCACAGATGAGTGCTTCAACACATTTCTCCCTTGAATACTGATCTTTCAGCAAAGATGTCATTTGAAATCAAAGTGTTTTTATAAACAAGGAAAGAGAACAAAGCTGTTTGTCTTTGGGGTAGCTCGAGAGGGTACTGCTAGCAGTTAGGGTGCTCCTAACAGCATCACCACAGAAGGAATGTTCAAGCCACTGCCTATGGAGCACGTGGAGGGAGGCAGAGGATAATTACCTGGCTTGGGCCTTTGCCAAGAGAACTGTATCAACACTCTACTTGTCATGTATAACGTTATGGGATCTTTAACGTTATTCATTTATTATAGTCACTTAGTGAGGTAAGAACACAGAGTTCCTCCTCCTCCTGCAGGCTGACACCTCTGGCCCCATCAGTGTGGCAGCAGGGCAGCGTGTGGCAGCGAAACGTGCCAGCCACATACCTGCTCCCTCAGGAGTCCCCCTTTCTGATAGGAGCTTCAGCTGACAGTTTATCCTGCACAGTGGACAGGGTCACAAGCTCAAAACACAGCGATGCCAGTGGACAGGAGCGCATTCACTGAACTGATTCACATATTATTCCCCCCGCTTTGCTGGGGATGGAGTGGGCTGCCAGTCTGCCTCACTGCACAGAGGATACTGCCAGGAGCATTCACTGCTTCAGTGGCCAACCAGTATAAACCCTTCCCAGTAAACTTGTGACATTCAGATCAGTGAAAACCAGAGCCCTCGGAGTGGTCTCGCCGTGGCATTTGCTTCCCGCATTATGTCTCTTACATAAAGGCAAATCAAGTGGGATGCAGGGTGAATAGCAGTGGGATGCAGGGTGAATAGCAGTGGGATGCAGGGTGAATAGCAGTGGGATGCAGGGTGAATAGCAATGGCAGCACTCAGTGCTGCTGGAACTGCCTGTTCCATTCTGCAGTGCAGCATTCCAAGCTTCCAGCACAGGGATGTGCTGCTTGGAGGAGAAAGCAGCGTGCTTTCTGCTCGGGCAGGTACTGCCTGGAGATCACAGGAACAGCAGGGAAACACCAAGGCAGTCCTCTGCAACGGCTGTGCAAGCATTACATGGTCACTGTGGGTGAGGCATGGAAGAAAAAGACCTGTATTTCATGCTTGCAGTTCTGAAATGCGTTGTGGTGAGCCAGTTGCCAGGGGTTTTGTGGAGTCTGGGCTTTCTGTGTATTTACAGAGTCGAATGCAGTTGGTTCTCAGTGGCAGCTGTGGAAGCCACTTCAGAAATAACAATTATCCTGGTCTTCATCACCATCATAATTAGAGTTTTCACTTTTATTTTACATGCTTACAGATAGAACAAAAGGCACTAGAAAGCTCAGGAACCTCAGGTTTCTTGACTTCAGAGTAAATTCCATTAGGGTGTACCCTGGCTACGTTGCCTGACTTTCCAGAGAAACAAATAAAACACAACGAAAAAAAGAACAGGATTAAAAAATGAAAGGTTTCAGTCTCTCTGCAGACAGTGACACAGGGCAGCTTGGAAAAGTTCAGGATTTGTTACAAGCAGACTGCAGAGCAGGCCAGTAAAACCCAGCTCCCAACAGCTGCCTGAGCCAGATGTTTGCTGGGTTATTAAGGGGGCACTGAAAGCATAAGATTTGTTAGATTGACTACAGGCAGAGGAGGAGTTCCTGAAGCCACCTGTGCCTGGTGCCACTCCAGTGGCACACCAAGGAGAGCTGAGAGCTGGGACAGGGCAAGCTCAGTTCCAGCTTTTGGAGCAGGGTGAGCCTGAGGTTCTAACACTGCCTCTGACACAGGGCTCTGCAGACCCTGGGGGCACCAAGCTTGTTTTAAATGCAACAACAGAGAAACACCAAGAGGCAAAGCTGAAGATGTGGTGTAAATTTTGCTACTGTTTTTGAGTGAGATTTGTTTTGAGGGTGAGTGTGTACTGCTGGAAGGCTGGGGGTCTCTCCCATGGCTGGGATTTTCCAATTCAGCTCTCAGCTGGTGAGAAACACTTGCCTGGTGCTTCTACCTTTGCTTTCAAAAACATCTTACTGATATCTCTTTGCCACCATCTCAAAACTGAAATCCTGATTCATCTTCTCCCAGCGACCCTGCACGTGAAATGGCACAGCCAGGGGCACTCTGGTGAAGGGGTCAGGGGGCAGATCTTTCTCTGCACACATGAATTGAAACTGTGACCTGCAGGAAGGGCAATGACAAATCCGTTTGAAGATGGAAAGAAAGATGCTCGTCAGCTGCAGACACTGCATGGGGTAAGGGACCTCCTGGACTGAGGCATTGGCTATTAGTGCTTGTAGCTGCTGTGGAAGAGGTCACTGCTGAGCGTGCTGAGAGGTTTGCAGCCAGCCACGTTGTTGTCCCCAGCTCTGCTCATTGCCTGAAGGGTGCTGAGGGCTAGAGGAAGAGCAGAAATTGCTTTTGGAGGCTGAATCTCTGGCCACGTCTTTGGTCAGGAATTGAGGAGCCGCTTTTCTTTAGTGCCCTCTGCTCCTCATCTGTGAGAGGAAGGTTTCTTACAATCCTGGAAGAAACCCTGCAATGATTTGGAGATGCTCTGGATTGTTTCAGCCCAGCCTCACCTGGTGGGTGTTATCCATCACGTTTTTGGGTGGATATGGACAGGCACACACATTGCAGGTCCCTTCATCGTCAGTCTGTGGTTTACTCGCTTCTCCCTGCTGGGCCTTTGAGATTCCAGCTCTAGGTTTGGGCTGGGATGTGGCAGCTATGGACATGACAATACATGAATCAGCACTGCCAGCCTGCATACAGAGCTGGGGGGTGGGTTCACAGGAACGGCCCCTGCTGCCTTACCAGCCCGTGCTCAGGACACACCAGTGCTAGCCAGGGTTCATCACGGTGATCACACATCATGCCTCTCCCTGCCAACTTGGCAAGGTGGTGACGTTTTCGTTTCAGTGTTTGCCAGACACGCCGGTGCTGCTCTGGGGGATTCTTTGGAGTGTTTCTGAGGATTGGTTGGCCCAGGGTTTTGGCTTCCTGGAGAGTCACAGCACCATCTTCTGCTCTTCTGCTCCTTTCAGTTCCCCCATCTTCTCTTGCTCTTACACCACAAGCTTTCCTACACAAACCGACCAGTCATGTTTTCAGAGCTCCTGAGTACATTCCTTGTGCTTTCCCAGGAATTAATTAAGCCATTGTACCACAGCTCTGCCTGGTCTGACAAACTCAAATTCACCTTAACACGGGCTGAGGCTCATCCATCAGTGTAAGAATTCTGAGATGTGTATGATAATCTTGCTTAAGGGTAGGTCCTAAACAGGGGGAAAGAGAGTGGTCTCATATGCTGTGCAGAGATGAAGGTCATTTATATTTTGTCCTGGCAATCAATTATTTCCTTGGCAGGGGAGAGTAGTTATAATTTGCATCATCATGGTGAAATCCAATTTCCTGCAGGGATACAGATCTTTGGGCTCAGATGTCAGCTTTCTTGTGTTCTTGCTTTAATCCTGGTCCTACTATGCTACTTGTTGTATTTCTCCCAAAAGAACTGCATTGTTGCAGTTGACTTGGAGGAAGAACAGGCTCTCCTGACCCACATGCACCATCCTCTTTCCCTCTTGGTGTAAAAACCCCTCTGCTCTAAGTCCAAAAATGGACTCAGCCCTTTCCAAAAGCAATGGACATAGATACAAATCCAAGAGGTGCTGTAGAAAACCCGGAGCTTTTAAGACAGACCAAGACAATCCTGATGCATTTTCTTGCAGAGAGAAATCAAAACTGCCAAAATTAAAATACTCATGTTGGGATCTGTCTTCTGCTATTTCAGTCAATGTGGGTTTTGACAGTGATTTTTTTTTTTGAATCATGATTAAACTCACAATGCACTATTAGAAAAGCAGTTCAGTGGCCAAATGTGGACTTATCTATGGCCCATTGTGTCCTTGTTATTATCTACAATGAAAAAAAAACCTATTAAAATTTGGAGTTAGAATATAAAGGAATGTAATTCCATTTCTCAATATGGGCAGCAAACTTCCTACGAAGTTTCAATGTTGTTTTGGTGCTGGGGATATTTGATAGTGTAAAAAAATAAAACTAAAATAAAGGAACTGTGACTGACAAAACACAGACTTTCCCTTTCTGCTGCTACCAAACATTTAGGAATAAAGACTGTAGACTGTGAGTGAGACAAAATATCTGGGTCAGAGCAGGTTTGAACTTTATAGAAGACAACGACTGAAAGTTGTGTTTGAGTGTGAGCGGTGATCGTGTCCTGGCTGCTTGGTAACAGCCATGGCAGTAAGTGCCTGACAACACACTGTACTTCCATGCAAATCAGATCCCTGAGGTGTCAGAAGACCTGGGCCAGACTTCCCATCCTTTTGATAACCAAGAAGCACCTGCGAGCTAGAAACCAGACCCTGAGGAACCCACGCCAGCGCCACCTGGGCCCTGGGTTCTCTCAGAAGAGGGGTTTGTGGTGTCCTGTGTTTCAGTGTTTGCTTTCCAGGTGTGGTTTCTTTTGATGAGCTCATTTGCCTTTGTGTGGTTTGTCTGATTGCAAGGCATTCCTCTGCAGAAATAACATAAATATTTACAGAGTGCCCTACATCAGAAATCTCTTTTATAGCCAGATCTCATCATTTACAGTCTGCAAGTGAAACTTGCAATTAACTGCACCGGGTTGCTGGCATTAGCACCCCAGAGACACCCCAGATCCACAGGGTCTGACGGCACAGGGACTGCAGGTCTTTTTTCATGTGCATGAGAAGAACGCTTGTAGCCTCCATATCGTTAAAGAGCAATTTGGGGCCAAATTTCTAATTCTGATCAGCCAGAGGAGCAACACAAAAGTGAGCTCTGTAAAATATGCCCCTGGTATCAGCTGTGATTGGGTTACAAATGAGCAGGGCAGGTGATGGGACACAGCACCCACCTGCATGAGCTCATCCCTGGGGAATCTGCTCACCTCTGAGGGAGGCAGTGAGCTTCAAAGCCTGCTAGCTCCAATTACTGCTCTTCATCTCACAGAAACACACCCGTGCGTGATGACAAGTCTCATCCTCGCTCCCAAGTGAATCGCAAGTTACTGGAGGAATTTCTTTAAAAAAGAGTGCAAAGCTTACAGTGAGCAAGGTGCCACTGTGCCAGTGACATCTCAGGGACAGGAGCATGCAGGACTGCCAGGGACAGGCTCAGGGAATCTCCCTTAATACCTGCCAAGCTCTGCCTCTCCTAACACCTTTCTTTCCGTGTCCTTATCCCATCTTATTTTCCCAGAAAATTTTGGCTTTGGGTAAAAAATTGATGGTTTAAGCCACCGAAGACGAAGGGTGGAAAGCAGGCAGCACCCTTTCCAGCACAGGTCCTTCTGTTGCCATGGCAATGTGTCACAGGAGGCACTGGTCTCTCTCTCAGAGATGAAGTTCAGCTCAGTTGAGCTAAATCTGGGTTTTCTTTGTTCAGATTGTTGCCCACTGGTAACAAAGGCTGTTGAATCTTCTTGTGAGGGCTGCTCGGGGCTGGATGGCGGTGTGCCAGCAGGAGGGACACCCACCACTGAGACCTCAGCAGCTTCCCTGCATCCTTCCACTGAGCCATTCCGTAGTTAGGGTACCTAGAATTTATTACGCTGATCTTTATTAATCTTAGTGGTATTCAGTCTAGTAATTCAGTTGCTTCTTGTTTTGTTTTTTTTTTCATTTCACTACAGGTACAGCTGGTTTTAGGCAAAGCAAGAAAGATTCCAGCATTTTCTTACCATTCCAATGCTCTGCCATATTTTTGTTGCTGGGTTGCAATTGCAATAGCAGTGTGCAATAGCAGTGATGCTTTAGTAAACACTGAATTAAAGCACCTTTTGGAAAACGGTCATGAGCTCTCCTGAGCACATTTCCTGCCTCTTTTTGAAGTCTCTCTCTTCAGGGAGAGGTTTCCCTGCAGGCTCCCTACCCTGCTGCATTTCACTGAGCACAGCAGAAGAATCTGACGGTGATGCAACGCGGAGGTGAAGCCAAGACTTCCCAAATGTAGGGATAAACCTGCCCACAGGTGAAGTAAAGACCCAATATTCCCCTCCAGTGCTAAAATAAAACTATTTTACACATCCACTTTCTGGTTACCGGACAATGCCACTTCACGTTGCCCTTTGGATCACCAAACTCCAAACTCCCACAGGCAGAGCTGCCCTCACAGATGTGCCCATGGCACCGCTCTCGGAGAGCGCTCTCCTGCTGAACCGTGACTCCCTGAGAGCAAACCCCTTCCTTCCCACAGCCTCTGGCCGGTGACCTGTGGTGAAAGGGTGGCTGGGTCTGGGTTTCTGCCCTGCCCGTGGGAAGACGTTTGCCCTGGCAGGACCTGCAGAGCCAACAGCGTGGCTGTCAGTGTAAACCAGCCTCTATAACTGCAAGATAAATCTAAAAGAGGTGAAGTAAACACAGCCTACATGCTCTCCCCTCAAAGGATTGACAGGAAAGCAGACAGCATTTACTATTAAAAATGTTTAATTATTAAATAGAAAAGGTATTGCCTCATAACAACTGAGCATTTTAGGCTCAAAACTTGAAATACTTAAAAATCCCAGTCAGGTATGGCTCTCCCTTCCAGACCCCCTCCCTGTGGGATGCACCCCAGCCTGTGCCTCGGGCTGCTCCTCGCACGCGCATCGTCCTCGAGCTCCCGGCACTCGCTGGAGTTTATTGCCCTGCTCTGTCACCTCCACTGCTTTTCCCTGGCTGTCCTCAGGCCTCCTGCTTCTAAACCACAATTTCCCCTGTTTGGCTGAGCCAGTTGTGCCTGGTAGTCTGTTCTCTCGAGCCTTCTGGCCCTGCGAGCTGCTGTGTCAAAATCAAACCCAATCCCCTCCACCCCCTCACGCTGGGGACGAAGGGACCCTGTTTGCACAAGGTGCTGCATGTCCCAAACTTCTGCTGGGAGCCCAGCAGCAGGTGCTGGGAGGCTCTCAACTCATTTTCCACCGGGGTTCAAACGTGCATCACGCTGGACTGCAGTGACACGGAGATGCATCCTCGTGCTGTGAGGAGGGTTTCATTCTCCTCCCTCCCTTCAGGACTCTGCACATTTCAGCCCCCTTATCACTTTGTGGGACAGTGCACTGAATTCCCTGTCTGCCAGGGCAGGTCTGAAGAGCTCTGCATGCTTCCTTTTCCCCCAGACAAGGGAGCGTTAGTGGGACAAGGAGGCAGAAAGCCCAGAAACCCCTCTAAGAAATTCCCAGTGCTGGAGTGGAGCAGGAGCCATGCCTTGGAAAGGACTTGGGGAACGGATAATTTTCTCCTTGCTATCCACCCACCCGCCTCAGCAAGGCGAAGAGGATCCAATGTCGTGTGGGTGTGCTTCACGGGAGGAATGCACGACCACGAAAACAAACACGGTCTGGTGATTAAAGTACACATTGAAGAGATGCACAGAGAGCAGGAGGAAGAGGGGTCTGAGAAGGGAAGTGGGAGCTGGCTTCTGTTCCTGGCCACTGATCTGCTGTGTGACCTGGAGCAAATCCCATCTCCTTTCTGTGCCTGCTTTTTTCTTTTAACATCAAGTGGGATGATGTCCCTTACCTAGTTCCCAGGCAGGGGAGAAAGGCAGACTCATTACCATTTCCCATATTACAGTTACTCTTGGCAGCCACAGCAGAGGTCAGACCCCTTTCCCTGGAACATCGACATGGTTCAGCCCCTGTCCTGAACACGAGGCGGGCAGAGGAAGGCGCCGTGGGGTGGGACAGGGGGACAGCCAGTCTCAGAGGGACTGGATGCTTCACCAAGAGTCTTTGTAGAAGCCAGTGGCAGAGCTAGGAGTGGGACTGTTGACATACACATCACCACCCCGTCCTTTGAAGAATCCCACCCCCTCAGGGGCAGCAGCATTTGCTGCCGGCTGTGGATTTATGTTATTTCCAGTTTATTGATCACTTCAGGCCATGGGACAGAGGCTAATCAGTAGAAAAGCAGCAGAAATTCTTAGACTCTCCTTGTATGAGGCCTTTAGAAAGTGTTTGAGAAGTGCTTTGTCACAAGTACAAGTCTATGACATGATTGTTCCCCTTTTCTGCCAGATCTAAGGTGCTTTCATGGTACGCTGGGCAAACACACCTGAAGTGCAGCAGGCTCCCTCTGGAGCTACCTGTCTGCAGCTGTTATCAGGGAAGTGACAGCACGTACAAAAGTGTTTCTGTTCCTTCCTGCAGAGCATCTGGAACTGACAGGGGATCAGAGGCAGCCAGGTGCCTTCTGAAATGATGTGGCCACTGCAACAAGAATGGTCTGAACACGTTAAAAAGGAACAGCAGCAACGGGGAGTGCAGGGAATGAAGAGTATTTGCTCTTTTGGAGCAAGTAAAATTGCAGGGCTTGGGTAAGAAGCACCACTGAGTGACATCAAGACACAGCTGCAAAGGAAACGCTGCTGTTTACGCACAAGGTATGGAAAATAGTCTCTCATCCTGGCTTGCAGGGTCATTTCTGCCAGGCTGTGGCTTTAACTGTTCTTTGCATTCTCATATGATGAGCTTCTCACTGGAGGTATTGCAGGGATTAATCCACTTGCCCAAATCTGCTGGTGCATCAAAATCCTGCCTGAGTCAGAGCTGAAATGCCATTTCAAGACCTGCACCAGCTGCAGCAGGAATGGGAGAGGCAGGAAGGTATCTGGGAGTTTTACAATGGTGAGAATAATGCTCTTGGCAAACTAGATGGTTAGAAATTACTATTGCTTTACAGAATCAAAGGAATCCAGCTCTTTGTTTACAAGCAAATAAACACAGAAGTAACTAGCAGAGCTGTGCAGGACCTAGAGGAATATGCATCCCACTTGTCCCCTCTCAGAGGATAACTTGTTGGGTGATATCCCCAAAGCTGTAGATGCTAGAATGGACATTATTGAACTGGAAGATGCTTACCAGTGCCAACCTTCGTAAGAAATACCTGTGAAAGCAGGAGAAATATCAGTGGAGAAGACAGAAAGGTGAGAGCCTTCTGTTGATGACCCAGTTAATCCTCCACACCTTAAACATTTCAAATATTTGATGAATGACTCCCCACAGCTTCTGGGCTTGGGCTTTTTTCATCTGCAGAGAGAGATGCTGAGTTGATAAAGCTTTATTTTCTTATGTCTGGTGGATAGTTATCATGGGGAAATAGCATAGCTGTCTTTTGCAAGCTGAGATGGGTACAAGCATTGCAAACCCATGACAGTGACAGGTAGTTCTCAGTGTACCTGGCTACCAGCAATGCCTACTGTATGGTGCTTTAGTGCTTTCTTCATTATCAGTCTCAGCAAAGAAACCACAGAGCCACAGTTTCTTCTAGTGGTTTGAAGAAACCTCTGGAGGACTCCAGGCCAATCTCTCACAAGGCTGCATGGGGCAAGATTCACATCACCCAAGCCAGGTGGAAAAGGTCCTACCACTAAGCAATTGCTTCTGTCTTTAGCAGAATGTACCTTTAGAGCTAAAGTTGAGAACACCTTTACACAAGGAAAGTGACTGAATGGATAGAACTCCTCTGCCTGGACACAGGAGGTCCTTTCCCTGTTTGTACCTGGGAATTATGGCCATGATAAACGCACAGCACTCCAACTGTAATAAAGGGGCACTTACTGAGTGAAGTGCCAGTGTCTCCATGTGGCTTGTGCAATTATAAATTCTCCTTAATCCATCCTCCAGCACGGATTTATGAAGCAAACGCAGTTGTACAAGTGGCTCAGAGCCCCATATCTCTCTCCATCTCTATGCTGTCTGCATGCTATCAGGCAGGCAGAAAGCTGCACCTCACCGTGCTTTCATTTATCTCCCTAATACAAATTAAGTCAGAAGGGACTTGGAGACAATAGTTCATTGTTGTTACTTTAGTTATTTCATGGCATTCCCTATTGCAGAGCTGATAAATTCATGAGTGGGGATCACAGGACGTGATTCCCTGCTGTAGCAAGACTTCATGACTGCAGAAGCCCCTTCCTGTCATGTATTTGTAATCCAAACTCATCTGCCTACAAGATGCAGACAGGAGGCATACATCTTGTCTTCTGCTTAGCTATGTTTTATAGGATGACTACTCACCTCTTTCTAGCTGCATTTTAATTGCCTCTACAACCACATGATAAATGCAAAGCTCAGAGAATCCATTCAGGGAGAAAAACAAAGGACCAGCAATAAAGCTAGCATCTTTTAATGTGTTCTTCCTCATCGAGGCTTCTGGCCATATCCTGGCCTGTGTGAACTCACCTCTCAGTGCAGGGAAGATCTGAAAGCATTCACATTGTGCACACCTTATCGGTTAGGCAAGTAATAAATAATAATAATTTGCAACTACTTCCTAGTATAATTTAGTTTTTAAAGAAGAGCTCAAAGTAACCTTCCTTTTTTCCAAAGTGGCTATGACACAGGCCCCAGCGGGGCTGACAAGGATTTAATTGTGGCACTAAGTAATTTATCTGATGTAGAACACTAGGAACTGAAGTGGAGCAGGTTAGCAGAGTGAGTATCACGTTGTTTCAAGACCTTTGCTGACATTCAGCTGTTGTGAGAATAATTGTGAAACGGGAAGGTGACTCTGCCTTTTAGGTCTAACCTTCACTGTTTTGAACTCTGGGCTTTGTGAGAGAGTTTTACCCTTAAGGTACCCATGGCATTAAAAGCACAAAGCTTTTGGATTGTCTTGTTGACATAGGTTGATTTAAATTTGCAGGGAGTTAATGAATCTCTCCTCAGTAATGATGGTGGTACTTCAGCAGATTTCTGTATTACTGTCCTCTTCAGGATCCCCAGGGGATGAACTCTGAGCTGCTTCACTGCATGCACCTTTAGGATGAATCAGATGGTAATATTTAAAATAATGGCCATGCTAATTCCTTTAAACTCTACCCTGTGGAGCAAGTCCCCTGTGGTACCTGCTGGGCAGTGAAGTGACACAATGGCTCAGTTAGAGAGTAACTGCAGTTAGGGAAACACTTCTGGCTGCTGCAAGTGATGGCCAAGAGGAAAAAAGCCAGTGCTATCAGCCAGAAGACAATCCTGCAGAGAAATCCCTGGTGTGTATTTTGGGGTAAAACAAACTTTAGAGACTAGAGGGAGTGATTTAATAAAACAAACAAATTGTCAGATCCCTTATCCCATTCTTGGACAGACAAGAAAACCAAAGCAAAGTCACTGGAACCTAAAACTTCTGTCAAGTTAAACGTGCTTTGCTGACTGGTGGCCCAAGTCCCAGGGATACACAGGGGAAATGAAACAAAACACTATTCACCTAATTCCAGGAGACAAGACATGGAGGTTCCCTCTCACAGCCTGCTCAGCCCACACAGTTCTGTGGCATCAGCACTATTTCCAAAGGCAGAGAAGCCCACAGTCCCAACTGTGAACTGCAAGGGGACTCACGGGACCTCTTGAAAGAGCTATGGGGGAGCCAAAAGCAAAGAGAAGTAACACAAATGCTGAGAAAGGGAAAAATGGGTCTGTTTCTCGTTCAGCTGCCAGAAGAGTTTGCCTGGATGAAGGGTGAACAGGGGGAGCTGAGGTGGCACTACTGCCTTTAAGTGCTTCACTTCCACTGTGGGCACATGCTTTCCAGGCTACCTCTGCCTCCTCTCTTTGCTTTCCTTTGCCATTGAGGTCTTGCAACAGCTTCAGCAAAGCCTCCAAAGCAAGGCAAACCCCACCCCCTCTCCTCCTTTTCTTTTCAAATTTAAGAAGTGCCTCCTGAACTCTGCCTCTTCTGCTGACAGCTCAGAATTGGGTCCCTGGTGAAGCACTGTGTGTGTTTGAAGTGTGACAGGTTAACTTGTGTCTGCACTGTTCAGTCCTAAGGACAAATTGTGCAAACTGTAGAGCAAATAATTCTTTCTGCCTTCGTAGCCTCGTAAAAGCCTCTAGCTGCCATCACACGTTATCACCCAGACAAGGCAAGGGTTCTGTTTATGTTTGACATCAATTTTTTTTTGCATTCATGCTTAGATGATAGAAAGGCAGAAGAGCAACAGATAAGATGGACTACCACAACTTGGGGAGGAAACAGACAAAGATTAAATTCTACAGCCACATCCTTCATGTAAATACGCGGTCCTTTCTTCAGGGGCGTCACAGATGTTAACTGTTTAACAGCTTGCTACGAATACAGGCTTTCATCGACAGATGATTGTAATTCAATTTCTGGGCTGGCTGAGATTCTGCTGACACCAGCTGACACCGTGAGCCAGCTGTCCCTGCTGTCACTGCTGCCTCTGCCTCTCTGCACTCCAAGATGAAGGCTCTCCTCTGCTGTGTTAGTGCCTCAGCCCCATCCACATCCTTACCAACTACTCTGCCTCTTCCCGTGATTCTCCTTTCACTGCTTTGTGGCCCAGTTTGCAGAACTATTTTTGTTAGCAAACAGTCTTCCACTCCCACGTTGCAATGGATTAAGAGCTTGTAATTGCTGTTGCTTTAAACTCCCCCTTAAAGTGCTGGTCAAAGCAGGTTTAATCGAGGCAGCAGCAGCTGCCTGTCCACAGAAAGGCTCCCAGGGCTGGCAACAAGCAGTGGGAGTTTTTCAGAGTACATCCCTGGTACCTGAGGGGCAGACTAGGTGTGCACAGCCAAGCCACTGCTCCCCATCGGCCTTCTTGTGGGATCCTGAGGCAGTGGGGGTTTTTCATACACTCTCACCACGGAGCTGTCTTTGCCAGCAGAAGCCAGCAGCTTGTCAGCATCACACCATGTGCTCAATCCAGGCTGTATCAACACACAGCAGACCTGACTGCATGCACTCAGACTCCGCAGACGAGGGATTTGGCCACAAACACTCCTTCACAGAGTCTTCTGAAAAAAAAAAAAATAAAAAAAAATATCTCATCCTAAATAAGCAGCTGAGGGATTTTAAAATCTCCTCTTTCTCACTTCTGCACCGCGTTCCTCCTTCGCCCCACTGTTTCCGTGCCTCTGCTGCCAGAGCAGGGAGGGACTGTGCAAACTTCCCCAGCAGTCTTGCTAGCAGCATTCAACGAATTCCTCCATGGAGAGTCCTTAATAGCAGTCGCCCACAACTCCTCATTGTGCTTGTTCACTCCTCTCCCAGCTGCTGCCAAGGCAGAGCCTGCTGACCCACTTCCTCTGCGCGCCTCCTTCTCCCTGGGTTAATTCCGAGTGCCTCACCAGCAGTGGGGAACCAAGCTCCCCGTAGCACGTGTGTGTAGAAGGAGCACATCCATGTGAGGACACAGCAGGAGCTGAGATTGACTGTTGGTGCAACACAGCTCTAAGTGCAATGTAAACACGGCGGCAGCAGATGATGCTGAGCGAGGCAGGGTGTTCAGTCAGAACTGAGATGCAGCTCGTTAGTCACAACGGCCGCTGCAGCAAGCTCAGATGCAGAGAGAGGCAGGGAATGGGAGAAAAGAAAGGAGAGCTCCTCTGTTTTCCCAGTGCTTGCTGGCAGGGAGATGCACGCTGGGTGTTCAGTTCCCTCCCTCGCTTGCTCCTTTCCCTGCGTGGACGTTTTGGCAAATCTTCAGAAGGGGCAGGAATGGGTCAGTGGCAATCAGGATTTGTAACTTTAATTCTTGCCAGTACCTGCATAGTTATTGCTATGGGACATCTGTCTCCAAAGTAACCCCCTGTTTCTGGGTGGCTCAAAATCGAGGTTGCTTGGCTGGCAACGCAGTGCCTCAGTCCGAGAGTCCCCGGAATCTTTGTCGCTTTCTTTTTGGAGGAGCACAGCTAAGAAATTCAAAAAGCTGCAGACAGAAATATTGTTTTCACACAATATGCAAATGAACTGTGGGACTGCTCACAGCCAGTCCAGAAGATGGCAAGATCCAGCAAGGGAGCAGAATGTGCACTTGGCAGGGATAATCCTACCTGTGTGCATTTATTTAGTGCCCCATTCAAAACCAGTGTCTAACTCCCAGTAACTGCACAGCCCTGACATGCAGCATCTGCTGTCTCACACCTTTCTAAAGGGAGGAGTCATGGGAGCAGAGGATGTAGGCTGGGCTGGCTGCAGAGGTTCTTTCCTTTGACACACACCCCTCCTACCTGTCCCCTCAAAAATTTACTATTGCTTCAAAGAATGTTACACTTTTGCAGGAAAAAATGCGCTGATGGCATGGCCTGGAAGATCAGAGATGACTGCACAGCCCTGTGGCCAGCTCATGTGTCGGGACCAATTAACCTGTCACACCAGCAGCACAATCACTTTCAGTGCAGTCATGCCTGATTTACCCCAGTTTGAGAGGAGAATCCTGTTTCTCAGTGGTGGGCAGCTGACATGACCCAAGTGTTACAGAAAAAGAACATCTGAGAAAGACTCTAGGATCCTGAAGAAAAGCTGCATTTCTTCTGTCGCTCTTGTGTAAACTCATTGCCACGATTTTAATCACAAAAACATAAATATGGGATGATGTCATCCTGTACTCTGATTTCAGTGCTGTGCAAGGTCTGTGCTGCGTTGTTCATGTCTCTTGGGACAGCAGTGACCTGGGCAATGCTGAACAGGCGAGAGGAAGCAGTGGTGAGGTACTGCCCCAGGCTTTACAATCCCCCACCTGTGGGTTTTGGAAAGAGGAAGGTGAGGACACACTGGGAAGCTCTATAAAGGTGGTGAGACACACCCCAAAACTTCACATCAGTTCTTGTTAGGGGTGATTTTCTTTCACAGTAGCAGTGTCTGCCAACAGCAAACTTGTCAGAGCACTGAAAACTAGCTCAGTAATTGAGACTGCCATGAAAGATTTTTGAGAAGGGAGAAATTTGTATGGAACAAATGAGACCTTAATTTTGAAATCAGATTTCTGTAATTGGACAACTTCCAATATTCGATGTTGCACATAAAGTTATTTTTCTTCTCTAGCCCTGTTTGTTTTTCTCCATCTCTTCCCCTTCCTGTTCCCATTTGCTGATGCAGATCTCAAATCAGCACACATCAGAAGCTCCCTTGAAAGATAAAGTGTATTTTCAGTGTCTGAATGTATTCTGGTAAACAGTGAGGCATATCTGGAGCAGTGGAGGAGGGAGCATCATGGATGAAACTGCTTGTGGGAGAAAATGCTCGAGGGCAAAGAAAGAGACTTGAGGCTAATGACAAATGCAGACAGGCACCCAGACTGGATCCAGAGGAACCCTCCCTCCAGACCTTATCTCAATGGCCTTTCGAGCTGCTGTGGTTAGGGATGGGAGAGGTGCAGCAGCCATCATACAAAAATGCTGCTAGCTTCTCTCTGGAAGAAACTCTGCCTTAGCTGCAAGTATTGTTTGGATCAGGAACACAGTCTGATTCTGAAGCAGTCTTTGTGGTTTGGGAGGATGAGGATCTGAATATTCTCTAATTAACCTATTAGTTTTAATTAGATACCACAGCCACTTATTTTCTAATCTGGAAAATGGGCATCCCAGATGCAAAGGGGAGGATTTCTTTCTTTCTTCTTTCCTTTAATTTTTTTTTTTCCCTGCTTAGTGAAATGTTTAAATGCCTTGTCAACACAGAAAAAAGTGACATTTGATGAAAGATTACAGAAAATGGGGAAGATTAACAAAGCTTGATAGGCAAGCAATTAAAAGAGAAGTGAAGGATCGTTAGTATTCATTACTAGAAAACACAGGCAGGGAGGACTCTGCAGCTGCTGGAAATCCCCAGTATCTGCCTGCAGAGGAGTCATCCCAAAAAATAACTTGCTCTTTTCGCTGGTGAAGTTTCCAGAGGCAGTTAAGTGGATTAGCTGCTTTTTGTTGCCTCTTCACCCTTCAAGTCTTATCTGGACTAAAGGCTGTTTGAAAGACCTTTGAAATGTGGCACTACCAGGTTCTTGTCAGGGAAGCTCTTGCTTTCAGGGAAGTGAAATGGCTAATAACTCCAGCAGCAGTGACATGGGCTGGGTACATCAAAGTCCAGTGAGGAACCAGCTGCAGCAGAGGTGCCAGACAGAAGCTTTTAGAACAGTCAGAAAAGCCACCAACTAGCAGGTAAACATAGGACTTAAGTGTCCCCTTGTCCCAGTTTCTCTCTGTTTTCTCTAATGAGAAGTTATTACAAGAAAAGGAAGGAAAAAGAAGGAATATACAAGGTGCTAAGGGTGAAGTCTGCACTTGTGCAATTATTTCAGGCTTAAAGGAAGAGCAGCTTACTGCTGGTCTTTTGTGACAGAAACCAGGACCAGATGGGAAGGTGATGTCCACACCAGGACTGCTTTAAAGCAACTGCAGCCACCAAAGTCAGACTGGTGCAGGCAGGGACAGGATCCTGCCCTCAGACAAACCCCAGGGGCACAGCACACCCGTGGTCACCCACTTCATCGCAGCACGGGAGAGGAACAGTGACCTCCATCACTGAGGTGCAGAAATGCTGGTGCATAACCCAAAGCCAGAGTGAAAAGGAGACACCTTGAGCCTTGAATGCCTGGAAAACCTCTCAGTGTATCTTGAAAGCAGAGCAACGCT
The DNA here is from genome assembly GCA_028020825.1 of Podargus strigoides. NCBI lineage: Eukaryota > Metazoa > Chordata > Aves > Caprimulgiformes > Podargidae > Podargus > Podargus strigoides. The sequence goes on from CM051646.1 coordinate 1,385,062, forward strand.
GTTTTCCTGCAACATCCCCCAACCATAAGACAGAAGAAGGTTCAGAAAGTTTGAATTGCTTCTTTCTGAGGGAGGAAACCATATCTGACCTGTTCCTCAAGGACAACTGAAGTGCAGGAATTGTCCTTTTTTAGGCACTAATGAAAACACATTCCTGCAGATTCCTGAAAGCCTCTGCATGAGGAAAGAAGGATTTCTCAATTTATTTTTTTTTTGCCTGGAACAGTTATGGGTATGACAAGACACCTAGCGCCATCTCTATCCCCAGGACACTAACACCAACCTTCCTCGCACCCATTTAACTTCAGCAAATTTGTTAATGACAAAAAACCCCCGAGCTGATAATCACACGGAGCACAGAGTGCTAAACACAACGTGAACGTGCGACAGAAAACGGGCCAGAAAGCAGTGGGCAGTCAGTCTCTCCTCCTAGAGATAACTTGGAGCCTTGAGCAGACTGCAAGAACCACGAACAAACCGAAGGGACTGCACTGGTGTCACCTGGCCAGACCCTCTGCGGGCAGAGAGCAGCGTGGCTCTGGGTGCCCGCGGTGTTACCCCTGCTGTGGCTCACAGGAAAGCTCAGAGCTGCTGTTCTGGTGTTCTTTGCTAAAAGAGAAACAGGGATCTTTCCTTCAGGAAGCCTTTCCTTCAGGGAGAGTGAGCTGGGGCACGTCTCGAGGAGACGGGCGCAGGTGGGGATATGGGTGGCAGCTCTGGGCTCTGTAAGAGCCCGGCTCGCTTCAGATTATTCCCGTGCCTTTGTGGCTGTGCCTGTTTCTTCTGTGTCAATGACCTGTCAGACCTCTGCCTCTGACAACACCTTGTCCCACGCTTTCTGCATTGGAACAGGGAGAGCCATGGTGAACGAGCACCGAGTTAACCCCGTGGGGACCAACTGAGCAGGTTTGCTCACGTCGGTGCTGCCGAACTCCTCCCTGGTAAGTGAGGCTCTTGCTTGAGACTTTCCCTGGATTTTCACCATTTGTGGCCTCCAGACTCTGCTGCTGAGAGGGAACACAGATCCTTCCTTTGCCACAGGGAGAGCAAACACTGCAGGGACTGCCCGCTCGCTCCTCTCTTCCAGTCTTTGACATCAGGACCTTCCTGACAATGCTGTCACCCTGTGTGGAAGTTCATCCGTGCTCCCCCAGGCTAGCCAGACAAGATGAGCACAAAGCAAAATCCTTTCTGCAAACAGGGGCTTTTCTGTCCTGGTCTGAGGGGAAGCTACTGCCCTTTGTGTGCAGCAGAGTCCTGTGGAGCTCCCCTGAGCCAGCAGGGCTTTGTCCCTGGCTGAGCCAGCATGAATGGCCTTCAGCTTGGACCCATTCCTGACTGTAGCCACTGAATTGGGCTGTGCCCAGAGCTACACAGCACAGCATGTGCATGGAAGGATGTCTGTTGGGGCACACACAGTGTGTGCACAGGTCCCCTGAGCATGTTTTGATCCCAGCTTTGTGCCATCAGCTCCAGAAGCTGGTCCAACAAGCTCTGGCTGTGTCTCCATCCCAGTGCTGTACAAGATACGTTCTAGTACAAAGTTTGTCTTCACATCAGGAGGATGAAAAGCCAGGGGGAGTTTTCATCTCTATTCTGCCTGTTAGTGACATCATTAATTGGGGCTCTAGCCCTAAATAATCCCCCTAATCTGTCAGATCACAGATTATGAAACATGGAAGTGAGGGGCATGAAGACACCCAGAAGCAAATCAATGCTTGGGCTGAAAGACTCCAGAATTCAAGACAGGGAAAGCCCAGCAGAGTCCTACCAACCTTGTGGCTGCCAGCATGTGCAGCAAGAGAAATCTCTCGACTAGAAAGAGAAGCCTGGATAGGTTTATGCAGTTCTGTCTTCTCAAATCTTCCCCTGTGCTTCCCACTGCAAAGATCTAGTCAAATCAGGCAGAAGGGTCATTCCCTGCTGCCTGCTAGTGCTCAAACCAGGCAGCATTTGGTTTTGTTTTGGTGGGTGGGCCCCTTCATCGTGAGGATGGAAGAGGGAAAAGCTTGCTTGGCAGAGGGAGGGACATGCTGTACTGGACTAGATACTTTATTAGGAATAAGCTGAGCTGGTAAATGTCTGCTTTCTATTCTTTATTTTGTTCCAGTTTGTTGGGAACCTCCAAAGTGCTCCAACTACAGACTGTGCCTGCAAAATGGGCTAAATTAGAGGGCTGCTGCAGGGAGATTTTAAGGTGGTTTTGGCCAGAGCGCACTGCTGTAGCTCATAGACAGAATCTGAGCTTTAAATATGGAAAAAGACAACAACCTAGCTTCAAGTGAGGCTGATAAACCACCATGATTTGTTCCATGGCCCCTTGCATCTTCAAAGCAGCATGAACACACAGTAGCTGCATGTGCCTGAACTATGCACTTTGTATGTTAACAGAAGAAACATTTATCAACTTATTTTCTAATTGTTTTAGGGTTTTGAAAGCAGAAATAAGGCTCAGTCTATCCATTTCTTTAGAGATACTTCTCTTTTTCTGTGTGCCCAATCCTCCAGGGAGGCACTGTCTGACTTGCAGCCTACAGACACACAATAATAATGAGAAATAGATCCTGTGAAAGAGACAATCAAAGTGATTCAGCCTGAAACAAGAGGCAGGACTTCACACAAGGCTTTTGGGTGCTCCCTAATCAGTAACAGTAAAGAACAGCCCTCCTAGCACTGCAGAAAGAAGGAAACAAAACACCAGGAATGAACCCAGCACACGTTAAGGCTGGCACAGTGTTTCTGCACGCTTGCAGACCTTTGGGTACAGCAGTTGTCTCAGTCCACAAGGAACAAAATGTGACCCAAAACAGTGTTGGGAACCTATACAGATGGTTAGGAACTGTAAGCACATGAGAGGCTCTAGAAGAGGGGCAGGTTAAAGTACCACAAAGTGGACACAAAGAATCTGCATGACTTTTGCTCGCTATTGATGCCACTCTTCCACTGCTTCATCTCTCTCCTTTTCCAGGAATGCTGTTTGAAGCAGAGGTAATTGGGACTGAGACCTTTTATATAAGCATTTCCAGCTTGTCTGTCAGGAAGGTTATAACAGGGCAGGGCACAAGCACAGCTTTTTCACATTAGGTATTTATTTTTGGGGTTTTTTTTTTTGGCTTCTAACATTTCAGAAGTCATGTGAGGGTGTAAGTGTAACCCAGCTCCTCTGCCCAGCAGCTGAGTGCAGTGGTCTTGCTGCCTTGGCTTCAGATCCAGGTGGCTTCAGGTGACTCATGCTTCTAATTAATGCCCTTGCCTGTCTAAATGAAGCAGTGCTTTGAAGCCAGAGCCAAACAAATTGGTCCCTGGAGAAGAGAATGATGTGTGGCGATGCTAGTTGCATCATCCAAACAGCCCACTCCACCTTTTGTGGAAGGAAACTGGAAATGAAGGGAGCCCCTGAGGACAGGGACATAATACACCTGTGAGTGTGCATCATTAAAGCACTGCCACTGTGCTGCTGGAGAGGCTTGCCAGGGCTTTTCTCTATGTATTTTGTCATTTAAAACCTCTTCCATTTCAAATCAGGTCAGGCTAAACCGATACTGAATACACTGCAGCCCAAGTGAAGGGTTCAGGCAAGAGGGGAATATGTGTTTGCATCACTGAAAGGTTTTTAAATTGCAAAGCTGCCAAAAAAGATTCCTTAAATACCTGAAGGCCAGTATTAAAGCAAATACCTTCCTCCTGCTGGCCCTGGTGCCTGGCTGTCAGGCAGCTGTGGCTGAGATCAGCTTCCCAAGGTTAGAGGCTCACTGCAGTCTGGGCTGATCTGCACAGTCACTCCAAACCTGTCTGGTATTCCCTAGCTCCACAACACGTGTGTTGCTTCATTTCTGAGGTGAAGAGAAAGTGCTATAATTATTTGATTGGTTTGCAGTGGTGTTACTCATTTAGCACATCAGTTCACAGCAGGCTCTCATTGTTTTGTTCCCCCCAGGTTTATCAGAACGTTGGTGTCTGGCTAAGTTCTTTTTGTGTGTCCATCACAGTTTTTCCATATGAGTCAGGTCAAGTTATGGCATGTGCCTGCACCCAGCTGGTGCTGGCAGTTAAACAGCACCAGGTGACAATTTTTACCGTTCTTTGATACTTCAGAAAAGCCAGGAACCAATGGCAGCCCTTTGGTGGCAGGCACTGGTGACATCTCTCTTGTCCTTCATGGAATGACTTACCAGTGTTTTCTTTTTTCCCCCATCTGTAGTTCTAGATGAGCTAGAGATTTTTCTGTCATGGGCCAACACAGTTCAAGAGTTTTCCAGAGTAACTGTGGATGTAAATAACCTAGATAGTCTTGTCTGACTGAATTATTGTGAAACAGATTCTCTGTGATGGTTTTGTGTAACACAAAGCATCAAACTGGTTAATTCCCATCCTTGACAGATGTGAATTACACTCTGCATGGTAGCTGAAAGTTAGTTAAGGCCACTACTGGAAATAATCAGACACCTTCAAATCTGTTATCCTCCCCAGTGCAATGTAAACCACCACACTGGTCACAGAAATGTCACCCTACTGATAGAAAAGCTTTCAGCTCTCACTCCTCCCAGCTCCCCCATCTCTAAGGGCTATGGACACTCACCCTTTCCAGCTTTTCTGGAACATCTGATACTTTCTCAAAACTTCTATTAATCTGAAGATATGACTAGCTTCAGATAATGAAATACATTATTAAATGTATTAATCAACTGCATTCATTCAACTCTGGTAGTAGACAATATAGATGTTTTTAGCAGCTCTGGAGTATTTAAGAAGATTCTTTTGGTGGAGGCTTTGGTTCCTGGGACATACAATGCTGTAGATGACTGTAGGTGTGCTTGGTCAAAGAAATACATGGCCCCCATTTAAAATTATGATGCTATGCTTATTTGCACTCACTGACTGCCTGGTTGTCAAGTCCAACACAAGTGCAGTGAGATCCAGACAGGCAGCAGGAGATTAGTTGGAGCCTGGTGAGCCTTGACAATATTCCAAAGTGCCACTAACCAGTGTGAATGACGGGACATGACACCTCATGCCAGCCAGCCAGCAGCTGGTTATGTTGGTGACATGTTAATGCTGACTGGTATTTGGGGAGGGAAGGAGCCTCAGCTGCTCTTGTGTTGGAATGCAGGGCTGAAGGGTGTTTGAGGGACTGATCATGAGGAATATTCGGCAGCAAGGTCAGTTGTTCAGGTAAAGACACCTGATGTCTCTGTTACAAGAGGATGCTGGCTAGAAGAGGCACAGGCTGGGAGCTGGAAGAAGTGAGATGGGGGCACAGTTCCAGCGAGGGAAACAAGGAGCTGGCTAAAATCCACATGGCTTTCTGGATTATCAGCAGGACATGCACTCCAAACCTTTCCTGCTCCACAGATGGAGAGGGAAACCCAGAGCCAGAAGAGGTGTAGGGATGGCTTAGCTTCCCACAATTGCTGGTGCTTTTTTGCACAACATTTGCAGAGTTGATGCCTTCACTGCTATATGTTCAGCATATTAATTGAGTCCATATTCCCTGGGCCTGGTGGAGAGCTCTCTGACAAGGTAACCTATGCTTTTGTCCCTTTGATGAATGGTGTACCATTTTTAGAGTATCCTCTTGATATCTCTTTCATGGCCCAAAGCAACTAACACATATCTTTTTAATATTTGGAGTGAACTCCTCTCAGGCTTGAATATCCCCAGCCATAACATTTTCTTGTTCATCAGTTTCAGTTTTTGCTCCATCTGGAGTTAGTCCTTGCAAGCACTTTGATTCTGAACTGATCCTGAAATCAGCTACCTGAGGTCCAGGCTACCTCAGCCTTCATTATTCATTTTTTTAATTTATGAATTGAGAAAAATGGTTAAAAACAGAAACTTGGCAACAACAGGGCAAAAGAAATATCCCTTAGACTGAAAAGATGAGAACTGGAGTGTAAGTGGAGCATAAGTTATAAGGATGGTATCTTTCTCTTGCAATTGCAAGTGTTTATTCTGAAGGTACCCCTGCAACTGAACTAGAAGGAAAGAGAAGAACAAGTTCTAGCAGAGCACTTGTGTCACAGGAGCAGTCTCTTCTGGTGCAATGCTCACTCGGCCATCTGTGAAATTGAGAACATTAGAGGTATTCTCACTGGAGCTCCCTGACTCTTCCTAAGCTTACAGGAATGCTGAGGTGGGAAATATTTCTTCCCAGAGCCTGTTGATTGAATCCATGTGGAAGTCTGTACCTGACAATTAGGCTCACATGCCTGGACCCGAGCACAGCTCCCCAGTGAGTTGCTGCTCTGGAAATTTAACTCTTGGCTTCAACCCATTTACGAAGTCTAAACCCCTTCAGAAGAGGTGAGTGGTGCTCGGATCCACAGGTTTCAAGAAAATGCAAAGAAAGCACTTGGGACAGACCTAGGAAGAGGCTTGGTTTGGATCATCTGCTTTGGATAACAAAGAGATCCCTGGGCTCTAGCACGACTGCTGCACGATGGAGACATGCAGAGGTGAATCACACCACAGCTATTTTAGCCTTGTGCTGAGACACTCACTGACAGTGAGGGGTCATCACTGGAGCAGGGGGTTTGGGTCTCTGCAGGACCAGGCTGGCAGCATTCAAGAGACACTGCTGTCTTTATATGAGCAGCCATTTCCACGCAGTGTTAGAGGAAACAATCCTCATCTCTCCAGTTTCAAGACTTGCCCACAGAGAAGTTCCCATTCAAGCCTCTTCAAGAAGCGTTAGTAGGGAGCTGTGTGTCTGGAAAAGGGGGAACTGATCCTGACCTCCTGCTGCCCCCCCGATTTCTCAGCCCCATTTCTTTGACCTTGAGATGTTGGCATCTCAAAGGTAAGCCCAGTCTCTTTGCCAAGTCATCTGTTAAATATTGGGAAAATGTTCAAAGTGAACAACATATTTATCCTTTCAAAGCAAATGATAGGTTTGTTTCAAACCAAGCCCCGTTCTGCTGTGATTTATTCTTGTCTATATCTCTCTTTCCTTTTTTAAAAACTTATTGAATGCAGGTGATGTATTTTTGACATGATTGATTTTGACCTGAATGTGCCTGAGCTAAATGAATCAACGTTGCCAATTTCCCCTGCCTGTGACTAAAGAACAGCCAAGCTGATAAGGGCATTCTTCTTTCAATTGAAGTGGTGTAGGAATAGCCCTTGTTTTCCAGCTGAGGAGTCATCTGCATTGTGTCCAACTGCACTCTGTGAAACAGGGGAAGTTTCATAGAGCAAAACCAGGGGTGTTGTATTTCCTTTGGATTCAGCTTTCACCTGTTCCAAGGCAGTTTAGTCCAGGCTGAAAGTCAGGTGGATTGAAACTCACTGCTTTCACCCCTTATGGCTGTAGCTCTGAGCTGCTGGGAGCCAGGCTGCTCATGAATATCTCCATCTGTCTGGAGGCACTGGCCTTGTGGTGAGGAAGTCTGTTGTCCTGCACACTTTCACCTTCGTATCACAGCCTGCAGAGGTCCAATTGAACAACTCAACGTACTGTTGCCTCTCTGAGCTGATGTCCTTGGGGGTTTTGTTTCCTGGCAGACAGCTGCACCTTGGAAATGGAAGGTTCCCAGGTTAAGGGTGGGTGCCTAAGACAGGACCAGTGCTGTTTGCCCAGTTTTTAAGCAGAAGGAGGGGAATGCACTGGGATCTGTACTGGTATTGAGCAGCATGGAAACTGTAAGCACTGTCCTACCTGTGGCCCAAATATCTGCTCACAGGAGTAAGAGGTGTTTGGGGTCTGTTTCCCTTGGGCTAATGCAGAAGTGAAGAGTGCCTTCCTCCCTGGGCTTTGTGCTGACCTGCTCGTCCCACCTCATGGCTGACGAAGATCCCTTTAGGGCTGAGGTTTTTCTCATTTCCTTTCTGATGAAGCTGTATCAGAACTGCACTCTGCCTGGTTATGACACAGGCTCATGGATTTTTCCTTGCCTAGCTGCTACCTACTTTTCTTCCACTTTTTGACTCTTCTCCAAGTGTCCGAGTCACTCCCTGTCTCCCAGTAGCTCTTATTGGTCATGTGGATGATGAATCTGCTCTTGGATCTTACTACTCCTTGCTTCTTGTTTTACTTCTGTGCAAGTTTTATGTGTCAGCTCCCAATTCCACTTCGTTCAGTCTGTTCTGCTCTGCAGAGTGAACACTGAGCTGCTTGCCTTTCCATCTTGAGTACACATAGGAAACCAAGAGCATGTTTCTATAGAGAAGTTTATCAAGCAATTATAAACTGAGGTTCCCAAAGATGAGGTTTTTTGCTGGAAAACAGTTTCTGGAGCCAGCCACTGGAGGGAGCAACTGGAAGGAGGCTGGACTTGGGCAATACCAGTTCAAATGCAACTTAAAAACACCTTGCGACTCACAGTCGGTCCTTTCTGCCAACAGGCAGGTCCACGACTTGAGGAGGGATATAAATACATAAGGAATGGGGATCTTAAAACCTGCTGGTTTCTCACAGAGAAAGCCCAAGTAATGAAAGTCATCTTGTCAGGGACCTAAGGATGAAAAGCAGCTCAGGTCTGGTTCAACCACAGCATTTGCTCCTAATGCAGCAATGCACAGTGGTGTGATAAAGGCAAGGGGAAGAAAGAAGAGGTAAGTATTCAGGTAAAGAAGTGTAAAGCAAGTGGAGGATTGAGTGGCAGTGCCCAGAGGAAATGGCCACACTCTCCCAGAGGGTGCTCCCATCTCTGCCTGGGATCCTGGGGGTGCACTTGCACCAACAGGAGGAATCAGAGTGGTCTGAGTTACTCACTTGCACCTCACCGTGTGGAAAGTCAACCACAGCAGTGCCACTGCATTTTCTGCTCCGTTGTTTCTCAGTCAGGGCATTTCGTATTTCTGGAAAGTTTCCTGCTCCCTCCTTCAGGTGCTGGTAAGAAGCCCAGTCAGATGAATTTATGTGGAGTGAGACTGAGATGTGAAAGTGTAAATGCAGGTCAGAAGCATAAACGCTCAACATCCTTTCAGTTCTGTGCTGCAGCCTGGTGCCCTGCAGCTGACCCAGCCCTGGGGTTTATTTTGCAAAACCAAACCCCAGAAGGCATGGCTTTGCAAGTGTTTTAAAAGGCAGCACTCATTTTTGCCTCTTCTGGCTGTATCCACTACTTGCAGATGGAAATTTCTCTTCCTCCCTTCCCATATAACTCCTCTCCTCGAGCTGCAGATGAGCCCCCACAGGGATTCGATATTGCTTTAGCACCCACCATAAATAAAACCTGCTTTCAAGGAGAACAAAGGCAGCCATGTGGGGTGGGAGAGCAGCCCAGCCAAGGCTAAATGACAGGCTGGACGAGAGGGCAGATGCAGCTCCATGTGGCGAGTGACTGGCCAGCTCAGGCTGGGCCCCACGGGGCTGGCAGAGGGACACCTGGCTCAGAGGAGGGCTGCTCAGTATTGATTTCACACCAGGCACACACAGATGCACATTTGCTTAAACTAATTAACAGGGTAGAAGCTACCTCCTGTCTGGCTTTGCTGATGGCTGGCATGAGCTCATTTTTGTATGGGTTTATTAGCTCTGATAGCTGATCTTATCTAATTGAATTATCTCCTAATGATTGCACTTTGTATATGCATTAGGAAAAACGCAACTAGAAACCCCATGCCACTTAGCTTTACTCCTCCTGAAAGAGAAGCAAAGCTTGGTCTATTAACTTTGGCAATGCATTATTAGGGAATTTGAGGGCCTGAGTTCAGGGTAAATGACACAGAGAAAGGATTCGTGGGAATTCAGGCCAGGATGCAAGAGCCACCTCAGAGTGGGAGCCGAGATGCCTTCTCAAATGGATGAAAAAAGGAATGGTTGAGAAATGGTGATAACAGTAACAGTAGACCTAAAGAAACATAAACCCCAATATCCACAGCTCCTAAGGTCCTTCAGCACATGGATATGTTTGGACTTGAAGGGTGAACTGCTGGGAAGTGACAAAACAAAATGTGACAGTTCATGACAGGAGAGAGAGGAGGAAACAGAGAGAGGTGATGAGCAAGCCATGTGAGAACAGAGACTGCAGGACTGTCAGGCTGGGAAAACAGTGCCAGTTCCCACACTGAATGGGAAACAACTGTCAGGACCAGGGGGGAAAAGCCACCAACCCACCCAAACCCATAAATAAATTCTCCATCGAAAGTTCAAGGAAAACCTGAGGATTTCACTGAATTCCTCCTCGGAGCAGCTCATGCCAGGGAAGCACTATCAAGACCCAGATGTTGGTGTGCCTTGGGAAGGGAACGCTGCCACCCTAACAAAACGTGTCACTTGGTTTTCCTGTCGCATGCTCAGGAGCAGGGGCTGTCTCCTGCACCCAGCACAGTTGGGAATTTCTGTGGTAACAGAACAGACTCCTCAGTCTGTACACACCTAAGGAAATGTCAGCTTCCCTGAGTTCTTCTGAAGTTTCCCAAATGGCACTCGGGTGCTGACATATTCTGCAGGTGCTGAGTCATGCCAGAAAGCAAACTGAAAAAAGGGAGAGGGACTGAGAGCAGGGAGAAGCCAGACATTTCCTGGGGATGTTGTAGCTGCTTTTCTATGGGCCGTTTGCACCACCCTGTAAAATTATTCAGAGAATGAAATCCTTAGCATCAAGTCATCAACATCTTTTGAAAAACCCATTAAAAAGGACTAGTTAACATTTTTATTTCCATTCTGGGACCCTTCCTGGTTTCCCTTCCTGCCTTCTCCTGTTCATGCTCATTTTTTCTGTAGTGTGACAGGTAGGTGAAAGAAGACTTTGTCTGTACTCAGCACAGCTCTCTGCATGGAGTGTGCAGTGTCTCCCCAAGACCTCCCCACACCCCAGGACAGGTAATCTGGAGCAGTGATGCTCTTGTTCACATGGGGCTGTATTTCCATTTGCTGCCTGAGTCCCTGAGCAGCCCAGTGCAGCCTGGCCACAGTATTGCTATAGAAACAAGGCAGCAGCAAGAGATGTGCTGGAATCTCTGTGTCTGACTGAAAATAGCTCCTGCCTACCCGGCGTGCTGGAGCCTTTAACAGCCTGACCTTTCCACTGGAGCCTCCTGTGCTTTGTGGCAGAGGCACACTGAGCTCTCATCTGGCCCAATTAAAACTCGGTGCTGCAGCCAGCCATCGTGCTGCCAGCTGGATTCCCGAGGTGGCTGCGTGGGGACGTGGTAAATGAAGAGAGTGTGCTGGACCATATCCCAAGAGATACTGTCCTCCCTCCCACCTGCCTCTGACCTCAACCCAGGCATGGCAAAGAGATGTCTCAGCCCAAGGATAACAGAGGACAGAGAAATCCTGGTCCAAGCCTGAGCATGAGCTGCTCTCTGCACCCCTCCCCAGCTGCAGAATGGAAGGAATCCCACCCCCTCACAAGGTGCCTGGATGTGCCTGTGTACCTGCATACACTGGGCTGTAACACTGCAGACCTTGCAGCAGGGAGCTGCCCCTTCTCAGGGCTCTGGGCTTGTTGGCTGAATGCAGCTGGGCTCACATCGCTGCCCATCACCATCAGGAGCCAGCCAAACGTAACAGCAGCATCCCTGCTGGATGCTCTCTAGCTGAGAGAGGTCTGCCATTGAAACCTCTGGTGAAACAGCTCTTCCAAGGAAGCCTGTGGCTCCTGGGCCTTGGCAGGATTCAGGTCTCCCAGGCTTTGGATTGTGGCTGCACCACTGCTAAAAAATACCTTGGTGTTTGAGGCATATGTCAGACAACTGTGGGATCCCAGAGAGCCCCAGTTTCTATTCCTAGGACAGCCTGAGTCATGGAACCTGTGAGACAGAGCCACCTCCCACATCCCACCAGGGGCTTTCCTTTGGTCTAAATCGGGATGACAAGCTCAGACTCTCTAAGAAAAGAGACAGAACTTCATCATTGCCTCTTCTGCATTCACCAGCTGCTGCCTTCCATGATGGGCAGGACTGGCACCACGAGTGAGCCCCGCAGCACCCCTGGCACCCCCGGGCACAGCCCTGCCCTGCTCCAGGACCTGCTGCCCTGCAGCTGCGAGGCGACTGCCTCCTGGAGCAGAGACAGCAGCAAGAGCAGTCCAGGATTAAATGTCTCCCTGCAGCTGAGAGCTAGAGAAGATTTGGAGAAATTATTTATAAGCAGCCGCCAGATTTAAGTCTGGTACCCCATAAAGCTGTGGGGTTTTTTCCCTCCGGCTTTCAGAATCAGATGGATTTCTTCATCCATCAGCTAAAAGAGAGGAACATTCATGCTGCCTCCAGCGTAATTTCCTTAGGGCCCAGCAGTGTCAGCTCTCACAGGACTGCTTTCCCTTCCATGCCTTGGAAAGGAGGGGCAGGCAGGCACCCACACACAGAAGACAGACAGTGTGTTTACAAAAACCTTGCTGCTTGAAGAAGGCAGGCTGAACATTTCATTAAAAGAAGATGCCCTCTGTTTTGACATATCTTTGCCTCTTAAATTATTCAGTTTTTCTCAATGATAAATCAATCTCTCTTTGGGCTGTGGGGATTAATTTTTTTTTCCCCACTGAAAGAACTGGAAAATTATTGCAAGTCTTATTCTAAAGAAGGGTTACTTGGAAAGCTTCTCAGCAGTGGAGACCAAAAGCACATTCCCTCTCTTGTGCAGCTCCCATTGCAATAGTCTGCAAGTGGGCAACGCTCAGGGAGCCACAGCAAATGGCCACAGCAATCACAGCATGAATCAGTGACTGACAGGGGAACCAGGCCAGTCTTGATGACAGGATTATTCTGTGGGAACAGAGCTTTGACTTGTTATCTCCCGAAAATCCGCGCTGCCAAATCCTGCCCTGTGTATTGTGAATACTACCTTCTCTCTAAGCCAAATACTCACTGGGCATGTTAGAGCAAGTTGATGAGAGCTAATGAGGCTGGGCTGATTTATTGAAACCAGCCTGCTTGGTTTTTTCTCTCTGGAGCTGCTATAGAGAAGGGATAAACGCGCTGACGTCACTGGCGTGGGGCTGATGTAAAGCCAGGGAGAGGAGTGGCAAGCACACACTGTTTAATCAGATGCTCTGGCTGCAGATCTGCTTGGCATCCCCTGTTTGTTTCACTTGTCTCAGAACAGGAATTGCCAGCACTTTGGTCAGTGCAGTGGAAAGTCTTTTTCTTCCAGTGCCGGGGCTGTAAAACCTCCTCGAGCTTCCTCTGTCACACTGCTTCTGAAACACCCCCCAAAATGCTCCTGGGAAAAGTGCATCAGCGAGTTCTCCCCCCTCTCCATCAGCCACCGCGAGCCAGAGGGACCATTTCCCATGTCCCTCTCTGCAGGGCAGCTTGCCAGGCTGCTGCCCAGCGCCCTGTGCCTCCTGCCCTGCCCCAGGCTGTGAGCACTTGGACCAGGGGCTCCATCTGCCACTGTGCAGTCCCTCTCTCAGACATCCAGCCAGAACTTTAAGGAAATAAGAATGGAGTCTGCAGCTATCTGAAGTGCCTCCAAGCTGCCTAGCTGGTGGCTTGGATAATTTATATTGCATGAGCAGCACTACTCCCCCTGGGAAGCTTAGGACTGATAGAGACATTCTGACACATGCTCTGCGTTGGTGTTTTCTTTCACTACTTCATCTGCAAATGGTTCACCTCTTGTTTGTGTTTCATCTGAAGTGTGACACAGTCGGGCCCAGGCAGGGTCACCGTGGTGACTCAGTCCAGCAGAAAGAGAAATGCACTGTGGATTCTCTGCTGCTTGGTGCTGCAGCATCCTTTGCACTGTGCATGTTTGGTACACTGCACAACAGGAATCTCTCCCTGGTTTTGGCTTTCAAGGTCTTTGGCAATATAAATAAATCATCTCATAAAATAGAAAAAAGGGCAGAGAGTTTTCCTATAATGAAGACTCCAGTGGAATATTCATCCTGAAGCCTGTTCACTGCCAGTCTTGGTGGCCACCACAAAACATTAAGGCAAGTGAGTAATTTCTGACTTACAAAGGTATGAAGTCATAGGCTAATTAATAAAAGCCCTTAGATGTGAGAGCTTCGTGTTCAGCAAACTCACCTGCATTTCTTTTGCCACTCTTCCAAGGCCAGCTGACCCTGGGGGTTGCACAACCAGCTGCTTACATCTGCATCCAAAACCTGGTCCTTTGAAGAGGTACTTTCTAAGAGGGTCCCCTTAACTTAGGAGAGACCTGGTTCAATGTGGTGCTCCTCCTCCCCTAGTATGCTAACATCAACTTTTGTGTGGAGGAATTTCTGGCAACAGGTTACCTGCATTCTTATTTTAAAAGAATTTTTGCAAGGGAGCACCTATTGTTGTGAGGCTGTTCATGCTTCATTGAGAGTATTACTATTTCTCCTTCTGTTTGTTGTGTTATGTTTCATTTTCCCTCCTCTCTTGGTTTTAAGATGCCCTTTGGTGAGTTCAGCTAGTGTTCAAGTTCATTTATTCCTACAATTGCAAACCCAATTGAAGCCAGGCAGGAATACTTCCACTTCATGGTCCAGTAACGAGCTCTATCCAAATTGTGCTGCCTTGAGAGTACCCTTTTTAAGGAAAGACACACAGCACCTGAATTGACCAGGTGTTTTAAAGTGTGATGGATTTAAATCTTGGCTTCCACAGATTTAATCTTCTGTTAAACTCCTATTTTTATTCAGCCCTATAAGGTCACATACTCGAGAGTGATTTCTCATTTCCTATTAAACATGTCACGGAATTTGCTCCTTTTGCACTTTCCTGACCTAGGCTGTGATTAAACATCAAATATTTGGGCAGGTGTCCAGGAACAACTTGTATTCCAGGCTTCACCAGCGGTGCTGCTTTACATTTGGATGTGCAGGGACAGTCCACTCTGAATTCAGCCGTGCCAGAAACCAGAGCTGCCAATTGCAAATTCTGGCTGGGGCAGCCACACGACTTTCAAACATATGTTAAATTCAATGTGAAAATTAGCATTATTGGTCCCAATATAAACAAGAGGAGAGAGGAAAGGCTTTGCATTTACTGCTTCGTGGGGTTTGAGGTAGTAGGAAAATATTCCAACATAGGATTGTTTACCAGAGCAGCACTCCCAACTTTAACGTACTCCAGATTTTTTAAAGCATTTGTAGTAACAATGATCCAGATCTATATCTTAGAGAAGCCAAAGAGAGTCTTTCAGTTGGATTCTACTGAGCCATATCCTTAGCAGGCATAAAGTGGCCCTGCTCCAAAAAAATTAGCAGAGCTGCAAGCGTTGACACCAGCTAAGGATCTGCCCATATGTGGGTTTGGATAAATACTTTGATTTTATATTTTCCAAGCATTGTGCAAAACGTTGGCTAATTAGCAACATTTGTTTTTGAAAGGCAGCTAAAATAGTAACTGTATTTATATATCCCTGTATAGAAAAATAGATGCAGAGTGGGAGGAGAGAGCCTAATGGATGTAATCTTGAGGAATGAAGAAGCAAAACTTCAGTTTTTCGGGCAGCAACAGATTCCTTCTGCAGCCTCCTGTAGTCAGATTCCAGCCCACCTCTTTGCAGACCTTAGACTGCTCTACAGACTTGTCTTTCCATTCAGAACGAGCAAGACAGCGATCCTTAAAGAAAGGCCAAGGGGCTTTTAAGCCATGTATTTTTGTAATTAATGTGTTGGTCCACACATTTTAGGAAGTTGGGATATTGAGACTGCTGTAGAACTGTTCTGCTAACTTTTGCACAGAGAACCCAAACAAAGCCTAAGTCAGCCAGTGTCAGGAAGAGTGAAATTTCCCTGAGGTACTCACATACTCTCTCTACTTTAATAAAAAAAAGGAGGAAAGCAAAAGCATCTTTGTCCTGGCTCAAAGAAGAACTGGAGTATTTTGGAGCCACATTATTCCAGGCGCTGAGTTGGTTATTTCGGTCTTGCCTGTGTTCTATTTTGGTTCCTTGATTTATCACTGATATAGCACGGGGATGAACTGTATCCTCTACTTGTTCTCTGCTTGCCTCACACTCTGTTGCTGCCCATGCCTGCCTGAGGATAGCAACTTGCAAGGTGAAGACCACAACAGGTTGCACAACTCGTCTCATTTCAAGAGGTGCTGCAGAAGCAGGCAAAGTCACAAGTGAGATGGGCAAATATTTACTCTAGGTTTGTTTGTGTGGAGCCTGATACGAATCCCCACGCAAAGCCAGCTATTTATCAACTGAAAAACTATTCCATTGTGAGTCCCTGCTCCAGGACCAATATTTGGTTTGAATATTATGTGTATACACTTGTAAAATAAACAGGCTTGTTTGCATAGGCATCTAGGCTCTGGGAGACAGCACGTCAGATAGACTGTTTTACTCATTTCTCACTTTCCATACACAACTTTTGGGAAGAGAATAAAAATTGAGCCCACAAGTACAAATCTTCAAGGGTGAGAAAGAAATGAAGCTGTGCACTTATGAAGAGGCCTCTGGCTTGTATGAGTGACACAGGCACAGTAGCTGTCATTGCTTCCAACAGAGAAGACCATGGATTTGACCTGCATTTCCCTCACCTGTCACCCCCGTGTGAAATTCAATAGAATTTCCTGGTTTGGGACTGCAGTGCTTTCACCCAAAGAGGTAAGCACAGAAAAGAACAGAGTATTTCAAGTTGGAAGGGACCTACAACGATCATCTAGTTCAAGTGCCTGACCAAAGGTTGGTTCCCTTCCACTCTCTGCCTACTTTTCTTCCCAGGACTGCAGCAAGGCAGTGCATTTCCTCTGCTTGCTTCCATGGGTTGCATGCTGCGTGGCTGAGGGAACTCCAGATGCTCTGGAACGTGGTATTGTGCATGGTCAGTGCTTTAAAGGTCATCTCTAAAACGTATGTTTCCAAACAGCCTTTCAAACAGCTGCTCTGAGCTGGGCAGCTCTCCCATTGCAAGCTTCTGCCTCTGTAAGTGACTGTGATTCAGGATAATCTTACTCCTGATGGCTTTTCCCGAGTTCTTTTACAGCATCATGCATCTGCAATAACCCTTTCGAGCTCGTGGGTTTGCTCTGGTGCACACCAGGATCCCAGGGAGAATCTAGCTTGGGATTTTCATCTCTTCCGCAGACTTCACTTGCACTTTATCATTTGCATCTGTAGGCTACAGTGCTCACTGCAGTCTGGGCAGATGTTTTAAAGGATGTAAAGGGTATGAGAAGAAGAATCCAGCCATGTCCTGCTGGACTCGCTGTCTTCTCTACGTCATCCCTGTCTCACTCCCAGGGTCCCTCAGGGAAACTATTCGAATTATGTTTGCTTTGATGAGACAAATGTTTCTTTCCCAGTAGTTTGAACTGCACTATTAGGAAGCCTGCTTAGAGCCCTAATTAAGGTTTCTGCCACTTAAATCAAGTTGAAGATCGTGCAGAGTACTGAGTAATAAGACCCTGTTCTCTACAGCAGCTTTTTTTTTTTCTACATAAAGGAAAATAAATTACATTCATGCAACTCTCCAGCCTGTTGTGTGTTTTCCAGCAGTGTTTGATGCAAATTCTCAGGGTTTGAGCTCTTTTCTGTGCCAGGGGACAGAAAAGGAGGAGGGAGTGAAACATACTGCCCCTTACATGCCGAGATGAGACACTTGAAAGAGGAAAGTCCTTATCTATGTGCCAGAAAGGCTGTAGCAAGTGTGACCTTGCTCCCTAAAACTCCCATTCAACCTGCAAAACTTAGCATGCCATCTGGATTCCAAACCTTACTTTGGATGCTCCTGCTGCAGGGATGTCCATGCTATCTTCTTGGCTGATAAACAAGGTGGTCCTCAGAATATGATCAAGGCCACTCTGCTGTTGCCATGATGGAGGTGTATTTTTTGGCTGATTTATTCGTAATTTCATTTCTTCTTTTTGTGGCTTGGGAGGAATTATCTTCTCTTGGCTCTTATCTTTCTGGAAAGCAGCAGGTGTTTTCAGTGTCTCTAATTCTTTAGGGTAAATATATTTGTTGCTTTACCTATAGCTACTGCTTAATAGTTACTCCTGTTTATGTTATGGCTGGGATGTGCTGATCTCCATCTGGTTTTGTTTCCAGATTTCATTCCACTTCCTTATGTAAGGAAGAGCCAGTAAATCTCATTTCAGTGAGTGTGTTCAGAATGAATTCACTTCTAAGTCTCTTTACAGACTTTTGGCTTTAGTTATTGTGTTTACACCTCCAAATAAGTAAAATTTTTTCCTCTTGCACAAGAGTAATGTTGTTTTCAAAGGATGTTAGAGCTCGACAGGATAACTGTAATAGTGCCTGGGAGAACTATCGGTGAACCAGAGCTGGGCTGTGGATTCCCCTCGGTAGCCTGTCCTGTGCCTTGCACAGGAAACCACTTTTTCTTCAGTGTGCCTATATTTCTTTAGTGTCATGGTATTCTAACTGAAATATTGCTTCTTCCTCTAGTAAGCAATTCTTTTTTTTGTGAAGCATTTCCCAGGTCACCAGGACTCAGCTCATGGGCTCTAGCTGGTACTGACTTTTCATTTTTCCTATTTATTTGCAGACTTCAGTATCTCTCCAGGCCTTCTCTGAACAATGTAAGTGGGTCGATGAGAACAAAACTCTCCAAACGCCAGCGCCCTAATTAATGTTAAAAATTGAAGTGCTAATTGTGAAATGGCATGTGATTCCTCTGTCTCCATTCAAAAGCCCTTTATCAGTGTGCTTGAGGCATGGTTTTGCTTTGTTTTGAGGCTGCAAAGGGGGATTTCATGAACCTAATAAAATACAGAACTATGTTAGGGGGTACCACCACATGCTGTGACAACAGACACCTTAGTAGGTCACACACTCCGATAGTGTTATGCACTTGGGAAAATTATGCTGCAGAGTGAAGAGCACCTCTGCTCCAGCCTTGGCCCATTGAGGCACAGCCAAAGAGCACCAAGGTGCCTTAGGGTGCTGATTCCTGGAGCAATAAATGACACTGGTAGGCTTTGAAACCCAAATACTAAGCAGTGAAGCACTGGCTGCTCAACTGCATGACTTGAGAATGGTGGGAGAGCTGCTCCCTTGCATCCACTGTATGAAAGCAATGCAATGGCTTTCAAGTCTTGGAAACACTGACGCTAGGGAATTTATGGTCCTTTCTTCCTTCGTCAGCTAGACTTGAAGACTGTTTTTTCCCAGTGACTCATCACGTGCTTTGTATCATTTGATGCTTTCAGCGATAAATAATCCATGACCTCATCTACCAAAGAAAGCAACTCTAAAAGAAAATCAGTTGTGCTTGGCACCTATTGGGAACAGAAAACCTTTGGTGGCATAGCAATGAATTACATCCATGGTTTTAGACCTTTTTTGGCCGATACCTGGTGCCAGAGAATTCCAGAGCATGAAATAATTTCTTCATGTGGTGTGTTAGTCAGGGATATCAGAGACTTCTGCATCAGCAGGACAATATATACTGCACTTCCCTGTGAGTCATCAAACCTATTCCCAGCTTTGTGCTCCGTCGTGTGACCTTGAGGAAATCATTCTGCCTTTCTCTGCTATCTTATCCCTCACCCAGCTATTTTGCCCTTCTGGCTGTTTGTGGCAGGGTCTTTTCTTACACTTTACCCGTAAATCATCTGGTGCCACAGGACTAACCCTTGTTTGGCTCTAGACCTCTTTTATAGGCTTCTAGAGAGCATGAAAAATAACACCAAGGTATAGAATATCAGCACAGACACAATAAAAATGAGATCTGCTTGAAAACAGAGATACTTCCTCAGTAAAGCCCTGCTTTGTGAGGTGTTAAATTAGATTAGGCTTTGGAGAATAATGAAGGAAATCCAAAGTATTGTGGGTCCTATCCAGGGCCTTACACTGTGCTCCCAATATGCTGCTGTCTCATCACAAAGGAGCTGATCTTTGGATCATCCTGGTTCAGGATACCCCCTCCCCTATCACAATGTCCAGGAACTCAGAAAGAGGCCTTGCTGCTTATAAATCAGAAATATTTGGTATGAAAGTACGTCCCTAAAGAATAAGGACCATAACCCTGGATCTGAAATAACTGAATAGCAGTCTCCTGAGAGCCTCTCTGCCCCAGCCCATCACTTACTCCTCTGAACAAAGCAACAGCCGCTTCCTAGGAGTTTTGGCACAAGCCTGCCTTGTCCTGGCACTGTAGGACTTTGCTTACATTCATTAGTGCTGTATTACATTTGCATAAGCACTGTCTCTACAAGCATGGCCCTTTATCACTGTGATTCATGGAAATGACACAGTGGATGGTTGTGCTAACTTTGCCTTGAAATTAGGATGATTTATTCATTAGGGGGTTCGCTATGAAGCCATTGCCATTGCTGTTGTGTCTGCATACAATTAGAAACAAGGGTTGTGTAAGAGAGGTACAGAGCAGGATGAAAGGCTCCTGGGGTCCTCCCTTGTCTGTACTCTTCAAAGTGTGCAAGTAGAGGGCAGGAGAGGAGCAAAGCATGGCTCAGATGCACTGACAGAAATTTGGGGGCACAGAGGAGATCATTATGAATTCTTGTGGTGTCTGCTGTAATTTCATTAGTTGTGATGGATTCTGATTATGCCCACGTTGTAATTTCCATTGCTGTTCAGCATTAGTCCACTTAACGTCCGCTGTCTGTGGAGTGTTTCCAAGCAATTAGTATTCTCATCTTTTACCCAAGGGGTCATGGGTTACAGTGCATTACTGAGAGGGATGGGCTGGAAGGAGGGAGAGTGGGGCCAGCATCTCTTCTGCAGAGAGGATAAAACACAACTCAGCTTGCTACAGAGACATTTACGTGCTGCTGTCCCACCTGCTGAGCTCCACAAGGGTGACCTGGAGGTTCACACCCTTTCTTTTTCAGATTAAATCCTAGCTCCATCTCCTAGTTTCTCTGAAAGACTGCTGTGGGAGAAAGACCTCAAAGAGGCTTATTTCCACGTCTTTAGCTGAAATTCACTTTGTGCTTTCTGGAACTGGGCTTTGAAGATCCAGGCCAGGATGGCAGTGGGATGTGTAAAAGAGTGCTAGGTGATCCCAAAACTCGTGAAATTGTGTTTAATAGAGACACAGCTCACTTAATGCACTCCCTGTGCTTTAGTCTTCCTGCCACCAGAGACCATATTGGACACAGAAACACCCCCTGACCTTCTCTGGTCCCTCTCTACTCCTGAAGCAGGCCTTGGGTGTGTTCCCAAAAGCATGATGTTGGCTGAAACCATCAGCATTGTCTGGCTCAGGGAGGCCGTAGGGTTATTGCCACTCACACACTAAAGCAGCCTGGAGATACCTCCTACACACCTGCAAAGAGCAGATGTGTCACCTACACACCTGCAAAGAGCAGATACGGCACCTACACACCTGCGAAGAGCAGACGTCACCTACACACCTGCACAGAGCAGATACGGCACCTACACACCTGTGAAGAGCAGATATGGCACCTACACACCTGCAAAGAGCAGACACATCACCCCCTTCAGCGCTGCGGGGTCTGCGGTGGTGGTGGGGAAGCAGCAGTGATGTCTGGCTGCACAGGTCTGTCCTGGATGACCCTTCCAATCTGATCCCTTATTCACTCCCTTTTGGAGCTGAGGCTGATGCCCTGTTTGCTCCCCAAGCTGTGCATGGTGGTGGTGGAGAAGACAGGATTCCTGAGGACAGTCTGGGGGTGTTAAAGGGAGGTGACAATGAACAAAAGAAAAGGGAGCAGGACACTTCACACTTTCTCTGATCCTTCCCTTCACTTTTTTTCCTTTCAGTCCCTAGCTCAACTGAGCAAAGCCCAAGGTGCCATGTGGAGTGTATTAGCTGTGTGGAGACACGGTGCAAGTGCTCCCATGCTGAGCAGGGCTCCCACCAGGCTCCACCAACATCCATGTAAGGAGAAAAATCTCTGTTTCCAGCAACATGGCTGGCATGGAGGGGGAGGCTGGGGAGCAGATGAGGAGGGAGGCCTGCTTTCAGATCCCTGGTGTGTGCATGTCTGCACAGGAGCTTCCCACGAGCATCACTAAATCACCTGCGCACTGCTGGCAGGGTGAGAAGAGTGTGCTGCAGTTCCCTGTGCCACCTGAGCGGGCAGGGGCTGAGTGATGATTTTTGCAGTGTGCACATCATTCTGTGGGACACATTACCTGGAACATCAGCTGTTGTCTCTTATCGAGGGACCCCAGCCTGGCCATCCTGGGAAGAGCAGTGTACCACCAACTTCTCACAGTATTTTGCTATCAGGAAGCAACAGCTTGCCAGGAGTATTTTAAAACGTCTGTTGGTGGAGAGGTTAAACCCAAATGTTCTTCACATCCTTTCATTCAGTAATAAATCGTGTTGCTCTTCCAAATGCTCAGTCTGTTTCAGGGACGAAGTGTGAACAGTGCCATCAAAACGCAACCTGACCTCTTTGTGTGCCAAAACACATTTCTTTCTCTCCTGGGATGCGGTTACGATTTGACAGGAGAAAGTAAAACATTTCTTTCCTCTTGCAGAGAAGTGTTTTACAAGATGCTTACCATTATTTTTTGCTCCCTGTGCTAACCAGCAGAGTTTCAGAAGCTGGGCTGAGCCTGGCAGCCTGCAACGGAGCCCTCAGAGCCTCTCCCTGCACGTGCAGAAACACAGCTTGAAAATCACTGCCGTGCTCTCTCCTCTCTCTTTGGCAAGACAGTTTGCTTGCTTCTCCCTCACGTGAAAGCTTCTGGCACTGAGGAGAGAGGCATGCTGCCTCCTTGATCCGTGAAGCTTTCTCACAGAAGGGGTCAGGGAATTGAGCCTGCCAGGAAAAGAGCTTTGGGAAGTGCCTGCTAATCTCAGCTCCTGCTGTGCTGGGGCAGCACCAGCAACTGCTGGCCACGCGTTCCAGGTTCAGTGAAGACATCAGCCTGCATATGCCATGTGTATCCCAGGAGATCTGTCACATGCTCACGTGGCAGAGTTTCCTTGGGAACACATCTTTCGACCTGGGGAAGCCCTCGCAGCTTTCCTTGTGTTAATTCCTCTCTCATTCTCGCGCTGCTCCTCCTCTCTCTGGCAAAGGACAGGGCACTTCCCTGAGCTGCTCACGCAGCCAGTGAACGGAGCTGACATCCAGCATCCCAGCCCAGTCCTTCAGCAGTCCCCAAGCCAGCTGGTCCAGCCACATCTCCCTGCAGAGCTCCTCACCCAGCGAGCAGTTCTGCAACTCCCTTTGCAAACTGCAGTGCGATTCCTTGTTCCTGGTGAACTCTGCTGCTGTTCAATGCCACCACGTGTCTAACAGCATTAAACACTATTTCTAGGCAGCTATCAGATGATGTTGCCAGCAGGTACTGCAAATATTTTTGACATGAAGCAACCACACAAGGAACAAGGTTACCTAAAATTGCCATTAAGCCATAAGGAAGCAACGCAGCCCTTGAAACTGCACACAGCCCACAGAAAGCAAAGTAATCGATGTCACTTGCGTGTGACTGAGCTGGGTGAATCACTTTGTCACATTTGGTTTGTGCACAGGATGGCAATGAAAATTGTTTCAGTTTCTTCACACAGAGAGGCTTTGTTTATTTTAATAAGATGGATTTTTTTGGTACATCCCTCCCCCAATTTAAGAGATCGAAGCATAGATATGACAGACTGACTTTTCTCAAAGCCTCTGCAAAGCTCCCCCAGCAATCTCGTTATTAGGACCAAACAGGATTTGTAAGTAACAGCTCAAATGTTCTGTCTGACTGCACAAGTCAAGATTTTAGAATGGTTACTTAAAAATATGTAAGTACCTAAGGATTCAGATAAGCCTTCGGTGAGTTCTTCACAAGCACCTCTGGGAATTAGATATCTAACTGTACCTGAACGTGTTTACAGGAATGTGACCCCTCAGGCCCAATTAATTTTGTCTGCACTTAACACAGGATGGAAAGTGTCTTTAAAGGCACTGGTCTGCACCAGCTCCTGTTATCTCTGACCTGCCTTTGAGGTTTTGTCACCTGGGTAATCAGACACCATGCAAGGAAATTATTTTTCTGCCAGGGTATAAGGGAGAAGGC
Organism: Podargus strigoides; assembly: GCA_028020825.1. Lineage (NCBI taxonomy): Eukaryota > Metazoa > Chordata > Aves > Caprimulgiformes > Podargidae > Podargus > Podargus strigoides. Next base: position 1,408,874 of record CM051646.1, read on the forward strand.
TTAATACTGACACCTTATGAGGAAGCCTACAATAGCTACAAGACTCTTGTCCACTATGGCTCCCCATCCAAAATTTACTGATGGCCTGGATAGAAATGTCTGGCTCTGAGCCTGAAATTGTGAGTGAAGTTACTGTTTGCCTGGATGGACCAGTTTCTGCCTCAAGCGATGCATCAAATTATTTTTTTTTTTCCTCCTTTCTTTTCTCAAGGGCAGAAAAAAAAGGACAAAAATGGATTTGTGCCCCCTCAAGCAGTTGCTAGCATGCTGTCTGAGCCACTGAGAGGCTGGCTGATGATGTGCTCCCTTTTCCATCTCTCCTGGGATATTGTGCTAATGCATCCCACGAAGAATTACACCTTAAGAAGAAAATCCAGATCTTTTCCTGGCCTGTTTACACCACTGTAACGTAAAAGGAGGCTTGGGAGATAATCAGGGCCAGGCTAATCAAAGTGAGGCACTCCACAGTGGTGGGAAGTCCCAGGGGGATATTTTACACAGTGCCTCTGGAAGAAGGGGTTGTCATTTTTTCCCATCTTTCTTCCCCTCTGTGCCCTGGACAGCACAGCCTGACCAGCACTTTGAGGCCACAGAAAAATTATTGTTGAGGGAAACTCCCAAACTTCTTTGTTCCCAGCCCTGGGAAGGCTGCTCATCCAAAGGTGTGAGCAGGGTGGGTGACCTGATTTTTGCAGGTTGGCTAGGGCTGGCTGAGCACTCCTACTGCTTGTGCTGGCAGAGATCTGCAGACAAAGCAGCTCTTTTGCTACCTTTGGGGAGTGTGTGGGGAAAACCCACCCTCTACCCTTTAGGCAGACATGCCAGCTTGACACTTCATGCACAGAAGCTGTTTGTAGTTGTGTCTGTAAAGCACTGCTGCAGATAAGACAATCCTCAGGTTCCAAGATGAAACATTCACCCCTTGGTCCCCATCATTTCTCTGACGTCACTCAGAAACAATGCCAGTGGCAGATGCTGTTTGGTGGCCTGGGTCAGGTCACTGCACTGAACCTGCTCGTTCATCCAGATCAGTGGCTGCCTCCATCAACCCAGAACAGATGACGAGGGGTGAAGGGAGGGCACGTCTCCTGCCTGAAGCCCTGGCATGAAGTGGGTTTTCTGTGTGCCCCGTTTCTTGCTAGTGAGCCAGAAATCCTGGTGTGTTAACCCAAGTCTGACACACGGTAAAGGCTCAGCATTGCTCCTTCGTTAGTGGGGATGTGGCCACTGGGATGAGGATTGCAACAGCTTCAGTGTGTCCTCACCTCCTCAGCAATTCCTGATGAGTTTGGGAAGTAACTCTTGGTGAAGCACCCTATTGTATCTTCTTGGCAGCTGTCTAATCTGCAGATGTCAGAAGAGATGAAATAAAATTGCTTACTACAGATTGGCCTGTCTCACTTTCCTGTATCTCCAGGTGATGGATGAGTGCTACATGGGATCTTTGAGTAGCAGCTGTATATTTCAGAGGTCTAACTACAGCCAGGAACTGTAAATGCCGCATTGCTTCACTGACAGAGCAACCAAGAAACAATAATCTTTGCCTCCTGCAAAGGTTAACTCCTTTGGACCTTCACAGGACAAAAGAAGGTCAGAATGCCAGCAGTTCCCAGGTCTATCATGCATTGTGAGTGGATAGCAAGGCACAATGCCTTCAGAGCTAGGGACTGCAGCCTGATGCCCCACTGCAGAACTGGGTGCCCAATCCTCTTGCATGATGCCTCTATAACTAAGGCAGCAGAACTTGCAACTCTCCTGCCAGTGGCTTCCTTGGAGATCTCCCTGGCTTCTGCTGATGGGCCACTGAGCAGAGGGAAGAAAGCATTCATTTTCATTATTGCTGATGACAGCAGGAAGAGCTGGGTCGTGGAACCAGCAGAGCTTGCAAGGCATGCATGGAGGATTAGCAGAAGGCTCTGTGGAGGGCAAAAAGAGATAAGAGTTGGAGAAGAAAGAAAACCAGGAATCAATGTGGACTGATCTTTATCCTTCCCTTTGCTGATCATGGCTAGGGAACACTGATGCATGCTGTATTTTAGAAACAAGGCAGAGATGCAGACCAGAGATATTGCAGTTGCTGTTGCTGAGCTTTCCCAGGTGATGCAGTTCTTTCTTGCATTTTATTCTGTGCAAAATGCTGCTGTTCTGATTCTGTAGCGTGTTAGATGGATGCAGTGCTAGAAGAAACACCAATATATGTACCCTAAACATGTGCCCTTTCAGAAGGGGGGTGTGTGCAGTCAGGCTGTGTCTGCCAGGTGATGGCTGTAAGGGGGATGTTTGGGTTTGTGTGGGCTGTGTGTGGAGGAGAGAGGGAAAAGGCACTTTGCAAAATGGTGGCATTAAGTGTAAAAATAGTTCAGCAGTAACTATTAATCCTGAGAAAGGATTACTGTGAAGTGCCACTAAATTGCTGGGATCCAAATTGTCCTGAATGCAAGTGGCTGAAGGGTCACATCTTGGACTATTGGCCAGGTATAATTACTCCTTTCTTCACAGCTTCCTCAACACTGCTCTTCCAAAAATAATGTGTTCATATGCCCAGACTGGAACAGGCAGGGGCTGCACCCAGGCGAATAATGTAAAAATCATTTGGATCAGGTAACTGACTGGTTATGAACCACTGGTTTCTACAGCCACAGGGAGCAAAACAGGGAGAAAGCAAAGCAAAAATAATTGAAGTTCTGGTTTGGTCATCAAAGAAGATACCAAGATAAAAGCTATACCAAAAATGAGGACAGAGGCAGAGGAAATGGGAGAATAAGAAAACCCTAAACCCTAACTCCAGAACTGTCTCCACTGGGCACAGAGTGTGGTAACAGCGTGGATGATGGTGGCAGCAATCATCATTTCTGTGCCATCTTTCAGGTCTGCTTACAGGAATTTGGTTTCTCTAAAGACTGCTCATCCAGGGCACTGCTTCTGTGTTAAAGGGATGTTAATCTCTTTGCCTTCAAATTTCTGATCCAGATCCTCAGCAGCATCGATCAGTTTAACTCCACTGGTTGTTAACTATACAGTGCTGATTTACACTCCTGAGTTGTGGCCCTTTTTTGTTACGATCAGAAGTTGTTTGGATTGTTCTGTTCTGCTGACAACTAGTCATAGCCAAGTGATCCAACTAACAACTAGCTACTGCTCCACCACCTACCCCTTCTGTTCAGACCCTCAAGGTAAGCTTGTAGGAGTACTACAGAGACTATTATTTAAAATCTATTAACTCTGAACATCAGTACAGCACATAAACTTAACTGCAATGCTGCAGTAAGCTCCTGTCCCTAGTTATTCCTATAAATCATCCCAGATGGGCTGGGACCCGATCGATGGGAAGAAATTATACCACAACATTAGATTTCATCATACATGACTTGAACGATTACTTTTCTGTCTTGTGGTACGAAGAATCATGGAAATTAATAGTCTCTCTGTGCCCAAATGAAGTGTTTATGGAGCAATATTACCTATCCTGTATTTCTTACTCCAAACCATACATTAATTTCTTTGCACTTAATCACTCAATCGTTTTATAAATTTGTTAAGGTCTTAAATTCACAGCAAAAATACTGAAACTTTATGGGATTTCTTTAAAGGTTGTTTTACAGACTCCTTCTCCAGCAATGTTTTAATGCCTCTTCTATAAAAATGTTATGCCCCACAACAAGTGCACGTGCAGCACCAGCCCTGTGAATGTCCCAGAGGGAGAGAGCTCTCTGTGGGTGCAGAGCCCCCACTTCTCCCTGAGTGTCAGTGGAAACAGGAGGTGAATGTGGCCCCTTGACCCTCACTGTGAGCTCCACAGCCAAGCCCTTCTAGGCATGAAAGGGACCTCTCCAAACCACCTGCTGCTGTTGCAGTAATGAACCCCCCCATCAGACTGGAGCCAGTGTGACTTCCCTTAGTGCCTATGATTAGACAGAAGTGTCGTCTTATTTTTATCTGTAGCCTGAAGGTTATTGATGCACATGAGCAAAGGAAGATTAATGCTTGGTTGGTTAAAGCTGTGCACTTAGAAAGATCTGGTTCCAGCTCTCAGCCTTGCTATAGATTTTTGTGCAAGTCACAGGTAGATCTCAGAGGTACTTTGATCCCTGAAGATGCAATCTGTTTGACCTTGGCATTCTTATAAACAAGATCATACACTTATGCCTGGGTTTAGGCAGCAAAATCTCCTCCTTAATCTCTTTGGTTCCCAGCTGCCAAATATTTCTTTGCATCTTGGAAGCTCCAGAGATTAATTTGTTCACATAAATGGTATATTCTGTGGTGTGAGACACAGAGAGGAAAACATCTTCAATAGCAGTGGATAGATAACAAGTTTTAAACAAGAAAAGTTTTTTGATGCAGTTACCTCCAGATCTGGGGGAAGGGAGTGGGGGAGGCTGATTTCCCATTTCCTTAGAAATGGCAGAAATGAAAACTTTCACATTTTTATGCATTCCATAATAGGAATGAGAATGTTTATTAAAAAAAATCTACTGTAACAAAGTTCAGACTGTCACATTTCTCAGATTATTTTGATGCTGAAAAACTGAATTTCATTCTGAAAGAACCTTGCGAAACGAACCCCCCCAAACTACTCTGAAATCTTCACAACGGGATGTTTTGACACTAAGTCACTGTTGCCTCTATTGTGTGTGTGTGAAATGGTGTCAGAATTGACACATATTTCTAAAACACTTCAATTTCAGCAAAGACAGAAGATTTTGTTGGCACATACAGTAAAATGGAAAAAAAAACCAAAACCCACCTTAAAAAAATCTCAGCCTCTTCACCCAGCCCATGTCAGAAGGAAGAGCATCCAAGGACAGAGCAGCAGGTCCTATGATCTATGTTACACCACCCAAATTACTGCAAGAGAGAGTCCCCCTGTCACTTCCCAGGGATGGCAAGTGTTCCCATGGACCATTCCAGCTCTCTTTGGTAACAGGCCCCTCTTACAGAGCTGGGACTGTGGGGACAGCCCTCTGTGCCAAGGAGGTCATGGTAACCAGTTCAAGACAGGCTAAGGAAGGCAAACTGCAAAATACACGTGCAACCACCAGTGAGTTAGAGCAGTCCTGGGGAGGTGGGTGAGAGTGGTACCACACCAGCTAACCAGCCTCCCTGCTGATGTTCCAAACCAGCTTGCAGCTGATGACAACCCCAAAGCAGAGCATTTGTGGGCAGTGGAGATCAACTGAGGGATATGGGACAGAATGGGAAATACTGCAGTGCATTCAGCATATTGCCTTTGGGTAAAGACTGCCCCAGCTCTGGGATCTGAGCCACAGTGAGCAGAGGGGACCACTTCTCTGTCCATGCAGCATCTCACCTGAACTGCTGACTCCTAAACCTGGCATGAGAGCACCACTGGGAAAAGGAAGAGTTAGGATTCAGGGCAGCAGTGTGTGGCCACTCTGCAAGGCATCACTCTTCCCTTGCTGCACGTTTGGACAGCGTGGTTATTGGCATATACCTCAAAAAAAAGGGAAAATCAGAATCTGCCTTGTTGCAGCTTTATACATGCTCACCACTTCTTCTTTCACCTGCCCAGAGCAGATCAGTGCCTGTGTTCTGTGTGGCTGGATTGTGTGTATGGCTGTGCAGGAACACTGCCTGCTTTCTCATCATCTCAGACTTAATCCTTTCATCTATTTGTAAAACACCCATTTTCTTCTGTTTGGAAATAAAAAACTAATGATAATTCATTAAATAGCAGCGACAGCATTTCCTGAGATGGTTTGCAGAACAAGAACTGCACACGAGGAATATTGATGTGAGCTCAGCACCTTTGAACGTAGCTGGCTTAATTTGTGCATTGGGGCAGGCTCATAATCTGGAATATGAGCAGCATGAGCTCATGTCTGCCTGCAAAACAGTGTGTAAATGCACTTGGTATATTTAGAAACTCAGCATAGTTTGAAAACTTTGACCTGAAATAGCCCCTTGTCTCAATCTGTGACAGCCAATATTATTTTATCATGGTTTCTCATTACTACTTATTGTTAGTAACAGTGGAGCCAAGCATATTTTTGCCACACAGGACCAGACCAAGATGCAGTCCATGCCCTGGGAGCCCTTCAGCACCCAGCTCCCCAGGTGTGTGCTGTGGAACTGTGTTGTAAATTCCGTGCAGTAAAGGGATAGAGCTGACTTCAGGACTTCATGCTAAATCCTGATTTGAATTTCTGCTTCATCTCCTCAATTTCCCACCCACTCTTTCCTCCTCCTTATGTCACATTCCTTTTACATTTAGTTGTTACAGAAACTTCAAGTTTTGCAAATGTAATAGCAGTTTTCCCTCTAGAATTTTGAGTATCCCTTGGCAACTGTCTCAGCTCCTGGATTCAAAAATGTGTTTTCTTGACCTCTAAATAGGAAAAAGAGCAGCTGTAATGCAGATGAAATGTGTCCTGCATCATCTGGGATTCTCTCCCAAGTCCTGGAAACTAGAAACAACTTCCCTTCTGCTTCTCTCTTCTGTTTTTTACCTTTTTTTTTTGCTACAAAGGGTTGAAATCTGGTACAATCACATGAGTTCCGTGAACCCAGACTCCAGGTATGGGACTGTGACACCTAATACTGTCACATGTCAGCGCTCCCTCCAAAGTCAGCAGCACTTGCTGTCATTTCAGCACAGCAGAAACCTACGGGATAGCTTTCAGTCACCTTTCTTGACATGAGTTCTGTCCACACCCTGCCTGCCTTGTGGGTTCGGGGGGAGAGTGGCAGCAGCCTTTGTTGCTCCAACAAAGGGACAGGAAGAAAACCTGCTCCTTAGCACAAGGGTGGCCTTGGTCATAGGGAAGTCTCCAAGGACATCCCAAAAAAAAAAAAGAGTTAATAACTAAGCTGAGGTGACAGTTTTCAAGTCTTACTGATGTCACTAATAGACCTCCTGTATCTCCCTTTTGTAAACGGGGGAAAAAAGCCCTTAATGCTTTCTGCCAGCCACACTTGGAAAGACACTTGGAAACTGAAAGGTTGTTAGACTTTTCTCAGAATACTTTAAAGTAATCATTGCTTTTCATGACACATTTTGCAGTATTTTTTTCTCTCCTGTTCACTGCTCCTTCGTGGTTGCCTTTAACTGTGCATTTCCAGAGAAATACCCAGTGCATCCTGAGAGCAGAGATATATTGCAGCAGCAGTGCAGGGAGATGGAGAGGAACAGGGCAAGAAGAAAGAAACTCCAGGGAAGAGATAAACACAAGCCTAGGCTAGTGCAGACAATGCAGCTACCATGTCTGTGTGTAAATCACATTAGGGAGTCCATAGCACTTTGTATGAGCAGCTCTCCAAAGTCATGTATTTAGCACTTACTTTCCCAGGGGTATTTGCTGACTCTCCTTCAGCTCATTGGAACAATTAACCTTTATGAAAATATAATTAGCCACGGTTAGAAACAAAAACACAGGGCACTACAATAAAGGTGGTGCAGGATGAGTTAAGGCAGAAGGGCATTGCCTCCTGTGGGTCTGCTCTCTGTTGGGGGGGGAAGACCAAAAAAACCCAACCCAAACAAATACCAGAAGCTGGAAAAATCCAGAACTCACTATAGAGCCTCATCTAACATGATCTAAGCTTCAAGACTCCCAAAGCAATGAAGAGGTATTACCCCTCACAAATTATCTGATACATGCTGCTTAACCCATGCCCTCCCATCTCCCCCGAGAGCTCCGCAGAGCCAAACTCTAGCTGTGTAATTTGAGGATTTGTGTAATGGGACCAGGATGGGGTTTATCCTGAGAATGAGTCCAGCTGTAGGAGCTACAGCAGCTTTTGGAAATGTTCTGATCTCTGACCAAAGAATTTGAGGTAAATACAGCAAAGCAAAGCATCCACATCATTGCAGATCTAAAAACTGAAATTAGTTCTGAGCTTTTGCTATAGATGGACCCATCAGCAGCCTGACATTGTTCTGGCAAGTGGAAAAAAACCAGCACAACAGCTTGGCAGCTTCTGGTCCCAGTTAGAAACGTGTGCTCTGACAAACCTGTCCTGGCTCTGCAGAGTGAGCTGACCTGTTGCCAGCTCCTAGAGGGAACGGAGCACGTGAGCTCACATAGCTGATTTCTCCTGAAGCAGGTTAGGGAGTGCTTGCACAGAGCACTTTGCCTGCAGATCTGAAGGACTTAGCCTCTCTTACAGGCTGGTATGGGGTATCTGTTGTGGCAACGTGCTGGCTGGCAGAGGTGGATCTCTCTGAAGAGGTTTGATTGTAGCCTTGTTTGGTGACACAACACAAGCCAAGTTTAAATCAACAGCACTGCTGTGCACAACTTGAACTTGTTTAACTGAACTGGTGCAGTAGTTTACGTTCAGTTAAAGCAGTGCAGCTGCCCCATGACAGCAAGTCCCCACCTCACAGCACCCTGGAGAAGTGGACTCAGCAGATGAACTTGTCTTTGAGACACAGCACATGGATTTATGTGACAGCTTAAATGGCTCTTCAGTTCTGTGCTACCCCTCCTACAAAGAAGCGAGTTGCATCCAGAATTATTACCCTTTTTTTTAGTAAATGTGAAAGCAGGGAGTGACTTGTCCATGATACCTTAATCTGTCAGTGGCAAAAATGGAGCCAAGACCCCCCTGAGTCTCTCTGGTTTGACCCCACGTTCCTCCTTGCCATGTTTCCACCGAGCCAGCTGAAACAAACATCCCTGACCAACACATCACCTTTGACTCTCTGGCAGTGTGATCCAAAAGAAACATGAATGCTGCTATATGTTGATCCCAAAAGCGAGCAGGAAATGCTCCAGGTCTTATCAGCAAGCATGGGATAATAAAATAAGATTATGGCAAAGTCCTTAAGGGATAATGCTCAAGATTATTTCTCTGAACCAATTAAGCAAATGAATTAATTTCCTGAGGGGATAATGTTTTATTAGGAAACAGCTTTTGTAGAAACCCTGGAGTTTGCCTTGCTTGTGGTTTTTATTTTTATTCTTTCAAATTTGTTGTGGATGCTTCCATCACACTAGGGAGAACGTTTGCTTAGTCAGACTGTGTCTTTCTGAAGTAGCTCTTCAGTAATTTTGCTAGAAATAGACAAAATCTAAGTTATCTGAAAAGAATTCACAGCCAAAATTTAACAACTGACTCCTAGTGCAAGAACGATGTGGTAGCTGTATTTCAGTTCTCTATTAATATCTGACTCTACTGGAGCATTTTTCACCAGATGCTGGCTCCACTCAGCTGAAGCACTCCCTTCCTCACAGAGAAGAATCAATACAGCTGCAAAACTAAAAAGGACACAAAGAAAAAATGTGACTTGAATGTGTAACGTGGTGTGGAGGAACTGGAGTCACTGTTAGCCTCAAAATCTAGAAGCTGTCCAGAAAGAATGAAAGAAATGCCTTATCTGGGGAATCTAAGCCAATTCTTCTGGCTCCTAGCCAGGGCTCCCTTTCAAGTGCACTCCTTGGCTCCCCGCGCTGCTGGATGCAAGCCACAGTTTTCTAGACTTAATCCACAGCTAGATGCCTCATTTCCTCTGTTGCTAAACATAGAAACCATCCACAGTTCTTCAAGGGATGATAACAGGAGTTTCAAGTGGTCTGTCTTGTCATCAGAGAAAGCTATCTGCCTCAGATCCATGGTCCAAACCCAGTTCTGATACTAGCCTTGGGAGAAATTTACTTTCTACATGCCTGAGCTTCAACCTAGGTCAAGTCAGGAGCACAAATAATCTGCAGGCTGAAGGAGGTACGTGAAGAGAAGCTGAGTTTCCTGTGAACCACATAGGAAATAACAGGAGCTAGCAACACTAGCACACTAAAGCAAAACTGTGCTTTATTTTTTAGACCAAAACCATTTGTCTTAGCAGACTCTGGACTATCTCCTGTAAATGCTGTAAGAGGAAGGAATATTAATAAGCCTAACTTGTTATGCTTGGGCTTTCTTCTTTTCCTCTATCCTACACCTTTGCCTATATTAACAGGTAGTCCCTTTCCAAGAGGATCTGAACTATCCTAAGATGCCCTGAAAAGCTATCAGCTACTCAACTGTATAAAGAGCTTCAGGCTGAGCCCATAAAGGATTGGAAAGATACCTCCTTGCCTCGTGGAGGCTGGGTCTCTAAGACCATATATAGGAGCGGTGTGGGATGATTACAGTTTTTGTTTATGAGCTGGTATTTGGCCAAAACGACCTTTTTGAGTAATTTCTATGAATGACTGTCTCCAGCAGTGCCTTTCTGGGAAGCTCTTTCCCCAGTGGGGATACGCTCATCAACAGACTGATCTGTTACAGATGAACAAGCACTCAGTCAAACAGCTTGAGCTGAACTGTGAACTCCAACTGGAAAGTTACCAATAAAAAGAACAGAGAAAAACATTTCTTTCCTGATTTTAGCCTAGCTGATGTTTTTCTGTAAATTGCACTAAAAGACGAACTGATAACAAGATTCTGCAGCATTAATGAAATTACAATGAGTGATCTCTACATGTGTCTCCAAGCATAACAGCCAAGGTCTTCTCTGCAGCAGAGTGAGAAGGTGACTTGGCATATTTTCAGACCACAAGTTTATTTGCATGAGACGGTTAGCACGCCCGGGTCAGCAGCATGCAAACAGACCATAATAACAACAGGAAAAACAGGAAAAGTTGCCTCTGTCTTGAAGGAGAACTTCTGGATAAATGTGTCCTTGTTTTCAGTGTTGTTTCCTGCACGCTAATCTCTGTATGCAATAAGGACAGATGTGTGTTCTCATCAGCTCAATAAAACCTTTCCATCCTACTAACTTTTCATAAGCAATTCATAGGCAGAGGCATTATTTTTGCAGTTGATTTGTAGCTTCAACGTCAGAAAAGACAAGCTTTAGTGAAAAGAGATGAGAGAAAGAATCCAGCATTTAATGTGGTGGTGTACAATTTGTTTTCTTGACTGTGAGATACAGCCAGGAGTGTTGGTGTGAGTGGGCTGGAGAGCAAAACCTTCCATGCCCATCAGCTCTGAGACTGTCACCTTAGGTCACCTCCTGTAGGCACCTCACAGTGGAATTCAAGAGATGTGGAGGTGCTGGATTTTATTCTAAAGGTTAGTGAGTTCCCCCTCCAAAATTTCTTACTGGATTCAATCAGTTACTATAAAATCACTATGAGGTCTGCATTTGCAAAGGAGTCAGTCTCACCTCTTTGGCATCTGCTAATGATTTTTAAATAGTTTTATGAAATAAGTGTTTTCTAGAAAAGGCAAAAACCTCAATTACTTTCCATAATGGCCATGGGAAATGCAACCCTTGTGAACAGTGTATTCTATCACATTAAGGGTTCTCAGTCACTGGGCAGGATAGAGTTCGTGTGTGGATGAGATGAAATGGACCGTGATGTGCCCTTATAAATACATGGCTCCAGGATGCTATTGGTGATTTTTTTTTTTTTGCACGTGCAAGCATGTGTTTGCTGGCAGACACTTTGTGACAGATGCCTGCTTTAACCTTTGGACATGCACAGTCCTCTGTACCTACAGTTATCAGGTTTGTTAAGTAGCCCTCTGTGCTGCTGGAATTATAAGACTATTAAGCCTTGCTAATGATGTTCAGGTTGCTGAATTGTCCTAATTTCCAGAAAAACTGAACCAGATCAGAGGAGCAGGAATTATACCTGTAACAAAATCCATCCCTGCTTTGCAGCAAGACCTAGGAATAAAATTCTCCAGCTGAAGCTTTGTTTGCAGTGCTGCTTTTAATTCTGATCCCTGAGAATGCTGAAACCTGCAAATGAAAAGCAAGAGGGACCGAGTCCTGCGTGGGGAGCTGCCAGCATTAGCACACCCACACACACTGGGAGCTGGGGGTGTCCACTTCTCCTGGCAGCTTGTTGGAGTGCAAGGAAACACTGGAGCTGGAGCAGCCACAGTGCATGTGCAGGCTACATTTAAACCCTCCACAAAAATATGGCCCTTGTTTGTTGTTGTAGTTATAATGGTTTGCCATTTAGATGGGCTCGTATAAAATTTATACCCACTTAATCTATTTTATTATTCTGCAGTTAATCACAAGGAAGAATGAAAAGGGAGAGAGCCTGAAGGCCTCTATTTTATTTGCTTAATAGAGTGCTTGTAGTGGGGGAGTAAGAGAAAGTTTGCTAATAATTTATTTCAGTAAGCTGGCTGCTACTTGAGGATTTCTGATGGTGAGGATTTCTGATGGTGAGGATTTCTGATGGTGAGGATTTCTGATGGTGAGGATTTCTGATGGTGAGAATTTCTGATGGTGAGGATTTCTGATGGTGAGGATTTCTGATGGTGAGGATTTCTGCAGAACAGGGCTCTCCCTGAATGAATTTAACTGGCAAGGAAACACAGCTCATCTCTAACGTTGGGTGGGTGACTTTGCTTCCTTGGAAAGTGCTCATCCTACTCATCGAGGTCACCCTTGGGACCAGTCTTTTCCTTTCTCTGTGGTCTGCTCCTGCTCTTTGACACCAGTTTCGTACCCCAAACAATGTTTTTGATTTTTCATGTATTGTCCATTTGTTGCCACTTACCTCAAGGTAACTCCAACTGTCCATACCATAAATTGAAAACAGTTAATGTTTGTAGCACAAACCCATTACTGTCCTAGAGCCTCACCATCTTGAGTCCTCACTCACTTGGCCTCCTTCAAGTGAATCCACACTCTAAATACATCCATAAAGAGAAAAACAGTCTAACTCTGGTCACAACAACGTGTGTTTCAGCTGCTCCCAACTCATCCTGGTCATTTTGATTCAGCCTTTCTGATGTATATTCCTATCCCATGCACAAGCACACACCTTGATTCTGGAAATCGATGCCTTAAACTGGAAAGATGCCACTTATCTCAACAGCATTGTGGTATATCCCTTGTAAAGATTCCAATAGATCTGTAAGCCTCAGAGTTTATTGGTATAGATGGCCACATAACTGAAGTATTATCTTAGCAGGAACTGCTTCAGGAATATAGATGGATTTTTGCACAATGAAATGGTATGATCAATCATGGGATTCAGCTGCAGAAAGCAAAGCCTTGTTGATATATCTTTGCCATTACAAAGACATTTTAAACAGTTGCTTTCTAGCTTGAGTGTCATGAGGCTGGAAATCCTGATGCAAGTGCTTCCCCAGTTCAGCCAGATGAGGGCTGATGAGGACTCGCTCTGATAAGGGCACCATTTTCTGAGGTGGCACAGGGCTCCCTGTGAAAATGGGCACGTTTTCTGTTAATCAGGTACCTGTTGCTTGTGGGTAGAAGAGAAACTGGTTCAAAGGAAACAAAAGTGCTTCAGTCTGAGTTCCCTCATTATGTTTCGTATTATGAGAGAGGTCCCTCTGCTCTTAAGCTTGCTGTCTTCCATCTCTTGTATATGTCAATCTGAATTGTCCTGGCAGGGTGGAATCCCACAAGAAATGATGCTTTTAATCAGAAAAACACAGAAGGTGTCAGGACTCAATACTTGACTAATTCCCCTCTTCCTCGGGCCAGAATTCCCACACGAGGAGCAGAGAGCTGTGAACCAATGGAGAGATGGTGGGATTTTGTCATGCAGCATCTACTTGAGAAGATATGTGAAAAATGTGGTTAAAAAGCCTCATTTTGGTGATATATCCTGAGCAGCCAGATTAGAGGCAATCTCAAAGAGAATACCCTGCCATCTAGCACTACTATCCCAGAAGAAAATAACAGCTCCTTCTTTCAGTGTCTGGCACTTGATTTCAGTAGGCCCAGAGCACATAAAAGCTCTCCCAGAGATGAGGCAGATGTATTTAAATCAGTCAAACAGAATACTTTCCCATCCCTTCTTCCGACCTTACAGGAGTACATTTATGGGCTAATATATTATTGACGAGGCTGACTTTTATAAAAGTGCTCTGGCATAAGTGGTTATAAATGTGTATCATCTGCTCTGTATAATCCATTAACTCATTAAAATAATTGTCTTAATTTGATTGTTAAAGTGATTAATAGGGCAAGTGTTAAAGGAAATTAATACTCCAAATTGAAGCATAAGTGCAGCCGAAAAATAACTCCACTGAATTGATGTGGTAACAAGGTACAGGCTTGTGGTTAATGAGCCTTGGGAAGTTAAATATAGAATGGTGTGTGGAAGACAGGAAGAAGACAATTCCTTTAAGAAGCATGCCTGGAATGGCTTTGTGACCTGAACCTGGAGTCCTCCACCCAGCTCAACTGTTTGCCCAAGCACAATCAACTTGAAAAGTGATTTTTCCCCAGCAAAGCATCCACTTCCTTTAACATACCCTTCCAGGAAATTCTGCTCGTTTTCACAGACTAACAACAACAGTGATTTATACCTCGCATTCTATTTGATCCATGTAAAATAATGAAATATTAAGTGTATACTCTCTTTAAAATCCCCCCCAGGTAACTGGTGGGCAATCAGTTTCCTCAGCAAAGCCACGACAGCGACAGAGATGAGCTCCTTGCAGAAATTACTCTTTCACAGATATTAGATTCTGGAAGGATGCCACAGCCTCTTGCATTGAGTAACTGAGTTATACAGTGTGTATTTAATATCAAACCATATATAATAGCACTGAAGAATGTCAAACAGCCATTTATTACTGAAATAATAGAAATCAGAGCTGTTTTCTCCCTGTGTGAGAGACCCATTTACTGCTTGCTCTCCTCCACTGCCATTACACACATACCTCCCTTTCCAGAGGACCAATCATTCACAGTAAGGCTTACTATGTGCCATCTTTATTTCAAAATAGTTTATATTCAAGCATAGAAAATAAGGGAACCATTCAGCCCTTGATGCAACAGGCATTGAAAAAGCCTCTTTCCATGGTAAGAGCAGAATTGCAGAATGGATGGAAGAGGCTGGGTGACTGAGCTCAAGTGAACCCATGGGAATCATCTGCTCCTAGGAGAGTCTCCTTGCAGTACTTTGCTAGTGGTGTGAGTACTCACATCTCAGAGAACATGCCTCATGGCAGCTGAGGTCCCAGCAGTGCAGTGAAGAAGGACTTAGTGCAAGTTCCTGCTTGTTCTCCCTGTGTCCTCCTCATCTCGTGAGAGTCAGCTAAGGGGTGATCCCAGGGAAGAGTCGGAGTACAGGAGGAACCCTGGACTACACAGAGTCAGGGATGTGAGAGCCAAGGAAGCAGCTAAATTCAGTGACCTTACACCAGCTGCAGACTCCCTGTGCTAGACTGATCCCATGTGGATGGATAAAACCAAGCCCTGATCTGTTGACAGCTTAAAGAGGCCAGGAAGGGGCAGTGAAGCTGGATCAGATAGTTCAGAAAAATTTGCAGCTCTGTGTGTTCACACCTGTGTCAAGTTTGGCACTGACTCCAGAGAGGAAACGTTTGTCTCTGGAGAACCATCCACAACTGCCTTCTGCAAATTGTTAAGCACCTTCCTCTAAAGCAGCTGATCCTGGCTGCTGGGGATGGGCTGTGGGACTGGGTGGTGCTCTTGGCTGTCCCACTCTGGTAACTGCTTGGTCCTGAAGGACAGAAAAGTAGATTTCTGTGCCACTGACTGAAAACTAGGGAACCTTATCCTGGTGCAGCTCCATCCCTGTGCCCCCTGGCTTACCAAGTGTGGAGCAGTGGCACTGTTAACACTAAGGTACAGTATACAAAACCAGCTCCATGAGATTCACATAGGAAAATGGTTTTTATTGTTTGTTTATTTGATTCTGGGTGAGATGTGCCTGTTCTCCTCTGGTCCCACTCCCCCCATTTCATCACTTACACAATCTGGAAATCCTCGGTCGGTTCACTCCAGCATTGGCAGAGCAGATGATGGGAAGGGGAAGGCTTAATGCCTGCTCTTGGTTAATTTTTAGGAGATATGGAAATGAACAGACATGCCTGTGGAAGTGCCCATGATTGAAGGCCCACTGAATAACACCATAAGCAATAAATTCTTAGGAAGGCAGGTATGAATACTGATCACATTGCAGCTGCAAGAGGTAAAGTTTCTGGAATAGAAAGGTAAGGCTCACTCTGGAGCTTTAGGCAGCTCACTTTCAATTCCACTTACAGTTATTTCTTGGGTTTATATCCTGTTTGATTGAAATCCATTTTTTACTTTAATGTTTTTTGACTTGGGGATAGATTTTTTTGCCTTGAGCACATGAATGAAATGCCACACTGTAAAGTGCCAGTTAAAATTATCAATGCAAATACTGCAGTGATGGTTTTATGAGTCTCTTGGCATTTTTTTCCCTAAGTGTTTCTGGGTTAAGAGTATTTGTTTTGCTTAGTTCAAACAAACTCATGCCTCATAATTTGATTAGTTTGTCAAAAGGCAGTTACTGGTTTTGCACTTGTCTCAGTGCCATTCTGCTGTTTACTTGGATTTTCTGACATTAGCATATTTTCAGGGAGTTTTGTGATGGATTCATCAGTCTTAGAGATTAAAATGCTCTACTTGACCCCTGAGTAAGAGGAATGTAGGGAAAAAACTGGGGAAATGTTGGGAGAAAGGGGCCTATAATAGGGTTAGGATCTGGAATAATAAACTGAAAGGTACAGCTATAATTACAGGAAGAAAGCAGGGGAGATTATTGGAAAGGAACTGAAAAAGCTTAGGACCAATAGACCATTCACTCTGGAATGCCACTTTACATGTTTTGGATACAATTCCCTGTGGTTTATGATATGGCTGCCGTGTTTCATCACTTTTTTCTGAATTGTGTAATATAGAGTGCAGAAAATACACATTTCTTGTAGCCATCTTGCTATCTAAGGTTTACGAGAGCAGAACAATAGGGGCATGGAAATAAATATTGGATTAATTTAGTAGTTTGAGAGACTTCTCTACACAGATAAATCCTAACAGGGTGGTCCATGGTTTTGCAGCCCTTGGCAAATGGAGCAGAAAATATTGCACAGCTTGTAGCCTACAAACACTGTGAACTCTGAAGCAATTGAAGATTTTATAACTCAGTTTGGACAAGCCCATTTGAACAAGTATATTGGATTTGAAAGGGGAAAAATGAGAATAAAAGCAGCAAACCCAGGCAAGAATGAAAGATGGTAAATAGATAACAACTCTTTTTACTACTTATTCATGTAAGGTCCCAACTAGGCATCGAGATCCCCTTGCTATAAGCTTTATATAAATGTATAGACAGAGCACGAGAACTACAGCATTATCATGTTTGCAGGTATTCTCTTCAGTTAACAGTACCTTGATGGAATACACACTGGAAGAAAGAAAAGAGTGCAAGGGTTTCCTTCTTGGATAGATCTAACTACCTGTTCAACATTGCTGGTCAAGCTCCAATGTTCCATCCTCACTTGCTGCTCCCTCATTTTTATTCATGTCTTCTGTAGGTTGTTTGTCTTAATGCACCTCCTGGCTCTCTTTGGCTGTCTGCACTCTTCTTCCAGAGCCTGCTGGAGGATACCTTCCAGCGACACAGCTATGCTTAGGTAGACAGCTGCAGCGTTTATTTCAGGTACTGGTTCATGGAAGTGAACTGGCCAGTCCCCAGTCTCTGGTGGAGTAAGCTTCTTATCAGCAGTGAATAAACCAAGAACAAGCCCTTGGAAAGGAAGTCACTGCTAATAAATATACTTCCCTGGGTACGGCAGCACCTCCATCAGCTAAAGTGAGGCCAAGTGCTCCTCCTTGTGACCGAGACAGATGTTACCAGTGATGAGTCCCCGCACCACGAGCTCTTTCCATGCCTGTTACACTGCTGGTGGCACTGGCACTGCCCAGGGCACTGGGGCTTTGTGAGGTGGAGAGCAGAGCCCGGCTGACAGGGGTTCCCACCTGCCCTGAATCCCGCAGAGCCCAGCGATCCAGACCCTTTCGGGACCACCTTGGGTGCTGCCAGCCTGCAGCTACGTAGTAGCTTGACATCCTGACTCCTACAACGTTGACTTTACAGCACGAGCATCTGGCCATGTGCTCTACTGGAAGTAAGTTCCCTGCTCTAGCAACTTAATTCTGGTTGTCTTCAGCATCTATGCTTTAAATAGAGCCACTTCCATCTATGTTCCCCCAAATGCAATCAGGCCATTCACAGGAAAAGATGTAAAGAAGCTGCATTTCCCTGGCAGTCCTAATCCACAAGAAGGAAATATAATTATTAAGTGGTCTAAGAGTGGCAGCTGTGATGTGTGAACATCAAAGGCAACAAAGCCTCTGCTCTTCATCTCTGTGTAGCTGCTCTGTGATGCAGCAGACACTGGCTGGGGGCGGTACAGCAGGGTGATAGGAGCTGAGCCATGGAGCTTGGGTGAGTGAGTTTGTGTTTAATTAGGCAGCTCTCTGGGGGACCAGGGGTTCCTAGGTGCTGAAAACGCACATGGTTGCTTTGCTCACATCCTAAAGAAATATTTGTTTTCTCTCTGAGCACAAAAAGAGAAGGGAGAAAAATGCTGACCTCAAAAAAGATCAAGTATTAAAGATTCCCTGGCATGGATGATAGGAGTGGAAGCAAAGTAGGGACATACTTCCAGTTTGGCTTCAGAGAATGGCACACACACTGTGCATGAAACAATCTTTGGAAGTGTCCCCTCCCTGCCAAGCAAAATGCTCCAGAGGAGAATTAATAAATAACAGTTTTGACTAACTGTACATACCCTTGATTATAAGCAAGGGGGTCTGGTCAGCCCTGGAAAGCCAGAGGGTAAAAACCTGGAGTCCTCAGTTGTGTTCCGTGGTCCAGCAGGGCAGCACAGCTTCAGACTGACACAAGGACTGCAAGTGTTTTAATCTTGATTACGCTGCAGAGCCTCTGTGCAGCCCTGAGGGAACCCCTGAAAGGTCTCATTCTATCCTGCCCATCCACAAAACCGAGATAAATGGGAGGGGTCTCGATCCTTCATTAATATTTGCAGGAGGACTGTGAGGTGCGTGGTGCTCTGTGCTGCGGAGCAGGGTAACAGCACAGGAACACCATTCCTGGCCCCAGATGCCAGCAGCAAACCTTCTGCTGCACAGCCCACTGCACTGGTTACAGCCCAGCTCCCTGTCAGCAGCAGAACACCAGTGCTGGGGTTCAGTCTCTGCCTTAAACATCCATTTGACACCTTTACTGTGCAGCCAGGGTTCATCCTACAGAAGGTGTTTAATCGATTGTGATGCTGCTGGCTTTTGTTGCTCTTGGACACTCAGCTGGAGAACGGGATTGGAATTTGCAAAAGCGAGTGCTGTAGCCTGGGCACCGAGGAGTCCTTGGTGATGGGAATAAGCCCAGCAGCAAAGAAAAGAGATAAATCCACGGAGCCAGATGTGAGGGCTCCGCTCATTTGCACCTGGCTGCTCTGCCCCTGAGCACCCTGCACAGAACTGATGGCGGCAGACGGGTCCAGGGCTGAAGCTCTGAGGATGGAGGAGACACTGGCATGCAGGAGACAACAATAAAACCTGGGTTCCCGGGTGTGTGATGGAAAACAGAGGGAGGGAATGAAGGCTGCAAATTCTAATGGTACCCGAGACTGAGATTTTAAACAGGCTCCAGGCTTCCAGAGCACCATGTGAAGTAGGTGCAGGCACAGCACAAACCTGCGTGAAATCTCTGTCAGAGCAGAATGTGGCTGCATCTCGTGCTGGTGTAGTGGATCACCTGGATGGAATATTTTGCACTGGCTCTAAAACTGAAGGGCAGTGGTTTATTTATTTTTATTTCTCCAACAAGCGAATATAAAAGGAAGGTTTAAGTTGTAGTGGGTATTTATGGACTGTACACCTGTCCTATGCTGCTGGGCCCACGAGCAGGAATGACTTTCACCTGGAGTGAACTGCTTTGTTGAATATAGCAGAATGATAAACTGAAGGGAGAATACAAAATTCACAGGTGAATATTCAGTCAGCAGGCAGATAACAAAACTAATCAGTAAATCACATGTTTGCTTTATTGCCCTAGTGGAAAGGAAATGCAAACTGAGGTTTAGAGCAAGAATAACTCATCTGTTTTTTTCAGCCAGGTTTCAGAAGTTTTACTTGTTTGCTTTGTAGGAAACATCTCGGGCAGATCTCATAAAGATACAGAGCAAGTTTCTTCTACTGCTCAGAACCAATCAATGCTTGTGGAAACCACCAGCAGCTAAAACCTTCCTAAAATCAGGGAAATGTGAGAGGAGAGCTCAGCAGACTGGGCTGTCTGATCTCTACATACTTGAGGTTCCAGTGCTATCAGTACAGATTTGGGATGGATTTGACTCAGAGAAAATAGAGCTCAGGAGTGCTAGTCCCATGCTCATGGGGTCACTCTGCCAGTTACTGATAATGATGCAGCTCCAAAGTTATTCCGGAGTGTTTTTTAAACGCAGCACGAAAGGAACAGAGCTGAAGTTAAACAAAGCAATTATTTCCAAACTTAAGCTTTCACATTGGAAACAAATTGTAATCACACCCTTTGAAACCTGCAATTACAAGCAGTTCCCACCAACCCCCTGCCCTCCTCCTTTGAGACAGATGGAAAATGAGCTACAAGGTGTTAGTCAGTGCTTCTCTTTTGTTTCTTGATACTCAGCAGAAGTGTGGAAGTAGAGAGGAAGGAGCCTTCCTCATGCCACTGTGTTAGACCACAGGCAACTGCAGGCAGGCTCAGTGGTTTTGCAATGGATGTTACAAGGGAGGAGCAGGCAGGAGAGAAGCAGCACACACACGGATGTGCTGTGTGAAATAACATCTGGCCCACAGCCTGTGTGCATCTGAACAGTATCATTAAAAAACTTTATATTTCCCAGTAAGCAAAAGAAGGCACTAAATGCATTATGCAAAAAATATCTCAAAGCCTGGCTGACAACAGTTTGTGGGGAAAGTGATGCTCAATTGTGTTACTTGTAGTTCAGTAGGGAGTGGGGACTTGGGTGGAAAACCAGCATCCTGAAGGAGCAAAGTGTCTGTGCACATCAAAGGAGCTCTCTGATCCCAAGCTGATCTATCCTGCTCCCCAAAACACTTAGTGAAACACACCAGCTATTCAACTCCATGCAAAGCTACAGTGCTACAGTCATTGCCAGGGTTTGGAGAGAAAATACTGGCCAGAGTGGTGGGGTTCTCCTCTGACTTTTAAAAAGCTCTCTATCCATTTTACTTTTAGCTGAACCAACAATCAGAGGTGCTCACAAACTCACACAGTCCTCAGAGTGAGATGTGCAAAATAAGAGAGATCAGAACAGGGATAACGCAGTACTGTGCCTGGCAGAAATAATATCAAACAACAGCAACAGGTTCATTAATCCTGTGATGATTCCTGCAGTAGATGTGTCACGTACAGTGTCACAGCCTGCAGCTCTCACGTGGTGCGTAGGCAGCCCCCAGCTGACAGCAGCGGAGTGCCACTGGTGCATCCTGACACAGAGCTCTGCCTAAATCCCCACACGTGCTTCAAACCCCCCAAACTGGCTTTGTCTGCCCCTGTTCGTGGCCTGCCATGAATCCAATAACCGCCTTGGCCCGCGTCACAGAGACATGGCACCCTGAGGAGTCACAGAGCGCTCTGGAAATGAAATAAGGGAGAAATTAACTTTGCAAGTGTCTGATGTCTTGGAGGTTGGCAGTCTGATGAAGACTGGAAAGCTGGCTGTTGAGAGAGAGGTGGTGTGTCAGGAGCGTGTCCGTGTGTCCGTCTGGGGGGGTGTGCATGCACACATGCACCCTGTGGAAGCATGGTTTCTTCATGGAGGCTCAGGAACCCCTTCCAAGTTTTCCAGGTTGGTGGTAACAACAGTTCAGTAGCGCTGAGGATTTCCCACAAGCCGCTCACAATAACAAAATTCACTCCAGAGAGTGCATTAAAAGTCCCAACGTCGGTGCAGCAGCGAGAGGGGAAGCAAACAGCACGCCTGCTCAGCCAGCTCTGCAAGCATAAAGCAATGGATTTATTTATGTATCCCAAAATGGAAACTCCTATGTGTCTTACGAGCAAAACCTCACTCTAAATGTCATCCTCTGCCAAGTGTCATCCAGAGAGTTAATAATACAGATAACCCAGCTCTGTTTTAAATTAGCCAGCATACCTAATGCTCCTGGTGGATTTTTTCTCTGAAGCTAGCATTTGGCTTGACATTTGGATGTGGCTGTAGCTGTCTTTTGCTGCAGGTATGGCCACTGTCACTGACTCACTGCAGTTCTCTGTGTGTTGGTTCTAACCACACCAGTGACTCCCATCCAGCCAACAGCAGCTGGCAGCAGGCAAGGGGTGCGGGGCTGGCAGGCACCAGGCTGGCCCTGGGTTGTGCTCTGGCCAGGAATGAGCTACATTATCAAGGACTAAGCAGAACTGGAGTCCAGACCCTGCCTGGCAAACATCTATCAGCTGCTTCACATTCACCCAGGCTGTAGCAAACTCTTGGTTTCTGCACATAAATTATGCCTCAGCAGTCTCAGTCTTGCAGAGCAATTTTGCTGCTCTCTCTGGACTGGATTTCCTCTGATTCTTTGAACCAGAATGACAGAAAGGCTGTAAGGGTGGTTCAGCCTGTTTCTAATTTCTATCGTGTGTTAATTGGACTGCTGTAATCTGCAGCTATCAGATCAGCTAAAATAAGCCGGAGTACACGTGACAGGGAAGGAATCATGGACCAGGACCCACTTAAAGAGAGGGAGCTTATGTGCAGTG
This sequence comes from Podargus strigoides, assembly GCA_028020825.1. Taxonomy (NCBI): domain Eukaryota; kingdom Metazoa; phylum Chordata; class Aves; order Caprimulgiformes; family Podargidae; genus Podargus; species Podargus strigoides. Next base: position 1,431,382 of record CM051646.1, read on the forward strand.
ACCATGCACTGAGTGCAACTCAAACCTCTTGTGCTCTGGTGTTTGAAAGTCTCTGTGTCTGAGGTAAGGTGATTGCTTTTTGCAGACCCCAGAGGGAAGAGGGGAGGAAAAATTGTGTCTCTGTCTCACTCCAAGAAGGAATGTTACATCCAGGGCTGTTCTGCACTCAGCAATTACATCATGCAGCTCTCAAGCATAACTTGGTTAGAACCTTATCTCCTCTGCAACGACTACGGTAACAGACTGCACTGGGGGGAGATTTGATTACGGGGTGATGTCAGTCCCTTTACTAGCAACATCACAGATTTGGGGTGCAGACGAGGTTTTAACCCACCTGTGCTTGGCTGTAAGGATGAGATTTGCCAAAGCACGACTCCATCTGCGCCTGGGAGTTGTCAGTGAACTGCACTGTGCTCCCACCCTCCTTCCTCTGCGCCCCTTCCTGTGTTCTAGATTCACATCTCCTAGGAACATCCCTGAGGGAATAATATCTATTGACTTACATTGCTCCTGAAGAATTGTCCAGCCTTTCCTCCTGTCTCTATTGTCTCAGTGCAGACGACTGGGCTGAGATTCTGCTCTCTTTTTGTTTGTTACTTCCCAACTACTTTTGCAGCAGGCAGTAAGCTGTTGCTCAACCTTCCCCAGCCCAAGTCGATGCGTTCTATTGCTCCCCACCTGCTGCTCCTCACACGGAGAGGTTTATAAGGCTTTCTGCACTAACAGCAGCCAAGGGAAGGGGGAAGGAAGCCTGACCACCATGCCATTTTTCTGGCTAGAGCATTACAGACTAACTTCCCCTGGAGCAGTAACTTTCCTCAGTCAGTCAGACTCTTCAGAGAAGACAGAGATCTACCTCCTGCTGTCCCATTTACTTTTGTTTCACTCTTTCCACTCGGTACTAAACTTCCCCCTGTGCTCCAGCCCTTTGCCCAGGTTGTATGTATTTTACTAAACAAAGCAGCCTTTCTGAGCAAACTCTTTTATCCTTTTAGTCAATTGCTTTGAAGCTGTTTGCAACTGCCTTCAGCTTTCAGCTTAAAAAAGAAAAAACCAACCCCCCCAAAACAAGTGATGACTTGGCTCCTACCTACGTGTGCAAGCAACTTCCTTGTCAATATTTTCTATTCAATGGGACCTATCATATGTTCTAAAGCAGGCAGAGACAAGCTGGTTTAATAAAGGAAACTTCTCCAAGAACTTTTTTTATCTCCTGTTGCCTCTGGACTAAATTCAAGACTCCCTACCGGCACCGATGGATTTGGTTCCTTTTTCTCGTCTCCTTGGCTAACTCTTCCTTCCCTTGTGACTTCCTTGTCATAGTTTTGTCTCGATATGTTGGCTAGACGGGGGAGTTTTTACTCAGTATTACTGTGGTGATTTAAAGCCTCAGCTTGGAGTGGGTCACTGGGGTAATAACTGCTGTCCAAACACATCAATTCAGGCCAGTGCAAAGCACCTTAACAATTTAAGCAGAAAACTGTACGAGAAGGTGGGAAACAGGAGAATTGGCTCTACTTTGGAACTGATGGTCAGAAGAATTTCTACAGGTTTGCAAGGAATATCTGACTGAGAGGTGGAGGTTTGTACAGTGGGCTCCTGAGCATCAGATTGCTCCCTTCAATCACAAAAGCATTCCCTTGCTCCACACAGAATTCTTCTGGATTTTCAGACAGCTGAATGTTGCTCCAAGGAGTTTCCTTGTAGCATCCTCCATGGTGACACTGCTGCCTAGCTTAGAGAAAGAGACAAAGCCAGGTAGACAGGGCTACCATGCTGGGTTAAAACAAAGGTTCCTCTTAACTGTCTGGAAAGCAAACTCATATACAAAATTTTCATATGTAAATTGCAGAAAGAAAAATCTTGGGTTTCACATGTTTGGCAAGGCTGGTCCATTGTTTGGATTTCTTTTCCCCCTTTTGCTTTGAAATTAATGCCTCAAATGGAGAAGAAAACCCAGAAGGGACGAAACTCAGGGGTAATATAATTTGTGATGCTCTCCTGATCCGATTCAGCAGTGTGCAGACAGCACATACATTTTTACTTCTTTAAACGTCACTTCAAGAGCATGAGCTGTGCATTATCCTCAACCACCAAAACCCCTGAAAATGTGACTGCCTAGGGAGAAAGCTGCTACTGGGCATGAATAGAAAAGAATCCTTCGCTTATTTTTGTTTCTACCTTCATATGTTATTTATTATCAGTTGCTTCCAGGTGCATTTGCAGGCTCCCTAGGGGCCATTGCTGGAGCAACATTAAATGAGTTTACTCAGATGCTGCTGTCTGCCATGCACTCTAATTTTAGACTTTGTCTCCCTGGATTCTGTATTTGGATGCAAAGAAGTGACAAGCATTTCTCTGTCTTTTCTGTATAATCTACATTTAGAGGGTGGGAGCAGCTCAGGTTTTTGACAAAAATGGGAGGAAGACAAGGCAAAAAATGCATCCAAGGGTTACAGTTGCCAACTCAATCACCAGCAGCTCTGAGCTGGGCTGTCACTGACATGGGCTTTCAGCCAGACCCTGTTTCTAGGTGCTGCACCAGGAAGGCAGCAGAGCTGCTCCCATTCACTGAGCCAGCATCAGGCTGTTCCCAGGGGAGAGAATAACAATAAACAGAGAGATTAGAAAAAGACTGAGCACAGGAGGAGGGTGAAAACATGCTAGTGAGGAAAGATAAATGGAAGAGTGTGGAGGAAGCCTGGATGAAGAGAGTGCTTGGTGGCTGGCAGCCACCCGGGTGCATTCAGGTGGCACTGTGCACTTCTGCAGAGACACTGAGGCTCAGTCACATTTCACCTCCAGCAGTTATAGATATGCCTTGACTTTCCTCAGCCCATCCAGGCCCAAATGATGCTCCTGAGGAACCTGTCAGAGCCTGAAGCAAGTACGCTCCTCGCAGCAGCACTTCTATTAAGTGGGTGAGTTTGGGAGCCCAGGGCTGAGGGCAGTCAGAGGGAGATGGGTGTCAGGAGACACATGGACACAGTTTGCAGACTGACAGCTCTTGAGACCCTGGAGACAAGGTCATGGCAGGGATGAACTAATGAGGAGCGGATTCTCTACAGAGTCAGAGGGATCTATTTTAGTTTCATAGCAATTTTTCATTTAGGGAAAAGACAGAGCCACTGGGGATTTCCTTTAATGGCCTCCTCCTGGGGAAGCAATCACAGGCTTATCTTTTAGTGGGAAAGATAAGCCTGTGATTGCCTCCTTGTGTGGCAATCCAAGCTGGGCTGCACCTCCAGCAGATACTGCCAAGAGAACTGTGGATTTGCTCAGGGTTCTGGTGCCAATAGCTAATGCCATATCTTCAGCAGACTGATGTTGTGTTGTATGTCCAGCCATGATGCCAAACAGCCCAGCTGACAGGGATAGTCATAGTAACTGGTTTTTTAGTAAAGACCCACTACTCCCTTAGCACCACCTTTCTGCTCAGAGTAATCTTCAATCGCCTGCTAGTTTGTCACTGTATATACAGGGTTTTTTCCCCCATTTCCTTCCAGAAGGCTGCATGAAGCTTGCAAAATAGCTAGGATCATTAGGAATAATTACACCAGGTGCAAATTCCTGTTAGCTTAACTGCAAAATAACATGTTTGGACCCTACGTGAATTACAGCTGGGAAGCTGAGCCCTTTCCCCAGGTCTGTCTGTTCCACTTAATGTGTGTTTCCAATAATGTTATTCCATTACAGGAAACTAGAGTTAGAAGCCCTTTTGTTTACTGTGTTATACAAATTCAATTTGTCATAGAGCTGGGTGTATAAATTAGAAATGAGGGATGTTAGCAAAATTAAATAAGGCCTTTGCCAGTTCCCATTGCAGCTAAGATTGGTCTGATAAATTGGAGCCGCCGAGCAATATCTGGTATCCTAAAATAAAGCCACAATGTAAATATGTAAATAAGTCAATAATAGACAGTGTGGAGACAGGCATGGATGTCTCGGATCTCCTTCTTCCCTGCGCTTCTGTTACAGAAAGCTGAGAGGAAAGCATTGAGAAATCAGGATTTTCTTCTTTGGTGTATGCTGTTTCCAGCCTGATTAGCTGCAGTAACCTCACCTGACAGTCACCTGTTTAGTCTTACCTGCCCTCCACAGACTCACTACACAAGCACTATGGCTTTCCCAACCTGTGGCACAAGGAACACAAACTGAGGTGGTCTCTTCTTCTGCCCAAAGAGAAGCATTGTTCCAGGGTCAGGGAAACCAGTCTGCTGCTCTCTCTCAGTGAAAGCTTCTTGCTCAGAAGAGCATCACACCAGTAAGGGAAGGTGGGGGAAGAAGAAATTTTCCCCTTATGCCTTTGTGTTACATGGGATATCACGGGATAGCCAAGATATTCCAGATATCCTGCAGCTGATCAAGTTTTCCTCTATTAATCCCTTTGAAGCACTACCCATCAGTAAGGATAGGGGGCAATTCTCTGTAGCTTCAGCCTATGTTTTGGGAGCAGACTGACACAACTATTGCCTGACAACACCTGATCACCATCTTCTTTTCTAGGGGAACTCTGCTGAGCCCTGAAGTGCTGCATGTTTGAGTAGGATGGATCATCCCCACCAGGGAGGGACTGTTCAGAGCACAGGGAACACCAGGAAATAAATTTAGATCTGTAACACAAGAAGCCATGTAGAATGAATTCCTTATAACACGAGGGGGTGGGGAAGAGCTTGCAAGCAGGACTTGGGGTCCTGAAGCTCTGTCATGTACACTAATGACTCCCAGACACGCTCTCTAATGCAAAGCAGCAGCAGCCTCATGGAGCTGTACAATTTTGCCTTTTTATGTTGCAGATCTGTTCCAGGATAAAAGTTGAGCTAAAAATTCCAGTGGCAGGGTTGTAATCTCTTTTTCCATAAAGAGATTTAGTCCTTTCCTTACCAAGCATTCAGACTGGGATATAGACTGAATACAGACAGAAAAGTGCAACATTCTGGTTAGCTTTCTGTGACAGCTGAATGGAAATGGGAGAAGCATTTACATGTCTCTGCCTGTGGTACCCCGGATGGACCTCATCTCTCCATGTCAGTGCTCTGCTGACCCAGACATTTATGAAGCTGGATGTTCTTGGTTCTGGAAGAACTCCCCCTGGTGTGAGCAGCCCTCAGATCAGGAGATAATATAACCACTGCCCCAAAAATGCTTTCTCCCTTTTCCTTCTTGCCCCAGCGAGGTGGGGAGCATTTTATGGAGGCTGCCACTACCCTTCCACCTGCATGTTTATGGATTGCTTTCCCAGAGCTGCTTCTAATCAAGTGCCCCACTGGCAAATTTGCTGATGGAGGTGCTGTTGACTCTCTTGAAGGACAGGGCTGAAAACAGGTTATCAGTGGGTTTGTTTTCATCCAAAAATCTACCAGTGCCTGACTGGCATTTCTACTTCTTGCACTAGAGAACGAAGGGAATAGAATAGGTCTCTCGGGGACCAAACAGTTGTGTCACCCAAACAAAGGCTGTGACATTTCCAATTAATGGCACATATCCATTTTGCTGAAAATTTTCTGCCTATTTCACTGATCATTGTTTTTTGGTTTGTGCTTTTATTTAAAAAAAAAAAAAACTAAACTAACCTACATCATTTCCAGCAGCAAAGAATAAAAGGTCCTTGAGTATGCAGTGCAGTTCATTTACCACTCTTTTATTACATCTCTTGTTTTAAAGCAGCCCCTTGAAATCAGACCCATGTTAGAACACCTTTGCTGAATCGAGGCCCTAATCACACCTCAGGTTCCTCCTGTTCTCACAAAGTAAGTGATGTAAATTTTACCTTGCCTGAATGATGTTGGAATAAGCTCATTAAATTAATAGTTACAAAGTGCCATCTCCCTCCCTGCAAATCATGGATGTGCTTCAGAGAGGAAACTCCTCTAAGATGAGCAGGTGGAGCAACTCATTCAAAGGAGTAAAGCACTTAACAGGCTAGTTGTGCCAGCTGCAGAGCAAAGAGGATTAACTGAGCACGGGGACTTGTGGAGTGACTGGTTGGAATGGAACTGGGGAGGGCAGGGCTCTGGTACATGGATACAGTACTTATCTGGCAGGTTTGATTAACCAGGCTAATTATTTTAAATGTGATTACCTTTCACTCCTCTCACTGCACTTGGAGTTAAACGTGATTCAACTGGCACTTCAGATTAATATAATGATGCTGTGTTTTAATAGAGAGCCCAAGACATCAGGAGAGCTCCTTATGCTGTTTGGTGCTGCAAGTGCTGGTCAGCAGTCTGGAGTTTCTGACTCAGATGTTCCAAGCAAAGTTCTCAGAGGCAAGAAGCACAGGATTTTGCTATGTGCTTCTACCTCCTGCATCAAAAAAGGCCCCAGCAATTGTACCATAACGATGCTTTTTAGGGGACAGAGGAGCTCTGTGTGTTCCTGTGCATGCAAACTGAGAAGAACCTGGGTTTTGAATTAGCAACATCTAATACTTCTCCATTCTGTTTTACCGATAAGGATGCAAAGGCTGGTGGTTTGCACACACCCAGTGCAGCAAACCTATGAGATTTGGGTCTTGCTGGTTGTGACAAGGGTGTCTGGAGGCCAGAGAGCCACCAGCACTGTCTCAGGCTCCAGCCCCTGGCCCCCAGAGCGCTGCAGTTACACACGTGGTCACTGCAGTTTTTAAACAAATGTGCAGATTCTATTTATTATTCCACATGTGCAGCCAGCAGTGGCCAGATGGCCAGGGAGCTGTGTGCCACTTCCAAAGGGGCCCTGGACAGAGTGGTATCTCAGCCAGAACTGGAACTCCCCGCAGTGACACCAAGTGTGTCGCATTAAATCCCGGGTGTAGCTGCTGACCTGGCTTGAACTCCATCAGGGAGCACAAAGCAAATGAAGCATAGCACAGCACGTGGAGAGCTGTGCCCACCCAATCATGGAACAACCCTGGCAGCAGGCAGATGAGCCTGGAGCCTGATGTTATTTGTTTCAGAGACTGTGGAGGGTGGTAAGGCCAGGGCTGGAGACAGGCAGGGGATTAAAGAACTGGAGCAAAGCATGATGAGAAGACAGCAGGACTTTCTTCGCCCATCAACTATATTAGCTGTGTCCTCTGCCTGCCTCCACACCCAGAGTAACAGATCCCAGCTCAGCATCCCAGCTCAGCCCAGATAACTGCAGACAAAAAGCCAACTCCTTTGCCCTTCCTTAAAAGCTGCCTCTGGGGTGGCATCTGCAAAATGCAGTGACAGCCTTCCTTCCTTCCCTCCTTCCTTCCCTCCCTCCCTCCCTTCCTTCCTTCCTCCCTTCCTTGGGTCTTCCTTTTTTGCAGTCACAGTTTTGCTCATGTCCAGTACACGTACAGATTCAGATTGCTTCAAAGCACCTTTTCTCTGTCAGTAACTTTTGAGGTCTCCTACCAGCACAGCTGAATAAACAAACAAGAAGTCAGCAAGGCAATTTTTAGGGAAGTGTCTTTGGATATACCCAAAATGTCTGTCATGTGCCACGTTTTAGTCTCTGTACATGGAGGCTGTGTGTATTTTCCTCCTGTGTTTCTGCAGCTCCTCATGCTGGGCACTCTTAGGTCAGAGTTGCTGGTGTGAGGTCCTACTGCACAGTAAACAAATAATTAGCAAATAAAATTATTTGCTCAACTTTGGTGTCTTCCACTCTTTCTAAACACAGGGAATTTTGAGGATTGCAAGGTCTGTTATCAAACTCTCTTTAAATAATATGAACCACTTTAGGTAGAAATCCCTAGGAAAAAGTCTACTAAAAAAAGTATTAAATGTCTTCAAAAGCTTTTTTTAAATAATACATTTCCCTGATCTAAAATAGAATAAAGTGCAGTGATATTCAGGATAGAACAGAGTTATTTAGAAACTTGACATCGAGCAACCTTAACAATGCAGTTCCAGACATATAATTAAAATTAAAATTAAAAACAAGGAACAGGCAGATGTAATTACATTTTTAAATAGAAAGACTTTGAGAGGAAGGCAGATAATAAATGATTTACATTTTTTTTCTAGTGATGACTCTGCAGTTAAAGGAAAGATATCTCCTGAGGATTTCTGAATTGCTTAATATTCTGCTTTTTTTTCCTATGCTGCTTTCTATTATGTTTTCTCTGTAGAGGGTTATATGTGTAAGAATAAAGAGGAGAGCAGATCCTGGACAAAACACCAAGAAAAATCAAACTATTTGCGTAATTCCCAAATTATTTCCTATAAGAAAGAAACCACGTTATCTTCAGAAACCCAGGACAGGCATTGCCTCTGTGTCCTCACACAGCCCGACTGGAATGGCTGAAAGATGAGATACACCTGCTTAGCTCTGTTCTTTAGGAAGAGGACATCACCCTTCTCAAGCAGTCGTGTGCTGGAGTGGGGGATTTGGATATGGCAGACGGAGGAGCTCGGGTTATCCTGACAGTTACAAAACCAGCTGATAATACTGGAGAGAAATTGAGTTAAAACAAGAAATATTCTTATTAGGATTTGAACCTGCTTAAATGGGATGAAATGAAATATCTGCTCCTGTTGATGCTCTCTGGGCCATGTGAGAGAAGGACAGGCTCCAAAAGGAAAAAGACCTCATTTGGGCTTGAGTGGGAATCCTATCCCAGATGTTTTGGTTTCCTTGGACTTCTGACTTCGTACCAGCTCCCAGACACCCCTCCAAATGCCAGTTAGCCACTATTATCTTCCTCCTGTCCCAGGCAGAAAGGTGTTCTGTCTCTCACGTTCAAAACCACGAGCCTGTGAACTCCAGCAGAGCACAATGAGAAACACTTCAGATCCTGATGGATCAAAACATGGAGATTTGCCTGAAAAGCAGGAATGAAAGGAATTCAGTTCTCCAGTGAGCTTGTCAGAGGAAAGTCCTCACTCAGGACTTCCCGAGTTACCCAATGAGTTCTGTCTCATCTGTTTATGGCTGTTAATTCTGGCCTGCCAAGGAATGCCTGACTGATGGGTACTGCCAGCACTAAGATGTGTTTTATCCTGAGAGCACTCTGCAAGCTGCCTCCCTGCTTGGTGCCACATTTTTCTGGTGCAGGGAGGATCTGTGGTGCTGTCCTTGTTCCACACTCTGCTCAGTGTTCCCATGCATGGATTTCTCACTCAACAGAGGCCAACAAGCAGGTCAAAGTGGAGCTGGGGAAGAGCCTTTTTGTGCCATCCAGTGTAGTGAACACGTCAAGCTGGCTGCTGTTCATTTTCCACCCTGGGCATTCTGAAGCTATGGAGACATTTCCCTAACAGATTTCAGCTGCTGAGGAGAAGGTGGCTTGGCACATTTGGCAGTGATTTTTCTCAGATACCAAAGCTTTTGGAAATCCAACAAACCACATTTCCAATACAAAGCTAAGGGAGAAGCCTGGTCTCCAGAAGTTGTTTCCAGGTGCCTTTGCTGGGAGATCAGATGTCAGCACTGCACCACACTGCAGGGACATGTTCCCAGAGGCAGAGCAAGAGGTCCTCAGTGGCTGCCTCTTCAGTCCTGCTGCATCTCCACCAAGAGCATCATCCTGCACAAAGCCAGGCAACCTGAGATGACAACACCTAATTTTCTAAGCCTAATTTAAGAGGCTTAATGCAGTCCCTGGAGAGAAACAGGTACTTGGAATTGCCCTGAATGGTTAGCTCACAGTGTGGGTGCTCCAGTTCCCTCCCTGGAGCCTTGTGGCACGCCGAGCACACCCACAGGCTGCAGGCACATCCCTCGCTGCCCCTCTGCCCCCAGCACTGACCACTGCTTCAGACCTGAACAGGGGGCTTACTGGAGCAGACCAACCTACACACAGCAGAAAGCATCACGAAGACATGAAGGCTAGAAGGGAGGTCTTCGGAAATGAAATGCCAGTGTCTTATTCTCCATGCAAAACCAGGGCTGAAATTAAATTCTAGAGAAGGGAAGACTTCCATATTCTGCAGGACTCCAAGTATTTGCAGTTGGGAGAGCTCCTTCCCTTTTCCATTTGTTTCACAGCCTGTTCTGCCTAGAACAGGGTATTAGCACTTGAAATATTTTTCTGAGCCCCCTGGTGGTGCTCCACACGGTTGGTGCCTGAGCTGTCAGGCAGAGCTATGAGAAGCAAGACTTGCCACATCTTCCTGGCCTTACTCATTATATAAAACAAATAAATGCTATCTGAAATCCAGCTGTGCCTGGGTGAGGGCTTCCTATTACTGTGTGTACATGTGTGTGTGAAAGGCAGAATATACAGCTGTATTTCAGAGGAGCTGCCTGCTCAGATGGTACCCAGCACTGAGCAGGAGTGCCTGAGGTGTCTGATGGCCCTGCCACACAGAGCTGGCAGTGGCAGGTTGGCAGGCAGCAGATAAATCCGTGGTGCACGTGTCCACGCATGATGAACAGCATCTTTATGTACTGCCTCTGCTGTGTAATCATCTATTAGTGCTAATTGCTAGAGCCTCGGGCTGAAGTGGCCTTTCACATTAAATAATCTGATAATAAATAATACAGATAAAAGATCTGCTAAAAGGGCAGCTGTAAGAGAAAGCTTCTCCCTAGCTTAAAAGATTACTCCTTCTCCCCAGAGCTCTCTGCTGCAGACAGACATCTGGTGTGAGGAGATGGTGGAGGCCAACAGGGCCACCCTACAGCCTTCAGCAGTCACCTCTCCCTTGCTCTGAGCTCAGCTGTGTCTGAACCCACAGTTCAGAGCTGCCCAGGTATGGAAGCCCCTCCTGTGCTGTGTGGTGACACACGTTCACCAGTACCTGTGGCACAGGGCTGGCTGGTCCCCTGCAGCCAGACAGTGCAATAGATATGAAGGATGGGAATTCTTCCTAAACAGGTCTTGAATGTACCTTGCACTGCAGGATGTGATGCATTAAATGAGTATCATCCTGAGTTGGTTTATGAGGCTCTGATGAGGAAGGAGGGACCTTACCCAATATGTTTATTACCAAGTGCTTAATCACAGTAATGCAACTGAAATACATCCAGATGCTAAATCTGCTGGAGGTGGCAGGTTTGATAACTTATTTGAGGAGCCATATCTGACCAGGGCTTATTTGAAAGATTCCAACACTGTCCCCAAAACAACAGTTGCCTGGGCCTCCTGTCAGCTCAGCAACCAGACTGCTCAAAACTGATGGCAACAGGGTGCCAGGGAGCAAACTGCAAGGATGGGACCTTTGGGTTGCAGCTTCTCCAGCTGTTTTCTGCCCAAAAATTCTACAGACCTAACAAATGATTGCAGTGGAGATTATTTTAAGTATGGGGACAGCTTAGATCCTGCTCAGCATTAAAAAATTTGATTTGCTCACCTTCAATTCAAAGCTCCAGAACCAAAGATGTAGGAAGCTGGGAAAAGAGCAGATTTTGCAACCAAGACATTGCAAAGCTGGCACAAAAGACAAACCACTGACAGCATCCTTTGACTCATTCCTGGTATGGAAACAAGCACTGATTCTAATTTAAGGTGCTCACAAAAGCCCAAAAGAGAATGAAAAGGAAAAGCCCTGTGTAGATTTGTCTGAGGTGCCAGAATTCATCTTGATTCCTCCAGCGAAAAGGTCCTTCAAGGCACTGCCACTGCAGAGACATCTGCTGTGGGGAAGGGTAGTGCAGCTCTGCCAGCCCTCATGACTAAACCATGAGGTACCTGATTTATGCTTTTAATTTGACTTTTTTTTTTTCAGGGTCTCAATACTTTGTATGCAAATTGCTGGGTTTCTGCCTACCCTTCACCACCTCGTTAGAACACCTTGTCAGCTGTGTGGTTCCCTGGGTGCCTGGTGGGAGCGGAGCAGGATGCTCATGGCAGCAGGTTCCCCACAGCTCTCCCTGGCTCGCTCACAAAGCAGAGATTGGATGCTGTCTTGCTCCATGGTTTTCCCTAAAAGACTTCAGCTCAACAGGGCAACTACAACCATTTTATTCTGATCTCTTGACCTGCAGTAGCTCAGGCCAGAAAACTTTGCCCAGTGATTTTCCCAGATGGAGTTCAGCAACGTGCAGCTCTGCAGTTACCCCTCAGCAGGGTCTTTCTAACCCAGCTGTGCAGTACCTTCCCTGCCTCCTGCTGCCTTTTCCTTGCAAAGATTAGTTTTGTCACTTTGTTTTTTTCTCCCCCAAGTGCAAGAGCTTAAGCAAGCATCAAGGGCACCTTGCATCACGGAACAGCCTGGAGAGCAGCAACAGCAGGGCTGTACCATGGCTCTCTCCCTCTCTGGATGGACTTAGAGCATTGACTGGCAGGGTTTTGCCAGCTCAGCCCCTTTTGACTTGCATGGCTTGGGGACCACTCACACTGCTGATGCCCTGGCAGGACAGGAGATAAGAGAAGCAACAAGCCAGTGCTTTGGAAAACATTTAATGGCCACGGTTGTTTGCAGATTGCCTGGTTACCTCTGGCATTGATGCTTTACGTGACTGTAGCTCAGGACACTTCCAGTCTGCACTCATTTAGCTGTGTTGCCACAAAGCCCACATGTAGGCCATAGCTGGGACTTAGAGACTGAGTCAGAAAAGGTCCTGATGCAGTGGCAGAGCTGTAAGGCACAGCTACTACTGGAACAATTAACAGCTACCCTAATAGACATGACAAAAGTACTAGAGATAACAAATATTACTCTGTTCTCTTTTGCTCTTGGCTGTTGTGCTTAAGAGCTCCTCCTCTGCCTGTTGCTGGCTTGATATGTCATTAAAGATTAGAATAAGGCTTTTTGAGCTGTGCTTGTGTCTTGTCCTTCCCTGTTAAGCACTTGATGGGGAAGGGAATGTTATTTACCAGGCTGATTTTTCCCCCCCTTCTTTTTTGTCTGTGTGCACACTTTCAGAAAAGTTTAAACCCTGTAAGCTGACCCAGAGCAACAAGATATACACTAGAACTAAGAGGTCTCTTGTCTCTGGGTCATCCAGTCCATCCACTGACAGAGGAAATTAAATGGCTCTGAAAGGGCTTTTCATGGAGACTCTGGGAAAGGCCAGCATCTTGCTGCCCCACACTAATTCCTCTCCACATTGTTTTCTTAACCCACTGAAGCCTCTGCTGAGCTTAGCCTTAGTGCTGTCCCATATATGAGCCAGTTCCCATTCACATTAGTATCCCAGGAAAGCAAGCAAGGTGGCACTGGAGCCAGTAAGAGCTGACCCAAAGACAAGGGAGGCAAAAGCAGATGAAAGTTGATAGCCAGGAGTGGACTAAACCACAGAGGAGTGAAGGGGGTAAGAAAATTGTGTAAGAGGCAGTGGGAGAGAGCTGCTGGCCACAGATGGTGCTTTATGGAGCTGCAACTAGATCCAATGGGGCGAGTTTATGCTTAAAATAATAAATTTGAATAGAGCCCTGTTACCAAAGGAGACAAACTCTTCTGTTTAGCACATAAAAAATGAGTTGCTACCAATGTTTTCCTTTTATTCTAGAGAGGCCTAAGGTAGGACCACAAAAGGGAAGCAAAGGAAGCCCAGAGTTCCTAGCCTGAGTGCCTGGGATGCAGCAGAGAGCACTCTTGGATGCTGCCAGCCAGCAGGAATGGGCTGTGCCTGCAGCGGCATAAATGGACATGGCAAAGCAGAGGCTTCCTAGTTACAGCAGTTTGCTGTGAGTGAGGCTCTGCCAGGGCACCCAGTGAACCAGAGGACTCCTGTCCCTTCCCTTCAGAACCCTCGAGGGAGCAGGGGAAGTGCTTTGCACCTCTGCTGTCACACTCCTACATTTATGGGCCCTGGTCTATAGATATTTATCACATTTATATATATAGCATTTCCTCTCAATTGAAAGACAAGGGTATTTTTCACAGCAGCCAGACTCCCATTTCTTGAATTTTTGCAGGAGTAGCAAGGAAGGAGAACCTCTAAATCACTAGGAAGCTCTGACAATGCAGACCCTACTGTGCAAAATTGCTTTTAAAAAGCACTTACTTTTTATGGTCTAATTTAGGGCGACATTGAATGTTCTCAAGAATACTTTCCAGTTCCTTCAAGTGTTCTGCCCTGTTAAAATGTCTGAAAGTCCTTTCTTGCATTAATTCCAAGCCAAATGTACTGTGTGCCTCTTGGAACTACACCAAATGGCCAAACTTTAGTCGTAATTTCTAGGATAAATTACCTTTCCATCAGGCTGGGTACGAAATGAATTCTGTAGGGCCAAAGGGACCAGGATTGCTTTTATTTCACATACATTAATGCTGCACTTACTGTTTGACCTGTAACTGCTACAGCAAGAGATGTTCTAGTGGGGGAATGATGGGGAACTAAATGGTTTTAAGAACTACAGTGCAGCCAACAAGCCACAACAGGCGGTGTCACTGGCTGACAACGGTTTCAGCAATGTGGTTACACTCACGTGGACAGATTTTCATAGAATCACAGAATCATTTAGGCTGGAAAAGCCCCTTAAGACCATCAAGTGCAACAGTAAACCTAACACTGCTGAGTCCACCACTGTTTTCAAGCTACTCAGTTCCACGAGAAGCTTGTTTGCCATAGGGACTGCAGATTTACAAGGCCCTGGAAGCAGAACTTCTCCCCTTCGTGCGTGTGGTGTCTCCTGAAATGTGTTGATGTTGCTGGTAGCTGCAGTAGCTGGGAAGTCAACTCTTGTCGAAGCAAGACCAAAATCTGCCCTGGACTCAATAATATGGGTGCTCAGGGTGTCATCCTCTAAGCCTCTTAGTGGCCCTAGCGTGGGTCTACAGAGTAAATAGACTCCCCTGTAGGAGGTCTTTGGAACAGGTTTCCTCTCCTCTCTGCCCTCTAACAAATACACCCACTCTGAAAGCCTCAGCTTGGGTTGATACCACGTTCTTGTTTGCAGGAGAAAGGTTTCTCACCCACCAGCCTGGCAGAGCACCCTGCACATCACCTGTCAGGTGCACTGTCAGGTGTCACCGCAGCAATGGGCAGTGTTTAAGGAGCAGCCTGTGAGGAGACTTTCCTCCAGCAGCCCTCCCTCACAGCACTGCTTTTGCACTGTTCTTCTGCAACAGTTCAAGTACATTAAATCCTCCTTTTTCTTTCTCAAAGAATTTCCCTTCCTCTGATTTATTTCTCTGGCAATCCACTTAGCAGCGGAGACCGATCGGGGACTCGGGAGCTGACAGCCTCTATTTACCCACTGGCCAAAGCACCACCTCTTTGGCATCTCCCCAGCAACACTTTTCAGTTCCTGCCAGGAGAGCTGCCCCTGCAGGCCAGCAGCTGGAAGATTCCAAGTCTGCTTGAGGGCAAGAAGCCTTCCAGTCATATAACAGGATTCCTTTCTTTTTAGCAATTCTTTATTTTGTTTTCTGTGAGTCTGGTCCAATCTCCCAATCATCATCATGTGCTGAATGGGAAGTACAGTCCTCCTCCCTGTGTGCACTCACACACACACAGCTCCTACTTAGCACAGAAAAGTTCCTGACAAATAAAAAGTCTCCAGGCTGTCATCACTTTTAAATAAAAATTCATGGAGGCTTTCAAGCAAGGCTGTGTGTTTCAGATGTAAGAACAGTTCCAAGTCTGCTGTTCTAACCTTCACTGGGGAAATAAATACCTGAGAAAACGATTAATTAGCAGAACCTGGGTGGTGATTGGGAGCACTGCTGAGATTGAACTTGGCTTACCTGTGTTGGAACTGTAATGGTAAGTAAGGAAAGCAGCAGCAGACCTTAACAGCACCTCTAACCAGCAGCAGTGTATGCTGTTGGGAGGAGCCTTTGGCACACTGGGCAAGCTGGGTTACCAGCTGTGTCTCCTGTCATACCCCAGTGAGATGACAAGAGTGATTAGATGGCTCTGTAGGCTCTGCCTTCCATGCACGAGCAGGGTAGCTGCATCACCTCCTGCAGCAGCAGTTTCTGCCATGATAACTTCATGGAAAAATTAGAAGTGGCAACAGCCAGTTTTCTGCAGGTTCCCTCTGACCCAGGGTCCTGGCAGGTGCCCAGGTTTGGCTTAAGTGGTAAATGTGTGGAGGGCAGCACAAGTACTAAGGTGGGTATGAGCTAAGTGCAAGCTGAACTGTACGTGTGAGGGTTTAAAGAATGGTCAGCGTTGATAACCAAGGACACAGTTTCCATCCAGACAAAAAGCCCCAAAGACCTTTACCCTGCTAAGGCAACAGCACAGCTAACTGCCTGCAGCAGACCCTGCACTCTGAGAACAGGAGGAGGGCAATAAAGGCTGCAGGATACCACAAATGTTGTTGCTTTTTAATGCTAGCCCAATGTGAAGACAGACTATAGCAAAAGGGCATAATTCCTATCCAAAAACTAGTCTGTCATCACCAGTCCAGAGGAACACAGGAAACACTTAGCAGCCTGCATCCCACCCTGTGCTGCACACAAGTGATGCTGCTCAGACCCCTTGCACACACGTATTTTGCTTTACACGTGTGGGGTTGTGACAGTGAGTGGATCAACGTGCTTAGGGATTTTTATCTAAAAGTTAAATCACCTTCTCCTTCCATAAGATCTTGATCTGAGTTTTCTTACTCTATTTTCCATCATAGGGAGGCACACTGTCAGCTCATTCACCCTCCTAGCTCTGATTTGGGAGCAGGGGCAGGGAACTCTATACCCTTCAACACAGCCATGAATTGAAGGTAATCCATCAGGCAGGCAGAGGCACCTTCAGAGACTCACAGGCATGTTTCTGAGCCAGTGCCCTTGATGGAGCCACTGGCTGTTCTTTTGGATGCCAGAGAGTTTCTAGTAGCAACTAGCAGAGACTCTTTCTGCTCCGTGAGCTACTTTTAGCTATTCTTAGGCACCAGGCAAAGAGGAAGGGAAGTTCCTGGCATCTAAAAGAGCTGCAGAGGCAAACAAACCCAACCCTAAGTAAGCAGGCCAGCCTGCTGTTATCAGAGCATATTGGTTAAACTGCCCCCAAGGTGATAACGGTGGGAATTTAATATAAATGGAAAACCAACAGTATCAGGGAAAGGTACCAGTGTGGAAAGAAATGCATTAATTGGAAAACCTCCCAGTGAGGTGAAGGGAAGCAAGAGGTCTGTGGCCATGTTACTTGTGGGGAGGCAAGTGGAAATATTAGCTGGGAGCAGCACTAAGCCTGGAAAGAGAACAGGATAGAACAGTGGTTCTCCAGCATCAGAGAGGTATAATTTGTTCTCATTATCCATACACCCTTTGTACTACTAATGACATCTCTCGGTGCTCCACTCCTGGGAGCACCATTTCTACCTCCCTGGTGGTGGCTCAGGCTGGCTAGCACAACACACATTCGTACTGAGAAGGTCTCTCTGTCTGAAGTAACCTCCTGCTTGCAGCCCTGCATGAGGACTCGTGTGGCCTGGTCTGCCTGATCTCAGTTGGGATGTCTGGCACTTAGGTGCCATGCACACAGTTATCAGTCTCCATCCTGGAGCTCCCTTACCTTGTAACGAGAGTGAGGAAACACTCCCAATCCAATATTCCTTCTCCCACAGAGATGTAACCAACCCCAGTACCTCAGGCTGTGTGTGCAACCCTACAGCAGCACACCACCACTTGCATGGTGAAGGGTAAGAGGAGGCAAGGAGGAACTAGATTTCATTTTTTAACTTTTAAGAGAGTTTTATAAACTGTGATTCGAAATAAATGGTTTGAAAATGCATGGAGTCCCTAGCTAGTGCCGCAGTGAAGCTGTAGTAATATTTTGCCTCTAAAGCATTTAGAAATGTATGAAAAGTGTTATTCAAATGAATAAATAATAGCTCCCAGACTGTTTTGCCTGAAGAACTGCATACACTTTGCATAAGCCCTTGCATTCACAGCCCTGTGTTCCAAGCCCCTCCTCAGCAAGCAAGGGAGAGAAGAGCAGGAGGCAAAGGACTCATTAGCAATGCTTCAAGCCAGAAGTCCAGATGGGATCTGAAGCTAAGCAATGTGGGAGACGTGGCTTAAGGTTCAGTCTGCATGAAGGGTGCATCTGTTTTTGCCCTGAAAGTATACCTTGACTTCACCTGCCAACTATATGAATCTCAAACTAAATGAGCTTCCCCTTATTAAAGCGCGATGTATTTGAGTTTTCAGTCCAAGTAAGGCTTCACACAGGGAAGTAGACATCTGCTGAGCATTTGCACATGTGTTGAAGAGGGAAAACAGCACTTTTCTGCCCTCCAAAAGCTCATTCAGGACTGTTGAAGGGTAAAGCACACAGTGAAATAGGAGGGAAGCAGCAACACCAGGCAGTGATAGGCAGGGATAGACATGTTTGCCATTAATACTCTTGCAGTTAGGGAAGAAGACACTTCTAGCACTGACAGCAATAAACCAGCTTAAGAAGGAAGGCTGCAGAAACTCCATCCTTTCCTGCCCCAGAAAAAACCCTGCTTCAGTTCAACCTGATGCAGAGCTTTCCAAGACACCAAACCCTTAGGTGTTACAGAGATCACGGTCACCACAAATTTGCAGACTGTTTTTTGGTTTATCTAGCTGAAGTTGAATGGAAACTGTTCACCACAACAGCAGAAGTCGTTATGTAAAGCTTAGAACCTTCCTCTCCTATTCTCTCCTGCACGTACAACGCAGCACATGCCAGATGCCACATGGGTTTTGGGATGCTGTATTTGCATATTTTACAAGTGCACAGAGCTGTAATACTACGTGGTACATTATTCATGAAAAGGGATGGTCCAGCACAATCTGAACTTTTCCAGCCAAAACTGAGAAAATTGCCTTTTCTTATCTGTAATACAATATATAATGCATACAATGTATAATACAACAGAATGCAAAATGTATGATAGGGTGTCTCTGTAACACATTCCCCTCTGGAAGCTGAGATTGGTTTCTGGAAGGACAGTCTCTCACCTCTTGCTTTCCCAGTCCCTGTCCAGTTTAACCATTTGATAACTATTTTTCTAGAATGTCCCTGCAGCCTCACTGCAGGAGCAAGGTCTTTCAAGCACCCAAGGCAAAGCACAGAATGCCAGACTACATACGCAGTACGACTCAATGTTTGATTACATTTATGGAAATGCCTATATTTATGAGCATAACAGGAAGATTGTTCTACTGCCTGCAAAGAAATGAGCCCCCTTATTCAAATAGATGTGTCAGTTCTGAGCAGTTAATAAGATATCTTTGTAATCCATAGGTATGCACGATAAAATCGGGGTACTTAGCACTTCAGCTGGCAGAGGAACTGCCAGGAATATTGGTAGCAGGCAACTTAGTGCAATTGTTAAGAGAGATATTTAAGTACTCTTCAGGGTAATTCTTGATAGTGGCAAGGGAACCCAAATATACTTGGAATCTCATTATAGTTTCAGCTGTAGATTGTGGGACCCAGTAGGATGGTGGTGTCCCTGCAAGGTGTCTAGCCAGGGTCAACCCCCCACATGTGAGATCTATAAGGTGATGAGGAAGGGAGTGCACGGTAGAAAAATTCATCATCATCACCTAGGACCCTTTAAGGCTAAGTGCACCTGTCTGCTTGATTTAAGAACTTGAGGGCATGATAAACTTGGATAGAAGTTTGGTTAGACACAAAATCAGCTGCAGCCTCCCATCTGCAGCTGCTCTCTCAAGGCTTCAGGTTTATTTAACTTGGTTCTTATCAGCCTGCGAGAGGACTAGGCTGGGTTGCACTGAGACAAGGAAATCTCACTCTGATTTACTTTGTGGGGGAGAGATTGCTGGGCAGTCATGTACATCAGCTCAGCGTGATTCACGGCAATTAGTCTGAGGAGGAACCAGGAATACCAAACACTGACCCTAATATACTCCACTGCCTCCCATCATGCTTGGGGAAGTGGCTGGGATCCTATGGTGGACACTAGAATTGCTGTTTTCATTTTTCCCCAATTAGCTATAAAATTATGTTTGCAACCTGCTAAAATGCCCACTTAGACTGGGGGGTAGTGAACATTTGCCCATCTGCCAAGAGGTTTTCCAGCCGACGTTCATCTAAACAGAGAAATCAGACTGCTATTCACATCTGATTAACAAACACAGGCTCTAATTAGCCCCAGTGATTAAGATTCATTTGAGAAGTCACTTCAACACATACATAAAACCATCACTCCTTTACTCAGTGATGGTGATGACAACTGTCCTCTCTCCAGCTCTCCAATAGAAGTTGACATTTCTTACCAGCCCACCAGCACTGTCTGCCTGTGTTCTCTCAAGATTTGTAATCCCAGCGCAGGACGTGGGTCACAGATTGCTTTAGCAATCCAGATTTTACCTCCCTGAGAGAATACAGTTGAGATTCAGAAGCTGGGTCTCCCTGCACAGGGGCTAGGCTGTGAAATTCCCCATGATGTAGGAAAGACTCACATTCAAAGCTGCTTGAACTTCACTGTACCAGCACCTACTTATAGCAGAACACTGTGGACCATTGCAGTTCTCCCAAGGGACTTGAGTGCTGGGGAAAGCTGCTGCTTCAGTGGTGCTAAGTAACACATTACCAGATATTCATATGGTTCGATGCAACAATGACTGTAATGAATTTGATTTGTAATGTGTCCTGTCTTATGAATCACTGAGTTATTAACCTTAACAATGTCAATGAGCCGCTCCTGTAATTGAGTCTCAGCAAATTAAGGTGTGGGGTAATTATTGAGAGCTGCTTTGTACACAGGAATGTATTAACATGTTACTGATGCCAAGTGATTCTACTCTTGCAATGAGAGGGTTCAGAGTGACTGCAGCAAAAGACACAAACTCAGTCTGAGCAGCTTCAAGTGACAGCAGCTATGCTGGCATATTGATTACAATTGCCTTACATTTCCCTTGTCATATGATATAGCACTGAGAGATTTAACATGATCTGGGCATTCCTGCTCTGCCAGGGGGATTGGACTAGGTGATTTTTGAGGTCCCTTCCAATCCCCGACATTCTGTGATGCAGAACTCCCATTTATTGTCCTGTTTTCCTGCCAGGTAACAGGCTTTGACAAGCAGAGTTTCTCTGTGAGGATTACATTCAGCCCCAGCCTATTTCAAGGGTGTGAATGCCAGGCAGGACTGAAGAAACTGAAATGGGAGAGCACCACATACAGCATATTTCAGTGTAAAGACACAACCTGCAACCTGATGTGCTTGCTTTCTTGAGGTGAGTCACCAGGAGACTGATTGCTGAAGTTTGTATGAACACTTGTATGCCATTAACATTTTTACTTTAATTAAAAACATATTGAAATTCAAAACAATTTTGAAATGGCTAAAAGCCCATCCAGAAAAAAAAAAACCACCTTAGAAAGGAGAAAACGGAAACCCCAACAACTACATAAAATGAATGACAAATTTCATAATGGCTCCTTCAAAAACCACAGTTATGTGGAAGGATTTTAGAACTATACCTGTACCCACAGGGCAGTCTGCTCTGTCAGTCGTACGTGTGAAAACAGAAGTATGAAAAAAGGCTTCACTCCTTTTGTCTGCAAAGAATCCCCTGCAGTCATCTAAGTTGCTTTCAGATGACTCAAACTGAGCTACAGGAAAAGAAAATTAAGTGGAGAAAAGAACTTTCTGGGGAAAAAAAAAACAGTATTGGAGTTTGTTGCATGAGTTACTTCATGTTAATTTGAATTGCACTCCTCTTATGTACGAGTTACCCTGCTAGGCCTGGTATTTAAAGCACTGTCACACTTTTCCTGCATCCTCCCTGTTTAAGCATCATGATAGTGAAACTGGCTATAGGAAAGCAAGAGGCAATTTTTCATATGATGCTGCTATCTTCATTTAGAGCAGAAAATCTCCCATTACCTTGGCTGTGCATAGCATGCAGAAATCCTCGCTTCATTTCCCAGGCAGGGCTGGATTTGGGGAGATGTGATATCAGCTAGAAGTAAAATATTTATGCAAATATTTCTTCTCAGGGCAATCTGTATTTTCAAAGCGCTCTCTTCACCTCAGATACAACGTCTGACTGCCAGCACTTAGTCTGCTACCGCTCCTCCTAGAGGAGTCATCCTTTGCTGGCAGTAAGGATTGGTGGTGTCGCTTCCAGATACTAAAGATGCTTTTAAATCTGTTTGGTCTGTTGATGGTGGTTATTCCTTCCCACAGGCTGGGCCCATAGGAACAAGAAAACTGCTGTGTTGTCCTGGGGGGTTCTGTGCCATAAGCTAAAAGGAGAGAGGATATAAAGGGAGGGGAAAGCAAAACCAGGAATCTCTGCTGCCTTTTGATAGTGTAAACATTTTCCAGCTGCTCCTTTCTGAGGGTCTCTACCGCCTTCATTGGTCCTGATGATGATGATGATGATGGGTGTGTCTCTAGTCTGTGAGAAGCTAAGAACAGAGGGGAGCAGACCCTTGCAAGGACTCCCACACAATGGGCATTTCCAACAAATTACAGCAGCAGGCATGTTCACTCGACCTCCCTGAGCAACAGGACCTGGATGTTCAAGCACATAGCCAAGGGAAGACTGTTCACAGGCAGTTTTGATGACAGATGCTTTCTTCTTCTTAGGACAAATATTAATCTTGCTACAGGATTCCCAGGAAATAATCAATTTAAGTAAATAAAGTAACCAAAACCTGTCATAATAGGTTTCTGTTTTGTAGGTAATCAGTGCTGTAACTCCCTATAGTATGAGTTAGGTGGAATGGCAATACATCTCCATGGCAATGTTTCCTAAGCCTGAGATGCCTTCAGTGCACTATTTGCCCCCCGTGCCCCCTCATCTCCCAAGTGCTTGCTGTCTAATAAAGAAAAGAGATTGCAGGTGGAAGCACTGGAAGTCATTAGAAGTGGTGGGTGCACTGGACTTGATGAACAGAGAGATGATGCCCCCACAGTCACTCAAAGAAAGTGGCAGAGGCTGCAGCTGAAGCCAGCGTCCCCCAGCCCTGCGTCTCTAAACCCAGGACTTCCATAAGAGGCTTTGCAAGAGCCAGCAAGCGTTTCTGAATAGACCTAGAGAAATGTCCAGTTGGGGTGAGAGATGGAGATACTTTCTAATTAGGAAGAGAATGAATTGTTTTCAATGAGTGCCCTCATCCCTCATGAAGCAGCCAAAGATATCAAGGCATCCTCACTTTGAAAGGAGCACATTGTTCCCTGTGTCACTCGGTGAAGAGAGAGGTGAGGAAGAGGTCAAGCGTGAAAACACGGTGCAATACCCCACATGTCCCAGCAGGCTCCCCTGGGTGCAAAGCATATCTGTCCAAACATTCACCACCCAGCCCAGGGCCACCAGCCCCAGGTGAATCCCAGCTCTCCTGGTTGTCAGCTGGGACCTGCTCAGGCTCAGTCCTCTCCCGTAGCGAGGAAATATGCTGTCCCTAATAAGTGGTGACATGGCAATTTTCTCCATCATGTCAGTTGTCAAGGGGGCCAAGCAGATGTCCCCTCACAGCCTAGGACTTCGCTGTGAGCCTCCATGAGACAAGCTGAGGAGAAATAAATCAATTATGGAGCCCAGCATCCGCGGTCCGCTTCACAGCAGCTGCCCAAAAGGGACGATGGGCTCTTATCCACACCCTGAGCTGCAGGTCAGGGCTGGGAGAGCTGCAAAGGGCGAGGGAAAGGTCTCGTGGAGTGATGCTGGTGATTGCAAGGCCTTACTAACGCTTCTGGCTCAGTGTTGACAGCCTCCCTTGGAATAAAAAGCTCCAGTGAGGCATGGCTAAGCGATGCAGTGGTGTCATTCCCCTACAAGTGGCACTCAGTCCCCCCACTGCCCCTCTCCACGCTGAGGCTGGCGCTGATGGAGCTCACTGGAGCTGGACTCACTGGAGTCCAAAGCCTGCAGCGTAGGGGTTGTCCACTGTCAGAGCTGATAGCTTCTACCCAAGCCAAGCACCTCGTTTCTAGGCATTACAGTGTGGACACACAGCATATGTTCCTGTTTAATTAAAGAAGAAAAGAGAAAGCTGATAGAAAGCATAAGGGAAATGGTCTTGTGGGACACATAATCAACTCAGGCATTGAGTGATGCTCTGTTCTGAGCACATGGGCCAAGTGATCCCACTCAGAAATTTGCTCTTAATTCTCTGAGGTCTACTCATCAAAACAGCTTTTTCCCCCCCTTTGTATTCTCCACTTGCATCTGTTGTTTTCAGCGGAAAGAACGCTTGTACAAAAATTCCATGGTTTAGAAATCCCTCCTGAAATTACCCATGGAGGGTACTGCAGTGCCTGGCTTCTGACAACACGTGTTCTGGCCAGATACGGGGGGCTGCTGTCACAGGAGTTAGGGGCTGTCACTGGAATTAGGGGCTTTAATCTCCTCTGTTCCTCTTAGCATTCATTCACCCACACCACTAGCCGCTTGCTGCCTTTATTAGTGCAGTCAGTGGGCACCTTTCCAAATCAATTAATGCTATTGTTTCATTTCTTAAGGCTGTAAAATCACAAAATTTACAAGAAATATGTGAGGCTACGAGGTATGCCATAGATGGCAGAGATGGAGAGTAATTAGATCAGCTAGAGCCACTGAAATCCCATCTGCTGAGCATGTTCCATTAAAATACCTTTCTCTTTGCTTCAAGAAATAATATTAGCTTAAATATCACAGGGAGGGGGGGAGGAAAACGCAACAGATTTTCATATTAATTCTTCTCAGATACATGTGAAGGGGAAATTGCAAACAGCTTTTCTGTGTCAGGGTAGCTTTTCCCTGGTAGAGCCTGCATCCTAAGTGGGGCTTGGCAGTGAGGTGGGGAAAGCGGTCCTGACATCACTTTGGTGTTCTTCCCATTTCTAGAACAGCTCGAGGGTACCAGCCAAGCAAAGCCTCAGGAGGTTTGACTGGGTCCCTGGAGATTGGATCTGTTGTGAGCTGACAGCAAAGAGAAACCTGCAGGACCCGAAAGGCCTCTTGCTTGTGGAGGGGTGGAAGGGTTGGGCTTCTGTCTGAGACCACCTAGAGAACACAACTGATGGTGTGGGTCAATGCAGATGTAAAAGAGAAGGCTTTGCTTTCTCTGGCCTGGAGTTTCCCTAGGCTCATAGCACAATTTAGGCTGGATGGGATCTCTGGAGATCTACAGTCCAAGCCACTGCTCAAAGCAGAACCAATTACAGCATTAGATGAGTTTGCTAAGCTGATGTGATGGATAAAGAGCTGGCAGGATAAAAGGGCAGCAGCAGAATGGACTGGTGTCTGAATGCCCATTCTCACACCCAGTTGCTGGACAACCCTCCATCCTCTCTTGGTACAGTCACAAAAGCTAGAGCAGCCTTTAACTTCGTTATACAGCAGCGAGAACCGGTAGGGAGTGTTTGCAAGCTGTTACAGCCCCAGCACACATTGCTTCCATTCAGCTTTTATTCTCAAATAATAAATAGCCTGAAGGGCCTATAATAATGGTTAAATTGTGTGATGTAAATTAAAAGCAAAAAGAAAGAGCAGAAGCCACTGAGACGGTAGAAAGCATCTCTCTGCAGGCAGGACTGCAGTCTGCCATCCCAGAATCACTGCTTGTCACTGCATTGGCTTTTAAAGGTCCTTTTGCACCAGCACACCTTATTTCCTCACTGGCAAGCTGAGGGAATGGGAAATTCTTTCTCTGACCTTTCATCTTACCCACCTAGATTGCATTCTGCAGTGAAAGCCTAGGACACACCACATCCCAAGGCTCCCCCATGTGTGTGACCATACAATAACACACGACCCCAGGTACTGGGTGCCACGTTAAGCTAGGTTCACCCTCTGTGTGCATGTGTTAATTCAAGAGCCAAGATGCTTTTTCTTACTGATGAGTTTGTTTTGCCCAGCACTTCAGTTCGATTGCAAGTCACAAAATTCTGCTATGCTCTCCTAAATCTCTAACAGCTCCACTAGAAAAATACTGCTGGTGCCTGCCATGTCCCCCACACCTGGTACAGGTGCGTGCTGTTGTGCAGCAGCACCTCATTGCTGAGGTGGCTGCCTTTCTACCTCTGGTCTCTCTTTCCAATTGTGTATCTGCCTATGACTTGCTCAGTCTTTTTCCCATGACCACAAAAAAGTGAACCACTTAGGATTTTTTTTTTTTTTTACTCATGCCTTTAATAACCTAATTTTCACTACAGAGGCAGATAGCAATTCAAGGATTATCAGCAGGAACAAAGAGGAGGTGTGGTGTGTTTAGGAGTTTTTATTGCTATTTTCTACCATTCTCCACTTTTAGTGACATTTCTTTCCCGAATCAACTTTAGCAGTGGATCAAACACCAAGTTCAGAGTTCATGGCATCATTAAGCCTCAGGTTGGGGGGATTATTACTAGCAGGTGGCTTTAATTTGCTGCAGCAGACAGCAAAGGTAAAAATGATATCAATGTATTTGTAATCTTATGTTGCTGCCTCAGTTATTTAAAGTGTGTGGAAGGAATCAATTCTGGAATAGGCTCTTACAGTGTTAAAGGATAAGGATTAAGCAAAAAAAAAAAAGCCTGGGAATTTTAAGATGTTTGTATCTAAATGTTTAACATTTAAATTTAACAATAAAGTGATGCTTGAAGGAGCTCTGTGCCAATTTGTGACAGGAACATTAGGTTCATCTGAGCTGAAGTGTTGGAGCTTAGCAGTGATTCAAAGACATCGTTGTGCTGCATTGCTAAGCAACCCCATCCTCAGCTTTGTGGCTTGTTAATATCACTTAGCCCCATTTCAGAAGAAAGCTGCAAAAATGAAACTCCTGATTTAGGGAAGAGGATCAAGGAAGCACAAATGTTACTTTCATAGTCTGTTGTCTGCTTTTAAAAGGGGGTTACGAGTGGCAGCTGGTGGGATGGATAATAGCCTTTTGCAGTCAGCATGTTTTCTTCCTCAGTGTTCAATGCTTGAAGCTTTTGGGATTATCAGATTCCAATAAGAAAAGGAAAGATTGATTTTACTTTCTAAGTGGAGAAACTAAGCCTGCTCTTTCTGCCCAGTCTCCGAGCAGAGGAGAATCTCCTCCACGACAGTTCTGTGCAGGGCAGCATCAGCCTTGCCTCCTGCCGTCCTTGTGGGACTCCCTCCCTGCAGCACTCGTGAGGTCTGGTGAGGACACCAAATCTCAGACTAACCTGGAGTTAGATGGGGCCTTTGAGCTTTGCACCAGAAACAGAGCTAATGGGGAGCTTAGGGCAGGAGGTGATGGTGTGGCTTTGGGAAAGTGTCAGTCCCCAAAGGAGGGAGGGGGTGAGCACAGGAGAGGGGGCCAGGGCACACAAAGCAAGAGAGATGTGTAACACAGTAGGAAAGGAGGTGAGAGGGACCTGAGGGTGAAGGGCACACACATGAACAACAGTATATTGAATTTCCCTTTCCCAGGCCCATCCTGTGTCTGCAGCCACCACCCACCTCAGCTGCTCAGTGCCATCAGGGCACAAGCAGTCAGCCAACCACGCTCCAAAGACAGTGACAGTAGGACCAGTGCCTCACTGAAACAGTCTGCACCAGTCTAGCTTAAATCAGTTTTCACGCTGATTCACACTGCATCAGTGACAGAGACTAGGTGGACCCACAGGATGGAAGAGTGACCAAAAAGATGGGACACACTTTCTTTGGTCCATAAGAGGCATGAGTAAGTATTACATTAGCAGGGTCAGGAAGGGTAAGCTCCCATTTACTATGGTTATGCTTGTCTTTACAGCAGGGCAGCTCAGCTTAACATTTTCCTTAAATTGATTCCCAGCTGGAGTTATAAAATGAAATGAGAGCACCAATGAAGCAACACTGGTTTAAAATTTTGCATTAAAATAGATCATCCTGACCACCTTGTATACAAAAAAATAATCAATGACTCAGATAATCATTCTTCCCCTACACCTGGCTTGATGCTCGTTATGGAACACAGCAGCTAAAAGGTTAAGGAGAGAGGAGCAGTGGTAAATAGGGAATTTGGGGTAACTTTGGGCTGGGGAAGTCCAAAGGGGAAAAATGCACCACAGTATATATGCATCCCAGGTACTGGAAACTGAACTGCAGTTATACCAGGGAATAATTTAGTTCTCAAGTATCATAGTTTGCTTCAGAAGGAAAACAAGGGGGGAAAAAAATGATGTGTACATTTTCTTCCCAATATTGTCAGAGAATTATAGTAACCATGGCAACAGGAGGAGCAACATCTCAGAGACCGTGTGTCTGGTAAACATATTCTCTAGACTTCCATTTCTTATGGTATTAAACAGCATCTTTGGGCCGAGTCCTAGCACAACATATTATTGTGCTCTTTTCACTGAGGGCCAGATCTACTGGTTGAGCATTTAGCAGAGTCTTAAATGCAGAAGTAACACCGAGTGGTCCAAAGACTCCTTGTGGGAAAACAGATATACCAGCTTCCACAAACCTTCCTGTCTCCCTGGGATGTTTGTTTGGGGAGCTCTGTTCTCCCTCTCATGTCCTAAGAGCCTACCATTGCCACCAGCTGCTGGAGCTGCTCCTCTGGCTCCACCAAGAAAAGCCAAGGGCCCTTCATGGGCAAGATTTTAGTTCAGTCCTTGTCCACGTATAGTTGTGGTGGGTTTTGCTTGAGCTTTTCTCCCAGGGACTAGTAAGAGCTGATGCCTGGCTTCTGAGCTGGAAGGCTGTTTTGATCCCTGCTATTCATCTGCACACAGATGGAAGCCCCTGCCCACTGCCCAGATGTGCTGCAAACCATCAGAAGAAACAAGGGTTCACACTTCTGTGAAGTGTTGGCTCCAGCTGTTACAACATAGTGCTTTACATATTCTCTCAGTATAAATGCTGAAAAATATTTCTTAATACTTCACTACTCTCCACCTCTCCTCACCCCTGGTTGCATTGTCCTCCCTCCCTAGAAACAAAGGGGTTTTTTTTCTCCTTCCTCAGATTTTTCCCATTCCCATCTGGTTCTAAATCGGGACCACACCAAGATGCTTTAACACGGTGAGCATTGATTCAGCATTCAATAGCAAACGTGTTCTGATTTTCTCCCCTTGATTAATTTTGTTAGAGAGGTGATGAACTCCACCTCTGACCTCCCCTCCCTGCCTGTCAGTTGGCTTTCACTGATGCAGCCAGCTTTTAAGCAACTCGAGTAACTCAATCATCCCTGCAGAGCCTTTTTGTGGCTGGGAATAGAACATCTTTTGTCCACAATGGGGAAGTGAGATTAATGACTCTGAGTGGCCCCAGTGATTTCAATATTCATGTGGTGGGGAGATGTGCTAATACTGATAGAAAGACCTGCAGTATCACACTGCAACATTGCTAATTAACTTCACCTATGGTCATTGAAGCCTACACTGAGTAAGCTCAATCATGTGGGAAAGGTAAAATTGCGTTGCTCTTTTTCCATCCCCTCCATTTCTCACAGATAATATCATCCTACCTTTCCAGTGCCCACAGCAATGCTTTTGAATACTGCTGCATTTTTTGCAACCTAGATTCTGGGAGCATCATGCTGTCTGTGACTTAGCCCTGCTTTCTGGACCTCAGCCTTCACCTCCTCTTGAAGCCCAGTCCAAAGAGCAAGTATCTGTCAGCTATGCCTCAGAGTTCAAGCTTTTAGTGCTCCAAGGACAGCACTCATGACTTCGTAATCTCTCAAGGTGCACTGGGTACTGCCCTGCAGGTCAGATTAGAGGGCTTGGTGGTGAGCAAGCTTCCAGGGAACACAGCTGAAGTGGCAGGCAGAGCACACTTTGCAAACCAGGCAAGTCCCCAGGGAGCAAAGGAGAGATCAGTGTCACCAAGGCACGAGGGCTGGGGCTGGCCATGAAGCAGCCACGTGTAAAGCTCTGATGGGGTGGTGCAGGCACACTCTTACCTCCTCTCCCAGTGCTTAAGAAACCTCATGAGGGCCAGAGCTACATGAGTGAACATGGCTTCAAGAAGCCACAGGTAAGCTCAGGTAGGATTTTTCCCACGTATTCTTGTGTGGGAGCAACAGGCCCTCCCCACGTACCTACCATCCCATCTGCTCCTGTCCAGGGCTCTGTCTGTCATGGGCAGTGTGGGCAGAGCTGAGCATTTCTCTGGCTTTTAGTGATTTGGCTGCCAAGGCTGCAAAGCCTTCAGGCACCACAAAATGGATAGAGCTCCTCTCCCATCTTTTCTAATCCACATCCTTCCTGCTCAGTCACCTGCCAGCATTTTTACCTTCCCTCTAGCTCCCTGGTGATGATCCTGTAATGTCTTCCTGAGCAGATTAACTCTTTGCTACCTCAGCACTGGAATTAATTCATTCCTGTGTCCAGTGGCAGGACCTGGAAGCCCTCAATGGGACTACAAACCCCTCTGTTAAGCACAGTGCAAATAAGAACTAAAACAAAGCAGGTTTTATTCAAACAGCTAGCAAAGAACTTAACTCTGTCCAGAGCTTGATACAAGAATTGGGAACTTTAAAAAGACTGCCAAAGTTTTGGGTTTGCTTCTAATTTGTAGGAGTCCTGGGATTTAAAGGACATGAATAAACAGAATTGTGGAGAAATTTACACATTTTTTTTTCTGTTAATAGCAGAGGCTGTAGAGAAACAGAAAGAGTTCTGACAGAGCTGCTGTGGGAGCTGCCACTCATATAATTTATTTGACCACAGAAGCTATTTATTGACAGAGACTGCTATTGAGGGTTATGACACTGTTTGCAAGTGCAGACCTTAATGGGCAAGGCTGGCTCTGCAAACCCTTCCCCCGAGAGGACGCCTGCTGGCACTGACAGGGTGGCAGGTCTGCATGAGTGGAGCTAAAGAAAAAAAAATCTCAGCCCCTGGTGCGTTGTGACACCCTCCTGCACCCTCCCAGCTGCTCGCAGAGGCAGTGCCCTGGACATCACTTGGGCTGCTGGAAATCTTGGCTGAGCAGAACACATGCCCCTTCCTAAGCACGTTCCGAGGATGAAAGCGGAACGCCCCATGGCTTTGCCTCTGAGGATTCCTGCTTGGAACACAGACACAACAGAGAACAAAAAGCTGATGTTTACAGTATCAAAAACCTCCGTGGGATCAGATTTATTTTCCTCCTCTGCAGATGTGGTGGTTATTAATAGGAACAGTCAGGGTACCCTGGGAGCAGCTCTTGCAGATGTTATGCCTGACTTTAGCTGATTTTCAGTACTTGCTTAAGCCCTCAGATTCCCTTCTGACAAGTTCTTCCCACTCCTTTGCCTCCCTGAGCTGCCACAATGCCACCTCAGCCCTGTGCCCTCACTGGAAGCTGAACACATGGGTGGCTTCAGCAGAGAACTGGCCAAGAGACATTTCAGCAGATAAAATATCCCAAACATCCCAAAGCCCAGTCCTTCCAGGTGCCCGTGCCTCAGCTATCCTCACTGCAGTCACTTACATTTACCAGGAGTGCTAAATGGATGCTGGGAACAAAATGCCCTTCTCCTAGGCAGGTCGAGGAGCACGAGATGCTGATGTAAGGAGTCCCAGGCCCTGCAATTCCCCACAGAACTCTCCTCTACAGTGGTGTTTCACTGTGAAATACTGGACTGGAAGCAGTAAGGAGAAGAACTGACACTTCCCACCTAGCTCTACCAAACCCCATAGCACCCAGCCCTAAAGACAGCATCCGTTCTGTGCTGGCAAGAGACAGTGAATCAGTAAACCATCTTTTCCTGGTTCTTTGGATGTTTCTCTCTCCCCTTCTTTAACACCTGAAGTCAGACACAATCCCTTTCAATTTATTTTCATTCTGATTTAATCAGGACACCTCTAGAGAAACTACAACCTGATCAAAGGAACGGAAAGGCAGTGCGTTCTGTCCTAATTTATTTGGGGTTTTTATACATATACACAAAGCAAAACAACTTTGCATCAACAGCAGGAAAGCAAAGAAAGAAGAAAAATAGCATAGTACTCAATGCTGACAACCTGCTGAAGTTCACACTGTGTATAGCCCTGATTTGTACTGGGAAGGGGTGGCCAGACCTGGTGGGCTACTGGAAGAGCATCTCCCCTCCAGGATGTAGCAGCTGCTAGAGCATTGAGTTTTGCTCAGCTCTGGCACCACAGCCCATTCCTCACTCAGCACTTCAAAAAACCCAGAACTTTTCAGCTAACTTTAACTGCTTATAGAATGAGAATATATGTTATCACTATCTGGACTGCTTAGCTTAAATTTGAGTTAGATAGGAAGGCACAGTATCAGACACAATTCAGAGTATTAGATATGTAAATGAAGCATGGCTTAATCTAATTATGTAAAGAACACCTAGACTGAACAAGCATTCTCACTGCCTGGCTGCACCTCTGCCTGCAGATATGCTTTGGAGATCAAGCAGTTGTTTGCCAAGCAGAGGAAGACAGCTGAACCCAGGTCTGAGGAGGCTTGCACTGGGCATGATAAGTCTTCAAACTGTTTGTAGGGACAGGGCCCACTATAGCTAGGAAAGTTATCTGCTCTGCAGCAGGTTGAGTCCTACAATGTGCACAAAGCACATGCATGGATGATCTCTAACTCCAGAAGCCAGTGGCAGATTGACTCTTGACAGCTCACACTGGTTATTCTGGTTGGCTTTTCAGCAGGCATGGGCATGTTCAGTGTGCTGCATGGGTCACCCTTGCCTCATCTAAACTGACACATCCACTTGAGTTGAAATTTAGCTAACAAGAGACAGGGAGACCATAACCTGTGGGCAGAACGGTGGCTTTGGGCATGATCATCATCTGGTATTTTAAAAAAAAAAAAGAAGATAGCTCCTAGTCTCAGCATAGAAGATGTCATTACAAGTGCTTTAATGTGGTCATAAAACACAGACAAGCTTTGAAGGCTCATAATTCTTTCATAGAGATATTGTTTAAATATTTAATGCCCACATTAATGATATTCTAATCCTTTTGGAATATGTGAATTTGCACTCATTTGCATTAATTTTGACTTGCTGGCAGTTTTGTTAAATCTCATTATAAAGATGCTATAGACAATGGTTTGTTGTCAATGAGGGTGTTTGCTAATTCTCACCACAATGCCTATGCCAACAACAATAGAACTTTAAAAGCAGCCTTTAGTGCAGTGAGATAAAGCTCATAAAAGAGGGTGATGCTGCCTTTTTAATAGGCAGCAGGAATGCTTTCCTTTTTTTTTTTTTAATTATAAAATGCTGTTCAAGATCCAAACTCATTAGCCATGTCAGCCCCTGGGCACTTGGCTGACAACCAAACACTGGGAGAACCAGGACCCTGCTTCTGACTAAAGGCAAAAGCTGGGCTGGGTCCCTCTGCTTAGTCTGAGCCCCTTCGATGGGCCATTGCCTGCTGTGCTGTGCAGGCAGGAGAGGGCTGTCCTCCAGCAGCATGCCACTGTGCCACCTTTCCACCCTAGAATACATGCCAGAGAAAAAGTGGAGTGCAGTTGAGGGGAAATCCCTCAGGATTCTACTTGAGCTGTGTTTCATTTTGTTTTAATCTCATTTTCTGAACAGCCAATATATTTGGTCGAGATGGATCTAGTGCCTTTAAACTCCAGATGCCAGATGTTCCAGAGTTTCCAAAGCCTCAGAAAAATTAACAAGATCTGTGGTCACTTGAATGACATACCTGGCATTGGGCAGCACATTTCCTCAAACTGATGCTGCTCCAAGACGTGGTAAAATAAGCTGGGCTTTGTGTCAGCTCTCCCTGTTACACTGCACAGGAGAGGTGGGCAAAGTGCCTGCTTCACCTTCGTCAGGGCAGCACTTCATCACGTGCAATGTCCTCATTTGCTGTCAGACAGCTCTTCCCAGGGCCTGAGTAACAGAAGTCAGTCACATAAGCACCACCTCCTGCATCTGTTATCAGGGAGGAAATCTACTTGTGCACAAATCTGTTGCTTGTCTCTAAATAACTTCTCTTTCCCCTTCAGATTCCTCATAGATTTCTCCTATAGATTTCCATATTAACTCAGCACGTTCCTCACCATGACAAATGCATCTGCCTAGCTATTCACTGGGACTTCTGTTATCTGCAGTTATTCTTGTTCCATGGATATATTCTGACTAAACAAGCATCAGTGAATCAGTAACTTTGATTCTCAGCTCCTCAGGCTTGGCTAGGAAGCATCTTCTGGGTGTGATGAGTGCATGAAGCCAGCTAGGTGAGGGACAGCACACTGCTTGGAACAGGAGGAGGCAGGGAGGGTTGTGCATTGTGATATGGTTTGTCCTGTGGGGTCAGGCTCCTGCATTAAGAATCTCCTAAATTCCCTCTCTCCACCTGCAGGAATAAGCAGACTTTATTCAAGATGAAGACACCAGAGATGAACGCTGTTCTTGTGGCAGATTTGGGGTTTTCAAACATTTGAATCATCCCGAAATAAATCCCACTGAGGTACCACTGAAGTCAAGATGTAGCTGGCTGAGTCTGTTGTATGAGGCATCTAACACTGAACAAAGTTGGCCATAAAAAGGTTCAGTGAATCTCTCCCTGATTCACTAACAGGCTCCCCAGCCCTGCAGACAAGCAAAGCAACCAAGCCCAGCTTTGATACCAGACTGGCACAAGGCAGCCCAGACAAAGCCTTTCCCACAGCAGCCATCAAACATTTCTTGTTTCTAAACACAACAGAGTCTGTGCTACATTAGAGAGATTTAAGTGTTTTTCTTTTAATAACTGCAAGATACACATAGAGCCCCTAAACATTTTGCAAGTTCAGGGAAAACAGAACATGCACTTAAAGCTGTTTCAGATTATTATATTTTTTTCCTGTGACTTTTAGCTTAAATATTAATATTTCTTTTTACACATAAAGTGCTTTACATTTCCTGTTCTACTGGAAGGCACCAAACCTTTGATAGAATGTCCTGGCTTCAGCACAACTATTGTCTAATCAATGTCAGACAGCACGTCTGGGAGACAGCTTGTTTCAGCACTGAAAAAATAAACCCCTTTCAGCTAGAGTCCTTTTGTTCAGCACCAAAAGCTGCTGTGTCCTAACTTTTTGGTAGCCCAGTAAGAGACAAGATCTTCAGCTGATAGAAGTTAATAGATCCTGCCCCAGCTTTGCACCAGACTGCTAAGATCTGCACTGACTTGACTCTTCTTTGGAAGGGTGGGAAATTTTCCACTGGTGTTTGGTGTCTGGAATGAGGCCATATCTGGAAGCCATTGACTTAGTTTGGGACAGCTAAAAGCTATCTTCCCTCCTGGAAAAAAAAGATCTTTTAATTCA
Organism: Podargus strigoides; assembly: GCA_028020825.1. Taxonomy (NCBI): domain Eukaryota; kingdom Metazoa; phylum Chordata; class Aves; order Caprimulgiformes; family Podargidae; genus Podargus; species Podargus strigoides. The sequence continues at coordinate 1,466,272 of CM051646.1, forward strand.
TTCTTGAGGAAGAGAATATTTTTTTTTTTTATTATTGCTTTTCCAGGCCTTTGTAAGTAAGAAAAAGTCAAATATCGTGGCGTTGTAAGGCACGGCCTCTCCATCAATATGCTCCAGGATTCCTGAGAAACTTTTTTCCTATTTTATCCCACTTCGATAATGCAAAAAAAATTCACATTCACACTGCATCATTTGAGTGGGAAAAGGAGATTTACTCTAACAGAAGAAGATGCTGAAAGACAGAAAGTTCGTAACAAATAGAGCAAGAAACAGTAATTAAACAGTTTTAGAGTAACGTTTGCTCTGGGTATTTTCTGTGAAGGAAAATTAGTTGTTGATGAAGACTGAAATATATTGTTTAATCTGTGCAGGGGCTCTCCAATTAAATACACATACACATACAACATGAATTGCTCTGTCTCTGGGGAGACCTTAGTGCTGCCTTCCAGGACTTAAAGGAGGTCTGCAGGCAAGATGGGCAGGGTTCCTCTATCAGAGAGCACAGTGACAGGATGAGGGGTGATGCTTTTAAAGAGGGAAGATTCAGATTACGTGTTAGGAGGAAATTCTTCACTGTGAGGGTGGTGAGACACTGGAACAGGCTGCCCAGTGTAGTTGTGGAAACCAGGCTGGATGGGGCAGAGTCTCTTGGAGGTATGTGCTGACACTGATCTTTGTTTCTCTCCCTACATAGCAAATTATTTGATAGGATGCACACAGACGATCACTGCTCAGGGTATGGCTCTCCTTAGGCTTCCTGCCCTTTCTCTGAAAGAAGAGTTCCATTTTTTTATTTACTTTTTTTTTTTAAATCTCTGTAGTGTTTACTTCCAAGAAAATAAATCAGTTTGAAATACAGTTCTCCAACTTATGCATAATCACTTCCAGTTTCTTATGAGTGTGACTAAGATACAGATTTCCCCAAGCTGAATTTCTAGTGTACCAAAAACACTCCGTCTCGTCAGGCTACTTCATTTTCATTTCCTAGGCACAACAGACTGATAAGTATTAATAATAATACCTAACATAAAGGGAACAAGAAGAGATTAGTTATTACAATTCTGTGACAGTAGTCCATTCCCTGTCTTTAAAGAATACAGAAAATGCAGAGAAAATTACTCATTTTTTTCCAACAAAAGATTAAAAAAAATAAACCCTTCTGATAGATTAGATCAGCTGATTGGGAGACAAGAGAGTGTGCAGCCATTGTAAAAATCCCTCCCTGACACTGAAAAGATAATGTCATAAAAACTCCTGGGAGGGAATGAACAAGCCCTGGCTTTGAACAATGCTAGAAAACATTGCAGGTCCTTTTGTAATTCCAAAAGGAAAAGTCAGGCGGGTAGATAGAGCAAAGTAGAAAACAGCTCTGGGAAAAAACTGGGCAGGACAAAAAAGCCTTCCTGAAAAATCAGGAAAGAGCCTGATAGCCTCTTATTTTCTGTGCTGCTGTAAATTCATAGATTTTTTATTTTTAAAGCCAGAAAGAATCATTCTGACCACTTGTTCTGATGTGCTACACAATTCAGGCTGCTTAAATCCATCCAGCAATTCCAGCACCGGCGCTGTAATTCCTGCTGGGAGGAAAACACATCTCTCAGGCACGAGGTTTCCACACAATGGTTTCACATAATTGAAAGTCACACTCGTACAGGGTGATTTTAGTGTGCCTGGCTCACATTGCAGCCTCTCCACCCCATTTTGCCTTTGTGAACACCAAAGGTTCCTCTGCTGTCTGAAATCTCCTTCCATGTGTGCTTATGGACCACTTCTTCCTCACCCCATCACTGCCCCAAGCGGGCTGACCTTCAGTCACTGGGTCACAGTGTGCTGGGGCCTGTCCAGATGTGCAGCTGGGCTGTCAAGGGTTTCTCCTTTAGGGCATCTGCTTCAGAAATCACCTCGTGAGGAGAGGGAGGTGCACCAGAAACCAGCAGCTCGGTCGCTGACACGGGACTGGTACCAACGCAATGAGTGCTGCCCTGTGTGCAGTTCAGAGCATCACATGGGCGAGGGGACCGAGTGACACAAAACCAGCAGAAGCCTGGAACAGTGCAGGTACAGCGGTGACTTTGCAGATCCAGCTCGAGCCAGAGCCACACAAACGTGTTCCGTGTACCAGAAACGGAACAGATGCCTGGTGTCGAGGTCGGTGCCAAAGGCAGAGAGAGGAATGACATGAGAGATGTAGGCTTGTAAGGACTACTGAGGGTGAGCAGATAAGGCTCACAAAGCCAAGGGAATAACAATCTTCCATATTTTTTGAACTACCTTGGCCTTCTGGTTGTTCAACCCGCCACGTTCAAGATGTGCAAGGGCAAGAGCAACTCCAGGAAAAAGGACCTCTCTCTGCAATGGCACCCAAGTCATCCTTGAGTCCTCTCCTTTCCACTGTCAGCCAGCCAGGTGCCTCACCTCATCACTCAGGTGTGAGCACAGCCAGGAGTTATCACCCTTTTACCTGTAGGACTCTTTCCTCCATCCCAGTGTGGGGAGAGGAAGGAGCTGTGTGGGGCTTGGCTCCCGCCAGAGGCTGAACCATGACAGTACTTCAGCCACTGACTTCATGCATGAACACAGAAATAGGCTGCTATCCAGAACAGCTCAATGCCCTGCATGTACACCACTGGATGGTGTCCCAGGGTCTCCCCTGTTTCTTCCACCTCATCACTTTGTCTCTCAGAACTGGGACTTTTATGTGAAATGACTGAAACTGCTGAAAAACTGTCAGCTGCCCCAAGTCTTTATGATTTGTGTCTTGTCTGATAAATATACTACAGAAGAATGCATGATCTCGGGCTGTCCTTGTGTTTAGCACCTCTACTGGAGTTTCAAAGCAATGCATGCCTTGAGTGCCAGCAACCAGTGAGTTAATGCAGACAGGGAGAGCTCTCTGCAGATTCACAATTGCACTGGAAAAAAGCACTCTAGGAATTACAGACTGAGCTGCATGAATTCTGTCTGAGTATCAAAATAGCACAAGTATCCTTGGCATGCAGGGAGCTGGGAGAAGGGCTCAGCACCATGCTCTAATACCATTAACCAGGAGCCAGCAGGCTTCCCTCTGGGATCCTGCACTGCTGCATCTTTCTGCTTTTATCTTTCCTTTCCTGGCAAGGGCAGAACGTTCCCAGTCCCAGCTGTGGAGTGATGTCAGTCAGCAGGTAAGGAGTTAAACAGCCCAGGAAAACCTCTGGGTTTCTGCTGCACCTCAAACACATTTTCCCAGGACAAAGGAGCTGAGTGCATTGGGTTTGTTTAATGCTTTTTAGAGGAATCATAACCAGTTAAATACCCAGGGTATTAATGCTTTAAAAATGATTGAACACAAATATAACAGGAGATAAAATCCAGTTGGTCTCCAGGACTGTGAAGCTGGAGGTTGTGGAGCCTCATTTGAACAGAACAGCTCTATACAGATGTTTACTTTGACAGCACATTTGGGAGAGATTAAAAAGTGTCCTGCAATGGAATTTCATGGGCCAGATCCTGAAGAGGTGTACAGTGACCCAGATCTACTGCAGGCTGTAATGTTATATTCATTTACAGTACTTAGACATTTCATCCAGTACCTCCATGAGAACAAAGTGAGCTTATATCATTAGCTGTTTTCCCATAAAATCAAATACTCCCCTCTAAAGGAGGTGAAATATAGGAAGTTCTGTTAATCCCTCTGGACAGATGAAAACAGATTTTTCAGATCTTTTCCAAGAGGCACAGGCTACGTGCTAGAAAAGAAACAAAACTCCCCATGCACTGAAATAAGCCCTTACTTTGCATTCTTAGTTTCATCTAAATATAGAAAAGAAAAAAAAAAACAAAACAGCGTGATGGTGGGGAGAACCTGCCAATCATTCCAGTGCCTATCTGGCACAGACTGGATTTCTCCTGTCTTCAGTCAGATCTCATTCAGACCTCTTCTACTGGAGTCACACTGGAGCCACAGCTCTGTCCTTCCTAGCCTCACAAAACCATTTGTTTTTACAGCTCAGGTGATGAAGATAATTTTGTTCTAGTGGCTGTCAGTGTCATAGCTTGGGCCATGCCATGTTACACCAATAGGATACGAGTGTCTGATTCATTTTAAGTCCCTGGTTAGCTTCAGAGCTGGTGCCCTTTTTCCTAGTTCTCCTCAGCAGGTTTCTTCATTTGTTCTGAGTTTCTGTATGATTTGAGGACACGTGATGGTGATTCACACAGCCCACAGCCCCTCTGGTTGCAAAGGCAGCATTACTGGGCTACGCCATCACAGCAGAAACACACTTGTTTAATTCATTCCTAGAACTACTTGAAGAATGAAAGGAGTTTTCTCATTTTCTGGATATGTTGAACTGCAGCATGATGTGATTTCAGCTCCAGCAGCTGAGTGAGTCAGATCTCACTGGCAGCAGTAGGGTAAGAACCCACTCAGGTTTCACTTCACATGCTTGATGTGATTTAGATTGCAGCAGCACCCATCTGACCTGTTGGTGCTCCTGAACTGCATTGTTCTGTGGTTCAGCCATTGCAAATGTGACCACAATGCAGGGAAGGAAGACCATTCCCTTTTGCCAGATTCTGTGGTCCATAAGTTCACAGGATGCTCCAAGCCAGACACAGTTTGGACCACTCTTCTAGAATCTGAGTCACTCATAAAAGTGATAGACACAGTGTGTACCTACAGCACTTCCTCCTAATTACACAGACCCAAACCAGCCCTGAAAAGTGAAACAACCTTACACTGCCAAATTGGCTGTCCCTCCAAGGGCTGATCTGCTTTTATTCTTCTTCCAGAGCTTGGCCTGAACACAGACAGTGCTTGTTTACTACTTTATTACGAGAAAGAATGTGAAAACGATGCAGATGAATACAGATTATTTCTATTTAGCCCAGCTTTATGCTTTAAAGCATCATTGGCACCCTGCACAATGTGACTGGCCTGCTGTGTCCTGCAAGTGTCTCAAACTGGCAGAAAATGGGTTTGCCTTCTCATTTATCAGCTGGGGGTAGAGGTGAGACAAACCTGTGGCTTCTCAACTATGCCTGCACTTGGCATCACCTGCTTTAGTATCTCCACTCTGATTCTCTTTCCTGTTTTGTTATTTTTTGGTGGGGGAGCATGGGAGGCTGTACTTTTCTTAGAAGCTCCTTGGCTCTATCTTGCAGATGGCCCTTTCCTTCTATTCAGTAAGTACCATGTTGTATTCTGTCTTACCTGTGACATGCAATTTAACCAGCACCACTGTCAGACTTGTTAGCAATGTGTCATGGCTACATTCACCTGCCCCAGTTCCCCATGCTCATGGTCTGCCTTGTCACTGGGGAAGCAGCAGCACCCAGGGTCCATGTGGGTTTGTGTGATGGGGACCCTGCAAACTGGCAGTTCCTGATGCAGTTAATTGAAATGAGCCTGTCTTAACAGTACACTTGATTCTGTTGTGTTGTTAAAACTGAAGCAAGCCTCTATGATAATGGAGAATGCATCCAGTTACTATAGGAACTACAGGAGGTTACTCAGCCTGATTCAGATAGCATCTTCTGTGTTAGCACAACAAATGGTGTTTCAAAGGAACTGTAGATAAAAGCCTCAGTGACACCAGCCAAAGCTGGCAGAAGCCTCAAAAACAAATGCACATGGATATTACAGTATGTCACGTAGCTATGTTAATGCATCCTTGAAGGAACTCTTTCAGACATTTCCAAGTATTTTGTCCATTTTGCCTTTGAATAAGCCCAGCACATCATCACTGTTCAGCGGATGCAGTGGGAGCCTGCTTGCACCCAGCCATGTTTACAGAACTGGATGACAAGAGCACACTCCAGACCTCACTGGAGCCAGACTAGACTTAAAACGTTAGGAACAAGGAAGTAGAGCAAATTAGCACATTTGCAGGTGGCCTAACATTTCCCTGAGGGATGAGAGCACATTTTGAAAACAGAACAGAGTTGATGAGAAAAGCACCACCCTGCAGAAGCTACTCTGTGCCCTTTATAATAACATGCCACTGCTTCCCACGGGGCTTTAAAATATGCATCAAAGCTTGCAGATGCTTAAATAGCAATAGGCAACTCAGCAAAACACCACAGCCTGGGCTTTGCAAGCGAGTGCAGGCATCACTTGTTTTCAAATACCTCTTGATGAAGTAAAATGTGTTTACAAATGCACATAGCTTGGTTATACAGTGCATCTCTGTGACCTCATTTGAACCAGCTTAGGTCAAAGATTTAGAAAAAGAACATCTAGTTTCATTAGCAGGTGAAGGATCTTAACCTGCTTTTGAAATTCAGTGTGTGATCAGTCTGCAGACAGCCCCTGTGAACAGTACCCTGTGAGACTTGGTATTTCAAGAATATCTTACTGAATTTGCTTTGTCCCTTGGTGGAGGGAAGAGCAGTAGCTCACACTGCACAGTGACCTGGGGCGATGACACGCCACAGCAGTGACAGTGTGTGCTGCAGCTGCTGAGCCCAGAGGGTTCTCACTGTGTAGCAAGGGAGCAAAGCCTTGACATGATCACAGGTCCCACTCACCCCAGCTCTCAGCATCCAAAGTCTCACTTAGTCCTGCGAGTCCACCTGACATGCTGAAGGACTGGTGGTATTTGGACTAATTAAATGATTCTTACCACTGCTTCATTGTGGGTATGAAATATTTATGCACAGGGACTGCAGGAAAAGCCCCCCACACACTCAAATGCTGTGTAGGGAGAGCAAGTGACACCAGAGAGTTTAAATACACACTTGTAACCTCTGCTATGGCAAAACAATGAAATCCATCACTTATCTAAGAGAAATGCTGCTGCAGAGGTGTGCAGGGAGTACAGTTCTGCAGTAGCTTAACAGAGACCACAGACCAAAAGGAACAGCCAGAGGAGGGGTTTTCCTCCTTGTCCCTAATTCACCCTGGAAAAAAAAAAAAAAAAAAAAGTACTGAGTCAAGATCAAAGGCCCCAGGTACAGGAATATCCATGGCATCTGCTTAGTCTGGGGACAGACCTCACCCCACCTGCTGCTCACCAGCAGCATAGCAAGATAGACAGGAGTGAGTGGGAGTGTGCTTCTGCCTGATGCCTCAGCCCCTGCACACTGCTGCAGGGAGATCACCAAGTATATCAGTGAACAAATCTCATGTCATCAGTTTTACAGAGAAGTGGGATTTTTTTTTTTGCCCCTTTTGAGCTTGGGAGATACTCTCACCAGTCTGCGAGAAAACAGAGAGAAGCCTGAATTGGCATGCCTAGAGCAAAGCTGCATTTAACATGCAAGGGTAATGGGAAAGCACAGATATAATATGAAAAATGTCATTTGGACTCCTTTTTATTCCAGAAGCCTCCCACTAAGTGGTGGGCTGGCCCCCTGCCAAAGCCTGATGCACCAAGGGTCACGGTGGCTTCAGAACAGCCATAATTTTTTTATGCTGAGCTTCCACAATTTGATTGTTAGAGTTGGTAGATTTACATCCTGTCAGAGCAGGGGATGCTAAGGTGCTGACTATCGATTCATAGGGCGCAGCGTTTCTACTTGCAGAGACACTTTGAGGTGCAGGTGTGGAAATATTGGAGGTTTGCTTTCCCTTCTGGAAGGAGGAGTGTCACAGATTGGGAGATACAGAGCAAAGGGACAGAGACCTGTGTGAGATCTGATATTTTGGGAGGGCAGAGAAGGAGGGATGGAGAAGTTAAGCCTCTGGGAGGCTCTGTGAAGCCCCAGTGTCTGATGGCTGCAGCACACAGTATTTGTGTCTGTGCTTTTTGAGGCAATTTATCTTTGACCACCCCTGTCACAGCCTGACTCTCCTCTCAAACAGCAGGGAGCTCCCTTTCAGAGTCACTCTTTCCTGCTCTCTGTCACACACACTTATGATTGCAAGTCTGCACAACGAAACACAGGCAGCCAGAAGCATTAGACACAATGCTCCCATCTTGATTTGGGCATCAGTTCTCCTACCATTTAGGTCAGAAAAGCATCTTGCCTGCTTTCCTACAAATCCTCTTGGTAATTTTAATCAGTGACAAAAAGAGCAAATAGGGATGAAAGTGAGTGTGTGTATGGGACAGTGTGCAAGTTTATGAATGAGACCTGAGCAGATCTGCACATACCAGAACAGCAAGCCATCCTGATGGCACTTTTCCTCCGTCCCATGTGCTATCCTCTTCTCTGTCCTAGTTCTCTACACCTCCAAATGGCTACTGCTAATGACTCATTTCACATCCTGCATTACCTGATAGTACACTACTCTCATGATGGTTTAATTTGCTTGATTACTGCTCTAACAGGCAGCCAAAAAAGATTTATGACTTATGTGACTCCTTGGTGAAACTGGTAATGATGCCATTGCATGTGGCAATTGACATTTGGGTGTCCTTCACGAGTCCTTCACACAGTGTCTGGGTCTGGATCTCCAGCATCATCAAGATGAACATTTCTCTCATCAGCAACACACTGCTAGCTGCTTCCATGCTGGTTTTATTTGGACACAGGATTTTTTCCTGCAGACTAGCTGTTAACATGTTGTGTTTGGGTATGGATGTTCTTCCCTTTAGCTATTCCACAGAGTCTTGGAGGCAACTGGCACTTTCACACATGGACACATGAAGGACATATGTGATTCTAACTGAAGATACTTAAAATCATATTTAGAAGCACCAGGAGGGCTGGAAAAGAACGTGGGAGATCAGCTAATTCCTTGCTTCTCTTTTTAATCATAAGGGCACAAAACTCTTTCCAAAAAAAAAAAAAAAAGAAAAATAAATTAAAATCTAAACGCAGTTAATCTTACTGGGGAAAGAAAGAAAAAATTGCAGCCCATCTGACACTGTTTGTCCCTATATTTGTTAGCATGCATGTCACCTTAGCTCTGCAATCATTTTGGTGAGACTTCCTAGGTGTTTTATGACCTTTAGCAGATAAGACCATGCTGAGAAATTCCATTCTCATCCATCTCCATGAGCAGTATCCAAACCTTTTCTGAAAGTGTTTTGTCTACAGTTTTCTTAGAAATCCCCAGGGTTGGAGATTTTGACGTATCTCAAGTATTTGTTGGCCTGAGCCAAAGAAGAAAGTATGAAAGAATGTCCAAATTCAGAAAAAAAAATCATTTTGTGATCAAATATACTGTTTCAGGTTGATCTAAACCACACTTTTTCATTTCTAAAACTGCTTCTCAGCTTGATCCAAGCCAAAAATTTGATCTGCTTCTTTGGGGAGGGTTGATCATATGAGTTTTTAAAATATTGCTCCCTAGTGAAGAACAAGCTTGCCTATCAATGTGAATCAACTGCTAGCAAAAACCTATTCAGAAAATCCCCATGTCTGCAGGAGCTGCTTCTAGGCTCCTCTTTGGGGATATAAGCTAATAATCTGCACCTTGGAGCTCTGCAGCCTTCCCACTGCTTTGAAGTACCTCCATCACCTTCTGAGGAGTCTAATCCTGCAGTGACAAACCTCAGCTATTTTCTTTATCTCAAGTAAAACCTGGTTCTGCCAAACAGCGTGGAGTGTGTTGCCTTGGCTGAAAGCAGCTCTCAGCAGCAGATGGTCAGGGAGATTTCCTCAGCTCTGCTGTTTTAAACATTCAGTAGCTGGTTTCCTAGGTCATAAAAAAGAGTTTCTTGTAAAACTGTCTCTCTTGCCAGTGCTCAGGCTCTGGCTAACAAAAGGGTCCCAGTGCTGGACCGAGGTGCCCTGGGGTTACTCTATCCCCACAGCTTGTGGGAGCAGCACATCAGGTCTAAAGCTCCAGCAGAGATGTTAATCCAGGTTTAAGTCACAGCTGTGGCCTATTCTGGAGTTTTTATGAACTACCTTGTCAACTGAGCACCTTAATTTCTGTACTCATGTAAAAAAGTGAGGCTTTTATCTGCCCATTCCCACAAATACCATGCCTGGCTTGTTGCCTGTACCACGAGAGAAACCAATTGTTCCTAGCCCTTCATATCACATCTCTCTATTGTTGCAGGGGAAGACATGGAATGCAATAGGAGCTTGCTGCCTCAGCAGCAGTTTAGTACCACTGTTTGCTTAATCATTATAAAAGACATGAATTCTCTTTGGGAAAAGAGAATCTTCTGCTAAATGCGCTGTCGCTGACACACAAAACCAGTCACTTATACACATAAAACCTGCAGACCAATTTTTCCTTCTTTCTTCAATCTTATTAAGACTGCCTTCAGCTTCCTGTGGCAAATCTAGTCTTTACAGGTCCTCTTTTGATCTCATCCTAACACAGAGATTTTTCCTTTAGAAAGCTCATCCTACTGTCAATTTTCTCCTGCTTTATCTTTTCTACCTGCTTCTAGTTCTCTTTGATATACAGCTAATTTGATTCATACCAGGTGAGATTCTGTAAGAAGAAGATTTAACTTTCAGTATTTCCAGTGGAGGAGAAGAGCTAAGAAACAACTCATCTCACATGCAAGATGTGCTGTGACAAGTAGGTACAATCAGAAAGGCACTTGCTTTCCACGAGCTCAAGGTGACCATCCTCAGCCATTCCCTAAGATCTAGCCAATGGGAATGTCACCAGTGTTGATGTTCTTTGTATATAGACTTTAATTTCCCTATGCTTTGCTCCTATATTAAGTATTAGTATTAATATTTTCTTATCTGGATACTTATTATAGCTCATGAACTCTGATGGAACACCCATGGTGTCTGGAAGAAGAGTGGCTGAACACCCTGTGTGGATTTACCCTCAGCCTCACGACTCCTCCCCTCAGAGAAGGGTAGGGCAGGACTAAATCAGATAGAATGTAGTATGAACTCAACTAGGCAGAATTAACATGGAAAAAGGGGGGGACCTGAGACACAGGAGGAAGCCATAAAGATAAAACTGGGGAAAAAACACCCCCCCTGCAGCTCTGCATCTGACCATCCTGCTGCTCTGGTTTATTGAGGGCTTTCCAAAGGCAGGAGTCCTCCTTGCCAAGAACTGCCTTTCTACAACTTTAAGCTGAATTTCATTAAATTAAAAATACATAAAGTCTAAATCTTGTTTTCTTTCAATTTTAGTGTTCAGAGAAGTAGAAAGAATTGATACATCAGTAATAGCGGACTGGCGAGCGAAGAATTTATGACTATAGAACTGCTGAGGCACTGCAATAGAAAGAAACATTTAAGCCTTTCTATTAAAGTTACTCATATTAAAAAGTAATAGAAGTTTTAAGTTCTTCAAGGCTTTACTTATTTCATCAGAGCAATACCAATAAGTAACAATTTGTCATAACCAGGGAGCTGAAACTATCGTCCTGCCCTCAGCAACTCTCTGAAACAGCATGGAAATACAAAGGTGGGGAGGGATGCAGCTGCTTTGCCTGGTTCACATCGGAGCATCTCCTTTGTGTTCCCCTTGCCATCCTTCTGGGATTTCTCTCTGCCCCCCAGCCAGTACAAAAAGGTTGATTTTAACCCCTCTGAGACCACATGGTCCCCTGGTGAAAGTCTGTGTGCTGCCCAAGGCCTCAGCACTGGAAAATGAAAGGGACCAAATATACCAGTTATGAGGGAGCTCCTTTTTATTAGGCCAATTAAATGTTTCAGTGCACCCAAATAGCAACAGTGAAGAGGCAAGTCTGATGGGTGTGGATGCTCTAGACACGATAAGGAAGAGAAACGGATTAGACTGGACAGGGGACAAGATAAAACATGAGGAGATGGAATTAAGCTTGGGAAAACATTTGGAGTAGAGGACACTGGAGCATGCTGATGAGCTGTCTCGACATAGTATGTCCAGAACTAAATTATGCACACTCTGGTTATGCTCCAAGGGTCACATTTATGCTCACAGAAATGTTTCTGTGGATGTCAAATTAGGAATTACACAGCCTGGACCTCAGAAAATAAAATTGATCTGTTTCCTCAAATGAAATATTAGGAAGAACAGCTATTGCCTGAGATGCTGAGAGCAGTTTACTGCAAAACCCATCCTCAGAGGTATAAATAAATGGGGCTAAACAACCCTTTCAACACTCATTTCTATGCATCAGTCCCCTGCTGACCTGTTCCTGCTCCACTATAATAGCTTCAGTGTTAAACTGCAGAAGAAGGACCACTGGAACCGAGTTTCCCCAGCACCAGAGCTAATGCCTTCCAAGAGACACGTGCCATTTGCTCTTTGGATGCCTCAGCACATTGACATTTGACACTGGGACCAAATATTTTCCTAAGGAGTAACAAGCTCTAAGTTTGGATGTATCAGAGAGACTCCATGTACCTTCTTATAGGAAGGATGGAAATAAGTGATGCCATAAATTAAGTCTCTTTCTCCAAATGGCTCATGTCTCAGCCAAAGCAAGCCAGCAGCTCTTCCAAAAAAGCTTTAGGAAGCCTGAGTATTCTCCAGGTCTGAGGCACATTAATACACAATTTTTTCCCCCTATTTTGCTTGTGCTACATAATTGGTACACACAGGCAGTTCTGCAAATAGATACAGGGTGAACCCTGAATGCTGACAAGCAGAGGGTGTTTTACTTCATCCAAGGTCAGAAATGCTGGAGAATTTTTCTCAGTGCTGAGACATCACCATTTGCCCTGCTGATGCACTTAAAGTTGGACTTGTCAGCTCTAATTGATTTGCAGTCCTCTTGGTCAGAGGGTGAACTAAACTTAAATACCAGAGGGGAAAGGTTAGTTCAATACCTTTCCCTGTTACCATGTCTTCTCTCTCACTGCTCTGAGAAAGGTGCTTCCTCAACTCGTTTGCATTACAAGACTTTGCCACTCTTAATAAGTTTGAGTCAGTTTTCCCTTTTTTAATATATTTATGTCAGAACAAAGATTTCTCACAACAATATGAGGATTGCCAGCCCCTGTCTGATGAATGGATGAGCAGCAGTAGACCAGTAACTCCTGAAATTGGCTTCTGGATAGGCCCAACCTCACTATTATCTCCTTCTACAACATTTCAACTTCTATTTTTAGGAGTTTCCATTCATTCAGCATTTCACCAAGCACACAGCTTCCTTAACTGCTGTCAGAAAGGTAAAACCAGCTAATGTGGGAGAAGAGGAGCAAGAAAATTAGCAGGAGATCCAAGGGCTTGCACAGCACCATTGCCACCCACTACTGCAGCTCCACAACTGTCCATTGCAATGACTTGGGTTACTCTAAACTTATTTGAGCTTTACAAGTGTGAGATCAATTGCAGAATCCTTTCTAGCTTCTTCCTAGGTTACTTTTGGTCTTACACCAATGTTTCTGGATTCAAACATTTGCAAAGGGAATAAAAATAGATCACTGAATTCAGAGGATTTTTTTCCCCTCACCTATTTTACAGTTCAGCATCCCTGACTCAGAGCCTACTGGCTTTCACTCCATCTTTGCTCCTTTTGGTCCTTCTCCCTCTTTTTCTATTGTTTCTTCAGTTTATTCTTGCAGATGCCTGCTTCCATTTTCCTTTTTTATGCCCTTCAGTCTCTTGGTTTTTAGACAGTTATTGTCAGGTCTCCTTGTCAGGTCATTGCATGTGTCTTTCTTTGGAGATAACCATAGGATTTAGGAAGGGTTTGTGTAGAGTAGATCATGCCTTGCCCTAACTGGACTTATGAAGTCCTTCTAAGGGATGTCTGTGCAACCTCTGCTAAAATCCAGTGCAAACTCATCAGTAGAGGCCAGTCCATGCAAGAGTGACACAGCTCATCAGCTAGAGACTCAATACTTCTAGTCTGCTGAGCCCTGGATGCAGAGCTTTTGGGGACTCACTCTCCATAATATCACCCTTCTCACTGAAAAATAGCTTAGAAAACTGGGCTTCCTTGTCTGTGCAAGTAGGACAAGTCTCCAGAGAAGGTGATGCTCTCAGACAATCCCTGCAAATTCCCATCACTGCTATGAAAACTGCACATCCATTCTAACTTGTCAAACATTAATTGCTTTCTTAAAGCATTGCTTTTTTACCACCCCCATAGCATTACACACTAAAAGCCCTTTTATGTAATAATAAAATCTGTTTTGTACTTTTGGGTGGGTTTTAAGGGGGGAGGCATAGAAAAAGCACTTAATACTCCATGCCCTGCTCATCTTCCCCCACCCAGCCAAGAACACGATGGAGTCTCCTGCGGTCACACAGAAAGAACCCACAAGCAACTACTGAGAACAGACCCAGCAGTCCCAAGATGACAACCTGCAGGAGAGCAAAGGGAATATGACACACACAGAGCTCTGGAAACACACCTCCTCTCAAACATTTACACAGTGGGAGGAAAGGTTGATGTATCTCAGTCTTGCTGCTTTCTGCAAATACCCAGCGTTTCCTCCTGCCATCCCATCACTGCAGTCCTAACTTGCAGCCTTCTCTTCCATCACCCTGGTGCCCATGGCATCATTCATCAGTTTACACCAACTAAAGTGGGTCTTACAACACTTGGGTGGTTGGTTCTTCAGAAGAGAGTTACTGATAAGCTTTGCTTTACAAATACTCTGGTTAAGAGCAAAAATGCTTAATGTGGAAGCATCTTACTTGACTCACAATTCTTAAATCTCAGAATATTACATTATTTTTATTCTGGGATGAGGTAATAATGCGTCATTGATTTTTACAGTGAGTCAGCAGCACTGTTTTCCAAAGCAGCATAACTTTTGTCTTTCCTAATCAGTCACATGAGATGCTGCATTTCTATCTGCCTCTGTTGCATCCAGGGAATTTGTTCCTTTGCTTTTTACTTGGAACAAAGCACTGTGTCTGGAACTGTTTGTTTCAAAGATGAGGGCTCAGTAATGATGCAGGAGCAGTTTGCATTCTCTTTTCATCAGTGCAGTTAATGACAAAGACTGTAAGAACAGCCAGAACTGGGGCCCTTTGTTTTCAAAAGGTTTGTTTTTTCCTTGTGTACACCAGAAGATCTAAATTAATCCTTCTTGAAGAATCAAAAATAGCTGTGATAGCCTTTCCCAGTTCTTGCCTCCTCCAAGTCTTTCAGTTACCCTTTTCTTACGTGACCTAATTACAGCCCACCTCCATCTGGCTCTTTGGCAGGGGACAGGAGGTGGTGGTTCTGCTGGTCGGGCAATCTTCACTCGTTAGCACTTCCCAGAGGCCAGAAGGGGTAGTTTTCTGTGGGGAAATTACCCACACACCAGCCATTCTAACTGAAGGAAGTGATGTTTGAAAAGGAGAGATAATAGAAAGGAAAATAGAACAGCGTTTGCTCATCAGATCTAGATTGGAATATTAAACTGTGCATACCAGTTTTGGTATTGTCAAAAATATTTGCCTCTTTCAGGTGTGCTTGCTATGTTAATTGCTTCCCTCTCTACACTTTATTTTAAGGTGAACATTAATTGATTTCTAACTGTAATCACAATTATGGTGTGTTATCCTGATTAATGGAGGGCTTGATTAACACATAAGAAGGTGCAACTGTTTTCATTTTGGGAAGAAGAGATGAAATATGTTTCTACACCATGGCTGAAGCAGTCATTTCACTGGAGAATGTGGTGCTAATGCAAGGCAATTAATCATCTATTTTGGTGAGCCACGGTAATAAATTATTACTCATGGTTCAGAATGCACTTCTGGAGATTCAGCTTCAGGCTGTAGGATATACTTGGCTTTACCTACTACATGGTTTAGCTTCAGTGTACTTCACACAGCACTCGGAATTTCTGGGTTGCAAAGCATCTTTATGCTCCAGTGAGACAGGCAGCAAGCAGCACTGCTCGGCCAAGGCAAGAGGCAGAGCAAGGAACGCTGAAGCAGACACCTCAGTTCCCTCTGACAGCCCAGATGCTGTGCTAACTGAAAGCAGATAATCCTGGATCCACTAACTCCTGCTCCCTGGTTAAGAATTCATCACAGTGCTCAACTTTAGTATTTACAAAGAGTTTCCCAATATCTGACAAATCTCAGTTGCTGCTGCCAAAGGCTCGTGCTGTACTCTAGCACAAACAGCAATATATACCCCTTTTTCTGCCTTTTATTATCTGAATGCCATCTTCTGCTTAGCCTCTAGACTGAGCAACTCCAGTATCAGTGGCCCTGCGTTACAATCTCTTCAGTGCTCTCTGCCACACAGAAAACAGAGCTGGTGTTTAGTGACATCCTTTGGCTGCTGGATCCCTGGGCTGGCTTGTAGCAGAGCTGTCAGGTCACAGCAATGCTGCAATGACTTACAGTCCCTGCTCCTCCTGTGGGGTTAGGGACAGTGACCCTGGAGGCAGAAGGGTCTCAAGCTCTGTCCCTGACCCTCTCAGCTGTCTGTGGTTGGTAGCAGGGGGTTTGATAGTAACAAGGAAGCACAAACAAGCAAAGGCATTTAGCAAGTTCAACACTGGGCAAAGAGGGATGTAGCACTGAAGTCTCACTGCTGCCCTGAAAAACCACTAAGGGTCACAGGGTCAGGCTAAGGCTTGAATCTGTTGTTCTGAGCTTATGCTATCTGATAGAACCACACTACTTGGAGATTCATCATTGTTTGTATTTATTTATAGTGCTGCCCTTAACTGAAATCCAGGCAGGGCCTTGGGAATAGCTTCAGGACCACAGTCATTTTAAACCCAGCATTTTCTAAGGATGCAATTTTAGAGTTGATCTTGGGAGCATTCTTGTTTATTTTCCTCCTGGTAAATGTGACCAAGGCAAAGAAAACACAGCTTAAAGCCTTAATTAAATGGCAGCTGACTTTCTGAGGGCTAAAATTAGAATAGATCTACACACCAAAAAGCCATGAGACAGCACTTGCTTTTGTCTTACACCTGGTTACTTCATCCCCTAAACTATGGGCAAGAGACAATAGCGAAGGGCATGCGTAGAGCCTGGTGTCTGCTGCCATTGATAGACCTCATTTACTAATTAATCTGCTCTGACTGTTGCCAGAGTCAGGAAAGAGAGATAAAGCTTTGCCTTTTAGGCTCAATACTATAGCTAAACCTTAAGTTCCCAACCTGTAGTCCCCATGCATCCCATTGTGCCCCAGCAGCAGTGGCTGCCCCACTGGAATGGTCCAACTTGCCATGGTGAGCAGATGACTGCATTGCTCACAGCGTGTTGCTTGCTCAGTTCAGCTGTCTGAGAGCCTCCTCCTAGCCCTGTGCACAGTTCAGGCTTTGTCCCAGCAGGCCTGAAAAACTATTCCTACTGTCAGCAGCCACGTTCCTGAGCCAATGTCAGAAGAGCCTTTTGGACACGCTGCCAGATGCAGAGCAATAACGAGGATAAATTATCTTCTCCCTACTGCTCTCATTTCATAGACAGCTTCATTAGCTCAGCTCACCAGTGCAGCCTTGACAGGGGACTTAATATAGACTAGTGATTTTTAGGTTTTCCACTACAGTAGAGTTTTGCCACCAAATCCTTAGTCCAGACCTGCCTGGTATGTATTGCTAGCTGACTCCTTTTCCTTTATAACGTGGTCCTCCTGCCAAGTGAGGGAGTTTTGGGAGGATCAAAGCTATTTGCAAATTCAGCTCTATTTCATAAATAAACAAGGAAAACAGTGACATCATTGGCTGGATCACCACCAGTGTATCGGTCCCAGAAGTGATAAAATTGCTTTATTTCCCCTTATTTTTCTTAGGGATTAAAACCACATCAGAGAAAAGAGGTAGTGTAAATCACATCATCTTGTGAAGTGAGTGGAACCATATTGGTGTTCACTACAGGAAGATACAGCCCGTGGTGTTTGAATTGGTGTTCTTGTTTATTCCTATTTGTGCAAAACTGTACAGTCCTGGGACTGAGCTAGATGGCCAAGAAAAGGGAATGCCTTCCACGCAGGATTTTCATGCTGACTAAGTCATGACACTCCGAGCCAGGAACACAGCCACTGGAAAGCAGCTGATAAGGATGTGCACAATTGCCATGCAGAATCAGAGACCTTTATTACTAAGGCTCCACTCGGAGTGATCACATTTACTTGGAGAAGAATGGCAGCTCAGCACAACACTCCGCAGCTGCAAGATACCAGAAGAGCAGATAGAATTGTTCTGCCTCCATTTTCTACCACAAGAAAGCACTGATCAATTCTTCCTAGGTGTTTGTCTGCTGTGCCATGCACATGTTGGCATTGTAGTGATGGGCAATGGATATGCTTGAAAAGAAACAACAGGCAGGGAATAAACAAGAGGGATCTAACTTTACAATGGGCACATCTGCTGAATAGCAGCTTTGAAGCCAGACTTCCTAATCATGCTTTTATGGATTGGTACCAGAGCAAAATAAAACCCCAGTTCTGCCTGAGCACAGAAAATAGGGCAGGGCCAGAGTGGTTTCTTTTCAGTTGTAATGCCTATCATTACATGTTAGCTCAAAAAAGACAGGACTGCATCTCTTCTCAACTAAACTCTTTCCAAGAAGAAAATAGGGGGTTGTTGAAATAGAAATGTTTGGTCCATTTCAAGTTTCAATGGAAAAAATTTGGAAATCATTCAAATAAATTACTATTTGGCTTTGATGCATTCCAGTTTCTCCATTTAGTTTTCTCTCCCTTACCACTTTGTTTGCAGACTTTTCATATTGAAGTGTATTTATAGCTATTAAATAATACCTCTGCCTTTGCTTCTTAATACATAATGCTTCAACAACATTTCAATGAGGTGCCTCAGAAGGCAAGTAACAGACCTCAGTACTGCAGAACAATCTGAATCTTTTGCATTCCAAGCCCACAGAGGAAGAATTTTTTTCAATTTCTATTTCCCATGGGAAACGTTCTGGTTTGTGCAACAGCACTACCTCAGTATCCCCAGAGAAGCTGAGAGGTGCTGCAGGGAGAGTGCAATCACAGTGCTAGAGATATTGCTTATTATCATCAAGCTGGACACAGCAGAGAGCCTACAGCACAGCAGCAGGGTCATGAGATTGAGAAAATGTCACTGAAGCTCCACAATAAGGGGTTTTTTTCCCCTCTTTCTGAAGGAGTATGGTTGTGGACAGAGGGAAATTCCTGCCCAGAGAAATGTGGAAGGGCAGTCTGAAGTGGGTGGGCTGGAAGAGCAGCATTGTGAGGGCAGCTGAAGGTTATGGTTTGTATTTTGGAGGTGCCCAGACAGCTGGGAACCACAGCCACATCACTGTACATGCTGTACGAACACCAAAGGAAACAGACTGTCCCTGAGGCTTTTTGTAGTCTCATCTGATTTCTCTACCTATAAGCCATCCTAGTTCCTGAAGGCCTGGATTATGCAAACATCAAGCACTAAAACATTAGAAGAAACTCCTTGAAAACAAGGAGATTTGACTTAATATTCATCAGGGTTTGTTTTAAAAAAAAACAGTAAGTAGGTGAACAGTTCTGTGATTCTGTAGTTCCTGAATTACACTTTTGATTCTTGTTCTTCATAGTCTAAGTGTGTATTTTAACTATTTTCTCTGACAAAGCTACTCCAAATGTAATTTACTGCTTTTTAATGAAAACTAAGAATTTCAACTAGTTAAAGGAGTCTGGAAGCCCAACAGCAGATGAGGAGCTACAGCTTGAGACTTCCAGCTCCACAGGACAAAAAATATGGTTCTGAACACCTCATCCTTCATCCTTTCTTACAGTTCTAAGTGAAAAGACATTTTCTGTGTTCCTAAAAAAAAAAGTCAGATTAAGAGAGCTGTGTAGACCCAAGCTCTCCAGATGAAAACATTTTCCATTAGGGCTATAAAGATGCCACTAGACTTTATTTAGTTGACTATCTACTGGAACCAAAGTGATGGACAGCCCTCAGGTACCTCATTTCTGTGCTTTCTTGTTTAGTTGCAGACAGGTTTTTTTGTATATCTATATATTTGACCATATTTCCCCTACATTTCTATGTGAGTTATTTCTGAAAGCCCACTAAGATGTCAGAGAAGGGACACTGTTCTCATTTACACAATTTACACTGCATCCCCAGTCCTCTGTTGTTTTCTCAGAGTCAGTGAGTTACAGACCTCGGTGGTAGTGAAAGATTATCTCAGTGGGTCAGAGGCTGCACTCTCAATGCCCCTTAGCAAGCTGCAAGAGAAATCCCTTTCATTTTCTTGCCTGGGAAACCTAGATCCAAACACAACTGATTTTTGCCCTGTGCAGCAAGTCAAACTCCACGTAGAGTAAGGTCATAATGCAGGGAAGATGGAGAGGAACTGCTGAAAACATTCCCAAATACTGCTTTTAAACTGCAGCTGGGTTTACGTACATGACTGCTGCTGCTGTGGGCTTTATCAACACCAGTCAGCATTTTCGAGGGAAAGGGGACTATCAGAGCACTTAAACTGACCTCCTGTCTAACACAGGGCAAATAATTCCTTCTTGTTACTTCTTTATTGAACCTGACAAACTGTGCTGGACCAGACCAGGTCTTCCTGCAAGGCACCCAGTCTCAAAGTGATGAGTTCAAGAGATCACTTTCCTCTGGCAGCTTTGTTCAAGTCAGTTACCACCCTCACTGACTGTGTTAATAACAAAATAAAGAAGGAAACTTGATATTCTCATATTTCCTTCCTTTTGAAGGGGTCAGGGTCCTTTGCAGAGATGAATGCATGACAGCAGTCCCGTCCTCACTTCAGCACTAGATAGAAGCTTTTCCTGTTGATGGCAGCAATAAGAGGTTGCAGTGGAAAAGCTGCCAGTGTTTGATGGGCACTGGTAGCTGGAATCCTTCATGGGTATGAAACTATTATCAATTAGTCTTGAAGACAGCAGCCTGGAACACATAGTGTTATGAATTCCCTAACAATATCACAGCATGAGCTTGTAAAACTCAACTGAATTCTGATTATGCAGTTGTGAAGAGGAAGGATGATTGCTCCAAAGATAAAAGCTTCCAAGGGGATGCAAAAAAGTTACCACCACACAGAATTGCTTTCCCTTTCATCTTCTTCCCTTTAAATTAGTTTGCTTTCTCTGTATCAAAGTGTAGCAGCTTCACACTTCTGGCCTTTTCTCAAAAGCAACTGAGGTGGAGGGAGAACAATACTAAAAAGAGTTTTCTGTCCCAATTGCTCTAATTCCAGGCAAGTGTCACTGTCTGGATTTGTTTTTTCATCATCAGGGCTGTTGGTACATCTATGTTTGTCAGCCAGCATGAAAGTAAGCTGGATCATGGCATGCCATCAGGATGGGAGATGGGTGTCAGTTCAAACTAACACATCCAAGTGGCATCCCTGCTCAGCTTTTTCATCATCTTCCCAGCTCTATGCAGAGCAGAATGCACAAAAAAGGGCTATGCTGCCATGAGTACCATCACAGCAAGAAGTGTTCCATCACTCATCTTGGTCCCCTGAAACTAGAGACAGAAAACACATCACCTGCCAAGTACATGTCAACTGACTTCTTGTCTCTGGAGAGGTTCTCAGGTAGTGACACCTTTATCCACTACACTTCCATCACTAGCCACTTTCTGCTGGTGAGGCCATGGAATTTCTATTACCCTTCAACTCTGCACTCCCACAGCTAGAAAGTAAAACAGGGTAAAGCAGCAGACTTGTGTGTCACTACATTAAATGTCAGCCTGACCAGTGGACCAGCATATGTAGCTTATGGCTGTACTGGTAAGCACATGCACTGGGAAGCCTGAGTTACACCTTTACCACCTGGGAAGCACCTTGGTCAGCCTCTCTGCTCTTTTGCCTTGCAGGGCAAATCATGAAAGCAGATCCTCAGACTGACAGTTTTTGTCACAAAAAGAGACTATACTCCCTTCAAGGCATACTTTTTCCTCTCTCATGGCTGCTAAGTTACAGGAGATTTGGTCACAGACTGCATAAGGTACAAAGAAACCTCTTGGGAATTGCCTCTCTGTTGTAAAGGTGGAGACTTGCAGAATGGAGAGGTAGTTTCTACTCAAAATGCTGCATCTTTTCTTCCTCAAGACAGAAAGCTTCCATTTCCTTAGCTCAGAATCACAGAACAGTTGAGGCTGGAGGCACCTCTGGAGATCATCTTGTCCAACCCCTCCCACTCAAGCAGGGCCACCTAGAGACAGTTGGCCAGGACCATGTCCAGACTGCTTTGGAATGTTTCTGAGGATAAAGACTCCTCAGCCTCGCTGGGCAGCCTGTTCCAGTGCTCACCCAGCTTCACAGTAAGGAATAGTCTTTCCTGAAGGGCAGACACAGCTGTGTTCCAGTTTGTGCCTCTTGTCCTGTCACTGGGCACTACTGAAAGGGCCTCTCATCTTTTAATGCCCAGCAAGGAAGGAAACAGAGTAAAATCCACATCTAAACTCCAAGTGGCAGATGAGAGATCAGAGATCACTTTCAACCACTTGGCACTCTGATCTTGTACCCTATTTTTATCCAATCTGTCATTCTATCATGAAATATATAAGTATATACAATACATGCTGTGTACACACACAGCACCACGGTGGGGGGCTGGTCTCAGTTTCTATACTGTGGTTTAGAAGGTAGCTGTGGTATAGCAGGAAAGAGCCTATAATTATTAGAACTTCATTTTCTTAAGCATGTAATATGTAACACATGTGGCAGACAAATAGACCCTGTCTTCTCATTTTAACTGGGCAAACATGGAAAAATTGTAAGGCTGTCCTCGAAGACAGAGAAAATGGATTTTTAATACATTAATCCTTGAGAGCATCTACCATCTGTGCTCTCAAAGACTCCGAGCTCAGCTGGTGACATCCCAGCAGCCTGAGGTACCTGTGCCAGCAGGTGTACGCTGGCCCTTGAGAACCTTCCACTTCCCAGCACAAGAGTCAAGTCTTCCAATGTAAGGGGAAACACAGGGCCAACACAGGCCCAGGACATTCCTACCCTTATCACAAGATAAATTTGAGCCCATTAAAGAACCCAGAAACTACTGCACTCCCAGCTTAGATTCTTCATTTAAGTGTCTGAAATTATGCAGGTTGAGTGAGTTCAGGCATAAGTGCTTGAAAGAGATCCATTAATCCTGTAATTTGTATCAGTTCCTTTTGAAAATACATTTTAACAAAGGCTCCATCACAGGCTGCTCCACTTGTTCTCCTACCACACTCCCTAATGAAAGGAATTTTAAAATGCTGCCCTTATTTCCTTATACACACTATTAATTTACCTGATACATTTACAGCATTTGCATGCTGTTAATTTCCAACAATGCATTCTTGAACCCTCCCATCCATTCTGAGACACCAAATTCTTGAAGATCTGACTTCCTTTCATTATAGTTTATTGTTGTATTTCATTCCATATGTGCAGTGCAAATTAGAAAACCTGCAAAGCTTTCTCATCACAAAAATAATTACTGTCTGGTAGCCTAGAAAGTAATAAAGTAATCTGTGCTAATTGAAGCTGTAAAATATCTGCTCCTCAGAATCAGCTTGTTTAACACCTTGAATAAAACACACAGCCCCCTGAATTCAGCTCCTGTGCTCTGGATTATAAATTCTCCTCCTTTTCCATCTTTCATAATACTTAGGAACTGGAAGTGCTGGTATTAATTATTCTGAGATTTTTTTTGGCAGTCATTTCCTCTAATAAAATTCTATCCCCTTAGGGAATTGCACATCGATTAATTCAACTTTTCTTGTCTCTTTCATGAAATAAGACATTCCATCCTGTATTCAAGCCTTCAGTTCCCTCTCTTCTTCTGAAGGTCACATCAACAGGCAACAATCTTTCTCCCCAACTCACTCGTACCAAGCCCAGAATGAGCCCCTTGCAGGTTCACACAGAGTATTCGTCCAGACTTGCTGGTTCTCATTTGTAGATTCACAGAACTCCTGGAAATCCATATTATAATTATAACCCTGTATGATTTTTGCTCATTGAAAAGCCTCTATTTCTGGGGCTGAAAGGGGCACCACAGATCACGTTCTTGGAGTCACAAGGAGGGCATTGTGCAAAACAAAAAACTCAGTCAATGTTGGAGCCTGAACTACTGGGGCTCCCTGCTTCTCCCAGTCTTTCCAGCCTTTCTCTGAGACAGCTTAGGTACTTTGCCATGTGGATCATCTGTTGCAGTGCCCCATCAGGTGGAGTGCTACTTTCCCAAACCCTTACCTCTCACTTTCTAATATAACAGAGCACAGAGCTGCAACCTGGAAGATGCTTTCACTTTCAAGTGGTTATGTAAGTGAATGGTGCTTGCAGAAAGAGCTTATTAGCTTGGTACAGCACTTTCTGATAATCACAAGAGGCAATACATTTTGAGTACTTCAAGAGAAGCAGAAAGCATGGCCTGGATGTGTTCAGTCACAGCTCCAGCTGGGCATATCCAGGGGGTCTAGGCAAGTGGAGACCACCTGGTTTTCAGAACCTGAGGGCCAGATAAGCTTCCTATTGTGATGAAACTCAAGTAGAGCCAGAAGGAGAGTGTAGGACAGCTATTGCTAGAACATGGATTCACATTCATGAAATCAGAACCTCAGCTCGCCTCCTGACACCTCCCTCCCTTAGGGCTTCAATCATCTCAGCCCTTTCCTCTGCTACAGAATAAGGTGCAAATGGTTTGGGGAAGAGTCCTATTCCTTATTGTGTTTCTGGAGCATTTTACATGACAGATTGCAGCAGCTACTGTAGTCCAGCTTCTAAACAACATTTCAGAACTGCCCTGAACTTGAACTCTTAGAGTCGTCTCCCAAGCATCCCCAGAGGGTTGTGGAATTTGCCAGGAGTGATGCCTAGAGCCACATGAGCAACCACTTTGGCAGACGTGTTTTTGTGAATGCTAGTGATCCACACTAACCCTGAGCATATGCTGCTAAAGGGAAATCTGGCAATTGCCAAGTTCCAAACTAAAAAGCAAAATACTCATTGCTGCACCCGTCTCGCACATCAGCAGCAGGGAAGGAAGAAGCTCTGAGTTCTCATCCCAAATGTTTACTTTTATATAAATACAGCCTTAATTACAGTATCAACTTCAAAGTCCAAAGGCCTCTATCTCCTGAGAATACTTTGAGACCATCTTGCTTTGAAAATAGACACATTCCACCAGAAAAGCCAAAGCCATAAAGCATCATTCACATCTCAGTGGCTTTTGTTTAAAAACAAACTGTGTGGAGATGCTTACATTGTTCTTAAGATGGTAGGGCACGATTTATATACAGCAAGAGACCATCCAACTTTTCCACAAATATTGCTCTTTTCATGGGATTGAAAGTATTTCCGTCGTCCCAAAGTTGTTTATATTTGGCTCAGTCTCTCCCCTGTGTATCTAAAAGGAGATCACACTTGGCCATGCAGCCACTTGTTTGTTCTCAGTCTCAGCCACACAACCCATTCTGCTTCTCACACATTGCCCAAACTCTTCATCCTGCGTTGACATCTTATCTGGAGAGCTTCAAACCCCTGCATATAAAAGGCTTAGTCCTAGAACCAGTGATGTTGGTGGTCTCCCTGAGCTCTGACAAGGTAAGCAGGAAAGCAAAGACTCAGTTTTCATAGGTCCTGAGTATAAATTAATAAGAAATGGATTCTCAGTAGCTCAGATATCAGAAGGATTGGGTATACAAAGTTAATTAGGCATTAAAAAAGTCCCATCAGAGCTAGGAAAATATCATCCATAAATCTCTCTATTGCCTCATTAGCCTTAGGGCAGCAGCTCTGAGTAAATCAATTGATTTATAAAAAACAAAACAAAACAGGAAGAAGATTCAAGATTATTCAGAAATCTCTATTTATAGCTTTCATCACTGGGGAATGTTAGTTTATTTTTCTCTCTCAAAATCCCATTCCAAGGAAACACATGTAACTAAGGGGCTGAGCATGTGTTTCACCTTGTGCCATGAAGTCCAAAGCCTGGGTTCTGTTCTCCTAGTCAGATGCATTTCCAATATTCTGCCAATTTCCTCACACATTTACTCACACTTAACTGAGACTTCAAACCTAGATCTAAATGGCTCGCTAGGAGTAGTGAGCTGTTAGAGGAGACAGAAATGCAATGATTGGAGGTTCTTGCAGCTAAGAACAGGTATCAAAGCATAACACTGGGTAAAAGATGATGCTGTATATCAAGGCAGATAGGAAAAACTAAAGCTGAAATATTTAATTATGAAGAGCAAAGGAGAGAAAGTGCTAAAGAATCCAAGCCATAGCTTTTGAACATAATTCTAACCAGGCTACAAAGAGAACTCTGTGGTCCCACAGGCCCTGCTGCAGCCTCTCCCCACCACCTCAGGCCAAGCCAGTGAACCTGTGCTAATCTCAATCAGTTGTGGATCTTCACAGGCAGTGAACCTATTGATCTCATTTGCCTGGGTGTGCTGTTTCCCCCCCATCTCAATAGCCTTGTGTTTACACATGGCTTTCATTTGAGCATCGATAAAATAATGATGGGGTCAAGTCACAGAGCTGCCTGGGTGGGCTGAGAGTAAATCACACACTCCTGCTTTCTCTTAATGTATCTCTTCTGAAAGGAAGCACAACAAACACCTAGCCTTACACAGTGTTTCTTCCACTGTTCACATTTGCATTTCTATTTCAGATTTCCCATTATCTGGTCTGCAAAGCCACTGCAGCCTTGAATACCGAAATAGAATCCTTTGACTTTAAGCCAATGCAAAGTGATCCTCAATTAAAGTGCATTAGGAATGCTTCCTCCCTGCATTAGCAGCTTTTGCATGCAAAACACGGTGCTTTAAGATCACTGACTGTCAGCACCAGACCCCTTATTTACACCCTAATTACCCAGTGCTCCTAATTACCACGCAGGAAGAATTGCACTGCCCTTGTCACACCGTGAGGATTTTGTCACTTTCGGTATTTAAATAAGAAAACCAGTAATGCTTTCCAGAGTTTGGATGCTCAGCCTCCCTCCCAGAGCTCCTGCTGAGCCCAGCAGACCCAGATGCTCAGTGTTTGCCAAGCAGATGCAGAGCACTTGTGTAGCTCAGGAAACAAACAGGTGACTGCTCTGACACACCTGAGCACTACACCACCACAAGGGGTGTTGCTCCACTTTGGAGGGATGCTACTGGCTTTGAAGTGCAAAGGTTTTTATTCCAGAATGAAGCATCACTTCCCGAACAGTTAATGCTGGAAATCTTGAGACTCCAGTGAATGAGAGCTGTTACACAGCTGAGCTGTTGAAGTCTTTCCCTTTCAGGCAAGTGTCACCCAGAGGTTTGAGTCATCCGACACGTGTGGCACAAGCCTGTGCTGAATATGGATCCATACAAATGGATATCCAAGTGTCTCTGCTTTTCCTTGTTTTCCTTTTCCTCAACCAAAAGTTACCCAAATTGGAGACCAATTTTTTTTTTCCCATTTGTTAGACTGTCCTTTGAGCACCAGGTCAGTGTGATAAGAATCCTAATGTTCCTGAATATATACAACAAATCTTTCCTTAAAGCTTAAGCTTTGGCTTAACTAATGTGGTCTTCCTGGCACTAGCATCCCAGGCAGGACCAGGACATCCTTTGTTCACTAGAGCAAAGGACACTAGTTTCACCATCATAAAATTCTTTACAGAAGTATACGTAAATCTATTGGGTGGGAATATTTCAATTCCAATTAGCACAAATCAGTGCACAGCATTTATGGCATTCCCACTCTTTTCAAGGCAGAAGCAGCTCTTAAAGATACCTTATGATACTCTTGTCCTGGGTTACCCTTCACCAGAATGGACATCCACCACCCATCTGGGAAGCTCCTGAGGCATGGTGATATCAGGGGCTTCGTTGTTTCCTGGGCTCAGTGACACGGGGCTCTTTGGGCCAGTCACCACACAGGAGCCTGTGCAAACACACAGCGTGATGCTCTCCGTTATCTCTGGCGTGCACAAACAACTCCTAGGCTGACCTTTCAGACAGAATTAACCCATGACAAGCAAGAATGACATAACTAATCTAATCCTCTGGAAACAATATTTGCTTGGCTTGAGCTCCTCGGGCAGTTTTGATATGATGCAGGGGGAAGGGTGGAGACATGGAGGGGAGAGAAGAGAGCTGACAAGGAAAGAATTGTACAATCTCCTCTTAGGGCAAACTTTTCCTATCGAGCCAGCAGAACAATGAACCCCAAGAAGAAAAAGTACTCAGCCCATTTCCATTCCTGTTACTTCTTTCCTTTCTTAAAACTAAAATAAATAGATTGCAGGCCAAAAGCTACAATTCTGCAGAACTAAGATGCAGACACAGTAGGGAGGGATCTTGCACACTCTCGTAGGATAATTCTTTGCACAGTTGAAGCTCAACAGCTAGAAACAACTTTGAAACAGAAGCTCCTCCAGACAGCAGTACAGAGCAGGAACCTCACACTGATGCTCCACGTGACTCCTTTACAGTCTCTTTCCCTACATCTCTTGCCTTATTTTCTTTACTAGTTCAGTGTAAAAGTTAGGAGATGTACCAAACCTACTCAAGAAAACATCTGCACCATGGAAGGCATGAAGAAATCTGGTGTCTGTGAAGTCAGGACTTCACCCAAGGAGCAATATGGACTCCATGCCCTGGCTTGAGCAGCAATTTCTCAATCTAGCCCAGAAAGAGAAAACAAACAGGCCTGGGTCTCTGGAGAGAGACACCAGCCACAGATATTTCTATTTCAAGTAAAACCAGACTGCAAAGGCAAGAGAGAGAAAAAACAACAGCAGAGCGAAGAAAACCCTCAAGCCACAGAAAAAGGGACTCAAACTTTCACCAGCAGCAAATACAGGTAGATAAAAGTGAGACAGAACTTCCTAGCCCAGAGCACTCCCTTTCAGCCACTGCAGCACAGAGATTGGCTGCCAAGAATCTCAACTGTGCAGAGAACCTGCTCCTGCAGACTGTTTTCCCTGTGCTGGGCATATTCTGTGTATCAAGGTACCTTCTTCTGCTGTAGCTGTTGTGTTGGGAGCAGTAAGCCCCAGTGGGCTGAGCTTCGCACAGAATCTGGGGAGCAGCCTGCAAACTGTTCTTTCCTTCCCTCTTGAAAGAATGATGTGCTTAAAAATGAAAGGACTTAGCTTCTCTGATAAGGAGTGGCCCATCCCTGAAGGGTCCTTTGATTTTATTTTTTTTTAAAACCATGAGACTCCAAAGAGCAACTTCTTCCTGCTAAGGCACAAAGCACTTCGTACCAAAATATGCACAACAGCTGAACTGGTATCTGCAGAGATCTCCCTATAGACACTCACAGACACAGATATGGCGTCAGGCCAATCAAAATAAAATATTTTAATCAAATTCAACACTTAAAGACTTCTAAGCTGGAGCCAGAGTCACTTTGCTAGGAATAAAATCTGTTTGGGTTTCTTGTCTGGTTAATTACATAAATAATAGTGTCGAAGAACTGCATTTTCTTCAGTAAATACTGCAGCTCAGGGTCTGATTGGTGTGGCCAGCACCATATGGGTTCCATCCTCACTTCCAGACACGCTGGCACAAACCCATCAGCTACACAAAGGGCTTGACTGACACACCCTAAGCCCACGTCCACAGCAGACCACCACCCACTCTTGCAGGCAAAGCCTGTCAGGACCTCTTGCTGTTTATAGACGTTATCACCTCAGTGGACTTCAAGAGTCACAGGGAAAACTTTCTTTCCTCCCAGTACAAAGTCTCTTTTAACACCGATAAATATTTAATCAATACTAATTAAGGCAAAACAAACAAACAATCCCTGGACACTAAATAGTGCCAGAATTCAGAAGAACAAAGCTGAGGCAGTAGCACAGAGTCAGAGGCAAGGAGGACAGATGGTAACCACTGAGAAAAACGTCCTCTGTTTTCCAGTTGGTGTCTGTTTGCTTACAAAGCTGTGCTTCGAGTGTTGTGGGCTGCTGATGGCCACCAGGATCTGCTTGCTTGTAGTAAGAAACTGGAGACATGGGGTGAGCCACAGCAGACGTGTGAGAGCTGGTTAGCCAGCAGTGGGAAAAATGTACATGGAAGCAGCTTCCTGAATGGGTTTGATCCAGTACTCCATTGCTAAAGTCTCATTTACTTGCCTTAATAACACTTAGGTGTGTAAATTCTGAACCTTAGTGCCTCATACAGCATTAAAGAGAAACACAAATGTGTCCAAAGAAGTTAGGTTAAATGCTTTCTTCTCTGTCAGTTACATCCAGAGCCTAAGTCTTACCTAGGAAGTAATTCCTGCATTATATGAAAGCCCACATAGCAGTCAGGCATGCATCCAGCTAAACATATTATCATACCTTAAGTAAGCCTCAGTACCTGTGTATGTGCACCCTGCTAGTCCATGGCAAAAGAGAAATAACTGAGCTTTGCTTAAACCTTTCTTCTCACGAGCTAAATTCAGTCCCATTTGCTTGTGTTTGTCCAAGGTTACAACCCATAAAATCACTGCATCTCATCTGACACACAGTCACTCATTAAGTGGCAATAACTTGATCATGCACCTGCAGCCTTAACTCTAACATCTTTGTTATTGTTCAATCCAGCATAAACAATAAAACCCAACAAAGGAAGATTTTGTTGTTGCTAGTAGGCATGAGAAGAAAGACTCAAGAGTTGGCAGTTTGCTGTAGAATTAAAATGCAGGACTCCATGAACTGCTGCCTTTTTTCTTTTTCTTTCTTTTTTTTTTTTCCCCCAGGAAAAATCATTAATTCTGCAAGAGTCATGAGTTAATTGCAGATAAATTGATAGAGTTTGCACAGGAACTGGAGTTCAAGATTAATTAAATTGGAGTTATCTGGCTGAATAAACTAAAGCTGTTTCTGTTGCACTTCTGTGGATGTGAGGGTGCATTTAACATCTCCCATCTACAGGAACCCCTAAAACCTGCTCTGCCACGCACAGCAGCTGCTGCACACCTGGAGTGCAGGTGCTCTGCACAGAGAGGCTGCTGCAATACTGCAGGTAACCAGCACTTTGTTAGTAAGGAGTCACCTGGTCCTGTGTCCTGCCTGGCCACATGGCAATCCCACCCAGGGGCATCTTCATCCCCTGAGCTGAGCCCTCATCTCAGTGGCTGTTTCACAGGAGTTCAGAAGGGGCAGGGCAGGCTTGTGGCCAAGAAAAGCCTTCATTGCTGCTCGTGGTTTTATTTCACCAGGTGAGGATGTTACGAGCAAGGCTGTATACAAACAAAGCCAGTATTTTGAAAACGTACTGAGTGTTTGCCCATAACTTCAGGCAGCTGCAAAGCAGATTAGAAAGTGATGCTGACAGCTGAACTTTACTGAAAGGAGCTGAGAAGGCACAGATAGGAGGAAAGGAGACTAATGGGCAGATGGAGCAAATATCTGTGCTGCGAGATAACGGCTGGGACAACAGATCCGGGCTCTGGAGAGCTGTGCCTCACACTCAGCTTCTGGCCCAAGAGAGCCATGAAAATCGGGAAGAGAGAAAGGGAAGATTTCCTCTCCTCAACATCAGGCTCTCAGCAGAAGAAAGCTTTGGAGAAGTGACAGAATGAGCCACGTCTGCCTCAGATACACTTGTAAATATGGAATCACATCCCGACACAGACTTCGTTTTGCTCTGTTGAGCAAACCACACATTTTAGCCCCAGATTTTAAACACCAGCCTGCTCCCTCAGTCAGCCTCACTGCCTTCACTGCACCTGCCATGGAGTCAAACCTGACTGGAGGCACATGGTACAGGCACAACTCGTAGCACATCGCAGTGGCTGGCAAACTGAAGTGCTACAATGGCTGCCCTTGAATAAAATCAAAGCTTTTCCACAATTTACATAAGAGGTAAGTTTTGTCAGTGATGCAGAACTGAAGTGGCTCCTTATCCACCGTATTTCTTTAGGTATGGTGAGGACAAACATCTCATTACAGCATAATGTGTTCATAACCTTTGTTTGAAAACCCTCTTTTCCATGTGGATACCGTAAAAGCCTTTCTGGGAGAAAGCAAGTTTGAGATTTCAATTGTATGTGCATACACTTCTGCCTGTATGGGCAGGTAGTTAACAGCTCTGCCAAATGCACACCACCACGCAGTGCCAACAAGCATGGCTCTGGCAAGTTCACTCTGCAGTTACCCTCTCTGATCTCCTCTTCCTCTCCTCCCACCTCCCTCCTGAGCAACAGGCTCCAAACAGAGGAATAAATGTGCACACAAAGGAGGCATCACAAAACACAGCCATTATGAGATTTCAATACGGAGCAACAGTTTGTAAAAATTCAATAATAGAGCTGTCAAGCCTGCTTTGTACATCCAAATGATGTTCTGAACAAATGCTTTTAGTCTTTAAAGGTCATGTTGCAAGCAATATTGCCTGCACCCCTTCACATCCCTTCTGACACATCACCCCACCTCAAACCTCCTGGAGGCATTTGCTGTGCCATGGTTGAGCTGGATACTTGGTATGGAGCAGGGGAAGTAGCTTGTTTTGATTTTAGTTTAAATATTTAGACACAATTTGCATCTAATTAACATGCTCATCAGTTTGTTACAAAAAACACATACACTGAGCCTATAGTAGCTTTGTTGAAATGTCATATCCAAGACAATGCTTGTATGCTGTGACAGCTTATCTCCTCTCACCTTAGAATTAGCAACAGTTCTGCTACAGGAGGGTTTTCTCTTTACCTGATGTGCAGATAATCATCCCTGTCTCTCAGCAAGAAAAGTTCCTTGGAAAATCCTCAAAGGCACCAAAAGGCTGAGATGGAGACTCAAACACCCTAACACAAGTTCACACCAAGAAGTGTTAGATAGCATCAGCTCACTGATGAACACTGCTGATGCAGACAGAGACTGAAAACATTCTGCCAGTGTAGCCATAACACTTCCACATGTGAAGTGGTCCATACCAGAAAGACTTTTACCCTAGTAAAAGTGTACTAAACTAGTGTCTGTGGGGACAGAAGAGTCCCCAAACAGAAAAACTCACCCAAGCATTGCTTCCTGCCTAGAAACCAGGTACCCCAGCACATGAGCTGAGCTGTACATACCTGGGAGTTCTGCACAGTAACTGGGAATTACACATCATCATGGCAGACCTGGTATGAAAAAACCCAATTATCTTAATCCTCTTGGGACCACTGTACCTGAACAAGAAAATAATCCTCCCAGACATACAGAGGTAAAGGAATTCAGCATCTCCTGCTCATCATTTCATAACCTACTCTTCCCTTGCTTCTGCCTCTGAAATGCCCCCCCAACACATACATGCAAATGAAGGAATAGACTTCAGATGAATGTAACAAACCCATAAGTAAATATGGTGGGGAGGAAGTCAGTAAAAAGCATAAATAGCATCAAAAGGACCTGCCTGTGCTGCTAACACATTCTCTATGCCTCTGACTGCACTGTGTGAAGCCAGTGCCAGTCTCTTGCACCTGCTCAGAATAACTTACTCATACTGTATACAAAAGGATGGAAGAGCTGGAACTCTTCAGGGAGGCTCATCTGCTTTCTAGCTCATCTTTCCTTTCAGTGATCCATCATTCTCTCTCTCTGGCCCTACTCATCTGTCCAGTTGACTTCAAGTGCAAACTAGGGAAATCGAACAAAAATCCATATATATGTTTCAAAAAGCAGGAGACAAATGGACTTGTTATCTTCTAAACTATCTTTAAGGCTTGAAAAAGGAAAAAAAAAAAAAGAACATGTACAAAAGACCTATGGACAGAAGAAAAAAAAAGATTATTAAAAAGCATCCATTGAAGTGTGTCCAAATTGGAGAACAATCTCCTAAGCGTCGGGAAGAGGCCATGGTTCATCCCAGATACAAAACATCCCTACTCCCTGGCTCGGACAAAGGGCCTCAGAAGTAATAAGGCATTTTCTCAGTTTGGAGAAGGGTTTCCAACACAATACACTTCTACAATAGACTGGAGGCATAAAGCTAATCAGATGAGACACATGCACAGAAACCAAACCTGAGGAAGTTGCCACCTTGACAGACTTGTTTGATAATTTCTTGGCCTCTTTTTCTTGCGGAGGATTTTGTTCACTCACATTCACTTTCAACAGACCATGCTCTTGTTCCTAAGCATTTCACTTAGCTCCTGTACAGCTTCAGAGAGGACAAAAAAGTGTGGAGGGGGTGAGGAGCTTTGTTACGGAGCTGAAATCTGGGGGGGGGGGACTGGCTGGGGGACAGTAAAGGGTAAAGTGGCTTTCACAAGATTTATGCAGCGAGCTATTTTTCCAAGTTTTGTTCTTCTTAAAGGATCTATCTTTCTTCAGGTGAATGTTAATAAATCACATGAAAAAATGGAGCTGGTGCTCAGGAGCTTGGAGACTAGGATTATATTAATCAATACATACTCAAGATATCTCCATGGAGCAAGATCCACAACTAGCATAAATCACAGCTCTGTAGAAAGCCTCTTCCAACACGGTTTGTTATTCTAGCTGCTATAATTAGAAAAGATCAGCTTCAGAGGAGTTGGGGTCTGGCAAATCTGGTCTCACTTTGACCTTCAGTGAGCTCCCCAGACACCTGCCTGATTTGACAAGTGGCTGGAGAAGGAGGGATGTCACCTTGATGGAGCAGGAAGCAGGGGGAGCAAGCTGAAGTGTGGATGGAGTCACATCCCAAAGCAGAAGGACCTGCTAGAGACACAGACTGTACATTAGAAGGAGGCTGAAGAACATACTCTGCATCATCAATCCTGAGGGATGAGGTTGATACTAACATTGACACCAACAAAATGCATCCCATTTATCTTGTGCACAGCACAGCCAGCCCCTGAGCAACCTCACTCCAAACAGTGAGCAGTGAAAGAAGTGAAAGGGAGCACTGCAAAACTCTTCCTTAATGGAACATCCTGACAGCAGAGAATAAGGTCCAAGCCAGAAGCACTTGGGCAC
Organism: Podargus strigoides; assembly: GCA_028020825.1. Classification (NCBI taxonomy): domain Eukaryota; kingdom Metazoa; phylum Chordata; class Aves; order Caprimulgiformes; family Podargidae; genus Podargus; species Podargus strigoides. The sequence goes on from CM051646.1 coordinate 1,500,816, forward strand.
GATTATTTCATCTCACCAGGATGGGATCAAAGCCCTTTTGAAAATGGATCATTTCAGATGTAACAGGAACTGCATGACACTATTACCCCTCCATTTAGAGCACAGCAAACTTCGGTTGCCCGTGTCACCCTGATGAAGACTGGATAACCACAGTGGAAAAACTTCAAGGAAGTAATGCTTGACATTGAAAGTTGCTCAAACAGGTGTTATCCAGTAACTGGATTTTTTAAAATTATTTTTTTTGTTGTTTGAATCAAAGATTCTTACACCAAATGTTTGCCACAGAGAGAAGTGCAAGAAAACAGCAGATGTCTCAGCAGCCAAAGCTGCAGTGGTGTCAGTGCTGACACTGTTCCAAGAAGTTTGGGGAGAGTTCTTTGTCACATCACAAGTACCAGAGCAATAGACATTAGGAATGTAAAGCCCATACCTTGCCTTGGGCTGCCTGCCTCTGCTATCTAATTTCAGATTTTTTGGTGTTCTTCATTGTGGTTCAGTGATCTTAACTCACTTTAATGGCATAGTTAATTGCCTAATTGTCAAAGTGACTGCATCTATCTATTAAGCAACATCCTTTATGGAAGAAAAAAAAAAATCTGTTTGTCAGAATGAACTTCACACAGCAGGTGCTCATTTGTTTTGTGTGAACAGGTAGATAGCTCCTCAAGTACCTGGATATGCATTACTATCTCACACTTTTATATTGCTGTTAACTTTGAGTGTTGAAGATGACAGATGTTCATTAGTCAAGGCATATATAGTCCTCCCCTTCCTTGGAATATTAGCTTGCCTCATGTATATTAATTAGACTCTCCTTGCAGCACTTCTGCAGAGTAGGGCAGAGTTTTATCCTTATAGACCAGAAACAAAAGCACTAAGAAGTTAAATAATTCACATGAGATCCCACAGGAGGGCTGGGACACAACACAAACCTTCACAAACCTGGGCACTGCTCTGACTGGCATGGCCTTCCTCTGGGAATTACGTCCCAAGGATGCTGCTCCTGAGAGCAGTAAGTGCTGTGCTCATGCCCTTCCCTTGCAGAGGTCAGGAGTTTGCTCCCCAGTACTGCAGTCTCCATCTCTGGCTGCCCCCCTTCATTGCTCCTGGCCCTGTGCAGTCAGGTGCCTCCTGCCTCAGCCTGTTCTGAGTGGTTTGCACACCCAGTGTCATCCTCAGAGGGACTGACACTTCTTCACTGAAGGAACTGGAGTCCTCATTGTGTTTCTGGAAGTGTCCTTTAAGCAGACATCTGAGTACTTTGCAGTGGAACAAGACTTCAGTACAGTCTCTCCCTCTGCTCCAGGAAGCAGCACATCTCCCTCAGAGAGCTCCCACCACCAGTACTCGAATGCCTCCCTAATTGAAAGCAAGACAAAAAGGGCTTGTCAGTCCTTGCTCCACAGCTGCTGAGCCTGGAACCCATCCTAGCAGCCACAGCTAATAGAAAGTAAATGCTCTATAAATAATCAAAGGGGAAGAATCATTAGCCAGCCATCTTGTAATAATAATTATAAATGAATGTGTAATTTATAGAGAGAATAATTATGAGACAAGGCCCTTTAACCATAATTAAAGCACTCAGGTAATGATAACTCCTGCAGGCTCACTCCTGCCTTGGGGAAGCCTGCGTTTGTTCTCTGGGTATGACAAGCTTTCTGGTGAGGAACACAAATGCAATGGGACTGCCTGCAAAGCCTGCAGGGATGTGTAGGTAGGAAATCACTGCCTGCACAGGGGGTGGGCTTACTAAGAATAGCTGGCTCCTGCCCTCACGTGTACTCTGGTGCCAGACCCGACTGTCAGACTGAGCTGCAAGGACAAGGCCAGGCTCTAAGAGCAGCTTCTGAGCTCTGGACACTGCAGCAAGGTGAGACCCTTCATCCAGTGTGGCGAATTGAGCAGCACCTGCCATTTACCCAAAGACCCCAGAAGCTAGCCTCCAAGATCACGGGGGGATTCCACCCTGCAGGACACTGAGCTGAGCACTGAATGGCAATCCCTGCCCCAGCACCTGAACCCCATGGCTCACCTCTCACAGGTAATGCTGTGGGGCATACCCAGATTGAGAGAGAAGCCAAATCCCACTCACAGATTATAGCATGTCAAGAAGAGAAAGCAGCAAGGGGATCCAGGAGCCTACAGCTCACTTGAGCATCTTTTATTAATGTACTTCAGAGGCAGAAGATTACAAACTTCCCCCATGTGAAATTCCTTTGCCTGTCTGTGCTGCTCTGAGGAGAGTTTCTAGCTACAGCCAGAGTGCTTTATTCAGGTAGAGCAGCAGCTCTTGCATCAAACTGCATCCCAGAGGGAGACTCCCTAATGAAACCTAATGGAGCGGGTGAAATAAGGAGCAGAGAACCTCTTTGTTCCATGCAGCAGCTGTCACGTCGCTGTGCAGGATGGCAGCCGGTCTGCAAAGGCTCGCCCTAGTACTGGCAAGAGGGAAATACCACTCTTGACTTATTCTTCCATCTCCAGAGTGAATTCTATGAAGTCAGCCTAATAACCTGAATCCCAGGCTTTGTCAGCTTGGAGGAGGCTGCTGCTGCTCTGCAGCACAGCAAGTCCCAGGAGGAAGTGCCAGCTCGAATTGGAGAGCTCGGGCAGATCATCATCTTCTAATCTGTCAGGAAGTTTGGCTTTCCCCACCCCCCCCATATCTTCAGTTGCACATTTCTTCCCTTTTTCTCCCAGTGGAGAACTAAAGACAGCAAGGCTGAGGCCAAACACAACACCAGGCTTTCCCTGATAATAAACAGTCTCAGAGCAGCAGGGATCAGCTCATCCCAGAGACATCTGGGAACTGAGTGTGTCACAATTCAGAGCTGCAATAACACCACAAGTGCTATCAGAGATCTCATGCAACAGGAGCTTCATGAATCAGAACCAATTCCTGCTTGTCTTACAGCTATGGCCAACATGGAAATGAAACTGCTCTTGTCCTGTCCCAGCAGTTATGAGATGTGGCCCAGGAAGAATTTGTAACAGATACCTGCAGGCTTCAGACAAAGCCTCCTGAAGGGAGCAGACAGCTCCCAAAGTCTGCTTTTGATCCGTACTGGAGGTCAAAGTCTCAGAGCCCAGGGACAGGAGCTATGCATGTCTGCCCTGGAACACCAGTCACTGCCTGCCTTTCCCTCAACTGGCAGCCACCAAAGTTCACACTAGCACACAAACAGTGCAGATACTGAAGCAATAGAGTTAGCCCACAAGCCTGAACTCCAAGTTAATACAATATTATACCTATAACCATTGTTTCTTATTTCTCCTTGGCATACAGCTCACTGAACTCACCACAAAGAAGTCACAGGCAACTTCATGTTGCAATAATTTCTGCTGAGATCTTCGATGCTGCCCATTCACAACAGAGTGGTTGAGCAATGACAGCATTTTAGTTTCCATCATGCTAACAAGTATCAATAATGATACATCAAGCTAAACACACACAGCCACTTATCAGAGCACAGCTATTGCTCCGCAGCTCAGCACGAGCAATTTTATTAGTGGAGATAGCACTGCAATATTAGTTTCCTCATCAAGTTCAGACCCCAGATCTGACAGCATCATTTGTTAATTTGACTGCCAAGGCACAAAGCTTGCCAGCAAGGCCTCCATCTAAGTTTGCATACAGTACTTTTGCTTAGGAGAGATGGTAATGGTCTCATTATACATCAGCCAAGCTGGCTAGAGTATGGATGTGTAGCTGGGAGTGCAGATAACTGATGTCAGGGAAGAGAGGTGAGAACCATAAGGGTAATATGTTCAGAACAGGACAGCACAACCACTCACCTAATTCATTCCCTGCTGTGGCAGCAATTGCTCCTGCAAATTGGCTGCTCAAACAGAACAGACAACTTCAACATGCTTTTGTAAGGTCTTGATGAGCTGTAACTGCTTCCCCCCACCCCACCAGTCACTTCTAAGGCAAAATACCCAAAATACTTACCAAAATACCCAAGCTGGTCACTCAGGGTCCTGTTTTCTGAGTGCATTGGCACGTCAGACCAGACTGTACCACACCAGATTGCAGCAGCAGCTGGAGGTGCAGTCCAGCACAGCCCAGTGCCAAGGGCTTACAGTAAGCACAGGGGAGAAAAGTCAATGAATGAACCCTTAACAGCTTTTGGCCTGGAGCTTCTGACTAAAAGTTTCCAGGGTGACAAAATTTGGCTGCTGCTGGGCTAATAACAGCCAATCATGGCAGTGGGTGCAAGGGTCAAAGCACAGGCTGACAGCTCCTGCCAGAGCTACACAGCCCATAACCAACTGGCCATTTTTTGTGGGCATGGTACAAATCTTTGAGCTAAGGATACAGGGCAGAAAATGTTGGGTCACAGAGCCCAGACCTTCGTTTCCTTCACCTTGCAGAGACTGATTTTGTGGTAAGGATGGCCCTTTGGCCAGAACAGAAGCTGAGAATCTCTTGCTTTGGTTCCTATGACCAGGTCTAGAGCAGCACCTTTAAGCCACAGGCAAGCCTTGGGCTGGGAGTAAGCCAGCAGCTCAGAAAGGGAAGACTCCAGATCATACTGCTCCTAGCCCCTTATTATTCCAGCTCCTGACCCTGCCCACCTCAGCACCACATCCCTCTCAAAGCAATGGGTGAGCACTCCTTAGCACAAACTGACTGGGGGCCTCTTCAGCTGCAGATGGAGAGGCACTGGAATATTGCTTCATTGCTGGCCTTCCCCAGAGCCCATACACATCATAGAAAAAAAATGGGAAGGAAGCACCTTTTTTGTGCCCCAGCCCAGCTCAAGCCCCCTCTGTGCTAACAAACACCCACTGCTCAGCCCTGACACACATCCCAGTAACAGTTCTGCGCAGCAAACCCTCACAGGGGCATGAGGATGCCACCATGGGAACTGAGAGACCTTGTATTTGTTTAATGAACTGAACAATCCATATCACTGGATTAAACAGTCCCTTTTCATGTTAAGCAGCTTCCCCCATCCACTGCCCTTTGCCTGACTGGACTTTATTCACTGCTCTGTTTTTAAAAGACATCCTGCAGGCCAGACAATTTATGAACAGAACCCACCATTTACTTGATTCCTTGGGTTTTGCCTTTAAAAGCTCCTTACTATGAGATCCCAGCTAGCAGATTTACAGGAGCACCTCGTGTTGCTGCACATATTACACACATACCTGTGCTGCATTTCCACCTTGCTTCCCTGCCTGCTGCTGGAGATGGAGTTTTGCTTCATCAAAGCTACTGGTGAAAACATTTTTTGCCTTTTTTCTGTCTATATTGTGAACTCTGATGGCTCAGACAAGCCTCCAGGGCCATTTGATGTGTAGGCACTACTGGAATATAAATAACCATCCCAAGAATAAAAATGTGGGTTGATTTGAACTTGGTACACTAATTAACCTGCCTGGAAAAAGACACAGATTTTTTGGAGGAAATGTGCCAATAACTGGATTTTCAAGTTGTTGAAAAGTTAAAAAAACACCACTGCTGTTCTTTAATTTAGGGCCAGTGTGACCCAGCAATTAGTCATAGGACAGACTCCAGCTCAATTAAGACAAACAGCTCAGTGTAATGGAAGTGGTAATGTGACCAAAAGGAGCAACCTGAGTTATAGTCTCAATTTTCTCCATGCCTGATGGATTTGAAATAAGTTCAAAGAAGGTCAAGTGGTTGACTTTTCATTTGCTGATCTCACACAAAAGTTTTTCTATGCATTTCTCTCTCCTTGTGAGCCCTCTGGACTTTCCAGCATTGTTCTGTCTCCCAGGGACAAAGCCTCCCCAAAGCTGTATCTATGCTGTGAAGGAGTTCCAAAACTGAATCTTAGGGAGGGTGACCTACAAACTTTGACTGCAGTCCAAGGAGGTGTCATTTCCCATTCTCTTTGCCTGATTTTTCTTTCAAATTAATCAGCTCAGACTTTAAAAGGGTGCAAAAAGCAAAGCCCAGCCCTTTCTGATAGTCTTGGCAACTCTGTCCTCCAACTTCTCAGCACAGTGCAAAGTGGACCATCCCACCCAAGAACACAAGGAAGGTTTGGGATGCATCTGCCTCCTGTGCCATCTCCATGTGCCATTCCATGCTGGAGAACCCTCCCAAGACCTATTTCCATTAATGACAGAAGGAACCAGCCAGTGTGATACGAGGTCAGCACGAGTGCCATTCCAAAACCGTCCCTGGAAACAGCCCCTTTTTACCTCCCAGATCAATGCAGCTCCTTCAGGATTTGTGCAAGACAACATTGCCACCCAGCGGCTGCCAGCTCTGAGCCCAAGGCGCACCCCACACCCCCCCTGCACCTCTGGGGCAGAGCACTTGTGTTTTCCAGGAATGGAATTGCTGGAGTCAATGGAATGGAGTAGGAATAGCAATCCTGCCCATTGCTGCAGGGCTGAGTGTCCAAGTAGTTGGGCATTAGCACAGACAGTTGTTACAGCAGGAACATTGTGCTCTCCATCAATGCTTTTGTTGCATCAATGCCTGCTCAGCACCCCTGGAGTTACACAAGTGAATTTTGGGAAGCATTAAAGCAACAATGCAAAGGGATCTCTCGCCATACATAGCAGCATGGCAAGAGCTAATTTTGCAAATGCCTGTTTCAGCCATCCAGACTGTGAACTTGCCAAGTGTCACAGGCAGTTAACCCTTCTGCCACTTGGACCTTGCCCTTCACATGCTCATTGCAGCATCCTGGAGTCAGGGTGCTGGGTGCCTTCCTGGAAGATGCTTGCACTGAGAGCAGAGCAGGGCTCAGCAGATCAGCCAGCGAGAGACAGAACAGCCTAGATGATGTAACAGTCCTTTCAGACATTAAAACTGATTAATCTTTGCTGATAGTTATTTTTGCTGTTTCCTTTTAATCACTTTGTTCCATTATTTCTCTTCAAAACTTTGCTCCCCTGGCCTGTGACTCATCAGGCATGGCTCTCCTCCCTCAGGGTCTGCACTGTCCAGTGTCAGTGAAATCTTCCCTGTTCTTTTCTACCCAGATGTTCAGGCAAAAGCCCATAAAATTCACAAGTCAGTCAGAATGAGATCCTGTTCTGGACATGTCAGTGAGCTCAGCTGTGTAAAACAGCCTGTTACACCTCTAGTGCAAGCAAACAGCAAAGGAAAAAACAAACACTCATGGCTCTAACCAAAACCTCTAACACACCCAAGCTAATTTACAGTTTGAAACAGCCATCAAGTTTGGAGTCAGGTTTTTGTCCTCAGAGGTCTGTTAATTCCTTACATGGCATCTGTGCCAGGGAAGCCAGTAGTTATGGGATGGGAACTTGTGCCAGAGCAAAACAAGTTTAATCAGAATGAGAAAACCAATGGAAACTACAAGCAGCTGGCTTCACTTAGAGCCTTTTTGAAAAACATCTGCCAGGGGATTCAAAGGAGAATGGTGAGCTCCCTCGAGCACAGAGGAGCCCAAGTGGAGACAGGAGTTTGTATGATTTAGAGGCGTGGGGTTTGCCCACATGTCAGCATGTGCAGAGTACAGTTTGCCCCCTGCAGATGCTGCAGGCACAGAGAACCACACCAGATGCCTCTGTGGGACAAGGGCCTCATGGGGTACTGGGCTGGCAGGATCTGTTTCCCAGGAGACAGGGCTGGGAGGGATTACTGAGGTCAGCTACAACACCATCGTGCTCCTAGAGCAAAGAGAAAAGAGCATCTAGGATAGGAACAGAAACAGGCACAAGGACTAGAAGTTCCTGCAGTTCCTTCTGATACCATCTGTGCTTGCCTGGGTTTTACTGGGGCTGAGCATCATGCAACTCCTCTCTTGGCTCTGGCCTCAAGCTTCCCTCTTAACCTGTTTCTGTCAAAGTGCTGAGTGCAGGAGGAAACACCCTGGGTTTTGCCAACAGAGAGGACCAAAACCACATCAGTGACTGCATAAAAGAGGAATTTGGGTGGAGAAGGAGCCTTAAAAGGGAAACACTTGGAAGTGCTACTGCCTGGAGAAAAGTATAAAAGAATTAGATCATTTTAGAAATATTTACAGCTTCACTATATTGCTGCAGAAAAAGCTCATGCTGCCATGTTTGATTTATTTCAGACTTGGAAGAATAAATCTCATTAAGGGTTAGTGCCTTCTTTTCACAAGGAGAAAGCATGTGTTCACACTTAAGATAATTGCAAACATCCATAGCTTTAAAAATAAACTCTTGTGCATCAGCATGAGCTCTGAATCCATGCCTGCAAGTGGCTCCAGTTTGAGCAACCCTACAAGGATGCTGTTAAAGGCAGTAAGAGGAGCCCAAACTGAACACCAAGTGGGGACAGAGGGGAAACAGCCCTCCTAAAGGGAGAAATTACTCCCTGTGAGCATGGGCACTACTCTGAAGCAGAAGCTATAAAGGATATTGTCCCCCCCCACTTTGGCACCACCTGGTAAGAGCAGAACATCACATTGCTCAGTGCCTGCTTGTCACCCTCTTGTATTCAGCTCCCACTGCACTGAGCCCTTAAAACCCCTGTACAGATACATCCCCACGTCCTAGGAACACAGCACTGCATAATCTTCCTCAAGATACTGTTTACATCAAACTACAGCTAATCCTCTATGGCTGCTGCAAAGGGAGTGTTAGATCAGGCCTGAAATTACAAAGACTGTCAGTTCTAAAGAGAAAGAAATCACTGCACGTTCAAAACACTGCATGCTGCACTGCTCTTCCCAAATCATCCACATAACCTTCCTGCTTGTCTGCCCCCATCTGTTTCCCTCTGGGGACTCTGCAGGCACTTGCAAAGGGTCTCTGTGCTACGTGTGATATTAGTTGGCCAAAAGCATGGATTACTGTTCCAGGGTTTGTTAGCAATTTTGAAATCAAAATTGAATGTAACTTGATCTGGAAATAAAATATCAATTTTAAAGGTGTCCAAAGAATCAGAAGTTAATGAAAAAAATCACTTGGCTGTGACCTTTCTGTAAGGCATGTTCCTTTTGATCATTAAACTTTTAGTTACCTTGCAGAGATAAAGTTACACTGAGTATTGAGACAAAGGCATTTGAAAATGGGAAGTTAAACATTTCCCTATTAGCATATTGAAAATGATTGATTTAGAGATACACACAAATTCTGACTAAAAAAAAAATACATGAGCTTTATGTCTAGAAGTATTTCAGTAAGAAATATGCATCTCATAGGAAAACAGTCATTCCTGACTCCCTCAGCTGAGCAGCATCCCAGAGTTCAGGATTATCCCCAGAACAACTGCCTGCAGAGACTGATCACTTCTTTTTGTCTGTGGGGCTCACATCTCACCTGCCTCTGCTAGCATAGCAAGCTTATAATTTCATCTTCAGTTTTGCTGCACTCCTTTTGCTTTCTCAGCCTTTACATTCCAAGTTTCTTTTCCCCAAATGAAACAGGAGATGCAGAGGGGGCTGTGTGCCAGGTACACAGTCAATGCAGAGGCACTGCCCTCTGATCTGTCACCTGCATGGGATATTCCCCCTTCAGAGCTCAGAACGCCCCTTTGATCAGAGGTTTGAACTCCTGCAGAAAGCTGACGTGCCACTGACGACTGAAATATGAAAAGAGAACATGGAGTTTGTAACAAGATTTTTCTTTTCCCTTGAGAAAGTTCTTTGTAGAGCCTCTGTTTGGTGTGATGCTGGGGTCTGCAGCACTTTGAACCATGAGAGCAAACACATCAGCAAGTCAGGACAGGAGGCTGTCACCAGGTGAGTTAGAGGGAATGTGATACAGTGGCAACTCTGCTGCCCTTTTTTCTCTCATTACACTGAAAATTTTAAACTCAAGCATTGGGGATCACTGTGGCCAAGAGAGCCACATGGCTTGAGCTGGGAGCTTTTCCCCCAGCAGAGGAGAAACTTGCCTCCTTAGCAGAAGTCTCATTTCAGGAGTCAGTTACAGTAATAGTTGTAGTTAATGTAAAACTGCAGCCCTGGCATATTTTGCCATAGCTGTGCTACTGTCAGCCCAATCAATGTGAGTGACAGCAATGTGTCACACACTGTTAGCAGTCCAAGTGTAACCCGTTTGAGGATCCCACTTGCACCATCTCACTGCTCACCCACACCTGTGCTGCTGCACCTGCACTGCCAATATTACCTCTGCTGGCTCCATTAAGCTCATGTTCTACAGATATTTTCTTCTGCACTAACACATCCACAGTGATTCCATCCCTGCCCTAAATTATACTGATGGCCATATAAATACAAGGCCACAAAGCATCCTTAAATATACTGACAACTTCAGAGACACAGAAAACTCAGGTTTATTTTAAGTGAGCTCACACATTTGGTTTGTTGTTTTGGGGGGCAGGGCTTGTTTGCTGATTTTTTACCACGCATTCACCTCCAAGTTATATATTTTACTGTTCAAGCCACAGAAGTATTTTCTATGGCTGGAGCCAAGAAACCATACTCATTTCATGGCTCTGCTCAAGATTTTTTTACTGCAGACAAAGTCCCTGTCTACTCGTATACACAGAAAAGCCTCAGCCTGACAGTCCAAGGCACAGATGTTGTCTTCAGCAGCAGAACTGAAGCAAAGAGAATGAGAAGGGGAACTTTATACACCCACAGAGAAGATACTTATCATCTGAGGAGACATAACTGAGAAGCTGGTGTCTGCCTTGCTTTGAAGGGGGCTAACACAAGATTCACTATAGCTCTCAGTGCCTCTAAAATGATGTAAACTGCATCTTAATGGAGAGTCTCAGTATGAGGAGAAATTGCTTATGCAGTAATGGACTCTCTGCAACACAGCTCTGGCAGCAGGAAAGTTCATTAGGAATGGGAATCTGTTGTGTGAGGAGCAGGAGGGGGATAGGTTTCCTTTAAACAGCCTTTAAACAGCAAGGCATTGAAAATGGAAAACAGTAACAGGAACCAGAATGCATCCAGACACATCTGTCTCATGCCAGCCTAGCAAAGTGAAGAGTTTAGAAATGCCTTTTTCTGGTTTTATTTTAATTTTTGTGGTTACTTCATTTTGAGGGAGCTGAGGAGACGAGAATTTCCTGCCTTGGCAAGAGGCTGAGAAACCACTGCTTGGAGAGTCCCATCCCAGCCCGTTCCACACTGCACCACAGCAGCGTGGCCCTACTCGAGTGCAGCTGGTTACTGATCTCCCTGTCACATAAACCCAGTCACCCACATAAACTGCTCCGTGCACAGGGCTTGTGAGTGGCAGATGGGCAAGAACGTGACGAGGAAACGTTCCCACGACGTGCCACGCAGCATCCTCATCCCCCTCTCCAAACACCTCCTAATTCTTCTGGCCTGTTTCTGTTCATCACTGCTTTAACTGTGCCTCCATTGGAACACTGAGGACAAAACCTACTTTCCCTTTAACCTGACACAGAATGCAAAGCTTGTTTTTAATTGTTATTCAAATCTTGGCAGAGCAGCACATTGGGAAGCATGGAAGCTGCTCATGCACAGTCTGTACCACTGATGTGTTCTGAAAAGTGCTTGTATGCAGCTCTTGCCTCATTCCAGCAACTAGAGGCTCCACTGCTTTGGCAAAGGAAGGTAGCTCCACAGGCATGAATTTAAATATAAATGGAAAGCACAAGCAAATTCCACATCATGGAAAAACTCAGTGTGCTCAAACAGATGGATTTTACAGCTTGAATTATTGCATTTCATTGTCTTGTGCTGGCAAAGTCCAAGCCTCATTATGATACAAAAACAGCCGTGGGTTGCTGACAGGCTGTTATTTTGCAAGAGCAGAGCAAGTGGGCAACCACAACGTGGGGCATTCTGTTCAGCTCAGAGCACAATGCTCTAAGGTCACCCTCGGGGCCAGACTAGTCAAAATGTTGTATTTCGCCTATGAGATGTTTTCAGTGAAAAACTTAGCACTTCCCACAGGAAAAAAGAAAAAAAGTTCTGAAGAGAAAGCATTGTATCACTTCTGTTTCAACTTCAAGTAGTAGCTCTGTCACATTTTAGCACATCACTCCCCTTTCAATTCTTCCGTGCATGGGTTTGGGGGACCTGGAACCCCTCTGTTGTATTTTACACCCTCTCCCCTCATTAAAGTGGAAAAACAAGTTCCAAACCACTTCAGAATATGCCTCCAGCCTTGTTCTTGTTTATTCCCCCTTGGTTCTTCAGGGTGAAGTGTGCCTCATCTCTGCTCCTGCCACCTGCCCTGCCCATGAGAACCGAGGTGGGTAAGGCTGGGACCAGTGCAGTGACCATGTTCTGGACTGCCTGCCTGTGGAGACTGTCAGGCTTCCAAGAAACAGAGGAACACTTGTCAAGGGTAACTTTGGGAAAGCTGTCTCGAGCAGCAGGAGGGACTTAAAAGCTCTCACCATATCAAACAGGTATCTTCAGGCACAAATTAACACCAGACTCTATTTTCCACATCATGGAACACCAAAGTTCTGACAGCCAGGGCAGAGACAACCTGTGAGCAGCTTTTCGTGCCCTCTGTCCTCCCTCTCTCCCACCTCCCAGAGGGACAGGGGCAATCTCCAGCACACAGCCAAGTGCCAGTCCCTGGGAGGTGCTGCTTGTCCCCCCTCCCCACACCACCACCAGCCTGTTTGGCAGCGAGCAGGCTGCCCCCAGCAGCCATACTCCCAGTCCCTGAACCAACAAACACAAATATTGCTGTGGCTGAGCAGCAGAGCCATTCTTTGGGACAGTGCCAGCACTTCACATACTCCTTTTATTTATAGCTTCTGTGACAATTTGTCTTCTTAAAGCTGCCACCGTATTATATCTATTATTTAATGTTTTGTCTCAATGATACTCTGTAATTTATACCAAGCCTTAATAACACATTAAAAGTCTTGTGCTGTTATTTTCATTGCCATCGTGCCTTTCAAGAACATGAGTAGCAAGTTTAGCCACAGCTTTGGAGCATCCCTGGTGTATCTAGCCTGGAGTATTCACTCTGACAGCTCAAAGCACTGGTGCTCTGCAGTGGAGGAATTCCTCCTGTCATGACTAGAGAAACAGCCCATTCCATTTCCCCCAATCCCAATCAGGAAATTGCTTCTGAACATCACATTATTGAGCGCTCTGTTCTTCCCACCATCAACCATCTCCTTTCCACAGGAGATCATCATTTCCAACACTGACACCACAGCACCATCCATGGATACCCTTTTCCAAGAGTTCAGAGGGGAGAGCAGGACTTTTCTAGCTAGGTGCCAAGGCAGAGATGCTTGAATCAGGGGAAATACATCTACTCCTTCCTCTGAAATCAGTTCTAATGAGAGTTATCTGTTCATCTGAAACAAATTATAGCCCTTCACACAAGGTTAAATGCACATGGAAAAAGGTAACAGTGAGCCACAAGATGCAAACTCCTTCACAATAGCCCAGACTGACCCCAAGACATTTGATTGCCCCAATAAAACCTTGCTCAGCTAATTGTGGCTATAATGAGGCCAGTCCAAAAAAATTCTAAACCAACACAACTGGAAAAGGGCAAGTTCCCTACTGAGTGGCTTTACAGCTTAGAAAACATCTGTTTACAAACCATTGACATACCTCCTGGACCCAATGCAGTGGGTAACAAATCCCTGTAATAGCAACAGCACTGCTACAGCTCTGCTCAAGACTGGAGGAGACCACAGCAATACATCAGGAGACTGAGACAAGAGCTGAGTCCCTTCTCCGAGCAGCAGGGACATATTTCACCAGGGAGAACTCTCAAGGATCAAAACTCACTATAGCACAAAACACTGGGACACAGCCCAGGCACCCTGGACACACCTACCCAAACACCACAGGAGCACATCCACAATATAGGAAGAGCTTTGCACTCTCACTACCCACAGCCTGCAGCACTGCAGATACACAATACTCCAAGTTTAACCCTCACACCTCCTCATTTTAGAGTATACCTGCACACCAACAAACACATTACTTCATGGGTAACATAAATATAGACCAAGCACTTCAGTCCTACCTTGTGCAGACCTTCTCCTCACGTAGGAAGGACATCAGGACCCCAACAGCCAGGCTGCCTGCAAACAGAGGGAAGCAGCACCACAAACACCTTCGGGAGTGGTTCCTTATAAAGGTCTTGGGAAGGCTGCAGCCAATTTTCTATACCTTTCCCACCTGTACCTCCCACCAGCGCTCAGTTCTTTTCTGAAACGTTAAAGTGCTTGACATAATTAGGTCTTAATTGTTAGCAGCTGTACCCATTATCAGTTTAATTCCTAATTAATTGTTACAATTAATGTTGCCTTGCCTTCCCTGTCTTAAGAAGTGTTTGTTAGGGAGGGAAATGTTACATGTTAATTAACTTGCTACCAAATTTTAGCATTTAATTAAACATTCTAAATCTGTTGCTATTTCCCCCTGTAAGCAATTAATGAGCCAGGGGTCAATTAAATGTGTGTTAACCTCCATCTTAGCTGGCTGGCACAAGAAGGCAGAGACCCTTATTACATCAGAGGGAAAATTGAAGTTGCTCAAAAAGATGGAAGGAACAAAAGTGCTATGAGCACACATGTGGCTAGCAGTAACCCACCACCCTTTCCCTTAATCCAGCACTGACAGCAGCCCACAGGCCCAAACTCACTGCATTTGTAGTAAATAAGCAGCCAAGTCTGTACTAGGAAAGGACTTTTGGGTGTCCCAGTGTGTTTTAAGAGCCAGCACAGCTGCTGTGCCTTTGCTGCTGGCACCTGGTGCTGGAAAAGGGGGCAGGATCACAGCCAAAGCTTAGCAGGGATTTGCAGCACGCTGCCATGTCACAAAGGTGGCGTCAGGTTGGTGACACGGCTGCAGCATGGCACAACTCCATCACCAGACCAGGGCACCAGCTATGGGTGGGATTTTAAGACAGTGGCAGTTGCAGTGGGTTTAAGAAATCTGTTCTCTGAGCTTGGTTTTGACTACAGAAATAATTTAGGAGGTGCTGTCCTTGGCAGAATCACACAGAACGACAAGGTTTAACCCTCAGACGTGTCTGTTTTCTCATGCACAACAGCACCTCTCACCTGTGCTCAAGAAAGCCCTTATTTTCAAGGTGCAGCCTCCACACGTGCATGCAGGCAAGCCCGTGACAGCCCTCACGTTCAGAGCTGCCTCTTTCTGCAGCCATGTGCATCCTCTAACGTCATTTTGCCTCCCCAAGCCTGTCCCTACACCAGGGCTGCTCCTTCTGAGCAGGGGGCTTCGCTTCCCATCCAGCAAGACATGGGTGATGAATATTAATTGCTTTAACATCTTGTTGTGATAAGGCCAAGCACATTTCCGTGCTTTGGCTCGTTGCTAGGGAACTGAGAATGGCAAGTCATGGATTTCATTTGCTTTAGGGCCCACTTGGGTTGCAAAGCAGCATTAAGCCACAGAGCAGGATCTGCCTGTTAATTATTTAGAGTCTAATAAAAGAAAGGGGCGGGGGGGAAATGGTGGTTTTTTGTCTCTCTTCCCCATTTGGCTTTTGGACTACATAGGGTCATTAATCCCCAGGGCCAGGCAGCTTCTTGGTCACACATGATACCTTCCCCTGGATCAGGACAAGAACGCCCCTGCTCGTTTAATGGCGCTCTGCTGAACAGCACCTTGCAGAACACCACAGCAAATAACTATATTTAAATTTAATTGTCCGGAAATTGTAAGTATAATATTCTCTCATTTCATTTCTAATTTTAGGTGTAAACAAACTGGCAAGTCAAGCTCGTCCTGTCACCTCCACCTGCAAGCAGCACTGCTGGCAGAGCTGCTTCCCTGCGCAGGGGCTGTGCCTGCTGCTGGGTGCCTCCTCCTGCCCTGCTGGAGGGCAGCTGCAGATCAGCTCGAAGGCATCCTGCTAGGTCTGTGTTTGCTGTTCTTCCTCTGCCACAGCAAATGGCATTTGGGCCACCCAAGCACTACAGCTTTAGGATTGGTGTCCTTGCAGTGGGGATGTCCCCTGTGGGAATGTGAGCACACTCACAGTGAGTGCAATGCCATGGGGGATTGTCAGGTTTAGTCTCTACCAGAAAATTGGTCTGCACATGGGGAGGAACTGAAGAGAAATCAAGGTACAGGTATCTCTAGGTGTGCATGTGTGTCCTGCTGTCTGCAGGGATGCCAGAGCTTTGCAGAGGACTGCTGTGTGTGCAGCATGGAGATGCTCACTCTCAGCCCAGCTGTCCCTTTCTCCTCCATCTTCACACACAGGCAAGGTGTTTGGCAGGTCAGGGCAGTTGCACAATGTCCAGCTGGGCACACACCAGTAAATAACTGAGTGCACAGAGGAGGAGCTGCCCCAGATGGCTGCGGTGCCTGGGGAGCACTAGTAAGAAGTGTCAGGCAAGCAATTGAAAGAAATATCAGAGACAGAAAGGAATGATCCATTTGTGAGCAGGAAACCAGGCAGTGTTATTACCCACAGGGTGTGCCCCAGGGAGCCATCCTGATGTGTGTGTTAAATCTCCCAAACATAAAAGCTCCCCCAGCATCACACCATGTTGAAATGTCTCCCTCCTGCCCTCCATTTGTCCTGCAGCATTCACAGATTTTGTGTATTTGCTTCTTACTGGAGCTGAGCAAATGATGAAGTTAATTTATTCATCAGATTGTTTCTTCTAAAATCTGCTGTGGAATCCATCTGATTAACTGTTCCCCAAATGCCACTCCATCAGGATCTCTACCTTTCCAGGCCATCAGAGTGATACATCTGCCCCATGGCCACTCTCTTTCCTCAGAGCACAAAACTCCCATCTGTTTCCCATGTCTGCAAATCTCCAGCAACTCCCATTGCTACGGTGCCCTTGAAAAGCAAAACATCCAAGGTTTATTGTCCTTGCAGTAGATCTTCACCCATTTGAGGAGTTTTCTTTGGCTAGGGAAGGGTCCCCCTCTGAAACACACCTCACCCTCAGCCAGGTTTATAGCTTGCAAACTGCTTATGTAGTCTCATGCTCCTTTTTCCTTACATTCAGACTCAAAACCTCCAACCAACTCCTTAGCCAGGCTTCTCAGGAGATCGTTTTTTCCAGGGGTTGGTAACTAGGAGACAACCAGAGATAATGGCTCAGGATTTGTGTGTCACAAACCTCCTGGAAATGGATGCTCCCCTCCTTCACACAGGCTGCTCTGTGGTGCAAAGGTGAATCTCAAAACAAAAGTTGCAATAAAATGCACAGCTCCCCAAGATGGACTGTGTGTTCAGTTCCACACAGACTCTCACCTTCTCTCACTGAAGGCAAGAAGGTTTGCAGCACAGAAGAGTTGCTTTAGCCATGCAACAAGCATAGTTGGAATTAGTATGGTTATTGCTGAGAGGAAGTGATAGTGCATGGGAATGAGAGTCAAGGGAAGTGAATTCTCTTCCCCAGCTCCCACCAAGGGGTTAGTGTATGAGGCCATTGTCTCACCTCTTCACCTATGTGCTCATAAAATGGCTCCACCTCCGCAAGACATGATGATCTCCACAGCTGGAAAAGTCTATGCAAATGCTAATTACTAATATGTTTGTGTATTGTACAGGGTGTTGCTTTTATAGCTGTAAAGCTGGTTTAAATGTGCTTTGCAAGCTTCCACAGGTGAGGGAAAATAATGATCCACCACTTCTTTGCATAAGTGGCAGCTGCTTGAGCTGCAGTCAGGTACTCAGGAATAGGGTCACTGGCCTCTATGGGAGACAAGCAAGGAGAAAGAGCAGACCTGATCTGTGCCATGTAGGCATCTCTGGTACCAATATCCGATTGTCACAACAAAACAAGCCCAGACAGGTAAAGCAGAACTGCATTTGAAACCCAGAAAGGCACCTTCATAAAGCCTTTAAAAGATAAGAAAGGGTAAACTGTCTGCTTCCACAGAATGCCATAAATATCAGCCAGATACCAGCAAGGCAGAGCAGCAGAATCCAGGATTACTCTACATATTTCCTGTGGCTTCACTGACTGGAGTACTTCCACTGCCTCTGCCTCTGCTTGCCAGCCATCAGTCACTGTCCTGCTTGGGGCAGGGGGTGAGAGCATTGCTTCTGCTGCAGCCAGCTGTGCCACAGAGGGAGAGCAAAGCACTGCCCTTGGGAACAGATGGCAGCAAGAACTGGCAGCACCTTAATGCTCAGTCTCATGTCTCCAGAGCTTTGAAACAGAAGATCTATTCCCATCCTAATAAAGCTGGCAATGAATGCTGCATCGTGCATCCAGGTGCTTCTGGGTGGCAGAGGCATGGGGAGGGTTAAGCTTGCATCTTGGTCTACTCAGCCCTTGAAAATTCAGGTTACATCTGGGTCCTACTCTAGGCTACAGACCACCAAATGCATCCCCAGGCTGCAGCGGCACCCCAGCACTGTCTGCTGATGCCACAGTCCACACCACAGCCTTTAAAGGAGGGCAAATGTGGGGTTCTTTCTTTCCCTCCCTCATCACGCTGGAAGGGCACGGGAACGAGAGGTGGAATTTTTGCTAGCAGCTGGCTGAATGCTGTGGAAACAGGTGCACCTGGTTGAGCACCACTTCCATGGATCCCCCACACAGCCAGTGTCACAAATAACAGCATTTTGTCAGCGAGGCGGCCGGCTGCTGCCAGCAGGAGACTCAGAAATGCCAATTGTAATTACAGCTTTTATTCTGAAATACAGTCCAGCCCTCATTCCCAATGAGATGCATGGTGCCACTAACCATGTGAGCCCTGCCCCAGCCAAGTGCAAACGTACTTGACTTTGAGATCCACCATCACAGCACAGAGCATACCCATGCTATGCTACAGACTCTGAATCCAGATTGGGAAGGGGTCAGAGATCTCACTAATATTCAAAGAGCACATGAAGAAATAGGCTATTTCCAAAGTATTGATTGTCTCTCTGCTGCTTCTGTTAGTTCAGCCAAGGAATGAGTCTCAGCAGAAAATCACAGCCCTAGCAGGACTTCCAGCTGGCTGAAGAAAATCAAATGCCAGCTTGCCCCCAACAATAAGTGAACTTTGAGGTTTAGTTTGCACTGGATAGATGCATCTGTTAACCAATATCTTTTGTTTTTAACTTCTGCAGGCACACGTGGGCCTGGCATGAGTGGCATGTCCACACCAGTAAAGCTCACCCAGCTGGAAGAGTCCAGAAATCAAAGCAAAACTGGCACAAACTGAGCTAAAGAGAGCTAATTTCAGAGCCACCCAGCCCATGTTCTGAGGTTCAGGATGGAGCCTCAGGGGCCAGAGCCTAAGCCAGCATCACCTAGTGCTGGCCCACCCAGTGCAGTCCCAGGCTGCTCTGCTGTTGTCCAACAGGGCACTCTGGTGACTCCAGAGGAGGTGAGCTGATTTGCTCCAGCACAGACCTGGCTTCCAGTGGCTTTTGTGACTGGTACTGTGGGAGCTGTTGCTATGTCCAATCACCACACATAAATTCATCTACAGATCTCCTTGAGTAAGTATTTCCAAGCTTAGGGAAGCCAACAGACAAGATAAGTCACAAATCCTAAGAAAGCAGCACTGGCAAAACAGAGATAAGTCTTGTGTTCTTTGTCTCAGTTTCATTACACACTGGAACTGAACTCTGCTTGCAGAAAGTGGTGTGGTGCCAGTTCAAGGCATTGCAAGCAGCAAGAGCTGAGGCACACCAAGAGACTGCCTGCCACCCAGCACCACATGGGGGATCTGCACACAACAGCCTGGAGTGCAAAGTATTTGTCTAATTGTTTGCTTCTTTCTTAATACCCAAATCAGCTATTAGAAGTTTGTGATAATTGGCAATATATTAAATTAAGTACAATTTTCCTGAGTCAAAACTGTTCTGGTTGCAACAAACCACTGCCAAATTCTCTCTCCCATCTTCTCCCTAACTCATTTTGGAAGGTAGCTCAAACTAATGGGATCAACTGAGAACCTGTCAGAAAATCAAATCATTTGCAAAGCAAGCATATGAAATTAATTAAGGGAAAGCTCATGGACTACTCTGGGCATAAGAACATAGATCAGTAATCTCTGAAAATTCATTCAGGGAATGTGACATTGACACTGCAGGAGCTAATTGTGTTGATGAAAGGAGCCAATGTGATGAACTAGTGCAAGTGGAGTTACACTTATTTGTTTGATGCACTTTACAGGCATTAGCTAATGAATTCTTCATGAAGCAGAGAAATTGCTTCCAATCTTGTAATGGAATTGCTATGCCAAGTTCCAGGAGGCGAGACAGAGAGGTCAAATGGCTTGCTCAATTTCACAAAACAGAGCAGCAGGAAAATGGGGATACAGCTGATATTTGTGCTAAAGAAGTTGCAATGCGGTGCTTGGGTGGTAATTAATGAGATTGCTGAGTAATGAGCATATGGCTATGACAAACCCGTATCTCTTAGTGGGTTAACAAATATCAGAGGTAAATGCCTGGGAAAGATGTGTCACTTTCTGGCTGCTAACACGTACCAGGAAACTTCCCTGAAGAGCCTGTAACTGAAATAGCTGGGTCACACCGTGGCTTGGGGAGGAAATGATCTTGCATTCTCAGGACAGGAGATACAGACTATTTTTCTCCCAGAGGCTGTTAAACTGTAGCTAGAAACCTTGCAAACCCAAAAAGCCTCTCTGTGTGTGTGGTGGCCAAGCTGCCCAGGGCTGTGTTAGCACGCTGCGAGCCATGCAGCGCTCCCTGCAGTACCCAAAGCCCATTTGTCTGGTTTGGTGAAGGTTCAGAGCCTTGCACACTTCACTGTCATGATAGATGTAAATAGAAACAGGCTTCTAATACATACATAATGTGTCATTAGTCATTGTCATTCTGTGCCATTTAAAGCAATATTTATCCTATTGACATAAGTTATTTTGCACCGACTTGCTGAGAATTGGTTTTACAGGGATCCTTGTGCTTTGGCAATGATTAGATTGATTATAGTTATTACTTTAATAGTTAGCAAAATGAATTTTATAACAAATAGCGTGTTGGCACTCCATGCTGACTTGCTGCATGCTTTCACTCAGTCATTAGCCAGACCTGTGCATTTAGTGGTGGGATTGTTTAGCTCCAAAAGCTCTGTGAAGGAACACACTGTGTTCTCCAAATTCCTAGTTTACCTGTTGCCTCCATTCAGCACCCAAGTCCAGTGACTGGAGGAAGAGAACAAGGCAGAAAAGACATACCAGGCCATCTGGTACCTAGAGGATCTCCTGTCTCTGTGCTCAGCATCACAAAAGCAAAGCCACTGGAATGTCAGGCAGCTTTCATTTATTGCTTCAAAATACCTTGCTTACCAACAGCACCTTGGGGCAGCCCAGGTCTCAGCTCCCTTTGGTTGGATTGCAACGTTTCACTCAACCTCTGCATCTGGGGGACTTCATCCCATGCCATGAGGGCAGAGAAGTCACAGCACAATTAATGGCAGAGTCTGAGGGTATCAAAGCCTGTGAAGCCCCCCATGCAGTGAAGACAAATATTTTACAGGCTTATTCTAATACCTGTTTCTTCCATTCATCACCAGAAATGGAAAAACTGACAGAAAATTGGGTCAAATGAAATCTACTCAATCTGGAAATAAATGTTTAATTTTCCAGGCTTTTTTTTTAAAAAAAAAAAAAACAAAACAAAACTGAATTTAACTTTAAAATGAAACGTTGTTTCAAAGTTTAAAATGCGGTGATTAATTTTTTAAAAAGATGAAACAAAGTTCTTTTTGATTTTGATGCCCCATTAGGAAATAAATAGATGAAATTTACAGACATTTCCACAACACTTCAGTAAATCCAAAGAGCAGTCTTCAGCCAAGAAAAAATTTGATGAAGATTTTTCCACCAGCTCATGTTTTGTCTCTTTGCACCTCAGTTCTACATTTATTTGGCAGTGATGTCAAGGGCACCTGACTTATATTACAGGTGTATGGATGGGTAAGGCTGCAGTATTCCACTCTTCTTTTTGCTGATTTAGTGGGGAATTCTCTAACATTTTGTCATTACAAGTGAATTCCTGCCCCCTTGTCTGCACTGGGATTTCTATGTTGGTGTGCTATTAACAAAAATGCTCTTCCCAAGCTTTTTAATTGACGCCTGGTGCTCCTTTCTTCCAGTCATTGTTCTCCAGACCTGCCTGCAATTTTGGCTTGAAAAATAATGGAATTGCATGTGGCTTCAATTAGGGAACAAAATATATACACATCTGGGGCTTTGTATATTTTTTTACACTTTGGTAAATGGCTCTAAGCAAATGCAAGGGACTTAGAAGCTAAGAGGAAGCCTCTGTAATTGAGGAGCAGCATAATAGGAAGAGGCTGAATAATAACATCCATTAATAACGAGACTGTAATTAGAGGTCAATTGGAGAAAGGCTCAGCGTGTTCCACTGATTGGCTTTAAGGCATGCAGAAAAACAACCCTGGAGGTTTACCACAGAGTCATACAAGCTGTGAATACCTTGTTTATCCAAAACACCGTGCTGCTGCACCATCAGTTACCAGCAGCACCGCTGGCAGACAGCAGGTTTCCCAAAGCACACTGGTTAATGCTCCACTGGGATGCTGGGACTGGCAGTATGATCTAACTGGATCCATTTATCAGCAAGGGAGATATGTGGGTCTCTGTGGTATTGCTGATTTGCCAGAGGTGAAGGTAAAAAGGAGACATGCTGAGCCCTTTCAGAGCAGGAACTCTGGCTGGAGCAATGGAGCTGCATCCCCACGCCCTCAGTGATGTTGTGCACATGCAGAGACACCCAAGAGACTGCCTATATATATATATATGTATCCCTAATAAGAAATTAAAGCTTTCTGAACAGCAACCCCATGCTCAGCTAAAGCTCTTAAGAGGAAATAGCCAACACCAGTCTCCATCCTTACCCAGAGGCCTGAGAAGAACATGTCAGTGCTCTTTTCTCCAAATCAATAACACTTCGATAAGGGGATTATTAGAAACACTATCATATCTTCTAGAAAGCTCATTACAAAACACAAACAGCTTGGTAACGTATTTAAAATGGTCATTACCAAGAGTTGCCTTTGGATTGCAGCAGATTTTTCTTATTTTCCTCCCAAACAGAATCAGATGAGGATGATTAATCATTTTTCCCACAGCCCAGAGTATGGACAAGCATAGTGGGACATACAGAGATTCTTATTGCCACCTATGAAGAGGATTTGCAGACTGGGACAGTGAAAATGAGGCAGTTAAATATTTGTGTACATCACTCATACCAGTTCCACTGGAGACTGCAGAAATAAAAGTGTTTCACACCCTTCCTGAGGGCTCTGCTGCATTGCTCCCTTTTTCTCTCATCAATAATAGAAGAGCCAGTCAGCCTTTCCCGCTGAGCTCAGAATAGGCAGATGATTTTTTAGTGATAGCTTTTTCAAGTTATGTTTTTTTTTTCAGAGCCATTACAAAACACACAACCAAGGCAGCCAAATCTCATTGCAAGGTGACCTCACCACTCTGAAATCAAATTCTAGTGGAAATGGAATGGCTGACCCCAAATCTCTCCACATGGTGATGAGCTTGCATGATAAACAACTTTTAATGGCTCTGCTGGCACCACTGAGTCTGTTAAATGTCACTGCTTTCCTGAATACCTGGGGGGGGATGACAGCTTTAGCTCTGTACTGTATTTTCCTTATTCTTAGTGTCTGCAGAGTTGCCATCCTGGAAGCCATTGTGTAGGGACTGTGGATCACATCCAAGTAGAATTTTGGTCTGGGATGATCTGAAAGCAAGCTGCCTGTTGCATGGCAGGCTGAGCTGGCACGGACACCAAATTCCTCCTCTGGAAGGGCAAGGCACATCCTCATGGACACCCATCTGCTGATCCCTGCTGACAAGCCTGATTAGTGTCAACCCTAAGCCAGATTTGTTTTACAGTACAATACCAGTCACCAGCAGCAACAACCTCTCCCTGCTTCCCTTTTGGGATTACTTCTTGCTTTCTTTTAAATCAACAGAATATTTGCACTACAGTTATGCTTTTACTACACAGCTCTGCATCTGAGGTAGTGAAATAACTTGCTTTGTTGGTAAAAGCAAGAAAAGTAATGCCAGACTTGTTGCTTTGTTAAACCACATGAGCAGCACCCAGCAGCTAACCCAGTCCAGCAGTGTATTCACTGGGACATAGCAAACCCTCCATTGTTCTCTCTGAATCTTCTAAACTCTGTAGAAACAGGACCAAATACAATTAGGGAGCATTAAAAGTGAAATAATTGGGGCATTTGCATCCAACTATTAGCCTGAAGCACAGACTGCTCTGCACAGAACTCAAAGCTTCAAGCAGTGACCAGAAGAGCAATAATAAAAAGTTTCACTGGGTTTTGCTTTGGGGTTGACTTTTTCCATAGTTAGAAATTGCAGCTCATTGCATTAACTGTACTTTCCAGATTCTTTCATGGCATGCATAGATAGCAAGAAACAGCTTGCAGAGCAAAAAGCAGTGTTGGAGCACATTACGTTTTCGCTCTCATTCCCATTGGAAAATGCTTGGATTTCCTAGGAGTTTCTTTTGTTTAATCACCTAGACAGGATTTAGAAGAAAACTGGGTGCTTGGAGTAGAAAAGGTGAGAAGTCAGGAATTCTTACACATTTGAACAGACAACATGTACCCCCAGATTCTGTCCTCCTAAGCAGGGGCCAGATAGCTAATTTGCCTTTGATTGCATCAGGCTTTGCCAGGTGCAAAAGGATTTTAATTAGGGAATAAATGCAATGTGTGAAAGAGAGGAAAGTGACACTGTGGATAAAACAAGTGGGCAGTGGTGATTTACTCCTTTTAGCTCCACAGTACAGTTTTACCTTGGGCCTCATGGTGCCTTTCTGTGCAGGGAAAATGTCACCCTTCAGACACAGGCAGCCACGACTACTCCAAGATCACAGAATCATGGAATGGTTTGGGTTGGAAGGGACCTCAAAGCTCATCTCATCCCAACCCCCTGCCATGGCAGGGACACCTCCCACTGGGTCAGGTTGCTCAAGGCTCCATCCAGCCTGGCCTGGCTCATGCTGGCATTGCCAGGGTCCAGAGGCTTCCCCTCACTCTTCCTCCCTGCAGCACCATCCTCACCACCCCCTGGCATCCCTTGCAGGCTCTCTCAGGAGCTGATCAACCCCTGCCAGCGCTGGTTCCTCCCCAGCACCTGCGGGTGCAGGATGGACCACGTGCTGGGGGGCTCCTCTCTCTTATCAGCAGCTACTGCAGCTTAAATTCCCTCGCTGCAAAGCCTCTGTTGTCACTTTGATGTTCCAAGTTTACACTGTGTCCTTGTCACAGATAATATAGTTTCTTCCCTTTCTTTCTCTGTCACTGTCTCCCTCTCTGGCTCTTTTTTTTTCCCTCACAGTTTTCTCCCTGCACTCCATTGTGTGGATACAAGAGTCCCTCTCAGTTCTCTACAGACCACCTTGTCCTGTAATTGCTCTCCTATCTGTAAGAAAGGGAAAATTCATTCTGATCTGATCACCTTCTTTTTCTCTGTATAAATGATAAATGCTTCCATTAATCCATCTGTTTTCAGCCCTGTAGCTGGGCAAAGCACGAATAAAACTTCTTACATAACAGCATGTCAAATTACAAATTCCTGTGTAACCCATTCTCTTGGATACCATCACTGTTAACACACCTCCTGCTTTCAGCTGCTTAAGCTAATTCTCATGCTAAGCCTTTGAGACCTCTTCCAGAGCAGCCCATCAGCTGGAAACCTTCTAGGTGAAAACCTCCTGTGAAGGCAGAGGGACAATATCCCTAGTGCTTTCTGGGACTGTGAGTTTTCAGCACAGGGAAAGGCAGTGTGGCAACAGAGGATGAACAGAGCCATGTTCCCAAATGCCACAGCAGTGTCTGTCACATGTGTGTCTCTGGTGCCCCCAACCATGGGGCTGTGGCCAAGCTGGGCAGCAGCAGCCAGCTCTGTTGGCTTGTCCTGCTGCTGCACTTTGCAGAGGATTATTCAGTGCTTCCCCAGCTACGATCCAGTCACAGTAAATTTCACAATAACAATATTTTTGCAGCAGAAATTGCGTTACAATAGCATCACTATCATTAGAGCTGTTATTATCCCACGATCACTACCATGATAAAGCTGTGCTCGTTACACAAGCGGTAAACTCAGTCTGGGGAGAGCTTAGCATAAGAAGCCAAGACTAAATCTGCCCTGTGGGGATTGGGATTTCAGGTTCTTTCTCTCCCACTTGTTTTTCTTCTTTTTGTTAACAAGTAGAAAGAAATGCACTGTTGCTGCTTGTCATCTCTTAGCTGGTACCAAAACCTCGCAGAGTCTCATCAAATGATATCTGTGCGTTGGACCTCCATGGGTTTTCCTTCCATTAATTTGGTTATAGCCACATAAGCAGCCCTCAGGTAAGACAACAAGGGTGGCTCAGACATGAAAAGCCAAGGGGTGGTTTGGGACCCTGGGGGCAGAGGCTGAAGAAGAAGCAACTGGAAGCAGCACAGACCTGCTGGGCCAGGGCTCCCCTCCACCAGTTCCCGTGCAGAGGTGAAAAGGCAGCACCATTTCAGCATCACTGATAAAACACTCTCAAGTTTTACAAGCATAGAATGTATTTTATTGGCACAGACTCTTTTTTACTAACCTGGCATAAAAGCTATCAAACTGTATAAATAAACCTGGGGAATTATCTCCTCCCTCAGCCAGCACCCTCACTGGGCCCTGCACGGATTCATTTAAAATGGGTTATAAATTTCTGATAAAGGATATTTCAACTCCAAATTGTGTATTTAACGATGCTTTTGCTGCAGTGCTCCTCCACCTCTAGAGAGTAAAGCCAGATTCTCAGCAGGGCTGAGTCAGTCGGACCCTGGCCTGGGCCATGCCATGTTAACCACCCTGTGCCCCCACTGTCCCCAAGGGAGCATCCCACCCCCACACGTGGTGCCAAGCAGCAGAGCAGCAGTTGCACCAAGCTGACTGGTCTCTTTTCACCTATTAGGAGGTGAAACCCCACAGTAATTCTGGTGCTCCAAGGGTCCAGCTCCCCAGTCCTGCTTTGCAGCCTCCCTTGTACCCCTGTCCAGCCAAAGGTCTGGACTGGCAGCACTGCAGCCATGCTCTTACCACCTTTCCAGGAAAGGTGTTTTGTGACACCATGATTTTGTCACAAGTGATGTTTTTCTTGAACTAGTCAGGTTTTTTTTGATATACACAGCGTTGAATTTGTTTTCATTACTCTTGAGAACTCTTAGAGAAGAAAAACATATGCTAATGAGTGTTGTTGGTTCTGGAGTGTTTCAAATAGATGTTTTTCCTTTTGGTCAAAAGGTTCTTTTATCTGCAAAGTTTTCAGTACTCATACTGGAAAATTTAACAAGATAAGAAAGTTAATTAGCAGCCCCTCATGATGGGCTGCAACTGCTAAATTAAAAAGCAGTCAGTATACTTCAGAAAATCTTACAAGTGAGCTGCTCCTTTCCCTCTAAGGATTGCCTGAGAGTAGCTGCCTCTGCCATACAAAGTGGGGAGAAAGTAAAGCTACCAAATTTCAGAAGCAGGGTATGGAAGTTTAACCATTTATCAAAAAACATTGCTTTATGAAGGCTAGATCCAAACCACATCGAATTCAAAATCCCACTGGCCCTAAGATTGTTCTGCAAAGTGTTTTTGCATGATATCCAGGATCTTTATAGCTTTGATCTAGCTAGAAACACCACTAGAAGCCAGCTTTGCTTTTGGTGTGTTCCCACCATCTCGTCAGAGAGGTCCCAGTACCCACCTGCACTGGTGCACATCCTTCCAAACTGGTTCCAGTGGAAATTTTAACCTATGAACTGCTCAAGTGTTTCAAGGCAGCACAATACTCACAGGGAGAGGATGGATGACCCATAAGAGGCTGCACCCTGAGACTCAGTTCCCTGCTTGGCACCAATATGAGGGCCAATCTGAGCACTCCTCTTGCTGCTGAGGAATTGTGCATCCCCTCAGCTTGGGCAAAGGCAAGATTGCCAAACTCCCCTCACACAGGGGCTGCTCAAGTCTGTACTCAGCCATGGAACAGCAAGGGCTGCCTGCCATTCTGGGGCAATGAATTTTCCAGCTGTGTCTCCAGCTCTCCCAGGCTGTCTTTCACCAAAAGGCACTCAGCCCTCCAAACAAATCCAGTGTAACAGACTGGAGAGCACCCAGCCTTTAGAAAAGGGTCTGGAAATGCTCCCTTGCTCCCATTCAACAGTCCTTTCCCCAGAGGCTGGAGCTAAAATACCCCTGGGTCTCCCTAACCACCAAAAGCAACTCTGCCCTGCCTGGAAAAGCAAGATCACAAGAGTTGTTCCTGTGGCAGAGAGCTTGCTTGAAACCAAATAGGGCTTTGCAGTTAGGAACTAATGTTTTGGAACACAATATTATTGGATTGATTTTAAATAGATGTTTCCCTTCTCATTCGTAATAAAGCGAATGGTGCTAAGAAAGCCAGAGGAAATGATATAAAACCAACCTGCCTATTGCTTTGGAAGTGTCTTTAAATATTTCCCTCCCACAGACAGTGCTGGATTGTGAGTAGCAAATGACAGAAGAGGAGAGCAGAAAAATATCTGTTTATGCAGGAAAATGAAATGTATGAATAGTTATTTTGAGGACAAATGTATTTTGACAGGTATCTAATTTCATTCTGTTGATAAAATGCACTTTGTCAAGTACTTGCATTCTGGAGTTGATGCCTTTGGTTTTGTTTTTTTTTTAGTTTGCAATCTTTCTCTGTGGGTAACCTGAAAAATTACATTTGTCAAACAACACAAAGCAATTTATTGTCATCACAAATGTGCTTAGAAGAAAAAAATAATTGAATACCCAGGCACTATTTATTCAGCACAAACCCCAGAATTAACAGGGAGCTGTGGTAAGACACAGACATCTAGAGAAGGACCCAATTGTAACCTGGCAATGAACAAGAGCCCACAAATCTCTTCACAACTTTGAATTCAAAGCAAAAGAGAGAAGAAACATGGATGTTGAGTGCTGCTGCCAGCCTCAAGGAGTGGTAAGGCTAGAATCCATGCTCAGCTCTGCTGATGGCCAAGTGTAGAGATAGGGCAGCATCTGCAGCACTGTCTGCAGCTCTGTTTCCCTCTGCCTGTCGGGGCTGTGGAATTTTGGGTGCTCTGACTGGGTCTTTTCATGCTAACATGCATCACTCCACAGCATGGCACGCTCCACTCACACAAATAATTCCATAATGCAAAGGGCAGGGGCAGCTCAACCACTTCTGGAACCACTTTTTATTGTTGTGCTTACACTGAGAAAATGGGTTTCTGACTGCATGGAATATTTTCTGCGCCTGCTTTCCTCTGAGAATTTTCTTTCAAGGATGTCATACACACACACAAACTCACCTGTGTTTGGAGGCTGTGCACTGTTTCTCATCACTAACCAATTATAATGGCTGAGAAACACCACCAACCTTTGCAGGAGCAGGAAGGACACAGCTCCTCACCTCACTTTTACTAACCAACGGTGCATTTCCAGGCTCACCTCTAGCCAGCATCTTGCACCCCAGCTCACATCCACAGTGAGGGCCCTGTTGTACCTCAGCAGCTTTTGCTTATCTCCCAGCCCAACACTCTGCTTGCCTGCTTAGTTCTTAAGCACCTCCCAGCCACCCCAGCCCCAGAGCAGCTTCCCAGCGTGGGGTTTCTCACTGAGACAGAAGCTATCAGGGCTCAGCTGCCCATATATATGCAAGCAACAGCTCCTGCTTCAAACCTGCCCCTGCACATTTCCCTGTGCCAGCCGAGGCAGGGGACTTTCCCTGGGGAGAGAGGGAAGGCAGCTCCAGCAGGTGAGAGCATGGGATGGCTGCTGCATGATGATGGCGTTGCTTAGCAACCCCTGCACCTGCAGTTCATTTAATTAGGATGTTTCTGAGCTTCTGATGAGGCTGAGCTTGAAAGGGCTTCTGCCAGTAGGGAGTGACCATGTGGTGGTCCTGCTCAGGCACCAGCTCTACCCCATCAGCTTCAGGCTCCACAGAGCTGAAGCAGCACAGGGAGCAGCATACAGCTCCACTGCTCAGATCTGGGCTCATGCAGAAGCAAAGCACTGTGCCCCTGTGGCCAGACAGCAGCCAAGGCTGTTCATCACTGCCTCCTGTTCAGCTCCACATCTGGAGAACCACTTCAGGCTTTTTCTATTCCCTGGAGGGCAATTACTGCTCTCAACTATAGAGCTCACTTCCTACAATGACTTTTAAAGCAAAGCAGAATAAAAATCTATGAGCTACTATAAATCTAGCCAGCAAATCTGGCTGGTTAAACTAGCCCTATTGACTACTGTTCCTGTGTTGTAACAGGTTTGGGGATCCCCTTAGAGGCTCTGGCTGGGGGCTGCACATCCTTATTTCAGCATGCCATCAGCACGTCTGCGCTGACAGAAACATGCTCCCTTCACCCACACACCCATGAAACTCTCCAGATGGATAGTCAGGCACTCCTACTCCTCAGGAATGATCCAGATTACCCTCCCCTTCTGGGTTTAATGCTTAATCCCAAACATTTATCATATTGTACTCCAAGGCTCCTACTTCTGTGCATGTTCATTCTTCCTGAAAGCAGCTTTTCCTTTAAAATCTCTTTAATTATCTCTTCCACAGTAGCATCTCCAGCTGGTACCTTCTGTTATGTTATCCTGTGGATTGTGCACTCCTCCAACTAAAAGTATTAGACCTCTGGAGCAAGAATTCTCCCCTTCCTGGTGCAGTGAGAAAGGATAATTATGACATCCTCTAAACCACAATGTGCCTCGAGCTGCATTCTGGCAGGTACCACATTTTGAAAAGATACAAAGGATATTTCTCTATTCTGAGCACGAGGGAGCTGTCATGTGAAGAGCTGGCTTAGTAACCCACCTTACACCCCAGCCAAGTTTGCAGACTGGAGACCAGGAAAAGGAATATCTGCTGGGACAGCCACCCAGGGCTTCACATTTTGTGCTGGCGCAGGAAGATCTCATTTGATCTCATTCCCATCTCTGATTTTTCATTATTTTCCTTGCTTTCATTTGGAGTTTGCCTTTGGGACCATTTCCCCAGGAGAAGTTGTAAGAATCTGATGCTGGTAAGACTAGGGGGTATTTATTTCTGACACTTTCAGTTGCTCTGACCCTGCAGGAACAGCTACAGGCTCAGGTGAGGACATGCTTCTGTTTACCAGGAACAGTAACAGAGAACAAATTTCCTATTTTGCTTACAGGACAACAGAGCTCTGTGTAGCTACTGCCTGCTTGGGTTCCCAGCAGTTTTATTGCTGTTCTGTCCAGGGTCCCTTAATGCAAAGGCTTCTTCCAGTCTGAACAGCAGTGAAACCCAACCCTTCCGTGCAGCAACAACTGCAGAAAATAATCAGTCCTAGAATCACAAGCTGCAAAAGTGAACCCACAGGATACTGGAACAGATTTGGGCTACTGAGCCCATACCTGCCCTAGTGTGGGAAAGCACCCAGCATTTCTATTGCATTTCCTTTCCAGCCCATATCAGAAGGTCTGTACAAGGTGCTTCTCTGGGAGTTGCTATGGTTACAGCACGATGTTGCATAGCAACAAGCTAAGCTGAACATCACCAAGGCATTTTTCCTTTCTAAATTCCTTCCCCTTGTGTATTCATCCAAATTAGTTAGATTTATCTCCAGCCCCAGCATAAACACACAGCAGGGAACATCTACCTATTGATTTTGTAGTAAGATCATCTCCGAGCAGTGTGACAGAGTGAGGTGGGTGCTGCAGGCACCGGGAAAAGCACCGGGGCTGCCCTGCTGCCTCTGCCTAGGGAGGGCACACGAGGGTGGGTGGGAGAAGCTGGCACAGCCTCAGGGTAACTTCTGAGCACATATATATATATATTTAGGAGCCAGTTCTTGCTGCACCACCTGAGGCAGGGCTCAGCAGCCTGCTGACACCAGGGGCTGTGGAGGGGACACCCTGTACAGAGCCAGGGAGGCACTGCTAATAGCCCCAGCACAAAAAGGCATCCAACACCTCCAAAGTGCTTTCCTTCAAACCCAGGAAATTTTTCCTTATGCCTTCCAAGCTGCAGAGCTTTTCAGCATTACCATTCCTGGCAAAGACAACATCCGTTCTCCTTCTGGTCCAGAAGGTAACTGGCAAGTGTGACTGACATCCAGGAATGCAGCTCAGACTTCACTGTGCCAGGGGAGAAATTTGCTTTCTCACCAAGGCTTGTGCCCACGCTGTTGCTTGCTCTGACACCCCTACACATCCACACAGCTAGCCACACATGCTCAAGCACCCCCCACTTCATGTACCACCCAGTCCCATGCCTTCTTCCTACTTCACATGTCCTCAAACACTCCCAGTACACCCATCAGTGTGGTGGGATGCCCATTTGCACTCCAGCAATGTGTGCATTCCTGCCTGCATTCATCCCTCTCTGTACACACCTCCTGTAGCCTCTGACTCCAGGGCTGCTGTCAGATACAGCTCCCTGCCATTCCCTGCATGACATAACCACTTTGGAAGCACAGCCCAGCTCAGTCACTTGTTATCTTACTCAAGAAGCCACTGTGGGAGGGATATTTATTCCATTCTCCTGATATTACTGTTTCTGTGAGGGGCTGTCTAACCAGACATAACTCAAGAGTAATGGTGAGCCCAGCATTTACAGAGATTATTTCCTTTCCCATCCAAGGGCTCACCTGTGTTGACCTCCAGCCCTCAGCCAACGTTATGCTCCAGTTTCCCCATATTCTGTTTACTATATTGACTCTTTCCATCTGACTTCTGTTCTCTGAAAAAAAAAAGAGGATAAGGCTTTCTTCTGAAAGCCCAATATGGAGAATCAGCTGTTGGTGTGAGGGGGCCATGTAGGGGCTGGAGTTCTGAGCCCCTGTTCTTTACATGGTTCATGTCCAGCCAGAAGCCACACTCTCCCAGGGAAGCCCATGGCTGCTGCTGCATGTGTGCCTAGCTAGAAGTCCCTAAAGGAACTAGTTAGATGTTTGGTTTTGATGAGCACCCATGGCTTTAGAAGTGAAAAATTCAGGTCTTGTCTTTCACTCACCCTCAAACAGGACACCCAGACTTCACAACCAAATACAGAACACACCAAGCACCACCAGAGTCAACTGCATTTCAGCAATGGTGAACATTCCTACCAACACCTTTCTCCATCTACCAGTGCAAACCCAGCCAGGCTGCTCACGAGCCCACAAACACCACTGACAGCTGCTATCATCAGTCTCCCTGTGCCCAGAATTATTCAAATGCTCATCTCAGTTGGGCCATTTCTCATTATGACTCTGCTGCTGTGACTGCAGTGTGCTTCAGAGATCAGAATCTCTGGGTGAGATGCTGCACAACCTCCAGCCAAACAACAGTCCCTGTGGAAGGGATAAGCAGAGTAAGGGCATCCTAGGTAACACTAAAGCAATTACAAACAGCAGAATAAGCCATGACTGTGAGCCTGTGTATGTATTTCACTGGCATTTCTGCAATGGGGGACAGGCAATTTGGAAAATCCAGCCTGATTTTCTTTGCAAAGCCCAAGGGGATCCTTGGCAGCATAACCTGCTGTTACAATTATTAGAGGACGAGCTGTGCTAATGCAGCAGGCATGGCTGTACTGGACCCAATGTTCATTGCTTCTGGTGTTATTTTTAATACGTATCCACCATGCCTGCCTTTGTTGTGTGACAGCTCCTGACATATCTGGTTTCTATTACACTGACCTAGCAGACAGGAAGGGAATCACATCTCGCTGGGAGCTGGCTGGAGGAACAACTTAATGAATACAGTCACCAGGGTTTGACTCTGGTGGTGAGCCAGCTCCAGTCACAGCCTGTGCTCCCCCCTCTGTTTTACTGCAGTGTCACTGGCATGTCTGAATGCTTTCCATGGAGAGAAGGAGCGTGTCAGGAGAGTTTAATAACATAGGGCTGCAGCAACATCAGCTATACCTGTGTGGTGCACTTCCCATGTCTGCAGCTGCCACTCAAGGTGTTCCACCATCATTTTGTCACTGTCTGGGAGCTGTTGTAATGGAGCTGGCACTTAACTTGCCTCTCACAAGTAAAGCCAGCTACCTGCTAGCCCCAAAGACTTGACGAGCTCAATGGCTTTTTTGTGGCCCTGAGAAATTTCCAAGAGCCTGTTTTGGAATGGCAAATCTGTTTGAGCAAGGATCAAGCAAGGACTGGGCTATGTGACTCTCAGCTGCCCCAAGCCCAGTGCTCATTCCAGGGAGCAGGCTGCATGGTACCTTGAGTGTCTTCCACTGTGTTTGGGCACACAGGATGAGAACAGAAGGATACCTGTTCTTACACAAAGCCAGGATGCAGCCCCATGACAAGCAATCACAAAATCTCTCAGACTGGTCCATTTCTG
Organism: Podargus strigoides; assembly: GCA_028020825.1. Classification (NCBI taxonomy): domain Eukaryota; kingdom Metazoa; phylum Chordata; class Aves; order Caprimulgiformes; family Podargidae; genus Podargus; species Podargus strigoides. The sequence continues at coordinate 1,534,985 of CM051646.1, forward strand.
CAAAGAGCAGACAGTGCCAGCAGTCTTGGTGGGTAACTGGGACACGTACCTGGGCAAAGCAGGCTCAGGTGTATCACCTCCAGAAGCTGATCTCAGCTGACACCTTTTTGCTATGCCAATAGCACCTCCATTGCTGGGCACACAGAACCACCCCAAACTTCAAGCCACAACTTAGCACCTGAGACAACAGTGATTGTGCTGTGCTTCCTCTGACAGATCATTTTCCATACTTAAAGCAAAAACCCAACCACAAAACAAATTGTTACAGTCCAACAAACGGGGCAAGGAAACAACTTGCATTAAAGACTTATTTGTAACTAAGTAAGCCTCCTGGGATTCGAACTATGCTTGCCAATCTGAGAGGTTTATCTGTAATTTTCCATCCTCACAGGGACTGAGCTGCATTAAGACTGAACTCCAGCTATTGTTTAATGCTTCCAGTCCCCCACCTTCACATTAAATCACAGCCTCTAGAAACCAGCAATGCCCATCTCTCACGATGCACAGATGAGTTGAGATTTTGAGCGATGCACAAAGCTCTGTGATTACATTAGAGCCCTTGGATGTGCTTGGATTCAGTGGGCTACCACAAAGCTCCAGCCAAGCAGAGCCACTTGAGCGAAGCAAAGAAACCACCATGCAATTCAGTTACAGCAGACTGCACAAGCAGCAGAAAAGGGCAAGCAAAAAAAGAGGAAAAAAACAAGCTGTCTTTTTCTGAGGGCTGTGGTAAAACTGCAGTCCGAGTAGCCCAGCACAATTATTGCTTAAGTCACAATTAGTGGGACTTTGGGGAGAATTCAGAGTTCATGTGTAAGGGGCTGCCTCGGATGCTCACAGCAGGGGAGCACGTCTCTAGCTTGGAGAGTAAGATACTCAGAGAGCGAGATACTCACAGAGGGAGCCTTCCCTAGGGAAGTGGCAGGAATGAGTCTCTGTTTGGGAGCTGTCATGTCACCCTCCTGAAAAGGAGAGGCTGGGGAGGGAGGGGGAGGGAGGAGAAGGCAAGAACCATCCTTATCTGCTCACCTCCTCCCCAGTGACAACCACTTTCCCTCCAAATGCTGGCTGCTTTCTCTTTCGATAAGATCTACAGCCTGATCAAAGGTGGGAGGCCTGGTGCCAAGAGGACAGACACATCCCCAAGGCCCACACAGTGGTGCTGACATCTGCAATGAGAATGTGAGAGCAGAGGCATCCAGGAGGAAGATTATTTCCTTGGGCAGTGCAGCTCTCTCCATTGATCTCTAATAATAAGCCCGTGTGCTTCAGTGCTTGCCTCTAAAACAGACTAATTCAGGAAAAGTAAATATGTCAATTAAATAGCTAAGCATGGTCTATATCCATTGTCTTTCTCAGGTCAGGTTCCACAGCCGATATAAAACATGACGCGTGATCCCCAGAGCCGAGCAGGATTTGTGAGCCTGCCGAATGCCACATTAAGCTCAAAGCTCCTGGGCCAATGATTGCAAGTCCATTCTGCAGTAATGAATTGTTTGTTACAGAACACGTCATAGAGCAGATGTCTCATCAGTCTCTGCGCCAGAGACTACAGCACTCCGAGAGGCTCAAAAATCAGTCCTGGATTATGGTACTAAATTATAAGAAGGGAGAGATGCGAGCGTTCAGTCTCAATAAGAGCAATGAATCTGTTCTGTTCCATGTGTTAATAGACAGTGCTTATCCAGAAAGCAACTGGCACAGTTTTCACTGCCTTGGGTATTGGACTACAAATGCTTTAGACAAAGGCTAAATTAGAGCTCAGAGAACCAGCCCCAGTGCTCAGAAAGAGGAGAGAGGGGTTTGTCTTCAGCAAGCAGGGTGTTTTCTGGAGACCCTGCTCTCGTTCACATCATCACTCAGGGTTCCCACTGTGCCACAAGGAGGGGCTGATGACAAAGCAGTCACTTAGGGGCCTAGAGCCAAGACACAGTGAAGTAACTGGATGCAAAAGAGCTGGGGGCATTCTCTTGTTCCTTTCCATTGTAGATTGCTGGTGGGGAACAGCAGAGAAATGCAGTATATCCAGTGACAGGTTCCACCACCAGGCAGCACTGAAACACCAGAAAAGTGATTAATCAGGTTGTTGGAATAAGACAAATTATTGCTTCATAAATGCGTTGGAGATTACTGGAGCACAGAGATATCACTCAAGCAAACTCACATGGTCATGTTTCAAACCCATTTCTGTTCCTCACACCTCGGGGAGCTCAGCTTCAGCCAGGTTTAGCAGGGACAAGAGAGAAAACACCACTCAGTGCATTTGCTTGATTTGGTCCTGTCTTACATCCCCAGCTTCACATTCCCAAACCCAACAGACACCCACATTAAACAGAGGGGCCAAGGAGGTATTTCATTCCAGAACTCCCATTCCAGAACTCCCTAAGCCCCATTTGGTGACTGCAGCATCCAAGGTGCTGTGGATTCAGCATCCTATGATGCTGACTCCCTCATGCAGTTCACTCTTCCCTTGCACCACTGCAGACCTCATCTCCTTGCTCTGCTCCAGCTCTTTGCTCTCCTTTGGCTAAGTCAGGAGCAGGATAACAGCCTGGATCCTCCACCCATTAATCTATTTGGGTGTTTCTGTGGCATCTAATGCTCTATTGCAAGTGTTGACCACGGCTATTTTTAGCTCTATTATATTGAAAGGAAGCTTAAAGGAGGCAACTGTCTTCATTACAGTCTCAAGAGCAATTCCCAGGCATCAGCCATTGTCTACATCAATTCTTTTATTAATTTGAGTGTAGGATTCAGACCAGGGAATATGTATACATGCACTCTTAGGCTTCATGCTATCCTCATCTTAGTCAGATCCATTTAATTACCTCCATTAGTAAGCAATAAGGCTCTAAAGAGTAACAATTTCCTTCTGCTGATCATTTCTCAGGCTCCAAGACAGAAAATGCTATCTTTTAACTGGTAGGACTGAGAGGGTAAAAAAAGCTTTCTAAAGCTGTAGATCATGAAGGAAATTGCAAGCAACTTTAATGACTGGGATATTTTTAATATAAATTCTGATGCACTTTGCTGTTTTAATAGCACCAGTTACTTACAAGCAATGTATGTAATCAAACTCACAGCCGGTTCCAGGAGGCAAATCGTAATGAAGGACAACCATCACCACCAGAGCACGTGCATTAATGACAGGGGTCCATCTCCACCACTGAGGTCACAGTTTCTTCCTGAGCTGACTGAAAGGGCAGGTACCCTTGAAAAGCCCTATCAAATGTGTCTTAAACAGCAAAGCAAAAGTAGCTTTACAGGGATGCAATCCAGTGCTTTTTATGTCTTTGGCATGCTCATTTTTGAGCTTGGTGATTCTGTGATTTTATTTTTGTTTGCCTATTCTTTAGATAGAATTACATGCTGATAAAGAGTACTAACTTGTTCAATACCTTGACTGATGAGTAAAGCCTTACAGACAGCGTAAGAAACTTAAACCATCCACTCACCACCTGCATCTGTGCTGCAGACAAGGGATGATCCAGGCACTCTGAGATCCAACAGTGAGGGTTTCCCAAGGAAAGCCAGGGCAGTGGCTCCCTTTGCAATAAATGCAGGTGCTGATCACTTCCAGCTGAGGTAAAGGGTTGCTTCTGATGATGAAGGACTTCAGCTGTTCAGGAGGCCAAGCTATACACATATTTTGAAATGCAGATGTATCGATGAGAGAGCTTTGGATGCTGCTGAGCTGGAGAAATGCACATCCAATGCTGGGAGCAAGTAGCTTGCTGGAGCTGACTTTCCTCCCAGCTACTGAGATGTGTCTTTACTGCTAAGGACCTAAAGTCACATCTCTTGCAGGACCACTGGCAGCACTGTAGATTTCCTACTTTCCCCTTTTTGCTACTGCTGGTTCCTTCTGTAGACACTTGCCTGCACCCTCTTCTTCCAGAATACTTGAATGAGAGCTCAGTGCCTTTGCTATTCTTCTGCCACCTGGTAAAAAAGATCCCACTTCAACTTTTCCATGCAGACTGATCAAAGTGACTCAATGACAGGCACACAAATCTTAATAATACCACAGGAGATTTTATCCACAGTACTAAAACCAGAAGGACCAAGATGCAAAATGCTATTGAAACAGTTTTGTAAGGGAAATCTGGCAAAAGAAAAATCCCATCCCTTTAGTCCAAACCTGGACAGACAAGTTTTTAGAGGATTCTTATCAGATGGAAGTTATCCAAGACATGTGCAATTATACAATATCTACTTGTTTTAAAATTATAATGGTACTAGAAATGGCTGATATACAGCCTGTACATTCACTGAAAAATGTTTTTAATGTAATGAGACAAGAAATGTTTCAAGATGTTAGTGTAAAGTTCATGAGTATTTTTGAGGCACAGGCTGAGCAAATATAAGAGAGTTCAGTGGCTTTTAAGTCAGTTTAAAAATATACTGCTTTTCATAGCAAGAGAAGAGTTCCTGCAGCACAGACTCTGTGATGGAGGCCATTTTAAAGGGAAAACCCACATAAACCAGAACTGAGAATGCTTATATTAGAAAAGGGCAGGATTCATCCCTCTTCTGAAGCTAAGAAAACACAAAACATTGGACTCAATTAGATTTCTAGGCCATGCTCCTGTCCGTACAAATGCTACTTCAAAAAGCAGTTAGTGCTGCTTCTCTTGTAGCTGAAGGGTGACCTCCAGCCATCTCAGCCTCCTGCTGAGCACACAAGCACACACCACCAATACAAGATTTTTTAAAGTAACTGGAGTCTCTTTTGTGCCCCTGGAAATGCTTCAGGCCCTCGTGTGAGTGAGTTGCCCTGGCAGAAAAGCTGCAGAGCCTCCCCTTGCTGATGCATTCATTAGCAGCAATGGCAGAGACAATGCCCTGGCCTTTTTCTGGGTAGCCCAAAGCTGTGCCCGTGCATAGCTGAGCTCCCAGGCTCACATGTGTGTCAGCAAACTCAGAGTGGCTGTCAGGAGAAGGAAGATCCACTCTGCTTCAAGTAAGATTTTCAGAGACAAAATAATTGCAAGACTCAGGACTTGGGACCTCTTGCAACAAATGTCACAGGAAAATGCACGTGCAGGCTAGTGATTGGAAAAATTCACGCTCAGCTGCAAAGAGTTCATCAAGAGCCACTGAAGCAATTGCTCCTGGATTTGTTGCCCTATGTTTTCATTTAGTTTTCCCAACAAGGGCAGCAGTGAATATCAGAGTCACTGGCCCATGAAGAAATACCAAATAGTAAGGAAGAGAAGCAGAATATATTCCCCCAGCTCGTGGAGCTACTGAACTGAGAAACCCATGCTGTGGAAGGAAAATGAGGGACAGTGTAAGAACAGATACAGGATAATCACTGACATCACTGAGCAGCTCCATCCTTGCCTCTTTGTACCCCAGCTAAAATGCCCACGTCAAAAGCACCCCTGGTTTTTGGTTGTTCGTAAGGGACCCGCAGCAGGCTCACACAGCACCCCCTCCCACAGTGTCCCAGGGACTGGGCCTCTCCCTGCAGTCAGAAAACAGAGGCAGACAAAGGCAAAGGGATTTGACCAAGTTCATGCAGGAAGTCTGTGTCAGAACAAGGAACTGAAGCAATGGTCCCAAATTAGCACACTCCCCATCACACTGGCAACCCCCTCTGTCTTCCCTGCCTGTACCAAGGCTGTTCCTTTCCCGCATGGTGAAAGTTTGCTCAAATATCTGCAGACAACCTTCACTTTATTTTCCACCTTTCCAACTTATTAATCTCAATTCTGTCCCTTTAAGTCTCCTGCCCAAAGTATACGAGCAAAAAATAACAGCATTTCCTCCCTTCATATTAATGTTTCAAAGCCTTGGCATCACTGCAGCAAAGCTGTAAATGATGCATGACAGCCCTTGCAGCTCACCCCCCACCAGAGCAGGCAGAGGTGGGGGAATGTGGCTCTGCACTGCTGTTCAGTGGTCCTGCCTGCCAGCTTGCTTCTGCAAGGCAGTGACACAAAAAAAACCCCAACCCATCCCATGCATCTCGCAGAGCCCCCTCTTTCCAGTCTCCTCCTCACTGCCATGGCCACGCACTGCTCAGTCAGGGATTGCCATCTGCTGGCACTGAGGGGAAAGCCTGTCACCCTGCCACCGCCCTCTGCTTGGGCCAGCAGGGGACACCCTGCCCTGGAAGCAGAGCTGGGGGCAAGGAGAGGTCATAGAATCATCAGATGGTTTGAGTTGGCCGTGACCTTCAAAGTCAAACCCCCAAAGATGGGGACCCCAGCAAAGGGCTGGGATGGCAGAGTGACCCCAGTGCCTTCGTCCCACCCCCAGCCAGCCTGCTCTCACACCCTGGCACACAGCCTGCCACTGTTCCTTTTTTATTGACCTGGTGGCAGCCATTTGCCAGGTCTCCCTGGTACAGGCAGTAATTAATTGTGCACACACTGAAGAGGGAAGATCAAAGAGCTGACCAAGTGCAGCTGGAACTCGAGTGGAACCAGAGCAGGTTGCAAGTCGAGGAGGAAACGTGCGCTGCAAAGCCTCGCAGCCACAGCCCAGGTTTAGGCTTCTGTTTCTTTGATGCAGTGTGGGGAGGAAATGTAAATGCTGCAGCTATTTATCACCTGGGTCAGGTGGGATGCTTTGTCTTCAACTGAAGTCTGTGCAGCTCCTCCCCTGTCCCCAGCCTGCACTCTGCAGCTCCCTGCTCCTCAAGCTTCGAGTCCAAGCACACAAACTTCTCTCTCCTTTGCTGCAGCAACTTCCTCTTGCTTTCCTCCCAGCAACATTGCTGCACTTCCATGGCCGTGCAGTGACAACCAGAAGCACAAGTGTGCATGAGAGCCTTTGCTGACACAAGCAAACTCTTCAGACCTGGGATGTCTGTGCATCCTTCAGCAGGAGGGCCCTCAGCTCATACAGAACCAATGCCATCCACAAAAGGAGAGGAAGAGATGTAAACCAATTTTCCTTTCCATCAGTGGATGCCAAAGCATCCGAGATGTCCAAGGGAGCTGGGTTCAGCTCTATTTTACAAGAGGGGAAACTGAGGCCCTGATTAAGGCACATTGCTCAGCTAGGACCTGAGGTCTGCTCCCAGCTCCTATCATAACACCAAGATCCCCTCACCTCCCTGAGCCTCTCTGGGCTTCTCACCCTGCAGACCACCAGCCAAGAGGGCAGAGGACAGCCTGTGCTGTCTGTGAACCATCAGGCACAAGGCAGCACTGAATGTGCATGTTCACCCTGGTGAGCAAGTTGCCATGGTGATCCTTGGGCGATGCAGCATAGATACAGAGGGGCAGTGAAAATGACTGTAATTAATTTAAGGCATTAAGAACAATTAGCGTTTATTAAATGAAGTTTATTCAAAGAAGCACAAAGCAAACAAATCAGATTCTTAACCCATAAAGTAATGAAATCTTTTCTTTCCCATGCAGATAATGCTCAGTGGAGAAAACAGCCCACAGGAAGGTTAAACCGTGTTACCAACTACATACAAACTGCCAATCTTACTCCTCAGCATAACAACTTATCACCTGTTCATCTGAAGAACATGGCCTGTTAACCCATTTCATTGAGAACAAGCATTTCTGAAGATTAAGAGGCTGAGAAGAGTTAGTTGCAGATAAAATACCGTGGTTCATGGCCATAAACAAAGCTCACTGTGGCCAGGATTGATAAAGCATTACCAAAGAGCAGGAAATCCATCTGTCATACTCTCAGTCATCAGTAGCTATGAACGGCGGTGGCCTAGAGGTGCCCCTAGCACAGGCAGTCCTTCAGACACTAACAGTGGCACTACAAATACTCTGTTTTTTGCATTAATCTCTAAATATTCACTACTGCTATTGCCAAAACCAGGGTGTGAGACCCAGCACAGTAACTCTAAGCACTGTGCATCCCCCTGTCTTTATGCTGGCTTTAACAGCATCATTTCTTTGCACAAGCTGTGATAATGAAGTGTGCGTCATGCTCACTTTTAGTGGGTCACCTCAGGGAGATTAACAGCCTCCTCACGCTGCAAGCACTTGGAGTGGCTCCTGCTTAAACATGCCACTGATCTGTGCAAAGAGAAGGTCCAGCAGTCAGACCTGTTCTGCAGGGATCACTACACGACCATCAAACCTAAGACAATTCTTCAACCCAAACCCAGAGCTGGAACGGCTCACCTTCATTACCCTACACAAACGTGGGGGCTATAAAACCCCCAGCCCGAGGAGCCAGAGGGATGGGCATTTCCCAGGGAAGGGCTGTACTTCCCACTGCAGTACTGGATGTGTTCAGCTGAAGAGCAGCTCTTCTTCGGAGCACGTTCCAGTGGCCATGGATTTGCAGCTGTTCCTAGCAAGCAAGAGCTGTGGTGTACTGTGGTCAGCAAACAACCTCTGCAGCACTTATGCAAAGATTTCTCCTGCTTTATTCCCCAAATCCTCTTCTTAGGGCCTCCCTGGGCTTCACAAAGGTCACTGACAAGCAAGGGGCTAGTTCCCCAATACTACAATGCCACAAAAATGGAAATCCAAGTGTCCAGTCCCATCATGGGATGGTATAAACTGGAATGTAATTAGGTCACTCCCTGAACACATTAAACACAGATGTTCAGATTCAGGAGATTACAGATTTATTGGGCATTGATTACATGAAAAAATCAAATAAGAGCTAGGAGAGTCACGGGTGACTGCTGCAGCCATTTGCCAGCTCTCCCTGAGGGCATCTGAGCCAGGCTATAATTAATATTACACAGTCCTGACCAGCAAGATAAAAGTTCTGGCCAGGCCAGGATGTAATTTAGCATCTATTTATTCTGCAGCGTAATTTATTAACTTGAACAAACATAGCATGGGCAGATTTGTAGCTAGTCTGTTATGATTTCTCTGTAGAGGATGTCAGGGACACACTATGCATGCTGGTGTTCTCTCTCCCCAGACACGGCAGAAAGCTCCACAGCAAACAAACAGAACCTGCAGCTAAAACCCCAAGCCTGAAGAGAACTTTGCAAACAGAGCTGCCAACTGTCCTCCGTGGGCAGGGATCACTGGCTCAGTGCCACTGCCATCCCATCAGTCCCTGGGAAGTTACACCAGCACCCAGCACATTCCTGCAGCAGCAAACCTGGGCCATACTGCTAAAATAGATGCTTTAGCAAACCTCTGCACTCGTGTCCTTGGATTAGTGCCTGCTTTTAACGCTTTTATTGACAAGAAATTCTGGCTCCAATTAAATCGATGGCAAAAGTCCCAACAACTCCAACGAGCCAGAATTTCAGCCTGATTCCCATAACCTTGTGCTGCAGCATATCGAGCTCTGTCCAAACCCAGCTCTGTTGGTCTCAGTACAACCTTTGTGGAGCACTCTCCACAATGAATATGGGCTTCAGAGGCTAGCATAAATCACTAGAAATACCGAGGTATAGTATAAGAAGACAGCAATTTCTAGCCAGATTTCAGGTTTCAGCTTTCCTGTACATTTCAGAGATACTATTTCTTCTTCTGAAGGAAGATAAAGTGCAGCTTTACCAATGAGCATGGAGGTTTTTTTCCATTTAAAGCAGGACTAACTAGTTCCTTCTCCTCACTCCAAAGACATTACAAAAAAATGGAGGGAGCTGTAAGGAAAAGATTAAATTAATGAAAAGCATGAAAAAAATGAGGACTAGCATTGTTTATGATGGCCCCATGCTCTATCTCCAACAGCCAAGCAATACTTCAGTAGCAGCATCCACCGTAAAGCAGGGCTGTACTAATGTGGTTAATGGAGATGAAACACCTTGAGACTAGCAAGAGGCCAAGGAGCTACGTTTCTGATGCACTGGTATCGTATGAGGGAGCCATAAGTCACAGGGCACTGAAAGCCTGTGGTTGGCAGCAGCTGTCTTGTCCCAAATGAAGAAGATTGAAAATTCCTAAATTAGTTCTATGAAAAAAAAGGGGGAGAATAGTTTCTCAGGGGAGCTTGAGGGGTGAAAAGTCCCTGAAGTCTGTCAATCTCCACACAGTTCCTTCTCCTCCACGGCTTAAGAGAAGTAAAAGACAACTCCCTGTGGCTAGAAGATCCAGCAGGAAAGTTCCATGCGTTGTCATCTCATCTGTCCACATATCAGTCATCTCTCTCCTGCCTGCCCATGTGGCTGCTCATCACAAACACGTGTCCAGAGGCATTTTGTTCAGCAAGAACTGACCTTGAGCTGCAATAGGCTTTGCTGCTCCATTATGAGGCTATGCAGCTGGAAGAGAGAATCACAAAAGAAGTTCTTATCATGCTCCATTTAGGAAAGCGATTTCCTGTCCGTTATCAGAAATAATTGCCTGCCACCACAGCCACACACGGTGCAGTTCCAGCTGCATCTTGCACAGGGAAGACTTGAAAGGCAGGTTCATATGTGACACTCACCCATCAGTCATTTCTGAAGGACATGCCTTTCTGCACCAAAGGTACATGGAAGCCAATGCAGATGTATCCTCTTATTCCTGTGGTCTTCTCTTTACATTTCCCCTTTCTCTCTGCATGCACCAAGCATGCTTCCCATGAGGAGGACATGAAGCTGCCCTTAAACCCTCTCCAGTGTCTTAAAATCTAGTTCATCCTAGCTGGTACCATCCAGGACCTGTGTCTCTGCCAGTCTCTCTGATCAATCAGCTCGAGGTGAAGACCCCTCTGGCATCCTGAGGATGGCAGCACAATATGACCTCATAAAAGTTCTTGGGTTCACTATTAGACACAGAGCCATATATCACAGTGGGACTTTGCACTTCCTGCTGTTGTTGTTTATCCAGTTCATTAACCATTTTCCTGAAAATGCAGTTATCTCTGGCAAAACTTTAGTTGCTTTATGGTAAAAAACCCAAACAACTCCACACAAACCTCACAAACCCGTTTGGGTTTTTTCTTCCTTTGTTTGCTTGATTTCACTAACTATGTATCTATTCCCACACCCCAGGAGTTTTGTGATGCTTGAAAACTGGGTCAGTTGCTTGCAGGTTTTTCCAGTGATGTGAAAAGTCTTTGGAACTGGGATCTACATTTGCATTGAATCCTTCCTCTGGTTTTTCTTTTATTTCATCTATTGTTTTTAATTCAGTGTTGTCAGCAAGATCTGCACCCTTCACCATCACTCACTCCAGACTGTAGTTTCTTGCTCATTGGGACTTCATTCATTCACTGCAGTGAGATTAAAAAAAAAACCAAACAGATGTGGAGTAAAAATCTGTGGCTGCTGGGCTGACTCTGCCCACTGGTACAGTGGTCACAGAACATGATTTGTGCCAAAAGCTTCCTCGGGAAAGTAACTTCCTATAAAAAAATAAGGTCAACTTAGGTCATCAGAAACTTCAGGTATTTCAACTCATTTGTCCTCTTTATACTCTGTAATTACAAAAAAAAACCCCACCAAAACCCATCCTATTGACATTTTAATACTTAACTGACATTAAACTGATATCTTCTTCCCTCTGGCTCATTACTCCAGCCTGAAATAATAATCAGTGTGCTAAAATGGGAAAATCCATATGTGATGAGCAAAGCTCTGAAAGGAGCTAATTAACAGTCTTCAAAAGTGCAGAAATACAACTGAAAACTATGACGTCAGCAGAGGGAAACAAAAATCCTTGTGACCTCTGAGTGTGGACCATTAACAGGGACCAGAAGGAGCTGTCCTCCTTTCTGCTAAAGACTCTCATGGTGACCTTGGTCACGTTACCTAATCCTTTATACTCTTATTTCTCCTACTAACTTTAGAGTCCTAACCAAGGCAGGCAGGGCAGGTCTGGTCAGTGCTAGAAATATATTTCTATGGAAGTTACAAACTTCACCGAAGATCCAAAAAAATCACCTCTCTCCATTGATTATATATGGAGCACAAAACAATGCTCTTTAGGGAAGTGGAAAGGAATGAGAAAAGCCTCTGTTTTCTCTTTGTGAAATGAAGATAAACACCTCTCCTTCCCAGGTTTTGATTTAGCATGTTCCTCCAGCACCAGCTTTGTTTCCAGGCTCCAACTTCTAAGGCAGCTTGTGACCACAGTCATTAGCCTAAGAGCACTGCTGGCTTCAGGGGTAAACAGGGATGCAGAAGAGGGAGCTGAGAGACAAACCAACAAGGAACAAAGGGCAGAGATACTGAAGGAACCACGATCCTTAAGGGGTTCAGCTGCATGAGGCATTCCCAGTGTCACACAGAAGAACATTTCTCCAGCTGAATGCATTAAGACGACAAACCTCACAGCAAGGAAGTTTTGAGCAGGACTGAACTGCCTCAGGGGAGTAAGCAGGAAAAAAACCCCTCAAACCTTTCCAGGTTGTGAGAAGAGTCTGTAACTGGTCACTGGTGAAGACACAAAAGGAGGTGAGAAATCTCCTCAGCCTGGTGGGTCACCTGTAAGAGAGAAATGAAAGCTGCTGATGTTCACACACCAAACGGGCACAGGGAAGGAGAGGCTGGTTATGGCACTGCTGCCCATGTCCTCCACGATTCATCTGTCCTTTTTCAGGTTCAGAGTCAGGGCTCTGCACTCACACTCAGGCTTCAGAAATGGTCCAGTGCCCAGAGCTGCCTTCAGGCCAGAGTCAGACATGCCAAGATATTTTTTTTTAAAGTATCTTAGTGCCCAGGTAGGAGCCTCAGCTGTTTGTTAAACCCTTTTCTGATTAGAGGAGCTCAAAGCCTTTCTCCTGTTCCTTCAAACACCAGCAGTGATTCCTTCCATCACTGTACATTGTGTGCACACTGTAGGGACAGCACCTCATACAGCGTGCCTTTAATCTCAGGGACAGCCCTAGGCACACAACAAATGGCCAAATAGGAGTGTTTAACAACCATGGTGAAGTCAAGTTATTTTTTTACTGCTGACATGTGATAGGCTTCATTACCACCCTAGGATTTTGTGTATCACCAATAAATACTGAGACAACTGCTGAATGGCTAAACTCATGTTCTGTATAATCAGGGGATCTCAACATTGTTCCTTTGAAGCATTGTTCACCTCTAATTTCACGAGATGTTTTGTTCTCAGAGCTACCATCAGCCAGGAAGGAGAGATAGCCTGTCTTGCATGTTTTCCATGCCTTTTTCTTTTTAAATTTCCTTACTGTGGTATTCCCTTAACAAAAGATAGATATCACCCACCGGAAAATTTCTGTTTGTTCTTGGAAACACCACAGTTATGAAGAATAATCTGATTCCACACAGCAGTTCTTATTAGAACAGGGAAAGGAAAAAAAAAGAGCAAATTTTAAAATAAAGAGCACTGAGGCTTTCTCTCTTCCTTCAGTGAAGGGAAGGGTGTTATCGCCCTGACTTCAGCTGGAGGAGGTAGGGGGTCTCCTGAGCCATGGCTGTCCAGCTGTGAAATTACCTCCTGCTGCCCGTTTTGTGCAGACATTTTTGCTCATGGCGAGGTGGGAGAGGTCCAAGTCCAGTAATTGCTGAAAGGTCTTTCATGGCAAGGCAGGAGGAGGATGACTGCGGGAGGTGGTACCTGTTGCCTTGAGCCTGTGTTGCTGATGGTAAAGCATCAGTCTGCCTTGGGGCTGTGCTGGCATTAAGCAAACCTTTCCTTCACATCACTTCACCAGTCCGTCCCCCAGAATGGCTGCAAGGGGAACACTCCAGAGCTTGAAGAACTCACTGATAGAAATCAATGATTACTTCTCCTAAGAAAAGGCCCAAGGAAAGGAGGCATGCCCATCACTCTGTCAGCACAGAGCAGCATCCCACAAGATGCTGGCCCGGGGCAGAAGGCACTGCAGTGCATGGACTGGAGGGTGAGCCACAGGCCCAACGTGAACAGAGCATGGCACAGCCCAGATCCTGAATCTAGGGGTGTATACAAAACCATTTGCTCATTTTTTTTAGGGGACTTGAGAAACCCATTTGATTGAAGTTATTCCAATACATAGATTTCCAGGAAAATCTTCGAGCACATCAAATTGTATTTGCCAACAAAAAAAGCCAATTAGGGCTGAAAAATCCTCAAATGCTTCTGGCTCCCCTCTGATATTTTTAAGCACAGGTCTTCCTGCCTTCTGATCTCATGGTGCAATTACTGTATGAAGTTACCACAGAGAAGACTCGGTCGAAGAAAGGATGTTTGTTTTGTCTTTAGGACAAAAAAGGTCTGTTTGGCAGGTGAGACGAAAACATTTATCAGCAACCTACTCACCTGAGAACAGGGTAACTGTGTCTTCACATCACAGCAGTATGTGAACATGCAGACTGTGCCTTGCACTTGGCAGGATTACAAGGCACACAATTAGTCAGCAGCCAAAGATTGTTCCCTGTATCATTAAGTCCTTTGTGAGCTGATAAGGAAGAAATGCATGCCAAGGAGCAACACAAAAGCATGTTGAGACAGGACCAAATGCAAGGTCTCTAATGACAGGGGCTTTTGCCAACATCCACTCCCTCAGGTTCTCATTCAGATATGCACTGCTTCAAGCTGCATCTGGGCAGATGAATGGAGCTGCACAGCTCGATAGGGACAGTGGTTACCAGCAATGTTCTCAATTTTAAATGATGTAATTTATTTCAATGACAAATGCCTGATAATTTCCAGCAGCTGAAGCACATTCTACCATCACCAGAGGCAGCCAAGCATCCCTGTACCAGGGCACTAGCAGTCAATTGGCTCAGGCAAAAAAAAAAAAGACAGATCGGCTTGTTAATAGACACATGGACAACTGACTCGAGATAGAGCTTTTGGACAGCCCAAAAGCGTCCATCCATCACAGAGGATGTTTGCTGCTGGCTCTGTCACTAGAAGGCTATGTCCAGGCTGTTCTTCCTTATTGGAGTCTTCTTCCACTCATCTTTTCCACGGAGTCTGCAAGGTCTCCAGGGTATAAAATTCCTCCTATGATGAGCTTATGCATGAATAAAAAAAAAACAACCCACCACTCAGTCAATCTGATGTCTTTCTTGATCTGGTATATAAAAGGAGGTATTCTCAACTGATAACAGTAAAGTTAATGTTCTTGAAGAAAGAAGGTGGTGCCACACAAGAGCATGAGGTCTGGCCCCAGGTACCAAAGGGACCTAATAGACCATCAGTGTTTTGACTTCCACACGCTTGAACCTTCCCACTGTTCCCACAAGCTGAGCTGAACTGATCCCGATTATACCACTTAGTGGTAGGAGCAGCGTTGTGCCTTTGGATTAGTCTGTGCCTGGGGAGCTTAACCATCAATTATATCTCCTTCACTGCTGTAGACCTGATAATAACAATAATAATTACCATTTATAGGGGTCTTTGCATTTTCAGAGCTCTTTGCAACCATTAACTAATTAACACCGTTGAAACCTTTGTTTAATTTAGAGCATCTTTAGAAGGAGGTCATTCCTCCAGCACAACTGCTAACGTGAGAGGTCTCTGAAAGCAGCCCGTTCATCTAATCTATATGTATGTGCATGCATCCCCACCTTCTTCTGAGTTTGGGAGACAGAAAGAAGAAAGGTAGCAAGTCTTCCAACCAGTGCAAATAACAGGAGCTGTGCCAGGTCCTGTGTAGCTTAGCAGATAGTCCAGGATAGTCTGTAGGTATAAGAAATCATCTGCATAGTAAGGAGAGCTACATGGACAATAGACGAGGGAGTATGGTAGTAGAAATGGGATGGACGAGCAAATTGAGTGGCTTGAAAATTAAGATTTTTTAAGAAAGGCACACAAACATAATACAGCCTACACTGAAAATCCCTGCAGAAGGAGAAGCAAGTGGCCTGGAGGTGGGCTCCATGCGATGAGTGCCATCTCTCTGTCAGCCCAGATGGCCAACTGACAGCTATGAGTGGGACCAGCCATGTCTGAACAAACCCCAGAGCACTTCATCACACATCCACCACTTTGACTCCATGCCTTGTTTTCCTCCTGCTCAGGCATCACGCCAGCTATTCTCAGGCATCCTGCCACACATTCTCCCCTTTCTCTGTCCTGCATGATTTATATGGCATTTAAATAATAAATTGTATGGATGTTGTGGAATTTATAACAGTCAAAGTAGGTCATTAAATAAATCACTGTATAATTCATACGAATGAACCTGGATCTTGCAGTGGGAGGATTTCATTGGAAAATAATCAATCCAGAGTTTATAAAATTGAAGGATTGTCAGGGATTTGCAATATTTAAGTGCTGTGTATATTTAGAGTAAGAATATGAGAGTGAGTTATGTAGGATGACACCTTGGTTTCCACTCAATCAGCTGGATGTCTCTGGCTCTGTCCCCTAGTCTGGTCTCTGAAGGATTTTCATCTTGGGAAATCATTGCCCTCTGAGGGAAACGAAACCTTCCTCCCCAAATCCTCCAGCAGGAATCTTACAGCAGCCCTTATTAGAGCTGTCAGAAATAGCAAGGCACAGTAAATCAGTATTTTGTCAGAGAGCTTACCCTGGGGTTTGACTTCACTCTGAGCCCGTGGGGTGAGAGCTCCAGCAGACAGCACTGAAGAGTCTCAGTGCTCAAACAAACCCACTGTCCTCAGAAAGGGGTCAGTGCCAGCACCAGGGCTGGCAGGGCCAGGTGGCAGAGACAAGTTTCCTCTAAGGACAGAGAAAAAGACACAGAGCATTCAGCACAGAAGTTGCACTTAAATAAAACTTGCAAGAAACAAGCCTGCACCTAGCAGCAGCTTAGTAATGATCACTGAAACATTTAGCAAGAGCTAAAGTTTAAATAAGCATGTCTAGTAAGAAAGAACCGATTTACCTGCAAATCCCTGGGCCAAAGCAAACAGGAAAGAAAACCTGGGACAAGGTAAGCTCTTTACTTTCCTCTAGGACGTGGCAGCAGGTCAGAAAGATTTGTATGACAGCGAACTAACAGGATCCAGTACCTGCACACTGAACCACTGGGCTTGACTAAAGCCCTTCATGTTGTATTAATACAAATCTTGCTATATAGTTACCTCTGGTCCCTCTTTGCCTTGAATGGGCACTTCTTACAAAACAGGCTCCATTTTCTAAATAATCAGGTCATGTGCAAGGTGTTTGTTCAGAGCTACTGAAGAGAGCAGGGTCTAAGGCTTTCCATAAAGGCTTTGCTCTTTGAGGAGCCTTCTGACTAGTCCCAGAGCACCACCCTTGTACAAGGCTCCTGCTTGCCACACGTCTGTCTGTCCAGCCTGCACCAATCCCACTGGGGTCCTGCTAGCAAACAATGCCACTGGGGTCCTGTAGCCACAAGCAGGATGGAGGAGAAGCAGCTCAGACTGAATAGTAGAATTTTAAGTGGGCTTTGATGTACATTCTGATGTTGAGCAGCATGGTGAGCCTGGGAGTCCAAGATCCCTGGCATGCTGCAGAGATCTGGGTGCCTTCATTGCACCCATTTTAGAAAACGTTTTATTTGCAAGGCCAGCTTGCTTTCACGGCTGTGCTGCCCCCTCTGGAACTGAGGTCCTTGTCACTTTGAAGATCCTACCTATTTGAGTGCTTTGAATTCATTTGTTTAATGAACCTCAGGGGGCCACTGCACTAAAGCATTCCCAAACATGTTCAGAGCTTTGCAGTTTCTCCACTAATTAGGGACTCCTTTGGGGCTGCACAAGAGGTTCTGCTGCTGCGTTTGAAGCCAGCAGTAAGCCAAGCCAGTGCTGAATCTCCAACTCAAGTGGAGCATTTTTAATATTTTCCCTCCTCTATTTTTTCTTCTCCCCAATCAGTGCAAAGTTGCCAGCTGCAAACACGAATGACTCGGGTCAAGGTGCTCTGAGACAGGGGGAAGCATTTTATCAAAGCATGAATAAAACAGCCAAGTTCTGCAGTGTGCTTTTTTGCACATGTGCACTCCTCTCAGCAGACACTGCACAGCTCTATCCTCACTGCCTGTTAACCTACTTAACATGAAAGGCTCCTAGCAGCTCAGTCTGCAGATCAGATTGCTCATCAGTCACTATCCAGGAACACACCAACCTCGGCACTCACATGGCCAACCTCACGCAGCCAGGCACAGGCCACACACTGCATCACTCACAGGGGCTTAGGGTGGGCACACAGGGGAAAGGGCTCCTGCTGAGGTGCCTCAAGAATGTGGGAGTGTCATGGCTGAGAACTCCAAGACCCAATCTGCAATCCACTCATAGCAGCTTTTCTTAACACAAGAGCTTTCTTGGGAAGGCAGAGCACAATCAAGTCAGGGACTTAGGCTTGCACCAGCCACTGGAGGAAGGCTCTCCATGCAGCCCCCTTCTCCCAGGCTGGAGAGAACAAGCCCAGGAACAGAGTGGCGTGTAATCCTCGCAGCTCTCACAAGAGGTCACTGCTCTCTAGTTAAAGCCATCAGTGCTGCTCAATCCGAGACTCAAAGCAGTTTCCCAGGCAGAGCCTGCAAGCCCTTGGCTCAGTCTTCGGTCCTGCCAACTCCTGAGACTTATACCACCTACACAACTGGCCACAGTGGTTTAAGCTATCTCCAGAACATTCTGACACTTCCTTACCACCTCCAGAAATAGCCTCTTTCAACAGAAAAACACCAGACGAACACAGCTTCCCATACCATCCTGTCTCCCTGTACATACCCTTGTTTTCTCCCTCCACCTGAGGTTTGAGCATCAGGGAAGTTGACCTTGGGGATGCTCCCCTGAGAGGCAGGAAGGACCACAGTGACTTAGCAGGGATACCCTCCTCCCCAGCCCTTAAAGGCAAAGCTGATTATGGCAGAAGTAGGGGAGCAAACCAAGCAAATTCCAAGCCAAGACTGCACTCCCAGACCACCACAGCCACATCCCCTCATTTAAAGCCCCCCTTGCTTCCTCCCTTTTCTTTCAGACCACATTTCCCCCATACCTTTACCATGACAGCAGGAAACAGTACCTCCAGCTCTCCCACTGCCACAGGGACAGGACCAGCCCAGCTCTGCCCCAGCCCCACTTATGCTCTCAGCAGCACTCACACCTGTGAAGATCAGCCTCAGCCCTCTTAACCCTTTCAGCCTCTCCCCCAGCCACAGCACCCTTCAGAGTCTGCAAGGAATATGAAATAGAAATTCCCCTTCCCGGCTGCACCCTATTCAGCACCCTGGGCATTTGGCCATTGTTGGAAATGTGGACATGGATGACATGAGGGCTGTGGACTGCTCACATGAGGAAAAGAGTGCACAAGAGGTGCAGCTGGCTGAAGAAGCATCCTCTCTTTCTCCTTTGCTCCTTCCTGAGGGTTGTTTGTGTGCAGTCATGGCTGGGTTCATCAGAATCCCTGCCCCCTCCAGCCCAATGCTGCCTGCTCCTGCCACTGCGTGACGGGGTGTATGGAAAATGTAAATCAGACCACAGGTGAAAAGGGCTTTCCAGGAGGCAGTGGGGCTGGCTCAGAGTCATGGTGCAATCTGGCACGCAGGTTCCCTGCAGCCTGCCCTGCTCCCCACTCCCTGCCAGCACCCCAACTCCCCCTGCCACGGGACAGAGAAGGAGCAGGCAGTGTGGGGGGAAACCCAGGGGCTGGCAGGGATTCCCCACACCGCCTCTCACTGAGCTGCACCAGACACTCGCTGCTGGGGTTAGCATTTGACTTAACAAATTGTGTGGGTTCCCACACAGCCACCACGGAAGATAGTTTCTAGGGACAGCCCCCACCTGATTTCCCACGGGACAGGGGGCAATTCCCAGGTGTGGTGGGGCTGGGTGGGGTGGTTGCTGAGCCCCTCTGCAGTGGGGCAGGCAGAGGGAAGGCAGGTTTTTACCTGGCCCCTTTTCTTGACCCTGTGCAAGCTGACACCAGAACCAGGACAGCAAACCCAGGCACAGCTGGTGGAAAGCTGCTGCCATCTCCTGGGCAGCCTGTCTCCATCCAGCATCCTTTTCCCATCAGCTGCTCTTCCCAAGGGCTATTGCTCCCTCCTGTCCCAAATCCCTACCCCTGCGGCTGCCTGCTTTCCCTGGAAGCGCAGGAGCCTCTGCCAGGTGCCTGTGCCTGTGGCACCGAGGCAGGAGACATCACCACTGCAAACAGGGGTGTACCCTCTGCACTGGGTGATAACGCTTCTGTACAACGTGCTTCCTTCCAAAGGCAAATAAACTGTGTGACACGGTGACAGGTTGCCAGCTGAGCTCCTGCTGTGCTCTGTTTGGATGTGCAGGGCTTGGATCCCACCTAGGCAAACTCTGTTCCCCAAGAAGGTGTCACGAGTACTTGCACTCCAGTGCTGATGTCTCATTGCACCAGACCTGCTAGAGATGGCACTGAAGAACAGACTTCTCTCCCTTTCCCACGGACAGGTTTGTGGACAGAAGGGACTGTAGTGGAAGATCTTCAAGTCCCAGAGAAAGCAAACTCCTGGCTGCTATTTCTCCTATGTCTTGTGATCAAGGATCATTTTGGGAGCAAACTTCTTGGGCTGTCCACAGTGCAAAACAAGAGATCTGCAGTGACCTCTGCCTACCTGCCAAGAGAGCTCCTGCACCTGGGCCAGGTCACCTTTCTGGCTCAGGCAGGTTTGCATGAGCAAACAGTGCCCATTTGCACAAGGGTGTGCCAAGCCAATCGCTCCAGGACGACCAAGCTCCATTGACCTGAGTGCTACACATACCCTTCAGCAACCAGCCCTGCCTTCCAGCCACACGGGATGGAACCTCATGCATGTTTTGTCCCATAGGTCAAGACACACTAAGGTCTGCGTGCCTTTCCCTGCCTCCCCAGGCGATCCCACCCTGTGTCACGTCCCAGCCTGCCGAAGGAAGCACCCTGTGGGCTCAGGGCAGCCCCGGGGGAGCTGGCTGAGGGGGTGACCAGGCTGGCAGGTCAGCATGAGGGGAGGCTGTACCTGTACAGCCCGCTGCGGGAGGGGACAAATGGCCAGCAGTTTACACGAGGGAAGTACAAAGAAGCAATGGAGGCCAAGCAGGAAAATTTCCTTGTTAAACTGCTCACTTTAGGGAAGTGCCCTTTTACAAAATGTTTGTCCTTCAGGCCGGATTTCTCCCTTGCAAACTGCCAGAGGAAACCTGCCCTCCCTCCCCTGCAGCCAGCGCCCTCTGAGGGGGACAACAAGGAGGCCTCGGGCACCTTACCCCTCAGAGGCAAACGCAGAGAACAATCCACCTTTTCTGATTCAAGCTGCATAAAACCCCTTCAGGGGTAACAGACTGGGATAAAGTCTCTTAAAACTGAAGGTTCCTTCTGCTGTCTGTGGGAGATCCCGTGCCAGGGACGCCCGGAGAGCCCCGCTGGCAGAGGCCCAGGCCTGAGGCATTTCCCTGCAGCGCAGGGGAGCCCGGCAGCCCCCCAGCTCCCTCCCCAGCCAAAGCGCGTTCCTCGTCCAGTCTGCAGCGCCAGCAGCCACAGGGCCCTGCCTGCCCTGCTCCTGTTTTTCTCTCCTCTCCTCTGTGATGCAGGAGATGGTTCGTGGCGGTGCCCTCCATGTGCTTCCTGGAAGCTGCAGAGAGCTGCGGTGACACTGATGGCTCCCCAGCCCCTGGGCACACCAGAGGTGCAGAGTCCAGCCCAGAAGTGGTAACGCCACACCATAAGCAGGACAAGGAATCTTTTTAAAGTCAGCTCAACATTCCAAGCAGTAAAAATCATCCTACATTTACAAAACGTGCTGTTTGCAAATCAGGCCAGTAAATCTCAACTGCCTTGAGTCCCTCACCCAGAGCAAATAGTCCAATAAACCTGGGCAGAGGAGCTTGGAGCAAACACACTCGGAGCTGGGCAGAGTCCTGCGGTGCCACGCAGGGCCAGCGGCAGGCGGAAAGGATGCCCGAGCACAGGAGGGACATGTGCTGGGGCCAAGGCTGTGCTGCCCTGCTGCACGGGGTAATTGCAGCACAGACCAGACTGTCCCATCCAGCACGAGGACACGGAATATGTGGGACTCTCTGTGTCTCCTGACTCTTCCTTCCTTTCCTCAGCACCCTGCCCTGGCTCTGCTTGACTCAAACGGTTTTGCTTTCTGCAGCCACAGTGCCAGGGTCACAGCCTGATCCAGTTTAGCTGTGACTCACAGTTCCATGCTCAAAGCAGGTGGTTGCATGCAGTTGTTTATTCTCTGCAAGACTGCTGCAATTTTACCTAAAAGACACCCCCTCACTTGCCATCATCTCCTCCTACTGGGTTGCACGTGGGAGGAGAAGGTTTTGCTTTCCTGGCTTCTGGTCTTCCCCAGAGCATTAACTCTCAGCCAACACACTGAAGGGTGATGCTGAGCATCATGAGGCCCCACTGGTTGAATGAGATAGCATCGTCAGGCTTGCAGGAGCTCCTGGTCTGTAGAGATGGAGCCTTTTGAGAAGCTCAAAGAGCTGTATGGACATCCCCCAAGGACCAGCAGACCCAGAAGTGTGGTTGTACATGGCAAGGGAGCTGCTGAGACACTTCCCATAAAAACAAGGCAAAGAGCCCTGCTCCAAATGACTGTCCCTGCCAGTTCTGGGAGGCAGAAACCACCTGGTGCAAGGAAGCAGAGAATTGCACAAGTTTTCTCGGAAATGGCCATGACTTGACCTTGAAAAAAAGCTTGTGGAAATTATAGCTCTAGCTTTAAGTGTTGCCCACAAATACATAAAAAGGATGGAGAATGAACCACACCACCTGTGCTAGCAAGGAGAAGGACAGACAAGAGAAAAAAAATCAGTCTCCTTGCCAAGAGGGAATAAACCCCAGGTCATTCCATATGGCATAACACCTGTAGTGTGGGTGGAGACAGGGAAACACCCCTAAATCTTTTCTAAAGTGTTCTCGAGTTTACTGAGGAACCATGGATTAGAACTGTGGCTGGGGAGCCCGGGAGTTCCTTGTTAGGCAAGGAGGCCTCAGCTCCCCCTTTCCCATGACAAGTTCTGCCTCTTCCAGACCGATGAGGAACAAAACTGAAAAGCCCCATTGAGTGCACATCATGTAATAAACATTGTCACTTCCACCATCACTGACAAAGGTCTCTTTTGCCTTGGATAAGTTTTTGTAGCAGAGTCTTCCTTGTTGTATATGTGACACAATCCCATCCTGCCTTTTTTTTTCCCCAAAATGAATTCTGTCCAGGAGGCAAACGTATCTATTTTCAGCTCTGTTTGTTCCACTGACGTGATATTGAGTCATCCTCACCGACTGAAAGATGGCACAGAGCATTTGCAAGGAGACTTCAGATGAAACTGCCAAGGGCAAATAGCGTCAGAAGTGAAGTTGTGCTTGCAAAATCCTTTGCTTCCATTTTTATTTTCTTTTTCCTCATTCCATTTGCTCTCATTCTGTTGGCTTACTTGCCGTGTTCCTTAAGGTGCTCGCAGAAAAGGTTGTGCAACAAGTTGGGGAGAGCAGTTCTTGTCTCCAGGGCACTTGCAGCCCTGTGGTCCCTTTGGGGCACTCTTTCCTGCTTCTCTGCATTGGGGGGGAATATGCACAGCATTTCTGAACTCAGCACTGTGCTGTCCACTGACACTGGGCATCAGTGGAGCTGCAGACACTGCCCAGAGAAGCTCCCAGTAGGGCAGAAGGCAAGGAGGAAAACCACAAGGAATATTTGAATGAGTATTTGAACCTGTGAACTTAACAACCCAGAAAAGCTCAGATCCTCATTTCCTCCACACTCTCTGCATTAGGGTCAAGTCTACCTTCGACCAGTGTTAGCATCACTGAGTGTGTAACAGCTCTCCCAACACATCCTCTCTTTTTCTGAGCTCTTTCCTGCTCCTCTCCTTGTACTCTGCTTGTCCTGAACTCACCTATTCTTTTTCTTGCACTTGCCTTCTTCCTCCCACTTCTGGTCACCTTTTATTTGAAACATTTAACACAGCAGCGTCTTTCTAAAGCTAGGAGCCACTGGTGGGGTGGTGAGGCTTGGCTGGGCGAGGTGCTTTGGGTGCTGGAAAACAGGAAGATGAGCACAAGGAGGGAGCCCAGACCTCCCACTCCCCCAGCCACACTGGTGAGTCAGCAGAGCCTGGGATGAAGCGGAGGAGGTGGGCTTGACAAAACAGTACCATGGGGGCATCAAATATGCCTCCAGGAGCTTCCTGTGAGCTGCCAGCTGCAAGTTAAGGCAGGTAGGGGAAGGAAAGAGCATACCCTTCTCGTTTTTGATGATCCAGCTCATCTGGAGTACCTGTGCATTCAGCATATTGCTCGTTTTGACTGCTGGAAATAACTGCCCTCCACAGAATTAGCACTGGGAACGGGTTCTGAAGTGTTCTCCATTTCAGAGGAACTGATTCAGGATTATCACCATCTCTAATTACTGTGTGTCACGCACTTGGGTACACTCTGGACTGTACCCACTGCTCCTTTCCCAACAAGGCAGAGGGCAGGCAAGAGGAACCCTTCCTGCTCGCAGAAATGGGGCAGCGCTCCCTTTCTCACCAGTGCTGACATAATTCATACCACATCAGCACTGCCCCAGTGGCTCAAAGAGCACTTGCAAAATCAGCTTCTGAAAACCCCAGCCAATGGCCTGCGGGGGAGAATGGGGAAATCCAGGCAAGAGGAAGGAGTGAAAAGAGAAATTCAGTCTTTTTTTTCATATAATATTATTTGAGGGGTACAGCCAAAATGATTTATCATGGTACCACTCAAGAAGAATCACATAAGTGCTCTGTCCCCTCACAAGAACATGCCGTGTTCATCAGTGAAGTGCTGTGAAAGGGAGTTATGGTCCAGGGTCAGAGAGACCATCTTCTCACAGGCTCTTGGCCCTTCACCACCCAACTTCCTCCAAGCAGGAGTAGAGGCTATACTTGAACACCTCTACAAGGATGCACCCCTGCTGGGTTTTCCACACTTTCTGGAATTGTTTGGCCTTTAAGATAAACCTGGACAAGGGCTGGGAACAGGACTGCAGATGCTCCTCCACATTTCCAGAATGTGGGCTTCTGCAAGAGGTTACAGGGACTGTGAGCATGCAAGCACACAACAGTGTTCACCATGCAAAGGCAGCTCAAAGGATGTAGGCATGCAGACACCTGATTTCCAGCCCATGGGTTCCTGAGTGACATGCACACTGTCCATTTTAATCCCTCTCAGCTGGTCACCCCTTTATTTTAATCAGTTCACTCAGAAGCTAAACAGGTAGAAGGAAGTAACCTCTAAAAGCATGAGTGAAACCTCCCACTGGGGGCGTGTACACGTGAGCTGGATGGGGAGGAGGAAATATTTGCATTTACCTCATCCAAAACTGAGTATAAATAGGCTGGAAAGTGTGAGACTTTTCTCAGTTCCCAGGTGCAAGTGTGTGAACATCCAAGTGGGTCATGGCAACTTTCCTCATCTTGGTGCAACTCCTCTTCATTGGGACGCTAATCATCCCAGGGCACACACAGACAGCACAGCCAGGGAAATGCTATTTGCTCCAGAATGCAACTGCAGGCAATTTCAGCGTCGACGCGGTACCTCCGACGTACCAACCAAACACCACCTTCGTAGGTAAGCCTCTCTCTCTAGGTCTGATGGCTGTCACACTGCGCAGAAATGCATCTCCTCTGCCTGTAACCCAGCTGGTTTCTTGAGTCTTGTGGTGTCCTTGGATGTGTTGTAATATCTTTGTTCCTATTTCATGGTCATGTCTACAGGGTCAGTCCCAAATTCTCTTTCCTTCCTTATGGTGCTTTTTTCTCCCTTAATCTTTTTTGCCTAAACCTGCATAGAAGGACTGGAGTGCTCTTGGAAACACAGGATCTGGGGGGGAAATTGCTTTGTGGTTTTGTTCCCTTTCCTTCTTCCTGAGAATTTGCCCTTCTCAGTGGTAATGGGTGTAAGGAAAAAGGTGAAGTTTACTTTGATGCTGACAGATATTCAGCATCAATCATAGAAAATGGCTTTTAATACTACAAAGAACATAGCTGTGGAGGAAACGGCAGCCTGACCCTGTTTCCCAGACATGACAACAGATCTCCCTTTGCCCTGAGATTCAGAAAAACCTAAATGCTGAGAAAATAGTGGAGGAGAGACATCCTGATCCCTTCCTGCAAGGGGAGGAGGGCGTCTGCTGGTGTAAAGTGGCACAGATTCCTCCAGATCTCAACCAAGGAGCGTCCATTGCACTTGGCTGGGGTTTTTTAATAGAGGTGTCTTTTGTTCACTGCTGTTATTTGATTTTTTGAGCACAGAATTTTTCAATTTCTTACTCTCTCACATCAGGTCCTGTAGCTTCTGATGGTCTTAGCAGCTTTCATTTGTCCTGACCTGAAGGGTGCTAAGGGCCAAGTACAGCCCGCAGAGCACCCGGGCTGGGAGGCACTTGCTCCTAGCAAACAGATCCTCTTGCTTCAGTTGCTTATTGTCCAACCTCTGCTTGCCACAAAAGCATGATACATAGCAACACCGTGCAGACTAGTTCCAGCTGTGAAACAGCAACCCAGAGCAGAGATGTAGGGAAGAAAGGGTGGGGTCCGGCACACTCAGCCATCTGTGTGGGATCCAGAAGGGATTTACTTGCCAGGAGGTCTGGTTTGGCTCACAGATATGGTGCCCACAATAGCAAGGGCTGAATCTGGTGACTGAGGAGTTGCTCTTCATCTATTCCCTAACTGGGGAGGGGGCAGATAAAGGGGTTCTTCTTCCTGTGGTTGGGGGAGGACTATAGGACATCACCTTCTCTGCAGGCTTCTAGTGCCCTCGTGTCACATAGAGAGCCCTGTGCGAGCAAATACTTCCTTGGCTGAAAACCCTGAAGGTGCAGAGCCTGGAGATGGCTGTCCTGCAGATCAGACAACTCACTTTGTCTAACTTGCTCTTTTTTCCAGTTACAATAACGCACAATATAACCCTCATTCTCGACAAGGACGTGTCCCATTATTTACTGCAAGCCTTAACCCCACAAAATGTCTCCGTGGGAGAATGGAAGGACGTAGAGATGGAAAACTGCAGTTCTATTGACACACCAATACTAAACAACACTCAGAGAGTAGCAACATGGATATCTCCAAATAATAATAATATATCTTCTGTGCAAATAAGGTAAGACTATACTCCAACTTTAAGTATTCAGCTGGCACAGTACTTGTCTGTGTAAACTCTTGGCAATGCTCAGGATCAAGAGCAGGGGTTGAAACAAACCTCTTGAGCCTTCTCCAGATATTCTCTTGAAAATACCAAGGAAACATTTTCTGCAGAGCCGTATCTAGAGGTCACCCCAGGGACTGTCTTGTAGTTTAAAGACTTGCTCACATTAGTAGAGATGTAGATTAGCTGAATGAATGGATTGAACACCCCTCTTGTTCCCATTAACACTAATGGAGTTGCAACAGTGGGAAATATTTGTCAAAGGAAACCGTTGCCATTGGCCTGATTGGCCTTATCTGCAGGAAGGAAGAATGCAATAGCTGGTGACAATAGTGTTTCTAATTACAAAGAGCAGATGGTCACAGTAAATTGCCACTCTGTTACAATGCATTCCTGCCCTGTCCAGAGAAGGGCAGTAAAGCAGCCAAATGCTAATGAAGAAAGAGTGTCAATATAGATGAGCTCAGGATGACTTCATAGTTCCTGTTTCTTCATCTGCTTTTAACGTGTGCTTTATACCCTCTCTCTCCCCTCCTTCCACAGGGCATATATCGCCTTCAGTGATAACTCCACGCTCTTCAGCACTGTGACTCTGAGCAAAGGTAAATAAGCTTCAGTTGGGCAGCTCAAACAGAAGGGTGAACGGCACACCAAGCAAGGGCTTCCTTTGTGCTCTGGTGTTTTGGGGAGAGATGGACTCAGTGTACCTCCAGCTGAAGAATATCTCACCTCTCCAATAGTCAGGAGACAAGGCAAAGACACTAGAGCTAGCTAGAGCACCCAGGCTATAATGAGCGAACTTAAAACCTTTTCAAGCGTCCTGTTTGCTTTAAGGGACATTAAACTGCTACAAACAAGAGGACAGGCTTATTTATTTCTGCAGGTATTGGCACAGGCTTCATCCCCCTATTCACTCTGTCGTGGAGCTATGAAGTGGACATTGTGGCTTTCCCATCACAGATTATGTTTCTGGTACTCCAGAGAATCCCCTACCATCCAGGACCCTTAACCCTATACTGATGATGCTCCAGTGATGTCAGAGGATATATTCAGCCATCCCACTCCCCTACCATGGGTTTGACCCCTCAGTTTCTGAGAAATCAGAGTTAAGTGTAGCCTCTTGAAGTAGGTCTGTAGCTCAGATGGTCCTCTGGACTTCTAATCAACCCTGGGTTTCCTTTCATTTCAGAACCAGAAACAACCAAAGCGCCACCAACCACAACTCCCAACTCTGTCTCCATGGTTCAGAGCAGCTCCTTCTTCATAGCTGTCGTTCAGGTGCCGCTGCTCCTTGTCACAGGCAAACTGCTCTCCTAGAAGCCAGGAGGAGAAGATGACCCAGCTGTGCTGCACCTTTCCTCCTTGCTTGCAGTATGCATAGGAGGGCAGGCAGCTGATCTACTCAGGAAAACTATTCACTTCTGTGTGTTAGGATGGTAACTGCACTTCTACATTAAATTATAAAGGTCTGTCTGACCATAGAGCTGATCCTCCCCTTACTCCCCTTGCCCAGGGCCAGCAATCTCAGCAAGATGAAATGCTTCATAGCAAGTCAGAGATCACTCCATTCTGGCTTTTCAGCTAGAAAAGCACAACATGGTCAAGAGCAGACCTCGTCTAACAAACGAACACTGCAAGAATTAATTCCTTCCTCCTCACCTGGGGTTCTGTGAAGCACAAAAAAGCATGGAAATGCTTGAGAGGGAAAAGGCCCTCTTCTCATCAGGGTACCAGGGTCTGCTGAGAAGCTCAAGGAGAGGTCTGCTTTTGTCTGTGCAGCCTGGGACCTGCCCTCACAGCACGTGTGTGCGTGTGTCCATGTGTGCATACATGCCTCTGACAGTCTGGCACAGTCACCCACAGAATATTTACCAAAACTGTCGGAATCAGAATTGAGACTGGGAGGGGAAATTAGGGGTTTAGGATTCACATGCCTCAGCCAGTGCAAGCACAGAGAAAAATGAGTGTGCCCACCAGCCCTCCACCTGGGGAGGAGACCCCCTCCCCAGGACGAGCTGGAGATCCTGCTGGCAGGGTGTCCTCCATGAGGGCCCAGGCCCTGGGAATTTATGTTCCATGTTGTTCTTTGGTCCAGCATCCCCTAAATTTTGTTATTTCAGTGGACGCCTTATAAAGTTTCTCTGGTTTTCTTCTGGCTTTCTGGAATGGCAGGGTGGGTATTTTTTATTCTGTTTTTTTAATCAACAGCTGATTTTGCTGTAGGGCAAGATTGTATGGGCCACTGAATGTCTTGATTTTATTATTATTGTTTGTATTTTTATATGGATAGTGTTTATTTAGGAACTTCTGGAAAGTAATTTTTTCTTAAACTAATCTAAATAAATTAAGGAATGAAAGTTGGCTTTTGCACCTGACATTATTTCCTGGCTTCATTGTGATGTGGTGGGGGGTGTGAAATGATTCTGAATAGTGTGAAATATTTGGCTTTGATCCCACAGATGAGCACATAACGACACAAATAAAGGTGAGGCATGTACACTGCAACCCTGTACAGGGTGAGCCAGGAGGTTTTATGGAGGGTAGAGTCAGAAAGGCAGCCCTGCCCCACTGATGTGTTTCCTCTTCAGAAGAGCCCGTGGGGTTTGCATTCTGAGTCTTTCTCCTCCAAAGAGCATTTGCCCATGCATTTCATCTCACTGGGAAATGCATCCCCCTCCCACACACGCAGTTTGAAGGGAGGAAGGAGAAAGGACTCAAAGCTGTGTTACCTTTTAAGCTTACCAGAAGAGTCATTAGGTCCTTCAGACACTGGAATGGGCTCTGTCCTTCCCAGTAGGTATGGGAATCTGGATCAGGATGTAAAGTATTTCACTGAACTTTTGAGTTCTGCAAGCAGAAACATATGGCAGAGACCTACGAGGTCCTACAGCAGTGTAGGTGCACGTAGAGGACGAATGAGTCGTCACATTTAAGACAACCTTTCTCCTAGAAAATGCCCCTTTGGCAGCTCCCCCCCTCGCTCTCCAGCCTGCATTCACTTCTGAGAAAGCCGCAGTGCTTTCATGCATGGCCAGGGAGGCTGATATAAGGAAGGTCCACGGAAACAAGACAGTTTGTCTCCCTGGCCCATTTCCAACACTCACCAGAGAGCTGCCCACACAGAGCAGCCAGGATTAAAGTGCACTGCTGTGCTGCTGGGTGGTCTGGGATCACTGGTGCAGTCAGCCAGGTCTGCTGGATCTGGGGCTCCGTGGTCCCTCAGTCCTTGGCTCCCTTCTGCTAGCTCTAATTCATGCAGGACCCAAAATCCAGTGACCTATTTCAGCCTTTGTTCCTGTGACTGTCTCTGGGTCTCACACTGGGGAAACTTTGGGTCATTGTCTGAGTACGGACTGACAGTCTGATCCGTGGCCTGAAACAAGCCCAGGACAAACACAATTCTTCTTTTCATTTGTGTTGTAAAACTCTGGGTTCCGTGCACGGCGCAGAGGCTTGTTCTGTGCATTTGGAACAGCCTCTGAGAGTGCCTGCCAGATGGTGGTACAAAGTTAACAGCATGGCATCTGACAGGGACTTCACTGCCTACAGAGGCAGACCGTGGGTAGGAATCTGTTCCTGGGAGTATTTACCTTTAAAACATTGATTAATAATTAACGGAGTGATTACAGCAAATGGATAAAGCTCCATTAAAAATCTTCCTGCCCTTCCACTGACCCCCTGTAGTTCCTGTACTGTGTAGCTGTTGTGCTATCCCAGGTGATGCACACTGCCTCAAGAAAATCAGCAGAACACCCCCAAGTTCTTGGAGTACAGATTTCACTTGCCATTAATCTTTCTTACCCTAGATAAAGGGAAGTAACTCATTCTGGGAGTAACACAACAAGCAGGATTAAACTACTCTGAATTTGCATCACTCCAAAATCCCACTGCTGCAGAACAAGACGTAGTTTCAGCCCTGGGTCTCTCGTTGGCTGCACCCATCCCTTTCTGGTGGAGATATGGCCAGGTTTGCCCTCTCAGCAGCCCACTGGGGAGGGATAACAAGAGTCAGGTTATACCTACAAATCTGATGCAGAAACATTTGGCAGTGCCTTGTCTTGGGACAGCATTGCTCAGTCCTTTGCCACATCCACACACATTGCTACTTCACTTTTAGAGCAGCTGTTGAGCTTTGGAAACCAGTGCATTTGAATAAACAAATCCTACCCCTGGACAGTAAAAGCCTGCTTCCCCTCCCATCCTAATGACTCTACTGTACTTACGGGCATCCACACCCACACCAATAAAAAGAACATTGGAGTGGGCAAAGCAGGCAAACACCTGAGAACACCCAAGCCATGGCTTTGCCATAAAACAGCTCCCCTTGTTCCTACCTGGTCTGATCACACCCTCTTTCCCCCGGGCCCTGGCCTCACTGAGTACACAGGATAAAGAACACTCATTGCAAGGGGAGAGCCATAAAATGCCCCTTCACCCACTCACTTGTTCTTTCCACTAGCATCACCTTCCTCATGGCCTTATGCTCTGCTTCCAATTGTGCCTCCCACAGGGAGACTGCTCGTAATTAAAGCCAGGGGTGGGTGTTGGTCTCTTTTCCCAGGTAACAAAGAGATAAGACAAGAGGAAATGGCCTCAAGTTGTGCCAGGGGAGGTTTAGATTGGATATCAGGAAAAAATTCTTCACCAAAAGGGTTTTCGAGCACTGGCACAGGCTGTCCAGGGAAGTGGTTAAAAGTAGATGTGGTGCTGAGAGCCATGGTTTAGTGGTGACTTGGCAGAGCCAGGTTCACGGTTGGACTGATGACCTTAAAGCTCTTTGCCAACATAAACGATTCTATGGTTGATTCTGACAGCCCACAGCTCTGTTCACAGTGACCTTCCCAACCTTTTTTTTTTCAGAACAAAGCTGTGGGCTCCCTGTTGCTTCATTCAACCCCTCGTTCCTTCCCAAGGCACTGCCAGTCTTGGGCATGGAAGCAGGCAGAGGTCCCTCCAGGCACTGTGCACATCCACAAAGGGGCCATGTTCCAGGGGCAAACTCCAATTCAGGAACCGTAAGACACTGATGGTTGTCTAAACTTGGAGGAGCAGCTCCTGGTGGGGGCTCCATGTCCCTCCTCAGAAGCGATGCCCGGATTATTTATTAACTCGGTCATTGTTGGGGCTACAATGAACTATAAATAACAGCCTAGGGAGTGGCAGAACTTGGCTCAGCCCGAGCTGCTGTTTTTTGCTTTGCTGATCCTTTTGTAATGGGTGTCCCTTTTGCTCTGCACTGTTTCATAATTTCAGATGCCAGGGGAAAACAATCAAACCCCACTCCCCACACTGCAAAAGCTGGAGCTGAACCCACAGTCCTCCAGCACAGAAAAGAGAGTAAGAACTTTTCTCCTTGCAGCAAGGCAGAATGGGAAAATGTTCCCTAGAAACAATTCATAAAAAACATGAGCTGCTGCCTAACAGCTTTCCTTTGAAACTGGGCAGCCTCAAGATCTGCTTTATTTCTCGTTGGCAGAACCAAATGGTCACACTGGCTGAAGCACAACGTGAGCTTAAGTGCACCACAGGCAACCAGCGTGGCCACCTTCTTGCACAAGCTCCTCACTCACTCATTCCCTGCCCTGGCACTACACCCCTTCTATAAAACCTGATGATTTCTCTTTCCATGTGACAGGAAAGCAGAACTGGGTCTTCCCCCTCAGTCCCTACCTAGCACAACACAGCACATTTGTGGCCTTGCTGTCATCATACTGCTATTTACATTTATGTGCAGTAAAGCTGGAAGTCTTGCTCCTATGGTAGCTTTCCTGGAATCAGCTTTGACCTTTTAATTGCTGTCTTGGAGCCCACCATCACCTGGACAGTTCTCCTTCACACAATTTCATCACTCAGTAACTAAGTTACAGCACAGAGCTGTTTAATGTTTAATTATGTGAGTTAATTGTCTCCTTATGTAACCCTCCCTCCCTAACCTGTGAATTTGGAGGATAATTCACGGAGGGATTGCCCTACATGGAGCTCACACACCCCTGCAAAGATCAAGACCCCTCTAAGTAGGATAAGGGACACTGTAGCTCCTTGGGATGCAGGCAATCACAATTCCAGCTCTGACACTGCTGACCCCCTTCACCCAAGCCACTCCCCAGTCACCCAATTTATCTCCATCTCCTCAGATCTGCTGCCATTTAAACGGGAGAGATCAGAATATTAATGCATCTCCAACACGTAACACAGCAATAAATATAAATGCCCAAGCTGCTGTGGGGCTCTGCCAGGGCTATGTTGCACTGCAGTAAAAGATCAGGAATTTGGGGCTAGTTTTTTCTGGCCAAGCACCTGACTTCATGCTAATAAAAGCAACAGGCTGTGCTATATAGCTGTAACCATTTGTTTCCTTGTTCTTCTTTGACAACGTCAACGGCTAAATTGCTCTTCTGATAAAGTCACCACGATATATTTCAGTCTCCATGACTCACTGAAGATACCAAATGCTTTGTGAACCAGCAGCAGCAGCTATTATGCAGTACAATTTACATCATTTCAGCAAACTGGAATGACGTATCACACTGCAGACCAGCAGGAGCACTCAGATAAGCTGCAAAACCTCCCTAGCCAGAGCCCACACTGAAAAAAAAAGCTGACTGTTCCACACCTGGGGGAAAAAACGGGGGGAGAAGGGGCTACAGCGTGTCAACAGTGCCTTCCCCTCATCTGATGCACTGAATACTCTCTACTTGCACAGCCCTGGAATGAACCTTCAGCCAATTATTCACCAAAGCACTGCTTGTAAGAGGGAAAATCCCCCAAAACCCATGGCAGAGGTTTTGCTCTGCCAAAGAGCAAAGGTTGGAATATCCTTCACCTCCAGCCTTTTCCTACTGTTCCCTTTTGGAAGCTCATCCAGAAAGTCTGAGCAGAGATGGAACAAGGCAGGAGGCAGCACGGAAATGTCCTCACATAAAGCAGTCAGTTTAAAAGAAAGCAGTCCAAGTACTTCTTGGAACTGTGAATACTTTCCAGCAGAACTGGTAGCTGCAGAAGGATTCGTTACCCTCAGCCTGCAGCAGAGTGCAGCCAAGGTGAACTATTAGGCAAGCTTCATTAAACCTTTCTAAATGGGGCTGTTTGCTACCATTACTCATATGCATAATCTCCTTGTAAAGCAAGGGAATTATTACCCTGGATAACACTTTTTAAATTATACACATTAAGTTATTCTTCAGGGCCACACCTAATTACCCTTCCTAAATGAATCCAAAGTTTAGAGAAAAATCAAAGCCTTTTGTGACTGGACAGGACACACATTTTGCCAGGCCATCTCCCCTCTAGAAAGCTGCTTTATTTAACATGGCACAATCATAAGTTTCACATCAGCTTGGTGGCTTGTGTGTGCTGGTTGCTGCAAGGATTCTTGTGAAACATCTGTACTTGTCCTTATGTAACAGATAACCCATGTGTAGGTGCAGGAGACACGGCGAGCAGGGCTGAAGTAATCCACTGTTCTGATTATGCAGCAGAGCTTCTGACCAATCGAGCTTCAGCTCATTTCACTTCTCAGAGATTGTTTCTTCCCCTTTGTAAACGACGATGTTCTGGTCCGTTTCATACACTTTGACTTTATAAAGGGTTCCCATGGGCAGGAGCTTCTTGAGGTTTTCCCAGATGAATACTGCGACGTTCTCTGTGGTGCTGAGAGTGAAATATGAGCAGATTCAGAACTGACTGCAATGACACATGAGGCAGTTGTACCCAGAATGGGTCAGGGAGGATGCTAAAAGCCACAGGGAGCCATGCAGGCAGCTTTCACATGATGACACCCTGGGAGCTGGAACCATCAACGCGGATGAAACGAGGTCTAACCAGCAGGTCATGTCACCCCAAGCATGCACAGGAGTGTGTCACAGGTGTGTTACACACACAGGTATCAAGGCTGCTCTTTTGGATTTAGGACTAAGCCTTGACCCTGCAACCACTGCCACAAGGAGCCCCCATGACCCACCTCACGACCTCGGAAAAGTACGGCACATCCTTATCCAGGTTTTTGTGGTCAAGAGGTTCCATGATGGCCTCCTGCAGAAAGAAAACAGTGACAATATTGTCCTGGTTAGCCAGTGGACTTGAGGTTCAACTTACCATGCACATGCAACCAGAGCAAGGCAACAAAGGATAAGAGCCCTACACCCACTTGGTAACTTCCTAGCTGGAGACATGGTACTGCCTCACATCACAGAGCTAAAGCATTTTAGCCTGAAATCATTCCTTAATTTCTTCTTTATTTCCTGCCATCATCAGCTCACCATGTCTCCACCCTGGTACTAGACAAGTGGCTAAGCTCTAACCAATGCTCCCAGTGGATGTGTAGGAAAACAGAGCTTTTACCTGCATGTATTCTTTCAGGTCTGTCAGGTTTATAACCATTCCTGAGACTGGGTCAATCTGCAGGGAA
Source organism: Podargus strigoides (assembly GCA_028020825.1). NCBI lineage: Eukaryota > Metazoa > Chordata > Aves > Caprimulgiformes > Podargidae > Podargus > Podargus strigoides. The sequence continues at coordinate 1,570,244 of CM051646.1, forward strand.
AACAAAAGGGAGATTAGTAGCCTAGCTACATGTTCTCATTACCAAGGCTGCCGTGAGCCTGTACAAATCAGCCTGTGAGTATCTGTGTGCTCAGGACATCTGGGCCACAAGAAAAACATCTCTGCACCTTCACACTCCTGTGATGTTCCCAAAGGCTAGATACAGCATACAAATAACTCCAGTGGTTCCACTGTCCCAGAAAAGCTGACACCAGGGAGGAACAACTCACTGAAACAGCCTTCAAGCAACAATCTAGCATGACCATAAGCAGGAAAACAAGCATTAAACTGCTGGGTTGAACCACCAGGGACAACAGAGACCAGCCTGAGCTCAGGGCCTGCTCCCCCCTGGAGAAGGCACAGCTCCAGGAAAAAAAATCAGGTTTTGTAGTTCATCATCCAGAGGATGATTACAAAACTTGGACTTAAATACAGCCACCTGCAAACCCTTGTTAGAGGCAAGGTGACCAGGACAGCGATTACAGAAAACGTTCTTCTGTAGTGATGTGCACAGAGTTTCCACAAACACCCTGATAAACCTTGTCATCGAGCTAGAAATGGAGTACTGTGGAATGCAGAGTGGGACCCATCCATCCTGCCACCCTCAGGACTGGAAATAAACTGCTGGCTGCACTTACCTCTCCACGCACAGTGACTACAACTGGGAAAAAAAAATAAAAGAAAATACCAGGTCAGGATGACACCATTCACAGGTTATAAACAAGTAGATTTGATTCATGAAGTGACACTGAGATAAATATTTAGTACCTATTTAACTTAATAGCTTGCAAATCCATGCCCTGGTTCAACCCCCTGCTGAGGAGCATTCTTTCTCATTCTAAAAAGCCCCAGACCAGTCAGCAGAAGCCACACCACACTGCTGAGCTCCCCCCGGGTCACCCCCCACCAAACCACCCGGGAGCAGCCTCTGTCCACACCTCCAGGGGAAGCGTGGGACTCAGCTCCTCACCTTTGTAGTTGTGCCCGTGGCCATTTGGATTGTTGCATTTCCCAAACAGCTTCAGGTTTTCTTCGTCACTCAGTGATTTACTGTGGGAAACAGACATGGCATTTCTGGGTCTGCTGATGATCATTGATCATGATGATGATGATCATTGCAGATGATCACGGCTTCACTTCAGCTGCGATTGCTTTCTAGCTCATCTTCCATCTATTCATTCTCCCAAATTTAATCCACGTCCTCTTCCTACAGACTGAACTGGAGGAGTACTCGGAGAGATGCTGTTGGTAGTGGGGTTTTGCTGTGGGTTTGTATTTATGTGTTTGTATATAAATGTATGTATGTTTGTATAGATATATACCTATGTATACGTAACTGATGCAGGTGTTTATATATGCAGGTTTCCTAACACCACTGCTGTATAAACACTACCAGCCATTCACATACGAACACGGCTCCTAGGAGGAAGTGCCTGGAGCAAACACTGCCCATTATTATTTATTATTAACTAACAAGGGAGCTTCTCCATGAAGCACAATCGACCACTTCATAGAATCATATCACAGAATGGTTCAGAATCATAGAGTCACTATGCTTGGAAAGAACCTCCAGGACCATCAAGTCCAACCTTTATCCCATCATCTCCTTAACCATCAGACCATGGCCTCAAGTGCTTCATCCACTCGTTCTCTGAACACCTCCAGGGATGGTGACTCCATCCCTCCCTGGGCAGTTTGGGTGTGAAGGGACCTCAAAGCTCATCTCATCCCACCCCCCTGCCATGGCAGGGACACCTCCCACTGGGTCAGGTTGCTCAAGGCTCCATCCAGCCTGGCTTTGAACACTGCCAGGGATGGAGCATCCACAGCTTCCTCGGGCAACCTGTGCCAGTGCCTCCCCACCCTCAGGGGGAAGAACTTCTTCCTTATGTCCAGTCTGAACCCACCCTCTCCCAGCTCCCACCCATCACCCCTCGCCCTGTCACTCCAGGCCCTTGCATAAAGTCCCTCTCTGAAGCTTTCCTTCGAAACAATCCAAGTGCCTGCTCCGAGGAACACGTCAGGTCACGGCCCCTTCAGGAACACGTGAGTTTCGGGGGACAAAGGTGACAGACGAGGGGCACAGCGAGGTGCTTACAAAACTTCAGTCCTCGTTAAACACGGGTTAGGGAGATGTGAACTGCCTAAACCAGGAGTGGTGAGCGCAGGCTGCGGGACAGGGAGCAGAAGGCAGAGAAGGGGGTGCAGCAGGCACACAGACATGCATGCATATATATGCACATGCACACACACACATGCACACACACACACACACATATGTACACGCACACACACACACACATGCACATATATATGCACACGCACACACACACACGTACACACGCGCACGCACACATGCACGCACACGCACACATGCACACGCACGCACACACACACACACGTACACACACACGCATGCACATGTACACACACACACATGCACACATGCACACACACGTATACACACACACACATGTACACACATGTACACGCACACACACACACACATGTACACGCACATGTATACACACACACGTACACACATGTACATGCACACAGACACACACACATGTACACACATGCACACACGCACACGCACGCACACACACACACACGTACACACACACGCACGCACATGTACATACACACATGCACACATGCACACACACGTATGCACACACACGCACACACACACACATGTACACACATGTACACGCACACACACACACGTACACGCACATGTATACACACACACACGTACACACATGTACATGCACACAGACACACACACATGTACACACATGTACACACACACACATGTACACACACACACATGTACACACACACACGTACACACACACACACGTACACACACGCACACGCACACGCACACCCCCGCAGCGCGGTCCCGCTGCCGCCCCGCAGCTGCCCGGGGCGGTGCCGCTCACCTGTGCAGGCGGTGGCAGGCGCTGAAGGCCGCGGTGCGGGACAGCCGCGCCAGGCGCGCTGCGGGCGGTGCCATGGCCGGGCCGTGCCACGGCCGGGCCGAGCGGGGGCGCTGCCGGGGCCGGCTCCATCCGGGCTGCGGGCGGCGCGGGGCGGCGCGGGGGCGGTGCGGGGGCGGCGCGGGGCGGCGCGGGGCGGCGCGGGGCGGCCGATGGGGGGAGGCGGTGGGCGCAGGGCCGCGCCAGGGCGGGTTTACACGGGGTGTTAGGAGCGGTTTGGAACGGGGGTGCGCACCCCCGGAGGTGTGCGGGGTGCCAGGGGCACGGTACCGGCGGGGGCTCAGTGTGGGGGTCACGGCTGGGCTCGATGAGCTCCGAGGTGTTTCCCAAGCTGGGCCGTGCTGTGACAGTGACAGTGACAGAACGCTGCTCGCGGTCACAGAACTGCTCCGGTTCGAAACCCGCCGAGATCAGCAGGTTCCGCTGTTAGGGGAGCACCGCCGAGCCCCCCCAGACCCGTGTCCCCAGCAGCACAGCGCCACTGCCACCCCAGCACCTCCACAGGCGGTGACCCAGTCCTGAAGCAGTTCCTCAGCATCGCTCCCAGCCCGGGGATGTGACCCTCTCCTGGTGACAGGCTGCCGGAGGGCAGTGCCACCGCCATGGCCAGGGACAGGCGGCGGGGACACTGCCAGCGGGAGGTGTTTGCCATCTGGTGGCTTTGGGAGAGCAGCTCTGGCACTCTGCCTCCCCCCAGTGCTGCAGCCCTGGCGCCCAGCCCTTATTTCTCTCCCTGCTCGTGTCCCCTGACCTGCGAAGAAGGTGAAGAACGGTCAGAGAGGAGATGAAGGAGAGTTGGTTGGGTAGAGTGAGTGAGCTCTGATTCGGTTCTGATCTGTTTGTGCTGGCCTCCGGAACATCAGGAGCCAAGAAAGCAGCGAAGCGCAGCTGCAGGCAGGAAGCAAGGGCTTTCCTCCAAACCCCAGGGCACAAAGGCTCATTCTTCGCTCGAGGCAGTGCTGCAAAACATTCTCCAGGCTTCCCACAATGCAGCAACGTAAAGGATCCTTAAACCAGGAGAGGAATCCAGCGCCCCAGAAGCCGTCACTTTCCACAGTGCCAAAGTGCACGTAGACAGAGGACTTCCCTCTGCACACCCACGCCTCAGCGTGCAAGAGCTGGAGGAGCAGGGTGAGAGGGTGTTTGGGTGTGAGCTGCGCAGGAGCAGAGGGACACCAAGGGCACAGTGGAGCTGTACGTGTTTCACAGTGGCTGAACGAGGTGGAGGCAGGAAAGGTTGGCCATCGGAGCTGTGCCCAGCTCTGCTGTTTGAGGAGGAGCACGTTGGAGACCTGCATGGCCAACGAGTCAGGGTTAGAGCTGTTCCCTCCTGTGTCACAGCACCGAGCTGGCCCTGGTTCTGGTGAGGGCAGGGAAAGAAAGGAAGAAACTTCAAAAGGTTTTATTTGAGTGAGTGCACCGTGAGTGTACAGAGAAAAGCACTACAAGTACAGCTGCTGGAGTGTTTGCACCTACTGTCTGGAGTTCACTGAAGGCAATCTTTATGCCATGGGAGTGAAATACATCCCTTGACTGGGCATACCTGTGACTAGTTGGTTTGCAGTCCTCACCTGTTACTAGTTGGTTTGCAGTCCTCTCTTCTGCTTCACACATTTCAGCCGAAGCCACTGCCCCAAGCAGCAGCGTTCAGAGCACACTGCTCCCCAGGGAAGGGAATGGTCATCTTAGCTTCCACCTTCTCCCTTGCAAGCCTTGCACATGGCAGCCTTTGTGACCTGCTGCTAGCTGGTCTAGCAAGATAGAAAATTAAGATAAAGCAGTGGGCAGTTTGAGTGAAGGGGCTTCTGCCTTCCTCAGACCCTTTGCTGCATGTTTTTAGGAATACCACAGTAACTTGGAGGTTGTGGTAGAGAAAAAGCTGTTCCTTCATCCAGAACATAATGCAAAGGTGGGAGGTAAAAGAAAGCAGAGGTTTCTTTCAGAGCCTGACTGGCCCTGAGTTACAGGAGGTGACAAGGTCTTCAGTCAGCGGGAAGTAAAGATGCCATGGAATCCATAAGGCATTGGCACTGCGACTTCTGCTCGCCCCAGTTCTCTGAAGGTCTCTGCATCCAGGACAAGCAGGAAAGCACTTTGGTTCTGCAGGGTGAACAGAAAGCCAGAGTGAACGCTCGTGCTGAACTTCATTCCACTGTCCAGCCCACTGCATCTGTCTCACACAGGGGAGCCCAAAGGTACCACCAGAGCATACAGGTTAACCAGTGAGACAGCTGGCCGGGAGCACTGGTAGTCACAAGTGCCACTCGAGTAACACTGACGTTCCAAGGCACACTCCTACTTGAAGTCTGCCTGGCTGTGCTTGGCAGTGGCAGGGGCACACACCTTGGGTGCCGTGGTGCTAGAACTACCTGCTAGAGAGCCTTAAATTCAGGTTTGTGGTTGAGAAAGCACACCTAATACTGCGTGACTGGGATGAACTAGTAGCAGTAAGTTACCTCCTTGGGGGAGACCACAACAGACAAGATGACTCCATTGTCTTCTGACGTGGCATTAGGCACTGGCACAAACACAGGCTCTGACGGGTAGGATCCATCCTCCTGCCAAATCTAGCAAGCACAGTAACACATGGATGTGTTTCCTTTCATCAATACTCGTCTATCACAGTTATCAGAGCTACAAGTTGGAGTGCTCCCCACAAAGATACCCAGGCATACTCTGTGCTCCAAGAAACCTATAGTTCAACCTTGTAATGAATTCTTTTGGTTCCAGGAGTGTGATGGTGTGACAGCATGCCCGTTGTGCCACGCACACAGGCAGTGACAAGGGTTCCTATTACTCATTTTGTCCAACAGTTTGCACTGGCACAGGCCCAGAAAACACCACCATCCCAGCAAGCACAGCCACCTTCTCATCACTCTAGTGCAGATCATGTTGTACCCAGGCACTGTGGGTGGAGGTCCCATGTCAGCAGAAAGGAGATCTATCACCATCACCACCCGAGGGCGTAGCTGCTGCTTCTATTGTAGGCAAAGCCATAGCACCCCAAAGCTGTGCTGAAGGAGGGCAAAGTAAGTACCTGGAGCAGAAGAAGGTGCTTTGAAAGACCCCTGAAGAGTAAAGTGCCTAGTAAATGACAGCTTTGAGGCCAGTTCAGTGGAATGACTCCCGTTGCTGAAAAAAAATAATCTCAGTTCACCTTACCTTGAAATTCTTGGTCTCCACATCAACCTTGATCAAGGAATCTCCAACCAAATGCCGAAAGCCGCATCCATAGAAGTACCGGTACCTCCTGCCGTTGTACTGAGAATAATTGATCTGGGGGAACTCCAAGCCCCCAACCTTTTCAAAGCCCTCAGGGTGGAGATTTTCATGTGTGCAGCAGACCTAGGAGAAGCATGCATTACAGGAGTGTCAGTTTAGCTTTGACTGGGCAGAAGACCAGACTGGTCCCACCAACCCACCGTACAACCATCGTGGAGAAGACATGTTTAAACATGAGCCTGACAGTGCAGTGAGGCAGGTGGAAGCCAATTATCATAAAGGCTCATAATCCACTTGGGCATTTTTGGTAAATCACAATCTGTCCTTGCTCTCTTATCTAAGGCAGTGTGCTTATGTCTTTGTACTAAAACACTACCTGACCAAACCTTGCTTGCTTGCTTGATGGACAAGCTCTGAGAAGATAACAGCACAGGTTGTTAACTGCCACAGGCAATCTCACCACAGTCAGAAATGCAGTGATATAAGTCTTGAATACACACCTTGCCATCTGCATCTTTCACAGCCCTTGCTGATGTATAAGACAATGGGTTCAGATTCTTCCCCACGGGTGTGTCTGAATTCACATTCAGTGGGAGAACAAAGCGACGAGGGAAAGCTCGGGATATTGAGTCATAAATCTATTAGAGACAGAAAGTTACAGTGATAGGGAGAGGAGAGGGGCACTGCAGGCTAAGTGCCCTTTTGGGGAACAATTCTGAAGTTTTAGACGTTCCTCCCACCCCTGAAATCCTCTTCTCTCTATTACTCATTTTACCAAGTTCTGGTAAGGGCTCTGCTTGTTCCAGTGCTTTACAGTATCAACAAAAAAGCAACCAATTAAATGGGTCAGCATTGCTTCCACAGTAATTAACTGAGTTGGGTATGCAAATCACCCAGTTATCCTCCAAAGCCAGCACTGGGACATATGCTGCACTGTATTTTGTTCCATTAGAACAGACTTGCATTGATCCTTTTTGCAGCTTGTCCACATGTGCCCTGCTGACTCTGTGACTTAGGTCCTTCTTTCCTAACCCAGATCATGAGCTAATAGGGACATTACAGAAAATAGGGTGTCCATAGCACTGAGCAAGCAGAGGGGATACCCCACCATTGCCACTAAAGTTCTGTTCAAGCCAAGTTTAAAACTATAATACTTGCAAATATTATGCCTTGTAAATGAAATAGGTGGCAAGGACCCTGTTTTGGTGTTTTTCAGTGACTTCAATCTGTAAGTCACCAGTTCAACATGAAACTTCATTTTAATCATCTGTGCTAATCTTGAAACCCTGTTTTCAAAACTTGTGTTTTATGTAGCCACAGTAAACCGATTGGTTGAGGAACTCTGCCAGACAAAATATGGTTTAGTCAGCAAGCAAGAGGACTGAGCATGGTTCGGGGAAACCAGACAAGTCAAGCTCAGGCATGCCTTAGGCTTTCGGCGCAGCCTAAATTTAAGACTCGGTTCTGAAATGACTTGCACTCCTGTGTGTGTACACAGTTCAATGGCTATACTTGTCAGTTAAAGAGCGTGGGTGTTGGAAACACATGCCTAATTGTTGACATGAGGACAACTTCAGACAGCTCAAATTACAGCTCTTTTGTGCTCAGAGAAGGCTGGACAACAGCCAGAATCCTTTTGCAAAGCAAACAGTTGTATTAACACTATGCTCTGCTTGAATTAACGTTCATATCTTTGCAAAAAACCAAAGGCAAGCAGAACAAAATGACCCCACAGGGACACAGCTATACACTTTTCAGATCAAAACTGACTTGCTTCTAGACAGCTGAGAGCGTAGACAGAGGAAATTCTGATTTGTCTGAAGATGCTGTAGAAATGCCTGCCCTTCACCCACAATAGGGTGGGTTTCCAATAAACACACCTGCAGTTCAAGAAATTGAAAGCACCCTCACTTTTCCAGGGTACGACCTATGCAAAATAATACCTCTTCCATGGCTTTACATGGTGCTTTTGACAGAGCTGGACATAAGAAGTGACTTATGAGTAGATGCTGTTGTGAGGTGAATATCAGCAACAACGTCGGGGTTTCTGTGCTGTGTGTGTTTCTGTGATTTACATAATAAAGGCTGGTTTTCTGAAGTAATGCCTTTAAACAACAGGGTTTCTTTTTCTCTTGCCCTTTAACAGTCATACAAAAACTTCTTTTGCATACTGTCTTGGGGGGAAAAATTTATTACACGGGGACATAGAAAATGAGTTGCATTAAAAAAAGAGATTTTAAAACGTAAGTACATTGTGACAGGCTGATGGAGATGTGTGTGGCACACCAGTTTTAAAAGTTTCAAGGAAACACTCCATGGAGATTATCTGCTAAGAGATCTAAAAGGAAAGAAATATATCAACGTATCAATAGATCATAATTTTAGTTTTTCCATATAGTCATGGTTCCTTTCCCTACTTCACATCCTCTGCCGTGTGGTCCCCGTAGTGTTCTCAGCTCTAGTAACCTGCACCTTGCTCCAGAAAAGTAGCTTGACCAGCATGGGGCCCCATCAGATCCTATCAACATAACTGCAGAGAACTTACCTGATCGAGACCTTCCCCACTCTTCCGCAGGTTCTGAAGTTTGTAAGTAGCCATGGTTGTCCCATCATCCTGGCAGCACAGATCAAGGACCACACAGCCATGATCCTCAAAGGCATTGATTTGATGGAAAGTAGCAAAGGGCTTACTGTACCACTGCCCTGGCAGCACCTACAGTGACAATAAGAGAGGTTAAAGTTCCTCTCTAAAGATCCTAACCACACCTCAAAGAGTTTTCTCTTCTCTCCCCCATTTCATTCCCTGGTATTTGTCTTGTGTCCTTGTGTTGCTACAGAATGGCTGCTTTAAGCCAGTAAATAGGCAAAATCAGATGATGAAAAGCCAAAATGTCGAGCAGGCCAGGATAGGTCCCTTGCTGTCATGACTCCATCCCTATAGCATCATTTCCAGGCTATGACTTGACCTTGTCATACTCTGTAGTACTTGGGAACCACATTCCAGTCCCTGTGCTGCAGTCCCAGGAATCTCAAACTGCTTATTTCTGCCTGTTCTTTTAAGGCTGGCAAAGGAATTAATCAATAGAGAAGAAAATGCATGAAGTAATGCCATTTTTAATAAACCTACACCCATGCTTATAAAGCCTTTATTGCAGTAACTTCTGTGCTGATTCATACAGCTATCTGTGGCTGCCACCCAGCCCTCTTCTCTTGGTATCAAGATTCCAGCTACAGCTGCATGAAAGGCCAAAGATCCACCTACCTCCCCAGTGTGCTTATTCACCACATGGAAGCAAGTACTGTACTGGGGCTCCCAGCTTATCCCATCAGAGATGGCTTTCCCACGGAGTTTGGAAGTGATAATCTCTAATAGATTCAGCTTGATGGGTTGCTCGATGAAAATGATGTAGTTTTCACTCATTCCTTAAAAGAGAAGGAACGAGGTATCATCTGAGTATTAGGAAAATGAGATGATAAAAATATCAGGGGCAAAAGGCAGTGAGCAGGCCTTTCTGCCTCACAGCAGGCTAAATCCACAGGGTTTGAGGCAGAAAGCATTCTTACCAAAGCTGTGATAGTAGGAGGGTCTCATCTTATCGACTGGAGCAATGGAGCACAGCACTTTCACTCCCTCTAACGTGTCACTACAGTTTGACTTTTGTGGAGGGACCTGAATGATATTATACCTCGACCCTGGAAAGGAGAAAGAGTGTCAGCACCACTGAGATGTGAGACTGCCCACATTTATGAAACCAAAGCCAGGCTCAATTCCTTTCTGTTTCTCTAGAATACTTAGGAACCACAGTCATAGCTAAACCACAGTCATAGGTAAACTGAACAGAAAACAAAAAGCCAGTTATCAAGTCAATAAAACAATCAACAGAGGATTACCTAGCAGAAAAAAAGAAGCAGAAGGATCTTCTCAGTCTGGTAGACTGCCATCTAATTTTACTGTCTGCAGTGCATTCCTTATGTTAACTTAGAGTATCCCATAATAACAGGATCAGGAAGAAAAAAGACTGTACCAAAAGAAATGAAAACTGAGCCTTGGTGATGGCTGATGCTCGTTTAATAAATCTGAGCACATGGGTAGGAAAGAATGGCACATTTGAATAATAATCTGTAGTTTGGCCTCTCCAGCTCAAAACAACATGTGCTGCAAAGCTAGATATTGCTAAAGCCAGAAGGAAATGAAAACAGCAAGAATGAAAAATGATCAAAACTGGGCAACTGTTCAGTGAACTAGAACCAGCCTGAGGCATCGTAATAAAGGGCAGTGGCTGTTTTCACAGGCCTGTGGCAGCTGAGAAAGGCTTCCACGTAACCAATGGTGAATGCTAGCTCTCAGCAACCATGTGGATGCAACTAGAACCTAACTAGATGTAATGCTCATCGTTTGGGGAAGAAGAAAAATATCCCAGAAAATTCAGCTTTGCTGTAAGTTAGCCAGGTCACTCTAACAAACTCCACCTTCTCTCCTGTATAAACCCTTGTGGCCATTACCAAAACCCAGTTATTGCAAGTGGAAAATGTGTGGCTGTCAAAATTCTCTGCGTGACATTTCAACTCTGGATGGGACTTTAAAAATCATTGTCCTATTTTCCATCAAAGCTTTGGGGAGGAAGAGGGGAATCTGTTGGATATTCACAGGCCAAAGTCAGAAGCATTTGAAACTAATTGCTGAGAGAAGCCATTACTATGGGACAGACTGACACCCTGACATGAGAACTAATCTGGTTTGCCATCATTTTGACACAGTGAGAAACAGCAATTTCAAGGTCTCTTTAGACACTGAACAACGACTGCTCCTTGAAGCAGCAGCAAGAAGCAGCCTGCACACCCTGCCCACACACCAGACTTGGGCATGCCCAGTCTTACCATGTTTTCCATATGAATTGCCCATGTTGTATGTTGTCCCATCAGACCCATAATGAGGATGAGCAGTGGCCCCGTTCACTGCAACAAATTTGCTCCAGTCTACCTGCAAATGCCAAAGATTTTCAGTCAATATAGAAGTTTCCTGTTGCTCTGCAGCAAGCCACAGTCTTTTTAAACTTTGGTTTCATCAAAGTCTGAGGAAGAACAAACTGATGATTACAGCCCTAATGTGGGATCTGGACTTAAGCCTTCATTTTGCCCGCAATCTTCTGGAAATTCTTGAAAATTAATGATGTTTCTCTCTGTGTTCATTCTACCAGTAAAACAGGACTAATAGCACTAGCCATTTCTCCAGGAGACATGAACATTACTAATGGCAGGAAGTGCTGACACAGCAGGAATGTTGCCCATATGATCATTTTAGCCACGACCCTGTGCAGTAACCACAGACATGTGTGAAGAGACAGTCACTGCCCCAAAAAATCACCAAGTTTTTTGAAAGCACCCACTGCTCATTGACAGTCAGTGTTTACTGTCCTCACAGAGAAAGGTTCAGCTTCACTGTCTACAGAAGGAATGGTTAGAGCAAAGGTAGAGCTGTGAGTACTGTTAACATGTGCTCCTAGTTCCTGGGTTAGGGGGTGGTTTGGGATCAGATAGTGCAGTGGATGTGTTGGGAAGAAAGTCTGAAGGAAAACGTTGGAGGAAGATCAATCCATGCATTAAAGCATGGAAGATATGCTTCTTTTCCAAAAGTTTAAAAAAATAACTTGTAAGTATCCAACCTGAGACCCTTTGGAAAGCCCCATTAGAAAAGTCTGCCAAAGCATCTCAAATCGGAGAGTTTAAATGTGAAATCACCCCTTCCATTTCTCCACTTGGCCAAAGAATACCAGTCTGCATCTAAAAAGCAGCTTAAGGGGAATTTTTTTTTTCAATGACAAGATGGCTCAGAGCTGAACATTCAAACTAAAAATACCCACGCATCTTTTGATCAGTGCATTATGGTTTACAAAACAGATAAAACAGCAAATCGTCAAACTCTCCATTTCAATACACAAGTAGCACGCTGTGCTTCAGAATCAGAGCTTCCCCATGACTCACAACTGACCCTGTAGGGAGGGAGGGACTCCTGGAATGCCTTCCTCAAGATTTGAGGGTGTGCTGAGCCTGGTATTCTGTGGTGTTCAATAGTCCGTGGTCACATACAGGCATAGCAGTTCATATTGATTTAGGAATGGCAGAATCCTTCCTCGTTCCTTCCCACAATTGTCCAGCCCAGCAAATACCCAAATCTCCTCTAAGGGTGCAAGCAGGGGGACATCTAGCTTATGCTGTCATTTCACAAGTCATATTCTTCCCTCAAATACAGCCACACTCCTGTGAGACAATGCACAGAACGTATGGGAAGACTTCTACTCTGTTTGTCCATTTGCTGGCATGGGAGGAAATAAAGTGGCAGCTGAACTTTGACTTGACTTTACGTTGACTTCATCCATTTGCAACAGTCAAGACTTTGAAGGGCCATTTTGGAGTGTTTAAAGCTGGGGGTGTAAAAAGGAGATAAAAGGGAACAGATAGGAAGGATGAAGAGACAGGGTAAGAATACAGTTCTGAGAGCAGTGATGTTAACTTCTTCCTGTGTGCACTTTTATTCTTCACACACTGGTAGGTTCAGACAAGTCCAGACAAGTAGTGAGTGCACTGGAAGAACGCCAGCTGTCCCCAAACGGAAATGAGTCTATATCTGTCTCTCCCCTTGCTTGCTACACTGGGCAGTGACTGCACCTTCACTCATGAGAGCCACCTTATTGCTAAGTAGATTTTTCAGGGACTCAAGCACACCATGATGTTTATGGCTATGGCCCAGAGCTGCACTGCTCATTTCTTTTGGAATCTGGGTTCCCCTTGGCTGCTCTTAGAAATAGCAAGGAGTGGTTCTCCAGTACCATAAGCTAAGCCCCTTATCCCACCTGCCCACACCTTTTCCTTCGTTTCAAGCGTTTCCGGGTCCACTTTGTACATGAAGATGTTCTCACTGCTGACATAATAGTCTCCTTTATACACAACGTAGTTCACACTGGCATTGTCACTTGGTTCTGAAACGAAATCCTGGAGTCGTACACAGCCGTTTAAGCTCACATCACATCATAGCAAGTTAGGTCTATTTGTTTAAACATGTCTATTTGCATTGACACTAATCCCTCTGACGGCTTAGAAATATCTCACTAATCTACAAAGGCAGCCAAGGGAACTGACTGCACAGGTGAGTTCAGCATAAAAGGACAAGGACTGGTTCTTGTGGAAATCACTGCAGTGGAGCCAAGATAATCTTCATACTTCCATACACCCTTTTTTCCTGACCTCTTTTTTCTCCATATCCCTCTCCCTTTCCTCCCTAGGCAAAGTCCTCTCCTCTGACAGCCTCATGAAGAGTGCCATGTTTGGTTTACAGTACTGGAAAGAAGGGAGTCAAGACCTGAAGCTAGAAGTTGGGCTGAGGGGAGGGCAGGGGTGCTGTTTTAATTACAGGGTGTGGATAGGTCATGCTGCTTCTTGCCTATTCTCTTTCTCTGTGAAACTGAGTCAGGGTGATGCCTTTCGAGAGCTACAAGTGCACAACAGCCAGAGCTGTTCTTGCTACTCCTTGGGGAGCTGGGACTCATTAGTCAGGTGGCCAAGAAGAGCTGAGGAAAAAGCAATTCCCCCACTTGAACACTGTGTGTGTGGTGAACACAGAGCCTGAAGCTGGTACAGGGAAAGCCTGGATGACAGACCTTCTTGTGGTAAGCAACAGCCTACATGTGTCAGTTAGGCCAAGGTATGTAGGAACAACCTGCTGGAGCTTGGAAAAGAAGATGGGGGATGTAGATAGTTCTGAAATTCATTGAGAGCTGGGGTGGGGAGCTAGGCAGACCAATGAGTGAAGGTGTGATCACCTCTGAAGAGAACAGATGACATGGCAGGAAAGGATCCATCTCCTCAGGGAAGATAAGAAGCAGAAGATGGTCACACACACGAGCAACAAGTTGCAAACTTGAGGTCTTAGTGGTTTTTCCACTTGGTTTTAGTGGAAAGTGCTTGCATTTAAACCTATTTCTTTCCTGACATACACAGAATCCTATAGGTAGTGGTACTTGCATTCCTCTGCAATACCATTTCTCACCCTACTCGTATCACCTCCTGCACCTCAGTACAGGAAGGGAAGGATTAGCCCACTTACCCTACAAGCTTAGCAAGGCAAGGTGTTTTAAGGGCAAAGCTATGTCTCAGGTAGAACAGCAGATTGTAATGCTCATTATGAGGATGACAGAGGGAGCTCTTTGGGGAAAGATCTCTGTTGGAAATTTGCAACAAACTCTGGAACAGAGTGAGCTGAAGTGGCATAAAACATTACAATGAATGTGCCTCTCCCAACTAAGCCTGACACCAACTCACATTTTGGTTGTTGTTGCTCTAAGGGGTCATCTTCTAAGAAAAACACGGGTTCCAAATAAGCCTAACGGACTCCCTCACATTTCCCTTTAAACTCAACCACAAGTTCCCCAAGAAAATCTCAGAACATTTCTTATTTCTTAGAAATCTTCTTACGTGGCATCTCAAAGCGTGACATGAAGCGCCCAAAGACACTCTTGCACGGGTCTGGCATTGCCAGCGTCCCAAATTCTGAGACCACGATGCGGTTGTGCTGGCTGTTAGCCAAGTAGGAGCTGCTCTGCAGAAACTTGCTCCGGTATGTCACTGTGCCATCCTCCAACTGGAACTGATGCAACAGGGCCATGCCATCAAACCAATGGTTGAATCTTAGAGATAAATAAGAGAACAAGAGTTGGGCACTATATGGTGTTTCTGCTAAACTGTTCCCTCTTGACTTTAGGTTTATTGTTGTTCGTGAAAAGCTAATGCCCAGATCCCATGAACACTTAAACATGCTTCTAAAGCAACTCACACAAATTCGTGCAAATCGACCTTACAAATCCTGCCCTGGATTTCAGAGTGCTCATGGGACGGACTTTTGTTAATGACAAAAGACTAGGAGTGTGGATGTTTTAATCCCCGGCTCTGTTCCCTCATTAGATCATACTGAGTAGGTCACAGCCTCTCTGTGACTCAGCTTCTCCAACCTTAATAAGTTAACCATGCCCCTATTTTCAGAGAGCCCACTAGGAGTTTCCAGATGAGGGAGCAACTGTTCTTAAAAGAATAATAACCAAAGCATTTCTTCCTTGCCTTACTTAAAACGAAACTACAAGGTGCTCCAAACAATGGTGAGACAGCTGGGGGGGTCCCCTTTAGGTTTAGGCAGAGCTCAGACCAGAATCATTTGACAAACTCACCAAACCTGGACTTACTTCTCCTCACCAAACTCAAACTTCCCAGGACCATTCCTCAGAAGATTGCCTTTAATCCATTTGGGAATGTGTCCTTTGACCTTCGCTGGGATGGGCTGAGGGGTCTCCTCTACCGTCTGTATTAAGGGCGAGATGCATTGCAGACCCTTGGGGCTGTGGAAGGTGATTTGCTCTTTTGATGGGCTGGGCAGGGAATTCTTTAAACCTGCAAAGAAAACAGTGAGAACAAAAAGCAGGTAACTAAGATTCTTACTTGAATAAACAGACAATTGCTAGAGCTTGAGTTTGGATGTCTAAGAGAATGGCACTCAGCATTCTGCAAGCAGCCAAGCTGTAGTGGTTATTCAAATTAAAGCTGTGTTCCCATAATACCCCATACATCCACAGGGAGCTGAAAATCCAGTGGATTTAACTCTACAGTGGTTAATCCATCAGAGACACCTGTTCTGCAGTCCAAAGGAGGTAATAAAATGCATGATGATAGGAAAGAACTTTTTTTTTTTTTAAATTAAAGAAAGCTTATGGTTGGAATTTATTTCAGTAAGTAACTGAGAGCAAGCAACATATGGGTATTTATTATAAGCATCTATGATGCTGCAAAAAGAAATCTGTTCCAGTGTGGGATGATATAAAGAGTAATGTTGAGGGGGGGAGCCCCAAAAATAGTTTCCCAGTGATTTCTGACAAGCAGTCTGCTGAAGAAAGAACAGAGAGGAGGTAGTCTTACTGTTGCAGACCAAAGCCACAGCAGAAAGACGTAATTGGGCACCTTGTAAAGCAGTGCATGGTGCCTTTATATGAGAAAGAAAAAAAAAAAAAAAGCAGCTGACTGGGAAGAACATCCCACAAGCTGACTGGGAAGAACATCCCACAAACTGACTGGGAAGAACATCCCACAGAACAACCCAGAGGATTTCCAGTGGACTACTCTAAATCCAGGCAAGCCATAGCTTGTTACACAACAAAAGTTACAAATGTGGTGTCAAAGAACCCAAAGTATTGGAGTGTTGGTTGTCAGACCCAGGCTGTCATGTTTTCTCTGCTCTGCACATGGAGGACTCTGCTATTGAAAGGTGTACAGGCCAGTTCTCAGACTCACTCACCAGCACTATCTGATTTCAGAGCAGCCCCCCCAGGAACATGGAAGTCCGGAAGAACACAAATGAAACTGAGCTGAAATAGCTTTACAGGACAGGACAACACAGATTAAACAGATTTACCTGACAAGTAAGAGCAGAAAAGGATAATTCCTGACAGAGCCTCTTGTTTGAATGCAATATCCCCCCTTATTAGGCATAGCATCAGGACAAAAGCATCAGGAAGGCATGAACTGATTGGAATGCTGTGTGCTAACAGCACACAGTTATTGGCTCCAGTAGCCTGGCTTGCAAAGCCTCATCAACACAAGGATTGTTTTAGCAATCCATTTAGCTGCAGAGGTGGATTTACTGAGAAAGTACACAGGCTGCTGCCTTCCCTTCCAAAGCTGTCACCTCCCCATCTAACACAGCCTTCATGTGCACAGTCAGGGGAGTTGCTTTGGTACACTGCTCCATCCTCACTGTAACACCACTGAGCCCTGAACTAAGCTAAAACTGAAGAAGATTTAGGAAAGGACAGTGTGGCATACAGAGATCCATTCCTGAACCAGGTCTAGTACAGATAAGACCACTCATTAAACCTAGTCCGGACTGATACTGAACTTCTCATTTTTTGATGTAACAATTTGTTCTGGTTTTCCTCATCACTTCCACCACTGCTTTTTCTAACCCACAATCTTTAATCCAGGGCATTAAGTGAAGCTGCTGCACAATTTACCTGTGAGCCTCTGAAACCATGTGTTCACATCTACAGAGGAAATTTGCTATCTCAGACAGGAGAATATCTGCAAAAGAATTTAGTAATCCTGCCTGAAATCGGATCTAGTTAGAATTCAACTAGTTAGAATCATCTCAAGACATAGTCTAGAAAGTGTCAGGCTATATACAACAAGAATGTGTAAGTTAATACCCTGTCCTGTCAGACCAGAGAGAAAGAAAGAAGCAGAGCAAGATAATGTACTATCTTTGATACCCAGATGAGTCAACCCAAAAGTTTCCAAAACCATGACAAGTCATCCGAGCTCAATTCTGAAAAGCCAGGAGGAAGGGAGGGGTGAGAGAGAAGGGAGAGGAAAAAAAAAAGCAGGTTTGCTCTGGTGAGTTAGTTTTGAAAAGATTCAGGACGAAAAACAGAAGACAAATTAAGCAATGACCTCCTCTCAACTCGGCACAACACAAAAAGATAGGTCTTTTACTTGTATTACGTGAACTGCCTCAGGACTGCAGACCACTGGTCTGATCTGGGAACAAGATGTTGTCCAGGAGCTCCTTAGGGACCATCATCTACAAAGCAATGCAGTGTTTGAGCAACGCAAGGGTGAGTGGGTGTGGTCAGAGGGATTCCTTGCAGCGACTTTATTCATTTTTCTAAGGAATTATTATCTGTGCAACCCGAGATCTGATCAGAAACAGCAGCAACAAACAACACAGGCTAATTAGCACATGGAACTAAGACCAGAAGTGCCTAGTGCAACCCATCTGCCCTGTCAGCACAGGAAAAGCTTGCATGCATTCCAAAAAAATCAAGCTGGTGCAATACATATTGTGCATCACAGCACAATAACAGAATAAACACAAAGGGAAACGTTTTGTTGCTAATCTGTGAGTCACCACAGCTGTGTTTAAAAAAACAAAACCAAACCAAAACCAGGAAAAAACCCCCACAAACACCGTGGCTGCACATCCTACACTTCTTCACTATTAAAAAATGATAAATCTGAATAAAGCCTAGCCTCCAAATTTAATCATAGTTTCATGCTAAAAACGTACATTTATCTGCACTGACTCTGACACACACCGAGCAGCTGGAACACAAACATGTCCTACTTGGATGCGCTGTTCATGAGCTGAATGAAGGTGTAGCACCTTCAGATAAGAGCTCAGGCACTTAAGCTTAATTTACTGCCACATCCAGCCACCTAAGACACCAATCTCTGCAAAAGGCAGACTGGTTTTTAATGTTGAGCAACACGTAAATAAAATTAAGTACTGATCCCAGCCTACACTCCAGGATGGAGGAACTCGAATACGCAGTAATCCAGAGGCACTGCAGTCCCAACGGAGCTTCCTGTGTTTGTTTGAACACAGTCCCTGAAAATCAGCACCAGACTACAACCTGCCATCTCAGAAATCTCATTTCTGGACTGTAATTTGCATTTTACCTCAACAGGCTTAAGATCTGAACTTCCTTTGGTACATCAGAGAAGAGGCGGTGCCAAATACAGCACTGTTATTTTTCCCCAAACCTTTTCTAAAGACTGTAAGCAATTACCACAGAATTATCACAGCCTGGCACTGTTTATGTGCTCTTTCCCTTCGAAGAGCCGTGTGCCATCATTCCTCTGCCTGTCAC
Organism: Podargus strigoides; assembly: GCA_028020825.1. Lineage (NCBI taxonomy): Eukaryota > Metazoa > Chordata > Aves > Caprimulgiformes > Podargidae > Podargus > Podargus strigoides. The sequence goes on from CM051646.1 coordinate 1,589,153, forward strand.
AAACTGACATCCTGGCATTGATTCTTTATATCCAGAAACAGTGGAACCAAGGACAAGGATCTTGAAAAAGTTTTTGTACAGAAGCAGCTACTCTACCTGCTTTGTTTGGGGTAGCAATGAATCAGACATTAAATTGTGCTTAACCAGCAATGCGTGGGACTGAAAATCTTAACAGTGGATGAAGGAAACACAGAAGCCATTTGTTATCCCTGGAATTGAAATCACATTGGATACAGTGAATCCACTTTGATTTTAACCTGCATATTCAAACCCAAGGCACAGGGACCACCACCATTTGTCTGCATGTGCAACTGCACAGTCTAATTATTGCTTGACTCAGAAGGACACCCAGGACCAGACTTGACTTTAGTAAACAGAATGCTCACAGTTGGTATTCTTCAAGGAAGGAGAATGAAGCAAGAATTCTCTTTTCCCTGAGGATTCAAGGGAATTTAGAATAACCACACAGCTGATTTGGAACCCCTCTGGCACAAGGTATGGGCCACATTATGGTCCCTGTAAATCAGAGATTGGAACAAGGTGAGCAAACCAGCTTTCCTCGTGCCCCCACTCTGAAGTTGCTGTGGCTGTTGATTGCCATCTGGACTCCAGCCTTCACCAGGGCTGAACCCCTCAGCTCACCTGAGTGTCCCACACCAATTTCTGAGGTTGTTGCACTTGCCTTGTGTCTGCTGGGAAGTCCCCGAACTTGACTCCGTGTTGCAGCTAGCCTCTTGATTTCCCATTGTCAGGGGCTCAGCCACCCAATTCCTTGCTGACAGGCAAAGAAGCAAAGAATATAAAAGAAGTGACAGAAAACACAGGGGAAAAGAAATGGAGAACAGGGGTGGAGAAAGGCGTGTCAAAGGGAGGTGAGGGCTGGAGCTGGTCCGACCCACAGTGAAGCAGCAGATCCTGGCGTACAGGGGGATTCCCCTGAGGTTCTCCCAAGGTAGGGAGATGCCAGGGGAGCAGAGAGATCCACCAGGAGCTGACAGCTCTCGCAGCAGACACTGAGGAGGCCTGGGCATTGCCAGGACAACAGCAATCTCGCCCCAGGTCCCCTGCTTTTTATAGAAGTGGTGTAGGGAGCACTGGGAACAGTGCACGGGGCAGCAGTTTGCATGCAAGGGTGGTGAACCTCTGCCAGCTCGACCAGGGAGCGATAGTATCCCCCTGGCAGAAAGCTCTGGGAGGAGGGGAGCAGGTTGAGCAGGAGTATCAGGGAGTGCAAGAGAGAGACAGACAACTGCTATCACATCCTACCTTCCTTGAGGCAGGCAGGATGCATGATACGGAGCATTCCCTGTCCTCCCTCTGCAGGGCTGGACACACAACTTAAAGGATTGCAGGCAATGGTGACAAGTTCCTGCCTGGCACAGAGGGTGCAAGAGGTAGCCTCACTACAACCAACTGTTCGGTGTTTGTAGAGAGCAATCTCACAACACTTACCCTAGAAAGGCACTATGAGCAACTGGTGAGCTAGGAAAATTTTGCTGGTCTCATAGGAAACTTATCTGATGGAATAAACTTTATTCACACTTTTTTCTTTTATTATCACTGCTTCACCTGAACAAATAATAGAGGAGTTTCTTTTTAATGACTCAACATTCTCCCCTTTTAGTTAAATTGAGAGAATTCTATATATATCAGCAAGCTTTTTAAAGAAGATCTTAGTAAAAGCCAGGGAAAATCCGTACTTTTCAAAAAGATACAGAAAATGAGGCAATGAAATTTGCAGGCTTTTCATGTCACTCAGGTAATCAAGACAAGAAACATAGCTCTATGCAGTTCAGCTACAAAGCATAATGAAAGAGGTAGAGTGCAAGAGAATTCAATCTAGGAGAGAACCCCAGTTTACAAAAGATTCTACAGTTGTTGCAATCCGATAGCAGATCAAAATAACAGCATACATTTATGGATGTAGGCTTGTTTCCCAGCAGGAAAGTACTTCATCACACCCTGAAATGCTAATATACATTGTTATATATAATATTCCCAATCCTAGACTTATTATTTAGTCATTCAGTTTGCATTAATTGCTCTGCCTCTGAATTTTCTGTCTTCCTTCTCACAGATGTAGTTGATGCCGTACACCAACTCAGTAACGTGCAGATAAAAAGAAACCTCCTGGTTCATCCCTAAACTTGTAGCCATGGATGTGTTCTGGTAGCACAATAAAGCAGGACTGAGAACCTTTCAGATCTTTGGATATCACAGAAGGAAACCTTTGATTCTAAAGGGGAGGAAACCACCACCACCACCACCACAAAGCAGAGATTCTGATGGATTAAGTCACAATCGTTATTGGTGCCGATTTTCTGATAAAATATCACACTCTCCTAGACAAAAAAAGCCCTCCAGTTGTGCAATGATGGCACAAACTGCAGAGTCTGGTGGTGATACAAAGTCCCTTGGAGTAGTTCCCACTTGTATGTTCAGATCAAAGATTCCGGAATGTCTCTGCTCTGAACAATCCTCTCCCTTTCACCGCAGGCTCCCCTGCAGAGAAAATCTGCTGCCTACGAGTTTTCCAGCTCTAAACCAGCCGTATCTGCTAGTAATCCCAGGAAATCTGTGCAGTGTACTTGCCTCACCTGTTTATCATTTCAATAAATAAATAACAGAGAATCCCTGGCTTCTAGCAAACATTTCACATTGCTTAGTTCCTAATTTCTGATCAATAGAAATGAAATTGCTCTACCGACCTGTGTCAGCTCTTAACGGCAACACAAAATCCCTTTCCAAGGTGATGGGATAGAAGGATCTGTTTGTTTACGCATTTTACCTGGGATGAATTGCATCAAAGAGCAGAGGAAATGCCGCAAATTAGCAAGCAGGAGGCTGATGGCAAACAAAAGGATTTTGGAAAACATATTCCTCTCAGGAGAAGGCATCAGATGGGTCGGAGATGATCAGGCAAGGTATGAGTGCCAGGATGGCAGTGTGCATCAGCACTGATGGATCTGCTGGAGAGCGCTGCCTGACATCATCATTTCAGAATAAAAGCCATGCAAGTCCACCCTAGCAGGGCAGGATGAACAAGCCTGATGAACACTGCACTGCTGCAGCCGCGCCAGGCAATCGCAGGGCATGGGGAGACCTGTCTCCAGCCCGAGCAGCTCCGCAGCCCTCGGACTCTCAGCAGCTCGGCCAGATGAGTTGCTGAAGTGCCAAGACAGTTAAAGCATACCTTACCCTGGTGGGAAAAATGCTTTATCGCTATTTGCCAGTGGTAGCTGGAGAAATCGGAATAAATGGGAGGAGAGGAGATGTATCCATGTACTGAGGTAGCCAGGCATCAAGTCAATTCTTTTAAAAATTCTCATCACCTTGTCTTCTCTTTTTCACCTGTCAAACATACTTTTTCTTTGCTTTCTTTCAAAATCTGAGTAATCATTTTGCACCTCAGGGCTTTAGGAGTATTGGTCACCACACCAGGTGAGACCATCCGATCAGATAGGGGAGGACCAGTGACAGGCTGTGCTCTGCTGTTACAAACAGGGACCTTAAAGGGACCCCTTCCTTCAGGGTGCCCAGAGGAATCCCTCCTAGCTTACTGCCGTTTGACAAATGAGCTGTTTTCTCTAATGTCCTTCTTCTAAATCATTTGGGACAATACGGAACAAGCAAGGCTTGAAGCAGGTCATTATAGGACACCACCAGGGCTGCCTGGCACTAAACAGGAGTATTTCTTTCACTGGCTTTTTAACTCATTCATGTAGCCCCTACCTCCAGATTGCTCTCATTTTTATAGAGTATCAGGCAGGACAGTGTCAATCGTGTCACATGGAGCTGTGTCCCATCTGTCCTTTTTCCATATTCAGTCAGCTACTCTGACAAAGGAATTTCTAGTTTTAATGTATTGTTCTCCAGGTGATTATAAAGCCATTGTTAAGAAATTTACTTCAGACTCTCTACAGGATGGGAGATAGGCTGATTGATCTGATTCTTCTCTGGCTATTCGCCCTGATGATGTAAAACACACTCTGCTCTTTGCCAGTGCTGCCTGCATCACCAGGTTTTCAAAGACAAAACATAAAGATTCCATGATTAGCAAGACTGAATCCTGATGACTTCTAGACAGAATGTCATGAGCCTTAAATACCTCCATTACCTACTCAGTTTGGTCTTTTTCTATTACGATCCACATCCCTACATCTCTGCTAAAAGACAGTTTCATTTTAAATAAACAGTCACAATTAGCCTTTTCTCAGGGAAGAATTCTCTTTGCTGAATACCTAAGCTGTCTCTGCATTATCTGTTATTGTTAGCTTTTAGATAATTAGAAGAGTAATGAGAGGAACTGTGTTAGTTTTTCATCACTTACACTTTCCAGGCTGTGGAGGTGCTCACAGCGAGCTCAGAAATGCAAAAAAACCTCAGACAAAAATCCCCTTGACTTCAAGAGGGTCAGAACATTGTCCAAGATGTTTCCACATATTTTTAAAAAATCCATTTATATTCTGTTACTGATCTGCCATCTTAGACGTTCTTGTTAACTTACTAAAAGGCACTGCAGCTTAAACCACAAGAGGAGAAGCTCAAACAAAACGTAGTTTACCCGCTGAGCTTTGCTGATCAGATTTGGCAGCTTTAAAGCCAATTAATTTTCTGTTCAAACCTCCTTCAGTAAAACTGGAAAGCGGATAGTGATGGGATGGGTGCCAGCTGGATTTCATGTGTAGCTCATTCCCCAGAGGCAGAACGAAGGAGCTTTTAGTTTTACACCAGAAAAAGAATAAAAAACTTGGTTTGTTTCTCCCAATATTGAAATACATGAGAGGCAATCAGTGCAGAAACATCATTACCAGGGTAGATAAATTGTAGACAAATAGGAAAAGAGTAAAATTTCATTTTCTAATGTTTTAGAAGAAAAAAAAGAGTACGTAATGTGTATTCCCATACAGAAAGATATTGAGTGAAACACTGAAGGGCAGCCAACAGTAAAACACACTACATTTTTAGCCAGCAAAGTAATTATGGAAGGCTCCCTTTTAAACAGGAAAAGATTTATGTATGAAAGCAGCCAGTAAGTGGATATTTCCATTGCTGAAGTATTTTTTAACTTCAAAAGAGACTGGTTTATTTTCAACGGATGCTTTAAACTTTCTGAACTTACCATTTCAAGCTGGAAATTTACAAAGCTACATATTTTACTCATTCTGCTTGGTCAGTGTTTATTTTTATATAAATCCTCACATAGATTCATGCAGCAAAACCAGAAGCTTTGTTGCTCTTAGCAATTTAAAAACCATTTTTTAAAACACCTGTTTCAAAATCTTACAAAGCTTTGAGTGACTTCCCTTTAACAAGCACAACCACACTGCTCATCATCTCAGCTAGGTTACTATGACCACACTTATGGACTTTACTTTTAAATATCTCTTCAAGTTCTAAAGTCTCCAAAGAGATCCCACTCTAAATTATAACATGTAATGACAACCCACTGCATGAGAAATCACTGTAATGAGACAAGAGACATCATTTAGAGAGGTCTTCAATTTAACTGAACTTGAATGCCAGACTAAGAAACTTAGATTATGTGATCAGACAGTTTTCTAAGTTCTGCTTCTTAATAATACTTAATCCTAGAGCCTAAGGTTTGCAACTTGGATATATTAGCTCCATAAACTAGATCTAAATGATCTAAATCCAGGTGATCTCAAAAGGTTGCATCATTTTCCCAAGCACAAACAGATAAAACGCTGCAAGCTTCTGACTTCAATAACACAGATATTTAACAGTAATGAAATCTGTGTAATTTGTCTTTAAAAGGCTTACATAAATAACTATAAGGTAAAATTCTCAATTCAGAAACTTCATAGATGACAATTTTAAACTCTGCTTTTTGTCATCATTAGAGATGATCGTAGGTTTTATAAACACTGAGCACAATATTCTAGAGAATTTAACTTCCAAAATCTTCTTCTCTTTTTCCTCCCACTTTCTTCTGTTTCAATAGCATTACCAAGACCAATTACAAAACAAGATGTGATTGTCAGGAAAAAGTAAGAGACTGGTAAAATATGATGTAGAGTAGTGGCGAAATTTTTGAATGTCTTTAGGTGCTAAAGATGCAGATAGGCACCTTATGGGATTTTCAAAAATTCTTAAGTATGTAAGGCGCTTACATGCTTAGGCACTTTGACAATCCTGCTAAGTACATATCTGCATCTTTAGGCATCTAAATACTTTGTGAAATCTCACTCTGGATGTCCAGTTTCTCTCACTTAGTTTTAAATAGCATCAGTTTGACACACAGCACATTTACTCGTGACTTTTAGCTAAGAACAGGAGGAAAGGAGGACTGATTAATTCTGAAAGGATTTAAAGACAAAATTAATACAGTGTACTGGGATAAAGATATAAACATATCTTATGCTAGCAACAGGACTATCTAGCACCTTTCTTTATTACATTAGCCTCACAATTTGTACAAATGATGCTTTGTACATTTCATGTTTCAGCTTTTCTTAACAGAGTCAAATAACCAGAAAGAAAAAGTGCTCAAAAAATTCCATAAGCATCCTTAAATAAACTGGATATACAGAAAACAATACTGATGCATCTAAATAACAAAATAATACAGAATTACACTGCTTTTTTATGTTAACATTATCTAGTTATTAGCCGACATTACCAGCAAAGTTTTGATGATGTGCTTTGCATGTTTATATCAAAATGGCCTTTGTTTCATTTGAAAAGCTGTAAAAGTATTAAAATATAATTTCAAATTAAGAATTTATAACTCTTTATACATTTCCCAAAGTGGCATTCTTAACAGAACTCTCCTATTTCTAAGATGATATTTTCAATCTATTTATATCCTGAGACAAAATGGAAGTAAGATTGCAAGCACATTCTACTAAGATTTTAGCACCAAAACATTTTCTACAGTAGAAAGAAAAAAAAAAACAACAAGAAAATGGTTAATATGAAATAATCTGTGGTCCTTTTCCACTTACAGCGCAAAATTCTATGTTTCTGTACTATACTTAAAGCCAAGCAATGCAAAATTCATTCTACTTTCTTTTTCAAATGCTTCCAGTATTTCCTAGGGATGGAAGCGTAGGGACAGCCTAAGAGATGGGTAAACAAGTTTAAAAAAGAGATGTTTTAGTGTCTTAATCCCTTGGAGTCACAGGATTTAAAATGGATATTTAGTATTGTTTTTTACTACCACTACCCTATGTATTACATCTACTTATTTGAAAATAAGCTGCTGCTTAGGTTGTTGAAAGTTTCCTGAACTGCTAGAAATATTTGCATATGACATTTACGAAACACTCATCGCAGCAATCATAGTTTAGATTTTAATACATAAAGTATACTACAAGTTTTGATCTGCATTTCTGCAATTTAACAAACTACATTTAGCTTTGCAGAGTATTCGCGATCATGGTGAATCTCTGTTTCAGACTCTCCCTTTTCTGTTTTAAGTGGTCTTCTACGGTCCTCGCTTCTTTTAAGATTCCATCAAGTTCTTGGACATAAGAAGCATCCATCGCTGCTCTCTCACTTAATTTAAAAAATCTGTAGTTAAAATCAATACTAACACCATTAACTTTCTTACTACATAGAACTTCTTTTATGCTTTTCTTAAAAAGTTGTTGTTTATCAATAGTCAGTTTCTGACCAAATTAGTTCTCTGTTGTAACAGAAAACAGCATTTTTATTTCAAGATCTTTGTCCGATAGTTTTTGGTACTAATTTCTCTAAACTGCAGCCACAGTAATCTGTTTTACTTAGAGAAGTTACCAAAGTGCTGTAAAAATAGGACAGAGTGAACTTGCCTTAAAATGTGAGCATATTTTGATAACAAGTTCATAATTTCTTTGTTCATCTCTGTTAAAAGAAAAAAGTAATTTTATTTAAACATCCGAATGAATTTTCATCTCAACATCAAATTAGGTAATTACATAGCTATTTTCAGTATATTTAATACGTCACCGTTTAAAACTTTTTCCAGTGGTTCAGGTTTGTACTGGGACTGCGAGCCCTCAGAAAAAGCCAAATCTGTTTTGTCAAGGGAAGACAACTGAGGATTTTCTGCAGCTTCATTCTAATAACAGAGCACATAAAAAAACCACAGGTTCTAGGACTTCAAACAAGCTTAGCATAGATACAGCTTAGGTAAAAAAAAAATGAGGAGTTTTAAAAAGATCTTGAGAGACTGTTTTCAGAGAAAGCACAAGTGTTGATGGCTTCACAGCATCAACATCATCCATCGCGACCAGGCACAGCATCTAGGGGAGAGGGTGGGAAGCACCAGCTTCACCTCTTTGCTTATGTCAGTGAAAGCTGGTGGTGCACCTCAGGAGCTCACTCTCAACAAGTCCTCCACAACTGTGCTGCAGTGCATACCCCGTTCCGTGGGTAAGGGGAATTTTAGTCTCCTCAGACAAGAAATTCATGTGTTTCCCCTCATCTGCATAAACTGAGATGGAGCTCCCTGCCCTCTCTCAGCAGGAACCCATGGCAACACCAGAGAAGGACGTGGGCATGGGGGGGCTGCATTGCTCCCCCAGGTCCAGCTTCTCCCTCCCTCACACAGCACTGCTCACCTCCATCTCTTTTTTACGTTTATTTCTATTTTCATCAGGTTTTTGTGTGTTGCTCGTCATCTTGCCTGATAAAAAGGTACAAGGTGGCATTTGGTTAAGAGGTTATCTCATGCAACTGGAAAAACATATCTATAAAAAAACATCTAAAACCTGTCCCCAGCACTTCTGTGAGCTCCTTGCTCTGGAAAGCAGCTCGCTGGAGGGAGGCAGCGCCCCAAAGCACAGCGAGAGCACAGACGGGGCCTGGGCAGGGCTGGGGCTCACACCCAGGGGTGCGACGTCGCCCTGGGGCTGCCGAGGCCAATGCTGCCTTCTCCAAAAGGGACCTGTCCCTCCCCAGCGCCCCCCGCCCCTAAGGGCAGCGGGACCTCATTCCTTCCCCTCCCCAGGCCCCTCTCCTCAGGCGGGGCCGCGCAGGGCGGCGCAGGGCCCAGCGGTGGATGGCCGCTGGCCAGAGGGAGGCCGCGCTGGGGGACAGGCGCTCCCCGCTCCTCCCGCGGGCACCTGAGGCAGCCCAGAGCCCACCCTGGGGCGCTCCCCGGCGCCTTCCAGCCCTGGCCTTGCCCGGGGTGCTGCGGAGAACCAGCTCCCGGGCAGGGTGGGAGCCCCAGCCCACCCCTGCAGAGCCCGTGGGCAGCCAGGCCCGCCGCTGGACGCCCGGGGAGCCCCGGAGCCCCTCTGCGAGGCTCAGCACTCAGCTCCCAGCAAAAAAGCATTTCATCCCAGTTACGTCTTGGAGTTCAAGCATGACAAGGCTAACTGCAGCTATTTAAAGTGCTGCGCTGTCAGCTCAAACAGATCCTGAGACATGATGAATAACGCCACTAAAATCGGACAACTGCCAAGACCCAACTTTTTTTTTTCCACCCCCCCAAACGATGGAAAATAAAATTGCGTTTTCCTTATGTTGTGCTTCGCTTCTGTACTGTGCTTCCCTCGGTTTCATCAAGAGATGAGTCAGATTATGTGATGAGGTGGCTTGCTTTTAACGGGAAGAAACTAGACAAAGTGATCCCGGAGAGATCTGCCACTCCCACACTTCGTGTTGGTCGCCAAAAGCATTAAACACTACATCAGGTTCCTGCTGTCCTAAATCCTGGCTTCGTTAGCTGCAGTGAACAAAAATCACTGCGAGACTTGAAGTCATATTGGAGTAAAGGATTTTTTTCCTCTGGGTTTTCTTGCATTTTATGTTTTGAAGAGAAGAAAGGATCTTAACCTTACATGTGTTATCCAAACAGGCTATGAAAGTGAAAACTCAGGACAAGAAATGAAACTGATGAAAGAACAAGAACTAAATACTTCCCCAAAATAGAAACAATATTCAATATGCTGCCATGGCCCACTTCATTAAATTATCAGAAAATGTTAGAGATTTTTATGTTATTAGCAGTACTACCTAAACATTAAGAAACAGATATGAAAGAATACTCTAGGAAAATATTCATAAAGTGTTTGCCTAATTGAATTACCATATGTTAAGATGTTTTTATTAAAAGACCATCTGAATTAAAATAACTGAAACATCTGAACTCTTTTATATCACTTTCAGTACCTCGTGGATGCAGTAGTCTGTGGAGAAAGCTCGGACTAAAAGTATAAAAAAATATCTAAGCCATTACTCCAAAAGTAGTTCTAGTTCCTTTAAGACTGGAAATATTAAAATGTCAGGAGAAATAAAAGATTAAGACTTTCAATAGAAGCTACTGTTATGAGTTAGACCTTGTACATATTTATATTTATAAGGACCAGACTAAGTGAAGAAAATGCGTTTTATTCAATGTGCTGAATGATCTAATTGAATTTTTAGGATCTCAAAGGTTGACAAGAAAGACCAAGTCCTCCTTCCTGATATTTTTAGCCTATTGACATTCTGTACAAAACCATTAGTGCCAGCAGTTAATACAAATTAAACAATGTTGGCTGACTGGCATTGGTTTTGGTGCTTTTGCATAAATATCAGTACCAAGTACAATATTATTTAATATTTCACTAGTGATCTGAATGTAAATTGAAACTTAATGAGAAAAAAAATGACTAAATGATAAATAATTATTACAGCATTTTTTTAATAAAGATTAGTTTTTGCAGTGAAATCAGAAGCTAGGTATCTGGGAACAAGAAATGCAAGCAGTATCACCCCAGTGGGGAACTCTCCTGAATAAAACTCTGGTGCCCAATTTTTAAAAAAAAATGTTAAAAATTAATTGGAGTGAAGAAGAGAGATGTGAATATTATTTTGAAGCTGAAAAAAATTATTCAGAGGTAGAAACTTAAAGGGCTGAAGCTATTTATTTTAGTTGAAAAAGACCAAGAGGCAATTTGATCATACTTCAGAGGAAGGAACTATTCGTTACGAAATGACTATCAGGAAAACATACAGAAATGGGTGACCAGAACCAGAAGCCAGTTAAAATTACAATGATTTTTTTTTTTCCCCCCCATAAGAACCAGCCATTCAGATAAAGTACCAAGAGGAACAGTAGAATTACAGTTGTTGTGTATAGAAATCAGTTAGATATCGGTGTTTAAATTGAATCTGGCTCTCTCTCTGGTATACAGGTTTAGGTAACACAGCTCCACACATGTACTGAATGCCATGTAACAAAACAGGAAGTTAAAAGGGGATGCTATAAATATTGCTGTCTGATTGGAATTCAGTCAGTGCGAGTGTCTGTAAATATACACCTCTTACTGAAAGCAGTAGCTATCAAATATCTATTCTAGTTTGTGGAGATTTTACTCTGCTGCTGAATTCTCAGTTCTTTTAAAATTCTTCTGAATCAGTCTCATTAGTTTCTTTCAATAACTCATTGGTTTTGTTTGCCTTAACATGTCAGTGAATTACACTGCTCCCTGTGGGTAGAACAGTCAAAAACCCATGGTTATTAGTAAAATGGACAGTATTTTTATTTTTAGGATTATTATTTCAGATGAGGTAGAAAGATGCGCCTTTGACCTCAAAATTGTCTCCCTATTTTTATGATACAGGCATTAAACCTTCCTTTGAGCCTCTTCAGTTGACCCACTGAGCTACACAGCCCTAATGCTTTGCTAGCCAGCATTACAAACAGAAAATCAAGGCACAGAGATCCCAGTTAACACTGCCAAGCTCTACAAACTATACAAAATAGTGGTTAATTAACCATTCCCCAGTTCACTTTCCTGTTTTTTATGGCCTTTGCTGTCCCATCACTACACAGTGTTTGCCATTGCAGTTAAAACAACATTTGCTACGTTAAGCACTACACAGCCACCAAAGGCAGCACTTACATTCTGAAAAGCATCACAGTGCACAGCTCCAGCAGTTAGGTGTGAGTAACAGCTAAGGCCATTTTATTTACCTGCAATTACTACACACCTGGGAAACAAATTACAGCTGGTAAATTAAGAGCTATCTTAATCTGGCTTCAAGTACTAGCTACAGGTTCTGACTGGCTGTTTCCCTGAGAGGAGCCTAAATTCCTCTCCTGATGTACAAAGGGATGGAAGATAATTTGCAGGTTTCCCACCAGTTGTATATCCCTTGCTATTCTTGTTATAAAGAGCTGGATACACGCAGTGTGGTTTCAGTCCTGAACTGGCTTCCCCCCAAGGCAGGCGCAACGTTTACGGGCAAACGTGCAAGCTCGTGCAGAGGGGAAATGCAGGCTCTGACAGCGAGTACCCGTTTCAAAACTGCTGCCTGGGACTTTATGGACCAAGCAACGGGACTGCAACGTGCTGGTGTAGAAACAAGATGTGTCGTCTGGCAACATCTGTGTGAGATAAAGGGAGTCGCAAAAAACTTCCTTTGTAACCTCAGATTTGCATGATTTTCTTTCTCCACCGAGGAGGGGAAGTGCCGCAGAATAAATGCAGACGTAGGCAGATATCTTGGGAAAGAGTCCCAGTTTCCTCTGTAGCTTCTTCAGTCGGCTTATTTTGTCGTACAGTGATGCAAGCCGCTATAAAATCCCCCTCCCTAGATCGCCCCAACAGCCACCACCTGCTGCAGCCAGCGGTCGCTTTCCTCCCACTTCGTAGGCACGCATGAAGGTGACACGGCAGTGACGCTCGCCCCCGGACAGCCTTAACGCCCCTATATAACTCAGGACTCTTCAGCTCCTCGGCTTTCGGCTCCCTCGGCCCAGGTACCCATGGAGGGGAGCGGGTGGGATGGCGTCCTGGGGGTCAAAGGGGTGGGCTCTGGCTGCGGGAGAAAGCGCTGGCGGTCTCCGCCCCGCGCTGCCCGCGTTCGCCCTTCCGTCTCGCATCGTTCGCTGCAGCCCGCCGAGGAGCGAGGTAGGACCACCGCTGCCGCTCTGCCCCCACCCTGGGGATGCAGCAGCAGGGCAGATGCGCGGGAGCTGGCTGCTCGCCTGTCCCAACCACTCAGCTCGAAACTCCCGGGACCGAGTGCGTCAGGCGGAGGGCCCTGCACTGCTGCCTCCAGACATGGAGCAGGGGCTGGGGCAGAGCAAGGCAGCCCAGCCAGCACTGGGGCATGCTGTTCCCTGCGAGGGGAAGGCTCCTAGCGCATTTGTGATGTGGGTGGGACATCCCGCTGTGGCACCGGCAGCTGTCCCTTTCTTGTGGTTGCAGCAAGCGGCAGAGCCTTGCTCTCCGCGGGGTTGGTGATGGAGGGCATCCCCGAGCTGCACCACAGGCAGGCTGTGGGCAGCAGCCCATCCGCTGGCAGCTCCACGCCGTGCCCCGTGGTACCCGCGCTGCCCCGGGCTCCGCTCCAGCACAGGCACCGAGCGGGGTGCGACCCGCTGGGATGCAGCCCCGCTTTTCTTCCCTGCATCGCTGCTTCTCCGCAGGCGAGTCAGTACCCGCCACCTCAAACAGCCAGCTAAAAACTTCTTGTAGCTTCCAACGTAAAAGATCCGACCATCTTTTACTACACATCAGGGGAAGAAGTGTAGTCATTTTATGTGTTTTACCCATTAAATGAAGGGCCACATTTCCCTTTAACCTTTTATCAATGAGTCCTGCCTGTGCCTTCCCCTCTGCTTTAGAATATCAGAGTAGTCCTTGCCTTACTGGTTTACTTCACTCCATATGAGGCCTGCACAGTTTGGTGGAGTGGTATTTCTCATTTCAGAGGCTTGGGTATGCACATTTGGAACCAAAGATGCAGTCCTCTGCTATAAACCTGAGATCATTTTAAAATAAAAATATTTTAGTGCTTCTTTCTTAGAATGATTCCTTGAATGGCACTGCCCCACTAGCAGTAAAATTCACCTGTCTGGCTCTTAACTGTGTGAGGCTGAGGTATGAACACAATTATTCTTCTGGAGTTCTTGGAGGGGGTTGTGTGTTGCTATTAGTTCTAAATTAACCCTGAAGTGTGTAGAACAGAGGCTGGAACCTCTCGGGTGCAGAAGCTGGCTGGTTCATTTTTGTCAAATGACTGTTGTTATTCAGAATTCAACCTAAGTTAAAATAAAGTTAAAACACCATAAGCGAATCATTGCTACTGCAAAATAAACTACATCCCAGCTTCTCTAGGAACCTATACAATTCCAGCTCAAGGTGCAAAAGGTACAGGCCTTTCCAAGGGGCACTCAAAGGTGGGCTAAGCTTTGGGTATTGTGGTGGTTTAGACCCTGCCGGGACCCGAGACCACGTTGCCAGTGCCCCTCCTCCACCCTCGGATGGGGACAGGACAGGGAGTAAAATACAAAGTCATGCTTGACCAACCTGACAGCCTTTTGTGAGGACATAACCCGGTGGATAGATGATGGTAAAGCAGTGGATGTGGTCTACCTTGATTTCAGTAAGGCACTTGACACAGTCTCCCCACAGCATCGTCACAGCCAAACTGAGGCAGTGTGGTCTGGATGACTGGGGAGTGAGGTGGATTGGGAACTGGCTGAAGGCAAGAAGCCAGAGAGGTGTGGTCAATGGGACAGGGTCTAGTTGGAGGCCTGTATCCAGTGGAGTCCCTCAGGGGTTGGTACTGGGACCAGTGCTATTCAATATATTCATCAACTATTTGGAAGAGGGAACAGAGTGCTCTGTCAGCAAGTTTGCTGATGACACAAAACTGGGAGGAGTTGCTGACACACCAGAAGGCTGTGCTGCCATCCAGAGAGACCTGGACAGGCTGGAGAGCTGGGCAGGGAGAAATTGAATGAAATATAACAAGGGCAAGTGTAGAGTCTGGCATCTGGGGAAGAACAACCCCATGTGCCAGTATAAGTTGGGGACTGAGCTGTTGGAGAGCAGCGTAGGGGAAAGGGACCTGGGGGTCCTGGTGGCCAGCAGGGTGACCATGAGCCAGCAATGTGCCCTTGTGGCCAAGAAGGCCAATGGCATCCTGGGGTGTGTTAGAAGGGGGGTGGTTAGTAGGTCAAGAGAGGTTCTCCTCCCCCTCTACTCTGCCCTGGTGAGGCCACATCTGGAGTATTGTGTCCAGTTCTGGGACCCCAGTTCAAGAAGGACAGGGAACTGCTGGAGAGAGTCCAGCACAGAGCCACAGAGATGATGGAGTGGAACATCTCCCTTCTGAGGAAAGGCTGAGGGAGCTGGGTCTCTTTAGCTTGGAGGAGACTGAGGGCACCCTGACATGACATCAGCACGGTATGGAATAGCCCAGCTATAGCTCCCTCCCAACTGCTGGGGAAAATCAACCCTGTCCTATCCAAACCAGGACAGGTATTTTGGAAGTTCTGTCTTTTACAGAGGGAAACCAGAAAGATCAATCTGTGCAGGCTTAATATTTATGGCTTGATGGCCAGTAATGGGGTGCTTAACCCAGTCTTAGCCACTTCCCTATTTGAAAATTAGAAACAGAAAATCAAATGGCTGTGTAATAGTAAGATAATTTTTGCAGGCCTAAGTGCAGAGAACTACTTTGATAAAGTATGTTCATAGAGCTATTTATTAGCATTCTCATAGAAAATAGTAATGAGTTAATATTTATTCCTGTGTAACACTGCATCAGTCAATGAAAAAGTCTGTAAAATAACAGAACTTGAAGGATGCTCTGTGTCATTCTAAATAATTACAAAAGGCAACAGATTGTTTTAAAAAGCAATTTTTCAATGGGTAGTGAAACGTGACAGCCCTGTTACAGTATTGTGCACTAAAAGAGAACTAGCCCAAGAACTCTCTTGCCTTACAGAATAAGCAGCATTGTTCTTAACTCTGAATCCTCTTCATGTGCTCTTGGCAGAGTGAAGATGAGTGGTGAAGAGATTCTTGTGTGTGCAGTACAACTTGGAAAAAATTTCTGCCTCTATTTTGAAGGTAATTACTGCCCACGGCTGAAAGAGAGACAGTCTTCTTCCTGCATAGATCATAAACTGATACACAATTCAATCTTTTCCTTGGGCTGGCACCCCTGGTTTTGTGGAATCCTGTTTCACACACACACACACATGACCTCAGAGCAGTTACAATCCCCATCCACTTACAAGAATGACAGTTCTTAGATCGTGGAGCCAGGCTGTTCACTACATGCCATTCATTCCTTGTTGTAAGCTTAAATTGACCTGAGCTGCTCACCCTTAAGTAACCCTAAAACATTTTGCATGCCTCTTGGTTTGGTGGTAACTCCAGTTCTCAAATGACTGGTGGTTTCATCATTCTGTTGAGTTGGTTACGCTCACAAAACACACTCTGTAGTTAGAACAGCTCAGCTTGGCGAGGGAGTGATACTGGGGAGGGCAACTGGAAATGCGTAGGTGGCTGGCTGGCTGGCTTCCAACCTTGTACAACAAAACTGGGGAGAAAGTGGTTTCTTTTGTGAGGGCAGAGCTTAATGTTGTTTTTTTTTCTTTCCTTTTTTTTTTTTTTCATTGCTCACTTGGAACCAAGATGATGATGGTAAGCTGAAAGCTCATCATTATTCAATTTTACCTGAACTAACTGCTCACACTTACTAACCCACCAATGCTTCGTGTGTCTTAGAGAACAAGTTTTCAAACTGATAATGGCTGCTCTAAGAAAGGAGAGCTACAGCTCACCTTCTCCTTCTGACGTTGCTTTATTTCCTCCTAAGGTACATGGTAGTGGCTTCCCCAGCAGAAGGATCCCTTAATGCAATTCCAATTGTTGAGCAAAAGAGAGAACTATTGCTTCTGAACTCTCATTAACAAATACAGTAGCTTCTCGTGCTTATACACAGAGACTGCTGGGAAATGCTTCTGTCTTGCCTGGATTGCCACAAACCAGAGGTGGAAATAATGGCACAGCCTCTGTTTTGTTTGAGATTGCCATTCTAAGAATTTATCTCACCTGGTATCCTTAATGACAAAATTAAGCCAGTAACAAACTGTTAAGATTTGAGGAGATTACAGCCAAAATATTTGACCCTCTTTGCTTAATATTTCTCCAGGGCTGGAATGCGATGCCTTTTGTAAGGAAAAAATTCTCCAGCAAGTCCTTCGAAATGTAAATAGCCAGTTACTTGTGGTTCGACCAGATCTAAACATGGCAGCTTTTGAAGATGTGACAGATCAGGAGATGAAATCTGGTACACCATTTTCCAAATGTATACGAGAACTGTTGCACTGTTTCTTTATTCTAGGTGCGCTTGTAATCGCTGACTCTAAATGATGAGACTGAGAGTAAAGACTTAAAAAACCCCTTAAATTTGTGAGAATAAAGCTAAGCTAAGAGAGCTGAAATTTTGTCTCGTGCATTGGTAAGGGAGCAGATTCCTGGATTAGACTGATGCTGCAGGATGTCCCATGTAGAACAGGGCTGCTAAGATTTTTGGTTAGCTCTGATCACAAACTAAGTTGTGATGTCTTTTTTGTGTCTCTCTGTGTTGGATTACAAACAATAATTTTTAAGTTTAAACAGATAATGTATTTAGCACTAAAAGCTCTTGCTTTCTTCTACCAGCAGTAGTTAACAACGTACTTACGGGTTTGGCTTTGATTTTTTTGGAGCAATTCATTCAGAACTGTATTTGTTGAACATATTTACAATCGCATGTGCAGATACAATCTGGTTCACAGATGACTACTGACAAATCCAAATCTCACTTCATGCATGCACATAAAAGGATTTGAACATCCTAGCCATACTAACTGCTAACTTCACATGCTTTCTTGTAAATTCAAAATCTTGGTTACTGAATGATTGTAGAAAGTCAAATATGTGCTACCAGCAGTCATGAAAATTCAAGTCCTGGCTCTCCTGTCAGGTAAAGTATCCTGGGAAGACAGCAGCTACAAGTGGAATAGTAAGATATAATATGGTGAAGTGCAGCTCTCTCCTGAGCAGACTATTAATAATAAACAATTTATATTTAGGCAATGGAATGCGCTTCAACATTCACTATTTCAAAACTACCACGCCTTCAGCAGGGATGCCTGTGGCATTCAGCATCCAGGTAGAAAATAAAAGTTATTACATGTGTTGTGAGAAAGAACGTGGGAAAATGATCGTTCGATTTAGGGTAAGTATCTGCTTTCTGTACCTTGTAAGTAGCAGGCAAAATCAGGAATTCAAATATGTGAGCTGCAACAAAACTCCTCAGGACTAACCCATTCTCTTCTTCTTCCTCAGGAAGGAGAAGTTCCCAAAGATATTCCTGGAGAAAGTAACGCAATCTTTTTCAAAAAGACATTTACATCTTGTAGCTCCAGAGCATTTAAGTTTGAGTGCTCACTAGAACAAGGAATGTTTCTGGCCTTTGAGGAAGAAGGCTGCTTAAGAAAATTAATCCTGAAGAAACTGTCAAGAGAAGATGAAGTGGATGAAACCATGAAGATAAGTTTTTAATTAAAGTCAGAATGAAGGTCACAACCTCTGACATATTTCAACAGTCTTAAAATAAAATATATTTTGGCTTTTTTATAAAATAAATCATATTCCATCTGAAGCGAGCCAGGTTTATGTTTTTAGCTACATGCACCTCACCAATAAACACTTTGAGATTACTTTTTTGCATCAAGATTATTTCCTGAGCATCTTCATCAATCTCAGCGACCCTCCCCCCCTTAATTGAGGTAGAAACAAGAATTTTTAACTTACTGGAAATCTTTGCTTAGAAAACTGCTAACTTACCTAGCAATTAAAGGTCTAATAAAGCTGTTTGTCCTCAGAGGGCCCAAGAGAGAAAAAACCAAAACAAGAATTATGCTTTTATGTAAAGGTTTTTAAAAGTTAAGAGTAAAATATAGGTTAGTGATGAAATGAGAGAGACACTTTAATGATATGGACCAAATGCAGATGTGGCTGGCTCCCACAAGGACCCGATCTTACGCTGTGTATGTGATGCAGCATGGACTGGGGTCAAGCTGGAACTCCATTTCACATTCAGAGCGGAGGAAGCACTGGGTTTCACCAAAATCAGTGTGATGTATTCCAAATATTGAATCTCAAGGAAATCGATATGGCATGTATTATCCTTCTCTTCTACATACAAGTGTTGGTCTTCCTCTGCTGTTCCAGCTCCAGGCAGTGATAACCTGAACAGTGGTTGCTGCTGGGGTCTGGTCTTCAACTTGCCATGCAGAAGAGCAGAAGTAATGAGAGAAAACAGGAAGGCCTCTACCTCTCAGGAAATGGAGGAAAACCCTCAAAGTTGCAGAAAAGATAAGACAAAAGTCTCAAGACTTGTTTTGGTAAAAACCAAACCTGTAATTTCGGAGATTTTAAAAAAGCAGAGAGACATGAAACTGCTGTGAGAACCCTGACTGTCTTAGCTTCTCATGTCATGCTGCCCCTGCCATTTCACCTATCCACCTGCTACAGGAGCACCTAGAAAAAGTAAGAAACCAATTATTTAGGATCAAGTACAGCCACCACTGAGTGTACTGTCACTTAGGAAGAATTCACTGGAAGGGCTTAAACTCAAGAATGTATTTAACACATCTGGACACCCAGGAGGACCCTGATAAATGTTCAAAAGTGGGATTAGACCGAATGGTTTCAGCCATCACAATAATTAAGACCAAAAGTTAATGGTAATTTCAGGGAACTGCTCCAATTTCAACAGGACTGAGGAACATACGTGATTCATCGAGAAAGCTGTGGTCATAACCTTTTAATTCTTGCCTCAAACCCAGGATGAACTGGTCTCAGAGTTGCTGGCCCCTAACACTGTAGGGACTACCACATTCCCAGAGCTCTTGGGGAACTCATTTCTCACATGAGATACCTTAAAGAAACAGCACCTAAGGATGCACCTTGTGTTTGGTCTCGAAAGAGGCAGCGTCAAACACTTCCTATGATACACACTCAGATTGTACAGAGGTACTTGCCAGTGACTCACACACACCCATCTTCCTCACCATGACAAAATAACTGATGCTACATCGATACCTACATCAGACCACATCAGACAGAAGCAACCACCTCAATTCTGACCACAAGATTAGCAAAACAAAAGCGGCCAGCTACATGGTATTTCCAATGGTTACATGAATAACTAAGTAAGTAAATAAATAAATATTGCAATCCAGATTTTTTTTAAAAAAATAATTAAAAAAATCAAACCAGAAAGTCTTGTAGAACTCAAACCACAACTTACTCTTTTTATTGCATAATCATACTGATGGTAACACAAAACTCTCTTCCTCTTACTATTAACGGTACCACAGAAGTACCATTAGAATGTGGAAACAGTTAACCACTCCTCACTACTATGAAAGTCAGAAAAGATAAAGCAGAGAAGAAAGTTAAAAATCAGAAAAAGAACGCTGCCTCAGTCTCATGTCAGGGTATGTTTGTTGTCTTTTCAGTCACACAGGAAAATGTATTTATTTAGAAAACAAACCTATGTGCAGGGAAAATAAGTATAACCCAAAAGCGATACAAATTGTTCAGAAACACACACACACACCATTTCTGTAAATTCTTTATTGTATGGATTAAGAAAAAAAAGTATTCCCTTTTCTACATCAACTCTGAGGGTCTGAAGAGTTCCAGGATGTGCCTTGCACACAGTTCAGTTGGGATGTCAGAACCAACAGTTCAATTTTCCGCAAGTCGAGTTTGTTTTACAAAATAGGAAACCAAACAACAGTTACTTCAGAAAAACACTCATTTCAGCTGCCATTCCAAGGAAAGTTACCTTCAGCTATGTAAGTCTGCCATTCGTGGAACTAATTCCCCCCAATTTACAGTGCAGCTTAAACCACCTCACTCTCACCTGGACATTATCCACTCTAAACCTCCTTTTAATTTCTAACGTTTTTACTGCTGTTGGATATTTATTTCTGTTTCAGAGTAGCTCTGAACTTGCTGCAGTATGTACATACCACGGACCCCCTGGTTATTAATTTGTTTTCCATTAAACATGTTGATAAAAATATGATGAAGCAGAGGCAGCAGTGAACAATCATGTTTGTCAGGGACACGGTCGCATCTCAGAGGCTCCACAGCATGGCAACAGCCTTGCAGATACCAACATCATAATAGTTAAAGTAGCAGAGGCCACCAAAGGTAACGGCTGACAGTACGTACAGACCTGTGTTGGCCAGTTTAATGGGGGTATCTCCATGGACGTAGTCAGTTATAACCTGCCCAAGACCCCTACAGAAGAAGAGGGAGAAAAAAAGCTGAAATCAGGAAAGAGCATTCCTCACTGAAATCCACCCAGTTTATGTGAGCATTCTAAGATGGCTCAAACACATCACTTTGTTCACCTGCTATCAACCTTGCCTAAAGAATGCCCAGTTCCCACCCAAAAAGAAGATGCATCTATTTAAAAACAAACAAAACCAACATACTGTAGTAAAAAAAATAGACACATCGGCTCAGAGTTTTCTTAATGGTTCTGAGGAAATGAGGTGCTGAGCACAGCTCTTTCGAACAACAGAATCTGTAGAATCTGCCTCCAAGAAACAGTGGGCAGCATTGATTATACAAGATAAAAACATCTGAGATTCTAAAGAGCCAGCAGCCAGAAGTCCTCCCAAGGTAAGATGCTGTGCAGAACAACACCAGAGAACATCTATGGATTCCTTAATAGCAATACATATCCTGCCTTCTGAATGAGAGCAGTGTGACAAAGGCAGAGCAAGGTACAACTAGTCTTGTCAAAGATCACAACTGTCACAGAACTTGGAAAGTAAGGACTTTGCATCTCTTTCCAGGTGTTTTCCACTAGATCAGGAGGTAAGTCAGTAGACTTCCTGCCATACACAGATTTAAGACCTAAGGCTTGGAGCCATCCTGACCATCAGCCTTCACTCTTAATTCTGAGGGACCTCTTGGGCTTACCAGTGGCCATGGAGAGTGAGGGCTGCAGCCAGTGAATAGTCCATGGCTGGTCCAGGATACAAGTAGGCTGCAGGAAGGAGACCCAGCAAGAGGACACTGACAGCTCGCTCACCTGTCCAGTGCAAAGACGCAGCCTTGGAACTGCCTGTAAGGAGAAGGACTTTTCAGTGCAAAGTTCCTGCTGGAAGTGCTGTAACCTTAAAAAAACCAGACACCTCATCCTGACCAGCACCACATAACTACGTGTTTTCTCCAACCTGATTACTAAGCTTTCATCCAAGCAAACCCTAGACACATTTGAATTCCTGCTATAGAATGTGTGTCTCTTTTACAATGTCTAAAAAGCTGATTGTAAATACTCCTAGCTTTGCTGCTGCTAAGAAAGAGAAGCTTCTTTCACTACAGAAGGTCACAGGTAAAGTTGAAAGAAACACCAGTCCTACTTCCACCACCTGTGGTTGAGGACTAAGGCTGAAGCCAACCATCACAGTAACGGTCTCTGAAAGCAAAGCTTTTTTGCCTAGTGAATTCCCTGACCGTTATGGACTCTTTACTGCTCCCATCTTTTGAGAAAAGGCTTTGAGATCCAGATGGACACAATGACAAGTTCCAGTGAATGGCACATGATAACTCTGTGCACAGTTCTGCCCAGGGACCAATATTGTTATTTTTAATTGTAAATAGCAGATTAATCTTCCGGGACTATCACAGTGATACATGGCCTAGAAGCAGCCTGAAAGCCAAAGAATTTCAGTCCTCCACTGCTGCTCAGCTGGGTACAACGTGAACCACGAAACAGATGATTTCAGAAGCAGAAATAGCAGTTAGGGAGCTCTGTAACCAACTCTTACTTTTTAGAAGCATGCAAACACTATTAGGGAGGGGGGAAAAAAACTAACAAAAAGAAAACATCTAGAAGGTCCTGGAGCAAACCAAAAGCCTAACACCATGAGCAATACTTTGAACCAGAATGTCACCATCAGCCCAGGCTAAGCACACCAAGAACTGGCTCTGTGAAATTACCTTTATACAACACCCCCAAAGCCCTTACCTAACACACAGATATCAGCCAGCCAGCTACACCAAAACGAACTTTTTTCTTTGTTTTTGCAAGGAGAAAGAAATTTAGAAAAGTGACAAGATAAGGAAAGCAAAAGACCTGAAAAAAAACGATGAAAGGGACCTGCACTAATGAGCTGTCCCTGTAGAACTCCACGGCCCAGAACACCTCACAGCACGTGCAAGAAGCCTGTTGTTAATACAAAGCCCAGAGCAGAAAGGAAGGAAACAGCTCAGCTGTGTTTAAGCTCATTTCTTTTACAAGTCTTTCTTCATTCTTTCCACTTCTAAGTCGCAGTGTAAGGGCTACGAAACTTCCTTAACCTCCCGTCAAAACATTTCTGATATTCAATTGCACAACTGACAGACCAGAACTGGGTCTGGTCACGGTTATCTTTCATCACCTCTGTGTAACCTTACCACATGGAGAGAGGAAAAAACAATGTAAGAAATACTCTCACTGCCTGCAGATCCGACTTCTCAGGTTAACCTCAGCGAATCAGTACCTCTGCTGTCCAAGAAAGAAGTCACAATCACAGTGTTTTCCTGTTATCACTGCCACAGAACCATAGGAAATGGTTCTTTCTGATTGCTTTTAAATCCTTCCAAGCTTTTTTCCATACTCCAAAAAAACACCACCTTTGTCAATAAGCAGAGATTGATTTTTTAACATGCAGTTCCTATCTCCCAGAGACTTGTAGCACACACAAGCTTGACACCCACACTGCAGACGTCAGTTTCACATTCAAGCACTGTAAAGTGACACACACCTTGTTTTAAACCCGTCCTGGGCAGACCAACAGCCGTGCTACCAGCTGAGACTGCTGTCACAGGTGATGGCGACACCAGTAACGTACCTGGCCCAACATGAGCCTGAGAAAAACTGTGCCGTGCATCATTTTTTCCTGCCCTTGGTTATTCCTACCTGACATTTAAACCCCCTGGCTCAGCCCCGGGTGTAACGGGCACACGGAGCACCCCCCGCTGGGAACTGTCTGCAGGACAGGGGCCCCCCGGACGTACCGTGACCCTGCTGGGGGGCACTGTGGCTTTGCCGTCCCGGAGCTCTCCGATCGCCGACGGCCGCCAGGGCCGCGGGTGGGCGCAGCGTCCTCCCGAGCAGAGCTGCGGAGAGAAGGGGGACGCGGTGTGAGGGCAGGGCCCAGCTCGGGCGGGCGGGCGGGACGCGGGGCCGGCGGGCACTCACCCATCTGGGCACCGCGGGGCCGCGCCAGCCCCGCCCGCAGCAGCACCAGCGCCGCCATCGTCCCGCACCGCCCAAGGGCACCGCGCGCCGGAACCGGAAGTGCTGGCACAGGAGCGCTTCCGCTTCCGGGTCGGGGGGCGGGACCGCCGCCCTGCCCGGGGCTGCTGGGATGAGTGGTACCTGCTGGGACGGGCGGTACCTGCTGGGACGGGCGGTACCTGCCGGGGCGGGTGGTACCTGCTGGGATGAGCGGTACCTGCTGGGATGGGCGGTACCTGCTGGGATGGGCGGTACCTACCGGGACGGGCGGTACCTGCCGGGGAGGGCGGTACCTGCCGGGGCGGGTGGTACCTGCTGGGATGGGTGGTACCGCTGGGACGGGCGGTACCTGCCGGGGCGGGCGGTACCTGCTGGGATGAGCGGTACCTGCTGGGACGAGTGGTACCTGCTGGGACGAGTGGTACCTGCTGGGACGAGTGGTACCTGCTCCATCGCTCGGTTAGACCTCAAAATCCACACCAGGAGCCGCAGTGGATCCGCTCCCCCGCACGTGTGCCAGCGATCAGTGTTTGTACAAGGGCAGCTGTACAAAACAAACACCTCCTTCAGGGGTGTAAAACACCGCCGTGAGCATTTCTTGTGGGGCTGTGGTGAAGCAGCTGAAGGCAGAGTGGGTCGGGGGCGCTGCTTGCTCCGAGTCTTTGGCGTTGGCCACCAGACAGGGGCACGAAGTGACAGGAGGGACAGTAAGCAGGACTGGGGATGAGGACCTAAGGGCACTGATGCTGTTTTGTACTTGTTTGGGCGTAGACTAAAGCTGGAGCTCACTGACACACAACTGCATCAGCGCAGGGCATTCCCCCAGTGACCACGTCCCCTCCAGCCTCCCTTCCCTCACCTCCCCTGTGCCCTCCACAGCCGTGGCTGGGCAGAAACACCCCAGGGAGAACACAGGCACCACCCCGCCTTCCCAGCCTGTGCTCTGTCCCTGGGCTTTACTCCAAAACAACGACAAAAGCATCGAACGCATCTGGATTCATTTATTTTGTTAAAAGGCTTGGCTGTTCGACTGCAGGGAGAACAGCCCAGTACCAGTTTCTCCTGTAATACACTGGGCAGACCAGAGACAGAACACAACACCCACCAAACGGTCGGCACACATGGTTTGAGCATCCCCCTAGAGAGAACGAAGGAAAGGTAAACACGATGGCCAGCCCACGCCAGGATTTGGAGAGGAGTTCAGAACAAGCAAGTGCACTGGTGTCTTATCTTCATCCTTAGGAAGTCACTGCACCTTCAGCTGGAATGAGAGTATTCCCTCACACTCCCTTCTGTGTCCAGCTGGCCGTGTGCCACACGGGCTGGCTTTCCTTTAAGGACGGGAAGACAAAGCCACCATAGGATTAAATCCAGTGACATTTCCTGTTACCAGGCTTTTTGTCTCTCCCCTCTCCTATTGCAAGTCTCAGTCATTGATTTGGTAACCCAAAGAAAAAAAAGCAATCTGTTGAAACTGAATTTAAAAAAAAAAAAAAAAAAAAAAAAAGTGCAAAACCATATCTGTTTTCCCCCTGCAGACAACCTCAAAGGTTTTTGTGCATCAGAGGTCAGCCTGGCCACAGAAATCGAATCTGAAGCTGGCAGGACTGGCCAGCCTGTGAGACAGACAACTGCTCCCCTGGTTTTCTGAACGTCAAAGTCAGCGAAAAGCAATGGGGCACCTCCTGCAGGCTGCCTGGGGGCTGGCAGGACGGGTGGAAACCACAGTGTTGGAACAGGTTGTACCACGGGGCAGTGCTGAAAGACAAATACCTGCCTCTGTCCTCTGCCTTACTGTTTGAGCTGCAGCCTCGGCTCGTCAGTCCTCCTCTGAGCTATCCTCTGATTTTTCATCCCCGGCCACTTTCCAGTTCTTCCTCTTGCTCCTCTTCTCTGGTACTTCATCCTGCCTCTCCGACACAGAATTGTGACATTTCTTTCTCTTTTTTGGGGGCTGTTTCTCTTTTTTCTCCTCAGACTCACTGTCCTCAGAGCTGCTGGTGGTTGAGCTGCTTGCATGAGAAAAGTCACTCTCCTGCCCAGAGGAGGAGGGAGGTTCCCTGGCAGGCACTTTCCTGGTCTTTTTCTTGCGCTTGTGTTTCCCTTTCCGGGTGCTCGAAGTCTCCTCTTCCGAGCGCTCGCTGTCCCGGGAGGAATCGGATGATGTTCTCCCTTGCTCCTTTTTCTTTTTCTTACGTTTTTTGTGGGATCGCTTTTTTTGCTTCTTCTTGTGCGACTTCTTTGGTTTCTTCCGTTTGTGCGACTCGCGGGCGGTTTGCCTGCCCAGGTGAGATTTCTTCTTCCCATTGACAGCATTTTGTTCATCCCCTTCTTGCTGGTCACTGGAAAAAGAACAAAAGGTGAGCAAAAGGAAGCAGACAGGCAGGGACACAGCAGCTGAGCCTTTTCTGTCTCACAGTTTTCAGCAAGCCCATCAATTCCTTTGCCCAGAGCAGGGAAGCAGATGCTTTCACAGGTGTAGTAACTGCATTTTTGTTTCAAGTGCTTATTGACAGCTTGGGTCCACACCTTACTAATACCTCTGTCTAAGATATTTGAGCCAGAACCAAGGAGAATATGTACTGAAAGCTACAGAGTGATGAAAACTCATTTATAGCCAGGTACTTGAAATCTGTAAGCCTGACAAATATTGCACTTGGTTCTGTTAGATGTAGCTTAAAAATAATTAATTCCGTCCGAGATCTTATTTTACAGTTAAGTCTCCACTCTCCAGGATACTGTAAGGATTTATATTCTCCAAATAAGGAGAAACACAGAAAATACAGGTGCACTATGATGGAAAGGAGAACCTGGAGCTGATATCTGAGAGGATTTGGATTCAGCCTCCTACTCTAGTTCTCTGTTGCCCCAGAAAGACCACAGCATTTTAGTAAATCAGGCTAAAGCTGAATGTCTAATTACTATAAAAGATGCAACCCCCTCCTAAAACTCAGACAAGGGAGAACCACATTAATGGACTAGATTTTTTTCACTGGATGTCTGTAACTAAGCAGGGCTGCTTTACATTCAAGGCCGATCTATATGCAAAACTTAAACTCAGTTTGTAAAATCCCCTGCAGAACCTGACAGAAGTAAGGCTCTGGATACATGAGTAAGCCTGCTTGCCTTACCTATCCGTATCAAATTCTTCAGGGTACAGCTCCTTGTAGCCACTGTGACCCCATCTGTAAGAAGGTGGAACCATCTATTAGAAACAGACAAGGTGTTTAAGGAAAAAACAGAATTCTGAACAGACAGAGCCACAGAATGAACATGAGTTCAGACAGCAAAAAAAGGCTATCAGAACCTTCCCAACAAGGAAGGGAGGCAATAGGACTGATTTGTTTGGTACTACTTAAATACACTTGATGTTCTCAGCCTCTTTTCCATTTCTAACTAGGGAAAGCTACAACTCAAATTTCTTTAAAATAAGCCTGGAGAGCACTAACTTGCATTTCTCAAGATTTTTTAAGTTCCCTGGGCAAAGTCATAAATACTCAGCTTATTTGCTAAGCTTGGGGCCAAGCTTTTGCTGCTTACTGTGACTCAGCAGCTCTCTAGCAGAACTGAAATTAGGTATTCTGTGACACTGCAAAAGTTTGTGCGTATTACTGGTGAGATCAAGTGGTATTTTAAAGGAGCACATACCAAAAAGAGAAATGTACTTTTTGGTACGGGACTCCAGAAAGGTGTTTTAATTCGTTATAATCACAGAACATGAATTCCCCCACAGACCTGTCTGGCATGTTGGCTTCACATTCATACAGCTTTTTATTCCAGGATCGGGCCCTAAGGAGATCCTCTTCAACTGGGTCAAGGAACTGGGAGTTCTTTGTTTTCCACTCAGCCCTGTGGCCCTCCTCATCGAAGCCATCGCTGCGCATCCGACCGCTGCAGAGAGAGAACAGTTGTCCTTCAGCTGGCAGCTCTGATGAAGAAACTTTCTGAGCAAGGGGTTAGTCCAGCGAGAGGAGCAAAAATCCAGCAAGTCTTGGATGTCCATCTATGCAAGAAGACCAGCTATCATTTTGACAGACAGGCACCATGAACAGCTCCCACAAAACCAGTTCAGCAGCTAACACCGGTTTTCAAAACTTACTACGGCCCTCTGTGCACAGCAAAATTCTTGACAGAGGTGCTCACAATGCAAAGTTAGAGGGAGGGGTTACCTTGCCCATCACAACAAAAGCAGCTCTCTTGCTCTCCAACGCTCTGCAGAGGCAGACTAACCACGTGCAGTGAGACACGGGCTGCAAGCAGCAAAGGGGAACTGAAGGAGTGGAACTGACTCACTAGAATTTCAATTTGATCAGGCACCAGGAGTAAGACCCCAAATCCACAGAAAGCACCACAGTTTTGAGTGATCTCACATGCCTGTGGCTCTGGTTTTGTTTCACACTTGAAATGCTGCCCTTCCTGAGCCAAGCAGCAGCTGTGAACTTAACCTAAGAGATGTCTCCTGAGACACCAAAACCACTTCCTGCAGCACTCACGCTTCTGAAAAGCCTTCACAGTAGCAAGCCCCTGCAGAAGCCCAGCCCTCCCCAACCCCAGCCTGTTTTCATGTCACTTGTGAGCTCCTCAGGCGTGGCAGGACTGACCAGACACCACCAGTGTGTTGTAGCAGGGCAGGACCCCACACCACCACAGTTCTGTTCACTCCTAACCCGAATGGCAATACAGCAGACTTCCCTCACCACATTCTGACGTGTTACTCAAGCACTTCCTACCCCCACTGCTGCAGAGAGCTCAGCCTACCTCACGCTGTATTTTGAAGACAATACATCCAGGTGCAGAGAGAAACAGCCAGACTTCAGCACAGGCCTGACCTCCTCACAGGGACTCGATAAGGAGAAAATAAACATCTCTGTAGCCTGTGTAGACTTTGTGTATGTGTATTGTTAACATATAATCACCACAGAATGTTCTTGAAGCACTGTAACACAACTAAGGCAAGAAAATCATCTCCTCTGCACAACTAGAACCCACCTGGAGGTGTCCGACAGCATTCTGCTCTGCCTTTTCCAGTAGTAAGTCTCTTCCGTCTGCTTCTCCCACTCCCTTATTTTCCACATTTCTGTCTCCTCCTGAATCTGCAGGTCACAGAAAGGAACCAGGTGCGGCATTACGGCAGCTTTACAGACATGGCACATCAGCTCCTCGCTCAGCACTCCCACTGACAAACCCCACGCCACGCTTTCCTGCCACGCAGGAACCAGTTATTGCTGCTAGCGACAGCCCAGGGAACCACACGGTGAATGCCCCGGTGGTAACGCCCCAGCAGAGCACACGGCGGCCTCAGGAACGGTGGGGTCTGCCTGGGCGTGTTATCTCGGCTGCTGTGGCAGCCCTGCCTGGTCCCTCCTTACCACCCCAGCACAGCGGCTGTTGGACAGCCCGGTACGCGACCACCGCCCGGTATGTGACCATCACCCGGTACGTGACCATCACCCGGTATGTGACCATCATCCGGAACGCGACCACCGCCCGGTATGTGACCATCACCCGGTATGTGACCACCGCCCGGAACGCGACCACCGCCCGGCAGAGCCGAGCCCAGAGGAGGTCACACTCGGGCTAACCCCCCCGCGTGGGGCGGTCTGGCACAGAGCTGTTCAGGGACGCTGCCCATAAACGAGTGATTTTAAGCCAAAGCCGCGGGCGGTCGCGGGCCGGGGCAGGCGGCGGAGGCACGCGGGCAGTGCCGTACCTTGTTGTGCGCGCCCGTGTGCCGGATGACGTTCCGCAGCAGCACCTTCCCCACCGGCACCCGGGACATCCTCGCGCCCGGCACAGCCCCGCGGACACCGGGCACACCGGCACCCCCGAGCCCGCCGGGCAGCGGCCGGGCGGGGGCCGCTCACCGTGGCGCCGGGAAGGCGGGGAGAGACCGGGCCTGCTCTGGGCCCCGGCCGGACGTGGTCCGGCCCCCAAATGTGTCCCCCCGGCAGCGCCCCTCAGCGCGCTCAGCCGCCGCCAGGCCGTTCCGCCCCGCTGTGGCCGCGGCTCTGGGCCCGCGGAGGGTCCGGGGGCGGGCAGGCAGCGCCCAGCCCCGCGCGGGGCGGCAGCGCGGGCCGGGGGCGCGGGGCGGCAGCGCGGGCCGGGGGCGCGGGGCGCGGGCGGGGCCGGAACGCGCGGGCCGGGGGGAGCGCGGAGCGCGGCACTTCCGGGGCCGTTGCTAAGCGACCGAGGCGGCCATGGCGGGCGCGGCGCTGGCCTGGGCCGGGCGGCTCTGGTCGCTGCTGGACGAGATGGCGGAGAACGACCCGCAGGCTTACGGCCGGTTCCTGCGGCAGCAGCGCGCCGAGGCCGAGCGGCTCTTGGCCCCGCCAGAGCCTCGCCTGTGCCTACGGGCCCGGCCCGCGGTGAGTGCGGGCCCGGCCCGGTGCTGGCGGTAGGGGCGAGGGTGGGTGCTCACCGCGGCTCGGTCTCTTGCAGGCCGCGGGGGCACCGCTGTTCGTCAACGTCTGCGGCTGGGAAAGGGTCCCGGCGCCCAAGGGCCCCGCTGACCGCACCCCGGTGAGCGCGGGGCCGCTGGAAGAGGCCCCCGGCGGAGGAGGTGGGTCCGCGCGGGGCTGCCCTCGCCCCTCGCCCCGCTCCCCACGGCCCCGGCCGAGGGCGGAGCTGTGCCCCGGCCAGCCCCGAGCCACGGGGCAATGCGAGAACGCGACAGCGTGTCCCAACAGGGACTCGAAAATCCTTCCTTTTTGAGCAACAAATGAGAAAACACGAAAACTGCATCCAACCCCTGGAGAATGCTTGGCCATAGGGACCTCTGCCCACACGCTGCTGCTGGCCTGGGTCGTGTCCCCGTGCTCCCCCTGGACACACGGGCTGCGGGACGAGCACACGGAGGTGTCACCTCCAGAACTCTCCCTCTGCCCAGACACCACCAATCCACTTCCTCTGCTTTTCAATCGAATAAATTGGTGCCTGTCCTGAAACCCACAGCACAAAACCCCATAAAACTGAAGCAGCGTTGTTATAAATTACGATGAGGCAATAAAACTGGCATACTTAGCTAGTCAGTTCAGTAACCTCAAAGACAGCAGTTCACCAGGACTCCCTTCCCTGCTGTTCTTGATGTGCAGTGTAGTCTTCTAAGTGATTATAAAGAACATGGGCACATGGCTCCACAGCAACAATTCTGACACATAACTTGTTTTTTCTAGACCCTTACAGCATTATAGATGTTGCATATAACCCAGATGTTCTTCAGAGAGGAGAAGAAAACCCAGAAAAAATGGAACACTTGATCCATTTGACACTTAAATTCATCGAGGAACGATGCAACCTCACTCTTTGTGATTCGTACACCATTGAACCATTCCAACTGAAAGGCAGCCTGGAAAAGATGCAGGAACGTCTGAGAGGAAGGCAGAGGCCACCTCCACAGCCCAGTCGGAACACAGAGGGTAGGTAGAGGTTTGCTGTCACTTTTCTGCATTCATCTCTGGTCTTTTACAACTGAGGAAACTGTAGTGACACTGGAACAGCAAATTCCCTTCTTCCTACATCCACCAGACATGGGAACTCTGCTAGGGTTTTGAGGTGCTAAGTTTCTTTTGCTCTAACCTGAGTCAAAGGGGTTTCTGCTGTACCTGGTGCTCTGAAAACCCCACCTTTTAACCCATTGGCAAGAAACCCCTCAGTCACAGGAGAAGGAGAGATTGCCAGGAACAGTCTCCAGCTAATAAAATTGCTAATTAAAATTAGCTAAAATTTTCATGATTTATTTGTGAAATGACATAACATCATGGTTCTCTTATTTCTCTTGAAAGAACTGACACTTGAGCAGCTGCTACACAGTATTGAAGCTGAGGACTGCAGCAGTGCTCCTGTGCTGCTGAAGGGAGAAGGTTTTACACAGTCTGAAGTGCACCTGATCGAGGAAATGAGCAGTACTGAAGTGCCAGAGAAGCCAAGTACCCCCAGCTATGAAATGACCACTGTGAAGGACACAAATAAAAAACCACTCAAAATTGAACTCAGGATTGAATTGCCTAAGGTTAGCTCTGTTTCTGAGTGTGATCTGAGAATTTCAAAGGTAAGATAACAGAAAGGTAACCTTGTCTTTTCTCTCCACTATCCAATTCCTAGCAATGCTCTCTGCTAATTCACTATCAAACAGTTAATCAAGTATTTTAATCTCCTTGCTTTAGGATGACATAATCATTGAAGTCCCTGAG
Organism: Podargus strigoides; assembly: GCA_028020825.1. Lineage (NCBI taxonomy): Eukaryota > Metazoa > Chordata > Aves > Caprimulgiformes > Podargidae > Podargus > Podargus strigoides. The sequence goes on from CM051646.1 coordinate 1,621,387, forward strand.
AAATACAAATTACAACTGGATCTGCCAGAACTGGTGGATGAAGAAGCAACTACAGCAACATTTAACAAAGGAAAACGGGTCTTGTTTATCACAGTGCCAGTTGCCAAGCCACATCCTTAAAGACTGCATTATTTGGGAACATTTGTGATCCCAATTTAAGGTTAATAGGGTGAGTTTCACTATTGGATTTACAGTAAGCCACACATGACTGAATAGAAAAGCACTTGGACGTGGTTTAGCAGTTGTCAATTCCAAACATTTAATAGAACGTAGGTTCATTAGAGCAAGTCTGGAACCAAGATATTTTAGATCATTAAAGAAAAAAACAAAACCTTAACGCACTTTTTTTTTTTTTTTTTGCTTAAGCCAGGCATGAAAACCAGGTAGCACAGCAACCAGACATTAAATAGTTCCCACAAAAATATTTAATTTCCACAGTATTTTCTTTCAGTATCTTTAGTGAATTTTGTAGAACTTTACAGGAGACAGTACTCAATGCAATATACAGAATAACAGGTCAGCTTTAACTTTTCTTTTTTAAACTTCTCCCCCCTATTTAATTCTCCTGATCACTTTGTAATCACTACACAGTCATCCTTTTTACATTAACATCTCCATGTGGAAAGTGGAATTTAAGAATGTTCAGCACTGTACCCCTTTGAGGATACGACTGGGGTAACTGGACACAAGTCCAACAAACTATAGAAGCGTTTTACATACAATATATACATGGATAGCACATTCTGCAGCTTACTGAGACTGGGACAACACAGACAATTCAGGGAAGAACCACAGTATCAGTGACTGACTCAGAGCTTCTTATGGAATGCCTGAAAAAATAAATTCCAAACATTCGAGTCATCATGATTCCTGATGGGATTATTAGCCTGTGTGATCTGCCTATATTTGGTTCCAACACACAGATTCTCTTAACACTCTGCAAAACAGTTACTTCCATGGCACCACAGTCTGATACTAACATAGCAAGAGGAAGAGCAATTGAAGAGTTTTCATACAAAAAGCACACGTAAGTGAAAGTCCATGAGAAGTCAGCACATTCCCTCTGGTATCCGAGCTGTGACCCCACAGATATCAGTGCTCTTTCACCTTAAAGTGCTCAAAAGGGATCACCCAGCTGAGAAGGTCCAGCCCAGTGCCAGATTCCAAGAGAGGTTTGGAATGCTAACACTTGGCCTTTGACAAACTATTCCCAGGCGCTTCAGTCTCTTTGGGCATCTGCCATACCCACCCCAGCAGGAGAACAGAGCACCAAGGGAATTCACCTTCTACTGACTCACACATCTCAGTCACTGTCTCATCTGAACTCCTGTGAAGAGATGTTGATAATTCAAATTTCTGAGAACACCAAGGTCAGGAAATTGTTTGGTATGCACCTGAAGTGCTGGGGTCTGAACCCCCAGCCCTGAATTAAGGGTGACATATGGGTGGTTCCCACAGCCCTTTAAGAGGAGGGGATGAGTTTGCCTTTTGGCTTTCCTCCAAGGTGTGGCTGGCCTTGCAAGGAAAGCCCTTGGGTAAACAAGCCCCAGGTGCCTGCATTTTGGTAACAAGTGCCAGGTGTCCTGTTTGGGGATAAAAGCTGGGCCCACTTGCAGGAAGGGTTGGAGAATCTGTCTGTGGAGTGGACGCACTTCACAGAGTTTTCCTGTTGGGGAAGGACCTCCTGACCACTCATGCAACCGGATCGCAGTCAGGTCTGGCACATACAAACGCGGGCTTTCTTTTTAATTTTAAATAAGTGTGAACACTAAGGTCTAAACAACTAGTTTAAAACAAAACAGTGTGACCTAAGAAAATTTTTGCTTCTATGGTTAAATTATAGCAGCATGGTTACTGGCTTTTCAAGGAAATTCTTGAATTCAGCAAGCCACTGTGCTCCAACTGCTCCATCCACAACACGATGGTCACAGCTGAGTGTGACAGACATCACACTGGCCACGTCAAATCTGAAAGGAGAAAAAGAAAGGTCAGAGTCTTCTGCAAGTCAGTGCCACTAACAAAGCAAAAAAGCTTTTATCAGACCTGTGAGACCCTTTCATACAAGATCTCATTGGACTTCAGAAGGGACTGAAAGCAGCATGCCAACAATGGATGTTTTTGAAATGCTGATCCCATGGGAGAGGTAGAAAACTAGCCATTATTGCACAGCCTGAATTCAGAAGCTGCACACAAGAATCGGATGAATCCTTACCCCTTCTCATTATCAGCTGGCACTAGCCTTTTCTCTGACGAACCAACTGCAAGGATGCAGGCTTGAGGTGGATTGATTATAGCAGAGAAATTCTTAATCCCATACATTCCTAAATTGGAAATTGTGAAAGTACCACCCTAGAAGAAAAACATTCATAGTCAAACTTACAAAAGCTACGGCTGAAACGTCACAAAATAGGCTTTTTCACTCATTCCAGCTTCTGAACAGAAGTCAAGGGCAGCAATGTTTAACAGCAATCCCAGTTTCTCACCTGGAATTCATGAGGCTGAAGTTTACCTTCTCGGGCTTTAGTTGCCAAAGACACCACATCCTTACTGATGGAAGCCAGGCCCTTTATATGTGCATTAAATACAATGGGGGTTATCAGCCCTGCAGGAGTACTAACTGCAACGCTAACATCCACAACGTGGTTTCTGCAAGACACAAAGGAGATGCCACTTACTCTAGCAAAATAACAGAGAAAAGTTTTCAGAACGTTCAGACAACTCTAAATTAATCTTAATTTTGCAACAATTATTTCACCTCGCACCGCTAGCCGCAGGCACAAGCCCCTCAACCTTTGCATTGTACCTGTTCCCTCCCTCCTCAAAACCCCAGCAGAAAGCCTGCTGCTTTGCCATGAACTCTCTACTGAACAAAGAAAGTTTCTGGCTTCAACCATACCATAAACTTACTGCCTAATAACTGTGTCCATCCACGAAGAATTTGCCTCGGGCACCTTCAAGCATGCCAGAGCAGAAGCTTTGATTATGAAATCATTGACAGAAAGCTTAATGTTATCCGAGACCTCCTGAAAATGAAGAGATTTGTGGTGTTAGTTTGTCTCTTACACATTAACTCAATTAACTTGGATAGTCACTGCCATGCAGCCTCATTACTGTTAGAGAACAATCACACTCCTTGTAAGCATTAGTAGTTGAAGTGTCAAGACAATTTCGGAGGTGAATACATCTCCATAATTTCAGAAGGCAGAATATTTTTTAATGTCCGTTTTGCCTTAAACTTGGCTTAGAATTATTTTGAAAAAGTAGGGTGGGCAAACCTGTGAGATAATGCAGCTTTCCCCACACACTCTCACCATGCCTAAATGCTTTACCTGATTAAGTTCTTCCCTTAGCACCAGTACTTCTCCCATGTTCACATCAATAGAAAGGTAATAATGAGGTATTGTTTGTTTGGATTGCATCAACCGCTGAGCAATGACCTGCAGGAGCAACGAAAATGAATCCGTTTGGAAAATTCATGGCTGCAAATAATGACCTCAGAAAGGAATGACAGCTTCTTACCCTCCGAATGTTGCTGGTGGGGATATCTGTGAAGGTCCCTGCTGGTGCTGCTGCAAGTGCAGCAGCTGCTGGAACTGCCTCTAGTGCTGGAGCCTGCAGAGAAGGACAGCAGAATTCACAGTACCATCCAGGTACCAATTGTACAGAGAAATTCACTGTGTGGGACAAGGGCTGAGCCCAAGCTGCCTCTTGCTTAAGAGCAGCAGATATTTCTACTCTAGCTGCACCTCTCCAGTACCCACTAGGTTCTTTATAAGCCCTGTATTTGATATTAAATGTAGCACTCGAGTGATTTAGAAATGCAACACTGCATTGGAGGGGGGTTGGAACGAGATGATCTTTGAAGTCCCAAACCATTCCATGATTCTGTGATCTCCACTGAATAGGAAGTCATGTCTGGTGGTTGGTTCACATAGAGGGCACTCAGCCACACGCCTTCCAGCAGTACACAAAGCAACATGTCCATCACCTCATATAAAATACAAGCAATGCTATGAGAGCAGATCTGTGGCAACAATGACAGCAGGGTGTTTGTTCCCAAGTCTGGTTTTCATTCCAGTTGCCCCTTTTCAGCAACATTAGATCAGTTGTGGCTGGGCTTACCTCAATCCCTAACAATGTACCAACCAAACGAGGGCTTGGGAGCACACAACTACTTTGTGTGTATTTCCACAGAGCATTTCCAACACTACAATAAAACACCCATTTGTACAGGTCTCAAGCCTACTCACTGGAGCAACCTTTGGTGGCACAAATGATTCCACATCTTTCTTTGTGATTCTGCCATCAGGTCCAGTACCTAAAAGGGGCAAAGAAAAAGAAGAGGATTTCAATTATTTGCAACAGGGCACTGCTTCTAAAGGTACCAGTTTTATTCAACAGAGAGAAGTCACTTAACACAACCTCTGGTGAGGACAGCTGCGTAGTCAGGGTGTTCCTGACAGGGAGGACAGAAAAGAACAGGCAAGCACGTACCTAGAGGAAGAGCCACTTGACAGTAAGAGCAAGGAATGGCAAAGGCAACCTACCTTTCACTTGGGCAAGGTCAATTCCTTTTTCTGCTGCTGTTTTCTTTGCCAGGGGACTAACCAGGATCCTTCCTTTCCGGGGAGGTGGCCCAGCTGTGGGGACTGCTGGAGCAGAGGGAACAGCAGGCTGGGGAGGAGGAGCAGCAGCAGGAGGTGCCACCACCTTAAGAGAAGAATCAAAGCCCTTAGTTTCAGGATCATTCAGCAAAAGCCTTGAAGGTACAGCAAGAGAAAAGGACCATCTAATTATCAGTCAAGAGACTAGCAAAAATAATCTGAAAATTCTTTCAGATTAGTGACTAAGAGAAGTTTCCAAGTGCCAGAAATTAAATCAGAAACTTCCTGGGCAGGAGGCCACTAAGCTGCTCAACTGTACACCCCAAAAAAGGTGAAATAAGTAACTTAGGCTCTCAATTTTCAAGGATGAGGCATTAATGCTGGCACAAGCAGCAGGCTGGAGAAGAGATCTTAATGACTATCTGCTCCAGTTTCTGCAGGACAAACTATTGATCACTTCTTAGGTCACCTGTCACCAACACACGTGTCAGTCTTGCATGCACAGAATCATAAACATTAGCGTGGGAGCCAGGACTTCACACTGTCAAACCATCAGAACAATTCAGACCAGACCTCTTAACTGTCCCCATAACTGCTCTCACACGCTAAGAACGGCCCTTACTGGTGGTGGTGGTGGAGGAGGAGGACGAGCTTGTGCCTTCATGTCAGTCACTGCAATGCCTTGGTAGTCTGCAAACGCTGGAATATCAGACTCTTTCTCCACAATGATGCAGAGAGCTGTTCCTAATGGCACATCTCTTGTTCCTTCAGGCACCAAGATTTTTGCCAAGTACCCTTCCTCCTGCACTTCAAAGCCTGTATGGGATTGAAACAGAACTGGTTTAGGGCCTGATGCAGCTGAAGAGTTCCTCTAAATGCTGCTTCTAAAGACTTAGGTAGCTAAAGCCCTGTCCTATATTGAGCAGGCAAGAGAATCCTTTTGAGTGCACCTGGCAGGAAAACATCTTTGTGCACTGTACGTTACTAAGAAGGGTTGATGAAGAAGTAGAAATGTTTTTAGGAGCTCCAATGTTTTTTAGCTCTCCAATGGAACATTAACTTCTGTTAACAAAACTTGTTTTTGTTGCCCCACAGTTTCACATCCGGAGCAGCTAGAACAGCTGGCACAAAGGCTGCTCTGGATCCTCCCCTTCTATGGGCACCTCGTCCATTCTTGGCTTGGGAGTTGACTCACCTATTATGGCTTTATCTGTCTCAATTTCTGCTAGTAAGTCTCCCTCATTCAGTTTCTCTCCAACCTTCTTCTCCCATCTCTGCACTGTGCCCGTTGTCATGGTAGGTGACAGGGCAGGGAGAGTGACCTGCAGAGCCAGAAAACACAAGAGAATCAGATTTTGGTAATGCAAAAGGAACAGGAAGATGGTTTTAACTCCTGACTAAATGATGCTAACCTAAAGAAGTAGCCAGCCTTTAATGCACTCCTAGCTCTGGCTCCATTACTGCACCATATTGCTAGCGTGGCTTCTTTTATCGAGGCCTAAGCAAGAAATGTATGTATCAAAATAATTATTGCCACCATCACACTGGGAGCCTCTTGCAGCTGGTATCTGCAAGGATAAAAGGAAGAGGGAAGCAAGTCACTTGGTCTGTGACAAACAGGCCTGGTCTCTTTACAAGCTATCCAGACTTGTCTTCCAGCAAGCACTCAAAGCTGCTGTAGGTTTGCACACGCTGTGTAACAAACACAGCACGTGTGAGTACAGCTGCAGAGCAGAACTGGACAGACAAGGCAAGCAGTGGGAAGTAAGCAACTTCAGTAGCTAAACCAAGTCAGATTAAGAAGCTTTGAATCAATTCTTTGTTCAATTACTAACTTTCCATAACATCTCAGACCAATCAGGTGGACGCACAGTTCAATATCTAAGCAAAGAAAAAAGATTATCCACAAATACAACTCATGATTAGTCACCCACAAACACATCTGATGTGTTCATCAGGAGTATCACAGACCTGAGTTCTGCTCTGAGCTGTAAGCAGGGCGTTCAGAAGTTATTCACACTGAGCACAAGGTCGTTTTATACAAGAACTGTCCAAATAAAGCAAATATAGCAGGTTTTTCTAGACTGCATAACAATCCTAGAGAGACAAGTTTCTCCACTACTAGCAGCTGGGATGCTGGGATCTTCTGAAAAAAAGCCTTCTGGGACATCCCCAAACACCTGCTTTAAGCATGCAACAATTCCAGTGGCACACACTCCTGCAGTTATAGGAAGCAACTTCCCACTCCAGATAGTATTTATGACAAAACGCCCTGGAGCTAGCAATACCAAAGGCACAAAAAGAGTGCAGCAAGCCTTAAATCATCAGCAGTGCTCTCTGACCTGCATATGAGGAGGGTAAGAGCTGCCAGGAGGCTGAGGAGAAGGTGGGGTTGGTGGTGAGGGAGCTGCAGCTTGAGGAGGAGGCACTGAGGCTGCGGGGGGGGCAGATGCTGCAGAATCCAGGGTGTAATTTTTAAAGGCATCAACGTGCTCAGGCCTAGAAGAAAACACAGCACCACAAAACCAGTCAGATTACTGTCTGTAAGCCTTTCACACGAGGCACCCAAGAAGCCCCAAGAGAGAAAACACAAGGCTTAGCAAAATACCTACTTTTCTACTGTGATACATATTATGGCCCCAATAGGAATATCTCTTGTTCCTTCTGGCACCAGGATCTTAGCCAAGTAGCATTCCTCCAGGCTCTCAAAGCCAACTGTTGCTTTGTCTGTCTCCACCTTTGAGAGAGAACAGGGTATCATTACGGCAACGGATGAGATCAGTGAGCTCAGAGCCTTCAGGGTGACAGCGCAGCATCACGACACACACAGCTGTGGAAAAACCACCCTGCAGCCCCAGCTCTAGGGAAGGATGCTCTCGAGCAGGTTAAATGCTGCTCCTGCTCAGAAAGAGGAAAAGCAGCAAGCAGCTTGGACAGGCTGTTAGCCATTGGTTCCCAGCAGCATCTCTCGGGATCTGTGATCTTGAACCCAAGATCTGTGTTCAAGTGAAGGCCACCAGGGACAAAACCCAGGCTGCACGTGCAGCTCATGGGACATGCAGCACAGCCTGTGCCCCCCCAGGATACCTCTGCTATGATCTCCCCTTCACCAATCTTGTCGCCCTCCTTCTTTTCCCAGCGTGCAATGGTGCCCATCTGCATGGTGGGGGACAGAGCTGGCAAGGCCACCTGTGAGGAACAGGGCAGCGTTACAACGGACGGCAGGAGCCCACAGGCAGGGCAGAGACGGGTCTGCAGCAGGAGCCTGTCTGCAAATCCCTGCGGGTCAGGGCTGCTCCCAAACTGGTGGTAAGACCCCAGGCCAGGCCAACACTGGGGTGCTGAGATGGGGCTGAGCAAGAAAGGGAGAAGCTACACCAGGGGCTCAAGAGAGGCACGGGGAGAAGTGACTAGTGGTGAAGGAGGTGACACTCGATGACAGCACAGGGACTTGGGGCAGGGTGGCACCCAGGGAATGGGAACTCTGGGAGAGGGGAGAACTGCAGCTCCCCAGGGCAAACCGAGTTGCTCAGTGAGTGCATGCAAGACAGAATGGGGGAAAATGAAGGAGCTGCCCCCAAGACTGGGGGGGACGACAGGAGCCTGTCCTCTGGGGGACCCCAGTGGCTACAGGGACACGAACACCAGCGGGCACGGGGGGCACCCACACTGCCTGGGACGCGGGGGGATGAGGGGGCCTCTCACCTTCTGGTGTGCCGGGAGACTGCAGCAGCGGCACGGGACGAGCCGGGGCCCGGCAGGAGGCTGCAGGAGCCCGGCAGGAGGCTGCAGGAGCCCGGCAGGCCGTGGCGTGGGGCCGCCCCGCCCGGGGCCACGGCCCAGCGGCACATTCCCGACCCCCACCGCCCCGCCGCGGCCGGCCCCACTGGCACTGAGTGCTCGGCAGCTCCGCACCAGACCAGGGGCTCCCGCCGCGCTCCGGAACACCCGTCGCACCCACACCCGCCACATGCTGAAGCCGGAATCGCGACCCGGCGCCGCCGCTCTGTGACGCCCTCTGTCCGGGCACGGCGCCGCACGGCGCAGCGCGACACTGCCGGAAAGCGCGGCCGGAAAGCGCGGCCGGAAAGCGCGGCCGACGCGCGGCGGGGCGGGGCCGCCGTGGAATGGCGGGGGGGGGGGGGGGGGGGGGGTGCGCTGCGCAGGCGCGGGGGCTGTTAGTGGCCCTGTGAGCCCAGCCCGGGCGGCTGCCTGAGGCTGTCCTTGGCGAACCCTGCTGTGTCCTCCGCGGAGGGAGAGGTGCCGCAGGCTCCGTGGGACGCGTCCCTGCCCCCTCGTAACGGTGCCCGCTGGCACGGCCCAGCGCCCCTGCAGCCTCGCAGCCCCCCTCAGGAGGGGGTAGAGAAGCTTCGTGGCTCACAGCAGCGACAGGAGCTTGTCCAGCAGTGAGAAAATCGGGCTGTAGCCAAGTATGTGCGTTGTATCTCCGTGCAATACCCACCCAAAATTACAACAGGCCCTCTGGGATCCTCCTTACCCTTGCCACATGGCCTCGATTTTAGAAAGGTCACAGCTCTGTCTGGGGACACGTGAATCCAAAGCTGCTCCGTGCCCTGGTTTTGCCTGGGATGCAGCAGCACAGATGCCAAAGCCATCTTCCCCTCCACAAGCACTGAACAGCCTCAGTTTGCAAACCCTGTTTTATTGAGATAACCGCTTGGTTCACTCCTCCAGGGCTGACCCAGGCAGGCAGGGCTGGCTGAGATGTACACAAAGCTTCACTTTCCTAGAGAACAGGCTTTAGAACTGCCCCAAGTGATGAATGCAAATGGCACTGTTTCTATGAAAATATAATTTCACACATAGCATGTATGTTACACAAGCAAGGTACAAGTGTAGGAATAGAAAAGTAACCTTGAAGGAAGCTGGACAGAAATAAACAGTTTCAAAATAGTGAAAAAAGGAAGTCCTGGGTCTGATAGAGGACATCCTCATGAATAAATCCCTTGAAGTCAGTGTTATAGCAGTGCCAAACTCATTGAAAAGCAACATGCTTTTATCAGAGAAACACCTGGCCAACAGCTTTTCCACCCAACACCTCTTACCCCTCTGCCTCTCTGGTGGCTGTGAGTGTATAAAATGTGACCGTGGTTAGGTACCTGAACTGACCTAAGGGCAGGGTCAGGCTGTGGCAGCCAGCAGCTGTTTTCTTCATGGAAAAACTGGGCAGCTATAGGCAAGGCTGGACTGAAGACTTCTGATCATATTAAGAGCCTCCCGTGTCTTCAGTGCTCCAAAACCAAACTGCTCAACTTTGAGGAGCAGAGAGGGATATGGAACTGGCAACTACAGACCTTGAAAATGGTCTTAATTTCCTCCATAAAATTCTAGCTTGTGTGCATGGCTCTTCCCAAAATAAAATTGATGAGTAAAACCTGACGAGAAACACTTGAGAAAAATTTGCAATTCAAATACAGTTGATTTCAGTATAACAACCCCATGCTCTCTTCACCAACCCACTAGAGATCATGCAACAGTGAGACTATTTCCAGGCAGGCACAAATTCTTTGTTTCTTTTGGAAAAGAAGTGTATTCCTCCTTTGCAGCCCATTGATGAGCTTGTTCATTGATGAACTTTCCCCTGCTGCTGTCTGTAAGGAGAAAGTCACCGTAACAAATTGTCCAGAAGAGGAGGCATGCTGTGTTGTGCCAGTGTGGCACAGAGCCACATAAAAGCCTTGAGCTATTTCCTGGACAATGAAGCAGTGAGGAAATAAATAGGTTGCTGCCTATTAAAGCTGGCAAAAACATAAAACCCAAGTAGGACCTAGTTGGATTTCCATAGTAAAATAAAGTTATGAGCTCAGTGTTAACAGGAGACGATACAAAACATCTCAGCATCCACTAGAAAATGAGTAAAACACAGTATAATGCGTGCAGAAATATACAGAAAGCACTTGCACTAGTAGAAAAATATCCACAGTCCTCAGACAAATGTAAACCGGTACAAAATCATTTCAAGAACAGGAACATGTTTACAAAAGGACATGTCAATATAAAACAGTAAAACCAGGTTCACCCTCTCCCAGCCTCATGCACAGCACAGACACACAGGCAGTCCACAAAAGGGCCACGTACTGAGGGTGAGCAGAGCCCTCACTTGCCAGGCCACCTCTTTTAGTCACCAGTGCCCACTGCACACTGCAGCCAGTGCTCTGGGAGTGCAGCTGCCTGGCAGCAGAAGGGCAGAGACAGGCAATGCAGAAACAAACAAACAAAAAAAACCCACCAAAAAGAAAAACCCACCCTCAGGGATTTTTAGGGCTTGTTCTTTCTCAAGCAGTCATTTATTTCCTGATCCTTCAGGCACTCCAGGGGCAGGCATACCAGGGAGGGGGTGGATTTTATCCTACTGGTGTGGGTGTTTGGCAGCCCTGGCACTGAGTGGAGAGCAGCAGCAGTGATGCCTGTGGACAGGAGGTGACACACTACCCTGCTAAAGAGGAGAGGGCTCAACAAGGGGAGGGGTTATAAGTACCTCAGGGAAGCAGCTGATTCCAGCTCCCCTGCGAGTGAAATCCTTCAGCAAATAAGCAAGCACCAAGATGCCACAGTCCTCACGGCAAAGCAAACCCAGAGGGCCTCAGAAAGGAGCACAGCTTTGGAGAGCAAGTGGGAAAAGCAGAGACAGGAAATGGAAGCCTGAGCTTGGGAGAAAGGGAGGTTTGCCAAGCTAGAGATCTTTGCTTTAGGCCATGTGTAAAACCTCCAGAACTCTGTCTTCCCTCCCCAGGCCAGGTTTCTGTACTGTCAGGCTGCAATGTCCAGAAGGGTCACTCTGCTCCTGCAGCACGTGCAAGTCCAGGACCACAGCTGGCCAAACCTTCGGCTCACGTAATCCATCAGCTTCTTCTGACTCATGAAGGCAAAGCTCCTCGTTTTTGCCATCAGTGTGGGTTTACCTAATACCACGTACAAGAAACCAGACTTGAAATGCCCAGATCAGAGCCTGCAGCACATATTGCAGGAACGGAGCAGCAGGGGAAGGGAGCAATGCACTGTTAAGGCCTTCAGGGTTTAGTTGACAGCACAAAGCAAGGTGTTTCTTTCCCACAGACCTGTCGTTTCAGTCTCAGTCCGCGTTTGGCCACGTGAAGTCAGATGCCAGGTGTCCATGCACACACCATGCATTACCCCTTGTTCCCAGAGAAGCCCTCTTGGTTTTTGGCAGCTTGACTTGGACTCCTTCCAGCACACATGCTTTTTGGTCATTCTTTGAGCTCAGCAGTCAGTTACAGGTTTCCATAGTAACAAGACTTAAAAGCTTGATTTAATTCTCCCCATGGTCTTCTTCTACCCAGGCCACAATTTTCCCCTCCCAACCAGGAATGATGTCATCATCATGGAATACCTAGAAAAAAAGGGAATCCAGTCATGTCTGGAGTCTGGACACCACTCTTCTACAGTGTGAGCAGCGTAAGAGGCAGGCATGGAGTCCGAGATCCTAGTTCAGATTTCACTCCCCAGCCCAGAGAACACACACCTCATCCATCAGTCACATGTCTGAGTAACATTTTCAGGTTTTAGGTAAAAAACAGACGAGTCCCCTTCTTTTACCAGTAACCATCAAGATTAATATGGGTATGTTTTTGACAGGAAAGGTAAAATAAAGACAGCAAACATGCCTTTTCTGTCACAGACTACAATTTCCAGATGGTTCTACCTAGTCAGCTGACTGTTCCCAGAGAGGGTAACCCTTTGCACTTGATTTGTGAACCTGGAACTATCCCAATAACTTAATGAATCCAATCCACCCCAACACCAGCCTGAGCATAACCAGGGCTGTGATGCAGTACAGTGTCACAGACTGGCTTTGCCAGTAGCCAGCTCTTTGCCCAGTTGCAGTCACATTCATGTAATTGCTCTGGCTGGGGATGGAAACATCCCACTTTAGCACCTTACGAGAGGAGCTTAATCTGCAGTTGTGAGAACAGACAGGCCATTTGGGGACAAGTTCAAAGATTTCATTAGCTTAGAAGTGATGTGACCACAACCTCCACTGAACCCACAGTGGCTGATAGTCCAGTTCCACACTTACCTCCTCCTTGACTGTGCCAAACTCCGGATCCAGGGCTTTGAAGTGGTACCGGTGGGTTCCTTCACGATCAATGGCTGCCTTAAAATCCTTCAGAGTCACTTCCCCTAACCTGCAAGGGAAAAGTTTGGCACTATCCATGGTACACCAGCAGCATGCAGAGCCACAGCACAGGTCTAGCTGGGCACCTGGCACCCTGGCCAATGCCCAAATGGATGCACAGGGATCCTGTGCTAGAGGTGACCATACCCAGAAGAGATCAGACTAATGCTTTCAGGGAAAAAAGCACCTCCCCATATCAGTGTCAGCAAGGCAGAGCCAGACCTCACCTCTTTGGTATGTTGACCATGAAAGGTGTGAGGGAACGGTCAGTGAAGTACAACACTTTGGTGCAGGCACTGGTGCTCATCACGGGTGTGCTGTGAGAATGAGGCAGTTCTGCAAAGAAAAGAGCACAATTATTTGGGACAGCCATTAAAAGGCTTTCGAATTTAACGAGTCTTTGGAACCACCTCTTAGAGCTCTTTACACCCAAAGCATTCTATGTTTGTGGCTGCATAACTCAGTTTTCCCTCTGCAATGGAGGGGGATGGAATGTGCTAAAGGGAGAGGTGCAGTTTGTGTGCAAATACAGGACTGTGGCTGCCCAAAAAACTGCAGTTTATGGGAGAGGAGGGAGAACCCAGCAAATCCTCCCCACAAACCTCTACAGGCTTCTGAGTTCCTCTCCTGCCTTCCTCTGCATCTTGTACCTCCAGGTTATCCTGGCTGCTGGGCACTACAGTGCAGCTGAAAGGTGGGGGGCCTGTCTTTCACCAGTACCTACAGTCCCATACAACCTCATAGACTTTCTGGGTGCTTAGAACCAACAGCCTTCAAGAGGAAAAGCAAACATGGAGCTGCTGCAGCTGAAGCCAGGAGATGTGGGCTCAGAAAGGGCTGTGGTGTTACACATCAAAGGAGCTAAACACCGAGGGGGGAACAGGGAGACAACTGTACAGTTATCTGTGTCCACTAGATGGTGCAAACCAGCAGGAAAGCTGAAATACCATCCCATTCCCCACTCGTCCCAGGGGTAATTGTCATACAGTTATTTACACTGCAGTACAACCCAGACAGGCTCTCGCTGCGATGGTGCTTGACAAACAAGCAGCCATAGGTTGTCTCTGCTCCCTTTCCCTTGCAGTGAGGTCTAATCTGTACAGTAAATGACTAAAGGGAGGAAAGTGAGCTCTAGTAAAGGCAATAAGAAGCTGGCGGTCGCAGATTCCCAAGGGGATGCTATGCCCTGGACCCAGGCCAGGAAACCTGAGCAATGAATTAGGCAGTGGGACAAGCAGGAGCTGAAAGGCACTTACTGGATTTGGGAGGCCAGGAGTCTCTACACTCATTTGTTGCTCTGCTTGCTGGTGATTTCCCCCGGATCTAGGGTGCAAAGCCAAAATAATGAGAACAAAGTGTCACTCCCCAGTTGGAGCTCTCATTGCTGCTTAGCTCTGGGCTGTGTGTGAGAGGCAGAAGTTAAGAGCCAAATGCCCCAGGAAACCTTTACCCTTCTCTCTTGCCTCTTCTGTGTTTCCATGCAGTACAGCCGTTCCATCAGGCTGGAGATGCCCTGCTCCAGGCTGTCGATGGTGTGGTGCTGTGGATCGTGGCCGCTGAAGCTGTTCCTGAGGCTGCGAAGGGCATCACGAACCAGCTGCAAGTCATTTGTCTGCCCAAGAGACCACAAGTCACACTAACTCCAAGCTGCTTTCTTCCCATCTAAAGCCACAGGTCTTAGAAAGGGGAAGTATCTCTTAACAAGATACTAGCTTCCAGGATACCTGGAGCCTTCATCTGCATCTGTCTGGGAAAAAACATCCCTTAGGTGCACTTACCCCTCGGTGGGCTGTGGGAGCAGCTCCTTTTCCTGCTGTCTGGAGGAAGCCATTGCTCTGAGCACTGTGACCACTGTAAGCCATCACCTGCTCAGGGGAAGATGCACATGCCACTAGGAATGTAAGTGTTAGGACCTTCCCAAAGATCCCAGTTCATAAACTTCAAAATGATGAGAAGGCATGAAAACTTTGCACATCAGTGATATAACTCCCATCTTCACCAGGTACATACACTCACTAAGGAGTGTGCAGGCAGTCCTGCAGGTCACAGCACAAACATGATTCCTCACGTACAAGTAAAGAAAGAGGGAGAGACAGAAAGGGGCTTGCTGCCACATCACAGAGGGCTCTGCAAGCTCTAGTGAGCACAATCAGTGCTCAAGTGGCACTGTGCAGGTACAGATATTGGGGCTGGCACTCTTTTCACCAAGCCAGTTCCAAATGCTCAATTCCAGGGTCAACAGGAAAAGGAGGAGATAAGATAAGCCCTGGTCTAACCAACTAGCCTAGTGTCAGAGCTAAAGCTAGAAGCCAAGAGTCTCTGGCTTCCACTTGCTCCTGTGTTCCCCTCACTGTTTCATCCCTTAGGATTTGGACACAAGAGGCTAAGCCAGAGTGCTGAGAGCTTTGGTAAGCTGGATGCTTTGTGAGTCTGGCTGCCTTGGTTAGGGCACTGACAATGAGGTTTCAGAGCCAGGCCTCTCTGGGATGAAGTGGATGATTTCTAGAGATCAGTAGCTAGAAGTTTCTGGACAGAAACATCACCCCAACAGTCTGATGTGTAGACCAAGGCTTCCCATACCTCTTCAGTGTCTCTCTTCATGCAGTGAGCTAGCAGGGCCTCTTTGTGCTCCAGCTCTTGCTCCAAATCCACCTGTGAGGTGAGTAGAAGAGTCAGCACAAACCAAGCCACCAAGGTTAGTGGCAGCTCTCAGGGCATCAGTGGAGCCCACCTGCTCCATACCTGCTGGTAGCTGGCCTCAGAAAGCCGCCTGAGCATTTCATCCAGTTTGGTCTGATGCTGCTGTAAATGCCAATCCTTCTGGCCCAGTTCTTTCTGCAATCAAGAGAATCAATCACAGAATCACAGAATGTCAGGGATTGGAAGGGACCTCAAAAGCTCATCCAGTCCAATCCCCCTGCCAGAGCAGGAACACCTAGACCAGGTCACACAGGAATGCAGCCAGGGGGGTTCTGAATGTCTCCAGTAAACAAGGCTCACAATCATCTTCCCATGGCAGGAAAGGTTATGTCATCTGCCAGGACCAGGTTCTTCTACAGGCTGACTTACACAATGTGTGTACTTCTAGCTAGATGTTAGACCTGAGTGTCAAAGCTTTTTGGAAAAGAACAGCCAGGTTGTTGTTGCCTGGAGTCCCCTTGCCCAGCAAGGATCTGCTACAGAGGTGAGACAGCTGTCCCAGAGGAAACAGATCCCTGAGGGATCAGTGGACAATCAGGTGACCCAACCTAACCCAAGAGGCTTCTGCAGAAGTGTTAGATACTCAGCAGAAAAATCACAGAAAAAACATGGCAATAAAAGATCTACTATAAAAATCTGTGGGCGGAGGACAAAACATATGATCCCTCCATCTCATCGCAAACATCCATGGCTATTGCAACTTATTCACTACCCACAGTGCCATTCCCAGAGGTGACCGAGTGCCAGAGGGACAGCAGTCACATTCACAGAACTGAAGAACCACCAGATGCTGCCCCTAGCAAAGCCTCCAGAGAAGAGAGGTTCCATTACTTTGTATTCTGCCAGTAGCCGGTTTCTCTCTTCAACCTTCCTCTGAAGGTCAACCTGCAGAAACAACACATAGGTGTGAGGCAGGTACTCCTGGAGAGTTAGTGACAGCCTCTTTGCCCCTTGTGCTAAAAGGTGACCTGAGACCAAATATATGCAGAGTTCAAGGGAGTTGGTGTCCCTTTGGACAGGACAGTTCCTTCCTTGCCCTTCTCTCTCCAGAGAAACCCTGTGCATGGCAGCTCAACCCCAAGAACTGTGCTGCAACTCCACCCTGTGGCTTCTGGAGCCCTCAGGGCCACCAACCTCCTCCTAAAATAATCTAACCTTCAGCAGTACAGTGACTCACATTCTGGTTGTGCAATTCCTCCTTGTCCATGTTTGCTCTCAGCAGTTCCTGCTTTAGCTGAAGAACTGAAGCATCCTGTTGGATCAGTCTTTGCTGTAAAGCATCCTAGGAAAAAGATGTTATCTGTAGGAAGGTGCAAGGCAGGCAGAGATTCTTCCCTGGGAAGGGAGTGACCTAGACCAGTGGCCATAACACAGTGGGGCCGCTCACGGGTCTAAGTGTTGCCAAGGGCTCACGAGGTACATAGACATCTTCCCAGTGGGCTCTCAGCCCTTCTGCCTTTCTCTAACCCAAAAGTGATTTCCCTACCAATATTCTAGCCATCTGGGACAGAGGCATTTCTGGGCTTCTGCCTGAACTCCGTGCTCCAGAAGTGGCCTGACAATTTGCTCTTATGGAAGAAAACAGTGGTGTCTTGGGAGGCTCTTTTCAGTGGCCTACAGCTAGTGTCTCCAGCATCCAGAGGGCTAACGTCAGCCAAGGACACAAGGAGACTTAATCTCTTGGTGTGACCTAGTTGTGCCATGAAATCCTCTCTGAAGAGGTCAGAGTCAGGACTAGTTGTGGACTTTTCGCTCTGTGTTACCCAGAGCACGACCTTGGGCAGCAACTGCTCTTTGCTTCCTTCACAGGAGCCCGCCTGGCAGCTCTAAAAACACCTCTGCTCAGGGGTAGATTATTGGTGTTCAGAACTCCAGAGGGAGAAACTAAGCAAACAGCAGCCAAAGTGGTGAAAAATGCTGCAGGTGAGGAAGACAAGGATACCCTCATGCTCTTTCCCATGCCCATCCTCCTGTGCATACCCCAAGAGAGAGGGAAAACCCAAACAACAAAAGAGCCATGAGACCCAAGCAGGTATCCTACTCCTCATGTTTTCCTCAGGGAAACAGACAAAAGAGGGAACATTTGACCCCAAATCCTACAGACAGAAGCAGAACCCAGGAGACCTAACTCCTTGTGCCTGCTCTAACTGCAGTCTGTCCCCGGAGCCAAAACCAGACCCCAGGACCTGCCACCCCCAAGCCCCCTAATACAAACCCCTCCACACTCCGAGGCTCCTCAGAGACGTATGGTTGCTGCTGGCCCCATTCATGGGCTGCAGCACACTCTAAAGCTTTGCTGTTTATATTTGATGAAGTGCCCCTTTCCTCACCTTTATTCCCTGTAGGTTTCGAGCTTCTTGTTTGTATTTCAATAGCTCCTTCTGTAAATGCAACACAATTGGATTAAATGGCATCTTGTCACTCCTTCAGAATCAACTGAAATCAGTGTTCTCTGTCCCCAGACACCTGCTTCAGAAGAATGCACATCCCACCTTTTCCCACAGATCGAAGAGCGTGCCAGGCCCTGAGCCATTTCATGAGCTACAAACGTGGCAAACCAGCTCAGGAGCTCCCTAAGCCCCTGCTATTAAAGCCATGAGAGAAAAAGATGGCCTAGTCCCCCAAACCTGTCCTTCAGGGCAATGCCAAGTACTTCTCTCCCAGCTTCAGAAACAGTCCCAGAGCCAGCATCAGGAGAAAGCTGAACTAAGGCAGGTTTGACGTGGCAGGTTCTTCTTAACTGGTTTATCTCCTACTCGAAAGATTCAGACATGGCTAGAAACCCCTCACTCCATCCCTCCCCCTGCCAAAAAAAATAAGCAAGACAGTCTGCAAAGATCTCTCGACCCAAAACCTCTTTCCCCTTCATCTGTCCCCCTCTAACCTTTAGGTCTTGATTTTCTCCCATGCTCTGGTCCAGGCGACTCCGGATTATGATCTGAATGTAAAACACCATGGTTATTGCTGTGCAAGACACCAGCCTGGGGCAGGGCAGTGCAAAGGGCAGCTAGATCAGAGAAATGTAGGTACAGCAATGAGCTCACCAGCTGCTCTTCAGGGCAGGCTCCACGTTCACAAAGTTCAAAGGACCCTTCCTGCTCATCTTCAGGTAAAGACCCATTGAGCAGCAAAGCCTGGGAAGATGAAGGGGAAAAAAAAAATCTCTTCAGGGGTTTCAAAGGAAAATAGGCTAACTGCAGCTCTGGGTAAGTTGTTCATATCAGTCTCTAAACAGTTTCATTTTCCATTTCTGCTGACTTATTCCCCTCAAAAATGAGTTTT
This sequence comes from Podargus strigoides, assembly GCA_028020825.1. Taxonomy (NCBI): domain Eukaryota; kingdom Metazoa; phylum Chordata; class Aves; order Caprimulgiformes; family Podargidae; genus Podargus; species Podargus strigoides. The sequence continues at coordinate 1,640,131 of CM051646.1, forward strand.
CAGGTATGAACAAGAAGATCCATCCCCTGAAAAAGCTCTCCCAGAGATACCTGTCAGCCAGCACTCTTCCCCACACACAGACACCAATCAAGGACAACTACTCAAGTTTTCATGGAGTGAAGTCTGTAACAGGTTTGAAGTCTAAAGCAGAGACTGAACCAGGTTTATGTTGTCAGGGTTCTCTTCTGGAATGAGACTGAAGTGTCCCCTGCTGAAAGAAGCCATTCTCCTAACCACACATCTACAAGAGACTTCAGAAACAGGATGTTCAAGGAAGCCTAATTTTGTTCTACACTAGAGAAGACTGAGATACACTCGGAACTATTGTCCAAGTGAAGGAAGAGCCCTCACCTCACTCCATGGCTGAAACCAAAGGATCCCATTTGCAGTAATACTGCAGTTCAGCCCCGAGACACTTCAGGGCTGACAAGTCAGATTCTGCCTGCTGACAGAATCTCCCACCAATGAGCTGCAACTGCTGCTGAATAGCAAATAGCAATCTGTATTCAGTTAGTGCAAAAGCTCTTTGGAAAACTGTTTTCCAAGTGCATCCCAAAGTCTTCCCAGCAGGAATCACAGAAAGATAAAAAGCTGCCACGGTTTTAGCACCTTATGGGGTATATGCACATCAGGTCCCTGATATTTCAGTCAAACTCTCATGAACTGGAGACTCTTTAAGTATTGAGCAAGAGGGGGAAAATCAATTAATCAAATCCAATTTCTTGGCTAGCAACATCAGCTGCCTCTTCCTGCTCCCAGGGGATGAGGGGGCAGCAATGCCAGCTGCTCCCCCTCACTCCTGAAACATGGGGCCAGGGTCAGAGGAACAGGACATGCCAGTCCCTCCAGTGCTGCCTCTCCCTGCTCCCAGTGGGCACATAATGCAACCGAATTTTAACAGTGAACCAAGCAAATTTTCTTTTTTTTTTTTAGTCTTTTGTTTCCTGCCCATTGTCCCCAGGGAAAGTACCCATCCGCCCACAACCCACCCTCCTCCCCAGCCTATGCTTCTCACACAATCTCTGCTTTGTTTACTGGCACATAAATATTTACAATTCAAAGCCAGTATGGTTCCCAGCACAAACAGAAAAGAATATTCCTGAGAGAGTTCAGGGTCTTTACCATATGGATCAGGGGCTCTGCTCCCCATGCAGAGTCAAACACATTGGGCTGAGGGTCATTTGGTCAGGGAGAGACTGGAACAGGGCAGCAAGGAACAGGTCCCACAAATAGTTGTGTAGAGAATGTGCCAGATATTTCAGTTCAGCCTAGCTCCCTGAAAGACTGATGCAACCCTGTATGACCCGTGATCAGCTCTGCAAATCCCAGTTGATTTCCTGGCATTCCTTGTCTCTGCATTACTTTCGATCACAAATCACAGAAAGACCATCCTACCCTCTCAGGCTGCTGACAAAACCTGCAGGCTGCCAAGTGCCCTGGTGGAGAAGGGGAGCCCCAGCACGTGGGAACACACTGCTGCATCTTTACCACTTTGCAGTGACATACGTGCTTCGCACGGTGCCAGCACACAGGAGTTAGCATAGCATCACAGGACAGGGCTCCAAGCCAACAAACCCAGCGAGGATCTGGACTCCAACCAAGACAACACAGACATAATCACCTTCTAAACACAGGCTTTGATTTAGATTCTCTACAGTGGTTCCATTCTTACCTGCATTCACTGTGCCTTTTGCCCTTTCACAGTCCACCTACATTATTGGTATTACTATTCCAGGCCAGTGTCTCAGCTGCAAGATAACCTGTCTCAGCTACAGCTGGTGGGAAAAAGAAATGCAAGTGGAAGGGAAAGCTGGCCAAGAAGAAAATCTGTTACCTGCAAACCTGAAATCATCTTCTTTGCTTCCTCCATTTCCTTTTCCAAATGGTCCTGTTGTTCCAAAAGCTGCTCCTCCCATGAATTCTCCAAATATAACCCAGGGTTCCCAGCTTGCCACTCAGGCTGGAAATGAGATTCTGTCTCTTCTGGAAGAGAGAGCAGCTGAATGTGGTCATGACAGACAGAGGAGTCCAGACAAGACCTGCACCACACAATAATCACGTGCTGTCCACACTAGCCATCACTAACAAACCAGCAGCTCTTCTAGCTGGTATCAGGAAAGTTGCTACAGGTGTAACATCTTGTCTGATCTCAAGGATTTATGCCTCATTCATTATGCAAAGGAAGAGGAGCATGTCAGTGTTAGATGGAGCATCGACAGCTCACTGAAGGCAACATTAAACACATCCACAGCATCACATTCTCTACATTCATTTCAGTCACAGAGGAACTTCTCAGCAAGTTCATGATACAACCAAACCCCAATGGAAGCGTGAGCTGTAAAGTACTGTCAGCAAGGTACCTGTTTTAGTTTCTGTTTCTTCAGTGTGGATGATCACAAGTCTTTCCTTCTCCTCTGATGGGGCTACAGTGGATTCACTCTTTGCACTATGGATAGGACTGGGCGATGTGAGACTGCAGAGAGAAGGAGAAACAGTTACTTCTAGTGCTCATCAACATCATCTTTGTCCAAGATAAAAATGAATATGCAGGCAGGCTTATTGGAACTAAGGATTATCTGCATGCCAGAGAAGCCATTAACAAACCAAACTGGGAAGGTAACTTTTTCATCACTCTACACCAGTGCCATAGCAGGCACTTTCAAAAGCACCACTTCACTAACTTGAAATTCCAAGGGCAAAATATTTTTCAAAGTCAGATACCACTCACTCATGTTTTTAGGTGAAAACTTCTCAAAAGTCCCCACATATTTTCACTGGAGCTATGTCAGCTGACTGTGAGGATCAAGCAATCTTTTCAGAAATTCTTCCCAAATGCATCACCCAGACAACATCAAAAGGTGGCTGAAGCTCACTGACCCATTCAGTGCACCTCTAAAGTTGCAGGAACTAATTCTTGCAAGCATGAGCAGGAGTTAATTTTTCATTCTCCCCAACACAGAAACAAAGGAGAGAGAACAAAAAGAAAACAGCGTGGAAATAACACAATAAGTTTAGAAAAATAAGTAAGATGCTTCCAGAGCTCGCCTTCCACATCTTCTCAGCACTGCTGCTATATATTCCACAGCTCTCTCACAGCATCAGAAGTGTTGCAACAGAGATGGAAATGACTTGCTAGCTGTCTAGTCCACTCCCACAGCCAGTGCTGGCCTACTTCTCCTTTATATTACAGGCCTTCAAGCAGTCTGGTTTTAATGGTCCAGACTAAATGTATTTTCATCATGTTAAAGGAAAAGATGAATGCAACTCACTAAGTGAAAGAATAACCATCTTCTAACAGGGATCTCTAACAGCTACAGCACCTCTTCTTTCCTGCTCAAACAGGGGATGCACGATTGCTAAAGGGGTCCAGGCCACCTGGCTTTGCTTCAGGAAGGCCAATTCCATCACAGCAGTCCCCAATTAGGCACATTTTGTGTACAGCATTTGTAATCAGCCCCCTGCTCCTGCTCTATATAAAATTAAAATAATTGTTTGGGAGTCCAGAGAGTACTATTGGGTTTGCATTATATAATAAGGGTCAGAGGAAAGCATGAAACACTGGAACAGCACAGCTACAAACAGGAAGCCAGCTGATCTGACATGTCCAGTAGCTCAGGGGGATTTTACTTCCTCTAGGAACTCGATATTGCCCCCACATATTCTCAACTACTCCTCTGAGTGTGCCATCATCCTGATAAGGCCACTGAGAAGTGCACTGCTGCTTCTCATCCATGCCAAAGATGAATGAGAGCTGTCCTAGAAAAACAGTAACTGCTGGGTGAGGAGGTGGTGCAACCAAGGGATGGGCAAGAGCAAGGAACTGGAAAGAAGAATGAGCAAGACAGAAAAGGAGAGGATACAGAGCCTGGAAATAACATTCCCCTCTTCCAAAGTCTGCTCCTCTCAGCACTGAACCCGCAGTCCAGTAAATATAAAGGACCCCAGCTGGGGCAGGGTAAGCAGTCACTACAGGTCTCCACCACAAAGAGTTGTACAGATAACTGTTTAGGCATTCCTATGTCCACAGCCCCCTCTCCAGGCAGTTTCCCTCTTTTAAAAGGCCAGTGGGTTCACATGGCATCAGCGACAACCTCTCAGACCACACCAAACAGCGACAGAGCCACTGACACGCACTCAGGTGAAGCAGTAGCACAGATCAGGCTGCCTCACACATTATCCCATCAAGTTAATGCTGCAAACATTTCTGTGGGTTTTGTATCAGTCCCCAAACCCATGAGAGCATGAAATATCCACTGATGTAATTTGTTCTTTAAGGTAGATAACAATTCATGATTAAAGCATGCAGAAATAAGTGCTAGGAAATTAAAGCTATTTAAAACAGATTCCACTGTTCCACTTTATTCCTTTTACCAGTTGGTTTCTTAACCCATACCCTTTCTCCCCTCGGTCCCAGAGTTGCCAATACCTGCACGGCTGAGGCTTTAGTGCAACAGCCCCAGTGCCAAGCCTGAATTCTCACGGTTTTAACAAACACCCCATCCCTGCTGTTTCAAATTACAACGGCAACAGTCGCTCACCATTTGACCTGCTTCCCTCCCATGATCCCACTTTAACCTTTCGCCTCACAGAATCCGTTTCCCAGGGAGCCTCAGGATTCTGGCTACAGATCTGCCTTGTCCCTTCACATGCTCAGAATTCAGTGCAGAAGACGCCAGCTCCTGTCAAACTACCGGAGAAATATTTGCAAGCCAAACCGCTTCACATTAGCTGAAAGATTCACAGCAGAAACAAAAAAAAAAACCTCAGGGTCTTTGCAAGAAATGGTCAGATGGCAGATCAGCAGCTCCCACACACGTATTTGATTCCAGAGTCAGGGAATTCTGCAGCCTGGGTTTTCCTCTCGGGTTATTTGTCTCTCGCTGCTGCATTTTGGTCGGCTGCACACCCAGTTGTTTTCATCACAAGGGCTGCGGTCTGGATTGCCAGTGGTGTTTCTCATCCCATTCTGCCCTCTCTAGACTCCAAGCACCTGCTGCAGATGTGCACAGCCAAGAGAAGGTGCTCCTGCAGGCAGTGGGTTCCCTGCTCTCCCAGGCTGGGGTGCGGTGTCGGAAGGCGGCATGCGGCACTTCCCAGCCCTGGGCACGGCTTCCTCTTCCTCGCTGTCTCCAGCTCCCTCTCCCTCCTGCTGTCACACAGGCTGTGCAAGGCAGAGCCTTTTCTCTGAGATGCCTGGCTCAGAGTGGGGGAGGGAAGGCTGGTGGAAGGGGAGGGGAAAGGGAGATGGATGGGTGAGGGGCTTAGAGGCCTGGGAATCCATCTGATTTTGGCAGTTTTTTCATGAATCATTTCAATTGCCTTTGCTTATTAGAGCTTTTGTCTCTGGGAATTCTGTTATTCAGGCTGTGAGCTCTCTTACTGAGGAGTTAATGCGGAAATGAGCTGATGCTAGGCAGGGGATGCTGCCCTGGGACAGACACCAGCAGCACAATTAGATGGAGGGGGGTGGCTGCAGTTAATAACCACATCTCTCAAATAAAAAAAAAGAGTGGGTTGTTTCCCCAGCCAGCTGTCATAACTAAGCTAGTACATTTCTCCCTGGTATGAAAGAGAAACAAGCATCTTCTTTTCATCAAGCAGCCTGGTGTCAGCTGAAGACATCCCCAGGAGCTGGAGGTCAGATCCCTCCTAATTTCTTTGGGTAGATCACTGATCATTCATGTAAAGATTCTCACCATATTGTGTTCTATCAGCAATAATATCACCATCACCATATGGTCACAGAACTCATGACATTATGGGGAAAAACAAAAACCACAACACCAAGTCATTTAGGATGTGCAGGGAAATTTTCACTCGCCCCCAAAATACAGCCACACGTGAGCAAACAGCAGGTCTGACAATCTGTTAGGGTAAAGGGTACACATAAAATACTACAGCTACTTTTAACTGAGGAATAAATGGAGGGAGCAGCATGTTTCACTCACTGTCCTTCTGAGATCACAGTTCAATAGTCAACCCCAAAGTCCAGTGACATTAGCCATGAAATCCTGTTGCCAAGACCAGAATTTGTACATCTCCCCTGGAATCACAGCTTCAAAAGTACACTCTCTACTGACATCATGTGGAGGCAGTGGTCCAGTACTGGCCTACATGGAGTTCCCACACTCTTCCAAATGTGTATGTCTTATTTATTAACACAACCTCACAGTGACACACAGCAAACTTTGGGGATAAGTACTAAGTATTGTATTTTTTTTTACCTCCTCTGTTGGGCCGAGAGACCTTAATTCTCAGGTACATGAAGGCCTCTTTGTACTGTAGAGCATCAAAAGTGGCCTGAGAAGCCCTGTGGAGACATCCTGCCTGCTGAGAAACTCAGTGGCAATCTGTCTAAAGAAAATGAACCCCCTCATTCCTGCACAAGTCAGGGGGTGAGGCTAGTCCAGGAACTCTCAGGGAGCAACCCAGGCAGAACAAGGAGACAACAACTCAAATTCCTAGCTATTATCTATGCAGTGACATCCTGAATGAGATCAGTTCTATCTGTGGGAGAAATGGCAGTAAACCACTGCTTCATGTTGGTTTCTGAGGCTTCATTCTCCAGATCAGGCAGGAGACTTTACACAGGGAATCCTCTTTTCTATCACTGTGATCTGGATAGCTCTGATACGAAAGGGCACTTTAAGGAATGTCAGACAAAGGATCCCGAGGGGACACATCTCGGCAATAAAGTTCCTTACCTGGAAGAATGGGACTCCAGCGGCATGTTCTGCTGCCCTTCATACTGCTGCACCAGTGCCCGGACACTCCAGTAGGGGTTTTCTATCTCCTCATCCATGCTGCTATTTCTGGAAATAATAATCATAAAATGAGGGAAGCCTCACTTAACAGGAGCAGAAATTCTTCTTGTCTCCAAGAAGGAGGGTAGGAACGCTAATGAAAGGCAAGTAAGAAGGAGGGGACAGCTACAAACTGCCAATTAAGAAAACTCTCCTATTAGAGAGCTCCATTCCATCTTCTTGGTATGAGGGAAACACTGGCAAATGGGCCCTCCCCTTTTAAATTCATCCCTAATTCTGCCACTAGAAAACTCCAAAAGCTCTGGGAAGGCAAGAAAATAACAGAATTTGCAAATAGCATAAGGACTGGATTTTCTGAAGAACTCCTGGCCCAAGGCTTTTGCAAGAGAAACCTTTAACATTTAATTTTCCCATGAAATATACCATTTCAACCTCATTTCCAAACTGCTTCATGGGTACACCCTTGAGCCAATATGGGCAAATGACCTTCAGCTGTGTAAATCAAACCCTCAATAGACCTGGCTTCCATATAAATGTCATTACTATTATTATAGTCCACATAGCACTTTTTCCAAGTGTTAAACGTGCTTTTCAGAATTACACATTCCTTCTGTACATGGATCATCTCCATTATCACCAGAACTCCTCCACTTACATGGTAGGCTGCATCAGCTGCTCAGCAGCACACACCACTGCATCTGCCTGTGTATCAGTGAGCGTAACACTGGGCTGAACAGCAATGTAGAAGGCAGAATGGACCTGTACAGGTTCAGTGCCTTAATTCTGGAATTAACTGCTCCCAGGTCTGTAACCAGCACCTGTAGTGAAGACTTGACTTTTGTTTCATATGAAATGAGAATGCTCCCAAGTAAAGAGCAGCACTAAAGGGCACTGTGCTCAGGATCAAATGGGGAAAAACGTGGCAGAAGAGTTCCCTCTGGCCTGGCCATAAGGAACTGTTCTTTTCCAGTGAGACAAGGGAGATGCAGCAGTTATTTTGTTGTAAAACCTGAAGAGAACCTGGGATACCTGCAGTCTTCATCAGGAGGCAGCCAGGCTACATCCTTTGTTAGCCCACTATCTATTTCGGCTTCAGTGAGACAGCAGGGCTTGGTCTGTGCACAAAAGCAGAGCTACCTTCTATCAGGAATTGTCAGGATAAAGAGACATCTATTTTAAAAGAAATGGTGTCAGTCAGCTAACACAACCCAAGCTCACATAAGCAGGGAGAACTCATTACCTGTGTCTGTGCCGGAACACCTCGCGGCCGGACTGCAGGACGTCCTGACGAACGTCCGCCAGGGCTGCCACCGCCCCCTGGGCCACGGCGGCGGCCGAGCGAGGCCTGTGAGTGCCAGCTGGGCCAGCAGGGCCGTGCCTCGCTGCTCGCCCCGAGCCTGGTTTGAAATGGGCAGCTAAGGCCAGGATCAGCCTCATGATAGACTTCAAGTTCCCATCCACAACATCTGCAAAGTGCAAATAAAGCCAAGGGTGATGCTGTGAACACGGAGCCCCCCCAGAGCTGGATCTGGCCAACAAGCATGAACACAATTAAACCCAACGGGGCCATGCCGTAAACGAGGACTGTGCAAAAAGGACTGCAGAAATATTTTCACCATGTCTCATCGCACAGCAGCAGGTTCATACGTCCTTTCAGTGAAAGATTCCGAGTCTGTGTTCCTCATTACACCATCGCTTCACGTTCTGACTGCTCAGGAGCACGCGGGCCCGCGAGGAGGCCTCCAGCACGGGCACCCACCCGTGGGACCGCCAGGGCCACGTACCTTTTGCTGACGTCTGGTGCATGCGGATCTTTTTGGATGCCACGAACTGTAAGACTTTCTCCACATTTTCCCTCATCTCCTGCTGGCTGCTGGGCTTGGCCTGAATGCCATTCAGCTTCTCACCAGCTAAAGGGACGGAAAACTCGATCAGAGAACTGAACCACTTGGTGCTGTGGCAGGGTACAACGTGCTCACACCATTCCTCCTCAGGGTCAGTGCTTTGATAACTCCATTCCAGTCTTCTGGGAGTTAATTCATCCCTGAGAGGTTTTAGCACATCTGTTGTAACTGTCTGCTAAACACAAGGACTTTCATAGAACTGCATTTATGATTTGCTTTATGATTGTTTTCTTGTAAAGTCACTCCTTCCCCCGCACAAGCTCTGACACCATCATTAGCATCTGCCAGATGTCAGAGCTGAGGCCAGCCTCTTCCACACAAGATCTAGAACTGCAAGGTGAAAAACAGTGCCATATGGCACTACTGACCTACAATCTCAATGAGCAGAGCAAGAACGACTCCATCTCGGAGATCCTGTCTCAGGTCTTGGACTGGCTTCACTGTTGGCTTCTTCTTTAGCTGGGAGTTCACCCAGGCCACATATGCCTGTAGCTGTTGCTGAAAATAGAGAACAAAATGTGTGCACGTCACTGCCATTTCAGGGGGGAGCTGCACAGCTCTCACTTTCCTCTTTCATCTTCACTGATCTCATGGACTTTTGCCCTTGAAAACAAACACCAGTGGTCTCATCCCACAGCCTGCTGAGCACTGCCTGACATCACTGCACACTGTGGTGCCGTGCACCTCACACCAGGACAGGAAGAGCAAGCAGGCAGCAGGGGAGGACTCGTGGTCTGAGCACAGCTGAGAAAAGAGCTTTACCTTACCTTTAATCCAGGCTGGTGCCAAACCAATGCTGGCATTCCCCTAATTTTTGGTGCCAGAATTGGTTTACTCACAGCATTTAGTGTCCCACCTACACTGTTTTCTTCCAGATACCGAGGAAGTAGAAAACTCAGAATGCAGAAGCAAGAAACCCTGTGTTATTTCCCATCCATCTATGCCATCTACCAAACATTATAAACTGGACAGATTTCCTGGAAGAGACAACAGCCTCTTGGCTCGTACATGGACAGTAAACAAACTGATCCATTTATGGGATTACCTCCCTTTTCACTAAGCTTCCCATTATTCTGCCAATGCAGCAGGTTTTAAGTCTCCATTCCATACTATCTCAGCAATGTCAGCCTGAGTTGATGCTTTTACAGCCCATCAAAGTCACAATCTGATCACAGCTTCACTCTTAATTATCCTGACATAGGAAATCCAACTTTAATCACACCATGGTTCGGTCTGCTGGTTCAGAAAGGTGACTGGACCTGTATTCAATCAGTTCCACTCACTCAGCAGAGAGCTGGAGAGTAGAACAGAGGAGGCTGGGGGACTGCCTGATGGCTTTGGAGAAAAAGGAAGCAGAAATGGCAGATGTGATGCACGCTCGCTGGAACAGACTCAGCCTGTCACGTGGATTGGATCGGCGTGCTCGTCTTTGGCTGAAATGGCAATGGTGCATGTCAGGTTTGCCTGCCCAGTTTCAGAGGTCTTTATTTGCTTCTTAATGAGAGTGGGCACTGTGGAGAATCAACAAGCCTTGACTTTCTCTCTCACACAACTTGAGGATCCTGTGATGATTTCCAGAACAGCAATGGTGACTCTCACCAGCTGCAAAAGCACCCTCACTTCTTGCAATTGTATTTTAACTGACCACGTGGGCACTGAGGTTCAGTCTCACAACAGTAATGCCAGAGAGACCACAAGCCTTCTGTTACACAGATTTAATCAAGCCTTAATTTATTCAAACAAGAACCAGAGGAAAGAGGTAGGTTTGTTTAAACAGCATCATTATAGAAATATCTGGATTCATGTGTCCCAAATAGACTGCAGCACAAAAACTGCATCTGGAGTCTGTGTAATTGAGGGAGATAACCTTATCACAGTTGTGTCTACTACCTTGTTGTCATTTTTTCAAATCATTTTACAAAGTTCTAAACTGCTATATTGTACTAATTCCACAAGGGCACAGCCCCTTCCAGCCTAGAGAAAACTTGCAGTTCTTGTAGGAGCCTGTATGGTTCTTCCATTCAGACACTTCTGTTTTCACTTAAAACAGACTTTTTTTACTGAGCAGTTTGGTTTCTATTTATTTTCTCTGAATGCTCTTCATGCATTCATAAGAAAGCATTTTTGGCAAACTCTTAGTCTATCTCTTAAAAGCATGAAAAGGCTGATGGTATAATTAGAAAAAAAAGTCAATCCTCAATCCCAGTGCATTTACATTTTAAACAATGATTATGAAAAGGAGGATTTTGAGGCAATGCAATACGGATGGCACCATTAAACTAATTTCATACCAGTAGCTGCTGTAACACTGCAGGCTTACATTTCATTAGCAGACTTTGTTGTTTGCATGGCTTTGCCTTTCCCCCCCCCCCCTCACTAAAGCATAAGATTTTCATGCAGAAGTTAAGACAGTTGGACTGATCAGAATTTCCTGACTCTGTATCCAACAGCAGTGTTGGGGCTCACACTCTACTGCACCAATGCTTCTTTCAAAACCAGGATTTTCAGAAGAAAAACATACCAGCCTAGTCTCAGATTCCCTATGCAGAGCACACGTTATTAGGATTATGGTGGAGTTAAGCTTCATCCTATTTATGTTAACACAGCTTTGTGTTCCAAAAATAGGCCAGGTTTACCTATACCTTGCAATGGGGAGAGCGGCTCCCTTACCTGAAGGAAGTTGGAGCCCAGATTGCTTCAGCTCCCAGGCGATCATTGTAGGGTGTTTCTGTCCAAGTCACTCTGGATGCCTTAAAAGACTTTGCAGGGCAGGAGAAGAATTTTAAAGGAAGGTACTAGAGGCCACCCACAGTTGTAAGGAATAGCCCAACTTGCAGGGACTTCTACTGGCAAATTGTAGGTTAGCACTTCAGTAAGCACCACACATCTCACAGCAGGGTTTTACTCTGAATCACTTACTCAGCACATATCCTGAAGAGGTGCTCCAGAGCTACCAGCTATAGGAAAACAGTTGCAGAGGTCAGGAGCATTTATCTTTGTGCTTTCCATTGACAGCCAATGATATGCAGAAGGAAAACACCCTTCCAGGGTCAGCAAATTTTTCGTAGCAGCTGTAATCCCTTACTGATAATTACAGTTAAGTGTCATTAGTAGTTTCCACAGGTGGAAGAAGAGCAGCAGCTCTACTGCAAATCTCCTGCCAGTTTTAGGTGTCTTTGCTATTCTCATTTAACCACTGCAATTCACCACCTGCTGCTTAGGGCTCGTGTTTCTCCCCATCTTGATGGTGGATCAGTCCAGCCTGCCTGACAGTAAATATAGGTGGGTCACAATGCCTTGGTGTGCCCCTCTGTCCTTTATTCTCAGTGCTGTCTACATTACACTGTATGAGGTTAATTCTCACTTCCTCTGAGATCAGGGTATTGCACATTTTGAGGTTGGCCAGATCTTCATCCTTGGACAAAATCATTCTTTAGCAGGCAGATGCCTTCAGAGGACCTGACCTTGCTTTCATGTTCCAGTACACTCCCATTATACTCTCTGCTTCCAGGAAGACATTACTTTTCTGCATTCATGTGATGAATTTGAACCTATCCTTATTGTTGGGTTTAGGGAATCAGCCTGAAGAGGATAATGTTTCTCATCATCTTTGCTCTCCTTTTCCTTTATAACCCTATGGACACTGCCCAAGCACCAGGTCTAACAAGGTCAAGAACAATAGCCCTCATGCTATGAGGTTGGTCCCAGTATGAAAAGCATTGAGTGTCCTGTCTGTTCAGAGCACTGAACCAAATGTCTGCAACAGCAAAGCTCCAAGGCTAGCCTAATTGCATCAGGATGCAATGTTCAGGGCCTTGTGTGATTTCTAAGCTTTCTGACATTACCTTAATTAGATGGGAACTGTAATTTTCCGTCCAGTGCTCCTCCAGTGTGATTTTTTTTGTTGTTTTTTTTGTTTGAGAAGGCCTTTGTAGAAGCAGAAAATAAAAACTCACAAGCAAACAAAGTGTTTCTGCTCTCGAAGCCAGCAAGATTATTTTTTTATTTCTCAGAATTGCTGCTTAAATGTGATTTGGCATGTTTACCGTATGGAGATAACTCCTGATGCATCCAACAGTGAAAACCACCCAGTTATGACCAGTGACACCAGAACAACCACATGCACCCAAAGGACTCTTTCATGAAACTCTAAAGCAGGAGGTGTAATTTCATTCAAAATAACTTCTGATGCTGTTTTCTACCTACACCTCCTTCAGCTCCAATCTCCTGCTCATAAAAACCCTGGGATTCCTCACCATACCTTTCACACCCACAGTGGCAGTTCTGTGCACCCTTTTTATCTGATGATCCGTTCCTTAAACACATTCACTACCACTGCAGGCAGCAACTACTCCAGAAGTCTACCAAATAGAAAGTCATGTAAAATAAATCATACAGGCAAAAATCTGAGCCACAAGAGACCTTTTACTGTAAACTGCCCATACTTTGGAGCACATGATTCACCCTGTGAGTTATCAAATGGTTCCACTACACCCAGAGACTAAGGTCTGTCAAAACAAGTTGCATTGAGACATTCCCTGATGCTTCAGGAAAGAAGAGGAGCATTGTTCCTTATTTAGCTGAATGCAGTCACTGGCCCTGCACAGACAGGGGAAGCAGCTTTGTGCAGACACTGAGCACAGCGTGACGGAACGGACGGTGCTTTTTGCATGCACGAACCTTTCATATGGAGAAAAGGGGAAAGGCCACTCCGTGAGGCTGCCTGGTCCAGGATGAAGGGCACTAAAGGCACATTTAGGACACAGACTCTCTTCCTCACCCTGCCAATGACCTCCTGTGAATTTGGAGCCCACCTGCCCTCTGTGTGCCTCAGTTTCTAGCTATAAAGCAGCTGTACTAATTTTTATGTTCCTTGGAAAATGTTTTCGTAAGAAATCTTTGACTGTTACTGTGCAAATGTACAATAACAGACCCTGCCAAAGGACTGCCACTGCTGTGCAACCAAGTAATAGCCTGGCTTAGACATTCAGTGAACCTCAGGCAAGGACTGAATCCGAACTGCTCAACCCCTAATCCTATATAACAGCAAATACACCCTTCCCTTGCTCATAGTCCTGCTGCTGGCCAGGATCAAGGGCTTTGGGAAAAATTGATGAGAATTCCTGCTAGAGCAAGCAGTTGTCTCCTACAGTACATCTCCATGTAAATCCAGGTGTGGGAAGCCCCAGCTATGTTTTCTGATGTCCATGCTTGAGGCTTAGCAGAATTACAGTGCAGCAGCTGCCCTGTCTCTGGCAGCAGACAGGTGACCTGGCCAAGCCTTCAATCTGCCCAACCATCCTGTGGCTTTTACAGTGTAGAGCGGATGTAAACCACTAGCAGACTCATATCAAAACCAAGCTGATGTGAAATGGGACTTGGCCCTATTAGGTGCACAACAGCAGCATCTCTAAAGAGCTTCATGTAGGAGGGATGCGGTACCACAGGGAGTATTTCGTTATGGCATGGTCCTAATGGGCTGAACTGGGTGAGGGAGACAGGAGTCAAAACAGCTCTCTTCACAGTGAATCCTATTAGCTATAAATAGCACTCATTGCAAAGAGAGGGGGAGTGCAAGTTTCTTCTGCTAAGACCACAGCAGCAGAGACATTTTGACCACGGATCACACGTGTTACACCAAGGGGAACAGAACAGCTGCTAGAACAAGACAGTAGCAAGTCTATACTGCCAGAAGATTACTTCAACCAAAAAAGCAAACCAAAACCAAACCCAGGTCATTTCCCAGAGCAAGGATTCAGGTCGCACAGACAGGATGCCATCTGATCACCTCAGGTCCACCAACAGATACCTTGAAGAGTGAGAGAGAGGCTGTGTGTGTGGGAAATCCAGGGAATACCTACTGCAGATGCCATTCAGCTAAGAGCCCACTACTTGAGTGACATTATGAAGCACTTGGTGAAGGGACAGGCAATGAGCAGCCTACTAGGGAGAGGAGAGAGAGCTCTACCTGCACTGCACCACATCCTGCTTGCGTACCACTGAGGAGCAGCAGCTTTCACACAGCAAAACGCGTAGGTATTTCCCCATGTAGACAGAACCATGTGTGGTAACCTTGCATGTCACACTGCTGCTGCTGCTGGGAGACCCTGATTTCAAAACAACCTCTTCTTGGGCTGTTAAAAATCCACTGCCATTTCGCTCTCTAGAGAGGAGCCAATCCCAGGCCTGTTCCAACTCAGAGGGGAAAAAATAGCTATTTCAAATGACTCATTGCACACAACTAACTACAAAATTAAGTTTTCCAGAGGAAATGATCTTCCAACTTGAAAAAGAGAAGGTATATTATTGTTAAAATAGAGCCACATTAATGTCATGGAGCTGTCAGGCCCATTTCTGACACGTTTCCACATGTCCCATCTGTTTTAAAGAACTGACAGAAGTGTGTGTAAGCTTATCTCAAATAAATTGCATTTCCACCAAAAGGATTGCCAAGCATTGGACCAGGCTGCCCAGGGAAGTAGGTGAATCACCATCCCTGGAGGTATTTCAAGGATGAGTAGATGTGGTGCTTAGGGACATGGTTTAGTGGTGGATGTAGCTCCAGAAGGGACAACTATGCTGCACACTCCTTCCCTGCTCATGAGATAATGAGGCTGATGGGGTGGCTCTCAGCCAGAAGGATGGACAGAGGGAAAAGAATGTAAAGGAACAAAAGAAACTTGCCTGTAGCATCTTGGATGTGTTGGGTAACTTTCCAGGCATGGATTATTGACCAAATGTGCAAGATAGAGACACACAATCAATATCCCTAAAGAAACTGGACCTGGACCTGACCTCTAGGTCTCAAGCATGGGTATGATTCAGGGACTTCTATAAATAAGCACCTAAGGTCCAAAGAGATAGGGGAAGTACAGTTGGTGGATCACAACAGAAGGCACAGAATTACAGGGTTTCTTGCTCATTTCCAGCTGTGTCTGTGATGTGATGCATGTCCACTTAAACTCTCTGTACTCTAGGTTCTGCACTTGCAAAATTGCTTTTAATTTTACTTTTGTTATAATGGGACATGTGTGATGTGGCAGAGGGACCCCAAGTGGGAGACATGAATCTGTTTTTGTAGTGGGAGAGGGACTTCTTCCACAGCTGTGCAGCCTGTGGGTAAAATCAGTCAGGGTGGGGCTAGCACTGTTCTCTGCTCCCATTATTGGTTATATTATTAATATCCAGGTTACTATTAGCTTATGCCAGAGAAGGATCTGCTGCCCTTGAGCACAGGAAGTGTAAGCCTGAGCTAAAGCAATATATTTGCTAGCTAAAAATGAGACTGAGATACTCTGTGGAGGAGGGGATGGAGTATTACACAGAGCAATCAAAGGAGACCTGTGGCTGGCGTGAAGCTGTGAGGCTCAAGTTTCATACCCAGTTTGTTTTCCCCAGGATGACTGGTGCTGTTAAGCCTAGGGGATATGTTCATTCTCTGTGAAGAATGGAGTATGGGGGTTGAAATCAGGTGGGGGCTGAGCTTTGCAAGGATGAGGAACCACTAAAAGCAAATAAAAATAAGCTATGCACTCTAAAAAAGGAGTAAAACACACCAAGACAGTACCCCTGCCACCAGGTGAGAAGGCAAATAGCAGCCACTGTTTGGTTTCAGCACAAACTCCCCCAAGTTTTCCTTCCTTTTCAGCTTACAGACAGGAAATCACGCTCCAGCATGGGCTGCACGATGCACAGAGGGGCAGTGGCTGCCCTGGCATTTTGTACTGAGTCCACAGAAAGTCCAACAGAACTCATTTTTTGTGCATCCTAAAGAGGGAAGCCGACAGCAATCTGCACTCCCCAGGCAGTTACAGGACTCCCGTCTCTGAAATTTCTTCTTACTCCTTATTTTATGATCTATTATTTTCCCTAACAGCAAAATAAGCAAATAAAGAACACTTTTAAAATTATATTTTCCTGATCAAGATGAATTTCAGTCCCCTAGAGATTTAACCTACTGAACAAGATGGGGAAAAAAACCCAGCCAGCCTGCTCTTTGTCATCCCCTCCAAGAAATGTGTGTCCACAAAGCAGATTTAACAAGCTTTGCAACAGCCTTCAGACACAGAGACTTCATAGACTCTGCAGAGGAGTCAATGCTATAAAATAAACTGTGCTCCGTAACCTTGCTGCAGTTTATATTATTTGCTGCTACAACACTAAAGCGCTGTGAAGAGAATAAAAACACCAGCTGTAAAACACCCACCAACTCTTTAAAACACTGTGAGTGATTTGCAGACCCCTGGCTGAGCTGCCCAGTATGCCCTTCTGTTCCTAAGCTGCTCTCCCACCCTGAAATTTTGCTCATTTTTCTCCTTCTCTGTATCTCAAAGCACTCAAAGCACAGGTAAACACAACAATTCCTGAGAGGTGGTGCACCAAAGCATGCTGCCTTGCCCCGGAAAAGGTCCGTGTGAGTCTTGGGACATGCATTTACCTCCGTGAAGCCCTCCTGAAGAATATCCAGTAAATTCCCCCTGGCCAAACAAGCGAGCATTCTCCACCAGCCCACCGGTGGGCGAGGGTCTCAGAGGACACAGGGTAGATCCTCCAGCTCTGGGCACGACCTCTTCCTCCTCCTCCCAAGGACAAAGAGTTGGAGCTCATCAGGAACCGCATTCACAGTCCCATATGTGCAGCCCGTTACTGCACACGGATAGTTGAGCCAAAGTCAAGGCTTGCTCTGAGCATGCTCGAGAGGGAGCTGCTGGGGGAGCAGCGGGAGAGATGTCACACGGTTCCCATAGAAACGCTTCAGCTTACAAGATGCAGGCCCAGGACTGAGTTGAGGAAACATCTGAAACCCATTTCCAGCAGTCATACTCGCACAAACCCTGCTGCGTACGAGAGATTTTCAAACCCGCCAAACACAGCGAGCCCTGCGTGGCGTGGGGGCAGGGAGAGAGCCAGGGAACAGCAAAGAGCAGACGCCTTGCTTAGCTGGGAAAGCCAAAGGAAAGATTGGTAGGAGCTGCCAGCTCTAGCAGTAAAGTCAGAAGAAGAAAAAAAGAAAATTTTCCAACTAGAAAACACAATCCCCAGCAAATTTGTCTAAATCAATAACTGCGTTCATTCCAGAAACAGGTATCAAATATCTCCAGGCAATCTCTTAGCCTTCATCTCACCTTACAGGAAATGCTCAGGGGAAAAAAAAAAAAGGAAAAACCTCTGAGAATGGATGAGGACACCTTCTGCCAGGGGCTCTGGCTGCCGTTCCACAGAGCAACACTGCAAGTGCTGCCCAGGGATACCAGGCTGGGCCTTCAGATTTCAGAATATCTGGCCAAGCAGTTATGAGTGAGAGACACATTGAAAAACAAAACATGTTTTTCTGCCTAAGTATTGAAGCACCTGGAGGAAAAAGCAACAACTGCATAATTTTACCATTTTACCCTGTGGAGATGCAGCTAAAATACAGAAGGGCAAGCAACAGGTAATTTCCTTCTGTAACCAACCCAAGACATTCAAAAAGGAGTCAGCTCACACACTGCTTGGAGGAGGATCACAGTGTGCCTCCCCTGCCATTGCAGAGCAGGACCCGTGACACAGTGTGATGGTGAGGGGCTGTCAGACACGGGGACTGAGCAGCCAGCTTTGCATACAAACCACACACAGAGTCCTGGGCTTCTTGAAGAAGTTGCATTGGATTGGAGAGGCTATTCAAGGCAGAATCCCTCCCTGCCTGCCTTTTTGGGATCAACCAAGAAAAGCTGGGGCTGAAGTGTGAGATTCAGGTGGTCACTTTCAGTCCCATACCCTTGTTACAGAGCTCCTACCTCCGAGAACACCCACGTGGCGAAAGGCAAAGTGTTCTCACCGTGCCAGGTTCAGGCAGGGGTCAGCTCCCAGTGTGTGTTCCGTCAGATTTTGGCATCAAAGATTTGCTTCTACGTGGGGTTTCTTGTCTTTGAAACAGAACTGCTTCGTTTTGGCAATATGAATGTCAGAGAACAGAAACTAGGCCAGTTCTGATGGCTGGACTGAGAGGCAGAGCACGCCGAGCCAGTCTTGTTTCTTGTGGCCACACAATAATATTCATCTTGGGGGTGTGTGTGCTGAAAATACCTGTTAAAAATGAATCACTAGTTCTCCCAGCTTTATGTTTCACTCTTAAATGTCAGGTGTCTTGTAGCAGGGATCATATTTTTCTCTCAGTTTTATAACATCAGGATAGATGCCTTTGAATGTTATCTTTTGCAAGAAGCAAACAAAACAGCCTCTCACTAAAACTAATGCTTCCTAATCCTCCCTGAAGGTGATTCCAAAATGAAGGGCACCGGGCCCTGACACGGAAAGGATCTGCGCATCAACTGCTCCTGCTGAGAGTGACCTTCCAAAGGAATCTGTAAAATGGCATTTTGGTTGGTGGCATTGCCCTCTCCTGGCCATTCTCAGCGTAACCCTAACCCTGGTACTTGCCCCTGTTGAATTCCGGGCAAGGTGCAGGACAAAGCTCTGGTGCTGCTCCATCTCCCGTGGTTCTGAGACTGCAGCACCACCAGTCCCAACACACAAGCCTTCCTTCAAGCCTCCCATCCAAGGATTTTAAGGCACTCTGGTTGTTTCTCTTATCAGCACTTGAGAAAGAGAGAAAGATCAATGGCTACAGTCCAATTCTTGCTGATAAAATTCTGGTTAGGGAAACAAAAAGAAGTCAGGCTGCTTCAGAAACAGAGGGTGTGAGGTTTGTGACTGCAGTAATGGCAAAAGAGCTGCCTAATGCAATTAATGCCTTTGTGTCACTGAGTGTTCCCTCCCAACCTTCCCATCAAGCATCCAAACCAGAGGTCAGACACTAAAAGGACTCGTGGGAACTCACGGAGGATGCGGCAGGCTGTGACAGATGTCGGGACACCGTGTCCACCAGCGTTCCCATGCTGGATGCCACAGGCCAGCTCAGTGCCACGGGGCGGGCACCAGCACTCCTTCCCCCTTGAACCTGAGAGGGAGAAGCAAAGGCATCAAACACAAAGGAAAGAATTTTCTCAGAGACTTACCAACAGAATGTCTGAATACAACCAAAACAAAGGAGGAAAGCTGCCACCTTCTTCCAGTACCTGCAAAAAATATATTTAAGGGCTACAGGCTTAGGGAAAGTTGCACATTTTTGTATTTTCTTCCACATGTAAAGTATGTATGGTGGACAGAACTCCCCTGAGACACACGTAAATACAATTCCTGGTTACACTGGCTTACACCGCACGTAGGATCTAATTATCTCTTCCCATTTGTGGAGGGGGAGTCCAAACTGAACAGAAGTTAAACGTGCCAGCCAAGGCTGTCCTGGTCCCTCCTGCCAAACACTGGGGGTATCACTTGATTCAGAGCATCTGGCCCAGGCAGCAAGGATTCAGCAATAATTTTAGGAAGCGATTCCACGTACTGTCTTGGATATTTAGGAATTTTCTGGTAATGTATTTTCATTGCTGTATTCCTTTGGAAGCCCGGAGTGAAGCCTGGTGAAAGGAAAGGCGTGTGCAGGGAATGGATATTGATTCAGATTCCTCGAGGAAGACGCAATGGCGGTAGGAATTGCTGGGTTTACAAACCATTAAAGGGGGGCAGGAGTGTAACCCCCTCGTAAATCGTCACTGTCCTCCCGTCTGTGTCCTCCTGGCACATCTTTAGGGACACAAGGGCAGGGGCAGGACGGGGAGGGCAGCAGAGGCAGAGCCAAGGTGGGTGGGGTGGGGGTGGCATTTTGGGCCCATTCTGCGATTTATTGAGCAAGGGGACCACGAGGTGTGGGGCCGCGGAGGGGCTGTGTGGCCCCGGGGAGCGGGGTCAGCCCGGGGGGACCGGAGCAGGGGGGTCCCCAGGAGCGGGGCGAGCTGGGGCAGGCGCGGGGTGGGGGACAGAGGTGTCAGGAGTGGGGTGGCACCGGGGTCGCCATGGGGTGGGGTGCTGGGCCCGTCCCTACCTGTGCCCGGCGGGGAGGTGCAGGCCCGCGCGGGCTCGGCCGCGGCGCGTCGCTGGTTGCCATGGGAACGGAGGCGGGACGGGGCGGCCCTGCGTAGGCCCTGCCCGGCCGGACCGGGCCCGCCGGCAGCCGGGGGGACACGGCCGGGGCTCGGGGCCCGGGGCTCGGTTGTGCCGAGCACCCCCGGTACGGCCCCGGTGTGAGAAGCGGGAGGAACCCGGCCCGGCTCTGCGGGCGCATCCCCCAGAGCCCCGGTGCAACGAGCGAGCAGCGGCCTCCCCGAAAAGTGCAAATTTATTGGTTACAACTAAAAAATGACATCTTCGACGTTCAAGGAGCATTTGATACGTTGACACGCGTTTAACACCCAAACAGAGCAGCCCCGGGGGACACGTGGGCGCTGCTGGCAGCTCTGAATACTCAGTGCAAAACCAAGTCCTTTAGAAACATCTTTAACGCAGAGCACGTGCCTCTCCCATCTCAGCTGTCCAACGCCGGGTAAACGGGCGAAACTGCTGTCCTGCTCCTGTTCCTGTGAGTTTTACTGTCTCTAAGGCTGTACCTGCAGAAACACCAAGTGGCAGCTACACATGGAAGGTGGAGCTCCGTGGGGAACAGGAGATAAACAAACATTCCAGGCTTTGAGGGTTAAAATATAGTTTCTATCCTAGCTCCCATTGAGAGACAAAAGGGCCCAGCCACAGATCAACAGAAGTGATGTGACTAAGGGAATGCAAGTCCCACTGAGCCAAACCCAGTCCTACTCACCCGTCCGTAGTGAAACGGGTTTAACTTGAATTACGTGTGGCTGTACACCCCTCTGGGCCCAGGAGCTTGACCTTAGTGTCTGTGCAGCTTGCTCTCCTCATAGGTGAGGAAAACTTGAGTACCATGCTGTGCATGCCACTGCAATAACATCCTGCTTCACTTAAATTCTTTTTGGAAATGACATGTTGGGAGTCTGTACCTTCTAGAAAACATCCTGTCTCTTGAACTATAGTCAGTATTTAATGATGGAGTACAGAAAAGAACCTGGAGGTGCAGAAAGAGGAATCCTTGGCACTCAAAAGAACCAGCCCTTCCAATAACATCATCCTGTACCTGTTATAAACGAAGCGCCTTCCTTCTGCTGCAGACCTTACAGCAGCCCCACTGAGGTCAGCTGGATAGCATGGGCAAAAAAAAACCTTTTCAGGTAGAAAAATATACTGAATCCATTATAAAAAAGGGGCCTTCTGCAAACGTTACTCTGACCTTGCAATAGCCCTGCTGAGGTGTACTGGATAGCATGGGCAAAAAGGTAGAAAAATCGTAGGATTGGTCCTCAAACACTTCCACCTTAGCAAACACTGCTCACACCAGCTTTATTTTTTGTAATGAGCAGGATCTCCTTCATGCTTTACACATTTAGCTGAGCCATAATATACACTATTATGTATGTTTAGAAAATATACCAGGATGTCCAATTT
This sequence comes from Podargus strigoides, assembly GCA_028020825.1. NCBI lineage: Eukaryota > Metazoa > Chordata > Aves > Caprimulgiformes > Podargidae > Podargus > Podargus strigoides. The sequence goes on from CM051646.1 coordinate 1,662,188, forward strand.
CAAACACTGGCAATAAACAGGGTGTTCCACGATCTGCATTCAGCTATGCAGACCATTATTTAGGAACAGAATGTGCCAAGCATTCATTTAGTGCCTGAAGTTACTGCTTGGGAGCCCTGTTCAACTGCCAGTGCTGCAACTGCCAAGGTCAGTCTGGTGGCAGAAGCCTTTTGGACAAACACTATGCTGCATTACTAACACTATTTTAAATCCATAAACATATTCTCAAAGGTGTATCTGGGAGTGTTAGCAGAAAACACCACATTGTGTGTGCTCTATGTTACTGGGGTTTATAACTAAGGCTGACAGTGTGAAATAAGAAAAAAAAGGAGGAAAAGTCCAAAGCTCTCTGTAAAGCTGACCAGGATTCATTCCCAGTATCTCGGGCATGCAGACAGCTGCTGTACTCCTAAGGGCTGGATAACTGCCCTAAATATAGGCAGCCCCACTGTTAAATTGTGAATTTTCCTTATTTCATTTCCAGTCAGAGCCAAGAGCTCACCACTCACTTTTGTGCTTGTTGGGGTAAGGATGTATATCTGTGCAGCCCTTCAGTGACAGCAATTGTTCCGTACCCTTCAGTTAATCCTGCATTTCTGGCCCTGGTTTTAGTGTGCTGTGCATAGTGATAAATACTGCTTTTTCAGAAAAAGGCATGCACATAGTGCACGACTGCAGTTACAGTGGCAGGTGTTGGAGGAAGACATTGCAATAGATGCTGTTAAAGGTTTCGTGCCATTTCTTCACAGTATCACCCACATGCCATTCTGCACACTGCAGATTTTTCTGACATTGACATAAACCCCTGTGGCAACATCTCCCTTTGTCCCAGTATTCAATCCTGCATGCCTTGTTGCCAAATTCCTCTGCAGAGCAGCACGCAGCTGGTCCTGTGCCACAGGATCTTTCTCACTGCAGCTCTGAGCTGTGGTTTCAGCCTTCATCAGCCTAGGAGCAGCTCTGTCTTCTCACAGTGCTGAGAGGAGATGGGCTGACAACTTTGGAAGCAACTCTTCCAAGGGGGAAGAGGTGTTTTTTGGCAGCAGAATCGGATAGGAAACTGAATCACGTGAGAATAAATATGTCTCTGTCCTCCGCAGAGAAATGCAGGTGGAAGACACAGCCTCTCTGCACTTTCCCAGGGGAACTTGATGTGTCCGTGAGGTTAGCTTGCATCTACAGCATCTCTAAGTCTGTGAAATCCTTTTGCTGCTGGAGGAGGAGAGGGCCACCACGCCTTTCATACCAGGGTCCCATTCTTACTGTCGTATTTCAGCCTGGGCCGGGGGAAGTTGAGGGTGGCATACTCTGTGGCATTCTGTATTTGTAAGTTCTTCACCTCAGCTGCAGAGCGCTCCCGGACCTTGGTGAACACCTGGATGTCTGCGTAATGAATGCTGTCATCCTGCTTCACACTCCTGGGTTTACTCACGGTGGCGTAGACAGGGAGCTCCGGGACATCTTCGTACGTTGGAGCCTTTGGAGAGAAAGAACTCGGGAATGTCAGCTCCCTGGGCTGCTGCCACACCCTGCACGCTGCCCCCAGCACCATCCAGCCCTCTGACACCTCAGGCTCAGAGAGCATCCATCCTACTGCTTCCTCTGCACGTCAGGGGGAAAAAATGGGCCCACATCACTGTGCAGCAACGCACGTTGTTCCCACAGCCATCACAGCCTATACAGGATGGGATGATTCATGGCTCTGAATAAGCTGCCCCATCTCCTCCCAACCCATCTAGCCTAGGAAATGGTGGCCAGCTCTGTCTTCTCAACACACAGTCAGGAAAACAACTCTGGGAAGCTGTTTACCTTCCTGCCAGGCTGCTGCTGTTGGCTCTCGTGTCTCACATTAGTTCCTGAAAAAGAAACACCAGCAGATCAGGTTAACACAACTGTCCATTGTTCCACCTTTGCATGCAGCAATGCAGGGTCTGGCTCTCCCCACTGGACACAAAGCTGACACCCTCAGGCCTAATGCTGTCTTCTGAGGCCAGCCTCCAAGAAGAAAGCCTGGACTTGTTTCTTTGGAAAAAATAAGGTTTCCTAGGATGACGACATGCTGTGGACCGCAATGTTCTTGGCAGAACCTAGGAGGACAGACATAGCACAGAGAGCTTCCTTGTCAGGCCCTTGGAGAAGGCAGATCCAGCTTTAACTTTGTTATTTCCTTTTCTGCCTGGCAAACATATTTTGCCCAGCATGGTCTAAAGGCCACAGGACACAACCAGGCTGCTTAGGGAATACATTTTATTCTGGGGGACTGATGTCAGATGGGTTTGCAGCTCTTGCAGGAGTTTGATGCAGCTTGAGAGCACCCACATGTGTTTTGATGTGAGACTCTGGTATTTTAAAGATACCCCTGGAGTCCCTTCCCTCCCCCTTGCCAAGTCTCATGGCACATCACACCACTTGCTTTAAGTTTTAAAGAAATCTTGGCTCTTGCTTCTACCAAATATCTCTTGAGGAAGGATAGGTAGAAAAGAGTATGGGAGGGGACCTCAGCCTCAGGGATCCAATTCCCAGTCAGCACTGACTAATGTCAGCTAACCAGGGGCTCGCTCACTCCACCTCTTCTTGTCCTCTAAAGCATTTCCACAAATCCTTACCTTGCTTTTCCTTTTTTCTTTTAAAAGGTGAAGGACAGTTCCTGAAATCAGAGAGAGATGTCAGCCCTGAGAAGCCCCAGCCTCTGCTCTCATAACATGCAAACCCAAACCACCCCAGGGTACCACATCTGAGAAGTGTCTCAGAGGACAGCTATTGAACCAAGCCAGAACCTGAGTGACACTTGGAGGGAGGGGGTCCAAAGGGGAGATGTGAGGGTGTGTTTCCTCCTCCTGACACACCTGCCATCCCCCCCAGACACCCCTGAGTCTCCTTGCCTTTCCATGCTGCCTGGCTGTCCAATGTGAGCAAGAACAGATTTCACTGTAGTTTTGCACCTACATTTCCACAGCTGTATGATCAAGGATGCAGGGTGCAAGACATGATCTCAACTGGCAGGAAACCCTACTCTTATGGTCAGATGCTCTGACAGCCCCATACCCTGAGCTGTGGCCCCCTTGCCCACGGAGCTGTGCGCAGACCTGGCGCTAATTTAACATTTCAGTTTTCCTGTTCTCAGTTTTCCACTTAAAACACAACCAAACCAAACAAGCTACGCACTGAATATGAGCCAAGCCAAACCCTAATCTCAGCTGTACCTGTGTAACCAGAGAGAGACGAGCCAAACACAGCTATGTTCCAGCCATGGCACGAACAGGAGCCAAATTCACTCCAGCTGTAACAACAGAGCCAGGAGGGAGCTCCTGCAGGCTGGCTGGCAGAGCAGAAACGTGTCACGTTCTAGGCCAGTCAGATGCATGAAGGAAATGTTCTCGTTGCATCACACTCGGAGGGCTGGAGGAGAGCAGGTGCCAGCCCCTGCACGGCTCCTCCTGCGTATGTCTGTCCATCTGGTGCTGGCTGCCAGCCCACCCAGCGTGCAGCTGAGGGGCGCATGCAGGTTTGTGTCTTTGCAGCAGCTGACAGTGGGCACCTAGCGCTTTTCATATGGCTACAGAGCTAACAGATGGTTCCCAAGAAGCACTGTATGTCCTGCAGCACGTGCCTTTGCCAGACAGCCCTGCCACAGGCAGGAACAAAGCAGTGTCACGCAGAGCTCTGCCTTTGCTGGCGTTCAGCAGCAGCTGCAGTGGGTGGGTGAGCAGGGCAGCGTGTGCAGCAATGCCTTGGGCACTCTAATGGCAAAACACAAAAAGCATGAGTGCAGGCAAAGTACTTGGAGACCTTCAAAATGGTCAGTAATGATTAACCAGACTTGCTAGATATGGGAAGTCAAAGGCAGCTTTGGGGAAGGCAGGGTGAGCCTGTGCCAAGGGATCCAGCAGTGCTTCTCGTGTCTCTGCTGTGCTGCCCCACAGGGCACCAAGGGCTCCCCAGCCCCTGGCAGGCAAAATCCGGGGGGCTGCCCCCTGGAATCAGGGGCCAGGCTCAAGGCAGCATTGCTTTGTCTTGCAGTGTTTCTCACTTGGCTTTTGCAGCTCCCTCCTCCACCATCCCTCTGAGTCTGCGGGGTCTCCAGGGCCCTCTGTGTGCTGCAGCACTTTGATTCTTTACAGCATTCCAGCACACTGCAGTGTAAGTGAAACAGCACCGTTTGACACAAAAGCAGCAGGGTACCTCTCCTCTCTCCTGGGAGGAGGCTGAGTATCAGCTTTGCAAGCTGCTCGTGCTTGTTTTGGTTGTGTTCCTGTGTAGAGGGAGCATCAGCAGGCAGTGTGTAGGCTGGAGCTGTTCTGAGGCTGTCTGCAGGCTGATGCCAGGCATCTCCCCGCCTGCGGGAACGGGGACGGATGTGGCAAGGGAAACGAGCAGGGCAAACCTCTCCCTTCTTCTCAAAACCAGGTCAAACATGTTGTAACTAACTCATACCCTGCTGCAAGCATATTGTATTCTGCATGAGAGCACACACGTCCCTGCTCCTGTATTGCTTCTTCCCCTTTCCCCGTGGCAGTGCCAACGCCAGCCTGACTCCTGCCCTACCCCCTGCTTCACAGGGGGGCCTGAATTTTGGCACCTTTTGCTGTCTCAGCCAGGTGATGAGAATACCTGGGGCCTGCCCTCCACAGGGCCATACTTGCAGAGGTACCCAGACCTGAGGGCATGTTTTTCTTCATCAGTAACTTTCTTCTGTGAATAAATTTGCTGTAATGGCTTTTCTTTAAAGTCTCCAGGATCCCCCTCAGTCTCTTTGCTCTGTCACCCTGAGGGCCCACGCTTTGGTAGTGATCGCAACAAGGATCTTCCATCCAGGAGAAGGTGGGTCCTGGTCCAGGAGCCTTGGAGGAGCAGAAGTTCATACAGGCACAGAGGAGCCAGCCTGCCACCGTGCTGCTCCTCAGACAGAGCAGAAAGGTGCTCTCCTGCCTGGCTCTGCGTAGAGGAATGACCCTCAGATTCTGGTTTGTACTTCCTTTTGGAGGCTGAAGTGTTTGAACATGACCTGGCACTGTCTGAACCTGAAAGTGCCCCACAGCATATGCTGGAATGGTGGCATTTGTACTCCAGAGTCTCTGGCTTTGCCATGCCGTGCTGCTGTGGCACGGCTCTCCCTGCCCTCTCCCTGTCACCCAGCACCAGCAGGGAGCGTGGCAACTGCAGCTCTGCTCGCGGGAACCAGCCTCTGCCCCAGGCATCCCATAATCAGGCCTGTGTCCATTACAGCCAATGCCCTGGGTGCCTCATTTACCCTCTGCCACAGGGTAAAGGAAGTCGAAAATGGTTCTTTTGGTGGGGGACATGTCAAGAACCAGCCTTCCACCTGCAGGTCCTATTCCTAAATCCCAGACTCAGGGCTCAGGTTGGCAGGACCTCGGTGTCCTGACCCCCCTCCTCTGCTCCAGCCACTAGGTGATGCTGTCCCTCTTGTTATTATTGAAGAGCGCTGATGAATTTCTAATACTTTTAACAAATGCAGTGTTGAGTTGTTTCATTACAGGTAACAGAGTGAATGTCCTCGGGGCTTCACCTGATATGCATGGCTCTCCCCTTTGTGCCGCTCTCAGAGCTGAAAATACTTCCACTTGGCACCGAGTGATGTTCCACTGTGCCCTTTTTCTGTAAGCAGGGCACAACATGAGCCAGGAGGGATTAAACTGTCATCCCCCCTCTCAGAGAGAAAGAGCAACATCATCTGAAAAACGTGGCCAGGCTTTCCCCACGCACAAATAAAGCCCAGACAGATGCAGGCAGGGAGAGGGGCTGGAGGAGCTGGGAGCAGGACGGGGTGGCTGTGCCCTTGGTGCCAGCACTGCCCTCGGGACCCCTCCCTGCAGTACACCAAGGGGACACCTCACCTGGGCAAGGGCAGGGATTTTAACCACATCCTTCCCAGAACGGAGCTGTTCTCAGCTGCTGCCATGGAACCCAAGCTGCCAGTCCTGTCTGGGCTGAGAGATGCGAGCAGCAAAGCCCCTCTGCCCCCTCCCTGCTGGACCCAGTGCCCTGCCCAGTTCCCCTGCGAGCTGGCAAGGTGCTGAGAGCCAGGCAGGAGCCCTGGCAGACCCCGAGTGCGAGGAAGCAAAGCTTGCAAAGCCCACCCCAACTCGGGTGAGGGTGCCCAGCCCTGTCCCTGCCCCCCGTGCCTGGCAGGGCTGTACTCACCGCGCTCGCCCGCAGCCGCACAGATTGCCCATGTCGCTCCTTCCCCCATGAAGCAGAAGTGTTTTCTGGCCAGGGAGAGCTTGTATTTCCTGGTTCCTGCTCGGCCCCTGGCTATTCCAAGGGAGTGTCTGCAGTGTCGGGTTTCTCTCCATCGCTGCGGTGGCTCTTTGCTAGGCCCGTGCGTGCCATCTACCGGAGGGCTGCCCGGGGCTCCCCGTGCCCCCAGGGCTGCGCTCACCTCCTGCTGCCCAGGGAGGAGAGGGCAAGGCAGCAGCATGCCTCCGGGCCTCAGCCCGAGGGCTAAAATCCTGCGTATGCTTTGCACGGGGGATGTCCCTCCGCTATCCATCTCCCACCAGTGCCATCCTGCTGATCCAGCAGAGATGCAAAAGAGGATGGAGGAGGGACTTCAAATGGTCCTGAACAAAAGGAGAAACACCCAGGACCCTGGGAGCTCTCAGTGCTGTTCCTGCTGTTCATCATTGCATCTCAAGCAGGATGTCAGAAAAATGTGTGGCACGGGCTGGCGTGACCTGGGAAAGAGAGCAAATCTTCTTGGGAGGGAGGTGATGCCCCAGCGAAGGTGAGAGCAGGCCTGCAGCTCTCACTGACCTCTAATGCTGCTGCTTCTGCTGCAGGCAGAAAGGCATATGCAACCTGAGGGACATTACTGGGAATCTCTTTTTTTCAAAAGCTACCTAGGTGGAAGTGTACAGATTTGTGCTTTTGAGATTGACAGAATCCCATCAGGGGCTGTGCATCATTAAGGACCTGAAATACAGCTCTTAGGCTCACCCCTCAGCCTGTCAGACAGGAACATCAATGTGCATTTTACCTCTCTCCCCCCACTGAGAGCCCTTCAGACTGTGGCTGGTCATCCCTGGACTGAACGACAGGTAGCTGATCTCTGGCAGCTCTCAGAGCTGATACTACTGAAAGATACCATGATAGTGTGGTCCTTGAGTGGAAACTGTGCTCCACAGCTTAGATCTGGCAGTCAGTTCCAGTTCTGTGCAGGCCTGAATGCTTCACGGGATGTGCTGACAAGTGGCTAAGTTGTAATTCACCTTTCTGGGGGAACCAGCCCTAGTCCCCTACTCCAGCTGTGCCCATGTACCCAGCCAGGCTCACAGCATCATTTCTCCTCTGCCCAAGTGCAGAGCAAAGCTTGTACCTGTCCAGAAGTGACAGGAAGAGAAGGGTTCTGCTTTGGAAGGACCATGGGACACAGCTGCTCTCTTAGCTGAATCCTGGATGAGCTGCGCCGTAACATGCAGAGCCTCAGTCTTGCTCTGAAACTGCTTCTCAGCTTGTGGCTGGGGAAATTGCACAGCTCAGCCTGCACCCCAGGGAGAATTTAGGATCAGATTTATGCAGGCAGAGGGGATTCAGTCCTCAGGGTCCTGCAAAGACCAGGTGGTCTCAGGAGTCTGTCCCTGCCCGGGAAGTTGCAGACTGTGTGCCTCTGGGTTTGTTACAGACACTGTTGGTTTAGGGAGCCAGTGTCTGTTTTGATTTCTGGGATAACTTGGGCTTTGTTGCTTTGTGGAGAAGGAAAAAAAAAAAAGGCTAGGAGCCTGTTCCCATCAGCTCCTTTCACAAATACTGGAGCTGCTGGTTCGAGCTCCACCAGAGAAAGAGAAAAGCATCAAAAACATTGGCAGAGCTGGAGAGCATTTGGCTGCCACTCTGCATTCCCTCCTCAGTCTGTGTCTGCAGGGATGAAAGAGAGCATGGCTTCCAGGGCTCCTGCTCAGCAAACCCATCAGGCTATTTTTGCAAAGCCTGCCAGGGTGCGGAGGAACAGCCCAGTGGCTGGCACCAGGCAGTGCCAGCCCCTCTCACTGCATCACTGCTCAGGGCAGCTCTCTTCATCCACTCAGGGACATCGGCCGGGTGACAAGCTGTGCAACTGGCACAGGACGAGCCTGCAAGTGCCCAGCAACAGAGGATGAACTTATTGGAGAGCAAAGGCAGAGCTAATAAAAGTTGGAGGCAGAACTGTGTAATGACTGCTAATGCTCTGTGTCTCCCTTAGACACTGAGGGACTGGGACCACATGTGATAGGTATGGTACAAGCACACAACAGGCTGGCATTATCTATAAAACATGAAGGAGAGAAAGCTCTGAACTGTTTGGGGCACTTCTGTCTCAGAATCCACTCCCTGTGCAGCCCCAGCCCTGACCACGTGCTGTTTTCAGCCCCCAGTGGTTCAGCAGCCCTTGGGCTGCAGCCAGAGCAGGGCCTGGTGGCATTTCATGCTCCAGCGTGTGCCATGTCTGCACAGTGTGTGTGCGTGCACTCCTTCACCCTTTGCCCAGCTTGCAGGTGATACATTGGCCATCCTCCCCATCCCCAGTCCAGTGATTAAATGTCACTAGCCCAGGATTATTGCTGGAATTATTATTAATGACATAGACCAATCCTGTTGTAAAGGTGATTTTTATTTTGACAGTGCCTGAGATATTTACTAGCAGCAGCTTATCTGGTCCTACTTCATGAGTAAGGGCATCCCTCAGCAGTACGGGCTGTGAGGGTGGGTATCTGATCTGCAGGGGGGGTGGAGGCTTGGCCATCCTCCCGCTTGCTCTCGTGAGGCTGGCAGGCAGGGCTGCTCTTCCTTCGACTCTGATCCTCATCGCTGCAGGGGGCTGGAGCAGCAGGAAATAGCTGCACAGTGGTTAACTCTGGTCTGGGTGCAATTTTGCCTGGCGAGGGTGAAAGAGCAGCCTTATACCAGTGTGTCAGCAGCCGAGGGGGTATGCTGCGTGGGACGGGCTCTGAGCAGGGCATTTCTGGCTCTGTGCTCATGGAGGCAGAGTGCAGAAGCCTGCAGGTCCCATCCCAGCATGGAGAGGGAGAAGCTCTGTCCACTGGGACCTTGGAACCACCTCTCTCCTCTGTGGAAGGGCTGCACAGAGGCATGCCAGGGACCCCCATATTTGGCCAGTGACACAGCATACTGGCTGCTTTAATTGGCTCTGTCAAGACAAGGATTGCAACTGGCACCTGCTGAGCCCTCAGGGCCATCCAAGGCAGCAGCTGCCACCGACAGCAGCACACATGATGCCAGCCCAACATCACAAGGCTAGAGGCATTCCTCCTGTAGCCAGTAGCATCAGTGTCTGCAAAAGGGGCCAAATTCATCCCCTCTGTGACTCTACAGAGAGTGCTGGGATGCCAGCAAGGCACCTGGGGTCTGAGCAGAGCCTTTCCTTCAGCATTTTGGGGTTCACTCCCCTCCCAAGGGCTGTAAAGGTCTGTGTGTGAACAAACCTTATGTCCCATAAACTAGAGGGCTGAAGCAAGCAGAGACTGTGGCTTCTCGTTCGTTCACTTGGGCTAACTCCAGCTGCAGGTCTGGAAACGCACAGTGAGCCTCCAGGAGCCCAGCACTCTACATCTTTTCTCCTTGAGGCTACTGCCCACTGTGGGGCAACTCCAGCTGCACCTGAGCCAGCAGGGCCAGTCACAGAGACCCCTGGCTGCCCCGGGCACAGAGTCCCTCCAAGTCCCCACTGATGCCATTTCCACAGGTGAGCTCAGTGTGAACTCTCCGCTGCTCTGCTCCCCACATCTGGAGCAGCTGAGGCACTGTCCCTCCTTCCTGCTGCAGAGCAGCAACATGAATCCAAGGCAAACAAGAGATCAGAGGCAGATTTATTCCTCTTTCCTCCTGAGAGCTGCAGGCGCTGTTACAGACCAACAAGCACCTTCCATCTCCACAAAGGTCAGGCACCAGCTCAGAAGGAAGGCATGGGGACCGTCTCTTCCCAGCACCGTTCTGGGCTGAGTACAGCAGGGCTTCAGCAGCCCACTGCGACACAGCCTCACCGGTTAGGGTAAGAGTGACCCTTGCCATCTGGGGTGAGAAGAGCATCCTGCATGGTGCTCAATGAGCACTTGACTTAGGAGAAAACTTGCATTACAGTCCCTCACACTAACACTTCAATCCTCCTCTTTTTTTCAGTCCCAAGTCCCTTTTTCAGGCCATCAGCCTTAAGCAGCAGAAGTCTGGCAGAGATATGGCTGCCTGACAGCCCTGTGATAAACACTGATGGTGAGAAATAGGGGTCTGGCATCACGGATTCCCCATCCCTATCCCCCCTCCCTCCCTGCACAAGCCCAGATCTGGGGCTTTTAGGACTCTTCCTTCCCTTTTCCTTCCTCAGACTGCTCTTCTTTTTCCACTGGCTGCTCCTCTTGGGTTATCTTCACCTCGTTGACTCTGGCCTTCACCTCCCTCCCCGTCCGAGGAGCCACAATGCTTAAAATGCCATCGTGGGACAAGGTGGCTCTCACCAGCAAGGGGTCGACATCCAGAGGGAGGATGTAGGTCCTGGTGAACTCTCGGGTGATGAAGCCGTGGCGGTCAGCCTTCTGTGGGTGCTGCCCTGTCACCTCCAGCAGGTTGTCCACGGTGCGGACAGTGAGTTCATCCGGCAGGAAGTGACAGACATCCAGGAACACTTGGAATTTGTGCTCGTTGAGGGTGATCTCAGAGGTGCCTCGATCCAGCTGCTTGTTGATCCGAGGCCTGATGTAGTAGCCATGGTAGAGGGCAGGGGCTAAAATCTCACAGGGGGACACACCTGAAAATAAGACTCAGTGAGGAGCGTGAGGTTTCCAGGGGAAGGAGGGTTGGCAGCAGATAGAGGAGGGTGACAGGAGGAAGCTGGGACCTGGCAAACACCTTGGTTTTGCCACCACATCAGCACAGTACAGATGGAGACTCTTGTGGTTCCTACCTTTGTGTCTCCAAAGCACACACAGAGCCAGAAGCATGTCAGCCACTGCCTCCCACCACACAGCTGGCAGCTGCCCGCAAGCCAAGGCTGGCATCCAGCTTTCACATGTCTGCTGGGTGCACAGGGAGGGACTGGTAGGTGCACTGGGTGCTCTGCAGTGCAAAGCCCACAGCCAGGCATGGGCATGGAAAATGCTGATGGTGAAGAAAATGCCCTGAAGAGCTAAAGGCCTTTTGTGTGCCATTGTCAAGGGGCTTTCCTTGGAGCTTTTTGCCTTTTCACGCTGTTGTGCTGGTGCTGAATGGTTCTGCTGCTGCCCACATTCCTTCCCCTCTGCCAGCCACTGCCCGGCTTTGTGCTGAACCCCCCAGCTCAGCTTTTCTCCACAGCCCCCGGCTGTAAACCCCTCCTTTTTCCCCTGGAGCACTTTGCTCCATGTTTGCACAGCATATGCATGAATGCCAAACCACTGTGGGCATTGAGGGAGGGACATGAGAGACAGCAGTAGGCATGGATGGAGGAAGTGGACCTGAAGAGAGAGACCCTGGCTATTCCCTAGCTGTTCCCCCCTGATGTGACCTGGGTTCTTATGCTCAAAATTCCTTGGCTCCAGCTTCCCTAGCCTGCTCTGGAGCTTAATCTCCCCACGGGGACTCCGCCAGCCATCCTGTACCAGAGGAGAGAAAGGTGCCAGGGGGATCCCATCTCCTTTCTTACCTTCTCCAAAATTCTGGTCATAGATCTTGCTAGGATTGGCAAACTCGTACTCCGAGCTCATGGGGTAGGCGTGGGGCACAGTCCGTGCAGCCATGGCGTGTCTGGGAAGGGGAATCTTCCAAGCACTCACTGCCTCTGAGAGTGAAAGCTGCAGGTTGCAAGGTTTTAATTGGGTGAATTCCACAGGGAGGAGTGTGCGATAAAAAGATGGACCAAAATAGCCACGTACACAGGCCCCAGGATGCCTCGCCAGGGTGACGAGGGGAGCGTCTCACTGCCTGCCAGCAGGGAGTGCAGGCACTGCTGGCGGTCAGGGACACCTCCAGAAAATCCTGCACCTCCTCCCAGCATCTGAGATCCCCTCTCAAGCAAAGGAGGCAAATGGGCAGCCAAGAGGTGGTGAAGTGCTGCAGGTAGTTAAACAGGGCTAGACAGGATCCGGGTCCCACTGCTGACACCTCCACATCCTGAACTGTGCTGCTGAAAGCTGGCTGGCCAGACTGTTTCTTGGCCAGAGCTTTGGCACAATGTAATAAGAGCCAGAGAAATGCCTGTGCCATAGATCACAAGTTAAGCAGGGATCTGAAGCTGCCATAGATCCAGCTTTATTGAACTGGGGGTGGGGAGTGGGGGGTGCAGGGAGCAGAGTAATGCCCAGTTAAGCTCCATTTATCCTGAAACCAGAGATTTCCTTGAGTCCATGTCCCTGCAGTATGAGAGAGAGCAGGTGCACTGGTGTTGATGTAATGGGGAATTGGAGAAGGTATTTATGGCCTGAGCTGTTGCACAGAGCAAATTCTGCTCCCTATTCTTGCAGGCAAGCTGAGAGGAAGAGGGCCAGTCCCTTTTGCAAGGGATTGGTGGTGCTAGCTCTAAGAATGATGTGCCATTGAGCCAGTAACTGTATTTAATTTGCAAGCTCTCAGAGACAGAGTTTAGCTCTTGCCCTTTAAGGACAGTTGCTAGGCTGAAGCCATTCCCATGACTTAAGTTCCCAAGCGAGGCAGGAATTAAAATAAATGGGTGAATTAAAGGAGCATAACTATAGGAAATCAGCTTACTACAGGGGCACAGGCAGACAGAGGGAGCTTGCATCCCTGAGAAGACATGTTGCAGTGCAGCACCATGGAGGCCGTTGGCATGCCTGGTTTCTCTCTCACAGCCCTCTGGAGTACTCTGGAGGTCACAGAGTGTCAGGCTTTTCTGCTCTCTCCAGCAAAGTGGTTTCTGTAGTGGGCAAAAGATGAGAGGTTTGGGGCTGAAGCAGTGTGGAGAAAGCTATCCTTCAGCTGCACACACACCAGTGGGCACTAAGGCAGCGGGGCCAGCAGGGCTGCAGAGAGCCACACTGCCAGAGACCTCCTGGGATCCTTCCTGCCCTCTGACTAAAGCAGGCTGGTGGCTTCCTTTGCCTTGCGGAGAGGCAGAGCTCTTCCCAGGCTGGTGGGTGATGTGGGGAGCCGAAGTCTCAGTGCTGGCAGTGGGAACAACGGCCCCTTGTCATTTGCCCTGTGAGCCAAAGATAGGAGCTGCATTGATCCTGCTGGCATCCAAAGCAGCTGGGAACATCCGCCAAGCTTGCCTGGGACTCTGCAGATAAACAGCACGTGGGGAGCGGGGCGGGCGCCTGGGCAGTTTGGCTTCTTGCTGCCCCATTAGGCTCCTTTTCTTCTTCTCCCCTTCCCCCTCCTCCTCAGCAGCATTTTCAAATCGCCCAGACAGCTACTGGGCATCGCTGAAGGGACCAGCCCAGGAGTGGGACAATAAAATCCCTGACACCACTGTTCAAGAGGCCTCGGGGAGGGGGGGAAGGCCAGGCCAGCTGCAGGGATATAAAGCTGTCCCCTGCTCCCAGCACAGCACTGCAGCACAGTTGCTTGCCAGGCTCCTCCAGCGCACTCCAATGGATATCACCATTCATAACCCCCTGATCCGCAGACCCCTGTTCTCTTGGTTGGCACCGAGTCGTATCTTTGACCAGATTTTTGGAGAGCACCTGCAGGAATCAGAGCTGCTCCCTGCTTCCCCCACCTTCAGTCCCTTCCTGATGAGATCCCCCATTTTTCGACTGCCCAGTTGGCTAGAGACGGGACTCTCTGAGGTAATCTTCCCTTCTTAATGCTCTTTGTTATCGCTGTGTGCACATCCTGATGGGTCTGGAGCTGGAGACCCATGAGAGCTGAGAGCTTGGAAGCTGCTTGTAGGTGGTTATTAGGAAAAGGCTGTGAAAAAGGGTGCTGTGATTGTGCTCTGCTCTGCTGCATTAGGCAAGGACATCTGCATGCTCTGCTAATCATTTGTGACTGAGAGCAAGTAGTGCCATAGTGTTGGGAATAGAGGCTGAGTGTGTGTGGCAAATGACTGCAAGAGCTGATAGAAGGAAGAAGGCAGCCTGATTTCCCTGTCTGCTCCTCAAAACTTTCAATCCCACTCTGTCCCGAGAAGCAAACAGCACAGGGGCAGTGTGGGAGCTCATGGTGGCTGAGGAGAAAGGGGCCTGTTTTAAAGAGTAACTGCTAAGAGCAGCGTTTTAAGTAAGACACGGGACCCAAAGGATCACGAAGCAGCCAGCTGCTTGCTTCAGGGGCTGAGCCAAGAGGCACAGAGCGCAAACCACCCTGTCTGTTCTGTGAGTCAACTCTTATTTACAAGTACCTTGCAGAGCTATTCTAAGACAAAGGAATGAGAGGAAAGTATTTTTTTAATCTTTGTGTAATGTTTCCCTTGATTTAGTGACCTGAGTCAGGCTGTCCACTGAAGCAGCCATAATAAGCACCACAGATAACAACTATCTCAGTGGAGAAATCTTCATAAATAATCGAGAAGGAAGAGGAAGCACTTAGACTCTCAGGTCAAACTGCGGAAACCAGTAAGCCTAGAGCTGGCACAGACTCTGCCTCCACATTTAGCAGAGCTTTAAAAAGCTCACACGCACCCTGACCACGAATGCAGGAGGAAGGCAGAGACAGCCAGCTCATATAGCAAAGTCCCATAAATATGTCCAAGACATGCAAAACCACAAATTCAACCTCAGGAAACAGCAAAAAGCAGTATTTGTTAGAGGTGATAAAGTGCAAAATGGAAAGGAAAGAGGTGAGATCAGCAGCAGGTGACTCAGAGTTTCGACAGAACTCCTACTGCTCAGATAACAGAGGTGAGCAGTGAGGCAGCACTGCTTGCCAGTGACACGTTATTTCGGTCCCTAAAGAGTGACGATGCAGGGGAAAGCCTGCAAGCCTGCAGTCAGCTGCACAGGCAGGGTTTCTTTTGCTCCAAAGACTTTGCAAAATCCAGTCACAGAAACTTGAAACCTCCAGACATTCTGTAAAAAAAAAAATAATTGGATGTGCAATCTGTACACCAACTAAAGAGTCAGTTTGAACAAATTTAGATTAAGAGAATCTCTTCCTCGGTGCTGAGGAAAACATCTATCCCATGTGTGCAAGAGAAGGCACTCACATTTTAGATACTGTACTGATGGGCATCAATGTAGCTGGCCAGCAAGAGACAAAGCCACCCAGATCAGAATCCCAGGACGGAATGAAGTTCAGACAGTGCATGAGTGGATAGCAGCTTGAGTCTTGACCTGAGAGCATAGATTCTGAGAGCCTTTTTCAGCTGAAACCCTCACCTGCTCTTTTCTGAAGTCACCTCCTTGTTTTGCAGATGCGACTGGAGAAGGACAAATTTTCTGTCAATCTTGATGTGAAGCATTTCTCCCCTGAGGAGCTGAAAGTGAAGGTGCTTGGGGACATGATAGAAATTCACGGGAAACACGAGGAGCGCCAGGTACTTCTGTTTTAACTGTGCGACTGATAGAGTCAGGGTGAACTTCCTCATCTATGAGGAGGCTGCAAACCAATCCTCTCCTCTGCTCATCTCAAATACTTCTCATGTGGTTTGTCAGCCAATCCTAATGGAAGATGCTTTGTGCAAACCCCCCTGCTGATCTCAGAGTGGGCAGCAATAGGGTGGAGATTGATTGCTGATGTTACATGAACTGTGAACTGAACTGGAAAATCATCCTTGAAATGGGCATTTCTGGGCCTCCCTCTTTCTGGGAAGAGGTGAGGAATGCAGGGAGGCATTCAATAAGCTATCAGCAAACTGTAATGATTAAACCACATAATGAATCAGTGCGTTGCCCTGTTCCGTTACCTCTTCCTGAAAAAGCCTCATCTGTCAGTTTGTAATCCTTAAAGGTTGTGTTCTGCTGTCACTCATCCCACTGCTTGCTGGCTCTGGAGCCCTGTGTGGCAAATGAGCAGATAAAAGTCAAAAGCCATGTCCAAAGATGTATGTAACAGGGTTTTCCAGTCCCCATCTCCCTCCCACCCCATGCCCCTGCCTCCTTGCCAGAAGGAAACCAATCCACATGATAAAGTAGCTATGTCACTGGAATTGTCACCTCTAAATGCTTCCTGGGAGCACAGATCTGCCAGTCAGGAAATACAGCATTACTTGTAGCTGGTGAAAGCCTGTAATCCTGACACAGGTTCTGCAAATTCTTTTGGCTAAGAAAATAATCAAGCACTATAGCAGAGATCAGCTCACTAGAGAGCTCTGGAGACCCTCAGGAACAGGCGTGGTTGGCACTGCATGTGGGTCTGGCTGCTGCATCTTAGCAGTGACAGCACAGCACTGTGATGGAGCCTGCCTGTGGCTGGCACAGGAGCTGGTACACACAGCCTCCTGTCAAGGGCGTACCTGCAGGCACCTGCAGCCCAGGCAGGGCAGTGTCTCACTTCAGCCAGTCTTGGCTCTTTAAAAAGAGCCTCTCATAATAAAATCTCCTTTAACTTTCTCAAAAGTTGTCCTTTGAGAGCTGGAGCTTCCTGCTCTCAGACTTTATGCAAAGGGCCCTTGGTTTAGGTGGAACTGAGTGAACATTTCTAATCAGGGCTGTTCCTTCTCTTCTCCTTTTGAAGGATGAGCATGGCTTTATTGCCAGGGAGTTCAACAGGAAATACAGGATCCCAGATGACGTGGACCCTCTGACCATAACCTCATCACTCTCCCTGGATGGTGTCCTGACGGTGAGCGCACCGCGGAAACAAAGTGACGTCCCTGAGCGCACGATCCCCATCACCCGTGAAGAGAAACCTGCCATTGCAGGAGCCCAAAGGAAGTAGGCTGCTATTTAAAGTCACCCCAGGGAGGCCATTCAAGAGCACTTTTCATCAGATGCCAGCTATACTGAATGGTTACTCTTATTATTTATGCTGAGTAAGTTTACTAACAAATAAAACATGAATAAGCAGTTTGTATTTTTTTGTTTTTGAGCACTGAGGACAAGGGAAGTGTTGGGTCAAGAAAGCTGTGTAAGGTTGCTGTGCAGGGAAACATACCTGGCATCATTCTTGCTTACAACTTGAGTGGCAGGTATGTCCAGGAGAGCTTGCCTTGTGTTCAGAAACACTCCACATACTCTGATGTTTTGCAAACATCTAATTGCATGAGCCTTTTCCATCAGTCTTGCCAGAGGATTTCAAAGTGTTTCACAAGCAACAGAAAAGTTTCTCCAGTGGAGACTACACTGGTAAAACAACTTCATGACAACTGAAACCCATTCAAAGTGTGGGTATTAAACAACTGGATGGAAGACAGCTCTATCTTAAATCTCTAGAATGACTCATGCTGTGAAGCATCATCACACTCATTCAAGACCTGGCCTATTTTCTATGATCCTTATACCTGCTAAGATAAAAGTTATATGAGAAGGGATCAGTTTAAGTCTCAAATGAACCAAGAGGGCATCCTTCTTCCATGGCTTTAAGTGAGAAAAATAAAATGAGCACTCAGAGGTGTGGAGTCGTTGTCAAATACCCCAAATCCTACCTAGTTGACCAGGTCTAGTGTTTCCTATTAGCTGGTTCTAATAAGATCTTCCAGTTAAGGTGTTAGTTGGGCTTGACTGACAAGGCACAGAGTGGCTGGTGACTTGGAGTCACCTCTGCACAAGAAACAAGCGACAGAAACACAGACAGGTTACAAACACTACAGCTTAGAAAGAAAAGCAAGGAAAATGCTGTCATATGGAGGCCTGTAGCCTCTTGTGTAGCAGGACTGAGCAGTTGGGTTGAACGAAGGAGGTGGTGGCCTGGAAATCAATGAGGTTCTTGTTGGAATCGTAAAAGAATAAACACAGACAAAATTGAGGAAGTAAGTGCAAAATAGTAAGAAAATACCCAGAAAGTGCAACTGAGTGAAATCTTTTCTACAGAGCAGGGGTTTGTTCGGCTCAAACTCAGGAGCAAGGAACAGGAATTTTGGGTGAAAGCTCCTTGGGGGTAAATGTGATGAGGTTAGCCAGACAAGAACACTTGAAATGCAAATACCGCTCCCTGAATGACTCGAAATACCAGTTCTGTGGTGGGACAGGAGCACAACTCAACGAGGAGAAAACAATTTTGTCATCTCTACGCACAGATGTCAGTCAGAAGCTCCTCTTTACCCACACTACAGGTCCAACAGGCTGTTGTTCAGTTCTGTGCATGTACTTTTTATTCTCTGATGCTTTCCCTTGTTGTAACCTGGAGTACGTTGTTTCAAAGCAGGGAGTACACCGAAAAGAAGAATTCACATTTAGCATGCATAAATATAAGTAAAAAACTTGTAGGAAGACCAAAGTATCTGCAATTACACTACTACTTTCAAGTCAGTCTAACCTAAGATCACAGAGCTTCAGTGGTGACTTTTGCTTCACCCTCGGAACATCAAAGGAAAGAGAGCTGGGCTGGGGCCACTGTTGCAAGGACAGAGTTTAAACAAAAACATCCTTACTCCTGTAGTGGGAGTGTTGTAGGTCACTCACCAGAGAACAGGAGATACTGGGAAGGAAGTGGCTTGGGCTGCACGATTCTCTGGATATCGTATCGCTCGTCATTCCAGCTCCCCGTAAGGGTTCTTGTTCAGTAATCATTTTCATTGGTGTTGCACCTCCAGCCATACTGGTCCCAGACCATCTGCAGTTCCCGTGGCCAGCAGCATGCGTCAAGGAGGAAGCTGTACAAACAGATCTTGGATGAGATCTGGCAATAGACATCAATAACTGCCAAGGATCAGCTTGGCTCTCAACAGGAGGTACCAGTACATGGAATGTTGTTCCTCCCACCGCGCTGGTGCCTGGAGAGGGAACTCCTGTACTTCCATGTGTGGCAAAAGGCATCAGAGAACTGTGTTTCCTCTTGATGCCTAAAAGCATTTTTTTTTTTTTGGGGGGGGGGGGGAGGTGGCATGGTATCTGTTTTCCTAAGCTGTGATACTGCGTTTCTCAGCTTCACACATCACTGAACACCTCTCAGAGAAACTGACCCAGACCAAGTGATTCACCCACAGGGACCTGATGCCTGGACCAGACCTCACGCACCGCAGGCACAGGTCTCTGTCGGAGCCGGTTTTAAGCCTTCCACTGCCACCATCCATCCCCAAACACCCTCCTCGCCCTGGGCGGCAGCTGAGGGCTCACCCCTAGCGCCGGAGCGGGAGCAGCGGCGCGGCCTGACGCCAGCAGCGGGCGATGGGCGCTGGCCGGCGGGACGTCATGAGCGAGCGCCGGCGGGCTGCATCGCCGGGCGGCTGCGGCCATGGCGGCGGGGCGCCGCGTCCTGCTCCTGGGGGAGGGCAACTTCTCCTTCGCCGCCTCCCTCTGCGAGGCCGCGGGGACTCACGTCGTGGCCACTTGCTACGAGAGCCAAGAGGAGGTGTCCCGGCGGGGCCGAGCCGCCGAGAGCATCCGGCGGCTGCGGGACAGAGGTGCGGCGGCGGCGGCGGGGAAGGGCCGGGTGATGCTGGGGGGCACTGGTGTCCCCAGTACTCAGCCGCCAGCTGGGACCGCTCTGCTGAGGGTGGAAGGAAGGCTGCAGAGCGGCGTTGCCTTCCTTACAGCGGGGACACAGCGCGGCTGTGCCTGTCCAGACACCTGGGAGCCCTTCACCACCTCCAGGCATCTCACTCCTGCCAGGAGGAACGGGAGTTGTCCTAGAGGCGAAATCAGATCCCCTGAAACACAGTCCCGTTAAAACGAGCAGCCAGTTAGCACAAGTCTCTGCAAGAGAGCAGAGGGAGCCGATGCTTCCAGCTTTCCTTACGGGAAGATGCTGCTCTGATCTGCTTAAAAATGGACTAGAGGGCTTTAATTTCCACGTTAATAAACATCAGACCCTTGCTTTTCATTTATTTTTGAAGGAGCTGAAGTGGTGTTTTCTGTGGACTGCACCAAGCTGAAGGACTATTTTCGGCCAGAAAAGAGAGAATTTGACTGCATTTATTTCAACTTCCCTCACTGTGGGAGGAAGGCGGGGGTAGTGAAGAACAGAGAGCTTCTTGCACGCTTTTTCCACAGGTGAGGAAACCAGAAGCAGCTCTCTGCTACTTGACTGCTGCGATCCAGTCTTCCAGCTGCATTACGGGTGTTTTTCTGTCACTATGATATTTCTGAGTGTGCCAGCAGGGATTTTTCCAACTGCCTGTCTTTCCTCCCAGCTCCGCAGAAGTGCTGGCAGAGGAGGGAGAGGTCCGTGTGGCTCTGTGCAGCGGGCAGGGCGGGACGCCTGCTGACCAGCCACGGAGAGAATGGCACAACAGCTGGCAAATCGTGGCTGTGGCGGCAGGAGCTGGCTTCATCCTGAGTGACGTTCATCCTTTTAAAGCAGAGAGTATCCGTGGATATAAGTGTACAGGCTACAGGTAACCGTGTGGCAAAGCTGAGAAGTTGATATTCATACTCTTATATATGTATATATCTGTCTTGTATATTGTTTTAGTACCTTGTTTGTTGGAGAGAAGAACTCCCCTTAATTTCCCTATGGTTTTTTTTGCATGGCAGTGGTGTCATTTTTGTCACTCTGTAACAAGACCTGGGATTCAACAAGAGGTGTTAGTGTTACACAGTTGTCTTTGTAACACAGCTTGCTTGTGACACATTAGATACAGGAATATCTATCTATCTGTATAAAAATATATGACTGTTCTCTGCTTTTGTGTATTGTCAGGAGCCAAGATAAATCCTTCTGTGTAGAGGGTGCTTTGAACCACGTCTTCACACGAAGCACGCCACTTCCGTACTCCCGACCTCTGCTCTGCCAGATAGAACTGGAAAGCCAAAAAGTTTCTTTTCAAGTGCCACAAGTACTTGTGGATAAAATTAACAGGTAAGTTGTATAACTAGTCCCTGTTTGGAAATGGTGATGCCAACTGTTAAGTCCCGTTCCTTTTTTCGCCAGTGGAAGTGCAGTTAATTCTTGATCCCAGCCTGGAGATGAACACCACTGTCCTGCCATTGCAACAGCTTTGATGAAAGACTTGGCTTGTTCAGGTCGTTCCTAGGAACTGGCTTTAATATCTGAGATTGTTTTGGGTAAATTGCAGTGCTCACATTATGACCAGAGAAAGGCATTTCAAGGAAATCTGTTTATTAGTGTCTGTAATTTGCACTTTTATTTTTCACAGGGGTTTCCTAGAAGTCAGTTCAAACCACCCAGTACGGACAGTAAAGGAGAAGCTCACTGCAGAGCTGAGCCAAGCCTTTCCTTTCCAAAACACTGACGACTGCCTTTCTCTGCTCCACCAAGGTCGCCCCGATGGTGTTTGTCACTCAAATGTCTTCTGGATCACTCTGAGCCCAGAGGTGACTCCAAGCACTGAAGAAATGTCCCATGGACTGGCAAAAGCAGTTTTATTTTCCCACGTTGATTTTTGCAGGGACACAGATGAGAGTGGCTGGGTGAAGGTACAAGAGGGACGCCACATTTCGGAACAGTATTGTCTTAGGCCTTCCCTTCTGCCTTGTGCTCAGGCACTAATACAACGAGGAGCCTTTGTCCCAGGGACACTTCACGTGCTTTCTGGCCCAGATTTCAGGAAGTGTCTTATCACTCCTTACTCCATGCCTGTGTTTCACGAGATGGTTTTTGTCTGTGCAGTTGACAGGGGGACAGAGAACAGCTGTATCCAGATGCTGGTGAGTACCATTCAAACCAGCATACATTCTCTTCACCAGGCTGTTTCCAGCTTTAAACTAAATATCAGCCTGCAGGAAGCAACGAGCTTTGAAACGACTGAGAAAAATGACTCTGCTGCTTTTGCATCTCAGCTTAGTAACATTCAGTACTTCATCCGTGTGGAGAGCCATGCTTCAGGCTCCTGTGTGGGAGTGATAAGTACAGCTCCTTATGAACGAGTAAGCAGTGAGTTGGTTGTCATCTTTGCTTCACTGAATCTTGACCTCCTCGCCATGCTGATCTGTGGCATATCCGACTGGCGAATGCTCTGGACATCAGACACGCGGTTCCTCCGTCAGTTTCCTAGAGGAGAGTTAAGGCTTTTCAAGAGTTTTTCTCTCTATCCACCTTCCTACGTGCACGATGTCAGCTTCTGGGTGCCCGACGGGGAACCATTCGATGAAGTTGCTTTTCACACCATTGCTAGGCAGGTGTCAGGTGAAATGGTCATATCCATCCAGTTAATCGACAGCTTCCAGCAGTCAGAGACCGGGCGGAGGAGTCTCTGCTACAGGCTGACCTTCCAGTCTTGTGACAGGGCACTGAGCCGCCAGGAGGTGGCAGAGATGCAGCTGCTCTTTCGGAAGGAGATAAACCAGAGCTTGCGGGTGACTCTTCGGTAGCGCGGGGTGTGTTGTTTTGGGGGACACTGCTGCACAGGACACCCACCCCAGGACAAGATTCTCGTGGCAGCATCACTCTCCCCGTCCCACAGTGTGCAACCACGGGTGGCAGATCTGAGAATACAATTTTGTCCTAACGGTGGAATTCTGACCAATATTTCGTTAAGTTATCATGAGAACACACATTTCCAAGGTTCACTGTGAAGAAGCCCAATTTACCAGACACATCTACACGAGCTTCAGAGTGTATTTCTTATGGCAATAATTTAGTGTGTCACTCATGGCCCCGCTCTCCCCGTCCCACAGTGTGTGGCTGGGTGGGAAAGTGGCGAAACGGGGAACACACAGTTGGAGAAAGCATTCGATTGGGGACCCCAGCACTGCACAGCGGGGAAAAGGGCAGCCCAGGAGCTGCTGCAGGACAGAGAGGAGGAACACCCTGAATCCAGGGGTCACGCTGGCCAGGCCGCCAGCAGGCAGAAAGCCGCTGGGGCAGGAGGAGGGGGCCGGGGAAATGGCCGTCCCCTGCTTACAGGGTGGCCTTGGGGTCCAGACAGCTCCATTTCCCCCTCGGGTGCGGAGATGGTGGCTGTCACCCTCCTTACAGGGATCCCCTCTCTCTGGGCAGCCGAACCGTGGGACAACGTGGCAAAAGGCCAACGAACGCCAAGCCCCGGGTACAGGGAGGTCACCAAAGGCGCTGGTGACACCTGTGTGTGAACATGGCCGCCGTGACAGGGAGGTCCTTTGCCTGGAGTGCCTTTCTCTTTCCTCCAGTCTCGTGCTCAGGACTGCAAGTGACGCTGGCACCATGAGGGAGCTGTCCACACCACCACAGGACCCTCCACCCCTCTGTCCGACGTGTCTGGCCCCCAAAGCCTCCCCATGGCGCTCACAGAGCCCCGAAGGCGATGGCTGACCCCCGCCCGCCCACCCCGAGGCGATCGCAGACCCTTCCCCAGCGGCGCCGACCCCCATCCGCCCGCCCTGTCCCCAGGCGGGTCCCGCTCCCCTTCCCCTCAGGCGGCCGCGCTCCCCTCACACTGCGCACGATGCCATTTCCCGCCCTCCCCTCACGTGACGCCATTCCCCGCCCTCCCCTCACGTGACGCCATTCCCCGCTCTCCCCTCACGTGACGCCATTTCCCGCTCTCCCCTCACGTGACGCCATTTCCCGCTCTCCCCTCATGTGATGCCATTTCCCGCCCTCCCCTCACGTGACGCCATTCCCCGCTCTCCCCTCACGTGACACCATTCCCCGCCCTCCACTCACGTGACGCCCGTTCCCGCCCTCCCCTCACGTGACGCCATTTCCCGCTCTGCCCTCGCGCGACGCCCGTTCCCGCCCTCCCCTCACGACGCCATTTCCCGCTGTCCCCTCGCGGCGGCTGCGTGCGACGCCCGTTCCCGCCCAGCCCCTCGCGCTGCACGGGAAGGAGCGGGAACAGCCGCCGCGCGCGGGCGTCGTCGAGGCCGGCCGGGGTGGCGCTGTGGGGAGCTCCCTCATGGGGCCGGCCCGGCCTCCTCTGTCCTCCAGGGGAGGAGCGGGGGCTCCCCGGTCCTGAGCGCGTCCTCCTGCCCTCGGACAGCTGCTGGTGGGGAAGGAAGAGGCATCCGCCGCGTGTGGGAGGAACGGTGAGGCGAGAGGGGGAAGCCGGTGGGGCTCAGCCTCGGGAGGACCTGTTCCCCCCTCTCTTCCCTTTCCCCGCTGCGCAGTGCTGGGGTCCCCAGTCAAATGCTTTCTCCAGCCGCGTGTTCCCGCTTTCCCACGCAGCCCTGCCCGGGCAGGGAAGGGGGCGCGGGGCCGCCTCGCTGCCGTCGCGAGTGGGCGAGGGGAGCTCGTTCCGGGCCGGCTGTCCGGTGCGGCGGGGTCCCCGCACAGCGCTGCTCGCTGCCGTCGGTGGCGCTGGAGGCGCTCGCCCGTGCCCACACCCGGCATGGCGGCCGGCGGCGTCGGCACCGCTGTCGTTTCGTCCGCCGGCGGCAGGGAGCGGGCTCTCGGCTTCCCGTACCCGGCATGGCCGCCAAAGGGGCCCGGCAGCGGCTGCGGGCTGGAGGCGGCGCGGAGGCGGCCCGGCCGCGCTCGGAGGCCGCGGGAGCGGAGGAGCCGCGGCTGGAGTAAGCGTGGGGGCGGGCGGCGGTGGTGGGCGCCCAGCCGGCTTGGGGGGGGTGTGTGGAACCGGGTCTCCCCGCTCTCCCTGCGGTGCAGCTCCGCCCGGCTCTGCGGTAGCTCGTGCCTGGCTTTGCTCTGTGTTGCTGGGGGCAGGTCCTGGGGGGCTGCCTGGCAGCGGTGGGTGAAGCACTCGGGGTGGTGACGGGGGGATGATGGTGCTGCCTTGGGAGGGGACTGGCACCCCCCAAAGAAAGCTGTGAATGAAAGAGTCACAGTGCTTACATGACAGAGACACCAATATGCTTATCAGTTCTTTGCCTAGTGTCCCATTGCTGGTCTTGATCTTGTTGCTGAGTCTTTTTGGTGCATATTTGTATTTTTTCTTTGGACTAGATCATCTGGAAGCAAAGCAGGACAAGTTTGGGCCCCTGAAGGATCAACAGCTTTCAAGTGTCTCATCTCAGCCAGGTTCTGTGCAGCTCTCCTAAGCAACATCTCTGACTGCGATGAGACGTTTAACTACTGGGAACCGGTAAGCAGCTCGCTCTCCGTGGAGGTCCTCGGCGAGTTTGTAGTTGGCCTGTGCAAATGCAGATTTATCTAGAACCTTGTGCTGGGCTCTGTGTTTCAAAGAGAAATTTTCTTACTCAAGAATTCAGAGATGGGAAGTGCAATACTGTTTACTCTGTGTGATGCATGTTTGTTTATTTATTTAATCTCTGTTGTAGACACACTACCTCATTTATGGAAAGGGGTTTCAGACATGGGAATACTCTCCAGCCTATGCCATCCGCTCCTATGCTTACCTGTGGCTTCATGCCTTACCGGCCTTGTTCCACTCTAGAGTTCTACAAACTAACAAGGTAAATCAGATGTGTGAAAGCTTCTTTTGTGATCAATAAACATGCCTTTAATCTGTGTTAAACAGCTGCTTTGTTTGTTTCAGAGGTAAGAGAATTAGTGTTTACAAAATACGAACTTGTTTATAAACACTAACCTCCCTTGCAAGGGTTTGCAAGGTTTTGTGAGCTGACTCAATAGGATTCAAGGAAAAGTCATTGGGAAGTTGCAGGGAAATGCTGTCAGACTCCAGTTTGATTGAGAAGCCGTCCCTGAGGGGCTGGTACCTCCTTGGCCTTTTGAGTGTCTACAAGAATAACTTCATTCACCACTGCCAAATTTGTTCCATCCTGGTTAGAACTTTTATTCTTGGGACCAACTTCTTAGTAATAGCTGCATAAGCTTCATTACAAACCTTGTTCAGACTCTCAGTATGTCTCCTAGGTTCTTGTCTTCTATTTCCTCCGATGCTTCCTGGCCTTCCTGAGCTGTGTTTGTGAACTCTACTTCTACAAGTGAGTATCAGAAGTTGTCTATAGTGAATGTTTTGGAGCAGTGTGAGTAACATATTCAGTTATTGCCACAGGAAATACACTCTGAAGCTCGTGTAGGTGTGTCTGGTAAATTGGGATTCTTCACAGTTGAAGTGCTGGGGTCTGAACCCCGAGCCCTGAATTAAGGTTGACACATGGGTGGTTCCCATGGCCCTTTAAAAGGAGGGGATGAGTTTGCCTTTTGGCTTTCCTCCAAGGTGTGGCTGGCCTTGTAAGGAAAGCAAGCCCTTGGGTAACCAAGCCCCAGGTGCCCTGCATTGGGTAAATGAGTGCCAGGTGTCCTGTTTGGGGATAAAAGCTGGGACCACTTGCAGGAAGGGTGGAGTGTCTGTGTGTGAGGTGGACGCACTTTGCAGTTTCCCTGTTGGGGAAGGACCTCCTGACTCCCCCCGCAACTGGGCCCCAGTCAGGTTTGGCTTTTGCAAATGTGGGCTTTGTGGGGGAACAATATGTGGCTACTTCTCTCTTATATAATCAGCTTATTGACTTGGTTGTCTCCCATCTCTTCTATGGGAGACTTTGTTTCTTTGCTTATTCCACCTATTATTGGTCGTGCTGTGTCATTCCTGGGGTCACTGGGATCGATGTCTGTTATGTGTGATCTGTTTGACTTGTTTGTACCCCCAGCATGTACAGACTTTTTTATGTGCAATAGAATCTGGTTACTGGATTGTTTTGCTGCTGGCTGCGTCCTTTGTGATAGGCCTAGTGATTGGCAAAACAACAGTGAACCTTGAAAACGTGTGTTCTCATGATAACTTAATGAAAAATGGTCAGAATTCCACTGTTAGGACAAAATTGTATTCTCAGATCTGCCACCCACATCTCCACTCCAGCATTTTGTTAACTACACTCGTTTTCTCAATGATACCAGTGAGCAGGGTGGGAGTGTTGTAAACTGAGCTCTGCTGGAGGACAGACTGGTGCTGTGTTCACTTATCATAGTAAATTTTAGTGGAATACATTGATTCTTGCTGTCTGTATCTGCCAGTGGTGTTTACATCCACTAAAAGCAGTAGCCTGAACATACAATTATCTTGTCTAAGCTGGATTTTTATATTTACCTTCTGCCTCTTTGTTTGTGGCTTTCAAACTATTACCTTGCTTGACTTTTCTGTTGACAATATCTGGTTTTAAGAATGGGAGCTGTGGCTTTTTGCATGTTGGGATTTTATGAGGGGTGAAAATCTTGGATAGATTGATGTTGCTACGTTGATGGACACTCCCCAGATTCCTGAGATTTGGATGAGTGCAACTGACACTGGTAGAAGCCACATTTCCTCTAGAGTTTTGCACTAGTGTAACTTACAAGGATCTGAAATCCCAGGCCAGAGGCAGTTATCCTGCTCTTCAGGTTGCCTTCAGCAGCTGAGTAATGAGAATCACTCACCTTAAAGCTTGTAGGATGCTCCATGGATTGTTTGTGTTTCTGCATGTGTTGGGTACTGTTATTTTATGTATTGAGGATATTTTGTGGTCTCCAATTCTCTTTTGCTTCCTTAGGGCTGTGTGTAAGAAGTTTGGGCTACATGTAAGCCGGCTGATGTTGGCGTTCTTAGTACTCAGCACTGGGATGTTTTGCTCGTCTGCAGGTAAGTATGCTTAGCAAGGACACTTGGCAATTACTTTGTCCATAAAAACCAGAGACAGGTCCAGAGAGAAGAAAATCCACATTTTTGTTCGTGGTGAGTGGAGAAAGGACTTTCCCTTCATTGGTTTTGCAGTGTCATAGGTTTCCCCATTCTTTGCTTATTTCCCATCGCACTCTGCCCAGTTGTTTCAGAGACAGCTCACATTTTTTGCTGCCACTTGAGCAGGTTCATTTCATTTTTTTCAACCTAGCAGAATACAGAGGGTACAGCAGGTGTTACAAGTGGTAAGTATGGATGCTGTCAAGTGGTTACCACCGCTGAGTGCTACCAAAGAAAGAGGCCTTCGTATTTAAAGGGAGTATTTCTGGTCTTGGCAGAACAAGAAAACAATCCTCCTTTTTTTTTTTTTTTTTTCTGCTTTGAAATGAGAGCATCCAGTGTAGCATCCCAGCTTCAATGGAATGAATGAGAGATAATTAGCCTTATTTTGTCCTCATGCAGTTCCCTGACTGTGGGAAAGTGTGCTAACCCCTTTTTTCCCTTGTGTTGCAGCTTTCCTCCCAAGCAGTTTCTGCATGTACACCACCGTGATTGCCATGACTGGCTGGTACATGGACAAGACCTCTGTAGCAGTGTTGGGGGTGGCTGCTGGAGCCCTTGTGGGCTGGCCCTTCAGTGCAGCTCTTGGGTAAGGGGAGGAAGGCTCAGGAGTTTTGCGATCTGTGAAATGTCTCTTGCCTGGTTGGGGAGAATGTAGGGGCTGAAAAGCTGGAGGAATAAACTACCAGGGACTGAGCTGCCAGCCTAGTCCAGGATCATTGCTGCAGACTTTCATAGTCTGAGATCTATGCTTTTGACTTAAGTTGAGAAGATTTCCTTACCCTAGTAAACTGAGAGTAAGACCTGAGTTGGATGACTGGAATATGGAGTAGAATCAGAGCCCAGTGGAGTGATGGCTTTCTTCCAGCTACTGCCCTGCTTGCTTTTAAGGGGCAGGAAAACCTGCAGTGGGGAAAGAAAAGGTCTCTGGGTTGATACCTGGTCTCTCTTTCAGGCTTCCTATTGCCTTCGACTTGTTGATACTGAAGCAGCGGTGGAAAAGTTTCCTAAACTGGTGTATTGTGTCTTTGATCCTGTTTTTGGTAAGTGCCTGTAACAATGCAAAGAGGGAATGGATTGGGTTTGCAATAGGAAGAGTGGGTTCCATTAAAAAAATCACATGGAGCTTTTGGGCATTGCAGCCAAACGCTTCTGGCACTTGAAATAATAATCCTTTCTTCCAGGTGCCCTTGGTGGTTGTGGACAGCTATCACTATGGGAAGCTGGTAGTTGCACCTCTCAACATTGTTTTATACAATGTCTTCACCTCTCACGGACCTGATCTCTATGGTGAGTTTAAGATAAGAAGAGAGGAAAGGAAGTCTGCAGGTTTCTTGCTGCTCTTGGTACCGTGACCCACCAGGTCTTGATTGCCAGTGTTTTTTCTGGCATACGTTAAAGCAAAAGCAGCCTACAGTCTCCAAAGGGATGCAGTCCCAGCTTTGTGCCACAGGATGTCTCTCTCGAGCTGGGAATGCGCAGGCCAATTGTCGGATTTCTCCACGCTGTGAGTTAAGCTGCTTTTGTTCACTTTCAAGTTCTGTAAACTCACTGTCGTGAGTGCAGAATCCAGAGTTCTTTCAGTTCACATCAGGTCTCTGCAGTGCTGTGCCTTGGGAATCTCCTTCCTTATTGGCAGTGTACAGCCTGGGCTTTGCTGATAAGCAGAATCTGAGGTTACCATAACAGCATTTAATCTGTAGGCAAATCATCTGCCTATGAGGGTTCCCTGGTGCTGACCATTTAGGATACCCTGTGACCCAAATCTCGGGTCTGAACCTTGATGGCAATGTTGTGTTCTTTGTTTGGGAGCTGCCACTGCTCTGGGTTTTTCATATTGTGTACTTCTAGAGCTGAAGAGTAGAAAAGCATTATTTCCAGCAGGGCTTCAGAGGGGCTGGCGGAGACTTCAGGGAGCTTAGGGTACAGGATCCCTGTGTCATCTCTGTCATCTGTTTAAGCCACATCAAGATATTCTTGGAGGGATTCAGCAGTGGTTAGCAGCAAGGCTTTCTCTGGCAGTGCCCTGCAGGCTGTATTTGTTGGTTCATTTGAAGGGCTGTTTTGGGTGGTGCAGACTTTGTTACTTGTGCTGTGGCACAGCAGGGCAACAGCTGCTTTGCCGTGGTTCTTCATCTCTGCAGGAAGGCTCTGGAGTCTGTTGTGAATTTACTGTGAGGAAACTCCAGGTTCTGCTTCTGATAGGTTTTGGCATGGGCTCACGCCTGACCTTTTCCACACTGGTGCATGAGTTCTTTCCAGAAGCCTCCAGGGATCAATCTATTCTGAAGTGTTTTATTCATAGTGACATTCACATAACATCCTCAGGCTAGTAAAAGAGCCTGCTTGAAATTGCTCTTTAATGCAATGTGGCCAGGACAACTCTGTGTTTTTAGAGAGCTTCAAAACACTTGGGGAAAAATAACACTACCAGGGGGAGATGAAAGGCTGGCCAATCTCTTTTGGCTTTGGAGTTGGGATTTCCCAACTTTCACATGATGGGAGCAGGAACTGCTGGAGGTTGCAAAGTCATCAGCCCGTATCATCTTCAGTGTAAGCACCACAGCATTTTTCCTTTTGACTGGAGTCCTGGAGACAAGGTTTGATTATTTCTGCCCCTGCCCCCCCTTGCCTTTAGCAATACACTCCCAGATAAACAGTCTGTGCAGTGAGTATTTCCCTGGGGTGATTAGGTTTCTACAGCCAAAGGAAAGTAGCTTCTAAGTATATATCCCTAAACCAGATTCTGAGGTTGTGAGATGTTTTCGTATATGTGTTCTCAGAACACACAATTTGTGACCAAAGTTTTGTCCCACTTCCAGTGATCAGAGCTGTGGCTGTGACTTGCAGTGCCATGGCACTTTGGGAAGCTTTGTTCAGCTTGGGCGGGATGTACTGGAGCTGTTCATATGACACCTTGGTCTCTTGACTCCTGGTTCTTAAACAGAGTGAAAATAAATGAAATGCAGAAAGCAGACTGTTTATTATACTAGTACTGAAGCAGACTTGCTTAGAATGAGGGCTGTGACTCAGGATCAAGTTATTGTGGCTCAGTTACTGCTTAACAGCTGAGCTACAGCTCCTGTCTGCATGCAGGCTTTCAGCCTGTGACAAACTTAGGGTGGCACACCTTAGCTTCAGCCTATTGTACAATTCCTCTGCTTTGTCCTGAGCTGCCTTCACCATTGCTGTGCTCAAGCTGCAGCATGGTAGCTTCTTAAGTTCTATTAAGTCATGTGTGAGTTTGATTTCTAGAAGTGCTCCTGGAGCCTGTCACATTGCACAAAGTTCAGACCAGTTTCTGGCTCAGTGACAGTGCTTCCAGTTGGTTATCCTCACAGTGTCGTGAACTGGCTGGGCCACAGTGTTCTTCCCACTGCTTTCATCAGTCTCTCTCCCACATGTGCTCAGCTCTAGCACGTGGGATACTTGTGGGAAGTTAAATCATCCGTCACGGTCTGAAGGTGATGCCGTGGAAGCGTGTTCCCATCAGTACTGTGCGTGGAGAGTTCTTTAGTGTCCCTCCCTGCTTGAAAGACATTGTTCTGGGCCAGGACTTCTTGTATGCAATGGGGTTGTTCTTTTTTTATATTGCAGTTCTTTCTCAGATCACCTTGAGTCCTTGTGGATAACAAGAATAAAAGCATTATGCCCTGGGAGGCATTGAGACTGAATGCCTCTGAATGGGTGAGTGAGTCATCACAGTGCCCAAGCCTATTGCTTTTTGCCTGGTGTCTGAATTATTTCACTTGCCTGTGTAATGCACTGTTCTCATCTCTCTTTTTTTTCTTTTTGTTCTTGTCACCCTGAGAAAATCCCTCACTGGAGAAGGAGGGGAGGTTCCAGTGCTTAGTTCTTAAGGGCAATTCAGTCACACTGCAAAAAAAATCTGAGAAAGTAGCCTTTTTGTTAAAGCTGTGCTTCAGACCAGCTGACTTCTTTTTTAGCACAGCCCCTCAGGACACCTCTGGGCCTCTAAGGCTGTATCTGGATTGTGGAGGAGATGTGCTTCAGGAAGTGTCCTTCATTCCTGAGTCCCAGGCCACCAAATCAGAGACCAGACTAGAGAGAGCCATAGTTAATTTCCTTTACTTCCCATAGCAGCCAGGGCAGGTAGAAGGGTGACAGTATGGTCCCTGATACTATCCTTTAAAGATTTGGAACTTGGCTGTGCTGTGCAGCTTAACTGTAGCCAGAAAACACTGGAGGGTGACAATTTATATCAGTTTAAGAGGCTTTCTATCTCAGCCTGGCATCTTCTATGATAAAGTGGCTGTCGTTTATAGCAGTGGGAGGGGGAAGCAGGCTATGGAACCCAGTTCCAGTCCTTTTTTTTATACAAGGGGAGGCCTTGGTGCTCCACAGAAGTAGTTACTAGAGTGGTCTAACTGGTGTTAACCCTGCTGTAAGTCTTTAGAAACCTCAGAAGAGAATATGGAGGCGGCAGGGCTGGGGAGAAACCAAAGCCCCCTTTACACACGCTTCTGTAGATGTCCACTGGCTTTACAGTGTGGTACCCCAGACTGCCTCAGGTTTTCCCTCATAGGCATCCCAGTCAGCAGCCCTGATTTCTAGGGAGGGTAATACACTTCAGTCCTAAACTGATCTGCTTTCTGCATGTGTTCAGGATCTGTCACAGTGATTATTTAGGATTACAGTCCTTAGATATGGAGAGTCACCAACAGCCTAGAGAAGGAGGAAAAGACATTGGCACTATTGCAGTGTTGCCATACAAATAACTCTTGTCATGTCCATCACTTGACATGACCTTTCAGTCTCCTGTATCCCATATTCACCTTTCACAGGCTCAGGACTGCACTCATGTAGGACTTGCAAGAATTATGAGGCAGGTGGAGGTAGAGAGAAGGTGAATTTCTAATAATTCAGTCCCTTAAGACCCACTAGTCCTCTAAATCCAAATCTGCAATTGCTATTTGCTTTCAGAGCTAACAGCTAAAGGTTTCCTAAATGAACCTCAGTTGCTTCGACTTGGCCTTAGTAACTCCAATGGCATGTTTCTGACATTACTAGTGCAGCTTCTAATCATGTTTAGCTGTAGGAGTTGCCGAGGTTTCGGGTTTTCCTTGCTGCTTTTCAGTTGTCTGATTAATTTCAACATGGACCCTATTTAAGTGGCTCTGATTGCAGGAAATTGCTGCGGCATGTGACACATGTCACAACAGTGCAGTGATTAAAGCCCCCGCGTGTCATTTACTGACTGATTGAGCTAATCACATTGAGAGAGTGGCAAATGTGTGGAGAGGAACTGGCATTCCTTATTGTTCAGGATTTTAAGAGTCCCAATAAATGACAGTTGGACTTCTTTCAGTTTACATCTTTCGAAGCTTGCAACCAAGTATATCATGTTAGGCAGAGTTGGCTTGCTCTTCTTTGAAGCTACACTACAAGAACAAATTGAAGTAGGGACATTTTAAACAGTGTTGACTCTGAAGAAGTACCAGACCTAGTATCTAGATGAACCTTAGTGGCAAAGTGTGAGTGTGAACTCTTTTTCTTGTTCTTTTTTAGTGCGTTTTCTATTTCTGTCAACATGGAGTATACATCATCACTCCAGAATTACAATGATCTCTTACTAACACTGTGTGTTTTTGTGTTATTCCTCTGTTACTTCTCTGCAATTAAAAGAATGAATTTGGAGTCAAATTTCCTAATTTTACAAGTTTCCACCTCTGCTGTCTTGCTGTGTAGGTTTTCTTAAGGCAAGGGAAAGGCTGACTGTTAGTGGCCTGTGATTCATGAGCAGCAGATGTGATATTGACTATGACCCAGTGAAAAAGGAAGGAAAAAAGTTTCTGAAAAGGAAGACAATGAGGTTTCATGGGCAGACATGATTGTGAGATACTTTGGTGCCTTTGTATGGTGATGGATTAACTCCCATGTTACTGTTATGGCAGTTTTATGGTGAGGGGCAAAACCATGAGACAGCTTTGAGATGGCTCAGGCTCATTGCATGGGGCTGCATCCTCCATCCAGCTGCAAGATGATCTGTCCACACCCTTTCCATTCTTTCGTTCCAATGGGGAGAACTGATGTCTGCTGCTGATTATCTCAGGCTGTGTCAGGCAGAGAAGAAACGAAGCTGCTGTTACATCTAAATCTCATGCATGTTTGTATTTAAACCCTCTCATTTCCTCTTCTCATCCTTTAGGTACAGAACCCTGGTCCTTCTATTTCATCAATGGCTTTCTGAATTTCAATGTGGCATTTATTTTAGCACTGCTTGTGCTGCCACTGACTTGTCTCATGGAGTGTCTACTTCAGAAATTTCATGGTGAGTGCAAGACAGCGGTGAGAGCCAAGCACAGACAGCCCGGATCTCAACCTTGTTGCTAAAGGGAGAGCTTGCCTGCTGAAGAGCAGATTTCCTTTATTGGAAGTGAAACTAGGTTTGGGGAAAGTCTTTGGAATAATAGGAAAGTTCCTAGAGCTCATTCCTCAGATCAGTATTGACCCCACAGTGGAGTTGCTGTGTAGAAGGAACACGCAGTGAGATGTATCTATGTAAGTGCTGTCTGCAAAAGGGCAGAAACATGTTTTTCTCTTTAAGGATGATTCTTGTATTCCCTGCCTCCACCTCAAGAACCATGTGTTATCAAGGCAGAACTATCCGTACCCAGAGTAAGCTTAACAAGTTATATGGTACATAAACTTCAGCCAGACATGCACATGTATTAGAAATAGACCTGTCAGAAATCTTAAGGGGGAAAGAAACCATATACCCACTGTTGTTTCCATCTTATCTGCAGCTGGAAATGGGAGCCTTTAGAGTTATTTGAGGAACCTTTTGCTGGCTGTTCCATTGTTACTTTTTATATCACTGCCAGAATGTTTTCTGTAGCAGCTTGAGAGAGCAGAGTTATTTTTTTTGATTGTTGGGGCTGAGCCTACAAATAGGTGTCCTCTGATCTCTGCTGCTGCCACCCATGTTGGGATTGAACCTGGACTCTTCTGCACACTGTGGGAGGCACTCTTCAACTCGCAGGACTGACCCTGGCAGGACAGTCTTGCTACCCCATGCTTTGGGAAGTGTCCCCTAGGTGTGCCTATACTGAGAGTAGGGAAAGGAGGAACCAGAATGTTCCCTACTTCACACTGGGCTTTCTCTTAAATAAAATGACATCAGTTTAAACACATGACATTTGTCAAGTGACTCTAGAGAGGAAAAAGGTGTTGGGGAAGTGTGAATTCTTCTCTGCCATTTTGCTAAGGAGGATTCAGTAAGTGTCAGCAGCAGCCTCCAGATTCATCAATCCAGTTAGTGCTTTGCTCTCTGATTTTTACGGAATACAAGAAACAATAACATCATAATTTTTGCTGAAAATGTATGTTAACGGGTATTTGCTTATATCTGTTCATTGGATATGACTGATGTACTGTCAGAAACCAGTAAAAGCTCAGTGGGAGATCCTGTAAATGCAAGATTTCCTGCTGTTCACTTGGTGTTCTTGTACTTAACAGCAGGAGCAATTCTGCCAAGTGCTTTGTTCTTATTCTCTGTGAAATGCAGCTAGCTTAATTGCTTAACTCTGCTGTTGGGAGCAACAAGGGGGCAGAAAAGGGACTGAAAATTGTCAGGCACTGTAGAACCCTCCTCAGTGTGACTAAAATTCAGGGTAATTGTTGTTATTTTTGTATCAGTTATTTCCTCTGTTAGCTAGAAGGTGCCTGAGAGACCTCTCGTGCTGTTATTTTTGTAATGAAGCAATGAAGGTTGTGGAAACATCATTTACTAAACACCCATTTGTAAGGGGAAGGGTGGATCCAGAGGAGATCCTTTCTGATCTTTGTATGTATGGCATAAAACACAGCAGGGAATCCAGTACTTCTGACTACCTGTTCAGACATGTCAGTTCTTGATGGGTTTTGTCTTTTGCTTGTATTCAGTAACACAATCCCTTATTTTTTGCTTTTGGTCTTCAAAAGTCTCTTGAAATGGTTAGTATTGTAGGAATCTACAAAAAGTCTCTGATCAAAATTCTCCATTGACAGTTTGGACCTCTTACCTGGATAAGAACGTGGTGTGTTTACGTCTGAAGGCAATGGTCTGGGTCTGAAGAATGGGCTTTTGAATGTGAGATATGATTGTGCAAGAGAGGGAACTGGATAAACCCCTCATGGTTACATTACTGCTTTGCTGAGTGTTTGATTCTTTCAGTTCAGAATCTGGGCCGTCCCTACTGGCTGACACTGGCTCCTATGTACATTTGGATCATGATTTTCTTCAGTCAGCCCCACAAAGAAGAGAGGTTTCTCTTTCCCATCTATCCCCTCATCTGTCTCTGTGGTGCTGTGGCTCTCTCTGCTCTTCAGGTAGGTTTTAGTGGAACATGATTTTTTAATGAGCTCATACCTTTAAGGAAGCATAACTGCTAGCTGACTTCTTTTACACTGCTTCCCAAAGTCTGGTACATCTGCAGAATATCTGTGTCTGGGATGCAGTCTACAGTGGTTCCACAGTTCAGGACTGTCCTGTGCATAATCATTTTTAATCTTTTAGCTGGTACAGTTTTCATTTTTGAACCACGTTTCATGGAAAGGTGTTGAGACTCTGGAAGCAAAATGCACAGCTGTTCTAATACTGAATTGTGTGTTGCTGATTTTACAAATTAAACCATATTCTTCCTGTACAGGTTCATTGAGAGTATGTGGAAAACTATTAGCCCTCGGTAAGATGTGACATAAAAGCAAAACTATTTGGGATTTCCCTCCTGAGTGTCATACAGAATGAGCTCATCTAATAATCTTGGACTCCAGTGCAGACTGCTTAACAGCCCAGCAAAAAAAAAAAGATCAAATTTCATGGCTTTATAAGGTGATCACATTAGGAGCTTGTCCAGGATTGTCTGAAGTGATAAATGGTTGAGAATATTTCCTTGCCACTAATTATTTCATGATGACTTTGACTTGTTCTCCCATCCCAAATGGGAATTTCTGGTGAGGAGCAGTTGTGATGATGTAGTGCCAGTACAGCACAACATCCAAGAGATATCATAAGGATTAGTAACTTGCTTATAGCACTGTGCCTCCTTTGTCTGCTGTTAAGCAAGCTTCAAGGGGCAGAAATGTGCAAGAGTAGGAAATGCATTTCATTGTGTCCTAGTAGGAATTCTTCCCCTGCTCAGTTGCTATTCTGACTGTTGATCTCCCATCACTGCTGTTGCTCTGCGGTGCTAAACTGGAGCACCCCAGGTGAGTTTCAGTCCTTGTGTGTGTGTACAGGATCAAGCTCTGTAATGTCAGCAGTTTTATGGCTCTGACTGAGAACTGCCATGTGCTGTTAGAACATTCATCAGAGGGCAATGCTTTGGGACCTTTGCCAAATACAGCTTTGGGAAAATCTAGTGTATATTTCTGCCCTGCATATTTTAATGCTGTTTGACATTTTGTCCAATATTCATTGTCCAGCTGAGAATTCAGAACTGATTGCCCACTACTAGTACAAGCCTGTCAGAGTCTGCTCCTCCAAACCACGTGGATCTGGCTGTTATGAGAAAAATGCAAACAAGACGAGGAACAGAAACCAGATTAGGATAGGAAGTGAATAATCACTCCTGCAGAA
Source organism: Podargus strigoides (assembly GCA_028020825.1). Lineage (NCBI taxonomy): Eukaryota > Metazoa > Chordata > Aves > Caprimulgiformes > Podargidae > Podargus > Podargus strigoides. The sequence goes on from CM051646.1 coordinate 1,699,222, forward strand.
AGGCAGAGCAGGAAGGAGGGACTAAGCCAAATACTGGATGTAGTTCTACCTGGGTATTCCCAGAAAGGCTTTTACATTGTAAAAACCCAAAGGGCTTTTCTTTTAACAATTTCAGAGTGGCTTGTGTTTAAAGGTGGATGCAGAATGTGCTGTGTGTTCTTTTCTTCACTTCAAAGCTGTAGTTTGTGCAGACAGGGTAAACAACCATAGGTCATTCAGGAAATCTGGGTCAGGGAACTTCTGTTAGAGAGGAAGTCAGGCCAGCTTTGAAAATGAGGTCTGTCTATGTAGGGGGGTTCTATAGAAGTGTCTGAAAGGGACACTTGCTGCTGGTTTACCTGGCAACAACCAACCTGGAGCCCAGGTTGAGAGCACTTTACAGCTTGACTCGAGGACTTCCTAGGGAAAAAAGCTGAAAATGTCTTTAAATACCCTAGATTATCAATTAAGAGATGTGACTGAACCATGTGAGTTTCTGTGTGTTTTTTATGGGTCTGAATGAAAAAATGAAGACCAGAGATCTGGTGGGAGATGCAGGCACTGCTGTAAGGTCCTTATGAAAAACAGAATTTTGCTAAGCACCAGAGTTTGAGTAATTGTATATTGTCTTGGTTTTTTTTAATCTTTCCTCAGAAATGTTACCACTTCGTATTCCAGCGCTACCGCCTAGAACACTACACAGTCTCCTCCAACTGGCTGGCTCTGGGGACTGTCTTTCTCTTTGGCCTTTTGTCATTGTCACGCTCTGTTGCCTTATTCAGAGGTTGGTGTTTTAGACTTGGTCTGTGCTTTCCTGGGTATTGGTCTTGGCAAGTCTTAAGGCCTGCCAAAATCATGCTGCGTTGACTATAGCAGCCCAGTAGAAATAAGGAACCTTGAAAGCCTGGATGTCATTGCTGCAGGGAAAGGAATAAGTCCTAATGGTCACCATTAATGATTATCCGTGTGTGTGTGTATGCACATTCATACATGTATGTATGAACATACATATTCATGTATGTATAAATGTATCCCTAGAATTACATCAGTTAAAAATCTACTGCCCTTCACCTTCAGCCAGCACAACTATACTGATACAAAACCTGTACTCAGACTAGAATTAAAGCAGTTAGTTTAACTTTCAAACACATGATCCCACTTGAAAAAGCATTTTTCCATGTAAAACTTGTCATTAGGTGCATGTGTCCGTAATGGAGATAGATTAGATGTGGTCCTTAAGTACTTTCTTGAATCAGAGCCATGCAGTGAACCTTCCCACCTCATCAATATTTTTTTGCTTGATGGTAGCCATTGATAGTCAGGACAGAAGCATGTGATTAAAGGTGGCAGGGTACAAGCACTTCTAAAGGGAAAGGGAGCTTTGGAATCCAGCCACTTTTTAGATAGACCAATTAATTTACTCACGAAGTTATCACTTAAAAAGTGATGTTTGAACAATTTTTTGTAGTCTTTCAAAAGTAGTCATGTAAATATCACCTATTTCTTTAACCTTATTTACAATTTTCTGCCTTCCATAGGCTACCACGGGCCCCTGGACCTGTACCCAGAATTTCACAGGATTGCTACTGACCCAAGCATTCACACTGTGCCAGAGGGGAGACCAGTTAATGTCTGTGTGGGAAAGGAGTGGCACAGATTTCCAAGCAGCTTTCTCCTGCCAGATAAGTAAGTTGTTTAATGTAAAAGGTACAGTTTGGTGACATTCATAAGGAGGGGCACTTCTCATAAGAAATATTTATGGGATTAAACTTCCAGATGTTGTATCTTTGTTGACACCAGCATATCCAAACCAAAGGATTCCTAAGTTTGTCGTCAGCAGATTACGTTAGCCACAAGCTACTGAAAATGTGTAGTCTGACTGCTCCTCTAGCAGGGCTGTCTACCCTCAGGAATGAAATGTCTTTGGTTATGCTTTTAGTTTTCTCCACACAAAATGTTACTAGCTCCTGCATTTTCCTGCTGGCCTTTCTGACACTCTTCTCTGCAGTTGGCAGCTCCAGTTCATCCTGTCAGAGTTCAGGGGCCAGTTACCAAAACCATATGCCAAGGGACCAATGGCCACACGGATCATTCCCACTGACATGAACGACCAAAACAAGGAAGAGCCATCTCGATATGTAAGGATTATATTCCTGCTTCCTTTTCCTTACCTTCCTTTATAATTTGTATTAATATAATGCCTATGATTGGGTCTCCCCATTTTGTTTCCTGGGGACGACACGAGTTACAGAACAAAAATGGGCTCTCTGCAGCACTTGGATATTTCCCGTTTACGCAAATGGTTTCTGTTTGCATTTCATGTGCATATTTTTCATTTTAAGACATAATAATAATTAAAAAAAAAGCAGAAGAAGTAATAATTCCTAGTTACTGCAATTTTAGGTTTAGGAAATTATGTTACTGTGATCTTCTGGGTTAAAGCTCTCTTATTTTGAGCCTCATTATGTAGTTACTGGAAATGGGAAGGAGGCGTGTTCCCACCTGAGAGAAGCTGTCTGCTGCAGTGCATTTAATTTACGAAATCTTTAACTGTGGCATATTTTTAGCACAGACAGCTGGCTGGTGCACAGCCTGTGACTAATGGAGCAAAACACACTTTTGTTTCATGGTTGTTTCTTAATGTCACCCTACAGTTTTGTTATTTCTCATGCAAGCAAAAGGGCCTAGGACATTAGAAATTAGCTACTAAAAGTGAATTTTAAATGGGGTTTTAAAACTTATGACCTGCTAATAACACCAAGGGAATAAGATCTTTTCTCAAGTTTAGTGAGTTTACGAGTGCAAGCGTACCCAGATTTGGGGGAAAAAAGTTAGCAAGCACTGGAAAGGACCATCATGGCAAATAAATCTAAATAGCAGAAGCCTCTTGGTCATTTAAAGGGGAGAAAACAAATGGTTCAAAAAGATTATCTGAGCCATGGACAGCTTAAAACCAATTAATGGCTGCAGAAATGGGACTGATCTCTCTGTTTCACATCTAAGTGTCTATTACTGCTCTGCTTGAAAACTGAAGAGTAAATCTCAGTGTTTCTGTTGCTATGAGACAAAGGGGGAAAGAGTGATTTGATCTTCTTGTTTTGCAATTTTTCCTTCCTTAATCATGTTGAACAGCACTTAACTTGTACTTGTCCTACTGGGGAGATGCATTTGTCTCTGAAACTGCTAAGAACTGCTGTACACTGCATACATGAGGGACTCATCCTTCTGGTGTACTGTAATGATATAGCTACCCTGGAACAATTTAAACATGGCTTTAGGCTTGGGAGTATTTCACTTTTGATAATGTGACTTAGATCACTTAAAGACAATTAGATCTTCAGCAGGAGGACATCAAGCCCTGATTTGTAACCTGTCCTTTCCTCTAGATCTCTTATGCTCAGTGCAAAGGTTTCTCCACAATGTAGCTTCTTGTTGGACTACCTTGTATGAAACTTTTCTCATGTCTGATGGTTATTATTAAAAGGAAATTTGTCCTGGTAGGAACTCAAGTCGTCTTTGTAGTTGAGAGTTCACATTTGTCTCGGCAGAGTTTTTATTCCGCAGATGCACTTCTGTAGGGGTACTTGGGAGGAGAGGGCAGGAGATGAGGGCTGTTAGGACACAGGATATTCATATAAATGAATAGCACAGCCTGTTCATATCCAGGAGCACTGTCCCCAGCAGGAAGGAGAAGGTTGCATAACGCAAGTCTCCTGAGGACATTGCCCGCAGCTCATTTAACTGTGAGGTCGTGCACATAATTCATTTCTGTGATGTTGCTTCCTCGAATGCATTTTCATAATTTGACAGGGTGTTGCCAAACATTTTGGTCAGGGTAGAGCAGCTGCTTGCGTCATAGGCAGCTGATAAAGGCATGACTGTGCTGATAGCAAATCCACATGGTGTGAGAGGTGTAATGTGATGTCCATCTGCTCCGAGTGAAGCACTGAGGGTCATCAGTGCTACAGGAGAGGTTATTCATGCACAAAACCCTCTATAATTTGTGCCAGACAGCAAGCTTACTCTACCAGAGCTACTTACTGTTTTCCATAGTTGTGCCATGAGATGACAAGACAGGTAACGTGAGGCTTGCAGAGTTAACAGGTTGTGGAACTTGTGTGATCCTGTGGGTAACCCAGATTGGTCTGTATGTGTTCTAAGCCAAATGCGCTGCAATTGTGTACAACTGATTGTAAAAGCTCTTCATGAACTGCTGTTACAGTCGTGATAGGAGTAGTTACCACAGACCACTGTCCTGGTTTCCCAGGAGCAGCCCCCCAGCTCAGCCATGGCAGCAGGCCATGAGTAGCCCCAAGTCAGTGGGAGTTTCAAGCAGGGCAGCTGCCCCAAGACTGACTCAAAGGTGTATCTCATACTGACATCAAGCTCATTATAAAAGGAATGTATTCACCCTGGGTAGGGAGTTCTTCCTGGGGCTTCTCCTCCTCCTTCTTAGTCTCCTGCTGCTGAGGAGTTTGTCAGGTGAGCTTTGTAAGAAGTCTTTAATAGCTAGATAGAAAACCACCAGGAAAAACATCAACAGAATTGGTTCTGCTGCCTTAAATTTTCCTATGTGATTTGACAGTTCCTCTGTAAGAGAGCTGGCAGTGGGACTTCCTCAGAGGAGGACCCTAGGACTCTTCTATAACCAGAGCAGAGGGGTGGCTTGTATTCCCCCATAAGGTTTTACTTGAAAATATTAAAACTATTTTACCATGTATCCTTCAGGAAGCATGTCACCTGTTGTTAGAAATTTAACCCCCTTCTCATTGAGAAATACCACTCTGTATAAATGAGCACATACAACTAGAAACCTACAGGAAATAAACCTCAAGAATGTCTGTCTTTCTGCAGATTGACATTTCCAAATGCCACTATCTGGTGGACTTGGATACAGCAGCTGAAACCCCAAGGGAGCCAAGGTATTCCTCCAACAAAGAAGAGTGGACAACCATTGCCTACAAGCCATTCCTAGATGCTTCCAGGTATGCTTTATACATTTGAGAGGGAGAGAGGAAGGCTGGCAGGCCTGTGAACTAATTCTGTTCCATTATCCACTTGCAAAAGTAAATATGTATAGGGAGCAAATGCCAGCTTGAAATCCAGTTACCAGTAAAGGCAGCTTGCTAGCTACAGCAGAACCTTTGTGAAACTTGTACTTGCAATATTTATGACCTAGGTTGCTTTAGAGGGTGAAGCTAGCTTGAGAAGGATGGTAAGGGTTATTTTTAACAAGAATCCTTCCTGTGTACTTCTTGAAGTAGTAGTTTTTGTTTTGCTTTCTAAAGAAATGGGGTGTATGTCATGTTCTCCCAACAGGCTTTTGAATCTGCTGTCTTCTTTCAGCCAAATTCAAGATGGGTGTAAATAAGTATTAAAAAGCATGAGCTCTTAGAATTTTTATGAAAGCTGGCAGACAGAGAGGAGGCAGTCTCACTGAGTGAAAAGTCAGCAAGGTCACACCTTTGTTAGGCATCAGAGAATCCATGGAAGAGACTTCTGTTAGAATCTGTTCTTCTGTGCACTGAAGAACTTGCATGTGTGTTTGAGCAGCTATTTCTGTAAGAAGCAGAGATTGAAATCGCTCTTCTCCAGGCTAACAGGGTGGAATCAGAGTTGTCAAACCAGGAATGTTGTTAATACATTCCTGCAAATACAGAAACCTTCAGCTGTAAGGGGATGGTTATTTAGTTATTTGAAACTCTGGTCGTGTAGCTGTCATAACAGGACAGAGAGGCTTACTGGAAAAATCTCTGTAAAAAAACTAACACAGAGTTCAGTGCCCTCCTATTTTCTATGTGAGACCTTATTACTTCCTAGTAATAGGACCCTCCAGGGAGTGGGGCTTGGTAAAAGCAGTTGAATGGTGAGAAAGAGTGATAATGTTAGAGCAGCTCCCTGGAGTGCTCTAATGTTCCCAGCTTGCTGACACAAACAAGTTTTCTTGGCAAGGTTTTTTGTGAACTATGTTTTCCGAGAGACCTGCTATTACATTGGGGCAGGACTTCAGGAAGGGAGAACAAGATGGTCAGTGAGTCTTATTAATGAGGCAATAGAAGCATCTGCAGAACAGTTTTGTAAAGGACTCCCTGTGCAGAGCATACACCCCTGAACATGCGTTTCTGCTTTGAAGAGACATTCATGTGTTTTTAAAGCTGGTTTGTCTTGCTATCCTCTACTGAACAGCCAAGCTTTCATTGTTTGGACCTGATTTCAAGTCCTTTGAAGTCAATTGGAGGCACTGAGTCAGGTCCAAATGAGCCTTTAAGACATCTTGGGTTAATCATGGGGATGTAACTTGCTACAGGTGCTTTCAGAGGTAGTGGAAGCACCTCATGGTCCTCACCATGGAGCAGCAGCTTGTGAGATGCTGCGTGGTGCAGAAACCCTGAAACTTCAGAGCGTACTGACCCTGGTAATGATGAGATGTAAAGGCAGAATACTAGGGGTGGGGGAAGCAGAGCACACTCCCTGGCTAAGCAACCACCAAGACCTTAGCACAGCTCATGTAAAGGCGGTGGGGAGGGGAGGAGATCTTTCTGGTTACTGTGTCCTCCTTAACAAAAGCTGCTGTTGCATTAGTGGGAGACTGGAATAGAAGAGGGTTTGCAGAGCGTGTCCCAAGGGGAGATCAGGCAGTCAGATCCTTAGCCCTGCTGGTGCTGCCTGTCAGCCTCCTCCGCTCCTGTTCTTGTGGTGCATGGAAATTCTCTGTGCTGTTCCTTATCGACGCCTCACAGCTGGAGCAGAGGGGAGGTGTGGTGCCTTTGCTAGTGGAGGAGGCCAGGTTGCCATAGCAGCAGGTCTGATTTCCATCCCTGCTGTTCCTGCCTTCAGAGCTCCTGCAGTTGGAGCACGGGGCTCTGTCCCTTCAGCAGTCAGCAGGTGGGGCAGCTTGAGTGCACAGTGCTGGAGAAGGACTAGAAGGGCATGTGCTTACCTGGGGGCTGTCACTGATGCAGAGGGATGAGAGAACCAGCAGTGTCTCCCTGTCTTACCTGCCAGATTCTCTCTTCCTCCTGGAGAACAGTAAGCTGGGAACCATGGCCTGCCTAGCAGGGCAAATGCATAGCAGTGGGCACAGCTTCCCAGTACAGTGAAGAGCAGAAAGAATAAACCATACAAGGTCTGATCTGCCCTGTTTTCATCCACTGTCATTTAAAGGAGTCCCATTTAAAACTGGATAATACAGACAAGGTTAAGGCCCCTTTTGCCAGCCTATCCACAACAGCATGAGCAAGAAAGATTTCAGAAAGGCTCTTTTTGGACTGCCTACTTCATATTTTTTGTCATATATTTATAATTTCTTTGTGTAAGTTGGCCCTTGAAGAAGAGGTAGGGTGGCTGAGTGGTTAAAGGGCTCAGCTGGAACTTGGTGCTCCCATGACGCTGTCAGGTCTCTGAAACCCTCCCTGGGTTGCAGTTTCCCATCTGGACTAAATGTTAGCTCCCCACACTTACTTCCAGGAGTTTGTTGGCAATGAATGAAAGAGTGAGGAGCTTCAACTTCATAATAGTGGTGGCAGGTAAATCCACTTGTATTGTTTTGCAGCCAAGTATTGGAATTTTGCTGCAGTATCCATATAAAGGTTTCCTGTGGCAAATGTTCATAATTGGTCTGTTGAGCTCCTTGCTCTGAATGCGTCATAGCATTTCTAAAATAAGACAGTGTTGTTTGCTTTGTATTTTTTTTCTGAGTGTGACTGAGTTGTAACTTGCATAAAATAACGGGGCTCAAGCAATTTGCAAACGGGGAAGTGACACAAGTTTGGCAGTAGATTGGCAGCTGATGGATGAGTTAGCTAGTGGCAACTGCAGATCTGCCTAGCAATGGAATGAGATGCCAGGGTCTGTCTCACCCTGCAGACCCAGGCATGAGTTGTTATCCTTTTGCTGAGATTGGAAAACCTCATTTGCAAAGCAAGTAATACTGTTGGGGTCTTTCTGTCTGTGGCTGCAGCAATCTCTTGCTGGTAGTCAGCCCTTGCTTTGCTTGCTGCTGTCTTTATCCCAGTCTGTAGAGTACTGTGCCTGCTAGAGTGGGCACTGCAGAGCCTCAGAGGGAGGACATGGAGAGCTGCAACTCTATCCAGCTGAAAGGTTCTCTGAGGGCTTCAGTGATGCCCTGAGACTGTTTCAGGGATGCAACAAGTACTTCTGTAGTTCAGAAAGTTGCTGGCAGGCCTGATAGTGGAGAAGGTATGGAAATCTCAGCAAAAAAACTTCTATGTGTTTTGTTTTAATTTGAGACAACAAATCTAGGCAGTGCTGTCTCTCTTAGAGTTGAGAAATTTATCATTGTGGGGAGTTTAGCTGCAGGAGAGCAGCAATTACAGTTGTAACAGCACATTAGATGCTAGATATTGGCAATCTGAAAGGATCCCAGGGCTAGTAGATCTGTGGGGAGTTCGTCCCAGGGTCAGACACACAGGTCTGTGGGCAGAGTCAATGAAGATGCATCAAGAACTCCCATAATGATCCAGGCTGCTCACATTTCTGAGCATGTACCTTACCCCCATCCCCAGCTCAGCTGCACGACGCAGCTCTCAAATCCAGCACCTGCTTCCGCACAACAATTTGGTAATGTCCCCTGCTACCTATGAAGTAAGTGTAAAAACACTATGAAAATGCAGCTTTGTTTTTTATAAAAGGGAAGGAGGCCCAGAAGAAGTATCACTCTGAACTGTGCTGTGAGGGAGGCTGCTAGTGCAGATTGCAGGTCTGCAGCTCAGCGGCTGCAGAGCAAGGATCATTGGGGGAAAAAAACAAACAACGAACACTTCCCCACTCAAAACCAGACTCCAGCTCCTGTTCTTTGAAAATAAATGACCCCAGCAGTTCAATTCACTGCTGCTGAACTGGAGGCTTCTGGGACTCACTGCGAGTCTCACATTGACGTCAGCAAGTGCAAATATAAATCTCAGCTGGCTCTGATAAATGGTGCTGCTAATTGAATTAGAGAGCACTCCAAGCCACCAGCTAATTATGCTCCTCAGGAAGCTGCTTTGTCCAGGTCCATTTAATTCTATATTGGCTGAGCACTCCGTATCTGGCACAGAAAAGGGGAAATATATTACAGCTCCCCACTGAGGAGCCCATATTTTCCAGCTCTTTAGGCTGAGCTGTCTGCTTGCTCCAAGCACTGGGGTTTTCCATTAAAAATATGTATATATTCTTAGTGCAAGATTAATGATTTGGTCACCTTGTTCTATCTAGCATATCATTACCCTGGTTTGATAAGAGACTGTCTCATTCCCTTTAATGGTGCTTTCCTCCATGTTACATGAAGTGTTGTCTCTACTTCTGTTTTACAAGTAGCTAAATTACTTCTTAGGTGTTAATTTTTGTACCAACCATGCACCTAGAGGAAGTGCAAACTTTAATGGGTTTTCAGTGAGCTTTGATCATGAGTTTCCTGTGTGTGCCCACAGCTAGAAGGTACTAGGTACTGCCCACGTGGCAGAGATTCAACTTCTTCCTGCTGCTTCTTTCTGCCATTCCCTTTGCTTCTTCCTTTTCATATTTCTTCCTGAATTCTGCTGTCACTGTGGTAAAAAGTTCAGGTTCCAAGATGCAGTTAGGAAGAATCTTCCACCACTGCATGTATCTCACTGCTTCCATTCCATGTCAGTCTGTGAGCTTGGGACGAGGGACCTGAACATCTCCACTTAGCAGTCCTTCCTTCCATTCCAGAAGAGGCTCCACTGGCATTAGTAGAACAGGACTGTTGAGTTGTTTTCTCCTGAAGCCCAACAGGTAATTTACAGAAATACACTTAGCACCAATCAGCACTGTCGTTCCAGCTCTGCTGGGCCTACTGGTAACTCTGCACCTCTGTCCTAACTGGGAGCTGCTCTGGGTGCTGCAGCAGTTGATCCCCTGGAAAGCAGAAAACTGGAAAATAATTCAGCGCCCTCTTGGAATGTGGGATACCTCCCATGTCTGGAGCACAGGAAGAGCTGGGCAGAATTTGCCTGGCTCAAGCCTGGAGCCCATCACTCAGAGCCTTGTTGCATCAGGGTTCTAGTAGCATTGCACTAAATCCCTGACTACCCAGCTTGGAGTGATTGTGGCCTTGATCTTGCTGCCAACATGCTGCTTGGGAGCTCTGTGCTGATTAAGGCTACGCACACTCACAGTCTCTGGGGGACAAATTTAGAAGCAAATGCAAATAGAACATTATATATATATTCACTGTCATCTGTCATTCCAACCCCATCCATGTGCCATCTGTTGTCTGAGGTTGCTGAGCCTGATGAAGCGAGGTGACAGGAGGTAAAGGTTCTCTGTCTGAATTTAAAGCTCTATCATGGCTTCCTGGGCTGTAGGTGCATCAGCAGCCATGGTTCTCTCAGGGCTGCTAGTGAGAGCAGGCATCTAGGGCTTTGCTGCTGTGTAGTTACCAGCAGCAGAGAGAGCAGCCTTGTGCTTGTGTCCAGTCTGACTCTTTTCAGTGAGAAAGTTGCTGCTGAACAAATACAAATTCTGACCTTACAGCTCTGGAGCAGGTATGTTGGTGCTACCATTTACCATGCCATATTCAGGGTTTCATGTTTTTATATTGGAGATGGGATTCTCTGAGCACATAAACATTATTTTTAAGATGCCTCTTTTATTTTCTGTTGCCTTTTTTTAACCTGTGTCCTTAGACTAAGCAATTGGAACCAATGTAAACTGTTCCCTTTTCACCTTTATAAGTCTTGTTAGTGCAAAATCACTTTGCTATGGCACCAGCAGCCTGGCAAGCTAACACCTGGTGGAAACCATGGATTCATTGTGGACTTGACAGTTTGAGTAATACATAACTTTACCTTGGAGAGCAGGGTGAACTTCACTTTTGGGGTCTCCTCTGGCTAAATGAGGTTTACAGCTTTGTGTTCTTGGAGCATGTATTTCTTGTTTTGGGGGAGGAGTACAGGAATGTAGATAAGCTGTGGCCTTTATAGACTAATTCACTGTATTGTTATTTGTCATGAGTGCCTTGGCATTATGTATGACATCCACTGGTGGGAAGAGCAGCTGTCTTTCTGTTCTGTTTCTTATTTTCCACCCTCAGTATTTTTTCCATCAGTCATTCCTGCCTTTCCTTTTTTGATGATCTTTTTACCAACAGTATTTCTCCTCCTGTTTCACTGCTGATAGAAACTATGAAAGAGTGAACAATGACATTTAAATTGCTGCTAATAAGGTCTGAGTTGCCAGCAAAGTTAAGAGCATGTGGAGAGCTTTTGTGGCTCAGAGTTGGTTCAGGCTGTTTGCAAACTCAGGATGGTTACACTGAGCTGGCTTATTTAGGAGATTTTTGCTGCCACCAGCTCCTGGAATATCCTTTTGTTCTAGAAAGCAAAGCTGAACCCTGTACATTATGAATATATTCCATAAAGACCATGTGAGCTGCATTGAGCCTGTATTTCAGAATACCAGCAAGTAAAAGGTATAGTGAATGTTTCTCACAAAAGGTATAAAGAAGTCGTACAGACAGGACAGTAGTATGTCTGCAGAGCTGTGAGAGGCACCAGCACTGAGGGTAAACACAGGTGCTCAGTTCTGTTGCTGCAGCAGTGAGACCCACCATTCCTGGGTACCCACTGTGCTGGGCAGTGCTGGCCTGGGCAGGCTGTCAGTGTGTAGGTGCATCCAGGTAAAGGGGAGGATGTGAACTGGGTGCTGTTGGCTGACTGCTGTCAGCTCTATGTCTGGGCTGAGAAACTGAAAGCATTTTCAGTGCTACAGACTGTATGGTCAGGACCTCAGCCATCCCCTGAAGGTGCTGCCTTCCTCTCTGTCCCTGAGCTAAACCACACAAGGCTAATTCAACAAATTACTTCATCTTATCCCAAGCACACACCCTGAGCTCTGGGGAATTGTGCTAGTTTCTGTCCCTTTCTTACAGTGTAGCTGAAAGCTGTTACTCTACCTTATTTTTCATTTTCCTTGTTTTTAAACAGCATCCCAAGCAGCTTGAACACAGTTGCTTTTTCTTGTTTTTCTTTCCTTTTTCTTTGCTAAAGGGAACTGAACTGAAACCACACCATTCACAGAGCAGTGGTGGGTTGTCAGGCTCAGAGGAGGACATGCCAGAATAAGTTCAGCAATGACACGATGTTCATTAGCCACAAGAGATGGAGGAGGAAAATCAAGCACTTGTTTTCAAAGGGATGCCTCTGCTTCTAGTGACTGGAGGGAGGGCTGACCTCCAATTTCCAGGCACAAGGAAATGACAGCTGCAAAAAACGTTCCTTGTTCAGAATACACTAAAATTACCATCTTCTGCCTAGTTATTTGCTACTAAGAGATTCTGCTTTGAACATGTTCCCAATTCCAGCACCTCAGGAATTCACAAAGAGCAACCATTTCCAGTCATGCTTTTATTTAGCAACTTTGCTGGGTGCTTTACAATTTGTAAAGGGCCTAAGTATTATCAGTGAGCTTTTTGTTCTTCGAAGTGAAGCAATCAGCATTTTATATCTGAAAGCACAAGCTGAGCGCTTGGCAAAAAGAAGGCTTACATGATGCTGGATGCTGAAAGGAGGCAGAGTCTCACAGTTAGAGGTGAGACTTGTGAATTTTAGGAATTCAGTCTTGCTCAGTCTCTCTGAGGGCAGACAATACTTTCTGCCTCAGTTTCCCCTCTCCAGTGTGGGAAGAATACTGCTTTGTCTGTCCCTCTGTCTAAAGAGGGAACATTTCAACTGAAAAATGCCTTGTTTTGTGCCTGTATGGCAGCTTATGTAACAGGACCCTGCTGCTATGCCAATGCAAGTAGCTATCACCAGTCTTTTACTCCAAGTTGCAGGAGATCAGGAGCTGCTTGTTCTCCAGTGAATTACAGTAAGGCTGCCTGAGAACTCTGGCATACTCTGGGGAGATGTAGTTCACAGTGGCAGTTCCTGCCATTGTTTTTTACACTGCATTTTTGAAAGATATCCAGTGCTGCCTTACAATAAGCAAACAAAACACAATTCATCTTTCTTCTGAAAAAGTGACTTGAATTGGATGTCCAGAACCTTGGCTCTGTTACCAGCAAAGCTGTGTGAATTGCAGTGACCAGCAGGTACGTGCTGATCTCTGTACCATCCCTGACCACGTAGCGTGCTGCTGCTGTTCTTCCAAGCTTTGTGTGGATGGAGTTACACTTACGTCAGTCAAGGGTTTACCAAGAAGTTGATCTTAGAGATAAAGATATAAGCTTCAATACTGAGGAAGCAAGACTTTGCCCCAGCCCAGATTTCAATAACTTGCTTGAATTTTTGAAGCCCCTAGCAAGGTTCAGTGCTGCTGAAGGACACTAAATCTGTCTTGCTTTACATTTAAACCTGGATTTTGCTATTAGTTTGCTCAGAGAATACATGCATTTAAAATGTACTTAGCCAGCACAGCTCCAGCAATTAGCAACCAAACAAAAGGTACTAATTTGATGCAGTCATTAAACCCTCCATGCTCGAGTACTCCATTGGTCCAATTGTTGCAAAGTGCTGTGAACTGCCAGCTCCCAGCACCAGCAGGGCATAGAGTGAATGCTGCCAGCCTGCAGCAAACTGCCTTGTAGGCTTCAGAGCAGTCCATCTCTCTTTAATTCAATACCCTCAATAGAAGATCAGCACAAGAGTAAAATTTCAAAATGCCAGTGCCCATCAAAGCTTCTGTCGGCCCTTTGGACATGCGTGGAGGAATAGGCAGCCAGAAAGACTGGATAGAAAAGAGAAGATGCCAGGAGCTAAATGCAGCCTTGCTATGTATCACCTTCATAGCATGCCCTGAGGAACAGGAAGCCTGCCTGTCTGTATGACACCAAAGGCCCTCGGGCTGTACTCTCTGCTTTTGGACAGTGATATCCACGATCTAAATTTCTTTCAATAATTATAACACCTTCCTGCCTTCTCTCCCCCTTAATCCTCCTGGAGCGGTTAGCGGGCATGCTGAAGAACTTAAACTGGTGATGCTGGCACAAGCCAGCTTTGATCCCACCAGTGAGGCTGGGCTTCATACACCTGAACCATTACCATTGCTCATGTCACTGACTTACCAGCCCAAATCTTTTGCAAAGCCTCATTTGTATTGTTCTGAACATACTGGCTAATGAGCGCTTTAAGGATGATTTGTTTTTCCTTTCTGGTTTCAGGTCCTCAAAGCTGCTGCGTGCATTCTACATCCCTCTCCTCTCAGAACAGTACACATGGTATGCAAACTATACTATTCTGAAATCCCGGAGGTTGAAGCAAACCAGGAGAAAAATGGGAGGCTAACAACACCCCTGGGCAACAAAACCAAAAGCATCTGCTGACACTCTTGGACAGCTGCCTAAGCCATCTTCAGTTTCCTTTTTGAAAGATTGTGCTTGTAAGATTCACTAATAAAGATTTCCCATGAAGTGATTTCACTCTGCAAGCCTCCAGCTGTAAAAAGGGTGCATCATCTGCTTTCAGTTCTCAGTGTCAGGTCTCTGCTCTGCCTACACAGAACGTATCAGTAAGAAACCATTTGAAAATCCAGCAGCCACCTACAAATGTATTATCCCTGCTGCTCCCTGTGTTATCTAGTACACCAGAGAAGAGAAAAATGGAAAATAAAAAGGAATGACAGTATGAGGTTCTGTTCCAGGTTGCAATCTGACACTGGGAAAAATCCAGTTTGGCCTCTCTTTCTCTCCCATCCCTCCTCTGCTGTCCTCATCTACTGAAGTAGTGCTCACCTTCTCCTAGGGAATTCTTTCAGGTAACAACTTTTAGCTTCTTTATTTTTTTTATTTTTTTTTTTTTAAGAAGGAAAGGGAACAGAGGAAAACACCTGAGAGACAATTAACTGAAATGCACTGAATCTCAAGGAATGAAGCAGCATGTTTTCACCACAAAGAAACAGCCTGAAGTTGCTTTCCCCAGGAGACACTTTCAAGGATAAACCTGTGCTTTTGGGAGAAAAATCCCCAAACTTAGAATTTAAGCCACTTACCTGTTTTAATGGGATCAGAGTGTTTTTGTTATCTGAAACCAACGGTTTGTTTGCTATTTGTATATATATTTTTAAACACACACATGACATGCTTTGAATTCTAGACTACAGCATCTTAAACTTTCTGGAAATACCTGGAGAGGAAAAGAAGAATTAATTATTTTTTTGCAGTCCTGTTTCCCAGAATAGGCAGTGTATGTTACATTGGTCCAACATGCTTCAGAGCAATGCTGTATAATTATATCTCCATTTTTAAAACAGGCAGTATCACAAGCTAGATGGAGTTGTTTTCCCTCATATCCTTGGAACTCTGTGGGGATGCGATGGCATGAGATGGAGCAGCGAGGAAGTTCCTTTTGCAGAAAGGCTGCACAAGCTCCAAGCCCCACTATGGCTGTGCTCAGGTTGGTCTGTGTGTGCAGTGACAGAGTGCCAGAGCAGGTGGATCAGCAAGCAGATTTGTATGTTGGAAGCTGTTGGGATCCAAACACAAAAGTACGTGCCTCTGAGGATACTTGTGTTGGTCCAGGTGCAGAATGCAGTGCTAGGCAGGTCTGTTGGCTGAGAGCTTCAGCCAAGCAACTGGTGCCTTGGGTGAGTTGGTCTGGAAGGTCAGAGTCACATTGCAGATCAGTGTTGTAGTGTCTGTGTTCATAGTATTCCTCCACCTCCCTCCAGCCGGCTCTTCCCCTCATAACAGTTTACATGTGTTGAACAGGGCTCTACAGTGCCAGTAAATCAAAACCAAAACTCTTGCCCTGCTTGTTGCCCCTCCTCTTGCTAAACCCTGATGTTAAATCAAATAAAGAAACAAATGTGGTTAAAGAACCAATTGCACCACTCTTTGGTGCTCTCTGTGTGACTGTTCCATGTTGTCACAGCCTGTAAGCTCATGTTTAATGTGAAAAGACAGTACAGTAAATACACATCTTAAATTACTGTGGCTGCTCTGCCTTCCTCTCCAGTTTGAATCCTGTTTCGGGGTGGTGGTGGGAGACTGATAACTTGACAATTATTAGGAGTTATCAATGTTTTCCAGAGGAATGCTGCAAGGGTTTGGTTCCTGGTAGTAAACACATGTTTGGCTGCAGGTAGTGGACAGCTGAGACCACGGGGAATGAGGTGGTGAAGTTGCTGCTAATGGTGTTTCTATCATAAAGACTGAGCCATAGGTGAGATTTCTGATAGGAAGTGCTAAGGCTCTGGCTTTTTTGGAAAGATATTTGCACCAAAAGGTGGAGCTGCATCCAAAACCAAAACATTTTTAAAGGCATTTGTAGTTTGCTTTTCTGGTTTTGTTAGCAAACTTGAGGGAGGGGCTTCTGATTATTTTTCTCTTTTCTTTTTGCTTTGATGCTAATTTAAAGCAAAGGTATGATCTCATTGTGAGGAGGCAGGGTTGGGACAGCAAATTTATGATCTCTTTTAAAAAATAAAGAAAATCTTGTGGTTTGTGAGCTTGTGGGTAAAGGGTCAAACCACAAATTGCTGATCTGCCTCAGCTGGATTCCCTGCCTTGGGCAGAGAGGGGTGTTTGACCAAATGTGTTGGGTAGCACATCAGGACTGTGTAAGCAATCCAGCTTTGTCTCCTTTCTCTCTTTGGGGAAAGGGCTCTTCATATTATTCTGGAAAAGGAAGTATCTAGATGTCTTTCTGCAGTGCTGTTAGTGTCTGACCTGACACACTGACAGGCTGGTTTCTTAGCAGCATAGATGGGCACAGCCTCGTGGTGGTGACTGCAGCTAAATCAGGTGTCTCACGTGAAGCTGAGAGATGACACAAGACACCCGCAGTTGCTCAGAGAATGTACAGGGGTTACAGCATTCCTCACCTCCTCTTTGCTGGCAGTATTTCTCCACCTTTAAATTGAGGCTGAGAGCACTGCAGGTTGGACAAGTCCTGCTGTGAAATACTGGGGCTCAGTAAACTTCATCTTGTCTGAGCTCATCCTGTCTGCAACGAGGAGCAGTGAGGTGGAGAGTCCCTGAGGAAGCACCAGATTGACACTCGCAGAAATAGGCTGAGGGAAGTCACGATTTCCTCAGAACTATTTTTTTCCTGCTTGTCTGCTGCAGCAGGATTTAAGGTCCATTTCAGTTTTGCTCCTGCTTTTTCTGGCTCTTCCTGGGGTTCAGCTGCAGTCTGCTCCAAAGGTGGAAGGTGGTGATCTCTACCTAGGGCTCTGCCTGGATTCAGGGACATATCCTGCTTGGGAGGTGATTATTGAGTAAATGTGATTGACAGCACAGCCTTTGAGCTTTTCTAGAAAAGGGTAAGCTTCTCTGTGTTCCACCCAGCACAGAGAAGACTGCTCTGGCCTTCTCTGGTTTCTAATAGTCCACCCAATATTGTTGTAGCTCTTGCCCTGCCTGGAGTGAGCAGAGAGCTATACTCTGGGAAGTTTCCACTGTGTTGAAATGGGCTGTTGCAAAGACTGTCTAGCGAAGAGCAGGGTGGAGAGCTGATCCCTGCAGTTATTCTGCCTCAGAACATACTGTCCAGGTGCTGCCCTGGACTGCAGAGCCCAGCCTTGTTTTCTCCCTCATACAAAGAGGAGGCTGTTCTGACCTTTCCTGTTTTTAATCCTCCCCTCCTACTTGGCTGAGGAAGCTGAACTTTCAACACGTATTCTGAGTCAGCAAGAAACAGCAGCAGGGCCACTGGATGTGGGTTTTGTGGTGAATTCATAAACGTGGGGTTTGAGACCAGCCCAGTGGTCCAGGCATAGTAGTGACAATGTGCAGACTTGGGGTTTTGCCTTGATTTTGGGGACAGGTAGCGTTCCACATCCCTGACATCATTTGCACTGCTGCAAAATCTTTGAGGCAGGTGCAGTCCTTGCCTGCATTTCATAGTGCGTTGTACCATGGGTTCCTGGACACTGCTCAGTGCTAGTGCAGGTGTGAGAAACCAAAGAGTCAAAGCAAAAGGTGCAATTTTCAGGCTTCTTGGCTTCTTACCTTGCTGTTTCAAGACAGGGAGTGGGTGGTTGGCTTTCCCTGGGAGGACGCTGTTACATGTTTTCTGCACAGCCTGGTTTTCTCCAGCATCTCTGCTGGCTCCGACTGCACCTCTGAAGAGACAGAACCTGCTGGTGCCCTGCTGGCTCCAGCCCCCTGCAGCTGGACTCAGGCCCTTCTTTAACTCGCAATTTCTTGGGTATATGCTCTGGGGACAGGCAAGAGCTTTCCACCAGCTTTATGCAATGCTGTCTGAATCATGCAATAAACAAGTCCAAACCCTATTATTAGACTTTGGAAACTGCTGCCTTAGAGACAGGTTTGCTTATAAATATCCATTATTTTCTCTCTGGCTTTTCACTAGGGAAGCTGGCAAGAAAAAGGGATCTCTGCTTCTCCAGAATCTGTCTGTCCCTGCTGTTGTTGTTGCTTCTTCCCACCTGAGCTCATCCTCCTTGCTCTTCCAGCCTTCCAAGCTCTAGCTGTGCTAATGAGACATCTGCTCTGATGTCAGCAGGGTGGCAAATGCCAGCTATTTTGGAGGGGGACAGGAAAACACAAGTAATAAGCAACTGGGCAGAGCACTTGCCACGATCATGGCAGTGTGTAGATACACCAGTTGCTTTGGTGGCTAAAGCAGAAGTACTGGGTCCAGTTCCCTGCTCTGCTCCTCTGCATGACTCTGAGAAAGCCCCAATGCCTCATGAACCAGGGATGACAGCACTTCCTTTCTCTGCCTTGTTTGAGGAGGGACAGATCTAAGGCTCGCCAAAAGTCAGTGGAAATGCTCATTTCAACAAGCTTTGCAACAGGCCTCTGGGCTGCACAGGCTGTCTCGTAACATGTGAATGCATCTGGCCCAACAGGACTGCCATCTCATTCAAGGCTGTTAGCTTTCCCATCCAAATGAAATAGCAGTCTTCTCCCCATGCCAAATCTACCCAGCACAGATTCCCCCGACCCTCCTGTCTGCCTGTGCCGCTCTCTCTGCCTCTTTCAGTTGCTTGGCATGAGGACTTCTAGCTGTAGGGTGCTTTATCTTCCCTTACAAAGCTGATTTTGTATTTCGTGCACTCAGTATTTGCTCCAGGGAATTGAGTTCAGCTTTCTGTCAGAACCCAGGGCTCCTCTCTTACCTACACTTACTAGGTAATGCTCTGCTGTACGTAAAAGCCCCACAGCTGCTCAGACTGCACTCAAGCTTTTCTTGCGTTCCATACAGCATCCTCTGCAGGCTGGTGGTCAGTGGTGGCAGCTCCAGGAGATGGGGACAGCAGTTTACAAATGGAGAGCTTTATTCTTCTTCAGTTCTGTTAAGCTGGTCTGCCTTTGGTGGCTGTGGTCGACAGAAGCTCATGTAAGGAAGTGGGATCCAAGCTAATAGCTGGGAATCCCTGTTTTAAGTCCCCGTTCCTCCGAGCCCCAGGCACTGGGTCCCTGATGGGAGCCTTGCTGAGTTTCACATGCTGGCTTGGAAACGCTTCTCCAGCTGCTTCCTCAGGCCCCCAGGAGAGGGCATCGCGCTCCACGAGAAGTGGGGAGGGAGGAGGTCTTCAGGGCTGCCTGTTGGGCCAAAAGTCCTGCGGATGGGGTGGGGAATTGAGGGTTTTGCTACAGGTAATACCTTGGGTTTCAGGACTGCAACCTTGCAGTTGTGTGGCAAGGTTGACCTTGCTGGGATCTCACTGGGGAGGAGGTGAGTGGCTGATGCTTGGGTGTTTTCTCTCCAGAGGGGCAAATTATAATAGAGCTCCCTCCCCTGTGCTCTGATGACCTGCGCCCAGCCTCCAGCACCTTTGTGCTCTGGCCCGAGGAGACGTACATCACAGGAGGGTGCAGGATGGTCCTGGAAGGGCTCAGCCAGCTTTGGTGCTGTGTGGTGATGGGGTCTGGTCAGCCAGACCTGAGCAAAGAGGATTCAGAAGAGCTTGTGGCTGGAGAGGAGGGACATCCCTCTCTTTACACCCCTGGGGTGGTGTCCTGCACTATGGAAAGCTGAAGCAATGACCAGAACACACTGTTCCTCCTCATTGTTTCATTAGCTTCAAGCTCTTTCCTTGGGATGGTCCTGTCTGTGAGGCCCTCAGGTTGTAATACAGCTAGTTTGTGTGTGTGTGTGTGTCTGAGCATCCCACCAAACAGTCACTCAGGTCTCCTGCTCCATCACAAGAATGTGTCTCTGGCCTCAGTCGGTCAATGTAAGCAAGCACTGTGCTGCCTGTTGCATGGGGCAGTGTGAACCTGGCATGCGTGAGGATGGAGAGCTGCAGGCTTCTCACCTTCAGATCCTGGGTGCTGGACTGAGCGAGAGCAGAGTGCCCTGCCTGAAATCCTGCAGCGAGTGGAAAAGTTTTGAGCGTCTGTGTGTGCGCATATTGAATTCCTGCGCGAGTTGGACTCCTGCCCGGCCGGGGAGAGCCCCCTGCAGTGCCTGTGCAGCGTGTGGTGTGCTTTCCACGTTTCTACAGACCTTTAAAGCTACACACTGGTGATAGTACAACCAGCCAGGGTGGGAGATGGAGGTGCTGAACAGGCAGGGAGTGAGGAGACTTGATGCCACCCCACTGTGCTGAGAGTTTCCCTTCTGCCTTGCTCGGGGATTGCTGATGGTCCCTTTGCTGCTGTGCACAAGGAATGAGAAGCTGAACCAGGGCCTTGCAGCAAAGCAAGTCACCCCCCTTTCTTAAAGCAACCCAGAAAACTTTCCTGCCTAATTGGGATTATTTCTGGGTCTCATTTTCTCTGGAGAGTTGACACTTACTGATAGATAATCCAAGTCTGTAAGGAAAACTAATGATTAATTGCTTCCTTTCAATTAGGCTCCCCGTCCGCCGTCTTGCAGAAGTTGCTAACAAATACATTATCTTTCTGGCAGTCCAAAATAGTTGTCCTCATGTGGGAGGTGGTGCAGGATCCAAGGCTGTACTTGTCCTTCCCAGCAACAGCAGGCCTGGGGATGGGAATCACTGTGAAGGAGTACATGCAATCCTCATTCACTTTCTTGGCCACAGAGAGGTGAGAGGGAACAGTAGTAACTCAGGCAGGGAGGAAATGGGTGGTCTGATTTCTGCATTTTGTGAGAATGTGGAGTACAAGGCAGAACTGCTAACTGTAGGACTTTTTCTCTTTCTTCCTTCTTTTTTTTTTTTTTTTGACATCATAAAAACTCCCTGGAATTTTGGCCACAGCCTGTATTCCATGGTATTCAGGCAGGGAGGTATTTTCTCCTAAACACAGGGAAAGGAAAGATTACAGGGTGCTCGCCAACAGACTCAGAGTTAATGGGACTGCCTCTTAAATGTCAGTTACGGTCTAACATGCCTGCTGCATTAATGATTTACAGGAATAGCAGCGTGTGTGTGTCTGAGCTTTCATTGTGAGAGTGGCTGTGATGCCTGTGAGAGTCAGATGACTCTAGAGCTGTGTTACATCCCCCAAAAGCTGCCTTTTTACTTCAGTTGTGTGGCAGGCAGCACACAGGGCACTGCAGTTACACCAGTGAAGGGCTGTGCATGAGAAGGACTCTGAATTTTGATGTTTTTTACTGGTGAGTTCACAGATGCACTTCTGTGGACTTTGTACCTAGCAGTGGGGTGATGCAAATGGTTGATGTGCTTTTGTGCTTGGTCTTCATGCCCTAAATAGCTTTGGCCAGTTCTCCATCAGCTGACTGAAATGCTGATGGTGCTTGGACAGCAAATACTGCTAGAGAAAGCTGGGGCAGGCAAAAGCTGAGTCGTTGAAGCTCTTGAAAGGACTCCTTGACTAAAGAGGGCAGACCAGTGTCCAACATCTCCCCAAGAGGAGCTGGGTTTAGTTTCCTGCTCTGATGGAGTGCTTGCTGTTTCTGGTAATCTGTTCTAGCTCTGTGGTTATCCTCTTCAGCTGGGACAGGGAGGTGTGCAGAGAACTCAGCCCTGCTTATCCTTAGTGTCATGGGAATTCCTTGTATGTTTTTAACTTTCTAGAGGCTGAAAACAGGCTCTGGGATTCCTTTGTCCATTGTGCACATTAGTCATCTAGCACCACCTTCCAGAAATATTTGCTAAGAAACTCCTTGTAGTGTTTTTTAAGC
Source organism: Podargus strigoides (assembly GCA_028020825.1). NCBI lineage: Eukaryota > Metazoa > Chordata > Aves > Caprimulgiformes > Podargidae > Podargus > Podargus strigoides. Next base: position 1,721,187 of record CM051646.1, read on the forward strand.
CCACTGCGCTTGCTAACTTGTGAGGGCTCCTCTGTGCCAGAACTGCCCTCACCAAAAAGGAGGATGAGCTGGCTTTTTCCAGTTAACCAGTCAATATTTACTCTTCCAGGCAAGCTGTTAAAATGCTGTTGCTCTCTTGTTTTGGTATTTGTTTCTCCTGTCTTGCTGGAATATTGCCCCAAAGTCTCCCACACTGGCAGCTCTTGTTTGTGTAGCAATGACATGTGGGTGTTCATAAAAGACAAGGTTGTGGGAGCCTTCCAGTGATTGCCAGGTCATGTTTTCATTTTCTGTTCAGAGTGTGGAGTGTGTTCCAGCCCATCTGCTTCAAGAAAGGCTGGAGTTTGGGAAGGGAAAGCCATGGGATCATTTATTCAATCCCAAGGTGAAATCTTGCTTCAGTAGAGTTTATTTGCATCCTCTGTTATCAGAACAAAGGCATCCTAGGTCTGGTTTTGGCAATTCCCATCTCCCCAGTTTCCTGTCTGCCTTTTTGTGCTGTATCACTGTATCCTAGGCTGCAGCCCAAGTTTTCCCCTGCACCTCCAAGGCAGCACCCTGAAATGATGACTGAATACATGGTAAAAAGTGAGACACTATCACCCTGGTGAGAATGAGGGGTCAGTGTCAGGGACACCAGTACAGTCCTGTCTCCTCTGTCCTTCAGTACAGTGATGCTGGTGTGGAGTTACATTTGCTGCCCTACCTTTCAGTGCACTTCCTGTTGCCTTTCTGCTTCACTAACAAGAAGCTTGAAGATCTTCACTGTGCAAATTACTTAGTTTGTCAAAGTTGTTTGGCTCCAGTAAGAAACTTTTCTCCTCCACTAGCAGGGGAAAGCAGCATGGTCCTTAATTGCATTCTGTGACTTAGCCAAGTGAAATCTATCTTTATGCCCTCGGAGCTGAAGCCAAAAAAAATACTCCCCACTGGTCCCTCATGCTTTGCAACTCCTTGCTGAGTGAGCCTGTTTCCAAGTGCTTGTCTGTCCTGAGATTTATAACCACTGGAATAGTTAGCTTGATGGAGAAGATTTAAAGCCCTTGTGTGCAGGAGAGCTCCCCGTTGGTTTGAAGGGTGATGTGCACTGGTTTACCTTTGTTTAAAAGTCCAGGTAGACAAGACCAATTTTACCCTTCTGTCCTTTGCACTTTTAACTATTTTGAGAAGTTTATTCAAATTCACAGTTCCATAAATTCTTCCTCCTCACTGATGGAGTCAAAAGTACAGGCCACACAGACTGGAGAGTGAGGAGAACAAATCCTAGGAGGCCTTGAAGAGAGTCTTAGAAACTGTGTGGAAAATCACGAAACATTTTCAGGTACTACGTATACCCTTGGAGTGGAGGGAGGGTCATCCAGCCCCAAAGACAGGTTGTCATGGTTTTGTCTTTCAGTGGTGCAACTGGGAATACGGTTCCCTAAGCCTATCTGAGTATTAAAGACCCAACTAGACTGAATTTTAAGAACATGGTGAGGACCATTTGTAGCAGCTGTGGGGCAAAGTTGTTTGTGCAGCTGTGGAGTACACAGTTTCCCTCTTGCACAACTTCTATTGCTTTGACTGCTTTATTCCAGAGAGCTTTTGAGACCACTGCAGAGAGGGAAGAGTTGTATAGCAAGCTGAAGGTATCACCTGTGAAAAGTTGGGGTTACAGGATAATTCCCAAGTGAGCCATTCAGGACTGGGTATCACAGGTTTCCAGAAATCCCCAGAAAGTGATTTACCCTTCAGTTAGCAGCAGTTTCTCTCTGTTGGGAACTGTAAAGTTCATCCTTCAAGTCCTCAGCTGCTGTCCTACAGAACTATATCACTATTGCAGAGCTGGTGTGGCAAAGCACGTGGTTCTCCCTGCCTTGCTTTGTGAATAAATGGGGGGAATTGGTGGACCTTCTCAAGGGAAACCCTCAGAAATGTGGAGCTAAACCAGGTTAAAGTGCTGTGCAGCAGTGGGGAATATGTGACTCACTGCTAAATTTACCATCTCACTTGTTGGGTATTTTTGCATGACCTTGGAAATACCCTTGGTGCCTGGAGCTAAGCTTGTCACTAAGGCCTTATCCTCACAATCTGGTTAGAAAAGTCAGATTCTTCCCAGTTGTGTTTTTAAGACCACTCAGAGCTGGTGTTGAGATTTTGGATGTTTTCTTTTGTTATAAAATAAGGAGTTTTCCTTTCTGTTTTAGTAAAAAACAAATAATTTTCCTTTACTGAGGTCAGTTCTTTGAGACTGTAAACTTGGTATTCCTGTCTCCAAAATCCCCTTGGACAGAACAGATCCCTCCCAGTGAACCTTTTAGCCTCTCCTGCCTTGTGACCGAGACCCACTTGAAAAACAGGGAGAAGGACAGTACTGAAAACAAAATGCAGCAGCTGATCCTGGCTCCAAACACCCTGGGTGCTTGAGCTGCCTGTTGGCAGCAGGAGATCAGATGCTACTGGCCATCAGCTGCCTCTCCTCTTAAGAAATGTTTTGGCCATTTTTCTTTCGGTTTAGATACAGCCTGATTTGGTGTGTTAGCCCATTAACCCCTCACATGCTGTCTTCCCTCCAGAAAACATGCCTTGTTTCTAGAGAGCTAGAGGAGTGTGTGCTGTGCTATTGTGTGAAACCCAGCATTACCCAGATCCCGGGGTCCTTGCTGGGAAGGCCTTTGCATAGGAACGTCCTGATTTTTTTCTGGTTTGTGAACCAAACCCTGGATGCCAGCATCACGCTCTGAGGGATGCTTTCCATAGGCTAGAGCATTTGGTAATAAGAAAGGGCTTTTAATGTGCATTACATTGTGTTTTCCCAGAGCTCTCCTTTGTGCTTGCTAAATCTGATGTTTGGATCGTGTCAGCCTCACTCCAGAACACCATTAGGATATTCAAGTTGTTGCAGGTGTGTGACAGTCAGACCATACACAGCCTCCAAAGCATGGCACCTGCCCCTCTCTGGGCAGGTGGGCAGCACAGCCCTCAGCCTTCATTCTGGGCTTCTGGAGCATCTGTGGCTCACCTGGCTGCTGCTGACAAGCCCTGGCTGGCACTGAGAGCACTCAAGAAGTTGTCAGTTGTTTAGTTGGACGCAGGCAGAGCACGTGGTGGCTGTGTGCTGCATGGGTTTGCTGATAGCTGGAGTCATGAAGAGTGGAGGAGTGCAGGGGGTTTGATTCTGGGGAGGAGGAATCTCTCTGGCTGGAGGGGTAGTGGGGAGGACAGTTGAAGTGTGGCTGGGGGCTCCAAAGGCACAGAAAGGTGCTCTGCTGATTGAAGCAGGTCACTGCCTTACAGGGTTGAGGGCTGGTGTGTTGGCAGGGCAGTGAAAGCTGCATCTCTGTCTGCAGGGAGCCTTGTTTATTCTGGGTCTGCGTGGAGCAAGCACTGTGTGAGACGTGGCTGTGCTTGGCAAAAAGGACAGTGGCTCCACAGCACCACTGGCTCCCTATAATCACACCCTGTGCTGCTGGTGGTGTGTTTCTGTGTCCTGTTTGTAACATGTTCTTGTTGGGAACTGTACAGACTGCAGAGTCCCAGCCCCGAGGGGCTTCTGGTCTTTCCTAGGAGGTGGTTCCTGGAAACCTGCAGTCAGATACCAACAGCCACTGCTCTCTGTTCAGGGAAAATAGGATGCCCTTGTTTGTGTGGATAACTTGATTTCAGAAGTGAGGGGTGCAGTGGAAAAGTAGCCACTAAGTGTAGGTGCTTTTGGTTACCAGGTGAAATGAGTAGCTGTTTCCCTTCGTTGCTTTGTAAGTGCACTGCTCTGAGCTGCTCCGTGACTACAGGAGGTCTCTTGGCCTGTAAAGTAGGTTTCCCTCATCCCCCAGTGACCCAGCTAGGAACAATGGAGGCCACACAGTACAAAGTGCTGTAATAAAGCTGCCAGAAGCTGACGTTGCTTTCCCCTCTGAGTTTTTCCAGGCTTATTTTTAGGCAGTTTGCAATTAATTCTTTTGGAGATTAAAAAAAGCAGAAGTTGCCATCGTGGCTTCTAAGAACTGTTGATATAAAATCAGCCCTTTTAAAGACTGGTATTCTGGGACAAATACCCCAGGGAAAGACAAAAATCTGGATGTGTCATGCTGGGGCTCTAGACAACATGTTCAAAATAAAGCAAAAATGCATGGGTATTTCTTGCACTTTGTACTTTTTACTCGGCCACCAGTTCTGAGTCAAGGGTAATACATGCATGAGCTGCTTATGAACCCTTGGCTTTTTGCTGTTGCTGTGTTTGTGTGTTTGTTTATCAAATCATGTCATCTGAGCAGGTCAGAAGGGAATTATCAGGACTTCTTGGAGCTCAAGGAATGCTTGCTCAGGGAGCAGACTGTAAGGCCTTTGAAGGAGGCTGTGTGAGCTTTCCTGATGGTGATTCTGGAAAGCCTTCCTCAAAATTCCTGTTGTCATCATAACTGCTTCTGCTGAAATGGAGTGAATGGTACTCAGAGTGTTTGCTTTCCAAGTCCATCTTGCTCTGTGGAGTATTAAATGCACCAGTTAATTGTTATTCATCAATATTTAGGCTAAATTATTCTGGGGAACTGAGAAACATCTAATCTTTTTAGATTGGCAGTACTGAATCAGGGCTCTGGCCTCTCTTCAAATATGTGATTACATTAAGTAAACATTAATAAAAGAAGTTGAAGTGCTTGGGACCACAAGAGTGTCTTTGGAGTGAGAGGTTAAGGGCCTGGGTTAAGCTAGAAAGGCTAAAGGTTAAAACCATGTGGTTCTAGGAGGAGGTCAGGGTCTTATTGAACTGGAGCTTGGCATCAGAGTGATATGTGGCAAGCTGAGGTATCAAGGGGAAAAATATCCTTCTGGCTTCGTGATACCTTGGTTGGGTTTTGCTTGCCCTCACTCCTGTTAGAGGCTTTCTGGGGAAACAGTAAGTGTGTTTTGACTTTTCTTTTCACAGACAGTGCTGTAAACATACAGGGTTAACTTCTGTCCTGTTCAGCTTGGTAGAATGAGGGGAAATTTGGCAGCTGTTTCTACTTCCATCAGCAGCTCTGCAAATTCTCTCTGCTGTGCTGCAGCCATCTGCCTGGGGAAGGGCTTGCTGAGTGCGTGGAAAGGGTTAAAGCACTTCAGAACCTTCCTTGGCTTTCTGTGCTAAATTACCTTAAACTTTTGACAAGTAGGATGGCCTAGACAGATGTGTTGACATGGCAACCGCTCCAAGGAAACGCTTGTCAAGAAAGGAGAGCGGTTGGCCTCCAGTCGTGACAAGGTACTGCGGGCTGGAGCTGCAGCCACTGCCCTGGCTGTGCCCCCAGATCTTGCTGTCAGCACCCTGATTAGTGTGAATAATTCATACATGTCTCTAACAGCCTTTAATGCAGCTGCAGTGACGTGAGCAGTGCTAACGGGACTCAACCACTAATTTGCTGCATTATTATTAATGTCCTCCTGCTTTTGCTTATAGCAAGTACACCCAGGGAAGGAGGTTCAAGCCAGGTTTTCTGCGTGGTGGTTCCAGTCGTTCTGCTCTTCATCCCAGACTGACTGTCTGCAAGGCTGGGAACCTGGGGTGGGAGTCCACAACTAAACTCTGACAGGCAGGACCACTGGCTTTGACTCCTTTTCTGCCTCCTCTGAAGGCAGCAGACCCAGCTTGCTGGAGAAACCGTGTGGCTTGGTGGTTAGCGTGCTGGGCTGGGGTTTGGGAGATGCTGTGCACCCACTTTCCAGCTTTGGCAGTGTTTTTATGAGTGGAGGTGGGGAGGATTCTGCCTTTATAGGTGTTTAAAGAGTTAATTGCCAACAGCATGTGCTGTTATTGTACCTACCATTTTCTGGGTGTTGTGGTTGGAGACCCTGACTATTTGCTGGCCAGCACTGCTGTGCAGTTCCCTTTGTTGCTGCGAGTCCTTCATGCAGACCAGACTCTGGGCTGGCTTGCTGAAGGAGAGGACCCCAGGTCCTGCAGAGCCATAAAAAGGAGCTCTGCAGCCTTTGTGGACATGTAAGCTCCTGATTGCCCAGACCAGCAGTGAAGTGGCCTCTCCAAGTGACTAAGATGAAAGCTGCTAATTGCAAACTGAATAGCCTGTCCTGGAATAGGGAAGGGTTTCATTTGCTCTCTTTTAGGAGGTTTTGCTATTTGGCATCTGTGTATCACAGTACCCAGCTCTTGGCACATGAACTGAGTGCTGTATAGTGTGCTTTCAAAGAAACAGATATCCCTGAGCCCGCAGAAACTCAATGTATTTATTTTTTTGTTGGGGGGTGGTGGTCCTGGAGAATATTTATTTGATCTGATGTAGCATTTTCCATGCAAGCAGACACCTGGGCTTCCCGGACTGCTTTGTGGCACAGCGTGCTCAGCAGGCTCTGTGGAAAGGGTAATGCATACCCAGGTGATTTCAGTACATGGTATTATTTACCCTATTGACGTCAGCAGCTGCACGCTCTCAGCTTCAATCTGCTATAGCAGCCTGCAGGAGACAAGCTGCAGAGTGCTTCTGAACTCCCTGAATGTGCCTAACCTTTCCAGAACTCAGCATATAATTCTCAGCTAAGTAAATGTCCATTTGTAAGTATTTTGGGAACAAACCTTCTATTAGCTTTCTGTGTGCCACTCATTTTGCTCCTATTCTGCAAACGAACACCACATGGATTCTTATCAAAACACTGTAGCCTTTATCTGCTGATAAGTCAGTTCAGCAGGGACTGTTACATAAAACCATAGTATGGCATTTTTCTTGCAGAAAATTACCACATTTAAGTACCTTTTTGAGCAAAGAGACCTCTTCTCAAACCACCATATTTAAACTCTCTGCTAACACTGAGTGACAGCTCTATGGGAAATGGAGCCTTCCCATTAGGGACTGAATCCTTGCTGGAAAGCCCTGGAAAAATGAACAGATAGAACTTTTGAAATAAACTGGAAAGATAAGATCTGGTGTATGTCTCCTTTCCCTGAATAGCCTTTCATTGATATCAGTGCTTGTAAAGGAACAAAGAGAAATCGGTGTGTCTCGCAGCATAATGCCATTTTCTTTTTAGAAGCAGGTTGGGTTGGGACAGGGTGTTTTCAGCATCCTGGTATTGTCACGCGGTGCTGCTGTTGTGCTTCACTCTCAGCTTTTATTAAAAACTATGGCTTGAGTTTGGCTGAGCAGTTTGAGTTAGAAAAAGCTGCTTTGATGTGAGCTGAGTGTAACTGGAGCAGAGCTGTCTGTCTGGGCTGGCAGACAGTTTGTGGAACAAGCCACTGTGAGCCATGTACTGAACTGCCCCTCTCATCTCCACAGCTTTGTGAAGCCAGGTGGGAGGTGACAAAGGTTCCTGTTGCATACTGGTGGGAGAGGGAACATCCCACACATAGGCTGTGGTGTTTAGACACAGTTGCAGATAATAATGTTGTGGCAATACAGCAAACCACAGCGCGAGCTCTTACAGCAGGGGAAGGTGATATTATTTTGTGTTAAAACAAGCCTGACGTGAATTGCTTACACCCTCGTGCCCACAGGCTCGTGAGCGTGTTGTCATGATGTGTACACATCTGTGTGGTCTGTTTGGGGTTCCCTGGGATGATGCTGAGGACAGGGATGGTGCCTTAGAGCAGGTTTGATTTGTCATTAGAGGCCTGTGCTTTTAAATTAGAGGATACTGTAAGCCAGACATGTCTCTTCCCTGGTTTAGGTTTCCACCCTGTTTTGGGATTTTACACTCAGATTAACCTAAAATTTCTTCAGTCCATCTGGATGTCTATTTCTGTTATAATTACTCATTTTTCTATTAGTTTTCAACCATTTCCTTCAGAAATACCTTCTAAGAACCTTTAAAGATGTCACCCACAGAGTGGGATCCGAATGTCCTGTTAATCTAGATGTCACCTACACCTTCTGTTCTTACAGCCCTTCTCCCACGCTTTGTTCCTTTCAGTGCTTTCACACCTGGATGTTCCCATTCATTCTCCATTGGCATCAGCCTGCACATTTATGTCCTGTTTCTCTAGACAGTGACAGGGAGTGTTCCTCTGGGCAGCACGGGACTGGGCAGTGCTGTTTATCTGAGGACTGTGCTGAGCTCTCCAGCTTGGCCATGGTATTTGAGATAATCCCCAGTTAGTATCTCAGCAAGCAAAGCTGGGGAGGGAAGGAGGTTTCATCTTGAGCTGACAAACCCGCTCTTGTGTCAGGAAATTGGCCAGCTCTTTTGCAGCTGGGTAGGTGCATCCTTCCAGTGCCTGAGTCAGTATAGCTCCAGGTAAATGCATGCAGCCCTGTTGCTGTTTAGTGCTGTTTACCTATCCAAGTATACAAATCTGCCTGTACTAGGAGGAAGAGTGTCTAGATTTGGCTGAAGCCTTGAAAGACTAAAGCTCCAGCTGTTGCCTGTATGGAGTTTTCTGGCCATATGTCTGCAGAAGTCTTTCCTGCTCTGTATGTGCAGAGGATCAGGCTTTTGCAGTGCATGTGTGGGTGTGGGTTTGTGTCTTTTTGAGCTGCCACCGAGCGTATTTGCTCTCTGGGGCTAATCTGCCCCTGCAGCCCTCTCCTAGACACTTGCCCTATCCCTCTTTCTAATGCCCCAGTTCTTTCATGGGCTTTCTCTCCACTCCTCCTTCACCTAATCTCCCCCCCTCCCCTTTGCTTTGCTATATACCAAAAGGACTTGAGGATGAAGCTTTATAAGGCTTACCCTGAAAGTGTTTAGGGCTCTGGTGCAAGGTGAACAGAGGCTGAAGCTCGTGCCCAGAGAGATGTTATGCACTGAATTCAGACACAGTTTTAAAGCTACGCTCAGATTGTAAAAGCCTCATCAGCAGAAGAGATGTATGCATTCTGCTTTCACCCCATGCATAAACTGTGCTGATAGCTGGCTGCTACCTTGTGTGTATTGTGTTCCTGTGACAGCCTTGCTGCTGATCCATCTGCCAGGGACTTAAATGAGCGCTGTCAGCCAGATAACACTGAAAAGGAAAGCTCTGCTGGCCTGAGGCCCGGCAGAGAAATGCTGTGCTCTGCAACTCTGCGAGGGATTTAAATGCTCTGACCTAGTCTGTAAGTCAGAATTTATCCCAGTGAGGGGGAGGGCTTTCTCCTGTCTCCACTGGGATAAGGAGGGCTTAGCCTTTGCATCTGGGGGACAGGGGCACGGGAGTGTCTTCCAGACAGCTCGTAAGGTTAGGTGAGGTGACCCTTTAAGGTGTGATCTTCTCTGGTTTTGCTTTGACTGCTAGCAGTGGAGGACTAGGGATGGGAAGGCGTGTTTGTGTTCTCTTTGCCTGCCCTGTATGCAGCCTGTTTGCGGTGCTGGCGGGGAAGGAGTGACCAGCAGTCCCTGTCTGTGCCGCTTGCGTCATCCCGTGATCTCTGGCTGATGTCTCTGGCTAAGTGGGGCATGCAGATACACGGAGCTTCACCCTTCTCACTTGGATCATTGCCCAAGACTCTGTCAGGAGTTGTAGGAGTCAGCAGAAGAGCAGGGTATGTGGGAAAGCAGCCACAAGAGAGATGTTGAATGTGTCGGGCTTGGTGTGGAGTTAAGGTACAGCATTACTGGTATCCTGCCCGGGTGCAGTGTCTACAAGCTTCTTGGCACTTTTGATTTGTGGGAATATGGAAAATGATCAATCAGTTGGTCAGTATGGTTACAAACCAAGCTCCTAATTCTCTTGCAGTGTTGTGTGTCCCAGTGCATCATCCCAGCTGCTCAGCTGCAGCTGCCCATGGCCAGTTGTAGCTGTGGTTGCTAGACAAATGCAGTAGGGACAGCAGTTTCAGTGTGGGAAGTGAATCTGCTGGGCACTACGCCAATTTCTGCTTGACATCTCTGAGCAGCATGCTTTTCTTCCTGTTGGGAGGGTTTCTTCAGTAAACCCTGAGAGTCACAAGAGTGTTGCTAGTGATGCTGAGAAAAGAGCTATTGAGATTTTATTTCATATATACACACACATATCACGGCCTTTAGTGTCATCTAACTGTTGTTGCAGTCCTTTGGAAGAACTGTAGTGTTTTCCCTGGTAGTTATCTTCTGGCCTCTGATGGTCCCTCTGGGAAGAGCATTTTGCTTTTCCACAGAGCCTCTTTTGGAGTTGCCTGTTTCTCTGAGATTGTAAACTTTCTGCCTAAATTACCAGAGAACAGATGTAGTTCACTCTTTACCCTCAACAGGACAGTGGTGTAGTGCTTCAAGCAAGAGAAAGGTGCATTTTTCACTGCTGTTGCTTAGAGTTGTAGAGGAAAGAAGCCTCTCTTAGAAGAGGAAAGTCCTAGATTGTCTTAGGCTAAGTCAAAGTAAGCCTATTACACCTGAGAGCAGGGTAAAAGGTTTTAAGGAAAGTAGTTAACAGGATGCAATTCATGAATATCTATGTCTTGTTCTATTCTTGGGAGCTTTTCTTCTCAGGAGGACTCTTAAAGGGCAATTCAGACTTGCTGTCCGAGCAGAGAAGGGGAAGAGCAGAAAACATGGGTAATCTTATTGTTTCTGATCCCACAGAAGAAAAATTTTGCCCAACTTTGCCTGCTGGTTTTTGATCTCATTTTAAGTAATTTTGAATGAGTCTTCTACTAATGAAGGTGGAAAGTACTGTAACACCTTATGGCAGGGAGTTTTCCAGTCTCTGAAGACTGCAGTGTCCCATGCAGTGCCTCCATTCTTTGGTCTGTGTGTATGTGGGCTGCAGAAATACAGCCTCGTGGCAGCTGGTGGCATAACTAGCTCAGTAGGACCTACTTGTAATTTACCTTTGCATAAGTAGCTTTCCAAAACTCTTAATTTAGGAACAGTCAGTAAAATCCCCATGTGGTACCAACACCTCTTTCCAACCACTATAGTCCTGTACACCTATGGAAATACAACCACTGTAAGTGATACTGCATGGTATAACATATTTATAGCATTAGACTGTACTAATCCAATTGGGTTTTTATGAAGAATTGCATCAGTGGAAGGTGTATTCCAGACCATATAAATAACTTTAAAAAACCTGCTCTCAGTTCCTTAACAACTGCTCCTATGCTATCCAGAGTGGCTGTAACAGGGACTTATTCTATTCTGTTTGCAACCTTTTTCCTCTACAGAGAAGGGAGATTTAATTTAAAGACTTTAGGACAGTGTTTTTATTTGGGTCTACTTCTGTTAGTGAGAAATTGAGGAGCTTTGCTTTACTAGCAAAGAGTTGATTTAATTTTTTAGCTTCCCCCATCCTGTCCCAAACTGCTTTGCACGGCGGAGCTGCTAAAACAAATATTGTAGAGGATGTAGAGAGAAGGAGTGTTTTCACAGATAATGTGGAAAGTTAGAAAAGCAGGTAAGCAGATCTTTCTTGTGGATGCAATCTCTTTTTACTTGTACTTTTTGTAACACGAGACAGACAAAAAAATTTAACCTCAAGAAATTTCACAGTACCTTTGGAGTCTTGGGGAAACTGTTCCACTATGATGTGTAAAAGAAAAATCTTATTTCTTTCTGTGAGGTAATAATTCTGATCCCAAGCAATACCTCTGTAAGTGCTGCTTCTGGTCAAATCCAGACTGGCACTTCTCAGTGGAGCACGGGATGACAGGGTGGTACTAGGGAAAGGCTGATGAATTCCCTCTGGCAGCACCCAATCCCCATCCCCTTCACACAGTGTTTCTAGGGTTTAGCATTATGTGATCAGCATTAAACTGCTCCTGTATCACCTGTGGGTGATACACCTGTGTACTGATTAGAGTGGGAAAATGTCAGAACTGATAGTTTTGAGAATAACTTTCCTCTTTCAAAGTCAATGCAATATGCTGCTGACTGATGACCTTGCCTGTGTGGGAAGCATGCTCCTGAAGTGCCTGACATTCCATGGCATGGCAGGCAGTAAAGAACTGCAGCATTTGTTGTTGAAGATATTAGAATGCTTTGTCCATTTGTATTTGCCTTCAAAGTCAGTGATATCAACTACCCCAAGGATGTCAAAATGATAGGAAGCAAACTTCAGTCTAGAAGTTCAGCCTTTGCAGTAGACGTTCACTTTCTTTTTTGTCATTTGTCTTTGAGGCTTGGTGCCTCAGGGAAAAAAATAAAGTCAATAAAATACATAAAGAGGCTTCGAAGAACACAAGAGTGGCAGGGGCTGCTTTAGCTCACTAGATATTTAAAAATGAAATGCACATATTCTTTATTTTGTATTAATACACTGTAATTGCTTTACAGAGTCCAGCATATCAGTCGCATGTAAATACTACAGATGAACTTGCCAAACTGGAGCTCACAAAACTAGTGCATTTATCCCAAAGCAGAGCCTAAACCCTCTAACTCCTTAAAAAAATACATTAAAGAACGTACCACACACACACATATTGCACTTTTCTCCATATGAAATTTTTACCCCATATACATCACACCAAAGTCTCTTCAAAGGAGTCTGTAATACAAGATAATAAAGCTAATAATTACTCTAACAGTAGTGTACACGGTTCTCTAATATTAGGCATAACAGATTTGAACAAAAAAGCCACTTCAAAGTAGTACGAAGTGGTGCCCAATGGATACTCTCTCATATTAGAAGGCATTAGAAGCCTTTTATTCTAATTGGCTTAAAGGAAATTACATGAAATGTTAAATATGCTTTTGGTTGAGGGGAAGAGTCAGTCTTCGTTAGAAAACCACTGTAGCTTCCCCCTCACCAGCACTGCAAAGCTCAAATGAGCTTAGTTGGCACATCCTGATAAATGAACTGCAGTACTTGAGAACAGAATTATGTTTATCCTCGAGTCCTGAAGTGTCCAGTATCCTGGAGCTGGATGGGGAAGGAAGCGGTTGTAGTTATGGCAGTGACCCAGCTCCTGGAGCAGAACTGGGCCTCTCTCCAGAGGTGGTGTGTGTCCCATTAGCAGTGTGGTTTCTTGAAGCATTTATTATGCTGAGGGGTAGGGAAGAAAGAATGGACAGGACTCTGCTGTCTCTTTTTTTTTGCAGTAGTGAAATGCCTGTCTGTTATGCTGCAGTTTTTGTCAAGCTGTTTCCCTTCCCTTTGTTAGTCACTGAAGTGTCATAGGGGGTTCTGTGTTCCATAGCTATGTGCTGTGTCAGATGAGTTTCCTTTTGAAGGGAAACCACATAATAAAAACCTTTTCTATCTTGCATCACAGAAGTAGTGTATGGATGTGATTCCCTGTTCTTTAAACTCTCCTTTGCTGATGCCTTGAGAATCACTGCGGTATCAGAGGTAGAAGCTGAGCACTTGTGAATTGAGTCCAGCTGCACGACTGGACCAATACCAGAGCAGGCTGCATACCAACAGGAGTTGCCTCTCAGTGTAGTACACAGAAAGCAAGGTGCCTTCTGTCAGTCAAACCCTTCCCTCCTTCACACAGCCTACAAAGCAGTGACCAAAGTCCCACTCTTCCACATTGGAATGCAGTCTTATTGCTGTAAATGCTGGCTGACTGTCCACCTTTCTGCACCCTCAGGTTTTGTGGTATCAAAGACCTTAGCTCACCAGACCTCCCATCAAACAGTGGTGTTATCTACATACGTGATCAGCACAGTTTCTCTGCTGTTCTTTGTGCTTTACTGAATCTGCAATTGTGCTTAATGTTTGCTCAGAAAAGGGCTGAACTGTCAGCTGTGAGCCTCCTTTTGTCTATCATCATGTCCCACAGTACTTAAAGGCTAGAGACAAAACCCAAACTACAGATCCAAACTTTCTGCAGATTCCTAAACAATCCTCCTCTGACTCAACTGAAAGTTCTGGAGACACAACTGCTTGTTGAATTTAGTATTTCTTGAAATGGTTGTTGATACATCAACAGTTAGTGATGCTAAATATTGCTGTAATACTTTCAGTGTTATATATACATGAGCAATCAAAACACTAAGAAAGTTAAACATTATGTTCCACATGGTGGAACGTGTGCTCTGAAGGGACTTTGGCTATAGCAAGGATATAAATGGGGTATTGTCTACTTTCCTCAGAAAAAAGCATATAGGCCGATAAAGAACTGAAAAAGGCACAGCACTATCACTTCACAGGGGTTTTTTTTTAAGCTCATTGTTTTTATCCTTAAGTTCTAAAACCCTAAATAATTGTCCAAATATACAAAGCTCAATAAACCACCAGCAACACATACTGCAAATTCAAAACACAGTTTGTTTGCTTGTTTTTAAAATGCAACAGAAGAACAGATGGATCCTTTCCATCGATCGGAACTTCTCCAAGACAGAGCCCTCCACAAAGGCCTGCCTGCAAAAGGGGTTGGTTTCAGAAGCCACTTAGGTGGATTTTTATTTATTATTTATTTTTTAATGCCAATGGCTGCAGCTCTGGTTTTTCTCATAGCAGTTCTTACCTTCTGTCTCTGTTAGCTTATCCTTTGTCCTTTAGTGTTCTGATCCCCACCCAGAGGTCTCTGCAGACCACTGTGGTGCCCTCTGTCAGTTCCAGGTATCTTTTGACACCACGTAGCAGAGATCCAGAAGCTTCCCTTAGTGGGAATCAAGAATTCCTTGGCAGGCTTGGGAAATACTGTTTACTTGCTAGCAGGAGGAAGTGGAGGCTGCCCAAGATGCCTAGTGATCTCAGACTTTACCATGGAGTAGTTCCAGATCAGTAGCTTAACCAGCAACTGGATGCCAAAGTGCAACTTTCCTTTAATTCCACCTCTTGCTACTGGTTCAAGAGTATTACAGTTGCCATCAGCGCAGACCCAAATCTACCCTGAATTTCAATGAAAACTATTGCTTTTATTGCCAAGAAGTACAATACAATGTGCACCCATTCTTGTTTCTCCAAGTGAATGTTAGATGAATGCTGACAAACTCTTCAAATTTTTTTAGAAGGAGCTATTTCCTTCCTCTAAAACTCACTCTTTTTTTGCCTCCTTCTATGCAGACTGTTTCTTTGTGGGATGAAACTGCACTATCTGTTCTCTAGCCCCTGTCACCACCAGCAAGAGGAGCTAGTGGCCAAACACTTTTCACCACCTCCTGCTGTTTTTTCTGGTCAGGTGGATTTTTAGTTCCCCTGTTAATTAAAGGGTTGAAAAATTACCGTGAACTTTGGGGTAGGAACAAAAACCAAAAACTCACATGCTTCTCCATTTGTCCTGTCTTCCACTCTCGTGTTAGTCACCCCATGGTATTAATTCACCAGGACATAGCCACTGTGCTGTGGATCTACAGTCTCCATCATTTCACAATCAAAGAGTCCAGGCAATTCCGAGAGGGTTAATGCATCATAGTTTGACTGGGACTCGTGAGGTGCCGAGCTGCTCTGGCTGTCAGGCAATGCTACACTGCTCTGTTGTGCTGGGTCCATGGAATACTGGCACTGGTCTGGGTAGTCTGGCTCAGAAGAGGTGACAACAGGCAATTCACAAGTCTGATATGAATACTGTAAGGACTGTGGTGGCTGCTGCACCTGAACTGGTGATGACAACCGTGATGAGCTGGTGATCTGGGAGGGTGGCAGTGGATCCAGCTGTACCTTCTGGTATTGACTGAGGAAGGGGTCATATTGCATTTGTTCTGAGGAAGGCTCTATCACAGGGCTCAGAGGCTGCTGCAAGCTGAACTGGGTTGATTGCTGCTGCTGCTGCTGCTCCTCCTGGCATGAAAGTGGCAGTTGACTTGACCTTGGGTATGAGCTCTCAGCTATTTGCATCTGGTTAAAATAGGCCTGCAGCTGGGACTGCTTCTGGAGAAAGAGTCGCTTCTGATGCAGCCTGAATCAAGGACATAAAAGGCAATTATTTTCGCCTTTCGATGTGTTAAGGTGCTCGCATGAGTCCTGCATGCTACTTACTGCAACACTTCCAGCAGCCAAGTATAGAATTGGAAAATCCTGGGCAATCTGTCTGTTAAATTCTACAGCAGAGCAGAATCTTCACCTTTCAGCCAACGTGCAGAGGCTGAGTTTGTAGACCTCCTTTTGATAACCTTTTTAATCACCTCCTGAATTTTTCCCTGTGCTATTAATTTAACCCCATGCACTGTTTAATTTTGTTTGCTAAGAATAAGATGCTTTTTATTTATATTTTAAGCCTGCTGTTCACTGCTCTGTGGAACTTGGGAGCTGAAGACTTGAGCAGTGCTGGCTGCTAATGGAAATGAACAAAGTCTCCTTCCCCCCATATTCTTTTTCTCTGAGCCAGGTTGTTATTCTCCTTTCTGTGAATGTTTTGTGAAACTTGGGGGATAGTAACTGCCTTTAGTATCTACCTTGCTGACTTGATTACAAAAAGATGAGCTCATAAAGAGCTTACAGCCCTTTAACTTGACAATTAAAATCTTGTCTGCTATAATATGTACAGTTGTAAGGGAACACTTCAAATCTGTTCATTCTTTACTGTAAGTTTTCCAGAGGAGTGTCACTTCTAAACTGATCTTATAAGACAAGAAAAAGTTGATTTACTTTACTGTAAATTTACTGGGTCATGGGAATAAGACAGGAAATACCTAAATGACTGCAGGACGTCCCAGAAGGCAGGAATACACAATCCATCTACTGACTTAGGACAAATACTGCATTATCTAGGTTATAAACAGTGGGGAGTTGGGAGGATGAGGGTGAATTAAGTACAACAATGTAAGTAGTAGGGGAGCTTCCTCCTATGCTTCTATATGCCCACTAGTGCTAAATGAAGCATGCAGGTATTTGCAGTTTACCTGCACCCTAGTAGTGTTAGCTGGTAAAGAGCTTGCAGCACAGACATTTGTAAACACGTGGCAGGACTGTTGTCCCTCTTCGAAAAGAAGGACAGTGTCCTTACAAATTTTAAAGTGAAGCTTTCATTTTTCAAAGAATTTCTAAAGGGACAAAGATTGTTCCAGTTCTTTTATTATTCTTGAAGTAAGAATAAATAACTTGGCTGCGTAGTTTGAGAGCTTCTTACCTGTGCTCCTGTAACTGCTGCTCCAGACTCCGGGGCAGTTCTTTGCAGTACAGCTGGCAAGTATTTGGAGCTTTTGATAGTAGAGTGGGTTTCTGCAAGAAAAGCAGTGCTGTTTTCAATTGCTTTTGGTTTAATGCATTAGCCTAGAAAGCAAGTGAAAGAAGGTTGTCTACCTGTATGACAGTGTAACTGCCCAGCTCTATTTTCAGAAGCTGTCAATAGAGCTACTATCTGAAACACCACAGCCACTACTACTTAGACAAATAATATCTTTGCATGAGATTGTACCATAAAAATCCATAGAAAGATTTCTTCACAAGTGAAAGAGAAGCTGCAAGCTGGAAAAAATTTTGTACAAACCAAAGCTCCTGACCCCAGGGGGTCAGAAATGGCTCCTCAGATGCTGATGCATAAACTCTTACAGGGTGCAACACAGGTAATAGGTATTCACTAGCAATTACTTCAGACTGCTTCAATAACACTATACAGTAACAGACTGAGTAGGAAACCAGCACTAAGAGTGTACTTTGTTCATAATTAGGGTCAGTGTCTGACAAAAGAAAAATACAGCATAATTTCAAACTCAGCTCTTCTCTGCTAATTTAGTCTTTGACTAATTTTCCTGAGTAATAAGATCTAAAATGTGAGTCTGCTGTGTAGTAGCAGCAGCTGGTTTAATTCAGTGGAGGGGAGGTGTGGTACCTGCAGCCTGTGTTGCAAGTACTGCGTTTCTAAGCTCTGCCGCCTGGATAATAATGAGGGATGTGCTCCATTAGGGAAAGCAGAGGCAGCTTCCTGCTGCTGTTGAGATGCTTCCTCCTGCAGAGAGAAAAGGAACAAGTTTCATCCCCAGGAAAGGCTTTTCTGCCTCAACACTTTAAGGATTTCCCCTGACAGAGGTTTCACAGTTGCCGTATGAACTGGTCTCTGGTGTCACTCCCCACTTCCACTGCAGGGTGAGGAGCCTCAATTACAAAGCTTTGAACTACCTGTGCTGCAAAAGGGCAAGGGCTTACATCTGTAACTCAAAGTATTGTATATATATTATTATTCTTTAATTCTAAAACATAATTTAGATTAAGAACAATAATAAAATGTTGGATTCAGAAAGCTAACAAGGCCAGCTCACTGACACCATGAGAGGCTCATGCCCATTCTCTGTTCTGCAGAAGAGCTAATTTATCTGTAAATTAGCTCTTTTCAGATCTCCAGAGCACCTTATCCTCTCCTTACATGTCCCAAAGCATCAAGACCTGGAAGATGGAGCTCTGGTTTAAGTACCTGTGAAGGACTGTTAATGAGGTCCTGCAACTGGGTGGCAGTTGATGTCAGAGAAGGTTCTTCTTGTGATCCCATCTGTTCATAGAGCAACTGGACTTTGTTCAGTTCCAGGATTCCTTTGGTTCGTGCCAGATTCTGGAGGTGCTGTCTAAATGCTACAATTCCTGGGGAAGAGTTGAACAAAACCCTTGTCAGAAAATCAGTTCATTCATATCTGGTTAGCACAGCAAACGGGAGATAAGGAATAACCAAGTCACCAGGTGGCTTGCACCACTGTGTATGGAGCACATTTCCTACCACACCTAGGGGTCATGACAATGGGTACAGTTACCTTGTGTGAGGGATGTGTCAGAAGCTCTGCGTCCCTCTCGGAAACTAACCGGAGAGCGGTTGTGGGTCTCTCGCTTCTGGGAGCTGAGTGCCTCCATGGCTGGGTTGGCAGGTCTCAGACCTATGAAAGGTGGTGTCATTCTGGGTGCTTGTTGGTTAGTTAGCACCATTTCTTTCAAGGAAGGGGTGTCTTCCAGGAATTTAATATCTCTCTGAATGGATCCCATGTCATATTCTGAATCAATACTGCCCAGGGATGAGTTTTCATCCAAGGAGTAGACCTTCCCTGTGACAAGAAACAAAAGCCAGAATAAAAGCAAAGTGCAGCAGTAATTTAGCAAAGCAAAGGACTCAAGCTATTCCTGCCAAGAGTGACTGTCTTGGAGGAAATTAAACAAATCAAGTTTCATAAAGTACTTGTAATTTAACACTTGCAGTACCAGAATGAGGAATTGCTGTTGGCTTTTACATTATCACAGTGATAACACACTGTGCAGATGATGTTCACTGGCTTGTTTGGAGAGCATTCAGTGGGTTTTTTCTGATAGATAACCCTGACAAGACTGTAGCCTGAGTTGAAAGGCTTGGTTATCTGGCTGGTTTTGGAATACCTGAGAATCCAGAGGTTTTTTTGTTTCCCTGCTGTCTTCCTCTGCCAGCACATCCTTGGGGATATGAATGATTTGGGGACATTCAGTGATGTGAAAAAGAACAAGCCAACTTGCCAGACTCTACCAGTTTCTATTGGGGTTGTACATGACTGTATTCAGCTGGTTTTCTACTGTCTGTACAGCAGGTTTTTGGGTGTTTAGTTGTGGTTTGTTTTTTTTTTTTCCTTTGGCCTTTATAGCAAATGCTCTATAACAAACCCTTGTCACTCTTAGAACCTAGTGTTTTTCATCCTGGGCTTATTAGATTGAGTGCTGAGAGCAGGAAATGAGCTTTGAGATGCTCGTGCTAACTTCTGTACCTGTGCCTGGCATCATCACCAGCTGGTTGGTAACTTCTGCCAGAGTGTGACGTCGCTTCCCACAGCGAGCTGCTTGGAGGGCTGCAAATGCCTGTGCAGGGTCATCCTCTGACTCGCCTTCTGTCTCTATTCCTTCATCAATAGAAGTTTCCATCATGCTGGTAGGCAGTGATTGGCATCCTTTCCTAATCACCACGGGAGGTACAGGATCTAGCAGGCAGCCATTTACCTAAATGGCACAAGATGATTGACAGCTCTCAATTATGTGCACAGAGCATCACCCCAAAGTGCAAGAAATCTCTGCCTATCAATCACTTAAATATCCAGGCTGCCTTCAGTCTAAAACATGTGAACCTCCCTGTAATCTACTAAGTAAGACTTGCTAAGAATTGTGTGTGACAAATTCTTCCAGGTAGGATCACCACTGACATTATTCTCATAGTACTCAACACCCTAAATCTAAATACCCATATGCCCACAGTACTGTGTTCTCCAGGGCTGCCTTTTTTTAAAGAGTTACTAAAAACCTTTGCCAGCTTAGTCACAAACATAAAATATTTATGGAATGTGCAATATTGTTGTTTCCCTTTACCTACTGTGCCCATTTGTCATGCTCAGATAAGCATTATGAAAAAGCACGTCTTGTATTTAAATATAATAGTAAATACTTTGAGCCTCAGTAAAATGAGGATGCTTACACAGGAAAATTCTCAATCTGCTGGCTTTATTTTAATTTAATGGATTATATCTTTAAGATTAATTTCTTACTTTCCATTTGTGACTTCCCTATTCAAATGCCTTCTTACTGATCTGGCAGCAGAAGCACTGGAAAAACTGTTTAGTGAACTGCTGGAAAGGAAAAAGAGAACCAATACCATGTGGGCAGTTGGCTCTCTGCAGTTTACTATGGCATGTGCATCAGAGCTTGGAAATCTTTTTAGTGGACATACTCTATACTACTTAAGACCCTGAATATTCCCAAGTCAATTGTGATTTGACACCTCCCCAGTCACCATTTGTTGATCTACTCTGGCTGAACTGCACTTTTATAAAAGCAAAGGGGGATGCAAAGTCAAGTTTGAAATGTTAATTTCCAAATGTTCTTGAACTGCTTTTTGCTTTGGAGCTGTAAGAGACCACACAGGGAGTTACTTAAACCAGTGGTGAGAACCAGGGCTGCACTCTTAGTGTTGGTAACTGACCAGTGAGTGAGCAACGAAAGCTTCAAAATGGCAAACATGAAATCAGATCAGTAGCTGGCACCAGGCAAAATACAATATACTGAAATTAAAGTTCTAATGTGATCTGATGAGAAACTTCATTAATGTGATTCTTTAAACTGTTTCCCTTTCCTCACAAAAGCTCTAACTGCCAGCTCCCATGTATTTCACTTATTCTTTGCTACCCTGCAGAGGATTGTCACAGCCCTCCCAGCTGTGTGGCAGAGTGGCTCAGACTGCAGCTCCCTTCAGAGACTTGAGCTGTAACCATACATTTGTGAGGCTGTGGAGCTGTCACATCCTATTACTTGAGTTCAGTTAGGTCTGTTAGCTGAGGAGGTGTGGAAAGCCTACACAAAGTCTTCCAGTCTGATTACAGGAAACAAACCCCATTAGATGGAGCTGCAACTCACCCTCTCCAGTGAGGATCCTACAGGCATTCCTAGTTATAGAAATGGCCTACTGCAACCTGTTTGAGATGCTGCACTTCTAATAGTTTTTGACAGTCAGAAGGTGCTGCTGCCTATTTACCATTCAACAAAAAATTAACCGAAATGTAACTCTCTTTGCTGACTTGTATATCCTGAGAGGTTACCCAGGAATGAGACCTTGCTGGAGACCAGAGTCTTAAGCTTAAGGAGAAGTGCCTAGGAGCAGGTTGAGAACATTGGGTCTTTGAGGAAAAAGTTACTGAAAGCAGGGAGAAGCAGCAGGGAGAAGCAGCAGGGTTCTGCAGCTCAGCTCCCTGCTGTCAGGCACAGGAAGCACACTAAGGTCAGTGAACTGACAGTACTTTGGATTAGTGAATGCTCTGGCCCCAAGTCCACACTGCTTCGTGCTAGGATGATGAGCTCTACCCTGTCAGAAGGAACTGATCTTCAATTAACAATTGAAGAGCTACAGCTGCTACCACTAGCTGTGCTTTTACTAGGCAGTAATTTCAAAGGCAACAATCTTTTTTTAGTCTTAATGATTTTTTGACAAAACAGTAGGGTGATTTTAAGCTGTACCTTTGGTGTCTCAACTCTTTCCTCCTCCATAAATGCTGTCTCTCCCCGGCAGTTGGATGGAGGGAATGAAAAGGCTTCTGCTCCTGAAGCTGAGGGAAGACCTGGAGACTGCAACAGCCTTGCATTTTGTGAATGCAAATTCACTGAGGGTACCACAGCTTGTGCCTAAAAAAAAAAAAAGGATTTTAAGAACTCCAAAACCAGAACAATTTTAGGTAGAAAACAGCATACAAAGTCACAAATTCAAAACAAACAATACCTAGCCCATTTCCAAGTAGGAGAAATATAAGATTTATTTCCTCATTCTGAATTAATTACATTCTTAGTCTTTAGACTTTAAAAAAGTACCAGCCCTCCAAACCCAAACATCATTAAGCTAGCTACTTATCAAAGCTCAGCACTCACTAGCAGTAAAGACAGTGTTTGGGACCCTTTGGTGCCCTCCAACTTCTGACCACCTCTTTTTACATTCAGTACAAACCCCCTTAATAATACCATGAGGCACAGGGCTAGTTTCAGTGACTAATATCCACTGATTCCTGTAGGAAAGAGCACGAGAGAGAACAGAGCAGGCTGGATCTGAAAGAAGGTATCTGAAGAGAGATAGCACTGTGGAAGGGAGAGGTGTGCCCCAGGGAAGGCAAGCATGGCACCATTAGGAAAACAGTGCTTTTCATGGTTTCTTTACCTTAATTTCCTGAAGTGCAGTATCCACACAACTTGCCTGTCCAAAAGGAAACAAGCAGCCTTGTATAGGAGCCTGTGGTGCCACCATGTGTGAAAACTAATTAGCTTGTTAGTCAGGGAAACTGCAAGATTGCTTGCAGTCCTGAGGAAAAAGTGGTAATGTGGCTGTAAAGTCCAGGAATTGAGTACAATAAGGAACTACATTCTAGGTTTTTTCTTCCTCTTTGCTCATCTGTCTCCACCTGCTTTTAATACACCTTACAATTAACACTCTGCTTTTGAACACTGTATCTTTCTATCATTAGAACTACTGTGTAAGAAAATAGGTGGCTTTAATCTTTGTCAGCCATGTTGTTCCTGGACTTATGTTTTCATAGCTGAAGCGATTTGGCTTTCATTTCAACAGAATCCAAAACCAAAGAGTGTCTTGCTGCCTCAAGTGAAAAAGGAACAGCATGGTTGTGATTTCTCCTGGAGGTGGAGTCTGGGCACTTGTTCTATACAGCAGCAATATAGTACCTAGGAAGCAGTGAACTTGAGAGAGTATTTCCTTGAGACCATGAGAAATCTGAGTCATCTTAGGCCAAGTCTTTCATGTTTCCAGTTATGCATTAATAGAAATCAAAAGCTGTACAGTCTGTGTATCTTAATGAAACAAAAGAGCACGTAAAAAAAAAATAATCTGGGAACTATTGGAATAAGACACGATAAACTGCACATGACCTTTCTTTCTGAAGAGAATTACTAGGGAAGAAGAAGACTGAATAGCCTTAGAGCCTGTGCTGAATCAGTCAGTATAATTAGAGAAGATACTAAGTGGACAGCCTTCTGCAGTGGGGGGGCTGGCAACAGATGTAAGGAGCACCCAGAATTGCTCTTGATAAAATGCACGTGACATCCTTAAGGCTTAAATCAATTAGTCATCACGTTGGCTCTATGCACAGAGAGGTTTTGCTGCAAAGTCTCTCATGAAATTGGACTCTTGCTGGGTCACAGGAGGAAAAAGTGGTGCAAATCTTAAAAGAAATGACATTATTTAGGAACAAATCTCTGAATCTTGAGCCATTAAGAGTCTCATGACAATGATGTTTTTATCAGGTACTCAAGATATCACAGTGAATTGGCATCTTAACCTGATAGGTTGATCCTAATATTTTCTTTTGGGTCCCTCTTTACTGTTCTTTGCCATGCTTCATTTCATGGGAGACAAAGCAGATCTAGAGAAAGTAATTTTATTTTCCACAAGTCCCTTTAGAGTGACTACAACACTAAGTAGAGCCTTCCTGCCTTTAGCCCCCATGCTAGCACAGCTCTCCATAAATTCCACAGCTCATTTGTCAATAACATGCAAGACACTCCAAGTGCTGTGCTGCAGTGTCTCCAGAAATGGTATTTCTCCAACATTTTAACCCATGATTTCCCAGCAAAAGGTCTGAAATTCTCAAAACTTTCAATAAGAAGGACAAGCACAGTACTTTCCCTTGAATCTACGTAGAAAGAGCATTTTGAAAGAGAAGAATGTTGTGCAGAGCCTTAAGCCCACCTCTGCTAGGAACCAGACCTTACCTTGGCCACTGTCTGCTCTGCAATGGTGCTTGGCCGGCGCTGGCGAGTATCGAGTCTCTGTTCCACGGGGAAGCTGCTCCGATGTGATTTGAGTCTTTCCACTAACAAGTAATAGATAGCAGCGAAGTGGTTATAGCTCTTGTTCTGCAAAGACTGAAAAAGAGAAGCATAAAAGTGTGAGTGCAGCCAAATGTGTGTTATCTTTTATGTTCTGCGATACCAAGAAGAAGAATTGCCATCTAGGAAATAAAATAACAAGGATGTGTTCTGGGCTGCAGCAGCAGTTGTAACTAATGTTCAGGTGCTACTCTGAACCCTAAAAGGTTTGAAGCTGGAGAAGGGACTGAGCTCCAGGACCTCCTGAAGATATTGGCTGTTCCAAGTCACTGGAAGCATGACCAGTTGTCAGCAGGACCAAGCAGCACCATTTTTTACATAGCATGTGCTGTATTTCTATACACCCTGCAGCTTAAAGGAATTGCATCATCATTTTTTTTAAAAAAAAACAAGTGTGCTTGTTTAAATTAACTAGTTAATACACTGAAAGAACAGTACCTAGTCCTGGGATAAAGTGGCCAGAACACATTATTCTTTTCCATGGGTTTTAATTTGGATTCCTGGCACGGAGGAGCATCCTTTCTCTCAGGGTGCTGCCTTTTCATGGACATGTTTTCCTCCAGGGCAAAGGAGGCCTTGGAGGACTGGGACAGCTGGGTGTGGCTGGCCAGGTTTCAAATGTTTGCCCTTGCTAGGATTGACCAGGTAAAATATACCATGAGTTTGTGGGTTTCTTTCCCCTAACTGTTGAAATAACGTTGCAAGCAACTCAAGTAATAAGTTCTAGTCCTAAAAATAAAGCAGAACACCTTCCTCCCCAGGGACACATATCTGTTTGAGTCTGTTTTACCTCAATAGTTTTCTGTTGGTCTATTCCAAGGCTGTGCATCAGCCGTAAGACCTGCTCATTATACTCTCCAATGGAAGGCTCATTCTCCTCTCCTGGTGGATAAAGAATAGGTCTCTGTGCAGGAACTTCTATAAGCATCCACTTGTGCTCCTTAATCTGAGCAATAGTTAACCGTTTGGATGGGTCTAGGACCAACATTCTTCTAATCAGATGTTCACACTCTGCAGGGGAAAAAAAAAAAAGAATTGCCAAGCTCTAGGTGGTACTTGCATACATTCACCTGAGAGCTGCCACTCCAGAACATGACAACAGGAAACTGCCTTGCTTCTACCTGACTTCTGCCCTAAATACATTTCCTGAACGCTAAAACAATCTCTCAAAACAAGATTAAAAGTCACATTACGAAGGGCAAAACCCCAGCTGCCTTAAATGCATGGTATGGCTAAGAGTGCCCCACTTGCTCTTGTCTGAACAGGCACGAGGGAGAGATGTCAGTCACAGGTAGCAGTGCCATATACAGAACAGTAAGGACCTGCCACATGAACACTTCTTCGCTTTTGTTTAGCAGATGCTGTCAAAAACCAGGAAAGAGCCAATCCAGAGCTTAGGTTTGACAGTGATATTGCTCTCAGCATATTTTCCTTCCACTTTTAAATATATATGGCCTTGCAGGACGAATGCCAATTGCTACACAAACGTGCCTCTCCCCCTGCATCCCCGTATTTCTGTTCGCAGCAGGATGAGAGATCCTTCAGCTTCCATTTCCACACTCTCCCTTCCCTGCCCATGGGCAGAGCCATGCTGCCATCTCCACTTACCTGTGTTCCTTTGCACAGTGAATAGCCTGCCATACCACAACCTAGTGTGCAGATGCACCACCATTTCTGTATTGCAACAGAGATTATGCTAGAATTTACTCAAGGTTTACCACAGCAAGAGCATTAAGAGGAGATGTTGTTACCTTCTGACA
Organism: Podargus strigoides; assembly: GCA_028020825.1. Lineage (NCBI taxonomy): Eukaryota > Metazoa > Chordata > Aves > Caprimulgiformes > Podargidae > Podargus > Podargus strigoides. The sequence goes on from CM051646.1 coordinate 1,746,942, forward strand.
TGAAATAGGGGATCCTGAACCTTCCTTCAAGGACTCGTTGCCTCAGTATGGGGAGTGTTGGGCCATCAAAAGGTAATGCTCCACAGACCAAAACGTAAAGAACTACACCCATGCTCTGTAAGAAAGAGAATACTCAGCTCAGTCTTCAAGCTACGAGCAAAGTCTCTGTCTGAGGTTGGCTAGCCAAATCCTGTCACAGAAAAAATTAAAATTATGTTCTGCAGAAACAGGAAATTTATACAAAAAGGAGTTTGATTTCTGAAGATGCCTAGACATTAAGAACACTCAGCTAACCCAAAATGGCTAGGCTTGCAGTACCTTGTGCTGACAGGCAGGTAAGCTGAAGTGTAATGGGTTAGAGACTCTGGCTGCTAGCAGGAAGCTCCACGCAGATGACTGAATGATACCTGAAAAGTGAGCCCCAACTTCAGGTGAGAATTAGAGATACTTTTTATTAATCTCAACGTTGTTCAAACAAAAACAAACCTCAAACAGCAGCGGCCCAAACTAAGAAACTGTAACTTTTCACATTTACCAATCTGCAGAAGCCTGAGTAAGAGGCACACTGGTAACTTCATGAACAGTCAGCTTCAGGGGAACACCAGCTCGTAATTCTGCACTGCTGTGTGCAGTGCTGAGCACGAGGGATTGTTTAATATGAGCAAAAGGAGACAATCTGGGCAAGAGCTCTCCTCCAACTGCCAGACTCATTTTTGAAAGTATGCAAGTTAATTGGCACTGCAAGTGGAAATAAGTCTTGCAGCACATGCCAAAAAAATACTAGATGAAATAACCACGCTGGATCCTCATGCCAATCACTTGGCACAGACAGGCACAGCCCTGGATTTCTCAAGGGGAAAAAGCAGGCATTCAACATCCACCTTAAAATTTTGTAAGTACACAGGGATTTTAAATACGTATTTTAAAAAGTCACTTCCTTCCTTAACCTGCCAAAAACTGAACTGTGGATTGCTGCATTCCTCCTGCAAGCTTAGCACTGTCAGCAGACCTGCTCTGTGGTTGGATGTTGCAAAGAGAAAAGAACCCTTAACTCAGAAGATCAGTGAAGGTGACGATGATTTTATCTTAAACACACTCTTTGTGGGCAGGCAAATTCTGTTCACCATTCAGGATCTTAGATATTTAAAGAATATTTATCAAGGTTCAGACATTCACTTCTGACATTCAGACAGTGCCTGTGCTGCTTGCAGCAGCATGTGTAGCTGAGCTCTGCTGTACGTTTATTCACCAGTTACCAAAGGTTCAGAAAGGCTGTAGCTTTTTTTCTGAACAATCTATCTAGCCACATATGTAGGTATGTGAGAGACACATACATACGCACAAATATATGCATCTGAAAGCACAGGTTTTATTTGTTAATGCAATTAGGTTAATTTAAATTAGATTAGCAGCTGAAGACACATGGATGACACGTGAGACACACCGATTCAAAACCACGCAGCTGCCTGCAGCAGAAACGTCTGTGGCACAAATGTGCTTGTTTCCAGCTCAAAGAGCACAGCAGGCATCATCTCTCCTCTGTCCCAGTGGCTCCGAATCCTTTTAAACTCAGCAAGAACTTACAGTTCAATTCCCACTTAACACAGAAGATAGTAAAAGCACTGAAGAAAGCAAAGTTCATGCGTTCAGCCCGGAGAGCTTTTGGAGGAGCTACGGTTTTTCCTCTAGTGGGCTAACAAACACCTACAGTGTGCATTTAATAGCCACCTGGACAGGTAACTTCACTCCCATTCAGTGTTAAGAGGCATTTCACGACACTCAAGAAATAAAGCTGAAGAGGAACAAACAGCTTCTCTGCAGCTTAAGAAAAAGCACAGATGATTCCTTTGTTCCAGCTTCCTAACAGTAGACTTGAATCCAGTTAAAAAAAGAATAATTATACCCAGATATCCAGCTGGGGTCCCTCGTATTGCTGGCCTTCAAAGACTTCTGGGGCTGCATATGGTGGGCTTCCACACCACGTCGTCAGAGGCTCACCACTCTTATAGAAATTTCCAAATCCAAAATCTGTTGAGAAATTAAGGGGAAAAGTCACTCCAAACTTCAGTTGCATGACAAAGAATAATTACATGCATGGACCAGGCCCAAAACCTCACTTTCATCCCTGAAAGGCTCTATCACAAATCCTATTATCAGTACTCCCACTGAAAATATTTACTGGGATGCTGAATGTCCTATACTGCTATTTTCATGACAACTGTGTAATTATTAAAACACTCTGCAGAACTTCACAACCTGTAGGAGTCGTGCATAAACTTCCTCCAGTTTGCTAAATCCCAGTTTATAAACAGATATCACTAAAATTCAACAAACTGACAATCATGCATACATATGAGCTCATTTACTTGCCAAGAGATATCTGAGATTCAGTACTGGATCTGAGATTTCCTGAGTTTCCTTTAGGTGCTCTCTAGCCTTGAATACACAACAAATTTTGACAACAAAAGCATCAACTTTGGAGATGGGAGGAAGGAACTCTGCCAAAAGCAACAAGCATGGAAAAACACAAATCCTTTTGTTAGGAAGGAAACTCTGCTACTGGGATTGGCTCTAGCCCTTTCAGCCTTCCACTCAAATTTACCATTCCACAACTAAGCAGTTCTTTTAAATGTTTATTTTTATGGCTTAATACAGGACCAGACATGAGTCCCATGGGACTTCAGCATTAGTCACCATTTGTAAGAATCCCATAGTGAAAAGCAAAATGACAGCCCCACTATTGCACACAGACATGAAGTCTGAGGCAATTTTTTTTTTTTTTAGCTTCCCCTGTTGCTGCTCTCCCAGGTTGATTTTCTTTTTTGTTTTTTTTACTAGAACAATACAGTAAATAACATCAATACTGAGGAAGCTGATTTAATGACTGAACTGAAACTGGTTATTTTCAAAATGCAGCGTTTCAGGTGGCTGCCACCACTCCTTGGTGCTCCAATCTGTAGCTCTCTTGCCTTCCACTCCACTCTAACCAGTGTCTTTGGAGCGCTTCACAGCCCAGATCCTCCAGTTCCTTTTGTACCCTGCCATCACTCTCACTCCCTTTCCTTAGCTCATACATCACTTGTTTCAGCATTCTTTACTCTTCCTGCCTGGATCCTAATAGTCCCTCCTATATCCACTGCAGATACCAGTCCAAATACACTCCTTCCATGACACCCTTCAGTATTAATACACAAGGCTCTTATACATCAGGCTTTTAATAAAAGCCACTGGAGCACAGTGTTTGGATCCACCTGTTCACACCATGAATTAAAATACTTCCTCCACTGAAGTCTAGTGGAGTTTTCTCATGGAATTCAGCGAAGCCATCATTTCTCCCTGTTGTTCCCAGCTCTGTATGGTATTGCTTTTGTTCCAAACAAGTAAATCTCTGTTCTAGAAAAGCTGATTAGGTCATTAGATAGCCTTGTCATCCTCCCTTCAAGACTAGAACTACAGGGCTTATCTGACATCCAATCTGCTAAAGTGATCCGAGGAGCTGCAGCCCAGGGCTTCAGTTTGGGAGAGACAATTTATGAGAATCTGCTGAAGAAAGGTGATGATCAGAGCCTTCAGACTTAAGCAAACTGCTTGGTAAAGGGGCTCTGGGGCATAAGTAACTCAAAACTGTTGTATTTCATGATTTCTCTTAACAGAATTGATTTAGATTCATCTTCTAGGGCAGCACAGTAGTAATTGGTGGATTGATTACTTTAAAAATCTGACTAAAATTGTGAGGACTTTTAAAAATATAAACTCTAGTTCAAATATGAATGATTGAATTTGCTGGAAACAGGGACTGATTAAATCAGATCTACAATCAGTCTAGCTCCTTAGAGATTTATGTATCTGTGTGCTGACTGCTAATGATAAACTGTCATTTTTGTGATGACATGTGACACTCATTTATTTTTGCATCGTCAACAGACTGGAAACTTAAAAGACAAATATATAAGCTTCATTCTACCCTTTTAATCCAGTGTCCCTAAATTAATATTGTATTCCAGATAATTAACATACTTGGTTGTAAGAAAACATCTTACACTACTGTAAATATCTAGCACAGGTTGAACCCTCAAGAGGTTCAATCTCCAACATCAGTCAAGGTCACTGTGTTAGCTCAAAGTCAGAAAATCAGATACCCAGTCTCACATCAATGAGCTTCGGAGACTTGGCCATAATCAAAGAGCAGCCCCACTGCCCATCAGTAAGAAGGCTACAGCGGCACAAAGACTATTTGAAGGTCAGCCCACACATGAGATCCGTAACTGTGTCATGCTCTGCTAGCACACAGAATGCCCAGCAGTTGCGTGAACGGTTACGCAACGGCATCCTGGCACGTCACCATCCTCGGGAGGTGAGACTGGCCAAGGTCAGCTCCGATTCTAAATCCACATAGGGAGCACTGAGGATAACACTCATGCTAGCCTGCCTTTTACATCCTCCAGTTCTGAAACAATCACAGCTTCAGCTGTAATAACAGAGGGGGAAACAACACAGTCTTCTACCAAAAAAATCCCCTAGTCACTGCATGTCACCTGCCTCTCTCCTATCACACCTAGACTTCTGTTGTGAATTTTTTTTATTCTCTTTGAGGAGACTTTTCTTCACACATAATTGGCTTGGCAAACTTGACAATACTTCAGGAGACATGAAGCAATTTCTTCTCTCAGAAGCATTTTGCCATCTGTGTAGGTGTCATTAAATGTGATCTTTCCTATCACTTATCTTGAATTTGTCAGATTTTCAACATCCTCTTAGCACTGCAGATAAATATCAGTCTTCATCTCTGAACTGCAGCTCCTACTCAGGTGCCACCCTGATAGATCTTCCTATCAGATTCACAAGTACATGTACATATATTTATAAGCACTGCTATAGGAGGCATGCCCTGCTTGGAAACGCACAAGATTTCAATTCCTAAGAAAGTGAAACTCTTTGCCTCTCCAGACTGGATTTCAAGTTAGTTATTTGGTGAATGTGAACATGTGGAAGCCACTTCAAAAAGAAACATGACCAAATCTGAACAGCAAAAGGCTGAACAGAGTCTTCAAGTATGACTGATCAATATAAGAGAAGCTTCAATTTTATGTTATAATTAGGATTTTTGGTTTTTTACTATTGTGTTTCCATGCTTAGTTTCATAACACATAATAGTTTTAGTTATGGTTACCAAAGGAGCAAGGACGTCTTGGAACTGAACAGCATGATCCTTGCAAGGCTGTTACCTTTGCTCCCTATCTGAGCAATAGAACTGCAGAACTTAAATTCTATTGTAGGACAAAATAATTACCTGTGCAGGGAGATGAGCATTATTTGTTAGGGTACATAAATTATTATGGTTACCTCTTTTTGTTTCCATTATGCTTTCTACACTTGTGTCTTCAAGTAATGTTAAGCCATTCCTTAAGAACTCAAGAATTAATAGCATCCATCTTTTCAAAGAAACAGTTCAGGAGATAGGTAGGATACTGGATGCTTGGTCCATTGGGCTTCCTCAGTTTTTAATTATTGCACTATTATTCAGTTGTCCCACTTTTTGGAGTGTCAGAATGGCCAGGATTCAATTAAGCACAAACTAATCACTAGTCTCATTCCCTCTCTTCCCCCCTCCACCTTCACAATTCACAACTGCTGAGCTATCCATAACCATTCTGGATCAAACATAATCAGTTTTAACCTAGGAACACTGTTAAGATTTCTCACTCCAGAGAAACGGATTTTAAGAACATTTCTGATGTTTAAGGGAAAAATGTGCCAGCCCTCAAAAAAACCCCCGTACGCCAGCCACAGAATTGTAAAAGGACTGAAATTGGTCTTGTTACCAGAGGACTGAGATTATATAATGGAGTGATCTTCTTAACATTTGCCTGAATCTGCACGTTAAAAAAAAAATGCCATCATTTGCAGCATTGTGTTCAGTTGAATAAACTGTGTTTGTGCAATCTGCAAATATTGGCTCTCAACATTTGCAGTATTTTGTTGCTCAATCTCATTACACCCTTTAGAATAATCTTGAATTTAGAAGGTATAATTTTTTGGAACATACATCATTGAAATGGAATCTGTTATCTGGTTAAAAATGGAAAGGGACAAAGATTTCAGCCCCGTGCGCAATTTGAGAAATGGAAGCTCCCTGCCAGAGCCACTGCAACTTCTGCTGTGCATCTAGCAATATGAGGTAGTCTCTAATTTGTACCTCTAAAAATCCTTTAGAAGGGATACCAGCTTCAGAGCTATAATTAATCCGTTCTTCTAAAATTACCACCAGAATTCAATCTGCCTGGCTTCGCAGAGCCACGGCGGTCTTTTGTTATAACAGTAATATGAGCAAAGGAGATAATCAGGAGAGAGGTACTGATAAAGGAAAGGTATGAGTGTGTTAGAAACAAACCTGACCCACTTCATGAACTGAATGCTGATCAGCCAGTTCTGACGTCAATGCATATTTTACTGTCCACCAGAAAGACAAACCAGCACAACCTACTTCAAAATAACAGTCTCTCCTACCTGCTCTGGTTCAAACACCATCGAGATGGCATGATCACTGCACAGATCTATAAAGCATCTTAATCTGGTAGTTTGGTGGGGCTGGAAGTATACAGAGAGCAACTCACTATTCCATCCTCAATTCAAAGCTGTATTTAATTCTCACAAATGCACAGAAGGCTCACTGTACAAAGAGCAAGTTTGATGACAGCACAGTGGATCAGTGATCAGGAACTGCAATCCAGTCCCTGTGATCCCTTCAAAAACCAGCAAAATGTAAAAGGGTGCGTGAACAATGCAGCTCTCTACAGGCAGTAACTTGAAGAACAAACATTACCTTGCTAATGCTAAAACCAAATTCAATGTCAGACCTGATGGAGACTGCCTGGCATGTCAGCAGACATTTTATCTGATTAATACCCAAGTTTATCTTGCTTATGTTAAAATTTAAGTCTGAGGCTTTTGCTCCCACCTACCTAGTATCTTCTAGAAAGTAACAGTCTATCAAAGCTCTCACCTCAGGATCTTTACACGTCCTCTGTTTTGTGTCCAGAGACTAAGACTAAAAAGAAAGGTCCTTTGAATTTTATCCTCTTCCTTGTAGAGCAATATTAACACAAAACACACATCTCAGTCCAGCCTCCTTGTTTAAGAATAAAAGGTGGCAGTCTCATCAGCTCAGTTTTAGGAAAGCTTACTTTTGAATCTTAGTTTATTCTCCTGCTAGCTGAAACACAGAGGTAACTTTATGCATCTTTCTGTATTTGACTAAAAAATGTTGTACTCTTAGAGTAAAAGCTTCAATAAAATTCTTAGGAGCATCAGAATGCATCAAGAGGTCTGCTGGAAGTTAGGAAGAGCCATGAGTATCTCTGTTGATTTCACAGCTGCTTGGAGTGATCAGCAAGGAACAGCCCTGCGCAGAGTGCTGAGGCCCAATGCAAACACTGACACTGCAGAGCTGCCTATCAAAAGAATTCATCAGATACTGTGTTGTTTTTCAATTGCTAGATTAATTCGAATTAGAGAGTAATTCAAGCTATCAGAGCTGGGATTCTGGCTGTCCTTTGTTCTTCCACAGTTTGATAAATGAACCATGAACAATATGACCCACTGGAAGAGACTGTTCTCAGGGATCTGCGTAGCATCAGATTAACTCCAAAATCACTGATAAACCATTCTGGGGAATTCATCATCTGTCTTCTTTACAGAGAAAAATAAAACAACTGACTCAGCACAAATCACTGCAAAGTTTCTAGCAGTCATAACTTTCCTCTACTTTGTCACCAAAGCTGGACATGGGAATGCTCTCAATCTGACAGAGCTTGACAAAGGTCCATGAAAGCATCCGACCACCTGAATGACCACCAGTTAATGTGATCATTTACATACAGACCACTGGTAATTAACTTTCTGTAATGCAGAGGTCAAGCACAAGAGCAGCTAAGAGGAGGAAAGAGACAGCAGCAGCTGATGGAATCTCGTAACTACCATTTCTCAGTGCTTTGATTTGAGTCCCTAGAGAACCTATGCATTGAAATTCCCTGTGACAGAACAGTTCGTGTCTCTAACCTTCCTTGGGATAACAGCTCTCCTGTTCTGATAGAGAGGACTTGAAAGGATTTAAAAGATTTTTCCTGAGGGTGAAGTTAATCCCCAGAATTAATTGCTTAGTCTTCCCAATGTTTGCTGTAGTAATGCAGAGAAAGGGGTGAATCTTGACACAGATGCTAACCAGTTAAACAGGTGTTAACTGCTCCTTTCAAATCTTTAAGGACACCGTCTTCATAGCCCATAGACAAAAAGGAGAGCTGCTGGCACCCTTAACACCTTTCTGCAAATTTATCCTTACAGAAAGCATTAGAGATCAAGATACATTTTCAGTTCATCCATTGCAGAAATGCCAGAGAGGAAATTCAAGGGTAAAATAATCCAGCAGTGATCTATAACTCAGAAATGTTTTATCACTTGAGCTTTTCCAGCCTGATTGGCCAGCTGCTCACAACACCTTCTCAGAAGGAGCAAGCTGACTCCTATACAGGCCAGCTTCTCTGAGCAGTTAGCCCTCCTTTCCTGCTCCCCTATTACTGATGACTGAATTCACAGTCCTCCACATCAAGATGTTAGCTGGCTTCTCCACTTCAAGTGTCACTGGGCTAAAGTCAGTACAGAAGGATTCATGGAATTGTAATGAGTTGACAACTGACAAAATGATTTCCATTGCTAGCAACATCTGCTGTGTCTAAATTTATAATTAAAATGAAATCATGCATGCAAAAAGAGAAAAAAAAAAAAATCAATAAGCTTCCATTTTGAGTTTTTCTACTGTTGAAAGAAGTTATTTGATTAACTCTGTTTTAACCTGAACATCTGGCAGCATTACAGACATGTTATGACACCCACAAAAAACGACTGTAACTCTCAACATGATTTCCTTTTTCCTGAAAATTTAATAGAGCTGATGCAGGAACTCTTGCAGTGACACGTACTGTGCTATTCCACGTATCACCCCTCTGATCTCCTGTACCTCAAGCCCTGCAGGACACCTTGGGCAGCAGCACCTGAATTACTGGAACGGCATTCATAAAAATCAGGTGTTACCAAATGTCACCTGCGTTCTGAGTACCTGCTATTTTGATGTTCATGTTGTTGTCAAGCAGGAGATTCTCAGCCTTCAGGTCCCGGTGAACAATCTTCCGGCCGTGGCAATACTCCACTGCTGAGAGGATCTGCCAGAACTTGCGCCTGGCCTCAGACTCGCTGAGACGGCCGTGGCTGGCGAGGTAATCTGTTAAAATAGAGCATGTTTAAAGGGAGATTAGGCAGAAAGGCACAACCCTGAAATGATTTCTCTCAAATAATGGGAAACTCAAAAAGTATTTCAGCCAATCCCAGTTTCCAACCCATTATTCTCGCATCTTCCCCTCCAGAAGAATGGAAGAGTAAGAAGAAGCTGCTGCTTAATGAAGCTCTGCTCCCTGTTCCTTCTTTTATAGTTACCTGGCTATTCTGGTAACTATTTTCATATAACAGCTCCTATGGAATGGGGGATACTTGGAATAACTGACTTCACCATCATGAGACACTTGAAGCTTTAGCCTCTTCACACCACACTTCTCCCTCTGAAGCCTCAGCAGAGGCTGTGTGGTGGCTAAAAGTGTTTTTTCTCTGGGTATAAAACAAGTGGCCACAAGGTAGCCATCCTGACCTCTCTCTCATCTTCATTGCATCACAAGCAGAAAGAACATTTTGTTTTCATACTTGGTTATGTTGTAAAAAAACTACCGTTAACCCTGAAACAAATGATAGCTCTGAAACTAAAGGCTTCATTTATCCTCAGGAACAAAACCAAGTGAAGCAGCAGCTGCGTGAGTCTTGACAGAAACAGCTTCTATAGCCAATTATATTCTTTCTCTGACAAGGCATAAAATCAAAGAATCAACTGTTGTGATGGTTTCAGAATTGCCATCAGCATCCTACAAAGGATTCAGTTAATGGCCAAGGTGCAGGAAATGCATACAGCCACTGTACCCAGTGACCAGAGACAAGGGCTGAGCATAGGAACACGTAGCAATCCCCAGCCACTTGCTGCACCACAACTATACTGAAGTTAAAAAACAGTGAGCAAGAGCTAAACTGGTGGAACTGCTGCCAGCCCCTCCTAACTCTCATTTATAGAGAAAGTTTGTGAACAGGAATTGTCATTTACAGACCAGCTGACACAAACATTTCTGGGTGAATTCAGTTACCAGGTTAACACAGGTGCTTCTGCCAGCTCCAACGTGAACACGATGTCATGGAAGTTTTGAACCTGCTTCTGCTGCCACCTGGGTCACTGGGCTACACTGCCATTAAGTGCTCCAGACAGTGCAGTATTGATTATCAAAGTGATTTCTGAATTATATTTTCACTCAGATGGTTTAAATAAACAAATGCAATCATTAATATGCCATCTTCTTAATATGCTCAGTAAAACAGGGTTATTTCAAAGATGTTTTCTGGGGGATCATTGAGGAATGCTGCCCCTGAATCATCCAAAGCAGGTTGCAGTATACTTATTTCAACATCCCTCAAAAAACATTTTTAAGCAAAGCACATTAGATCTGATCTCTGGGACCTGCAGTTCTGAAAACTCTCCTTAGAGCTTCTGACCTACCTAAGCTTTAATACACTTTCAGCTGGTTTAACTTGGCAAAGCACAAGAATAAACAAAAGCCTGGCAGTAAGGGGAGGTCGTAGTATTTGCGAGCTAAATATCACTCAGTCACAAAGCGACTGACAAATCATATGACACCAAGGTGAAGTCAGCTATCAAAGGCACTAACCAAATTACACTGAATGCAAGCCAGCCCTTTAAGCTGTTAATCCATCATTTGTTAGCAACGCAGCAAACAAGTTAATGAACCCAAGCTGTCATTTGTTTTTATGGCTCTAGCTTGTCAGGACTTAAAAGATTTCAAACCACCTTGGCCTTAAGTATTCCACCAAGTCTAGTAGCCTGCAGAAAATATGCTGTTTATTCTGAAATACACCACTTTCTCTCCTAGAGAAGTAGAACATACCACAGTTAAATAGGTAACGGCATGTGCAAGGATGCTGTTTGTGCATTAACTAGCTTGCAAATAGGAAAGGCTGGACCAAGGCAGCGTGCCAGCCCTTGGGTTACAGAAACCACTTCAAGACAGCTGAAACTTGCTAGAGACATTCTGCCACAACGGTTAGAATCCAGACACTGCTTGAATATTCCAGGCATTGGAACAGACTGCCCAGGGCAGTGGTGGAGTCCCCATCCCTGGAGGTATTTAAGAAACGTGTAGATGAGGTGCTAAGGGACATGGTTTGGTGGGGAATTGGCAGTGTTGGGTTAAGGGTTGGACTTGATCTTAGAGGTCTCTTCCAGCCAAGGCTGTTCTGTGATTCTGTGATTATGCATGTATAAACCTCTGGAGCTAAGAACCATGACCAAAAGCAGTGGGAAGCAACTGAAACACAGGAAATTCAACTTAAACCTAAGAAAAAGGGTTTTCTTCTGTGCAGGTGGTCAAATGCTGGAACAGGTTGGCTACAGATTGCAGTCTCCATCCGTGGTCCTCAGCAACCTGCTCTAGTTGACCCTGCTCTGAGGCACAGGGCTGCTAGACATGCTCTACAAATCCCTTCCAACATCAACTCTTCTGTCATCTGGGTTCAGTGTAAGGCAGTCAAGACATCACTCGTCTGGTTTGAGCTTAGCAATGAACCAATAATCCCTTATTAGGGGACACATCATATTTCTAGTCTTATGAATGCCTATTAACAGAAACAGTCGTAATCAGAATTTCAGCTAAGGAAATCTACATTAAACGTTAGAAAGAATCTTTTTAATTAAAAAACCTCAAATCCTGAATAGCTTTGTCTAGGAAGGTTACTGAGTATCTCTCCCTAGGGACATTTCCAAGAACTAAGCAGCTGATCCCGTGCCAAGGCTGGGACATAGCAGATAGCTGCTCAGGCCCATTCCAGTCCAGCATTCTGCATCTCTGCTCAAAACATGCACAAAATGGTCCAGGACAAACTGCTAGGTAAAAGTAAGCTCTTACAGGTATAGAGACAATGAAATGCTAATACTCTAAGAAATCTAAGAGATGTCTGAATGTCTCCTTTGTGTGGAAGCATTTCTGGAGATACTTCAAGTTTATTCTTCACTTAAACAGGTGTAAGATGCTGAGCAGTTGATGTTGTAAGCAGAGAGGTTTGTACTATCCAACATGTGTCCTTAAGGCTTAGCCTTTATGCTGAAGTACTCTAGAAAACTTGTAAGACTGTCTTCTGTATGAACTGAACTGGGACACTGCAATACTGCAAAGGACTAGTTGTGAGGGGAACAGTACAATGTGGTTTGAGGACAAAAGATCAGTACTTTGGCTTCCCTAACGAGTAGAACAAAATCCAGTACAGAATTTAGGTCACTTTGGTTAAACTGTGCATCAGTTAGTGCATGTTTCCAAGACAAACATTCAGAAAAGTGTCAATAAAACTGTAATAGCACTGGTAGTTTTTAACATGCACAACCCTAGCACACCTCTCATGACTAGTTACTGTACATATTTAATGTAGGAGTGTTTTCATATCTAGCTGCTGGTTTGTGTAAGAAATGTTTTTCCAAATATTTACTAGCTTCTCTGCAACTTCGGTGCTTTGCTGTTCTAAAACCAGATTTACTTTGGGATCTACTTCTCAGGGATGTTTGATTTTGCATGTGTAGAAGATCAGACCCACCAGACTGCCTGGGCTGATCCATTTCCCCATACAACTCCTGAGCACACTGTGAATGCACGAGAGCCTCTTGTAAAAACAAGTCTCAAGGTAGCCTTTGGGACAAGAGAGGCAGAGCTTAAGCAGGACTGACTAAAGGAGCTTATTTTGCATTTCTGTGCATTACTCTCATTCCATAAAAGTCATTTTTTCAATGGGGTGATAGATGTCCCGGCTGCCATCTGCCAAGAGTAATAAATAAATATCTCAGAATAATCTTATGGTTCTTCACAGTAATACAGTGAGATGTAGGGGTATTAGCACAGCAATATAGCCTGATGGTATCCCATTTTATTTCCCTAGGTTCTCTGAAAGGCAGCAAGGTCCTCACAACTTACTGTCCAATTGCAAAACAGACTGAACGTTGTGAGAAACACCTAAACCACCAGGAACATCAACTACAAGTTGTAAGGTACCAGTGAGTATGCAAATGCAGTTAAGCTGTTCTTCCCAGGCACCATGTCTTGCTGTTGAAATGTTTGCCTCTTAATTATGCTCTAGGCTTTCTCTCCTTCGCATTTCTTGCATGAAGTAGAAAAAGGAAGTACCAGAAGAGTACATAAATACACATGATCACCCTGTCATGTGTCAAATGCTGTCCTGGAGCTCTAGATGAAGAAGTTGTGCCATTATCACTTGTTACTTCGATCACGAGATCTAAGTAACTGCTCCTAAACTTCAGCCAAAAGCAGCACATTCCTTTAAATAGTTACAGTCGTTAAGCTAGGCATAAATCACACAAGCTGGTAATTTGGTCACGTGTACTGCTTTTAAAATGCACATGCAGTATGTCAGACAGCAAGCAAGAGGGGGTAAAAAACCATAACTGAAAGCTTGGATATTCCCTTTCCCCTTGCTGAACAGTTACCTTGGTTTTAGGTTTAATAATTGGCTTCCCCCTCTGCAGTAATTATTGTAATTATTCTATGTAATATAAACAGTCACTGGTGAAAAGCTAGAGGATTAGCCCTTCAGAACAGGTTCACTGTAGTTAGTTTAGCTAACAGATAATCTACATCTCAGCTGTTTTAGAAACTGCAGGTGAGAGATGCTGAAGAAGGGTACAAGACAGTGGCTGTGAAGATACTTTTAAATGTTTTAGTGGAAAGAGCTAAAAACTTCACTGATCTGTAAAGCATTAAGCACAACAAACTAATTAAATGTTTTATTAAGTCTAAAGACCTTTTTAAACAAATCTAAAATGAAACAGCATTTGAAGTGCCCAGGTTATTTACTGCAGTGACATTAACTGGCAAAAGGCAAATTCAATACTGCTGTTGAGTATAGAAAATTTCATTGAAGCTATGAAGACAATAAAGAATGTTAGTACAGGGGTTAAAAATAATTCTGGCCATGAACTACGAGTCAGCACTCTGAAAAGATAGTTTAGCAGGGCCTGAAAAGACTCAATGAGGCTTAATACCAGGCTACTCACAGTGAACTTGAAAGCCTGACATGGTATTAAGAGAACATTTACCAGTTACCAGCTCCTGCCAACCATCTCGAAGAGCAGGCAATGTTCTTCATATTAAAGGGGAAGATTGAAAAGGGACTTCTATAAACTCTCACAAATTTCATAATCACTGAGTAGGAAAGTTACTCAGAAGAGCTATCACAAAGGCTAGCTTCAACCTAGGGAGTCTAATCTCTCTCTCAGCTCCTCCTGTACTTAGAAAAGAAAAAGAGGCTCCTCTGTAGGGTGAGTCAAAGCTCTGAACCAGCCCCCTGAGAGGCCTCTCACTCCTCACTGATTACAGAGGGAACACACAGGAAGATCAGCCCCACCAGACTGAAGGTGTCTTCTTCATTATACTTCTCCCACCTCACTAGCTTTTGAGTAAAAATTTAAATAAGCTGCTCTTGCCCTATACCTAAAGCAAGTTTTTGGGTTGGTTTTTGGTTGTTTTGTTGGTTTTTAAGCCTCCCTTCAAGTACAGTCAAGGTTAGTCAAAGAACAAAACAGAGCACAATACTTAAATGCTGTCAGGAGACTGATTAACTAAGGAAACAGCAGGTTCCACAGGTTTCTAACCATCTGGCTTTGCAAAAGAAAACAAAGCAAAATTCCCCAAAACACAGAATTGTGCATGGCAAAGTGTTACAAGCTTGGAAGACACTTGGGTGCAGGACTCCAGAAGAACATTCCACTACTTATGCTATTTGAAAATTGATGTTATAAAAAGGATACTTTATTTCACACTTTGTTAGACTTGACATGGCAAATTCAATACACCCAAGGAAGGATCAGGACAGGAAGGAGGAAAAGCTCACATAGATTGAGTCATCTTTTTACCTTTTAATTTTTTATAACACTGCCCTGCTTTTCTCTACTTTCCAGTTACACCAAAGCTGCCCTGGACATGATATCCTACTTATGACACAAGCAGTCCAATGATAAGGATTTAAAGGTGAGGGGAAAAAAAAAAAAGATAACCCAGATAAGAAGGGACTTTGAACATTTGAGTTCTGTTTCAATGAAATCCACCCCCCAGTGTAAAAAATAATCAGCCAGGCTCCACCTCTTCTGCACTCCAATCACCAGGGCCCTCTATGTGCTGAACTCTACTCCATTGCCCTCCCAAGTTCATTCTGCCTGGGGATGTTGAGTGACAGTTTCTCAGCAGCTCCAATTTTGTTACTGCGACCAAAATGCATGTGAAAACTCTTAAGTGCCTGGGTATCAAGCATTAGAATAATGAAATTAGCTTTTATTAAGCAAGAAAGGTTGTTACTTTAACACCTCAGTCCAGTTCCTAAACAAAGCAACAGTACCTGCTATGTATGAAATACTGCAGCTAAAAGATTTTTTTTACCTTTGAGAATATTTCTGCTCCTCTGCTATTTTTCTGTTCCTTTCTTTTGTTACTCTACTAGGACATGCTAGACTCATTCATAGAAAACAAACCCATTGTCCTGGGTACCATTAAAACACTGTATTACATATTGCTAGACAGTGACCTTTGAACATGAAAATATTCTCTTTCTTACCAAAAATTTCTCCATTTTTGGCAAATTCTGTCACAAGGTACAACATGCTTTTGGTCTCCATCACCTGTTGATAGAGAAATCACACATGAGATTGTTAACTGGAAGAACAAAAAGCAAATACTCAGATGGATACTTATTTTCATTGTTCTCTTCTGGTAGAGATGTGAAAGTCCTTGCCTTGCACATACAGCTCTCACAATCTTTCACTTGGCAAGGTACCTCAACCACTTCAAGGGAAGCATTTGCACGCAGAGCACAAGGATAAGCTTTAAATACTTCATCAAACCAGTGTACAGAGGAGGAGGTGGATAGGATTCTCTACCAACACAAAATGATAGTATCCTAAGCAGTTAAAGACTTTCCTTTAAGGAATTGGTCTACAGTATTTGCTCAACTTTTCTAACATGCTGATAGGTGCTTGGGAAAGAAGACTGGGAATAATACTGACCTCTGTTACCAAGAGTTATAGAAAGAAAAAAACTAGATAAACATCACTCAAAACCTGGCAAAATTCAGGTAAAAACACCACATCACAGGATCCCATTGTACAATCATAGAACTGGACAGTGCAGCTTCAGAACTATCACATCTCAATATACCCTCTGGTGGGGAGAGGAAAAAACCACCACCAAACTTTAAGCATCCTCTGCTTTCTCTTCTGGTAAGTTCCAGCCTTCCCATTACAACAGCAGACTGCTCACAATTTAAAAACACTGGATGCTGAGAGGAACAGAGGGAGAGCAACAGGAAAAAAAGAAAGAGGGTGAGGGGAAGACTTCAGAATTTTTCCATGAACGGTTGTTCATGACCTTAAACAGAATGATTTCACCCAACAATCCAAAATTCCATACTTCCACGATGGAAGTTGGGAAAAGGCAGCCCAGTCAGTTCTCTTGCAGCTTTCTTCCTAATTATCTGCTCCTCAATGGCTTAAACACCTCCTCAGGAATGCATTGTACAAACAGCATCATCAAAAGATACAGTGAAAAATCCTCTGCTTCAAAATAAAAAAAGTAACTCAGGACATCAGTACAACAATTTGAACACTCAGCACATTTTGGGCCTATTTCAGTAACCACAGTAAGAGTTCCACCCGAGTTCTCTGTGGACAAGACCTTCTTGAACCTGATTTTTACACATTATTTATGCACAAGCTTGAAAGTACCAGAAGACTGCTCACAAATAAACTTGAGAGGAATGCTTTAAAAGAAAAAAAAGGCAAATCCTGAAAGATGGATCCTTATAAAACCAGCAGAACTACCAAAAAACTGACAAGCCAGCAGACAGAACAAGATGACAGTTCTTCACTCTCTCCTGCACCCTTGTTTAATTCTCCAACAGCTCAGCATATTATGACTGAAATGTCTGTATCTGGAAGGCAAAACAGTTTGGAAAGACTGTTTTAAACCAACATTTGGAGACAGGAAGCTGCAACAGCCTGTTGATTACATATATGGAGCCATTCTTAATCAAGCCAAGATTGCTAACTTCATTACCTAACTTTGACAATGCTCAGTAGTTCCTTGACATGAGACAATTCAGGGACTTGCAGTGTAGAAGTCACTGGTGTAGAGCAAACTTTTCATCCAGGAGCAAAAGAGATGGGGAGAAGGGGAAAAAAACCCAAGTCTGCAAACCATACCTGGTAGAGCTTTATGATGTGTGGGTGATCAAGCATTTTCATTATCTGCACTTCTCGGTAGATCTTCTCCAGATTCACAGCATCCAGCTGAGATTTGTCAATGATTTTTATTGCCACCTGAAGACAAGTAAGGAAAGTGAGATTAAGACTGCCCAACATTTTCCACATTCGTTTATCCTTGTTATAAAGGGAATAACACAACCCCAGATAACTGGAGGCTTTCTTCTAGCTCAGAAAAACACATCTTACGTTTAAAAATAAAGCAGTACAACGTTAAACAGGTCAACAGGCCCAATCAGTGGCTGCAGGACTGTCACATCAGCACGTCAGAAATAAGTTTTACAAGAAACGGAAGACACAGAACAGGTGATAGAGGCCACTGCTCCAATGGGCCCAAGTGCAGAAGGCTCTTTATCAGTAGCAGGAAGGGACCCTTCATGGAGCAGTGTTTTAAAGACAAAAACCTTATTAAAAAGCCTAATGGTGTCCATTTCTGGGGTCAAGCTCACCACTTTGAATCCCCAAAATGAATATATTTTAAAAGAAGAACTGTTAGCTCAACACAAATCATCCAAACGTGGTAGATCCACATAGTTTCAACTGCTACAAGCTTAACTGTAATTAATATGCTACTGCATAAGGACATTTGCAGTTCATTCAGGGGAAAAAACTCTTTACAAATATGTTTGTCAGTCAAACCTTGCAAACAGATCTCAGTTTAGAATACAGATCTTGGTCCTGTCGATCTGGTTTTTAACCAATACCCGCGAAGTGAATTACAGGTAACTACACATGCTTAGGAGACTAAAAATTTCAAACAGAAGACATTTAAAAAAAAAATTAAGCCAAGAAGAAAGAAAGATACAGCTACTATAAAAACTGCAAGGAGTACTGAACATATAAATGGTGATTATTCACCCTGAATATCACATTATTAATGCTGAGGCAGGAGCAAACAATGTAAGTCAGACAAATGCTTCCAATTATAACTGCATCTCGCAAACTATTGAGCTATAGGAGACAGCTGCTATGCAGGAGACAAAAATCCACAGGAGGTGAACCTCATTATCTTCAGTAAGGCTGATTATGGACCCACCTGAATTCAAAATTAACTATTTACTGACTTCATTTCAGTATGCTTTTGCTTGATAACCTCTTCCAAAGTCACTTGTCTTTCCCAGAACAATAAGATTCTGCTATGAGTGAGCAGACTGTTCTAGCACCTGATAAAAATAAAACCAACTTCTCACTGATTAAGATGTAGGATGCATTCTTATGTGGCTGAAGTGGAACAAGACTATTTTCCAAAGCAAACAAAATAATTTTTAAAGCTTTTTTCAAAGGATAGATGTGGATTTCTCTTGGTTTTAAACCTCTGATTAATGTAGAACTCGCTGAAACTAGATTTATCAAACCCCAGTACACATTTATAAGAATAATAATCTATACAGCTGTTAGACAGAAAACAAGGGAAAAGGTCCCCATCTCACAATGCTTTCACCATTAAGCATGAGTTACTCCATAGCCTTTATTCTTCAAAACCTACCAGTGAACACCGTGGAAGAAGTGGTACCTAAAAAGGTGTTCAACCACTCCACTGCTCTCCTGCCCAGCTCGCCAACTTTCTTCTATCCTAGAACAACATCCAGCAATTCAGGGGATCTTGATGCCTCATCTTTTCCAAACACGCTTCCCCCCGTTGCCTTCTGCTGGCTATTTGCATTACCAGCACTCTCCTAAGCCATCTCTTGTGCCTCCTTTCACATTACACCTCAGTGTGCTCCGGGAACAGCGATGCTCGAGCTGCGTGGCACTGGGCTATCCCAACGGATGCTTCCCACTTGGTCTTGCCAGATTTGCACTCCCTTTGACTGCTCCCTGCAGCAATTGCTCATTCTCTCAGCAGGTCCCCTTTCGCTCACTCACAAAGGCAGAACAGCAAGCTGCTTCCTTATTTGGTCTGATTATATGCCATGTGGCAGCAGAGGATGCAAACAATCATTCATGCAGCTTCAGAGAAAAAAAAAACACCACACAAACCCCATACCTTTAAGTCTCCCTGGCCTAATTTAAGATCACACCTAATAAAATGACTTCTGGTTATTGTTAATTTTTTGCAGGCACTATTTATTGCCCAAGAAGAAATCACTTCACTCAGAAGTTACAAAGTGTCAAAGTAATCAAACAAAACCACTAAAGCCAGACCAAATTCTTAAACATTCATCAGGAAATATTTATTAAAAACAACCTGTGTGTCACATTTCTCCACTTCCTCTAATTTAGTTTATGCTGTCTCTCTGGAATCAACCACAGCCACAAACTGGTTTTGCCTTCTTTCTAGACATCTATCTAAGCTTTACTTAAAACTTGCATCACTTGAAACCTCCAAGACTGCCTCATTCCCTGGCTCTGGTTCATTTAATTTCACCTTACAGTCACTCTGCATTTTCTCCCCACGGTTCAGTGTTTCATGAAGCTCTGTCCAAATGCAAGCAAAAAAAAGACAGTAACTTTCTCCTGTTTACTCTTCTTGCACATAGGAAATGTGTGCAGTACAGAAAAGCTAACAAAAGCAAAGCTAGAGAGGACTTCAAAGAAAAAAGTTGAGGTCTAACATAGAAGAGGAAAAAAACCACCTAAGTGAAACTGCAGCAAAGCAATAAAGAATTTAGAAAAAAAAAAAACAAAAAACCAAAAACCCAAGCAAAAACCAAAACCCAAGCAAAAAAACCCACAGCAGCCAGCTGCTCTCTGGGGCTCACACAGAACCTTTGTTTGCTTATCCATCACACTACCATCAGTTCGATTAGCACAAATATTTATACTTCTTCTTCCATGCTTCTCACCCCCTCCTAGTGGGGAGGGGGAGGATTCTGCAAGCATGGAGCTTGCCAGTGCCACTTCTGCCAGTGAAGCTCGGCTCCCATCACCTTATCCCAGTGAAAAATGAAGCTGTACAAGGACACCGACTCTTGGCCTTTTTTCCAGTACAGTTTGGCACTTCCACAGTTTGCTCTTAAATTTTGAGTATTCCTTTTAGTAAAAGTACAAACATTTCAAATAGAGCCTGTTACCGTTTCCAAGCCCATCTACAATTGTCTACGTTGCAAACTTCCTCCAGAAATATCAGAGTCACGGAATCATCTGGGTTGGAAAAGACCTTGGAGATCATCGAGTCCAACCATCAACCCAGCACTGACAGTCCTCAACTACACCATACCCCTGAGCACTGTGTCAGCACCACTCAGACACCCCCAGGGATGGTTCCAATGGCTGACAACCCCGTCTGTGAGCCCTACAGCTCCCAGCCTTTCTCATCTGCAGAGTTCCAACCAAAAAATCAGTTTTCAGCCTTGTTTTCTCAGATAACACAAGTATCAATCTCCCTAGAAAAACCTACATAACCGACTTGTCCTTCTTCAAAGATTGAATACTTGAATTTTCATTTCTATTTCTTAATCAGTGCCTACTGTAGTTTTATGTTTTCCAAGGTTACTAAGACTACACAACTATATAATCACTTCAGTGACGAAAGAGTAAGTCAGTTTATATAATAAAAACCTACAGAAGACATTTTTCATCTTTACATGGTTAAAATCCTTGAACAGATCTTAATTCCTGAGCAACAACCAGTAAAATTTCATTAGAGGAAAGAATAATTTTTAAAAAAAGAACAGGTAACATAAATTTGGGAAGCATGGCTACAAATCCTGCTATAATCTTCACTACGCTTTCTGGCCAAGAACAGTGCTTCACGTTCCAACATTTCCTTTCCCAATCATTTCCCATCCTATCTCCTTGCTGCACACATTTAGAAATACAGCAATTCCCAAAGACCACTGAAAGACAAACCAAATCCTCCTTCTGAAAGTGTGTGAGCAAATCTCCAGCAGAGCTCCAGAAAAGTTCTTTCAATAGTTCTGAAATATTTCCTTACCTCCTCACACCACAAGTGACAAGGGGTCGCAGGTTTAGAACAAGGCACAGAAGGTTAACACCCCACAGAAGCACACAGTAACGTTCTACATTGCCCATACAATCCCCCACCTGCTCCCAGAACTCTAACACATATCCCCCAGGAAAGTGTTCTGCATTTATAGCTTTTGAGTCCAAAAAGATCTGGTTTGTTTACACACTGGGCGTTCAGGTACAACAATGCACCAAGGACTTGGATGAACACTTCCACCAAAATGCTGTCATGAAGATAACACCAGGTAATAGTGACAGCATTAATAAAATGCTTTCTATTAAGTCAGTTAATACTGAACTTCTGCAGGCAACGCTGGAGCTCGAAAAGTGATGTCACATGTGACTCTGCAAGTGTTGGAAAACACATTGCTTTGGAGCACGACAAAATAAGCCACTGGCTCAGCAGGCTACCTGCTACCTCTGTTATCATGGGAAGAGATGCATTTTATCCTGCTACATCCATAATCTGCTCAAGAAAAAGACAAACAGGACTTCTTTAGCTAGATCATTCAGTTGACTAATCACTAATATATTCATAAAAGTATATGTTGTTTCACCACATCAGTTTGGTCTCTCAGATATCTGAAATAATTCTAAGCACAGCTCTCCATCAATTAAGAATATCTTATGAGATGCAAGAGGAAGACATGGAAATTAATGAAGAACGAGCTATATTTCCAACTGAAATAAGTTTTTAATTTTAAAAAACCCACCACATAACATCAAACCATATTTTGTCTTACAATGTGGAGTTATTTGGTACTATTAAGTGGTTGGTTTTGAACAGAGTAAAAGCGTGTGCCTACTTGAAGGGAAGAATTTTGCTCTTTGCAATCCTTGTAGAGCTCTCAATGTGGGTATTATACACATGCACGTAGTGGCAGGCTTCTATAGGGGCAGCAGCATAGTAGCAGCTGGCACCACTGCTTCTACAGTCAAATGCAGATTAGGTATCTCAGCCTATTCTGAATCTTCAGTTTTCATTGCATCTCGCCACAGCCATACAAGACTTGGAGAAAAAACACTTGGAAATACTTAAAATCCAGCAACTTCTTCATGAGGATGAGAGAAGGAACAGTGCATTCAACAGCAAGAGCTCACTTTTGTCCACATCTCAGCTGTGTCATGATGACAGGAAAAGGGGAAGTAATCCTTAGAGGTGGAGAAGCCGCTTCGAGATGGGGAACAGGTTCCTATCTGAAAAGTGTGTTTTGTTCCCGAGTACACAGCTTGCTAACAGCTCCTAGCATCTTGCAGAGATGTTGAAACACCACTTCAGTCTTTTGAAGACAGAGCAGAGAGACTGACTGCACGCAGAAATTGAGTCTCATTCCTATAGTAAGGGCAGCAGACTGACTCTAGGTTGGCACATACCAAATTAAGGATAATTACACAGCTTTTGCGATGCCAGTTTTGCTTTTTTTGGTAGTAGTTATCACTTCTAAGGAAAGTAAAAGACAACAAACCAAAAAATCCCAACCAAACATCAACATAGAGCATTAGGATGTACTTCAGATGACCAAAAAGACGACTCCTGTTCCTTCCCTTATCTTCCCCTATCGCCAGTTTTTCCTGCTTAAAGACTGATATCCCAAAATATCTCTGCAATGTCCATGACTTCTTTTAATTTAAATATATTAGGAATAGCACACATTTCCCATCCCTCTTTTGCGAAAGGAGCTGGAGTTTGCTCCATCCTCAGTTGAAACCGTGAAGCAGTGGAAGCGAAACACTTGTCAAAAAAGATGAAAGTTCTTCTATCCTTTGGCTACTCCAACTTTCAATTGTTTGAATATTATTAATGTAATTCTCCAACTAGTTGGGGTTTTTTTAAAAAACCAACTGAACCACACAAACCCACAACACCCCCCCAACAAGTTAACTCACAAGAAAAAGGGTTGTGTGCTACATAGCACAGGCAGCTGCTGCCTCAGCTTGTGTCCTTCTCTTTAACACGTACCTAAGCACACTTGAGCAGGCACTCACATCTAAACTAGCATCACATCTTCTACCAGGAGCTGGTGATATTCAGAGAACAGTGCACACCACCTGTAACCAGGCAGCTAACAGCATAACTGGGAAGTGTGAGGACACCCAGGTGGGAAGGGTTCCATGTTCACCTGAGGAGCGATGGTGGTGGTCTGTAGATGACCAGTCCTGGGGGGGATTAGTTACTGAGTTCTGGGGGTGGGTGGGGAACATGACTCTTCCACACATAACCTCTTCACAAAGACCTTCCTTCATCCTTAAAGTGCATTGCTTTTCCCCAAGTACCTTCATTCCTGTTCATGATCTCACACGTCATCCCATTTCCCTAGAAGCAAATATCCATCTCCTTGAACTTCACGCTGCCGATTGCTTTGGGTCTCTTCTCTTAGTCTCTTCTTCTCCTTCCGAGGAGGAATTTTGCTTATTTGTGCATGCCTCATTAACAAAAGTTACCCCGAGATCACAGGATTTCTTGGCAAGAGGATAAATGAGCATGGCAGGAAAGCACATGTCATTAACTTCAGCGGCAACAAACACACAAACAAGCCAAGCAAAGGTCACGGCCAGCCCCCAGCCCCCTCTGGGGCACCCTGGGTGGATTGCCCTTCCAGAGGGTCAGGCACTACCTTTAGTCCTACAAACACATATCAATCCCCCCATTTCTCTTAACTTTCACACGTCTTTCTGTTTGACACAGGCATGCCTGTAAGGAATGGTTTTACCACACAAGACCTCAGTAACCAAATAACTGCAGATCTTCTCACTTTTTTACCTTGTGCTTGGGACAATATTTTATTTATTTTTGTCTGGTACAGCCCAACACTGTAAGGCTGCTCTTCAGCACACAATGAAAGCAGCCCTGGGAGCCTTACAGAAACCTTCCCTCTAGGTGTAAGTGACTAAAACTGCCTGAGAGGAAGCTGATCTTTCAAAGCTATCACTCTCATCAGATATTTGTTTTAAAAAAGTGAACACGACTATGTTTTATCAGTGTAGATTTCCAATTATGTTTATTTTAGGTAAAGCATAAGATAATTAACAATCTACAGGCGAGTGACATACGTGGGGGGGGTGGGGGCAGTTAAACAAAGAGACTAAAACTGGCTGGATTTGGTTAACTGGCAGGACGCTGTGTTGAAGAATTCGGGGGACACAGAGAAGTTCCTGTGCCAAAACAGATTCCCGAGGCACACGGACTGCCAGGTCAGGAAACTCTACAACATTCCAGACACCCAAGGAGGCACAACACAAGGTTTGAACCTTCCCTGTGAGATGAAAGTTGTCAGTACCCGATGGCTCTGCTCACGGAGCTGCCCACCCCCTGCACCCTCCCAGCCCCAGCATCCTCACTGTGTGACAGCATCACAGCGGCGGGGGCCTGAGCCACGGGGACACCCCCTGCAGCCACACCGGGAGGGAGGGGGGTAGCATCCCTGACCTTGTCGGGAGGATGAAAGCGAGATAACAAACCAGAAAGGCGGCCAGGGCTCGTGTTCCCAAGCCTGCCCTCATTCCAACAGCTCCAATAAATAAAATAACCCCCGCCTCCCCTCCGGGAGCGCCGGAAGGGACAAAAGGAGCAAAGCGAACCTGCACGGGCGCTGCTGTCCCCCCCACCCAAGCCCCCCAGCCCCCCCCAGTGACACCCCAGCCCCCCCCCCCCCCCGCTCCACACCCGGAACCCCGACACCAGCCCCCCCTCCCCCCCCCATCGGCCGGCTCCCCCCAGCGCCGCCGCCGGGCCCAGGGGACGCGGGCGGGCCGGGGCCGGGCTGAGCCGGGCCAGGGGCAGGGGGCGAAGCGCGGCCCCCGCCGCCTCGCCGCGCCCGGCCTCACCTCGCTGCGCGTGATGCGGTGCCGCGCCAGCTTGACCACGGCGAAGTTGCCTTTGCCCAGCGTGCCCTCGATGTCGTAGAAACCGACGCGGACGGGCCCGAGCCCGCGGGGCAGCAGCGGGGGGGGCCGCCGGGGCTCGGCCATCACCATGCTGGGCGCGGGGGGCGGCGGCAGCGGCGGCGGCTCCGGCGCGAACGGCGGCGGCTGGGGTCTGTCTGCGGCGCCCCGCGGCCACGCCCCCTCCGCCCGCCTCCACCAACCGCGCGTCACCGCGCGCGTCAGCGGGGGCGGGGCCTCGCCATGGCAACGGCGGCCGTGGCGGCGGGGGGCCCCGCGCCCGGGCTTCCCTCCCCTCCGCCCCCGGGCGCGGAGCCTCCGCCGGGGCACGGTGGCGGGTAGACGTGGCGGCCCCCGGTGCTGCAGGTCCCCCCCCCGCCCCGCTGTGGGGGGATCCCCTCGCCAGCTCCGCGCTGCCCCCGGGGCAATGGGTGCCCCCGCCGCGGGGCTCACGGCGTGGTTGTTACAGGGGGGTGAGGCCGCCAGGACGAGGAGGAATAAGGAGCCTTCCCCCGGTGTCTCTGCAGCCCCGAGTCAGGGCCCCCACGGCCCCCGAGAGCCTGAGCTGCTGCAGCCAGGTCCCCATTCTGTGGGTACCACCCGTGGTTTGCGGACAGCGAGCAGCGTTTCCAGCGGGCCAGGTTATTCCAGATCAGAAAGATGGGGTTTGTTGGTACATCAGCCTCCCAAAGTCCTGATGAGCGATGTGCAGTCCTCACCTCGAGCGCTGGGTGCAGTCCTGGGCCCCACCACTTGAGAGGGATGTGAAGGTGCTGGGATGCATCCAGAGGAGGGCAGCAAGGCTGGAAGGGAATGTCCTGTGAGGAGTGGCTGAGGACCCTGGGCTTGTCTGGTTGGGAGAAAAGGTGGCGGAGGGGCGACCTCGGCGCTTGCTGCAGCTTCCTGAGGAGGGGATGTGGAGAGGGAGGTGCTGAGCTCTTCCCCCTGGGATCCGGTGAAAGGATGCGTGGGAATGGCTCAGACTGGACACCAGGAGTCATTTCTTAACTGAGAAATTGGGACAGCCTTCCTGGGGAGGTGGTCACTGCCCCACGCCTGTCAGTGTTTAAGAGGCATTTGGATGATGCCCTTAATAACATGCTTTAACTTCTAGCCCTGAAGTGCTCAGGCAGTTGGACTGGATGATTGTTGTAGGTCTCTGACTGAACTATTCTATTCCCTACACAGCTTTGGAAGCTTTGTTAGGCCCTTTGACATAAGACAGAAGCCCTGCAGAGCTGACAGTGTAATTGTGAAAAAAGTTAAGGCCTTTTATGCTAAATTTCCTTTCCAGTACCAAGTCCACCTTGTCTGCTTTATTTTTGCACTTACACATTAGCTTGCTTTCATTTCAGAAATCCCATGCTCGTTTCAACTTTACATCTCCTGTCTCAGGTTGTGCCTGTCCCTCTCTGACCTCTGCCCTGGCCCATCTCCTGGTGCAGGACTGGTACCTGCTGACATTTGGACCAGGAATCACCCCTGGAGGCTTTGCTCAGTTCCACTGACTAAACAAGGCATGGCCAAAAGCTGAGGGTACAAAAGCACACGTGTCTGTTGAATCAGCTGCGTGTTCAGCAACAGTCACAGATCTTTTATGAACACAGAGTGCAGCAGATGCAAACACAGCTCAAAACAGAGCGTGGCCACAAAGAGCGAGTGGAAGAACGCAAGAAACAAACTTCTGCCTTGTGCTTTTTCCCTCTGTAAACACATCTTACACGTCAGGCTGCCTCATGCTGGTGGAAAGCTGGTTAAATTTGTTATGTGCCAAACAGCAGTGACTGTTCTGCAGAGGGAACCGAAGGCTTCCGTGAAAAGTTAAAGCTTGTCCTTCAGCACACTTGAGTTCATGAGATTCCTCTAAGGAATGACATGTGGAGATGACGCTGCTGACTTAGACTGCCATGGGTAATAACCATGCTGTTACTGTTCTATTTATCCCCTTCAGAAGTTCTGGCAGTGACTAACCGCTGACTCGAGTTAGTCAGACATCCACCCTTTTCGATGATGGATAGGTGCATGAGCAAGCTTGCCATGATCCCACGTGCATAGAGAGTGGTGTCATCCCGAGCTGCCGCTTTTAAAATTTCATCCTATAGGATGCTTCATCTTCCATGCATGTAAAGTCTCACCAGACTGGTGCAAGATTAATTATTAAGTGAGATTTGGTGTCTGCAATAGAAAACTTCAGCAGAAACGTTCTTTTGCTGCACACCACAATGCCATTTTTGGCCTGAAAGTTCAGGTTACCAAAACTTTTCTTACAGGAACTGCAGTTACAATAACTTTTTTTATACAGCAGCCTTTAACAGCCATTGATGGCTTTTGCTGTGCTTCAAGTGGTTCAAGTGCTTCTCACAAATACTGATACACGGGAGCTCTTCCAGGCCATTTTCAACAGAAGATGACACAAACCGTGGAGCACACATGCCCTCTTGTGGTCAGGGTTCCTGTGTAGAATACTACAGCTCTACTAAACGGAGCCTTCTAATAACTTCCAGAGACAGTGAGCACATGCAGCTGACTCTGCCTGAGTTCAATAAGCCAGCAGCACAAGTTAGTTGCCAAAAATATGGCTTTACACGTTTACACACCTAAGTGCCAACATCTGGCTTGACCTTTTTCCTCTCACTTCCTATTTTCCAATAATTTTTAAATCATAACACCGAGAACTAACTTCAGTGACCAGTAGATCTTGTCTTACCACAACAAGTGCTCCTCTGTTCAGCACTCCTGTGCTTGGCTGAGACCTATGGGCAATAAGCTTAGTTGAAAATATAATTGCAACCAATACAGAATGGCAAAACTTGGGGTGCTGGGGGTTTTTTTATACATAGACAGATAAACAGGCATTTACTGGTTTTATTTGGCTTGTGAAAAGATCAAATGTGATCCAACAGAATAAGTAAAAAAAGATTACCTGCCATACACAGGGCCAGAACTGCTCAACCAAACCAGATATTTCATCAAATAAATTTTTATACATAATTACTTAGTCTAGATGTGCTTCAAAAATCACTGCACAGATCTGCTGGACAACAAAATTTAAATTTTTGTCAGTTACAAAGCCTCATTATTGTAATCTTAAAATCACTTCAGAGTCACTCATTCTTGGATTCCAGGTGTCCCTGGAAGCCTGTGAAATGCTGGTTTGTTTTTCACATGGGACTGAGGTACGTGGTAGTTAAGATCAGACTGAGACAGAGTCTAGAGCTGAATCCAAATAGCCCCACATACATGATAAGGTCCTGAATGCTCTCTTTTCTTCAGTGCAGATGTCCAGCTTCTCAACATTCAGTGTACTTGGTTTTCCATGTGGCACTCCCACCTCCTTCTCAGTTCAACGGGATACAAGCAAATAAAACTCCAGTTTTAAGGAACAGCTCCATTGCTGGAATAATTGAAAACAGAGTAAGGGCAGACAGAGTGAGATGTTCTGGTTTACTCAAGGCTGAAGATACTTGCCTTGAGGATATATAAACCAATGACTGAAAGAGCTAAGGTATCAGATTGGACTGGACAGATAAATCTTAGTGGCCTAACTTTGCAGAGCTTTCTACACATACACAGCTACAAACATGCACAGATCCCTAGCAAAAAGCTGTACAGCTCTGAATGCAAACTTCTAAGCATATTCATGACTTCAGTATTAACTGCTGGACTCAGTTTACATAAGGAACTCAGAGTAGCTCTGTACTGAAAAGAACCCAGAGGCCACACTGCTGCTGTCAGTACTTCGTGGCCACTGACTTGGCCTTAGAACCTGGCACTTGCTGCAGAACTTGTGCTCCTGACCCCACACGTCCGTTTAGCACCAGTGTGTTCAGGGAAGGACCAACACCTTCAAACAGGTCTGTCCGTAGTCTGAAGCTGCTGGGGAGAACAGGAATGGGTTGTGTCTGTTCATTTGAGTAGGGGGAATCTTCTATCTGTAAAGGCATTTTCAGTTTTGCAGATGTCAGTATTAACAAGTGTTTTGCTGAGAGTAGTCCTTGGTGGAACCAGATCACATGCTTATCTGGTAAATCCAAATTCCCTTCCTATTCTTTTCCAAAAACCCTGGCAATCACAGGTACCTCCAACTTCCTGTAAACTCACTTTTACAGTGGAATTCAGCTAAACCAAGCCCATATCCAGCAGCACACAGGATCTTGCCTTGAGCATATTCCAGTCAATATGAAGCTCAGGTCTTACCCAAACTCCTGCCACACTGAGCTGCACTGACAAGTGTGACAGTGCAGAG
Organism: Podargus strigoides; assembly: GCA_028020825.1. Taxonomy (NCBI): domain Eukaryota; kingdom Metazoa; phylum Chordata; class Aves; order Caprimulgiformes; family Podargidae; genus Podargus; species Podargus strigoides. The sequence continues at coordinate 1,776,449 of CM051646.1, forward strand.
ACCTTGCCGCAGGAGTCAGCTCCAAGCTCCTATGAAGGTCGTTGAGACAAACATTGACCTAATCACATCTCCTGAACAGAATGTGTCAGAAGGCCACAGTAAACCCAGCTTGATCACGATCCCAGGTTGGCAGTGCTGCTCCCGAGTCCTCTTTGCTGCGTTTCTTCTCAGCAAACAAACAGTGATGCTCTCTGTACTACATGGCATAGGAAATTACAAGCTTATATGGAAGTGTTTAACGCCTTTAAAGGTCAGTAGGTCACTTAAATAGGGATTTTAGATTATCCTTTCATTTCAAAGATGTATCTTTGGAGTACAAAAAAGAATCAATAGTATTAAGAAGCCATTCCTGGGGCAAAAGAGGGCTTGATGCAAAGCAAAATATACACATTCTTTTCAGTTTGGATCTTTAAAAACCCATATTCTTTCAGAAAAAAAAAGAAGAATATAGGGACAATGCAAAAGCAGGATAAACGTCACCTATATTATTATTATTAAAACAAGTGCATAGAGAGGGCAGGTTAACCTGTGCTGACAGTCACTTTGTCATCCATATTCCAGGCTTTTGTTGTCCGTTTCCTTAATATCCATAAATCTCATTCTCCACCCAGGCCGATTCCTTGCTTCTCCCCACACGGTCTCCACACAGCTCATAGATCTCATTGGTCACAAAGCCACTTTCAGTGCTGGCTAATGTCACAAAGCCACTTGTGGATGTGTTCATTGCTGCATCATCATAATCCCTGGAGAGGCTGTCGAGCACCTTGTCTTCCTGCGTACGGAAGGAAGAGTTCTTTGTGTCAGGCCTGGTTCCAGCCAGATCTGCTTCTGATTGCTTCTTGATTACTTTGTAAATATCCAGGTTTGGACTGTTCCTCCTGGGGTTAGACAGCCATGTATTTTCCTCCTTTGGGCTTGTGTCTATTCGCTCCTGTCTCCTTAGGGATGGAGGAAAGAGGACGAGTCATAATATGATTTTTTACAGAGGCAAATACAAAACAATACCACACCTCTCATTAATTTGATGATAGCCCTTGAGGAAAGCTAACACTGAGCCTGGAGTCAGGATGACATTACTGGCCATTCCAGGGGTGTGGCAGCAGGCTGCACGCCAGGGGTAGTCCCATGGCAGGACCTGCTGAGGTACCTGAGGGTACCCTTCCACTCTGCTGCCACTCAACAGTGGCACTCCCAAAACCACAGCCAGCATCCCCCACAGAGGTATTGTGCACGCAGGGAAAACGAGGAAACTGGTAGACATTATTTTCTCCAAACTTTTATTCTTATATTTCTATTATCATATTTTATGCTTTTGAAGGGGATCTTCTGATAATTCAGACCTTTAATGAGAAAACTTAAGTGCTCTGTGTCTGTAAAAGTCACATAACATGATGTACTTAAAATTTTACTTCACGAGTAACTCAGCCTGGAACATCCATGCCACTTTTTAAACACTTGGCTGAAAGCAGTCCTCTTCAGAGCATCTTACAAGATCCCAAAGCCAGCTGTAAAATGATTGCCAGGACAAGATATCACAGGTTCACTCACCACCAAAACATCACTTACCTCTTCACAAAAAGCCAAAACCAGAAGATGGCTGTAATGACCATCAGGAGAAGCAGCGCAGGGATGCTGGGGAAAAGGATGTAGGCAAGACTCTGAACAGGTTCTAGGGATAAAAATGAGATTCCAGCTTTTATCCATTTCCAGTTGGATTTGACACGCACAGAACTTTGTAGAAAAATTAAGAGTTGTGAAAGGCAGCATCACCACACCTCACTGGGCTCCTGGTCTTGTTCCTAACCTAGCAGTATCTACTGCTTCTCAAAGGCAGCAAGTCTAACGGAGACCAGTCACCTAGTTCAGCAGGTTACAGTCAAATAAGCTCAAACCTTCAAGAAGATTTGAGAGGGTTTTTTCCCCAGATGTAGTTGTCTAACTTCAGTCTTATACATTTAGGGTCAGCCACTTCAAACTGAAATGTGTTCTGTTTGCAGCCACACGTGCAAAATGTGGGCCTGAAGAGTTAGAGAGAACAACATACCTTTGGCTTCTACAACTGTTCCATTAGCACCTTTTTTGTGGTGTTCTCCTGGGAATGCTGGGTTCAAGGGTTCTGTTCCAACATCTGGAAAGAAGCAGCTTAATTAATATTGCAGATATTATTTGAAAGAGCCTAAGTATCTTAAAAAGTGAGGGTGAGAAGAGATTAAAGAGACTGCCAGCTGCAAAGATGAGTAAGGTGTGCTGGTATTCTTTTGCTTAGATTTTTTCAGCATGACCAGCAGTGCCAGATACTCCATCAACAACAGCAAGGCTGTGTTCCTGCACAGTGCGTCATAGGATAGCACGAGGAGAGTGCAAACTGCAGGAAAGCTCCTTGCTCAGTAAATTTTCAGTCTGTGAGCATCCTTGACAAAGAATGTAACAGAGTATTTCTAACTGAAAGTTATCATATCATTAAAAAAAGCCCCAAACAAATATTTGTAACTTACCTCTTTGAGGATTCTCTATTGGGGCGTTCGTTGTCTTCTCTAAAAGAAAAAAGATGCACAATATCCTCGTAAGCTTGAGCAGGGAGACCAAGTGTACAGAATATAGTCCAATAACATGAGCACCTTCTGTAGTGTTCTCTCAGGTCCCATTTGAGATCTCAAGTGCTTTATAAAAATCCTCTTAGAATCCATACAAGTCACAAGGCGAGTAGCTACAGATATTAGATACTGAGATTGTTTTCCCCAGGACTTCCATAAATTGAAAGCTATCTGTCTCCCACCCAATCTTTCCAGTGAAGCTAAGAAAGGGTTTTCCTATCTATTACTGCAATCTCCTCATACCTCCTCCTGGGGACCAGGAGCAGGTCAGTTTTTCAAGCTACAGAATGACTCATTACCAAGAGAATACTTGCAAATGAAGTTATTTTTCATGTTGCATCTGTCATCATTCCATTGAAACATGTAAGGACCTCCAACACCTGGTGGGGCAGATGGCTGGTGGTACATCACAACGCAGATTTCACTCCCACAGGATGGCTCATCTACATACCAGTTCCTAGGGAAATACAACAAACGTGTCAAGTGAGACTTGACGTCACTTTCCATGGTACTGCAGAAGCTCAGATGGGAATACAGCATGCAGTGCACAACAGAGGGCAGAATCAGAGGACTGGAGCTCAGCCCACCCCACTCTCACCCCCTGCCTCCACTGGGCAAAAGCAGGAACACCACCACCACGATTATTTACAATATCTTCTCTGTTTGGCTTTATCATTTAGCATAAATAAGCTGTGTCTCACCAACGAAAGGCAATAAAACTAGGTCTGTTTCTTAGCAGCAGCAGATCTGGTTCTAGCTTCTTATCTACCTCCAACACCTGAACCACAGGAGAAACTTTAATGTATTGAACAGTACTAAAAGCACTTCTGTTTTATTCATGCCCACATAAAGCAACTACAATTCCTTCTGGGTTCCCAACACATGAAGTTCATAATAGTGAGGTATTTTTACACGTGTCTGCTATAAAGAGGAATGGAAAGGCAGACTTGTCATACTCTGTACACCTGGATGGAATGATTTGCTCTCTGGAGATACTGCCACTCCTCAGTGACTGCAGAAGGAACGCGGATGACAGCTGGGACAACGCTGCTTGATTCTTTTGAAGAATTTCTTCCCAGTGAGGGTGACAGAGCACTGGCACAGGCTGCCCAGAGAGGGCGTGGAGTCTCCTTCTCTGGAGACATTCAAACCCACCTGGATATGTTCCTGTGTGACCTGACCTAGGTGTTCCTGCTCTGGCAGGGGGATTGGACTGGATGAGCTTTTGAGGTCCCTTCCAATCCCTGACATTCTGTGATTCTGTGTAATCCTTTCCAGTTGCTAAAGGCAAATGACAGAGCCTGACCAGGTTGCTCCCAGCCTCGCTCACGAGTACCTACCGGAACTTGGATGAGCTGCCATCCGACCAGGAGTAGAGGTTCTGGCACTCTGTACTATTGTCTGCCTCCTCCTTTTTCCTCCTCAGCCCTATCCAAAAATCCCCATCAGAAGCTAAGAGACTCTCAATAAATTTTTCAATCAGTCTTTGCTCTGCTTCTGTTTCGATACTGACGAGGTGCCCGCCGTCAGCCCTGCAGGCCAGGTGTGCTTCTCCATAGCTGATCCGGCGGGAGGCGTCGTGAAAATAAACTATTTTGTAGCATGGTTGCTGTGTTCCACCCCGGCAAACTGTCTGTCCTGCAGGAATGGAGAGAAACCTGTTAGAGGAACCATGTTGGTACCCAGAGTGAACGGTAGTGCTTCACTGGGTTGAGTTTTGCACTGGTGGGTAGTTCATACGGAAAACACAGCACAGGTAGAAAGCCTCTTGTATTACTGACTGGCACATGGCACCTCCAGACTTTTCTGACTGCACCTCACAGTTCAGGTTGGTCTGCACAGCCCTGTTCTTTCCATGTCCTGCACTCCTCAGTTCCCTCATGATATTTCTGCAGTTTGAAGACCCGAGGAGTTCCTTACAGCAAACCAGCACTGTGCCAGAGAGCAAGCTGACACGTGCAGCCTTTCAAGAGTTCTTTTACAAGGGTTCAAGGAGGCTTTTTTAAAATTGTTATTAAGGAATTTAAAAGGCTAAAATTGGAGATCCCCTTACACAAGCAGAGGTAATAATAATTTATCATCTGGGGTATCTGTAGTAGTTCCACAAGATATATACAGCAGTGTATCAAGATGTATTGACAGAATCCAACTGTGAGCATTGCTCCGTGCTGTAATGGCACTGACTGCCCAGGGAGTGAACAGTGACTCTCTTCAGACTGCTGTAAGCCAAGGACGCTCTCAAGCATGAAGCAGCGTGGCTTATTTTGATTACAAGGAAAGCAAAGATCAAAATGGAAAGAGACATAATCTAAAATATTGCACTTGGATATTTCTCAGCAGAAGAGTCCCAGTATCTAGACTGAGGAAACAAACAGTTTTGGTTTACTTAGTGAATATTTCTTTTCCAACACAGGGCAGACACAACCTGCTAACTTTTTTTTTTTACAGAAGAAAAACATTTAGCAACATTTGCAATATACTTGGAACAAATGAGGTGTGAGAACAGGTCCTTGTAAACCCTTCCATGAGATATATGCTGGCTTTTCTTTATTCTTATGTATTCCTGTGTGGCCACTCAGAGTGAGAATTTAAACACCTTTTGTAGTGGAATTTTTCACCAGTTTAGTACTCAGAATCACAGAGTCTGCTAACATTTTACACAGAAATTAGAACTGGCTGTACTGCAAAAGCAGTATTTAAAAATACATCTCTGGGCATAACCTGTGTTTCTCTGGGTAACTTAACACTCATGCAGATTTGGTGAAAAAGGCAAAAAACCTTACCTCTTCTGAGGGATATGTCCACTGCTGTCGTGGAAGACATAAGCAAAACACAGAGAGCACGTTTTCATTACAAGAACTGCAGCAACTGCCTAGAAATACTGTCACAAACTGCACTCAAGTTCTTTTCTGACACACAAACAACTTGTTTTTTCATAAACTGGCAGAAAATCTCGTGTCTCAGCAGCCAAACTTGCCATTGCTTTCAGCTAAGGAAGAATTTATTGCAGTTGATTACTGTCTGGACTAGTTAGGTTTCCAAATACAGCTTAGATAACAGCGGACAACTGGATGTGCAGCTCTCACTAATGCTGAAAGGGATCCTTGTGTTTTCCCCTGAACTTCTCCCTGCCTACGTGGGATCTGCCTCAAACCCCGCTCATGTATTTCTTTTCATGATTTTTTTTAATTTCTCGCTATAATTGACCCATCTGCCTCCCTAGGGCAGGGTTAGCTCCCGCTGGGGAGTTCGGAGGGGGGAATTATCCACAGGATGGTGCACACACATCCCCAGCTATGTGGCATCTGCTGTCCCAGGCAGCCAAACCCTCCCAGGGCAAGAAGGGAGCAGAGGTGGAGCTGGTGGCCCCTTGTCCGGCTCCTCGCGCTCCCCAGCACCCTCCCCAGCCCAGGGACCAGCACCCCCTTACCGCTGAGCAGCCGGGTCCCCGCAGCCCAGCCCAGCGCGGCAGCGCACAGAGCCGCGGCCGCCAGCATCGTGCCCCGCTCCCTCCGAGTGACCCTCGGCCGGGCGAGAGGGGATGGAGAGGGAGGGGAGGAGCCGCATCCTCCCTCCCCGGGCTGCGGGCCAGCATCTGGGCGGGGAGGAGACAAAGAACCCCCGCCAAGGACCGGGGATGGGACCGCCTCCCTCCCTGCACATCTCTGCTCCGGGAGCATCAGCCTCTCCCGGTAATCGCTGCCCCATTCTGACCTGTCCCCCATGCCACACTTCATCACTTCTGCATATTCCCCCCTATCTTTATAACATCCATTTCCCACCCTTGAACAAGCTGTGAACACAGGAGACATCCCCACCCACCACAAGGTATGAGTGATAGAAACCACACCTGCAGCCCCTTGAGCCAAATCTCCCCGGACTGATGTGTAGGTGCCTTGAGGAAACTGCTCAGGATTGCAAACAGAACACGGGAACTTTGTGTCAAACATTAATAAATGCTGAGCTTGCTTCCTGCTGGCTGCGAAGTTGGTCTGCACCTGTTTCCTGGGGTTTTAATGGCTCAGCCAGCAAACACAGGCTGCAGAAAGGGGCAGAGCACCAAAATGAATGAATATAGGAGCTTTAAGAGCTACAGTTTCTGCTCAGACAGATTCTAGCTGGTGACAATGGGGGGATTGATCTTATGGAAGACTGAAAATCCAGACCAACTCTTGGGAGTCCAGTTGAAGAAACTATTTCTGAAATCAGCATCTTAAATAGAGAAAGATCCTTTAAAATATCATCAAGACATTCCACTCCAGGTCACCAGGGAGTCTCAGAGGCGGGTGCTGGAGCTGAGCTCAGGCAGTGGCTTTGCAGCACGTGTCATGTCTGAAATGGACACATCAGTGGTGTTCTAGAACGGAATTTTTACTTTTCCTAAGTCCTTGGTGATCAGGGTTTGGATTCAGTAAATAAGTAGGCACTTGAGTGACTTTATAGACATGAGCAATTTAACTGGTTTCATGAACTTGAATCACAGAATGGTTTGGGTTGGAAAGGACCTCAAAGATCATCTCCTTCCAACACCCCTGACTAATATTTTGGTGAGACAGTTTTGCACTTAATTTCCTGTATATTAGAAGACAAAACTGATGAAAAAATTCTCTGCCACTTGCATTTTACAGCCTCTCCCATATCAAAAGCAAAACTGAGGAATCCAGTGTCTTACAACAGCAGCAAGGTGGTTACCAATGATTTTGCTAACATTAACAGGAAAATGGCAGTAGCTGACAGAAGCCTTTGTTGATCTATTTTTACAAAGGTCAACCACAAGCCCTCAAACTCTGTGTATAACACTTGATAACAAAACTTGATGTCTTCATTGTGCAGCCTTACTAGCCACAGACGCTTCCATTTGGCCTGGTTTCTACTTTTGTGAAGACATTTCCTAACGTAACCAAAGCAGTAGCTCTCCATTTATAATTTTGGTAAATTTAGCACACACAAAATGCATATATTCAATTTAACGGCCCCTTCAGGTTGTAGAAGTGTGCCATTTGAAAGCTGCCTAGGAAGGACAGAAGATTTCAAATCCTGCAAGTCAGAAATCCCAGGGCCACAGATGTTCATGGAATACAAGTCTACAACTGCCCAGGTACATATTTTGGCTCCCAAATATTTTAGCATGGAAAATATTTTGACAAATGTAGCTCTTCTCAAAATATGAAATATTTTCTCAGCCATTCATCTGGAAATGGGGAACTTGGTCAACACAGACTATAAATATTTTATGAGACATTAGGAAAATTGGTATGATCATATTTCTTAGTAATGAGTGCTAACAGACCATTACAAAAATGCAATTATTCTAATTAAATGCAGCAGCAGTAATCAATACCCTAGGCTCTGGGTGAGTTTACTCCAGTAAATACAGTGATGCATATTTTTCAGATTTAAAAGGAAAAATGTAATAGTTTTAATAAACTGGACTACAGTTTCCTTCAGAGGCCATAATTATAATTGTAGATTGTTCCTTTATACCCCCTCCTGCAGCTGCCCACCTCAGCACCCATTACACCTTCAGCCTTTTCACTTGTTCTGGTTTTCTTTCAGAGCTAAGAGATATTTGAGATATTTGCTTTCAAACTGAGTTGTTGTCAGTAATTTCTCAGCTTTCATATTCATACATTCAGTTGGAAGGAAGATGTAAGCTGGAGATTCATTGCTTGGTCTGTAAGTTGTGGATATTCCATGACACCACCTTGCTCAAACTGGTGCCAGGGTGAGAAAAATGGCCTCACTTAAATATTTTAAATGGCATTCATTAAAAGGAAGAAATTGCTGAATCAAGGGCTGCAAGGTACCTTGTCAGCATTTTCAAAGAGGAGGTGGTTTTTAGGAATAAAGAACAACTTGATAGTAAGTGTAGGTATTCTCTTTAACTCATCACACTGTGGCCCGTGGCCCAAGTGCACCTTTAGGAGTGCCCTCAGCTCCCATCTGACCCACACAACTACGTCTGAGGGTGAGATTTGGGGATAGACAGGGCAGTGCTGATGTACTGATGAAGGAAGGAGACTGTTGTTTTGTGGCAGGTCTGGCTGTAATGCATAGGATTTGGACAAAGCAGATATACTTGGTTCAGGATTTTAATAAACTTTGAGAAGAGGAAATACTTAATATGAACCACTTTAAAAGCTGAAATAAGGAGGAAGTAAAAAGGAGGCTTTTGTGTCTAAAGTGGATGTAGGGAAGCATTCCTGAAAGTATTCTTTGAAATCTTGTTTTCCAAGTTACTTCTCAAATCACTCCCCTTACCAGCTTTAAAATGTCAGGTCTACTCTCTACCCCTGAGTAATGAAATGACATTAATTAGGATATGTAGTTCTTCAGAAGGACAGATGTTTATCTTCAGATGAGGTAAAAACTCATTTATCTCTGCTTTGTATCTTGTGAATTACAACGGAAGGAAAGAAGTGCCTTAATATAATACAGACCTCTTATTCTTGAATATTCTTCTCCTGATAAACATCCGGCCAGGCCAAGCAAATCCATTATAAATCAGTGAATCTAGAGTTCACTACTGATAATAATAAACCCCCTAAATGGAGTTCTTCCTTTTATTGCTCAGATTTAGTTTATCAGAGCTTTTTAGGGAGCAGAGCATGTGAAACCTGCAGGCAGGTTGCACTAAAACTGAGCTTTAGTGTTTCAGTGGAAAAACACCTAGAGACAGCAATGAAAAAAATCAAAGCAATAATGGACAGGCTGCAAATATTCCTTTGGCATATTCAACTAAGAAATTTAGACATACATAGTTGTATTAAAATTGGTTTAATTTCAATAACTGAGGGAAGTGTTTTGGGAAGACCCTCAATCAATGTCAGAAAGGAGCACACCTCAGCATATGGCTAATTAAAAATAAAAAAAGAGTTTCTTATTTGCTCTTTTCCATGTGGACATGTTTAAGAAAAGATGATGTAAAATTGATGGGGGAAACCCCTAGTCTTTAGTGCAGTGGGTCCTTTTGTCTGATCCAATTTCTTCTGTGCAATTTGATTTTCGAAATTAAGCAATCTTCATCATTTAAAGTGGTTTCTTCAACAACCCTTTCCAGCTTTTAATTGGCTTTAAGCCTAATAAAAAAAAAGTGCCAACTTTTTTTCCCTCCAACAGCATAAAAGACAAAGCATAAGCTCTCCATACAACAGCTTGTTTTGCCACGTACCTCACTCCTGTTTCATATGAACTTAGCCAGTTAAAACAAGCATTTCCAAGAAATGAATTCACTGTCAGTTTGTGAAATAACAGTGTTAATGCAGCTAAGATTTCTTCATAAAAACTGATGTCTTTATAAAAACTTTGCTCTCCCAGCAGACATAGTGCAGGGACAGAATCAAGAGTGAAACCTGGATTTGAGCAGTCAGTGGCACCTATGGCTGATAATAATGTGAACATTATTCTTATTTCATTCAGTGCATTCATTTTAATTTTCTTAGACTTATGTGAGGCTTATAGCATGTCCTGTAGTTGTATGAAGTTAATTTACTCATTGAAATTCATCAGTCATCTTTATGGACCCAAAGCTGCAAACCCTTCCTATCATCTATTGTTACTGAAGTTTAAAAAAATGAACAGAAGATTCAGGGAAGTGTTGCTAACTTCAGCCAGAATTCAGAAAGAAAGCTAATTGATGATAATGGATGAGATGTATTTTGGAATTATTAATTGGAAAAGGAGGATTGCTGACTTGCAGGAAGGACTTGCAGACCTCAGCACCTTTCTGCACCTCTTGCAGATTGCTCTCATCTGGCCTCCTTCCCACATGGAGGCTAGAGGCTTTTCAGTAAAATGTGGGATGAAATGAGGAAAAAAAAAAAAAAAGAGTATAATTACAGAGTCAGGCTGAAAATGTTATTACAATATTTAATATTAGCTATCTTAGTTTCCATTACTTGTGTGAACTGTAGTCATGGTATATGTGTGGAACACTAACTCACCAGTTAGATTAATAAGGGCTTTAGCAGAAGTTTGTACCAGTGTCTCATTAGCAAGCACAACTGTTCTGCATCTTCTCTTTCCTGGGAAAGCAGTAGGAGAAACCCTAAGCTCTATCTGCTTGGTCCAGTCTGTTTTGCAGATGAACCTCAGTGATCTGGATACCATGTCACTTATTTTGCTTCTTTTCATGGGCAATCTAATGCTTGAGTCACTGCCTAGACATGAATATATATAACTTATAGCATGCTAAATTTTATTGATCCTATCCACCAATTACAGACTGCAGGAACCATTAACTAAAGTGCTGAGTGGGCGGTGGCATGCCAGATTGATGTTAGCTTTTGTGAAACTCCACGGAGTCAGAAGGCTCTGCACAGTCCAGAAGGATCCAACCTGGAAGGTGCTACAATATCCCAGTTACACCTTCCTTTGGAAAGACAGCATCATCTGTGATCATCATCATTTTGATGCTGTTTGCTAAAATCTGCAGCTAAGTAGTTTCTATAAACTTTGATATGGCTTGGTCTAGCAGTTCTTGAATTTTACCTATCTAAAAATATCACCTAAACCTGTCCCTGAGTGGCAGGCGAAGGCAGAAGCTGATGGAAGCTGATTTAATAACCACCCACCACCAAATTTCCTGCATCTCTCACTCAATGGACTCTTGGCACTAGCTGCTGCTGGCTACAGGCTAACGGAGAAGATCTATTAATAACCAAGACAACTAAGAAATAAACTTATGATTTGAGCTGTGTTTCAATGTCTCTATGCCAGGATTTTGTGTGTGAAAGTGCATGAAATAATGGTGGGTTTTTTCCCCCAAAAAAATTATCCACTTTTGAATCTGGGCACTCTCAGTTGGCTGCTTTTATATACTAAATCAGACTAGACATTATGTGCTTACTGTGAAGAAATTAAGCACACTGCCTACTACTTCCAGCCCTGCCCCAAGCCAGCATCACCCAGTTGGAAATAAGTTTAAGCTAACCATCAAGAAATGGGCTGCATCGTGCCAGCCACACAGTGGTCCAGGTCTGGATGATTTTCATTACTGTTCATCGTGTAATTCCCAAAGTTCCAGTATTCCACCAAATGACACTCTGTGAATGGAAATAGTTATGAAAAAAAGAGGCAGGATCAGTGGTTCTTACCGGCTGAACATACTTCTGCTTTAGTTTTCTCCATGCTTTGAGCTTCTGAGAGTCTTTCTCACTGCTTTTCTCACTTTCTAAATAATACAAACAAGAGGCAAATGAGCAAGTGCTGCTACTACCACCACCCTTCACAAAGGGCAGCTGGACCATAGTCTGGGGTCATTTGGAAAGTCAGTGATCCCAGTGCCTGGATCCCAAGTAGGTATCAGCTGAAATATCTCAGTCATGCACACAGCACACGGGGGCTGTGGCTCTTCTGTCATCCAGAGCTTATTGGCACGAGTCATTATTCATTCCTGAGAGTTAATTCCTCCCAGAAACCTAGGCAACAAAGTTCGAGCAAGCTGGGGGAGCGCAGTGCTTCTTACTTCTAGGAAGGTTTGGGCTCTGGAGAGCAGTACTTCTCTCTGGGAAGTGAAGTGACATGAAGGGTGCCTGGGAAGGTGAGGAGTGGTGGTGCAGGGAGGGCATGAAGCCTTGGAGAGGAGCTCAAGTCTGGCCCTGGGCCTCTTTGTGAACAAGAAATAGCTGCCTCAATTTTCTTTATTCAAGGAGAGTAAATGGAGGTAAATGTGGAAACAGTGGCCTTAGGCAAGTGCAAGGCTGAGACGAGCACAATGAGAACAGGAGCTGATGTCTGGGGAAAAAAAAAACCTTCCAATTTGCTCCCCTGTGTTTTAGTGTCCTGTGTGCAGGTCACACTTGGCTTGACAAATGCCCTGATGTCTCCTGCGTGTGTGACAGGCAATCCAGTACCTCTCACTGGTTTTATTTCACTGTCTTGCCTCTCTATTAGAAAAGAGGTTAGTCTGTCTGCCTCCTGTTCTCACAGTTCCCATGCTTGTGATTTCCACTGAGGTGTCCTCCAAACCTTTTTACCTGGCTGTGTGGCTAGTGATTGTTACCTTTGGCAATCAGCTAACTACACTGCCTAGTAACTAGGCTGATGTAAGAGGCACTTCTCTTTCAACTCCTACTTTCTTGAAGACTGTGGTTGTGTTAAAAAAACCCTCCTAGAGCAGGTTCTAGCACTATGAAGTGATTTATCCATTATTAAAATTCCTGAACGTTAAGCAAAGTGATCAGAGTTAAAAAATAATGATTGCATATGATGAGTTTAATATTTAATCATTGCTCAAAACCCCTCTCGTTTACTAGCTCGTTAAATAAGACATGAAAGAGAAATAAAAATTATTTTCCCAATACCTGACAGATAAACTGAAGGGTACAACCAACAAAATTCTATGTCCAATCTTGGTGCATAAATAATTAAGTCAATAATTAAGCCAATTAATAATAATTAAGACAATAAGTCTCCGTGTGGCTAAACAATTGAAACCCAACAGACAGCATTCTTGCTCTAGGAAAGTTCCTAAGGATTTTAGTATCAACTTCAAGAAGATTTCAGTTGATATTGCCAACATACACCATACAGTCCTGTTGGGCAGCTGAAATTCTGGAAATGAAGCTGTAAATGAATAAGCATTATTAATAACTTTGCACTAGGAATAAGGATGTCATAAGGAAGTGTGGTAGTGCAGTTTTCTGAGGTTGTAGCAGGGAATCCTGTGCCTTGTTTTGATGGCAGTGGAGTTAGTGATTGCCAAGCAATGGATACAATCAGCTAACTACACTGCCTACAAACCAAGAACTACTCTTGTCATGGGGTCATGGCATTCAAACCTAGAGAAAAAGAAAGCACTTCTGATAAGTATATGAACATCCTCTATCTCTTCAAACACAACAACAAGCAAGTGACAATAATGGAAAACATTGGTCATATCACCCTTAGTGTTATTCTACTAAATCCAAAGTCTTTATATCACAGATTAATTCGTCTTAATAACTGAAAACTGCAGTGGATGCATCACAGCAGGGTTTCATGCAATTTCCATGAAAGGTTTTCAGAAGAAACTGTGTGTAACTACAGCAGCAGCAAGAGTGGTAGAATTTCACTCGTTCCTTGAACTTCAGACAGCTTTTTTTTTTGCCCAGAAGAATGTAGGAGCACAGATTGTGCTGGCAGTCAGATGTCAGGCTGCTCAAACCTTTCGCACAAATTTGTGGTAGCTAAAGAAATTAGCAAATCTGTTCTGCAGAACAAAACTGAGTACGTGTAAGTAGTTATAATCAATTATGCCTTGTGTCTAATACACGTGTATGCAATCAGCAATGTGATAAAACTATTTTATATAGATCTGTCAGGCTGTGCCTACGTCAGGAATGAGACAGAGTCTGTGAGGGTACAAGGATAAGTTTGCAAATTAAACAAATTTGCTAGCTTTCACCCATAAATACCTTATTGTTAAAATGCATAAAAAGAATTCAGGACTTACCCACAAGAAGCTTGCCTTGCAATAATCTTGATGAGGACTGCATTTGTAATAACATGCCTCAAAAGATTTAACAGAAGGGGGAAAATGGCTAGCTGCTTCTCTCCTCATTTCCTTCCCTTTTCCATGGCACCCAGCAGTGTTCCACTGGCAGACACGCCTCTGCGGATGGTTCCTCAGGTGGGCCTTGAGTGCCCCATCTCTTCCCTTGGGACTCCTGGCTTGGAATGTCCCCACACTGGGCTGTGGGTCAGCCCCATGCTTGTAACCTTTGTGTACGCTCTGTCGTCATGGTCACTCGGCTGGGCTTGTGCGTGGAGGCTGGACCGTGGCTGTAAGCATGCAGGTGGCTCTTGCTGCAGGAAGCTTTGTTGCACAAGAGGTTTCTATGGGCAAAGCCAATAGGGAGCACCCGTGGAGTTTCCACCCTGCTCCTGTGGACAAATGGCTACAGGTTGTGTCACGGGTGATCTGGGCTTTAGTGTCACGTGTGGCAGTGCAGGCACATCTCTAGGCTGATACCTGGATACCAGGGCTCCAGCTTGGTTCTATTCATACCAGGAGTCTCTATCTGCCAGAGAAGGAAGCTCCAAAAAAGACAGACTAACAGCTCAAAACAATGACTATTGTGTGCTCCTGGCACTGGGCTGCAGTGGGAGGCACATGCTGCATATCTTCACTCACTGGGGTTTGCCTGCTTACCTGTGCTGTATGGGTGTTCTCACATACCTGGTTTCAAAGACCTTTTACACCAGTGAGTGTTTTCCTTGGGCAGGAGGCTCCTCCTGATCAGTGCCATTAGCATGGTCATACTGTTATGTGCACTTTGCATAATAAAATACACTATTCGTGCTAAAATCTTTAACTAAAAAAACTATCTGTAAGTACCTGTCACTTAGGTTTTTACAGAACACACAGTAACTAAGATGAAAACCTTAATAGGAACACAGTTCATTTCTGAAATACCTATCCTTAAGCCCTTTCATCAGGCCCAGAAAGCATCTCTTTAGATAAGCTGAAAGGGAAAAATTTGTAAGCAATCAACATATCAAAATTTTAGTCTGTGGCTTTGATTGGAATCAGCTTCTGCCTTTTTTTCAGTCAAAACCAGTTCTTTGCACAAAGAGTGTATGATTTAAATAAAGGTGTAAGTTTTTAACACCCAGATAGGAGGCTGCTGCTGCCCTCTGACATAAATAGTGCTGAATTGAGTCCATTGAATTGGTGCTGTGCTCATGCAGCACTACTCTTGTTTGTTCATTGCTGTTACAGATACTTGTGAATGTGGTCAGGAGAGTGTATAGCCTGCAAAAGCAAATGTAAAGTGCTTTTCTTTAAGAAGATTGTTACCTAAGTAAGAACTCACCCTTACTGATTTGTACATCAATAGTTAGGGACTTCAGCAGCTTACCTGGAAAACTGTCTGGCATCCATTATCCACAAACATCAAATGGCTTGTAGAAGGAAAATTGCTACAAAGCTGCACTTTGTTCCGTTAGTTCCATGGTCTGAATCCTTTAAAGCAAGAAAACTGCAAAAAATTCTGCAGAGGTGCCTCTTGCCAGTGGTGTGTTTGGGGAGACGGTGTTTGCTCGTGGGTTGGCCTGCAGTTACTAGAGAAACTGTGTCTGACTCTTTCCCTTTGTAGTTCATGCCTAGGCTTGCCTGGTGACCCAGGAGACCCACAATTTAATCTGGCTAAGAATGCTTGTGCCGAGTTAGGGGCCTGATCTGAATCCCACTGAAGTCTTTGAAAAGATTTCCATTGGTTTGAGTGAGCTCTGGATCAGTCCTGGGAATGTCCAGGCACTGCAGTGCAGTGGGTTTGGTTTTCAATGGGTTTGGGGTTTTTTTTTTTCTTCCTAATAAGGATTAAAAAACAACAGCACCATTTAACAAAAGGTGCAAATGTCTCCTCGTGCATCCTGTCAGTCAGAACACTTGGCTGTTTGTCATGGTTTTGCAAAATCTGCTGGGGTGCTCACAGTTTCTGTTGGGATGCAATGAAAACGAATGCAAGCACAATTTGTTGACTGTTGTGATGGATCTCACATTGGGATGGACTGTTCCAATGTTGGTTTTGACATTTTGTTTCTTAGCTGCTTATTATCCAAATAGAGTACCTAGGGCTGCATTTTCTTCAGGTCAGTGACAGCTGACAGCATTATGAAGGATTTGAGTTCAATGCATCTGCCTAATTAAAAGTGCCAGTTTTTCTTGTCACTGAATTGGAAGCCAGAAATACTCTCTGCTATTCCAGTTTGTGTTCCATTAGCAGAAATACTTTTGAAGTCCTGCATAATACCAAGAACACCAAGTTAAGGAGTTCTCAGAGCCTTACTTGTGTATCGATGACAACCCTGGTAATTAGAGCTGACTGGCTGAATTGTCAAGAACTGTGCTTAAATTCTCCTGTGTTTGTGGTTATAAAGGTGTGCAGTTAGGTCTGGATTTTGCCTCCTAACGTCCAAGAAATAGCACATGAGTGATTGCACTGCTGTAATCTGGTTTCTCAGGTGAAGAGTTTGTTTACTGCTGACTTGTGGTTTATATGTTAACTATGGGAACAAGCAGCTCAACAGAAGGTGTTGGAGGAATTCAGACCTCTCTTTGATTGTCCTTTGTGGACACTTCACTCTTTTGTCACAGAATTTCCTAACTCACTGGGCCTGCCTGGACAAGTTGGAGAAAGTAGGAGGGCAGGAGACAGTTCAAAGTCCCATCAACTGTTGTATCCCCTGTCTCCTATCACAATCGATTCACAAGACTGAAATGTAAGCACTTGAATTGCTTGGCTGCAACATCTACAGTCAGATTAAGAGCCAGTTTAAGTACTCAGCTCTTTTTACCTTAGTTTGTTCTTTTGTCTTGACAGTTCCTGATGTCTGACACTGGAGGCACAACTTCCTGAGACAGCAAAGGGAGGAAAGAACACATCAGCTATTCTCTGAATGTGCCCTAGCTAATTATTGCTTGAAGTTTTAAACAATGAATCACATTTGAGAAACTGCTTGTGTGTGAGCCCTTTAACAGAGCCATTCACACTCTGTCTGAAATGCCTCAGGAATAAAATAAAGCTGTACTCATAAAGTGAACATTTATAGAGATCACTAGGAAGATTAGTGTTATGATAAATACAGATCCATGCAATTTTCCAAATAAAGGCCAAACATGAGGGCTTCATAAGGAAAGTGACTGTGCTGTGTAAAGTCTGCTAGAAGCAGTCAAGTGCAATTTTAATAATTAATTACTGAGCCTGGCAGTATTTTTCTCATGGTGAATATTTCACTTAAACATTGCACAGATGTTTGTGATGTAGACTGATGGACACAACAGAATACAATACAGAATCAATTAAAGATACCCTGAAAGAAGGAGCTTATATTGGCACAAAACCTGGGAACACCTTTGAAATCAGCAGGTTAGTTAGTGATGGTGCACACCTGAATATTGTTGCATTCCTCAGAGCCACATGATTTCCTTTCTATATAAACCCTAAGCAAGCTATGCTAGAGAAGGAGTGAGGGAGGATTTGGGTGATGGTTTTTTTTTTTTTTTCTTCTTATATGAGTGATATAAGTTCTTGTAGCATTGGATTGGTTTCCTTGGTGGCTCTTTGAAGCTGTTGATAAAGCTTATCTCAGGTTTTCAACAATTCTGATCTGAGAAGGTAATGTTTGTGGTCTTAATTATATATGGAAGAGCTATGTAATGGTAAGAACTGCTGGTTGTTGACTGTAATATATGTGATATATATTTTAATAGTCTGTTAACTTGGTTAGTGTAAGTATTTTCTAGCAATGCATTAAACTGGTTTTACTTACCAGAGCTAAATTCATCAGCTGTTTGGCAATGGGGCTTATCTAGGTTCTATCTGTCATGGATTGTGCAGGTTTTGCAGTATCTATCCTTGGAATTTGATAGTACCTTAATGTCATTAAATCTCTCTAATGTAGTGTCTCATCTCTACTGATGACTATCCAACAGCTAAAGCACCTTGTGCACTTCAATTTAAAATGAAAGATGAAATTGCTGCCACAGTCTTCTTCATCACAAGGCTAGTGAAAAGGGAAGACAAGCTGAGCAAGCATAAAATGGAGAAATTTGCAGCTAAGCTGACAACAATACTGTTTGAAAAGTACAAGAATCATTGGTACTTGGACAATCCATCCAGAGGACAAGCCTTCAGGTAAGAGGACCCTTAGTAGAAGGGAAGGGGGAATGAAGCCTTTGCATGACACTCAAGATGCAGTGAGTGCCCTTTCAGTGCCTGGAGCCCTTCAGTTGGTACTAAGTGGCACAAAACTGAAAGAGAACCACTTAGCTATCCCTTAAGCCTGAGGAAAGAAGTGCTGCTACCAGGTAAAGATGCACCTGTTTTGGAAGAGGTTTCACAGTGTGTGCCTGTGTAGGTGTGATTAGAGATATGAGGCAGAAATCTTAAAACCATATGCACAAAGTGTCCTGAATAGCCCTCTGACTACTTAATGCTTGAATGTAGAATTTAAGTGGTCTTAAACTGACTCGTGGAATTGTTGTAACTGCCCTTAAAAATTACTGAGGAAGTAAGCTGCTGTATTATGTGTTTAACACAAAATAAAACCCCCAACTTGTTTGAGTTTATAAATGGCCTTGTTGAGATAAGCTGCTGGTTGGAGCCAGAAGTGAGAACTTGCATCAACAGACTACATGTGTTGAGAAAATAAATAGTAGACTTAAGTGTACTTCTGTATGAGCAGAGCTTGCAGTGACATCTTAAATCCACCTGCACTTTGTTCTTACCTAGGTGTATAAGGATAAACAAACATCAGACAAGAGATCCACTGCTGGAGCAGGCTTGTGTGGAGAGTAATGTGGACTTCAATAACCTTGGTTTGCCCAAAGAGATGACGCTATGGGTTGACCCATTTGAGGTGTGTTGCAGGTGAGTTGAGAAGCTGTGGCTGATACATGTCAAGTGCCCGGCACAAACTTGATCAACTCCAAGCCTGTTACTACAGTCTCAGTGTCTGGGGGCATACTTCTTGACAAGTGTCAGCTGACTGAAGAGGTGTCCTCACTGCTAATGCAGAGCTGCGTTACACAAATACAGTCACTTTCAGATACGGGGAGAAGAACCGACCCTTCACGATTGCCCACTTTGAAGGAGAGGAGAACCCAGAGCTTCCTCAGCAGATCAGCTATGCTGTTGACAGAGCAGCACTAGACTATCATTCTGGCACTTCTTCAGATGAGGAGAGCTTCAACAAGGAGCCAAGAGCTATCCCTACTGTCAGCAATCCTAACAGTGTCTACCAGGTAAGCATGTGGTAATGGTAGGTAGCTTTTGGTAAGAGTTAGCATCTGCCCTCTAGGTTCTCTCACAATGAAATGCAATAGACTTAATTGATGGCCAGACTAATCTCCCCTCTTTCCCAAACACATTTTAACATGATCTTATTTCTTGCTGTTTAGTTCAGTGACTACTGCAAGGCACCCATACAGCCCTGGTCTCAGTATCTCCATAGGAAGACCTATCTGACTGATGGTTCATACTATGCCCAGCACAGGGGTCACAAAGTCTACAGGCCCACAGCTGCTTTCACAGGACCGCGTGTTGATAGGTACCACTGGATCAATACCAAGCGGTAGATCTGTGGCTGCACCTGTTTATAGGCTGTTGAAACACTGAGCTATGGTATGGGATAAAGGATGGCACTACAAAGATTCGTAAAAACAGAAAGCACTTACTGTCTAATCCCTATCTCTTACTCTGTACATCTGAAACGTTGGGGTTTTATTCTATGACCTTTTAAATGTTTTATCAATGTTAACGTAAGATTGAAAATTAGTGTGAGACTCTACTTGTAAGTTAAAAAGGAAATGCATATATCAATAAATCTGCTCATGTTTTTTTTAAAAGCTGTCTGATCTGCTATCAGTGCCCTGAAGGGAGTTTAAAAGCTTTTTGGTGAAAACACAAGCAAGTCAAGGAAGATAAAAACATCCTCCAAGTTGCTTGGAATGATAGTCTGCTTCCTTCTGGCAAAGGTAGCACAAAGGCAGCTGCACTGGGAGCCAAACATCCACACATCACAAGCAGAATCACCTCTGTGCTCCCCCTTGAGTGAAGCTTTGGTCTATGCATCTGTGGAAGACTGCCTTGTGGCTCCAGCTAGGCTTTTGCCTCTAGACTATAGCTTACCTGTCAGAAGAACACAGCCTCGTGGACAGGAGAGGGCTGGATACATGGTGGTGTAGCTTTCCACAGATGTAAGCTAACACATCACCTTGTAGAAGGATGGAGCTGTTATCCCTAAGGCCTGTCAGCTGGCAATACTGTGGCCCAGAGGAAGCTTTTTCTCATGTCTCTGGATGACTTGAGTCAAACTGGCTTCTGGCTAGTTCAGAACTCCAGACAGATGGAGACTTCTGGTGGAAAAGAACTTGCTGGAATACTAGTGGGCTTAAAAACTCTGCTCTGGTATATTATTCCTAGTACTGAGTAAAAAATGTGGTCTCAAACAATTGGAGTCAACATAACCTTCCTCTGTTGACTTGCAGTGTGTCTTCCTACTGACTCTACTTGTCATCTACTCCATCATTGCCTGCTGATTAAACTGTGGGGCATAAGGAATACAGAAGTGATGTCAATAGCTTCTGTCTTGCTGGTTAGTCTGGTCAAAATGCTGGACATACTAGTGTGTTAAAACTTAATAGCTCACTTCTACTTGCTGCAGTCCAGCTATTACCTAATAAGCAATAATGAGAAAAATAGCTAATAAGTAGCCCTGAAGGGGAAGCATTGTTTGTCCTGTAAAAGCAGACAAGCAGGAGCCTGGTCAAGACTGGAGGGCTCCATCTATAAGTGAATCTAAAGAGCAAGAACTAAATCTCATAGTAGGTGTGAAAAGCCAACACTTGCTGTGTCAAGCCATGGGTGCTCAGTAAGCTGTAGCCTAGCTTACCTAGCAAATAGGCTGTGGATGGGAATAATCAGGAGGAGGCCAGCTCCTCTCACAGTTGTGCTTCACCACACTTTGGTCCCTATTTCTTCAGAACAAACCCACACCAGTCACACATACTTTTGCACAAGAGTTTTCCAATAAACTTGTTATTAATGGGATTCAGTTGTAGGATTTTTACTTTTTGCATGAATGATCACTTTCCATAACTAGACATAATTTCCTTTTTAAAATTAATTCTTCTGAAGTATTTATGTATGAATATTGCAGTCTGGGGGGTGTTGATTTAACTGAGTAAGATGTGAGAAGAGGCTTTCTCATTACTGTAGGTCAGAAGCAGTGTTTTCAACCATTTCTTGCAGCTTTGATAACAGAACCTGCACTCTAGCAGCTTAATCCCTTTGTTGTAATCAGTAGTGGGAATTTTTTTTCCTAGCAAGGTCAAAATAAGCATGTATGTATGGGGGAAAGATGTAAATAATGAATTCAGCAATTGGGAGAATGGAATGGATATGTAACTTGTGAAGTAATAATCCAACCACTTCTCAGTGTTGGGTATTTGATGTCTAATGAGGTAACAGGGTTAGTGTTGGGTGTTCAGTGACTTGTATAATTTGAATTTTGTCCTGTGCCTCCATGAGTTCTTGTACTGGTGGGGAGGGAAGGATCTTAGGTGGTTTCTCTTTCCCCACTTGCTTTTTAACCATGCCAGAGGCTGTGGTGGGCAGAGAAGAGGTGATGTTTTGTTGACCAGTGAATACTGAATGTTTCTTGTGTTTCAGGGTTTGATTCTTTGATTTGGGAGGAGGAAAGACTGTCTCTAAACTTAAGATCTGGGCTAGTCTTTGACAGTGCAGGACCTGCATTCCTGTGCAGGTGGTACTACAGAACAACTGAAGGCTGTCTGGGCTGGGGCAGTTGCTTTCAGTGGTGGAGACATCTCTTGCTTTGGATGTGTAATTGTGTAGATAGAGTTCCTTGGGTTGATTACATCTATACCTTTCACTGTCTCATTAGCTCAGAAGAGAAGTGTCACTGGCAGCTGATGTATCAAGCCTCTGCAGACATTAGCTTAAAAAAATATTTTTTTTTAATACTAAGCAGACTTATGAGTGATTCTACATTTTGCTTCTGTTCCTGGAAACTCCAAGTCTGAGCTTTTACAACAATGTTTGTCTCTTTACCACTTGGATATAGCCAGAAATGTCAGTCACTCCTAATTTAATGAGTCTGTAGTATGAAGGGGGAAAACACACTATAGTTAAAACAAAAATACAAGATTTACCTTGGCTTAAAGCCTGAGGACTAATGCAGAAGCCCAAGTTAAAACCAAACCACCAGATCTTCCTTGGAGTGTCATTACAGCGTTCTGCCTAGGGCTATTTTCTCTTCTAATGCATTTATTTGTTTTACCAAACAGTCTTTCTCCAAACTAGTTATTTCAAGGTAGTAAAAAAGCAAGTCTTCATTGCCTTTACTGTTCAAAAACTGGTGCTCATCCTCTATGATATGCACCAGCTCTTCAGTTAACACATCAACTTTATCCTCAAGTTCTGAAGTGGAAAAGGAAGGACAGGTTTCCTCTTCAATGCTAAAAAAAAAGGAAAGGAATGATGAAATCGGACAGTAGAAATGCCACTGCTAAAGCAATATCTGTACACTCTTCACAAGAGCAAACAAAGATAAATTCCACTGGTACTTCTGTGTTACTGAGAAAGTGATGGTAGCTCACAGAGAAGTGATTGGTCTTTCTGTGACACTCTGGCCCCAGATCTGATCTGTCCTTTGTACAGCACACCTAGATGTAGAAGGTGATGGAGATTGGCTTTGCAGCATGAAGTGAAGTTATTATGAAGAGGTATGATTTGCTTTGTATCAAACCCCCCAAATGGTTCAGTTGTTGCTGTCCTACTACCACAGTTAATTATTTGGCAGGAGGCATTATTCTTACCCCGTCCTCCATCCAAAGCTGCTTGAGGCATGAAGGAAATGCTCTTTTTTCTTCACAAGTAACTTGTCCTTTGGTGGTGCCTCAGATCTTGTATGGAGCCAGAGGTTGTTCTTCATAGGTTATGCAAATCAGCACAGAAATGGGGAAAGCAGATCAGTGTTAGCTTTAAAAGCCTTTTTATATACTCTTTGAATACATTTTTCATGGTACTGCTCTTTAATGTTATCCTAATGATTTGTGTGAAGCCAAATAACTTTTCCTGATATGAAGTTTTTCAGATGAAAAAGACAGCTGCTTCTGAAGCTTTTTAAATTTGGCTTATGAGCACCTCTTTGCAGAAAGTCAGTCCTGTGCTCTTCTAATATATTACCTTTAAGCTCAGGAGTTTAAATGATGTATAGAGCTTCTACTGACATCCCACAGGAGCCTGAACTTGCCAAGCAATGCTTTGGAGAGGCAGATGTCTCCAAGCCAGTTCAAATTGCCATTTTGTAGCAGAGTAAGAAAATAGGGACTGAGAGCTTTCAACGAGATTAAGTCTCATGATTTTTCTTATTACCTTCTCAAAGGCCTCCCTGTCTGTAAGGCTTTTCACTTTCACCTCGAAAAGTTGGGAGATGAGATTCATTTCCTCCTTGGAGAATGGTTCTTCCTTCAGCAACATCTGGCTTATGGGATGAGGTTTATTACCCTGGAGAACTGTTGACAGCTGGAGTCTGAGGGAGAACATTTCACTAAGACAAGCCTTCAGTGCCTAGAAAAATAACCAACCTGTTCTGAGAACCTGGAAGCAGCCAAACACATTTCTTCATAGTTAACCACTGAACAGAGATATTAATAGGGGGAGGAAAAGGTGGAATCAAACAAGAGCAGGATATCAAGACCAATTTTCACTTCTGGAAGCCTATTTCATCTGAAATAACAACTTCATTGGTCTCATGGGGTTACAGATCCCAAATATGCTGCGTAATGTGGTTAATGTGCAGCTGTTAAAAGATGGGCTGAGGATCAGAACATGGTGCCATGCATGAGTGCAGTCCTTTTGGGGATGTTTATGTTGGTTTCTCGACAATGCTGGTAGTCCTTACCACTCAAGAACTGTCATTCAGAAAAGGCAGCTCTCAGCAGGGCACTAAAATCACTGTGTGCATTGGGAATACCTTTGGGGGAAAATATGATAATGGGTATCCCCTGCAATACAAAAGTGCACTTTGTTGAAGGCTGAATGGAAGGGGTTGCACCACATCAAGGTGTCAGGGGAAGAGCACTGCAGTTCCACTTTTCTTTCTAACATATCTGTGTTTGGCATGGCTGTGTCCTCTGAGTCAGGACTACAATTATGAAGGAGCATGCTCTGATTCTCCCATGCACTGGCCAGCTGATGGCTAGAATGTTCCCCTGACAGCTAAGGAGATAAAAAGAGACAATGACAAACAGGTATTTCTCAGTTAGTGGTGTCTGTATGCAGGCAGGGTGTTAATAGATGACACTGGGTTTTTCTACTGTCTCATGGCCTTCACCTAAGGTAAAGCAGTGTTCTTTGAATGTTGATTATGAAACTTTCTGTGCACAGCCACTGTGCAACTGTAATGACAGTTCAGGTAATAGTTATCCATCTTATTTCATATCTTTTTGTTTTTTATTGTTGGAAGCTGTACAAAGGTGTTAATCCCCCCACTTGAAAAATGGTAATTTTTTTTTTTTAGGAACATTGCTATTAAGTGATTACATTTGGAACATATTGATGTACCTGATAAAAAAGCCTCAGAAAGAGTGGGTTGGTGTCGTGGTTGGAGTCAGCAGCAGTGATATGAGCTAAGCAGTGCACGAGGAGGAGGAGGAAACTTCCTACAGAACTCAGGCAATCCCTTAAAATGAATAGTTCGTTCTTTGAATTCTGAGAAAATACAAGTATCAAGAGGTGAGACAAGGCCACAGCAGTAGCCAGCTCAGCTGGTGCAACTCTTCCAGTGGTTTGTCTCAATTTTAGGGAAGTTAAAAGATTGAAATTAGAGTGCTGAGGAATATCTGTATACACAAGACAGCAGCGTTGTCATAAGACTTCACTTAAAACTCTATGATGTGAATCTACTCTTGCATTCTCTGTTTCTAGATGGTTTCACATTTATATATCATGAAACTTCAGAAAACTTCTCTCAACATCCAAGAGTTTTAGAAATAAATAACGCTAAATAGGCAGATTCTGTAATTTAATTAGAGCAAGTAAAATGCTGATGCACTGCTGCCTTCTGTAAAGCTGAGCTATAGAGAATTTGGTAGAGTTGGAAATGATAGAATTTGAGCATGAGAAACTGGGTACCCAGAGCTGATTTAATAAATGTGCTTTGGGTGTGACCCTCACACTAAAGATAGATTCAAACCCAGTATCCTAGGGTGCTCTGTTAAGTTTGTATTCAGATATATCTCAAGCATAACATTAACATTTGATTTCTTACATCAGGAATTTTCCTAGAAAGCATCAAGCATATTATAACATGGGAAATACTAAACATTTTTGCTTTTTACTTCCTAGTCCCAGAACTTAATGGATAAGAAAATATTGCATGGGCTGGCTAGATGTGGGGCTGACAAACCTGATAAAAGAACGAGTTTCTGAAGGCGTTGCCTGTGGCATTGCTCAGAGGTATCCTGGAGGCAACACGGAGGCTGATTTCTGGAGCCTGCAAAGAGAAGGAAAAATGCTCCTGTAAAAAGTGTGTGTGCACTTCAGATCTGTAAAGAGGGATTAATGGGATATAAGTTCATTTAAATGTCAGCTTTGATTTGCAGTGAGTACACAGAGCCAACAAATGCCACATGAAAATGGAGACTGCTGGAAAAAAAAACCCTAACAATTTGTAGTAGTTAATCTTGCCAGTTTTCTAATTAAGTAAATGAAAGTACTCCAGCCCTGGATCTCTGGCCATCACCACGATTTTAATTATTATTTATCTGATACTGTTACAAAAGACCCTGGAGAGTTTACCTAGACTAAAGCCATAGTGTGCTAAGAACTGTAAAAGGAAAATGAGAGAATCCTTGGTTCAAGTTATGAAGGAAATGTGTTTTATCACCATATTATGCAGTATGCAGGGGTTAGTTAATGCAGGAATTCAGTGATGTGCTCAAGAGAGATGCCACAGCAAATATAAGAACTGACTGTGGATCTTGTGGGACAGAAGTTTGTCTTCAAAACAGTCCTGCACCATTGTGGAGAAGGCATAAGTGGAATTCCATTCCCAGTGCTTGCACACTGGTGGTTCTCTGCTTGATCTTACCTTATCATTGGTAGGCACTTTGCAGCCTCTTGGCTGAAGGGGTTTTTTGATACTGATGACTGAATATCAGTATCTTAAAAACTTACATCAATGTGAAATCTGAGAAACTGTAGGATGGAGATGCCATACTGATATATGACAAACTCTCTGGTAGAAAGGGTCGCAGGATCAACTGCTGTTAGTTCTCCTTCTTGAGTCACCAAGGCATCCTGTATACCTTGAGAACTACTTGCTGTTTCTGCAAGAACAGTAGCATTTCATTAGACTGATTTGGACAGACAAAATGAAAATAGAAACAAGAGGTAACTCTGCAATACACCTAATATAATTGTTCATTATAAAATGAAACCCTTCTGATGCGTTATGAATTCTTTTAAGAGCCATGAAATGCTTGATACCCTTAGGCAATGTCCAAAACTTCACTCTCCCTAGAGGAACTTCTGAAAGCTAAAGCCTAGAAAAGTGATATTATTTGTGTGTGCCTCAGGGCTGAGCAGCAGCAGAGGCAGGGCTGGTTCTGTGTTCTGAGGCTTTCTCCTTCAGAGCACTTCCTCCATAGAGGAGAGTAACTTTATGATGTCTGTCCAGCAAAATCTTATCACAACAAACACAAGCAACAGCTGCCTGAATGACGAAAGAGAAATCCTCACGGTACACTCCAGTTCTGACTTTCATATAAGAAAGAATGGAAGTGAGATTTACCTTTGTCCTGCCTTTGGCTTTCCAGTAGTCCAGCTGCCACTGCATGGCTTTGGAGCTCATCGTTCACATCTTTCAGAAGAGCAAGAAGAAAAGAGGTTTTCATACATGTAGTTTTATCACCACCTGTGTAAACAAAGATGGAAATAATGCTTTCCTAAACAATCCATCTCTTACCACATTCACACATTGGAATTACATAGGCAGGTCAGGTGGAACAGGTCAGCAGTTTTGCCATGTGGAGCATGGCATTAAAGTCTGGGCAAAGATGTTAATGTTGCAAATAAAATATCTTTCACTCCTAAACTCTTTACATTATCCAGTTCATCAGTTTTCTCCTTGTTCTTGTGTCCCAAATCTTATGTGGAAGTCTGTTATAAAGGAAGAAGATTGTGTTCAATTAAAACAAAAAAACCCCAAGTCCAACCACTTCTCGTTCCCACCATTCTCATTTGGACCACTTACAGAATATTCCTCACATTTTTTCTGAACAAAGCTGTCTTTGTCACTCATGCATTTTTATTGATGAGAAAAACATTTCTGTCTGCCCATAACTCTATAAATAGTTACTTTCTGTCAAAGTGTCAAACTCCACATCTCATCAGAATCAATAGGAATTTTTATTCCAGCTACTGAATACAACATTTACCTGCTTAAGTGCTTTAAGCCCAGTGTTTGGTTCGTTATAAGGACTGTACCTTTGCTAATTCACAGCTGTAGGCAAGTTAGTTATGCAAACATCACATGCAGCTCATATGTTTTGTTGTTAAGCAGACAAAAAGGAGATAGTTGGCAGGATAAGAAGCCTCTTGTGAGATCATTTTGTGGGGCAGTAGTCAATAAAGTGAGTGCAGGTTTTTACCAGGCAGAGGTGTTGTGAACTGTGGGTTCAGAAGGACGATTCTGGATACCATCAGGTGTTCTGCCTGCTTCAGCACCTTGAGAGCTGTAAGAACAGCATATACTGGTTAATGACTGTAAATAATTCCAGAGAGGTTTGTGTCCATTCCTCTCATTGTTCCATAAGCCTACCTTGACTTTTCCATGAACGTATTTGGGCCTAAGACATGAGTTTAACAATCACCTGTTAGGAATGAAAGTTGTACTTTTTGCCTAAACATCCATTTTTTGGAAGAGGTTTAAAAACGCAGAAGTGTATTGGAATCTCTCCAAGGGGCTGGATAAGGAAATCTTTCTCTGGTGTTCTGATAATTGTGTGGTACTTGCCCTGTTTGCTGTTGAGGAAGCTCTGGGAATTGCTCACAGGGTGATAAGAGAGCAGCGAGGCCAGCTGGGCTGCGTGATGCACTTGGTGGGTGCTCTCTTTAGTTCCAGTTTCGCTGCGTGAAGGAATTCATTTTCACCAGTTGCAGACAGTGCTATTTCAAACTAAATTTTCTTTTGCCTTATTTCTTTGTGTTTAGTTGAGTTCCAGGATTGTGCTATCCCACTTCGTCAAGCTAACGAGTAAATAAACAGCTGTCTGCTTCATAGAGAATGTACTGGAAAAGACTCTGGAACATTAAGCACCTCATCCCTATGAAATCTTTTCAGTCCAAAGAAGAGGAACTTCTTCTTAGCAAGTAGCTGCTGATGTTTCAAGAAAACCCCTAGAGATCTGCTAACCCTAGGGATGGAATAAGCTTAGCTCTGCAGATACATAAACATCACCTAGGTAAGACATTTAATTTTATTCACGTGCTAGTAAAGGCAAGCACCCTTGTAAGTGTCCAATTTTACACCTGAATTTTGGGAATATCCTTTACTGGAGAGGGTGGGAAACTGAGATTTTCAGAGCTGAAAAATGCATTTTTAACCTCAAATCTTCCTGCTCCTTTGCTGTGTTTCTAGGAGTGCTTATGTGTTCTCCTGTTGATGCTTAGTTGGGAGAATGCAACTGACTTTTTTTTTTTCTTCAGAATTGCATCATTCTTCCTCATCTTGTACTCTAACTATAGTCTGAGTTCCACCCCACCTCTTCCCTGTTCATTCCATTTCCAAAGCATTAATGCCCCCCAAGCAATGCATCAGTATCCAAAAAGAATCATAGGTCACTTGAATTTCCTATAAGAAACCAGACTTACTCTTAGTCAAGAACAAGAGGAGCTGGTCATCTGCCTTGTGATGTATTCCTGGAACCCAGAAACCCTCAGTGATGGATGATAGAGGGCTGTTGTTTTGCTGCAACTCTCTTTGTTTTTTTTCTTCTTCTGGTCTCATTCTTAACTTCTGCAAATCTGGGTGGAAATCCTTTCCTAAGAAAGCTTTTGTTTCACTGCCCTCTTTGATGGAGTTCTACAAGGAAAAGTAAGGAGATGTAAAAGTGAGTCCCTGTGAAGTACTGCATATGATGAAGCCTGTTCAATTTGAAATTTTGGGCATTTGCTGTTGTCTAACCTGCAATGGATCAAAATTGCTTGAAATATTCTTCTTAGTTCTTTTATTTTCCAGGAAGAGTTTCAGCTGTTCTTCCAGACTTCTCATTTTCTGCTCTCTGAATTTTTTCAGTTCATTGGCTACGATGTTCGCTTCATCCACAAACTGCAGATTGTGTGTAAGACAAAAACCAAAATAACAACAAATTACAAGATCCTGGTATTGTTCTGGAGAGAGTGATGCTTGGAGAACAAAGTCCTTTGTACAGCAACGGTAACAATGCAAATTATTTAGCATTTTCTGAATAAAATTGGTAGGTAATATGTTTTTAGTTTTACCTTCTCCTGTGTGCAGCCTTTTAGGGTTTTGACTATTTCTTTAAACTGTGCCTCTCTCAGTTGTAATAACCTTACAGTTTGTATGAATTCCAGCACTAAAAATATACACTCTGTGTTGTCCTTCAGGAGATGTGCAATGTCCCTGGTGCCATCATCAATTGATAACTCCTGAAAGACAAAATGCTCCTGTGAAATACAACATGAAATGTGTGAACCTTCTTTAGTTGTCTTACTTCCCACGCAATACAGTGGGAACAGATTTAAGAGTCAGAGTTTTTGAAAATCCCATCAAAGGTAGTGGAAGCTAGGTAACAATGCTGTGCAGTCCTAAATGCCCTTTCTTGTTGCTGTTTATAAATAACCAAATAATTAACCCACAACTATCAAAAATAAATTTAAGATTTGCAAAGGAGCCTTATGTAAATCTGTGGTAGGAAATGGATCTGAAGTGTCTGAGCTTTAGCAGCTAAGGCCAAGATATTTTCAATTCTTCTTTGGCGTTAAAAAATGTACAATATGATATACTGCAATCTGGAGTTAACTGCACCCTTGCTATAAACAGACACAATTCCTGAGAAGTTTATAAACTTTAAAGCTTTATAACAGCACACTACAGGAGTTCCAGGTTTTTAACCAAACTAAGAGAGTTTTACTTCTACAAGAAGCTGTTGCAGGCCTGTGCCCTCCGTTTGGGACCTCGAGGCAATCTTCTGGAGCTCGTGGCAGTCGTGCAGCACGATGACTGTTTGGCGCAGGTGTCTCTGAGACAGGATGAAGTATGCCACAAGGGTCCCTAACTTCTCTCCTTCGGTCTCCTGGATCACTTGCGTCTCTTTGGCTTGTAGCTGGGAAGAAAACATGACAAAGTCTTACAGATTACTTGCAGACTTGTATGGAGATGTTCAAATTCTCACTGCAGGTTTGAAAATAGGAATGCAGAGGGGAAAAAATGAAATACCCTGAAGAACAATGGAATCCATCAATTTAAAGAGGGACTTCTAAAAGTTTCCTTTGATGGCATGAATCAAATAATTGTTAGCACATAAATAAATAATTGTTAAACACATAAACCATTGCTGAGCCTGAAATAACATGGCCAGAGATTTTACCAGTGTCACCCCTCTGTTAGCAGATGACAATACCAATGCTGTAGCCCACGTACCTTTTCTTCTGTCTGTGTTTGAAGTTCCAGTCTAAATTGTGCCTGCATGTTTCTCAGCTCAGCTTCTGACTCTTCCTGTAAACCTATAAGCAAATCCCCTTCCTGATGATGCTCCTGGAGAAAAGCCACGGCTCTTGCAACTTGCTCTTTCTCTCTAGTCTGAGCGACCTCTTGAGCTACTTCTTCTCCATTATTTTTGTAGTCACAGCTGTTCAGGATCCGTGTCACAGCTTCTGGGCAAGACAGAATCTGAAGCAGGTAAGCACAGCAATATGAGCACATGAATTTTGTTTGTAGAAATGAACTTGCTTCCAACATTGTGTTTGTAGTGGGCATAATTAGCAGGGCTTTTAATAGTGAGTTTCTGCCAGGTTGACTTTTGCAGGAGGTTTCTGTAACTGCACTTTGCCATGTGCCTGCACATCCTCTAGGTCGTCAGTTGGGATGGGCATCTGTGTGCTTACAGGTTTGGTGAGTTAATGTGGGGCTCATGCGGGGAGGGGTGAGGCATGAAACATGAAGTACCTCTACCTGAAGGTTGCTGTAGAGATCCAGGACTCTGTAGAGACATGCTTGCCTCAGAGCTTCCAGCTTTACGATCTTCATCGCTGAAACTTGTAGTATTTGAGTTAGAGAGTCTGTTGAATGCTTGCCTTCCCAAGTATGTAGTTTCTATTAAGCAAAGGAGAATAAAGGGTAGGAATTTTCTACACCAACAAATAGCCTTGTGGTCACCATATTCATGCTATGTAATAAAATCCTGATACTGGAGGCTAGAATGAGGGACCATTAAAGCCCCAAAATCCAAAAGACAGGTCTTGAAGAAAGAAGAAAAACTACACTTAGGCGTGTGAGCAAAAGAAATAAATGTGGGCAGTCAACACTGTAAGCAGGCTTTTTAGTTATTTATTTTTTAATTAAATCTTCATACTGGTAATGTCACTATGTTTTCTTGTGTAATGACAGTTTAAAACTTAGAGTTGTCTTTCTTTGATAAAGTGCTTTGCCATATCAACTGAGGCAGTAAAATATTCAGTCCAATACAGGGAGACCTGGAATGTTTAAGTTATGCCTGTCACTGCTATGGTTAATACAGCCACCCATGTAGAGCCTAGAGCTGACATCTAGGTTTGTGTCACCCAGTGAACACCACATTCATTCTTGCAAAGCAGTGAAGTGACAGTAGCAGGAGTAGCATAAAGACAATTCCTTAAACTCACTTGCTGTTCAATGAAGTTAGGCTCAGTGATTTGTAAGCCAAGAAGGCAAATTGACAACTGATGTAGAATTCCTTCCAGAAAATGTAGGGTCTGTTTGGCTACTGTTAAGTCTGGGCTGAGGCCTGAGTGCTTGATTTCTTCCAGTTGTTTCTGACAGAGGGCTTGTTCAGAGTGGTGGTGGTGTTCTGACAGTTCCTTCAGAAGTGAATCCTTTGTGCCTGTTGCTTCTGTTCCTTTACTGGTCTTCATCCCCTGAAAATACAGACAACCCAATCTTCATGATGAGGAACATCAAAGGGGTGAGAGCTGAGTCATACTGAGCCCGAGATCTAAAAAACATAGCCAGAAACCAGATGTCCCTGTTCATGTAACATAAGTAGCCTGATTTACTGTGGGATTAAGTCCCCAAGAGTTGCTGAAAATAAGGCCACTGCTTCTTGTGCCTCAACATTGAGAAAGGAAACCCAATTTAGTTCCTGTTTTGCTTTGCAGTCGTCAGAACAGAAGATTTATTTCTTCTTTAATAAACTCAATTTTTGCTTCAGTTTCCTTTTCTGACACAATGTGGGAAAATTGAAAGGAATGCAAAGAGGAAATGGAAAACTTTCTTTTCCTGTGTATCAGCTGAGAACTCCAAGCTGACACAATGCCAGCCTTACCCAATTTCCTTTATGGTATTCCTTTTCCTTAGCTTGGGATGACTCATAAAAGGAAAAGATAGCGTTTATTTCTTCCATCAGTAGTGACAGTTCCAGATGTGCCAGTTCACAAGCATGCTTCTCAAAGAAAAACCTACAACCAGATGTGCATAAGACAGGACTGAAGATAGAACACTGCTTTCATGTTGTCATTACTGCGAGGCACTTGTCACATTCATACATTCATTGCCTGGAGAACAAGCAGCAGACTCTAACAGGTATCTCCTGCTGAGCTACACACAGCCCCCAAATATAAGCCTTATGGAGACAAAACTTGCCAAACTTGCAAAGAATGTGTTTTTGTAACTAAAAATGCAGAGGCAATTAAGGAAGGCAGGACAAGGATTTCTTACCTTGTCTGGATTTCTTGTTGTACATGTCTGATCCTTTCGGAATCCCAAGTGGGCAGAAGAGGTGACAGGATGGAAGCTGAAGGAGTTGCCTGACTTCCTTCAGCCCTTGAGGCCTCTGAGTGAGCAGCAGATGCTTTTAAAGTGCTCCTTGATGAGTAGCCTTTGGAAGAAGATGAAAGAATGTATTTACTGCTGAATCATTATATTCTGAGTACAGTCAAACCCTATTACACACTTCTTTTTTTTCCCCCCTTAACTCTACAATATTCAGTATTTTAAGTAGCAATGTTCCTGGCTGGAAGGAAACCAAATGACTTTTCAGAAAGTCATTTATCAGTCTGTTCTAGTTACATTTCCACAAAAGAGTGTTTTACCAGAACAGGTTTATATTTTTAAGAAAAAAGTGTGTTTTATCAGTAATTCCGTGAGAATCATCTTGATCTGGAGATGAGAATTCTGAAAGTCTGTTTGTATCATTTATTGAGAAAGGAAATCTGGTTTATACCACTTGGTCCTTTTCAACTGCAACTAAACTTCAACAGCAGATAAATTTTAACTCAATAGAATCTTCTTGCTGCTTATCCAGACAGTAATTTCCAGTCTAAGTCCCTCTCTTTTACAGGGACCTTTCAAATCCCATAACCTTTAACGTGTTTTCCAGGTGAACCAGTTCAACCTTGATGCACAGAAAACACAAGAAATAAAATTCTGTGCCACTCTTCTCAGAGTTTTCCCTTTGAGTTTCAACTGCCTTTTGACTTACCACAAATTAGTCTAATGAAGTTGTGTTTATACTTATAGGAACACTCTAAATGTGGAGAAAGACATTAATTGTTTTGCAAACTATACAGTAACTTTTGTGAGGTCTGGCAGAAGAAACTTGGAGCTTTACAAATGATTTCAGGGCTGATACCACCCTGTGGCAAGTTTACATAAATGGTAAAGGGTTTACTCGTTAAGTCCCAGGAGATCTTTAATTCCTACAAAATGGAACCAAAGTCCAATCTGTTTCTAGATTTTCAGAGTTGAAAGGTTCTAACATGTTTTTCAAGGCCAGAATAAAATAAGGTAACTGACAGTAACTTCATAAAGTGCCTTTATCTTCTCGCTCTTACCTGCTGTCTCAGGTGATGCGCTGCTTTTGCCATTTTCCTCCAGCATCTGAACTGTGAACTTGAGCAGTGGGATCAGGTTTTGTTGGATGACCTTACACATAGTGTCTGAGGTCCCACTGATGCCATAAAATCTGGTTGTCTCATAGTTTTCAAAACACTGTTGTGACCCGGAGAAAAGGACCTGAAATAGCACAAAGCAAACAAAGGCCATTTCATGCCTGCCAAAAATATCATTGAAGAATTGCATCCTTTGCCTTTATATTGTCACTTTGTAGCCATCCTATGCAAATTGTCCAGTGACTCAATAAGATGCTGCAGCAGTTTGCCTCAGCAGCTTAAAAGGCAATTAAAGTGAATTATTCTTGTTTATTTTATTCTAACTTTTTGCTAACCCTGCCGTTGAAAAACTGCCTTTCCAAGTGAAACTTGATTGAATTTCCAAGTGTCAAAGTCTTTGATATGTACTTTATCAATCACCTTTTGCAACTCTCATTCAAGTTTTTTGTTATTTTACAGGGCTCTGATTTCTTGCAGCAGTGTTCCAGGATGGATATTCTGAGAACATGACAATTGCTCATGCTTTTGTTAGAAAGTAAGTAATATGATTTTTATTTGCCTTCTGGTAAAGTCAGTACCCTTGCCTGCTGCATTCGGATGTTGGACAAGTCCCTCAGATATTCCAGTTTGGTGTATGCAGTCTCCACACTGGTTTGTTGTTTCAGTATACATTCCTGAGACTCAGAGGCTAGGGCAAGGATAACCTGGAAGAAATGATACAAAATATAAGCCTGCTTCAACTGAATTACGAGTCCTGGCTTTCATTTGATGTCTTTACACTTGATTGGGATTGAGAGAAGGCCAGGTGGGAAAGGAGAAACTAGAACTGGGAATATCACTGCATACTGGCTTCAGGACTTTAATTTTACAGTGCCTCTCACAGGTAGAGC
Source organism: Podargus strigoides (assembly GCA_028020825.1). NCBI lineage: Eukaryota > Metazoa > Chordata > Aves > Caprimulgiformes > Podargidae > Podargus > Podargus strigoides. Next base: position 1,811,555 of record CM051646.1, read on the forward strand.
AGAATTTTTCTGAGGACTGAGACCAGGGATGTTCAGCCCAACCCTGCAATGACCTCACCTTTCTGAGCTTCAAGTTTGTTACTGTCTCAGTATTTGAGAGATGGCTCCTTTGCTTTTCTCTCTCTCTCAGCTGCATGTGTATTCGTTCTTCTTCTAGTTGCATCTTTTCAATGAACTCCATCAGCTTCTCCAGTGCCTTTCTGCTCTCCAACAGCACCTGTATTTCCTGTTCTTTTTCGTCTCTGTCAGCTATAAACAGCAAGTATTAGCAGTAGCCCCCATCTCATAATCTACTAGAAACTCTCAGAGCAAACCTGAAGTAATATTAATATGCCTTCCCAATCTGCTTCACCACATTCTTTATCTTTTAGAACAGCCCAGTTTTCAGATCCTACCTGTGTACTTCAGGAGGACAGAAGTAGTTGGTAAGGCTTAAGCTCACCTGTCAGAGAGAGCAAACATCCCAGAAAATGCTGTACAACCCTGCCTCCCTCTCTTGTGGTAGCTTCCCTTTTGTACCTTTGAACAGCAAGGGTAGTTGGGTGGCCAGCTGGCTACTAATATCTTGAGAGGTTTGTCTCTCAGCTTCCTGCAGAGAGGACTGTTTAAGAAAATGACACATTTCCTCAATGTCTTTCACGTTTCCCTTGTATTTTATCTGTAAGAAATGGAAGAGAAGAGGGAGGTTTAGATAAAGTTGCAAACTTGAGAGATAGGGACCTGTCGTGATGCTCTTTCCTCTGACAGATGAGAGCAAGGCAGTACCTAATTTGGTTATTGCTTTTCCCCAGCCTTTTAATTATTCTGATTGTGTAGAACCTGATTGCAAATTCCCTGTTTCTGATACCACTGTGAAGTGTGTTGGCCTTGCTGTGTGCAGACACATGCTGAATTTGAACTGTTGGTTATTCTGTTAGGACACTGACACCATTTCCTTGTGCTGGGGATGGTTGCATTGAAGTAGCAATGTCTCCATTTACATTTTTGGCTTGCATGGTACTGGGGGGGGAAGTGACTTGGACTGGGAACACCACCATCCTGGGGGCAGCATCAGTGGGGTTTGAATTTGATACGTGTGAACAAGACTTCCTTCAGGAATTTTTAAAGAAGGTTCCTGAAGTCAGCTTCAAAAAGAGTGCACCATACCTTCTGTGCCTTTCCCTCTTTTGCAGCATCAAGGACATGAAGAAATAGAGAGTTCAGCTTTTTAAGAAGCCCTTCTTCTTTTTTCCTTCTGCAATGCCAGTATGTATGCCTGGAACTTATTTCCTTTTCTAGAAAGTCCAGCTGAAAAGCAGTGACAGACATAATAGCTCAGATTTTCAGAAAGATGATAAACTCCATTCAGTGCTTTTGACAGCGTATATCCAACTTTGCTGCCACAGGGGATGAATGCTTTGCAGTCCTAAATCTGTGTGTGTTATAATCCATGTCCCCATGCAATGTGTATCCAGGGTAGGGGAAGAATATGAAATAGAAGGTACAAAGATCAGAAGATACAGACAAAAGGGAGAGGAAAAGCAGATAATAAAGATGAGAGGTAAAATGACATACGTACATTTCAGTTCATCTTGCACTAAAGAAAATACCACTTGTGGGGCATAGAAAGAAAGGAAATTTCCTCTCAGTAGTGGAAAAGCATCAGCAAAGCATTTCTCACAGATATCAAACCTGTAAGTGAAGATAGTCTGCTGGAGCTGTAATTACCAGGTCTGGATCTGTAGCTCTTCTTGGTAAAGCTCCAAGAGACTGGACAGTAGGAATTACACTGTGTGTCCAGGGGTTGGTTTGAGCACCTATAACAGGTCCAGTTTCACCTGTAATTGGACTTATGGTTCTGGCACCAATAGTGATGGGGACAAGACCTGTGAATACAGAAAAAATAAGCATAATGCTTAGAATTTCGATCACGAATTCCAGTTGCAGTCCTAGTGAGCAGCTTTTATTAAAGTTCAAAAGGAACAGACTATGATTTCAAATCCCCTAATGAAAAAACAGACTGAATTTTCCTGAGTGGTAAATGCAATTACCAAGTGTCAGACGAAGGCACTGCAGACCTTCACCTTCAGACAGCATCTATTTATGGCCCCATCACTGAGAAGAAAATCAGAATAGTTCTCCTAAAGAGTACAGTAGGTTTTTGAAGGGCTGAAAGCCACAGTGTGATTTGGTGTCAGCCCTAACTCTCCTTCACCATTATTCTGATGTTGTTTGTTTTGAATGTACACACCATGAAAATTGGTGTTTGCCATTCAGTGTTGAGGTGGAAACTGATCTGTTTTGGCAGGGTGATTTCCTCCCTCTGAAAACAACATCTTCTTGTCTCTTTATTGTTTATACACCATCCAATTCAGTTTCCTGCTCTACCTTTTCCATGTCTGTCTTCCATGGTTCCTGCAAGTGGGGAAGGCTGCCTAGTATTCCAGTCACAGTCTATTCCCAGAACTGGCACCATCAGCCTGGACCCACTGGGATCTGGGATATTCATTCCAAACACTGCAGGGATCCACATCTCTGTGCCAGGATATTTGATCATACCTAGTTTGTTCAAAAAAGATGAGAAACACAAACTATTAAATAAGTTGGTGATGAAAAGAATTGCTTTCACTTTCAGAGGCTTACAATGCTGTTATTTCTGCTACAGCTTCCAAGTAATACCTGGCTGAGTTCATCATACAATTTGCTAGAGTGGCTATTTTGACAAAAAACCTCCTAGAGATTTGAATTACTGATGTCTTGGCCAAATTCTGTGGTGGAAATGGGTGTGTTGCTGTAGCCTTCAGTATAATTACACCTGTTTACTCCTTAAAACATGCTGGTGGTTCAATACCTACCCAGTTTACCACCAGTACTCTTGAGACTTGAAGCAATTTCCTGTTTTTTCTCCAGGCTTTGCAAGCAATACATTGTGTGATAAAACTTAGTGGTGAAAGACTTCTTCATATCTTCTACTGAAGCTTTTAGTGCTGCTAATTGGTCTGTTACTAGGCAGGTACCTTCCAAAACTGATGCCTTAAACTGCTTTAGAGCATTCACCACATGGGTTTGTGACAGCAGCCAGTCAGCTTCCAACACTGCTTGGTAACTTCCACTGTGGGGCAGCACCTTGTCCTGCTGGAGGTGAGCTCCGTGTACCCGGGCGATTTTCCCACTCAGAGGTTCGGTGAAGGCATCTCCAAGAAGCATTAGGTTTCCAGAAGGATCCACCAGCCCACCTAGAGGTATAACTTCTCCTGCAGTCAAGGAATGGGAAATGAGAGAACATCACCTGGCAACTCATCATCATGGTCCAGTCCTTCCCATTCAGAAAAATGTCTCCTGGTTTCTACTTCAGAAGAAAATGAAGGTCCTCGCTCGACAGGAGAAGGCAAAGGTGTGAAGTGAACATAAGATTTTATTCTGGTCCATGCCTGGAATCAATCAGTTAGGGGCAGGTTAAATGAACAATACACACACACTTACTGAACCGTGAAGGGCATTCACCTACCAGTGTTACTATCCAAACCGACTCCGAGGATGGGAACAATCTTGCCTCCCTCTGGCTCAGTCATAGGACCTCCAATCTCCAGAGGTGTCACCATGCCAGTGAGGGGGTTAAGGTGTGTCCCACCAACAGTCAGCTTTTGCCCAGTGTGAGGATGGATCGTAACCCCAAGCACTGGAACCTCTATTTCTGTCACTGGATCTAGCATGAGTCCTCCCATTCCAAACATCTTTTCAGGACACAGGACTGGAAGTTTTGTCTCCACAGGTAGGCCAGTGCTGGGACAAACTGGATAAGGAATGTAGGGAAATATGGGCACTTCAGGCTTATGACGCTTACCTACAGAGAACCACAAGAAATTGAACATGATTATGCAAACTAATGCTAATGCAAGGAAGCATTATTGCTCAGAATGAAGACTATGGAGCTTTCAGAGGATGCTGATAGTAAAGATCTGTTGTCTTTAGGTCCAGAATTAAATGAATGAATTTAAGCCCTTTCTGACAATTGTATGGTTTTTTTTTTAAATTTGATTTTTGCTTTGGCCATTCCCTTAAAGTTGCAAGTTTCTCAGCATAGAATGGTTTTTATAATTTAATGAACAGAGGGGCTGAAATCTGTCAGAAGCAAGGAACACCTCAACACTTCCTTGTGTAAAAGCCTTGTAACATCTAATACATCTTGTCCACAGTAAGTCTTACATCTAGCTGAACAATATGATCTTCTGGTGCCATGTTAGTGAGAAAATGCCTTAAATTTTCTTTAGGTTTTGTTATGGGAAAACTACATGCAAGTAGAGCAAGTTGGATTTTTGCTTGTGTTTTAACCAGTACCCTCACTATAACTGTACCCCACAAACAGGCAGATGGATCAATTGGTTATTGCATTGTGGCACTTACCTGAAGCAGAATCAACGGCACAGACCAGCCTAGATCTGATGGGATCATAACCAACGTTACCAGCTACATGAAGTACTTTTCCAGTCTCAGGATGCAGAAAACAATTGCTAGGTACTGGTCCAGGGCACTGACTTGTCAGCAGCATGGTGCAGTGTGGGCAGGGAGTTAACAATCCAGTGACAGGATCCAGGCAGACAACATCAGGTGCTCGGGCAGTGCCATTTGAGTCTAAAAGCAATTTACAATAGAGGGGGAGTAAAGGAGAAATAGCCTGGAGACCTGGCAGAAGGGGGTGGAGGGGGGATGTTAACTAGTTTACCAGAAATCATATGCAAGGGCAGAGATGGGGTGGGAATAAAGAAACTGATCTTTCTGCTGCCTTTTACAGAAGATGCCTGTGGGGAGAAGTCTACAGTACATGGCAATTTGATTATGTCTCTCCCATGTCTGCATGAGGTTCATAACAGCGAGGAGCCTGATGTCTCATGAATGTCCCTTCAGGATTTTAGATTTCATTGCCTCAGTCTGCACCATTCATTTAAACATCCAAGGTGGGTTTCATTGTCTTATTTTTTTTTTTTACTTCTGTTCCTTTTAGAAGGGTGAAAGAAAGAAGTTTCTCTGTGTCAGTGTACATTTTACATCTCGTCGTACCAAAACCTGTGTAACAATATTAGAAAGCAGGCAAGTTCATAGGAGCAAATTAACTGAACTTAGTGAGACTTGCCTACAGAACAGTTCACTTCCCTCGCTGTTGCTAGGGGAGTACCCAGTCAAAGGGGTGAGTGCAAGTCTGCCATTCTTCCTAAGAAACAACACAGAGGAGTTCTAGTGATGACTTTGCTTTTGTAAGGACCTCTTAATTCACAAGTCATTAGTGGGAACTCCAGGAGGACACAGTATCTTTTGACTTTGCTTTTAGCTCTTTTGTGACCTAGCTATTTTTTGTGATCTGTATTTTGTGACCTATGCTACACCAGCCTGCCTACACTTCCTTACATGCTGACATAATTCTCAAATGAATTTCGAGAGGTTGTAGTTACCCACTAGCTCCTGCTTGGTAAGTATCCTGGTTTGAGCTCTGTTAAGAAGGTGAGCTCCCATTCCTTCACCCAGCACTCCCCATGCTTTGAGGCGGTGACTCTCCTTTATTATTAGGCTTGACATCTTGCTGCTTGTAGCCTCTATCTGGGCTAACAGGCTGGAATTCAAGAGATAAAGGTGGTTACTCACCATCTGAAGATGATAAAGGAAGAATTTTGATGGATGTGTGAACCATATCTGCACTTTGGCTATGAGAGAGCATGGTGAGGATTTGCTTTGGCTAATGTAGTAAAAAAAGACCAATTTCCTGTTTCTCTCTTTTCTTGTTAATTACACCATTCTGATGCTGACAGTGGTAAGACCTGTCAGAGCATGGATGGCACACTGATCAGAACTGGGGTGATATCCCACATCAGGTGGTAGCACAAGAAAGGACCCTCACAATATTATTGTCCCTGAGTGTAGGATGGGAGTTTCTTCAGAGCTGATGTCTCTGAGATTTTCTAGGCTTGCTTTACATAAATGTGACAATTACAGTCTGCATCACCTGAGCTTCTGGATAAAGAATCAGTTTTCAGCTTCCAGACATATGTACTGCCAAGCACAAGCCAACCCAGTTGCTTGCCACAAATGCTTTCTAGCTAGCAAAAAGAAAGTTGCAGCAGAATTTTGCAGTACATTTCTTACCTTGTACAGTCTGGCTGAGACAGCTTTGTTTCATTTTCTTTACAAGCCACCCTATTTGTCAGCATCTCTGCCACTCTCACGGCCCCTCGCAAGGCAGAATTGAACACGACACAATGCTCTTCCTGACATTTCAGATCATGCTGTAATAAGTGCATCTGTTTGTTCACACTTTCCTCATATTCAGCTGCCAACCGTTTCCTTTGCTGCATCTCTTCTTCTGCCTAGGTGGGATATGAGATCCAAGTGTCTCTTTTTTTGTTTTTTTTGTTTTATCAAAATGTAAACAGAGATCACAATTTTTCTGCCCTTTATTAAAATGGCAAAGATTGGAAATTTTAAAGAATTTGGATGTGTTTATTTGCATTTCAGCAGACACGTGCTGACAGCTCTAATATGCTGAATTACAGGTATCTAGCACATAAGTGATCATCATATCCAGGTCTGAGTAACCTAATAACTTAGGGTATCCTTTTAACAAGTGATGTACTAAGTCCTTAAGAAAGAATTAGCTTGTGCAGCTCCCTACTGTGTAGCACACACATTTTTCCAAGTGAAACGAGTGCGTTTCTGTTTTCAAGACATGAAATCATTTCATTCTTAGAATTTCTGTAACCAATGTAAGCAAGTACAGTTCTGATGTGGAAAAAGAAGTTGCAACACACACTCAAGCAGATGAATGAATGCTGTGTTCAAAGCCAAAACCTCTGCTACTGAAGCAGAGACAAGAGCTCCCAGACATGACAATGTTAATTGTTTTGCAGCCCATGAAATGTGAAGTGTCTGCAGTTCCAAAGTGAGGTTTTACATGACCTTGCCTAAAATTATGAGAAGAGAGTAGTGAGAATTTCGTTCATACTATATGTAAGTGTTGCTGAACTGAGCTCTACCTGCTGTTTTGCTTTTAAGTAAGCCTCTGTCATTGTGCTGTCATAAGCATCCATCTTTTCTGGGATACTCAGTGTCTTTATCCACAGGTTTTTCAGTGAAGATATTTCACTCGTAAGCGTGCGATAGAAAGTTTTTACCTGAGGTTTAAAAAAAAAAAAAAAAGATTATATTAGGACTGTAAGAAATGATTTGGAGATGAAGTCTCTCATAAAATAGATGCCTCTGTGATCATAGCACATGCTGGGGTCTGAGTGTTCAACACAAAACACATTCATGCTGTCTTGTCTCAGATTAGGCACGGTGCTTTCTCCTGGCTGTGCTGCCAGCTCCCTCTGCTGTCCTTTAAACCACACATGAAATGAGATGAATGCTACAGGTGGATTAGATTCATCTTTAGGGCTGTGCAATGCTAACCCATTGATTTCACGCTGAGAGATGATTATAAAACTCAAATAACAGAATAAAGCTCCATATCTGTGTTACTGTGTGTTCATTTATATTCCTCCTCAATTTAATCTGCAGCTCTCAAGTGTTTGACTAGAAAATCCGTGTTGTTTTCATATTACAGATGAAAAAGTGAAGCTGGAAGATGAAGTCACTTCCCAAAAATGGTATCAATTCAGTGCAGGACCATAACAAACCCAAAATGTTCTGCCTTAAGGTAACTACTCTTCCCACTACGTTACCTGATATAAACAATATGCTTAAGGATATGGCTGTGTATTTGTGATTCTTATTCTAAAAAGGTGAAAGTTGACATAAAGCATGTAGCTAATAGCCAAAGGCTCATGGAACAATGGGAAGAGACAAAGCAACGTGTTTTAGGCTCTTTCTACATGAATATGAGTAGCTCCAAAATACAATTTACCTCTTCTTTGAACTGGCCCAGTTTGGTGGTGACAGATAGCGACTGTCTCAGCAGAAGCTCAAAGAAAACATTGGTGTTAAATGACTCAAGGTCTAGCTGTTCTGCAGGGTTCCTTTTCAGGAAGCAGGCTGAAACATGAACATTGGTTTATTAGTACCTTTTTCATTCAAGGCTGGTTTTTGAATAAAGACTGCAGGTAAATCACTGGACTGAGCAGAAATTGCACATTGTTAAACATGGGATTCTGGCTCTGTTACAGGGAAGTAACCAGGCAGACCTGCTGTGGTCCAGCCTTTCCGTTATCTGACCTGTTCCATCAGTGCTGCAAGAGTCATCATCCATGCTACCTTCATTCTGCAGCCATGGGTGACATTTTTTAATGGGAAAGACTGTTAATACATTGGAGGAATAGCTGTCCAGATTATACTTCAGCTGCTGCTTTCGAAACCGAGGATGGGCAGTGCCTTTCTGTGACCAGCTAAGTCCCTGACAAAGAAGCTGCAAAACACCACAAAATTAAACAAGTAAGTTCCTTTTCTTAATTTGACATGTTCCTTTAATGTGATTCACATGTTATTCACTCAACAAGCAGGATGCACCATCCCCTGTTAGGCAAAGACCCCGCGAGTCTGTTTTCTAAGTACATCATTAATCTGTTCTAAAACAGAAAAATTAGTAATCCCAGCAGATAAGGCTGAATCCAAGGGGAAGGAAGTACAGTTATGTGTTGTTTGGATCTGCTGGGTGAATAAATCACATTTCCTACTATTACCTCAGTAGTCTGGTTGCAGAAAAAGCCTGTTGATTTGAGGACATGCTAGAAACATAAAGGAATGGCTGTCTGGGGGATGAACAGTCTGAAGGACCATCTTGGTTTTCAGTTGTGAAGCAGCACATCTGATCTCAGGTATGTTGTGGTCACTGGGACTTTTGTCTGACTAAGGAGGGCAAAACTGAATGTCATGTGAATGACCATTGGAGAAACTTATTCCTGACTGACAGTTCTTTATAATTGCTTTTCAGGATGTAGATAAGTCTTCTTTATTTTGAGGCAGGCTTGGTCAGACATTTTAAAAAAAAAATTATCATCTAATTGATAATCTCATTCCTTCCTGAACAGATGTGTGTTGTGAAGAATTTTATTATGCTCTAATGAGTCAGCAAATAGGAATGAAACTCACCTATACCTTGAGTGTCTCTGAGTGGCCTATGTAACAGGTAAATATAATTTTCTACTTTATAGTGATGCCTAAGGACACAGCTTGTGGGTTCATTGTGCAAAATCTTAGAATCACCATGGTTGGAAAGAACCTCCAGGATCAAGTCCAACCTTATATATATGTATATATATATATATATGTATGTATGTAACTATTACTTACTGTCAATACCACAGCAGCAATAAGCAACATGAGAAGGCCTGTGATTACTCCAGTAATTGCTGTCCAGTCAGGTTTCAGCAGGAGGTCTTGTTTTTGTGCAATGCCCACCTGTACGGCGTATCTGGGTGTCGTAGGGAAGAACGGCCCCTCCTCATAGCACTGTCCTCCCCGTGGCATGACCCTAATGTACTTCAGGAAATTAGCATAAATAGGCAGGTCACGTGTCATCGCATCTGATTTAAATATGCATACTGATTTAAATATGAAGTGTTCTGTCTGTCACACTGAGTCAAAGCTTTGCACCATTTTGCACTTGTATTTGTAGCACACCTGTGTGCAAACTCTGGCACTTATTGCTGTACTCACCTGTTGTCCTGGTTCCCCAGTGGGCCAGCCATGAGTGGAGAGCCGGGCAAGGCAGCTGCCCCACTCCCAGGTGTATCCCACACCACTTCAGCATGCTCATTATAAAAGGAGGGAGCTCAGGGAGGGTGGAGTTGTTCTTCTTTGTGCTCTTTTCTCTTGGCTTTGTGCTCCTGCTGCTGACCCCGAGGACCAGGGTGAGTAAAACCTTGTATACTTTATGTTGGTTGTTGTATTTGTTTTGTTATTTCATTGAATTTGTTTCTGCTTTAACCCATGGGGCTTCTCCCTTTCTCCCCTGGATCCCCTTCAGCTGGGGAGGGGGCATTGGGTGGTAGAACAACTGCTGCAGTTTAGCCCTGGGTACTGGCTCAACATGAACACCCATATAGTGTGATGCATAAAAATGAAAAGATGTTCACTATTACTTTTAAAACTTCCCATGTTTCCCATCATTCATACGGAGCACAAAACACTTTGCTAAGAGGGATGTTGTAAGTGCAAAGACAGGGTTCCCTGGTACCAACCATTTTTTTGTGCCGGTTGCTGCTCAGCCGTAGCACGTAGGTACCGGCGTCCTGGAGCTGGAGGAGGAAGAAGAGGGATTTTTGGGAGGCTTCTCTTACGCCCTCTCTGAGGTGGCGAAGGTCTCCCCAGTCAAATTCCATGTTTGTGTTGTACAGGTTGTTTCTGGGAGCACAAGCACAAAAGTCAGTTCTTGCCACTACGCATTTTGGTGTAAATTTTGCTCATAATTACAGCAGAGATTTACTGAGGACTGGTTGTCGCTCCATACCACTAAATAACTGCCCTGTGCTCTGGAGCTGAAGTAAAAGTGCATTAGCTAAGTAGTTCTGTGTTCAGCATTCGTACTTACATGTCATAAACTGGGTAATGCTCCTTGGAGACAATGAACATGATGGTAACATTAATATTAATGCATGTGGTTGGATTTAAGATGCCAGTAAATGTGATTTTTGATGTGGAGTTTGAAGGTTTTGGGCTCCGTACCCAGGGAGAGCCACGTTCTTCATGGCCAGAGTTAACTGTAAAAGCACAGACCTTGTTAGGTTTGGGTCATTATTGATCATTTTCTGTCTACAGCACAACTACAGGATATAGCATTTCCTTTTCATCTTTATGACTAAGCTTTATATGTGCAAATTTGGTTTCCAAAATAAGGTTTACTGTTAAGACAGCATGCAAACATGGCACTGGATAAGTGGGCACCACATTTTCTTGTCTCTTGTAACAGCTGTGCTGAGGTGCAGCTGTTGAAATCCAGTGACCTTTACAGGGGATCTGTCCCTTTACATTCAGTCACATTTGGCTTGCCTGGAGACTTGAGGCTATCTCTGCAGACACTAAAGAGGGTCTCAAGTCCTGCTCTCCAAGAGGAATGCAGGTGAAAGGAATAATAAGGACATGATGTGACATGCCCAAAGCTAAGGAGAGGTTGGTGTGGATTGGAACTGAAGAACAGAGCTAAGCTATGGATCAGAACTACTAAGACTAAGGAGTGATGTGGGAGGAAATGAGAGAAGCTCAGCTCTGGTAGCTGCTCCTGGGCTCTCTCCTCCCTGCAGGCAATGGTAGGGGGTTAGGGGGCTGCATGCCAGGTCATGGGCACCCCCAGGTGGGGGCAGTCAGCAGTTGTTCCTCATTGCCCTTGGGGAAGGGGCAAAGGGCCAGAGGGAAGCACTCTGCTGGGCTGTGGGTTTGGGCTGTGGCTGCAGAGCTGCTGGCTTGGGCAGAGAAGGTCAAGCTTTTTGTTTGACTTCACTGTGTTTAGTGTGAACAGCTTCTCCTGGAATTTGAAGGTGGTGAGGGCTGAGTTAGCTGTTGTTATTTCCTATTCAGGTCAGCACTGGCAATAGTTGATATGACAAACCACAATTAAATCTTAGAGAATCTGTATTAAACACATGCTTTGGAGCTTAACAGGGAACTTACCTGGAGCTGTTGCTGAAGAAGGCCCATTTTTGTGATGTGATGAAGCCTCGTTTAGCAGGATGAACTTGTGAAATAGTTGTGGGTCAGGATTATACACCCCTAAAAACCCTTCCCCTGAAGTGGTATAAAAAGCATTGGTCACTTCTGGTATTCAGTGTGTTGGACTTTGCTTTTCCTTTTAGTTTAGAGAGTATCAGCTCACCAAAGACCCCAAGTAAGACTTACAAAATAGAAAACCATATACTTTTTAGTACGTTCTTTTTATTCTAAGGCAGTGCTTAAAAATGCTTGGGCCTTACTCAAAGCCTTTAGGGTTTGTTTTGGTGTTGCAACACCTGTTCCTTAAGTAGTAACTGGTTTATCTTGGCTGAAGTCAGTGAGACTCTGCAAAGGTACCATGGGCAAATGATTCTATCCTATAGTTATTACTAAATTTTCACATGGTTGTGCAAATAGTGCTTTTGGCCTTGTTTCTGGAATCCTGGGGGGACAAAAAAAGAAAGTTTTTAGCTACTTCTAATTCTACTTAGTGAAAACACAGGATATAAGCATCAACATTTCTTGTTTGTGTTACAAATATCATGGAAAGGCTTGTTGTGTAAAAAAGCCATTTAATACCCAGATAATACTATAGCTCTGCTTATTCTTTGCCTTACCACTTGTTTTCACGATGTGTGTTGGATGGGTATATTTGCTTTGTTCTGAAGTGCAGATGTTTTTCAAAGAGAAATATGGTCTTGGTAGAACTGTTCTTAATTCTTCTAAGAAAACAGCAGTCTAATAGAAAAAGAATTCAGGATTTTTTTTTCATTAATTTTTCACACAGTTGCAATATAAGACCAAGTACAAAAATACACTATGCATATAACAGTGCCTGGGATTGTTGCTTTCTATAATTTCCTAAGGAAGAAAAGGATGAGGGTTCTCTTTGGTTAAAATATTACTGAAAGCCTAGCAGAAATAGGTAGATTGTGAAAATAACCACAGCTTTTACCTTGCTCCCATTTCTGTAAGTGATGAAAAGCTGAGTGTTGTTCTCTGTACAGGCAATCTGCAGAGCATCTCTTTGTTGTCGTCTGCACTGAGAATCACACACGCTCTCCAGACTCTCAGTTTGACAAATGCAGAGGCCAAGAACCTTGTCATAGCCTTGATAATCTCTGGGGCCAGTGCAAACCTGCAGGAGGGGAAAAAAGGAATAAAATAGCAGTACAAGTAATGTTTCTTAAGTGAGGAGGGGAGTCTGGGCTTCCTATTTCAGGTTGAAGAAGAGGCAAAGCCTCCTGTGCAAGCACTAATAACACTTGGTTGCCATATTGTGCCTTCTGAAGGAAGAGCTCAGGAGTTTGCTTTCAGGGCAGTTTCTGCATGGTCTTTGGATTTAACTAATGCAAAAATTGAACTACCTTCTCTGAGCAATAGTGAAGCCATCCTTTCTTGGTTAAACACTGTCCTTCCTGATTGCGGGAGGCTGAATGTCGACAGACATCATATGCTTGTCTGACGCAGTGTCTCCTGTCACCTAAGGACCTCTGATAACTTGGAGGACATGTGCAGTGAGCATCACGGGGCTGGAAGAAAAAGCAGATATTTATTTAGGAACCTACAGTCTCATGCAGATAATGCTCTGCACCTTGCTGCATTAAACATTGAACCTAATCTGACCCAGAGCAGATGCAACTTTGATGTCCATTCAGTGAAGGGACGGGGATTGATGTAGCCCTGAAGAAACTCAGAGCATAAGTAGAGCTGGTGTCCCCATCCCCCTCCCTGTGGTATGTGTAATTAGAAATGAGGTGTAGGATTGAAGGCTGTCAGTGTAGAAGAGAGAGAGGCTGAACAGAACAGTGCAGGTGAGGTAAGGAGAATGAAGAACCAAGTGTGAAGTAATATTGATGTGTGTAAAGACTGAACAGCTTTCCTGGGACTGCTTCTGTACCTGAAACACCTGCCCTTTCCCAAGACAGATGCAGGTCTGCTGCCCTTCTGCAGGCTGTGCTGCCTCTGAGCCACATGGGAGACATGCCTGTTGGCCGGGCACGGGGTTAAAGAAATCCACTGGGCATGCTGAGCAGCCGTGAGACATCAGGGCTGCTCCTGAGCGAAAAGTTCCCGGGGGACATGGAACGGGCGTGATGCTTCCTTCAGGGCAGAAAAAGCCTTTGAACAACAGCAGAAATTCTTGTCAATGGTTCATAGATTATGTAGGTGTTAGTGTCTTTCCAGTTTAAATATTGTAGCTTATTTATGTCATAACACCTCAATCAGTTAAATGAATCCTGCTTCAACAAAAATATTCCCCCATTTCCATACTGGTTTACTGTGCAGTACAGAGAGGAAGTCTTTTGATATGCAATTCTTATTGTAATATTGAATGCTCTGTACTTGTTGTTTAAGCTTACTTACCTTTTACTCCATCGATTATCTAAGAGCTCCTGTTGCATTCAGCAAAATAAAAGTCTGATTGCATTTTTAGTGAGCAGCATGTGACTGAGAAACACTCTAAAGAAGCTAACAGTCTCTGGTAAATTGTCTACAAGTACCTGCTGGACAAACTGGCAGATTCTGTTCTCTTCTTGTGCAGTTAATTCCACTCAGACAGTCCTCATCGTTTTGTAGTTCCCCATTGTCCCGAGGCAAGCTTAAAAATACAGAGAAAATGAAGAGGAAGAGGGCCATGGCTTTGAGTAGCTTGGATTGCTGAATGTGGGTAACAGACAGGCATAGGAGAGCTTCCCTCTCAGCCACTGAATATTTAATGGTCAGTGAAAGTTAAAACATGCTAATGTATTGCTGTAAAATATTCATGGCAGTTAGTTGAGCTCATTGTGCTCCCCTGCAGAGCACAGAACAGGAGCTGTGCTCTGTCCATCTAAAGAGTGTGTACACGTGAAATGTGACTGTTCCAGCACAGATCAAGTGCTTATTTATCACTAGGGGCAGTTTGCTACTCTGCTTTGTGATCTGGAGTTTTCAGGGTGCTTACAGCAGCCGTGGTTTTTCAAAGTTTATGAAGTTATTTCCCACAAGGGATCTCTGGGCTTTATTTTTGGGATAGGCTGCGTAGTTTCTGATGAGCCTCAAACAAAAACCTGTTAAGGAATTGGTGTTTTTTCAGTGTTTACTATCGAAGATGTAATGCTTCTGCACCCCCTCTCCACTGGCTGGGTGGCAGTGCCTCTTCCCACAGCAGAGGGCAGCCTGGCTCCTGTGCGTGTGTGAGCTCAAGGACAGGAACGAGGTGGTTCCTTCTCATTCAGGCTGGTATAAAATGAGTGGCACTTCTCTCAGTCCGGAGGAGAAAGTGATAAGCTGCTTGATGTCACGTATGAAACAGTTTTTTTCTAGTGCAATGAGATGTAGGTAAAGGGAGTTCATGTCACATCTCACATTGATGGGCATTTGAGGCACTTGTGAAACCTTTGCCCTTGTAATAAAAGGCATCTGTCCCACCCCTCTGCCTGGCTGTGCCATGTGGTGGTGTCCACTAACACAGTTTGGTTCTGAAAGCAGGATTTACTTAGATCTGCATTGCCTGCACTTTAAATTACAGTCCAAAACATTCCCTCTCAGTGGCTGCCTGACGCTGGAAGTGCCTAAGCTCACCCTCTTGTTTGAGTTTGCATTCCCCAAGCAGAGATCTCTGTCTCTGAGCATGCCTGGAATTGCCCCCATTGGAGAAATCCTGTGCATAGGTCCTGCCTAAAACAGCTTGGAATGCAGGAACTAGCTGTGATTCTGCCTCTTCTCCTGTCCCCTGCAGGGCTTTGCTTTGGTGCCTGGTCTCGGAGCACACCTAGTAAATTCTGGTAATTGCCAAATTAAGGGCAGCCATTTCTTCCTCTTTCTTGTAGGCTTGTTTTTTTTTCTTCTTTCTTTTTAATCACAGATAAAGGCAGAGCCATCTGCTAGCCAGCATCCATGGAGCTGGAGCACTCACACAGAAGTGTGCTTTCAATTCCTTTCTTTCCCAGAGAGGTTTCCATCCACATCTCTCACCTCAGGAGTTAGTGCCTTGCTGCCAGTCGGTATCTGAGAGCAGAAGGGGGATGATGAGGAATGAGTGCCTAACCTAGTTGCTCTCTCCAGCTGGAGCTGTGCAGCTCCTAATGCTGCAGCCTGGAGAAAGCAGTGAGAAGTGATGTGGTGCTCAGCTCCTTCCCACCTGCAGCGTAGCTATAGTTCAGCCAGCTGCTACAAGGCTCTGGGTTCCACTGTAAATCGAGAAGTTCTTGTGCTAGAATTTTAATTTATTTTTATTTTTTTCCCCAGGGAAGATTAGGTTGGGTCAGCCTCCCACTCCTGGGGCTGACAGAGTTCAGTGTTTGGGAATGCAACGTGCAGAACACTGTGGAAATGACCCCAGAGATTCCCTGAGGTGCTGGGTTTCATAGGCAAAGAAAATGAGAGGCAGTTAGTAGCTTTCCTTCATATAGGAAGTATTTTCTAGTCATGCATCTGACTGCTGTTTGCTACACAAACCTGTGTCCAGTGGCGATGGGTCTGGAACGAGGAGAGAGCTTGTGATAGTGTTTCCCCCGTGGAGCCTTAGGTTGGTGATTGCTCACTAACCTGTGCAGGTACACAACTTCAAAAAGGAAAAAGCCACAGAACTGGCACACAGTGCTGCTGTCGTTTTCTTGGCAGGGGCTGGAGTTTAATATCCTCATAAAATGTTTTGTGACTGTTGTCAAGACCAAGAATTAGTGCCCAGGTTGTTCTCAAAGGCCTGGTGACCCTTTAGTTGTTACCAATCTTAACTTTTCAGTCCAGCAAAAGGATGGGGAAAAAGAGAGGGAGGCCAAGTGTACAACAAACTCCACTTTTTTCCATCTTCTTCAAAAGTTAACCTGCTCATTTTTTTTCTATTTATTGGATGAATAGCCTCTAAAGGCACCATGTCATTGAACACAGAAATTGGAGGTTTCTTACCTTTTCAAGTAGCTCCTGAAGAGGGCAAAGCAGTCTCTTGGTGGTGTTCTCCAGTATGGAACTCCAGTAAAAGCATCCCTGATGCACATACGGGTTTTTAACTCCTGTAATTATTTTGGTTAGGAGTGCTGTTTCCCCACACACACTGAATTTAATCACTGGTGTTTTCAGTCTGTGCTACACAAGGTTCATGTTACAAACTGCACATTATTCTTAGCTATTTTTCTTCCTGAGCATTGAGGGTTGAGAATTATTTGTTAATTTAATTACAGGGTATCTGAATAAGTAGGCACCAGGGTGTTTGTAAGACCTGTATTTAGCAAGGCAGTCAAGCAAAATTTTGGTCTTATTTCTCTGCAAAATTGAGTAGAGGTTTCTGTGAGAAGGGAAGGCTGTGCTCACGTGGCCACAGGTGGTGTATGTTCTTCTGCAAATATTTGACCAACGTACTCTGTAGTTACACCATGTTGTTATTTTTTTCCACGTCAACTTCATTCTCCAGATAATGTTTACGGTGGCCTTTAACCCTGCTAACGAAGGCCAGTTACCTTTAGATAAATGCTTGGGTTACAATCGTATTGGTTTTCTCAAGAGAAGCTTGGGCAAGTGCTGAAGTAGCTTTGAAGACTTCCAGTGAAAGGCTGGGCTGTGGCAGCTGGCACAGAGCCAAGGTGACCCCGATGGCTTTTGGTGGCGTTATCCCCCAGCCACTCTCGGAGGATTTATTACTCTTGACCTGCAGCTTGATTTGAGCCGTTCCACCTCGCTCCAGGGTGAGGACAGCATGTCGAACTCGGAGTGTTCATCGTGCTCCCTTTTGGTTTCAGAGGTGGCAGGGTTGGGAGGGGAGGGTGACATTCATGTCATAGCCCCTAGCTGAGAGAAAATCCAAAGAATTACAACTAATTCCTGCAGACCTGCTTCCTGTTTGAAGAAGTTGCAACATAAGCAATGGATTTATTTTCCTGTGTTTTGTGTTTGTGGGTTGGGTTTTTTGTTGGGTGTGTTTTGGGTTGTTTTTTTTTTTTTTTTTTTGGTGGGTTGTGTTTTTCTTAGGATGCACTTAATCCCTGCAAGAGAGGAAGGAATCTTTCTTCACGTAAAATACGAGCGTGTGACAGCACAACCTGGAGCTTTGTAGGCTTATTTGTCATCTTCAGAAAAACAAACACCACCCATTAAATTGGAGTGCTGAAAGTGATCCAACACGTGGAAGAGTCTCACGTTATTTTTCTTCCTCTTTCCATGCCACCTCTGATTTATTTCTCTTTATTCTTCACTGTTTACTGCTCTTCTAGTTTATTCATATTGGGGAATCAAACCAACAGAAGGCTTCTGGCACTTGGGGACTCCATTGCTGTGTTGGAAAACAAAAAACCTGAAGACTGGTTATTCTGAGATAATCCTGAAAATCCACCTGTAGCATAATTTGAATTTAAACAGATGCAGATACAGGCCAAAGAAAGCTCAGATATTTTTCAAGTCCCAGGGACAATGCAGAGACTGGAAGTTGCTGGGGTTTTTTGCTTTGACTTCGTAGCTGTGGTTTTTGCAATAGCAATGTTTTATACCTAGATGCATTAAAACCTTGGAGGATATGAATTAGCATCTCTGCAGCTGAGCTCTGATTCTGGGAGAGGAGGTAGTGTGGGGAGTATAGCAGTGCCTGGCTTCTGCTTCCTCAGGGAATTAAACCCCAGAGTTTTATTTAATCTGTAAGAGAATGTAGCTGAGGTTTTTGTTTTACAATAGGCAAGTATTTTGTTGGAAATAGCCTGCTGGGAACATAAAAAATAAAAATCCAGCATTAAAATGACCTCTATTACGTACATCAGTGTCATCAAGATGAACTTTAATAGTGTACATGCTTCACCTCAGCAAACACTCTGTTTGGCTGTGAACTCCAGCTGCTGGGTTCTGCAGAAGCTTATCTTTTCTATATCAGAAAAGGGATTGCCTTTGCGTGTGAGTAATAATTCCAGTGAAATGGAAAGGCTGTGTTAACTAGGAGTCAAAACCTGTACACCTGGAAGCATTAGAAAATGAAATCTGAAACTGTCCAACTACTTCAAGTCCTAGTAGATTAATTTCTGTTCACTGGTATTTCCTAGAGTTTTTCTAGCAGGCAGATATTTCTTGCTTAATTGAAACGTGATTTCGTCAGAGCCTGAGAAGAGCTGTAGGCACACCTTTTGGTCCTGCTCTCTAAAGAAGCTCTATGGAAGGAGGAGAAAAGGAGGTGTAAGAGTCCGGTGAAGAAAATGAAAACTGAAGTTTTAAGGGGGCCGTGCTCTGTGAACTCTCAAACACTCTGTTGAGCCTCAGATTTTGTGAGGGTGGAAATCTCTGTTGGGCTTTGTTACACCTTTGAAGGCAGGCTGTTGTGTGTTTCTGCGCCGCTAGCGACCAATTAGCTGTGAATTCCTTTCTAGAAGTAATTGCGAAGGCTTCGAAAACAGGTTACTCATCAGTAGCAAAGAGATCCAGAGGGTTTTATTTAAAACAAAGCAAACCCAAGCCAGCCTTAGTGTTTAATCTGCCACTAGATTTTTGTATTAATTCATGCTGTGTGCTTTCCTTTAGATCTGAAGTGAATATTCTGGGCTACCCAGTAACCCTCTGGTTACTGAGGTAGCAGTGTTATGATTTCTGTGTGTGCTTACCACACCACACACATTTCAGTATTTGTGTTCGGAGATCTTGTTAGGCTCAAAAACCCCTGAGACTTCTGTAAACTTATTTGGCTAGTGATGATAGGTAGAGATAACAAACAGAGATAATTAAGAGCTGGGACCTACCCAGACAGGCTTCTCATGGGTGTAGCAGTGAAGTATGGCCAAGCATGGAGCAGAGGAGTGCCTGGGGCCTTCCTGGAATCAACTGGTTAACAACATCTTGGGTTCTTATACCTGAGAAGTGATGTTTTAGCCACTGGGGCTTAAACGGCGCTGCGAAGCCAAGTGAACCCCAAAACTGCACCACTGAAGTAAAGGTGAAGTGGGTTCAAAGCAGATGACAAAAAAATTGTAACCTGAGAACCCAAGGAAGAAGGAATAAGCATTGTTTCCTGGGCATCACAGGAAGCTCAACAAGATCTCCCTTCCCCCACCATCTTTCTTCAGGAAAAACATTTCCTGATAATCTCAGTTTAAACTCCTTCCTCCTCCTCGAAACCATCTGGAGTGAGGGATGGGGCAAAAAGACAGGAAAATGATGGTGTGATACTTCGGGGCAGAGGTGCCATGTGCCCAGGGCAAGTAGGGATGCCTGGAACTCCAGCCCACTGAGACTGTCTCAAGACAGAAGGGACTTCTTCAGGGCTGATCCTGCAGCTTCCAGCTGTGAAGCTGCATAGAATGCTTATCCTTAGGAGAAGTGAAACTTCTGGTAAACAGAGTGATGAAGCACGCAGCAACATTGAACTGCAGCTCCCAGCTTGTGTGTGTGTGGCTGGGGCAGTCTGGGTCACAGGGATGGCTGCAGCTCGAGAGCTCTGCTCTCCAGGTTGAGTAGGAGCCACTGTCCTGTCCTCTTTCCTTGCCTATCCCCACCATGATCCCTCTTCAAAGTGCTTGAGACACTCAACTTCTCGGTTGTTGGGACGACCTTCTCTAACTTCATTTCATCTGTCCTGTTCAGCACAGCTGCAGAAACATGTTTTAAATTGAATCATTTGGTTTCCAAGTTTCTCTAGCCACAAAGAAAGCAGGAAAAATAAAACTGGATGGGTGAGACTGTTTTAAAAGAATCTGAATCAGCCAAGAGCTCAGCCTCTCCCTCTTGCTTGGCTCAGAAACTTGGCTCCTCCAGCTCTGCTTGCAGCTCAGCCTGGTTGTCATCACGTGGAGAGAGATGTGGAGTTATGGGAAACGGGATGCAGACTGGTGCAGAGGAAATGTCAATGTTCCTTGGTGAATGGCAGCTGCTGATCCATACTTGCAAAAGGGCTGTGGAGGGTTTTCTTCAGTGTCCAGCCTCGCCCCAACATTTTTCTTGGTTCCTTATCTGAAAGATTGAATTCTTTTTGTTTGTGTGTTAGGAGTTATTTTAAATGTAATTTATTTTCTTGTGTTTTACTTGCAGTCAGAGCATTGCTCTCTGCTTAACATCTGTTTCAGTGGGCAACAGTTCATGTGCTTCTCAGCTACGTTTTTGGGATCTGGGAGATGATGGCTTGTGAAAGCAAAATCCAGCAGCCTTTGATGCAATAATTGTGGATGTGCAGCAAGGTGTGATTTCAAGGACAGATTTTGGAGGACAAAAACGAAAGAGGAGGTGGATTTTCTGCTGTGGTTAAGTCTTGATGTGGTACCAGCCAGGGGTGACAGGGTTGGAAAGCAGTTGGAACCCTCCAGATTGGGATACACCCTTCTGCCAAAAAATTTGGGTCCTGTTGTTCCATTTGGCAGAAATAGTGGGGAAAGGAGAATGCTGGGGCAGTTCTGCCATCCCTGCCTGCTGAAAGCAGCTCCCAGAGGAGCTGTGTAAGTCACCTTCCAAAGTGAATGGTTTGTAACAGGCTCTCTTGCTGCCTGCAGAATTTGATGACACTGAAAATCTGGACCAGAATCTCTCTGCTCTTATTCTTGTGTTGTTTCTATTATTTTATGTAACACCTAGAAGAGCTTCCATGTGTCTGCCATGCAGTTTCGTGTTAATCCATAAAACACCTTCCCTTATATTTTCATCTTTTACAATGCTATTTGTTGGCACTGTAATTTATTTTGTTTCACAGATGCAGATGAGCTGCTAGGTGGCAACACTAGGGCTTTGTTTTTCACAGCATTCTATAGTAGACTACACTAAGTAGTTGTGTTGCTGATAACTTCTGAAAGCTGGTGGAAACACGTGTGTGTGCACCAGAAAAGCTGTTCAGTAGAGCTCAATGACTTAGCACTGAAGGCTTTTGTGCTCTGAACTTTCTGCACTTGTGACTCTGTAATAGCAGCATCCAAGCATCTGTGACAATGTCTTGTTTCCCTCTGGAACCTTAAGATGTTGGGTTTCGTAGGAGAAAGATCTAATATTGAGCCAAAGCCCTGGTGAGGTAACACCTAGGATAGAGTTCCTGTTCCCTTGCCTCGGGCTGTTTTAACAGATCTATTTGTTTATCCCCTTGCTGTAACTTGCAACTTGTCTTCTGGGTAACTTCAGCTTTTAGGGCTCTGGCTCAGATGCTTATTTTCACCCAACTCTGAATGGAAAGATTTAGTGAGGAAAGCCTAGAAAACTGGGATGAATATTGTAGGATTCTGTATATCCATTGAAGACCACAGTTGCTCTGTCATTCACTTTATGTACAGGGTCTGTGGCCTTGTGACTGTCACTGATTGTAAATATGTGCCATGTCCATCAGAGAGCCCTGGCAGGAAGATGAAGCTTCCATCCATGCCACGGCCTTCTTCAAGATGTTACAGATCTGCACCATTTATCTCATGAGTTTCCTCTTTCCTGATCAGGAGCATCCCTGAGAACTGCTGCAAGCACTGAATCTGATCTATTTATATATTTTTATCGTTCTTTGAATTGCTACTGATTCAGTGGCAAAAGCTCTTAGATTGCTCTTAAAAATAATTATGCATGCCAACGTTCATGTATCTTCAAAAGAGCAGGGAACCTACGTAACCATGTAAGCCAGTGAAGCACACTCATTTTGTAATACAGGGGAAGAAGGAATGCAGCTCCTCTAAGTATGGCCTGTTCCACAGTTCAAAAGCATGACTGCAGCTTGTGGGAGCACATGTGATGTAGTTGAGAATGAGTTAGCTGTAGGAGTCATACCACAAACACTGGCCTGGCTGTCGGAACTGGTACTTGGCTGGTAGAAGCACCGTGCTTGGTCCCAGGCGTGCACATTGAACTCATCCTGCATGAGCCTATAGCTCCTGCTTAGAGGTAGTGGGTTAATAAATGTACCTTGAAAAGAAGGAGGGTTTTTTTAGCCTTTTTTTTTTTTTTAAATAAATCACCTTCCCCCAGCTTTCTGCAGTAATGCTGGTGCTTCTGCACAGGCACCACTCTACTCCTAAAAACCAAAACAACAGACCCTTACATATGTGTCAGCTGTTAAAGTCTGCTTAACTTGCTCTTTTCACGGCAGTCACTTCTGTTGTGAGTCTAGAATGGCTGTACCAGTGCATAAAACCCAAGAATTTACATACTGCAGGAAATAATATATTTATTGACAGGAAGGAACAATGAAACAACATAAAGCATACCTACTAATGTGAATGCAATTACTGTCTAACTGTTGTAGAATATATTTTACAAGCTAGTTCAGTTTTGAGTATATTTAATGAATGACATGCTAATAGCTTCAGGCTCCTGTCGTTTCACCTGAATGGTTTCCACGTGGCTAAAAACTTGATTAATATTGTATTCTCATACAACAGCTTTCTATACTTTTTTGAAGATATCCTGTAAGTAAATTAGTTTTTCTTCACTGAGAATGCTTGTTGATGCACTTCTCTGTTCACCACCCTGCTGCATTCTTGGTGCTGGACGTGATGCAGAATTTCTTGGTCAGTTTTCAGTGAAAATAAGGAGACTTTAATTTCACTGGGTGTTGGGTCTGATCCTTAAATCACACGAATGGAAGCTGAGCAACCTCTAAGTTCCTCAGGAATTCTCTTCAAATGTATAAGAAGTTCTGTGAGCACAGGTGAGATTGGTGATGGGGGGACAGAGAAAAATATTCAGAGGAAAATTTTGTATTACCAAGGACAAAAAGGGGAAAAAGAAAATGCTTCACGTGGTTAAACCATGAGGGACAGCTATTGAAGGAGATGGGTGAACATTCTGTAGTGTTATACAGCTCATGTGAATAACTATTTATTTCATAAAATACTTCAAAATTAAGTATTATGTTTTGTTCAGACTAGAAAAATACAGAAGAGTACAATTCAGCTATTCAGGGCATAAGAAACATAGGCTATGACCCAAATCCCAGTGGAATTAACTTAAACACTGTTATTTCTCAGTAATACTTAATTTACCTTGTGCGAGATAGCTCTTGGAGCTTAACACTTAAGGATATCCAATAAGAGGAGAGGAACCTTTTTAACAAGAAGAAAATACCAAGGGTTCATTAAAAAAAAAAATATTCCCCAAACATGCTGAGTACTTAATACTGGATCCTGCAGCAGTTGCACGTGGGAAATCTCCCGTTTATTCCCACAGGAGGCACACACGTGTCACTTGCTGGATCAGTGGTGGTGTAGGGTGTGTAAATGTAGACTGCTCCATATGTAGCAAACAGGGAAGTTTCATAGAAACCAGCTGATTCACAATCAGAAGCTAAAATGTGAGATATTAAGTCTGGGAAGAGATTTATTTTTTAAAAATTGATTTATAGGGATGCTACTGAATACTTGGATATCTGGCAGCACAGACTCATTTAAGCTCCTTGTTATCGTTCTAAC
Organism: Podargus strigoides; assembly: GCA_028020825.1. Classification (NCBI taxonomy): domain Eukaryota; kingdom Metazoa; phylum Chordata; class Aves; order Caprimulgiformes; family Podargidae; genus Podargus; species Podargus strigoides. The sequence goes on from CM051646.1 coordinate 1,835,476, forward strand.
TTGCAAAATTGCTTAGTATAAAAAATGATCCTTGTGAAGTGTTGTTATATACTTAAATTTTATGAAGGTATATTCCTCTGGTAGATCACCCAGAGTGAAAGGAACTGATTCAAAACACTTTCTGTCCCAGACTTCACCTACAGTCCATTATTGGTGGCAAATTCTGATTGCATAAATAAAAAGCTCGATTTTTTTTTAATTTTTTTTTTGTTGAAAAAACTTGCTCAGTAACAGTGTATGGGTATGTTTTATTTTGGAGGGGTTTCCTTTTTTTTCCAGTGGTACTACCTTAAAGTGTGACAACTCCAGCCTTGGGCAAATTCAGAGCCAGGCTGCAGAAAGTATTAAATATAGCCCATCAGATCCTGATAGCTCATGTGTAAAGTCATATATTGCCTGGGATTTTTCTTAAGCTAGGCACCTGCATTAAAAAAATGACAGAGCTTCAGAATGTAAACCACCTAGAGCTGAAACAGACTTCAAACCAGAAATACAAGTGCTCAGCTTTGTGAGAAAATTAAGTTCTATTCGTTTACTGCAGCATCTAGCACTGAATGCCTAATACTGTTGAAATCTGGCTCAAAGGTTTTCCATGTTTGCTCTAATTCTGGGTACTGAGGAGATATTTTCAACAGTCAGTTCAAGCTGTAATACATTTGAAGACTTCTACTGTCTGTTCTCTGTCTATTCTTCAGCAACAGTTGCAGCACACGGGCCATGAGATGCAATAATGAGCCTTATCAGCATTTCCCTGGAAAGCAATAAACCAACAAGAATTCAGCTTAATGTACGTGCCAAGTGTTCCTTCTAATGCCACATATTTATTGCCCTATTTTCTACTTGGTTTTGGATGGGTGAGGAGTTTTGATTTTGATTTGAAAAGAGATTCTGTGCTGAACTTAATCTGAAATCTGTTGTAAGTCACTGGGCATCTTTGCCATCAGTTCCATGTGAGCTGATGATTAATTTTTGTATAGCAATACAGGGAAGGTACTGGAGCTAGCCACTGCATTACAGCTGTTGAGTTACAAAGACCTCAACTAGGTAAAATCAGTTTCCTACCACCAAATACCTTTAAGAATGATGTCAAAGAGGTCCGAAGATGACTTGGAAATAAGTTCAGAAAAGTTATCTGGTGATGAAGGACTGGGCATTCTTCTTGGAGTATCCAGCAAACTGTAACTCTAAACAGATGAAGAAACCAGAACAATAAATTTCCAGCATTAACAGTGATTCAGTTTTGTGTCAAGAACTTGTACTGGTTTTGACATGCAAAGCCTAGATTCTTCCCCTCACCCTAAGACTGGAGATGTTTAATAGGTCAGTCAGTAATGAACTGCATTGGAATTATTTTTTTCTACTATGTTTTATCTCCTACAGAGCATAACTGTTACAAAGACAGGTTCCTAAATGACTTGAAATATGGCTTTAATTGTGTATTTCTAATGGAAATCTTATTGTATTATTGGTTTCTGTACATGTGCACTGGTGGGAACTCTTATCTGACAGACAAAAAAGACCACAGAAAAGGTAAAAGGGCTATAACTTTTAAGCACTATTTGCTTAATCTTGGACAAGAATACCGTAATCTATGGCAGATATTGTAGTATTTCTATAGAGCAGAATTTCACCCTAGAAATTTAAACCCATTAGGCACTCAAGCTTCTGCTTTTCACTGTTGGCATCTTGTTTCCTACCCAAAAAAATAGATGCTGATACCCACTGGACACTCTGATTATTTTTTTGGCCCAGAAATACAGATTTGGAGTTGTTTTGGTGTTGAATGTGTGTGCTAAGGGACAGAGAAAATGAACTCTCTTAAGAAGCTGGTGAAGGTAACTGAATCAAGTGGCAATACTTGGGTCTGTAGCTTTCCTTTATCAGCAGAGGGAGAATTCTCTTGGTGTTGCTTCAGAGATACCTCTGTCTGGCTTGGTGTGCTGTAAAATGTTGGAAATGAAGGCGTTGTTGCTAGGAGGAGCTTGGGTTGGGGATAGGTGTGAGCAGTATGCTGACAGCACCTGCATGCAACTGGTCTGCTCTGAATTATAGCAAATATAGCAGTCCCTAGACCTGGGATGGGACAGAGTGTGGTAAGACATTGTACAGTGCTTTTTCCCTGAAAAGGGGATTTTTCTGCCCTCTGCAAGCTAGGGCAAGGCTGGGAGCATCATTACTGAGTTTACAAGATGGTAGGACTTACACTACTGCATTTAGTTTCTTGGGGATGAATGCTGGAGCCTGTGTAGAAGTAGCTATAGATAGTTACCTCTTGAGGAACATTCTGTCCCTTAGGTTTATGAGTCTGAAGCAAACACATGAGTTCTGTGTTCTCCTCAATTTTTAAACAGGTAGTGGTAATTTGATGTGAATTTAGTACCTGCAAATGACAGTGAAACCTGTGACTGCAAAAGAATAAGAAAACCTAAGGCTGCAGTGAACAGCCTGCTGCTGGTCCTCACCTGCAACTCAGGCTTTCCTCCCATTTGTAATAAGCAGTTAATTCCCTCAAGAATTTGATCTTTACGTAGTCTGAGAAACCTTCCCATATCAGTGTCCATGTCAGTTTTTTGAGATTCCATAACTAAGGCAGTGTGGGCAAGAGCAGCACAGTGCAGTGGTGTTAAACCTGGACAGAACAGAGCACAGAAAAGTCAAATCCAGTGCTTGGAGTAAACCATGTCAAGGGCATAGTAAGACTGACTGCCTTTCCTCCTAGACCTCTTAGTTTTAAACATGAAATGGAACATTTGTTAGCCTAGATACAATCTGTAGTCTGAAACTTTTGGAGTCTGTACTAAGTATGTGTGCAGTTAAGCTTTTCTCCTTACCATAATGGTCAGTCAGGTTCACTTCCACACACACACCGTTGTTTTTGCAATTTTTTAAAACCTGAAATGAAGAAGATTGAGAAAAGCCCTCATTTTTGGGCAGTGCCAAAATGCCCCCTCCTCCCCCAGCTCCATCTTACTTTAACCACATCAGACCAAAGCTAATTTTTGGCTACAGAAAACCTTTTTGTACTTTAAACAGAGGAATGTGCATTTGTTGTCTTTGCTCGACCTTTGCATGTGTCTTTGTACAACAAAAATGACCAGCTTACCTCTAAAACTCTCAAATACCCATTCTCTGCACACAGGTGGAGAGGAGTTTTCCCCAGACTGTCCTGTTCATTGACATTAGCTCCTAGGGATATCAGGTCACTCACCATCAGGTGCTGATTCTTTTCTGCAGCAAGATGTAATGCAGTCTAAGAAGAGAAGAATGGGAGAGGCTTGTTGTGAAAGGCAAAAATAGTTTTAGAACAGTGGTGCATAGAGAGTGAGGTGGGGATTTGGGACTCTGGGTTCTGTTCACAGTTCCATGCTCATCACTTCCTCCCTGTTCCTGTTTTCCCTTCTTTGCAAGGACAGTAGCCACACCTTGTCCAACAGGATGCTTGGCTGGGGTTTGAAAGATGTTTGCATGTGATAGAAAACGACCCTGTTCTTGGCAAGTTCGCATCCTACCCGTTTCTCTGCATCCTTCTCATTGATCTTATTTAGGGATGCAAATCTCTGTGCAAGCGCATAAGTCAGAGCTCTTCTTCCCTGAGCAACAGCCTTGTGCAGCAGCCTGGAATGGAACACAGATTAAAGCCATTAGAAGATAAAGCAGTGGTTCAAATACCCAAAAGTAACAGTGAGAATGTATTTTAAAGCATGGAACGATAAGGATTACAAACACTGTAGCCTTGGGATATTTAAGCATTTAATTTATTTAGTCTCTGTATTAATAATGGAGTTGCTGATTTTGTCTGTCAAGATGTCCTGGTCCTCTCTTCTTGCTGTTGTGCCATTCCTCTCCAGGAGCTGCTCCATGAGTCCTCTTTGTAAACAATCTCTGTTTCCTCCTCCTTTTTTAAAGCATCCTTCAGTACAGGGAAAAGATTGTAAGATATCTAAAAATCTAGAGAGGGGAAACTCTCTTGCACTTAAAAGAAAAGGAGTATTTCCAGACTGAGCTCTCTTCCTCCCCAGGACTGAATTACAATTTCTTCTGTGCATTCAGCCTCCCTGAACTACTCAAAATAGTACAAGTGTTTCTCCTGAATTTCATCCTGAAAGACTTATTTTTTTCCTGTAAACTTGGGCATCTCTTCCTTCCCTCCTGGAGGAAAAAAAATAAGGCAGGCATTGATTTTATTTATTTATTCATTTCCCCCTTGTCTTGTAGCATGATATCCTTGAAGATATCTGAATAACTGAGACTGATTGCTGTTTCTGGTCTGGTTTTGTGTGCGAGTTCTTGACACAGTAACTAATATTGTTCACCATACAGTAGAACTCAGAGTTAACTTATTTGGTGTGTTGTCCTGCCTTCATGTGTTCTCTTAAGCATGCAATCTGATATTTAAATACTTCATAGAGAAAAGTAGAAATTTTAGCTTGTGAATTTGACATAAACATGGTGGTAGAAATGTCTTAATTTCTTAATTGTGATTAATTTTGTGTGATATTTTTTTCTGTATTGTTTAAAACTATGCAGGAAATAGGGTAGTGGGTGGCTTATGGTAACTCTTATTGCTGAAAAGTGAAGTCTGTGATTTTATTACTGCACTGAAAATCATTATTCTGAATGGAAGGTGGTACTGCATGGAAGAGGACAGTGCTGTGTTCAGCTTCCCCTGTGTGCATTGTAAATACTTGATCCTGGGAGCAGGGCTGTCTGTGTGAACAGGAATTAATCTCTTTCCCACCAGGACTAGGACAGTTGGTGAGTTATGTCCTGCTTTCTGTCAATCTGATTTGATACCATCTTCCCCAAGCTAGCTGAACTGTATGGAACCAAGTAGGAGATTTAATTATTTCCTTACAAATGGCTGTTTTCTCTACGAGCATGCCATTCTAAGGCAAATGGGATCAGTAAAACCTTTTGCTTTCATTTCTTCTCTACCAAAACAACCACTCCCAGTTCTTTGGAAGTGTATGCTCTAGACTAGCAGCATATGTATGTTTTGGTGTAATCCTCCCACCCATTTTTATTACCAACTAATAGTGCAAGTAATTATCCTGAGAGTGTCTGCAGCATGGAAAAGATCTCTTTTGCATATCTTTTTTTTTTTTCCCTTTCAGTAGCAATTACTTGTTTTGCTTGATTTTAATTTTCTAGTGAATACCTACATGTACAACTGGGTCCTTAATATTGTTAACACTCTGAGTTTGTCCTGATGTGAGCTGTATTTGGCAATACTACTGCAAATATGGAATCTTTCTGGTTTTACTGTCTACTTAAAGATGTGTACTGAGTCAGGTTTGCTCTTCTCATTAATCAAGGAAGCCTTTGCTATAGAGGTGCCCAGAACTAGCAGTTGAAGTTAGAGCAAAGCTTTGGGACAAGTGATGCCACAGGAAATCAGTATATTTCAATGGAAAAATTGGAGACCTGTTGCCATGCTCGTCAGGTGCAAGCAGTTTGTCCACTGGGATGTTTCTCAGTAAACTTTCTTCCCTGTGTAGCTGGAACTGGAAGAAAGAGACGGCAGAGAGATCCTGCTGTGTGAAAGAAATTGGGGTTGACTTCAAACGTCCCTCGGTGTCTGGAGAGCCTGTGTCAGCTTCCAGAAGCCCCTCTGAACAGCCTCCCGATGGGTGTGGGGATGTGGTGTGTGAAGAATGCCTTGGGAAGCCTTTCTGGGTACTTGTACACGCATCCTGTATCCACCAGCTACTCTCTTTCTCACTTGTCCGTGAGTATATTCCCCGTGAGTTGGGCTCTTGCGTGTTTTTCTGATCATCACGAAAAGAAGTCTCTACCTCTCCCCGCAGTACCGAGTTGAAATCTTTCAGACAGCAGTATGAACGCAACTTGGTGAAGCTGTGGCATCTCTCCTGCAGGCCACCAGCTGCCTGCTTGCTTCCCCCACTTTCCCACCGAGAGGCTTGCAGATCTGTGGAGGAGCCCTGCCAAAAGCCCTCTGGCACAGAATGCAGAGTCTCCTTCTTCAACTGGCTTTTGTTCAAGTCTTCCTGCAGTACCTCCACCAGGATATCGAGGTCCTCTAAGCCCTTCAGCGTTTGCCCAACGCTCTGCTTGCTCTGAAACAGCAACAAGAACGGGGAGGGTGGAAGATGGGGGAGGGAAATCAGACATGAAGTGTCCTGTTCTCACTCAGTGATATAACATGAAATATGCCTGAGGAGGCTGGCAGCACAGAGTTGAAGGTGTTATGCATACCTGTCTAAGCTGTTTCTCTGTATAAGGGTGAACTCTTCTCTTTTCTGTTGGAAAGGAAGAAATAAGCTATATTGAGCTGGGGGGGAGGCACATACAGAAGATATTCTCATCAGAAATATTGTCCCAGATAACAGACAACACATACATGGTGGTGATGCACAGCTGGTCTGCTCCTGTAATTTAAGGAGAGCTGGGAACCAGCATGGGTCACCAACCATGGGAGAGAAGTGGTCCAGCTCTTTGGGTACCTAACAGCGATGATCCTCCTAGAAAAGGAGGCTCTGTTATGAAGAGAGCAGTTTCCTAACCTGTTTTTCCTGAAGATCCTTTGGTTACCATCTTCATTAATGAAGCATCCTGAGGAGACAAAAACACCCAACTCAATTGGAGATGCTTGCACATGAGAGAAGATGAAACAGTGGCAAATATTGAAACACGAACCAAGTAAATCGTGTCCTGCACTATGTGCTTTGCACAGCAGAGACTGCAGGTGAATAAATGCCAGGAGTGAGTAATTCATGACAGCCTTCTGAAGATGTTTATGACAGACCAGGTATCTGGGAGTCTCCTGGCTTCTTGGGCTGTTTTTGCAGGTTATTCAGAAATCTGGGTTGCTAAATTGTTACTGGTTCTTTGGCCATTTTTTTGCTTGATTGCATGATGTAGAGTATCCAGGGCAAAAATAGGTTCTTGCTGCTACTGTCCTAGAAATGTTCCTATCACAGGTCCTCAGCCTGTTTAAAATTTAGTATATTCTCCACCTTCATCACACATGAATTGTGTGGATGGAAGAGGCAGCAGCTGTAGGTGTAACCTCTCCAGAACACTGGCAGAGTGGGAGTGTGATGTGCATGCACCAGGATGCTGTGCCTCTGGGAACAACCTTTCCAAACTCAGGAAGAGTCCTCACCTTGCTGTGAGCTGGGTCCAGGCCTTGGGAAAGCCGAATTTTTCTCAGTAATTCCCGTACTGGCATCTTTACTCTCACACCCATGTAGCGCTTCTGAGGGGGATCAGAGCTAAGTCCAGACTCTGGAAAAGTCATAATGTGATGCTTAAAGTAACGTAATTTTCTGAGCTGTTATAGAATAGTGGGAGGATGAGGTCACTCTGAGGCAGCCTGTGATTCTGATGTTCCTCATCAGTTGTGGTAACTTCCACATCACCTTACATGTCCTGGCTTACTTCCTGCTTAACAATTACTTCAATGCAATGTTTCTCAGGCTACAACAGACTGTGAGGCCTCACAAAGGGAATTGTTTTCTTAAGAAACAAAACAAGAGCAAACCCCAAAGCTGGCTGTGGGATCTCCAATCTGAGGGCATAAGCAGAGAGATGAGTTAACCTGCATATTACTGTATAAAGGCCATTGTCCAACTTCAGTGTGCAGGGACAGTCCTCTACCTTCACTCAAAATTGAGAAAGACTGTCCTGAGTGTAAATGTGCCACTGAAGCTGGAAAGAGGGCAATAGGGGCAGGGTAGCAATGCATAATTTGGAAGGATGGTTGGGAAAAAAGAAGGAAAAGAAGTCACATGTTTCAGGTTTAGAGTTTTCAGTGGTGCAGAAATGAACGTGCTGTCTTGAGGCTTGGCCTTGGGCAGTTTTTCTTGGTGCTCTTCAGCTCAGAGGTGCCATACTCAGAGCACATGATTGCTTTGGGGGAATAGGTCAGCACTGTTTAGATTACTGCATCTCTTATTTATGTTCTAATTTTCATCCGTTGCAGTAAATCTGTCTTTGCACTTTCTCGTCCTGTGGTTTGTTATATTGGAACAATAAGGAATTGTTTCAGAAATGAGATAGTGATCCTATGCCTGATGTCTTTCTCCAATGGTTCTTGGTGTGTTTGGAAGTCAATGTTGTGTGATTCAAAGGGAAGCAGTGATTTTCTGTAGTGCAATGAAATAGTTATTTGAGAATAAATGTAGTTGTCCAAACAAGCTTGTCTTCATCAAAACAAGCTGCTCTGCAATTGTTTGTGTTAGGTCTTCTTGCATCTTGTATCCCCAAACTTGAAAGACTTGCCCAGATTAGGAGCTTAAATGCATTGCTTTTGAAATACCTTTTATGTAACACTGTGCTGCACCACCCCCCTTGAGAATGATCTTCATATAGAATGCATTCAGTAACAGCTATTGCCATTAAACAACAGCTTTACTGCATTAGTTCAGGGGCTTCCCAAGTGGTTAACACACAAAATACACCAAGTAGAAGGCCACTGTTCCAAAGAAGGCCAAGTGTTGGGAGTTAGTGTGGGCTGCTGAGAGTAGGGAGTCATCCAGCAGTGATGCTTGCTGGAGCAGGGAGAAGCTTCTCCTCCTAGCACAGCTCATGGCATGAGGAATGGAAACAGCACTTGTGATTAAAAACAGCATCCTACAATGGAAAAGGCAGCTTGGGCAAGCAGTTCCTATCACAGGAGCAGTCAGCATTAAGTACAACATGAGGTGCCTGCACCAATATTCCTTCTTGGCCAAAATCTCTGTGTGTGCTCTGGGGCAGCTGGAGTCTGGCTGGCTTAGTCCTGTGGGAGTCTAACATGGGAATGGTGCACCTCCAAACTTGGGATGGCTCAGAGCAGGCAATATTGGGATGGAAAGCAGCCACACAAGATGTGGTTTCTAGTTGTGTGATATTGTTCCCTTTCCCTGCTCCAGGCAATGACTGGAGGGTGTTGAATCCCAAGCAGCAAATGGGGCATTTTGAGTGTATATTGAATTGTTGTTTTGTGCATTTCTGAACATTTAACTTGTCACTGAATAATTAAAACATTAGGACCTCAAATAACACAATTTATTTCTCAGAGTGCTCTAGAAATGGGAATGATTCCTTTTTTTAGACTGGTGTTTTGATGGTGAATTATTTACTCTTTGTAGAGTATTTTAAAGGCCTCTCTGAAGAGTTTTATTAACAAAAAAATCCCCAAATTGCTAATATATTTTTACCTTTCAAGCTATTTCACAGTAAAAATGCTACATAATGGATCAGATTACATGCCCAGATGTATCCTTGAGATTGAAGAAGTTCAGCAAAGGCAATGATTCACCAAACACACTTTCATATGACTTTGTAATGTTAATAACTCGGGTCATACCTGTTACCTTGCTGTTAGATTCAGAACAAGACTTGCAATTCAGAATGTAAATAAATGGCAAAATGCTAGATAGACAGCAATGATGGAATATTGAGCATCCTTCACAAAAAAGAGTAATTTGACTTCAGCAGAAGACCACAACAAAATTAAACCAAGACAGGAGTAGGAGAGCGTGCCGTACATCTTAGAAATTACTGCCACAGAGCTTAATATGTGCTGCTGTTAGTGCAGCTCTGTGCTGGCACAAAAGGAGCTGCAAGTCAATGTCCTTTATCTGCAAAAGCAGCATAATAGTGTTGCATGAAATAGAAACTGTGAATAAAGATTTGATCTTACCAGTGGGAGCAGACATCTCTTGAGGTTTACGTGGAGGAGGAGGGTAGATCTTGGGACTCGCAACATTAAGTTCAGTTAATCCAGAGTCTGGCAGTGATGGGCTCTGTTGAAAATAGCTTTTGGGACTGGCAGTTTCTCCAGGCAGTGGAGATCCCTGGCCTGGACTATAGCCACAGATTTCATTTTCACTGATGTTTTGATTGCCCAGTAGTTCAGGACTCACACAGACTGTCTGCAACATCACCACTGTGTGCGTAGGAAAAGATGAAAAAGAAAAGGGGAAGAAAAAAAAAATCTTATTCAGTTGTGTTTAAAAAAACCAAAAACCAAACACAACAAAAACCCAAACCCAATCCAGTTTCACATTGAGAACATGGTAATTGTATTTAATTCTCCAATGCAATTAGCCACTATGAGCTGGGTCCAGCTTCCCTCTTCTCTTTCTAGCAGCAAGTTACAGCAGTTGCAGAAGAAAAGCTGCTGGAATCCCAACAGCTTTTGAGAGTTTCTTGGCTGCAGTTCTCCCTCTCTTTGTACTCAGGTACGGCTTGAAGGACGTCAGCCTGGGAAGGCCCCACCCTCTTTCCTAACAATCTGCAGCAGCTGATGAAGAAATGACTTTTCCCAAGAAGAGACTGAATACAAGCGAAAAAATATTCTTCCTTAAGGATGAAACAGAAAAATTGTACTCTAATTGATTTACTGCAAATAGGGAAAAGTAATCTCTGACTTAGGCTCGTCAGGGTTGTGCAAACAAGTAACTGACCAAATGACTTGTAAACTCTTCTCTCAAACAAAGATAGGTTTTCCAGGGCTGTGTAACAGGACCTACTGCTCACATCCTTCATGAAGCAGAAATAGATAATCTTCCCTTAAACATGAAATTTCAGCAAAGGCATCCCCTGCAAGCTGCATAGCACATCTCTCTCCTCACAGATCCAAAGCTATGTGCTGCAGTAAGGAGAATGTTGGTTTATTTGTGTAGGGCTTTGGGGTTTTTTCTTTGGTGTTATTTTAGCAGGAAAGGATTCTTAAATATTTGTGACAGGTGCAACTATCCAAACTCAGTAGGATTAAGAATCTATTTGGATGGGAACTCTTATAGGAAGTCTGTTTCCTTGTCCCAAGGAGACTTCAGTACCAGATTTAAACTCCATTCTCATGTGCCTGGGAAATACATTTCATTGTAGAATCCTACTTGTGGGCTGTGCCATTTCAGCTCGATAGGCAGATGGTTCTGTCAAGTACCTCATTTGGAAAAAGACTGCAATGCTTATCAAAGGCAACAGCTTCCTTAGCTGTGTCTTGGAAAGCATTCCAGCTGTACTCCCAAGCAGAATCATCTTGTATTGGTCTGAGCAGAAAGCACTTGGGCTTTCTGGAGCAGGTTAAAAGAGCAGTGGTACAAATGGGTGTTAGTTTGAACTGGGGAATGACTCCTCTCTACAGCTCTGCACACTCCTCTGTCTCCCACTTTCGCTGTGGGAACTCCAGTCTCGAGGATGTTGAATTATTCAGCTGTTCATCAAAGCCAGGAGATTTGATGCTTGTAGCCCAAGCATGGAATCAGGAACCAATCTGTGGTGCAGCAGCACTGGAAGGCTGGTACCTGGCTCCCTGCCCCACAGACCTTACGATCCAGTAACGTTACTGCATTTGGATCTGCAAAACATGGGTGCATATGGGAGAGGCATGGCTAATGTGTCCACATCTTTGCATGGCTGCCCATGATTTCAGCTAACAAAAGCAAGACAGCTCTTCTTTTTTTGTTCCTGTGAAATCCCCAGGGCTCTGGAGGTCGTGTTCAGGGATTAAGGACGTGTAGTGAGCCAGGATTCCACTTTCTTCCTTACTGGATTGTAACCAGTTTGCTTAAGGGAAGTGACTTGTTAAAGGATATTTCAGAAGTTAAAAAGTTATTGACCTTTCTGACACGGAGACAGACACAGAGTGTCTCTAACTAATGACACCTTCTGCTCTGCTTTGTTAAATATTTTCCTTCTGTTTCTGTTCTGTTGTTGACTACGTGAGTTGAGGACAAGCTGCAGGCAGGGTCCTGTTACTTAGTGACATGAAACAGTGGGTTATTCTGTGAAAGGTACTGTTCAGATCAGGATGAGAGATCACTTTAGGAGGTACTTAAGGTATAGATGGGAGAACCTGGCTTACTGCAAACAGGAAATTACTGCAGTGAATCACTGCATTTATTGGGCAGTAAATCACACTGGAGATTTCTCATCTTTCTGTTGTCTTCCATACTCCAACCCACATATTGGGTAGTTTTCACTGCTTATTTGTAATGTGCTATTACATTCACAGTGAAAGCAGGAATTAGCCTGATTTCTATGGTACAGAAAGGACCAAAATGCATTCTTCTAGCCATGAGAAGAGAAGCAGATTTCCCAAACTAGCAACAAAACCCTTGGAATGTGGCCACTGCAAGAAAGGGTTTCCAGGGCTTTGTGTTTGTTTCACTGGGAATCCTGTGGTTCTCTTGCTTCCAACTTCAATAGGTACCCGATATTTCAAGCAAATACTTTGTTACTTTAATTTCAAATAGCTCTTATGAGCCTTACTCTATAAACAGGTACTACTGGAAATGAGCTGTCTGTTTACAGCTTCATCTCTGTCTTTTCAAGAGCAATTTGGACCGGCTAATAATGCTACATCATATGCTCCTGTATATACTGTGGCAAGGCGAGTTGCAGCATGCACAGTAAGCAGAGAGATTGCAAAGATGGCTTTCTAGGATCTGTAGATATTGCTTCAGTTGGTAGCTCTTGACTCCTACAGCCATGGACAGAGCTGTTTAGCTTATTACTCAATGAAACCTGGGCTGGGAAAAGTATTTTCAGAATACACACAGAATATTTTCATTATCTTCCACATTTTTAGTAATTTCTGCTTTTTTTTTAACCTAGCCTGTACTATCTACTCTAAGAAAGGGAGAGAATTTCAAGCATTGAAGGTGTAAGAAATGAGGCTACAAGTATGAATGTTTGGGTAAAGGCCATCAGTGATGGTCATCTGGGAAGGGGATGAAGTCAAAACACAGGTTTAGTCATACACAGAGCTGTCTGAGCCTTTAGGAGAGACTGGTTTGCCCTTCCCATCATCTGCTCACACTCCCCTGTAGGTAAAATTGCATGCCAGGTCTTTGTGTCAGGGGGTTATTTTTTTTCCCCCCTCCTTTTTAGGTATACTGGTGTAATTGCTGATTTGGGTATGCTGAGTACTGATGTCATATTTTCAGCAAAAAGTGCCATCACCCTCTGGAAGTTCCTAGTGGATAACTGTAATTAAAGCAATTCCTTGCCAACTGGTTGGTGATGGGCAGCTCTGCAAACCTCTCTCCGTGTAAACTTTCAGGTTATGCTGCCAGTGGGCAGAGCTCCTTTTCTATCTCTGGATGTGGGATGAATGCTCTCTAACTTCCTTCACCCCTTGTTGCTACATGTTTTGCAGTGCACACACCCACTTCAGTGGCATTTGCTGGGTTAGGTGTTTGTCTGTTTTTCCCTTCGGATGCTGTTGCTTTGCCAGCTGTTAGCTCACCTGACGATGAAATCCTTTGTTGCAAAGGTTTCCTTTATTAATAATTCCCTTTCACATATGTAGGGATCAGGAGATGGTGGGCTTAATTTGTAGAAAGCAAGCATAAGGCTCTCCCTTGCATGAGCTTTCATTGTCTGGTTAGAATACAAATAAAAGATCAACCATGTGCAGATAATTCTCTTTAAGGGTGGACATGGTACTGTGCACATAGGTCTCGAACTGAAGGGGTGACTGGTGATTTAGAAGGTGCTCACAGAATGACAAAGCTGTGTGAAAAATCAGAGCTAGTACAGAACAGGGGTGGATTTTTCCTTCTGAGTGCCTCTCCTGGGGAGCAGTGCTCTGCTGCAGAGGTTCCGTTTGCACGCCCTCCATGGAGAGTTTAAATTATGCTGTACTCCACATGTGCATGCTTCTACCAGCCTGCATCCATGCTGGCAGTGGAATGAGGTGGTGACATTGCTGTCGAGTTTGTCTCGTGTTTTCACAGTAAACAGGAATACCTAATTAGCTATGCTGAGGGAGGCACTGGGTAATTGTCAGCTGACTGGCCTGTGTATGCTGCATCAGAAAGAAACCAATGATAATGACACATGTCAGTGCTGAGGAAATGAACCTGAGCAGCTCTCAGTCTTTCAATGACTGTGAAATATGAACTCTACTTACCTCTGAAGTTCAGAACTGTGGGGCAAGGCAACATTAATTTCTCTTACCAACTGCAGCCACAGAATCGTTTTGCTTGGGAAAGAACTCCAAGATCAGCAAGCCCAACTGTTAGCACTGCACAGTCCATCTCCTTAGAATGCCTGCTCTGGTAAATGCTCTCCTGCTTTGGAATCTTTAGATTTGTTAGGTGAAAGATGATGTATGTTCACTTAGTAGTGATTATTTTTTCTCTTAACCATTCATATTCTGCTTTGCCTTTAGATGACAGAAATAGAATTTAACAGAAATAGAAAATAGGACCTGAACAAAGTCATTCATTTAGGATGCATTCCACCTCTCCTCAGGGGTGCTATGTGATGTCATCTTATCTATGCTTTCCCTTGTAATGACCATCTTTCCTGAGAAGGGAGGGTTATCAGAAGGATTCCTGTTTGTTTGCTCAGTTCTAACAGAGCTTATCTCTGCCCTGAGCTACTTTGTACAGAAGCTGTGTTTCTCCACCCCCGTCCCAACGCCGTGCCTCTGAGGGCTGAAGGCATCACAGCTTGTGGAATCATGTGAAGTCTGCAGGACTATCTTCACCACAGAAGGTGAAAATATATGGTGAAGGCAGGAGGGCAAGAGTGGGCTGTGTCTGTAATGAAGGTGTAATTGACAATATCATTGCTTTTTGCATGGTTTTTACTGTAAATTTCCAAGAATTGTCTGCTACTGACTCATCTTTAATGATGCTCCATGGTTACTTCTAAATGTTTTCCTTGGATTCAAAGCTCCCTAGTGATGACAGAGAGATGGCATGTTCAGACTATTTTTACCTACCTGAAATACCTTTTATTCAACCATGATGAAATTTCTCTTGTGTCAGACTGCTGGTTAGACTCAGTTCCCCACAGATACGAACCAAGAAATTTCCCAGGCTGTTTGCACCTCTTCAGACCACAAGTAAAGCTGGTTCTCCTATGTAACTTTAGTTTCTAATGCCATTGGATTTAGTGATCAGATGCAGTTAATTGTTGACGGCATCCGATTCTATTCTAAGCTGTGTGGTCAGGTCTTGAAGAATTGCAGGCTGTCAAGGGTGAAGGAACTGTTTTGATCTGCCCATTTTCAATGCATTGGGGCATCTGGAGATGTGATATGGTTTCCTGCTAGTGCAGCTCTTGGAAGAACCTGCCTCCACTCAAAAGTATGTATTTGTACGCTTGCTTTTTGGTGTGTTTCTGGAAAAGGTAATTAAGGAGAGAAACTCTGAGCTGCCATGGAGAAAGTGGTTTGCTGGTGTTCCAGATCTAAACTGTGCTGTCAGCCTAGAACTGGTGGTGTCTGATCCATTCTGTGAAGCAACAGTGACCTCCCATGGTGGGCCCAGATGAGCTGAGGTGTTTGTGTTTCAACTTGACAAATCCATGATGGAATTGGTCACCTAATACCAAACTCCATGCAAGATTTCTCAGCTTTCCAAATAACTAGCCAGGCATGGTATTAACCTCGTTTATTTGTCAGTTTTCTGGCATAGATTCTTGCCAGCCTCTAGATGTCACAAATACCCAGCAAAGTTGAAGGCAAAAGTTTAAACTTAGGGGCCTAATATGCATACAAAGACAGAAGGAAAAAAGACTTGTTATTTGGAGAATAGTAATGGATCTTCCTTTGGGTGCTTCTCACCATAACTAGCTTTTCAGTAAGAAAGTTTATTTCATTCAGACAGAGCTTGGAAAGTTGTTGCAAGAAAAGAATTCCAGATGTTTCCTCTGTGTGGTTTTTTTTTCCTTGTCTGTTTTCTTTGCCAAAGCAAACCTTTAGGAGCTATAGAGAATGGATTTGTGCTCTGAAGCCTGGTTTCAAAGGTGGCTTGTCTGTGCTTTCCCAGCTGAAAAGTACTAGCAGATGTTGGTTTGTTAACAGAACATAGTTGTTTTCCCAGGGGAGCTAAAATGGGAGCTGGAGAGTGAAATGCATCACAGTGTGCTGTCACACGTAGCTGATGAGGTAAGACATGCTTGTGGCTGGCAGCCTGCTGCTCAGCTCCGGAGAGGAATGATTCAGCTTCTGTGGTGTTGGAGTGGGCTGAGGGAAGTTGGCAAAATTGGTCTGCGTTTGCAGTCATGAGTAGGTTTGTGGACTCATGTTCTTACAGACTGGGAAGATTCACTGTATTTTTAGTGTGTTGGGACCATTCTGGCGTATGGTGGGCCAGGGAATCAGTTCATAGTACTCCTCCATTTCCTCTCTTCTCTTGAGCACTCTGTGGTTTTTTTTTTTTTCCAAAGGGCTGAGTCACCATGGCTGTAGGTGAGGAAGAGTGTTTCCTCATGCTTAAAGAGATAGAGATGGTTTCCAATGATAAAATTGACCTTCTTCCTCCACAACTGAGTGCTGTTACTGATGGGAATGCCAGGGTCAGCCTTTTCATACATCCCTTATTACCTACTGTCATTTGGAAATTTGAATATTTAGTGGGCCAAGCAAAATCATTTTTAGAAACTAGGGAAGGGAACCAAGTGTTTTAAAATATTAAATTTTACTCAGTCCTTGGGTCATGTTCTTGTTACGTTTTAATACCTAAGACCTCTTAGGTGTAGACATAAGTGGTGACTGAGGAACAAGGAGTTTTTGTGCCTCAGCTAGGCTGGACTAACAGAAGGAGGAAAGACAGGAACAGTGTGAGCCAAACCTATGGGGCTTCTGGGGGTTTTGCTTCTAAACTGAAACCCAGACATTTATACTTATGCAGAGGAATTGGCATAGGGGGAGGGAGGAAAAGCCATTCCCATACACATCCATTTGTGGGCACATTGAATAGCTCTAAAGTCAATTTTAATGTTAGATTTGCAAACTGGCTGTGCTCTGAAATCCCCAAACGTTTCATCTTTCCAACAAATAACCTCTGATTGTGGAGCACCAGCATCGAGCTGTAGCTGTGGGGTACCAGTGTGAAGTGATGTTGAAGTAAGGCTCAGCACTTTCTGTTCCTTGTTAAATGCAGATTTAGGGTGCCTGAACTGCTTTGTGAATTTCTGTACAGTTATTTTGGTTGAAGGAGAATTGAACAGAAAGCACAGAAAAAAAATGCAAGTACTTAGATTTGACTTTTAAAGAAACATTTTAAAGTATTTTTTCATAAAAGTGAAATTGAACTTTGAGAACATATTAAAAAAAAGTAAAAAATTCTAAAATTCCATAAAGCATTTAGACCCAATGAGCTCTCTTTAGTTTCAAAACCATAACCATGCCAAGAAAACAGTGAGCAATATAAATGTTGTTCCTGGTATCCCAAGACCTGTCACTAGATGGTGCTGTGCATTAGACCATAGGGAACAAAACCCATCAGATGGCTCAGGTAGGAGCAGCATGAAGGGGTGTATGCAAGAGGCTGTCGAAACCTCATGTTGAAACAAATCTGATGTACGAGGGTTTTCCTGTTAGTTTTTGAACTGGAACTAAGAACAGTCCAGGTGGAAGCTTGGGTGAAATAATTTCAAAGGATTCCTAGAAGGTGGCATTTAAATATTAGTATTGCAGAACATAAGGGTACAAATTCTGGCCTGTGAGCTCTGGCTCAATTCATGTGCCTGGACATGTTGTTGTTTTAGATAAGCTGGATGTCCCACAGCCCCTTGAACAGTGCATGTCTTCCATGAGTGCTGTGTCACATCTCCCAGCTCCCTGCAGATGCCCTGGGTACTCCAAGGCATCTCAGCAAGCAGAGGATGCACATAAAAAGGCATCTGGCTCTCACTCTGAACGTCTTTATAATGTCTTGCTATAAATATCATAGCTACTCCTCCTTCGTTCTGCCATCTCCATGTTTCTGTATCTCAGGACTGAACTGTTCTCCTTCCTGGCATTCATGCCTTTGAAAATGCCCTGCAGCTTACAGAGATTGTCACTGGGTGTGAATTTAATTTAGACCTGTACATCCATGTCAAAACCCCACTTCAGTAAAACTGAGGTCTTTGGCTGGCTCTGCAGAGGACAGACTCAATTTAAGGCTGCACAGTGAGGGTTAATATTTTGTGTCCGTGAGCTAGAGCCACAAACACCTATTCTTTTTGAGACTGGGTACTTGAGCAGTCTTCTCTATTTACAGTCTGGTTTTTTTAAAGGATCATTTATCTGCTTAGTTATTGAAAGACAATGATGTGGCTGGTGGCCAGGCACAATACTCGCTTTCTCCAACTCTTTCACAATATTGTCTCTCTCACCTTTTAAGTTCTGTCCCTGACAAAGACAAGCCCATGGGATTTGCTGTTCTTCTGTTGGGAGACTGTTGCTGTTCAAACAGTTTTGCTTGCTTACGTTGAGAAGTGAGTTATTCCATGTGAATAAAATCATAGTATGCCAGGTTGGAAGAGACCTCAAGGATCACCTGGTCCGACCTTTCTTGGCAAGAGCACGGTCTAGACAAGATGGCCCAGTACCCTGTTCAGCTGAATCTTAAAAGTCCAATGTTGGGGAGAAACAGATGGGGAAGTTGAGCTCCAAATCCCTAAATTTTCACATTATTTTCATACAGTTCTTTTATTTGCAGCTCCTTTCTCTTCATTTTTGTCCTATCTTGACTGACATGGCTGTAAAATGCTTAATAATATGTTTTCTTTCCTTTTCTGCTTAATCTCAGGCTTGATGGTGATCTAGTGGTGAATGTCACTTGAGTACACGAGGTTGCTCTCTGCCATGCTTTATGTTGTAACTGTCTTTTGCCTGCCTTTTCTGGCAGGGGTTCAGTAAAGCACTTAAATGGGGATGTTAAGTGCTAGCCAGACATTAACCATAAACACATGCTGCTTGAACTGGGGCCCTTGCACTTTTTTGTTCGTGGTGGTTAGATGTTCCATGGAGCTCCTCGGAGCAGCAGTTCTGACATCAAGCTAGGCATGTCTACAGAGGTATTGAGTTTGCTCTTCAAAGACATGTGATGCCTGCATAACTGAGGACATCTGGCTCGCCTTAACACGACTCAGCTCTGGCAAGCACAAGGCAAGCTTGGTGATTCTCCACTGGATCACTTGCAGGGCAGCAATCAGCGAGGGGAGAAAACACTAAAATGCAAATTGGACAGGTAGCTGTAAGATTTTCATGCTCATAATGCACTGCACCAGTCCAAAAAAGGCAGTACCTACATGAATCCTGTGTGTGAGGGTGGGATGGTGATGCTTAATCCCACAGGTGCTTCCTGATCTCCTGTACTCTGCTCTGCCTGGTATGTTTTTGAACTCCAAATCTTCTCTGCCTCTGATTGTCTGTGGGATACCAGAAGTTTTGTTTCCAAATGCACCTCCATATAAAGAGCAAGGGATGTTTCAAGTCCTGCTTGTGTTCCCTGTAGGAGGCAGGCTTCAAGGTGCCTGTGTTACAGCAGAACTTCTCACAGTGGGCTGTGAGGCAAACATCACTTCTGTTAGCACACAACTCTTGCAGTATATTTTCGTCCCTAGATGTTGAATTTCTACAGCCTTTGAAAGGAATTCCAACAGCTTCTAACATTCCCTGAAGATGTTTGCCAGAAGCTTTATGCTTCTACAACCAAATACTCGGAGAACGTCCCATCTCAAACAAAAAAAAATAAATCCACATAAATGATGTTCCTTAATATCTGCATTCGGGGAGTGTGGAGGCAGAGAGGCAGCTGAATGAAACAAGAATTAAGATGGACCAAATTGCAAATGATCTCCTATTAACTGCAAGTTAGCTACATAAAAATTTGCTTATTTAGGGTTAATTATTAAAGTAATACATAAGTGGGGTTAAAAAAGTAAAGGCCCTAAATCCATTTTTCCCTTCTGAACAAATATATTGAAAGTCACAGACAACAATGGTTTGTAATCTGGGGTCAAGTTTCAGAGCCTTTTTCCCATAGACTCAGATTATATTTCACTCCCAGTGGCCTTCATCCAAATTCTTTCAGCATCAGGGAAACGACTCCCACTGAGGTCAGCTAATGCAGTCCTACCATGGCTACATAAGAAAAGAAATGAGATGAAATCTCTTTGCTATGCTCTTTGCATCTGAAAATGAATCACACTTTTCTGAGATACACCAAAAAAATCCCACCCTGAGTGTGCACATAATGCTGGGTCTCTACAGCCAACAGTGGGAAGATCAGAGATGCTGCTAGTGTCACTGCAATATTATTGAACCTTTGCTGGAACAGGAGTAAAAATACTCTTCTCCCTTATCCTCACCCTAAAGCAGTCACTTTGCAAATGGGGAAATCATTTTGATTTTAAAATAAAAGAACAAAACAACAAAGACTTCCTATAGAAATGGAAGTCAGGAATTTAATAAGTTTCTGGCTGGCCTGAGAGGGCGTAGCAAACAAAACTCCTCTTGTGGTGGGTACTCAAGCTCATGATATCCAGAGTTAACACTCAAGTATGAAACTGGATCCAGACATTGCTATGCTAATCTCTGGGTAATAACACAATGAGTAAGAGCAGAACCCTGCAAACCAACTCTGTAAAATTTCAGAGATTACTGAACTGCTTTATTTGTTCAATGTTGTGTATAGTATTGCTTTTTGGTTTTCGTTAATAATTGTGACATCTGGTATTTATCTAAAAATAAGGAAGTACACCTTGTTAATCAACAAGGCTAAGAAATGCATTCAGTCCCTTTGTAGTAGAATAAACTGATCTCTAAGAGTTCTGTGTATGCACAGCTCTGTTGTGACATAGCTTTAATAACCAAGCCTTTATGTTCTGTTAAGCTTAGGCACAAAGTTTAAGGAGAAATATCACCAGAAGACAGGGATGTGTGAGGGATCTCACAGGGGACAAAGACTGCCGAGTTATACAGGATGGTAAAGTGAACATTAGTCTCAGTTCAGAATTTTAAGAAAACTCTTGATAATCTTTATGGGGCCTATTCCTGTTATAGCTGAGCATGTGCTTAAACAGTTCACTGAGCTGAGACTTAAGCAGTAACAGTTCTGGGTGTATTTCAAGGGTATTAATTAGCTACAGTGCTTGGCAGAGGGGAGAAGATGTGCGAAGGATTCAATTATTGCTTCCCACTTGTGTTTTAGAACTGCATTTCCCTGGAGTCAAGGAAAGCCTAAAGGCAGCCAGAGATGGTGGCAGCAAGCACAGCCTAAGAACAAACGTGCTGGATGCATGCAGAGTGCCTTTGCCTGCAGCTTGAAGAGCATTTGGTAGCTCTGTTCCGAAGGTGGATGTGTTGCTCAAGCAGTTGCGTAGCTCTGGGCTGTTGAAGCCTCAGAGCAGCTGTTGAATGGATGCAGAGCAACAGCTTGAGAGCATCTGGCCACAGTTGGTGGCAGGAAGGTGGAGTGGTTCCTCTAGGCACAAGTGTTCGGACTTTCTTCCCTCTCTGCTGCAGATATGAGAAATTCCTAGGGAAATTCTCCATTTCACACCAGCTTTTGCCATCTACAGCTGCTTGTGTCCAATAAGCTCTGTCAAGTAAAGCATGCCACAGGCTGTAGATGAGAATAACGTGGACCTCACAGCCCTCTGATAACAGTCTGTGAATCTCTCTTCGTTCTGTGCAGCTGATGCCTCCTGGAAATCTAAGAGGACAACTGAGAAAATTACTACTCTTGAGCAGTTAGATTTTATGGGAATATATTTATTGGTGATCGGAGAGATTTACTTAGGCTTGTTCTTGCTCTAGTTCATATCGTTTGCTTGAGCCATGAATAAATAAATGATTGCTATGTCAGCTTTTGAGGATCAGACTCTCTGACCAAACCAGTTGAACCTGGTCATTTTTGGGGGCTGGTTTCTTGCCACGTGTGGTGGTGTGGTTTTTTCCTTGAGCAGTGAGTTTCCATGAAATTGCCAACATATTCCCCCTTGTTGTGAGTTAATATCTCATTAGCATAAATAATTTCATGTCTTGTCCAATCTGACCTAATTTCTCCATGAGTTCAAACCTGTATCTAATCCATTTTTTGTCATTTGTGTTGCTGGGCAAATTCCAGTACCACTTCCTTATGCTCACAGCTACTGCCCCTATAATTTCTGCTCTTAAATGATTTCATTCTTTAGTCTTAGAGCTCCTATCTCTGTCAGCAAGTCCTTCTTTCACCTGACAGAGACACAGAAATGGAAATAACTAAGCTCCACAGTGTGATACTGGTATTCCCTAGGAGAGCAATAACCAGCTGGTGGAAATGCCCATAAGAAAAGGTTTTATTCTCATCAAGAAGGTTTTTGTCTCTCATTCAGACCAGACCACAGCCTTTGCTGCTTTAAATTAGGGAAGTTCTTCTGACTCCAGTAAGGCTTTGCTAACTGAGCCAATGCACACAGCATGAGTGCTGTATTCCTACAGTAAACTGCATCACATTCCAAAGAAATATGCTTATCAAGGAGCAGAGGTGAAAGATGACGCAGATTTCTAGGGTATGCAACTGGCTGGGGATAAGTTTGAGTAGGGAAATGAGAAAATGCAAAAATACAGGTGTTGCTTGGAATTTGCTTCTCTTTATCCAGGGTTAAGAGGCTAATGGAAGCACAACTCTCCCAAGGAGATCTTGCTAAAAAAAAAAAATAAGAGAATTAAATATTTACTTAGCAAAAGAAATGTCAATTGACAGATTAAATATGCAGGTTCTTTGGTATCATTCCAATAATTCCAGAACAAAAAGTCAGAGCTGAAAGAGGAGCAAATATCTGGTCCAAGCCTTACACCTGTGCAAAGCAAGAAGAGACTTGTCACCTTGTCACCTGCAGTTCTCTGGAGAACAGCAGCCCCCTAGAAACACTGGGATTGTTTCTCAGGCCTCCATCCTTTTCCATCTCAGGTGCATTTTTTTACCCTCTTGTTGTAGCTTTGGCCTGATCCAGGGACTGCAGGTCCAGCTGCATGTGGGATAAATGCCTAGGAACCACAGAAGTTCAAGTTTTTTCTATTATTGAATGGGCTTGAGCGTCAGTAAGTGGTGGATGCTCTAAATTTTGTGCTGAATAAAACTGCCTGAAAGAAAGTTCTCCTGTAGTTTCAGCCCTTGTCAGATCTGTGGCTCTTGCTTTGGTCTCTGGGTAGCTCACAAGCCCTGTTTGCACCAACAGTCACAATCAGATGGTGGTGACTTAGTGCTGTTAGCTGAGCTGTGTCACTGGCGTGGGTGACAGCTTTTCATTACTGTGCAAGTTAAATGTGTTCATGTAAACAGCCTGCAGAGAGAAGTGCTGTATGCATACATGTTTCGATTTGCATTTCCACTCAGTAAAGAGCACCAAAAAGGGCTTCTTCCTTTATTCTGCTGGTGCCCTGAAGCATGCAGAAGTCTGGTGTTTTAGGGGGCACCAGTGGCAAGCAGGGAGGCCACAGAGGCCAGAATGCAAAGTGTCAGTCAAGGCTTAGCCTAAAACCCTGCCTGTAAAATGGGAATGATGCTCATGTCTGCTCTCCATCCTTTTATGGTTGAGGTTATAAATTCTTTGGCACAGAAATTCAGTTGCTCCATGTGTATACAGAGCACCCAGTAAAACAAGAGTGGTGCCTTCTGTGGGGTTTAGGTATGACTGAGGTACAAATGAGTAGCAGCAAACTGAGAGGGGCAGATGAGCAAATCTTTGGATTTGTTTGATGTGTAGGGTCCTGCCCCAACTCTGATAAAGCCATTCAATCACTCAAGGTATGGTCAGTGATGACCATCTAATTCCTCCCAGGACTGAATTTTAAAGAGTGATGTGGAAACAAGACCCTTGTTCCCTGTTCTGTATGGAGCTGGTGGGTGAAGAATTTCTTTCTCCCTTGGAAAAACATAACCAGAGTCCCACCTGCCTAAGGGAAAACTATTTGTAGGTAAAGAGGAATTCAGTTTGCATGGCTCATGCTGCCTCTGAGGGTGCTGATAGAGGGAAGATGGATGCTAGTGTGCATGGCAGGCTTTAAAGAGGCAGATGTTTTTCCGCTAGAACTTAAGCTCAGGGTGTTTAGTGTGAGTGAGGTGCTGGAGTAACACTACAGCGAGCTTCATCCAATTCCTCATTGCACTCTGGCTTTCTGTGCGTGCTGCTTTCCCTCAGGACAAATTGTTGTTGCAGTGAGCTGAATGGCAGCTGATACAATCAGTGACAGCAATAATTCTGCGGGGCTGTGACTCGCATTGGCTGCTGTGTTTGTTCTTCCCAGGGAGAGGAGCGTTTAACAAAGAAATGGATGATGCTGTGTGTATTGCTCAATAGGATAACTTCTGCTCACATTTTACAGACAGAAAACCGAGGCATATATGATACCATCAAACTGCTTCATTCCAAAACCTGCTGCTCCTTGAAATGCCAGATCTCTAACCTTCAGACACCAGAGGTTTGTGAGTCTTTGCATTCCTGGGGTCGCTGCTGGCCCAACTCTGCTTTAGGGAAATGGGGGTGCTGCTCCCTTGGTCACTCTCTGTGGGAGAAACCCACTGGGGGAGGAGTAATGGCTGTGTGGTGTGTGCATACTGCTGAAAGCTCACGAAGGGCTGTGTATGTGCAGGACTTACACTAATCCCCCCAGCTAAGGGCTTGGTGCAAGGCCAATCGAGTCGCTGTGGCTCTGGCTGGCACAGGACCCAGGAAGGCTTGTTTCTGTCTGCTTGTGAAGACCCACCTAGCTGTGACCTGAGGGAGTGGATTTGTCTGGTGTTTGATTCATGGCTCTGAAATGAACACTATGTGAACTTGAAGAAAGGTCTTTGGGTCCCCATGGTTGAATTTCATCTGCCTTAAAGTCAGTGTCCCCTCTCCTCTTCCATGTGCTGTCTTAGACTTATCATAGCTTGGGAGTAGCTAAAGAGTTGATTTTTTTTCCCACTCCCAATCTAGTTGACTTTTTACTTGTCCCCAGGGATTGTTTGCATTGCTGTTGGATCCTTTTCCTCCTCTGCTGTTGTGCTGTGAGCTAGATGCTATTATAATGCTATTGTTCCAGCTGCCATAGCCAGCAAGAGTCAGAGCCTGTGGATGCTACTGACAAGATGCCAGGTGGTTTTACAACCATCAGGAGAGTATATCCAGCTCCTGTGCATGTCATCAGCTTTCAATACTCAAAAATCTTGATCCTCAAATCCATAAGATTGGCTTGAGATTCACTGAATTAGATAAACTTCAGTGTTTCTGTATTTGTAGTCTATTCTTGAATCTTAAACATGTTTAAGCTCGTGTTTGCAAGTACTTCTCTGCAGTTTAAGTCCCTTGGGTTGGCCTTTCTTAATTAAATGGAGATATACCTACTTGATTCCATCCTTCAAGATAAATGTCAAATGTCACAAATCTGAAAATAAACCAGAACAGTTGGAAGGGGAAGAAAGTTAAAACCATGGCACCCCAGCCCTGGCAATGAAATGCCACAAGAGGCATTGGACTTGCTTATACTGTTTCACCCACTTCTCTCAGAGAAATGTCGATTTGCTCCTGAGAGACTGAGCAAATCTTACCCTTCCTGCAGGACAAGTGGTCATTTTCAGCATGAGTCAACAACAGTAAGCTGCACTTCATTAGACCACTTATGCCTTGAGCCAAATCCAAGCAGTCAGAAAAATGTAATGGTCCCCATAAAATACATTGCAGTCAGAAGAATGCAGTGGTCCCCATAAAACGTGCTGCCTCCTGCCCTGCTGGGCTTCTAGTGCAAATGTTCCATTTGTTATGGCTGTCAAGAAAATACATTTTGTTTTGACTCAGTCGAGTGTTGACAGAGCTAGGAAGGGAAACAAAGCAATGCTTTTCCTTGCATAAAAATATTCAGCATCTCTGTTCATTTGTGTATTTGTTGTTTCAAACATTTCATTTACATGTTACAATGTCAGGAAAAAAAAAAACAATTCAGAATAATTGAGTCATAATATTTTCACAATATTGAGAGGTTTAGCTGGGAAAGTCCAAGTTTGCCTCACTGTAGCAACTTATAATTGGAACGGTATGATCTGATTTGTTTTGTTTTTTTCTGTGATGTTATCAGATAGAGCAGAAAACTTTATGCAAATTCTGGAGGGCCTTGAGCACCGCCAGCCTAATGCAGGTATTTGTGCCCTGCACCCTGACCTTGTGCCTTCCAAAGGCACATCCCCCTGGCTCTGCAGGTGAGCAGCGATGCTGAGATCATGGTTTCCACCAAAAAGTGGAGGAGGAAGACAGGCATTGAAAACAAGTGATGTATAGCCAAGCATTTCCCATAGTTTTCAGGTTAGCATTGGCAACTTCTTCCTGAAAGCTCTGAATTTATTCACCTGGCCATAGCGTGCCTGCATTTGGCACACTTGGGTGAGATGCACTTGAACTTCAGCAGACCCAGGCTTCGTGCCCTCAGTACCTGCAATTTGTAAAGGAATAAATGATTTTAACATTGTTTAATGTGTAATCCAACCCATGTGGAGCTCTGTCCAATATGAAAATTCTGCCCTTCTGTAAACACAAAATCAACTTAAAGTTCTTTCTTTGGAAATCACCTCGCCTTGTCTAATCTGAAAACTAAACAACCGCAACTGACTCTCTTAATATTTGGGTTTGGGCCTCCCAAAGGGTTATCACTGCAGTTACAACTGCTTCTGGATGGATCACACCATGATCCACAGAGGATTAACGACAGAGAATCTGTGTGCCAGTCGGTATCTGGTGTTTTCGTTGGATGTTGGAACTTTTCAGTGACCTAGGTGCATGAAGTTGCAGTGGGAAAGAAGTCTCTGAATTTTAATGCATACGGAAGTTATTTCCACTTTTGGCCATGTGCGTGGTCATTTCTCCTCATGTTCTTGGTGTCTGACACATTACAGAGCGTGGAAAGACAGAAGTAGGGAAGTCCTGCACTTGGTGTTTCTCTGTTGTAAGTGATGTTTTCTGGAGGGGGGGAAAAAATGAAGTAATTTAAACTAGGTTTTTCACAGTCTTTTTATTTTTTACTTAGCATTTCAAGGACTGATTTTGTGAGGGGAAATCTCCAAATTCTTTCTGCTGAACTTGTGCAAACGTATTCCACTTTGGATTTGTGTTAGCTGGAAGAAAACCTGTTCCTCTGAGCCCAGCTTGACTGCATCTCCATTCATGAATCAGAAAGAATCTTTGCATGGCCCTTTGCCAGGTGAGGATACACAGCAACGCGTTGCTGGATCACTCAGACCAAACAGATGATGAGGAAGTGTACAGAAGCTGTCAGAGGGGAAATGCAGCTCCCAGAATGTAATGAGCAGGTTTTTCCAAAGCGACTTGGGCTGATATTTTCAGAACTAGCTGTGTGTTTCACTGCTGCACAGGGATCACACTCCAAAACATTTCTGTACCTGCCTCCTTATTTTGATAAAACATTATTCTCAACAAAAAAGTACAACTAAAAGTGGAAAGGAGTATGTAACTGTGACAGTCGTAACACTTGAGGCTTCTACATCTGGCACTAAGAGTGTGATCATTGAAGTTTATCAGATTTTGTCAGATTTCAGTTGGAGCTCCTAAAACACATCTCGAGTCCCTCTGCAGAAGCAAGCTGTAAAAGCTGGATGACGTTGCAGTGACTGCAGTGCCTTCCTGAAGCGATGCTGGGTCGTACAGTAGCTGGTTGTAGGACTGGCATTACAGAAGAGGGTGGGAGCTGACTGGATTTGGGTAGCTGAGCCTCACATTGCAGGTGAGGATCCCTGAAGCCTGCATTTCTCACGTGGTGAACTCTCAACATCAGTCTTTCCCTGGCTACAAGTACCTCAAGAGGTGAAGTTGTGTGGAAAATAAACTGTGGAATGTGCAAAACTATTGACAGGTAAACAAAGGAGAGGGTTAAATGGGAAATTAAGTGCCTTCATTGGTACTTGCACCAGAATCATCAAGTACAATAATAGCTGGTTTCTGTACCTGCATTTAATACAATAAAAGATCACCCAGTGAGAGTTCCAGTCATTGAAAGAAAAGAGCAGGGAGTTTTCACAGCTGAGTCCTACAAAAGGAAAGCCCCTAAATTTCCAGGGAACTCTCAGTGTTAATCAAACCCTTTCTGTGCTTCAGGAGTGAAAGAAAGTACCCTTGTATTTCTGCTCTGCAATAGATGAGAGGGGGATGGCTCGAGGACACGCAGCGTGGCTGGGCAGACAGCAGGCAGTGGGTACCTAAAGGAGGGTGTCTGCTCTGAGCACCCAGGTGCATCCTTTGCTGCTGATGTTACTTACATGACTTATGCTGATGAAACTTGGGAACATCTGCTGTATTTTAAACCTCCATTTCTTTAACGGGGGTTAAATAGAAGGTTTACAGACAGAGATGGATACCAGGAAATTCACATCTGCAAACAGTGTTTGTTTTATAGCAACGTGCCATAAATCTGCCTTAGAGATAGAGCCATTTAGCTGACTGTCCTTCAAATCAGAGCAGAACATCAGGCATGCTGATGAATGATGTTGCTCTTCTATCCACATTTTGCTAAGCCTGTTGCTGCGTAGCTTCCTTTTCAAAATGATAATTTCAAGTTTTTAATGGGTGTACAGAATGGAGGGAAGCAAAAGAGACTGACTCTGAATTTAGGCAGGGCAGCTCTCTGGGTTTCCCAGGTGACTGTACATCCAGTTGAAGGTTTGCTTAAGAGAAAAAGCATCTCAGGACCTTGGTATTGAGTAGTGCCTGTGTGTGCATGTTTGTGAGCGCCATCCTTCTGTCTTCCAGGGAGCTTTTCATTTTAATAAGTAACCAGGCATGGTGATCTGATGGGCTGAGAGATGTGGCCAAGGACTGGCCTATTGCATGGACTCAGCATTTGCAGTACAAATAATGAATGTGACTGAGCATGTAAAAGAGCTTTACAGCTAGGAGTCCTCTTGGTGTGCTAAGGGCTTCTGTGCCATGAAGAACACTCTGGTGAAGGCTTTTGCCTGAGGGAAGCTATGCCTTCATACCCATAAAGCTGTAAGCACTGTGTTTGTTTGCTTGCAGACTGTTTTGAACACATTTCCTTTTTTGATGTTTCCTTAATCCCAGCCTTTGTGTTTTTAAGACCAGCATGAGGTACACAGTGTTAAGTTGTGGCAGCTGTGCTATTTTCACCTTCTTTCCTGAACAGCAGTGCATGTTCTGAAGAATGTGTCACTGCTGTTCACTTCAGCTCCTCTGCTCTGTTTCTGGACAATGCTTTTTAATTGTGTTTGGGATGTTCTTTGTGTTACCAGCCTAGTGTCAGAAGACCACAGGAACCTGAGTTGGAACAGGCTTTTAGGTGATGTAGTCTCTTTCCTTTGGGCAGTTACAGAATTCCTGGCTGCAGTGTGTGTTAGAGCAGCCTGTCCAAGGCTGAGCTGTAAGGTTTGGTGTCTGCATTTGTAAATCTCTGCTTTGCCAGCCTGGTAACCCAATGGCTGAGCCCTAAACCCCACTCCACTGACAGCGAGAGGACCAGCAGGTGGCAGTTTCACCCAGCTAATACCAATCTGTCCAGAAGGAAACAAATTTGTATGTAAACACTTACTGTGAAGGCGCATTTCTTTTGGTTTTTATCTAAATTATAGCTTTTGCATGTGCTTCAGTGCCTCTTTGGATGCTCTTGATGACAGAGTTTCAGGCCAATGACAACTGCCAGTAAGCGACTGACGTGGCTCTTGCTGGAGTCAGTGGTGCAGTACTGGACTCTTAATCAGCACTGGGTTTTGCAGTCATGAAAGAATTGCTTTGAATGTATAGGGACTGTTTATCTTAGGCGAGTCAGATCACTCAAAGGCTGACACACACCTCTGCATCCAGAGGCTGGCACACGTTTGACTGAATGCGAGTGCTGAAATCTTTCCACTGACTTACCGAAACTGCAGATCACATCTTACTAAATCCTGAAAGAGAGCTGCAGCATTCTTCTCGAAGTAGTTACTTTTTTAAACACAGAAATGCAGTTTTGCTTCACGATGTGAAGCCCTTGTCTCGCTAACTATACAAGGGCAGAGAGATTTGTCACTCACACTTTGCTGATGTGGCCTTTGTAAAATGCAAACAGTTTGGGTTTTTTGGCCAAAGTATGCTCTTGTGCTGTCACAGCAACACCAAAAATAAAAGGGTGTATACATGGAGAAACAGTGAGTAGTATAAAGCATTGCAAGGAGAATATGGGAGTGAGTCTTCAGGACATCATCATCATCATCACATTCCTCTTTGAGGCTTCCATGGTGGTTTGCCTGGACAGTGACACACATAACAACATCCTGTACACTAAGACTGACATTCCTGGAGCAAGTCATTGATAGCTTTCAGCTCTCTCTGCTGCCAGATGAATGTGACTTCTCACCCCTATGAATATTTTCATCTTCAGAATTTCTCCACTTCTACTTAGGATGCTTTTAAACTAATTTAATCTCATTGCTAGTGGGGAAATATATATTGGTGAGACAAACTCCTTCCAGGATCCTTTTATCAGAGTGACCAGAAGCACTGTGTTTCAGAAGAAGCTAAAGAAACCCTGCAGAGGCAGCCTGCCTGTGGCAGAGGCTCGAGCTATTGGTTACAGAGATCCCATTGTCAGTTCCCACAGACAATTCTGCATGAGGATGCAGAAAGAATTCCAGCAATCACTCCTAGAGTTTCATCTGACTTTAGAACAGACCCAGGTGGTGGTTGCTCCCATGGCAGTGACCAGAAATTGGCATTTCACCTTCTGTTCCTGCTAACCACAGCCAATATTTGTAATTTCCCTCCCAGAACAGAGCTTTCAACTGTGCACAGTTCCATAGAGTGGGCAGTAATGCTTCCACATTACCAAGCTTTTAGTTCAGCATTTTAGTCTATATGTTTGGGGTTTATCCCATTCTTTCTAATCAGTTGTCAAATACTTGTTCTCCCTGCGATCCCCCTGGTGCAACTTCACAAAAAGTCAGGTTTTTGGAGTGTAGCCTGGCCAGGAACCACAGCTGCTAAGGTAGAGGGGAGGTTTTGTTCCTTTTTCTTCATCTGGATGTGAAATCAGTTTGAAAATCTTGTGCTCTCTCTTAAGCACGAAGGCCAGATGAAGATGTAACAGGTCTTGTTTTCCAAATGGGGGTCAATGCCTTTAGGAAGGGGAACTGGCATTCCACTATTGTGAGGTCTGAGTAGTAGCTCTGCAAACCTGTATCCTCACTGTTGATGATGAAAAGGGAGGTCCTTGATTCCCCCAGACTTTTCCTCTTCTCCCCTGATTTCCTAATGGAGTCCTTTCCCCCTGATAAACAGAGAATTCATCTCCTGAACGAAGAGGTGAGCTGAGATCTGCAGGTAGTCCTGCAGGCAGCAGAGAGAACTATCTTAACCTCCCCTGCTACTTGTGTCCTGCGAAAAGAAAATGTCTTGAGTTTTCAGAACCACCTGTACCCTTAAGGGGGTTTCCCAGATGTTTGAAGGACACCATGGAAAAGTAAATGCTGAATGAAGCAGTGGGAATTTCTGTGTAGATTCACAGCTCAGTACAGTGCTGTTGTTCTCTGTAGCTCTCTGCCCACTCCTCTGCAGCTGTACATCACAGGTTTCAGTGCAAGGTAGGCACGAGGATGATGCCAAAGCTGCTGAGTCCTGTTTCTGTATGAAACTCCGGGGGCAAATGTGCTCAGAGCACACTCAACATGAACGTTTTCCAGAATGGACCAGGCACTGGTGACTTCACTTCCCCTGTGGCACAACCAGAGCTCAAGCCTAGGTAACTGTGGCAAGGTTTGTTTCCTAAATGAAGGAGTTAGGAGCAGCCTGACAGTGTGGTTTCTGGAAGGTCTGATCTCATAGTAGAATATCTAGCACCTGCTTGAAGAGTGCTTTGCTTTGGCAGACCCAAGAAAGAGGGACTGAAGCCTTTAGTGCAGCCTGTTACTGGCTTCTGCATAGGACCACTGCAAAAGAAATCCTGTTTGAGCCTCCAGGGGGAACATGGAACAGACCTTTATGCTGCACCACTTTCCTGACTGATGAAACCCCAAGCTTTCTTCTGTGTCACACTGCCAGCTTCCAGAGCTAGTCATGCGCTTGATGTGCGTAACACTCAACGATGTTCTTAACCCTGTTTTCAAGAGAAATGTATGATTTGAGACCTGCTTTTGATTTCTGCCAATTTCAGGTTTATTTTGGGACTGGTTCTGTGTGTAATTTCTTACCAGATAGCTTGGAGGGGTGGTTTTCACTGCACTGGTGCACACACACTCTGGGAGCCAACAAGTCACCAGACTGGTGTTACTGTAGGTGGGGAAGTTACAGAGATGCCCTGCTCCTTTCACCCCTTAACACCATCTGCTTTAGCAGCCACTCTGCGACATGTGAAAGGGGAGAGGCTGTGCAACTGCTCCCAGCACTACCTCACCCAAGATCCTCTGTCAGCACTGCAGTCAGAGGCAAGCTTGCAAGATGCACAGGCATACACAAACTACTTGGAACACCTAACTGCAGAGAGAGGCTGCAGTGACAGTGACTTCAGTGGGCATTTGCTACGTGGTGGCATGCCTGTGGTCCCAGGCTGGCTTTTCGAGCAAGCACATAAGCTTGTGGGGTCATCACTGTTCTTGGTCCTCTTGCTGGCTCAGTCAAGGTTAGTTCATGTGTTCCAGCTGTAGTACAGACACTGTGTTATGTGCTGTTGTTCCTGTTGCCTGACTCAGTATCAGAAACTTGAACTAAATGTGAGTGCTGCTCACAGACACAACCTGAGTGTTTGAGGAGAATGGGGAGGCTGCAAGCAGGTGGTGCTGAGCATGGCAGCAGGAAGGGAGAGGCAAGGACAGGGTAGATCTGAGAGTACGTGTGTGTGGCTGCTATAAACAGCTTGCGTGTTTAGCTTTAGGAGTGGTGGGGTAGTTTTTGGTTGTTTGGGGTTTTCTTTGGAAGGGGGTAAACCAGTCACACCTTGGAGCTCAGGAACAGAGCAGGTGATCTGCTAAAGAGTATAAAGTACGAAGAAAACCTGGAAAGGTTTGTTCTAGAACTTAATGTGGGTTAGAAAAAACAAGTGCTTGTTCATGGGAAACTCTCTCTAAGTGCAGACATGGTCTCAGTGTGAGAAACATGGTTGGCTTGTTTTTTTTTTTTAACTTTCTTTTTACTCTAGAACTCAAAACTTTCTTGAGAACAGTGGGAAATCACTGAGGTGTTTGTGTACAGAAGTTGTGAAGAATTTCATGCTCTCCTTTGTGCCCAGTGTTAGACCTGATCAGTATGAGATGTTTCTCTGTGTGAGAAAAAATATGTGTAGTAATCCTGGAGTGGATGTGGAATGTCCCAGGTTCAGGTCCTCACTGTCTGAGAGGTCATGAGGGCTATGGTAATGTGCACTGCCCAAAGGCTTAATCTCTAGTGTTTAGCAGATATGAAGGCTGCATCATTTGTTCCTTATCAAAGCTGAGGTATGAATCAGAACTTGTTTCAGTGGGTGAAGTGGGATGTGTGAGGCTCACATAAAAATTAACAAGAAAAAGCAATAAGAAAAAAAATGTGGCTGAGTTTATTGTACCATGCTTGCTTCAGTGTTACAGTAGTAAGAAAAAAAAAAAATATACTGATGATACACTCCTCAGGAAGCACATGATGAGAGAGCAGTCTTGTACACAAGGCTGTCCCCAAAAGTTTGGCCCCTGTTCCCAGCCCTACTACAGTGAGCTAAGCCATAATATTACCAAACAGCCATTCCCTCAGTTCCTTCATCCTGCCCATCTGCATTTCTGTGGGGAAGGAAACCAGTGGCCAGAGGTTTCTTTCAGGGCGTTTTGGCTCTTTGCCATCTGCAGTGGGTTTTGGTGAATCCACTGCTGCCCACAGATGGGATGGGAGGTGGAGGCAGTCTGTTTGAAAAGAGGGAAGGGTGGATTTGTCTGCAACTTCTTGGAGTGTTAGGGGAAAGTCTGTGGCAGGTGGTTTCCTAGCAGGGGAGCTGCAGATTTATGAATGCTGTGGCTGATGGATTGGTTTTCCAGACAGCATTGTCTGATGAGCTACACATCCCACATAAGTTCATGAAGCAAACGCTGATGCTGGGCATCTCTTTCCATGCCTGGATCATCTTGCCTGGAAGAGGATATAAGGCACGTGCAGCTTGAGTCATCCTTGCACTTTGCTCTTGCCATCCTTGCTGAGATCAGCTGTGAGGATCCACTTGGATCTGCTGCAGCTCTGGATTTGTTCTTGTGTGTACAGAGCCACCAACCCTGCTTAAGAGAAATGCACCTAAAGGGAAGGGTTTCTGCACCGTGTGCTTTGCAGCTGTGTCAGGTTATCCTTTGAAGAGCTGTGTGTGGTGGTCCGAGCACATTATAAGGCTGCCTGAGAATCTTCTGGTCTCGGGACATGACTCAAAGTGCAGCCTCCAGGAATGGGAATTTGCACCCTGACTCAGGGCAGAGGTGTTCCTTGCCAAACCAAGGTTTGATGGACTCTAACACGTAGCCTGACACAGAGCTTGCTGCTTTGCTCTTAGGGTGAATGGGTCAAGGCATGACCAGAGGCAGCTGGGTTTGCATCCAGATTTAGTGGCAAAGGCTGCAGTTAATTTTCTGAGTGTCTCTTAAAGGTACAGCTCTCCCCAAGCAGCCTTCCTGCTGTCGGTGCTGTTTGATCATCTAACAATAGCCTGGGCTCTAGCCAGATGTACAGACTATAAACCTGAATCATGAATTGCAAACAGTTATCAGAGGAAGAGGCAAATATGATACTTTCTAAGGGATGTTTGTTACCTTTCTGTCTGCTTTTATCTCTACCTTTGGATCTCATTAGTAAAATGGTCCTTAACCAAATTGTGCTTTCCTATAAAATGCATGAAGCGAGAAGAGGCTCGTACTTGACAGCTTCTATTTTGCTTGGTGTGGTGTGGGGTCACACAAGTGCCCTTTATATCTTCATG
Source organism: Podargus strigoides (assembly GCA_028020825.1). Classification (NCBI taxonomy): domain Eukaryota; kingdom Metazoa; phylum Chordata; class Aves; order Caprimulgiformes; family Podargidae; genus Podargus; species Podargus strigoides. Next base: position 1,870,097 of record CM051646.1, read on the forward strand.
TACACTTGTCAAGTTACTTTCTCGAGAGCAATTCTTTGTTAATGCATCAGAAGTTTATCTGGTAACTGTGCGTAAAATATGGAAATGGATGCTTATCAGCCACCAAAATAGTGCTGGCTGGTTTATCTGTGGAAAACATGCCCCTTTTTTTTTGCAACTTCCTCATTTTAGGTGTTTATTACAACAAGACTTTTTCTGCCTGGTTTCATATTTTTAAAATATTGATACAAAGGCCTTAAAAATAGTTTAACCCAGAGTGATTTGATGTTATCCACAGCTTTTCTAAGCACAATTAAGGTGTAGTTAAAGGTGTGATGATATGCATATCTGGATTCTTTTAAGATGAGTCTGTATATTTACTTCTGTGTGTTATGCAGTCTGCCTTCACACACGCACAAGACCTCGTGTGTACAAGTTTCAGGTTGTGCTTCCACTGCTCCGCAGAGCACAAACATACACAGAGTGTGTTCTCATACTTAAAACCAAGGTTTTATTCCTGGCAGAAATCTGCTGAAAAACTTGATTTACCATGCTGTTTTCCACTAGCTCTATGATGTCAGAATTCATGTGTTTTCAGAAGAAAACTGCAGTTCTAAACACTCCTTGATGCTGTCTTACGCACTGACTTGAGCCAAACTCCATGAACTTCTCCAGGTATTTCCTGAGGTTGCCTTGTGCTGTAAGCTTTAAGTAAACCTAAATATCTGATCGGGCCGTGGCTTTCAAAGAACATCATTTTTCAGAAAGAGATTTCCTGCTGCATTGCAGACACTTACCTTAATCCTACAAATTTGAGAGGTTCCTAAAATGAAGTCCCATTAGTTGAGGGAGAAATGAGATACTGATTTTTTGTATCAGAGATGGGAGAGTCCACAAATTCTTCCTGCTTTGGTTTAACTGAAGTGCTACTGAAGCCAGTTTCAATGTTCTTCCTCACTTCATCTGGCTGTACGGGGCTGTGAGTTACTGTAGAGTACCTGTCCATCTGTGAAGTGCTCACTGACACATTGCCTGCTACTCCTGAGCACTTCAGCAGCAGAGAGGATATTGCACTCTGTGGCTGGTAGTAAGCATTGATGCAAACCATGGCCAAACAATGCCCTTGTGCCTGAGAACTGAGGAGGTGGGTGCTGTTTGGGAGGGCAGCAATGTGGGGGTACACATTCCTTATTTCTTTCCACTCTGCTTGCACTGGGGCTTGCTTCTTTGTGCAGCCTCCACCAAATGTTTCTCTGGGAATGAAGCTCTGAAGTCAGTGTTGTGAAAATTCATCATGATGGTCTGGTGTTTGGAGGAGAGAACGTTAAGAGGATTAAGAAGTTATGTTCATGCAGTGGTGTGAATATAAGATAGAATGGTGCTGTTAATGCTAAGAACTTGAACTCCTATAGCAAGTCTCTCTCAGCTTTCCTCTGGCTTTGCAAACCACTTGGGAAGGGCTGTATCTCCTTTAGTAGGAAGCCTTGTATGTTGATAAAAACAAAACAGAAAAAAAAAAAAAGGGTTTATTTTTTAAATGGAGGACGTCCTCGTTTAATGAGGCTTGAAGTGTTTACAGGTGTTTCCTCACAAGTTCAAATTTAGGGGCCCAAGGGAGTTGAGATTCTCATAAGGCAGGAGCAAACACTCAAGTTTTGTATTTTAAAAGTGGTGTGCATTTAAAGGGCCAGGCAGGCACGGCGTGTGGGCTGGTTCTGTCCAGCTGGGCTGTGTGGAGCCAACAGTCATGCCATCTGAAGCAGCAGAGTGCTGTCTCACACGAAACAAGACCATCCTTGGTGCTACAGAAGGTCAGAAATCTTACTGAAAGACCCTTGGGTGTTTTTTCTGCTGTGCAACCTTTTGACCTAATTTTGCAAATCAGTGGTAAAATCCCCGTGAGTGGCAGGTTCCATGTATTGTTTGTTCAAATGTGTTTTGGTGATATGGAGTGCCTTTTTGTACATAATATCTTCCAGAATTCGCTCTTCTTGGAGGAACTGTTTAGCACCATGAAGAACAATATAGAGCAAGGGAAAATCTAGAAGTGGTTGTGGTTGGAGGATGTGATGACATCACAGGGTTCAGCGGGAACATGGGGCTTTTAAAAAGCTGAAAGAAACATCCTGACAGTCAGTTATCACATCCCCATAAAGGAGTCCAACACAGGCTAGCTATTAAAAAACCAAGCTACCTTCATCAAAGAGAAAAAAAGACTCCGTCCTGACACAGAATATGCACTGGCAAAAATGTAAGTGAGCTCTGATTTGTTTTTCATAACTGGGATAAAAGCTGAAGGTTGTAACAGGCATTAGCATAGCATGGGAGGCAGTCCTCGTGAAGAGATGCCTGGCTCAAGAGAGGCAAATGATAAGGTGTGATGCTAATTTTCCAGCAGGGATATTGACCCAGGGCAGCATTGCTGCTTGGTTGGCATTCATCACTATGAATCAAGTGGAAGACTATGATTCATAAAAACAATAACAGGATGCAGGTATTATATCAAAGGTTACGGTGGTTACATACCCGACAATTTTCCTTTTTAAAAGTGAAACCTGTGAGAAATCATATTTCTGTGCCTTTTTTCTGATACGTACTTTTTTCAGCTAATAAAAAAGATAAGGAACAAAGCGGTCGAGGGCAATACAGCTATGACTTTACAGGAAATCAGTTTTCTTGTTTTCAAGATAATTTCACTCCTCTTGGCCCACCTTTGCTCGAATAGATCGTGATACAGGTAGGTGTTTGCTTCTTGCAGGTTTTTCATTCTCACTGGAGGGATCTGTAGGGGATGCTCGTTTTTGCAGCCACCCTTTGCGTTTCACCACGCGGTTCCATTCACCTAGAGCAGTGCAGGTACTAATGTCTTAGTGACTTATCTGATATGGAACCCGCATTAATCTTCATTATATTAATGAATATAATTATATTAATCATTATTATTCAGCTTGTAGGTTGTTCAGAGGTCGCTTTACTCTGCGTATGCCTTTGAGCTTATTAAGTCTGTTTTCTCTGTTATGCATTTTGTTTGTGCATTTTTCAATTGAATGGTTTGGAAGCTCAAATATATATTTGTGAAATTATTATAGGCTGTAACATTCTGTAGCAAGAAGCTCTGACTGCTTATTCAATCGTGTTTCAATTTGTCTGGAAAGTATTAAGCAGCACACCTTGTTTCCCCCTTTGTCCTGTGCTGTTCCGAAGCAGGAGGGATGTGATGTACAGCGTACTGCAAGATGATTAGATTCAAATTTTCCATCTCAGAAGTCCATTAATGGTTTGTTTGTTTGCTTTGTTGTTTGGCTTTTTCTGCAATGACAAAGCAATACTAACAGGAAAAAATTGATGACTGAATTGGTGTCTTTCCTTTGCATTTTTTCTTTGACTCTTGCAGTGCTTTCCAAGGTAAGCAGGAATTACACGCCTGCACGAGAGAGATCACAATCTCTGTCTTGATGTCAGCCATTCCCTAGTGATAGTTTCCCACCAAGACAACTTCTGGCCAGTACCTGCCTGTCCCTCCACATCCCCAGAGCTTCTCAGGACGTGAATCTACTGCTATAGCAATGCTTCCTGGCTGGTTTGAAAGCCTACATGAGACGTAGTGACTGCCTTGATTTGACTTCTGTTGTTGACAAAGTCTTTCTCACACTGGTCAGGTGAAGCAGCCAGTGGAGTGGCCAGACTTTGACTCCTGGCCAGGTTGCTAGAGCAGCCTGGCATTATGTTTACTAAGACACACAAGGGGCTGAGGGGAAATTTCTGTAGGTGGCTGCCTGACTGAGTCTGTGCTCCCTGTTGGCTTTTGCTCTGTCTGCTGTGTCATCGTGTGGTTAGGGTTCCTTTTTCCAACGTGGAACTGTTATCTTTTTAACCCTGCTTCTTTTCTGTACCATTCCAGTAGTGAATTCTGTGCTTTGGCTTTGAAGGTAGACAGAAAGTGTATTCTGAGGACTGGGGTGCAGGCAGCTCGTGTGCAATTGCCTGCTGGACTGGTGACCACCTGTGAGCGTGGGCAGATGGCTCAGGTCAGTACAGGTATTCAGGTGCCAGGTCTCAAAGGCTTCAGTGGAAGTTATTCTCACTATCTCTCTGTGTCTCCATTTGGTGTCTCTGGGGCACCTATACTTCCTGTTAGTGTGACCAGCTGTGGCCTCAAGTTTCCTGCACCATCTGGTTCCAACCACCTGTGACCACATGGATGTCCCAGTGCCCACATCCAAGTCACTAGCGTGCTCTAAAGTATAACTGATGCAGAGGCAGTATGGGTGACCATAAAAGCATAAAAGCCCTGCTCTGCTGTGCTCCCTACCTAGGAAACAGAAGCTTTCCTCTGCCAAATGAGTTAGGTATTCTGGCAAAAGGGCACCCTGGATAGATGGGTGGCAAGTCCTTGGAGAGGTTCTGAGGGGTGAGTGAAGCTTTTTCCCAAGCATGGGACAAAGCATCCCATATTGCATGTGGAAACAGATGGCTCTGATCTTGGCAAGAGCAACTGTTCTGTTTTGCACACCCATGGCACTGTGCTGCCAGCAGGTGAATGAGACCCAGGCTGACTCCCAGGAATGGATGTCAGAGTTTGACGTTTCTCACCCTGCAGGTAAATTAATTCCCTGTGGTCTGAGCTGCTGCATTATGGAGTAACCAGACTAGGCAGGCATACAACCACGTACTGGGGCACATGTCAGAGACCTTCATCCCACTTGTTGTAGCATCCCTGGTGGATCCCAGCTGAGCCAGAAGGAAGACAAAGGGAGGCACAAACCAAAGTGCCAGTGAAAGTCAACTAGAGTCAGGCATTTAATTTCTTAAGGCTTCTTTGCAAATTTCATTGTATGGACCCAGTTTCTGGAGGAGACTGGATTAAAACCCAAGACAATTATCATGTCCAACTTTACATGCTTAAACAGCAGGATGACTAGGGAATGCAGGATGTGGGGAGGTTCTGTACCATTGTTTTGCCAGAGGAAGCAAAGGGCGTACTGGATGCTGAGGCATTCCTGCCTTACTGGCACAGGGTGAGTTCCCTGGCCAAAGGGATTGCAATTCAGATCAAGTGCGGTGCCAGCTTGAAAGCAAAGGCAGAGGCAGAAATTTTGGACTATCTGGACCTGTGTGAAAGGGAACTATGTAGAAGTCCTGGCAACCTCTTTCATCAGGATGCCTTGACTTGGATTTAAATTGCTATTTTAGCAAAATACGAGCCTTCAAAAGGAATGGTGTCATTTCCTTATGTTTCCCCCAGCTATAAAAATAAAACACAACAAAAATCCACCAAAGAAGAAAAAACTCTCTCAAACTGAAAGCCCAAGAGTGACAGGAGAACTCATTTAAATAGGTGTGACCTCACCAGAGGGCATTTCTCACGGGCACCTTCTGCAGGGCAGCTCCCTGTGTCTTCAGGGCACCCTTCTGCTGAAAGCCCCGTAGGAGCAGAAGGAAAATGAACAGACCTTGCCCTCAGAGGCTCTTGTCCTCCAGGGAGCCTTGCATGGCTGGCCCTGTGCACTGGAGATGGTTCCCTCGGGGTCACAGCACAGTGCACTCTGTGCAGGAGTGGGGCCCAGAGCTTCCGCTCAGCAAAACCCCAGCGAGCCTCAGCCCGAAAGCATCCCCTCCCACGGCAGAAGCGAAGTGACTGGTTGGGGCTTCCCAGCTTTTGGCAGGATTCCGCTGAATGGAAGCGAACCAGCAGGGATGGGAAACTTCTAATGGGCAGCCCCAGCTGCTGTCCTCGGAGGAGCCTTTGTGCAGTCACCTCACGCTGTATTTTGAAAACCTTTTTGTGCGAATGGTTTCTGTTAGGAGAGGCTGAAGTTCTGCAAGAGTTTCACCTTGAGGTGATGCTTTTGGCTGGGTCGAAAGGCTTTGGCCACCCAACTCCTGTTGCAGTCCAGTGGGACTTCAACCCATTCAGCTCCTGACTGCTTGGGTTCCCAGGCAACTGAGATGTGTGGATGTGCACCTTTGGAACCCCCTCTCTTCCCAAATGCTTTTTGAGAGCCTTCTCTGCCCACAACAGATGTGGGGCTCTGTACAGCCTTTCTGAAAGTATCAGATAATGAGACTGAGAGGTGAAACTGCGATGTGCTGCACCTTGTGAGTGTTAATTTTGGTAAAGCCCCACTGGGAAAGATGGATAGTATGAAAGCTGAGCCCATCCATGCTTTACGAAGCAGGTGTCAGGCTCTATGAATGACCACATAAGCAATTAAATGGAAAGCTTGCATTACTAAAATGGAAAGAGTATTATGGGCTGGGAGGAATGGGGATGTGCGGGTGAGACATGGTTAAGACACTTTCTGTCTATCTCAGCTTCCCCTTTAAGAGGGGTTCTCTTGTTCTGAAACAGATGATTTTTAGTAGCCCTCACCGCTACACGACCAATGCATCCAACTCTTATTGAGAGTTGAAAGCTCTTCTTTTATTATTATTATTTTTTTGTTAGAATAATTAAAGCAGCAGGGATCACTAGCCAGCTTTTCATGTTGTTTCCCAGGTGCCTTCACATCTCTTGATTTCATGTCTATCCAGGTGGAAAAATACAAAAGTGACATTTTGTTTGCCACTCTGCAATGGTTTCCTTGTACTGGAACAGAACACCAGTTCTGCACGGTGCTCTCCTGACTTCCACTCATTTAGGTCCCCCAGAGGTGTGAAGGAGACCTTTTTTAAAAGGACAGTAGTCATATTTTGCCCTCGAGAATGGCACAGGCAGGGTACAGGGGTGCAAGGATGTGCTGGAATCCAAAGCTAATTGGATTCTTAACAATCTTCCAACTGAAAATACAGATACTGGGCACAGTTTTGGAATATACTACTGTCAAACTACTCTGTTTCACTGACTTTGGTAGTTAAGAGAGCAGAAAGAGACCCAGTCAAACGCTGCACTGAGTTGTTGGTAAGCAAGTGAAATATTTAGCCTATTGGTTTAATAATGCTCAGAACCCTCCTGAGTTCATTTCCTTATGCTGAGCAATGAACCATCACTCAGCTCTTTTGCTCATGCTCTGAGGTCTTCTGTTTCTTGTAGAGCACAGAGCAGATTCTCTGCCCAGATGTTTGCTTAGCACTCTGCATTTAACTAAATCTTTACTGAAATACCCACCCGTAGAGTGACAAACTGCAGGGAATAATCCACTCCAGTTTTACTTGTCAGGGCTGTCAAAAAATAATGGTAACACTTCAGAGGAGACTTGGGATGTGGCACAAACTCACACAGCTCACTAAGATGGATCTTGGTAGAAATAACTGATTTTTGTTTCCAAGGGCATGAGTTGCAGATGGGTCACTTCAGAGTGTTTCACTCCTGACTGATTGGTCAGATCAGTTTAAAAAGAGACAGCCCCCAGAGGATGCTGAGGGCTAGGGATGAAGCTGAAAGGAAGAATCTCTCTCCAGAGTGACTCCCTTACATGTTACACTCTGGGCTCTTGGACAGTTAAATGAATTGCAGTGCTTTGGCTCCCTGCCCTGGACTTACCACAAAGCAGAGACAAAGATCACTCAGTTTTTTCACTCTTAGTAACATATTGAGGGGAACTCTGTAATCAGCCAGCAAATAAGGACAGGGCTCATCATCTCTGGTTGTGACTGGGGAACCCTCACTCTGCAGTGCACTTGAAGCCTCCCAGCTGGATGGCTCTGCTTGGGGGAGCACAGAGCCCTGAACAAACATTCCACTATTCCCTGCCTGCGTAAATGAGCACTGGGGGTGTGAGTAGAGTCAAAGCATCCCAGCCCTGGCTGCTGCCATGAGAATAGCTGCAGCTGGGTTACCTCTCCAGCACTGCCTTGGTACCTCTCTGGGGATGGGCAGGTGGTTGTAAGAGTGGTACCAACACAAGAAAGCCAACAGGAATAAGGACTGGTTTTCTCCTGGTTGTACAGATTTGTAAAGTTCTGCGTTTTCACGGGCTAAGGACTGCAGATCCTCCTTGGCAGGGATTTCTAAAACCACTGCAAAGTGCTTTTGGCAGTTCTGTTAAAGCACTTACCCTTGGGCAGCTGAATAACCTCAGAGCTCTACCAGTTGGGTGACCCTTCCCTCGACTTTGGACAGACATCCAGGCAGAGCCAAGAACTGGATTTGGAGTTCCTTGTCTTTCCTTGCTGATCCACTGCTATGGATGGTTATGGGCTGGCTGTAAATCCAAGGGGAGCTGATGAAATAATTCTCATACACAGGATTGCCTGCCTAGCTGTGAAGAGCTACGTTCTCCCCAAGTGCTTTTCACAGTGATCTGTGATCTACAGTGGAACACTGTCAGTATCACAAAGCAGCCATTGCAGTTCTGAGGTCAGCTTTGATCACATAATCCGTTTCCAAAGAAGCAACAGCCCCAAAATAATATTACTAGCTTTAATACTTCTAAAAAAAATATTTTTGAAGGGGTCTGTGCCTGTAAAATGCAGACAACAGTGATGAAATATTTAGTCCCTTGCTGACTGGGCATCGATACCTTATTGTAAAAAGGTTTGGATTAGAGTCTGAGCATCCAAGTAGTGTATACAAAGCTAAGCCACTCTTTTCTTTTTATTAGCCCAAGTTCACTGTGTGCAATGAAAAGGTGAGCAGCTGCCTGATGTAATTTGGTCTTCAGTATCCAAGCCAGAAACTCATTAGTTTGTTAATTGAAATCTAATTTTTTCATGTTATTCAAGAGTTACTGTTTGCTTTTTGGTGTTACTGCAAATAAGAACAAGTTTTCTATTGTCTTTCTTTTCAATTTTTTTATTATACTGGAGGTGAAAGAAGAAAAGGGGAAAATATTTACCCTGTTAATGCTGATCAATTGATAAGCTTATCACATGTCAGTGTGTGATCAAAGAACCAGTAAATCTGCTGAAAGTGGCAAGCGTGTCATTTGCTGGTGCAGGCAGGGAGTCATGCAAACTCTTAACGATTAGCAGTGGATTTCAAGCTGAAAATTGGCCCGGTGGGAAACTGCTCTGGCTCATTTGAAAGGCTGAAGGTTCAGGCAGATCTGCAGCTCGTGTGTGTGAAGGCCAATGGTGCTAATGTGAAGTTCAGTGATCTGAAACTTGCCACGCTTCACTACTTGCAGTCTCCCAACAGCTGTTTTGCCATTATCTTCCCTCCAGAGTCAGCAATAGTTAAATACAAATGTGGAGGAATATGCATTTTAAAAGTGGTTTGGTTTAATTGTTTGGCAATGTCTTGGTATGCTTTCCCTGCCTGATCTTTTGCTCAGACCAGCAGTTGGTGAATGTTCTTCAGCAGGTACATCTCAAAGGGCTGTACCTGCATGTAGATCCTGTACTGACAAAAATCTGGGGATGAGAAATATTGTGTAAAAATGGGATATTATTGCCTAGCTGCTGTGGACATCTCTCAGCTAGGTTCTCCAAAGCACACAGGACTGAAGGTCAGGGTTTACAGGATTGCCTCCCAACACATTGCCCTGCTCACCTTGGGCAAGGGCTCTTGTGAAGCATGTTCCTGGAGCTCTTGTCAGCCCACGAGCTGGGGCTGGAGCTGCTCCCCAAAAGCAAACAGCAAGATCCCCATTGGCTATGGCTGCTATGTTCAGCTCACCTTGGCCTCATACTCAGCAGGGAAAAATGTCCTTTCTCCTAGTTGCAAAGCAATGGGCAGGGGGATAACCAATGCAGAGAGATGTCTGTTGACCTTACCACCACCACTAATGGAGCTGTCAAATCTTCATCCAGAGCCTGCTGAAACTGGTGACCTTCAGCGTTGCCTGTGCAGTCTGAAGGCTTTCAGGCTGAGTTGCAGAGAGGTCTGGAATCAAACATAATTATAGGCTTTCTTCTGCTGTCACTTAACACTTGGAGCTAATGGGACTGCTGCGTTTGGTGCCTTTTCATTAGCTGTGTGTTACCCAGCCACTTTGAAAGATTACTCAGAAGTCTTCAAAGTTTGTGCTGGGCTTTTGTGGACACTCAACAAATACAGTGAGTGATAACATTGGCAGAGGGAGCCTCAGTGCACAGACACACCATGGATTTGTAAGGCAGCCTGACAAAAGCATTGCAGTCAACTAAAATGTATTTACACATGGAAACTATGGCCAGGCTTCCTACTGGTTGGTTTAGATCCCTTCTCTTCTTTCTTGACTTCTGATGCTTCACGCTGCTTCAGCTTCAGAGAGCAGTTGCAAATCAAGATCCAGGAGCTTGAGTTGTATGAGACAAGCTAGAAGACAGTGGGCACTGGAGCACTGGCACACAGCTGCTGTTCCTTTTATTCGTTGGAAGAGAATTTGGGCACATGGACCTTGGTGCATTTGAAGCTCATGACTTAAATATGCAATTGAAGCTTAGTCCAAGCCAGGCTTCATAGTTTATTAAAACAACCCTGATATAAGGACTTGGAGACTACTAAATCCAAGTACTTCCTTTACAAGGATATTTTAACTGTCACAATTTCTCGCAGTGCTTTTATTTTTTTAAATGATTGTATTTCTTTTGCTTTACATGGAATTGGAGGCTGAAGCCAAAATTCATTTTGCTGTGGTTCATCTGTAATGCTCAGCCCTGGTACACACTTGAACAGTGGAAAAGCAGCTGTGCGAACATTATTTTTATTTCTGGAGGTCAGCTTGGGGGAACCGAAATATGTTCTGCAGACTTTGGGGTTTTTTTTTTCTTTTCTTTTTTTTTTTTTTTTTTCTGGTTACCCTGCTTACACCGGAAACTCTGAATAGGTATATTTGTCAGCTTTTACAGTAAATTTCTTCTTTCCCATCCCCCAAACCTGGAGCCAGAAACTGCCATCGTTCCCCACCCTAATTCTGCAGGGAGGCCCTTTGAACTGATGTCTTAGGGATGAGGTACTTCCCAACAGGTCCAGCTCTGCCTTTCATGCAGTCTATAGCAGAGCTCATATCTGCTTGGACAGAGTTGATGTGTTCACGCAACACAAAGGGCAGCAGCAATGTCTGACTGGAATAATCATTTAAGATTGGAGCAGGATATCGACTTCTACTTCAGAAAATCAAAGGCCGGTTGCGAGCTTTAGAAATGGGAACTTATCAATTAGTCTATTTACAAATCAAAGGGCAATAAAAAGCAGCAGGTAGCCACTGCTGCTATCAGTGGCTTTACAAATATCGGGCCTCCCTCAGTTTTGATATCCTATGGTTTCCTTCTGCTATCAATTGTCTCCAAATGCTTAATGTAAAATAGAGCTCGATAATACTGGTTTATGAAGAACTGTGCTTCCTCTGCTTTTACTTGTCTCAAGGATTTGTGATAGGCCTTTTTAGCTGGCTGTGAGCTCTGCTCTTCAAAATGGATCAGAGTTTATGGGTATAAGCTCTGAGATACGTTGTCAATAGAATTGTCCACAAAGCTGTGTCATGTCCCAGCTCACCAAGTTATAAATCTGCTGGCCCAGGCTATGAGCAAAGCTCTGCTTGGAACAGAAATGTGACTCTGGTCCAGGATGGCACTCATGATACCTGCCTGTTCCCAAAAGCGATGAGGTATGCCTGTCAAACTAGTGATGAGTTAAATGGCTTTCCAAATGGTGATGCTCTCCGAATTTGGGTTGCTTTTATAGCTTACATCTAATAAAATAAACACAGTCTTTTTGTCAGAAGCCTAGAGAGAACAGGACTTCAGGCTCAGGGATTAAGGAGAAAAAAAAAGACCATCACAATTAACACACCGAAACCTCCTTGAAGGCAACAGAATGAACTTAGGTTGTCCTCATGATCCATCCATGCAATCACAGCATCCAAGCAGCAAAGGTCTGTGCCACCTGATGTCACTTACGGGCCAAAAGATGACAGTAGGAAGAAAATGGTTGTGAGCCTGGACTCCAGACACAATGAGTACAGCCCACAGACAAGGCAGCTGCCATGGGGATTCTGGCTCTGTGCAAATAGCATGAAAGGAAAATAAACGCCACCTGTATGTATTTATTTTTTCCTCAGCTTGTGCTCCAGAGCAGCAGCCGCAGCCTCGCCCCTACCAGGGTGTCCGTGTCAAAGAGCCAGTGAAGGAGCTTTTGAAAAGGAAAAGGGGAAATCTTCATAATGCCAGTGCAACGGCAGCTCCAACGGTAGGAGGGAGAGCAAACACATGCTTCCTGGGTAGCTAAATGATTGACCAGTCCTGGCAGAGCTGGCAACGCTTTGGCAAAGACAGAAATCTTTGCATCTCTAAAGTATTTTGAAAGCAGTGCAGCCTCATGTTACCTGGAGTTACCATTAAATATATCTTTAGATGGAGTGCCTTTAGAGTGCTGAGCGCCTCCGATCACCATTGACTTAATGGAAGGGTGGAAGTGCTTTGCACTTGGCAGGATCCAACTCTGAAGAACAGAAAGTGGCTTGGAATTTAAGCAGCTCCTTGAAGAGCACAAAAAGAGATCAGCCAGAGCCATCCTTGGCTATCTACTTAGTTTCAGCCTACAACTCTGTCCTCCCAGGTGGAAGCAGGTTGACTGCCTGCTCTCTGAAGAGGAATTCCCTCTGCAGCACAAGGGTTAAATACTGTTTAAGGCCCCCTTGAGCTGAAGGGACACATGGACCTTGGCTGGGTCCATGCACAGGGCTGGGGTTATGTGTACTGGCTGCCAGGCTCAGTTCTCCAGGCCCTCTGCAGAGGCAGGTGGGAAGGTTCAGGCACTGACATTAAAGTTCTAGCTGCTAATCAGTTGATAATAGCAGATATGCTCCTTGCTTTTCAGAAGGGATTGAATTTAATGCTTATGGTCTTAATCCCTGGGTATCTTTCTTCTCTCTTCTAGGTTGTTTTGCCCCATCAGCCACTTCCATCTTATTCACCAATGGGTAATGTTTCCCTGACTTTCTAAGTGTTTGCCAGCCCTGCTGCAGGAAGGGCTATGCTGAACTGGGCTTTAATCCTCTCCTGTTTTTCAGGCCAGCCTTGCATTGATATGGATGCTGCTGCCTCTGCATTGCCTGTCACAGATGAAGGAGCTCTCTGTTCTGGCTGGATCTCCCAGCCCTCTCCCTCATCCCTACAGCCTTTAACTCAGTGGACAACTTACCCTGATTATGTGTCCCACGAAGCAGCCAGCTGTCCATACACAGCAGATATGTATGTTCAGCCTGTGTGTCCCAGTTACACACTGGTTGGACCTTCATCTGTTCTGACTTACACTTCTCAACCACTGATCACCAATTTTGCAGTAAGTCAATACACAGCAAATCCTCACCTTCTAGTAAGAGCCATGGGGTGTGCTGGATGTAATTATTATAATTTATTTAATTGCTATGATGTTGTGTGCCTTTATCCATGCCACATAGTTTTCCTAGCACTGGTCTTGTCTGCACTGTGCTGGGCATCAGTGTGGTTTGAACAAGACAAAAAGTTGTCATTGCACTGAAATCAATCAGGCATACTCCACAGCTCTCCTCAGTCCTCCAGACTTTCCACATCCTTAACACATACCCTGTTCTTTGCTGTTGTCCTGGGAAATGAGTAACCTCTCAGCAGGTGAGCAGCAGGGCTGCTGTGGCTGAGGGGCTGCTCAGGATGGGCTGTTGCAGAGGCCACAATAGGCTGCCCTCAGCCTTGGGGCAGCAAAGCTGTGCCCGTGCATTCAGCTCGCAAGAGAGACTCTTGAAGAAGGTAATTACCAGCACAGGGTGTAACTGTCTCATGGGCTTACAGTGAGGGTGGGAGTGGGAACAGAAAGCTAGAGGGAACTTGACATGAGTGTGAGGTACTGGTAGCCAGCACCTGGGACTGCCACAGCCACCACTCTCACAGGAGCCAGCGTGTGAAAACTGTCACCCTCAGTATAAAGCTTTACCCAGAGAGACAGGAAAAGGGATGTTAAAAGCGAGACTGAGCATCTTCAGCCTGTTGTTTGGTGTCCTTCCCCCCTGCCCCACCTAGCCAATTATTTTATTTTGGTTTATTTCTGTTTGAGCAGCCCCGAAGCGCCACCCCGGCCGTAGTGCCCCAGCTGGAGGTGACGGATCAGCAGCCGCCTCTCACCTACTTCCCATGGGCACAGCCCCTGCCTGCACTGCCAGCTCCCACTCTGCAGTACCAACCAGCTGCCTCCGCGCTGCCCGGGCCACAGTTTGTGCCCCTGCCCATCTCCATCCCCGAGCCAGCCCCCCAGGAGCTGGAGGATGCCCGGCGGGTCATCGGCACGCTGCCCATCGAGAAGCTGCTCCTGGAAGATGAAGACAATGATACGTACGTCCTAAACCATGCTCTCTCTGTTGAAGGGCTTTAAGTTGCACATCTGGGGCCTGATCCTCACTTACTCAATGCTCCACCCGGCACCGCAGCGAGTTTTGAGTGCAGAGGAAAAGCAGGCTGGGGGGTGGGGTGGGAACTTCACTTGGGATTTCGGTGTTCACACCACGACTCCTGTGAAACTTGCTTTGTCCTGGGGCCCCGCAGGAGATTTCTCTGCTGTTACAGTTCCTGCTGCCTCTCCCAGGCAGGCTTTTGATAGTCCGTAGTTCTTGTGCTCAGCGTCACCACAAGGTGACTTTCACCCTCAGACTCGGGGCATGGTCTCAAATTGACATATTATAGGATAGCCATGGCCAACTGGTGAGGATACACGTGCCTCTGAACATTAGCAAGACCAAGTTCAATAGGACAGCTTTCCAGAGCTCCGTGTAAATGCCTTGTGTGTGTGTCTGCACTGTCCATGGAGGAACCTCTGCCTGATCAAGGTCACTAGAAAATATCTTTGGGGGCCTAAATTGGCATTTTTTCTTTCCTAAATTGAACTCCTTTGGAAAACAGGAAAATATGAAGTGTAGTTTTGTTCTACTGATGCAGGCAGGAGCATTAGTCTGACACAAATCAGCACAGCTGAACTAAACACCAGTGCCGGACATCACTATTTACAGAGCACCACAAAGTAGCCTAGATGAAACATTTGAGTTCACAGAACGGTGTAACTTGAAGGTCCCACCTTGTCTGTCAGTGGAAGACAGCCATGGGGGCATGGGACAGTGGTTTGGAGTCATGGTCGTTCAGCTGCAGCATGTTTTAGGGCTCTGAAATACCCACCTTGGAGAAGGGGGACTGGTTGTGTGGCTAGCTGGCAATGCTGCATGTTCTACCAGTGGCCAGATCCTGGTCCCTCTGAAGTCATCAGGAGTTTTGCCTGAGGCAGGATTGCAAGACATGGCCCTGTATCAGGAGATCATTGAGCAGACAGGGTCTTCCAAAATCTGGGCTTCAGTCTAACACGAAATTCAGGGCATTACTATTGGCCAGCAATACTTGTGTTTGTTCTGTAGCATTCAAGTGTGAAGTCAGTGATGCTGTGCTGAGCCAGGGAACCTCTGTGCCTTACTGCTAGGGGCAGTTTCGCTGTGCTGCAGTCTCCCAGGTCCATAGGTGCACACGTTTTCTTTAGAGCTTTCTGATTTTCTTTCCTGGAGAATGAGTAGCTTTGCTTTCCTCTGATGCAACTGTAAATATGATTGTTGATGTTCAGGAGTGTCACACCACAGGCAAATATACTTGCAGGAGATATATCCCCTTCTGACTCTGTTCATTGTTTTCTTAATTAAAAAGGGACTCTTGGCTGGTGAACACAATTTCTCTGGGTTTTTCTGCTTTCTAAAGCCCAGGATCCTTAGGTGATTTTATTATTTGCAAGACTAAGTGCAAAATAACTTACTGTGCTATTTATTACCTGGTGTTCAGCACTCCAGTTGCCACCCAGGCCATATATCAAGTGACCTTACAGTTTCTGCCTGAGTGGGGTTTGCAAGCTCAGGTTGAGAGTCTTGAGGACCTTCAAAGCATATTTTGTTATTTAATATTGACGAATCTGGAAGATGTAAGCAACAGATCATCTAAGTGATCAAAAGGTTGTTTGAAAAGAGCAGTAGCTGAGGTGCATTGAAATTAGTGGCTTACACTTGCAGAAAAACCCAGCAAAGAAATTAATTAGAAGGAGCTTAGTTCACCACTGCTTACTCCAGTTTTATAAGCACAAAGCCATTCAGTAGGTAAAACTGGGGTAATGCAGTTGTGAATGAAGCCTGTGGTTGCTAAGATTGCTTTTAAATTTCTTTCACTCCAATGTATGTCAATTCTGTGTGTGACTATAAAACAATGAGGAACTGTTTCAGAATTTCTTTCTGGGTTGTTCTGGTTAGAAAAAGACAAAATCTTTTTCAATAAAGATCTACAGTAACTTTCATATGCCTAGAGTGTTTTATTTCCTATCCAAAGGGGTCACCCAGCACTGGTTTAGCAATCAATTAGTCCAATAACGTATGTACACGCTAGAACCACAGGTTAGCTTTTAGACCTTCTGCTAATTTTGCACATTGAGGCAGACTAAGGAGGAGCTCCATGATCCAAACACAGCCTAGAGGCACTATTTGCTCAGGCAGTCCTCACACAAGCACTCCTGAAGTTCAGATGGTAGTTCAATTGCTATTATCCTCTGTTGGCATCCCTGGGGATGTGTGGGTGTGCAGCCACAGCTAATGCTGAGCTTGACTGAAAATCAGATTGGCCATAAAGTTGCATTTCTACTTCCTAAAATTGCATAGTGTGGCTCTGGGGTACTAAACTACCTGAGGAAAGAACCAACTGCCTACCACCTTCTGACTGAAAAGTATCAAAGGCTGCTGTCTGGAGGAAAACCAACCCAGGGGCTGGTACAACTCTGCATGTAGGATGGTCTCCTCCTGTGCAAAGGGGAATTGCAACGATACCTGTGCATGCCCAGTGCCCTTGCAAATAGGACCTGGGGGAATGGAAGTGGCAAGTAGCTCTCTGTAATCCTCTCCAGCTCCAGTCATAGTAAGAAGTAGAGCTTAACAAGATTAATACACCATTTAGAAGAGGCTGTTTGTTATCCCAGGGGCTATCACCAATGCCTCTGAGGCTGTATCACCCCAACATGTGATATGTACATACAATATGGTGTGCTGGACCTCCGCCCTAGGCTTTGTGGAGGACTTAAATACCTCCCAGCACAAAGGCGAATCTCACCTGAAAGAAAGTGCTGAAGTGGAAAGGAGACAGCATGTCAAAGAGCTCAGGAGTGCTGAGAGCTCTGGAAAGTTGCAGTTATTTTGAGGTAGGAAGCTCTTTCCATGGGAGTGGGTGCTTTCCAGGTCAAGCCCTTTGGGGCTTATGGCATGGTTTTGTGGACCACTGGGTATAAAACCCCCAAAGTAGCTGTGCTACCCTGTAAAACTGTTTGCTCCCAGGGTAGTTGATGGCCAAGCAGTGATCAGTGTCTTTATTTACTGTCTTAGAATTCTACATATTTATGCAGCTAAAGGTATGAGGGCGTATACATTGGCAGCTGCAGAGCGCATGAAATTGCTGCGAAGACTTGATGCCAAGGAACACAGAGGAAAGGTAATGTGGACCACTTTCTCCTGCAAATGGTGGTGTTTGAGATGGGCACGGGCTTTGTGCAACTGAGAGCAACTGATGCCCTGCAAAATCCAGCTCTGTCTCTCTGTTGTGGCAAAGGAAGCCTTGGGCATCGATATGCCTTGCTTAGGTGCTTCTGGCAGGGTCCTAAAATTAGGTGGGATGAGAATGAGCTTTTTCTGACCCATGGTTCACAGAGTGACCTAAGACAACATTGTCCAGGAAAATGTGTATGTTGCAGTGCTCTCTGAGGCCTGAGGTTTTATGAACCACAAATTTAGGCTAAGAGAGCTGCACCTGCCATAAACAGTGCCTCAGAAATGCTGGACTTGAGTTGTCATCCAAATCAGGGCTGAAGAACACTAGAGGGATTTCAGCAGGGGCTGGAAAATGCCCCCCATCTTGTGATGCCATGGGTTCTCATATATGGGACTCAAAACCTGCCTGTGAGCTGTCTTCATTCGTGCACCACAGTCCTTGGCATTCTCAATACCATTCAGCCCCGACTGCCTTTCCTTGTTCCTTGTTTTGTGACAGCATCTGCTTCTAGACTCTCACGTTTTATCTGCTGTGCTGCTATTTTCAGACTCCTCTGCTGGTGGCTGTCACTGCCAGGCAGCCAGCTATTGTCTATGATTTGATCCAGACAGGAGCAGATGTCAATGCTGTAGACAACAAAGGGCAGTCAGCTTTACATCTCGCTGCGACATATGGGTATGCCCAAGTTCTTCAGGTAGGAAAAGCTTTTATGGTTTTAATTGCTAGCAACACAAACCTACAATAAAGTCACAATATTGGTGTCTTTAAATAACTCTATCAGAAGGCAAGATCTCAGTAAGCAATGAAGACTGACCAAAGTCTCCTTTTCCATGGTGTTAGGAATTGATTTCCCAGGCTGTTCCTGTTTGAGGACTATACTTGCAGCTAACACCAGCCTCCTGTTGCAGAGAAAATGACTTTAGGATATCTGGGGGGGGGAAATAAATTCTTTCTGCAGCTCGTAGCTCTAAACCTGCTGATGGCACACCAGGCAGAGTGGCCTTGCTCTGGCTTTAGCCCCCAGTGTTGTGTTGATGCCAGCGCTGGAGGGGGTTTCCCAGAGGCTGCAGGCAGCTCTGAGCACCATGTGGGCTGCTGCTGAGTTTATCTGAGGGCAGGGGCAGGGTGCTCTGAGGATGAGGGATGTCAGTGGAGGTGCCAGGGAGTACTGACATTCACCAGCTCTGCCTCGCACACGCCCTGGGTTAAGTCATGAGCAGGCAGTTAATGTGTAACAGTGGGAGTTCTTGGGAAAGCAGGTGTTTATTCAGTGGGGAAAAGTGTTTTACATCCAGATGATTCCAACAAAAAAAAAGCCTCCCCGAGTGCCTTGTGGTGATCTGTGGTCTGGTTTTTTGCTTTTTTACTGTTCTGAACTGAGAATCTAATAGGATACAACCCTTAGGTGGGGTTTAGGAAACCAGGGAGTGGGATCATTTTGTGTAACCCTAAATGTTCCTGCTAGGAAATAAATTCACAGCACTGAAATCCAGTGTCAAATAAGGGCTTAGTTTGTAGGTCAGTTATAATTATCTGATTGTTTGCTTGCTTGTTTTTAAAATTTGTTAGTTTTGACTGGTTTTTGGCTTGGACAGTGTTCTGCTGAACTAACATTTTCCATTTCTCTGTTGCTTCTAGGTTATACTGTCACTAGGTTTCCCTCTTGACCTAGAAATGAAGGATTTTGAAGGTAAAACCCTTTGTACAAATATTTTGTAGTGGTATTAAAGGAAATGGAAAACGTTGGCTATTTGATGGACTGATGCTCATTTGGTGCCAGGAGGCCAGAGTGGCCTCAGAAGCTGGGGGGGGGAGAGTCCCTGCTGTGCACTCGAATGCCACGGAACTCAGTGGTGCTGGTGGCTCAGTGGTGGTTCTGTGCACAGCTGGGACTGAGCACGTGCTGGAGTGCCCCATAAAGCGTCTGTACAGCCACTGTGGTACCTCTGACACCAGAGAAGGGCTTGTGCCTCAACAACATGTGTGCAGAGACACATATGCTCTCCCCACGAGCCCTCACTTCCTCTCTGTACATCAGCATCTTCCTTGGCACTGTCGGTATCCTCCTCCCGTGCTTGTTTCTCCAGGCCATACCCCACTCCACTGTGCTGTCCTGGCCCACAACGCCCTGCTGCGGGAGCAGGGTTGCCAGATGTTGCCAGAGGAGCAGCAGAAAGATCTTCAGTGCCAGAGTGAAGAGCTGGAGTCCTGCATCCACCTCCTGGTGCAGACAGGAGCCTCCATCTACAGCCGGGTAAGGGATGGGCTCAGTTATCCGTGTGCTCTTTGTGTGGGGACTCTCCCCTGCCCTGCCTGACGCCTGTTCTGTGCTCAAACGATAGAACTGGAGGAGGAATGAACTGCAGGCAGAAGGACCAAGCCTGTTTCCCTTCCAAGTGACTGGTTGCAGAGTTAGTTGCTGCCTTTTGGAGTTCATTTCTTGCAGCCTGGAGCAAACACTGGGCAGTAAGCAGCCACTGGAGGGAAGGAGGTGCAGAGCTGGCCTGGACTCTTCTCTGATGGGTTTAGATGTCTTCAGGTTGTTCTGCAGAACACTTCTTATTTTGTTTGTTTTTTCCTGTTTTTAAATAGGATGTGAAAAGCAACAAGACAGTTCTTCATTATACAGTCCAGGATGGGAACGTCGCCCTGCTCAGATACTTCTTGGAGCTGAATGCTTTCAAGTCCAAGGACTTTGTCAATAACAAGGTGAGTAAAGCTGTGCATGGACAGGATTTGTGTGCACTTCCACAGGCAGAGGAGATGCTGAGAGCAGTGTGAGAGCTGTGCTGCAGTGGGAAGCTACATGCAGACAGAGGTGTTAGAGGCCCATCAAGCCCTACGAGCTGCCAGGAGCAGTAACAGAAGACAGAGACAGTGGCTGGCATTGCCAGGCAGGTGAAGCATGGGGAAATTAGTTTTTTTAAGTGAGGCAGCATCCTTGCTGAGCATGTGGGAGCTGGTGCACTGTGGCAAGTGGATCACCTCTGACTCTGAGGGTTCAAGACCCTGCTTCAGGCACTGTGTACAACCCTGCTTACTGAGCTGAAGTTTTGCTAACACTGGTTCCTCAGTGCAGGGTTTCTGGGGCCACTCCTAGGTTGTATAAAGCAAGCTAGAAACCTTCCCAGTGCTGCTTTTGTGTCACCCATCCCCTTGCTGCCCCATACTTCACCTCTGAGCAGATACCAAGCAGTGACACTATCTTGCAGATGTATCAGCTTCACCCATCCTCCTAAGCAAAAATCCTGACATTCCTGTGCCTTAGCTGGGACATTGCTCTGCCCCATCAGCCAGAGCTTTGGCTCTTGACAGCTGCCCCCTCTCAGTGGGTAATTCTGGGGGCTTCTGCAGAAGGGTACCCTTGAGCAAGGAAGGGCAGAGGGAGGAGAGGACAAGGCTAGGGCTCCCTGTTCGAAGTGGGTCAGTGCATCAGCTTTTCACTTCAACAGTTTCAGCCTTGCTTGTGCTCCCCAGAGCATCCACATGCTTGTGTCCATCTGAAAAGAACTGAATGTTTTCTATCAACTCAGTTGCTCACTTGAGAAGCAGATACTGGGGCAGCTTCATGTTTTTCTACCCCTGCAGATTTCTGTTGGACTGGAGGAAAGGTGTTTTGCTTTGTGTATGTGGGTAATGGCACCGAGTTTCTGTTTTTCTGTGCAGCGAAGGGCCTTGTGCTGCCTTGTCACTACATTCTTTCTGTATCTTTTAAGACTCATCAGGCAGGTGCTAGCTTGTCCGTGGGAGTCTGCTGTTTGTCTCTTGATCACAGTCCTGTGAGACCTTCCTACTATGATAGGATCACTTGGAGTCTTCAGTCTTGTTGGTGAGCTGTCTGGGACATACGATGGCAAGGTTGGCTGATACCCACCCTGGCTTTTTAGCTCTTCCAAGTAGGAAGAAAAGAAAACAGGGATGCTGGAGTCCATGTTTTGGCTTCCCTGGCTCACCCACTGCTTGCTGAGGTTGTCTCATTCCAAATCCATTTCCTTGTGGGTTTCACAATGAGAAAAGCACTGAAGCCTTTGAGGTGTTTTTCACGTGAAGGATTCCTAGAGCCCTCACATTGGTGCTCTGGACTGTTGCCTTGCATGAGCCCTGTGAAGGTCAGTGGGAGGCACTGCCAGACTGCCTTGTTTTCTTAGCCTCATGCCTGGATTTGGAAGCTATGGAGTGCTCCTGCCACAAAGATGCAGCAAACCAATGCTGATGTTTCCATTTTAACGAGTAGTCCTATAAAGAGCCTGTAACTATCCCTTGTCTCTATGGGATGATAAAATTGACAAGGATCTGCTTGTTCAGGGCTTGTAAAAAATGCCTTGTTTGAGACTGGCAATTAAGATTTTGCTATTTTGTTTTGTGCTTCAATATCCCTTACATCTCAGCAGTAAATAGGACCTGAAAATCATATGTATTCCTTCGAACAACCGGAATACACGTTGCAATTTGTGTCCAACTATTCCAAGTTCATGAAAAATGTATGATTGCTCCCGAGAGAAACAATATACAGCTGCCTGAGTGAGACTTCTTGCAGACTAAAAATACCTTGCCTTATGCATATTGCTTATTCTCATTTAAAACCGTTACCAGTCATACCTGACTAGGCAGGGACACAGATTTCTACACGGTCTGGTGATCCCAGAGCTTTTTCTGCCATAAATTGCAGCATGCTCCATCCTGCGCCCCCCTGTGGCTTCCCAATAAATTTTGTCCATCGTTTCTGTGCCAAATCTGTGAAAAAGCTGGAGTCACTACGTGCTGAAGCAGGCCCTGGGTCTCAGGACTCTGCTTAATGACAGTGCCATGAGAATAAGACCAAGCACTGCCTTCAGCACTCTGGGCAGGAACCAGGAGAAGTTTTGGAGCCTGTTGTTTCTCCCGGATAAATATGCATCCTACATGACCTCTATCCTTCTCTCGTTCAAATAACTCATCAGGTCTCTGCTTACACGAGGGCATCATTTAGCAGGGGGTTGCAGAGTGGTCAGGAGTGCTGCTGATACAGGACTGTGTGTTAGCTGTACCCAAAGCATCAAAGCCCCCCAGTTTTAGTGCTCTGTCAGAGAGGAAAATCTAAATCCCCCAATCTCCTGCATGATACACGGGAGATACAGAGCAGGGATACTTCCTCACCCCCAGGTAAGTAATTGTGTGGGGCTTCTTCAGCCCTTGTTTCACAGTTCTCCATTTCTAGGACAATTCTGAGCAGGTGGCACAGCTTATCAGGAAGTTTATCTTTTTTTTTTCCCTTCTTTTTCTTTTTCTTGCACTGCATCAGGCACATGGCAACACAGCTTTGCACATGGCAGCTGCACTGCCTCGTGACAAGAACCAGAAAGAAATCGTCCAGTTGCTCCTTGACCACGGGGCAGACCCGAGCATCCGAAACTTGGACAACGATCAGCCCATCCACATGGCTCCTTCTGGAAAAGCTGGGGATCAGGTACATGATCTGCATTGCTGCTTCTTCCTAGCACATCTGTGCACCCCACAGCTCTGTCCTTACCAGGGGAACAATGAGGACAAGTGGTGTGACTTAGGTCTGGCGTTGCAGTGGTGTAGGCTTGGGGGTGCCACACTTCAGTAAATTCATAATTGAGGAGCACAAGGCAGGCATTAGCTGGTACTCCAAACACATCTGAGGGAGGTATCAATGTGTATTTATTTCATAACAGCAGCAAATCTCAAGGAATGGTTTGGTTTCATGCCTACAGATATGAAAAGGCTCCTGGAGCTCCAATATGTTTGTGTGTTTAGTCAGTGTGTATGTATGTATGTATTGGGGTGTTGGCATGCAGTTTTGGAAGGCATGTTATGAGCTTTTACCATTTTTTGGCAGGTGAGGCATTTGCTGAAGAAAGGGAAAGTTGCATCTGCGTTCATTTCCTGTCGCCGAAACGCCAGATCCTAGGTGCCTGCAATTTCTGGAATGGCTTCAACTTCAGCTTGCTGATTGCACCAGGCCTCTTAGAAAAACTGTGAGGATGATTAACCAACACACCCTGCTCCTAGAGTCTTTAAACCAGGGTGGGATGACAGTGTTTCTCAACCTGTGGACCATGAGTAGCACGTAAGGTATCAGAGATGAGCTTTCAAGTGGTTGAAAACCTCATTTTGTTAACAAAGAATACTAATAAACCTCAAGCATTGCTTGCAAGCAAGGAGGCAAGCAAAGCAAATGGCTGTTACATAAATAAGCAAATGCTCAAAGTACAGACAGACTTCGATTTGGTGGCAACTGAAAGCCATGGTAGTGATGGAACACAAGACTCTTAAGATATGCTTGAACTGTGCCTCTTGTTAGGTCCTGGTTGAAATGCTGAAGCCTTTGTCATGTGCAATTACCTCCATTGCTCCTGCTAGCCTGGAAATGCAGGAACCTGAGGGGAAGAACAAGACTGGATAGAAGAGGTCAAGGCAGCCTGAGGAGTCAGCCATGGCTGTATTTCACCCGAGGGAGTGGACACCCAAACTCGAGAGCACCAAGTGAGGGTTCCTGCAAGCTGCTACTGCTCCATTTCTGAGCACTTTGTGGAAGAAAGCTGAAGCAGCTGTCCACTGCCACAGTCTCTCACACCAAGAGAAGAGAAGAGATGCTTTTAAGAGCAAGTACATGGGGCAGGTTCTCAGCAGCACAGGTTCATGTGGCTCCTGAGTGCTTCCCAGTGAACAGATTCCTCTTTAAGGCATCTGATCCAGTCCACGTCTGCAGCTCTGATGGCAAAGATAGCTCTGGAGGTACCTCAGAGTGGGGAGCTGAACCCTCCTCTGAGCTAATAATACCTGTGTAGGAGACAGAGGCTTCCTTTGGGTCTTCAACAGCTTTTAGGCATGGACAGGGTAGCAAACCTTTGAGCTGTGTGGGCCTGTACTCAGCAGGGTCCCAGTGCAATGTGGTGAGTGCTCTCCTAGTCCCATCCTTATCTAAGGGGGCATTTCAATAGATTTTTCTTATTCTTTCTGTGAAATGATTTGTGAATTGCTGTGCAATCAACTGCCACCAGTGCCTCTGCCGGGTCCGTAGGATTGAAGGCAGATGCCTGAAGGGAGTGAAAGCCATGGTCTGACAGCCCTTGCACGGAGGGTGTCTCATCTTCAGTACACATCCTGAATTGCAGTTTGCTGATTTCTCAATGTTGCACAAGTTATTGTTCAGTCCTGTCAGAAGAACTAAGATGAAGGGCAGAAGTCTTAAATCACTGCAGTAACTTCCTTGGTCACCCACTGACTAACTCAACAGGATGATGCTTTCTAAAGCACTTGTCAGTCTCACAGGCCTGGACTGTTTAAACAACTGTTTAGCAGACCTGAACAAAAGCTCTTAAGAAATGCAGAGATCTCCTCGACGTTCTCAGCCCTCCTCTCTGCTGTTTTGCTGTTGCTTCTCATGGCATCATATCTACAAACCTGCTAACATCCGCTGACAAAAAAAAGCAGCCACGAATTTGCATGTGTTTGCATAAATTTGCATGTATCTGGGCACAGGCCAGCAAAAGCATGTGCTTTCTTACTTTGAAGGGATGTTATAACAAGCCCTGAATTGAGTGATAACTGCACTGGTCAGTCAGTACTGTGTGTCAAGACAAAATGGTCAATAAAAGATCTGTTTCTTGAACCTGCTAGCAAAAAAAAACCCCATAAAGCTGTGACCAGTGTGTGGCATGCAGTGCACTAGGGAAAATATAGGAAGCTTTTTGCCACGTAGAAATGTCTAGGAGATGGCAGAAAGAAGTCCTGATCTCTTTATTGTTTCATCTGCCTGCTGTTGGAAGTTTAATACAGAACAACACCTGTAACCACCACCATCTCCAGACCATGAGGGGAAAACACGGGTCTGGGGTGGGATGAACGTGGCTTCATTCAAAGCATCGCCCTGGCAGCCTGAGAGCTGACAGGTGAGATCTGCAGAGGGAAGATCCCATGACCAACCCAGGAAGGATTCATCCACTCTGCAGGCACATCTCTGTTCAGCTTCCCAAAGCTCACGCTCCAGAGGTCTGCTCTGCAGCCAGCCACGATCAACAAGCAAGCTGGTCTTACTGGCTTTGGACTGGATCCACGAGCCAGCTGGAGGCTGCTGCTTCCCCACGCATGAGAAGCACCTTGCCCTGTCCAGCCAGCCAGTTTCTGGCCTGTGTGTCAAGAAAAATCCCTTTTAAGGCTCAAAGGTGGCCTGAGCGTTAAATCATCTGTGCTGGGGTGAATTTCATTGATTTGAGCAGTTCACAGTTAAACCCTCCATTTTTTATGACTGTTTCAGGGGAAATGTGCCTTTTATAACCTTAGCAGTACTGGCAGTGTGTGACACCCCTTTATTTGCACAGTTTATCTCTTCCTACTTGTGGCTTTGGATAAGTTGCTAATAACAAAGGCTTGTTATCACCAAACAAATGCTCTCAAGTGGCACCATAGAAAAGTCGCCAGTCGGTTGGCAAGGAAAACTTTTTGATCAAATACCCTGTGCAACTGGTAAAGAACCTGAAAATAAAACCCTTTTATTTTCTCTAACTGTGGGTTACTGCTGGAGTTATTCATGGCTTTTGAAAGGATGGGGTGATCCTCACTTTTGTGTAGACACGTGTTTGTGTAGGCTGGCAGGGGCTGGTGCAGTGCCAGTGTTGCAGCAGTGCTGTGCCAGCTCTGGTGGAGATAGAACCCAAGCTACTTTCCTTTAACACCTCCCCCCTCTTTTTTGGGGCGAGGGAGGGGAGAATGTGTTCCTCATAGCCAGAAAATGCACTATCAACCTTTGAATGGCCCTCTGTTGGTTTTTTTTTCTCCTTTCTTGTGTCAACAAGACATCATTGTGTCAACAGCCAGCAAGCTTTTACTTGTGCTGCATATGTCACCTGGAGCTATTGACATGGAGCTGGGGAAGGATGGCTAAAACATGTTTGCAGTCCCTGGCGTGGGGGATTGCAAAACAAGTGGAGAGAAAGCAGCAGAGAAATAGGAAGAGGCTGCAAGGGATGGAATACAAGGCTACTTACTTCATGGAAGCTGCTAGAGTCCAGAGACCCCTGTGCATAAAACATTTTGCTGGAACTATCCTTGTCCCAACAGAGCAGTTGGTAATTTCAGAGCAGCTCTTCCCATGCAGCATGAGGCTAGCTGTTAAATACCTGCTGTCTTTACGAATACACTGCATGCTTCCATCTCAGGACCTCAGCCACCTGCAGAAACTCATGGTGAGACCAGCCCAGCCCTTCAAGAGACAGCTTCCCCCACTGGAGGGGTGCTGGTTGTGCCTGGGTCAGGCACCATCCAAGGAGCAGGAATACAAATGGGGTGCGGAGTGGTTTGTGATGCTCGTGCCCACACTGCCATTCCGAAGTGGCCATGCCTAAAGAGCAGCTGTGGGTTGGATGATGGGCACAGCCCTTCCACTGCACAGAGCAGTGTCAGTGGAGATGCAGTGTTACCACCACCAGCCTTGCAGATCCACACCACAACACACTGATAAACATGCAGCCTGCTGATAAAGCATCAGAGCCAGATGCCCACCTGATGTGGAGGTGAGAGAGATGTAGTTAGACTGTAACACTTGACTTCCTTGCTGGCACTGTTGTTAGACTGGAATAGTATTGACCTTGCCATAAGATGTGCTGCTGTGAGCACTCTCCCTGGTGAATGCTTGCTTGCCATTCTTACCTGCTCTTTCCTTTGCTGTATGAGAACACCTCTTCTAGGCTCTGTTAAGCTCAGGCCACCATTCCCAGCCAATGGGGAGGATGTGGTTACCCCATTTGCACTAGAAGCCTCAAATATCTCCCCCTAAAGTGAAGAAAACCCTGGAGGCTGCGTGGGCAGTAACATCGTTGTTTTCTGATGAAGGCTGGAATAACTGGCATTATGTAAATATTTTTCTAAAGTCTCATTAAAAAAATGTTACTCTTAGTTCTTCCTAGATTTCACAGGGTGAGGAAATACTGGTTAGGTTTGTTGGTAGAGTGAAGGAAATGTCCCTGTTTGCCAGCTGGATGTGTGTGGGTAACTTCAGCCCTGGGGAGAGGAAAGCTTTTCAACTAACTGTAGAAATGTCTGGAGAAGGTGAGCACAGAGCTAGTTAGATGATGTATTTGTCTCCACAGGTGTCATTAGTTTTTTCATTTGTGTTGGGTTTAATATGGAAAGATGCTGCTTTCTTTTCAGTCTGGGTGCTCAGCTGAGAAAACAGGGCTTGGCAGCCTGCCTCACCAAGTGCTATTAAAAGTGTGCTGGGTGCTGAGATACACAGAGACTTTTTATCTGCTGGAAAAGGTAGGCAAGACCTTTCATGCTGCTGAGTAAATGCTCCTTGTGTAGGCTGCTGAGAGTTTCTCTTCCTCACCTTTGTGAGAACAGAGCCAGGATGCTGGATCACTAGCAGGGGAGTACTGATGTTTAGCACATGAGGAATGAACAGGCTTCAGCGTGCGTAGCAAATTATTTATTTGTATCAAAAAAGAGTTGGCTTAATGACATGTGTTTGGTAAAGCAGCTTAGGATTTCTTCAACCATAAACCAACAAAAACAAGCAGGAAAAAACCCAAACAAACCAACCACCACCACAACAACAAAACACCCCCGACCATACAGGGAGGATTAACGTAGTGACAGCATCATGTAGAAAATGAGAGGTAAAGAATTAAACTGGACTGTGTTAGGCAGCACAACTTTGCATAGTTCATGGGCAATTAATCTGATTTGGATACAGTGGATGTGTAAAACCACAGCCCCCATTAGCTGTAGCAGATGTCGCAGTTCCTGTCCCTTCTGAAGAAGTCATCGGCCATGGCCGTGGGGGACAGGTAGTCCAGGCAGTCTGTGCTGGGGCAGGGGAAGAACTGTGGGCCCCTGTTGTCCACGTGCTGGGAGCCACAGGCTGTGCAGCAGCAGGCAGAGGGGGAGTATGGGGAGGGGGTATGGCAGGACCACTCCTCCGTGGGGTACCCGTAGGTCTTGGTGTCCAGCGCAGAGGGCGGGCTGTGGGTTGGTGGGGTGAAAGGAGACAGCTGAGGAGGAGAGCAGCTGTAGTTTAAGGGGCTGGACAGCTCAGCTGAACTGGGGGATCCAGCAGCCTAGGGTTTGAGAGAAAACAAACCATTTCAGGATGTCATTTTGGGAAATGTGGACAGCAGCCAGAATTTCCACGCCGTTGCCTTTCTCAGGAGGGTCTGGCTACCCAGGGAGAAGGTTTGACCCTTGGAAGCCTAAACCCAAGAGGCAGTTGCTGTGACACTGGTGTTAATAGGGAGCTTCTCTGCAAGTTAGACAACCACTACCAGGAACTGGGCTGTTCTCTGTAGAAAATCTGCAGAAGGGACATTCCCTATGCTGCAGCCTCTCTCTAGGTTTGGCTGGGCCTCCCTGTCCTCTGCTCCCAGTGGGAAACCATGCAGAATTCCCCAGGAGCAGCCTGCCTTGCTGTGGCTGTACCCCATAAAAACAGACACATCTCCAAATCAGCTTGCTGATCTTCTGCCCCAGGATGTGTCTCCTTTCCCCCTCTTCCCTCTGAGTCCACCTTGTGGCTGCTCCCCTGGGACACAAAGCTTACCTGGCTCTGGTTAAAGCAGAGTGGGACTGGCTGGAAGGTGTCTGAGGTGTAGTGTGAGGATGTCTGGAAAGCACTGAAGGCTGGGTCTAAGGCTGCATCTGTCTGAAGGCAGGAGTCTACCAGCTGCTCCAAATAGCTGGGGTTTTCTTCGCAGGAGAGGCAATTGGAAAACTGCCACGAAGGACAATAGTTGGGAACGGAGGAGATGGGTTCTGCATCAAAAGGTGCTAGGAGAGAATGAACATCATGTCATTCTGTGTTCAAATATGGCTAAAAGCAAAGCCCTGCCTGCTCAGAGGGGCCCAGGTCTGAAGGCAGTGGAACGGCTCGTGGGTAGAGTGTGACTCGGTGACAATTGTTCGCAGGTTCAAGGTGGCAGTGTTCAGCTGGATGTGGGGAGGAAACGAGGAGCACCCAGAGTACATCAGCAGATGGAGACTTTTCAGCCTGGAAGAGTGTTGGTATGTCTCACGTTTCTATATTAACATAAGCAAATTGATTCCCACATATTGATGATTTAATCATTTCCTTGTCCATACAATGTATATATTCACGCCTGCCCAACCCTGTAGATCTCTCTGCTTTGGCTGCAGAATAATTGAAGGATCTGTGAGCCCAAAGTGCTATTCCCCCACCCCTTTCCTTGGGTGTTCACATACAGGAGGGAGAAACTCTGTGCTGCTGAGAACCTGACACTCCTCTTGCTCCTACGGATGCTGCCAGGGGAGTGAGACCAGCCAGCTCTGCTGGAGCTCAGCCAGGAGCTCCAGGGTGATCTGACCCTCCAGCTCCCATTGGACCCACAGCCTGCAGAAGGTGATGCCAGCAGTGTTATTCCCTAGGGGATGAGCATCCCTTGCTGAAGGGGACCTCACTCCCTGCTCTGGGAAAAATAAACTGCAGGAATGAGAGTGTGTGAGCACGCTCCTGAACGTCATATGTACCCTGCTGGCCCCACGGCATCCTCATCTGCATTTCATGGGCTCCTTTCAGGTGCTGATTGGCTGCATTGCTGGTCATCTGGTAGTGCCTGCCTCAGTGAGGGCTGGGGAGGCTCTGGGCTGTGGGAAAAATTGGGAAGGGATGGGTTTTGTACCAACCTGGGTGAGGAGGTGACAGAGGCTCTGGAAACTGGATGCTGCTGCTGCCCCAAGAAACCTGACCAAAGAGAAGGGAAGAAAAGAAATTGTGGGCACTGTACCACAAAGGGAGCGTTTTCCTGCTGCTGAGGTAAGTCAGGATTTCACTTCAACCTCTTTATGTAAACCTGATTTACCTCATGGCTGGGACATGAAAAACTCCCCTAGCATTGGCAGAACAAGGTTCATGTGCATAACATGATTTTTTCCTGAGCCTACAAGGGCAGGAGAGGAGCAAAACACCAACCTGGTGTGAAGCCCTTGATGCAGCCCCTTGGCAGTGTGCTCTTCCCACTGCATTGCTGTTAATTCAGCAGAGGTGTGGCTGCCTTTGGAACCAACGTGTGACTCTTTGGGGCCATGACTTCCACAGTGGGGGGGGTCCCAAAGAATTTGTTGTGATAAATACGACTGATTAACCAATTGCAGTGCTAACTCTTGAAAACACCCCTGAGGACCCTTGCAGGTATCCCCGTGGTGGACTGGGTCGCCGTGGTCGCTGTTGATGCCACTTGAGAACCAGCTCGGACCTGGCTGCCCGCTCTGACAGCTCCCTGAACTCCACAGTGGTTTTCTGCAGGATGCTGGAAGCTGAAGCAGATGGATCGAGCTGCTCTAGGAACCTGAGCTGCTGGAGGGGAGGAACCTACCTCAAAAGCAACGCTGGTTTTGGTGACTGTTGTTTGGAACCAGTATGTTACTCTGCAAAGACAAATACTGTTCTTTTCCCCTCGGTTTTAATTCATACAGACTTCCACTTCACTCCCTTTTTCCAAAAAGCTCTTGAATTAGTGGCTCATTTCCCTAGCAACAACTTCCTAGCACGTCCCTGTGTTTAATTAATTAAATAGTGGCTGTTCTGGGCTGACAGTGCCTGTGGGACTGCTTCTCTTCTCTTTGGCTGCAGATGTGTGACACGGCAGGCAGAGCCACACCGCTGGCAGAAGGAGTTTTCAGGTCTGGCTTTTTTTCAGTGCACGGACACAGCTTCTCCTGACAGCCCCAACCCCTGGGGCCTCTCCAGGACAAACAGGTACCTTTTGCAGGTCACAGAGGTAACCTCCTGCACTGCCCCTTTTCACTCGTTCCTGTGTGGGCAAAACACATGCGGTGTGAACTCACTGTGGGAAGCACAAACCAGTTCCATGTGGCACCGGGCTGTGATGAAGAAGTTGGTGCTGTCAGGGCTGCAGAGGAGGAGTGACCCAGCACTCCCAAAGCCCAGCAGTTCTCTGCACTGCTCACCCAGGCTCTGCTCAGCTTTGTGTGCAGTCGGCTGCAACGAGGTATGGGGGTGGGAGATGAAATCTGAAAACCATCCAAAGCTTGTAGTGTCGTGAACCAGGAAGAAGTAATGATTTACCAACCTCTTTATGCAAATCCCTAGGGTGGCTGGAGCTAGAGGACTCCTACAAAGACTGGAAGAGGGAGTGAGAGAGAGCGTGTACACACACACAGATCTCTGCCCCTTCTTTAGAAGGGATGGGGCTAGGAGCTGCCCACATGGTACTGAAATA
The DNA here is from genome assembly GCA_028020825.1 of Podargus strigoides. NCBI lineage: Eukaryota > Metazoa > Chordata > Aves > Caprimulgiformes > Podargidae > Podargus > Podargus strigoides. Next base: position 1,901,659 of record CM051646.1, read on the forward strand.
CTTTGGGAGACCTGAGTTCAGTCGAGCACGCTTGAATGTTACCCTGAGGAGCCCTAATGGAGCAGGTTGGAGCCCTGCTCAAGGGGTCTTTGCCCATGTCTTGTTCTCTTCCTTTCTGCTAGCCAAAATTTGGGGGTGTTGCTAAGTCCCAAATTCCCAGACCCTCTCCACTGCCTGGTAGCTGCTGGAGGAACTGTACCTCTGGTGCCTTCATTCCCTGCCTAGCTGGACAAGGGAAAGCCCCCAGAGGCAGAGGGGTGTTTGAAAGCATCTTCCTGAGGGGCTGAGACTTGTGGAAAAGGGGGAGGTTAGGGGAGCTTTAGTGTGGCAGAGCTTTGCACTGGTTGCTCCTCAAAGCTGCACAGGTCAGGTCAGAGGCATGCCCTGGGCACGTGCTTTACCTGATGCTGCAAAACAGTTCAGTGCATGCTTCAGCCCAGCCTGGCCCCATTTCACATGGGGGGACAGTGACCATGGCCTGCCTTGCTCATCCAGCACAGTGACACTGGAGCTGCTGTGCTAACTGTAAGCTGGACTGAAATTTGTCCGTGTGAGCCTTCCATCCCAGGGTGAGTTAAGTTTCTAAAGCACCATTTCTGCTTTCTCCCTGCACTAAGGGCTCAGCCCATCACCTGGTTCGATGGGCTGCAGGTACCCTGGCTGAATGTTCTCTTCCTCCATCCCCACCAGCCTGCTACACCCAGACTTTGTCAGTCTCCTTGGCCCATAGATCACAGTCTTGGCCAAAAAGATTCAGAGAGAAGAGGCAAAGCAGACACCAAAAGGTTTTTACTTACCCCTGCACCGGCTGCTGCTTGTCGTGCTCTTCTCTGCTGCAGTAACTCCTTAACTGTGATCTTTACTCTAACACCTTGATACACCTTGGGCTTTCCTGAAAGAATTTGTGGGAAAACCCTTTACAAGATGGGAGACTTTGAGGGCACACAGCACACCCAGCTTGTTTTCAGGCACACTCTGCATGGAATCTACTTAGAGTTGCCAGAGGATTAACTGGCCACTGTTAAATTGCTTGTAATCACAGTTTATAACCCTCTTTAACAGCTGCTGTTCAAGCTTCCGACCAGCAGACATTTATGAAAAGGCTGCTGTTGATTATATTTAGTAATCATACATGGTTTATTCTTTACTATCTCCTTCTTCCCCCCCTGCCCCCCAGGTGTCCTAATACCAAGATCCAGCTGGTGCTAGTGTTGAATTTATTTGAATTCCTCTCATACATGCCACTCTTAGGACCTGAGAATAGATGTGGGAGGCACTTCCCCTGGCAGATGAAGACCAGGAATAAACCAGCAGGAATACGTGGGCAGTTACTGGGAGGGCTAAACAAAACACAAATAAGAAGCCTGCTTTCATGAATCACTTAGTGCAAAGCCTACATTATCTCTTTATTTTGCTCATTCTGTACAACTCCCATTTATTTCAAACGAGCATTTAGATTGTCTTTAATCCAGCCAAAACCAAACAGCAATCATCAGTTGCTACCTGATTGAGGGATTTTTAGTACAGGAAACAGTAGAGAATTCACCTATTCTGAAAAACCCCTTTCACTTGCTGTACTCATGCTAAAACCCTTAGAGCCTCTGGCAGTTCTGTTTCTGTCCTAACTTTCTCCTGTGATTTTTACCCAGTAGCATGATCCTGCAAACACTAGCAGCATCTCATCCTGCAGCCAGGCCATTCCCCAGTGGAAGGCAGCTGGTTGCAGGTTCCCTGTCCTATTCCTGCTGCGTGCAGCCAGGAGGCAGCGCTGGATCTGCAGGTTCTGCCCGTGCACCCCAGAAATCCCACGCTGCAGGCACCGTCCTCTGCTGCTGCAGCCTCTCCCCGCTGCTCAGTTGGGCTGGGGATCATTCACCTCACATTTTTATGTGTTGTTTCTCTTCAACAAACTGAAGCTGGGGGGGAGGGAAGGGTTGAGTTTAACGAGAACAGCCTGTTACCAGCCAAGGAGGGCCCTGAGCTAGCAGCCCCTTCTGCAAATTTTGGGTTCATGCTTCATGCAGCCTCTTTGCTCTGCTCTGCAGAGGTGCACGGGGCTAGGGGCTGCACCATGAGCAACCTAAAGACAAATTAGCAGGTGATGTATGGACACCTCTCTAACTCACGGGGTGGCTGTCAGCAGCTCCCATGGCAGAGCATCGTGCCCCATGGATCCTGCTTTTCCAGCACCCCGAGGCCCCAGCGCAGTGTGGGTGCAGCTGGAGCACCGAGAGCAGGGCTGGCTGTGGAGGGAAGGGCAGGGGGATGGAGCTGGGGGTCAAGGAGGGGGTGGGTTGGGGTCTGGTGATGGGGTGCTCAGGCAGGGTGATGGAGCTGGGGGTCTGGTGACGGGGTGCTCAGGCAGGGTGATGGAGCTGAGGGTCTGGTGATGGGGTGCTCAGGCAGGGTGGTGGAGCTGGGGGTCTGGTGACGGGGTGCTCAGGCAGGGTGAGGGAGCTGGGGGTCTGGTGATGGGGTGCTCAGGCAGGGTGATGGAGCTGGGGGTCTGGTGACGGGGTGCTCAGGCAGGGTGGTGGAGCTGGGGGTCTGGTGACGGGGTGCTCAGGCAGGGTGGTGGAGCTGGGGGTCTGGTGACGGGGTGCTCAGGCAGGGTGATGGAGTTGGGGGTCAAGGAGGAGGTGGGGAGGATGGGCTGGGGGTCTGGTGATGGGGTGCTCAGGGAGGATGACCGGGTTGGGGAGCAGGGGTGGAGAGGTGAGGGGCTCCCACCCCACCGCAGGGAGACAGGGAGATGGCAGCGGGGGGACGAGCTGCCCGCTGCTCCCCGCTGGAGGCTGGCACTCGGCGGGCAGGAGCCTTTTCCCTGCCTCCTCCTTCCCCTCCTCCCCGCCCCGCACGCTTCCTCCTGCCTGGGAGCCGAGATTGCTTCACTCGCGAAATGACCCCGGCGAACCCCAAAACGGCCCCAAAATGGGGTTGGGAGGGGAGAACGGGGGGGCACGGCGGGGCTTACCGGACATGGCGAGCAGGAGCGGGCAGCACCTCGCCGGGTGCCCGGTGCAGCGGCTGCTGTGGCCCCAGCCCTGGCTCCAGGGCAGCTGAAGGGTACAAGAGGTGACAGGCTGAAATTTTTAGGGGGGGCGAAGGAACCTGCTTGCCTGGTGGCAAGGCCAGGTGGATCCGGACAATATTATTGTTTTATCCCTACAGGTATAAGTTTGAGTTTTTCTCTCCTAATGCCAAGTATTTAAAACCTCTAGAAACCAATGATTTGACAATCAATGATTGCGCGATCCTTTCAATTTGAATATTCAAAGGCTCCGCAAAATGGGCTATCTTTTGGTGAAACCGAGCACATCCCCATCTCCCAGAGGGTCTGGGGGAATGAGATCCAGTGAGGACACCCTCCCCCACCCTTGGCTTTGGGGACATTTGCAGGGTTTTCTCCATCTTCCCCCGAACGGAGCCGATGCCTCGAAGCTGGCTCAGTATTTTCCCCTCGGATGCGCAGGCTGGGCTCCAGCCCTCTCAGATTTCATTTGCTGCCTGCAGAGAGGACTCTGCAACGGGACCAGCTGCTTTTTGCACCATTTTTCACAGTTTAAGGCTGATACTAAGGTTTTTTGGCCCAAAATGGCAGTGGGCAGGCATGGAGTAACAAAGAGGCTGCCCTGGGTACCAGGGTAGCTGAATTTACCTGAACCCCACTTCTTTCCACAGCATTCCCTTTCCTCTGCCCAGATGCTGGCCTTATATTGGAGTTTATTTGTGTTTTCCCCTAATTCAGGCTATTTGCTCTTTCTGCATGAATTGGCCCCTCTCTGCTTACGTGCCTCATTGCTGGCTCGCCCTGGGTGCTGCAGGGGTTCCACTTTGTGTAGGGTGGCACAGGTTTTTGGGGTAACCCTCCATCACTACACAATCCTGATGCAGTTGGGTTTTCTAGGCTGCATTTAAACTTCTCCCCGCGCGCCGCAGCCTCTGCCATGCCCTGGCTGAGGCAGAGAGCAGGCCAGGCTGTTAATAATCTACTAGCAGTTCGGTTTGGCTATTGTTGCAGCTGGATCTTGTATTTTCCTTTAAGTTGAACAAATACACTTGATTTCTGCGGGGAGTGCTCGCAGCGGGGATGCTGTTCCTCGCGCTGCAGTGTGCTGCTGCAGCTCCTGGTAGGGCAAGCCTTGCTCAGGGCAGCTCAGGGATGCTTCCCCTCTGGAGAGGACCCCTCTCCCCCCACCTGTGATGCAGCAAAAAGGAGTGTGCTGTGCTGGGGGAGCTGCAGAGCAGGGGCTGCAGGGGGGGGGGACACAGGCCTGCCCATGCTAAGTGGTTTGGGACCCCTTGAGCTGCTGGTGCTGCTTCCCACTGAAGCGTGGATGGTGGGTGGGTAGAGCCTGGTGAGGCTCTGGCGCTGTGTGGGGAACTGGCACTCCTGGGAGCTGGGGTAATGTTTATCTCTGTAACCAGAGACCACAGAGCAGAGCGTGCAGGCTGTTCGTGACTGAGCTGTGTGCCTTAAGGCAACGTGAAGCACCCCTGTCCGAGGTGTTCCTGCATGTCCTGGGTTTCGGAGCATTTCCAGGCTCATGGAGACCCGGCCTGGGTTAAGAGCTGAATGCTAGAATGGGTCAAACACTTTCAAGACAGCTCACAAAACTTTCTGTCTCTGCTTCTCTGTCAGATCCTGACGGGAATACAGCCAGACTGACCCTGGTGTCCCCATCCACGCAAGGCCCTTGAAGAAGCTACAGCTGAGAGAGCTCATGGTGACTGCTTTGCCACTGTGTCAGACGGCAGCTAAGGACAGCGAGTCAGCCTGGTGGCACTGCCAGCTGTGGTGTGGAACAAGGCTGGGGGCTTACTCAGGCCTCAGGTTTGGGGGCACAGGGACCTGCACACACCTCGAGATGCTCTGAGGTTCCTTGCCTTGCACTGGCTCGTGGCCAGGGAAGCAGCATCCCGGGATGCCAGGCTGGGGGACGAGAGGGGACAAAGCCTCTGCCAGGTATGGATGCAGCAGGTGGGACTGGCTGCATCAGTGAGGGTTGCACAGGACTCCTCTGTGTGTGTTTGTGTGTGCAGAGCTACCTCTAGTGGCCATGGGTCCCAGCCTGGGACTGGGACTTCACATCAGCCTTGTTCCCAGGTGGGTGCCTCTTGGCAGGGGGCTGGCAGCAGTCTGCACTGTGCCCACTGACACAAGGCTTGGGGTCACGTCACTTGTACTCCTCTGGTGCAGGCGAGAGGGGGAACAGCTCTGTGTTTCCTCCAGGGCACAGGGAAATGGGGGAGGATGTGTTCTATGCATGTGGGAGGGATGGTGTGCAGCTCAGCAGGCAGGATGGTGCCCCCATGGTCCCTGCCAACACCCCAAGCTGTCTGCCAGGCCCTGGTGTAGCGTGGTGAGCTTTGGTTGGTTGTAGCCTTCTGTGCTGTTAGCTCAGCTGAGCCATGACTTTGCTACTCTGGCCATAACTGTTGCCCAGGACACTGCCACGTTCACAGCAATGCTGGCATGAGGGACGTGCATGTATGCTGCCAGGTAACCAGATACCTTTACACAGACTCTGTGCTATCAAGGAGGGCTTCCCCCAGCCCCTGCCTTGCTCCCCAGCCTTCCCAAACCTCTTCTGGTAACGTTGCTCTGTAGATGTAGTTTAAGGTTCAGAGCAACTTGTTTTCTCAGCATCTGAAAAGAAGCACCCGAGATCCCTGTTTGTAGGAAAGGCCCATAGGGTGCAGATATTTTTCAGGCTCTCTGTTTCACTTGTAGTGCAGTGGGACTGTGAGCAGTGACTTTCATAAGGTGCTAGAAAGCATCATTAAGCTAAGTGTGGTCTATCCAAGTGATTGTATTTCTAAACAGTGCATAAAGCATTGCGTGCTGTTGGCATCCTCTGTTTGAAGGACCAGCTCTAGGAAAAAGCAATTAATTAAATTGCTTCAATAATGGTCCATTTTTCCTTTCCTCCATCTCTTATCACTTATCAATAAGTTCTTCGCCCTTCATAAGTCCCCCAGATGGGACTTCCCTCCTCTTTTGCCCAGGCAGAGTTGTCGTGAAGGGGGGATGTCTCCGAGGGCTGCTCTGCTGAGAGGTGGCTCATCCTGGAGGTGAGCTCGTTTGCCACAGTCACGAGCGGTGAGAAGGAGTAGGATGAGGTGGCAGCATAGCTGGGGGAGCAGTGGACATCTTCAAGAGGATGCAGAGGGTAGGGCTGGGCTCCGGGGATGGCTGGGGTCCAACCTGAGCTTCGGTATGGGGAAACGCCTCCGGGCTCGGGTGAGGAGAAGTAGCTGGTGCTGGCAGGGAGTGCTTGCAGGGGGTCTGAGCATGCACTGTCCGACTGGCTGAGACTGTCGGCTGAGGTCTGCTCCCAGGGCTCTCTCTGCATGCAGGCGGGGAGAGAAGGCAAGAAAAACCCTTAAGAATAAAAGCTTGTCCTGGAGGTAATGGCACATCTCCCCAGAGCCCAGCTGGGCACACTCACAAGGGCTTCTGCTGCTCTGGAGCAGTATTTGGTGTTAAAACTGTTGAAAGGAAACATCTGTTTTGTCAATAGTGGGCAAGGCCTGGAACAGGCTCCCAGTGGGACTGAGCAGCCCTGACCCTGCAGAGCCCAGGAGCTCTGCCCTGAGGGTGGGAATGGAGCTGGCTCCTGGGATGGGGACAGGGAACTGCCTGGAGCTAACAAAGGATGTTTCTAGAAACTTAAGAAGCTTAATGGAGTAGTTCTGGGGAGCAGGGAAGGTGGTTAATTTAGGAGCTGGTCTCCAACAGGAAAAAGGGACAATTAGATGGAGAATGGGAACAAAGAGAAAAACAGTTCCCCCTCAGCCCTGCCCCATCTGCTGTGTGCTCTGCTGTGGCAGCCACGTGCTTCCCACACGGGTCCCTCTGACCTGATCCCAGCTTTAAATTGGGTGGTATCTCACTGAGCATCAGAGAACCATAGACTCACTCACTAGGAGGAAGTGTGCTGTGTCATTAGGGAAGGATGGCAGGAGAGAGGGCACAGAAGAAGGGCTGAAGAAGGAGCTGGTGCCAGCTGCGAGGGAAGTAGCACGGTAATCCCCATATTGCTCGGTGAGATACGGGTCCAGAAGTGCTGGGTATCCCTGAGTGGCAGAGGAATCACACGACAAGGGCTTGGACCCTGGAGGGGATGAGTAGACATCACTGACGAACTGCTTCGTGCTGTGTAAATCCAGCTCAGTTGTGAAGGATCTCCTGATGCCGTAGTAACCAGCCGTGGTAGGTGAGCCTGTGGTGGTCAGAGAAAAAGGTTGGCTAAAGGGAAACCACAGCAGCAGCACGTGGGGAGCCACAGAGCTGTGGGCACCTCTGCAGGTACAGTCCCTGAGGAGGAGGATGGGGTTATGGCTGCAAAACCACCTGTGTCTTTTCCAGCCTCGCTCCCCTTGCCCTGCCCAAGAGCTCACGGGACAACACAGGTCAGCTCTGGTTGTGTACTTTCTCCCTTCAGCTCCAGGGAAAAATGGAAGATGAAGAGAGAAAAGAAGGGGTTTTGTGTGGCACCTCTGTCAAAAGAGGTGGGAACTGCTTTAGTGACCTCTTTTGCCTCATTTGGGGAATTTCAGACAAGGCTACAGGGGCCTTTCTCTTATTATTGCTGTTCTTGTTTTGCCTCTTTCCATTATTTTCCTCCTGGGCGCTCTCTGAGGGGTGGCACTGCTCGGTTTGCTCACTTCATGTGAGGAGAAGAGACAGGAGCAGTGTCAACTGTCCAACCTGCACTGAAAGCCTTTATCGATGGAGGAAAACCTCACCTGGCATTTGGACAAATGGTGACTGTGGTGTGCTGGTGCTGCCCTGCAAGAGATAAAGACATGTTAGGAAAAAAAAAAAAGACTTTTCAAAGCAAGGCAGCTCTCTAGGCATGTAGTTTGGGAAGGTGTTGGGATGATTCACGTGTACTATTTGAGCCTTGGTGCTATGAGTATGAACAAGTACAAGACTTCGAGCCTGAGGCCCCTGAGGTATCGGCAGATATAGGCTAAGAAGAGATTTTGAAGGTCTTGTGTAGAGCTGACAACAGTGGAAATATCAAGATAACTGTCTTCTTTCTCAGGTACTGCATTGTCCTTAGTGTGGGTGTAATGCTGAGTTTTCATTTTGGTGTTGGCACAAAACAGGCCTCGATAAGCTGATATCTGAGTCCTTGGCTGGTCAAAGCAGGCAGATCCTGCACTGCCCATGTTCCAGCCCAGCTCTCCCGTGCTGCATCGACCTGTCCCACAGCTGCTTTGGCTGCCCCCTCCTAGCAGAACAAGCAGGCTGTGTGTAGAAGGAATTATTTCTAGCTCCTATTTGGGTGCTACAGCAATAGTGATAATAATAATAATAATCTCCTCTTGGCCACTAGGTAAGGGAGAATTAGCCCTGAGTGACCCTGGTGCAGTGACTAATTCCTCACCAAGCACTGTGGCAGAGGCATCGGTTACTCTGGAGCAGAGCTGGGACATGGAGTTGCACTGAGTTCTGTCCCCAGACCTCCAAACCCACAGAGCAGAAACACAGTGCCCACGGTGCAGAAATACAGCGATGGGGACACGCTATTTCCAGTTTGCATAACGCAAACAGGAGGTTCCTCCCATAGCAAGCAACCAAATTTAGAGGTTTAGATTTGAATTAAATTTGCCAGGGCTAGAACTTCCTTTTACTGCGGAGGGAGGTTTGCAGCTGCTCCCTGCTCCATCATGAAAATGAGCTCTGGGCCCACACAAGTGCCAGGGGCTGCAGGAGCGACAGGAGGTGTCAGGACAGAGCCCTTTGCCTGGTGGGCAGTGTTCATGTGGCAGGGTCAGGGCTGGGGCTTGCAGCTGTCTCCAGCTGGGCCATTTTTGGCCACAAACCTCAGTGAGGATCATAGCTGGTAATGCACACTGTCCTGCAAAGATAAAGCCTCCACATGCAAATCTGCTCTCAGCATCCGTGTCACTTCAGTAATACCTTCTCCTGCTTCAGGATTTTTCACCACCACCTCCTCTGCCTGCCCGTGGCCATCACATCCTGCAGCCAGCTCACGTCTGCATCCACTGAGGAGGAATCTCTTTGAAAGTAATGATGCAGGCTTCTGCACTAGTGTTTACATCCCCCTGGGATGTAGTACTGTTATGTGGCACCCCTAATACTGTGTTTGAGGACAAAAGTTGAGTTAGGAGGTGCAGGTGGCACAGATGTTGCCTACAGGTTAGAGGGCTGCAGTGATGAGAACTGGGGTGCTTTGCTGGAAGGACAGGAATGTCCCTGGGCACAGCTGCCAGCCTCTGGGAATCTGAAATGCTCTGTACTAGTGCATCTGTTTGATCCTGCCTGTTCAACAGCCACTGGAAAACCTGACTGCATGCCACAGGTCCTCCTGCACACACCTATGATGCACAGCCACGTTAGCTGCAAGGGCTTTACCTGCCTTAATTCAATTACCAGAGCCTCTGCAGCTACCCATCTTTGGTCTTCATCATAGCAGGCACTGCATACTTGCAGAGACCTGTACTTCGCTTGCCTCCTGGCTCCTTATCAGACAACAAATTGCTTGGCTTAATTTAAGCCCATTAGTTCATTTCCTCCCTGCATTACTTCCTTTCAGTGCTCTGGGACTGGGGTAGTTGGATCTTCTGCAACACATCAGCATGTCTGTTTAGCATCACTTGAGCCCACAGCATATTCAGCTGTTGATAAGCTTGGTCTCAGCCTGCCTCACACGAGACTGGCAGAGATACTGGGGTACTCCAGAGAGCTGTGTTGCTTCAGGGCCTCAGTAACCCAGGAGCATTGTTCAGCTGCAAGGCTGCCCTGAGGGAATATATGTAAGTATCCAGGTCAAAATAATGACTGCAATGGGGACCTGTGGTGCCCTTTGACTGTACTTTGGCTTCAGTGTATCTCCTCTCTGAGCCAAATCTGTAGTACAGCAGCTGCAGGAATAAAAACTAACAATAAAGCAAAGCTTGGTCTGGGCAGGGCACCTCACTGGTTTGCAGAATGATCTGCCCCTGGACTCCAGTGTGTCATCTGTGTACCCACCAGTTCCCCCACCTGAGAAAAGAGGGTCACTGCTTGTTCGTGCCTGCACAGTGGATGAGCCAAAGGAAAAAATGTCAGTCCCTCCCTGATGTCCAGGACAAAGCCCTTCTGCCCTGCAGCTGGGGAGAACTGGGAAGCCCGAATTGTGTGGTTTCCATCGTGGCACACACTGGTTTCCTCTCATTCCGCGTGTGCATGGCCTGGCTGACCTGAAATTCTTGCAGTTCTGCTGCCTCAGTGAAGAGCCCAGCAGTTCAGCTCTGATGTGACCTCTCTGTAGCAGCACACATCTCCACAGACCTCCCCTTGCACAACAAAGACTCGCTGATATTGGAGCAAAGATCGATCGTGTTCAAACAAAAGATGCAGCTCAATTACACTGCATCATAAATATACAAAGGGGTGTTCAGTTATTTGCCGTTTGGTTCTGGGTTATATTATGTCAGATAAACAGAGCTGCACTTCCAGCTGTTCTATTCATGATACATTCGAGCAAATACGGATGTTTGCCCTGCACATCAATTTTTTGTCTCTCACCAGGAATTAACAACAGGGCTGATTTTTGCATGAGGCCGACACACAACAGCTAAGCCTTGGAATACAAAGCAAAGGGCAATAAAGCAAGCAGCAAGTGTTTTACAGTTCCTATGGCTTTTGCTTGCAGCTGCTGAAGCTGCTGCCTTCAGAAAGGGCGCAGGTAAAGCATGGCAGTCATCAACAGGGGCTGTTCTCTCAGTGCATGCAGACACAGCTGTTGTTGCCTGCTCCCCAAAGCAGCCTTCCCAAATGCCTGTATGGGGCAGTGTGTGTTCCTCAGTGACTGCCCAGGGCTCAGGGGCAATTCTGCCTTTCTGCATTAGCTGAGGGGCCTGAAGAGATCTATGGCTAGGTCTTGCTTTGTTTGGTAATGTCCAGGCTGGTTTTCTGCCTGTTCTGTTACACAGAGTTAACCTGAACGAAAGCAACGGTGAGAAAAGCACTTGCAAAAAGCCTGAGGCAAATGGCTTGGGAGGAAAAGGGCATCAAAATTTCTAATGTGTGTCTCCTGCTGCCAGTAACTGAGTTCTCTGCTCTCACCCTTTCCTTCCAGGACACAGTTTCAGCAGCTTGACTGCATCTCCTCACCTCCCAGTGGCCCCACTGCTCCCAGTCAGCCTGGAAGCATAGCACTGCTGCTTGGTAAAGGTGAGTCGTGAGAGCACACAGGGAGTGACTTACTGTGCCACTGGCACCTGCAGTGTTGTGTCCCATTCTGGGAACAGTATTGCTTTTCTGGCTGGGAACCGAGAAAAAAAACAACGTCGCGTACTAGAATTCGACTTAGGTTTCCTGTTGCCATAGAACCACTTGAAAAAGATGGGTTTACAAACTGATGCTTGGCGTTTTTCCAGACCATAACATCACTGCATCTCCCCTGGCACTCTTGTATGCCAGAGAGGAGCTGGAAGGAGCACAGCATTCAGGGAAGAACATCTATTTTTGTAGCACTGAGTTGTTGAAGTGTAGCTGGTGGAAAAAAGGAAGTTGTCTTGGAAAGGTGTCATAGGCAGGATGTGAAAGGAAAGAGAAATTTAGCATTCACTTAAAAAAAATACTTTGATCCCTCAAAGGTTCACTGATATCAAAAAAAAATCGAGGAGCCATCTGTGATATTTGGGTGCAAAGTGTTGCAGATGTGTTTGTTATCCCCTGTCAATATTGGCAGTGCCCTGAACTCAACAGAAATGCTCTTGAAACCAGAGGATTACATGACATGATTTTTCTGAGTTAAAAAAAGAAATAGAAAGGAGCGAGGGGGTGGTGGGAAGTGACTTACACTGAAGCGGGAGCCGCTGCCCTGCCTGGATCGTTTTTCAGCGAGAAGATCTTTGACTGTGTGCTTCACTCGCACTCCTTGGTACACCCGTTTGCCAAAGTCTGCAGGGACTGAGGGATGAAAGGAGCGTCAGAGGAGCCCAGTGAAAGCACAGAGCAGCTGGAAGAGGTTGCTGCGGAAGAAGCAAGTTCATTGCCCCTGTGCACCACGTTAGGAAGGAGGCACACAAGCCTGCTGTTATTAATACAAAATCATCCCTCAGGAGCCCAGCAGGGAGGGCTGCTTATTTGCAGAGATCAAAGACTGAGGTGCCTTTATTACCTTTATTTATTATTACCCTTTATTTCAGCACTGGGTGCCCTGTGGTTTCTGTGTGGCTCTCTCTCTGCACCAGATACGGTTGGCTAGTGTTTTTTGGCATTTGTTTTTCTGAAGAGAGCTGTGGTTTAGCTCCTTCTTGCCCTTCTAGGGTTGCTGGCTTTCAGCACGTCACTCTCTGAGCTTTGATGTCAGTGCAGCGAAGGTGGAAATACCCCAGACAGCTGGAGTGGCTCCTCTAAATGATGATGTGTGTCACAGGGCAGCTCTTGGGAAAGGAGCTGCCTGCTCAGTCTGCTTTGTATCCCCAGCAAACACAGACAGGTACTTGGGGTCTCTGCTGTTTTATCAAGGAAGGCACAAAGGGGGGTGCAGTGTCTCAGCCATGTCACCCAAGAGGCTGATGTTAAGCCTGGCTCTGTTTTCTCGACATGCCTGGAGTAGGGAATAACCTGTCCATAGGGCCTGTGTGAGACAGCTCTCCTCTTCCTCTGCCTGGGTAAAGCTTTGTGAGATCTGCCTTGTGTACAGGTGTTTGGGCACAAGTGTGGGCAGAGAGGTATGAGGTAGAGTACCAGGGACATCTCTTTTATCCTGGCAGGCAGGCTGTGCCTGAACAGAGAGCTCACACCTGGAGGAGTGACCACGTGGGCTTTTATTGAAATCTTCCAGAGAGGAACTTAACTTTGAAGCTAATCCCTTGGAAAACAAGCAGCCATGTTCTCCTGAGGGAACACAAACAGCCACTCCACAGCTCATGTGTTTCATCTCTAAAATTGTCATTTATCATTTTTGCCCTTCAGCTCTGCAGGATGTGAAAAGCTCCATTGCCTCCATTTGTCACTTTCCTTCATGTGGCATTGTGTCCCCAGGTGCAGACACACATGGCGAGCGTAGAAAGGGAAGAGGAGAGGGAATATTTCTAGAATAGCATCTTTTATTCTGTGGTCTGATATTGCCAAATCCTTCAGCCTCGTTGTATTAACTGACCTTGCTTCCCCGTGAGCGCTTCTAGCAAGTACCCAATGCTCTGCACTTCTGCAGTCCTCTTTTCCTAACATCTTTACTATGGTCTAAAGACATTAGAAAAACACTGCCACACCTCCTTACTTTTACACGTGGATGCTGTGCTGTTGAGGTTAGTTCACTCATACTCACAGTTATTCTTTTGCTCAGTTTCTTATAAGTAAGCAACATAATGGCTCTGTCCTTGAACCCTGTTTTGAACTTAGCAGTCCAGCCTCACATAGCTAAACCTGTTGCTTTCAGTGAGGTATTCAGCACAATCTGATGCTGAGCTATTAAAACTCCAGATAACACTGCTGTTGGCAGCACTGGGGAAGGAAATGCTAATTTAGGCCCGAGTTTATATAATTTTCAAGTAAATCAAATCATATTTCACATCACTTTGATCTAACTGCCTTTTGGAAAAAATATTGCATAGTGAAGGAATACAAATTCAGTCTAGAGAAGGCAGAAAATGCTAACAGATAAATTCTTGGGACATTAAAGATGCCATACACTGATTTTTAGACAGTTCTTCTTTCTGATTTATTTTTTTTTTTTAAGTTGAGCCCCAGAACAGCATGGTACGTTCTTTCCCTGCTATTTCCATCAAGCTGCATCTTTATGCCCATGAAAAGTCGAGGTGCTGAAGCTCACCTGTTTCCATTGTTGGCACTGCTGACAAGTCCCAGCACTCAGCTCCTGCAGGGCTTTGGCGAAGGGCTGCTGGTCATGAGCTTCCCAGGGCAGAGTGAAGTCAGTGCTCATACTCCACTGGTAAAGTTCCAGCTGAGCCTGATGGAAATATGTTTTCTACAATTTAGTGATGCCTCCATGATACACTGTTTGGGATTTGCTTAAATGCAAATCTCCTGATGTGTGTTTGGCTCCAATTTGCATGGTCAGTGGGGATCGTTCCCGAAGAGTCTCTTTCCTGTCCGAGCTGACATTTCATGGATGAAAACTGAGCTGAGGTTTACTGACAGGAAAACCTTGGGTTAAAGGAAAAGGCTGGAAAGTCTTGCAGTGATGAGCCATCTCCTCAGAGGTGAGGAACCTGGCTGGAAAAGCAAGGCTTGGGCCAAGAGCATCTTCTCATGTGTGAGATACCCAGGTGCCATTGAAGATGCACACAGCCAGCCTTACTAGGGGAGTAGTACTGACTCTCTGGGACCTCACAGGCTAGCCTGTGCATTACACAATTAAAACTGGATCTTTGGACACTGTGAACCCAGGAGGCTTTGCATGGCATCCACTAGCACCTGCAGGGAGAGGGGTAACACTCAGCCAGGGACAGCATGCTCATGGGACCAGCAGGAACATCCTTTAGCAAACCCACGTGCTCCCAGGGGGAAGACCAGGGTTTGGATCTCTGTTATCAAGCAAGGGGTCCCCTTTCTGAGGGTCTGAGGGTAGGCTCCAGTGAAGGTGCCAGGAAGGAGAAACAGCAGCCAGGGAAGGACCTGTTCTTATGCTGCTGCTGGATCCAGATTAAAGGGAATTTTGGCCAGCCCTGCTATAGCCATTCCTCTGTTCCCAGCCTCCAAATGGTAGCAAGTTTGTTTCTGCAATATCTGAACCAAGAGTTAAGCCTTTAAATTCTTCTTTAAGCACCACAGCTTACATCCTAGTTCTGAAACTTATCGACATTTGCTGTAAGAGGCATTTTCCCTACAGTATTGGCCAGCACACCCTATCAATACGGTGAGGACAGGCTGTGGTGAAGCAGATGATCTCTGGGGGGTTTTGTGTACAAGCAGACTGTGCAGTATTGCTGTGCTCATCTTACATGAGCAGGACAAGACTGGCGCCAATACGTTCCTCGTAATTAAATGTTTCTCCTCTTACGGAGTCTGCTGCCAGCTTGTGGGTCTGTTAGGTAAGATCCGTCCCTCTTTCTAATTCCATGTGTTCTCCCTAGCATTGGCCTGGAGATGAATTTGGCCTAGTGTATGAGTTGCCTTCCTGGGGAAGGCTATTTGGTTTTTTTTAAGTGTAATTATTCTTTTTCTTCAGAAGAAAAATGAAATGCAAAGAGCAGCAGCTGGCAAAGGCTGCATCTGCTCAGGCCATCAAGGCAAGCAGGGAAGGCAGAGCTGAAATAACATCCTGAGTAATTCCCAATGTTCTTAACTTGCATAATGACTCGGCTGCCTGCTTGGACATGGAGCTCAGGACCAAGAGGACATCACACAGTCAAGCACGTGGAAGACTCGAGCTCCTGTATAGAGTCTTTCACTCACCACCTATATATGGCAGCTTATGTAAGGTAAGTGTTATTTTGGCTTGTCCATTCCTGCTTACCCCCTCCTGGTACCCACAGGTGTCTGGGATTTGGCTGACAGGTAATAGAAAGAGTAGGAAGCACCAGGTGGGTCAGGGAAGCGTGGGCAGATGTAAAGCTGCAACAGAAGAGGGCTGTCTTTGCTTTGTCAGCAGTAGGCTGAGTTTGCCACCTGCCTCCTGGCAGGCTTCCCAGGTAGTTTTGTCTCCTCTGCTGGGTATTTATGTACTTTGGTTAGGATATACAAGTTAAATCCCAGCTTCATTCAAGCTAATAGCTTTGCACTTGTCTAGCTAGTCCAGGTGTTTTCTGTACCGGTTACAAAATAATTACATGGAAAACAACAGATCCTGCAGAAAACAATTAAACAGAGATAAAATAAAAACTCAGCCAGCTGTCTTTTAGATGAGATCCACCTTTTACCTTACATTTTCATTTGAAAAAGCATCAGACACAGATTGTCTATGTAATTTCATTAATTTGGGTGTATACTTCCCATTCACAGCAGAGGGGAGAGCCAGTGTGTGTGACGGGAGTCACAGAAGCAGTTGTGTGTTGGCTTTGTGGCACGTTTTATCCAACCTCATTTGGTTTTAGCACGGCATTTACCTTTGCCAAAGCCAACTTTCTGTTTTGTGTTAGAAAAGCCCGGAATAGCAGATGCAGCAGTCGATGTGTATTTGTTTAATTCAAACTGTCTTGTCAGTCCGCCTTCTCACGACTGAGTAAAGAGAACACGTTGCATCGTCTCGCAGGGGGGACCGCGGCACTGATGGGTTTTGTGTCTGGCGCTTGGATGTTGGGGTTCTGGATCTCCTGATTCTGGGCAATTCTGGAGAAATAACCCCACGCGGCAGGAGCGAAGCCTGTCTTTGCGCTCCACCACGGCAGAGCCGAGTCCCGTGCCAGCTCCTCTAACGACAGCAGTGGTCCCAGCTCAGGGGGTACCGGTTTCCCCCCCCCAGACGCGGGTTCGTCCCGCGGGTGTCCGAAAGGGCTCAGCCCCGGAACCTTCGTGCGCCACCGCCGCTTCCCGGCGGAGCCCATCGGGCGCTGCACGCGGCTCCTGCGCGGGGATTGGTCGGCGGCCCGGCGGGGGCGGCTCCTATTGGGCGGGCGCGGTCCGTTGGGTTCCGGCGCCCCCCGGTGGGGCCGGGGCGGGCGGAGGGGGAGTGTGGCGGCACCGCGCTCCCCGCTCTGCCCGGGGCTCCCCGCTCTGCCCGGGGCTCCCCGCTGCCCCGACAGCCGCTTCGCTGCCGCTGGGCCCGGCGGCCCAGCCACGGCTCCGGGAGCGCGGGGCCGGCCCTGCCCTCGCCGCGGCCTGCCGGACAGCGCCCGGGCCGGTTTCGGGCACAGCGGGGGACCGCGACGGTGAGGGGAACCCCCCGTGTCTCCGGCAGCCCCGGCCATGCCGCCCGGTAAGGCCGGCGGGAAGGAGGCCTTGGTGCTGCAGTGCGAGTGGCAGGCGTGCACCTATGTGGCCTCGGCGATGGAGGAGTTTTGCGAGCACGTGGCCCAGCATCTGCAGCAGCACCTGCCCGGGAAACACCGCGACGAGATGGACCCTCTCGGTAAGCACCCAGCAGCTCCCACCACTGCGGCTTGCGGGCCCTTTCTCTTCCCGGAGATCACAGAATCACACAATGTCAGGGATTGGAAGGGACCTCCAAAGCTCATCCAGTCCAATCCCCCTGCCAGAGCAGGAACACCTAGGTCAGGTCACACAGGAACACATCCAGGGGGGTTTGAATGTCTCCAGAGAAGGAGACTCCACACCCTCTCTGGGCAGCCTGTGCCAGTGCTCTGTCACCCTCACTGGGAAGAAATTCTTCCTCACATTTATGTGGGACCTCCTATGTTCCAGCTTGTACCCATTGCCCCTTGTCCCATCATTGGATGTCACTGAGAAGAGCCTGGCTCCATCCTCATGACACTCACCCTTTACATATTTATAGACATTAATGAGGTCACCCCTCAGCCTCCTCTTCTCCAAGCTAAAGAGACCCAGCTCCCTCAGCCTTTCCTCACAAGGGAGATGTTCCACTCCATCATCTCTGTGGCTCTGTGCTGGACTCTCTCCAGCAGTTCCCTGTCCTTCTGGAACTGGGGGGCCCAGAACTGGACACAATACTCCAGATGTGGCCTCACCAGGGCAGAGTACAGGGGCAGGAGAACCTCTCTCGACCTACTAACCACCCCCTTTCTAATACACCCCAGGATGCCATTGGCCTTCTTGGCCACAAGGGCACATTGGTGGCTCATGGTCACCCTGCTGGCCACCAGGACCTGGGATATTTCCTTGTGAGAGCAGTGCTGCCTGCTGCAGGACTGGGATCCCCGTGGTGTCTGTGTGAGCCTGAGCTGTGCTTGGAGAGATTCCATCAGACCCTCACGGCCTCTCTCTCCTGTTTGTGTTGCAGAGGAGTACACGTGTTTGTGGCAGGAGTGTGGTTTCTGTTCCCCGGGTTGCTCAGCTGACCTCATCCGCCACGTCTATTTCCACTGCTACCACACCAAGCTGAAGCAGTGGGGGCTGCGGGCCCTGCAGAGCCAGTCGGATCTGAGCCACTGCCAGCTGGACTTGCAGAGCCGCAATATCATCCCTGAGATCCAGGAGGACTTTCTGTGTCTGTGGGAGTACTGTGAGGTGAGAACAGGGCACCTAGGTTTGCTTTCCTGTGTGTTGTCTGCGATGTGGCAGCCAAGGGAAGGAGAGCTGCTCTTGTCCCGCAGCTCACCTGCACGCCTGCCTTTTGGCAGTGTTGTACCTGTGTGAAAGCATCTACTGTGCTCTAGCTGGGGCCACCTCATGCTCTCTTCACCCTGTTCTGTCTGTCCTTGCTCCCCCCCAGAGATCATTTGATAATCCCGAGTGGTTCTATCGGCACGTGGAGGATCACAGTTTCTGTTCGGAGTACAAGGCAGGAGGGAAGGAGAACCGTGTGGTCCTCTGTGGCTGGAAAGGTCAGAGTGTGTGTGTGTGTGTGTGTGTGTGTGAGGTCTCTCTAGAGAGCTTTGCACAGGGCTGGGTTGCAAACATCATGCAGAACTCTGGCAGGGTTTCAGGGAGCCTCTTGAACTTCAAAAATATATGTGCATGGTCCTAACAGTGAAATATTCCTGTAGAATTTCCTTTAGGGGATCCAGTTGAGTGCTTAATATTGAACTTTTCATTTCTATTTAATTAGTACCTAGAAGAAAAGGCTCCAGTTTATTTTTTTCATTAATTTCTCTCTCTTGTGTTTGTTGCTGTAGCCGTGGTGGCAGGGGGGGCCCACACCAGTCGTACACTGGTGATCTCATCCTGGTGTGACCTTGCTCTGTGGGTGTTTTGGAGGAGTTGATCCTTGCTAATCAAAACAGAAACCAGAAGCCTGCCACCCAGTCAGGTTGTGGATCGTGGCCCATGTGGGGAGGGTCTTAATGGCATCCACTTCTCTTTAGACTGCAACTACACCTTCAAGGGGCGCTGCAAGCTGCGGGAGCACTTGCGCAGCCACACGCAGGAGAAGGTGGTGGCCTGTCCTGCCTGTGGGGGGATGTTTTCCAACAACACCAAGTTCTTCGACCATATCCACCGTCAGACTGCGCTGGACCGTAAGCTCCTGCGGGCCGGGGAGGAGTGGGCTGGGAGAACCCTGTGGCTGGGCCAGTTGGTTTGCTGGAGCTGCCTGTTCCCTGTGAGCAAAGGGCATGGGTATTCTCAGAAACAGCCTGGCTTCTCTGATGCCTGGGAACTCAGACACTGATTAACCTCTGAGAAGAGTTTTCATGCAGAAACAGGAGGGCTGGAGGCTGCCAAGGCTGCACAGGGCTCACCCTGCTGCCACCAAAGCTGTTCCTCCTTCTCAGAACACAAGTCCAAGGCAGCAGCTGGGCACTTGCAGCAGCACTGGGATTTGTTTATGGAGTTCCCTTGTGCTGTGCTGGTGATGGGGGTGTGTGTGATGGTTGCTCCCCAGTTCTTGGGCCAGATTGGTCTTTGCAAGCGTTGGGTTTTTTTTGTTTGGCTTCGTAGCCAGTGTCTGCTGTCTCTGCCTGGAGAGAAGGGTTCCCAGCTCTGCTGTAACTGCCTCTTTTTCTCACTTGCTGCTCTTTATGCTGTTCCCTCTGCTTTGATCTCTTTTCTCACCACCCCTCCCCTTTCTCCCTGGCCCCGTGCTGCAGAGCAGAGGTTTCAGTGCTCCCACTGCTTCAAGAGGTTTGCCACAGAGAGGCTGCTCCGTGACCACATGAGGAACCACGGTGAGTGAAGACCCTTTCTCCCAACGGAGGCTCCGAAGAGTGTGTGCTCCCCTCTGTTTTGTGCTCAGGTTTTCCTCCCTCTCTTTCCCCCAGTGAACCATTACAAGTGCCCTCTGTGTGACATGACCTGCCCACTGCCCTCCTCCCTGCGCAATCACATTCGTTTCCGGCACAGCGAGGAGCGGCCGTTCAAGTGTGACTACTGTGACTATGGGTGAGGACCAGGGCTTTCTGTCTTCCCAGGCTGGTGACAGAGAAGCACCCAGAGGCACGTGTGTGTGTGTGCTACACAGTGGTCAGCTTTCTCCCCTTGTTTCCTTTCAGCTGTAAGAATCTCATTGACCTGAGGAAGCACCTGGACACGCACAGCAAAGAGCCAGCCTATCGCTGTGAGTTTGAGGGCTGCAGCTTCGCTGCGCGTTCCCTCTACTCCATCAAGCTGCACTGCCGGAAAGTCCATGAGGTAGGGAGGGAGCAGGGGGCTGTTCTGCTGTGTGCTCTCTCCTGATGAGGCTGAGAGAACTGCAAAGTGCAACATATGCTGTACAGGAACATGAGGAAAAAAAGTCCTGTGAAGTGCCCCAGGCTGAGCAGGGCTGTAGGAATGGGATGTCAGGTTGCATTTCTGTCTTACTGCTGCAATGATAAGTCGTGTCAATCTTCTCAGAGAACCTGATTCCTCCTTCCAGGCCTATGTGTGGGTCCCAGGCCCTCTGGTCAGGCTCATGGGGTATTCACATCCCTCTCTCTGCCCTTCAGGGTGATTCAGAGCCCCGGTACAAGTGCCATGTCTGTGACAAGTGCTTCACACGTGGGAACAACCTCACTGTCCACCTCAGGAAGAAACATCAGTTCAAATGGCCCTCGGGACATCCTCGCTTCAGGTACTGCCCATCCTGAGCTCCTCACTCCCTCCTCTCCAGTGCAAGAGACGGCTAGAGCTGTGTTCTGTCTTGCTGGAGCAGTGCTTGGGCCCTGATGTTTGCCTGTAATGTGCTGAGGACTCATTTCCCAGTAGCTGGGAGGCACTGGGCAGCAAGCACTCAGTGGGATCTGACATTGTCACAGAGCAGTGCTGGGTGGCAGCTCCAGCAGTGGGTCAGAGGTCAAGGGCAAGGGCAACAATGGTGCCATCACAGCTGCATCTGGTGGGATGCTTCTGAGCTTGGCAGGGACTGGGTCCAGGTGTCCCACTCTAGAGAGAGCTGCTGCTGATCAGTCTCTTGACAGATGCCTCTGCTGCATCCTCGCTGGGAAACTCCAGAGCCTCAGAACTGGGAGGGGAAGAGAATGGACTTCAAATGCTGCCAGTGAAACAGGGTGGTGGAAGGAGATGGGCTTGGGAGATAATAAAGGCCTGGCAGAAAGCTCAGAAGCTGCCAAATGGATGGGCTTTTAGCAGCAGGGGCCAAAGGGTTTTTATCCTACTTGCCTGGTATCCTCTATAGTGCTGAGCACTGGAACCTAGGATATAGTGCCCCTGCCTTGGCTGCTGCTTCAGGCTGCTGCCTGCCTCGTGGGAAGGGGCTGCAGTGTGACTGGCTCCATCACCTCTGCCCTCCTCAGGTACAAGGAACACGAGGATGGGTACATGAGGCTGCAGCTGGTGCGTTACGAGAGCGTGGAGCTGACGGAGCAGCTGCTGAAGGACAGGGAGAAGCAGGGGGAGGCACTGGATGGCTCAAGTGAGTGTGAGGTGCTGTCTGCTGAGAGCGAGGGCAACCTGCAGGACGTTGTTCTGGAGGCCCCAGCAGAGGCTCCCCTGGTGGAGAACAGCAATGCTGAGCCGCAAGTGGCCCCACTACGCCCGGCAGCTTGCTCTGCTGACAGCCCTGAGCCAGCACAACCCAGTGCCGTCCCGGGAGCAGCGCTGGCATCGGAGCAAGAGCCCAGCACCTCGGCCAACCCCATCATCTGTGTGGTGAACCGGACCAACGAGCACGGGCAGAGCGAGACTGTGTATTATGTCATGGCCAGCACATCCTCAGAGGAGCGGGGGGCAGCACCCAGCGGGCTGGCTGCGGAGCTGGAGAATGTCCTGGACCGTCTGCAGAAGACAGCTGAGGAGCTGGGCATCCAGATCGTGTGAGGTGCTCACCTGCCTCTCTGCATGTGGAAAACGTGGGCCTCTGTGGGGCCTGCTGGTGGGGGAGGTTGGGAAGTGCTAGGGGGAAAGGGCTGAGCTTTTATGACACAGGCCTTCCCCCCTCGGTCAGTCACTGGTGAAGTGGTCCCTGCTGCTGTGCTGAGCCTGGTCCTCCATCAGTCCCTCCATCAGCACGTCCCAGGTAACTGAGCTGGTGCTGTTGGTGGTGTTTGCACCACTGGTCCCATTACACCGCACTGGGAGGAGAGGGCTGGAGGTGCCCTCCCTTGCAGGCTACTGCTACCCTGCAGCTCTGGCGGATTGGGAGCTTCTTACTGCTTTTGTCCTTCCCTGGGTTTCCTCTCCACATTGGGGTTCAGGCTCCTGGTTGGGCAAAGTGTACTTTGGCAAGATAAATAAAAGTCGGGCTGCCAGGCCAAGCAGTGTCTGGTGTTTGCTTCAGCCCCAGCCCTGCCAGCCCAGGGGCTGGGTGAGGAGCAGGGATGCTGTGGGCAGAGCTGCAGGCTGCGTGGGAAGGAGCTCATCCCTAGGCTGCTGGCATACGATGGGGCCTTGCCCAGCCTTCCCCACTCCTGCCTGGCCCTTGCCCCCCCCGGTAATTGGCAGAGCTGGGCCCAGGATGCCTTCGAGAGAAGGGCTTCCTGCCAGCTTTGCCTTCGTCCAGCTTGGCCCTCTTTCCACACTCAGCCTCGGGGCTCTGCTGCCAGAGCCACGGCTGCACCTGCATTACCCCGGGCTGCAGGACGGAACGACCCCAGCGCTGGACGCTGGGAGCAGAGGTGAGGCTGTGGTGGCTGGGAGGAGTTGTCCCTTTAAACACCGGGCCCAGGGGGGGTAATCTGCCAGAGATTATCTGACGGGGAGAGGATTGGCATTACAGGGAATGTCTCCTCCCTTCCCCCATGTCCTACAGCATCCCCCGTCCTGTGTGTATGGAAACCAAGTTCACTTTGTCCTAGGGAAGCAGAGAGGGGGTCTTTGATTTGAGGGGCAAGGGGTGGAGGGCAGAGTGTGCACTATGGGACTGGGCCTCCTCTTCCTCACCGTGCTGGCCGTGCTGGTCTTCTGCGAGGACCCAGAAGGTAACAGGGTGTTTGGGGTAGAGGGGTTTGCAGGGTGCCCCAGAGCTGCTGGTACCTGGCTTGACTGGTCCTCCCCAGCAGGGAGCATGGCCTTTGTCACATCCCTGTGCCCAAGAGCTGGGAGCCACTGGTGGGTGCACTCCTCACCAGGACAGAGATTGGGGGGGTGGGCTGGGACAAGCCTTTGCTGGGCTCGTACCACCTCCCTGTGGGTCTGAGGGCTGGGGAGCTGGCAGGAAGGGTGGTCCTTGTCCCCCAGCCCTGCTCTGCATTGCTCCCTGCGGCACCAGGGGACCCGGACACTTACTGGTCTGGCACAGCGCCCATGTGCCTGGGGGGCTGCAAGGGGAAGCACAAGGAGCTGAAGAGGAGCCAGTGTGGGAATGGCAGCTGCTGCTGGCTGGGCTACAAATCCTTCTGCCGAGGTACAGCCAGAGAGGGGAGGAAACCGGGGCAGGGGCAGCCCTGGGGGTGGCTGCAGGGCTTGGCACAGCCAGCCTGGGGCAGGCAGGTTTTATGTCACACGTGTGTGGAGCCTCTCCAGCAGCCTGCTCCTCGGGCTGCGAGAGGATGCAGCCTGGGGCACCCACAGGTCCTCACCCGGGACCTGCAGCCTCGTCTGGGTGCATCCCCCTGGGCTGCTGTGAGAAACAAAGTTTTATGCCGAAAAAGTTTGCTCAGGTGAGGGTCACGGTGAAGCAGCTCCGTTTATTCGCGAGTGCCATTGCGGGCGCACCACCCCATGGCCGGAGCAGAAACGCGCCCCGTTACAAAGAAAAGGAAGCATTTTTATCGTATTTTATCCCGACGCGGGTTATCCTCTCCTGTTTCTCCATCGGTTGGATACTCCAGGCTCACACCTGTCCGACGCATTCTATTACAATAAGTTTCCATAAGGGGTTTTTCCGGTTTCCACAATAGGTTTTTCTTTTACCAGCCGGCTGTTTATGCATAGCCATGGAATGATGGCAATATTTTCTCAAGTACACCCTGTCTCCTGACCCCTGTAAGACACAACGTTCTAAGAAAAAGTTGTTATGCGTGGCCCTTGTCCTTCTCCATTATCTGGTACCAGGATGTACTGAACAAGGCGGTCTTTATCCTGGGCTCCTTTCTAGTTTGGTATTTTTGTACAAGGCCGTGGTGTTTTTCTTCTACAAAAATATGCTTCTCACAACACTGCAAAAACACAAGTTGTTTCTCACAATTCCCCCATCTTTTCTTTTTACTCTTTTGTGTTTTTTGCACATTGATTGCCTATTCTAAGGTATTAGAATTGTATTCTTTGTAAGTTATCAAACCTAATGTCTAAAACTATCACTAAGAACATTCCAAAATGTGTATAGGATAGCTGTGTGATCAGATTAAATAGGTGCAGTGTACATAACATGTACTACTCTAATAGTGAGATTTGCAGATGCAGAGATTAACAGATTAATATGACTGCTAATATTTACAGTGATATCATCTATGATGATGTCTTCATGCAAGCACAGCCCTTGCCTGTATACACAAGTAGGGTCTCAGTACTTCCATTTAGATGTATCTCGAAGTGGCACACACCCTGCTCAGTATCAGGACGGATACCCTGAGCTCTGATGGTGTTGCTCACAAATGAATCCTTGTGGTACTTCTGATGTGCATGTCAACTGTCTGCCATTTCCCAGCCTCATGATAAACCCACACCCTATGTTCCATAGGATTTTCCCTTATGGTTCAGGCCCAAAGCCATTATCAGGTGCATGGGAGACGCTGAGGTCTGGATCATGGTCAATATGACAGCAATGATCACGTCAGTTGGGTCAGTTAATCAACTACCCCACGACTGATACCTTTTTACAGTATCCCAGATAATTCTCTGAATTTCTTCAGGTAGGGAACCTTCCCTTATTATCCGGATTCCACGGTCTACACCCATAGCATGGCCTGTATGCAGCTTAAGGCCACAGAAATTGGCCATCAGTTGATGGTCATTCCTCCCACCGAGGTGACAGGTCCAACACAATTCTTGAAGAGAGAGACGGTTTAAAATTATACCCACAATGTGACACAAAACACTCTGCATCTGTTTGTAAAATCTCCCACGAGGGTGTAAGACTTGGATTCTCTATTAAATTTTGTCTGGTTTGTGTGTAACTAATGTGGCCAGATTTAGCTCCCTATCATAGTTAATAAGAGAGATATTGCCTCCTTCAACTTGGATTTGGTTCATCCAATTGTTACTAGCATTTGAAAAGGACTATAGCAATCCTTTCTTCAGTGCTGAAATTAAACAGCATCCTGCCTTATATTTTTGATGGTTGTTCCAATAAGCCTATTGTTTATAAACAGCAGACTGGTTTACAATTTAGTCTCACTTGTTGCATTCTACTGGGTTGCTTATAAGTCCAAAAATACAAAAAAAAAAAGCTTTTAAAAGGTAATGTACACACAATTAGAATACCCATAACCCCCCCTTTTAAGGATACTTTGCTTTGAAATATGACAGTTCTCCTTTGTCAGGTTCCAGGTCTCAGTCTTTTGATTCTCCGGGGTGAGGACTGTTGATCTTCGGTGAATCGTCTGTCTCCAAGGCATCAGGATCTGTAGAAGTCTTTAATGGTGTTGTCCTGGGTTGCAATGTATTCTATTACCATGAGCCGTTGAGGCCTGGCGCCGGTGTTCCTTGCCCCCCCCGGACTGTTCTTCTGTCAATGCGCCATCAGGGCCTTGCCCCAGCACTCCCCATCCCTGTGTGAGATGCTCCGGCCGGGGGGGGAGGGGTGGAGCCAAGCATTCCCGCCGGAGATAATTTGGGGTTTGGAGCAGCGCGAGGGGCCTTACCCGCTGGGATCCCAGAGGACAGGGACTGCACCGCCGCCGGACTTTCGGAGGAGGACCAGCTCCTTTTTCTACAAGATCACCGCTTCCACGGGATCATTTCAAAGAGAACTGCAGCTGCCACCGAAATCGGATTGCTCAGACTTTTTTTCTCTACGGACCACCGCTTTAACAGGACCATTTCGGAGAGAACTGCAGCTGCCACTGGATCGGACTGGTACCAGCACCCTGCCCGGCAGGGGGCCAGGTTGTATCCCTGACTCTGTCAGGCCTGTAACCAGTTTCTCTGTATTATAGTTTTGTTATATACGTTAGTAAAAACTGTTATTCCCATTTTCCTCATATCTTTGCCTGAAAGCCCCTTAATTTCAATTCTATAACAATTCAGAGGGACGGGGGTTGTATTTTTCTGTTCCAAGGGGGGCTCCTGCCTTCCTTAGCACACACCTGTCTCTCAAACCGGGACACATGTGTAGTGAGTCCACCCCTTCTCTGCAGCTCTCACAGCAGTCTCAGTGGTCAGCAGTACTTGCAAAGGTCCTTCCCACTCGGGCTGGAGCTTTGACTCCTTCCAGGCACGCACCAGGACCCAGTCTCCCACCTGGAAGGTGTGTACTGGAGATTCCAGAAGTTGAGTTTGAGCCACCAGTCCGCGTACCTTAAGGGATGATAAGGAAGAGGACAACCCGAGTACACAGTTCTTAAGGAATTTATCTTTGGTCTCGAGAGTGGGCACCTCGCCATCTCCTCCCAGATACGGCAGCCCGAACAGCGTCTCACACGGTGACACTCCTGGATCCTTTCTAGGAGCAGTTCGGATTCTGAGAAGGGCCAGGGGTAACCACTTCATCCATGGTAGTTTAGTTTCTAAAACCAACTTGGACAAGTGTTTCTTTAACGTTTGATTCATTCTCTCCACTTTTCCATAAGAGGGGGACTGCCATGGGGCACGAAACACCCACTTTATCCCCAAGGTATTCATTAGTTCTTGCAGAATATGTGAAGTTAAATGACTTCCTTTGTCTGAGTCAATATTCTCTACAATCCCATATCTGGAAATTATTTGTTCCAAAATTATTTTCATCACGACATTAGCTGTTGCTGATACTGAGGGAAAAGCCTCTGCCCATCCCAAAAGGTGATCTACTAATATCAACAGGTATTTAAATGTTCCCATCTTGGGCAATTCAGTAAAATCTGCTTGAATGCTGTGAAAAGGTCTGAGTCCTGGCTCTCGTCCACCCCAAGGCTGTTCACACATTGCCTGAACTCCCCAGTGACTCCCTTGATGTGAAAGAGTTAAGCCATGAGGGACGATCCATTGCCCATCTGACTCTTTTGTTCCTAATTTCTTGAAAGCTGTTATCTCCTTTCCACTGAACACTTGCTTCTCAGGCAGAGGCCTTATCTCTGGCACTAGAGACATGATCACCTCTGGCCTTAAAGCGGCCTCCTTCGCTTTTTCATAATTTACAACCAGAAACAATTTCTCCTCTTTTTTCAACTCAGGGCAGTCTCGTTTAAGGTGGCCCTCCTGCCCACAATAAAAACACTTTCCCGGTGTTTGATTTTGGGGATGTTGGGAAGGGACTATCCACAAACTCTCATTTGTATTTTCTTTATTCTGATTCCACCCCCCATTTGCTTCTCTTGGGTGTCCCATTTTTGTTTGACTACTTGATCCATGGCAGAGATCATAGTCTTTGCCTTCTGTTTCTGTTTCTTCTCCTCCCTTCTAACATACACCTTCTGGGCCTCCTTTAGAAGATTTTCCAGTGGCTTCTCATTCCAATCCTCTATCTTTTGGAGTTTCTTTTTAATGTCAGGCCAAGATTTACTCATAAAGTTAACTTTTAACATCCCTTGTGTTAGCTGATTCTCAGGATCCAGCCCCGAATATCTTTGCATTCTATCCTTAAGCCTCTCCAGGAATTCAGCCGGGGTCTCATCTCTACCCTGCTGAATGTCAGAGGCTTTAGTAAAATTCTGAGGCTGGGGTACTGCATCCTTAATTCTGGTAATTATTAGTTCTCGTAGATCATGCATATTTCCTCTATCTACAGCGGAGCTATTATTCCAATTTGGGTCCCTTATTGGATATTTCTGGTCTGCTGGGGTAGCCTGTGGTCCTGGGGGGTGCCTCCTCTCCCACTCTTGCATAGCTGCTCGTCTAATCATTTCCCTTTCTTCCCCATTGAACCACCGGCCTAAAATAGATGTCATTTCGGCCCAGATAGAGATATTGGGTCCCAGAAATTGATCAGCTTGTTTTGCCACAGGAATGGGATCATCCGTCAGGGATTTAATCTCCTTTTTAAAACTGCTCACCTCCCAGCTGTGAAGGGAGGCACTTACATACCCGATAGTTCCCACCCCCATCGGAACCTCCCTAAGGGGGTACATGGCAGTATCAGGGGTAGTACTGCTAGTGTTATTCCCAGGAAAGGGGAATTTTTTAATGCATTTTTTACACTGTTCCAGTTCTTTTATCAGCCTCTGGAACTTTTTAGTCTCAGATTTGGTGCCATTCGTAGGTTCTAATTCAATTAGACTAAGAGATGGGCTAGTGTTTTGCCAATTAGTAGGCCCAGTACAAAAGACACAGCCAGCAGTAGAACAGTAACAATCCAGTAGGTGGGTTCTATTTCACATAAAGGGGTCAGTATATAGAGGATTGCTGGGGGTACAAACAAGTCAGATAGATGACGAATAACAGACATCAACCCCAGCGACCCCAGGAATGACACAATATCGCTCATAACAGATGGAACAAACAGAGACACGAGGTAACCCACAGAGAAGATGGGAGACAACCGGGAGAACAAGGTGGTTACATATGACAGAAGTAACCCCATGTTGCCTCCCCACAAAGCCCGTGTTTGTAAGTGCCAGACCTGACTGGGATCCAGTTGCATGAGTGGTCAGGAGGTCCTTCCCCAACAGGGAACTCTGTGAAGTGCATCCACCTCACAGACAGACTCTCCAACCCTTCCTGCAAGTGGGCCCAGCTTTTATCCCCAAACAGGACACCTGGCACTTGTTACCAAAATGCAGGCACCTGGGGCTTGTGTACCCAAGGGCTCTCCTTGCAAGGCCGGCCGCACCCTGGAGGAAAGCCAAAAGGTAAACTCATCCCCTCCTCTTAAAGGGCCATGGGAACCACCCATATGTCAACCTTAATTCAGGGCTGGGGGTTCAGACCCCAGCACTTCAGCTAGTGAGGGAGACCGAGGAACCAGTCCCCTCTGGTTCTTCCAGTTCGAGCATATCGTCACACACCCCCCCTTGAGCGGCAGCCGCAGGCACCGTAGCAGGGACCGCAGCCGCTACAGCCGCGGCGGGCCCCGTGCCGGACACTGCAGGTGCCGCAGGTGCTGTGGGCACCGTGGGCACTGCGGCGGGCCCCGCGACAGGCGCTGCTGGCACCGTGGCAGCCGCCACAGGTGTAGAAGTTGGATAAGAGGGAGAGCCTGGTAAAAGATGGGGACGCGAGGAAAGAGGGGAACTTGAGAAAGGAGGGAGGTTTGGGCAGAGGGGCGGGCTTGGATAAAGAGAAGGGTGTGGTGGAGAAAGTAGAGGTAAGTAATCTAAAGGATCCCAATTTCTTTGTCGTGCCTTTTCTGCCAATTTTTGCTGAGTTAGAAGAAACAGCTTTGTCTCCTGTATCCAACAGACTGCATAAGCTGATTCCTCATCAGATCGAGGAGTTTTACTACTCACAGCTAGATTTAAAGTCAGACAGACCCAATCTTCATCGGATCCGTATTGTGGCCAAAATAATTTTGTTTCTGGCTTTCTGGACCAAACCTGAACACAATATCGAATCATTTTCTCTTTATCTTTATATCTTGTTTTCGGGTCCTGTTCCCAATTTCTTAACATTCTTCCTAAAGGACTGTCCGCCGGTACTGCCCTGGAGCCCTCATTCCCCGTCTCTCCTAGCAACCTTTAGTTGTGCCGCTGCAGAGTTCCAGTCCCCTGCACACTAACCCCTGGTTCTAGAGAATGGGGTGTGTTGCCAAGTACTTGCCCCGTACAGGACAATACCATAACCCTTACCCCCCACACTCCTCCTAGCAACCTTTAGTCGTGCCGCTACCGAATTCCAGCCCCCCGCACACTGAACCCCTGGTTCTAGAGAATGAGGTGTACTGCCAAGCACTTCCCCCAGGCAGGACAATATTGTACATAAATAGCCCCAATCCCAGACTCCTTCCATATACACCACAGAAGAGTCTTACCCCCAAGTAATACTTGATCAGCCCCCCTTGATTTTTCTCACTTGGTCTGCGCACAGAGTTACCGGGTGGATTTCTCAAGGCCAAAGTACCCCTATAGCCCTTCCTGTCCCTACCCAGCTGCTCACTGATCCTGCTGCTTTAAAACAGTCTCGGGTCTCTCGTCACTCTCCGCAGGGCCACCGTCGCCGCGTCACAGGACGCTGAAGCAGAGCGGGGTGCACCCTCCTGCTGCGCGGCGGCGGGGTCCGTCGCAGGTGACTTGGATCCCAGACGAGCCCCTGGTTGTGAGAAACAAAGTTTTATGCCGAAAAAGTTTGCTCAGGCGAGGGTCACGGTGAAGCAGCTCCGTTTATTCGCGAGTGCCATTGCAGGCGCACCACCCCATGGCCGGAGCAGAAACGCGCCCCGTTACAAAGAAAAGGAAGCATTTTTATCGTATTTTATCCCGACGCGGGTTATCCTCTCCTGTTTCTCCATCGGTTGGATACTCCAGGCTCACACCTGTCCGACGCATTCTATTACAATCAGTTTCCATAAGGGGTTTTTCCGGTTTCCACAATAGATTTTTCTTTTACCAGCCGGCTGTTTATGCATAACCATGGAATGATGGCAATATTTTCTCAAGTACACCCTGTCTCCTGACCCCTGTAAGACACAACGTTCTAAGAAAAAGTTCTTATGCGTAGCCCTTGTCCTTCCCCATTATCTGGTACCAGGATGTACTGAACAAGGCGGTCTTTATCCTGGGCTCCTTTCTAGTTTGGTATTTTTGTACAAGGCCGTGGTGTTTTTCTTCTACAAAAATATGATTCTCACAACACTGCAAAAACACAAGTTGTTTCTCACACTGCTGCTCTGCTGCCCTTTCCATGGGAACCTCTCTGTCCCCAGTGAACTGTGGGCAGCCCGAGGCAGACTCCAACTCCGTGGTGCACGGCAATGACTGGTGGGTGGGCTCGGTGGTGCGGTACCGCTGCCAGCCCGGGTTCCTGCTGCGGGGGCACGCGGCCAGCGCCTGCCAGCCCGATGGCCGCTGGACCCCCAGGCCCTCCTGCCTCCATGAGTACTGCTGGGTGTCAGCCTGAGCCCGGGGCACCCTGCCTGCGCAGGGGGCAGCAGGGAGTGCTGCAGGCATGCCTCCCATCCCCTTTTTCCCCCTCTGCTGCTGTGGGGCACCCCATGACGTGCTCTGGCCCTGCTCCTGCAGGGATGTGCCTGCGGGGTCGGGTTGAGATCAGCGCGCGGGATGTCACCGGGAGGTGTTCCTCGTCCTGCAGCACCCAGGCCCACCTGGGAGCCTTCCTCAGCCATGGCTGCATCAAGATCTCCACCTGTGTCACCAAGCACTCGGGCTGGGCCCGCTGGTTCCTGCCCTGTGACATCTGTGAGTGCGACTGCCACGTCCCCTGCAGTGAGTCCTGGCAGGGGTTGCCCACCTTTGGTAGGGGTCTGTCCCACTGTCCCATGGAAGCATTGACATGGAGAGCTGGAGGCTGCCAAACAGCTCAAAGTACATGCTCTTGCTCTCCTTACAGCTTCCTCTGGGTAGAGCTGGGCCAACCAAGGCTGTGGCCACTGGCACCACGCCGAGGGAGCCTTCCACCCTGGCTGTCTGCTTCCCTTCGCCACGTGTCTCCATCGCTGTGTTCCTCCCATGTGCTCTGTCCATCCCAGGGCTGTCACCTGAGAGAACAGATGTTCTGGACTCTCTCTCTTGCAGGGCTGCCTTCTACCCAGACATGCTGAATGTGCCCATGGCACTGGCCACCAAGCCTTCCTGGGCACTGGACTCATACCCCTGCTGGCCTTGCACCTTGAACACCTCCCCAGCAGGGTGCTGCGGCAGCTGCTGGTTGCCCTATGGCCATCCAGAGTCAGTGTGCTGGACACAGAGCAAACTGCCTGGGTCTGGCGTGCCTTTTGCTCCAGGAGGAGATGATTAAGACCTCCATGTGCAGCTTGGCTCCATGATTACCTCCTTGTGCCCTCCCCCTGCCCAGCCTGCTGTCTGCCCTGCCCCACAGTCTCTCCTCTGGCTCGATCCTGCTCCACCAAGGAGCCAAATCCCTGCCCTAAACTCTGTCCCAGCCCAAGGCTGGCTGTGGGAGCGGGAAGCTTTCCTTGGCTCAACAGATGGTTTTTTAATTAATACTCTTGTTAGTGCCACTCATTTCCATGTCTTTCACGTTTAAGTGCTGTGGTGGGTGAGAGGTGTGAGTAACAGTGAGGATGGAGCCAGGCGTGGTGCTGGGGGATGGCAGGTCCTGCACGATGAGCTGCAGGGGGGAGCGTGTGCTGGGGGCAAAGCCCTGGGGAGGGACACCGCCCTCTCCAGGCCCTTTGTGACCACTTGTAACCCCACCCTGATGCATGGTGTGGGCTTCCCAGGCAGTGCTCTGGTTGCAGCCCTGGTTTCACCCAGTTTGTGGGTGCTGCGTGGTGCTGCGGCCCCTGTCCTGTGCCAGTGTAGGGCTGAGGTGTCCTGGGCAGGAGTGGATTTAGGGGGTGTTGGGCTGAGGTGGCCGAGGGCTGCACTGGGCTCTGCCCCATGTGTGAAGGTGTGCAGAGACAGGGCTGGCAAACCCCAGGCTCGTGCCCTGGGGATGCTCAGGACCTTCTGGCTTGCGGGAAGAGGAAATAGGGCTGGTCCCTTTAAGAGGATTTTTTGCAGCCTGGCAGTGCTGCCTGCCTGGGCAGCCCATTCTGTCGCCGCGACAGGCAGCAGCAGCGGGGACAAAGCGGCGGGGGTCGGGGGGCTGCTGGCCGCTGCTGGGCTGGGCGTGAAGAGGAGCCCCGCTGCCCTCCCGCCCAGCTCATCCCTGCCCTGCGCAAGGATGGAGAGGAGCGCCCGGCTGGGGACCCGCGGGGACAGCGCTCGGTCCCGGTGCTGAGGAGGACCCGTTGCTGCCGCCGAGCCACTCCCTGCCCCCCCCACCGCCGAGCCACTCCCTGCCCCCCGCCGCGGGCACCGCCCCTTTGTCTCCGCAGGAGGGAGACGCGGAGAGCGTTGCGGCGACGCACAGTGGGGCGAGCGGACACTGCCAGGTGAGCCTGCGGGACTCCTTCCCTGGGGACCCGGGGGCAGCGGCCGGGAGGGATGGGGGGCAGTCGGGGTGATTGAAGAACATCCCCGGCAGAGCTGCCTTCCCCACCCCTCGCCTCCGGGCTCGGCTAAAGCCGGCCGAGAGCGGCTTGCGGGATTTACCGCTCCTCCTAACGCCCAGCCCAAGGTGAGCCCGAGGGCGCTGGGGTGCCCGGTGCCCCCCCAAACCCCCCACAGCCGGGGGGCTGCTTGCCACGGCGGAGCCGCTGTGCCAGGCGTGTCCCAGACCTCGGGGATGCTGAGAGGGGGATCTGAGTGCTGGGGTCCCGCAGCCCTGGTTCCAACCTCCCCTTCCCCGGTGGGGGGGGGGGGGGGGGGGGGGGGGCTTTCCTCCAGCCCCGAAAGGGGTCTGTGTGCGGCGGGGCGAGGGCTGGGCAGAGCTGGGCACAGCTCCTGGTGAGGCCGGGCTGTGTGTGCACTGCAGCTGCAGCGAGGAGCTGCCTGCAGCCTGCGCCTCAGCAAAATGTAGGTTAGCGAAGCATCAGGACCCCAGCCTGGGAGGTAAGATGGGTGCTGGGCCCAGCCCGCTCAGGAACACCTCAGGCTCCTTTTACCGGGGTGGAAGGGATCTCCAATTTCCCCCCAGCCAGTCTCTGGTGCTGCAGTGGGACCTGGCGTGTGCATGCTCCCCACCTTGTTTGGCTTAGCATCCCCCCCCCCCAGCACTGCAGAGTGTCCTCAAGCCAAGCAGAGATGGGAGCTGGGCTGCAGCCGGCTCAGGGAAGGACTGCAGGCAGGAGACGCTGCCCAGCAGGAGAGGGTTTGGGCTGCTCTGTGTTTAGCATCGTGCAGTGGCCCCAGTTAAGTACTGGCCTGGTCTCCGAGGCTGTGCTGGTGGGAGCCAAAGGCAAAGGAGGCAGAGAAGGGCTTGGCACTAGCAGGGCCCCCTCCCTGTTCCACTAAATCTATCCCAGTAAGCCCATGAGGCCCCCAGTCATGAGCTGAGGGTCTCATCTAGCCAGGACCACTCTGCCCCAGGAGCCTGGGTAAGGCACAGCATGCTCTGTCAGAGGGACTGGCTGGAGCAGTCTGCTCGCTTGGCACCACAAACCTGTGTCCCCTGAGCCCTGGCCAGGCAGGGGCAGTTCATGGTGAGCCCTTCAGGACATCCAGGCATAGCTGGGTGTCCTCCATGGAGGACACCCCAGCAGGGCAGGGCAGCAGCAGGGCCAGGGGAGCTGAACACCCTGCTGGCTCTGCTGCCAGAGCTGGACCCAGCCACAGGAGGTGCAAGAATTATTGGCTGTGGGGCTGCTCCTTGCTGTGGGCCCCTCCGTGCAAGCTCAGCCCCCCTGGGTGGGTCCATCCCTCCATCCAGCTGTGGGTGCTAGGTCACAGAGGGAGGGGGCACAGCCGTGGGCTGGTCCCTGGCCCCGCGAGAGGACCCTGCTGTGAGTCAACTCCTGTGTGTTCCTGCAGAGCAGCAGGATGGCAGAGAAGCGCACGGATCCCGCGTGTGTCTCCATTGACCTGGAGGACACGGTCCTCACCACCCACTTGAAGAAGGTGGAGAACAACATCACCGAGGCCCAGAGGTTCTCCCACCTCCCGAAACGCTCGGCTGTCAACATCGAGTTCATCGACCTGTCCTACTCTGTGCGCGAAGGACCCTGGTGGAAGAAGAGAGGTAGGAGCTGGGGCAGGGCAGGGGACCTGCAGGGCTGTGGAACTCCTCTCCCACGCCTCTGCCCAGGGCTGCATGGGGCAGATTCCCTGGTCTGGGGGCAGCCAGGATGGACGAGCTTCCCCAGCACTGTTGTTTAGGGTGTGATGGTGGTGCGTGGTGTGCTGACAGCAGGAGACCCCAAGGGGTGCTCCAGCCCAGAGCCTGGCAAGGAGAATGTGTGTGGTTTGCAGGGGGTTTCCTCTCCAGCAGCTCCTGAGGCCAAGGTCCCCTTTCCTGTGTACAACTCTGGCCGAGAGCTCAGGGAGGGGAGAGGGGAGGCAGATGGTGGCTGGTGGGTGGCAGTCTGCTTTAATTAGCTCTCTCAGTTAATGGGTTGCCAATCAGGCAGCCCCATGAGATGGAGGGGGAGCTGATCTGCAGAAGCTGAAGGCAGGCAGGGATGAGCAGGGGCTTGGGGTGAGCAGACCAAGGGGCCTCTAACCCTGTCCCCAGCCAGGGAAACTGAGGGACAGTGGGACCAGCCTCGACATCCTGCAGGATGAGGTTTTCTGGGAAGCTGAGGGAACATCCCAGGGGGGGCCATGGCACAACCAGGGGCTCCCCAGGGCAGAGTGTGCTGTAGCATCCTGGGCACTGACTGCTTGCCAGTGGACCAGTGCCCTCCAGCGAGGAAGGAGCAAAGCTGTGGGCAGCTGGGCTGGGTGGGAGGATGCTGAGGGGTGGAGGAGCTGGCGAGGTGCTCCCGGTGCCTTTGGCCACAGCCCCCAGGATGGGCCCAGGCTGTGCTGAAGCAGGAGGTTACTGGCAGTCAATGAACGCGAGTAACCGCTGCGCAAGCTGCAGCGGCGCCGACGTGAGCAGCATGCGCGGGGCTGGGCTGTGTGCGTGGTGCTGGGATGCACTGGGGGGGCTGCTGGGCACGCTCGCTCTGCTGTCGTCACCCTCAGCCCCCTGCCCTGCCCTCCTGCTCCTCGCTGCCCCCCTGCCAGCTCCTGGGTGCAGGGCTCCTGGCTCTGAGGGGTGCAGAGGAGGAGCTGGGAGCTTTGGGGCCAGGTCCTGTGTCCTGGGGATGGGTGAGCCCCGCAGGGCTGTGTCCCCCCCGGTGTGGTACTGGGACTGGGAGCTGGTTTGGCCCTGAGGCTTGCCCCAGGCTGTGGGCAGGGGATGGATGTGTTGCCCTTGCTCAACACCAGCTGCCAGCATGGGATGCACGGGAGGCACAGGGAGATACTCAGGCTTGGTCTGTGGTTCAGCGTGGTCCTGGCACCCATTGCTTTCCTGTCAGGGCTGTGTTTTGGGGGCAGCTCCTGAGAGCCTGAGGCTCTGCCTGTTCCTTGCTCCCAACACATCATGTTCCTTCTGCCAGAAAATGCTAATCAGCTGCGTTTAAAGCAGAGATAATTCCAGGTCTGATTAGCAGTGGTTGCTGCTGGGTGTCACGGCATGAATGCCAATGAAGGTAACAGCGGGCACTCAGCGGGCTGGGGGACTCTGCCTGCCCAGTGCCACCCTGCTTCTCACTGCCCCCCTCCACTGACCCTGGGGACAACATGCCCAGGACCAATGGCACAGCCTGGTAATCTTCCTCAGCAGCTACACACCCTGACACTGGGATTTCCCTGGTCTTTGCTGTAATCCAGGGCATGTGCCTCTGGCACTGGAAACCAGTGGGGTCCACCAAGGTCCTGGGAGTGGCAGCTCCTGTGGCTATAGCTCTGGGGATGCTGATGGAGACAGGCTCTAGGCAGCATGGAGCTGCTGAGGTCCCCCAGGTGCTGGGATGGCAGCGCAGTCCCCGTCGTGCTGCTGCTCTGGGAAGCTGACCCCGTGCTGCTCTGTCCCTCCAGGGTACAAGACCCTCCTCAAATGCCTGTCGGGGAAATTCTGCCAGCAGGAGCTCATTGGGATCATGGGGCCCTCGGGTGCTGGGAAGTCCACGCTCATGAACATCCTGGCTGGCTACAGGTGAGGTTGGGGGGGAAGCCAGCGGGTCTGGGGGTTCAGGGCTGCTGTGCTACATTCCCCACCATCTCTTCCCTGCAGGGAGACTGGCATGAAGGGCCAGATCCTGGTGAACGGCCAGCCACGGGACCTGCGCACCTTCCGCAAGATGTCCTGCTACATCATGCAGGACGACATGCTGCTGCCACACCTCACCGTGCTGGAAGCTATGATGGTGAGCGAGGCGGGGGCCAGGCAGCCTGCTGGGCTCTGCCATGAGCTATCCTGTGGGCTGTGTCCTCGGGCACTGAGCCCACACTGACATCAGGCATTTCCAAGGGCTCTGGGACACGGGAATAAAATCCTGCTGTTCTTGCTCCCTTCATCCTGAGCCACTGCTCCCAGCCTTTGGCCGGGCAGGGATGTGGCCATGGTGCAGCTGATTCTTTTCCCTGCATCTGACAGCTCTATCTCCCTGCCCATCCTCTCCCTGCAGGTCTCTGCTAACCTGAAGCTGAATGAGAAGCAGGAGGTGAAGAAGGAGCTGGTAAGTGCACCCAGGCCTCCGCATCTCTCCCCAGGATGGGGACAGCAGGGAAGGGAGGGTCCTGGAGGGGACCAGGGGATGCTGATGGGGCTCCCAATGATGGAGGTCTGAAGAGAGGTGGCAGGGATGGGGTGAGGAGGTTGATGGGATGGTGAATGAGGTTGTCTCACAGGTGAACGAGATCCTGACGGCCCTGGGACTGCTGGAGTGCTCCTCCACCCGCACCATCTCGCTGTCGGGGGGACAGCGCAAGCGCCTGGCCATCGCCCTGGAGCTGGTGAACAACCCTCCAGTCATGTTCTTCGACGAGCCCACGAGGTGAGGCTGCAGGGGCCAGGGCTCCCCAGCACTGCCCTGCCCAGCTGCTCTTCCCCACCCTCTGGGGCAGAGCAGGGCTGCGAGACCTCAGGGTGGGATGTGACCGTGCCCACCCAGGGTTCCAGGAGGGCTGGGGCATGGCAGGGCTGCAAAGGGATGCTCTTCTCCATCGTTCTGAGACGAGGATGGCCACAAGGGGAGACAAGTGGGGGCATCTTTAGGATATACTTCTCCCCCTCTCAACTCTCCCCTTCTCTCTCTGTTGTCTCTTTCTCTCCCACCCCATCCTGCATGGCCACAGCGGTCTGGACAGTGCCTCCTGCTTCCAGGTGGTTTCCCTGATGCGGTCCCTGGCTCAGGGTGGGCGCACCATCATCTGCACCATCCACCAGCCCAGCGCCAAGCTCTTCGAGATGTTCGACAAGGTTTGGGCTGGCCTGGGACATGACTTTCTTCAGTGGGGGAGGGTCCCTCTGGCCCCAAGACCCAGGAGAGAGGCCATGGGAGGGGTGGGCTGCAGGCATTTGACCTGGGGCTTGTGTGGCACACAGTCCTGGTGGCTGGGGTCTGGCAGGGGTGCCCTGTGTCACCCTAGGACAGGGGGGTGGGTAGGAGCAGGTGACAGTGCCCCTGGCTGCTCTTCACCTCCATACCCTGGCTTTTCCTTGCAGCTGTACATCCTGAGCCAGGGCCAGTGCATCTTCAAAGGCATCGTCACCAACCTCATCCCCTACCTGAAGGGTCTTGGCCTTCACTGCCCCACATACCACAACCCTGCTGACTTCAGTGAGTGCCCCTGCCCCAGCTGGGGCCCCATGGTGGGGAGCAGAGGGTGGCAAGTTCCAAAGCCAGTGCCCAAGCCCTGGGGGGGGGCTGCCCCATGGGTTCCCAGGGAGCGGGGCTGCCCGTGCCCTTCCCGTTAGGTGCTGGCTGGGCAGTGCTGCCATGTGGTGCAGCACTGCAGGGCTGGGGCTGTGCTGGGCTCCCATCCCCCTGCCCCATGGGGTCATGATCTGGGCAGGCTGAGCTAAGTGATGGCAAGGGCTGGCTCAGCACCTCTCAGGGGTCCTGTCCTCCTCCACAGTTATCGAGGTTGCCTCAGGAGAGTACGGGGACCTCAACCCTGTCCTCTTCCGTGCCGTCCAGAATGGCATGTGCACCATGGCTGAGAAGAAGAGCAGCCCTGACAAGGCAGATCCATCATGCCCAGCACACTGTGTGACGGTGAGTGGGGACCAGAGGAGCCTCCTGAGGTGATGGGGAGCAGCAAGTAACGGGGTGCCCAAGATGTGTGTGTTGTGAGCTCGGTCCATCTCCCTGACCTGCCCCTGGTCTTGCAGGATGTGGACCACATCGAGAGCCACACGTTTGCCACCAGCACTTCAACCCAGTTCTGCATCCTCTTCAAGAGAACCTTTATCTGCATCTTGAGGGACACGGTGAGGGCAGGGGAGGCTTGGGCCAGGGCTGAGGGGAATTGAATGGGGGGGCTGGAGTGGGGCTCACCCTTGAGGAGCAGGCAGGCTGTCCTCTGCCCCCATGGGATGCTCATGGGATGCAGCCCTGCCTTGCTGAGCCCCCTGTACGTCCTCTGCTTGCAGGTGCTGACCCACCTGCGGTTCATGTCCCACGTCTGCATCGGGGTGCTGATTGGGCTGCTCTACCTGCACATCGGCAACGACGCGGGCAAGGTCTTCAACAACACTGGCTTCCTCTTCTTCTCCATGCTCTTCCTCATGTTTGCTGCACTGATGCCCACCATCCTCACCTGTAAGGAGCTTGTTGCCCCAGCACCCATTCAGTGTTCCCAACTCTTGGGGCAAAGGGGGGTGCTCCAGCTGGGTGGGACTGTGTCTGCTGGGTGGTGTTTGGAGTGAGATGGAGTTGGACAGAAAGGGGGAAATAAGAGAGGTGAAATTCAAACAAGAGGGAGAAAGCTTCTGTTTGGGTATATTGCAGTTTTGCCCTTTATTGAACGTTTGGCTATGATGTCCTTGCTGGCTCAAAGCAGAATGCTGGAATTTTCCTTTTTGTGCTGAGAAAATGTCTGCAAAGCTCTGTTTTCAGCTGCTTCACCTCTTTCACTTCCTCAAGAAGTTTGCCCAAAAACCCCCCAGCCAAGCTGCCTCCTCCATACAGAAAGTTCTCACATTGGTCACTGTCTTCCCTAGTGCAGATGTGAGCGCCCACTCGTGCACTTGTGGCGTGGGCAGGAGGTTGCCTGGAGCTCTGTGCTGGGGCAGCATCACATCTGGGCTGCTCCAGTCCCCCACACAGCTCACTGCTAACTCCTTGTTTCCGTGCAGTCCCCCAGGA
The DNA here is from genome assembly GCA_028020825.1 of Podargus strigoides. Taxonomy (NCBI): domain Eukaryota; kingdom Metazoa; phylum Chordata; class Aves; order Caprimulgiformes; family Podargidae; genus Podargus; species Podargus strigoides. Next base: position 1,941,438 of record CM051646.1, read on the forward strand.
GATGACGGTATTCCTGCGAGAGCACTTGAACTACTGGTACAGCCTGAAAGCTTATTATCTGGCAAAGACCACGGCAGATGTGCCCTTCCAGGTGAGCTTCTGGCTGGACTAAAGCGTGTCCTCAATGCTGACACGCCTTCCTTGGCACAGACAATTGCCCCAGGCTGGCCTTTGAGGGGTCCCTGCAGCCCTCCATCCCCCAGGGAGGGTCTGTGGGGTGAGGGTGGCCATGGGTCCAGCAGAGCAGTCTCTTTGCTTGCCCCTCTCCAGGTGATCTGCCCCATCACCTACTGCAGCATCGCGTACTGGATGACGGGCCAGCCACCCGAGGCCGCGCGCTTCCTCCTCTTCTCTGCTCTGGCCACCGCCACAGCCCTGGTGGCTCAGTCCCTCGGGCTTCTCATCGGAGCTGCTTCCACTTCCCCACAGGTCAGACGGGGCCCCAGCCTTTCCTGTCCTGTGGAGACAGGAGGAGAGTTGCAGGAGGGGTGGATGGAGGTGTTGCCCATAGTGCTGCAGGCAGTGGACAGGGACATGACATGTGCCCTTGTGGCCAAGAAGGCCAATGGCATCCTGGGGTGTATTAGAAAGGGAGTGGTTAGTAGGTCAAGAGAGGTTCTCCTTCCCCTCTATTCTGCCTTGGTGATGCCACATCTGGAGTATTGTGTCCAGTTCTGGGCCCCCCAGTTCAAGAAGGACAGGGAACTGCTGGAGAGAGTCCAGCACAGAGCCACAAAGATGATGGAGTGGAACATCTCCCTTATGAGGAAAGGCTGAGGGAGCTGGGTCTCTTTAGCTTGGAGAAGAGGAGACTGAGGGGTGACCTCATTAATGTCTATAAATATGTAAAGGGTGAGTGTCATGAGGATGGAGCCAGGCTCTTCTCAGTGACATCCAACGATAGGACAAGGGGCAATGGGTGCAAGCTGGAACATAGGAGGTTCCACATAAATGTGAGGCAGAACTTCTTCCCAGTGAGGGTGACAGAGCACTGGCACAGGCTGCCCAGAGAGGGTGTGGAGTCTCCTTCTCTGGAGACATTCAAACCCACCTGGATGTGTTCCTGTGTGACCTGACCTAGGTGTTCCTGCTCTGGCAGGGGGATTGGACTGGATGATCTTTTGAGGTCCCTTCCAATCCCTAACATTCTGTGATTCTGTGATTCTGTGATTCTGTGACACCCAGTGGCCTCTGCTCCCTAGGTGGCCACCTTTGTGGGACCCGTCACTGCCATCCCCGCCCTGCTCTTCTCGGGCTTCTTCGTCAGCTTCAAGACCATCCCCACCTACCTGCAGTGGAGCTCCTACATCTCCTATGTCAGGTGGGACCCTGTTCTCTGGCCAGAAGCTCCCTGCCATGGGCTCCCATGGGCTGCCTGAGGCACGTGGTGACTCTCGTGGTGTGCTCTGCCCTAGGTATGGCTTTGAAGGCGTCATTCTCACCATCTATGCCATGGAGCGCGAGGACCTGGAGTGCCGTGAGGACTTCTGCCCTTTCCAAAAACCCATCAAGATCCTGCAGGAGCTGGATGTGGAGGATTCAAAGCTCTACCTGGACTTCCTCATCCTGGGCATCTTCTTCATCATCCTGCGGCTCCTGGCGTACCTGGTCCTCAGGTACAAAGTAAAATCAGAGAGATAAAGGAGCCGTGGGGCCCCAGTGCCGTTCCCGGGCCCGGCCTGTTGTGAGGGATGTTCTGCAGATGGACACAGTGCTCCCAGCAGGTCACGGACCACAGCGGAGGCGTCAGGAGGTGCCAGCCAGGCCTGGCTCAGTCGAGAAGGGTTTTGAGACATCTCGGAACTGTTTTAACCTTTCCACATCCTCTTCATTGCAAAGGTTTTGTACAGCCCCGGCACGTGCCACCATCTCCCCCAGGACTGCTGAACCCCATTGGAGCTTGAGTCCCCTCTTGTCACCCCTGCCTGGCACTGCCCTTCTCTGCCAGGCACTGGCACACGGGGGACAGTCCTGCAGAGGCAGCTGGCTGCTCTGGGCAGGGGGGAAGCAGCACCCTGGGGCTGGAGCTGGGAGGAAAGCCCTGAAGAGCACGGACTGGCAGGGCAGCGCAGAGCCTCGCTGCTCACCCTGGCCAGCAGCACGTGTGCCACTGCTGAGAAGAGCCCAAAGATACAACAGGCCAAGTTGCACAAGGTTTCAGTGTTTCCTTTCGCCGTAGCCACAGAAATTGCTGCGCCTCCTTTTTCTTTCCGCACAAATCCTCTCTCTTTCTTTTTTTTTTTTATTCCTGAAAAGAATGGCTGGGCTCAGCCATGCCATCACTGCTGCAGGAGGAGAGCTGGCACTGAGCCCTTCCCTTGCACCACCTCACTCCTGTCCCCCCGCCACGGCTGTGGCTGTCTCAGCAGAACGGGGAGGACGAGCCTCTCTCGGCACTGGAGGAGGTGGCAGCCCCAGGGACCTGTGGCCCTGTCACAGTGTGCACCTCCCAGGGTGACGCTGGGCAGAAGTGGGTTCCAGCAGTGCCAGAGCTGGAAAGCAGGTGAGATCAGAGTGGTTTGTTTGCACTGGACAGCTCTGACACTGGGAAAGGCTTTGCACAGTGGGACTGGTATCAGGAAAAGGTTTCTTTTGGCAAGGGTTTCTCGTGGCTCCTCCAGAGTTACCTGCCTCTGCACACCCCTCGCAGGGGGAAGGCATTTCAGCACCTTGCTGGCTCTCCAAAGGAACAGAGCTGAGACCAGAGCTGGTGGGGGCTTCTTCACATGCTGCTGTGCTGGGAACACAGCACGCTGCTCAGCTGCAGAGCACAGCTCTGTCTCTGGGGTGTGCTGGCACTGGTCTCACGGGGGCTGCACTGGTCACCCACATACCTGGGAACCCACTGCTTTTTAGTGAGCACGGACATGGGGACGGCAGCTCTGCCCCATCCCGGCGTGCTGGGCTCTGGCTCGAGTGCAGTCTGTGAGATGCTGCTGCTGACACTCTCAAAGCAGCAGGGGACTGCAGGGCAAATGCCAGATTTCAGCAAAATCCTTGAGACTGTTCCTTGCTTTTCCTGGCTCGTGTTGGGTCAGCTCCACACGGCAGGCTCTGGACAGCAGACGTGTGGCAGCGCTGATGCTGGGCACTCAGCAAGGGCGGGTTTCCCCTGCCTGGACAGCAGCACTGCAAGGAGCTCGTGGTCACGGGGCTGTCCTGCACACAGGGTCTGGAAGCAAGATGTGCCCTGATGCCCTTTCCATGCTGAGCACTGGGGTTTTCCCCAGGGACTCTTGTCTGACTTCCTGCTGTCCCTTGCAAAATTCCCTGCTGCTCCTGGATCTCCCTTCACTGCTGGCCCTGCGCCACGCTCTGCAATGGAGCTGTGCCAGCCTGGGGGGCTGTGTGGGGGACAGTCCCCATGTCTGCTCTGCCACCAGGTGGGGATGGATGGGCAGGAAGGCAGGGGGATGGTGGAGCTGTGGGCTGTCACCCTTCTCTGTCTTGCTGTCCGTGGGGCTGATGGACTGGTGCCCCTCTGTCCTGCTCTTGGGCTGTGGCTGGTCAAGCCCTGCCCAGCGTGGTGTGCACCCTGCTGGGCTGAGGGTTGTCCCCTGGGTGGACACCGAGGTGGCAGGAGGTGCCGGTGGTGTGGCTTTACACAGCTCCTGTCTCTTGCCTGCTCCCTGGCAGCAGGGGCTCTCATGGTGGGTCCTGCCTCCTGCACACTGGAGGTGCTGCCAGTGCCAGCATGGTGTCCTGTTGCTGTCCCCTCCTGAGACACCCCTGTGCCATTGCAGCCAGCGTCACTCCCAGAAGGACCAGGACGAGATGGACGGATTAGCAATGGCCCATGTGTGGGGGAGAAGGGGCTGCCAGTAGGCACCCGTGACTGCCACTGCCCATGTCCCCACCACGCAGGGATGCTGCACCAGGAGCCTCTGCTGCTTGCAGACAAACCTCCTGGGACAGGCTGCCCCAACTCAGTGTGGCCGGAGGGAGATGGCCAGGGCAGGTAGCTCCACCAGTGGCTGTTTGGACCAGCCAGCCCAGGATGGCACAGTTGGCAGCACCCCCAGGACAGTTCAGCACAGCCCAGGCCTCCTGCACTGGTGAGTGGGTGGGTGGCAGAGTCCTGTCTGACCAGGGACACGGCCACTGCAGGGGTGAGCTCTGGAGGTGGAGGATGGCTGTGTCCCTGAGCTGGGCAAGGATGCTGGAGAGTGGGGGTTATGGGGCAGGCACCCCTTGTCCCCAGGGCAACAGGACACCTGAGGTGCCATGGAGAAGGGCACCAGCCCTCCCAGCAGAACCAGCAAGTGAATGTGTTGGTATGAAGGGGCTGTGATGAGGGAGAGATCCGGGCACCCTGTGGCACAGGGCTTGGGTCTGGCAGACCCTGTCCCAGGCAAAGGCACCCTCGGGGGTGCCCAAGGGCAAATGGTGCCCATGGAGTGAACTAAGCCAAGGTGCCAGAACTGGGCCATCTATTGCCCCTGACCTCTCAGCGAGGACAATCCCAGAAGGCACAGAGAAATGCAAAGGGACCAAGCACGTTTGCACTGAGCCCCGCAGGCTGGGCTGAGCACTTGGGATTTATTGCCCCCACACTGCTTGGGTGATCCTCTGCCCCGGCATGGCAGAGGGCAGGGGTGCAGCTGCCCTGCTCTGGGGGACCCTTAATGGATCAACTGGGCTGCTGCAGCCCTCTGGCTCCAGGGGGCATGCCACCAGGATGGTGTCCTCAAGGCAAGATTGGTACCGAGCCAGGCTGGGGCAGGACCCCTTGGCAATAACACTGGCTGGTTGGTGGGGTGGGGCCAGGGGTGTCCAGACTGGGTCTTGCCTTGTCCCGAGTGGGTGGAGAGCACCCCTGTGCTGGGCTGGCACACAGCAGCCAGGATGAGCTTTACCAGAGCAGGGAGCAGGGCCCTGGGTGCTTCTGGCTACGGGATCCCACCGGGGAATGCGTCTGGATAATCATGGGGAGTGTGATGGAAGAGAGCAGGCTTCTTTCCCCACACCTCCTCTTCCCTCCTGGCCCCTGCCTTCCCTTGCAATGCACTTGGAGCGGATGAGGATGTGGCTCCAGCTCCTGGGGAGCATCAGTTGAACCTCAACCCATCTGAAACTGCTTCAGCCTGGCTGCTGCACGCCCAGGCACAGTTGGATCAGGCACTGCCTCTCCCCCGCCGTGCTGGGAAGGCAGGCAGGCAAGCAGAGGTATGGCCTCACCTCCACGCATGTCCAGGGCCACCTTTGTCACATGCACAAGAAAAGCAAATGCGTTGTCACCTGCCTGGTGCTGGGGTTTGCTGGAAGGGAGGCTGGGCTAGTGCAGGGAGGGCATGGGGCTTTTCCCAGCGTTTCACCACTTTCTCAAATCAGGCAATAAACCAGTGTTTCATTCTCGCTCTGCGTGGAAACCGTTTGTCCTGTCCCTCTGCCACGAGAGCTCCTGCTGCCATGGGCAGCCTGGGGTCCCCTCGTGCAGCCCTGCCATGCTGGGTCCTGTGCTTTCCCAGCCTCTGCCTTGTCCACGTGCGCAGAGGAGGCTGTGCAGTGGGGTGCAGAGGTTGTGCAGTGGGGTGCAGAGGTCGCGCAGTGGGGTGCAGAGGTTGTGCAGTGGGGTGCACGTGTGATGCAGGGGTGGACCATGCAGAGAGGTGCAGATGTTGAAACCTGTGTTCCTCTATGACTGGAGGTGAGCTGCTTTTTTGTTTTCCTGGGACTGTTTGCCAAAGTGAGATGCAGATAACAGCTCAAAGGCCAAGGGAGTGTGCTTGCACGGCTCTGCTGTGGTAGCTGTGTGTGGGTGGCATTTTCCCAGGTCCTTGCTGGGAGGAGGCTGCAAAGCAAGGCCAGGGCACTGGTGCCCACAGCTGCAGCCTGGCAGGACCCAGGCAGGGTGGAGGTGAGCTCCTGGGCTCTGGAGGGAGCACGGGGCTGCTGGCAGGGCCCGGCTGGCTCTCTGGGCTGTGCCACACACACAGGTAAGTGCCCCACAGAGACAGGGTGCCCGGGTCCTAGCTTGCTGCAGATGCTCACCAGAGGTCCCCAGGAACTGTTGAGCAGGTGGAGATGTTGTGGCTTATTTCAGTCTTTCTGAGATGCCAGCTGTACTTGTTGGATTTCACACATCAATAAAACTTATATTTATAGTGTACTGCCTGGATGCCTCCCCTCCCTGAGTGCCCGTGTGTGCGAGGGGAGATGTGTGTGCCCAGGTACCTCGGTGGGTGTCCATCAGGGTGTGCTGGGAGGGCAGTGCCTGGGCAGGTGGCTGCAGACATGGCTGGGGAAGGTGCTGAGTGTGCAGGGGCACACGTGTGTGCTCTGTGCAGGCCTTTGGGGTGTGAGCATGGCCTCTGAGGTGTGAACCCTCAGCCCCAGCACCCTGGATCCCTGCTGGGTCTGGTCTCAGCATCGCCTTATTCAGTTGCCAGAGCGGATTGCAAGCAGTGAGAGGGTAGGGGTGTGTGTATCTCTGTGTGTGCGTGTCCATGCACACGTGTTACACAGCCAGACAAAACCAGGTGGTGCTGGGCTGTCCCCTGGGCTCTTTTCCTGTGGGACTGCTGTTCTCCCACTCCATGCACTGCAGTCTGTGTAACAATCACAGAATGTATTGGGTTGGAAGGGACCCTCGAGGGTCATCTAGTCCACGCCCCCTGCAGTGAGCAGGGACATCTTCACTAGGTCAGGTTGCTCAGAGCCCCATCAGCTTGACCTTGAATGTCTCTAGGGATGGGACCTCCACCACCTCCCTGGGCAACCTGTGCCAGTGATCCACCACCCTCCTATTGAAAAACCTTTTCCTTACATCTAACCTAAACCTCCCCTTTTCTAGTTTAAAGCCATTAAACTTCAGGTAGTGGGAGGATTTCATTCCAGAGCAGGACTTGGCCTTGCAGGCTCCTGTTGCCCAGCTGAGGATGCAGAGCCACCAGGTCTGTCCTGAGGACACCTCCCCTCCCAGAACTGCTGGTAAGACCCCAGGACCCCCCATACTGTGTGTGTCTGTGTTTGGGGGTACAGGTGTTTTCCCTTGCTGTGGTGCCTGCCAGCCCCTCACTGTGTCCCCAAAGCGGGGTGATGGCCACTGTCCCCACCCTGCGTGGCGGAGCTGGCAGCGCTGTGCGTGGGGCGGGACGGGACAGGACAGGACAGGACAGCACTGCAGGAAGTTACAGCAGCCGCCTCCGAGAGGAGCCTGGGAACGAGATGGAAGGAGGTGGCTGAGCAGCAGCGGGCTCTCCCCGTGGTCCACGGGGGCTCAGCGCCCCACAGCACGGTCACAGGGAGCCGTGGGCTCAGCCTGCCTGGCCTGGAGTCCTGCTGGAGGTAACCCCGCTGCTTCAGGCTCACCTCGCTCGCTGCCAGCCTCGCCACCGCCCTGGGCGCCCCGGCCACCCGGACACGGAAGCGGGGAGGCGGGAGGCGGCGTGGGGGTCCCTGAAGGGGGATTGCAGCGGGCGAGCGGTGCAGGGTGGCCCTCAGCTCGGTGACGGGTCCTGGGGGGCCGGGAAGGGGCCAGGAGCTGGGCATGGGACCTCGAGGCCAGGACACCCAGGTTCAAGGTCAGCTCTGCTGCCTGCCCCCCCATGCCTCAGTTTCTCCGTCTGGATGACACAAGGGACGGACAGACACCAGGACTGTGGGAGATGTCAGCACGCTGTCACCCTGCTCGTCCTCTCCCATCACACCTTCCTGCCTGCTGGGGTTTGCTTACACACCCCCACCCCTGTACCTCAGTTTCTCGGGATGCTGGGGCTGTGAGCACAACCTGTGCTCCCGGAGCATCACCCTGCCGAGCTGGGGCGGGCGCCTGAGTCAGCGCTGGCACAGCTGGTTCTGCCAGCCTGGGCCGAACTGGGGCAGGTAAGGCTGGGCAGGGCGCTGCTGCCCACGTCCTGGGGGGGCAGAGCTGCAGACCCCGTCCTGGGCCCTGGCAGCACAGATGGCCAAGCACCTCGGGACTGCTGAGCCCCGCATCCACCTCTGGAGACGGGCACTTTGCCTGGGAAAAATCACCCTGTGCTGGTCCCAGTGCACCCCGAGGGACCAGGTGAGCCCCTGCAGCCCCCTGCCAGCCTCTGTGTCCTCCCTGGCTCCTTTCAATGGGAGGAGGCTGTGGTCAGCATCCCTGCGAGCCACAGCCACCTCATCCGGCTGGCAAGGACCTGGCAGGGGCTGGCAGTGGGGGACAGCACCCCTCGGCAGGGCCAGGACACTGGGGGAAGCCACCACGCATGTGGTTACAGGGTCATCTTCATTTTCTGCCTTTCCAAAGCCTCTCCCTGCTGTCTCCTCTCTCCCAGCTCCTGGTTTTACAGGATCTCGTGGCAGTTGGGGTTTGTTCTGGTATAAAGCCTTCAAAAGCCAAACCTGAGAGGAGGATGCCTGCCCTCTCCCCAGCACTTTGGTTGTTCTAGTTGTTACAGCTGCACTGTTATAGCCAAGTCTAGGCTAGTTAGTGACTTTTGGCTAGTTAGTGACTTTTGGCTGCTAAAAGGGATGAGATTGCCCTGTGAATGAGGTGGTTGGTCCCAGGTGAGTCCCTGGAGGGTGGGGTTGGAGGTCAGGCAGGTGAGTACCTCCTTAGAGCCCTGCTCTGCTGCCCTCTCAACGGCAGCCCAGCCACGGTGATGCCCAGGTAGGTCTGTGAAAGGTCCTGGATGGGGAGTCTGAGGTGGGATGTGCTTCTGCCAGCTCTGCCCTGCTCCAGCCACCCTGCCAGCCAGCCCAGTGCTGCTCCCCATGGCTTCTGGGTCTGTGGGGTCCGATGTGGCAGTGGGTCACTCCTGATCCAGGGATCCCTGGGCTGGGGTGGGGGTAGGTACAGCCTCGGGCTGCAAAGCTGGGCTGGGGCAGGGAACTGGAAGGTCTGCACAGCCTGTCTCATGGGCTGTCCCCTCTCTTTCAGGCAGAGGATGTTGCGGGCCATGCAATGCCAGAGCTGCCTGCCCTGGGGCAGCTGGATGCAGCTGCGTCGATCCCTGCCAGGGAGCAGGGGGACCCGGAGTGTCTACATGTGTGCTGCTTCAGTGCCAGGTGAGCTGGGCTCCGTGCCCATGGGACTGTGACCCTGAATCAGCCCTGTTCCTCATGGGCAGCCCTCCCCAGCTGCACGGTGGAGCCTGTGCAGTCTGTGGCTCACCCCAGCGAGGCATGAAGCCAGTGAGCTCGACGGTGTTAGCTCTGCTGGGCTGGAGAAGGCAATCCCTGACCGTTTGTGTTCTTCTTTCTGCCCAGGCGCTGCGGGCAGCTGCTTCCTCAGGAAGATCCCTTGCACAAGCAGCATCTCCCTCCCCAGGTACAGTGCCACGCAGCTGGGGCCCAGCCCATTCTGCCCTGTGGCTCTTTGCCACAGGGTGCAGGTAGCTGAGCTGGCTGCCAGGGGACCATCAGGGCTCTGTGGGCAGAGCCACTGCTTTGCCTGCACCTAGAAAACAACCCAGACCCAGCTCCCCACCTGCTCTGAGCTCAGCCCAACTTCTCTGCCTCGCCGCGGGTTCATTGGGGATGCTCAGCGCGTGGCTTGCTCACCTGCCTTCACTCCCAGCCCTGCCCCTGCCCTGGCCCTGCACTCTGCCATGGTGAGGGGGAAGGAAGGGGTGAGCTGGCTCTGCTCTGCGCTTCCCACAGCACTCACTTGTGATCTGCCCACCCTGCCCCGAGCAGGGCTCGGAGCTGCTGGCCCTTGTCCTCTGCATGATGCTCTCCCTCCTCCTGCAGGGGCTGTGTTCGCTGCCAGGGAGGGTCCCAGCAGCACTCTGTCCAGCCCAGCTCCTCTCGCCATGGCCTGTCCCAGCTGAGGAACGTGGCCTCTTCTGGTAAGCTTGAAGCTCTGTGATGGAGAGAATGGAAGGTCCTGCAGAGCGGGTTGGGGGCAGCTGCTGACCTGGGTGGCGTGAGGGTTAGCAAGAACTGGGTCCCCAGTCCCCTGCCAGTGAGAAGCCCTTATCTTGTCAAGCACTTTACTCTTCCCAGATGCCATCAAGAAACACCAGAAGAGCCTGTCTGCATGGTTCAGCCACCAGCCCAACGAAGAGAGGCAGTTTGGCCCTTCCTTCTCACTGGACGCAGACCACGTGGACCCAGTGATCCGGGAGAGCTCCCTGGAAGAGATCCTGAAGCCCTCACCTGACCTAACCATCCAGAACCAGCTCCAGCAGCCCTGCAGACAAGTTATCAGCCTCCAGAACCTTTTTGACGTGGATGCCTGCGGGCGGCAGGTGAAGAACGTGGTGCTGTATGGCACCGTGGGCACAGGGAAGAGCACTCTCATCAAGAAGATGGTGGTGGACTGGTGCCACGGTCGCCTACCCCGCTTTGAGCTGGTCATCCCCTTCTCCTGTGAGGACCTGTCCCACAGCCATGCCCCCATCTCCCTGCGGCGCCTCATAACCAAGAAGTACCAGCACCTTCGGGACGTGGTGCCGACGCTGGGCGCTTCCAACCTCAAGGTGCTTTTCATCCTCAATGGCTTGGAGCGCCTCAACCTGGACTTCAGGCTGGCTGGCACGGAGCTGTGCTGTGACCCAAATGAGCCTGTGCCTCCCTCTGCTATCGTGGTCAACCTGCTGCGAAAATACCTCCTGCCAGAGGTCAGTGTCTCCCCCACGCTGGGGGTGAGCCCTGGGGCGTGCAGGCACAGCCGTTGTGTTAACTTTTTGTGGTCCAGCTTGGCTGTGGGTGAACAGGAAGCCTCTGTTCCTGGAGGGACTTGCCAAGGTGGCCTCGTGTCACTGTTCCTGGTTTCTCTCTGTGGGATCTTTGGGGAGGCTTGGTAAGGCAAAGAAGGCAGTCTGCTGGGCTGTGGTCTTCCAGACTCGATGTCTGTGTAGTGAGGGATGGGGAAAGCCCTTCTGTCCCCTCTGCCTGGGTCAGATTTGAACCAGTGCCCTTTGGCCAGCAGCTTCTTGAACCCCAGCCCCTGGGTGGTGTGATCCTTGTGCACCTGTATGTGGGTTACACACTTGGGACCCTGCTGAGCTTAGATGAAAGCCACAGAGGGAGCACCTCCAAACTCACCCGGTCCTCTCCTTTCAGGCCAGCATCATTGTCACCACGCGGCCATCAGCAGTGCGCCGCATCCCTGGCAAGTACGTGGGCCGCTACGCTGAGATCTGCGGCTTCTCTGACACCAACCTGCAGAAGCTCTACTTCCAGATGCGTCTCAGCCAGCCTGGCTGCTCTGGAGAGGACAGCGTGGGTAGCAGCTCGGGCGAGCAGGAAAACTTGGTGGAGATGTTGTCGAGGAACCTGGAGCGCCACAACCAAATAGCTGCTGCCTGCTTTTTGCCCTCCTACTGCTGGCTGGTGTGCACCACGCTGCACTTCCTCTACTTCACCAGGACGGTGCCTCCCAGCCAGACCCTGACTGGCATCTACACCAGCTTCCTCAGGCTTAACTTCAGCGGGGAGGTGCTGGATAGCACTGACCCCACCAACATCTCCATGATGAAGTACGTGGCTAGGATGGTGGGCAAGTTGGCCCACGATGGGGTGATGTCCCGCAAGACCTGCTTCTCAGAGGATGACCTGCAGCAGTGCTTTGAGGTGGAGATGAAGACTGAAAGTGAGCTCAACCTCCTGGAGGTCTTTCGCAGCGATGTCTTCCGCTTCTTCCTCACTCCATGCGTGCAGCCAGGTAAAGAGCACACCTTTGTCTTCACCATCCCTGCTATGCAGGAGTACCTGGCAGCCCTGTATGTGGTGCTGGGTGAGAAGAAGACCCTGACACAGAGAGTGGGGAAGGAGCTGTCGGAGATCATTGGGAAGGTGAGTGAAGATGTCGCTGTTGTTCTGGGCATCATCTCCAAGGTGCTTCCCTTGCGCTTCCTGCCAGTGCTCTTGAACCTGCTCAAAATCTTCCCTCGCTACTTCTCCCGGCTGAGCGGAAAGGACCGGGATGCTATTGCCCACACCATGGCAGAGGAGCTGTTCAAAGAGGAGGACTACTACAATGATGATGTCTTGGACCAGATCAACTCCAGCATCTTGGGTGTGGAGGGCCCCATGCGCCACCCTGATGAAGCCCCCGATGATGAGGTCTTTGAGCTCTTCCCCATCTTCATGGGTGGGATACTGTCCCGCCGTAACCGTGCCATCCTCGAGCAGCTGGGCTGCTCCATCAAGAACCTGGCAGCCTTTGAGATTGCCAAGGCCATGAAGAAGACGGTCATCAGGAACAGCCGCAAGGGGCTGCCCCCCTCCGAGCTGATGGACTACCTCTTCTTCCTGCACGAGTTCCAGAACGAGCGCTTCACAGCCGAGGCCATCCGCTCCCTCCGGACCGTCAACCTCTCGTCTGTCAGGATGACCCCTCTCAAGTGCGCTGTCCTGGCATCTGTCATGGGCACTACGTGCCACGAGGTGGAAGAGCTGAACCTGACCTCCTGCAACCTCGACACGAGCACCTTGAGGATCCTCTTCCCTGTCCTGCTGCGATGCAAAGCTCTCCAGTGAGTACCACCTTCTCCTGCCCTTGGGCAGTGACCAAAAATTGGGCTCTCCCTCACCTCTGCCATCACAGGGGTACACTAGGAGCCCGAGCATGGCAAAGGTAGGGAAGGGCATGCATGCCCTTGTTTATCCTCAGTGCAGACCTAGGGGACTACAGCTTCCAACATGCAACGCTTCTCGAGCAGCCTCGCCAGGGAACTGCGTGCTGGGATTTGCAGTCTCCACGCACCCTCTTTGGGCAGCTCTCTGCATCTGGTGCCCCAGGCTGGGCTGCCAGTGCCCCTGGCACACCCTGGTCCCTCCCATTGCTTGGTCCCCGGAGCCACCCAGCAGCCCCGTGTAGCTCTGCTGCTGCTGAGGGAGAACCCTGTTACTGGGCAGGAGATGGGTGGGAGACTGGGCTGCGCAAAGCACTGGGTTCCGTTCCAGTCCATCTCTGGAACTGCAGTCTTCCTGATGCCCAGGCGGTGGCGAGCCGTGCTCAGCAGATATGGACTCGGCTGTGCAGCACTTCCTTCCTCCAGATGCTCAGGGAGGCTTGGTTGGGGTCCTGATCCCTCCGCACATCTTCACCCCCCCCCTGCAGACCCTGCACCCGCTTCCCTTCCCTTACTCCTGCTGGCACTGGTTCTGCTGGGTGGTGCTACCCAAGCTCTGGTGTGGTTTCAGTGCGCTCCCTTTTGGAGAGGAAACCTTGTGTGACCTTGTCTGGGGAGCCTGGGTAGGATGGTGATGGGGAGGGCGAGGGAAAATGGAGAAAGCAGGGTTGCCAGCCCCACAGGTAACAGCAGTTTCAGTCCTGCCACCCCCATGTCTCCCTCTGCATCAGTCTGCAGCTCAACAGCCTGGGCTCTGACGCCTGCAAGGAAATCCGTGACCTGCTCCTGCATGACAAGTGTGTGGTGAGCAACCTGCGGTGAGTACTGCCCCTGTCCTTGCATGGCGCTGTCTCTGCTGCCCACCTGGGCCCCCTGCCCACCCTCAGCACTGCCCTGAGCTCCTGTGCCCACAGGCTGGCGAACAACCCCGTGGGCGAGCAGGGGGCACAGTACCTGGCCGAGGCGCTGGCAGGCAACCGCTCGCTGACCCACTTGTCCCTGCTGCACACCGCGCTGGGGGACCGGGGCACCGAGGTCATTGCTCAGCACCTGGCTGAGAACCAGCACCTCCAGGAGCTCAACCTGGGCTACAACTCCCTGACGGACGCAGCCGCCCTGCGCGTGGTGGAGGTGGCCAAAAAGCACGCGACGCTGGACAAAGTGCAGTGAGTTCACCCCATCTCTGCCCTCTTGCAGATGATGCCTCTGACCCAGTGTCCCTCCCCGTGGCAGTGGGCGGGGAGCCCCTCTCTGCCCAGCCCCCCAGCCCTCAGTGCCTCCCACTCTTTTTCTCTCACCCTGCAGCCTGTACTTCAATGACATCAGTGAAGGTGGCAAGCGGGCACTCCACAGCCTGCGCATGGACCGGGACGGCGTCAGGGCACTGGTCTTCCTTACGGCAGGCACCGACGTGTCTGACTACTGGTCCAACATCCTCAACGTGGTGCAGAGGAACTTGCCTTTCTGGGACCGTGAGCGGGTCCGGCAGCACCTTGCCCTCCTCCTGCAGGACCTGGAGAGCAGCAGGAGACAGACTGCCAACCCTTGGAGGAAAGCCAAGTTCCTGCGTGTGGAGAGCGAGGTCAAGAAGATGCTGGGGAAACTGCAGCATGGGACCCTCTAAGCCACCAGGGACGGGAGACACTGGGGCGTGCCCCAGCAGCACATCCCCTGCACCCTTCTCCGCGTGGAGATGCCGAGTGGTTGGGTGCCACTGAGGCTGTCGAAGGTGCTGGGTATGTGAGGCTCAGCCCTGGTCTGTGGGCAAGGCTGAAGTGTGGGAGAACTGCACAGAGACCAGGCAGGGAGCAAACAGGACTTGTTCTTCTGGGCTTGTAGAGACCCAGCCCCTGCACCCTGGCCACTGCTGGCCCAGCCACAAGCCACAGCAGTGGCAGAGGGGCAGGACTGGGGCTTGCTTGTGAAACCTTTGGGAGCATTAAAGCGCACCACTTTGTTTCCACTGAAGTGCCAAGCCTCCATCTCCTCTCTGAGCCCTTCCTGGGGGAGGGAAGCGGAGGCACTGGTGCAGCCATCCCTCCAGCAGCTGAACTGGAGGGCTCTGGCCCTTCCCCATCTCACGGGGCTAGCATGGGGCAGCCCAGTTCTGCTGTAGCCCATGCCAAACCAGTTGGTCTTCTGCACTGTGGGGCAGCTGGAAGCTGGGACACTGGGATCTGTTCCCAAGCTGGGTGTCCCAGGGTGCTGGTCCCAGCTCCCAGCTCTGCTGGGTGAGGGCTGACAGTGCCCCGGAGCTGGAAGGGCAGGAGAGACATTGGGGCTGTTTAACCATTAAACCTGAGACGTCTTGGAAGAGGCGGGGACATTGGCTTCCCTGCCACTTCACCCTGTACCTTGCTCCCTCTCACATTCCCTGCAGCCATGAAGCAAACAAAAGGTACGTGCTGGGGCAGCGGGGCTTCATCCTGGGGAGACCCTTTCCCACACACATATCTCCAGGCCCCACTTCCACATGGAGCAAGGCAATGTCAGAGGCCAGGCAGGCCATGGAAAGGAGCTAGAGGCATCCAGGACAATGCAGATGGACATTGTGGGGGCGCTTGGCAGGAATCCCCTCTCCTTGGGTTTGGGGGTCCTTGTGCTGGAAGAGGTGGGGAGGGGTTTTATGGGCAGGTGTGCAGGGGAAGACCTCTGTCTCCATCTTCCAGCTCCAGCCAGCTCTCTGGGGCCCTGGTGACCCTTCTCATTCCGTACCCAAAAGCCCTGTAAACCCCCAGGACTAACCTCCATCTGCAGACCATCACCTGGCCCTGCTTCGCCCCCAGTGCTGCAGGACCCTGCTGGGCTGGGCAGTGGGTGTCCATTGGACCCACGCAGCAGGTGTCCTCCTGCTTTGAAATGGTCATGGGACCAAGGGCTGAGGTGTGCCTGGGCACAGGCTGTATCCAGGGGGCAGAGGGGCTGGGTGGGGGGTCTGCATGGACTCAGCAAACCCACCTCACGTGGCATGGCATGGCATGTCAGCCTGCAAATGGACAAACCTGAGTGCTCCTGAGCATGGGGTCTGCTCCTGGCCCACCACCTGCACTGACCTCTCCTCTCCATCTGCAGGGCTCGAGGGTGACAAGAAGTCCATCATGTAAGTGCTGAGCTCTCCCTGGGCCGAGGTATCCTGGGGTTCATGGCCCCACAACTGGGCTGTGCTGGGCCATGTCCCCAGCTGAGGTGGTGTGGGTCATAGCTGTCAGTCCCAGCTGCCTGGCCCAGGAAGGTCACCCCTGAGTTGTTAACTCAGGAGAGATGTGGGGGACAGTCCAGGAGGGAGATTGCCTCCTGGCTTTCTCCGAGGAAGAGGAGGCACTGGAGCTGTGGCTCCAGCTGACTCTTTTTGGGAGGAACAGGGGTCCCCACAGCAGGGTGGGGGGGAAGGCTGTGCTGCTGCACTGACATGGCCTCTCCTGCCCTTTGTCATTTCAGAAAATTTGAATTTAACCCCAAAGATGGGATTGACAACCCTGCATTGTCACTGGCTGAGGACACGGGTAAATACCCTTATCTCCCCAGGGCGTCCCTGTGACAGCACAGGTTTCTGGCAACTGGGCATCACTGGGGTCCTGCGCTCCCTCGTGCTGGGGAGCTGTGGGGAGGTGAACACGTAAGGCAGTGGGGATGGGGAGACCCCAGCCCAGGAGGGAGTAGAGAACTCATGTCAGGATCCCTGCTCATGGGCTTTGCCCCCTGCAGATGGCGAGGGTGTGGGGGAGCCCCGCTTCTACCTCCTGAGCAAGGGCAGCGCGGAGACCTTTGGCTTTTGCCTCCACGAGGAGCTGGGCTGCCAGGGCCACATCATCCGGCAGGTCGAGCTGGGGGGACTGGCCCAGCGCAGGGGTCTGCAGGACGGGGACCGGCTCCTCCAGGTCAATGGCCACTTTGTGGACCACATGGACCACCACAGGGTAAGCTGGGAGCACCCTGGGGCTGTGGGAATGCCCCGGTCCTCCAGCCAGGGGCACAGAGGGTGCAGGACCCCGCTCCCCCAGGCTGTGGCTGGAGGGTTGCTCCTTCCAGGTGGTGCAGAAGATCAAGGCCAGCGGGAACCAGGTCCTGCTGGCAGTGCTGGACAGCCACTCCTACGAAGCAGCCAAAGCCCTGGGCAAGGACCTGTCGCAGATGCTGCCAGCTGACATCCGCCCGCGCCTCTGCCACATCACAAGGGACAAAAGCGGTTTTGGCTTCAGTGTGTCGGGTCCGGAAGGTAAAGCGGGCAGCGGGATGCTGGTGCCAGGAGTGTCCCCGATGCAGCACCCTGTTCGCCCCAGGCTGCCTCTCGTCCTCCCTGCAGGCACGAAGGGCACGTTCCAGCTGTGCGTGCGGCAGGACGGGCCAGCAGAGAGAGCGGGGGTGCCACCAGGCTCCTGGCTCCTGGAGCTGAACGGGGCCAGCATGAGGAGCTGCTCACACGCACAGCTCGCCAGGAAGGTGTGTGCTCCCAGGCTGGGCCGGTGGGGACTGGGGCTGGCAGCGCTGCTGAGTGCCCTGTGTGTCCTCTCCAGCTCAAGCAGAGCGGTAGCAAGGTGACACTGCTGGTGGCATCCAGTGCCGTGGAGGAGTTCTACCGCCTGCGGGGTCTGCGGGTCACAGCCGCCTTGGCGGACACCTCCTGGCTCCCCTTCAAGGCCCGGGAGCTGCACATGGTGAAGGGTCCGGCTGGCTATGGGTTTCTGCTCAAGGAGGATGACTGCAGCTCAGGGCCCCCAGGTGAGGGGGCTCAGGGGGGCAGTCTGAGGGTCTGGAATAGCTGCAAGCCCTGTCCCCCCATAGCAGGACCCTGTCCCCACCTGCACACGGGGGTCAGTGGTGCCAGTTCCCCTCCTGAATGCCTCTGTGAGCATCCCCTCACCCTCTGTCCCGCTCCGGCAGGCCAGTTCCTGTGGGACGTGGATGCGGGGCTGCCGGCCGAGCAGGCAGGGATGAAGGAAGGGGACCGGCTCCTGGCTGTGAACGGTGAGAGCATCGAGGGGCTGGACCACCAGCAGACAGTGCTCAGGATCCGTGCCCACGAGGACCAGGTGACGCTGCTGGTCATCGACCCCGCTGCTGATGCGTTCTACCGGTCGGTAGGTTTTGGGGACCCAGCGTGGTCCCTGGGGTGCTGCGAGGCTGGATGATGGGATGGGTGTCTTGACCCCAGGCCTGCACAGTGAGGTCCTTTCTGGGGGACCTGGCTTGCCATGGGGTGCCAGGAGCTGTATGGCCATCCCTCTTCTGCTCTTCCAGCTTGGGCTGTCCCCTCTGCTGTTCTTTGAGGACAGTGACCCTGCCTCAGGCTCCTGCACGCCCTCCCTGCCCTCTCCCAGTGGCTCCCCTGGACTCTGTCGCATTGAAGTGGGACCAAAGGGCCCTGGCTCCTGGCTGGTGACTGTTGCCAACAGTATAACCATCACACAGGTAACCTCTCTTGCCAGGCCCTCGCAGGAGTGCTGCTCGTAGCCTGGCACTGCTCTGAGTCCTGGCTCCCTCCCGCCCTGCCTGTCCTAACATGCTGTGATGCTGACACGAGGGGGCTGTGTGGTCCCCTGGCCACAGGGGCCAGGCAGAAAGACCCCTCTGACCAGCCCATGGAGCAAGGGTGGGGTGTGGTGGGGTGGGTGGATGTGTGCTGCCCACAATGTCCCTGCTGTGTCCCCACAGAGCCCGCACCAGGAGGAGCAGAGGAGGCTGCACCAGGCGTTCTAGCTGCCCAGGAACACCCTGCCTCCAGCCAGGCTCCCCCACACAGCGCCCCGACCCAGGCCACGTCCAGCCCATCGGTGCCCCCCGCCTGGCTCCAGAGAGGGCACAGTGCTGCCCAGCACGGCCATTGCACACACAGCTGCTGTGTCTCCATGCCCACCATGGGGCTTGCAGTGTCACACCTCCCAGAGACTCATCTCCACTGACCAAGGTTGGCTCCAAGTTTTTATTAACCATGGTGGTGGCTTCTTGTAAGCTGAAGCTGGTCTTTGCTCACTCAGCTGCCTCCAGGGATATCTAGGGACATTGCACAGAAGCCCTTGCCTAGGGACATTGCACAGAAGCCCTTGCCGAGCTCCAGGCTCTGGGAGCTCGCAGGAGAGCCAAGGCTCTGCCCTCCACGCCACGACCCAGGGGACTGGGGAGCCTGAGACCTGGCTCAGCCCAGGGCCAGCCTTTGGGCTGCTGTGTGAAGGTGAAAGGGAGCAGCGGAGACTGACGGGGCGCCGGAGGAACCCCCCCACCTCTCAGCCTGTTGGCCCAGGTCTGTCCCTGCATGGACATCTCTCTTGTGCTCCTCCTCTCATCCTCCCTGTGAAGCTGTGGGCAGTGAGTGTCTGCCACCCATCACAGCACTGTTCCTGCATCCCTCGTTTGGGGTGTGATTAAAGGACAAATCCACACCCCTGTTTGTGTGGCCACTGTTATGGAGGGGACTGTGACTCTGCAGTGCATCCCAGGGACAGAACCCACCTTCTCTTACCTCCCCTGGGACACGTTGGCTATGGATGTGGGAAGCTCTCCCAGTGTGCAGATAGGGAGGGGCTGTCCTGTCCTGGGAGCCCCAGGGCACCACATCTCCAGGGGGCTGAGGCCAAATTCCTGTACGTGCTCCTTGTGCTTCACAGCCGTGGTGGTTTTTGCCTCTTCCCACTGCTGGCTGGCCTCTGCCACCTTGGCCAGCACAAGGTCCAGGCTGCTCTGGGGATAAACTCTGCGACAGCAGCCCACAGCCAGGGCTTGGAGGTGAAGGGCATGCATGGGACGGTGTGGGGCACAGCCCCTCCCCAGTCCCCCTCATGCCTAGGGTGGCGGGGGGCTCTGGGCAAGGACAAGGAGGTGGTCCCTGTGCCTGGATGCCAGCACCTGTGAGCAGACAGGGGCTCCAGCAGGACCTGACCCAGGGCTCCCCTTGCAGGGTGATGTGTCAGAGGCAGCGGTGTGTGCCCCTCTCCCTGCCTGGCAGGGCTGTGGCAGTGCCAGGGGGGGTAGGAGGGAGCCCTGGAGGGAAAGTTTTACCTCTCTGCTGAGCGTGGGAGAGTGAAAATGAGCACGGAGTTTTGCATGTGGCAAAGACCGCAAACCTCTGGCTGAGGTTTTACCTCTGCTGCAGTCAGCCCCTTCTTGGGCACTGATGGAAACAGCAAGCAATGACTTTTGCAGGTAGGGAAGTCCCTGCCTCTGTGGTCACCTCTGTGTGTGCTGAGCACAGGAATCTGGGGTGCAGCGAGTCCATGGCCAGAGCCTTTGCATGCTGACAGCGTGGGGGGGAGCAGGGAGGTTTGGGGCTGAAGTGGTCAAGGCTGAAGGGAGAGGTGGGGTAAGTTTGGCTTGTTTCCCCCAGAAGCACCAAGGTGTGGGGTCCCCACATCTGCCCCACTGCCCCCTCCCACCTCTGCCCTCACCTTCATGAGTGTCTCGCTTATCTTCCCATGCCTTCTCCAGGTCCCACAGCCTCCACTTAAGCCCTTCGTTGTCAGCTCTTGCCTGCCAGGTCATGTCCCTCCATGAGCCAGAGGCACACAGGACTGCCGTGGGTGACCCACACCATGACCCAGGTCTGAGCACAGGCAGTCAAAGGGCACCATACAAACCATACTGGGTCCATGCTGTGGCTGCATTTGAATCTTCTTTATAAAAGAGGAGAGGAAGGAAGGGAGAGGATTTTAAAGTAATACCTGGGAGCAAGCAGGTGACTCCTGGGTGCACAGCAGTTCTTCAGCAGGACTCGGACCTCATTTTGGGGGGAGGCTGCAGGGCTTTCTGCTGCCAGGACAACCTGGGGATGCTGAGTAGGGACACACGGTCCTGCTGGAGGAGCTGGCAGGGCATCAGGCTGGGTGTGGAGAGCCAGGGGAGCTGGGCTGGAGCCAGGGACGATGGTGGGGCTGTTCCCCTGTGCAGACGTGCAGGCACAGAAGCTGGTGTGCACCTTGTGCTCGCTGTGTTGGGCATGGCCCCAGCCTTGGCAGGGACCCGAGGGACAGAAGGAGATGGAAACCCTACAGAGGGGTGCTGGACTCCTCTTTCCTGCAGGGAGGGAACAGTCCCAAGCAAAAGCAACCTCTGCTTGAAGTCTCACACATAAATACAGCCAGGGCTCGGAGTGAATCATGCCCAGAGAAGCAGATAGTTAGGAATGCAATTGCTCAAGCGTGTTCCCTGATCTCTCTGGATTGGGGCCACAGTGATTTTTACATTTGGCTCCACAAAGCTGGTGTAACCCTCCCCAGCCCTCTCCCCAGGTACTTGTGGTATCCTGGAGCTGGCCAGGGCACCCTCCAGTGGTCAGTCCGGCTTGACTATTAGCCAGAATCCATTAGCATCTAATGGGAAAAGCCTCAGGAACACGGCCTCAATAAATGTTGACATATTTGAGGTCAATATAATCCTGAGGAAAATTTGCCCAGGTAATTAAAGCCAGACAAGGAGTTGCCCGTCCCAGAAATATTTACCAAGGTTTACCAAAGGCACTAAAATAAGGACAGAGTGTTTCTAAACCAATCTAGGCAGGGTTCCCTCACTATGTCAAGTGCTGCATGCTGCTTCCCACTGTCCTGCTCATCTGTGCTCTGCAGAAACTCATCCCAAGTCATCAGTGTGGACCTCAGCATCTGCTGTTCTGTCTTCTTTCCTCCTCAAAACCCGTGCTGGGAGCCTGATGCTGTGCTGTATCAGCCTCAGCAGGTTTTTTTTGCAAAATAAAATGTTCTTCTGCCTGGGACAGGAGTCTGAAAAGAGGATGTGGAGGTAGTGAAGAAACAGAACTGAGCTTACTTTCGAACCCATGTCGTAATGTCTGAAGGTTTGATGATGTCAGCTCTGCACAAACATTGATCTCCTTTTATCCCCCTTTTCTTCTGTGTGCTCCCACACCCCCATCCCCATCCCTGCGTGCTCCTGCCCCGGGAGACCTCTCGGTACCGGGGATGGGTAACCAGGGTGGGCTCAGCCCCTTCCCGCTGCACCGCAGCCCGAGGGCCGGCCTCTGGTGTCCCACGGCCGGGGGAGCGGAGCCCTTCGCGGGGGCCGGGGAGAGGATGCCCCGCAGGGGCGCAGCGTGGTTCCCCCCGAGGCCGCTTCCCCGTTTCGGGCTGCACATCGGCCATTCGAAGAAAAGGGAAGCCGGTAGCTGGAAAGGGGAAACGATGCGGTTTCGCAACGTCCGCAACAGGCCCGGGGAAGGGAACCGCTCTGTCTCGGCGGCACCGGGGCACCGCGGCGTGGACGCCGGGCGCGGTCCTCGCCGTTCCCATGGCTACCGCGCCCCGCCCGCCCGCACCAAAGATGGCCGCCGCACCGCCTTCGCCGCCCTATGCGCATGCTCCAAGGCAGCGGGGCGGGGCCTCGCCGCCGGGCCACCTCTCGCCCCTCTCTCCCCGGGCGCGGGCGCTGGCCAATCAGCGCCGGCTCCTCCCCGGCGGAGGGGGCGGTACCGAGCGCGCGGAGAGGCGATCCACCAATCAGCGCGCGGCGTGGCCGGGGCGGAGGGCGGAGCGAAGCCAGAGCCGGGCACCCCCGCCGCTACCGCCGCCACCGCCCGCGGCTCCCGCTGCCGCCGCCTGCCCGGCCCTGCCCGGCCCGTGGGAGCGCCCCCACGCCCGGTTGCCCTGCAGGGCCGCGGCCCGGTGCCGGACGGGGGCGACGGGCCGGGCGCGGGTGTGGGCGCCCTCACGGCCGCCCCCCGCCCCCGCGCCGCCCTCATGTCGGCGCCGCTGAAGAAGGGCCCCGGGGGGCTGATCGGGCTGATGAAGGACGCCTTCCAGCCGCACCACCACCACCTCGGCCCGCACCAGCCCGGTGCCGTGGACAAGAAGATGGTGGAGAAGTGCTGGAAGCTCATGGACAAGGTGGGCCCGGCGGGGAGGGCCGTGGGGCGGCTGCAGGGGGTCGGGGGGGGCGGAAGTGGGCCCGGTGGGGTGAGGTGGGGCTGGGCTGAGGGGTTTGGGGGGGCTGTGGGGGCAGAGGGGGCCCAGTGGGGTAGGGCGAGCCCGGAGCTGCAGGGTTTGGCAGGCTTGGCTGGGGGCAGAGCTGTGGGGCTCGGTGTGGGGCTGGGGGGCGGTGTTTGGGGGGGTGGGGGGCTGAGAGCTGTGTGGGTGCAGCGTTCTGGGGGGGAGGACAGGGGAGGGTGGGAGTGGGATGCGAAGCTTGGAAGCTGCGAGAGGAAAACAGCGGCTGTGCGGGGAATGAGCTGCGTGCAGGGCTGTGAGGGGGGGACAGGATGGAGGAAGAGAGGAAGATTTGGGGTGGAGGATGCAAACCTCCTCCAGAGGACCTGGGGTTTGTACCGTCGGGTTCTTGCAGAAGCTGAGGTGGGCACAGGTGGTGCTGGTTTGGGTGGAGGGTGGGTGTGGGTGGGGGAGCTGCAGGTGCACCCCGGCGGTGCCAGCAGGAGGTCCTACCTGTGTGTAACTGCACGGAGGAGGAATCTAGGGTTTGCTTCTCTGCAGGTGAGCCTGGGGCTGTGATGGAGCCTCGTGTGTGGGTACTGGCTGGTGAGGCTGAGCATCTGCTTGGTGGCAGTTCAGATTATTCCTTTCGGAATGAATAGGGACACGTTGCTGAGCTCAGCACAAAGCCTTTTCCTGAAAACTGGAAGCCTGGTAAAACCCTTAAACTTCTGAATAAACCCCTCTGCAATAAATGCATGTGGTTATGCAGAGATAAGGAGCATGAAATGTCACGTCAAGGAACAAAAAGCTGTGGTGTGGGAATTGGGAAGGCCATCTTCCAGTGGCACACCGGGGGTCATTAAGGCTCTCCCCTCCTCCACCTTTTAAAATGCCAGGAAGTGGCTGTTGCCGAGGGCAGGACACCAGACCTTTTGGCCTGATGGGGTGATGGGGTATGGCAGTTGATTTACTAGCCTGGCTAGGTGTGTTGGTAAGCCCGTTGTTTTAAGAAATCCTGGTGAGTTGTTAGTGGATGCTAGTGTTATTTATAGAATGACCCAGTAAGTGAGCGGAGGCATCCAGAAGTGGGTATAAAATAAACATCTTCTAACGTTTTTCCTGGGATTTTGGTTGATCTTTTGATGTCAGTGCTGAGAATCGAGGCTAGGCTTGAAATGTGGGAGTCTAAAATATGTGGTACGTTTTATAGTGCTGGGTTCAGGGCCCTCAAAGTGATAAGAGCATCGCCCAAGTTGCCTGCAGTCCTTGGGGAGTGTCACCTTGTCACCTTCTTCCCCTCTGGGAGCAGAGCAGGCAGGGCTGATGGGCACAGCTCATCCAATTGCCCTGCAGGCTTATGCATTTCAGCTTTTCTCTCTCTTTTCCCTGCATTGTTTATGCGTGCAGTGGCTGAATCTCTTGCAGCAAACGCTAAAAGCAGGCGGAGTAGGTGACTTTCTTAAAGCCATACTGAATTACCTTCATGCCAAGAAATCACTTTGTGTTGGCTGGCTCCACAAAATACATGGTTTGTAGTTGTACCTTGCTGTGCTTGTGATGAGCTTTGATCGCCTTCTAAGAGAGAGATTGGGATAAAGAGAAAAAGCCTTTTGAGATGTGCCAGTGGCTTTCAAACACTGAGGGCAAGCATTAAGTGCTAATGTGGGAAAGGTAGTTTGAGCATGGAAACGTCATCCTCTTAGAAGTAAGTTTAACTAGCAGATACACCTTGTTGTGAAGTACATCTTTATTCTTGTGCATGTGATGTAGAGGTGAGTGTCAGCCTGTGTTTGACCTCATAACCTGGGCTGTTCAAAGGAGGAGGTTGGCCTAAAAAACCCCCCTTTGATTAACTTGGCAATTTGAATTGTGGTGGGGTGGTTTTTTTGGGGGATACTTGCACAGATTCAGGCCTGCATAGCCAGTCTTTGGCTGTGTACCATCACTGACAGAAAAACCAAGGCTGCTGTTGTCTTTGTCGTAAGTTCAATTAACCTCTTAAGCTTGTAGGCAGCATCCGAAAGCTTGCAGGTGTGGGCTTAATTTCTAAAGCCTTAAAGAGTTGGTTGTTCAGTCTGATTTGTCCAGGAGGAAAGATTTGGCTGTGAAAAGCCTTTCAGATTTCAGTTAGACTTTAGTTGTACTTACACTTATCTCAATTAAAGATCTTTTCAGCAGTGTAGCAAATTGCCAGGCAAACACAGCGCTGGTGAGAAGGGCTAAATGAATGGAAGGTGTTGAAAATGGGTTAATTTTCTGGGCCAAGCAAGTGAAATTACAGGTGCAAATAAAAATAAATACTTGAGTGCATGTTTAATAGATGATGTGTTTGCCTTTCAGAAAGGTGTGCTGTGTCTGTGTGCACAGCACATGCACGACCCGATTCGTTAGTCTGCATAATTAACTGGTGGTGTCAAAGCATTCGTGCATCTCTGGTTTTAGATGTGACTGGATTTCCTATGCAAGTTGATTCTTGTCTAAATATTTTCCCCATAATCAGAGTCTTTTGCTTGAAGTTCTCATTTTGATCAGTGCTAACTGTTCCTCCTGCAGTTACATGTGGCCACATACAGTATGGACATAATAACCCTGTTTCTCACTGTTTGTCAGGATGTTTGCCTTCAGCTGAGGTGGGTGACATTCATGCATTTTTATCTCAGAGAGATTAAATGTGTCTTTGGAGGCTGAACGTGCTGTCAGACGTCTTGTGAGCCTGCACAGTAAGCAGCATAGCAATTTCCTTTTGGTGTCTTGAACCTAGCAAAGCGTATAGATTGGTTCAGGTGAGAGGAACTGCCCTTAATTTGGTTTTATCATGCTTGCTTATCACTGTCTTCAGCAAATAAAGCGGTGCTTGATGTAGGAAAAGGTATGATGTATTGGCTGGTGAAAACAATGGGTATCTTTTACACAAAAGGGTGAGATTATGAATCAGTTCTTGCAAATGTCTTGCTAAAGCAGACCACTTGAGTTCATTGCTCTGGCTGGTGGTTGAAGAATTGGTGTAGTCCCAACCTGCTGGGGATGGGGTACAAGGGAAGGAGCAGAATGGTAGAGCACATAGAGTAAAACATGTCAGAGGAAGATGAGCTCTGAGGCCAAGCCTCTCTAAACAGCATTCAGTTCTAAAGCTGATCTAGAGAAATGCCACTGTAGGTCACCTTCACTGTAAGCACAAGAGAGGCCAAATACAAATTCAGCAGGAGATAAGAGACGTTCGAGTAGGTTTCCTTTTGCTGTTGGCTTAAGATGAAGCTGAGAGAGGGGGATTCAGGGTGTGTTGGAGGAAAGAGCCTGCTAGCATGGCAGCTGGTGCCTTGAGGGGCCATGACTGGTAGAGGTTTGTGTCCTCTAAGCAGCACTTTCTGCCCTTCCTAACAAGTACTGCGTATTGAGGGGGTGCGTTTGCTCAGGTATCTCATTTTTCCTGAATGCTTCTGCTACCATGTACCTAATCCCACCATGTAACCTGACTGCAGCATTTAAAAAAAGCCCATGGTTCTTGCTGTGTCTCTCAGTTATCTGTACATTGTGCCTGTGACAGAGCTCTGTACACAGTGTCACTGCTTTCTTGTGCTAGCTACCCAGGTCCTTTATCTCTGCAAGTCGAATGAAGCAGTGCTGAAGAGAAATATTTTAAATCCAGAGATCAGTCAAGGCGAGCTGCAGAATCTTGAGGGGAGAAATTCAGTTCCAGACCTAGAAAATCTACGTGAGATTTACTTCCTTGAATGAATAGATAAGATTCTTTCTTCAAAACGGAGGGAGGAAACTGGTTTATCTTTATTTTCTCTTGAGTTTGGAAAAAGAAAATCAGTGAAGTCAATTTTAGGGTTTTTCACAGGCCAACCTTTTCATGCAAAGCTTGAAATGCTTCGTTGATATTTCTCAAAACCCCCAAATATCTCTGTAAAAGGCTTGCTCCTGCAAGACCAAAGCATAAGCCAGGCAAACTTGGATGAGTTTGAGTGGTCCTTGCTTGAAAAACATGGATTGCTTGTGTTTGTTGCCATCACACCTAATCAAAAATATTTGCTGCTTTTTGGGCAATTTCCTTCCGAGTTGCTGGGCCCTGTGGAAGGCAGGGTAGCTGGCTGAGGGGAGGCTGTTCCCAGGGCTGGGAACATTCCTTTTGACGTCGTCACCATGCTGCAAGTGCACACATAGAGAAACAAGCAAAATGCAACTGGGTTTGTTGCTGTGTCATAAAACAACCACGTTTGCTCAAGAGGCAGCAGTTCCTAGTTAAGATAGCTTTGTTTAA
This sequence comes from Podargus strigoides, assembly GCA_028020825.1. Lineage (NCBI taxonomy): Eukaryota > Metazoa > Chordata > Aves > Caprimulgiformes > Podargidae > Podargus > Podargus strigoides. The sequence continues at coordinate 1,968,080 of CM051646.1, forward strand.
ATGCTTATCTTAGCTAATTTTGGTCTACTGGGTAAATAAAGAAGCTCATTTAATAATAAAATGACAGCAGTTTGGGCCTTTCTGTTAACTATTTGAGGTATTTGCAAGTCCTTCCTTAGGAAGGGTTTTACAGAGGCTCTGAGGATGGGTGGTTTGCAGAACTTGGTTCTGCTGTGAGGAAATTTTCCTGATTGATTGTGAAGTTTGTTACTGATGGTCAGTGGCTCTGCCTCTTCTGTAGCTGGATATTGAGGCATCAGAATCAGTTGGATAAATCAGTTGTCTGACCATCCATCTCCTTATCTAGTCCTCCTAATCCTTGGCAGCCTTTTCAAAATGGAGGGGGAAATTTGGTAGGTTTTTTCCATGTGTTCTAGCAGAGGCTTTTTTAGGCATGTCATTCTTTTCATCACAGTCAGATTTTTTTCTCTTTGAGTTTTGATAAGCTAGGTCCATTCCTATACATTGAAATTCTTTCTCAGCTCTTATTAGAGGCTCTACTGTAAGTCAGATATAACTGGGGATAGCACTTAACAAGGTTGCTTTTTGCCTGTACCCTGAAGAGCAAAGTTAAGTGCTAAAGCACTGTTTCAGAATAAATTACTTTGTTTACCATCAGCATTTCGGTGTTAAAGGGAAGTAGGCATTTAAGTATGCATTGTAGGGAACTAGTTGATTCCTCTTGAAGGTTTCACAAGATCTTTGTGGAAATGATGCACTGCAAAAGGATGTTAGATTCTTCTTTTACTTTTTTCTATGTGATTAAGCTTTGCATTCTGCAGTGCTGCATTATCTGATACCTGCAATACCCTTATATCTGGCAGTGTCATTAGAAGCAAAGCTGATGCATAACTGGGGACACAAGTCCTTGTGAGCTAAACTTTTACCTGCATTTCTCTTACTGGATCTATTATGCTATGGTTTATTTCTCATTCTTACACAGAAAAATTCCTTTGCATTCATTCAAAGTGTTTTTTTTCTTCATTAACCATAGGTGGTGCGTTTGTGTCAGAACCCAAAACTGGCGTTGAAGAACAGCCCACCCTACATCCTAGATCTGCTGCCTGATACCTACCAGCACCTCCGAACCATCCTGTCGCGCTACGAGGGGAAGATGGAGACCCTAGGAGAAAACGAGTATTTCCGTGTGTTCATGGAGAACTTGATGAAGAAAACCAAGCAGACCATCAGCCTTTTCAAGGAAGGGAAAGAGCGGATGTACGAGGAGAACTCTCAGCCTAGGTAATGGGGAGAAGGGGGTTTTTTGATTATTTATGATAGAAATTTGCCTTAGTGAACAAGAGCTTGAACAAACGTCTGCTGGTTGAGAAGTTGCCTTTACATGAAAACAGACTTTGAAAAGATTAGGGGGAAGTAACCTTGTTATGTGGGAATAAAACATTTTACTAAAACCCCATAACTCTCATGTATTGAAAACTTCATATTTAAGGTAGATCAGGGTGCCACACTTGTGAACTCTTCTTTCCTTTTGTTCAGAAGGCACAGCTGAGATCAAGGGACGTCTTCAAGGTGAACAGCAGTTACTAAAAGGGATAGGTGGAGGTAGAAACTGCAATCCTATCTGAATGTAAGGCTTTCTTGAACAAAATACTGTGAATTTGATGAGCACTGTACTGTACCTGAGAAGGTGCTGCTTTCCTTCATCCAGCTTTAATTAAAGGAGAGCCAGAGGGATTTAAGCATAGAATAAAGCTCTAGAAAAGGTTAATCTTGCATATTTGACTGTTGACAGCAGGTCTAATGGATAGAGATATGCAAAGCTACATTAACTTGGTTTCAGGATTTTGGAGTAGGTGCTGAATTAAAAAAAAAAAAAAAAAAAACAAACCCAAAACCAAACACAAACCAACCAAAAAAAAAAATCCAGTGGAAAAAAACCCAGTGAAAACCACCCAGTGGCTGAACATAATTGCCCTGGGGAGAATATGTGGTTAACGCCCTGGCAGCTACTTGCTTGAATTACTGGGGGGGTGGAGAAGTGCTGGCCACATGTTTCTGGTATAATTGTGAACTCTGTGTAATATATTCTGTGATACTGAACTCCAGCAAAAGGCTATGGCAGTGGCTCCAGAAGGTGTTGGTAGTGCTGTTTAGTTTTCACTGACAGTGTTGAAGAATGAATTAAGAAATGGAGGTTGTTTAGCATCGTTTCTTTGTGAGATAAGAGTTTGGTTGAGAGGGGTTTTGGGGAGTTGTAACTGTGGCATCTTCACATGCTGCACTTGCTCCTTTTAAAAGTTTAGTTCTGTATGAGGCCTTCAGGAATTGGGTTCAATGTGCAAACTTAAAAGATAGATGTAATATTATATCTGGCTCCCTCTGACCTTGGGAGGATGTGGTTACTACGGGCACAACTGTCTCCTTGCAGGTGAGAGGTGGGGTTTGGGAGATGCTACTGGCTGGAGTTTTCACAAAGTGTTATAGAAGATAATGGGTGTAACAAGTATGGGGAGAAAAGCGTTCATTAGTTTGCTCTGTGTTGCAGATGAGGCAATATTTAATGGAAAATTGCAATTTTAGCCTTTGCTCATATCAAAATGAGCCACAGTATGTAAAGCACTTTTTACTGTGAATAAATTGATTACACTGATTAAAATTCATCTCTGGATAGTCTCCTAGAACTGATCATTATCTGGTATCATCCTTTGAGGTGTTAACAATACAGACTGTCAGTAAAGGCTGTGAGTGATTTTTTTTTTTTTTTTTTTCCAGTGCAGCAGGTTGCTCTTAAAATATTTTGAGTAACATTTATCTTTACAATGGTTTTGTGTGTTGCTCTTGTGTGATAGAGTTGATGTGATTTTCTAGAGCACTTACTATTGCCTCCAAAAGTAGACTAAAAGGGTGTATGAAACCCTTCAGAATATATCTGTGATACTTGTTCTGGTTAACTGTGTGTTGTGATCTGTTGATCATAAATATGGCTGACATACATATGTGCCACAAGTCCAGCATCTCACCTTCAGTCCCTTGTTTGTAGCCAAGCTAATTGACCAAAAGGGGTAGGGGGAAACACAAATGGGTAGATGTGAGCTGCAGAAAGGATTCCAGTAGAGGCTTGCTTTCTCACAAGGGTGATGGTGGGAGTCTTTGGGGAATTGCTAATTGTACCATTTATGAATAACCAGCTTACCAGGGAAGCAACTGTGGTGAGACTTGTAAACATAAGCATGAAAGCAGAATCTCATTACCTTTTCCTTTGCTGTTCACTCAGCCCAGGAAGCAGCAGTCACTGTTTTTGTCATAAAAGGGAAGCAGCAGACTCCCTTTTGCTGGTGCTAGCAATGAGCATGGTGACTTTCTCAATTTGTCATAGGAAAAAGAGGTGAGAGCAGTCCGTGCACTGCAGTTGTGTACCAGCTCAAGGGATGCCTTCACTTTTGGTTCAGCTAGGGATGCTCTAAATGCTGCATCAGATTTTGTGATTGTGTGAGCTTTTGGAACTTGATCACTTAAGTGCAATTTGTTTCATCTGAAGCTTAGTTAAGTGAATTTTTGCCACAAGTGCACCTTTAGATTTAATGTATATAATAATTTAATGTAAATAAACTTAAGAGGTTTTTCTTGTTAGGATTTGAAAAAAAATATTAATTCCTTCTTCTGTAAAAACTAATGAATTCAGATAGTCAAAGTGTGGGGAAGCTTTCTGGAAGACTGTCAGCAGCCTGGAAAGCAAACAAATAGAACGTGAATCTGGTGTTCACTGGGAACGTACTCATGGCAGCGTGTGTGTATGTGTCTGCATGTATCAAGAAATCTGTCTTGCTCTTGATGTCGTGCAAGTTTGCTGGTGGTGGCAGTCTGCAGTGTTTGGAAAACACGCCTTTAAAAATCTGGTCTGGGGTACTGAATAATCGTTTTGTCTGGCTTCTCCTGATTTATTTTTTTCCTGTTGTCCCTGAAGCTTTTTTTCTTCCTGTCTTCCAGATTCAGCATCCATTTTGTTTCCTGTTGTGTGTGCTCTTGTTTTCCTCTCCTGAATGTCTCTTGATGTAGAGCAAATGCACTGTTTTGACATTTGCATCACCAGCATGAAAGCTTTGCAGGTGTTTGCTATGAGCAAACAGACCAGTAATTAAAAATGACTGAAGATTGCAGGATCAGAATTGCCTTGACTTGAGCATCGACCTTCTCTTTTTATTATTTCTGAATTGCTCTTTGTGTATCCCCTTTCCAGCTCTTTTAGAGATTCTCCAGTGTGTTCATGCAGGGTGGACTAAGGCAGAACTGGAGCACGGCTGCAGAGAGCACCACGTCTTGTAGCTTCTGGGGAGTTGACAGTAGCCAGAAGATGCATGTCATGGAGCGTGGAGTGGTTTGGTGCACTGCTGGGTGTGTGTTTAGGGTAGGCTCTGTGGGAGTAAACATGGATGCTGGTTGGTGTTTGCTGTAAGGCAGGCAGTTAAAACCCAGTAGTACAAAATAAGATTGCCGTTGCCTTTTGAAGGTTTAAAGGTGTGTTTGTGAAGAGAACGCACGCCTTGATGTGTTCTCTGCCTTTCAGACTGCAGTAGAGCAGCAGGGGTGTGCAAACAGAATGGGAAGAGGCTTGTGTGAGCACTCGCTGTGCTTACGGATGTGGGTGAGGGTTTGTGCCTACAGTTTTAAACGTGGAGCTGTTAAAAGTGAAGGCAGCTCTCCTGTGTCACACCTCAACCGTCAGCGTGCTGCAGGCACCCTCCTGTTGTGGCCAACACCACAGTCAGCGTGACATCCAGTGCTGTGAGCACTCCATGGCTTTTGCTTCCTTAGGACTGCAACGGCTCCTCTGTCTCTGTACCACTCTGCTTTTGATGTACAGTCCTTCAGATGAAGTTGGTGCTCTCTTGCATAAACTCACACCACGATTTTTGGGAGGAGAACTGACTCATTTTCTTAGGAGAGCTTTAAAGATGCTGTTGAAATTCTGCTCTAGCTCATTCCCATATCTGTTTAAAAATTAATGCTGTTGGGGGTGCTTTTAAAGCTATATGTGCACTTCCTGACTAATAAGTACATGCAGTAACTTCTAGTTACTGTTTAAAGACTGAGGTTTAGCGAGTAGATCAGATTTAACTTGGTGGCTTCGGAGTAGGTGTGAGATTAAGTGGAGATACCATATTGCTCCTCTGAATTTTGACAGTTTAGGAGCTGATTTGGATTGTTCTTGCTAATAGGTAGGTTGGTCTCTACAAACAAATTATATGCTTGGGGACTGGTAAAATAAAATGGTAACATCAACAGGCTTTGATATTGGAATCAAATGGTGAATTATTCTGGATATTTTGTCACATGCAGTAATTCCCAGGTGTTCTTGGGCTATACACATTTCCAAAGCTGTTAGTTCTTATTCTTTATAGATCCATGTGATTTCTAATGCAGAAGGCATTTTGAGACTTGTCACTTGAAGTTTTAAAAACAAAATACAAAAACCACTGGGAGGGGAAGTTTGTAGCCTGTATAGCTGAAACAGTGCAGTAAGAGATTTTGTAGAGGGTACTTAGCAGGTCTGGCTGCAGGGGAGACCTGTTCAGCACTGGGGGTGGCTCACTGTGCTGCCTGCAGTGGGAAATGTGACTTCTCTGACCCTGGAAATATTGTGGATTTCTTGAGTTTACTTTTTAACTAGTGATAACAAAAACTGGTTAAACATAAATATTTTTTTTTTTGCCTGCAATTTGATGGTTCCATTGATTGATTGTGCCATTAATGCTAATGCCACAACTGCTCTGAACACGCTGAACTTGCCTAAGCTCTTGATTACAGTTTAATTTAGAGGCTTGGTGATTACGCTGGGATATTTTTGTTTCTATTGCAGAGAGCTTTTACTTGTCCAGACCTCTTACTTGCACAGAGGAGCTGTCATTCATTAGCTTTCCCCACTACTTATTGCAGCAGCTTTCATGCAGTTGTGTAGATGGATTGTACTTCACGTGGCAGCACAGAAAAATTGAGAGAAAATTCAGGAAAATTTTCTAAATAAAATCAGACCACTGCAAATGTTTCCACATTCGAATGCAGTGATGTGAGCTGGAGGGTGGTGGGGGTTAGGTGAAAGGCAGAAAAGTAATTACCCAGGATGTGGACTGGATGTTGAAGTAGCACAAGTTATTTTACTAGTTCAGCTTGCATACTTTGGAAAACAAGCTGTTAGTAAAACGAACGTATCTGGAGAGGAGAAAATGGGGTTAGGCAGGGAATGTCATAAACCCTCTCCATATAACGTGGAATTGCAAAAAAGTTTGGGGAAGCTAGTCTGTATTTAACTGTTGTCTTTCCGACAAGAGCCTTGTGGGATGCTGGCTCAGCAGGATTTCATATCCTTCTCTAGCTCCAAAGTGAAGACTTAGTAATTTACACAGGAAAAAGCTCCCAGTATTTAATGTCTACTGGAAATGACCATGCATATCTCTAAAGGGGAAGGAAATGCATGAAGAATGACTGGGGGGATGGGGAAGTTGAATTTTAAAGAGGAAAAAGTTGGAAAACACTTGTGCTAAGCCCTTGGGATGGGGGGGGGACTGAGTACTCTCATAGTTTAGAGTGCTTGCACACACTGCTTTCCAGTGGAAAAGAGATAGTATAAAATGTGGGACTCCAATGGTGCATGGTGTGTGTGAGTCCTCCTTCTGTCACTTCCTTCTCATACAGCTAAGACTTCTTCTTTTTTTTTTTTAAACAAAACCCACTAGTGTGAAGTCTACATCTGCATTTAAATTAGAACATCTTAAAGAAAAGAACAGGCTCCAAAGCTGACCACAAGAAAGGTTTCCTTGCCAGGCTCCAGCATATGAACACTAACTAACTGCTTATTACCCAAGAAGAATTTCATTATCATTTAAATGTTGTTGAAGAGAGGAATGTGAATTCTTTCTTTTTAATTTGGTTTTAAATTGCTAGTTTAGGTGATAGTTGTGGAACTGAAGTAACACTTGGCACAATTGGCATAAGCTTGCATTTATTTGAGTTTTCTTTCCATCAGAAATTGAGCCACTGCCTTGAAAATCAATTTACGGACAAATGTTAGCTTTGAGATAATTGCATAATAAGGAAGTAAGGTTTTTATTATTCTTTGTTCTCAGAGCCTATGAAGCTGTAGAGCTTTATGGAAGACTAACTCTGTGGGCTTAATGTTATGGATGGAAGAGCAAGCGTGTTATTTAGCTTGTAGTAATTATCATTTGAAATGTGGATAGATTTCTTGATGCTGGCCAAAATGTGTTGCTGCTACTTGGCAACCTCATTGTGTTTCTTGGGTGCTTGGCTTGTGATTAAGGGCCAACATGCCATGTTTTGGTTTTCTGTTGATTTGAAGAAGTCTGCAGTCATGGCCCTTTCAGCCAGAAAACAGATTCTGTTTTGGTGCACGAAAGCTTTTCTGAACTCGAAGATAACGTTGAAACACAACTCATCTTGCTAGGAGGTACTGAACAAACTCAGGCCAGCTGCTTCCCAACAGTTTGAAGTAACACCACAAAAGGTATTGGTTTTTGTACTTGCTGGCTTTGCCCTGCTGCCATCTCTGCCTCCAGATGCAGTCAGGTGTATGTTCTGTGTGTGAGCTGACATCCTTAGCCAGGCACACTGGTGCCTGTGGCATCCACCAGTGCAGACCAGCTCCTCTGCAGAGGAGCCAGTAGTGCTACCCTGCATTCAGGTTATTCAAGCCTGCTGTTGAGAGTGTGTAATGAACCTGGGATTAGACCCAGAATGGACAGAAGTATCTAGTCCTGTGGTTTATGTATTCCCATTCCCATTTTGCTGTTCTGGTAAGTGAAGTCTTGTAGTTGCAGAATTAACCAGCTGGTTTTGTAGTTCTACAAAGAATGAGATAGTGAAGCCTGTAGTTTCTTTAAATGGAAAAGTGTGTTTGGAGCTGAAGCTCATATTAACAAGAGGTGATAAACACATTCTGGGTTCGTTTCCTTTTTTCCAGGATGAGCTTGTCTACAAAATCAATGTAACTGATGCTGTAAAATTCTGTAGTCCAAGCAATTAATTTGCTGATTCTGCACTGTCTGGTTTGCTCTTATTAGTTATCCTCTGGCAATGCTGTACATGTTGCAGAGCGATGGCTCAGGGTAGCTTTGTAAGGTGACTTCTGTTGAGCCAGTAAGAGTTAACTGGAATTTCATTCACTTCCTGTGTTGCAAGTCTCCTTGAAAGTAGTTCCGCTGTTTCTATTTTTGAAACTGATTACTGTGTGTAGAGGACTCTGAAGCTGAGTTGTAAAAGACATCTTGGGATCACCTCAAGCATTTCCACATACTGCTTATATACATAGGCTGGAGTTTTATGGTAACATGAAGAGCATGCAGGAAACTTGTGGTAGTAGGATGTAAGATAACAGTTTTCTGGCACAGGCACCTATCTGCTGAAATTGGGGTTAACTGCTCATGCCTGGTGCTTAGTTTGTAACATCTGAAAAGCAGGTTATGCTTTGTGGTTTCTGAAAGGTGCATTTTACTTGTTGGAGATTCGTTAAAAGAGCTGGTGGTTTGGGTTTGGGTTGGTTTTTTTTACGGGTCGTTTAAAATATCAAATTGTAAGATGTAAAGTAGGTGCAGGAAAAATAATATTTGGCTGTTTGCAGAACCCAAGAACTGTGGGGTTTGAGTTTTTTTTCTTAAGTACTGGAGCTTCTGTTTACCTGTAGTGGATATTAACCCTGTCACCCAAACATCATCTGGTTGCAAGTGCAATTCGAAAGTAACCCCAGAAGTGAGAGGGTAGGCAACTTGTATTTCCTCCATTATAATTTCTTGCAGTAATACTTAGTGAGTAGTGCTCTACAATAATGAGCACGCTATAAGGAATTAGAATTTCCCTAGCTGTAATTCTAGCTTTCAGCAATTTCTGTCCTTCAGCTGTTTCACCTGTAAAATGAGGTAAAAAATCTTAATTCATTTTTTTTTCCTCAGAAAATGCAGTATGATCTAGTATTCAGAAGAATGTCAAAATCCTGAAGGAAGTCTCATCCATCAATAGGGTTGTGGAGGTGTGATTTACAGAAAAGCAAGCATTAATTGCTCAACTAGTGGAAATAATTCTGGTGTCCTTGCAGCTCTGCATGTTACAAACTTGATGGAGAGCCACTGGAGGCGTGAGGCTGATACCACAGAAGCCATTTTGGACTGTGGGTTGTTTGAAACAGTACAAGTTTTCAGCAGTAGCAGTGAATAACAGTACAGTAGAGTGTGTTTTCCCTCAGTTTAACCCAGCAAATGTCTCATTACCAAAGCCACCAATTTGTAATCCTTTCACCAATTAAATGTAGAATTTCTGAAGAGAGGAAGTGGTGCATCTGTCCTGGGTAAACGTGTTAATGCTGTGAGGAACCAAAGCAATTAGAAACTGCGTCATCACTGTAGGAGCTTTCAGTCAGTGAGTCTGGTACGAAGGTGTCAGACACTCCCACATCCTCTGTAATGCTTTTCCCCCTTATTTTCCATTAGAATAAATAGGTATACTTAAAAAAAGCTCTGTAGTCATTCCTCTGGTGTCCTGAGATTATGCATTTTGTGTTGTGAGCTGCATTTTTGGGTTATGCCCCTTCAAACAGCCAAGTTGGGATGTGGAAAGCACCTTCTTTTGAGCTTTAAATAGGATAGTTTTACAATAACTTGGGTCCTGTCATTTCAATTCTTCTTGCCCTCTTGAATCTTCATTGTTGATGTGTAACTTTAGGCAGCTTGGCGCTGATTTTATGAAATAAAGCGTGTTGTATTGAAGTTGAGGAACAAATTCCACTGTGCCAGCTGGTTAGCTGTGAAGTAGTTGAAAAATATTGGAAGAAAATGAAAAAAAAAAAAAAAATTCTGGCTGGCAGTGGCAGAAATGGTAGTACTGTATTAACATGGCCTTGAGGTAAGAAAGGTGTGTTAGTCATGAAGTGCAGTAGATGCTGTGTGACTTTGTAACTTGAATTAATTTAATTAATCACGTCCATGTAGCTGAAGGAGGCAACGCTCTGATTGAAACCATCCACTGCCCTTCGTGGTTTTGCAAGACTGAGCCTATACGGTGGAAAAACCCACTTTTGTCCAGCAAACAGGAAACTGGGGAAGAAAAATCTGCCCTAGATGTGGGGGAGGCACCAGCAGCAGCAGCAAACCCATCTGGGCCTGGCCGTGGAGGGGCTGCAGCAGAACTGCAGCGCGGGTGGAAGTGCCTGCTCGACCTTTCGGCTTCCGACGAGATGCGTGGAGCAAAACCAGTGGTGAGGCAGGAAGGAAGCAGCACAGCCACGGAGGAGGGAGGATGGAGGAACATGCCTTGAGCTGTGGGCAAGCCTGACCTTGGGGAGCCAGCTGATTAGTGAGCAGTGGGTAACTGAAGACACAGTCTTGCTTCATGTTGGGTTTTGTTCCCCAAAATGGTTGCTCGAGCCCTGTCGAGGTAGCACTCGTGTGAGTGTGACTGCAGCTGAGCAGGCTCTGCTGGTGGTTCTGGGTGGGTAAAGAAGTGGTTCTCTGTTAACACTGTGTGTGCAGAGGAAGAATGCCTCCACACTGAAACTGCAGGTGGTTTTTAGTAAAATATTTGGTTACTATACAGAGTGGAAAAATATTTAGCTTTCTAAGCTTTCCCTTTTTACATTTGTTGTTGATGCACTGTCTAACAATAATAAGGTGTATACTTTGTGTGTATGTGTGAAAGCACTTACAGGAGCACAAAATCCTGTCTGAACTGGAGCTCTTGCCCTGTCTCTGGGCCTGACCACTGAACAGAAACACGCTGTAGCTTTTTGTTTGAAGCTGGTACAGGTGTTGCCTTCAGCTCCACTGCAAAGAGCGAGGGCAGCCAACTGATGTGGCCTGTGGGACGTTTTCAGAAGTGCTCACCTGACAGGTGGTTCAGTTCCACTGACCTAAATGGGATTTAGGTGCCTAAACCAGGGATTCCCACACTGTGGTTTGCATATCTCTGGTGCAACTTGTGTTCATTACAGTGGTGAGCTAGAAATTTGAAAGGAAGCCATCATAGTTTATAAGAAACATGTAAGATTGCTGGAGGTCTGTGGCTAAAAATGTTTGGGAATCTCTGCTCTAAGTCATTCAAGTGTTCTTTGAAAATATTACCCTCCTTCTGGGGGAGCACTTGCTGCTTTTTAGTTGAATTGATGGAGATGGGGACAGTTACTGATATTAAAATAAAATACAATCATAAGCACTAAACTTGAATATGCCAATAAAAAAATGTTCACTGTAATTGCAAGCATTTATTTGGTCTGTATGAATTTACAAATAAGCAACTTGGCTTGTTAAAATAAAAGGGAATTGAAAGAAAATGTCCTTTTAGCAGAGGCTTGGTAACTAGTTGCTGTATGTAAAAGTTAGTTAATAAAAATCTTCTGAAATTTGCTGCTCTTTATGTTCACTTCCTCTGTTTTTCCTGTTATTTACCTAAGATACAGCTGAATGTTTGTAGCAAAAAACCCCCATGATAACCTTAAGAGCTGAAAATGTTTAGTTATTAGAAACATTCTTGGAAACCAAGTCCCTCGGTGTGTGTGTAAAATCATTTGTTTATGCATCCTTAAGCCCACGGAAGTTCTCGCTTCTCTTGCTGAAGTGATGTGCTCAGCTGAGTGCAAGCACCTCCTGAAACTCAGCTAAGGGAGGAAGGCTCCTAGGCAGCAGTGATGAGCAACTGGACTCAGGAATATACCTTGTCTTCTCACAGTGTTAACTCTTGCTATGTTTAAACCATGCACTTGTTCATTTAGCGTTCTTTTCAAGGGTCAGAAATGCATTATTACACCCAAAGTTTCACACTGTGCTGGGCAGCAGTAGGAGAGTATATACCTGAAATTGCTTTCCTTCCATCTACCAAACATTGCATACCTAGCTTAGAATTTTTTCACAAAGAGGATGTGATTTTTCAAGTGTTCACAATGCTGCCAAGTCAGTGCTGGCTTGGGACATAAACCTAACCAGCTTTAGGATTGCTGCCTTTGTAGTCGCTTGGCACTTGTGCACTGCTGTGAGATGCCACTTCACCCTGCTGAGGTTGCACACAAATATTGCACGCTGAGCCTTCAAGGAAATTATTCAGAATGTAATTCTTGCCAATTATTTCCTTGTCAGTGTAACAAAACAATAACCAGGTTTTGCTCAAGCCTCCTTTTTTATGAACTTAATAAAAGCAAATACCGTCCATCTCTTTTTGCTGGGGTTGTAGATGGATTAAATTATTCATGAAAGCATGGTCTTTGGTTTTTTTCATTGCACTGCCACCAACTGTTATCTTCCCTGTTGTTGTATACCTTCTAGTGTACCCAGACTGTATCATAGCATGGAGAAAGGGCTCACGTGGAGCCGAGTAAATGGTAGAATATGACAAGAAAAGTAGCTCAGCTTGGACTCTGTGAAACTATGACATGGAGCAAGAAGCCCTAAGCCCAAATGTCTAGCTGGAGGCAGTTACCTGTCTTGTTTAGCTGCAGAGCAGTTCCGCAATCAGACAGGTTAAGAGGATAAGTACTTCAATAAGGAATAGCATGTCTGGAGCAAGTGGTACCTGAAAAATGTCCAAGATGAAGTAAGTTGGAACCAATCTAACTAGAAATTGGTGAAAGACTGAAATTGAGGGGAGCTTAGTTTGCTACCAAACACAACTGTCTTTGGGGAGGTGGCACACTGCAATAGGAGCACACTTAGAGAGCTTGGAAAGCAAGGCATTAAGAAAATATTATGTGACTAGGAATGCTTCTACCCCTCTCTGAATGGTTCACTGGTTTACAGTCCGCAAAATAACTTGTTCCTCAGTGTCACAACTGAGCCTGTGGAATGCCTGGGTGGTTGATGCAGTCTTCTGACTAACTCCGGTCCTAACTTAGAAGTTGTCCTTTCCCACATGACACTGGTTCCTGCTTTTACCTTCAGTGCTGCTGTGCCCTCTCTGCTAGGCAATACTCTTCCTGTCTTCTATTTCTGGCAGTCTTTTGCATGTTGGCTAAATCTGAAGCAGAGAATCTCTCTTCTTCAGCTTTCTAGTTTAGAAAAGGGCATACCCTGATGGACTAGAGCACTCCTGACACTTGAATGTCACCAGGCAGAGAAGGGACTTGGGGTACCGATTTTAGATTCAAATTGGATAATTACTCCACACAATCTGGTTGAGCCCCTGGGCTGTTATATGTTAGCATTTGAGAAAAAAATCCCTGCAGGTGTTTTGACCTTTCTTTGGAAGCTGGGCCTGTTGTTATTGGTTAGGTGTTCTCTGAGCAAATCTGGCTGTGTTGGGACCCTCTGGAGACTTGGAAAGACATTCAACTTACATAGGCCAAGGCAGGAGTAGTTTTATATGCTCTCATAAGGAATTTTCAGACCCAAAAGCAAAGGAGTCTGATGAGATTTTGGCTCCAATTAAGCTGTTATTTACTAGGTAAAGTCTGAATATTGGTTGTGGATGTTTTCTGTGAATGGATTTCCTTGGGGGGCTTGTCATGGAAATAACCTGCCTACCTCAAAGAGGTTATGATAAGCTAGTCAGCGTGGAAAATGTCTTGACAAACACAGACCTTGCTGGTAACTACCCTGTGATGGATGTGTTCTGAACGCTGGGTAAAAAAAACCAGTCCCAAGTTAGAGGAGTTCTCTAGGCTGGGCTGCTTGAATTGCAGGAGATGCTATTTCTGTTTGGTTCAGGGTGCTGAACCACATCTGTCCTTTCTAAAAGAAACCTTTGGTTTGTGATCCCTTGCAGGCGTAACCTGACCAAGTTATCCCTGATATTCAGCCACATGCTGGCAGAACTCAAAGGCATTTTCCCAAGCGGCCTTTTCCAGGGAGACACGTTCCGCATCACCAAGGCAGATGCTGCAGAATTTTGGAGAAAGGCTTTTGGTGAAAAGTAAGTTTCTAACTGTGGTTAAAAAGAGAGATGTGGGAACAAATTGCACGCAGCACTCTGTGTATTTAAAAATTGTGTAAGTAAGCCCCGTGGGCAATGCAAAATATTCTGCTTTCTTCTTCCAAAGGTTGCCATGCCCCTGATATTAGGTGTCCTTTAGCTAAGCCACTGTATTAAATTCTTTTCATCTTCCCTCCAATTAGTCTTTCCAATCACTTAGTCACCTTTCTTCTGGCTTCTCTGAACTTCTGTCAGTTTGCATAATGGCTTTGTTAAGATAGAAGGGAGGAGGAGGTGAAGTGCAATGTATGTTTGCATGCAAACTGTTGAAATGTCAGTTTTAATCTCTGTGTCTAATAAAACACTGACTGAATGAACTGTAGAGGTGTCCACGGCAACGTTTGAGGATTAAAGTTAAGGGAACTGGGTACTGCTTTCTAACTAAGTTACTTCACATAAAGAGTTTAATTAGTAGCTGTCAACAAAAAGCAGTAATATATTTACTCATGAATAACACAGTTGTCTGAAGCTAGGCATGTTCTTTCTATGTTTCTATTCCACTTGATATTTTCAAAGAAGGAAAATATTCATTTAAACAGGAGCCTCAGTTTTGGCTTCTGATTATCTTACTTCTCCAGTTAATCCTTCTCTAGGGAATTGTTTGCAGCTTTTAAATTTTGTTGTTAACTATCTAGACCTCTACTAAAGGACTTAGTTTTAACTACTCCTTTAGCAGCTGCAACATTATGAAATTCTTACCAAGTGAGGGTGTTGTATACAGCACAGGGTATCAAGGAGTGCTGATATGGTAGGACTGTGGAAGAAGGGAAAGGAGAAAGCAAAGCTGGACTTCAGATTCCAAGATTTTGGATATGCAGGGGAAATTGTCTAAAGTTCATTTGGCTGCTGATTTCCTGCAGGACCGAGAAATCCTGTGCTTCCATAACGTGAATAAATCTCTCATGGCTAATTTTGATTTCCCTCTTTATCATGAAGTGTATACTCACAAAAAAAAGATGTCTAAGGTGTGTACATGGTGATTACAGACAGCTTGGTTTTCCCTAGGACTATTGTTCCTTGGAAGAGCTTCCGTCAGGCCTTGCACGAAGTGCATCCCATCAGCTCAGGGCTGGAAGCCATGGCCCTGAAGTCAACGATTGACTTGACGTGCAATGACTACATTTCAGTATTTGAATTTGATATCTTCACACGACTTTTTCAGGTAAGAATTGAGGAACGTGGATCACTCGAAATGTGGCTCAGGGCTTCAGGTTAGACTCGCTTCCCAGGGAAAACTATATTTTACACACTAAAATGCTATTATTTAATGCTGCAAAGGATTTGGTCATCCTGCCCTTCATGCCCTGAGCAGCTCTAGTAATACTTAGGATTATTGTGGTACAAGTGTGTGATATTTCTGGTTGTAGAAGAAAAAAATGTCTAAATATATACTACAACTCTAAGGCACAATTCAGCATCCTCCCATGAATCAGTTTTTCCCTTTCAAAGGTCACTTTTCGACTCAAGTCCTGACACAACTTCTGTAAGCCAGGAAATGTGAAGCTCACTTTATCAGTCTGTCTTTCCTTATCCTTTTCTTTCTTGTCAGTTTTATTTTCCATAAGGGGGTTGTTCAGGATGGAGCACAAGCATGGAAATGTGGGCTTCCTAGCTTTTGAACTGACACAGCCAGGATGTTGTGCACATGTCTGTGTTCTGTGCACAAGAAATATCTGTATGACTGAAGTGATATTAATAGTAGGTAAAATACAAACCCCCAGTCTTTAATTGTCCTAAACTCAAAAACACAGCTTCTGATGGTGCAACTGGGTATTTAGAAGAACAAACACTTCCTTCTTTGGCTCTGACTTGCCTTTTCCCATGTGATAGGGTGGGTTATAATTAAGATATGTCTAGATGAAAAATTCCCATGTTCGGTGTTGCAATGTAGCTGATCTCATCTCATTCAGTACTTTTTCCAATTACAGTACATAAAGAGCAAGTTAAGAGCTGCTGCAATTTCCAAGAGATGCAAAGTTCTGAGGCAGAGCTAATATCTGCTTTCAGAGGAGAGATTTGGAAAAATTGTGTGAGATTGAGAGACCCAAGCCCTTCTCAGGATCGAGGGCTTTCAAACGGGTGTTAGGATTTTTTGTGCCTCATTTTCAGGAATGCTTAACATATATGTGCTGGTTTATTTATTCAAATCTCAGACTAGCCAGTAATTCTTGCCACACCCAAGTGAGGGTTAGGTGGTTAAGGAATAGTCACAAGCATCTTACACGCCATGAAACCGAGACAGGGAGGGGAGGTCACTTTTCTGAGGCCATGTAGGAAGTTGGTGTTACAGATCAGACTAGTCATGGTTTCTGGTCCTGTGCATAATCTTTTTAAACTCCTGTCTTTATCCTTGTCTCAGGAATGAGTCATTTTCTCTGCAGAAACAGCACAAATTGGTAGATATTCTTGAGCTGTGACCTCAGTGACTTCTCCCTTGGCATTTATGAAAGGAGTTTTGGTTCAGGTCTATCTTAGGTGATGTTTTATCACCAGCAAGAGACACAAATGCTAAGGCTCCTGCATGAGAATGGAAGTTTTACTTCCTCTGCTGGATTTCTGGTGGGATAAGAAACCTGCTTTTTCAACTGAAGAACTGCTCCCGTTGATTAAGGAATATTGGATGTGTTGACACCTTTTAGAAGTGCATGCTTAATGTATTTCTGTGTTGTTTCTATAGCCATGGTCCTCTTTGCTCAGGAACTGGAACAGCCTGGCAGTGACTCACCCTGGTTATATGGCATTCCTGACGTATGATGAGGTGAAAGCCCGGCTTCAGAAATTCATTCACAAACCTGGCAGGTTAGTGCTTGGCAGCACTGCCTTTGTGTGATCGTTCTGGCTGACATCACTGCTGACTGAGGAGACTGGTTTGATTCTGGCTTTGTCCTCCTTCCTCAGAAATTTCAACTGAAAAACCCTAGCTTGCCCTGTGTTTGGAGATTATGGTCTGGCAGAAAGCAGCGTGGTAGGCAGAGTAGGCTGGCAGGTAATGCTGCAGGCTGGGTGACTTCAGAGGCTGTGAGGGGCAACACATGCTTGTGGGCCTGAGGAGTTTTGGGCTACCTGATGTCCTGGGTGGAGCTTGGCCCAGTGCAACAGAGCTAACAGATTTCTCTTTATGCAGGAAGGGCAAAGTGCTCATTTCTGGAAGTTGTTACTGCTGTCAGTTCTCTGCTGGTTTTAAAAATGGAAACCTCCTGTAGTCCCTTTGTTGGTTTTGTTGTTTGTTGGGATTATTTTTTTTTAAGTTAATTTGAAACAAATGATTTTATTGATGCTTAGTTTTCTTGCTCTGGATTCTGGGTTTAATTTCACCTGGAGGCCAGTGCTTGGATGCTTTTCTCACTTCGTATCAGATTGCAAGGTTCTCCTTTGATCTGCCTGGGGGTAAATTGAGGAAAGCTGGTATAAATCATCAAGTTATTCCTACTGGTTTTTATTTGCTGACTTGAGATAACCAAAGGCTGCCTACTTGCCGTGTAATCTTTTCCGTTTGTTCCAGTCCAGACTGAAGTTTCTCTTCCTCTGTGTGTTTTCAGTTACATTTTCCGGCTGAGCTGCACACGACTCGGCCAGTGGGCCATTGGCTATGTCACTGCAGATGGGAACATCCTTCAGACAATCCCCCACAACAAACCTCTGTTTCAAGCACTGATCGATGGCTTCAGGGAAGGCTTGTAAGTAACTTCATCGACGTTAAGTTCTTTGCCCTTTTTCACTGTGAGTTTGTTTTATAAATCTTAATCTTGTGCTGAGGTCTTAAAGTCAGTTGAAGGGTAAAACATTCACTCTGGGTTCCTCACACATTCTCTGCCTCACAGGAGAGGCAGCGTTTTGCAGGGGTCAAGCAATCGCTGTTGACATCACTGAGCCTCATCTCTCAGCTCTTCCTTTTTATTTTGACCTTGATTCAGCAAAACAGTTCATTCATGTGAATAGTCCCATTGATGCCAGTGGAATAATTCATATGCTTACTTGTTCTGGCAGTTGAGAATACTCAGACAGCTGTCTTGCTCTGGAGAGCTGTGCTGTCCTTTGCAGTAGCAGATGATAAATGTGTGTCAGCATTTCCCTTGTCATAGGTTCTCTTCCAGTCGAGTCCTTCATTTGAGCCACCACAACTGAGAGTGTGGCATCAGTTTTCTTACTCTGGATATTACAGCTTCACTGTAGGATGATTTAAGAGTAGTAGTCTGGGACCATAAAATCCCATTTAAAATAAAAATTGCTGCCAGGAAGGAAGACAAGCTTCTTTTTATTTTTAAGAATGATGTATTTGGGTTTTGGGCCAATAGTAAAATTCTTCCAAAACTTCTTTTGAATTCAGACTACCTTGAACTCCCACCCCTCCCTTCTCACCCTCATTCTTTCCTCCACCATCCCCAAAAGAAATTTATATCTGTGTGTGTATGTGTGTGTGTATATGCACACATAGAGACATCTATTTTTTTCTTCAACTGCTTGCAGTTATTTATTTCCCGATGGCCGGAATCAGAATCCTGACTTGACTGGCTTGTGTGAGCCCACACCTCAGGACCACATTAAAGTTACACAGGTGAGAAAAGTATTCCCTCATCAAACTCGCTTGCTTTCTTCCTAGTTTCTAGCCCCCTTAGCTTTTTTATACAATTCTGTCATACTTGGTAGCCCCAAGGCTTGTTTTGAAGTCTGATGTCTTTTACAGGAGTTGAACAAGTCTTTGAATGGTAGGAATGGGGAGAGGAGAGGGCAGAAGTTGGGTAAAGCTTTATGCAGGGCTGACAGATTTTAAGATTTTTTTTTTTTTTAGAATGTTCTGCCAAATATTCCTTCTTTTGTGCATTCTAGCATGTCTTGAGCCCTGCTTTCCTAGGCTGTTCTTGGGACACCTGAATGAAAATCTGGGATAACTTGAAGCCCGCATTTTTCACAGCCTGACAGATGTATCTCATACATAAAATTAGAGTGAAATCTTGGAAATACTGGAATTTATTTATTTATTGCCTGCAAATCTCGTCTTGCGTTTCTTGTAACTATGACTGATGCTGCTTGTTATTTTACAGTATCAACCATGTCTGTCTCTCTTTCCTCAAGGAACAATATGAATTGTACTGTGAGATGGGCTCCACATTTCAGCTGTGTAAAATCTGTGCTGAAAACGACAAGGATGTGAAGATTGAACCCTGTGGCCATCTGATGTGCACGTCCTGTCTCACTGCATGGCAGGTGAGGCTTTGCCTCTTGTTAATCTCTCTGAGTGAAGCTGGTTGCTCTTTTACAGAAGCAGTATATTCTTTTCTCAAATCAGTTCCCTTCAGGTGTGGAGGCCAGATAGCATAAGTGAGGTCATAAGCTCATAGGTCAGTACTGTCAGTGCCATCTTGCTCTCAGTTGGAAGGTACCTGCCAAAAAAGCAGGTTTAAACCTCTTTGTACATTAACTATGTGTAACAAGGGCAAGTGTGGAGTCATGCATCTGGGTAAGAACAACCCCATGTGCCAGTATAAGTTGGGGACTGAGCTGTTGGAGAGCAGCGTAGGGGAAAGGGACCTGGGGGTCCTGGTGGCCAGCAGGGTGACCATGAGCCAGCAATGTGCCCTTGTGGCCAAGAAGGCCAATGGCATCCTGGGGTGTATTAGAAGGGGGATGGTTAGTAGGTCGAGAGAGGTTCTCCTCCCCCTGTACTCTGCCCTGGTGAGGCTGCATCTGGAATATTGTG
Source organism: Podargus strigoides (assembly GCA_028020825.1). NCBI lineage: Eukaryota > Metazoa > Chordata > Aves > Caprimulgiformes > Podargidae > Podargus > Podargus strigoides. The sequence goes on from CM051646.1 coordinate 1,987,695, forward strand.
TCCAGTTCTGGGCCCCCCAGTTCCAGAGGGACAGGGAACTGCTTGAGAGAGTCCAGTGCAGAGCCACAGAGATGATGGAGTGGAACATCTCCCTTCTGAGGAAAGGCTGAGGGAGCTGTGTCTCTTTAGCTTGGAGAAGAGGAGACTGAGGGGTGACCTCACTAATGTCTATAAATATGTAAAGGGTGAGTGTCATGAGGATGGAGCCAGGCTCTTCCCAGTGACATCCAATGATAGGACAAGGGGCAACAGGTGCAAGGTGGAACATAGGAGGTTCCACATAAATGTGAGGAAGAACTTCTTCCCAGTGAGGGTGACAGAGCAGTGGCACAGGCTGCCCAGAGAGGGTGTGGAGTCTCCTTCTCTGGAGACATTCAAACCCACCTGGATGTGTTCCTGTGTGACCTGACCTAGGTGTTCCTGCTCTGGCAGGGGGACTGGACTGGATGATCTGTTGAGGTCCCTTCCAATCCCTCACATTCTGTGATTCTGTGACCATAGTGGCTGTTGTAACAGACCTCTTCTCTCCCTGAAGGAATCCGAAGGCCAGGGTTGTCCTTTTTGCCGCTGTGAAATCAAAGGCACGGAGCCAATCGTAGTTGACCCATTCGACCCCAGAGGAGGAGGAGGATTATCACGACAAGGGGCAGAAGGAACCCCCTCGCCCAATTATGATGACGACGATGATGACAGAGCTGATGATTCTCTCTTCATGATGAAAGAACTTGCTGGTAGCAAAGTAAGGTCACCAGGATGTGCACGAGTAGATGTGACAGTATGTGCAAAGACTGTGTGTTCTCCATCAGTTTTCTCTGGTCTTAGTGGTTTGTGCATGTGAGGAAGGTTTTGCTCAGTATGGATAACAGAGATCTTGGTCTGGTTTGATCAGTTCAGTTTACACTGGCAGTTCTATTAAGCAGTGGTAATCACACTTTGAAATCTTCCATCTTTTGTGGGTTGTCTTGGATCAGTCTTAGAAGGGTGAAAAGGCTGACTTGACCTCTTGGAATGTAACATCTAGGTTTATAGCACTTCTCTGCATGCTTAGCAATGCTGCTTTTGATTTATTAGCCGTAGTTCACCCAGATCAGCAAAAATCCATCCATTTTCCCCAGTGATTAATACAGCCAACCAGGTACAGTCTCCCCAAGGTCCTGATGACTAACTGGGTAGAGGGCAGGCTATTCTGCTGAGGAAGTCAGTTTGACTGTCATCTTTTTATATGATGTCTGATAAATTTGTCTCATAAAGGTGTGGTAACTCTTTGCCAGTAGTGCTGCTCCCTCCCAGGAGATGTGTACAAGGCAGGCATTCTTTATGGATCCCTGCAGGTTTTTTTCTAAAAGCTTGTTGCTGCTCTTGCACATCTGTACTTAGCATTGTTTTACTGCATAGGGAAGTAGATTTTTAATAGTTGAATTCACTAAAATAAGCTGCCTTTCCCTGGCCAGAAAGAATCCTTTACACTGGTTTATTTATGGTCTTATTTCTCTTTACCTTCCACCCTGTGAAAGAGTGTACCAAACAGTGATCTGTATTCCTGGAGGTAGTTTTTTGTATGCATAGCTGGGGGAAGCAAAGTGATTTGCTGAGTGTGACACCCTGTCGTGGTTTGCAGTAGGCTGGGACTGTTGGCATTAGTGAGTTCAGACCTGTGTAAAGCTTTTCAAACAGCCATGACACTGTAGTCAGGGTAGGTGGCGCAGTGGTGCCTGCAGGGATAAGCAGATTTTGCAGCAGCTCATGCCCTCTTGTGTCCAAAAATAAAACCGCTTGCTCCTGCTCAGGGCCCGGTGTCACACCAGCAAAACAGCTTGTCTTTTATTGGCCCATTGCATTGGTGCTCTTCAAGGCTTGCTGCAAGTCAAATGCAGCTGTGCTGTGAAAGTGCCTTCATTTACTGGTGTCAGCTGGTTACCAGTATAATAATTCGTAGCACTATTGAAGCCAGTACAAGTCACTGAGCTTGAAAGCCTCTCTAGATGAAGGGAGTTCTGCTGGATCTTGTCATTTGTTGATTTTCCCATTCTTTTCTTTCTCAGGTCGAGCGTCCTCCCTCTCCCTTCTCCGTAGCTCCCCAGGCCACCCTTCCTCCCGTGCCACCCCGGCTGGATCTTCTGCAGCAGCGAGTGTCCAATCCTCCTGGGGCTTCCAGTCCTGGCACCACTTCAAAGGTGAAACACACTCTCTGCCCTTTCAGCTATGATTTTGGTGGGGCAGGTGGGAAGAAGAGCATTCTGGTGAACCCTACATGTTCTCTGTGACATCCCTAAGTACTGTCACATCATATAGAAATAACCCACAATTGAATCATCTTTTTAAATGATGAGTATCCTCTCTTTGGAATCCAATCTAATGCTGCTGTAAGCTTTTTGGTCTTCAAGAAAAATAATCCTGTGTGTTGAATGCCTAGCTGTAGCTGTCTGTAGTTACTGTGTTACCTCTGCAAGCCTGTAGAGAAGCTGCCTCTAGAGGGTTAACTTGTGGAGATGTGGAGAATTATCTCCACATTCTTCAAGATAAATTCTTGTAAAAACCAAAACTCACCCTTCTGCCCCCCACCTTTTTTTTTTCATGTTTTGTGGCTGGGCTGCCTTTGTTAAGCAATGCTTTACATTCTTCTGCCTTCCAGGCTGCACCTGGTACTCTTCACAAGGATAAACCTCTGCCCATCCCACCCACGCTCCGAGACCTCCCGCCGCCGCCGCCCCCGGACAGACCGCATTCCATGGGGACCGAAGGTCGGCCTCAGAGGCGTCCCCTGCCCTGCACACCAGGAGACTGTCCTGCCAGAGACAAACCACCTCCAGTGCCCTCCACCCGCCAGGCAGATCTGTGGCCAGCCAGGCCCATTCCAAAAGCCCCATCTGTAGCTCTCAGCCCTGGTGATCCTTGGGCTGGGAGAGAACTGTCCAACAGGCACTCGCTTCCCTTTTCCTTGCCCTCTCAGGTGGACTCCAGGGCTGAGAGCCATCGGCTTGGCAGCACGCTCAGCCTAGACAACCCAGTGGTGAGTAGGCCTGTTGGAGGTGAAGGTGATCTGTGAGGAATTAAGGCTTTCTAAGGTGTCAGTGAATTCTTTGGAATAAATGAAGATGCTTCGTTCCCACAGAGGATGTTTAATGACTGGCTGACAGCTTTGCAACTACACTGGTATATGTGTATATATATGTATATGTACATATATATATATATTCTGACTCTTGGTTTGGAATTTTTTTCTTTCAGAGCTTGAACAGTGGTCCACCTACAACCACAGAGTGTGAACACCCCAAAATTAAACCCTCCTCGTCTGCCAATGCGATCTACTCCTTAGCTGCCAGGTCTGTTGTTTGCTAGCAAAAAGTGCTTTTTTTTAACTTACAGAATGGCAGTTGTAGGGCTCTCTCCATGCTGGTGCCAGGGACAGAATTTGACACAACTCTGTCAGCCTTAGTTTCAATCTCTGACAGATTCAAAGTACACAATCGAGAGAAAGCAGATTAACTCAGCATCCCAAAAATCTGTAGTTACCCGGCAATAAACAGGCTGCAGTTGCCATTAGCTCTTTTATGAATTCACTTCCAGGTTGGTCTTTAGGTGAAGTCTAGGTGATGTATAACATGTATGATATTGTCAGCTTCCTTCTGCACAGTGATGTTATGCCAGTGTGACCTTGCAGCTGGGCTGCTGAGAATCCTGAAAGCCAGGTTATGTTTTAGGCTGAATCACTGTAAGATGACTGCTACTTCTGCTGTGGATTTGAAAGGCCACTTTGATATTAATTAGATTTGGCTTCAATGTTTTTCTAGTGCTTATATCTTGTTTCTTCTGCCTCCAGACCACTGCCTGTACCAAAACTGCCTCCTGGGGAGCAGTCTGAAAGCGATGAGGACACTGAATACATGTCACCATCCTCTCTGCCTGTGGTGCCTCCAGGTCCTGCTGTACAAAAATCAGAGATCAAAATGCCTTTGGAAATGACTCAGAGTTTACGGTGAGATTCTGTTTGTACGTGCTGGGCTTCCTCCTCCCAGCTCTGGGAAGGCATTTTTGTTTACTAGGGTGGAGATTTTGCTTGCTTGGTTTGCTGAGTTCCCCCAGTGATATTCACCAGATCTAGACTAACACAGCTCACTGAAAATGAAATGTGGCTCCTGCTCTTTTGCAGAATCCGTACATAGTATTGAAGGAGTCAGCCACTCCTCCCTCTTTCTGCCAGTAACCTTTTGAAATCAGCAGCAACTGAGATTCAAAGTCCTGTTAAAAGGTTGTGTTCTGGTGGTATCAATTAAACTCTTTTAAGCTGATATGTTATATTGCAATAGACATTACTAGAGCATTTTCTGGAGCAAATACTCTCCCAGAACAGTGGTGGTTTCACTTTGAAGCAGGGATCTGTGCAGGATCTCAGTCACAGAGAGGTGGTGGTGGTGGCTGAGCACTCTCACTTGGCTGAAGGGAGATGTGTGTTCTCTCCTGCAGAGGTTTAGACTGCGACCAGCAGACGGATGGCTGTATGTATGAAGCAATGTACAACATTCACTCCCAAGCAGCACCCTCTGCTTTCGAGGCTGTCAACACTTCTGGTGAGTGGGTGTGCTAAAATAAACCTGGGAAAGTGGGGTACAGTGAATTGGTCCCAGTCCCAGTTGGAACAGCGTTTTAGGCTAAATGAAGTGTTACTGCTTTCACTGTTAAAATAGCTAGGATGTGTGTGGAAGCATCTAATATCACCTTCTGGAAAGAGTTTTCACTGATTGTTGGGTTTTGGCAGCAAAACCTTAGTTCTGGTCCTGTCAGTGTTTGTGGACCACAAGGGGACAGAGTCTGCCTTGAGAGACAGAGGCTCTGTTCAGTCCCAGAGCTCAGAATGTGCCTGTTGTTTTAGATGAAGGGGATCTGGCAGCAGCCACTGCCAGCAACGGCCCTGAAGAGTCAGAAAATGAGGAAGATGGCTATGATATCCCCAAACCACCGCTCCCGGTTGCCATCGCTCGTCGCACACTGTCTGATATCTCCAATGCCACGTCTGCCTTCAGCCGAATGTCTTTGGAAAATGACCCAGTCACAGGTCAGAGAACACTCGTGCTCTTCATGGTGTAGTGGGTACTGATGGCTTGCTGTGCATGGAACAGCACTAAAGAACTGCTTATCACTGTTCCAAGTGAAAGGTGACATGGCTGGCATTGCACTGCTTGTCTGGCTCGGTCTCGTGTTGCCAGCAGATGGCATGAGTGTACCGCTTGGTGCTGTCAGTTCCTTTGAGCAGGGACCTGGTGGCTCTGCAGGGTCAGCTTTTTGTCCCTGGGGAGCAGAGGACATCTTGTCCTTCTGGCTGCAAGGCACATTCTCAGGCATATTCTCCAAGGAAAAAAGTAAAGCCTGGTCTGTCCAAGAGCCTTTCTGAATAATGTTTGACTTATTCCCTACAACTGCCCAGCAGCTCTGAAGGAAGCTCTGGAACTCTTCCTGTTGGCGGGCCTTCAGCTTCTCGGAACACCCTGATGATCTGCCAGGAGGAGTGAGTTTTTTGGTCCTTCTGGAGGTAGATGGGAGGCAGAGCCTCCTGTACCCAGGACCACTTGCTCCAGTGAGTCTTCTGTTCACCTCCTTCACCGCTTCCCCTTCTCTGAGCTTGCCCTTCTTCAGCACAAAGTTTCCTAGTGTAGAGAAGTTCATCAGCAGTGGAAGTGCTGATTGTTACTGCTCTGGGAAGCACATGTGGGTTTTTGACACACTGGGTATTGGCTACTGCTGCAGCCTGGTGTTAAGCAAGCCTGGCTAGTATGGGTTACATTTTAGCAGATTTATGTTCTCATGCATTGTGCCCTACAGTTTAATTTCTTAATCATTTACCACAAAAGCTGTGCTAGCAGCTGCCCTTTCAAATTGACCCATGGTCTCTGAAATGTGATCCAGTTCAAGCTGAAACAGCTATTTCAGAAGACATTTTGGGGGAGAGAAGTGGGTAGTGCATTCTCAAATATACAAAAAGCTTTTGATGTGTAAGAAGCTTGTACTTGGAAGATCAGGGAGTGGAACTGCATTGTGGTTGGTGAGGAAGCTTCAGTGAATTTGTTTCCTGAAGAGCCTTCTCTATCTCAATGCTTTCAGTACAGGTTTTTCAGAAAGGCTCCACAGTGGCTGCTTCTCTTCTGACCAGTGCTGCAAATCCTCTTCAAAAGGGATTGTTTGAACATTCTCAGTCTTATGGATTTGTCTGTTGTACACCAGTTCTACCACTAGAAAACTCTATCTTGAGGAGTTTCTCCAGAGGACAAATAAAACTTTCTTTGAGGTGATGTCAGATATTCACGCAGAGAAGTTTCCTGTGATTTGCAAAGTAGGAAAAAATGCTTTCTGCAGGAGGCTAGAACTCCAAAAATACCAGCTGTTGGATTAACACGTTAATCCAAAATTTCTCCATAGCCATTTTTTTGCACACTAGAGGGGAAGCTGAACTAATCCTCCCTGGGTGGAAAAAGCGCCGTAGCGTCCAGTGGCGTGTTTCTAAGTGCCATTTATCAGTCTCATGTCACTCGTGCTTTGTTCCAAGCAAGAACCAGATGTCCTTTTTTTTTGAAGTAATGCATTTGTTTGTCCTTCCAGGTTTTTCAGATGGCTCTCAAGTTCCAGAGAGGCCGCCAAAGCCGCTGCCACGGAGGATAAATTCCGAGCGGAAAGCAGGGAGCTGCCAAGCGGGCGGAGCCAGCAGCGGGGCCAGTGCATCCCTGCAGCTCTCCAGTGAGATTGAGAATCTAATGAGCCAAGGCTACTCATATCAGGACATCCAGAAAGCACTGGTCATTGCACATAACAATATTGAAATGGCCAAGAATATTCTCCGAGAGTTTGTTTCCATTTCCTCCCCAGCGCACGTGGCCACATAGCACATCACCTCCACACCTACAGCTCCTGTGGACCAACTGCCTGGGCGGCCGTAGCCCAGCTGCACACCAAAGGGGAAGGGGGTTCCTTTAGAGACTTCGTGCTGAGGTCAGTCCTGCCTCTTAAAGAGAATCAGTTGTCAGGTTTTTGTGGTTCCAGATTTCAAAGCAGTGGGGTGGAATGGAGCGGAGTGGTGTTTTATACAGTGTGTGTCTTGGAGTCCTTTACCCCTACCTCTTGTTTGAGAGAACAGATTTCCTTCCAGGGTGTTGGTAGAGAAAGGTATCACAAGGGATCCCCGAGCTGATGCCCTGGAGGCTGGGGGGAGTGTTTTGTGCTGTGAATTCTAAGTGAATGCTCTGAGAAACAAAGTCTCGAGGTCGATGTGGTGTGTCCTGTGGTTCATGGTACTCGGTTTGGATCTGTTCGCTGCTGTGTGTCTGGCTCAGGCTTTTTGGAGCAGCTGGGAGGTCACTTTCTGCTGGGAATAAATAGGAGGCCTTGGAAGAATCTTTTGATTGCTTCCTGTTTGCCATGGTGTTTCCCTCTTGCCTGTAATGATAGCATTTATTGCTTATGGTTCCAGTCCTCCCTTTTTGCCTGGAGGTGGCACGACAAGCTTCTGTCAGGCGTTTGGGTCTTGGCAGTGCTGGGAGTTGGATTCCTCTCCTGTGTGTGAGGGCAGCACTGGCAACACCAGATTCCAGGCAGCAAGACGTGCTGAAAGTTCTGCGTGTTTTTGAGGGGTGGGAGAGGTTGGGAAGAATTTGAGTGGAGAGAGCAAAGAACTGGCTGCTGCTTCTCCTTTTTTTTTTTAGCCTGGAGCATTTTGTGCTTCAATGCTCAGACTTGATTGTGGCCCTGCTGGGCTCGAGCAGCCGTCCCTGGACACTCCCACGTGCTCTTTCTCTAGGAATGTTGCACCTGGTAAATAATGATGTGTTATTTATCTGTAATTGCATGGTGGCTGTCGCAGACTAGTGGCCTTCACCCACATTCCATCATCTCCTCCCGAGAGCTTTTGCAGGAGCCAGCTGTCGTCGTGCCAGGCTGTTTTGTGGAATTGGTAGGTGCAGCTGATGTGTTCGTTGGTATCTTACCTGCTTTGCAGTCAAAGAAATGCAGCAGTTCTCTGCATGGCTATCAAAACAGCATTGGGGGTTCTTCTTGCCATTTCCATTCCTCTGAAGTATTGCCAGAGCTTGTGTTAAAACAGGTCTGGGAAACTTTATTTGTAAAACGATCACACGGCTTTAAAAGTCAGTGCTCAGCAGTTCCTTTGAAATAAACTTGACTTGCATCCTCAGCTACTTAACTCTGTTTTCAGATATGCTTGATGTGAGGAAAGCTTTTGGTTCCTTTTGAGCAGATTTCAATCAAGCAGGGATGCAGAGCTCACAGCCTGGCTGATGAGCCAGTGCTCTGTGTGCACAGCGAGGCTGGGAGCCTTTGGGGGCCTGGCTGCCATTGTTATTGCCATCTCTCTCAGGGCAGCAGCAGTCACAAGGCAAAGGGTTGCAGCTGGAAATATTGGTGGAGTGGTGATGACAGTTGGATGCAGTTTTAGCCTCTTAAAGAATCAAGTAGCTGGGCCCATATGTCAGAGATGTCTTGCAATTGGCAGAGAGGACTTAACAAGTATTAGCAAAGGGAGCTAAACATGAAATGTTTGTTTTAGGTAGAGTGTAGGTTTCTCCCTAGATCTACAGCTCTATAAACTGATGCAGCGGGCTCCAGGCAGTTCAGAAGCATCAGCTGTCTCTCTTTACTCCTCTTCTTTCTGCAGTAAAGTTCTCTGAAGCTGTAAGGAGATCTGGGCCAGGGCCTTGCAAATGCAGCACCCAGATGAGCTTTCTGTGGGTGGGCATGGTGCTCTGCAGGGTGCAGAGGGAGGTCAGAGAGCCTTGCTGGAGCTGGTGAGCTGCAGAGGAGGTGATGTCAGTGCACATTGCACTTGGGGAAGAAGAGCTGTTCTTGTTCCTCTGCCCACACGTGCCACAGGCAGCGGTGACCCAGTCCTGCTCTCTGTGGGTGAAATGCTCTGCCAGTGACACGTGGCAGCCTGGGTCAGTGGGAAGCCCAGCACCCGTGGTGCTGAGGCAGGAGGGTGAACAGCTCTGGTTGCTCTCAGCAGATCTGCATGTTACACTCGTGAGCCTGAGTTATTTCCTGGAGAGCTAAGTAAAAACCCTTTTGTGAGGGAGCACTGTGGTTTTATTTCCTTCTTTTTTTGTATTCTCTCCAGTGCTGCCACTAGCTCCCTGTTGGGTTTGGAGCCACTTTGTTTCTGACTTGCTGTGTAAACTCGCTGCAAGTGTGTTCAAGTGTGGCGTGGGACTCTTGCCGCTGCCAAAGCTGCCTAAGAGCCAAGTCCAGCCAGCTAGAAAGCCTTAACTCTTGTCTTGCACAGTGTGTGTGATCAGAATAGTGATGCTCTGTCCCATCCAAGTCCTTTATTACTGGCTTGTTGTAATGTTCAATGAAATCATGCCTAGCAGAGCTGTTACAGGCCTGGCTTGGGCGTTTGTGTGCCAAGGCGTTCCTGTGGGTATTGTTCCAAGTGTTAGAGATTAGAGAGAGCAATCTTTGTGGCATGTATCACTGATTTTTCTGCATGTGTCCTTTCTATGCACTGTTTATGTTTCAGACTGATTGAAGAAATGTGAGTCTTGGCTTTTCTTCCTTAGACTTGTTTGCTAGTACCACTGAAGTGCTGCAGAGTGCTGACCATGGCTTATGGCTGTGCTCTGTGAACTCAGTCCAAGCACTGTACAGTGTGGGTTTTTTTCTTGTTCTTTCAGAAAGGTGAGCCTAAGATTGATTTCTCTTTTTTATTTCCCCCCCCCCCCCTTTCACCTCCTTGATCTTTATTCTTACGAAGTTAACTTTATGATGCTACTTTGAAACAAACACCCAGATGTCTAGTGCCTTTCTTAAGGGAATGCTGCATGGCCAGGCTGGAGCTGAGTATCCACCCCTCTGGGAAAAGTGAAGACAAGCTGTAAAGATGCCTTTGAGCCTGAGAGTGCTTGGAAAGGGGCGAAAAGAAAGGGCAAGATGGGCAGTTGGCACTTGAACTACGCCACTGTGTTTTGTAGCATTTCAACTGCGGAGGTTTCTTGCTTTACCTGTTACTAACAGTGACTTGGCTGGTGCTGTACTAAGCTTGGTGTGAAGACAGAATTGTAGGACAGGATTAGTTTGGCTTGTAAGAAAATAGGAGTTCTGCTCATGAAAAATGCTGGGTTTCCTCTTACCTATCAACCCTGGGCACAAAGCAAGGAGCAAACACTTCGGAGCCAGTGTCTCTGCCCTTACCTGGGGGAGCCCAGCAGTGTGGTGAGTGCTGACCTGACTGGAGCTAACCCTGAGGCAGGGGCATGGCTGTAAACGTGTTTTATTGAGTTGAGCAAGAAAAAAAAAGGCAACTCCCAGGGCACTTCCTTACAGGTGCCACTTTAAAAATGAGTGGTGGATAAGGCCAACTTATTTTTAAAGTTCCGAAGAGAAAACTTTCCTGGAATTCCCAGTGGGGGAGGAAGAGTTGGTTCTTTCTCTTGAATGATAAATTTGTATAATATCAGTGTTAAAAAAAAAAAAAAGTTGAGATTTTTCACGAGATATTTTAAAAAGAACAAAGTATAATAGTGTCATTAATATAAGAAATAGCAGTATTTAATCCTTTCAGATCTGTAAAGAAGAAGGCGAAACAGAAGGTAAATATTCTTACAGAGTAGCTGAGCTTTAAGGTTCACTCGGTTTAAAGCCCTCGTTTTGTTGGCAAACGCATTGTTCAATGTTTAGAGGTTCTACTAATGTTATTTATTAATTGTTTCCATTCTTGTACGCTGCCCACTAAGAGCTTCTCCGTTTGGGATTTCAGTCAGTTAAAAAAAAAAAACAAAAAACAAAACAAAAACCCCAGAAAACGAAACAAAGTTTTATTTTTCAATAAAATTTTCCTTTGTTGTAGCATTATCGTCTGTGTTGGGTTGGTTTCTGTGGGGCCTGGAGGGAGAAAACCCTCAAGGGAGGGCAAGGGAACCCCTCAAAGACATCACTGGGGGGGTCAAATCAGAGTCCCACGGTCGAGACGTGCGCTTGCTCTCCTGCATCTCTTGCAGGCTGTGATTTATTTGTGCTTATTTTAATTATTGCCACATTTAGCTGTCGAATTCTAAGTCTTATCATGGATGTCAACAAAGAAAGGGCAGGGGAGATTTACACAAGGTTGATACTGAGAAGTCTATTTATAGAGCAGATTAAAAAAGACTAGAATAATAGATAATATATATTATATTTTATAGTATATATTAGTATGTATTCATATGTATGAATAGAAAAAGTATATATATATAGTATATATTATATTTCATAGTATGTATTAGTATGTATGCATATATATGAATATAAAAGTATATAGTATATATTATATTTTATACTATAAGTATATATGCATATATATGAATATTAAAAGTATATATATTCTGTATAATATAGTAGTATATACTCATATATATGAATATTAAAGTATATACAGTATATATATTTTATAGTATATATTAGTATATATTCATATATATGAATATAAACAGTATATACAGAATATATTTATAAATAACCTCTAATAATTTGTGTAATGACATATAATAATTAGTATAAAATAATATAATATGATGTAATACAATATAATGTAACATAAAACATAAATTCTGTATTTTATATGTAATATAATCTAATCTATACTTCTCTCAGAGGAGTCTAATGGACTCAGCAGCATCAGTTGGGGTCTGGTAGAACCTGACATGTCCAAAAGACTTATAATTAGTGCCGAGCATTTCTTTAATTATATATTACACAGTTCTAGAATGGAATTGTAGTGACACATAAGGGCTGTATAACAAATCCACGTGGCCAATGGAACACAGGTCTAGCAGTGTGGTGGGCTGATGGGTGCTGGACAACCTGTGAGAGGCTGGTGGAGCCCAACACACCCTTGTGAGACACCTCCAGTCTGAGATACTGGGGGAGAGTGGAGAGCTGAGAGCATCCAGCAGGTCCTGGGCTCCACTCCACTTCTCCAGAGCCTGGGGAGCCATACATGAACTCTACACCCCAAGGAGGACGTGGTCACCCGCTGCACCTCCCCACAGGACACTTGGGGGGACACTGATGGTCCTTGGGGTCAAATGACCACACAGAGGGCACATGGGGCAAGGGAACCCCTCAGCGACATCGCGGGGGGGGGGGGGGGTGTCAGACCACTTTAATTGGGGTCAAATGAAGACAAAGGGGGTTCTAGAGATCAAGTGAACCCCTCAAAACATTCCTGTGAGGTCAAATGAGGTTAATTGGGGTCAAATGAGGACAAAGGGGTTACTAGAGGTCAAGTGACACCCCCCCCCCCACACACACCCCCATACACACCCACACACCCACCCCCAGAAAAAAAAAAAAGTTCTTTGGGGTCAAATGAGGACATGGGGGGGGGGGGGGGCAACTGAAGTTAATTGGGGTCAAATGAGGTTAATTGGGGTCAAATGAGGACACGGGAGGGGTTACTAGAGGTCAAGTGTACCCCCAAAAAAAACCCTTCCTGTAGGGTCAACTGAGGTTAATTGGGGGGTCAAATGAGGACAAGGGGTTACTAGAGGTCAAATGAACCCCAAAAAACATTCTTTTGGGGTCAAATGAGGACACGGGGTCATCTGAGGTTAATTGGGGTCAACTGAGGACATGGGGGTTACTTGAGGTCAAATGAACCCCTCAAAGCCATCACTGTGGGGTCAGATGAGATTTTTATGGTCAAATGAGGCCATGGGGAGTCAAAGGATGAGAAGAGGGCCTTAAATAACATGAGCTAGGGTCAGATGAAGGGTTGGAGGGGTTTTAATGTCCTCAAGCACCAGCCCTCTCGTTCAAGGCCTCAGAGGAGGCCCATGGGTTCCCCAGCAGAGTTGGATTTATTTATTAGTGGGTGATTAGTGTCTGCAACAACTAGTAACAATTCTAGTCTGGTATTGTGACTAACAATGAGTAATTATTAATATCTCCCAAAGCTACTCATGGAGTTATTCATTAAGGTGATCTGTATCCTCTGCCTGAGGTGGTTTTAGCAGTAGGAGTGGGGACAGTAGCTTTCACTAACAGCTAATCCTGGTTATTGATTAGATTACACCAGAATATCACAGCTATTACTAACAGTTACTAATAGTAACCCCCATTTTTAGAATGTATTCTATTAAAACAATGCCCTATTAGTAAATTCTTAGCATCTACAGCAGCAAGTAGCAAGTTTTATTATAGATTTCAATAACAGAACTATTAATTACTTGAGTAGGCAGTAATACAACTAGCTATTTCCATCCATAAAGTATCTATTAGAATCTAAGAGTTATCTATGAGCCATAGTTGGTCCTAAAATTATCTATCAGAATTTATTGGAATGTGGGTGTAGATTTATTAATATCCACAATAACTGGCTTATCTCATTGATCTCATAACCTATGAGAATCTTTTAGGAGCATTACCTATTTATACCTGTATTAGTATTAATTGCAATTATCTCTTAAAAGCTATTAATGATTAGCATCTAACAAATTAACTACCTAGTGGCATTTAGCATTTCCAGTAGCTATTAATAAAATTATCAATTAAAATGTGTTAGAATATACCAATAATAATTATCTATTAGGATCTAGAGTAGTATAGGAACAACAGTTATCATCTATTATAATTATTTAAGGGGAAAAGCCATTAATACCTGTGAGTACTTACAGTAGCTATCAATCAACATAAATATCTACTGCAGTGCCTTGCTATCTATTAGTGATACTTATCTATGAGTAGTATATCTCTATTAGCTATTCATTCAACTATCTAATAGATTCCACTGTTGGGATGTAGTAAATGCTATTGACCGTGTTATATTTTCATATCTACCATCACTAGTAATGTAATTATATATATTACAACCTAATACTATGATTAGCTATTAGAATATGTTAGTAGCTTTATTAGTAGTGGTAGTTTTTAGTGTCTGTATTAGCTGTTAATGCAATTACCTACTGGAATCTGTAGACTTACCTGTTACAAGCTCTAAAGGTGTTATCTGGTAGAACCTCAACTAAATGGCTAATAGGTTAGCCATTACCTACTGTTATCTCTTAGTATTTGCTATCAGACTTGTGCACTACATGTTAACAGCATCACTTACCAGTGAAAAGAATGAATTTTCCTTCTCCAGCCGTGGGGCAAGGGCAAGTTAAGCCAGCTCTGTTCTGCTGGCTCCATCCAGGGCTGTGTCTGACCAAAGCTGTTGTGCTGTGCTGGGGATGCTGAGTGAGACCCCAGTGACCTTCAAGCTGATTTAAATCCATTTCCTAGGTGAAATCCCACTGTTGTGGAAGCAAACCTAAAGCTGGGAGTGTGCATGGTGCCACCCTCCCCTTGGTAACCTGCTCCTGGGGAAAGGAGCCTGGAAATAGAGCAGGGATGGAGGAGAGATGCTGCCCTGACCAGCCCAGTGGGGCTGCTGCTAGCAGGAACCAACTCAGAACCCAGCTTTGAACTTGGTACTTTATTTTCACATATATATATAAAACCAAAAAAAAAAAAACACCCCTCGCGAGTATCAGACAAAACTTATGGAAATTTACACACAACCCAACAAAAATATATATAAACCAAAGCTTTTGTTTGGACAACACTTATAGCTCACCGCTCGTTAAGGCGCCGGCTGCTGCACAGCTCCCTGCTCCTGGCAGAGGATGCTGGGGGTGCACGAGGGGACATCTCTCTTGTCACCCAGGGCTGGGGGGAGGCAGGCTGTGGACAGCATAGCAGTGAGAGTACGTGGTGCAGAGGAAGGAGGAGCTGCAGGGGGCTGATCCCTGGAGGCAGAGCCGTGTTTGCAGGCGGAGGGCTGGGACAAGGCCAGGGCAGTGGAACTGAAAGGCAAGCTGCTTGCCCATGTCCCCTCTCCACCACCCAGCTGCTGCAGCACCAGAGGTGCTACTGAAACACAGAGATAAACCAGTTTCACCTGGGTCTGGTGATTGTGGAGCACAAAAAGAAACCCTGAGACATCACTGACTGGCCCTAGCCTAATATTCCTTAATATTTAAATTTCAGGGGAGGCTCTGGGACCTGCTGTTGCCAGCAGCTGTGCAGCCCCCCTCAAACCAATTCCCTGGGGAGTGAGAAAAGGGAAGCCCTCCCCTGCCTGCATCAACAAGGCTACATTACAAACCAGAGAACCTCAGCCCTTGGTCTGGCACGTGCCCGAGAGATGGGCACCCCTCTCCTTGCTCTGCCAGCTACTCGCCTCCCCTGGGATCACAGCTCCCCATCGTGGAGCTCCCTACCTGCACAGCACTGCCAGGACACACTGGGCTCAACCAACAGGACAACAGTTTGAAAAGGAAAAGCAAAGCACTACAACCTCCCCAGCAGCTGGCAAACGCTGCTCTACCACCCCACGTCCACTCTTCGCTCGTCTAACCTGCACACCGCTCGGTGAGGTGCCTGGGACAGCCCCCAAGCCAACCACCACCAGCTTTCCTCAGCGAGTTTGGGGTAAAAAAACACATCAAAACCTTCCCACGTACGTACAGATTTCCTGAAAAAAGCCTCAGATCCTTCCACCAGGGAGCTTAACGGGGTATACTTCTTTCTAATATTGCTCTTGGCTTCTCTGCAGTAGTAAGCAAGTCCAGCTTTGCTGCTGCTAGGTCCATAACCTGCAAGCCCACGGTTGAGGTCACGGATGGGTGAGTTGGGGGTGTCCCCCGCGTGCTGGGGCGCAGCAATCGTCTCTGGCCGTGCTCCCCAGGTACTGGAGCAGGGGTGGGACAAGGCAATCGAAGAGCAGGAAAGGTTTGAAGGAAGAAAGCACTTAGTAGATTCCCTCTCTAGTTTCTCAGATCGATGTATTTCTCGCTCTTCAGTCCACCGAAACAGAAAGAGGGGAGGGGGGGGAGATAAAAAGCAGTTAGGGATGAATGTGAAACCAGGTTTACTGCAGGAATGTGATGGGGGAGCTGCTGGCCTGGGCCACCCAGCGGTGGCTGAGCTTCCCCAGGGCAAAGGGCAAGCTCCAGTTATGCAGGCAGTGGGACCAGGGTGGGGTTATCTCCTGTCCTAAGGCAAATAAAACCACATCAGGCTCAGGTCGTGCCTCCTGCAGCCCCACAGGGACACACACACATGGCCAGCCCTGCCTTAGCACGGTGACAGACCAGCACTGACACTGGGAATAGCTGCTCCAGCCCCAGGGGCTCTCGACCCCAGGGGAGAGGTAAGCACACAGCCCAGGAGATTCATCTCAACCTGCTCTGGCATCTCTGTGCCCGTTCCTGCAGCCTCTGACTCCTGGCCAGAGATGTTTATGTGGTTCCTCTCCCCGAGGGAGGGGAGCATGGAAGGAGGCAGTGCCAAGCAGCGCAGCGTGCCCCCAGGGGCTGGCACGGAGCAAAGCTGCACATGTGCTGGGGAGGGAGCTCCTACATCCTCGGAACAGAGCCCCGTGGCTCCGTCACCTCCCCTCCCTCCCGCGGGAGCGCTGATGGCGGGTGATGGAGGCCCATGCAGGGTGGGGAGCGCTGGGAGAGGAGCAAAGCGTTACCTCGAGGGACCCCATCCGCTGCTCAGCCCGGGAGCAGCCGTCCCACGCCCGGTCCTACCTGGTCAGCAGCCGGCCTCTTCTCGCCGTTGGCGCCCTGCAGGAGCCCCGCCTCTTCGGGAAGTTTATCTGACTTAACTTCAACTACATTCTTGTCTTTACGGGCCTCTGGCTTTGTGCTAGGGGGAGGGAGGTGACAATTTTGAGACATGTTTGTGATACCAACGAGGGCACGTGGCCAGCTCCATCGCAGGAGATGCTCTGGAGTGGGGCTGGGGCAGAGGGAGGCCAGGGGTGAAAGAGGCTCCAGCTCAGGGGAAGCTTTGGGCTGCCCAGCCCCTCCCTGGGGAGGGGATCCCTTGGCTGCTCTATCGCTCTGCTCTCCTCCTCATCTCCTCCCTGCACGGACAGGGCGAGCAGTGGGAAGCTGGAAGCGCTGCGGAGCCCCCAGCGCGGTGCCCCCCGAGGCTGCCCCATCGCCTCCCAGCGCGCTGGGCTGGGAGCAGCCGGTGCAATGAGATGGGAAGCATGAATGCTGGCAAGCACCTCTGGCCCCAAGGGCTCCCTGGGAGGGCGGGTGGCAGTGCTTACATGTCCTGTTTCCCAGCGCGGCCACACGGGATCTTGCCTTTCTTGTGCAGGAAGTAGATGACAGAGCCCAGCACGGCCACCACGAGGATGCAGACGATGATGGCCACAATGATCACCCCTTTGCTCTCTGGTGTCTTTTGATCTGAATGCAACAGGAGAGAAAGCTGTTAATGCCTATCCCACCCCAAAGTGCTCCAGCTTCTACAATACTGCACCATCCTGGGGGCAAGGAAAAGACCCCTTCCCCCAAGAAAGCACCACGGGGACTCAGTTCCTGGTGCTTCTCCAGCTCCCTGCAGGATGCCAGTACAAAAACACCCTGTTAGGGCAGTTTCTGTAGGAACACCCTTTGCATTCTGCCCCTGCATGCTGTAGGAGGGCTTACAGGGTTTCCTGTAAGGGTTTCCCCTTACATCAGGCCATCCCTTTGCTTCCTTGCCCAGCAGCTTGGGCTGCAGGAAGCTGCACGTGATGGCCTTGCTGGGCTACAGGCTGAGGACAAGCAGGCAGCTGGCACACTGCTGCAGAAACAGGCAGGGACCGAGCCTCCGCTTCCCTCACGCTTCGACGGGGCAGAGGAGCAGCGACGGATGCGGCGCAAGAGCCAGCAGCTGAGGCTCCCTCCCCAGGCCAGAGGTGAGCGTGAGCCCCGTCACAGCACGCTCCTGGGCTGATGGACGCACACCCGTGGGGCACACTGACCTTTCCTGACGGACTCCACTGGGAGAGCAGGAAGAGAGGGAAAGAGAGAGCTCAGCCGTGCCACGGCAGCGCGGCGCACGCAGTGCCAGCACGAGAGGGACCCCCACCCCCTGGGTTCCCAGGGACCCCCCCTCACCCAGCAGCTGGATGTGCTTCTCGCTGACCCCCAGCTCGTTGGACACCCTGCACATGGCTCCTGCCCGCAGCAGGTCCCGGCTCACGCGCACCGTCAGGTTGCTGCCGACGTGCTGGTTCTCCACGTACTCGTGAGCCTGCGGGCGGGGAGGGGTTCAGTGCCCCGGGGGACGCGCAGCCCCTCGGGGAGGGCAGGGCCTGGAGCCAGCACCCTGCCCGGCTCTCACCGTGCCGTTGATGTTCCAGTGGACAGAGGGCCTGGGGAACGCGATGGCCTTGCAGGTCAGGGTCACCACCTCGTCCTGCCGCACGTACAGCGGGGAGCTGATGGCCACGATCCGCGGCTTCCCTGCGGGGAGGGCACAGGGAGCAGCCACAGGGCAGGGATCAGAGCCGTGCCCCACTCTGGCAGGGTGGCACACCCACACACGTCCCTGGTCGTACCCTGCACGGCCACGGCCACCTGCTTGCTCTGCTCCAGCCCCGGCACACTCGGTGCAGCCACTTTGCAGCTGAAGTTGCTGGAGGTCTCGAAGGTGAGGTTGCTCAGAAAGAGCTGGTTCCCATCTGCGACCTTCCTGCCCTGTTGGGAAGGGATCACCCCCAGCAGTGAGCCCCGAGCACCAGGTCCTGCTGCACCCAGCTCCCCAAGCTCTGTGGCTGTCCCAGGGGGGCTCAGGGGTCCCCCCTGCACACAGCGAGGGAACGTGCAAGGACACGACCTCTCTGCAGCACTGGCCAGGAGGTGAAGAGGGAGAGATGGACAATGCAGGTCCTGGCAATCCCACCCCTGGCCTCCCTCAGGAGAGGTGAAGCAAGCTCCTGGCTCTGCTCTCTTTGCTGCCAAGCCTGAGCATGACGACCCCGAACGCCTGCTCACCTTCTCATCCCTCCACTGGTAGTCCAAGGCCACGGGGCTGTGGGCATCACAGCTCAGTCTCACACTGTCCCCTTCCTGAAGGGTTGAGGATGGCTCCATCTTCACATGGACCCCTTCGATGTCTAGGAGAGGGATGGAGACCAGGGCAGGGTGAGCAGGAGGCACAGGGCACCCACCACGAGGTGTGTGGGGTCCCATCCCCCTGCCTTACAGTTCACAACGAGCTCCACATCCTTCTCCAGCTGCCTCATATCGTCCAAGTCCAGAGTCTGGCACCTGTACAAGCCACTGCTGCTCTTATTCACGTCATGCAGGTTCAGCACCCCACTGTTGGTGTCTGCCAGTGATGTCAGATCCTGCCAGCTGTTCTCCAGCTGCAGGCAGAGGCGAGAAAGCAGAGCCCTTAGCCCCACACAGGCACCCTCCATCCCAGCTGCTGCGCATCACTCTCCAGGGCCCTCCAGGCAGGGGACAAGGAGCAGCCAGGACACGAGGTGCCTGCCAAGGGAGAGGTGCCTGTGTCCCCTCCAGTCTCACCTCTCTCTTGTAGAAGCTGAAGACGGGTGCTGGGTTCCCATCAGCCTCACAGACCAGCTTCACATCATCCCCTTCCTTCACAAGCGCCGAGGACGGCAGGACCTGCAGGTTCACGTGCTCGGCGGGGTCTGGGGGAGGAGGGAGCAGCGGGTGGGTGCGGGGCCCAGCCCCACGGCGCCGGGCAGTGGGCGGTCCCCAGCCCCGGACTCACAGAAGACGGTGACGTTGACCCGGCGTGACTCCAGCGCCCGCCTGTGTCCCCGCAGCCAGTAGTGCACGGTGCAGTGGTAGCGGGAGGCGCGGTCCTCCCGCGTGACCTGGGCGAACAGGGTGCTGCTCACCGTGTACAGCCCGCTCGACTCGCGGGTCCGCGTGGACGGCATCTTCACCGCTGCAGGGGACACAGCCGCTGTTCCCAGAGGCAAGGAGGGCACCCTTGGGAGCACACGGCTCCTTTGGGTGGCCGTGGGCTGCTATCCTCATCATCTTGGGGACCACAAGCGCCCTGGCCCCTCTCCCGAGCAGGCAGGAGCAGCTCCCCATCCCCATGCAACTCACTCTTCTCATCCGGGTGCAGCTGCTCCCCATTCTTGTGCCACGTGATGTTGGGGGGTGGGAAGCTGTTCCTGCTCACGCACCGGGCAATCTGTGGCAGCAGAGAGAGCCTTGAGCACAGGGTGCCCCATGGAGAGAGGGAAGTGGGGAGCCTGGCACGGCTGGGAGCCTCCCCCTTGCCCATGTGGGGCCTCTCCTCACCTCTGGGATGTCACTGCTCTGCACAGAGATACCTCCTGAGTAGGCCACGATCTCAGGGGCCTCGGGGACCTCTGGAAAGACAAGCCACCCCACGTGTATTAGGAGGGATGGGACAGGATCCCCCCGCTGCCCTCCTGCCCCATCACTCACTGTAGACACGGAGCTCAGTGCTGTTCTCCCCCACGCCGTGGCTGCCCGCCCCGACCTGGCACACGAAGGTCCTGGCGTCCTGCATCGTCACCCTGCTGATGGAGAGGGCCTTGTCCTCCCCCAGCGACAGCCGCCCCTTGTAGTCCGTGTCCTCCTCCAGGACCTCATTGCCCATGATGTGGAACAGCTTCACCTGGGTGCTGCGGCTGATCTGCAAAGCGAGGGGCCGAGGCCGGGCTGATGGCTGCCACCCCAGCCCCCCGCCACCGCTCCCCCCGCGGGTCAGCACTCACGTAGGACCAGATGATGTACGCGTAGGAACCGTTCCCAGGGATGTAGAAACTGCACTCGATCCGGGCTGTGCCCCCGCTCTCCACTTCAACCACCGCCGGCATGGAGACCTCCAGCTTGCTGGCTGCAGCTGTGGGACAGAGCCCGTCAGGGGCTGGGAGCATGGCACGGGGACAACCAGCAGCTCCACAGCCCAGGGTGAGCAGATCACCTTGCAGCTGCCTTAATGTGAGCCCCAGGCAGCGCTGACCCCTTCAACCCAGAGCACACAACCGCTGCCCCTGGGTCGAGCACCCCAGTCCAGCACCCACCACGCCTTACTGGTCCCCAGGCACGGAGGTGCTGGGAGGTCAGCAGAGACAGGGGAAGGGGCTGGGTGCTGGAGCCTGAAGCTGGCAGCACAGAGGCTGGAGCCCTGACGTCAGCCTGCACAGCCCCCGCAGGGGCATGAATGAGGCGCTGTGTTCCTCCGCAGCGGGACGGGGCACGGGGGGCAGCAGCTCAGAAGGGGTGGCCCAGCCAGCTGTGGCTGCCTGCTGTTCCCTGTCCCCCTCCAAGGCAACAGGACCCATCAGGGAGGCAGAATGCCCCCAACCACCGTGGCTGTGACACAGCCAGGACCCCTTGGGTCACAGCACCCACCTCTGCAGCGTACCTGAGCCAAGCCCCTCATTGCTCCTCTGCTCCCTGCCCATAAATCAAACCCCACGCTGCCCACCCACAGCCGGGGTGGCACCAGGGACCTGCCCACCCCAGCATCCCACCTTCCCCCCCAGCAGTAATGGAGCTCCTGGCCACGCTCCAGAGCGGCAGGGGAAGGTAATGGCTATCGATCCAGGACAGGGAACAGAGCAGCTCCTTCCCCAGGGGCTGGGGGCAGAGCAGCCCAGCTGGGCACAGCAGAGACAAGTGCTGTGTCACAGCAAGGCTGGGGCTGCCATCGCCACCAGCGCTGCGGGTGCCAAAGCAAAGGGGGGGTCTGCACGCCCCAGGCTGGCACACAGCCCTGGAGGAGGGGACAGCTGTCTGTCCCCCAGCAACGGGGCCAGCTGGTTTGGCACCCACGGCCCAGCCCAGGTATGGGAGCTGGGGACAAGAGGCTGGAGGAAGCCAGCTGTGTCAACAGATAGCGCCGCTCGGTCACAGCCACCGAGCCTCACAAGTGAGGCAACTTCGAAGGGCAGCGCCGTGCCCACAAAATACCCTTTGTCTGGAGGGGGTGTGTGGTGGCACAGCCCCACAACGCAGCCAGGAGCCCTTCTGCCACAGCAAAGACCCTGGCTCAGAGGATGAGCCACCTGAGGACACCCCAACAGCCAGCTTCTGGCCCTGTCCCACCATCGGCACAGCACAGCTGGCACCAAGCACAGAGGGACGAGCAAAGCACCGCGCAGGAAAGGAGGTGCCAGAAAAACAGGTGAAAGCCCCTGAGATAAGCACACACCAGGCTCAGGAAACTGGACTGAGGGGACATAGGAAAAGATAACTTCGCACCGGAGGCACCAGCCCACCTGCACAGCCATGACCTGCACCCTCAGACTTGGGGTGCACCCCAGCTGCCCCCTCCTCTGAGCCCTGATGCTTCTGGGCTGCAGGCAGCCAGGTCAGGTTTTGCCCCCCATCATTTTTAGACCTTCAGCGTGGGCCCCAGGCAGAGTCACCCCGCTGGCCCGCTGACCCGCTCGGCATGAGAGCCCTCATCCAGCAGCCGAAACCATGAGCTCAGAGCTGGAGAATGGCTGGCATCTGGGGCTGGCATGAGGCACTCGTCCCTCCCACCCATCCACTGCCCTTGAGGAGGTGGACACGGGCACTGCAGCCCCCACTGTGCCTGGAACAACAGCTCACTGCTCCCCACCTTCTCCACAGCACCCAGGGACCCCACTAGCTGGGGGAAAAAAGGGCCCCCACAACCCTGGGGACACAAGGCTTCATCCTGCAGCTCCAAGACCCCACAGCCTGCCATGTGCATGGGCACAAGGACCCTGGCACAGCAGGCACTGGGGACACGGTGACCCCTTGTCCCCAGCACGGCTGCAGACACCGGTTCGGCGAGGACCCCTGGGCAGGGCTGGGGACCCACGGGCAGCCCAGTGACAGGGCTGAGCACGCCAAGCGCCTGGCAGGGCTCCAGCGGGAGACCTGGAGAGGCCGCCTGCAGCCAGCGAGCGGGGCAGGGAGGGGAGGAGAGCCCCCGTGCCTTTCCATCTGGCGGGCGGACAGCCGGCCAGCAGCCAGAGCTCCACGAGAACAAAGATTTGCTTTTAGAGCGGAGGAAGGGGGTGGGGAGTAGCACAGCCCCTCCGCCAGCCTCCTGCAGAGCCGAGGTGTGTGGGGAGCCGGCGAGGAGCCCCCCAGCACTGAGCCCCCCCGCAGAGGAGGGGCACCACAGGGGTCTGGAGCCACACGGGGGATGCCTGAGGTTTCCTCGGATTTCTGCTCCCCTCTCCAGGAAAGCAGCTGTGGCCACATCCCGCCTGCTCCCAGCACATGCACACACGCTGCCCTCCTTTGCCTTGGCAAGGCCACCCTTCTGCACAGCTCCCTGAGCCAGGGCTGTCCCAGGTCCCACGGGGCGAGAGCACCTGCACCCCTTCTTCCTCACAGGGAGGAACGAGGCGCAGAGTCCCAGCCCTGCGCCACCGCCGCCCCAGCCCTCGCTGTGCTGGGGATGAGGAGGGAGCCACGGCTCTGCTGCAGGGGGTACCGGCACCTTGCACCTCCAAACCAACCCCACCAGCCTGCCAGGACCCAGCCTTGGGTACCAAGAGAGGAAAGGCTCACACCCCCAGCCCCACAGACAGGTGACAACACCCACAGAGACCTCTCTATCAGCTGGCAGGGCAGAAGGGGCCAGGGTGGCACTGGCAGCTCCAGCGTGGGCTCAGCCCCTCACCCCAGCAGCACAGTGAGCCCCCCAGCCTGCCTGGGGGGGGCTTGGCCGTGCTCCCTCACCCTTCTGGGAAGCATCAAGCCTTTCGCTGCGCCTGGGCTCGCGAACACCCCGCCGCCGCCAAACCAATGAACTCCTCGCTCCGCACATGTGCTGGGTGAGGAAGGGGATCCCAGCACTGCTCGGGGGGGGGGGGTGGTGGGAGCAGCCCACTTTTGGCTCCCAGCTCTCCCACCGAGCCAACAGCTTGGCCAGAACAGGCTTCCCCAGCGCCGGGGCCACCTCCGCAGCACGGCCGGGCCAGGGCAAGGCGAGAAGGCGTCAAGGAGCAGGCAGAGCACCAGGACTGCTCCCTGACCCCCGGCCAGGGGGGAGCGTGCTGGGGGGAGCAGGGCAGGGCAGGAAACACAGCTTCCCCCCCCGAGGGTGAAAATGGACTGGAAAGAGGATAAAAAAAGAAAGCGTGGAAAAAAAAGCCAAGAGAAACACAGCGCTCAGGGAAAAACTCCTTAGAAGGAAAGGGGTGGATGCTTCCTAATAGCTCACCCAATTCACCCTGCACACACGTGGGGGCACCCCTGCAATTCACACCCCTGCACCAGCCACCTCCCCTGGCCGGTGGGGACACAGAGAGCACCCCTCACCCTGCCCCGCCTTAGTGGGGGGGCTGCAAAGGGGTCCCGAGAGCGGAATGGGGTGACCCCGGTTCCCTACACCCCCACCACCGCGGAGCCCCCGGGGGGATGCGCAGGCGAGGACACAACGCTGGAGGGGGCTGCTCCCACCCGGGAGCTCCCACCACAATTTTTAGCATTCCTGGCCCCAAGCCAGGCAGCGCCCGAAGGGCGTCAGCTCCGCTGCGTGCTTGGGCTGGCCCCGCACCGGCTCTGTGCGGGGAAAATAAAACACCCTCCGGCTGCCTCCCTATGGGAGAGGGGCGGACAGAACGGGGTATATCCCAAGCACCGCACCAACGTCCCGCTGCAGCCCCGCATCCCCCACCCGGCAGCACCGCGGCGGGCGAACGAGCATCCCTGCCCCGCACCGCGCTCACCCCGCACCCGCTCCCCGCAGGTGCGCCCGCCCCGTCCCGCACCGCCCCGTCCCCACTCACCGCAGCAGAGCAGGAGGCAGCAGCCCCAGCCCAGGGCGAGCCCCGCCGCTCGCCGCCCCCCAGCCATGCCCGCCGCCACCGCCGCCCGCCCGCGACTGAGCGGGGCCACGGGCTGACGTCAGGCGGAGGAGGAGGAGGAGGGGGGAGGAGGAAGGCACGGTACCTGCCCACCGCCCCCAGCTGCTTATCACCCCCCAGCGGCAGCCAGCCGGGTCCCGCACCGCCCCGCAGCACGGGGAGGGGATGCGGGCATCGCAGCTCGGCTCTCCCGGGCGGTCCCCTGAGCCCCGAGCAAATCCCGCACCCCCCCGCCCCGATTCCAGGCGTTCCCAGCCCTGCTGGAGGGGCTCGGTCCCAGCTTTGCTGCCAGCCCCTGCCTGCCCGGGCTCGCACAGCCCGGTCCCAGCAGACTGCCGGGCGCTGGGGGTGGGGTCAGGCTGGCTGCCACCGGGGCTCGGGGATGCTCCTGGGTTGCCTTTGAACCCACCAACTCAAAAAAAGGGGGACCAAACCCCTCTTCATCATTGCCTGGGCTCTGACAGACACCCGGGGACAGGGGGGTCCTTGGGGAGCAGCAGGGACATGAGAGTGGTGCCATCCCAGGCAAGGTGACTAAGGTCTGCACCCCAGGTCCTGCTCCACTTCAGTGTCCCTGAGTGGATGGGGTGTCCCCAGCCCCGTAGGGAGACCCTCTGCAAAGCCCCATCCCTCTCCCTGAGGCAGGGTTACCAGGAATGGCAAAGCCATTCACTGTGGTGGCTGGGGTGGCATGGCTGGCCCGGGGGTGGAGGGGCTCTCAGGGCTGCACAAGGGGTTATCCAGGAGTAATCCCCCAGCCCAAACACAGCCCCTCTCCTCCTCCAGCCCTGAGAGGCTCCCACGCAGGCCTGGGGGGCACAACAAATGTCCCCAGGTGCTGTGAGTCGCCCACAGCCAACAATGTGGGACAGCTGGGTCCAGTGTCCCTGCCCCATCCCAGCCTGGCTCTGCCCTTCAGGTTCCCCCAGGTCAATGGGAGCCAAAGGGGCTGTGCTGGAGGACAAAGCACTGGGGTTCTCTTCTCCTTCCAAGCCCTTCTGCTGCCTCCCACGCATGCTCCCCACTCACAGCGGGCTCCTGAAGCTCGCTGACCCATGTCCACCCCACCTGAGGACAGGCCCAGGGGCTGCCCCAGCATCTCCCAGGAGCAGCGAGAGCGTTCTCCTCCACCTCTTGGCCCAGGGGCTCTGAACCTCTGCATCTCCTCTCCCTCTCCTCTCCTCCACTTGCTTCTCCTGCAGGGCCCTGGCAGCATGAGCTGCACCTCTCCGACCACCCTGAGCCACTCCAGGGCTGGGCTGCAGGTTCCCCTGGGCCATACCATCCCCCTCCAGGCATTCCCAAGCACTTCTCACACCACCAGTTCCTCCAGCCCCAGCAACCCTGTGCTGGCCCCCAGCCCCACTGGTGCCTTCCCATGCCCTCCTCCTGCCTGGGCTGCGTGCCTGGCCAGCCCCCCCCTCCCAGTTTCCCAGCCAAATAGACTTGATGATTCATCGGAAATGATTAAATTTTTTCCCCCACGAGATTAGTTGCTTAAAATGGCAATGCTGGGCAGCGATAAGGCTCAGAGCAGCGGCGTTTGCCCTGCAGAGGGGAGGTCCCCTCCCAGGCGGAGCGTTCGCTGGGAGAAACAAGTGCAAGGGAGCTGTGCCATCAGGAGGTTTGTGAGCTGCTCTCGGGCCCCACGGCTACAGTGCAGGGATGCCTTCTGTCTGCAGTGGGAACAGCCACCCCCTGAGTGGGTGCCCAGGACCTTGGGGACACCCTGCTCACACTTTCCCTCCGATGGGCAAGGTGCACCATCAGAGGAGTCTCAGGCTCTGCTCCCCTGGGCAGAGCGAAAGGGATGTTCCATTTTGCACAAAATGCCACGATTTAAGCCCCACAAATGCCACCCTGCAAGGGAAAAGGTCCTGAGGGGTCCTGCTTTTCCATGGGAAAACATCCCCCAAGTCAAGCCAAACAAGTGGGAGAGCCCAGATGACACACTGCTGGTGCATTGTTATAGTGCTAACTTTTATTCCCTGTTAAAAATAAAAACCTCCGCAGAAAATTCCCAGCAGTTGGAAAGGGCAACGCTATTCCCTGGAGAAAAGCCGCTGGCCAACCGCTGTGGCAGGGAGCGTGCCACCCTGGAGCAGCTGTCCTCTGTCCCTGCGAGGGCCAGGCCTCCAGCTGGCCGGGGCTTCTGCTTCTCAAACCATTTAAAGAAAACTTATTTTTCTCTCCCTCCTGAACTGATGGTTCTGGGGAGGACGGGCAGGATTTGAAAGCAAGACCCCGCTGCCTTCACAGCCGGCGTGAAATCGCCACGCCACGCCGTGTGCGGCACCCCGCGGGCTCTGCGTGGGGAGCACAGCAGGCTGGCCACCTCCATCTTCCCTCCCTGCCACCACCTTATTTATTTGCTCGCTTAATGCATTTGGCTTCGGCCCCCGTTCAGTGCTGTGCAAACAAACGGCGTGGATGAGGCTCCCGTGTCGCAGTCCCACGCACACAGCCAGGGTGGGAAGGTCAGGGCGCAGGGGTCCGGCCACCGCCGAGGCACGGAGCAGCTCCCACAGCTCCCAGTGCTCTCCTCACCCAGCCCTGCTGCCACCTCTCTGTCCCTGCAGCAGTGGGGGTCCCAGCCCCTGGCAGAGCTGCGGCACAGCCACAGCTCGCTGCTGGAAACCTGGGGACCGAGGGGCAGCTCGTAGGCGCAGCCTGCCCAGGGCTGGGCTGATTATCCGTGCATTATCTGAGCATCACAGCTTGCAGCCACGATCTGGAAGCATGTAATCACATTTGCCTTTCTCCTCCGGCTCTGGCTGAGCCTGGCTCTCTGCAGCCGGAGGGCAGAGATGGCCAATGTGCAGAGCCAGGCACGGGGCTCAGCACAGATCCCATGCCCGAGGGCACACACCTCATCCCCTTCCACCTCTCCATGCCCTTGGGGCTTGGCTGGGTCCCACTGGAGGGAGCTGCCCCGGTGCACTCTGCTCCCCTGCTCCGCGTGCCCCGACACGCTGCCCGGCACGCCCCAGGTGGGGACGAGGCGTCTCACGCTTCTCCCAGCCCCTGACCGTGCTGATGGAGCCCAGAGCAGCCCGGGGGGCTCAGGAGGGGTCTGCGGGGTGCTCTGTGTGCCGGCTGCCCCCCGACAACCCCCCAGCAGCGCCGGCGAGCGAGGAGCTGTGGGCTGGCTGACACAGCACTGCCAGGGCCCCGCTCCCTGGGGAGGGGACGGGATGGGGCCAGCGCCACGCTTTCCCACACACCCAGGAACAGCCCTGCTCTGCTGCGGGGGATGGCGGTGCTGGGGCATCTGCCCACCTTTCCACATTTTGGGGTGCTCTAGGGCTCACTCGTTGAGGTCTGGGGTAATTATGGGGACCTGCCTGGGCTGTCAGACCTCTGGCTCCCCATTCCTGGGTGAAAGAGCACAAGGGATGGGGTATGAGATGTGCCAGGAGGGCAGAGCTGCCCTGGGGTACCTCCACCTCATCTCTGCCCACCTCTCTGACACCCCTGTCCCCAGCTCAGGAAAACACCTTCCTCCACCCCCGCCTTCCTCGGCCGGGCTCCCAGCAGCTCCTTTGTGTCTCCCCTCTCCTCCCTCTCCCCTTCTGCAGGGCCTTTATGCTGGGATTATTAACCATGGCTACGGGGCCTTTGTTCAGGAGGGGCCGGGAGCGGGGCGAGGGGCTGGGCGGGCGGAGGAAGGAAGGACGTGAGTGGAAGGGGGGAAGGAAGGTGACATCTGGATTTCTCTGCCGGAGGAGTGCGATCTCCGGAGCTGAGCGGAGACGGGCGAGGGGCTCGGCGGATGCTGAGCAGTGGCAAAGCCCCAGAGAGGAGCCAAGCTGGCAAGGATCACCCAGCCCCGTGCCATCCAAAGCGGAGCCGCCCCGGTGATGGAGCCGCTGTCAGGGGAGGGACCCAAGAGTCCCAGGTCCCCCTGCCAGGGCTGGCTTGTGGCATGTGAGCGACATGGGCTTGGCAGGGAGCAGTGCAGGGGTGGCAGGGCAGGCTGTGGAGCCGTGCAGCCTTCCTTCACGCCCTTCCACCGGGGCTTGACCCTTGCTGTGAGCAGGGTGGATGGACAAGGACAGCTGGGGGAGCAAGCACTCCTGGGGAAACCTTAGCCAGCCAAGGGCCATGGCCAAGGCACAGGGGAAGGAGCCCTCCACCCAGAGCTGGCCTGTCACTCGACATCCCGGGGTACAGGCTCCCCACGGCCCGGAGCAGGTGCAGCCCCAGGACAGCACGCACACAGCCACGCACTGCCCTCTTGCTCGCACGTGTGCAGCCAAGCCAGGCTGGTCACGTATGTACCCCAGGCTCCTCTCCCAAGGGCAAGGGACAGGCTTTGGGGCTGTGGCTGGGTGGGACAGGGGCTGACGGGGCAGCAGGGGGAATTTGGGAGCCTGGGGATGGATGACTATTTATAAACCAGCCTTTTCCTTCGGAAGACTTCCGAGTTCATCTCCCCCCTGCGCCAGCCGGAAAAAGGCCCCATTGTCTCGGCGCCAGATGGGCCGGGGCCGGGCGCTCGCCCACACAATGGGGTGGATTATGCACCCGGCTGACGGGGGTCCGGCAGCGGGACGCCTGGGGGGAGCAGCTGCCACCAGCACCCACGCCACAGCCCCATGGCATGGGCTGCCAGGGGTCCCGGCCGTGCCCTGCTAACGCCCCAGCTCCCGGGAGGAACGGGGTGGAGGAACACCCCTGCCCTGTGCTCCATGTCACCCAGCTTACCCAGCTCGCCGCGGTGTCAAGGAGGTCCCCGCTGCCAAGGAAGGGAGGAGAAGCCAGCATGGGGGCCCAGCATCACCCCCCCTGTGCTTGCGGGCAGCCTCAGGCAGTGAAGTCTTCGTCTCTGCTTTGTCTGCAGGGCTCGGGGCTCCCCCAGGACAGCTCGTTAGGAAGGGCTGCAAGAAAGCACAAGAAGAGATTAGCCAGAGGCAGGTGGCCAGGCCAGCCCCAGCTTTGGGGGAGCCCCTCTCGCACCACGGGCTGCAGAGGATCCCTTTGGAGGGCTTTGGGGGAGGCTCCCCGCTGCTGTGAGGACACATGGAGCAGGGCGAGGGCAGATGGAGGCTGCCTGGAGCAGGGCGCAGTCCCCATGCCACCTCCCCGCACCACTAGTGCTGCACCCTGCTCAGCCCCGCGGCACCGGGGACACTCCGGAGCACCGGGGCCCAGGGGAGCTGTGGGGCTGGCCGGCTGAGCAGGGAGTTCTCCTTGCAGGACTTTCCCATGGAAGAGGAGTTGCTTTTCCCAGGCCCGCCTGGCCAGGCTCCAGGAGGGCAGAGACATCCCAGCTCCCTTCGAGGGGAGATGCGCAGCTCTCCACAAACACAGCGGGCAGCTCCTGCCCTTCCACCAGGCTGCAGGGCGCACAGAGGCAGGGAAGGTGCCCGGTGCCAGGGGCACTGGGTGCCCTCCAGCTCCTGAGCCTTCCCGCGGGCTCTCCCCAGCACGCAGGGCGGGTGCCGGGTGCCGTTCCCCGCCGGCAGGGGTGCGTGCGGTGGGGGACACCATCACCTGCACCTCCAAGGTTAGGCGAAGGCCAGAGGAAGAGTGAGCCAGCCAGCCTGGAGCGGAGCCCGACTGGGGACGGGGGACTTTCCTGGAGCGGATGCACTGGAATGAGCTATTGTTCCAGCCTGGCCTGCGAGCGCGGGGCGGCAGGCGCCCGCCGCCGCGCTGGGGGATCTGCCCAGCCCTTGGCGAGGGCATCCTGAGGGGACCTGAGGTAAGGCTGCTGGCAGTGCCCAGGGGGACCGTGCTGGCTGGATTCCCCCAGGTGCTGGGGCTGCAGCACAAGCGAGGGCACCCTGGGGATGGTCCCAGCTGCCTGACCAGTCACAAGCGTGCTGGGAGTACTGGTGTGATGCCAGCAGGACCCACACCCCAGAAACACCCTTCCTGCCTCAGGGCAGCAGCAGGGCAGGACGTGCCCATTCGGCGAGGACCTAGGGAGGCAGAGGAAGATGCTGGGGCAGGGGAAGCTGCATGTTCCCCTGCCTGGAAGGAGTTGTGGTGGTCCCCAGCACCGTCTCCAGCTCTGAGGCTGCAGGCTGTGCTGCCAGCCCTTTGTCTGCCTCATTTTTCCCATTTCTCTGCCACCCACAGCCTGTTCCTAGCCAGGCTGCTGGGATGTGCACGGGGTGCGAGGCAGCCCCAGTGCTGCTAGCCTGGCTCCAGGCTCTGCACAGCCTGGACCCCAGAGAACAGGCTCCTGATCCCCACTGGGCTCCAGAGAGCTCCTCAAGCACTGTGATACCTCGCCCTGGGGTTGCTGCTTCCAGCTACAAGCCACAAGGACACAGGAGCTACGAGAGCCGGTGCAGCCTCAGAGCTGGCCTCGTCTGGCTGCTCTGTTTCCCGAAATGCAGGGCAGCTGCCTGGCTGCAGTGAGCTCAGCACCGGGAAGGCAGCTCCAAGGCATGATGCAGCAAGCATCCCCGTGGCCAGGCTGGGTGCCAGCACACCCAGTGCCCTGCACAGCCCCTGCCCGGCACTGGGTCTCCAGGCAGAGCTCCATGCAGGGCATGCTGGGGTGCACACACAGGGTGGGCTGTGGTGACCCCAGTTAGCACCAGCGCAGCCCAGTTAACAGCAGAGCCCTGTCTGTCCTGTGTCAAATGAGCGTGGAGAGGCTGATGAGGGGAGGGGACCCACAAGCAGGGCCCATCCTGTCCTGCTGCCAGCAGCTGCCACAGGCACAGCTGGCAGCGCGGTGGCATCGCGCCCGGACCTCCAGCAAGTGCAGGGACAGCTGGGGGGACCCTTCTCGCAAGGAGGGGTCCTGGCCACAGCCCAGCTGCCAGGCACCCTGGCAGGGACCTCTGTCCCCACCATGGGGCCCCAGGGAGGCATTTTCCTTCCCTGCACCCCAGCCTCACAACCCCCCCCACCGTGAGCCCTGCCACCCCCTGCACCCCTCCTTGCTCCATGCCAGGGTGCCTGAGCCCTGTGTCTCTCTCCAACAGGTCTGGATGCTGCGGAGTCGGACACCCTACAGCGGAGGAGAGGAGGCACAGGCTCCCCTCTGCCTCTCAGAGCACGGAACAACGATGGAGAAGCTCTGCTATGGAGCAACGACCTCTAAACCCTGCAGCCTGGGCCCCTCTCTAGCCCTGCAGCGGGGACTCCACTCAGGGACTCCACTCGGGGACTCCACTGGGGCACGGCACCCTCGGCGTGGCAGGGGCCCAGGCAGGCGCTGGGAGCAGGAGGGGGAGGCAGGTGCGTGGCCAGATGCAGGGAATGACTGGAGCACACCCAGCCCTTGGCTCAGCTTTCCTTTTCCTTCTCCTGTTTGGTAAAGCAATGAGAAATCCAAACATTACCATAAATGCTGAAAGCATCCTGGCTCCATCACGTGGGCACGGACGCAGGCGCCACCAGGGGATTCCAGGCACCCTCTGCGAGTGGGACCACAGCCGAAACTGGCCAGGCAGGGAGGGGATGGGGCTGGGGGGGACAGACCCCAGGTGGGGACAGACAGACACACAGGGATCTGCCATCCTGGCAGCCCAGCCAGTGCTGTGGTCGAGGGGAGCTGGATGGCACCAAGCAGCATCAGCCCATGCAGTGTGTCCCTGACGCCAGCCCCGGCTCAGGGGGTGATGGGGGGAACAGATGTAGGGGAAGGGGACCCTAGTGTCCTGCTGCCTCAGGGCTCCTCCCTTGCTACCCAGGGCTGCAGTGCTTCCCTCCTTGGCCCCACACCCCAACTCTTGGGGTTGCAGATGGGTCGTCTGCTCTGCTTGCTCTCCCCTTCCTTAAAAAGCCTTGGGCACCGGGGATGGATTTTCCTGAGCTTTTCATCGCTGTCAGGGCTGGACCATCTCCTGGGGACCGGTGGAGTGAAGGCCAGAGGCAGTGGAAGCCCCACGCCCTACCCAGGAGCTGGCAGGGAGCTGCTCCAGAGCTGTAACCTTGGGCCAGGCCATGGCCAGGGGTTTATTCTGGGACCTCCTGCAGGAAACTGAGAGCAGCGCTGCCCTGGGCTGACGCTGTCTCAAGTGCTCCCACCCCAGGGACCCCGCTAGCAAGCACAAACCTTCCCCGTGCTGAGGCTGTCACAAATTCATCACACGTGTGGCCCCAGGGATTCTGTGGGTGCCCCCCACGCTGCTTAGGACCAGGGTGAGGGGGATGCTCTCGTGCCCCGGCCGCCCCCCGCGCCATGCCGCCCCTGTCCCGGCCACTGCGTGCCCGGCCGCCCCCGCCCCGCGCCCGGTCCCTTCCCGCCGCCGCTGGCCCTTTAAATGCGCGGCAGCGGGCGGGCCCCGCCCCGCCCGTCACAGCCCGCCCGAGGGGCCGCACCCAGCAGAGGCCACGCCCCCAACGGCCGCGCCCCCGCTGCGCCGTCCGAACCGGCCAATGGGCGGAGGGGAGAGGCGCGGCCCTCGCCGCTGATTGGCCCGGCGGCGCGCGGCAGCCCCAGGGAAGATGGCGGCGCCCAGCGCCAGGGGGCCCCGAGCGAGCCGCGGCTGACGGCGTCCTAGGGGCCCCGGTGGGGCTGTTGGCCGCAGCCCGGGCCCGCTCCCGCCCCCGGCCGCCATGGACCTGCTGTTCCTGCTGCTGCGCGGGCTGCGGCTGGCGCTGGACCTGCTGCTCCTGGTGCTGGACCTCAACTTCTTCCTGGTGTCCTCGCTGGTGTCCGCGCTGCTCTGGCTGCTCGCCGCGGCCTGCAGCCTGCCCGCGGCCTGCTGGGACGGGCTGCTCTTCTCCCTGGCCTCCCTGGCCCGCGCGGCCTGCGGCCTGGCGGTGGGTGCCCTGCAGGGGCTGGCCGGCCTGCTGCGCGGCTGCTGCTGCGGCCTGGAGGGGCTCAAGGTGGCCGGGCACCTCCTGTCGCACCTGGCGGTGCGGGGCAAGGAGCTGCTGCAGCGCGGGCTCTGGGGGCTGCTGGGCTGCGGCCAGGCCTTGGCCAGGCAGGTCTGCGAGGGCCTGGCCATCGGCACCAGCCTGCTGGCCTACCTGGTCAACAGCCTCGTGAACGTGTGCCTCATCGGCACGCAGAACCTCTTCACCTTGGTCGTGGCCCTCTGGGACTCCATCGCCAGCCCCTTCCTGAGAGTCACGGACCTGCTGGCTGCATTCCTCGCCCACGTCTCCAGCGGTGCCATTGCCGTGTCCATCCTGCTGTGGTCACCCTGCCAGCTGGCCTTTGAGCTCCTCATCTCCCTTGCTGAGCTCTTCATCAACATCTTCTTCGTGAATATCTACGGCCTGGGCTTGCTCCTCCTCATTGTTGTTGTCAGCACCTTTGTCTTCAACCCTGGGCTGCTGTGGACGCTGACGGGCTACGTGCTGAGCTACTGCAGCACTCTGCCTTCCTACCGCCGCCTGCAGCGGGACGTGTGGCGGCTCTATCAGGTGGCAGTCCTCACGCTGGGAATGGCCATGACCTCCCAGGCCTGGCGCAGGTTGGTGGACTGGAGCCTGCAGGTGACCAACTGGAGCCAAGGAGGCAGAACGATGAACCGGGAGAGCAACCAGCGAGGAGCAGCTGCTCCCGCCCTGAGACCAGCAGCCCCTGCCAGGCTGATGCTGGCGGGGGTGGCCCAGCTGCCAGCTGACCACGAGGACCAGGCGGACGCGGAGCAGGTACCGCAAGCACGCCCTGCTCTCAGTCGAAGTGCTGTGGCAGGCCAGCGTCTCCAGCCGCCCAGGGAGGAGCCGAGTACCTCCCGGGGGAAAGCTCCCAGGAGGCAGCAGCTGAACGCAGCAGCTGGCGATGGTGAGGGCGCTCCGGATAACGACCCCTGGATGCTCCTGAAAGAACAAGAGGAACGTAAGAAATGCGTCATCTGTCAAGACCAAACCAAGACAGTCCTGCTTCTGCCCTGCAGGCACCTGTGCCTGTGTCAGGAGTGCACAGAAGTCCTCCTGCAGCAGGCCATCTACCAGCGCAACTGCCCGCTCTGCCGCCAGATGATCCTCCAGACACTCAACGTGTACTTGTGAACTTACGGCACAGGTGACTTGGGTCATTTCCCAGAAGGTCAAAGACACCGGTCTCTGCCTTCTGTCAGGAAGCAGAACTTCCCAAGGCTGCCTCGAGCAGCTTCCAAAGAACTAAGGGTGGTGCTGAAAGGGCAGAAGGCTGTCGGGGGTGTCTGCTAGCCACATTTGCTACGTGACCAGATTGTAGCTCCTGCCAGCAAGCACAATAACTGGTCTCTGCAGCAGGCTGAAAGAGTTCGCTTTTCTTTGTTGACAGCTTTTGCTGTTTCAGGGCCTGTTGCCTCAAGCCTGCAGCAGTCTGAGAACCAAAGCAGAGTGCAGAAAGGTGCTTTGGGCCCTGCTATCCAAAGCTGGTGGAAAGGTTAAAGGTGTGCCCTCCTAGGGATCACAGGGCCTGGTGCCTGGCGAGGGGGGGTTTATCCCAAGACCAGAAAACCGAGCACACTCAAGGTTTTTAGGTGTTGCTCCCAGAGGGCTGAGCCTGGCTCTCTGCTGGAGAAGAGCAGGGTTTCTCGGGTATTTCAGTATCACAGGCATTGTGTCTTTGGTTTTTGAGTTCCTATTCCCCTTGACAGGACAACGAGGAGCCATGATCCCCTCTAGATAATACACATTTTCTTCAGGCTCAGAGCACCACAGAACTGAGTGGTCCACACCAGTGCTTCCTTGCTGCTTCCCAGGCTGGACTGGCCAGAGGGAGTAACTCTCTGGGAGGAGAGGGGCCACCCCAAAGCTCCTGGGAGCCCACTGAGACATTCCAGCTCCAGGCACAAGCTGTGCATATCTGTGCTGCTGCTCTGCAGTTGTGTGCATGGAGCAGGACCATGACTGTGGCTGTTTGATTAGGGCAGGGTTGCACTGCTGTTCTGTCTTACTGTCTTGTCAAAAATGTAGCTTGTTTTATTTAAAAGTGTCCCCTGAAGTCTAAAGGGAGCATCCGATCCTGGCTGGGGAGGCCTGAGATGGCTCATCCCAGCTTGATCAACCAGCACCATTCCAAAAAATTGCTGGGCTCCAAGAGGGCCTTGCACTAAAAAGCTTTTTCCTTTTCCAGCTGCTTGCCTGAGGTCAGCCACGCGCCACAGCCCATTTTGGCTAGAGCCAGACTGGAAAGAGTCTTGACTCCTGGACTGCAAGCCAAGAGCCTGAGGGCAGCTGGCATGGTCTTCCTTCTCTGTTCTCCTTGATTAGTGATAGAAGCCAAAACGGAAGCAGCAGAGAGGCCAGGCCATGCTGGGAGACGCCTCTGTGCTGCAAACACGAGCTGCAGCAAGATGCTGTCCTGTTGGAGAGTGGCTTTGCTGCAGGAGGCACTGCAGGGGCTGGAGGAGACAGGAGCTGCAGCCTTCCCTGGGGCTGCCTCTGGAGACACCCAGGAGCGTGGCCGTGCTCCTGGCTGCAGGCAGTGGTGCTTGGTCAGGACCAGCTCGTGGATCTTGGGATGCAATGTTTCCTGGGGGGGTGGGGGGAAGGGCACCTCCCCAGGACTGCAGGTTTTTCCCCTCAAACCCTTTTTCTATTTTAGCACTCACGCTTATTGTTTTAGGGCCTGTTTGTTTGCTGCCTGTTTATATAAAAAAATAAAAATAAAAAAAAAGAGAAAGCTTTGCCTTAAGTTTAACTCTTTGCACTATGGACTAGATCCTGAGAAGATTAAAGTTTCCTTTACCAAAAGCTGCCTGCTGCCTTATTCTTGGGAAGGGTTTTCTCAGGGGGGATGGAGTCTCCTTTCTGCTCACTGCTGGGCTCCAGAGGAAGCTCATCACTCCCCATGAAGGGCTGACACCACCAGCAAGCTCAGAGTTACTCATCTTGGGGTTGTTTGCACCCAGAAAGGCAGTGCTGTGGGACACCCCAGAGCCAGGCTGCTGCACAGGAAAAGCCTGGCACCCAGGAGATGAATCCACACCTGAAGGTGCAGTGGGTGGGCTTCCCAGGGCTGCCATTCCTCCACAGTAAGAGGAGGTGGTTGTGGATAAGCCTGGGCTGAAGGGATTCGTGCTCAGGTTCTCTGGAGCTCCTCAGGGCTTGAGCAACCCGAAGCAGAGGGGCTGGGTTTCCCAGGAACATGCACAGGGAGGTGTAATCCCTCCTCCCACATGTCCTTGGTATTTTAATGTTGTGCTGCTTGTGACAGAGGGTGTCAGCAAGCCTGACTGTTCTGGGGATGGAGGCAGCACCTGAAGCACTGGGAGCTGTGGAGCAGCAGGCAGCATGGGGCTTGGTCTTGCCTCGCAGAAAGGCTGTGACAGGCTGAGCCACACCAGGCTGCTGGTGAGGAGGTGAATTTTCTGTACAGTGAGTTACTCCCTGGCCATGATCTGAGCTCTTGGAAGGTTGCCGTGTGCTTTTAATCACCCTCTGATTCTCCACTATCCTTGTAAATTGCTTGGAAAAATGTTTCGGGAGCCTGATGGGCAGAGACGCCAGGAATTCTGGCTCACCCTGCCCTGAACTCGCCTGCCTTGGCAGGGCCACACCAGCAAACTACCTAATTTTAACCAGGATCCTCTCACAACCTGGCTGAAAACCACGGTGGGGAGAGAGGGGCTGCTGAGAGGCCAGGAGACAGATAGCTGCTGCAGGCGTGGGATGGAGGACCGTGCCAGCAGCCCACTCGAGCCCTGCGGGGGTCTGACTGCACGTGGGTGACAACTAGGGAAACTGAGGCACTGCTCAGCCTTGCTCTCTTGCTCCCAGGCTGCAGAGCTGCGCCGAGGCAGGGGGACTGGGCCAGCAGGGGAACGTTTCCCACCGTCTCAGCCAGCCCCAGTGTGGGACAGAGGGTGTCAGCCACCTCAGCCCACTGTGGCCGAGAGAGGACAGGATGTGAAGGACACAGCCTTCCCCTGGGAGCCATCCTGCACGCACTTGGCTCGCTCACTGGCCAAGCAGCAAGCAATTACAGGAGGAAAATGCAACCACCTCCTGGCTGATGGGCAGCACTCAGAGTCCCCAGGTCAGCCACGCGCTGTGGCTTTTGGTTCAGGGCTGCACTGCCTGGGCAGGGTGTCCAGCAGCAGTGCACACAGACCAGTCCAGGGCATGAGATTTGGAGTCTCCAGGGGTATTCCCTGCGCCAGAGCTTGCTTGGAAGCCTCATGCATGAGCCGAGTGGGCTGGTCTCAGCCCATCACCATGCCAAGACCCTTCCCCAAGGAGGGAGGAGCGTGCTGCTGCTAGGCTACTCCAGTTTAGGAGCGCTGGTGTGGTGGGGGCTGACAGCTTGCTCAAACCAGGGCCCCCAGGCCCTGGGAAAATCCCTGGGATCCCCTTTGTCAGCCCAGCTGCAACACCCCAGCCCTAATGAGCCGCTGGTCCCAGCCTGGGGGACAATAGGCATCGCCTGCCTGCCAGCAGGGAGCTGGCGCGCCAGACGCTCGCTGCAGATGCGCAGCAGCAGGAGCAGCTAATGATACCCGGCCACGAGGGAGGGAGCAGGTGATGATCAGCAGCTGAACTGCGGGAGGCCTTTGGGCTGCTCCTGAGCACCAGATTTGCTCCTTCATTAGCAGCTACACGGGCTGCCTGAACACGGCAGCAGTCCCGGCACCTTGGAGCCGCAGTGCTGAGGCCTTGGGGACAAAGTGGCTGAGGCTGGCAGGGACCCCAAGATCATCCTGCCCAGCCCCCTGCGCAGGCAGGGACAGCTAGAGAAGGTCACACAGTACTGTGGCCAGTCAGGTTCTGAGTATCTCCATGGGTATCTCCACTCTACTACCTCTCTGAGCAGCCTGTGCCAGGGTTTGGTCACCCTCACAGTAGAAGATGGACAGCCCTTTGCTGGACTCTCTCCAGTAAGTCCATGCCTTGTACTGGGCAGCCCAGCACTGCTGAGCAGAGGGGAAGGATGACCTCCCTCCAGCTGCTGGCAATGCTCCACCTCATACAGCCCAGAAGCCTGGTGACCTTCCTTGCCATGAGGGCACACTGATGGTTTGTAGTAGACTTGTTACCCACCAGGATCCCCAGGGCCTTCTCTGGGGAGCTGCTTTCCAGCCAGTTAGCCACCAGCACGTGCTGGATATTCCTCCCCAGGTACAGGATGGGCATTTCCTTCTGCTGAAGTGGCCCTATCCCTGCACGGTCGGTCTCTTTATTCCTCCTAGGTCAACACAGATAACCTGCCACCTCTGATTCCTGCTTGTTGGGATGGACTGCTTGAGCTTGGAGGAGCTGTTCCTTTGTCCTCTTGGCAGGCACTGCCTTATCTGTGCCCCGTGTGAAGTGACCCCACCTCAGTCCTGTTTTGTTGGTAACAGAGTCCCTGCTGTTCACACCCCTGGAGACCTTTGCTTGCCCACCACATCCCCACCCGAGTGAGGATTGTCCCCTCCCCTGCCATTCCCAGTTTAAAGCTCTCCTTACCAGGTCAGCTGGCCTGCTGGCAGAGGTCCCCTGAAGATGACTGGAAAGTGCTCCCTGCACCTTGATGAGGGTGCTGAACCTATGCCATAACCACAAGCTTTTGGGTGGAGCAGGAGCCATCCTTCTGCTGCCAGGAGTCACCAGGACAACCTTCACCATCAAGGGCATTTCCACTTTCAAACCTGGCAGGCTTTACCACCATAGTTGAAGGTTTGGGCTCTTGTAGCTGGAGGATCTCAGAGATGATCCAGTTGATCTCTTCCATGCCCTCTCTGATGCCTACTGACCTCCTCCAGAAGCTCCTCTGCTTGGCATCAGTTCCAAGACACCCAAACCCACACACCTCTTGCTGCCAACCAGGTGCACCAGCAAGAGCACCCAGACACCCTCTGCAGCTCAGGGCTAGCCAGGCTGTGCCCTCCAGCACTGCAGGAAGAGTTGCTCCAATGGCTGCCAGGGACCGTGACCTTGGTGGGCCAGGGATGTGTATGCTGCTCTGAGAAAAGGAGCACAAACTGCTGCCTCTCTCAGCTACACTGCAGCACCTGTGTGCTGAGCTTGGCTCTTATATAGACTCAAGGATGCTGGCCCCTCCCTAACCTGGGCTCAGCTGGAACAGGGGCTTCAAGCACCCCTTCCTCAGGGGCAGCTGGTGGAGCTCATCAGGGGCAGCTAGAGGAGCTCATCAGGGGCAGCTAGAGCTCACTAGAAACTTGCCAGAGCTCAAGGTCTCCTGTGGCTCTCCTTCCCTTTTCTTGTCCACATCCTCATCCTCCCCAGGCAGCAGCTGGCACCCCGTGTTCCTCAGGGGGTTCCCCACAGTCCCCCAGTGATCCCAGACAAAGTGTCCAGAAGACCAAGAGCATCTCAAAGAAATCAGAGCCCAGAAACCGCTGTGCCAAGTGCTGTGGCTGCCTCTGTGAGCTCTGCTCCCCTCCATCGTGATAGGGACCCGAGGGTGCTCCCAGCCCCCACACACCTCCCCTGGCCTCATCTCAAGAAAGTCATTTTCCTCCTCCCAGAATAGACAGCGCCGGCCATCGATCTGCTCTGCGGCGTTGTTTGCCCCTGGGCAGCTCTGCTTACAGAAAAGGCCATCAGCAACCCAAACAGATGCTCCCACTGCAACCCAGTCCTGAGCTGGGGCTAAGAGGAGCCTGCAAGACGGCTAGGAGAGCCCCTTTGCCCCCCAGGGGGGAACGAGGCTTCACCCCTGTTCCCAGCACCTCCACAGGTCCTTATGGGCTGGGGGTGCCCTTGGCGCTGCTCCCCCAGCCCCCTTGGCCCCAGGTCCCTGCGTGGTCCCCAGTGCCAGTGCTGTGGGGCTGTGGACAGCCACCTTTGGGGCACACAGCCTGGTCCCACGGCTGCTGCAGGGTTTGCTCATCGCAGACGGGCACGGCTGCAGCCCCGTGGGCTCCGTGCAGCGTGGCTTGGGGGGCAGCAGAGGAGTGGGGTGGAGGAGAGGTGGCTGTCTGGCCATGTAAGGGGGGACTTGGGCTGGTGAGTGCCTGCAAGGTCCTGCTGGCATGGCCAGGAGAGGGGCCCAGCCCAGCTGCCACCCCACGGCCTGGCAGAGCATCCGTCCCCAGCCCGCTCGGGCAGCAGGGCCCCTTAAGGCATTCGGCCGCTGGCCAAGAGCCCCCTCCTTGGCTTGTCCCCGCAGGGACCTATTTTAGGCAGGAATGAGGAAACTCTTCATTCCCCTGCTAAAAATAGGGACCTTTCTCCCAGGCGGGTCACGGCGTTCACACTGGAGCGTGGGGCTGGCGGGGGGGGGGCAGGGAAGGGACCCCACAAGCCCATCCTGCCCTCACTCCGGGGGTGAGCCCCCTCCCACCGGGGTAACCCCCGCAGCAACGGGACCCCCACACCCAGCAAGGCGTCGGTCCCCTCCGTGGCTCTGCGTGGACCCAGGGCACCTCTTTTGAGGGGTGTCCCCTCCCAAGGCTCCGGGGAGGGAGCAGGGACTGCGGCAGCGGCGCTGAGGGATGCTCTGCCTCCATCTAGTGGCTCCCGCTGCTGCTGCAGGCGGTGTCCCAGGACTGTCCCCTCCCGTCCCCCAGCCCGGGACACCCCCAGCAGGATGGCAGAGCCTCCCCAGAGGGGTACCAGCACCCCAGCATCCCTGGCACGGCGCACACGCTGCAGGCACACGCGTGGCTGAGCAGCCCTTTATTGAGGGGGAAGGAGGAGGGGAAGGTGCTGGGGTGGCCGGAGGACAAGAAGCAGGAGGTGACTGCTAGCCCTGGGGCATGACAGCACCGCGCTGGGACGGGCCCCTCGCCGTGCCAGCGGCCAGGCAGCCCGGGCTCGCTGTGCCCGTGGGGAGAAGCTGGCAGAGCAGGGGCGATGCTGCTGTGGCGAGTGACACGGGAGAACCGGGCTGCTGTGGCTCCTCGGCGTGGCACGTCAGGCCCCAGAGATAATACTTGGCTCTTATGGAGTGCTGCTGCAGGGGTGCTCCCCCCCAGCCCTGGGGGACAGAGGGGCCGTGTTCCTGCCCTGCGCGGGGTGACAGCGTCGGAGCAGAGTGGGGACCCCGCTGTCCCGGCTCCCACGCAGCCAGACCCTGGCACTGCCCTCCCCGGGGTACTGGTGGCAGGGAAGGGATGTGTGCCCTGGGTGCTCGTGGTGGGGAGGGGACATGTGCCCTGGGTGCTGGTGGCAGGGAATGGACGTGTGCCCCAGGTGCTGGTGGTGGGGAGGGGACATGTGCCCCGAGGTGCTGGTGGCAGGGGAGGGACGTGTGCCCTGGGTGCTGGTGGCAGGGAATGGACGTGTGCCCCAGGTGCTGGTGGCAGGGAGGGGACATGTGCCCCAGGGGGCTGGTGGCAGGGGAGGGACGTGTGCCCCGGGGCGCTGGTGGCAGGGAAGGGACGTGTGCCCGGCTCCAGCTGCAGCCCAGGGCAGGCTCAGGCGAAGACGGCGGAGTTTTGCCAGTAGGAGTAGACGAGGAAGCCGGTGAAGGTGCTGTCTGTCTTGACGCTGGCGTAGAAGCCGATGTAGTCCCCCACGCCCACCTGCACCCACACTTCATCCTCGGGCTCCAGGCGGACCAGGGCCCCCCCCGAGAGCGAGGTGGGCTTGGGCCAGTTCCCGTAGTACTGGAAGAAGGAGGCGATGGACTGGCCGTTCTTCATGATGTCGAACTGGAGGCTGGCGCGGTAGACGGTGGCGTGGACAGCGAAGTAATAGAGGCCGGGCACCTCGCAGGTGAACTTGCCCGTGGCGGGGTCGTAGTGGCCCTGCTCGTTGACGAGCACCACGTCGAAGCGGATGGGCTGGTCGGGCAGCGGGGGGCTGCGCGACTCGGAGCGCTTGGCGCTGAAGGCCGAGCGGGGAGCCACTGCGCACTCGCCCTGTGCCCCCTTCTCGCCGTGCATGCCGTCCACGCCAGGGCTGCCCACCTCCCCACGGGGACCAGGAGCTCCTGGGGCAAGCAGGAGGGGGACAGGGTCAGCTCTAAGCCACCACCACCACAGCCCCCCACCATGCGAGCTCCCCCAGCCCAGCTCAGGGGCAATCCTCCCACGGGATGCAGGTGGTGAGTACCCACCATGGCCAGTGCTCTGCACAGACTGGGGTGGGGGGTGTGGGTAGGTGAGTGTGCTAACTGGGCATAGTGGCAACAAAGAGTTGGAGAAACCCCCACAGACTGGGAGAAACCCCAGGGCAGGGATGCTGCAGGCATATTTGGGGCAGAGCTTTGTGGGTCCTCCTAAAGCAGGGGGTGGATGGCAGTGGGGATGGGGGGAGTCCAGCTTTGCCAGTGACAGGGAGCACAGGGACACCACAGGCAGGACCGGGGGGGGTGTGGTGGCACGAAAAGGGCACTTTTGCAGGATTTGCTCTCGGTTTGGCTATGCTGGCTGTGCCAGCATCCTGGGCTCACCCCCTGGCATGAGGGCATTCCCCACAGGCAGGGCAGAGCAGGTCCCCCTCCCCAGCTGGGGTGTCTCCTTCCTTACCAGGAGGGCCCATCTCGCCCTTCTCCCCCGGCATCCCCACGGCCCCGTCCCGGCCGTCTCGTCCGTCTCTGCCTGGCAGCCCCTGGCCCCCGTGCAGGCCTGGGGTGCCCGGGATGCCCGGCTGCCCTGAGCACAGCCCAGGGATCTTGTTGTCTTCGATCTGCAAGGAGCTGGTGATGAGCCCAAGGAGGAAGAGGAGGAAGAGCTGCTTCATCTCGTCTGCCGTGGAGGGGCTAGAAGGGGGCAGAGAGGGGTAACGGCTCTGGGGACCTCAGGGAAGAGGAGACAGGGTTCAGTGCCCGGCAGGGGGTGGGTGTGGGGTTCCGTGGGTGCGGGGGGTCAGCGTGGGGGGGGGTTGTTGCATTGGGGTGGTGCATGGCGGGGCAGCAGCTCGGGGAGCGTGGGGCTGCATCACGGCCCAGCCCTTGGCAGCATCGGTGGCTCTGCTCCGCGCCCCCCGGGGCACGGCTGTCTGGGGCTGCAGCATCCCTGGCCGTGCCGGACCACCCCAGTGCTGGGGACCACCCTGCTGCCCAGTTTGCCCCCAGTCCTTCTCAGCAGCCAGCACTGGCCCCCTCCCCGTGGCCTTGCCCTGGGAAAGCTGCTCTCTTCCCCCTCCTGGACGCAACGGCTGCAACAAAGAGGAAAAGGAGGAGGAAAGTGTCTCTCCTCCGCCCCAGCGCCGGAGCCGAGACCCCAGCGAGTCCCAGCTCCCCTGGGCACGGGGCGGACGGAGCTGGGGAGCCCCACTCACTGCGATCCCAGCACCTCGCTGCTCCCCGGCGTGAAGGGCTGCGGCTCTTCCTGGCCGCTTCGCTCTGACGAAGGCAGCCTCTCCCCCCCCCCCCCTCCTCCTCACGTCTCTCCTCCCAAACTCCAAAGGAAATCAAGGGCCT
Source organism: Podargus strigoides (assembly GCA_028020825.1). NCBI lineage: Eukaryota > Metazoa > Chordata > Aves > Caprimulgiformes > Podargidae > Podargus > Podargus strigoides. Next base: position 2,031,482 of record CM051646.1, read on the forward strand.
TGGGAGCCAAAAGCTACAAGACAAGGGGAAAAAGACAAATAATCCCGTGGTGTCCGAAGTGCTGTAAGCAGGGGGAAGGGAGGGCGAGACAAAGCTTGGCAAAGGGAGAGGAGGCACAGGCTGCAAACCACCTCGGCTGGGCTCGTGTGGGCAGCTGAGCAGCAGGAGGGAGGGCAGGGAAACGGGTTCACAGATTCACAGAATTGAGGGAAACGAGGGAAAACAGGCAGCGGAGTGGCAGCAGGACAAGAGAAATGCTGAGGGAGGGAAACCAAGCAAAGGCAGGCAGGGCTGGGGCAGGAGAAGGTGCAGCAGCCCTGACTGGCAGCTCGAGGCTGTCCCTGGCAGGGCACACGCAGGCTGGCAGTGCCAGCCCCGGGAGCACCCAGGGGGAGCTGCCAGGGGGTGCCAGCGTAGGGACCAGGGGCAACGTGTGGGGCTGTGCGGGCAGGGACGTGCCAGCAGGGGGACGTGCGGGCAGAGCAGGGCTGTGGCCATGCCAGGAAGCCGGGCTGAGGGACCCAAGGGCACGTGGCAAAGCTGGGACCGTGCCGGGCTTTCGAAGGCACTCCCAGTTTGTCTTTAGCCCGTTCCAGCACCGAGTGCATCCAAGGGACACCAGCAGTGTCCTGGGGCTGAGGGGAGTCCCCGTGTCCTGCAGCCACCTTGCAGCAGCTGGGAGATGCAGGGGGCGAAGGGGCAGGGTGGGCTGGAGCCCCCTGGGCAGCGGTGGCTTTGTAGGAGTGGCAGAGCAGTGCTGACCCCAGTGGGTCCTGCTCCCAGTAACCCCAGCTGGGCAAGGGACTTTCCCAGGCACCCAGTGTGGGTGAGAGCAGTGGGAAACATGCCAGCACTGCTGGCTTTCTGCTCCCTGTGCCAGTGCCCACAGGAGTGGGGGTGACATTGCCACCTGAGCCCTCCCCGGGTGCCCAGGGCCAGGCTGGGTGCTGGCAGGGACCCGCCTGGCTCCTCTCTCCCAAGGTGTGAAGTGGCTGTTGGTTTTGGCCAGCTGGGAGCTGGTTTGTGGCCGCAGGGTGCTGCCAGGCCTGTGGCCATCAGAGTGGCCTGAAGCCAGCACAGCCAGCAGGGCCACAGCCCTTGCTGGGACAGGATCCCCTCCCTGCACCATGGGGTCACCAGCCTGTTCCCCTCTGAGACCCATCCATCTCCCTGGGGTCCTGCAAGCCCCCCAGCCCATGGAGGGCACAGCAAGCAGCCTGTGCACCCCTGCAGCCAGGCAGTCTTCCCTGCACCCCTCAATTCCTGCTCAGACCCCCCACCCCAGCCCTGGCTTCCCTCCCTTGGCCCATACCTCAGTTTCCCCTGGACCCTCCCCAAATGAGCCACTTGCTCCCTTGGGTTTGTCAGCTGCTCACGCTGTTTATTCTGCTGAATAAACATTGGGGCTGTGGGACATGGGCAGCCTTGGGCTCTTCTGCCTGCAGCCTGGCACACCTCAGCCCAGGCTTGCTTCATTTGGGGAGCATTAACCCTTCCCCTGCTAGGCTGGCAGCCTCCTGAGGGCTGTGGGAAACAGCCTGGAGGGGCTGAAGTGGGCAGGGAACCGTGCACAGCTCTGGCCTGGGGCTGGCAGAGGATGGGGAGGCAGTGCCCAGCCCTCCTGCCGCTGTCCTGCTGCTTGGCAGGGAGACTTGGCATGGTGTTCCCAGCACAGCTCCAACCTGCAGGCACAGCCCCTCCAGCACGAGCCTTTCCCTGGAGCAAGGCTGGGAAGGGGCATCTGTTCTCTAAAGGCTCGGTCCTGTGGGCAAACCCATGGCATCCGGGCACTGGGCTGAGGGCAGGGCAGGCGGGGAGCTAGGCAAGGGGGTGCTCCTGATGGGGGCCACCCCAGCAGCTGGGTGCTTGCAGCAGGAGGAGGGGTGGGAGGGACATTTGGGGGTCAGGGAGCAGCTCTGGGCAGGCTGCTTCATCCCCTGCGCCTCTCCTGTTGGTGGGTCAGGGCTGGAAGCACTCTACGGGGTCGTTGGAGTCTGGCAGGATGTTGCAGTTGATGGGCCAGAGGATGCCCAGGAGCCCCAGGGACTGCTGGCACCGCAGCTCGGCGGCCAGGCACACGGCTCGGCAGGGCTGCAGGACCCCCCCGTCCGGGGTGCACTTGGGCACGAAGAGGCTGCAGATGAGGAGGCGGAGGTGCAGGTAGCAGGCGAGCTCCATCAGCGTCTGCAGGAGAGCGGTGGTGAGCGTGGCACAGGGTGGGGTGGGGTGGGCAGCCCCCTGGGCAGCCCCCAGGTAGCTTACCTGGTAGTCCTGCAGCACCTCAGCAGCTCCCTCCTGGTCCGGGATGGCCAGCCAGATGTTGGGGAAGGAGGTGGCGTTGTAGCCCAGCCCCAGGCACATCTCCACTTCCACAGGCTCACAGACAGACCCTGCCAGAGGGGGGGGGTGCTTCACTTCTAGCAGCAGCGATGCCCACCAGGTGTGCCTCGGGCAGGCGTTAGCCACCGGGCACCTGCCGGTGTGTCCCCCAGGCCAGGGGGGCTCAGTGCTGGGCAGGGCACCTGGGGGTGGCACTCACCAAAGGCTGGGTAAGAGACCCCCGTGCAGTTCAGCTCGTCGGTGCCGTCGGGGCAGTCGTGCCAGCCGTCACACACGGACTCCAGCGCCCGGCACTCCCCATTCCTGCAGGAGAACTCGGCGGGGCTGCAGGTCCCTGGGAGGTGAGAGGGGTCAGCGTGGGCAGAGCAGGCACAGCCCCTCCGTCAGCCTGCACCTGCGCTTGGCTACCTACTCTCTGTGGCATTGCGGGCTTGGTAGGTGGCAAAGAACCCGTTGTCTGCTACTCCCCCGTCCGCCACGAAGAGCACGGTCATGACGTGGCGTGAGGAGGTCAGGGCGGGTGGCAGCTGGTGGCCGCAGAACCTGCCAGGGGCGTGGGGTGAGGGATGGGGTGAGGGTCAGCAGCAGGACTGACCAGCACCTCCTCAAACCCCTGGTGGCTCCCGCTCACCAGCCTGCCCCGTGCCTCAGTTTCCCCAGCGGAGCCCCAGCAGCCCGGGGCAGCCAGGCTGGGGCTGGAGGTGTCAGGGCTGTGCCTGTACCTGCCCATGAGGCTGGCGGCCCCCGTGGCTGTGCTGTCGTGCACCTCCACGAAGTCGAAGCTGCAGTCCTCGTGCCACTCCAGGCTGAAGTTGTGGAAGCGCAGGTCGACGACGTGGCCCAGGGGCACCGAGATCTGCCAGAGGCACAGCTGCAGGGCAGGGGGCAGCCGGTGGCACCTGTGAAGCCAGGCAGGGGCACCCCCAGCCCCAGGCAGGGACACCCCCAGCCCCAGGCAGGGGCACCCCCAGCTCTCCCTGGTGGGAGGCTGCCTTCCTCCCTGCCCGCTGTCACCCTCACCCTCCTCCATCCCCCTGGCATCCCTTCTCCCACCTGCTGGTGCGGGTACAGCTGGGGATGGCTCGGGGTGGAGAAGTGTCCCTCCAAGGCTGTCAGCGGCCCCCCGCACTCTGGAGGGACACACACACACACACAGCTTCACCCCTCTCCCTTCACCCCATCTCCCCTCTGCCCATCCCCGTGCCCTCTGCCCGGGACCCTCCGGGGGGGTGGGTGGGGGCTGTGCCCACCTTTGTGTTTCAGGCTGCAGTTGGCCTCGTCACTCTTGTCCCTGCAGTCGTGGAAGCCGTCACAGACGAAGCCCGGGTGGAGGCAGAGCCCCTGGTCACACAGGTGCTCATCCCAGGCACAGCTCTCTGCAGGGCGGGCAGAGACAGCCAGGCTGGTGGTGGCATCCCCCTGGGTGTGATGGGAGCCCCCCCTAACTGCCCACAGCGAGGGGCCCTGGCAGTGCCCGGGGGGGGGGGTACTCACTCTCAGCGGGGGCCACGGCGCGGTAGTGGGCGCTGAAGCCTGGGGCACCCACGCTGCTGTCGGAGATGAAGGTGACACGGAGGTGGTTGGAGTTGGTGTTGAAGGTGGGAGGGGCCACATTGCCACAAAACCTAGGGGCACAACGAGGGGTGACACTGCTCCACCCCGGAGATGCTGTCCCCTCCCCATGAAGTGCCAGGGGTCCTACCTGGTGGGGCCCCCCCGAGGCAGCGCAGGATCCGTGCCGCCATCCCCCTGCTCCTCGTAGAGCTCCAGGCGGTCGAAGAGGCAGGAGGCAGTGCCCTCCACGCTGAACGCCTCCATCTGCAGCTGGATGGCCAGGCCAGGGGCCACCTCGATGTGCCACGTGCAGAGTGTGTCGGGTGGGTACGGACCGGGGTAGTTGGGGGAGCTGAAGGAGCCCTGGGGGTCCCGCAGGGTCCCGCCGCAGGCTGCACGGGGCAATGGTGTGGGCGTGAGCTGGTGCTGCAGGGCACTGCCAGCCTGGCACGCTGCCCCCCGTGGGACTTACCCGCTGCTGGCGTGGTGGCTGTGCCCTGGGTTGGGGTGGCAGCTGTCCTGGGGGCCGGAGGGTCCCTCCGGGTGGGCGCTGCGGTGGTGGAAGCTGTGCCACGGGCGGGCAGGGCTGCAGCTGGGGCACTGTGTGGCTGTGGGGACGTCAGCTCTGCGCCCAGGGAAGAGCAAAGCCAGCTCAGCCCCAGCCATGAGAAATGGCTGCAGTGTGGGGAAGGGGCTTGGGAAGCCCACCCAGCCCCATATGCTGTGCTCCCACACGTGTGCAGGTCCCAGGGGATCCCACACAGCTCTCACAGGGCCCAGGGACCTCACCACACCCCAGGGAGGTGGAGAGCCCCCTCGCTCCTGTGCATGGGGACACTGTCCCCACGATGGGCAAACCCTGGGACCCTGGCAGACCCTCACTGTGCCCCTCCGAGCTGGTTCTGTGTCCCCCACCCCGCAGGCACAGCCCTCCCTGCTCGAGCACTCACGGTGGATGACGATGCCCAGCAGGAGAGTGATGAGGAAGAGGAGGACAGCGCTCATGAGAGCCACGCAGAGCCAGGTGAACCTGCAGTCGGCGCGGTACTGCCAGCCCGCCTGGCGCCAGAGCTGCTGGCCTGCAGGAGGATGAGGAAGGTGGGCAGAGCTGGGGTGCTGCTAGCCTTACCCCCCCCCCTGCCACCTCCCTGTGCTGGCTGAGCCCCAAGCATGGCACATCCCAACCTTTTGTCCCCAGGGTGGCAGTGGGTCCCTTAAACAGCCCCAGAGCCCTGCAGGGAGCTTGCCCTATCACCCCGCTCCCAGACCCACAGCTGCTCCTGGTGGCCCCGTGGGCAGGGGAACGTGTACAAACCCCCAGGCTGGTACCGAGGACATCCCGGGGTGACACGGGGCCGGTCCCATCCTCCTCTGGTGGGCACTCGGTGCCTGGCGCTGCCTGGGGCTCCTCGCCCTCGAAGACAGGGTTGCAGAACTCGGTCTGCAGGAGGAGAAGTGCGGGTGGCATCACAGGGACCACACTGCAGGACCCCTGTGGGGACCCCTAGGAAGCACCCCCACCCCCAGCCCTACCTTGCTGTGGTCCAGAGCCTCGGGGCAAAGGGTGATTTCGGTGAAGTCTTTCATTGTGGCCGGTGGTTCCCGGCGCAGCCTGGCATACAGCCTGGCTAACAGCCCCCCCCGCACGCCCTGCCCCCTGGCACAGCCGCCTGCCCCACCACCTGCCCCCCCCCAGCATCCCCCATTGCCCCTGGGGCAGTGTGGGGACCCCCTCTCCGCACCCTGGGGCAGAGGCAGTGCCAGCTGTGCCTACACGTGCCACCCCACCTGCAGAGCCCCCCGAGCCATGCCCACCGCACCACGACTGCGGGGAGCCCCAGCAGCCCCAGTCCCCTCGGCAGGCCCCTTCCCCCTCGCCCCGTTAATCCAGCTCAGCTGAGGATGCCGAGGTCAGGCTCTGGCACGGAGAATCAGCGTCTTAAAGGGGAAGCTGTGCTTGCACCAGCCCTGCTGGGAGCCCGTCCCACCAGGGACACTCATTTTGGGTGCACAGAGGCACCTTTGGTTTGCCCGATGCCTCCGGGCACCCCAGTGGCACAAGGCAGCACTGGAGGGGCTGTGTTGGGGAGCCCAGGCTGGGCACGTCCCTCCCTCCCTCACACCTCCCTGGCTCTGGGTGCCTGAGCCCCACCACCTGCATTCCCACTGCCCCTTAATGCCTTGGTGCCCGTCTCCCTCCCTAAGCAGGGGAGAAAGGTGCCATTGTTCAGGGGCTTTGAGGGAAGAGCGTGGGCACTGGGCACCTCCTCAGCCCTGGAGGAGGAGGAAAGGCTCCCTCTGCCTCCGTGGGTGGCTGGAGGAGAGGGATTGCTGCTTGCACCCACGTCTCCAGGCAAGCCCCAGGACATGGGTGCTCCTGAGCCCCTGGAGCCACGCAGGGGCAGGCTGGCCCTGGCATGGGTGGCAGTTTCCCTCCCACTGCTGGAGCCCCAGTCCTCATCTGCGCACCCAGAGACAAGCACATATACACAGCGCTCTGTTCAAGCTAAAATTTATTCCTGCACGAGTCTCCCTTGTACGAGACACTTCCCACCCATCTTGCTTACACAGTAAACAAGCCACCTGCCAAGCAGCAGCGCTGCCCCAGTCCGGGACCTGCCGCGGGCAGCCCCTCCATGCCCTGAGCCCCACGGGGGTGCCCTGGGCTGGGAGGGATGCTCATGGTGTGAGAGTGCTCAGTCTGTGCCTGCAGGGCCGGCGAGGGCGAAGCAGGACGGGTTGCTGGGTTGGACATAGCTGCCTTGCGGGCTGGGGTTGTGCTGGGTCGGGCCCATCTCTCCTCCTGCTGCACCTCAGGCAAGGCAGGATGGGGAAGAGAATAAATTAAAGGCTAAAAAGGCCACTGGCGTTTGCTAGCTGGAGGACAGAGCAGCACGGTGGGTGGGGATGTGTCTCCCCAGGCCCCCAGGAGTGCTCCTGCTCACAGGGGGAACAAAGCCCCAAACGCAGATGGTCCTGGAAAGCCACTGTCCTCCCTTCCCGCAGGACCGACGTTCCTGTGCCACCCCAGTGGCCTCCTGCTCCCCCCTAAGTGGTTTAAGGCACCGTCGTATGAGGAGGCAGGTAGAAACCTACCCAAAGCACCCCCAGCTCAGGTCCCCGGAGAGCCAGGAAGCGGTGGGGGTGCTCCAGGTCGAGCGAAGTCCACTATAAATAAATATAAATTCCACAGAGTGTTTTTCTCCCTCCTGTCTGAGTCTGAGCCCCAACTCGGGCTGCTCCGAGGAGTGTGCACGGGGCAGCTGGTGGGGATGTGCTGCCTGAGATGGGACGGAGGCAACCGAAGGGCTGGGCTCCATTGCCAGGAGGGTCCGAAGTGCCGGGAGCAGTTCATGAATCCTCTGAGATGGCCAAGCAGAATGGAAGTGCCAGGAGGGATGCAGGAGGCTCTCCTGGCTCCGCAGCTCTGGGTGCTCCCCCAGGGGAGCAGAGGTCTTGGCTGAGTCCATGGGGCAGGCAGCCCCACGCCCACAGTGTCCCTTGCTCAGCATTTTTATTACACACCAACAAAAGAAAAAAACGAAACTAAAATGTACCCCAAGGTCAAAACCAAATGCCAGCGACCAGGAGGTGCCTGAGCTGCCTGGGTCCTGCCCTGCCATGGGCTGCCCTCCTCAGGTCGGAGCTGGGGTCTCCTTGCCTGGGGTCTGGCTGCCTCCAGACTCCTGCTGCAGCCACCTCGGCATCTCCTCTTCACCTCCCTCTTGTCCCTGGGAGGCAAATGGCCAAAAAACCCGGAGGGGTGGCGCAGGGGTCCCCAGGGAGGCAGGGCTGGCTACATGCGGGAGGACGGGCTGGCCAGCTCGTAGAAGAGCAGGTAGGCATCGCTGCTGCGGACGTGGCTGGATGACATCGGGGTGACGCTGTGGAGATGGGGACACGTGCTGTGAGCAATGGGGACGAGGCACCAGGGTGCCCTGGGCAGGGGGTCCCCTGCAGCCACCCCTCCCTGTCCCACGTGCAGCCTCACCGGGAGTCGTTGAAGCTGTGCCACTCGCTGGAGACGGGGCTCTTGCAGTAGGCGGTGTAGTGTCCCCCCATGGTGGTGCCCGAGTGGTTGGAGACAGCGTAGAGGTTGTAAACAGCGTGGTCTGCAGGGACCCAGAGCGGTGCTCAGCCAGGCCAGCTGCCACCCTGCTGTCCCCAACGCGCCAGCACGGAGAGACCTGCAGCTCCCACCCCCCCCATGCCTCTGCAGCACCCTGGGGGACACGAGGGACCCAGATGGGAGCTGCTGGGCGCCCAGGGCTGGGCTGGAGCCACCCAGGGCACGGTCCGACACTCACTGCAGCTCTGCGAGGCGAATTCCCGGAGGTCCAGGTCCTTCAGCTGAAAGTTGACGAAGGTGGTGAGCTTGCTCGTTCGTACCCTGGCCTCTGAGAAGCGCTTCAGGTCTGGGGAGGCATGTCAAGGAGATGGGGGACAAAGAGGAGCCTGCAAAGAACTGTCTGCCCCCCCCCCCCAGCACCCCCTGACCCCTTCCCTCTGCCTGAAGGATACGAAGCACCAGGATCTTGGGGAATTTCTGGATGCTGAATTTCTTTGTGCACCTCGTCCTGGCTTTGCAGCGACAACACGTCTGTAGGAGGTGAACAGCACGAGCAGGACGGTGAGGGCAGAGGCCAGCCCACAGTCCTGGTGACACAGGCACGGAGGGGAAGGGGCCCAGCCTGCAGCAAGGCAAGCCCACCTCCCACCCCACCACGTGCCCGTACCGGTTTCTCGTCCCCGTCCAGCACGTCCTCTTTGGTGAAGAGCCGTAGGCAGTCCATGAGGGTCACCTCCCCGTAGCCCTTCTGTGGGAGCACAGCATGGGTCAGGGACATGGTGTGTGGGGCAGGGCTGGGGGTCAGGAGGGACCCCTTACCTTGGGGATGGGCAGGGACAGGTCCCAGAAGGGGTCGAAGGCTGTGGAACAGTAGCCGCACTCGCTGCAGGTCAGTGAACTCTTCAGCTGCCCAACGAAGAGGTCTGGTGGGGATGGGACAAAGCAGGGTGAGACCCCCAGTTCCCAGCCCCGCTCCCAGCCCAGCCCTGCCCTCCTCTCCCCACAGCCCTGCTCACCGCCAACGCGGCTGTCCTCCCTCTCCTGGTACCTCCTCCACATCTGGCGGCTCTTTTCGTCGTCACTGCAAGGGGTGGGGAGGCAGAGGGGTACTGAGCGTGGCCCGGGGGGTGGCAGCTCCCGTGGCCCAGCCCAGGGGGACCCACACGGTCCCTGTCAGCACTTACGGGAGGTGGTCCAGGGTGTCCGTGCTGGCCCGTGGCCGCACCAGCACGCGGTTCACCTCGCTGTGCAGCCCGTCGAGGAGGAACCGCAGGAACTCCTGCGCATCCTGCTGGCTGCAAGGCACGGGATGCGCCCAGTGAGCGGTGGCAGGGGCTCAGGGCCCCCTCTGCCACCCCCACACCGACACCCCTTACTTGTAGCCGACGAAGCGGGGGGCGTATCTCTGGATCTGCGTCTTGAACTCGGAGGGGCTCACGCTGTCGTTGGGGGACGAGGTCCAGAGCAGCTGAATCAGCTTTGCAAACTCTGTGGGCAGAGAAGCAGGTGAGGAGCACAGCCCGCCCCAGCCAGGGACACAGCCCTGGTGGCGTGACACTGCCGTGCCCCCCAGGGGAGAGCTCAGCGCCCTGATCCGGGGTCCCCGTGGAGGACCCAACGCAGCACAGCGCCTGCCCCAGCCAGGCTGGGGAGAAGCACTGACCTCTGGGTGGGGGTCCCCCAGGGCGTGGGGTGGTCCAGAGGAGCCAGGACATGCTGCAGGGAGGTGCTGTGGGGACGTAAGCCCCGCGGGGCGCAGGGCCAGGGGACGGTACCTGAGATGAGCGCGGTGCGCATGCGGCTGTTGTTGTTGAGGTCCCGCAGGTACTGGTTCTGCAGGCAGTAATCCCGCAGCTCCTTGGTGTTGCTCAGGCACTGCAGGATGGAGTTCATGAAGCACTGGGGGAGGCAGAAGAGAAAACCATGGCAACGGGAGGCAGAGGGAGGCAGGCGGTGGCAGGGGGACACCTGGGGCGGGTGGGCAGAGCATGGGAACCCCTTGCTCAGCCAGCGCCGGCAGTGGGGTGCAGGGAGCTGGAGTGTGGCTGCTGGGGGGAGGCGAAGGGATGGGGCTCCCCACTGCCCCCCGGGGTGAGCTGGGGCTGTGCAGCGGGGTGCTGGGGGAGCACTCACCGTGTTGCCGAGGTTTCGCAGCCCTGTCAGCCCCTGCACGGCCTTGGAGCTCTGCAGAGAGAGGGAACAGGGCTAAGACAGTGCCTGGCCATGGTGCCATGGGCATCCACCTGGAGCAGACCCTCAAGTGCAAGCAGAGGCTTCATCTCCCTGTGGGCACCATGAGCAGAGCTGCTCTCCACGCTGGTTGCACGCAGGATGGTGGCCAAGGGCTCGTTGGGAAGCCACCGCTGGCCTGTCCCATCCTGCTTGCCCGGCTGCTGCTGCTGCTGCTCAGCTCCCTGGCCCAGGACAACGCTCGGGGCTCAAAGTTCTCCCTGCCTGGCAACGCTGCTGCCCCATGCCCTGGGCTGCAGGCCAGGCCACCCACCCCTGCTGCCTCCCCCTGCCAGCCCCGTGCCCGGGACGCTGGGGGGTGGCAGTGCCCCACGCCTGTCCCACGGCTCTGGGAGGTGCCCCACCGCCGCCTGCCTGTCCATGCTGGGTGTCTCCTCCAGGACACCCTGCACCAGTGCAGCCCAGACCTTGGCACAGCCGTCCTGCAGGATAAAGTCCACCCGGGAAAGTGCAAGCCCAGCCCTGCGGCAGTCAGCCCGGAGGATGGGGCTGCGTGCCCAGCAGTGCCCTCCCAACCGCCCGCTGTGCCACGGGGCTCTTCCAGGGCCCCAGGTACTCCCTGAGCCGGGCACGCTCATGCCAAGGCATCGCCACTCTTTGCTGGAGAGCACAGAGGTGTCTGAGGGGCCGCAGGGTTGCCCATCCCTCTCCCAGCATGGGACTGGGTGGTGGTGGGGATGAGCAGTGGGAGCCCAGGGGTCCCAGCTCTGCATGCCAGCCTGGCACAGAGGGCAGTGGTGGGGTGAACCCCTCCAGAGCCGTGCCCGGAGCAGGGAGGGGGGCTGACAGGGCTTGTGAGGTCAGACTGCTCACCATGGCCCCCCCAGCCTGACCAGGCTCAGACGAACGCCCCAGCTGCCCACCCCGAGCATGAGGAGGGGGAGGAGGAGAGGAGGGGAGGGGGCCCAGCAGCTCCGAAATAGCAGCAGCTGGTGTGTGTGTGGGAAGTGCTGAGCACCCAGCCCTGACAGCAGCCCAAAATAACCCAGCTCCAGTTACACGTGCTCCTTAGCGACGGTGCAGGCATCACCCACAGCAGGGGAGAGCGGCACCAGCGGGGACCTGGCCGCCCTGTGCAGGGGCACGTGGCTCTGCCAGGCCAGCCGGGCACCCTGTGTGCCACGGCAGTGTCCCCTCGCTGCCCAGCACACGGAGGTGTCCCCAGGCAGGGCTGTCACCGGTGCTCTGTGCTGGGGGGGTGGCTGTGCAAAAGTGCCAGGCAACCCCATCGATTGTCCCCAGGGGGGGACTCCCAGGCCAGGGGACAGCCTCAGCCAGGCAAGGGGTGCCAGCAGGCTGTGGTGGGTCAGTGCCACACCGCGGCACGAGGAGCTGGCCTGGCTCTGCTCCCTGAGCAGATGGAGCCGAGCAGGCAGCAGGAGAGGTGTATCCCAACAGCCTACATCCCTTGGAGGGGCCGAGACCCCAGGGTCTTGCTGCTTGTGTCCCCACACCTATTGCAGGGACGGTCACAGTGCCAGGCTGGGTAGCACCAACTCCTGGCAGCTGCCCCGGTGTGCCCCGGACATCCCCACCAGGACACTGCTTGTCCTGGTTGGGCAGCACCCACCATGTGACAGGAGAGACCGGGGTGTCCCACCAGCGTGGGTGCAAACCTCCCCGTGGACCTGGCATCCAACGCACCCAGGCCCTGGGCTGCCCTTCCAGAGCCTGGACCAACCACGCCACAAGCCTGTACGCACCCAGGTCTTATTTCCCCCCCTGGTTTTCCCTCCCCTGGGTGACTCAACCCCAGCTAATCCCCCTCGCCCGTCCAGGGCTTTATCTAGGACACGGCGCTGCTCAGAGGCGGCGAAGGAGAGCTGGCTCACACGGCGGCTGGGGAGTCCCCAAGGCTGCGCTGCAGGAGGGGGGACAAGGGATGGGGACAAGGGACAAGATCCAGAGTGTGCTGCCCCATCTGGGGCCACATGCCAAGCGCCTGTTGGGGCAGCAGGAGAGCCAGAACAGCCAGACTTACATAAGTGCCCAGACCTTGCCCTCCCTGCCTCTGCTGTCCCCAAGGGGGGGGTCTGCCCCGGCACTGTGGCTCCAGGGACAGCCAAGCTCAGTCCGGTGACACCACCAAGGGGCTAGCAAGGCCGGGAGCCCCTTCCTTGCAGTGGGTAGGCTGAGGCATGGGGACTTGGCCAAGGTCACCACAGGGGCAGGGCTGGCAGAGGCACCCAGGTGTCCTGACACGTGCTTCCCCTTGCTCCCTGCCCCTCCTGCAGGACCCCGGGGCACCCCAGCCCCACGGCCAGCCGGGACGGGCACCCACCCCCAGGCACCCCATCCTCCAGTGGGGGGGGATGCTGCAGGGTACCCCACGCTCTCTGGGTGGTGGCAGGGGCTGCCCCCTCCCCACGCCCCCTTGGGAACCACAGGGCTCGTACCTTGGTCTTGTTGAGGACGAGCCCAACGAAGGTGGACACCAGGAGGGACCCCGGCATGGAGGTGCGGGGACGCAGGTCCTTGTGAAGGTCGGGGAGCGCGGGGGGCTCCTCAGGCAGCGTCACCGTGTACGAGTCCCTCATGGCAGCGAGGAGACGAGAGCCAGGCGCGGGCAGGGGATGCCGGAGGGTGCCGAACGGGCACCCCTCACCTGGGGCCAGCTGGGGTCCGGGGCCCGGGGATCCAGCACCCAGCCCCAGCGGAGCAGCGCTGTGCTGGGGGTGCAGTGCCGGAGCCGGTGCCGGCTCTGGAGCTGACGGCACCTGAGCAGCTCTGACATCAAATGGGTGGAGAGGCGGCAGCCGGGCTCCGTGACGGCCAACCCCCGCCGCACCGCGTGGTACAGCCGAGCTGGGAGCCAAGGGGGCCCGCGAGGGGCGGCTGTGCCCGTGGGCCGCGCTCCCCGCGCTCCGAACCCACCGTGGCGGCAGGGACCCGGCACCGGGGGCCTCTGGGGAGGCTTTGGGCAGCACCCCGGTGCAGTTCTGCCCCCCCTGGGATGCCACATCCCAGCAGCGGTGCCCCCCGTGCCCTGGGATGTCCGTCCCCCAGCCCCGGCATCACACAGGCGTCAGGGGGCAACAGGGGACCGGAGGATCCCTGCTCCCCCCAAGGCTCCCCCATGCTCCTGGTTCCTGGGGACTGGAGCTGATGGGACTGGCTCCCCAGCCCCCCAGGTGGGTCTGCCCCAGCCGGGGGTCACTCGCCAAAACCAGCACCAGAAAACTGGGGCACCCCCACAGCATGGGGTGCCTGTACCCAGAGGGGGGCTGAGGGCTGTCTGAGAGGGCTGTGGGGCTCCCAGGCACGTGCTTTCCCTGCAGGGTCAGTGCCAGGCTCCTGGGCAATGCCATCTTGGGGGAACTGGGCAACAGCAGACAGTGCATCGCCCCCACTCTTTGGGGGGTGCATGAGCACCGAGCACAAAGGGTATTTCAGTGCCTTGCTTCCTTCGTTGGGGAAAAACTCCCCCCAGCTCCTCTGTGGAGCAAAGACCCCACCCGGTGTCTCCCCCCTGAGCACTGGGGAAACTGAGGCACGGAGCAGGCAGGGCTCTGGCTCTTCTCCTGCAGCAAGGGCAGATGCAGAGGCTGGCAGGGAGCCCGGGTGTCCTGCGTCTCCCTCTGCTTCACCCCTCTGACCGCAGCAGGGCGAGCGGCAGAGCCCTGCGCCTGCTGTCCCTGCCCGGGTGTCTCCCCCACCCGCCCGGGGAAATTTCCATGGGTGACAGAGGCGGGGAGTGCAGGCAGGCTGCTCCGGGGACAGCCAGGGCCTCCAGCCTCGCCGGAGGGGATGGAGGCAGCGAGCAGAGGCTGCTCTCCTCCCATGCCAGCCCCCACCAGCACACCGCCAGCCAGAGCCGGTGGCTGCTGTTTGAATTCTGATGGCTGCAGATGCAGCCTCCCTTACCCGCTGCGCCAGCTCGGCACAGCACAGCCAGCGGAGGGGCTGGCTGGGGAGGGAGGGACGGAGGGAGGGAGGGAGCCTATTTTTGGCACCGGCAAAAATATCTGAGGAGGCATCTTGCAGCGTTCTTCATCTGCAGGGCCGGGGCTTTTTGCATCACAGCACGGCGCTTGTCGTAATCCCCGCGTGCGTGTGTGTGTATGTACACACCCCGCCGTGTGGACACCGCACACACGCAGGGACACGGCGTGCACATCCCACTGGCCACCTCGCATGCCAAACCTCGTGCCCTGGTGACATCAGGCATCCTGGGCCAAGGACCAGATTCCCCCTCCGGGCAGAGCAGCGTGTGTGTTCTCGGGGCAAGGCTGGAGAGGGAAGGGGAGCCCTGGCAGGAAGGCATCGCTCAGAGCCAGCTCCTTGCCCTCAGCTGTCCCCTCTGCAGCGGTGACCTTCTGCCACGGGCAGAGGTTGCCACAGGCCCGGTTGGCACCGTGGAAGCCAGGACTGGCTGCAGGCCAGAGACGTCAGCTGCTCAGGATGGGGCTGAGGAGAGCTGCCGGCGGTTTTGTGGGTGGCTCTGGCCTTGTGACCCTATGTTCACCCAGGGTGGTTAATGGGGCGGCACAGCTCCGGTCCTGCCCCTCGCCACCCTGCCCTTCCTGGGCACGGCCACTCGCTGCAGCCGCACGCACCTCCCTCTGCCCGGCGGTAAACTGAGGCACCGAGTGATGGAGCGGGTAGGGACAAACGTGGGGACCCCCATCCCCGGGCTGCAAACCCCTCGGGGTGTGGGGCGGGGGCAGGAGGGATGGGAGGAGGCACTGAGCCAGCCCTGCTCTGCCCCAGCTCTGGTGGGAGCGGGTGCTGCTGGCACTGCCCTCGGGGCTGGGTAATGGGGCAGAACTGATGGCAGCACCGGGGCTGCAACACGCGCACGTTTCCGGCGCCTGGCACGGCCGCGGGCACCACGTCTCTTTCACCGGCGGTACATTTGCTTCCCAGCTTGGGAAAGGGAGGGGAAAAAAGCACAGGAATGGAAAATTGCAAGTGTGCCCATCAAAGTACCAAGGAAATCTAAGCCAGTGTCACCGACCCAGCCTCCCTGCCCCAGCACAGGTACCAGCCCCAGCACCCTGTGGCAGCTGACAAGCCCTCCTCATCCTTGCCACCAGTGTGGAAAGCCCCCAGGGCTGTGGTTTGGGAGTAGCAGAGCCCCTGCTGCCCCATGGCCATCCCATAGGAGCGGTGTGTGGGCACCTGGGGGCGAAGACCCCTGCCCTAGCAGTGGTGACGAGGGATTTAGCGAGTGCCCATGGCTGGTGGTGGCTGCTGGGTCCCCCCTCAGTGCCCCCTGCCAGGGCCTGGTGTGGGAGGGGGAGGCAGGAATTCCCTTCCACAGCACCACTCCTCCACTCCCCCAGGGCTGGGGCCAGGGGCCAGGCAGGTGGGGTGCAGGGGGTCCCACACCAGGGCAGGGCACTGTGTGGGGTGTAGCTGGTTCTGGGGCAGAGGGTGCTGAAAGAAGGAGCAAGCGAGATGCTGGCAGTGGGCTGCGATGCTGCAGCCCCTCCATTGCCCCTGCTCCCGTGCCTGGGGGCTCAAGTGGGTGTGTAAAAGCCAGGTGAGTGCCAGGGAGAGGGAAGAGGGGAGCCAGCCCTGCCAGGAATGGGACAGACGGGTCCAGAGGGACAGTGGGAAGACCTTTCCTGCCACAGGCATGTGGTGGGCTGGAGCAGCTGCCTCTCCTCCCTACCCCACGCTGCCATCTGCGCCTCCCCACGCCAAGGGCATGGGCCAGACCTCCAGGCTGCTCCCCCAGCTCCTTTCATCGGCACTTGGGCACAGGGAGGGACGTGGGGCCAGTGGCTGGGAAGGGAAAGAGCTTCCTGTCCTGCTCACAGCCCTGGTTTGGCGGACGATGGTGGGGCAGAGCCACAGGGAAGCAAAGGGCAGGTCAGACCCTGTGCCAAGGCAGACCTGCCTCCACCTTGGGTGAATGAAGGCTGATTGGAAAGAGAGTGGGAGACAACATGGGCCTGACCACATCTTGGAAGGAAACCTGAGTGGAAAATTACCAGGCTGCTCCCCTGCATGCCCGAGTCAGGCTGCACGCATGCTGCCTGCTCCCAGCCCGGGCTGAGCCTCTGGGGACAGTGCAGCACCAGCTGGTGATACCTGGGGCACCGAGTGCCCAGCACCACGTGTGATGCTGCACAGAGCAGTCACTGCCATGCAGAATGGCTCCTTCCCTGGCTGCCATGGCCACGGGGCACAGGGTGGCAGCAGCAGAACGTGCCAGGGATCGGGCAGCACAGGGCACCGGTGAGAAACCTGACTGTCAGCTGGGCACTGAGTCACGGTGCCAGAGCCAGCACCAGCTAAACCAGCCCTCCCAGCTGGGTGTTTCCAGCACGGCGAGTGCCCAGCCAGGTCATGTCACCTCCTCGAGCTGCGACAAGGCTGCAGGAAACCCTCTTCATCCCCACACTGGGCTGGGAGGGAGCAGAGGGCAGGGCTGGGACATGGTGCCAGCACAGCCCCTCAGAGGACACCCACCTGCCCACTCACGGCTGTCTCAGCAGCTCTGGCCCAGGACTGCTGTGCCAGCAAGGGCAGCTCGAAGGGCCAGCAGCAGCCCTGCGTGGCACAGATGCAGAAACTGAGGCACAGAGCAACTCCCTGAGATCCCCAGGGAGAGCACACAGGGCACCTCGGGTTCCCTGGCTCAGCACAAACAGGCATGGAGCAGATACCCTACCACAGCCCAGACACCCCACCACAGTCCAGATACCCTAACACAGCCCAGCTTCATGGACCAGACACCCCACCACAGCCCAGACACCCCACCAGAGGCCAGCTCCACGGACCAGACACCCCACCACAGTCCAGATACCCCAACACAGCCCAGCTTCATGGACCAGACACCCCACCACAGTCCAGATACCCCAACACAGCCCAGCTTCATGGACCAGACACCCCACCACAGTCCAGCTTCATGGACCAGATACCCCACCATGGACCAGACACCCCACCACAGTCCAGACACCCCACCACAGCCCAGCTTCATGGACCAGATACCCCACCATGGACCAGACACCCCACCACAGTCCAGATACCCCACCACAGCCCAGACACCCCACCAGAGCCCAGCTCCACGGACCAGACACCCCACCACAGTCCAGATACCCCAACACAGCCCAGCTTCATGGACCAGACACCCCACCACAGTCCAGCTTCATGGACCAGATACCCCACCATGGACCAGACACCCCACCACAGTCCAGACACCCCACCACAGCCCAGACACCCCACCATAGTCCAGATACCCCACCACAGCCCAGCTTCATGGACCAGACACCCCACCACAGCCCAGCCACCCCAGCAGAGCCCAGCTCCACTCACCGTGGGGCCCTGGGTGGGCACTTGGCAGTGGCCATCGTCCCTCACGCAGGGCTGGCTGGCACAGCGGGTGCCCGAGGGTGGCAGGGCAGAGCCGAGGGTGGGCTGTGAGGGGCTCAGGGGGCTCGTGGGGAGGCTGCTCTGGTTGCTTTTCCTCCCGTAGCTCTCCAGGTAACCGCGGACATAGTCGGAGCGCGTGGCAGCCTGGTAGAGACCGTGCAGGGCGCCGGGCTCCGGGCGGCCCCGGGTGCCAAGGGTGGGTGTGTAGGCGCTGTCCGAGGCATGCAGCCCTGAGAACTCCCGTGCCAGGTCCGAGTGGCTGATGGATCTGTGGCGGCTGAGCGGCGCTGCGGCGGGCAGGTAGCCCGGGGGGCTGCCGGGGGTCCCCGGGAAGGTGCAGCACGCACCCCCGCTCAATCCGCTGCCCGTGGGCCGGGGCTGGGTGCGGGGGTACGCGGGGCTCAGGCGGATGCTGGGGTCGGGGTACAGGGGCAGCCCCGCGGGGTGGTAGCGGGCGGAGGGCAGGTAGCTGCTTTTGAAGCCGATTTTGTTGCTGTCTGCGTAGGACGAGCCCAGGGGGGATCCGTAGGAGGTGTAGGAGCCGTAGCCGCCGGACACCTTGCTGTAAGTGGTCTCGGCATAGCGGGACGAGTCCACGTAGCGCTTCAGGGTGGAGGAGAGCTGGGACATGCTGGAGGCTGGGGCTCAGTGGGCTCTCCTGGAGGCATCGACTGCAAGAGAACAGCCCGTGGTCAGCACAGGGGGCACCCACCATCAGCACCCACGCAGTAGCTTGCTGGCTCCTGCATCGCTCCGAGACCCTGGGAGGGGTGGGTGGGCGACAGTGGGTGCCCAGGGGATGAAGGGTGCAGGGAGGGCTGTGGGGTGCAGTGTGGCCGTGGCTCCTGCCACCTGCCAGCCCTCCTGGAGAGCCTGGGGCAGCAGAGCCACCTGTGTGCCTTCCCTGGGGCATAGCAAGAGGTACCCAGCATCCCAGCATCCACAGTCACTGAAGCTAAGGAACTGCAGCAGTGATCTCTGCCCCAGCCCTGGCATCCCTGCCACACTGTCCTGTGGCTGTCCCACCCTTGGGGATGGAGAGATGTCCCCAGTGCCTCTTCCTCTGAGTTGCCCGGTCACAATTACGATGCTTAGGCCCAACTCTGGCTGAGATAGGCAGGCAGGATGGACTGATCCAGCCAGCTCAGCACCTTCCCCTGGTTACTCAGAGCAAGTGCCAGGGCTTGGCAGGGGGTTAGCATTGCCAGCTTGCTGCTAACACCCCCCCTTTGGCTGAGAGGGAAACTGAGGCAAGGTCAGCGCAGAAGTCCTTGCCATCCACCCCTGCTCCCTGCTTGGTGCTTGGCACCAGGCAGTAGGTGAAAACCTCAGTGCAACCACAACCATCCAGGGGCCTTGGGGGACTGTGGGGACAGCCAGGTACCTGCCATTGCAGGGGCCTGGCCACCCAAGCATCCTGCCCGTCTCCCTGCCAGCCTTTCATCAGTAATTCAAGCCGACGCCAGTCCTGCTGTGCCCCCACCAGCCAGGCAAAGCCAGCCCACAGGGAGCTGGTGGCTTCTGCCCCATGGTACCCACATGGGGCAGGAGAGGAGCGTATAGGGGGACAGGGACAGAGGTGCCCAGAGCACACCGGAGCCAGCCCGGGGCTGGGACAGGGCAGTGTGGCTGCCAGCACCTGCAGACACAGGCTGTCTGGAGCTGGAGGAAAGTTTGCTCTTGGCACACACGCCGGTGGGCTGATGGGTGGTCCCCTACCTGTCCTGGGGCTGCGGCTGGTACCGGGGTGGGCAGGACCCCAGCCGGGCTCCTCTGTCCTGGGCTCAGCTCCCCGGCTGCCTGGCGTCCCTTCCCTGGCAGGACAGTGCCTCATGTGGCTCCCAGAGTCTCCAGTCACCCGGGAGATGACCCTGATTCAGAGGCTTTTCCCAGCCCAGCCGGGGCGGGCTCTGGCCCAGCTCCAAGCCAGGAGGTGATGGAGATGGTGCCTGGCCCAGCCCTCGCACAGCCCTGGCAGCACACAGGGCACATCCAGGACTGGGATGGGCACCAGATTCCCAGCAGGAGCCACTGCAGCATCACTGACCCTGGGGGGGACCCAGTCTCCGGCTGAGAGCCCAGAAGTCCCTGCCCCAAGCAGGATCCTCTGCCTGTGGAAACCTGCAGCACCCCTCTGCGAGTGTCACCGCAGGGACAGGAGCCACCCCGAGCCTCCCTGCTGCAGCCACAGCCTGTGTGTGCCCTGCATTTTCCATGGCTGGCAGCTGAAAGCGATCCCTGTGAAACCAGAGTGGTGACGCCGTGCATCACAGGACGGAGAACCCTTGGCTGCACAGACCCTGGGGCGGGGGGTGAGGTGGCTGCGGTGTCACCTTCCCCAGCCACCCCTGCCCATCTAACCCCGGTGTGGAAGTGCCCCAGGACTGCTCTTAGGAGGTGGTGGTGAGAAGCACCATCCAGTCACCGTGGCCTGGCTGACAGCCTGGCTCTTGGGCCAGCTGCATCCCGGCTCCTGTTGTCATTGCCCAGGGAACCATCCCACAGTGGAGAGGAAAATATTTACAAGCAAGAGCAAGGCGGAGCACACAGACCTGTTTGGGGTGAATAATCCGCTCCCAGGCAAGTACTCCCCTGGGAGGGCCCAGGAGTGCTTTTGCCAGCCAGGATCCAACAAGCACAGCGGGGAATTCTGCTCGAAGGGACGTGAAACCCCGGCCAAGGGACAGGCACCAGAGTGAGAGCCACGGAGCCCCTTGGCTGGAGCCCACGCCTGGCTGCCTGCCTTGCTGGGACACGGAGCAGCCTGGCACAGGGACCCTCTCTGAGCTGCCCCCCTTAGCCAGCAGAGATGATCTGTGCTCAGGACAGGTGCCTCCATGCTGGGACAGCCCCATGCTGTCACTGCCAGTGGTGCCCGTGCCTTCCCACGGTGCTGTGCCACCACCGGCAGCTCCGGCAGGGCGCCTCTGCCCCCGGGAGAGCGGCTGGCTCAGGAGCAGAGGGCAGCAGGTGCTTTCTGGCAGCGGGACAGGTCCCTGCAGGGCAGCACATGCCCTGGGGACGCGGGGGAGATGATGGAGGGATGCGGGAACCTGCCCCAGACACAGCAGCTAACCCAGTGGTGGCGTGGGAAGAGAGGTCTTACCATGGAGGAGCGCTGGGACCGCCCGGGCTGTGGAGTCCTCGTGTGACATCAGAGCGGACCCCAGGGCTGCGGGAGAGCGGAGTGTGCCAGGAGCTGGAGGAGCTGAGGGGGTGTGAGAAAACCCTGGTTCCTCCCATCGCTTCCTGGCCTACCTGGCCCCTCCCTACCCATAATAGTGCTGAGCTTTCCTGCTGCCTGGCAAAGCCCTGGGGCTGGCATGGCTGAGTCAGGGCCTTCTGCACCCTCGTCATCCTCCTGGGGTGTCAGGGGAAGCTGAGGCACAGGAATGTCCGGTCCCCCATCACGTGGCTGCCCTGGCCTCCAACCTTCCCCGTGGGATGCTCAGCCCAACGCTGGGAGGCCCTGGAGGCAGAGGAGCGGAGACCCTGCTCCTTCTCCAGCCTCTGTCCCTCTGTCCCCTGGCCTGGTGGCAGCTGTCCCCCTCGGTGGCCGTGCAGCCCAGGGCAGGCTCAGCTTACACAGTGCTGGCTCCGTCCGAGCCCAGGGTGTTACGGCACAGCTGCCCCGCGCTTACGCAGGCTTTGTGCTGTGTCCCCTGTCCCCTGAGACACAATGTCCCAGCCTGGAGCTTACGTGGGAGCTCCCAGCCTTCCGCAACAGCAGACAGAGGGGGGACCCCGAGGGGAGCGAGACAAGGGATCCCTGGGGGTAACGTGCACCGAGGGGTGCCCTCCATCAGCAGACAGACACCCCAGCACCCCGGGGCGCTGCCTGCAGCCCTTCTCCCAGCCCTGCTCCAGCTCCTGGGGAGAAGCTGCCCTGGCTCCGGCGCTGCCCCGCACCGCTCACACACCCCTGAGCCATGGGACCTGCCCAAGGTCACACCTGAAGCCAGAGCCAGCCTGGCCATGGTCTTTCCCCTACCAGCCACTGGAGAACCCTCCAAACTCACACCACACGTGCTGGCCAGGGAGTCACAGCCCTGGCCTCGCTCTGTGCTGCTGAC
Source organism: Podargus strigoides (assembly GCA_028020825.1). NCBI lineage: Eukaryota > Metazoa > Chordata > Aves > Caprimulgiformes > Podargidae > Podargus > Podargus strigoides. The sequence continues at coordinate 2,053,091 of CM051646.1, forward strand.
ACACACCCACCTGGCTGCAGGACCTGCTGCGCACCGCTCCCGAGCCACCCCCAGGCAGCAAAACCCCAAACCCATGGGGAACCCTGACAGAAGACCCAGGCATGTCATTGCTTTGAGGTCTGCGGGTGGCAATAAAAAAGGGACCCCAAGGGAAGTGCCTGAGCATAGGACTCTGCCCACGCCAGGGGACAAGGAGGGTGTCACGGAGCATGGCTTGCTGGAGGAGAGCTGCCAAGTTTTCGTGTGTGAACCCCGAACCTGCTCTCTGGAGATGGCAAACCTCCCTCCCGTGGTGTCACCCCTCCCTGGGGCCATGTCCCCACAGCACCCCTCCACTCACCTGCGTGCGGGTGGCTGGTCAGGGGTGTGACACCAGCATGGCGAGTGGTGAGCTGGTCACAGGGGGCTTCCCCTGGGACCGGAGCAGAGCGAGCGATGCGGAGGGGCCAGCAGCACCCCAGCCCTCTGCCACCCCAGGGCTCAGCTCCTCCGCCCTGCAGGGAGTGGACGCAATGTCCGGAGGGGGCTGAGCTGTGTGGCCACATAAAAACACCAGCAGAGAAATTCACGGCTCAGGTTACCAGCTAGATAAATATAGTGTCTTTATCTGACCTCACAGGGCACCGAAATGCTCCTCTCGCATTCCAGCTTCAGGGAGGCTTAAAGGGGACGTGAACCCGAGGGGGCTGGTGGCCCATGGCAAGGGGGTGCTGGGAGGGGAGGCTGCGGAGGGAAAGGGGGCTGTGGGAATGAAGGATGACTGAGGGTAAGCATGGGGAGGGGAGAGATTTGGGGAGGGAGATGGAGGTCCAGGAGGGAAAGGATGGACAAAGGGGGAAGAGAGGGAGTGGGGTGGGATACAGCTTGGTGTGGGGGTCAGGGAGGCAGAAAGAGGAGGTGCCCGTGGCTGCCAGTAAAGTCTGGAGCAGAGCATCAAGGTGAAGGGAGGAGGTGCTCTGGGTTTTGTCCCCCTTGGGGTGAGCCATAGTGAGAAGAGCCCCCTAAGCACAGTGTGATGGTGCAGGCACAAGAGCACCCACCCCTCGTGGCTCCACAGACACTGGAGCACCCACCCGGCACCGCTCCCCGACGCCTGACCCACCCCGTGGCCTCACCTGGGCAGTGACTCAGTGAGCACCTGCCCGGGATAATTAGGAAGGATGCAATTATGGTGGCATTTTCCTCCCTCCTGCCCGACTCCAGCCCTTAAACAGGGAGGGCCGCGTGGGGCCGCGTCAGGGCGTCGCACTGGGAGGCTGCTGTGGGGTCACTGGTGGCGTTAGGGGGTGGTGGCGAGGCTCTGGTCCCAGACCTGTGGGTGAGTGTGCCCCACAGTGCCTGGGTTGACCTCGGGCAGGGCAGGGCTGCTCCAGAGGATGTGGGGGTCCCTTGGCAGCCCCACGGGCAGCGTGCAGGCATGGGCACGCAGGAAGGACCCTGGCACAGCACCCTGGGGTCAGGAGGTTCAGGACATGTGTGGGTACCCTGCTCCCATGTGCTCTCCCAGCTCTGGCAGTTCCCTCCTGGGACGTTGGCTGGGCCAGGATCAGCCCTGGGGTGCCCACTCGTACCTACCCTGCTTCGCCCCCCCGATGGCACAGTGGGCTCCTAAGCTCACGCTGGGGCGAAGGGAGGGGGCTCTGGGATGGAGCAGGGGTGGTAGGGACTGGGGTGGGATGGATGGGATGGGGACAAAGGGTCTGGGCACAGGGGTCTGTGCTCCAGGGGGGCAGGAGGGGGTCACCCTGCCTGCTTCTCTCCGCAGGGCTTGGGCTGCTGGAGGCCTTCAGGGAGTCACGGGGGGGGCTGTCTGGGATGCTGTGTCCCCCTGCCCTCGGAGCCCAGCCCCAGCACGGCCCCTCGCCCCGCCGCCGCACACACGGGTGGCCGTGGCTCCAACACACAACCTAGGGCTTTATTGTGCAGACAGAGGAACACTCCTGGAAGATAGTTGTGAGGTTTGTTTTTTTCTTGTTGCTTTTCGTAGGGTTCTTTGTTTGATTTTTTTTTTTTTCTTTTTTTCCTTTTTTTTTTTCCCCCCCTGAACAGAATTTCTTTGACGACAAGCTGTGGAAACAACTACAAATGTTCACAAAATAAATGAGACTCGAGACGCATCTGCGCTCTGCCGGCTGAGCTCTGCGCCTGCCCCGGCGCTCACCAGCAAGCCCAGGGAGCTGGGCACAGCCAGACCTCGGCTCTACACGGCCTCAGCAGCACTAGACAGCAAGCAAGCAGGCAGGGATGGGCAGGGCACAGGGGTAGGAAGCAGCTCTGGAGAAGAGCAAGGAGCGGGGAGCAGCTGCTGCGCATCGCTCTCAGCCGTGGTGGCACAGCCCGGGGTAGCTCAGCGGGGCTGGGGTTCACCCCCTGGTCTCGGATGCTCCTGCCTGCATCTTCCCCTGCCCTCCCCTGGGTGGGGGTGCAGCAGGGCTGGTCCTCTGGTTTCTCTCTGGCTGGCTGGGCTGCTCCTCCCCTGGGGGACACCAGGTTTTGGGGGGCTGGGGCAGCACCCACCAGCTCCTCAGGGTCCGTGGGGCATGGGGGCAGGCTGGGCTGGGGGGTGTGGGCTGTGCTTGGCATCCCTTTCCCCACTCTCACCCATCCCTGCGGAGGTCCTGGCCTCCCTCGGGCAGTGGCCAAGAGCTGGGGTGCTCTTGGGCCCTTTGCTGCTCTTAAATGGAGACAGGGAAATGCTGGAAGGGAGAAGGGAGGGGGCACACGGGGTCCTCCCAGCAGCATGGTGGGGCAGGAGGAAGACTGCGCTGGAGGAAGGCTGCTGAGCCTACCCAGGGCCAGGCAAGGATCGGGGTCCCCAGATGTTCCCTCGGGGTGGTGACGGTGCAGAGGAGTCTCTGCAGAGACCTTGGGGTCACGCTCCCATGGAGGAGCCCCCTCCCCACCATCCTGCCTGGACCCCCCTCCGGGAGCCTCGGGGAGGGGAGCAGGGCTGTGGCTAGCTCAGAGAGGCTCTGCTTGCCTCCACTGCGAGCGGGTGCTGGCAGCAATTCTCTCGTCACAGCTAAGGGCTGGTCCCCGGGGAGAGCAAGTGGTGTCTTGGGCTCGGGCAGCCCAAAGGTACCAGCTGATGTCTGGAGGAAGCCTCGCTTCCAGCTCAGCTGTAAAAAACAGATTAGGAAAAACTTGTTGCCAAAGCACATTTGCAGTAAGCCCCCTCCTAGGGCCCCAAAAGAGCCCTGAGGAGGCAGGGACATTTTTTGGGTGTCTCCTACACCTGCTCCCCTCTTTCCTCCCAGCCTGGCCAGGCCCAGCATTGTCCCAAGCTTCCCCTGCTCCTTCTGTCTCTTCTCCGCTTGCTGAGACAGGGCTCACCTTGTGTCCCCTCCCAGTTGTGACAGCTTGGGGTGACTCTAGGAGCAGGCTGAGAACTCTGTAAGTCACCTGGCTAGTGGGCAGGGTGGGCTGGGGATGCTGGCAGCCCCTTCTGCTCCGGGGGCTGTGGGCACAGCACCCAGCACCAGGACCCCTGCGCACACTCTCGCATCACCTCTCCCTCTCTTACCTGCCAATCCAGCTGTCCTTCCCCAGTTGAAAACAGGCAAACCCCATAAGTTAAAGGGATGGGAGAAGCGAGGCTGAGGCTCCAGTGCTCCCAGCAGGAGCGAATCGGCCAGCCCAGCGAGCGGGGGGGTGCGATGGGGAGAAGCATCGCTGCCTAGCAGAGCCACCATGCTTCGGAGCAGGGCGCGTGGGGGTGTGCGGCGTGTGTGGGCGCGGGACGGCGTGGGTAGCGTTAGATACACGGCTATAGAGAGAGAACACAGAGAGGTTTCACTTCTTCCAAATGCTTCAGCTTCTCTTTCCAAGGGCTGCTGCGTTCCGGCGGGGGAGGCGGGATTGCTGGGGTACTCGGTGTGTGCGTGCGTGCGTGTGCGTGTGTGTGTGCGTGTGTGCTTTGCCTTTCACAGGGACACGAAGTCCACGGCTTGCAGGAGAGGCAGGGAGAGGAGAAGCAGCAGGAGCCACGAAGTGTTCTGGATGAGGAGGCTGAAGCCGGCGCATTTCTCCAGTTTGTCTGTGAGGACAGGGAGTGGGGAGGGACAGAAGAGGCACAGTGACGTCCCTCGGGAGCGGGGATCAGGCTGGGGGTGATAAGGGGAACTGGAACCCAGCTTCTTGCCACAGAAACAGAGCAAGTCCCATCCTGGTCCCTTGCCTGTTTGCCCTCCCACCTCGTGCCCAGGTAGTGGCAAAGCTTTTGAGGGGACAGGGACGCTGGGGAGCACAACCCTGCCTGTCCCTGACTGAGGTGACAAGGGGATGGGCACCACGAAGGGCTCTGCAGCTGGAGGACTGCTCCTACAGGACGTTAAGTGTGGAAAATCCCCACTGCCCTCCCACTCCACACCGCATACCTCTTCAGTCCTTCACCAGCAGACTTGTCCCCTCTGCTGGGACTGACTGTGAAGCATCACCTGAGAGGACAGCTGGGCCATGCCCCTGGCGTGGGGGCCAAGAGGCAGGGGTGAGCAGTCAGGTGGGGCAGGGTGAGGCTGTCTGTGGGGCTGACTGCTCTGCTTGCAGTAGAAAGGGCTCGTAAGGGCTGGGGAAACATCACCGGGCTCAGGGAGGGACTGGGGACACCACAGGGGGTTGTGGTTTTCTCTGCTGTCCCTGCCACGCCAGGGAGGGGGTGGGAAGGAGGGACTGAGGCCAGGTGCCACGTCTCACCTTTAATGACAGTGATGTTCTTTAGTTGGTTGCCGGTGTAGTCGTTGGTGGCTTTCAGCTCGCACATGTAGACACCCTCGTCGCTGGTGGTGAAGCTCTGCAGGTAGAGGCACACCAGGTTCTTCTGCATGGTGACGTTGGCTCGGCTCCGGTAGATGTTCTCGGAGACGCCGATGGTGCTGTGGATGACGTGCTTCCTGTTGTCCTTGGTGATGCTGAACTCGTAGGTCAGGGGGTTGCTGGTTTTGTTCTCGTAACGGCAGTCCACCCGGAGGCTCTGGCCCAGCAGGCAGGCACTCAGGTCCTTGATCATCTGGCAGTGGGCGGCCTGGAGGACTGGGAGAGGAGAGCAGGGGTTGGGCAGGGAACAGCGAGCACTGGGGATGCCCATGCAGCCTCCTGGCCCTTGCCTGGCTGCTCTGGGCCAGCCTTGCTGGGGAGCAGGGCGGGGATGGGTGTCTGCTGGCCGTACCTGTCAGGATGACAGCGATGCCGATGGTGGGGTTCATGTCTCCGATGGGGTGCCCAGCAGGGGCTGGGACTGCGAGGGAAGCCTAGGCAGGGGGAGAGAGAGGTGGTTAGCCAGGCCATTGCCCTGACACACAGATGTGGGCACACGTGGCACAGGTGGGCAGGCTGCATCTTCTCACACATGTGGTGCTGTACAGCCTGCTCCTCGTCAGGGTGTCTGATCCACTGCACAGGGACCGGCTGGCCCTGCAGCGAGCTAGGGGATGGGGCACTGTGTGTCCCCTTCCCATATCCCCAGGCAGTGCCAGCCACGCTGGATCCCCCACACCAGACATGAGACGAGCACGGCACAGACCTGCAGCTGCCTTCCCCTCCTCCTGCCCCGTGCCCAGGCTGGGTGCCCAGTCAAGGGACGGGCAGGAGAAATGAGGATGCGCCCCGGTGGCAGCAGGGTGAGGGACCCTCCCTTGGCCCCGGCGGGTGCCAGGCCTGCCAGCCCCCTGCGGCTCCAGCGGGTGAGCTCAGCAAAGATGACTCATTGCGATGCAGTGAGGGAAAGGGGCCAAGAGCAGCCGAGAAGCAGGGATGCAGCAGCTGGACAGGGAGCCAAGACTGCCAAAGGATGGCACCAAGTCTCCAGGGATTGAGCTGAGTCTGCCTGGCCACAGGGTGGAAGGGTTTTGGGGTGGCAGAGGCCACCCTCTGGGTCCGTGGCCTGGTGTCCACCTCTCTTCAGGCTGCCTGCTGGTCTATGCGGGTTCGGGGCCCGCGGATGTGTCATCAAAACCCCAGCGCTGCTGCCAGTCCAACCCAGCCAAGAGGAATCAATTAAAGGTTTGCAGCCCAGCCCAACAGCCACATGGGGAATCCAACCGCAGAGATGCAGAACGGAGGGAGAGGGTGGGGGAGCAGCAAAGCAGCCGCCGGGGCTGAAGGACAGCGAGCGCCCTGCAGTCCGTCCTCCAGGCTGGGGATGGGGGCCAGCTCCAAGAGGGGGACCTGAATTACCACCTCTTTGGGTCTCCAAGCTGGCAGAGGGGAGAGCAGACCCCCAGTTTGCTGCCTCTGAGCCTGTCTAAGCATCCAGGGAATGGATGCACCGCAGCCAGCTGGCTTTTTCTTTTTTGGCTTTTTTTTTTTTTTTTCTTTTGGTCTTTCATAACGTTCTAAGAGGAAATACCAAAACCATTTGCTCACTCTGAAGCTGTGAAAGATCTCTAGATCTGCAGCCCTGAGCCCCAGCCAAGAAGAAAAACCCCCTTGTGTTCGGTCTGGACAACCAAGAGGTTGCAAGTGGGGGCAAAAGCATGATGGAGGAGACAACCTGAGTCTCCTCTGGGTTCCTGGAAACTGGCCACTGTCCCTTGCTTTGTCATATCTCAGCTCCGACCCATTCTCCTCTTCGAATGTCCTAGGATGCTATCTAGGTCAGAGCCAGGCTTTCCTCCAGAAAAATCAGTGCAAATAAGCTCCCAGAGAGCGGGCTTCATCCTCTCTTTGTGCAAAAGCACTCAGATGTGGGTTCGGGATCCTGACAGAGGTGTGGGGAGCAGAGCGAGCCAGGTACCCCCTGCTCCCGCATGCCCCCGGGGGCTTTGCGTGGGGACGGGGCTCAGGGCTGTGCCCACCACCGTGACAAGCCGAGGGTGGCAAAGGGGATGGGGTGGGTGGGGGGCGTCAGGGAAGAAGAGAGCCAGACTGATGGGCAAAGAGAAACCAGAAGCCCCAGGAATCAGGGGTGGCTGCCAGCAGGACAGGGGTGTAGGGGGGCTGCTGGGTGCGCAGTGGGTGGGGGTGCGAGGAAGAGCGAGGCAGGCAGCACCTCTGCCCAGGCCCTGCGAGGGGCAAAGAGGGGTCGAGGTGCCAGCAGCACCCCCCCTTTCGTGGGCAGTGGACACGTAGTGCGTGGGAGCCGGCGGTGCGGGGCGTGCCCACGGAGGAATGCCGCAGTCCCGAGCCTCGGGGGCGGCGGGCGGGGGTCGGGGGTGGGACACACCAGAATCGACGCGAAAAAATGGAGAGCATCTCCCTCGGTGCCTGCATCCCTCCAGAACCACCCCGTCCGCGGCGGGCAGAGCATCCCCCGGTCCCACCGCCCCTCCCGGGGGGCTGCGGACCCTCGTCCCCGCTCCCACCCGTGGGGCTGCCCGGTGCGGGGGGGTGGGGGGGGGCACACCGTGCCGTACCTGCCCGGCGCTGTCCGGTGCTGCCCGCGGCGCTCCGGCGCTGTCCGGTGCTGCTGCCCGGCGCTGCTCCCGGCGGGGCTGTGGGCGGTGCGGTGCTCCCGCAGTTTGGGAAGGGCCGAGCGGGCGGTCCCAGCAAATCAGTGCCGGGCGGCGTCACGCAAGCTCAGCCCCCGGCCCTGCGGTGCGGGAGGAGGGGGGGTCCGATACTGCGGGTCTGCCCCCACCCCGGGATGCGGCCGCCACGGCCCCGCGGGACTCGGTACAATCTTCAAGCCCCTTCAGCCGGGGCATGGGTGGGTGCAGGGGGTCCCGTTCCACCCCCCCCCGCTCCCTTCCCCGCAGGCTGGAAAGGGCGGCAGATCCCCATTGCCGTGGGAACATCACATTCTGCAGAAGAGATGCTGACCCCCATCCTCCCCCCGCAACGTGGGAGCTGTTGTGCTGGGAAAGGAGGGGCGCTGGAAGTGGAAATGGGCTTCGCTGAGGAGGGGGGAGTTATCCCCCCTTATTCCCCCTCCCCAGATGTCCAATGCTCAAGTGCCCGGCGAGGCCAGCCTGCACCAAGTCACCACAGACCCACGCAGGAAGTGGTGGCAGGAACAGCGAGGGACACGGTTGAAGCTCTGTCCGTGATGTCACTGGCCACAAGCCTTAAGTTTTAGGCTGAGGGCTGGTGGCAGTGAGGATGCAAACAAGGGCTTGGTCCCCACAGGCTCCCATCACCACGTGGCTGGGAAGGGGCTAAGCAGAGATGCTTCTGCACAGGCAAGATGTCTTTGGACCTCTTCCCTGCTCTTGGGGCAAGGTGGAGATGACAGGAGAGGAGGGCAACATCAGGGAGCTGCTCTCCCTGAGGATTTGTGTCCCAAGGCATGCAGCAGGAAGGAGCAGAGGCATGCAGGTTGGCCTGCCCTGTCCTCACCTCTTCCCACACCCCTCTGTTGGACTCTGCAAAAAGGGCTGGCAGTGTGAAAGTTGATATGAAAAGTCATATCCTGCTCCAGCAGAACCTGATCCCAGGTGACACTCGAGTGCTGAGGTTTTGCAAGCTGGCTGTGCACTGGGGTTTTGCTCATCCTACACAATCTTGGTTCAGGCAACTCACTATGTGGGCTGTGGGCATGGTGCCCCAAAGGGGACCAGGCACCCAGGCTGGCTGGGGGGCCTGTGATGCCCAGGGAATGTGCAGCAGGGTCCCCAGCGTGCTGCAAAGGGGGGCAAAGACCTGACCCTACCTGTTGTGGCAGCTGGGTATCGAAGGGACCCAGGCTGTGGGGTCATGCACAACTCCACCAGTGGCCCAGGATGGTACAGACTGACAGAGGACAGGATTAAAGGCATGGCAAACTGACACAGAAAGCCACCACGAAGATGACTGGAAGCAGATCGATGCAATGCAAGCAGACAAACACAAGAGGCCACGGGTGCAGAAAATACAAGCAGGAGGTCTGCATCCAAGCACAGCTGTGATGTGGGGCAGCACATGTAACCATGCACACACACACATATATCCCTTTTACATCTAGCCCCACACCTCCACAAGCTGCATCTCCTCCAAATCCCCACCCTCACCCCCAGCTATGTCAGCACAGGTAACCAAGGAATTCAAGCTCCAAGGACTGGCTTTTGAAGGCACGCACTTGCCCAAATCCCCTTGCAAGAGATGTCGGCTCCCTTTAAATCTGGCTGGTGGTGCTGTGGAGGCAGGCGTGATTGTGCAGTTTCTGGGCAGTGCTGGCAGCAAGCATCCTGCCTAGGTGTTTGCAGAAGGCTCCTTGCAGAGGTTCTCCAGCTGGATAGTCCCTTCACTGCAGATTGCTGTCTGGCTGCCATCCATAAGCCAGAGAAAATCAGTCCCTGAGTCACACCTAATGCAGAGGCCTCCAGAGAATGACCAAAGGAGAAGAAAAGGGTGAGGAGGAGAAAATCTAATGATAGACAGACAAATGGAGAAGGGGGCAGGCAGTGTTTGCAGGGGCTCATGTCCAGCAGAGAGACAGACAGACAGACAAGCACAAGCAGAGGCAAGGAGGTAGCCAAACAGACCCAGTGCAGCAAAGCAGTGCAGATACCAGCAAGTATGGGCAGGACAGATGGACAAGCAGGCAGAGGCAGGGCACAGACAGCCCTCCCAGGAGCTGAACTGCTCCTGTCTGGAGAGAAAGTGAGGGCATGTGTAGAGTCCTGCTCTGCTGGAGTGTCAGGGGCATCACTGCTCCCAGTAGCCCAAGGCCCATCCCCAGTAGCTGCAGGAGGCAGACTGGGAGCAGAGGGGAACCACGACGTGGGTGTCTGGTCCTGCTGCAGCAATTAAATCCTGGCCTTGCCCCAAGGACATCCTGCTGCAGGAGTCGCCTTCCTTCTAGAAGAAAGGTGGGTGCACACCTTCCCCATGAGGAACATCTCCCTCCTGCTCTCAGCCTACCCCCCAAACCCAGGGGTGCCTCTCCCTCCTGCTCGTGAATCACTGCACAGCGGCACGCTCCGGGTCCTGCTCAAAACGCGACGCCAGGATGCCCACGCAGCAGCTGGTCCCTACCAGCAACCATCCCACTGCTAATTGCTGGGAAGGGGAGACAAAGAGGTCCCAGCCACGGGGACCTGAGGGCAGTGCCCCTGGGGAGAGAGCCCTGGCATCATCTCAAGGCCATTAGAGGTGGGGAGTCAGGGGATGGAGGAATGAGTGAGGGCATCCAGGAATCAGTGCTATCGACCTGGTGGAGCTCGCAGCTCTAGGCTTGACTGATGGACACGCTCACCTCCCTCACAGTCCAGTGCCTGCCCCTCCATGTCCCCAGGCTGTCCAGGCCCCACAGCTCCACTGGCAGGAGGGCTGCAAAAGGATTCATGCTTCTCACTGCACTAAGCCAAACCCAGGCCCTTCCCACCCCATCTCTGATGGACACGAAAGGGAGGCTGCAGGAGAGCTTTGTCCTTGATTGGAGAGACAGAACAGCCCTTGGGAGCCCAGCGAGGCCCCACGGATGCTATATGTAGCATGGCCCAGATATGAAGCCCCTGGGGTTCACATCACAGAGCAGGGGTGGAAGAGACTGTGCTCCCCTCCCTCCTGCATGCAGCACAGCCATGGAAAACAGAGGCAGGCAGGGCTCCTGCTGCAGCAGCCATGCTCGCCTGGCAAAGCAGAGGGCTGGCTGGCACAAAGCCCCAGCTCTGCCAGGGTGGTTTGCCTGCAGTGTGCAGGGCTCCTCCATGGTAGTCTCTGCCTGTTTTTATGGCTGTGTCCTGGGCACAGAGAAGCCCCAGAGACTGAAGACCTCAGTCTAACAGAGAGCGATGCAGGGCTAGGAAGTGCCTGTGAGGAATCAGCTCCAGTCCCTGCACTGACAGACCTGCCAGCAGGGACAGCCCTCCCTTCCCTCTCTGCCTCCCTCTTTACCTGCACACTTTGGCTAGCAGAATATCCTGGTGTTGTGCCCTCCTCCTTGAAGGGAGGCTGCCAGCAACGAGTATTAATACAGTGTAGGATCACCCATAGAAAAATCTCTGCTTCCTCTGGCATTGGTGCCTTTCCACCCTACTGGGATCTGGGAGCCACCAGCAAGACCCCAGCAGTGCAGCTCTCCTGCCCAGACAGAGCAGAGCCATTCTCCCTGCAGTTTGGTGTCCATCCAGAGGAGTGGGTGACCACTTCTCTCTGCCTCTAGCCCTTCCTGCCTAGGGCCACTAAAATCTTCCTTGTGGGAGCCAGCCAGGACACGAGGAGCCAACTCAGCCTGGGAGAGGGGGTTGACTGAGGCAGAGAGCTCTCAGCTCGCTCCATCTGCTCCCCAGACTGAGTGGGAGCAGTGCTTGGCTGCCTGCTCCAGCCTCCTCCTCACTGCCTCCCCTGGCAGCCAGCACTGCATCCTGCTGGTGCTTGGCAGGGCTTAGTATTTTTCCCACACAGCTGCTGGGATGGGAGGGCTGCACCATGCCCCACAGACCTCATCTCTGCTGAGCTTAGGGGGATACTTGTCCCTGGGGAAGGAGAAAGGAAGGTCTGTACCATCGGAACCAGGCAGGTGAGCACCGATGGGGGGCAATGCCAGGTCGTGCAGCATGGGAAGTCCCAGAGAGGCAGTTGATTCCCACAGCAACTTCAGACCCCTTCGTTTTGGGGAAATTTACCTGTCTGGGAAAGGAGAAGCCCCTAGGGGCCTCCTAGGAAGATGCTGTGCAGAGAAAGAGGCATGGAGCACAGCACAGCTCCTGCTTCCCATCACCAGCCAAGCTCTCTCCTCTCTGTCTCAGGAGGGATGAATAATGCATGCTACAGAACATGGAAATAGCTTCCCTGAAATTTCTCCTCCTACCTTCTGGGCCTTAAGGAACGAAAACTGTTTATTAGTGTTCTTAATTTATGAGGAAACCATGAGGCCAGGATGGTTAACTCTCACCATGCAGATTCCTGCAGATAATTTCAGAGAAGAGCCCCAGGAAGCAACTGCCTGCAGGGTCCCCCCTTCAATAAAGAGCAGAGCTCGGTTCTGTGTTGAGGCTGGAGACCGTCAGGCTCTCACCCTGGCACTGCAGGAAGGGCAGGGGCTGTCCCTCCAGCACAGACAGTGCTTCCCTTTAGCAGCCAGCCAGCTGCTCCCCGCACTTGGGTTTGTGTCATCGGCTCCAGCGCTCGCTCATTGTTAGCGGGGACAATGGGAGCGTGTACTCTGTCGAGTGAGGAAGGGCTTCCCCCTGCTCCCTGCAGCCCACATGAGCCAGCAAGCCTGTGCTGGTGTAAGTGCTCTCCAACATACCCACTGAGTTACTGCAAGCACCAAAGGAGCAGTCAGAGGTCCCCCAGCAAACACAACTGCAGTCACTTCATTTCTGCTATAGCACAAAAGGCTGTTTCCAGAGACCACCAAACGTCTGGAAATGCTGTGGTCTCGGGCTTTTTCCATCCTCCTGTCACTCAAGGCAGGCAGGAGGGCCCAGCCTCACCCCAGCAGCAGACTCTTGCCCTGGGACAACAGCTCTTGTGGAGACCTCCCGAGGCGTTTCTGCACCAAAGAGGCACTTCTAGGGAGCCAAACTTTCCTCAGAAGTGGGGTCCTGCCAGGGAAAAGCAACACCCAGCCAAGGTTGTGGCCCCACAGGCCAGGAGCAGCACAGCCTTTATCATTCAGCACTTAACCAAAGCCAGAGAAGGGGAAGAAGGTGCAGGACATGATGGGGTTTTGCCAGGCTAGAGGCTTGCTGTGCCTCCAAGGCGGCCAAGCAGGATAAATAAGGCTGGGTCTAAAGGGGACCTGCATTTCCCAGAGGGATAACGTTATGGAAAATAAACCTTGGAAGAAAAACCTGAAATGCAGTTTTGGTTTGTGTGCTGGAAAGCAGACCAGCTCCCTGTCATGATCTCTTTGGTATAAAAATTCTTACAACACACAGTTCAAAACAGTATGTTAGTGAGAACACAAACAGGAATAGAATAGCAAAAAGCAAACGAGAGATGCTGTTCCTGGACAGAAATGACAATGGTTTTCAGGATGCTGGTGTCCAGCTACTTTCACCCCTGTAACAATGCTACAAGAAGCTTCCAATGGCCTGGGAAGCACCAGCTCCTCACCACTACACCCAGACATGGTCTCACTCTTGGAGCATCACTCCTTTCCTCTTGTGTTCCCTCTTCAACCCTTATCTAATGGAATTTTCACTTCATGCATCAACCCATCCTTCCTTTGGCAGCTGTGTTCTGTCTCTCTCTACCCCTCCACCTTATTCTCTGCAAGAAATCCTCTTGCTGGAATCACCATCAAGTACTGGTTGATTCTTCTTCTGATGTCCATGAATTTCTTTTGAACCTGGGCTTCAGTTTCTCCGAAATAACAGGAATTCCCACTGCAAAGTTAATAGTTTCAGTCAATCCCTGTATGACATTTTTTCATGAACATCCCTCTCCATGACCCCCTTTTCATTCCACCTAGAGCCAAAAAAGCTCCACAAATCAAGAATGCTCATTCAGCATGGCGTGCTGAAACCTTCATCCTTCCTTCTACTTTCTGCATGGGTCAACATCATAGCCTCTCCCACAAAAGTCTTCCCTAAGGTGCCTAAGAAGTCGCCCTCAAATATGGTCACCCCATCCTAACTCTCCTCAGTATTCCTCTGATAAATGATGGAGCTCTGCCCTGGAGCTTTCCCTATGCTCCCAGTTACCTCAATACTGTTTCTGCCCCCCTTAAGAAACCTAAGCCTTTCCCTCTATAATGTTTATGCTGTCCTAAGGTGCCTCAGATTTTCCATAAAATTTATCCAGTGGGTCCCCTCCAAATTACCTAAGCTATTCCCTCTGAAATGCCACCTCTGTTCCCTCTACATTAACTCATTTTCCTCATGTTTTCTGTCATTGTCACCTCTGTCCCTCTTCATTTACCTCAGATTTTCCCTCCAAAATGTTACTTCTGTCCCACACAGATTACCTGATTTTTCCTCCAGAATGTTAATTCTCTCCCTCATAGATTAGCTCAGATTTTTCCCCAAACATCTCCTTTCCCCCTGCCCTTCCCAGCTAAACCCCGCTGGGGTCCCTCTGTTTCCCCACAGCCCCACTTAACACAAGACCCATAAAAATTAAGGAAATAAGGCTGTTTCCCTGTGTGTTTTTAAGTATTTCTTTTATCCATCCCCCTGATCTTTCCACCTGCATGGAGGTTCTCATGGTTGGCAGGAAAATAGATATTTTTTTTCTTTAAACAAAGCCCTGGGTGACATTGCAGTGCTGTGGGGGATCCCAGAGGGATCCTACCTGCCTGGGCTACCACTGGAAACCTGCCAGTGACAAATGCCACCAGAGACACCAGGGCAAAGGGATCTCAGGCTATAAAATTTATTCCAGACTCTAAGACCACAGGGCTATCTGCTGGCCATGCCCTTCAGCTCACTCAGGTAGCTACAGAAGGGAAAAATTTGAGCATTGAAGTCACTGTACTCGAAATACCAAGGTGGCATTTGAGTCCCCCTACTCCATCACCTCTCTCTTGGCACAGCAAGGGGGAAAAGGGATTGCACAGAGGCTTTACAGAGCAGACTGACAGCGCTGGGCAGAGGGCAGGCCAGGGTTTATTGCACCTTCATCAGCAGGGTGATGAGCTATCTAGTGACTTCAGCTCAGGGCAACTTCAGACTTCACTTTCCAATGCCCAAGAGCCTCAAAAAGGACCCCTGAGCAAGGCAAAGCATGACCCCCATAGCCAATTCATGCATTACCTTCTCTAAAGACTCTTGGCATTCTTACTAGCTAAAAAGCTGATGTTTAGTGGAACTGGAAGCTCACGTTCAGGCCTTGGGTGCTGGCAACCAGGTTGGACATATTGTGCCAACGTGAAATGCTGAATCAGTGTAAGTTCACCCTGCTGACTCAGGTGTGTTCCAGTATTTTTTTTAAAGGAGGAAGCTTTGTCCCAAGCAAGTTTATGCCAGATGGGCTATGACCTGTGCTCCTGCAGCTGACACAGCCAGCACCAACAGCTCTGCCTGTGCCAGCAAATGGGAGTAAAATCCAGTCTGGGTAACACTTTCATTGCCAGGTGATCCACCACCATGTGGATCCTGTACTGATCGATGCAAAACAGCAGCCTGCTACAGCTATACTCCAAAGAGGTACTAGAAATTTTTGCAGGTACCAGCAGTAACATGCAATGCCAGGTCTGGCAGAGCAGTTGTCTCTCTCCATTTTTTTTTCTAGGCTTTGCATGGCCTCATTTTGTGCCCCACAAGAGACACCTGTGCTAGAGTCTCCTTTTCTGGAGACACTCAAAACCCACCTGGATGCATTCCTGTGTGATCTGACCTAGGTGTTCCTGCTCTGGCAGGGGGATTGGACTGGATGATCTGTTGAGGTCCCTTCCAATCCCTGACATTGTGTGATTCTGTGTGAAAATGCCTTTGGGCAGGCCAGCTCCTGGTCTGCATTCTGGGACAGCCCAGGACTGTCCTCCCACCCACTGCCCAGCACTGGGAGCCACTTACAGCCCCGACACCCAGCAGAGAGTTCCCAGGAAGGCAGACCCACTGTCCTGGGTTGCAATGTATTCTATTACCATGAGCCGTTGAGGCCTGGCGCCGGTGTTCCTTGCCTCGCCCCTCGGGACTATTCTTCTGTTAATGCGCCCATCAGTGCCTTGCCCCAGGACTCACCATCTCTTTGTGAGATGCCCCGGCCAGAGGGGGAGGGGTGGAGCCAAGCATTCCCGCCGGAGATAACTTTGGGGTTTGGAGCAGCGCTCGGGGCCTTACCCGCTGGGATCCCAGAGGACAAGGACTGCACCGCGGCCGGATTTTCGGAGGAGGACCAGTTTTCCTTTCTACAAGATCACCGCTTCAACGGGATCATTTAAAAGAGAACTGCAGCTGCCACCGAAATCGGATTGCTCAGACTTTGTTTTCTTTTCCTACGGACCACCGCTTTAACCGGACCATTTCGGAGAGAACTGCAGCTGCCACTGGATCGGACTGGTACCAGCACCCTGCCCGGCAGGGGCCAGGTTGTATCCCTGACTCTGTCAGGCCTGTAACCAGTTTCTCTGTATTATAGTTTTGTTGTATATATTAGTAAAAAACTGTTATTCCCATTTTCCTCATATCTTTGCCTGAAAGCCCCTTAATTTCAATTCTATAACAATTCGGAGGGGAGGGGGTTGTATTTTCCATTCCAAGGGGGGCTCCTGCCTTCCTTAGCACACACCTGTCTTTCAAACCGGGACAGATTTTGGCGCCCAACGTGGGGCCTGAGGGCATTGAGGAAAAAGGGTAAAAAGGGAATAACAGTTCCTGGCTAACCTGATGTTTTGTGCACTGAACGTGGGATCTTTGTTAGGCAGCACCATGTGGTCTAGTTTACCTTGCTTCGGGTGGCACGTGGTCGTGGCTATGCTTTTCCCCTTTGCAGCCCCTTGTCTAAACATGGGTCCTCTGACTAAGGCTACTGTGGCTGTTATCCAGCTTGCACTGTGGGTTGGTAAGGTGAGGAGTTCATGGTTTTTCGATTTCCTGTGGAATGTGGGCACATGGATAAAGGGCTATCACACGCTCAGCGTATGTTTCGGGGATTACATTAAAAATGGTACCTTCTGTGAGGAAATAACACCAGGGGAAGTTTTCTCCCAACCATTCAACCAGTTCTTTGGGTCTGCTCCATCAGCTTTCGAAGGGTTTAGTTTTCCCCTAGATATTATCCATGTGTTGCTGCTAATAGGCCTACTGCTAATGGGCTGCTTGGCCTTCAGAGATAAAGTGAGACTGGCTTGGATAACTACTTGGGCACCCACCCCAGAGACTAGGAATGCTGCCCCAGAACCTGACACGGCCCCAGAGGCCAGAGATCCTGCCCCGCAGCCTGACCCTGTCCCACGACCTGGCATTGCCCAACAGCCCACCTCACAAATGGACCAGCCTAATTGGGTGGGGGTACTGGTAAAGGAAATACGTGAGATGCTGAGGGAACACACCTCCCAAACTAGTGGGAAACCTTGTCCTAAAGAGGGAAAGTCTGATGGTGCAGCAGTGGGACCCACAGATGTTACAACTGTGCAGGGTCCAGCTGAACCACAAGGACAGCCACAGCCAGCGGCAGTCGCCCCTGTGCAGAGGAGAAAGTGCAAGGCCAAATCAGTACGCCCAGTTAATGATGGTGATGAGCCAGAGCCCTCACAATCTGCAGGGGAGTCAGAGCCTGAAATTATCACCGAATCCCTGTCGTTCGACAGTCTCCGTAATATGCGAAAAGACATTGCGCGACGGGGGCGTGAGCCTTTTACAACTTGGTTACTTCGGGTTTGGGACCTCATGGGTAAAGGCGTACAACTGGATAGTGGTGAAGCCAGGTACTTGGGATCCTTGGCCCAAGACTCAGGGGTGGACCAGGTATTTGTAAGGGAGCCGGGGCCCCTTTCTCTCTGGGAGCGGCTTTTAATGAGTGTGAGGGAAAGGTTTGTCCACAGAGAGAGAATGCAGGAGTACCATCATAGAATGCAATGGAAGACCCTTGAGGAAGCGATCCAACAGCTGAGGGAAGTGGCAGTGTTAGAGGTACTCTTTGGGAGGGACGGACAGCATGATAATGACCCCGACAAGGTCAAGTGTACAGGGCAGATGCTGTGGAACCTGGCAAAGTTGGGGCCACAGCAGTATGCCACATTCATTGCAACAATTAATGCTGATGACAACCACGAGACAGTGGGTTCTGTTGCCAACAGGTTCAGATATTATGAGAGTTTAGTCAATGGCCCAATGAAAGCTCATGTCGCTGCTGTGGCTAGGGACCTCAAGGAAGAGATTAGGGAGGAGGTGATGAAGGAGGTGAGGAGGAGCAGCTCTCATGTGGCACCAGTGCAGGTCATAAACCCCAGAGCCAGAGCCCGACGTCCCCCAGCTAGAGAGAGAGGGTACACCCCACGATCTGAGCTGTGGTTCTTCCTGTGTGACTGTGGGGAAGACATGAGAAGGTGGGATGGGAAACCCACTTCTGTCCTGGCAGCACGGGTTCGTGAGCTCAAAAGGGAAAACACTAACCGAGGGGGTTCCACTAAAGCGAAAGTAGCCTCAGCCTCCCGTGACCGAGCTGCCAGGTATTACAGAAGGGAGGATGATATGTCAGATCCCCTTGAAGAAACATCTTGCAGGTATGCCCAGGGAATGGATGATAACCAGGCCTAGAGGGGCCCTGCCTCTAGCCAGGAAGAGGCACGGGAGAATCGGGTCTTTTGGACAGTGTGGATCCGATGGCCTGGCACATCAGAGCCACAGAGATACGAAGCATTGGTTGATACTGGAGTACAATGTACCCTAATGCCATCGGGACATGTGGGGGCAGAATCTGTGTCTATTGCTGGGGTGACAGGGGGGTCGCAGCAGTTGACCCTGTTGGAAGCTGAGGTGAGCCTGACTGGGAAGGAGTGGCAGAAACATCCTATTGTGACTGGCCCGGAGGCCCCATGTATCCTGGGAATTGACTTCCTCCGAAATGGCTATTACAAAGACCCAAAAGGATTTAAGTGGGCTTTTGGGATAGCTGCTGTGGAAGCAGAAGGCATTAGGCAGTTGAACACCTTGCCTGGACTATCAGAAAATCCTTTTGCAGTTGGGCTCCTGAAGGTGGAAGAGCAACGGGTGCCAATTGCCACTTCGACGGTGCACCGCCGGCAGTATCGGACGAATCGAGATGCCGTGATCCCCATCCACAAGATGATCCGTGAGCTGGAGGCCCAAGGGGTGATCAGCAAGACCCACTCACCCTTCAACAGCCCCATCTGGCCTGTGCGCAAGCCTGACGGAGAATGGAGATTGACTGTGGACTATCGTGCTTTGAATGAAGTGACTCCACCATTGAGTGCTGCTGTGCCGGACATGCTGGAGCTCCAGTACGAGCTGGAGTCCAAAGCAGCAAAGTGGTATGCCATTATTGACATTGCTAATGCATTTTTCTCCATTCCTCTGTCACCAGAGTGCAGGCCTCAGTTTGCCTTCACCTGGAGGGGCGTGCAATACACCTGGAACCGACTGCCCCAGGGGTGGAAGCACAGTTCCACCATCTGCCATGGGCTGATCCAGACTGCGCTGGAAAAGGGTGAGGCTCCAGAACATTTGCAGTTCATCGATGATATCATTGTATGGGGGAACACGGCAGTGGAAGTATTTGAGAAAGGAGAGAAAATCATCCAAATTCTCCTGGAGGCCGGCTTCGCCATCAAGAAACGCAAAGTCAAGGGACCTGCCCGAGAGATCCAGTTCCTGGGGGTAAAGTGGCAAGACGGACGGCGCCAGATTCCCACCGAGGTCATCAATAAGATCACTGCAATGTCTCCACCGACCACCAAGAAGGAAACACAAGAATTCCTAGGTGTCATAGGCTTTTGGAGAATGCACATTCCCGAGTACAGCCAGATCGTGAGCCCTCTCTACCTGGTTACCCGCAAGAAGAACGATTTCCACTGGGGCCCTGAACAACAACAGGCCTTCACTCAGATCAAGCAGGAAATCGCTCATGCGGTAGCCCTTGGCCCAGTCAGGACAGGGCCAGAGGTGAAAAATGTGCTCTACTCTGCAGCCGGGAACAAGGGTCTGTCCTGGAGCCTTTGGCAGAAGGTGCCTGACAAGACTCGGGGCCGACCACTGGGATTCTGGAGCCGAAGCTACAGAGGGTCCGAAGCCAACTACACTGCAACAGAGAAAGAAATCTTGGCCGCCTATGAAGGAGTTCGAGCTGCCTCAGAAGTGATCGGCACAGAGGCACAACTCCTCCTGGCACCCCGACTACCGGTGCTGGGGTGGATGTTCAAGGGAAAGGCTCCCTCCACGCATCATGCCACCGACGCTACTTGGAGCAAATGGATTGCCCTCATCACACAGCGCGCCCGTATTGGAAACCAAAATCGCCCTGGGATCTTGGAGATAATTACCAACTGGCCAGAAGGTGAGGCTTTTGGATTGTCTTCTGAAGAAGAGGAAGAGGAAGTGACACGTGCTGAGGAAGCCCCTCCATATAACGAGCTACCAGAGAGTGAAAGACGATATGCCCTCTTCACCGATGGTTCCTGCCGAATTGTAGGTGCTAGCCGGAGATGGAAAGCTGTTGTATGGAGCCCCACACAACAAGTTGTACAAGCTATCGAGGGAGAAGGTGGATCAAGCCAATTTGCTGAACTCAAAGCCGTCCAATTAGCCCTGGACATTGCTGGGAGAGAGAAGTGGCAAAAACTCTACCTCTACATTGACTCATGGATGGTAGTCAATGCCCTGTGGGGTTGGCTGGAGAGGTGGAAAAAGGCCAACTGGCAGCGTAGGGGAAAACCAATCTGGGCTGCTGATGAGTGGAAGGACATTGCCACTCGGGTAAAGGAGCTACCTGTGAAAGTCCGTCATGTAGACGCTCATGTCCCCAAGAGTCGGGCTAATGAAGAACATCGCAACAACGAGAAGGCAGATCAGGCTGCAAAATAGAGGTGTTCCAGATAGATTTGGATTGGCAGCATAAAGGAGAGTTGTTCTTGGCTCGGTGGGCCCATGATGCCTCAGGCCATCAAGGCAGAGATGCCACCTATAAGTGGGCACGAGACCGAGGGGTGGATCTAACCATGGACAGTATCTCCCAGGCTATCCATGACTGTGAGACGTGCGCTGCGATCAAACAGGCCAAGCGGGTGAAGCCCCTGTGGTATGGTGGGCGGTGGTCCAAATACAAGTATGGGGAGGCCTGGCAGATCGACTACATCACACTGCCTCAAACCCGCCAAGGCAAGCGCTACGTGCTCACAATGGTGGAAGCCACCACTGGATGGCTGGAGACCTACCCTGTGCCTCACGCTACTGCCCGGAACACCATCCTGGGCCTTGAAAAGCAAGTCCTTTGGAGGCATGGCACCCCTGAGAGAATTGAGTCCGACAACGGGACTCATTTCAAGAACAGCCTTGTCAACACCTGGGCTAGGGAACATGGCATTGAGTGGGTGTACCACATCCCTTACCATGCACCAGCAGCTGGGAAAGTTGAACGGTGCAACGGACTGCTTAAAACCACCTTGAAGGCACTGGGTGGAGGAACTTTCAAAAACTGGGAGATGCATTTAGCAAAGGCCACCTGGTTAGTTAACACCCGAGGCTCCACGAACCGAGCAGGCCCCGCTCAATCTGAATCCTTACAAACAACAGACGGGGATAGGGTTCCAGTAGTGCACATGAGAGGTATGCTTGGGAAAACTGTTTGGGTTAATTCTGCCTCGGGCAAAGAAAAACCCATCCGTGGGGTTGTCTTTGCTCAGGGACCAGGTTGTACTTGGTGGGTAATGCAGAAAGATGGGGAAACCCGGTGTGTACCACAAGGGGACCTTATTTTAAGTGGGAACTGAGTGTAGAGTTTCATTGTATATGTATGTGTATATATATATGTGTGTGTGTGTGTGTAGAGTTTAAGAAAGGTATTGATTTGGGATGATGCAAATGGTAATAGAATAAGGGGTGGATAATGTCCTGGGTTGCAATGTATTCTATTACCATGAGCCGTTGAGGCCTGGCGCCGGTGTTCCTTGCCTCGCCCCTCGGGACTATTCTTCTGTTAATGCGCCCATCAGTGCCTTGCCCCAGGACTCACCATCTCTTTGTGAGATGCCCCGGCCAGAGGGGGAGGGGTGGAGCCAAGCATTCCCGCCGGAGATAATTTGGGGTTTGGAGCAGCGCTCGGGGCCTTACCCGCTGGGATCCCAGAGGACAGGGACTGCACCGCCGCCGGATTTTCGGAGGAGGACCAGTTTTCCTTTCTACAAGATCACCGCTTCAACGGGATCATTTCAAAGAGAACTGCAGCTGCCACCGAAATCGGATTGCTCAGACTTTGTTTTCTTTTCCTACGGACCACCGCTTTAACCGGACCATTTCGGAGAGAACTGCAGCTGCCACTGGATCGGACTGGTACCAGCACCCTGCCCGGCAGGGGCCAGGTTGTATCCCTGACTCTGTCAGGCCTGTAACCAGTTTCTCTGTATTATAGTTTTGTTGTATATATTAGTAAAAAACTGTTATTCCCATTTTCCTCATATCTTTGCCTGAAAGCCCCTTAATTTCAATTCTATAACAATTCGGAGGGGAGGGGGTTGTATTTTCCATTCCAAGGGGGGCTCCTGCCTTCCTTAGCAGACACCTGTCTTTCAAACCGGGACACCCACACACCCACCCAAACCTCCAGGATCAAACCACTTGGAGCTAGAAAAACTTCATCAATATCCCACCCACCCTCAATAAAGTGCTTCCATTTTACGCCACTTCAGTAAAATGTAACTCATTTATGAAGTCCACAAGCCCAAAAGATGTTCTAGGAATTCTTAGCACTTCCAAAAACATTTACACCCAACCTCCAACCAAATACCTGTATCTGCCTGGCTTTTCTCTGAAGCTTTAATCCTGAATGTGTCGAGGACCCTTCCAGTACCTCTCAGCTCCCTCACCCTGGGCTGCAGCACAAGCACAAACCTTCACTTACCCCTGGGAAGCTGCTCATAGGGATCCCACCTGCATTCCTGGGGGCAGGAGCCCTCACTGGCAGCACCTGAGGGGCATTTAACCACACACAGGTGCAGCCCAGCCTGGTTTCTTGAGCAAATCCACCAATCCTTGCATTTATATCATGCTGGAGTTTGAATTTGAAATGACATAGTTTAGGCCCTTTACATGCAAAAATATTGTCACTGTATGGTGTATGACCAGGAAGTTATTGCTATTTTTTAGTGGTCTTCTTGTTTTTTTATAAAAAGCAACTTATTAAGAAGCCTCCCTTCCTGTGTAATGGTAGGGAAAAAAATGTGGAAAAAAAGATTTATGCTGTCTGTTTCTAGCCCTGCTTCTCAAGCTTGCATCCTTCCTCTTCCTGCAACTGGATTTGTGCTTTTCATTGCCTTGAAATTCCTGGGTACAAAGCCCTGGCCAGTCTGAGCATCACAATATTCTCCTAGATTGCTAAAACTGAGCCCTCTGAGATATTCAAAGGCAGAGGAAAACACTGCTACCATCATCATGCCTGCACACAGACCCAGGGGAAGGCTCTACTTACATCCAAACACACACTTAACAAAAAGAGGATTTATTAAGCATCACAAACAATGTAATCTGCTGTTTGCTATGAGAATAGTAAATATGTGCTAGGAACCAAACCACAGCCTGTTTCAATGCAATTCCTGCCTGTGCTGGCAGGTCAGGGGGACATTTCTGAAAAGATATTAGAAATAAATCACCAAAAAAAAAAAAAAAAAAGCTTCATTCAGATGAAGCAAAGCTTGGTAAATATAAATTCATCAAGTGTGAAGGGCCAACAGTGACTGACTCCACGTGTCCCCTGCATGCAAAGCAATCACTTGATAGAGCTAACTTCTTCCCTCATTCCCTTCTGACTGCATTAATTGCTTCTGTTGTGGAGATACATGGGGGAATTTAAGCCAAAACCAGCTAAAAAGAGTCAGAAACAGCTTTTACAAGGGAAGGGGAAGAAAAGAGCTCCCTGCCTGCACAGGTGAGTGTGAGCACAGCCCCTCGCTGAGTGTTTTTAATGGTTTTCCATGGTAAAGGTGGTCTGTGTTATTAGGGGGAGGGGATGTTGGCTTGTATGCAGAGATGTGGGGGAAGCAGCAAGGTCTTAGCATCCCTGGCTTGCAGCACCTGTGTTAGCTCTGGTGATAGTGGGCAGACTGGTTTTCCTTCTAGGCAGCACCAGAGGGCAGCATTGCCTTTTGCTGGAGAGTGCTTGTGAGAACTGGTGCGCAAATTCAAAGGAAAATAACACATCCCTGCTCAAGTGGCATGGGGACCTTGTTTGCCCTGCTTCAGCCTGGAGTGAGTTTTTATGGGCAGGTTATAAACCCCTGCACAGCAAGCCCTGTAATGTTGACAGACCTTTCAGTGCAGCTGCTTTAATACCTCTGCTCTGACAGCAGCACCACCGCACACCTCAGGGGATGGGATCAGCAGCAGGCTGGTGTGTACTTCACAAAACCTTTATCTTGCTAAGGAAGTGGCGACCTTTCAGTGTCTCTCGGTGGGGAGGGGGGAAGAATTCAACATGAACAAGGCAAACCCATTCCAGTCCTGCCAAAGCTGGTTTGCTCGGAGCCTCTGGTTGCTTGCAGCAAGAGCTGCTGCTTCTCTGTGCTATGGCACAGCCCCAGTGTCCTGAAGGAGCTGCGTGATTCCCTGCCCACAGCACAGCTTGGGATCCTTCTCTGAGTGGCATTCATGGAAGGTAGGCAGGAGCTTAAAGTGTTGGCCACCTGATTTCCCACGCAGTTTAATGGGATGTGATGGCCTGCCTTCACCTAAATGCTGCTGCAGTGTGGTCAATACCTTCTGGCTTTGCCTCCTACAGCAGCTTCCAAGGTCACTCAGCAAAACTGGTCAGTGGCTCCTGCAGTGTTAGCTCAGCTCTGGGTAGGGGTTGCCCACAGGATGCCAGGTGGAGGCAGGGGGGAGATCCAGAGTCAGGGTGGTGCCTGTTTGCCTCAGCTGAGCTCAGTGGTGAATCCTGCTGGAGGATGGGGGTCTGGTACCTGGCTCAGAATGGAGAGTGGGACCTTGCTCTGCAACCAGCAGGGAGTGATGGAGTGAACCTTGTTCTAGAGCTGTCACTGGCAGTGTCCAGCCACCACCTGCAAACACCCCTCTGTTTCCTGTGCCCTCTGCCTGGCGCATTTTCTCCTGCAGCCTTTGGTTCTTCCTTATTGTAAATCCTGTAGGATTTAACTTCTAGCTACTGATCCTTTTGACAGTAATGGACCATTAACTAACTAGACATAAAATTGAAAGTGTAAATCCCTCTCCCTTGGGGAATTAGAAAGCAGGTTTAGGATGCAAGCCATGAAATACAAGAGTTCATTGTAATCGCAAACGAGGCCTGATTAACTCCGCCTGCCCAGCATCCCCAGGTCTGTGCCAGCTGATGAACAAGGAAGCAGAAGCTGAGGCTGGTGCTGCAGAACTGTTTGTGTCTGCCAGGGGAAAGCCTTTAGTCTCAGTGTTTGAGCTTGTTTATCCCATTGCCAGTCTTCCCTGTAAGCCAGCAGACACTCTGGACTGCTAAGGAATTCTCTCCAGAGACTGAAGCAGTCTCTGACCCCAAGCTTGGTGTGTTTCCCTTTTTTGGGACAGAGAAGGGAAGACTAGGAGCTCTGCTCACCTCAGAGGTGAGGGTGAAAAGCACAAGGTGCCTCTGCCCCAGGGGAATGGCCCAGGCTGCTCCCACCAGGGAGAAGGATGAGATGATGCAGCAGCTCTACAGGTTGGTGTGCACCAAGTCCAGTTCCCAGCACTTGCCCTGGGGTTTCCAGTAATGTGGCAGGGCTCTGCTATGTATCTGCAGGAGTGAGTTTGCTGCTGGCTGTGTTCTCTAGACCTTGAGATCAGTGCCCACTGATTAAAAAAATCAAGTGCCCGCTGATTAAAAAAATTAATTACCTTCCTCTTGCAGGAATGATTCTACTTTCAAGGTCTCCCAGGCCCTTAATCAAACATCTCCCTTTGAAAGAAGTTTTGATTGAATTGCAGTAAGCTGTCATTATAGCTAGGATGGCCAGGTCAGAGGGGGATGAGTTCAGAAAGCTAACTGGGCTCTGCTTGTGGTGAATGGAGTGGTTCTAAACTTCTCAGGAATAAGTGAGTAAATCAGAGAGAAGAGGGGGAGACAGGTTCAAAAGCAGCTTAGTTATGCAGAAATGAAATATCTTGGGCAGTCTGAGTGCTGCCTGGACTGGCAAGGTACTGTATGGCCATGCCACTTGCCCTCACATTGCCTCCAAGGTTCCTCTGAGCCTCCAACGTGAGGGACTCCAGGCATGGTGCTGACGTAGGCAGCTGGATGTGCTCTGCATCACTGCAGCCAGCACGAGCCCTCCTGGGAAGCGAACTGCTTGGTGACTGTGGGCCAGTGGCCCCTGCACACCTCAGCCAGCCTCCCCACATGTCTATGCTCCAGCATTTCCCTCCTTTCCTTGCAGCCCGTGGCCACGCTCCTGCCGCTGGGCTGTGTGCTGGTGCCTGTGCCATTCATCATGCCAGCAGCACAAGAGCAACTGGAAAAAGTGTCTGGAATTTATCACCCATGGCAGGAGCTTTTGTCTGTAATAAAAAACATTTTCCCCCTCCTCTCCTGGTGCTTTTCCCCCTTCCCTTCGCTCATTATTATTATTATTATTATTAAGAAGCTTAATGCCATATGTCTTGCTGTTTCATAAATAACCCCTGTAATCAAACAGTACTGGGTAAATGGGCAGTCCAGCTTGTGCAATTTGTTTGACAAAATGAATCCAGAAGAATATGAGTCTGTGGAGGAAAGACAAATAGAGCAGCTTGGATGAATGCGTTAACCAAGAGAAAAACGGCTTGGCAGAGTGGGTGATGCTATATTTATCCATGCAAATGGGAGTTCAGGGCTAATTTATTAAAAATAGAGTGTAAAGCTTGCCAGAACGGTCAGTGTCTCCTGGGAGGGATAGCAAGAACAGAGCCCTGCAAGGGTCAGGGTGGAGAGCTGGGCTCAGGCTCGGCCGGGGGAGGCAGAGTGTTGAGAGGCTGAAGGACCCCCACTCCCAGCTGATGCACACGTGGGCTGCAGCAGCAGAGCTTAGTGCTCACATTCCTCGTGTGCACTGCAATGGAAGTAGCCCTGGCCTGGGCATACCTCAGGACAGATATTTTCTGTCTGGTAAAAATGATCAGCAGGTGCTTGTTGACTCTTTGATCTTCTGGCCTTTCTTCGTGCCTTTCCTCCTAATCTCTGAAAGTGTTCAGTAGACTTTTCATTCAGCATCAGTCCTTCCCTGACCTTGATGCATTTTAATTGCTTGTGGGGAAACCAGGACCCCTGACTCTCTGGTTTGGGACTGAGCAGTTCAGAGATGGCTACTGGCAAAAATGTTCCAGCCAGAACGTGCCTGGTTCCAGCAGGGAGACCCCAGCCAACCACGGCTCCCTGCCCTTTGCTGGCAAATGGGTTGTGGCTGCCCAGGGGATGACGTAGCCTGGCTGGGGGACAGGCAGGAGGGGAGCCAAATTCAAGCCCCTGTGGGCTGGGAAAACCTCTGAGCTGTATGGAAGCTCAAGGGGACCCTCAGTCCCTGCAGTTGCCATGCTGCTGAGCTCCAGGCTTTAGTTGCTTCCTGCTAGAACAAGATGGTAGGGCCAGAAAGGGCATGCTGGCTGAGCAATGATCTCCAGCCCTGCAGGATGCTCTGAGTGCTGCAGGAGGAGGGAGTGCGGGAGGCTCAGCCCATGAGCACCCTTGGAGGCAGCAGGTATGCAGAGAAATTTTGCCTGGTTTAATCCAGGGCTTGCTGTGTTCTCTTCCTCCATCTCTGCCACACAGGAAACATGAGCAGGCACCAAGCTCTTCTCTGCCTGTTGGGGGCACAGGGTGCAAACTGTCTTTCTCCTCTGGGCAAGGTCCAGACCCTGCCTGAGACGCTGCTCACCTTCTCCTGACCTCACCTAGGCTGGGTTTTCCTAAGGTAAGGTCGTGCCTCTCACCAGTGCTACCTGCAGTCTCTTCCATGTGAAATCCAGAGGACAGTAAGAGTCTGCCTCAGCCTGGGCAGTGCTGCAACCTAGAGGAGAAATCCCCTTACACTGCAGGAGAGCCCTGCCACCATCAGGTGGCAATGCAGGCTGTGGTGACTGGCAGGGCTGGGATGCGCCTAAGAGCAAGAGATGAAGAGAAGCGTTTTTCATTGATGAGAAATATCTCGGCTACTGCTCCCTGCATCTCATCTTTTACAGACTTGCCCCTCGGCCATGTCAGCTGAAGAGCTGAATCTTTAATCAAAGCACTGATTGTGCTTTTAGGTAAAGGGGTGCGTGTGTAGCAGGGGATGTTTTCCTACCTCCTCGCCTTCTTCCTGCCCTCAGAACACCTGAGCTGTCTTTGCTCTGACTTTGCAAGCACAATGATGTCCCGCAGGCTGGAAGGGAAGCCTGTGGGATGACCTGCACGCTGGGATGCAGGGTGAAAAAAGCAGAGGTTGTTGCTCCTGCAGACCTGAGCTGTGTGCTGGAGGGAGAGGCAGGCAGAGCTGCAGTGCAGGTGGCTCACGTGTTGGACCGCACATCCACCGGGAGGGATGCTGGCTCATTAGTGGAGGAAACACCTCTCTCCTGGCTGCTTCCCTCCTCCTCCTCCAAGAGGGAATGCAGCCCCCACCCCCCCATCCTTCTCCCCATTCCTGGTGCGTATGAGTATTCTTTTTTAAGTGGCAAGCTGAATATTTTAAACAAACACTGCTTAAAATCTATAATTTATGGGCAAAGCTTCAGAAGAGGAGATCAGTCGTCTCTTGGTGCCGAGGGTGGCTCTCCATCTGCAGCAGCCCCCACTGCTCTGTTTCGGTTAGCTGGCCCCGCATAAGGGATTAGCTTTGGGCAGGGCAGCACCCAGAAAATTCCCAGCTCTGAAAGAAGAGAAACCAGACTGTCTTCTCCTGCAGGCAGGAACAAGTCTGAGCCCTCTCCCAGCACCTTCCCCCAGCCAGAGAGCCCTGAGCCCTGTGTCCTCCTGCAAGCTCGCTTGGGAGCAGCAGCCTGAGCCCCAGGGTTTGGCTCAGAGCTGGGCTATTTCAGCCTGTGCAGCTCTCTGAGCGCAGGGTTAGGAATCTGCAGCCTTCCTTCAGCCCCTTTTGGGGTGATGTGTTGGCCCCTGCTTGGGGTGATAGAGCAGCTTTGTGGCACCTCTACCTTCTCCTGCCAGCCCCTTAACCTGGCACTGTTCCTTCCCATTCCTCCTTCACCAGCCCTGCATCCCTGCATCCCAGGAGTCCCTCACCTTGGTCCTGGGGATTTTGGCCCAGGGAGAGGAAAGAAGCAAGTGAAGAAGAAACAATGGCCATTTTTCAGGGCCACTGCAGAGACAGTGCTCTGAGAAGCCTGTATGGGCTTGGAGTTACAACCTCAGGGAGCCAGGGCACAGGGACAGAGGCCAAGCTCACAGAGGCTGAACTCTCAAAGCTGGCAGGCTAGACGTGATGGGGAGCTGAACCAGGACCTGAACTTGAGCTTAAAGGCACTGCTGGACAGTGGGACACCCCAGGTCACAGGGTCACAGGTCACAGACCCTGCCTGTGCTCTCCTCCCATCTTTGCCTCTACATACTCCCCCAGCTGAGCTGCATGTGGGAGGATTCCAGGCTTGTTCGTTAATGGGAGTGGAGAGACTTTTGCTTCAATTAATTAATTTGCTGCTCTTCCCCATTTTCAGGACTATCTTTTATTCATGGCCAAGTGGCGCAGACACTGCTGCTTGCTGCCTTCTCGGGATGCTGGCATTAATATTTCATCCTGGAGCCTGCTCATGCTGAAGAGAGCTCATGTCCCATGTACCTGCCTCTTCCCACTGATCTCCTGCCCTTGCCCAGCTCCCATTCCCCTCTTCCAGCCCCAGACTGGGTCTTCCTGTCTCTCCACCAGCTGTATGGCCCTCTCCTTGGCTCATATTCCCTGCCAATTAAACGTGGCACACTTAGAGCTGGGGCTTGCAGCTCCCTTTCTTTGTCTTCTATGACTGGATAATGAGCCCTGTGCAGAGGGTGCCGTGATTGCTGTGGCAATAATGGGGTTTGGGAGCAACTTGTTTTGATATAAAGCAGCAGGGAAGGGGAGTGACCCTTATTCTTCTGTTCTTCTGCCACCTCCCAGGAAAGCAGGGAAAACAGGACCTTTGTTTCAGTTGCCAGAGGAGCAGTTCAGGGCTGTGCTGCAACCTGGGGGGAAAAGAAGGCTGCTGAAGAAGAAAACCCTGGCTGTGCTTGTCAGAGAAGCAGCAGAAATGATGGAAAGAAGCCCTCCTCCTGCTTCTTCGTCCCTCTCCTGGCTCCTGTGCATGCACTCTGCAGAGCTCCAAGGCCAGATGCAGCTCCTGCAGCCCCAGCAAGGTGCTCTGTCTGAATGAGGGCAGGGCACAGTGCAGCCACTTGGAGTGGCACTTCATTTACTGAATGGCAGCTCTGTAATCCTCTTCAAATAAAGAGACTGTGAAGTTTCTGTGCTGGGAGTTGGTGGCAATCTTTGCATTCAGGCAGGTGGCACAAAGGAGTATCTTGTCACTGGGTGGAGGAGTCCATGGGGTTTGCTTGGGCTATGTTCTTTGATTATATGTTTTCTTCTTCACTGGGAGTTTTAAGGTTTCTTCAGAGGGCCTGACAGCTCATTCCCAGTTGCTCTCTTCAGGACCAGTGTATCCTACACACATATTTGGGGCTCTCAGCAATACACTGCTCTCAGGCTCTTGCAGTCCATGGCACAGATTAATTATGGGTCCATTTGGTACAGTTCAGCTCTAGTTTCCAGGGGTGCCTTTTATGTCAGAGTGAGCCTGTAGAGGGAAAATGATGTGGTTTTCCTCCTTTCCCACCTTGTAGAGGGCAGGGGGGCAAAAAAGGGAATCTAGGGATGTCTGTGCTGCCTTTGCTCAGACAGGTGCTCAGGGAAGAGGCTGGTATGGAGCTGCTGAAGTGAAGAGTTGATCCTATTCCCACCAGCACAGTATCTCTGGCACTGGGGCCGGTGAATTGGGATACTTTGACTGACTGGAGTGCTTTATCTGGCAGGGAAATGCCTTGCAGCTCTTGTGGGATGGGAAGAGAGGCCATGCAAGGTGTGATCTGTGCCCTTCCTTCTTCATCCCAGCTCTCAGCAGAGCCAGTTTGTGGTACATCATCCATCTCTTCAAGAGCAAGATGAACTGTATGCCCCTAGTCCTCTGGCTCAGAGTAAATAGACCCTGCCTGTCCTGCAGCAGAGAGGGGTGGAGAGGGGACTTGGGAGCAACTGTTCTGCAAAGGGTGGCTTGTGCTGGAGAGTACGTGCACGTGAGTGTGCATTCATACATGTGTAGTGGGGATGTGTTCAATTAAGGGAATGTGCCTGTAGGTTGCAGGATGTGGAGGCTGCGAGTGGCAGCATCTCCACAGCCTCATTAAACTCTCATGTCCAAATTAAATGTCAGATTTGCATATCGGTTCTGTGTTTTCAGGCCCGTTATGCAGCAGCCAGGAGGAAGCACATGGGAGGGGGATGCTGTGGGAAGCCAGCAGGGAACACAAGCCTGCTTGGTCTCAAGGACACACCATGGACAATGCCCAGCAGGCTGGAGGAGGAGGCAGTGACAGAAGTGTGCACAAGGCAGTGGTGGGCTGAGGGTTACACTTCACAGGAGACAGCAGCTTCTACTCTTCACTGGGGCATTTCAAAGCAATTTACCAAGGAGGGCGTGGGCCCAGACCAGTTTGCCCATTGCTGCCTCATTTTATAGTTGGGTCAACTGAGGCACGGGAAAAGGAAGTGACAGACTCACCTAGCAAAGCCTTTCTGGGGACAAGGCACAGCATGTGCCTGCCAGTTGTGCTGATAGGAGCAAACTGCAGGGTTCCCAGCACTTCTGCAAGCCAGTCCTTCCCGTTGAAGACAACCTCAATACAGCACAGTCCCCTCCTTGAAGAATCTGAGGTTCAACAAGCCAGTCCTGTCTCATGGCTACTTCCAGTCCTGCAGGTGGAAGAGAGCTGCATGTGATGGGCAGTGTTGTGCTGGAGCATCCAAGCTGGTCTTTGGCTATGGACATGTTCCCAAACCAGCTTCTGTGGGTTTTTCACTTCCCCCTTGCTTTCAGGAGACAAAGGGCACTGCCTAGGCTCTGGTTGTAGAGCTTCATCTCCAGGAAGCCCTTTACAATTTCCCCCAGGCTGGATTCCAGTAAGATCTTGTTTTAATCTGGATTTAATTACCTGTAAAGACAGACAAGCCTCTTCCTCACCCCTTGGGAAGCCCAGCCAGCAGGGTAGCTTCAGATGCTGGTATAAAGCCAAACTGCAGCCCAGGTTGGTGAGCCCCTGAAGTACACAGGAATTTCCATTGTGGATGGAGACAGATAAATGTGTCGAGGGACTGAACTAAGCAGCAATCAGCGATACAGCACCTGAGAGAGGCAGAGCTCCCTTCACAGGCAGCAGGAGGTTTACTGGACTTTTTGGGGGATGAAGATGAGGCAATGTTTCTTCCTTCAGCAAAAGAATCATGGTCAGCTGGGTATGCTGTTGGTGTTGTCCCAGAGTGCCTGTTGGGACTCGAGGGAGTCAGGCAGACTGTGTGTCTCCAGTCCCTGGAAAGAGATGGTGAGCAAGAAGGAGGAATGAGGTCTATATTGCTCTGCAAAGCCTGTGCCTGCTGTCCTGCACATCTGTGAAGCATATCACATCCCTAATGGGCCAGATGCTGAAAGATGCTGAACATCCCTAGAAGGTCAAACTCAGATGGCAGAAAAACCCTCCTGGCTAATTCTGAGACATGGATGTGACAGGGGCTACATGACAGGAGACCCCTGGGAGGCAGAGTGGCATCTGAGGCAGCTGTCTCCAGAGAAAGATTTGTCAATGCTTGGGCTAGTTTTCACCAGCTCCACAGCTGGTGGCAGTTTCTGCACTTCATGCAAGAAGCATCTTGTGTGGCTGACATGCTGGTCCTTGGAGGGGAGCCAGGGGAATGAGACCACTCCTTTCTCACTGGGGGTTGATGTCTGTGGACCTTATCCAAGCACTCTTTGCACTGCAGTACCATTTCCCCAGGAAAAAAAGGGGCCCAGCATCAGCAGAGAGCCTGCAGGCTCAGGGCTGGGGGACTGAAGGGTCTGACACATCTTCTCTGGCCACCTTCCCAGCTCGTGTCTGCCTGTGAGGCCAGGCCAGGAGTGCAGCCCCACAGCTCACTGCTTGACAGCAGGCTGCCAGGCAGGTAAGAGCAGTGTCCTTCCAGGGGAGCTGCTCCTGCTTTACACCATTGTAAAGAGAAAGGATGCAGCTTTGCTTAAACCTTCTTCTGAGGCCTGGAAGGGGCAAAGTGATGCAAGACTGGGATAAAACTCTCAGATCTGCCCTGGAGCACTGTAAGTCAGTTGTATAATTCCTCCTGTCCATAAAAGCTGGGGTACCTCCTGCCTTGGCTGTGAGGAATGCAAACCTTCCAGGGCTCAGACTGCTCCTGCTGACCATCACCACATCCAGGGGAGTACTGCAGTGCCACGTGCTGCTCGGCCAGCTGCTCCAGCCCTGATCCTAGGCTGGCAAAACTGCCCATGCAGCAAAGCTCACGTGTCCTTTCCAAGTCTCCAGCATCCAACTCTCTCAGCTTGTGGTGGTGTTAACTCCAACAGCTTCTGTGCTCCCCAGGCATTGCGGCTGGGAGCAATGACAGCTGCCCACTGCAGCAGGGCAGCAGAAAGGCTGGTGTGCTCGCTGAGCAGTGGAAGAGAGCATCCTTCATGGCACAATGGGAGCAGTGAGCCTGGGGCTTCTGCAGGTGGGAGAGCAAGCCATGCAGGATGGCTGAGGTCATGGGTCTCCGAACAGGAACAGCACTGAGTTTTTATGTGCATGCCCTTTTATGCTTGCTGCTATTCATGCCTGGAAGGAAACTGCTCCCTCTGTATCCATCGTTCTGTCAGAAAATCCTTAGCCTCTGAATAGATTTACTCTCCAATCTGTAAGCTGTTTAGCACCCAGCCTGTCTAATGGAAGGAAGCGAATGTGTCTGGAGGGCTTTATTGGCAGAAGAGTGCTCTGGAGAGGAGGCTGGCTTGCTTGTTATCGATGGGTCCCTTTGCTGTTGGAGATAGCCTTGAGGATGCAGAGCTGAGCCCTGGTGGGTAGCCCAAGATAACAAACGTGGCTGTAGGCTTGACCCTAAGGTCTGCCACTGCCCCTGTACCCATGGGCAAATCCCCAGTATCCACTTCACTTCTGTACCACTTGCCCTTGTGTAAAACACAGTGAAGTATCCCTCTCTCCATGGATGGTGAAGCAGAAGTCTCCTCTTCCCTTGTGTTTAAGGCCCAGAGGTACTTGACTAGCAATAAATAAGTAGACAGGTAGGTTGTGAAAAGGATACCACAACGGAGTGCTTGCTCAGCCTCTGCTTTCTGTCATTGCAGTGACGGTGTAGACAAATCCTTGGCTCCTTCGGATGGATTCCCCAGAGGCAGTTGTTAATGCAGCTCTCCCAGCTCTTCCACTGAGCTGTCTCTGCCTACTGCACTTGTATAATCAGGAGTTGTAAAACCATTGACAAGTCCATAGACCAGAATAGAGATTACATGCAACATTAAAATTAAAAATGGGCCAGACTTACCAAGCTGTCTTCATTAGGCAGCTATGTTTTATCTGTGGCTTTTACTGCCAAATAAATAATCTTTCAGGTGAGCTCGTTAAGCTGCCCTCAGGAGCAAGAGAAGGTAGGGGAGGAAAGACAGTTCTGCATGGCCACTGAGGATTCTGCCACAAATCAACCGGCCTAGAAACCAAAGAACTGGTGGAAAATCACGATGAAAACCTTAAAAACCCACCTACAGTCCCTGAGTCCTCAATGCAGAACTACCCAGAATGGTCCCTTCTAACCTGAGCCAACCCAGAGCAGGCTTTGGCACTGAGAGTGGACTCAGACATCTGAGCCTCTGCCTCTCTCACCTCCCTCACGGCCACTCACTGCTTGTCTTCTGCATTCACTCATTCCTCACCTTTGTTCCTCTCCTTTTCTGCCAGACTTTAGGAATGGTCCTAGGGAAAGCATGAAGGTAAGGCACCATTGTGGGTATTTTAGGGGTAGTATGAGAAAGCAGAGCATTTGTGCCTTGGCACCTTCCAGGACTTGGTTTGACTTTACATCAGAACCAGATGAAGTCAAGTATTCTGTTTTAATTTTCTATTTGTGTTTCTAGACTCTGAGACCACAGGCTTGAAAGGAGAGACACTTGTTCCCCCAGGGATCAAAAAGCCTCATGCAAGCCACTGCAAAACTAGAAGTGATTCTGCCAACACCGCCAGCAGAGGAGGGTCAGGGTGAGAGGAGCTCAATTTCTCATTTGCTTCCTGCCTGTTCTGGGCTGGGGTTGTGGCTCCCTGATTACTCCTTGACTCCCCGACATGCCTGGTCCAGGATCATGGCTAACACAGCCCTTCCACTTCTGCAACTGGCAGACCATGTCAGAAAAGCTCCTCAGTACTAATGAGGGAAGATGAGCTATAACTAGGTAAGGTCAGGTATTCTCTGATTATCTGCTTCCTCTTCAGAAAATGGCTTTAATGAAACTGAAATTATTTGCAGAAAATGCTTCCATAAATAATTGAATTTTTACAAGAAATGTGATAACAAATGCATCTGTGGGAAAGAATGAAAGATACAGGTGAATCATCCCATTCCAACAGTTCCAGAATGGAAAAAAGACACCAGTTTACATTAGAAGACACCATTTTGTTCAGAAATGAAAGTTAACTGATATTACAAAAAAAAAAAAAAAAAGATAGCAAAGGCTGAGCTTGTATGGGTGTAGATAGTGAAGGAGCCCTTGTGCTCCTCCTGCTCAAGGGGCTCAGACTGAGCTCAGCTGAATGAACTTCATCTGTTTAATACAAAGCCGGTCTTTTTCCAATCCACCCTCAGACTTTGAGATACCATTCAGGGCAAAGCCAGAGCTGTGAGCAAGCACACGACACATTCTGCACATTACATCAGATAATAGGCTGAAAAATAAACAGTATGGGAAATGAGGCCTCAAATGTGAGACACCGAGTAATCTCCAGCAGGGTGGGGACCTTTCCCTTTGTGTGTGGCACTGCTCTGCTCAAGCAGATGTCTTTGGGTAGGCACAGAGCATCCCCTGAGGGATGCCAGCCCAGCCAGGCTGATGGCAAGGGGTGCAAAGGGAGAAGACTGGCAGGGGGCAGTCACGGAGCATCAGATTTGGATGCAGATGTTGGCACTGAAGCGGATTTATTTCTTGGCCCTAGTTTTGTCATTTAGATTTCTCTGTGCTTCTCATCTCCCTGTCTGGAAAAAAAAAAAAAGGAGAAAAGCAACTCATGATGCCCTCCCCTAGGCGTGTGATAAGGATGTGTCGAGCTAGCGAGGAGATGCTATACAATAGCAAATGAGGTTGTTTAAGCCTCGGAGATGGATATGGTTTCGCTGGCACAGATGTTCGACAATAATAAATTCCCCACGTCAGGCTTCTGCAGTTCGTAGGAGACAGAGCAGGGCAGAGCCCAGGGCCGTGCTGGGCAGCGTGCCTCTGCTCCAGCCTCCTCCCCACGCTGCCATGGCGCGAGGTGCTGCACACAGGAACCCAACCCATCCCTCAGCCACTGCCGAGAGCTCCAGTGCTCCCCAGGGAGGCAGTGGGAGAGCATTCATGCTGTTTGTGTCTCTCTGTGTGGTTTTTTTCCCTGGCAAAAAAAAAAAAAAATTAATAAATTCTTTCTTGGCTCATCTGCCAGGGCACAAGGGAGCTCCTGCCTTTGCTGCACAGCCTTGCCATGAAAGACTTGTCACCCCGTGACTCTGGAGGGGCGCAGCACGAATAACTGTACTGGTCCCCAGCTGTGCTTTTAAGGAGGCGGTACTCATTTGGATAATGCCCTATTGTTAGGGGATTTAATTAGCTGTGGTTTGTTCGCTCAGCAGACACAAATGAGGTTTTAATTTTTTGTGTACAGTTGCGAGGTGGTTTTTATTCATCGCATCAGGAGCTCTCTGAGGCCTCCCACGTCAGGAACTGCCTCCAAAAGGATGGAAAGGGTCAGAAAAAACTGGGGTGACATTCCCGAAGTGGCAGGATAGATTGCAGCTTTAATATGAGCTGGGGTTATTTGTCAGAAACACTAGAGTGTGCACCTCCTAGCACCTAGGAAATGTCCTGGCTGCAGAACAACATACTGCTGGGCAAGGAAGGACTTGGGAAAACCTGACCTCAGCAACAGTGCCAGAACTGTGCAAGATTCCTAGGATCACACACCATGCATGTACTGATGGGAAACCACCTAAACCCCCTCTCAGCTCAGCAGAGGTGTTGAAAGCACGGAAGGAGGTGCCCAGCATGGGAGAAATTCTTCTGGAATTTGGACAGTTGGCTTCATCCAGCCTGAGAACCAGTCAGCAATACAGGAAGAAACTTGCAAAAGCCAAACAAGAAAGATGGAGTGTTAGACACAACTGCACAAACCTTTTTTTTGGTATTTTATCCTTTTCTCTGCCTGCTTTTCACTTTTGCTGCCTTCCTTTGCATTTGCAGTCTCGCTGTCTCTATCAGAAAGCCCCAAGTCACTCTTCCTCCCAGCAAAAAGAGTGTGCAGATGCTGAGAGGGGCTGGGGAGCAGGTTTAAGTCTCTCTCAAACTTTCTAGAGCCTCATTTCCTTCTCTCTCTCCTCTCTACTCTTTTCAAGCACCCAGGAGCAAAGTGGCATTTACTTTCTTGCTTAATGTCAATATTTGCTTTCCTTTGGAACTGTCTGTTTAATAATAGTTCTTGAGCACTGGCCTCTGGGAGCAGCCCTGTGAGCTCAGGCTGGGGAGGGTGGTCCTGGCACTCACATTTTGTCTGCTAGAGAAGCCAGAGGAAAAAAGGAAGACATTCTCCTGGGACTGGAGCAGTAAAGGGAAAATGCCTGGACTCCAGGATCTTCACACATGCTTGCAGATAGATGTCTGACCATGGTGGGATGCCAATGCATCCAGTTCCTACTCCTGAATGTTTTCCCCTCACTCCCCTTCTCCCTGTGATGAATGCTGTCTATGGGACAGGCAGCTGCAGAGGGAGATGCAATTTTTCTTAGTTTGCCAGCCATCAATCTCCTGAACAATACCCAGCTAATGAAATGGCAATGTTATCACAAGCCTGTCACCAGCAGTAATGAGGCAATCCTTAAACAGAGTGGGATTCCTGGTGAGCTGCTTTTGACAATCTCTGGCCACCCTTTAGCACGGAACCAAGACCCCCATTTGCTGGCCACCTTCTCCTGTTTTGAAAGGAACACCTTCTTCTTGTACTGGGAGAGGACAGAAATGTCCACACATGAAGAGCCACTGTTCTCTGTGACCATGCTTTGTTTTCATCTAAATTCACAATATGAACACCTGCAGTCATCGAAGAAGGCACTTTCTCCTGTCTCCTTTGGGAACTAAGTGGGCAAGAAAGTTTTTCATCCTTCTTCCCTTGAAAACCAGTTTTTTTTAAGTGGACAAGCTGTGCCCTGACCTGTTGCTATTCTACCCCTTGTGCTTTCCCCTGCTTGGCATTCTTTAGATGGGGCAGCAAAGTGCTCATTGAGTGATAGTTTATCCCTGAGGGCCTTCTGTCCATGTTCTCCATGGATCCCAAGGCACAAAGCACATTGAAAGAATGCTGCCAAGTAGTGCTTTGCCTCCTGACTAGCCTTTCTGCTTTGCATGGCTTGTTTTTTGTTCTAAGTGATTAAATGCAGACTGGTGATCTGTTCTCATTGTGAGGACATGGAGCTGATGACAGATGGAGACAGCCTTGGAACCTGCAGGAGGCATTAATCAAAGCAGAGGTGTTGCCTGGGCCATGCTGCATGTATCATGGGGCAGATTCTTTCCTTTAATGGTGAAGAACTTCCAGTTAAAGTAAAAAAACCTGTATGTGTGAATAGATGGAAGGAGCAACTTAGAGGAAAAGAGAGATGATGGGAAGATACCAAGGGGACAATCCTTCACTTAGCCAGGAGTTTGAGCTGCTTCCCTACAGGAAAGATGAGCTACTCTCTAGATCTCACCCTGCTCTGGATTATTCTGAGAAAATGACAGGTTTCCTGCAGCTGTGACCAGCTTCTCTGCAGGATCAGCAGGAGAAACACTCCCCACGTGTCCTACCAGCTGAGGCAGTACGAGTCTGAGCACAGACCACCAAGCCCTCCTTCTTCAGTGACTGATCTCTCTGTTCAGCATCCTGCAGCAACATCCCACTGATGATATGGACAAGTACCTGACTGAACCAGCACTGAGGAAGCTGGTAACACCTCTGAACAGTGAGAAGTGCTAGAAATATAGGTGTTATGTGAACATTCTTCCTTAGGAGCTCCTGTGTCTATCAGGTACAAGTTAAGAAAGTGCTGGGGGTATCAGGGGCTGCAGAAGTTAAAAAACACAAGAGCTCTTCAGCTAGTGCAAATGTGCTCAGCATGCCCAAGGTCACTGGGGCTCCCAGGATTTCTGTTACAGGTGGATCCAGCCAGAT
Organism: Podargus strigoides; assembly: GCA_028020825.1. Lineage (NCBI taxonomy): Eukaryota > Metazoa > Chordata > Aves > Caprimulgiformes > Podargidae > Podargus > Podargus strigoides. The sequence goes on from CM051646.1 coordinate 2,091,971, forward strand.
TGCCTTTAGAAATTGTGGTTTACATGACTGCTCCCATTCTTCCCTCAGTCTCAAGACAAAACTTCCCTGCATGGATAATTACAGGGGCCTCATCCAGCCTTTAAGGCTAGTTCTTCATTACTTTGCACTCGTGCTACATTTTGTGCCCATGCAAAGGAACAGTGTAAATCAGGCACGAATGAGGGAGTTACTGCTTCAGGAGCCTCTGACTGCCCCACACTGGTAGGTTTAATTGCTTTCACAGGGACCAGGCCAAATCAGACTCAAATTCTGAGAATCGAGGCATACAAGCAGCCACTCTGATTAAACTCTCCACCCCCTGCTCTGGTCCTGGCACTGCTGCAGTGTCTGTGAGCAGGAAGCCTGCCTACAAGGTCTGATGCTTCATTTCTCCCCCCCAGATTTTTAGAGGGAGTTCTCCCCCCAGGAGAAAGGCACTAGCCACACTTGACTAAAAGCACCACAGTACAATCCTACCTGCTCCCCTTTGGCTCCGAGAGAACAGCCCTGTGGCTGTTAGCACATCCCTCTCGTCCTTCACTCGCAGGCGTTTATGCTCCCAACCACAGCCTGCAGTATCCCTGCTGCCAAGGCTGCGCTGCCTTTCCTCTCTGCACAACACGTGCTGGGCTTTTCCCTCCTTTTCCTTATTAAGATAAAGCTGTCATCAGCTTCCCCATTCCACTGGTTTGTTGGGACTTTCAAAGCCTGGAACTGTATTGAATATTCAATCTGCTCCTTTGGGTTGCATTTCAGAGCCTGTATCCCTCCCTTTAATTGCTCTGTCAAGCATAGATGAAAGTTTGATACTGAGGCTTTGACTGGGACCAACTGAAACACTTTGGGCTCTGCTGCTTGCTTTATTTAAAGAGAAAATACCTGGATTATTCTGCTTAAATTAGGCCCTATACAATTGCCAAAGACCTCTTTTTTCATTTGTTCTTTCACTCATTCATGCATCCTTTCATTAATTCACTCTTTCCCCTGCTATTTTTGGTTATGCTGAACTATATGCATGCGCTTTTCTCTATCCTTTTCTTTCCATCTCTCTTCTGTCACCAAGTGCACATCCCCTCAAACACCTTTTCTAGAACAGCACTGCGCACTGTGCTCTCTGGGGAAGGCAGATGGAGATTTCCATCCAAGGAGATGTCTCCCTGGGGCACTGCTCCACCAACAAGGCAGCAGAAATCAGAATTAGGAGATAACTTGGCTGGCAAAGAAGAAACCACCACAGCATCCTCTGCATAGCTTCAAAGGCTGGCTCTGATTTACATGCACCCAACAGAAGCTCGTTAATGTGCACCTCATCAATTCACCTGGCCCACCTTGCCTAACAGGCTGAGCTGTCATCTGTGTCTCCAGGGCCCTTCCCATCTTTTTGCCTCTCCTGACCATCTTTGTTATTACTCTGAAGACTGCTTACTTCCCCACAGGCAGGCAGAGGCCAGCTTTGCCCACCTCCCCAGCACAAAGAGGCAGTTTTCCACGCACAAATTTCCTCCTTCTATTGCAGGCTGCAGCTGGAAGGAGACTTTTGTTTGTTTGGGGCTTATTTCCTTTGCTTTGTCCTTATCTACTCATAGCTATATCTCAGCTGCTTTTCACTGAAGTCTGGAGCCTGTGGGTGAGCACATCTGTGCCAGGACCAGGGGGACAGGGTCAGCCCCAATCACAGGGTGGCAAACAGCAGCCACTCCAGCTGCACTGCCCTCCTGGTTCCTTTGATGTAATTAACATCCCTTTGTTATTGTCTGCAATCACGTCTGTCTCTGCTTTAATCATCATCTCACAGCAATGAGCATTCCTTCTCATTAGGGTCTTAAAAACCTCCATTATAAACATGTAAATGGGATGCAGTGAGGAGGGAAATATTTTACTACTCCAATTTCCTGTTGTGCCACTGCCAGCAAGCCATGATATTATTACTAAGCATCCCCAATCAGGCACCAGCATCTACAGGACCAGACCTACATTGTGCTTGCAGCCAGCATCTGACAATACACTAATGCCCAGTGGTATCAAAGTTTCCAGCCTTCAATGGAGATTTTTCCTTTGAGGAAAGAGTGGAGATGAGATGCCTCCAAGTCCCCTTTCTCCCTTTCAGCAGCAACAGAAAGCAAGAGTCTCCCAAGCACCAGCTTTGCAAGAAGCATTGTCCAAGCATTTTCTCCCCTCTTTTCAGAAAGAGCAAGGTCTTATATTTCAGAGGGATACTGACCTCCCCTTCCCTTCTTCACACACTCCAGTCCAGCAGGCACTTCAGACAAGAACAACCCTGCTCATTCCCCTGCATGCCCTCTCTTCCATCAAGACAGCAGCAGCACACCAGCCAGGTACTGCCAAGCTCCTTTCAAACAGGAATTGTTCAACCCACTAACATTTACAATGCAAATACCAGTTCTGTTTGCAAGCATACCAGGAGTGGGGGGAAGTGTACAGGAGAAGTTACTGTCCATCTCCAAAAAAGATGCTGAGAAGCACATCAAGCCAGATGCTGTTCGTGGAGGTGAGAGGCTCTGTTCCCTCCATGGCAGCTTTCACAGAAGCCAGTCCCCCAGTGAACCTCTTCTCTTTAATAAAAGACCTTTTGCCAGGCAGTGTCTGGGCACCATGTGGAGAACACAGCAGCTGTGACACCTCTTCCACTACTGTAACCTCTAGGCTGTCCTGCCCTGCTCTGTCCTCAGAGGTTGGTCAGTGCCTGCCTGCCACAGGTCAGCTCTCCATCGCTCGAAGCCCAGACACCACATCCATTGCACAGATGCCCTATGGCTTTGCACATAAGCCAGGCCCTCCCAGTTCTCTCTAAGAGCATCCATAAACAGTATAAACTTCAGGATTTGACCTTCCTATGCCTGAAGGCCATGTTACATTTTTCTTTTTGTCCTTTTCCCTCTTCTGGTTTGTTTGGGGCTTTTTTGGTGGGTTGTTTTTTGGTTGGTTGGGGTTTGTTTGTAGTAGGGTACAAGGGACATTTGATCTGATCTCTCCAGACAGGTTTCCTGCCTTACACGTATCGAGGCCTCTGCAAGCAGAACCCCCTGAATACATGTAAAAGATTTCTCACCCAAGGTGCCTAGCAAACCCCTAAAGGCAGAAATTGCAGCCAAGGTGCAGAGAAGAGATAGCAAATCAGGCACTACCGTGCTTTCAACTCCAATCTCCTCGTTACATCTCCTGATAAAATGTTGCTGAGGCTTTTTCCATCTCTCAGTTCTTCTCTAGCACATGGATTTGGCACCGATGAACTTTTTAATTTCATAAACCACCAGTGCTTTGCCTTCCCTTTTGCACCCCTGTGCCTTCTTGGAGCTCTCTAAGCCAGGTGCAACCACCTGATAATTCCCTGTGATGTGATCACATCTGCTGGAGCGGGGCCTCTGTGCCAGAGCTGAACTTCAGCCTCAACTCAAGACCACCACTGGTAGGAAAAGAGCAGGACAGCTGGGAACTCAAATTCCCCTCAAGTCACACAAACCACCTTATTTTGCTGAGCCCCAACACTGCTCCTTACATTAACACCAACAGCACCCTCTTTTATAACAAAACTCAGCTTACCTCCATTTCCCAGGCTCCACACATCTCACCTCCAAGGCCAGTAACACAAAAATGAAAAGGTCTCAGCTTGCTGAGGAGTGGTTTATATCCTCTGTGCACCTGAGGGAAAGGCACACTATTGGTGCCTGGGTTAAAGAAAATCCCCCACACCTTTCTGCACTCAGGTCATCAAGACAAGAACAAGGTGGTTGTGCTTACTTGGTTAAAGGGGTAAAGGTGGGAAAGTTAAAAGAAGTTAAACAGACAGGTGAATGCTCCCAGCCTTTTGTGCAAGACCCTGTGCTTAGGGGCAACCCCATCGGATTTAATCCTCTTTAAGAAACACACTGGCTTTGCTCCTGAAGCTTTCTGTGTGTTCCCTTGGAGACAAGACCTGAAAGCTTCTCTAACATCCCCGAGTGCTGATGTTTCCTGCCTCAGTTGATGCCTACTCTGACCAAGCCTTGGCTTTCCCTTGGCCAAGCTGTGGGTGGACAGACAGGACAAAGCCAGGCAGTTGCCTTCTGCAGCTGAAGCACTCCTACACTAGCAGTCTGTGCATGCAGATGTAAAAATTGTGTTTTACGTGCACAATCCCACTCATCCTTGCACCAAGCCACTGCCACAGCTGGGCAGAGCATCTATGTTGAGGGGAAAAGCATGACCTGGATGTGTTGTAACTGCTCCTGAGCAACCACCTCTTCCTCTGGGTTCAGCTCAGGCTAGGGCAGGGGTTCTGAGTTACGATCCAGCATTAGGAATAATTAATAATGGGAAGAAGATTTGAACCAGTTGTAGAGATAAGGCAGCAGAATTACAGTGTTAATAAGGGTTTTAAGGGAGGCTTGCTCTTAAATGGTCATGAATGAATGGGGAGTGAATGAGGGCGGAGTGGATAGATGTGTAGATGAGAGGGAATTAATAGTTGTAAAGATGAAATTTGGCTTTCTTTTGTGGTAAGGACTGGGATATGACAAGACTACCATCAAAGTCTGGATGATTTTAGTCTTTGCTCTGTACGACTGGCCAATATTCTAAATTCCCTTTTGTTTCACTTATTTGGGAGAAGACACATCTACGGATGCAGAGATTAGAATGGCTTTTTTCGTTGTCCGTTTGGGTGCTGATTTTAATCAAGGCTTTTTTTTCCCTTTCACAGCTCCATTTCTAAAGAAAAAGAACGGCTCAGAGAGAAATTGGAGCTGCTCCCAGGACAAATGGGCCTGACTGGCAGTGCATAAAATTACCACTGTCTCTTCACCTCGCTTTCTGCAATCCCTTTATTAACTAACTGAATCCACAGTCATTCTCTCTTTCCTAGCTCATTCATTCTCTTTCTCTCTCCCTCTCTATACTCCCAGCTAAAAGGTTCATTATCACATGCTTGTGGACTAGTAATGCACCCATATCATAGGGGAGTGCAATTACATGTCCTACAAATGTCACTAAGCCAAGCTGGTGGCAGGTGGCCAGGCTGGCCCTGTGGGAAATCCTGGGTCTGGACCTGGGAGCTGCTTTCTCCAGTGCTACAGGTACTGGTGTGGCAGAGAGATGCTGCAGCTCCTTATGCATGTGGTTATACATCTGGCTGGGTCTAAGGGCAATTTATTTCTAGGATAAAGAGAAATCCTAGCTGGGCCACAAGACAATGAGAAAGCCCACAAGGTGCTGGTAGGGTTTAGCAAGCTCCTTGCTCCTGTCCTTTGCACCAATGAACCCACCCTCCATGAACTGCTGTCTCACCCCTTCTCAGAGCCTTTCACAGAGCCCTGCCACACCTCCATAACTGTAAATGGACCAGTGTGGCTTTGGCCTTGGCATGTTTTTTTCTGGGGCAAGGCTGAGGCACATCAGAAACCATGCTGGGGTGACTGCACCCAGCAAGCTGTTGGACTCTGCTCTGCAGTGCTGTCAAACCAGTTCTCACTTCAGCCCCTGCAAAAAGGATTTGGATCCAACCTCCAGCTGTCAATCAAAGCAAACATCCAGGCTGAAGTTCCAGGAGGATAATTAATTTCCATCCGAAGACCAGAGGACAAGTGTATTTGTTTAATGAACGCATTAACAATTTGTCCTTCTGCTGAGTATGTGTTCTGGAATTTTATTAAGGCTTTTTTACTGGGGGTGGGGAACAAAGGCTAATAAAATGTGTTAATGACAAATACCGACAGCGTGAAGAGAAGAAATAAAAGGGACAAGATGATTTGTGGGTTAGACTGAAATTACCAGCCCTGCTTTTCTCATTCTGAGGCTCTTTTCACCAGAACTTGCCCTGGACTTAACTGCTTGCTTTCTGCACAGGGCAGTGCAGGGAAGGACGTAGCCATGGATGGAGGCAATGGGAGGGGTACCCCAGTTTGCCCACCTCCTTCCCACCTCATCCCTTGTGTCACAAACTTTCTCCTTCCACGTGACTCCATCCAGCAGTGACTCCTTTCAGCATGTGGCTGGCTTTCTAAGCTGCCTGCTCTCCTCACCCCTGCTTACTTGTGCATTCAAGTCTGATGCTCCAGGGCAGTCTTGTTCTCTCGACCACTAGACTACATCCAGGGGATATTATAATTTTTTATTTTCTTAATATTTTCTAGCTGACACGACAATAAATAACTAAAATATCCATGCCTTTGTTGCACCAAATATTGTTTCACCGGAGATGAAGGCAGATATGACCCTCGATATACTGCCCTTCATTGAAATTATTTTCTTTTCTCTCTATTTTTGGGTGAAGTTTTCTAGAACCATCTATACTTTTCCGTATGTCACTTTAAAATCAGAAAGAGCTTTAAAAAGAAAATTGCATTTTTCTCTCATCGCAGAGTCTTAGCTTTCTTATTACTCTTCTCTTTGATTTTTCTTTTTCCTAAAGTAAATAATAACAAAAAATTTACAGCACTCTCGAGAGGTTATATTCTGGCCATTTCTCATGGTTTTTACTACAAAAAAAGAACCTTTTTTTTTTTTTTTCCCCAGCCAAGAAATGCCTGTCATCCTTGCTGGCAGGGAAATGCAAACTGGGTGGGAAACAGGCAGCACCTTTGCAGATTGTCTCCTTGGATGCTATAATAGCATTCCCAAATGGATCTTTCCATCTCTCCTGTCCTATCTTAACATAAGTGCTGGGGCAGGGGAGATGGGTTTGCTGCTTATGCAGTACTGAGTGACTCTAACAGGAGGTTATGAGGGCTCTGGCCATAGGCTCTGCTCCCCTCCAGTGAAAGCATCCCCCTTCAGAGAGCTCCAGGCAGCAGAGGTGTGTGCCTTGTTTCCCTGGGGGTGCTGCTCAGGGTGCTGGGGGGGCACAGGGGTGCTCTGCTCCCTGACACCAGCCAAAAGCCCTTCCCAGCCCAGCAGGTGCCTGTTGCAGCCGAGGCAGTGTCATTAACTCCAGTGAGCTTTGGGAAGGAATGATGGAGACTGAATCAAGGACAGGTTTTAGCCCTTGCACAAAGCCTTATTTAGAGAGAGTAGTTCAGTTCAGCCTAATGTGCATGAATAATAGCCTAGGGTCATTCCACCACTGTTTCTGTTTGCTGCAGGGAAGACACTGCCTTGTGCTTGCCAAAGAAGTCATCCTGCCTGTGAGCACAGCCTGTGCTGTGTGTGATCCCAGACTGGGCCCCGAGACACCCAGAGGGGAGCCCAGCAGAGCACCTCGCCACTGGAGGAAGCTTCAGGTCAAGCTGTGCGCTGTGTTTTGATGCTTTGGGTTTGATGCTGAGTGTTTCGAGTTTCACAAGCATCTGCCCTGTTTTGCTCTGTCCAGTCACACGTGTAACCTTCACAGGACTGATGGGCACTGGCCACTGTTCCAGCTCTGGGTGCTACAGAGACAGCCTGGGGCTCTCTGAGACTGTTTCCATAGTGCTAAAGGAATAACAAAATACCTTAGTGATTCTTCCCCACTGCTGAGGGCAATCCCTTGGTCTGCAGCCTCTGATCAGCAGCTGAGTGTCTGTGGGAGGGGGTGAAGGCGAGAGCTTGTAGGGGAGGAGAGCAGAGCTGGTGAGTTAGCATGCAGGTTAGCTCAGCTGCCAGAGCTAAAGCAACTCATTAAAGGGATTAGCCACCATCCCTGACTGGATTTAGGATGGTGGCTGTTGTTATCAATAAGTAATCCTGCCTCCAATCCTCTCTAGTGGCTTGGGAAAGACAGAGGAGGGTGGCAGGGAAGGAGGGACAGTAAGAAATGAGAGGGATAAATTAAGGGGAGTGCTGGAGGCAAGGGAAAAGTTGTCCCTGGGAGAGGATGGCTCACTGGCTAGTGAAGGAGCAAACTCTATTCCTGCTTGCTGGGCTGGTGAGGAGCAAGGAGAGGATCAATCTGCAGGTCACTGGAAACAGCAACTGTTTGGCTACTTTCTCCCTACCCAGAGCTGGAGGTGCTGAACTCCTACAAAGCAGGCTCTGGCATGGGACCCCGCTTCAACAGCCTGTACCTTTGCAGCCATGCAAGTTAGACTTGCTGGAAAAGGATTGTGCTGTGCAATGACTGGGGGATTGAGTTTTGATTAGCTCTGACACAGTCACTTATAACCTTTTCATTAGAAAATTATGTTTAATAGAAATTGTTCTGACACCTCTCAGCAGCGTTTTCTCCTAATTCATTACAGGCTCGCATGATGGGAAGGGAGGGGAGATAAATGGAAAGGTATCTGTTCAGCCAGTTGCTGTTTGGTGGCAATATTTACGCTAATCAGCCCGTGGTGTGAAGTGACTGGAGAACAGGAGGTGGTAGCGGGGGGTGGAAGGAGCAGGAGCACAAAAGAGAAATGCTAGTGAGAATGGTTTCCTGGAACCCTGAGGGAGAAGAGGTGAAATCAACCCAATGCACACAGCAGGGAAATGTAGAACAGCTGGTGAATACAAAAACCAGACAGACAAGGAACGGGGAGCTGCCACAGCAGCACAAGAGCTTGTGCTGGTTCTGCCAGGGTGGTTGGTGCCAACAGCAAGTGCTAAACTTGGGGACCTAAAGCCCAAGAAACTGCCTGCTGTTCTTCCTGCCTGCGTGTCCAGCCTTCCACTCACAATTTCTGTGTGTTCAGCCCCACACCAGTTCATCTCCCTGCTTACTTCTGCTTCTTCTAGTTATGTATTCATCTGTTCATCCATTTACAATATCCACCCATCTCTCGTTTACCTGCTCACCTAGCTGCTAACTTGTCTGTCTATTCCTCTGTCCTCAATATCCATCCAAACAGGGGATGAGGGTGTCTACTTTCTCTTCTGAATTAGAATCTAATGTTACTCTTTCCTGTGAAATACAGGGTTTGTTTTTGAAAGAAACATTGTTTTGGGCCAACTGCAATATTTCTTTGCAATTGTGCCTTGAAAAGATAATAGTATAAAAGCCATGCTCTGACATGTCAGGTCTTCAAGTGAAAAATGAAGGTGTTCCTTTCTAACAGTGTCAAAACTATTTCTGCTTTATCGAAAGGCATCTCTACGTATTTTTTAATCAAAGTTTCTTCCCAGTTGATGGATGGAACGGGTGCTGGAGGAAAAAACAGCAGAGCAAACATGGAAAATGTCTCCATGTCCTCACCTACATGATGCATCCTACTAGCAAAAAGCTAAGGCACGTGTTCAGCTTATACTTTGGTGTGAGGGATGTGGGTGGAGATGCTAAGTGCCACATGGGACAGTGACATGTCTGCATGTTTTGGGTTTCACACAGGGTAAGAGAGATAAGACTGGGCAGAGAGTTTGAGTTGGTGGCAGCAGTGACAATGCATCGTTCGAATTAGCAGTGCAAGGTGCTGCTGTGTGGTTACTTGCATTAGCTGGCACAGTAGAGACTAAGTTTCTGCTATAACCAGTGGAGAGAGAGAGGACTCTTCAAAGAGCAGTTGTGTCTTCTCTTTTCTGTTAATGTAGAACAACTTGGTTAAACTAAGCTTACTCTTCAGCCCTGTAACGTTAATATCTCCCCAGGCCCCCATCTTTCTTGTGGGCTGCCTTGAACATCTCGGCCAACAGCAGGTTTTTTGCAAGTTCATTGCAGCTTCTTGGAGAGGCCATGCAACCTGTGCTGGCAGCTCATCCTCCTGCCCTCTTTTCCCTGACACCATGTATGACACAGAGCAAATCATGTCATCTCACCCTCTCTTTCCATATCTGTATGATGGAAGGGAATACCACGTGGGGGAACATAAGGAATAATAGTTATTTGCACAGCTCTTTGAGATCCTTAAAGGGAAAACCCTGGAGAGATGTAAAATATTATTATAAGGGCTGTAAGTTCTTTTCAGGCAGTTAAAGGATAATAAATTCATTGCCCAGGAGATCTGGTAGTGTAAGTTCTGTGCAGAATATGGTAAAAAGGTAAGACTGCTGAAGACCAGGAGCTTTTAATGATTGATACTGAGCAGAAGGGCAATACAGCCAAGGTTATCAAGTTGAGGGTTATTTTGGTTCTGGGTTAAAGTGGGTGGGATTGAAGGAGACTCTGAGAAGGGTCAGTGTGTGTGTGCATGTCTTTGGGATGTCCTGTGCTGTGAGTTAGCCCTGGGGTCTGACTCTCAATTCCTTCCCCAAGGATGGGGTTGTGCAGCTTGGAAAGGGGACAGGGAGGAGTATGGACAGCCAGGAACAAGTGGTGCATGTTTATCTTGCTTGGTAACAGAGCAATTTGTGCCTAGGCAGGATTAAAGGAAGGGAGCTCTTAAAGAAGATTCTTCTAATTCTCAATTTCCTTTCTAGCAAAAGGGAATGAACAGGAATCCACAAACTTTTTGTTGGCTAAAGCACCCCTTTCATAAAACACTAAATGTGTCTGGAGGCTGAGAATGTGCTGTTCCCATAGCAGTTTGTTAGTATTTAATCACGTTGCAGTCAGATATTTGGGCCTAATTTCTCATTTGAATTTCTTTGGCTTCATCTTGCAGTCGTTGGGTTGTCCTCACGTCTTTGTTGACAGATTAACGAGACCTTTAGTACCTGCTATTGTCTCCCCACAAAGGTTTTTATCTGTTCTAGTCAAGTCACTTCTCAATCTCCGTTTGATAAACCAAATGGATTGAGCTTTTTATGTCAGCCTCCAGGGAGCAATGGATCAGTGCTTTCAGTGTGCTCTGCATCTGTCTTTGGTCTTCACCAGGAAAAGTGGTTGTCCAGACACCAGTCCCACTGCAGTGAATTCCTGCTATATAGATACTTGCTAGTTTGCACATTATTTTCCCAGTCAGGCTCCAGGTCTGCAGCATCCTTTGTGGAGCAGGGTGGGAAGGTGTTTGATTGCTCTCATTGGAGCTGTATCCAGGGGAGGAATTGCCTCTCTGCTCCACTGCTGTTTGTGCAGCCAGGAACTGTCAGCACCCGCTGCTGAGTTACTCATCTGCTCGCTCTGGAGCTACACACACTGCTCCTTGGCCTGTGAAGCTGGAATAGACCCAGCTTCCCGAGCCATCCAGATCTCCTCCTGAGCAGTTTTGCCCCTTTATTATCATCTACCTCTCGTTAGATCTTCGAGCTGTCTGCAAATTTCATTAGTATTCATTTAATTCTTCATATCAAGATTACTGAGGAAAATGTAGTCCAAGCCTAGAAATGTGTCAGGAGCACCACTCGTGTCTCTCCCTTGCTCAGTGATACTCCTCCAGTGACAACCCCTTTCCGAGGATCTGCCAGAAAGCTGATTCTTAATCTATTTAACGCGTGCTTTACTGATAACTTATAGCACTAATTTTTTAATCAGAAGGTTGTGAGATACAAAGTCAAACATCTTACAACAGCTAAATATATTACATCTTTGCAGTTACCCTTATCAACCAAACTTGTAATCTCATCAAAGAATGAAATCAGATTTGTCTGACAAGACCTATTTTCCATAAAACCATGGTGACTGATGTTAATTATATTTCTCTCCTTTAATTCTTTATCAATTGAATCATATATCAACTTTTCTGATTACTTTGCCAGGGACAGATGTTGACTGGCCTAGATTCCCTGGTTCAGTCTTGTGGCAGTTGTGAAATACAGGCACTATGTTTACGTTTTGCTTCTGTGATTTCCTTCCTTTTCCAGGGAACCCTGGAACCTTTAAGAGGGGTCCTTCTGCTTCAGGGTAAGGCAAAGTGCAGTTAAACAGGCATGAAGAAGTAGATATAAGCACCCTGTAGCACGAGGAGCTTGTAGGCATGATCTATCCTTGGAGCTCACTGCCTCAAGATATGCAGTGAGGTGAAATACTGACCAAGACTGATGCAAAGCTACCTGGTTTTGGAGGTACTGAACACTTCCACAGGTATATTACATCTTGTTGTGTGTATCCATCCACCTGATGAATTATCTCCATCCTGGTTTCACTCTGCAAAAGACCAAACCATTGCTAGGATTTATTCAGTGAGGAAATGTCTGTGTTTTTGTGTGAAGTAGCTGGTACCTTTCCCTGGGAGGAGGCATGTTACCTGAACACTCTCACCCAGTGTCAGTCCCTGCTGTGTTTCCAGACATCAGAAGCAATCAGCTATCTCCTACAGCCTTGACTGTTAGGTTTTCTTACCTCTCCTGATAAGAACTAACCTAGCATTTCACAACTGTATATCAGAAATTAGTAGCGGCTTAATCTCCCTCTGCTGGACCACTCAGAGGTGTAATTGTGCAGAAAAAAAGGTATTAAAATGCAAAACACTCTCCTCTACTTCTTCATGTTAAATCCCTTCTTCCTTCTATTCTTTTCTTAATTCTACAAGAGTGTTTTCACTTTTTTCCTTCCCCCATGCGTGTGTCTATGCGTCTTTCATAAAGAGAATGATCTGGGCACGCAGAGAGAATTATTTCAATTTCTACATAAATCTCAGAAATGAATACTTAAATTCAAGCAAAAAAATACATTCTTACACCTTTAATTTCCTCTCTATGAAGTATAATGAAAAAGCCTGATTATTTTTAATTCTTCCCTTTAATAATTCAGCAGCAGAGTGATTTAAAGCTGGGGACGATAATTACCTTTTCACTTCCCTGGTAAATGGAGTTTTAATAGAAATGGAAGCTCAAATGCTGGAATTAATTCAAACAGGTCAGCATCAGGTCATCCATAGCATCTTCTATATAAATCATTTATCTGAAAAATGGCCTGCTTCTCAATTTCCCAGGAATCCCTACCCAGAGGCTACATTTAAAAAGAAGACGAAATGTTTATATCTTGTAAAGCATGCAGAGGGAGGGGGGGGTAAAAAAAAAAAAGTGCAATCCACATCATCTTGGAAGGATTTTTTTAATGCAAATTAAACTGCTAGTTGAAGGACAGGAGAGCAGAGGCTTGTCTAGATTAGGGAAATTCAGCTGTAGCTACAATGATCGTTTACTGTGGAAGCGTATATAGATCCCATTATCTGAGCAGTTTGTGCTACTCAGTCTATTTATCTTCATACTACACCTGCTACACCCATTTTATAGGTGAGGGATGGAGGCGAGCAGTGTCACCCAGAGGGAGGTGAGCAGCTGAGACTAGACCCCCAAAATGGGGAGTAGGTCTTAATTACTACCCCATGCAGCCACTAAGGCCTTTCAGGGAGAGGAAAAAAAAAGGCTCCTCAGCTCAGCCATCCATGGAGGGGTGTTTGTAAAAACAAGGAAGAAAATAGGCCAGGTTTAGCCAAAGCTGATCCTTCTCTGGGGAGGATGGAGACCCTACAGAGCCAGTGCACCAAGTCTTTTCCAGGCATGGGGAGAAAGGAAAAGGCTTTGATGGCTTCACCGAGATTCCCAGGGGCTGCACCAAGGTCCTCTCCTCATGGATTCAACTGCCAAACCCTTCCCCTGGGGTCAGGAGCTCTGCTGAAACGCTTCCCCTGAGCAGTCCTGAGGCTGCTTCCAGCTGGGGTTGATGTCTCTGGGCAGGGGGGATGAGCCCAGCACCCTGCTGGAGTGGAAGGGGGTGGGCCAGAGGCAGGGTTGGAATTGGGCAAAGCATCCGTGGGTTAAATTTAACAGAGAGCTAAACATAAGCTGCCTGGTCTCTAATTAAGCACAGCGATGATGGAACTTTAAAGCACTCCAGCTCTGATTCGCCACAAGTGCGTGGTAATGATTTCTTTTCAAATGTCAAGCAGTTTTGTTTCTATTTCCTTTCATAAATAATTGGTGCTGAGCAGGTCCCAACACCAGCATCCAGCTGGCAGGAGGAGCCCGTGTGATCCACTTCTAGCACCCAGCCTTGCACTGGGGCTGTCCCAGCACATCCCAGGGGTGCAGGCAGGACTGTGTGACTTAGGGTGCTGCTCCACCCTAAGGAAAAAAGAGAGAGGCAGGAAAAAGCCCTTTCTCCCTGGGTGCTGGGGATTGTTTTTATTGTGGTGCTCCTGGTTCACAGCAGAAATGCTGTATATTATAAAAACGTTCAATACAAGGTGCAGGTCCCTGTTTAGACCGACAGACTCCCTAATCAGAAGTTAAATAATGCCCTTTTTCCTTTCCCTCCTTTCTGCTGCCTTCAGGGCTGGCACTGGCAGCACTGTAGGTAAGTGCTAAGTAATAAAAAAAAGACAGTGTTTCAGAAACGTAGAAACTTTGGAAATCAGATCTCCTGTCAGGAAGGTGACCTGCTAAGGGACATCCTGCTCTTGCTGCAATGATGGAATTGATCACCTATCTGTCTTTCAAAGAAATGCCTGGAGTTTTTCAGAGTCCCTGGACCTAACCAGCTTAGGAAGGCAGATGTTTAAACTGATTTTTGCTTGCCTCTTACTGTATTCCTTATTTAGCCCCAGAAATATCTGAAGTGGCCATGCTGCCTATCTCAAGAGGGAAGGAAGAAAATAAATCAGGCAAAATAGAAACTGGGTTGTTTGCTTAAGGCATGTTAAAGAAGTGTGTGCATGGCCTTCTGCCTCAGCTGCAGGGCAGTGCCATAGCTGATATCTGTTCCTTGCTCCCATGTGTCAGATGCCTGTTGGGGACAGGCAGCTCCCACTGTCTGGGGCCATTAAGGACAGACACCTGCATCGTATGCACTTCAGTCACAGACCCACTGACTAGCTTACGTATAGGAGAAGTCTGTGCACGCCCTGGTGTCAGTGTGCAGCATGTACACATATACTGTGCACATATAGCTCTATCTCTCCTCATGCACACATGGCTGTCCAGTCTAACCCAACCCTCCATTATGGGAGCAAGCTGGAGCAATGGGATGCTTCAAAGAGCCAGGGCTGCTTGTTTCCCAGAGCCTTCCCCTTGTGCTCCTTGGTGTTACTGGTCTCTGCATCACTGCTGGTTGCTTTGCTCTGGCAGGGCAGCTTGCAGCCTCCTGTACAAACAGGCCTTTCCCCTCTCCTGTTGCAGTAATGATGTTTATAGAGTGGCACACACACATCCCCTCTCCTGCATTTTTCATGGGGCTGCTCTCCAGAGGCAGTGCAGCCTGCTAATCAAACAGCACCAAACCCGGCGATCGCTCCTGCTCCCTGCTCCAGCTGATAATTACCCTTCTTTCCCTGCCACAAGCTCTGACAACTGCCACCCCGTTGGTCACCAGCCACAGATTTAATTGACGGGTGGTCTGTTACCTCTGCTCGTGCAGGCTCTCTGATTAAGCGTTAGGAGGAGGCGGATGGCGCCCTGTTCATCGCTGAGCAATGGAGGGGAGGAAACGAGCTGTGGTGTATGGTTGGACCCAGCCACCAGTGGTGTTATTCACCCTGTGATAATAACTCTGCTTTTTGCATCCTGTCCTCTCACAGGTTCAGCAGGGGGTGGTGCCCAGGATGGTAAGGCAGAGCCCTCATCTTCCCAGCTCTGCTCTGTGAGGAGACCATGCAAGCTGGAGAAAGATAAAAGGGTGGAAGGGATGTTCTCTTAAAGCAGCCCACCAAGAGTCTGCTGTGTGAAATAGTTCCCTTCATTTGAAGACCTCAATCTTGAAAGCAGTGAGGTAGCAATCCTGCTTTCCTTCAGGCAGGGTTTTTAACCTGTGCCCCAGGGGCTGCAGCACTCCTGGGTTAAAGGTTGTGTTCTTGGTTCTCTCTCCTTGCCCAGTTCTCACTGTCCTTCCTGAATGACACACGCACTGTCAGGCCTCACGGTCCTATGCCATCTCTTCATCTCTCCCCTGAAATGAAAACATGTCCTTTAGACAAAGAAACAACAAGGAGTGGTAATTTATGAGTATTGAATAATTCAAGGCACTTCCGTGCCCTGATCTTTTTTTTGTTGTTGTCCCTTGGGAGAATGCCCCCCCCGACACTCACAGAGAAGGGGAGACACAGACATTACACGTTCTCCTTTCTCTTTTCATCCATCCCTCGAGTCATCTCTTCCTCTGTATAAACACAACAGCCATCCCTTTCCATACTTTGCTTTCTCTCTGTCTTGCACACACACTTCAGCCTTCCTGTGCTTTACCACGATATCCTTGACTCTCCCTCAAGAGCACTCCATTTCAATAGGAGATGGGACCTGGGAATTTGGCTTTAATATTTCATAAGCTTCCTTCTAAAATGTAAAGCATATTTACATTATTTGCATCAACTACCAGGAAAACAAATGCCTTTGATTTGCCAGCAGATCCTAACCTGCTGCCCATTTTTCCAGGGCTGAGCATAAATAACACAATTTATGCAAAGGAACCCTTTGTCCTATTTACATTTATATTGAATAATTTAAAACACCTTTCTCCGCTTCCATAAATTCTTCCTTCCAGGATGGGAGAACCCATCCATGTCTAAGGAACGTGCTTTTAAGGGAAACTTTTAGCTACACAAGCACACACATATGTTCTCATATCTGATTGTATTCATGCCTGAGCCATCCTCCAGGATGGACTGACCACGCTGAGCAAAGAAAGAGGGGACACTTCGTGTTAGGGTCCTAGGAGCAGGGGAGGCAATGGTGAGCCCAGGAATAAGGGCTGCAGGTTGGGTGGTCCTGAGGAAGAGCTTTGACAGAGGACATTAAAATGCCAGGGCAGAGCAAACTGAGCACTCTGGTCTTGCCCTGATGCTGTGTGTGTTCCTTCAGGGAAGAGTTTGTGTCACTACAGCCCGTAAGCTGGGAGAGCACAGGACTAAAAATCATCTGGCCCGTTCCAAATTCTGTTCCTTCCTCTTTTGCCTGCACCTGAAGAAGGGATACAGAGGGAATGTATTACAGATCAACACATGCTGATGCAAGAGTGTAATGGAACAAACTCAGGCTCTGCAGCCTTAACGCTGGAAAAAGCTTGTAGGATTCTGCCTGCAGAGCGTTAGGGCTGAGCTCCTCCCAGCAGCATCCAGGGAGGCAAATCTTCAGCTGGTGTCAATCTGTGATAATCAGTGAGTTGATTTAAACTCACTGAATACCACTTTCCCTCTTTCATTTCCTCTCTCCCTGGACAGGTTTAGACTCTTTGTCTCTTATCTCTTTCTAATCGTTTATATTTTCATCACTTTCTCTTCCTCAGGGTTTCTTTGGCAGCATTCTCTTAAGTTTAGTCTGTTTTCTAGACACAGAGTTAATGTTATTATTCTATACTGGCTTCCAGACGCATTGTCCATCACTTAGGCATGACAGGGAAGTGAGCCAAAAATGAATAAAGCTATCACACCCCGATGGATGGGGGAATCTCCCTTGGAAACCCGAGCAGGAGGAGTGGAAATTCTACAGTGAATCTCAGTGCAGGAGTGGGAGTCCAGATTAATTAGCAATAGAGAAGGTGGAAGTCTGAATGATGTCTGGTTGCCTGATCTGAAAACTGTCTGTAGTACAGTAGATGCATTTCCCATGGTTGGAAAATCTCCTGAGCTTACCTTTGCTAAAAGGTAATTGTTAATATTCGAGGGGAAGCCTGGGAAGTGGAGGAAGGCCTTTAAAGCAGACAAAAGGGGTGGTAATCAGCCATGCAAGATCCACAGCTCCTCTCTAGTAGGAACCAGCAAGTTTTAGTCTTGCAAATTGATTCACAGTATGCTTGGAGATGGGACACTTGAATGCTGGAAAGTGCTAGCTTGTATAGGCTCCTTATCACAAGTGAGAGGAGGAAATGTAGAAGGGAGAGAAATTGCAAGTTGCTTGTCCTTTGGGAATTACTTCTGCAAGCACTGACAAGAATCACATGTAGCTTTATGGAGAAGCCCAGGAAACTCTGCTGGGAGGGAGGAAGAGCCTGATACAGCACTGGGGAGGTGTGAGAGCAATGGAAGTAGAGAAACAGGCAGAAACAACAGGCAGTGGGTATAGGAAGCCTCCTCCTTTTCTCTGCAGCTTTGATTTGCTGCTAAGAGGGAGTTGAGTCCCCCAAGTGCTCAGTCTGTGCTTGACTGAGAAAGTGGCCAATTTATTCCACAGAGGCAGCAGATCCTAAAGTATGGACAGTCACTTGCTGGTGACTACACAGCTTGGTTCAAGAAAGCTCAGAGACCACCAGGAAGTTGCAATCTCTTACTCAGGTTCGAGGGCGAAGGCTTTGGGACTCCAGATCAGAAAATCCTTTAACTCATCATTTTTTAAGGAGAAATTTGACTGATGACACCCAAGATGATTTGTGTATCAACTGAGCGAATCAGATCACAAAAGGATGAGAGCTGGTCATGTTGGGCTGTCCCAAAGGAGAATCCAAACAAGCTGCAGGAAATGCTATCCTCAAATTAGTATAAATTAGGAGCCATTCAAATTAAGCCCAGAGCGCTCATGAACTATTTGGGTAAACACACTTTTAATCTGGTGTTGACTCCATTAGAAACAGAGGAACCTAATTTCTGCTTGCAGTAAAAGCAGAGAAAGATGCTGGCAAATCAAAGCTGATAGAGTAACAGAAGTGTTAGTCTTCTAATTGCAAGTGGAATAAATCAACCTGCAGTAAATCCCTCCCCAGAACGTTCCTCCTTAAAGACAGCTTCCTTTTCTGAGCCGTTACTAAAATTTCAAGGTTAGAAATTAATTATTATGGTAACTTTACCATTTATTTTACTGCCAGCTGTACAGGGAGAATAAATTTAGCTTGAAAATAAATAGTGATTACTGTGTCCACATTTAAAAGCTTGTGATCCTGCCACTGTATTAATGAAATATTATTGACTAATTCTATTGAATTTGGCAAAAGCCTTCCCTTGCTTCTTCCACTGCATTGAGGCACAGATATTGGAAAATAAACAAGAGTTCAACTCCTGGCATCTAGCAAACTGCAACATCAGAAAAGAAAATGATGAATTTTCTTCCCCTTCTTCCTTCCTCCCCTTTAACCTAAAATAGCTTGTTTCCATTCCCCCTTCTTTTGTCTTCTTTATTTCTCTAAAATCCAACACACAGCAGGTACCTCCTGGTAACGTTTTATGTTTAAGGGCACAGATACCCATTTAATTAACTCCATAATTGTATGGTAACTGCTGGCCTTCTGATTGCACAGTAAGCAGCAGATAGATTAAGACAGTCATTTCATGGTTATTTCTGTGTTTCCCAACTGCTGGTCTCTCAGGAACAAATTTGGATGTCCCTTACAAAGCTTATAATTAGTCAAAGCCTCTCAGTCAGGCCAGGGGGAGACTGATGTACCCAGGGAGGCCAAGGTCAGAACCTCTGCACGTGGCTGTTGACCCAGTTGTGAATGGTATAAGGAATGGAGCTGGAGCTTCCCACTCAGGGCTCAGCAGCACCAAGGGCCACAGGACAGAGAGGATTTGTGTCTCTTAGAACTTGTGATATGAACAGCTGGGCTGGGGAAATAGAGGCAAATGGTGAGGAAAGGTCTGATTAATTTTCCAGGTGTTATGTTAGGAGTGTTGTCCTCTTACTTCCTCTGCAGTACAAAGGAAAGGATAAACACCTCCTGAGGATGATTCAGCCCACCTACATCACTGAACAGCCTTCATGGGAGAGAGAGAGTGCCTGTGTGAGCGACCAGGGCCAGGGGGAAGGCAGCTCTGATTTCTCCCGAGCTCTGCTCCATCTATCCAGATGTGACATGGGTGTCAGGAAGCAGCTGCTGGACCTGTTGTGCTCCCCTGCCTCATCAGCATGGCTCTCAGATGAGAGAAGTTGGGAGAAAACTCCTGCAGCAAATCTAGGCCAAGGGAAAGAGAAAATCACCTCTTCTACTCCCTGTCTTAGCACATCTTTTGACTCTTGCAGGATCCCTGCCTGTATAACTGCCTGATTGCTATACCCTTGGATGTAATTATCTCTATCTGAAGCCATTCTCATAACTATAAAGACACATTTCCCATGAGCTGCTGACATTTGAAACTGAGGTCCACAGGCAAGATCACGCCACGAGTCTTTCTGGGGGCTGCAGCTGTGTGATGCAATGAACAAATCCCACATGGCTGCAGAGCATGAAACTCTTGGCTTTATTAACTCAGACTACTGATATTAGACTTCTGATGCCCGTGGAACAGACTGGCCATTAGCTAGGTAAATTGTGATAGGGTAGAACAAGTTCCCTCCTCTTCTCCCAGTCCATCTCAAGTGGTGTGTCCTGATCTTGCTTTTTCCCTTTTTGCCAACAAGTAGCTTATGTCTGATGTGAGGGTTTGCAATCAGGAATGACAAAAATCACAGGGACTTCACGGTCCCTGTTGACTATGAGACTGGGCCACAGTCCTCTGAAGCCAATGGGAGACTGTCCTCCATTTGAGCAGCCATCGTGGCAGGACTTTAAAAGAATTAAAATAGAAAATAACAGGTAGGAGCAGAATGAGAAATCTGAGTGACTTGGTAGACACTGCTCTCAGTGAGGACTGACTGAACCTCCAGCAAACCCAGTGCAAGATTCAAAGCTGAGATCCACTGGATCTTCAAACTGTCTTTAGCTGTGAGAACATCTGGGATCGATATGGTACCAAAGGCACTTACCTCAGAGCCTGATGTGCTGGAAATTCTGTTGAGGAACCAAAACAAGATCTTTCTGGATACACTTCCCAAAGACCAAAACTGTGATATCCCTTCAAGCACCAAACGGGGGCCCATTAGAGCGCTTGTGTTTGAGCACTTGAAGCAATTATTCATGTTCATCCAGCTCCGTATAGCTACCAAACACCGTGTGTTTTTCCTCAGTGTTAATAAAAACCTAAATGATTCTTCATTAAGAAGCCCATTAAGACGACTGCAGTTTCCTCGAAGCTCATTAGAGGATTTTCTCACCACTAAATTATCACACTGAAGTTTTATGGAAGTCTGAGGAAAGATGCCCTATTGTGATTAATTCATGATAGATTTTCTCTCCCTTGCTTGCAGTCTGTTCCCCAGACTCGGCTTTGCTAATTTGCCAACCTTTGGGTTACACAGAGAATAACACTGATCCTTCAGCTATGCTCCATGGGAACAACATTCCAGAGCTGCGAGGTGCTGAGCCTGCCATCCAGCTCTGTAGAGCTTTCCCTCCTCTTCCACCAGGACTTCTCTGCAGAAATGATTCCTGCCATTGTGAGCTTCAAAGCCTGGTAGAAGTGATGGCCAGGAGAGTGCTGGCCTGGCCAGGACAGGGTCTTTGTTGGCACATCTCTGCTGGAGATCATTGAACCATCTCTTTCCCACAGGCAATCCCATGCAAGGCTAAAGCAGTGGTCTTGAGCTTTGCCTGTGCAGCCTGGAGCCTTGCTCTCCAGGCACCAAAGTACTACACTGCACCCATTATCTATCTGCACACCCTTCTCTCCCGCTGAGCTGGCACCTGGCCTGCTGGATGCTCCCAAATCCTCCCCTGTAACTCTTCCATCTCCAAAGCATTAGGATCGAGAGCAGCCTTGCAAGGCAAAAATCTGAAGACAAAGTGTTAAAAACAATAGCAGAAGAGAGAATCATTTAAGCTAAGTGCTGGGTCAGTGTGTGTCCTCTCCACACCACGTTCTCCTGAAGCCGGTGGCAAGCTATAGGCGCTGATGATCACTCAAGTGTGGGAACACAGACTGCTTTTACAATACAGAGCTGCTCTAATCTCCCACTGAGTATTAAAATCTCATTTTATGGTACATTATACACTTGGCCTTTTGAACAATCAGTGACCATAAATGGTGTTTGCATCCTGAAGCCAAATCTAGGGAAAGAAGAAGAGATAATCCGTCTGGCTGGAGAGGATGGAGCAGGAAGGGCCAGCACTGCAAAATTATTTATGTCCATTCAGAGACACAGGGAAATTAAGTGCATTAACAGGGCTGCCAGGCCCTCCTCAGAATGGGGCTTTAAATGATATTGATGTGGTGCTAATAGGTGCACAGTTTGTCTCTTTTGCATTACAGCTCAGGGCTTGGAACAGGCGCTTGGATAGCAAGTCCAGGCATATTCTCTTCAGGAGGATTTGTTTCTGGGGGTTTGGAGTTTCAAAACACTGCAGAACCCATTTGATCCAACAAGAGGATGCGGGAGGTGTCAGGATGCCCAGACACAGTGCCCACCCAACCCAAACCCAGCACAGGAGCCCATTCACAGCTGGCAGAGCACTGACATCCACTGTTTTCACTCAGACTTCATTCACCAACCAAGAGACAGAGAGGAAACCTCTGTCCACTCTTCCATACTGTGTGGCTGCCCCTGTAAGGCTGCCTGGGAAATCCTTCCCACCTATGGATAGAAATTCCTCATATGTGGCCTATTCCTTTCAGCTTTATCTTCCCCAGAATCAGCTATTAAATCAAGAGTGTGTGTGATTATCTGCTGTCATCTTTGGAGGAAAAGGTGCAGTGTCTGAAGGCAAATGCTGTTTATTCATTCAGTTCCCTCTGCAGCTCAGGCAGATGCACTGATCTTGGCACAGAATTAGCGGAGGAAGGGCAGGACTGTGATTTGTTGGCTTGATTTGACAGGCAATTTTCAGATCTGGATCAGAAAGTTACAGGGAAAGTTTTAGAAGTGGCTGCGTTTGGGTTTGGCTTTGGGGGAGAAGAGGTTATTTTTGCTCCAGTTTCAGAGGAAAATATGTGAGTTTTCAATATGTTGTGGCAGTTGTTAATGATTCAGTTCTATTATTATAGCTTCAACTGAAGTTATCTGAGACCAGAGACTAGCTGTGCCATGCACAGCACAGGCAGGAAGCAAACACAGTCCCTCCCCAAAGAGCTCAGATATAAAGATAAACATAAAGACAAACATAAAGAATAACTGATGAATGTAATGCCATTATTTTCTAAGTCATCTCCTTCTGATTTGAGGGTGTAAACGCAACCCTCAGTCACCTGAGTCTGGCATCGAAGAAGTTATTGGGCCACATCTTTGCAGTGGGCAAATCAGTGGAGTGAGCTTGTGCACAAGGTAGTTCACAGCATCTGCTTCTCAAGGGAAAAGTTTCTCTAGATGTCTTGGGGTAAATACAGGCAGCCATTTGATGGCATCTCAGAAATCCAGGCAGGAGTCAGCCAGACCATCTGAGCACGTGCTGTGTGTGTTTTTCCTCTTTCTCCCTCTCTCTCTTTCTTCATAAGCTGAGATAATTATTTCTGTGCATCGTGGTTGTGAAGCGAACATCCCTGATACCAGCTCTGCCTCTTATCATGAGGCAGCTGCAAAATTGCTTTCAAATTGTTTTACAATTGGGTTTTGCTTGTGAACCTCTTGACTGAGGAAGGCAAAACTGACATGAGAAAATCATTTGGGAAGGAGGGAGCAGAAAGGAGGCTGAGACTAGGGAGACTGGAGAGATGAGAGGAGGGATGAAAGATGCTCTTTTCAACAGAAGCTCCCGGGTCACAGCAGAAGGGATGGGTTCCTTAGCATGTCAGAGCAAGAAGCAGCTCGTGTGCTGTGCACACAAGTGTTGCTGCTGCCCTGTGTCTGTGCAGAGCCTAGCACATGCAGGGCCTGGCACATGGTTAGAGACGATGCAAAGTACTACACGAAAGCCAATATCTTTGTGCCTATAACACCTGCCCACACATTATGGTTAAAATAAGTCTAGTTGTCTGGGACAGACCCAGCATCCATTTAGCCTGGTGTCTTTTCTCTGCCAGTGATAGAAAAAGGGGAATCACAGCCATCATACAAGCAAGTATGGAGCCTAGTGAGAAACGAAGCCCTCCAGGTGAAATTGTGTCCTCTGAGAAGTGAAAAGTAATTTTTCTACTGACTGCATCTGACCACAGTTCCACCCTCCCTCATCAGATGCTGGGCCAAAGTTAGCACTGCTGCCAAGGTATTTCCTTGCAGTGCAATAAAAATAAAATACTATCTGATCCAGCAATTCTGATAGCAGTGACTTTGTTTAAGCAACTTTATAATGAATCCTAGTTCTTCTCCCAATAGATGCCTTTGCTATAATATGCTGGAGTAGCAATGGAATAAAATAAATCAGCTTTTACAAACTCATAAACACATAGAAGGGAATGTAAACCAATTTCTGATCTAGTTGAGGTGCACTGAGATTTCACAGAGTGGCATGAAGCTTGAGTGGATTTTGAAATTGCTCTTGAGCCTCTGAATTCATCTCTCCTCTGCCAACAGAGATGTTGCTTTTAACCCTTTGAAGGCTGTATTCATACTTTCTTTTGTTCTCTCTCCATGTATGTGTGCCCTGTGCTGTCTTGAATAGGTATGTGCAGGTAAACCCACATGCACACACATGATCTCCCAGGGCATTTTAAGGATGAAAACTCAAAGAACCCAGAATTTTCCTGCGTAGTTAGCCAGTCACATGGCATATACAAACAGTTTTCAGCTTTATTTGTATTGCTTCCCCTTGCTGGAGGTCAGGCTGCAATTGGGGAATGAGTGCAGCCAGGATCCAGGCACACTGCACTGCCTTGTGATAGGTGCTGGGGAAATGGAAGGGATTTCTGCCCACTGAAGAGCCATTTCTCTGCGGCTCCATCCCCTAGACCTTGCCTCTGGGGCCCAGGGGGAAATTTTCTTCCCCAGCTGAATTAGCTACATGCATCCTCTGATGGGAAACTGCAAGCCTTTCCGCCTTGCCTCAGAGAGGTTATTGCTGTAACCCTTCTCCATCTCCCAGAAAGGGGGGAGAGCCTGCCAGAGCAAGTCAGGGAGGCAGGGCACCCGGCAGGATGCTGCAGAGTGGGGATGGGGTTGGCATGGCAACAGCACGGCACCGGTGAGCTCCTTGGCCCCCCCTTGCCCCCCAGTACTGGCCCGTGGAGGAGCAGCACACAGCATGGCTGTGTCAGTGCTGGGGGTCACTGCTTTACCCAGCTGTCAGAGATGATAGGGACTGGGAAAAGCGAGGCTGAATGCTAAAATACTGCAGGGAGCAGCAGGGACCTTTCTCTTCTCCCTTCTCCCTCCTTGCCCATGGGTACTGGTAGGGAGCACAAACAAGTTCCTGGCGTTCAGAGCCCATTTTCCAGATCGTGAGTGAAACACCAAATGTGATTTTCTTGGGCAGACTGATTAACACCCCCCCACCACACACTGAGTCCCAGGAACACCACTGGGGTAGCCCACAGGTACTCCCATCAGACGTGGTCAGTCTGTTCAGTGCTGCATTGCCCAAGCACTGTGGCATCTGCTGGGAAAGCAAGACACGTTCTCATCATCAGTCTGTCTTCACAGGAAACAAATGCCCATCCACTGTGTAATTAACCCAGTTAACAGAGACATTGATGCATGCTAACTCTATGAAACCAGCTTATTATCTGCACTGCTAATTAGCCATGGGAAAACAGGCACAAGTTTTATGAATATCCGTTTAAGAAGGGGGGAGGAGGAAATGAAAACCTGTTGAAACTGATTTTTCCCCGTTAGTCCTTTTCTTTTTAAAGAGAAATGAAAGCAGAAACAAACTGAAGGCACCCATGTCCAGGGAAGATTGGTTTGACAGGCTCAGGTGGAGTAGGCACAATTCATGTGGCCACAGCCATGACCAAGGAAAGAAGTTTGCCAGCCTGATTCATTGCCTGATCTGGCTGTAATGGGGGCTGGGAACAGCCCTGGGCAGGGACTGGGGAAGACAGCAGCAGCAATGCAGCATCCAGAACATGCAGCCAGGCTCGGCTCACAAAGCAGAGCCCAAAGCTCTCAAAGGAAACTCATTCTGGAGTTTGCTGCTGCATTTAGTATGCGGAGAGAAGCCCAATTTGCTGATTGTGCTGATGGGATAGGAAAGGCAGGATGGAGTTTTAACTGCGGAGCAGCAGTTGACCTTGCTCCAGAGATATTACTGATACACAGCTGCTATTCAGCATTTCAAAACACCATAGTCATTATGTGAATCTGTCTGCTAAGAGAAGCAATTAGACTTCAGAGCATTACAATCTGCCCTTTAAAAAAATGGGCCCACACAGGTGGGGGCACTTCCCTCTCTGTCTTGGTGGGAGAGCGCTGGGAGAACACACAGGGTGCCTTGTGCTGCACTGAGGGTGCAGGCAGCCACCCTTCCACACTTCAAACCAGTTGAAGTTGGTGTTGATGTGGTTCTGCAGGTTGCTCAGTGGGATGGGAGTTTGCAGTGGCAATCTCCAATGGTGATACCAGTCGGTGAGGGGTTAAACACTAGAACAAATCCTATAGACTCTTCCAAGCTCTTCTCACTGACATCCTTGGTTCCCTCAACAAGATCAGCCTGCTGCATGCAGCTCCATGCTGGGGGATGTTAGAGCCAGGGTAGCATGGTTTAACTAATGGCCATGGTCCTGTGCACTGGCTCATGGTGTGTCAGAGCTCATCACCTCACTGTGAGGTTACACAAAGGGCTGCTTGGCTCCAAAGTGGAGATGGACAAGAGCATGGCTTCCAATTGTGAAGGCAGTTTGCAACCTGTGCAAGAGTGAGGTATCCCCAGCACAATCTGGGGGCTCCTGGAGGGGCTCTGATGTGGCAAAAGCCACATGTTTCTGCTGGAGGGCTGTTTAATGATAACACCTGATTCATGCTGGGCTTTTGCCTGGCAGGAGTTTATCCCTTTAAACTCTTTTAATACCAGCATTAAGTTAATGCAGTGCTCAAATAAGAGGCTCAGATTGACAGCTCGGGAGTCCTCATCAGGGCCCCCTCCCACCTGCCTCTCCCCCAATGAACTCAGTAGGACAACTGGAGTGTTCGAAGCTCAACGTGTGCTTAAGGGCTTTGCTCTGCTGGGGGCCTTGGTGCATCAACCAGGTGATGGGGGCAGCACCAGCTGCAAAGATGTAATAAATTCATGCCTGATGCTATTTGTCAGAGCAGACTTCTGTTTTCAAGGCTTCCTTTTCAAACACTCTGCTGCCAAAACCAGACCAGAGGCTTTGCTGACGTTCGGGCAGGGTGACTGCCCAAAGAGCTGGGGGGTGCAGCACTTCAGTGCAAAGATGAAGAAGATGGAGAGGAAAACTGATAGCTGGAGGGCCCCATGCCTTCCTCAGGCTGTGCATCCTGGCTAGTGGAACTGGAGATGGGCAACCTGTTTCACAGGGATCCTTCCATAGATACCAAAGCATCCTGATGTGATTAGGGTTGCTGGCTCACTAGCACACACCCTGCAGGGAGTGGACATCCCAGGGAGACTCATGAACAAACCACGTCTGTAATTTGGCATGGGCTTCACTTGGACAAGTGCTTGACTGGAGTGCAGAGGTGGCAAAGGGGGAGTCTCCTTTTAGCAAGAAGGTGTGAGGCTAATCTCAAGGGCTGAGGGCACTCAAGGAGGGGGAGGGAGGACAGGGAAGGGTTTTGTACCTACTGGTGAGCCATAATTATGCTGAAGGTCTGTATCACTGATTACACTTGTTCTGCTTGTACAGCACAGGGCTGGTGGCTTGTTTAACAATGCACACCACATTGTTCTCACTCTAGCCTTTAACGCCACAAAATTGATATTGCTTTTCCACGGGCAGAGAGATAAGACACGTGTTTAGTGCACTGTCAGGGCCACGATACCATCGCCGCAGAGGGAAATTAAAAATCTCGGCGTGGCAACAAAGCCCCTCTTCCCTCCTCAGCACGTCACTGGTCGCTGGGCTGCACAGAAGTTCCCAGTAGGAATGGTGAAGAGGATAGGAAGTAAGAGGGGTATGCCAGTGAGGGACACCCTGAGGCTGTGGAAAAGGGAGGAACTCCTGTACAGGAGGGGAGCCTGGAAAAAACAACTGGATCTCACAGCCAGTAGGGAAGTTGAAGTGGCAGCTGAGATTGTCCCTGTGACTTTAGGCTGAGCCTTTAAAGCCCCCACTGGCTTTTCTACCCTTCCCATGCCAGCTCTCCAAAATGCACCCTCTCTTTAGCTGGGCACACAGCACAGCGTGTGTCTGCAGAGCAGAGGGTGGGAGGCTGTCACGTGCTACAGTCAGGAACAAGGGGTGATTAAGAGGGAAGGAGAGAACTGGAAGGAGAATGGTGAGCATGAGATTACCTCTGACAGGCAGACACAGCGGCAGTTTTTTCACCAAGATGCTTTTTTGTCCCTCACTGAAAAGTGCCGATTTGTTGCAACAGAACTATTCAAGATGTGGAAGCATTCATGATGAATTTTCTGGGTTGGAAAAACATCTTTTTGAAAATTATCGAGGCACCCCAGTCACATATAATCAAGGCACAAAGTCTGGGAGAGACTTAGTTTAAATTTACCATTTCACTTGCAGTTTCAACTTGTGTGCTTTAAAATACCCCAGCGCTCAAAATCAAAATGGAGCAATCTCAAGTTATTGGAGTAAAGTGTGGAGTGACCCAATCGAAACTGTATTTCTGCTGGTCATCTTGGGCAAATTGGCAATACATTGACTTCTTACCTCAATCTGAGATGAATTTCTGTCAGTTTTCCACTCTGTCTTCTTTTCTTTCCATCTGGTGTGACACGAGCACACGGCGGGGTGAGCCTGCAGTGCTTGGCTGGGCAGGACCTTGCAGTGGCTGTGCCCAGTGGGGGAGTCTCTCTGTGCTGGCCATGCCAGGCTGGGCAGGGTGGTGCTGCCTTCCTACCTTGTGATGAGAAAACCCACATTTCATAGCGCTGCAGAGCTGATTGTTGGTTAGAACAGAAGGAACGTGGCATCACACACATGGTTTTGTCAGAGACAGATGGCTGCAGGAGGCCCATCGGCTCAATATGAGAAGAATTATTGCAGTTTTAATTAAACTTATTTTTCTGCCTGTGTTGGCCTGGGGGAGAAAAAGTGCTCAGAATCAACACCTGATGTTTTTTAGAACCCGTGGGGTTTTTTCCTGCTCTCTTTTCTTCTCTCTCTCTTTTCCAGCCTTCTTTCTTTCTTGTGCAGGAGTGCAGTGGAAGGGGTGAGAGGTGGTGGGAGCCATGGATGAAGGTACAGCCACAGAAGATGTAGAGTTACCAGAGGTCTGGGTGAAGCAGTGCTATAGGAGCCATGAGGGGAGGGAGTACCTGAAGCCAGAACAGGAATAGAGGAGAAGGAACAGATGACATTGGCAGAGTCTGAAAGAAGCTAACATGAGCTTTATCCAAATATTTCCTTACTAAAATAAATAAAATTTGTTGCCTGAGATGCCTGGCTCCTCTTCTTGAAGGCTTCCCCATTGCCATCACTATCCTGTTAATGAAGTTGATAATAAGCAGAGCAAATCCTGTTGGATAAGCAATTAGTCAGGAGGCTGGAGCAGTGGAACAGCATTCATTTTGCCAAGCCTGAGGATCTCTTTGCTGAAAAATCCCACAGCCCAGGGGGATAGGAAGGCCTGGGGAGGATGGTGTGAGGAAAGGAATTGCAGTCACCTGTTTGGGTGATTGGTGATGGACAGTGAGGAGAAGATGGCTCAGAGAGATGTCCAGAACACGGCTCTGAGACTGAAAAAGAGAGAGATTCAGGTACTGTGGCACTTCAGGGGGGACATAATGCAAAAAGAAGGAGGGGATGCTGCAAACAGAGATGAGCACATGCAATGGCAAGGAGAGCCTATTGCACAGAGGCAGGTAATTTCAGCTGCTGGGAGTTTTAGGCTGTGTTATCCTGCTGCTTTTCTGGTAAAGTCCCACCACAGCCTGGCTGTGATGAGAGTGGTTTCTGTTTCCATGAGCCTCCCTGGCCCAGCACTGCAGCCAGGAAAGAGGTGAGGGGGAAGCTGGACCTCAGCCTTGGTCAAGCCAAGAGAAGGGCAAGAAGGGAGCACTCAGAGAGGGACAAGCTGGAATAGAACTTGCAGGGGCATGTTATCTCTCAGCAATTTTATTCTTGAGAAAAGAGCAAATGAATCCCTTAAATGAAGGTCTGAGGGGTAATGAAACCATGTGGCACGTCGATGTCTAAGCACTGAACTCTTGCTTTTGTAAAAGGCTGAACTGGCATTTACTTGTATCAGATTAAACTTTACTAATCTCTCATTTTAAAACCACATTTTGTCATCTAATAGGAGATTTCACCCTAAAGAAAGCAGCAAAGCAAAAGGATGGACCATCCACAGGGTAATCCCCAAAGTCACCCAAAACATCCTGACTTGAACTTAAGGAACTTCCAAGTTGTCCCAAAAGGGAAATAACCAGTTTCTCTGTCTCATCCCCAGAATACATGTTTTATCCTGTCTCTCCTCTATGGAATAAAAGCAACCCAGGTTTTATGCATCCCTAGGAGTGAGATGCTTTCCCCCAGCCTGCAGGAGCTCTGGGAGTGCAGCAGGAGGCTGAAGCTTCAGCATATGGACCGCTGGAAAGGCAGGGATGCTGCAGTCCCGGCTGGCTGCAGCGGCTGTGTCAGCCCCACGGGCAGCTCTGCCTTCCCCTCCTCAACCCAAGCAACTTGGAGAAGCTGAGGAGAACTCTGGAGTCTCTGCTGTATGCCAGTAACGACTCTCGGGAGTATTCCCATTTTCATAGATTTACTAGCTTAATGCTTTGTTAGAATGATAAAAGCTAGTTAATTATCCCTTATGAGAGTCTGCCTCCCCACCTGCCTTCCCCACCCCCCCACGCCCAGCCTCCCCATGGCTATATATTTATCTTTTGTTCATTCATTTGATTTGGAGCTGAATAAATTGGAAAAGCTGGAGTGATTCATGTACTGTGGATTGCATATTGATCTGGCACACTTTCCTCTTTAAAGTCCCCATTAGTCATGCCGATCAATGGTTCCTTCTGGCTGGGTGTCTGTGTTTGCAGAGCCAAGAGAGGAGGCACAGTCTGGGGGAAGGTCTGTGCACTTCACAGCCCCTGCCCAGCCCCTTCTCTTTCGCACCCTCTCTTGCCAGAAATTTAGATGCTTAAAACTTTGTGGAGGCGGGATAGCTCTGCTACATTCATGCCTCCTAGAATGGTCTGGCCCATGTTATCTGGAAAAGCTACACCAGAGGCATCAAGCAGCTTTGGTCTGGAGAAGTCCTGGCTCCAGGTATGGTTTGAGCAGCATCCCAGATGCTCTAGAGTACAGCCTGCAAGGGGCTTGTGCAATACGTAACCCCATTTCTGCAGCACTTTTAGGGATCCCCTGGCTGATAACAGAGTATTCACAGCCTCTGTCTCTATAGTGATGTCTTAACCTTTAACTTCATCTCCTGGGTTCTCTCCTGAGCTAGCAATGCCTGAAAGCACTCACCAGAGAAACTAAAAACGACACATGTTTCCGCCTGCATAACGTGCAATGAAATACAATTCCTCCTTGCCTGCCACAGAGATGGAGAGGCATGTTCACCTGCTTCTATGAGTAGGTATGTCTCCAGGCTCAAAGGAATTAGTGGTTGAATCAAAGACTGGATCCCAACCACCCTGTGTACTCTGCTTAGCATTTCCATTGTCAGATGATGCATCAGAAAAGCTTCTTTAGGGGTGAGGAATCAGAGCTTGCTGGTCCAGGCAGAGAGCTGAGGAGAGCTGGGCATTGCCCAAGGGGGACCAGAGGGCAATGGATGTTAGCATGCCAGAATGGGTCTGCTGACACCTGCCAGACCCTGAACACAGTTGGAAAACTTTCCCATGTGCAGGGAACCCATTTGCAGCAGTGATAGTTATTCCACAAGGTAAAAGGGACTCAAATACAGGTTGGCTGGACACAATCTGCCTTAGAAGCAAAGGTTCCAGGCTTTCCTGGCAGGAAGCAAAATGAACACAGGAAAGTTTGTAAACTGAAAGCAAGGAGGATCAAAGGCAGCAGAGGTGGGGTAGGGGCCAGGAGCTGGAGAAAGGGAAGGGGGCTTTTCCTGGTTGCACCTAACAGGGGGCTGGTGGGCTTAGCAAAGGGCTGTCTGGGAGTCAAAAGAGCAGAGGTTGGGTACATGTCTTGTACCTGTTTTGCCAATCACTAGGCCCAGTACAAAGGACACAGCCAGCAACAGAAAAACAACCCAGTAAGTAGATTCTATTGCACATAAAGGAGTCAGTATATAGGGGATTGCTGGGGGTACAAACAAGTCAGATCACAAATAATAGACATCAACCCCAGCAATGACATAGCATGACCCGTAATGGATGGAATAAACAAAGATATGAGGTAACCCATGGGAAAAATGGGAGACAACCAAGACAATAGGGTGATCACATATGATAGAGGTAACCCCATGTTGCCTCCCCACAAAGCCCACGTTTGTAAGTGCCAGACCTGACTGGGATCCAGTTGCATGAAGAGTCAGGAGGTCCTTCCCCAACAGGAAACTCTGTGAAGTGCATCCACCTCACAGACAGACACTCCAACTCTTCCTGCAAGTGGCCCCAGCTTTTATGGCCAAAGCAGGGCACCTGGCACTCATTGACCCAATGCAGGGCACCTGGGGCTTGTTTACACAAGGGCTTTCTCTGTAAGGTCAGTCACACCTTGGAGGAAAGCCAAAAGGCAAACTCATCCCCTCCTCTTAAAGGACCATGGGGACCACCCATATGTCAACCTTAATTCAGGGCTTGGGGTTCAGACCCCAGCACTTCAGTACCCTACACTGCTATTACACCTCACTGTGCTCCAACAGCCCAACCTGCCACCCAGCCACCAGCTACCTCCTTCCCTCTGCACCAGCTGGGAGCAAGAGGTGCTGAGGAAAAGGGACATCCCTGAGTGCTGGCAGCCAGTCCTGTGAGAGCCTGCCTAACGCCACAAACGCTTGCAGGGGCTGATGTTGATTGCATCTCTGCAGTGCACTTTTTTTGATGGGCATCAGAAGTCAGGGGGTGAAGTAATGTGTTATTTTGCGGGCTACTAGAGAAATATTTCCTCCTAGGTGGAAAAGCACAAGGTTTTCCATCAAGACAGGGTGCTATCAAAACAATATCACTCTGCGCTAGCCCAGCATCTTCCAGCAGAGCTCATAAAACACTTTCTTGAAGTACAGCAGCATGATCTTCCTCAGATACAGACACAGCTGGCATCTCCACAGCTAAATGGGGCCATTTAGACAGTCATCAGAGAGCCATCAGCACCACCAAATCCAGGTCTGAGCCTCCTGACTCCCTGTTTTTTGTCTGAATCACTTTCACACATGGCTAGGTAACACCATACAGGAATCTGGATCTGTAACACATTTTTCAGTCCCCTGGTGTCAGGAAGCAGTTTTAAGGTAGGTGCTGAGGTGGCAGACACCGAAATGCTACAGGTCAGTGATTTTCAGCCTGCACTATGAAGATTGTTAGGGGTCAACAGATTATATCTAAGGAGCTGCAAGAAGAAAATAAGAAAGGCCAACTTGTTGTCAGCAAGCTTAACTGAGGTCTTCAGGGGTCGAAAAAACTATTCCTCCATGGGAAACTTAACAGGATCAGAAATCAAAAAAAGGCTGAAACTTCAGCATGTGACTGAGGGGAAGTACTCAAACACGAGGATAATGCAGGAGGGCCTTTTAGTCTGTTTTATTTTAAGGTTTTTTTATATCTCTTCCAGGCTGTGTTCTCCTCAAGAGGCCCAGGCTTTATGTCCCATGCCAGACTTCTAAGTGGCTCTGAGCTACCCCTGAAAACAGCAGGTCTGCTGGAAGCAGGTGGTTGTTCAGCATTGCAGCTCATGCTGTCCTGGTTGTGCCCTGAGAAAGGGACCAGGTGCTCCTTCAGACTCCTCAAGTTGTCCCATGGCTATTTCAGGAGCAGGAGCTGTTCATCCCAGGCTCAAAGCCACAGTTTCACCCACACTAACAAAAGAAATTCAATTAATTTGAGTTGGGAAACCTTCCTCTGCTGCTGTCTCAGTCTTGAGCCATAAGTAAGTCCATTGCTCTCTCTTCAGGACTGGTCCCAGCCTGTCTCTGCTGGGAACAGCATCACTGGGAGCAGCAAGGAGCATTTGTCCTGTGCTTCACCACTTGCTGAGCCTGGCAAAAAAGATCTTGCTGCGTCTCAAAGTTTCCACACAAGCTCAGTCCTTCCCTGTGGCTGCTGGGAGCTGATGTGTCAAAGCCACACGTGGGCCTGGTTGTGTCCCTTCCACAGGGTCTCCTTCTTTATGTTTATGCTAGATAGGCAGTAGAAGGGGAGATGGGTATTCCTTGTCCTGTAAGACTGATAAAATCCTTCAGCAGCTTCAGATGTGCTAACACGTTCTGCCTGCCAAGTTCAGGGTGATGGGAGCATCTGACAGACAGCAGCTTCCCTGTCTGTTAAACATTAATAGCTTTCCAGCTTTGCCTCTGGATTTGCTGTTGCTAAGACCTGAGCTGCCTCTCTGGAGATGTCAGTCCGCGACAGAACAATTACTGCCCAAGCTCCACGCTTGTGAAGAGGCCCGACAGCTTCAGCACAGAAAGGGAATGGATTGCCCAGGAGTGATTAAAGGAAATATGGGGGCATGAAGGGACTGAATTGAGGTTGTGTCGCATGGGTGGGTGGGCAGAGGACAGCTGCTGGGCTGTGGAATCCATCTCTGCTGAGGAAGATGAGTGGTCTGATTTCAGAGAGATATTATGTCCAGTACCTGATTACTCATGATAGCTTGGACAAAAACTTAGGGCCACAGGCCAATTCTACCACCATTTTCATCTGCCTCCTCTACTTCTCTCATTTGAGATAACTTTCCAAGTACCCATCTGCATCCTCACCTGATATATTTCTGCAGAGATTTGGCTCTCTGCTCTGCTCCTCTCCAGTGATGGCTGCTTTTCAGAGAAGCTGCTCAAGGATGTAAATATGGCAATGTTGTATAAAGTCTCAGCAGCTTCTTTGCCTTCTTCTTCTTTTGTATATGATTCACAATTTTGTCTTTCGGGAAAACTCATGCCAGTGAAATATGTCTTCTCTGTGAAATTTCGCCAAGATGAGGGTTTTCCTTGCTGAAAATATATGAAACTGCAAGTGTTAGAGGTTTTGGTACAAATCTGCCTTCATGATATTCACCATTTGGAACTGATTCAAGATTTTCTTCATGGCCACGTGATCTTTCACATAGGCTAGATTTGAAAACATGCTCATTTTGTCTGCCAAAAAGGGAGGAATCCTTTCATGAAAACAGGAAAAGTTCCAATTCAACAATGATCCCTGTAAACACAAAAATACAGGGTGCCATCTTTCATAAATCTAGGCATTAAAAGATCAGCTAACAGGAAAAGGCATGACTGCTTTGAAACCTACATCATTTGCACTGCTGGATGGAAAAACATGGACATGTGAAATGAAACCAGCAGGACACAAGTGTTAATTACTATAAAAACAGTCCTTTCCTGAACAGTGGGTGCCTCTGTCTCTGCCTCTCTTGCTCTCTCCTCTGTCTCAGGAACCTCAAAGCTGTTTTTCTGTTGGTGCTCTGTCCTCCTGTGGAGGACACCAGCTCAAGACCTGGCCCAGACCCACAGGAATTGGAAAGAAGAGACACACTTGAGCTGCTTCAGGTCTTTTTGATAGTCCCATACTGCTTGTCAGCATCACAGGGCTTTGCACAGCCTCGGTGGCACTGCTGGAGGGACAGGTGTCTTCAGAGGCAATAACAGCAAGGCAGGATGAGGGCTGAGGAGCTTCGGGGAAGGGGTCCTGCAATTCACACCTCTGGGGGGTTCACTCTGCGAGAGGACCAGACTGGCAGGGAAGGACCTTGCCTATATCTGGAGATCTGACAGTAAAACCCCATGGGCTGATTTTACAGATCTTTCTGTGCTGATTTGTGTGTGACAGGAGGCAACTTGGCCTCCCTGGCAGAGGGTTTGCCTTGTTCAATGAGCAAGCCCAGCTGCCAGCTCTCTGACTGCATCAGCCCTGGGCTATCTGAGGAGGCAGGATGCCCTGGAAAAGACATTCCTCTTCTTGAAATGTTTTTTTTTCGCTCCGTGTTGCAGAGTGGCACAGATGGGCACGAGCAGAGGGGTGTGTAGAGCGAGGGGAACTCCAAACAGCTTGCAGTTTGAGGCATGGATTTAGCCTTGAGGAATGCAGTGGCTCAGCTGGGGACAACTGTGGCTCAGGGACAAGTGAGAACAGGCTTTCTGTCATGCTGATTTGCTTCCCCTGACACCAGCAGTTGCCAAAGGGGTGCACCTAGCACAGCAGCAGCACAGGGACTTCTCCCCTGGGGAGCTGTGTGAACTCGTGTGCTGGCTGTGGGGTGCTGCAGGAGCCCCCTCCCTGCTCACCACTGGGACCACGTGAGGACAGTGTCCCCCCGTGACCCACAAGCTTACTATGCAAGGGGAGCTCTCTAAGTTTCCCCAGCCTCAGCAGGTTTTTGCAGCAGAGTTTGAAGTGACACAGACATGCTCTGGAGCATGGTTAAGCAGAGGACGCAGTGTGTTACACGGTGCTGTGCACAGCCACTCTCCCCTAAGCCCCTGCAGGTTTAGAGGGGCTCAGCAGACCCTTTTCTCACCGAGGACAATGTTCCTCTTCCCTTCTCTGCTGCTCAGGGAGGAGCACTGACCCTTCCCTACCCCCTCTTCCCCTGGTCCCACTCAAGGCATCCATTGCCTGAGTTCACTCAGGAGCCCTGCCCATAAATACTCACTTTTTATAGCTGCAGCCAGACTCTGAGGGATTATATGGCCTAATGGTTCCATCCATTTGCTTTTCTAATAGTCTTATTAGTAACATTGTGAGTGCTTGGAGTCACAGATAAATCCTAGTGCTATAAACCCACTTCTGCATTTCATGCCACAGAGCCCTTTTCACTCAAGTCACTCCTCTGGCACAAAGCTCTCGTCTAGCTCAAGGCACGTGTCACCATCCTCCAGGGTCCTCACCAAATTTGGTAGAGACAAGGCCTGCTGCTTTAATCTGCAGATGAAGTTTTCCTTCACTGTTTCCCCTCTACATGCACACACTTTATTAGAGTGCAAATGAAAGTGTCTATTAATTTCTCAGTTGTTTACCTGGTGAAATTGTTGGAAGGGGAGAGAACAGATAGATGCTCTTCACGAAAGAAAGAGCGAGAGAGCTTGTTGGTA
Organism: Podargus strigoides; assembly: GCA_028020825.1. Taxonomy (NCBI): domain Eukaryota; kingdom Metazoa; phylum Chordata; class Aves; order Caprimulgiformes; family Podargidae; genus Podargus; species Podargus strigoides. Next base: position 2,128,574 of record CM051646.1, read on the forward strand.
TTTCTCTTTCTGGCAGCAAGGGACTGGGGGTGATGGTTTGAGCTGTGGTGGAAGGGGAGGAGAAAAACAGGCATTTGAACTTGTTTTCAGCACAGTAAAATACTGTGGCTGTGAGCCCACCTCTCTGTGCAGCTCCAGGCACAAGGTGGGACGAGGAGGGAGGAGCAGGGAGGTGGATGCTCTGTGGGTGGGAGACCTTTTAGGAGACAAGATACTGGACTGACCTCAGGGAGTTTGTTTCTGAGATGCCTCAGGGCAGATCCAGAGCATGCCCTGGCTGGTGGTGGGGTGAGAGCACCAGGACTTGCCACCACCAGAGAGCTGCATCACCCCTTGGTGCCTCAGTTTACCCCTGTGGCCAATGGAGCCGGTGGGGCAGAACCTTCCTCAGGTTCTGCAGCCACACGATGAAGATCCCCATCATGGTGCAGAACCACTTTTCAGGTAGGTAGCACTGCTGTGATCACACCACTGCAGGTACTGGATCTGGATGAAAACCTTCCCTTTTGCCATGGTCTCACTTACCAACACAAACACCCCAACTACTTAACCTTTCCTGGTGAAAATAGTTTGGAAGAGGTGAGAGCAGAGAGGAAAAGAAATAAGGTTACATATTTACCAGACTGTTAATATTTATGAGGACTATGAACCAGATTAATTTCCATGCACCATTTCACCTGCAATGCTTTCCTCCCATATTTATGTAAGGGGGAAATGAATAAACAAAAAAGAAATCCAAATATCTAGCTTCTTTTAGAGGGTACACAAGCCATCTGTGATTTAAATCAGGATTATTTGCTTTGTGCAGAGTCTTCCTCTGCATCTTTTTGGTCAGTGTCACAGTGGAAGGAAAACGCAGGGCCAGTGACAAACCCACTGTACTGACAGACCATGCACTGCACTGTCCATTCCACTGCACTTCTTCAACCTAATCCCAGGTGGCTGCAGATTTGATGTTCAGAAATACAATTGCTGCTGTTTGGGTACTCCCAATCCCCCAGGGAAACATTTTCTGATTGTCTCTAAGAGAAACATAGTTGAGTCTGTTTAGAAAACTAGTTATTGGTATAAATTAACATCTAAACCCCTCTACAGTTTACATTTCCATTTATAAAATCTTCTGTTAGGATTATTTGATGATGCAAATTCTCATCCACTGCCCTTAATAGACCCTTCAGTGTTGGGATGGGTTTTGATTTCAATTGGGGTTTTTTTTCCTTCTTCTAGTAATAGGATCTGCTATACATATGACAGATCTGTCAGGGAAATTTTAACAAATACTATTAAATAGACTTTAAATGCCATTTGTATCACCAGTTTTTAATTTCAGAAGTGTCACCCTATTGCATTTGGGAAATATGTAAATTAACAGTTCACCTACTAAATTTTGTGGCAGCCCAGCGTGTCTAGAATACTTTCTGCTGATATTTCTGTTTATTTAATCCCTGCAATATAAGGGGAAGATTAGCTGTTCATATTTTGCGTATTTGTTTTATAATGGCTTGATTATTTTTTTTCATTAATGAAATGATTTAGAGTTATGCAAAACAAGGTAAAACTGTCTTGGAAGTTGACTATGAAATACACGGCTTAGAGGGAAAAAATGGGCTAATGAAATAGATAGTGCTGTGCAAGAGAGACTTTAAAACCTTGTATTCATCTGGAGATGAATAGGAGACAAGGAGACACGTACAAAAGAGACTGACACTGCATGTTACATCTGAGATGTAAGAAGGGAGGACAGCTAATTTGGACATCCAGACTCTCTTCCATTGCAGGGCTTTGCATCCTGGTAGCCCACTGTTCCTCTCTGAGGAAGGGCAGTTCCCACGTGGTGTTTTGCCCATTACCAGGCGTAGCACAAAGGATGCAGCCAGCAGTAGAACAAACCAGTAACCAGACTCTATTGCACACAAAAGGGTCAGGACATGGGTGATCACTGGGGGTACAAACAAGTCAAGACACCCCACCCTTCCTGCAAGTGGTCCCAGCTTTTACCCCCAATGTGGGACACCTGGCACTCACTAACCAAGGGCTTTCCCTGCAAGGTTGGCCACACCTCGGAGGAAAGCCAAAAGGCCAACTCATCCCCTCCATTTGAAGGACTGTGGGAACCATCCATATGTCACCCTTAATTCAGGGCTCGGGGTTCAGACCCCAGCACTTCACATGGGTAAGTGTTTAAGGACCCCAAAAAGATTCCACAGAGACTGGAACTTCATTTGGGGGGAATCTTGCTTAGAATTGTTAATAATGCTTGCAGGGCAAAGGGAATGGGAAGGATGGGCTTTTCAAGTGACAGGAGTGACACAGGACTTTAATAAAGCTCCAAAGGGGAAGGTGGAGAGAGAATGGAAGCCTTCATGTGATCTGTCTGAAAATATGAGTGAAGTCTGGTAGGTAACAAGTTGGTGTGAAATTCCTGCAAGCTCCTGACCTGCCATCTCCCTGAGCCTGGGCTTTAGGTTCCACGTTCATGGAATCCAATCCTCACAGTTCCCACCTCCAAAACAACACCCGGGGCACCCTCATTTCCCTGGCTCTCATTTCTCCTCCAACGCAGTGGGATCCCTGGGGACTTGCCAGCAAACTTTCAGGTGCATCTCCATTAATTACCATAAGCTGGTTAACCACACAGTAATTATAGATCCTTCTCATTTGTTGCTGGCCAGTGATTACAGCAGCAGCTGGAGAGGTGGAGACAAAGGGAGTGAAGACACATGGATTCCCATCCCAGGAAGATGGCAGATCATCAAACACACTCTGCTGCATGTGTGTGCCTGGGCATGCAGGTCTTTGCACAGGTAATGACTGGAGCAAACGTTGAGTTGTTCAGATGTAGGCTTGAGAGGCTCTTAGAGGATGTTCTGCCCTGGGAAATCAATACTGGCACTTGCAGAGAGAAGGGAAGGAAGGAGAATGGCTCTATGGGTGAGAGCGTGGGATGGGTGTTTGTGGTTCGGTGGCCCAGGACGTGGTGTTTGGAGTTGGGCAGGAGGAGGGCTGGCTCCTGCTGGAGCACAGCCAAAAGCCCAACATATGGACTTCTAACTCACCCAGGTTTCTCTCCCCTCTGACCTAAGGCATCAAAATAGATCTCTCTCCCTTGAACTCAACTGTCAGGACCAGACTGTGAAAGGCAGATCCTGGCTTTTCCAGGCAGGGGGCACAGGATGTGAGAGTACTGGCAGGCTTCAGGCTGGGTTTCAGGCTGGGGAGGCCAGCTCTCCCCTGCACATGAGGTTGCTATCATACCCCAGCCAGCAGGCACCTTAAGCACGTGGTGTCCCCTCGGTGCCACCCCAGAAGGGGCAAGCAGTGAATGAGACATGCAGACGTAAGCAGCTACCTTAGGCTGGAGTTCTTGCCTCTGCAGAAACACAGCCCCTTTACAGCTAGATAAATAACTCCCTTTTGGATCATTTTGCTACACTGACTTCATGACCCATGCCAACGTGCTCAACACAAGAAAGGACCATCGTGTTAATTGCAATCCTCTTGTTATGCGAAGTCATCAGCAGATTAATGTCCCATGTTATTACCAGGAACTGCAGACACCTCAATTCAAGCAGAAGCCAGGATGTGTGCAAAGACAGACCTGAGACCCACGGCTGGCTGGCAAGCTGGCTCAGCTCTGGGGGTACCTTGGGAAGGCAAACAACTCTCATATTATTGCTGGAGTTAGTGACTGTGACAGCAAAGGGGAGCCAGAGTTTATGACTGAAGGAGAACAAAACACTCCTGCAAAAGCCCCTCCATTGCTCTGCCATGTTGTTCCCCAAGTCTCAGTTTCCTCTTCTTCCACTGATGTCTGCTAAGCCCATAACACACTCATTATCAGCATTGCCCTGAAACACTGCCCAGACTGTGCAGTCTCCATCCTTGGAAGTTTTCAGGACCAAACTGGACCAAGTGACCTGCTCTGAACTCACAGGTAGCCCTGATTTGAGCAGGAGGTTGGGCTAGAACCCCCCTGGGTCTCCTCCCACCTGACCTCTCCTATGGTCACAGGTATGAAGATCACTCCTGGGTGCCATGCCATGGTTGCTAATGCCTCTGCAGACGAAGAGTTGCAAAAATACGCATTTTTGGGTCACTGGTTCTTTTCTGTTGTTGTATATTTCAATAGAACTGGAGGATTTATGTGGCTAGAAGCATGCTGGTGGGATGAATTACACTTGTCTGTGGTGTTTTCCCGCCCCAGCACAGGTTTCTAGTGGAGGTGGTATTCCCTGAAGGATTATTTGACTCCTGTAAGCAGCTTTTGATGTACTGGAGCACACAGTTATGGGAGAAGGAAGCTGGAGCCAAAACAGCCGCCTGTGATCGTGGGAAGCACACGCTCTGCACTGCACTGTTGATCACATTCATTCTAAAGTGAACGTAGGGCTTTTGAAATGACACTAATATTAAGTAAGCAAAGTGTTCTGCTTAATCACAGACTGCATGTGCTCCTGAGAGAGATGGAGCCAGCTTCTCTCTCACACCCAATATGAAACAGCTGGAGCAAGGTAAGTGTGCTCTGAGTCCCTCTCAGGGAACCACAGTGCAGCAAATGTTTGTGCAGAGGAGGGTCCCCAGAGACACTGGAGGATGCTGCCTGCTTAAATAGGGCCAAAGAACCACAGAAATCCCTCAGTGACTCAGCTGGGTGGCTGAAACCTCTGTGGTACCTGCTGCCATCTATCATGAGAACCTGCTGCTGGAAGAACACTCTGGGATGCAATAATGCAGGTTATTTATATAGAGAGATCCCCTGCCCGTGCGTATCGGACAGGACGGCACTCAGAAGAGTCCTTTGAGTTGCAGCCAGAAGCTCTGGATAAAATATTGCTTGTGGTACAGCGTCAAGTGTGTCACAGTACCAAGTGGAAGGGCCAGCTCAGCAATGCCTACATTTCTCTCAGTGCTCTCTTTAGCTCACAGCTCTCCAGAACTGGTGGCCTCCCAGACAATGGGAGAGAGACAATTATCCTTCTTTCTTGGTCTTCTGCTCCCCTGCTCACACGTCCTGCCACTTTTGCATGCATTTCTTTGACTCTCCTTTTCTCTCAGCCTCCTTGTCTCTTCCCTTTAAGTTGCAGTGGCAGTAGTTGGGTTGTGGGAGCCTTCAATTTCCTATTCAGCGCATCATGGAGCAGTAATTTTCTGCACTTCCATAATTAGGGGAATTTTAAGCAAACTACCCTGCGGATGATTACAGCCGGATTCAATTTCTGTTGCTTTGATCACCAAAGGATGAAGACGCTGCTTGAATATTTGGTTATGTGCTCTGCTTAAAGAAGAACCTCACACCAGCTGCTTCCTTCCTGTCTTCTCTCTCCACCTTGCTCCTTTCAGCCCCCACCACCCCTCCCTACCAATTCAGAGATTGTCTTTCTGCTGCTTCTTTAGCTCAAGTGGAAGTAAATGCCCCTACCAGAAAGATGAAGCTCTATTAAGATCAGGATGTTTTCCCAGCTAAGAGGCAGCATGATCTGATTGTTAAAGCAGGGCATAAGGAACACACAGTCAAGGAGTTTAATTTCCAGGCATGTGCCTCGGTTTCCTCATCTATAAAGTGATGTGGCTGAGGGACAGGGCATTAATTTGCCATTCCGCTTTGCAAAGGCTCCTAGATGCAATGTTCCAAGGGCAAAATGCAAGCTTGATTTCTTGGGTCTTCAAGATGGTATGGGAAAACCCTATGGCATCGAGGTGTCTTTGAAGTGATAATTGGTTCTTCCTGTTTTTATCAGCTTTAACACCCAGAAATAAACACGAGACCTTTTGTCATCACCTTTTTGGTTTAGCCACGCTTTAGCTATCTCCCTAATCATCTACTTTACGCTCCAGGGCTGGGAATTCATCCACAAGAGAATGGTCTGTTGCAGCATTTACTCGTGTGTAGTTCCAGAGAGGGGGAAATGACAGAGCACGGCTGAAGTGACTGAGGACACTCCATGTTTCCTGAGCCTCCACGAATGTCTAGTGAGTGCTGCAGTGGTGGGAAGGATGTGGGACAGGGGACATAGGGAGATGCATGTCAGGATTTAAGTGGAGGACAGAACAGAGGAAGGAGGCTGGGACAATCAGTAGGAGGGTCAGACCACAGCAGCATCATTCCAGCCCACATACACAAATTCTGGCTGGAGGTGCACCAGACCTGCCACAGTCCTTCCCAGGATGGGGGAAGGTCAGACCTTACCTTCTACAGGTAGCTGTTCTCGACAGGAGATCATGTTTAAGGAGGTTCTGCCTTCCTGTTCCCAAACAGGAGCATGATGGGCTGTCAGCTCCAGTATATTAATAGACTATTAATGCTTCCAAGTTTCCTGAGCCGTGTGTATGGGTTTTCCATAGGTTAATTAGGCCATATTTCAGGATAATTACAGCTGTATATTTCTACACTAATGAAGTGGCTTTAAAACATACCCACAATGTGGCTCAGTGAATCATAATTAAACTTCCTCTGCCTCCTGCTATACACTATGGAACTAATACCCATAAAAGACCCAAACGCTGCTCCTTGCCAGCAGCAAATTAGAGCTCGCAAAAATAATCTTATGGAATGTATCTTTTTTATAGAATCATGTACAAATTAATTCAAAATGAATATTACATGAGTCATCAAAATGCTTCACCTTCCTTCTCTTTATTTATATTTATCCTCCCACGTGAACTGTCACCTGGTGGGGACAGCAAGGAGCCAGGGTGAGGGGAGAGTGACTCATTCATGAAAAGTTTGCCGACAGCAACGTGCTTTGCTTTCCCTCCCTTTGAGCTGGGGAAGGTTGAAGGTCCAGGGGAAAATTGATGGTGAAATGTGCACTTGTTTCTTCCACTTCCATGAAAGCCTGCGTGCCAAAGCCCAGCGCAGGCTGCAGTTAGGTGCTGGTGGGGTTAAGGAGATTGGTGCTGGATGCTGGCTGGCTGCTCCTCCTTCTGCTAGAGGTCAGTGGTCCAGCAGGTGAAGCAGGTTGCACGGGGCAGTTTGCCTGGCCAGCATCAGCCTGATGCAGAGGAGGAGCACTCTGGCACATCCAGGAAAAGAGTGGCCAGGGACACAGGCAGCCCTGGTGGCACAGGAGGTACAACCAGTTTGGCCCTCTCTGTGGGCTGTGACCTTCTCTGTTGTGGAGAGCATCTTCAGTTTGGTTATTTTTTGTCCTCACAGATACCAGGGTCTGGTTGCCCTGATGGCAAAGAACCTCCTTCTTCTTTCTGTCCTCACTGTAGCCACAAGTGTTTTTCTGTTATTGTTTAGCTGGAGGACTGAAGTTCACTCCTCCTTTTTCCTCTGCTGTTTTTAGCCACAGATGTCCTTTCATCCTCCACTTTTGTGAGACAAAAATGCCAGCCCCTTCTCTTCCAGGTTTGTCATTCCTTAAACGATCCCAGTAATCCCTTCTCTGTACTGGCTTCTTTTGTGTTTCTCAAGATGTGATCTATCCCTTTCTTTGTGCCTATCTCAGGGTATTATCACCACCTCCTGCCTACTGGAAAGCTGCTGTTGAGCCATTCTAGTCTTTTCACTGGCTGCTTGTAGGCACAGTGTCCTGACACTTGGCTGAGGGCTCCCAGACTCTCCTGCAATACAAATAATCATACTCTTCTCCCTTACCTCCGATTTTGCCATTTCCAGTGGAACTTTGTCATCCCTGAGCAAATTTAAACTTTCATTTTCATCCCCAGTGCCTCCCACCCCTTTCTGGATCTGTGAATGTTGTTCAGCAGTTTAAAAGGGCCTGGAAAACTGGGATTAGATATGGGGAAATGTCTTGGGCAGCAGATTTCAGACAATATTTGCATTTTTCAGCTGATTTACTCCAGTTGTATCGACATGCCTTTGATGTGAGCTTGCAGCAAACATTCTGCTGGACGAATTAATAATTAGATGGTGCAGTGATGGGTGCTCTAGAAATAAAATTATACAGAAAGACAGATAGATAGATAGACAGATCAGTTTGACTGAGAGAAGTGAATTTTAAGCAATGTTAGAGCACATTAATGGAAATCAAATGTGATATTCTTATTCACCCTGGAAACTCATTCCAGGGGTTGAGTTCAGCTACTCAGGAGACAGACACAATGCCATGTGAGCAGCATAGCCAATCCAAAACAGCTCTCACTTCACGTCCTGAATTTTAGCAACTAATTCCTACTGCAAAGCAAAGCAAATTCAAAACTTCCACTAGGACCAGGGCTTCACACCCAGAGTCCCTCTGCCATTTTTCTCAGTAACCTCACCTAATGAATAGATTCTGGGAGAGACATCTTCATGCAGGGAGCTCACAGACAGGAATGTAAGCCGAATTTCTAGGATTATTGATGAATTATTCAGCCATCTCTGCCTGTAACACCGACATGTGAGTCAAGAGCTTAATGCCCTGAGGCACCACATTCATTGTGGGAGTACAAATCCTGGAGTGCTGGTTTATAATCAACATATTGCATAAATGTGTTTTACTTGAGCAAATCAATTTTCTCTAGGTCTCAGGTCTCACCCTCAAGTGCCTTCTGCTTGGGAACAAAAAAGTAAGTTCTGGGTAGGGCTCATTCCCTATGGCTCATGTCAAAAGTTCTTAGTGAGCAAAGGAGGCAGGAAAACTGTTTGGTTCATTACTTATTTATCTGTAATGAATGGGAGAAGAAAAATTGAACAAGACAATTCAAGCGAGGTATAAGGAAAAGCTTTCTAATTATGAGAGAAGTGAGGCATGGGAACAAGTTATCCAGGAGAGTCATTGAATCCTCTCCCAGAGATGCTTATAAAGGTGGGCTTTGCCAGCATCTGGCAGGGACATTTTGGCTATATCTGATTCTGCTTCAGTGAAAGAGGGAGGGATGCGATGTTCTCCTTAGGTCCCTCTCAGGTGTACAGGAAGAAAATTAAATTACAGGGCAGCTGAGACAGGCCTCAGTTGGGATGAAGATGTTTCAGAAACATGACTGAGACGTTAGCCTTGGCAAATTCCCCAGGGTGGATGAAACTTGCCTTAATTCAAGCCACGGACGTCTTGTCCTGCAACAATCATCAGTGCTGAAGGCAGCTTTCTTTTCAAAAGGCCTGTAAGCAGCAAGGAGAGAAGAGGAGGGAGTTCAGCAGATCTTGGAAGGCTTCCATCTCTCTTCTGTCCTGTCCCATCCCCTGGAGTCCAAGTTGCACGTCCAGCAATAATGTAGAGGGCTACTTCTCCTCTCAGGCAGATGTAAATCTTCCTCAAGCCTTGCCCCAAAGCCTCCAGGAATTATAACAGCAGTGTCTGTAAAAACAACCACTGAAACTGGGTCATTGTTAGACATGCAAGTGAAGATTTTTAAAGCTGTTTGAAAGATTTGGGTGCCCTGTTCCAGTTGAGAAGGGGGTCAGCCCTCCCCTCTGCCTGCCCGCCCAGAGAACCACATGCCATTAACCCAGCTTTCATGTGGCACTCCCCAGGGGGTTATTTTTCTGGCTCTGGAGGAAAAAAAGGGGCTGTATTTTGACGCAACCTGCTAAGTGCCCTGCAACACTTAGAGTGGAAGGCACTGTATAAAATGTCAACCATTATCATTAATCGCTCCTCTATGTTGCTGCTGACTTTTATGTGGCAGGCACTGCAGTCTATAAGAAGCTACTGTCACTGTAAAATTATTCCTGTACATTTGTGGCTGAGCTGAAGGGCAGATCAGGAGAAAGGGAACGAGCATTTGCAGCTGCTGAGAGGGATGAAGGGGGCTGATGCTTTGCAAGGGTTGGCAGAGGTATGGGGAAGAGGCAAGGCTGGATGCAGCTTCAGTAGGGCTGGGGCTGCACCAGGCAGTGCTTCCACTGGGAGTCACGGGGTTTCCTGCAATAACTCCATCCCTGAGTGCAAACACAGGAGGTTTGGCTCTCTGAATACCAATGGACTTTGTTTCTGTGCGGAAGGCCTGAGGAAAATCAGTCACATCTCTTCCTGTAATTGGACAGCAATAGTATAGCTGTGGTGATTTCCAGCAAGGGTCTGGATTAGGGAGTGTAACTGGGTGTTGGACATTTGATTTTGAGGACTGAAGGAATGCTGCCACAACGGAGGAGGTCTGGGTAGAAGAGGACTCCTGTTCCAGGGGACTCATAGGACAGGAGAGGCTGGTTGGAGCAGGGTGGTGGTGCTGGGGTGCATCAAGATTGGACTGAAAGAGCTAGAGAAAAGGAGAGTGTGATGGGGGTGCAATGGCCCCTTGCTGGCAGAAGGTGGAGGATCCCTGTTAGGCAGGGCTGAGTCTGGGCTCAATAGAGCGCATCCCCAGGGCTGCAGGAGAGCTCTCAGGGTACAGGTGAGCTCACCAAATGAAATAGAGGAGAATCTGGCAACTACTTCTGCTGTCGGAGACACCCCTTCCTGGCAGACAGCTCCTCTGTTGGAGGGCATGGGGCTGTGGCTGGCCCCACCACTGAAACCCAGCCGTGCTCCCACCTCCTCCTGCTGAAAAGGGGCACAATCCCTCAAACCAGCCACCACCACTTGCCTTTTTCTTGCCAACAGAGCTGGTAACAGATTAAAGGAGAGAGCAGAGGATCTGTGCTAAAAGAAATGCTATCACCTCAGGCAGTTTTAATAAACTGATAATCAAGTAAAGAACAGACTACAATAAATTAACATCTTTTACCAGGAGCCAGGCAAGGCTATCCTTTTAAAGCCATTGTCAGTGTTGTAACCGGTGAGAAGGAGGAGGGAGAGGAGAAGAAGGAGCAGTGGAGGGGAAAAGCATGGGGGGAAAAAAAAAGCATTTAACCCCGCGTGTTAGACATGCGAATCCCACGTCTAATTTCCAGCGGCCTTACAGCATGTGTGAGCGCTGATAAGGGCCTGTGTGGAATTGACAGCTTGGGCTGAGGCCTCTATCTGCCATAAACCATTTCTTTATTGCTCAGATAAAGGAGCAAGGCTGGCTGAGCATGACTCTGCCATTAAACTTTCCATCCGAGGAAGGAGAGGTGAAGAAAGAAACACATTCCTATTAAGGCCGCTATTAGTTAATGAGCAAGTGTGCGTGTGTGCAGTGATACAGTATTTGCACACACACAGATACACCTGGTCCCAGGTTGTGTGTGAGAGTGGAGCAGAACGGAGGGGGAAAGGCAGGATGGGCAGTGGTGGGAGTAAAGGTGATGGAAGCATGGTGCAGCACAGGTGAGCTCGGAGATGTGTGCAAGAAGCAGAGTGTGAGCAGCAGGTGTTTACCTGGAGTAGTGCAGGTGCAAACCACGTTCTGGCACGTCCAGCCGTGTGTGAGGACAGGCGTGCAGCAGTGCCAGGAGCGGACCGTGCAGCGGGTGGCTAACAGCACAGGACTGCTGCTGCCTCTGAGGGTTCTGTGCTCTGGGTACTCCAACTTTGCTGGCTTTGTGGGTGGTGTTGCCCTGCCCGGCGTGTTTCCTGGGGGTGTTCCCTGCACTTCTGATGCTTTACAGGCATCTCTGTTCCTGGTGATCAGTGGGGCGAGTGGAAAGGGGAGAGATGTACAGCCCTCAGGCTCGTCCAGCTACGGATCCCTCTCCTTTCCCCAGCCAGAGAAGGCTGCACCTCAGTGCCCGGACAGTGGCCTAACATGGCACGAGTGACAGGCCGCGGCGTGTCCCCAGCCTGTCCTCACTGCTCGTGGAAGCCAGTGCACTGGGGAGGAGTGGCCCAGAGGGCTTCAAAGTGCTTGGGCTGGAGCAGGTCTGTTAAATCAGAGCAGATGGCCACATCAGGCCTGCAAAAGAGCAGCAACTCTCCCTGCTCGCCACTGGCCCCCCACCCAGCCTCAGCCTTCCAATTTTCTCTGCAAGCCTTTGACAGCCGCTCTCGGAGAAATCGCACTCGTGTGGTGAGCCGGGGTTAGAGAAACGCAGCCCTCACCTCCTTTTCATTACCAATAAGCACGCGCTCCCTTTGTCTTCTAAAGCAATTTCATAGCCGGTGCACAAACACGGAGCCATCAAAGGAGCCTTTCACTGGGCTGGCACGAGAGACAATGGGAAGCAGATACACCTTCATCAACAAAGAGGCGCATTTCCATTTTGATAACGAATGTCTCTGGCTCCCCGTCGAACACCCGCATCTTGTTTTCCCTCTGTTTTCTCTCTCTTTCCCCGAGCCAGCGAGAGGAGCCCGCCAAGAATGGCGCGTACAATATAGCGTTTCCTTCCCTCCCATGGCCAGCTGTCGTGCTGACAGATCTGAGAGGCCTGCCTGCCACCGTTGGCCTTTCCTTCTGAACAGGAGAGAGAAAAGCAGGCCTTATTTTCCTCCCTTCAGTGTTATCTTCCTCTTTCATGTTGTCGTTACAATGCCACCGTGGTGACAGAAAAGGAGAGATTCAGGAGCTGCCAAAAGAGCCACTGGGCTGTTGTCTGTGTGTGCCCTTGCCCTGGGGGTGTGCACGCCGGACAAAATGTGGCTCCCGTGGAACTGCAGCGTTCCGGGCTCGCACCACGGCTGAGTGTGAGTCCCCAGGCTTGTTCTTGTGACTGGGTGCCAGGATGCAAGTTGGGGGGGAACAGCAGTGCTGCACAGACACAGGGCTGCCAACCAACGTGGCAAACCCTGCTGGGGACAGTGCAGGGGTGCTGTCCCGTTAGGGTTGGTGAGCAAGGCCCTAACTGTACAAAGGCGAGCAGACAGCTGTCATAATTAGAGGGCTCCACCCATTTCTAACTGCCTCTTTTACCTCCTCTCTAAACTAATTATCTCGAGCAATTGCACAGCAGATCTCAGCCACGTTGCAGGAGATGAACAGCACTGGTTCCTCGTACTTTCTCCAGACTGAAAAAGCAAAGCACTGAGTTTCCACCCCCCTCCCCGTCTTGGCCTCACGCTGTCCCATGGTTAAGGTGTTTTTCATGCTGCCTGAGCAAGACCAGCATCTCCTGACTTGTCTGCATCAGTGACAAGGAGCCTGATGTTGTTAGGCATTGTGTTACAGAGGGAAATTAGCATAGACAACCCTCCTGGTTTGGCTACTGTCTCCCAGGCCTTGCAATATTCATGGCCCCACAGCCAGGGGAAATGTGAGCACGTTCCCCAGTGAGCAGCTCCCAGCTGGGGTCTCCTGACACAGGAATACATCAGAGAGTGACTCAAAGCCAATGGGGACAGGGGAATGCTCTGAGCATTCAGAGTCCAAAGCAGCACTGCCCTGATGTTGTCATGGCTGTCGAACATCACAGTTGATCTCAGCCACTGGGGATCCTGGGAAAGGCAGGAGAGGAAATGAAGAGCTCCAGCTTTGTCCTGAGGGGCACTCTGTGACGGAGCACTTGCTGAGCACAGCAAGGCTGAGTTTGCTCCCTCCAAACTCTGCTGGGAGAGGATTCCGAAACATGGTTGGAAAGGTGGGGTGCACTGTACAGGTTCCTCCCTTTACTGCTACCAAGTGGTGATCCAGAGAAGGGCTCCAGTGCCAGGAGCTGGCCCGAATGCTGCTTAGTCCATCTCCTTTGTCTCCATCTCTGGTAACAAAATGCAAATGAGCAGTAGAAACTCCCTCTTGTGATAGCGAAGACTGCATGTATGCACTTGCTGCTGGTCCTCAGCAAATGGATGGGATTTACTCTCCATTGGCCATTCTCTCATCTACCAACATTTTTTGCTCCAGCAAAATTTCCTGCCTCAGCAGAAGAGCAGTTTCCTTATCAGACTCATCCTGAGAGGATGAACAGATGCCTTCTTTCATTGCAGTACCTCTTGGTGACACGACATGGTGCAGGGATTGAGAGAGGAGCAGGACTGGAAGGAGAAGTTGATTTGGAAGAAATAAAGAAAGAGAGAGAAAGAATGGGTGAAAGACAACCCAAGGAGAGGGAGAGTGGAGTGTGAAGAGGGTAGGGAAACGCAGAGGAGACCTTTTTAAAGGTAGGGTGGAATGAAAGATTGGGGAAGTGATGAAAGCAGAAAGGGAAAGAAGCACTGCATACGATAGATTGTTCTCCAGGAATCCAGGATCAAAATGCCAACTAAATTAGGGTATTATAGGTCACTGAACAGATACTGCACAATGGCTGAATCTCTAACAAAGGTTAAAGCACGGAACAAAGACAAATAATGACACAATCCAGAGTCAGTGACCATAAACTCCAAACAAAAAAGGAGGGCGTCGCCAAGATGACGGGAGAGCAGAAGAAATCGTTGTTTGCAATCAGTGTTCAGCGGGTCAGACTGAAAATAAAACGTGCTTTTCAGAGCTAGAGTACTAGATGCAAACACAGATGCAGGTTTGACAATGTCTTTCAAGAAAATGAATACACTTAAAACACACTGTAGGAATGAGGAGCCAACATCAGCTTAGGGACAGACAGAAACATGCTTAGAATGTAGAGTATTGCAGATGAAAATGAGAATGAAGGAAACAAACCCTGGTTTCTCTGAGCTGCTGAATACAGCTGTCTGGGAATTTTCAGTGAAATCTTTGGTTGGAAAACAACAATTTAGCGAAATTGAAGCCCTTTGCATTGAAAGGAGCAGTTTTGCTAAACTTTGAAAACATTCACAGCAAAGAATTGAAATGGTTGAAGCACACCAGTTTTAGCCTGGTTTTCTAAGGAAAGGGAGGATATGAGATCACAGCACATAGGGTCTGCACGAGAAAAGGCAATTGCTCTTCTGTCCCCTCCTACAGCTCTTGAACCCTTTGGCAGACTTCAACCAAACCTGACAAAGGTATAGTGGGCCTTGGTCTCACAGGTTTCTGCAAGAGGGAGGTCGTGTAGAAAAGATGTTGGGAGAGCAACTGGGTTTTTGATGTTAAACACCATCACCCATTTCCAGGGCTGGTTACTCTCTTCTGATGAGGATAGAGCCTTGGGGTCAGCGGTGTGGGTAGTCTCCATTGCCTGGGGAAACCCAGCCTACCCCTGCTGTGGTCCCTGGGGTCTCACACACTCCAGCCTGGGTCCAGAGGCCCAGAAACCCTGACACTCCCTAATCTTATACATAAACCATCTCTGCTCTCATCCTCTGGGTGACTTTTGGGGTTGCTATGGCAGCAAAATTGATAACTCCCATCTAAAAAGGCAATTCAGTGTTGCACAGGAAGATCAGCAACATCCATCATGCCTGTACTCCATAGGTGTATATGACCACCACATCTACTTCAGCTATATTTTTCAGAAGTCCTTGTAGCTGCATGCTGTTAACTGGGCCATCCTGTGAGGAGAAAGCTGTAGCCCAGCACGTGGAAAGTGAGTGGAAGACTTGCAACATCCTTGCTTTGCCACAGATGTTTTACTTCACAGTAGATATGTCTCAGTAGAGGGTCTCTATGACCATGGCTGCTGCTTGTCAGCTGCTCAGTAGTGCAGTGCTCTTCAGGGGGATGCTCTGGGTCCTGTGTGCAGTGATAGATGCTCCTTCCACCTCATATCTTGTTCTGCTGCGAATCTGAGATACCAAAGTCTTTGCTGGATTTCTTTAGTGTGCTCTCTTTTTAAATACCTCAGATCTGCCCAGCAGCCAATGAAGTTGTACAAATAGAAGGAATCGAGGGATGCAAAGGATGGAAAGGCAGGCTGTGTGGTCTGTGACACAAAACCAGTTTGCTATCTCTCTTTCCAGACTGAAGGCAGAGCTGGGAGTAATTATTCCTCCTGCAACTATCTTCCAGCAGCTGGCTTCAGATCCGAACCTGACAACTCTCCCTGCAGAGGAAGGGCCAGAGAGTTTGTCTCTAAGGCTGCTCATTTTCCTTGGCCCTTCCCACAGACACTGGATTTGGCATTCTGACCCTGCACACTGGCTCCGTGGAGGGCAGCTGCAGCTCACAGTGGCTCAGCAGTGCACACAGCAGCTACGCTGACTGGGAGGGGAAAAGGGAGCGAGGAGAGACACATGGCAAAGCTGAGAGCACAGTCTGGATGGAAAGCCTCCTGGCTGCAAGAAATTCAGGTGACAACAGCACGTGGAAGATCCCTTCACTGCTGTAGACATTTCTAGGGTCATCATATCTCACCCTTTCTTGACACCATTCTGTCTCTGTGAAATAACGTTTAAAGGAAACACCGCTCCTCTCCCCTCCAAAATCCCAGGCAAAAAGACAATGATGAGATCCAGCTGCTTGCACTACAGCACTTAATAAATGTTGACATTTTTACAGAGAGAACTGTCTAAGTATTTTATTGGTGTTAATATGATCTACACAGGATTAACTGGAGCCCAAAAATTGTTCTCTCACCATGCAAGTAAAGGCATATTTGCTCTTGCCTCTTATTTTGGACTTGATGGAAACTCTCCTTTAATGCTGGGGCAGTGGAGCAGGGAGGGGATTAACCCCCTCCAGCTCCCCATATTTGGGGAGCCACTTGCACCTCCTGGCCCCCTCCCCAGCAGCAGGGCCACGCTGCCCTGCTCTGTTGCCAAAGCAGTTGCTGTGCTGCTCAGCTCTGCTCTCCCTCGTTTTTCCTTTTGACCTGCCTTATTTTTATCTGCTCCTCAAAGCTCTCTGAGCTGCATATTTCTTCAGCTTTGATTGTAGTGGCTGAGGTAGCAATAGCAAGTGCAATTTTCAAGCTAAGTTTCATGGATGGTTTAGAATAAAAACCCTTGCATTAGCCTGAGCAAGCTCCATAGCGTTCAGAAAGTGACTGCTTATCACGCACACATCCTGCCCTCTGCCCTCTCTTCTCTCTCCTGCTTAGCCCAGAGCTACTGTTTCTCACCCACATAGCCTGAAAACAAACCTCTTCCTCAGTGGCCCTCCAGTGCAGGGAAACAATTGCTTTGTACTTCAGCATCCCTCACCATTGCTGGAGATAAAGGCCCCTCCTGTCCCGACCAGTAGGTTATCCTCCATCCCACACGGGTACCACACATCAAGAACCTATCTGCCAGGTCCTGTGTGCTGCCTGCTAGACTGTCCTCCACAGCCAGGGCAGTGGCTGTGACAAGTGCCCAGTCATTTCTCTGGAAGCCTGCGAGAAGGCAGCAGTTGGCTAAATCTAACTCAGCTCTGTGACCAAGCAGGCTGCCAGGTAGAGTGCCTCCAGCTGAGGGCATGAGCTCTAAATCATCGCTTATACCTCTGAGTATTTTCCAGCCTGCACCTCAGCCCTCCTTCCTGCCTCTCTCCATGGTGGAAGAACAAATAATCAGGGCAAGCCACAGGATGCTAAAAGCAGGCTCTCATTCCCTCCCAGGACTCATCTGTGCAGATGCAGCCACCTTCCTCTCCATTAATCCCATGGAAACTCTGCAAACTGCTGCTCCACTCTGGTAAATCTCTCTCTTGCTCACAGCTGTTTATTCCCTGGTTGGAGCAGCTGGGATTTGCAGATCTATAAAAGTCTCTGAGCACTACTGGGGCCCCCAGGCACCCTCATGAATAACACTACTCAGTATGGAAATGATCTGCCTGGGCAGGAGAATGGGCAAAGCCCCTGGGCTGCCATTGTGGTTTCTTGGCTGGGGGGACCTCATCTGTCTGGTGTCCCAGACTAAAGCCTGTTGCCTTCATGATGGTTTTGCACGTAGAAGTTTCACCCAGCACACAGGGATGAAAGAGATTTTCTTCACAGCCTCCTGGCTTCAGTGTGAGCTCTGTCCTTCCCAGCTCACTGTGTGCAAAGTCCCTGGGACTGCATACCCAGATAAAAGGGGGTAAATCCATTCAGCAGCAGTATTGCTTACAGGGAATGGTAACTCCACCTTAGTGCTTTAGGGTGTCCCTGCCAGCTGAGGCAACCCCAGGGAGAAGTCTATTCGTAAGACCCACTGAGCACTGTCAGTACCCCTACTAATGGTGTGCTGAGGCCCAGGGAGCTCATGTAAGCATGCAGATGGAGGGAATGATACAGACTACAGCCTTTCCCCTGGCTGCCTACCTACAGCCATGCACAATCTTGCTGTCTTTCTTTGCTCTCCACTGCCAGCCCTGTCTTCCCACCCTGCTGTTCAGTGCGTATCCAGTAAAACTCGTGTCATGCTGTTCTCAGTGACTCAGTGAGCAGATATATGGCAAATACACAGAAAGCTCATGTCTCCCTGTGTTACTCAGAGCCTGGGGAAAAGCTCGGGGAGAGCAGGTTCCAGCCCACTTGTTCTGACACCTCCTCACCTGGCCAGCCAACGTGCCGGCCGCTGCACCAAGCTGAGCTCAGCAGCCACGTATTCTCAAGTGGGTGAGCAGGGAAGGGTTTAGCCAAGACCCCATCAAAGCTGGAGTCAGAGAAACGGTGAGGTCTGTACCACATTAAGTGGAGTTAGGAAGTGTGACGGTGAGCTACAGGCTGCTGGAAATTCATGTTCTGCAGAAGGAAATGGCTTGAAAGTCTTGAAAGCAGAAGGAGGAGGGAAAAAGAAAGGCTTTGTATGAAGTAGAAACAAAACATGGATAAAAAGCAAGGCCAGCTCTGTCCATGGCCTCTAAATGATCTCTGTGTCATTCAGACACCTGGGAAACCTGCAGGCTTTGCTCTTTCTACTCAGGGTGGCATCAGCACAAACCTGCTCAGGGTCCTTCCCCACCCATACAGCTTGATCCCAAGGCTGCATAGCTGTGCCACAACACTTACTTAGTACTGATGCCATGCTTATGCAACTTTACTGCTCCTGGTCCCAGCGTCAGAATGCTTTCTGCTTGCTCAGGAATCTCTGCCCACCTCAGGGACTTGCCTCGGGGTCAGGCTCATGGACCTGCAGAGCAGCCAGCCCCGAGGCTCCTGAGACCTCTTGCAAGACCTTTGCCACCGCATCTGCCTGCCTTGGCACCTGAAGCAACAGCTCCTGCTTCAGACACATTGTTCTGTGCAGCCACAGTCCCTGCGACACCGGGGCATGCATCTTGGCACAGAGACTGCTGGGTGTGCAAAAGGGATCCCACCAGCTCGCGAGGGGTTTGGGCCAGATGGTGGGCAGGATTAGAGGCATTTGATTTTTCAGAATGCATCACAAACCTAGATGATCTAATATCACTCCAGATGTGAAATGCCTTAATCCACAGGGAGGAGGTCTTTTCTGGGGGGAAGGGACAGTCCCTGCCAACTCCCTTCCTGGAAAGGAATTCTCTTGCCTTGTGGGGAGTAGTGGTCTGGGAGCGTATTAAAGAAATTACAGCATATAGCTGGCTCACCACTCTTCACTGGCAAGCCACATAGAGAGCCTTCTTGCACAGCAGCTCCCATACCCCTCCATGCAGTCATCTGGGCTTTGAGATCTTTAAAAATGCCTTTATTACAGGGATTATTAGCGTAAGTAGGTTAAACCATCGTTGACAATGCCAGCTACCCTAAGGAGAGAAAAATAGTGACTTGGAGACTGGTGATTTCAAGCAGCTGCCCACCTCCCCTCCCAACCCCACTCTGACTAATTCAGACCTCAGGCAGATGCCTCTTGGCTATGATCTGCAATGCACAAAAAGAGCCTTATAAATAACCACTATTGTTCCAAGATTGCCATCTCTGCCTCTCTTTGCTCCTTCGCCCTCTCCCTAAGGCAGATCATGG
Source organism: Podargus strigoides (assembly GCA_028020825.1). Lineage (NCBI taxonomy): Eukaryota > Metazoa > Chordata > Aves > Caprimulgiformes > Podargidae > Podargus > Podargus strigoides. The sequence continues at coordinate 2,147,997 of CM051646.1, forward strand.
GGCCTCCATTTGTGCTAAGGAGAAGAAGAGGCTGCTTAAATCTTCCCTTTCTGCTCTGCACTCCCTTTGCTTTTCTCCTTATGGCTTTGCTGCAGCAGAGACACAAAGCTGTGCTCGCCCTGCTTCCAGCGTGCACCTTGTGTGAAAGGTGAGGGGGAGCTCAGCTCCGTGTGTCTTTGCCCACTTCACTCCTGCATAAGAACAGCTGCCACCTTTAATTGTTGTTTTCACATCTGGATTTGATTAATCTCCATATTCCTGAGCATCCCTAAGTGAGAAAGTATTTTACCACTCAGGGAAGCATGTGCCCAGGCAGGGTTTGTAAATAAAGACTGAGAGCATCGGCTCTACAGGACTTCAGATGTGGATGGAGCAGCTCAGCTGGACTCCTGGCACCCAGAAGTTTTGCATGTGTCCCTGCAGCCCTCAGGAGCTTTGTATCCCCTTGCTAGGCTGGGCAGTGTGTGTGTGTGTGTGTGTGTGTATCTGCGTGTGTGCAGTGCAAGGACTCAAAGCACCAAATCCAGAAGCTGGATGTCAAGATAGACTGAATGCAAAAATCTGTACCTGAGCAGAGCGAGAGCCAGAAGTGTTAGACATCACTGCAATGCCATCCAAAGCGTGCCCTGAAATCCCTGCTGCCATCAGTCCTGCTCGGGCTGCTGCTGGGCAATGGGTGTGACTTCCCTTCTTCTCCAAGGGGAGACCCTCGTTCGTGGGATGCTTTGAAGACAGATGACTTGCAAGTCAGCTCAGAGGGAGAATTTGGTGCATTCACTGTTAACACCCCCTCCTAGATTATTTGCCTGTGAGGATTAGGCTGGAGAAGCATCCCCAGTTACAGATGGTTCCCTCTCTTAGCTAATGCGCCCAGCCAGCCCGCCTTTCAAATTAACTTCATCCCTTCCGGCTGAGGGGCTTAACACAGATGGAGACCCTAATTTCCTGCTGCCCCCTGCACATCAGGGGAGAAGGGGGGAGGCATGGAGCGTGCAGGCACCCACCATGTGAAGACAGGCTGGTTTCTCCATGGGTGAGTGCAAAGCACTTTCTCCCAGCCTGGTTTCTCTGATGGGGAAACTTCAGTGCCAGGGGGTGTTTTCCAAGAAGGGTTTCTAGAGAAGGGAAGCAGAGCATTCCCTGGAGCTGGTTTATGGTAGTTTTCACACTTACCAGCTGTTTGCACATGAAATTGTTTCATGCGATTAGGCAGGTAACAGCACCTTTAAGCCCTGTGTCAAATATTATTACGCAATAAAATAAAACCCCGAAGGAAATCGTCTTGACACACACCCTGATTTACACCCTGCACCGTGAAGATAATTACATTTCAGCTGGATATATAAAAGGCAGCACAGGAAGCTTGTGAAGAAGGCGCAGCTCTCTGCAGTACCTGCTAAGTCAGAAGTGTCTTGTTAATAATTGTTTTACAGGAATCAAACAAACATTGGTATAAAGAGGGACTAACAGGGCTGATCTCCAGGGTGGCTGTGAGAAGAGCAGAGAACAGGGCTGGCTGGGGAAGACAGCTCTTGCTGTAACAGGGAGGGTGAGCAGCGCGACCCTTTTCTGCTTCTCCATTTCCTAAAGAAGTCTTGTTAACCCCCTGTGTGCAATTTTCTCGTCCCTGTTCCTAACAACAACAGCAAAAAATGTGGCTGAAGGCATGGTTGCACATATATTTGGCTGGTGGAGAGAAGGGCCAGAAAAGATGCATTTGCTTGGGAGGAAACTTACTGCCTAAGATAAGGCAAAGTACCCCTGTTCCCAGAGTAAGGGCACTGGGCTGTTAAGGCTTTGTTCTCCCTCTGACCTAGTCCATGGGAAGGAGAAGTATTGAGTTCAGCGGTCACTCGAGCTTAGCTGTAGTGCATCTTTACCCTGCCTTTGTGCAGAAAGACTTCCCTTCTTTCTCAGTTATAAGGAAGGCACCTCATGGGGACATCCCAGGAAGCAGTGAGTTTTAACCCTGTCTCATTGCCAAAAAACTCATGCCATGAGTTCAAGACCACTGCTATTTTTTCCTTTTTCCCTTCTCTCGGTTGGAAGTTGGTGAGACCAATCCTTTCAGGGCATGAAAAAGGGCAGAAAAGCCTGAGGTAACCAAAAGTCTCAGTCCCCACCTCCATTCCCAGTTGAGAAGCTGTGGCCTGAAAGTGCAGCTCTGTGGTCTCTAAGCAGAGCAAGACTCAAGAGAAGAGAAGTGTGTTACGTGGACCATCACTGACTGAAGTCAGCTGTGCAGGATATGGAGCACTGCATTTCTCAGTGGTTCATAACCCCTCAGCCTTGGCAGCCCCTGCAATTCATCACTTAACCCAAAGGAATATTTATTAGAAATGACAGGCAGATTACACTCTGGGTAGAGCCAAACCTTCTTCATTTGGGTCTGGAATTGGTTTTAGGCTGCAGGGGACCTTGACAGTGATAAATAGTTGGTGTGGCGGCCACTGCTGCCTGCGCTTGCAGCTCATTGAATGGCGTGGGTATTTCATTAATATTGTTTTATTAACTTCCCAGTGACGAAAGGCAGCAGCCATCATGTTGCACTTTGGCTAGAGAGAGCAGAGGAGAAGCCTGAGACACAGCTAATGGTTCACAAGGTGGCTCCTCCAGGCTGCCTTCGCTGGCACACACCCAGGACAGCAAGAGTGGGACTCAGGAGAGTCAGTCTGGAGGGGACATCGGTGCTGGGGGAGAGAGTGGGGAAGATTAAAGCAAGAGAGTGTTTGTTGGGAGGAGAAGCAGAGCCAAAACTGGACCTGCTGTGGGATTGTCCCAGAGGCTGGGGCTGCTCTAGCAGGTCTATGAACTTTGCAAGTAAAGCCTAGGATGGGGGGCAGGCTCAGGATGGGGACAGCAGGACTGAGATAGCTGCTGACCATGGCTGTTGAGGGCTGGGGAGAGCAGACTGAAAGCTGGGATTAACTGGACGTTACAGCATTGAATTGAGTTCTGTCTCACTCTCACATCTTTGCCTTTTTGCTTGTATGAGCATGGAGAAAATAAGCACTGTGATTAGAAAAAGAAGAGAAGAGAAAGAAATTAATCACTCATAAGAAACTTTTAAGATCATGGGTTAGACACTGCCTTCTTCAAAGTCTCCAAATCCCCATGAAAAGCCAGGTCCATGCAATGCACTTTACATACTAACAGAGTCTAATTCCCTGTCTGATAAAAGCAGAAGGAAAGATAAGAAAGCCGGAAGGCAAATAGGATTAATTGTGTGTCAGAGGTGCCTAATTAGAAAGAATGATGGACTGGAAGGCAAGACACAAGAGGCATGAACCAGCCCAGGCGGCTCTTAACGGCCTCTTCTGTGTGTCCAGGAGCATCAGCTATATGCAACTTAACTGCTGTAGCACCAATGAGCCCCCTTTTTTCTGGTCTGTCCTTTCACTCAGGGAGCTGGGACGCCCTTCTTTAGTAGCTCTCATGTGTCAATGTCACCCTGGGAGGATTTCATCCATCCACATGCTTATTTACTCCACCTACCTTTCCCCTGAAAAATCAATGTGTTAAAGAACTCTTGTTCCTTCTTCCCTTTCCCTCTTCATTTCAGTCTCTGTCCTTGTGGCATCTAAGTCCTCACCTTTTCTCCTGCAAGCTTTTTGAGCACCTGGAATTTCTGAGGCCAGTATTTCGCCTCACTCTCCACCTCAGGGGACCCCTGAATCCCCAGCCTCCTATGAGGACACAGAGCTGGCTTTGTTAGACTTGCCCCATGCTGACAGGAAAGCCAAGCAGCTCAGGGGAACTCCAAGTCCGTGGGCAGGCAATGGAAATGGGGAGGAAAGGCTTTGACCACTGGGATACTTCTAGTGTGGATCAGGCCAGTGCTGCTGAAGACTCTCATTTGCTTGCTGGCTCCAGTGCCCTCCCTACACCAGTTCCTGCTGGGCTGAGCAAAAGAGATGAGTCCAGCTGACACAGTCAGCAGAGATATCAATAGCTGGCTGGACCAGAGATGCCTCCTGGCAGTGTCCCGTGGCCCATTAGGAGAGATGCTGTCCAGAGAGAGAGCATGGGTTGCCATAGTAAATGGAAATAAATGGCCAGGAGTGTTGCACTGGAATTTTCCATAAAGAGCAGCTGGAGGGGATCTGGTTATTACATGTGATGGGCAGGTTCCAGTCTCTTCTCCTCCTTGAGGGCTCAGAGAGCGTGAGTGGGACTAATTTCATTTCACCTAAAGCATTCAGTGAATCCTTTTCACCATGTAAAATCCATTGCAGTTTTCTCATTAATCCTCCAAAGTACAGACACTTACTCCAGGCCTAATCCCACTCTGCTATTGTGTTTCTCTACTGCAGCTTTCCCTCATCAGCTTAACAAATTCCCTCTATTTCAATAGAATATCCAAAGCTGAACATGCTGGGCATTAAACTGAAACCATCTCCCAAGGGCTGCTACACCTTCTTCATCGGCAGCCTCATTCCTCAGCCTGGGCAGGGAAGAATCCTGAAAGCAGACAGGAGAGGCAGAGGTCATGAGCTGTGACATTAAAAAATTGCTTCTTTGAGCCTGTGTCAGGTGAGACAAAAAGTGTATCATGTCCCAGGCAAATTAGAATTGATCGCAGCTTGGTTTGGGGTTGAGATTTTTTTTTTCCCCCTTTGTCTCTCTTCTGGGACTGATTCTAACTCAGGTGGGGAAATATATCGAGAGTCCCTGCTGGTGATAAGGCACTGAATCTAATTAAAGACTTTGTCAAAGGGCTTTGTTTCAGAGGCTCAGCTCTGCCTGCCAACAGACCCCTCCATCCATCAATTTTAAGCAGGCCCTTTCTATGCATAGATACTGCAGCCCAGAGTGAGCGATGTGCTGAGGACCTCTTAAACCCCCCACAACTGGCCCTCAGCCCTCCTGCTCTCCTCAGACTTGCAACGACCTCAGCACAGAGCTGCTCTTGGGAAAGTTCCTGCAAGGACTATTGTTTCTTCTAACCTGAGTGCCTGGTTTCTTTCCCCTGTGTTCATTTTGCTTTCCTCTTTCCACGCAGAAGTGAGACCCCAGGTTCCTCCTTTACCTTGGCCGTGTATTCAGGGTCAAGCTATTTCTTTCCCTCTGTGCATTAGTTTGTCACCTCTGAAGTGGAGCATGCCTACCCTTCCATTTGCTTGGAGAACCTGAAGGAAGGGCTGGAAGACTGCTACATTAATATTGTCATCCCTAACTGCTTATGCTTTGTTCACCCATGTAATGTGAACAGCTGTTTCCTTAATTCACCCCATGAAATCAGGTTGGTTGCTTCCAGCCCAGACTGTGGCTCCCTCTCTCCAGTGTGGCACCTGTGAGCCGTAGCAGAGAAGTGGTGCTTTAGCTCTTAGGCAATTCCCCACCTGGGGTGGCTCTCATACAAAGGATTTAAAGCCAGGAAGAGCTAAAAATCTCCCCTGACCCAGTGTCTGTCAAGTTCTAGGCCATGAAGGGCTTTCTCATGACTATTCACCAACTAAACACATAACTACACATACTGCCTGAGTTGCAACCTGCCATTTCCACAACTATTCAGGTCCTTATTGACAGCCCATTCATAATTCACTGGGGGCCTGAGGTGACCTACACAGTTTTCCTATTCTACCTGGCCCTGCTTTAGCTCTCAGGATGCTCCTAACACCTAAATAAGTTTCAGAGACATATCTGGCCTTAGACCACTTGTCAATAATACAGGCTGGTGCCATTTGCTGTGTTGCCATTTATAAGCCACGATTCCCAAGTAAATGTTTCATTCGCTTCTGAAATTACTTTGATCTCTTCTGAATTTTTTATCTCTTTTTAGTGCATTCTGGGATCATAATCCTGCTTTATGTCCTGGTATCTTTTGGATAGGCCAAATGCCTGCATGCATTCATTTTTCAGCCTGGCATATTCACCGTGCAAATGCTACATGAGCACACTTCTGAGGGAAAGATTCACAGTGGAAATTAAGCACAAAAACCTAAATGCTCTTGTTGAGCTATGAGCTGTTGTGTTGTTTTGTTAAATTTTTAAGGGTTTTTGGATGGAAACAGTCCCTTTTTTTGGTTCAGTTTTTACGAATCTCCTCTGAGGAACCATAGCAGCCTTCTGGAATATGCAAGAAAGACTTGTCTTTTTTAATAAAGGGGTGAAAAAATAAACCCAGAAACATCTATATATCCCCTGAAATTAGCAGTGTCTTGGGCATCCTGGTAGAGCTAACTTGGGAGTGATAGTGTGACACACACAGAAATGAGGGGGAGGCTTTTTATTTCATCAGACATGCTCCAAGGACAATGCTGGGTAGAAAGGTGGTGGTCTTACTCTACTCAAACACAGCCACTGGTGTGATTTCTTTTTTAGAGTACAGTTCTGTCAACACAGTGCTGAATTTGTGCAGTGGGGGAAATGGGCACACCTGGTATGGGGTTATATCTAAGAGAAGAACTATAAGGAGCAAAAGGGCTGGGAAGGAAGTGTGGATGAAAATTAGGCTTGGAGGAGATGAATGTGGTGCAGAAGGGAGAATGAATGTACTGCACATGCCTGTGCTGCGAGGTGAGATCTCATTTTCCATCTTTGCCACGTTCTGAATGGTGAGCTCACCAAGCCAAGAGGTTTGTTTTACCACTGGCTTCTGAAAAAAAGGAAAAAAACCCAAGACTTGTCCATAAAGGACCAGTCTGAAATTCCCAGCATTAACTTGATAGTGCCTCATGTTGCCACGCAGGATCCATGCTTTATGTCCTTGCATTAGTGAGCCACTTCTGGTCCCTTACCTGCACATGCATGATTTCTTGGTGAAAGGCCAGCTGAGGTGTCTAGTCTGCCCATTACACATGCATGTGATCATGATGTGTGCCGGGAATGGCTGCTGAATTTATACAATCAGCCTCTGATCGGATGGCCCCGAGGCATTACTGAAACATAAAGCACAGGACAGGCCTGGGGAATCCTAAAAGCACAGGCTTGATCAAACCAGTCTGTCCCTGCTACACTTCAGTCCTGTCTTCCTGCAGCTCTGTAAAAACAAAGCACAGCCAACAAGACAATCATGTCCTTCACAGACAAAGCAGTCGCTGGTGCTATCTGCGAACAAAGCATTTGATGCTGATTGCAACATTTAAAGAGAAATCACTTTTCCCCAGCTCCAGTCCAGCAGCTCTCACCTCTGCAGAAGAGGTTCAATGACAGCCCCCTGTTTTCCCTTCACCTCCCTCCCTGTCACTGCAGCAAGTGGAATGTCTCCACTGCGTATTTGTCTGAGTTACAGAGTTATGGTTGTTATTAGGTTTGGATATTTTTATAGACTTCTCCACTTACAATATACAAGCGTGCATACACATGTGACCCTTTTGCTTTAATTTAGTTCTCTCTTTCCCTGCACCCCATCAAGTGACTTCTAATAAATGACTGAATAAATGCGTTCAGATAGTGCTGTAATGGAGAAAAATTCAGTGCCTAATGAAGAGATTGTTCGTACCCCAAGACTGTAAAGATGAATGATGGTGACTGGAGTTTGAAAACTCTTTTTAGTTTAAAATATTGCTCCTTAGTAAGGAAAAAAGAAAGCACAAAGGAAAAAAAACCCAACAAAACAAACCCAATCCTGTATAGTTTTTACCAGGAAGGAGCTGCATGCACACAGAACAGAACTGTCGCAGCCAAAATTGCTTCATATATCACAGACCAACACCAGGCAGATAATGGCAAACAAGTTCTGATCAGGGAGTGATTATTGCTTGGTGCTTCAAGCACTGATGTGCAGAGAACTGACTACAGCTTGATTTTCTTTAACTGAACTGACCTTTTGAGGTTGAAATTAAGAATGTGATCACACTGGCTGGCAAGATGAGGAAACCTGAAGGAAAATTCATAAAAGAAGTCAGTCCTTCCTCTCTCACGCTTTCATTTGCTGTTTGAAATGGGATTGTCTCTTTCCACATGGTAGCTATATGTGGTTGCTCTTAAGGGGAAAAAAAAAAAGGCTCTTGTCTTCCTGACCTGTTACTGATATATATCAAATTCTCTCAAAACCATCTTGCACCTGATGGAAATCTGTGGTCAGATGAGTTATCAGATTTCAGACCCCGGCAGAAATAGGAAGCAGAGTGGAGGGAATTATGATGAGATCATTAGTATCAGTCTGCTCTCCCCCAGCTTATCTGACAAGATACTCAAGCACCCATCCGCAGTTTGTGTGTGTTTGTTTTGCCAGGAAGAAGAGTTGTTCACACAGAACCAAAGGCAAGCTGCTGTGAGTGATTTGGGAGCAGGGGCCATGCCAGGGGCTGCATCTGCAGGCAAGGCACAAGGCTCGTTAGCTCTATGTCCACCAGCGAGGAACGTGTAAGGAGTGCTCATCCTTCTGGCCAGTCTTGCTCAGCCACATAGGTGCTTTGGAGAGAATATAAAGCTCAGCAGACACCACTGGACATCTGCTCAATGCCATCTGCTCTGTTATACCCCTCTGGTCGTTAGCTCCACTTCCCTGGGAACCACTTCGTGCTCTTTGCTTTATTCTGCTCCGACCGTACTGCTGGTGCCTACGAACACATTCACAGCACAGTCTCAGGAAGTTGGATGAACCCCAGGCTTGATCAAATTTGGCAATTCCTATATGCCTACGATTAACATTACACTACTGGGCAACAAACTCCCAGCTGAGAGAGGCACCCAGTGGTTTAAGGAGCATTGTGGGGGCACAGCTCAGCAGAACGGGACACGAGCACATCACAAGTACCAGGAGATCTCCAGTGGTACAGGGGAAGGTGGCTGTGAGTGGTCGGACAGGCTGAGCTGTGGAAGGAGGGAAGCTGTCTGAATCTGCCCTGTCCTCTGCCCATCCTAATGACTGTGTTGGGCTGAGCAGTTACCCAAGATGAGTCCTGAGAGGGGAGGTCAAAGTAGCAAGAAAATAATGCAACAGGAAAAGTCATGTGTAGAAGAAACCCTTGCCACGAAGACAAAAAGAAGTCAAACTTTCAGCTTTCATGACTAAGACAGCACGTTAAAATTAATTAAATGAGCCCCAACTTTCACAAAAACAATGTTCTGTGGCTGTTCACCTGAATCCTTGCTTCCCTCAAAGATGCTTTTGTGTCATTAATCCAAACGTGCACTGCACATAATCTTTATTGTAAAGCACAATGAGACACACAAGACCCAAGATCTGCCACAGTTTGTTATTGAATTTGTAATATGCAATTGTGGGAATGATTATAGTATCACCAACTGGATTTCATCTGTCCCCGCACATTCAAACATGCAAGCTGAAATGAATGGTGACAGGGAAATGTTCTTGTTTGCACACAAATACTTTAATAACTAGCAATTTCAAAAAGAGAAAAGTAGGAGGAAAAAAAGTTGAAGGACAAATAGTTGCCATATTAAATTCTGCAGGGAAGTTAACTCTTAAAAACAATATCAATAAGGTTTGCAATGTGCCCTGAAGAGTGGTAAAAGCAACCAAAAGGGTTAATTCTCCCCCTAAATGTCTCATCACACAACCACTACTTTGCATGGCTTTTAAGGCAGCCAGGAAATTATATTAATTTCTCTAATGCATGCGATGCCATAAGTTCTTTTTTTAATTATGATGATCAAAATATTGCTTAAAATTAAAGGCAGCTGCATTTGTTTCTGACGGATATCATAATTGCAATTGTAAATTGGGAAATGTAATGTTTCCTGGTGCTGCTGTGAGTAATGGTTCTGAAATCATTATAGATAGGTAGATATAAATAAACCAAGAGATCTGTGAAAATAGAGCTAAAGCAAGCTAAAAGGGTAATTAGCAGAGTGAATAGGAACAGAAGAATCCACTGCTCAAAAAAAAAATTATCTAAAAATTCGGGGGAGTTCTGTGACTCTATTTGTAGCATTCTGTAAAATTAAAAACAAAAAAAGAAAATTGCTTTCCAAAAAGGGAGGAAAAAAACCCAAACAGAAAAATAATTCAGTTGAACTCTGGATTTACCATGAAGTTTCTTTGCTGTCTTTTATACCCTGCAGAGAAATAAATTCCTCCCCGTGAGACACTCAAATGTGAGTGCCACAGATTGAGGCAGAGCCCTGTTACTTTTGGGCTGTCCTACCCTGGGGCTTGGCTCCGAGCAGTGCTTACAGGTTATGCTGACTGCCCTGCTTTTCCCTGAGGATCAGCAGGTGAAAAGTGAGCGGTCCTGGGGCTCTGACATGGCTGGTGATGACAAGCCAGGTCTTTCAAACTGTCACCGAGGAGGATCAGGTGCCTCTTTACACCTACTGCTCCTGAAGAGGAATGTGAAGCAGGGTTTGGGCTCCTTGCCCTGGGGCTATGCCTAATCCTGGAGGCTGTTACCCTCTGAGAGAGCGATGGAGGGGCTTTATACCCAGGAAGCACTTCTCAGGAAAGCCCTGAAACACCCAGCAAGGTGCAGTTGAACTCTCTTTGTGCTGCTGAATGCCCTCCCAGAACACGAGCCAGTTCAGAATGGGTATAAATCCAGAGGAATGCATTATATATCAGTTTTAGCCATGGGATAGAAAAGAAACAGAACAACAGAAATGGTTGTAAAAAGTGTGTTTGCCCTCGCCAACACCCATCTGTTCAGACTGTAGAGGAAAGAGAAGAAAAGTTAAAACGCGTCATAATTTAAAGTCTTAGACTCTTTTTACCTTTTTTTTTTTTTAAGGAAAAGAAAAATAAAGGTTTTCTGGCACTGAAGCCCTGACAACTGGAAAACGGCCAGCTTAACAGCAACATTCATCAGTAGACCCTGAGATATAACAAGCAATCACACTCCAGCTGGTTTATCATCAATAAGCAGGGATGGAATATTAGTAACAATTCTGTAGGTTTGAGAAGGTGAACACTGGAAAAAAAGAGCAGTTGCAAATTGGAGTCCTCAGCCTGGGTTTCTTGGGCTGCTCAATGCACTTGTTCAACAGCTCCAGGTGGTGTTGCCACGTAACTACATCACAAGAGACACACTGGAAACCACGGACTGAACTGATGACTTATTGAGGAGATAAACAGATGGAAATGGGAAAGCAGTCAACAGCTGTACAAACCCCTGGAACATCCCCAGATGGAAAGAAGCTGTCACTGGACCAGCTGACCACAGGGCTGAAATTGTTCCTAGCACAGGCAGAACGAGCAGGACGTGGAGACCTAACACTGTTTCGAAGATCCTTGCTAGAGATAAAATCAGAGGCATAGCAACCTGCAAAAAAACCTGTGGAGCTCTGATGCTCTGGGACAGACCAAACTTGGCTTTTATTGTTATGCCCACAAAATTTGCAAGCACAAGTAGAGCTGAAATCATTTAACATCTGCTGAAGAAATACGTGTTCTTGCATGTGTGAGAAGATGCTTTGACCTTAATTGGAGCAAAACCAAGCATCAGAATTTGACTAGCCAGGAAAAATTCCAAGAAAAGCCAGTCCATCCCATAAAGTTGATTACCAAGAAATACTTTCCCTCTCCTAGGGGCAGGAGGAGAAGCCTAGAGACTTCTCAGGGTTCATTAGAGAAATGGGGATCATTATTTCCCTTCTTCAGCTTGTAGAATCACCTCCTGAATGGATCTTTGGGCAGCCAGAAACTAACTTAACAAGGACACTGACCGATTGAAGAGCCTTTGTGGGTTCAGTATTGATCAACTGTATTGATTTTCACATTCACAAAGAAATGAATTAGATGCCAATTGTGTATGAACTGAGCCGTTGTCTCTTTGTACCCATTGTGTGAATAGAAGTAGGTCTGCAAGACACTGGGTGCCCTCAAGGGGATGAAAGGTTAAGGAGGGAGGGAGTACACCTGTGGGATTAAAAAGATTGACTCCAGTTCAGTCCTCTGCTATTGTCAGCAAGTGCCTGAGGGAAGGCCATTTCTCAGCTAATCACACTGCTGTATAAAACCATAGGAAAACAGATTTAAATTCCATGATCACCACAGTGCATGGTTACAGACTAACCTCAGACCTCCTGACGAACGATACGACCCGACATCGTGAAGCCTCCTACTCCAATCTTCATCATCACCATCATGGAGAAGAGCTCAGACACTGATGCCCAGCCTGGTTTAATCTTCTGCAGGCCTGTAATGACTCTGAACCCTCTGTCTAGCATCACTCAGCATGACTGCTTAATGACAGTAATTAGGGAGCGCAGTAGAAGCCTGTGCAGCGCGAAGGAGGCGCTGCTCTGGGGAAATGGATTCTCTGTCAGCCGGGTCCATTAGGAGGGCAGCCTGCCTGTCACTTCCATCCCCTGGGAGCCTGTCTGGAACACGCTGGGCTGCACCTCATGTCCTACATGAGAAAGTTCTCATCTTCCTTCCTTCCTTCCAGCCCCAGCAGCTTCTTCTCCACCAGCACCACCTCGCCAACTGCAGCCACAAAGAGTGACCACACCTGATCTCCCCTGAGCTGTGACAAAACACACTTCACACTGGTCCTGTACCAGTGTTGACCTTTGCAGTCCCCCTGTGCTCCAGGAACACCTTCCCTGCCTGCTGTGATACCCCGGTACGAGCGCACACCACTTTGTTCACACTGCAGTAGGTGATGCTGAGCTCGGCCAAGGGATGCAGATTAGAACCTGCCCCCAGCCAGGATAGAAATAATCCTGGCCCCACACCACTGCACCGAGGAAGAACTCTGGCTCTGAGTTAATGAACCATAAATTCCGGCTTAATGAGTTTTATACTGAGGAGAATAATTAATGTAATTAGTACTGATATGAAAATGATGGTACTCGAGCCTGGATTGCAAGGGGGAGGGGAGGATCTGGGGGTGGGAGGAAGCTCGGAGAAGGCTCATTCTGTCTGTGGTGCTGCTCACCCAGAGGAACAGGGCTGGATGCATTCTTGGCAGGCTGTAAAACCTCACCTCCCATCCACCATAAAGGGGAAGAAAATAGAGCATGACAGGAGAGCGAAAAAGAGATCAGCCATCCCTGTTTGCAGCAGAGATGTGGAATCTTTAATGCAGCTCTTTCCTCTGCTGTCCTTTACTTTTCAGCTCCCCCACTCCACTCCATACTTGTGTTATATTGTCTGCCCTCCACCATGACTATTTTTTGCTTCTGCATGAAAAGCTCTTTATAAAGGTGATTTGCTCCAAGGATAAAACAACAGCTCTTCAGCTATATGAGTATTTTGATATGTTTTATATATTTAGTGCAGCTCAAGAGGCAGTAATACCAATATTTTAGTTTTATACATATAGATTGATACATAAATTTCTATATACACAGAAAGCAACCCAGCAGAAGATACTCTGTTCTGAGGGAGGCACTGATCATAGCACATTCAGCACTGGAGAAAGAGACCTTAAAACTCACCTAAAGTGCTGACCCTGCTTGCACATCTGAGAGTGCTGGGGAAATTTTAGAAAAAAAAAAGCAGGAATGGATGTGTTTCACAGCACCTCAGTTTCACAGCACCTCTGGCACCTTTTCCACCTTATCTGATACTAGCCTGGGTGTTTGTGTGCCTGTTCAACTCAGATGTGCAAAGCTGTAGCTGGGCATTGGTGGGAGCATCTGTGCAAACGGCACCTGTGTTCTAAATTGCCATGCAGGAGGTGAATCCAGGTTCTTTTCCCCTGTTCTGAACGTAAATCCAGTCCTGAGGGGAGATGCCAGGTTCCAGAAATACAGGATAAACTTGTCTGGTTTTGTGCAAAGCGAGGACAGCATTGCCAGCACTCTGCTTTCCCTGTCCTGCACTAGTGCCTGGATCTGCACACTGTCCTGGGCCACAGGGTCCTTGAGGAAAAGTTGTGGCTCTCCTTGAACCATTCTGAGAAACTACCAAGAGAAACCCTGGAGTTCTCAGCAACATGTGCCGTTGCTTACCTCATGCAATCCAATAAATGCCTACCTGGTAATGGCCAGCTTTGGCTGCTGCTAATGCAGGTTGTATTCAACCCACTGACTGCAAGGCAGAGACACTTTTACCCCCCCTTTACGACCCCCCACCCAGCCCTCTGCCATTTGGTAGCCCAAATCTGTGACTAAATTGTTCCAGAAGGTCTTTATGCAGATGCAGAGGCTCTTTGCTTGTGCAGTGGAGCTTTTTTATTAAAAAATATCCTGGGGATTTTTCATTCTCGGTGTTAGTGGCTTGTGCTAAAAATTCTGTAATGGTGTATTGATCAAACCTCTCTGATATGACACCTCCTAAGTAAGGGTGAGCTTCATGTTCAGCTGGACTGGACTGATAGCCCATTCCCCCATGAGTGCATGCATATGCCAATGTGTCTGTCTGTCTGTCTGTCTGTAGCTCCTCTGCCCGTTCAGCAAGGCAAACCCTGGCCACAGGAGCAGGATCACCAGGCTGGCACCGTGCTCTCCTGTCCCTGAGGGGCTGCCCACAGTCGTGAGGCTGCAGAGGAAATCCCCCCCAACATGCTCACCTTCCGCTCCTCACCCCCTGCCCTCACACTGCACCGCCTGCTTCTCTCTTTTTTAACCAGAGGACCCCCTGTAGAGATGGGGTTTTATTCTGTCGCCTGTTCCTCGTGTGAATGGAGCATTGGTAATCCCAGATTAACCAGGGAGCTCTTCCCACCAGCTGGTCTTGCGCCTGACCAAGCTACATTTGATCTCCATGTGCTGCTGGGCAGGGGACATCTGGGACACCGGCACCTGCCCACTCCCTGCACTGTGATTCATGGGTGCTAGCAGAGCGTGTAATGAAGCAGGAGCAAAGATGGAGTAGTCTCCTGCCCTGTGCACAGAGGAGGGGTCCCTGAGCTCCCCATCCCTCCCTGACAGTTCCCATGCAGCGCACCAGAGTGCAGCAGGGGCTGCCTGGTGGTTCCTTGCAGCAAAGGCAGGCACAGTGCATTGTCTTAAAACTACGTTCAGTTGTTCTGGAACCAGAAGTGCTGCTTGCCTGCGGGAGGAAGGCAGGGCATTTGCAGGAGAAATGGGCTAGAGAGGACGGGAGCCTGGGGGTGACTTCAGGCAGTAGCTCCTGGGGCCCAGTGTGCACATGGGTACGTTCTGGAGTGTGAATGTGCAAGGGATGATGGAAAGAAGCAGTGAATAACTCAGGGAGAAGTCAGCACTGGGAGAAAGGAAGAGATCAAGCACCTCTCACAAATTTCACAGCTATGAGAGAAGTAGTTACAACTCCTCAGCTCACTTTTATTTAAATTCTATGATCAGTCTTTTCCATCTGCAAGAGCTCTAGTGTCAGTGCTACCAACATATGGAACAGAAATTATGACATTTCACTCCGGTAACAGGAAGAATGGCTCCATGTCTCATACCAGTAAGACACAGAAATACAACACCAGTTCCTCCCATGTATTGCTAGCCCGCTGGATGCATGATCACACTCCACTAGTTCAACTTGTTCAGCAATCCATCCCCAGCAATGTTACTGGATGGCTCCCTTCCCGGAGAAGGGATCTTAGTGGTGTGTGGAGACTCTGTTATGCCATTTTTTGGAGACCAACCCAGTTCTTAAGGAGAAGAGAGAATGTTAAGAGGCAAAGAGAACTAAGACATTCCTAAGCTTAATATATGTGCTGGCATAAATCAGACTACTGCTTTGAATTTAGGCTTTTCTTGCTTTTCCCCTTCCTAAGGAGGATTGAAATCCTTTTGCTTTGCTGAAAAGCACAGTAAACCCCTTTGTGGCAGTCTTCTGCGGGCAGCTCAGATTCAAAGCTGCACAAGGCAACTAGAGTTTCTCTGCAGTGCTGCAGTTTGTATCTCTGCCTTCCCCTTCCTCATCACAGCATCGTTCCTCCAGCCACGGGCAGCAGAGAAAACCACCTGAAACATGTCCTCTGCCTCCCCTGGCAAACAACCATTTTGTCTTGCTTGTTTCTTATGTATCTGAAGACCTGACCAAATTCCACTTCTCATTTAAATTCTTGGATCTGTCTGAAACTGCATCAGGTGAAGGCTCCCAATCCAACGTACTTTAATTGCTGCTGTGCAGTGTCTGCTGATACAGGCATGCAATAGCAATGTCATGGCATCCTGCTATGACAGGCATGCAAATAGGGAAGCATGTAATGGACTTTTGCTTGCTTTTTCTCCATGGTCAGTGGTGCTGGGTTGATTGCAGGATGTCAGAGACCCCTGGGTTTTCCAGCACCTCATCACCTTTCCAAACACAGTGACCAAAGGCAGATTTGGCAGACTCCAAAGCATGGTTCCCTTTCTGGGGTGAATGTGTTGGCTGTGGCTTCAGTTCAGAGCACAGCTCTGTGGTAACCAGAAAGTACCCCAAGGTATCTTGAGAAGAAAATAAGAGAGAGAAATACATTATCTGAACAAAGATATGTAGCACTGGAGTCTGTTGGCGTAAGGAAATGACTGGCTGAATTCTCTGGAGACTGGCAGAGGAAATGTGACTCCAAATGACTCCAGAAAGACTTCCATCAGTCAAGACCAAAAGGATGATATTGGAAAAGTAGTGTTTGCTCTAAGGCTATGTCTGTATAGTCCCCTGATCCTCTGGGAATGGGAGTGCTCCACGCACCAGCACATGTGAAAGCTGCCATGCCTTTAGAGGTACTGGCCACTTCAGCTCGGCCAAGAAATGCATCAGTGCCCTCTCATCCACACCTCACCCAGCCATGCAGAGCCAGGCCACCTAGCTGATGCAACAACCTCTCAGTCTAGTAGGAAACCACCTCCCAGCAGGAAACCACGTCCCCACATCGTGCAGCGATTTCCCACCACAGAGACAGAACCTTGTCCTGGTCACCAGCCACCACGCCGTCTCCACAAAGCACAAAGTGGCAATGCACACTGGGGAAGCTGGGGAAGAATGGTGGGAAGGGTTGGTTCTCCGAGGGTGTGCTGTATGTCGTGCAAGGGCCCAAGGGGATCCATGTGTGTGGCATCATCCTCACACAGTGTGGATTGCACTAACTGAAGTATCAACTTCTTATATACAGATCTATTTATTAGCTTGCAGGGAATCCACGAGGTAGTGTGAACACAGATGTGCTTCTCTATGGAGGAAGAGGGATGAGCAGGGTGAGTCTTGAGGCTACTCTAGGTGATGGGAACACAGAAAGTGCATAGAACAACTATAGCTCTTTAGATTCAGATATACAAAAATAAAACAGTGCCTCAGTCCATGTGGCATAGCAGAAGCTGGGCTGGTAGCATCCCACATGGTATTCATACCTCCTCTTATGGGGAGACTTTCATCTTGATGGTAGTTTCGCTCCTTATTTGTACAAGTAGCACTGAAACATTGGTGTCTGGGCAGCAGGATAATGGTGGGGTCCCCATCTCTCCCTCCCACATGCACTTTGCTCAGACATCCTCATGGTTTCCAGACTGATGTTAAGTGTGCAATGTCTGCAGAATGTCAAGTACCCAACCTGAGACAAAGGAAAGCAAATGCCCATTGGCCAAGAAGGCATCTCCCCCTGTCAGAACTGTCCCAGCTATCATCTCTTCTGTGCCATACCTGGGTGAAACAGATGAAAGTTATCCTTGAAACCAAGCTCTTATACAGGATGTTCATTCCATTTTCTCCTCTTCCACTTCTTTGCTTTTACATACATTTGAGTGTATATCTATATTTATTTTTCCTCTAATACAGGTGAGCACAAATGTGATGCGGAGATAAATTTCTTTCTCTAAAACACTTTGTGGTCACAGGAATGTACACATTTGGATTTACACACCCACACACATTCCAATATAAAAAAAAAAAAAAATTGTAGTTCCAAAACTAAGATGCTTTTACAAAAGTTAAAAGGCCAGATTCTTCTATTGGCTTTTATCCTTCATTAAGAGCAAGATTACCTGAAATTATGATTTATTCTTTATATTCTGCCTGAGTTCATTTTAAAATTCCAATCAACAGATGCAAGGAAGAGAGGGGGGAAAGCTGGCGGGGGGCCACGTTACGCTTCGAAAAGGAAAATTAGAGAGAATGTTTTCCTTTCCATTTTTTTCCCCCCTTTGGGTTTCAGGTTACAAGATGGTTATTTAAAGGGTGATTTCTCTCAATATGTTGGCTTCAAAACATGTCCCCATGCCACCTGGATTTAAAAAGGTCAATCCAAGAGATTGGGATTGGGAGGAGGAAGGAAAAAGGACAGAAACAAACCCCCTAAACCATGCCCTTTTCTCTATTCTTGGGTTGGTTTTGAGCATCTTTCATTATAAGCATCTTATTATTTGGTTCAGCAATGTTGGCTGTTCAGCTCTTCACAAGAGGGATTTCTTATCCCCACTGCCAAAGGGGAAACAAATTTCTCCAAAAGAGGGAACAAAAAAAGCTACAGCCTCAGATGTGGGCACTGGCTGTGCTGTCAAACTTCACACAAGCTGGAACAAGGGCTGTGAAGAATCCAGCTACTCTGGTGCAAAGAGTGTAGAGATTAGCACAAGGGAACCTACGGGCATTTAATCAGGTTGGGCACATCCCATCCAACACAGGGCAGCTGTCACCCACGTACACATGCCCACACATAGCCAGCTTGATACAGGAGGGCCAGGGTGAGTAAAGAAAGATGCAAGTACTGAATGAGATGTGGGCAAAGGCAGAGTGTTCCCTTGAGCATTAGCAAGCCAGGCAGATACTTAACCTAACCAAGTCAATTACAGTTGCACCAAAATTTAAAAATCAACAAATAAAAGAAGCAATGGCAAAGGGGGGACCTAAAAGGCCTTGGTTGTTGAGCGACAGGGTCAGGAGGAGTGAAAATCATGAGCTGCTTCATTTTGCTGTGTTGACATTTTAAACATACTGTTCCTTAGGACAGATGTAAGGAGCCCGGGAGCCGGGAGGTGGGCAGCAGAAGGAGATGTCAGAATGATGAGGATAAAGAACTTGTGGGAGATCTGACAAGGGGGTATAGACATGAGGGATCTTCTCCAGATATCGATCTTCGTGTGAGTAACAGCGGGTCAGGTAATCACTTGCATTCGATATCTCTGTGTGACACTTTCCAAAGTTCTGTAAGTAGAGACAAAAGTCAACGGGTGAAAACTCTGGGATCATCAGCCACAAAACATACAACTCTTCAGCTCCGTGCTGAGACACACATATAACAAGCAGGATGGAAAATTAAATAGTTCTGCCTTACTGCTTCAGAAAAATAGAAACCCAGGTGATAAATCCTCACGTTTCAAAATTTGGGTCTCATTTCCCACAATATCCATATTGCTGATGAATATGTATAGATTTTGCACGGTTTGCCCCTCGCCTGCAAATGCTCTCCTTCTCTGGGTAAAATGAGCACTCGGCCAAGAAAGGGCAGTTTATTTTCAATCTTCCTAGCTCCTCCACACCTGAGTTTTGAAAAAGCAGTGGCTGTATGCATCGTTAATCTAATCCAGGCTCATGCTCTTTTATTTAAAGGGCACACGTGTCCGACCAGGGACTTTGGAGGCAAAACAGGTTATTGTGTCTAATGTTTACACAGTAGATAGGAGTGCATGGGCTCAGCTTTACCTGTGTGAGCAGTTCCACTGAAAGCCTTGGGGCCAGTTTTGTAAGTCAAATCAGCTACAGAGAATTTAAAGCACTGGCAAGATCAAGACCGCTCTGTGGTCCCACGATCTTCCCTCTGATGGAGTGCATTCTTATGGAGGCTTTGCACAATCTGATTCTTCCTCTTTAAGTGCCAAATGAAATGAAAACCCCTCGGAGTCCAAAGTGCTTTTATTTCTATTGAGATAATTTTGCAGGGGTATGGCAAGCAGTACTGAAGAAACACTGCTTGTTCGAGTGCAAAAATCGCAGAGCCCCTTCTTCTCCCAGAAAGCTCCATGCAAAGAGCAGCAAGAGGAAGACAGAGACCCTCCTGCCTGTCCTGGTGTGCCTGCAGGGGACAACTGGGTAAGCTGGGAGGAGAGCAGGGCTTTCCCACAGCCCAGGGCTCGGGCTCCCCAGAGGGTGGCAGCAGATGGGAAGGATTCCTCCCCGCTCACAGACCCTTTCCCCCTGTTTGAAGCCCTGCAAGACGGCCCAAGCAGGAGGGACATCTAGCGAGGACAGTGCTGTTGGTCTTTAAAATCAGCTCCCATCCAAGGGCTCTCACCAAGGGCTGATCTCTTCTCTAGGAGAGAGCAAGTGCACTGGCAATCACCTTTGATGCCTGTGGTTTGAACTGGGGCTAGTTGGAGCAATGCCCTTGAGTCATTCCTTGTTCTCTTTCAAAATACCAGAAACAGTCGGTTTAGTGGAAAGGACAAAGATCTGACCCTCAGGAGAAAATGCCTGGAGGAACAGAACAATTTATTCTGCTCATCTGCTGCCGCTTCCTGGATAAATGTTTCTTCAAGATGCTTAAAAAAATCATATAGAAGGCAAAGTGTCGATAATAATTTATTGATTTCAGTTCAGACTGCTCGAAGAGGCAACAGGCAAGTTGGAGGGCTGCACAGTCTTAAAGCAGTTTCAGGAACAGCCTCGACAGAGCAATGAAGGCTGCTAGGGGATAGAAAGCTCGAGCACCAGGAAAGCCAGCAGCAATGCTAAGGACAATCTGTTTTTCATTTCCCTTTCCTTGGCAAAACTGCATACCCCACTGCTTCAGCTTTTAAAAGTCAGTGATCTTGACTTGGCCAGGTAGAATAACAGACTCTGAGCCCCTTCTATTTAGAATTGCTGCATTGGAATGTGAAATTCCAGTGGGCCATCCCCACAGCTACCTCGTGGGCAGGCTGTGGTAACGCACACTTCCAAGCCTGGAGACTGTTATCTTCATACAAATTCTAGAGCATAAACAGGGATCCATACCATAGGGGAAGCAGGGAACAAAGAACAGCTGTTTGCTATTCTTCTGATTGCACCAGCTGATAAAAAGGGATAAAGAAGGGCTAAGAGCTAGGGAGAGTGTTAGCCAGCACAGAACATGCAAAGGGCCTCTCCCTGCATGATCTGCTCTGCAGAAACCTCACACACAACAGAACTCCTTTCCATACCTCCAAGGGGGAAAAAAGTATTAGCTGTGCTCTCCTCCTGCTTTATACAGGTAAGTCATTAACTGATATTTCAACTGTCTGGATAAAGCTAACCTGAGAGGGGAGTTTTCTCAATGATTGAAATTTAGTAAGATGTAGCAGGCAAAAAGGTCTCTTAGCAGGCTAGCAATCTATTATTAATTAAATGGGAGGGAGGTTTATGTGCTTTTTAAATATGTGAGAGAAAAGCAGAGGACTTCATGCCAATATGTGCACTCAAAAGGTCTAATTAGACAAAAAAAGAAAGGGTTCTCAGTTAACACAAGCAGACATCTTGTGTAAATTGAGCAGGTTGTTAGCATCGAACACTGGAAGAAGCAGAAGGGGTCATGAGATGCTGTTTTATAGGCTGCCTATTGACAGTATGCTGGGTGAGCAAAGCCTGTTTCTCTCTGTTTATGTCTCAGTCAGCGTGGGCATGAAACAAGCATCCCTGAAGCAGGGCTAGAGAAAACAAGTGCAATTTTGTCAGCACTTTTATTTGACCAGCTGAGTATGAACAGCTCTTACTTTCTTCCTGGCCAGTGTTTTGTGCTCACTCTTTACAGGTGGGAGTGGGGCCAGAGCAGGGCAGCTGGAGAATGAGCATGGGGCTCAAAGGAAGAGACTTCCATGTCTCCTTTCACCTTTTTTTTCAGCAGGTGAATCCAGGAGTCACATTGCTCTGACTTTGTTCCCTGATCTCATTTCTAAGTAGCAACAGGGAAGAGAACAAAATCAGCCTGATGGTTTTTAACATATTTAGCAGCCCGTGCCCTTTGACTTCCTTCCCCAGTCCCACTGTGACTTTCCCCAAATCTAATTTATCTTTAACAAAGTTTGAAATTAAATTAGGGATAATGAACTAATTAAATTGAACTGGCACACAATTCTGCCACCTTTCCCCACCTGATTTCTCCCACTTGCCTTTGTTTTCAGCTCCATACAATTCTTCATTATCTGGGTTACACCCTCCCCTCTCAGTTGTGTTTTCAAGAGCTTGATTAAAGGGGATGTTAGCAATCTATCCATTTCAGACAGCCTGGAAGATTAACTTTGAATAGTCTTTATTTGATTGAATTAGAGAGCTTTCTTTTCTGCCATGCCCTACTCCCAACCCTTCTCCATGCCCTGTCTCCAGCTTTTCTTTTTGCAGATCATCTCTCCAGTAAAACTAGGTGTGCTGCAGACAGCTTTCCCTCCAATCTGACCATATCCTGTATGTCTAATCATCCCTAAATGATGAGTTCTTACTGGTCTAAAAGTGAAAAAACTCCTTTTTAGAGTCCTGAGGATTCCTCTGCTATGTTTTCCTCTGGAAAATCTGACTCTATCACATATGAGAGCTGGACTGATACCTCTAGAGAGAACTGTGGTTTCTGCTATTGCTCAAAAGCCCATGAGCCAGTTAATAACATTTCACATAGCTTAAACTTGTCTTTAGTTTTGCACCATGGCTTACAAACAGAAATAGGCTGGTTTTCTCTGCTTGGCCAAACTCAAGGCAAACAGTGCACATTGATGTACTTCTCAGATCTGTTAGCCTGTTCCCTGGCTGGCTGAAGTCCCTGCTGTTCAAAACTATTGAAACTTTGGGCTGCAAATGCCCTGACCTCTCCCTCAGTTGGCTTTGAATTTAGGGATGTAGTACAGACTGATGAATAGAAAGAAGCAGTTTTGTTGAGTGGCAGCAACAGAGGACTGTTGTCATATTGTGGACCAGTCAGTGGAGAATGTAGGCATTGGGAGATAGAAAATGTAATGGGAACCAAAAATAAGAACACTTCATCATGGTGTTGGGAGCCTCACATCCTCTCCTGTCTGTTTCTACACTCCCTGTTCAGCATTTCCAAGCTGCTTTTCAAATTCCAAGTACGGGCACAACGTTAGGTATCTCTCAGCATGCTCCTGCTCTCTGTTTGACACCTTATCAGTGGGGGAGCTCCTGGAATAATCACTGTCCTGAGAAAAGAACAGCCATTAAGGGATCGGGGATGAGCAGAAACCAGTGGTCCTGAGCTTGCTCTTAGGAGTGTGGGCTTTTGTGAGGACAAAAGAGGTGGGACAGAGGGGCTCACCCTGGGGTTCAGGAAAAGAAAAGGTTGAGCATGAGGACAGCTGAAACTCCTGAAATATAGGGTAAGGATCTGTGATGAGGGATGCACCCACAGACTCATGCAAGAGTCACTTATGCAGAAAACTTGCTTATAAAACTGCATTCCTTCTTACATCATGCTTTTACCTCTGTGTCTATAGCACACACCTGTTCTGTGTTCCTATAGTATCTCAGACCATCATTAATCTTAAACATTTCCCCCCCTGATGTTTCTCTCCTGAGCCCTCTCTACCCTCTGCAGTCAGGGCAGGGCTGTTTTCCTCAGCTACAAATGGGAAACTAATAAGGAGCCACGAGAGTTCTTTGCTTTATTTCTCTGAAAATTGGAAATGGGGCTGTTTACTTGCAGGAGTATTCGGGCAACCTTGGTGTTGATGGGAAGGAAATGTGGTAATTGAGAACTGAGTCAAGGCTGCTACACCTGATGGTTCTCCAATACCCTCAGCTCAGGATGCCCCAAACCTGACACTGGTGCAGGTTTAATAGTTTTATAGGGACATTAAGAAAGCAGAGCTGGGAATCTGAAGCCTGGTCACTAATTTGCAGGGATCTTGGTGCAAGTCTCACGGTTCTGAGCTATTCTTGCTGTAACAGGGACAAGAAATTCCCAAACAAAACTGAAGGTGGAGGAAATAATTTAAAAACCATTAAAAAAAAAAAAAAAAAAAATCACCCTGATCTGTGATGTGTCTTAGCAGGGAGATTTTGTGGCAGTGAGATTACACCTTCAAAGCACCATATGACTGGCTTTATTTTTACTTCACAGAAACTGGGAGGGTTTCCAAATTTGGATTTGGAGGATTACTGTCCTTTTGCTGACAATAAAATCCCCCATCCCAGGCAGGACAAGGTGAGACCTCCCAGGATGGATTAGGGACTTCTTGCCTTGTTTGTAACAGGGGGAGTGGTCCTCCAGTCCAGCCCAAAAAACTGTTGGGAAGTGGAGGTGAAGGAATAAGGGAAGGTGGCTGCTTTTGACCATGTGCTCCTCTGGGCTGGCATTTTCATCCTCTCTCTGTGTGTGAGAGGCTGGCAGTGCTGCTGCACCTCTCTCTAGTGACAAACAGACCCCACAACCAAATGGAGAGAAGGAAAACCAAACCAATCCAAAACTTACTGTCCACTCTCGCTTCTTACATCTATGAAGACCTGGATCCTCATTCTGGGAGCAGGGGTTGGTGAGACACCACAAGAGAGAGAGGTTACTGTTCTGGTCTGGCCAGGTCTGCTGCAGACACTTACCTAGGAAGGCTTTGGCTACAGCAAGGGAACTACAGGGCTGCTTCCAACACAGGAGAACCAGGGACCACAGGGATAAAGGCAAACTGAGCTATCCCCTTGCACACCTTCCTCCCACGTGTTTCTGCTCCACCTTCACCCACCTGTTAGCACGGATATTCCTAGTCTGTAAGGAAGCACTACAGCAAAAGGACTCTTTAAAAATGCTATTTTTTTCCTGCTTCTCCTCCTGCATGGATATTTTCCCTTCCTTCCCAAGGATCCAACTCCCTTGCCCTTTATTATCTTCTCTAAACCACCCCTCTCCATCCCCAAGCTACAACTTTGCTGTGTGTCCCCTCTAATCTACCCTGGGTGACCTGGGATGGATTCAGTGAGCTGCAAAGCACCTCATCTCTCCCTTTGCTTTCTTCCTGGTCTCCCCACCCTTCTCTGCACCTCTCGAGTCCCCCTGTGGGGCTGCAGCCCCATTAAACCTGCACCTCCTTCCTCCTATTTAAAATGCAGCAAAATGAAGAGGAAGGAGCAAGGCAGAAGCTGCAGTCCCCACAACTTGGGGGATACACAGGAGCGAGGGAGAGCCATAGCCAAGGAGGGGGCTGCCAGTGACATCTCCTTGACCAACAACTCTTGGTATTGCCCAGCAAATCTCCCATGGGGTGGGAAATGAGTTGCCTCCCTTTCAGATGGACCTGGTGGCTTTGATACCTGAGAAAAGGGTGTGATTACAGGGTAAGGGAATGTAAGAAAAGCTGAAGACACCTCTTCCCTCTCTGCAAACCCCATTCTGTTGCAAAGGGTCACTGGTAGCTAGAGATGGTCCAGGACAACCACTTGTAGGTGTTAATGCAAGATGATTCCTAACCAGTCCCTGCCACAGGACCTGAGCTTGAAGGACACATGAAGTGATCAGAAAAACACAAGAACAGGGAAAAAGTCAGGTCTGGTCTCTAATTTTGAGAATGAGAGCACCAAAGAAAATCATCTTTCTCCTCCTCTCTCAAACACCCAAGCCTGCTGTCTGCACCAGCATCATGCACCCAAGCTCTTTCCTTTGCGTATGCGGTCCCCCTCTGACTGTCGCTTACCCACTGACTCTTCAGATGCAGGAACCTTTACATGTTCCCATATTCTCTCACATACTTTCCCACCTTTTTCTTTCACACATGCACATATGCTCCAGCTTATCTATAGTTGCTTCCATGCACACAAACTCTTTTTCTTTCAGTCAGTTCCCTTTTTCTCCCCCTTTCTTGCACTGACTAGCTTGGAAAGGCCCTCTTATCTCCACGGGGCTTTTGGCTTCAGCTTTTGCACATCCCAGTGTTGTCATGCTGCTCAGCCTTACAAAAATTCCCCAAACCAAATCCCACACCAAGAGCTGGACCCTTCAAACCCACCTCATTTCTCCCTGTGTGTCTCCAGCCACACTGGGTGCAGAGGGGGCAGACCTCTGTTCTGGAACAAAGCCATTAACCCTTTCCCTTTCCCACATGCCTCACCTCACTGTAGAAAGCAAAGGAAAATACTGCAAAGAGCATGCACAAGAGGCAAGACAAGGCAAAGGCATTCCTGTCAGTGCCCTCAGGAAGAAGGGTAGCAAAGAGCAGCCGGCGTGCAGGAGGTGGAGGGAGTGGGGGGGACAGGCTGGATGCACGGGGACCACTCCACAGGAAGGGGGAGAGATGCAGGGGGGGTGCAGTGAGGAAGGCAGAGTTTGTTCATGTACCTTGAGGCCAGAATCTGAGGGGAAAGGGCCTAGAGTGACATGCGCTAGCGTAAGTTGGGCTGGATGGTTGCGTACTCGACTAGGTCTCCGCCAGCATGGATGGAGGTCCGAGGACTGGGTGACGAGGCCAGAGCTGAAGTGTCCAGCTCTGCATAGTGGACATCACAGTCCTTGTTGCCAGAGTTCTGGAGAGAAGAGAGCAGCAAGGCGGTGGGGACACAGGAGGGAGGAGTCGGGGGGTGAAGCGTGCCGACGGTGGGGGGTGAGCGAATGAGAGGGGAACGGGAGCGTGTGGAGGGAGAAAGAAGAAAAGGGTGGGGGGGGGGGGGTGGGGGGAGGAAGAAAAAACAGTTAAAAAGAGGGGGGTAGGGAGGTAATGAACAATCAGTCAGGTAAAATCCCAAATCAAAGCAAAGATCCCCAAATCCAGCACTGAGCTGAGGCTGGCAGCGCTCCCAGCAGCTGCCCCTTGTCCTGGGGCTGCTCTGATCGTCCCATTGTCCCCTCTAGGATCAGCGTTTGCCTCAGCTGGGAGTGGTTCAATGAATTCAAACCCTACGGGGTACCTGAGCTGTCAGCTGTGACCTGGGAACTTGGGGTTCATCGTAACGCACGGGAGGCAAATGCAGGGTGGAAACGAGCTGAAATCATGGGGAAGGCTGGAATTTTGAGTGTTGGGAAGGAGATTCCTCATTAATGTCTATAAATATGTAAAGGGTGAGTGTCATGAGGATGGAGCCAGGCTCTTCTCAGTGACATCCAATGACAGGACAAGGGGCAATGGGTGCAAGCTGGAACATTGGAGGTTCCACATAAATGTGAGGAAGAACTTCTTCCCAGTGAGGGTGACAGAGCACTGGCACAGGCTGCCCAGAGAGGGTGTGGAGTCTCCTTCTCTGGAGACATTCAAACCCCCCTGGATGTGTTCCTGTGTGACCTGACCTAGGTGTTCCTGCTCTGGCAGGGGGATTGTACTGGATGAGCTTTGAAGGTCCCTTCCAATCCCTCACATTCTGTGATTCTGTGATACCTGGAGGGAGTGGCTTCAAAGCCAGAGGTCCAGGGGCAGGGTTGCAGCAGACATTGCCATAGGGAAATGACACTGCTGAGCCAGTACTGTTTTACCCTAGCGTGGGGGCTGCAGGGTTCTTACATGCTGCATTTTTACGTGAGGCTTGACTGCACAGTATGCCACTGCAGATTAACTCTGCAGTATGATTTTGTTGTTGTAATGATGCCTAATAGATCCTTCCTTGGCATGAACATATTTATGGCTATTCCCTTACGAAGTGAGCTTTATCAGCGAGAACTGCATGAAAGGAATATTATCAAATTTGTCTGATCATTCCTACCCAGACATGTTTGGTGCTTTGTAAATAATAATGGTGAGAGAGCAGTGGAAGGCAGGATGGCCTGGAAACCCCACTGCTCACTGAGGAGCCCTGGTGTGAGGGGGGAGCCCTGGCTACTTGCCCTGGGGACTTTAATACTCGCTTTTGGGCTTGGTTTCTGTGCCAGCACTAGCCAAGCATCTGCTGAGCTTCTCTGGGAGCAGAGAGTTGTCTCTTCCAAATGAAATAGCTTTCCAATTTCCCTATCCCCTTTCCAAAATGGCTGCATCGCAAGGCAATTATGCAAAAGGTGTTTAATTTGAAAATGCTTCTCTTCTCTTTGTTTGGAAGTGTCTTCAGCCACGTACCAGCTGTGGCAGAGCCATTTTCAGGAGTTCATAGCCCAGTAATGAGCTGGTTCAGTGCCTGTTGCTGGAAGGGGTTATTCAGTGAGTGATTATCCGACTGCTGCATGGGTTTGGCTCCCTGCTGCTGTCCCCCAGCCCCTCGGATGAGGGCAAAGGGGAGCATGGCTGCAGTGGCATTGCCAGTGCCTGGTTCCCCTGGGGTGCTCGGCAAAGCTGGATGCTGGAGGACCAGGAGGCTTGAGGCTGCCCTCTGTCCTGCCCTTGGGGAGGTGACCAGATGGCAGTGGCAAGTTCTGGGTCTGAAAGCTGTGCATCCTGTGGCCTCTCTGCTCTATGTCTGGACCCAGACTGAGTGTCTGTGGACATATAAAAATTAATTAGTAATGCTAATTCGAGTCTCAGACCTAAACCTATGCCCTGCAGAACTCTTTCCCTGGAACTTCGTATCTCAGTAGCTCCTCTCGTCTGAGAGAAAGGCAGACCAAGTCTTGACCTCCTCATTCCTACCCTGTCTACTTTGCCCCACTCCCCTCCACATTAGCATTTCGTTCCCACTGGAGGTGTTTCCTCCAAGGAGTTCCCCTGCTTTCTGCCACTACTGGGCTTGCTCCTGCTCCCTGCTGCTTGTTTGGAGCAAAATTTATTACAATATCAATAATGTGACTTGTATACAAGGTCTAGCAGTGCCACATGCAAGCGCTCTGTGTAAATCATCAGCACTGGCACCCTGGTAATTGCCCTGTAAACTGAAAGGAATTATTTTACTGTCTGCAGCAATGAAACTTTCCCTTCTACCTGTGCAAATGGGTATTGCTGACACATACACTAATCACACTGCTGCTCCTACATGCACTCGTACTTCCACCTCTCTCTCTCACGCTCCCTCTCACACAGAGCATCTGTATGACACGTAGGCACTGCCATGTGCACAGGGAGCACACCTCTGCTTTTACCCACACAAGTGTTGCTCTGTGCACTGCCCTGCATGGGTATGGGCACTCTCAGGCACGCAGAGTCTTTGTAGGTGTTATCTGAAACACACACTCCCCTTTCCATCCCATTCACTTTGATATCCTCACATAAACCAACGCTTTTGCTCCACAAGAGCTCAGAGACAAATGCTGCAGGCAACCCCATCACCCTTATGCACACATCTGTACCCTTAATTGTCCACTACACTGTCCTTGGGCATTTCTGTGCTGTCAGCTTCACCTTGTCTTTCCCACAGTTTGCACCACCTGAACATACATATTCATTGGCAGCCTCTGACACAGGGCCCACCCTGTTCCCTTCTGCAGGTATCCTGTCCCTGCAGACATGCCCCAGCCTCTTCCCTTCTCCTGCTCCCCTGCCAGCACACACATGCCTGCACACCCTTTTTGTGGATTCCTCCTCCACCTGCCTCTTTTATTTTCTCCTGGCACCTCTCCCATTTCCCCCTCCCTCCCTCTTTGCCAACCCTAATCACTTTCTGACTCCCATTCTAGCGCTGTGAAATCGCCGACCCCAGGCAGTGGCTTTCATGTCGCCCTGTGATGAATCTAGTTTATCCCAAATTATGAGGTTTTGCACAATTCATTTAAAGATGAATGCATCCGCCCCATTTTTCTGCAGAATCCATTCCCTTCAACTCTCATCTTCTTCACTACCCTCCCAAGCCAGATCTCCAGATGAAGTGCAAGCAGAACAAGAATATCCTGCCTTTCTTTCGTGCCTTCCCCTCTCAAGGATCCCAGAACCACATACACAACAGAGCAGCTGCCTTCATCTCTGCCTCAACACAGGGGGAGTGGGGCTGTATCAAAGAGAGGCTGGCAGAGACCCAGGGAAGCTGAGGGGAATGTGCTTGCCTCCTCATCCTCCAACTGACCCATCTCCCAGGTGAAGGTCTAGCTTGCCTTGGTCAATCTCTCAGCATGCTTTTGGAGTGTGGGTACTGGGGCTGAGCTGAGTCTGCTGGTTTTGGCAACCACTGTCCCTGCTGCTGTTCCCTGGAGGTTTCCATGAGAGTGCTATCCCAGCCAGACACTCCTCAGCATCTTCCCTGCATGTATGTGACATTAACAGGAGGTCTCTGCAATGCTTTAGGGGTGAAAAGAGTGATGCCTGTGAGCTGTCCTGCAGGAAGGAGGGCGAGAGGTGGCTCCTTTGCAAAGTGTGGCTGGGCAATGTGATGCACACCTACCCTGGCTGTGGCAGCACATATTGCCTGTGCTGCCTGGGAAGAATCCAGCAAAACCAGCACTCCTTGCCACCCTCCTTCCCCTTCCCAGTCACGAACTTGAATAGCCTGCTGCCTCCCCAAAGGATACAGCGATTTAGTGAGAAATGGGAGCAAGCCTCATCTCGTTCCTGGGGCAAAAAGCCAAAGCCTGGTTCATGTGCATGGTGGGGGAGCCTGATACCATTTCTAGGGACTGCCAGCCAAGCTGAGCAGAGCACAGGTCCAGTTCACAGCTGTGCCAACTTGTGCCAAGAGCGGGCACAGCTGCAGCAGCAGCGGTTGAGTCACCCAGGCACCGCATCCCTACTGCAAAGGGAGATTCTTCATGGGCCAAACGAAACGAGGGCTCCACAGTCCATCACCTCTTGGCTAAAAACATGGGTAAGGAGCAGCGAGTGTGCCAAGCATGGGACATAGAAATGCATCTTCTCAGACCAGGACTGAGAGTAGCAAACTCAGTTGCCATGGTTACAGAGCAGCTACCCATCAGACCCCATCTCACATCACTAACTCTGCCACTTAATTAACTGACTGCTCGTTATTTCCTGAAATGAGCTCCTTCATCCTCCTGCTTGCCTGAAATTTGGCTCTCAGATGCTCTCCACAGAGCAGCCTGTCTGGCTCTAGCATCCTGTGTTTCATTTAAAATTCACCTACCACTCAGCAAGGATTAGAAAGAGCTGGAGACAAGCCCCAGGAGTGAGGGAGGGCTCCAAAGGGAAGTTCTTCTTTAGGGACATCAGCTATGTTTAGCTAGGTTGAAGTAAATAATAGGATCACATCAACACAGCTCAGCACAGCACTGTGTCTTTTTATTTTCAGTGCCCTCAGCATCTGTCTTGCTTCAGACTTCTGCTAGCTAAAGGTCACTGGGCCCTGTCCTTCTATTATCTGCACAGGAATAGGCATTAAGGGGTCAAACCAGGATGAACTGGAGGGAGGGTTGTAATTAGTTATGCTCATAAAATATCACTCTAGTATGGGCTGATGTTTGTTTGAGAAAGCAGTATAAAGAGGTTCATGTTGCTGAGATCTAGAAGCATCAGGCTTGGTGTGTAGTGCTCTGAACCACCCCTCAAGGAGGAAAAGTTTGAGAGACCTGCAGCATTTACCTGGGGATTCTGTGTGTCCCATGGAGGATGAGGGAGCAGCCCCATGCCACGGGCTGAGCGAGGGAAAGGATATTGTTTAAGGCTTGGGAGGAGGAAGGTTTTTTGGTTTTCTCATCAAAGGAGGACTCTAATCCTACCTGTTCTGTTTCCTGTGCCTTTGCCCTTTGAATCTAACATTTCCTCCTCCAGCCTCAGTGCTTGAAAACCAGCCTCTCCCCCATGGCTGCTAACATCTCTCTCTGACCCTTAATCTCTCTGCTGCTGCAGCCTCACATTAGCATCTCCCTATCTGAGGCTGAACAAATCCATGCACCAAAAAAAAAAAAAGGAGGTTTAAAGAACTTGTCAATTGAGAGTCAAACACTGGCACACTCTGCCCTGCAGTTAATTGCTTTGTGCAGCCCTCACTGCAGCACACGCTGCTTCCTTCAGCTGCAAACTCCAACAGGGGCTCAGTTGCAGGAGGTGAGGAGTGACCAGAGTGGGACAGTTGGCTTGTAGGCTTAGCTGTCATATGTGGGTAAAAGTGAGACCACCACAGGTTGTGCTAGTCCTCTGAAGATTTGGAATAAGCAGGGTGTTTTGCTGAGGAATGACCCATAAAGGCTCAGCTCTAGGACCTATGGAAACCAAGGGCAAAAGGGGTGAGTGGTGAATTAGTTGGTGGTATTTGAGAGGTGTGGAGGTTGCTTTCCTCCAGGAGAGGATGCTCCTGGGCTGTGAAGGCTGCTTGTTCACCTCTGCTGGATGCTGGGGGTCTTTTATTTCATAGGGTGAGAGAACCTGTGTGCAAGGCAGTGAGGCTGAGGGGGAGGATGAGGCCAGGCAGCACCATTAGCACCCTGAACTCCTTACCAGCTTGTCCATGTAGGGAGAGGGCTCGGTGGCTGCCATGTCATAGTATGGAGTCTGCAAAGGGAGTTTCTGGAGTTCCCCCTCGTGTTTCATGCTGTCTAAGTGAACAACCTGTAATAGAGAAGAGAGGTAAGGAGAGCAAGTACGATCCTTCTGTCATGGCTTGGGGCAACATCTGCTTCAGGTGAGGCACCACCACAAGATACCCCCATGAAGGGCAGTGCATCTTACCTTCTCCCTTGCTCCTACCATAGTATTTGCCTCCTGTTCTTTTTCTTTCATTCTCACACCCCTCACTACCACCCAAAATGGTGGAGATGCTCGAAAGCCCTCACACCTAAGAGCCCATCTGAAGACCATGTAATTTAGAATTCAGTCCCCACAAAAAGGATTAAGAAGGATCCAAATTATAGCTTTCAATTACTGCCAGTCTTTGGGAATTCTGGGCAGACAAGGCCTTTGGACACTGCTTGGAACTGGTTTTCCTTGCCAGAGGAAGGAACTTGCAGCTGGGCTGGGGAGGTGTACCTGGATGTCTTCTGCAGTCAGGTGGCTCTTCATCTCCTGTTTCCTCTTTGGTGGAGGGGCATGTTTGTTGGATGGAGGCAAGTCAGTTCTGCAGATAAAGAAGGGGCTGGTGATTAGAGAGCAAGAGAAAGAGGTCTGCTTGCTTTGATAGGCTGTAACAAGCCCAATCCTGCATGCACCAAACATTTGATTGTGTTTGTCACCAAACTGCCAATATAATTGCATAGATTCTCAGTACCCTCCCCTCCCCGTGCCCTCTTTCTCACCCCAATTAGAATTGTTAATAGAAATAAACTCCCTCCTAGCATTCTGTTCCTAATTCCAAGCAAATCCCCATGTTGGATTGCAGATCCTGAGGGTGTGGCTGGGACACCTGTCTCCTGTTTAGGAATTGCTCCCGATCATCCCGTGAGACATGGCTTATTTTATGGCTGTAGGGTACCAGAAAGTGTCTGGCAGTGGTCACTGCAAACCAACAAGGTAATGTCACCCCCAATTCAGGTGCTTATCTGGAATGGTAGCCCCTGCCACAGGCTTCTCAGTAGGACTTTGAATCTTCCTCATGGATGTGCTGTGCCACGCAGGGATATTTATCTCCGACCCCCAGCCAGAGGATCAGGTTTTGCCCCAGAGCATAAGGATTGGCAGCCATTATAATCCCAGCCTGGAGACTGTCTCTGCACATTCTGTTCATATGCACAGATGTGTCTAATCCTTTTACAAAACTTATTAAAACTGATCTGCTAATTAGCTGGCTCCTCCTCCTTTCTCTCTGTACCAACTCCACCAGATCTTCTGATAGAGGTGGGTGACTTTCCTTGGCAACTCAAAGGATTCCAGCGTGGGAGTGGGACCAGGGTGTACAGATGATGGGGAGGGTAAAACAGGTCCCTGAGGCTCTGCAAAACATTGACTTCATGGCTCTAAAGAACAGAAATGCTATTAACTTTCCGAGGCTTTGGAGTGGGCTCCACAATAGAGGCAGCACCTCTGCAGACGAGGGTACCTTGTGTTTCTATTCTCAGCTAAAGTGGCTCTTCCCTGTGCCTGCTGAAGGGCCATTGTGGGAAGTGGATTGTCTGAATGCATCTCTGTCACAGGGCCAATGCTGTTGATGCAATTTCACCTTGTGGTGCTATTTTTTTGTTGTTGTTTGTGTGCCTTTCTGTCTCCCCTCCTGCTTTCCCTGGTTCTCTTCCCTCCCTCTCCCGCTATCCTCCAGTGCCCTCTCTCAAATGGGATTAAATGGAGCACAAAAAAGTGGCCAAGATGTAACAACAATGAGGTGGGGGGGGTTGTGGAAGATAAAAGCAGCTCCTGGCTTTTGGGCTTTCCATGCCTCCGCTGTGAGGTGGGGAGGGAGGGAGTGCTCTTGTGAAAGGACAGTGACAAGATAGAGGTTTTCAGGAAGAGGCCAGGGTAAACATTTTTGAAGAAGGCTCTGTTCATCCTGGACCTCCACACCACCAAATTCCCTGCCTGGGATCTGTGCTGCGCAGCGTAGGGCAGAGCAAAGCAAGTACCTGTCCAAGAGGAGACCCTGTGCTGTTCCCTCTCTCTACCCTTGTATTGTCAGAGCTCCATGTCTTCAGGCTGGCATCATATGTACAAAACCGTGATGCTGAGTGGATGTGAATCCTTTCTGGACTCTTTGTGATGCATTCAGAGGTGCTCAGGGTCTATCAGAGCCCCCTCTCTGATGACAGAATGTGATTCAGTCTTAAACAGGAGCCTGAAGCCATTTCTCTGAAAAAAGAGTAAGATCCTCTCCTACCACTGGAGGTGAGAGGGCACTGAGCAGAGGCACCGTGTCCAAGGATATGCTGCAGCAAAAGCAGCATCTGGGCGAACATCATCATGCTTCCATTTTCACTTAAGGCTTGTGATAAGAGTTCAAAAATAGGAGAGAGCAGGATGGGAAGCAGCAGGGGGGCCCAAGGAAGGGAAGAGTCAGAGGAGTGAGCCAGAGGGTGGCAGACAGGAAGAAATGGCAGGAAAACCAGTTTTCTGACACTCTTTCCTTGCATGCAGGCAGTGGAAGGGCCAGCAGTGTTCTCTGTGTGCTGACCATGCAATAGCACCTGCACCATCAGTGTGCTGTGCCCCCCTGAGCGTGGGAACACTTACAGGTCGTGGTCTGTCTCAGAGCGGTTCTTTTGCTGCCTCCTGTAGACAATGATCACGGTGACAGCCACACCAATGATGAGAACTGCTGCGATGACTCCTCCCACGATCCCGATGATGCCTCCTGGGGCACCCTGAGGTAGTGGCTTATCTGCAACACACAGGGAAGCACAGGAGAGAGGGTTAGGGCATCAGACAACCTCACTGGTAAGGTGCAAAGACCAGCAGAACCAGGGACTCCAGGAGCAAAGATGCCAGCGTGCTCTGAGACTCTCAGGCATCCATGTGTGGGCAGCTCCATGGAGGGAGAGACAGGTCATACTGAAATGTAGTAGTCAGAGCTCAAGAGGAACATAAATCTGTGGCTGCAATTGCAGCCCATTGTGCCTCCAAGAGCTAACTGCTTCCTTACTCTGTTCTGCAATTTCCCCTTAATTCAGGTGGTTATTCCTGGATCTGTTTTTCTGCCTTCATTCTGTCCTCGAAGAAAGAAAGGTTTAGGGAATAAAGGTGCTTCCAAGCAGCCACGCTGTGTGGTGCAGAGGGACTCATGTGGATCTGCTACCTGGTATTATTTAAGTGTCTTGAAAGCCTTCTGCAGGGCTTTGTGACAGTGTCTTCACTGAATTCCTGGCACTGTTGAAATGAAGGAGAGCTTTGCTATTAATGTAGACCTTAGAAGAGCTAAGGACCAGTGCTGAATTTATGGAGTTGGAGCAGTGGTATGTGCACCTCTAAACCTTACAAAAAGAGATGGCCTGAGTGTAGGATCTGGGGGCTCAGGGGAGGTATATTGTATCTTGCATTCCATCTCCTGTTTGTCCCATGGCTGGAGAGCTCTGTGACTTGGGCCAGCTCCTTGGTGGCTAACATGGACCTCATTCCAAAGAAACCCATCCCATGGGCCTGATGGGAAAGCACTTTGAAACGTACGATAAAAGGATTTAATTTGCTCTACCTTCCAACCTAATTAAACTTGAAAACTAGCTAATTGGTACTTTGTACTTACAGCTCTGGCAGTGATGAAAGAAGGAGATAATTGGAATGGAGGGAGGAGGAGGAGGAGGAGAAGGAAAAGAAATTCAGGGGAGGGGAGTGCGACAGGGATGAAGGAACAAGGTGCTTTGTAGAACTTGTCTGTCACACCTAATTTTCATACTTTTAGTAATGCACTGGCTGCTCTTAGAGACTAGACACTGGACTCTATGGACCTTATTCTGCAACAATTATGGCTTTGGGTAGCAGTGGTAGCCAGCATCTCCACTAAAGTGCCCATCCCCAAGGCTTCAAAATTGTACCCACTTTACACGTGTGCATGGTTATAAAATGCCTGCACCCATTACCAAACTACATAGGGCAAAGTATACAGGACTTTTCAGGGTGAAAATCTGCCACTGACTCCCACCTCACATCCATGGATCCAGCACTGCTTAGCTCGAAGGCTGGGCTCCCTGAGATCCCCCACACCGGGTGCAATGGCAGGGCTGGCTGTGCTGAATGGCTGCCAACAGCCTATTCCCTGATCTCACCTCACAGCCAGCCTTCTTCACCTTTCAGATTTGCTGCTGTCATCCAGGAGTGAACTGAGGTGTATAAACATTTCCCAGGGAAATCCTTTCTCTGGTCAGTCCCACCGAATTGCACAGCAGAGAACTGGCATGTTTACTGTGTCAGTACAAAACACTTGAACTCCCAGCCCCATGCTGAGACATTGCTACCAATGAAGAATTCGCCTTGGGAATTATATTGACACTGATCCCCCATCCCTTTCCATGCAAACCTGGTTTTCCCTTGCATTGCAAGGACACCCCAGAGCCTCTGTTGGTCAGCATCCCACACCCTGCCTTCCCCTGGTCCTTAATTAAGAGCTCAGAGTTCTGTGTCTTGGAGTGGCAGGATGCTGTAGTCATCAGAAGGTGAGGCTTTGCTCCCCACTGTCCTCAGTAGTGGCAGTCACCTTTTTTTTTCCTCTCTCTTCCCTTCTCTATAAGCCACATTATCTTCTAAATAATATTTCTGCCTTGAGGCAGAAGGCAGACAGCTGACACATTGCAATCCAAACCCCCGGACAGCATTTGAGATTGTGGCAGGGACAGTGACTGTAAAGAATCTTCCAGTCACTTTGGCTGGGGCATTTCCATGATGAATTGGCCCCTAATGGCTCTCTGGATGGCAGGTAGCAAGCAGAGAACATCAGCCTCCTGCTACTGCTGTAAATCAGTAGGTGTGTATATGTGTGGGGGGGGAAGGGGGTGGAAGGAGAAAGAGGGAAAGGGAAATAAATAAAGCACAAATGAATCTCCAGGAACTTGAACAGGGCTGTGTAATAGTGGAAAGGGGCCAGGAAAATTTCAACAGGGAAAAATGCAGCCATCAGTCTGCAGAAAAGAGACGTACAGGGTGCTGGGTAAAGACAGTAAGGGGATGAGGGGAGGAGCACAAGGAGAAATGGAGATATTTTGGGGTGTCTATCCCAGTACTTCCTTCTTGCCAACCTCTTGAGACTATGGTGTGAACATCCCAGTGTTGGTACCCATCCCAGCTGCCCAAGACAGGGCTGTGTCGATGCAGTGCTTTCACAGAGTGACAAGTACAAACAATCCATTGACAATAAACCCTGCCCCACGTGTGCAGGTCTCTGTCCTGAGGACAGGCTTGAGCCATCCTGCAAAAGTGTTGGTCACATCTTTGCAGGAGTCCAGGTAGGAAGCTGGAGCAGGGAGAACTGCTGACAATAAGGGGAAACACCAGGAGACAAGGAAGATAAATGAGATGAAGGTCCTGAGAGAGCAAGAAAGTGCAGAGAGAAGAAAACAAGAAGAGGTAGAGAGACCTTCCTTTCTGCTGGCTCTTTCCCCTTTCTTTTTCCTCTTTTGTTTTTCCTTGTTTAAACCTTCTTTCATATGAAATCTCAGCTATTTATTTCCTCAGTCTTCTCTTCCTGGGAAAGAGCTGTGGCTAGTACTGTTCGGAGGGCTCACCTGCAACCCAGCCTGTTTCCTTCCCTCCTCTCTGCATTGCCTTCTTAACAGGTAAAGACAGAGGCACCAACAGGGCTTTTATGGAGGGCAGGGTGCTGCAGCAAGGGGTGTTGTAAGCCAAGCAGGAGGGCATGGGGAAAGCCTCAGGAGAACATGATAAGAACTGGCAGATGAGGATTCAGTTACACTGGCAGGGCTTTTGGGCAGCCCTGAGAAGATGTTTGCAAGGCTTGTGAATCAGAATCAGATTAAATTGGCAGGACAGCTCAGGGGCCTCCAGACTGGAGTGGGAAAAGGCTTTGCCAATTAAGAATGCAAACCCCCTTGCTCTGTGTCACGCTCGAATAATTTAAGACTCTCTAAAAAGTTTGTGTGAAGCAGCTGGCAGTGAGGCAGGTACCAGAGAACCCAAAGGGGCTAACAAACAGCTCAGCCTTCTCTGGATGTCTGAGGGTTGCTGGGAACTCCTCATTCCAGCTGGAAACTGAATTAATTCACAGTATTGCAATTAAGGAGAAAGGAAGGACATCCTACCCCCAGTTTCTTTCAGAGCAGTTTCATTAGTTACTCTGTTCTCCCATGGCTCTTCTGGAGATGGAAGCAGACACAGGAAAGGGAGAAAAGTGGTTCAGGATCCTTCCCAGTCACCTGATGGTGAGTGTGCCTGGCTTTCCAAAAGTAACTGGTAACAGAGGAAGATCTTTCTACCAACTAGACAAGAATGTGCATCCCAGAGAGATACTGGGCACAGCCACAGCGCACAGTGTGTGGTTTCATAGCACTGGCTATGAAAAACCCTTGTCCAAACAGCCACAGGGCTGCTGACTCCATCTGTACAGACAGAGCCACGGCTCAGACGCAAAGCAGAGGCAAAAGGATGGAGCTGTCCACACGTGCTGTGCCCACGGGCTGCGATGGTGCAGCTGCAGAGCACAGCAGTAAATAATAATAGAGGAACAATGAAGTCTCAGAGGAAGCTGCACGCTCTTCCCCTGTCTCTGCATCCTCCTAACTTCAATCTGACCCCTTGGTGCTTTGCAGAAAACCAGCATAACATACAACACCCCTGATAAGCTATTTGCTCAAAGATCTGCCTGCATCTGTAACCAACTGCAAAGTAGGGTTCTTTCTCCATTTATCACCTCCTCACACAAAACAAATGCACATCTATTTCATGGCTAGCTAGCCAAGGCACTCAGCGTGCTGCCTTGCTCACAGACACATTGCAAGTCAATGGGAAGGAACTGCCAGCTTTGCTAGAGTTAATGTTACCTTAGGACTCGGTTTCATCCCTGTTGGTGGGTACATGCAGCCTGTCCTGGTACAGTGCCAGCTCAAAGTAAGCCTGTCTGTGACCTGGATTGTCACCCTGACCCAGTGGAAGGAGTCAGCACTTGCTGGACTCTTGCTGCCTGCTGAACCTTTGAGCAAGACAATGAGATCAGATGATCCGTATTTAAAACACTCCCCACCCGACACATTCCAGGGAGCCTGAGACATGGCAGGTTCACAGAGCTAAATTAAACTGAGTCGAAAGGCTTGGCAGAACAAATACAGCTCCACTCTGGTTTTAAAGACAAGAGCAGGGTTGGCTGATTTGAGACAGGCTCCAATGGCATACATGTCCCCAGGCACAAGCTGGTTCAGAGCCTCATGATGCCTTGTGTTTGCAAAGGGTTAATGAAATGCTGTCCCCAG
This sequence comes from Podargus strigoides, assembly GCA_028020825.1. Lineage (NCBI taxonomy): Eukaryota > Metazoa > Chordata > Aves > Caprimulgiformes > Podargidae > Podargus > Podargus strigoides. The sequence goes on from CM051646.1 coordinate 2,187,191, forward strand.
GAGAGCCAGAGATGGGAGCTGGTAGACCTGATGGGCCAAAGGGTAGGACAAACAGCAGGGCTTGCAAGTCACTGGGGGCTTTAAAGGGGTCTGAAGTCTGAGGGAGGAGACATGGGGTAGGTTCTTCTGGGGGTAGCTCCCTTCGCTGTGTGTATTAAGTGAACCCCTTACAGGGACAGCTGAGCATCCAGAGGATAAAAGGGATTAAAAAAGGAAAGACACTGCTTTTCCTTCATCCATCAGACCTGCATCCAAAATATTCATGCCCCTTCCTTTTGTCCTGGCCTGAAGTGGAGCAGAGAAGGGGAACACGACATCTCAGTCTCCTCCCACCTAAGCCCTGCTCAGACCTTGCTCTAGCTCAGATCCTTGCCTAACTTCACAGCACTTCAGTGAGGTGAATTTGTCCCTGTGCAAGCAAAAATAAATGTTTGCTGCTCCTACTACCACTTAACCCCTGTGGCATCCAGAACCAGCTCTGTTACCAAGTGGTGACATAGGGTGGGAGAAAGAGACCTCAGCACGGGGAAGAGGAGCAGTTTGGTGAGCAGAGGTGGCTGGTGGGGTTTTCTGAGGAGGAGGAGGAGTGTCTGGGCTTCACTTGGTGACAAAAGCACAGCAAGAGCAGTGCTGACCCAGCAGCCCTCCCCACCCCTGCCTCCAGCTACAGAAAGCACTCAGGAGCTCTCTTGCTAGCACGAGAAGATGCTTCTGGTTTTATGTCATCTCCAGAGCTGGAGATGCAGCCAGCCAGCCAAAGGTTAAACACCAAAAGGAAGGCAAAGCTGCTGTTCTGCCTCTGTGCCCTGATATAAGGCAAAAGGAATTTTAAAAGCCACCACAGCCTCTCCCACCAGGGTGTTTGTTGATGTGCCTCTCCTTTACACAAAGAGCCACCACACACACGAGTGCCAAGCCACGGCTGCAAGCCTGGCACTGCCACTGCACAGGGCTTCAGCCTCATTCCCTGGAAACCCCCCTGCTGCTCTGCCTGCTGCTGCACCTCCCTGCATCTGCTCTGAGCCACGGGGGCTGGGGGGGTCTCAGTTATAACTACTGAGTGAGGCCAAAAGCCAGTGCAGCCAAGGGTAGTTAGATGCTCCTGACTGCTCTCTGCATTGTCCTTCCTCGCCCTCCCACAACTGGGAATCCCTCAGGACTGCCAAGCCCCTCTGTGAGTGACCTGACAGATCCTCTCCAATTCCTCCCTGCTGGAGACCAGATGTCTGGGTATCCCCTGGGTGCATTCGGGGCATCCCACTGTCTGGGTACCGATCACAACATCCCTTTCAGATCCCTGCCCGCTTTGCTCTCCTCTGTAATTTTTACTAGCCCGACTGGCACTTCAGGGCTTTGCAAACCACTCGCCAGCCTCTGATGAGGTTTTGGGAGAACTTGGCAGTGTGGTGTGCAGATCCAGCCCGCCCTGGGGTGCCTGCTTTGAAGAGCACGCTCAGCTGCAAGCAGACACACGGATGTGCTTGATATTAGTGGAGATTTCATGCACATTCCAGCAAAGGCAATTGCTTTGCCATTCGCCAAGGGTGGAGGCATCTCTGGTCTCCCCAGTAATGACCAGCATTCTCCCTTCCCTCTCCTGCATGGGAAGCAGCAGAGTCATCCTTGGTTAAGTAGCATCTGGTTAAGTAGCTGCTGGCTGCAAAAGCATGTCTGGAATGCAGCTTTAACCCCTGGTGACCTTCCCTTGCAGTGCTTCACAGCGGCCACTAACAAGGATGGGGTTTGGATAACAGCAATAGGAGCAGTGTGTTAACCCCATGAGATCCAGCAGAGATGAGGACTGACTTCTGCTGTTGTAGTGGGAGGTCCCCTGTAAATACCTCTTACTGGGCTGGTTTTTCTTCCATTCCTGGAGCAAAAAGTGTAGCAGTTGTTAAATAGCACATGGAAACACGGTTTGACAGCTTAGGAAGGAAGCCTTACACATGTGTGTGCAAGGACATAGCTTAGCAAAGTCATTACTGTGCAAGAGGGAGAGCCAGTTGTCCAGAGGGTGCAAGAGCAAGCAGTTATTGCAGCAGCACCCACCCATAGAAACTGAGCCCCTCTGTATGTGCACACACATGGAGCATCCCTGTGCTCTGAAATGTCTGCAGCAACTCCAGGTTCTGGGATGTGCCTGTCTCTGTGCCACGCAGTGGCTCTGGCAAAGAGGGGCCAGACATGACCTTGTCACCTCTAGCCCTCCTAGCCAAATCCAGCACAAGCTTCACCCTGCCCTCTCTGCACCCCACTTGGCCAGCTCCACAGATCCCCCTGCCTTCCCAGACCAGGGGCTTCACAGCTCAGTGCAGCGGTATGGAAAGTGCCCCAGACTGTTTTTAGGGGAGAAGATGGGCCCTGGAGAAGGTGGGAAATGTTATTTCATGGTTCCTCTGCCTCCCAGGCCTTAGTTTTACTTCTGCTTCACTCCCTCGCAGCTCAGCAGAGTAATGAACAACCAAATCCCTTTGGTAATTTATTTCTTTTGTTGTACACTTTCAAGGAGGTGATGACACTTTAAATTGCCTCTCCTGAAGGGATGAAGGGGCCAGATCCTGAGCCCCATTACACCAGTCTCTGGTGTCTCTCTTGATCTTAGCAGCCCAGAGCACAGCGTGGTCCCAAATCCACGTCAGCCAGAGATACAGCCTTGCTCCCTTGATGAGTCCATTAAGGTCATGCTATTACAAGCAGCCACCAGATGAATTCTGTCAGATAGAAGGTACAGGGACTGCAGCTCAGACTCTTATCATTTGCATTAATAGAGTTAATTTGCTCCACAATCTTCAGCAGCACTCCTGGGAACATCTCACTCTGCTTAGCCATGTGCCCTGGGCCATATCCATCTGCTGTTAGCTCTGGGGTGCTTACAGCACAGGGCAGCTGTCTCTTGGATGTCCCCAAAGGCTGAGATCAGCTCCCTGTCTGCATCTCTGCAGAGAGACTGCTGGGAGTGGGGTGCAGACACAGGGTATGTGTGGCAGGGCGAGGAGGGACTGCTCTGCTTCTCTGGCCAAAGGGCAGGAACAGTTGTGCAAATGGAAAGGTGATGCAGAAGGCAGCTCAGACCCTTTTCCTGATTTCTCCCTCCCCATTAATGGCCAGGAAAGACTCCTTACACACCTTCCCTCCCAGCTTCTCAAACATCTGGCAGGCTCTGTGGGACAGTCTCTGCCTTAGCATGTGACCACCAATATTTAGCCATGTCACCTTACTCGGCTGGGTATTTGTTAGCTTGCACACAGGGAGCTTCCCCAATCTCCAGTATAGATTAAATAGTACAGCTGGAAAGAGAGTGATCAGTCAGTGTGAAAGAGGAGCTGTGGAGGACAGACAATGGATACAAAAGCTAGGGTTACCCTGGGGAATACAACAGGAATAAACAAAATCTCTGCAATGCTCTACAGGCACTTCACCAATGAATATGGTCAAGAAGGCAGTAATGATTCAGAAAAGGCAGAAGATTTGAATAACCATTCATGATCTGTCTCTGGAGACCAACAGACATTTGTTTGTGGCTTCTGAGATGAGAAAACAATTTCCTCATGTTTGAAGATGAGAAGACTGAGGAGCTTGCTGGACACCATCTCCTTGGATACTCCACTTATGAGCAAACAGATAGGTTGAAGGACTTAACTCACTGCTGTTAGTTTTCACTATTTGTTGAAATAGTTAAATTCTAGAAGGTTAAATTCTAGGAGACTGGAAAAGGACACAGAGAATGACTTGAATACTACAGGGTGATTTGCTGGCACCAAAGAAAAAGCTAACAGAGGTTCCAGTTAATAAAGAATTAAAAGGCAGGAATATAATCGATGCCAGTCTACATGGTTTGTGGGAAATGGGTCTTGTCAGTCAAACACAATGTCATTTTTTGCCTACTAAACCAGTCATCTCATCAAAGTAAGTGTAGAGATGGAATAGAAAATAGAGTAAGAGTGGCTAACTGACAGGTCTCAGAAGGAGCTGTCAAGAGGGAATCGCTGTCAGTGGGCACATCTCAATAGAGGAGTGGTGGGCCTGATGCTGCCCAGTGCTTTCACAGGGTGTGTGGAAAGAATGGCCACCTCAGTGCCTTGGCAGTCCCTGCAGGAGACAGAGGTCGGTGACTTGTAACGAAGCCTGAGGGTATCGTGATTCAGCCCTTGCAGTGCTCTGTATCCTTGCTGAAGCACTCGTATGTTTAAAAGGAAGAGGACCCAGAAGGGAAGAAGGCAGAAGATGCCTGGTAGAGCTTTTCAGGATGTCTGTTGAAACTGGCCTGTGAAGGATGCTCCTTAGCACCTCCCTGGCGAGAAAGACTCTGCTGCCAGCCTGGAGCAGAGGAACAGGGAAGGGCTGGGAGCTGAGCACCGAATCCCAGAGGCTGCCAGAGCTGATCAGTCACAAGGTCACGCTGTAACCAACGTGCAAGCCTTCCCCATCTCGAAATCTCTTTCTCCCCACCCTAATCCCCTGCTGTGTGTCAGCCTTTTTGGCTCAGCTGAGTGCTGAGAGGGGAGGCGACCCCTCTGGCACAGGGGAGGTTGTGGGCCGTAAGGAAAGGGCGTCCTAGGGAGGGGAGAGGGGTCTGAAAGCCTCTGTGGAGGGTGCAGAGCTGCCCATGCATGTTCCTCCATGGCTCTGCACATCCTCCTCTTCAGCCCCCTCTGTTCTGTTGCTCAGGTAACACTTTCAAGGCAGGTCCTCCAAGCAAATTTTTAGGTCAGTTATAATTGGGAAACCTCGCATGGAGCTATAAAACATCAGTTAATATGCTGGAACTATCTAGTTAAATGCCAATTATAAAACCCCATAAGCTCCTCAGCTCAAACGTATTAATAACATAATTAAACATTTATTGCTTATGCAAATTAAGAGTTAAGTTAATCGGACATCAACGAAACCCCAGGAAGTGACCATTTAAGTAACTAATTTCTATTTAATTACGATTCCTTCCTATTGTAAAGCCCCCATGCCATTATTTCTGGACTGCTCTGCGGTGTTTACTCGAGCCATTCACACTTGGCATTCCCACTCCAGCATCCATTCATAATCCCAGGCAGCTGCAGCATTCATATCAGCAGCCATGGACCTCGCACAGCTGGCAGCAGCTGGACTGGGTGTCCCTCCTACTTGTTGCTCCTTCTCCTACCTCCTCCTTGGCTGAGCTACTAGGAAGGGCACAGCCAGAATTAAGTCCCCTCCAGATTGTGCAGATTCAGGGTGGGTGGAGACCCATGGCCAGGCACCTGCTGGGGATGGATGTGTTTGCGTGTGTCCCATAGGCAGAAGTGTGCTCTGAGGAGCAAGGTAAGGGTTTAGCTCTCCTGAGTCCACCCCTGAGCCTTCTCCCTGGTTCCCTGCACACCTTCACTGAAGTCATTTCACGTCCCTGTCTCACTCCTGGGGAAGGGTGCTCTCTTGCACAGGGAGGAAATGATGGACCTGGGGGGATGAGTGTTTCACGATGGGATCAGCTCCTTGGGTGGACAGAACTGTGTGCCAGCAGAAAGCTCCTGTTCATTACTCTTGTAAAGCAGTAATTGAAAGGGCTGGGAGCTACAGCAGGGCAATGAGATGAGGCTAGGAGATGGGAAATGAAGGGGTTTGTTCCTTGAGGGATGGAGAGGTTTCCCCTGGCGAGCAGAGCCTGTGCAGGCAGGGCCGTAGGGATGGACTCCCCCCTCCGAGTGACAGGCAGTCGGTTAAACCTGACACGTGTGAAGTTGGCAATTTTCTTTTCAGAACTGTGAGATAAACAGGCTGGCAGGGGTCTGGGAGGAACAGAGAGATAAGGGAGGAATAGAAACATTCAGGCACCTTCTCTCCACGGGGCTAGGGGTGGCTCCCAGGCAGGTGGATGGAGGAAAGTGTTTGCTTTGCAAAGCCCTGGCTATAGCAGGAACTGGGCTGGGAAGAGGCTTGGCAACCAGGCACTGATAAAAAAGGGAAACCCCTTCCTCTCTCAGCTCCTCCAAGGGTGCTCCCCTTGATTTGCTCCACACTCATCTCCTGGGGTTCAGCCAGCGCTGCACTGCTGCCCCTGAGCTGACCAGCTCCAGGGCAGTGTTCTCTGCACAGGGACAGAAAGAGCATTTAGTGCCTCTTTGCAAGCAAACCATTTCCTTCCCCAAACCCCACACAGTTCAGACAAAAACCTCTGCCCGTTTCCTACGAGGACCTGGGTTTGGTTCAGCAGCTGTGAAATCTATGGAGGAGGGAGTGTCCCTAACTTGGAGCAACTCCAATGGCTGGTGTCCAGACATTACCACCTTTTGATAACTCTGGGGGGGTCACACAACATTTTTAACCTATATTTTAGTAGTGTACACATTTCTCTTGCTATGCCCCTGCGTGGCCATGCCTGAATCTGGTTTCTGCTTGCTGGGATGTAAAATTTTAGGAGTGCAACACACATCCAGGGTTTGTTTGTTTTGGTTTTTTTAACAGGCTGAGCCTTGTTCTGCAAATAGTAGGTAAGAGAGAGCCTACATCTGAACACCTCAGGGAAGGCTGTGAAATGCCTTGTTGGGAGGAGTGAACCAGCCCCCCTGGTCTTCTGCCAGGCGTCACTGAGGGCATCTGAGGCTCAACAGCACTTCTCGGTGTCACAGGTCCCCCAGCTGGAATACATTTGCATAAAGCAATTTCCTCTAACAAATATGTTCATACCAATCAAGCTCAAGTTTGCAAATAATTTGAAGCCATGAAAAAAAAAAAAGATTAATCAAACGTATTTGTTACTACAAGTAATTCACCCAGCACTGGTTTAAACTGGGAAGTTTCTCTTTGTTCAGTTTGTCCTGCACTAGCTCTAGGAGACTCAGCAGTATGTGTGACCTTGAGTGCTCTGGCTTGAATTTGAGCATGGATTACCTCTTACCTCACATGAATTTTGGATTGAGAGTGACATAGTTCTGCACTGGTGCTCTCTGACCTGTCTCCAGTAGCCCTCGAGCTCTTGACATCTCCCAGTTACACTGCCTTTGTCTGTTGGAGCCCTTTGCCTCTGGAGCCTGCTGTGAATGTGGATCCCTGGGAGATCCATCTGGGTTGGAGTGCTGGGCAAGGCATTAATCCCAGCACGGGAAGGACAGCTCCTTCCCAGGTGCCTGTGCCCAGGGATATTGGGCAGGTTGCCTGGTAATTCCCTGGTTACACTGGACTATCTCTCACTCACTGGAAATCCTACTTAGGCCACATTCATTTGTGTGGGTGGAAATCAGTGTAACTCCAGTGCAGTCAGAAAAGTTGGATGTGCTGGAAACCTGGCTCTGTAGCTTAGAAGCCTACAATAATTATGGTTGGAAGGGACCTCCAGGGTCATCAAGTCCAACCTTTATCCCAAAGCTTTATCCAACCTTTATCCCAATGTCCATGCTTCATCATGGACATTCCAGTCCTGAACTCTGCTTTCATCTCCCAGTTCCAGGAGGTAAATCTGTGGTGGGTGTACACCCCAAGAGCAAACACGAGCCTCTTGTTCACCTCCCCCTGCCCTGAGCCAGCTCCTCCTCTGGCTCTCTGCTGACAGTCAGGGCTCTGAAATCTCTTTCTGGGTCAGCAGTGCTCGCCTGCAGAGATGTGGCTTTGAGAAGAGGTCCAAGCCACGCTGCCATTTCTCCCTGGGCTGCATGCATTGCTGGCATGCCTGCCCCCAACGTGTTTCTGCTTCGTTCCAGATAAACACAATACTTGGGGGCACTGCATGGGAGTCAGTTCCTGCTGGGTTCAGCTCTCTGCAACCTGAGCTGCTGAGAAGAGGCCCCATGCAATGGGTTTTATCCATCATCACTTAACTATAAGACACGGTCTGGGAAATCAGCGCAGCATTTCCCAGGGGCTCATCCCAGCAGGACCACGGGCAAAGACAGCCCCTCCTGTCCTTCTTCCCAACTTTAGACCCCCATCCCAGCTCCCTGGTGCTCCTTTTCTTTCTCCCCTTTCTCCCCACCCCCAAACTTGGCTGATGTGGCTGAGGCAGCTGCTGGGGATCCAGTTCTGTAGGCTGCTGCCCCTCTGCATCGCTGCCATGGTCGCTCCTAGGGCTGCTGACCTGAATGGGTGCAGCTGAAGCAAAGCTACACTTCCATCATCTGCCATTACTGAGAGGAGCTGGCAGACAGGGGAAAATGAGAGGAGTAAAATATGTGGACATGCAGATAGAGCCCGGATAGTGGTTACGACTCCCCTGGCCGTGTCCAAGCCTGATAACGAGTGTTCCTGGCTTTTTCCCCCCTTTGCATCTGCAGAAAGCCCCCCCAAGGCCCCATTAGTGACCCAGGGTTTGGAGGGGGCCTGTCTGCCAAGCAGCACACATTGATCATCGACCCTTGTATCGAAGAACCTCCTGCTGCTCTGGCCCATGCTCCACGCCTGCTCTGCTGCTGACTGGGAATGAGCAGCCTGCGCCAAACCACTCCTTTCCAGACCAAACCATACCTTTCCAGACCAAACCACACCTTTCCAGACCAAACCACTCCTTTCCAGACCAAACCACACCTTTCCAGACCAAACCACTCCTTCCCAGCCTAATCCTGAGCACTTCACTCTCTGTCCAGCTCATCTCTTCACAATGGAGACCAGTTCAAGTTCAGATTTGTGTCAGGATCGCTCTCCCCTCTCGCTGTGATGGGGACTGCTGGGGTTTGGTTCAGATATCCACATGCTTGAGTTGGATGCACAAATCCCTTCCCAGGGAGCACTCAGCTCATTAGGCCAGAGGCATGGCAAAGTGCCTGCTGGTGTCAGTGCAGGGAAGAGCATGCACATTTTCTCTGATCTCTTGCTTGCTTGGTCTCTCCCTTGCAAAAGCCTGGGTCTTGCAGAGTGGTCTGCCATGGTCTTTGGGCACAAAGCTTTCCTTGTAGCATCCATTCAGTCAGGAAGCTAGAGGAAAGGGGAAAGGCAAAGTGCTCTTCCCAGTAACAGAGATGCAGGGATGCAGTTTGACTGCTCCTGCCTCCCAGTGGACCCTGAGCATCCCTATGGCATTTAGATGTTCTGGATGCATAATCACCATGGTAGCCAAGCGTTGCACTATAGGAACATCCTCCTGTGCCAATGCCAAGGTTGGCCCAGCCCAGTATCCTGGCCCTGACAGCAGCTAATTACACGTGCCTAGAGAAAATGGAAGAAGAGAGTAAGTGTGTATTAACGTTTTTCCAACAGCCTGACCCATCTGCTGTAGCTCACAGCAACTTAAGAACTTCCTCAACTAGAGACAGTGTCATAATTTTTAAAAGCTTTGGATGGATTTTTCTTCCCTAGGTTTTTCTAGCCACTCTTTTCCACCTCAGCTTAACTTTTGCCATCAGTAGCATCTTTAGATAACAAACGTCACTGTTTACATCGATAGGGTGAGGCATTCCCACCTTCACATCAGCCTTCAGCCTACATCTGCACGCAAGTCCCATCACCAAACACTGCCTAGCATGGGGACAGACCCAGGTCACTGGAAAGCCAATGCTATTTCTGCTACTGTGACTCTCCTACCAGCCACCAGGTTGCAGAACGACGCAGCCACAGATGCACAAAAAAAGAGGAGAATAGATCTTCTTTTAAAATTCTTTATTTATAAAAAAGTACATTTTTTTTTTTCCACAGCTGAGCCACTATTTTTTTTTTATACAAGTAAAAGGAAGGGTGATGCAACACCCTGCCCACACAAATTATAACCATGAAAATGCCCCCCTGGACCCCAAACAAACAAATTATTACAAAGGATGGAAAACAAAAACAAAAAACCAAAAAAAATCATAAAAGTCCATTACATTATTATTATTATTATTTTTATTTTTTATTTTTTACAAAAGCACTTACAACACAGATTACAAAAAGGAAAAAAAAAAACAAAACCCAACAAAAAAAAAAGGTGGGGTTGGGGTTGTTTGTCTGTAGTCTTTATTCCACAATGATCATTACAGCAAGGGGAAGAAGAAAAAGATAAAATCACTGGAGTTAAGGAATCACATTGTTTTTTTTTTTAAAAAAAAAAAGAAGGCAGAAGAAAAGAAAAACCAGATCCTCAATGGGAGCATCCCCACCAGAGCCAGGGGCTGCTGGTGGAGGATCTGACTCCACATGCCTGTTACATTCACCCCCAAGTACATCACACTGCTCCAAACTCCCCCCCCTCTCTGAGGCTTGGGTTTCCTTCCCTTGCTGGTGGACTGAACCCGCAGAATAAAGACCCAAAACCTGCAGTGCTACAGCAGGAGCAGTTGGGAACGTGGGAACCTCGCAGGGATTTTTCACCTGTCCCACTGCTCCTCCTCTTCTGGGCCTGGGACACCCCCCATTCCCAGGGTCCAACCCCCCTGAGCTCTGTGCAGCCCGCAGAGGTGACACCCACCCCTCTCCTGCACCCACCTGGGGAAGGGGGTTTTCCCCTGCGCTCTGTGAGCATCACGAGCTGAAACTCCAACAGCCTGCGTGTGTGTGCTCGTGTATGGGAAAGGAAAACAGCAGAGGAGAGCAGCAGCCCCCGTTCTAATTGCATTCCCTTCTCTAATTGCTTGAAGATCAATCTTTTGAATCCCTCTCTCTCTAACCCTCAGTGATTTCTGCTGAACAGTTGTGTTTCTTTTTTGACTCAACATCAGGAAAATGGCTCCCTTTGTCCCTTATGTCTTTGCAATCAATTTGGTGCTACCATTTCAGTTTGTTTGATTTTTTTTCATTTTTTTTTTAACTAAGAATTCTTCAGGGGTTTTTAAATATATTTTTTTTCCCCCCCCGGCTGAATGAAAATGATTTAAACAACAGGGAGGAAAAAAAGAAGCTGGTAATTAAGTAAGGGAAAATAACATCACTGGGGTGAATTGCAATGAATAATCCTAGAGATAAGCCCCAGCAGGAAAACAGCTGGGGTGTCTTTGTACATAAACTACAGGCTCGTTTTGGGTTGTGACACAGATGTGTTTGCTTCCCTGGATACACAGAGGGAAGGAGCTGGGGGCTCAGCCCAAATTCACCTGCATTTGCTCTGCTGAGATGGTGGTGAGACTCAGAGTGATGGACCACAGGGCTCAGATCCTCTTCCCTCTCCTCTACCTCCTCTGCTTTCCCATGCACCCATCTGAATCTTGAGGTACCACAAGTTTTGCCTCAAGTCGCCATCCAGGACCAGGGTTTGGGAAGGGAAAAGCACCACTGTGATACATCTCTTCACTGGCAAGAGCCCAGCAAAGGGATGTGGACAATGACCTGTTCAAACAGAGGTGAAGCAGGGATGCCACAGCAAACAGCAGCCATCTCCCAACTGGAAGCTTCTGCTCGCTCTTTGCTGGGTCCCACAGAGATGTTTTACACCTCCTTAGCACCTCTGATGGAAGGGGGGTGGAGAAGCAGGGGAGATTTCACAGCCTGAGGGTCCCTGGAAGAGAGCAGGATGCACATGGTCCTCAGTCTGGCATCTCTGCTGAGCTCACCCTCGCGTTTGAGTAGAGAGAGGTACCGCTTTCATCCTGATGCTGGTAGCAAACCTGATCTAATTACCTTCAAGGGCCCCTTCAGAGCAATTTAACCCAGAGAAGGGACTGATGCTTATTACTGGATCAAAACGGCTCTCAGATGAAACATCAATCTGTGTTTTTTTTTTTCCCCACACTTCTTTCTTCTACCTTGCTATGGATTAATGGCTAATCACTTGGCTAATTACCACCCCAAGAGTCTCGTGGCCAATTAGCTGACCTTGCAAGGGACAGCAAGAAGCAAATCACTGCACAGAGGTGGCATTTCTCTAAGGCTGTGGGGATAACTGCACCAGTGGAATGATGCTGAAGGGCCTGAGGATGAGAGGAATGCGCTCCTGAACCTTGAACTTGCAGAGTACCTCACTGCTCTGCCAGGCAACACTGTCTAAGGATCTTCCACTCCAGGCTTGCTGAAGTTCTGGATGAAAAATAATCATTTGACCCCTCTTATGAACCACTTTAAGTGGCTGAGCTCTTTCGTAGAACTGTGCTGGTGCAGTACTGGGAAGCAAAAGGTCTGATGTAGCAGAAACAGATCTGTATATAGGCTGTAGCTTGGAAATACCACATTGCTTCGCTCCCTCCTTTTCTTTCTCTGAGTTGCCCTGGTTTTTTGAGCCCCCATTCAGCTAACTACGTGTACACTGTGTGAATGGGCAATGAATAAGCCAAGGAAGCTGCATCTCAAAAAAAAAATGACACCTCTGAGTGCAAGGCTAGTAAATATCAAAGCGTATTTCTTGGGACTCCTTGTTCTTATTTCCTGCAAGCCAGACTTTAACTGAGGGACGGTGACACTGCCCTGGTCTCTCCCAGGCCCATCTGCTCTGTTTGCAAGGCTTTGTACCTGTGGTCTTTAGGACACAGCTTCACTGTGGGCAGTGCTGTGGAGTCAGTGCAATGTGCATTTGCCAGGTCGGATCAGTGGCCCCTGCCTGTGACTAATGCAGAACATGAAAGAATTGCTGCTGGACCCTGCAGATTTTCTAAAAGGTTGTTTTCTTCCCAATCCATCTCCTCGCAGCATCTATCTGTGCTGGGGGAAATTTGCTGAGGAGGATCTGTGTCACCAGTTTCCACTCTGCACTTGGTCATGGAGCACCCAGAGTTTGAGGTTGGAGACATTGTCACAGCCCTTTTTTAGAGCCTGGTTGTGAAATTCAGATGTAAAAGGTTATTCACTCGAGGCATGGACTTCTCTCTGAATCACAAACTGTGCAGGCTCTGCAGCATACCTCGTGTTACATTAAAGTGAGCTGTGGCTAAGGTACAGTGCTCAGCAATGCTGCTCTGTCCTGATCGAGATGACAGGGGTCACACTTTGGGGAATTAAAGCCCTGTCTATGCTGTTATCCCAAGGCACTGGAGGGAAGTCATTCCCTCTGCAGGTTTACAACAGCCCCTAATAATCAGCCCCTACGAGTAACCAAGAGATAGGCAGAGATGTCTCTCCTTTGCTGGGGGGTTGCTTGGTAGCAGGGTGCTCCTGGTGGCACTGGATGGAGCTGGGAAAGTTCAGCCTGAGACATCCCAAGGGAATCTCTGTCCGCCCTGCTTCGAGTGGACATAAAGCAGCCTTCCTGTGGCATTTGGCTGTTCTGCCAGAAGCCAGGAAGCAGGGAAGGCTGGCAGGAACAGCAGAAAGATTACAGCCTGACAATCGGATTTCCCACTCCCCTACACCACTAACGCAATAAGGGCAGGCTACAAACTGTGCATGGCTCAGGCTGAGCTCCACGCTGCTGGGCCAAGCACCACATGCTAAAGGAAAAGCACTGGAGGCTGCCTGGATCAGAGATCTGACCTTGACTCATCTGCGTGGGTCTGACTCTCCACCCTCCCCTGGGTAGCAGGATAACCGCTGGATGCTGTGGAACAAAACCCAGCGGGTAAGGCAGGAGGAGAATTAGTCCTGGTATTTTTAGATGTGCATGATAATACAGCTCAGAAAACTGGGGATTTCTTTTAAAACAAAAGATTTATTTGTACATCAAATTAAAAAAAAAAAAAACAGCCCAAAAAACAAACCAAAAAAAACCCCAACCCACAAGAAATAAGCCCCAACCCAGTGAATCTAATTTGGATATGGTCAGTGTCAGGCAGAGGGCCCTGAAGTCTGGAATCCCATTAATCCACAGAGAGGAGATAGCAGCAATCCAAGCCTCCCCATCACAACGCAGTGGCTCGAGGGAAGGAGGACGAGATCAATAACCCAGGCTCACTCACTGCTGCCCTCTCTACCAAGCCTTTGCTCAGAAGAGGGATGTGATATAGAACTAGTGGCAATCAATGCAGACTAAGCAATATATCTTAAGGGCTGGGGTTGCTGCTAGCAGTTAAAGCACCCCCATTGCTCTGACCCCCTCCCCAAAAACCCAGTGTAAACGCACGACAATTAAGTCTTAGTGGTATAATAAAACTTAGGGGGCCTGATCCTGTCCTGCAGCCCTCAGAGACACTGGATGGCACCTTGGGAGCTCTGCCCTGCCAGGCTCTGCAGACCAGAGCTGCAGGCAGTGAGTTTGTGGGAGAAGGGAAGCGTTATGGGTTGGTCCCCTTCCCCAGGCAATGGCAGCCAGGTGTGTGCAGGACACGCCGTGCACAACCACTGTGCCAGAGCTAACTGCTCTGTGGCTGGTACTAGTGACAACAACAGCAACAAGAACAAAAAGAGCCAGCGTTCCTCTGAGCCATCACAGGGGAAAAAATGTCAGCAATAAATACTCCTTTTCTTTCTTTTAAAAGAACACTCAGACAAAGACAGAAAATGAAAAGCCAGGAAATAATAAATTGTAGGAGGAAAATGGCAGCTCTGTTTCCCTGCCCTGCTATCAGCCCATGCACCTGGGGTTTGTTCTAGAGCCTTTTCTCCCCCCACCTCCTCATTTTCCTTTTATTGAGTCATTAAAACCTGGGAGTGAATCTCCCCAGGTGTGCAGCAGGCAATGGGAATGCTACCCAGACCCCACTGAAAAGAAAGGGATTAGGAGAAAAAAAAATAAATCAGTTCACCTGATAATGGCACCTATGTTTCCTTTGCTTTCCTGGCCTCTGTCCTTCTACGGACAGCCCACTGACCCCCTCCCAAGGTTAAAAAAAACCCCACAAAGAAGACAACATACAAACAAATTCCAGTGTTTCAGGGGTGCGGAAGTGGGAGGAGGAACCTCGGGGAGGGAAGCGGGGCTGAAGGGCACTCTGAGACATGAAGACACAAACAGAGTGTAATATACAGGCTGGGCAACAGTCGTTAAAGCAAATAGTAACACCTAAGCCACCGACCAAGTACAAACACCACAGAAGGGGACAAAAGTCATCAAGAGAAATTAAAAAGCAAAAACCAAAAACCGAGAAAAAAATAATTACCCAACCTCCCACCTCCCGTACGCCCCCTCCCCAAAATGATCCGTAAGCAAAGCTGCCCTCCCTCCCCCCTGGAAGCGTCCAAAGTCTCTGCCGAGCACCCGGGGCGAGCGCGCTGCGGGCGTGAGCGTGCGTGCAGTGAGTGTGCAACGCTCGGGCTGCGCTGGGCAGGGCTGCGGGGGGAGCGGGAGGGCATCGCACGCGCGTGTGTGTGTGTGTGAGTGTGTGTGTGTGTGTGTGTGTAGCAGTGGGGTGCCTACACGTACCACTCCTTTTTGGAAATAAAAGATCCGTCGTTCTGCGACACCATGTTCTCCGCCATGTCCAGCTGCTCGGGGTCGTACTGGAAGCCGAGTGTCCTTTCGTCGTAAGGTTCGGGGTGCGCCTCCCCCTCGTCTACCGTGAAGTAAGGCCGCTTGGCATCCTCCTCGTACTTGTTGGGGCCACCCATCTTGCGCTCGCCACCTCCTCCATCCTCATCCTCGTCTTCGTAGGTGCTGCCGCCCAGCGGGCCCGGCTTCTTCTCGTCATCCGAGTCGTCGGGGTACTGGAGGTTCTGGGCCATGGGGGGGTGGTGCTGCGGGATGCCAGCCTTGCTGTAGCCATTGCCGTACACGTGCTTCTTTGTGCTGTAGTCACCCTTGAAGGTGTGACGCCGGCGCCGGAGTACCACAAAGAGCACCACGGCCACCACCAGGACCAGCGAGACGCCTCCCACTATGCCCCCAATCACCGGTGTGGGGATGTTCGGCTGCACCATGGATTTGCGATCATCGATTGGAGACGGGGTGTAGGGAAATTCTGGGTAGGAAAAGACAGATGGAAGGGGGAACAGTGTCAAACCATGCGGAAACGCGCCCTCCCTCCACGCTCTCATTGCCATTTTTGGGGGGTGAGGGGGTGGGAAGATGAGGGTAAGGAACAGGGAAGGGAAAAAGTAGGGAAAGGGGAAGAGGGTGCATCCTCACGGGGTCAGCGCGTGGGAGCTCTGCCTTAGCAAGGGGGACGCAGCGTGCCGTGCCAAGCTTCATGCAGGAGCCCAGGAGGCTGGAAGCAGTGTTTCTCTCCCCACCCCACCTGGTTCCTCCAGATGTGCTCAGATCCCACAAGCCCAGTGCTTTGAGTCCAGACGCTTTCCGTTTTTACTGGGTGACATTTCAGGTCCAGTTTACCAGAGCACAGTGACAGTCCCAAACCCCATCCACTGGTGGGCACGAGCTGCCACGACTGCTCCCGGAGATGCCACGCCAGCTTTGCATCGCCCTCCTCAGCATCCCAGCCTGGCTCGACCCCAGCCAGCCTGTGCCAGGCCAGGAGGCAGCAGCACCTTGTGATGTCCCTTCCAGCCACGCCACGAGTGACCCGCAGCTGCACAGCGCTGCTCAGGGTCACCGCTGCCTCCTGGACCCACTTGCTGACCCGGCTGTGCTCTGCAGCACACACACACAGACCTCCCACTGTTTCTTTTTCCTTCTGCCACCACTCATGCTAATCTTGTTCTTACAGTTACCCTGACCTATTTTAAAAAAAAAAAATTAAATACAAGAGAAAAAGAAAAGAGATGAGAAAGAAGCTCTCTTCTCTTTCATGCACTTCAACACGTCCACTTTGGCACAGATAAAGTTTGATCCAGGACTTAAATCAACCTTCCTAACACTCCCTGGGCACAGTCACAGCCCCTGGCCAAACCCAGCTTGCACACCCCCCCCGTCCATGAGGCACTGAGCACCACAGGGCTGTCTCAGCCCTTCACCTGCCTCTGATTTAGGCAGCAGGTTAATGCCCCCTGGCAGCCTCACCCTCACACACCATGCTCAGACCCCTCACACACCATGCTCAGACCCCTCACACTGCTTTTTCCACCCCCAAGGCTCAGCTGCAAGCCCTTATTGCTGCTCTGGAGCCTCCACCTTTTCCCCTGGCAGCCAAGGAGAGGTGCAGAGCGAGCAGCTATCTCAGCACGCCCTCCCAGCAGAGCGACTCAGGTCGAGGTGATGGGGAAGGAGGCAACAAGTTCAAACGGGATATGAGGCAGAGTCTGCTTTCTGCCCCCTCTTCACTTGCCTATGGCACTGCCTGCTGCTGGCTGCCACCTCTCTGTACCAGGGCAGGAAGCCTTGAAGCAGGAGCTGGGCAGGGAGGGGGTTTCCCTGCAGCCCAGCTTAGCCCAGCGAGAGGGGAGAAAAGAGTTCCTGAAACAGCTGCAGATTTTGGCCAAGGGCACTGAATCTGAGCGATTGTTGGCCTGATCCTCGCGGCATAAACATTGTGCTTGTGCCTGAGAGCTGTTTCGTTCCTGCCCTTCCCCAGACATCAGCCCAACAGCAGCATGTTGGTTCCTGCAGTGCTGCCTTGCCTCGAGGAAAGCCTCATGAGCCCCAAACCACGCAGGGAGCAGCACAGTGGGCAGAAGGGGCTGGGGACAGGCAGATGGAGGGGCTCCCTGCTGCAGCCAGAATGAGGAGCAAGATGCTGGTGCAGGCAGGAGCCAGCATCCCTTTCCAAAGCAAGAGTGAGGGCATGTATTTCAGCACAGGGAGCTGGGGTTGGGCTCTGGAAAGCCAAAACCACACGCTGCATCAACAGAAGGCTTGTCATAGCCAGCTGGTTAATGCAAAACCTCTCTGCAGAGACAGCGGGAAATGTCACGTCCATCCCCTGGTAGTCCTGGCTGCTGAGGGCTCAGCTTCAACCACACAATCTCTTCCTACCCCTCCCCATGCCACCTCCCCAGGCCTGTTCCTTGTCATCACAGCCTCTGCAACCCCATGGTGCCCAGTTCCCAAAACTCTGCACAGAGCAGGGGTCTGCCTGGGGCTTAAGTGGGTGCAGGGAAAGACCAGCAAAGCTGGCTCAGGTCCCAGAGGCTCCATCTTTTCTTTTCCCCCACCCCACAGCTCCGATCCGAAGGCTGACTTTGTGCATGGGAGTGTGGGTTGGAAAGCCCCAGACATGGTGGGCACGCTGGGTGCAAGGTCCCTAAAGCCACACTGATCCCCTCTGCCTCCCAGCTCTGGAAAACACATCTGAGAGGAGAAGCCTGTGCACAATTTCCGAAGGAGCCTGGCCCAGTTTTCTATTAAAAGCCTCATTAACAGCCCAGGTTGGACACATGAAGAGAGAGGGGGAATGTTTTTTCTACCTTTCTCATATATATATTTACATTTTTCCTGTCCTTTGTGCTGCCCACCCCTGAGATGGCACTCGCCTACATGCCACCCTCCTGCCACTGCCAGTGCCGTGGACACGCACACCAACACGCCGCTGTGTTGGCTTTCACACGTTCTTCAGGGGAGGAACTATTTTCTGCTCCCATCCCATCCCCGTCCTCCTCGCAGTGGCCCAGTTCCCATGCCAGAGAAAACAAAACCAAACTGTGGGAAGAGAAGGAGAAGAAAGACGGGAAGATCGTCGAGCCAGCAGCCGAAATCACCCCCTCCCTACCCACATAGTTTCCTCCCTTCCCTCGTCCCCCCACCCCACTCCCCCAGAGCTCAGAAAAGGGGATGTGGAGGGAGCAGGCTAAGCCCTGCAGGAGGGGGACGGGGGAGAAAGGAGCAGCGTGCCACCCTGCACCCAGCCTGGCTGTCCCCACAGCTGTCCCCCCTTCGTTCCTGCCCCAGCCCTGGCACACCTGAACCCTCCTGGTGGTTTAAGGAACGACTGGGGACAGGTCTGCTCCTCAGTGGGTGTTGCTCCGCATGCATCCACTGCTGTCAGCCCCACAAAGAGGGATTTACCCCTCTGCCCACCGAGTTCCGTGCCTGGGGTGCAAAAGAGACCCAAACTGCAGCCTAGGGAGAGAGGGGGAAGTGTGGGAAAAGGATCCCCTTTTTTGTGTGTTCGAGGGGTGCGTGAAATCTCTGGAAACTGGTGAGATGCCCGCGAGGTGCTGGGGGGGCCCCATGTGAAAAATCCATTAGGGAGAGTCTGGAGAGAATTAAAGCCGCTGTGAAAAGCAGACTGGAGAAACAGGAGACAGCAGAGTGGAGGGAGGGGGAACAAGCTAGGCTTTAATGCCAGCATAAAAAGCCTCCCTCCCTTCTGCTACCCCTCAGCCCTCATAAAAAGAGGGAGTGCTGTATGAATAGGAATTAAAGCAGCAACATTATCTGCCCGCTGCCCAGCTCCGCCAGCTGCTGCATTCAGCCCAGCTTCCTGTCCCCGTGCCAGGAGCCGGACCTCTGGGGCAGCAGCTGGGAGCACAGGGAGATGGGGGGACACCCTGGGCACCCGGCCGAGCCCACCGGGGTTCTCTTTGATCCCCCCATGCAAGGCAGAGGGCTCGAGCATCTCCCTGCCCAGGCTCCTGCCTTCTCCCTGCAGCACCCAGGGGTACAGCAGTGCTGCCACTGGAGAGACAAACCAGGCCTTCCCCACCACAAAGAATGGCTTCAAAAATATACATTTTAAAAATCACATCTTCCTTCTAATGCCTAGTTTCCAACAAGAATGAAATGTATGCAAATCATCCTGCCTGTCCATCAATCCCTTACCTAATGGTTTTGGAACCTGCTGGACCATTTCAGTGGTATCTGACGGAAGAAGAAGGAGCCAAAATGAACCCTATCATAAAGCTCTTGGAGTGGGATCCCCAGCAGAGGTGGGAGCTAAACCTCATTAGACATCAGAGGAGCCACAGGGACAAGAGGCTGCTCTCAGGGGCAGGAAGGGCCCAGATCAGAAAAAGGAACTCTTCTATGATATGCAGGAAACGAGCTTTCAAAAGCCCTTCTTGCTCATCACACTGCTTAGATATTTTAAAAGATACTGCTTTCTGTGGACACATCTTTTTGCTTGAAGTCACATTTCCATCCTTTTCCCTTCCATCATCAGGGCCATGGAAAAACCCAGCACCAGCCGAAATCCTGACTGCAGCCATGGGCATTGAGGAAAATGTCAAGCTCCATGAGACATTACCTTCTGGACATATGTCAGCCCAAGCTGCTCCTTGCACGGAGCTCCTCCAGAGGAAGGTCCTGGATCTCCTTCTGCCTTGCAAAATCAAACACCTGCTGCAGTGGGAAGCAGGGGGGACTTTGGCTGCCTCTAGCCAGGGCGAGCAGCAGGAACCTTAAAAGTCAACGTGCTCATGAAGCTCCCCGGTTCCCAGATGGCCTCAGCAAATGCAGTGGTGATCACACAGGGGTTTTTTTACAAGACAGATTGCTGATGGCAAACTTTCTCTGCCAGTACAGTCCACGCCAAGTTACCCCAGGACTTTGACCTGCTGTGTACGTGAGTGGAGATAGGGAGATGCCTCTGGACCTGCCTCAGCACGGAGAGGGCTGCACTTTGGGAAGCCCACAGCACTGCTGGCCTTCTGTGCTCACATCAGCCCTTGCACCTACACGTGCCCATCTCCAGCTTCAAGGGATCCTGCCTTTCCTCTGCCCACCAGGGATTTCTGCTCTCCTCGTGCAGAGCGAGGCCAGGGGGAGAGGAGGTGGTGGGAGCAGAAAAACCTCTGGCAACTCCTCCAGCAGTTCAGCAGCTGCCACTGGCATTTCAGAGTGTGACGGCTTTTAGGACAGATGCCAAACGTGTCTTAGGTTTTAATCTCTCTGTCAGGTCACCTATCGCCTGTCAATCAAGCACAGATGCCATCAGACGGGATGCAGCAGATACTCCCACCCGCCCCCCGGATGATTAGCACCACACAGACCCCCCAGGCTTGCTCCTCTTAGTCCCCAGCCTGATGTCCTGCCACCTAAAGAGCCACCAGCCTTGCCCTGGCCTGTGGCAGGGCTGTGGGTGCAGCTGCTCTGCGCTGGGGATTTAATGCTGCCCAGAAAGGGCTTTCTCTTCTGCTCTGAGCCCACAGCAAAGCCCTGCTGCTGCCTGGCAGAGGGCTACAGCAAGCCCCATGGGCTGTTTGCAGTGACCTTGCTGGGACGAGATCGCTGCTGGTGTGTAAATAACTCCTTGCTGCAAGCCAAGCAAAGGCAGGGGGCATCAGCCCCTGCCAGCCTCGCCTCCCCCCTCGCAGCCTGTCACACATCCAGGGCCAGGGCTGCAAGGCTGGCACAGCACGGAGCGACCTGTCCTCACAGCCCTCCCCAGGACACCTGCACATCCTGGAGGTCTGTGGGGTGCAGAGGTGGGCAGACACCAAACAAGCAAGCGGGGGAGCCTGCAGTGTCCTGGAGGGAAAGAGCCTCTCCTGGCCTTGGGAAACAGTGGGAGCCCTGCAAGCAGAGAGGCTGATAGTGGTCACTGTCTGAGCACAGGCTCTGCTCTTCCTGCTCCCCCACCTGCAGCACTGTGGTTCTCCTTTGGTTTTCATGTTTGCCTGGTGCTTGAAGGCCCGTGGAGAGCAAGACACGTTTTAACAACATCTTTCTCCTTGTGCTTCCTCTGGCTGAAGCCAGCACACAAGTGCACGAATGTCCCCCCTCACACACAAATGTGTATGTACAGACATGCACAAGGGTCAGGGTATGTATATGCACTGCTGCACACAAGCCCATACAGCCAAGCACATCTTCATAAACACATGCACATTCACATATGCCAACACACTGATGCAACACACTGATGCCCACATGACTGTGCAGCAGGGCATCCCTGAGCAGGCACACAGGTCTGGGAGCCCCATTTGTCTGCCAGGATGCAGGCTGGGGTCACACATACGTGTGTGAGTACACGACCACCTCTCTGGGCAGCACCACCACACCCGTGTGCAGGCACCCAGGCAGTCTATAACCACAGCCTTTTATTATGTCACCCAACCGCCTGTAATAAATAGTCCCATGTCACCCTACATGGCTTGGCTGCGACTGACAAAGGTCCTGCAAGGCAGGAGAAGCTATTATAGGAATAGATTGCAGGAATAAAATATTAAATTTCTACTTATCAATCTCTTTAATGCGCCATAACTCCAACAGAAGTGTTCAGCCTTCTCCCCCTGAACAAATCGTCCTCCCCAGGAGGGGGCTGAACGAGCCCTGCACTCCTCCTTGCTGGGGCTGGGAGGAAGGATGCTGGGTGGGCAGGAGGGGGCAGGTCTGTACCCAGGTTGATGGGAGGGGGAAAACCACTGCAGGGTTTTCTCTGCATCAGCCTTCTGTTTTTTTTTTTTTCTTCCCTCCCAAGGCTGGCTGCTCACTAGATTGAACTCCATTTATTGCATGCAGCTCTTGAAAGAGGTTTCGTGGTCCACTGACAATCCCTAAATTGCCTGCAAGACCCAAACAAATGTACCTGTAATAGCTGAGCGAGGACGGCTGAGCCCTCCCCAGCACCGGCCTAATCGGTCCTTAGGGAGAGCTGGATAAACATATTCAGATCCTATGAATTATTAAAAGCGTTTTTTTAATGTGGTGGAGCCCTGGCCTAACGGGTTGGCTGCTAATCCCTCCGAGCAGGGCGGCTGCTGGTGTGGCCCTTCTTCCTTCTCATGTAACCTCAACCCCACAATTCGGATCTGTGGGAATAAATCGAGATTACAGGCAGGCAGACATCAGCTCAAAGTCATTCCCCAGAAATCCTGCCAGTCCTCGCTTCCCTGGCCAGCACCGCGCTGATCGAGGAGAACGATGCTCTGCCAGCCCCCTGAAAAACTGCCAGGAAGGGAGGCACTGGAACCCACAGACCCCTGTCCCTAGGGGAGCCTGTGCCCACGCAGGCGAGTCGGCTGCTGCTGTGGTGCTGAGCCAGATAAAACACTGGCAGGTGGCAGCAGGAAATTCAAAGAGGGCTGTGTCTGGTGTTTGGGGACGTGTGTCCTGACAGCACAAGGGACACGGGGTGGTTGGACAGACAGAACAGCAGGAGATGGACATCCAGGCTATGGAGAAACGGAAAATGAGGAGAGACGGCTCCGTTCAAAGTGGTTTGCAACACCTATCCCACCTCCTTCTCTGGGCACTGAGCTTGGAGGCTTCCTCCCTCCAACTGCTGGTTCAAATGTGACCCAAGGTGCTGGTTACCACGTGGGATGGTTTTTTATTGCCAATGGGAAGCCAGTCTGCTCAGTTTGTACCAGGCAGATGCCTGCGCTGTCCCAGAAACACAGAGCCTTTGGTGGCAACCCCCATGAAAAGGCCACTGGCTGAATGGATTTTGGCCATGAGGGTCCCCTGGCTTCGGGAGGTTGGGTAGGGCGAGGGCTGAGTCGCCTCTGTCCTGAACAAAGAGCTTTGTTATTCTGATGCCTTTCACTGGCAAATGGAAAAATCCCCCAGAGAAAAGTGCACACCAGGAAGAACTCAGCAGGCAAGGATCCAGGACAGGAGGTGTGAATTAAAGGCCTGCTACAGTGATAATGATCATAAATAAATACTTGGTAATTAGCATCTAATTAGCACATCCCCTCCATTGACCTCCAAGCACTTGGCTAGAGGAAGATTAGCCTGGTTTTCCCATCACACAGGAGAGGGGAACTGAGGTGCCACACACAGTGTTATTGCTAATTTCAGGAGGTCACCTGCCTGGGCCTCATCTTTCTGCTTGCTCAGCACTTACCACTGTGGAGAGCAGGTGGAGGGGGCTGGAGCTCGGCCCCTCTGAGAAGCTGATGTCATCACTCTGGGGTTACACAGCTCTTCAAGGACTGGGGTGGCTCAAGTGGCAAAGTGTTCTGATTCACCTCAGGCTGGACAGCAGGAAGGACTAACAGCCTTGGGCACCTGTCCTGCATTCCCCATGCCTTGGGGAGCCCCCAGGGTGCCTCTCTGCCCATCCTGCTCAGAGGCACCAGTGCTGCCCATGCCATTTGCAGGATGCAGGCAACCGGCTGCTCTCCAGTCACAGCCCCATTGCTCTCCCCAGGGAGAGCAGGTCTGCAGCTACAACACCCCACGGTCCCTGCTTCCAGCCCGGCTGGAAAAGTGGCCATGTGCCATGGTTCATGGTGCCTGCCCACCTGGCAACGGTCCCAAGCTGGGCTGCCTATGTTATTTCTTCTGTTTAACCTATTTCTTGACATCATTTTCTCTCCCTGACACTACCCAAGCATATCCACATGTCTTTTTCCTAGCCACCTACACTGATTTGCAAGAGATCAAATTCCTTCTGTCCCATGTGACACCACAGAGCATCACTTCCCATTGTCTGCATCCTGTGATGTTAGTCCTTTCTGGAGTCCAGGCAAAGCTCCTTAGGTGCTCACAGCCTCTTGGTAATCTGTGGCAGCCAGGTGAGCAAGTGCACAGACCAACATGGCATTGGAAGGAGCACAAACAAAACATCATGAGAACTGCCTAACATCAGAAACACCAAACATCATCCTGAACAAACAACTCATCCATCTCATCCTTTACTGCCTCGGTGGCAGTCTCTATCCTCGTCCTACTCCTTCTTCCACCTTCTAAACAAATATCTCCCTGACATGTGTTTGCTTTTAACATGTCCAATGATCTCTCTGAATCCAAAGCAGAAGATAAGGGGGAAACAAACTGAATGGATCTCGGTGTAAGAAGGAAAAGACAACAAGAGGAAAGGAGAAAGAAATCCAAGCCAAACCAGCGCAAAACCAGTGGAAAGCAAAGACCTTCACCGCTCCCTTTGCATCATGAAACTCCCCACCCCTAAGAGGAGAGAGTGGTGATGAAGACACACGTTAAGGAGGTGAAACTGACTGGCAGTTGTCAGCTCATACTCTTCTCTTCCCGCCTCCTTTTCCTCTTCTGCCTTTCAAAGCACACCAAGTGTTTTCCTACCTGTGACATTGACTTCCACCAAGCCCGACCGTGTACCGATGGCGTTGGAGGCCTCACAGATGTAGGTGCCAGCCATGCTGTAGGTGACAGGTCCTTTAAAGTAGATGGTGTTGTTCTGGATTTCCACGCTCCCTGGCAGAGTCCCGTTTGGCCTAGGGGAAACAGAGATCATGGTTGACCCCAGAGATGACATTCATTAGGGTCAAGCAGTGTCAAGGGATGCAGAGCACTTTCAGTCTGTGCTCTCCTCGATCCAGAAAACAGACTCAGAGCCTTAAAGCAGTTCATTTTCCAGCATAATCCCCAAGTAGGTACAAGCTTAGGGTAAAATGGTCAATCTTTTGCTTTAGGTGGCTCACCTCTAGCAGGCTCGCGTTCAGAGTGTGCCTCCATCCCTGACTTTCCATTTGATGGAAACCACAGGAATGGGACACCAACCTGACCCAGCTTTAATCCAATTTCCTGCCCGTGTAACTCTCCTGGGCAGCTGATCAGCCAGTGTTAATTGCAACTCAAGCTCAAGGCAAGCAGTGCTGATTTAGAGCCCTGCCACCTATGACCTGCCTGTGTCAGAATAGTCAGGTAACTGAAACTGGAATAATGCAAAACTAAGTGTAGTGATACACAGAATAAATGAACAAAGGCAGATTAAAAATGTTTAAAACCCCCTATGTGTTAGGAAAAGACATACATGACCTGGTTATTCTTAATTACTGAAGCAAAGTAAAGTAATTACTTCTCCTAGGCAATTAAAAATTACTCAAGTAATTCTTTCCCCTCCTTCTAACAAAAATGTACGCATATTGTCAGCAATTTGTAAGAAACAAGAGGGAATAATGGGGGTATAATTAGGTTTGTAAAGTAGTATAGCAAACACACTGGTCCTTCCCAGCTACATCAAGCCAATGATCCCAAAGCTGATGGAAGAATAGAACAGTCTAACGTTGGTCCTCTGCCTATGGGTGAATTAGGGCTCTGAATCTACAGAGACAAGGGCACATCTCAAAACTGTGCTGTGGGATGCTAAAGGAGGCTACTGCTTCATCTAAAAGCTCCCCTAACTGTTGCTCATCACCATCCAAATAAGAGGAGAGGAAAGCATGGCTGGTTTTTACACTCCAGGCAGGAGCAAAACATCACTGGTGGTAATTGCTTCCTGACCACCAGGAAGGGGAAGCAGCACATGGATAAACCAAAGATGCTGGTGGCTATTTCTCTGGCTGCCCAGGCAAAGGAATGAGGAATTGGTTTGATATTGGCCCCAATTCCCCTTCTCAGCTGGGGTGGGGACACTGGGTGATGGAGCTACTGCTACAGTTCAGCCCCAGATACAGGCTAAATGTAGACAAGGGGGATGGCCAGGGACCTTACTCCCATTCCTTACCTCCCTACACACAGACACTCTGCATGCCTAGGTGGTTGGCTGCAGTACAGTTATTTATCAGGCTTTTATCTCATCTGCTTGGTCTACCTCTTCCTCCCAGGGCACTGCTCACAGGGAGCCTGGGGCCAAGAGTGGAAGAGCAGGAGTCTGGGCTGAAAAAGCCAAGGGGCAACTCTGTGCCCCAGCTTTTTTTTCCTCCTCCCTTTCCTCCTCTGTTCCCCCAGTCTCACCTGATCTCTCTCTCTCTCTATTTTCTTATTCTTCTGCCTCCATTCTCCTTACCATAGCTGCACTCTATCTTTCCTTTCCATTCTCTCTCAGGTCAATAATCCTATACTCAGTCCTAACTGACCAGCCAAGTGTGCAAAAAGGGAGAGGCTTGGGAATCAGAGTGTAGCACTATCAGACTTAGAAACCCATACTCTTTAATTCTGTGCTGCTTCTCTCTCCATTTTTCTCCCCCCAGTTTCTTCTCAGAGCAAAGTATTGATGCTCCCAGCCTCTTAGCTGTAAGTCAAGAAACCCTTGCAGGCTAAAGATAAACAAATGGACATACACAGAGCTCACAAAGAATCCATAGGAAAACAACTCTTCCCAGTGTTAAAAAAAACAACAATCCTCAATCACAGAAGCACATAGGGACCAACTCAATGCCTGGCTCAAAGATGTGGTATTCCCAAGAATTGTTTCTGAGTTTAGTACTAGTGTAGTGTGCAAACCAGGTGTGCAAATGACATGTCATGTTCAGACTCAGTCATGCAGCACCATGCTCAGCCCTGACATCTGCATCCCCAGCTGTGTTTGAGCCTAGTTGGTAACTACCTCTCTTTCCTGCCCTGGGCTACAGCAACATCACCTGGCTGAGATGTTTAGCACGTGGTTACCCTGTGCTTCAGCTCTCAGCCTGCCTTCACCATCACTATCACAGCAGGAGCAGGCTGCCCCAACAGAGATCAGGGGCTGCTTGTGCTGCTGGTGTGTCTGTACACAGCGACAGAGCTCCTGCCACAGAGAGCTTGATGCCCAGGAGCTCAGCAAGCACTCAGCCTCCAGCCCCACGCATGAGCAATAGCAGAACAGAGGGATGAAATGACTTGCCCAAAAGCAGAGAGAAAACCTGTCTCCTCTCCCCAGCTCCATCTCACAAGGCTTGCTTCAGCTCACTCTGCCAGCCCTGCTACACAGGGACAGCCTAAACTGGCATCTCTTCTGCCTTGGGTGCCACACAGGGCATCTTTGCCTGTAACACTTCCCTGGCAATGTCGTGAGGAAGCCAGGCTGCCCCCTCGGAGTTTAAGTTGAACTGGCAGAACCAACAGGGGGAGAGAGCTGGGGATGGGAACTAGAAAAAAAGACAAGAAAAACAATCCTCTTCAGACTTCCACTGTGAACAGTTTGATCTGGGAAGCGAAATGAGAGAGAATATGCAAAGCCACTTTGAGAGCCTCTTTCCTGATGACAAATGCCAGCTGAAAGGAAGAAAGGATGCATTTGATCTTTCTTTTTTAAAGCTACATGAGTGCTTCTAGAAAAGAGAGGGAGAGAGAACCACCTCAGTTTGCATCAATTCCCATCTGACGCCCCAGACATCCCTCGCTCACTTCTCAGTCCTTTTAGTGTGTTCAGCCAAAAGCTGAAACCCTGGAGGACAAGGAATTGCTTCTGTTTAATGTCAGTTGCATGGGGATGAGTACTCCGAAGGGGAGCTCCTGCTTTACAGCTGGGGTTGACTCCAGGGAAAGGTTTTTTCACATGCAGATGAATTTTGTGCTATTTGTGCCACTTCAGGGAAGGGAAATTCTGGGTTCTTTTCCAGCTCTGCTACTGAAGCATTTAGTGGTGCTGGGCAAATTATTCACCTTGTTATATCATAGCCTTGGTTGGAAGAGACCTCCAAGATCAAGTCCACCCAAAAGAAGTCCCCTAGTTGCTTCAAACCCTGCACAGCCCACCTCAAAAGCACAGGCTGCCTTCTAGACAGGGCTGGCAGGGCAACAAGCTTGGCTTTGGATCTGACAAGCTCAGCTTCAGAGGACAGCCAGCACAGGAGGGAGTGAGCCAGAAAGGCCAAGGCTGAAGACAGCAGCTTCCCTGGTTTGCAGGGACTCCTTGGCCCTGTTTGAAGATCACATGTGCTGTTGAGAGCAGAAGCATTGTAGGCACTTACAGCTTCCATTCATAGGTGTGAGCTGGGGGGTTGGCATCAGATTTGCAGATCAGCTTCACATCCTTCCGGTTGAGAAACCAGTTGCCATCGAAGCCCTCAATAGTGACTTCTGGCTCATCTGCAGGGGGATGAAAAAGACAGAAAAGCAGGATGGAAAAGGATAGAAAAGAGTGATGGAGAACGAAGGGGGAGAAGATGAAATAGGAAGAGGGGACAGGGATGGGAGAACAAGAGAGATTGCAAGGTAGGAAAGAAGACAGGACAAGGAATGTGAGAGAGGATGAATGAGGGGGAGAGAGAAGAGGAGGAACAAAGGGACATGAGAGGCAGAGAGAAAGAAGGTGTGAGAAACAGAAAGCATACGATTATTCCAAGGGATCACTTCAGTTTTCACCCTCCAGAAAAAGAGAGCAGCCTCCTCCTCCAGCCCCTCCACCAGCCCAACATCTTCCCTTCACAAAAACCCTTTTGTTTTTGCCAGACTTTATCACCCGCCCCAGGGACTGACCATGGAGCACTGCTCCCCAGCCCTGCCCATGCTCACTCACACTGCACGTTGAGGGTCATGCTGTCGGTGAAGCGGTCCAGCTGGTAGTTGACCACGCACATGAGCTTCTGCCGGTGGGCTTCCCGGCTCGGCACCAGCCGGTACCGGCTGATCACCGTGATGGTGCCATTGCTGTTCTGGATCTCCTGGAACTCCGCTTCCCCTTTGAGTTTGGTGTCCCAGGTGACAGTGCTGGGGGGTTTCCCATTAGAGGAGGTGCAGGTCGCTACCAAGATCTTTTCTGTCCTGCCAGACTTAGCGATGAGCGGCCGGTTGGTGCCCTCCATCCAATTTGTGGGCTTGGCTGCGAGGAATTGCAAAATGGAGGAAGAGGAGAAGAAAAGGGTACAAAAGGATGGTTAGAAAAGCAATGCTACCTTCTCTATTACAACCCAAGAGATACCTAGCACCACTGAGCCTGTGACAGACCTTGTGAAATTGGAGAGCAAATGAATCTTGTAGACCTCAGATGAGGTCTATTCACTCACAACTCTAAGCTCCATAGACAAGCTCTACTTGTGCTTAGGATCTCTCTGTTCACTTGACAGCCACCAGCTCATTAAAACTCACCACTCCCTTAGGGAACAGGTCACTGTTATTGTACCTGCATTAAGAGATAGGGGAACTGAGGCCTGGAAAGAGGAAGAGGTGTGTTCCTGAGAGAGCTCAGTGAACAACCTACCCTGAGTTCCCTGCCTTCACCTCTTCACAGTCAACTTGAAAGATTTACACCCAAGATTCACCTTTGCCCTGAGCTCCCAGGACATGAGTCTCAGGTTCCTCCACATCTGTTTAATTACAGGCACTACAAAGCTTTCCAGTATCTTACCCAGCACAGTGAGGTTCAGTTGACTTTCCCGGTTGCCCGTTGGGAAGGTAGTGAACTCACAGATGTAAACTCCCTCATCCTCCAGCTCTAGCCGAGAGAGCTGAATGGTGCCATCTTTGAAGGAAGGGTTCCGGAAAGTCACTCGCTCATTGTAGGGAGAGAGGATGGAAACCCCCATGGCAGGGTTGTAAATGGCCACATTCTGTTTGGAGCCGTTCGTGGCTTTCTGCCACGTGACCTGCGTGATCTTCACATTGGGGAGCGGACTGGTGAAGCTGCAGTGCAGGACCACGTCTGTTCCAATAAACCCCGAGACTGTGTTATTGACTACGACAATCTGAGCTTGCAGCCCTACAAGAAAATGGAAAGACATGAATATACATGTAATTCTCAGTCAGAGAAAAAGAATGATTCTTTGACATCTGGCCCATGAACTCCTCTATTTATTCCATTTGCCACTTCTTCACATGGCTGATACAAGAACAGTCTATGACTACAGGCACTCAGTACCTGCTGCAACTACCTGCATCCACCTGTAGCTCCTGCAGCTTCATTCCTGTTCATAAACACCTTCCCTCCCACAACTGGTGCTCACACTTCACTGTGATCAGCCCTAATGCTCTGCAGCCAGCCTAGGGCTAATGATCACCAAAAGGCACAAGGCTGGATCAATAACACTTTCCTTCCTTTTGTCTTCAGCTTTGGGTGACACATAAATCAGTTATTGTGAATATGCAGAGCATGCTTATCTGGAGGCATATGAAGGCACAGATATTTATCAGCATAGCAGATCCTAACATAAGCTAACACACACTCAGACCTCCATTTAATCCTGTTGAAAATGCATCAGTAATTAAATGAGCTGCAAAGACTCAGCCCCAATTTCAGAGTAGCAACAGCTCCCATATAAGAATAGATTTATGGCAGTACCTATACACCTCTCACGACCTCCCTGCATGATCTAGATTGTTTCTGTGGCCTTTTTTTAACCCCCAGAAGTGGCTGCATTTAGGAACCTTCCATCTTGATTCTACGGAGTAAAGATGAAAGGTGCTTGGGAAAAGTGGTGGCTGGTGCTCATGACTGCTATTGTGTCTCAGTTGATTCCTCTCCTGACAGCTGTAGAAAAACATCTCCCACCAAACTGACCCTGAAATTCATCTTTGGCTGCCACTGTGTCTAATCTATATGTTTAGAGATAATGCTCTGGTAATTATACAGCCAGTATTTATATGATAAGTACAATAGAGAAGCAAGGTGGTGAGAACAAGAAAAGCGGGTTTTGCTCACTGCTTCTGGCAGAATCTGAAATTGGATGTATTCTGGGAGACTGAGAGTAAAGGGAAGAAAGTGGTAATAAAAAAAGAAAGGTGTACAAAGAGTGAGGAACATGAAAGGGTAATGAGAGAGAAAGGGGCTGGGGAAAGAAAAAAATGCATAGCAAGAGAAACAGGACAGCATCTTCTGTGGGGACAGAGCATTTCTGAAATGTCACCCCTCCCCTGTCCTTCCAGGGGACTAACGGCTCCCTGGGCAAGGCCAAAGTGAACTCCTCAGTCCCAGTGCCCCCAGACCCCTGGCAGACATGCACTGGGACTTCTACACATGGCCACGAGCAGGAATGGTCTCCTTCCTGCAGCAACACACACACGTGCGCCTGCTCAAATGCCACCTATGCCATTCCCTCAGCAAGCTGCCCTGTTCCCCCTCACTCGACGCCTGCTGTACTCAGCCCGATCCCAACCCTGGTATCCCATCCAAGGCTTTGCTTTTTCCCCTTCTCCTTCCCTCCACACCAAGCCTGTGACCCTGAGGACAAGCCTCAACAGCCCAGCCTGGCCATGAGACGCCATCCGCTGACCACAGTCATCAGCAATTAAGACCGAAACTCGGTCTCCAGAGCTTTGTGTGAACTTGCCCCCTTCCCTTAGCCAAGGGCTGGTCTGCCCCACACCCTAGCATCGTGGCTGGCTGCTGAGGAATGTTTTTCAGCGCTGCTTACAGCCACAGCAAAGCACTGGTGCCCTCATGTGCCTGCATGCATGAAGCCATGAGTCCGTGGAGGCTGTCAGCTGAGCTGGCAGGGCTGCACATTCCCCCTCCAGGCCATTTTTGCCATGTCCCTCTGGAAAGCAGAGGGAAAGGATGCTCCTGCTCTGTGAAAGTCACAGCTGCACCGTGTTTCTCCACGCCAACCAGAGGCACTGGCCGGCTGGACGAGGATGTCCTGGTAGCGAGACGTGGTGAAACGCTTTCCTGACACCAGTTTGGCCTGTGCCCTGTGGGACCTCGTGGCACACAGGAGCCTTGCTGACGAAATAAGGGAACCAGGGAAAAGCAGGGCTGGGTTTAGATTGCACCGTGCTGGGATTTGAGGAGAGAATGGGTGATGGGGAGAGGGGAGATGCCTCCAACGTGCTTTGCAGCATATGCTGCTCCTTCTGCCCTGGAGGTGAGAGAGCCTCTTGCAGAACTGCACACACCTGCAGAGGTGAGCAGCACCTTTGCCAAGCAGGCTGGCTCTGAAGTCTTTGGAGCCTCGCAAAGCGTGTGGGAGCTTGCCGGAGAGCAAAAGCAATCACGTAGCAAAGGCCCTGGGAACAACCCGCCGCCCATCGCAGGGCTGCCTGGCTGTAGGTGTGCTCAGCACTCCCTCCTTCTCCCGAGGCTGGAGGAGAATGGATTCATCAGCTCGGTCCCCACCTCTTTCATGAAGGGCCCATGGCCCCGAGCAGAGCCTGCCCGGGGCTGGGGCGATGGCACCGCTGGCTGGGCGCCCACACAAGCTCCCTGACCCCCCACGAGCCCCAGCGGCTCCCTTTGAACCAGGCTTTCGACATCCCAATAAACGAGGCTCCGTTCGTGACAGAGGGAAGTCATGGCCCAGCTTCTCCAGAGCAGCAAGAGATGAGCTGAACCCCGGCGAGGACACTGGCCTCTCCTCGGAGTCACCCCTGCAGGGTGGCTGGGAGGACAGCACAGCCTCTCCCCAGCAGGGTGTGGGGATGAGGAGCATGGCACATAGGCTGAAGGCCACTGCTGCCCGAGGATGGGCACCTAAGACAAGAGAGATCAGTCCAATCCCTCACTTCATCATTACTGTGCCCTTTCTTTATGCTACGATTTCTCTGCAAATTAATGAGCGACCCTTTTAAAAATCAAGTGATTTTTCTTGACCTTGAGTAACAATTCCCAGTGCTGCCCTCCCCCTTCTGCCCTACCCCTGCCATGGGATCCATGCATCAGAGACAAACTGGACACAAACTGGAGAAAAAGCACTTTTGGTGCTGCCGAACCTGACCCTGCAGCAGACCCCAGCACAGCCCTGCAGAGCCCCCCTCTGCCCAGGTGTAAAGAGGCAAACTTTTGGCCAGGGAAGAAGCTGGTGCCAGTTGGGGACTGCTTGCCAACCACAAAACGCTGCCAACGCTGGGATTCAGGCCCCTACATGCAGCAGCTTTAACAAAAACACATTCCAAACTTTCTAGAGGCTTCAGGGGAAAAGGGAAGAAAAAAAAAAAAAACCAACACAACCAACCCAGCAGAAGAAATAACAAAACAAACCAAACACAAAAACCCTCAAAAAACCCCAAACACCGTGCGGAAATTGTGTTTCCTTTCCAGGTGACTGAATAACTCATGGCTGTTTTGCAAGACAGAGTGAACTCTTTATGTTCTGCTCCTCCAAGGCTCTCATCAGGGAAATAAGGTGCCCATTGCTCTGCTCCCTACAATGGCAGTAGCACCCACACCTCGAGGATGAGGAGGAAGGGGAGCAGATGGAGTAAAAGGACAAGTTGCTGGATCAGCTGCCCATGCTCCCCAGCCTAAATGAGAAGCCAAAGGGCAAGCTAGGGGATGCTCTGGGGGATGTCTGCGAGGTGACTGAGCTGGGATGGCGGGTGTTCCCTCGCCCCGTTACACACTCAATAATTCATCAGGGAACACGCATAGGTAATTGATGGCAATGAACGCAAGGCTGGGAGAGGAGGAGAAAATAAAATCACTAATCAGCCTCTGGAGAGGCTCGAACATATTAAGCAGGATGTGTGTGTGCATGTGCAGTGCTGGGGCTCGCCTTGCTGTTCCTTTGCTGGGTGATGTGTGTGGTCGCTATGGCAAAGGCTCGGGATGCATCCTGCCATCCGCAGGTCCTGAGCCGGATCTCCCAGTGCCCACCAGCCCGCTCTGACACCTCCCATGGGGCAGCCAGCACACGAAGGAGCTTTAGCTGTGTAGGTTGAAGCTTGTTGCGTTCTACTCGTTAGTTTTTTGGGTGTTATTGTTTGCTGAGGACCAAAAGCAGTCAAGAAGGCCCAGCTGAGTGCCAAAGACATGTTGGTGCCAAGACCTCATTAGTGGAGACCTCTGAGATCCTACTTCTCCACCTTGGCCTCTGAAGTGGTTTGTGTTGATGCCTTTCCCCACGATCCCAAACCCAGATATTTACTGGGTCATGCAAAGCCTTGGGGGCACTGTGCAGAGCTCACAGTGCCCTGCGGCACAGGCAGGGGGGTGGGAAGGAAGGTCTGGACTCCCTGGGTGTGAGGGGCACTGGGGAGGGAGCAGACTAAACGGCAGCTGGTGGCTCTTGAACCTGAAAACCCTACAAGCCTGGGAGGTGCTGTCACGTTGAGGCTCCCACACTTGCAAATCTGGTTCTTGTTCCACCATATAGAAAGCTCTGGAAATGATCTCCAGGTACTAGTGAGCTCTGTCACAAGAGCGAGCCTCCAATCAATGCCTCTTTGTTAAGAACCATGTGAACTCCACACCGCTTTGCACAACCTTGCCTCTGCTCAGCCTCTCACCAATTTCCCTCCCTCCTGTTCCCTGATACTCATCTCAGCCCAAGGGCACTGAAACAGCCCTTGGCAGAAGTGTGATGAGCCGCCCTTTGGTGTGGCAATATCATGGCTGATGCAAATGTTAGAGGAATCAGTCCTAACAGCCCTTGCATCACTTAGAACTAAACTGATGTGGAGAAGGCCACAGTATGGGACCCACCCGAGACAAAGCACCTGATTTTGAGACAGCCCCTTGCACTGCACCTTGACTATGAGCCATGATGTCCTGTACATGGTCCCAGTCCCATACACCTCACAAACACTTCAGATCAGATCTACAAGAACATTCCACGATGGGAAAAACGGGATGGAATAGGAGCTCAAAACTTTCTAGCTGGTGCCATTTGTAAATTTTTCTCCTGGCATTTCTGAATTAGTTTTTCAAATCTTCCCTATTTTTAAGTGGAAATCGAGGTCTGAAATGCAACCCTCGTGGGGAAGAACACAACCAGCCTCCATCAGCCCAAAGGAACACCACAGGTGCGTCAGGCAGGGTGGGAATGGGAAAGAGGATCCTAAATCCCAGCAGGGGAATTTCAGGTGGCAGGAACCAAAGGGCTGAGCTGGCGCCTGGCCAAGGCTTTGGGGTTAATACCTTTCCCATTGCCAGAGAAACTTCGTATTGATTGCCAGGCACCCAAATCAGCACTCTGCTGCTCTTCCAAGAGAGCACAGTGCCTGCCTCACCCTGCTTAGTCAATGGCTTGCAGCCCACTGCAGTGAAGGAGTGGTCTCCAGTGACTCACCAACATGCACTTCTGCAGCAGCAGGCTTCCACTGGAGGTCCCCCTGTCATGCACTGATTCAGTTCTGCCCCACTGAAGTGTGGAGCTCGAACACCAAAGGGATCAGAAGAAGAAGACTACACACAAGGGCAGGGGGCCTTAGAGAGAAGATGAGAGAGATGTGGCAAGATTATAGCTCCAGGTGACATGGCTGCACATGAAAGCGAAAGGCCTGAGATAACATTGTGATCGGGTGGCAGCACACCAAGAGAAACTGCAAGCCCAAGCATTCCTGCCCCCAGCTGAGAGCTGGGAGCTTTACGGGAAAAGGCAGCGTGCACAATAGCCCAGCTGGCTCTCACCCAAATCCCTCTCTCAAAAAAAAAAAAAAAAAGAAAGAATGGGATTGGCTTTGGCTTGCAAATGGAAAACACAGGGCCTTTTACTCTAGGTCACTGGTTCACATCCAGAACCAGCACACAGCAGCAATAGCAGAGCTGTTAGTATCTGAGGACTGGTCAATGGGTGAGGTGTCCAGCCAGCCCTGCGCTGGCTGTCTGCTGGGACGTGACAGTGGAGATGCCTTTGGGATCAAATGGGGTTGCCTTCTCCTGCCTATGCACTATTTCCTCTTTGGATAAATAGAGCACAGAGCAGCCTCAGGATCCACTTGAATGAAAGATCTTTCCCAAAGGACCTGATCCATTCATGCTCTGCTTATTCTCTGTTCAGCTTTGGGAAGTCTATTCATTGAGCCACCACTGGGATTCACACTAAATAAGACCAAAGCCATGTTTATCCTAGGTGTTCTCCACAAAAATAGACAGAATAAAAGCAGACACCGGGGTGAGACCATCCACAGCTCAAACAGCCAGAGAAAGGCAGAGGAACACCAGGCTAGACCACTGCTCCTTGCTGCCTGTGCTTCAGCCTCGCAAACAGCTCCAGTTGTGGCCAACCCGCTGGCTCTCCAGGAAAAGGGCTGCAGCCCCGAGCACTGGGAAGGGAACGGCCATGCCTGCTTTCGCTCCCAGCTTTCACTCTTTGCTTTTTTTTCTTGGCTTTCACACGGCTGCTTTGCTTCACCCCCCGAGTGAAGGGGAGGGGAACGTGCCCCATGGCAAAAGCAGGAAGGCTAGCAGAGCAGGGATCCTGCTCAAAGAGCTGACACAGCACTGGGAAAGGCCTTCCTGCAATAAAGCCATGAAACCCCATGCTCAGCAACAAACACAAAGGCTCCTCAGTCACCGCGGAGGAGCCAGCTCCCGTTGCCCGCCCCGCCTGCAAGCACATCAGCTAATCCTTCCCAGGGCTGCCAGTTCCCACACACCTGAGCAGCCAACTGGGCTGCCCAGTGCCTCTGCCTGACGTGCACCAGTGCTCAGTGCCCACGTTCCCATCCATGCAGCCTGTCCCTCCTGACCCCTCCAGGGCAAGACTTTACTCCAGGTCCTTCCTCAGCTCTTTTCCCACTGTCTGCTCTTACTCTCACCCATCCAGTGCCTGGGTTCAGAAGACACTCATCTCCTTTCCCCTGTGGCCTTGTGCAACTTATTACAGCTAAGTCCCATCTCCCTTCTGCCCCTGCCTGCTGTCTCTGTGAGCCAGGAGAGGATTGCCTCTCAACCCACCCTACGATGCTTCTTTCTCTGACTTGTTCTCCCTCCATTTTAGCCTCACAAATTTCACAGAATCACAGAATGTCAGGGATTGGAAGGGACCTCAAAAGATCATCCAGTCCAATCCCCCTGCCAGAGCAGGAACACCTAGGTCAGGTCACACAGGAGCCCTCTTGTGTCTCTCAAACACCATCACCACACATTCCTAGGCACTAATTCCTCTGGAGGGACAGCAGTGACTATATCCAGGATTATAATTCTGCACTAGGAAAAGCAGGCGGCTGGCCAGGCAACGAGAAGGGTGGACAAAGATCAAAAAATCAAAGACTCTTAAGAGTCATCTCGTTTCCTGGCAGCAAGGAAAAAGCCAGGGTCTTCCAGCTTACCAACTCTGACTTGTAAACAAGAGAGAACACTGAGAAAGGGGACCACATTCAGAGCTAATGCTTATTTGGTGGTTGGGTGGGGAAGCCAGGGCAGAAAAGAACTGTACAGCTGGAAAATCAAGTGTGGAGGAGGGGAAAGACGCTGAAGCACTGAGCAGGGGTAAGTTAATTAAGCCGAGACCGTCCTGAGACCTTATCTTGATGGGCTGAGTCCCCAAATGTACATGACTGTTTTCCCTGCCCTGCTTCTTTCTCAGACTTCCGTGTTGCCTTGGATGTTGTTCAAGGAGCCCTGGTCCAGAGCTAAATATTC
The DNA here is from genome assembly GCA_028020825.1 of Podargus strigoides. Taxonomy (NCBI): domain Eukaryota; kingdom Metazoa; phylum Chordata; class Aves; order Caprimulgiformes; family Podargidae; genus Podargus; species Podargus strigoides. The sequence continues at coordinate 2,224,495 of CM051646.1, forward strand.
TCACCATTAGAGCTCTCCAGGTGCTCAGGAGAAGGGATTTAATGAAGAGCTGTGAAGAGGGAATCAAGATAGTAACCCATAGAGAGCCTCATTTCCGAAATGAAGGAACTTGAGACTGAAGAGATTCAACAAAAACAAAAATAAACTGGATGGCACAGAAAGAGAGAACATCAGATCCCTCCTTCCCTCGCTGGGCTGACAGAGCGGGAGCAGGAAACCTGGGAGCTCTCAGGGCTGGGTGATGACTCACTCGGCTCCACAATGGGAACGCGACAAAGCCGAAACTCTGCTGACTCAGGCGTGACTTCAGCGCCAGGGTTAATAGCTGGCAGCCCTAACCTGACTGCCCCCACCAGCCTCACCACCCCTGATTCACTCTGTCCTTGTTCAAATCCAGCCTCGTTTATCAGAGGGGCGATGGCAGGCCATGGGAAGGTACCAAAGGAGACAAACTCTGGTCTCCTGTCCAGGGCACGGTGAAAAAGGCACCGCTGCCAAACCAGGCTGGGATGGGCCAGGCCTGCAAGTTTTGTGAAGAAGATCAAAACTCCTACTTTCCTATAGTTTAATTGCATGCTACCCAGTCACAGCTTTCTGACTGTGGTCTTGCTTTCCTCTTGTCTTTCCTCCCATTATCCTTTGCATATATAACACCTCACTGGTATTTCACTGTCTCCTAAGTTAGAGAAATGTTCTCTACTATTGCAAATGGAAATGCCATGCTCTGCTCTACTATAATTTGTTTGGAGATAGAAACAACGATTTCATTTTTTTTCTGACCAGAAAAATGTGATATATGTTCTGGCAGGTCATGACCTGTCAGAGCTGACAACTAGGAAAAATCTTTGCGAACAACATGAAAGCAAACATGGCACCCAACAGATGCACTGGACAGACACCCTTCTCCAGCTGACTGCCTCTGATTTCTCCCATAATGTCTTTCATCTTGCCCTAGAGAGATTTCTGCAGGAAAGCAGGAGAGACTCAGACCTCCCAACTTGGGCTGTTTAAGGATTCCTGCCCACGAGCAACAGGCCATGAAGAACAGTGTGTACCTACAGACCAGAACGCAGTGCCCTGCCTGATTTCCAGCTTGCTGCTGCTCAGCTTTCTTAGCATCAAGTCCCCGTGCAGAGAACTAATTTCACAAATTTCACCTCTTCCCAGATTTATGATCTCCACGGTGCAGCGTGACAGACACCATGCCTCAGTCCTACCTGGGCCCCATCTGTAGGAATATTTATGGAAAGCTTTGCACCTTCAAAAGGCTTTTTAAACAGTAACTAATTAATCCTCCAACACCTGAGAGGCAGGAAAGTGTTATTACCCTTGCTTTCAGGGATGGGGAAATCAGAGGCACTGAATGACAAAGAGATGTGCCCAAGGCCACCTGGGCAATCATTGGCAATCTCACTTGAATGGCTAGGTTTAGATGTGGGTATCTGCATATTATAGTGACAATTCTCACCTAAGGAAGCAGGTATGGAGGCATTTGTGGTAAGACCTCACAGCCCCACCTACTACTCATGCAAATGGAAAAGGTCACCCTCATTTTTATGGCTGAGGAAACCTGAGGCACAGGGAGATGAAGTGGAAAACCTATTCTACTGACAGAGCCTGGAAGCAAACCTAAACATTATCCACATCAACAGCTACACTAAAGCCTCCCAAAACATGGCTCGTGTTTTTCTCAAGGACAAGCAAACTAGCTGCCACCAAACCCGTGATATTTTGTCTTAAGAACATGCCAGAAATGATGAGAGACATTGAGGCTGACGGTGAACGTCCCATTCAACCTCTGAGCAAAGCCAGCTTCACAACAGAATCATAGAATCATAGAATAATTATGGTTGGAAGGGACCTCCAGGGTCATCAAGTCCAACCTTTATCCCATCATATTCCTAACCATTAAACCATCAGACCATGGCCTCAAGTGCCTCATCACCCCGTTTTTTGAACACCCCCAGGGACAGCGACTCCACCACCTCCCTGGGCAGCCTGTGCCAGTGCCCAGCCACCCTCTCAGTAAAGAACTTCTTCCTAACATCCAACCTAAACTTCCCCTGACGTAAATCCAGCCCCAGTCCCCACTGCCCCGAGGAGCTGACGTGCACTCCAGGTTTGCCTCATCTCTCTCACTTGCCAAATCAGTGGCTGCTGTGGTCCCTCTAGCCCAGGTTCAGACCTGGCATGGCCCGCTGCAGCCCAGCAGCAGTGCTACCTGTGAGGAGAGAGCTCTGAACGGGGCAGACCTGGGTGCATGGGAGTCCCTGTGGCTCCAGACCTCACAGCAGCTGCTGGAGGTGAGCAGAGAGATCAGCTCCACGCTGGATGGAGATGCAGCTCTCCTATCTATTAAGGTCACAGCCTCCATCCAGGCTGTCTCAGGAATGATTGCTGAGCTTCAAAACGGCCACACAGGTGGGGGCTTAGAGGAGCCTGCTGAGCTTGTAAGGCTCAGGACTGTAAACAAGTGACAGGACCACCCATTAACGGCAGCCTGTGCTGGCCCCAATCTGAGCATCTGAAGGGGGGGAGGAAGGCAGTGAGTGAGGGTCAGAGCCTGGCTGGGAGGCTTCCCACAGCGGGTCATGCTCCCAGCCATGTCCTGCCTGGGGTGCATGGAGTGGTGGCTTTGCTTTTCTGGGGATGGTAAGGGAGACCAACATGGTGACATCCACTCTTACCTCCCCAGAAAGGTGAGGGCAGGCAGCAAGGGCTCACTTGCACCGTAAGGACAGACAGCATCTAGCCCAGAGCAGGGGGCAAGTCAGCCTCAGGCTGGAGAAACTTGGAGCAGAGACTGTGGGTTAAACAGCTCAGTTGGCCTTCATTGACATATTTCATTGACTTCCATAGTTATTTTGTTGACTTTTATTGAAACTGCATCAGCACTAGGCTCCCTGTTTCCTTCTCACATAGCAGTGAGCTGTGTTCCAAGGGCTGGCTGTGCGATGGGAGCAGCAGGCTGCTCAGTGGAGCAGACAGTACCTTCCTCTGTGCCACTGGGGAGAGCTCCAGTGACTCATCCTGGCCTTCAAACACCAGGAGGTCAACTGCTCTCTTGGGCCTTCTGTGTGCTTCATCCTAGCCGAAACCAGGGACTGACAAAGTCACCACAAAAATGGAAAGCATGTGAAAAAAAACCATAGAGCTAGTGGAAAATTTTCCAACACGGCCAGTTTTTCTGATGGAAAGTATCATTTAGTCCAAGCCAAAACTATCCACTGGAAAGTGCTGGTTTTGACAAAATCCAATTAGAAAAAAAATAAAAAGTCCTTTGATAAGGTTGAAATGGTCTGGGCTAACCTTGGCACAGACTGTTTCCTTTTCTTGTGGTTTTAGTTTTTTCCCATTTTAAAACAAGGGTTTTCTCATTTTAAGGCTTATTAAATTTATTGTAGAACGACTTCTCCTTTTGGACTCTCATTTCTTTTTAAGTGGTAGATGGTAAAACACTGACCAGAACTGCAACTAGAATGAAATGCTTTGGTTGTAATGCAATGGGGCATTTTGGATTAAGCCAAAGTTTTCTTTTGAAATTTCATTGCTGTGGAAATTCTTGAATGCCAGTTTGTTTCAAAGCAGAAGGAAAACTCATTCTGAAACGCTCAACATCCCCCACTTGCCAGCCCATTTTGGGTTTTAGTCATCTCCACAGCTGACCTTTCCAGCAGCTCTCACATCCAAAGAGAAAGCACCTCCCGCCTGCCTGCCAATCTCCCCACCTTCATCTTCCACAGCCCACTCTGAGCTCCACTCCATCTGGATTCATTCTCCAAGAATCTTCTCCCATCCCCAGGTTAGGAATTCTCTGGGGCCTTGGGCCAACCCTCACAGCCTGAGATGGGACCATTCCAGTCCTCTCCCTTTGGACTCCTTGTCTCTCCTTCCTTCCTGACAGACGGATTTGCTCCCACCCTTCACCTGCCTGCTGTGCCCACCTCCTCCTCCGTCTGCTGTTTGTGTCTTCCCACTTGTGAACAACTACACGGGAGGCTATTTAAAAGAACTCATGTTCTTTTCAGATTATGGGGGGAAAAAAGAGATAACACAAACCAGACTATTACATTTTTTTTTAGCAGACATGACAATATGGACACAATTCCTGCAGAACGTTGTACATTTTAAAAGACAAACTTTTACCCAAAGAAAAATGTCAGCCAGCTCCCCTGGTGGGAGGAAAAATGAAGAAAAGAATGGGTCCTTCAGGTTTCCAGCAGTAACTTTTATATTTTCCCCTTGGAAAGCTGAAAACAACTGGGCAAGATCTTTCAGCACCTGGTGCATTGTCAAGAGGCCGAGTGCTTGGCTACTGCACACAGCAGCTGCTCTTCGACGTGCTGCAGAGCACCTCTCGCCCACCAAGCACAGCGGTGCCCCGCTGTCACCCAGCACCCCACCACCCCGACCTTCCTTGTGACAGCACCCTGCCACTTCACACAGCACCTCCCCTGGCCTCCTGGTGCTCCACAGGAGGATGGGACAAGCCTGGACAGGGCTCTCTGCGGTGCTTCACCACCTCTGGGCATGGCAGCTGGGCTTGAATTGCTCACAAGCTGCAGAGCAGCTCAAGTGTCACTTGTTTGCCACCCCTGCTCTAGAGCAGCCATTGCTTGAGCCAACAGCTGTTAAGAAAAATCTTTACTTGTTGCTTAGGTACCAAGGTGACAGATATAACACAGCTGGATGCTTGACTACCTAAGAAGATGGATGGAAGGATATAAATAGCTAACAGAAACAGAAAAGAGGACAAAAAGTCCCATCTCCAGTTTTGTAAAAAATGACCGGAATAAGAGTGGAGAAAGACTTCCAGAAATAACCAGATGGGTATTGAATGAATGCAAATAGGGGAAATAAAAAAAAGAAAGAAAAAAGAAAGCAGGGAAAAAAGATTAAAGGGACATTCTTAATTTATCTGAACAGTAATTCCCCCATCATGAAAAAAGACTTAATGTCATCTGGATGTCACAGACTGTTACTGTCAGTAAGGCACCCAGATACTTCAGTGTGGGGAGTCATGGGGTGAGCAGTGGGAAAGAGAGATAAGTATATAGATAAATGTCATTAACTCCTATTAGTGTGAGGGTTAACGAGTTCAAAGGGTCAATCTTCAGCTAAGGGTAGAGGTCTCAGGGACCTGCCTGGCAACAGAGGCTTGTCTGTAGAAACTCTGAGAGGAGGCAATGGTGGGCAGAAAGAAACACCAGTTTTAAGGCACGTTGTGGCCTTGTGTGAACACAGAGCAAAGCAGCACATGTCTTTCCTGGCACAGCACAGTGTTATGCAGAAATAGATTAACTTGCACATTAAAAGTAAATATAGGCACTGGAAAATGGTAAAGCCACTCTGGTAAAGGATTCTACTCATGCTAAGCAGCTTGGTTGATCTAAGCAAAGGGAATACTGCTGCAAGACACAGACTGGTGCCTTGCCAGTATACCCACAAGTTGGATGAGACAAAAGTATCATTCATTAAACAAAAAGCTAAGTTTCCTTCTAGCTCTGGAAAGGCACCAGGCTGGAGAATCTCCTGTTTCTGATGATGTCACAGCATCAAATCCCTGAGAGTCACAAGGAATAGGTATTTGGACTTGAACCCTCACCAGATCACTAGTGTGGTGAGCAGATCAGTCCACACTGGAATCACCCATGCAAGAGTGCAAAGGTGATGGGTTCTGCATCTGAAGTCACCCTGTGCCCAGACCCTGCAAAACACCCAGGAGAAACAGAACAGGAGAGGGTGAGAATGATGTGCCCCAAAGGGAAACAAAGAGACTTAATTCAGGAGAGAGATACACCTTCCTCAGGAAAGATCCCATCAGAAAGAAATAACACCCCTGAGATGGAAAGCAACTACCTCTTTGCAGGGCTGAAGGCAACCTGAAAGGACAGCCCAAGCTTATCCCCAAGGCTGTTTTCAGCCCTGTGGGCCACACAAACTCAACAAGCACTAAGAAAAAGACTGGGATTCTTTGCTGTGGATCTCCTCAAGCGAAGGACTCAGCCAGGGAAGCAACAGGAAGCCCAAGAGGAAGAGGAAGTTTACAGTTGTCCTCAGAAAAGTGAATGTGGCCTTTCTCTCAGAGCTTCCATCTCCCTTAGGAAAGAGGAACAGCTTATATGCAAGTCTGCACAGGAGCCTTTGGGAGTCGGGACCTCAGGGCTGACAACTCACTGGCACGGTGTGAATCTAAAGTAATTGCATTGTTTGCTTTGGGAATACTCCAGATACACTTGGCATAACTGAGAAATAGACTCCAAATTCTCCCATTGCAGGATCTACAAATCCTCTGCTCTTTCACATCCCTGGGATCTGTTTCTTCTCTCATGCTCTCTTTCTTTCCTTTGCCTTGATCCCAGAAAAAAGGCATTTGAGTTTCTGCCTTCACTCTCTCACTGTGTAATGAAATCCTTGTATGCTCCAAACAAACCTTGCAGTGAAGGGGTTCTCTGCAGCAGACAATGAGGTAAGGGTCCCTTGGGCATAAAGACAAGTTATCTGCAGGCAGCTGTTTGGGCTGCAGGGTTAAGCCATTTTAATTACCTGGAAGCAGAGCACCAGCCAAAGAATGGTCAATGTGTAAAGCAAGCCCTGGTGTCCCAGTGGGGCTGGGATGTCTCAGGAAGGCTGCCTGCTGATCTTCTGCTAGATTAAATTCTTCTGTGAGAGCTGGCCTACGCTTTTATGGCAATGGGGGATAACTTTTCCTGCACCCTAGAGTCTGTTGTTTGGTTTGGGGCAATACCTGTGAGCCCAGAGCAGTGGGACTGCAAACCTCCCAGCTGGATTACAGCACTGCCTGCACAATCCCAGGCACCGTCACTTCAGCAGGGTTTGAAGCTGTTGCTTTCCCATTCCTGTCATTGCAGAGAGTCAGATCCCACTTCCTCAGAGCTCCAGAGCTCCAGGAGAACCATGTGTCTTCCAGCATGTGTCATCCCCAGGAACAGCCATTGCTGGGCTGGAGTCAGTGGACTCAGGGTTTAGCACAGTAAGCCCACAAAACTGATACACAGCTTGTTAAGAAAGTGGGATTTTTCCAAAGTAAGGACAAACTAATCAGAAAAAAAAAGGGGAAAAAAAAAAAGCCATATCCTGAACTCCCCAACTTGTTTTCTGTTTGTCGTTTTCTTGGAGCTCAAAGGATTCTGATCACCTTTATGCCTCTGGCTGCCTCTGCAGTCTCAGTTCAGGTTGGCACCTGCTGTAGAAGTTTTTTAACAGCTGTTTTCATACACAGTGTCCTCAAATAAACTGGTGCCAGGCCAAACAGCCTCACCTCAACCTAGGACTAAACAGGAAGGTGGGACTGAGCTGTGCAAGGGGATCCTGTCTCACCCACTCAGCAGGCTGCTTGCACCTCTGGGCTCCATCTGCCTCAGTCCATCTGTCCTCAACCTCCCTAGACCTACCCAGCTCCCAGTAGTTTCCCATGGCTTCTGGTGCCCTCCTGTCCCTCACATGCCTGCAGCATACCCACGTGGGATAAAACGGTGGTGGGGTGTGTTTATATATGGGCAGAGGGAAGGGAAGGAACAGATCTCACCCAAGATGGGAGCCAGTGCTGAACAGCAGCTCTCCTCAACGCAGGGATGCCCACCTGCCTGCCAGCTGGCTGCCATGGCTCTGTGTGTGTGCTGGGGCCAGGAGCTCAAACAGACCAGTGTCCTGGGTCCCCAGGAGCAGCCCCAGCCCAGCCATGGCAGCAGGCCACGAGCAGCCCCGGGTCAGTGGGGGTTCCAGCTGCCCCAGCTCACTCACAGGTGTACCCCATACCACTGACATCTGCTCATTATAAAAGGAAGGAGTTCACTGAGGGGAAGGGTTCCTCTTCTTGGGTTTCCTTCCTCTTGGTTTCCTGCTGCTGCTTCTTGAGGATGAGGCTGAGTATAACCTTGTATACTTTATGTTGGCATTTTGATTAGCTTTGCTATTTCATTAAATCTGTTTCTATTCCAACCTACAGGGCTTTTCCCTTTTTCCCCAATTCCCCTTCTCAGCTGGGGAGGGGACAGTGGGTGACAGAGCAACTGCTGCAGTTTAGCCCCCAGGTACAGGTTAAATGTAGACACCTGTATGTGACACACTGCTTGGCAAGCTGTGCTGTGCCTCCCCTGCAACTCCTGCGTGTGCAGAGCAGCCCAAGCCCTGCTGACCCAGGGAAGCCAGTGATGTTCCCCAGGGTAAACCTGTGCCCTCCCAGCCAGCAATGGCTCTGCTGCACAGACCCCATGTGGAGCTGCTCTGCCAAGAGGAGCTCCCTGCCTCTTTCCTTTCTCTCTCTGTGTTTGCAGGTACTGGGGAAGCCACAGCTTGGTCCCACGGGACTCGGGGTTTCCAGCATGCTCCTGCTTCCCTTGCCCTGCCACGTGGGAAGCTGCACCCTGACCTCTTCGAGCTCTGACTTGCTTTTCCGAATTCGACTGGTTCTGGGCAGGACATGCTGGGACCTGCTGCCTCTCCTCCCTGTCCCTTTGAACACAGACACGTAGGCAGCGAAGCACGCTGAGCGCAGCTGCACACCGCAGGATCCAGCCCGCAGACTTTCGTGTGGAAAAACCACACATCCGTGAGTCACCTGGGTTCAGCAGAGACAGGGACTGCAAATCTACCTCTTCTCTTCCCCTTCTCGGTGGGACAGATGTGTTCCCAAGGCACCATGCCCCCTTCCTCCTGCCCCATGAGCTCCTAGGTGGGGATGGACTTCTGTCTGCCAGGGTGGGAGAGGGGTCTCAGACCTCAGGATGGGAGATGGGGAGGCCTTTGTGCAACCTGGTGTCCCTGGGGAAGGAGAGGAAGGACAGGGATGTCTGGTGCCACAGCAGGTAACCAGAGCAGATGGCTCCCTGCAGAGCAACCCCCAAGTGATGGAGGCTTGGTGTGCCTCAGCTCTGCAGCAAAGCAGCCTCCCTCAGCTGAAGGATTCTCCATGCTCAGCACCAACCCGTTCCCTTTCCCCTTTCTCAGAGACCCCCTCTCCTCCTCATTTCTGTTATCATAGCATTCAGGTGCTCTCATGCTTCCACCAGCTCTACTGGTACCTCTCCAAGGGTGTGGATGAAGGTGGAGGAAGGTTCCTGCCCGGCACTGGAGCTCCCATCTGACAAGCGGGATGCAGAGCAGGGTGCACGTGCAAAGGACATCTCAGGGAAGAGGAAACACATGCTGCATTACATGCACACGCTCTGCCTTTGAGGGCTTGGCACAAATGCTTCTCAACTTCCTCAGCCCAGCTAGCAAATCCCCACAAAAGCCATTTTCTCAGCCAAAGAGACAATAGAGATCTAACATAAACAACCCGGTACGGTTAGCACACGGGTAACTAACTAGCCTGCCCCCACTGCTGCCTCTCTTCCTCCTCAGTGGAGCTGAGGCTAGCATGACACAATGCGTAATTAGGTTAATGAGCTAAACACAGATTTTAATTGGGATTCCCTGATTTACTGGTCTATCTCCTCCTTTTGTTTTACTGTTGATGAAGGTTCCTAAAAGCTGCCCTTGCTAAAGGCTCTGATATCAGAAAGGTCTTATGGATCTTTAATTGTATTTAATCATCAAGGTAATTAATGATCCTTGAGTAAAATGGAGATTGCATCTAGAGTAGTTCCAGTCTTGCCCTTCAGCGTCTGTTGTGTCTGGGCAGAGGCATCCTGCAGACACGTAGGAAGGGGGTTGAAACGGAGAAAGACAAAAGGATAGAGGAGAGAGATGGAAAGAGAAAGGGTTGGGGGAAAAAAAAACCCAACAAACAACAATTAAAATGGAGAAGGAGCTGAATAGAAGAGAGGGAAGCAGGAAAGGGAAACAATGCTATTCCTTATGTGAGCACTACCCTGTCTCATGGCTGATTCATACGATGGAGGGAAACCAGGTTCCTCAGCCATCTGTTCATGGTGACCCGTAATGCTCCTCTGCCTTTCTCGTAAGCCATCCCTCAAACGTGGATGCTTCTGTGAAACAGCTTGAAGTTGCACAGAGCTCTTGGTGGGTACAGCAACAAGGCAAGGGCTATGCTGGCTTCCATCACTGGAGCCTCGAGGCAGAGATCCAGGGCTGTGCAGGCCCTGGGAGCTCAGAGGACCTTCCTGGATTCACATGGCCCTGCCTGAGCTCCCAGAGTGGTGTGCCACTGGGCTGGCATTCCCCATGGGGACGGGAGACAACAAGCCATTTAATTCTAGAGCCTGGAGCATTTGCTCGTGGGGGACGGCTGGTCTTCCCTGCGCCTTCAAACTGTGCAGCCCCAACAGATGCTCAGGTTTATTCCCATAAGACAAAATCACCTGTTTCTGCTGTTCCCCTTTTTCCTTCTTTGCATCCCTCTGGCACCGTTTCACGCCCCTTTTTTTGCAGGAAGACATTTCCAAAGTTCAAAACCCTTGAGAGGAACCGGGGAGAGGGGGAGCAACGGGCAGCAAGTTGTAACACATCCCCTCTCCCAAGCCACAACCGTGCAGCTCCCAGCCCAGCTGAGGCCCACAGCCAACCTTTCCTTTTCTCCCAGAGCACAAAGCCTGCCCAACCAGAAACTGGGCTGCCTGCTTCGACTTGCCCCAGAAATGCAGCTTCAGTCAGAAATGTCAGCAGGAAAGCAGAAGGGCCACGGAATCGGTCCCTGTCACTTGGGACTTACCAGACCAGGGTTGTCATAAACCCAGGGATGTGCAAAGCAGGGAGAGGGGTGGATGTTGGGATGGGGGGGGGGTGTCTGTGCTGGCTTGTTGGGGAATGTACCCTGGCTCTCAGCCCTAATGACAAGGGATGGTTTAGTGCAGAAAAACCATTGCCCTCCCCTTCTCCAGCCTCAGCAAGGGTGGGCAGGCTAAATGCAGCTGCTCTGGTGTGAGAATCAAGGACAGATGCAAATATTGCATCTGAACCACGGGAAGGATCAGTGGAGCCTGGGGGTGGGGTGATACTTTGGACTGCAGGAATCCTCTGTAGAGGAAAATCCAGCTGTCACAGCAGGATCCGCCGAAAAGGTTTCCTCTCTCATTCCTATTCTGGTGGGTTCTCCACGGTTGAGCACAAGTGAAAGGTCCTGGCATGGTGCTAGAATGAGCCTGCTTTTATACTGTCATTGCAAATTAGCCCTAGCGTGGCTTCAGATGGGACCCAGATAAGCTCTGTGAGTTGTGACTTGCAGAGAGAAACTGTTGGGCTGGGCTTGCGTTTCAAACTGGGCATAAAGTGAGCTCACAGGCTTCCCCAAGCTCGGAGCAGCCTGGAGTCAAGGTTAAGGGTTGGGGGCAGAGTTCCCCTCCAGATACTGGAAGCCCAGCTTTTCCTGGAAATCTTGGGCTCCATTACCTTGAGAAAGGGACTGCACAGAGCCAGTCCTGACTGGGAACCAGCCCCTTCCCACTCTGGAACAAGGCTCCTCACCAGGCAGGTTTCAGCTTGCTTAGGCCGTCAGCTTGGCGGCTCTCATTTCTAGTGGTTTTTTCCCTTCTTTATTGCCTCCCTATCTGCCCCAGGGCTTGAGAAAAAGCTGCCTCCTTCTTTCCAGCATTAGCAAACATGCCAGTTTTCCCCACTTGGAATATTTCATACACAGGCCCTTTTCTCCCACGCTCACTCCCTACTCGCCTTCTCCATCCCACGTTCAGCTCCGGCTACCGTGGCAGCTTGTTCAGGTGCTGGCAGGCACAGGTGGGCAGGTAATGTGCCTGTTCCCTCTGCTTTACCCCTCCAGCCATAGCACAACTGAGCAAATAGGAACACTAGATATGAGATATGGGGACAGGCAGAGCGCCAGGAGCTGCATAGGAAGCGGTGTCACCCAGAACCATGGGACAAGGAGCGAACCAGCACAGAGAACAGGATGGAGGGAGTTACAGGCTGGCTTTTGTCTGCCCACAGTGATGGGCCCTGAAAAGCACAGCACTGCAGTGGGGAGGAAGGAGAGGGCCAGGAAACTGGGCAAGCAGCAGCGTGCCACTGGGGCTGGTCGTGCTGGCACTGCAGCTCCCCTCCCTGCAGACATCAGTGCCCTGCTCTCCCGACCAAGGCTGATCGCTACAGACCCTGATCCTGGGAAGGGCTAAGCTGATTGCAGCAGCAATGAAGATCTGGATCAGTCCTCTCCTCCCTCCCAACACATAAGATCAGGCGTCTTGATTGTGTCATTTATTCCCCTGCAAACAAAGCAGCTAAAAGAGAAACCCAGCCCATACATGAGAAACCTTCCTAAAGACACAGCTCGGCACGGAGCAGGTGGGCAGAGCAGGAGAGTGGGGCTGGTGCTCCTCTTCTGACCTCATCTGTGCTGGAGTGTGGCAGGGGGCACAGCACCTTCACCTGTACCCACTGCCAGGGGGGCAGAGCCCCTGGGCTGCTGGTGAGGCTGCCTTGCCCCACAGGACCCACACCTGGTGCAGACCACACGCAGAGAGGACCCTCTGCAGACCCTCAGCCAAGCAAGGGGGTGATTTGACAGATGCAGGAGGAACTGGCCAACACTGGTATCATCACAGGTGTGTTACAGTCACAGGCAGGCTTCCCCTTTTGCTCTGGGCACAATGCAAACAGCGTGTTGTTCCCACTGGCCATGTCCAGCTCATCCCATGCACCCCTACAAACCAAGAGCTGCCCTCCCCAGAGGTGCTCCTCCAGCACATCCTAGGGTCCTGCTCCCCAGCCTGGTGAGGGAGGGAAGAGTGAGGCTGGAAGTGGCTTCTGCCATAACAACTGTTCCTCAGCCTCTTTCTAGGATGTCCTCCCATGACTGCAGACAGGGTGGTGGTTGTCCTGTCCCTCAAGGCAGGCCACCCACGGGGCCCTTAGCCACAGCTAGGAGGAGAACATAGAATTCCAGCCCTTGTGCTTCAGGGCAGGAGCTGATCATGATTTGCCACACCAGGGAGGAACTGCCTCTCCAAGGCATGTTACTGTCCATTCCTACTGCTAATACCAACCACTTTCTCTTGGTTAAAAGGCAGGACCTATGTCCAAAACCAGTATCTGCAGAAGTGGGGCTCAAATCCTGCTGGCAGCTGGGTTGTTTTATATCCCATGCAGGAGAGACTTCAAGGAACTCCTACAGCATCCTTGGGATGCAGACTGCTGTGCAGGGTGACTTGGTGAGTCTCTGATAACCATAGCTGTGATCACACACAGGCATTTAAAACTGTCCCACTGTCACCAGACAATGTTTGCCTCCTGCAAACAGATGTCTGCAGTGAAGGAGATGCTGGGTAACATCAGCATCTGCAGAGCCAGGAGATCCTGATGCAAAAGGAGGAGGTGCTGGGCTCCTCTCTTTGCTAACTTCAACCTGTGCTGCAGCTTAGCTCTGACGTACCCAGAAGCAAAGCTCCAGCTTCCCTGCTGCAGTTCCTGGGAGCCAGGGCTGGCTTTCCAGAGGCAGGGTCCCGAGCCTCAGCGCAGGCTCAGCCAGGGCTGTGCTGCACCAAGGAAAGCCCAGGGCTCTCTTTGGAGCTGCTCAGCGTAGCTGTGGTGCCAAGGGCCTGCTGGCAGCATCCCTGCCTTCTCCTGGGGGATGGTGTGCAGGGGAGGCAAGCTGTGCTGGAACTGCTTGCCTTGGGGTCCCTGCCAGCATGGTGATTTCCCTCTTGCGTGTCAAGGGCAGCTGACAAAGAGCTGGCTGCAAAGCTCCCCCTCTGTCTCTCAGCTCTGCCTTCCCAGGAGGAAGGGGAAGCAGAGCAGCAGGCTCAGAAACACGCACAAATGCACCTGACTTACACTTTCCATCTCCTCCTTTTCTCCCACCCTCCATGCTGTCCTTTCCTCTGCCCTTCTGGCACCTCTGCACGCAACAGCCTTGTTCTTCCGTGCTACAAAGGCTAACCTGACAAATTCCCAGCAGCAAAGCTCAGAACGGCGTACAGGGAGCCGGGTGCATGGGAAGGGGAGAGCTGAGGAGGTTCACTTGACCCCATCTCACTCCATAAACTTTTCCCTGCCGACCCCGCCTCGAAACATCTGCACTCCATAAACAGGAATGCCATGACACCCAGCAGCTGGAAGCACCACGACAGAGGTTTCTAGCCACAATTCAGCAAAAAGCCCACACTGTCCTTGTTGGCTACTGCCTGCCAAGGAAGGATCAGGCCTGAGGATGCAGAGAGCTCGTCTGAAAACTGGTCCTGAGCTCTGCCTTTGTATTTTACAAAGAGGCAGAAATAGAACAAAAGATCTTGAGGGGTGCAGAGAAGTCACTGACTGAATACACAGCCCATGAAACCTCACCAAGACATTGTGAAACATTTGGACCGTTGCTCAAAGAGATTTTAAATAGAGTCTCAGGCCTTCCTACGCGGAAGGTGATGAAGAAAAAAACGAACCAAGAATTTTTCAGGGCACGCACTGAGGACAAATGGCTTTTTCATTGGTAATGCCAGGGGCTGAAGCCAGGGGATTCATCAGCATGTTCAGACCTCCCCCAGGACTGCAGGATTCTGCCCATTCCAGAGTTAAATAACACGTGAAGAGGAGCAGGAGTGCAAGGCTTCCCCGCAGCTGAAGGCACCACAGAGGCTGTTGCCAGATGCACTCAGGAGACTCCAGCTTTCAGAGCCCACCCCTCCTGTGGATGAATGGAGAGTAACTCCTGCAGTGCAGGCACCACTTTGCAGCCAGGTCACTTGGCTTGGATTGTCCTCTGCAACGCTACTGCTTTTGTCCCAGAGGAAGCAGTGAACTGGGAATTACCCCCTGTGAGCACCAGCAGGTGGGAGGGAGGTGATGGCTTAGCTTCTGTGCAGTCACTCCTGCTCTGTCTTAGCCTCAGCCTTCTGTATGCACCCAGCCTGAGTGTCAGGGTGCCACCATGCTGGGATGCCACCGTGCCCTGCTTGCCCAGGCTGTGTGTTTTGCTCTTCATTCCCCTCAGGAGGCTCTTCACAGCCTCGCTGTCACAGTAATGCAACTCTTGGGACCAAGTCAGTGGCACATGGGAACCCAGGCAAGGAGATGAATCTTGGAGAGACAGTAATTAGTTCTGTCAGATTAATAAATTAATACATCTCTCATTTATTCTCCAGATTTAATTTCCCATCCCTGTGTTTTCTCTTCCTGTCACACAAACACACTACTACGTTGGAAGGCACAAGGAGTGATTGAGGGAAGCAGGGAAGGGGCAAAGGAGGCTCCATTCTGTTTAGCATCTCCAGAAAATGATGCCAAGCCACTGAAATGTCTCCTGAAGTTGCAGTGGCAGAAAGGTGAGAGGAGTAGAAACTCTGTCTGCACAACAAGCAGCCCCCCACATGGAAAAACACAGCTCACACTGCACACAGCAGACATACATATCCATCTCAGCCTGCTGCCTGCACTAACTGCGGAGTCAACGAAAAGAAATTTCTACCACATCATTTACCCAGTGTGCATAAAAATCTGCATTGGGCTGGATGAATCGTAGCCTGAAAGTGCCTATTTGTTTCCTTGCACATGAAGGAGCCTGGATGATTAGCTCCATTCCCATTCAGTGCCAAAGCAGGGTCTTGCAGGAACCTCTTCCCACTGAAATCCAGCCTTTCTCCCCGACCTGGACCAGAGAGAGGGCTCTGCTCATTCAGCCACAACTTGTTCAGGAGACCCTGGCTGACATTTTCTGAAGGGGCTACCTAGCTAGAGACCTCATTTCATGGGAGTTCTTTTCAGAAATGACTTATGAAGTGCTGGCCTCCTTAACAAGCCTTCACCTGGACAGCCCAGATCACAAGGAGAACATCAGCTGAACCTATCTTCTTGGCAAGCATTAATTCTTGCCCAAATTTCCAAGCAAAGCACTTGTCTTTTTTTTCCTTCTCCCTTTGCAAACTGCCCCTCTGTGAAAGCTGACACTGCCTGTGGATCGCATTTCTGACTCATCACTTAAAGATGATGCATTTTGGCCCAGTGCTCAACCCAGCCTTTGTAAAATGATGCTTGGCCTCTTCTCTCTCCCACCCCCTCCTGCCCTCCTGAACAGCCAGTCTATGAGACACCAGGCAGTGGTAACCCAGATGTATTTGTTGCAGGGGAGGAGGCACTGACAGTCTGGTGCTGCAAGGACCTGTTGATGTTTCCCATCTCAGCAAAGAGAGATGATGAGCAAAGCTCATCCACATAGCAGTAGTAGGAAGGGGAGGAAACTTAAGATCCTACTGTGGGCCATCAGGTCTTTTCTCTTAGGAAGGCACACACCCCATCTTACACCCCCCAAATGACCCTGTCCTTCTCTGCCTTGCTTGCAATTTCTTGCTGGCAAAAAAATTGGGCAGAAAGATGTGAGGTTTCTTGCCAAAAAATACGTGGTCAGACCATGAAGGAGAGCAAGGACGTTACAGGAGTCCTACCTATAATCAAACTCTCCTGCTCAAAGCAGTGCACCCGAGACAGCAGGATGTTCACCTGTGCACACACAGCACTAAGCCACATCTTCCTTCCCCCATCACTTTGGGGAAGCAGAGGGGAAAAACCCCAAGGACGGCCGCCACCGATGGCCATATTCTGGCTACGTAAGGTAAAAAAGCCAGAACAAAAGGCAGCAGCCCTTCCCAGCCCCCCTCCCCGCAGATGTCTGCTGTCTGCTGTCTAATCCAGCCGGGTGCCAGGCACCAAAGCTGCCCTCCCCGCTCCGGTCAGCGGCGTCACCCCACGGGAGGGGAGGCAATGCACCGTGCACCCCTGGACCCGGCCTCTCGCACAAAGAGCATCAGGGGACGGCTGGGAGGCGGTTTGATCGCCGCTTCTGCTATGAGCAGGAACAAAGCGATGGGGCCAGGAATTCAGAGCAAGCAACAGCATTTCTATGCTAATGAGAGCTCCGAGTTAGAGCCTGCCGCCTGTGGCAAATTGGAGAGAAAATCCAGGCTTGAAAGGATGCAACTTTTATGTCCGATGAGCGTCGCTGGGCTCCAACACCAACCCTTCTCCCTCGGTTTATTTTTAATTGACTCCTACTAAGCCAGAGTACATGTTCATCCGTTCCAAATGGAACAGCTGTTGAAACTGAAAATCAGCAGCATAAAATGCGGACGTATATATTTTGTGGTGTTCACTTCTTAGCACTCCATTTCCAAACCTCAGCAGCCTGACCAGAACAAAGGATGGTGTAGCAGAGCATTAACCCCATCCTGCACCCCCTGCATCCCCTTGCTGAAAGGGCCGTGGGCTGGATCCTGCGCTGAGCATCACCTGTACACTGTGGCAGTGCAAGGTGACAGACTGGAAAAGATCTGTCCCACATGACCTTCATCACCTGTAAGGGATCCTACCAGCTCCTCCTTTTACATCTCTATAGAACCTGAGACTCAGGATACCTGCGAGAGAAATATGAATAGGAAAGACCATATAATCTGTCCCAAACTGCACAGAATTCCCATGGTTTGTTCAATTAAGGGGACATGGCACCAACTTGCTGGGTCATTTTATACGGCCTGAATAACAGGTCAAGGAGATTATGGGCCAATACATGGCAGAGGGTGCTTGGCATGGTCTGCCTCTCCCAGCCTGCTTCCTTTCCATAGCCAGCAGGAAGAAGGTGCTCAACACCCTTTCCCAATGGTGAAAACCCCAGACTCACACAGCTCTGAGCAACATCCCATCCCTGGTAACTGCCCTGCTCCCCATCTTGCCAACCATTCCCCAGACAGCTCACAAAGGTACCTACACACCAGTCAGCCCTGTGCTACAGCCCCAGCAGGCAGTGTTTTGACCAACAGGGTCAGAACCAAGGTCTCTATCCTTTGCATAACTGTCCACCAACAGGCCAGCAGACAAAACCCTGCGCTCGCAGAAACAAGACCTGACAAGGCACTGGCCCCTGGAGGTGGACAGCTGGACTCCATGACCTAATACAATCACTGGATTTTAGCAGGCCTGATCATCAGGCAACAGAGCTGACATGCTGGTGCTTGGTTCTTCTCACAAATAAACCAGGCCCTCCTACACAACGAAAACACCATCTGGCTAAGACTTGGACATCCTACTGCTTAGTCCCAAGGGATAACAATCCAGAGACCTGGTATTGCAAAAGATACTGGAGGAGCCCATGGATTGCCCAATTCCTACAGCAATCCAACATGTAAACGTTGCAAATGGGAGTAACTGGGATCCAGCCTGGGAGCTAACACCAAGCAAGCCAGAGGGAAGACCTCCAAAGAGAGCTAGATCCTGCTGCAGGAAGGATGTCCCACTCACCTCCTACTGGTATGTTGGGGAGCAGAACCCAACCATGTGAACAGACCTGGAGAAAAAAAAACCCAGAAGGAACAAGAGGAGGGGGAGTGGATGCAGATAACACTTGGCTAGCATGTGTCAGCAGGACTTTTTCTATAAATAATGTTTCACACCAGGGCATGCTGGGTGCCAGTCATTTCAGATGCGTTGGTATTTATTAAGGTGGTTTGCTGGGAGCGGAGATGTTTGGAAAACCTGTCACTGCTCAGTGTGCCACAATCTTAAAATAATTGATTAATTAAAAGCTGACCCTGAGCTTTTTTGGAAAGATTGTCCCTATCTGCCTAGTTCTAAAAACAGAAAAAGCAATTTTTATGTTTTGCCAACCATACAAATCCAGCTTCAGACCTCTGATTAAATATTAACTACTTTGCACAGACCACAAGCAAGATCCACAGCTATTTACTGCTCCAAAGGCAGCTGCAGCAAGAAACAAAACAACCCAAACCAAACCAGCCAGGAATGAACGGTGTCATCCACATCAACAAGTTTCCCATGTGTGCTTGAGTCAGCTCGAAGCCAGGAGGCATTTCAGAGCACGTTTCACTGGGCTCAGCGCTCAGGGACCCGGCGCTGCCGGTGCATTTCTCTCCCAGGCCCCAGTGCCTCCCAGCACCTCCCAGCACCGCGTGAGTGCCCAGGCCACGGGCGAATGACGTCAATGAGCTTCGCTCTGGAGCTCGCTGCAAAACCTCGGCCATGCCTGCAGAGCGAACATCACTTTGGGAGGGTAAACCAGCGACTGCCTGATTTATCCACCTTCCATCCCCTTTTGAAAGCCCAAGTTTAGGACCAGCAGAGCCCAGACAGTGGCGTTTAGAGGCGCAGAAGGGGGTGAGCGTGTGACAGAGGCTGTGGCAGGACTGCTCTGCCAGCACCCTGAGCCTGCAGCCGCAGCGCTGCACGAGGCTGCTGTCACTGCAGGTCTGGCCCTGCGCAGGGATGGCTGGGGCACAAGTGTAGGACACTGGGGAACCAAGGTCAAAACTATGTCCTGATGCCAAAACCACCCTTTTCTTGCAGCTATATTAAACAGCTGATCACACCACGGCAGAGAATGTGCATTTAAAAAAATATGATTGCCCATTTCTCTTCGCCCTTTCCTCCTCCCAAGGGGAAGAGCTGTAGCACAGGCGTGAGGGTTGTTTCCAACCTGCCTGGCGTGCACCAACCAGCAGCACAATGGTGGGCAGGGGGTGTGCAGCAGCTCCCCAGTGCTGTCCCATGATGTACAGCACTCCTGCACCTGCCTCTCCTCACATGCTTGGAGTTAAGCAAGTGCTGAAGGGCTGTGAGGAGCAGAGCTGCCATCTCTGCTGTGCATCTGGCTGCTCAAGGCAGGTACCTGCAGCCTTCAATGACTCCAGGGCCTCCCCCAAGCCAGGCTGAGGAAGCTGTGGATGCTCCATCCCTGGAGGTGTTCAGGGCCAGGTTGGATGGAGCCTTGAGCAACCTGGTCTGGTGGGAGGTGTCCCTGCCATGGCAGGGGGGTTGGAATGAGATGATCTTTGAGGTCCCTTCCAACCCAAACCGTTCTATGGCTCTGTGACAGCCTGCAGCACTGCCTTGGCCCCATTAAGTGGATACGTAGTGTTAACACTCCTTGTATGCCCCATGCATGTCTTTGAAGGCTTTTCCCCAGGCTTCCTAGTATCACTTGATACCCTGGAGCAACAGGACAAAAGGTGATTGTTCCCCACCTTATTTCTAATTATTATCGGAAATAAAAAAGCAGCTGTGCTCCTATTTGGGCCCCGAGCCAGCCCCGCTGCCCCAACCCCGCCTGATCTCTCAGACATATGCTCAGGTTTCTGACGCACAGAGATCAAATAACCCATCACTCAGGGAAAGATATTATCCCCTATTACCAATTCAATGCAAACAGCTCTTCCCCAGATTAAAAGCCAATTAAAGAACCTTGCTTTTCCAGGGAAGAGGAAACTGAGAGGAGTTTTTCGTGGGGGTTTTGTTGGTCTCTGGCAAGGAGGCAATATCCCCCATAAGTATTATTGATGAGTTCTTTCCAAATCACATTGATTTTGCTCAGAACTGTTTGGGACTCGTGTCTCCAAAGAAAAAGAGAAATACATAGAGGACAACAACAAAATCTCAACAACTCGTGTCCTAAAAAAGGAAAAAGAAATTTTACTTGGTGGAGGATCAATGGTGTTTGCTTAAGTCAGCACTTGGGGTTTTGGGTTTCAAAGCTTTCTCAGGGCAAGGGAGCCTCATTCTCAAGGTGAAGAGCAAGCTCATAAATCTGGGAGAAGCTTCAAGACCAGAATATGCTGATTCCCCACTGCAGGGAGGGCAGAGCCAACAGGAAAAGGACATTTGCTCTGCAAACAAGAAGCGGGATGAGCGCTTGTAAATCGCTGGTCACAAGGGAACAGGTGACATTCAGCCCTGCTGCACTCAGATCTGGGATACAAGGGGAGAGAAACGTGACTTTCAGCCAGCTCTGCACTCACAAGGGCCACACAAGCCCCTGGTTTCTCCTCTCAGCTCCCACAACAGGTCTGATACTCCCTCTCCCCCAGCTCTCACTGAGAAACCAAGACTTGAAGGCAGCAGACTCAGCCCTGGTCCCAAATGCCTCCTATTGCCTTACTGCCCCGGGATCAACATGTCCAGAGAGATGTCCAGGGGTAAAGCCAGAGATGGGAAAATCTCCCAGCTGGGACTGCAGCCAGCACAGAGGGACTCCAGCACAAAGGTACACAGCGATAATTCGCTTCATCGATCCCGTTTCCCTCGATTTAGTAGAAACAAACAAAAAAAGCCTCATCATTGAAAATTCACACTGCCTTTCCAGCAACTCTCATATCCCAAAGGAGCTCTGTGTTTAGGCTTCCCCCAGCTTGCCACTGTTTTCCTGGCTGCCTGTTGAGCCCCTGCCTGTCCCAGCCCCGTTACCGACCGACTGGAACCAGCGTGCGGGAACCGCCGCGGGCTGGGGCTCACAGCTCCCGTCTGCCACCGCCCTGCAGAGCCCTGCCACCCCCAGCAGCCTTCCAGAGCCCTGCCACCCCCAGCAGCCCTCCAGCCTGCCTGCTGCAACGGGAAGGGGGACAGAGCTCTCGGCAGAGGGAGTTTAGCACCCCCATCTCCTTCAGGAGATAGGCAGGTGACCTCCTGAGGTCCTCCCCGACCTGAATTATCTTCTGTTTCTATCAGGATGCTAACCTAGCACAAAAACATGTCTGTCTTTCTGTCAATCTGTCACTTCACGTTCATTTCATTTTCATCTGTCACTCGTTAGCCCAGATCCTACCGTCTACAAGCAGATATTTATTGTTTCCTCTTTTGTTTTCTTTTTTTAAAGCCATTTCCACTTGAAATACACCGACACAGGCAGACGCTCACAAAAAGCAGGGTGCCATTTTCACCAGGCTCACTCTCCATTCCAGCCTTATTCAGTGAGAAAGCCCGGGAGTGACTCGGTGTGACAAGTGACTCTTTGCATTACGAGAGCCCAACTGCCAGAGCCTCCCCTTGGTGGCACGGAACGAGGGGATCTGCCCAGCCTGGGCTCGGCTGGTGCAGAGGCAGAGCAGGAGGCCAGGCTGTGGGTACGCCGCCAGCAGCGCATCGCAGCCCGCTGCCAGTCCACACTTGCCCACCAGCCAACGTGTTCCCATGCAAACACCAGTTTTGCATCGGGAGAGGAAGGGCAGGAACCCAAACCCTTGCTCCCACTGTTTGAGCTGAGCGTGAGCACAAACACGGTGGAAGCCACCCACGTCCTGAATGTCCTCGTGCTCAGCACCGCGTGGGTGAGCCACCGCTGGACTGAGAGCCACCAGCCCAGAGAGAAAGTGGGGAAGGGGTGGGACACAATGACACAGCTCGTGGGGGACCACAACAGCTTCTCCCCCAGGGCGGTAAGAGTGGTCCAGCAGCACGTGCACGGGTGATGGGTGATAGATGGGCTGGGGGAGAGGCAGAGCCCAGCACAGCTGCTTGGGGAGGCACCACAGCCCCTCCTGGATGCTCTCAGTGGGCTCACTGCCCGCTGGCGTGCTGGGGGACAGGACACGTCCCAGCACACACCAGTACAGCCCCAGCCCGTCCCACCGCCCGTGCATACGTGCACAGGAGACCCAAACTGGAGGGAAAGAGAGAGGAGGAAGGGAAAGGGGGTGAGCAGGAGGAGCCTGAGCACGGGACAGCCGTGCGGGGGCACGGGGAGGAAGGAAGGGACGCAGGCTCTGCCTGCAGGATCCCTCCCTCTCCCCTTCATTTCCGCCCAGGAAATAAAAAGGAAGACTTTTCCCTGCCTGGGTTTTTTTTTCCCAGCGTCCCCCGGCCGCCGCTGGTGAAACCCCATCTCAAGCCACCCCGTTGCTACGGCAACGGGCCGAAAGGAACAGATGGTCCTGGGGAGCCAAATCCCAACCCCGGGGAGCGGGGCAGGGGTGCGGGGCAGGGCAGGAGCGGGTCCTGGCCACGGGCCTGGGGGGACAGGGAGGTTGCCCCCTTGTACCTCTGGTCATGGTGAGACATTCGTAGGCTTGGTGCCACCTCAGGGTGGCCCCCCTGGAGGGAGGGACATGCATGTCCCCCTTCTGAAGGACGTGAACCCTCTGAGACCCACCATCCCATCACCTGGACTTCTCTGACTGGGAAGAGCCACATTTTCTCAGACATCTGGAGCATCTCCCCGCCCGCCTTGAGCAAACCTCACCCCTAAGATGGGGAATGGCACAGCAGGCAGGCACGGGGGCCAGGCCTTTTCCTCTGTGACGTGAGCGGGCACAGCCTTGCCAGGTCCCCTAGACACATTCCCCTGAGCAGACCGGGGATGAGGACTGGAGTGGGTGAAGATAAAACTCAGCCACTAATCTCCCCGTGGATTAACTGTCAAGCCTGCCCACGTGGGGCCGTGGTGTGGGGCTTTGGAGCAGACAAACACCATCTAAGCCCTCCTGGAGAAACCCACGACTCCTCTGGAGTGTGAGAGAAGCAGCCAGGCATGCCCTGGGCACCAGGGGAGAAGAGGGTGTTTCTCAGGGGCACAGAGTGAGCTGCAAACCTGATGCAGGTTGGTGTGCTCAGCCCCATAACTGGTGGCATTTTAGGGGAAAGCAGCAAGTGTGAAACCACACTTCAAAGCCTACAAAGCTGCCTGGACCTGCAGAGGGGAAGGACTCTCCAGGGGGAAACACAGGGTAAAGACGCCAAGGAATGCTGTTGCAAGAAAGGAAAAATAAAAGTGGTTTTTCCTTTAGGAACCTTAGTTCCTAGCACAGGCTGCCTCAACTGCTCAGGCCTCTTTTCTCCTGAAAAAACCCAAAGCAACAACTCGCTCTCCAGAGCCAGTTTTGGAGCCGTTACCACCATTTCCACAACTTCCTCAGCTCCAGACAAGCTCAGTCTCTGCGGAGTTTTGCAGCCCTCTCCCCAGATCCACGGGGGCTGCTTTGCCTGCCCGTGCAGCCCCAGGGAGCTTTGGCCCCAGCTGGGAAGCAGTGATTTTCAGGGCTCAAGGGCCAGAAGAGGCTGGGGATGGAAAGCAGGCGTGAGGGACGAGCGTGATGGGAGGCTGCACGGAGCACTGCAGGGAGCGGGGAGCTGAACCCCCTCCTGCCTCAGAGCAACCCCTTCTCCCTGCTGCTCCCTTTGCCACGGCCCTGGCACGCTCACAGCCTGGCCCAACCGGCTCCCAGCCCACACCCGTGAGAAGAGCAAGAGCCCGTCCTGCCTCTCAGGTGTGGCCCTTCGCCTCCGGGCGCCCGCCCGGCGAGAGCACCCGTGCCAGCTTGGATGCGGCCACTTTTGGTGATGGGAGAAGGGGAGCAGGAGCTGCCGGGCAGCAACACCCTGCCAGGGAGCTCTGTGCCAGGGCAGCGGCTCGTGGGAGGCTGCAAAGGCTCCTGGTGTGGATGGGGGTTGCCCACAGCACCCCTTTTCTTGCTTTCTCTCCTTCAGAGGGGGTTCCCAGATGGTTTTTTTTTCTGCTGGCGTCTGGGTTCAGCCCTTTCTTCCCCAGCTCGACGAGCCCTGGAAACCCACATCTTTTCTCTGCAGAACAGGTTGGGTGCAGCAGCAGCCATGCCTGCTTCCCACGCACCAGCACAGCCCAGCCTGGCCCACACCCTCCCCCTGCCCCAATAGTCCAGCTCGTTTTTTTTTTTTCCCTCTGCTCTCTTTCCTGGATCAAAGCTGCCTCCCCTCCCTGTATTACAAACATTATTCAGCTGCTAGATAAGAAGCTCTCCAGCAGCTCTTTATTAATCCCACTGGAGGCAGAAAGATGGCAGAGAGAAAGGACTCAGCGTGGCCAGGACAGAGACTAATGGTCCACGAAACACCTTTGCAAAAGAGAGGCATGTCTTTTTTCCCAGCAACTCTCATGGGAAGCCTGGGTAATAATTAACAATTATCGAACTTTAAACCCTCCATTTCTCTCTCTGTCCTGACCAGGATTTTGTAATAACTCATCCAGTCTGAAACACTCCCCGCCTGGTTTGCTGAGGCACACTGGGGCAGGAGGGGGATGGAGGGGGATGCTGGCAGACCCCAGGCAGGCAGGAGGCAGTCACTGAGCCTGCTGCTTCCTTGCTTTTACACTGAGTTGCATTGTCCCAGCTCCAGGCTTCCAGGGAACTTGGATATGAACCTCCTTTCTCTCCTTCAATGCATCTTGCAGCTCCTTTGGCCACAAAAAGAAATGGCTTCTTGTGGTACACATCTTCCTAGGGCAGTTTCCCCCAGCCTGGGAATTCCATAGACTCCTGCATATGGCTAAAGTTGTAATCCACCCAGGAGATAGACTAGAAAGCTTTTATAGCATAAAGACACTTGTTTAAATCCATCTGCTGTCTGAGGCAACTATAATCAGTACCATGTGAGGGCTCACACGTGAAAGAAGCTGGATGGCTCACAGGGCCTGGGTCTGCACTGCAACCTGCCCTCTCTTATGGAAGGACCACAGAGTTTGGGAAGTGCTTGCTCATGCATCAGGCAAGGTATTTCTGTTACCTGCATCCTACAGTGGGGCAACTCAGGTGTAATGAAACTTGCTCACAGCCACCTGGGAAATCAGTGGCAAAAGCCAAACGCATAGCAGACATCTGAAGACTGACATCACTGTTCCCAGCATGCAGCCATCCTTCCTGCCTCAGCATTCCCAGCAAATCCACCAAGGACAGGGCACAACGTGAGTCCCTGCAGCCTGTCCTGCCCGGTGGGTTGTCCAGCCCACACCTCTCACCTCCTTCCAACACCCCCCAGATAGAGGCTGGAAACCAGCAGTGACCCAAAGGCAAAACTAGTGGAGGGAGAAATCAAGAGGCCTTTGAATTAAAGCAGGCAGGGAAGCCAGTGGACCGTGTTCACCCACTTCTGTGACTTACCCCACACATCACACACTCAGAGCAGTAAGAAACTGGGGCCAGTGTTTGCACTGACAGAGTATTTGTACATCGATCTACGCAAAACAATTTCTTGTCTTCTAAAATGCCTGAGCTGTTGGCTCCTGGCTGCTCTGAAAAATGACAAAATAAAGGGCAGTCACCTTTCCCTGCGCTTTGCAAACGGTCTCCTGCTTGCACAGAGTGAGGTGGGTGAGATCAGTTGTGCAAGGCACCCCGCAGACACGGGGCAGTGTGAGCAGGGAAGAGAGGGACTGCTGCCGGGCAGCTTCTGACAAGGAAAGGCAGGCAGAGGTGAAGCGAGCCAGCCAAGGATATTCCAGGGAGCTTGTGGCAAAGCCAAGAAATGATGCCAGCCCTTCTGAGCTCAGCCTGCCTTTGCCATCACCTCCAGGCCATTCTTTCCCTTTAAGTAAAAAGCTGATTCACGCCTGGTAGTGTGAGGCAGCAGATATTCCCATCCCCAGTGAGGTACCAGAGGTACTCCTCAGGCACCAGTGGGGATGTCAAGAATACAAAAAAATATATATACTTTAAAAGACTGATTTTAGCCTTTTATTTCCAAAGTGAGTTTAGAGCCTGTGAAAGGTCTCAGATCAATACCAGCAAAACTGCAAATTGGAGCCCTCCCCTTTGCCAGGGCAAGGGCACAGCTGAGACAGCATCTGCACGAACAGCCTGCCCACAGTCTCTGCCAGCGTGCCTCAGCTCTGACCTTGAGGAGTTGCCTTCAAGTGCAAGAGGAAAACTCCCCTTCTTCCTTCCTCCCTCCTTCCATGCAGCCCTGGGCTTTTGGTCCCCAGCACAGCGATCACTGCTGGTTTATTTTACTCGGGTACATTTTGTCAACAGAAGAAACTGAGTCTTGACAAACTCATTCCACAGGCACACCAAGACGACCTGCTTCAGCATGCAGGTAGAAAGAAGTCCTAAGGGACACAGGGGGATTTTGCAGCAGAGATTTTGAGGTAAATCCAGTCCTAGAGAGAGCTTAGCTACCAGGCTGGCTGTGGCATTTCAGGTGGAGAGATGCAGTTGCCTGTTCATGTGCTGATATGAACAGGGCTTTCTCCTCCTCTCCTGCCCCACAGCTGCACATGTGCTCAGCCCCGTGCCCCAGGGACCTTTGGAAACACCATTATAGGTTCTCCCCATACAAAGTTTGGATCAATACAGCTGTCAGGCTTTGGCCACGTTACCCCTGCTAATTGGAATCACAATAGGCAGGCTGCAGCTTTCACTCCATCTCTCTGTTGCTTGTCATAACGTAATCAAACCCTCTCTCTTTATCACAGAGCGTGACAGGAGCAGAGCACTGGCAACCACGCGGCCTCTCGAGCCTACAGATTCCTGTGGGTTTCCTGGGCTGGGAAGCTTTGGGTGGGAAAAGAGCCCCTCACTGCCAGAAGCCTCTGGCCAGCCTTTGGCCAAGCAGGTGAATGGGAGAACCAGCCTCAGCCCCCAACTGGGCAGGAACCTGGCTGGGCACTGCAGGGATGCAGAGCTGGGGACCAAGGGGTGCTGGCAGAGCTGGTGCTGTGGGAGGGAGGTGCAGAGTCAGGATACGACCAGAGGCAACCACAGCTTGGCTGCTGAGCTGGACACTGGCTGGCAGCAGAGCCCAAACCCTCACCTGAGCATACACAAAAATGAGTGGGGGATCTCAGCAATGCGGAGCTTGGCATGGGCATGGCACAGGGCACTGACTGGTGGCTGCACAGGAATGAGCCACAGCTTTGTGCTCACACAGGAGGCTGCCTGCTCCTTGCTTAGCCCTAGTACAAAGCTGAGAGAGCATCTAAAGGCTTCAGCTAGGTCAGGATCCCTGCTGTGCTGGGTGCTGTGCAAAGGTCCCTGCCCCAGCAAGCTCCCCACTGTGCTGACTCGGAAATCCCTGCCCACATCTCGCTCACTGTCCCCTCCTGTGTGCAGCAGCCCTGCTGCACCGTGCTCACCCCAGCTCCGAAGGCTCGGCCAATTGATGGGGCTGGGGTGATACACAGCAGGCAGTGCACACAGCATCTGTGATTTGTGGATCGTTATCAAACGGCAGCAATGCAGGGCTGAATTACCCAGGCGAGGGAAGGATCAGCAGCCCGGACCTACTCAGCTCCCCAGAGACTGCCCATAAACAAAACTTAAATAATTAGAGTGCTTGGGTGGAGATGCAGCCTCTAAGTATGCTTAGGCTCACGCAAATAAAGGAAATAAATTCTTGGAAGGTGCCAGGCTGGATGGGGCAGAGGGAGGCTCATTTTCCACATCACTTGAGAGCAGCCGTTATAAATCTCACTGAAAGATGCACCTCCCCAGGCTAGCGATATTTTTAAACTCCGGGAGAGAAAAAACACATTTTAGTATTTACACCACAGGCGAAAAGGGTATTTAAAAATCAGGGTACATTTTTGAAAGTCTGTTCCTGCCATGCCAAGAAAGCAGGAAAGGATTTTCTTTCTATAGTGTGGTAGCTGGAAACACTCGCCCCAGAGAATTCATTCCTACCACCATCATTCTGCTGTAAGCTGAAATCAAACTCCCAGAAGGACTGGGGGGAGGCAGGGGATAAAGGTTTTTTCGCTGGTAAATTGCTAGTTCAGTTCCCAACTGAATTGGGAGCAAATGCAAATCAGCTCCTCTGAATCCCAAGGGGTGACTTCTGCGCTGTCCCTGCTGACTTGGTGTCTGGGACAAGGTCCCATCGGAGACGAGATGACATGGCTCTGCACACCAGGGCACCCTCATGGGAACAGCAGGCTGGCTGGCTGGGCCAACGTTACCAAACGCAGCAGGGCACAGGGACCTGCTCGTGGATGGCAGCTGAAGGACGTGGCCCTGGAGGCAGAGCCTCACGTGGTGCTCTGCCCGCTGGAGCAGCGTGTCCCAGCTGTTCTGGGTGGCAAGGCCACTCCAGCTTTGGGGCAGGGGAATCCAGGCACTGGCTTGTGTGGGATCACCAGGGCAGTTTTCCTTTCTGATACTTTATTGTTCCTCCAGTTCATTAGTGTTTCCTTCCCTGCACGGGGTGGGCTCCTTTTTTTGTCACCATCTAGGAAATCTGTCAATGGCTGACTGATCACAGGTCAAACGGCGCTGCATGGCAACAGGAGGTGTAATGATGTGAGAGTTCTCAGCCTTGCTCTCAGAGGGTCCTAGAGGACCCAAAAAGCACTGCCAGAGCACTGCCTTCCTCTGCAGCCACTGCAGCTTTCCTCCTGCCAGTCTCAGTCCTCCTCCCAATTCCCACCCGGGTCCTCAGGCACTGAGAACATTCCCCCTTTTACAAGCTGTGCTCTGTGCAAGCCTCCCTCCCTCCCACCCTTACCAGGACTGCTGTCATCCTCCCAAAAGGATCCTATTCAGCTTGTATCAAAGGGATACATCAGCACACCCATTAGGCATCAGAGCATCAAGCAAATCCCCAAACAAGCTGCCTCTAAAGATCAGAGCACGCTGTAATCACTCCCTCTGCAAGGAGATCCCAGTAAGCCCTCCCCCACTTTCTCTGGGTTCTTGCTGAACCCAAGCACATGAGATAAGTTTGACAAGCTCAGCCCCATCACTTGTAAAAGTCTCTTCATAAAACTTGCACACACAGAGCTCCTGGCCTCTCCCTGTCCCCCTGCAAGCCCTCTCCCTCATTTCAGCACACAGCAGATGTTCAGAGGCTGCCCCAGCACTCGTGCCCTGCAGTAAGGAGGGCATTGCTGCTGCCCTGAAGGTCTGGGTCTCACATCCCTGCCTGCAGCTGGAGCACATCACCCGGGCTGGAGAGCAAGAGGGGCTGCTGCAGATGTCACAAGCAATAGCAGCAGGTCCCCTCCCCTCACCACCCTCCTCTCCCTGCTTCCCCTCCAGCAGACAGCAGAAAACCAACGCCAGCCTGGGGAGAGGGGAGCGCTGGAGCAGGCGGACACGCCAGCACAGGGGCACACACCAGGGCAGAAGTGGCACTTGGGTACCCCCGTGCTGGTGCATATGAGAGCCTTTCATAACCGTGGCCTTGAAGAGAAAAGCAAGAAGCCTTTTCTAAAGGCTTTTGCGAGGCACCATGTGCTTTATCAATACGACACAACAAGCAGAGCACTTGGCTTTGAAGTCCTGATGATGGGTGTCCTGTAGATTTGGATCCTGAGCTGGTCTGAGACTGCCTGTTCTTCAGCAGCTACCACCTAGGTCTCAGCCCCTTGGCACACAAAAGTGAACTCACCCTTCCCGAGTGAAATACACAGAGCTCCAGTGTGTCCAGCTGTGGGGTGCAATGCACAGCACCCAGCAGCTCTGCCTGGAGAGCCAAGAGGGGTCCTGTATCCCATGGAAACTGTGGCAGCTGAGAGAAATTACAGTATGGCAAGGATGCTGCTATGCAACACATCCCTGATCCTCAGTGACCATAAATGGGCACAACCTTGGTTCTCCCCCACACCCAGACACCCCTTCCTGCAGCTCCGACCCACACCACCACGCTGGGGCAGCTGACAAGGGAGAAGAGCATCAGCAGACCCAGGAATCAACAGCTTGTGGAGTCACCTCTGCTGTACCCCACCAAATCACTAGCTGCTGCCTTCTGTTAGAGCCCTTAAAACAACACTGCTGCTCCAACACAGGTCTTGGCTCAGTGATCAGGGTGACACAGGCAAGAGCAGCAAGGACAAACTGTGTGCTGCAGCCTCTTTGGAACAGCGGTGATCTTTGTCTTGTGTGTACTTTCAAGCCCCCAAACCAACTCTGATTGATTGTCTATCCTGAACATTTTCTCCAGTCTGGCACCCCCAGGCTAGGAAGGCCATCGGCACAACTGCTCTGGTAGGAACGTGGCTCTGGGCTTGCCTACAAGGGGTCTCGGGGCTGATTAGCCCAGGAAAAGTCAAAGAGTGAAGCTCATTAGATGGCTCTCCCTAAGGAAAAAACAGGCCCAGCTTGGTGCAGCTTAATTCTCCACTGAAACCAGTGTACTCCTCACTGCAGGATGTTTGATGTGCTGGCAGCAATGCAAACCCTGCTGCCCACCCCAGCAGTCACTCTGCTGGGCATGCAGTCAGTCCCAGGCACAGTGGCTCTGGCAGTGAGGTAGGAAAGGGGCTGTAGCACACCAAGACAGGTTCTTTATTTCTAGTCCTGGCCCAGTGGGAGGGCGAGGAGATGTTTCAAAGCAGGGGGAACCTCCGTCACGGCCACGGGTTTGGGTGAGGGGTGAGTTATGACTTCACAGCGTGCTGATAACTCACCCAGCCCCGGACTCTGAGCTCAGCTAGCTCATTTCTTTGGGATGTTCAAGGACCGGGCAGGGTTCATTCCTCCCTCGCTGCTGTCCCCTACCCTGTGTGCCACAGTGCCTTGCACAGGTCAGCTAACTATTGTGTGTCAAGCTGCTCTGCACAGAAACCCTGACCTCTCTCCTGAACTATCCAGCTCTCTGTATGTGCCTCTGAGTAAACCCTGTTCATCACATTGTCCTGGTTTCCCAGGAGCAGACCCATGGGCCAGCCATGGCACCAGGCCATGGGTAGCCCCGAGTCAGTGGGAGGTTCAGGCAGGGCAGCTGCCCCAAACTCACTCACAGTTGTATCCCATAATGACATCAAGCTCATTATAAAAGGAAGAAGGTTCACCTAGGGTGGGAGGTTCTTCTTGGGGCTCCTTCCTCTTGGTCTCCTGCTCCCAAGGACTAGGCTGAGTATAACCTTGCATGCTTTATGTCAGTATTTGTATT
Organism: Podargus strigoides; assembly: GCA_028020825.1. NCBI lineage: Eukaryota > Metazoa > Chordata > Aves > Caprimulgiformes > Podargidae > Podargus > Podargus strigoides. The sequence continues at coordinate 2,255,770 of CM051646.1, forward strand.
AGTTTTGTTATTTCATTAAATCTGTTTCTATTTCAACCTATGGGGCTTCTCCCTTTCCCCCCTGATTCCCCTTCTCAGCTGGGGAGGGAACATTGGGTGACAGAGCAACTGCTACAGTGTAGATCTAGGTATAGGCTAAGTGTAGACACGTGTTAAACTCTCCCCTAAGTCGATGACTTCTGCCCATCATGGACTGTTTCTAACCCCTGGCTTTGCCAGGCCACTCAGCATAACAGCCTCTAATTATAGACCTCTGCTTGAGCTTTTGAGTCCCACCAGCCTCTCCTCCCTCCATCAGCATTAGATCCTGAGTCTATAGCCAGAACTCTGCCCCTACACTGCTCCTTTGAGCTGTCTTTCCTAGTGCAAATGGTCAGTGAAAGGCTTCTCAAGCAATATCCCCCTTGGCCCAGAAGGTATCTCGCCAGGGGATAGGAAATGGAACCTGATCTTGCCAAGTGTGAGATCGTCAGTGCAAGAAAAGAGGTACCTAATAAGGCCACATGAAATCCAGTGTTGCCCCTGGATCTGCATGATGTGACAACAGACCCTCTCTGCAGTGCCCTGTTCTGACACTGTCTCTAGCCTCACACACAGAAGGCTGGTTTTGCTCTCAGGTGGCCACAGGGTGCTCTGCTTCAGTCCCCTCGTGTCCTGCACAAATGGGCCTTTGTGCTGGGAACTGCTCTCACCAGAGCAGGAATGCTGGGTGTCAGCCACTGGCTGTGAGCTGCATGCACCCTCTGTCCCTCCTGGCCATGCCTCTGGATGCCTTGCTCTAGCACAGGGGGAGGAATGGATCTTCCATGGGAAAGGAAAAACACACTCAAAATCAGTCTGATTACAGGGTTTCCCCATGTAGAGAGAGAACTGTTGAGAAGAGAGATGGAGCCAGAGTCCTCTTGACTAAGCAGGCTTGGGAGCACCTGCTGTCTCATAGCCAGGTGGTCCATCTGGTACCTGCCGCTGCTCTGAGGCAGTGATGTGATTTGCAGGTCCTTCTGTAGCATCCCTGCATGGTCGGGAGCAGATGGAGGCACTTTGCTATTGCCTGCAGTTAGAATGGCAAATAGGCTGGGATGGGGAACAGAAAACCCCATCCCTGTGTTTTCTCTTTCAGGGAGGAGAGTCACACGGACCCTGCCTCTCCTAAAGCTCTTCCCCTCTGCCCACCTGTATTTCCACTTGAATGAAGATGGAAAGCAGTGCTGTACCCCAGTCTCCAACTGGTCTGGCTCAGAGGAGGGCAGGTTTGGGGCAGAGCTGGGAGGACAGTGCTTAGAAAGGCTTTCTCCCTGCATCACACCACATAATGTCAGAGGTGGATTATAAACCTCCTGCAGGGACAGCTTTATCATGGGGGAATGGAGAAGAGATGGTTCATCAGTTCGGGTCGGTTCCTCCAATCCATCCCCAGCACCCCACAGAGATGCTGAAGGGACAAGAGACCACTGGCCCCTGGTGCTGCCCACCTGTGCCACGCAGGGCACAAGCAGCCCCCTTAGCCTGGGACCCCTTCTCCTCCTGCACTGGGCAAACAGCAAGGGGCTGAAGCTCTCTCTCCTCCTCTCGTGCCCGGCAGCTGCTGTTTGTCTGCCTTGGGACTGCTGCAGAGCCGAGAGCTGCCGCAGCTCTTCTGATGCCAGCCTGCGTGAACGGCTGCACCAGCCCCAGAGACGGGGAGGGACAGCAAGGGGACAGCGAGGCTTTCAACCCCCCACGCTTTCTCAGGTGCCTGTGAGGCAGGGACACCCTGAAGTGACAGCACAGGGCATATAAAATAACACAGTGCTGGGAAAGGTAGCCCTTGTTCCTGCAAATTTCACTTCCCATTTCTGTGTGTGACAGGGACAAGACTGTAAATGCAGGACTTTAACCCTAGCATAGTGACACAGTAGAAGGACAGGGAGGTGCCTGTCTGGCTGCCACGGGCTCTTATTCACAGACTGAGGGGACACTGCCCTTCCTCCCATGGATGACGCTTCTGTATTTGAGCAGCCTGGGCAGGAGTTTCTCTTCTGCTATGGAGCTGAGGGGGTCCCCTTGAAAACCAAGGTGGGTGGGTACATGCACGTGTGCTGGGAAGGGATGTGCATCAATCTAGCTTGGACTAAATCTTCCCTGGGAGATGTGAAGAAAGACAGAATATCTGCAGCTTCACAGCAGCCAGGAGGAAAGCAATGGGATGTATGATGAGAGGTTTCATTCCTTAGTTAAACAAATTTCCACCTGAAGCAATGATCTGGGTTAGGGAGCCCTCACTGCAGAGCTCTGAATTCTCTGTGCTGGGATGGCTGTGCTCTGGTAATTAACACAATAGGTGTCTCAAATGCACACTGGGTCCCAGCTCCAGTGGCTGGCGGCACCAATTCACCCTGCACCAGAGCTGCCCTGATTTAATGTGACGTATTTGAAAAAGCAAGAAGATCTCTAGGCGTTGCTCAGATTGGACCACCTTTGTCGCTCGATCATTTGTTTCTCCTTTTTGCACTGATATGCCTTTGCTGGCCTGTGAAAAGGACGGAGCAAGAGCCATCACAACCTCAAGCAATGATGCTGCAAGGTGCTGTTGGTGCTGTGTAACTCCCCAGGGCGCTGGAGGTGGAAAAGAGCCTTCCCCTGGCTGGTGATGGCCACTCATTGCTCTCTCTCCACCTTATGATGGGCCATCCCCACTGTCCCCAGCCTCAGCAGCACGAGCAGAGGGCAAGGGGTGCCAGTGGGAACGCAGGCCTGGGAAGCAGGTCACGACAACCGGCTCTTCTGGTTCCCTTCGTGATTCAGCTGAGGTGTGAGCGGTGCCCAAAGGATCCTTCTGGTGCCTCCCTGTAAACTTGGCTTTGTGGCTGGTACAGTTGCAGCTCAGAGGAGGAGCGATGCGAGGAGAGATGTGCCAGGCTCCGCCAGCGCTGGCATCTTGTCAGCCACCAGTTAATTGCAAGCATTTGCCTTGCACTAGATGTGCTGCTGGATGTGGTAATGCCCCTGCTCTTCTGCGTGTCCCTTTGCAAAGGGATCCATGTGCACTGGGCTGGGAGCTCTTGCTTGATTAACGCTGCCGGTTCAGAGAGCAAATTGCATTAACTGTGGTCGTCCCCTGGCTCTGGCTGTGGGGCAGACATCCTCCTGCTTGTGGGCTGAGCTGGCTCTCGACACAGCCTGTCGCCTCACCCACACTGACACATCCATGAGCTCATCAATTCACACCGGGTTAAAACTTGATGGGTTGGTTCCACCGCAACATGTAAGGTTTAATGAGAAAATATCAGCAAAAGACACACTTTTGTGTCCTGAAATAGCCTGATATCGTTGTTACTGAGTTTTGGGAGATGTGAGGGAAAGAAAAAAATAACTAAGAACTCAAACCAAAGGCTGAATGAAACTCTGGCAGCTTTTTGCCTTTTGGAAACTGCTTTAGGGTATTAAAGCAGCTCTGTAGTGCACAAGATGGACCAGATCCTGCAGTGACACACTTAGTTCCCAGCTCCAGAGAGCTGTCATACCTCCCCAAAAAGGAACCCTCCCTCCAGCTGCAGCCAAGTTTGACCTAAGGCCTCCGGGTCGCTGCAGCTCAGTCAACGCCGCTTTCAAGCGCCGTGATGGAAAAACCCTGTGTCAAAGCTTCAAACACCTCTCCAGCTCTCCCCCGCTGAGGATCTCAAAGCACTCTGCAAAGAAAGACTCACGGAGCCCAGGAGGTAGCCCAGTGACAGCAGACAGGAATTTGTCCCTGGATGGAGAGGAACATTTGGAATGGAGGCCCAGATGTGCAGATGCAGCACCAAGCCCAAGATGAATGCCTCTGCTCTGCGTGCTTGCATCTCAAGCTGTACCGAGTTCCATGGCGGGGATAAACAGACAGATTGTCAAGACTTGTAAAGCATAAATTTAACTACAAGTGTTCCTAACCTCTGAAGATCAGCTGCCTAGGATCTCTCCTCCCCACAGCTTATCAATGAGCCCTCTCCATATCAATATCTCGAAGCCCTGACGCCACAGTCTGAGTTGATACCTGGTTAATGGCTCCAAAGGGACAGGCAGGAAGATCTGCATGGGAGGCTGCAGGAACCCTGGACTGAATCCGTTCTGGATGACTGAGCCAATCACATTAAAGACAGTTTGTAAAGCAGATTTTTATAAGGACTCCTTACAGCTTTTACAGCAGGGAACTTTTATTTCCTTATCAGAAGAAAAAAAAAAAGCTAACATTGTCAGAAGGGGGAGGCAGTATACATGGATGGGAATGGAACTGCATTGATCAGATGACTGTCAAAGGTTTTCCAGAAAGTGAGTAGTGTCTGCTGCCTTCCTCTCACCCTTCTTGGGTGCTGGGTACCAAACTACATTTTCCAACAAAGTCCACAGTTACCAATCCATGTATAATAGAGGATCCTAAGTTCCCCTCTCCCCTTCTCCTTTATAAGAAAGCTCATCTGCATTCAAAGCTTACATATAGCTCGTTATCTATATATTTATATATATATATACATATATATATACCCTCAGCTAATTTTGGTACAATGCATCACGAACTTGAACTACCTGCCCCTGTATGGCATTCAGACCTGTGGTTTAGTAAGGACTGTCAGCCTGCTGTGGCTTTGTGCAGCACCTAGCACAGTATCGTGCTGGTCCTCCCCTGCAGCTCCGGGATGCACCCACAGAACAAATAAGCACACAAATGAAGGAATAAATAGGTAATATGGGATCGGTCCTGCATGCATCCACCACTAAACTGGTGTCTCACCCACACAGGCTGTAGGGTACTGGGTGATCAGGGGTTGGGAAGGATTATCTGGCCGTACCCTTTGCTTGGCAAGGCATCACGAGATGCACCACTGGCTTATCCTGGTAGAGCTGTCAGTGGGACAGTGCAAGACAAACTACCAGGCTACTGCAGACTAGCAGGAGAAGAGATTGCCTCACTGCTGGCAGCAAAGCCTCCAGAACAGCCAAAAATAGGATAAGTGAGGGGAAAAAAATCTCTCTTCACAGGACAAGGTGAAATGCCAGGCTGCCCCAGGGTCACTGTCTGTGTGTCTCCCTGGTGAAAGCAATGCCTAGAGGGACTGAGGGAGCATAAACCCCTTTTGGTTTACCCAGCAGAGTCACCACGGCTTTACTCCAGCCCCACTGCTTTTCCCAGGGGTTGTGGGGAGGCTTTCCTGCATGGGGCTGCCTGGTGGAGGGATGTGAAGAATGGCATGGAAAGTTCTGGGACTCCTTGTGAGGAGCCAGAGCTCAGCCAGGCACCTGCCTGGAAGCACAGCGGAGCGCAGGGAGCCCGAGGCTGTCCCTTCCATCACCCCTTTTTGCAATGCACAGCAGATCCCTTTGTCCTAGGAATACAGAGGTATAGCCAGACCTGGTGTCTCATCACTCTGTTAACCTTTTCCCTCTCATGGTCTCCCTGGTTTCTTGACCACCGCCCTCTCCCATTTCACCTCTGTCCTCATCTCTTTTAGCTGGACCATGCCTCCACTGTGCTCTGTTGATCTCCCATGCCCTGGATGTTATCATCTCTCTCTTTTCTAGCACCAGGGAACCCTGGGCCCTGGCATTTGCTCTGATGGCTGGTCCTCTGGCCCAGACCTTGCTAACTGCAGCCACATCTCAGAGTCACAGCCCAGCCAGCCTGGCTGCTCTTTGAGGATGCTGCCCCAGCCCAGTGAGAGAAGGAGCTGAGGTGATTCCACCCTGCTTTCACTGCAACTTCTCTCCAGCTGCAGATCCCGCTCCTGCAGGCACAGGCTGCCTCTTACCCCTGCAGAAGGCTGGATGCCAACCCGGGGGTGGCACATGTGCCTTTACCATGCGCTCCAGACCCAGCTACCAGGAGCCTAGCCTCAAAAAGGCAAACACTGGTTCTATTTGCATTTCCCAGTTCATTCACAAGCCCTGTAAACCCAGACTGCTGGTTCCCCCTTCCATGGCTCCGACAGCCGACTCCGGAAAGCCCTCCAGGATGGCGTTAACCCGTTCTGCACTGGAGCAGAATAAAAGAGTCCTCCCCAGGGCACTTTGCAAAGTGGGTCACTCTCTTGCTTCTAAGAGCTGTGCTAGACTCCAGGGCAGGACCAAGCCCTGGGCTGGGGACACACAGGCATTTCTGCAATTGCCAGCCTAGGTCCAACGAGCTGGGGAAAAGTCCTTCCAAATTTTCGCCCATCTCCTCCTTTCCAGGGATGGATCAGATGCCATCAGGCACCCCAAGTGCAAAAGCAGTGAAAGGAAGGTGTGAAAGCTGGGAGCAGCCCAGCCCCTCGGCAAGAGAGCCCGTGGGAAGTGTGTGCGTTGAGGGGAGCGGGGATTTCGGGGATGCTGGACAGCCGAAACCTTCCATCTCTCCTTCCAGAACATCTGTGCTCGTTACCCAGCCTGCAGCTCCCTTCCCCGGGAACGCCTGGCTGCTATGCCTCGCTAGACGATGCTCGATCCAAAAAGCAAACAAACCGCCTCAGCTCCCAGGACTCCGGAGCCCACTGCCTGCAGCTGCTTCCAAAACAAACGATCGTGTTGTTCCTCTCCCAGCCAGAGATGAAACCGGCCCCGACTCTCTCCCACCACCCTCGGGCAGATGCTTCCACACCTGCTTCAAGACGCGGAGCCGATCCCATCCTCTCCCACCGCTCCGCACCACTCCCCGCACCCCGCAGCCCTTCCTCCGGGGCTGCCCCGACCCTCGCTACGCCCCGGCGGAGCCCACCGCCCTCGGGGGAAGGGATGCGGGGGGACCGGGCGGCAGGGGCTCACCTGGGAGGAGCGCGGCCACCAGGATGCAAACTCCGATAGTCCACCGAGATGCACGGCAACTTGTCTGCAGCTGTGAAGCCATGAGAATTCCTTCGGAGAAATGGGCAGGGGTCGGTCTGGCAGCCTCGCTGGTCCTCCCCCCCCACCCTCCCCGCCCCCGGTGATGCTCAAAAAAAAAAAAAAAAATTTAAAAAATTAAGAAAAAAAACCCAACCCCTGTCGGTGGAGGACAAAGAGGCGGCGGGAGGACGGGCGGCCGGAGGAGGGGTGCGCACATCCGCGGGGGCCCGGCGGGGCAGCGCGGGTGCTTTCCTCCGGGAGCGATCACGTCCACAGAGCCAGGCGGGTTGAGACGGGGAAAAATACGATTTAAAAAAAAAAATAATAAAGGAGAAAAAAGAAAAAAAGAAAGGGGGATGGGGGAGGAAAAAACCAAATAAAGAGCGCGGGAGAGCCCTCCGCGGGCTGCTGCCGTCCCGTGGCTCCGGCGGCGGGGCTCGGCAGCCCCCGCCCGCTGCCCTGCCCTGCGCTTCCCGGGGAGCCGGCACCCGGCGGCGCTCAGGCGGCAGCGGCAGGCCGGCTGCGGCGCTCCATGGCCGGGCGGGGGTCGCGGGGCCGGGGCCGGGCCGGCCGAGGGGGCTGTGCAGGCACTCGGCCGCTCGCACACGCACACAGTGCCGGGCGGGGCGGCGGCGGCGCTCGCCCTCTCCTGCGTGATGTCAGTGCACGGCGGAAGGAGGGCGCAGCGTTAACTCTTTGCCTGCCCCGCAGCTCGGCGGAACCGCCGCCTCCGCCAGCCCCGTGCCCTCCGGCAGCCGGCCCGCAGCTCCCCGGGGCCGCATCCTGCGGGTGGGGTGCCCCAGCCGCACCCCCGGCTCGCTCCGTCCCCGCTGCCGCTGCCGGCAGCTGGCCTTTGTTGGGGTGTCCGGCGGCGCTGCCGGGGCTCATCTCGGAGCACAGCGCTCCTCTCTCTCTTGGTTTCCTCAGGTTTTCCCGTCTGTGCCTCGGCACTCGGGTTTTGCGGGGTTTTGGGGGCTTGTTTTCTGAATTTCCTTGCGAATGATGGAGATTTGAAGGATGATGGGTTTCCTTGCCGTGCCGCTGTCACTGCCAGCAGCCTATCTGATACCACAGACAAAAAAAATACCTTACAGAGCCCGTGGGTGAAATAGACGTGGTTTAGGGGTCAGTTGGCAGTGTTAGGTTAATGGACTTGATGATCTTAGAGCTCTTTTCCAGCCAAGGCTGCTCTGTGATTCTATTCTATGACACAGCTATCACACAGAATCTAGATTTGCACTGACAAATGCTTTCGCGTGCATATCCCAAGTAATACTCGGTGTTTTCGTAGGGCCTACTGCAAGAAGGAGCTCATTCTGGACACATTCTGTGTGTGCTGATAAGCGAGGGGATTCAGGATCAGCACAAGGGCTGATGCACTCGAGGAGGGAGGCAGTGGTGTGCTGTGCTTTGTACCAGCCCTTGTTCTGTGGACACAGACACAGCCTTTGTGGATCCTTGGCTAAGGAGGTATTTAGCCTGCTAATGCCAGCCCCTGAACTGCCCTGGCCTCAACAAGGATGCTGAACCCCAAACAAAGATGTGAACAACAATGACAACAACCAGCAACAAAGTCATGTTGATTTCAAGCTCCATTAGAACAACACGGGAACAAATCAATGCCTGGCAAGCAGAAAAGGACAGAATCAGTGGGGAAGGATGCCACACATAGTGGAGAAGGGAAGGGGGGGGCAGCCAGCAGCTATAAAGAGATACCTCTAAGGACCCCTTCAGCAGTCTCCTCCTCCTTTTAATTCCTTTAGAAGTTAATTCCTGTCGGAGGGAAGGATGGGCAGCTCTGTAACAAAGCGGATTAGTCAGATACAAGGTTTGTTCCAAAATAACAGAAGTTATTACGTAGTAATGAGGTTTAGTTAATAGATTCACAGACTTGAAGGCCACTGGGATTCCTCTGGACAGTCTGCTTGTGGAGTGGAGGCTGCTGAACTTGCCCCAGTGATTTCTGCCTCTTCTGTAAAGCTGCAGGCCAGGACTGAGGAGCACAACCCCTGGCCTTTTGGGCAGGCAAGCTATGGAGAGCTCCCAGCATCCTTGCAACCATTGTTTCAGTGGTTGGTTTTCCTGTCCTTGGAGTGTTTATCTGGCTAGTTTCACCTTTAATCCATAAAATCTCATTATTTCTTTTCCTGGCTCCATTAAAGAGATACCTCCAATGAGGCCCTGACTCCCCTGGGCGGGTGTCTCTAAGTTGTGATCAAGTCCCCCTCATTACCCAATGTTCCGACTTAATTTTTTCCCAGTGTGATACTCCCCTGTCTCCCTTTTAATGTATTGCCACTGGGGCAGGCCAGACCTCAGCACTACTGCTGTGAGCTTTCTGCAAACCCAAAGACATCTTGGGTTGGTTACCCTCTTTTTGCACGTTCAGGGTTTCATTCCCAGCCCCAGCAGGTAGAGGTTTTCCTCTGGGAAAGAGAACAGCCAAAGCTGTGATAATGCAGTACACCAGGAAGGTCTGTTCTCACCCTTGGCAATACATTGGTAGTCACAATGGGTGACACACAACAGCCATGGCAAATACATGAAATTCCCCCCCAGTTGGTTGCAAACTCAAATCTGAAATCAATTGCAGAAAGAAAAACTTGGGACTGATCATAGCTTGAGCTAAGCAAGGTGACATTTCAGTGGTATGACTGACGTTTCCCTTCAAGAATATGGGGAGATTTGATAGAGCCTTGGGCCTTGGCCTCCCAAATCACAGACCTCAAACATTTGAGACAAAAATGTAAATCCGTTAGCAGCAGCAGCAGCAGCCCATTAGCCCTCGTGCATCAGGCCTCACTTATTGAGCCAGAATGTATTATTTTCATGATCCTGCACAAAGCAAAAGCCATCACGTTTGGCACAGTTCTGGCTGTTAACTTCTAAGATTTATTACACAGTGCCATGGGGCCCCTGTTCTGCAGCTTTTTGTGAGTCCAAAATTTCTGTGAAGCCCAAGGGGACTTCTGCATGAGCAGGAAAGACAGGAGTAGAATACTTTGGTTTGGCAGTTTTTGTTATTTCTAGGGGAGGAAGATCATAATATGTAACACATTTAATTGCATCATACTTATTTTTTTGATTTGGGGAGGTCTCTGTGTGAATGTCCTCCGAGGGAACTGCCTTCTGCTTTGCTCTATCAGCTAGTTTAGCCAATTGTTTCCTTGTTTCTAACCCTGGCAGCAGGAGGTTTGTAAAGCACATCCCAGCCAGAGACGTGGGAGCAGGAGCCCTGGCTACGTCACATACCATGGTGCCTGCAATAATTGGCTGCCCATCCTTTCTGCTGCTAGTACAGGAACACATGAACTGAGCTCAGAAACTCCTTTCATAAATCTATAAACATATTCCACTAGAAACAGAGAGAGGAAGAAGCAACCCATCTGGTGCTTCAGATAGTCCGAAGGACTGGGCTGTGAGGAATCCCTCCTTCCCCTAGGAAAATCATTCCTAATACTCTACAGGAGTGATATTTCCCCCTTCCTGATTTTTTGGGATGGTAGAAGTCTTTTTAAAGGGCAACTAGCCATCACAACAGAGATCCCAAAGTTATACCAGCCCCTTCCTCCTCACCCCTGTGAAATCTGGTTTAGGCACAGACACTAGAAATGGTGTAGGAACTTGGCCGACACTTACATAAGTTGTCATGCTAATATAGTTCTCGAAAATCGCAATTAAAGCATGAAACAACATTTGGCTGGGGTAAAATAAATAAATAAATAAATAAATAAATAAATAAAGGCTTGCTTGTAGTCGAGCAGTGTTTTGTCCACCCAGCGTTTTGGCTGTTCAGTTTTCTGCTGATGCTGACGTGTGAGGTAACGTCTCCGCAGCAACCTGCTGCAACGGGACGTTTCACGCGCACCTCCCCACAGCCCTCCCGCTGCCCAGCGTGCTGCGGCGTGGTCTTTTGGCCACGTGCAGGGTGGGTTTGGTTTGCAGGGGTCCTGCAATGACACAGCTCCTTTGGGCAGGGTCTTCCCTGGGGCTGAACGGTTGCTGGGTTGGAGTCAGGGCACAATGGCCGAGCCAAATGTAAATGCAGCCCCTATCTGCTCTCCGAACAATGGGGCCGGGCTCTGCGCTTCCACCCTGCCATGAGGGAGGAAATGTCACCCAGGAATTCCGCCACACTGCTGGACTCCAGTTCCTCCACTGGTGCCTGGGGCTGTGCCCCCGCTCCCCTCGCGGCCGCTTCCCAGTGGCTCCGGCACGCCCGCGGCCTGCAGGGCCCTGCGACTCGAAAGGCTCAGCGGGAACCGACGTCTTATTTTATTTCTTTACAATTCCGATTACCAGAAGGGATTGGAAGGAGGGAAGAGGGTGGGGGGAGGAATTGCTCTTTAAAACATTCCTCGGTGGGTTTTTTCAGCTGCTTTTGTTTGCTGAAGGGCCCTCAGCAGAGGCCTGTCACTCTGCGCCGGGAGCGCCTTCGACGCTCCTGTCTCCGCTGCGTACCTGGTGTGTATTTGCTGCAGTGCTGATTACATTAACTCCCGTGTTTATAAACATTTGGAATCAGTGCAAAAGGCTGTGCTGAACAGAACCTGAAAGCCAGCATCAGTTTTATTTTTTTTTCGCTTTTGCATCTGTAAACACACGCAGTGTGTCTGCAGAGCAGCCAACAGTGAGGGATCGGAGGTGCAAAGGGCTCCTCTGTCGGCTTGGGTTCCCTCCTGAGCTCTCCTGATGCGTCCTCCTACATGCTTACACACACCTACACACACCTACACACACCTACACACACATACACACACCTACACACACATACACACACATACACACTGCACAGAGCAGATACTTCTTCAGACATGAAAGCACCATCCTTTTAAAAGGCAGTTCAGTGCTGACAGTCACTCCTGCCCTGCTGTTCTCTGGATAGGGCCAGCAGTTGGAGAAGAAATTAAATCTGGTGAGAAAATTCCCTCCCAGTTAACAGAAGCTGATGGAAGTTGTCTGCAAACAGCAGTGGGGTTTTCTGTCCCCCTCTGTTGAATGGTTTGTAATAGCCTTGCTGCAATGCTGAGTGCCTTAACCCTCTCAATCCCCACAGCACCCCCTTGTGAGGCAGGAATTAAACCATAATCCTCATTATACAGGGAGAAAAGAAGACCAGGGGGATTAGGAATCCCAGCCTTGCAGAAAGCAGTATGAGTGGAAGTGCAAGGCTGGTGGGCTTGGGAGGACCCCTGTTTTGGAACTGCCCAACAGTGGCTGGCGTGAGTGCCTTTCAACCCAACCAGCCACAAACTGGGGGTGAATCTGGGCTGGAGTGCTCTTGCATGGGTAAAACTGCTGCAAGCAGCATCCATGTCTAGCTCAAACCACTGCACCATGCAGCTCTTTGGTCCAGTCTTTTCTTCTTGGCTTTCTGTGCCAGCACACACCTTCCACTCCAGCCATCACCAGTAAAGTTACTGCTGGGAGATGGTTTTAATTTTGGGTCCTCTTTGAGCTAGGCAGAGGAAGGGTTGTCAGGTTAGGAAAAGGGAACCAAACTTTCTGAGTGCTCTCGAGGTGTCTCCTGGTTTGCAGGTGCAGGAACAGGGGTCCTACCTCTGGTGCAGGCAGTGTTGGCACTGAAGGAGGGGGTGCAGCTGATCCCACCCTTCCCAGGACAGACACCATTGGGAAAGGAGGAGCATTTCTGGTGGAGCAGACAGGCCGAACATCTTGCAAGGAAAAAGGCAGGCAAGGCTGGCTGATGGCTCTGTGCAGGTCCCTACGGGAGCCCCAGAGCCGGTCCCCAGGCATCGCTGCACCACGCACAACTGCCGAGCACCATCTAGTGTCAGCAGGGCCGGCTCCATCACGGCACATGCTGCCTTACACCCGCTCCGGATCCGCGCCCTGATGGAGCCATCCCCATCTCCATCCCCATCCCCATCCCCATCCTCATCCCCATCCCCATCTCCATCCCCATCCCCATCCCCAAACCCAGCCCAGGTGGGCTGGGGGAGCCCGGAGGGGCGCTGGCTCCTGGATGTCGGGGTGGGGTCTGTCTGTACGTGAGCGTGTTCCACGTCACTTCAGCAAAGCTGCTTAAATGCTTGAGAGAAGGAGCTATCGTCTTTCTTGACGGAGCTGACATCTAAGAAGGAATTAAAAGGTCTGTCCTACATGCACAGAAACATGTGGGCTTGCACTCGGGGGGGGTGTGCACACACAGGGCCGGCGCTAGGCAGAAGATTAAACACGAGCGATGGCACAGAGAAAGAAAATAAGGAGGAGAAATATAAAATGAAATCAACAGAAATATTTCAAAGGGCGTGTGTTCCAGCATCACTAGTGAGGTCCAGCAAGGGGAATTCTCTCTCTCCTCTTCCAGACCTGTCTCTCAGCTCCACCAGCTGAACCGACACGCTCTCCGGCACTGGCACAGCTCGTTCAGAGCACGCACAAGCCTCAGTGGTTATTGTATTAGAAAATAGCATGCATTATTGACCAGCTCTGTAGCCCTGCCTTCCTGAGTGCCTTGGCAGTGCCCGTGCGTGGCAGGGAAGGCAGGACACAGAGTCCCAGACCAATACCCAGAATAGCCTTCTGACTGAGGGTGTTAGGAGCTGCTGCGCAGCCATCCATGAGGGATGATTTCTTCTGAACTGGAAATTCACTGACACGCTCTGCTTCGGGTGTGAATCAGGATCAGAACTTGCTGTGAATTTACAAGTGGAAATAAGCCCTTTGCTTCTCATAGTTGGACAAATAGGCTTCTTTTCTTGCATAAGCTCTTCTGGGACCTGTTCTCTGGCTCACAGGGCGAGAAGTCAAGAGGTTTGCAGGCCTCTCTCATTTGCAGGCTGTCAAGTCAATAGGACAGGAGTGTAAATTTGATGCTATGGCAGCAGAGCTGCTGCTGTGAACAGGGAACAATGCCTCTGCAGCCACCGCAGTGAGTCTGGAGGTGCCATCAGCAGGGTAACTCCCCTGTCACCTTGCTGGAATCCCTGGAGCTGAACCAGATCCACTCCTTCCTGTCAAGGTGTACCTCTGGAGCAACTCCAGTGCCTTAACTTCAGCGGATCTGCAGCAAATCCAGCCTAGACATGGGAGTTTGTGGTGTAAACCTGGAATGAGCCGAGCACACTCACTGCTGTGACGATGGAGCAGCCCCACGTGCAGGACAGCGGGGTGGCCCCCTCCCTGTCCCTGCTGGCGTGGCTGGACACAAGGCAGCCTGCCTGGAACAGCAACGCAAGTGTGAGCTTTGTTAAAATCCACATCTAGGTGGGGAAACATCACTGCTGCACAAGGAGCTTCCCCATTCAGTCCTTGCCATTTGCTTCTGAGGCACATCCAGCAAAGGCTGTTCTCTCTCTCTCCCCCTCTCTTCCAGCCAGGCCGATAATTTCCAGCTGTCACAACCGAGCTGTTCCTGTGCGAGCAGGGCCCTCTGCCCCCCTGCGCCCGCCGAGGCTGGCATCAGCCTTGTCAGCAGCAGCATCGGCCGCAGGAATCAACACATCCCGGTGATGCTGATTTATCGCCCTCTAGGTTGTCAGCATAAATACTTGATAAATACAGATATGAATAATACAGCCTGAGTTTACCTTGTCGGCATTAATGAGTCTCTGTTGGTGAGCAGGGGGAGGCTATTGCCAGGCTGTGCTTGCACTGGAGGTCTCCTGTGCGTGCTCCTCCACCCTCTCAGGGAAGGGAAGGGGTTTTTCTCCAAACAGTGCTTTCCTGAACCTAGAGTAATCCCCCTCGCAACCTGTTTTGTAAATGCCAACTCAGCCTGGCTGATGTCTGTTCGGGGGAATTTTGCTGCAGTCTGAGGAGTTAGCGATGTGAATTTGGAAGGACTCCAAGGGAAATGTTTTTGTCAGCCCGGAGTAACTGCAGAAGGGCCAGTGAAATGACATTACTCTTCTCTCTCAGAGGACAAACCTGTGCTTATGGGCCAGTTTCCTCCTTCTGTCTAATACTGGGGGCAATCTAATTCCTCCATCCATGAGCTTCTGCTTTCTTCTGCAGATGCTGGAGGGAGGAGGTCACCTTCCTTACGCTGAACCCCTATGAGATCATGAGACCTTTCCGAAGACAATGGATAGGGAGGCTTTGCCCAACTCCCTGGGAGAGCTGCTGGCCTGGACCTGTGGATGAGCATTTGTCCCCGTGGCAAGCCAACCAGAACTGTCACCCAAGCAGCCAAAGAGCCAGGCTCTGCCTGCTAATTCCTACTGGCTGTTTGGTTGGGGGTTTTGTGATGGAAAAAGATACTAGGAAAAATGTGGTATATCTATGGTAGTTTACAGCCTTCCCATGAGGAGAAAGGCTTCACACAGGCCTGGGACTTGGGGGAGCCAGGTTTATTTGCCCTTCCTCCTAGTGTTTGGGGATAATGTGATACCCTGCCATCCTGGGCACCCAGTAAGAGTTACAGACTGACTTAATGAGTCATCTCTTTCCAAGCAGGGAGAAAAATGGCACATTAAACTTTTGTTTGCAAATCTTTTGAATTCATCAGTTCATGCCTCAATTTACCACCAGACAACATGTCACAGCTACCAGGAAAGGTTGGAGGCCAAAAGCCCTCAGTAGCTGGAATACACTCAGCCAGAGCTTGAAGAAATGAATAGATGGGCTCCAACTGCAGCATTAGGGGAAACTGCACCTCTTTAGAGGTGACATGTTCTGAGATGGATAATAGCAGGGACAAGCTGTTAAGGGCTTTCTGTCCTTCTGTGGTCAGCAAACGTTTCTTTTATCTTTTAGATAACCTGAGAGGAGCAGGACTATGGGTTCACTCCATTTGTCAAGTGATTTTGTTTTTTAATATATTTGAATACTTTTATAGTGTCAGTTAATGAAACTTCAGTGACCCTGGGTCTCCTGAGGGAATCCATCTGCATCTAAGTGGTGGAAAATGAACTCATTAATGGCTGGGGCCGGCTCAGTCAATATAGGAAATCGATCCCTGGTGATGAAGGGCTGAATGGGAAGGGGCTTGGCTAAGTGGGTTTTATCCTCAGGATGAGTAGGCATGGGTGGGTAGGTGGGAAGTGTGAAGCAGTGACTGATTAAAAGGCTGAGATGATGGCTGGGAAAATACCTCATTTTTACTGTTAACTGCAGAGATTTAGAAGGGCTTGCCAGACTGAGGTACTTGGAAAGCCTGTGAAAGATCTGATTGCAATCTCTACTTCTCTTTTCCTTGCTTGTACACACCTAGCATCATGGGAGAGTCTCCTTTCCCTTCCTTCACAGTTTCCTTCTGGAAAGATGTCCCTCCAAAACCACCCATCCCTGCTCCCATCAATCCTGATTTCCTCCTGTCACAAATGATTCAGCATGGTGAGAGCTCCTGGAAGCCCTCACACCATGGGTAATAATAGAGAATAAAGGCTGGGACTACAGAAAGCCATTGGAAAGCCATGCATCAGGTGCCTGGGTCCTCTGGGAAGTGCTCTGGAGCAGTGTAGAACATCTGTCCTGCATCTACCAGGAGTTATTTTGGGTAAGGGCTTGTCCTGATCTTGCCTCCACTTGGGCTAGCAAACTCCCATGAGCTCCATTGCCAGTGACTTTGCCTCTCTGCCCTTTGCTAAGCCACTTTGCCTCCAGCTCATTCCTTTCCTCTGTGGTCTTTCTGCACTACAACAGGGACACAGGTCCCCCTGCCTCGTTGCTGAGCTTGTATATGAGCAGGGACTCACAACTCTAAGGGTGCTTGGGGTGATAGGGTTACTCACTGAAGGAAAGATGTAAAGGGCAGATCATACCTGGCTCTTTGGCAATCTGCTGCAGGAAATGGGAGTTACCTGTGTGGCTGTGGAGACCCATTGCTCCTGCTTGAGGGGAAAGGTATGAAGGTGGGGAGGAGGAGGATGAATTAGAAGAGGGAAGAAGGGAACAGGAAGCATATTTTTCTGCATTTGGGGTTATTATATGTGCAATCCTGCACACACCATCTGTGAACTGGTAAAACCATGTTGGGTCTTTTAAGAGCACTGATCTGCCCTTTCATCTCTCACGCAGGGCAAAACACGTACCACAGTTCTGGGAACAGAGCCTCAGACAGAGCAAATTGGTCATGTTCTGCTGGTATCCACGGGGTGA
Organism: Podargus strigoides; assembly: GCA_028020825.1. Taxonomy (NCBI): domain Eukaryota; kingdom Metazoa; phylum Chordata; class Aves; order Caprimulgiformes; family Podargidae; genus Podargus; species Podargus strigoides. The sequence continues at coordinate 2,272,648 of CM051646.1, forward strand.
TGCTGATTTTCATTACAGAGGCGGATGGCCCAGCGAGATCAGAACAGCAGGGCTGGCGATGCTTTTACTCAGGGTCCCTTTTCGCCCCCCTCCTCTGCGTTGGGGGGGATCGCCCTGATTTAAAGCAGCTGAACCTTCAGGGAGTGTGTTAAAAAGGCAAGTTTGGAAACGTGAGCAAAACCTTGATGGCTCTGAAGCAGGTTTGGACGTCTGCAAGATGCTTTGAGATCTGCAGCAGCCAGTTGCCAAAGATGAGCAGTTTTATTATGATGTGATTGGTGCTGTGCCCTTCAACGGCTCGCACATCCCGTGGGTCAGATCCTCACCTGATAAAGGCTGGGAGAACTGAATTGATTTATGCCCACTGAAGACCAGCTGCAGCAAGCCTGCATTATACCATTTCATGAAGAGTCTGCTCTCTTTTCTCTCCACTTGCCTTCAGTCACTAAAATCTGCTTCATTAACAAGCTCTTCCTAATCACTGCTCCTGAGCAGCGAAGCACTTTGCCCAGTGGGGCTCTGCATGAAGCTTCTGCTCAAGGATTGTTCCAGCCAGTATAACACACACTTTAATGGCTTTGCTTCTCCTTAGCCAGTTGTTGGAGGCTATGGAGCAGTGATTCTGCAAAGCTCACTGTGCTGGGAGTCTCTCATGGGTGGCTGGGTGTGAGCTGTGAGTCTGCTCACGTCCCGAACAACGGAACATTTTCATTCTCTGAAGAGGGGACAATCTTTTAGCTAAAGGCATTTTTGCAGAGTCAGAAAGAGAAGGGTAGGGGGATGGTGGAGATGGTGCTTCAGGTTTTAGGCATGTCGTGGAAAGAGTTTAGGGGTCTTTAAGGATTTCATTTTTGTGCTGGGATTTGGTTGGAGATTTTTGCAAACTGAAAAAAGCTTCCAGGAAATAGAGTTTCCTGATCTGGAAGCGATGAGGTTTTGGGTACACCATGAAGAAGGGAAAGATGGGTATCGAAAGAGCAGGCTCAGACCTGGAAGTATGATCAGGATATGTGTTCAGCAGTGGCTGCTCATGCTCTCTTCCCCATGGGCTGTGCTTGCAGCCCTGCCCTGTTGGCATGGCTGATGGAGACCCACACCCAGCCGTGAGATGCAACATGAAAAGTTTAATTTAAGCTGTTCTATTCCTATCCTGGCATGGAGCCATTTGTTTGAGACGTAAGAGTCTCCCCCCACACAACCCTCTGCAGCAGCCGTGGGGAGCCAGGCACTCCACTGAGGTGCTGGGGGAGCAGCAAAGCTGTGAGGAGCAGCCCAGCCAGCATTATCCTGTGGGCGGCTTGTTTTTCATCCTTCCCACCCTCTCAGTGATGATGAGGCCTATTTTTCTCCCCTTCCATGTGCAGAAATAGCTTGCATTTGTCGTAAATCACCTCGGCTGCAGATGGTGAGTCACTGGTTGATCAAAGGCAAGACCCTTTTCTAGGTCTGAGCGAAAGACTAGATGCTTCAATAAATCATTAGGAATCAGCACTAAAGAGAGTTTCCTTTGGGTTTAATGAGAAAACCTCACCACTCCCCTCCTTTGTCCCTCATGCCCCCTGGCTTCTGCAGAGTACCTTGCAAATTTTAGTGGCATGAATGGGGATGCCTGATTTAGGACCCCTGGTACAGCTATTCCTGGGCATTGGGCAGTAGTTTCCTGCCCTACCCAACAAGTCTGGACAGCAGCAAGGGAAAAAGTGCTGTAGCTGAGGGGGACAGATGTGTGCTAGGAGCAGGGAATGAGAATGGACACAGAGCATCGGCACGTGCCATTCACCAGCAGGCAAGGAGGGACGAAGTGCAGAGTCCAACGGGATCAGCATCAGCCAGGCACAAGCTTGACGTGAGCCAGTGCAGAGGTGACAGGAGCTGGGATGCAGGGTGAGACAAACCACAGGCCTGGGATGTGACTGCATCAGGAACCCATAAACCACACTGGGCACCTACTGCAAGGTGGGGTGGGGTGGCACTGGCCAGGGCTGCTCGCTCAGGTGAGACAAGGAGCAGTAGCACAGCAGTGGGGAGGGGAGGAGGGACTGAACCCACCCGTGCAGCTGTGACTGCAGTGTCCTGCTCAGGACAGAGTTCTGGCTTACACGGGAGCAGAGGATGACGTGAGAGCTGTCAAGGGAAAAGGGAAAGACCTGGAACTGTTCCTGTACACGACACACTCCTTTCCTCTCCACCCCTTGCATGTCCCAAGCCAGCCTCTCTGGGAAGGAAGGGATCAATGGCTCTTGAGTCAGAGACTCTGCTGAAAGCTGAGCAGATGAAGGGTTTGCCATCTGTGAACAAGTTGTTCTGATTGAATTAGGGAACATTTAACATTTACAGATAATTAGAAACAGCCACCCATTACAAAGGCAGAGAGCAGCAGAAAGGGAAGCTTTTGAAAGGCGATTGGAAGCTCCTCTACACATCAGCCAGGGGAGCTTTTCAGACACAACTTCTGAGCATTTCCAAAGGCTTTGTGCTCGCTGCATCCGCACATCTTGGGAGCCCAGTACCTATCTCTGTCTCTCTCTTCTGTCCTCTCCATTATTCTTTAACTGCCTTTTGACTTTTTCTCCCAGCCAGAGCTCAGCCAGCTCCCTTTCTGGGAGATTTTAACAGGGGGTCTGCTTTGGTTCCATACTGGGCTGGCAGCTGTGAAGCAAAAGGGAAGGAAACTTGCTTTTCTTCTCCATGACTGTCACAACCTGCTTGGCCTGGGGTTGGGCCATGCAGCCCTTGGGAAGGACAGCTCTGAGTGCGGAGGCTCCTGTGCTTTCCTGACCTCTACAGGATAGACCTCAACATAAAGCTGGTTAATGTGGTAACTTTATTACATAGAAAGATAAATATCCTTGGAATGGAAGAATAAAAATGTTTGGTTACTGATTTTAACAAAGAATGTAAAATATATAAAAGACTCTCTTTTCCACTCAAAACCAGCTTCCCTCTTACAAGTTTCTCTTCTTTTTCTTGTGTTTCCTTAATATGTTTTTACATCAACAGGATTAAGAAAAGCATGTTTCTCATACTTTTCTTTTGAGAGAAAAAGAAGCTTGTAGAAATTTAAAATTCCCCAAAACACAAAGAGAGATGATTTCCTTCCCAAATTTCTTCTGAAAAATAACTGGCGTTTCTCAAGCAGCTTGAGCAGTAATTGTGCTTACATCAGTGACAGTAATTGCATTGCATCTGCTGCAGAGACTTACCCAAGAGGTGAAATCACAAAGCTGCAGCTGCCTGTTCACTGGAAGAAGCCTCAGCGATGGCTCTTGGGCAGCAGCTCCATGACTTGACCTCTGCTGCCAGCACCAAGGGTGACTCCATGGACAGAGCCAGCTGCAGTCATTGCCCCATCCCAGCACTGCTTCACCTTGCTCCTGCTCCCAGGCTGACGTAGCCTTGGCTTTTGACACAGCACTCGATTTTGAGTGACCAGGCCTGCCACAAGGAAGGGCTTATTCAATGGCTGCACAGCTGATTTTGCTCTTAGCTGGTAGTGGAACAGCATCTTTGTGCTGCTCCTGTCCCCATGGTAGGGTCTGAATGGAGGTACCTACCTAGAGGTCATGTCCTGAGGGGAAACTTCAGAATTTACCTAAAACCAGCTGCAATGAAACTGGAGAAGAGCTTATGGTACACAGAGATACTACACAGCTTCCCTGCACTTCTTAGAAGGAAATAAATGGAAAATCGAGATTTTTCCGCAGGTCCAAAAATATCAGAAATCCTGACTAGGATGATGAAGTGAGAAGCAGACAGAGCTTTCTGCACAGCTTGCACCCCAGCCTTGTCTCCCTTGTTTACCAGGGCTATTCCTAGCAGACAATGTGTAGGACCCTGACAGACATCTAGTGGCACTTTACTCTAACTACAAGCACGTATGGCGAAGAAGGGGGTGCCAGGGGATGTGGTGGGACATGGTGGTGAGATGGCTCTGCTCTCCAAGTCAATAACAGACTGTGGTCATGGGGAAATAGAAGCCCCCATCCCTTGCACTGTCATCCATCTTATGGAAGGAGAAAGGGAGAGATCTGTGATCCAGCAGTGTTATTTCTTGGAGAGTCAGTCTGAACGTGGGAGGCTCACCCTACACAACCCCGTCCCACTGCCACGAATACCTCTGCTGCTCTTGGTGGGGAAGGAGAGGGTATGGAGGGCAGCCCCCTGCCATCAGAGACAGTGCACGCTGGGGGGGATCTGCACGTGCCCACATCTTGGCTGGGAGCATGAGAAAATGCCTCCAAGGGGGTGTCAGACACAGTTAGAGTGAAACACGATATTTATAACAAAGTGTGGGGGAAGGTGTCACATCACATTACGCTGATGCTCCAGCACCAGAGACACAGGGACAATGCTGCGGAGTGGGATGTGTTGAGGGCCAGCAGGCAATAAGATGAGTTTGCTCTGCAAATAGTGATTCTTCTCTGGAGTCTGGGCAGCATGGCACACTGAAGCAGGGATTTTCCTGGAGGAGAAGGCGAGCCTCTCATGGGTGGTGGTGGTGTCACCTGGCTCGTGCATTCCTGTGCCTGGCCCTGGCCAGTAGAGCTGGGGTGTGTGGTGGTAAAATGGGGGAATAGAATGCAGATATCTCCAATGCCCTTAAACACTGGGCTATTTTTTGTCTTTTCTGGATATCCCACTGGCTTTTGCATCAGTGTGAGAACGTTGGCTTGGGAGCTTAACCTTGCTGATAGACCTTCCCTTACCAAGCTAACATTAAATGCAGCAATCTTTTGAATAAACAGTTCTTAAGGGAAAGCTGGGCTGTGTCACTGCAAGCATCTGGAATTGCACAACTCCTCCCTTAAAGAATGCGTCTCTGAAAAGTACCGGGCTCTTTGGAGTTGCTGCAATGAAGGGGCCAAGATGTAGAGAGCTGAAGCCAAGGGCCAGGTCTCAGAGCTGCAGTTTCCCTGTGCAGCAGGAGGAAGCCTGGATCCCAATGTGGAAATACCCTCATGCACTGTAAGGAGAGCACTGAGTGCTTCTACACATCCACAAGCATATTTCTGCCTTCAGCTCCTGCTCCTTCCCCCTGCCCTGGCAATATTATAATAAACCATGGATGCAATGTAGCACAGCAACTGCAGCCTTCGCTGGCCTCTTGGGGCTAATTGCCTGGGAATATCTTCTGTCAGCTGCTGTTTCTCCCCCACTGCAAACACACGAGCATCTCCTGCGAGAGCAGCGGCACTGGGCACACAGAACTGGAGCTGCTGCTTCTCCCTCTCCCCGGTGAAGGTATTTGGTGCAGTCCTGGTGGCAGGTAAGCCCTCTCCCCACGCCGGTGAATGGAGCCTGCTCCTCACATGTCCAGGCTCAGGGGAGCATGCAGGTGGGCTCTGCACACCCTGCAGTGGGCTGGGAGCCTGCCTTTCCCTCACTGCTTGCTCAATGGAGCCACCCCACTGCCCTGCAGTCCTTCGTGGGCCAGCTCAGCCACCCTAGCCCTGCTTTTCTCCCTGCTCCTCCCCCTGTGCAGACAGCCCTGCCATTTTCTTTTTGGGGATTCAGGTGCTCAGCGCCTGCAGGGACTGATGTTCTTTCCCAGGGTGGTTTGAGGCCAGTTTAAGCATTGCAGCTCCATCCAGAAGTAGAGACCTCATCACTGCTGGCATGTCAGTACCAGCTTTTATTCCCACGGGAGCACCGTGCTGACTGCTCTCACTTGAGCGCAAGCGTGGGTACGGGTGACCTTGACCTCTTTGCTTGCCCTTATGAGGCTGCTTCCAAGTGTCTGCAGCGCTGAAACTGCAGTCCCTGAGTGGAAATGGCAGCAGTGGCTGCACACAGGGAGTCAGTGCCCGCAGAGGAGCGTTCCCTGGGAATGCCACCAGCTCCTGCCCCCTTTGCAAAGTGTCCCTTGCACGTGCCTGCTATGGGAGAAAGCAACTATTGATTTTCCTAGGGAAATGGACACCCTTGACCTCAGCCCTAGACCAAGCCAGCCCTGAACTCCAGCAGGCTCTGCTCACCAGCCACTGTGTGTGGTGATAATCAGCAGATGGAGGTGAGATGCCCTCATTAGGCTATTTAATGCTCAGGCCTGGGCTTGTTCACTTGAGGCACGAAAATCTCCCTGTGAGGAAAGAGCTAGGAGAAAGGAGGGACAAGAGCACAGGCTGGCGTGCAACCCCAGCAGGGTGAAGGGCTGGAGCAGCTTAGGAGGTACAGCCCTTTGTTAGGGCTGCTGGTAGACCTTGGCTGCTTTTGTGAGGAGGAGGGTTAGTAGAAGTGATGGAAGCACGAAGGCTGATAGGTGAGAGCTGTTAGGTGGGTTGTAGACTGTGCCTTTGTGGGAGAGTGGTGTGCTGGGTGCATATGTACTGTACTATATGCATCTCTATGGTCTGTATAACACCTACCTGTGATTTTTCTTTCGTGCAGCTGTGTTGCACATCGACTGTGATGTTCAAGTGTGACTATGCAGGGAAATACATTTGCACAGAGTATGCCTTTTCTGTGCTGCGTTTGCAGTGGGATCAGAGAGGGACACACCAGCCATACAAGTACAGAAAACAGCTGGGTACCTGCACACCACCTCCATGCATGGGGGATACAGGTAAGCATTCTGCCTTGGACATCCTTATGGTGATGTCTGGATGCAGACATCATGCCCACACGATGCGACGGGCTGAGGAGGGCTGGCATGTGTGTGGCTGCGAGGCATTATGTCTCTGCAGCTCTCTAATATGTCACGTGGGAGTCAGTGTTTGCACGAAAACGAAGCATTTGGTTAGGATGTCCCTGCCTGTGTGTGGGGGTTACCCTGCAGTGTGTGCCTCACACGTGTTGGTTTCGTAAGGCACGTTCTGCAGCGTGCACGTTCCTGTGTGTCTGGTCGTGGCTGGCCCTGCCCAAGGTCCCACAGGCTGGGTGCCCCCAGCAGTGGCGCCGTGCCACGACACAGCCAGCCCTCTAATGTGCCTACAGCTCCTCTCGCTACCCAGGCAGTTTAAAGGAGGTCGTCCTTGTCCCGCTAGAGCTGGTGACTAAGGCAGCCTGGCATTTACCCAGGATTTATTTGGACACTCTAGAGCCAGCTGCACACTTTTTTTGTTGTTGTTGTTTGTTTTTTTTTGTCTGACTTCATGCCCTGTTGGTGATTGCTTGTAACCCCAGTGCAGAGAAGAAGGGACCAGTCCTTTCTGCTTTCAGGGGAAGGAGAATTGTGCAGCACCACCAGATGCAAACAGACCAAAAGGGAAGCAAGCAAAATAAATAAATAAATAAAAGCCTCATGCATTATCTGGCCTGGAAATGGCATGTTCTTTGCACAATTCCCTTTGAGTTTTCAGGGAAAGATTCATTCTCTCCTTCCCCACGACAGCAGTGTTTGCAGTGCTCCTGTAAGTTTGGACCAGCTTAAATTAACTGTGCATCCTCAGTGTCTGATTAGCTCTGTTTGCTGTGTTTTTATTGACCTATGCAAGAGAAAAAACTAGGTCAAGCCAGGCTGATGAGGCTCGATCTGGCTCTGTAATATAAATCAGTACAAATGAGGCCATCCCTTCGCTGAGCCATCAAATCGTGCTCTGGGGAGGGTCGCCTCCAAAGTGTCCAGGGGACATAATTAGGAACTTTCCCAAGCTGTCAATCAGAAGGGAAGCGTGGTTTGGAGGTAGAGGGTGAGTAGATTATTTTAGAAGCTGCTCTTTGTTTCTGTGGCGAGGGGCATTTTATCAGCGAGTGGATGAAGCGCAGGCACTCGGATGGCTGCAAATAGAAATGGCCCCTGCCTGTCTGTGGTTCCTGTGCAAAGTCTCTCCACGGAGAAGGGATGGAGGCAGCTAAAAGAATCCTGCAGGGCTGAGATGAGTTTTTTCCACAGAAGCAGGAGGGGAGGACCGAAACTTTCACACAGCTTCTCTGCTAGCAGACTTTATTGGTGGCTTTTGCCAAGGGATCTACAGCCAGCTCTAGTATGGAGAAGCCATTGAGAGTGTCTGCTCCTGGCAGATCTGAATCTCCTCTGATGTTGCCTCTCCTGGTTTGGTTGGATCAGAGTGGGAATCAGCCTGTGACCCAGTCTATTGCTGCTGAGTTAGTCACACTGCTCCGGGGAGAAAGGAGGCAGCAAAGTCTGTGCCAGGCTGATTTCAGATGCGTAAAAACGCCCTCCATCACCCCAGAAAAGCTCTTTGCAGGGAGACTAAAGTGTCTGGTGCTGGAAGTTTCCAAGACAGGGAGCAGCCTCAGCTGGTCTCATCTTCAGTGTGTGATGTGCTGGGAGTGAGATGTCACCCAGCATTAGCTTCACTTTCAGTGGGGCAGAGGTGGCCGGCAGCCACGCCGTGGCAGCTCAGGGGCTCACAAAGCCACCCTGCAAGGGGGGGGACATGGGAGCAACATGACAAAGCAGAGGGGGCCAAATCCCAAATGGCTCTCCCTGCTCATCAGGATTACCCCCAGGGCTGTCAGCAGACCGGTGCTGGATTGGCCTCTGCTTTGCAGAGCAGCAGCCTGTGCGGGAGGGGAGCTCAGGTCAGCGTCACGTTGGGCTGTGGAGAGCCACACATGCCATGGCCAGGCAGTGGGGTGGTGAGGGGGAAGTGTCCCTGAAGAAGGTCACCTGGATGTGAAAGCCAGTTGGGATCTGCTTGTGAAGAAGCAAGTGGTTTGGGCAGAGCCGTGCGGGGTGAATTCAGCCACGCTGACAGCTCAGGGTGTTTTCAGTGCATGGGGGAGGCAGCGCTCTCAGCATCTTCCAAAGTCTTTGGGGATCTTGCTTAGGCATCAGGCCACAAATGCCTCATTCTTCACCCCTGAGAATGTCTGCGGTCCCTTGTGTGGATGTGAGGGGATTTTCTGCAGGAGCACCTCCAGTGGGAGTGTCAGGATGCTGCTGGGGGCAAAAACTCACCTGCGATGAACAGGAACAATCCCCCCTTTTGTACAGCTGCACACCCAGCTCTGTACAGCAGGTGTCAAACGTGCAGTGAATGCTGTTCCTCTGGGGGAAATCTGGTCAGTAAAACAAGAGGAGTATCAGCTTTTGTGGAGAGAGACAGAGCTGATGAGACCTGGCTGTTAGAAGCCTGCTGGAGATGCAAGGTATCCTCCACTGAACCCAAATGTCTGCTCAGCTGAGTCAGCTTCCAAGGAGATGCTTCCCATCCAGGTGCTGCCTTTGCTGGGTGAAGCTGGTGACTGATGGCAATGCAGGGTGCTGCCACTCGCACAGGGCAGGAGCCAGCGTGGGCACCTCTGCCTGAGCAGCTTCCAGACCTCCCTCTCCTGGCTGAGCTCAACAGCAGCCCCATGTGAGTGATGGCCCTGGCTTCCCGGATGCATTTACATTCCCTTTGCATGCTGCTGTTGCCTTCCCTTCTTTATGGCTGTGATTTACTGACGTCACAGGCGCAGCATCACGGAATTGAATTTACGGGAGGCTGAATTTATGATTAGAGAAATGAACCCTTCATGCTGCCCCCCCTTTCTGTACGCACGTGCACCTCGCACTGCTCTGCAGCTCCACAGCACAGGGACAGGGGGGAAGAGAGGCCATGGAAGACTCCAGTTCATGGGGGATACCTGCTCCTCTGGCTGCACACAGAAATGAAGGCATCTGGGAATGGGTTCAACAGGAGCCTGCACATCCAAAGTTCCTGGGCTTTGCCCATTACAGCCACTCTTGTAAGCTGGGCTCCTGGGGTTTGCATGTCTGAGAGAAGGAATGGGTTGCAGCCCATGAGGCAGGGCTCCTGACTGCTCTGTTTCATGTTACCAGTCCTCTTGACAATTATGTGTTCCTACTTTTGGGTGATTTCCAAAGCATTCCCAGCAGGCTTTTCTCAACCTTGCCATCTCCTGTCCCTCCTCTCCAAATTTTACCCCCTTTCCAGTTGAACTTCTGGATAAACTGCAAGATCAGTAAGCTGAAAAAGAAGGAAGGGGATCAGAAATGAGAGAAAGTTTACACATCATAAGCCAAACTCGTCATAGGACGCAGCTCTGTGCAGCATGAAGCATGACTTAGTTTGTGTCTGGGTGTGTTGGAATAGCTCCATCCTCAGGAGCTAATTTGGGCTGTCCTTTGCTCTCTGCCTGGGGAGGAAACGGCTTCTGTACAGAAGGCACTTGTCTGTGACAGATCTCTTGTAAACAGCATGATAACTCTATGTCAGACACGCTGAAGACATCTTTATCAGGTACTCTGCCAAAGCCCCCAGGGGGAAGCTGTGGGACAGACCTCGGTCAGCAGAGATTTTTTGGGCACAGCCTGGCTGAGCTTTAGTCAGGCCACGTGGAGCCCTCCCTAACCCAAGGGCTTGGGCAGGCTGGTAGCTGTTAACGAAACAGAGGTCTGTGTTAGACCACGCTGCATCACAGACCAAGCTGTCTCTCAGCAGAGGTGCTTTGCAGAGATATTCTAGGCAGAGGCACTAAAGAAATGATTGTGTCGAAAAATGGAGCAGGCTAGATGAGCAGGATGGAGAGAGGATTTCCTGCTCTGGGGGAAGGTCAGAGCCTTCATTTCCAAAATGAAAATCCTGGTGGTTTTCATCAGCCATCAAACCCCATTTTTTTCTGGGCTTAATCACAATGTAGACCTTTTAATTTCTTTTTTCCCCCCCTACTTCTGTATGTGTATTAACTACCTTCCCAATGAAATGTCCCTTGGTACCAACAGTCCCCAAAACCTTGGTTTTAAAAACTGGAAGAGAAACATTGCTCTCTTTTTCTCAGGGATTGTTATTAAGTGAGAGGAATCAGTCTTGGTTTGTTGTTTGTAGGAAGCTGAAAGCAGAACAACTGTAGTGGGCATCAGTGTTTCTCTGGTGATGTGTGTGTTTCTTTCCAGCCTCTGAAAACCAACACCCTTGTGCCTGCTACCAGTCCATCCATTCATCTGTCCACTGCCAGCATTCCAGAGTGCCCTCTGGCAGTGCTGAGACACACCAAGCTGCAGAAATTGTGCTTGAGGTGGAGAAATTGCAGCAGCAGAAGGAGCCTTTACAGCAAACAGTCTATTTATTGATATTTTATTATGCTGTTTAGCAGGACCCTGGTGCCTGTAATAAAGCATTGAGGAAGTGTAGCAGCACATTCTCATTGATCCCATTCACTACTGTGATATTAGTGTGAGGGCCGAAGAAAAGAAATAATTTTGTTCCCCTCCCCTGTGCTGAATTGCTGATGGCAAAACGCCCCGTAAGCCTGAAGATGAGTTAGTTGCACTGTGACCCCCAACTGAATGATCACAAACCACATGCAAAAAGGGAAAGGCAACCTTTTTTTTTTTTTTTTTTTTGATCTGCAGAACTACCCAGTGAGGGACCTGGAGAAATCTGTGATGACTCAGGAGAGCTCACACCTATCAAGCCTGGTGTTTCATGACTGAAGATGGAAATGGGCTGGTCTGGTCCTGAAGAGCAGCCAGGCAAGGGCATGAGCTGAAAGGTTCTCTGTGTGATGGAAGGATGTGCCGTTTTGTCCACTCTGGGTTTTCTAGTTGCAGGACACAGCAGCTAGTCTGGATTGTGGCACAGGGCACAAACCACTTCAGCTCTCAGTTCTCATCTCCTGGATGGTATGGGGGAGTTGTGCTCCTGCTTTCTCCTTTATTCCTCCAGACAGGTCTCAGCAGGGCCCACAAGTGCTGCTCCTGGGTGAACCACAGCTCCTGTGTCCCCATTCTCCATCTGCACAGCCCTTGCACTGGATGGGGTGGCTCTGCATCAGCCTGCTCCACGTTCACACGTGCAAACAGTGCATTAGCCAAATGGCCTTTCCAGAGGGAGGAGGTGCCTGGATGTGTGAGGAGGGATTTAGCTCTATTACCACCTGGACAGCTGGTGTTCCAGACCCAGCCTGGCTAAATATTTAGTCAAGCAGAGTGGCTGGGGAATCCTCCTCGTGGCCATAGAGTGCCCTCTCCACAGCCAGACCCCAGGGTACAATTTCAGCTGTGCTCAGCAGCAGAGGAACAACCCCGAGGTCTGCTTTGAACCCTGCTCCTCTGCCAGATTCCTACGTGGTCTCTTCATCTTCTCATGCTCCTTTCTCTCCTCCCTGTGAAAATTAGGGTAATAATAACAGCAGCCCTTAGGATCACTGGAAGGGGCCAAATCATTCACTCCAATAATGTCCCCAAGGGCCTAAACCTCTCATTTTGTGCATCGTGGGGTTCACATCAGCATGAACATGCTTCCTCCTGTCTTGGCAGTCTCTGCACTCCCCCACTGTGACTGTGGGGACAATTAGTGACTGTAATCTCCTGAGCGTTGTGTAAGGAGCAGAGGAACCCAGTAATACCTGGCTGAGATTGTGTGTGGATTAATTAGCTGCCGTTTGCACAGCTCTGTGAAGCTTCAAGCCTATTCAAGTGCTAAGTATTATTATTAAATAGTGATCCATTAGTTCTGATCATTGGCTACGGCCTCTCTGTAGCTTCTCTGGTGTCGTTTTCCACACCGTCATATATTTGTCTTTGCTATTCCAAATACTTTTATTAAGGAGATTAAGGAGTCCATCTGCAGTTTTGGCTGAAGTGTGGTTTGGTAATTATACTGGTGATGGCTGGGTTATAACTGTGCTTAGCAATAACAAGTGTGTTAAATCCTGTACTTTCCTGGTTCTGGGTCACCTGCTCCTGGGCAGCTGAGTACCAGGTGAGCTAAACACAGAACTCCCATTGGCAGGCTGTCCTTCACAGTGGCAATACAATGCCTTAAACCCCCTTTCTACTTTGGCAACTGGAATTCCTGCTTTGAATGCATTTTCTGTGCCTGTAGAGCTATGGCTGCTGGTGGTGCATGGCACCAGAGGACACCTATGGGATGAGGTGGGACACCTATGGGATTCATGCTGCCGTGCCATCCTGCTCCTCCTGGGCCATGTTGTAAGAGATATCTCCCTGCCAGCTGAGCTCCAAAGGGCAGGTTTAGTGCTAGGGTCACAGACCAGGGGACAGGCAGCTGGTGATGCTGCTGCTAGCCTGAGCATCAACCCACAGGACCTGTCTTTTGAGTAGTGCTGTGACAAGTGGTACCTGCCAGGCGTGTGACCCCTGTGTGCCCATGACTTGACAGATCCCCCAGGAAAGCAGGAGCCTCCCTCCTTCTCACACAGCTCTTGCACAGTATTACTCTGCTGGGTGAGCCAGGCCAGGGAAAGGGCTGTGAAGCTCCCTGCAAGCCAAGGCCAGCTGTTTAAACCAGCTGAGGGTTGTGTGCATCTGTGAGTTTACCCCTGGTACTTAGCAATGGGATGAGATCAGAGCCTCTGGTGCTGACATATATATGTGAGTGCATATTTCTAACTGGAATTGAGGTTTTATTCTTGTAAACATTGTATTTATTATTTAAAAAAAACCCATACAGGCTGCCTAATTCATATTGCACAAAAAAAGCCATAAGCCTCCCACTAAAGAGCCAGCAAAATGCTATGAGGAGAACAAAGGCATAGATCACTGTATCTAAACAATCTTAAACCCAGTCATGGCATTGCAAATAAAATACACAGTGCTCCTTTCACCACAAATGTATTCTCAAGCAGGAAAAAAATATATATATAATTCAAGATCTGATACAGTCTAAATCAAGATGTGGCTTTTGTTCAGGAATCAAAAAGGTAAAAAAATCTGGGCAATTTCTAAATCATTCAGGTTTCTAAATGCTTCTTCAGCTGTTGTTTAAGGGAGAAGCTTTGGGAACAAGCAAAGTTTGTGAAGTGGGATAAGTAATTCAGAATACCTCAAACTCTGGGACTGAACTACTGAGGTATCTTAAATTCCAGTACCACCAGTGAAGGCAGTCAGTATTGCTTATCACTTTTAAACAATTTTAAGCTGTTTCCCACACAAAGTTTTATCTTTATGGGATGATTTCACTCTTGCAGGCTGCAAATTTCAAGGATGGGTGTAAGGCAAGAACTTTGTGCCTGAGGTCCTGACTTTTACCCCTTTTTACCCCAGGTTAGTACATGGATTGGGCTGCAATTTCCAGTGTGGAACAGGGAAGAAGCTTCCCATTTCCCAACGAAAAGAAGGTTCATCCTAGACATCAAAACTTAATCTAACAGTGATACCTCCTTTCTCACATATGCAAACTCATCAGGGTTTTTTGCCTAAATTGCCACCCAAGCCTCATTGTGCAGAGAAGGAGGGAGGCAGATGTGCAGAGAGGACTGCTGTTCCCCCCTTGTACAGCTGGGGGCCCTGAGGCACAGCAGGACTCAGCTGTCCAGTGGTTTGCTCCCTTTCCCACTGGGAGCCCTGTGGGTTTTCCTTGTCCCTGTCAGATAAGGGACTAAGTCTTCAGCAGGCATAAACCTGCTCGCTGCCACTGCCACCGTGGTACTTTGGCCTTTGTTGCTTGGCATGGATTAGTGCTCCTCTGTTAATGTGTATGGCAACTTCTCCTTCACTCCTTCACAGGTTCATCTGTGCTGCTGGTTGCAGGACCATTCATTAAACACAGTTGGAAATGAGGCTCCATCTTCTCTCCTTAGACTTGGAGACCCTGCCTGCACACATGTGGTTTCAATATAAATACAGGGCCCTGAGAAGCTCTTTTCTTATTTGAGGAGAAGGTGTAAACTTTTGCAGGATAAACATACCTCCATCAGTAAGGGAGAATGACTTCATTTCTGGCTCACAATCACTGCTTCTGTGAGCTTTAATCATCCTGCTCTTTTGTACTAGGCGAAGCCCTTATGATCAATCAGAACTTTGAAGTTTTGTTATAAAAATGTAAATGAAATGCATTTCTAAAGGAAGCTTTTCTTCTGCCCTGTGTGCCTCTCCATTCTGCTACACACGCTCCCAGGGAGCGCAACGGCGCCGATAACGCCGCGATCGCTTCGCTGGGCCATTTCAGCACCGAGGCACACGTCTGCCTCCTTCCTCCCTCTCCCTCTGCTGCTTCCACTCTTCCACTTATATAAAAAAAAAAAAAAGAAAGAGGAGCAGAGCTGCCCCCTGTACATTTCCAGACATTCTGATCCGATTGGGAGACGAAATGTTCTTCTGATTACAGCTCTAAAAATAAAGATAGGGCTTGTAGGGAAAGTATTGTGCTGCTGGTTGCTTCTCTTTAAGAAGTTAAGCCTGACTCCTGAGGGAAGCAAGGTGTATGCAACCTGCTGTCTGTCTCCTCTGTGTCTAGTACGCTCCACTAATAACTTCTGCTGACATTGGCCTCTTTCCTCTCGCTCTGACACAGAGATGTCTCTCAGGTATGAAGTTCCCATAAGCTTCAGAGAATTCAATCTGTCCAAACACGTTGGTTTTGTTCCAGTATCTGAGACTTAGCAAAATAAATCATCATCTCAAACTAGTTCTTCAGAAGCCTGGTGATGTGCAGCTATCAACCATCTGGGCACAGTCCTCAGAGAAGCACTTGGCCAGGATCTGATCAGAGAAAGGAACAGCGCTGGTGGATCTGTGGTGGCCAGGTGGAAGGTGGAGAAGAAAAGTCTAGTGCTCAGTTTCAAGCTGTTTCATCAAATTCCACTTTCACTGCCACTCTTAGCAACTTCCTGGGAAACAGAGCCAGCCAAGTCTGGCAGACATCTAGGGAAAAAGAGCTCTCTCATGCCCTGAACGCTTCTTCTGGGCATGTGGGTGGATTTTTTGTTTCCAGTATTTTCCTGCACACAGAGTTTTGGTGAAATCTCTCAGTGCCTGTAAGTCCCTGCTTCTCTAGAGGTCGCTGCAAACCCCTCAGGGCATCAGTGTGCTGCTCTTCTCCTCTGTGGAGCAAGGGGAGGCTCGCTGGGACACCTGCAAGGCTGCAGGAAGGGCAGTTTGGGGAGCAAGGGTCACACATCTGGGATCCAAGTCTCCTATCATTTCCTGACGGCTTGGGAGAAGCAGATGGAAAGGAATGTAGTTTTAGAAGCAGGTGGGTGAAGATGTCCCTCCTCTCTGCATTCACTGGGTTGTCCCTCCTGACCTGCATGGAGAGGGGACTTGGGGACTGGGGGACAGATGGGAGGAAATGGTACTCAGGGGTTGGAGTTATCTCCTGTAACTGCACAAGCCTGAAGAGCTGACCCCACCTCTTTGCACCCCAGTGCACGAATGCTCACCTGCTCACACACACTCCCACAGCAGCCTGTTCCTTTGTGTCATTCCCTTTCCAATGTCCCTCTCTCCAGCCAAGCCTTCGAGGAGCCAGGAGTGATTGCAGTCGTTGCGGGAAGCCAGAGGCGAGGGGAAGAGCGATGCCAATTTGTTTTCTCCGCTTTTCCCTTGCTGTAGCACTTTTCTGAGGAACTAATGTGATTTTTGAGCAGCCACTTGGCTCCACAAATGCCTGGAGCCCCGAGCAAGGTCCGGCCTTTTCGTAATGCACACGGCATCCCTCTCCTGTCGCCGAGAGCAGCAGGCTGCCTCACCTGTCCACGGACACTCAGGGAGAGTAATTGCACACATAAAAGTGCTGACAGGGCAAACCTCTGTCCCTTTGCTTGTAATTGGTATTGACGTGGTGCTCCCCAGCCCCGGGGTGCTCCGGAGCCAAGCACAGGTTATGGGGTTGGGAAGTTTGCTTAGTAAAGAATTTCTGGAGTATAAGGGGGGGAATAACACTTTTTACAGAAGGGTGTACAGGTATTTGTTAGGTGTTCTATTTGCTCTTTACTACAGTCAAACTTGGCAGCATTTTTAAGCCCAGCTCCCTCTACCTCTCCCTCTCTCTCTGTGTCTTCTCTCCTGTTCTTAATCAGTTTGAACTATTGGCTGATTTCAGCAGATCTGCTGTTAAATTCTGATGGGTTTTGGGAGAATGAGACCCAAATTACTTCCCCAGCTCAAGGAAGAGCTGCAGTGTGAGCACAGCAGCAGTAATGGGCACCAGAGAATCCACACAGGTCAGGGACGTACTGATTGCTTAGCCCTGAGAAAAGCTTCAAGTCAGAATTGCAACTCATTTGTTACAGGAAATCTGTGTGACACTGAGCCTCAGAAAACAACCACAGCTTTGTTAGCTGCACAGCTCACGAGAGCTCTCTTTTTCTGACTGGTTATCCTAAATCTGGAGTCATGTTTTTAAACCTTTAGAGGACCCAGCACCATGAAAATGGTATTTAGACAGGCTCCCAAGTCACTGCCTACTTGGAAAAAATTCTGGTTTGTTCCTGTATCCCAAATCCAGTGGTGGCTTTTACTCCTCAGCAAGGAGCTTTGGTTTCTTCTGAGCATTTCCACATGCCAGGAGATGTTTTGCTGAATCTGCACTGACTTTCAAGCTGCAGGCCACGGATTGCAGGCAACGCACTGACTATTTCTGATTGGTGAAACAAAGTCATTGGCAGTAGACTAAGGATAGAGCAAATAGGGGGAAAAAAGGGAAAAAGTAGACCAAGGATAGAGCAAATAGGGGGAAAAAAGGGAAAAAGTAGACTAAGGATAGAGCAAATGGGGGGGAAAAAAGGGCAAAGTGCTCTCCCTGGCTGATCCAGTTTGTTATCTAGGTCAGACATTGAGTTTTAGAGTGGGTTGTGGTTTTAGTTTGGATCCAGTGTAGATCTGTTGACTCTAATGCCCACAGCTAATGAACTCCAGGCTGGAGGCAGTCTCTCCATGCTAGTTGGTAGACTGTCCAAATTGATGGCACAGAGTCCTTTCCCTGAAAGAGTATTTTACTGAGTATTAGATTTATGCCATTTACTACTTTATAGATAAAGCAGTCACTATGTTCTAAACCAGTGATGTACTTAGAATGGGGAATGGACTGGTTTAATGGTTTCTGAATTCAATTGCTTAGAGGGCAGTTTACTTCTAGATTGAAGAGATTACATTCTAAATTATAGAGCTCCTGCTTTTATGAATTGAGCAGGGTATGGAGGGGTGAGTGAGGGGGCTGTGTGTGTTGGCTGCTGGCTTCGCATCTTTCAGGGTGAGTGGCTGAGGACAATTCAAGTGCCTTACACTGCAAGGAGTTTATGATTTCTTTGTTATGGAGGTTCGATACGAATTGATTTTCAAATAAACTTTTTGGGACCAATTTAATAAATTCACTTTGTTGTGTAGGCTTTGATGTTATTTTCCATGTGATCAGCATAAAGCATTTCCCTTGCTGCCCCGACCACTCTGAATGTTATTTAGACCTTGCAGCTCTTTCCTTCTCTCCAAAACTTGATCAAAAGGTGGGCATGAACCAAAGCTTATGTGAGGCTTGGGACCAGATGCCAGTTTTGCAGCTGTACTTCAGGAGTTCACCCAGTACCACGCAGTGTGGGAGAAACACTTTTTGCTCAAGCCCAATATTTCCCCCAGGTGTTTTTGTTGGAATTAAGGAATTTCGAGTCTTTGCAATGAGTATTAACAGATTGAAAATTTCAAACACACAATCATCATTTGCAACATGGTGCAATTTAGATAATAATTGCAGCTATTCCCTAGGGATGCCTGAGAAGCAGCTTGGCATAGGGGGATGTTCTCCACTCATCCAAGCAAGGAGCAAGAGCAAGGAGACCTTATTCACTTTGCAAACCTAAATGCATTATTAAATAGATCCTTGGACCAAGGAATAGTTCCAAAGGAGGAGCATTTGCATAGCTTCTTCAGTGTCTGATGGCCTCATGCTATGGCTTTTCGGGAACGTTTTCACCCCCAGCCCTAAGATGCAGAAAGCTGCCAGAACTTCACTCTCACACACTGTCTTGCCTCATGCAAAGGGAGTGAAACTGGACAGGGATTTCAGGGGTTCTGTAGGATAAGCAGCAAACCAGCAGAAACACAGACATGATTGTTTCATGGAGAACCAGGTGAAAGTGATATGAGCAGTCCTAAGCCCCCCTTGGGCACACAGCTGATTCAGTTGGGACAATGAGTTTTCTCCTCAGGCTTCTCCTTGGGAAAATATTTTCTCTTGTATTCATGTAGCAGTTTCTTCAATCTATTAAAAACCACCTGAAGATGCTACCTTCTGCCTGAGACCTATGCATGGCATTGGGGTGAGCTGCAAACACACTGTGGTGTAGGCATTCTTCACCCAGGTGCTTCTGCTCAGGCCATGATACCTCAACCAGCAGCACCTGAGGCACTGGGAACTTATTTATTGAGCAGCACAAGGTTCTCCTGGGCTTGGACTGCAAATGTGGGGCTGCTTCTTCTCTGATATCCTGCCTGAGCTGGAGCTTTTCACCATTTTGGAGTTGGACCTCGCTGTAGGTGCAAGGTGATTTTCCTGTCTGCTCACTTCTGCCTTCCTCACCCTTGGAGCTGCGTTGGTAAGGTAGGAAAACTTTCTGTTACTTCTGGTTTTTGGTCTTGAATCCCTTCCTCCAGCCTGGAGTGCTAGGGGAGGTAGTGGAAAAATGCAGCAGGTCTGTCAGTGAGATAAGTGTGTCTTACAGAGCGGTGATATCTCTCAATGAGACAGCAGTTCTTTTCTATCTCTGCCTCCTCACCTGCCCCAGAAATGTTGATACAGCAATTTTCTCTCAGCTTATTTCTTGAGTTTTTTTGGTTTGTTTGGATGTTTGGGGTTTTTTTGTGGTGCTTTTTTTGTTTGTTTGTTTATTTTCTGTCAGTGTATCTAGGGGCTATATTGAGGGAAGGATAAAGAAAACTAGAGACAGTTCTGATGTGTGTAGCCCAGCCCCAAACCCCTCAGTGTGCAGCAGTGGATGAGTGGAGGTTTACCAAGGCTGTGCCTCAGGAGGTCTTGTGTTGCTGTAAAGAGTGTCAAGGGGAAGAGCTAACAACTCATCCAAAAACACCCATCTGTTGGCTTTGCATTTACAGTCTGCCCTTCTGTTCCTTCCTCTCGGCCCCTCAGTGAGGTCAGGTGGGTTGCAGGGCACTGGGTGTCCCCCAGGGATGCCCAGGGATCCTTTGGGGAGGTGTGGGAAGCTGTGAGCAGCAGCCAGGCTGTTCACAGGGCAGGGCTGCGTGAGGTGGGGAATAAGTCAGTAGCTTTTATTGCATGCAAAGTATGGAAGGGGAGTTCTGGTGTTTGCTGAGACCACCAAATATACCTCTGAGCCACTCTGTTTAACCCTGTAGAGTTCCTAATGCTTTACCCAGACCCCAATGTCCAGCCTTTTGGCACCTGCTGGCCTCTGAGCTTGTCTGTGTGTTGTTAGCACCTCATGGCCCTTGAGCTACCCAGCTCCCATCGCATTGTGTGGGACTGAACCCCCATGAAAACCCACATCCCACTCCGAAGTCAGCACAGTTTTACTAAAAACAGGAACTTTGTCTTTATGTGAGGCCATTTTCAATCACATTTCTGCAAAGATTAGTAAAGGAATCCCTGGCTTTGGTAGGCAAATGTGTCCCCAGATACCTGTGTTTGTGCAGGGGGATACAGATGTGCTTGCTCTGCCATTGTCACAGCTCCTCCACACATCTCCCTTGGGCTGCAGAGAAAGCCTGCAGTGTTTTCATAGCTCTGGACACCCTGGGTTATGCTGATTGAAGAGAGAGTGGTAAAAGTTATTTACAAACTGTATTTACAAAGGAAGAGTGAGGAACTGCAGCGCAATAACTACTGCAGGCAGCAGTGATGGGAAGCAGGAGGCTGAATACCTACTTTGAAGCTGCATACTATCCCAAATTATGTGCCCTTTTCTACTGGTGCTTGTTGCCAAGATTGAAGGTTCATTGTTTCACATCTTTCCTAAAGGAGATTTAAAAAGCATTTTTCTGGCCCTGATGGGGTGTGTGGGGGGAAAATCTCTTCCAAATGGATCGGTGTATTGGAAATTCACTCGGTGTTCCTGCTGTCATTTGGAAGTATTTTCTTTAAGCACCCGTCCTTTAGTCTGTGCTACTGGATGCAGTCAATCACCTCGAGTCTGCAATGCAAACAGCATCTATCATGTGGCAGAGGACGTTACAGGAACACTTTGTTACCTGTCCCAATCATCTGCAATACACAGGAATAGCTGAAACGCTGATGAATATGCTGAAGGGTTTAAGTGTAAGCAGTGTAGGTTTACCCCAGTGTTCTGCTGGGATGATTAAAGGAGTTTGTTGCTTTAAGGGAGGAATGTGTCACTTCTAATGGCTTGTATTGTTTCTGCGTGGGGAGGCATATTGCAGGGCCAAATGATTACCTGGTGTAAGTCAGGATAGCTCCCTGCGAGTTGCATTATGCACGTTTGAGCTTCAAAGTCTGTTGTTTCAGTCGAACTAGGCTGATTTATGCCAGCTGAAGATCCGTTTCTAAAACTGTTTAAGGCTTAGCATTCCTCTCAGCATCCCTGTGAGATAAGGATTTACTGCAGCTGTTTGAAAAATGCAAATTTTTTTCAGGAAATATGTTTTTTCATAAAAATGCTTCTTCAGTTAGTTGAAAATATTTCACGAGCATCTTTAAGGTTTTGATGGGAGATAGAATCCCAGAAAGCAAAAGAGTTTGAGCTTTCTTTTTTTAGAACACTGGGTTTGCTCCTGGTCTCGATTATTTACATTTTCTTTATGATAAAAACTGTGATAAGGGAAAACAGGCAAGTTTCTCGTGCACACAAAGTGGTATTTTCGGGGAGCCTCTTTTCAGAGAAAGAATTGCATTGTATTAGAGTGTTCTAGCCAGCCCTGTAAGCGACAAGCTTAAAGTTAAAATAAGAAAATCCCGGGTTCAATTTTGATTTGGCAGGTTTCTTTTTTTTTTTTTTTCCTTTTATCAGCTTCTGCAAAGCAGTCTATGCTTCCCCTCCTAGTTAAAAAGCAGAATCAATACCCAAGAAGGGTCAACCAGCTTACAATTCATTACATGTATGCGTTTCTTACTGACAATGCAATTCTTGTTTCTCATTTTTCATGTCAACTGCTTCTCGGAAAAACAATAAAAGAAAGAAAAGCAGAAAAAGACAAAGAGACAGAGAGATTTACCCAAGTCATCAAGTGAAATGAGAGCTGACAGATTCTCTAATGTTACATGCCCAGAACAAAAATGATTCCTCACTCTGCTCCTCTGTAAATGTTTGAGAATCCTTTGTGTGTAACTGCTATTCACTGGGACCCTCGGCTCCAGGATTCCCCAGTAATTCCTTTAGAAATGTGCCCAAGATGCTCCTTGGCCTTGCAAGGATTATGCAGCAGATCAAAGGCAAGCAGCAAGGAATTGTTTGAATTTCTTCCCATCTTTGCCACTGAATGTGCCCAAGTTTCCCCAGGAACATTACTTCTTTTTTTATTTTGCCTCAGTTTCTGTCCTTGTTGCATGGGAAGAATAAAAGCAACTTTGGGTGGGAATGGTCAAAATTCAAAACTTCAGGAAAAAGCCCTGTTGGGGAGAGAAAGTCTTCTGCCGATTAAAGCAGGCTAAGCATCTACCACCCTAATGGTGTTTTAATCTAATTAAAAACTTTCCCAAGTTCAAATATGCTTGCAAGTGCATTTGAAGGTCCCAACCCTCTCCACTCAGGCATATATAGTTAGGAGCTGTAAATCCAAGGGCAAAATCTTGGTTCACACTTGAGCAGATGGAGAGAATTTTCCTGGTGATGAGATTGCAGAGACTGTGAGAGGCTGGTGGGGGTGTCACTTCAGCCCTGGGGCAAGATGCCTAAGGGGAAGTTGCAAAACAAGGCCAGAATATAACAGGAGAGCCATGGAAGTCCTGGGTTGTTTCCTTGCTGTTAGTGCCAGCTCTCCTTTCATTGACAAAGCTTCCACAGATATGCAAGCTGAAATCTCCTGATGTAAAGCTCTCCTTGCTTAGAAATAGAGGTTGGGTCTGGGTCTGTTCCAGGCATGGGTTTGGAATTGCTTGATCAGAGCAAGTGTCTGGGAGAGCTTGGTCACAAAAGCTTTATCCCTTGTAAAGGGTGGAGAGAGATGTTGGTTTTATTGCACAGCATCATCCTGAAGGTTGTTTGGAGCCAAACCTAATTTATCTGCAGAGGCTAGAGAGAAACTCGACGAAGTTGTTCCAGTTTGGGCTCGTTTCTGTAACTGGTTGATGTGGTAGTGTGGTAGGTCCCTTCGCATTTCTTCTTGCCTCGTCTACCCCAGTTTGATCTAGGTGTTCCTGCTCTGGCAGGGGGATTGGACTGGATGAGCTTTGGAGGTCCCTTCCAAGCCCTGACATTCTGTGATTCTGTGATTCTGTGACTTCCACCTGGGAGCTGAAGCAGCCAGGGACTGAGAGGGGCACAATGACTGACAGAGCCTCCTTAGTCCTTTCTTCCCCTTTGCCTGGAGACACAGCATGCATTGCCAGCCTGGATAACTCCAGCACTTTCCTGTTCCCATGAGCTGAATCCATCACTCCCAGGACAGACTTCACCTTTTTTTTTTTTTTGCTAGAAAGCAAGCTGAAACCTCTCTTCTCCCCTGTCTTTCTGTTGGTTTCCCCTCCATCTCCTGTGTGACAATATTCCCTCCAGTCCTTACATGGTGCAGTGCATCTGGAGAATCATACTGCAAGTCAGCACTGTCTGGGGGCTCAGAGCCTGCCTGTCACGGGGGAAAGGAGGCAAGAAATGAATTCCAATCCCCAGCAGGGGCTTGTTGGGAGCGTGGGGGTTGGAGGGAAACATTGCTCCTGAGAGCTGGTTACTCTTTCTGCCCTGAAAGTAAGAGCTCATTCAAGGAAAATCCTTCTTAACTCTTGTCACCCAAGCAGAATTGCTGGGCCAAGCAGGTTTTAAGGCAATGCTGACCTGGGGTATTGTGCTGCTTTGGAGAGGAATGGAGAATGAGATGTTCTGCAGTGCTAATTGATGGAGGAGGCTCTGCCTATCCTAACAAGAAACCTAAATCTACCTTTTTTTTCTTTCCTCCCCTGCAGATTCATCCTGTTTTCCCCTGTCCTGCCTCTAGTGGCCTGAAGGATAACTGCTCACCTCCCTTTTACATATCAGAAGTCTGTTATAGCCCTGGTTTCAGAAAACTCTTATCTGGGCTGAGCAAGCCTATCTCATTTGACCTTTTAGAGACTTGTATTTTCCACGCCTCCCCCCAGCCTCCTGGGTGAGATGAATGTGTGAGCTGATACAGAGCCTGATGTGAGCTTTTTGCCCACCAGGCAAAGGAATGGCCCAGCCAGGGTAGGAAACCTTCCCCCCACCTGGCTTTTGGCACAGAATGTCTTTCCCAGCTTGACTCAAGCTGTGGGGGAAGGATCTGGCTAGCTTCTGGCCCTCTGTGTTGAAGCTGGCACCTGCAGGACCAACACAATTTAGTCTCCTTGCCAGTCAAAGCTTGATTGAAGGCCATGGAAATGGGTAGCATCCCTTGCCCCAAGAAGCTTTGGGTGAGGTCTTCTGCCTTGATCTTTCCTCAAGTCTTTCCCCAGTTAGATAGAATCCCTGTCACTGCTGACAGCTACAGCTTTTCACATTAGCTGGAAAAATATGCAGAAATAAACTACTCAAGCATCTCCTTCTCTTAGACTAGCATGACTTTCCTGTCATGTTTTCTATGTTTTCTCTTAGTACTTGATGTTTGCAAGTCTCTTTGCTTTAAGCCATGTCGGCTACAGGCCCAGAACACGCAACAGCTACAATTTTCTTTCACTCTCTCCCTCCCTCTCTCCTAGCTTGAGTGTTTAATTTGCTCCAGACTCCGCTTGAGCAATTTTTGGAGAGCACAGTTTATATTTGTATATGCAAATAAGCTGAGCAAATATGCTAAGGAGCTCCAAAGATAGATTGGTACACTTAAGTACATGCCAGCCCACAGTAAAATCATCCTGGGCCATTCTGGTCTCAATTAACCCTTCAGCCTTCTTCAGTTTGGAGTCTGTTTGGCAAGCAGGCAGTACTGGGAGACACTCTCCCACCTCCTGTGTTGCTGTGAACAGATGAACATTGCTGGTGTTGGGTCTTTTCTGCATCATGAGCCAAGCAACAGGGCACAGCACTTTGCCCATGGTCCACGTAGTTAGGTATTCAAATACTGCTTGTCTGTCTTGTCCTTTTTATTGTAGAACAAGCAGTTCCAGGAGCTGCAGAAGTAACACAGCCAGCTCTCCTTCAGACTCGTGATTTATGTTGGAGTCTCTGGTCTCTGATCAAATGTGTGCTGCTGAAGCTTTGGAGAGTTCATAGAAACACTCTTCCCTGTGGATGCTCTGATAGCTAATGACATAGCTGAGCACAGCTCTTGCCTTTTCTTTAGGGGCAGGGGAAGAATTTGACCTTTCTCCTTTTAATTCTTGACAGTTATAAAACTTGCAAAAAAATCAACGTCCCTTGGATTGGTTGAAATTGGTTCCAACATCTGCTGAGGAACACCAGCTTTCCTAATCCCATTTCTTTCCCTATAGGAGGGGAAATAAGAGATCATTGTCATTCGCTGGGCTTGCCTACATTGAGGGATTGACTGCAATAGCTATTGCAGAATGAGCTGTTCAGCCAGAAGCCTTCCAGAATAGTTGCCTGCATGGACATACTCTTCTGGAACCTAAATGACTTTACTCTAGCATAATTTCTTCACTTTGGAAGGATGCTAATTACTTTCGAGTGGCTTTTTTTTTTAATTCTGGAATGAAAACCTGCTGTCATAGTGTCCTCTGGGAGGCATGATGGAATAGCTTCTCCAGCAGTCACTACTCCAGACGTTTTCTTCTTGTAGATGAGGGAAATAGCCTGAAAAGACAGCTGACTACTCTGGTGCTGAACCTGTGCAAGATTTGAGGAGAAAGGACCTAAGCAGATTTGTGATGCTTATAATGCAGGGCTTATTTAACCTTAGCATATGTGGAAGACGACACAGCTTTTTCATTACCATTTTTTAGCTTAGTTTCTTAAAGAAATGAGGCTTACATAATCAGTGTCTGTATACATGCTTCCCATAATTTCTGCACCATTAGCTCATTTCAGCCACATTGAGCAGAGGACAGGAGGTTTCAGGTGTTGGATTCCTACAAGTTTTATGGCTCAGCAAGAGAGCCCCACTAAGGGAGAGGCTGCAGCACACACTGTCCTGGTAAAGCACCAAAGCACCTGCAGGCAGCAACAGCCAAACCTTTTTCCTATCAGAAGGGAAGCTCTCCACTGGAGGCCAACACCTTTCCAAATGGCAAAGCCCATCAATGTTGGATCCACAGCACTGATTTCTTGTGTTCATAAAGACTTTTATTTGTGCTGTTACGTGCTTTAAATCTTCAGCTGCTCCCTCAGCTTCACAAAGTGTTCTCAGTAAGACTGAAATGCAGCCAGCTCTGGGGAGGAAGAGGTGTTGCCTGTTTTCTATTCTATTTTGCTGTCCCAGGCTCACTCGTGAGAGCCATAACGTTTTCCTTGCAGTCCTCCCACTTTGGATTGTTTTCTTGTATATCTGCAAGAGGGGAACTCTGCAGCAAACCTCCCTAAATGGAGTCAGATGGCATCTCAGGGTGGTGTAGTGGTTTTGGAAATGTATTGCTGTGCTTGCAGCCAAAAGCAATCTCACTAGAAGACCTTGCTAGGCAGTGTAATGGAAATCCTTCCCCCACAGCTGCAGTGTGGAGTGAAGGGCAGGGGGCAGCCCTTGTTTGCAGGGCCCTGCTTCCCGTTGCCATAACAAACATTTTGGCTGAGATTAATTTTGCTTACCCCAGTGCACTGAGAAAGGCACTACCTGTGACTACATCCAGTTTGTTCATCTGTGTTAGTCAATGAAGAGAGAGAGGAGCAGGTGAGGTAGGCTGCCTGAATTAGGAGCCACTTTGGGACATGGATGGGACACTTTGCTCCTTAGAGGCACCTCCTTCCCTTGGGGGGTGCCACAGTCACCTGCTAAGTGATACAGCAGGCAGGTTGTAACTCATTAAGTTGCTAGGGACCAGTTCTCAGCATCATGTGGACCCAGAGTGCTGCCTTATCCTCACTGTGTGCCCTGGTTTCTGCTGGCGAATGGTGACAGGCAAGTGCCTGCTGGAAGGGCTGGCACCTTCCATGGGCTCTGGGATGTGTTCCCAGATTTGGGCGCAGCAGGGATTTTTTTTTTTTTTTTTTTTTTGCATGTGTCAACATTAGAAAGCAAAAGCCAGACACAGGGAAATACTGAAGAATCTCTTGCCCAGCACAGCCCTGGTGTTTTTATTTGTCACCATTTATTTTTGTTGCCTGACAAAGTGAAAACATTTGGTCAGTGTTTTGGCTGGGGTTGTTACTCAGTGCAGTGTCATTTGCAGTGATGTTCCTGGCTTTCCTGGTCGTGTGTCTGCAGGCACTGACACCTAATGAAGTTGTAAAATGTTTGTTGCAGCCCCTGCTCTGAGTGGGGGGGTAACAGCATCCTTACAGGAGCTCAAGCAGCAAAGGGGCATCCTGTAGTAGAGGGAATGTTATAAAAACCTCCTGCAGAAGGTTTTTAAACCTCTGATCGTTTAGCTCAGTAAATGAGATGATAGTGCAGTGAATTGAACAGAAGTAAAAATAATTTGGCTAAGCTTATGCTCAATGGTCCACGTCTTAGTTTGAGTCTTAATAATTTTAATGCAATTACCCTCGGTGTTATGGTCTGATAAATCAATGCTCAAAGCAGAGATCAGGGAAGATTTGGATATGTTTGCTCTCTTTTTTTCCTTGTCTCTGCATCTGGCCACTGTATAAAACAGGACAGTGGATTAGAGGGAACGTGGGTCTGACCCAGCACAGCCCGTTGAGCCTGCAATTAAGACATTGAATCACTTCCTATCACTTATTGGACTGATGAGCAGAAATGCCTTTTGTTGTTAGAGTAACCAAGCCTGCTTTTCTGTGACTTTCTACCCTTGCTGCTATGCTGATTTCATCTGCTTTTTTCTCAGCAGTGTAAGAGAGGTCAGAGTTGCTTCCTTGCTGTACCAAGCAGTACCTCTCAGGAACCAGGAACACAGTTGGTGTTTGAACTTAATTGCCCAGGTGCTTTGCTAGCTTTATTTTGTCAAATGTTCTGCTGCTGTTATGTCCTTTTTTTTGCATCTTTGTGGTATGTCAGTAACAAGACAAGGAGGCTGGTTTGTAGAGATGAAGGGCTAATCCTGTGGGTGAAATCCAGTGCCTACTGCCTTCGCTGTACACACAGAGACTTGTTCCAGTTTATAGTGCCCAAGATTTGTCCCACGTGTTGTGAGTCGTGCCTTCTCTTCTATTTCTGCTTTTAACACAGGCATCTTTTGAACTTGAGCAAACATTTACTTCCCTGAGCTTCAGTTTCTCCATCTCTGAATGGGATGTCTGTCAGAGCGCAGGGTTCAGCCTAATTCATTACAGTTCATAGCATGCTTTGAGAGCAGTGGAAGCAAATAAGCACAAGCTGTATAACATTATACTTGCTTCCCTGTGAGAAGAACGTTGAGGCAGCAGCCAGACCTTGCAGAGGCTGGGAACATCAGAACAGGGATTGCTTTAAGGACCTTGAGTTCTTCCTGCTTAAGCCTGTTTTTTATATCATTAAGCACCTACAGCTTGCTGTGCAAGACCTGTGCCTCTCTCCATGTGCAAGAACTGATGGTGGTAACAGCATGGCTATTCTTAAGCACTTTTTTTCTCTCATCACAAACTGCCTGCATGCATGCATTATTTATGATGCAGTCTCTAATGCCTGCACTGACTACAACACAACACTGAATTTCCACAAGAGCTTTGCCACGACACAACTGTCACAATATGAGTGCTCTCTAAGCTTTAATGAATTCCTGTTTGCAGAGGTCTGTATCTAGTCTTTATTTTTCATTAATGGATCCTGATTTTTCTAATGAGTCCCTACATATCAGTATGGAAAGCACTGCAAAAATTTGGCCAAAATATTGTTTATTTCTTACTATAGGTAAGGCATGTAGTTTTCCCTGTAAAAAAACCTACAGCAAACTTGTCCCAAAAGGGACTCCCCCTGCCAGAGATTTTTGTCTAGCAGACAGGCCCCTGGCATGGAGGTTTTTAGCTGAACTGATTAGCATGTGAAGACAGGGTCATAAAACAAAGTGCTGGGCAGCCCACCTGTGTGCCTCACCTGCCTTGCCCACAGTAAATCTCACAGTGGAAGGCTGGAACCAGAGCTGGCCTGAAACCAAAATGAGAAGTGAATATTGGAGGTGAAGCCTCTCTCAGGTCCATGGTCAATGGCTAGAACATACTGAAGCAACAGAAAACATGTTTATACATCACCATATGTTTAAAGAATTGATTCCTTCTGGCAGACCCTTGTACACGGCAGGCAGCACATGTGGGCTGATGCTGTCAAGGGAAATTGGAAGCTCGCTGATGTTTGACAGGTATATTATTCCAGCTGCCCTCGACTTATTTACAAAACAAGGAGCGAAGATCTGACGTGTGATGCAAGTCAGCACTCTGGAGCTGTGAGAGACCTGGGTTTTCAGCCCTTCAGAGCTGGCCTCAATTTGCTTGACATTTGAAATGGATGAAGGAGGAGGAAGGAACAAAAATTCTTTGCTTCGCAGCCTGTTCTCTCAAGGAGACAGACTTAAATTTAAAATGCTGGGAGTGAAAGAATTGAGGTTTATTTTTCCCGGCTGTGCCAGCAGGGCTGGGGCTGTGACAGTCTCTCCTGCATCTTCCACACCTCCATCGAGCTCCGCTGTGACAGTGACGCAGTGGTGTGAGCTCTGGGCACAATGGGTGTGGGGGCAGATGGCAGGGGAAGCCTTGCTCCCTGTCTTGGCCTCACTGGTGCCAGCCCGGAGAGGTAGGACACAAGGACCTGCAGGGCCCTTGGAGGGGCCAAGCAGGGCTGGGAGTGAGTCTGACAAGGGCAGTGCAGCCAGGCACTGGTGTCCTCTGTGCCCCCAGCCCATGGGCTGGCAAGTCCTTTGGTGGGAGCCTGGATTTATGGAGTTAGCCTCATCCTTGTCAGGCTCAAGGACCTTCATTTCCCTTCTCAAACTCTTCAATTTCAGTTCCCAGTCTTGCTTATTTGCTTTATATCTCTGGTCCTTCATCCCTTCTGACAGGTTTTGTAAGTCACCCTTGGAGAGAGTTTCTTTTCCCTGGCCACCAGTGAAGAAGGCTGGAACCTTTACTCTGCAGTGTCTCTGATTAGGTGATGTGAATACCTGTACTTGTTCCTGCTTCATAGCTGTTCTTCTGTGCTTGTTTTCAGACAGCTGAAGCTGAAGGAATTGGTTTTGAGCAGTGGCTTGGAGCCTGCTTGCTTGAGAGAACTTCACTGTAACCTTGAAGAAGTACTTAATGTAGTGAGATACAGTTGTCTGGTTATCTAAGTGGTTCTTCCTTGGATTTCCAGAGAGGAATTGCTGACTTCTGTCACTGTTTGACAGGAAAATCTGTTTCCTAAAAGCTACACCTCTCCACCCTGCTTTTCCAAAGGCCAGAACTCCACTAGAGCAGAGGAGGGTGTAAAAAGGTTTATGCTTTTAGCTACATTGAGTTGATACAAATCCCATCCCTGCCACAAAACTTCCTGGATGGGGTCTGTATCATTCCCTTGTACATACAAAACAATGCAATTATCTGTGCTTGCCTGTCTGCTTTGTTACAAGATGCTTCAGAGCAGCTGATATTTACTCCATCCAGCACAGCCAGGCTTCAGTCTCAGGTAGGCAGCCTAGGTCCTACAACAAGACAAATATTGAGGCTCTTCACTTTGTTGCTTTTGCATGGGTATGTATCCCTCTCTTCCCACTCCTTCCTGAAAGATAAAGAGCAGAACTTTAGCACTCTAAGGTGTTTTTTTTTGTACCCAGAAAGCTCCCTGCAGGGCAAGGTGTTTGGATTCACCAAGCTGTGTGTAGTGGAAGTGTCTCCTG
The DNA here is from genome assembly GCA_028020825.1 of Podargus strigoides. Classification (NCBI taxonomy): domain Eukaryota; kingdom Metazoa; phylum Chordata; class Aves; order Caprimulgiformes; family Podargidae; genus Podargus; species Podargus strigoides. The sequence goes on from CM051646.1 coordinate 2,303,250, forward strand.
GGGCATTGTTCTTGAGGATGCTGCAGCAGCCAGGAAGTTGTTTTGTCTGTACAAACTTGGAACCCCCAAGGGTCTCATGCTCTTATGTTTGGCATGCTTTGAAGCTGGTTGTTCATGCTGTGAATGGGGCTCTGTGCAGTGTATGTATATGGCAGTGCCTTTGTGATGGAGGCATGTTCTGGCTTATATTTACCTGTGTGCTTTTACTGAAGGTGATTTTCCTATATAAAGTGTGTTTGCATGCACAGGAACCCCTCAGAGAATATGGGCTGATTAAATGAAACATTCACTTGTGTGCTCCTGGAGAAGTGAAATGGGAATGAGCTCTGACTTTGTAGCATATTCAGCTCCTGCCTCCTCCTGTCTTCAAACCTCAATGCAAAATTCAACAGATGTCAGACTATAGAAAACTACTGAGATGTCCTGGGATGCTCAGAGCCCGTCCTGTCCCGAGAGGCGAGGCACAAACAGACCTGGAAAGAATGTCTAAAAACCAGCTCTCATTTTGTGGTGTCACTTGGCAGGGCCAGCTAGGTATGCTTTGTTACAGGTACGTGCTGCTGAGAGTCCCTGCAAACACCACTGAAGTATATGCTTCTCTACAGCTTGGGAGCATCTCTCAAGCTCTCTACATGTGCCTTAAAAGCAGACTTGTTCCCATTAGGCTTTGATTTTTGAGGGCTTGTGATGCCCTTAGGGTGGAGGCAGCCTGTCCTGGGGTGAAGGTGTTATCAGTTGCCTTTCACAGATGGGAAGGCAGAGCGTGCAAGTGTCTGGCCCAAAGGTATTCCAGAATTCTGGCTGTAGCCCATGTCAGTGGACTCCCCTGCCCTTGAAAGCAAGGGGAGATAAACAGATAGTGTGTGGCTGGCCAAAAGAATGAGTTGTTTCATTACAGTGTGTGAAAAGCCTCGCTGTTTTTCAGCAGTGATTAGATGAAAATATATATATATGCACACAGAGAACTGATCTCAACCCTGTAGGCAACACAGTCTGTGATGAGAAGCTGAAGAAATAAAAAATTGTCACTGCTATTATGAATTCATTGTGCCCCTAGGTTTGAGGGTTTTCCTTTACTCGATGACTTTTTTTTAATACAGTGTATTGAAATCACTTTGAAGACAGGAATACAGGCAGCTATCTGGCAAAAGAGGGCATCTGCCATGCAGAAACCTCTGTGGGTTCATGTGTTCTTGTCCCCTGTGGTATCATCTGAAAGCTGATCTGATATCAGGAGGAATACCTCTCCTAAAAGAGCCCTGTGGCTCCAGATTTGGAAGCTAAGTGAAGCATTTCTATGCTTCATATTCTGCCCTGCTGGTGTTGCTGAGGAAACCCTCATTTAGTGCTGTACCCAAAAGTAAACAGTTGTGCTGTCAGATGATGAGGGGAGCATCTCTGGCAGGAGGGTACCACAGACCTCTGCCTCTCATCTGGAGTCAGTGGGTGTTGCAGTTGCTCGTTATCCCTCGGGTAATGAACAGGTTCTGTGGGAACACGTTTGTGCTGTGAATTAGAAGCAAATATTGGGAAAGAAGCTCATGCTCTTTTTGTCTGACAGAATGGAGCCATTTTCTTTAGGCAGGTATAAAAAGCATGCTGAGGGGAACCTGAAAGTGGGTTCTCTTCCCTTCTGATGCTGAGCACATCTCATCACACTGACCAGGATGTCTGGGGGTGTGGGTTGGACACAGGTACTCAGCTCTGGTTTGTGGTGCTGAGGACCAGGAAGGCTGCTGGGACTTGAAGCTTTTCAGGGCAGCAAAACACTGGATTTGTCTCCTTAGAGCTGGAGATGTTACAGCCTCATCCCCTTTGCCCTCTGTGTGTGAATCCAAGACACCCAACAAGTGCCTCCTGAGGGATTGCCTGAAAAGTGTTCACTGGGACCTCAGCAAACTGCAGACACAGGCCAGTCCTCAGGTGGGAAGCAGGCTCTCAGCCTGCCCTCAGCACTGATACTTCTTGGAGCTTTTTAGGCCAGTGCATACTTCTGGATGCTAACTTGGGATCTGAAACCATGCTGCTTTTTTTTTAAAATTTTTTTTTTCCCCTGCTTTCTCCCTGTTTTATAGCTCACCTTTAAATTCTCCTTAGAGAACAGAACAGACACAAAGGCAGCACAGAAGGGCAAGAGATTATAGCATCCTTGGTGTCAAAAATAGCTGCCTGAGAAATTCTTCCTCCTACTGCTTTAAGCTAAATTATGATGATAAGTTACTGTCCTCTAATTTTACAATGCAGTGTCCTTCCCTCCACAGCTTCTCCCAGCCCTTGCTTAGCTTCAGGGCCCGATCCCTTCCTCTCATGTCAGACGTCACAGGCAGCAAGTGCCAAGGCTGCAGAGTCCAGGGCTGACACATCAAACACCACTTAATGAATGTGAAACTGGTGGCTTCATTAGTCACAGCCATATGTGTCTTTAAAAAGCTGCCTTACAGCAGGGAGGCAGGGGGGGAGGAGGGAATATAGGGGGCACTGCTGATGAAGGAAAGGGGACAGGTTTGTTTGAGGTGTTCAGCTGCCCAGCTCACCCTTTCAAGAGTGGAGCTGAGCAGTTCCTGCTGCAAATGAATCTTGTTGGCTTTATTTGGTCACTGGACAGTTTTAGAGCATAGCTGCTGGTTGCCTTTTAAGCTAGGGCTGAGCACATCCTTCCCTCACTTTCCCTTCTTACATACCCTTTTAAATCTTCAGGGCAAGTTCTGCCCAAATTTCATCATGTTATTTCCTTTCCTTACACAGTGTGAATTTGCAAACCCCTAACACCAACTGGAGTTGTGCCTCTCTCTTTGCAGGTACAGCAACACTGTCAGGCAGACCAAGGCACTCTGCAGCTTGGGTGCCCTGGGGTATAGTGGGGACTGAGTGTTCCAGTTTAAGATGGCAAATGCTCTAGGCTGATCAATACTTCAATCGACATTGCATGCATCACTGTGGCTTTGTCACCCCTCTTAACTGGGAAGAAAAGAATGCAAGAGATTAACTAGAGTGCTAGAGCTCCACTTTATGGATAATTAAATCAATGAGCAAGGGAAGGGCTTGGAGTGCAAGTGAGAAGCAAGGGGAGAGAAGGGGGAAGGAGTGGGGAATGCTAGACAAAGTCTTCCAAGCTCAAAACAAGGACCCTAGCACCAGGCTTTGTGTTGGAGCTGCTTCTGATCTGGGGAAGGGAGCTGGGAAACACAGACTTCAGCTGATTGGTGCAAGTTGTGACTGCTGGGTTATTTATGTGTCCCCTTTGGCTGAGCTTCCTTGTAACTGGTGTTAGAGGCTTGTTCAGGATGCTGCTGACAGCCGTTGCAGGGAGCTCTGCCTTTGAATCGTAATGAAAGTCCTGGGAGTGCTGTGGCTTTCTACGTGTTTTTTACTTTTGTCTTTGTTTAAAGAGGACTTATCTCTGTCCACAATGCTCCAGACAGATGAGATCTAACGGGGAATGTGAGGTTCATATGGTCCCAGGGCTTCTGGAAATCAGTCTGACAAACTTCAGATGCCCAACAGCAAGACTTTTTGAAGTGTGGATAGACTTACACTCACAAGAGAAGTCTCTTTGAGCCTGTGATGTTCATGGAAGGAAAAGGAGCCTTTGGGCTCAGGCACTGGCAAGGCCACATGACTTTTAGAGCTAGGATTGCATGAGTGAGAACCCTTTGGGGCTAAGGACAGTCTACCATAAGAGAAAGTGTTCTGGAGCGATTCAGGAATTCTCTTAAGAAATCTAAAAATCCACAGCAAAAGAGGTCTGTCAGTGTTAAGGCTTTAATCAATCAAGACAGCAGGATTAAAAGCTTATGGGGGGGGGGGGAAGGCAGGGTTGTTTGAGTTTTAGAGAGTTATTTATTTACAATGTACTGCGTTAATGGAAAGGGCTGAATTCTGTCTGTCGAAACCCTACTAGGTAACATGCAATGAGTGAGCTGGAAATTGCATGTAACCATTGATATTGTTGGTTATAGGCAGACTACCTGTAGACTGACACAAGAAGTGAGATCATCAAAGTCATTTGAATTGCTCACACCTAGCACAGCCTTGTACTGCCTGGTCAATGTGAGTTAGAGTCAGCCTGGCAACTTCGAGCTGAAAGGGCCATGCTGCATGCTCTAGACCTGTAAATTATCAAATTCCCTTCTTCAAAGCATGTTCAGCTCCATTTGTCTCCAATTTTACATCTCTTATTTCTGTGTAGCCCTTGATCAATATGTTTTATTCTGCCCCCAAAATAAATTGGTCTCCAATTAAGTTCTTATGCCTTGGAGAACATCCAGAGAAAATCGCTGTACTTCCTGTTTTACTTGTCATAGAGAGAAGATGAAGATTTCTTTTTAAAAACCTCATGCAAATGTTCAGCTTTTGCTGCTGTTCAATAAAGTTGATCATTTTACTCAGGAAGTATCAATGCAATTTTCCACGCCACTAACTTAAAGATTGTATCTCGGTAAATGCATCCATTCCTTTTCCTCTCATTTCTGTTGTGAACAAACAAAAGAAAAAGTAAATGTCTGATGTTGTCTCCCTGACAAATGTATTAGTATCTTACATAAATCACTGAAAGTCTGTCCAGAATAGACACCACCAATGCATTTCTGCAAGTCCCTATTCCATCTGTGTCTCAGCTCGAATAGTGATTGCAGACCTGGGGAATGTCTTTCCACCCCATTACATTTCCCAGTGAAATATGTGAGAATTACTTCTGATGTAAGTAGGAAACCATCAGGACATAAAACACAGGAAAATGAAATATTAACTTTCTTATCCGACCCAGTAATGGCTGTTGTGTTTTGTATTATAACACATTAAGGTGAAGTTCCTGAATAAGAAATAAATAAATAATCCCAGGCTCCCATCTAGGCAGTATTGCACATAAATGACACACTGATGGTAGATGACAAAATTGGAAAGTTGGGGGGGGGAAATATAATATATTCACAGTTTAGATGACAGTGAATATAAAGACAGACTGAGCTTAAGTGGAAGTTGCAAAATATCCCTGAGAAGTTTTATTCCCTCCAGATTGCTGCGAGTTATACTGGTAAGTATATATTTGGAATAGAAGAAAAGCAAAACCTTATGGATCCATGAACTAAAAGAACCTCTGTGTAATACCATTTAGTTCCCTGAGTTTACAGAAAGGCTCAATATTTGCCATTATTTCCAGTAGCCTCCTCTTGCTGTGTTTCTCTTGAGCTGGTCCCTGACTCAATAGGGTGTCTGAGCACACAGGTATCTCCAAACACGTGGGGCTTGGGAGGGTCTGTGAGCAGTTGTATGGCCAGGACACTTGCTCTTCCTTTTGTGACAGTCATTTTGCTTTTTGTTTAGGGGCACCTTGCCTCTTACCATGCCTGTTGTGGTGGGATCTGCTCTGAGCTGGAACCTGCAGATAATAAAAGCATCTTGAAAGACCCAGACTTAGGACTGGATGGATAAATAGTGCTTTCATTCACTGCTTTTCCTTCACTATCTGTTCTTTATTACCTGTGTCTCTACCAAAGGACTCCTTTCAGTACTTAGGAGGAAAGATAACTGGGAAATAACCATCTAAGCCCTTTCCTTCTCTGCCCCTCCAAAAGCTAAATATACCTTCAACATAATCCTGATAATTTTAATGAGCTTCAGTGAAAAGGATAAATGCTGGGTCATTATCTCTAATTGCCTCATTTTGTTGCCTAGCCATAGGTTATTTGTTTGGACAGCAAGGACTTAGTCTGTTTGGGGTTCTTGGGTATTGCAGCAATTTCCTTGGTAGAGAAATTCTCCATTTTCTGCCTAGGTAACATAAGGTTTGAGGCCAGACTTGCAAAGATATTGTGGTTACCTGATTTCAACAGGAGTTTTATGCTCCAATGCCTTTAAGTAAATAGTTCTTAGTGTAGGCTTGCTAATTAAACAGTCCAGAGATTTCAAGGGCCAGGGAAGGAAAGATGTGATAAACACAATGCAGTTGATAATGTTTAGGATTCAAAATGATCTTCAATTAGTGGGGAACGAGATGTTCTAAACTGGCTAAATGAAAAATTATGTACAAGTGGAAGGCAGTTGATAACAGAAGGCATCTTTTTCTCTTCTTTTTTATAGGATTGGAGTTTTGTCTTGGAGAAAGAGCTTTGTCTTAAAGTGTATCTGTAGTGAGGAGTTAGAAACTAGATTGGCTGCTTTAGTGGAAGTATTCTTAGCGGGGATTTCTCTTCATGAATGCACCAGACCTAGTATTTTTTCCTGTTTTAGTTACTATATAGTAACTTAATCTCTGGAAAGGTTGCATTTCACACACCCCCAGGTGACAGAAGACACTATCCTACATTTTCATTTTAGAAGGAAAGATTTTTGCAGCAGATACCAACAAGATACTTGGAATCACCTTCCATGAGCCTTGCCTTCTAGCGTGGTTCTGGGAATTTGGTGGCTCTGCAGAAGTTATGGCCCATATGTGGGACTTAAGACGTAGAAATCCTGTGTTACAGAACTCTCACCTATCACTGTTCTGTCTCCTGGGAGCCAGTTTACCTCAGTCTTCTGCTTTCAGTGGTGGAGGGGTTTTCTAGGAAGTGCATGGTGTAGGTGAAGTGAGAAGGGGGAAACACCTTCTGGCTCACTCATTCTGTTTGCTTATGGATTCAGACTGGCTCACAGCACGCTCTCTGGAGCTGTCACCTTTGTCTCTGGTCTCCCTGCTGGAAGAAAGGATGCACATGGTAAATTACAGGGCTCTGTGCTGGAGCACCAAAGTGCATTTGTTGCTACCAGTTGTTCTTGTCTCTGGCCAGACAGTAAACAAATCTCAGCTCATGGCATTAATGGTGTGATGTGTAGCTACCTCTCCACTGGAGTTAAGGAAACTTTCTGCTTTGGCCTTTCATCTAAGTGCTCTTGGCAGACATTGCTTGAAAAATTGTGGATACCTCCTGCTGCAAGGTAGGCTAGGAGCTCTCTGCCTTGTAGGCTGGTGGGAGGCAAGGAGAGAGACCTAATCCCTGCTGTATATACAGAATGGAAGATCCTGCTCTTCTGGGGCTGCAAACCAGAAAATAATGCAAGTAGGCCCTAGTAAACACTTGCATGAGAGCATGGGGGAGTTACTTCAGCAGAAGACTGACAAGTGGAAAGGAAAAGGTTTTTCTGAAACTTAATAACAGGCTGGCTGGCTTTATTGCCCTTCAGCAGGGCAACCTGTTCTGCTGATGTACCCTGCTCTGTGCAAGTACCCTGCCTCCATGGGAGCCTGCTCTGGGAGGAAATGATGTAAGGGTGTCACTCACCTTGTTCTCCTGCTGTATTTCAGCCTGCCTGCACACTCATCCTGCCTCTGTCTCGGGTGAGACACACAAAGCATGCTGATGTTTCTCACATAGCACATGGGCATCACAACTGTATTCAGCCATGCAGGCAGCCCAGTGAGCTTGTGGTCCCCACTGTGCTCTTTTGATGGCAGCTCTCAGGTGACCTCTGCATATGTGACTGCCCCAACACAAGGGTCATGTGTACCTCTCCTGCAGACCTACCTTCTTGTGGGGAAACTGTCCTGCCTTGTTGAGCTGGGTTCACAGAGGCATTAACAGCAATAAGTGGAGAAAGGGCAAATACCAGAATTTGTCTGGATCTACTGTTTCTCTTTCAGGGGTCAGTATTTTTCTTCTCAATATCCCACTCTAAACACTGGAAGGGAAAGGATCTTATTACTGCTACCATATAATAGCACTAAACAGTTGGTTTCTTCCAGCCACCTTCTAAATCCCAGTCCCTACAGACACAGGAGAATTTTCACTGATTTTCTGATTAAAGGGAAAGTGTGGATCTTCAAGGATGGCTTTTATCCTAGCTACAACCCACCTCTGTTTTCCTCCTTGTAGATACTTTGCTTCAATTATCCCTTTCTCAACAACCTAATCTTACTGTGATGCCTCAGATGGGCATCAGAACAACTGCTGAGTGCTCCTTAGCCCATTTGAGGACAAAGCAGGGCTGTAATTTGCATGTCAGTCTGCACAGACTTACCTACAGGGCACAGTGACCTGGTCAGTATTTATATTGCCAGATACCTGCTTGATCAGAACACAGAAGGTCTGTGCATCTAACCAATGAAGGATGCATCCCTCTTCCATCCCAGGAGGCTGTTGAAATGATGGACTTTTCTTCTTTTAGCATGCTGAGTGACTCTGTCTGTTGAGGTCTGTGGTGGGTTCACCTTGGCCAGCTGCCCTCTCTGCCCTGGGAGGGTGCTATGGCAGCCTTCTGCTGGGTCCCTGATGGATGCCAGTGGGTGGATCTGTCTGCACCTCAGTGAGCAATGGGATGGTCTCTGCCTTCACCTCAAAGACCAACTGATGCAGGTGGCTATTGCCTCTGAGGGTAAGGTATGAGGATTTCTGGGAGGCAGTAGACAGTTAATCTTGGGAAAGCTTAGACTAATGAAGAGAGCCCCAGTGCTGGGGCAGTTGGGTCTGTGACCTCTCCCTTTCAGAGCAGCGTTCAGCAGTACCCAGCCAGACACTGAGAAATTAGTCTGGTAAAAGCAGCCATGAAGATGCTGTTTAAACTAAGAGCATCATCCATAACTGCATTGGAGGCCTTTCTAGGGCATGCTTTGTTTGCATTATGCTATGAAATTCATTTTTATTTGGAGGCTTCTAAGGGGAGAACAGTAAGAAACAAATAAAGCTATAGAAAAGTGCAGACAAAAGCTACATTTACAAACCTTTGTTCAAGGCAGTGCAGGGTCTACCAGATTTGTCAATGACCAAAGCTTTCTGGGTAATGAGTCCTACAGTGATAGCTCTGAGAAATAGTGTATTTCAGAAGAAAGCAATCAGTATATAAGGGATAGGAGACTGTTTTACAGGCATTTTATCTGCTGTTAAGGACACATAAGCCAGAGGAGGAGATAACTATCTCTATTAATGATTAGTCCACTCTAGATTGGAAAAAAATATTCTAGTTTGTGGTGCTTATTTCCCCAAAGGAGAGAATTCTGTCCTGATATCACTGCATCTGTAAGTACCAGGTCACTTTTGGCAAGTGGTAATTTATAATAAAACTTGGAGGTCTGGCTGAAAAGAAATTGCAAGGGTATGCCTGGGATGGAGTTTTTGGAAATTGTTTCTAACTGTGATTAGAGGTGTTGTGTCCTTCCCATTCTTGTGAGGCATCTGCATTGTTTTTGGTTGGGATTCTTTACAGGCAGGTGGTCCTTCATGCCCCAGAGGCTGTAACTTTGCTGTGACTCAAGGCACTCACAAGGGATCACAAGCTCCAAAGACATTCCTCTGGCACTCCTGGAAATTAGAGCTTCATTCCCAGGTCATGGAGTCGCTGATGGAAAAGCCTGGGATGTTTTAAGGATGATGTAAACTTAAAAATGTACTGGGGGCTTTTGGACAGAGGCATGTGCTAGTGTTCTTTCAGGGTATTTTTGGTTAACATGCATCATTCCTGCATCTTTCTCACCCCATGTAAATCCTGGGAGGAGGGAAAGGTTGCTGGGAAGAGCCCCGTCCCCCTCCAGCTCTCCTCTCTTGCTGTTGGCTGGACTGTGAAGCTGAGCAGTATCGACACATGTCTGTGGAGAGATGCTAAACTGTGCCATTTCCAGGCAACCCCAGAAGTGCTGTTGGGCTGGGCAAGGCACTGCAGCAGCAGGGAGGCAGCACTGACATGTTCTGTTCTACAAAGCAAACTATTTGCAGAGGCCTCTTAATCTCTGCAGCAAGTGGAACACACTGACTGATTGCTTCCTCAGAGAAAACTTAATTTCTTCTCGGAGAGGCGAGAGTATTTTGTCTGTGTTGGGATTCTGGGGCATCCAGGAGCTGTCAGAAAAACGAGCTGATAATCCAACTGCAGTCACGAGGAAGAAGCAAAACCAATGAGCTGTCTTGCATCTCAAAGCAAGACTGTCACTGGCCTGGTGGGGAGGTGGAGCAAGAAGGGACCATGAGCACTGCAGTGTGCTCTGCTGCTTGGGGTGCATAGGTGTGGGGAAATGGGAAAAGTGGATTAAAGAAGAAGATTTGGAAGAAGCAGAAATCTCCAGCAGTGAGGGCAGCTGGCTCTGTCCCCCCACAGTCCATTGCAGGGAAGCCATGGTGCCCTGCATTAACTAATCTGGCCTCCAGATTGCTTGTAGCTTCTGAAAATCCCTATTTACACTGATTTCAGATGCTTCTAGGTTTTGCAACCTTGTCTCTGGTGGCTGGGGACTGGGTTCTAAGCTTTGCTTTTGCTGAGTGGTGCCACATTTCACACAGCGTGCTGTTTGCTTCAAGGTGACTCTGAAGTGCACCAGACAAAGGTTTGCTGGCTGGCTGCGTGGTGATAAGGTAAAAAAAGGTTTTGCTAAAATGAGTTTCAGGAGGGAAATACTCATGACTCCTTCAGGAAGGGTGGAATTGCACAGTTCCTGGATTGTAATTAAGGATCTGCTTGCTCTTCTGAGTCTTCCTTGCCACCAATGTCTCTAGGCATCTAATAATTATTTATAGAGAAGACTCAAAGACAAACAAGGCAATATGTGTGGAGGCAGATCTGATACAAGCCTGCCTTCTAAAAATGGCCATAGACTTATTCCCTCTTTGGGTCTAAAATTACTATGTAAATGCCTTCTCCCCACCCTCAGTGCCTGCCTGCTACACCTCTGAGATGTGATTCAGAAGTGACAGAGATGGAGATCTATAGCTTTATCAGCAGCAGTGCAGTAAGAAGAGATCCAAAGGAAACTGCTCTGGTTCTCAGCCCAGAATCCTTGAAATAGCAAGGCATCATTGATTGGTGAAAGGCTGCTGCTGGAGTCAGGGCACGGGAGCCAGGGTGAGCACAGCAGCAGGAACTGGAATGCTGCTGATTATGTGCTAACATGTTATCAGCTATGAATTTTGAGTAGGCTTGCTGTGCACTTAACAAGAGTTTGACTTCACTCTTTTTTTTTTTTTTTTTTCCCCATTCCTGGTAGTGCTTTATGTGGAATATATTGATTGCATTTGCTGGAGCATTCCTTCCTTAAATATTTTTTACATAATGTGTATTGTACATGTTTAGAATGGCTTTTGCAATCCATGCCTTTCAGTGGCACCAATAAAGGGATTTGGTTTAAATTGAATTGAACTCGGTGAAACAGAATGGAAATGGAGAAAGGGAAAAGAAGTGTAGGCTTCTACTGAAGGGGAAGGAAAGCAAAGGAGAGAGTGTGCAAGCTAGGGAGAGATTTTTCTGAAGGAGAGAAAAAGATGAAAAAAACAAGGAGAGAGGACACAGAAATCCCAAAGTGAGGAGATGTTAGTGGTGACTCATGGCTGTTGAGACTCCAGCATCCTGGATGAGTGTTCAGAACAGGGTACACAGACATGCTGTGCTGCTGAGAACACAAAAGTCCTGTCTGTGTTTGTCAAAGACAATGGCAGTTTTGCTTTTGAGTTTCACAGTGAGATTATAGAGTGGAACTTCACAATTCACCAGCATGGACGTGGAGAACCAGCTTGCTGCTCTTCAGCCTTTGAGGGAAAGAGGTGACAGTTTTCTCCTGTCCTGAGCAAACAGTGAAATGACAGCACCCTTTTTTATCCAGATGCTACATGGTGTGTGTCATCAGGTATTGAGGCACCTCTCTTGATCTGCTAAAGATGAAGCTTTCATGTCCAATGTGCTTCCTACAGGGCCCCCAAGTGAGGTGCATAAGGTGAGACCACAGAAATGGTTCCAAGCTAGAGGAAACTGATGGCTATGTTCCCATTGCTCTCCAAAAGTTTCACATCCATCCCTTTACACAGTAGGGTAAAACTCAGCCTTGGGACAGGTCACACAGTGATTTAGACCACTCTGTACAATTTATTTCCTTTCATTTTCTGCTCCTTTTATTTTTTTCTATTTTTACAGGAATCTTATTTTAGGTTTGATCTGATTTTTTCTGTCTAATTGACAGGGATTCAATTATCCCCCTGAATATGACTGTCACTTACTCAGCAACAGGAATTGTCAGGCGTCTTTTTAGGGGGGGAAATGAATGTCATGTTTCCATCTTCCCCTTCCCCCATTCTCTTTGGTTTGTTTCCACTGTCAAGTTTGTTTTATTGTGGATTCAGTTTGAAAATGTAAAATAAACCAAGGAAACTTCAGATAATGAGACAGCAGGAAAGGCTGAGCTGCAGTGCAGCTTATTTGGGTGGACTCCATTTAGCAAGGGCTCTTGCTGTTGTACCCTGTGCCCTCAGACTGGGGTCACCTCATTCCTTCTGGGTTTTTTCGGTGAGACCACTGGAAGATGCCATCACTACCAGGAAAGGAGGTCTTTGAGACTCACCTTTTCAGTGCACCAGGAGCACCTAAACCAGCCAGAAGCTATTTGTACCTTGGCCATGGCTAACGTGCAGCTCACTGGGGTGAAAACCACATTGAGAAATATGATGGCCAGAAGGCATCCCTCATCCAGCCCTTCCTGGCCAGTGCACCTTGATGCCTGTGCCTGCCTTCTTCACAGAGTGGAGGCCCTGGAGAGTGGTACCTTTCTCCCCATGGAGAGGAGGGAGATAAAAGACACAAGCAAAGAGCCCAGGAATTGCTGTCGTTCCCTCCATTTACTTCCTAGAGGGCAATGAGCACAGCTAATGGCATCTTGATATTTAAAAGCAGGCAGGAGTTGAAGCATCTCAATTTTTACTAGGTCTCTGACATTTCAGAATGCTGTTGTTGAATAGATGCTCAGGCGATTAGCTGATGAGGTCTAAGGACCTCCAGCTATGCTGAGATCATTGCCCAAGCTAACTAGTCTAAGGACAGCTGGGGCATGCCTGCCTGAGCTGCTTCTCTTAGCAAGGCAGTGCTTGTGATCTTTTTGGAATGGGGATTGCCTTTCAGCAGACAAGCCTCTGCTCTTTGCCCTGTCCTGGTGGAAATGCAGATGTTTTTCTAGCTGCTGCTTCCACCGTGCTGGATTCACACGGATGAAGAGCAGCTTCCTTCAGGCAAGCAGCATGGCTCACAAAGGGGTCTCTATGAATGCTGTTGAAAAGGCTCTGGTTTAGGGAGTTAGAGCCTTGGAAAAGGAGAGAAGGGTGGCTTCAAGGCGAACGAATGAGCGCTGAAATCTGTGCAAGGGCCCTGGCTTCAGTGCTCTCGACGTTTCCATATGCCTCGTAATTAAATTGTAAGTAAAAGTAAGGAGCTGACTGCTTCACTAATAGCAGCGAAAGGAGGCAATCATGTAACTTCCATCTGTCTGCAAATATAGTTTATGGTGGGAATACATTAGCAACCTGGAGCTGTGTGCCAGGCTCAATTAGACTAAACAGGATCAAAGGGCACCCAGGGTAATAAATATCCGTGCAGAATCAAGCCAGAGTCTTTCTATTTATTGCTAGAGGAGATAATAATCATTAGTGGGCTGAAGTGAAATCCAGGAACCAAAGAAAGCTCGGCTTGGGAAGGGGGTGACATGACACTAGAGGGTATGAAAACATGTCCCCTTTCCCTAGGATGACAGGCAGGCTGGTGGTGTCACCTGGATTGCTTTTTATATTCCACTGGGGTTTGGGAAAGGACTACAGCCCATCTACAACTGTGGGACTGCTATGGGAGAGAGGTGGCAAAGGTAATTGGGGAAGTGTTTAAAATGGTAATTGAAAGCTAGTATCAAATCCTACTTCAGACACACAACTTCTCTAATGAGGCACAGGGTGAAAGGAGATTGACTCTGCCTTGTATTGCTACTCCCAGAGAATTGCTTTGCTCTCCTGTTTTTAGGTGTCTGTGTGTATGTGCTCATGCTTTTATTAGCACACTTGGGGATAACATTACTGAATCAGCAGCAAAGCTTTTGTGGCACATTGCCTGTAGAAACCTATAATACCAATTGTCTCTGGTCATGGCCTCGTGGAAAAAAAGCTGAACTAAACCCTCTTCTATTTCAACAGCAAATAAAGAGGAAATCAAAATATTTTAGTGTCAAGGTTTGCTTTCCATCAAACTTTCCCCTGCTCTTAAAAACCAAAACAACACAAAATCTACCTAAAGGGAAAGGGGTGTTCTCTCGAGATGAGCCTGTTCTGCTCTCTCAGTGTGCATCCAGTGATCCAGTTCCTCAGACAATGTTTATTTGCTGGTGTAATAGTTACATAGGGAAGCGTGCTGCTGTGATATTTCACTGCCTGTTCTAGCTGCCTTCTCCCCTAGGACTGAATTTTTGGAAGAGCTCAGGCAGTGATCAAATGGCCCTGTCTTCAGCAGCTGAGACTCAGGGCTGCTTAGATGATGACAGGGCACCATTTTTCTTGCCCCCCAAAAAACCCCATATGGCAGTAAACCTCTTGTATGGGGGCATCCCTCTGTGAGGTGTCAGGATAACTGTTCCAGGGAGCTCTGTGATGTGATCACATCAGCTCTGCTCTCTGCCCACCTTCCTGCACTGCCTGGCTGGAGCCACACAGAGCAGTGGCAAAGGCAGTGCCAGCATGGCAAAGTGCCCAATAAGTCAAAGGTGTCAGTGTGATTTTCAGGGAGCACCTGCTTATGTTGACCACAAGATATTTTCCACTGCTGCATTTTTTTTTAAGGCCCACTTTGGGCCAGTTATGTGCCAAACTGTGTGCCAGCCAGCAGAAATTGCCTAATTCTGCTCTTTCCCCTCCCTGTCTTACTTCAGAGGCCAACAATAAAAGACAATAACCCAAACCACAAGCTTTGCAGTCTGTAAGTGAGCACCAAGCTCTTCCTTCTTGATTTGCTTTCCTGCAGAGCCTTTCCCCCTCTGCCCATCTGTCTGCTTGTGCCATTTGGCTGGAGAGGAGCTCTTTGCTGTGTTAGCAATGTGCTGGGGAGAACACCACCCCAACCTTGATTTAGTGCTTTGGGAAGTGACCATAACAGCATCAAGTGTTGATATACACAAACTTTTGCTAAAGGGCAAGCTCAAACTGCCTCGGAGTGCGCTGAGCAGCACTATCTCACTGACTCAAGGCACTTCTGCCTGACAGCCTCTTGTCTTCCCACTTCCATATTTAACCTTTTAGTAGTGGGTAGCAATGGTTATTGTTTGCACAGGGCTTTTGTCATTATATTCTGCTCAATGCAAATAATGACATTGAGAGGAACACTGGAAACATTTAAGATATATACAGTTTCTACTGCATAAAAATATTTACCTGCTGTTTCTGCTTTCTGTAAATATTATTGTTACTCTTGCTTCTTGTATTTTTCCATTGGTGTTATGACTGTATTGTAGCTCTGCCTGTCAAGTTGGATCACATTTGCATACCAATTTGCTAATTGCCAGTATTTAAGCTGCTAAGGAACAAGGAAGTAACTTTTTTTTCTCCCTGTGCAACCATCAGTATATTGTATTTTCTCCTAGATACAGTTCAAAATATTTCTTCTGGTTTTAAAAAGACATTATCTAGGTGTTCCTGCTCTGGCAGGGGGATTGGACTGGATGATCTTTTGAGGTCCCTCCCAATCCCTGACATTGTGTGATTCTGTGAATTCAAGAATTCCTTTCCTTGGAAGTGAAAGCTTGCTGGTTGTCCTATCATTGCCAGTGACTGTGCTGGGGTTTGGGGGAGATGGGTCTGTGGTTTATGGCTAGTAACACACTTCATGGATGTTCTATGACTTGTGTCTGGCTTGAGCCCAGCCAAGTAGCAGTTTCCCTGACCAGCAGCACATATTTTATAGAAGGCTGGCAAAGCCAGGGTATCCCCATGCTCTTACCTCTGCTACCACTGATCTTGAGAGATTGGGGCACCTTGTGCTGTCCTCCCCAGGCTCTGTGCCTCCTTCCCCCACTGCTGGGCTGGGACCCTCACCCCCAGGAGCAGTCTTAGTTTGTTGTACGTGTGTGTAAAGCTGAGCACAAAGTGACTGATCCCAGCCAAGATCAATGCACTTCTTCAGTATGGATGACAACAATAAATAATTAATGAACCTGGGGACAGCCCATCCTGTCTTCTGCTCTCTGAAAGAAGATTTGGAAAGTAAGTCAGGCTTTACAATTACCTGGTTAAGGGTCCTAATAAATGCAGAGAGGCTCAGCAATAAATTCATTCATGGATGGTTTAAAAAGAAAGAAAATATAAATTTTTAATCGCAATCTTTGTTTATATGTCAGTGTGGGGGGAAAAAATCCACCTGCGTGGTTAGGTTTGTGTGTTCTGATGGTTCTGTATTCAGCTTCGTTGGGGAGTGTGTTTTGTTGTTGTGAATGCATTGGGATAACACTCTGCAGGCTATTTTCCCAGTGTCTGATGTGGATCTATGAAACTATTAATGCCAGATGTGAGTTCAGGTTCATCATAATTTAGAAATTGATTTGGGAAGGACAAAATAAATCAGCAGCACAGAGTGACTGTTTGTCTAATGGCTGTGAATTTTAATCACTTCCATATTCTGATGTCCATGATGGGTTTTTTTCCCCTCCTTATTTAATTGGAGTTTCCTTTTTAGCAGAAACAGTGAGATGGGGTATCCTTGCTTTATGTCAAGGGAGAACTTATTAAAAGGAATGGAATTATGGGAAGACAGGAAGAATCTAAAAAAAAACACCCTCAAAAAAGTCCCAACTTGATTCGAATCATGGCTCAGGGCAGAGTTTCTAAATAAGATCAAAACCAAGCTCTCAACTTGGTCAAATGTTTTTCCTCCTCATGATTGTGTAGTTTTGCTGAATGGTAAATAACCTCAAAAATAATGCAAATGCAACCTGCATTTTTTTTCCCTCTTTGCACAAAGGCTGCAAGCTCTAATGGTTTTATGTCCTTAATCTGCTAGCAAGAGTTTGCATGAGATACAATGATATATTTATTTTCCATAGGCATGAAAAGAGTATTTTTTTAGATGCCTCAGTTGGGCTAGCATATTAAAAAAATTACTTTGCACAGAGCTCAAATTCTAGTGTTCTTTGCTTCCACCTATTTCAACTTCCATTTGGGGGACTTCAGACTTTAAACTAGCTGTGAGGTGACCAGCACTCCTTGCAGTGACAGTCACAGGGTGGGAGATGAGCTCTGCCCAGCTCTGGATCCCTTTGGGAAGTCTGAGTTGTGACCTGGGTGGGATGGCTCGGTGTGGTGCTGGCAGCCTGCCTCTGAAGGGGGGTGTGAAGCTGCTTGCCCTGCTGGCAAAAAAGGGCTGTTGTGTGCATAAAGCCAGAGCCTGGGAATGGGTGGGCAGCTGACTGACCTGCAAGCCCCCCTGAGTGCCCCTGGGCAAGTCCTTTCAGCCTTCCCTGCTCCTCTTCTCTTCTGTGAGGCAGCAGATTGCAACCCCTCTTCACCCTCCCCTATTGCCATCTATTTTCGGAGGAGCTCGGAGCAAACCCTTCCCCAGCACTTAGCACAAATAAGGTTTGCAGATTTTGCCAGGGGTCTGTTGTGGCTACTATATAATAGTAATGATGCAAGGAAGGGGAGGGCAGGAGGGAGAAAGACTTGCCTGGGGGGGAGGGATGGAGTGGGGAGCACACAGGGAAGCATCGCTGGAAGATGGTTACCCTGTCTGACCCCAGCTGACTGTGCCTCTAGAGACAGATCACAGTAGATCAGTACTGCTTGGCAGCTCTGTCAGCAAGCCCAAGCCACTGGGGTGCTATTTATGAAGCCTGATATATGCTTAGGCTGCTCTGCTCAGTGAATTGCTGAGACATGGATTCCTGACAGGCACACAGCAAAAGGGAAATTAGCAATGGATAAAGTGAATTAAACATAATAAAAATAAAAGTGTCCAGCTGGAGTATTAATCTCTTATATGAACAGCCTTTCAGCTTGGGGAATGCTTTAGGTGGAGAGATGTTACATAATGCAAGAGGCAGGCCCTGGTTTGGAGAGGATTGCTCTTGGGGTTTCCTGTTAGTGGGCTGGTAGCATTGATGCTGAATAAATTGGGCTCAGTGGCAGTACAGAGCTCGTGGGGCCACTGGGGACCAGGCTCAGGCATTCAACCCTTTGTCACTTTATTTAGGAAGTCAGGATTGTCTTGGTGAGAAGGAATAGGGATAAGTTTGAGGTGAAACTGAGGAATGCTCCCCACAATGATATGTTAGTTGTACTTTGGCTGAGATTTATAGCACAATGCAAGTTTATTTTGTATAGCATCCTTCGTACAGACACTATCCCCTGAACACCATTCAGAGGCAAACCAAAACAAGGCATTACAGAGCACAAATGAGGGGAAATGGTGGGTTTAGAGGTGTTGGCTATTGAATGTGTTTAGGACATTCATGAGACTGGCAAATGGAGAGAGAGAATCTGAAGCATGGGAAAACCAGTGTATTTAATGAGGAAGAGGTGGTTTTTAACATGAGCAGGACAGCTGGAGGCACGATGGGGTGTGAGAGTGCCTGTGGCTGGGCAGCAGGGCTTCAAGGATGGAAAGAGATGGCATTCCTCTAACAGGGAGAAGGGAGGAAAATGGAACAGAAGCATCTGAGTTGGTATAAGCCAGTCTGCTGAAGCAGGGTGGACTTTTCCTAGCTGCTTGTCTGGTGCCTTTCCAGAGTGCATCGCAGCACAGCAGTGCTGCAGCTTGTGTAAGGGCAGTGTGTGTTTCTCAGTGACATCTCTGATCTGCAGTTTCCTTCTGAAATGGACTGTGTACACCACTCCTGTCTCAAAGAAGGACTGTCAGAATAACTGTCATGTGCCTTGTACTGCTGGCAGTTGAAAAGTGAAGATCTGGGCTTCAAGCACAGGAGCTGTCACTGCTGTGACACCCTCTTGTGCGAGGGCAAACCCAGGCTTGCTAAGATCTGTCCCTTACTCAAACATCTTTGAGCCTATTGTTGTCAAAGTGTTTCAGCTGAAGGCCCACCACATGCCCTGTAAACCCACATTTTTACAGAGCAGGTGCTTTGCTTTCCAAGGCTGTGAGTGGCACTGGCCTGGTTGGGACCCAGGTGTCCAGGTCCCAAAGCTTGGATCTCTTGCAAACACGCTGTCTCACATCTGAGAGATGTGGGGAAACGTGTCAAAGGCCATGCTGGATTCATACAGAAGCCAGTGGCATTGCCCCAGGGGTGAATCTGTCCTCCTGAGATTGCTCTATGTTTCTCAGCAAGGCACGGCCAAGTGGCAGTGTACAAATGTAAAATAATGAGGCAGCAGCAGAGAGTGTCTGGAGCAAGCAGAGAGGAATGAAGATGGATGACTGTAGCTAAGAGACAATTTGAGAAGGGATAAATACAGGCAACAAGTTATTCACCACAGCAATTTGTAAAGAGTGCTAAAAACCTTCAGACAGGATTGTTTCACATCACCTCTCTTTCTATTTGCAGCCTGACAGTTCTTGTGTAAATGGGACTGATTGATGGCTGCAAACCAGTCCTGGTAATCTGTTCCCCTGGTATTGATTACCTTAACTTGTACAATGCCCAGTGCTGGTGGGACCTGTCATGGCTGGCTGAGAGGCAGCAGCCCCATAGGCATAGAGAGCTGGGTGACAGAGTGGGAGCCCAGTCCTGGCTGCAGAGGGATGGTGGGACGAGCCAGCAGCACACAGTGTAGGTCCCATGGGGCAGGGGAGAGTGTTACTGCAAGGGAAGTGACCAGGAAATAATGGCCTAAAGCACAGAGAAAGGTGAGCAGGAGGTGGAGTGTTCTCCCATGACGCAGAGTGGCTGTGTGCAGTTTCAGGGGGATGCTGGCTGCAGCACAAGGGAATGCATCTCCAGCCTGAAAAGCCCTTGGAAGAAGCAATAGGAAGCACAACTCTTCTGCATGATTCAGTTTGCTGCCTCTCACCCAAACCCCACAGCTGCCTTGGGAGCGTTGGGTGCCCCAGGTCTGACTCTTGGGTCTGCACAGACTCTTGCATCACTTGATCTTTTTGTGCCTTGAGTTTGGATAAAGCATGGTAATGCATCCTGACATCCAGGATACACTTGTTCAGGTGTGTTAGGCTTGGGTAATGAAAGGGAGGCAGGCAGCCTTCAGAGCAGGGAAGTGTGACAGTGGGGACAGAATGCAGTCCCATTCTAGGAGCTGCCTGTAGCATCGACAGTGACAGTGGCTAGATGTGAACAGGATTCTCCTAGACTGACTCTTGCTATGCAACACTGCCTATTTCAGCTCTGGGGAAGGGGCTGGCAATTATCTTTCAAAGACTGGAGGCATGCAGATCAGCCAAACAATGGTGGCAGCCTTCCTCCCTGTGTTTGGAGGATAGGTGTTCTCAGTCCAGCCTCTACCAGCAGCACTTGAGCAGGAGAGATTCTTGGGCTGGGAACAATAAAACAGAATGTACTTTACTATCGTTTCCCAAGTACTTAATTGACCTTGTTCCCTAGAATCATGTACAGAACGGGTTATTACACTGCTGAATGAGCAGATCCAGCCCCTGCTGTCCCAAGATTTGCTTTTAGTGTGTAGACTCGCAGGTTTCCTTCTGCTGTCGTTTCCAGCAAGATGAGATGATTTGAGACACCAAAGTCACTGTCAGTTAGGTCAGCTTGCCCTTTGCCAGAACCTTAGCTCACTACAAAAGCACATCTGGCTGTGACTCAGCATTCCAGATAAATATGACCCTTCCTTCTCTCCTGCAGCCAGCACACAGCACCTGACACTTTCAGGAGAGCCAGCCAGGTACACAGTTGTATATCAGGCCTCTTAGCAGATGTCCTCTCTGTTCCTTGGCAAGAAAAGCCAAGCAGCTCCTGAACAGCCTTTGATTATAGGGGCTAAGTCATACTCTAAATCTCAGGGCTGGCACTGGTGGCACTAGCATCAATACAACTGCAAGCTCGATACCAGTCTTCCACTCGAAAAATCAGCACTTCTCCAGGAGGAACTGCTACAGGCTGAATGTCTAAGTCCAGTCTCTGACAGATCCTGAAAATACTCAGCAGCACTGCAGAATTTTCTGACTGCATGCCTGCACCAAAGAATTTCTTCAGAAACCTGCAAATTTGATATCTGTGTTGTGCCCCAAGTTGAGTTGGACCATGCATAGTTCTAGAAAGAGCATTTTCAGCTCAGCTGATCTACTTATGTACAATGCAGGCCCTGTCTTGCCTATAAAATAGTAGAAAGTTCCTCTTTAATTCAAGTTCTAGGGATTCAGGTCCTTACTTCATCTCAACTCTTCTTGTTTTTCAGTTAATGCTGATCTGTAGCGCCAACTCTACCTGGATTCTACCTCTTTCCCAGACAACAAATGTTGAAACATTCTCTTCAAGTAGTGTAAGGGCTTGTATTGGTGTTCAGGTGATGCTGTACTGCACTGGACACTTTGTCCCAGCAGTTATTTCCTGCCTATAGGCTGTGCAAGGAAGAGCCATGAGGCTTGTGGGTCCAACGGAGTTATTACTGGGAGACTTCTGGAATGTGGAATGGCACATAGAAACTCCAGTTCTGAAGGTCTCTTTATTTCTACAAAATAACTTAAAATGCTTTATGAAAGCCTATTTGATTTAGGAGTGGGAGGTTTTTAGTTCCCCTGCTGGGATTGCTCATGAATACTAAATTAAAGACTGAGCAAGAATTGGCCCTCAAGTTGTCTCTCTCTAGTTCTTGTGTCTTCAGAGTCTACTTCTGATGTTGTTACCCTGTGGAGGAGACCTATTGGAAACTACAGTGTTGTGCTGCAAAGAACCTTCCCCCCCAAAGGCAGCACAAGCTGGAACTGGGCACAGCCTCCTGGGGCAAGTGCATCCTTTCCTGCTTCATCCAGGGCCATGGTGGTACCCAGAGACAGCATTCCTCTCTGGAGGTGACTCTCCTGATGCTGTGAGCCTTGGGAAGGAAAGTCATGCCTCTGGGAAGGGAAAAGTCTGTCATCTCCTGGGGACTCTGTCAGTTTCTGTCTTTATATAAATATATATATATAAATTTTGGGTTGTTTCTTTTTCCTGCTCCTGGAAACACCCCAGAAATCCTCGCATTTGTGAAGATTCTGCAGGAACCAAAAGTACTGAACATACCTGGAGGGAGATCATTGAATGCAAGGGAACTGAGGTGTCACTCTGCAGGCAGCAGCCCCAGGTTCAGTTTATCCATGTGTTAGGAGGGTACAGCAACACTTCTCTGGGACACAGGCTGCTGGGATAAGCACTGCAAAGCAGCTCAAGACCCTCAGCTGAGGAACTGCTTAGGGGTCTGAAGGTGGTGCTGCCTTTGATACCAGCAGCCTCTTAATTTCAGGTGTCATCTGCACACTGGCAGGAGGTGGGCATTTTCTGTGCTGAGAAACCTCCATGAGGTGGGCAGACAGTGAGAAAAGGGTTTGCTCTGCTTGTTTTCCAGAACAATGAAGTGAGTTGTCATAGTCACAGAGGGAATTTGTGATGGAGGTGAGCACAGATCTCCAGTGTCCCCATGCAGTGCTTTAGCCCTAGGGGCATTTCTGTTAGTAGATAAAATAAAACATTGCTCCTTAGCACCTGATGACAGACAGCTTCCCTCAACCTGTCCTTTCTAATCTCAGGGGACAGCAAAGGCTTCCTCTGTCATATTCCTAAGCAGGGAGCTCAAGTGTTCAAAGAGCTGCCTTCATGTCCTCCACCCCCACAGTGCTGAGGACAGGGGGTTTCAAGGGCTCTTTCAGCTGCCTGGAAATAATCCCAAGACAAACTTCTCCTTCAGAGACTTCTCCAGCGAGCAGCTCGTTTGGAGTTAGAGGCTGGCAGAAGCTTGAAAAAGAATTTTAATGGAAGCTGCTGGTTTCTCCTCAAACAGCAACTGCCCAAAGTTCTGTGTTGGTGAAGTGTCAGATCATTCAGGACTCCAGCATGAGGCTGGCCTTGCACCCTCTGTCCCATCCCCTGATTTCCCTCCCTCCCCTTACTCAAACAGCCAGAGCCAGCAGCAGCTGCAGCCAGCTGGCACTGGTACTGCTGTCTTTGAGGGGGCAAGCATTGCTTTTTCTTTTTGTCCTTTCTCATTGGTGCACAATTTCAGATACAGCAGCGTCTCCTGTTGGGATTTTTTTTTAAATTGGCTTGGACAGACTCACATTGCATCAGTGATGCAGCAGGAGTGAAGCTGCAGCTATTCCAAATTCCAAGTCAAGTGTATCCAGAGAGCTGTGTGCAGAGTGCTTCCCAAAGGACTGGGTCAGGATGGACAGAGGTTGAAGGGCTTGGGGATGGAGGAGGTATGGGAGCCACAGGGTGAGGTGGATGAACAAGTGCAGAGCTGCTGTTATAAAACACAAAGCATTTTTTAAACACAGCAGTCAGCAGAGGCAGTGCAAGTGAACAGCCCAAAGTGAGCAGATGTCTGTTTTCTATTCCTGAGCAAAGAACACTTTCTGTGCCTGCTTACTGGGGTCCTCTACCAGCAGTTTTCCATCAACAGCCAGTTCTTGCCTAGGTGTAAGCCAGCCTGTGGAGTGTGCCCTGGGTCCTGGCAAGGGAAAGGCCACGGAAGATTTCTTGTAAGAGCTTCCCTGGCCCAGGTTTGACTGACAGCTCCAGTGAGGTGAAATCTCATCTCCCTGATATTAAACTTAACCTTTATGGATTTCACTTTAAACAGCTATGGAATTACACTGCCTGTCCTTTAATCATAGGAGGTTTTAAGGTAACATTTTTTGTGTGTAATGCTGCAGTCCACTGAGATTTACTGGTGATGGGAGGGAGGGGGCATGGGAGGCAGGTAGGGAAGGGAGAGCCCAGCTCTGATGCAGCTCCTGGGGGAAAGCCACTGGAGGCATCACTTGATGACAACAGCAGAGAGTTGCAGCAGTATCCTGGTGGATGTCTGCATTAATTTGTGGTAGGAGAACAAGGAACATTCCTTCTGGGTCTGGAACTTGTACCTAGACCAGGAAAGGAATTGTCTGTTTGTTCCCCACTCAAGTCCAGTCAATCAGCCCATTTCCCTACTGGTGAGGGCAGACTAAGACATCAGCCTGCTGCTCTAGGCATATGAAATGCCTCGAGGAAGTAAAGCATGCCTGAGTAATACAGCATAGTTGTGCATTCTCCCTTCAACATCCTCTCTTGTGCCCTAGTGTGTAAAACTGCCCCACAGCAACTTTGGCAGATCAGCAGCAGCATCACACGTGCAAACACTCACAAGTGCAGGCAAAGAATTGGACAAATCCCCCCAGTTTTACAACTTGAGGAAGATCCAACCCAGGAGCATTATTCCCCTCTGAGTAGAATTGGAATGTCCTCATTTCCTACGTTAAAGTCCGTTATCTTTAATTAACACTCCTACATTCTTTCTCTAGTTTCCAGACTTGTTAATATTTCTTGGATCTCATTAATGTTTTTATTTTTCCTTGGCAAATTCACATTTTCTTTCCAAGTCAGGCATTTTAACAGATAATGAGTCTAATTTATTCTTGCAAAAAGAGCTGACCTTTGAAGCCTTATATTGCAATTTTTTTTCTTAAAAAAAAAAAAAAAGGGGAGAAGGGGTGCTGTAAGTGGCTCCAGGAACTGAGGCAGCCATCTCTTTCATCAATTCTCAGCTTTTTGCATAAATTGATAAAGGACCAACATTCTGGTCCCTCTGAAGTGGGAGCAAATTGCCACCTTGCACCACCAGCCCCACTGTGAGTCACAGCAGCATCTGTCCCTGCATCCTAACCTGGCTGTGTTCCCCACCCTGCATTTTGAGGACAAGGCAGAAGCTGACAGGGTTAAGAGTGTACCTGCTTGCAGTACAGAAATAAGTAATGTATTATTAGAGACTGAAAACTTTAAATGCCACATCTATAAATAGCTGCAAGGTGAGATGGTGGTAGGGCAGGGTGAAAGGAGTTGGCCAGTTCTACCAGTTGTGTCCTGTCCTCAGCCAACTCAGGATCTCTGAGGTGAGGGCTTTCTCCTGAGACTTGGTAAGGGGGTTCTCTGCTGTGTGACTGTGCCTCTGACTGCAAACAGGTGATGGTGTAAACCATGCAGCTGAAGGAGGTGGAAGTGGTTTTGCTGGAGATCATTTGCAGTGTATAGCAGGAGAGGGAATAAGCTCTTTGGGCTCAATGCCTGCACCATAAGACTCATTTTCATTTTTGTGTGATGGGAACATGCTTTGAATCGGGAGGAAGGATTAGGAGGGAGCTCCTTGGATACCTGTCTGGGTGCTGAACAAGGAGCTGATGCAGATGGGGACTGTAATAGCACCAGTCCCACCTCTAACATGCCAGCTTCTGATGGGATCTCTACTGAGAGAGGATTTACCACCTGCAAAGAAATGCTCCTGTCCTGCTGTTTCCCTTTAGCCATCAGGGTGATGTTTATGGCTTCTGTTTGTTCCCTCCTTCAGCTGTAAACTTAGTGCTCCCAAGGGCAATGTGTGACATTTATTGCCAGCTTTGGTCCTGCATCTGAGCAGATGAATCAGGCTACCAAGTCATGGCCACATGACTGAGATCAGCACTGGACTCAGCTCTTCTGCAGCTAAACCTTTGAAAGGCAAACAAATGAGGCAGTGAAAAGCAGGCTGCTGTTTGAGATGCTGGAAGAGGAGATTCAGGTAGAAGTTCATTGGAGGAGATTTTCACAACCCAGAAAGGCCAACAGATTCTATTGTTTAGTCTAGGGCTGCTGAAAAGAGGTTTTATCTCCAAAACAGGGACCTGTCATGGATGACATTGAGATAGTTCACAAAAGAACCATGCAGGGATGGGATGAGGCATAATGCAGAGAGCTCAGAGTGGGTATGTGTCTGCATAAGCTCCATGGGCTTGGATTTAATGATAATCACTGACCTAGCATTTCTGCCAGTGGCTGCTGTTTATCCATTGAAATCCTGCACAAGCACATGGGTAGTCAAGGCAGTAGTCTGTCTGGTTTCCCTGTCATGACCAGCACCATGCTTAGTTTAATGGTAGGGCTTGTTGTTCCTGCCATTTTCCTTAGGCTAACTTTACCTAAACTTCCAGTTCAGCTGCTGGAAGAGGACCTGTGACCTCCAGAGCTAGAAGTGTGACCTATTATGGTGTGAGCTAGAGGCAGGCCCTGCAGATGTCAACACAACTTATCCTCTGGGGTCAGGCATAGCCAGGGAACTTCCAAGATGCACTCAGGCTGTTACACAGCCACAGACATAGACCCACAGCCAGCTACAGAAAGCCTTTCATTTCATCACTGCACCTTCTTCCCATGCCTGACCCCTCTCCACCTCTTGGCACCTCCATCTGGCACCCAAAGGTGCCTGAGGGCAGTAGTGTGCAGCTCTCTCCCCTCAGTGACCTTTCACTAACACAGATGCCACAGGCAAGGGCCATGCAAGGTGTTTCTAAGGACGTGCAGAGCTGGCCTGCAGCATCACTTTGTTTCCGTGTGTTTGAAGCGGGGTGTTCTTGCCTTTCAGGCATTAGTTTGCTAACAAAGTGAGTTGTGAGCTGCCCCTCCATGCTTAGTGCTGCTTGGTGCTGTACAAGGAAGTGGAACTGTGCCTGGGGGAAGTACTGCTCCTTCAAATAGAGGATGCTGCCTCATCAGTCTATGACCTGCTGCATTCAGCTGGCAATGAATGTGCCCTCCCTGAGAGCTGGTGGCTTGCAACACATCACCCTGTGCAAGGTACAGCTCTAAGAGTGGGAAAGTTGAGCTCTACCATGCTGGTGCATCAGCCTTTCTCAGCCTGCCCTGCACACACATCAGGCAGATACAGCCCTTACGCTGCCAGTGCCCTTCAGCAACACCTAAACCCTGCAGGCACTCTCCTGCTGTGAGCTGGAAGCCTACAGTTCAGTCTGGTGCAAATGTGCCCTTGTAGCAGTCAAATGAGTGAGCCTGAGCTGTGCAGCATCGCTGAACCTCAGCATGGTACCAGCTATAAACTGCAAGCAAGGAGCAGTGCCCAAGGGAATTTGCAGCTGTGGTAGGTCTGCAGAGCAGAGACATCCACTGTGTTCTACAGAGCAAAGAGCATAAAGAGGAAAATAATTTGAATGTCCTCCACCCTCCTCCCCAGCACTATGTTGCCAGTGACCTGCTTGGGGACCCTGGAGGAGATTCCTGCAAAGGAATCCTGTTAGGGAGAGGCTGCTGATAAAAAACCTCAAAGTCACTTCAGTATGTGGCAAAATCAAGTGAATCCAGAACAAGGAAGGATATCACAGATCAAAAAACTGCCTGGCCAGACGAGGGTTGAATGTCTGAGCTGACAGGAAGGAAGCCAAGGTGTTAGGCTGGAATCAATAGCTATGGTAGCCCAGGGAGGATGAGAATAGGATTCATTATTGGAAGGATAAAACAGGTATTACCCAACCTAGCCTATACTGTGTGTAGGAGAATTAAGGACTTTAACTTTCCAAGTGCTGACAACAGAAACGAGGATTTGCAATAGATAAAGTCAACTTGCATAACTCTGTAAAGGCTTAGAGAAAGGGAGAAAAAAATTTCTTCTTTCCCTGGGCAGCTTTCTCCACTATTTCTTTTCTCTTCCATCCTCTGTAATGTGAGGAACCACATTGGAAAGTAGCTTAGCTTCTTTTTTTCTTGCCTCTCAGTACAATATCTAACCAGACTTTGAGTTCTTGTCATGCCTCTATTCCCCTCTGCCTGAATCATAGGTGGATTTTTTTGTGGCCCAACAGTGTGATCTATGCCTGATCCTGCTGTGACCCCTCTGCTGGGTTCTGGCTAATAAAAATACTGCTTATGCCTGTAAATAGGTGTTGCATTTGTAAGGTTTTACATCCCAGTTATGGGCCAGCACTTCAGGGTGTAGCAGTTGGGTAAGTATGGAAGAACCAATCCTCTTTCTTTCTTGGCTTTCTTGGTGAGGCATTGCATGGGGAGATGTTTTACTGCTTTTCACTGGATGCAGGGATCACTCGTGTACAGAAAGAGCATTTAGGTGTTGGAGTTTGACTCTAATCACAACATGAGAAACTGAATGTTAGCCTAGCAGATAACTCTCCACTGGACAGAGTTCTGCTCATCAGATGGGTCACTCTTTGCCTCTGTTTCCCCTTCTGACCTAGGGCTGCCTCATCTGCTCAGCTTTGGGCACTCTCTAGGGCAGAGGAATGAGTTGTCCTAGGCTTTGTTTCACCTGGCTTATTGCACCTGATCTCAACTGTAAGCTCTTGCAATGATGTAATGTAAAGAATAAAATATGGAGTAGGTGGTCCAGGGCATGCCAAACCAAGCACTGAGGTTCAGCAAAATCCAGGAAGCTTTTAATGGCTTCAACTTCAGGGACTTGTGAATGGGATTGCTCCTTGTATTGGGAGCAAAGGTGCAGCATGTCTTTTGGGACTTTCTGTCCAAAATGTCACTGAGTACATCCCCTGCAAATGCCATTAGCAGGCTCTGGTACTGGCCCCAGGAATCTGAGTGCTGCAGAGCAGCCAGTGCTGATGGCAGGGAGAGAGGAAAAAGGGAGGATGGAAATGAAAGAAGTCAAGAGTTGTGAGCAGAGGAGGCAGGTGCTGCAGGGACCCATCTGCTTTTGCCCTTGATTGCTACATGCAATAGAGAAAATGAGGGGAGGTTTGTTATTAGTGGGGTTGTCAGAGGGCTTTGCCGTGGCTCCTGCTGAGCTGCCCTCTCCGCCTACACCCAAAGGCTGGGTTATGTGCAGAAATGTTGTGTAGCTCAGATAAAAGCTGACAGCTGAACAGAAGTAATTCAGTCTTTGCACTGCTTTGTATGTATGCTGGTTGGAAACTGGGCTGATGCCAGTTCCAAGTGCATCTTACCTTGCACTGGCTGCAGGGGTATGTCATGGTGTTGGCTGCCTTGGACGGGGAGTGTGAACTTGTGTCCTCAGTTGGGCATCCTCTGGCACTGAGCTGATGGTGGATGCGTGGTTCCCTTGGCCTGAGGGGACTCCAGAGGGTGGAGCTGGTTGCACTGGGGCACTGGATCACAGGTAAAGACAATAAAACCCCTGATGCTATTTTAGAAAGGGCATTCCTCTGCCTCATGCCAAGGTGAACCTGCCCACACCCTGCATCTCTGGCCAGAAGGAAGGATGTTGCTCTGCTCAGTTGGTGGCACTTTCTTCTCTCTGAAGCAAGGGATCTATCCTTTGCTGAGCAGGAGTTTTTTTGCTGTGCTGTTTCACACCTAGTGGGGGAAAGGGCACCCAGATGCCAAAATGGCACAATGAAGGTACCTCCCCCAGGGCAAGGAAAATGCTTTGTGTAAGTGGGTTGGGTTTTTTTTTTTTAACATCCATGTTTCTGAATATTTCTGCTTCCAAGGGTAAATCTGCTGAGCAGTGTGAAGGCCTCTTTAGCATCTGCTGTTTAATCCCCTAACAGCCTTTCATTTGGGTAAAACTGCAATTTTACAGCTCCTTATCTCCAGAGAGGTGGGAGAGCACAGGTGACAAAGGATTAGGTGGAGCAGAAGAGAGATAATAAATGTGGCAGTGTAGCTGGACAGGTAATAGAGTGCACTTTAAGAGACAGGAGGAAGAAAAGGCAACATTAATCTGTTTCTATCTGGGCTGAGGGATCTGAACAGACTTATCAGTTGAAAGCAGAGCCAGCCTCTTGTCTAATCCCTGGAGCTTTCTATGTGCCTGTCCCAAGGGGGTGAGGGAGCTCATTTGTCCCCTCTCTCCCTCTCAAATAATAAATTAAGGACACTTTTTTCTGAAGTGGTATATGATCAGACCCCCCAGCCTGCAGAAGAGGTCAGCTCAGGGAGGAAGATGGATGGTGGCTTTATACAGAGGCTCTAGCTAAGGGGTATGTCAGGATGATGAATATTCCCAGGACTTTTTTAACTGACTCAAAACAAAGTAGTGGAGAAACTCCCCCAGGCATGGCCATGGGTCAAGGAGAGAAGGTAGTGCAGGAACACTTAAGCAATGATTGACTTCACTGTGAGGAGGGAGGGAACCAAAGAGAGGGAGTTTCACTACAGAGCTATTTTGTCTCCTCCTTCCAAAGGGGCATTTATTACGTTGGAGGGGTGCCTGTGTGTCACAGAGCAGCCTGACTTTGAAGGAGGGAGATGTGTTGCTGAGCCACCCTTGCCCACACTTGTAGCCATCCAGTAGAGCCTTCCTTTTCCCCCCTCACATCAGTGTGATAACTAGAATTAACTGGGAACAGCTGGATTGAAAATCCTTTAGCTGACTGTGGTAAAAAGGTGCTATCCTATAGCTCAGCTTATTTTTCAGCTTGTTGCTCAGGTCAGCCTGTCCATGTGCTGCAGGATGCTGTGCTGTCCCACAGGCAGCACTGTCACGTGAATAAAAATGGAGATGGCTTTGGTTCTTCACTTGTCCCTGCATGGACATTGACACTACCAGCAGCTTGACTCCAAAGCCCTTTGCTTGCCTTCAGTGGCTTGGCAAGAAAACTGAGACAGATTCCCAAGGGCTGTTCAGGAAGCTCAGGCAGGGACAGAACTGGAGTGTTATGGGGGGTGGAATTAGGCTCTGGGACTCTGCTGCAAGAACAGACCCTAGCCAGGCAGAGACAGACGAATGAGCTTTTGTGCAGGGCAGCACCTGGGATTTTTTTTTTTTTGCCCTGCCACATTATTCCTCCAATTTCTTCAGCACTTTCATGTGGCAAGTGTTCCCTCTCCTATGGACAGGGGCAATGTAGCAGCCTCTGCTAATCCCCTGATTAAATATTTCATGCTTCTGACTGAGCAGAGGGAAATGGGGCATAGGTGTCTTTGGGCAGAACACAGAAATCCTCTTATTTTCCTCTGAAGAAGGAAGAATGAATGGTTGAACGAACAGGAGAACCTTGCAAGAGACTCATTGCTCCTGTGGGATAGATTATACTACTCCTCTTAGGGCAAAAATCCTCTGCAAGCACAGGCAGCAACAACTCCCCTTGCTCTTGTTGAGCCTCAGGCTTCTGAAATTCTCCTTTGGCCTTTTCATTTCATAGTGGCTGAGGATGGCATTTCCAAAGCAGCCTATGGAAATCAGGTGGCCAGATCCCAATGGGAGGTGGACCTCAGCTTGGAGATAACACTTTAATGAGGTCTTGGCTTTCTGTGCCTCTCCCCAGGTGTAATTGCAGCTGTCAAATCTGGCCTGATCTCCTCAGGGCTCTTCTGTGCCATCTTCACACCATCAAACCTTTGACTGCACCTTCACAGGGGCTGTTGGGACCTGTTGTCCCATGCCATGGGAATGCATGACTCTGAGGACTGACACCAGCATGGAATGACAGCATTCTGCTGTTAGCTGCCCGTGGTCTCATGGGGACAGCAGGACCCAGGGAAACTGGGAGGCAGCCACGTGGGAGTGGGAACCTTGCCTGGCTTTTGCTGTGTCTCACTTCCCCCACCTGGACAGGGATGATGAATTTCCTTCTGCTTTGACTCCTTTTGGTTGTGTTAAGATTTCTAGCTGAATTGCATCATGCCATAGTGGTCCCTGTGAGGCTGTGAGTGCACTGGGTTAGCCAGCACGTGTTTGTTCTAGGAGTGTTAAGCATCTAACACAAGGTCTGGGACCAGGATTTTGCACCCCTGTGATATAAATGCCAAACAGAATTAATAACGAGCAAACCCAGTCCTGCTAGATTAGATACTGAGAAGGAAGCAGCTGTTGTTTGTTTGTTTTCAATGGCTCCCAGGAACAGGAGGCCATAAACAGTTAAATTTCTCCTGACAGCTGGGGAATGCTTTGGATGTCAAACAGGCAGTGCCCTGGGTTCTTCCATGTTTCCCCTGCAGAAGCTGATGTTTTGCTGTCCGTACCTTTCCTGCTTTGATCAGAGGAAGAATACAAATGACACCTTGATGATCACTCACATTTTCAAACGCTGTCCAGCAGCAAGAGCTGTCGCCTTTCCTCTCACTTTGGGCTTTGTGCCGTGCCCATGTCTCCTCTAAGGACCCAGCCCACACTTGTGATTTCTTACAGCTTTAGCTCCTTGGCACAGGCAGGTGAGGGAGAGGATTTTTGTAGCTGGTCAGGTGTTTTCTGATCTGTGAATGCAGTCCTACAACAAAAGCGCTGCTTGAGAAGTCAGGCAAAAGCTTGGGATCAATGGGATGTGCAGCATCTTTTTCCCACTGGGGTATTGAATGCTTCCATATGATGGTTAGCAGTGAATAAATGAGTTGAGGGGGTCAGCTCAGTCTTGCTAGAATGGCTTTTTACAGTTCATGCCGTGATTTAATCAGGCCCCTGAAACTGGAACAAGGCAGTGTTTATTAGTGGATGAATATCTGACAAATATTATGGAAGCCAGTTTCAGGTTGACTGAAATGATTCATAATTATTCCTAAATTTGGCAGATTGTTTCAGCTGGGGGAAGGAAAGGGAGGGAATTTAATGGTGAGTAGCTCCAGGCCTTTGCAACTAGTCAAGCAGTACCAATACCCAGTAGGCATGGGGCTCACTCTGTTCCTTTATGCCATGGTAAACTTAGGGTGCAGCAAAAGACAATGTGGAAAATGTGACTGCATTGTAGATCCCAATCCAGAAGTGAGAGCTGGTTTAATTATTAATTCACCTTCAAGGTGACTGTTGAGATTACAGGTCCCAACTCTGTTTGCAGAACAGAGCTAAGTGGCAGGTCAGCCACTGCTTGGGAAATATTTCAACCTCATTCTGGAAGTGTCTTCTCCAGTCAGTCACTGTACTCTCTGCAAATGAAATGCCCAGTTACTGGGAGTGGAACCCCCTGTGCCTTGCCCTGCCTTTGGGAATGCTGGGTGTGATGGTTCAAGCTCCACAGCCACTTAAATTCCAAAAAAAGAGAGGATTAGCTATATGCTGCAACGTGGCTTTTGTATGCAGTGGGAAATGGGGACTGCCTGCCTTCAAAGTTCTCCCCTGCCCTCAGTCTCCAAGACAGCATGTCCTGAGCAGGCTCCTCCTTTGACATTTCTATTCTGAGAATGTCTGCCTGTCTCTCTTCCCACCTCCCCTGGTTTCCTGAGAGTGGTCACCCAATTTCTCACTGCTGTGAGCAGCTGGGGCTGCCTGGAAACAAATTGAAGTGTCTTCATTTTTAAGAGAAGTGATGCACTGCACCAGCCAGCTGCCCTTCCTGAGCTGCTCCCTTGGATTACACGCACATGCTCACACTCTGTGTGCACACACACACACACACACACACACACCTTGACAGACGGTGATGCTCGAAGCAACTGCTTCAATTTTTACTCTTTTCTATAATCCATGGCTGGAGTGACAAATAGTTTAAAGCTGCTGCTGCTCCATAGATCAGCCCAAAGTGTTAAAGTCCAGTGCAGTTAATAACACTCTGGAAACACTATCCATCAGCAGAGGAAAAACATCTAACAGCAAACTCCTTAGTGCCCAATGTACCTGCTTGTGTCAGAGACAGATGGGGCTGCAGTGCTTTACGGGGCATTTCTTTTCTCTTTCATTCTCCCTAAACCCTTTATCAGAGCTTTTCTGATCAAGGCAGCATACTTGGTCCCCTGCAAGTCCCCTGCCCTGGACTTGCCTTCTATCAGTGTGTTGTACCAGAGGGGCAGGACTGAGTGCAGCAGAGACCTGGGTGCTGGCAGGAGGAGGGGATGGGGACTGTGTGGGGCTTGGTGCTGCTGCTGGTTGTGTCTGGAGTGTGTTGCTTGGCTGGGAGCTCTGGCTCAGGGTCTCTGGAGAGGGCTCTCAGGGAGCTTATGTGGATTTGCTCTTGCATTTATGGAAACTTCTAGACACTCCTACTCAGATGGGCTGCTGCCTTGTTGCCTTGCTCCTGTTTGCAACTCTTTACTCACATCATTTCTCAGCTGAGTAGCTGTATGTTCTTTCATCTGTAACAGCACTATGGTGTCAGGTATTGAATGCCACAATACACGATTGTCATGGACCAGAGAAACCATGTAATGCCTGGCAGGCAGTATTGCCTCCCTACCTGTGCTGCCTTTCTTCAGTGTGTCATCTCTCTGTGAAAAAGCTCCTGCTGTGGCAACCACCCCTGCAGACAAAGGAAGATCACTATGCCCTGTGCTTTCCCACCAGCTGCTGGAGGATGTTTCTCTCCTTTCCCCAAAGCTCTTGTCTGAAGCTATGTCAGGCCAGATGGAATGTGCACAAAGGAACAAACAGCTTGGCTTTTACTGTGCTTGAGTAAACAAGTGTCAAGCAGCTTGTGGTGGGAAGTGATGCATTAACCAGGTGACCCACGCAGCAGCAACCTGTTGCCCTCCTTTCTCAGCATATGATACCTGCTACACAAACCTGCATTTTCTTCTGGTAAAGGTGCAGGATAGCTACAATTGCTTTGCTGGAGAAAGCTTGTGAAAATTGCTAAGGGAAAAAAGCAAGCAGATAGTAACATAAACCTTAGCTCTTACCTTCTGGACAGCATCCTGCCCCAGCATCAGAGATCCTGATGCTCAAGTCCTTCCTTCTCCCACACATACTGCTTTGCTCCCAACTCCCTTCATAGCTGTAGCACCCCACTTTGCTTGCCCCATAATGGATTAATAGCATATTAACACTCTGCCTTATAGCAGGATATTTGGGATAGCTCTGAGTCCATTCTGAATTATGAGAAACAGACTTTAATAGCCACATCACTTCTCTCCTTTTGGTTGCTGTAATGTTCATGGGATGTAGTGTTCATTCACCTTAAACAGCTGTATGTAAAAGACCTCCAATCTCTTTAAGTACTTGCTATTGAAAGCCAACAGTACCCTAGTGATACAGAACTGGATCCAGAGATCATTGTGTGCAGTCTAAATAACTACACAGTTAATTAAGTGGCTTAAGAACTGTCTGTGCCTGGTAATGGGAAAGCTTTGTACTGTATCATAATGTGTACAGGGTGATTAAAAAAATCCATACCTAACACCAAAAAAATCCCTCTGGGTTTACTTAAGTGGATGTAGTCTCCATAGCTCAGGCTTCCCAAGGAGGTCAGAAAGGAAGATTACCTTGTCCTTCCCTGTCTCTCCCCTCCTATCCCCATCCCTTTCTTCTTCCCAGCCAACGTTACACACCTGGCTGGACAAATGTGCTTGCAGTATCAACTAGGAAGCTCTTTGGGTACCAGCTAGACAGACTGTATAATGTCTAATCTGGTTTTGTTTGGTTTGAAGTGTGAGAAAAAGAGAACAGGGTACTGAAGGAGGACTGTGATAGAGACAGGGTTGCTGTTCCCTTCAGTCTTGTCCTCCAGCATTTGCCCACGTTGATGCTAAGTCCTAGTTTCAATGAGAGCAGACATTAGAGGCTCGGACACTAAATCTAAAACAGCTCCCTTGGATCCCCAAAATTCTTCCAAGTTTCTTGACCACACAGCTGGTCTCCTGTAGGAAGGGCTGCAGTTTTTCAGCTGTCTTGGACCTGATGCTGAAGTACCCTGAAGCAAGCCTACCATAATGTTCTGGACTCAAACACAACCCCCTCTTTTTTTCCTCTTTATTTTTTGTAAGTTTTTGCTGTCTCTGGGTCTTGGCTGACCTTGACCCTTGATCCCCTGTTGTGTTGAGAAATGAGGCTGTCAGTTCCATTGGGGAACAACTCTTCTGTGACTCTGCTGCTTCTCACTCCACTTGGCTCTAGAGAATTCAATCCTAAACTAAGGCACAGGCAGTGTGGCTATGCTTTAGCTCCCTCTTTTTGTGGGCAACAGTGCTGCAGACCTGTCTCTGCTTCCCATCTTGGCAAGATGTTCTCCTTGGGCAGTTTAAAAATAATACCCCAGAAAGAGGTAGGAAATCCTGTAAAACTCACTTCTTGCTTTCCCTTTTCCCTCCTTAGTTGACCTCTCTCCCTAAACCCTGCTGCCCTAAAGGCCAGGATGGTGTAAATCTCCACTCCCTGCACTACACACTTCCATTTTCCCAGGTCAGACCCATGGTTGACTTGAGTTCAGCTTTCAGCAAACAGGCACATGTTTGATTTCTCCTTTGTCTTTACAAAGGCAGCAGCAGGGAAGTGGCTGAGCAACTAATGTACTTGTCTGTGTCGTTATGAAGTAACCGTAAATAAAGCAGATAATAAAAGCAGTCTTTTTTACTCTCTCTTTTCAAATAGTGACAGGATCTTCCTGGAAAATTACCTTTTTACCTTTTTCTCTTTTTTTTTTTTGAGTACAAGTTAAAAGGATTTGGTATTTCTCAACATCTAATAAACAACCACTTTCCCCTCATTTTCCATCCACTGAAGTAGAGGTAATGAATGCATTTTATCACTGTCTATCAAGAGAAGACAAAGAATTAAGGATCTAAAGCTTTAGGTTTTCATAGATGGTAGTAGCTTTGGAATAGGGGCAGGCATCTTCCATTCCCACAGTGTGGCTACTGTAGGGAAGGTACATATGGCAGTCCTAATCTTCCATCAGATAGACGAGAACCTCTTTGGAGTGACTAAAATTGGTCCACGCTGTGTGTTGCTCTCCATCAAAAATGGGATGCAGTGAAAAAAGTGCCTTTGAGATTTCCCTGCGGTAGAGGATGCTAAATATGTAAATAAATACTTCAAGATCCAAAAAGTGATGTTGTGATAACAAATTAGGCTATCAGAAATGTGCACTAGAGAGGAGAAAGGCAGGTTCAGGCAGGGAAAGTGGGCATAGCTTTGGCACAGCTTCCCTGATTTCACTGTAGAGGAGGGGAAGTTTGTGCTGCAGCTCCCCATCTGCAAAACAAATACTGCTTCATGTGCAGTGTTTTAAAAGATGACTGCACCTTGTTGAGAGTCTTTTATTACCACTGAATGGGGTGACAGACCAGGATGTATTTTGGGGAGCAGGAGGAATCTGCAGTGCACATTAAACCCCCCTTTCCCTGCCTGCAGCTTCCAACCCCTTGGGGAATTCTTATCTGTGGCAACGGAAGGATCGGAGCTCTCACGGTTAAGAAGGGTGAAACAATTCTGCAGTGAAGGTTACTTTCTTTTCCTAAATGGAAATGTATTTATGAGCTGAGAAAAATGATTTCTGGCAGCTCAATTCAAGAAAAAAAATAAATAAATGAAGACAGAGCTAAAGGGATTGGGTGAGAAGTGAGCGTTTGGTGTTACTGGAGGTCTGGAGAAACCATAATCAATGAATACAAAGTTCAACCTTATTTCTTTTCTGGAGGGCTTATTGAATGAGGCTATCAGGGATTCCTCCTGGTAGCTTACAGGCACAGAGGTTCTGCCCTGCAATCAAGAAGCAGCAAGCTTTTCTCCCCAGTGGCACAGACCCACGCTGAGCTGACTGCAGGTTCCTGGCTGCTGTTCAGTACAGCATCAAAAGGAGACGTGGCTCTAAATCACAGTGTGACTTTGCTGCCAGCTAGTTGTCAGGTCCCACCCCAGAAATGGGGGTGTTCCTGGGGTGGAAGAGGTGATTCTTCCAGCTTGAAGGCATTTCAGATTCTGCAATGCACTGCCCTGCAGGCCAGTTTCTGCTGTGGAGGCGGCGTTTCTAATTTAGCTTCTACATCCACCCACCCCTCAGCCTACTGGGCCAGTAACAAAGGCCACCAAGTGGAGAAGTAAGTGTTTTTAATACCAGTCACTTTTTTAACGTGGGAATAGGTTGGGGAGCAGAGACAGCAAGGGCTGAAGTGCAGAACCCCTGTTCTCACAATTCCACAGGGGAATAAAAAGCCACACTCTGGGGTCACTGGTGGAGAACTGCTTTTATATGGGGAAGTAGATCAACCTCCTGCTTAGACTGTCAGTGTTGTGGAGCAGGGAAATTTATTTTAGTGCTTTGTACAAGGTCTGTCTATCTAACAATATGGAGCTGCTTCGTGTTCTCAGATTCTCTGGGCTCTGCAAAGGACTTTGGTGGCTCAAACTAGCAAATTAGTCACATGAAGCATGACACACGATTTATTGTTATTTCTGTCACAAATCAGACAACAGAGCTGAGGCTGGCAATATAGATGCTGTGCCAAGCCTATTCCTTTTCTAGTGGTGCTCTCCCTTCTCTTATAACACCTTGAATGTAATCTGTGCAGAAGGGTGCTGGTATCTCCTCTCCTTTTCACCCCCTCCTTGTGCCCAAGCAACAGGAGGCAGGTGGCACTGCTGCTGACTGACACACTGAGAGGATGGAGTGACAGATTACAAATGCATTGGTAGGAAGCTGGGCTGATCTTTGGAGGCAGGGGTATGTTTTCTATCTAGGAGCAAAATTGTTTCTCTGTACAAGTGTATCATAAGAGACAGATGCAGCAAGGGGAGGAACGACCCCTGCCCTGCAGACTGGGAGTTATCAGGACCTGTTTAGCTTTGTGCATCCTTCCAAGCACCAGTGTGAGAATAGAAAAGTGGTGGTGGGAAAGCAACCAAGCCACTAGAAACTGTTAGGGGCTGAAAGGCTGTGCAAGGATCTGCTACCTCTCTGCAGTCCTTTCTCCAGGGGATTCAGCATTGCTCTGTACTGATGTGCCAGGACATTTCTTTGTCACTGCGATGTTAAGTGGATGATTCAATGACTGAGCCTCCAAATAAGAGTCTGCTCACAAGAGGAGGACAGTGCTGCCAGGGAATGACAGAGCCTGCAGGCTAAAGCTGTGGTTTAGGATAAATAGGAGTCCAGTGGGAATAGAGGAATTAAAAAGGGACAGTGGGGACTGGGAGATTAAGATCTAATCACCAGTGTTTTGGTGCCAGGCTGGGCCCTGTGCTGCAGAATTATTTCAATGACATGATGCTGTGCGTTTGGCCAGAGGTGCTGAGTGAGGGATTTGGTCCCAAACCTGAGATGTGTTGCTTCAAGTTATCGGGAGGGAACAGGGAAGGGAGAGGATAGACTATGCTATGAAGTTTTTACCTCCCCTGTCCCTTTCTGTTTGTGCTGCAGTAAGCCAGAACAGGAGGGATGGGGACCTCTGCATGAAAGAGCCACCACTGCTTGAGTCATGGATTGTTTGATAGCTGGCCCTGACACTGTCACAGAAATGGGACTCTGGCTCTGAATGAGACAGCTCAGGAGTGGGCAGAGCCAGAAATGGAGCCTTCTGGATGATCTTTTTTCCTTTATACAGGCTCTAGTCTTAATCTACTATGGTACTTACCTTCTACTGGTGCTGCAGGCTCCATGGACACCAGCTCTCCATCACACTAGCACTGTATCCAAACAGACCCAACCACCTCCTGACCAAGGGGCACCATAGGCAAGAGTGATGCTGACTTTCCTCACAGAGGTAGCACAAGGGCCAAGGAGGATTATGAGATCTTTGAGGACTTCATGGTAGAGCTGGGAACCAAGTGTAGACCTCCACCTCTCCCTCTGGGACCTCCACCTCTCCCTCTGGGAAAGCATGAGGTCAAGTGCACAGGCTGACATGGTGAGACACCAGTCACAGAGCACCCTGTCATGCAGCTGTGCTGGTGCAGGTGCAAAAACCAAGCCCATCAAACCCTTCCTTGCGTTTGAAAACAAATTTGACCTCGATTGACATG
Source organism: Podargus strigoides (assembly GCA_028020825.1). NCBI lineage: Eukaryota > Metazoa > Chordata > Aves > Caprimulgiformes > Podargidae > Podargus > Podargus strigoides. The sequence goes on from CM051646.1 coordinate 2,342,444, forward strand.
TCAGCCTTGTTGCTGAAAGGGATGGGAGGGAAAGGATCAGCTTTCAAGTCCAGCTACCTCTGCTGACACTGTGGCTTTTCTTTAAGTGGAATGGTTAAATGCATCTTCCCAAATAAACTCTGTGCTCCTGGGAGGGACAGAGCTGTGGTGGTTTAGCCCTGCTTGCTGGCTTTGCAGCGTTCTAGCTACATTGCAGTGACATTTGTCAGGCCAGTGTCGCTCAGGGCACAGCTGGGATTCCAATGCTCCTTTTCTGGTTAGTCCCCTAATGCTGCCACGGGCTGCAGCTCCTCCAAGCCATTGGCCTGTGGCCTGGGAGGACAAAATTGACATGTCAAGCCAAATAAGTTCAGAGGCCTTCATGCTGAATAACTCTGTGGAGTGACCTTGGAAGCCACTGTGGGGATGGCAAGGGGGACAGGAAGTCGTTCTTGCCTGACAAAGCAAGTTTTTTAGACTGAAAAGACTTTTTTTCCCCTCTAAAATGCTCCTCAGCAAGTTGAATATACAAGGAAGAATGTAAAGTCAGATAATCGTGAACATCTACATTGCCTTCTCATTTGTAATCCTCTTTGCAGGGATGTGTTTGTATAGTTAACTATTGCCTTGACAGATTAAATCAGCTCTTCTGTTCTTTCTGCTGATCCTGTAACCTGAAAAAGCAAGCAGCATCTCCATTGACAGTGCTAAATGGAGAAGGAATAGACAGGATCTCCAAGTACTTTTCAGCTGTGGTTTTCATCACTTGGTTGTTCTTGTTAACGTATCCTGCTGCAGGAATTGTGTGGAAAGTAAGGGATTCAGAGCTCATGACAGTTGGTTTCCTTTGGGAGGCAGCAACAGGAGTGTGTGGAATAGCCTATGGGATGGAAATTACAGCTTGTTGTTGTGCTGCAGGGCAGGACTCTGTACTTTTGCCATCAATTTCTGCAGCCAGCCAAGGATATGTCCAGCTCTGAATACTTATTTAATTGCACGCCTCTGAAATCTTCAGAGAAGTAAATTTTGAAGCTGTATGATCTTGAGTAAACTCCATCTGTCATATCTGGCCTCTTACTGTTTTAATACCACTGATGATTCTAGACAAATGCTGTTGAATTTATCTGTCATCTAATTAGCCAATAACTTCAAATCTCTCCCATTGTAAAAAGCAATAAACAGGTTCTGCCCACTTAGCCATTGCTAAGTTAGCATCTGTCAGGAGATGGGATATTCAGATCAGAAGGTAAGAGATTGAGTAAATTCATACTGCTATCCAAAGGCTTTCCAATTGATAGAAACTGGGAAATTTCAACTAAAATTTGGGGAGAGAACAAGCTCAGAGGGAGAATGGGGGCGGAGGAAGAACAAGAGGCACTTTCAAGCTGTTCTCCTAAACAGGCAGAGCCTCAGGATCCTCATGCCTTCCCCTCCTAAACAGAACAATTCAGTGTGTTTGTTTCTACCTCCTGCTTGCAGTGCTCCCTGCTCCCATCCCCGAAAGCATTTGTCAGATACTCATTACCTGGAGCCTGAGATTGTGATGAGCACATCACATTATCTGCATTATGCCTTGTCCTCTCAATTGGATTTTCTCTAATGCTCTCCTTTATTGGCAATAGACAATGAAGTTATGGAATGCTGTCAAACCGAGGTGCTTCTCTTGCCTCGTTAACTGTTGCAGTCCTTCACTCTCTTGCCTTCCCCCCCCACACTGAGCCAACAACTTTCACAATTGCCACTTGGACAGGCAGATGAATTGGTGGCTAATCTTTGAAGGGATGCGTGTGATGCTCAGCCTCGTTGGCTGCGCTTGCTGCAAGCGAAGAGCACGCTTGACTGCCACCCAGTAATGCATTGAGCTATAGTGATGGGACTGTAACTTCCAGCTCTGTGTTCTGGCCTGCAAGGCACAGCTTCTGCTCTCCTGCACGCCCTTGGAAAAGGGCACTTGGGTTTCTGCTTAAAACAGAGGCAAGGAGGGTTCTGTGAGTGTGCTCTGCTGTATGGTTTTTGGTCGAGTCCTCGCTCTTCTGCTTCGTTTTCCCATGGCAAACTGCCCCTGGGGAGTGGGAAAGGCACTTGGAGGCACAGAACCTTAACAAGGCATTGTTATTAACTGGGATGCTTTATGAGAGCGTGGGAAGGAAAACAGAAGTGGGTGTTCTAGCTGCTCCTGCTTTGCTGTTGTTGGCTGGGGTTGAGATGCTTCCGGAATGTACCAGTACCTATAAACAAATATGGTATTTAACATAGCAGAGAGTCTATCTCATCTAATCACACCCATAATGGGGAGATAATGATTGCAGTTGAAAGCTGTGGAGTGGAACTCCCTCATTTTGTGACTCTGGAGGGGTACATCCCTGCTAAAGGACAGAGCACAGGTTGTGTTAGCAGCCTGCAAATGTGTTTCTGGCTTGCATGGCCGTGAATTAAGTTTGGCTTTCTGAGCATTCGTCTCCTTTCTGCAAGTAAAAGAGCACAGTGTCCACAGATTAAGTAGCTGCCTGAAGAACAGCTTTAGCTGCGAGTAGGGAGTAAATGTATTTTCTTAGTTTCTCTGCTGAATATTAATGTTTTATCCCCGGAGCACCGGGGTTTAGCACAAGATCTTTCTGCAGGAGTCCTATTTGAATACACTGTAATACAGCTGATAGCCCGAGCAGGAATGAAGAAACTTGTCAGAGGTTTTACTTACAGCTTTGATGAAAATAAACAGAGGCATGCAGTGCTGTGGCACACATTCAGAATAGCTGCTTCCCAGCAGGTAAACCACCGAAGCTCAGAGCTGTAGGTGGGTGAGCACTAAAGGAAGGACAGGTCAGTGTTTTGAGGAGATGCAAGGACCATTTGCTGCCTGTCCTTCCACACCTGCAGAACAGCCAAACCTTGTCCACAGAGCAGAAGCCATGCCCTTTGCCCAAAGGAGGGATATCCTTTTCCTGCTGTCTGCTTTCAACTCCATTTGTTTAGCATGATCTGGAGGAACCGTGATGCAACAGCCCAGTTTGCCAAAGCACATCCCATCAGTGCCTCAGGTCCTGGGGAGATGCTGTGGTTTGTGCTGCAGGTCTGCAGCCTCATGGATGTGGAGGGGGGGAGTGGTGTGTGTCCCTCTGGGTGCTGGAGCCTTTGGCTTATAAAGGCAGTGTATGGAAATGTGGCACAAAAGTTAGGCTCTCAACACCTCCTTAATCCTCTTTAGTAACACAGGCATCATTATGCATCACATAATCAAATTTCGCTGTGTTTATCTGTCACTTGCAGACCTTCATCACCCTTACCTAGGAGCAGGGGGAGATATCCAAGTAGCTTGTAACACCAGCCATCTCCTATTGTTCCCATTTGTTTGCTGAGCATGAGGGTGGAGAGGCATAAATATTAAAATATACCTATTATATAGCCAGGTCTCAATTGATAAATGATGTATAAAATCAATTTACAACCTAGGAATAAAAAGCATCCATGAAGCAGTTGCTAGCTCCAGGTACTAGGAAATTATTCCTCCATAACTTGCTCTGACTGGAACTCATTACACACTCTGTCCATAGAATGATTTTGTTGTTAAAAACTGTGTCACTCAGAGCTAATTTATTCCCTCTCCTTGCAAAGACTTTTGGAATGCCTGCTGCCTGTAAAGCACCGAGGTACAGTGCTTTACTGTGCTGGGCTGGCTCAGCACTGCCAGCCTTGCATGCCTCAGTGCCTCAGCAGCGTTCAGGAGACACTGCTAGGGCAGGATGAAGAAGATGGAGAGCTATTGAGAGCTCAGATCCTGAAGTGTGCTCCCAGCTGCATATTTAACTTCAGAGAGAGGTGAATAGTCCCACCTTTTTTTTTTTTTTTTTTTTTTTCTGAAGGGTTATGCTGAAATTTAACCACTTGTTTACCTGTTCTGGGTATGTAATGCAGGGGAAAAAAAGAATCAAAAGAGTTTGGTTCTAATACTTGAAAGATAGTTTGTGTCACCAGCTTTATGCTCCATCCCTGGCAGTGTTCAAAGCCAGGTTGGATGGAGCCTTGAGCAACTTGACCCAGTGGGAGGTGTCCCTGCCATGGCAGGGGGGTTGGAATGGGATGAGCTTTGAGATCCCTTCCAACCCAAACCATTCTATGAGTCTGTGATCTCAATGCTGACATTTTTGTACATGGGTTTGTGTGTCAGAGTACCTAAATGATCTAAAAAGAAGGCTTTCCTCTCCATCTGAAGGCACACCTCATATCTAGCTGTAATGTACGTATGGCTCCCGGAGATGTGCAAAACGGAGGTGCTGAAACCCACTTGGGAACCAAGGTGTTAATTTAAATTCTTCCCCCTTTATGGGAACATGCACATGGAAGGATACAGCTAGACGTGAGCTCATTCTGTCCTTGTTCTGCTCTGGCTGGATGCAAGCCAGCCCTGGTGTCTAGAAGCCACATAGCTACATTAGCTAATAAGGATGAGGTATGTATGGTTGAGCATGGCACGTGTCTCCGTGGTTATACAGCTCCTAGCCTAGCTGGAGATGAAAACCCCTTCACAGTCCTTGCTCTGAAACATTCTGCCACATCCTTCTGAGGTTTGCAAGATTTAAATAAGAATAAAAAGGCAAGGCAGATGGTGAGAGTAGCAGCAGTCTGAGGTCAAACCTGTGCTACGTAGAGGAATGGCTGATCTGGTGTTTTGACAATAACAAACCCAGGGATAAAAATAAAATTAACATGAGTCAGCAGAGTGTCCACCAAGGTAGGTCTCATCAAACAAACGTGTTGTCTTTTTTGACAGGTGTAAGGATCTGGCTGATGTGGGGAGCATATCCTTAGTTTTCTCTAAGGCGTTGGAGTTGGCATCACCTGACATTTTGATTAAGAAAAACCCTCATGAGGTGGAACTAATAGGGCACATGGTAGATGGATGAGAGCGTGGCTCAGTGACAGAGCTCGAAATGCAGTTGTTCAAGCAACAATATCAATGAAGAAGGTTGTTTCAAGCAGGCTCCCCAGGGACAGATTATTTTGGTCCACAGCTATTCAATACTTTTATTAATGATTCAGCTGATGATCCATGTCATCTGCTGGGCTAGATTGCAGATGAGGTAAAGATTTGTGATGTTGCAAATGTAGTTATTGTTATAGCGTGAGGCAAACTGCCTGGTTAAATGGTCAGAGTCCAACAAACTGCACTGTAGCAGCTAAAAGCATCCAGTGCATCTAGGAACTAAGATTCCAGGGTCTGGGAGATCAGGAGTTTGCCAGAGACAGACCTTCATGCCCTGCTGGGCAGTGTTTTAGCTACCCTGCAGCACTGATTCTACCAAATGTCACCATAAAAATGGTGTCACAGCCTTTCAATGTAGTAAGGGATGTAATTACACCCTGGTTTGAAAACATCCTGTTTATAGCAAAACTCATCCCAGTCCAAACTGGTGTAAGCAAGGAGAGAATCCAGCCCCCCTGAATGAGACATCTTCAAAATGCAGGCTGGTTCTGCAGCCTCTGGAAGAAGTTAGTCTCTGGCTTTTCTTAGGGGTGGTGTTGTGAATAGACCATGCCTGGGTTAGCAGAATTTAAGCTGTGGTGGCTTTGCAAAGAACGTTTCAGCAGCTAGCCAGCCAGTGGCAAAATTAGTGTCTCACTTCTTGATTCATTGGTTTATTCTATTAAAAAAAAAAATCATCTGATTAAATGCAGCAATAAAGTTCAGTGAATTAAAATCAATGCAGGCTCCTCATCTCTCTGCCCTAGCTCCAGGGATGCTTTTAGGAGCCCTAGGCAGAAACCTTTCAGACAGGCAAGGACCATTTTGTGCTGAGATACCTTTTGAATAGCCAAGGAAAGAGGGGCAGATGAAAGCACAGATGAAACTGGAGCTGATTGGCCCTGGAGAAGTCCATCACCAGCCTGTCATCACACTGATGGAAGCATCTTTGGACTAAATCTGTCTTGTTTCTCCACTCTTTGTGGACCTCTGTGCACAGTTGGGGGGTTAATAGCACAGAAGTGACAGAAATTAAAATCCAGTCTCATTGAGGGGTGCAACTGGTCCTTAAAGCCCCTCTGTTACTGACAATCATGGGGACCCTCCATATTCCTTTTTTCTTTCTCCTCTGAGGCAGGGGTTCATGGCATTCACCTTGTTAAAAAGCCATTATGCTGTAAAATAATATCTCTCTTAATAACTATATTAATTTTAAATGCCAGCAGCATAGTCATAAAATTTCCTTGTAGGTTGTTACAACCACAGAGCCCTTTATCTGGCATGCAAGCAGTCTTGAGACTTCTCCCCAGCCTCTTCCTCCACTGGTACTGGTGATAACTAATGTAATATTTTACAGCAAGCACTGTGTTTGAAAAGGTCAATGGCTGATGTTATTCATGGCAGGGGGAAGGAGGAGGAAGAGCGATAGCCCAGCCTCTTGCTGTGGAAAGTTGCTTCAAGTCTGTTGAGGGGATTTGGCACCTCCTGGAAGCCAACAGGGGAGTGGGAAAGGGTGATTTCAAAGTCAGCCTAGCCTCTTCCCTTCAGAGCATCTCCTAACCTTCCAAGAGCTTCCCATGTGTTTGGATTTCCAAGGATCTCCAGGCTGAGTGGTGCTAGCTGAACTGCTCTTGACTGCCTGAACAGTTCCCTGATGGATTTCACTCCTGCTCTTGACAATTTTTTCCAGTCCTTATCTCTCCCCTGTTGTATAATGCTCCCTATTGTCCAACCTAAATCAGTCTTGCTGCTCTTCAAGCCCACCTGAGCTATATGGAGTGGACACAGAGTCTGTGTGACCCTCCCTGCGTGGCTTTGTTAGTTCCAGTGGCTGCAAGCCAGACAAAACTGCAAAGAAAGGATGTTTCCAGGGATGCTGGGTGAAAGGAGGACTGCCTAGTATCAGGGCTCTTCTGGAAGAAGTTTAAAAAGTGTGTTTGCATTGAAATTACTTCTCTTTGCCAGTTTACCCCATTACCTTTTTCAGAAGATTTGTTCCACTTGCCATGGCAGAGCACACAAGTCCATCCCTCAGTTTCCATTTAAAAAGGGAAGTGCTGAGGACTGGATTTTGCCTGTTGGGGTGTGAAAGCAGCTCTGAGCAAATGTGGCTCAACTCCAGTCCCAAAGCACCTTTGTCAGCTAGCTGTGCCTGCCCCAGCAGCCACCAGGGCTGGGCTGATGGGTCACAATTGCTCAGGGAGATCCCCTCCCCACCTGCAGTGTGTCGAGGGGCCAGGAGGAGACCTGCAGCTCTCCCTTCTTTGTGCCCAGGGAATAAATCATCAAAATGCTGCAGGCACCACATCCAGATGGGCAGCCTGTATGTGCTCCAGTTGTGTTGAACTGGGAGGGAGGGGAAGAGTCAGACCTGAAACCAGCCCAAGTATTTGCCATGATTTCAGCCAGGAGCATCATGAGTCTTAACCACTCAGCCTTCCCTGGGCTGTGCATGTTATGGGACTAACAGCAAATGCTGCTCATTTGATAGCTCAGATTTGCTAACCTTTGATTTTTTTTTTTTTTCCATGCTGGTCTTAAGCCAAAACAGTGGGTGATCCAAAGGTTGGTTAAATTTTCTGCATGTTTTAAAAAGCGAAAAAGGACTTTATGGTCAAGCACTCTAGCCTTCTGTATAGCCATGGGAGGAAATATATATTGATAATCCCCATCTAGCTTGTAATATTTCCTTGAGTAAGAGAGTTTTTGTGGGGTTTTTAATTAATTTCTTGTGTTTAAGATGGAGATGGGCAGTTTTGACTGAAGACACTGAAGGACACAATCCATTCCATCCCCTAGGCCAGCTGCCCCAATGGCTTTGTACATTTTCTGCTGGAAAAAATAAAGCATGTCCTACTTTCAGCCTAGATTTCTTTAGCTTCAGCTTTAAGCCACTAGTTTTTGTTATGCCTTTGCTAGATTAAAGAGACCTTTGCTGTCTCAAAGGTGGGTTAGAAAGACCAACAAACCCATTCACTCTGTCAACAGGCAAATAAAACCTGTCTTTGGTCTGAAGTTCAGCATCCTTGGGGCTGATGCTTAGAGCTCTGCAGATGACTGGTCTGAGCTCCCCCTGCCCAGTGTTTATAAACTCAGGGACTCCCTGTACCTTTTGTGTGTGTGTGTGTTTGGGGTAGTGGTGTTACTCAGCAGCCAGTATTTACACAGCTAACCAAAGGGTGGCTCAACAGGGGAAAACAGGCCTTTTTTTCACTGTCCTCTCCCCCTTAGATAGGAGCACCCATGAGAAGTGATGCTCCAGTGCTGAGATTTCTGGGGTTTGTGAGCATCCTGTCAGTCGCTCACAGGAAGTGAGATTAATTGGAGGGCTTCAAAGTAGACTTACAGCTGGAGTATAATAGATAATACCTTTCTTTGACCTTATACAACCTACAGGTATTCATAGCTTTGCAATGTGTGGCTCACTCAAGTGCCTTTTGCTGACATTTTCCACATTTCACCTTCTATATTCAATTCCTAACTGCTAATTTGCTGCTTGCTGAAAGACCAAAAGAGGAAGGTGGAAGCCACCTAATCAAGGATATAAAGTGGTTGAGATACCTTGAAAATTCAAACCTGTCTCTGTTTAGGTCAGCTTGTTTTATTACTAGGAGTGGTTTGTAGATGAAGAGTGATGTGTGTGATCTGGAGTTTCAGATGACTGCTGTTCAGGAGAATTCAGACTTGTACCACTGAGTATGCCTTCACATGGCACAGTGATGTTCAAATGATAATCAGCAGTGATGTGCTCTGTCTGACATACACTGCTGATGTATGATCACACAGCAGAGCAGTGAGGCAGGCAGAAAAAAAAACCCAGGGTGAAATACAGTGTTCAGTCACAAATGCTGAGTGCTTTGTGGTCAGCTGTGTGTTAAATTGTGTGTGTTGTATCAACCCTAAAACCAGTGCCTGTGCCTTGTGTGGTGCACAGTCTTTAGGAGCTGTCTGGCTGGCAGTTCTCTAGCAAGGAGTTATTTTAACCTGCTATGTTTGCTCTGTTGCTTCTATTCTGCTTGCTCCCTTATTTAGTGCGTTGCCTCGGAACTAGCCTGGACTTTCAACTGACAAAGAATAAATTACTTGGAATTTTTTGCAAGTGCTTTGATCAAGGAGAGCCTTCCCAGATCTTACCTGATTTTGTCTAAATGCTCAGGCTCATGTCAGCTTCAGAATCTGGCTGAGGCTTACATCCCAAATCTGTTGTAAGTCTGCAAACGTCTCTAATATGAAGACTTCAGTTTATTTGTGTGTATAAAGGCTGCTTTGACCAAAAGTTGCTAGGTGGTGGACAGTTGGGAGCTGAACCAACACAGCACAGGCTGAGCCATCCTTAAGGGGATGTGAAACCCACAGGCAGTCTGTAAGGGTGGGAGAGCAGGAGGCTCAGAGCTTGCACTGAGCAGCAAGGGCTGCCTGCATTGTCCTGCTCCCCAAAAAAAGCAGCCTGGGGGAGAGAGCTGCTGTCTGGGAGCAGCTGAGGTCTTTAAACCAGCTCAGGGGGATGGGAAGGGCATTATCCAGCTCTAATGACTTTTGCAGGAGCAGTCCCTTACTCCCAGCTAAGGGCAGTAGGGTTATTTCTGTGAATGGTGTCTTCTGAGGAAATAAAAAACCACCCCACTGAACTAAGTTAGGTACAATTTTTTTTTCAGTCTGAGAGCTGTTTAGACTTTGTGTGTACTTTGCAAGACACAGAAATCCTCAGTATAAGGTTTAATGGCTCAAGGGCTGAGAGAAGAAGAGGTAAATAATTCTCACGTTTGATATAGAGATGGCTCTTCTTGTTTGTCAGCTATGATAGATGTCACCCACTGGTCTCCTATTGTTATTCTGTTGTTGCTTGTCACAGTCACACCTTCCTTTGAATCCTGTTCTCTTTTTTTCCCTCTCTTTCTATACTGACACTGGGCTTGCAAGTAATTTATGTATGACAATATGAGACTAATTCTGTTATTATGTCAAAGGGAAATTGAATCTGGGGCTTTAGAGCTGCAGCTGGGAGAAATCTTCAAATGAATCTGGAGTGCAGGAAAACTCCGTGTTCGATTCATTTGCTTGTCACACTGCCTGCCAGATTAAGTCATTATGAAGGGCAGAGAGGAGGAGAAATGAGGACAAAAAAAAACCAATAAAAACAACACAGGAGTTAGACTGAGAAATGAAAGGGAAAGGAAGAGAGGACAGCAGGATGAAGGCCAGAAATAAAAGGAACAAACAGAGATGGCAAACACAGTAAATGAAGATATTGTCAGACCATTGAGCTAAACATTTAAGCATGTCCTTAACATTAAGTGAAGCAAAACTGTAGCTGAGTCAAAGGTTTAGACCATTCCTGAACGCCCACCCAGTGTAAGGAACAGTACTGTCCAACCCTGCCAGTTACAGAGTGAGGCACATCCCTGCAGAGCAGAGCCATCCTTCCATCAGCACTGCCTGTGGGTGATGCTTCACCTCCCTGCACTGCCAAAGGGGTAAGCACTTCCAGACCTGACTGCACCCCATGGAGGCTTCTGTCCCCTTTTACTGGCAGTAGACAACTCAGTTGTGTACTTTGAGTCAACTAGCTGAAGTGAGATGGCATGAATCCCATGTGTCATCTTCATCTTTCACTACTCACTCTTATTACTCATTGTTTGCTTCCCAGCCTGGTGACACACAAAGCAAAGAGAGTGAACAAGCCTTAACTGGGATCTCGAATGGTGCCACGCCAGTTGGGTTGTGCTGTGTCACTGCAAATGGGAGCAGAAACACAGGGGCTGACAGGACAAAGGACAGAGCAGGTTCAGGAGATCTGTGGTATCTTACACCAGGTCAGTTGTGCTATGTTAAAGGAGAAGAACTCATCAATGCTCTTGTATCCCCAGTGCTTAGTGAGCTGGACTTTGATATGCCTCAACTGTAGCTGCAAATAACATCTTCACTTTGTGTGCTAGAGAATATTAGAATTAATGCAGTTCTGCTCCCTCCTTCACGTTGCACATAACTTGCACAGAAGTGTGTGCATGCTTAATTGCTCTGAGTTTGTTCATGGCACTATTTGCACAACTTTGTCCCCCAGCTATTGTAGAGCTCTGTGTGTACAAGGACTGGCAGCTTCACCACCCTCCCACACTTCTCCCATTCAATGGCATCTATCACTTCAGCTCCTGATGCTGCTTTACTATTAATTGGCTTGTGTAATCTCCAAGATTGTTATTTATTAATAGATTGTTCTGAGCGTAGCAAAGTTCATTATTTAAAGCAGGAGAATGAGAGAGATCCAGAGGAACAGATGGATGCATGGAAGTATCAGAAGAAGGACTAGTTAAAATTCTAGGCATGTACTGAGCCTTGACAAAGGATGGAAAACAGAATCAATCATCATTATCTACGAGAAAAGCCATCAGTCTGTGTTAAAAATAAGCACTTTGTGTATTAAGCCCATGATGCTAGGCTTCCAAGAGTTTTGACTGGTAGCTGCAGACCCTGAGGTTAGACAGATGACTGGGGAGCACTGCTGGGTGCACAAAACAGCAGAGAAAAAGGGAAGAAGATACATAAGCTTGAAAACACAACTAGAGTTGTTTTCCAGGTCCATCCAGTTCTAACAAGCTGCAGACAACAGTATTCACTTATGGCTGTGTTGGTGAAAGTCACCCCTGAAATGGTAGGGCTGTTTAAGACTAGTGCAAGTCTTTCAGATACTAAGGGACTGTTTTGTTGCCTCAGATGTAGAAAGCAGGCTTAGATAAGACCCCTAATATTTATTCTAATAAAGGAACTTCCTCATTGGTGTGACTTGACTTCCCACCAGACTGCTCAGCTGACTTGGCAAGGTGGGTTCCTAGTGGAACCTGATAATTGCCTGTAAATGCTGTGAAGGTGTCAACACCAAGTAAGGGAAGTGTCAAATAAGAAGGGTATATTCCGGAACTACAAGGGATTGTTGAGTCAGCCAAGCCTTAAAGATGGGAAAAGTGAATCACAGCAAGGCAAAATTACTGTCACACTGAGCTGATGACAAAGATGAGCCTAGAATTTTGGAATTTTAAATCCTAAATCAAGTCCATCCAAGCCCCTAGTTCACATCATGTTTTCTTTGCTTAGATGAGTTGTTCTGGTACTTCCAAACACAAAAGCTTTCTTCCACAACAAATAATATAAACATAGCATTTCTGTTGGACCTCTGCATGTGAAAGCAAAGGTCAGGTCCATTCTGAACTATTGCTAAAATGACTCTAATTGCATCCAATTTCCCATACATGAATTTATCTCCCATTAGCAGGCCCTGAAATATTCAACTGTAATAGTCAAGCTAGCAAACACTGTTGCTCTGAGCTACCTCTCAGTAATTGGTTAATAGTAGACCTGCTTGGTAAGAGGTAAACAGGTATTTTGTTTTTCTCAACCTAATGCTTATATTGTGGCTGTTCCTCTGGAGAAGGTTATTTGTGGCTGTGCTGTTGTCCTTGAACCCATGATGTGTTCCTGGGCACAGACAGCATCTGCTTTCTCTTCTCATTGCTTGGTGCTGGTGTGAACTCCCAAGTGAGTGTTTCAGACTCTCACCATGTGCATGCTGTGCTGACATCAAAGGGTTTACTATAGGTTAGGGTTAACTAACCCATGTGTGGAGAAACAAGAACACAGACCATTTGTGTAGTTGGCCAAAGACCTTTTCCTGAAAAACCTTCTTCAGCTTTCTTCTAAACTTTGAGATTTCCTGGCATGCAACCTGTTAGGCAGTAACACTTCTCCCTCGGAGCCATGTGCAGGTTATTAAACTCTTCCTGTCTCCTGGTGCTGCTCTTCTTTGCATTGAGAGGGCAACTGAAGATCACTGAATCATGTACGGTTTCACTTCTCTTTTTTTCTGTCTCTTATTGAGCATAGACAGATTGCTTTTAACCTACATGTCCACTTCATACCTGGCTTCCTTTTTTATACCTGAAATGTCAGAAAGGGAGGAAATGAATAATGCTTTGTGTTCATAACTTCTGCATCTTTTACAAGAAAGGGGCGGGGGAGAAGCTTTGTGAGAATTTTTGTAAAGATCCTTCCAGAGTTTCTGTAAGAATTGAGGGATTCAGGACTGTTAGATCCACTAATGCTTTTGTGAGGCGTTTTGCAGAGCACAGGAAAAGGAAATGATAGCTGGATGTGTGGGAGATGAATCCTGAAGCAATTAATTCGATATTTTCTTTTGTAAGCCTTGCTTGGGGCAAAACTGCCACTGCTTTTCGTGAGTTTTGTCTGGAACTGACTTTGGGGGTGGTTCTTGCTTAGGGAGGGGTAACAGAGAAATAATTATTGGTTATGTAGCAGATGCTCATACTGCTCAGTTTGCCACTGATGGTCTAAAAGAGCCTTCCTCTTTCTGTAGACTAGATGAGAAGCCAGTAATGAAGGCTGAGTTGTGGCAGCTGCTGTATTTTCTCTAGCAAAAGCTAGTTTTACATTGTTCTCATGAAAGTGTAAAAAGCTCCCACAAGATGGACACTAAGCTGTCTTCCATATTAAGTCTCATCCCAATTTCTGAGCGTTAAGATATTACTTTAAATCACAAAAAAATGTCTCTATACCTCCAAATTTGCACTAGTTTAACCATAGCTTTTAAATTAAATTTCTGCCTGTACCATGAGCCTTCCTCTGCCCACCTAGCCCTCCCCTGCCAGGCCAACACAGGCCATAAATAGTACTTGCTGGCAAGGATTATACATGAGAAAGCAGTTAAGTAGGTGTACATGGGGTTTGTGCATTTGCATTTGTTTCACAAGCTGTCTTCTCATTCCCGGTACCCCCACTCGGACGTACCTACTCCTCGGTAAGTGACTGGGTATGGGCTGATGAGGAGCAGAGGGGGGTATAATTTGTGATGTGTCCTTAAAAAATCTCATGTCAAGATTGTGGCCCAGCTAGAAAGAGAGCTCGGATCCGTACCCTGGAAGGAGGTAGTTTTTCAGAGTTTGTTTCCATGGAGGTGGAATAAAGCTGTAGTGGAGTGAGTGGTGCATGAGCTGGAGATGAATTCTCCCTCTCTCATGATCAGTTTGTCTCACCTAAGCAGGATTTGGGAGCACAGCCTCCTCAAGGCTTCTTTTGCCCTTCAGAAGAGCCATGCTCTTAGGGAGAAAGTATTATCTGAGATGCTGCCAATCCATCATAAAGGTGGTGGATCAACCCAAGTTCCCATCTGTCCTTGGCTCTCGTAAGCCGTTTGGACCGTGGCCCTGAGAGACAGGACAGTTGCTTCTCTTTAGCCTCCCCTCCAGGGGAATTTGAGTGGGGCTGGTGGGGGTGATGGATGGTAAGTTTAGAAAACTAAGTCTGAGAGATCAATAGAAGAATATACAACCAATACATCATGCAAGCTGCTCTTGTCTGTGCAGCACTAAATCAAAAATAATGAATGGCAGGCTCTTCAACCTTGGCACCTCCAGTCTTCCCCAGTGGAACAGCATCCAGTGACTGATATGGATTATGCTGCTTTCTAGCATATTTCCTTTGCTTTCCTAATAGTTTTGGCATTGAATCATGATGCTCTGTTTTTAATATCCTTTCCTCTCTCCAGTGCTACCTACCTCTTTCCCCATGTAATTTCCATCTTGCAGGCACATTGCCCATCTCGTATTCCCCTTGCTCATAGTGTATTCAGGCAGTCTATTGCAGGCTGGCTTCCTCTGGAGCTTACACTGGTTTGTTTATTCCTTAATTTCTGAATGAGTTACCTCTCCTGGGGGCTGTGTTCAAGCCACATGAACAGCCAAGTATGTCAGGAGCTTTGAATTCCTCTCCAGTTGCGAGCTGACTGCTGCTGGTGCTTGTCAGACCCAAAGCCTCTCTGTGGAACAGAAGGAGAGGGTGGATGCTGAGGTGGCACCAGCCTGAGCTTTGCAGAGCTGCTGCCCTAAGGTCAGCAACATCTGGTGTTCCTCAGGAGCTGATGGTTTTGAATTGGAGCAGGAATTCACAGGCGAGGCACAGAGACTGGCCACCCTCTTCCAGCATCCCTCCATGCCTTTGTAAGGTCACCTGCACCATGACAAGCAAGTGCCTTATTTGATTGCGTTGTATATTTGTAATAAATGTTCTTGGTAGCAGCTGAAGTGAGGCTGATCTAAGCTTTCCTGGATCAGATCTCTCTGGGAATATTTACATCCCCTCTGCTGGCCCAGCTGCAAATGGTGAGTGTCTGCTTCTGTTCTCGTGCTCTCGATGAAATCAGCTGTCAGTTTTGCCCAGTCAGTAGACTTATGCCACTGTGACAAAGCATGCAGGGAGAGAGTCAGAACATTAGCTTGCCAAGAAGCTTGCGAAGTCACTCTTAAAGATGGTATAGATGAACATTTTTTACTTGATACAGAAAGGTAATCAGTTGTATGAGGGCTGAAGTGGCCAGGAGCAAACAGCTGAGGGGCTTATTACAGCTCCAACTGCTTTGTAAACATCAGCTGATGTACCACAGAAAGCCAGTTCTGGCTTGTGTAAAGAAAGCCTTGAGAACCATATAGGAAATTCCTATTGCATGTCTGCAGTTACATCATGACTGCCCTGAAAACAACAATAAAATTCTCATAGGCTTCTGGGAGGACAGAATTGAACAGTATCTTAGGACACATGTGCTCCAGAAAAAAATTTATTATAGGATGGTAACAATGAGAAAGGAAAAACCTAATTCAAAATCATGACAACAGCACACCCCTCGAGAGAATGCTGAAAACACACATCCAAAAATAAACTCCAGTGAGAGAGAGACAATAATAGAGAGAATTGAATCTTGATCTGGCCCTGAATGAGAGCTTCTAGAATGAAATAGGAGAGGCAGATCTGTGTTATCTATCAAGTCAATTGATTGTTGTATCCAGAGCTTGGCTCAGTAATAAATGAGAATGCCACTCATCTGGTTTTCTGGTCTATTTAGAATATTTTTAGAACTCTTTTTGAAAAATATTCTCATTAATCTCTTGAATTTTCCTTTGCTCACTGAGACTTAAAGCAACATCGGATTTAATTATACTGTGACTGGAAGGGATGTAATAAAGGCAGATACAAATCCTTGTGACAGCTTAGAGTGGCAGCGAGAGTATTTATCCATCTAGGAACTGCAAATGACAAGTGCTCTATTAGTGCCTGAGCCATTTGCAAGCAAAAAACGGGATTTAGCTGTGCCAGTGTGGGCAGAGGAACTGAGGTGGTACCAGAGCCCTGGAAAAATGTGATTGCAGAACTGTCCCAGCCTGGCCTGGTGCAGCTTGCCAGTGGTACTGAGAACTCAGATCCCTGCATCCTAGCTTAGGGCTTCAACACACCCTCCTCATGTTCTTCAAGCAATCCAGGGATGGGTCTCTGAGTGACAAAATAAGCTTTGTGAAGGCCAGCAAGATTTCAAGGGCAGTAGGGTTTGTGATGGTGAATAAGGGCTGGCACTTGCATCGAGTGGGACGATGCCTGAGCACAGATGCAACCTTTTCCCTCCCTGCGTAGATCCAGCAGCCTCTTGCCCCTGTGAGCGAGGTGCCACCTCTCCCACCCCCCTGCAGATGGGTACCTGGTCCAGGTACCTGGTGCCAGCTTCTGCAGTGCCTTGCAGCCAGATGATAAATGTTTGTTAAGCCACACCTGCTTGCTTGAATAATTTCCCACGGAAGGAGGCCACTTACCAGTAATTAATTACCAAACCTTTGTTAGGATAAGCAAGGCTGTGAGAAGCACAGATTTCCCTGTTCCTTCCTGTTTATTGGCTGTGGTTTCTATTAAGAGTTACCAGTACATCTTCCTCTCTCTTGCTTTCCCACATTTCAGCTCTGCGGTATAATCTTGTCATGTCGTGGACATTTATATCTGTTTTCTTGGCTTGTTTTTATGCTGTAGTCTAAAGAGGAAAAAAAAAACCAAACAAAACAAAACAGAGCTTCCTCATTTGGAGGAAAGCAAATGGGCAGGCTGCAGCTTGCTGAGGAGGACCTGGCAGAAGGCACAGAGCTGTTGCTCAGCATCTCTCCCTGAGCTCCATGGTGTTGGTTCTCCCCACCCAACGGCTTGAGCAGTGGAGAAGGAACAGATCAAACCCTCTGGTGCCACGAGCTAGCTACATCAGCTTGGGTGGTGATTTCCAGAAAATGCTTCTTGTAGCCAGGCCACTGAATAAAAGATTCTCCCCCTCTGTAACGTCCAGATCCATTCCTTTTAGGAACCTTTGAGACTTTCCATGCCTTTTTGTTCCCCCCTGTGGCTGCTGGCCATTTAGGGGCAAGAACAGTGAGACCTGAGAGTTAGAATCTGGCCGATCTATGCTAACAAGATGAACTAGAAGTTCCCACCGCCCGTTTTGAGGTTCTCTCACCACAAATGTGAATAATACATAGGGAGAAAGGCATTTTCTGTTTCATGCTTGAATTTCTCTCACATCAATTAGGTTCCATCAGGCTTTTTTTTTTTTTGCAGGCAAATTGAGCTTTGAAATGCTTTGGCTCAAAATTAAGCGAAGTTCTGGGGAACTGAGGGCAGGAAGTTAAAAGGAAAACTGCTGATGCCTTCTACAGTGTAGTTGGTCGTATAATTAATTTCTTGCATCTTTAAAAGCCCTTCATTTTTTTTTTTTTTTTTCCATTTTGGTCAAAGTTGATCTCTAGTAATGAGGCTCTGCAGCTTGAGCTGAAAAGCCATTGTCTTGTAAATTTTATGGAATGAATATAGAAAAGTGAAATTATGATTATTGTCCACTCAGTTCTGTTGTTGCCCCTGGCTGCAATCTCTGAAAGCTGCAGTAGGTCTGTCCTTGACTGACTGTTATCCTTGAGATACTCATGGAGGTTATCTCACTTCTTTTGCAAAAGGTTTATTGGCACATCCCCTGCAGTCATTAGCTGGGACATGCAGTGCCTAAGCTATAGCCTGGCTCTTGGTTCTAGCTCACTGAAGTAATTCCTGAGCATCTCCTGTGTGGAGATATTCCTGCCCCGAGTCTGTGCTGAACTCTCAGGAGTTAATGGGTTTGCAAAAGCAGTCATGAGCCATCCTGTGACAAGAGCCTGTAGCATCTGGCAGGAAGCTCTTGTCATGCCATACAGCAGAAGGATGTCAGGAAAATCAGCAGAAAAAAATTAATCTTTGCTTTTTTGCTTGTTTTCTTTCTGGTTTATGATTCTGACTTAAACCTATAACAAGAATACTAGATGCTACTGAGGGCTGAGGAGTTTCCACACCAAAAGTGATTTTCCATATTTGCTACATAGCTCTGCAGACCTTAAAGAGCAAAGCAATTTTTGCTCTCACTTTTATGGGTTGTACCTTTTCCTTGTGCAATGTGGTATTCTGTGTACCCCACAACATTCTGCTCTCCAGTCAGGGCAGTGAGTGATCCTAATAGAGAGATTTTGAGTTAATGTTGCTGTAAACATTTCGTAGGGAAGGCAGTGTGTGGGGAAAACACTCTAATGCAGTGATTCACTTTCATTTGCTCGTGAACTGTGTCAGTGCTTGTAAACCAAAGAAGTAATATTTTGTAAATAACGTCTGCAATAGACCAGCTTCTCAGCTGAGGTGGGCTGGCACCACGCTAGGGTCACTAGAACACAGTTTTTTTGCAATAGCTGAGAACATCTTTCGGTGTCAAGTAGGAGTACTTGAGTTTCTAGGGAATGTGATCCCATCTGAGTAACACAGAGTCAAGAAGGGAGCTGAGAGCTCCTGATTGCTTATCTCAGCAGGGAAAGGCATGTGCTTTTACCTCTGATTGTTCCAAGTTCAGTGTCAAGCGAAGAGCAGAGCTGCAGCTCTACACCAGGTAACAAAAGGGGAGGGTTGTTGCTGCTTGTCCTATTGTTTTGATCTAATATTGTGCTGAAGTGATGTGACTCCAGCCCCCCACCGTGGTCAGGTGCTGCGTGGGCTGTGCTGAGAACCTGGGGAGCGTGGGGTCACTTTGGGTGTCCTTGTCACACAAAAAGAAGTGTGGCTTCCTTGCAAAGAAAGTGTTGGCAGGTGAGGGAATGTTGGCTGCCCACCCTTCCTTGGAAAAGGTGTGTACTGCTGTAAAGTCACAGCTGAGGACCCCCTGTAAGAGCTGGAGAAGCTGATGAACGTGAGCCTTTCCATCTAGATTTTCTTGATGGTAGGATGGCATTAATGTTTTGACTGTTTCAAGTCATTGTGTTGCATGGAAGGAGCTATACTTACCCCCAGTCTTGTCCAGTTAAACTTGCTCCTGACATGCTGGGAGATGAGGGAGAGTTGTCTGTCCCTGTCATAACAGAAGATGCCCGTTATATTGACATCTTCCAAACTCTCCAGGAGATACAGAGACTGTTTACAGACTTGCTAAGGCATTGTCAAGCAGGTTGGTTGTGAAAACGAGCCCCTTCACTGATGACTGTGCTTTTAGGGCTTAGCTTTTCAGGAGGGCAAGAGCAGCAATTGTTGAATCCCCACAGCCTACTGACCACCAGCAGTTCACAGGATTCTCAGTTTTCCTCTCTATAGACTGGAGCCATAATTTTTCTACGGCGTTTGAAAATCCTCGGATGAAATAGGGAAACACAAATCAATGGTTATGGTGAAAGATATAGAGGGATATAATTGATATTCTCATCTCTTGGGCAAAATGATTTAGTGTTTTGTTTTTTAAGGAGCACTGAGATTTATAAACTTGCGAGGCCAGGCTCTCTTCTGGTGTAAATTGACATTGCTATTTTGGTTTACATCAACTGTGATCCTGGGCCGTGGCTGGATTTCTGTAGCTTATTAATGGGCTTCTGTTGACTGTTATTATTTGCATTAAGCAAGAATTTCTATCTAGTAGTCTGCATACCTTGAAAGCCATTCTTCACCCGAGCCTGTGTTGATAAAACTGATCAGCAAAAGGAAGGCAGGCAGGAAGAAATGTGTTCATGGTAAAAAGGGCAGTACATCAAGCTGAAATTCAGGAGAAGTGCTGAGTTCGTAGAACCTATCAGGAGTTATTAACCTCTGCATGAAAACTGCACTGCACAATGGTAGGAAATTTGCCTAAGCTGAACTTCAGGATCTCTCTGACACTGTTTGGCATATGGGGAAAATATTACAGCATCACTGATAGTCTGATTTTTACTCCTGCTCAAGTTTCACCCAGCTGTTTCAAAGCACCTTTACCTTAATGAATTTATCCATGCAACACCACTTGGCTCTGGTCAGAACTTTACCATGTCCCGTTACAGGTGAATTTCTCCATACAGCAAAGACTGCAGTAGACAATTCCAGTGTGTAAATGGATGCTGTATCAGTCTGTGATTTCTCCTGTATGTATGGAATACCTGGAGGCACTAAAAGAGCATATCCCATCTGCTTTTTCATTAGCATCAGTCAATGCAGCAAGCAGTCCTGCATCTCCTGTCACAATCCTGGAACTAGACATGCTACCATGGTCAGATCAGGGTGTATCTGCACCCCTGAGGGAAATAATCAGCTTTGGTGACCTCCCAACAAACCATTTAAATGCTGGAGTTACTCATGCTCATCTGTCCTTTCAGCCAGCAACGCACACATCCGTTCTGTCATGGAAATGCCATTGTGAAACCAGAACTGAATCTGCTGTTTTGAGAGGTGCACAATGGAAAGTTTGGATCTTTTTGAAATGAAACGTTTTGGCTTTGGATGTGCTTAAATTGATATGGTTTTGCCTTTCCAAAAATAACCTTCGTTTCCCTGAAGCTGCGTTATTTAGTTAAATAAAATAAAAAATGTGCTTTTTGGGAAGGAACATTCTTCCCCAAATCCCCTGAAAAATTAAATAGCAGCTTAGCAGTAAAGGATTGATTGATGTATTGTTTGACATCTAGGATGTAGGCAGCTACCTAGCTGTGGCGTGTCTAGCTAAATCATTTTTTGTCACTTTTCAGAATAGGCTCTTACCAAAGGTTACATGCTCAGTAAACTAAAGCATAATTACCCTGCATCACCATCTAGAGAGCATAGTTAGAACTAAGCCTCTCTTCTCACTAGTAAATGGTACAGCATCATAATTTTGATGGGTAGGCTTTTTGGGTTTAGTGCTGTTTCCTCTCCTGAGCAGCCCCTGTTTGTAGGATGTGCTCTACTGCCACATCTGCTTTGTCCATATGGAGAAGAACTTTCAATTTTTACTCTCCTTCTGTATGGACTAAAAGGGTTTTTTTTTGGTGAATATGGGCAGGTTAGAGTGGGGATAAATAATAGGAAACTCTTTTAGTGATAGCAGCCCTAGAAATGAAACATTCTGGCCTGTTCCTGAGCTGGCCTTCTCCCAAAGGGATCTGTGATCTACATCTCAGAAGCATTTGAATATTACCAATGACAATGCATGCTGCCAGTTGTACACTGTAATGTACATTCTGTCGTGCATTTTTATATGTTGCTACAAGAATTAATGATGTAATGATGAATGCTAAGCTTTGTTCCATCGCTCCAGGAAAATGCCTCTGTATTTGGCTGGAGTACATTGTAGGATTACTTTTCGTTACTGAGGTGAAGTCCTGCGGGCCAAGATTTCTCTCCACCACTGTTGCAAGCTGCCTGGGATCTTTCTGTGAATAATGGAACGTTTTCATCTTTTAATCAGATGCAATTTTGCAAACGGTTTTTACGATTTAGCAAGTCCATTAAAAATGACATTTGTTCTGCTCTGACACCCGTAAGGAGCTCCACAGAGCATAAACACTGGAAATTGCTTGTAGGAGAAGAAGATATTAACATTCCCCAGCACTTCCATGCTTGTCTGAGAAATTCTGTTACCTTGTGTGGTGCCAACTTGGAGCTGAGCCACTTGGTATGTGTGTGAAGGCTTGGTGGGCAGTCAGAGTATGACTGGAAATGGCCAAGAAAGGGTATTTCTTGTGTAGGGGGGAGTGCTGGTCATACCCACAGATCACACCAGAGTGAAGAAAGTCTGGGAATGAGGGTGACGTTGAGGGATGGGCGTGATTTCCTTGGTAGTTGTGTGTCCTTTAGGAATGAATCTGTTGTAGGTGCTAGGAGATCTTCAGTGGAGATCTTGGCAGCATGTGTGGCAGTAGGAAGCAGTGGGAAGAGACAGATCAGTACGTAGGCCACTGCCTTAGGTTACCAAGACACAGGTAAATACACAGAGGAGGGGAAACCTGACACTCTGGAAACAGCAACCTTGGGCTTTTTAGAGGGGGAAGGTGATGAAAAATGACTCAACCTATTGTGAGACATTGAAAAGAGAACATTTGCCTTGACTGGGGACCATGGAGAGGGTGCAGGTTCTGATTGAAGGCGGGGTGCAGAAAAAAGTCTGGAATCTGCCTTTGAGATGCATTGCAAGCTCTTGTACAGCTCACGTGGCTCTGTGATGTGCCAGGAGGACGTGGAGGAAAAACTGCCCTAACAACAGTGAGGGTGGATTAGAACCTACTTCCAGAGCAAGTTGTCTGTGACTCTTCCTACCCTGCCAAGGGCTTCTGCACTTTGCAGTTCTCTCCAAGACCACGAGCAGAAGAATTAGTACTCATCGTTATCCATTTCCAGCAAGGAAATGCACATGATGTGCTGCCTACCTCGAGGGTAGTGTCACCAGAAAGTTCCCATTGCTGTTACAACTGCTGATGTGCTGCACTTCACAGCAGCAAACAGCAGGATGTGCCTGTGATACCTGCTGCCTTCATTTGTAGTCCTAGAAGCTTTAGATAAGCATCAAGAGGTAGATCCTTGGGCTGTGCAAATTGGCTCCATTTCACAACTGAAGTCAGTAGAGCTATTCTCTGTTAAAATCCTTGGGAAAAATCTCACTTATCTGCTCCCTAGGGCTGTATTAGGTGAGCATCACACAATCTTTAATGTCTTTCTCCTCCCTACTAAGACAGGAGAGGACTATTATCTCCAATTTTCCTGATGGGAAGCTAGAGTGCCAAGCTGGGTTTGGGCAGCTCGTGATGTGCGTGCTCCAAGTCTCATCAGACACTGTCCGCAGCCTAAGGCACAGAAATCTCTCTGCAGATCTTGTCTGGCTGTAGACCAGGCTCTGATCCTCAAAGATATTTAGGTGCCTAATTTCTACTAAGGCATTTAGAAGCTTAATCCTTTTAAATGGCGTTTCAAAGTTGCTAACTGAAATAGCTCATTGGGCTCTGTATCAAAGCAGGGAGCTGAGCCTGGAAGTCAGGATTAGCAGGCTAAACACAACCCTCCCTCTCTGCTTGCCATCACCAGAAATGTCCCTGAATCAAACGACCAGCCTCTTTGCAAGCCCAGCTTCCAAGCCTGCTGGACTTCAGGTTATTTAGAGAGGACCTTCCTTTCTCCTTTTCAGAAACTGGAAGCAAAACCAGCGCAGACAGGCAGCCAGCATTCCCACTACAAAGGCTTCCCCCCCTCCTGCTCAGATTTAAACCCTCACCACAAGTCAGCAACAGATTGGAAAGCAAAACCTGTGCGATGCTTGATGTCTTGTAATGTGTTAACAAGCCCCAAATTTACACTGTCAGTAAGAAACCCCAAGGAAAAGTGGAAGTAATTCCTAACCAGGGGAGTGTCTCCCATCCTGCTGTTCTGGCTTTCACTTCTAATTTCGGCAGACATAAGTAAACATGGAAAACAGTGTGTTTGTACAAATTGCTCTTTTAGAAAATATGGACTTATTTTCAGCCTCCTTTGAATTTGCGTTTTAGACTGTGATTGCACAACAAAGGCAAAGTATTTTATTGAGATCAAGGCTGAAAAGGAATTGCTGTTTGCCCACGATGGTTATCTTCTTATCTCCGATGGGGTTTGATTTGAATTAATCTGCCACTTGAGCGTTCAGATCCCTTGGGATGCTGAAGAAATGGTTCATGAAGCTTGAAACATGTATTGCCTCTCCTCTGCTGCAGAGCTGCTGATCCGTGTCGGGGTACCACAGGGCTGGTGGAGCCCAGGATGCCCACACAGAGAGTGACCCAAGCTGGGATGAGAAACACATCTCAGAGCAAAGCAGTTGTTTGTCCTCTGCCTTAATTTGAGTTTTCTGCTCTATTTTTTTGTCATTGTGGAGGCACTGTGGAGGATTTACAGGTTAGGAAAGTGATGTGTTTTATTGCCACTGCAGGAACACGGGGGGGATGTGTAGAGGCACGCTCTTTGATTCCTGCAGTCTTTGCTGCCATCGTTCCTAGAAGCAATTGGAAAGGGAGAGAAACTGGGGGAGGTATAGAGGGACCATCCAGTTTGCAGTGTCACGAATGAGACATAAAAAATGCCTGCCAACTGAGAGAATTTATTATCAGGGAGCTGTCAATCCGTGGCAGAAAAGTAAGTGGGAGAGGGAAGAAGAAACAATTTAAGAAATAAAAAGGCAGAGCACAAGTCATTTCACAAAACCCTTATTTTAAGTAATGTTTGCTAAATTACTTGCTTTTTTTCTCTCAAGCTTGAAGGGAAAACATTGGTTCTTTTTCTTAGCTTTGATTCTCAGTTCTGGAGCCTGTTAACACTTTTAGTTAAGGGAGGAAAGAGAGATGCACCCAAAGGATGGGGTGGTCGCCATCCTAAAGCCTCAGCAGTTGTTGTTACTCCCCACAGTCCAACACGACTGCTCCTGAGCTGATGGACCTGTGGAGTTCAGTGGCTGGAAGGGAAAATAAATATTCAAGTCTTATCTTTAATACCAAAGTGTATGAACAGAGATGACATTTCCTGTGTGTTCTCTGCGTGTTCAGCTCTTCCTTGTATTAATGTAAATAGAGAAAGAGCATGGGGCTGGGAGAGAGAGCTGACCTCACCACCTGCCCTTCCTTTTCTTTTTTTTTATCCAGTGCTTATCCCAGGCTCTGCAATTGCTTGGTTTGAATGTCAGGAGTGCAATAATACCCTTTGATATTAATCACCACAGGTGCATAGGAAATAAAACAAGGGAAGGCATCAGAGTACAATAAAAAAGGAAACACAAGTTGGCACACAGTTTGGCTTGTCTAAGGTTATTAGGTCTAACCTCCAGTGCTGTCCTGCATGTTAGCTTCATGCAAATCTCAACCTACTTTCCACTGCTTAGGAGCTTTGGTGCCTTCAGTAGGAAATGCATGGTGGGTTTGGGCGTTCTCTCCTGCACTTCCATTGATTTTCTTGTGCCCTCCTGCGCCGCCCCCCAAAGGGCAGGAGGGCACAAGCACAAACCATTTATAATTGCATTGCACGGAGTGCTCTGTTGACAACTGTTTATTTAAAACCAGGAGGCAAAACCTGCTTTCTAGTGGCTTTTCCCCTTTCTTGCAGCAGAAGGTTCAGATCCATGTTTTCTCTTGTAAATTTTCTCAGTTTCTCCTCAATTTCCACTTGCAATAGCAGGGTGCCTTTTCCTTGGCTGTTTCTCCATCTCCTTGAGCAAGGCATGGAGCTTGGCAGCAGAGTTTGGGCTGAAGCACGGGGAGGGGATGGAGGAGGGAAGAGGTGGCTGATCCTCTCCGTGTGGAGGAGGCTGTTGTGTGGGAAGGGGAGGGAGAAGCAAGCAAGCCAGCCCTAATTAAGGCAGGAAGGAATGGCTCTGTCGTTAGGCTGGAACCTGTCCAGAGTGCTGTACACGTTTAGATAAAATTAATGTGACAGCTACAGGTTTCTGGACAAGAACTGGTCTGACCAGATTTAATAAGAAAAGTGTGAAGCTAATACAATTTCAGCCTATGAAAGAGACACCCAACCTATGTAGGCCTGAAGGGTAAATGTGTAAAACTATTAGAGCTGTCTACAGCATTGTACGTGCTGCTCATACCCTGACAGACACAATTAGTTATTGTTTGTCTTACAGTAGCACCTAGAGGCTTCCACAGGGACCTGGGCTTGTGTGCAGGGAGCAGCACTGTCATGAAAGATTTATTGTGTGCCCAACAAAGGGGGCTGGCAGTGGCTGAGGAGACCATCAGGGAACTGAGACCCAGCACAGCTCAGCTCTCACCGGCAGGCTCTGGTGCTGGTGGCCACAAAGGATGCTTGACCTGCTCCCAGCCTGGCACACAGTCCCTGTCTCCAGTGCTTGGGCAGAGATGCTCCCTGTGGGCTGGACGTCTGGCACGTGATGTTTTAATGGAGGTGCAGGCACTGCTCATAGAATGGTTTGGGTTGGAAGGGACCTCATAGCTCATCTCATTCCAGCCCCCCTGCCATGGCAGGGACACCTCCCACTGGGTCAGGTTGCTCAAGGCTCCATCCAACCTGGCTTTGAACACTGCCAGGGATGGAGCATCCACAGCTTCCTTGGGCAACCTGTGCCAGTGCCTCCCCACCCTCAGGGTAAAGAACTTCTTCCTTATACCCAGTCTAAACCCACCCTCATGAGGGGAGGCAGAGCACGCTGCACCCAGGGCTGCAGCTCTGCTCTCGCTGTGCACACAGAGGAAATTCTGAGTGGTCTGTTGCCACAGTAGGGGTCAGTGATGGGGATGGAGGGGGTGTGTACTAGAGAGCACAGTGCTGCAACCAGCTGTTAACCTGAGACCTCAGGCTTAGCTGGAGAGCCAGATGTGGGCACTAATTGCAGAGATCTTGAACTACCACTGAATGTCATGGTCATGAGACATGGAAACAAAAGACTTCTTCTATAGGGCATCAGTGATTTCTACAGTTCCCCATATCTGGCTCAGAAATCAAATGCAGAGCTGCCTAAACCTCTGTGCACAGAACCCTGACAGATTTCCCAAAGTGCATTTGTTTAATCTGTACCTTCCCTCCACAGTGTCCTCCAGAATATTCACCCCCAAAATGTCAGGCTTTTCCCCACTACCTAGTAAAGATTTAGCAGCATAAGGCTGGAGGGGAGGCCTCATGTTCCTGAGACTTTAACAAATTATACTACAGAACATTAACTGGTATGCCATAAAGTATTATTGTAATTAATTACAACTAAACTGCAGTTGTCAAATAAATGAACAAAGTACACTTCATGATGCATTATCCCTGCTCTTTTATTGTTTGTCCTCTTGCTTGTTAAGCTAAAAATAATCAGTCATTTGCAGTTGGGCTTCTTGTTATTAAAGTTCCACTGCAGCCGAGGAGTTGTAGGGAGGCTTGTGTCTGCATGTATCTAAAATGAATGTACTAATAAATGAAATTATTAATTTAAAAATCTCAAACATTGTGGTCAGGGTAACTTTCTGCTTTGGCCTTTATGCAGTGATGGAGAACAACAAAGTGTTAATGCTGGCAAGACAGATTTGTGCTGGTTTGTGTTCACTTAGGTCAGAGAATTCGAAACAATTGTGGGAACTGTGTGGATGGCATGTAAGGATAACAACAAAATAGGCCCCTGAAGTGCTATATGAGACCTTCCTCCTGATAAAGGAGGCGAGATCGTTGCAGATAATGTATGGTATGACCTTCCCAAGGTCTTCTGAGCATCATCTTCAGCTTCCAAATATTGGCAAAGCTTCACTGAAGAGGCTGGGATTCATCTGATTTACTCCAGCCAGAGCTCATCCAGCAATTGTAAAGAGCTGAGGAAAAAGTTCTGCCTTGTTTTAGTCAATTTGGAGGAAACCATCAAGCAGCTTAGTCCCTCTCCACGGGTGTGATGGAGTTCATCTTGTTAGAAATGGTCTCATTAGCTTCTAAAGCCAAAATTGATTGTCTGAGCACTAACCTGACAGAGCAGGAGGTGGTTGTGCAGAGAAATTTTCAAACCAGATGCATGAAAACCTTGTCTGTGAGTGTGTGAATGCACAGAGAGCACGTGGGCACACACAAATAGTGGGTGTGCTTTCCCAAATAGCTGCCTAAGCATGAGGGGGTGCAGCTATATGTGCCACTGGACACACTTGACTAGAAATATCTGCCCTGTGGTGGGATGGAAGGAAACAAACACCAGTATGATTCACTGGAGCTACTACAGGAGTGAGATTTGTCTGTGCTGGGTGCAAATCTGAGTCTTGGTGCCCACAAAACTTGCTCCAGAACCCAGTCCTGCCCAGTTCTCTGCTCATAGTTACACAGTGTGCCAGGAAAAAGGAGTCAACTATTTAGTGCCATTCTTATTTCCAGGACAGTAAATACCCTCAGCTGAACAAAGTCCCTCTCTGATCTCAGGCACTGGTACAGCTCCTCAGACAGGGCCAGAGATGAGCCAGGGACTGGTGACTGATGCTGTGGCACCTCTTGAGGTAAAGACAAGGAGTCTTGGCTGCTTCTCAGCTGCTTAATGGCACTAGGTGGGCACTGTAATTTTCTGCAAGGCAGATGCTCCTGTCAGTTGTGTTGTTTCCTTGCCAAGATGCATGTTACCTCTGGGAGCCCTTAGGGGTCCGTTTACCGCAGATAATTAATTAAATTAACAGCTTTTTGTAGGCGTGCTGGAGGTTCATGTAACAAGTGTGCTTTGAAACAAGACACTGGATTTCAACAGCCCTTGGTAAACAATGTGCAGGTTAAAACTCTTGGCCACGTCTTTCACTGGTATTAATCAGAAAACAGTCACATTGTGCCAGCTTCCTCTATGTGAGGGCCCAGCTCCTTTTATCCTTCCTCTTTTCTTTCACATTTGCACTCTCTCCACTAGGTGTAGAAAATCTGTGTTTTCATGCATACCAAAGACTAAAATCTTTAACCACTCCCTGTCAGCATGATTGCACATTGATTGTTCATCATCTTTCACCTAATAGAATTAGGTTTCATTAAAATAATCTCTTCCCCTCTGAGCCAGGCTTGTTCAGTCTCCTACTGTCTCCCCAAATTGCCCCCTGTTCTAATTAAGGAAATCTACCATTTGCATCCGTTCCTTCCTCCTTGGAAGACAAGGAGGAGAAAGATGGGAAGGAGCAGTTGCTGTGAATATCTCTTCTCACTTTAAATAGGAAACCAGTGCCAGCTACTCAAGTACCCTCTTGTTTAGCAGTGATGGCCCTGTTGGGTTATAATTATCCATGGCCTTCCATGCCACTCCACTCCGGGTCACGGATCATAGCTTTGGAGCAAGGCAACCTATTCAGCAGAAAGGTCAACCAGCTAGTAGAAGCTATTTTCTTTTCTGTACAGCTGAAAGTAAAAGAAAGTGTGTGAGCTGGTCTGCATTTCAATGAACTCCACGCTGAGCTGTTTCAGCAATTGTTACTGTGCTACAGAACACTCACTTTTCCGTTCTCCGAGTGGCTGTGAGGGGCACATGGACAACACCAGGTAGAACCAAATAAGAACTTTGTGAAAACTCCCAGTGATACAAAGAAAAACTTCAGGCAAACCTTTTTTTGGGGGGTTTTAGGAGTTATTTGTGCACTTCATTGGGGCAGATTCTCTGGTAATTCATCTTTATTCCTCTGAGTGACCAAAGTGGGGGGAAAGAAGGAAGTAATGCTGCATTTTTCTTTTTACCATAATTATCCATGAAGAACTAGGCTTAGCTCATGGAGTGTGGACTTGATTCTCTCATTCTCCTACCACTTCTATTTTGGGCTGCCTGAACAACAGGATTAAGGTATTATTCAGAGAACAGCAGCAGCTGACTGGGACTTGGTAGTTTTTAACCATTGACCAGTCCTACTGGGAGCCATGACTACCAGCTTCTCCCAGCTGGCTAAACTGGAAAGGATCCTACGTAGGGCCAAGTCAGCTGTGGAGTAGTTTTAGCAACTCTTAGCATGTGATGTGGGCTCCTGTGGAAAGGATTCAAATGTGTGCTAGAACTGACTCCAAATTATAGGAGAGCCAGGGTTTGAACTCTGCAGTCTGGCTGTGACTGTGTTGGAAGTTATCACAATGCTGTAGGTTTTGGGGTTTATGTGTGGGTTTTGGGGTGTCTTTGGGTTTTTTAATGTTACTTACCCACATAGCAAATCATTGCTGGGACTTAAATCAGGGAAAGGTGAACCTTTCCAGATTTGTCTTTGAGTTCTGCTTTCATTTCCATGATCATCTTCCTATTTTTTATCCTGTCTAGCATCTTTTCCACAGGGATTTCAAATTTCAGCTACTTTTATTCTGTTCTTCCAGTGTTATTAATGGATTGCAGCAGTCCCAAGAGGTTAAGGCAAACAGGGCCTGACGGCACAGGAAATTTGTGGGAACTCCTAATAATATAAGGTCCTCAAGACTTTACTGGCTAACCAAAAAAAAGTTGAGCACAAGATCTTATCTGCTCTACTGCTGTCACTCTCCAGGTGTGTAATGGGATGAACCTTCTGTTAATTAGGGAATGTGTGGCAGTCTGAGGACTGAATCATAAACTTCAGTATATTTTAATATCCAACCATCACTTAACCAGCTGCAGGAGTGTTTTGCAGGCAGTGTTCAGGTATCAATGAGGATACAAAGCCAGGAATTTTTCTCCCTGCCAGGCTGCATCAGGCCCAGTGTTACACTCTGATCTCATGCCATGCATCCCTTGATAAGCGAGACAGAACTGCTACTACAGCTGCTTTCTCATGCCTGCATGGTGCTTGCTGATTATACTAAAATCCCCATGATCTTCTCTGCTCATCTCATATCAAAGGTCCAAAAATGCAGGACACGCTGCTGACTCAAAATGAGAGCCACAGGAAAAGTAATGATGTGGGATCAATTCCTTTAGTGTCAGTGACGTTTCTGCATCGCCTCACAGCTGGGTGACTCTGTCTTGGTGATATAAATAATCTGCCTCAATAAAAATGAAAGCAAGCCAGATTTACTGGGAAAAGACTTAAGATGCAAACTACATTGAAGTTTAATGGACAGGAACAATCAGGGAGATGCAAGGAGGAGCTTTGATGAACGGGATGGAGATCCAGGACTCCTGGGTTCTCTTCAGTGAGCTGCTGAGGCAGAGCAATAGCCTAAAAACCTTGGACTCTCACTTCCACCCAAGCTTTCTGCATGACTTTACCTAAATAACTAATTTAACTACGGTCTCTCTCTAAAGTAGAAACAATTGTAGAACCTGTGATTTTTCAAAGCTAGTAAAATACCTTTCAAATGAAGCATTAAAGTCAGAACATTGTTTCTAGGCTTCCTCCAGATGCTCTCTCAACTGCTTTTAAAGTCCAGATGGTATGTTGGTTAAAATAAACCCCTGAAGATTGGAGGAGACTATGGACAGATAAGAGAGGTTTATTTTAATGGGAGGGTGGAAAGCCTAAGGGAAAACCAAGACTGTCCAAGATGAAGAAACACCAGTGGACAGGGCATGTTGTCCATGTGGATGTCAGTTGAGGATGACTGTTGTGTTCTCAGCATCTCTAAACTCACCAAGCCCAGATGTGCCACAGCTGAGAACCCAAACTCCCTTTGGCTGTGGACTTTTCCCCAATAGCCTGAAAGGTGCACAGCAGTTAGAGCTTCCTCTGCTAATGTCTGCTAATGTGAGGATGGGTTTGTTATTTTCTTTCCCTGCTTCTCTTGCCATGCTGCCATAAGGCTTGATGAAAGGGTAGAAAATCCAGCTGGGCTCTGCCTGCCACAGGATTCATTTATTTTCATAAAGGAGTCAACTTTCCATCGTTACGTTTTCATCTACAAACCATCAATATTTCAGGGCAATAGCAAAGCCCAGACTGGGGGAGGAGAGCTCCCTCAGTCTCAAGGCTCTTTTCATAGTTGAAAGTTAACCGCAGAAAATTTGATGCTTAATAAATTGGAGCCTTCTCTGCTTTAAATCATTTTTACAGCAATTGCGGAAGAAAATATAATTATTACAAACTGGCCATTTGTTACTGAGAAATCTCATTAAATTGACTTCATGCTGGAAGGTTTGGTGGGGGATGGGAGGGTAGAAGAGGCAAAGACTTGACACAGAGGGGTGGGAGAGAAGTCTCTTAATTACAGATTGATTATTTCTTGTGATTGAATGTAGAACATAATCAGCTCATCCTTTCTGGTGGGGCAGATGGGAGCTACAGGGACCTTTTTGTCTTCCTTGACCTGCTAACGTGGCACGCTAATGGCCTGGGGATGCAGGGAATAGCCAGTACCACTGGGGAACTTGCAGAAGCACATTTAGATGAAGTCATGGATCAGGGCTGCTTTTCTCCCCTGGGAGTCAGTCTGGGCTAGCAATTTAATGCAGTGTTGTCTCATCATATCTTTATTTCATGCTGAACTAATCCCATAGCTCTTGTACACTGCAACCAGTCTGCTTTGCAGCTGAACAGGGGAGATGCTTGCATAGCCATATCCAAGCTGGCTCAGGAAAGTTGGGAAAGCAATGGCCTCATTTGCCTGTGCTGAGCTCCTTGATAACATGGAACTTCTTAAATCTCACCTCCTCTCTGATCTCAGCCATGCTTACA
Organism: Podargus strigoides; assembly: GCA_028020825.1. NCBI lineage: Eukaryota > Metazoa > Chordata > Aves > Caprimulgiformes > Podargidae > Podargus > Podargus strigoides. Next base: position 2,374,550 of record CM051646.1, read on the forward strand.
GCAATACCTGCGTGGGTATGCAGATTAAATGAATACACAAGATGACAATGCTCTGAAATGGTTTATGGTTTAAGGTGGAGCCTCTCAACAGGAAAGCAACTGCCATGTAAATTAAGACTTCACTATCACTTCTGAGAAAGATATCTTCAACCACAGTGTGCAAAAATCACTGGGGGAAATGATTGCTGCTAAGAGGGATGTGATTTTTTTTTTTTTTTTTAATGTTCTTTCAAGGGAGAAGAACATTGTATGTTTTGACATCAAAATGGAGCAATTGTTTTTGTAAAATGATCTTTCTCTAGTTTTAGACCTTTTTAGTGATTTCTCATCTTGGATCCTTACAGGAAAAAAATTGCTGAAATATGACAAATTGATAGACCATAATGATCTAATCATGTGTGGTGTGTTTCTGAGAGAGAACAAAAAGAGCAAGAATCTATGCTAGGATTTTAAGAAAATGATTCCTGGACATGTAGATTGTCTTTTTATCAGCATTAAGAACACTATGGAGCACTTACCCAGTGTATTTTCTTCCATAAAGATTGTAAAACTTTTTGCAGTCCTGGGTGAAGAAGGTTATTCAAATATTGGGTTATTTATTTAATGGTAAACCAAATATTAGGGGAATAAACTTTTTTGTCCAATTACTAAGACATACTTAGGATCTTGGGCAACAAAGCCCCAGTGAAAAATTAATAGCGGCTGAAGCAGTCAGCCAGCCCCAAGGGAGCCATTATCCTTCATTCATGGGTTAACAATACATTTTCCCTAACTAGGAACAGCAAGAAAAAAATAATAACTTTAGAAAAAAATAAAATCAAAAGTAACTGTAGTGACAAAAATAAATAAAGATTTGGCAGTTCTGAATTTTTTTTACAGATACTTCTGTTGACTGAAAATGTTCCCTTAACTCACCCTGATTTTGCAAATATTTCCTGCTGTTTTAAAACTGTTCCTCTTCTGTTTCTGGCTACATCTCACAAGAAAACTGAAATGTCACCCAACTTTGGGATTGAACTTTTTGCTCCGTTTTACATCTGATGTAACGGAAATAGAGAAGTGATTTGCCCAAAGTCACACAAAAAGGAGCATGTGAAATTGGGGGAAAAAAACCCAAACAAAAAATAACAAAAAAAAAAAAATCATCGAAACCAGAACTCCTAGATTCTGGTCAAACCTGGAAAGGATGGTGTATTTTGAGGAGCTGTAGTAGCCTACAGACATATGGAATGCTGCTGGGAGCTGTGTGAGAAATGTTTCTGCCTGTCTGAAATGTTCCTGCCAGTCAGTCAGAAGATGATGATGAGCAGTGAGGTTTGGATGGGCTGGTCTCTCATCGTGCTGTTAAAAGCAGAGAGGTGGGATTTATCACTTTTAGGCCTTTTGGGCATACAAAAATATACCTTTTTCGGAGTCTCTGTGAATTTGAGATTACAATCTTATCTAACAGTGTTGCAGGGCTTTTCAGTGAATGATGGCTTTTGATGTTTGTGGTGTTCAGAGATGGAAAGATCTTACAGAAAATGGGTCACTCATTTGCTTACAAATCCATTGGGGACCAGCAGTGGGACAGTGGCAGATTTGATGTGCATAACTGCACAGATGTAGCTGTGTCCTTTCAGCTCCGTTCCTGGAGGCAGGGGCAAAGCTGCTTCCCAGTGCAGTTAGGGATGCAGTGAGCCAGGTCCTTTTCTGCACTTGCCAAATCTTGTGAATCTCCTCTCACCAAAATTAATAGCTTCCAGTCTTGGCCCAGGCTCATGCCAAGTGGATGGCTTGCAGGATCCTGCCTGATTTCATGCAGGACTTGGCACAGAGTGATCTGTTGAATGAAAGGGGGGGGTGTCTGAATTACTTCCAAGCAACTGAATGTGGGCTGGGTAAGCAGCTCCTATATGTTTCAAGTATTTAGATGATCAGTTCAGGCCATAAAACCCAGATAGATGCTCAGGGGGAAGTCTTGGATGCTCTTCATAGCAACAAGGAAAAGGGAAGGCTCCAGTCCTCATTTCACTGAATGACCAGAAAAAAAAAAAAGCTTTAGCCTCGTAGTTATGAAATGGGCAAACCAAGAAGTAACAAAATTCTTTCTTGGAAGACAAAGTCTGGAGAGCAGACTTTGCCAGTATTCCACACCCAACTGGACACAAAAGGTCATGTGGGTGGCAGAGTTCATATAGACTAATAGTGCTGTGTACTAAAATATAAAAGATCCCACCTTCCCCCCCAAAAAAATCAGCATGCACTGAGTGTTCCGTGTAGCAGCATTGATGCTACAGCCATTGCAGCAGGGGGATGTGTGTCAAAGCAGTCATGTTTGTGTGCTCTGATCCACGTCCTGCTCTGTCGTCTGCTGTTCGAGCTTCATCTCAGCTGTGACAATCCTATCTGATCATTAATAATACAATAATGAAATAGGGACTGGAGAGACACTTGGATAATCATCTGAGCAAAGGCTCATTAGCGCTGCAGAACAATCACTGCTGTGTAATAACAGATCCCAGGAAATTTCAATTAAAGCTGGAACTCTGTTGCAATTTCATTTTATTTCCAGCCAGCCAGCGGATGCTGTAATTGCAATCAGCCAACACAGTGCAAGCTTCAAAACTCAAACCTTCCCATGGGGCAGGAGGTGGGCTGCCTCTCTGGAGTCTGTTTTTCCCTATGTTTTATTTCCCTTCTACTTTTACAGGGCAAAGAAAAATGGATGTTGTTCCCTGCAGCATCATACCCTTCTCTGCTGCCTCGCTGATCTGACTGAATTGGGATGCTGCACTTCAGGAAAGCTCTATTGAGGTGTTACACGTGGAAGAGTGGACAGATAGCTGACAGTGTCATCTGTCTCTGGAAGATTTTCAGTGAGAACCAGGTTTGCTGGATGCTGGTGTCCAGAGTTTAGTCTAAAATGTATTTTAGCACTTTGCACTTGGGAAAGGAATAGGTTTTGCATTCTGTCCCCTGCTTCTTTCCACCGTGAACCATGGAGTGCAGAAAGCAGTGGTCAGCTGTGCTTGCTCCACCTGAGAGCTTCTCTTTTCTTTGTCCTCGTACTGTTCTGGCACCACGTGTGTTCTGTAGGGTGGGATGTCAGCCTGCACACCCTGCAGTCACCCTAGATTTTCATACTTTGTCCTTGAGCGGGATAGCTGTGTCCTCACTGATACAGAACAGAGCTCCCAAAAACCCTTTTGTCCATTCAGACCTGTGGCATTTTGCATGGGTATTAGCTGGCAACACTCCAAGATGAGTAATTGTGTCTTGCCATCTAATTAAAATTTGGTCCGTGCTTTCAGATGGATGTCGTGTTCTCCTTTATTCCTGGCCTAACCCCTTTTAACGTGTCCTTGTGTGTGCTGTTTTAACCAGCTGCTGTGCTCCAGCCTGGGAAATGGATAGACGTGAGCTAGGAGTGTGTATACATTTATACACTGCCTCGAGAGTGGATTTAGTGGTGATGAACACAGGCAGCAGCTAGATAGAAGTTCATGAGGGCTGAATGCAAAGAACTCTTTCCTGCTGTGACAGCCCTTGTCTCTCAGTAGCTCTGTCTCCCTCCAGGAGTGGTCAGTGCTGTCACCTCCACAGCAGTCCCTCTGCCTTCAGCTCAGGTCTGGGTGCCACAGGGCTGCTTGTCTGCCCAGAGCACACTGCCAGCACTCTGGTGGCAGCCACAGTGTCCCTCAGTGCCCTGGAGAAAAGCGTGAAGGCAGCCCCGTGAGAAACGCTGACTGTGCAACCCAGGGACCTGGGGCCGTGGTTCACAGTTGGATTGGTGGCTGGAGGAGATGCACAGCAATGTGCCCTTGTGGCCAAGAAGGCCAATGGCATCCTGGGGTGTGTTAGAAAGGGGGTGGTTAGTAGGTCAAGAGAGGTTCTCCTTCCCCTCTATTCTGCCTTGGTGAGGCCACATCTGGAGTATTGTGTCCAGTTCTGGGCCCCCCAGTTCAAGAAGGACAGGGAACTGCTGGAGAGAGTCCAGCACAGAGCCACAGAGATGATGGAGTGGAACATCTCCCTTGTGAGGAAAGGCTGAGGGAGCTGGGTCTCTTTAGCTTGGAGAAGAGGAGACTGAGGGGTGACCTCATTAATGTCTATAAATATGTAAAGGGTGAGTGTCATGAGGATGGAGCCAGGCTCTTCTCAATGACATCCAATGATAGGACAAGGGGCAATGGGTACAAGCTGGAACATAGGAGGTTCCACATAAATGTGAGGAAGAATTTCTTCCCAGTGAGGGTGACAGAGCACTGGAACAGGCTGCCCAGAGAGGGTGTGGAGTCTCCTTCTCTGGAGACATTCAAACCCGCCTGGATGTGTTCCTGTGTGACCTGATCTAGGTGTTCCTGCTCTGGCAGGGGGATTGGACTGGATGAGCTTTTGAGGTCCCTTCCAATCCCTGACATTGTGTGATTCTGTGAGGGGGAAGCTCAGAAGTCGTAAATACCTCGCTTTACTCGCAGAGCTGATCATTTCATGCGAACAAAATGTGCTTGCTTGTTAGGAGTCTACTTAGCAGTCACCTGTGGCAGCAGCTACCGTGAGCACTTGGAACAGAAAGTGGCTTTTGTTTTAATGGTTTATCAAAAGCATTTTTTATTTTTTTTTTTAAACTTGCATTTTCCTGTAAGCAGAAAGATCTCAGTGGTGCAGAACTACAGGTCAATGTGCATGCAGCAGATAGCAAATATTTAACTTTGATCTTCTACACTTTGGCTTTTATCTGGAGATGCATAAAATTGTCTCTTGGCATCATTGCTCCCTGCTCTCCATAATCCGTGGAATAATTGTTTACATCTTCTGTTCTTGCCTTCAGTATTTGCTAGCATCCCTTTTTTGAGGTGAGCAAGGGGCTAGATGGACCCACAGCCTGCCCCAACCCAGTCATTTTCTTGTTCTGGAACTGGTGGAGGGGTGAGCTAAAGCAAACTGAGGAAAGGCTCAGGGCTCCCCTGCACACCCATGTTAGAGATGGAGCTGAATCCCAGGTCTCCTGGACCTCAAAAGGGTTTTGACAGCCACAGGGAGCACTCAAAACTGGTGTTTGTAGGGGCTTGAGGCCTGTTAGAGAGGAATGTTTCCATAAAGGTGAGCAGCACATTCACTGAATTCTTGCTTTGTGCTCAAGAGGAAAAAATATTTTTTGTCTTCCTTCCCCAACCTCAATCCTTGCCAAGGTCCCTTGGGGAAAATTCCTTCCCAACCACAACTGTCTTCATCAGCTGCACCCTCGTAACCTGGAGGGAAATTCCATTCCCACTTCAGATTTCTCCACGATTCATTTCTGAGGTGCTGGACTCTTCCCAGCTGTTTCCACCCACATCTCTTACAAACCTGTAGCTTTGCACCTTGATTTTCACAAATACTGGTCTCAACTGGTTGCATACCCTGCAGTGGATGCAGAACCCACCAGAGCCTTGTTTCCATCAGTTCTGCCAAGGTGTTGAGAGCTCTGGCTTGCTCCCACCCATTGCTGTCCGAGAAGCTGCAGAGGTGTGAGGTAACAAGAGGAGACAGGAATGTGTGATAACTGAGAAGGAAACATACTTCAGGGAAGGGAGGGACCAGCCTGTGTCGGATGGAAGAAAGAGTGTTCCAGAAAGAGTGCTGGCCGTAAGAAAAGGAGTTTCTGGCATAGCAGATTCATTGAGGCAGAGAGTGGGTGCCAGGGACATTTTGGGGAGTGAGACTGCGTTGGCTGAGGAGATCTGGACTCTGCCCCAGGTCACCTTGGCATGGCTGGTGATGCAGGACCACTTCCCCTGCTCCTTGTGCTGCGTGTCTCCACTTCCCATGCCAGGTGTAGTGGTGGATCTTCAACCTGGCTGCTGAATCCTATCTCCCTCTGACAGCTTTCTCCTCTTATATTTTGGCAGTGCTTGTCGTGCCTGTCATGTCAATAAAGTATTTTCCTAATTTGAATTTATATGAGCGTTTGTGCAGGTTTATCCATGTGTAAGAGCATCTGCATGTGAGATGTACTTATTTCTAGAGAGGGATGTGTGAGTGATTACCAGCAGCCAGGAGTTACGAGCACGTTGGTTCACCCATGCCCCCAAACTGATCTTGTTCTGTTCATCCTCCTTTTGACTTGCACAGCACCCAGCACACTGCTGTGACAGAACGTGTCTTTTTTTAGATTTTTTTTAAAATGTGACAGTAGTTCCTGCTAGGCTCCACAGGTTGCTCAGCACCTCTGGAAATCAATCCTTAAACAAACTTTTTTGGGGAGTAGGGGAGAGAACTAAAGGAGAGAAGGCAAAATGTCATCGTTTTACCTGCCTTGCCCCTTCCTTATCCATCTTGAGAATAAGGATGAGAAGGTGTTTCTTGATCTATCCCTTCATCTACCTATGTTTCTGTCTGCAGGTGACTGCTCCTTGGCCAGGCTGAAGGCATATCCAGAATGGGGCTCTGCTTTGCTCAGAACCCAGCAGTGAACTTGACAGTATGTATCCCACATGGACATAGGTCACATCCAGAGTTGCTTCTCGAACACATGAATGCATTGAGTTAATGAAATTTACACCAGGGAGAGATCTGTCTCAGCCATATGTCCCAGAGCTAACTTGCTTCCCTCCCACCTTTTGAGACTGCTAATGAAGCGATATCCCCTGCAGAGAAAGCAGTGTGTTAAAATAGGGTAGCTGCATCCCAAGGGAATGGGAGTTAGCAGCAGAACAGAAGGAGAGAGAAAGATAATGGCAATCGATGTGCATCAGGACCTGATCTATGCCATTAAAATCAATAGGAGTTTTTCAGGCCCATGAAATCCAAAGTCCAGAATGCATTCCATCAAGTTTTCAAAATATGTAAGTTCAAGAGGTTTTTTTCATCTGTTGCATTATGTAGCTTCTAAATTTTCTCTTTCATATCCTAATTTATTTTGATTAACCACTGCAGAAGCTGGGATAGCTCAGGAATCTCCCTCCCCTTGGTAACCAGAGCATCCTGGCTGCCTGCATCCCATGAGCTCCCTGGAGAGAGAGAAGGGGTTCAGCTCTGTCTTTAACCCTGACTGCAGGCTGGGGAGTAGAGCGAGGGGTAATGAAGGATAAGGAAGTTGACTGCTGCTCCAACGCAGGCCCCATGCTTGTTAACTCCTAGATCATCCTGTCCTAATTATTATAATTAGTCATTTGATGAGGATTTGTTGACATAACGCTCCTCAAGGGAGAGTAGTGAGGAGGTTTGCCTAAGCCATGAAGCTAGTAAGGGGTCTGCTACAAACACAGTGTTTTCTACACCAAGTAGGGCAGGGCAAAGGTAAATGCCTGATCTGCCTGGGCATTAGTGTCTGGGTACAGCTGGAAAAAACACAGCATCTCACCAGCCTGCAAGCCAAATCTGCATTAAAACCTTAATGCTGAGGAGGGTGAAGGAGATGCTTGTGTCCTTACCCAGAGCTATCACTGCTGAAATCATTGCTGATGTGTGATGCAGCTTCTGTGATTTTAGCGTTTAACAGGAGCTTTTTTTATTGCTACAATGAACATTGTGGCTCTCTGCTCCTGATGTAATTCAATCAAAAAGGAACCAGCAGGGAGGTGGGGCAAAAAGACATAAATCCTTAAATTCCATATAAAAATAGATTAGAGGATTTTATTGAGCCTTACTTAAGAACTCTTTTTTTTTTTTAAAAAAAAAAAAAGGGGGGGAAGAAAAGGAATTTAGCACACACAAACGTTTACCTTTCTCATCAAAGGGTCATAAATTTTAGTTAGGGTCCAGATCAGAGCCAGATTCAAAAGGTCACCAACAGGGGGGCAATAAAGTGAATAGGAGAGGTGGGAAGGAAGGCCAGCTACACAGCATCCTCTAATCACATTTCCCTCTGCTTTCTAGATATCAAACAGAAAGGAACATTGAAATAATACATCCATTAAGATACCTTCAGTGCCTGTCAGGTTTGCTTTAAGAGGATTGTGCTTATTACATAGTGGTAAGGTTTTTATATTCATAAAATTCTTTCGGAGGAGCAAAATAAAAAGAGGTAGGAAGAAAACATGAGCCTCTCATGCCCTGGGATGGGGCTGGGTGAACAGATAAACTTCTGCCCTGTGCTAGCCTTCAGCAGAGGACACAGGCATGAACAGATTGGTCTCTACCTCTTTTAAGTATTGCTTCTACCTGGGCACATCCAGGGGGAGAGAGGCAAAAATCTGATGGTGTAAGGAAAGAAAGATGGTGCCAGGGTGTGTGAGGCTGCAGGATTTGGGGTTCTGGGGGACAGCTGTGCCCCTCAGGGTTGGTAGCCCTACAAGGCAGTGGTACCCATTTGGCTAGGAGAGCAAGGGGTACTTTTTGAGCTCTGTTACCTCCTTGCCAAGGCTGCTGGGTCTGGATAGGAGCTCTGCCCAGGTCCAGCTATCAGCCTGGTGAACGAGCAGGACTGTGCTCCTGTTCCTTGGTGCGAGGTAAGGGACCAGCCAGAGCAGTAGCTTTGTTTAAGACAATAGAGAGATGAGCTGTTTGCTGGGAGGGCAGCTGGAGCCATCTGATGGCTGTAGCTTGCCTCTTTCCTACCTCTCAGCTTGCTCCAGTGCCATCCTCTGATCCTTCCCTCACTGATCCTTTCTTCATCCCCACATCTTTAGTAACTACCTTGATTCTTGGTTGTAGTTTCAGATGCTCAGTCTTGATCTTGACTTCCAATGTTGGCTCTAACTTCAAGGCTTGCCCACCTGCACCCCTGTCCTGTACAACTGCATCTCTCTGATGATAGATGAGAGGAGCTGTCCGTATCACAGGTTCCGCAGATGTTCTCCCTGACGTCCTGAGAGTCTTCAAAGAAAGATTCTAAAAGTGCTCCGTGTTTTTTTTATTGTTATGAGCATAATCGGGCAAATCAAAACCCTGAGCATGCACTGAAGAGATGAAAAGCTCTGAGGATGAAAAGCATTGTAAAAAGGGGCTAAGCATTTCTGCTATAGATCAATGAAGATGCCTTTTCTGTCTGAATAACTCTGTTTCCCTGGGAGTCCCTGCCTCAGGGTTGCCCCTCTGCCCCTTTGGACAGAGACAGAAACCACCTCTCCCTTCCTCTTGCTTTTATTATTTCAATCTGAATCTGTCAACACATGAGTGTTAATGGGCAGGAGTTTTGTTTAACATAGTGCCTTTTCCTCATCATCACCATTTCTCATTTAATCTTTCAAAGTCATAATTATCTAATATTAATGCTCTCATTATTAGAATGTTCACAGGAAGACAGAGGGTTTTTGTCCACAGAGACAAGGATCTCTGAAATTAATATAATACTTGTTCAGGATTGATTTCAGCCTTATAGTTGCCCTCAGCCAGAGGGACCCATCTGTTTAAAAATATCAGGTACTAATTACCCAAAGAACCATTATTCAGCTGTAGGATTGAGTGAAGTTGTCCTTCATACGTCATACACACCTACATATCATTTCAGGCTTCATTGGGTTTATGTGTCTTAAAAACATTTAAAAGATATTTTATATCCATTCAAGAAGGGAAAGAAGAGAGTGACTGTCTCTGGGAGCTGCGATGCACAGGAATGGCATCCAGTTTTCTTGCAACGAGGTATTTGAGAAAATGGGCACCAATCTTGTTCCCACCTTCCTTCAGAGCTGGAAGAGAAGGTGGTGTCCAGATTTGCAGATGGGTGACAAGATATTAAGAAAAAAGGCTATAGGCTGTAAAGCTGTGGATATCCAGGATGAATTTGTATTCCTGGTGTAGATCGTTCACAACAACAGAGCCCTAGTTGTGGGTTGTGGGTTTAACTGCCTTGTACTCCAAGAGCTGTGGAGAAAGCTGTCTGCTGGATCTAATACAATCATAGAATCACAGAATGGTTTGGGTTGGAAGGGACCTCAAAGCTCATCTCATCCCACCCCCCTGCCATGGCAGGGACACCTCCCACTGGGTCAGGTTGCTCAAGGCTCCATCCAACCTGGCTTTGAACACTGCCAGGGATGGAGCATCCACAGCTTCCTTGGGCAACCTGGGCCAGTGCCTCCCCACCCTCAGGGGGAAGAACTTCTTCCTTAGATCCAGTCTAAACCCACCCTCTCTCAGCTTCCACCCATTACCCCCTGTCCTGTCATTATAGGCCCCTGTAAAAAGTCCCTGTCCAGCCTTCTTGTAGCCCCACCAGGCACTGGAAGGCCACTATGAGGTCTCCTCAGAGCCTTCTCTTTTCCAGGCTGAACACCCCCAACTCTCTCAGCCTGTCCTCATAGCAGAGCTGTTCCAGCCCTCTGCCCATCTTGGTACCCTCCTCTGGACTCGCTCCAACACCTCCAGATCTTTCCTGTGTTGGGGGCTCCAGAGCTGGCATAAAGAAATAAGCTGGTGTAGGGAGGGGGAAGCAGAATGTGAGGTTTCTTTGCCCTTTATTTTCTCCTGATATATGCTGAAAATCCTTCCTAGAAAAAAAAAAAAAAAAAAACAGGAAAAAAATGTTGACTCCTGGCTAAATTTGACTCCAAATAGATGTTTCGTATCTCCCTAAACGGCTCGTGTGTCTCCATATGGTGTTCAGCCCACACACTTTCTGTGCTAACTGGGTGTGCCACACTGCTGGGAAATGTGAAACACGACAGTGGCAGGTACCCCATGCAGGTCCAGAAAGACCTGGTTTCATCCTTCTGTAGCAGAATGTAACACAGCCAGAGCTAGCCTGGCTGAAGTGAATTTGTTTGATAGGAATACAGACCTGCATTAATGGAGATATGACAAATCCTCTCTTCTTTGGGTTTGATTTATCAGAAGCCCAACACTTTCTATAAAATTTCATTGGCTACTCCATAAAAATGCAGGTAATAAATGTCACCTCGTCTACACGAAATAGTGAATTATTTACTGGAAGCTATGACTTGAAAGCTGGGTCTGTTTAAAACCTCATGGCATACTTAGCTTATCAGTCCTAAGCATTTTCAGAGTTTTCATTTGGAAAGAGCCAGATGTGTGCCAGAGGTTGGAACAGGGCCTGTGTGCAGATGTGGTGATGGACTGATAGGAGCTAAAGCACTATAGGAACCTTGGCAGCTCCACAACTTATGAATTCTGTGCTAGAGTTTGCAGGAAGGTGAATTTTAACCTCTGTGTCTAGAAATGGAGGGGGGGTGTGTGCTTTGGAGTGGTTTTTTTTTTCCTTTGTTTGTTTTTTTGCTACTTCTGAGAAACGTCTTTTTTTTTGTTTTCCTTAAATGGCTTTGAAATTGTTCTGCGAGCGAGTGTGCACACACATGAGATCAGGTGTGCTCACAGCCATTTTTAGAACGCGTGAAAACACGGTTTTAAAGAAATTTTTGCTGTCAAAAATAATTGATGTTGTGAAAGTCTTCCCATGTGTAACCAGTGTTTGACTCCCCAAAAATGTAAGAAACCTCTTTCTCTTATTTTTTCATCTCTCTCCCTTTCTCCGTGTTGATGAAAAAGTATTTTACTCTAGGAAAATAGCTTTGATGAAAAAAATATCTTCCATGTTCCTTCTTGCACCAGTACAGGCAGACCTGTGATTTCTGTAGGCTGCTGGAAGGCTCCACACTCAGAATCCATTAGCTCCTGACAACCTTGGCTGTATTCCCTTCCAAATACTGCTGTTGGGATCCCATGCTGATCATGTGATGTAGACAAATATCCATCTTCTTGCCATTGCTCAGCACAGCAGGGTCAATAATTAAAGTCCTTTATTCTTATCCTTGACATATCCCAATAGTGGAAGTAATTGGAGGTTCCCACAGGCCACATGGAAGCCTGAAATGGGTGCTGCCTCCATTAATTTTCTTCATGTGTTGTCAAGACAGGTGCAGAACGAGCCTAATTAAGCTCTGAGGTTCAGAAAAAGGAAGGAGCTGATTTTTTTTTTAGTGTATATATATATATATATCAAAGGAATTCACTACCAGCAGCATCTCTCTGATAGGTTTGGAGGGGAAAGAGGAAAAAAGAGAAGTGAAAAGTGCTGGATAATTGGAAATTGCTTGCTAAGGACAGGAGGGAAGTTGAAACCAGCAATGTCAAAGTCCCTCGTGCTTGAAATTCCCACTTGGGTGACAGGGCTGCTTTTGAGTTTGCAGCCAATTTTACTGCAGATAGGGTGGGAAAGCAGCAACCTCCTGTGGCCCCAGTGGACTGAAATGAGCCATGGGAGATCCAAGAAGTCTCAGCTGCTTTTTTCCTTGGTGTTGGGCTGGGTTGCAGGTTCAGATCCCTGGTTATCTAACATGGGGATAATGATGCTCGTGCCCCGATGCTTTAAAACCCAAAGCAAAGCAGCTCATTGTATCCCAGGACTTCAAAGCATTCTGCAGACCTAATTAGTATTTGGAGATCCCCTTTTCTCTCCTCCTCCTGCAGGAAGAAAGGAAAAGATCACTGACTGCTCCAAAGCTTCATCAAAAAGGTCCCTTTCCAGGACTGATTTTTGTGGCATTGCATGAGAGGGCTTAGGGGAAAGAGAGCAAAACTGAGAGGAAAATCCAGGAGTCCAGACATTCCCTTGGTGTGGACTACTGACAGATGACTTGTCTTGCTCTTGGGATCTATGTATCTCTAAACTGGGACTGTAAATGTCCCAGCCTGATATTTAGAGACATTTTTGTACCTTAGTATATAATCTTAAATGTAATATGACCATGAAGATGATGCTCTTACACCTGAAATGATCTTTTTAAGGGCATTTTTCTGTCTAGCTTTTATTCCTCCCCACCTCCTGTCTGCAGTTCTTACTCATTTTCAGGGCTTCTTGTGCAAGTATAACGGAGTGTCTTGCTTGGACTCCACCTTGACAGCTGCCAGCTTGGGCAGATTGTGTTGTTTGCCCTCCCTGCCTCCCTCCCTCCCTCTTTCAAAGCTTTGTCACTTTGGTGGATAGAAACCTTCTCATTCTCAACCTAAATATATTCATGGAAACCTTACATCTATTTATTCTCACTTACACATAGCCATGCCTGTTTTAAACTACTTTGCATTTTGATCATAGTTACCACCTGTGTGAGGTTTGGGGATTTTTTTATAAAATATATATATATATACACACGCCCTGTTTCCTTATTTGGTCCTTTTATGCTGAATGCAGTGCCTTTTTTCGTGGATTGAATGGGTTCTGCTCTGAGTCTGAATGCGATGAAGTGGGCAGAGGAAAGGGAACGGGGGGAAAATGGTGTTCTCAGGTGAGAAATCTTATTGTAGAGGCAAGTGCTCTGCTCTCCTATTGCTAGTTACTCCATGGGCCAGCCAGCACCAATATGGTTCTGTGGGTAAATTCAAAGAGCTAAGCCCATGTTCCAAGGAGAAGGAAGAATGAGGCTTTCTCATCACACTGTGTAGAAACCCAGGCAGACTAAGACTGAGCCAGACCTTGCCTTGCCTCTTCCTTTCTCCTCATACTTCTCCTGGCATGGAAGAAATCAGATGAAGGCCAAGATAGGGCAAGCTAGAAATGAGAACTTTGAGGCTCCTGTAAAAGCTGGCCAGCTCCATGCTAAAAGGGGAATAACTGGATGAAGCTGTTCTGGGGAATAACCCCACTGCCTTAACCAAGAATTGTGGGCAGGGCAGGGTCTCAGTTTAAAGCCCTAGCTGTTCACATTCACTTCCAAGCTTAAGGATGCAGACAGCCACTTTTAAGCCCATTATTAACTGTTTGATTTTAAGAAGGACAGAGCAGGCTCAGACAAACAGTCCTGGATGTGACACCCTGTCCTTCTGCCATTACAGAGATGGAAAAACATCCTGCAGCGCAGGCAGAGGTGCTCCTAGGGTGTTGCTCCTCCCATTGCAGCAATGACAACACGGGCTTCTAGGTTGTTGGAGGGCTCTCCCATCCTGTAGTAGACTATTCTTTGTTCACAGTAGCAGAATTGACTCTCCACCCAGGAGTCCTGCTATGACAAAGTCACTGTATGAACCAAACCTTTCAAAAAGACATGTTGCAATGCAGAGGTGCTTTTTGATCCATCAAAGAGGAGCAGCATCATTAGAGAAAGAAAATTTGTTGCAGCTCCATGAGCTGTTCAGCAGCATGGCTGTGCTGGAACAGCTCTCCCAGATCCCAGTTCCTGTGGGAGCAGCTGTTCCCATCTCTCTGTTCATTCAGAGCTCGTGTGTGTTGCAGTAACAGCCCTGAAAGAACAGCAGCAGCATCTCTCTGAACAGCCTGGCCACCACAGGAGAGAGCTATAGCTTTCATATGAGTCCTTAATTAATGAGCCCATACAGAGAAGCAGCAAGTTAAAGTACCCTCCCTAGTATTTTGCCTGAGTCTGTCAAGTCCCATGAAACTCTCTTGAAATCCAGTCATTCAACGTGAATTCTTCTCTCTCTCCAAGCAAAGAGAGAGTTTTTCAAGACAGAGTTGACACAAAATCCTTAGTTAGCACTGAGATCCTCGTGGTCCCTGTGCTGTCAGCCAAGCAGAATATTATTCCACTCTCAAGGAGCCACCAGAATATAATTTGAAATTCTGATGTTGTACAAGAGAAGCCCCTAAAGCTGCAGCTAGCCTTCCCTGGTGGAGTGTGCAGCCATTCCTCCTCAGTCCCTCGTATTCCACACTGGTGTTCTCACAGAGCAATTGCAGCTCTTTGGCACACATTGCAGTGGATTTGCCCTGGAGATCAGACTGTGGGGAATGCAGGCAGCACAGCTCCCTGCCCCACGAAGGTGGCACGCTACAGCCAGGAGCTAGAAAACACCCCTGGGATCCCTTGTCTCAAAGGGTAGCTGTAGGATTTGACTCCAATTTGGGAGTCTCTGAACACCTTCAGCCCCACCTTTTAATTTAGATGTTCAGGGTCAGGGTGAGAGAAGTTTCCCTTTCTGAGTGTGTGGTATGGCTGAGCCCCTCAGGAATGTTTCCTAGCAGCGTGACACCTTCCAGACAGACACCATGTTCAAAGATGCCAGATGAACTTTTGGTGGCCACAGATGGGATCAAAGACAAGAAATGTCATCAGGCACAGACCTTTACCTTCTCCCCCCTTGGGTGCTAAATTAAAAGTCCTGTTGCTCAAAACTGAGAGGCAGCAGCAGGCCAGCCATGGTCTCTGCTGAGGCAGTCTGTTCTGAGCAAAGGAGGGACTGGGTCTGTTGAGCTGACTTTAGCTTTGCCCTTTTCACGTTGCATTTAGCTCAGCAGGGTTTTACATTTTTGTCACTTTCAGAGTGGTTTGTCTCCGAGACCTTTGTCAAAACCTCCCTCCATGGTCTCTAGGGGACTCTGCATCCACAGATCATGCACGATGGCAGGTAATTGCCAGGAGGGATGGAGGGAGAAGCTCAGAGACAGGCTAAAAACCAGGAAAGTGGGATTCCCCAGCCACAGCTGTTTAATTCTAGAGGTTGAGCTGAATTAGTTTCTTTCCATTATCTTGAAGGGCACCAAAGCACTTTGGCCACATGGGCTATCTAGTTAGAGAAAACATCTGGGTTTTGTGGTGCATGTCTGGCATGAGTGGCTTAATGGCTCCAGGCAGCCGTGGGTACTGGACAGTTGGGAACAGTCCAGCCCAAGCAAGGCCAGTGTCAGCATTTCAAAATGGAGCAAAGGAAGGGAGAAGTGTCTCAAAATCGTTGGATTTTCTAAGCAAAATCAGTCTGAAAAGCCATCACAGGATGGAGTCCCTCCTGTAGCCAGCTCTGGTGAGGTACTGCTTGTTCTGCAGATGACTTTTCATAGGTCTCAGCCCATGTCTCGTGGTTTAAGCTAAAAAAGGACTGAACAGATGGGTTTGTGAATACATTTAGCTCAGACATGAGAAGGTTTCTATAAGCAGTGATATAACAGGAACAGATTGGAAAAAAAGAAAAAAAAAAAAACCCCACTCTGTTTTTAGGTGGAACTTGGTCAGCTTTCAAATCGAAATGGTTTGCTTCAGTGTTGATATTTGTATTTTATTGTCTCAGGTGAAAAATGAGAGTTTAAATCATCCCACAGAGAAACACCAGAGACTATGACTCTAAAACTGCAAAACCAAGCCATCTCATCGTTGTCAATATTCTTTTATACCCCCCTGGCCAAAATTAGCACAATTTCACAACCTATTTTGATTTTGAAAGAGTGACATTTTGAAATGGAGAACGGTTCCATTCAAGTCCTCATTCATTGGATTCAAAATGAATCCTGGGTGGCAGTTTCATCCGCTTCGTTTCCTGTGAATGCTGCATGATTGCAACTTTCTGAAACGTGTTTATTGGCAACGTGAGATTCAAGAATAGTTTTTTAGTGGTAAATCTTGGCCTAAAGCTTGTCAGTTGTGAGTGTCTGGGAGGTGTATTTGGAGCAGCTTTGATTCTTGTCTGTGGTTACATGGTGTATTTCAAATCCCTGATTGGATAAGCATAAATCACAGCGTCAGATTTCCTGTATAAATGTTTATGATTATGAAAGTCAGAATTTGTTTTTCAGTGATGTATCCACTTAAAACACAATGTCTAAGGCACTTTTTCCAGGCAATTCATTTACTATGATTCTTACAAAAAAAACAAACACAAAGAGCCTCTGGGCACTTCTTATCTTTAGAGCTTTTACCCATTTTCTTTTATTGCCTACATTTGTTTGTTACTTATACCTGTTGTGCTTAATTTAAATTGAGATTATAAGTGCTTTTTAGCAGCACTTATCTTGCCATGTGTATACACAATTCCTAGCCTAATAGGAGCCTAATCTGGATAGAGTTTCCCAGCATGCTAATAAATAATGATAATGGGGAAATAATATTGCATCATTATCGTAGCACATGTGTTGGTGACTGCTCATCGATATCCCAAACAAGAGGCATTAGATTTAACTGGGTCGCCTCACTGTTGCTTAACTTGAAGGTGCCTCCTAAAGGTTTTCTTTTAAAAATTGTGTTTGATTTATTATAATTACTCATTTTTTCTGACAGAAAGATAGATTGGGTTCTATCACTAACTGTGAAGTTGAGTTTTCTCATTCATGAGTGGAATTGGGACTACTTTTTCCTCTGCCACCAGACTCAGATTGATGGCTACTTTAGTCTGGGACTTGCAACAGCAAAACACAGTGCTGATGTTTGTGAGGGCAGGGAGTGCATCATTCCTATTAAGGCCAGCAATGAAATTTTCTGAGGGCATTCCCTTCCATCAGCCAGCTGCTATGGACCAGAACAGGGCCCTCTGAAATGAAAGTGAGTGTTTGGGTCAGCTCTTCTGAGTTTTGTACCAAGTTTCTTGCACTTCATATATAGCCTAAGGTATAAGTCTATACCCCCTTTTATCCTGAAGAGCTGAAGATGTATATTCTGCCTCTGTGAACACTCCCTCTTCTGGGGGAATCCTAAACTGTCTGCCTCTCTAATACCTCCTACTTGTGAGTTCCTCTGCCTAATTGCACTGCATGTGAACAGAGTATTTCCTTTTATCAGTTCTAAATGAATAGCCTTTTAATTTAATTGGATTTCTATATTAGGCAAAGTTAAACCAGGAGCCTCCAGCTGACCTTCTCTGTGCCATTTATTACCTTACATGCCTCTATCCTGTCACCTTTTATTCATCTCCCCAAATTAATCTAGACTTCTGTATCAGAAAAGATTAAAAATATGAAGCCTCTGCAATCTTCACATCACTTTCCATAGGGGTTTTAGATCCTCAGACCTGCAGTAGAGCCCCTGTGTCCTAAGCAAGCTGTTAACATCCAAACCTGTGGCAACCATCTAATGAAAATTTTATAGTGATGTGATGAGTTATTCCAGCTTCCTGGATCATTCTGATGACATAGATGGCATTTCTGCTAGTCTTACAATCCAGTACACTAAATCTTATTAATGAGCATCTCCTCAATTGAATTCGATGATGCATGGCATTACCTGACAGAGATGAAGATTTGAGAGTGACCTATGGCCACACATCAGCTCACAGCAAGCTATCAAACTTATAGGTTCTTATGTATTGGAAATAAAGGCCTATAGAGAACTTTGCTCCAGTGCTTTCAGAGGATAATCCTAGCCAAGTGTGTTACCATAGCATAGCCTAAAGGTCAAGCTTAATTTATCCCCCCAAAATTTCTACTTTTGGTGGATGCCTTGCTCTTATTTCCAAAGTAATAAAACCAATTGCCCTTTCTCTTCCCCTTCCACATATCCTTGATGATACCAACAAATGCAGTGATTTACAGAATTAATTTGCAACTGTTTTTTTTTAGCAGGAATGTTCTTGCCACACGACCTCAGTACAGCATTTGAAGGGCTCCCTGTTGTCTTGTGCTGTTCCCAGTGGTGTCACATTAGAGGTCCTTCTAGTTTAGAATGAAACACACTGTCCTCGATGCCCATTTCAGGCTGGATAAACCCACTATGTGAAGTTATTCCATATTTAACCATCCCCATTTAAGTCAGTGGAATTGTTCCAGATTCCTAGTGAGATAATTGGTATTCAAGCCTGGCTATTTTCCCAGAGAAGTAGCCTTAGAGGATCAAGCCATTGGTCTACCAGAGCAGTATCTACCTCCCACAATAAGTGGCTCCAGATGCTAGAGAGGAAGGAAGTCACCAGTGGATGATTAGAAGAACTGTTTTCTCTTAGGAAAAGCTTCTTCCTAACATACACCAATTAGAGGCTGGCATGGGCACTGAAACATAAGGGTTTATATCCTTTAAAAAAGTAGGAACAAAAGCTGGTTGACTTCTACCCTTTGTCTTTAAGTCATCTTTCTTGAGGCTTAGTGCTAATTGCATAGCATTTAATTGTCTTGTATTTTTATTTGTAATCCATTTTTGCCAACGATCAATAGAGTAATTCAGATGAAAGATTGGGCATCAGGTCCTGAGCTACAGAAAATTTATCATTATCTATTGATTTCTGTGGCATCAGACTTGGCTTTAGCAAATGAAACTCTTGTTCATATTATGAGAAAATGCACCAATATAAAATGGAATAGATGGAAATAGTATGAATTGCACACTAGATTTAAGTAAAAGTTAATACATTTTTGTGTGGCTTTTCTGATCCAAACAGGAACTGTTGCATTGCAGGAGCAATCAGCTTTTGGCATCCCCTCAAAACCCCTAATACAATAGCAAAACAGAGCCTTCAGGACTCTTCATGGCTCTTAGTCATCTATCTGTGGGCATAACTATAAATGTGTGTGTGAAGATGGTATGTGTGTATGTATGATGTGTGTATTGTTATTAGATCCCCAGTGAAACACCAGGGGGCTGCCCTTACTGCTTTGGTCATTAATTACATATAAGTAGATTGCATCAGCCATCTCCCTGTACATCCAGCTGAGGCCAGTTTGTAGCTATTTACAAGGTGATGGAAGGAAGAATAGGAAAACAGTTAACCAAGCAAGCCTGTGATTGCTTAGCACTATGCAGTCACCCTTTGCTTACGTGCCTGTTCCATCCAGTTTTGGCATGTGCATGTATTCATATCCTCCCCAGGACCCTGTCCTAACTCATGCACACCAACCTACACTGACTCAAAGACCTTGAATCAGTGCTTGCACACATACCTATCTGTTTCAGCTTTCCAGGAATGCTGCTGAAATCTCAGTCATCTCATGCAAGGAGCCAGCAGAAACTGATTGTAGTATTGTCACGTGTGTCCTCCCTACTGGCTGCTGGTGTGTGAGCATGCACACATTCCTAGGCTTTTGTAGGATATATATGCAGATACACACAGTGCAGAGGCCTGATTTTGCATTCACCATAAACTTGGGCCCAACCTGGAATGAGATCTTTGTGCTGCAACAGATTACTGGTAAGGCCTTGGTCATGTCATCTAGTGTCCTCAGGGGGCTTTGTTTCCCAGGGATAACACGATGTCCTGCTCACTTTAGGATGATAGAAGCTCCTTAAGGAAAAGCATCTTTTCATTATCCATTGGTCATGTGCTTCAGTTTGAAGAGGCCATAGTTCTAGCTGGGATTTGCAGGTGTTGGAAACGTGCACTGCTGCTGTGGAGTCCTCTGCCCGCTGGGGTCTCTCAGCCAGAGCACAGGCACCCATCCCAGTGGTGGAGCTGGATACTGAAATCCTTTGAGGTGCCTTTGGCTCCTGCTCCCTTTGTTGAAACCACTGTGAAAGAATTACGATGTTGTGATTTTAAAAGGAAATTGGAAATTCCCCCTTTACTGCCTTCTAAATGAACCTTATAATTTTTTCCCCTGTCTGTTAGTGACACTATTCAATTCTCTCCCTGTCACAAGGCACTGGTGGAGAGCAGGAGTGCAGGCAGTGGCAGGAAGGATTTATTGTTCTGTCTCCTGTGAGCGACCAGATACCTGCCTGCAATCTTCTGCCATGTGGGGCTGGGTACAACCTGTTTGCCAGACTGAATAGCAGCCACTGCCTTTCCACTTGCTCTGTAATATCCCTTGCTTGGGGCTTGCCATGGCTCAGCCCAGGGCTGATCTGCACAGCCTGCTGAAGTTGAGTCCTCAGAGCCTTTGCTTGCTTCTTTCTTCTGGAAAGGACTTCATTAAGCTGCAAGTTAGACTTGGAAAACTCAGTTCATTGCAGTATTCATCTCTCTGTTGAATTACATAATTAGGAAAGCATTTAATAGTTTTCTGCCTTTCTCTGCTGTGGAATGGGTTCCTCTTTCATATCTATTTGTACATCTCTGAGGCAGTCCGATTACTCTTGTGAACAGAGTGAGCATCAGATGAACTTAACCACGTGGATGTGATGAATGTGTATTAACATCTGTAACACAGGACCCTGGATTAGAAGCAATGATCTGGCTCATCAGATGTAGTCCCCTGCAAATACACAGTCCCATAATAGATGTGTCCACAAGCATCTTGGAAGTCTCTCTGCACCTGAGCCTTAGGAACCTCTCCCTAGGACATGCACGTGCTTGGGGTAATACATTTAAAACAAGTCCAAAAGCTCCCAAGCTAAAGTAACCTGAGGGAAGAAAGCAAAACAGATCAAGCACATAAAAAAAAAAATTCCTATTAGTGAAATAGGAGGGAAATAAAATGATCCTGTGCATCTTGCACGTTGGGTTGGACACTGGGGGTTTCTTCTCTTTCTCTGACGCTGTTATTAGCAGTCATTCATAAAAATGCAGCATGGGACGGGCTGGACAGCAAGTGTGTTTTGGCATTTAGCTACCTGCAGTTAAAGAATGCAGAAGTGAGTCCTGCAGCCTTGACCTTGTCTTCCCTTCTTGTTTCTTCTGGGTTGTTTTTGAGACGTGAGCACCGCTGAATTCAGCGCAAGAGGAGGGGAAATTGGTCCCCGGGTCTGCGGGGTGATGTGGGCTGTGACGCACGAGCTGGGAGAACTTCTGAGCTGTGTGTGCTGTGCAGAGTGCTGTCAGCGTGGTGCTCGCTGCGGGGCTTGGCTGCAGCAGTGGAAGGCACAGTGGGAAGGGTGGCAGCCTCCTGTGTCTCTCAAGTCTCGAGGTTAACAGCATGATTAAAATATTAAGAAAGCAAGTGTCATCGAAGTGAAATATTGTGCCCCTGCCAGCATAAATCCCTGTGCAGCTCCTAGTGTTATCTGACAGGCTCCTCCAGAGATCACAGGCTCCATCTCTGCAGGGGAAGTCACTCACCAGGATAGCAAATGGAGCTAGTCAGACTCATTTGCTGCTCCCTCTGCCTGTTTATGCCCTGCTGGAGTTGGCATCTGCGGAGTGAGTCCTGGGAGAGGGGAGAGTTCCCCATCCTTTTTCCTTGCTGGTGTCAAAGGTGTGCACATCTGACTTGTACCAGAGGCTGGAAAAAGAGGCTCATCTGCCCCACAGACCATCCCTTCTGCCATAAGCTTCTGAATCACTCTGGAGAAAAGAGATACCTAGAGGCAGCTGCATGAAATCCCTGTCTGTCTCCCTGTGACACTGCCAGGCTAAAGCTCTCCTTTCACCAGAAGGCATGGGCTGAAGGTGGAGAGGCTTTCTGAATCATCAAGGACGGCCTCAGGACCCACATCTCCTTTTCTTCCACTCACTCTTTACAGATGTGTGTGAAATCAGCACTTCCTTACTTATTCACATGCCCTTCCTCTTAGTCACAAGCAGTTAAATTGTTAAAGCAGGCTTGAAATCTGGAGTAGTCCCAAAAGGACACTCCTAGCTTTGGGGAGGCAAAAAAGGGGGGGGGGAAGACCTGAATACAGAGATTTTGGGCCCCAGTTGTACTTCAGTGCTGTTGGAGCTGATGATGTTGTTATAATGGGATTGCTGTTGTCAATTAGAGAAATATCTCATTTGTATAGTGGGGGTTTTTTTTTAGGAACTTCAGGTATAGTTCAAGCCCTCTGGTGCTGAGAGAGGAATAAGGACCCAGTGGAAAGATGGTGTTCTCCTCAGACAGCTTAAATTAAACATTCCAGGAGATACAGAGTGCACACAGACAGAAGTGAGGTGAGGAGCAAGGGTGGTTTATCATGATGGGCTGCAGATGCAGCCCCCAGGGAAAGCTGCTTGTTTGCTGGTTTCTTTGCAAGGATGTTTTCAGGAGAGCTGTGAAGGGGAACAAAGATTTGGCTTTGTGCAGATTTGCAGGTTGCTTCTCTGAGCTATGAGAAAGTTCCAAAAATGCCAAACAAATGATATAATAAGCATCTAGTGCTTGGCAGCCCTATGTCTCTGGAAGACACATCAATAACTCGGCAGCCAAGAGGTAGAGGGAGGACAGGAAATGATTAAACCAAAACAGCTGCTTTTGTCAGTCTGGCTGGGGGACTAACTTCACACCAACACTCCTGTTTTAATCTGTAATTAGAACTGCAGTTGAAAATAGGGTTTCTGGAGGCTGGGTGGATCCTGCAGTGATCATCTCAGCCTCCTTGGAGCCAGCAGATTCAGTGCTTATCAATCTCTGCCCGTGTTTCACCACCACAGGCAGTCTTTATTCCAAAACCCTGGCAGGGGTTTGGCCAAGTGGCAGAGCTGGCAGGGCTGAGCAGTGGTGTGGCCAGCCACAGGGGCAGGGAGCCCGAAGAGAAGCAGGTGCCTGGATGAGCAGGGTGGAGGTGGAGGTAATGCCAGCACAGCTAAGTTTGCTGTTGTGGGAGGGCTGCTGACCTCACCTGGCATAAGCTGGAGGCAAATCAGGCCTCGAGTTTATTTTGGTGCTGCTGAGGTCCTGTCTCCATGGCAAAGGCACTTGCTGAACCGAGTGGGAAATGGGGCTGGGAGGAGGATGAGGTGGGAGAGGGAGGAGGATGAGGTGGGAGAAGGAGCAGGGCTGCGTATCTCCCTTCTTATAAAGACATGACTTTTAGCAGCTGGTCAGAGGGAGGAGAGGTGTGTTTCTGAGCTTAGTCTTGGCTTTTATGTGCTGGTCACCAGTGCTGTTTAGCTGACCTCTTCCAGTGATCTTTCCCTCCTGCTTGGAGTAGTTTTCCTTTCCCTCTTTCTTTCCTTTTACCATTCCCTGCTCAGACAGCAGTGGCAGTCCCTGCAAAGACAGACAGGTTTGAGTGCCTGAGGCTCTGTGAAGCCTCTGAACTTCCTAAGGTTGTCAAGGCAGGGGAAGTGAGAGCTGACAGGGTCTGTCACGGTGAGGTACACCCATTGTGACAGGCAGTGCCTCCAGTCCTCCTCTTCCAGAAAGTGGAGGGAGTGAGTGGCAGGCTTGACACAGTGCCTGACGTGCCCAGCCCATCAGTGTCTCCTCTTAGGAGTGATGGGCAACCAGGGATGGCCCCTGGAGGGAGGCAGGAGCCAGCAGCAAAGCCACTGGCTGCTTTCCTTGCTCACCCTGAACACCAAGCACTCACCAACCCTCACATCCCTGTGTCCAGGTGAGATCTCCAGAGGCAGGGGCTCCTTAACTGGTGGGGACAACTGAGAGAGCCAGCAGTGAGGGCAAGTGGTGAGGAGCTGGGAGCCTGCAGGTTTGCACTGGCCTGAGCGCAGAGGGACACAAGTTCCTATTCTTGCACCTTTGGGTTGACTTGGACTCATTCTTGGAAAGCAGCCCTGTCTTTCCAGGGATTTTATGGCCCTAGTCATAAACTAGTCATTTTCTACCAGAAAAAATCATTATCCCTACTAGGAAATCTCCTGTTCTCCTCTGTTCCTGTCTTCCCAGAAAAACCTTGCAGTCTTCAACACTTACTGCTAGTGCTCACTTGAGAGCAGGGTATGCAGGTGCTTCTCTCAGCAGTAATGGACAGCTGAGAGGATTTGTTAAGGACCCAGGACCTCTCTGGATTAAGCTCAAGAGTTTTTTAAAAGGGTATCCTTTTGCTCACACAGAAATTGCAGCCTATTCTGGGTAGGAAGTGGGTTTTCATTGTAAGTGTGGCCTCTTCAGGTCTGTGAATCTCCTGTTCTCATAGCCACTCCAGTACTTTTCATCTAAGGATCTTACAATGTCCAAGTTTCAGTTAATCAAAGCTTATTTTGCCAAAGCAGAGACAAGACTTGGCTGTGAGCTGCCTTCAGCAAGACGATACCAGACTGGAGAGGGCTCCAGGTAACTCAATTGCAAATGTTCTTGGCTGGGTGACACTGGACCTCAAACAGGGTCCAGGAACTGGGGAAACACAGTGCATCACAGAAAATATACAAATTTCTGAGAAGGTGTTTATTTGGGCCCCATGCTGATTATTTTTTTTGGGGGGGGGTAAGAACACAAGTTGTCTAATCCTAGGAAGAAGAGGGGGACAGGAAGGGCCCAGCTGATCTCACTGCAGTCCCAAATCACAGCACAATATAAATTAAGCTCAGGAATTTCTGCAGAAACTGTAGGAACCAAACAAGAATCCAAGTGGTGCAGTTCTTACTACTACATAGGAAAATGCTGACCTTGAGGTGGGTGAGAACTAGCCTTTCAACACGGTCTGATTGTAGCTGAACACATTTCTAGGGGCTTTCCTCCTCTGCCTGCCCCAGCCACAACCCCAGTTTAGCACACCGTGTCTCAGTATACAGCTACCCCTTCCTGTCTGAAAATGTCTAATTAGATGTGAATAAAGCTGTGTTAACTCTCCTGGCTGGATCAAAAGGCCCTAGCGTGCCTCTCACACATCCTATCTCCATGGAAGGTTTTGTTATCATGTTTATAAGCAGCAAACACAGATGAGAAATTTACATATAAATAACCTGTCAGCACAGAAAAGCAGCAAGAGGCATCTGGTAGCTACTTCTTTTATTACTCCAAAAAAGAAGCAAGGTAGAAGTAGGGAATCGCCATGGGCAGCTCTGCTGCACTCAGGTTCACCCCAGCAGCCACCCTGTCCCTGGGAACAGGAGTGTTTGTGTCTGAACTGGAGACAACTGGTTGTGGCTTCCCATTGAGAGGGTGGGAGCAAAGGCAAAGGGTGCTCTCAGATTCTCCTTCCCTGCCCTGGCTACCACAGCCTGAGTGGTGGCACTTCTTATTTGTGCCCTTGGGATCAGCAGGAATTGAGTAACCTGTGGGAGAAGGGTTGTGCTGCCACTGCAGCATCCTGACAGAGACCTCACCCCTACGGCTGCAGTAAGTAGGACTGGGAGGGTTTGATACAGGGGACAGAAGGATGGGAGACAAGTGCCTTGCCCACGGTGTGGGCACTGAGGAGAGTGACCTTGGCAGGCTGAGGAGAGGAGGAGAAATACTGGTGGAGGACAGAGCAGGAAATCAGTATGGTCCTGGAGAGGGATGAACAGAGAATGGGCAGGGGGAAGAAGCATCAGGGGATACCGACTCTGCCACAAGCTGGTGAGGAGTCAAAGGGAAGATAAAACATGTTTGCAAGGCATACAAGGCTTTCTTCATTTCACACCCCCCCCTTCCTTGTAAGTAAGGATAATGAAACAGAAACAATTAATATAACGTCAGCCAGGGGCTGGAGTGCACGTCCTAGCAAGAATAAATAAAACCCAGGCTAATCTGGCTAAATGTTCAAACACATTCCTGCCCAGATTTAACACATAAAAAACTATGACAAAAACAAAGGCATTAAAGGAGAATGTGGTGGGCTGAAGTAAGGACTGGATTGCCTGCAGATAGGCTGAAGCACAACAGAAGCAGGGAGCATAGCCCCATGCTTTGACCACAAGGAGTTGATTCAGGAGATGAACCACATGTAAGCAGTGCCCCTTTCTCTCTGGTGCTGTAAAAAGTCACCAGGTGAGGTTGCTGGGTGCTCAGTGCACACACACCTCTGTGCCAGAGGCTGAGCTGAACCTCACCCTTTAGGTTTCTAATGCTAATTAGGAGCCAAGTCAAATTCTGCAGTTCACCTGAGCAGCTCTCCCTGTTTCTGAACTATTTGACTCCAGCCCTTCTTAAGTGGTATTGATTTTGTAGCTGTGCTATAACCCTTCATCCCCTGTGAACAGTTCCATTCAGGGAGCTGAGGGGACTTGGCCAGGGATGCATGAGATGCTGTCATGTCCTGAAGGCTTTCTCAGCCCATTGGTGGCTCATGCAGCCCCCAGGGCTAGGGTATCTTTCACCTGGCTGAAGCCCTGTGTCCACTGTCAGAGCTTTACTTCACTTTGCATGTGGTCTCAAGCCCATTCCTTAATGCCAGAGAAAAGGGGTGAAAGTCAAAGAGGGTATGAGATGTGGAGAAAGCCAATATGTTAACTAACCTTCAAGGTTTGCTCTTGAACGTTTCTCGTTATCCAGATGGGACTCATTCCAAGTGGATGTTTGTGTAACTCCTGAGGGACATTAGCAGCTCTAGATCAGCATTTTAATCTTCATTCAATTTCTATTTTCTCGTACAGCCTCTGGGGACCATCTCAGAGCTTTTAGAAGAAACACTAATGGGAGATGTAAAAAAAAAAACGAAGGCAAAGACTGAAGGGACTGGGTGTGCAGACAAGGAGATGCTGATCTGCAAAAGGAAAACTTTACCAGAAGTTTTCTCAGCAGTGCAGCTTGTGAGCAGAGCAGCTGATAGCTGCTATCAGGTCGATGATCACACTGTAAGAACCTGCCTAGCAACCCAAAGTGCAGACAGCTCTATTTGAGACAAATCCCCCCTGCCAGCTCCTGCATTCTGCAGTACTCGAGAAAGAAAACTCCACACCTTCAAAAGCAAACCCCAGGTTTTCCCAAATTGGCAGGAAATGACTCATTCCACAAATATAGTCTCAGAATATGAGTAGAGGACTTGAGTTCTTATCCAGGTATGGCTGTGGGAGCACTAGAAAATCACTTAATTAGTGTGGGGAAGTGTTTTCAAGATCTCAGACACTTTGCTTGTTCCATATTTGTTTCAAGCCTTTTCAAGTGTGAAGAAATCCTAGTGCTTGCCATCTGTGAGTGAGACCTCTGCTCTGTGCTAATCACTTGCAGCCCATGCAGGCAGGCTGTCCCAGGACAGCAACACCCAGGTTCTGCTGTGCCTGCACCATCCAGCCAAGCAGCAGCAGGCTCGGTTTGATAACCTGCCCTGTCAGTGGAGCTGTACAGGCAATGAGATGGCCAAATATTGACTGACAGGCAGCTGGGGCAGCACTTACCTGGGGGTCAACGGGGAAGTCACAGCTTCAGGGATGTTTGTCAAACTGCCTGAAGAGCAGGTACTTCAGCTAGCATCTCTCTTTAGTATTTGGCCTTAAAAAAAGCTAGCTTGCTTTGGCAATGTGCAAGAATTCTACCCTGTTTCTATTTTACATGGTACAGGGAAAAATGAGTAGAAAATGACAGAAGAGCAAAACAAATCGAAAAATAAGCTCCTGCCCTTGTTTTTGTTCTGTTCCTTTGTGGATCCCTTTGGCTGTGCTGTTTTACAGTGGCTGATACTATCTCATGGGCATAATCATATTGATTACATTAATATTATTCTGGAGGATTAGCAGTGTTGTACTGATGCCTGGGAAAACACAAGCGAAAAAAGCTGTGCTGGACCAGGGGTAACCGAATAGAAAGCTCTCATAAATAAAATCCACAGGTCTGTGTGCTGGTTTGGCTTGTTCTCTGGGGGGGAGCAGGGAGTTGGTGGAAGTGAAGAGGTGCTGCCAGCATCAAAGTCTCTGCAATAGTGCAAGGCAGCTTGGATTCCCTTCCATATCTCCACCTTTGCTCCCCTTCCTGTGTGTCTGCCTTTATCTTAGTGTATATTCATTTCAGTGTATCCCTAGTCCCCACCCTGGTGCTTCTGTTCCACCAGGGAATTCTCTCATCAGCATTGTAAAATGCCTCATTAGGAAGGAAGCAGGCAGAGCAGGCTTTGCTGAGACAGAACCTCGGGGTGTGACATCAGCTTTTCTTTTGCTCTTCCACAGCTCAGATGTGCTGGTTTCATCAATGATATCTAGTGTATTCATCTTTCAGAAGTGGGAGATTTGTATTTTTAATACCCTTTGCCCTGCACATTGAAGTCAATGACCCTAAAGGCTGGCTGTCTTGTTTCCCCAGCACAGAAAGGCTCACAAGACCCATGCTATATAAGTACCTATCACTTCCCTCTCCCCCACTTAGTCTCCCTATTTGTAGATCTGTCAGACACTGAGCTCATGTTTTCAAACACCTCGTTGCATGTAAAGGAATTGTTCAAATTGCCATCTATAGAGGCATTAAAAAAGCTTGATCTGTTTGTCTGGTGGGAGTGGATGTTTCTCCTAGGAGTTTCTGAGCAGAACTTAGTTTGCTTTTCTCCTTCTGTCTTTCCTCTGCGCTGGACCAAAAGAGGTGATTTAATCACATTTCATTTTCTTGATTTTTCTTTTCTTAAAGCTTCACCTCTACAAATCATGTGTTTATCTTTAAAATCAAGAAGAAAAAAAAATCTCTAGCTACCCCCTTGCACTTCCATTAAAAATTCTACAAGCTGTGTAGCCTTAGAGAATAGCCTTTCTAAAGACATGAAAAAGAATTCCTGATTTATTTATTATTTATAGATCTCATTATATTTTAACTCCAGGGGGTGGCAAACACAGGGATAGACTCCTTCAAACAACTTGTGGGCCCTCCAGTGGTGCTCACCGCGTTTCTGCACCAAGGAAAGGAGCAAAGAGCAGTCCAAGCAGCAATGTGAAGCAAGGACAGATGAGCTGGGCAGGTTTTGTACAACGGGAATCTCCATGGTGTAACAGTGTCAGTTTGGGCTGGAGAGCTGGGGATTTTCTCTAAAGGGTTTCAGGGAGATGGGAGCACCAGGAGCATTCTAGGACCATCCTAGGAGGATTCTAGGACCATCCTAGGAGGATCCTAGGACCATCCTAGGAGGATTCTAGGACCATCCTAGGAGGATTCTAGGACCATCCTAGGAGGATCCTAGGACCATCCTAGGAGGATCCTAGGACCATCCTAGGAGGATTGCTGTCCAGCCTAGGGCTAGTGGATGAAGCATTGCAGGGAGCAAAAATTTTTCTCCAGGCATGCAAGGAGAGCACTCTAAACCACTGAAACTTGACAGCTTGTTCCTCCTCATCCTGCTCCTGTTGCACGCTGCCTCTGCTCCATTAAACTCTTTCGGGAAGCAATGTGCAAATGGGTCTCAGATGGCAAATGGGCCCTGGAGAGCAGGAGTTTGTCAGGGTGTAAGAGGCAAAAAAACCCAGCCTCACAAAGTAGAAAGGTTTGTGAGCAGCAGGGGGGTAGGGGAAGTCATTTGGAAATGCATTTGGATTTCTGTTGTTTTTCTCACCCTATGGTCGCTGATGTTTGCTGCTGAAACTCCCTGTGGGTGAGACTGGAGAGGGGATGGACAAAAGGGAGTGAGCAGAGAGAAACCCAGACAGACACTGGGCCCGAGAGCAGTAGATCAGTAGGACTTGCATGCCTGTGAGTGTGATGGGTTCAGAGCAGCAGACAGCAGAGGTGCATGCCTTAGAGCATAGAATCATAGCATAGAACCAAAGCAGTTTCAGCCCTGCCCTTCAGAAACAGTCACCACAAAGAGCTCTCTTGGTGTCCCAAGTTGATGGAGCTCCCATTCCTGGCTCACAGAGCTCTCCAGCCATGAAACCCAGCAGTGGGGACCTGCTGGAGACCTCGAGGTTGCAGACGTAGGGGAAAACACACAAACAAGAAACAGAGCTGAGACCAGTGCTGCTGCTGTACAGGTGCAACGTTCCCTGCTCTGGGACAGAGCTGGGTGTGCAGTACAGTGACCAAGGCTGGCTGCCTTAGGGCTCTCTCCACGTCCAGGAAAACAAGCTGTAGCTTTAAAGCTGCTGGTGGGGGAAGATGTTTAAAACCTCCTGTGGCTTTACTGCCCCCACCTCTGCCCCCCAGCTATGGTGACATGCCTCAGTCTGTTTCCACCTCTCTCTCCTTTTCTTCTGTCCTGCTGAGTGAGCAAGGACAGAGGAACTCATAAATAAAGCCATGGATTTAAGTCAGGGCTGAAATCATGTTTGAAAGGATTTCCTCTCTATTTCATTTTTTGCTCAATGTATTTTTATTAACAAGTCTATTCAGTCAGAACTGTAAGTCGTTGCCTCCTGTGCCTGGAAGGATCTTTTCTCAATGTAATTTGTCAGCTAGATTCCTTCCCGGTCGTGCTCCTGGTTTTTCTCAGCACAGTCTGAATCTGTTTTCATCAAAAGCAGATATTTCCTATTGCTGGGGCACAGGGACGCTTCAATCATCATTTTTGCCCCAGACACACACAGATAGACAGATATACACATGGATACACACATCCCCCTTTCTTTTCTTCTTTTTTTACTTCTTTTCTTCTGGTCTCAGCTTTTAATTGAGTTTGCTGTGATTCCCTGACAAAGTAAGACATGAAATTACAGTCCCATCATGTACTTCACAGAAATTGTTTGCAAGCGTTGCCTACGTGGGCAATTCCCCACCAGTACAGCTGTAGCAGGAGGATGAACTCGTAGTTTTTGTGTTATCACTCAACCAGCAAGGACTGGGGGAGTATGGACCTTCATCTCCTGGTACTCAGAGTCCAAAAAGGAAGGCTGTTAGGTGGAGGGGAGAATAAAGCCATGTCTAGAATAGCTGCCCAAACCCTTGTTATCCTGTACTTAAATCCCCTCGTTCCTAGGGTCCTGTTTAGGCAGCAGCAAGACATATGGTACTGCTGTCATGCTGCTGATAGCAATATAAATATAGACCTGAAGACATGTAGAGGAGACTAGTGCCTTGTTGATTTGATTTCCAACACCCAGTCCTTGAAGCTTCCACAGTTTCCTGGGCTTAGGGGGTTTGTGATGACTGCAGACAGGAGAGCTTTAGGAACTGGCAGTTTTCTGCTGATTGTGATTCTGTATCAAAACTTTGATGAAACTTTTCCAAAATCCTACTCGTTAGCATAATTTGAGTGGATTTATTCTGTGTCTCAGCAATATATCTGATTATTTATGGGAGCTAACAGCCGATTACAATTAACTTTGATGAATGTAAAGGTTTCTGGAAGAATGAGAAAAAGACCCCCTCCCTTTGCTATAATTCATAATGCAGGTTAGTTTAGTTTGTGGGTACAAATAAATAGAACTAGGTCATAAAACATCCTGACTTGAGGCAATGGGAGAATCTTTGCATTACCCCATCAAGTGGTGTAAACCTGAGTAACTTCCACAGAATTCAAACTGCACAGAATTGATGCAATATGATGATCTGTCCTTTATCTTTAATCTGTTCTTTTCTGCTGACTCGAGCTTTACTAGATGTTGAGGCGGGGTGAGGGGGTGCTAATTTATGTAGATTTATGTGCACTGACAATATTTATGTAGGTGCTAATGCGTGCACACCAAAAGGATGGGGAAAAAAAATCATACCATAGTCAGAGAGGTCCATAGTGAGCAGAGACTCTGGTCTCTGGGGAGGCTTTGCCTTGGGAAACAGCTCTCTATCTAAATCATCTTAACCTCAAAAGTGAGAAATACTGTGCCTGAACACAGTGCAGCCTTGGAACACAATAATACCCAGAGAAGTTTGCTGTTGAAATTCTGCAAGCTCAGTAAAGCACATCCCCAGACCCAGAGTGCCACTCCAGCTCCTCCAATGGGACGTGGTTGTGCTTGTCCAACCAGCAAGAAACACAGAATCACAGAATGTGAGGGATTGGAAGGGACCCCAAAAGATCATCCAGTCCAGTCCCCCTGCCAGAGCAGGAACACCTAGGTCAGGTCACACAGGAACACATCCAGGTGGGTTTGAATGTCTCCAGAGAAGGAGACTCCACACCCTCTCTGGGCAGCCTGTGCCAGTGCTCTGTCACCCTCACTGGGAAGAAGTTCTTCCTCACATTTATGTGGAACCTCCTATGTTCCAGCTTGCACCCATTGCCCCTTGTCCTATCCTTGGATGTCACTGAGAAGAGCCTGGCTCCATCCTCATGACACAAGAAGCCTGCACAGGCTTTCAGATTCAGCAGCCTTATTCGACCCCATCCCCACCCCACCTCCATCTGCCTTCTGAGCCAGGACTTCTTTACCTGTAGAGAGAACCTGGCCAGTTCTGCTGGGGTAGCCACCTGCTGCGAGGTCTGCCACAAATCTGGAGCTGGCTTGCAAGGGTGAGGGCAGCAGCTGCACTGCTGAGGTCCAGTGCTGGCACCAGGTAGCAGTATGGCTCAAGTTTGATGGCAAGTTTGAAACTCACCCTGTATCCTGAGCAGCTCCATAGTCATTCTGCCTTGTGACAAACAAGTTATCACGTCTTGTTTGGCACGGAGAGGGCTGCACACTGTTGTCTTGTTTCTGCTACTGACCTGAGGATAAAGATCTCACATGGAACATTTTATCAGCTGTAGTAAATGTTCTTTCTTTATTAATTCTATTTGAGATCAATAATTAATGCTGCTGCCTCCTTTACAATTCCCCTCGGTGTGGGAGGAACGTGGAGGCAGGCTAGTATTTCATAGCTGTGCTGTCAGAAGAGTTTTGTGTTCCTTGAAGACCCCTGTAGTCCCAAGGTATATAAGAGTTCTTATGCTATGAAACTCCTTTCCTTGTTTAGAGTCAGGATGATCCCAATTGAAGTAGACTGGCAAGGTATATAATTGGGATAGAATTCCCATGACATAGAAAATGCAGGAAATATATTGAGCAAGGGTCTCCCCATCCCTCCCTGGTCAGGAACAGTGTAATAGAGAGACTTTTGGGGCAGAAAGTCAGCTTTAAGTTGGTAGCACGAGCAGTAACGGAGATAATTTCCCTGACCACATCTCCCCACTGCTCAGCAATTTCTGACCAAGCCTTCACAGTGTTTTTGGAGAGAACACCAAATCAGAGGTTTGGTACTGTGCAGCCTAAAACTCACACACCATTGGTGATTACAAGGTTGTCAGCCCCCTGTGACATCCTGCTGCTAGCAAAACAGGCCAGGTTTGTTGCTAACTCAAGGGTGGAAATGCTTTGTGGTCTCTTGTCTGCTCCTTGAGCCAATGCACATCCCTGGAGCATCTCTTACTTAAAAATCAAAGTGATTTGGATTCTGCATTTTAGAAAACAAATAGGTCAAGACTGGGGAGGCAGAATTTCTTTAGCTTCTAGCTGCTTTCTTCAGCCACTAGCTTCCCTCAGGTCAGGCCATGGCACATCAGGGTTCCTTCTTTTCTGCTGCTTTTCTGACTAATGCATTGACCAATGGGAGAGAAATCTGAAGCTTGCAGGTTTATTTCTGTACCAGACAAAATGCCAGGATGGGTTCTTTGTGCCAGCAGCACAGCCCTATCTCAGCCACACTGGTGGCTATTGACCCTGCTGTGGGTGAAAAGAGACTTTCAGACAAGTTGGCAGGGTATCAGATAAAGGATCAGTTGATACCACACGTCTCAATCGCCCCTTTCATGCAAGAATGGCGAATGGATTTCGCACACACTGTTCAAGCAAGCTTGCCTCTATCCCTCAGATGTAGACATTATCATCCTTTCACATGGCAGGGAAACAGAGGCAATGAGTTAGGATAAAATTTTCCCAATTCTCATCTTTTCAGACCATTTCCATGCTGGCTTCTCACAGCTTCTTCCCTTCCCCTTCCCTGTGCCTTTAATCAAAACCAAGTCCTCTCACTTTAATGTTTTTACTTTTGGATCTGAGAAGGGCTGACAGTGATAAGCCTGACCCTGGTACTGGGAGAGATATTCAGGTGCCAGGAAGCTAGATGAAGCTGCTTAACTTCATGGAGAGGAGAGCTCAGGTTTATTCTAAGGGCTTGTTCAGGCATTTTCCTCTCATTTTTTATGCTTTGGGGGAAAGCCTCCAACGCTCTTTGCTGAGCGTTGGCATCAGTTGGTGTGGTCCTTGCAACTCCACCTGCTGCTAGGCTAGGAGCTCGTTGATTTATGACCACATCCCTGCTAACATGCTCGAAGCTATAATGATTGGCCAACACCCAACTCGCAAATCCAGCTGAGAAGCTGTCCTGCCAAATGCCTTGCATCGATTACTGAACTGGTGTCTCTGTGGCTGCATCTCAAAAACTGCTCCTCCCAAGCATGTCTTGGCTTCTCTGCGAGCCCATCATTTATCTCAGCTGTGAAGCAACAGCTGCATTTGCTCCAGTTTTGCTTCAAGGCTGTTTGGTTCGTGTTGCACAAACATAGGAGACGGCTCATGTATGAACTGATCCTCTTCCCCGTGGCTTTGTCCCACACGTGGACACAGCAGCTCACTGTTCTCAGTGCATGGATAATCTACGTACCTGCACAGCCTGCTGGAAACTCCTCCTGCCTTGGTTACCTTTGTCATTGCTGTTTCCGCTTTCATCTACACATTTTGCCAAAGGTATTTTTAATCGTGGTGCCCAGTAACTTCTCTTTGGATTGCGTTGTAGTTGCCTAGTTCCTGGCTCATGTGGAAGACCTTCAGACAGATGTATGAGTTCAATGAGGTGGGTCAGTCTGTGCCCCACATTTGAGCCCTGCACAGGGGCTCCATAGTATCAGTTGCATTAGTATTGCCTTGGCCATCCTCAGCCTTTGCAAATAAGCATCTTCTTGCTTGAGTATTCAGTTCTCTTTGGTTTTGCCTCATCCTCCACTAAAGGCGTAAATGGGATTATCCTGTAGCCCCCAGATAGCCACAGACCCAAAACATGAAAACAATGGAGGTATCTGCCAGCATAAGTGAATACAGGATTCAGAGTCTAATTAGATGGGGACACTGGGAGCAAATATGTAAATACCAAGACAACTACTGTAAAAAGTGGTTTTAGATATTTGTACTGCAGGATTTCTTGATTTGCTGCTGGGACTGTGAGGTTTATCTCTGTGGTCTCTTAGGAAAGAAAAAAAGTTACGTGCAAAGCAAACCAGTGGTTGTCTGGTTTTGTTTTTCAAATATGCTGGAAAGGGGGGGAGGGCAGGTAAGCACCACTCAGTTAAAAGGAATATGAGTGAAAGAAATAAAAATTAGAAAGGTCTCAAAGGTGATCAGCAGTCTGATCTCCCTAACACCATGCACCTGGCCATAAATATGGTGTGACTAATTAATGTCTGAAAGACATACAATATGAACAGATCAGCAAGGGTGCTACCCACTCCCCTGCTACAGAAACCAAACAAGGAGAGACATTTTTTGCTTCATTTTTTGAACTAGAAATGCCTGGCAAGAGCAGTTTAACGAGTGCTGCTTAAAGAAATGGGGTGAGGAATAACAGACAAGGGAGGTACGTGTCCATTCTGGGCCCTAGTACTGCATGTCCAGGTACACAGACATCCTCAGAATGCCACAGAAATGCACAGCACTTTCTGGTGGACACAAGGCACCTGGAAAGACTTGCAGGCTACACCCACGTAGGTACTTAGGCACTTTTTGAACAGTGGCCCCTTAGTGCTGTGCTCAGGGTGACAAAGAGCAACCTGCTTTGCCCTGAGCTGAGGCCAAACAGCCTCTTTGAATTGCTGCAGGAGGCTGCCAAGAGGTGTGACAGCCTCAGCCCAGCTGGGGATCTGGCCATCCCATCGAGTTCACATGGGACTTGAGGCTTTGAATGTGCTGAAACAACAGCCCCAGGCAGGACCTTTTGCTCTATGGCAGGTAACAGAGTTTGTAACATACTGATGGGCAGAAATAAAAGAAACTGGTCTTACTGGTCATGCAATTGCCATTTAAGATCACCCAAACAACCTGTGAAAAAGAAGTTGCCTAGAGGAGAGTCTGGCCTTTGAGTAAAAGCTGAAGGAAATTACTGTGGTACCTCAGGGGAGACTGTAAAGAGCTGATTTAAGACAGGTCAGAATAGTTCTTACTACAAATTACCCTGTGTAATTTCTTGTCTGCAAAGTGCCAGCCTATCCCAAATCCCTACATCTCCAAGAACCTTTCCTCCCATGATCTCTTTTCATCCTCCTTTCCTGAACTCTTAACCCATCTGCTTTAAATAGAAACCATCTTTCCCATCTGCTATGAAATACAGACTTACAGTTATCCTTAAAGAGGAAATAGCCATTTGCACAAAAGTGACTTTCTACATTGCTGGAGCTCCAGCTCGCTCTCTGCAGCTCACCAGGGACCTGCTTCCAGACAGGAGAATCCTCAGCAGCTGAACTGCATCCCACAAGCAAAATTACAAACGCTCTGAAAGGAAATGAAAAAGACAATAACATCTTTTGAGCTGGAAACGTGATTGATTTGCCCCATGACCATGTTTTCTCTGTGGCATAATTCTTATCAATTAATATTCATGAAATTAAAAAGGAGATTACATCCAGAAGCCACAAACTAGCTGTAATCATATTGACCAGTGTTATTTTCTTGCTGAGCTTAGTCTGATCAACTTTAACTGCAAATAGTACTGGCAATCCCTTACACTACTAAATGCAGAAGCTCCACTTTTGTTGCCAGTTTGGTGCAGGAAGGATGGGAGGCAGCTGTCTATTGTGGGGTTCTGTGTTCTTCACAAAGTCTCTCAAAATCTGGTCATTGCTTCTCTCATCTAACCTCCCATCACTGCTCTCCAACTACTCAGAGCTCTCTGATGGCTGTTCAGAGGAGGTTATTGTTTGTCATTCTGCTAGGGGGAACCCATCTCCCACTGAGACCTCTGTAATGTGCTACAATAACGTAGGAGTGTTTCTGGAATTCTTTGATTTGAAACCACAAAGGTTCTGGTATTATCATACCAGACATTATCATTATCTCTGGAGAATGAAGGATGTTCCTTTTAAGAGCACAGGTGTCATTAGGAAACACTTGGAAGTAGCTCACTGGCATTTGGAGCTCAAGCAGAGTTCATAACCTGTCCTGGATTAGTAGCCAGTAGGAGGGCAGCTTGCCACAGCTTGGTACGACCTTCTCCTGGTCACCTTGAGGTCTCTGTGCTCTGAGGGACAGAACACTTGAGCTCTGCTTCCTAGGAAAATCCCTAGATGACTACTAGCCTAGTTTCTAGTGAGCACAGTATGAATGGAGCCAGCCCCCACAAAGCCTTGCTTACTGGTTCAAAGTGAGGTCTGGCTGTGGGGCAGAGCCAACCCAAACCATTTCCAGCCCTGACCAGTGCAGCTGGTGCTGCAGGCTGAAATGGAGGCGTGGAGTCAGTCAGGCTCACTGACATCTCATTCCTCACACAGACGGAGGAGGAAACCCACAGATCCTCTTGTGTGGCACTGCCTTCGTGGCTTCCACTTTCAACCACGTAAAAATTACGCCAGCCTTTTGAGTATACGCTTCTTATTTTCCTTTCACCTCTGCCCTGTTGCTGCAATGTGTGGAGGTTTTGCTCTGGTGTTGAAGATTGCTTCCTGTGGTTTGGGTGAACCACAGGCTCAGTGCTGTACTGGGCAACTCACTCTGGTGGTGACTGGTTGGCAGCAGAGCCAGAAGAGCCTGAGTTTTCTGTGGTGTTAACCACAGAGCCATGCCCTCTCTATTTATAAGACCTTGCCATCACTGCTGCTTCAAAAGCTGATCTCTTGACCTTCAGCAGCTAGGACTCCAGGTCCTTGAAGACCTGGCTCTCTTCTGCCCATTGCTCTTAGGAGAAGTGGGTGGCTGGGTTTCACCTCTGAGGTCTGTCTGGTGATGCCAGAGGGCTGGAGTGACAGGGACATGGCTTCTCCTCCTTACCACTGCTGCAGCAGCACGGGGAGAAGCAGTGGGTGGAGTGGGAGCCTTGAAGACATTTTGCCATGAGTGGTGTCATTTGGTCTCTGCTTGGTGTTTTGATTTTGCCCAGCTGTGTCTGTGTGCTTGCAGATTAATCCTGTTAGCTGGCAGGAGCAGGGCTGCCTGCTGCTTATCAAGAGTGCTTGTGTGATTTCTACTTGATATGCAGTTGTCTTGGAGAGGAACTCCACAGCATCGCTCCTCGCCGTGGCTGGGCTCTTCTCACCGTACCTCGCTGGGAGTCGGAAGGGAGAGCTGCTGTCTTCCTTGAGACTGTCTGAAATGGGAGGGGAAAGGGCCAGTGCCTTGGTGACCCAGAGGGCACCAATGTGTGGCCATCACATTTTGGCAGCGTAGGAACTGGACGATTTGTGTGCCCTGGTTTGTGCTGCTGCCTGGCTGGCGTTGTGACTGCTCTGCACCGTGTTTTAGTCTGAAAAAGAGAAATTCTTCCTCACTGCAAGGGACAGGGGTGTCTTAGGAAGTGAAGAGTCTGGACTCTACCCCTCCCTTCACCAGGGAAAGTATGGACTACTTATTGAAATTAATTACTCCTTTAACAAATTACCCCTCATTAGCCAAGACTATGTGCATGCTCTTAGCCTGTCTTATCTATGAAATGAAAAGATATTACCCTTAAAAAAACCCTCCCAGTGATTAGCATAACTCAGCTGACTGGCCATAACTCTACCAGCATGTGATAAAAGCGATGCCCTATGTTCCTAACATCCATGCTAATAAAACATAATGCCACAGCACGCAGCTTTGAACGCCTACGTGCCTGCTTCGGTACGGAATAGCTTGGTGAGTCTCACTGCAGACTGAGGAGGTTGATCCTGTGCTAATAGAGGTGGGTGCCCAGAGTTGCTGTCCTTGGTTGGAGAGACGAGCTCTGCATTTTTAGTTGTACCCAAAGAGATTTGTGACCTTTTTCATCTATTTCATTAGTCTGAAGTCAGGCCTCTGTCCTGGGCCTCTTTAAAATTCTGCGTATTTCAGGGGAACTCGCTGCGTTAGATGTGATGGAAGTGGAGCATCTAGAGATGTTCAAATGGGGATTAATCATTTCTCTGGGTAATGAAAACACAAATTTATTATGTTAGTTATGAAGGGCAAAAGTCCCTTTTGCCTACTGAACATGAGAGTATGCTGGGATGAGGTTTTTCTTCTTGATTATTTCCCTATATTTCCTGTGCAGCTGTTCTTTTAGCAGAAGCTGATGGATTTGGGAATGTTCAGTCACTACATCTCCCTGAAATTATTTTTCTTAAAAGTCTATCGAACAATAAATGCTTCAGCTGGGAAAATTTTTCTTCTCTCATACTAATTTTTTTCAGAGAACACATTATTCTGTTTGGGTTTCTCTACTACTTGGATTGTATTATTTCATCTTTCCATCATCCTCCTAAGAATTGCACACAAAATGCTAACCTTATTAATCATATTCTGTGTATCAATGATGGCACTGCTTTCCCATGCTGAGTTGATACATCAATTCAAGAAGCATGTTGCAGGTGCCCAGCTTGTGTCCATCCTTGCTAACTCCATCATTTTGATCAAGAGGTGACCTTTCAGCCTGTATGATTCTTGTCCAAATAAACATGCTACACTGGAGCAAAAAGGGTGGAGAAAATCCCTACACCCATCATGTCCTCCACCTTCATTGGCAAGGCCAAGGTTCCCAGCCATGGCTGCAGCCCCTTCAGATGGAAGGTGGAGCTGTGCTGTAACCCTGTGTTCCCTGCACTAATAACACCTTCAGTCTGCCAAGTGGTTTTCAGATGTGCCAAGATGTCTGCACAACAGTTGTTCTCAGAGGAGCACTTCTATGAGACGAGACTGTAGAGCTCTGCTGCCACACACTCCTGAGCTAAGGCACAAGTGGATTCAAAATGGGATTAGATATATTTGAGGAAAATAATCCTCTACTGCTTGGAGATTAGACCTCATGTTCCTGCCTTTCCTCAAACTTCTTTTTTGACCTTAAGCAAATCTCACCACCTCTGGGCTTCTCTTCCCTGTGGTTGTAAAATGGGAATTCACATTTGCCATAAGTGTTGGGCAAATAGATGTGCCAGGGATCCTGATGCTGATGTTCAGCTGCTATACTAATAGGGAGCCACATCAGATATGTAGTTAATAGGAATTAAAAGTACTAAAAGTTGTATTAATTAAGGACATAAGCTAAGTACTAACTGATGGGGTCAGGAGCAAAGAGATCTCCCTAAACACAGTTTATCCCACATCTGTCTACTGGCATTTTCCATCAAAGCATCTGGTACTGTCAGGTGGGTTACTGAACCAGCTGGACTTGTGTTACAGTTCACTCTAATGGTGTCTTTGTTCTTGCATCTCCTGACTGATTTCCCCCTAAAAGTTTCCTTTTTCCATTTGCTGTGTGCCAGTGGGGGTTGATTATTACAGAGGAGAATCTGTACCCTATGCAAGTGGAAACCTGATAGATACAACAGGTGTGATTGGGACTGAGACTTTATGTTTTTCCCCTCTAATAAAATTGGAAATTGTAAATGGATATTGCTGGCTGGTGTTCAGACTTTGGTGACTTAGGCAAAGTGGAGTACAGTGAATGAGAAGGGAAGAACTACTATAGAATAGTATAGTATATATACTATATATACTATATATATAGTATATTCTATAGTATAGTATAGAATATTCATAGAATCAGAGAATCTTCATTTTGGAAGCACGTGGCAGTACAGAAAGGTCTAGGTCACAAATCTGTATCACTGCCCTGTGTCTGTCTGCATGAAATGTGTGTCATGGGTCCTTCTTGCCTCTTCTCCTCTCCACCACGTCAACCCTGCATGCCCAGCCATGTGTGTTTGCTAGCCCAGCCTCGTAGCCACTCCTGTTGCCATCAGATGCCTGGGAAGTGAGCTGGTTTGGGGGGTGTTTCTGTGGACACTGATCAGTTCCCACCACTTGCAGAACCAAACACAGCACCTGCTGCTGAACACTTTCCTTGCTCATCATTGCTGCCGAGATCTGGCGATGGGTTGGGCCAAGGAGCTGGATGCCCTCAGTGACCATCCTTGGCTCCAGTAGAGCCAAAATTTAACTGACCAAAGCAAAACAGAGGAGAGGAGAAATCAGCATGCTGCTGGTCTGTGTGGAGATGGAACAGAGGCAGGTCTGGTAAAGCAGAGTCAGTCTGAAAGACCTGGGGCACCACTGTCCCACCCACCACCTCTGCACAGGTCCTGATGTGCCTTTGGCACTCTCAGCACCAGCCAGCTGGGTATCTTGCCAGGAAGGGCTGACTGGTGTATTTTAATTAGAGCCAGAGTAAATTACATGGGACTCCGAGAACCGACTTTTCCACAGCGGCTTGGGGAAAACGGAAAGACTAGCATTTTCAATTTAAGGTTTAGTTAGATAATGCCTG
The DNA here is from genome assembly GCA_028020825.1 of Podargus strigoides. NCBI lineage: Eukaryota > Metazoa > Chordata > Aves > Caprimulgiformes > Podargidae > Podargus > Podargus strigoides. The sequence goes on from CM051646.1 coordinate 2,415,813, forward strand.
TTGGTGCCAGTAGATTACAGAGTGGATATTAAATCCTCCAGGATTTGCAGTGGGAACGTACTCGCAGAATCCATAAGTAGGCAGGAGAGAATGGCTGTGGAACTGTCGTCCCCTGGAGGTCCTGAGAAGGAAGAGAAAATGTGAAGTAAATCTTTTCTTTGAAGGAGGCTCCACGTAAAGAGCACACATATGCAGGCTGTGGCCTTTAAAGGTTTCCCTGTTAAGAAGCTTTCTTGCTTCTGACAGCAGCCAAATGGCATGTGAAAAGGCAATGGGGTCTGTCAAAGTGCTGGAGCAGGGAACGCAAGGCTGGACTCCTGATGCTCATGCTCTCTTGGACCCCACAAAACCACCTCTATAAAACCAAGGCAGCTGTCCTGTGGCACCTGGTTTACCCAGAAGCAGTTCACAAACACTGCTGGGCTGTTGAATACAATCAGTGTGAGCTGCTGCAGGGGTTGATGAGCAGATCCCAGCAGCACCAAAGCAGAGTCTCTCTTCCTGGTGGCTCAGGATCTGGGGACACCTGGGACTTACAGCCCATCAAAGTCAGACTCACCACGGTCAGGGTGCCAGCCACAGGAAGATTGTCCAACACTGCAGTGCATTAATACTCTCATAAAGCATCTGGTCTTAGCCCTTAGCTGAGTCAACAAACACTCTAAGGTGGAGTTTGACACAATTTGCTTTGAGTCTTCCCTGAAACGTATCTGAGAGCACTGGGTTCAGCATCACCAGTGCCAGGGAAGCTGCTCCCTGTGGTCTGTGCCTCTGTCTCCTGCTGAGGGGAATGCAAGGTCATGCTTCCCTGCCTTCCCAGGGAGAAAGTGTGCAAAACACTGCAGATCCTGTAAGAACAAGCAATATAAAGCACAAAAAGCTCACCCCTCATTACTCTAACATGCAGGCAGCTTTGCCTGGCAGTGCATGGCAACTATTCCAGCACTAGACATATGATTGACAAAAAATGTGTAAGACTACCAGTTTAAGTGCACTAAAATGTGCAAATTAATCACCACAGCTCTCCGTGCATGTTTTATCTGCCTCAAATGCTTTTTTCCCAGGTTAAGGGAAATATTAACTTGTAAGGCATTTTCTTAAAAGGCTTTTTTTAAAAGAATTACGTCAACAGTTCTTGCCATGAAGTTAATTAGAGAGTTGTTTAAACAAGTTTTCCAAGTTAGAGGAAAGAGCTGGGGTCTGGAACTGGTGTCACTGTGGCCCTTGGCTCCAGCGTGCTCTGGAGGAGATGCTCTGTTGTGCTGCATCAGTTCAAGGTCTGCAGCCTGAAGAGCTAAAAGTCAAAAGCTCAGATTCTTGGCAGTGAAAACTCAGAAGCCAGCACAGTCTTTGATTTGAACATCCCACTAGTTTTATTAAGAACGCGTCCCTGTGTTTTATACTTGCTAATTAGCAAATTCAAACAATTTATTTCTGCGTTATCTTTGTGCAAGAGAGTGGCAAATTTATGTCGTTTAAATATTGCGAAAAATTTAAAGGTTCACAAGCAATTACATTTTGTTATTCTTGTTTATGCCCCTGAAGAATTGTTCATTTTAAAACTTTATAGTTAATATGTACAAAGATAAACCAGTGGCCTGTCTTGCTCTGGTGACAGAAGTCAAGTGATTGAGTGTGCTGAATGAATTATTGAAGAAGATGAGGTTTTGGAGCTCCTTGCTTTGATTCTTAGCTGGCTGCTGCAGCCAATTCACATCCAAGAAGAGGGACTGTCCCCATGTGGCTTGTGTTTCCCTTGGACTAGCACTGATCATTCACCTTTCTCGTTCAGAAGCCCAGAATTACATATATGCTGGCTAAATTCGGCATAAATTTGCTTTTATTTGTGTGACAGTAGGTTTTGCTCTTCTCTAAACAGGCGTTAAATTGTTCACACACTGTGCACGGTGGGGTCATGAGGGAGGGAAAGCTCGATGCTTTCCTGAGCATCTGGTCCAAGAGCAGCCTAGGTGGGGTGTGGAGGAATGGTTTGGGGGTTACAGAGCCTCTAATATTTTCTCTGCTTCTGCTTATTGTCTGTTGCAGTCTTTGGTGGTCACAAGGCTGCTGTGCTGGTCAGTTGAAGGGAACTGCTGAAGCATGGCAGTGTGCTGACACCTGCAGGCTGCTGGGCCAGGCAGGCACCCACGGTGCTGGACCCACTTGTGGGTCTAGAGAGGTCTAGACCCACACCCAGGCTGGGTCTAGGGAGCTGTGCAGGAGCATGGGGGAGAGGCTGGGGCTCCTCTGGCAGGCAGGGGGGGTTCATGGATAAAGTGTGTGCTGAGACACAGCCTCCTCTGGGGTGGAAGAGGGAGAAGACCGCTCGTGATGGCATCCAAAGAGGAGTTGTGGCTGCTTGCTTCCCTCCAAGTCAGCCTGACTGTGACCTCTGTCACTGAGCTTTGCTCTGACAGCTCAGCTTCAGGTGTCCAAGCGTCCTCTGCAGCCACTGGCTGGATTGGAGAGACCCATCGCCCCCATCCCTACGCTCAGGGATCTCCTTGGGATGCAAAGCTGATGCCTGACCCCATATCCACCCCCTTCACTCAGCCTAAGGGACACACAGCCCTGTCTCCTTCAGCAGGGCTGGCTGCCCTCGCTCTGCAAGCTGGGGGTGCAGCAGCACTGAGCTCACACCACACCTCCAGGCTGCAGAGTTCATCACAGCCTGTCTGGGGCTGCTTTCCCTAGATCCCTGCAGCTGCAAGGTTCATTACTCCATCCCCACGTTACTGGTGCAGCCAGTCCCACTCACTGCCTCTCACTGCTCAGGTGATGAGCTCCAGTATTTTATTTTTTTTCTAGTGTCACAGAGTCCAGAGTGCAGTTGTAACTTGCTCTTCTCATGCTTAAGTGGTGGAACTGAGATGTTTGCAGCAATTTCAGGACAGGAAGAAGATTTCTCTTTGATTGCTTTTTAATCACAGTAATAACAGTAATGGAGGCACTGAGTGGAATTGATGGGAAAGAGCTGAGCTCTGTTCTCTGGTAACTCCCATGTGGGGTAAACAAGGAGGATTTACTGACTTCTCAAGTGAATTTTAATATCCTTGCTCTTCAGGAATGACTGTTGACAATGTCTGGGGGAAAATAGCTGGTATACAGTACCAGGCATCCTCTGGAAAGCTCCCTGACGTGTATCTAGGGTAAATGAACAAACCTTGCTTGCCTCTCTTCGTATCCCCACAGATTCACAGGTACAAGTGGTATTTTAAGCAGCTGTCAGGGCTACCTCTGCGTATGTCTGGCCTTGAGTCCACATCTTTAGCATCCCACAAGGGATTTATTCTCTCCCTCAGAGACAAGAGAAGCCAAGATATAGGCAAGCCATGTGAGCCATGCAGAGCTGGAGGCTTACATCTCCAGAAGGGTTCAAGTGGGTAGAGGGTCCTGGCAGTGCCCAGAGCCAGCTTCTCGAGGAGATGTGTCCAGGCTGGGGCAAAACAGTGCAGGTCCCCTCGCAGCCTGGTCAATCCCAGGCTGATTTTGGTCTGTGCACATGTGGGGAAGTGCTTTCCTCCAGTGAAACTGGTGAGGTTTAACTCTGGCAGAGGAAAGGCACCAAAATCATGAACAGCCCCAGGCTGGGGGGTTTCTAGAAATGCCCTGGCAGGGAAGGACTTGCATGGCACTGGTGGCTGGGCACTGACCTTGCTGGGCATATCTGCAGGGTGCTCTCAAGGTATTACACTAGAAGTGCATCCATCAGTGTGGCTTTGACCTTCGAGGATGTGGGAGTTTTCTCTGAGCTGGCATGACCCTGACTCAAAACATCAAGCAAGCAGTGAACAGAAAGCTTTTAGGAGCTGGGAAAATGGGTTCTCCAAACCCTTTGCTCGTATAAAGAATATTTTGAAGTGATTTAACCTCACTGAGACCCTTAGAAGCACACCAACACCAAAGACAGAGACCTCGTGCCCAGGGTTTGTGGTCAGACATGGAGCTTTCTCCTTTATTTCTGCAGTATGGGTTGCACACGTGAAGGGCCTCGTTTACATCAGCGCAGTCGTGTCCTGTCTGAGGAGGTGGAATTCCGCTTGCTTTGCTGATCGAGACAAACACGATAAAAAACAGTTCATGCACAACACACCTCGAAGCCACGCTGCTGGTTCCCCAGGACCACCAGGTACAGCGGGGCTGGGGCTGTGTCCTGGCAGGGCAAAGGGAGACCAGTGGGGATGAAAGGGGAAGGAAAGGGGGAGCAGCCCCACTCCTGTCACTGGAGTGTCCTGGGGTGAAAAGTCGTGTGTGCAAGGTCTGGGTGAGGCCCTTGAAGCGAGGAGAGAAGGGGAGCAATGTGGCCGTGGAGGCTGCAGAGGTGGGGTGGGGTAGGGGCAGTGGGAGGAAGGGGACACTCGTTTCCGCGGGCCAGTGGTGTGTGCTGGGTGAGGGGCAGTGCAGAGCCATGGCAGCTGGCCTTCTTTAGGGCATGAAAGAAGCTTGGGGGTTTAATATCTGAGTTTTGGAGGAGGAGGGATCATGCCCACGTTTTGGAGAATAGAACGGAGGTGATGGAAGGTTCTACTGGAACATAAGGGACCCAAGTGATTACTGACACCTGCTCAGGGGCCAAACAAACAGTGAGATTTGAGGGGGGCTTTATCCTTTCATACACATACTCAAAGCCCTCAGCGTATTTCCTAGCAACTCCATCCCAGTTTCCTTTTCTTCACGTTCTTCTCTACCACGCTATCCCCTTCCCCTCTAGTCATTAAGGGAAAGAAATAATTATAGGTGCCATTTCGGGTATTCTGGAGCAACCAACTTTCAGCCTCCAAAGTTTTGTCTGAAGTGTCAGATTAACAAGCAGCAAGTATCTTTGCACGGGGATTAGCAAAAAAGTAATTTTCAGGGAGCGATAGGTGTGACCTCTCAGCAAGGTGCTGCAAGCATTTGGGGTTAGGAAAGGTGGGGCAGAGCCATTCCAAAAACCACTTGAACAGAGCAAATCATGTTAAGTATCTGTCAGGTCTAGGTTCTCTGTTCTGCAGCTGCTTATCACTGTTTGAGAGCTCTGATCCTGCAGTTGGCCATCTGCTCCCATTGACTAGCCCAGGAAGTTTTTTGCATAGCAGGGACCCAACCTCTCATCATTATCCAAGGGGAAGGAAAATAATCTCAGTGAGATCATGGAAAGGTTAACCAGCCCTGGCTGGTTTGCAGGCTGGGTGCTGATGTGATTCATCTATCCAGGGGACAAATAAAAAGTATTATCCCAAGCAAAAAGCTATGGTACTGGTTCCCGTAGCAGAAAAAAATACCTGAACCACTATATATGAATCAATTTTGGTTTAGGGGAATTAAACAACAACAAAACTAAAAAGCACTCAACCCCTATGGCATCTAATCAATCTTATTTCAGTAGGGTGGATTTTCTTTTTATTTCTTAATTTGAAAAAGTGGCTGGAGGGGTGCTTTAATGGGATAGAAAGCCTCTCTGCCCTCCACCAGTAGCTGGCCTAGGGCTGTAGCAGCTCCAAATAAGTCCTGTTGGTTGACTTTTTGGAAGCCAGCAGGAGCAGGACTGAGCTGACAAAGGGCCCTAAGGAAGTGTGCTGCCACTGGCATGGGCTGAGGGGAGTCTGCAGGGATCTTGGGGAGGTGACAGCGCTGGTCCTGACCCTAGTAAGAGCTGTGTGTCCCCATCCGAGGCAGGTGACAGGGTAGAGAGGCATGGGAAGAGCTTCAGCCTGTCATTGCTCCCAGTGGCCTCTCTATTCCAGGAGGACCTTTGGGCCCCTCCAGCTTGGGACCTTCACCAGGACTTAACAGCTATGGTCATACAAACACACTCAGGACAAGGGGTATAGCAGAGTGTGGGGGAGTGCAACCCAAGCATGCATGCTTCCCAGGAGAAGCAGAGCAGCTCGCTCTGCAGAGGCAAAGGGAAGGGCATTGACAGAGAAGGAATAAGGAGGTGACAGCAGAGGATGGGGTTACGTTGTTAAGGCCTGCAGAGCTTTCAAGGTGATTAGGTGGTTTGGAAAAAGTCCTCGTTTCCTCTAGTATAGGCTGTTCCCTTCTGCACCTTCCCTCTCCCTGGCAGAGATTAGAGCAGTAAGGTTAATATAGTAGCAGGTACATCCATGAAAATCCGCAGCTGAGTCTTCACTCCAAGTGCTGCCAGCTCTTCCCTAAATCTTCAGGAATCAAGGTGCCTCGTTGGACGTGGCTCCATTGCCTTTGTTGACGTAAAAGGGGCGGTAATGGGACTGCAATGGAGAATTTGGGGCATGTGAGTTTGATCTACATTCTTTTTCTGACCACCTATGCTTCACCCTCCTAGGTATCCCAACCATACATATCTTAACATACTCCTGTCTCAACAGTTTCAGTCTTTCCTCTTGCAGAGCAACAGCGCCTCATTTCACTGCGGGAGGTGCTGGAGTGATGGAGTGAAAATGGTGTTGCTTTTTGATTTCCACACATGCTTTGCATGGAGATCATTCCTGAGCCAAATGAGCCTGTGCATCATATAAAATCTCAGACTGTGACTCATGGTTTGATGAGAGGTTTCTGGGAGAAGAGGAATGTCACTTTTATTTTTATTCTTCTGCTAGAGTCTTTTAATTGCTCACTAACCTGAGAACTCATGGGGGTTTTCACACTTAAAGCCAGGCAGAGTTATGTGAGTGATCAACTAAGCTGCATTGTATTTATCTGTGCTCTCTGGCTGGCAAGCCAAAACTCTGGTGCATGGAAATTCTCACACAATGGTGTATTGTTTATTTGCTTCTCCACATAGTGCAGGGCCCAGTACTAAATGTTTGTTTGTAAACAGAAGCATCAGTGGAGAGACAGGGGCAGAGCCTAAAGGAATGGCCATTTTCCTGTTTACTGCAGTCCCTAATTGTATCTCCTCTCATCAGGACTTACTCCTTGGAATTTCACTCTTCTCTGCACCATTCCACATAAGGAACATGTGGCAAAGTTGTGCTGTGCAGCCTGGTGTTGGTTTGGGATGACTGCAGAACATAAAAGCCAATTTATGGACCGTGATAGCTGGTTGCACTGTTCAAGGCAAAATAGCCTGGAACCAATGAAGCAGTGCCCAAGGCAATCAGGAACAACTGTGGTTTTGTAATGTCTGATCTGTCTCAGGTTTGATCCAGTGCCCAGATCTCACTTGCAGAAGGTGGGAGAGACCTCACAGGAACATGCTGGTGCATTTCTGTGCAGTGCACTAGTTAATACCAGGCACAGGAGGAGGCTGGAAGGTTTGGGCAGAGCAAACCCAGCCCATCTTACTGCTCAGTGCTGACTCCCAATACCTCCTGCTCAGTGTTCCCTTTTGTTGAAATTATTTTCACTTTATGGCTTTAATTTCCAATATAATTAAGAGATGGAAGGGGGGGGGGGGGCTTCATTATAAAGAACTCCCTGTGGGTTAAAAAGACATTCCTTCTTAAACATTATAGTCCTTTGTGAAAATTCATATTTACAGAGCTTTTAGACTGCATATTACTTAAATACATATTTAAGACTATTTTAAAAGCTAGATTATTGGCCCAGTAGACCATAACAGCTCCTGCAGAGCTACTGCGGTCCAGAGCAGATATTTCTATTTTGGGACTTCTTAATGCTTATATTTATCAACTCAATTGTTAGGTTCAGGGCTAGCTGGTGAATATAGACTATAAAAATAAAATAGCTGGTACAAGGGTATGCATGAGGGAGAAAGGCAGACAGAAAAGGACTGTTGACTTCATGTGGGAGAAGTTACCCAGGCTTTCTCTGTGGGGATTAAGGAAGGCATGGGTTGTGGTGATGGAGCACAGCACACTGGCTGTCATGCAGTGGGGTGCTTATTGCTAAGAAGACCCTAATTGCATCTACCAGTGCTCACAGAGACTTCACCTTCCTGACCAGGCTTCCCCAGTGTCCCACCACTGGGGAGAACAGGGTGGTATCTAAAATCATGGGGAAGAGTCTCACACATGATGAAGTAGATGATCTTTTAGAAAGGCAGTGATCAAAAACCAGACAGAGGATGCTGCAAAACTTTGCTGTTCCTAGGAGATAGATTTTGCTGTTCCTAGGAGATAGATTTTGCTGTGGTGGACTTGCTAGGTTAATGGTTCAAACTTGATGATCTTAAAGGTCTTTTCCAACCAAAACGATTCTATGATTCAGAGACTCGAGGCTGGATTTTCTGGAAGTGATACAGTCTACCAAGGAACATCCCTATCACAGGCATTTATCTCCTGGGGGGGCCTTGAAAATTTAGCAGAGCCATAGAGCTGCAGTCCCTAGGCAGCCACTTTCTAACTCCTGTGTATTCCCTCTGTTTTCTTCCTTCCGTGTGGGAATGCCCTTGGTTCTTGACCCTCTGCTTCTTACAAGTCTTATTTCCAGGGAACAGTAAATAATCTTTCACAAATGTGTAATCAGAATTCAAAAAATAGATTTCATCTGCAGAGATGGGGACAAAAAACTTGACGATCTTAATTCAGATCATGCAAGATCTTAATGGAGCACAGTGTGAATGGATGTTAAGAAAAACAGATTAACTTAGTGTTTCTGTGGCTATGCATTAACTGTTTGTTAACCTTGTATATTTAAGATTACAAGCCCTAAGTGGGTTAATCTGCCTCTCTCTATGGATGCAGATAACCACAGATAAAAAATAGAAGCTGTTGTCTTGAAGCTTTTACTTTGTGCTCTCCAAAGGACCCAAGCCCTGGCCTCTGAAGTCTCAGGTATCCCTAGAACAGAGTTCTCTTGCTGAAGCTGTGCACATGCTTTCACACCAAGGGTATATTTCTTACCAATACAGACTGCTTAGAGGATTTCCATGTCTGTGGCGTCACCTTTGCAGACTGATGTCTCACTATTGAAGGATAAGCTGTGACAACATAAAACAGCCTGTTATAGATCAGTCCCTGCCACCGTTCCAGTCTTCCCCTTACGAGCTCGAGATGAGTAGCAGGACTGGAAGTGCCACATAATTAGTATTGCCTTGCTTCACATTGAAATGCAGCCATGTCTGGGGTGGGACACAACAGCTGTCAGACACATGCCCATTCCACCACCCAATCAGTTAGGAAAAGGGAGTAAAGAAGGTCTGTCTAATTAAAATGTCTGAGGAATGCAGAGAGGTGGAATGCAATCAGTCCAATTAAATTTAGGCCAAGTCCTGAACTAAGCATTCTGACTCTTGCAAAGAACACTATAGGCTGTTTAATTAGTGCAAAGTGCCGAGGCCTGGGTTTCATGTCAGAAATTAATGACAGCACCTCTGGCAGCGTGATAAGCCCTCACCCCCTTCTGCCACACCAGCTCAGTTCTGATTCAAAAATAATACCAGCCCTGCTGAATCACAACTAGTTGCAGTGCTGTCAGGCAATGGCCTTTCCCCACCATCTCCCAAATTAATCAGACCTGACTCTGCTTGACAGGTGCTGATGCTCTTGGATTCCACCTCTGGCGCCCTTGAACTAGCGGGTAGGGAAAAGAGGATTATCAGATGGTGACTGGGGGATTCTGGTTCAGATGAAGGAGGACAAGCAGCTACTGCATGTTTTTTTTAAAGGTTGTACTCAGTGGCTATTGAGGACAATAGCTGTTTTGAAACACTGGTGAAGCTAGTGGGGCAAATGAACATAATTGCCTGGTATCTTTCTCTCCCTGGTCCCTACACCTCTAAAATAACTAAAATTCTCTACCCATCACAAACAAAATTTAAAAACCCTACAACTATTCAATCAGGTAGAACTTTTTAATTCTTTTTAACACTCTTGAATAAGCTCCTGTTGCCCTGGTTCAGCAGAGCAAGTTGCTCATGTAAACACGTGTGTGTCAAAGGGACTGAGAGTCAGGGCAGGAGATAGGGGCCAGGTGTAGGACTGCTCCAGGCCTTCTCTGGGGGAGCAAGAACAGGGTTAAATGTCTTAGCACCTAAAAAAAAAGGGTAGAAGGGGAAAAAACTAAATGCCTAGTACCGGTCTTGGTGAAGAGGCTCCCGTCAGACTGTTTGCTGAAGTCACCAGGCGGATTCTGTGCCACCGAGGAGAACTGAAAAGGCAGCTTAGTGCCATTGCCGACTGGAAGACAGAAGAGGTTGCGTTATTCCATGGTGTTGTGTGCTGCACTGGGGCAGCCTAAGCACGTCAAAACATACCCTGTAAAACTACCTTTGGGCAGCTTGGGGGAAATGGGAGCTGACAGCTCTGTCCCTTTTCTCTTAGTGAGAAAAGGCAGGTGAGAGCAGTCAGGTGTGGGGTCCTGGTGCACAGGGTGTGAGTGTGGAGGAATGCCAGTGCTCCAGGCAGGCAGGGAAGAGCTTTTCTCTGGAGAGATCCAGAGTGCTGGTGTGACTGAAGGGCAGCAGCTTCCTTGCAGGTAAACTGCATCTCCAGAGACTGGAGCAACAAGGCAAAACTATTCCCCTGCCAAAGCTCCCTTGCCTCCAAGCAGTTCAGGCTTTACTCAAAGCCCATTGAGATGAAAGCAAGGCTTTCCCTCCTGGCCTCCCTGGGGTCAGACCCTGGCTGCCAGAATGGATGTGAGAGGAGACAGCCCTGCCTGTGGCGTGGAAAGCAGGAATGACTCGGGTGTGGCTGTGAGTCAGGAGAGCTGCCCCAGGTAGAGCGGCCGTGGATGCTTGTAGGCTGCCTCTGAATAAAGGCAAGGCAGGACCCTCTGAGCATGAAGGAAGCAGAGTAAGAAAATACAGGTGAGAAAAAGGAAGGTGGGATCTGGGAAGAAAAGGCATGGCTTGCTGCTGCTGGGTCTGGCTCAAAGCACCCCCTCCTCGTGCTGGATGCTGTACAGACAGTGAACGTTGGGCAGGCTCTGTCTTTGAGAACTTATGAGCTAAGTAAAAGGTGTATGTGAGATGGAGAAGAGCAGCCTCGTGCTTCTGAGACTGGCTGAGGGTATCTGGAATGCGCTTCTGGTTCTGCCACAGCCTCCCCACACTGCCTGGTGTGATGCTGGCACTGCTGACTGCAGTGGTTAGGTATCTCAGGACTCTTACACATTGGCACCTATGGTTTCCATCTTTCACTGTCTGAACAATGAGGACTAGGAATGCTTTTCCCTGCTATACACAGAGCACCCAGAGCAGTGAGACCCTGCGTTTGGGTGTGTGCAGATGGTGCTGATAACCCAGCTAAGAGATGGTTCTGTGAGACAGTGACTGACAGGTGACAGGACAGCTGAGAGGGGAAGCAGGAAAGGTTGGTTAGCCAGCTAGAAAGCTGTGGCACGGGGGGTTAGATCCTTTCAAGCTGAAGTCGGAATTACCCGTACCAAGTGTTTCCTCAGTCGCTTGGAAGGAGGAAAATTCCCATGATCGTGGGTTGAAATTGGCTGTAAAACAAGAGCATCCAGTTCAGCAGTCGGCTCCTGATGAGCTGGCTCAAAGGCCTGTGCCTGGCATTGCTCTATGAAACAGTCCCCACCAATTTGGAAGCAGCCCCAAACCAGAAATCTGGGTCCAGGGAGCAGAGGAAAGCCTGGTCTTTTTTCTCTGAGTTCTAGGGAATGGTGATCAGACTTCTCACGTAGAGAACAAAGCACTCGTGCTGCCACAGAGCTGTCTTCAGCTGCACTGAATTGCCAGCTCAGGTTTGTCTACTCAACATGACTGTTCTGCAGAGACCTGGGGGCAGAGGCTTGGATTTAGAGCTCAAGAGACACGAGTAGAGGAACCTTTCTTGCTCAAGCACACATTGTCTCGGCCACTGTGACAGGCATGTTCTCCAGGGTTTCACTAGGACATCACAGACTAGTGCTATTTTACCCCTTTTGTGAGACAGTGGACTCCCAGAAGAGTGAAAAAGAGATGAATACTTCGAGCTGTTATACTGCCATCCTGTGGACTGCTTTTCTGTTCAAGCAGTGTTTCTATTTAAGCAGTTCTCCCTCTGTGTGTGCTGAGTCCCATCTACTCCTCATTCAAAGACTTCCAAAGGCACAAAATGATCTTTCCAACCTTCTCCTGGCTTTGGCCAAACTGTTTGCAACATCAGGAGAAGAAAGCTCAGTGGAAGAGGACAGAAGGGAGTGTTGAGCAGTTGAACAGATTGCTGCTTTATCTTTTAGGCAGCATTGGAAACCTTTTATAAGTCTCCCCTCTGCCTCGTTATATCACCCCTGCAGGCAGATGCTCTGTGGTACTTTCTTTAATGACAAGAGCACCGGAAGGCTCCTTAAATTTAAACAGGACATAAAACCTAAAGGTTCAGCTCAAATCCAAGCAGTTTCTCAGTCTGGGCCACTGCAGAGCACTGCTTGGGCAGCATTCCTCAATGCAGCAAACAGGCTTGCTGCTGTGGCCTCAGGCAGAATTTGCACTGATCCAACCTAGCAAGAAAAAGGGTGTGTTACAAAACTATCACGAGATATTGAAGGGCTCTGTGCACATTGTGCAATGCAAAGGGCAGTCTTCTTTTTTTTCCCTCCCATTTTATGGAATTCCTTAGAAAAGATGTAATTGGAGGCAGTGCTGGACTTCTACATGATGCACTGATAGAGCATGGGAAGCTCTAGAGAGTTACATGATTATGGGTACGTTGCATTATTCATTGGATAATCCTTTGCTAGCCAGAGTGCAAGCTAAGTGGGTCATGGCTCCTGTTTTGCCTACTGATTCATTCTGTTCCCAAAGTCCCCACCAGTGTGGTTTCAGCAGCTGGTTCCTTTCTGTTATGCTGGAGCCCTCACCCTGGTGAAGAATCCTGCACTGCTCAATCCTCATTTCAGCAGAGACTGTGAGTGCAATCATGTACTTAGGGTTTTTTGGACAAAATAACCTTGTTGGTAGAAAACACAGAATGAGTAGTTTTTGAAGGCAAGGTGTCTGTGCTCTTAGGAGAACAGAGGTGTGTAGGCAGAACAAATGCTCCCCCAGTATTTGGATATTCAAAAGTCCATTGCAGGAAGCAGTGGGCCACTGACCAAGCTGTTGTACAGCCCTTCCACTGCTCTGTAGGTGACTGCATCCAGCGTGTCCCCACTGGCTCCAATAAACAGCACTAAATAAGAAACTCTGCATCTGGCAGTCCCTGTTGTTCCCTCCTGTCTCTTGGCACATCCTTCAGGAGGTTGGGATGCTGGATCCCACCTGGGAGCCTCTGCTCCCAGGTCTCAGCAGCAGATCCTCCAGAGAGGAGCAGAAGGTGCAGAGCAGTGAGCAGCCAGGCTATGCCATGCTATGGCACTGCCACAAATGGCTTTTCCCTTCCTTGTGCCACGTCAGGTTTCAGCCCTGTCCCAGACACATGTGGGGGAGTGGTGATGGCAGAATGGCATTGTCTGCTTGGTTCCTCCCATCCACACACCTTGCTCCCTTCGAATGCACATTGGGCCATTTCCACCTGAACCTGAAGACCCACGTTTAGGTAGAGATGGGTTCAACCCACGCAATTTTAGAACTAACTTTCTGCCATCCCTGAAGGTTGAGAACAGTTTTGGATGGAGGGCTGAGACTGTGGCCTGTCCCCAGCATCAGCAGCTCTGCTTAGCAGAACATGTGTTCCCCTGATGGCACAGGGTCTGTAAAGCCCTGCAGCAGCTACAACCTGTTTGGAGACGAGTCCTGTGCAAAACAAACCCACCGCCTGCAAAATGCCCCTCTGCAGCCTCTGATGAAGAGCCTGCCCTCCTAACTTGGGGGATGCAGTCCTGCTAAAGGCTTGCTGATGCAGAACTGGGAATGTCACCTCTGCCCCTGGTATCTGCTCCGAACAGCACCCTCAGCCCACGGCGCCAGGCAGGGCTGCCAGGCGTGGGCTGATGGCAGAGGAGAAGGGCAAAGTGGAAATGCAGACAAAGGGCTCAGTGTTGGGATCTGGGTTATCCCCAGGAAGCCCCAACGCCAGAGCAGGCAACGTGGAACTTCAAACACCCCTTCAGGGGAGTGCCACCGCTAATTGCTGGCGTGTCTCTTCGCCCTGCTCGCCATCTGCCTTCCAAGAACAGCAGCTGCAAACAGCTGGCAGGGCCAGGCAGGGCCTGGCTCTCTAGGGACCAGAGAAAATGAGGTTACTTATTTTGTGCTACCCTTTCTGTTCCTTTGTTTCTGCAGGCGTTGCCTTGCCAAGGCTCTGCTTCTCGTTCTGGAGACCCTGGCACTAATTTAGAAATAGACAACTAACTGTGTTGAAAACAGTCATTTCCTCCAAAAACTCATCCTGTGGTGTTCATCTAACAATTGGGACATAAGCAAATCACCAGGGCTCTTGTCAGGGTCAGAGCTCAGAAAAGAACCCCAGGCTCCTGCTTTTTTTTTAGGACACATCCCTCCCTTCCTCTGTGCTTTCCCTCTAAGGAAAAAAGTATGTTTTCTGTGAAAGTAAATTATAATGCAGAGCAAGCCTAGTGTAGCTTTCACACTTGATAGCACAGTGGGGTGAGCTTCTGGGGAGAATAACACTTACTTCAACCCAGTAACACATCTTAAAACTCCCCTATATTCACAAACTACACTCTTGAAAGAGTTCAGTTGCTCCAGTTCTCCTCCATGGAGCTGAGAACCTTCGCTGCTTGTTTCAGACGAAAGGATAAAAACTTCTCAAAGCTTTGTAGGCTGGAGAGAAGACCTGGCACAAACAAATGCAGAGGGACTGATCTTGTCCGGGGGACAGCAGGAAATACGAGGGAAAGGAAATTTTGGGACAAACCATTAATGAAGTTCCTTTCCTACGCTGTGTTTGGAGGAAACCTGACCACCATTAGGGTGCTGTACCTTTGGGAGACAGGAACATGGAAAACCTCTTCAGGTTGTCGGGCTGGTTCCACTCATAGTTGTTCATCATGTACCGGTGGTCACCTGGAGGAGCAGAGCAGGGTGTGAGCTGGAGGAGACACCTAAGTGGCCTTGAGAGGGACAGGAGGAGGGGGAAGGGGATAACAGATTGGAATTGCTTCCTCAAGTGCTGCAGGAGAGATGGTTCTGCTCTTTGAAAACAAGTTCCTCTATTTTTGTAATTCCTGGGGGACTCTTTGGCTGTGAAACAGTGCTGTAGCTGCCCAGAGGTTCAGCCTGGGATAAAAGAGCAAGCTCCCCTGGTGGCACAGGACAGCTGAAGCATTTGGCCATTCAGTAGATATGCTGTCTCCTGAAAATCCATGGGGAGACTCGAGGGTTGAGGCACTTTCCTACCAAAATACTGCTGTGTGGCTAAAAATACATCCCACTTCAAAAAGCAGTGGTTTGGGCTTGGCTTCTTTTGTGTGTTTAACCTGTGCACAGAGCTGGCTTTCAACCAGCAGATCTTGAACTGCAAGTACTACAAAGCTCAAGAAAGTCAATGTTGAGAGGGCTCAGTGTGTTGGCTTGCTCAATTTTTAAAGAAAGATGCTAAACCTGAGCTGCAAACAGCTCTGGCTTCCTCAGCTCCTGGACAAGGGCATTTGGTTCAGGTTTCATGAAAAGTGGCTGAAACCTCCCCTTTTGTCAGGTATTACACAGCCTGCTTTTGGGTTTCCAACGTTGATCCCCAGGAAATGATGCTCTATCAGTACAGTTGCTCATAAAAATACTTCCCTTTAAGGCCTCAAGTGTGAGGTAACTGTTCTCTGCAAGGGGGTAAATTTGGTTCCCATGTTTAAATAGTTCCATTCTTTAATTCTTAAGTCACTGAACAAACTTTTATGTTATTTCTTCAATTTATTTCTGCATTCTTTAAACTCCCTGGATGCTCTCTGATTATTTGCCTCCTTGCCACACTGCTAAGTAGGTACCTGTTATGACAGCTAAAAGAAAGTGGATTCCCTTTGGAGTCTGCTATTAAGCAAGTTTCACTCCATTAATAAAATATTTCTTCCTGGGAAGTTCTTTACACTGGAAGATCAAGCCAGTTGCAAATGAATTTTTTTTAATGACTCAGGGGTAGTCTGAGTTAATTAAATCCATTAAGTAATTGTGGAGTTATTTCCTTGCAGTCACTAGATGCAGAGTGCTGTCCTCATTCAGGTATAACTGTGGTTTGAAAAACGGAGAGCTCTGAAGTTTCTGAAACTCACCTTAAATAACATTTCCCAACTGAGTGGATACCACTGTTGTTCTCATTAGGCAGACTCCAAGCTGTGTCCATTTAATCCCTGGTAATGTTTCTCAAAGTGCCCAGGTTTTTGGCAGTAGTTAATTGTTGCCCTGCTCAGAAACGTTTTGGCACTTGAATCCCATGGATTTCAAGGACCACAGAGCACTTCTGGCATCAGCAACATGGAGGGGACCCTAATTAAAAGTGATCAGGTTTTCAAGAAGTAGTTAGTCTTTATCCAGAGCTACTAGAACTGAACATATACATTCATTGTTGGGTTGTACAAATGGCCAAGTAAAATATATTTGCTTCAGGATTGGCAATAAACAGCTCAGCAGATGGAAGGTAACTTCCTAAGTAATGGGAACTTGAATGCAAAGTGCTTTTATGCTACTCATCTAGTTTTCAGAAGTGCTGTGACTAGTCAGGCATCCAAAACCCCTTTGGCATTCTGCCATCCAGAGTTTGGAAATTCTGCAAATCTCCGGGTGAGCAAAGGAGAAGAATGTACAAATTGAGATTTTTTTTTTTTTTTTTTTTTTGGGATCTGAGCTGCCTGTCATCTGTTTGTGTGAAGTTACAGCCAAATTTCTCAAGCAAACCTTAGCACATGGAGTGTTGAGGATCTCATCAGGTGTGTTGCAGTGTTAAATGTTGGAAGACAAGTAATGTTCAATTCCTGGTACTACTTTAAGGGTAGTTTTTTTTAAGGGTTTTTTTGAAAGTTTTGCTCTCTGGACCAGAGGTGTCTGGTCCATCTAATTCATGTGCTGTGAATGATGGTGCTAGATAAGCATTAATGAACTGTTTGCACTTACTCTTTCTCTCTGTAATGTAGGAAGGCAGCAGGCTGTCACTTTATGAATACTAGTGATCCTCATTACAGATCTAAATGTAGTCTGGTCCCTTGTCACCTTCACTCTTATTGCTCTAGATTGTGAATGCCAGAGAGGCTGATTCACAAAACCCAGGCTCTTAAAAACATTAGCCTGTTGACCAGTAACTGAACACCAGTTATTCTGACTTTTATGCATCTTTTTAATGGGCTGCTTTTTGTTTGGGTTTTTTTCTTGCTGTTTCTTCCCCTCCTTCTTTATCATATCATCTTGCAATGTGTATCTGTCTGCCTTTTCTGGAAGGAAGTTGGAGTGATTTGCATGGCTGTTGCCCAGGAAAAAAGGTGGTGCATTAATATGGAAGGAATGTCCAGTGAGCACTGTGAATTTGAATGAAATAACAGTGTTCTTGCAGATTTGCAGCAGAGTTCCTCAGCTGCTTGTGTTGTATGAACTGGATTTGAGATTATTCCTGCATCTTTTCAAGTTACACATCCTCCTGGACAGCAGGGTGCAATTTATCCTCATGTTACCTCTCCAGCTTCTTCACCTTTATTGTTCTGGTATTTGGGGTTCCAATATTATTAATAGATTATATCCTTAATAGCAGCTTGGTGAGATAACAATTAATTCCACTCCCTATTATTCTTAGTGCAAGAGGTCATTTCATGGGATTAAGTAACTTGCCTAAGGTTACAAAGGTTGTTTGTGGGAGATCTGGAAAGTGAACGTCAGTTGTGGAGTCCAATTCTAGTGCCCTGTCCTAACATTCTGTGTGAGCTTGATGCAAGACAAGTCCTTTCTGCAGAACTAATTGGGAGAAACAGAAAGTACGTGGGTTCTAAAACTGAGAAGACTCTTTGCAGTGCTGTGGTGTTCACCATGACCTCTTTATTCATGTCAGAAAGATCCTTAAACATGATTGAAGTGTGGGGACCATTTGGCACTGCATGTCCCTTGAACACCCTGGCTCAGGGCAGGCAGGAGACAAACCTCTCCCTAGTGGAACATGCTCAGAGAGAGTTAGGCCAGTTCAAGTCATAGCTTAATCTGAACACCAAAACTGAGACCTTTTTACTTGGAAAATCTGTTGCTAGATTTTCACTGACAGGTGCTTGCAGGGTATTTCATGTCACAGAATCACAGAATGTCAGGGATTGGAAGGGACCTCAAAAGCTCATCCAGTCCAATCCCCCTGCCAGAGCAGGAACACCTAGGTCAGGTCACACAGGAACACATCCAGGTGGGTTTGGATGTCTCCAGAGAAGGAGACTCCACACCCTCTCTGGGCAGCCTGTGCCAGTGCTCTGTCACCCTCACTGGGAAGAAGTTCTTCCTCACATTTATGTGGAACCTCCTATGTTCCAGCTTGCACCCATTGCCCCTTGTCCTGTCACTGGATGTCACTGAGAACAGCCTGGCTCCATCCTCATGACACTCACCCTTTACATATTTATAGACATTAATGAGGTCACCCCTCAGTCTCCTCTTCTCCAAGCTAAAGAGACCCAGCTCCCTCAGCCTTTCCTCACAAGGGAGGTGTTCCACTCCATCATCTTTGTGGCTCTGCACTGGACTGTTCCAGCCAGGCAAGCAGTGGCTGCAACAAGCTGTTGTAAAACAGTGTCGTGCCAGCATGGCAAATGTGCTAACCAAGCTGTACAAATAAGTTAATGACAGGATTTCAAAATTGCCATACAGGGGTGGCTACACTGACATTTCTGCCACTGCCTTTTCAATTTACCCAGTGAGCCACAGAGGTGCCTTGGTATATCTGTGCAGTCTTCCCTGTAGAAGCTGTTGTGCTAAGCTTGCAGGGGCTTGTCAGAGCCTGCACAGTGTCCTTGCTGGCCTCTTGCAGGGGGAAGGGTCACTGTTCTTGACCTCCAAGAAAAGTGTTGCTCTGAAGTCCCACGTGGGACGTGGCTGAACCAACTGAACATTGTGAAGCCATAATGTGAAACAGCACTCGGGGAAACGGGGCTAGTTTGGACCTCTGGGTCCCCTACACACGAGATACTTTAAATCCCTGGCAGTTCAACTGGCTCCATCCCCACATAGCTCTGATATTCCAGAATGAGTTTCAACTACAGGTAGTGTCTCTCCCACTTTCCTTAGGACCTTGCTTACTTTCTCCTCTGTGAGAGCATACTCAACACAGTTGACCTCCTCTGCCTCTGAGCTGGGCTTTGCCCAGGGAGGGAAGGAGAGAAGGGGCACATCTCAGATACTCTACCATTCTCCATGTGGTTCCTCTCTATGAAGTTACGGCCAAGGTCGGCCTTGCAGATCTTCTCCACGTGCCTCATGCAGACGTTCAGTAGATCATCTCTGAGGAGTCCCATAGATGGGCTCATGCTCTCCCCTTCAAGCAGCACACTGTATGTTGGGAGAGATGGAGGGGGGACATAATTCCTCATCAAAGCCCCAAACTCCTGTCAAAAAGAAGGGAGGAGAGGTTACTGGGGAACATGAGATGGAGGCTAGATCCTAGAGAACCAGCTAATGTCAGGCTCCAGATAATACAAAGTGCAAAGGAGAATAGTGAAGATGGAGGGGGCAAACAGATGTTCTGCCTGTGAGCTGTAGCTGTCTAGAAAAATGAGGCATTGGCACACCTAAGTTCATTCTTCACCTACCAGAGCAGGGAGGGCTTCAAATGTCAGGGTTGGCTCTTGCCATAAATGTGCACAGAACTGGAGAGGATTAACACTTCTTATACAAACGTGGGATTTGTCTTTGGGAAAATCCTGTCCTCATGGGAAAATAGGAAAGGCAAATCAAATCTCGGTTACCTGCAGGAAGAGCACAGAGTCACTGATCTGGTGGATCTGCTCCCTGTTCTCCTTGTCCTCCCGCAGAAGCTTTGCCCTCTCTTCCAGCTCATCCACGATTTCTTTCACATTCTCTGATGCAATCTTTTCCCTCTGGTCCAGGGCAGCCTTCACTTCATCCCTCTGCCTCTCTAGGTCACGGATCAGCTCTTTGAAATGCTGGTCCACTGTGGCTTTCTCATTGGTGGTGTAGTTCTACAGAGGGAAGGGGCAAAGAGAGGAGGCAGCAGGAAAGATGCAGGAGAAATCAAATATTAAACTTCTCAGGGAGTCTCTTGCTAATAGAGGGAGACAGAGGAGGATACGTCCCAGTGTTCTCAGCATTTAGACTGTGAGTATGGAGACTCTGGGTGTGTAAGTCTGAAAAGCTATGCCAAGAGAAGTAATACTTGTTCTTGCAATAGTTGTGTGTATATAATCTACAGGGCATGCTCTCTTCCTGATTATATATATTCATACCAGAGCATATAGTTTATTTCAATTCATGAACTGCACTCTTAGGTGATATTTAAAAACTGTTTAACCTCCTAAATCATGGTTCTGGCTCCTCAAAAATTTGAGGACTAAATTCCCACCATGTCAAGGGATGAAAGGTGCCGAAACATTTTTTACAAACCTCACCTCTAGGTCCTTCTGAAATATTCCTCAGAAGGACTGTGGATATAACTATATTCAGAGTTAAAATTTCTAGGTCAAATTTCCAATAATAATAGTAATAATAATAGTAATAAAGCAGACAAAAAGCAGACCTGTCAAGCCAATGTGTGTGTACCACATAAAAGGGAGAAGAATGGCTTTGCCTATTAATATTATGCAAATTTTCTGAGGTGTCTCCAAATAGTGTTTTCACTGCTCTATTCAGGGTAAAAATGCAAAAAAAGTAACACTATTACTACACTATAACTCAGCATGGTGAAAGAATTATAAAGGGCCCCTATATCAGTATGGAAATAAGCTGTTCCATTCTATAAAAGATGTGAGTTGGTGTAACTGCATCTGTTCCTGTGGTCTTATCTCTGTTTGGGCAGCCCAGAGCTCCTCTGGAGTTTATTTTGTGTGTGGTCTAGCAGGAAAAAAAGCAGCACACCTTTGTTCCAGAATCAGCCTGGCTACTGGTGCCTGAAGAGCTGTAAGGGACCCAAGGCAGGGAGGTGCATTGGATCATTTTGTAACGAGGCTGTGCTGCCTCTTCTTGATCTCCTGCAGGGTGTGTTGCAAGATGACTTCAGTAGGAGTTGTTGTTTCCAAGATCTGGCGTGAGTGAGTCTTGGAGAGTGATGAGATAGAGACTGGGTAAGGAATGGAGTGAGTAAGAGCTGGATATGTCACAGAAAGTGATGAAAGGAGGAGAGGGATGTGAGAGAGTTGGAAAGAAATTAAAGTGACGAGTACAGGAGAAACAGAGGAGGTGACTTAAAAGGACGTCCCATACGCACCTTGATGCGGTCCCTCTCCTTCTGCCACTTATCCATTTCATCTTCTACCTCGATGATCTTCAGCTGCAGTTGCTCTTTCTGCAGTGAAAGCTCAGCCTGTGAGAAGAGGGGAGTCTCATGAACTGGGGCTGAGGGTGGCCTACTTCAAAGAGGCACCGTGCTTCCACTGATGCACTTGGCCCTGAACAGCAGTAGCTGGGAGGTACGGGTTCCTGGCACTGCTTGAAATGGAGATCATGTGCTGACACTGGAGAAGATCCCAGAGCTTCTGGCTGGGTCAAGGGATTCAGCTCTCTCAGCAAAGACTGCAGCAGAAGCACCCACCTACTAGGCTACTGTCATGGTGCCACTTTTAATCACATTAGAGTCATTAGCTGGAGGGGGAAGAGGCCTGTTTCAAAATTCAGCTGTGTATGCAGTGCAGGGCCCATCCCAGGGTGTGCCTCTGCAGCAATAACAGTTTTCATGTAATTACGGAATGACGTTGGGCGAGTGTTGCAACAGGAGGACAATGCCCCCGGCAGGAATTCTGTTTAGACAGGATTGTGGATTAATTTGCTCTGAATTGAGAGCTTTCATGTTATGATGAAGCTGGGGAATGCTTGGAAAAAAAAATAAAAAAAAAAAACACACCAGAAGAGGAGGGAGGAGGTGTAGTTAACCATGCTTAGCTTAGATCAGCAGCTTCACTGGGACCCATTTGCATTTCGTTTCGCACCGGCTTCCCAGAGAAGCTCAGAGCAGACAGAAGTGGAGTCTGTGGAGGGCTGGGCAGCCCTGCACTGGTGTAACGTGCTGGTTGGGGTGCATGCCGTGCCTCTGCATCAGACCTGGCCTCGGCTGCTTGGGAATGCCTCGCGCCGTTAACTCTGGGCAACCCCTCCCTCGGTCCTTCCTATTCACCACGTCCCTGCCCAACAGATCATGACAAAGCCTTTGTTTACGCATTTCAAGATCTTTCTGTGTTTCATGTGTGTACAGGTCGGTCAGGGCACAACTGTAACCACAGGCAATCTGGCCATGGGACACTTCTCCCCAGGGCTGTTTAGGAACTACGTAGTTGGCAGAATCACAGAATCACAGAATGTGAGGGATTGGAAGGGACCTCAAAAGATCATCCAGTCCAATCCCCCTGCCAGAGCAGGAATACCTAGATCAGGTCACACAGGAACACATCCAGGTGGGTTTGAATGTCTCCAGAGAAGGAGACTCCACACCCTCTCTGGGCAGCCTGTGCCAGTGCTCTGTCACCCTCACTGGGAAGAAGTTCTTCCTCACATTTATGTGGAACCTCCTATGTTCCAGCTTGCATCCGTTGCCCCTTGTCCTATCATTGGATGTCACTGAGAAGAGCCTGGCTCCATCCTCATGACACTCACCCTTTACATATTTATAGACATTAATAAGGTCACCCCTCAGTCTCCTTCTGTAGTCCACAACCAAGCTGTGTCGCCTTAGAAGAGTTCTGAAACCCCACTGTTCATGTGAGATCCTTTGACAAATGGTTGAATTACCCAAAAGCACTTATATTTAGGCCAACAGTTAGAGGGGAGGTGAGGGACAGATAAATCCACTCCCGCAGCAACTAACGCAGTGAGGTCTCCCTGCTGTTAAAACACAAGGTGTAGTTCCCACTGCCACCCAGCCAACATAATACAACATGAAAACCTGAGTCTTCTCTTGTGATCATAGCTGGCCTCAGGGTGGGAGTCTAAAAGTTTTCAATCCTGCATTCAAGGAGTAGAAAACAGCATCACATGATGAAGAGCAACCAACAGTTAACCAGCTCAGACCGAGGAAATCAGCCCATCAGGGCTCTTGTCTTGGTGCCAGTCACCCATAGTGTCTGGACATCCTCTTGAGCTTGAATCAAGCACAGCTGCACCTGAGAGCCACTGACTCTAGCTGTTCCAACTTAGAAAATCTCCATTTTTAGATGGAGAAGAATTTGATAGCTGTTTTATTGCCTTATGAAATAGAAGAGGGAACAAAAAAGGCAAATGTACTTGAAGGTAACTCAGTGCCAGAAAAGCTGCATCCTCACATTGTCATTGTAACTGTCCTGGTTTGTTGAGAGTTAGGAGAGCACTGGCCCTCTAAATATCTGTACACCCTGACAGCCTTCAGTAGTCAACTGAATGCAGTCATGAGCTCAGTTCTACAGGGGTTCAGAGCAGCCATGGAAGGGTTTTGTGGTTGAGGATCATCAGGGAATCAGATGGGTATCAAGATGAGAGAATTCACCCTACTACTGATCAACAGAGCAAAGGCATCAGCTCAATCCTATAGTTCTCACATTTTCAAGACAATGACTTGGAGGAATGCATATTTTTTTTTCCATTCTTATGTGCACTGTGAGATGTCCTCTGCATCAAGACACAAAGGTATGCAACCATGGCTTTGCACAGCAAAGAAATGCAATGAGAGAAAAGCATTTTAGATCCAGGTATCCATTGCACTGCAGTCACCAATGTGAGAAATTACACAATAATGCAAGTTTTTTCTTTCAGCCACAGAGCTAAGTCCAGATGGCATTAATTGTTAGCAAAGTAAAAAGCACATCTCATGAGCAATGGGAGGTCTTGTTTCCCTTTTCATCCCTAAATATCAGGACATTGTTGTGACAAGAATATGAGTGAAATCATACAGAGAGGGACTGGAGGGATTTTTTGGAGAAGACCAGACCTTTCACACCCACATAGACTCTCCCAAACACAGAGGGTTTGGAAAAAAAGGCAACAGGAAAAAATTTCAGGTGATGGCTGGAAGGTTGTGATATAACAATGTTATTCTTTTATAGTAATTTTTAATTAAGATGGGTCTCAAAGGAATTTTGCAAACTATTAGTTGCTCAGAAATGACAGCTAACTTTTAACAGCATGTTGCAGTTAAAATATCCCTTCACCCAGAAAGGTAGTTTGGGTGCCTCTGGGATGGAATCTAACAACTATTTAGGAGCAGACCCATACTACAATTTAGAGTGAGAATTATGATTTGCAAATGGAAATTACAGAGATAGTTCCAATAGCTGGAATGCAAATACCACAGTCATTCAGGTTCAGCTTGGGTTAAAACGCCCATACTGAGGGCAGAAGGAGACACTAGTACAGACAGCAGCAAAGGCAAGGGAGGTGTTTCATTGCATGGTAGTACAAACATTAAAACTAGTCTTGCCATAGAAAAAATGTTAAAAAAGAGGTTCAGGGAGACTGTGGAATGGTATAAGAACTGATGAGATGGGCACAAGGAGGCGGATTTGGTAGAGATGCTCTGGAGAGGGACTGCAATGTAAGAGCTTCAGAAAAGGTGATTTCGTGATGTTTTTAAGGCTCTGCTTGTTCTGGGGCTGGCTGGAAGATTGCTTTAGCTGTCCACATATATCCTGTGTTCCATTACAGGTACTAGGGACAGTCAACTTCTCAGCTTCATTCCCTATGAAGAAATTTCTCTCCTAGCTTTCTTCATATTTCTCAGATTTCCCAGGGTTAACAGTCCCTGATCCCTTTATGTGATGGACCACTCAGAACAAATCCACTGGATGAGACTTGGGGTTCAGAAGGTCCTAGTGAAAGATAATATAGCAGCTCCACCCATTGGGGTGGGGAGTTCCTGCAGTGCAGAAATAATAAGAGTGAAGAAGATCTAGGAAATATAGGTTTAGACCATTCAGTTTGACTACAGCAAGTTGAGAAATGCTGGGACAGAGAGTCTTGGAGCTAAGAGAGGATCCCCTATTAGACTCTAAGTTAATTAGGACAACCAAGAGGCCTAAGTGAAAGTTCAGAGTGTACACCTAAACATCCAGAACTGAACCCAGCCCTTGTGCTGTGAAGGACCTAGAGATGTGAGATTATGAGTCTTGCATCGTGATGCAACTCCTTTTTGCAAGGCAGCAATACAAGCATCATCATGTCTTAACGCTCTGGGAACCTAGTCCCTGAATCAGGGAACACCCCTCTGTCACCAGCCTGGAAGAGGTATGCTAATTACCTGACAGCAACAACCAAATGTAATAACGAAGCTAGAGAAGAAGTGTTTGAACTAGTTGTCCCAGGACAGGGCCTGTGTTGGAAATGACATGGCTGAGAAACCAACAAATTCTTGGAGACATTAATTTTAATTCTGCTGGTTTAGCCATTACATTTTTCTATCTAAGCTTTTATTAAGCAGAGGTGGGGGGTCAGTGGGCTACAATCTCTGGAGGCTCTGCCAGCATCCTGCAAAAATGCCACTAGTCACTGCGTGAGCTGATGCCAGAATAGACTCTGCTTTGCACAGTTTGAAGGTGATTCCTTACCTGCACGCTGGTGGATTTTCCTTGGGTTCTGTCCTCACTGTAGAGGCATTAATGCAGAATGCAGGCAAATAGGCAAACCTACCCTAAATCACAGTTTGCAGCAGGACAGCTTCCACAGCCTTCTGGCTAGGAAGAACATCCTGCACCACCTCTGTGGAAAGCACGTGTATTTTAAGCTGTGTCTGCAGAGCAATCACAACTAATGTAGATAAGGTCTCATGGCCACATCGTGCCCTGACCTGGCATCAGTGGGAAAGGCCAAAAATCGTTCCAGTGGCACATTGATATGCTCTTGTTAGCTCTCTATTCACACAGTGAAAGCAATACAGAGAGGGCTGAGCTGGAAATCCCTCTGGATCCATCTCTGTGGACCGTTGACTTCAAAGCCCAGTTCAGACTCTGAAGTCTCCCCTTTTAAAAGTCCCTTTGTTGAAAAGAGGAACACCCAGCTTCCATTTCTGCACAGCAGTTCTCTGCTGCCTCTTGAAACCTGCTGTACAACGTGAACTTTTCTTTAAAGGTAAAGAATTAAAGAAAAAAAAAATCAAAGTGCTTGCTTTTCACTGGCGCTGACCCGACGTGCTGGATGGTAACGCCGGGTTATTTACAGCTCTGTCACTGGCAGGCATATGTGAAGCTGTCTTGTTTTGAGAACAGGCCTGTAAAACAGGTTTTGAATGAAGGATCCCCTTTCAAAATGAAGGATTCTGTATGAAAGGGAGGCTCTAGTTCTGCTGATAAATCAAGCTGGCCCGAGGGTTTTATTGGAGTGGACAAGGTGCTGTTGGCAATTCTCCCTCTTCAGCTGCGTGGGGTTAATACCCAGCCCCGCAGACTTCTTGTGTTGTTTTTTGTACTGATCCTGGTGGGTGTGTTACTTTTCCTCTAGCTCTGTGGCAGGAAACGAATGCAAAGTG
Organism: Podargus strigoides; assembly: GCA_028020825.1. Lineage (NCBI taxonomy): Eukaryota > Metazoa > Chordata > Aves > Caprimulgiformes > Podargidae > Podargus > Podargus strigoides. The sequence goes on from CM051646.1 coordinate 2,442,128, forward strand.
GATGTGGGGAAGGCGTGAAAGGTTTTCTGGGGAAAATACGCAGATACCACTGGGTGGAAACTCAGAAAAAAATATGTTTTCTCTGCCAAGTTGTCTCTGTCTGACCCCCTGTGCCTCTTGGCTGCTCAGCAGCACACCAGGAAGGGGGATGAGTGACTCTCATGATGCTGCTGTGTTCTCTGTCTCACAGACAGGCATCAGGCTTTCCACTGCTTGCCTAAATGCTCTAACTAGTAGGTGTCTGTATACTGGCTTGTTTGCATTCCTCTTCTTTTAAGCTGTACTGTCTGCACTGTGGAGCAAGCAGAGTTACCTAATTCTACAGAAAGATCTTAAGCTATGCCTTGCTTTCCCAACACTGAGGTACAGCACCTCTCTCCCCCACAGGCCTAGAGCAAAGAGAAACTCATGAAGGAGACTGTAACCTCCATTAATTCTGCAATACAGAAAGAACAGATGCACCTAAAGCAAGCATATTACACCTTATTATGTGACAGTTTTGTGCCATCAAATTGCTGAGCACTCAGATATACAGTCAGCCTTAAGTGCATCACAGCATGGAAACACACACCCCCCCCTTCTACTGGAATCCTCTCCAGGTTTGGAGCTGCAGTATATGAAATACTATGAAATCCTTGCAGACAGGTCAATTGTTCCTTGACAACCAACACTGTGAGAAAGGGTCTGTCTGGATACAGCTGTATGCTGGTCCCCAGTCAAGTGGCAGTTAGCAAATGTGGAGGCAGTAAAGCTACCCCTGGAGCTGCTCGGATGCCAAGCTGTGAAAATGGGGCAGGGATGTGGGTTTTTTGCTTACTCTTTCCACGAAGAGCAGCAGCAGCACCAGCCACACTTTGCCACTCTTCCAAGTTGTGGTCATATTCCAGCTCGGTCGATTTGTGAGACATGAAAAGAATAGGTGGTGCACACAAGGGACTTGGGAATGTTCATTCCTCTTTGTGGTTCTTGCTGAGACTCCACCAGTGATGAATAAATCAGGGTTAGGAATAAACGTGTAAGGAACAGCTATCCTGTTAATTGTTTTTGTCTGAGTGAATACTCACTCAAGTTACAACATGATCAAAATTCACTGTCAGGAGAAACTCGCACATGTGTATGATTCATATTGATAAAGCTCTAAATCTTTTGAGCTTAGCAGCAGCAGAAACAGCACAGGACAGGACAGGAACTAAAGCATCGAGCTAACAAGAGTGGTACAAGGACTCAGAAAGAAATTGAACATCGTTTCAATCTTAGGTAAAGTCTTCTCTGCTCAGCTGTGGTTGCTTCTCTAAAAGCAAAGTGTTCTAGGACCATCCAACCACAGGAAGAAGGCTCTGGCCAGCTTTGGATCCTCAGGGAGCAACTGTTGACCTCTTTTCAGTAGAAATGGCTCAGAGGAATTGGACAACCTGGCAGACACTAGACGTAGCTTTATGAGACTTGGGCATATGCTGTGTTCAGAGCTGACATCAAAAACACAAGAAGGAGCAATTATGAAATACACAGCAGGCTAGCAAGCCCTGCAGGAATTTCTTTTAAGAAAGACTGGCTGAGACATGGAAGAAACCTTGTCTGGTTTCAGCAAGGCTGCAAGTTGGAGGTGACATTGCAAGAAAAGACCAAAAGTTTGCACAGGAAGACAGAGAGAAACTCTACATAAGATGCTCTTTCGGCCTTATGAGATAAATCTTCTTAGAAGGAGTTAAATTGTTCTTCCAAGTTAAGGGTAACTCAAGAATTTCCAGCAGTGGGTGCTTGTATTTGCCTGTTCAGCACCTGAGAGCACTGGTTTGGGCTGTGCTTAGCACTGGGACTTAGCAGATCTTAGTGCCCCTCCAGTTTCTGACATGGACTGTCTGTGTGACTCTAGGCAAATCGTTTTACATTACTGATTCATGGTCTCCTTTCTGTAATCTCTCCTGTCCTGTCTGCTTAGATCAGGTCTCTAGGCAAGGACATGCTCTTACTATGGGGATGTACAGCACTGAACGTGCTGAGACCCTGATCTTTACTGGAGGTAGTGGATTAACCATACAGCCACCCAGAAAGCAAACAGAATGAGACTTTAGGCAAACAAAGGTGGAAGACTTTCCATTAGAGTGAGCACTGTTCCACGTACCAACCTCATCTCCTCAGACATCCATCCTCTAAACCTACTGTGGTAACACTTCAGAGGAAATGATAATGGTTTGTGTTTACACCAGGATTTTTTTTTTCTTCATCTAAGCTTCAAAAAGACTCTTCCCATAGGTGTGGCTGGGCACTATTATATCCGTAACAGAAAAGAAAATAAAAATTAAAAAAAACCCTATAATCTCACTCTAAGTAGCTGACATGGCAATTTTCAATAGCAGCCACTGATCTGACTGCCTCTGTTCTGGAGGTCCTGAACTCGAGCAGTGCCCCACCTTTCTGGCTGTGGGTGACACTACACAAACACGAGCAAAACTTGAGACAGTTTCTTGAAGCTTTGCTTCAGCTTCTGCTGAAAGTCAGTGGTGCAACCAAGGGTGGAAACCAGGTTCTCCACCCCCCCAATCCAGTATGCTACACAACACCAGTGCCGTGCTGCTGTAACCAGCCATGAGGAGAACGACAACCCCAACTCCACTAAACACTTCCCACCCACCACCCCTGCATCCCAGAATTACATGATTTTAGGAGAGACTGTAGCTGGAGAGCAAAAGCTGTGGTGTAATTACTCAGGTCCACTGGAACGACTGGGAATGTGCAATAAAAAGAGCATTACCTCTTTTCCTGCTTTCTCGATCTCCACTGTCACTGTGCTGTGGTTCTTGTGCTCCTGGAACATGCAGAGGTAGCAGATGCACATCTGGTCTGTCTGGCAGAACAGCTCCATGGTCTTCCCATGCACAGGGCATTTTCTTGCTTCAAAGTCCCTGATGGGGTCCAGGAGCTGGTGGTCCCGGAAAGCTGCTCCCTCCAGATGGGGCTTGAGGTGCAGCTCACAGAAGGAAGCCTGGCACACCAGGCAGGACTTGACGGCCTTTTGCTTGTTATCAATGCAGGAATCACACAGAACATCCTCAAGCTTCACCCTGGGCCGTGACCCAGCTGCTCTGTCAGGCTTGTTGAAAGTGGATCTTCTCAGGTCCCCTGTCTCCACCAGAGGGAGGGAAGTTTTCTTCAGGTCCCCCATCTGCCCCCCAGAGAACAACGACTTCCTCCCTTCCCCTTCGCTAGGCAGGAAGCTCTTTTTGGAATCCAAGGAGAAGAGGGACTTCCTGAGATCGCCTTTCTCTGCAAAGGAGAGGGGTGGTCTCCTCATGTCTCCTATCTGTCCACTGGCATATTGCATCTTCTTTGAATCAGCTGAATCCATGCTGAAGTAGGTTGATCTCTTCTCATCAGACGACTCCACAAACTGAATGATGGGCCTCTTCCAGTCGCTTCCAGAGAAGAGGGAGCTCTTGATTTGCCCTGTCTCCAAAGCAGCACTGCCAGTGCCCTTCATAGGTTCCTTCTCACCTCCACCAGGGTTTGTGGTCTTCTTCACTTCTTCTTCTTTTTTGGGGGCAGACGGACTCTTCACATCCTCTGGCTTCCCAGTGGTACCGTTTGTCCTCGCTGCGCTCCCCGTCTCCATCGTCTAAACAGGGCAAATTGGCTTCACTGCTCAGTCTTCCCTCCAGTTCCTGCCTCTCAACCCTCTACAAAGCGGGTCTGTCTGCCCGGTCGTTGTCTCAGCAAGGAGTGACTGTGGAATGCCAGAAAGTTTCTGCCCAAGTGACGCACCTGGAGCTGCTGCAAGGAGGAGGAGAACGCCTGGATTATGCTAGGTAGAGGCAGGGAGCAAGAAAGAAACCAACGTTACCAGGGATCAGAAGCTACAGCTGTGCAGTTAATTATACAAGGCAGTCCACACCCAGGAACATTCTTGTCTAACCAGGTTTGGGAGGAAGGGCTGTTTATATACATAGACATGGGTTTTTTTTTTTTAAAAAAAAGTCATTTTCATTAAGATGTAGCAACCAGTTCGACCGCTTGTTTCAAAAATAATTTTGCTCCTTGTTGCCAGGAGCTGAGGTTACCTCCTTGCAGAGATGGGCAGGGTCGGAGAGACCACGAGATGCCAAAGATGGGTTTGTTAACTGGGTCATACACATGCACAAAAAATAATTATGGTTGTAATTAAAATGAACGCCTAGAATAAAGCATTCTTAAACTGGGTTCCCCTGAGGGCTTACTGTATTCAGTAAGACAGGGAGGGGAAATGTATGGATAATACTGGGTTTAAAAGACCCTATTATCTTTATTTTGATTTTGATGTTGCGTTGGTGCAAGGTCCATCCATCTAGACCTGGAAATAGCCCAACCATGTATCAGAAGAACACAGCTGACATGAAGTAAAAGTTGGCCAGTCCTGTTTGTTCCACAGGCCATGTGGTCTCACTAATGTGACTGGTGGAATAAAACCCCTATTGCATTGCATGTTCTCACTGAAATAAGGGTTCAGGTGCACCCTGTGTAGCTCTTCCCATAAATGTCCACTGACCTGAGAGACATATCTGGAAGAGGAAATATTTTACAGCTTGATGGCCAAAATATTTCTTGCAAGAAAAAAAAGGACTGAGAGTTTTAAAAATAGATCTGTCTCCCCTAGCTGTATCCCTGGGAAATGTTCAACTTGTTAGAATCACAGAAGATTTCAGAAGAAAAAGGCTTTTTAAAAGCACTGGTGAATGCCATCAACTTCGAAAGAAGGAGGCTGACCTTCTACTTATATCAATTTAACACAGATTATACTCTGAATTTCAGGGAGATTGCTCTGAGATGAACATCCAGGACATAAATTAGCCATGCCTAAGATTTGTACTTAATTTAATTTTCACAGAATGCAATGAAGGTGTTGCATTTTGCAGCTCTTTTTTAGGTGTGGAGGAACTAGAGGTGCAGCCCAAAACAGGAACAGCATATGTTTTGGGTCTGATATGAGAATGAGATAGCCAGGAAGTGCCTGTCTTACAGTTTCTAAGGGCTTTGTCTGTGCAAAATGAGAGGAAAGGAAAGAGAAAATTCTTTTCTCTTCAACTGAAATGCACTTGGGACCCATAACACACAGATCCATCCCCCTCTTAATGCCTCTATGTTGTTATGGCTCTCTATATATGAGAAATTATACAGTATATTGTTTTTGGATAATGGTTGTTGAGAAAGGCCACACCTTTTGCAGTCATTGCTAATGGACAGTTCTTCATTAATAGGGCTATAGTTTTTCATGAGTCAGAAGTCATTCTCTGGCATAGGAAAGGGCAATGCTATTTTTTAAAAACAAATTTCATAAAAAAAAAAAAAAAAAAAAAAAAGATTGGCTGACCTATATGTATTTCTTTTCCCTGGCTTCCTGGGCTGAGTTGATCTTTATAACAACAACAGCCCTATAGATCTCCAAGTAATTAAAAATACTGGAGGGTGGAGGCGCCTGTTCTCACGTGTGCAGAAAAGACTCAGCAGAGCTTTTCAACTGCTTAAGAAACAAAAACCATCTCTATGAAGAGCTCTAGCAGGGAAGAAGGTGGCTTTGGTTTCTCTTGTTTTCCTGACACTTTGTTAAGATTTTGGAGGAGGTAAGGCAGTCAATAGATGAAGGATTGAATTCTTTCATCTTGGTTTTACTGATGCAAATCCAGAGTAAATGAGTTTAATCCAGGCAGACTTGGAAGTGACTGGGCTCAGGAGGAGGTTTATTATTGATCCTTCTGTCCATGCAGAGGCACATACAAGACTGGCACCCCCCAATCAGGTGACAGCTGTGCTTTGCCTGACCTCCCCTGAGGCCAGCCATGGCTTTAGTGCCTTCATTTGTGAAGTATGGCCATGCTTGAGATGTAAGACATGGCAATGTCTGTCATGTAATGCTGCTCCAGTCGGTCCCAGCTGGGCTGTTGGCAGCCCACATGACAGTCCCATACAGATGCAGGTTATTCCTTGGCTTTTGAATAGCTTAGGTGGCATCTGTCCTTTTCTGCTTAATTTTGGAGACTCCTCAGCTTAAATTCTGTGTGGGGCAGAAAGAGGGAGGTCATGTGCAGATGCTGCACTAACGGAGCCAAGGACAAACTGGATTTCTTGAAGAGGAATCTGTTTGCCAAGAGTCTGGGCTGAACCTCCCTTGAGTCTTCAGGAAGAAAGAAAGGATGTCACTCATGTTCTTAAGGAACATTCACAGAATGTCAGGGATTGGAAGGGACCTCAAAAGCTCATCCAGTCCAGTTCCCCTGCCAGAGCAGGAACACCTAGGTCAGTCACTTCTTAATGCCACTTTCACTGCTCACCTTTCAAACTCAGCTCACTCTTGCAGCACCCCACATGCCTGGCATGAATGCCTTGGGCATGTCCTGCTCACAAATACCTGTGACACCCTGGCAGGCTCACGTGTGACCAGCGAGAGCTAAACTCATCACCAGTGCTGCCACGCAGCCTGGGACTGTGGCTTCGCTCCATAGCCAAAGGCCAGGTCTACTCTTTCCCCCATCATCTCTGAGCCTTGTCATGTCTTTTTCATGCCAAAGAATTGTTTGCAGTTGGGACCCACCTGTCTCGTGTTATTTCTGGCCTCTCCTGTTCACACCCAACTGGAATTTGAGGTGCATAGGTGCTCATAACCACTGCCAATGCTGGCTTGGGAATCACAGGAGGGCACTGCTGGAGTTAAAGGGCAGTTTGTTAGTTAAGGGTAGCTTGTGAGACAGTTTGTGCTTCAGTTCCACAACCATATTTAGAAGACTTGTGCACACACATGTATTTCAGGCAATTTAGAAACCAAAGTAAAGTACAGACTGGACGTCTCTTTGTTGCAGGCTTTATCTTCGCACCTCCCAGAGGGTGGCTCCTGATTTCTATAGCATGAGTTCACACTTCTGTAGGCACCATCTGTGATTTTTGCACCAGCCAGCCCTAAATTTCCTGCAGAGGACAACTGCCTCCTATCTAGTGCCGTGCGTCAAGCCGATCACACCGCATGCCCATGTCCCTGCCTCTGACTCAGAGCATCCACCCACGTTTGGCATCTGCAGTGCCTTTCATCTGAAAACTCAGGAGCGTTTTTCAAAGGTGCACAAATTAAACTTGACAACACCTTTGCAAAATAGGTCTGGGTTGCTAACCCCACGTAGCAATTAGGGAAACTGAGGCATGTACTGTGGAACAGATTGAAATTTTTCAGCAAAAACGAAACTTTTTCTCCTGAAATTGCTATGCAGCCTCTTTGCTTGCTCATTCTCTTATTTTTCATGATTGTGACCCCTCTACATCCTTGTTTATTTTCTTTACTATTCCATGATGCTTTTGTTCTTGTTTCGAACTTCATTTTTTTCATTGTACCTACACCACTAACTTTGGGTAGTTTATTGCTCCTACTAAAGTGTTTCCACTGTGCAATGTGCTGCACAAAAATCTTCATGGGTAGGTACCTCAAAAATTTCCTTGGGATGGAAAAAGTGAAAAAATTGGGTCCATGTCAAACTAAATAGAATAGAAACAGTTAAGCAAACCCTTGGGCACTCCTTTAGACAGGCTCCGGAGCAGAGTTTCAAACACCAATGACTGATGAAGTCATGGAGAGTCACAGAGAATTGGATCAACCAGCCCATGATTCACTGGCCCCAGTTCTCACAACTCCAACCCAACTAGGAGCGGGGAACCTGTCTGCTAATTGCCTGCTCTGTGCTCTACCCACTGATCCACATTCCCTTTCACATCCTACCTATTTCCAGTCCTTTCTCACTTCTTACACCTTTATATAAAACGAGTCCACAGCTCAGAAAATGTCAGGCTGAAAAGCATGCAGGCTATTCCTGCTGCAAGAAAGCACAGGAACTCAGTCCATCAAGCATGTAGACACCATTGAGCAATGACCATGCATTAGCCAGCTCTCTCTGTAACAGCAGAGCAGGCAGAACGAGTTCAAGGCTTCGTGTTGCTTTCACACGTAACAGAGTCAGTCAGCAATGCACCCAGATAGATCAGCAGAGCTCTCCTGGCACAGAGTGCATGGGGGAGAAACAACAGTGCTGCAGGTGTGCTCAAAGCAGGAGCACAGATAGGCTCAGGGATGTGAGTTTTATGAGATAGGTTCGATTTATATGGCATAAACTTCAGATATTTGTGACAATTTTGCTCACCGCCTCCGTGTGATAATCAGCTGCGTGTCTCACAGCAGGTGATGAAGGGATGGCAAACTGAACGAGGAGGATTATTTGGGGGATGTATTTTCACATTAGGGGACATGCTGAACTGAGAGCTCAGTGATGATGGTCAGGACCTGGCTTGAGATATGAGGGCTTGGATTTTTAGGGTAGCGTGAGCATCTGAATAGCTCCTCTAGGGTACCATGTCAGGCCAAACACGAGCTTCCCAGGGCTTAAAACAGGCCTGCAGGCTATGAGCTGGACCCTGGGGAATCTTAATTATTGGAACAAGTTACAGGCAGGACAGAAATGCCCATTGTGTAACAGCGATACTCAGAGCGTGCAGGAGGAGGTGATTCACTGAAGGAGCGAGAGGGTGTGTGACGGGACAAGGGCATTAACTGGAGGATATGTGCTGCCTGGGGGAGAACCCCTTTCTAGTGGTTATGCTGAGTCTTCATCTTTGAAAAGGCTGAAGGGGAAAATGACTACTCAGTATTAAATTTGTGTGGAGGACAGGAAAGGGAATACCAGCTAAAGAGGGAAATCTATTTGAATTAAAGGAGAGTGCTAGTGTAAGATCAAATAGGATGTATTTGTTCATTAAAAAATATAGGCTAGAAATTAGAAGATGATTTCTAGACATCACAGAAGCAGAGTTCAGGGCTGGCCTTTGAAACAGAGTCTTGGGCACTAGGATCCCAATGGATTCAAGATGAGCTTTCTACAGTCATCAACACATTGCATAACAGTGTATGGATGATACTGCAAGCCTTCAATAGGCTTACAAGACTTGTTGCACCATGTTCATATTGTTTTTAATTAATTAAGCCTGTGTTTCAAGGATTTTCCCCCCCCCTCCCCCTCTTTGATGATTAACTTGGTTTCTGTGTCATTGGTTTTCAGTTTTTGTTTTCTTTTCCACCTCCTTTTCATGCACTGGAGATTGGCACAACCTGAGATGGGGAAGTTGGGCAGAGCTGGCTGCACCTCTCAGATGTCTGCTCAGCAGTAAAACACAATCTCCAAATTTGAGATCAGGAAAGGGAATATTCCTTAGTTGCATTGGCAAGGACTACTGGAGCTTTTTCACCTTCTGCTGGAGGATGACACACTGGTTTCTTTGGAGTGTGGTCACGGGCAGTTTTCAAGTCACTCTCAGTCACTGTGCAGATGTGATTTCATGCATGGTTCCACATGTGAATTTGGGAGATTGTGATTCTGTTCTCTCTTCTGCTCCAACCTGTTGTTGATCTTCTAAAGTGCTCTGGGATCTGAATGAATAAAGTGTACTAGAAGAGACAGATATTATTATTAATGTGAAACTGACTGTTCATATCTTCTTATGGTTCTGGGGGCTGTAGAAGAAGTAATAAAATATCTCCTGCTTTGCAGCTGGCAGAACTGAATGTATTGGTGTCTGGATGGCTGCAACAGATCGTACTCCTTCCAGAAAAGGATTTGGTCCTGGGCTATAGGTGCTAGCATGGCTCTGTAGCCCCCAGGATCTCCGTGTACTCTTCTGTGAGGATGCTTTTTTTTTTTTTTCTCTGATGCTTGGAAATGATAACTAGGGCATATCTGGAGCACAGCTCCTGTATGGTCCTTTTGTCCCTGAGCAGAGGGCAGGTTTCTCTCCTTCTGAAGATCTGTGCTTATTGAGTTTGTCATACAGCTATCTGGGGTCCTAGATGGGGAGAGAGGTGCTGTGGACCAGAGCCCAGACTGGGAAAGGGTGGAGGGTGAGAGTTTTATTTGTGATGGGAGAGGCTTGGCAAGCCCACATCATCTGCTGTGGGCAGGCTTGACATTGCACAAGTGAGTCCAGAGGGTCTGTGTTAATGGAGATGGACAAAGCTCTGCATGTGGTGATGGATTACAAAAGGTGGTTATGAGGAGCATCACTACTTGCTCCTCCTTAGTCAATTTGTAAAGGTCATCCCTCTCTCTGTAATCCCATGGCTCCCTGTCCCCCCTCTCCAAGCATCCTTGCTCCCCCAGGTCAGCAGCTGTTCCCCAGCTTCCCTGTCAGTGCAGAGGCTCTGCCCTTGCCAGATGAAAGTCCGAGCTCCCTGGTGAGGTCTGGGAGTGAAAGCAAGTGAAGCTAATGGGACAGGGTGTGCCTCACAGTGCTGAGCCTGGAGGTGGCAAGTGGAGAGAAAGAGGAGAAACGTGGATGGATAAAGAAGAGCAGAACAAGGACAGGCAGGGAAAGAAGAAAAAGGACAGGGAGCTATTAATAGAGTCTCCCTAACACATGAACTACTCTGAAACCCTCTGTGTTTGGCAATATCACGCCAAGCTTCTCTCCAGGCAGTGGCTGTTTCCAGCAAGGGCAGCATGGAGAGCTGTGCATGGAGAAACACTCCTTGTCCTGGCCTGCCCTGGAGACAGAAACTGTGGCTCTGTCCCTCCCGAGGTGTCCAGGCCAGTGTGGTGGGAGGGAGAGCAGGATGGGGCAACCTCTGCCCCGAGAGAGCACTGCAGGTGGGACTGAGGAGGAGGCTGAGCTTTCTCCCCTTACACCGTGCTTGTCCACAGCCCTGAGATGGGGCTGACCACCAGCTCGTGGGATCAGCTCTGCCCTGGACCAGTGTCTTCCTCGCAAAGAGCAAGTGCCATGTCCCCCAAATCTTTCTTTGCCTCTTGCGAGAGCCTCAGTGCCTTGAGTCAGCTCTCTCTGAGGAAGGCTCAGCCTCCTGAGACAGACCCCACAGGGAAGCTGCTCAGAGCCATCACCCACCCGGGGCAGCAGGGCTGGTCAGAGCAATCCCATGGGTGTGTGAGAACCCCAGCAGGCAAGGTCTCAACTGCCTGTGATTTCTGCCCCACGCAGAAACTGCCACTGGAGGTTTTTACCTGCATGAGAGCTGCTGCTCCATCACGCCAGGAGACAGCTCAGCACTTGGGGAGCTGCAGCCTGACCTTGCTGGGCTTCTCTGTCTGCCAGGGAGGCTTTAGGGGAGGCAGTGGGTGGGCCCCAGTCTGTGTCATTGCTGGGTTCCTGGAAATTGGAGCATGGGACTGGGGGGAAGCCTGAGGAATGAGGCCACCATGCACAGCAAATGACTGTGAGCTCAGCTCTTGTGTCTGGTTGTTCAGAAGAATTCTCATTCTGAAAAGCCCCTGGGAGGTTAAATGGGAAAACATGTTTAAACAAGGACGCTTATTCACTCTGTGACTGAGCAAGACAAATATCTAGTGTGTGTGTGCATGTGTGTGTGTCTTGATTTACTCCCCTCTTCCCTTTATAAATACAGAATGAAAAAAACAGGACAGCAAAAGAAAAATGAGACAAAGGTGAAAGGGGAGAGACAAGAAGGATGGAAAACACTGAGAAAAGAAGGGAGAAGGAGAGAAAAAATCACAACAATTCTGGGAGAGGAATATAAAACCTAGATAAGAGAGTGAACTTGGAGCCTGAGCCTCCCTTACTCACTGCTGTATGTACAGGATAACTTGAGAGAAGCCAAGGCAGGGCGAGGGTCAGGCGCAGACCTCGAGGAGGGTTAGCATCCACCACCCTTACTCATCAGGAGCAGCACTCTGCTGCATGCCTTGCCTGGACTTGTTTGTCCTTGGTCAGCATTATCCCTCTGCAGCCGAATCCCACCCTCTGGTTTGAGGGTGGTGGCAACTGCCTGGGAAACAACTGTGTCATGCCATCCCCTTCTCCAGGGGAAAACAACAGGATCAGCAAGCTGCAGGGAAGGCCAGCAAGGCTGCTTTTCTGCAGGGAGCAGCACAGAGGCTGTGCTTTGGTTGCTGGCATTCAGATGGAGGTGGGAGCAAGGGGCAGGTAGTCCTTGACACAGCTTGTCTTCCTCGGTCCCTTATCTGCTCCTGTCAGGGGCTTGGGAGGGGATCTGCAGTTCCAAGGGATTGCATGTGGCCACCAGCCCTGGCTTGCACAAATGGGAGTGAAATTTGGCATCCAAGGGAGCAGTGTCTGATGGAAAATGTCTGATGTTTGCCTTGGAAAGGATCTAGGGACAGGCTGATCATGGTAGCTCTTACGTCACTGGCACTGAGCTCAGTCCTTCAGCACCTGTTTACACCTTCTTCCAGTCGCCACTTCTACATGGCAGGAGCTCAGACCTCACCTCTCCTCATCCTCCCCCTGCTATCCCAGTTCTCTGTCCTAGCTCCTGCCTCTCTCCAGATGCATCCTCACTGCTCTGGGCAGTCCAGAGGGTCACCTGCACCCTGAGTCCCCCTTACAGCCTCCCCACAACCAGCACCATCCACCTGCCAACTGCACTGGGGCTTCTTTGCTTCACTCCTACGTGGCTTGGTGGCAGAAAAAGGTGTCACCTTCTCCACTCCAACGCAGGAAAAAATTCCTCTGAAGCCTTCTCCAGCTCAAGAAATCTCTATGGCAGAACCTCACTCAAAGTTAGGGTAGAGAATGGGCTTTTTGGTGGCACAGGCATGGCCACCCACTGCTTCCTTGCCCACAGATGCCTGTCTGTCCATCCTGTCCTCTCGCCCACCTCCCCAGGGCAGGGCTCTCTGTGTGGAGCTCTCCTCTGGACTTGGTGGCAGCTCTGTCACTGAGGTGGCAGCAGTCCGTGGTGAGTTAAGTGCCCATAATAAGGTGCAGGGTAGCAGTCTTGACACTGGCAGCAGCAGCAGCAAGGGGCACAGCCTCAGGCCAGATACCTGCCACGCTCCCTGCGTGCCAGCCAGCACTGTCACTACAGGTGCCTGCTGGCCCCAAAGAACAGGATGGCCAGTCAGGCTGTAGAACAGTCTTGCTGCATGTGAGCTTTGGAAAGTGCCCAGCACCCAGTGGGCCCAGGAGCTCATCCATTCCTGCCTCCCCATCTTGCTACCTCCTGGCAGAGCCTGCTTCTGCAGCAGCAAGCTGCTGGCAGAGAGGCAGGATCTGGCCTCCTGGTTGGTGGTATAGTTGTGAAAGAGGGTAAAATAACGGGGGAGATTCCCAGGCAGCTCTGAGCCATGTGCTGGCACTGCAGCTCCGCGGGCCGCAGGAATGCCAGGGAGTGGAGAAGGGATGTTGCTTGTTGTGCACGGGCAGGGAACACCTGGAGCTTGGGCAATTCATGGGGAGCCATCCCTGCTGCTCCAGGTTGGCTCCACGCATGCACTGGCTGCTGGCTTTTATTACATTAATTGCATTTCAGTTTGAGGCTCCGTCAAGTCCCAACGCAGCCTAACGTAGCGTCATGGGGCTGGCTGGCACCCAGGCAGGAAAGCCAAGGGGGTGGAGGAAGGCTGGGTGAGAAAGCTGCAGGGCTGGGGGAGCTGCAGCTCTCTCCTGGTACAGGGAAGGGCGCGCTTGCCCTTGCCTCACACTCCCTGCCTCCCTCCTGTGCCCTGGCAGCACTGATCCTGCCCTCTGGGCTGGCTGGGACAGCCTTTTGGGGTGAGCTCCCCACGTCAGGGGAACACACTGCCACTCAGGGTCACCTCTGCCACTGCAGGAGAGGGAGGGGGCAGCAGGGGGATGCCCTCACCCGCTTGCTTGTAGCTGTCCTGGAGATCCCAGCCCTGTGGCAGCAGGAAGGGGAGAGAGGCAGTGTGTACGTGTGGGCACACACGGACACCTTCACTCTCCTGAGTGCACCCTGCTCACCCCTCACCTGTAGAGCAGCTGCTTTGCAAAAGGGTGTTTCTGATGGAGGAAGGTCTGCTGGACATTGCTGACAGGTTCCCACATCTCTCACCTGGAGGGCTTTAGTGCTCAGCTTTTCCTGGGCTCAGTGTTCATACCTTGCCCATCCAGCAAGGGAAAATGAAGCAGTGGGGACATCACTCCCAACGTGCTTTTGGTGATGTTTTGTATAGAGCAGGGCTTTCTGAGCATCCCAGTGGCGGGGGGAGATCCTAAGGTAGCTGGTGCAGCCCTACTGGCCACCCAAATCCCCCCTCCACTATGCCACATCTGCAAGCCTCCCCCAGCATCCTTTGGCCCATCCCTGTCCCCTGCTCCATGCTGGGGAGACATGGAAGCCCAGCTTGGGAGTACACAGGAGGTGCTTACTCCTTCTTGCAGACCTTCTGCACCCATGTGTCCACACCATGTAGTGTCCAAATAATGTCCCACACAGTCTGCTTGTGTGAGGACACGGACTAGGAGGATGCCACAGGTGCCAAGCCCCACTTTTCCCCTCCATGCCGTGGGACTATGTGATTTCCCTGGGCTTGGGGCTTGTGAGAGAGCACTGAAGATGGAGAGGAGGGTTCAGGGGGAGAGAGGAGCTCCCAGCAGCCTTCAGCACTGCTGCTCCCACCCCAGGGGAGTGATGGGGTGAGCATCCTGAGGTCAGGGTGCTGTGGGCAAGGGCACCCCGGCCTGGCTGGCCAGCCACTAGGTGTCCTCCGTGGTCCACACACGGGTGTCAGGAGCCCCACGGGGAAAGGGGCCTCCACAAACGTGGGCATGCTGGAAAATCTCTCCAGGATGGAGCCTGCCAGTGCTTCTCCACCTGGCAGAGCTCCATCCCTGGCAGGGGTAGGGGGGTATTATCTCAGGTCCACGTCTTTGGTGGTAGCGTGGATGCTTGGACCTGCCCAGGGCCACAACCTGGAGGGATGTGCCCATCCCTGGTGTCCCTGGACGTGTTGGTGGGAGGGAGGAGGAAGGTCCTTCTCCATGGCCATACTGAGCTCAGGGGCAGAGGACAGGACTGGAGTTTTACTAGGCAGAGTCTTCTTGGCTTTTCTGTGTTCTGCTAGAAAGGTGAAACACAGCCAGCCCAGGGGAGCAAAAGAGCTGCGAGCCAGGCCCCAGGGCACGGGAGAAGCAAGGATAATCTGCCTGTGTTGGAGCCAGCCCCTTCTTGCATGGCTCCCCTGGTCCCTGCCTGCCCTGCAGTGTCCCTGGGTGAGTGCTTTCATGAGTAATTTTCAGCAGGTACCCAGGGCTCCTTGGGGTTTGACAGTACCTCTCCTCCTATCCCTGCTGGATGCCCCAGATGCTGGGAAGTGATAGTTGGGTTTACAGCAGGGAAAACACCCCAGATTCCTTCCTGGGGGAGAAAAACCTGATTCTGGAAAACCCATCTCTCCCACTCCTGCTTTTGTATCCTAGAAAGACCTTTTCCCTAAGTGGCCTGGAATAAATGTTTAAGAGTAAAGGCCATTGCCTCTGCAGGGTGCCAGCAGGGTATTTCCCAAAGGCTTTGCAGAACACAGCCAACAGCTTCCCCCTCAACATATTCCCCCCCTCATTCAAGCCAGCTTGTTCCTGCACTATCTTATCAGCACACTCGTTATACCCTCAGAAACACAGTGTAAACATCTCCAGCCAACTGCTCTCCATGACAATTTCCTTGCCAAATAAGCCACTTCCCTGCTTGAGTGATGGTTATGAGAGAGGATTTTTGTAACTGCTGCTGTTTGAACAAGTGAGAAGTAAATACAGCTCCCTTTCTGGGAGCACACACGTGCACCTGCTCTGCGGCGTTTCAGCGCGGGCAGAGGTAGGAAGGTGTCTGTGGGAACTGCTCATTAAAATCCTGGCAGCTCCTCACTGCTGCTTTGTTCAGTTTCTAACCTGGAATTTGGCTGAGGGAGGAAGATAACACTGGCAGGAGCTGCCAAGGGAACTTTTATAGTCCAGGCTGTCAGGCAGTTGGGTTTACATCTTATTCCAAGAGATGGCACCTCCACTGGCACAGCATCTCTCATCAGGGGACTGACACGGGCTGCGCTGGCAGGAGATGGGTTGTGCTGGGGATGACAAAACTGCAATGCTGGGCACCAAAGAGTGGAGTACTGCTGTGCTAAGCAGCAGGGACACAGCAGAGCACTCGCCAGCCTCAGCCCCTGCTGGCCTCTGCTTTCATTACCTGCCTGATTTGGAGCAGTCCTGGGGCTGCTCTCCTTCACAACACCTGGATGCAGACAGGCTGGGACCTGTTGAGGATTTCAAGGACTTCCTGTGCTGCTCTTCAGCATTTTAGCTCAAGCACAGCCTAAGAAAGCCCTTTCAGCATTCTGTGATGTTTACTCCTCCACCGAGTGACCCAGCCTGCCCCGTCTGAGCCTGCACAAGCTGGCTGGAGCCGAGCCCTTGGCCACGTTGCTCTCCTATTCAAAGAGAGAAAGAGGGAGGATGGGGAGAAGGGGAAAGAAAACAGAAA
The DNA here is from genome assembly GCA_028020825.1 of Podargus strigoides. Classification (NCBI taxonomy): domain Eukaryota; kingdom Metazoa; phylum Chordata; class Aves; order Caprimulgiformes; family Podargidae; genus Podargus; species Podargus strigoides. The sequence continues at coordinate 2,458,392 of CM051646.1, forward strand.
GCAAATTAGTCTCCCAGCTGGTAGCAGAGCTTCCGTGCAGCAGTTCCAGAAGTCCATCCAATCTCTTCTCCCATTACAAGGCTTTGTTGCAGACCTTCGCAGCGTGCTTTAAAAGCAGAGTTCCTTCCCCATGAGCACTGGGCTAATTCCTCCTGCACTCTGGGCTGGGCTGGCTTTCTCAGATGGGCCCGTTCCCACTCCTCTCTTTTTTTTTCTCTCAACTCATATTTCACAAAGATGTATTTTTTTTCTTCCCTTCCTCATGTAAATAACACCACATATGGCCACAAACGGTGTGTTCTGCCAGCAGGGCTCCTCCTGACAGGAGCCAGTGCTAAACTAAGCAAACAGTATCGTTCAGCAGCCTGGCCTGATGCCCACCTTAGCAGGCTGAAGTAATGCTTTAAAGATCAGGGAGGGGGGCAGAAACCTCAGGAGATGAAAGGGAGGATTTATAGAGAGGAGCTCGGATACAGATTAAAGAGAGAGGAAAGAAAATCGCCTCGGTGTCCCGCATTGATTGCTCTGATTTGTTTCTTGCAGTGATGTAATGGCGCTGAAGCAAATTCTTGTACTGCTTCATGACCCCTGCCACACGTTGGAGGGAGGTACTGGTGCTTAACATGCTTTGTATTACTGCTCTGTGCCTGCACACGTGCTGAATCATGGTTTCAGTGGGTTCAGGGAGCTGCATTTCATCACCAACTGCAGCTTGCCGGGCTTTCCAGGCAGAGGACAGACTGCCCCATGCAATGCAGCATCTGTCTGGTGAGATGCAGAAACAGCAGGCTTGCTCTGAGACAAGATCTGAAATAACTACACCCCCCTGAAGGTATATATGGTAGAAGGGGCAATATGGAGCTTTATAGTGAGGATTCTCCAAGTCTTGACACGCCACAAAAGGAATCTATTGAGTGGGGGGGAAAAAGATGGGCTGGCCCTGGCGTTGTGAGGAGGATGTGCTGCAGATTTCCAGGGTCAGACTGGGTCATGGAGAGAGAGTCTTTGCCTGATACAGGCTGAGAAAGGGTGTTCTTACTTGGAAAGTGAAAGTCTCTTATTAGTGTGAAAAATCGATGCTGCTAATAACAGCAGGGAATGTAATCTGGCATGTGATAGTGGGGGAATTTCTTCACCAGCGTTCACTGAACCAGTGGGGACTGCCCTGGACTGGGTTTTGATAAGCAGTGAGGGCACCTTACTGAGAAAGTAACCTTGGATTGGGAGATTAACTGCTGATTCAATTAAAATTAAATGGAAAGGCAAACAAAGCCTGCAAATAAGGTTCTTGATTTCAAACAGGCAAATCCACGTTGGGCTAAGAGAAATCCACAGGAATGAAAATTGGACTCGGGAGCTCAGAGGAGGCTTGCAATTTTTCCAAGTCAAAAAAAAAACAGTTCAAAATGTTTAAGAGGTGGGGGGTGGGGACACCTTCCAAGGGAGGTTTCCAGTTCCAGCTAGATGAATAACCACCTCAAAAGGATGCTGGCAGTAATCAGAATGCCTGCGAGGGATGTAGAAACAGGCCAGATCAGCAGAGAAAGCAGCAGCTCAGTGGTCTGCATGTGGAGGAATCAGTGGGAGCTGTGAAAAGCTGAGATGACTTAACCTGGCAATGGGGGTTAAAATAACCAGGTCCAAGTTCTTCGGGTGCAGAACAGAGAGCGAGGAAGGAAGGAAGAAATGGTGATGCTCTGTAGAGTAAGGTGGGACTAAATATTGCCTCAGAAGGACTTAATCATCAGTGGGAAAAAGGGCTAAATGTGGGGCAGGTGAAGGCAAAGGTATTAAGAGGGGAGTTGCCAAGTTCCTGGTAGAACCAAAATTCAAAGCTTGCTTTTGGATGGGAGGGGGGAATGTAGGGAAATACCTTCTGCTGGTTCTAGAAGAGTGAAGGGAATCACAGATCCTCCATCAGGATTTTTAACAAGTCTGTGTCACCTCAGCATTGTCACAGGGCCAGAGCACCCAGCCCAGTGCCTGCAGTTAAATGGTGAAGGGATGGGGCGAGCCTATTGCAGGTGACCACAGAAATGCTATCTCACTCCTCAGCAGGATGTCAGAGCAGATTCTGCAGGGGAGAAGTGTTAAGGCTGCGTATTAACAGTAAATTAAATTGATTATAGCATCTTAGGAGGGACTAGTTCTTTTTCTAACTACTTGGTTTGCTTTTTAAAAATAATTCAGCTTGTAGATAGAGCCTAGGGATGCCAAGTCTCACTGCTGTGGTTTCCAACCCTAGCATGTTCATGCTGCCTCCTCCACTTCATCGCCTGCTCTCCCTCTCTCTCGCTGCCCAAATAGCTCCCAGTAGCCCAAGTCTGTCCTTCCTTCCCCTTTTCCTTACTTTCTCTTGCTCAGGCACGTTGCTGAGCAGGGCAAAAGTCAGCGTTGCTCCAGGAGGGAGCCCCTCAGTGCCACGGGAGGAGAGGAGCCAGCTGGCACGGGAAGGAGTCGGAGAGAAGGAGAGGTGGCAGGAAAAGGGAGAAGGCATGATGAGAGAAGGAGAGGGAAAGTTAAGAAGAGGGGGAAAACGTTCCTTGCTCTGATTTATGGGAAATCTCCCCTCCGCTGCCCGTTAGCAAATTTCTCCTGGTTTTGCAGCAGCTGCAGCCTGGAGGGACAGCCCAGAAGCAGGGGAAGATGAAAGGAAAGGAAGAGGTGGGAGAGGGCCCAAGTCTTGCTAAACCAGCGGGATGCGAAAGCCGCAGAACTCCCTGGCTGTCAGCGCTTTCCTCCTGCTCCCTGCCGCTCTGGCAGGAGTTCTGAGCCCTGCAGCGGGGTGGGCTCGCGAGAGGAGGAAGGGGCTGGAGAGCAGCAGCAAGGAATGGAGATGGGAAGGAGGGGAAGGGAGATGGGGGCACCTCGGGGTCCAGCAGTGGCCAGGGGCTGCAGGGGAACTCCCCCAGGAGTTTCTCAGGGCTGCCTGGTGCAGGCAAAAGCTTCCCCTCGTCCTCTCTCTGCGCTGGCTGGCAGGGAGCAGTTGGACTCCAGTGCCTGCTTTGCCTCTTGGCACTGGGGGAGCAGATGGGAAGATATTCTAGCTCAGTTGGAAGAGTCTGTTCTGAGTTTGGGGTTTTTGTTCTTTCTTCTTTTTTTTCTTTTCTTTTTTTTTTTTGTAAAAACCACAGTTAATGCCTCTAATGCTCAGCTGGGCTGCTCATAATTCTCCAAATCTTGCACGAAGCAGGCCCACTCCTGCTCTGACTGAGGGCAGGAGATGTTCAAAGTGCTCCTGCAGGGCAGGGGAGGGGGTTGGCAGCCAGTTGCTTCATCATCTTGTTCAAAGCTCTTTGTTGACCGTGCAGCTCTGCACTCTCTCCTGTCCACCCTGCACTGTGCCCTCTGCCTTTCTCACCCCCCCACTTCCTCAGTATCAGTTTAAGGATGTTTTTGGGGGGGACACTCAGCATCAGTTTAAGGATGTTTTTGTGGGGGACAGCACACCTGCCTCCTCTCCACATGCCCTCTATGGGCCTTTATGCCAAATAATGACCAGGTCAGTCCCACCCATCCTCAGAGGGGCTCTGAATATTCACCCCCAGCTCTCATAGATAGCATTCCCTAAACAGCAGGCACAAACACAAGGCTGACAAGCCTCACCTGCCAGGATTAACCATTACACCGAATGTAATGCTTCCACTAAAACCTGCAGCCGCACTGGTGAGATGAAAACCTGCATGGCTTCAGTGACAAACTGAGCCAGAGCAGTCCTGCCCTTCACTGTCCTGCCCTCCAGCAGTCCCCTGCAGTCCCACGAGGAAGGTGTTTGCATTTAATGCTTGCGTGGCAGCAAGGCAGGAGTTCCACCACCAGTGTCAAGGGTTCCCTCTCCCTGCTGCCTCCAGTGTTTGCTGGTGGGTGGCAGGAAGCAGCCAGCCTTGCTTGGCACCTGCCCTGATTATTGCCATCAGTACAGACGACTCCTGACAGGGCAGGGCCCTGCAGAGCTGCGATGGGGAGCCTGAGTGCATGCCCACCACATCTGCCCTGCGTGGGAGAGGCTGCTTCTCCATCCCCTCCCTCCCTGCTGCTGTTCAGTGGGGGCCCAGGCATGGAAGGGCTGCCTGGCATCTTCTGCTGTCTCACTTCACAGCTTTGCTCAACAGTCTGTTTGGGGCTTGTGTTTTGAACTGGGGCCCCTCTTTCTGACCCCACCTCCTTTCCCCTTTTACGAGAGGCTGGCCTCTTTCAACTGACAGCAGGGCTTTCCTGCCAGGCTTGTTAGCTTTAGCTGGAACGATTTCCTTTGAACTCAGCTTGAATTAACATCTCCATGGCAATAGGAGCGGGGCTTTGTCCCTTGCAACCTGCCCTTCACCCTCGACAAGGGGTTCTACCAGGAGGTGGGAAGGGACCAGTGTGCCACCCTGGCCAACACCATCTCCTCTCCCTGGGGAAAAGCAGAGGCGTTTGCTGGGAGGACAACCCAAGGATGACTCTGCTGCCTGTAACCTCCCTTGAGGAGGGGAGGATCAGGGAAGCTGCAGCAGATGCTGGCAGGTTTAGATGAGCTCAGTTTAGATGAGCTTGCTGCATAAAGTGCCAGCGAGTGAATGTGTGTGTTGGGGGTAAAAGGAAAGCTCGTTTCACTTTACCATAAACAATCACAAACAAACAGTTCCCCTGGGACTGGATGTCTCTGATGCTGAGCCAATGCAGTGGAAGAAAAACAGTGCTCCTGCTTTGTCCAAACTCAGTGTTTTCCCTTCTGCCCCGTGCTGTCACCCCATCTCTTCCACAGCCACCCATCTCTTCCACAGCCACCCATCTCTGCCCTGTCTGCTCCTTCATCTCCATGGCTTGGGAACGTGCTGCTGCTGAAGGAGGTTGGCTGGGTCGCTCTCCCACCTGCCCACTGGGTTATGCAATGCACAGAGCACATCCTACCATAATTCCTCCTTTCCCCTGCAGTATGAAAAAGCCACGTGCAAGTCAATGGCCATTGCTCATCAGATGCTCCTCCTCATTCCTCCCTGAGTTCCCCCAGAAGGAAGATCCCCCCTTTTCAGCCTGTTATGAAACTTGACCTTTCCAGTTGCACTAACTATGCGTCACCCCCAGCCTGGGCACCAGATAAAGGGCCACTTTATTCCCTCCCTGTCTCCCTCCTACTCCCTGCCCCGGCCCACGTGGGTCTGTCTGTTTGGCAGTAGTGGGCTCTCACTAACAATATGGGTTTTTTTCCTCTTGTAGAGTGAGAGGCTGGTTTTGCAGCCAAGTCTGTAGGTGGGTAAAAAAAAAAGAGTCCTTTTCCTTTGAATGCTGGGAAAATGCTTTGGGAGCTGCTTCAGGGAAATCAAATCTCAGTTTCTTCTTTCGGGGGGCAGAATAGGGGGAGATGTAAACACTGCAGAAACCACTTCCCTTTCCCCTGTTCCTCCTCTTCATTCAGTTCCCTGCTCTAAATGCCCTGGGAAGGCAGGGCTCTCCCTGCTCCCTGCTCCCAGCAGCTTGGGATGGGATGCAGGTGTCTGCAGGGAAGCCCCAGACAGATGTTGTCTGTCCAGGGCAGTGCTGCTGGGCGTCACACTGAACTCGAGGTCATTGCAGCTGTGGTCCCCTGAGGCTCAGGGTGCAGAACAACATCCTCTGCAGTGTGACATGCTGGGGTCAGGGTGGGTTCAGCAGGGTGCACGGGGAAAGGAGCTCAGGGGCGACACCACAAAGCTCAGAGCTCTTGGCTCAGGCTTTGCAAAGCAGTTGTGCTTGTTTGATTTCCTTCTCTACCTCCTCCTTTCCTCCACAGCACTTTTTCTCCCTCCTCCAACGGAGTTACTGCAGCTGGATCACAGCAGGCAGTTTTCATTCTCTGTTAATGAGAAACTTCTGCACTTTGTCCCTTGAAACAGAGCCACGTTCGCCACGTGACACTGGGGAAGGGCTCTAGCTAAGGTTATGGCGAAAAAGAGAGGGGAAGGGATAAGCCAGCACCCCTAGTACATGTGGTTCCTATGCCAGGGGCTGAGCTGAGCAGTGGGAAGGCACCAGCTGAAACCCAGTTGCTGGGAAAATCAAAGCCTGTCTGGCCTCGCTGAGACCCTGTGCTGACTCAGCAGGCTGTCTGGATCTTTTCATACCAGGGAATGGGAGTTCAGCCCCCTACCCTTCCCACCTCCCCCAGCTCCATCCTCAGCTGTGATTAGCACGCAAGAGGCTACATGCACGTACCAGCCTCCACAGTCCCGTAACCATGAATCATAAACTGGTGGGATGGTTTCCTGCAGCTGGGGAACAGGGGTCACTCCTCATCTCCTGGTACAGCTGGGCTGGCCTCTTCCCATGGCAGCAGCTTTTGGTGAGGACCTGAGAAACCAGTGCTGGCTGGGGCAGCTAGCAGCAGCATCACTGAGGAGGAAGGGGATGTTTCCACAGCCCAAGCTTTGCTGCCAGTGGTGCCACAACCTGCTTGGTAGCACTGGGGGCTGCAGCTTTCCCCACTATTCCAGCCCCCTGTTGCACAAGCGTTTTCTGAGCACGCTTGCAGTGCGTGGAGCCCGCTCTGTGCACCCCGTTAGTGTACAGCATGTGCTGTGTGAGCTGCAGCTCTCCTGCCTCTGCTCTGACCAGCAGAGCACAAAGTGCCAGGCTCTGCCTCTCTCCTGCTGTGCTTAGTGCCTCTTATCTCAAGCAAAACATCTCTCTCTGGATAGTACAGACAAGAATGCCCTGACCCTTTTGTGGCCCCATCCCAGTCAGGGATTCTTGTTCTCTTGCAATCCTGCCCCTCGAGCTGTGAAGGGAATATAATGTGATTTCTCCTGCAGCGCTCATTAATTCTGGGCTGCAGACTTCCCTGCAGCAGCACCCCACAAACAGCATGGGGCATTCCCTCAGGGGCTCGTGGGCTGCCCAGCTTGGAAGTGGCTGGCAGGGCAGCTGCAAGGAGCAGCATCTTGTTTTGTCCTTAGCCACGCTCTGTGCCTCATGCCACAGTGCCCTGGGCAAACAAAGGGCACTGCCCAGCCATCCCAGCAGTAGCTCTGCCTCACTCCAGCTCTCGTGCCCCCTTTCTGTTTTCCTTCACGCTTCTCTGCTTCCATGAATCACTGCCTGATGGGCTGGGCTCTGGTTTTACTCCACGACATGACTCAAAGACACAGCCTGAACTCCAGAGCCACAGCTTGAGCCAAACCTCTTCAGATTTGGGGGTATTTGAAATTTAGAGCCTAGATCTTTCATGAGGGATGGTGGGAGCTCTCAGATTGGGGAACAGGTACCTTCTCCACATGCTACAGAAAGGGGAGGCAGAAGCATCTCACCTTTGATGCACTGGAGGGAAGAAAGAACTTCCCAGCTCTGAAAGCTTCTCAGCTTTTGCATTCCTGCTTTCCCCACCTCTTTGATGGGAGGGGGAGGATGGGGGGAGGCAAAGCAACAGGAAACTCTACCAGCTGTGATTTTTCACCAGAATCCGAGAAACTGCCAGAGCTCAGCAGCTGCACTTAAAGCTGGGTCATTAAAATGACAGAGCATCTCTGGGCTGTGGGGCAGGAGAGCTTCCCAGCATGGGGGGCCCTCTGGGAGCTGGGGTGGGGGGAAGCCCCTTCTCTGAAATAAGTGAGGGAGAGGCAAAACCAGAACAGGACCTTGGCAAGACATACTAGGGAGCTGGGAAATACCCCTCTAAAGTGCTGGTGCTGTGCCTGGCTGGTGAGCTGCTGTGGGTTTTAGCCACTGGTTTGGGAGCAGGACAGTGGGGGTGTAAAGGGTTACCTGGAGGAGTGAGGTCTCCTTTGCTGGCCTTGTGTTTCTCACGCTTTATCAGTCCCCCAGCAGTGCTGGAACTGAGGCCAGGCAAGGAAGAGAAGTTTTTATTTCTTTTTTTTTTTTTTCCTTTTGCTCCATCCCCCAAACGCCACATCAGCAGCAAGCTGCAGGATGACCTCAATGAGGAACAGATTGTCCCTTGGCCTGCCTCCATCTCACTGTCTACGGGGACATCAGGCAGGAGGACCTTGAGCTGGGAAGATAGAGAGGAGGGTGGACTGTTTCCAGGAGCCACATGTCAGGATAACAGCACCCAGGAGCTGGAGCCAAAGCAGCAGCAGCAGGGTTTGGGAGCTGCAGGAGGGACTGCAGGAGCTGGCATGGGGGGATTTCTTTCCATCATCTCTAGTTTGATGGCTCGTTGGCAGCACTCAGCGAAGATTTACAACAAGTGTTAGTCAATGCAACCTGAACCAGCCCTTCCCTTTCCTCTTCTCCACTGGAGCTCAGATCGTGGGGTGACTGGGAGGAGGTGACACCCCCTCTTGGGCACTGGCAGCCCATTGCCACAGCCCTGCTGCACCAGAGCTTGCAGCCTTCCCTGGGGAGGAAGGAAACGTAACGTTCACCTTCATCTGCCTTCCCAAGCAGACATGGAGCAGCCCCAGTCTCGTGTAAGGCAGAGCAGACCACCAAGTTTCTCTGCTTTAACCTTCTCTTGTTAAATCCATCTTGTCAACAGGCAGCACAGAGACAGAACCCCAACCCCAGAAGTACTTGACCATGAGAAAAATCTCGTTTGTCCTTCTTCAGACATCATCATCTCAACCCCATCTTCTCCCCTGCTGTAATAACCAGCAACGTTCCCTATCCTAAATCAGCTCCCCATCATTTTTCAAAGCATGCTAGGTTATCATATGTCTGCACACATGGCACACCATGCACTGAGGTGCCTTCACCATGTTTTAGGCTGGCCTGGACAGCACTCATCCACCTGTAAAAGTTTTAGTGACAGGACAGAGTGAGTCCTTTGTAGCTTTGGGGCTTTTGTTTGCTGATTGTAGCACCATTATTATTTCAGTGTCTGTATTGCAACCACCTCAGCAAAAGGACAGGATGAGAAACAGCCTGGTTGTGAATCTCCACTGAGTCCCAGGGCTGGATCCAGCTTGCATTTGCACTATGTGAAATCCCCAGAGCAGACCCTGGCCCCTGTGTTCACAGGAACTCGCACTCATTTCAGGGTAGGACTAATTGCTGAGGCAAAATCCACCTCAGTGTAAAATTATGCAAATCTAGCACAGAAGGATAACTCCAGTGACCTGTATGATTTACTCCCTCATGATAGACTGTGGCTGAGGCTTATTGCTGTTTTCAAATAATTGGAAGGGTTAACAACAGCCAAAGGAAAGCAGGAGGCACTGATGTGCTGCTGTGGGAACCAGGGCTCTCAGGAGTTCATTCTGGATGTGCTGGGTAAGTTCTAGCTGTTAGCCACCAGACTGATTTCCCAGCTCGTTCATTAATTCTGAGTGTCACATCTCATTCCTTCCAGCTTGGGCTAAATCAGGCTTGAATTTTCGTGCTGCTGAATGTGTGCCCACCACCTCGATGCCAGGTAATGAGCTCTGTGAGGTTTTGCTGGAGGCATCTTAAAACAGAGCCACCCTGGTAAAGGGGGGCTTATTCAGTCACTCTCTCCTGGTCATCCCCAGCTGTTTAACCCAGTTTCAAGCTGGTCTCCATGGTTAGACCCCTCCATGGCTTTGATGAGAAGAATATAATATAGTATTAATATAATATAATAGTTTGTGATACTATTTCCAATGAGCTTTAAAGGTCACTTAAGATTAGGTGACACAGAACACAATGCATCTGTCCTCAGATGAAGTGACTGGATGTTTTGGTTAACTTGGGGTTTTATTTAAAGCTGTTTGATTCAGTGAGCCCATCAGTCCAACAGACTGCCTCATTTTTTGCATTAACGTTCCAGGAAGGAATAGGAAACGTTTCCAGCTAAATCTGCAAGAAAAAAAAAAATAATATTTGCATTTCCCTCCAGGCTGATTTCTAACCTAGATTGTTGGGGGTTTTGGGAGGGGATGGCTGCTTTTCAGTAAGTTTCCACAAAGTAGATATTTTCCTTTACTCTGGCGAAATGAAATTCAGACCACTGCAGATGCTCAGATGCCAAATGACTTCCAAGCACGAGAAAATTTTTGAAATCCGAAGTATGAAACATATGGCACTTTGCCTTGGAATAAGATTGGAAGGGAAAAACTCAATTGTGAAGCTGAACTGAGGGTGTTTTATTATTCAGAATGAAAAGAAAGAACTTTCTTTTAGCTAAAGGAAGACAGAATTTTGAGCAGATCAGACCATTTTCTGAAATGGATTTTTTTTTTCCCCCAAAGACAAGCAACAGCTTTGTTAATTATTTGTATTGTGGTCATATTAGGTCAACTATTAAATCACTTAAGTGAAAACCAAAGGATCCTTAGGCATTTATTTTATGTGAAAGCGGATGAAAATGGAAACTACTAACAAGATTTTTCCATTTTAAGAGAAAAATAGGAACCACTGTCTCTCCCTCTGCAAACACAGATGATTTGGGACAGTTGTGCCTTTAAACACGGGAGGCAAAGCAGGGAGGAGGGGTTTAATGCTCACCACTGAAGTGGAAAAAAATCCCCCAGTACTTAATTTTCTCCTTTTTGTTTGAGTGTATAGAGGAAAGTTTGAAATGTGGGGGAGCAGGACTGCTGTGGAGGGCAGGGGAAGGCACACACCACCCAACAGCTCACCCTGCCCTGGCACTAAGGGCTCCGCAGTGCTGGCCCCACCACTGCTGGCACTGCACCCAGCACCCAGCACCCTGCAAAGCATGGCTAAAACATGCCCAGCCTTTTGCTTCGGGCTTAAATTGATTCTGATCTCTCTTAATTGGTTTGAGAGCCGACCCTCAGTGCGGGTCTGACTCTCGCAGCCTGCATTGCTGTGTCAGGTCCAGTAGTGTTGGATGAGTGCATTCAGCCATGCTGGGGATTATCCTCATTCCCACAAACTCCTGCTTAACTGAGTAACCCCCAAAGCTCCCAGGACCTTGGGCTGGAAGACTCTGGGGTTCCCCTGAGCAGCACTACATTACTACGTTACTTTTACTCCATGCAAACATAGAATCACAGAATGGTTTGGGTTGGAAGGGACCTCAAAGCTCATCTCATCCCACCCCCCTGCCATGGCAGGGACACCTCCCACTGGGTCAGGTTGCTCAAGGCTCCATCCAGCCTGGCTTTGAACACTGCCAGGGATGGAGCATCCACAGCTTCCTTGGGCAGCCTGTGCCAGTGCCTCCCCACCCTCAGGGGGAAGAACTTCTTCCTTATATCCAGTCTAAACCCACCCTCTCCCAGCTCCCACCCATCACCCCTCGTCCTGTCATTACAGTCATCAACATCCCTGTTTTGCTTCCCTGCCATTCATGGAACGTGGGTCAGAAGCGACCATGACTCAGTGTTGTACTCAAAGAACAGCATCTTTCCTGACCCCTTCTGCAACTGGGGGTTGCCCTGAAGCACAGCACCTAATTAACCTTGTTTTATTCTTTGTAGCTGCAGGTGTTTTTATTGCTCTTAAACCTGTCCTGGTCCTTCTCTTCAGCTACTCTCATCTTCTGTGGGCCGTGATTCTTTTTGAGATGTCCATTTTATAAATCACTTTAATTAGTTTTACATCATTCTGTTATATTCATACCACTTGATTTAGGTTTCAGATTGCTTCCATTACATCTTATATATTGCTTTGATTTTATTTATGGTGTTTCTAGTGCATTTGCATTGCTTTCCTTAGATGGATATCATTTTGGCTGGATTTACAGTGTATTTCTTCAGTTAGATTTATATCACTTTAATTAGATTTATATCCCTTTAGAATCTGAGGGCTTCACTTAGATTTATAATATCTTTTTTTTTTGCTAGGCTTGTCTTGCATAGGAGATTTACATCCTTTTTGTTTTAAAGGGTATTGCTTAACTCAACACTGATGCTTTATCTCGACTTTGGTCAGCTTCCCAATTAGATATATGAAGCAAGAACTCACCACCTGTTTTTTTTCCCCTCCTAATTTCTACGTGGATCATTCCAGCATGAACTATGCTGATTTAAATTAACCTTTTTTCTAAGTCAGCACCAGCAGGAATGTAGTGGAGATCATCTCACTAACTGGATTCCTCAGAACACCCAGTGGGAGTCCAGTTAGTGAGATACCACTTTTATTCCTGTCTTTCCTGTACACTAAAGATCACATCATCACAGGGAAGCTGAGCACACTCTCCCAGCATGGCAGGGGGGCAGGGCTGTGCTCTCCCAGGATGCAAAACTCCGGGCTCAGTGTCCAGTTGGGTGATGTAGGCTCCAAACTGGGTTTTTCATGTCCAAGCAAGTGCCCTAAGCATGAAGCAACTGGGTGTTCAGGGAGCAGCAGCATTTATTTCCTTATCCACTTTCCTTTCTCCATGAAAATACTCAAATATCTTAAGGAAAGCTTGGAGCTGGCATCTGCCCCTGAGCATTTCAACTTTGCTGGAGTCCCCAGGACCACAGTTGTGCAAAGGGAGCTGGCACCAGGGCAAGGCCACCCCCCCCTTACTCCTTGTTTTGAGCTGAGATCTTTCAGGGCATGAAATTCCAGTGCAAGAGCCTGTCCCTCAACACCCTGGCCAAGACCACAGCAGGAGGAAAGCAGCAGTGCTCTGAAAAGCCACTCTTCCAGTTAATAGCCACAGCAGACCTGGCTTTGTATTTCCTGCCCGGCTCTGATCACATCAGCCTAAGAAATCAGCTAGAAGGGATCTAAATCCACGTGCTGCAGGGCAAAAGCCAAGCTCTGATTGAAACAGCTCCATAGATGTCCCTGGGGGCTGTTATTTCAGATGTTCACAGCAGGGCATTTGGTTGCTTTCCTGGAAACATGTGATTCAGGGCTCTGTTGGAGGGCAGGATGGTGGGGCCAAGTGGAGCACTGCTCCCAGACCTTGCCCAGTTTTGTCTCTAAACCCAGTGCTGGCTTCAGCTGATGGAGTTGAATTTCTATGAAGATCTTCAGCCATGAGCAGTTAGTTTTGCAGGGGTGGCTGCACTCACTCAGAGGTCTCATGCAGACAAAGCCAACCTCCTCAATCTCTTCTTTCCCAAAACACACCATGACACTGGAGCTTACTGTGTGCCCAGGGATATTAACAGCCTATGAGACCTGCTGCTCATGCAGCATCAGGGTACCTGGGGCTTGGCTGTGAGCTATCTGACAGCAGTGCAGAGGGTTGCCCATCCTCCCCATCCCTGGAAAGGGCAGGAAGGTTTCCCTTCTGCTCCCTGTGATCCCTGCAGGGCAGCTTTCAGGGGAGGACAAACCCTCTGAGGCATGGAGCAGTGAGGGAGGCGAGGAATGTGTTACAGAAAGCCTGTTGTTTGATAGTTGAATCCAGATGTTAAGGGAAGGAGCAGAGTTGTGTGAGTGGGACAGAAAAAGGCTGGAGCAGGAGAAAGCAAGGGGCACCAAGCCTGCCCTCCCATTCAGCACGAAGGGGGTGTGAATTCAGCTCTTCAGGTACAGCCTCTGTTCTGCCCCCAGTGAAGGGTTCCAGTGGGATGTATTTGGTCCCACATCAAGAGGTGTATTCTGCAGAAGGCATCCCCAGCCAGTGCTCAGTCCTGAGCCTGCTTCACAAAAGCACAGGGAGATCTTCCAGGCATTTCCCAGTAGCTCCCAAACCTACACCATCAGCTTGAGCTCTCTCCTTCAGACAGACCAGCTTCTCCATGTGATCCTTCCAGCTCTCGTGGCCTTTCTAAGGCAGGGCAGTCCAGATCTTGACTGCTGTTTGTGGATGGTCCCTACTGGCTCCCACAGTTCAGGATTTCTCTCTCAGAGCCTCAAGTCCTCTGTGAGGGATCCCCATCTGTATTGCCTGCTGTGGCTTCATGGGTGTTGTTTTTGTGCCATTTCCCTGCTCCACCCTAGCTGTGAACCAGGTCACACAGCCACCACTGGAGCAGGCTCAGTCTCTTGAGTCTCTTCCCATGAATTTACCCAGGAGAAAAGGGGCAGAACCCCTCCTGCACACCCCAAGAACCACTCCCACTGCTCTCCTCCCCGCTTCCTCTGCCTTTCTCATCCTCCCTGCAGCTGCATCCAGCTTCTGCATAAATGAGCATGGTATCTCAATTAGTGTGCATCTAATCAGGACATCAGCATCTCTGGAAGAGAGTCTGCATTGGCTGTAGAGGTTGAGCACCCAGCTGACCTCCCAGTGCTCTGCCACTGGGGCCTGTTCATTTAATTACACCCAGGCTGCTGTACTCCTCAACCTTTTAATTGCCTGGGACAGAGGATAGGTTGGTAAACAGGTCAGAGATAGAAGATGCTAGGCATTGTTTTAAGACAGTAAAGCTGTTCTTAAACACCATTCAGCAACTTGTTTTATGTAATTGCTGAGAAAAGGAGGGCATTCAGGAGAGGCAGCAGGGAACACTCGAAAGGGATGCTGAATAGTTTTTAATTAATGAAAAATGATTTGAAGCTTGATTCCCTTCTGCAGCAGCAAGATCTCCACTGAACACCACAGCACCAATCCTTTCCCAGAGCTTCAGATCAAGCTGTAGGTCCTCTGCAGAAATATTCCTGATAATAGCTGGGATTTAGTCAACAAGTTGGGAGGCTGGGAGAGTAAAAAAAAAAATCCAATTAACTCTCCCAGAGCTCTTTAAGTTCTGCAGTGCTGTGAACAATAGTAAAAAGCTGTTTTTTATGTGTTCAGATCCCCAAAATAGTTGCCCTGATTGAATCCTTCAAAAAAGCACTGATGATTCTTTCATGTAGCTTTAAAAGTAGAGTTTGACATGAAAATGAAGGATGGAAGATTAAAGAGATCAAGGCAGAACATCTGAGTCTGATCCCTGACCTCAGTTACACCAACTTCAGTTGAGATGAACACCAGTGTAAATAAGATGAGAAACTCAGATCGAACAGGCAGCATTTCTGTTCAAGGCAGTACATGATGCTAGAGGCAAGGACAGCTTGAAATGGCAAATGGGGCCTGTTTGAAGAAGCAGAGATAATTTGGAGGACCTTCTTGGGACCCACTGTGGTTCTTGGCTCAGCAGCCTGAGAGGAACCACGCTGGCAGTGGCAAAGCTTTTTTTCTGCAACAGGAGAGTTGTGTGGGACCAAGATCAGCTGAGATCTGGAAGGGGTGTGGTGCATGAAAGCCCCCTTGCAGCCCTCCAGTCACCCAACCCAGGCAGGGTTTGCTTTCTCCCTGCTGCTGAGGATGGGAGGTGTCTCTCTTGCCCTCCAAAGGTGAGGGATGTGGAGGAATTGCTGGCAGCAGAGCAGTTCTCAGCGAGCTGCTCCTCCCCACTGCCCAGCCTGGCACAGCCCAGCTCCCCGCTGACTTCCCGAGGTTATTTCTCAGAATAAGCAGCTCATTCACAGCAAACATCCTCGCTCTTTGATGCAGCGGTGGTGCTGTTGTTGTGGTGGTTTGAATACCTTGGTTTCAAGCTCATAATAAGAAAACTGGCCACAGAGCCTTACTGTAAGTTGATGAGAAAGCAGCAGTAATTATTGCTCTCTTCTCCATGGGAAGGTAACCTGCAGATGCTAATGGCTCCTAGAGTATTGACTGGTGACTCACGTTGGGGTGAAACTGCAAGGGAAAGGGGTATTAAATGCCCCTGTGTTCAGGGGGTGGGGCAGGAACCATCCTGGACTGAGTAAGAGAGAGTTGCAGCAGCCTGAGTTTGGACTAAGAGGGGAAAAGATGTTTTTCTTGGGGGGTGAGGGACAGGGCAGATATATTCCTGGAAGGGATGAAGGGAGAAGAAGGTGCAGGTATTTATGCATCGTCATCCAGCTTGACAGCGTGTACGCAACAGCAAGTGGGTGGTGAGTGGTGAGGACAGGGTGGCTGCAAACATTTTTGTTTGCCTGGTAAACTTGCACGCAGGGAAGGCAGGGCTCTTGCAAGCAGTTAACCCATGGAGCCTTTGTGTGGGATGCTATAAGACTTCCCACGCTGCTTTTCCCTTGCCTGCTGAGGCTCTAAACTTTTACAGCAAGAGCTGTCTTTGAGTCCAGGTCTTCATGGGAATCGATCCCAGGTCTTCATGGGCATTGATCCCTTCCTGGTGTTCCGAGGTGCCAATGTGACACTGAGCTGTAAATGAAGTTTCGAGGTGAGGAAGAGACAATGAAGATTTGTAGCTTGGCCAAGTATTAGTGGTTTTCTCCAGGAATGACCAAGGATGCATCTAAGGCACCAAGGCAAACCCCATGTCAGATTGTAATCCCCCGCTCCCACGCACTGCCCTGCTGGAACTTCACAACAAAGCACAGCAGAGTGTTTTCTTTTAACAGCATATTTGTCCTTAATGCTGTTCTCAAACACGGCTGAGGTATTTTAATGGAAGTTTCCTCCCAGTAAAAAGAGTGCAGCGCACACACATACCAGAAACTCTTGGCCCAGACCATTAACGTTCAGCAATGCAGCTCAGCAGCTGATCCTGCACTGGGAACCTTGACCCGTGAGGCATGTTTCACGCTCCTGTAGTTCAGATGAGATCACATGCACGAAGAGCTGTCCCATGGTAGCAAATAGCAAAGGTAGATGAGGGTGATGGACACCAGTAAGGTGTTGGTTCAGACCTGTCCCAAAGTTTTTGAGCTGTATTTGCTCTTCAGTAATTCTCCACCCACCACTAACCTGGTCAAGTGGCTTTTGCTGGGATGCTGACCAGCACTTACCAGCTTTCAGTCTTTCAAATCTCAGCAAAGTTCTTGCCTGTGCTCACTCCCTGATTACTTTTCTGCTCTCTGCTGGAGAGCTACATGCTCTTTAAGCTGTTGCCTGCCTGTGTTTTGAATTCTCTCCCCACCCTCCAGCATTTCTTGTCCGTGTGTCTGTTCAGTTTGGGACTGGGGTCAAATCTCCCACTCCCAGGTCAGATCCAAGGTTCAGTTGTGCCCTGCTCACACTGCAGACTGCAGGACCACAGCACCCCTGGCAGGATGCTGAGCCTTGGGGTGAGCTCTCTGACACTGCTTGCTTTCCGATTTCCTTTGCTCTAGGAGGTACCAAGAGAAAAATGATCCTGCTTACTCTAAGCCAACTTTGCTAGCTTGGCAACACAGTGGAGGATGGTCCTGAGTTGCCTCTTGCACCCCAGGATCCAGGGGCACAGTGGTCAAACCTGCTGCTGGGAGAGCGTGTTCCCGCAGGTGTGGAGAGCTGCAGGGAGCATCTCCCGTTATCCTCCAGCAGCCACAGGACCACGCTGTGCTGGGGCTCGGCTGCAAGCTCATGAGCAGGAGTAACCCCAGTGCAACAGTGGGAAGGTGATTCCCAGTTTAGGCTGAGAAATGAGTATGGCCCTTTGGACTGGGAGTCTTCCAAGGGTTATTTGTGCCCACTGACCTCACGGTGCTTTTCCTTCCAGCCCGTGCTGGGGTCCTCTTGTCTTTTTGCATAATCTCTGAATAAATACACTGTGAGTGGGGCCTTCTCCTCTGCAGCTTTTGTCACGAGGAACTGTCTTCCTGGACCTTTCTGCATTGTGGGCCCTCCCTCTCTTTCTGTGTCTGAGCTGAGCCAGTTCTCTTCTCCCCTCTTTGCACCTCTGAACTTTTTCTTCTCCTCTGCTCTCATTTTTAGCACTGCTATTGTCCTGAGAAGTGTTTCAAAGGGACAATTTGTTTGAGGAAGGCTGTGAGGGTTTAGGGTTCAGACTTGCGTGAGGTCCCACCACGAGCACTCCTCGGACAAGAGGGATCTCTTTGCCTGGATTTAAATGGTTGTTTCTATTTATTTCCGTGCTTCTCCTTGCAAAGCTCATTCTCTGATCCTGCTGCCACGGTGACCTTTGTGTTTGCAGAGAGACCTTTTGAAATCAAAGGGGCCCTTCACGAGCATCTGGAAGCACTCGCAGGAGTGGGTGGGTGAAGGGCAAGGTTGGGGGTGTTTTATTGTGACCCGCGGCGTCTGGAGCGACCCGGGCTCTGTGAAAGGAAACCTGAAGTGGCCCGAATTGCACCCTCGGGGGTGGGAACACAGCCCCAAGGGACTGGTGACAGCGTGCCATCACCGCGACAGCGTTCGGTTCGCAGCAGCCACACGCCGGGAGGACGCGACGTGCGTGCAGGACAGATGGGCTCTGTCACCGCCGCCCCCCCTGCTCCCCCCGCCGCCGTGTGCCCCAAGCACGGCCACCCCAGGCCAACCCGGGGCGGGGGGGGAAGGGGATGCCCGCGCTCCCCGCCGCGGCCGCGGGCCCTTTAACGGCGGGGCGGCGCTGCCTCGGCGGGGCCGGTCCGGGCCGGGGGGAGGAAGTGACGGGCGGGGGGCGAGGGAAGAGCCCGCCGAGGGCTTGAATGAAAAGGGCGAGCGGGCGGCGAGCCGAGGCAGCGCAGCGGGGCCGGGGCCGTTCGCACGCCGCCCCCGCCCCATGCCGGGCCGGCCCTGAGCCCCGCCGCGGGGCGATGCTGCCGCCGCTGCCCGCGCTGCTCTGCCTGGCGCTGGCCCCGCTGCCCGGCACGCCTGGCCCCGCCGCCAGGGCCGAGCTGCGGGTGCGGGTGCGGCTGCCCGGCGGGCAGGTGACGGAGGAGAGCCTGCAGGCCGACAGCGGCTCCGACTGCATCAGCCTGGAGCTGCGAACGGCCGACGGTGCCCTCGTCACCCTCACGGCCGACTTCAGACAGGTAGGGATGGGGATGGGGCTCCCGAGTCCCCCGCGCGGCGGGGCTGGCACCCGCAGCGAGCCCCGGGGGTGCCCGGGGATGCGGGGGGGGATGCTGGCCCCGCTCCCTCGCAGGGATGCGCAGCTTCGCCCCCGGGAGGGGTGCGCTGGCAGCCGGTCCCCTGCCCTGGTCCCTCGGCCACCGGAGGGATAACGCGGTGCGGGTCCGCTCCCCCGCGGTGGTCCCCGCTGGGCTGGAGCAGAGCAGACCCCGCAGCGTGGGAACTCTGCCCTTGGCACCGCGCAGGGCGGCGGGAGGATGGGTCAGCGCTCCGCTTGTGTTTCCTGTGGGATGCGTGCTGGTGGTACCCATACGCGATGTCCCTGGAGCTGGGGAATCCCTGGGTGAGGGTCCAGGAGCCAGAACTCTTTTGTAGGAACGCGTGGCAAGAAGTCCATCCACCCCCAAAGCACCGCTGGGGGCTTTGTTTGCAGTCTCTGCAGTGTTTCTCACAGGTCTAGAGCTCCAAGTCCTTCAGGCAGGCTGCTGTCCCCAGGGGTATTGCAGCTGTAACCCAGGCTGCCTCTGTGCTCAAAATAGATGGTAAAGATCTCGGTGGGACGCGTGGCAAAGCCCTCCCCATCCCCAGCCGACCCTACCAGCTCTGTTTCCCTTCACTGAGTCGCCAGTAGCTTTGCATGGCAGGCTCAGCAGCAACCAGTGGGGAGATCGCTGGTTCCTGGCTCGTGGAGTTCATGCTCTGCTGTATCCCTAGGACATCTCTCCCCACGATGCACACAGTTAGTTCCTTAGACAGACTGCTGCTGTATCTGGGAGCACACATGAGTTTGGGAAGTGTTTGACTGACAGCTGCCTGGGGGACTAAGAGCATCCCTCCCGTGAGGGGGCCTTTCCTCTTGGCCCAGCGTGTGAGAGCTGGGCTCTGCAGGGAGGTGATGCTTGCTGAGCTGAAGCCCAGGATCACACACTTCTCAGCAGGAGCTGGTAGCTTCTGGGCCAGCGTGGCGTTCTTTGGAGCACGCCAAGCCTGGCTGGATGCTCTGAACTTTCTATTGCCCAGGGAAGAGCTGTTTGTTGCCACGTGGGTGGCACGGCTGTCCGGGTGGCACAGAGGTGTTATCTTGTTCCAGCCCTCTGTTCAGACTGTTTGCTCAGGTGGACTTTGGTTTGCAGCAGGAGGAAGCTCAAACCCATGAGACAGGAATGTGGTGTGTCCCAACCTGCTGTGAACCTTGAAGCCTTTTGCCAGGGATTGTTCTGGTGCTCAGTTACACTCTGTGGTCCCAATCTCCTTGTAAGCCTCTCTGATTGCCCTCTTCCATCTGGAGAGTGCAGGGTCAAGCCAAACCCTTTCTGAGATGCTAGCAGAAGCCATGGTGATTTTGGAAATGATGCATGCTCCATGTACTCCAGCACATGTGCAGGGAAGCAGTCCCATGTTCAATCCTTAGCTCCATGCATCCCCTCAGCTCCTGCTGGAAATACACAGGAGATAGTCCCTGGAAGGCTTTGCAAGCATTGGGCTTCCAGAAGCCCATTCCTAACATTCAGTTTTAGAGTGGTAGTGTACTGGCTCTCTCTGTCTCATGGCTTTGCTGGAAAATAGCTGAAAAAAGCCAGAAAAACATAAAGGACGAAGGAGATGAATTTGTGGTGCAGTGAGTAATGATGAGAGCAGGCAGCTGCCTGGCCAGGCTTCCCCTTCTGACCTGTTCTCCTGGCTATGTGCAAGCATTTCCCTGTTCTGCTCTGGTGCTCATCTCTCGAAGATTACACAACTTCTCTGCTTCAGAGAGAAGGTCTTGAGGCTCTGAGCCTTGGTAAAAGCAGCTGGGGTTGCTCTGGCCTGGCTTTCCCAACCTAGATTGTGTGGTCATGCTGTGGCCAGGATGCTGGGATTTTGCACAAATGATTTTTTCCACTTCTCTGGCTTCTGCAGGGGGTTAGTCCAAAGGCAGATTTTTTTTTTTTTTTTTTTTTTTTTCTTTGCTAACAGGGAGTTGCTGCTAGAGCAGGGGCTGAAGAATAAAGGAGTTATAATGAGATCATGGTTCATTGCTCTGCTCTGATGCTGATGGAAGCTGGGTGGGACTTGAGCAGTAGTTGAGTCTTCCACCCCTGCATCCCCTCTAGAGCTGAACCTGAAGGAGTCATGTCCTCAGAGCACACCAGTTCCTTTTTTCACATCATCTAGTGCAGCACAGACTGGTCAGTGGGAGTCCAAACTGGGACTTGATGTTTCCTGGGCAGTGCAGTAGTGAAGACCATTTATTTTCTTGCAGTTTGAAAGACACTGCTGAAAACACTGCTTCTTTTCCTGCATAGTACTGTCTAAAGGCATAAAGTGTATTGCAAAAAAGGGTGAGGGGGAGCAACCCTAAATGTTGTGTCTAATTTGAATAGTATGATCTTGCCAGTTGTTAATGAGTGGCCTGAAAACAAAGTGGGTGGTTTTATTCCACGGTCAGCACAGTGATATAGAAAAGTTCCTTTTTCCTTTGGATTGCTGGAAAAATTGTGTTGGAAGCACAAGGGAGAAAGCGTGGGTTTCCCCTTTCCTAGCACATCCTTAATTTGCCTTTATAGATAACTGAGTATAGGAGGCAATGCACCAAAGTGTCTTGATTTTAGCCATTTCCAGTAGGAGAGGGGATAAAAACCACAATCCCCACCCAGTGAGGGTATCTCAGCTGGCTGGACCTCCAGTGTGGTTGCAGTAACACATTCTCTGTGTTGTACAAGGACTTTCTGGTCAGCTGTAGCTGTTCCCCTGGGGCAGTGCAGGCAGGGCCCTGACCACAGAGCAAAGGCTGCTGACAGGGTGAGGAATTCCACCCAGGAGTGCCAGTGTTACCCAGTGCCCTGGGCAGCACCTCCCTGCTCCGAGCAGGCATGTGACAGCAAAGACAAAAGCGGGTCCCGCAGGAGCACTGATGTCCTTGGGGGAGAGAACTTTGGCAGGAAAGCTGAATGGGCTGCAGGGAGGAAGGCATTGAAATAATTTATTTCCCTGGGAACTAGTTTGCTCCACTCGATGTGAAGTTGAGATGCTGGGCTCAGATCTGGACCACACAGGCTTGTAACTCTCTACTGGATAAACCCTAGAAATGGAGACTGAGTTGTTCTTGCACCCCAGATGACAGGCCCTGCAGAAGCTGGCTCGGGACAGTGTGAGGAGGGGAGAAGTTTGATGATTTCCCTGTTCCTCCTCCAGCTAGTCTCTGCTGTTAAGTCCCTCTGGTAGGTGCAGGCAGTCTGGGCTGTTGGGAGCTCAGTGCACTGATTTCCTTCCTGCCTGCAGGAAAGAGGAGCTGCTCTCCCCTTGCTGTGAAAGCCAAGGCTGTGATTTCCAGTGCCACCCACGGTTAGAGGACGACAGCAGAACTGGTTGTTCTCTGTCACACCGAGTGTTTGTCATCCAAACCCAAACGATGGCTCTGCCTGCACCCACCCCAGGAGCACGGGTCAGGGCCAAGGGTTCTCACCGCCCCCGTGATGAGTTCATGTGGAGAGTCCCCGTGCTCCACAGGCAGTGTTCTGCTGGGACTTGTTCCCTGCTGGGAAATTTTGCAGAAACCCAGAATTAAAAGTGCCGTTTGCTGCCTTGGCACTGGTTCACCCTGCTGCTGCTGCTGGTGGGAAGGAGGGGAGGGAAAGACTCTCTCCAAGCAGGAAAAACTTCGGTGGCTTTTTCTGTGTGAGGAGCATGGCATGGTTTTGATGTGACAGACTTCAGTGCTTGCTCCATCTGAGGCTGCACAGCTGGGGCAGGGGGAGCTGGAAAGGAGCTGAGGAAAGCCAAGCAAGGCTTTGAGGCAGAGAGGAGAAGGGGACACTGACTTGTTGCTCAGGAGAGAGAGGTCAGTGCAGGGCACGTGTCCCCCAGAAAACGGGCCAGCCTTGCTCTGGAATCCACCACGGGGGATGCTTTGGGTTTGCTCAGAGCCAGGTAAAGGTGGGATTTCTCTCTCTGGAACAACACATGCCATAGGAGCCAGCTCCTTGAACAGAACAGCTTGATTAGGGCTGTTTGTTGGTTCATTAGCTATTTCAGTGCTGGCAAACCCAGACCATTCCTGTCTCTCCCACTGCACCTCCCTTGGTGTCAACAAATGTGCTGGCAGTCCCTGACACCTGGAGTTTGGGCAGCACCAGAGCCCTCTTCATCCCTTTCTTTGGATGCCAGGGAGTGAGACAGAGCTGGGAGAGGGATGTGGGGCAGAAGCAGTGGGGTAGCAGGGAGGAGGAGAAGTGCCCCCCCTCTCTGGGGGACCCAAGCATGGTGTGGGGGGGTTGCAGGTGATGAGGGTGTTAGCCCAGGGCAGGCAGCAGTGTCAGCAGGGCAGGTGGAATGGCTGGCTTGGATAAAGATCTGGCTGTGCCCTTTAATGTGCTGTCCAGGCACAGAGCCTCTGATTCAGCGGGCAGGGGGGAGCACAGGGCTGGCTGGGTGCGTGCCCGAGGGCAGGAGGGGGGACACAGGGAGGTCAGACGTGGCTTTCTGAGAATCTGGAGATTGAGGAGAGGATGGGTCATGCAGTGGGGCATCACCCTGTTGATCTTTACTGTCTTCCCCTTGCTTTTTTTCCACTCCAAGACCACCTTTCCCCCACCTTTCTCTTTCTTTCCCTCCTTCCACCCCCTACGAATGACTCTTTCAGTGATGATTTTTACAGGGATCTTTACCAGAGGCTGCATGGACTCATCCACCTCTGAATCAGTAAGCACACAGAGATAGGCAGATAAACACTGAGTACCAGCCCTGGGTCACTGCTTGCTGGTGCAATGGGAGCAAGGCTGGAGCTGGAGGCAGTCTAACAAGGAGCTCTGAGGGTGGCACAGCAGTGGCTGGTGACTCTGGGCACCCCAACCTTGCTCCTGGTGTCTGCCTTGGGTTGGAGGGGGGAGCAGGGGCTTGTCTCAGTGTTTGAGAGCTGTTCCTTTGCTCCACTGGTGCACTGTCATGACACAAACATGGTCCTTCCTCTCCCATACACTTGGTCAAAACAAACACTGGAAACCTTTGTCCGAATTCTTCACTGGACAGGGTCACTGAATCCAGGAACCTTTTGTGTGCTGTGGAAAGGGCACCTGGGGACCTGAGCCCACTTGGGAGGGAGCTCATCTCTGCATGGGCTCTGGACTTTGGGAGCTGCGTGGGATGAGCCGGGAGCTTTGGACCGTTTGGTAGGAGCAGTGGGAGCTGTGAACCTCTCGTACCTGTCAGCTGTGAGGAGGAGAGGGAGTTGAGTGTCTGAAGGCTAATTATTAAATAGGCAGATCAGAGGGATTAATCAGTCGCTCAGCATGTTCTCATTTTACAAAAATTGCCTCCAACCTGGGAAGTACTGCACTGTTTTTAATCTCCTGCCTGTGGAGGTTTCCAGCCCGAGTGCAAAACATGGCTGTCCCCGTTTGCTTTTTCCCAGGCTGAATGCTGATTGTTCAAAGTGAATTCAAATTAAATCCGCAGCTGAAGAATATGCAGGGTCAGCTGCTAGTTTTGGTTTCCTCGTGCTTGGGTCTTGCACAGTATGGGAGCTCACAGCAGGCCAGCTCAGCTGGAAGGCAACTGGACTAAATGTAGATGGGAACATGGGTTGTTCCAGTGGTGCCAGTGTCTCAGTGGGAGTTCTCCCCATTGAAGCTGTCAAAAGATAGTGATTCCATAATAATTTCAAGTATTTTTGGTATCTCTTTCTTCCCAAACCTCCTTCATGTCCTGTTCTTGTGGTGAGTCTTCAGTCAACAAATGCACCCTGCAAAATCCTTTCTCCTGTCCTGGGGAGGGAAATGCATCCCAGATTGCAGCTGTTCTTTCAGTTGTGCAGAGTTGCACAACCTTTTCTGCACGTGGAAGGGAAGGCAAGGAATAGATGGTGGGCTGTATGAGCTAGTCTGCAGAAAAAACTCAGGGTGGACACTGCTCAGAGCTTGTAGAA
Organism: Podargus strigoides; assembly: GCA_028020825.1. Taxonomy (NCBI): domain Eukaryota; kingdom Metazoa; phylum Chordata; class Aves; order Caprimulgiformes; family Podargidae; genus Podargus; species Podargus strigoides. Next base: position 2,482,799 of record CM051646.1, read on the forward strand.
GCTTGGCAGAAGCCCAGCCTATGAGCCATACCTCAGGTACAGCTCAGGAGGAGAGGGGTGATCTTAGGAGCCTGGCATGGCTTCTGCTTCCTGGTCCCTAGCCACCAATATCTGTCCAGTTCTCTGTGGAGGACATTAAGAGCAATGGCTGTGGTTGGGAGCCAAAAGGCAATAGTTACTCTTCACACTGAGGAGGAGGCACCACTCTGATCCATCTGCTCAGCTCTTGTAGTAGCATCATCTGACACCACGACAGGGGGTGGTGGGTTCCCACAGGGTGTACAAGTGCCCCTGAAATCAGAAGCCAGGTGAACTGATACCTGCATAGAAAACAGTGTTGGTTTATGCCAGAACAGGCTGTTTTGCTGTTGAGTAAGCTGTTCTGTGAGTCTGCATGAAGGTAACAATGACTGGTTTTGGAGATGGACTACAATCATGTCAGAATTATTGATCCAGGCAGAAAAGAAGGTCAGCTGCAGCTGCAGGGTTCCTTCTGGCTGTAACAATTTGACTGTCATTTGTGTTCTCCATGCTGTTGGGAGCCGAAATGAGTAATTTATTCTCCAGGATCCCAGTTGCTCAGAAGCAAGTGAGGGAAGGCAGCAGAGGAAATGTGGGACTGCTTGTCCCAAGGGATGCACAGAGATAATGGCTGTGTGATATTTGTTTAACAAAACAAGCCTCCTTGGAGGCTTGCCTCCCTTCCTGGTAAAGGACAGAAACCCCCAGCTGTCACTTGAGGAAGCTGGGGATGTGGGATGTGACCTGGCAGCAATTTGGCCTCGCCACAGTGGGATTGCGAAAACCCTCCCTTCTTTACAGAGACCAGCTGTTCTGCTGCAGGCTTTTGGGTGGGATTGGACCTGGGACTGCACCCTGTGTCCCTCACAGCCCCTGCTCAGGCAGCAGAAGTATGAGACCTTTGACTTTGTTCTCTTGAGCGGAGCCTTTGTCTTTCACCCTGACTTCCCGGTTCACCCACTGATGCCAAAGATCCGTGACTCTCTGTTTGTTTATCTCTCTGTCAGGAGGTGAAAATCTTCCGTGCCTTAATCCTAGGGGAGCTGGAGAGGGGCCAGAGCCAGTTCCAAGCACTCTGCTTCGTTACACGGCTTCACCGCAACGAGATCATCCCCAGCGAGTCCATGGCGAAGCTGCGGCAGGTAAGGGGTGCCCTGCAGCTGGTTTCAGTGCCGGCTCCATCCTCCACTCCATCCTGGGGTTCTTAGAGCTCTCCTGCATGGATACCCTTCCCAGTTCAGCCATTAGACCCACCTCTGCCCACCCCTTCTGCTTGAGGGACTTGGTAGTAAGCGAAGTTCATCAATAGTATTGATCCTGTTGTGCCAACTCACTGGGAGGAGGTGATTTAGTTCAGCCTAGTCTGTGTCAGAGGGCAGGTGGATGGCTAGAGCAATCACCATGAAAATCCCTGCCCCACGTTGCCCAGTGAAGTGAGTACTGATCTGGGACCACTCATCTCGACAAAGCGTTGAGAAACAATCACAGGCAAATCAGAGCAGGGATAAACTATCATCAGTTCCAGCATTAAGGAGATGTTGAAGTGCCTTCCACCCAGACAGGCTGCAGGTGCACTTACAGAGGAACATCTATCTGCATATCTTCTTACGTCAGCATGAAGTCATGACGGGCTATAAGGACTGATTTGTTGCAGCCAGGCTTTGAGTTTCCATGATTTCCTCCTCTGCAGAAGAACCCCAGGACAGTGAGGCAGGCTGAGGAGGTGCGGGGCCTGGAGCATCTCAGCATGGATGTGGCTGTCAACTTCAGCAAGGGGGCCCAGCTGAGCTCTCACATCCACAATGTCTGTGCAGAGGCCAAAGAAGCCATTTATACCCGAGAAGAAGATGTCAAATTTTGGCTAGAGAAAGGTAAGTTTCCTTTGGTTTCGTTGGAACTGCTCCTGTCAGCAAGTTGGCACTCTGCTGTGATCCCTCCTGCCAGGGGATTAGCACAGATCATTTTGGCTTCCCTTTAACCCTTTGTGGTGCTGAAGGCACGTGTGTTGCTTGCTTGCACGAGTGTATGTGTTAGCATGTCTGACTTCTTTTGGTGGTGCTCTCCTATTGAACCTAATTCAGTAGGTGGTTTCAGCCTTTCACCTGGTCCATCACCCAAAAGAAATCCATTCTTTACACACTTTCTGTATATTTTGGTTTACTTTTCCCAGGGCCCTTTCTTCTCCCATGGTTCCTATTCAAACTCGTGTCCACACTCTATCTAACCTCACTCTCCTTCACTCCTGGAGGCTGCAGAGAGCAATCCTTGCTTTGGTGGCTCTCTCCTTTGGCCCTGAGCAATGTCTCTGCTTTCTCCCACAGGGGTGGACGGCTCCATGTTTGAAGTCCTGCCACAGACCTCTGACCTCCCTGACCTGCAGCGCTGCAAGCTGTGTGCAGACCGCTGGAAGCCCTGTATTTGCAGCTACTCGCTGAGCATCGAGTGGTACCCGTGCATGCTCAAGTACTGCAAGAGCCGTGATGCTGGAGGCAAGGTTTCTTCTTACAAATGTGGCATCCGCAGCTGCCAGAAGGGCTACACCTTTGATTACTATGTGCCACAGAAGCAGCTCTGCCTCTGGGATGAGGAGACCTAGCAGAGCCAGGCCAGACCTTTTCAAGGGACACCTCATCTGCCTCCTGCCACCGTTTGTGATGCTAAGGGCTTCCTGGAGCTGGCTGCTCCAAAGGAGGAATATGGTTCACAGCAGTGCCTTGCACCAGGAGAGCTCTGTGTGTGTGCCTTTCCTTCTGGCCCCCTGTGATTCCCTCCCCACCTGACAGTGCCTCATGCTGTGATAAGTGGGCTCAGCTCACTGTGGTGATGCTCTCCTGCTGGGAGATCAGGCTTCCTGGAAGAAGCAGGAGATGCAGGTTTCTGGGGTGAAGCAGCAGGAGGGGAATGTTTTGCCCTGCCTTGGGGTTAGCAGATGTGAAAGGGGGTGGCTCTGGTCAGTTATCAGCCTTGAGCATCCTGATGAGTGGTCAGGGCAGAGAGAGGAATGGTCTCGATGACCTGGGTTGTCAAACATCTCTGCTACTGAAGAAGCCCCTTCACTGACTTCACCACCACAAGAGCATTTCCCAGTGGGAAAACAGCTGATTTTTGGGACCACATACCCTGAACAAGGTACGAAGCCTTACCCAAAGCAAGAGCCTGCCTGTAGCATTTTCTAGTGTCTGACTGGCTGTCACATCCTTCCTGTGGCTAGAAGATGCAATGGGAGGATATATCCCAGCAATGACTTTTGCCCCTAAAGGGCTCTAATTAATCCCTGTTTAGACTAACAAAGGCCCAACTTTTTGTGTTGGTGCTGTGACTCTCCCAACTAAGAAAGAAACACCTGGAGATGTGTGACTACCATCCTATCATTGTGGCTGCAATGGGGGAGGATGATCCCAGGTGGGTTCACACTGTCATTTTGAAGAAGCCAACATTCCACATCTATATCCAGTTTTATGTCCTGCTCTGCCCAGCTATTCACAAGAAGCTCTTAGATACTTGTACTGCTTTGCTGTGCCTTGGTTTCCCCTGTGTGTATAACAGGGATGACACTGAAGCTGACCTCAGTGCTGGGCATTAGACAGAAAGCACTGCAGGAGTGCTGCCTGGTTCCTGTGTCCTCTTCCACTCAAGTTAGAACAAGCAGGGAGGGGAGAAGAGGCTGTTGGAGTCATTGTGAACCCCTGTGCCTCCCGGTGAAAAGCCTTCACAGTGTGCCTTTTTGCCTAAAATACAGGAATTTTTGACGAGAAAAAAAAAAAGAGGTCACAACTATTTTTGTAATGATCACCTAAGGGGGGAGAAGGGAAAGGTATTTTAATATTGCAACATGAAGTAAAAACACACTTGATTTTTTTAAAACAAATTATTTATCATTTGTAAGGTAAAATAAACTGATTTTTTAAAATCATCCCTGGCCTGAAAGATTCTCTGTGCATCGTAATCTGTGTGTGATCCAGTTGTTTGAGTTCTTTTCCCTTATGGGTGAGTCTCCAGCCTGCACTTAGGACACTGAAGACCTATGGATGGGGGGGGGGAAGATCCTGCTGTTCAGCATGGCCATGGCACTTCAGTGTGGTCCTGCATCCCAGGCATGATGTCCACCCAGCCCCTCGGTAGGGAGGCAGCTTTGACTCGTCTCAAACGATGGTGGAAGCTTCGAGCTGGACCTCTGATGAAGTAAAAGATGAGCAGTAGAAGCAGGTCGTGGGGTTAGGCAGGCTGCTGCCTGCTCTCCTCTCCCAAGTGATGGTGGGGTTCCATGGGGGGATATTGAGCAGATGTGGCTGGAGGTTTGTCTGGGTCCAGCAGCCTCAATAAAGCTTACTTTGTCTGTTCCTCTGCAGCTGGAGGTGAGGGGAGGTGAGGGCAGCAGAGCTTTGGGCCGGCTCAGAGCTCAGCTCAGTGGCTGCTTGAGGGAGGAATGTGGAGTGCTGATTCCCCCTAGCGTGGTGAGTGCAGAGATGGGACAAGGACTCCTGCAACCTCAGCCCTTCTCTGCTGGAGCCACCAAGGCAACTTACCCCCTTACTGTGATTTTTGGGGAAGCTGGAATTGCTTCTTTTTCTCTTACATGGGCAGTATTTACAGGGTGTGTTCTCTGCTGCCTCGGCTCCTGCTGCAGCAGGATGCTGTGGGACTTTGTCCCTGCCTGCTGGAGTTACATCCAGCTGGGAGCAGAGTGGGAGAGGGGTGCAGGGTGGCTGTGTGCCTTTGCTGGGAGCTTTTTGTAGCCCAGTTCCACTGTGACCTGAACAAGGCTGCTGGGAGGGGACATGAGCTTGCTCTGGGAGTGTTGGGTCATGTCCTGGTGAGCTTGGATGTGCTTATTTTGTAGTGGTGAGGCTCTGGGGTATCAGAGACATCTCAGCCCTTCCCTGGTCCTTTTGGCAGCAATGAGGTATTCCCAGGCAACCTTGGGAAAGCAGCATGGTGCATGGCAGTACCAAACCACTGCCTTGGCTCTGTGGGGTGCTGGAGGAGCCTTTTATGAGCAAGACCTGTGCTCAGCAGTGCAGGGTGGAGGGTGTTTTAAGCAATCTGTGTGCAGCAAGGCTGGTGCTGTGTCCTGGGAGCTCCAGGAGCAGCAGGTAAGTGAAGGACACGACCTCTAAATAAACTGTGGGCAGTATACACTGAGCTCAGCTCCATCCCGGGGCTCACAGAGTATTGGGGGGACCCTGCGCTTGCGGTGCAGATTTCCCGGTCTCCACAAGTGGGTGCTGGCGGAGCACGGTGAAGGATGTCCGGGGGCAGGGGAAGGGATGCGTGTGGTCCATGTCCCCAGGTACAGCCTCCACCTTGTCCCGGCAAGACCTGGCGATCTCCCCAGCCTTGCTAGGAGAGAACTGTTGCCTTTCCAGAGAAAAATCCTGCTTCTTGATGCAGTTGAATAACACCCTGGAAGAGCAGGTGGAGACAGGAGACCTTCCTGGCACAGAGAGAAGGTGCAGTTGGCCAGGAGCACTGGTACAAATCCTTGCTGCTAGGAAAAAGCAGTGGAGGATTTTGTAACCTCTTTCTGCAGTTTGTGCTTTTGTCCAAAGGCCATACTCCATAAATCAAGTGCTATCTGCAGATCTTATTTTCCTCCAAGCAAGGAATAAACATTGGCAGCAGGAATGGAGGAGCACATGCGTTCAGCAAGGATGAGAGTGGATGGATCATTCCATGATGGCCACGATAAAAAATAGCAGCATATAGAATCACAGAATAGCCTTGGTTGGAAAAGACCTCTAAGGTCAAGTCCAACCATTATCACAGCACTGCCAAGTCCCCACTACCCCATGTCCCTCAGCACCACATCTACCTCTCTTAAATCCCTCTAGGGATGGGGACTCCACCTCTGCCCTGTGCCAGATATCAGCTAGCATCTAGGAGTGATCATCTCAGGACAGAGTTAAAGCAAATCTGCCTTTGCCTGGAGAAGGTGGTCTTGTTTTCACAGCAGAAAAGAGTGATGATGCTGTGATCCCTCCCCTGTTTTTTCCCTCCCTGGGTAGCAGAGATGTCTCAGATAGGAGTAAGGAGGGTGTATTCTCTCTTGCCTGCATAGCACATCACTGATGCCCAGGGTACCCTTTTCTCCCACAGCTCTTTGGGGAGGAAAGCGCCGAAATATTATCATTTTCTTTGCTTTCCCCCAGTGTTCCATTGACCACAAACCAACAGAAAATCAGATGGCCCCAGCTGCAGGCTGGAGGATTCCCGGCTGGATCCGGCAGCGCCTGCAGGGCCAGGAGAGGGCAGTGCGGTCCTGCCGATGGCCGGGACAGCATCCCTGGCCGGCTGGGGGGGGCTGGAGGGGCCACCCCCGCTCCGGGGAGCTCCTGCCCCCCTGGGGTTCCGGGACAGGCTGCTCGGCTCTGGAGCCAGGGAAAAGCACCAGGCAGCAGGGAGAAAACATCGGTGTCAAGGGGAGCTGCGAGCTGGGGTACCAGAGGTGCTCTGCTGCAGGGGGATGGAGAGCTCCTGTGGTCCCCAGCCTTTCCAGAGCCCTTCTCTGTCCCAGAGGCCCTCCAAGCTGGCTGGAAGCCACAGGCACATCCCCGACTGACGCAGTGAAGACACCCGATAGCTCAGTCTGCAGGGTGGGGAAAACCCAGACGCGGGGGTCACGCCGAAAGCGCTGGAGAAGAGCCCGGCAGGACCAGGGCCTGAACGGCGGGGGCTCTGCCACGGGCTGGGACCAGTAGCAGGCGTCCAGCCCCTCCAGCAGCTCCAGCAAACCACCCCATGTCACCCCGCTGCTTCCTGGAGCCCTGTCCTGCACATGTTGGTCTGGCCCGGGACCTTCCCCTCCTCCCTGCTTTCCTCCTGCCATCTCTCCCCTCCGCTTTCCTCTGTTTTTCCCTTGTCAGAGTTCCATTTAACACATCCCTGCTGTCCCCCCAGCCTCTCCTGGGGATGTCCTCTCTGACCACGCCGGCTCTCCAGCCCCGTAACGCCTGGCTGGGTTGGAGATGGGGCTCAGAGAGCTTCTGCCCACCCATCCCTTCAGATAAACCTGTCTTTCCAGGGAGGGAGAGCAGTATGTGGGAAAGCCAAGAGCCCTGGAACGTGAGTTAGCCAGCGAGAGATGAATGTGTGATAGCTTGTCCCTGGCAGCCAGCGCGGAGCGTGGTACGGCTTTCAAGGAGGGGTTTGAGCAGCGCTGGAGCCCAAGCGTCGAACGCAGGCGTTGGTGCCACCCCCAGCTGTGCAGGGCTCACCACGGGGCTGCACAGCAGGGACAGAGCCTGGGTCTGTCGGGGTCACTGCTGCCTGCTGGCCCAGCACAGGGATCCGGCCTCTGGCAGCTTCCTACCAAGGAAACCAACAGTAGGGGATTTTTTTTTCCCCTGGCTTCCCTGGAAGTTGGTTAGATATTGCAGCTTTAAGTGACATGGAGGAGGATGGAGGGGCTGTCTGTCACTTCTTAGGGGACTGATGTAGTGCACAGAGCACTGGGAGAGTCTCCACGTGCTGACCTCAGCCCTGCCCCGTGTCTTTACCCAAGCCAGGTTACGTTTCTGCTCTCTGCTTGCCTTTTTATGCTGATTGTTTCGTGTGGCATCACTCAGGTTCAGCCCAGACCTGGAGGATGCAAAGACCCAACGGCACAGCCTGCTCTCATGGCTCGCTCGGAGCAGACCCCAGGGTTCATCAGAGTGCCCAGAAATGAAGGAGCTGCTCACTGAAGGGGTGTTCCTGCCCCTCGGACACCTTCCCTCCTGGGTGCCAGGGGCTGCTGCCCAGCCTGGCTCTGTGCCTTGGCCTCCCTTACCCCCACACTACGAGGGGCAGAGCCAAGCACCCATCCAGGAGGGGACCACTCGGATGTGGGGGTGCCCCTGCGAAGCCCCCCGCTCGCCGCCCAGCGGGCAGGTGCTGCGGGGTGCATCTGCAGCTGAGGGCGGGCAAACCGCCTTCCTTCCTCCCTCCTTCCCACCCTACCCCACGCCCTGGTAAGCGCTGCAGGGACTCATCCATTCCCGAGTTACTAATATGCAAATAGGTGCGTTTGCATGGGCTGGGCGCCAGGCTGCTGGGTGTCAGGGCACCCGAGGGAGCCGGAGGTGGGGCGAGGCGTGGCCGTGGCGCCGCATGCTCACCTGGCCCTGCATGGCAACAGGCAATGGAGCTCTAGGTCCCTTGGGCAGCGGACCCACGGCCGGTTTGAGAGGCAGCGGGTGGCAGAGGAGGGAGGGCAAACTGGCAGCCCCTGGCAACCTGGGGCTGACGGCAGGAGGCTGGGCGCACCGCGGATTTCCCTCCACCAGCAGGATGGTGAACCTGGAGTCTGTGCACGCAGGTAACGAGCACTTGAGCTCACCACGTAGCTGAGACCACGGACTTGGGCAGGAAATGGGATTGCTCCGATTCCTGTGACCTTCCCTCCCTCCTTTCCCTCCTCTTTTCTCCCGCTGGAGTCGGCTATCACAGCCAGTGCCTGGTTGAGTGCCCACATTCCTCCCTGGGGATGGATGCTTCCCTGATCCCATGCAGGGGGCTGCCAAGCCATGCCCACAGTGTGGGCGCACCGCTCACGCTGCCAGCACTAACGTGGGGTGGGAAGCAGAGCGCAGAAGTCTCTTGGGTACCTGGAAAATGGGCATTTAGTGCCTGACCTGTGGGTCCAGTCACTGGGATAAAGCTGGGAGGAGTGAGAGAGGATGCATGCACGGAGGGATGCGGCAAAGGTGGAGGGGTGTGTGTGTGAGAGGGAGAGGGAGATGGGACGTGGGTTGGAAGGAGAAAAGTTAACGACAAAGAGGGAAAAGGAGGGAGAAATGAATGAGGAGGGAGCTGTAGGAGGCTGGGTTGAGTGAAGAATGAATGAACAGGGATACTGAGACTCGTTCCAGGGGGTCTGACCCAGAGGTACCGCTCGGGTACCTCACATCTCTGAGCAGACCTCCCCTCTGCAACTAGCTGGGGAACATCACTGCCAGATCCCTGGGAGCTGTGCTGAGCTCCAGCTCGCCCCAACAAAGTTTAGCTTCTGCCCTAAGCTCAAGCCCCTGTGCTCGAGGGCAAGGATGGCGTCCCTGGGCACGCCGGAGCTGAGGGTGGTGATGCTGGGGTAGGAGCAGAGCAGCAGCAGCCAGATGCTGAGAGCCCCCTTTGTGGCAGGGCAGGCAGCAGGGTGTCAGGGGTGTGGGAGCCGTGTGCCCTGTGCTAGTGACCCGTGCCTGGTGCTCTGTGCAGCAGGAGACACTGTGTGGTGTCCCCGGGTTTGGAGGGGTGGATGGACACATCCGTCAGGCTGTCCCAGGCTCGTTCCCTTTGGCATGCTGCAGTGAAGCTCAGGTGGCTGGGGGTCCTGCTGTGCAGGGGAGACCTAGTGGTCCATGCCCAGTGCTTGCAGCCCCTCAACAGGCCCTGCCTGTACGTGGGCTCCCAGGCAGACCTGCAGGGCAAGGCAGATGCTGCAGCAATGCCACCACCTAACACAGTGTCAGTGCAGCCAGCTGGCAGAGATGGCCCAAGCCTCTCCCCATGGCCAGGCTGGATGGAGCCTTGAGCAACCTGACCCAGTGGGAGGTATCCCTGCCATGGCAGGGGGGCTGGAACGAGATGAGCCTCGAGGTCCCTTCCAACCCAAACCATTCTGTGATTCAGTGACTCTGCGGCTGTGGGATGCCAGCAGCCCCTCTGTGGCCACTGGGCACCCCCCTGCGCAGGCTGGCTCCCCGTGCCAGCCGTGGGGAGGGCAGCTGAGGAGCCCCCAGTGCTGCCACGAGCAGAGGCAGCGGGAGGTGGGAGGCTGGCGGTGTTGGCTCGGTGTGTGAGCCGGACCAGTCTGAGCACCTGCCATGGGTGTGCTTGTGTGTGGTGTCTCTCGGGGACGCAGCCCCCGCAGGCTCCTATCCACCCATCTGCTTTGCTTGTGGGCGACTCTTTCTTCATGAGAAGATTCCCCAGATCGATACTGTGCCCTCTGTCACAGCCCGTGGCATCGCTCCCAGGGTGGGTCTGGCTGCGCAGAGCTGGGCGCACGCTGAGCTTCCACCCTACCAAATTATCCCACCCTGACGTCCTGGAGAAGGATCTGAAGTTTGAGCAGGTTTTTTGCAGGGTGGGACACCAGCCTGGGCACAGCCACTGTCACTGGTGGGAGGGTGTCCTTCACCCTCATGCAAAGCTCAGCCTGTTCAGTCCTGGGGTCCCCGAAGAGCAGCGAGCTGCTTCCAGAGATGTGCTCTGCCTCTCCCTGGCCGTGCAGAGGGGATGCAGTGTGCAAGGTGGAGGTGGGCTGCCGGGGCTCCACACACTCTCCTCCCTGCCAGGAGGGTTTCCCTGGTGTGTACCACCGCCTCCTCCCCAGGCATTTGGATATTTCACCTTCCTGCTGCCTCCAGAGGGGCTCGGGCACCTACAGCACAGAAAACTCAATGGGCTCCAGGTAATGGTCTCAGCCAAGCTGAGTTCCCCCCCCACACCAGCTTTGATTTTCCCTTTTAAAGTCATCAGGCTGGTTTACCCTACTACCCATGTCTGAACAACACTAGGAAAAAGGGCTTGGGAAAGCTTTATTTGCTGACACCATTTGTTTCAGCAAAAATACAGATGCAGATATATCCCCGGAGAAGTGTCTGCACTGGTAGAGTTTCTTTGGTCTGGGTGAACCAACCAGACTACCCCTACTCCAGGTATGTTTGCTAACTGAGGTGCAGCAGCACATTTTTAATATGGCCCAGGCCGCAGTGGCGGCTCCTAATAGGGCTGTGGTTAAGAGTTAGGCAGTCCCAAGCTGCAGTATTTTTCCCAGAGGTTTTTTTTTTTTACCAGCCTGCTTGTTCTCTCTATATTGCCGACCCAGCAAAGCTCTACGGTGCAGCCTGCATTGAGTTGGGCTCCAAGTCTCACAGCTTGTTTTGTCTTGAGATATATTATCAGGTCCATGGGGGGGGTTCAAATCCAGATGCATCACCCCATCCTGGTTTATAGTGGAAGGCTCTTGAGTGTCAATGAAAAGGTGTTGCCTTTATCCTGGCTACACTTATATGAGAAAGTAATTCCTCTGTATGTATCCCCAAGAACCCCTTGGAGGATGCCTGCTGCTGCACTGCTGTCCATAGGGGTACAAAAGCTGGCCAGCCTCAAACCACTCAGACCAGTAGGCTTTGATCAAAAGGCTTTTCTTTTCCTTCCTGGGTTGTTTTTTTTTTTTCTTTAGCCACAAGATATTTAAACTTTTAATAGATTTCTGTCATAAAAAATGTAATAAACGTGTGCATTTATGATGGGAATTTGAATATTTGTGAAAATAAAATTCCTCTGCTCTACCTATGAGAGAATCACAGGGTACCTTGTTATCTCCTGGCTCCAGGAGGAGGGGATTTAACTGATGTTACATGTGACATGTTATCAAGCCACAGCTGCAATTCTTCCTTTCCTCCCCGCCCACCCCAGGTTATAAATGGCAGAGGGGCTGAGGGCTCACACCCATGAGAGGGAGAGAGCTTCTCATGCTTTGCTTTTGCATCTTCCCTTCTTCAGCTCTGTCTGGGTTGCTGTGTCTCTTGCTCTGTGCCTGTACTGGGCTCCTTGCTCTCAGGGGTCAGATAATTTTCTTTCACAGCCATGCATTCACTCATTTTTTGTGTGCTCACAATGACACCTGCATTACTTTTTCATTTTGCAAACCTGCAGACTTTCTCACTAAAGCCAGCACCAAACTTCTGCATGAGTCAAGAGTTTTTCTTTCTCTATTTTATGAGAACTTTTGCTTTTTTTTTTTTTAAGATACATTTTGGCAGGAAGCAAAACTTTGTGCTTTGTAGATTGCCTAAGTTAGGGTCCCTTGGCAGTATTACAAGAGAAGAAGATGTTTATAGCTAATGATAATTACTCTTCCTGCAGTAGAAATGCTTAGAAGCCCCACTAAATGTTCATGTCTTAATTGCAGTGGGTTTATTTGAAGGCAGGGGGGGTGGAACCCAACCCACAACTGTTTTCTCTCTCCTTTTTCCCTCTCTTTAATACAATTTAAAGAAAGGAAGTTTCTGAAGTACATGAATGTTTCTGCACTCTGGTATAAAGTCTTGTCATTTTTTTTTTCTTCCTTTATTCATTTGCTGAAGAAAAAGTTTCTAACTTTAACCTAACTGAAGCTAGTCAGTTTTAGCCCAAAAGCAGATCATTTGCACACTGGAAGTTTTAAAAGGGGAAAAGAAAACCTGAACCAACAAAAAGGCCTGCCTGCTTTAGTGTGAGTAACAGAGGGCAATGGGTATAAAAATGGGTTCTTCTCACCCTTTTGGCTGTTTGGGAACAATACAAGGCATATATAGGAAAGAGGAAAAGGTTTGCGTGATGCCTTTAAGAAGGCTTCCACCTGCCTTTTCTACCCCAGTAAAACCACAGCAAACACTGGCCTAGCTTCCACACTGTTGTTATTACCCCATGCAAATCGGATGACTCCTGTGGCCGGGATTGGCTGCAGGAAGCACATGCAAATCAGTTGGTTCTTTATTAAAAAAAAAAAAAAATTACTATATTTTTTTCCCCCAACTAGTCTGGAAAGAGTTAAAATTCCCATGCAAAGGGTAGAAGAGGGTGAGGGGGTGTCCATCTGAATTTGAATAGATATTCTTCCACTGGTGTGTACTTTGTCTCTTTGAAGGAGGAGATGAGCAATGCAGTGTGAAGTTGACTCTTCTCACCTTTTCTTCCAGCTGTGCCCGAAGGAGAACGTGGCCCCGGGTGTGGTGGCAGCCATCACTTCAAGGGTAAATGACAACTTTCTTGGCATTGATACGGATGGGGGGACAGATGCAGGAGCTTGATAGCAAAGCACTCTTCTTGCTCCTGGGTTGGGGACAGGGTTTTGGAGCAAGGCAGCTTCTTCAGGGCTTTTGAGGGCTGTGGGCATGTGTGGGGGGCAGAAAGCAGGGTAAATAGCTTGCAAATGTATTGAAACAACCTGAATTTGCAAGGGAGTGAGAGGAGAAGAAGGACTTCAGTTCCCTCTCTGAGAACATCTTACTCTGTGCCTGCCTTCCTGAGGCCAGTCCTCCCAGCATGTGCTCTGCACAGCACCCAGCACTGCCCTGGCTGGACCATCTGGAGGGACAAGGAGAGGATGTGGGAGAGGAGGGGAAAGCTGGGAGGGATCCTTGGCCTCTGCAGGTGTGGTGGAGGACGGTGTCAAACTGAGAGCCACACCAGCTGGCTTGGGAAGCCTGCACAAAGCTCTTGGGAGAGGCTGGGAGGGCTCCCAGTGGATGAACTGGGAGAGGAGTGATTCGAAAGGTGAGACCACAGCAGCAAACTGGGGAGGGGGAAAGGAATGAGGGGGATGCAGAGAGCAACAGGAGGGAAAGTGCATCCTCGGAGCTGATGAATATTCTAGTGACTGTATGTTGAGGAATCAGAAATTTGAAAGTCTGATGGTTTATTATAATTACACATTCATTTGTGCTGTTTAGTGGAAGCCACATGTGCCTGTTGCCTGGGACTGTGACCTGTTATTAAAATCAGTTGTGCCTCCTTTTCCAGAGATCAAGATGAGCGGTGATGCTGCAGATTCCACAGATACTCGGCACGAACCCGACCAGGTGGAGACAGGTAAGGAGGGTCCGGGGTATGTGGGGCAGGCGAGGGAGCCTGAGGAGGGAGGGGAAAGAAAAGAAGAGGGAGGCACTGGTGCTGGAAGTTTCTGTCTGTTCTTTGCTCCGTTGTGCTCTCCCAGCCAGCCTGGGAGTTGATCAACAATGTGCTCTGGGCTAGGATTGCGTTCATACCTTGATCAGCAGGCGAGATCCTTCTGTAACAGCAGTGGATTGGTGTGTGTCTCAGTGATGTCCTCTGCGGGTTTAGCATGGAAATAAGCTCCTGTCTTGCCAAAGGAATGATGCCATTGGAACAGGCTTCGTTTTACACACGGTTTGTGTCAGGAGCGTTTCCTTAGACAAAACTCCGGGGTACGAAGCCTTTTATGGCCATGTATATCTAGAAAAAATGGGAGGGACTTTGGGGATAATCAAATCCAGGTAGGTAGCTCCAGCAAAAATTTATTGCTCTTCATCTTGAAGCATGATTGGGTTTCTCATCTCCACTGCTCCCACCTGACGGCTGCTCAGACTCTGGTCCGTGGCTAGAAGCTCTGGTTTTCCTTGAATATGGAAAGCTGAAACCAGGGGGATCCATTGAAGATGCTAGCGTTGGTGTTAGCACTGATTTCTGCCAGGTTACCTCCCAGCTCCTGCGCTGCCACAAGGGGTGAAGTACCCCAGAAAAATCACTTTTGTATTTCCTGGCACCACTTCTGACTGCCCCTGCCTGCAGTGGGCTTTGAGTGCAAGACCTCGAGGCTGTAATTCCACAAAGGCTCACGGGCAGATTCCTTTTTAGGCAAATACACAGCAATAAGAAATATTTTTAGCACCTACTAAGTATTGCAAATGAAGATTATTAGAAACCGTGCAGCTCATCTGTAGACTTAGAAATAAACACCTTTTGAAACTAAAACTGGTAGAGACAATGTAGAAGAATCATTGTTCTTGGAGTAATGAAGAGCCCTAAACTTGGGGGGGGGTGTGTGGATGTGTAGCAACAGATTAAAGTGAAATGATTGTAGTGTTTCTCTTTTACTTCTGGCATTTGAGAGGACTTGGAAAAAATGAGGTCTTAGTAAAGCCAGAGAAACCTGGGCAAGTTTTGATGGGACTAAAGTTCCCCCTTTATTTACACCTGACACTAGGAGTCCTCTGTGCTCTTAAGCTGGGTTATTGGACATAATCTAAAGTAGAGATAAAATCTGGTTCTATTCACATCCGTGAACTCTGTTTGACTTTGGTCAGCTCAGCTTCTGCTCAGGCCTTTCAGATGACCACAACATTTGGAGATAAACGTTGCAAAGCCACCTAGCAACAAACACTTGCCCAACTTCCCAAGCTCTTTCAAAAAAAAAACCCTGGTAGCTGTTACAGGGCCTTAAACTGGGAACCAGAGTCCTCTGAAACGTTGGCACACAGCGTACTGGTGGACAGCATGGCTGAATCAGGATTGGGGAGAGCCTTGGCTTTGGTATGGGCTGTTGCTAAATGTAGGGGGAGACTCTGGCTGCTGCTGCTGTCTTCGATAGCATTAAAAAGGCAGAAGCTGGCCCCACAGTTGATTGGATAAAATATGTTTTTCAGCTGAAGTTTCCCAGACAGCCATTAGTGTTAGCTGCAACACCTCTTTCTAGTGGTAATCGAGAAAAGAAAGCAGAGAAGGGAAGTCAATTTGTTTTAAAATAACAAAAATGTTTGCAGCAGCAGCATTAGCTCTGCTGCAGGAGCCTTCAAATCAAGCAGGGAAATCAGAACAAGTAAATCTCCTTCATTTGCAAGAGAGGGACACTTCCCTGCGGACTGACACAAGGAACCTGCTTAAATTACTCTTTTTTCCTAATGCAGTCCCTGTGACTGGCTGATCTGTTCAGGATCTTCAGAGCTCACCACGTCAGATTAGCTGTGATGGGAGACACTGCAGTGAGTTCAGAGCTTCTTGTGGGACCCCAGCAAGCAGCCAACCAGTCCTGCAGGGGGACTGGTCCCAGTCCTTCACAGGACTCTGGGAGAAGAGGGTGGCCAGGGCAGGATGAAGTGCTCTTGCTCAGCTGTGCATGTTATACTGGAGGTGGTTTAAGCTGGCACATCAAGCCCACAGAGGGTCTCCTTCCACGCAGCCCTACCCATCTGTGTCAGTCTGTTGGGCTTTTTTTTCCCCCTCTTTCCGACCGTTCTGTTTATAAACAACAAAGCTCTTTGTACTGAACTTCCCTGGAAGTCTTTCTTTTCCCTTATAAACATTGTTAGAGGACTATTTACTGCAACACCTAACAGTTCAGTGTTTTTGTTTCCTACCTTCGTGTGGGAAAGTGTTCTGCAGTGGCTCATTAATCGAGGACCCGTTTCCTAATGAATTGGGCCAATCCACACAGCTCCCCAGCAATCTTGTTCCCCCCAAAGGAGAAGGCAGTTACCAAACTACCTTATAAAGAATGGAAATCCTTCTAGGTGCATATTTACAAAGGCCTTTCATCACCAAAAGATGCAGGCTGGGTCCAAGAAAAAAATACTGGAGGGAGTTGGGTGCCAAAATGCTTTTGTAAACCAAGCCCTTGATCTAAAACTGATGCCTAAAGATCTGATGGGAAGTGTCAGTAGCAGAAGTATAATCTCATCCTTTCATATCTCTGCCAGTTCTAGGCTTAGAGGGGGGAAAAAAAGGGTAATTTGGGGCATTGTTTTACTTTGAAAGTGTTTAAAATAATCGCGGGGCTTTTTCTTTTTGGAGAAAATTGTCAAAATTGTTCATCTTTCATAGGAGCTTAGGAAAGATAAGCTTTTTTTTTCCTTCTTTTTCACCCACACCAATTTCATAGAAAACGCTTCAAAGCTTTTTTAGCACGATGTTCTCCAAAACCCCACGTTGGTTTGATTCCAGCCCCCCCATGTCTACTGGTTGGAGTGAAATTTTGCCATTTTACAAAAATCTATGATAAAAAAAATAAATAAAATCTGAGGACTATCACCTACTCTACCCAGTCCTGTGCATCTTAAGCCTTCCTTCAATTTAACTCTGCCCTTTCCATCACGCTAGGTGCGTGAGGGGGGAGAGGGGGACAGGAATGAGTTTCTCCCATGACAGCCGTGGGTCAGACTGCCTTCCCCCGTGACCCAGGAGCAGCGTGGGTCAGCCCCAGTCCGAGCACTGGGTCACCTCTGCAGGCAGAGGCTCCTCTTTGCCCTTTCCTGGGCGATGCCAGCGTGGTTCAGCGCCTGGCGCGCAGCGGCGGTGGCTGGGTTCGCAGGCAGTCCCGTGCACTCCATGGGGGGTAATGACAAGCGTGAGTTTGATGCTTGGCTGTAAGCTCTTTTCATCTTTTTAAACTGATGAAAGCCATGCCAGCAAGTTCTGGGTTGATTTTTTTTATGGGAACTGTGGGGGCTTGGCACTGCCGAGTGTCGCCCCTGGTCTTCCAGCCGAGAGGCAGAGATCTCCCCCTTCTTGTGGTTTATCTAAGCCCTCTGTATCTGATGCAACAAAATGCTGAGGTGGGACTTGCCTCTGTCTGTCTGTTTGTTTGTGTCAGACACTTGTTCCCCGTTTATCTGCTTGATCAAAACAGGTTACACCAAGCAAAGCTACTTCCCTTTGATTTCATCTGTTGAGGCTATGGGGGGAAAGCCAAAGCTTTTACAAAAGGGCGATAGGGAAGCTCTTCAAACACAACCATCGGTAACTGAATAGCTGCAGGCACTCTGAACATCTTCCCTCCCCACCCTGTAACACGGGGAACTGGCCAGCCTGCCAGGAGCCCAGGGCGGGGTGCACGCTGGGCACCCCAGCACATGGGGAGAGGAGCTGGGCTGGGGGGGTGCAATATAGGACAGCCCTAGAGCAGCTGGGATCACCCCCTGGGATGGTGGTGGTGGTGGTGGTGGTGGTGGTGGTGGTGGTGGTGGTGGGCTGACCCAGCAGCTTCGCCCAGCCCTGGTGGGGCTGGGATCTGGAAGAGCAGCAGGCAGAGGAGTGGGGTTTTGTGAAGAGGGCACATGGAGCCCTCTGGGGCTGCTGGCCTGCTTCTGACCCTGGTGGCAATGGCAGCAGGGTTAGCTAGCCCTCACAGCTTGGGGAACCTGCCTGGCTGTGTTAGGAACCAATAAAGCAGCTGTCTTCTAAGTGTCAGAAAGACCCCGTCCTTTAAACGCCAAGAAGATGAAGATGGTGAGGAGCTGCGATGCATCTGCTCCTGTGCTCTTCTGTCATTCTTCTCCCCCTGCATCCTCAACTTCAGCCAGCCTGTGCCTGCAGAAGGATGCCAGCATGAAACACCTTCCTCTGCTGCAGGGCTCCCCTGGCAGTGGAGGCAAGAGAGCAAGGGCAGCTCTGAGACCGGACACCAACATTTCCCACGCAGGCAAAAGATCCTCCCAGTGCTCAGGCATCTGTATCAGGGCGTTTTGCATCAACTCCATACCAGGGCAGATGGAGAAACAGGGCCCTTGTCTCAGTCACACACTCCCTGTACAAACTCCGTGAAGTCTCTCCCTGTTCCTCAGCTCCAAAGTGAGGGTCCTGATCTCTTCTCCCACCTTTTTGCCAGGGTGTTCTCTCTCTGATGCAGGTGCTGCTCTCCTGATCCCTGCTGGGCTCTGTCTGGGAAGGCTGTTGCTTCTTGTATTCCAGCCATAGGTGTCTGGGCAGGGTCTCTTTTGATGTGATGGTTCATGCTGGAATAGGGCATGGAAGCTCTGACCTCTGTGTCAGCTTCTAACTCGGGCAGAAGGACATGTGCACAAGCAAGGGGTGTCAGACTGAGCTCGTGTGAGATGAGTTGGTGGGTGCTCAGGCCATGCTGCTTGGTGCACGAGGCTCTCCTTGCTGCAGGCAAGCAAGGGATGCACAGCCTGAGCTTTATTCTTTTGCCTTTTGTTGTTACCTTTTTCAGCTCAAGCTGGAAACAGATTGCTAGGGCAGAGTCTTTTGAGGAAACTTGGCCTTCCCCAGCCCCACGCCGAGCTTAGTCCTTGGCTACGCCTTTGCTCTCCAAGGCTAGCTCTCCCTCGTGAAACTTTCCTCAAAGCCTCCAGGATTTCTCTTGTCTCTTCCCCCTGCAGCCATGAACAGCCCCAGGACAAGTCCCGAATAAATAAAAGCAGCAGCAGTCGGGCTGGAAACAGCTGGTTGCCATGGCAATTAGGCCTGCTCAGGATTTGCATAAGGCTGATGATTTTCATAGCACGGCCACATTTAAGGCAAGCAAGAGAAATTTCCATATTCCCAGCTCCGAGTCAGTTGGGGCGTGGGGGAGGCCAGGAGGGGGATATTTGAAATTCAAATGAAGGTGATTAGGGTTTGAGGTTGGGTTATTTTATTTTTTTTTCTTAAACATCCCATTATGGAAGAGGATAAAAAAGGATGGGGAGGGGAAAGGGGAACAAAAGGCTGGTTTGACTTGAATTAGAGGGGCAAAGGAAGAGCTGGTCTGATCTGCCTCTTGCCTCTGGTCTAAGAGAAGAGACTTGCCCTCTCCCAGCACCTGCAGGTGAAATGTTTTCCGTGGGAACAACTGCTGCCCTCGGGTTTCCTTCGGGAAACGGCCCGAGTCTCCCACACTCGCTGTCCTGCTCTCCCCCCAGCTCCCTGCCCCACACGAAGGGGATGGTACACCCCGAGCTGCACGGCCACCAGGGCATGGGGTTTCTTTGAGGCATCGCTGACACAGGGAAGATGTTTGTATAACCTAGGGGTTTCCACCCAAACAAAACACTCGAGTCCTCAGTGAAAGCTTCCCCTGGTGTCTGTAACCATCTGAGTCAGCACAGATTCACTTTCCTCGCTAGCTACCCTCAACTTTCCCATGGAGATGCTCTGATGCCCCAGTTTGGTTTGTTTGTGTCTTCAGAGCAATTGGTTAACGTGAAAACTGCAGCCCCACCTGGCTGCCTCGAAAACTCCCCGTCCTGTTCACACTTTTCCTCTGCTCCCTTTGAAAAGCACCTCTTAAGGGAAGCCTTGGGAACAGTGAGCATCCCAGTGGGGCATGTAAGGATCCAGGGAACCGACTGCTGTCCGCTCAGCTTCAGGGTCTGCTCCCCAGTGCCACTGGGCACAGCTGGGGGGAACCAGGGGTAGCCACTAAAATGAGGAGGAGGTGATTTAAGTGAGCTCACAACCCAGGGCTTTTCCTGCCAGTTCTGGAGAAGCCACTGACTGGGAACAGTAGTGTGAGGGCTATGTCTTGGGATTTGCTTGAGTCTCCAAAGTGAATTGAAATCCTGAGGAGTCTATTTGGTGTTGAATCTCTTTTTTTTGCTTCATAGAACCACGTCCTTCTCAGTGCAGGTGAGCATTTTGCTTCATTTACAGCCTGTGGGTCAAGTATTGCTTATAGTTCCAATAATTGTTGCCACTCGTGGGTAATCTTTAACTTCACCTCTTGTTTGAGGTGAGGGATTTGATTCTTGTCTCAGTAAATGTGAACAAGTTCACTTCTCAGCTTCTAGAAAACGTACACTGAAAGTCACTGTGCATCTGGCCCGCTTTGCCAATCTCTAATGGCATCGTGCTTTATCAACTGGAGTGCTAAAATCTTCAGGATAGGTGAGGTTAATCTTAATTTTAGATATTCAGTACTTTGAGGCTGAAGTCTGACCTACTCACCCCAGGCTCCTTGTACAGTCAGTGATGAAAATAGGTATCTCCAGCAGGTGATTCATCTCTGTCTTGGGGGCGAGGTGAGTTGCCCTCTGGAAGTGCCTGCTTCCTCTCCCTGGCTGTGAAGGGAGCCTAGAGCAATTGGCTCGGAATTAGACACCTAAAAGTTAGACATCTAAGCCCAGGCAGCTGAATCCCCTGCCTGGTGTCTGCCTGGCACTGTTCCTCCATCGCCATTCAGCTGTTCTGAATTTCCCTCCCAAATGCATGCGGCAGAAAACTGATTCCCTGTGGGAATTCCCCAACACCTGTTCAAGATTGAAATCACCTTCTAATTCCCTGTCCCTTCTGTGCAGCTGAGATCAAACTGTGAGGTGAGTTAAGTGTGTAGCTGGGTGGGAAGGGGGGGGGTAAGGTTTGTCTTCTGGTTGCAGCCCTGGTTTTGTTGTTCGGTGGCTTTCACTCCCCATAGGTGACACCTGCACGTTGCTGCATGTGTTTGCCTTGCAAAGGTGGAAGCACACTGCAATCTTGATTTGACTTTTCTCCCATTATGGTGCCTTTATCCTCAAGTGCTGGACTGGCTCAGCGGCCTCCAGCAGGAATCGTGCTGGTTGTGATAGAGCACTTCGGTTTTCAGAGCAAACACCGTGTTCCAGGTAGGGGGAATAGCAGCGGGTAGGGGGAAGCTGTCCGGAACTGTTCTGCTGCTCCCATCCCCAGAGAAACCTCCCCAGGCAAACTCGCACCAGATCTGATGCCAGTGCTATGCAAAACAGCTGCCAGGTGAACCGAGGAGAGCAGCACAGTCCCTGTCTGCCCTGCTGTGGGGAGCAGCTCAGCCTAGCACTGCCTTTCCCCCCATCCAGAACGCCCAGAAAGAGGGGAAGGAAGGCTTGTTTGGTGGGGAAGCTCCTGGGAACTGTAGTGCAAGGAGCTCAAAGCAATCTTTCTCCATTTGTATCCCAGGGCTTCCCCAGTTTGATGTGATTTAAGGAGGGGAGGACTGTGTCTAGCAGATGCTGGAGACCTGGGGATCCCATTGGGTAGCAAGAGGCAAGTTGTTGGCTGGTGTGAAGCTCCATTAATGTTAGTGGAGTTCTGGCAGTTTGCAGCAGCTGAGAATCTGCTGCCACTTACACTTTTCTTTCTTTTTATCTCCTGGAGCTAGAAAAGATTAAATCTTAAGTGCAGATCCTCATTGTTTGAACAGCCTGTTCCTTTAAGGAGAGAAGGGACTACCTGAGTGTGAGGCCTGATGCTGATAGGAACTGGGAGGAAACTGACTCCATTTAAAAAATATTTATAGCAAAGTTACTGATTTAACTGAAAGAGGAAAGTTGTTGTCCCTATCACACCCAAATCTTGCCTTGCACCTGGAATCATTTCAATTTTCCTCCAACACAAGCTTCTACTGAAATAGAAAAAGATGAGGTTTGTTTGCAAATAAATCTGTGCACAAACACTCACTGGTCCTGCTGAAAAGTTGAAGAGATTTGTGTATCCAGCTGCCATTTACATAACCCCTGGGAGCAGAAATCACCTCACCCAGTTTTAAATATCTCACTGTTGGACATCTCAGTCTGAAGTAGTTGCCCTGGGTTCCTTTGTAGTCAATAAAGTGGAATACTCATCTCCAGAGGGCCATTCATCTCAGCTTAGATAGGCGTCGAAGATAGGTCAGGTGAGTGGCCTCTGGAGGTGCCTATTTCTCCTCGCTGTCTACCAGGACAGCCTGGGGCAGTCATCTCAGACGCCCAAGCTACAACTGAGTCAATGTCAATCTCCATGCATATTTGCAGCATGCTCCTCTGTCACAAAATACCTGGCCGAGGTCCTGCCAAACACCCCTGCTGAGCTGTGGTGGGACATGAGAGAACAGTGTGGGACTTGGAGAAAGCTGTGTCTGGCTTTGTAGGAGAGGAAGGAAAAAGAAAGGTGGAAGCCTGTTGGCTGCACATGCTTTTGCAGGGGGGAAAAAGAGAGATGGGAAGCTTGGAAGTGGAATCACAGAATCACAGAATCACAGAATGTTAGGGATTGGAAGGGACCTTAAAAGATCATCCAGTCCAACCCCCCTGCCAGAGCAGGAATACCTAGATCAGGTCACACAGGAACATGTCCAGGGGGGTTTGAATGTCTCCAGAGAAGGAGACTCCACAACCTCTCTGGGCAGCCTGTTCCAGTGTTCTGTCACCCTCACTGTGAAGAAATTCTTCCTCACATTTATGTGGAACCTCCTATGTTCCAGCTTACACCCATTGCCCCTTGTCCTATCATTGGATGTCACTGAGAAGAGCCTGGCTCCATCCTCATGACACTCACCCTTGACATATTTATAAACATTAATGAGGTCCCCCCTCAGTCTCCTCTTCTCCAAGCTAAAGAGACCCAGCTCCCTCAGCCTTTCCTCATAAGGGAGATGTTCCACTCCCTTAATCATCTTTGTGGCTCTACGCTGGACTCTCTCGAGCAGTTCCCTGTCCTTCTTGAACTGGGGGCCCAGAACTGGTCACAATACTCCAGATGTGGCCTCACCAAGGCAGAATAGAGGGGAAGGAGAACCTCTCTCGACCTACTAACCACTCCCTTTCTAATACACCCCAGGATGCCATTGGCCTTCTTGGCCACAAGGGCACATTGCTGGCTCATGGTCATCCTGCTGTCCACCAGGACCCCCAGGTCCCTTTCCCCTACACTGCTCTCCAGCAGGTCAGCTCCCAACCTGTACTGGTACATGGCTGGAGAACTTGGGCCTGGTGGTAGTGATGTGGAGTGAAACTCTTGCAGCTGAGCATCTCGAGTTCCAAGTGTTGGGATGTATGGTCGTGACTCAGAGCCGTCGTCACTGGGACCGAGGGATTTCCCTCAAGGTCTGTGAACCTTGCCTCATCAACATGCTGCATTTGAACGTGAGCAAAACTCTTGCATCCAAGAAACCAGCGGATTACCTTTTCCTTCCTGTTCTATTTTAGCAACTGGGAGCTTTATTTCCTCCTCCTCTCCTCCTTGCCTTTCTTCCCTTTAGCTACTGCCTTGAGATTGCATCAATGGGTTTCAAAGGTAGAAACTGCAGGCCTTGAAGATCCTCACACAGTCCTGCTCAGGTGTGTGGATACTGATTGTGATCATCTATTAACACTATCAGCATTCCCATCGGTAAATGTGCAGTTGTTGGCTCTCGGGGCATAGAGCTGGAACGCAATGAATGAACAAATTCCTGGGGCGGGAGCAGCTGGAGAGAGGTGGTCAGGGAGCAGATGGTTACAGCACAGGAGCACAGGGCAAGCTGGAGGTTGTAGCAGAGAAGGGGATTGCATGGAAGAAGATGAAGAGAAAAAGCTTTGAGGAGCAGGTCAGGAGGAAGATGGGAAGCGAGGGCAGGCTCTGGCACAGAAGAAAGAGGCTGGGGGAGAAGGTGCAGAGCTGGATCTGGGCTGAGTTGCAAACAGTGAGAAGACAAAGGAGATTTCAGAGTAGGGGGCAACAGCTTGTTCTGCTGTGAAATAGTGCTAAGGTTTGGCTTGATAGCAAAGCTCAGCCTCCACAGTCAGTGCTGTTAACGTGCTGCAGATTAAATCTCCAGAGCTGTTTCTAGATAGCAGAGAGCAGGGTGCCATGAAATTGTCGTTGACTCTCAAATATTTTGCCATCTATGAGTAATTGTACCAAGCACTCTGCCCCTGAGGATCTCACAGAACTGTGCTGATTCACCTGGGAATATTTTATGAATGGTGCAAGCTGAAAAACTGCATGCTGGATTAGGGTAGAGGCTTGTTCAGGAGGAGAAAGCAAGTCAATGGGAGAGTTGGACTTGCACTCCTGCCTGCACAGCCTCTCTTAATGGCTTCCCAAATTTTTTGCAAGAGGGAGATGAACTACTGAAAAACATGATGTGTTGAAGCTTGATCAGATCACAGGGCACGGGCTATGCTTTATGGGGAGCATTATATTGGAAAAAACAGGAGGAGGAGGAGGCCCTGGGGGCTTGTGCCGGTGGGTTGTGAACAATTTCAGACTCTTTATCACAAACTCAGTTGGTCTGGAAGAGAATGACTTAGGGAATGGGTCGCAAAGGGAAGGAAAGGGGTTTTGGGGGGTTGCCTTTGCAACTGAAGAAGCTTCGTGGAATCCCTTAAAGCATTCATATCTGTGGAGTGTACAACCTTTCCTCTGTGATGTTCTTGATGAATCTGGCAGGTGTGATGGAGGGGGGGAATGTTTATCATCAAAGGGGAATGGGTGAGGGCCTGTGCGGTACCTTCAGGCTGAAACCTGTCTGATTTTCCCCCTCTGCCTGCCAATCTCTTCTGGAATCAAGGAGACGCCTCTTGAGTACAACCCCACGGCACCCTCTGTTCCTTCAGATATCCCGTAATTACTCAGTGCCACACGGGTTCCTGAAGATCCCTGGGTAACAGCCTTGGCCACCTGTTTGCCAGCCTCTCCCACAGTCAGCTCCTGCTTTACCTACAGGACCTCGGTCCTGGATTTCCCTGGGGATTTGTAACGCCCCCCAGCTCACCTCTGCTGGAATCTCCCTTGCAGTCAGTGAGCTTTCCCCCACCCTTGCTCCTTGGCCAGGTATCTCCAAGGCAGAAGCACTCCTGTTGCACTTCAGCAGAGGCTGATACCAACAGACTTTGCAAAAGCTGCCTTTGTGTTGCCATTGCTGCCTTCACACCGACTCCACCTTCCTCCTCCTCTGCTTGCTCTTACAGAAAAGTGAGCTGGGCTGGCTGAGTGTCTTTGGTGATGTGTGTTCTAAGCTCTGGAAAGCTTACATCAATGCTGATTGTCATTAATACTGAGATTTTTTTTTGTGTTTGTTTCATTGTAGGAAATGAACAGAATGGTCTGGACTTTAACAGGCAGGTAAGACTCTCCCTGGGTTACCAGGTATTCTCCTGCTTTCTTGAGTTACTGTTTTTTAATTGCTCCTCTTGCTGACTCCCAGGCAGCTCCTGCTAAGAGATAAAAACTGTTAGGTCAGAAGCTACCATTAAACAGACCACATAAGTTCTTCCTAATTCCCCTTGTGGGATAGAATGACAGATTAAACTTCTGGTTTCCAGGCCTTCCTATTTCATAGAAGTTCAGTTAATTATAGAGTTTCTTTAAATCACCATTTGCTTGAGGCTTTTTCTGGCTTTTTAATTTTTTCCATTGTCACTTAGAAACAAAAGGGGCCTCGATTACACTGGCAAATGTGCAAATCCCACCCCAAAGCCCCATGCATTCCCACTGCTCGTGACCCTGGCGCTGGAAGCACTGTGGTATGCAAGTCTGGGAGCACAGAGCTGACTCACAGGAGTATCAGCAAGGGCTGAAGATGAGGTGGTTTGAGGTCTTGGAGTGTGTAGGTCAAGACCAGGCCTGCCTACAGCGGCAGATTCCTCTTTGTAAGAGAGGGGAAAGGGACAGCAGATAAAAGCAAGTGCTTCTTGCAGGGCAAGCAAGCCCTAATTGCAAATGAACAAGTGAGGACCGTTGTCTTTGCTGTGTTTGCTGTTGGCCTCCTGCTACGTGCAGCTAAAAGTAACCTCTGTCTCACTGAGTGCCCAGAGATTTTCATGTGTGGCTCTCAGAAATCCATGGATCTCACATCACAATGGCAAGGGGAGACAGTGTAGATCTTGAGTCTGTGCAGACACATGGGAAAATACTCTCCCAGCCCAGAGCTGAGGGCTCCTGTGGCCATCAGTGGAGCTGGAGTCAGACCTTGCAGAGAAGAAGAGGGGTTGCAGGGAGCTAACCCACAGTTCTGCTGCAGGACCGCAGGGTCTGGCCAGGGAGCTGGAATGAGGAAAGCCAAAGGGGCTGTAGCTCCACGGGCAGTCACTAGCATCGCAGCAGATGCTGGCACTCAACAGTACAGCAACCTACCTGCTTCCAGCCATGCATTCCCCGAGTTCAAGGGCTGTGAGCCTTTGCAAAGGCTTCCTGCTAGCAACAGATGGGCAGCTGAGGCTCCTCACTGCCACTTTTCTGTCCTTCCAAGCTTGCCTTGGTGGCTCTTGCCTGACAGATGTCAGCAAGCTGCTGTTTGTTTGGCTTGGCTGCTCTGGGTTTGGGTGGGTCGTAACTTCCTATCAAAGGTGTCTTAACACGTTCAGCCATCTTCCAGGTTTTTGGAATACCCAGCTGAAAACAAAAAGTCTCGTGTCTCCAGCTCTGTGGATTGCAGAGCCCAAAGCACAGGCTTTCCACACGCCAAGAGAAGAATCCAATCTGCTTATAACCAGTGATAAAAGAAAACTCCCTCCAGATAGAAATAAGCCAGGAAAGCACAAGATCGTTGCAAACTTTTCCTATGGCAACATCACAGAGATGTGAGAGCTGGAAGCTGAGCTGAGGTTAATCAAGGAAACTCTTGACTGTGGTGAAGCAGCGCTGATTTGCACTCCCTGTTGATCTGACCCATTATCTTTGAGGTCCTGGTTCTCTGCACGCCACTGAGTGAGTGGATGCTGGCAAAGCTAGGGGGGCAGCCAGCCTAGCAGCCACTTCCCATTGTCCTTTTTCTCCTTCCACCAAAGGAGTACTGCAAAAATCCCTTTCATTTGTGCCAGCAGTCTGTTTGTATAACTGAGCAGCAAACCTGTCTGGGGACTTATTCAGGTTTAAAAAGCAAAAGTCAGTGAACAAGCTCATCTTAATTCTATTTTATTTATTTTTTTTTTTAAATCTGGTCCTATTCACCAGGGCACAGGTAGTGTCTGCAGCAGGGGGTTTGCAGTGATGTCAGGGATGGGGTGGTTGCAGTCCATGGGAGTGGACATAGGGGTGTGCAAGTGGCTCTTTGTCTCCCTCTCTTGGCCCTCTCAAGGCCGTGTGTGTAGACTCGAGCCATTACTGTTATTGTTGTTGTCATTTTAAATGAGAATGAGCCCAAATGCACACGAGTTACACACTCACGTTTCAGGTTGACCTCAGCTATTGGTGAATTCATCTTCAATTCAGCAAATAGATTTCAAACGATGAGAAAAAGGAAGAAGGGAGATATGGAAATATCAAAGTGTTTTCATGTAAAAGCAGGTGCTGAGCTCTTTCATTAGGGGTGGAGGTTGGTGGGTTTTTTAATTTTGGTTTGGGGTTTGAGGTTGGCTTTGGGTGGCTTTTTTTTTTTTTTTTTTTTGGTTACCTTGCAATTCAAGTTTTCAAACGTGAAGCCAGAGAAGTATGGTTTGAAACCCAAGCTCCAAACCAAATGCAAGAGCTGCTGAGCTCCTCTTTGACTTTATTTGGAGTGCTGGGCGCTAATCGCTTTGAAGATCATAAATCTCACATCATTTAAGCCTCTCCCCCCGTCTTTGTAGATGGCCTACATTTCAGGTCTGTTTCCCTCCCATGTTGTGCTCCAGGCGGGAAGGGAAGGGTGGAGTGACCTGGTTAGACCCCTTGCTTGCCTACCAGTTCCCTGCTGTGGCTGCTCTCACCCTGCAAACGGGGAGGAGGGAAACTCTGGTGGAGTTTGAGGTTTTCTCGCAGTTTGTGGGTCAGCCCTGTGCTTTATGAGAAAGTTGCCTTCTGATCCCTCAACCTATTTGGCAAACACTTCTTCCCCCCCCCCCCCCCCTCCCCTCTTCAAACTCTCCTCCCACCTGGATGCAACAGTAATTTGTATGTGAATGAGAGGGAAAAGGGTGTGTGTGGAAAAAAAAAAAAAAGAAAAAGCATCTTCTGCCTTGCCTATCTGGTTTGGCTTTTTATTTAGTGAGTCTAACGCTGATTGCTTCCTGTTTATATCAAGGGAAATGCAAAGAGACAGTAATAAACTTTCACCTTCAGTGCTGGCAACCTGGATAGGGACATCTGCTTCTTGATGGGTTGGGATGGTGTCCAGAGCGTGTCAGGGACATCACTGAGGAGCTCTGCAAGTGTTGGCTTCAGAGTCTTGCCACCAAAGGGCATCAAATGGGACCAGAAGGGCTGACTGCAAGTGTTGAAATCAGAACTTTTCCTCGCTGTGATGTGGTGATCCTCACCAGGTGATGCTGCTGTGGTCTTACCAGGTCTTGGTTGGTTTGTTTCCCTGTTGGTGTACGCAGCATTCAGCCTTTAAGGAAATACTGCGTTGTTTGTTTTTGTAGATGGCTCTCAAGAGAGCTTTCTAGAGAGCCAGATAATTCATACTGTGTCTGGAGTTAATCCCTGAGATAACATTGCCTTCTGGAATACACACACAGAGCTAGGGCTGATGGTTCTGGGAGATGTCAGGGCTTGTGTGCATGGTGTGAGTGTTGCAGCCCAGCACACAGTGCTGTGCATGGATCCACAGCTGGAGGAGGAAAACACACAGGTGATGTCCATCACTGATTTCCATCAGGGAAGTGATGTGTAGGACCATGTCACCTCTTGGTCCTTGCAGCAATGCTGCCTCTGAGTGCCAGGGAGGAATGAAGGCTCAGATCTCTCCTTTCAGAGGAGGGAATGTAAGGTCCTCTCCAAGCCCCTTCATGCTTTCTTCACTAGGCTACACTCCAGTGCTGGAAGAGAGTATGCCTCTTTTGAAATAAAGCTGAAAGGTTATGTGTTACCAGTGCAGAAAAACCCCTTTCCAAAACCACATGAAGGATCCTGTGTGTTACAGCCCTGCTCTCTGCAAGCGGTGCCAAAACAGTTCATCTCCCTCAGAACCTCCTTATCTCACTCATCTCCCTGCCCTGTTCATATCTGGCAGTCATTGTCCAAGGGAACTTTAATTTTTGCCATTTATGTGGGGTTTTCAACAGTTGTTTTGAGGTAACAGAATTGTCTTCGGTCTTCACAGCTTGTGTCCTGTAGCCACATGATATGAGAAATTAGAGTGGGCAAACTGCACCTGAGAGATAGAATCACTGGTGGCTCTTTTTCAGTGCCATGAATAACACTCTGACCTTGTTTGGTACTTTCCACCCACGCGTCTGAAGGTACTTTGCTAATGAATTTAGCATCCTGGTGCCTCTGGAAGGTAGGGAGGTGTTTAACCTTGTCTTATGGATGAGGCAGACCCAGACTGACTTACCTGGCTTTTCCCAAAGATGCTGAGCACCATGATTGCAGTTGAAATCAGTGGATGCTTTATAGGACAGTTGCCTGTGGACATTGAGGCATATTGTAATGCAGGGACCTGCTCCCAGCAGAGCTGGGATATGGACTCCGATTCTCTGATTCATAGTCTTGTGCTCAACCACAGACAAGTTCTTCCTCCCCTCCATCCTTTTGAAGGTGGAAAGAAGGGCCTAACTTGCTAGGTAGTTTGTTATTAATATCTGGGATGCAAAACTCTCTGCAGATTTAATTTTGCTCAATCAGGGCTTCCCTCCCCCCGGGGATCTCTCTCATAGTTTTTCATTCCACTTTGTGTTCCCACCTCCCCCTAATCTCATGTGTTCCCTATATGTCATTTCTGTTCCTGCTTGGCATTTCCCTGTGAGTAGTTTGGGTTTCAGTCTGCCCTCCAGATTTCCATCCCAGTCCTGTTTTGCCCTCCTCTCAAGGGGAGGTTCACATCCTGCTTCCTTCTCCCCTCTGGGGATCAATTCAGATTTCACTCTCTCTTCTTCTCCGCATTGCCCCAGGGCATCAGCCTAAGTCTTGCATCTGCTTTTCATCTCTTGAGCCTGGAAATCAGCCTGGCTGTCCATATCTGCCTTGACTGACACTGGATCTAAGCTGAACACTACCTTGGCCTTTCCCTTTTGAAGTTTCCTTGCTCTGTCCTAGGGACAGACTGATTTGTATGTGTGCTGGGTCTTCATTGAAATGCAGCCCTTTGGGAAAGCATCAGAGAAAGCCCTGGCTTGAGGGAAAGTCCTCTGTTTCTATATATGGCACTGTTTTGCTTAGGACAGATATGTAGAGGAACTTCTTCTTCAAGCTAGTTTTGTTCTGACGCCTTGCAGAGGCCCTTGATGAGATTGCTGGGAATGAACTCCAAAACAGGCCAGTAAGTCTCTGGGGAAGCTTATCAGTGAAAAGGGGGATGGAAGCAGGAGGAAGGATTTGGACTTTTTTTTTTTTTTTTTCTCAAGGGGTGGACTGAAACCACTCAGTTAATTTTATGTTGGCCAATAACAGTTGACAGCAACCCAGCATTGCTTCAGAGTTGGCTGGACTGTATCTGTTTGAGATCCAGCTGCAGCCCATTCAGAAACTCCTGCTTTCCTGCTCCAGGCTTCTAAAGAGCAACCTGTATTTATAAGGTATTTCCTAAGCTTGTTGCCTTGGTCCACTGGCAAGATATCTTGTACAACTGTTTCAAAGCAGTGTTGGAGATGAGGGAGAGACAGATAGGTCTTCTCTTCATGCAAATTCCCTGCTCCAGCTGGGCTCCTATCATCCTTTGGGAAATATTTTCTAGACTCCCAGAGGACAAGCCCTAGTTTCATGGACCTAAAAATTGTTTCCACAATAGAAACTAAGCTCAAGGCATGGTTGTCACTGTCAAACCTCTATTTAGGTTGTCCGGCACCTTTCTAAGCAGCGAGTTGCACGAACTACTGTGCATGGATATGACTCTTCAGCCTATTAGAGAATGGCTCATCAGTAATAAGGAGAGGACTCTGAATTCTGGAAGGCCTTTCATCTGGTGAGCTCCAAGAATTCAATCAAAAGCCTGCACCACCCAGCAAGGGTGGGGCCCTACACCCATTTTGCAGAAGGGCAAGTCATAGCATAAAAAGGTGAAGGTGATGGGGTTTCAAGCAAGGCCTCTAATTTTGGAAGCCTGACATCAGAGTGCACTTTCTCTCTTCCCAGAGGTGCTGATCTGTTAGCACTCCATGTGAAATCAGGGGGCTGAACCGGGGCTGCTCAGCCCTTAGGAGGCACACGTTGGGTTTATGCGAGCAAGAAACCCTCTTGCCCTGTTTCCCTGACACACAGAAGTTGCCCAGAGCCACCAAGTTGGGAGCAGAGAATTGGCTCTGAGCTCCCTCTTCCCCTCCATCACCAGACTTCATTCCCTGCACCCAAAATGAAAAACTGTATGATACTCTCCAGCAAAGCTGATCTTTCTCACTCTCCCTTTCTTTTTTAATTATATTACTTGTGTGTATTTAATGCAATCCCTCTAGCTGCTCTTCCTGTGTCCCAGTTCCCTGGGGCACGGCAACTGGTGCCAAAACTACTGCAAACCAATCAGAGAAACCTGTAGAGCTGGGATGGAGCCAGTCCCAGTCACGGGAGCCGTCTGATTCCAAGTTAATTCCTTTCAGTCGTGGGATGTGGTGGAAAGTGAGTTGCTACTGAGGGTTAACTGTGCCACGACTCACTGAGTGGACACTGCTCTGCCCTCCTGGTGATGGCTGCTCTGGGGACATGGGTACTGCACAGCAGGGAGGCAGTGCCAGGTACTTCAATGGTTTGTGACTGGTTGGCAGCCAGAGGGCACAGAGAACCCAGGACAATCACAGTTTGCTCCCCCTAGACAAGAGACCCGTGGAAAGGGGAAATTTTTCGTGCAGGGAATTTGGAGCACAGTTTTAAGGCCCAGAAAAGTCCAATATGGCAATTCTGCTGCTGACTTAAACAGGAACGTGATTAGGCTCCAGAGAACCTGTGTGAGCATGCAAGAGGGCATGGGAGAAGCCATGAAGCCTGGTGTGTGTGAAATCGGATTGATAAGGAAAGGGGCAGGGATGCAGCCCAGGGTGGGAGCAGAGAAGATAAGCACAAAGGTGTAGGCAGAGGTGGAGTTCTGGAGAGCTTTGCAAGTTGGGCAAGTGAAATTGAAAGAGATGCAGGGAGCAGTGCTGCAAGACATGAGAAGGTTGGGGCAGAAGGGCAAGACCTCTGGGCTGAGGATGGCTAGGGAGGAAGGGGCAGGGAGAGTCCTGGAATGGAGACTGAGATATTACAGACTTAATGGTGATAAAATGGTTTTCCATGCTTTGTTTGGAAGTTCTCACCATTCTGACCACGAAAATGGCATGTTCCCCTCTCCTTGTTTTAAATCCTTCCAGTTTGGCACATCCACAGGCCGTGGCACAGAAGGTACCACATGCCTGAGCACCAATAGTAAGAGTGAAGATGCTGTAAGTGGTTGCCTTTCAGTATCTTTGTGCCAGCTCTGTGCTCCCTGAGCACAGATCACCTTCTGAAAGCACTGCCTTGCTCCTGGGGCTCTTGCAGAGGCTGCAGCCTCTCACGTGGAGAGCAGCCCCTTGTCAGGACACGCTTTGCTGGAGCCAGCACTGCTGTGAGCGTGGCCATTGAGGGCAGGGGCTCTTCCCACCTCTGGTTTTGGTTCTCAGCACCTGCTTTTGAAGCCTGACGTGCTCCACGTGGTCATTTTGAGGTTTACCATTCAGCACAGAGGAGTGATGTCTTTCCTGTGCTCTGTTTAAAAGCAAAAAAGCCAGGGAAATGCTGCATCACAAAGCCCAAGAATGCTGAGTGTGCTTCTGTTTGGTTTCTTTTGTGAAGTACGTAGCTCAGTTACTCTTAAAGTTTTTATTTCCCACCCTCACTTTTACTACAGCTGAGGCACAACTCTTAACATCCTGAGCTGTAGCTCAGAGGATTAAGCCTTTTGGATCAAGCCTCAATTAATAAACTCAGAGGCCTCCTATGGTGGTGATGCAGGTGTGCTGAGGTCAGGGATTACATCTCAATTTTCCAGTGTGCTCTCATTGCTGGGGTTTAGGATATACCCTGTTAGGCATTCAGTGTGGGATTAACTCCCTTTTTTTGTCATGCTGATAGCTTCTGAAAATTCCCACCCTTCAGTGTGAAAGGATATCAAATATTCTAGGGTGAATATCGTTGTATTGACAGAAGGGTTTTCTGCTTCCTTCCTGGGTGTCTGTGAACCCTTGCCGTACGTGCAGGATAGTACATGTGGAAATAGTAATTGCAAGCCCATTATTATTATTGCTATAATTTATTATTAGTGTGTTTTTTATTTTATGGTGCCCACGTGTGCAGGTAATTCACAGGGAAGCACACTTAAGCCATTGGAAGGAGGCAGGTTTAGTTAACTGCAATAGCCTTGGATCCTTTGATACCTGTTTCTGCCGTAAAACTTCCTCCCTTGACTTCAAGCCAATCACTCTGGGGCAGCTTCAGACAACTCAATTGTATTGAAGAGCACTTTGGGATTGGTTCAGCCCTGGAAGAACCATGCTGTTTGTTTTCAGTGGTGGGCAATTGGTTCAGACCCTCTTAAGTCTGTGTGCACCTGACCCCCTTCTACCCAGTGGAACAGCCTCAGCACCCTGCAGTGCAGGGAGGGATGTGAGTAAGTCAAACTCTTAAACTGTTGTGAGTTGCTGACTGTGAGATAAGCCAGATACGAAGGCAGATAAATATCTGTTTCAAAGAGGTTACTGTCTAAATAGAAACTACACAACAAATAGGATTGTCTTCTATCTTACACCAACGACCACAGTTCCTGCCTAATAACTGCTGCTGGGGAAGGCTGCCATGGCTTTAACGGCCTCTTCTGGCAGGGTATGGGGATCTCTTATCTAGATTTGGGGCAAGCATGCAAGGCTCTGGGTGCTGACTCAGTCGGTGGGTCCCACCTTTGCACAGAGGGTGATGGAGCAGTGCTTACATGGCATCAGAAGAGCTCATCAAAAGGATCTGGCTTGGGGCTGCGTCCAGTTGCCTGCTTTGGTGTCTCATAGATGAGGAAGACCAGATTATCAGTGAGCAATAAACTGGGTTTATACAAGGAGGGCTGCAGCCAGAGTCTTGCCCAAGCACTGGCATCCAACCATCAGTCCGTGGAACCCAACGTGGGGCTGTCGGTCGGTCTGTCTGTCTGTCTGCCTTCCACACAGCAAAATCAGAGCTGCTAAGGTGAACCTTCCCAGCTTTTTGCAGCTTTGCAATATGTCTGCAGGATGTTTGCCTGAGCCGAATGTTTGCCAAAAGTTCACAGATCAGTTACAAAACAGATGTACTTTTTTTTTTTTTTTTTTTTTTTTTTCTCTCTCCCCTTCTTCCTACTGGTAAGGAAGAGTTTGTGCAGTAATTGCAGGCAGGTTGGGAGATGTTTTCTTCATAATTCTCCTTCTTATGAAATGTTTATGAAACACCTTCCACAAATCAGTTACGCAAGCAAGCTGAAGAGCTTTGATCATTTTCCATTGCCCTCAATATGTTTCTTAGTTTGTTTTGCTTTTTGTTTTTGTTTTTAGGCCAGAGATAGGTAAGAAACAATCCATCCTTGGCCAGCCCCAGCAGATGTGCTAGCCAGCTAAGGAAAGGACTCTCTTTCCATCCAGTCGCCCTTCCTGTGTTTTTTCACTCGGATTGCTTGGGGGCAGCTTGACCCTATTTTAAGGCTGTGAAAACATCCACTTGAGATCTCCAAGTGCGATTCCTTTCCCATCCTGGAGAAGCCCTGAGCAGCTCGGCGCTGGGGTGCCGCCACCTGCCGTTACCTCCTCGGGAGGAGCTCCAAGCTGCTCCCAGCCCTGCCTGGAGCCTCCCCTCTGGCCCAAGGGGAAGAAGGTGCCTGTAGATTCCCAGCAGGCAGCCCAGGCTCCGCACCTCTCCCTAGCTGTTGGTGAACAAGGTGTGTTTGCAGTGCATTACTTGGTCCTGCTGTTTCACAAGTTCCTTTTTCCTTGGATACTGTTATTTACCCCAAATCCAATTCAATGGGAAGAAACTTGGGTTTGCTCTCTATGACTTCTTGTTACCCATTCCCCATCTGCTCTGATTACCATGTAAAACCAAGGTCCTGAGGAACCACAGTGGGATCTGGTCCTGGTTTTAACTAAATCACTGTTGTGTTTTAGCAGGGTTCTCATCAAATTACCTGCACGAGGTGATTCTGAGATATTTTCAACCTTTTTTGATTCCTTTAAGAAAAAAAAAAAGTGTTCACATCTTTGTAGAAAATGCCTGCAAACGCGAGTCAGATGCACTGGGAAAGGAGGAGGCTCGTTTTATTAACTTGAAATTTACATTATTTTAAGGGAGTCTCATGATATTGAATGGCCTCGCCCACAATGTGTGTGGTTTTTTGGGGTTTTTGGTTTTGGTTTGTTTAATGTGCAGTTGGTAATACCGCCGGTTTAACCAGGGAAAAAAATAAAGGTGCAGGATTTGCATAAACCAACCCAAAAGTTTTGGATAGACCCTGAACTCTTTGCTAATGAACAATTAGCCAGCTGCAGGACTGTTGGGGAGAGGAAGAGGAGGGAGAGGTAAATTTGAGCCTAAACCCAATGAAAATAGGTGCAGGGGAGAAGGACTTGTCAAGAACACCCAGGTTCCCGCCCACTGCGCAGGAGGGAGCCAGAGAATTCCAGGGACGGGGGAAGGAGAAGTGGGAGATGTTGTTGTTTTTAAATGGGGAACCGGTCCTTTGCCAAACCCACCTCCCGTTCTCACCTTGTGCGATGCCGGGATGCAGCTACACACCCCTTTCTCCCTGGAAAGCTTCCAAATCAGTCCGCTTGGCAGCTGTAAAAATTGATTCCAGTTTGGAAATGGCTTGTGCTCCTTCAACACTCCGCTCCTATCGGGATCAGGACTTGGGCGGGATCGAGCTCCTCGTTCGCTAAGACGCGGATAACTTTGATTCTTGGGACTGCTCAGGCTCGGATGACTGCGTCGTGTGTAGCAGGCACACATGAATTGCAATTTCTTTATTTATTTGTTTCGGGGTTTTTTTACTTTTTTTTTTTGGCTCGGATGACTTTTTTTTTCGTGCGCCCTCGGGAAGAACAACGTGGGTAAAAACCATTTGCCTGCAGTGACTGGATGGCTCACGGGTAACGGTGTGTTCTCCTGAGCCTTTTGTCCAACATCTAGTAACCTAGACACTATCCACGTTGATAGTGATCAAGAAGATCTTTTCCATCTGATTTCTTTTTTCCGCCAGGTTGAGAGGGATGATCATGCCAACCTGAAAGGTAGGAAAGAGCTGGAATTTGTAGCATGTCTGACTCTTGTTGCAAGGAGCTAGTACTATTGCAAAACTAGTTTCGGCAGTGTCCAGAGCTCTAGTTGTAATGAAAGATGTTGTAATTCTCTTCCCTCTGCGCCCTCCAAAATGCAGAGTTTAATGCTCCAAGGCCAGGTCCCTGCACTGCAGCTCCGAGCCTCTAGGATCACATTTTCTCCTTTAATCTTACCGAGATTTTGTGTTTGCTTTAGATTGAAATAAAACCTCCCTCAACCGAAAATATTCGCTTGGACCATCATTTTTGAAAGCTGAATTTCTTGTCCCCCTCTGCTGGTAGGAGGCTGTATGACCTAAAGGCCACATCAGCGCTGCCAAAGCCCAGCAAACACGACCCCGCTCGTCTTCTCTGGGGGATGCTGGGCTCAGGAGTAATTTGATGGAGGGCAGTGAGGTTCAGCCCTCGTACTAAGAGTGAATCTGCAATGCTGAGCCTCTGGATGGGGTTTTCCAGACCTGTCCTTTCTGGTGTCCTCCTGGGTTTTCCAGTTTGTGGAAACTGGAACCTCTTCTTGCCCTGGAAAGCGTTAGATAAGGAACGGGACTGGTGATGTGAGCCTTGTTCCAGGCATTCTCATGCTTAGGGAAAACTAAGTCTGGAAATTGTTTGCTTGGATCTTTGCTTAGGAAAATGTCTTGTAAGAGCTCTGTTTGGCTTTCTGTCTCCTGTGCATAGACAGTCCTCGGACAGCTTTCAGGAATTAATTAACCTACAAACTTCTAAACTCTCCCCAGCCAGCTGCCTCTCTCTCCTGTCCCACTCAGCCTCACCAAAGGATTTCAGCTAGCACAAAGTTTTTTGTTTGCTTTTTTTTTTAATGGAGTGGCAAAGTTAGAAATGAACACGGAGAGAATGGAATAAACCAGACACAAGGATACAGCTCTGACCCCTGGGTGAATTCTTCTCTTGAGAATGTGGACTCAGAAATCACGCTGGTTTGTAGACAGGAATCTTAAAGTAAGTCAAAATGACCACTGGACAAAGGGCTGACACCTATGAAGTTCTCCAGTTGTTTTCCCACAGCTTGTTCTAGTGAAGGAAGCAGATTTTTCCTTGCCTGATCAGAACAATTTCTTGGAGCTTTCTGATAGAAGCTGACCAGATGCATTCGGTGCCTGGGGTGCTGCATTTTCAAGTCTGGAAGATTGCATTGCTTTTTGAGGTGTTTTACTTCATGACCTTTTCTTTCCCATCCCCTCGTACCATCCTCTGCCACCTGCAGAACAAAATGAGAGGCCAGCCTTGCCATCTAGCTGTGAGTCCTGATCTATAGAGGAGAATTGCCTTGTGCCTTCCTTATAACTCCACAAAACACCTCAGTGTTTTGTCTGAGGAAAGCATGCACATGCTTTATACCCTGCTAAGTCACTGGAACTTGGTTACTTCCTAAAGTGTATTAATTAATTTGTTTTAATTGAGCAAACTGCAAGCCTCCCCTTGGCTTGGCAGAGCAGGAAAACTCTGTCCATGTTATAAACTGGAGAGCAGGAGCAGGGATGGAAGCACCGAGTCCTGACCTCTGCCTTTTCTCTGGAAGGAGCCCCTTCCCGATCCCTTCCAGCCTCTCAGACTCCTAGCTGCCCCAGACCTGCATTCCCTTGTTTCTACTCCCTAATGCTGTGATTACTTTGCTCTTTTGCAGATTAAAACCGAAGACCTCAGTGACTCCTTGCAACCTACAATCCCCCCTAGGTCAGGTCACCTTGTCCAGGGATCATCGATGATGCCCGGAAGCCAAATCGCAGGGGTAAGTGACTCTGCTGCTTCAGAAGTCTGAAATGGCACTGGCTACTGGACCTGTGGAGAAGAGATGTTTGGAGACATCTGCCAAATTCCTTGTGCCTGTTGACAGTGGCAAAAGGAGGCTTGAGGATACGATGGACACTCAATTGGAACAGTGATCTGTGTTGGCAAAAGTCAGCTTCCTCTTTCTTTCCTGCAGGAAGTTTTACCTAAGTTCAAAGGTAGACTGGACACGTACTTGGAAGAGATTTCCTTTGAGGGCTGACTAAGTAGGCAAACCACACCATGCTCAGGAAACCCCTTGAATTGAAAATAATTGGAGGCTGAGACAACACCAAAGGGAAGTCTTAGATATGCTTGCCCTAGTCTTCCTCATTCATGAACATCTGGTCAATGCCATTGTTGGAGATAGGATTAACTCTTGATCCAAACCAGAATAGCCATCCTTGGACGTGTTGGCTCAAATTGATTTACACCAGAGGAAAAATTAATTCCTTGAGGGATTTTTTTTTTCCCCCCAAGGTAAAAAACTGGAGTTTAGCACTTAACTCCTGTTAAATTCTGGTGGAAGTTAGATGCCAGAAAGCCACATAGCTGCTCAGTAATCTCTTCCCTCATTCTTTCACAGAGTGTTCAGATCCCTTACACAATTCAGGGACTGTTCAAGTTCCCCAAGGCTTCCAAACAGTTCTTGAGAAGCTCAAAGAGCTCATTTTATTGAGTAATCAGCTCCTTGAAAAATGTACTCTAAAGAGAGTTGGTCTTATTGGGGCATTTATTTCTAGTGTCTGTCCCAAGCAAATGCAAACTCTTACCCCCTAGTCCCAACAAAGGACGTGGGGCTGGGACCCCAGTAATGTGAAGGAGCACTAGGATGCAATCTTCATCTCTCAGCACCTCCTGCCTGCTCTGCTCAGTGCAGGGTGGGGAATTCCTGACAGCTACGTGGCAAAGAGGAGGAAACATTTTCAGATCTGGTCACTGTGTCCATTCCAACACATTTGCTGGTGGTGCAGAGAATGGGGTGCTGTGGGGCATTGCTTCTTCGCTGTCTCAGCACATGGCTGGCTGGGAAATCAGCCTTCTGTGGAAAGAGGGTGCCCTGAGTTGTGGTGTTC
This sequence comes from Podargus strigoides, assembly GCA_028020825.1. Taxonomy (NCBI): domain Eukaryota; kingdom Metazoa; phylum Chordata; class Aves; order Caprimulgiformes; family Podargidae; genus Podargus; species Podargus strigoides. The sequence goes on from CM051646.1 coordinate 2,521,734, forward strand.
CCTTTGCTTTTTCCCCGTAGGATATGAGCTCTCTTCACACCCTGCAGCAGCTTGTATTGCTTCCTGGTCACATGCAGTCAGTTCCCCAGTTCCTCCTGTCTCAGTCTCAGGCTGGACAACAAGGTAAGAGCAATAAAAGCTGAAAGGGGCATGGGGACAAGCAGAGACATATCTAGGAAAAAGCTCCCTTCTCATGAGTGTGGCTTTGATTCTGCTCTGTTACGTTTTCCCAGCGTGATGGTGTCTGTTCCCCTGCTGTGTCACCAGATGCATTGTCCCCTGCTCTGGTTCCCACACCTGGGAGTATCCCATATCCACGCAGTCCCTCCGGGATGGCTCTGGTTTCGGAGATGCTCCTGGCACCTGTGGCTTGCGTGCGCCAAGAGTGCCACCTTGGGGCCAGTCTTTGCAGACCTGGGTAGGGATCCCAGCGGTGACATTCGGGACAGCACCTGGCTGGCTTCCAGCAAGGAGCCTGAGCTCCTCGGGGAGCAGTCGCAGCCTGCCTGGACTCCCAGCCTCGCTGGATTGGTGCTTTTCTTCCTGAAAACTGAACAGAGCTTGAGCTGATCTAAAAGGGAGAGTAGATCCAGGGAAGGAGGTGAGCTGCTCTGGTGGAAGGACGATGCTGGCACTGGAACAAACAGGTCTAACCTAGCCAGCAGCAACACGGGGATGAGAGATGAGAAGTTCGGGGTTGCCAGTGGTTGTTCCCAAACCTCGCTCCAAGCCATGGGGCAGGAGAGGACAGGAGGTCCAACTGCTTCTGAAACACAGTGTGATCAGCTCCATGGAAGGACTGAGGACTCAGTGCCTGAGAAAGTCCCCAAGTTTCTGGTTTCACTGCCGTTTTTTAATGGCATTTCTCCAACAATGGGGATACAGCCATGCCATTGATGAAGTTTTGTGCTGCTTGTGGACAGACAAACACAAGCTTTGATCCAAATCCTGCCAGATGCAAAGGGACTTGGGTCCTTTGCTCACATTCCTGATTTATTCCAGCAGAGAAACCCCTACGTGTGAACCAAAATTCAGAATTAAACCCTCAAAAACTCTGCAGCTTCAGTCCACTGGTACACGTGCTCCAAAAGAAAATCTGTGCTGTAGGCAAATGGGAAACGTGTTTCTCATTGACAATATATAAAATCTCTCTATCAAATGATGCCAAGTGATGTATAAAGAAATTACTTGATGTATATTTACCAATAATCCAGAATTGAGTTTGTTTGAAGTGGCAGGGTCAGGATAATCTATTGCCTACTGCCTGCTTTTAATCACGTATCACAGGAAACATTACACTGCAAAACAGAACTTGCTTCCTTTTATAGAGTTTCTTCTGTGAAGTGACTTCCTTTGGCAGCTGTAACCCCTTCAACAGATGGCCACTTGTCTGGCCATGACCTCGTTTGGTTCCAGACTTGATAAAGACTGGATATTCTGGCCAGCAGCCGGCCTTTTGTGCAAGAGCACTTCCATCCATCCCATTTGCATAGATGATTGCCAAGTTGTAATCATCCTTTGCCATGTACATGCACAGCCACTGGGGAGCGAAAGCAAAGGCACAGGTTGGTTTTGTGGAATTAGCTGTTTGGTACAGATACATGTGGAGTGTTCACCGTACCAAAGAGATGCACAAAACATCCCTGAAGGGCTGTCATGGCAACGCCCTCAACCTTCCCTGAGCTCTGACTGATGGTTCGTGGATCTGATGGCCAAAGGGACTTAGCTGTGGGCTTAACCTTTCCAAGAGGACACGCATTTTGGTTTGGATTTCGCATTTTAAAGCTGTTTTTAAGCCAGATAAGTCCCCAGGTCTAACTCATTATGCCCTGATGTGATTCATTGTGCAGCCCTTCAAGCAGCCAACGCTGGCACCCTGGAATAAGGGCTGAGAGCTCTGTGCTGTAAAGGTGGAAACAAGCAGGCAGGTAGATGCTGGGAACACTGTCAGTCAAAATATTGCTGCTGAAGTCTTCATCTCACGCAAACACAGCCTCAGTCTCATCAGCTGTCAAACCGGTGATTCCTGAATCCAGCCCATAATTTTCATTTGAGCTAGGGCTCAGCTTTCGCAAAGGTGTTCAATCATGATTTTAAAGACTCCAAATGACAGAGCATCCGCCATGTCCCTAGGCAAGCCATTCTGGTGATTAATTACCTTCACTGTTAAAAATGTGCACCTCATTACCAGCCTGCATTTGAAATTCAAAGTTGTTCCAGCATTAGGGAAGGCTTATTGAAACACCAATCTAAATAAATAAATGGGATCCTGCACATTCAGGTCTAAATTAAAAAATAGGAAAGACAGAAAGAGGCAGAGGGGGCAGTGATTGATCCTGGAGATTATATTTTTTTTCCTTTTTTCTTAGCAGAAGTTCATAAATTTCTATAGTTTTCCCTACAATTGTCAGTTACAATCAATAGAATATATTGACTGCTTTGAGAAATGTCATAAATCCTCCCAAACTCTGTAGACTTCACCCACAACAGACTTGAAGAACCTACCTCAATTTCTAGGGAACTGCACTGCTTTGGTTGCTACCTAATCCTTTAGGACATTCCCTGTAAGAGATATAGGCTTGCACTTGGCAGTTTGTCAACCAAACAGTTCCACAGTCTCCATAAATACTAGTTTTTGTTAGCTTTATAGATTTCCCTTCTTTTTGTCCTCTCATCATTTTGTGTCAGTTTATATATTCCAAAAGAAATATACAATTCATTTCAAATACAGGAGGGTAGAAAAGAAAGGGTCAGATGGCTTAAACATGACACTTCAGGATGAAATGTATAGTGGAAAGCAGAGTGGGTAGGCTCATGAGAATTAACTGTAGGATCCGGGATTTTTTTAACAAGATCAAGTGGCTGTGAGTTGGAGTCAGAAAAGCTTCTGTTGGAAATAAGGTGCACGTTTTTTTAACAGCTACAATGATTAAGCACTGGGAGAAATCACCACTAAGGGTGTAGTAAATTCTCTGCTGCTTGGTATCTCAAATCAAAGTTAGATGTCTGTGTAAAATATCTGTGCCCTAGTTCAGCCTCAGGTTAATGAGCTACACGCAGGGATCAGTGGATGAGGTGTTTTAGCTATATCATTATTGTAATAATCCCTTTCAGGCTAAAAAGCCATGAAAAGAACCTTCCCTTTCTCATAAAGCAGCTCAGAGCCATCCACATTTGTAATGGCTGAAATTCTCGTGTTTTGAACAAGAGCTAACTAAATTTTCCATGCAGAGCTCCACGAGCCTTTCCTGTGCAGTGATGTTCAGCTGCCTTGGTGCTGATGAAGGAGCTGGTCTGACCAGATGCATCCTTTTCTCTCCACAGCTTTGCAGCCAAACATCCTCTCCTTCCCTCAGCAACAGGGCAGCCTTCTCCTCTCCCAGCCAGGACCCAGCCTGGCATCACAGGTAACTTGCCTCAACATCCAGTCCCACCCTGAGAAGCACCCATCTGCAAAAGTGCTGCTTCATTAAGGGTAAATGGCAGAGAAAAATGTTTAATTTTCTGTTGTTGGGACTCTGTGCATCTTTTTTGGTTGTTTTAACAGGCTGTGGGCCGTTCTGGACTCCCTGGCTCATCAGTTGAACCCCACCTGGACGTACCCCAGCATTTGCAAGTGGCAAAGCACCTAACTCCATCAGGAGCATCTGAGGAACCCAGTGACCTGGAGGAGCTGGAAAAGTTTGCTAAGACTTTCAAACAAAGGCGAATCAAATTGGGGTTCACACAGGTGAGCAGGAGGGGTGGTGTCACTCGTGCTGTGGACATGTTGGACTGGGGGAATTTGTGGCAGAGGCATGGATGGGGGAAAGGCTGGATTAGATACAGTTTGGCTTTCTTTGGAGCATCCCCTTCCAAACATGAAGAGACAAACTCTTCCTAACACTTCATGACCATGACCTCATTTATCAGCACCTCCTCCAATACACAGAGGTTCAAGAGTGTGGGGCAAATTCCCATGGGAAGAGAAGTTACTTTCTTTGGAAGGTCATGGAAACAAGGCTGAACCTATGCTGGAAGCAACCTGAGAGGTGGTCTCACAGCAGGAACCTGTGAGGGGTTTTTTTTTCTGAGCTCATGTTGTGATTTGGATCTTCTTTGGTAGGGTGACGTTGGACTGGCCATGGGGAAGCTCTATGGCAATGATTTCAGCCAGACCACCATTTCCCGCTTTGAGGCTCTCAACCTGAGCTTTAAGAACATGTGCAAGCTCAAACCCCTGCTGGAGAAGTGGCTGAGTGACGCAGGTGGGTGACATTACATGCAGAAATGCAGTCTTGGCCAGGATGAGAGGATCCATTCAGGAACCTCCAATAGAAGTCAGCTGGAGCTAAGACCCATCAGATCTATGGCTGGGCTGGTAATGGGCTGCTTTCCTCTGTGCATCACACAGCAGGTTGCATGGCAGCCTAGATATCAAACCACATCTGCCCTTTCTGGCACCCCTTTGGTGTCTGGGACAGTCCCTTCCTGCATGGCCTCTTGCTCTGGGGCAATCACTGGGCTCATCTATTCAGTCCCTCCTTGTGTAAACTGGAAAGAGTAGGAAGGGACTCCTTTAAAGTGCTCAGAGATGAGCCCATGAGCAGTAATTAGAAAAGGAAAGGTATCACTGCAAGGGGAATCCCCAGCAGGATTGGGCTGGTGTCCTCTGCTGGCTGCAAGCCACTGCAGGAGTGGCATTAGTCTGCTTCACCCGGTCCTTCAGGAGCTGCACGTTTGACCAATTGATGCCAGGAGGTGTCCCAGTGAGGCCCTCATCCAAGTGGTGCAAGTCAACCTCTTTAACTGTGTGAAATCAAATCATTGGAAAATGCACAGTGCCCATCAGAGCAGGCTGGAAATCAAGCTGGAAAAAAAAAAGGAAAAATAGTGTGCTGATTAAAGTTTTAGCACTTCTATTTCTTTTCTGATTGGGACAAGATCATTGATGGATTTGGGACTGTTGGAGCAATTTTAATCATCAGCTGAGGAAGGATGCACAATGTAGGAACATTTTACTTATTTTAGGAGGTGCTACAGTTCCCAGAAAGCATCCAGGAATGAAAATAACTCATTCTCTTCTTGAACATCTCTCTTCCCCTCCCTCTTCCCCCAGAATCTGCTCCTTTGGATTCCTCCATGAGCACTCCCAATTCCTACCCCTCAGTGAACGAGATGTTCGGACGGAAACGGAAGAAGCGAACCAGCATCGAGACCAACATTCGCTCCACACTGGAGAAAAGATTCCAAGATGTGAGGGGAAAATCTTTCCATGTGTTGTGAGCTCTCTCTGAGTATGGCATTTGCTAAGGCGTAGGAGCACCACCAGAGCCCATCTCCTGCACCCAGCTCTTCTCTTTGTGTCACGGGAACTGCGTGGCCGTGGGGCAGCACAGAAAGTTCAGCAGGTCTTGTGAGGCCACAGGACCCCTTGCTCCACATATTGCTGCTGAACTGTTTCACAAGTGGAGCCTTTTGCTCTTTAAGCATCAAGATTTTCAAGAACAATCACTACAGAGAGCAAACAGAGCTTTAAATCAGGAGCACTTAAATTGTCCACTGAAAATTTAATCAAACCAGTTTTTGACCAGCCCTCATTTTTTCTTCATTTCTCCTTATCATATCCAAATTTCCTCCTAAGACTGTTAATGAGAACAAAAGACAGTCACTGTCAGATTATTATGGACACCTCATTTTTAGCTAGCACGAGGCATTCTTTGCAATGGGGAAACTGTCTTGGCATCTCCATACGAGGTATTTTTTGACCCTCAAGTCTCCGACTCAGATCAAACCCCATAGACCTAAATGCTGTCAAATGCACCAGAAAATGAGTTAGAAGAAAGGATAGGTACTGTTATTTCCATTTATAAGTGAGGGATGGAGAAAGAAAGAGAAGGAATGGCTCTTCTGGGATGGTGCAGGTAGGCATGCAGGCAGCACTCAGGGTGTGTGTCCTGTGTGGTGATAAGATGACCACCAGTGATTAGCTTCCCCCCCAAGCAATGATTTAGGGTGCTGTTAAGATCAAAGAGTGTGGTGCTTTATGCAATAACAAGGCCAGGTACTGTGACTCATCCCCCATTGATTCCATGAGACATGTTAAATCAGAGGTGCTTTCTGGGTTCATAATCTCTTACCCAAATATTTACCCTTTGTCTTAGAAGCAAATGTTTTCCCCTCCCCAGTTTACAGCTACCCCCACCCTTGCCCTCTGCCTTTCCTGCAGCAAAAGCATGCATTGATGCTCTAAGTTACAGCTCTTTGGGGCTTTCTTTAACCTCCTGCCCTTTCTCAGCAGAACCCCAAGCCCAGTTCAGAGGAGATATCCTTGATAGCAGAGCAGCTCTCCATGGAAAAAGAGGTGGTTCGGGTCTGGTTCTGCAACCGGCGCCAGAAGGAAAAACGGATCAGCTGCCCCATGCCATCCCCCATCAAATCACCCATCTACAACTCCAGACTGGTGAGACACTATGGCTTAAGGAGTTCTATGTGCCATCCCAGACAAGGGGGGAAAAGGGTGGGGGGAACACAGCAGAGTTTGCTGGACAGGACATGCCCTTGTACACACATCCCTGAGTTGCTGGCAAGCCCACTCCACAGTCCAGTGGGGGACTGTACCTGCAGGGAGAGCAGAGAGGCAGCTGACCTAGCCACGGACTGGGCATGTACAGAATTCCCCTGCTTGAATAGAATTCATTAATGAAAACAATAGGAAACAATACAAGTTTCCTAGGAGGTACAGGTCAGTTTAATTGTCGGGTAATTTATCCTAATAGGGGTGCTATCCTAAAGCTTTTCACCCTGAGATTGGTAAATAAAAGCTTTCCAAAGTTAATGGAGTAGGAATCACCATTCCATGGAATGTGAATTGCATCCACTCCGTGTTCAGTTTGGTTGTTAACTCTGAAACCTAATGGTAACCATTTACATATCAGTTTGTTGTTTTACATCTGTGCAGAAAGGCAAAACCCCCTTCAGTAGTGCTAATGATCCTACGTTCACATCTTGGCAAGTGTACTTCCATTGCCAGGGAGGATGAGGAAAAGGCAAACTGTTGTGAGAGTTGGTGAAAGCATGTTCTTGTAATCTACTCTCAGTGTCTACTGTGGATAACAAGCTACTGTTGCATTTCTGCGAGTTAATAGCTGCTTAGATGCTTCCACACATAAAGTGGCAGGAACCTCCCTAGTGCTGGAGCACATGAGAGTGGGAGGGACAGTACATATTCACAATATTTTATTTTGAAATCTTCTGAGTTTTGGAATTCTCCATCGCAAGGCAGAAAAACATCACAAGAACTTTGGTCACTTGTTGCACAACACATTTGGTCTGCAGTCACAAAACCAAAACGCTGCTTGCAAGCCATGCATTTTTAAAGCAGTAGCTTTGGTAAATAGTTTTCCTGTGAATGGGTGGTACCCAGTACACCTTTGCTCATCAGTCTTTCTGCACAACGTGTCGCCTGTAGTTGTATCACAGCTGAACAACAAATGCCCCAGGCTCGCTTTAATTGCAGCCACCAAATTACTAATTGTCACCTGAGAATTCTCACCCATCAAGAGCTTCCTAAAGGAGAAGGGATTAGTTGTGCCCCAGAGAGTGAGCTGGGAAGTTCCAATTTGAAACATCTGAATGGCAGTGGCTCCTGCCAGTGGGATCTTGGGATTTCCAGGAAGTTTGACTTGTATTTGATGATTTTAGATTTTTCCATAGCTGTTCCATACATTTAGACAGGTGTAGAGGGTGTCAGACATATGTTACACTCATTCTGATATCTTTGCATGGCCCTAGATATGAGAATGGTGCTTCTACACTAGAGTATGAATAGAAATACCTGTGGAAGCCTCAGATGTAGGTAAGAAGTCTGCCTGGGAGCCAGCACGCTCTGAAAGGACTGTGAAAGGAGTGGCATTTTGTGATCTATACCCTCATAGTGCCAAGTGCTTACTGTTTGCTTCTGTTTTCCTCTCTAGGTCTCTACCTCAGGGTCCTTGGGGCCCCTCTCCGTCAATCCAGTGCATAGCACCATGCCTGGGACTGGTAAGCCTTGAGAAACGTGCCCCACTCACCATTCCTCCCCTCCTCCCTCTGCTCTGGCTCTCTGGCTACTCGGTTTCTGGGTCACATTTTCAGGCCACTCTTAATAAGACCCTTGGGTTTAGCCAGGGAAGGTATCCCCACATAACTAGTGTGCAAGGGTAAGAACAGCAGAGTCTTTCGGCTGGAACAAAGACATGGAAAGCTTTCTGGGCACAGTAACATTCCCAGGATAATCCTAAGCAAATTTTACTGGGGTGTTTAGGTTTGGGAGCCAGGCACACCTAGAAGCCAAACAAGAGGAGTGCTTGGGGGCAGGATGCTGTGTTTCTTCAGCAGAACATTGTCAGATCTCCCTTGGGAAGGTTCACAGGAATAGAGAGCACTCCTGGAGACCCCCACCTTCTCCATGGCTGGGGGCACAGCCCCTGCCTTGCTGCTGCAGGGCAGACAGCGAGCCAGACGAACAACAGGACGGGTGTAAGACGGTGGAAGTGTCTGGGCTTGGGCTGTTCTTGTCAGGAAAAGGAGATCCCAGCCTTATTCTACTTTCTCTGCTACGCAGTAACATCATCGTGTTCCCCAGGGAACTCCAGCAGGCCCTCGTCCCCTGGCAGTGCACTCCATGCCAGCAGCCCCGGCACAGCCCAGAGCAACTCCAAAGCTGCAATGAACTCATCCGGTTTCAACTCTTCAGGGTAAGGCAGTGGGGGGCCACAGCTTGCTCCTGAGGGCTTGGGAGAAAAGCAATGGCACCTCAGAGAAAGAAGGTGCAAGCCCTCAGAGGCTCCAGCAGTGTGGAGCTACGTGGTGGCACGTTCTAACCTGAAGCTTCTTGGGACGTGGCTGTTTTTCTGCTTGGAGACAAAGAGTAAATTGAGTTTTGCCTGGAAAAACAAAGCGAAACAAACCCACAACTGCAAACATGAATAGAAGCAGTGGCTATAAGGACTGTTCTTAACGGATTCCTTGTGTGGAGGAAGCAGAAGATGGCTTATTTTGCTGTCTCTGTTTGGATAAACCCCTCCACAGCCAGTTTTCTCTCCTGCAGTGCCACCCAGAGAGCTCTGCTGCAGAGGAGCACAGTGGCAGATGAAACAAGATTTTCCTCTGCCCTGCCTTTAGATGCTACAAAAGCTTTAAGCCACATGTATGGGCTCAGAGCCCTCCTGGTTATTTCACTGACCGTGCCTCTGCTGCAGTCTGTGCAGCTCAGGCCTCTCTGCACTCGTAGTTTCTGCCACTTGTTGCACATCACACCAAGGATGCTGTGATAGTAGGAAAGGCACAGGGAGCAGAGGGCATTACCCATGGCTGCTGGGCTTTCTGGGTCATGGATCATCCTGTGCCATCAATCAGAGCTCCTCTTACATGGAGGAAGCCCAACAGCCAGGTAGCACGTGAAAACAAAAAAAAAAATAATCCATTGTTTCTTATCCTCCTCATCCAGTCCTGTGAGGAATTATTGCTACAGGGAGTCTGTGGACCTTAAGAGTTTATTAGCTACCTTCACACAAAGTATTGAGCCCCCCATGCACGTTGTATATAGAACTGCATTTGTTGCTTTGAGTGAGGTTTTGTTATAGCAGCAGGCACTGATAACAATGGGAAAAGACTGGACAAGAAAGGTAACATTTCTTGAGAAATGGGAATTAAGAAAAAATATTCCTTTATTTAAAACACTAAAATAAGTATTTTTTTCAAAATGTTCTAACACAAAAGGGTCATTTGCTGGCTGCCAAGCCAGACTGAGGTCACAAACAGAATAATAATTTTTATTTCAAGGGGGAAGTGTTAACAACACGGCAAATGTAGCTCTCATTCCCTGTGTTGCAAACAGATCCTGGTACCGATGGAACCAACCTACCTACCTCCACTGAGATGACTCCTCCATCACGTGTAAAAGAAGCTCTGACGTCGAGCTAAGGACCAGCTTCTCTGGGAACAATGCTTGGGGCAACATCTGGCGCTCCAGTGCCTTCCAAACGCTGCCGAGTGAAGGTCTTGCTTAAGGGAACCCATAGCAGCAGAATTCTCCAGGGACTCAAACTGCAGCCGACCTTCCCCAAGGATTCTCTACGCCAACAGTGACACCATAATACTCTTCCAGGCATTCAAGAATGAGCCCTTGCTTAGCACTCTTAGCATGAAACACTGCCCTCTGCTTGCACATCTCTGCACTCACCCTGGATTGCCTGGCAATCTCTGATCTGGAAGGATGTCTGTGTCAGGACCCTTTTCCCCCTCACTCATTTCAGAGCTTCCCATGAGAAGGGTCTGTCATGCTGTTACTGTCACGCACACATGCTCTAAAGCCCCAAACTGAGCCGAGGTTACCCAGTTCATTTCACCACAGACCTGTGTCTACATGTGAGCCTTGGTTTCCAACAGGCTTCCAAGGTCAATGCCACTGTGCTTTATCCACTACCAAACCTTCTTTGCTTTGAGCCATTCTGCTCTGTTTCTAAAGATGCTTTTTTTTTTTTTCCTTTTTTCTTCTTTTTTTTTTTTTTTTAATTATTTAGAACCTTCTTTTTTTTTTTTTCCTTTGAAAAAAATTATTGTCTTTTGCAAAATTTGTGTCCAGGTCTTGTTATTGTTCACAGCTGGCCTCACTGCCCACTGGAGGACGTCACTGTTCCAAAACCTTGGGTGAACTTCTGACTCCATTGAACACAAAAGCAGTTTGTGTTGATTCAATGGGACAAGGATTAATCTTGACCTTCCTTTCTTTCTTTTATTCACCCTTTGGGTTTTTTTTTTATCTGATACCAAATGAAAACAACCTCTCTGGAGCAGAGGTGTGCATGTGTTCTGGTCTTTCCTGAATTGTAAGTAATGTAGCTTGCCTGTTCTCTGCAGCATGCTCTTCTGTTCCTGGGAGGACAAGTTGTATTGCTCAGGTGTGAATCTGGAGGTTTGTCTGTGCAAGGGTTTCTTAATTTCACGAGATGCCAAAGTGTAGGAAATGTCAACTTTCACAGCATATCACCAGGGAAAATGTTGCAGCTCTCCACTTGAAAAGAGGTAGATATTTAATTTTGTTAAAGTAGACTTGAGTAATACAAATTCCTGGTCAGGTTGTCTATGGGTACAAGTAAATAATTCAGTGGAACTAGAGTAAATGAGTATTTGGTTCACAGATTGTAAATAGACATTTTTTGAGTAGTAGTCTTTTCTCCTGACGGCTTTTTGTTTGTTTGTTTTAGGTAAATGTGAGCTTTTTTTTTTTTTTTTTTAAGTAAAGAATATCCTTTGTCACTTCTGGGAAAAACAAACAAAAAAAAATTCCATTGTTTCTTATCCTCCTCATCCAGTCCTGTGATGAATTATTGCTATAGGGAGTTTGTGGACCTTAAGAGTTTATTAGCTACCTTCACACAAAGTATTGAGCCCCCCATGCACGTTGTATATAGAACTGCATTTGTTGCTTTGGGTGAGGTTTTGTTATAGCAGCAGGCACTGATAACAATGGGAAAAGACTGGACAAGAAAGGTAACATTTCTTGAGAAATGGGAATTAAGAAAAAATATTCCTTTATTTAAAACACTAAAATAAGTATTTTTTAAAAATGTTCTAACACAAAAAAAGAGAGAAACTGTACTTCTGTTTCCTGGATTCCCCCCCACCACTCATTTACCTCTAACTCAAACACCTTCATCACTGGAAACATTAAAATTAAATGGAAATTTTTTTTTTCCCAACAAAATCTGTTGTGATTTTAAAAAAATATTTCATGATGGGAAAGCAAGAAATGTAGATGGGAAGTGTTAATCTAACTCTCCTGATTGCTATGGCCCTCCTTTCTGCCATTAATTAAATTTTCTTACTTGGAGGGTTGCATTTCAAGCCTGGTTCTCCATTGCTTTCCAACTGTATTTAGGGATGTGAAGCAAATTATTTGACTATAATCATTCTGAAGATAATTATTCTGAAGGTAATCATTCTGAAGCTAAGCTGGGACAGGTTTGGTACAGCTACACAGGTGGGTTTTCTTGGCAGATTTCTGAAGGTTCCCATTACTGTCTCCAAGAGGGACTTCCCTGCAAGAACTCTCTTCTACAGCTGGAGTGACAGGAATTAAACATGGCAGCTTTTGCTACGGTGTGCCTTAATCACAGGATTCTTGAGGAAGAAACCAGTTCTCCTCCAGCCAAGAGAAGAACGATGCCACGACAGTATTTTAAGACAACAGTGCTATGCCAACTGCATTTCAGCTCAGCTGGGTGAGCTGCAGGGATGGATCGTGCACATCCACACACCCAAGGGCTGCTAACAGCTTTTATTTGCATGCAGGATCTTTGTTGTTAGGCAGAGAACTGGGGTTGATGCTACATTTAAGTATTTTGCCTGATTCATCTCCATTAATTTCAGTTCAGCTGGGTGGGAGGCTGGTGGGGGATCCGTACTAAGATGGTGGAGGGTAGGAGAATCAGAAGAAATCAGCAGAAACTTGTTTTGCTTTTTAACTCAACCATGCCAGCATTTTGTTGGAAAGAAACCTTTCCAGAGTTGTGTTTCTCTCTTATCTGGTCTAAAAGATTAGAGAACAAAAAAGAAAAAAGTGTACTTTCACATGAAAATTTCATTTGTTGTAGTATTTTTTTTAAAAAACCCACCTCCCTCAAGCTCCTGTGAGGGCTGGCCAACACTGTGAGCGGAGGATGGAGGATGAAACAATCTTTTTTCATGCCTGAGAAGTGATTTTCACATGGCTGTTCACCGAGCGTGCTGCAACCCTATGAATAAAGTCAGCAGGATCTGGATTTCCACCAAACGAAGCCATGGCCACGGGTGAAAACCAGGAGTGGTTGGCTCTCACTCTGTAATTATAAAGACACCTTAAGAAGCTTCCAGCTTTTTAAGCAATAATTTTACAATCCTTATTCAAAGCCAGTTCTGCATGAAAAAAGATGTCCAAGTGGCATGAAGGGATGTTGCTCCAGTTTCTCCCTCCTAAAATATAGACCACCTTATAATACCCTACATAATGGAAACAAGTGCATCACAGGATGGCACGCTGCTAAAACAATGATATTGTCTCTTTTACTTTTTAATTTAATTTTATTTTTTAAAAAAAAACTTGGCTATTATGACTATTTAAAGACTAGCAGATAGGAACTTAAACCACCAATCCGTACCTTTGGCATACCCTATCTTATTTTACTTCCTGCATGACCTTGGACAAATGACTTAATCCTCATTAGGCGATGATGATGATGATGATAATCCTTCTCTAGTTTCCAGCTCATTTCTATTGTGAAAAATCTTGAGTCATTTCACAGGTTATAAGCAATTATAAGCTCAGAAGTGACCGTTCTGATTGTCTTCATAACCCCAGCCTGCAAATTTTGCCCAGTAATTCCTGCATTAATCCCATACCTAGCTAAGCTGTAGCTTGGCTACTGATTTCAGAGTCAGTTGATGGTCTGCTTAAATCCTTGGTAAAGGCTCCCAGAGGTTTCTGAGCCTCTTTGTCAAAAGAGACCAAAAATAAAGCAGTGAAAGGCAGCTAACTATTTACAATAATACATTTACAAGTTACTGTGCATGTATACACCCTTACAGCACAGAGAAGTGTCAAGATCATAATCTGGTGTTTAACTGACAAGGACTATTCTATTTAATTTTCAGGAATTCCTCTATATAATTTGCTCCCACAAAAGCAGCACTGCACAAATTATGGAATCTTATTTCTGAAAGCTGGGAGGGAAATTACAAAGGTATTAAATGCTGAATAACGGTGCCTGCACATTAGTATTGCAGCTGAGATCAAAGCCATGCTGTGGCAGGTGTTGTGCAAACACAGCGTGAGAGCTGATCTCCTTTGAAAAGTTTAACAACACAATAACAAGTCTTTTGGATTTATTGATAAACTGGTCCTGAACAGGAAAACAAACACTAGCAGCTTGCTTCACAAAAAGCTACGGTTGGAAAGGAAAGGTCTTCATTCCTCTGTCTTCTAGGAATACTTCCAGCCTCACACGAGCATCTAAGGGATTAAAAATATACAGAGCAGGAAATTCCAGCTTTCCAAGACTAAGAGTCACCTCCCACAGCCATAGACAAACAATGCAGGGCACCATTGCTCACGAGCAGATGTGTCTCACCGTGACAGAACTCACACAATCTCCTGAACGACCTGATCTGCCACCAAAGCAGCCCTGAACAGTCTCCACACTCTCTGTCCCTGCTCTTCTTCAAGGAGAACCCCTCTGCTCCTCCACCATTAGGGCTCAAGCATCAGCAAGATGCACTCCTGTTAATGACTGACATCAGGGGTGACTTTTCCACTTCACTGCTGTGGCAACTGCAGAGCTCAAAGCTCTGCCAGAGGTGGGGGACCTGATACCTCTGCGATGTTTGGCAGTGCCTAAGTTCAAGAAAGTCTGGGAAGGGCTGGAAAATTAACAAATTGCTGATGGTATTTAATTTATTTTATTGTTCATTCCCCTTTCTTTCCCTCTCTGCTGTCCAGAGTGAGTGCAAGCAGGGAGAGCAGGCTCTGTTCCTCGCCCTTCCCAGTTTTCCCTGTGGCCTGAAGGGAGACTTTGAGCATTTCTAAGTGTCCAAATGACCCCATCAACTGCCCTCATCATTCCTGATGCTCACAGCCTTGGGCCTTAGAGTCCTGGTAGAATTAGCATAGATCCTAACGCTCTAATACGATGCCTTGGGTAGCTGAGCTTAAACTCAGGCTCATCTTTACAGGTGCCAGCAGGGACTGCACAGCCTTGCTTCAGGGCAGGGGCCAAACTGCTGGCAGAGGAGAGAAGAATCAGGATATAAGAGCAATCTATAATTCAACTAGAAGCATATTTTAACGTGTTACCACAGCTTTTATAACAGAGAAACATCCCAGGGAGTGCAGCACACACAACAGAGCTCTTTGGCTGTAGGGAAGGTTTGGGTTGTTTGGGACACGCAGTTTTTAAAGCAAATTGAATCAACAGAAATTAAATGGTACCAACACTGAGTTTGCTGTCAGGGCTTGGAGGAAGCAGAGTCCTTTCCTGGTTACTCACTCCTGCCTCTGCCTGGCCCTGGTGCTGGGCCCCAGCTCAGCTCAGGTCCTCGCTCACTCATCCTGTTCTGCGTGTTCTGTGTCACATCTCCCTGAGCATCCCGCACCACTCCCCAGCTCCGGACCCCAGCACTCCCTGTGCCAGCCTCCCCTCCTGGCAGTCAGTGCAGGATAACACAAAGGTGGGCACCCTCAGCCCACCCACCCAGCCTCAGGGTTCTGAACCAGGTACAAAACTGGATAGAGGCCTCCAGGACTTAAGGAAAAATAAAAAAGGGCTCCGCTCAGATCCCTTTTCGCCTTCAGGGTAGGGAAGAGGGGCAAAGCCACTGGGGATGGGGAGTGGAGGGGCGGGAAGTGCCCAACGGAGCATCCCCGAGGAGCATCCCCGAGGAGCATCCTCCGGGGGCGCGGGGGCTGGCGGGGGCAGACCCTCCCCGGCAGGCGCTGTCCCGGCCGGGGGCGGGGAGGGGAGGGAAGGAAGAGAAGGGGAGGGGAAGATAAAAGCCTCTCGGTGCACACCGGCACCGCCTCCCTTCCCGGGCAGTCGGTCCGGGGTGCGCAGAGCCGGGGAGCGGCGGCAGCAGCAGCAGCAGCGAGCCCGGGGTAAGGAGCGGGCGGGGGGGCACGGGCGGAGGGGTGACCCTGGGGCAGGGGGGGCAGAGCCGGGGGGCTCTGAGGGTGATGGGATCGTGGTTTCTCCGAACGAGGAGGGACTTGCAGGGAAGGTGCTCAGGGGAGAAGTTTTGGTGGGGTTGTTTGGGTTGGTTGTGTGTGTTTCGGTGGTTTAAGTTTGGTCGCTGGTTATTTTAATCCTGGGGTTCCTGTGAGTGAGCTGGGGTGGGTACAGAGGGTCTGGAGGACCACCCCTTGCTGCTGTGCTCACGAGGGCCTCGCTCTGTTCAGCAGGATGGTTCCCATCGCTCTCCAGGTGTGCTGCAGCCTCACCGCCTGGCTCTCGCTCTACGCCTGCTGCTGCTGCTGCTGCAGCAAACGCCGCTCCTACGAGTGGAGCTGTCGCTTGGTCACCCTGCTGCACGGGGTGCTGGTAACCTGCCTCTCAGGTTATGCTGCTCTCTTGGATGGCCCCTGGCCTCTGACCCATGCAGGTATGTTTGGGGTCCCTGTCCCATGTCCTTTCCTGCAGCGCGGACACCTCTGGTTCCAGGTGGAGTGTTGGGCTGTGTGCTTTGGCTGTCTGCTCTCTTACATTTATGTTTTTGAGGCATGTTTGGGGCAGGATTTTGTTGAACTCCCTTGCTTCTTCTCCAGCCCTTACCACTTACTGTTAATTTGGTTTTATTCTTTTTTTGTCACTGTTGTTTTATTCATGTACATACTGAAAGTTTTCTGGTTGGCAGCTTGAGTTTATTGCAGCATTAGGTGTAGCAATATGTTAAGAATAGACCGAGTGCTTTTCACATTTGTAAGGGTGTAATAACTCCTGGCATTTGGCTGTGGGCTTTTGTTTGCTGTTTTCTGCCATTAAATCTGAAACAGTTCTGCTGATGGGTGAGGGGGAAAAGAAGAACAGAAGTGTGGCAGGATGGGATGGCCTGCCTGGGTCTGCTGGGTAGGGTGAAGGGAGAGCAGAACCAGACACCCAAGCTTCCAGCCTGGCACTGGGCCCACAGGATAAGGCTGGAAGCAAAGGAGGAGTGACACATACTCACAACCTGTATTGCTCCATGGTGTAGAAGAATGTCTTCAATAAGACCCCAGGCTTACGTGCATCTTTCATTTCAGGTTCACCCAACACACCTCTACAGATCCACGTGCTGTCCCTGACCTTGGGTTACTTTATCTTTGACCTGGGCTGGTGCCTATATTTCCAGACAGAGGGGGACCTGATGCTGTTCCATCACACACTGAGCATCTGCGGCATGATCATGGTGCTGGGCCTCGGGAAATCTGCTACAGAAGTCAACGCTGTTGTGTTTGTTAGTGAGATCACCAACCCACTGCTCCAGACCCGCTGGTTTCTGCGGGAAATGGGGAGTTACCACACTTTCCTGGGAGAGGTGGTGGATTTCTTCTTTGTCTTCCTCTTCCTGGTGCTGCGAATTGGGGGAGGAGCTTTGATCATGTATGCCATGGTGACATCCCCTGATCCCAGCTGGCTCCTCAAGGCTGGAGGCCTGGCCATGTACTTTGTGTCTTTGGGGTTCATGGTTGAAATCTGCCGCTTTGTCAGGAGGAAAATGTTGAAAAAATATCGTTATTGGACAAGCTTGAGGAGTATGGATGCACCTGTGAAAACTAACGGGCACGTGACAGCTCATTGAGGGGTTGTGGATGGCAGTCCCTTGGGCTGGGGTCCTGGCTACTGAAGCCTATGCCTGTGAAAAGAACTCCTAAAAGTGATGTGGAATTGACTTTCTGGCACTGGCCTGCTATCCCTGGAGGAGAACATGGGAAAGCTGTCAGAAGAGGGATTCGAGTGGAAATCTGAGGAACCTGGCATGTCTACTGAACTCTGACTTCAGCAATGGTACAGGCTCAAGGAGGGTGGCGATGCCAGACCTATTCAGTTGGCGACCACTGATTGCACTGTCTCTGTGATCCATAATCGTTTTGGAGGCAGAATGATTTTACAGTGTAGAGCCAGAAAATCGAATCTGAACAATCCCATTTTTCTGGCAGTGGGACCAGGTAGGGGTGTGACCTCGCACAGATTTGCTGAGCCTTACTCTCCCTTAATCCTGGAGTTGGACAACATGCTTGACTAGCTACTTGGATGAAAGCCTCTGAACAAGATTCAAGTGCTTGCAGGGGTATAGTGGAAGTTGTCCTTTGAGTGTGTGAAGTGATGGTACCTGAGGTGAGGCAATGTTTTAATTCATTGTTTTTAATGATACATTTCTTTCCCTTTTTTTGCATACTTGCATTCAAGCAGGTACTGATCTTAGAGCAGTGTGACTTCGCTGGGATTGACTCCTGAGTCAACAGCCCTTGGAAACAGGAGTCAAGAATTAGACTTGGACCAATAAACACCATAAGCAGATGCTCACCTAGCCTTGGATTGCACTAAAAAAAGTATCAGGCATTTTGTGGGTGAGAGGTGATAGAAAAGAGCCCTCTCCGGATGCTCCTTCTGTCCTGGGGTTGGCTCATTTACAAGCCACTTAAGCTGAATGCATGGCTAATGAGTCTAATAAGTGACTGTATTTTCAGGGGTGACAGTAATGTGTAGGCAGATCTCAGTGTAACATCTGCTCCATACCAGCAGGTCTCAGAGTATGGACCAGTTCTCTTGTTTTCTTTACCTCTCAGAGTTGCGTTCTGACATTTCCCCTGGGCTTTTAATGTGAATTTCCCTCTATTTAATGCTACAGTTCAGCCTTAGTCTCCCATAAAAGCCTCTCTTACAGCTGAGAAACAAGCAGCCTTGTGTTGCCCTCAGGCTTAGCCAGGCTGGCTGCCTTTCCTTCCTGCTTTCAAAGACCTTGTTTAGAAGAGCTTCTCCACAGAGCTGAAGAGCCCCTGGAACAGCCTGTGTGGCTCTTGCTCAAGTAGGGTGTCCCCCTTGCTGCAGTGGTGGAGAGGAGCAGTGGGAACACAGCTGCTGTGGGGATGCAGCCTCACTAGCTCCTCCATGCCTCTTATCTCCCTAACTCTGGCACTGCCCAGTGCAGATATCTGCCTTGGCTGGGGGTTAGAAGAAGGTGGCTGGAGAGATTAAAAAGTGACATGAAACAACCTAATTTCTGACATGGCCTCTGAATGCACTGCAGCCGTGAACCCAGGCAGGTTAGCAGGTTAAGATGGTTAGGAAAACGGGAGCCTTGCACTCCTGATACCTTGTTGGGGGCCTGGCCTTGTGAGGTATGAACTCCTGCCAGAGTCACTGTGCTCTTCTGAAAACTCCTATGAGTGATGAGACTTCTAATAAAGTTCTGTTCTCTTTTAAAAAAAGAAACAACTGCTGTAATGTTCTTTTGTTCTGGGCCTTAAGGAGTCAACTGAAGTTAATGCTGAGGGAAACAGGCTGGTGGGTAGCCTAAGCATGCTAAGGCTAGGAGTCACTGGTAAAACTCTGGCTCATGCCCTTCATGCAGTTCAGGAAGGAGTGAGCTGGTGGGGAAACAAGCACAGTCTGAACCATGTGCTCTGGAGCTCAGGCTTGAGGTGTGAAGGGTAGAAGGTGGTCAGCTGAAGCTCCTATTTGTGACTAATGTGCCCATAACCTGCCTTGCCAATGAGTCACGTTCAGTCCTGCAGGAAAAGTAAGAATGGGCCATGAAACTGAAGTGTTTGCCCTTGATGGATGCAAGGTCACAGGGTAACTGCTGGATTCTGGTCATGGCTTATATCCCAGGTTGTCTTTTTCCCCCCTGCAGCACTAATGCCTCTCTGGTGCTGCATTTCATCCTAGGAATGACCAATTCAGAAGGCTTGGGTTGCAAGGTGGTTTGCCTACACTACCTTTGGACAATCAATTGAAAAGAAATGGTGTTATGAGATGTCCTAGGCTGCTGCTGAGTGGCTGTTTCCAGCTGAGAACCTGCTACTGCTGGGCCAGGGCTCTGCTGTCTGGAGTGGAGGTGGGCCTGGGCTTGGCTTCCAACAAGAAAACTCCTTTCCTTCAGTTGAGGGACAAAAAGCAGTGCACCCAGCTTGCTTGCATGCAAAATAGAATTATGACAGTTACCCTGTGAGAGCTGTGGCAGAGTAAGTGCCCTCAGGTACCATGCCTCATCTAAGGATAGTTCTGGTGTTAAACCCTCTAATGTGATGATAGAAAATCACCTGGCCCTGCCCTCAGTATCCCATTGAAGTTCTTATTTGCTGTCATTTCAAAGAATGTAATTTTTAATACAGGTGCCTGATTTTTATCTGTCAAACATCCTTGAGAGCTTTTACAGTCAAACAAAAATGATCATGAGTCCTGGCCTCCCAGCGAGGAAGGCTATTGGACTTTTATCTGTTTCCAGTTTATTTCTGGACAAGAAGTTTCCCAGTGTTGGCATGCGAATATGTTCTGTGACCCTTCAGTGTTGTAAGGTCTCATTAGATGCAGAAAGAAGAATGTGCTGGTGAGGGAGGGTGTTGCTGTAGTAAAATGGGCAGCAGCGTGCAAATAACTGTTAGCAGAGGTTCCTGTCTGGAGCTGTTTTGCTGAATGGGATTCATCTGCAGGCAAACTGAGCCTGTGCAACTCAGCCTGCCTATTTAAATGGCTGACTCTGCACAAAGCAAACAAGAAAATTAGTGTACAAGCTGCACCTAACTTCTGGTACAATCCACTGGGAAATGATTTAACTTGCCACTTTGCATCTCGCCAAATGCAAGTTTTGCATGTTGTGTGATCTAGAATAAAAACCCCACAACTCTTTCTCTATATTCTACCTTGAACATTAAGTGGTCCCTGCCTTGTTTGGACTTTCGGAGTGCTCTGTGACCATCTCTGTTCTGCCTGGCAGCTCACCTTCTGTGCTGTGAGTCAACATTAGCCCTATAGCCTTGTGTCTGTCAACACTGTTCTTCATCCTAAGCTAAATATTAGAACAGCTCCATCTCGGGTGTTATTGATGCTGTTAGAGGAGGCCTGGTGCCTCATCCAGCAGAGGTGGTGGAAAGCAAGATGAGACTTAAGATTTGTCAGAGAAGCAAATGCTAGTGAGGATGTCATGCTGAAATAGCTGAAGGATGAGCAGCTCAGAGCAACAGGAACCTGTGCCTGGCCTAAACTGGAAAAGTAAGATAGATCCAGTTCAAAACAGGCTGGTTACAAGTGCTGTGAGAGGCAGGACAAGCCACTCCCACCATCTGTATTTCAACAGGTACAACTCGACAGGATGAAGGGGAAAAAAACTACCTGATTTCTGGGTGAGACTGTTTTGACTGCAACTTATGAAATGAGTGTGGTGGTTGGAGGAACATCTTTGTAATCTGTTTTAGGTGTCCTGCAGAGGGTTAATGCTGCTCTGTGGATGCAGATGAAGGCAGGAGAGTGGAAAGATGTGGTGTAGCCCTGAATGCTCGTGGTGAGAAGAAACTGCTAGGCTTTGTAACTGCTGCATAAGCACTGGACGAGGGGGGATGTTCAGGGCAGGGCTGTGTGCTTTCCCAGCCTGCTGAAGCTGCACGCTCCGCCGTGCCTGGCTGATAAACCCCGCGGGGTCTGTGACCTGGGAGCTGGTGCTGTACCCACACAGTTTGTCAGGTCCTGTAGAAGAATCAGTTCCCCTCAGGTGTGAGTACAGCCAGCCCACGCCTTGCCTGCAGCCGCGGGGTCCTGCATCTTCCCTCTGGGATGCGGGAGATGCTGGAAGCGGGTGCGTGGGACCGCGCTCAGTGCCCGCAGGCTGAAGGGATGCTGCGGGGTGGCTGCGCCGTGGGAACGCGACCGTGGGCACAGCCTGCCGCGGGGTTCGGGCACGGGGGCACTCCGAGCAGCCTCCGGGGGGGATGAGCAGCTCTTGCCGTCCCTCCTCCCCGCCACCAGGTGCCCCTCGGCCGCCGCCGCCGTTTCCTCTTCCCGGGCGCTGGGGTGGGGGGGGGCGGCGGAGGCGGCGGGCCGGCCCCAGCAACCGCATCCCTCCAGGTGGGTGCGAGGGGAAGGGCCCGGGAGCCACCTTGCAGCCACCGGGGAGCGGGCATCTTCCCGCGGGGGTCCCCGCGAGGCTGCGGGAGGCGGCAGGGGCAGAGCGGGGCCGGGTGCGGGAGGCCCCGGGGAGGTGCGCGGGTGGCGGCGGGGAGAGCGCGGCTGCATCCCCCTGCGGGCGGGGGTGGCTCCGGGACACGTTGTTGAGGCTCCTCGGGCTCCTCCATTTTCGAAAAACGCAAAAAAAACCCAACCATAAAAAAGAAAAAAAAAAATAAAGGGAATAACGGTGCTTTGTGGGAGGTGCCCATCTAGTTTTAAAGCTTTTTTGGGGGAGAGCAGAGCTGTTCTGGACTGGGTTTTTAGGCATCTGTAATTATTGCAGAGCCTGCTTTCACTCGTGACCCTGTTGCTGCTGGGGGTACGGGGGGCAGTGTAATTCCTGCTGGGTTTTGCTGGTGCCCTTTCCTGTGCGGGGCCAGGCGTGATTCCCTGGTGCAACACAGATCCTGTGTGCTAATGGCAAATGTTGAGCTCTGATGTGCGATTGGAAAGGAGCCCCCATCTTTCCAGGGAATAGAGAAACGTCTTTTCCATGAGTAGGAAACACCACGAAATGTTTAAAAGGTCATTGCTCTTCCTTCAGCCAGGCTTTTCCAGCTGGTCAGCCCCTTTTGTCACATCAGAATTCTCCCTGCCCTATCTGCCCTGGCTCTAAATGCATACAGACCTCAAGCACCAGGGATGTCAATGGGAGCACCTGGTCAGAGCAGTTCATCACACCCTGACTTCATTTCCCCATCTTCCCGAGGCCCATTATATCATAATGGTTTTGTTTACCCAGCCTCCTAAGTCATTCCTGGTAATTCCTTGCAACAGGCCAAACAGGAAGGTTAAGCATTGCAGCTCTGACTCCTCCTCACATGTAATCCTTTTGGTGTTCCCCAGCCCTGGGTGTGAATCCAGTGTGCTGGTCAGCAGGTACCAGCAGGACCAGTGGCGTTTTTTGCTGTTACACAACTGGAAACTTCGTGGATCCCAGAGCCTGACTCAACTTCTTTTGATGTGCTTCCTTCAACGCTCAGGAGTGATGAGACACATCTTATATTTCGTGGAGAGGTACTATAAGCATGGACAAGATGTAGATATTAGTGTTATGTATTTGGGGGGCTTTTAGCAACAAGAGCAGTGTCCTCCAAACATGTTTGTGCACTGTAATTTCATTTGGGCACAGGAGGAGACAGCAATGCCTGTGTGTTTCTCTTGACTTATTTGCAGTTGGTGTCACTGTACTGGGAAGGTTGATTAGCAGTGGACCTAGCAAGAGACTGTGTGGTTTTGGGGTTTTCTTGCGTTTTTTGTTTCAGGAGAGGAACCAAGCTAGCAAACAGCATGCCTGGGTCAGGTGGGGCAGCACAAGCAGACCAGTCAAATGCAGATCTATGGGCTGGGAAGAAAAACAAAGGGGCAGGAGTAGCTCTGGATCAAAGCTTTATTGCTGGATGTGGCACTCAGCCTGTCCCTCGGGCAGTGCACATGAGCACTAACTTATCTCAGCAGATCCAGCAGCATAGACTGGTTGGGGAAGTCCTCCAAGGTGCATTACCAAGTCACAGGAGGTTTTCTGTTCAACCAGGCTAGGAACTCACTGCTTTACCAAGTCATTGCTCTCAGTGCATCTTCCCCCAGCAGGGGTGCTGCTGGTGGGGGTGGTGAATCTGCCCTAAATCTCGCCTTCTTTGATGTAAGAAGGCCAGACCTTCTGATGCGTTGTGTCTTTCTGTTCCTGTCACAGGATGCTGTTCCCCCTGCCTCTGCGGGTCGCCTGCAGCCTGCTTGCCTGGCTCTCTCTCTACGCTTGGTTCTGCCATCGCTACAAGCACCGGAATTATGAATGGAGCTGCAGGCTGGTCACGCTGACCCACGGCATCCTTGCTACCTGTCTCTCTGCTTACATTGGCTTTATTGATGGTCCCTGGCCTTTGAGTCACCCAGGTAAGTAATGAAAGCTGTGGTCCCAGGTCCCCCAGTGGGTGATGGCACAAAGTGGGGTTCTCCTATCGCTTCAGTATCCAGCCCACTTGAGTAATGATGATTGTAATGGTGTCTGAGCTGCTTTGTGATGGAAAGGACTAGAGAAATGGAGAGACTGGTACTGTCTTTTGCTAGTGTAATGGCCCTCCCCAGCTGCAGTCTGGCAGGGTGTGCAATCACGTTGGGTGGCCATTGCGTGTGTGCAGCTGTTAGGCTAACAACTGGAGTATTGTGACTTGTCTGACTTCTCCAGCTGAGCTGTGATCAGAACAAGCTAATACCAGCCTGCCAGTGCTGCAGGTGAACACCCCTTCCTTGTCTCGGATCCTGCCTACTTGTTGCCTCCATGCTTTAAAGCTCTCTCTGGTGTCTTTGTGTTTCAGGATCACCAAACACAACTCTTCAGGTACATGTGCTGTGCCTTAGCTTGGGCTACTTCCTCTTCGACCTTTGTTGGTGTGTGTACTTCCAGACAGAGGGTGCCCTGATGCTGGCCCACCATCTGGTGAGCATCTTGGGCATCACAGCGTCCTTGGCACTCGGGGAGTCAGCTGTGGAGGTCAATGCTGTCATCTTTGGTAGTGAGATCACCAACCCGCTGCTGCAGGCCCGCTGGTTCCTGAAGGAGATGGGATGTTACCACAGTTTCACAGGCGATGTGGTGGATTTCTTCTTCGTGGTCCTCTTCACTGGGGTGCGGATTGGAGTGGGGGCCTGGCTGATGTACTGTGAGCTTGCTTCTCCCAAGCCCAGGTGGTACATGAAGCTGGGTGGTGTCATCATGTACGCTGTCTCCTGGGTTTTCATGGTCAGCATCTGTCGCTTCGCTAGGAGGAAGAGCATGAAGAAGTACCATGCTTGGAGGAGTCGGCGGAGTGATGAGTTATACTCGAAAACTAATGGCCATCTGAAAAACCACTGACTGGATGCTGAGTAAAGACTTCCTCGAGTTCACAATCTGGCAAGAAGGGGATCGTGCCTGAAATGCCACTGTCGGGAGAGAAGCCAACACACGTTAGCAATTCTGGAGCCAAATTTATCCCTGGCATAACTCCACTGAAATCCATGGAGCTATGCCATGGATTCATTGGACCTGCAGTGTTTGGCCTGGCAGAGGCTGGCTGAGTGTCTACGTAAGCATATGCTAAATGATACGAGTGAAAGAAGGGCTAATTTTACAAACTAAACATAACTAGTCCAGCAGTGCAGGTGTAAATAGTAATGTTAGTAGCTAACTCCTTCAGCACTGGTAGGATCTTGGAAGAGAGGAGAAAACACTAGATCTTCGTGTTCAGTGTTCTGTACAGTCTAGACAGCTAGAATGACTCTTCATACTGTTAGGAGGAAGCATGTTCTAGTGTTTCATCAGAGTTGGGATTCCTGGCTCTTCCACCAACTCGTTATGTGACCTTGGGCAAGTCACATAACTCTAACTCTGTGCCTAATTTCCCCATCTGTGGATTGGGGGCGATGGAGCTGATCCATCTGTGTTATGCACTTTCAGATCTTTACTTGAGAGGTGCTATCTACATGCAAAATGATGGTTGTTATCTGCACTTTGTTCATTATCCCTGTGTTTCCTTCGGGAGAAATGATTTTGGTGGTTGAGCTAGAGCGTGACTCTAGAAAAGAAGAGTGTTTTAGGTAGGTTGTTGTTTCCTACCCTTTCTAATTCCTTTTAATAACTTATTTAATAATATATTGATAACTTATTTTTCAGTAGTGTTCAGAAGCTCTCATCAGCACTGGCACCTTGCAGGACTAGGTGCTCTCTGAATACATCCAAAGATGCAGCTCCCCATGGGGAAACGCTTTTCTGACTTTTTCCCCTCTTCATCTCTGACTGTTAAAACTCCACACTCCCCTCCAAATTTCACTTTTAGCTCCTTGAGTGACCAGTGCTCTCCGTTACGAGAAGCCCCATCAGGAATTGCCAGCGAGTGGTTTTCTGGCTGATGGACCAAGCCCTGATTTGTCTGCAGAATGTCAAAATTCCCTCTGCTGTGCTTATTGGTCCAAATAGTGGGGAGCCAGCCTGAGACCAAATGGCATGCCCTGAGACTGTCAGACAAATACCTTCCCCAAGCTGTAAGTAACTTTTAAAAATAAGAACAGTAAATGCAGTGTGTTGTACTGCAGCAATCTGCAAACAATCTCTACTTGCCAGCTTTGGCAATGGAAAGGGAGCAGGGGCCAGAACCTGATTTGTAGTGAAGGCTGTGTATTTCTGTTGCCCTTGAAAGTGTCATCCCAGATTCAGATCAGTGTATCTGAACCCAGAGTCTGCCACAGAGTTTGGGGACAGTGGGGTACTGTAGGTGAATGGGAGCAATATGGAAAAATGATTGAAATTTGTTGATGCCAGTTAATTGCAACTGGCATCAATGTGAAAAACCATAGGTACCAGTTTGGACAGTGTTTCCTCAGACCCAAAAGGGGATTTTTGGTTGAAGAGTGGCCATCGTGCATCTTCAAAACACAGTGGCTAAGGAGGAAGAGCTACTCAGCTTCAAATCTGTCCTCTGCCCTGGTCAAACCAGAGACCTGACCTTGGCTCTCCTTCATCTGAATTGATGCTTTGACCCCTGGGCTTTGAATTCACTTCTGTCTCCGTAATTGGATCTGGGTCACTTTATAAAAGTGAGCATTTATAGGGTAAGAGACACTTATTTTACAGCCTAATAATTAAAGAAGCGAGAGGCAGAGAATCTTGCCTTTTTTAAGCAAAAAAAGTGAACCTGATTGGGAGAAAAAATAAGTGTCACCTATCTGGTCCCATTTGCAGGGAAAAACTGTCCCCCAGTTGGCAGCTTCTGGTGTTTATTTCACTGTATGTTCCTTTGTCACTGCTGTCACGATCATTTATTTTGAGCCTCGGCAGCAGGCTTCCAGTGCAGTACAGGTGCCAGTTCTGCTGTGAGCCTTGCCTCTTGCAGCCAAAGACCTGGAGACACCAGAGCACTTCAGATCAGCAGAGCCAACTGATGGGTGAGCTGGTCCTGAAAAGGAAACTTGACTCATTTAGCACAGCACAGTGCTATGACTATTAAGCCTTGAAGGGAGACAAGAAGGGCTAGTTGGGGCTTGCTGGTTCTTTCCCAGCTCTGCTGCTGTCAAGCATGTCAAGGAGCCTTTTTGCCTCAGCTTACCCACTTTATTAAGTAGGTACAGTATTACCTACCTCATGGGGTGTTTTCATTTGTTAACACTAAGCCACCTTTGATGAATGCTTGGTGATCTGTGTCAAGCTGTGCTGTATAAAGGCAAAATGCTGCTGCTTTGAGTGAAGCACCTCTCACTAGGACCATCATCAGTACTTTCACCTGAACATGGCACTTCCCAGCATCTGGCTTGCTTCACAAAAGCAGGAGTCCAAGGTGTTTTGCAGTGGTGGTTTTGGGTAGGAGTCAAAAAGAGTAAGCTAGACGTGCACATAAAGATCAGCTGTGCTGCTTCTTGTTCAGGTGGACTCACAAATTGAAGAAAGGATGTCTGGTGGGTTCTCCCTAGTAAGGATTGCAGTAAATCTGGAGCCAAAGAGTTTCAACAGCCAGCCTGACCAGGGAATAAGGGCTTTCAGCAGTAAATCCTGAAGAAAGGTAGGTGAGAACAGCCTGTTCATTTCTTAGTGCAGCTGTTGACTTGCCCACCAAGAAGGGTTTCCTGAGCAGTCCTGGTGATTTGGACTCTGATCCCTGCTGAGGTTTGGTGTGCAGCTTAATGCATAGTTACAGCCCTTCTGTGGGGGCTGTCCAGCCCATACGTGCCCAAGTGGATAAAGATGTCAGTCAGTGACTGCAGGTACCTGTGAAGCACCTTGTGTGATGATGTTTTGAAAGATAATTCACTTAATGGCTGAGTATTCCCCTTCTTTCAACTGGGAGGAAACTTGGTTGGAAGATGTAGAGCACTGTGATCAATGTTGAGGCTTTAGAAGTTAAATAAGGGTAACAGAAAAGAAGAGACCAATTAGGAATGGCTTAATGAGGTAGAGCTAGCAATGAAGTGTCAGAGCAAGGCCTTGTAGTCTGTCTAGTGGGCTCCAGCATAGAATCACAGACCCAGAAGAAATATAACTTTCAAGCTATGGAGCACATGGTGGGACCTGGCCTCAGGCTAGTCCATAGTGGCTAGAGCAAATTGTAAAAGGAAACTGCAGAACTAGTGTGAAATAATAACTTGTGTTTGAATTACTGTGTAATAGCAACTAATGTTCCACCAGTGAATGGTGTAGATGCTTTGTACTATGTTTTATAAAATAAAGAGTATTTAATTATATGAGGAATTTGTTTTCTCTCTTTGGATGCAGTTCCTGAGTTGGATTGTGTACTGCTGGATGTGTGGCATTGCCAGTGTAAATGAACAAAGTGGTGGTTGGTGTGTGCCTTTTGGGGCTGAGATAACAACTTGTACAGCTTTCACCATTATTGCTTCTTGGACATGTTAACAAGCAGAGAAACCACTCTTCTTTGCAAGGTTGTCTTAGGAGTTTGGTGTTTGCTAACAGGTGCTTTCAGGTTGTTGGCTGCCTGAACATGGTGTTTTTCTTCCATGGCATTAGTTTCCAGGCTTCTCATGCACCTCTCCTCAGGCAACTCACAGGGCAAAAATGTTTACTGTGTTTTCCATGCCCTGTATGCTAAAGGAGAAAGTTCTGTGGTTCCACACCATGAACCATGAGCTCTTCTCATTCATAAACTAAACATTGTTGCCTAGGAATTGCTTCATTGGGAATTATGATAGGAAGAAGGTATGTTTTAGCATTATTGAATGTTGCCTTGTGTGGGGGTACTTGGAGCTGTAGAGATGAGCCAAAAAGTCAGCACTGTGCAAAGGTGCCTGCTGTGATGTTACTGCTTATGTACTGGGGAGCTGTCTTCATTCAGAATCAGAGAGAAGCTGCAGGGCTGTGCAGCTGCTGGGAGCTGTGTATATCGTGTTCTGTTCATGCTCCAAAGCTCCCTGGGCAGCACTGACTTGTGCCACATAATCGGCTGTGGGGAGTGTGAGCTGCCAGGAGGATGTTGTGCAGGGCTCAGGTCAGCACAGGGGCTGCTTTTGCCCTTGATGCAATAATAGCTTAGCGCTGGGAAAGCCACCAACACACAGAACAGCTTTGTCAATTGATTTAGGAAGTTGTGTGCTCCTTTGAAAAGCTCTGCTTCAAAGGATCTTCCTAAAATAATAGGAGCGGAAAACATTTCTTTCAGCAGTGCTTTCAGAGATTGCAGTTACAGACCTAGGCACCAACAAGAATTTTGGTGACCCAGGAGGGAAGAAAGGCTGTGCCCTGCATGGCCTGCACCAGCAGCTCTGAAAACGTGCAGCCAAGCCCCACTGAGAGGAGAGCTGTAGTGGTGTGTTGGTGAAGAATAGCTCCTCTGCCTTGCTTATGGTCACAGCATTTTGCCAGGGATGCAGCATGCCAAAAGTCTGCTTTCTATAAATAGTTAAGCCAATTTAGTTGTTTGGATATAACCCTTAAATCTACCTCAAAATCCTTTAGTGCTGGGGAGCAGCTGTGTAGTGTTGAGCCCTCTAGAGATGCTGGCCTGTTTACAAGCAGCCTGGCTGCATGATGAAGTGATCTTGGGCATTGCAATCATTTATGCTGGGAGTTTGTTTAACCTCTGAGGTAGTCCAGAAGCAGAGGAGAAAGTACAGCAGCGTTCTGAAGCTTTGCTTTAGAGCTGCAAGTGTCTTCCAAGTGTATTCAGAAACGACACACCAGAATCTAGCCTTAAATCAGTGGGCAAATGTGCTTTGACTGTGAAGAGTGAAATCTGCCCCCCTACCCCCAATTAATTTCATTTTTCATCTTCCCATTATTTCCTTTAAAGCTATTTATTCCCTGCTTCTACTGCTGGCCCTGCAGTAGAGCTTTATAAAATTAACCTCCTCTTTCAGTCCTCTGCCCTCTTTTTTCTAGCTCCTTCTTTGTATTTGAAGAAATTGCAATTTTATGATATTCAGGGCTTTATTCCCTTGCAACAGTAGTCCAAGCACTGATGTAAAAGCATAGCTTTTTAAGTCTTTGAAGTCTGCTATTAGACTAATAATAGGGCTGTCAGCAGGTCTGTTTCGTGGGCAAAAAAGAGGAGAGAAAGTTTTAAGCTTCATGGGTATGTTCCTGATACTTGCAGATTTTATATAGCTTGGCTGGAAGTAAAATAACACATCTGCTGCCATTTCCAAAGAAATCAAATTTCAGAGATGGAGAGAGAATTGGTCAGCATTAGCTTTGTGTTGCCTAAGCAATTTCAGGGCAAGGAGCAACTCTCTTCTGGTTATACCAATACACCAGCACTTTTCTCTTACAGCAGTCTTCGTCTGTCCTTACAAAGGTTGCTGCTTTAATTATGCTGATATAGAAAGAAAGCTTAGTGCTATAAAAATGCTTGCTGCAATGTGGATTATCCAGGTTTAGGAACTGTAATAAGCTGTCACAGTAGAAGCTCTGATAGATTAGGCTGTCTGTGTCTCAACAAAGTCAGCAAAGTATTGCATTTGTGTCCAAGTGACTTAAAAGCACAGACCTGCCCTGTATGCATTTCCAGAGGATGGGATGCACAACACGCTGCCAGTCTGTAGGCAGCAAATCATGTGCCTGTTTTAAGGTATGAGATGGTAAAAGGCTTTGAAATTGCATAGCAATGTGGAGCGCAGCACAAATACATGTTTATTTGGGTTGTTTTTCAGATTATAGTTGCATCCTAGCATCTGTTAGTGGCCATTGGATTGGTCATATCAGTTTCTGAAACAGGTTGCAGCCACATCACAGTGAAGCTGGTTAGCATCAGCCCAGCACCTGGCTGGAAAATGCAGTGGATGGGCAAGGAGATAGACAAGTGTCTGGATTTGATTCAGGGTATCATTACTATCTGCAGCTCCTTCGAAAGTAGAATCTCAGTAAATAATGAAATCCCCCACACATCCTCAGCTGGCTCAAAAGAACCAGAGCAGTTCTCTGGGACTGAAGGATGCTGAACTGAGCATTAGGTGAGTTTGATTGCATGGAATTGCAGGGCACTACAAAAAAAAATCAGTAAGGAAGGAAGGTTTAGGTTGTGCTAAACTTGAGAGCAGAGCCAGGCTTACCCCAGTCCTGACACAAGGTCAAGGTCCTATCCTTCAGGAGTGTCTCCACCCTTTTCTAATGCAGACTGGATCAGTCCGTGGCAAACCATGGGGCTGTGCTCCCACCCCTGGGGCAGTGGATTCCAGGTGTACTGGGCACCCCTCCAGCTGAAAGCAAGCTTGTAAGTAGCAAAAGTTAAAAGACTCTTTATCCATTTAGATCAATGATTGAGATCTGAACCCTGAGCCCCTCTGAAATGCCTGTGCAATGAGGGAGGACCCCGCAGTGACCCTGCCCGCAGGAGAGATGCCATACAAGAGTTTTCCAGCAGATGGCAACAGCTCCTCAGGGTGCCAGGCTGGAAACCTGGGTCTTTGCAGAGAGAACCTCGGTGAAACCTTTCTCTGCAAGCCTGCTGTCCTACGGCACCTCCAGGGATCTGTCCTTTCTGTGCCATCCTTTAAGGCAAAGAAGTTATACTTCATAGGAGTCAAATTTTTGTGCTTCAGGGTCCTCCTCACTTGTGCTGCTCTGCTCTGGACTGTAAAAAAAAATGAGTGCTTTGCCCTGGAGACACGGACTGGTGAGGTTAATACGCAGTTTCCACTTCTAGCATCTACATCTGTATGATGCTGCTATGTGTAAATTCAGGCTGAGGGCTTTAGAGCTACCAAAAAATATCTATTGTAATTGGTACTGCACAATGTAATTGCTTATTGATTTCCCCCCACACACACATCCTGGATTTCACATTGCAAAACTGCCCAGGCAGCAGAAGTATCATAAACAGGCATCTATATTAACGTAAGTATGCAATCAGCTCTCACAAAACCCCCCATCATTTGCAGAGAACAGAAGCAGTTATTGTTTCAGACTCTACTTTTGCATTGGTTTATTCCTGCTTTTTCTTTTTAATTGTTGCATTAAACATTGAAATGTGAATGCAGCCCAT
This sequence comes from Podargus strigoides, assembly GCA_028020825.1. Taxonomy (NCBI): domain Eukaryota; kingdom Metazoa; phylum Chordata; class Aves; order Caprimulgiformes; family Podargidae; genus Podargus; species Podargus strigoides. The sequence goes on from CM051646.1 coordinate 2,553,388, forward strand.
TATAAGCAAGAGTTAATCTACTGAACCGTGTGGCATAAGGGTTTTTATGCTTCCTTTTTGTCGTTGGTGCAGTTTGGTGTGATGCTGCTTTTGACAATACTGAGTACATTTTTGGCAAATCTTAATCACTGTCACTCCACTCAATTTTACATCCATTTACTGCAGAAAAGGATAAGTTCCCTTCTTGTTCCCTTTTTTTTTTTTTTTAGGATTTCCATGAGCTAATTGCTGTTGTCATTATGTTGTCATGCACAATAAAATATAATTAAAGTAATAAAAAAGCATTGAGGCCTGATATGCAAATGCTGTGCCTGCCATAAAATAGAAAGTCTTCCAGGAGCCTTCCTCTCTCAAGGCCCAGTACGTGACGTTCCCTGGGTTAAAAGCAGGGAGGGATTTATGGCAGAGGAGACAGAATAAAGAGATATATAATAAATAGAGATGGAGGCATCCAGTCACTCCATCAGCACTGACCAGCTGCGTGCCGTGCGATCCCCTCGCTTGGCTTTTTTCTCAAGCCTCTGTCTTCCCCAAAAGGAAACCAAAAGAGGAAGTGTAAATGTCCTGTGTGTATATGTCAAGTATCATCTAGAAAATGATTTCATCCCACGCTTCCCCTCTTTGCACTGAACTTCTTCAAAACAACAAATTCTTCAGACTCCCGGGCAGTCTCCTGGCTTCCTCATTCATGCTCACTTCTCTCCAAGGAGGAAAAGCTGTGAGTCCCGAACACATCTCCAGACAAGGTATGGCCCTGTGTGCTCCGTGATGGCTCTGCTCCCCACCTTCCAGGAGCCTGTGTCCCTGACTCTTTCCAAGTCCAGTGTCCTGGCTTTGAAGAAGTGCATCAAGGTAAGGTTAATTAGAGGGGGGAAGGATGGTGTCCTATGTGTTTGGGATGAGTTAATAAGATTATTTTAGTCTCTTGGCGTTTGGTAGGAAAGATTGATGTTCCACAAGTTCCTCTGTACTGGAAAACCAGGTGTCAACACCCCCTCTCCCTGGCAGCAGAGCTGTCATCCTGCTTTCCTTCCATGTCCTGCTTTCCTTCCGTGTCCTGCTTTCCTTCCACTTCTGTGGTGCTCCTTAGCTTTAATTCCGGGCGATATGAGGTGTAGTAGCATGGAAGGTTCCTGAACGTCTAGGACATAGGTGTTATTCCTAGGTGTTTGAGAACAAGAGTGCCTGGCTGGAATCTTATTTATCCCCCTGTTGGCAATGAGATGTTGGGATTAGGTGATGCACCTCCAGCTCTGCTTCTGGTCCATTATGGTTTGCTCCGTGCTGTCTGTGCAGGGTCAGGGACACGCTCTGCTCTTTAAACACGTGTAGGGTTGAGACAGGCACTTCTCCCCAAAGCTGGGGTCACGGCAGCGTGCCGGCAGGGACGTGCTTCTGTGGAGGCCGAGGAGAGGGAATGACGGAATACTCAGAGCTGGAAGGGACCTCCAGAGATCACCTAGCCCAACTCCCCTGGTTAAAAGCAGGATCCCCTGGAGCACACGTGCTGGAATCTGAACGCCCCGATGTTCTGTGTGTGGTGGAGATGGTCACGGGGGGCCTGTCGCTCGCCTCGTCACCTCGGGGACGTTTGGCATCGAGGAACCCCTGGCCGCGGTGTCTCTGGGAGGGATGCACAGGCAGGCATCAGGCTGGTTCTCATTTCCATGTTTTGTTGACCTTCCTAAAAAAAATCCCGAAGGAATTTTGTGGAAAAGTGCTGTGGAAATGCAGGGAACGTGAGCTTTGCTACAGAGCTAGGAAAGGTCTGGGAGGGAACAGAGCTGGTCCGGGCTCCAGCGCTGCACGGCTCCCAGCACCTTACTGCTCGGATTTGCTGTTTATTCTCTTTGTTTTAAGTTTCTCGGGTGTCATGTCACTGCCAGCCTGGGAAGGGGTGATAATGGCCAGGAGGAGCGGGCTGGGAGGAGGGCACTGGAGATGGGGACCGCAGACGGCAATAGGGAAGTGTTAACGAGTCGTGATGGGAAGCGAAGGAAACACCTCCTGGGCCTGGAAAGGGCTGAGGCGGTCCCGGCCTGCCGCCCGCCTGCCGTCCCGCGGCCTGCTGCCAGCGCTGAGGGGCCCCGCGACACTCCCGGCACCCCGGGGGAGGCGGAGGGCCGGCGGAGGGGTCGGGCGGCGCGGCGGCGGAAGGATCCGCGGCGGGGCGGTGTGCAGCCGGAGGTACAGGCCCCCCGAAGCGGAGGGGAGGGGCGAGCGCGGAGGCGGCCCCGGCCCGGCCCGGCTCGGCTCGGCGCAGGCTCGGGCGGGACGCGCCGCTCCCGCTTCGCAGCAGCGCAGCTGGGCCGGAACCGGGTGGGCAGGAGCGGGCCGCGCCGCCAGCGCCTAAACCGCGGGACTTTGCCCCCCCCTCCTCCCTCCAACCGGGAACCCCCCAACCCCGCGCAGGCCGAGAGCCGCCGGGGCCTCGCCGGCAGGCCGGGCCGCCGCGCCCCGCTCCGCTCTCACTCGGGCCGCGGCGGGGCATGGACCCGCGGGCCTAAAGGCGGCGGCGGCGGCAGGGCGGCCGCCCTTCCCGACCCCCCTGCGGGCGAGCCGGCGGGCGGGGGGTCGGGGCGGGCCGGCAGCGGGACATGGGCCCGGGCGCCGTGGCTCTGCGGACAGCGGCGGCTGGCGGGGCGCGCCGCCCGGCCCCCGCGGGCCTGAGCCCGTGAGCAGCGGCGGGGAGGGGACCCCCGTCCTGCCCGGGGAGGCGCAGAGCCCCGCTGCGGGGCGGGCACCGGGGATTCCCTCCGCGCTGCACCGGGAACCGGCCGCTCCGGAGCGCTCTCCTCCTCGGGACGCGTTCCTTTTCCCTCGGGGCTGCGGGAGCATCGAGGGGAGCAGCCGCTTGCTTTGGGTTTTTGTTGTTTTGGTTCTTTAATTTTTCATTTTTTTTTTTTTTTTGGAGTTTTTCTCGATCGTCCCCCACACCCCACTTCCGTGGTCTGGATATTCTGGGTGACTGCAAGAAGAGTTTTGGAGTTGTTTTGGACTTTTTTTTTTTTTTTTTTATATTTGTCTCCTCTCTTCCCCCCTCCCTTGCCCTTGAACTGAGTTTGTCCTCTGTGCATGCCTCTGCTGGAGCGAGGCTGGATCCCGAACCTCAGTGCATGTGGGGGGCAAAGCCTCGTTAATATTCCCGCAGTCAGAGTAAAATGTAAATTGGATAAGACGACTTCTTGCCAAAGGCTCCAATGAGTGGCACACAGTCCACAATCACGGACAGGTCAGTATGAAATGAGATTGCTTTTGGGTTTTTTTTTTTGTTGGCCTTTCCTAAAGTCTGGGCTCTTCCTGGCACTTGTGTGTTCTGCGTTCTTCAGTAACGCTATGACAGACAGAAAAGCAGGATTAAATCTGAATTGTTGGGAACTGGTGTGTACTGGTGGCAGACTGTCAAGGCAACTGAGTTAACTTTGAAACTGGAGTATTTCTAGTCCGACAGCTTTCAGGCCTGCCAGGCTGACTTTGTAAGAACCAGGGGTTGTAATTCAGCTTCCAGCACAGGTTGGTGCTGGGAGGAGCACCAAAAGGAATGGTTTCCGTGGGAAGTTAAAGCAGGGTCTTGTATCCCACAAGAGTTTGGGATACAGCTTGAATCTGAGCTCAGGGATGGCACAGAGGATGCACTTGCTTCTCATTAGGTCAAGTGATGTGGCCTTCCAGCGAGAGGTCACCTCAGGTGAGGGCAGGAAGGATAGCTGATGAGCAGGAATGTCTGCTGGTGTCTCCCCTGCCTTACCAGGAATCTGTTCTGTGCTTTAGATACCTGCTCAGGCCCCTGGGCTTCTCTGCAGGTGCTGCCATGTGCATTCTGTTTGCAGTCTGGGATTCTCTCGCTTGTACTGGGATGCTCCAGAGGCAGGGGAAAAAATGTATTTGGTATTGTGAGAAGAAAAAAAAAAATCAAGTAGGAAACCTCTTATTGTACTTTTGGAACAGATGTATGGAATTAATGTCTTTTTGATGGGAGGAAAATACTACTATTTTGACACTTGGAAGCTAAAAAAATTGTCTTTTACTATGTTTTAAAACTATATTCTCTTTTCTTGTGCATATTTGGTGGTTAAAGTGTGGGGGTGTGTGACAAAGTCCTCTCTGCTTAGGCCTTTCGTGAACACTGCAAGCAGTTCTGGCACAGCAGGGGATCACCAGGTATGGGCAGGAAGGAGTGAGAGTAGTTCTCACTTACACTGGGGCCCTGTGGTGACTCCCCAGGTCTCAGCAGCCAGGGCAGTGCCAGGGCTGTGGGACAGCTCAGGATCACCTGTAGCCTCTGTTCAAGAGTACAAAGTCAGCGCAGTGAATTGTGCAGTGTGTTTGTACCAGCGGAATGGGGGACAAAAGACAACTCTCTTAACTTTTTTTTCTCTCTTGCATTGAGATATTCTTGAGTTGCAGGATGTTTTTGTTCTGTGCCAGACAAGACAGTGACAGTAAAAGGGAGGTGGCGTCCCAGTGGCTTTGTGGGAACTGTGTCATGTGCTTACGAGCCTATGTTTTGTGGCAGGTTGCAAGACAGCAAAAGGAACGGTGGGATTTTCATACCAAGAAGCAGTTGAGTGATGCATGGAATGGGAAAGCATGAGGACAGGGAATTGAATTTGCTTGTTAGTAAAACAAAATACTTTCCGTTATTGAATTGGAACAGCCAAATTGAGAACGTAGTGGAGGCAAAAAATGTCTCATTTCCTTTTGCTTTCAGTCATGTCACGAGCATGTTTCTGTTTGATGTTCCATTAAGGTTTTTGGTTCAAAAGACTTCTCGTGTCAGGTAGGCAGCTGTCTCCACAGCCCTGGCAGGTGGAGCTGCCTGGCTGCAGGGCTGTGTGATGGTTAGGGGAGTGCAGGGAAGCACTGCTCTTCACCTCAGGCCTGAAGGAGCTGCAGCTCTGGGGATGCTCTGGCCCAGGATATTCCATTGACCCGTTTATTCCCTGGCTGAACCTTCCAGCAGAGCACCAGATGTGGTGGTGCATGTTGTCATAATGTGGGCCTCTGCAAGGCTGCTCCTTTTTATCTACAGCACTGTGCAGGATCTGGAGAGGGGTGGTTTGGGTCACTGCTGTCCCAGCAGTATGGTGGTGAAAAGCTTGCTTTCCCATTAGGCCCAAGAAGCCTCTGTTTTGCCTCTTTACATCCAGCTTGTAGGCTTGGAATGTAGAGCAGGTGCAATATAAATGAACTCCATGCTTCTAGTGTCATTAGATCCACATGGTATAAATCACATGACATGTTCAATCCTCTCCATATTTATCAGTGACCTTCCTTGGTGAGATGGAGTTGGTAACTGCTTTAAAGCAGAAAAACCCAGCTTGCATCTGTGCCAAATGGTATTATGAATATCACAGGGCAGCATGGCCTGCATTTTTCTCCATGTTGGCTTTACATATTTGCATTTTATGTATGTATGGCTGTGTAAATCCCTGTTACAGACAGCACATACTTCCTTTTGGAGCCCTTCAGTGTCAGGTGGCAGCCATACCATGTGCTTTGATAGCTGTTTGACATTGCCCTTGCCCAGGTTGCACTTGTCCCACCCTTTATTTTTATTATATCTTTTATAGTTTTGTTGATGATGTCATTTATGGTATTAAAGTATGCAAATTAGAAGGAATGTATGAATGGCCATGTCTGGTGCTGTTCTGTAGCCAGTATGATAGATGATGTTTTCATTAAGCCTTCTCGTTTGTTTTTTTTTTCTTTGTTTTTTTCTCAGAGTGTTTTCTTCTTTTTTCCCAAGAAAGTTCCATGGATTTTAGTGTCTGAGGCTGCTGAAGCACAGTCATACCACTTCGTATTCCATGTGTCTGGGATCATTTCCTCTGCGGACCAAACCTTAACCCAGTTAATTTTGATAATGGTTATGCTTCCTTCCCGAGTTGGATGCTGTTATCCAGCTGGCTCACAAAGCAACTTCGTTTTCTTGCATCTTTTTTTCCTCCAGTGTCTTAAGGCTGGAGGGAAGTGAGTGCCTAGGGGAATAAGGGAATACCAGGTATTAAACAGAAAGAACAGATGTTAAGATTTCTGAGGGTGTGATGGCTGGTCAGCAGAGTTACTGGAGCATCAGACACCCACTGTTCCTGGTCAGCTGCTCAGCATTTGGAGAAACGTGTAAAGGGTGCTAGCAGAATAAAGATTATCTTGTAACATAGTACTTGAAATTTAGAAATACATAAGGAAAGAGTGGTCCAGGATAGCCATCCTGCATGGCTTCTGTGTTGCAAGAGATTCAGAACTTTATGCAGTGGTACTTACTTCCCCTTCTTTCTTTCAGGATGTTCTTTCACTTTGTCAGCTGCTGCTTTTCACAGTCCTGTTGCCCAGTGGACCACAGCAAATAATTCATCTTCAGCCTTATTGCTCTGCCACTTTTTGTTTGTAAACATTTACACCCACTTAATTTCATCCTCTCTTAGCTATGCTGTGTTTGTTTAGAGGCCTCCTAGGGTGGCATTTATCTTGCTTAACTTAATAAGTCTTTGAGGTAGATGTCTCTATCTCAGCTGTTCATCTAGATTGCCTTTATAGTTCGTGGAATAAAACAGGCGCATCTAGGGGGCCATTTCTTATCCTAAAGTAGGTCAGGTGAATGACAAAATGCCTGCTCCTCTTCAGCTCTGGATTTAGGTGAGATTTGCCATACCTTTTATCCTGAAAATTTCTATTTTCGTTCTTTCTCAAATCCCTGTCTGGTTCCTGGTGCCAGTCCGAGGGTTTTGAAACGATGAGATTGGCCCATGGGGACAGCTTTGGGACCCGTGGCTGGGTGGGGTACGTTAGAGGAGGTGTTTTCCTGTCACATCTGTGAGGCTGCAGAGCAGTGTGCCTGCATGTGCTGGCTGTGCTGGCGCAGGCGGCTGGCTTTGGGCGTTGCTCTGCTCTGCCGTTTGTGGCAGGCGACACATGGCTGAGCGAGATAAGGGGTTTATTCTTTGCAAAGGACATACTGGGGCCAGGATGAAGTTCGGCCATTTGCAGGCTCTGGTTGGCCACTAAAGGATGATCAGAACTCTGCTGTATCCTGTTATGACACTAAAGAAACATTCGTATGCGATTAATGTTTGGTTGGGGTGGTGTTTTTTTTTTTTTTGTCTCGTAGTTAACTGTATTTTTCTTCCTGTAACCATTCCAAACACGCTGCAGAGTTGAGCAATTGCACAGCTACAGAACTTGCTTTATGTTTCTGTCTGTTTATTAAAGCACAATATAAAAAAATGGAGGCTCTTGCTACTTTTGCAGTACCTTGTTGAGGAACTGATGACTCTTCCTATGCAGTTGCTTGCAAATGAGTTTTATTTATAACAGTGCTGTAGTTTCTGTTGCTATGATTGGAAAATAGGAGAGGTAGAATTTACACATAATTACCCTTGAGAGGTTTTAATTGCCGATTTGCTCCTGACGTGGTACTAAAATAGACCCTAATTGTTTCTTATCTGCTTAGATGCACTTTCCCTGTCTGTGGCCGTAAGGCCCTGGAGTAACTGGGACTTCTTTAACTGTACAGTGGGAAAAAGGGCTTAATTTTTTTCCAAGTGTTACTGAGTAGCTAGATGTTATTATCGTGCGTTTATTTAATCAGTAGAGTTTGTAAGATCTAGCATTTATGAAGAGTGGGCTTCAGCACAATGCCTGTTTCTATGGACTAAAAAGTGTAATAGTCATGGAGGCAAGTCTTCTTGTGCTCTCCCTCGTACCTTCACTGTGTTTGCAAATCAGTAGTTGACACAGTCTGTGCATAAATTCATTTTTTATTTTCCTTTTATTGAAGCTGTGAGAAGAGAGGGCTGTCTGATGTTTACTACTGGCTAGGAAGCAAATGCTACCAGTTCATGCTGCATAGTTTATTAGGGTTTTTACTGGAGACAGAAGTTGAGGTGAGCTTGATTTTCTAGTTTTGAATGGAGCTGTGGGCGTCATGATTATTTGGGTGGAGGCAGGAATGATATTTCATCTGTTAGCCCAATTGTATAATTCTCCCTGTGCTCATAACTCCTATTACAACACTTACTAGTGTTTCAAATGGATAAATTGGGAATGGTACTGACATGTAGGCTACTTAAATTTTAGACTTGTAAAAATCTTATCCATGGGAATCATGGTGTGATACATTTAGCAGCTAAAAAATACTTGCCAGAGGTAGCTGTGGAAAGCCCAGAGGGTATGAGGGGATTGCATGAAAAGTCTGGAGAACTGGCCTGGTGATGATCTGAGCTCTTCAGATACCCTTCCTGTTTGAAGTGATACCCATGGAGGCCTAGGTAAACGTGAAACATATACAACTGTGCTGCAAGGTGGAGGGACCTGTTTGGCTTTTCCAGCCTGATGCAGTCTGTTCTGCAGAGAACCCCCAGGCTGACTTACCACAGTGGTGTCTGAGTGCTGGGGCTGCACTGACACAACTGCTGCCTGTCATGTATGGGTTGTCCTTCATGTTGAGCCCTTCCCCTTTCTTCCTGTGGAAAATTATTTGCACATTGGAGTGCTTCAAGATCACTGTTCTGTTTTGTTAATGCCTGCTGCTGTTCTATTTAGAGATGCCTGAGAGGAAATGTGCATCTTACCCTTGGAGCAGAACTTACTGAGGTCACTGGTGAGCTTTGTGGGTGTTCACTTGTGATCTTCTCAGAGTAATCTTTATAAAACTGACTTCTATGTTGATGAGCATGAGCCATATAGGAGAAGAGTTTCTTGGTCCTTGAGGGGTGGGAGCACTGACCACAGTCTTCCTAGTGGAAATCAAAGTTGTCTTCTGTTTACTCACAGAACTGTTCTGTATCGCGTTGTAAAGCAGTGATTTAGGCATTGAAGGTTATTTGGCAGTTCATCTGAAGGTAGTATAGAACATTCGTGTGTTTGCCTGGGGAAAGTGATGTAGACACCTGTACCAGTTATTTTACATATTTCATGACTGTATCCCAAGATCTTTTGATTATTTCAAGAAGTGGGGTCTCCTGGTGTGTTTGTGCCTTAAGCATTTTGTGTGAATCCTGCTCAGTGAGTAGCTTCAGTGCCTGCTTCTGTTTCCCTGCTTTCACAAGAAGCTTTGGAGTATAATCAACAGGATTTTTGACATTAACTGTGTTGCCCCCCCATTTTTTCCACTGTATTCTGAATAGCATTATGTGCCTCTCATGGTTAAAACTGTCCACTCCCACCCTGGCCAGCCCAGTGCAAAGTGTCTCTAAGAGGAGCGGTGTTTGCTTTGGTCTGGAGACTGAATTCTCCACTTAAACCTCTAGGTGGTCCTTCTGGGTCACAGAGGAAGTATGTTGGCTGTGCTGCTTGAAAGATAAGCTTAGGCTCTTGCTTTCAAGGCTTTATCCTCCAGGTTTCCCGTTGAATACCTCTTCCTTCCCTGTGAAAATTAGCAGTATGAGACTTATTAATGAATCCTATTTGGATTATCCTTCAGTTTCTAGCTTGGATGATCCTAGATGCTACTAAAAATGCTTCTTGTAGCATACCTCAGGCTCTGCAAATATTCTTCTGCCTAAGCACTCTCCATTCACTCCAGTCCTGGTATTTTATCTACTCTGAGACAACTAGATCTTTCTTGTGTAAGAGATGTCAGTAGCACTAAGAGAAAATAGACTTGAATGCATACTTTCTGGTGATGCTCTGTTCTGTCCTGTGGCCCTGTTCTGGATAATTACTAGCTTTAAAGAGTAGAAGTGTTAGCTCATGTCTCAGCTTGATGAAACTAAGGGTCAGGAGCCTGGATGTAGTTTTAATGACAGAAGAGAGAGCACAAAATAAGGACAAGGGAAGCAGCAGCGAAGTAATTAGTCAAATGAAAAGGGATGTAAAACCTGTAGTGTTTGGTTAAGAATGTACAAGGGATAAAATAACAAAGCAGGATACAAAATAGGAACAGCACACTTGGAAAAAGACAGGAAGAAACAAGGTTTACTCATTTTTCTTTTAAAAGAAAACATTTAAAAATAAATACATTAAAAATGACAGGAAAAAGCAGTGTCCTTATGTTTCAAATGTAAGCATAAGTATAAATAGTAAAAACAAAACAAACAGTGTTCAGACTGTGACACTCACAAATCTTCTCCTAAACGTCACTTGTGCTTTGTTATTGCTCTGCATCCTTTCTTTGGGTATTTTCAGTATTGTGTCTGACTTCTGAGACCGTGGGGCAGGAACCCTTTCTTGCATACATGCACCATTTAGCAAAGTCGGATGGTAAATAAGAAACGTTGCTGTTTACATTTGTTGGCAAATGCTTAAATGTTATCTTTGTGGCTATTTTAAGCTTTGTTTTGACAACACTGAAACTTCTGGGCTCTGTGGTGTCAGTTGGTGAGGTACTGCAGTGAATTGCTCTGGCTCTGGAGAAGCAAATGAATGGTGTCCTTCCTGGGGCTGGGCACACGAGGTGGAAAAGATCCTAAGGCATAGCACGTGAGTTCCTGTGCTTGAAATAATTCAGTTGTAATCCCTCTGGATCATTGTCATATTAGTTACTTGGATACTGTTAAATGTCCTGCTGAAGGGAGGCAGTGTCCCTTGCTGACAGCGTGTGCTGTCCTGCAGTGCCACTTGGATCTCAGTTTAGTTAAGGGTTCAGAAAAAAACAAAACCTTTTATGATCAAGGAATGGGGCTGCGTAAAAGATGGACTGAACTGTGTGAATTGAGCAAAAGGGCCTCTCTTGGTGGTTATAAAGAAGTTGCAGTGTTGATGCTGGGAACCTAAGGGAGAATCCTGAGGATGTGGGAGTGCTTGGTTGGTCTCAGTTGGCACAAGAAATGTGTATGCAAGGGCAAGACTCAAACTGGTTTCCATCTGCCTCTGAGCTCTTGAAGAGTGTATTGGAAATCTGCAGAGATATTGATGGAAATCTTAATTTTATCCAAGTGCTGTTCCTCCTTGAAGCTGAGTAGCAGCACAACTATTCTTGGTTATGTGAGAAGCTGATATTGACTTTATTTGCAGACTGTGAATATTGGTTTGTGGTATCAAAGGCAGTCGTTTTACCAAGAGCTTGGGTGACTTCCAAAGATGAACTGGTAACCTATGAAGAGTTAGATACTCTTTTTATAGACTCCTGAATGAGCTGTAGTGCTGGAAGGGGGTTGGAAAGCTTAGGTGGGACCTGAATTGACCTGAGCAAGCATTTTCCAGTCTGGAGGAAAAGACCCATCTCTTTAATAAAGCACTAGACTGATCTGAGACAGGTACAGGATTCTGAGTCCACCACTCCCATAAACATACAAGCTTCAACCTGCAGGCCTACCTAAAGTATCTGATGGCTGCTTGAAAGTCTTTTTACCCTGTTATGATAGTGGCTGTTAGTGTAGTTTATTGGCAGCACATCAGACAAGGTGTCTCCTCTCAGCAGTGCTGTGGCACCCAGGCACCATTGCATGCCTCTGTTGTGCCCAGCTGCAGAAGGATATTCTGATGAGCAGGGACTGAGATCAAAGCTACTAGAAAAGTGTTGGAAAAAAGGTGAAAAGAAGGGAATTGGAGGAGGGAAGCTATAATGAGCGAGGAGAGAAAGGAAATAGGAAAAAGCTGCAGTGTAAGACATGAGAAAGTCAATAGGAAATGAGTGAGAGGGAGAGAAATAGGAGAGGTGGTGGCAGCTGCCAGATAGGAGAGAGGCTTCCTGTGTGCCAGTGCGTTCTGAAGGCTCATGTCAGCCATAAAGGACTGAGACCTGCTGCTGCAAGGCAAGAAACCTGGGCAAGCCAAGGCTACAGCTGTGCTGAGTTTTCTGTGGAGGACTGAAGAGATGTGTTTGGTGTCTGGGAGTACCCATGCATTTCTTGAGGAGGCTCTGAGAGACTAGAAAGCTCTTTCAGCCACTATAATGCCATCTAAAATTTTACTGGTTTGAGTGACAGCAAGCCCCACGTGACAGTATTTGAGCTGTGATGATAATTCTTGTTCTTTTGTGAAGTGGCTTTCGGAGCTGGTGCTTGCAAGTAAGAAAATGTGGGTTTGTGACCTGTGGTGTCGGTAGCTTTTTGTAGAATCGTAGAACTGCCATGGTTGGAAAAGACCTCTGAGGTCATCACGCCCAACTGTTAACCCAGCACTGCCAAGCCCCCACTCCCCCATGTCCCTTTTCCTGCCTTCTGAAAAATTATGATTATGTGATGTCCCAAATTAGGCAGTGACTTGGGGCAAAAGTAAGCTGCTGTTCTCAGATTGTCTCTGGTTTTAGGAGTGGTTTGCCCTGCTGTTACAGGCTGTGTGTAGCCATCTAACCTGACCTCGGTAGGCAGCATCATAACAACTCTGAACAAATACTCAGGGGGAACTGTAACAGAGAGAAGGGGATGAATTTATATGATGTAAACTCCCTAAATGTAAGGGTGGGGAGGGAGTGATGGTCTATCAGAAATACTTGTGTGTCAAAGGATAAAAGCTCTTAGCTCGGAGATCTCCTGATGATGAACTGCATCTCTCAAGTTGGCAATTTGTTCGTGCTGTCTGAGAGACACAAAATGATAGGTTGTGGTTTGCCCTGCGTAGTCCCTGCGGTTTCGGGAGCGGAAGTGGTTCGTGTGGGTGCAGATCTGATCTTTGCAAACCAACCAGCTCAATCGTTTTGGCTGGTGAAGGTGGTATGGGGATACTGCAGCGCGAGCCGTTTGCAATTGTTGTGGGATTGTCTTTGTTGGCAGGGTGCGTCAGAGTCTGTAGGGCACTGGTAAAACAAATACCTTTGGTGAAGGCTTCTTCTCTACCCTTGAGTTAAAATAGAACCTTCAGGAAAAGAAAATGTGATAGCTTGGTACATGATCTAAAAGAACTTTGCTCTGTATCTGGTCTAATGCCTTGGTTTGATAACACTCAGTAAGTGTCCTGTTGCCAAGCACTGCAGCCCCGTGAGTATCCTCGAAAGCCCCAGGTTTTACAGGCAGATATATCAGGTCTATGAAGTTATGTAAAATGTTCAGCCCACTCACATTATGGAAACTGTTGTGAGAATAAAACCCTGTAATGCTTAGAGAGGGGGGGAAGAAAAAATAAAAGGCAAGCATACTTTTGTGTGGAAAGATGTAGGAATGTTGGTGATAGCTTTAAACGCTGGAGTGTTGTTTACTTTGGATGTTAACCAGTGCAACTTCAGCTCTATGTATTGCATAGCAAACCTTGACCTCCTCTCCCTTTTCCTTTTAGTAGACTTATTATCAGGTTTTGCACTCGTCAGTGAGACATTAACTGTGTTTTTTTGGTGTCTGCACCTGTTCACCCCTGCCTTTGACTCCCCCTCCAGAGATGGGGAGTATCTGGCTGTGCTTTGGCCCTAGTCATCTGATTTAGGCCACAAAAACACTTCTTTCCTGGTAGTGTGAAATGTGCCTGCCTGGTTGTGAGCTGCAGGAGTGGCAGGAGCAGGGGAAGAAGTCCCTGTGTGCCATCCAGGGCTTGTTTTGACAGTTAGCACCAGCCCTGCTGGAGGAGGCTCTTTCTCTCTGCAGAGCTCCTGGGTCACGTGTAAAGCAGGAGCAGATAATTCAGCTTAGCTAGAAAGGGGGGGAGGAAATAGCCTTGCAACAGGTTTGAGTTTTGGGCAGCCTGCAAATCTTAAGTGCTTTTGCTGGAATTCAGCCAGATGGAGTGAACCTGCCCCTTTCCCCCCTCTCCCTTTTATTTTAATTAATTAATGTATTTATTTTCCATTTAATGCCCATGGCTCTGCAGGTATTGGGAGGCAGCTTCACTCAGCCTGCTTCCTTACTGCACTGACAGGAACATCACAGCAGCTCGGAGCGAGCTGAAAATCTTGCTCCATCTGTTACTCTTCCTATAGAGAGAAAATGGCTCCTTCAGATCTATAGCGTGCTCCTGGGAGTACTGATGGATTTTGATCAGGTGCTGGATCAGCAAACGGCTTCAGAAACTTGCTGAAGTTTACTCCACCAAAATAAATTAGTTCCTCTGCTTTTATTTAGAAGTGGAAATATATTTTCCCCCAAATACATACTCTAAATGAGCAGTTGTAGGGATTTACTTTTGGGGATTTTAATTATTTTTTTTAAAAAAAAAATGTCTTTTAGATCAAAAATGCAATTGGCCCCAAAAGAGCATTTCAAAATCATACAAATAATGAGGTGGGGTTTGGGTTTTTTTGTTTGTTTTTTGAAAAAATTTGTATTTGGTTGCAAGGATAGGCACAAAGGGTCTCTGGACACTTCAAACAAGGACTGTTCTGTTCAGGGACCTTGTTTATTTAAATCCCTGTGTGAAACCTCTTCATCTTCATCTCCAAGTTGTGTTTGGATCAGTTTGCTGTGGTAGTAAATTTGAAATACAATGATTAGCTGTACGGCAATGAGAAGCCTACTCAAAATATCTGGGACCCAAAAATGGAAGGCTTGTTTCCTGTGGGATTTGAAGAAGTGCTTTCTCAGTCGGGCTCAAAGCTCGTAGCATTCCTGAAGGTGGTGCCATGCCTTGAGAACCCATGAGCACTGCATCCTCCCTTTGTCTCCGTTACCTCTCCAGCTGTGTGCACACTGGATATCCATGTCAGGCTGCGTGAATCTGGCACAGGAACAGCAGATCCGTGGGGCAGCCCTTTGTCAGTGACAAATACTTTGGCTGTCACCCCAGCCCTAGGATCTGTTGCTCAGTGGCACTCAATCTCGTTTAGTTGTGTGATAATGTGCAGGAAGAAATGCCCAGTAGCAAATGAGTTTTGGCTTGTAAGATTGGGAGCTGCCTCTGCTCTTCCCCCTCCCCTCTCTTTTCCATCACGTGGAGATGTTTGCTTTAGATTAAAGCACTTCTGTTGGCATCCTGGTGGTTTCCATGCTGCAGTAGGTCTGATTACATATGTTCCATTTCAGAAGCCCAGGCAGAAAATACCTTGGGAGAAATTACCTTGCTGCGGGCTGTTCACAAATCTACAGAAAATTCTCTTTCCCTGACTGATTTAATGCACTGGGTACTGATGTTTTGATGCTTAATTTGTCTGTTTGCAAGTTTCTTGCTTATGGAGTAACTTGAATCATCTCAGTTACTTCAACTCAGCTGTTGGTTATGGTGATAACACAACATTTTGTTTAATCCTGTGGGGATGTTTGACTGTGGACAACTGCTGATGGGCAGTGAACGTGTTCAGTTAATATAGTGGAAATTGGAGAGGGGGATCTGCATATTGGCATTTGGAGCATGCTTTGATACAGCACTGAGGGAGCTGTGGTTTCTTGCAAGAATCCAGCTGATGAGAAGTACAAGTATATTAAAGCTTCTGCAGGTAAGCTGCATGGATGCTCTCCTTAAGTGGATGTGATGATGCTTAATTTTGTATATTTGATGCTCGAATGTTATGTGAAAAGCAGCTGCAGCTGCTGTGTTAACGTGCCTGGTTTTAGCACTGCCCCTCCAGAGGCAGGGAGCATCTCGGGAGGCGGCAGCAGTACTCAGCTTGTGAGCAAATATTAAAAAATTCAGATGAATCAGCTACCAGGCCCCACTAAAGTGCTGGCCTGCCTCTTTGAGGAAATGTACTGTCATAATTAATGCTGGTATAACTAGCTATGTGAGTGCTCTTGCTTTGGGATTTCAAAGTAAGAGGCAGATGTGCTGTTGTAGTTGCAATGTTAAAGCTTTCTGGCAAGACCTAAACCCTTCTGTTTCTCCCTGCCCATCTCCTGACCTCTTCCCTGGCTTCAGTGCTGTGCTTTAGTCATGATAATTGCTGTGAAGGGGGAGATGGAGAGCCCTGGAAAAGGCTGTTGATTATGCATTGGCTTGAGGGCAAAGGAGAAATTGTCAATAGGATAGTGTGGGAAATAAAATTAATTCTAGGGGAGGTAACTCAAGCTGGTGTATGGCTCACAGACCACGTCTGGAAATGCTGTGAGCTCCGAGTGTCGGTGGTTGTATGTTCCTTGTCACACTGGAGCAATGAGAGAATGAAAGGGTACATTAAAGAAATGGATCTCTGCATTTTCAGAGGCTGGGGCTATCAGTACAGGTATTGCTACCTTGGGTTTGGTTTGGTTTTCCCCTCCCTGCTTTTAGAGTTTGGGAGTGTAAGGCTACAGATGCAGAATAATGATAAAGCCAGGACTGACTTGCTTATGGGGTCAACATGTTGGTACACTTCATGTCCCTTCATTTTTGTGTTGTAAAGCTGGGGCAGGATGAAGTCTATGGGAAAGAACAAGTCAAGCCCCACCACCACCTCCCCCAGTTCTCAATGTACAGTGAGCAGTTGGTGGAGTTTTTTTAGACCTGAAAGCATCTATTGCTGAAAATGACCAGCTCTAAACTGTGCTGTACTGGGTGTTGAATACTAAAATGATGTTATTGGTCTTGGTTTTTTACCTCTTTGAATTATGACACAGTTTTAGCAACTCTGTTCAGCAGTTGGCTCTGATTGAAGTAGATTTTGTCTTAGAAAATGGAGCATCCCTGTTCTCATTTTTCTCTCTCTACACATTGTCAGCTATACAATAATTACTTCTCTCTCTCTTTAGCTTCTCATGCTGTTTTGGCATTGATTCAAGTTTGAATTTAGTGACTGGCATAAACACCATACTTTGGAGTTGGTTTGGTGGGCTACTTTTTTTTTTTTTTTCTTTTTCATAGCAGGCTTACTGGAATCAGTTGAACTTAATTCAATGACAGGATAAGCAAAAAATTGTTTAGATAGGCTGTTCTGAAATGTTTAATGCCTTCTAAAATTGTTCATGTTAAAAGATCAAGGAAGGAAACAGTATGACCTTTTAAGTGAAGCTCCATATAGCCCATTTTCCTATGCCAGAAGTTGAGCCAGACAATGAAAGACTGAAAGAATTAAGAGTTGTCTTGCATAAAGGATCTTTCACTTTTTGCTTTTACAGGAGGTATTTTTTTAAATGCGTCACAGATCCAGCAGACTTCACAGCTGTATTTTAATCTGTTTCCATACTTGCATCAGAACTTGCTTATTTTAATTACTATCTGTAGGAAATTCAGTAGCATGTTGTGTGTCACAGTAGAAAACAGTCAGTCCTTCTGTCTTTTTTTTCTTTCATTAGCAGATAGCTGTAATTAGGAAATGCTTGCAATTAAAAATTGTGCTTAAAGTTTTAATTACTTCAGTGTTTCCTTTTTTTTTTTTTTTTTTTTGAAAGGGATTTTTTTTCTAAACACTGGATTTTGCTTCGGGTTAATGCAGCCATGCATTAAAAACAGACAGATGTGGTTCGGTCTTGTAATGATTGACTCTGTAAAGTAGGTTGCCAGTCTAATCCTAACTTGTGCTGATACATGCTTTTTGGGCAGCTGGCTGGGGCCTGGAAGGTGGGTTTTGTTCAGAGCAGAGCTAGAGGATTTGTATGGTGGATCATCCAGTGAGGTTCATAATAAATTGGGGTGTACCTCACGCAATAGAGAGCTATTTTCTTTGTTCCAAAGCATGCACAGAGTGGCCAAACAGATTTCCTACTCGTATGCTGCTTGTGAGTTGCTGATATTTCAGGCCAATAAAAGCTGGTGAAAGAACGTGATCACTGCTGTGAAGGCAGAGAGGGTGAGCTCACCCACCCTGCATGTGTCAGTCCACACGGCTCTGCACGTGGCACAGAGGAGTCATCTGTGGGTGATGGAACAAGTGTGTGGGCAACAGCTGCAGGTCGGGCAATGCTTGTGTGCTGGGAAGCATTGAGATCCTCTGCTGGAGGAGCTGGGCAGCCCTTCTGCCTAGCATTTATGATTTTAGGGGCTGAGGAAGTCCATTGGCAAGGTCTATTGATGTGTCAAGAGTGTTAGGGATTCACTGATTAAAAATGCATGTATCCACCTATCCCATACCCTTCTAGCATCTGAACTAAATCCTTTTTCATTTTCTTCATCCATCCTCTAAACTTGCCAGAAATTGTGAGCAAGGTTCAGCCTCTTCAGCTGAGCCTAGTGCTTGGGTCTAGAGGCCTTAGGTTTTGTTGTAGAAACCCAACCAGCAGTGGTAGCCATCAGATGTGGAGCTCTTCTTGCTGCTCTGTGGATTTATTTCACAAGGGTGTGGACTCTGTTCCTTGGGGACCACTTCGCTTCTGCTGTATAGAGCTCTGGGAAGCTGTTCTTTTCCCATGCCTGGCTCCCTATTGGGGTAAAGGTCTGTGAATTATGCATAAATATTTACCATAGCCCAGCCTAACCAGCTGAGAGCTGCTAATACTGTTATTGAAGAAGGGGAAGAGCTTGCTTATGTTGCTTGCAGGGTGTGTGGTTTGTAGACGGGTGAGAAGCAAAGCATTTCTTCATCAATAGAGAGTGTAAGGGAGGCAGCAGGGATCAAAATTGTGGTTATTTGACCAAGAATGATGAAACCAAGAGATTGGAAAATTCTGGAAAGTGAAATTTGAAATATACGGGCTTGTGAGTTGTAGTGGGGTAATTTAGAAGCGCTTATTTAGTTGTCTTGTATTTTATTATAGTTTTTCTAAAAGAACAAAGAAATCTGGCTAAATGAGGAGGAGTTACCCACTTACTCTTTTACCATCTTTCCCGTGTTCTTAGGAGAGATTTCTTTTTTTCATGATGTAGAAAGTGGCATCTCTTTTCCATGTTTTTTTACTACATTTACAGTCCTAGCCATATCTTACCCATCCCTAATGTCATCTGAAAACCTGGTTGCACCACACTCTTCCTCACTTATTTCTGGTCAAAGATTTCCCTCCCCACCCCCTCCCTCCAAATTGTTTTCTTCTTATGTCCTGTGGCTGAGAGTACTGAGGAAAGGAAATCTGGGAAATCAGAGTAGGAAGCAAGATATAAGCTTCCATTCCTGAATCTTTCTTGTTTTTACACTGTTTCCTGGCAGCTGCATTGGTTTGTACTTGAAAGGAATGCATTGTGTTGCTTTTTTCCCGAAAGCTGTAGATAAACTATAAATAAAAATTAATACTCTAATATTATAAGTTTATTATGTGCATGGGCAAAAAACTGCAGCCAACAGTTAAATTTTACACGACTGGCCTGTGTAGTTCTGCAGTGATCATACTGGGTAATACTGTTAAAAATCAGTTAGTCACTTATAATGGGGAAGGGAATATAAGTAAGAGATCTTTGGCTCAAGTTGTGATGGTGTCCCCTCTGTGAGATTTTGAGTTTGGACACGGTTTTCCAAAAGTTCTGTTGCTGTGTCCTGTGCTTAAATCCTTTTTCTACTTGATGCTTTTCCTGATGGGCTGAAATTTCATTTTGATTCTTTAAGGTGTTTTTGACTTTGTTACAATGAAAAGAAGGCTGCAGGAGCTATTTCTGAAGCTTCTGAGATTTTTTTTTCATTGTACAAACGCTTTTCTTTTCCCAAGTGTTGATGGCTGTAAGTGAGGTTTTATGTTTAAGGAGACTGAAAACATCCCTTCTGAGATAAAGGCATAACACAGCCTTGAAGCATATTCCTGTTGTATTCCTCTGTTTGTTCACTGGCCTGAATGGATTCAAATTAAATATTTTACATGCACATTTCAAAAAGCAAGCACTC
The DNA here is from genome assembly GCA_028020825.1 of Podargus strigoides. NCBI lineage: Eukaryota > Metazoa > Chordata > Aves > Caprimulgiformes > Podargidae > Podargus > Podargus strigoides. Next base: position 2,572,847 of record CM051646.1, read on the forward strand.
AGAGAAATTTGAGATTTGCAAGGATGTAATAAGTAATACTTTACCATGTTGTACATATTCTTGTGATTGTAAATTAACTTACAAATCTTAAACTTGTGGTATTTTCACTGCAGTAGGCTAATATGCAATTTTATTGAAGGGTAAACTGAGACATATGGGCCTGCCCACATTGGTTCATCTGTGTTTCACTTAATGGTGAGGAGCATGAGGGAGAAGAATTAGGGAATACTTCATTTTAAAATGTAATCCACATTTAAAAATATCCCTGTTTTGACACCCTCTTTATGCCTTAGCAGTGGCTGTTTGGTGCACGTGATTCTTGCTCAGGCATGAATAAACTGGATATGAAGCTCTGCTCTGGGATTTGCAGTGACTTTTCCCTGGCTTCCTTAACTCTTTGTGATTTCATGTTTGCTTTAAAAAAACATACTGTTTGTTTTCTGTGCTTTGGGCCATGCACTAGGACTGTGGAAGGAAGGGGTGCTAGCCAGTGAGTATCTGAGCAGCTGGCTATGTACTGGGATTCTTGCTTTCCTCTGGTTACCATTTTCTTTTTGAGAGCTGACATTTTCTTTTTTCTGATTTGTGAAATTCCTAGAAAATGAGGAGCTGGGCAAACGTTTCAAAATACAAACCAATGAAATAGAGCTTACTGCTATTTAGAAAATGATAATGCATGCCACTGGAAAAAGATAGAAGCATGGAAAATACAAGCTCTGGCTAGGAAATTATTGCATGCTTAGGACCATGGAGCAGATAGATGTAAGGGTAGAAGTTGATTTCTTTGGCTTCCTGTCTGCTGTGTAATTGTAGCCTTGATGCAGTTGTGGCTTGGAGATTATACTGGGTACCAGCACGCTTTGGACTGGGCAGCACAGAAGTTGTGGTGAGTGTAGTCTAAAAAATTTGTTCATGAGGACTGGGGGAATGCATAAGAAAGTAGCTACTATTAATATATTAAAGTGGTTTGCTGCAGTTTCATCTCTTTAATAGGCCCTCTGATTTGGGAAAGATGTGGGATTTAATTAGGAATAGTAATTCAAATCAAATCACCAAAAGTTATTGCGATGGAGCTAGATGGTTTTATGGCAAAGGCTAATGCAGAGATCTTGCCTTCCCTCTCATCCTGCTGTACGTGGAGGCTTGGATGCTTGTTAATGGAGAGGCAGGCATCACAGTGCCTGGGGCATGGTTAGAGCCCTGGGAAGATTTACATTAATCAAACACAAACAGACAGTGTAGCGTGAAGAAATTTCTATCCCGCTAGCAGTGCTCACAAACTTAATTAGGTTATTGGGGCAGAAAAAGAAAACAGCCCCTTCACCCTCCAATCCTTCTTCCCCAGGGCTTGACCAGTCAGACAAGCTATAAAGCAGTAAGCTCATCGCCCCCTTGTTCTGACCTCCCAGAAAGAGGCATGCTTTCATTCTCACCCTCTTTCCTGCCCTCTTCTCTTCTCAAACAATACAGAGGCTCTGTTTTTCTGAGGCTGTGTGCTTTTCAGGTGCCACGGTGGTCGGGTGTTTTCAACATGCCTGAAAACAAAATAGATGACGTGGCAGTGTGTGACACCCTGTAAAAGGCTGTAAAAGTGGATTGGAGGAAAAACCTTGCTGCCCTATGCCAAGCCTTTGTTCATGTGCCTCCTGATGGCAGTTTGTTTGATCAGTGATGTGATTTAACGTAGAGGTGTATAGACAAATATGTACCTATACATAAATACATGCAGAATATACTGTGTATTTTAGATACATAAATACATATCTAGGCATACATGGTTCTGTCCCTGAGGACAGCTGGAAATGTTAGGTTTTAAAATCCTAGCTCTCTGCTTTCTTGCTGTGTGCAGTCTCTCTCTGGATGCTGTTCTCTGCGTGTCCATTAGCAGTGCAGCGTTGGGCCAGGGCTGATGGTGGTTGGGAGGAGGTGGGAGAGAAGAGGTGGAGTTTCTTCCCTTCCCTCAAGTGGTCAGTGAAACAATCAGGCAGATGCCTCTCAAGGATATCGGATAAGCGTAAAAATCCAGAAAGCTTCCAAGAGGGGAAGCTTGTGCTGCTTGGAGAGGACTCGATCTCAGTGTGCTGCCCCTGGAAATGGGCCTTTGGGATCTCCCCGTTCAGCTGACTTTGTCTTGGGAAACAGGTAATATCTGAGAGTCTTTGTTCCTGTTCTGTGATTTATGGATATGCTGAAAGATGAGAAAATAGCTGCCTTGAATGCAGAGGAGAGATAAAGGATTTTTCCTTTAACATCTCTTAGAAGAAGGGCAGGAGGGGAGGTTTTTCTTTTAGAGTTTTTTTTTTTTAATATTTTCTTTTAATAGCTGCTATGTGAACCTTAGTTACTCTTCTGTATTTTTATTGTAAAAATGGCCAATTAAATATGCTTGCTGTGAAAATCTGTAGCTCAGTGTCTCAGCTCCAGAACAAAGGTTTTGACAGCTAGGGAAGATGCCGTAGGTGTAGCTGCTGCCAGCACTACCTTCTGTTTCCCAACGCTGAGTTACACACCAGCATGTTGGCAGAACCTTCTCACCAGCTTTGCAGTCTTGGTGAAAATGATTTTTGAGAAGCTGATATTTTATGCATGTTGATGTTAAATTAGCTGTTGGCGTTCAAGAAACCATCTTTGAGTGTTCTGGGTGTCTTTTTTTTAAATTTTCTGAATACAGTTTTCAGTGATTGTTAAAATTTTATTGTAAAGTGTTGTAAATTAAGCAAATTGCAGCAGTAGAAGATAGTCCCAGTGATGGTCTGGACAGTGCAGGATTGAGACAGCATTAATACAGTGGCAGCCACCAGAGCACTGATAGACTTCTCTCCATTTGCAGTAGTTTCTGCTGATGTATGGGCATGAGGATTTGCTGTAGTAGGGCTGTGAGATGCTCATCACTGCTGGGGGATTTGGTTTTTACATATATATATGCACATGTATTGGTTTTGGGTGGATATACTATACAGGGGTTGCTTCCCTTTGTGGACACACTCATTTTCCAGGAAGGCAGCACTGAAGGTGGCTCTGACATGAAGAGTTAACTCTAAAATACTGAGTGACAATCTGCAAGTTACTGCAAGCTCTGCTCTCACCAAAGTCAGTGAGAGCTGGCAGTTCTCAGCATTCTGCCTGTGTGAGGAGGAGGTACCAAGAGCTGGTGTAAGTGAAGGGGTGGGGAAACAACTTAAAACTGGTATTGATATTTCTGATAGCTTGGTTATCTCTATCCCCCTGCCACACATCTTGAGGAATTTTGCTGCCATCACCTCCTAGCAGCTGGTAGTTCTACTGTACTGAGTGAATGGTTTTTCTTGTATTTTTATTTATTTTAAGAGATCCAAGAGGAAAATACTAATACAAACATGTTCAGAGGCCTATTAATAGCAATGTATTTGACTCACATGCTGTTCTCAGAATCTTGAGCCATTTTACAAGTGCTGTGGCTTCACTACTGTTTTTTTTCTCTTCCATTTTATAGTAGAAGAAATAGGGCTTGATGTTGCTGTGAAATCCTAATCCTGTGTTCTGCTCCAGTCCTTTACAGTTGGTCTTTCTGCATTTATTCTGTAATTTAGATGAAGGGGAAGATGAAATCTGAAGGAGCAAAGAATGCCACAAATGCTTGTGTAAATTTTTTCACTTCTCATGCAATGTATGCTATGTGCATCTTTTGTCTTGTGTTTTATAGGGGAGAAATAATAGGTTTGCATAGCATAGAAGTCTCTATTTTTTCAGGCCATGTAAGTAACTAAGACAGCTTTAACTTGAGTATGTAGCATTGCTAATCTATTCACAGTTCAGTTTATATCCCATATCTTCTTTTTTTTTGTAAATTCTGACAAACTGAGATGTATGGTTGAGATTTTTTTCTCCATAGATACTTTTAAAGTGTGAGTTACTGCTCGGATAGAAACCCTGGCACCCAAAGGGGAGGTGCTGGAGCAAGTAAGGTGAAATGTTCAGTTCGTTGCATATTTTTAATTTAGTCTCAAGTAGTTTAGATTTCTGTTGCCCTTGGTGTTTGCATCCACATGAGTAAAACTTCACCAGCAGAATTAGCTGGATTGGAAGCTTGTGAAGGAGTAAGAGCTATAATAATATGCTGTGCAGGTTAAGCAACAGTGTGGTAATGATTTCTTGGTCCTCTCTGTGCTGCAGCTTTCGTTTGTAAAATAGAGTGTGTTTCCAGTTTTTTCCCTGGTGTAAATTAGGCCGCTGGGAGCACTTTGCCTTTGGGTAGTTTAAGACATATTAGCTGTAAATTAGTTTATTGCAGCTGGCAAATATTTAGAAGCTTTGCAAAAGGTCATAGGGGTGGATGTTGTGTGCACATCCCATGCAGAATGGGTGTAGTTTGAGCAGAGGTTCATGACTGGGTGGGAGAAGGAAAGGCAGGGCTGAAAATGCTTTCTTGGTTGAGTGTCTGCTTAACTTTGAACTGATAAATTCCTAGTTCTGATGAGCAGGCAAGTCTTGGGTTTGTTGGCATTGCGTTTCTAGACCAGTAGATGCACATTAACCTTTAAAACAAGCGAACTGAAGGAAAATTTAAATTAAGACAAGGTGCCTTTCTTGGCGCCGAGTATTTTAGTCATGCTGACCCTATTTATCATAGGAGTAACTTAATGAAATTCTGTGTTGTCCAGTAGATCAGCCGGCCTGATGGAACCTTTTTGGGTATATATGTGTGTTGGTGATGGTGTTGCTGAGCTGTGTACTTCTGCTAATGTTTTCAAATGGCAGTGACATCTGTATCGAGGTAAATCTACCCTGAGATCTTAAGTCAGGCATGAAGAGCAGAACAACAACTCAGCCTTGCTGGTTCTTTGAAACATCTTTGGACAGACATGGTGGAGGAATAGTAAATATGTCTTAAGGTGGGTAGTTACTGGTGTCTAGCACCCCAACTAGGTTGGTTAGTTACGAGCTATAGAGGTGTGGTGTTCCTGTGCCAGCCAACTGTGCTCACTCACCAGAGCAGTGAACTCTGGGCCAAATATTCAAATGGGACTCTGAACCTTGTACATATATATTTGCAAAACTTAAAGCTGGATAATTGGAGTTAGTGTTACGGTATTTGGAAAGCTACATTTCCAGTTGTATTACGTGCACTATGTTGTTTTTCCCCCCCTCCCTTTCTAATTGCTGTCTTTTGCTGGTTTTAAGAACTGTTTCCACACTAGTCTCTTTGCTGGTTCATAACAACCACAAGCTAGGTATGGCATTAATAAGGAACTAGGCTGTGTGCCTAATGAAATGCAAAAACTCCTTGACACGCTGGGACAACACGAGTGATCTCCAAGCCCTTCTGCGTGCGTCGGGTGAAAGCAAATCCCGTGGCAGTTGATGGCTTTGGGTTTCTCTGGTTGGTTTCGGAAAATAAAATTGTCTGGCGCAGCACTCTTGTTCCTTTGTCTCTTGCTTTGATTTTTTTTTTTTTGTGTGTGCATCTAACTAGAAAGCTTTTCCAGACGCCGTGTAGGAGGAGTGGTGGTAGGGAGGGAGGCGGGGAGTAGGGCTGCTTCCATTGAACCAGCTCTGTATTGCAATTATTGGCAAGCAAAGCAAACATTTCATTTCCCCGTAATTAGCTCCAGTTTAGGGAGGCAGGTTAATTTTGACTGCCACGCCCTGTCTGTGCAAAAAAACCTCGTTGCTTGATTCGATTCTTTCAGAGCAAAGGGCTTTAAAAATGATTTTCCTCAATGAAAACTGGAGAAAAGAACCAGCACATACATATTCTGCACTGGGTTTTTTTTTCCCCTCAAAGAGCTGAAGCTCTGACTGCCAAGATGATATGAAAATGTGGAGAAAAAGGCTATTTTGGAGCTCTTCTAGTATGGCCAAACATTGCATATTTCAGCTGCTTTTCCTTGCTTCAGGGAAGCTTGAGCTCTCTCTGCCTGGGAATATTTGTCTATAGCCTACTTAAAAATAAATAAATAAGGGAGAAAACTGGGTCATAACTTCTGAAATCCCAAGGCCTGACCTCTGTTCTGTACCTGGCCCATTCTGTTCAGTGGGTCACTCAACAAAAGCTTGCAGCAAATGAACTAATTGTGGACATTTCTCCTCTGCAGAGTTTTGCTTAAATTTTTATTATGCTAACATTTTCTGAAGGTCTTTTCAGAAAAATACTTGGCCTTTTTCAGTATTTCTGGTGTTGAATTCATTTAATTTAGTCCGTCTCAAAGATGTGAGTTTTTCTTTCCCAGAGGTGGGAAGTGACAGATTCAGTAATTTGTTATCAGTCACGTTGGGAAACTGATAGGAAATACCCTGGGATTTGGTAACCTCTGTTCTTCATGAGCTTCTGGACTGAGTTTATTCCTCCTCTGAGCTACATTCTGCAGGCAAACCGTGCCCCTATTGCTTGAAATCTTGCTTTTAGGCTGAATCTAAAAGCAGTGTTAGGGAAACATGAGCACCTTGGTTTATTTATGTTCTCTTCCACTGCCCCCCTCCCCAGTTCTAGTTTGTTTGCTTCTGCCCCATTGTAGAGATATTAAACAATAGGTGTCCTTGTCTTAAGAGGCTGTAACTTCAGGCCCTGTAGATGGAAAGCTGATGCTTCTGAGCCTTGGAAGTGAGTTGGAAGTGGAAGAACAGTACTGCCTGCTGAAAATGTCTCTGTCCCCTCCCCTCTGTAGAGTTTCTGCGGGGACTAAAAGTTCTTGCAGGGTCCTGGCTTCAGCAGCAGAGCAGCACAAAGGCCACATTGAGAATAGCTGCTGGGGAAGCCCTCCTTCCTTGCCTGCCCTGTAAATGCAGTTCTTTCTCCATGAAAAGCCCTGACATCAGCTCTTGGAAAAATCCAAGTGCTTGTGTCATGGAAAATAGCTGAGGCACTTGCTTGGGCTGGGGCTGAATGACTGAACTGTGGATGAAACTTCTCCAGAGATCACGGAATCATGGAATATTCAGAGTTGGAAGGGACCTCCAGAGCTCATCCAGTCCAACTCCCCTGCTCTAAAGCAGGATCCCCTCGAGCACATCCCTCAGGACCACATCCAGGCGAGATGCTTTTCTTCTGCCCTTTCCAAACACTCCTGTTCCTAGAGCAGTATGAACCCTTCCCAACTGAAAGCTTTGCAGCAAAAGGCTGCTAAGGCAAGCCCCACAGTTGGCTGTAGTATGCTGAAAGTATCCTGCTTGTTGTTTTTCTTTATTATTTTGTCTATTTAACAGATACAGTTGCAAGTTCCTTTTGGGGCTGGTCACATCTGTCTGCAGAGGAGTATTTCCCAGAGAGAGCAGTGTTCATTTGGAGTGACATGCTACCTATATCATCAGGAAATTCCATTTACCTCCTTGTGTGGAGGCAAAATCTCCATGTTCTTCTAATCTGTTTTATGACAAAGACTTACCTTTGTGTTCTGCTTTTCTTTCATCTTTTTAAACTGACTTTTTTCTCTTTCTCCCTTCTCATGCTGCTGCCTTGTCTTTACCCCCCTTGATAAAAACTTCACCCAGAATAAATCTCCAGTTAACTGCAAGAATGAAAGACACATCTATATAGATATATATATTTTTTTTAAGGCTCAAAGAGGAAACATCCCTGTGATGGAAGGTGCTCTCTAGCACCAGTGCAATGTTCTTCCCTTCCTCTTGGAGTCCTGACCTTCTCAAAGCTCATCAGCAACCTGCTAGCTTTCCAGACTTATGAAAAAGCATAGGTTTTTTTCCCCTTGACTTTTACCAAATTTATCTTTGCATTAAGTGCTTATCTCAGCACTGTTGGTTGCTATAGCGCTGGTCCCTGGCGTTGATCCTTATACTGATGCATCAAGAAATGGCTGTATTGGCTACTCTGCATTTTGTAACCTAAAAGGAAAATTGAATGACATATTCTGGTTATGGATGGAAACATTGGTGAGCCAGAAAAACAATATAACATCGATTGAGTTGGAGGTACTCACTGATGGGCTATTAGGGCAAATCCAACACTGAAGCTGCTGGGAATGTTTAGAAGGTGTTTGCAGGAGTGTGTGGAGTCAACAGAGGTGATGTTGGCTATATGGGCTGTCCAGTCACTCCACCAAACTCCCTGTGTTCCTTTTGAGCAGGCAGTGACTAGTCCTGCTCAGAAAGCTGTCAGTAATCTAAAGCTAATAATGCCACGGACGATTCTTCCATGAGTCATTGCGTCAGCTGCGGTTGCTGCCTTGGACTCCTACAAAAATAACATGGAAACTTTTATTGCCTAGCTCGGTTTCGCCTCCTTGTGCACTTGCTACGAGTTGCTAAGATCTGTCCCTAGGCTCTGACAGCTCCCAGGAATCCCAGGGGATTTGGGTCCCTTCTTCAGCCTGGCTGTTTCTCTGCACCTTGCATTACAATCTGTTGTCATCAGGATGCAGTGGGTTGTTTTTTTTTTTTATTTTGAGGAAGAAAACTCCGTGGTTTCCTGAGCTTATGGGGAAAAGATGACACTGCATAAAACTGCTCTTTAAGTGGGTTAATGCTAAGGTAAATAAACTTGCTGTGTTGAATCAGTGTTGTCCACAGAATAGCTGATGTGGTTAGAGCTGGAGTTTGTGGGCAGCACAGTGAAATGGCAGACTTCTGTCTGCGTTTTTTTTCTTGGTTGCTGATAGTTGCCCACTTGCTGCATCTGTGTTTCTCCCTATCCGCCTGTCATTTGCAATCTCATCAGTTCCTTTTACTCACCCGCTGTCCTATACAGAACACGTCTACCCCTTTTTGTTGTGGCAGAAGACTGCCTTTAGCTCTGTGTTAAGGTCACATTGGTACTGCTTTTGTTCAGGTCATGTCAGCACTCTCCCATAATACCTTTCTCAGGGCTTTTAAGCCCCGCAGAAAAACTGCTTTGGTGGACATGTGCATCTGCAAACTGCAAAAACAAACAGACTTTTTTTTTTTTTTTCTCCCCCCCTCCCCATCTCTTTCAAGATGAAATTCTGGGAATTATCTGCAGAATGGCATTTAAGACATCCATGCTTACTGTATTTTCAAGGTATTTACTTAAACCTACTGGAATTAGACAGAAAATGTAGACTTTTTTTCTGACTACTGTCAGAGCAGGTCAAATCAGGGTGTTGAAAATGAAGTTTAACAGGAGTTGTATGCACTACATTCACTAGAAATAGTTATGAAATTGTTCAGTGATTTTTTTTTTTTTTTTTTTTTTAAACTGCCACCCAAGAACAGACTTCAGTTCTTCCAGTTTTAGGACCTGTTTGGGTATGTATGACCAAGAGGAGAGTACAGTCCAGCTCAGCCTTCTACAACTGTAGTTGCCAGTTACACAACTTGCTTTTTCACCAAAATCCATGGAGGTGGTGCTGGCAAAAGGCTTCTCATTGACTAATTACTCAGTGAAAACCTCCTGAAGTAGGATGATGTCATTTTAAATAGGCATAGTTTGGGGTTTTTAATTGGGGGGGGGGGGCACATCTGACTTTGAGTTAACCTTTGGTATTCCTTGTCTCTTTCTAAATGTGTGAAAAAGATGAGTGAGTGAACCTGTGATGCTTCTCATCTCTCCAGTTTGGGGTGGTTGGGTGTTTTTTGCTGCTTTTCTTTTAAACTTAGAATTCTGTGAGAGGGTTTGTCTGTAACAGGTAAGGTCTCATTTAAATGCAACTAATAAAGCAATGAAGAAGCTTCCATTGCAACTGTTCATCTCCTAATTAAAGATTAGTTCTGTCAAGCAAGCAGTTTTTGGCTGTTCTCTTTTGTATGGGTTTCACAATATTTCTTACTCATCTCGGCACAAGTTGTGGTAATTTAGACTTGCATCGTGCAAACACACACAAGCTTCATTTCAGGCATGTAAGTAGTCCTGCTGGAGTAAATGGAACTAAAGTTAGGCACATGAATAAATATTTCCAAGGTTGGGGCCCTTGTCTGAATCTAAATATTTTTGTCTTTGATCAGTTTTTGAGATAGCGAATACTTGAATTCTGGTAATATTTTAGTATGGGAGGAGGAAAAAAAACCCAACATGGTTATCTGGATGCTGTGCTATTTATGGCCAGCTATATTTTCAACCTCTTGGGCTAGAATGGAATGCTTTGTACTCTTGGAAGCTGGGAATCCTTCCTTGCTCTGGTGTGTTTTGACACATTAGGTCTTAAAACTATCTTTTTCTGTCTTGGCTTCAAGGTAGGTGTTAGGCACTGGTCCAGTACTGAATGGTGCATGCATGTGTGAGCTAACTTGGAGAAGTATAACTTCTAATCCACAGTTTTACTAGTTGTAGGTGTATTTTTCTCACTTGGCTTTACAGTAAATAGATTTTCCTAATGCACCATGACTAACAAGACCTACTTTTAGTAATGTCGATGCATTTAAATGACTTAAATTGTTTGACCCAGTATTTTTAAAAAAAACCAAAATGTGACTTGGCTTTTAATTGTTCCTGGTATTTGGGAGAGTGGAACAACTTGTTTGAAAACGTGCTGATGTTCATCAGTTATCAGACAAAATGTCTACAGGGTTTTTATCGTGTAGCCTAAACTTGCCAGCTAGATTTGGAACGAAGTCTCCAGCTGTTAGCCGCACCCTGCTGTGCCTCCAGCTTGCACGGTGTTTACAGCAGGAGGTGAAACACATCTTGTGTGTTATACGTGGTGCTGGATGCTGGAAGGCAGCGAGGGGAGCTTCGGTACTGCTTGCAAACTTAATATTATTTCAAAGCGAAGATGAGTTGTGCTGAAATACAAATAGTGGTGGGTTAAACTCATGGGAGCTCTCGTGTGTTCTTTGATTATACTCCCTTTATCCACTCATGCTCTGCGTTCTGCTGGAGTAGAAGTGACAGTGTTTGGGAACTGGAGAACGCCTTCACGAAGCAGTAAGTGTCACTTAGGGAGCAAACTGGGAACAGAGGAGGGACTTCTGTACCGAGTGCTCCCCACAGGCTGGCTGGCAGGGCTGTTAAATCACAGCTGCAGTCTTTAGCTCAGCCGGCTCCTCCATCTCTGATTTCTGTGATTTCAGAACTCGGTGGCCTGGAACGATTTTTGGGTCTGGGAGGGGAGTTTGTCTGGGGAGCTTCAGCCTGGCTGAGCAATGACCTCCCCTCCCCTGCTCCATTGGTTTTACAGAACATGTCTGAAGTAAAGCGAGGGCAGGAAAGGGCCTGGAAGATCCCTCGGCCTCACGTGCTGCCCGAGAGGCTTCTCTGTGCTGGTGACCTGCTGCCTGCCCCGCTTTGGAGGAGGAAGAAAGGCAGGAAGCTGGCGGGCGGCCCAGGGCTCCGCAGCTTCCGGCAGCCGCTCCCGGCCTGCTCCAGGGTCCTGCTCCAGGGGGACGGACCCCAGGGGGATGGACCCCAGGACCAGGGGGTGCTGAGCCCCCTGCCTGGGCATCCCTGGCCTCCTGTGCTGCAGTGCTGTGCCTACAGCTGGCAGCACAGTGACACCCTGGGGCTTTGGCCCTCGCTCAGAGGGGCGTCGGTGCTCACCAGGGATGTCCAAGCACAGAGCGAAAACCCTGATGATTTCAGTGCCGTTTTATATACAGAAACGTCAGGGTTCTCTTTCTAAATAACATCAGTAGTCTACATATAATAAGTAGAAAGGTTTTACAGAACTTTCTAGACCTCTAAAATAGCCTTTGTTTGCGCTCCATCCTTGAACAGATAATAAATAGCTCTGAACCAACCCAAAAGGTACAACTGAATTAAATTTTGTTCATACACAATTTGTTTTGCTGCATGATAAGCCTGCAGTTCTGTGTGCCTGCTCAGAAACACTCTAGAATAAAGTTTTTCACTTAAATGCTTCATTAAAATATTTGTTACTAGCATTGGGATTTTTTTTGTGCAGCTCAAAAGTTCAAGTGTATTAGACAAAAATGTGGTGTAATTCATCTTAAACATATTTTCCTGCCCTTGGAGGGACGATATATTGTCTTTCCCTGGATTCCTTTGTCTCCTTTTCTGCTTTTCAGTGAAACCCTTGATTCCTCCTGCAGCTGTTTACCAGTCAGTGCTCAGGCAGGGTCAGGCTGGCCTGAGATGACTTCTGTTTACTCTGCTTTGGGATCCAGGTTGTCTGTCTTGCACAAAGTTGTTCTTTACTGGCCACAATTTGTAAACGGCAGGGCTGGATGCTGAAGAGATGTGGCTTTGCAGGTGGAGCAGAATGAGGAGAGGCTTGACGAGCTGCAAGTTTCTTTCTTGAATAAGAGTGGATTTCCCAGACTTCTGAGGTGAAAATAGTGCTTTTTGGGGGGAGGAGGAAAGAGGCCTGCCACGTCTGTCTCCTTAATTTTGAAGCTGCTGTTGTATTTCAGCTAAATTCGGTGCTGTTATCTAAAAGATAAGAAGTGTTTTGATGTGTAGAATTGTTTTCAGTAATAGACAGCATTTCAGTTGCATTTGCCTAATGTCCCATGAGATGTTTGTCTCAGAGTTGCCCCATTAGATTGCAGAGGGGCCTGGCATGTGTGAGCTGGCCAGTGTTTTGGGTGTACATGCATTTAATGGAATACCTATTATTCAAAGAGAGGGATGAAGTTGTGTATCCAGTTATGTTTTTCAGGTAATGGAGAGGGAGTTACTGTAGCTCTGACTGTGCTATTTCTGGCTGGGCCACTCATATATAGTCATGGAGGAAGAGAGAATAGGTGACAAGTGCCCCTCTTTTGGAGAAAGGAGCTTAAAATAGGAGGTGTGCATCTCGGGCAGTCTTCTTGGTGCTTAGGGAATCTTTTGTTGGAATGCTCTGAAATGTTTAGGCATCCCCTAACCCTCACTCCATTGCTTCTGGGAAAAATAGGAGAAACTGGATACAATAAAAATCACTTAATGTATATGGGGGAAACTACCAGCTATAGTAGTTGTAGTTGTCTTCATTTAGAACAAAAGGGGACTTGAGTTATCTATTCTTTTCTTATATGTACACACAGAGCTCTAAATGTTTGTATTGCTTTCCAGATGAAGGATCTAAAAACATTCAACAAGTAGGAATGGAGTTAAACTTCTGAGAAGTTCTGAGAAAAAATATAGTTCTGCTTCATGAAAGTAGAAGTTGGTGCCTTAAGCTGGATGGCATACACTTTGCTCTGTCGTTTTTCCACAGTAATTCAAGGATAAAAATCCCAGTTTCATAAGTTCCACATCTTTTCCTTACTTTAAAGATGCATGTACACTTCTCCCTGTAACTGTGGGTTCATGTTGCCTATTTTATCTGTATGTCCCAGTAACCATTTTTGGAGTAGTTAATATAATTTCAATTTACCTTTACTCTGTGCTTGTCTCACAGCTGGCAGGTTCATACAGTTTCATGTAAATAGGTAGAGGAGGTGTCAACATGAGCTCAACATTTACTAGATCCCACAGCACCCACTTAGGAGGGAAGTAACTGGAATGTCTCAAATATAGGTTTTTTCAGTTAGAGTTTGGACCTTCATTAGGTACCAGGTACTCAGTCCATCAGCAGGACAAAAAAAAAATTAAGCAACGTTAATTTTTAGTGTGTGGAAGTAGTTGTTATGAGAGGATGATGGTCAGTGAGCTGTTATACTAAGACAGATGCTGAATTTGATAGCACAGACTCTGCTTCCATTCTTAATTGTGTTTGAAACCTTAAGCATATTGATGATAGTTTTTTACCTAGTTGAATCAGCTGTAAATGGACTAATAATTGGCTTGTTCTCTTATGAAGGTATTGGAGAAGTGTAAAATAACTGTATTTAAGCATTAGTGTTGATATTGAGAAACAAAAGAAGTTCCTTAAACTTCTCTGTCTTTTTTTTTTTTTTCAGGTTTCCTCTCAAAAAACCTACCAGGTGAGTTACTGAAGTTGGACTGCTTATATCTGTATTGCAAATTATAATGCAGCAGTTTTGAAGGAGGAATGCTTTTAAAAGGAAAAAAAAGTACTAGAGATGGCAGCACCCATTACGGATGTGAGAAATCAATATCCACATAGAGACACAGTGCTGAGAATACAGTTCGTGGTGTGCTTTAAGTGCATGGCATAGTGTTACCATCTGCATTTCTCTTACGTACACTGGTGGGTTGTCTTACCTGAGATCTGAGATGGTCAGAGAAAGTGACACTGTGTTGGTGTATGATGTACAGACCCTTCCTTTGGGAAGGGGCAGGGGTAGTATTCTAAACCTTTAATTTTTGCATACACAGATATGTAAGGTTTGTTGGGAGGGGAGATGCAGTTAAGGTTTCAGGAGTTTTTTCAGGTTTATGTAACTTAAATTTATTTTGCTTTTTAAATAAAATATGGGCTGGTGTTGAATGACAAGGAGAATGCACTTGCTGTTACTAATTTCAAGGGTTAATGAGACTGTGTCTAGAACCTTGGATACACTCCCAAAGATTCTGAGAGATCATTTTTCCACTTGAATTCAGGCTGGGAATAAATTTTTTAGATGAACTTAATGCGGACGTTTTTATCTACATTTCCTCGTTAGCAAATGGAACTAGCTAAGGTTATTTCCAAGAGCTTCCCCAGTTAGGCAGTGCTTCTGTGACACAGCAGTCAGATCCTCTGCTTTGGTTTGCCACAGACACGGCAGCATTCTGAACAGAGAGTCTCCAGCTGACAAGAAACAGAAGGTCGAACGCTGCAGTAGTACGCACGACTTTGATCCCACAGGTAAAGTCCTAAAACTTCCCAGGTGAAAATCTAAGACTTCAGTTTGAAAAGCACTAGGGATCAGAATAAAACTAGTTTCAGTGTGTCAACAAACGTGGTTTTCGGAGTTGTGTTTTGTGATTGTGAAGCCTCTTTGAAGCATGCGGGCATTGAAATGAATATGGGTTACTTTTAAACACGTTCATCTACTAAGCAGCTGTTAAGTGTGCAAGAATAAACCAAGATTAGTGGTATCAGTGAAAAATTATAACCACTTCCTCTTTCAGAAAAGTCAGTCTGAAATTTCAGTAGGCAAATACTGTGATTAGTTGAGTAGTTCTTTTGGCTGTTTTAGTCCAAGTGTGAAATTGGAGATACTATAGGCTCGACTAGGGCTGGTATTCTTTGTTGTTTGTTTTTTTCTTTTGAGCCTTAGTGGACTTTGCTCCATCTCAGTCCCTTGTAAAGTGAATTTGTACTTTCCAGCATGATCTATTTTAAGATAAACGGCTATTTTTAAAGGCTAGGCTAGTCTATTTTTTAACCTTCTGAAAGGTTAAATCTGGGTCAATTTGATAAGCCTGGCCTGGGTTGTCTTGGAAATTAGGATGCACACAGGGATTTTTCATTCTCTCTCTGAAACACTAACCCCAGTGACTACTGTCGATGTTCATGAAATGCATGACAGGCTCTTCTCTGAGCCTCCTGGCCCCATGCAATGTGAGTTTTTCATGTCTGTGCATTCTGCTGTTTAGTCCAGTCTTTCCCCCTGGGGCTTGTGGAAGAGATGAGAGCTGAATGTAAAGGTGGTAGAACTCGTAGAATGTGTTTTTGCACAAGGCATTTGAAGCTGATGTTTATAAACTGTCCTGTTTGTTAATGCTTTCTGCCACTAGCTGCATGACTCCTTCCTAGTGTGCACAAAATAAATTAAAATGGGCTTTAAATGTCTCTTTAAAAAAAAAAAATCCTGTAAGGGAGAAAGCCTGAGTTAGTGCTTGTTTTCTTTTCCTTTGTCCTTGGGAATAGGTAGTGTAAAATTATTTCAGGTTGGGGGAAGTCTTGGGTTATCATTAGAAGGAATTTGTTTGCTTCAGAAGCAAACTTCAGGAATCCTCTAATCCTCATTTGATGAAAATAATTCCAATTTTGAGAGCTGTTACCTGGCACCATTGTTAGGATGCCTGTGAGCTGGTCTGACAGAGATCAGCCCTCTACTGTAGCCTTCCTAAAATTCCTTTCCAAGAGGTGAATTCAGAATTCTGAAGTACGATGTGTATGTTGATTACTTTCTCTGGAGATAAACTTTACCAGAATTTCTATGTTTGGACTGTTTTTTTATCCAGAATACTTTCTGTGATTTATTGCAGAGAACTTTTCTTATTGTGTCTGTAAATAGACTCTTTGTGGTGTTACCTGTGTCTTCATGCTTGTATTATTCACTCCTTATTCCAAGTGTTTTCACCTGTGTTATGTTCACATCTTATTTGTGTTTTGCACGATTTAACCTAATAAATCAGTCTGTGTTTTTCATGAAGTTTGTTTTTTTGTTTTGTTTTTTTTTTTTTTTTTTTCTCTTCTCATGTTTGGTCTCCATATTTTCTATATCTCTCTCTCCTTTTCTCCTGCTCTCGTGCAGATAGCTCCTCCAAGAAGACAAAGTCTAGTTCGGAGGAGAGTAGATCCGAGACATATGGTAAGCTAAAGCAGCTGCTGCAGCCTTGCACCTTTGCAGTCTGCTCCATGCTTTCTGTCTGTGCACCCAAGGCTTTTATTCTTTACATGATTCGCATGGTTGGCTCTGCAGCAGGGAGTGGGAAACTGGGTTTAAATGTTGCTTCAGTATATCAGCTTGTAGTTTTTGTAGTGGCTGGAAACTAACCTGTACCTGGATCTTCCCGTTCCCTGTTGACAGTGGGGAAGACTTGGGGCTGCCCTTTTGGAGATCTTGTGCCACTGAGTGTTTTGGGCTTTGTATGAGGACACGGCTCATGCTGGATTCCAGATGAGTTTTTGTGGTTGTAGAAAAGTCTCTGTGTTGCTCTAATTGTGGAGGTTCATCTGGGTGAGCCAGCAATTCAGCATTTTGTATTATTTGTAGAGGATGTCGTGTCAGTTCCTTTTCACGTTTCACAGAAGTGGAAAAATGTATTTGTAAATAATTTCAACAAATGTAAGAATGTGAACTTCACCATTCTTTGTTCCAAAGAGAGAGTAACTTCCCTGGCAGCCTGATATTGGTGTGTATTACTACCATGTGGTGGGCTTGTAGACTGGAACAAATTTGCATGTAACAGTTGGGGATAGGAGTAGCCCCACACATCATTGTGTTGTCAGTGTACCAAGGTGAGTGAGTGCTGCTGGAAAGAATGTCTGCCACATGCAGCCTGTTTGCTCATCCTCCTCCTTTGGCTTACATCAGATGTGTCAGTCTTTGGGCTGTGACACTCTTTCCATCCTACCTTTATGTTAATGATGTCTTGAATTTCTAATCTCTAAAGAGATTTGCACTCATATCTTAGAAACTAAAAGGTAATAAGTTTTCACAAGTTGGTGGGTGGTCTTTTGGATCCTGCCAGCTTCTTAAGACCTTTGGACCTAGGCTGAATCTGTCCAGTACCACTACATTTCATGTCTTTAAGTGTGCATGTCCAGCTCTGTCTTGACTCCAGCCATGGGTTGCCTTTCTTTTCCATTCCTGTTTCTTTTCTTGATATTTAAAACAGTCTGTGATACTGTCTGATTTTTCTCTGTAGAGAAAATTGCTTGCTGCATAACCTCCTGTGGGCTTTTGGACAGATGCAATGGCTCTTCCAGTATCAGCTTTATCATTCCACTTGAATAAAGCTGCCAGGTGTTAATGGCTGTGATCCAGCTTCTTAAACCACCTATGTAATACAAAGTGATGCTGTCATACCTCTGGTTGTAAGGAACATTAAAAAAAACCGAACCAAACAAAAAACAACCCCAAAAAACACCAGCCTTGAAGAGATCCTTCTAAACCAACATAGGCATGTTAGCAAAAGCCTTTTAGTTGGTGCAGTTTAGGGAGGTGTGATCTGTTCCTTCTGTGCAAGTGAGATCTTTTAACTTTCCCTGAGATTTTGAGTCACACACTTCTCTTAAAAGAAAATTAATATGACAGTCATGTTCCTCAGGGTGTGAGACTGTTCCTCAGAAACTGCAAACAGGTTTTGAGAGTGCCTTGATTTGCTTCAGCAGAGCTGGAAATCTGTCTGAGAGAGACCTGGCTTGCTGCAGCTTGTATGTCTTCCTCCCATGCTCGAGGAGAATCACCAGGGAAATGGCCTGCTTGAACAGCCTGTGTTTTGGGGATGATGCCTCTAATGAGTTTGTGTTGAAGCCTTGACCAGTTCTTCCCCTTGCCAGGTAGATGCTGGTTAGTGGCAGCGCAGTCAGGTTGGCTGGATCCTTATGTCTTGAACCTGCATTAATTTTTGCCTAATGCTGCTTACCCATAATATACTGGAGGTGCTGTCAAACTATTGCAGGTTAATTACAGGAAACATTTGGTATGCTTGATGGAATGTATCTGTGTTTATACTTCTCCCTCAGTCTGTACAGTGTCCTGCTTTTTCATGTATGGCAGAAAGAAACATGACTTCCTAACGTAAGCCTTTACTTCCCCCAAAGCTTCCTGCAGATGCTCTGGCCATGTCCAGTATCTGTGGGAGCAGTTTCCACTCATCCTTCCTTTCCAGTGGCCTTTGCCGTGTTGGACCTTGCCCTGCCTTTTGTCTCTACCCTCTACTTTTCCCAGCTTGTGTGGTATGTGTAGAGAAGTCTGCTGTTTGCTTTGAATGGCACCAAACTATTTAAAAATCTACAAGTAGAAATACATCTACAAGTAGAAAAATATCTACTGGTATTTTTCTCGCTGGTGACTGGATGTTAGTTGGCTCTTTCTTTGGCTAGCCATTGGAAAGTGAATAATTAAAAAGTCTTGAATGACAACAGGAAAAGGAGGTGTGGCTTTTGTGTATGTGTTTGTTCTTACCTCTTGAAATTCTTTAAGGAGCAAGAGACCAGAATTTCTGGAAGTGTATGAGTGGTGTGGGGCTGGCAGAGCAGTTAGGTAGGGAAATGGGTCTGATATACAGAAGCTGATTTACAGTGATGTGTCATATTTTCTTCCATAAATCCAACCATCTCGGATCTGTGTATTCAACAAAATGTAGATGGTCAGGAGAGAGAGTTTGAGTGTAGTTTCAGATACGCTGTCGTTTACTATTTAGTGCCATAACCTCCCACAATACTTGATGCCTGTTTCTCAAAGTAGAATTCTTGTCTCTTAAAATTGAAATTGAAATTAGCTCTCAGGGTGGATATCAGTTACTCTTCCCTTTTCCCCATGACTTGGTTGCTGTCCAAAGATATCTTCCTTTTTATTTAGCATTGATCAGTTTCTGATCCAGATATTGGGCTGGACCACACACACACTCTTTGACGTATTCTCTCCAACTTCGGGACAGGTTTTTAAGTATTTTTATTGTGAAACCCTGGATTTTACCCATGTTGAGGTACTTTTAAATAGAACTTATTCTTCCTGTTTTGTTTCTTTCAGTTCTTGTCAGCCTTGTGTCTTTCTCCTGTGGCCACCGTTTTTCCAGACCCTTGAAAGGGCTCTTGGGAGCCTCTCATCACTCCCCTTATAATAGCCAGAAATGGCTGGGAGTGCAAGGGGCACTCGACCACAGGGGTTGAATGTGTCGTTGCCATGGGAGCAGATAGTCCAATTTATCATGATTAAAATACATGGTTCTTTTTTTCTAGAGAGGTTACTGAGCCTTGTTTTATGAACGCATTTCAGTGCCATTAACACTTTTATCAAGGCACTGTACACTGCACTAATTTCAAATAATACAGTTTTTGCTCTGGCTTTACATGACTTCTGTTACCAGGTTAGTGGAACAATCTGAAGAACGTTGCTTATAACAGCATTTGCCATGAAGAGTACAGTAATAACTAGAACCAAGTGAAATGCACAGTTTCATCCTATGAGAAGTTTTCTTTATAAAAGCTGACAGTTTTGTTTATTTTGTGGAGCCAGAGTATCTGAAAATATTTTCTAGAAATAAAGCTTCCCAAATGAAGTGAAACATTTGGGCATTCTCAAAACCCCAAGGAGTTTGTTTTTGTTTATTGAATGATTCATTTCAAATCACTGTATTACATTGCATTTTCCCGTTGTGGCCTCATGCCTCCAGGGAGGTTCCAGTTCACAAGGCTCCTCCCAGGCCGTCCCACACAGTTTGATCAGAGGAGCAGCGATGTTGTATGATGGGAGATGTAATTCATGTGTCCATCCTCTCAGGTTTTTAGAATGAACCTCTGCTCTCTTTATTGTACACTGCTAGGGAAATGACATTTCCTATTTTATTGAGTAACTTCCAAATACTTAGGATCTGTAGAAGAGAAGAAGGTAAATGACCTCTTTACTAGAGAAGCTCTTGGACAATCAAAACATATCTGGCAAAACTATTTGAGCCAATCATTTTTACCCTGGTGTGTCTGTGACCTTGAGAAGTTCGGACTTCCCCCTGCCCTGGTAGCCAGAAGGCACACTTGACTTGTAGCAGGGCTGGAGAACTGAGCTCCCATGTCACAGAGGGAACAGTGCCACCTACTGAAGAGCTGATCGTGTTACCAGTCTCAGAAAAAAGAGAAAAGCTAATTCCTAACTGCTTTCATTTTTAATCTTAAACCTCTTTTAACTACAGCACACAGTTAGCTGCTTTACTGTCCTCTTGGCTTGAGGCTATACCAGTGAGTATGGGGAATTATAATATGCATGAGGATGAAAAAGGATTTTTAAGATCTATTTTTTTCTCCACAGAATTTTATGAACCCACTCAAGGATATGAACATGTAGTCTAATTTTGTGTTTTTAAAGCATGGTTAGTGATGTCTCCTCATTTCATGCCATCAAGATGCTGTCATGTGAAAGCAAATGTGGGAATAAGATTATTATTAGTTTGATTTTGAGTACTATCAATAATGAGTTCTGTTGACCTTGTAATCTTTACTAAGCTTCAGCGGAAAAAGTGAAAGATCATGGTAAGATATTTCAAAATGAATGACTCCTTGTGGTGGTTCAGACCCTGCCAGGACCCGAGACCACGCTGCCCCTCGCCCACCCTCGGACGGGGACAGGGAGTAAAATACAAACCCCAGGGTGGAGATAAGGAGGATTTAATACATCAGTGTAACAACAACAAACCAAACAACAGCAATAACAGTGATAACAACGTACAGAACAAGAGTGCAGTGGTAACAGCTATTGAAGACTTCCCGTTGCGTGTCATTGGGCTCTCGGTGGTTTGTGGCTTTCCTTCCAGCCCATTCCAGAGTGTCTAATGAGGTGTTCAAGGTACAAGATGTGAGTTATGAAAACATTGCTGCTCTGGTCTTAAAATTCCACTACTAAGCACATCTGAAATTGAATGTATTTTACTTAAAGAACAAAAGTGAGCAGATGACAGGTTTGTGGGGTTTCTTTGTGAATTTTAAAAACAGTTTGTCTTGATTATTCTTGGAACTTAAATGATGCTCTGTAAGGTCAGTTTGTATTGTATCTCCTACTGCATTGCCTCTGCTTTGGCATCATGTTCATTCAAGGAAGAAGCTTATCAGAACCAAGGGAAAGAAAGAAATTCAGAGGAAGAGCAGTGAGTACACAGAGCTATACTGTGCCTTTAAACAAGGACAGTTCTTATGAGTCAAAAGATTCGTTAGTGTCTTACTCATCAAACCTGTACGTCTGGCAGCAGGCTTTAAAACGAGCTGTTTTTATGAAATAGCATGTGTTCTCTTTCCCACACCCCACCCTGGGGCATCATTCTTGTGAAGTGAGACTTAAAGAAGCTTGGTCATACAGAAAAATGGGAGGTACAAAAGGGAGAGGCATGTTCTTTCACTTAACCATATAAAGAGAGTGTGAAAGCTGCTGGTTTCTTTCCTCTTGTCTGCTTTCACCTTGCATCCATTCCATCAGCTTCCTGTGCATCGCTGTGTAGAGCATCTTTTGCTTCTCCTTTATTGGCAGGAGGGGAGTTACTGGGATATGATACTGTGACCAGACTGCTGCAGAAGTGCTGGAATGCAGCCTTTCCCACTGCTCCCATGCCCATTTTCATATATGCCACGCTCGAGGAGAACAGGGCTGACTGGGCAGACAGTATTTTCACTTGAGGCTCCTCATTTCCATTTCAGCAGTGAAAGGAGCTGCAGTGGTGCGAGAGTAATTTAAGACATGGGTATGATTCCATACTCTGTTACAATTCATTCCTTAAAAATTATTCCAGAAAAGGCAGTCTTGCAGAGACAGCATCTTCACAATTCCTTTTGCTCCCTCCATACTAAAGGAAACTGCTACAATTTTGGTATCTGATTGAGGAGAACTCCAATTCTTTCTCAAGATGCTGGTGTAAGAATTCTGCCTGTTGTGGCTTTAGAAATGAAGAAGCAGACCGAGCTGTTAGAAATAAGAGTGGTGTTTAATAGCTAGTGGTTTCTGCTGGGTAAATAAAAGAATATCCATGAAGCATTTTGCAGAGTTCCTAAAGGCTTTTGAGATAAGGGCTCCATTGTGGTCGGCTTTTTGCAGATGCTCCTTAGGAAAGTGCTCTGCAATAATATGCCAGGGCTGTTGGTGTGTTTTGGTTTGGTTTTCCCTTATTTCATTTCCAGGTAAAATAGGCACACACCACATTTCACCTTTTAAAAACGCTGCACCTACTAACTACATTTAACTCTGCCATGGTATTTACGTTCACCTTCCACTGAATAATCACAGCACTGGGAAACAAAACAAGACGCCTTTGATGTCACACAGTAAATTGAAGGAGGAACAGATTCAAACTGGGATCTCATGGGACTTTGGCCCTGCCCTTCAGTAGCTCGGTGGGAAGCACAGTCTTGTCTTCAGAAGTCTTGTTCAATGTAGTAGGTGTGGCTTGTACTTCCCTGCTGCTAGCCTGGTTCTGGGAGATGCTCTCATCTGGAACAGAGGGTGTCCCAAGAGGAGATTTTTTTTCTGAGAATTGGGAGAACTTTTCCTGATCAATAAATCCGTTTTAGTCCAGCCCACTGATGTCAGTCTGAGAGATTTGTGACTTATTTTTGAGAGCAGATTGTTGTTTGGTGGTTTTGAAGGTGTACTGGAACATGACAGCCATCTTCTGTACCTTGAAGAACTATTAATACAGACAAAGGCAAATTGTGCTCATTGGTTCGTGTACATAACTCCTCTTCTTTAAAAGCTGCTTTTACCTCAAGTTGTGTCTGATGTGCCAGAGCTGTCTGCATCTCTGCTGTTGTGTCTCTCTGTTCTGTGTAACCGAAGCAATAAGCTTGACCTGTCTTGACATTCCTATCTGTTTCTGGACTGATGCCCTGCTTCTGTCTCTCATATATTTTTCCCTCTGTTGTGTTGTACCAGTTCCTTTCAGTGCTCTGTGATTATCTCGGAGGATAAGATGTTGGACTGATGCCTAGCTTGTGTCTCTTTGTATTTCTCTCCTTCTCTTTCTTCTGCCCTTTCCCCACCTTCCTTATGCAGGTCTTGTTCAGCGGTGTGTTGTTATCCAACGGGATGAAAACGGATTTGGGCTGACAGTCAGCGGAGACAATCCAGTCTTCGTGCAGTCCGTCAAAGAAGGTGAGCTAACTGTGCTAGCCAGAGAGCAGCCCAGAGGGTTTTCCTTCCTCACGGGTGGCATGGCTGTAGCTTCAGAATAGATGTGCAAGGACAAAGAGCAATGCACTGCTGGGATGCAGTGAATTGCCTCCTCAGTGCCTTATGTCATTGGGAACTGATCTCTTGCATCTGAGAGGGAGTAAATGGCTCCTGGAAACATGGTGGGATTGTGGCTTGATGTATCTTCTGCAAAATGAGAACTGCTCTAGTCTAGATACTTAAGAGATTTTAATCTGATAGAGTGCAGGAAGTAGCCTTGCATGAAGCTACGAAAGTGCTTAAACTATTTTTGCTCTGCATGGTTCTGTTGCCATTGGAATGAAATGTTTTCTTGCCTCTCTAGATGGAGCAGCCATGCGGGCCGGGGTGCAAACAGGTGATAGAATTATCAAGGTATGGACATTAAAATCATCAGAGAAATGGATCCTTTGTAGTAAATGAGCTCTTTCCCTGAAAGAATTTCATCGATGTGTGTGCTGTGATGTGTGTGTTTACCTGTGGGAGAGAGGAATGGTCAGAGTTTTTGTAACAGTAACCACTGAGAGCCTGGTGCTGCATCTGAGTTTTGTTGTGGAGATTACTCTCATTTCAGAACTTTATGGGCAAGTTCAGAATCCTATAAGATTCAAGTATCGTATGTACAATAAAAACAGAAGTGGCAGGGGAGAGAAGGAACAGAGAGTTATTAATAGTTACCTGTACCTAAACAGTCTTCTTGGATTCCTGTTTTTCCCCTAACTGTCCCCAGGTCTTTGTTCTCTTTTAGTCCCAAACAACTAAGAAATCAAGTCAGTAACTAAAAAGCCTATCTGAGCTATTGCTGCAAAATGATGGTTGTGCTACAGCAGCTACTGACTCAGATGGAATTGGCATTTAAATTAATGAATTTAACGAATTACCCTAATTGTTTTTCTGCCCAGTTGGAGGTGGATTCCTTTTTTTGTTTGTTTGGCTGCTTGTTTTGTGTGTGTGTCTATAGTTTTCTTTTTGCAGAACTCTGGTCACCAAGATGAACTGTTAGGAGGATAAATTGTTTATCTGTTGGTTTCTTGAAAGACATAGTAGTGGAGATGGGGGAGAAAGAAGACATTGTTTCTCATTCTGCTTGCTTACTGTGAAGTGTGTGGGTACTGTTGGTTGGAAATCAGTAACTAAACACTGTTAACTTTCTCTTCCTCCCTACCCCCAGGTGAATGGCACTCTTGTAACACACTCAAACCATTTGGAAGTGGTAAAGCTGATCAAGTGTAAGTACAGGCAGGTTACTGTTCTTGTCAGTGTGCTCCTTTAAAGCATTGAAAGGCATAATTTTAAAGGACTAATGACTGATTCAGCTATCCAGTGGCAAGGATGAGGTCCCACTATGCCCCATGGTGAGAGATAAAGGGTGTGTGTGAAACTGAAGTGAAATTGGGGTAAATTTGACGTCTCAGACTGCTTCTGCAGTTTCTCCTTAGCTTGTTGTTCAAAGTTACCATCCAATCTTGCCTACATGTCTTCCCATCTTTTGGTTCCACCTTAAATGCCACAGCTATTCAGGCACTCTTAATGTAGATTACTGTGTGATGCTTGCAAAGTACTGGCATTTCTAAAGGAACTGTGTTCTTGGTTGATTTTCTTGTACAAGGAAGAAGGTGGTAGTGGTTCCTTCCACCCTAGCACAGTTTATTTTCTGGCATGAGCATATATATACTCTAAATGCAACCTGATAGACAAGAATTTGGATTGTGTGCTTTTATTAAGGATGATTACCATGAAAGTTTTTGGACTACCTGAAATCTAAAGAGAGATCTCTAAACCAGAGCTGCCAGTGCTCTCAGGTTAGCTGGTTTGAAGAACAAATGGGTGAAGAATGGTCTGAGTTCTGGCTCTAGGGTGAAACAACCACCAGAGAAATGGCAACCACAGAACCAGCAACCATTGAAACCTGTAAGTGTGTCTGAAATGTGAATTCTTCTTGTTTTCCCTGCAGCGGGTTCCTATGTAGCTCTCACTGTTCAGGGGCGCCCACCGGGGTCGCCCCAGATTCCATTAGCTGATTCTGAAGTGGATCTGGCAGCGTTTGGGCATATGTCTCCCATCATGACATCTCCCCATTCACCTGGCACATCGGGAAATGCAGAAAGGATTACTAGCCCTGTGCTTGTGGGGGTAAGATTTCAAGTCTCTTTCCAAAGAACCAGCGGAGTTGTAGTAATGTAGTAATGTGTTTTTTTTCTTTCTGAAATTGTTTTGTGCTTCTTCCACACACCACAAATTGGAATATTTATCCTGCCACCCAGTGGGCATTTAATCACATGTGGAAAAACATTTTGCAAGTATGAATATCCAGTCTCATCTGTGATAATACAAGTACAGTTGAGGGCTGATTCCCAGGTTTCCTTTGTTATACACTGCAGTTCACATGATGTGAGTTTATAACTTGTCTGGTTCAAGCCAGTCATGCTGCAACTTCTGTTAAAAAGTGTATTGTAAGGTGAGCAGACGTGGCAAAGAAGAGTAGGGAAAGTCAATAAGCAAACACCTCTGGTTTGTCTATTTTTTTTCTTCTTTAATGTTGATAGCTACGTTCCAAAGTAGGAAAGAATGCATAGGATAGCATTTAGAAACTTGAATTGCTTCCATTGCTTTTTGGAGCCCATGTTTAGGAAGTAGATGAAGAGTGGGCATACTTATTTTCTTTATCTTTTTTTTTCCCAGCTCCACCAAAAAACCCAACCCTTAATCTCTCTGTATTTTTCAGGAGGAGAATAATATTGTCCACAACCAGAAGGTGGAGATTCTGAGAAAGATGCTACAGAAAGAGCAGGAGCGGCTGCAGGTACTGGAACTGCATGAGTTTGAGAGGGGTGGAGGAAAGTGTGTAAATACAAAGCTGAATCACTGCTTAGTAGCATCTTCAACATTCCCTTGCATAGCTTGTGCTTCAGCTTAGTTATTCTGTATACTGGCCTAACACCAGAGATCTAGTCACTCTTACTGGTCAGCTCTTGAGTTTTTAATCCTTGACAGAGTAAGAAAAAAATTGTGGGAGCTTTAAGTGGAAATGTACATACCCATCAATCTGATCTAATCATAGGGCAAGTAAGCACCTTTGACTCTCACTGAGAGATTTCAGTAAATCTCTAGGATGTGGTTATTTTCATATGGCATAGGAGAGGGAGGAGAGCTATATAAGATGGACATTCTGTAGCATCTACTTGGTAGGTGTGCAGATGTGGTGTTTATCATTTAAAATGCATACATGGAATGAAGATGAATAGTGGGTTGTAGTTCTAAGCTTTGATATCGAGGAGATACTGAGTGAAAGCTCATTAAATTGTTTTTCAGTCTCTGCAAGAGGAGTATGGCCGATCGCCCACCCCACGAGTGCTCAAAGAGATACAGGAAACGAAGAAGCACATTCCTCAGCTGCAAGAGCAGTTGTCCAAAGCCACAGGCTGTACTCAGGTAACAGAATGTGTCAGGCTTCTCTGTGGTATGTTCTGCGTGAAAATTCCTGGGGGATGATGGTGTTCTGGGCAAGCAGGAGTTCCCTGCCACGCTTTTCTGTGCTTGAACGGGGGAATTGCACCCTCTAGAGTCCAGACTTGTAATTAGGCTTGCAGAGACTGTCAAGCAATACAGTGCAATGTCAATATATGAAGCAGACTTTAAAATGGATTTTCAAATCATCCGTGAAAAACTGCTTTTCAGACGGTAAGTGCACACTGGGATGCGTTCATCTGTCAGTACAACTTCAAAGAAACCTGTGAAGTCATTCTTACAGTGGGGAATGAATAACTGGAAGCTTAAACCAGCTTTGCTTTTAGAAAAATAAAGAGATGTTATTATTTTCCCCCTTTTCCCTCTGCCTGTGATGTTACATCCTGAAAACTTGGTGTGATTTTTCTATTGTCTTCTCTTAGAAAACCATTGCAGCCTTTTCTAGGCACATGGAGAAAGGTTTTATAAGATAGTGTGAACTAACCAGGTTTTGAAACAGTTCATATCTAAAAATCGTCTCTTGAAATACTCTGCGTGCTCTGTGCTGTCTCTCAACTCACTTTGTCTTTTTAGGATGGAGTCTTGTCCTCCAGGTCTGTGACAGAATCACTGCAGATCAGTGAGGTGGAGGCAGAGAGCGGGGACTGTGTGAGCAAACTCGATTACAGTGGTGACAGCCCCTCCCGACCAAACAGTGACATTGCTGATGTGAGTCTTGGACAGCTCCATGACTTTGCTTCTGTACCTTTTGGATATGGTTTGCTCGTGGAGATTCTTTATGCTTCTTTTGTCCTGTGTAACATACATAAGTGCTCTGTCTCAGGAATGCTGTATATTACTGAATAGGCTTCTCAGTACACACCAAAAATACTTCCCAGAGGAAGCATACTATATTGGACTTCCATTAGGGACTGGGAAAGAAAAAGTATGGGGTTTTTATCCAGGATTAGATTTTCCTGGCACAATCCCTGTAACCAGACAAAGAAAGATGGATGCCAGCATCTTTCTCAGAACTCAGAGATGCCAATTAGAGCATCTTTGAAGAGTATGGTAATGTTCCAATTGTGGTAGCTGTGACTCAGATCCAGTCAGTGGGCAGGTTGCCATGAAAGCAGGGAAGAGCCTTCCTTCTTCCAAATAAGCTTCAATTATTGCCAGCAGTAAAGGCTCGTAGTCTGTTCACTCGTTAGTTATCAGTCTGTGTGCTCGTATGTTCTCCCTCTTGGAGTGTCTTAGCTCCTAATCCTTAATTAAATCACTATCTGATTAGTGCAGAGGAAATGAGGCTCTGTGCTTGGGTTTTGGCCTAAGTGTGGTGTTTAACTGAAGGATGTGGGAGCTAAATTTGTACTAACAGTTGGAAGTGAAAGGGAGATGGGTCAGATATACCTCCAGAATGTGAACATACACGACTCTAGTGGCTGAAAAACTTACTGTGCAGTTCTCATTTTCCTGGATCTGCTGATACTCACCAGAACTGAACTTCCTTCTTTCCCAGAGTCCTCGCAGTGGCTTGAAGGAGCAGATTTATCCAGATGAGAGCCCAGAAAAGACTGAGGTTCAAGATACTGTGAGTACAAAACATAAAGTGTCACACCAGCATCTCCTATAATGGGCCCATTAAAACCTTGCTGGTTTCCCCTCACTTTCTAGATGGAGCATGCATAAACTTTGCTCTAGAAAATAAAATGCAATTAAAATTGTGCAGGGAAAGTTAATTAGCTGAGTAAATGTTTATGGAGCTTAAGAGCAGACTCATTTAGAGGTGAGAAATAGATACTCAGCAGTAAAACAGCTGGACTTTAAATAAGTAGAGCAGTTGTATATATTTTATTCCTTGAGTCCCGCAGTAAATGAGTCTTTGCTTCAGGTTATTTAGTCATGACAAGGCTGGCATTATCAGAGATGGCCTCAAGAGCAGCTAAAAGTGGAAGGCAGCAGAAAGTGCAGACCTGTCTGAACGTATTATATTCCTTAGGATGACTTCTGAAGCACTTTCCCCCTCATGTGCTTGACTTCCCAAAGTCATATTTCTCCATTTGCACCAAGGTGGCATTGGTCGTATGCCCTGTGCTTAGTGTGCTCGTGTCTGAAGATGATGCAGTTGGTTTTGAATCATCTGATGTAATGTTTCTGAATCCTTGCAACTTGGGAGGACCATTCCTAAGGGAATCTCTCAACTGCAAACTTAGGCAAGGTTGAGGAAAACACATGGGTTTCCAGTGAGTCTTGAGAAGGAGAATGGAGATGAGAGTAACATCTCTAACTTGGTCAAAAGGTAATAGCACTGTACATTTCTTCCTTCCTTTCCTTCCCCTTCTCTTCCCTCACTCCTGACCCACCACAGGATTCCCAATCCAGTGTTGGAAGTCCTTTATCCAGAGTGGGGCCTCAGATCATTGGAGCAGAGGATGACGACTTTGACACGGAACAGGAGCAGGTGGGAGTGACTTTTAGCCTCAGCCACCCCTTTTCCCCCTCGACCAAAACTCTCTTCCTCCATGCCTAAACTACAAGTGCTCCATGACTTGTTGCTGTTGAGCAGTTCCTGTGTGGTGAATTAAAAATTAGGGAATGTGGTTCCTGTTATGACTGATCTTGCCAAATAAAACCATTTGGGCAGTTTATGGCAGTACTCCATCTTTGATTCTGGTACTCTTTCTTTCTTCTCATAACTTCCAAGCTTTCTAGAAATTCATTTGCCTTATTTAATTTTCTTTTGCTTGTTTGGTTTCTATTAAGTTCTGCATTATTGTCACAGCAATAGAGCTGCTGTGCTTTTTGATATAATTATTCCAAGTTATTTTAGCTGTCCTTTGCTCTGAATTAAATTTCATTCTATTGTACACAGTGTTCAGGTTTGTATTTTAAAAAGTGTTCCTATTGCAAGCTCTTCCTCAGATCTTAGAATGGCATTTCAAAGGCTCTGGAATTGATCAGGTTTTAGTTTAATTAAACAAACGAGGAGCTAAGCTGTTGGAACAAAGCTTCTCGGTGTTTCTTATAGTGGCTTTCTTGAATAATTCAAACAGTTTCCGTGTATCTCTACAGATTAATGGACAATGCAGCTGTTTCCAAAACATTGAGCTCCTGAAATCTCGCCCAGCTCACCTGGCTGTTCTTCTGCATCATGTGGTGTCCCAGTTTGACCCTGCAGCATTAGTAAGATGTTCTGAAATTGTTTTCCTGGCCAAATTGATAGTCTTAACCAGAATGTATCAGGATCTACTTGGTCTTGTGGTGATCTCCCTCCATTACATTTAGCTGAAGGTAGCTAGGAAGAGTTTCAGTACAGCAATGCTCAATTTCTCCAAATATCTGAAAGCAAACTTGGAGTTAGGGGTGTTAGAAGAGTTCTCCTGGTATTGCTTCATTTCTTGCCCTTCTGTTTTCCCCCAGCTGTGCTACCTTTACACAGACTTGTACAAGCAGACTAACTCCAAAGAGACTCGACGTGTCTTCCTTGAGTTTTACCAGTTCTTCTTGGACCGAGCTGCAGTAAGTTCCAGTCATTTCATTTTCAGGCATATCTAGCAAGTTGACTTTTACCTTTCTTCTCTCTTCTGAATTGGAAAATACTAAGGAGTTAAGTCCTCCAAAATAAAAGTTTTTTTTGTTTAAATGTTACCAGTGAATACAGCAAAATAAATGGTGTATAGCCTGAGGTGCCTGGTAAAATAAAACTCCCCATAAATCATGGGGAATGCATTGTCTGATAGGAGAAATAATTTTGTGACATGTAAACAACCTCTAGCTGTTACACATTGCCTTTTAGTTATTAATTGCTGCATATATTGATGTGGCTATTGCAAGGGTTGGGACATTTTCTGTGTCTGTTGGAAAGCCTGAGAAACTTCTTTATTGTCGTGAACTGGGCTTCCAGATAGTGTAGGAGAGGCTAGAACCACATGTTAGATGAAATAATCCCTGTGTAATATGACAGATATTCAGAATGTGAGTTTCCCCTTAATACCATCAGGTGTTCAGGTTGTGTGATCTCAGCTTTGGAGGTCATTTTGCCTGTATGTTTTGTACTGTGTGTTTTGTTGGGGTAGGGTTTGTTGTGTATGTTCTCCCGACCTTTCTTTTCTTTTGCAGAATCTAAAAGTTCCAGTTCCAGATGAAATCTCCTTAGAATTAGGTAGGATCCTCTTGCCTCGGGTATCTTACTTCTGCAGTTTCTACTCACTGTTTGTTACGGTTTCTTACATTTTGTGTGTGTTCTGCTACGTGGGGAAGTGGTGGGAAGCATTGGCATGGACATTTTTTAGTATGACAGTGGATTTGACCAAAGCTGCTTACCCTTAATGCACTTAAGTTCATGTTATCAGCAAGTGAAAGGAGAAAGGATACTCTTGGGTGAATTAAAGTATACGTGTGAGTGACTTTATTCTTAGGTGGAGAGGATTGTTCTCCAAAGAATAATCAATTAACTTTCCTGATTTACAGACAGAAGGCGGCCAGAACTCCTTCCTGAAGAGCTTCATCGCCAGTTTATACAAACCATGCAGGATAAAGTCTGCCCAGAAGTTCAAAGGAACCTGGAAGATTTCAGGTAATGACAGTTGTCTGCGTAATTTTTGTTTAATTCATACCTGCACTCAGTCAACATATCCAAAGCAGGGGAAGTCCAGACTCGAGGAACACAGTGATTCATATTGGGCTGAATAGGAAGGCACCACTGGAGAGTGCCTCCTGTGACCAATCCTTGAATGTTTTTTGACACTGTTGCAAGTGATCAATTGCAGGATCAATTTTAGAGCTTGGATTCTTCATTCCTTGAAGCTATTTGAGGCAGTTTCAGAATATTGTTACTTAGGGTGATGTTATATAAATCCTTCTTACTAATTGTGTTTATAATCAGCTTATTTTTTCTTTTTTCCTCCTTTTTTTTCCCCCTTCCCTCTCCCCTGTGGGCATGGAATAATCCACTTTAGAAAGCTGTCATGGGCATATAATAGAATTTGATAATTAATATGCCCTTTCATATGGAGCCACAAGAGCTCTGTGCCAACATGAGACATTATACCAAGACAAGTGTTCAATAATGGACTTTTTCATACATAAAAGTGTCCCAATTCAAGTATATGCTTCAAACACACAGCCTGGGATGCTGTAAAAAAGAGTTAACTACTTTTCTTGACCCTTGCAATGGCTACTTGTCTTGATTAATATACAAATTTATCCCTCTGAAGGCTGTTTTAGTTATGTTTTACAGTGACTGCAAAGTTTCACCCTGAAACCAATAACAAAACCCGTATTGACATTCTGAGTGTCAAGAGGTTGCTTTTCCTTGCTACAGGTCAGTTTTCAATTTCAAGTGATGTTTCCCTCTCCCTGTTTTTCAGGCAGAAACGTAGCATGGGATTAACCCTGGCAGAAGGAGAGCTAACCAAGCTGGATGCAGAAAGAGTTCGTGACCGGAACGCGGTGGAGAAGGAAAGAGCATGTGCAGAACAGATCATTGCTAAAATTGAGGAAGTCTTGTAAGTAACAACAATTGTAGGGGTAAAAAAGGTTCTACCTTGAACCTGACAACAGCAGAGCAAGGAATTAGGAACTAGAAGCAATTTGATACCACTGGGTTTACATTGCTTCCCCTGTTTGCTATCAATATATGTTTAATTAATGATAGCCAAAAGTAAGCTAATAGTTACGTAAAGTTCATATATCTTTTCAAGGAGGCTGCTGTTCAAACAGCAGAGGTAATGCTTCCATTGTCAGCTTGAGCATTATTAGATGGGAGTTCTGGTTTTGGGTTCTAAAAATCTGTAGCTTCAGAACTCATTTTTTCTTTCAGTGTGAGTTGAATGCAATTTTCCCAGATGAACTTTCATTTTTGTTTACTTCCCCCCCCACCCTGGGACTTTCTAACTTTCTAAATGACACTTAGAACACAACTGCTGATGCTATGGGTGGATGTGACTGGGTGTTACTTGGTTTCTGAGTTTCGTTTTGAAATTCTTTCTTGTTTTTAGGATGACATCTCAGCCTTTGGAAGAAGACAAGAGGTAATGGCCGTTGTGTGGGCTTAGTCTGTGAAGTAAGAACCCTGCTGCTGGCTCTGTTCTGCTGAGCAGAACAAGACAGCCCTCTGCTGGATGTAGTCACAAACTCTCATTTTCTAAATCCATTGGCATAATTAATTTGAATTCAGAGGGGGGAAAAAAAAAGCCAAGTGTTTTTTTTTTAATCTAAAAATGGTTAATTTCTCAATGGAAACTTTTCGTTTTCTTGGCAAAATATATTTTCACCAATACATTTCTGCTTATCCTCCCATCTTTTTTTTCTTTTCTTATTTATATATATACTTCCAGTTCCACAATGCAGTATGTGATTCTTACTTACATGAAACACCTGGGAGTCAAAGTTAAAGAACCCCGGAACCTGGAGCAGAAGCGTGGCCGAATTGGTTTCTTGCCAAAGATCAAGGTAGTAGTGTTGTAGCCAGAGGGCATTTGTTTCAATCTGCCCAGCCTGGGTGCTTTGTTAGAATTCAAAATCCACATTAGACGTTGTACAGCCTTCATTGCTGCATCAGGAGGATCTGATGTTACTGAGGTGCCTAGAAAACCTACCAGTTGAAATTGGGTTCTATGTATGTTTTCAGGCACATGAATTAGCAATGAGTTGCCTTTTTTTCTTCCTTTATCTGTATGCCTGAATTTCTAGCTGCTTGTTTTTCACAGTTCTAGCCTTGTTAAAACTTTAGGTGAAAAATATTTCATATAATACAACCTTGAATCACCTGAAGATCTCACTAAGGCTAACCAGGCTGTTGACCTGTACATTTTAGATTGCTTCTTGAGACACTTGCCCGAAAACTCATGCTTCATGATGCCCACAAGCTGCTCTTCCTGCCACCCACTCTTTCCCAGTTATATAATGAATTTTTCCACCAAAACTCCATCTCTGTGGGTGTGTTCAATCATCTCCCACAGTAAGGGGGTGTATCTGGTCACAGTAGCTACTCACTTTCATCAGTGTTCCAGCTTCCTTTGAAGTGTTAAGACTGTTACCAGCAGTTCTGCACTGGCAGCACAAAAAGGTTAGATCAAGCCTTTGCAACCTTTCTGAAGTGGTAAGAGAAATTGTATTTCTCTCACCCAGATTAGAGTCTGTATGCTTGTGGAGGTTTGGAGTCACAGATGCTGTGCCTTAGAGAAACAAGGTGCTACTCTTCTCTTACCCTGGGGAGGAGAGTGGTTTCTAGCTCCTGCTAAGTTAAAAAGAGGGTGTGTGGTTTATTGTTTATAACAGATGTGTCTCTTCAGATGCTGTGGCTTCCTGCTGCTAACACTGTTACACACCACTCATAGTCTGTCCGTAGGCTGTCTCTGTCTCTGGTGCTGCAGGATGTTAGAAATAAAATCTTGTACCCAACTCCTGCAGTTTTAAAGAATTATTCAGTATCTCAGCAAATAACTGAATTTGGAGGAATGAGTGATCTGTTTGTTTTCCTTTGTTGTATGTTCACTGCAGCAAAGTATCAAGAAAGAGAAAGAAGGAGAGGAAAAAGGAAAGAGAAGAGGTTTTCCTAATATTCTGGGCCCACCAAGGAGACCGAGTCGACATGATAGCAGTGCAAGTATGTCAGACAAGGAAATAGATGTTCCCTATTAGTCTAAAAGCCAGATAAAGTTTCTGCTGTCTTTTAAAAATCCATGCTAAGAAGACTCAGTAAACTTCTTTGGTTTTAAAACTTGTTTTTGAAGACACACAAACCTCATTTTGTCCCGAAATACTTCCTCTCTTCGCCACTGAAAAAAGGTAAAAGCTCTTTCAGCAATAAAGTCTCTGTGTTTGTTCAGTTGGCAGAGCCATGGATATGCAGAAGCCTCGCCAATCAAAGCACTTACCTACAGCATCTTCTGCCAGCCCAGAGCCACCTGATTCCAGCAAGATGCGCCAGAGTGGGTCCTCCAGTGATGGAACAGAGGCACCATACCTGCCTGCCAACCCCATGTCTCCTTTGGCAGTGGGTCCCTTTTCCTCTCCAGAGGGAAGCAAGGACAGTGAAACAGGTAGGATGATGCTAGCAGAGGGGAATGATTAAAGATTGTGTGGTGAATGGGAAATGCAAAGCACAGTTCTGATGCAACAAACTTGATAAATTAGGAAATGGTTTTATGTCATTGGGATGTGATCTTCCTGGGTGCTTAGTCATCTTTTCTGACTTAGTTGCTGGTTCAAATTAGGAAATCTTATCATGGCCAGATGTTGTTGTTAGGTGGGTTCTATCACTGTGGCATTGGATGATCTAAGAGGAAAAACCCCATCTCAAGTGCCTGCTGTTGTAAGCACAAGTCAGTGTCATCTGGAAACGTTTGTCACTGGGATTTTTCTTACCAACCTAGGAACTCAGTCCCTCCAGCTCTAAGCTGAAATGAGGCTGTGCATCAAGGGGCTACGAAGAGGCTGTGAAGTTCTCTAATGTACCCTTAATTTGGTATGGCTTTTGACATTTTGTACTCATTCTCTGTTTAGGTTTGAAGCAGCCTGGAGAAGCTCCACCTGCTAATGACTGTATGGATGGTACACCCCGCACACCGAACAATACCTTTGAATTCCCATCTCCTTTGGAAAACTTGCAGGAGGAGGAGGGAGAATCAGAAAGGTAACTGTGGTGCTCTGGCTGCTTGAGCCTTGATGTGACAATGGCTGCTGAAGCTGAGTCCATGAAACTATTAGTGACATCATTTGTATTGACCATTGTTGGGAGAAGTAGGAAATGCTGGTCTGTGTTGGGTACTATGGTAGTGCTAGAAACCTCTCTATATATCACTAGGGTGAGGCTGACAGAGGGACAACATGTTCCAGTTAGGAGGTTGCTCCTTCACTCTGAAGTTATGCTGCGTGTCTGAGTGAGGTGAAATTCCTGCGTAAGATGCCTTAATGATTCCTTTGGTTCTTTGCAGAGTGGTTGACATGGGAACACCAAAGCCTTTTCGCAAGTGAGTACGCTTCTAGATGTTTGAACTTCACTGAATTGTTTGAGATCTTAATAGGTTATAAAGCAGAATGCAGGAGTGCTCATTGTTCTGAGCCAGTACAATTGTCTGCATGCTATTTCCTTTTGTTAATAACGCATATATGAAGTGAGACACTGGCATCCATATATAGGACAGGTGGAGTGAATCATATGCAGATAAGCCTTTTGATCTACGAGTGAAGTGTGGTGATGGTTGTATCTCCTGATTTGAATTGATTGGTTAGGGAGTTGAGATTTCCACGTGTTCTTTTTCAATCTGTGGATTGCTGTTAGCTCTGCATCTGCAGGTAAATGGGGGAAGAAACTGTAACCTGCTCTTTCACTGACTTGATATTTGACTTCAAGCAGATGATTTTATCTGTATCATTAAAAGGAGAGTTATGGAAATACTGTAAGAACAGATATTCACTCTTAGTTGTTCTGTAAAGGGCAAAATTAGAAAATATGCTTATAGGTTCAGACATCTAGCAGCCTCCAGCTGTTAATGGAGAGCATGTGATGCTTTACAGCTGATATATATACTTCACATTTTCTCTTCTTTCTTCCTTACATCCGTGCCTAAAATGGCAAGTACCTGACAGCTATTTTTTCATGTTAGGATGGACAGTGTTGGTTTCACAGATGTACAAAGCGAAGATGAGCTGTATGATTTTGACATGGACATGGACCCTCCCAACTGGCAGCAGCTTGTGAGCCGAGAAGTGTTGATGGGGCTGAAGCCCTATGAAATCAAGCGCCAAGAAGTGATTAATGGTGAGATGGAGATTTTTTCCTAGCTCACCTAGCACAACCTGTCTGGTTTTGATACCTGGAGCTCTGAGCTTCTTAAAAGCAGTCCTGCAGAACACTCTTGTCTGGCTATATGAGCTGCTAAGAGCTCAGTGGTTTTTTGGCTTAAATTGTGAGTCATGGATCAATTGGCTTCTCTGTTCTTTGAACCATGGAAGTGTAGCAGAGCATGGCTTCATTCTGGAGCAAGCTGGACTGTGGGCCAGCAGGGGAAGTGTCGGTGAGGGAGACTTCTCTAAGTTCATACTTCTGACTTCTGTTTGCTTCACGTTTGGATCCACACTGCCACACCTCTTGAAGTAGGTAGTGACAATCCTGCTTTCCCCTCTCTCTTCAGAGTTGTTTTACACCGAGAGAGCTCACGTCCGCACGCTGAAGGTTCTGCATAATGTCTTCTACCAGCGTGTCACCCGGGAAGGGATCCTCAACTCCAGCGACAAACGGAAAATCTTCTCAAATCTGGAGGATATCCTTGGCCTCCACGGTAAGAGCAGCTGAGGGGCCTTGCAGCTTTGTGGTCTCAACTGGAACACTGGATACAGGCATCTGAAAAATTTAAGCAAGTGACCCTGAAACAAGAGGCAGCCTCGTGCAACACTTCAGATGAAAAAAGAACACTACAGCTGTTCTTCCTTTGGCACACGGGTTTTCCATTTCTGATTTACAAAGATATTTTGATAAGGAATGCATGTGTCCAGTGTTTCAGATAACTTGCTTTTTTCTTATCTATGTACACTGACTGTGTTCATGCTTTGATAAAAGGAGCAGTGCTTTGATGAATGGCCTTTATGGGTCACTGCTCAAAATGTTAAAACCGTTGTTGAAGGGAATATGAAAACAAATCTAAGAAGATTGATGTCTTGCAGGTGGTTTTGAAGGGCAGCCTTTGCTAATTGTTGAGAGAAAGGACTGTTGAGAACCAGGATTTCAGCTCTGCCACTGCATAATCAGTTGTATGATTTTTATGCAGGTGGCTTTAAGTGTGTTCTGCATTATTCCTGTGTTTTTAAAAGGGCAGTGATATTGAGCCTCAGAAAAGAGTGGAAAAGTTCTTGGGGGTCATTTGAAGACAGGTGAGAGAAGTGCAAAGGAGTTAGAAAACATTTTTAAAGATAGTCTGCTAAGATTATTATGTTGCAGGACACTGATTGGGAATCTAGTTTTTTCCTAGAATAGCTTTTATTTTAAAATGCTGAAAATGAGGCAAACAATTTGAGCATCATTAATAAAATGTCCTTTATTTTATTTTTAAGTTGCATTGAATGATCTGATGAAAGCTGTCCGGAAAAGGAACGAGACTTCTGTCATTGGCCAAATTGGGGAAGACTTGCTTTCCTGGGTAAAATCCTTTTTTTGCTTTCTTGTACTTGAAAATAATGTTTCATAGAATGACAAACACACCCAGAGGTTAGTGAAGGTAATTCCCAGCTAATAGGAACTGAGGGCATTAGAGTTGTCATTTCTATGGAGCCAACATAAAGCTAGAGGACGAGGGTTGAAGGAAAGCAGGAAGAACTCACAGGATTTTCATTTGGCTAGAGATAAGAGTAATCTAAGGAAGAAAAAATAATTTCCTTATGATGTGTGGGTAGAGTAGAAAGGGTAGTTTTGGAGACATAAAGATGAGAGTAGGATTTTGAAAAATGTAATAGCACAGTTTATTTCAGGCACGCTGAAATACAAGTCTTGTGTTGCCTGTGGTGCAGTTTAAAGACAGTTAAAAATACTGATTTCCAATCCTAGAATTTACATAGCTGAACCTTCTCAAATTTATAGCACTGTTGCAAGCTTCCTTTCCCAGATCCAAATGCCAGGAAGCTGGAATGATGTAGATTCTTTAAAAAGAAAAAAAATAAATTCTCTCTTGGGAATCTCCTGTTTTGTTATTTGTTTTCAAGCCTACTTAATTTAGGATTCAGGATTGATCTGCTTATTCTTGTCAGCTCTACATGGAAAAAGTCTCTTGTGGTGGTGTGGTTTTTTGTTGGTTTATATCCCACTGTTTTTCTAGTATTCCAGAAAAAAAGGAAGAAAATGATAATCAGATGTGGCTGGTAAAGAAACACTTCCAAGCCTTTCAGTTCTCCTGTGTATTATGAAAAAGCAAGAAAATACTTGCTAGACCAAGCTATACTTTAAGCTAATAGTTACATGCACTTGCATAGTGTTCTAGCTAAGTGGCTCAACCAAAAACCCATAGGATCTCATTCTCCAGGGTGAGTGTTTTCAGGAGTTAATACACAGCATCACAGAGTGGGTCGCAGGAATGGGAAGAGTTACAGGAACAGATTAACCATCTGTCATCTGCAGCACACTTCTCAGCCCTGCTCATGGCTGTCATTTCCCCTAGCCATGCTTTTGTAGTGCTTTTGTTTAGGAAATAAGATGTTATGTTACATTCTGGTGGTTAAGTCCTGAGAAACAAGATGACCTTTGGTCTTGGCTTTGCAGACCAACAATCTGGTAAATAATCCCTTGTCATTCGTGTGAGTGCAGCTTTTTCTGCTCTCCTTCTGGCTGGCAGTGAGGACGTGGCACTGTATTCTCCCTCTGAATCAGCAGTGCATTTATGGAAAGGACTGGGTGTGCTGGGGCTGGAGACAGGAGAACTGTAGAGTTTGAGATGTAAAGGGGTTCCTCAGCAGACTGGGAAGACAAGGCCTTAGAAACAGGGTGGAAATTACTTCTCATATTTTGCCAGTAATTCCTTTCTTACCTGGCGAGACCCGTTCTGCTACGTGGCTGTGTCTGCTGAAAGGGGCACACACTGGACTTGACTGTATCTAAATTTGGCTTTCTTGGCTTTCTGGCACAGTTTAGTGGACCAGCAGAAGAGAAGCTGAAACATGCAACTGCCACTTTCTGCAGTAACCAGCCCTTTGCTCTAGAGGTCATCAAGTCACGCCAGAAGAAGGACTCTCGCTTCCAGACTTTTGTGCAGGTGAATTTTATGCAAGGGTTTGAGCTGCCTGAGGAAGTGGCTGGTGGCCAGCAGAGCTTAATGAGTGGTTGTAGATAAAGTTGTTATAATTACTGACATCGCGTCTAACATTGTCTTCAGATTGGGATCATTTCCAATACTGTATTTATCACTGCTAATCGTTTCTGGAGGGAGGAGCCTTTAATTCTGGGGAACACAGAATGTCCTGATGGAATGCAGGAAAGCACATGCTGTCCCAGGCAGGAGATGGCATCTCATTTGAGGTGGCTGTTTCCCAAGGATGAGTAGTACTTCTGTTGGGAAAACTGCTTATAGTAGTGTAATTTCGATGCATGCCACGGGCAAAAGACAGATGATATATGCCTATTGTGCCTGCCAGTTAAAGGGCTTGAATCCATGTGGCATTTGGAGGAGAGAACATTCTCTTCATTACCACAAGCTGGGAAGAATTCTGGTGATACAAGGGTTGAGGTTACATTGAAAAATGTACTGTAGTTTTCTAATGTGAGAGCCTAAACTGATGTCTTCCCTGTATAAGGGTGACTGAGCTGGATTGGAGATGGTACCAGGCCTCTGTGAAGTGATGAGGGAAAGAAGCTGCTGCTTTTGCAATGAGCCTTTCCTATATGTACTTTGAAATGGAGAGGGGATGTGTTGCCTCAATGGTAGATCTTGGCATTTCTTGTCTTGTATTTAATTACTGGCAAGTGAAGTAATAGATGTTTATGTGATGAATAGATGTTACATGTTCAGGTAATTACAGTCTTAATAAAAATGACAAACGTAGTTATTGTGCTGTTTAATTGTAGGATGCTGAGAGTAATCCACTGTGTCGCCGGTTGCAGCTGAAGGATATCATTCCCAAAGAGATGCAGAGGTTGACTAAGTACCCCCTTCTGCTGGATAACATTGCTAAGTACACAGGTAAAGCCTTTCCACTAGGGTTTGTGCATGCATCTCAGCAGGTGTGCTAGGCAAATGGGATTTCAAAGTGTGTGTTGAAGAACAGTTTGGTTTTATAGGTCACCATCCCTTTTCAGTGTGACCCCACTGCTGCCTTGCACACAGGAGAGCAGGTGAAAAAGAAAATAAAAGGAAAAAAGGAAATTTGATGTGAAATAAGTGAGTGACAGTCTGTGTAGTGTACCTAGAGTGCTATGTAATTCTTTAAATGTAGTTTAAAAAAGTTAAGGGAGCGCTAAAGTTCTGAGGATAAATCAAACCACTCTGCTTATGAAAGTTAGTGGCAGAACAACTTGATTTGCTATTCCTTTTTGAAGAAGGAAACCAGGAGTTCCTGTCTTCCTCTCCACTCTCCAGTTCCCAGCCTGTTTCTTAGTTATACACTATTACTGTTACTGATGATTTTTCATGACCAGTATTTTCTCTGCACCCTTACGTTTCCGATTCCACGAGACTATGTGATAATGTCAATAGCTGGAATTACATTCAGAAGAAAAAGAAACAGAGAAAAAAGAGCTGGTATTGTGTAACTTCATTGTTACATGCTCTTAGCAACCAAATCTTTAGGAACTTACTGAGAGGCAAGTTGCATTTGTGCTATTGTTTTGAGTAGTCATTATCATGCCTGTTCCTTCTGTAATTTTCTAGATATATTTAACTCCTTTCTACAATCTTGGAAGAAGGAAATAACTAGAAAGAATTCAGTCACTAAAGATGATGCTCTATTTGTTTCAATAAATTAGTTTTCAGTAATAAATATGTTCTGATAAACATATTCTTTTTCTTGAGTTCAGGACATTAAGACAGCTAAATCAAACTATTAAGAGAAAACACATTTAAGTGAATTCCAATTTCCATGTAGATGCATTTGAGAGAGAAAAGGAATAAGATCTTCAATAACAGAAATCCCTAGTCATCCATTACTAACTAAAAAATGTGAAGAATGAAGAATCTAATAAAAACCTATCAAGTTATGCCATTGCTTAAACAAGCTTGGATAAACATACAGCATATTTCTGAGCAAGGCTGAAAAAAGGAAAGTATTAGAGAATCTAAGCAAAAGTCACGTAGTCTTAAGGCTTATGGCAAATCAGCACGTTTCTTGAAGAGAACAAAAAGCAGGTAATACAGAACAAATTGATTTTTATTTTTTTTTTAAGGTCAAGATCTTCTTGTTATCGACCAGGGCTGTGTGGTGTTGTTTTTAATCAGTCCTCTGGACTATTTGTTCAAAATTCCCAATATCTGGGAAAAACGTGTGCTCTCAGACCTACACCCCTAAAGTCTAATAGAAAAAAGCTTCATATAAAAATCTTGGGTGTTATCAATATAATATCAGTTAAGAATTTGAAGGAGATTGAATCTGGAAATAAATATTTTCCCACACAATAGGCACCAACAGAATCTTGATCCTTCCTCATCTGGTGAATCTCTAAGGCACTACAGAACGTTTTGATGCTCTTGCAGAGGGTGGAGTTTAGCTTGGATGTGTTACACTGAAAGATATTTCGAGCATAACAGATGAAAATAGGATTAATAACACCACAAACTGCCTTTTCAGGTTTACCAGCAGATACCTGCTGCAGTGTAATTTCATTGCTCATAAAAAATGTACTGCATTTACAAGTTCACTTTAATCATAATTAGGAGAGCATGTGATACTCCATTATCTTTGATGTACTTGTTTGTTTGGCTGTTAACTAAATTCTTAATGTGGCTTGTGGTAGTGAGAATTGATGGGGTTCATCTGTGTATGATCAAGTGACGTTGGCCAGAAAGATAACTCTTGTTTGCTCTCACTGTAATGGAAGACCAGTTTTTATAATCAGGCTGCCTGAATGTTAGCAAGAGATACTTTAACTAAGCTGTTAAAATAAATACATGCTATTGGGATGAAAAAAGTTACTATGTAGCACATTGTGTTGATATTTTGCCTTTTGTTTCTTTGTCTGTTTCTCTTCCTTCCAAAATAAATAAATAAAAAGGATTGGGAGAAATGCAGAAGCCAGGAGTCAGTTGCTGAATCCTGGGACTTTGGCTAGCTGGCTGTGTGTCACCTTAAATATCTAGCCTTGAGACTCTGTAACCACAGTGGAGTCTTGGTAAACTCTTTAGATTTCTCAGAATACTTATGAGATTGATGTTTGTGGAGTGAATAGTTATCACAAGCCCCTCAAAAAAAGGACAGTAACAAGAGCTGTAATACAAATGTTTATCAGAGGCTGGTGTCTTGTGCAGGGCAGGATGAATTAATTCTCTGCTATTACAAATCTATTTTTATCATTTCACCTTTGAAGTGCAGTGCTTTTGTTAATAGGTTGTTCTGTGGACTTAAGTTCTCTTTCTCAAATTTGAGGTCAGCAAACTGCACTGGGTTCCTGACTTTTTCAGCCTTTATTGAAAAGCGTTGTTACCTTTTCCTTTGCCTCTTGCAGAACTGCCTGAAGAGAAAGAGAAAGTGAAGAAAGCAGCAGATCACTGTCGTCAGATCCTTAACCATGTGAA
This sequence comes from Podargus strigoides, assembly GCA_028020825.1. Classification (NCBI taxonomy): domain Eukaryota; kingdom Metazoa; phylum Chordata; class Aves; order Caprimulgiformes; family Podargidae; genus Podargus; species Podargus strigoides. The sequence continues at coordinate 2,615,803 of CM051646.1, forward strand.
CCAGGCTGTCAAAGAGTCTGAGAACAAGCAGGTAGGAGGTGAACAGAGGGAGCATCAGGGGTTGGGGAGAAGAGAGTTGAATCATAGAATGGTTTGGGTTGGAAGGGACCTCAAAGCTCACCTAGTTCCAACCCCCCTGCCATGGCAGGGACACCTCCCACTGGGTCAGGTTGCTCAAGGCTCCATCCAGCCTCCTCTGAACACTGCCAGGGATGGAGCATCCACAGCTTCCTTGGGCAACCTGTGCCAGTGCCTCACCACCCTCAGGGTGAAGAACTTCTTCCTTATATCCAGTCTAAACCCACCCTCTCTCAGCTTCCACCCACCACCCCTCATCCTATCATTACAGGCCCCTGTAAAAAGTCTCTCCCCAGCTTTCTTGTAGGCCCCCTGCAGGTACTGAAGGGCAGCAAGCTGTTTAAGACACCTCTGGGGCCTCTGCACTAGTGACTTCACGCTGTGTTTAAAGACATTTTGCAGCACAAGTATTCCTGTAGGAGAAGGAATACGTGTGGGAGTGTTGATGGCTGCCTGCACACTGACCCTAATGAGGTGTGCTAATCAAAGTCACCATCTTCATTGCATTTTCTGCAGCATTTGGAAGATTATCAGCGTCGTCTGGACCTGTCCTACTTGAAGCAGTCTGAGGACCCCATGATTGATGAGTTCAGGGTGAGTGACAGCATTGCAGCAGTCTCTATGGAAATTGTGATTGCAACCCTGTTGTTCACTTGGTGGCTCACATTCCAAATAAGCAGCTTCTGCTCAAGGGCTCTTCTCCCTTCTCTTATGCATGTTTTCCTCATGATTTGGTACTTTATTCCCCAGTTCTTAATTTTTGCCACTGTCTTCCTGTGTCTCATATAGATTCTCATTGTTTATTTATCACCCCTCTGTCTTCTCTGGAGTCAGTCTGTATCCAAAGAAATTTTTACATGAAGACTCCTCTATAAAACTGTATCATGTAGCCTTCCACAAATAAACTTGCAAGCTTTTAGTTAGGACATGAAGAACTTGCTGGCAGTTTTGAAATCTTTCTGTCATTGATTGTAGACTCTGCGACTTGGAAGGGATAACTTGTGAAAATTGTCACTTCTGCTTGCTTGTAGATCTAAATGTCACAAGCATTGAAATGACTGAAGAATCCATTGACATTATAAAGTCCATCAGATCACTGGAATGATTTGTATCTGATTTGTAGGCACACTTGACTTACAGATTGAGTGCTGAAGTGTTAACCAATGGTAATACTAGAACTGCAAATTTTATAGGGGATATGGGAAGAACTCCTAGAAATCAGACAACATCTTAGTGCCTCAGTAGCTTGATTTAGTAGGGAAATTCTCTACCCTGTGACCCCAGCATTTACAAAAGAGCAATGAATGAGGAAGAGTGATAAGAACACCTCTCACAACATTTTGGTTTACAAGCATACCCTTCTCCTGCTCCACCCTTCTTTATCCAGACTGGATTTAGCTGCTCATCTCCAAACTGGAGTGCCTGTTGTAGCCTTCCCTCTGATATTCCCATGCTTCACCATTACTGCAGAAATTTCATAATGCTCCTTTTTCTTTTTTCTTTCCCCTGGTGACAGAACTTGGATCTAACGAAGAGAAAAATGCTCCATGAAGGACCTCTCATCTGGAAGGTTAATCGTGACAAAACTATCGGTGAGTCCTGTTCCATCAACTGACTTGGAGTCGGGTTTGCGTGTGTTTGATGAGAAGGAGAGAAAGAGAAATCATTTCTGCAGTTCCCAATTATGATTCTTACTGCCACCTATAATAATGCCTGTGTGTTTCTCAGAGCTGATTAAATTATTCTTGTCAATTCTGAAATGTGCTGGAGTATCATTAAGGCCATGCAGGGACACAGCAGTCAGTCATGAGATGATCCAATTCCATCTGTAGCTTTCTGCTGGAGTTTTGATGAGGAAGATTTGCAAGTTTTGCCTAGAATGGCATAGCACTGATTACTGCCTCTGCATGAGCAATCAAAAATGCAGCTTTTTGCTTTCTGCAGGGGTGTGCTATAAAACTATGACTGTTTAACTCATTCTGACTTCTTTTGCACTCTGTGCAGATCTCTACACTCTGCTTCTAGAGGACATCCTGGTGCTGTTGCAGAAACAAGATGATAAACTGGTACTCAAGTGTCACAGTAAAATCCTGGCATCTACAGCTGATAGTAAACACACCTTCAGTCCCATCATCAAACTGAACACCGTTCTGGTCCGTCAGGTGGCAACAGGTCAGTGTAACCAATTGGGAAAGCAAAAGAGGAAGCCAAAAAAGAAGATTAGATCAGTTGAGGATCGATGTTTTTGTCTAGAGTTCCAGAGTAGAACGTGGAAAAAAGCGTAGGCTTAATTCTTGGTTGTCCAACATCTTGCTTTGTATGTATGAGCTGTTTAACTTCTTTGCATCAGTAATAGGCATAGCTTGAGTTTTAAATAGACTTCTAAATTAAACTACTCTCTCTGATTATATTAGATGAAAGGTACTCTAGAAATTATCAGGAAGGAAGAGAGGAGAAAGAAATCTGTTTCAAAATGGTTTGGGCAGTAATGGCTCTTTTCTTTCAGGACTGATGGGCACATTTCCTGGATAGGGAAAGATGGATGTTTGTATGTTGTAGGGTTGGGGGGTTATCTCATGAACTCTTCTTCAGTAGTTTCTGGTTGGGGTTATGCCCAGTTTTAGGAATTTTCAGAAAGCTATGTGGGACAAGGCATCTAATTCAAGTCTTCCCTCCCCGTGTTGCTTCAGATAACAAAGCTTTCTTCGTCATCTCCATGTCAGAAAATGGTGCTCACATTTATGAACTGGTGGCACAGACTGTTTCAGAGAAGAATGTGTAAGTAATTGGTTCAGCTCCATCTGCTTCTTGATTTGTTGCACTTGAGAGATCTTTTGCATCTGCCTGCATGTAGTAACTGTGCAGGTGTCCATGAATTACTGGAGTTCCTTCTCTAAGCTTTGCTGACAACATGGGTGTGTTGGCCTGTATAGAAAGTACCCAAGGATGGTCTCTCCCAACCTCTGAAAAGCAGAGGGAGGGTGTATATGTTAGTGAGCACGTGTGCATAGAGATATACACACAGATATGTATTAAAACCCCCCCAAACCATACATCCACTCAATGCTTCTGTTGTTTTTGCTTGCTGTCTGGCTCACTCCAACCCCTTTCCTGACCTTCTGAGCTTCACTTGTGGCTGCAAGATATTGCACTGAATTAAAAATGAAATTAAACAATGAGATATTTCTCTTGATAAGAAAAGCAGTAATAAGCTGAATTTAAAAGGTGTTAAATAGAGAAGTACTCATTATGCTTCATGCCTCGCATGTTTTTGTTTGATATTTTTTTTGCTGCAGATGGCAGGACCTTATAGCTCAGATGGCAGGGACTGTAAAAATGGAGAGCACGAGAAGAGTGATTCCATTACCACCACAGTCAGGACCTGGCGAGTAAGTAGCAGTAGCTGGAAGAGCAAGGGCTGGTTTTTCTTTTTCCAGTACCCCTTCTTCTGCTCAAGGGTTGCCAGGCAAAGCACTGATTCCTATGCAGCGATTCAGTGATATGTCACTAAAAGAATGTGTTCATTCTTTCCTCCATGCAGAGAAGAGCGTGAAGAGGAGGAGCAGCAGAAGCTCAAGGAGCAGCATGACATTCCTGCCAGCAGTCTGCAAAGTCCAGGTAAAACCAGTGGTGTGGGTATCAGCAGATTTTGCTCCCTGGTGTGCAGATGTGCTAAGCTGTATTCCTTGTGGCTTGGGAATCTTTTGGTAGCTTTGATGTTTTCCTGGAAAGGAATGATTTCTTTGCAAGTCATGTAGAGAAGTGATTCTGAACCTCTTGGAAACGTACCTCTTGCTATTTCAATCTGTTTTATAAATGGCTGGGAAAGGTTGGGTTTTTTTTCCCTTGGAAAGAATTGGCCTTTTCCCAAGCCCGTGCTCAAGAACTCTATATTTTTTTTAGTATTTTCAGAGATTTCTGTGTGAACCAGAAATATCTGCAATTTATCATCATATCTGACATGGTTTTTTAACCTGAATGTATGTTTCTGTTTACTAGATAAAGATTTGGGCCTCGAATCTCCCTTAATACTGAATGCTCAGTCTTCATCACCCATCATGGCCGAGAAGTCCAAGGTGGAAAGTCTCCTCGTGTCAGAAAGCCAGTTTGATAAGGTGCAGCAGGCAGACCTGGAGCTTAAAGATTCTTCTGCATGCTATGAAGACACAGCCACCAGTTTACCTTCGGTGTCAGAAGGGCAGTGGGCATTGGATGCATTAAGGAACTGTAAGTATCTGTGGGCATCTGGTGATAGCAAATTCTTACTGCCCATGAAGTCCCTGCTCACTGCAGGGGGTTGGACTAGATGACCCTTGAGGGTCCCTTCCAACCCAATACATTCTATGAAGTGCTTTGATGATGAAATGATACTGCAGAACTTTATGCAGTGCTATACATTGCCATTGCCAGTCAGCAGTTACTTTCAGGAGCAGAACAGAGAGTTGCATGAGTTCCAGAATCTGATTTTACATATTTTTTTTGTAAAAATCCTGCAAACCAGATTGGATGTATGTGAGCTTGACAAAGTCTAGGTTCAGGTTTTTTAAGGACTTGGGAGGTGGTTGGATATAATTGGATCCACACTTGTGTGTGGTGAAGATAAATTTTCCTGATGGGCAGATTATTCTGTATAATTTCTAGAAGATTTTTAATCGCTTTCTCTGTTCTCTGGCATACTTCCTTTCAGAGAAGGAATGCAGGGCTATGCACCCTGCTTGATCAGATCCAGTTCCTAAATATAACTTCCTAAAATTTGCATGAATTCATTAATCCATGTATCTCTTCGTGGCAACTCAGAAATGGACACAAAATCCCTCAATTACACTGGGGGGAAATAGTCTGTATTGCTCCTCTGTTGGTCATTTGCTTTTACCAAAACGCAGGGTATTTGCATCCTTGACCTGAATTCCCTCTTCCATCTCTCCAAGTAATGACAGTTTTCTACAATCTAATAGTTTATCTTGGCTCTTTTGATCCATTTATGCTTCTCCTTATAGGATTCAAAGTCCTTTTCTAATTCTGAAAGCTGTACAAATGTTCTTGGTACTTCTTTTCCGAGACCAGGGATAAAATAATCTTAGTCTGTGGGGTGTGTAAAGATAGTATTGGTGCCCTAGCATCTCCTGACTGTTCAGACTTAAAAGAGCAGCCCACTGAGAGCAGCAGTGGGTCACTCACATGTTGACAGGAGCCTTCCACTTAGATGAGTGACTTGTGTTGTATGAAATCATCGCTTTTCTGGGGTGTTGCATGAGCATTATATGGTGAGAACGAGCAGTGTTCTTATGCTCTTGACAGTATCATATTTTTGTTTTGAACAATGTGTCCTTATTACGAAGCGTTTGGTTGGGATAATTTGAGAGCTTAAAGGAATGTGGGTTGAAGTTCAAACAAGCATAAATTTGCATGAAATTTTAGGGAAAATGCGTCTTCAATTTTTTTTTGATCTGTCATGTCAAACTTGAGTGGAATGTTCTCCATATGCTTGTTCCTCAGGTGGGATTTCCCTGTTACAGACATAGATTTTAGTTCATTTGGGAGACTGGGTAAAACCTGGGTGCTCACCTGCACAGCTCACTTGCTGGGTGATTTCAGTAGATGATTTCTCTGTTTTTCCCTGAGTGAGATGGAACTTGTACTGACACGTTTGCTCTCGCTTGTAAGGTAAAATGTGGAGTAAGGCTTCCAACCTTATATATTTATTTTTATCCCTATTTTTTTCCCTGCCAAGAGCAATGAGAGGGCTGGCTGCTATGAGACACATCTCTTTGAAAGGCTGGCCTTTCTGTCTAGTTACTGTTTAGGGAGGTTATGGTCTGTGGAGCCTCGTGAACGTTCTCTCTGCTTGCAGTGGGCTTGCTGAAGCAGTTGTTGGTGCAGCAGCTTGGCTTTTCTGAGAAGGGGACCCTTGAAGACCGACAGCGCTTCCCCAGGTTCAGGACGGTTTCTCAAGAAGCTCAGACAGAGAGTGGGAGTGAGCCTGGACTGCAGCACTCTGACAATAACAAATTTCACCAGCCTGGAACAGACAGAACACTTCCAAGAACGGGGACTAATGAGTCCACAGCTTATGGCCTCCGGACTTCAGCTGAATCCCCAGCTTCAGGGGATGCCATGCAGCTGATAGGGAGAGACCCCAGATCAAGTAGTAACTTGGCAATAGACCGCATGGCTCTGAACCTGGAGATCTCAGCCACAGAGCTGGAAGGGCTGGGTGCTGATGAAAGTGGGGAGCATTTTTTTGATGCTCGAGAAGCTCACAGTGATGAAAATCCATCTGAAAGTGAACTGATGGAAAGGAAGGAGGAAGAGGATGTGCAAATACGGATCTCAGGTGAGCAGATTTCATTCTCTCCTTGCATGATAGTCTGTCCAGATCTGCTATTAGAGACTCGAGTTCAGTCTTCAATAGAAGATGCTAAAGAAAATCACAGTATGTTTTCCTCTCTTGCTTATGTAGCATAGCACATTTAAAGTTAATTCTCAGTCCTTGAGAGTCATTTTAGCCCTGAAAAGGGCTGTGCAAACATCTACCTAACGAATTCTCTGCTTTATGAAAGGAGAAGCTGAAATACTGTGGGGTTAATACACTGTGACAGACTGTAATTACAGAGGCACGGGCACAATGCGAGCCCGTGATTGCAGTTGCCACTGAACCACTTTATCTCTCAACTGACTGTTGGGACCTGTAGGGAAAACGTTTTCCCTGGAGGCAAAGCACTTCTTTAGTCAATACACACAGAGCCCCCATGACTCATGCTATTTTATAGATACTGTGTTGGCTTCTCCTGATCAAGCTTCAGAAAAGAAATTTAGAGTTTAGCTTTGCACTATAATTGCCTCCTGCAACCTTACCCCAGTCTAAAGCTCTTAAGAGCCTATTATTTTGGTTATTTCTATTATTATTACCACCTATCCTATATTTGGCAGTTATCTGAGCAGTATCTCAAAGTATGTCTCTTCTAGCTTTCAAGTAGGTTGTAGAGCTGTTAACTTGGCAGAAAACTAGCTCTAAGACAGCTGTGAGCACTTTAATGGGGCTTTGTGCACTTTGTGTTTGAAAAGTCCTGTGGTTTTGATGAGCTGAAGTGGTGACACTGCACTAAACCTAGTGCCCAAGTTGAGGTTTATCTCATGTGTGTTGTAGGAGAAGCAGCTACTAGCAGGTAGATTCTATATGACTATTAGTCTTGAAATCTCTTATCCATAAATAGGCTTTTATTTAAAAATTGGATTCTGTCGTTGTAAATAAGCCAATTTGTGACTGCCTGAATGCTGCCTTCCAACTCCATATTGAAAATCATTTTTCTTTCCCTGAATTACTGAGACATTTTAAATTATTAAAACTGAGCCAACAACTTGAAGCATCTAATTTATTTGTCACCTCTTCCCTTGTTTACTTTCTTAACTGTGCAGGGACATTACAATTAGATTGACCTGTTTGTAGTCAGGATGCTAGCTTTGCTTGTAATACTGTAGAGAAATTATTTAATGTAATCCTATTGCTAAGTGCAGGTTGTGAAAGCATTCCTATGTGGAATTGCTTTATCTTGTAAGTATCAGCCAACTAAATTTTCATGCTAACCCATCTAAGAGCATCCTTAGTACCGTGGTTAGTAAAGGTTGGAAGTCTAGCAGTCTGATTTGTCAGGTACCATGCGTATAAGGGTGAGTTTTTCAGACATTGTAATAGAAACACAGAAAAACAAGAAGGTAGAGGATTAGCTCATCTAATCATGTAATTCTCATTGTAGGCCAAAAACCAGCCATGATCTCTGAAGCCCAATTCAGAACCAAACTAGTCTGGTCTGGTCTAATCACTATTCTGTGTAGGTGCTTTTCCTTATCCATTTAAAAAAGTCTCAGGAGATGGGCCTCTCGCCACTTATCTTTTTAAAGTCTGCTTAAACTGTCTACAGTTCAGTGCTTCTTGGTGATTATTGAGCTGGAGGTGTTAGTAAAAAAGCTGTTCTCTTAACAGGAAATTATTTGATCCTTGATGGATATGGAACAGTGCAGGAGAGCTCCACAGACGAGGAGCTGTCGTCCCTGGTTCTCCAGTGTGCTGCAGGTGGCCGCAGCTCTTTGGACTCTGCCCAGCAGCAGCCACTTTCCCCCCGGGACACCCAGTCGGATGGAGGGAGCTCCCCGTTTGCTGAGGACATGATGGCCTCACGCTGGGGGGGAGTGGAAGAGTCCTGCTCGTTTGTAGCAAGCCCTCACTTCTCTCTAGAGTCACGCGTGCAGATGATGCAGTATATTCAGAAGATAGAGGATGACCTTGAAAAGTTAAAGGTATACTGTGTTTCTGTTTGCAGTATCTGGGGTTTCCTCTTAGATTTTATTTTAGAAAAGAGCTTGGAAATAATTTTGAGGGGGAAGAAAGGCAACCATGCCTTTTTTGGGGTTTTTTTTTTGGCTCTTATCTCTGGAAGCTTTTGAAGCAGAAGCTTGGTGCTGTTTTGCTTGCATTTAGTTGTGGGTTATGAGAGGCAAGTAGTTCTGCTGGAGCTAGCATGTGTGCATATATTGCTTTAATTTGGAGAGATTCCTGAGGGACAGGACAAAACTGATGCAAGTCTGAAGCAGTGGAGATTCAAAGGGGCCACTGGCTGAAGGAATATGAATTCCTGACATAGAAAGACTTATCAAATCTGTTGTGTACTGCTGCTGATGTCAGATGAAGGTGCTAAGTTGCAGTAGACCCATAACTATATTCAAAATGGTTTTGTGTGTGTGATGGGGATTCTCTATATGTAATAGCCATTGCTGTAGAAGGTTTGTAACATGTTGGTATGTCTCATAAACAACATGTTAAGTCAGTAGCCAGCCATTAATTTAACTGAAATCTGACAAGAAAGTGGAATATTGCATGCACATGGAAGCCCTGGTAAAGATGCTGATAAAGGAGTTGAGATCCATTGTGGGTCACTGTGCAACACGGGTGATTCCAGTCCACTCACTTGTAGTGAAACTTCTTTTTTTCCCCCCATTTGAAGCTGTCTTTATTTACTTGGTAAACAGAGGAAGAGCCACTTGAGTTTTGGGGTTGTTTTTGGTTTTTTTTAGGAGGTTGAGGAAGACTACACCATTCTCCGACGCCAAGGGCTGGCTGGATCAGCCTCCACAGGAGAGCACTCAGGTATGCAACCAGACACTCTCTCATTGCTAGCATATACCACGTTAGCTTCAGACATTAAACAAAGAGCACAAAGTCAATTATTAATGTTTCTCACACGCACAAAAAAGGTTTCACCTACTTCAGCAGCTCTCACGTGGCTGGGACCATGCTGATTCCAGGAAAGGTCAGTTGAATCTGTTGAGACTCACATGTGCAGAGGAGCTTGTTCCTTCCTCTGAAAAGGTTGCTTGCAAGCTGTCTCGCTCCTACCTGCCAAAGAGCTGCATCTCAGGATGTACAGCTTCTCTTTTAAAGAAGGCTAGATTGATGTAAAGTCCCAAAGGAAGATTTTTCAAATGTGTAAAATGATTATAATCTGTCTTTTCTTTCTCTGGGGTGTCTTTGATGCTGTGTAAAGTGGTTGCCATGAGTCCTTTAAATTGGCCTTGCACATCCTAGAGGTGTAATTACTGGAATTACTAACAAAGGTCTTCAGGTTAAAGGGGTGAGCTGTCTCTCACATAACACACTTTCTCTGCTGGTACCAGTGGTCAGAACTGTTAGGCATACATCTCTCATTGCACCCTCTCTCTCTCATCACCCCTTTTTTTATTTCTTTTCCTCCTTCAGACAAAAGCTAGTCATGTTTGGAGGAGTGGCTGAAGACTGGATGAAGAGTATCAGGACACAGCACCCGCTGTCTTCCTTGTGGACTCTAAGACAAGAGGGTTTGGACCATCCAAACATGAATCATACTCTAGCAAAGTGGGCATGGGGTGCTTTTCCCGTGGGGCATCTGCACTATCTTGTCAGTGAGGGAGTCTGTTCTATTCTGCTCCTCTCCTTGCTACCAGAAATTCATTTTTCAGAACAGAAAAACCAAACCAAATGTACAGAGCTTTGGGTGTAGGATATAAAAATGTATTTAGACATTTAAAAAAAAAAAAAAAAAAATCAATGTATTTATTTGACTTCATTCCGTGTATCAAAAGCACATTTTAATTTTTTAATCTGCCTTTTTTTTTTTTTTTTTGTTCTATTTTAATTGGGTAGTGACAGTTCTAGCCCTCTGCATATAGTACTCCCTGGCTGCCACTGCTCCTGAACCAAAGGTCAGGTCAGAGGGGAGAGGGTGTGCCTGTGTGCAAGTGTGTCTTTACTTCACTGGACTGGACTCTGCACTCCCTGCTGGCACTCAAACTGCCATGCAAAGAGCTACTTATGAAGGTGTTAGGATGACTTGTGGCTGGAACTATCTGTGTTCAACAACTGCATGGGAACTGCTCATGTCACCACACGTGTAACAAGGATTTTCCATGCACTAAATAGCCAGGCACTTGAGATGGGCAAATTTTCTTTTTCCCCTCTCCCATTAGAGGTCTCCTTTGTTGACATGCAAGATTTAGACTGGGAGAGGAGAAAGATAGGTTTAATTTTTTTCTTGACTTTGTTGGCTTTGATCATTGTCTCCTTTGTAAAGTGATAAAAATACTTGGACCTGCAGCACTTTTGTAACTCTTCTCTGGATCAAAAAGAAAAAAAAAAAAAAAATGCAAACCCAGAAGTGTTTCAAAGATGTGGGGCAGATGTGCCCCTGATTCACTACTGAATGAATAAGGGCTGCCATTTGAGTTAGCCACAGGTACTGCTGATTATAGGGCCAGTAAGTTTTAGTACCTGAAAGTATGTCTTGCTGAGGGCTCGGGGTGGGGTTTGGAGGTTTTTTTTTGGGCTTGGACTCATTTGTTTTTGTTTTTGTTTTTTAAAAAAAACCTGATTTGTGCCAATTTATTCTCACTGAAACAGAGATGTGCAAAACAAAGAAGGCTGAAACAGCTCTCCAGTACTTCCCTAAGCCTGTTCTAGTGGGTTCTGCTGTTGGAATTCCTTACAGTCTGGGAACAAGATGGTAACCACCAGGCTGCCAGCAGAGCTAACACTGTCTGTGCCTCTGCTCTGAAGCTGGTCCTGGGACAGGCACCTCCTGCTTGGCACAGGGTGGTTCAAGCTGACCCCGGTGTCACAGGCACCGTGGATACAACTGCTAGTGCAAAATGTGCAAGGCAGTCTTTTTTGCACCTCTTCCCAAGATGTAACCAACCCAAACTGGACAGCATGCCAAAATTTTAAGTCCCATTAACATGTCAGAACTGCTATAGCATTGTTGGCATCCCTGCATGCATGCTGCAGAGCTGAGAACCTGTCTTTGGTAAAGCTCCTACTGCCTGCTCCTTTAAAACAAATGCTTTCTCTTTAGCTGCTGGCAAGAAATCAGGACTGTCCTTTGTCTGCTCACGAAGGAAGAACACAGTTCTTGTTCTTCCCATTCGAAATGTGCAAGGGATAAGTGATGTTAAGACTGACAGGGGTTGAGCAGAGATGATTTGGGGCCTGATGTGAAAGTTGGAGCCATAAGCCCTATTGAGCAGGCAGGAGTTTCTCTTGTTTGAAGGGCCAATTGCACAAAGCATCATTTCTCACCAGTGGAGCATTACACTGCCAACACAAGCCAAAGTGTTCTCTTCCAGGCTGGCAGGAGCTTCCTCTTCCCTGGGACCCACTAAGGCCTGTCCTGCTGCACCTGTATGAGCACACTGGCAGTATTAGCTGAGCACTTCCATTCTCATATGGGTGGGATCCTCCCCTCCACACCTTCAGCCACGTAGTTCCTTTGGTTACACACATCTAGACTTCCTCTGATGAGCTCCCAAACGAGAACGCTGCTTCATGCTGATGTGGCACCTTGATTCTGCCAGAAAGAGAGCTGGGCTATGGCCAGGCTTGGTGTTTAAGGCCCCTTTTCACTTAAAAGGACCCCTGTTGTGCCCCCCAACCCTGTTGTTTGGAGTGATGCTTGCCTGGGTCTGCACACTCCAGAAACAGGAGCAGTTCTTATGACCTTAGCAGTCTAAAAGCTTTCCAGCAGGCTTCCATGCTTGATAGAAAATTACCCCTGAACTTAATTAGAGAGAGCTTAGTCTGGCTTGTCAAGAATATACTGGAAGACCAGCAAGGACAGGACCTGTGAATACCTGGTTGCTTAATACTCTTCTCCTGTTCTCTGGTTTTCTCCAACTTGCCTGAGTTTCAGGGTTCATGGTGAGCCACATACTGCACGAGAAGCACACAGTGTTGGGATGAGCCATGGGACAGCTGCCTGCCTGTGCTGCCTCTGACTTTTTTATCTTTGCATACGCATTTTGTAGCATCATCCACCAGTACACTGTTTCATCTCTAATAGATGTAGCACCAGTGAAAGAGTTGGAATGCAGAGTATTTATGTTGCCGTGTCATCCTTACATTTCTGTCTCTGGAGCTGCTGGAGTGGAATTTTCCCCACTGTCCCCTAATGTTACCTTAGACATAATCCACTGGGGGGTCAGGTGAGGTTCTGTCCCTGTCACCCCTCATTATGTATCAGGGGAAACATCCACACTTTGTGCCAGGCTAATGACAGTGGCAGAGAAGCCTTTGTGCTGGATGAAATGGCCAACCTCCAGAGCAGGAGTTGGCAGAGAGCTTGAAGGAATGTTAGAGAAGACCAACCCATGTGAACCCAGTTTTATGGGCAGTATACATGACATGCTGTGCTCTGTCCTGTTTGGTTTTTGTTTCAGCTGGCCTTCTTATGCTACATTGATCATCCTTACAAATAGGGCATTACTCCTCTAGAAAAATAATGGTGGGGTCAGGGATGCATTATATTCTGAGAGCAGTAACCTGAAATAATAGGGGATTCCCTTTTCCTCTCTAGCTCATCTACTGTATGGCAGAGCTCAGGCCACGTCTCGCTGCGTGGAAGGACCTGGAACTCAAATGCACTATTCAGGATCCTCACTCCCCCCCTGCCCTTTAAACCATGAGATTTCTCTTTAAAATCCCAGATTCCAGTGTAAGGAAGCATTTTAATTTGCCCCTGGTTGTTGATGGATTGTACATTCCCTTACTCAAACTGGATAGCAGAGCAGGACAATGTTTGCCCCAGCCCCTCCTCCCCAGTGTTTTGGGTCGGTGGGTTTTGGTTTTTCTTCCCCAAATACAAGATGAGCAAGGGTTTCTTATCTTGGGAACAAAGATGTGGTATAGCAACCATTATTTCATATCATCCTGAGAAGTGATTGCTCTTCTGCTGATAGGGGATACAGCTCATGGAGAAGCAAAACAAGTCAGGTGGGTGGAAGAGCAAACGCTAAGCCGGTGTTTGATCACTCTGGGTTCTTGATTGGACCTTGTCTATAGGGAGGGGAGATTTCTTTAACATCTTTTTGGTGGGATCAGAAAGAAGGATGAGGAATGTAAACCTCAAGAGCTAAGAAGTCTAGATGGGTTTGGTCAGCTTTCAGACAGCACTATGCCTATTTCCAGTGTTCTCAGAAAACTTACTGATTTACAGATACCCTCCCTGTTATTAGAAGAGGGGTCTGCTGCTTCAGCAAGTGACCCTTGGTTATAATCTCAGGGCTTGGTGGTATCTGGTATTGTTTTCTCCCTCTGTTCCCCAAAGAAATCCCTTCCTTCCCTCCCCCTTCCCCAAAGGTGCCAACTGACAAGCAGATGTACTGCAAAAGGGATACTGCAGCCAAAACACTGCTGTTTTATTTTTGAATTAAGTCTTGTGGAGCTCTCTTCATACTAGAATATTTTTATTTTCTTTGTACAACATACAATCATGTACTCTTAACAGAGATTTACTTTAAAGAGAAGAAAAAAAAAAAATCTGGAAGTATTCTTTAAAAAAAAAAATACACAAAAATCTTTATTAATAATCCTGTATTTTTACTGATCATGTTTGAATGTCTAAAAAGACTTTATTGTTCTAATTATCCAGATGTATGTTTGTAAAATAGCTCTTTTATGACTTAGCTGATAAGGTTGTATGTTTCTGGAATTAAATATTGGTCACTTAAAAAAAAAAAATAAAAAAAATCTGTTTTCAGGATCTGGGAAATAGAAAATTTAAGCGTTTCAAATATCATTAAATAAGCTTAAAGGAAATAAGTTTTGTCTGCTGGATTTTTTTGAGGGTTGTTTTGCTTTAATTGCCTGGAGCATTTGGCAGGACAAACTGTCTTGATGAGCAAAGGAAGCTTTCATTTGGTACAAGTGACCTTTCAGAATCTGTTGTCGCTGTTGCAAATGTGGGACCCCCGATTCTCCCAGTTAACACCATTCTTATTGATCAGTGGCTCTTCCTTCAGGAGGGAGCAGGAGCCTCCTGGCAGTGGCACTGGAGATGCCCTCCTGTGCCATTGAAGGCACCAGGTTCAGACATTCACAGCTGCTGAAGTGCCTCGACCAAATTTGTGCTGGTGGGAGTGAGTTAATGAATATCTGGTCTTATTCTGAAGTCAAATGTGTCTGCTGAAATAACTGGAGTTCCAGATCAGTAAGTAATCAATAATCAATGCTTCTGTACCTGTCACATTCTGGACTTGGACTTCTTTGCTTCTCTGTGTTGGTGTCAACAGCAGCCTGAAATGAAGGCTTTCATCTAAAGGTTACTGCACAGGTGTGCAATACGCTGAGTACGGTGCTAAACCAGGGCAAGGGAAAGCTCACGAAGTAAAATAACAGCAGAAGAGTGCTTGTTTGGGAGCTGCCTTTTAAAGGATGGTGGTGGTTGGTTCCGTGCCAAATGCAGTCTCCACTGCACAGGGGAGAACATCCCAGCGCTGGCCAGTAAAGGAGGAATTGGCACGAAACATCGACTAGAAGGAAAGGAACAAATCTGCCACTTGATGGTGCTTCAGGATGCTCCCCCAGGTAAGTGGTGCCTTGGCTGTGCAGTGCACCTGTGGCTCTTCTCTTTGTGATCCCCAGGTGGGATTTGGAGGTGGAATTCTGCCCTGTGTTGTGAATTTCCTGCTTGGGTGCAGCACCCACCACTGCATTCACTGCAATGCTGTTTGGTCGCTGATGGTTTCCTGCTTTCTGTCACTGACAGCAGTTTAATGAGACACTGAAAAAGTCCAGTGTAGCTGTCAGTGTTCATGCTTTGGCTCGTCTGCTCGTGTTTGACAATTAAATCTGAGCAGTGAGTTGTGCTTTCTGTTTCAAGGCAGTTTTGTGTTCTTGTGCTCCAGCATTTTACCTCCTGTGGGGGTTGCTGGTAGGTTCTGTAGCTTTAAATCCAACTAGAACCATTATCCAATGAAATTAAGTTGATTTTATTAACTTACAGGGTTATTATTTTTCAAAATCATGGAATCATGGAATGGTTTGGGTTGGAAGGGACCTCAAAGATTGTCTTGTTCTTACCCCCCTGCCATGGCAGGGACACCTCCCACTGCATCAGGTTGCTCAAGGCTTAATCCAGCCTGGCTTTGAACACTGCCAGGGATGGGGGTGTTTTGACAGTTGGTGTGAAGCCTTTCAACTCCACACTACTACAGCTTAGGATCTTGCAAATTTTTATCATTTAAGTCTTGCTGGACTAATTTTTCCCCCGAAGCAAGTGTTTGCTGTTCAACTAAAAGGCTGCAGCTTTGTATCAAATGTTAGCCAGAGTCCACTGGGTTTAAACAACAGCTTGCTTGCATCCTGTGAAGTGTGTCTGCTTCCTTCTATCCCCCTTCTGGTTTTAATCTTTCTGCCTTTGAATAAGTTTGGTTTCTTGCAGCAAGTTCCTTTTGAGGCTGCCTTCTCCAGGGGGTGTGTGTGTGTGTGAAGAGCTGTGTACAGCACAACAAGACGCCTGTTTTTCCTCTCTAGGCTGCTCTGTTTTACCAAGTTGGAGCTTCTAGAAGGTGAAACTTCACCCTTGTGCTTGGCAGCCCTTGCCTCCTCTTTCCAAGACAGAGTGCCGATGGGGACAGGCACGGAACAGAAGCTGGATTGTGCTGCTTTGCCTGTCAGTGCATGGGAGCACTTGAGGCTTTTCATTTCCATTCTTTCTCTGAATATTTTTCCCTCCACTAAGATCAAATAGAAATTTGAAAGAGAAGTGAAATTGAAACTTGCTGTTGAGGGAACTTGCAGATTTTTTTAATAGGGAACATCTGTGCTGAGGGTTTTGTGCCAAGGCCTCTGTTCTGTTGTGTTATCTGCAGAGGATGCTTGACATGAATCCCTGGCATTTAGTGATATTCCTATCTTTAGCTTTTCACTTCCCTGGAAAGTGATGCAGTCACATTTCTGACAGACAAGCTGATAAAAATAAGTGAATAAAAATTAACCACCAAAACAGAAAACAAATGAAGTCAGGTATATTTCTGAATCTTTGAGAGTCCCCTTTTTCCCCCCCCCCTTCTGCAGTATGTATGTGAAGCTCCTTGAGAGATTACTTTATTATAATTGGTAATCTGAGCTCTATTATGCTTTCCTAATGATGCTGTTTGTGTTTTGCCTATTTAAATGTTATTTTATATATTCCCTTTACTGCACTGCTGTAAATAAATGATTCAAAACAAACAGCTCGGGAAGATCTGAGCTTTGTGTGTTCTCCTGCAGCCTCTGCCCTTGAACCCCAGCTAGAGAGAACCACAGAGCATCCTTTAGGGCTCTTTCACAGTCACAGCCATGGAACTGATCTTTCCTTGCTGCTTGCCACAGGTAGGGAAGGAAGATAGAAGAGAGGGGTGGAAAAGTCTCATTTCAGATGGGTTTGTGTCGTTTCTGAGTTATGTTGTTGAAAGCATCGTGGTCATGCAGCAGAGCTCCCAGGGGCATTGGTGTGTTTGGTAATGCTTGTCTGGTGTGTAATGCCCAACAGTTCCAGCTGGGAATGAGGAGTTCACTGTGCTCCCAACTTTACCAGACTGATTTCTGGGCCAGAGCTGAGTTGCAGCATGTTTTGGGGTCCTGATGATGCCAGCAGTGCCATTCACCTCCCAGGCTGCCCTGTGAGGTGGCTCTCCAAGGCTTCACCTCGGTGTGGGACTGTTCACCTGGAGGTATTTGCCACTGTTGCTCGCACACCCAGCCATTCCAGGGTCTTTTTGAGCAATTAGGACGGCAGTTCTATCCACCCACCACCCCAAATGGCAGAAGATGACTGTTTATTCCGTTCTGTTCCAGGAATAAACATATTTTGGCAAAGGTGGCCTCGGCACTTGCTGGAGAATGTCTATAAATCACCCTTTCTTGTTATCAACTAGTCAATGGATTTCAGATTATTGTTGTTGTTCTTTTTCTTCTCCCAAACTATCGATGGAGGTTGGCGTAACGTGGAAGTTGTCCAGTCCCTGGCGTGTTTTCTTTGCCAGTTGGTCTGATTATCCTGAGAGTGAATGCATCACCAGAGGAATGGACCCAGGCAGGGCACAGCTCACACGAAATGAAAGCTTGGATGGGTTTGCCTGGAGTGTGATCCAACATTTAGGTGGTGAGCACGTGAGTGCAGTGCTGCAGTATGGGGCTGATACCGAGCGTATGTCTGTGGTGAGATCTTGGCTTAACAAATGTTCAGGACTTTTAGACAGCTGTTATTTAGAATGGAGGCTCAGGGTAGCTTCTGAAGAAGAGGCTCAGGCAGCCAAAAGTTTTGCTCCAGCTTTCAGCTCTGCCCTGGGGAGGTTGGAGCAGCACTGCCCAGACAGGGAGAGATGCAGCAAAGCAGGAGAACATTGCTGCAGGAGAGTTCAGAGCTGCAAGTGTGGCAGATTGCTTTCCAACCCCATTAACTGATGGCCAGAACTGTTCTTCAAGAGGTGGGAGAAGCGTGTTCCTTGCTTGGGGTGACTGTGCAGATCCCTCCTGTGTTTCTCCATACCACAAACCAAACAGCTGACAGGACTTCCTTCCTCAGTCAGCGAGCATCTCGTTCTCCCCTTCTTCCTCACCAGATGGGAGCTTACAGCTGCAGATCATCAGTTGGGCTTTTAGCAGAATAAAAGGCCCTAAATGTCTCTGCTGCTTTCTTGCACCAGTTTGTTTGTTTCCAGATGTCTGCAGCTTATTCAGTGTGAAGTATTTTCCCTGATCAATATTTTAACCTTCTTGTTGATATTTACTCAGTGCTGCTGAACAAACTGTGTTAAGTGGAGCTCCATGGATGGGAGAGTAAATCTACATTTCTATCAGCTCTCTGGAGATTTTGCAATAATTCATGCTATCTGAGGTTATTGTTATACTAGGATATTAATGAGCACATCTTCCTTCCTCCTGTCTTTTGAAGCTTCAATTCAGATCCCACTTCTGGTGCTGAAACAACATCTCAGTTCTGAATTAGCATGGAAAGCAGAAAGCTTTGTGTTGGCCTCTTGTCAGCTCCAGTTTGAAAGAACACTGTCTCTTTAGTTTTATAAAGATGTATTTGATTTAACTCCATCTGTTTCCCTTTGACCTTTGTGATGAGAAGGAGATTAAACCCTTCTCTGTGGGTCTTCACTGCA
Organism: Podargus strigoides; assembly: GCA_028020825.1. Lineage (NCBI taxonomy): Eukaryota > Metazoa > Chordata > Aves > Caprimulgiformes > Podargidae > Podargus > Podargus strigoides. The sequence continues at coordinate 2,634,334 of CM051646.1, forward strand.
TTTTTAAATCCTGCTGGAAGTTTCCTCCTCCTGCCCCTTCCTTTTAAAACTCTGAAGTCTAATTAGGCAGCACTGAGCAGAAGAGGTGCCCTCCCTTTCCTCCAGCAGTTCTGCTGTTTGTTTACTATTCAACACAAGAACTTGATTATAGAACTGCCTGTTCCATGTTCTGCTGTGCATGTCCTTTGCCTATTATTTCACCTCCAAACACTGACCTTTTTTTATAGCTTTTTTTTTTCTTTTTGGGCAACTTCCATCCTGGAAGAAACAGGTTCACAGTGTTTGGAAAAGCCCCTCTGACCCATTCATCATCATCATTTTAGTGGATGCATGCAGCAGAAGTCAAATAGTCTCAATTGTTTCTCATATAGAACTCATCTTTTTCCCTCTGCAATTTCTTTATTCCTCTATAATAAAACTCCCCCTGTCAGTGCTGAGCTATTGCTCATCAGTCTCTCCCTACAAAATGGGCTCTGCCTCTGGTCTGGAGTTGGCAAACAAAAAAAAATGCTGATGTGAGGTAGGACAGTATCAGTCCATCTTAGAAACATAAAAGAACCCCCCAAAAGTATTTCTTCCACGCTGCTAATGCCGTTGCAAGTGGAATGGCAGTGCCTGGGGATGTCCCCCATCAGTCACTGGGGAGGAGAGCTCATAGTAAGCAGTGTTGGATTGAAGGGCAGATTAGTTTACCCCAGAGTGCCAGAGCAGAGACTTCAGGGCTGGAGTTCCCTGGATCCATTGCACAGATGGGGGAGGCACGATGCTCTTCCCAGGTTTGGAGGGTGCAGCAGTCCATGTCAGAGCCCAGAGCAGCTGAACCAGCATCTCCTCCTCTCCGGTCCTATGTCCCTGGTCCAACCTGCTGATGAGATCTCTGAAGTCAACTTCATTCTTCTTTACTCCATTTTCCTTAATTATTTCCCACCTGAAAGTCTCTTAATCTTTTGCTTTCACCACATTTCAAAGAGAGGTGGGTTTTGTGGTTTGATTGGTTTTGGTTGGGTTTTGGTTTTTTTTTTGCCTCACTTTTCAAATGTGACTGCTTTTATTTTTCTTTGGTGTGTGAATGGAATACATACAGGAGAAAACATCCTTTGATGACAGTAATTACAAGGAAGACAACACCAAAAAGCAAGGAAATCTAAGATGCTAATGAAGATAAACACTTTGCAAATAATCAGTCCAGTATTTATTGTCTGGAGTGGATAGATCTCGCTGTGAAAGCACAGGGCAGTGACTGAAGGTGGCCTGGGTGGTCTGGCAGGGGCACATCCTTGTGTGCATGGAGGGGGAGAGTTCCACAGGAGCAGCCTCGTCAGATGGGACTGCTGCTGTCCCCCCAAGTGGTGCACGGGGACCACAGATGCCACTGCTGACTTTAGCTCTTTGAAATTCACACACGTTTTCTTTTTGCAAACAAACTGTTCCACAAAATGTTCCTTATTTATCTAACTCATCCTACTAACTTCTTGGAGCCATCTAAATATATATATATAATTAGATGGGCTTTTTTATGTAACTACCACAAGATACTTATTCCGCTAACCAGTTGCTTCAGAGCTGTTCTTATCTATGAAATCATCTAATTTGGACGTGTGCTATTACCAATAGAAAGTTGTTATGAACCTTGAATTAAAAAAAAAAAAAAATCTGGCACGTATATAATAGATTTATTTTTTTATATTTCAGTCAATGAGAAATCGTGCCTTTTGCAGTGCCTTTATCCCCAGAAATTGGAGTGCTTCATGCATTTGACTGACTCTTTTTTACAGTGGTACTGTTATTTACTCTTCTGCTGAAATACAGCTACCTGGGAAGATAAAGGTAGCAGTTGTTTAAATGATTCACGACTCAACTTCACGTCAGTTTGAGATCAGAGCCCCTCTTAGTGCAACTGAGAGGGAAAAGATAATTTAATTGCAGGGAGATATAATATGCCATGAGGTAAGCAGTGTGATTACTGATGGTGGCTGTTTTCCCCTGGTGTTTGGATCTGTAGACGTTGGATTATTGCAGGGAACAAACAGCCTGTTGTTTGTGAAAACAGGGGCAGGCTGATCCATGCACATCACTGCAGGCTTTCCTACACCCTGCATGGGCACAGCCAGTAAAGCTGCTCCTGGGGAGAGCATGTTTTGGCCTGGGTTGAGCTGGACCCCCCCCCAACTATTGTTTTCAGCTCCTGTTTTGGACAATTAACTCATTTTCTAAGACCATCTGATTTCCTCTCTGTGCCTTGCTGACCTCAGGGAGCATCTTAGCCAGTGACTTCCAGAGAAGGAGCTTTGAGGGCTGCCTGGTGCAGCAGGGACCAGTGCTCTGCCCTGAACTGTCAGTGTCTCTTCCCTGTCCTTCTGCACCCCTGGGTGTAAGGGAGATCCCAAACCCTCTCTAACCTTTGGATTTATGGTCTTACAAACGACAGTAGCTCCTTCCACAAACAGGATTTTCGAGGTCATCAAACTTCCTTACTTTTGCAGGCAACTGTGTCAGGAAACCTCATTCACAAAATGACCAAAAAGGCAGTTTTGAAACCTCCCTCTTATGGTTGGAATACTTTTTAATTCCAAACCAAACCAGATTTATTTGCAGACAATTTCCAACCCATTTGTTCCCTTGCTGAATTATCTCAAGCACAAAGATCCCAAAGGGTTTTAAATAAAACACAACTGTCTCAGAAACTGGAGAGGGCAAATGAAGTTGGAAATAATTGGAATCCAGCTATCTTTGCTCAGACTTAGTGGTGAGACTTGCAGCCTGAGCTTTTCAAGAGCAGGGGAGGAGGAAAGGGAGCAGGACTGAGCTCAGCCATGCTGTCCTGCACTCTGTCTTGCAGGACTCTGGGATGGGACCGACCCTGCTGATGTGGGGAGGGAGGGAGGGTGTGCAGCCATGCTGTGCTGCCCCCTGCGTCACATTGGGCTGGAGATTTGCCCATCATGGGTGAGGTGGAAGGAAGGCTTCATGGTGCCCCTGTGCCAGCAGGGTCAGGCAGCACATCTGCCTTCTGCTTTCCCGGTCCCTGATGCTCACAGACAACTGACTGGATAGATGCTTCCTCCAGATGGCTTCCTTTCAGGTAGCTCTCACCTGCTGTTTGCTGACAAGGCTGCCCTGACTTCTGATCCTGCACTGATTTATACTGTGCCAGAGGATGGCTCTGGGAGGTTTGGGGACGAAGGCCTTGTGTTACCTTTCCAGGTCTCCAGTTACCTTCTAAGAGCACAACAGCAAGGCTGAGGCTCCAATGACTGCATGACGGGCTTGGGGCCGTGCAGAGGTGTACCTGAGGTATGCAAAAGATGTCTAAAAGCAAGCAGCATGGTTGCACAAGTGAACCCCTCCAAAGGCAGGGGCTGGCAGGGCGAGGAGGGGGATGCAGTGTGGATTGTGCCTGCCAGGGGCAGTCAGAGGAAGCCCTGCCTGGCTCAGGTGCCAAGGTAAGAGGTAAGCTGGGTCTATCTTCCACTTCTGGAGTCTGCACAGAGGCTCTCTTGGTCCCGAAGCCATCCAAGCTCTGTCCCCAGACCCCCACTGCCACCCACTCTGCCCGACGTGAGCACAAAGCACCTCTCCACGCAGGACTGAGCTCTGGCCCAGACAGTTGTGAATCTGGACCTCAAGGGCCACAGTCATAAATTAAAAGCAAATGCAGCCCAGACATAGGGAACTGCTCTTCTATTCTGAGAAGAATAAATGCTTGGAACGGCCTGTTGGGCAGGGCACTGGTGCAAAGGCACAAGGATCATTCACAAAGCAATTGACTTGTAGCTGTTGTCCTGAGGGAAATGATGTGTAAAAGGGATGAGCTCAAAGCACCCTGTGCCTGTTACCTATGTGCCTTATGAGTAATTTGTCTCTGAAGCAGAGGCGTTGTGGGTTGGTTTTTTTTTTTTCCTCTTGTGAAGCTGATTCTTTTCCTCCAGCTTATTTCTTCTCAGCAGGAGAGGAAGATGAATTTCTGCCAAATAAATAGTTCATTGCTCCTGATGCAAGAGTCCAGTTAATTGATGTTTTAAAAGCTTTGCTTTTCTCGCTATTAAAAACAAACAAACAGGAAAACCAAAACTGCAGCGTGGCAGAGCAGGCTGGAGCATCACAGCCCCCAGGGACAGGCTGGTGCTGCATTTCTCAGCCTTGCTCGACAGAGGACAGGTCTTGTTTGTCCCACTCCTGCCAGTTTCCCGGCGGTAGATGATGTCTCCTGCCCAGCACGCATTACTGTTCAGGGCACAAGGAGGAGATTAGCGTTTAATATGAAGATTTTAGGAGCTGTGGGCAAAAGCACCCTGTGTCCTCCTCAGGCAGTGCAGAAGGAATCGGGGCCCTGGGTAACAGCAGGGAACCCCCAAGCAGAGAAGGATTTGGGGGGCGTGGGGGGAAGGTAGAGCCTTTCCAACAAGCAAATGTCTCTCACAGGAGTGTTCAGTCTCGGCTGTGGAAAAGTGGTCACTTTGGGAAGCGATAGTTCAGTGCCGCACTGCTCCCTGCCCGCTCTCATCCCGGTCCCCATCCCAGCTTCCTCCACCTTGCCCTCTCCTCCCTCCATCCTCAGTCCCCTGCCCTCCCCACATCCCCTCATCCCTGCATCCCCTCATCCCCGCATCCCTGCATCCCCTCATCCCTGCATCCCCTCATCCCCACATCCCCGCATCCCCTCATCCCCGCATCCCCTCATCCCCACATCCCCTCATCCCCGCATCCCCGCATCCCCGCATCCCCTCATCCCCACATCCCGCCGCCGGGGGGCCCCTTCCCGCGGCGCCGTGCCCCGGCAGCCGCCCCCCGCCCCCTGCACTTCCCCCGCCCGCCGCCGGGGGACCACCGCCACCACCACCGCCACCGCCGCCGGAGCGGGGCCGGAGCAGCCGCGGGCAGAGCCGCGCCGCCCAGCCCAGGTAGGAGCCGCCCGGGGGTCGCTGCGGGGAGGGGGTCGGGCATCCCCGCATCCCGCCCGAGGGATGGATGGAGCGAGGGATGGAGGGGGCGGTGGAGCCGCGCCGCTCGCAGGCAGGTACCACTCCCCGGGGATGGGAGCACCGGCCGGGGTCCCCGCGGGATGTCCGCCCCGGCTCCGGTCCAGCTCCGCCGCTGCGGAGCCGCTGGGAGCCCCGCGCAGCCCCCGAGGGCCAGGTACCGAAATGTGCCGCCTCTCCACGGCTGCCCCCGAGCCCTCGTCCGCATGGGCTGAGGGCAGCACTTGCTACAGGACTTCCCCACCAACCCTTTTTTTTTGGGGGGGGGGCCGCAGTGATTTTGGTGCAGCAAGAGTTGGGAAATGTCACACTCCAGCTTTGCGGAGAGCTGAAGTTCAAAGAGTGTGGGGAGGGGGCACGACGGCTCTGTAGCTCCAACTCCTCTGGCTAACCTGGGAATGGTCCCCGGGATGCGGAGGTGCGTGGCGGGCATCCGCACAGGAGCGGGGCTGCGGGGATGCTCCCCCTGTGCGGGTGCGCTGCTGTATTTGCAGCCTGCCTGCTCCAGGCAGAGGCAGCGAGGTAAACGCTGGTTTAACGGATATTTTTCGGAGGCTTTGGGTTGGAAAGAAAAGGTTCATTGTTCTGGAATGCGTTTCGGTGGAGTTGTGCTTGTGAATAATTTGTCTCAGAATGTACGAGGCGCTCCCCGTGTGCGCAGCCGTGCGGGCTGGATGCTGACGGACTCTGTTAATGAGCAAGCAGTGTTGATTCTGGGCAGTGGGGGTAAACTCCATGCAGAAACCTCTTCCTAGGCCCAACTTTATTCTCTGTTGTTTGTGCATAAACTCGGGCATAGCCTGCAGCTCTGCCTGGGAGCTCTGCATAGGTGAGAGATGCTGCAAGTCAGCTCTCCAGTCTATCAGGTTTCTTTCTTTCCCAGCCTGGTAGCTTTGAGACCTCAAGGTTGTGACCCTCGGGAAAGTTAACCTAACCACACATGAGGTCGGATCCACCTCCCACAGGTGCCTTTTGTGGTGAGGTGCTGCTTGCTGGAGGATCCCCGAGCCGTGCCCTGCCTCCCTTGGGGGCCTTCTGCCAGTGGGAGCCGCTGAGGGATGGCTGCTCTGCCACCGCATCCTGGGCAGCGTTCCTGCCCCGCGCCGCTGCAGACTCCCCTGCTTGTCCCCAGGAGCAGCCAGCCCCTTTGTCTCTCTCAGACAAGACAGCCTTTCCTTCTGAGAAGAGCCACATCCCGGCTGCTGTGACCGCTGCAGTTAGCTGGGAGCATCCCCTGCATCCCTGGACCGGGAGCCTACGGCGTCGGCGAGCGAGCGAGCATCCCCATGGAGCCGCTGGCGCTCGGGCAGAGCTGCTGGCAGCTGCTTGTGCCACCAGTGCCGGGCTGTTAGGATGTGTGTGCTCACAGGTAGGAGGTGGATGTTAACTGGACTCGCTGCTTTTTCTGCTTCAGCCTTCATTTTGCACAGGGGTAGAAGCGTGCTCGCTGAACGCAATCTGCAGCGAGGCTCCCGCCGTGCCAAGGCGTTTTTGAAGTGCCTCGATGCAAGTCTGCTGTAGTATTTATGCATCTCAGGCTGTGTGTTTGAAGGGAACCATCTGGGTAGAGAAATAGATGGCGAGCGGAGGAACCTTTCCCTGGTGGTTTCCATTTCGGGGTCGGGCGTGATCAGCAAAGCCAGAAGTTGGGGAAGTTGCTGTGGGGCTCCTTGGTTTGCAGGTGTGCAGGCAGGTTTCCCCCTGGCTGGCCTGAATTAACACCTGAACAGAGACACCTGTGCCTGGGATATGGGGAAGGGGGAGCTGAGCAGAAAGAAGGCTTCAGAGTGTCAGCTCAGCAAAGGAGAATGCTCTTTTTTGTTTTCTTTAAATGGCTATTTCTCTTAACCCTTTGCTGGCTGGTTCCTGTGGGGATGGTGCTTCTGCTTTTGGTGGTCGGGACAGGGTGCCTGAGGAAGGTGAACCCTGAAATGAAGGGCTGTGGGTGGGGGCAGGCCAGTGTGGCTCCTGGAGCCTTGCTGGGGGAGAGCAAGGCTGATAAAGGCATCAGCATCTCCCTGATAGGAGTCACCTGTGAGAGGCTGGCTCTAGATGGAGGGTTTAGAGCAGCTGCTCTCAGCTCTGAGAGAGACATAAAGCCAGTGCTGTTGCTGTCTGCAAGTTTCTTGCTGGAGGTTTCTTTTGCAAGCTGTGCAAGGAAAATAAGCCAAGGAGTCATGTGGGCTGGCAGAGTCCCGAGTACCCAGATGCCAAGGAGCGTGCAGCAACCTGTGGGTGAATGGTGAACGATTTGAGGGAGCTGGTCTTCAGGGAGCTCAGCAAGGGAACAGCAAGGCAGGTATGTGCAGTGCTGCCTCCAGACTGTCTGTTCTGAACGCTGAAGTGTGCCAGGAGATCCCATCTCCACCGCTGTGTGTGTGTGCTCACGCTGATCGCTCGGTGGAAAGCAGCGAGTGAACGTGGAGCTCACCCGGGACTTGGGGAAGGTGCTCAGCTAGGTGCTGGCTGGTTGCAGGAGTTGTGGTGGGAAAGCATCTGGCTGCAGTGTGGGGTCTCTGCTTTCTGCCCCAGCAGAGGCTTTGGCCACGTTGGTTTGGATTCCTCTTTCTCTGGGAGAAGCAGCTGGGTTTGTGTGTGTGATGGGGCCGGAGGAGATCCAGGAAAGGCCCTGGGCTGGATGAGAAGCTGTGTGGGTGGGGAGCAAGGGCCTGGGTGGGTGGATGAAAGGGTGGGCTTTCATGTCAGTGGGGAAGAGGAAAGAAGGAGAAGCAGGGGAGAGGAGGAGCAGGGGGTGACAGAAGTGAGGAAGCAGCAGATGCATGCTTAGAATCAGATATTGCTGGGCTGCACGAACAGAGAGCTCCCTTATCCAAAAAACTTTATTCTCCTTGCAGTTAGCTTAAGCTTTATTCTGTATTCAGTCAGGACCAAGCATGTGCAGGTAGCTGGTCAGTGTCTTGCCCTTTTTAAAGGCTTGCTGACACGTCTGAGTCGTGGCTATTGATCCTCGCTGGCTTTGGGGGGAGATGTTCATGTGCAGCACTTGGTAGGGTCAGGATTTATTTATTTTTCATGGCTCTAGGCAGGCAGGCAGAAGGTGAGACTGAAGTTTCTGTAAGTCTTCTCAGAAGTGTTTTCTGCTCTGGGCAAGAGGCTTCCAAGGCAGCGTATACGAAGCTGAGGTATCTGTTAACACAGGGAAGCTCCTGCTGTATGTGGATTGGAGGAACACACTGATACTGTGGTCTAACAAGATGAGAACAGCTTGAAGGGTGTCTCTTAGACTTGAGGGAATAGCACAGAGAAATCAATAGGATATTAGGGACTCCACTATAAAAGCTTTGTACAGGAATGGGAAACTTGGCTTTCGATTTTGTACAGAAAAGAGACTGTGGTGCTGCTGCAGTCAGTCCTGTGCACAGGAGACTACAAACTCCAGTTTGTCTGGCTGTACCCTCTCAGGGGAACTATTAACACTGCTGTGGGTTCTGACAAGAAAAACAGGGGGCTTGGAGAGAGAAAAGAAGTTGTAAAACCTCTGAGGAGGTAATGGAATGAAACTGGAGGAGAATACAGTGAGGACCAGCTTGCACAGGGCTGTTTCCATGGTCAGCAGTGAGTGGCTGAGAGGTGTAACAGAGCTGGCAAGCTTCAAGCAGGTGAAAAGCTATCAAGGCAATAAAAGCAGAAATGCTTCCTGTGTCTTAAAATGCTCAACTAGTGTCAGCAGGAGCTAATGTAGACAGAGCAGTGAGCCTGGGACTCCGCAGGTACTTTTCAGCAGGTGCCTTACAAGAGATGAGAAAGGAGGCTTAGCTGTGATTTATGACACCAGCTTCTCTCTATTGCCATGGCAAACGAGGTCCTGGGCACAGGACCTTCAGCTGTAAGGTTGTCCTCTGCAGGGGACCTTGCTGAGCCTGGGCAAAGTCTCCCTGTGTCCCTGGGTGCAGCGTGGCATGAGCAGCGCTGCGGAGGTGGTGTCTGAGCAGCTGAGGGATGCTGAAATGCCTCCAAGGGCAGCAGTAGTGCATGGAGGAGCCATGGCAGAGAGAAAAGTTGACTAGGGGAAAGGGGGTGGGGAGACATTTCCCTGCACCAGGATGTTGAGGAAAGCCCCATTTGCAGTAAATTAGCAGTGATTGAATTGTGTGACCAGGGAGTAATGGAGCAAAGGAGGAAACCTGGGTGCTGTGAATCAGTAGGACTGGGGAGGGCCCTGAAGTAAATAAAGTGTGAAATAGCAGCAGGTGTTAATGTGAAAGAGAGGACTCTTCCTCCTGGCTGGGAATTTACCCAGGCAGGAACCCCAGTGGTTCTGGGAACTGCCAGGTACAACAGGAGTGGTTTTGCCACGTGATGCCTTTACAGAACTCAGACCCGAGGAAGAGCCAAGTTGTTGGGCAGGTGAGTTTTGCTTCTCTTCTGTGCCAGCTGGGAGGTCCTGATTGTCACTTAAATGTTTGGATGGGTCAAATCTTGGGGGTCAAATCACCACAGCTTATCTAAAGAGGGGTGTGTGGTAGGGAAGCCTCCCTTCCTATTGCTGCTGGCAGTTTGGAAAAGTAATAAAACAAGAACTGGAAATGTACCAGTGGACCTAATTTGTTTGGATTTTTCATTAGATCCACTCAAAAGAGACTATTTTAGGAAATAAATAGCAGAATGTGGGCAATAAGTAGCCATAAGGTAAGGGGCAGAGTTCAGTGCTGGCTTTCCTCGTTAAGCTGTGGAAAATAGAAGTGTAATGGAGGAGTGCTGATGAGAGCACAGATAGGTGATTATGTGACGGTTGCTCATGCTGGGGCTAGGCTTATTTGTTATCTTTAATGATTTGGAGTTGGAAATGGATCAGAGGTGGATTAGAGAGGGAGAGTGTGCCAACAGAAATGGTTTACTTTTGCTGCTAAATATTTGGAGGGTGCTGCTGGAGCAGGGGCTGTGGGCACCCAGACTGTGCTGGCACCCAGCTGGGCTGGCTGGCTTTAAACTGAATCCAGGGGAACTTCTCTGAGTCCTGGTGAGCTCCTCCTTGACCTTCTGGTGGGACCTGCCCCTGGATTTTCCAAGGGGATCAGTACCATGTCACTGGTGTATCAGGGAAGAAGGAATCATGGAATATTCAGAGTTGGAAGGGACCTCCAGAGCTCATCCAGTCCAACTCCCCTGCTCTAAAGCAGGATCCCCTGGAGCACATCCCTCAGGGCTGCATCCAGGCCAAGGTGTAAGCTGTCCATCCATATGGGATGTTTCCTACCTGGACCTGCATTGCCTCTTACCCAGAGACCTGTGAACTGTTTGCAGTGTTTGAGGGGGGAGTGTTACTGCTCAGTGCCTGAAGTGCAGTTTTTGAAGAGGCTGTGATCTCACTGTGGTGGGTACGAGGTTAGAGACCCCAGAGGGTTGGTGTTTGTGCTCCACTGCAAATCCCTGAGCCAGGTGGCAGGGTAACAATGCTGATTCTGAGCATCCTTTGCATGGAAGTGGCTGCATAACACGATGCCCAAGCAATGTCTCAACTGAGCACCCTGTGAGCCATCCAGCACAAAGGGATTTTCATCTCTGCTGAGATCTCCTGGCTTCAAAGTCTGCAGAATTTATTTGCATCCTTCACGAGGGAGAGAGCCAGGCATACTTTTTTTTTTTTCCTTGAGTCTCTCTGTTCCTCCCCTCCCCTTCCCCACTCGCTTTTCAGTTTATTTATTTGGTTAGCTCAGCATCAGCACAATGATGTGGAAATAAAGCAAAGGAGCTTCGTCTTGGCCTTATTGCATATGCATAAATGAGAGAAATAGATCATACTGGCAATCCCTAGCTAGGCTACAGTTAATGGAAATTCTTCTGTGACCTTATAAACCCTGCTTTGCAAGGCTTTATAATGAGTCTGCAAAAATTCATTCTGGGCACAAACAAGTCATCTGAGGTCTTGGACCCTGTGAGCAGGAAGTAATAATAATACTAATTTCCCACCCACTCAGGCATGTGCTCAGCTCCTTAAAGATTTTGCTATTTTTAAAAAAAAACAGGTTTTTCCTTTCTGGGACTGTCATAATGTGTGTGTGTCCGGGGTGGGGGGGATCACTGGTGGTGAGCAGCTCTTTCTGTGCAGGCTAAAGCCAGTTTCCCTGCATCACCTCCCTTGGGATTGTCCCTGTGGGTCCTCCTGTGGCTCTAGCCGAAGCCTTGACGTCATTAACGCTGCAGACTGATGAACACCTCAGCTGTCTCAGCACAAAACCAGCTCTTTCGACATGGTTGTGGCTCTGCACCCTCTCTCCCCTTCCTACACGGACATCTGAACCTCATATCAAAGAGAGTCTGGGCCTGAACAGGAGGGGATGGATTGTTAAACATCCCTGCAATATTTTGTTCAGCCTTAAAACAAAAATATTAACTTTTTGCTGAAAATCTGAGAGTTGGTTTGATGGCAGAAGTTGACATTTTTCTGAAGAATGAGTTGCATTTGGTGGCTGAGGGCTCTCTGGCTCTGCTCAGACTGAGGGGTTGCAAGGCTAGTGGTCACCTCATTCTGTAGTGGGATTCATGTTGGACATCAGCCCCGTGCTTTGTCCTTGTAGGCTATGATGCAAAAGCAGATTGCTGTGTCTTCTGGAGTTGCTCTGAGCGTGGCTCATCTTGGGTGAAGCTGGGAAGTAACCGAGTCTGGCTGCAAAGCCCCCTAGTGCTGAGCACACAGTTCATTGAAACCAGTGCTGATCTGCAAACTGTTACCTGTGCCAAACCTCCTTTTTTCCACCCCAGAAAACGTTGATCAAAATATATTTTACTCTACCTGCACGCACTGTTCGCCCTCGCTCTTTTCTTGTTTGGTCTCTGCTTATTTTCCATTTTTGCTCCACTTTGTGTGTGCTCTGGTAACATCTGGTGTTAAAAGATTGTGTGTGTGCACGGACAGCTTTGAAAGCAGGCTATCACATCTCTTTTTACACTGAAAAATGTTTGGGGCAGAGACTGTGCTAATGTTCACAGAGCATCTGGTCCTCTCCAGGTCCAATTCATCACTGTCTTGCAGTTTGCATTATTGTTCACACCAAGGGGAAGTGGGTGTGAAGCTGGAATAATAATGTTTCACACTTCCTTTGCATTGGTTTTGATATCCAGCAGCATTTTAACCTATTGGAAAAAGCATAAAGAAATTGAGTGGCTGGAAGCTGAAAACACAGTCTACAAATAACATGTTAATTACTCTTACTGAGGAAATGACCACTGTGCTCGATCCTGTATCAATGGCAAATTTAAAATCAAGATGGGATTTAAAATTTGTAGCTTAAGGGTTCAAATCATGGCTCAGGAATCAGTGGGTGAGGGCAGCAGCAGAGTTCAGTGTGATGGTTCCCCCAGGTTCAACCTTCTCACGCTGTATGGATCTTCCAAACCTAACTCCATATGGCTGGGCACCAGTGGGATTTCCCTGAGTCTGCAGAGAGCCTTGAACAAGAACTCTGTACCATAAGATGCCTTACTCGTTTAAAAAGGGGTTAGGGTGAGTACTAGTCATTAAATGTGGATGTCAACACTGTAGTTTCTTTAATAAAACCTAATGGCATAAATGCAGAAAGAATTTACTGCTACGTGGTCTATCTGAAGTTCTGTGTTTGGGAACCAGGGCCTTTTGGTTTGATGTTGCTTGGCCTTCCCCAGGGTCTTCCAGGAGAAATGTCATTCAGTGATTTAGACTGACATGCCTTTTGTTCTGTTCCTGCCGAGTGTTAAATAAGATTTAAGTCTCCTCAGTCACTATTTAGTTATTGAAGAACATCACAGCTAACACAAATGCAAACAAAACTGTCTGGATGTTTGCTTATGCAACAGATCATTAGAAAGTCTGTAGGAAAAAAAAATGTTCTGGTCTGTTAGATAATTAATCTGCATTTTAAGAATTGTCTAAAGACATATTTGCAAGCTAGTCCATTGAGCTGCTGCTCATCTAGTCAATAATCCCCGTATTTAATAGTCCCTAAGAATGTATTTCCATAATGTGCTGGGAACAGTTGAGAAATCTGCATCTTTTTTGTCTTAAGATGTCAGTGCTCGCACATTTTCTGTGACAAATTTTTTTCTGACTATTGGTGAAAAATCCAGACACATTAGCTTCCCACTGGTAGGGCTGGGGATAAGGGAGAGAGAAGGCTTCTTAAAGCAAACCCCTGGGTCCAGATCCCTTCAAATGCTGAATGAGTTTGCAATTTCCATCTGGTGTTGGATGCCAGTGTCGTGGCATGAGCCTGCAGCGTGTTGGCAGCGTTGTTCAGAGAGCACCTCTTGGCTAGGAGTGGGGAGAGGGGCTTTGCTGGCTCTCCAAGGCCCCATCTCCTTGTCCTCTGGGTGTCAGAGAAGCTGGAGCACATCCCCAGAAGGAGGAATTGAGGTGTGTCTTGAGCTGTGCTGGAGGGGTAGCTCTGTTTGAAGGGGTGTGAAACGCCGTAGTCCTTTTGTGGTAGGTTTATTCTGGCAGGAGTGCAGATATTATACTGGCAGTGCTTGGCTTTGGCTGGTGGAGCTTGTTTGGCTCCTGGGAGCTGGCTTTACTGCAGTAGCACAAAGTGCAGCTCAGGACCCAGGGCTGTGTCTGGGCAATGACTGCCCCTGTTTCTGCCTTGGAGCCCGACAGCAGTCAAGTTCACTCATGGATGGTGGGCCAGGCTCTGGTTTTGGGGTGTCTGCAGTAACTGGGTACCCCTGGCATCTGAGCCAAGGTGACCCACGTTCCCACACTGTGGCAAACGTGAGGGTTTGAGAAAGGGCGTGAAGTTCAGTCAAGTTATCTTGCATTTCTACTGGAAAAAGGGTAAATAGGCAGCCAGCTCTTGCAGCATGGCTGGCATGTGGTGATTTACTAATCCACATCAACGAGAGCAGGGAGGAAAATCCACACTTGGAGAGAGGGACCCCTGGGAGTCACCACGTCAAGGTGAGAAGCTGGAGCTTAATTTCATTATCTTATCAATAACTAGCTGGTCTTGCACCGTGTTGGGAATTCTCAGGAGTGTTAATGCTATCTTTTGCTGTCTAAGCAAAGAAATAATGAATACAAGTAGGAAGAGCATTGTGTGTAGTCATGGTATCGATACCTTAAAAAATGATGCTGGCAAACTGGTGAGAGATAAGAGAAGAGCTACAAGGATGATGTGAGATCTGTAAGGCATGCTGGAGGGAGAGACTGAAGCTCAATCTACTTCTTTTAACAGAGAGAAGGTTAAGGGGTGATTTTATAATTGCCTCTAAGTACTTAACGAGGGGCAGAGACTTCTGCTAGCCAAAGGTAGGAAGGCAGGACGTGGTTCTGTGGCTGGGTGCTCAAGCTAGATAAATTCAGATGAGGAAAAGGCATGTTTTATTTTTTGTACAGCTTTTTATTTAAGCACAGGAGCAAATTACCCAGGACTTGGTACATTTGCTGGTTTTAAATTGAAATGATACATCTTGCAGAGTTCCTTCAGGTCAACTGCAGGCTGTGAAGGTTTGCTGTGGGAAAGTGGCATAACTCAGCAACAAGTAAAACCAGATTTTCAAAAGGATCATTATTGTCCTTCAAATATCTTCTTTTTCTTTTGGTTCTTTTTTTTTTGGTCAGGGAGAAGCAAAATGCAGCAGGACTTTGGGCTGCAGTTCAGGAGGGTTTGGGTTGGTGTCAGCTGAGGGTCTTGGCCAGAAGCTCAGGCCATAATCACACACAGTGCTGGGGGGGTCCTAGTGTGTGCTAAACTGTTCCCCTTGCTGAGTTTTTGCTTTAAGTGAGGATGACGTCTTTGTCTGAGCAACAATTTGCTGTGTGAGGTGGGGAAGCTGTTTCTTTGGACAGTGATGTAGAACAGAGTCCCAAAGTTTCCTGTGTACAAAATCTCAATATGGTTCTTTCAGCCCTGCATCACTTGTCTTCCTTCCCTGACTGACTTCTCCAGCAAGCTTCCTGCCCTTCCCTGGGTTTTCTTCCACTGGAGAAAGCCAGTGTTTGGCCATGCTGAAGGGGTTTTGCTTTCATCAGGCGTGTTCTTCCATGAGACACACCAACCTGCAGAGCCTCCAGCACGTGCCTGCTCAGACACAAAGGATGCTGCAACCACAAATCCCTTGTGCCACCACCTGAGACGTGTTCAGCAAACTCAGGGAGAGAGATTAAGAGGCATCATTACCATTCAGTCAGTGGCTGGCCTCTTAATTAGAGCACATGGTATGCTCAGGAAGGTTACTTTCACCTAATACTCAGCTTCTCTCCAACCTTAAAGCTGCAAAGCCAGGCAGGAGTGGCAAGGAAATGGAGGGACACACTGCACCTTGGAACAGTGATTGGGGCAGGAGGGGTGGCTGAGTCTGCACCTCCAGGCTCTTGAGCCAGTTCCCTCTTGTAGGACTGTGCTGCCTCTCCCTTCTAGATGGAAGGTGTTGCCAGGTGGTCATCCTGCAGCCCTGTCTTGTCTCCTTCCCCCCCCTTTGACCCCGGCTCTTAGCAGAATCAAAGGGCATTTCTTTTCCAGATGGTGGCACCTGCATTTTTTTCCTTTCCATGTTTGATGTTGGAGCACTGAAGGAAATTAAATCAGGGTTGTATCAGTACAAGGGGGAGGTTACCATTTGCAAAGCCACGTTTTGCTTAAGTTAGTAATATTGTAACTGTTAATTGAGTGTTCATTGATTGTCTGTCACTACCTTAATGTGATCTGTTATCCTCCTTTCAGGAGGATGGCCTACCACTGTTTAAATAGTACAGCTGCTCTTGCACCACTTAACTGTCCTGACTGTTCATTTTTTTTCTCCCCCAGTGATTCCATTTTACCAGCAGTATAATTAGCACCATCTCCTCCTCTTTGGAGTGATCTCAGCCTGCATGCCATCCTTGTTCTCTCCCAAGTGCCTTTAATGCACCGAACACTTCAGGGTTTTTAAGTGGCCTGAGACAAGGGATGCAGGGGATGCATTTGAACTCAGTCCAGGAGCTGTTGTCCGCATGGATTTAGGGTCCCAGTTTCTCCAGAAATGGCTTCATTTGTTAGAGGTTCTTTGTTGCTGAAGGTTTGGTTATGGAAGTGAATAGTGTTCATAGGAAGGGGGGAGAAAAAGCAAAAACTAGCTCTCTTGTGGTGCCTTTCATATAAATGGCTCCATAGGCAATCACGGACCAGTCACTGGGGGTGACTGGTGGGTAGCCATGGGACTCTGTGTGTGCTCATGTAATGCTTTTCACACCGGGTCAGAGCCTTTCCCAGCACTGTGGGGAAGCCCTTCATGCCCCCTGGGGAGGCTGTGTGTGTGCAGGCTCCTGTTCAGGGTGCACACACAGCGAAGGCAAGCGGGCAGCAGGGCCAGGGGGAAGGAGGGTTTGGACATAACACAAGTCCTCGAGTCCTCTGAGTGCTTCTGTAACACAAGCTGAGGAGCTGGCAGCACATTCCAGTAATCCCCAGAACTAATGATGCTCCTCTCCTGTACCCGCTGTGAGATCCGACGTGTCCAAAGCAATTGCATTTTTGCTCACCCAAAGAGGCTCGTGGCGTAACACGGTTGCACTTTTGCATATTCAATTATTTCTTCTCTGCCAGATTTTGCAGGAAATCTTTCAGATTTGTAGTGGCCTTTCCTGAAGCCATGGGCTGGTCTTTAAGACCCTTCTGCTGTGTGTTTGGTGGGCTCGAGCACTTTACAAAGATTAATTAACCCTAGGGGGGAGAGACTATGGTTTAATGTTTATATAGGGGGGAGGGAAATTAATATTCTTTCTGCCATGCTGAGTATGTTTAAACTTCTGCTTTCAGCTTGTCTGACTTGGAATACCTTCTAACGAGTACAAATGAGAGAACAATTTATTTTAGATGATGAGTTATGAGAGTGTTGCTCGTATACCCAGAACACGACATTTTCAATCACATCTTCATTGCATTGGTAAGGGAAAAAAAAAAAGGTTTTTGTATCTTGACATGTTTAACCTCTGAAGACTGAGTCGATTATCATGTTGTATAAGAACTCACTCTATAGCTCTCAGGTCTCTGGGAATATCCTGTCGAGGAAAATCCTGCAGGGTTTATTCCAGCTGCTACAAAGGCAGGAGGAGAGCACAAGTTAAGAGATATCTACAGGTGGCATTCAGGAATAATTAAATGACTTAATAAAGGTGTGGTGTTAAAATACCTAAGTTAGAACCCTTTAAGTTCTAAGAAAAAGCTTGAATGGGGAAGTAAATCTGTCCCCAAATGCTTTTTTTCATTTAGCCTGCTTTAATTCCACGAGTAGAGCCATGCAGACAAAATATTAGAGGAACTGGGGGTTACCTGGTCAGCCTCTTTGCTGATATATTATTGCACTATTATTGCATCACTCCTGAGAGCAGTGATGGCTCTGGCCACCCAAGGCTGCTGGGTGGTTCTGAGAGTCCCTGTGTGCTCCCTGGTTGCTCTCCCTCCCTCTCTGGCTCCAAAGTTGGGGTGCTGGTGACCTTCCCCCCTTTGCAGTGGTGGTGGAGCTTTGCTGATGTGTCTGGGAGTGCTGCTACAGCGTGGCTCTGTGCATGCTGCTGACTTCTTTGAACCATTCTGCAAACACAAGCAAGGAACACAAGAGTTCTCTTTTAATTATTATTAAATTCACCTATTCAGGTTTTGGTGGTGTGCAGCTTTAAACTTCAGGGCCACAGGAACTAGAAACTTGCTTTCCATCAGCCTGTTAAAATGAAGGTGGAGGTTCTCTTGCAAACTTTTGAGCTGGGGATGCAGGGCTTTTATCCATATATCAGAAATCATGAGTTGAATGATCAAATCAGCTTTGACTTAAAGCTCTTTATAGCCCTTAGCTGAGGTAATTGATGGAATTTGTGCTAGCAGCAGTCTGCAGGGTTCATCCTGCTGTGAATTACAGCAGTTGGAGTGTTTATCCTCTCTGTGCTGGTAGATTTGCTGGTTGGTTGGTGGGGGACACTGTACTGGAAAGCCTCTACTCACTTCTCTCTGCATGCAAAGCATGGACAGGACTGTGCTCTTGGAATGTGGCAGATTAAAATGGGTTGGTGTTACAGGAGGTGGAAATGCTGTTCTGAAAGTACAATACAAAGCAGTTTTCTCCATGAGTCTATGCTGAGCAAATTTCCAGCCACAGCAACAAAATCTGAGTCCCATTTGCAGACATTGGTGTTAATACAGTGCAGCTGATATGCTCCATTAGCTTGCATAAATGCAGCTTTTAAAGCTGTCACATATGCTAGATAGAGCCACTACCCCTCACCTGCTTCTCCTTGGAATGACAGTGTTTAGAGGGGACTCCCAAAGCGATGGAGGCGATGGTTGTATCTATGCTTCTGTGCATATGTCAGGACTAGAAACCCACCATTCCCAAGCTGGTGTGTGCAGCAACACTTCAGATGAGATGCTCAAAATGCAGTTATACAGAGGGAATTTTGGAGCTGTACACCTTGGCTCAGGCATTCCTGTGGCTTTGTTTACGTGGAGGTTTTGTGCTGGGTTTTGATTTTCCCATTATTGAGGTGGTTATAGTGTTGCATTACTCATTGGTTCCTTTTATTTCTTGCAAGTTTGCCAGCCATGACTAATGAAGAGTTTTGCTGCAGCCCTTTTATGGAGTGGAGCCTCAAGCTGGGTTAAGGGGAGCTTTTTCTTTTTCCTTTCCCATGTGGGGCTTTCAGTGGGAAGCTGGGAGTCCTTTCTCACCCTACACCCAGCCCAGGAGAGGGTGGTTCAGGAGTGCTGGTGTGGTGTCTCCAGTCTGGATGTGACATGCTGTGGACTGGGATTTCCAGTCAGAGTGGTGCATCCCTTGGTACAGTCCCTGTGTTACAGCCTGGGAGTCCCTGACCGAGTGAGAGCTGTGGTTTTGGGGTCTGTTGGGACACATGATGGGTGGCAGTATGACCCTGGATCTAGAATGATCCTGGAGTAGTGGTGGCAGGGTTTCTAGTTAATTTAATTTCCATTTCTGGGGTGTTTGTGCTTTAATGATGAGCTCCAGTCTGGTAAAGAAATATGTGTGTGTCTTGGTGAAGGGATGAACTTCTGTTCAAGTGGAAATCTGAAGCATTGAACCTGTCAGCAACTGGCCTGGCTTTGCAGTGGGAGGTTCATTATCTCCCAAGCTATTGCAGCTGGGGTGCCTCTGGTGTCACTGCGTGTTCTCCCTGTTCCCAGCATCTCTGATGACCTGTTTGGGATCAGTTGATGCACACACTGCTGGTGTTCTCTGTTTAACAGTGGCCACAGTCATGAGCACTGGCCCTGAACGTTTTGGCAAGGTCAAATGCAGGAGCCTACACCTGTGTTGGGGACAGTTGAGTGAGTTCTGCTTCACTGCTCAGTTGGTGCCAGAATTATCTTTCTCTGCCTCTCTTATGCAAAGCTTTGTCTTCCACACTGAGAAGCTCAGCAAGATGATCTGGAGTCTGTTATGCCATCTGTTTGGGTCACGTCCCCTTGTCCCCAGCTCTTGCTAGTTGAACTGATGCTTTCTTGACACCATGTATTTCAGCAGTCAGTCAAACCCCAACAGTGCTTCTGGGGAGGAGTGGGATAGGATGTGAGCAACAAAAAAGAGGAGGGAAGTTAACAGTACTTTAAATATGAATAATTCTCCCCTGCTCCTAAAACACAGCTGCTTTGCCTGGACAGCTCTGTCTTGCCTGTTATGGGGATATTGTTTCTGCAGGAAACCCCTTGTGGTCTGATGGGGAGCACTGCAGTAAAAGTGTTTCTCAGTGACTCAAGATCACAATCTATTGAGCTGGTTGAGCAGCAAGAAAGTGGCAGGAGGTGGTTTTTGCTGGAGGTGGTGTGCCTTCAGATGGCAGCATAGAATAGATGGTATGCTCTGGGGTCATGGCATGTGTTCCAGGCCAGGTTGGATGGGGCTTTGAGCAACCTGGTCTGGTGGGAGGTGTCCTTGCCCATGGCAGGGAACTTGCAATGAGATGAGCTTTAAGGTCCTTTCCAACCCAAACCATTCTATGATTCTATGTTAGGGTCTTGACAGTCTTAGGAACACCAAGTGCTGCAGGTGGATGATCTTTCACTCTGCCTTCAAAGAACCATGGAGATATATAGATTCATAAAGGATGCTTTCTTTATAAGAATTTGGATCAGTATGACCCTGTATCACCCTTCTTAACTGTGAATAGTTTGGGATGTGGAAACAGGTAGCTTTGGACAAGCAGGCATTACTTAATTTCTATTAAAAAATTCAAATACACTTCCTGTCCTTGAAAGAAGAAAAGAAAAAAAAAGGCAGTGGGAAACAGATGAGATTACCTTTTTTAATTAAAGGAACCTGTTGACTTGTGTACTTGGATGTTCCCACTGAGATGCCTAGCTTCTGGGTTTTAATTCACGGCACATTTTTTGTTCACTTTTTTCCAGATTCTCTTACTGAACTTTGCCCTGTGGGTGGAACTAGTGTTAGACTTGTTAGAGCATCTAAACCCTCTAATTATTGGAGAAATGGCTTTCAGTGGAGGAGAATTATCAAGCCAGCTGCTGTCTATGTGTTGCCTTTTTTTTTTCCTTCCCAGGTGTGGATGTATCTACTTAATTTAAACAACAGGGAGCATGTAAGTGTGGCTTGCTTGGTGTGTCTGCATTACCAGTCTGGTCTACTGGAGGTGTACTTGTCTGTGTGTGTTTCCCTGTTGTGTATCCACTCCAAGAGAGCTCAGAATTGCTTTGTGTTTGGGATATTGTTATTTTGCAACTGAAATGACCTAACATGGAGGGTTTTTAAAAGGCATGGAGCATCATGGAGCAGTTAATCAGTGAATATGGAAAGGCACCAGCCCTAATGCTGACAGAGAAAAGTTCTTTATGGGATCTAGGAGCAAAAGGCAGGGGATGAATGGATACAGCCTGCAGAGGCACGGAATGGAATTCATCAGGGAAACAGGGCTTGCAAATTATTCCACATGCAGTTGTTAATGTCTTGGGTGATTAGTTAGGGCCTGCTGTCCCATCCTTCTTGGGTAAAGTGCCTGCAAGAAGGAAAAAGAAGGCTGCATGAACTAAAGAGAGATAAAGAAGCAACACAAAGGGTGTAAAAGTGTTATGGAGTAGTCTGGAAGAATGAAAAAGAGGAGGGAAATATTATAATGGAGACATCTATCTGGGTTCTAGCTATTTGCAGTCAAGCAGTTACTGGGGAGGTGTTTAGTGTGTGTGTGTGAAAGCAAGACTCAGGCACATCTAATGGGGAGCACAGTTTGCTGCCTTGTTTTCTTTTCCCATCTGCCTATGAACATGATAAGCTTTTGAGTCCTGTGGCCTTTGGGTGGCTGGGTAAGGTGGGGTCAGCAAAGCACTGCCATTTCTTCACAGATGAGATGCAGACAGTTCCCTTCATCGTAGGATGCTGGTTCTGTGCTCTGTGGTGAAATAGGATGGCAGAAAGAAGCTGGGTTCTGTGCAGGACCACACTCCAAACTGTCTAAGTCCACTCTGGGGCTGGAGTGCAGCCCATGTTGGCAGAGTCACATCCCTGTCAGAGCTGAGTGTGTAGAAGGAAGGAGGTGTAGAGCTGGGTCAACAAGGGAAATCTCCACGTGTCAGAGTTGGGAGCAGAGAGGCTGCTCAGCAATTCTCCTTCACCAACAGGTGTGAGATTTTTGCCCATCTCATTTGCAGTGTGGTTACTCGGAGAGCTTTGCTTCTCTTTCATTTGCTTCCCAGCATGCTCTGATTTTTTTTTTCCCCATCTATTACTTTGTTTTAAAACTAGCTTGTGTTGCCTTGGCCCTGATTGGTGGTTGCTAGGTCCCAGCTATCTGGCACAGCACTGCTTTCCTCTCCTTTTGGTTTCCCAAGTCCACAAGCCAATGTGTCAAAGTTGGGAGCTTAAGGCTGAACTCCAAAGTCCAGAGTTAAAGGACAAAAATAACCCTTTGGCTGTTGCATCTCTGAAGGTGATTAGCTTGTCTGAGACAGAAACTGATTCTTTGGGTGCCTGAATCTGAGTACCAAGGTCTGTCTTCTCTGTAGCCAGTGTGTAAGGGGAAATCAGGCCAATGCCTTTAGAGAGTGGCTCTTTCTAACTGCTTCAATTTTGGTGGCCAGTTTGAGACTCTGATACCCAGAGCTCCTATTTGTGCTGGTGCTTTGGCTGTGCCATATGCATAGGCTTGGATGGCGATGCAGTGACAGCAAGTTTCTGAGCTGGGCTTGCAGAAGGCAGTTCAAATAAGATGGCCCATCAGTTCTGTTCTGTAATGTTTGATTTATTAAAGCATGGAAACCTGCGGCCATCTCGGCGCTGAGCACATGCCCACAGGAATCAAAGAGAAACAATCTCAAAGAAAGGGAATGAACTCTTCTCAACAGCATAAATTGCAGCAAGAAGGATTGAGGCTGGACATGGGGAAACATTGTTGAACAGTAAAAATAGTGAAGCACTAAAATAGATTGCTAAGGGAGTTTGCAGAGTATCTGTCACTGGAGATTTTCAAGAGCAGATTAGACAAATGGCTTGGAAGGACTGAGCTTGTTGGATAGACAGGGGGACTAACAGAGCTCTTCATTTACTCCCTGCTTCCCACGGTTCCTTCATCAGTGTCGTGGCAGCCTGAGCTGGCCCAGTGGTGGGCAGGGCAGTGGGTGCATTTCTGTGGCTGAGGCTGAACAGAACAGCCTGGTTCTGGGGCATGCAGACCCCCAGAGGTGGGGAATTTGGGGTTACTTTGCTCTTTTAGTACCTTATTTTTAGCCCTATGACCACTGAGGAGTCTGTGCCAGGCATTGGCAATGATACACGAGCAGCAGCCCTGGGCTACGACAAACTTAGGTTTAATTCATAGCTCTGCCAGAGACCTCCCATGTAACCTTGGGCAAATCATATTAACCTCGTGAACGTGAGCCAAACTTTAAGCAACAAGTAGAGGCATCCATATTAGGAACTTGAGATGAGTTATGTTCTTTTGCAGTCAACAGATGATTGAGATAATGGTGATAAAGTGGAAAAGATCTTGACTTGTACCCCACGGTTCCCAAGAATAAAAGCAAAGCCAAACTTTGCAGTAATAAAGTGGTTTTGCTCTGTATCAACACCTCTGCACCCCTTCTTGTACATGTTAGGAGTGGTTCTGCTCCCCGTGGTGTGCAGTCCTTTCTTTTCAAGCAGATTTTATGTAAATTGGTCTTATATGAAAACGTTATACCTGAAGAGTTTCAGGGCCCCTAAAAGGAAAAAAAAAACCCATACATTTGGAAAATTAAATATTTCTGTCAAGAGCACGATAAATTCTTTGCTGTTAAGGAAGAAGATAAATTAAAATTGCAAAACAGGCAGGAAGGGAGCAAGTCAATGTGCGTGGCAGGGTTGGCTGGGTCTCCTGACTTCAGAGAGACTGTGTGAGGGAATCAGCAGAGAGACAGAGCTCGTTCTTATTCAGAGAAGTCTGAGAGCCCTGGTATGGCACCGCTCTGGTCTTCGTTTGCAGCAAGCTCTTACCATGCAGTGCTGAACCTGCTTGTGTCTATAGTTATTTGACTGACTTATGAATGTTTTCCCTTCTCTTTGTAGTGCTGTGATATAAGAGTGCTGAGAAGACTGGGGGGCATATATTTGTGTGCTTTGGCTGTCTGTTTTAATCTACAAAATCTCTACAAAGAGAAATTGTGGAGCGAGTCGGGTAGTAGGTTACAGATGAAAAAAACATTTTACAAATACATAAGCACGGGGAGAGGGAAAGGGAAGAGATGTGTGGGTTGCCTGGTGATCTGCTAAGAGCTGGAGTGTGCTGGTGGAGCTGAAGGCTGGGGTAACTTCACAGGGTGTTTCATTTGATCTGGAGAGAGACTGCGTTCTCTGTCTTAGAGGGCTGTGTTAGCACTCTCAATGTACAAAGCACAAATTATCTCCTCCCTGTCTAAGAAAACCACTTCTGTTCAGCCTTTGCTGGTCTGTTGGATCCCTAAGGCCAGGTTTTGCTATATAAAGCAGAAGACATAGTTGTGTTTTATTTCAGACTGAAGTGTGCTCTCGGAGAGATGGCTGACGCATTAACCTGTCAAGCATCCTTACTGCTGTCGTGTTCAGTTGTGTGTCTAGCCCTCAAATGGGGAAAAACCTTTGGAAAATGGGGGTTATGATCTGTGGGACTGCAGGGAGGGGTCGGTAGGGGATTTGGTCAGGTCAGAGAGTCTGGTCTGAGACCTGAAGCTCAGGCTGGGCCCAAAGGTTGGGCTCAGAGCAGGGTGGTGAAGTGGCAGCGTGCCATCCCTGTGTCACAGGAGGATGGAGTGGCCGGACCGGAGTCACTTGAACATCTGCAGCAGATGCCAGGAGCTGGTTCTGCATCTCCAGGGCTCTCTCCCTTTTCCCACTCAGCAGGAGTTTTGGGGGCTGAGCTCTCACCCCGTGGAGGGGCCGGGGTACCCCTTACCCATCTCCCCAGCCCTCTGCAGGGTGGTGCCAAGCAGGGTGCCAGCCAGCAGCCCCTTCCCTCCCCTGAAGCGTGGCCCTGGCAGCTCCAGCGCCTCCGTTACTCTGGCAACAAACTGCGATCAGGCAGCACCAAGCAGCTGAATTCAACCCCTTGTTCCAGGAAAAAAATGCTCTCATTGAAGCCAAGCCGGAGCAAAACTCTCCTGCTGAATGACCCCGACATCCATCCGTTCCCTCGTTAGTTAGTGCATGTGTGGTGGGGAGCACGGGAGGAGGCATCCCCCAGTGAGTGGTGGGCACAGCCACATCTTCATCGGGGCCACCGAGTCGCTTGCCCTGTGCCACATCCTTGGATGTGACCAAGCTTCAGGGGACCCAGCAAGGAGGTGAAGGCTGGAGGCAGCAAGAACCCAAGGGAAGCCAGGGATGAAAAGGGATGAGCAGGGAGACCCACTGGGAGCTGTCACCGAGGCAGAGGGCTCGATGCAAGAGGGAGGTGGAAATTCTGCCCTTGTCCCACCAGTATAAATTCTTGCAGAGCACTTTCTCTCTCTCCCTCTGCCCGTTTGTCAGCTCGCACGGTGACAAAGGCGTTTGTGGCACTGGGGATGTGCTGCTTCTCTGGGACCGAGGGAGCTGCCCAGAATGATAATTGGGTCCTTTTTTCATTTATTTTAAGAAGCTAACAGGCTACTGCACAAAGTAATTAACTGGACAGATGGATACAGCAAAATTTGTAAACGTCGACAGTAACAATAAGGCACTTTTTTTTATTTTTAAAGGCCTTGTGTCAGCAGAAGGGCTCCAAGTTGGGGCTGGCTTTCAGGGGAGCAGTTAAATAAAGGAGACTTAAAAATATTAATAATCTCGATAGCTGCGTATGATGCAGGTGTCTGGTGATGGCTGCAAGGATAACCAAAAGATGGAGGGGAGAGCACAAAGGCCAGGATTTCAATATGCCTCCTCGCTTGTTGTGTGTGGTTTGTCTCTGCAGAACATCTCTTTGTGCACATAAAGGGGTAGCTCCTCGCCAGATGTGTGAGAGGACTGAACAAATGTGGCTGTTGCAGTACCAAATCCAACTGATGTGGTTTTTTAGATTGCTACCTGCACTCTGGGGCAGTCGGATGTATTTCAAGATGTCTGTAATGGTGATCAGAATGTTTATTTCCTTCCCACCTCGTAGAGTTTGGTTAAAGAGGGAAGGTGTGTGTTTTTTCCCATGCTTGCTGACCTTTCAAATATCTGGGTCTTGTCCATGCAATGTGTCAGTCTTCTCAATTCTTGCCATTTGTGAGCTTCTTGTGGCAGGAAGCTCCACAGGTTTAATTATGTGTGTGTGGGTTCTTCACTGTGTGGTGAAGAAATGCTAGTCCCTTCCTACAGCAGCAGCCTTCCAGTTGATGGCCTGTCAACATGATACCAAAGGCACAGAAAATACAAATTGGAGGGCATGGCTGTAGGCAAGCAGCTTGCTTGGGCACCTCTGGAACATGCTGCACTGTGCAATTACTCTGACCTAACCAAGAGCAAAGCACTGGTGTTGATTTGTAACAGGCTGTTGGCTCTGTGCTGGTGTCGGTCCAGCCAGCCAGAGTTGAAGGATGTTGACCTCCAGCATCAGCATCCAAGGAGATGTGTTAAAAATTAGGAGAAAAGCCCATTTTCCCTGTCAGTGCGGCGTATATCATAAGAACATCCATCCTCCAAATGAAATATTGTAGACACAGGGAAAGAAACTTGTTGCAGACGTGTCCCTGTGAATGCAGCCAGCAAACAGGGTTTGGGCTTCTCGGCAGCTCCAGCCCCATTCCCACTTGTTGCTCTGTCCATGATGCTGGGCTTGGCTGGAGATGGGGTGTCCTGGGGGGGGACCTCACCCCAGACCCAGAGAGAATGGTTTGGTTTTTGGGGTTTGTTTGCTTATTTGTTTGTTTTTAGCAGCATGAATGTGTGCCCTCATTAGGGCTGGACTAGTGTGGTTTATGATACGGGGCTACAGTAATGTCACAGTAAGCACAAAGTCACTGCAAAGATTTTGATGGAGAACATCTCCCTCCTCATCTCCAGACTCTTCCTTTAATTAGCAGGTGGGGATTGGAACAAGTTGTACCGACTCAATAAGTGGGGGCATATGGGGAATGAAACTGCTGAAAACTGGCATTGTGTTAGAGGGGCAAATTGTATTAGGGAGAGAGAGTGAGTGAAACATGGGAGGTGAGGGGTGTGCAGTGTCTCCTGGATTTGTAACCACCCCTGCCTGGCTGAAACACCCTCTCAGTGGCCAAGGGAACGCCGAGGGAGTTGTGTTGGGCTGATGTGCCAGGGGTTACGTCTCCTCTGCAGAAGCAGGGCTGGGCCAGTAGCACTAGTGTCCCCCCCTTGTCCTGTCAGAGGATTTTGGCTGGGGTCTCCTGGATGGAGGGGCTCTGCTGGAGCATCTTCCTCTGCTCTGTTGCTGAGTCTCTGTGTGAGCAATGAATTTGTCTTTTTTTCCACATAACGTGGCATCTGCCTGCAGGCCTGGTTGCTACAAGATAATCATTGAGCTCAAAGTCCTTCAGGCTGGGCACTCACATGGATAACAGGAGAATCAAAGCTGAGAAGGGCAAGTATTATGCAGTCAGGATTTTTTTATTCTTTATTTTTAAAGATAGAAATCTTTCTGATGCTGAACATGGCAAAGGCTAGGCACAATACTCCCTCAGCACAGGTTAATCTGTTTTTTTCCTTGCAGCTTGTTCCAAATCTTCTGGTTTGGCCAGAGACCACATCTAGGACTGGGCATGCTGGCAATTTATAAGTTCTGATGGTGATGTCTTGGTTTCTGGAATCTGAGCTCCAACAAACTCTTGGTAGCTCTAAAACTAGCTTTAAAACCAAGTGTGCTGTGGATGAATTGTCTCCAATTAGACAAACTGCTTGTTCTCCTTTCCTGGGAGAAGCCTCCAGCTGTTTCTGGGTGGCTTTCCTGCTAAAAGCAAGATGATGTGAACAGGTGAAGTCCCATTTGTCTGAAGGCTCTTTCATAGGCAGAGGCATTGCTGGGAGCACAATACCAGTGCTGCATCCCTTGGATTTTTGTGCTCTCTGCCAAGATGTTTAGGTCAGTGATTCATCAGATGAAAGACTCCTGACTTGGACATAACAGCTCTGCTACAAACGGCTTTAGTTCATTATGGCTGGGTAATTAATAGATGCTCTTTCAAACCTACTGAAGCTCAGAGCTGTCAGGCAGGGAGCAGGGGTAGGTTGGGAGCCTTTCTGCATAACAGAGGGGACAAAGCAAAGCAAAACCAACCTGCCCATGGTCATGCAGAGGCCAGGTGTGGGTGGCTGGTCTGGAGGCAGCCTGTGCTTGTGGCACTGCCTTGTTCCTGGCAACGCCAGCCTGAGCTGAAACTGGTCCTGGGGCTGAAGGAAGTGTACATGCACTCCAGGGCGACTGGCAGTGTGAGCTTTGGGTTGGAGGAGAGAAGCAGCAGTCAGAGAGACCAGCGTATGTCCCTTGATGGTGACCACGAGCATGTTTGGCACCTTCCTCAGAAGGGGCTCCTCCTGTCTTGCCGTGCTGGAAATGTGTATCCCCATCACCCTACGGTCTCATACTGGGGGGCAGGGGAACCTCTTCTGCCTCAGCTTGGGGCTGACCCAGCCCGAGAGCACACGTGACACAGAGGGACCCGAATTATCCCACCTACCTCCTGCTCTGTGTAGGCTTGAGTTGGAGTAGGTTCCAAATTGGCAAAAATATGTACATGGGAAAATAGTTTTGGAGATGAAAAGCAAAAGTCACGTTCTTCCTTCTCACAGCCTCTTTTCCCTTCTGCTCTTTTTTTTTTTTTTTTTTTTTTTTTCCTTTCCCTCTTTGGTAAGAGCTCTTTTTTCCTCCAGTAACCCCTAATAAAGGAGATGGAAACTGTGTGTGATACTTGGTGGGTTTGTGGGAAAAATTGGAAACTTCTTGGTGAGGGGGCTGAATTGCAAAAATTATCAATTTTTGGAAGAAGGCCATTCTTTTGACAAAAACTATTTCAGAAATTCTCCCCAGCTCTAGCTATTAATGTGTTTTGGCCACCATCCTGTGTAATCACAGTTCATTATTTCTGAAGCACGGATGCTGCCTCATCTGAAATATTCCTCACGTGAGGAGTGGTTGTGCCTCAGTCAGGCAGAAGCAGGGACCTGCTCTCCACTTCTGACCCTGCTGGCAAGATGCAATGGCTCCCCTCTGAGCTGAGATGTCGAGGGCAGAGCTACAGTCTGATGGCTCGATAAAACACAGCCTGCTTTGCCAGGTGGAGATTGGGCTTGGCAAGGTTTCAGGGTCATGGGGATGCTGTCAAGCCCCCTTGGTTGTACCTGCATCGTGGAGGAGCAGAGCATCGGCTGGCCAGAGCAGTGTGGCTGTTCAGATCACACTTTGAAGTGACAAGGAGCTCTGGTTGGACCTGGCTGTGTTGCAGAGTGGGACTCCTGTCTTTCCCTGCCTTGCTGCCACCTTCCTTTCCTCTCATATAAAACTCTTGGAAGGTTTAAGACCTGATCAAAGCCCCCCAAAACCAAGTCTAAGACCTGCAGTTCTGACCTTTTGCTTTGAAGCAGGAACGTTCCTGCTTCCCTCCCCTCTGCCTCTCTCCCTGCCATCACTCCCTCTGTCCCAGAAAGGCCTCCAGCTTCTGCTGTGCTCCTGCCAGCCCCCCAAACCTGACCAAAGGTGCCTCTGCCTGGCTGGGACAGCAGCTTCTCTGACCCCTGCCTCTGCAGCAGGGCCACAGCAGAGCGAAGACGTAGTTTTTCTTTGACTCTTGGTGATGGGTTGATTATGCAGTTTAAAGCTCCTTCTGTTTCTTCACCTTGAAGCAGACACGAGCATTTTGCAAATGTTTTGAAGTACCAGTGACAGCAGCACAATGCCAGTACCGTTCTATTTAGTTGCTTACTCTACCTCTCCTGCCTTCCCCCTCCCCTCAGCCTCCACTCCTCCCTGAACACCTGCCTTTTATCCAATTTAATTTTCACACCTCCTCCTGCTGCTGCTGTCCTTGCCAGTTATCTCTGTGGTTATGCAGTGGGTGTCTTTTTCCTTTATTGGAATGATTGCCTTGAAGACTCCCATCCCAAACTGGCTTCCATGAGCCCGGCAGATCTGGTCCCAGTGCTGAGTCTGCTGGAGCTTCCCTCTGTCCTGTGGGAAAAACACCTCTGATCCCTACCAAGGTTAACCTTGTGCTTTAGTATGGTCCAATTCGTGCTGAAGTCATGCTGATTTCAATATAAACAAGTCCCTTCATGAGTTTGGTCCTCTGTGTGTCATCACCAGACAGGTACCATGGGAAATGGCATGTTCCTCCTCTGCCTCTGAGGACTTGTCCAGTGGTTGCTGTTGGGTGCAGCTGTGGTCGCTAAGGCATCAGTCTGGGTACCAGTGACCCTTTTGGGAAGGAGAAGAAACTTTACTGCTCCAAGACAACTTTAACAGCTCTCTTTCAAGCTTTGTGCCTGTGGGGAGAGTGGTTAGCAGGGGTTTTCTTAGAGGGGCATAACCATTTCCATTTCAGCCACGGTACTTAACGAGTCTCTTAGACATGTGCATCCCTTCTTGGTGGCAGTGACCATCTGATAGTCATTCTGGTGTGGTTTCATCCTTAAGATGCTTGTGTGCTTTCAGTCAGACCTCTGCTGTGTTTATTCTCCTCCTTGCTCCTGCTAGCCCTGCAGAGACAGCACAGCAGCTAGAGGAGAAGTCATCATCTGCTCAGGCATCACCAGCAGTGCTAATGAAGTCTCAGCTGAAGGGCCAGGCAATTGCACTTCTATATCCCTGAAAACAGAGCCAGATTCTCCTGGGCACAGTGGCCTCGCAGGCTGCATTTGGCTTGCGTGATCTTTATGACTCATAATGGCCCAAAAGGAAAGGACCTTTTGAATCTCCAGCTCCCATCTGAGTTTGCAGGATTGGCAGTTAAGAAGAGGAGAGAGAGAGATAGAATGATGTGCTCTTAACAGAGAAATCTGGGCTCATTTGATCAGAGTAACTAATGTGCCAAGAGGGATGCTTGCTCTACCATCCAATTTTTCAGACTGCTGTTACCTTTTAAACAGGGCTGGGAGGGCAGAGTCTGAACAGCAAGGCCCAGAAGGGTAGCGAGTTGTGCACAGCCTCACCTAGTGAGGAGCATCCTGTTTGTCATTAACCTCTGGCTGAGGGTTTATAAGCACCTCACTAGGTTAAAATAAAGGTGATCAGAAATCCTCAGCCAGAGGCTAATAACAAACAGGGTGTTCCTCCCTAGATGAGGGATCTATTCCCTTTCAGCTTAGTGCCCAGTGCCACACTAGAGAGGATGCAGTAACTTGTGTTGGACTCTGCCTTGTCTCTACAGAGGATTTTTCCAGCTCAGCTGGAACCAGACCAGAAGAAATAAGAGGGAAGTGTTGGCACTGCCCTGTGCAACCGCGTGGGACCTTGTAACCACTGACCTTGAGGTACAGGTGTAGTGTAGGAGAAGGAAAAAGACTCAAAGCATGACACTTACATCCACGTATCCCCTTTTAAAATGTATAACTGCACCCCCCAGCTGTTTTTCTAAATGCTGGGTTTGCTCTGTGTGTATTATTTATCACTTGCATGAAACAATGTGGTCTGGCCATCACTTGGAGGCACCATTCTGGGGAGAACAGCAAGGATTTGTAATTTGCTGCTGAGGGCACAGTGGTATAGAGGGGTGGGGACACCTCCAGAGATGGAGAGGCACCCTGGATGAGCATCCAGGAGTGCCCATTGTCACTGCAGTAGTGACTCCTGTCACTGCCTTGCCTCTGCTGAGATGGGAGCTGAGGTGATTGCAGCAGGGCAGCTGGCACACATGCTGCATACTTCCAGTAACACCAGGACAGCTCCCTAGGCAGCCCAGTCTCTGTGTGAATGTATCTGCAGCCCCATGCTGATTTATTCAATAAAGGATGCAGTCCGAGATGATTATGAGGGACCTTGATCAAAAAGACAGAGGTTATCCTAACTGGGAGGAAGAAAAGATGGTGCCTGCACAGCAGGGCTGTCTGCAGCTGGTAACCTGCCTTCCATCTCCAGGGTGCCCTTTCTAAGTGAGGAAGCAGGGAAGGGGGAAAATTGCCATCTTTTTGCTAGGATGAAAAGAAAACAAAGTGTGAACGGTCATAATTTAGTGGGCTCCTGGGTAAATTTGTGTTTCATTCTGATTATTGAGTGCATTCCCTAATTGCAGCAATAAAAAGGAATAGTCCATCTTCTAAATGCAAACGGTAGTGCTGATTGTTATTTAATTAGTTGATTCCAGTGGTCGAGGGGTGAGCTCGGAATTACAATTGCAGCTTGTATTATTTCACTGAGATGGCTGAATTAATTAGGAGAACAATGGGATTCTTCATTGTTGATGTCTTAAGAACTTGTGACAATAACTTTAAAACTGAAGGAATAATAAAAGGCCATAATGGGTTTTTCTCCTGACACAGGGAGCACTGCAGGAGAGAAGTGTAGGCCTCCATCCCCTCTTTGCTCTTCCCTGTTGTAGATGATGAGATGTTGACAGTGAAGTTTCTCACCTTGCTAGGGAGAGCCCTGGAGGGAGTGAGGCTGTGGGGGAGCCCTGGAGCAGCTCTGCCTCTCTGCAGCCACACGATCAGGTGTGCTTGGAATAGCAGTAGCCACAGTGGGCTCAGCATCAGGTGATGGAGCAGAGCTTGGTGTTGGGATGACATGAGGCAGGAGTCCTCCTACAGCAGTGTTCATCTCTTGCTTGCCAGTGTGCAACGCTCATCTTCACTTTGTCATGCTGTCCCTCCCCTCTGTAGCTGTGTTGGACCTGGGCAAGGAAACCTCATGCAGGTGAGTGATGCTGCGATGGACAGTGCTGGTGCAGGAGGTGACCTGGTTGCTGTGTGACTTTGCGTGGTGCCAAGGGGCAGGAGGCTGCTGCTGAAGCTCCTGTCTGCTGTGGACTGCACTCCCCTGGGCTCACTGCTCACCTGCAGTTGGCCAGACGTGCAGGAGGCACGCTCTGAAGCAGTGTGCAATGGCATAGTAGTTGCAGTACTTGTGCTGGGTGTGTTAGCATTCGAGGAGATTTGCTAATGGGATCTGGAGACCAAACCCTACATGATAAGAGAAGTTCACCAAAGAAAAAAAAAAAAAATGATTCCTTTTGCTGTATTTGGTGTGCAAGATTTCCTTTATGATGAGCGGACA
This sequence comes from Podargus strigoides, assembly GCA_028020825.1. NCBI lineage: Eukaryota > Metazoa > Chordata > Aves > Caprimulgiformes > Podargidae > Podargus > Podargus strigoides. The sequence goes on from CM051646.1 coordinate 2,666,878, forward strand.
AAAATGTGTGGATGGATCATTCAGGCAAAACCATCAGGAAAGACAAGGTAATTTAAAGTCAACCTTGAGTTGCTGACGTGGGTTAATTCCCAAGTATCGTGGAAAAATAGCCTGTGGTATTCATTGTCACACAGTATAATTGAAGCCGAGAGTAGATATTTATGTGGCTTATCAGACTTTTTACGGAGTTGTAAGTGTAGAAGCATAAATGAATAGAAAGTTAAACATTCTTATGCTTCAGGATATGACCTAACTGCTGCTTAATGAGAGCTGAGCAGAAACTTCACCTCAGGACAAGCTGTCTCTCCTCTGCCTTTGCACTTTCTTCTCAAGTGCTTGGTGCTGGCTCAGCTCAATCATCTGCCCCACGTGGTGCTGCCTTTCAAGGCGTCCCACTGCGATGGGTTTGTACAACTGGGGAATAATCAGGCAAATTGGGTGCCTCGTTCTCATTGCTCTGCTGGTTGAGGGTGGTTTGCAGCCATGTTAAAATAGTGGTCAAGAAAATAAGGTCTTCCCCTCTCCTGCCATGGTCCAGATGCAGTGCCTGGGGATGCAGGCTGGTGGGGAAGTGCATTTCCCTGAGGGCTGCTAATGACCTGCACAAAACTATTCCTGAAGTGAAAAACAGAGGAGTCTTTAAGCACTGAGGCAATTTGCAAGTGTGCCCATGTGATGGGCAAGAGGCGTTGAGATTTCGCTCTGAAAATGTTGGCTTTATTGTTTTTTCTCTCTCTCTCTTTTTTTTATTTCATTGAAAACGTGTTTCTCGTAATGGCCCTTCGGCTGCTTTATTGTGATGTGGCTTTTATTGCAGCTGGCTATTTGTGGGGACATTACAGCCTTGCAGTAGAAGAAAACAGCAAACAGGTTTTCTCAAAATACATGGGGGGCATTATTATGTTAAAGTAATCATCTTTCCTGACCAAAGTTGGCTTCCTCTTCCATGGGTGCTCTACAGAGAGTTGTTCCTTTCTTGTGTGTGTCTTTGTATTGTCAGGATTAATTTTGCAGAGGGAGAAGTCTTCATAAGCTAAGCACTATCCACTCCTTCCTTTTTTAGAGGCACGAGGTTAGATTTTTTTCCTCTCCCCTACAGAAATACTGTGGCTTGAGTCTACGATATTGCTCACTTTCTTCCCTTCCAGGGTTTGCTACCAACCTCTGTTTTCCTCTCCTTTTACATGAGTTTCCTGTGTTGATTGGAAGTACTTTGAGGTAGGCTCCTTTCCTCCCTGATTGCCCCTTTGTAGGGTATTTGTAGGGTATTTGTAGGGTATTTGTAGGGTATTTGTAGGGTATTTGTAGGGTATTTGTAGGGCCATCTGAGATGGAGGGGAGCTCACAAAAGCTGGTGTGCCCATGGTAAAGCAGCTGGTGTGGCTGCAGTGGTCCTGGGGCTGCCTCTCCTTGGCATGGCTTCGCTCTCCTGCTCCCAGCTCATCCCAGGGGCCATATTTCACCTGTCGGCCAGACCTCTTCACCCTGGCTCTGCTTCAGCTGAGCTTTTAGCCAGGCATGAGTAACTGCCTGCATCTCAGCGTAGCCAGGAGCTTAATGAAGGAGAGCTATGCCAGAGCAGAGCCTGAGCCACTGGGAAATGGGGCAGCTTGCACAGCCCCAACCCTGGAGGCTGCAGCCACAGCCAGAGCATCCTCCCTGTACCCTTTATGTGTGGCAGCACACATCCCTGGTGACAGGAGAGGAGGCTGGCTGCTTTTGTGGGGTGTGGGAGTAGGAGGAGGTGAGTCTGGCTGGGGAGGATGGGGGCAGGAATGGGGTAGAAATCTCTGTGTGTCCCTACTGGTTTCTTGGGAGGGGAGAGGAAGGGCTGAGCAATAGTGGGACTCTGGGGGGGAGCCTTGGGGAAGGGTGGCATGGAGAGGGAGGTGGGTACAGTGGATGGTTGGTGGGAGGGCATGGCAGTGGGGAAGTGCAAATGGTAGGGAGAATGCAATTTCCCACCCCCCACTTCTCTGTTTGGTGATAGTGCTCCACACTCCTTTTCCTTGCATCAGAGGGAAGAAGCTTGTGGCATCAGTTTCTTCTCTTTGCTCAAAATCAGTTTGAAGTGCAGGGCGGAATAGTTTGCAGTGTCTTCTCTTTGTAGTCTGACTTCCCACTTCTTCTGCCCTTTCTTCACTTCTCAACCCATTTCCTCCCGTTAGCTCCTACTTGTACCTGACAAGCAAACGTCTCCTCTCCCTCTCCACGAGTACCTTTTCTCTCTCCAGTCACTGATTCTTCTGTTCAGACTCCAGAACATCTCTAACCTCTCTTCCCACACTGATAAGTAAAATGAGTTCTGTTCTCCAGCCAGCAACAGCACAGCTTGGACAGGGCTGAAGGGCAGTTCTACTCAGGCTGTGACTGACAGGAGATCTTTGGGATAGTGAGCTGTGTTGATATATTTCCCTCTTTCCCCCCTCCCTTCCTTCTGGAGTTCATCACCTGCAGAAGAAAGGGCAACTGAGCTCCATTCCCAGAGTACGAAGAGCAAAGGGAAGGAGACACCGACCTGACAGGGGCATGGGTGAGATCAGCCTTGCTGGGCATTGGTGGCCATGAGTCCCTCAGCCAGGAGCTGTGGAGATACAGAAACCTCAGGGGAGAGCAGGGTGAACTGGAGAGGTGAAGAAAAGAGAGCATCAAAGAGGAGAAAGAAAGAATTGGCACCCTGCAGGTCTGGAGGAGAGCCAGAAAGAACAGTGTACAAAATGCCAGGGAACTGACAGTTAATTTATAGTCACCAGGAGAGGAAAGGGAAAAGAAAAGGGAAAAAGATGTCTTTGTTGCAAAGAAGCAAGTGATGTGGAAGAGAGTCAGTGGTGGTGTGGAAATATGTGGAATCTGCCTGACTCCTGGGCTTTCTCCTCCTCCTACTGCAGCAGTCCTAGGTGTCCTAGACAGTGGCAACTGCATCTTCTGAGGATCTGAGGGAAACCCTTGTCCAGGAGCTGCCACAGGGTGGTTCTAGGTTAGACAAAGGTGATGGAAGAAATGCCAGAGCAGAAGCTGGACCCTGAGCTGGAGGCTGTTCACAGCAACAGTGCAAAGCTGGGACTCGGGGCATCTGGTTTTGCTACAGGTTGGATCTGAGAGGGATCGTGCCCCTGTGGTGGGCACCTACCTGCTGAGATCAAAGGGTGTCCATGTGTGTGTGTAGGGCAGTGTGGTTTCTTGTTTCTGTGTCTGCTTCTGCCCCTGAGAGGGACACCCCTCTGGTGTGGCTTCAAGCTTTGCTTGGTGCCATTTTCTCCTGCTGCCTTTCTGTACAATAGAGTTTCTGGATCTGCTGAACTTTTGCCTAGATACTCTTCAGGGTCTGTTCCTCAAGGAACCACTGGGAGCTGTGTTTGCTTACCTCAGAGCTAAGGCTGGCTTTAACCTGTGGATCTTGTGCATCCAGAGATGGAAAAACTTGCATCCTTCCTGAAGGTGACATGTGTGCCCAGGAGCAAGAAGCCTAACCAGATGTGCTGAAGGGGAGGAGGAGAGCAAGCCATGAGAAATGCTATTTCTTTGTCCTTTGAGTTGAGAGCTCCCTACAGCTCTAAGCTGGCGTTGTTAAAGTGAGCAAGTTGCAAGGCATATGGTGACACACCTCACATCACGCTCCATCCCTGCTGTTCCTACCACAAAAGCATTGCTGGCAATTATGAACAACTGCTCCAGCACTGCCTGCCTCTCCAAAGGCTTCCTGGCAGCTGGATCCCTGTGGTTTGTGCTGCAGGACCCGTGCTCCCTGCTGCAGCAGCACCTGGTCCAGCCTCCCTCTTCCCAGGACCTGCTGCAGAGCTTGCCTGCACAGCATCACTGCCTGCCTCCTTAGCTCCCAGCACTCTGGGACCACCAGCTGCTCTTCTCTTCATGTCAACATATCCAACACTTCAAAGCCAGCTTGTCCCTAGTTTCCATTCACCAAATAATTTACAGGTTCTGTATTTTCAGCTTAGATGTGGTGTCCTTTCCTGGGAGAATCCCCAGTTAGGTTGATGGGATGCTTTAAAGAGGATGAAGGTGTAGTACTAGGGAGAGACTGGGGTGCAGTGGTGATCCAGCTGGCACAGTGCTAGAATTCAGGAGTTTGAGAGTGGTCCAGAGGATGTGTCCAGGTAGTTCCTTCGCTGGCCAGTCCGCCACTGTCTCCTTTGACAGGAATATAGATGCAATGGCTCTTTTTCACTCTGTCTGAAATAGCTTTGTAATAACAGTAGGAGTCAGGGAGGCATTTTTATTGATTAAACAATTGAGTCTATTTGTCTTTACAAAAGCAAAAATATAGAGGTGTCTTTTGCTTCCTACATATACATTACAGACGTTTATTCTATGCAGCAGTCTCTGCAATCAAGCTGATGTTTATGATGGAGTGGTCTATACCACTGGATCGAGATGGTGTGATGTGAGCTGAAGTGCTAAGGAAACCTGATGTAAATATGCTGAATACCAAGGACTGGTGTCGAGGCAGCCCATGATGAAGATGGAGGGAGGGAGGCCAAGTACTGGCTCCTTTCAGATGTGTGATGTGAGTGAAGAATTACTTTTGAAATGTCTGCTCCTCTGCTCTCTCCCAGCAATGCACCAGTGATTTCTAAGCCATTCCTTTGATCAAACACCATTTCAGCTATTGGAAAATTTGTAACTGCATCTGTCTCTTGACCCTTTCTGCCAACGGTGCTGTGTGACTGCAGTGTCAGTGCTTCTCTGAGGCTGAGGCAGGAGGCATCTGTGGTGCCTGTGTGCCTGTGCAGAGGAGGAGCATCTCTGATGCACACAGCTCAGGCTGCTCTGCCGTTGGCACGCAGGTCCTCTTCTTTTGTGGCTTTCTCTGCTCTCCCCCTTTTTTAGCAGTTTCTAGGTGGTACCTGTGATGTGCCAGAGCATCGATACAGATCTCATCTTTCTATTTGTGTGTTTGGACTAGCTCACGTAACTATTTGGGAATTACCTCTGTCTGCATTTACTCTTATAGATTTGATTTGATTTTTGTTTTTCCTTTTCTCCCCTTCTCCAAGTAGGCACATGAGCATTTCTCTGCAAACAGCAGCATGTATCTGGTGGAGCTTGGATGCCTTTAGGCACATGTGGACTCTCTGAGGTCAGCCACTGAATATGGTTTGTGTAACCTTTCCCAGCAGTCAAAGCTGAGCTTTCTCAGCTGTGTGTCTGACTCAGTCCCTAGCTTTGGGCTGGCAAAAGGGGTTTATTTTGGCAGGCCTGCAGTGCATTGGCAATAGCAAGTGTCCTTCAGGGGGCTGTGTTTCTCCTTTGTTTCACACTTGCACACTCCCTTACCTGCCTTCCCAGGCAAGGAGATGCAGCCCAGGAAGGGACCCGAGCCTTACCAAGAGTAAGGGAGTGGTTAGAGAAGTGAAGCAGCTTGAATTTGACTGAATTAAGAAGTGATCATTTAAATTTCAGCACTTGATGCTGTGTTTGTTCCAGTTCTTTCGGAAGCTGTAGCGTACAGATTGGCGAGGAACCAGTTCAGCCCGAGATGCCTTTGTAGGTGTGTTTGTTTATGTGGTATCTTAGGTGCTCAATATGTCTGTGTATGCCACAGCCACCTTCATCTTGAAGAAGCAGAGGGCTTGGCTGAAAACACGGTGTGTGGCACATATGTATGCATTGCTCTATTCTCTCTGGGTGATGTGTTGAAAGAATGTTGGATGTAAGCCCGGACAGGGACCTTACGAGGCACATGGTCCCACATCACATGTACCTGCCTTGGTAAAGCTTAGCAAGCATCACCTCAAAACTACTATTGTTTTTTTTCCCCCTTGTTAGTTTTTGGGAAGGCTATTCCAGATCCTTCCTGCTCCAATGGATGGGAATGCCTTCAGAACGTCAGCCTAAATTAATTCAGAACTTGCTTAGCCCCATTAGGTTTTGTGTCATTACTATCCTTGGACATAAATAGTCATAATTCAGTTCAGTCTTCATCTGTAATTGTGCAGTAACGTTCACATCACTGCAGCATGTGTGTGTGAGCTTACTTGGGTTGGGTTTTGCTTGAGAGCCCCTTTCAGCATGAAGTGAAAAAGGTGCCCTTGCCACTGCAGCTTTGTAGGAGATGATTTACATTTCCACAGAGCCCCCTTCAAAAGAACTTGTCAAACTTTCCCAAGTTAAAATGATAATGAAGAAAAACAAATACAATTGATAAGAAAGAGGTATCTTGTGGAGAATGTTCTTTAATGGAAAATATCATTTTGATGTGACAAGCTTGCGTGTGTGTGTGTGAAGTAATATCACAGCTTTGATTTTTGCATGGTTTAAAACCAATCAACTGAGTCATGTCCTAGAAGTAAGGAAAGGAAATTCTGGCAGGAGAAAGAAGCATGTCTGCTGCTTTGGATGGAAGTGGTGTGACCTCTGTCAGAGGGCCAGAGGAGGGGCAGTCAGTCGTGCACTTCATGCACCTGGCTGCAGCTTTTGGGCTATGTCATCTTCCTATGTCTGATATTTGAGAATCTTTTTCGTTTGAATGCTTTCATAAAACATCCTCAGCAAGCAACAGTGTGGTCCAGCCCTTAGGGCAGGGCAAAGGGTGGCCAGAGCAACCTGGCTGTGCTACATTCAGCATGGAGACAGCATGACTGATGTTTGGTTTGGGGTTTTTTTGATGTTGTAGTTGTATGAGGATTTTTATATAGTTATTTTAACAGTCCTTTCACTGTTTTCCCATCTCTTGTATTCATTTAGTGGGGTACAGAAAAGAACAGGATGGTTTAAGTGGTCTGTGTGTGTGTGAGGTGGAGGGCCAGCTATAGAAACGAGCTGGTGAGGGGCTGAGCAGGGGGTACTGGCAGGCAATTTGTGCAGAGGGGAGAGGCAGAAACTGCTGTTTGGCTTTATGTGGCTGCTTGCAGGGCTGAGGGTGCTGGCTGCCTTCTGCCTGCAATGGCTTAGGATTCATCGAGCTGTCTTTATTCTGCCACGGTGTCCCTTGATTCTACTCTTGCTATGTCTGCCTTAATTGGGTACTGCAACAGTATATATATGTTAAAATAAATGAACTTTTTACTGCAAAAGGGTAAAAGAAGAAAGACAGATGATCCCTCAGCAACAGCTGTTTGGAGAAAGAATCCCACAGAAGCTGCTTCCTTCACTAATTAGAAATCTGCTTTCCTTTAGGAAGGATAACGTCTACATTCTTGACTCCTGTTCTCGCTTCTAATTACTTCTTGGAGAAGTGAATAAAGACACTGTTTCATATGTTTTACTTAGAGTTGCTGAGGCAGAGAATGTTGGGTGGAAATGTCTTCTGGAGATGAGAAGGAAGAAAAAGAAATGAAGTTGTCAGATGGCACTTTGAATTCCAGGAAAAGGGAGTTGTTTTTATTGCAGCAAGAGCTGCACGAGCACTGGATTAGAAGCAGTGGTAGAGCTGACATGTGGCATCTCCTGGGTCTTTGGGGAGAGGATGCTATTCCTTAGGGAGGACAAATGATGAACTGGGACTCACACTGAGAGACTGCAGACAGCCAAATGGGTCTGCTGTACAGCCAGACAGCAAACAGTTCCCTTTCCCCTGCAAATTACAGCGTTCTTGCACAGTGGCTTCTCTGTGTAATTTGAGTTAAAAAGGGTGGTGGATGCTGCAGGAGCTGTGTCCAGCCAGGGGGGAATGAGTGATGCTGGGCAGAGGAGCCTGTTGCTGTCAGAAGGGATGCAGGTTTAAGGAAGAGCCAGCAAACGTCGAACCTTTCTCTGCCTGGAGTTGGGTTTAGGCTTACAGAGGTGTTACTGAGATGGGGAATGGCAAGGAGGTGTAGAGCAGGAGCTGAAAGGAGCCTGTTGCAGGCTGTGGTGGGTGGCAGCGAAGTGAAGGTGCAGCAGCTCTGCGAAACAGCCGCCGTGGGAGGGGAGGAAGGTGAGTCACAGCAAAGGCACCAGAACCTGGGCTGGAGGGGCTCGCTGCTCCAGCGTGCATGGCAGCCTCCTCCTGTGCAGCTCAGCCTGTGTCCGAGGAGGAAAACAAATGGAAATAAGCCCAGATACCTCCATACCTGGAGGATTGGGGGACTGGACTGGATGATCTTTTGAGGTCCCTTCCAATCCCTGACATTCTGTGATTCTGTGATACCTAATCGCCATTGCTTAGTTAGGGTGGGAATTAACTATGTAAATGACTCTGGGGTTCTGGCTTAGTGATTACAGCATTGAGGGGCTCCGTGAGTGCTGTGTGATGTCTGGTGAACCGAGCAACCTCTTGGCAGAAGTCATCAGTAAATTCATCACAACCCAAATGCTTAGAAAAATGGAACGTTAAAGCTACGTTTCTGGAAAAGAGTAAATGTGCTAGTTTGGTATCCTATAAAAAACATACTTAGCTTTCCATTAAGAAATGATTTTCTTTTGAAATGTGTTTCACCTTTTTATTAAGGTTATAAATATTGAAATTGGAACAAAGCATTTTATTCGACCTAAAGCCAACGATTCTGTGTTTTCCCCTGTGGCTGGTGTGCAGTCTCTGGTGGAAAAGGCACTCTGAGGGGGTTGTTGGTATGCAATGGTGGTGATCTGAGCAAAACCTCTCTCTGTCTCTGCTGAAGTTTTTAAAGCCTTAAGCACGTGTTAGTTTGCAATCCAGCAATTGAATTACTCGGGGCAATAAATTTCGAGGTAAGTGGTGGAAGCTCCATCACTTGAAGTACCAATGTTGTTCTTTTTTTCCTCCTGGTCTTCGAGGTAGTATCATCAGCAGTGGAAGTAATGAAGCCTGATTTCCTATGGATTTCTTTCTCATGGTTGGGTTCTTTGATAACTAAATAAGTGCGAGCTTTGACTGAATGCCCTGGCCACAGAAAAAGCTTCAGAAAAGCTGTATTGTGTGTAAATTCTCTAATTAGAAGTGAGCTTGCATCGCATCCTGCCTGGCTGTGAGGATGCTGAGAGACTGGCTATTGTCTGTCAGCTATTTTTGTGGAACTTGAGGCATTAGAGGGAGCTGGCTCTGTCAAATGTGGCTGCAGGTGGCTGGTGGGTTCACTGGTGGCTGTGGGAGGCTGATGGGCAGCTGCTCAGGGCAGTGCATTTCCATGGGCTAGCAGATTAGAAAGAGAGGTGAGTAAAGAACAATTTGGATATGACCCTGGTTGAATCAGTGACACCGTTTCTGGGCTCTGAGAGGAGGAAGGAGCATTTTTTTTTCCCTCTTGGGAGCTGGTTTCTTCTGGGAACGTGTGAATAAACATGTCCATTAACACGGTGACAAACAGGACTTGGCGTGCAGGGTGGGTGAGCACGGTACTTAAATTAAAACTGTTAGTTAACCATGGGATGGGATTGAAATGTGGTGGGGTTTGTGTTTGGTGAGTACCATATCTGCAGTTACCGAAGCGTTAGCTAAATGGCAGGCAGTATGTTAAGAAATGATCCATTTCTCCTCCGTAGATGCAATCTTCCCCAAAATCACTTTACCTTTTCAGTGTTAGTCATTGTCAGGAGTGTGCTTAAACAAAAGCAGTAATGAGCAGTGTACGTGTGCCTGGGCAATAAGAAGGAAGAGGAGTGAAATATGTGTTGCAGCTCTCGCCTGTGAGCCATACAGACGAGTTCCCACCTGCAGAACCTGTGGTTTGCCAGATGAATTCCCCTGGCTCTAAAGCTGATGGGATGGTGCTGGTGTTCTCCAGCTTTGATGCTTAGCATCCAATGAAGAAGTTAAAAAAATCAGTATGGGAGAGCAGCATGACAAATCTTTCTGTACAAATTAACAAGTGATAAGCTGATAACTGGTAGCCCAGATAGGCAATTAACACAATTGGTTAAATTAACTGATGGCAGAGATCTCCTTTATGTAGAGGTTTGTCTTTGTGCCCTTTCTGAAGGCTTGCAGGGAGTAGCTGTGGAGGATAGTCATCTTCAGAAATTAGCAGTGACTTTCAAGCAGAATAGATGATTAATGAGAATTTATTGCTATTGATGGACAAATGAAGCACCTCCAGTTTTCCTCTGAGTGATGTTCAGCTTTCTTTTCTCCAGTAAATGATTCAGCTGCTCAAACTTTTCTGAGAACAATTAGAGGTAAAGAGAGGGGAGAGGAGGGAAGAACTGGCCCCTCTCAGCTTGATTTACGATCTAACTCGTTTGTAACAAGATTTCCAGTGTTGTAAAATATTAAATACATCCTTATATTCAATATCACATTTTGATACATTTCATGCCTCATTTGCTACTGGAGTCAAGGACAACTTCACATTTTTCATGGCACAAGGCCCAGATTTGTCTATTTATTTATTTTTAATCGCTACATTTTTCTTTTTTTTTACCTGTATCAATTTGGATTAAATCTTGGCAACCATAGCAACCTATTCCACTGGGTGGTTTTGGGTCTCCAGAACGTGGGAACTTTTTTGGCTTGGCTTATTCCCCATGGGCTGCTGTGCAGTAACCATCAATAGAGGATCGTGGTTAGCAGGGAGTGGGTGAGATATGGTTTGGTGCTGAATGTTGTAGGCTGGGGCAGGTGGCTCTGTCTGCCACCAGCAGTATCACTTTTAAACAAAAGGCTATTTTGTTTAAGAGCTCATGTGGTGTAATGAGGGGGATTAAGTGAAATTTGCTGCTAAGGTTAGAGGAAGATGCATGTAACTCCTGTTAATTGGAAAGGGCTCAGTGTTTCTTTGCCTTGATCTGCATGGGAGTTTTTTGATTGTTGTTTCTGACATTGGAGAATGACAGCTGAATCCTGTTGCCTTCTGTATCAAGTCACCAGGACACAGTGACTCTGCTTCTGCAGGTAGGGATGGCAGCTTGGGATGCAGGAGAGCCAGTGCTGCATCCTTGTGATTGGATTTCAGGCTCCATCCTATGTCAGCTGTCAGACCTTGGGTGCATCCTTTTGAATTCCCATGATAAGCCAAGGAGTTTCTCTGGGACTACTTTAACAGCTGGGCTCTGTGAAGGTAGAGTGGTAACGTGTCTGTATTGGCTAGGGGTGAGACTTTTGAGGGGAGAGTTCAGGTCTTAGACACACACCTTGCCCTGGATCCATCCCACTTACCCTCACTGAGGTGTCTCATCTCCTTCTTAAGTCAACGTAGAGGAATTGGACTGTGTTCCCTCTGGAGGTGATATCTCAGATGTGAGTCATCCTCCTGGGCTCAGGGTGTCTGACTTTCTTTCTACAAAATCCTATTTTTTCTCCCAACTGACAAGGTGACTCTGTTTTTTTTTTTTTTTGGTCTAAGAAAGTACAGTAAGAGCCATTTGCAAGTAACTGGAGCTCAAGAATCTCTGCCTAGAAATGAGACAGACGTTTTTGAACAGTGAGAGTAATTAGAAACTATAATATCTCCCCTAAGGCTTATGGTCAATTATCCATGAACAGTAACTTTACACTGCGATTGGATGCTTCTCCTGAAAGACGTGCTTTAGTTGAGACTGGAAAGAGCTCAAGAAGGCCCATGGCTGGTTGTTTTGGAAGGGGGCCTGGACAACCACAGGGGTCCTTGCTGATCTGTAAGTGGGAGCTGGTTTAGCAGAAGAGTCCAGTGTTCACAGATATTTTTCAACAAGCCCTTTTGGACTGCTCCAGCTTTGCCACTGAAGCTGAGTTCCTGAAAGAATGGCCAGGAGGCTCGGAAGAGTTGGGCTGGATGGAAAATTTTACAGCCAACATGGTGGTGGTGTTGCCCTTCCAGTTCTCAAAAGCACACATCTCCTTTCAGAGGCAGTCAGCACCCAGAAATTAAATGTGTTCAAGCCTAAATTATAACATCTCCTGTGGGCAGGTACTTAGCTGCCTTTAAGGACAGGCTTGGCACCCTAAAAGAGTGACTTTGAACCTTCAGTCCACTGTCAAAGGAGTTGGTGAAAGATGGGAGTTTCACAAATGATAAACAGATGCTCTCCCTAGGACAGCTTGTATCTGTATTGGAGAACCTCTAAGGCTTTGGATCAAAAAAGCTTCAAAGCCTTTCTTTTGTCAGGGGCCCTATTAGTTTAGGGGCTCTTAAAAATCCCACTAGGTCCTTATCTGCCTCTTTTGGTGGCCAATATCCTTTGAAAATCTGTCCCAAAGTACTTGAATCACTCCTGAAAATGGAACCTACACTTCTGAATTACCTGGTTGCCTGAAAACACCATCCATAGAGTTGTTTTTACTTTTCTAATAGCCTTATCAATTAAAAGCCTTTCTGCATCTTGCTGTCAGCACACTCTTGTGTATGGTAGGGAGTGCAGGAGTTTCACCCAGGCTGCTTTTTTATGATCCCCATGCTTTGCAAATGAAACAAAATTTAGTGAGGGAACCTGTCTTTGTTCCCCTCCTTCCCATACAGGAAACTAATTGAAAACAACACGAATGTTAATGATGCATTTCGCGTTTGGAAGTTAGAGGGGTGATTAATACTTTATACGTTGTATATTAACACCTTCTCAGGGGCATAATGAAGACAAAATATATGCTCTGAGAGGAGGTTGTTTATTTCTCTGTGTTTCCTGTGTTCCACCATCTCTTTTCACATTGAAATACAAGCTTTCCAATCCAGAGGGTTTTGTTTCAAAGCATAATTTTAAATCAATCAATAAACTTTTATGTCTTAATCTTTGGGGTTTTTTCTTGCCTTCCCCTTTTGATTGGCTAGCTGAAACGAAATGCAGAAAGCGAATGGAGGCATGAGGAAGGCAGGGAGAGGAAAGCAGAGCTAAGAGGAGGGTGTGAAAGGCCAGTGATGGGCCAGGTTCCTGAAGCTGTCTTCTCTTGATGTGGGTGGAAATGTGCTGTTACTGGGGAGAAGGTCCAGGGAAAACTTCCTCCCCTCCTCTGCTCCTTGGTGGATGGCTCTCTCCAGCATCCCTGCAATGCTTTTTTTAATTATGGCAATGAATTGCTCTTTTGAAGTCTCTGGCATGGCTGGAGGCTGAAGCTTTTGATTAATCTGTAAGGCAGTTGGACACACTGAGCGCATCCATGTGACAAGCAGAGATCAGTCTCCTCTGTCCCTGGTTTGTACTGGAATGACAACTGCTGTCTGAACTGGGCTGCTGTGACCTGTGATTTCTGGAGCACCCAGAACTTTTGCTGTGATTTTGTGTGGTGACACTGGAGTAGTTTGCTCTGCTTGTCGTTTTGCCTGGGGTCGTTTCTGTGTGAAAGGTGTGTGATTTTTCTTGTAGTGAAGCATGTGTCTAGTTCAGTGCCTAGAAGTTTGGCACCTGTTGAATTTCTCATAAATCCGCAGGGTCAGTGAAGATGTAACCTGAGAAAGCTTCTTGAGGCCATCAGGTGGGAAGGCAGGACACTGGTGTTGAAGGCCTTGAGTGTCAGATGATGCAAGAGAAGGCCACGGTCCACAACAACCTGATGGATCAAAACCTTAGCACCAGTTGGCAGCTGAAGCTGTGTCTGGAATCTCTCCCTGGCCCAGGGAGCAGAGCCTCACAACTCAGGCAGAGCCCTTCAGCCACTCTCCATCAGCAGTCATGCCATTTACCTCTTCCAGTAGTCTCAGGGACTTCCTTAGGACCACGAAAGGTGATGAGCATCTGTGTATTTGCATCCCTCAGACTGCACGGAGTAATAAGCTGTGGGAAATGACTACTTAGCAAGACCCATCCCTTATGCTGTAATGTTGTTGTCGTAGGTGGAAGCATGTGGTGGAGGCTGATTATGTAACTCACTCCAGGAAGGGAAGGAGATCACGCGAGCTATAACACGTCTATAATTAAGCACAATGAATGGCTATAAAACAACAAACACTTTTAAATGCTGCTCTTGGCCACAGCTGAATTATTTTTCTCCTTTGGCAAAGTCATTAAAGGGGAAAAGGGGGGGGAGGGGAAGGGGAAACGTGTATGTATCAATACACTCTGTGTGTTTGAAACCTCTTTTTATTATTTTTTGATGAATGAAAATTAAAGTCTGAGAATGGGTAGAAAGTCCCAGTGAGAATGGCTGAGTTCCTCCAGGCTGTAGGCAGCCTCTTATTAATAGCACCTGGCACTGCTATTCCCACCGGTTTGGTAATAAAGAACCCCAGTTCTGATGTGTTTTTCAAAAGGGGGGGAGTCAACCCATAGTAATTACTACTTTGCAAGTTCAGTATTTATCGACTTTCTGAATGGTGATGAATAGAAATGTGCTTTATTTATTAAACATGGAAAATGCCTTTTTTTTTCCCTTCAGAGCTTGATATATTTTTCCTGTTCTTGCTACCCCTTAACCCTTTTTGTCTGCTGTTAAGCCACATGTTTGCATGAAACCAGCTTCGTCTCTCTGTTTTGTCTGAAATGATAGCAGGATTAAATTAAGGCCCTCAAGCTTCTTGATGGCATGTTCTACCTGATTTGCTCGGCTCTGTCTCCCTGCCTTAGGAGCAGTATCCTGTGGCTGTGTATATGATCTTAACCTACTGTGGTTTGGCTGTGTCTTATATGGTTTCCTTGTTTGGGTCTAATTAATCTTCCATCAGTAATGCAGCCCGAGAGATACAGCTCCAGATTTTGGTGGTCTTGTGTAGGAAGATCTGAAATTTAGAGCAATGGTACCAAGAAAACCCATGTCATCTTCCAGGGTTGTGTAATAGAACTATTTTATCCTTCTTCTGTAATTTCCAGGCCAGCTGTGGTACGAGGCAGGATTTACTGCTGCTCTTCTCTGGCAGGCAGGATTGTTCCCCTGACCTTCTGCTCTAGCAGACATGCGAACCTGGACATAAATCTGGGGCTATTGCTTCTCCCAGTCATCTTGGTGATCTCACTGCTGCCTTGTGCTCGCTGTTGCATATCTGTTTGTCTGCCTGTGTCTCTTCTTAAGCTCAGATCCCAATTTTTCGGGAGCCATGAGGCTGTGTCCTTGCTTATCTGCAGCTTGCAGAGTGCTGGAGAGACACATGAGGGGGGGAAGGGTTATACTGTCACAGTTTGGGCAGAGCATCTGGTGTGTAACCTGATGTGGCCTGGGCAAAACTTGTTGGATGTGGGAACGTGGACAAGGGGTTACAGTGGACTGGGAAAATGGTGTGGGAAACCCTAGGAGATGGTGTAGGAGCAGCCAAGGCTTGGGTACCTTGAAGTTAATGATTATTTCCTATAAGGAAAACGATTTTAAAGGAGGAGACGTAAGGTCTGGAATTGCTCAGCTGCTCATGGTTAAGATTTCCTCTTTCTTTGGCACAATTGGTGGCTGTCCTTCCCTGCTCTGCAACTCTCTGTGTTGTGCTGGCCTGGCTGCCAGGTCTCAAAAGCCTGTAAGGATTGCTGATGGCATTGCTCAGTGAACTTGAGATCAGATGGGGTGATCTGATGGCTGCATCAGCAGTTCAGGTGTACTGGAATGGTCAGACAGGAGCCGTAAGTGACTGCTCTTACAACTATTCATGTACGGAAGTTTTTCTTTCATACCTGGATGCATTAGTGCAGAATAACTCCAAACTGTCATAATCCATAAGCATGAGTCCTCATGTAAAGCCTCTTTAGCAGGCTGCAAGAGCTGCTTCCAGAACAATAACTCAGGTAATAAGGAGTCCCTAGGTTCAGCTTAGTAATAGCTTGTAATGACTCCCAGGGAGTGATTTCAGCCTCCACATCCTCCGAGCCATACCCACCTTTCTCAGCAGTGTCTGTGGGGAACCACACCTGTGGCATGAGCAATCTCCCCACCTTGTTGCAAAGCTGAATGCAATGGTGTGAATGCAAAGGTACCAGTTGGGAGGGGCTGGCATTTGGGGAGATGGAGCAAAACATGGTTTTTGTCATGGAGCTGGGCACAGCACGTGGGAAGGAGCACTGGGGCAGGGAGGAGGCAAAGGGGACTGGGCTGGCTGATTGAGCAGATAAGGACACAGACCTGAATGTCATTTTAGAAACCACAATCAAAAAAATTCAGACTCGGGGACTGTTAAGACCAGGACGAAGGCTCAGATCAATAGGCTTTGAATGAATTCCTATAAAAAAGAAGAATTTGGTGTTGACTTTGTAGGCACACTGCAGGAGAATCTAATCCATTGGTCCCAGAGGAGTCGTTCCAGCCCTCCTCTCATCAAGACACGCAGGAATTTTAAAACCTGCAAGGTTTTAGTGGAGCTGGAAAAGAAAAGAAAGGTGGGAGAGAGGCGGAAATTAAACCACAAATGTTCACAATAAAATGGTGATAGAAACGGAGGTGGTCGGGGAAGAAGAGAGCATCTGAATTTAGTCTCAGGAGACCAGTAACTTCTCAGGATGTTTCTGCCTGCTCTCAAGTCTTCTGCCTGTGTGCTGCAAATGCCTGTGCAGGCTGGAGTCACGCCAGCGTTGGAGCTTTGGTGTGTTTTGGTGTCAAGCCCTGTGATTCCCACCCAGGCAAATGCTCAAGTGCCCCCCACCTTTCGAAATAAGTTAGTTCTGAGCCTAAAAGCCAGGCACAGGAGTGAGCTCGCTGATGGTGAGTGCATACTCAAATGTTTTGCTGGAGCAGGGCCAGCGTGCCTTGCCTCCTGTCAAATCGAGCTTCTACAAGAAGGAAACCAATAGGTTTTCCACCTTGAAGCTGAGCTCTCTGTGCCTGTATACATGAGGCTTACTCTTTTTTTTTTTTTTTTTTTAATAGTGATATTTCATTTTTCTGTGGTGCTTCTTGGCTCTAGCTCCCAAATCTCCTTACGAAGGGGAGGTATGACCTTGTCAGTGCATGTATATGTTGTTGTGCACTCTGAGAAAGAGTTGAAGGCGTCTTTCCTCCATGTAGCTGGTAAGGAGTCTTTACAAGCAGCCTCTGAATCCATGTTGGGACTTTCACACGAGTGTATGGCGTAACAAATGGTGTTTCTGAAGCTCATTTGGATAGATCCATACAGTACCAAGGCAAGAAGACCTAGTAGAGAGTGCTTCCCATTTTATAGAGGGGGAAACAGTGGGAAGAAGAGACAGTGAGTTATTTAAGGATAGGGAACAGGGGCAGTTGCAGAGCTAAAAATGGATTTCTGGAGTCCCAATTCAATAGACCAAACTATCACGCTGTGCGTGTTCTCTTTTCCAGGCTCACTAGCAGGCACAAACATGCACCCACCCACACAGTTTTAATCTCAGTTGCTGTGTCAGACATTGCTGATGGGTGAACCCTGAAAACTCCACGAGGCAATTTTAGAGGCATTGCCAAAATTTCCCTGGCTGTTAGTCGAAGAACGTCCGCCCCTTGGGTCTACCAAACTGAGCTGGGAACCCTTGGAGAAGCATCTGTTATTTCTAGCAGTAGGTTTCCTGGGAGGTGGATTCCCCCGCAGGCTGAGCTGTGATTTTTATCCCTTCCGGTCCCGTATAGAGCTGAAAATGGGAATGGAACCACGAAACTCATGCCTCTTCCTCATCAGCATGGAAAAATTGGGGTCATACTTTGGTGGGGCATCTAGAGCGTGGAGGTGAGACTGGATCCTCTTTGTACATGCCCAAACCTGCCTTGTTGGCAGGTGGATCAGTCACTGCCAAACCCAAATTGTGTCTGAATGCACTGAAAACACTTTGATTTTTTTTTTTCTCTTGAACCACTTGGACTCTTACAGAGTCCAAAACTGACAGAAGCTTCCTAGCTGCATTTCATCAATTCTTATCTGTAGTGGTTTTTAGTGAGAGGAGGGAAACTGGGATGTTTCAGTGCTTGCAGTGTTATCCAGGGATCTCAGTTCAGTGTCCTGTTACCACGGGCTCCCCTGTGGTTCTGCACAAATCGTTTGGTCTCTTTGGAGTCTCGGTTTTCCCTTTTACAAAGTGAGGATGGATAATTGTACTGAGGGGTGGTGAGGAGAAGCAGGGCTGAGAAGGGATCCTTACATCTGTTGCCCTCTGACTCTTGCTGGTGGCATTTATCAGGTTTATTTGGAGGTGGCTGCTCAGAGAGGGCTACTTAAGGCTCCTCTCTAAACCCCAGCAAATCTGCATGCTACTTGACAGCCGTTACCGCCGAGCTTTGATACTCTATTTACACATGGCAGAAATGAATTGTAGACACAGCGGATGACTAAACAGATTAGTTACCACGTCGTTAATTACCTTCATCCCAGCACTGTTCTGGATGATGCTCTGAGGCAGAACAGTGACCTGACAATACCAGTGCTGTGTTGCCTGTCCTGAGCCGTCAGCGGGAGAATTATTAGAAGGGCTTGAACTGGTAAATCACTGGCGACTGCTTTTGTTTGGTGGGAGAGAGAGCTTCTCTATAGAAGGAAGTTGCCTCGTGTAGCCTGTTTGGTTTGTCTTTACAATGAACTGTTGGAGTGACAAATAAATGACAAAGTCCAGCTAGGCAGAGGATCAGGGTGGGGGTTTAGTGAGGTTGGAGAGAGGGAAACACATGCCAAATGCAGATGAGAAAATGCTGCTCCAAGTTTCCAGCCTCTGGGTTATTCCTGGCCAGAGCTAATGATGATGTATGAGTCTTACAGAACACTCTTCATCCTGAGACCTCAAAGCCCTTCAATGAAGAGGTCTGCAACATTATTCTCACTAGGTACAGGTGGTAAAATTAATGCATTAAGAGATAAAAGTAGTTTAGCCAAGCAGGAGAACTGGGGATGAAATCTTGGTGTCCTGAAACAGTGTCATGCTTTGCCTCATAGAAGCCATTGCTTTTCCCAGCTCTTGGGCTCTGCTGGTGCTTTGATTGCTAAGCCAGTCCCTGCTGTTTTGGAAGGTCAGCAAGCTTATACCTCTTGTTCACACATACCTGCTTGCTTGTCTGTTAGCTTCCACGAGACCCCCCAAAGTGCTCTTAACCCTACCTCCCAGCATCTGCTGTGTGTTACAGAGACAAAATCAAACACAAGTTTATCATCATCATCTTTCTTCTGCTGAGCAGCTGCTGTGAGTACCACATGCCAGTGCTTTAACTCTCATAAATTGTTCACAAAGCCTGGGCAGAGGTGTCGGAAATTTTTTAGGGCTTTATTTTTTATTTTTTTTTTTTTGGGAGGGGAGGTGAGAACTTCTGCAGCATTCTAAAAATTGGAGGAAAAGAGCGAGCCCTGTGGCTGTTTTGGGACCTGGCTCCCCATAGGGTCACATCTCTGCATGCAGTGCTGTCTGGTCCTGTTTGTTGCTGGGAAGTGGCTGCAGGCACACAGGCATCCTCCTTCTTATCCCAGGGGTCATCTGGGATATAATCCTTACATTAGTATGCTCAAACCAAGTTTAAGGGCTTCATTATATCAGTGGGAGAGTCCAACACATTGACTGCTCTGAAATGCATCTGTACTCCTTCCTCCCTCTCCCTCTGTTCCTCTGCCTTTTCACTGCTCCCTGCCCTGTGGCTCTCAACTATTAGCAGTTAAAGCCTTTTTCTTGCAGTTCACGTTTGGTTTTTTTTTTTAATTTTTGTTTTTCCTGCGTGGATCCTGATCAGCCATTTCACACCAACCCAGGTATCTGTCTCCCTCCCCTTTGCCTGCAGTTAACGCTGTGCCACTCTCACTCACATGTGTTAACTGTGGGCATTTTTCTCATTCCCCAGGCTGAGTTCAGATCTCTTCATTCTCTGCCTTTCTCTGCACAGGCTGGCTGTGGGCATCTTGTTTGGTTTGATCTGAGCCTTGGTGTCTCTCTTTATAACACCACAGCTTCTAGGATGCGTTGGGCCACGAGGCAGCCGGGTACCCAACGAGGAGGGGTGGATCAGCACCCCTGGGAGCAGGATGCTGCAGAAAGCCATGAAAATCAGGAGCTCGTGCTGCCCTCCCAGCAGAGTCCATCCCCTCCTGATCCACTCTTTTCCTTGCCTTCCCCTCCACTGCCTGGTGCAATTCAAAGGCGTTGGCTCTGCTCCCTCAGCATCTTCCTCTCCCCGGGGAAGAGTTGCGTCTCTCGGCTGCACAGGCAGTCTGCCACCGCTGCGGAGAGCCCGGGCTGTGGAGGTGGCTGCCTCTTTGCAGAGCTGGAGGTGTGTGGGAGAGAACGGGCTCTTGCATCCCTGCTTTGCACCCCGTGGCTCCCTGCGCTCGGCGAGCTCGCCCGCCCGCGATGTGAGCGCGCGGCACACAGATGGCCTGAACAGTTTGGGGAGCAGACTCTCTTCATTTGTGTAAAGGCAAATAGGCTTTGAAGTGACTAAACTGCTACAGCAGTAGTGACAAGGGATTTCGGATTTATTTTTTTATTTTTTTTTTTGGGTTTGTTCTGAGGCTTGGGTTGGTGCGTTCAGTTGCAGCTGGAGGCTTTGGCACATGTGAGGAAAGGCTCTGCCCTTCCATGGTGGCATCCTGAGCTGCCCCCTGGCTGCAGGGGCTCCTCTGGGTTTGCTCTGAACTGTGGCGTCGTGTCACAGTTTGTCCAACGTCTGCTGATGCTCACTTGGAAGGGGATACTGGCTCTCTACTGGGGAAACTTCTTGTTCATTAAGGAGCTGAAGAAGTCACTGGGGTGGAAAGAGCTATTCCTGCCCTGCGGAAAATCCCTGCCGTTTACTTTGTGAGCTAAAGGTCATCTTGGCAACCTTCCCTATTTAGATAAAATATGGAACTTTCCCTTTGCTGTACGCCTGTGCCCGCTGGACCACTTGTTGGTATTCCAGCATGCTTGTAGGAGGGGAGCAACTGACTGGGGAGGCTCTGGTGCTCTTTATGTTTCTTGCTAACTTGGAGGCTTTACTCACATGCCCACTGTGTGTGCAGGGATCGCTGCTGCCAACCAGGAGCTGATGAAATGCGACGCGTCGAAGTTAAAGAGAGCTCGAGATTACCCCTGCAGCTGCGGTCGGCTGACAGGATGTGGCACAGCCCAGAATTCTAGTCAGGCTAAAATCAAATTAAAGTTTCCCAGCATGATACTTTAGGAGGGTAGGAAAAAAATTAAATAAATAAAAAAGAGACGGGGGGAAAAAAAGAAAAACCCAAAACAAAAAAGCCCCCTGCAGAGTTCATCTGGTGGATGGAGTTACATTAAGGGAATGGAAATTAAAGGCTTTTCATAGAGATCTTCAGTATAATTTGATGGAAGACTTTAATTATTTCAAAGTGCCTAACAAAAGGAGCTTGGGAAGATTTGGAGGGGGTGAGCTTTCACAAAAATATCTCTCTTCACAAGCATTTTGAGCTGTTGTTGGGCTGAAGGGCTGCTGTCAGCTCAGAATGAGGGATTCGAAAATCCTGTGGCCCCCATCCTCCCCAGAGACCAATTCCTGCATGAGTGGCAGTCAATCTCATAAGCGAAGGCCAGGGAGCTGCGAGGAGGCGGGTGTGAAGGAAGAGCAAAGACTTCAGTGCTGCCAAGCAGTTCTCTTTATCAGCCTTCCCAAGGCACGTAGGATGGAGAGGGCTCCTGGCTGTGGACGGTGGGCTGGGGTTGATTTGGATCTCTCTTGGTGTTTCGGACAGTAGAGCCAGAAAGAGCACCTCTTCCCTGGCACCCCAGGGAGGTGGCACCCCAGGGAGGTGGTCCATTGAAGTCATAATGCTGAAGTTGTCACTCATCCAGTTCTTGCTTGGACAGCCCAGGAATTAATGGGTCCTTGTCTAGTCTCCAGGTTGACATAAATTCAAGTAGCTGGAGAACAGCCATCCTTTCCCTGGGACTTGGATGCTCATCTCCTGTCTCCAGCCCGCTTACTTTAGGCAGAAATGTGGCCTCTTCAAGCTCAGTGTTTTTGACTTCTCCTCTTCCCCAGACATGCTGTGTTGAGGTACCCCTTTCCACCTCCATCTGCACCTCTCCAGGAGGGTGGCCTGATTGTGTTACAGGAAACTACAGGCAGCATGGGGACAGGGCAATGCCATGGATGTCCCACCAGTGGTCCTTGCCTGTGTGCATGACCAGTCCTTGCTGAGCTTCTGTTAGGCTGGAACTGGAGGAAGGTGGTCAAGGCTGGCAGAGTTGAGATCAAGGAATGGTTTTGGCTGAACAGTGGCCTAAGTTAAAATGCCCCAAAGGGCAGAGATTTCAGGTTGGTGCACAGAGCTGCTCTCACTCCTGCAGGTACACACTGCCCTCCCGGGCTGTGGTGCAGGATGGCACTCAGAAAGGGCAGTGTTTCAGTGAAACTGGAAGTCTTGCCTGATTTCCTACAGCCCAAGAGTTGTGTAGCACCAGAAGAGGCAGATGAGCTGTGTCTATTTTTAGCAGCCCGTCCTGAGGAATCGCTGCCAGGCTTGGGGAGCCATTGAGCTTGCACAGCTCGTGGGTGAAATGGTCCCAAAGAGGGAGCCATTGGGATAAACATCCACACCAGCTAGCTAGAGAAACAAACTCTGATTTTAGGAGGCTTCAGTGGCTGTGGAGTCGTACAGCCTGCTTGCAGAGAGAGATGGAGAAGGCACTGCAACTTCAGAGAGAGGCTTGATCTGAAGGGGCATTGTGTTTGTTCAGCCCTTAGTGAGCAGCTCCCTGGAAGTGCTGTCAGGAGAGGTCCTGTGAGCTGGTAATGTCTGAGGCTGTGCAGGGGCCAGAGTGAACCCAGCACTTCAGTGCATAATTTCCTACTACTGTTTATTGTAGAGAATGTTTTTTTCCTCGGTGTGTCAAAGGCTTTCTGCACCGATCATTCTTTGCTGCTTCCTTCAGGCTGCTCTTGCCTGGTGTCACCCCAGAAGTTGGAGTGGTTAACCACCTCCATCTTCTGTGTCAGTACCAAACCGCCCTCCTCCCACACCGCATCTCCTGCGCTCCGCGGGCACTCGTGCGTCACTGGGTGAAATCAGAGTCCCTCTCGAACCCCGTGGGGCCCTGAAGATGACATTCAGCTCAGTGGCTGAAATCCAGGTGTGAAATAGCCTTCCCGAGCTGCGTGTCATCGCAGCAGAGGAGCTGCCGTGGTAGAACGGCTGTCTGAGCACAGACAGATTCCTGAGCGACGTGTCTGCGGGGCAGGGACTATTCCTATAGCAGGAGGCGACCACGAGGTGATGGCAGTTGGGTTTGGTTTTAATTTAAGGGTCTATTTGCACACACCAGGCTGTCCTTGTTCGGTTGATAACGGCGCCCGCACACTGAGGTCACCATCTCGCTGCGTTCTTTGAGGATTTGTTGTTTCAGCCAACAGCGTTTGTTGGGGGTGGCGAAGAGAAAATGGCCCCCTAATGTTTGTGATTTAACTTCTGGCAAAGCAGGCTGAGAGGTGGAGGGGAGGAAGAGCTGCTCTGCGTGGGGCTGGGGGTCTGATGAGCCGCTGCCTTCGTTCACCTTCGAAAGGCTCGGCGTTATCTGTCCCTCTGGGGGTTTGTCCCTCTCCCACCAGCTGTATCTAAGCCACTTTTGGAAAAGGAGTAATGTGGAGCTTTAGCATTAATAGCTTTTCTTCTGGGGGCAGGAGAAGATGCAGAGGCTGCCAGGCTGCCATTTGACAGCAGTTAGCAGCAATCAGCTGGGCTGATGGCTACTGGGCAGCTGGAATAGCTGGCAGCATGCTGGGCTCAAAACTGGTTCAAAATGAGTTGTGCTGCATCACAACTGCCTGAAACTTCCTCTGCTTGGAGCACATCTGAGCTGAAGTGAATCCCAGAGGGTGAGGGGAGAAAACCCAAGTGGTTCCTGTGAGCTGGGGAGTTGAGGCAGCCTGAAGTGCAGTTTGTGCCTTGTGGCTGAGTTCAGTAAGCGCCGACTGATGATTTGCCCTGTATTTGGGGCACGCATAACATCTTTCCCTTGTGGGTTCCTTGGTGCCTAATGGGACTTGAGCTAAACTTGCAGTCCTTCCCTCTGTGGAGAAATCTTTCTCTCTGCTAGACCTGTTATTTCATGAAACTCATAGAAACCAATAGTTTTGTGAGTCTGCATCCCCGTGAAACGTGGTTGGCAACTGGCCATCGTGTTCCAGGTTGACTAGGGATGGGTGTCCAATGGGTATTGAAAGCATAACTGTGTAAGCCTTGGTTTTTCTGGTGTTGAGGCCAAATGAGAAGTGCCTGGATCAGAAAGAGCAAATTGAGGATGTCAGATGTCCGAGTTCTCTTGGCTCATCTGGCCAGACAGGCTGTGAATTCGAGTTTAAGGATAACAGCTGCATTGGAATATGGTGCTGGATTTTGGATGGATTATAGGTCAAGTTGCAAACATAAAAGTTGGGCTAAGGCTGGTTAATGAGGACAATTTATGCTTATAGCTGGAAGAGAATGATGTGAGCAGGGTTTTTGGAGTGCTCAGCGTGGGCATAACTTAGTCCCCTTGTACTTCCCTCATTTAACTGGAATTGATGTCAAGCCAGTGATGAGAACGACTGAAAAGCCAACTCTGGAAAGGGTTGTTCTTGCTCAGTTTGGAAATTGGATATCGCTGATGAGGATGAGCGTTCTGGGAGCAGTTTTGAGAATGCTGCTAAGTCAGGAGCACAGACAGCCTGATTATAGCTAACTTGGAGCAACAGAAAGGCAAGGTGGTCAGAATGGATGTGTTCTGTGAACAAATTTGGTTTCTGTACTGAGGCAGTGTCCTGTGCCTGTGTGTTATGCTTTGTTAACGAAGTCAAGTGATCTTTGCTTCCTCCACATCAAACCCCTGGATAAAATCCTCAAGTGTGATGTCACTCTCCTGCTTATATCACACTGCAGACTGTAAGAATGGCCCACGAAGTGTCTGTGAGATTTATCCCATCCTTCACTCTTCACAGGGATGCTAAAATGCAAGGCTCCATTTGAATCAGTGGTGAAATCCTTTGCTAGGAGTGGGATTTTACTCAGGTTTGTTTTCATGGCAGTTCAGGAGTGGAAGTCCCATCAGCTCTTTCAGAGATCTCTGCTGGCATTTCATGTAGAAGAGCTTGGATCTCTTGCAGGAGTGACTCTGTCTGGGCAAGGTCTCTGCAAGTGAGAGGGCTGATGGCATTTGGCTTGCTAAAGGGAGAAACAATAAATAACTTAGGCAAAACCATAGGTGAAGCCTGGAGTTGTCCAGGAATTGTATGGGTTATGTCCTTTCACCATCACTGCTACAAGGGTACTCCTGCTCAGCCAGAAAGGTGAGTGCTCATGTCCTAGGGAGCTCTTTTTAAAAATCTTCATTGCAGTAAATGAAAAGCCTATTCCCTCAGGCTCACATCAGTTCCCCCATCCCTGTGGAAGTACTGTATACTTGCACTTGTCTGGGTGACATTTCCCATGTGGCCAGGACTCCCCTCACTTCTCTGCTGCTGCTTGGTGTGGAATTTGGCGTGTTATGGACAAAAATCATAGAGGAAAAATCATAGAATTGTAGAATGGTTTGGGTTGCAAATGCCAGAGGTGCCCCTTCTCCTCCATCCCCCTGGGACCTGGACATTTCATCTCAATAACAGCACTGCTGCACCTCTAATTGCATGCTTTTTGGTGTTAAACTGGCAATCAAACACAGGTTTCTGGTTGGAAATTGTTGTGTCACTTATGCTACAAACAGGATTAAAAGCTTCTCTCATTCCAACTAATGCCTTTTAAATGCCACATAACTTACCAGTTTCGACTTTGGTTCTGCTTTCTTGTGCAAGACTCTTGCTACAAGCCACTCCATTACTCCAGCATCTCCCTCGTGCATCTGGTTGGTGTGTGCAGCTCTGCTGGATGTGCATCTCCCAGCTCCTGTGTTTTCCTTGCATACCTTTAGTAGGTTTCCTTGTTCTCTTGTACTTCCAAATGCCTGTGGTTACTGCCTCCCAAATGCACACCCAACAACTCTTGCTCCATTAAAATATACAAACCAAGTCCTACAAACGTTACCTTCAGCCATTCACGAATTACCTCGCCCTAGCCTGAAAGTACAAGCTTTTTGAGCTTGTATGTATCAAAATGTTCTCTGGGTGATAGATGGGAGATTAATCTATTTATTTCACTTACACTTTTGGCAGCTATAAAAAGAAGTGAAACTAGCTTTTTGGCCATAAACTACTTCTTGCAGGTTGATTTGGTAGAGGCTTCTTTGTTTTCCTTTCTTTTCCCTCTTGAATCTGCCAGAGACTTTAAGTGAAATAAATAGATTAATCTTCTTTCTGTAGCCCCAGAGATCAGGTTGATGCATTTAAGAGCTTTTTCTCCCCCTAGACTTTTGATATGTTCACAGATCCGATTCATATTTTAGAACTTCCTTCATGTGTAAAGAGACTCCGTGGTGGCAGTAATTCTTCACTAACAGCAAATAGGGGTTAGTGCTTGTTGGATTACTTTTCTTCTGAGAGAGCTGAAAATTTTCCATCAAAGCGTTTTTGATAAAAGGAAATTTTGTGGAAAAATATCAGTCTTTGTGTGTGTGTGGGGAGGGGGGAAAAAAACCACCCAAAGCCTGAAGATCTGCTTCAAAGGGAGAAGTTGGTGTTTTGCAAGACTCTGTGTCTTCAAGAAGGTTCAATTGCTGCGAGCCAAATGGCTGAAAGCAGGTTTCCAAAAGTGTATATGCTTATCAAAACAGAACTGTGGAAAAGTGTGGCAGGACTGGAAAAATCATTGGTTTTGAGGAGGGGAAAATGATTTTCTGAGCAGCTCTGTTTTCTGTGGCAAAAGGGTATGCACTGAGCGTAAGGAGGTCTCATGGAAGGGCTTTCCTAAAGCAGTTTATTCTGGACACAGTCCTTGGTACATTATAAAGCTGGGGAACTGGTGATTGGTTTTTTTTCTTCCAGCCTGTGCACTCACATCACAGCTTAGTGAGAAACAGTCAAGCAAGTTGGAAGAACTGAAGGTTTAATGCTGCCCAAGTACTCGGGTCTTACACTGCTCAGTATTGCTGAAATTGTGTGTGTGGGGGGTGTCCTTTCCCAGTATAGCACTGGGAAAATGTAGACCTGCCTTGGTCTTCGTCCTACCTGGCTGCCTAGTGATCTCCAGCCATCTGCTAGATGAAGCCTGTGCCTCTGGGCTGCCCCTGTGAGGTGAGTGAGCGTGGTAGAGCTCAGACAGACACCTCAAACCAGGAGGAGAGCCAGTGGCACAGTAGGAAATGGCACCAGGGTTGCTTTTGCACTTGCTTTGACTCTTCAGTCTTATTTCACTCTTGGCTCTTCTCACCCCCATCCACACCACCCAAGAGAAAGCAGTGTTTGGGCTGAGCTTGTGTCCTGCCATCTGCTTTCAAGGAACAGTTTGACTTGGGGCTGTGTGTACCCTCCAGTGAAAGGAACTCCTTTGCTTTACGTTTCCATGTTTGATGTAGGATGGGAGTGTTGCTGAGGGATATTTCCTGCAAGAGAGCTGATGTTCCCCATTTCACACAGTGGCTTGTCCTTGGTTCACGTTGGGTTTGTTCTCTATTGGAACAAAACTGAAATTTCAAAACTCGTTTTTTATCTATTTCTTAATGTAAAGCAATTGTTGGTTTAAAGGCTTTTTCTTTCTCCTGCTTAAGCTTTTTATGAAGCCAAGGCTCTGACTGTTTTTATTTATTCAGGGTCCCCCAGGCCTCTTTGCAAGATGAGAGCTGTTGAGCAATTGAGATTCCACTCACCTAGGAGTTTCCCTGTGCCACCTCAGCTGGAGAGATCAGTTTGTATTTCCCCTTCTGAAAATACTCACTTCTGCTTGGCTGCATACTGTCTGCAGTGCAAACCAGCTGCTCTCTCCTGCACCAGAGGTGGTTTCATGGAAGTGATGACCCACAGGGTGGGCAGGAGTCTTCTGCTTCAGGAATGTGGTGTGATGTTTGACATGAGAGCCCTGGCTTCTCTACTTGAGAAATGGGTGGTGCAAGGCTGTACACTGTGTGCCAGGTGTGGGGAGGTAAACAAAGCTTTTCTTGCTTCTTTCTTGATGATTTAGAGTCAAACCTGTCCAGAAATTTATCCAAAAGAGAGTTATCATTATCAATGTGTTTAAAATGGTTGAAAGATTGAGGTGGGGTCACGACACACAGCTCTTGGATCAGAGGAGTGGTGCTGGCGTGGAGAACTCTGCCCCCTGTTCAGTGGCAGCTTGCTGTCCTCCTCAGCTGGGAGAAAATCTGCCTTTCCCTTTCCACCTCCAGACACTCGCCTTCCCCCAGGCTCGTCGTGATTTTGCCTTTAGGATAACAGCTTCAAGCCAATTAAGAGTGTCTGAAGTGGGTAGAGCAGACGTCGCTGTGTGAGACCGCAGTGCTTTTAACTGCTCTTGTTTGTTAATAAAAATAAATTGTGGGCACCAGGGAGGGAGAAAATCCCACATGATCTTAGTTTTCTCTTTGCATTGTGTTTTTTGGGTTTTTTTTTTCCCTGTGAGCAATGAATTGTCACAGCCAGGGAGGCTTTTGGCAGATGATGTCAGGAGGGTCGTGCTGGCGTGGTTTGGGAGGGTGTGCTGGTCCTGTGATCCCCAGGCATGTGTGACCCTCTCTCCTTGGCATGGCTGCTCTGTGTGGTGTAAATCATTGCTTATAAGCATCCATGCCTGTCTGTGAACCAGAGGGGGCTGAGGCACAGGCAAAGCTGCTGCTTTGCTGCCGGGGGTGGCAGCTTCTGGCATAGACACAGGGCAGCCGAAGGCAGCATCCTCTTCGTCATCCTGTGGAGCTGCCCAGAGCTCGTCCATCACAGCTCCCCAGTGCAGAAGGATGGCTCAGGTGGCTCTGCCAGGGAGGGTGAGGCAGGGTGACACTGCACAGCGTGCCAAACACTCCGTGTGCTTTCATACATCAGGGTGTTTTGCTCGTCCTGCTGTGCACGTCCATCACAGTTTGCACCTTGGTGTCTAATAACAGCCACAGGACTTCATTGCCATGGTGCTTTGCTGTGCCTTGCAGTGCCCTGTGAAGCAAGGCAGAAAACAGGGGCCAGCAGCAGGCAGGCTGCATCCTTTTGTGTGCCCAAAGGGGTTTGCCAGTGTGGATCTACTGGCAAAATTTCCCAGTAGAGAATCCGCTTAAAACCCCGTTCCTAGAATAAAAATAAGCTGCCCCAACAAATTAGTTTTAATGCTCTGAAGTCAATGTCTGTAATGGGACTTTTGTAAGCATGACTCTGAGAGGACAGGGGGGATTTTTCACACTCTTAATTCACTTCACTGTGCCAGTAAAGCTTTCAAGTATTGACCAACCCTGGGAGGTCTGATAGGGCGTGTGAGAAGCCTGTGGAGGAGCAGGTAATTGAATGGAGACGTCCTGTGACTCAGCCTGAACCTGGAACTGCTGAATTCTCTGTGTGCTTACAGGTTTGTGGTTGATAATGCTGGGGAAAAATGTAACTTTGAGATAGCTGAGCCGTGTTGCTTTTATCTCTGAGCAATGATAGGAAAAGTTGATCAGGCTTTGCTAATGCTGGTGAGGATTGAGAAGGGTGAGACAAGAGAGAACCCAGGGCTGCGGAGAGAGAGAGAGAAAGAAAATAATCCACAGGAATGAGAAATGTCAGGAATACGTTTGTCCTTCTGCTTCACTGCCTCCAGAATTCTTTTCTCCTTGAAGTTTCTTGCTTCTTTTTCTGGAAGTCACGGAAGGCGGAGGGAAAAAAAGAAAAAGAGAGAGATAAAAGAACACAGCTAGGAGAATAAAAAAAATAAATCCATTTTATGTATCAACTGAGCAAGTGTTTATCACTAATATCACCTTCCCTTGAATATCACCTACTCCAGTGCGAACTGAATGACCCTCACGGAGCTGTGCCGGCACTGGGGTGTGATGGGGAGCTGGAGGTCCTTTCATCCCCTGACACCTGGGGAAGAGAGATACCACTGGTCTGCCTCTCACCTCAAATGATTTCAGCCCTGGCAAGCCACAGTGTGAATATTGTGAGGACAATGCAAGGAGAGGAAAGGCGTGGAGGCTGAAAGTAAAGCCGGCTCTTTAATGCTCGTGAAACCTAAAAGGAGACATAGGTTTTTACAGGAACATAGAAATTGCTAGACTGGAACAGAACTGTGCTTCATATTGTTAACTATCCTTTTTTTAAGGATAAACATAGGGAGTTTAGCCAGTGCCTTGCAGCCTGAAGGGTTTACATGCCATCCAAAATCTTTATCTTTTTTTTTTTTTTTTAAAACTACTATTGTACTTCCAGCTACTCATTCTCTTTATAAATGTCAGATCCTTTTCTCACTGAGGTTTTGACTGCAACAATACCTAGTGGTAATGATTTACCCATGCTAATTATGCATTTTGCAGAGGAAAACATATTGTTCGTCGCTTTAAATTGAGTGATTTTCCAGTTTAATTGAACTTACATCTCTCTATCCCTGGGGCAGGCTTGCAATTTAGTTCCTTCCCTCCCCCTGGGGGACACAGCCACTTTTCTCAAGCTCAGCAACAGTTACCTGTTGAAATGTTTTGCAGGTTCTTTCCCTCTTGTCAGTTCCATTTAAATCTGAGCCTCTCTGCAGATGAAGCTTTGCAGAAGGAAATAGCTCGCTTTGCTTGTCGAAAGAATGAAAAAGGCTCTGCTAAGTTGTTTGTTGATATTTCCTGACAGTTTTTCAGAATTCCTTGCTGCTCTGCAGCTGTTAAATTTGTTGTCTCAGC
The DNA here is from genome assembly GCA_028020825.1 of Podargus strigoides. NCBI lineage: Eukaryota > Metazoa > Chordata > Aves > Caprimulgiformes > Podargidae > Podargus > Podargus strigoides. The sequence goes on from CM051646.1 coordinate 2,697,166, forward strand.
TGTGAGGATTACTCTAGCTTTGCTTGAGCTGCATTTTCTCACCATTCATCAAGCTTTCTGGTGATGCACAGAAAGATCCATCAACACCAAAGCCACCTCCAAACTTAGCAGTTGGGTACAAGTCTGCCTCCCGATTGCCTGGGTAAGATTGAAGCTGCTGCCAATTTTTAAAGGGTGTTTGTGGTTTCTCAGTGAGCTTGCAGACGACGGCGTAGGGGTTTTGCAGTGGAATAAACGGAGGTTACGTCAGGATAAAGCACACGTTGGGGTTGATGAAAGCCTGGTCCTGGCATTGCCTTCCAGGACCATGGAGCAAAGTGCCAGTGCAGCTGGAGCTGCTGTGCCTTGTCTTGCTGGGATGCAGCCTGTCTCCAAGGCTCCCTGACCTGCTGGGACCAGATGTGGCAGGGCAGATGTGGCAAACAGACTTTGCAGGGTGGTGGTATCTTTTAGAAGTGTGAACAGAAATAGCAATGCACCTGGATTTCTTCTGTATCCTTGGCAATTTCAGCAGAAGGAACAAGAGGGAGAAGAGGAGAGGTGGCTGGTGTTCAGGGGTATCTTCACTATTGGTGTGGCAGCTGCAGGAGAGTTTCATTCTGTGATTTAACAATTTTATTCTGCCTTTTGGCTTTGCCTGTATCGCCTGAGAATTTTTCTGCAAAAATCTCAAAATATCAGGAAGATGTGGCAATAGCAACAGAGAAGAGTACCATCTCACACAGGCATTAAAAATGTATAAGGAGTTTCAGAAGCAAGTTGCTTCCTCCGAGAAGCAAATCGTCCATAATTCTGCTTGGTATTTAGAGAGTTTTATCTCCAGAGAGAACTCAAATCTATTCAGTGTAGTCTTGATTTATTTTATTCTCTTGAATTTTCAGAGCTAAAGATGAAAAAGAGCTTAATAGAAAGAGAACTCCATATTTGTGCTGTGCAGAGGGAAGCTAGGGGCCATCCCACGTTCCCCCAGCTGTTCAGCAATTCAGGGACCACCCTGAAGCACTTATGAAGCTGTTTTCTAGCCTGCCCTCTCCTTTTGGGGATAGAAGATTCAGAATGCTTTATAAATAGCTGTCCATCAGCCAGGCTCACTTGCTGTTGTAGCACACCACCAGTACAAACCCATTAATGCAAGAGCTGTAAATGTAGAGGCTGATAAAAGTCCTCATGTTCTTGGTGGAAACTTTAGGCAAAGTTGGTTTGATTTATTTCCAGTAAGCTGTGGTGAGGGTGAGTCTGGGATAAGGCATCTCCACATGCACAAGAATTAGTGCAGCAAGTTGCTAAATATCCTTGTCCTCTTAAGTGGTTTTTTTTTTGGCTTCTAAGGCTTTCTGCCTTGAGTTGCATGAAATCAGAATGTCATCTTCCCTCTGTGTGGAATTTTGGGCTGCACTGGAGCGGGTACCACAGTCGTACCTGTGATTGATTGCTGCACCTGGGCAGAAAGCATGGTGTTTATGGCTTCTCAGGGGGAGATGAGTGAGAGACAGCTGCACCTTCCAGCTGTAAGGAAGCAAAAGCTGTTGGGAGGACGGCTGGCTCAGCAAGGCAAAAATTACTTTACAAGGAAGGGATTTGAACAGTGTTTGCTACCCTTTCGTGCCTGAATTTCGAGAGTAGGAGGCAGGAGGAGCTTGGGGACTGAGGAGATGGAGAGCCATGAGGGCTGGAATACCTCTTTGTTCCTTTGAGAGTAGAAACCTTGATGTTAGGCTAGGAAGAAAAACTCACTTTTCCCCTCTCATCCTATGTCTCGAATGCCAGTGTCTGTTCCCACTGCCTGGTGGTGGTGCAGGTGTGATGGGGGGAAGTGTCCTTGCATGGCACTCACTGGGTATTTTGCAAGCACCTCCATCAACCACCTGGTCCATGGGTCTGGGTCACAGGCACCTGCGTAGTTCTGCTGTTTGGTGAGCCCCAAGATGTATTTCTATTGCTGGCAGCTGCTCCTTGGGTTCATGCTCACAAAATCAAAGTCCTGGGAAGCTGTTCTTAGCAGTGGGTAATGCGTTAGGTGAAGGCAGCATCCCTCTGTGCTCCATGTTCTAGGTAATTACAACCCCGCCGCTCACGTAGCAGAGCACAGCGGGTGCCCTGTATTTATTATTTAGCTTTGCTATTAACTCTGAGCTGGTGATGCAAAGGCAAGCTGCTTCTCTGGGAATCTTGTGCTTTGCCTCTTCGCCAAACCAGGCTGCAAACAGGAAAGGTGGCCTTGAGGTCTGTGCCTCGGAGCTGAAAGTCCTGGGATGTTTTCCCAGACCTTGGCTGGTTTTAGTTTGCCTGGAGCAGACACCCTTGTGCAGTTTGTCTTTGCAGAGCCTAAAATGAGAACCACCCGTGTTAGCACGGTGATCCCATAGTGCTTTGGCAGAGAAGGACAGGGATGTTAACTCCAGCATCCTTGTCAAATGACAGGCAGGCATTTCCCACCATTGCTTTGGCTGGAAAATGGTTTTTATCTGCCTTTCCTAGTCCAGAGTCACAGTTAGGCTGCTGCCCTGCTTTGCCCTCGCAGTGGCTGCCTTTTAGATGCAGATACAAAGTGTTTGCTGCAGGTGGGATTGCTCTATTTACCTGCACAAAGCCATGGTCTCAAAGCTCCTTGCCAGATGATATTAGCTGGATGTGGTGGAGGAGAAGTGCACGCCGGTAGAGGAGGAGGAGGGTGGTGTGGAGTGCAGCCAAAGGCTGTCATCTCTCACTGTCCCTGCTGAAGGAAGGAGCTCAGCACTGTGGCAGGGAAGCTGCTTTAGCCCTGACATCGTCTCAGCCCTGGCTCTTTTTGCACCTCTGACGCCTGCGTGTGGTTGCCTCTCACTCCTCGTTTTGTGTGCGAAATGCTGACAAATCTGAGTGTTTGCCCACCTTTCCCCACGTGCTGCTGACACCTCGGCGGGCGCTGCAGGCAGCTGTGGTGCCAAGGGAAGGGTCTGCCCAGGGAGGGGGATGTCGGCACCCCGCTCGAGGTGATGGTGTGGCGCAAAGCGCTGAAGGTTTCTGGTCCAGAGACACCTTTGGATGAGTTGCTCTCCTGAGCAAAGAGGCGATGTGCCAGCGGCTGGCAGGCTGCAGCAGGGCTGAGGTGGGGGAACTGCAGGGACGAGCGAGTGCCAGTTCTCTCAGTCATGTCTCAAGATGTGTTTGGAGCCTTTCTCTGCCTCTCCCCCTCTGATGGCTCAATTGCCTCTTCTAGGCTGGCCTGGCAGGAGGGGACAAAGGCAAAACACATCTGAGGTCCTGCATCAGATGCTTTGCTTGTCAAGATGTAGTTTTTAATTGCCACGAGCTGGCAGGGGCTGCTCAGGACACTTCTTGCACTGAAAGCACATCTAGGGTAGCAATGCAAGAAATGGAAGATGAAGGAGGAAACAGAGACTGCAAGTCTTGGGGAGAGGCTTTGGAGCTGATCCTGAGCGCAGTCAGGGGCTGTGTAGGGGCTGGAGGTCCCCCCAGCTCCTTCCCTGGCTCTGCAGGGCAGGGTTGAGGGGTGTGTGTGTGTGAGATGCCCGTGTGTGCCTGCAGTGCTGCCAGCACCAGTGCCCCAGCCTGGGCTGTGATGCCGTTGTAAGTAAATTTGACAAGATCCTGCTGTTCTGTCAATAACTTGGAAAGTTTTGAAATAACTGCTTCAAAGTGCTCAAATGATATGTTGCTCCACAATCTGTCTCTGCTGCTGCCAACGCTTCTAAGTAACCAATTTACCCTGTGCTTAACCCTTTTAGGGCTTTGCCTCCTAAGGCATTACTCTAACTCCCACTAAAAAAAAAAAAAAAAGAAAATTAAAATTAGTATTGCCCTTCTCAGAGGTGGCCAATGATTTCCAGGTGGGGTTTTTGGCAGCTTCTGCTTTTTAAAACTGAGTTGAGCACACAACTGCTGAAATCAGGATGCTTTTCAAATGTCCAGCAGACACTTGAGCATGGGATCTCTTAATTTTCTCAAAACTCAGTGAATTGGGCCTCAGAAGGTGGGGCTGGTGATGGGAGGTGTCCAAGGGAGGTGTGATCCAGAAAGAGCTCCAGTCCACTCTCTGTGCCATGTGCAGGGGCTCCCTGCATTGCCTTCATTTCTATGGCCACGTCTCAATATTCCTTCTGCCTCCCTTCCCTGTCTGGAAGAAGGGGACAGCTCCTCTGGGGAGTGCTGAGAGGAGGTGGACAAAGTCTAAATATAATCTAAAAATAGCTGAATTGAAAAATGGCAAGGAAAAAGCTGCGTCTTTCTCGAACAAAACTCCTGGTAACTTCAAAGGCAGATTAAAGACTTTGCCTGTGTCAGGACTTGTATTTGGCCCAAGAAGTAGCCAAATGGAATGGTGTGAGACTGTTTGCCAGCAAACTGGAGAAGGGAGAGATAAGGTAACAGATGGAATACTCCAAGTCAGCATTTAAGGACATTGCTGCCTGTGGAGATAATTTTATCAACCTGAGGGACATCCATTTCTCCTGTTAAGTAAAATCTACCTTCTATGTAGATGTTTAAAAATTAGATTTGTTAAAAATTTGTTTACTGGTGCTGTGTTGGACAAACAGTGCCACTACCTGTACTAACAATAGGTTTAAGGATTCTCTACTTACTGTGCTTCATTTTGATGGTGTTTGGACTTTGAAAGTTAGACCTCTGTGTGCTGGGGTGGTGTTACCTTGTAAGAGGAGAAAAAAAGTGGTCCTGCTCTTGGTCTTGTCCTGAATCCTCTTGAATCTGAAAGGGAGGGTGGTGACTGTCATTGAGGCAGGAGCAGAATGAAGAATTGGTTTTTAGTTTGGTGGCCAAAGTGACTCTGACTCCCTTCCTTTACACTGTGTTTTGGTATGAAAATGTTCTATCCTATCCTAAAACCATACATCATTTTTATATTTGAAGTTGTAGGCTGCTTTGAGTGAAAAGAGGGGAGGGTGTGGGGGGGGAAGATAAATTAGAGATGTGACTCAATATTGATTTCCACTTGTTTTTGTGGAAATGCTAAAAAATGCCAAGATGAAATATTTGGACTTTTCCTTGTGTTTCTCTTCCGTTTTTTGTTAGAAGCTCTTTGCCCAGTTTTGACTTCAATTCCTGAATAATTCATAGTCTGTAAATAGCTTCCTCCTCCTTTGGTAAATAGACTCTTTGTCCCAAGTGCTTGGCAAGCTGGAAGCAGTGTCATCCTGCTGAGTCGTCGCTTGGAGAGCAGAGGTGCTCACGGTGCCCCGTGTTCTCTCTCCGCAGAGTTATGTCATGCCCAGACCACCAAAGGGCTCCATGAGGATTTATAGAAGATGCCCCCTGTCTTGGCGCCTCTGGTGCTCCTTCTGTGGCTCATGAAGATTGCTGCCAGCCCCCATTCCCTGAGGATTGGTGAGTAACCATTCCTTTGCTCCTTGTTTGGGTTTCTTCTGCGTGGAGGTGCTGGGGTGGGGGATGCCAAGCCCTGCCTGTGGTGGCTGGGCTCCCCTGCCTTGGTGATGTGCTCCCCATTCAGGTGGGGCTGAGCCACTTGCTGAGCTACGATGTCTCACCTGCGTTTGGAAATGTCCTCTCTTTCATCTCGTAAATGAAATGCAGTTTATGGCGAGTGTGTGTCTTTGCATTGATTTTTATGGTGGTAATGTTACCTGATGGGAATCTCTGTATATGTTTGAAGTGAAAGCCACTCCTTGAAGAGGCACTGAGGAATGAAACTTGCCCACCCCTACACCCCTTGATGCTCTCCTAAGCTCCATACAGAAGGAAATAGTTTTTTTGTCCCATATTTATTTGTCCTCACATTGATGAGCAAGGAGTGTTTGAGCCCCAACTGAACCTGGTTAAGTGATGCCACAAGAATGTTAATAACTCTGAAATGCCTCATTTTAAGAGTCCTATGCATTTGATTTCCTTTGAGTTTTAATAAAAAGCATTCAAGAAGAGGCATCATCATCTTTGCTTGCTGCCTGTGTGGATTAGGGAAAAGAAATGCATCCACAAACCTTGTAATGAAACTTGCTTCGTGTTATTGACACTTTGCTCTGTTGTTTAGAAAGGAAACTGCTTTTTCTCTCTGGAGCTACTAGCTAGATTTATTAACTATTTGTTGCAGATAAGAAGCTAATCTATTCCTGTCCCCATTTGCAACTTCCACAGGTGACACTTGAAGCAAAATTGCTTCTCTCCTCTTCTAGTGGAGCATGGAGCAGCTCAGAAATAGAGCAAGGGAGGGTCTGTGCTGGCAGGAGCCTGGGAAGGGGGACTGGGTGTGTTGTATCCCAGCATCTCCGAGTCATGTGGAGCACTCACCCTGAACAGTCTCACCCTGCAGTCTGTGTTTCATGTTGATCAGCAGATCCTCCAGTTGAGCCAGCAGGCAGGGATGGGGATGGATGGTCTATTTCCAGGATGCTGAAGGTGAAAGGTCCTTTATTACACCTTGTGCCCCAGCCATCTCTCGTCTGCCAGAGCCTTGGTCTCCATTCTAGAGACTGCTCCACCAGTGGTTTTCAACTCTCTCACACTAAAGTCATGTTCTCCTGGACCTGTCTCTCCAGTTTTAAAATCCTCATGCATTTAGGAATTCTCTGCTTTTGACTTTCCTTTGCAAAAAGAATGGAGCTTCTCCAGACACATTTGCTCTTAAAACTAACACCTCTGCTGCCTAGTCCAGGATGGAAATGCTGGATTTCCTTAGCCTGCACAGGCCAAGGCAGTGCAAATCTGTCTGTTGAGCCCTCCTAAGACTAAGGGACTTGTATTGGGATGTGGCAAAGACAGTGTGGGAGTCAAGATTTCAAAGAAGGAGTAATGTTGTTGAGGGAATGGGAAAGAACTTTGCTGATCCTTTCAAAAGGCATTGGAGGCAGTGGCTTCTGTGCCTGGTAGTGTGAAATGTGAGAGTGACCAGAGACCCTGCAGTGAAGTCACAGGTGTCTCCAGTCACCTCCTGCCTCTTGGGAATGGGACAGCAGCAGTTCTGACCTTGGACATGGCTTACTTCCCACCCACAAGCAGGAATGTACTGAGGGGGGGAGAGGGTCAGCTAGGGATGTTAGTACAGATCTGCTGCTTCTGCTTTGCTCATGGCCACAGAGCTAACTTCTCTGAAGCAGATGGGCAAAAAGCTGAGGAGGGGGTTGGGTTTTGTTTCTTCAAGACACAGTTTTATTTTAACAATATATCCGGCAAAAAAAGTTAATAAAAATAAAGTACAAAATAAAAGGAGAGAAAGATATGTTACTAGCAGCCCTGAAATCATTCCCAAATGCATGCTTTTGGCAAGGCAGGGAGATATGGTATCTAGCAACATAAATCACTGCACTGCACAGGAAAGGAAAACAGACCAGCATGAAGATTTAAATATTCAAAGAAAATGCAAGCTAACATTTAAAATAATTCTGAAAGCCATCTGGTAATGGGCTGCTAAAATGCACAGTTAAATGATTAGCAATGTGAGGTCAACATGGGCAGTGCCACATCTGGTTTCTTCCCCAAGTTGCTAGAAGAGATTATTGCCTACTGTGCTTGGCTTCCAGGGTAGAAGGAGCCGTGGTGGTGCTGAGCCAAGGGCACTTGGCTGGGCTTTTAAACTAAGCACTGAGCTTCCCTGCTGCTGCTTTCTTGGGGTTTGGGGTGGATCTTGGCCCTGATGTTCCTCAGTGGAGTTTCTAGGCAGCAGACTGCTTAATTGCTGAGCACACAGTGGCAGGAGGGTTTGCTAGCCTGGACGGGACCAACAATGAGTGTTGCATTGCAGTGAGCTTCAGAGGCATCATCTATGCAAAAAAAAGGCTACAGGGTGACCTTCCCTGGGACTCTGGCATGCACAGGAACAATCTGTAGCCTGTCGGACGCTCTGTTTCTCGCCAGGATACACAGGAATAAACGTGGGGGCAAACCTTTTTTACAGCCTTGAGCTATGTGTGTTCCTCTCTGATCCCATCCCAGAGAAAGTCTCCTTGTTCTGGAGACCTCTGTGGGGGGAAAAACACTGACCTGCATGCTTTATCCACAACAGTGAGGGTGGCTCTGGGCCAGCATCTCCCCTAGCTCTGCTCTCCTGTGGCAGGTACTCGCTGTAGAAGTAATTCTGGGTTTGTTTTTTGTTTGTTCACTCAAGCTTAATAATGGGTCAGGAAATTTACTTGAGTTATTTACCGAGTTATTTACTTGGTCTTACAGAGCAGATCATCAGAGCTCTAAATTGGTATTCACTTGCTAGATTCATTGCATGGACTAACAAACAGCTCATTTAAAATTCATATACAAGCCAAAGTTGTGGTTTATACATGGCATTGCCCTAACTAGCAGTAGGTTCAGTACCACTGACGTGATCTATCAACAAACTCCTTGCCAGGCCTCCTTCAGCCCTGCAGCTCCTTAAAGTGCTCTTTTCTGTAATTGCCTCTGTCTGTCCAAATCCTTCCCTTCCCTCCCTCTACCTCCCAGCTTTGCAAACTTTATACAAAAGGCAAGATGCAGCTCTGGTGTTCAGGATATTGTGTTTGGTGAAACCTCCTTTTCTTCTACCCCATACCCAGTGAACACACATCCACCACTTGCTCAGCTGATAATCCAGCAGCTGGTACTGCTGTTCCCATGCTTGTGGTAGGGTTTCATCCACCAGGGAAGCCATGTGTGGTCAAAGTCTCCACAAATCCAAACTGGCAGTGGGGCATCACTAGAGGTAATGTCAAGGAAATGTTCTTGGGATCCCCCAGAGCTGTGGGAAAGCCCTGGTGTTTAGCTGTGCATGCTGAAGTAGGAGGGAAAAGGGACATTGGAGTGTGCTCCTGCCCTGGCCAGTGCAGTTTGTGTGTTGTTATGTCTGAGCTGGAGGGCTGAAGCAAGGAAGAAGCACTGAGCATTAAAAACGTGTGAGGCAAAAATGAACGATAATGGCAATGAACAGAATTGTGGACCGTTTAGCTCAGCTTCCCCAGCTCCCAGAGGATATACATCACTCTCCTGCAGGCACAGCAGAGAAGATCCCACCAGGCAGCATGTTATTTAACATTAGCATTTTAAAGGGTGATAGTGCCCCTGGTGATGAAGGTGCAGTCAGTCCCCTGGATGCTGTGAAAGAAAAGTGGCCCTGGCAGCCCCTGTGGGCAGGTACAGATGCTTCCTCCCAGCAGTCCAGCCTGGGAGGGGGAGAAACACGACTGTGCCCTTGATGGCAGGTGTGGAGAGCTGTGGCTTGGTGACAAGTTGGCTTGTGCCAGCCCCAGCACCCCCATATCCTGATGACAGCGAGCTGGCACAGCTTGAAGCTCCACTCCTCTCTCCTGCGTGGAGGCAGAGGAGCGTGTTTAACACCAAGCCCAAACTCCTTTCCTGATGCAGTGATGCTCTCTGGCACATCCAGGGCCTTTGTGGGTGCCACCAATGGCACTGTGACACACTGCTGTCCACCAGTTTGCCGTTTCCCGGCAGAGAAATGGCTGTACCCTGGCTTTGAACCCAGCAAGGCTGCTGTGAGCAGCTTGAAAGCAGAGAAACAGCCTCCAAGTCTCACATGGTGGTGCTGTTGCTGAGAAACCTTTTCACTTGTAATTACAATTAGTGTTTAAGCAAACAAAGCTTCTGGTAGGGGTTAGGTGACTCTGTCTGGCCAGCAGAGGTGTTGGGTCCTGCCTGTGCAGGAGGGGCACAGCTCCTCCCCAGGCAGCAGCACTGGGGGGGAAGAACTGGGCTCATTTCAGCACTTGTGTGTAGGGGTTGGCCTATGATGATTTTATCTTATTTATTTTTTTAAAAAGGCTTTCACTTTTCATTCAGGACTTTCCTAGAATTGGAGAGTCTAAAGAAACAGAGAACTGTGGAGGAGGAGAGGTATCCACATTGTTCTCACTGCATGACTTAGTGCATTTGTCTGGCTGAAACACTGTGAATGTTTCATTTCCCCCAATATTAAAAAGGCCCAGTTAAGTTCATTAAGGTGAAGCAGATTCATAGTTATCTGTCACTTGCTGCTGAAGAGCAGTGAGAAGCAGAGAGAAATACAATATTTGTTAACTATTTGCCCTTTTAATTTTATTTTCATTATTCTTCCAGGAGAGTCATATTTTATTTATGTTTCCCGAGTTATGTGCATGAATCTTTATTTTTAAAAAGCCACCTCTGTAGATGCCAGGCTCTCTCAGCAATGTTTTGTCTCAACTTGCCCTTTGATTCTTTGCAGTTCTCCCCAGGTACTGCTGTGTTACTGGGGAGAGTGGCAGTGCCCTGTCCCCTAGCCATCCTTCCCTGTCCTGGGTGGTCCTGTAAGGACCCTGCTGGCTCTGCAAACCTGTGTCTTCCTGGGGACAACTGCAGAGGCAGGAGGCTCGTTAGCACCAGCAATGTGTGAGTGCAAACTGTGGGAGGAAAGCGAGTGGGAACTGGGCTGAGCTGCACACGAGTACTGGAGTGTTACTTGAAGGATGTACCAGTCCTGCATTCCCTGCTTCCTTTTGCTTTGATTTGAAGCAGTGAGGGGCTGGTTTTGGTGTACTGACTGAGGACTGGATGCTGGGTGGGGAGGGACTGATGGTTTCCTCCACTGTAGGTGTTTGCATTTGATCAGGGTTGAATGCATTTGGCTTAAAATGGACTGAGCTGCACGTTTTGGGGAGCCTTCATGGAGAAAAGAGGGGTTTGGTGCAAAGTGAGGTGACCCAATGTTGGTGGCTCTATGGGAGAAAGGTGTCCGTGACGTGTGCCAGCCCATTGCCCTCCTGCCAGGCTGCCCTGCTGGCCCAGTGCCTCGCCTGGGAGAGCGGTGTGGGAGGGCTGTGTGTCTCTCCAGGCCACATAAAACACAACGAGCTTCGGGTCTGCAGCTAAGGAATCCAGCACTACAATGATATTAATAATAAATAATAAGCAGATTTATATCTTAGATCAACGCTACAGGGCATGGAGCGAGGAGAGGCGTGGACTCAGTGAGACAGAAATCTCTTTGTGTTTTGCACCTCTGTGGCAGAGTTATTTTTACTGATGTGTTCATTAATGTCAGAGAGGCCTTAAGCTTTGTTGTGATTCATTATATATACCCACATCCATATTATATAGGTACAGATCTCTGTGCAGAGCATCTGGATGGGAAAGTCAGCTGGTAGTGATGGAAGAGAGCCATGTTGCTCAAGTAGCAAATTGGCATGGAGCTCTATTGTTTTAATTTGCTTGTTTAATGAAAGTTCTTTGCTCACCAGCACGGGTAAAGCTGTGGTGCACAGCAGCTCCTGCCCCATGCTGGACTGCTTTGTAGAGCTGGAAGGTGACTGGGTTGGAAGTAGGTGCTAATTCAGCAGGAAGAAGAAAATGTGCTTTAAGGAGAGGAGCCAGGGAGAGAGGGGCTGGGCACTGGAAAGGTCATATCCTGTCTCTTGCAGTCACACAGAGGGGGGACAGGGATAAGTCCATGGCTTCAGAGGTATGATTTTTTTTCCCTTTTGTTCCTGAATGTTGAAGATTCCCCCAGAGCCAAGGATGAGGATCTGAGAACCATATAACTTGTTTTATGTCTAAATACCGTTACTGCCCCTGGGCAGCACTTTGTGTATTTAGCTGCTGAGCCATTTTTAATACAGATCTTTTTGTTTCATAGAGTGGAAGCTAGTCATAGCAAGAGCTACTCTGTCATTCCGTTCAGTATTTTTTCTCTCATATATATGAATAAAAAAGTCAATTACATGAATGAAAGATGCTTGGTTCCCTGCCTAAACAGCTGCCAAAATTAATTCCAACTCTGAGCCAAACTCAGCAAAGCTGGAATTTCTGCAGAGATTTCTCCAGTGTGGCATGAGACAGGCTTGTGCATCACTCTGCATTACGGATGACTGCTGCCCAGCCCCTCGCCCTTGGCTATCCGTGTGGGCAGCTCAGGAAGGATGGATTTCACACACTCTGTGGTGGGCTTGACTTCACTGCAGAATAAGCCTGAATTAAATATCCTTAGTCCCTTTGCCATCACGCTGCAAAGCAGTGCTCACTAGATGGAGAGCAGCTCTCTTGGCAGCTCAGAGCACCTGAAGACTTAGTGCCAGGGTCAGCAATACTTCAAGCTTCAAATGTCTACCTCCCCGTGGACCAATTAACTTGCATTTAAAGAATTAACAGGAGGGTTTTTTTGAATGTGGACAGGAGCTGGGTTGAGTTACAAACGTGGAATAAGCACACAGGGGAAGAGAGAGCCCTCTGCCCAGGCAGCAGCTGCTCGTGTGAGAGGGCAGGGAGCAGTTACAAGGCTGGCTGCTGGGGATGGGGCACCTGTGGGGACGTGGCTGAGGAAGGTGGCTGCTTACTTTTAGGGAGATGCATACCTGCAGTGACTAGGATGTGATTTGAAGGTCCTTTTCAGGGAGTGAGGTGGAGGATAGCCTAGAATATTAAGGTAGTGGCCCAAGTTTCTAAAGGTGAGTTGAGATAAAGCCAAAATCGTTACCTGTGAGCTATTGCAACCTTTCTGAGAAGGAAATCTTGGAGGATGGCAAATGGGAGGAAGACAGCAAGGCAACTCCAGCTTGTAAGAGTCAGTTGGAGCAGAGCTCCCACTGGTAGGGTTTCTTTCTGTTTGAAGTAATATGCCTTGTGCTCAGAGGTTGATTTCTTGTTCTCCTGCTGTGTGACTCTTGGCAAATTCACTTGTCCTTGCTCTGTAGGTGGGTGGACTGCAAGCTCAGGGGCCAGCTCTCCTGGATGCACAGTGTGCAGTGCTCAGCTCAGTGAGGTGTTAAAGCCCTCTTGTTAGCATCAGGCACTGCAGGGCTGTTGGGCAACCTTCCCAGAAAAGGTGCTTTTGACCTGAAAGGGCACTTATCTCCAGTGCCCCTCTGCAGCTAATTGCTTGTGGCTCAGTTTAGGATAAACACAGCCCTGTAAAGTTAAAAGCTCAGATTGTCCTGGCTTGGATTCAGAAGCTCTAGCTCTTGATATCCAGGTGGTTTGAACCTGTGGCATTTGAAAAAGTCCCAATCCCAGAAGTAGAGAGCAACCTGCTGACAAGGCAGGTGAGACAGAGCCTGGCTCCCTGCATGCTGCTGGGCCATACACAGGGCTCTGGGCTCTGTGAGGGGCAGGTCCTGCCCTTCTCTGCAAAGCCTGGCTCCTGGCTTTGTGTGCCTCTTGCTTCTCATCTCCCTCACGAAGACCTCACTGTGATGAGACTGAAGCTGCTAGCTGAGATTGCTGGAAAGATGGTGAGGAAAAAGGGATGGATGGAAGAACTTGAAAGGATGAGTGGGGAAGACCTGAGAGATGTATGGAGATGGGTGCTCATAACCATAGCTGGCTATGCCTGAGAGTGGTAACCTAGAGCAGTAGCAGGGCATGGAGCACAGGGCTCTTGGGGCTGGCAGAGACCTCCCTGCAGGGAGAGTGGCAGACCTGGTGCTCATAGGGCTGGGGGGAATGAGGGAGCTCTGTGACCTACAGATAAAAATGAAATGTTAAGCTCAGTGGGCAGAGAAGCAAAGAGAGCAGATGCTCGTGTGTCAGCACCAAGGTGGACCTGAGCATGGAGTCAGAGGGGAGCAACAGGGGGGATCTGCAGTGGAGGAGCAGCTTAGCGCGGCACCTGCCAGCTCTGCCTCGACCCCTGCCAAATGAGGACTGGGGATGTAAGAAGGCTGCAGGGAGGGATGGCTCATTTTCCCAAAGACACTGCTAATGAATTCCTCTTGCACCTCCAGACGCTGTAGGGGTTTGGAGAGACTAAATGGAACTTCATGCGAAAATGATGGCTGAATGTCAATTCTGCTGTCGAAGCCAATTTGGGAGCCAGAAAGTGCTAAAAGAATTAAGATTGTTAAATGGAAATAAGTCTACTTGGTTGAGATGAAATAGGGTTTAAATGAGTGAAATTATCTGTGGATTACCCTTGTTAGAGTACTGCCTTATTTAATAAACTGAGTTTTAATCTGCTGCAGGGATTCCTGAAGGAAAAGCTTAGCCTACAGGGGCACATGTATGTGATGAAAGGAAAAGACTTGGCTGTGCCATCATCCTCCAGAACTGAGCCACCAGAGTAAAAGAGAAGTAATAATTTGCCCATGAGTGCTTTGTACTTTCACGAGGAACTTTTTTTGCTGCTCAGTGAGTATTTTGATCTTCGTCCAAGGTTCTTGGGTAGTTCTTCTCTTTTTTGCTGGCAGAATAGGATGCCACTTCATCTGGTTAGGTGATACCTGTTCTGGATACCATGTGTCCCCAGGGAGCATTTCTAGTGCAAGGTCATGCAGAACTTCATGCTTCCTGGGCTAAAATAGCCAGACCTCTCCTTGAGCACCAGACAAGAGTGCTGCAAGGGAATGAAGTCTTGCTGTATTTAGGAGGGAAAGAGGGAGTGCTGGAGGGCTGCAACTTCATTGTGAAGAGAGAGAGTCATTAATGGGCACTGATTATCTACTGCATGAGCAACCAGGTACTCTTAGCTAACTGTAGCTGGCCACCTGACTTAATGCAGCTGTCACCTGTCATCTCGTGTGTGGTTTTGACCCATCTCTCTTTAGTGACAGTCATGAAAGCATAACTGCTCCAGATGCTTCTAAAATGGTCTGTGGAGGGAAGGCTCTCATCTTAGTGCTGAGCAGTCAACTTTCAGCGCTGTAGGACTCTGCTCTTGGCTCCTGGAGCCAACCTGGGAGCTTCCAGCATGCAGGAGGCTAATGCATAAGGAGGGATTAAGGTTGCTTTTCCTCTTAGTTGTGTAACTCTGAGGTTTCCGAAAATCTTATGTTCTGTGCCTGGGAAATTCAGGAATTTTAGAGCTGTTTTCAGAGAGAAATCAACTCCAAAGTCATTGGTGAGTTAAGAGTCTCAGAAGGGATGTGGGCAATCCAGGATCAAACCCCAGTCCGTGGGTAACCTGTCTGGGTCGTGCTCCTGTCCATTCAAAGGAAACTTCTGTAAATATTACAGCTTTGGTAGCCCTTGTTGTTGTGGCTGTCAGGAGAGAGAATAAAACTGGCTAGCAGGCAGAGCTGAGCCATGGCCTGCCAGAGCCTTCCCATCTTGGGGTTTTGCCTCCTTCCCTGAGTCTGTCCTGACAGCCTGGTCTCTGTAAATGCTGGAAGTTCTTGCATCTCATGCTGCTAAAATTGCATTGAGGGAGGGTGTTAGAGCTGGGATAGCAGGAAGAAGGCAGGGAAGGGGCTCTATTTGCACATGTATTTTCCTCTTGCTGAGGGGATTGCTGTTCACTGCCCCAAGTTGCAGCACAGTGCAGACTCCCTGGAGCTGGTTTGCATGTGCCATATCCTCTGGAACTATTCCTGGTTTCATATCATAGAGTTGCAGGTCAGAATGAATGCCTTAGAACTAGCCTGAGGCTCATCCCACATGAGCTTAAGAATTCTGTAATCGTCTTGCCAAGCCTAAGGGATAATGAAGACTGAAAAGTTCTAATGTGGTGTCAGCTTGGGTTTGTCTGAGGATCTCCACACTTGTTACAGATTCCACCTGCTTCCCAGCCCTGATTTGTGGTTTTTCTGCTTGGCAAGAGGAATCCACTGTCACTTGTATCCAGTAGGATCAGCTCCATCTCCCTGCCAGAGGGTTTTGTAGTTGCCAGCACCTTGCAGAATTTGTGCTTATAGATGCACATGTGTGCACACTGCTGTTCAACAGCACGTTTGGTAGCCTCCACCTTGTACCAGATCTGTTTCACAGGCATCTAATTTGACCATGGCAGGATGCCTCTAACCCTGCAGAGTGGTTTGCTGGTTGTCTTCAGCTGCCCCACGCACCTTCCCATTTGACCAGCAGCAGAAGTGTTGTTTGGCTTTGGCACTTCAGAACATCTTGCTTCACATCCCTTGCACACAAGACAGCTTGGCAGTTGCAGACCTTTATCATTTGTTCTCTGTTGTGTTTCTGTGTCAGTGGCATGTGGAATTTTTGGGGCTGTGTGTTTCATTGGTGGGGCTCTGTACCCCAGGCACTGCAGCTCTCAGCAGATCTTGCCTCAAAGTCCCCAGCATGACCAGTCTTTAAGAGGTAATGCTGTGCATGGTGTGGCAGAAAGCAAACACTGTGGCTGTCCAGCATTACCAGGGTAGGGCAGTGGTCTGAGCACTCGGGTTTTGGAGCAGAAAGCTTGTTTTCATTGTAATGCCTGTGGCTGACCAGCCTGTTCTTCTCTCATGCTTTGAATCCCATGGAGCATCTCATTAGGAACAAATGATGCCTCGGGCAAGTGGAGCTATAGAAAAGTAATCTTTATTAAGCACCCTCAGTGGTCAGAGTTACTTGATGAGCTCCAGAGTTTTATTTGCAGGCAGCTTGGGTTGTCATTTAGGAGGAAAGCACTTTGAACTCTCTCCCTTCCCTGTCTCTAGGTTACTGTTTTCTATTTCTGTATGTTTTCAGTCCCTACAGCCCTGCAAGTACTGCTGCTAAAATTGTTGACACTGGGAACAAAATGAATGGAAGAGACTGGGTGTGCTTAGGTCAGGAGCACGCAGCTGTACTGGGAGAAGAGGCTATAAGGTGCCTGCTGTGCATCACGAGTTGCCCTGAGCAGGACACAGGCAGAGCCATTCCCATGGGAAATAGTGTACAGAACCCACAGACTGATGTGGGAACATTTATTCTGTTTCTGTATCTGTGCTGTTTCTGAATGCTTCGTTGCTGCCTGTTTGGGGCAGGAATGGCCACTGGGAGAGCAGCACCTCCTCCTGGAGCCATCCTCTCTGCCCCTCCACACTGGCACATATGGTGAGCTGCATGGTGGCTGTCTTCCACCTCTGGACTTGGCATGTTCTACACAGGTGACAGACAGTGAGTTATAAACAGTAAGCACAAAGGCCAGCAAAACCCAAAATAAACTTACAACAGCTTCCTGCCAGATATTTTCCTTTTTGCTAGGTGGAGAAGGTACCAACAGCTCAGAAAAATAAAGCAAGACATGGGGAGGGAGTATGGAGGCGTTGCACACCTCAGCTGTCTAGCTAACCCTCAGAGTTATTTGAGGCTCTGCTGCTGTGTGGGATATTTATAGATGGGTGTGGAGGCAACCCCAGCCTCACCCTCTGCTTGAGTGATATCAGGGCATCTCATGGTAAGTCCAGCAAGAAAAAGGGAGAGAGAAAAATTAATCTGTGACCAGTATACTTGGTTGTATGAAAAGGAAATTAAGTGGAGACAAGAGACTCAAAAGTTTGCCTGCCTCTGTCTTGTCAAGCGTGTGAAGCTGACACAACGATGGAGTCATTACAGGCTCCTCTGTAAATACAGGCTCGTCATTATAATTTTTAATTTTTTTCTTCTTCCATAACATGTCTCATTTACTTAATAGTCTGTAATTGCTCTGGAGGAGCAGTCACTGTTTATCAAGTCAGAGCCTCTCGGTCATGTCAGCCAGCTCCCGTGTTCATGGTCCACAGGAGCTTTTTGGCATCCCAGTAAGTGCCTCTGCAACGTGCAGCAGCAAGGAGGGCTCAGTGAGCCCTTGCACAGAGGTGATTGCAGTCCCCAAGCTCTTCACTGGCACCTTTTAGAAGGAAGGCATTTTCCACGGCGCTGGGGGCAGCCGTGCATTGCTAGAGATGGTTTTGAGCTGGTCGTGGTCCCTCTGCTGCCTTCACTTCTCCTTCTCCTCATTGCCTGGCTCCTGCCCTTCTGGGGGCCACACTGCAAAGGGGGTGTGGTGGTTGGTGGTCCTGGGACTGTCAATTTTATTGCAAGGGAACGGGAAGCATTTTCAGGTGCTGG
This sequence comes from Podargus strigoides, assembly GCA_028020825.1. Lineage (NCBI taxonomy): Eukaryota > Metazoa > Chordata > Aves > Caprimulgiformes > Podargidae > Podargus > Podargus strigoides. The sequence continues at coordinate 2,714,815 of CM051646.1, forward strand.
CTAGCAGCACAGAGAGTCTTTGGGCAGAAGTTTGTGGCACTAAGCAAGGTGTGTCCTGATGCTTAGGGAATCACTGAACCTCAAAAAGATTTGGTTTAGAAGAACACCAGCTTGGAGCTTCCTCTCCTGCTGCTGAAACAAGCCACCTCTAGCACAAAGCATGGATGGTTCCTAACACCGACAGGTGAGGTGAGAACAAAAATAAAATTTAAAAAAAAAAACCCAACAAACACAGCAAAACTCCAGAAGAAGTGCAAGAAAGAGCATCTGTGTGATTAACACCCAAAGCCCTTCTGCAAAACAGTCATTTGCTGAATATAGCTGTACACTTATTGTTTTAAATGTCCTGGCTCTGTTCTTTGCTCTCCCCCACCCTCCCAGCTGGGAACAACCCAGCATTATTCATGCCTGAAAAGGCAGAACTGGTTCTGTACTGAGCTGCCCCAGCCCCAGCCAGCACCTGCAGGGAACTGGGCAACAGGTTCCTGTCTGCTTGCTGGTTCTTGCAGGCTTCTGAAGGGAGGGCAGAGCAGTCTGTGTACAGGGGGGTGTGCACAGCCTTTCGTTGCTTCTCTGCTGGCTTTATGGGTCTCTGCTAGAGCTGAGTTAAGCAGGTTCTCCAGTGCCACGGGGAAAAGCATCACTACACTCCTGACCAGAGGTTTCTAATCCCCAGGAACACCCTTTCCACTGTTGTAGTGGGCTCAAGGGGGTGAATTTTTGCTTTCAGCTGCAGAAATGGAAAACAGTTAAATTAAACGTAGGCATTACTTTTTCTTGCATCTCTCTTTCTTTCCCTTCTGATTCTGGCAGCAGACTTCAGCCAGGTGCATACCTGGGTTTGGAGCCATCCGAGTTGTCTGGGAGATACAGCCATTTCCAGGAGAAATACCAAACCCTGGCTTTCCCTTCTCAGAAAAATCTCTCCCCAGGTAGTAAATCTGAATGTATTTGGTTAAAAGCTGAGAATCAGGAAATGTAGAAATATCAGCACTGGATTTATGTATTTTTCTAGCCAGGATATCAGTGCCTGAGTGGTGAGACCAAGTGGATTTCATGCTGTGCCAAAGAGTTTGTCTCTGGGAGAGCAGCAGGGTCCAATAGCTGTGGCTGTGGTACAGGGTTAAATCTCCTGGCTGGCTTCTTAACTTCTTTTTTTCCAAACCTGGGCACAGCACACACACTTTACATTTCAGTCTCAGCTAGCCAATCTGCTTTCTGACCAGTAGAATAAAATAACCAGTAATTAATTGTTTACTTTGTGCAATTCAACTGTGCAAGTGCTTCCCTGTAAGATGCAGGCCAGGTGATTAGGAGAGGAGGTTTATTCTGTTTTCCCTGTCACATTGTCTTTTAACCCAGTAGGACTGGATTTCTTGGGTTTGCCATTTGTAGGAGGCCTGAACCCCAATACTTCATTAAATCTGTAACAGGAGGAAATGACAACGCAGTCCCTTGGTCTGAAGCAGAGTGGTGCTGTGAGGGACCAGGGTCAATGTGTGTCAGCACAGGGAGGGAGGAGCTGGCCAGCCCCAGTTGAGGTTGGTGAGCAAACCAGCCTTCACACAGCAGAGCAGCAACCTGCCAACAGATCTGAATGGGACTGAAGGCACAAGTTCTTCTTTCATTCCTCAGAGTCAATCTGACCCTGTGTTTCCATGAAAGCTGGAGGGTGCTGAGCATCTTGCAGATGACAAAACTCTCTTTTATGCTGGGATTATTCAACTAATCTTGTGATTATGGTGATAATCCCCTTTGCTAGGGTGCCCCTCTCCAGGGAGCTCTTCCCTTGGGAGCTTCCAAGTCCCAAATCACATTTTCTCCTAATACCAGAGTGCTCTGTATTAAATTAAGGTGCTCTCAAGGATCAGAGGTGTGCAAGTCCTCCAATATTTATAGCTTTGGAGTCTCTGGTGTATTGCCTTATTGACCTTTTTAGGGTTTGGAGTAGGGATGGAGGCTCTATTGGAGAGGAGATGGCTTTTCAAACTTGAGCCCATGTCCTTGCAGCAGAGAGAGCAAGCTGGAACTGACCCACCAGCCATGGGCAGTGTCACAGCCTGGTCAGTGATGTCTGGGGACTGCCAGCTTGCTGGCTTCAGAGGTTGGGTGATTTTAGGTTGGATTTCGCTGCAGCTGAAGAGGGCAGGAGGGGAGGCAGTGAGAGCAGTGCTGCTCTCCAAGCTGAAATCCCTTCCCACTCCTGCTGCCAGGTACTTGGCGGCAAATAAATATTTTGCTCACAAGTCATTGGAGGTGGCACCTAACCAGATGTGCTCTCACTTGGTACGGCAGGAGATTTATTTGGTTGTCCATTTATAGCTTATTATTTTCTCCTATCCCCCCCCAACTTAATAGCAGTTTGCTATCCACCAGGGTATACATTTTCTTCTGATTAAGTACCATTTAGCCGCTGGCTGCTTGCTCATTTTAGTTTTATAGACACATTCACAGAGGCACAAGAGCCTAGGAGCAAGGGTAAGGAGAATGGAGAGTCACAACAACTTGATTTGATTGGATTTTAATAAAGTTTCCAGCTAAGCTGCATCACAATTATTCCTCAGAGCGGAGAGGCAGGGGGTGCTGGGGGTGCACAGCTGCTCACCTGGTGGGACAGCCAGTGGCACCCATACAGGCTCCTCCTGAAACCCTTGCCCATCAGGCATGTTTGAGTCCTGCATAGCTTGGAGATAGTCTCACTAGGGCGAAGAGAGATCTCCCAGCTTTCGGCAGCTGCTAATTAGTTGCAGATGATGAGATAATTTATAAAAATTAGGAGCGATTTTCTTCATTGTGCTGATATCGCCTGGCAATAAAACTGCTCTTTTAAAAGGGTGACTTTTCTCTAATGTAGGGAGCAAGGCTAAAAATATATATGTGTGTATCAGTAGAGCGAGAGACTGTGCTTCTTAACCACACGCAAAGAGGTATTTTAGAAGTTCATTTCAACCATAAGAATGAACTCAAATTGAAATGCAAATTTCAGTGTCGCTTAGAGCGCTGTTTGGGAAAAGAAGTGTTTGATCGTGTCACCTTGGTGGCAGGGCAATAGAAAAATCCTCTCCAGCGTGCTGGGGAAGGAGGTTTGAACGTGGAGCAGACAGCTTGTGTTACGTGGGGGTTTTGGCAGGGAATCAGCAAAACAAAGGTCGCTTTTCTCCCCCTTCCCCAGGAGTGACAGTGACGCTGCCAGTGCAGGAGTGGCAGCTCTCAGGGAGTAGTTGCAAGAGGAGTGTTTTGTCTCTTGTGAGGAGTGCCTGGGGGAAAAGATGCAGGAGCCAGGGGAAGCAGAGTGGCAGGGAAAGTCTCAGCACCTGGCACTGCTTATCCAGGGGCTTCCAGTGGCGGTGGGGTGGAGATGCAGTGGGATGAGATGCTCATTCCCCATGGAGGTGGGGTTGAGATGCAATGGTGGGGCTCATTCCCCTGGAGGTGGGGTTGAGATGCAATGGTGGGGCTCGTTCCCCGTGGAGGTGGGGTTGAGATGCAATGGTGGAGCTCGTTCCCCATGGAGGTGGGGTTGAGATGCAATGGTGGGGCTCATTCCCCTGGAGGTGGGGTTGAGATGCAATGGTGGGGCTCATTCCCCTGGAGGTGGGGTTGAGATGCAATGGTGGGGCTCATTCCCCATGGAGGTGGGGCTCATTCCCCGTGGAGGTGGGGCTGAGATGCAATGGTGGGGCTCATTCCCCATGGAGGTGGGGCTGAGATGCAATGGTGGGGCTCATTCCCCGTGGAGGTGGGGCTGAGACGCAATGGTGGGGCTCATTCCCCCTGGAGGTGGGGTTGAGATGCAATGGTGGGGCTCGTTCCCCATGGAGGTGGGGTTGAGATGCAATGGTGGGGCTCGTTCCCCATGGAGGTGGGGTTGAGATGCAATGGTGGGGCTCGTTCCCCATGGAGGTGGGGTTGAGATGCAATGGTGGGGCTCATTCCCCTGGAGGTGGGGTTGAGATGCTGTTTGACCCCTTAGCCGGAGTAAGCTGAGCCCTTAAGCACATGTATGCATTTCTGGGTGGTCTAATGGAACTGAGAAACAGGGGTGTTGCTGTTCTGGGTGTTTGGAAAAGGATTTATTAGGCTGAAGAATGAATTTTCCTCAAACTCAGGCGGCCTCCAGTGCTCCATCCGGTTTCTAATGATTTTCTCACGGTGTTAATCCCTCAGGTGAGTGGCAGCATTTTGATATCAGCAAACAAATTATGTTTCTGCATAGATAACCCAATATGGAGTCAAGCATGAGAGGGAAAACAATTCCTCAGCTTCTAATGTCACCTGCAGACCTCAGGCAGGGCTGGATTTAGCCATGGTGCAGATAGGAGCCTGTGCCTGGGGTAGCCCTCCGCAAGCCCTGAGTGTGCAGAGGAGTGTGTCCACATGGGACAACTGTGCACATGCACACAGGTAACCTGGTTTGGCTTCTGGTGATGCCCAGGATTTCCAGCCTAGATGGACCACCCTCAGTGCCCCTTGCTGTACAGAGTTATTGATAGAAAGAGGTGATATCTGCAGCTGAGACTTGACAGGGAGGCAAATTCTGAGCAGAAAGGAGAAGGTGGAGAGGATCAGTGGCTCTGTGCCTCTCCTGGGAGGAGAACCAGAGGACGCTGACTGAGGCTGATAAGAGCCAAGTCCAGAACAAAGAGCAGGATGTTGGTTTTGTGCAATTAAGTGATTGATATGTTGAGCTCAAAGGATGCTGTGAGTATAGAAAGTTTTCATAGATTTAAGGGGAAACTGGGCAAGCACAGGGAAGAGCAAAGCACTTAGGAGTTATTAAATATATAAACAACATCAGTTTCAGAAGTTTCCTAACCTGAGAGTAGCTGAAGGCTGGGAGGCTATTAGTAGGAATTATTGGATGGACTTTTGCTTTGACAGTAACATTTGTTCTTACGATCCAGGTATGAAGCAGAGGCACAGAGAAAATGAAAGAAATTGCCTGTAGCAAGCTCTCAAATTAGCACCTGTGTCTCCCAGGTCCCGGTCTAGTTCGAGACTGGAAGGTGTTGGAATTCAACTGGTGTGTCAGCAACACGCAGGGGAAAGTTGTGGCAGCACTGAACTGTGTGTGTGAACACAAGTGCAGAGGGCCTAGCAGCAGGTATCAGGGGATGGGATGGGTCTGGGTGCAGGGAGTGGAAGTGGGGAGCAGGTTGATGTGTGCAGATGTTGATGGTATCTGTGTGTGGAGCCATCGCCACGCCGAGCATCTGAGGGTAATTGCGTGGGCACACATGCAGAAAACAGCACTCTGTGAGCATGAAATTGCCTCCCAAGGCAGGGGGAAATGCTGGAGGGCAACTGTGTGTGAATGGAGCAGAGCCCTGAGAGCGCATCAGCGTGACACAGAGCGGGGTCGTGGTGAGGAGCTGGGTGTCCATGTGTGAAATAAACTGCAGGCAGGAGGAGCAGGGCTGGTGGCAGCTGCTTGCTCACAGGAGGCAGGCATGGTTTTGTGGAAGCAGAATTAAACCTTAGTTTGTTTTTCCTTACATGAAACTCAACGCCCTTCTCCCATTTCCGTAGCTGCATGTTCATTTCTTCTCTTTAATGCCATCCTTAAATATCTGCTGCATCTCTAAGTGATTCTCTCTTGCATTTTATGGGGAGCTATCTGGCTCTCCCAATCTCTCCTGCCATCTCCATGTGTCAGTTTTAGTTGCCACTTTCCTAGGAAAAGCGTGTTATGTTCCTTCAACCTCTCCGTAGACGTTGATGCATAATTCCTTCCAGCATTTTATTAGCCTCCACTGGACCCTTTCTAATTTAAACATCTTTGATTTTATAGTTTTGAGTGCCTTGCTTTATTTCTCTGTACACACACACAGAGCTCTGAGTGCCAGCTCATTGAGACTCCCTTAGGAGGACTTATATCCTGGCCTAATCTTATCCATGATATGCCTTTGAATCTTTCCTTATTGCAAGTCCTTGTCTGACTCAGTCTCGTACATCTTTTCTTCAGCCTTCTTTTTCAAACCAGAAGCCTTCTGATGGCATTGCCTGAAGCTGCATGGCCTCAGGCTGTGGTCTTGTCCAACATGATGTGCTGTGTGAGGGTCAGCTGGGGCAGGGCTTGGACAGGAGACCTCCACAGCAGAGCTGCAATTACTGGGGCAAGGCTAAGTGTGGTCTGTGAGAACATGCTTGAACCCATGAATGGTGTACTGGGGAGATGCTGTTACCTCTTTGTGGATGCTTCACATGCATCCTGATGCCAAAGGCCCAGGAGATATGTCTTTGTGATAGACACGTGTAGGATCTTTCCTAGCTAGTGCTGGGAAGCATGTGCTTTTCTTTTCTCTGGAGGTTTTTTTTGGTGTCTTCCTACTTGTGTCCACCAAGATGTTGGATGCCTTGTAGTTGCTGGAGACAGTGTGAAGTCTTGTAGGCCAAAGGAATGATCTGAATAATGGTTATTAACCCAAACAGGGGTGGCAAAGCTTTGGAACATGCAAGGAAGCTTCTGCAAGGAAGCCTGTCCATCTCATCCAGGGAGGGAGACCTGCTGCTGGCAGGCCAGGAAACCTCTGTGGCAGGAGAAGTGTGTGTGACCAGTGTGATGGCAGTGGTCAGGCTGCTGCCTGGGGCTTTCAGCTGTGGCTGGACAAAGCAGAGGAGGGAAGGGTGAAGCAGAGATAATGAGGAGGGAGCCAGGCCATCTCTCATTAGCAAATGATGCTTGCTTTTTAAAAGGAAAGATCAAAACCTCTCAGTCCCCTTACCATTTAGGTCAATAAAATGAACACTTACTGATGGCTGAATCAGAGATTCAGCAACTTCATTACATGTGTACAATCAATTGCCATTATCTAGCTCTTTTTCTGTAGATGCATGCTGCAGTGTGTCACCGTGTGCTGGCAGATGGCTGTGAGCAGACCTTGGTCTGCTTAGTACATCCGTGTGCCTTTTTGCTGAGGCCCATTAGAAGACACACTGAACAGATTGGTCCCTTCCTGATGGGTCAAGACCTTCCTTGGGTCTTCCATCTGGGCTCCCTGCAGGTGACATGGGCACACTGGTGAGCTGCTGGCCAGAAGGTGTGCTGGAACAGCGAGGCCACAAGCTGAGCAGAAAGGTCAGCTGGCCATGTAAAAGGCCATGCAGCCTTGTGAGAAGGGCTACTGAGGTGAACTTGTAGCTTCTGGACTGCTGCTGGGAGCTTTGGATGTAAATGGCAATGTAGCTAATAAGGTCTAATTGGCTATTAAAGGAGGAAGCAGCCCCAGAGATGCTAAGGGCCAATTAACCCTAGGAGCTGGGAGCGTGGCACTGTGTCGCTGTGCAGTGATGTGCGTGAGCCTTTCATAACTGGATATAGGAAAGGGGCAGTGGAGGTCCTTACTGAAATCACTTTGAAAATAGCTCAGGATATTTCAGGCATGGTTCAGAGTTCACTTGCTTTTGTGGCAGACTGGAGACTTGGATTAGTGGCTGACCAGCATGGGCACACCGTGGATCTTACTGCATCCCTACGAGCATCAGAGGGGCCCCACTGAGATGAAAGATCTCAGGCAGCTTTGTTTTTTAATATCTGCTTAGCTCTGAGGCAGTAAAAGCTGTATCAGGTGCAGGATCCAGGGGGAAGCCTTATTCCTGCCTGTTGGCATGTGTCAGGGGTGCACGCTGGCAGGAGGAGGATGTGGTGGGCTACGATGGAGGCTGGTGCTCGGTTAAACCAGAGGATGGTCACTGGGAACCAGCAGGCTGCTCTGACAGGAGACAGGCCTTGGAAAGCTGAGCTCATTTCTTGAGCAACCCAGTCCAAAGCCTCTCGAAGTCAACAGGGGACTGTGGGCAGCTCAATCAATCATTCTGCCTCAAAACCTCTTCTGAGATCAGGGCCGTGGGGAGTCAGTGTTTTGACACAGGCTTGTCACTAATTTGAATAAACAAATTGTGTCTAATGGCTTTGTCCTCTAATTGATGCCAGTGCCTTCTTATTAAAGGAAAATGGAAATATTTAATGTTGCAAAGCAAGCTACCTATTTTCACAGTCTGTTTTTCTGCTGGGAGCGTGCATACAAAATACAGGATTGGGTGGATTTGCCTGGGAATTGGGACCTGGCAGCATCTGCGTAATGTGGGCTGTGTGGCACACATCAGAGTCTATTGCTCTCTGAATTTTTATTACACGAGGCTGGCTTTGTGCGTTGCTGTTGTGATGGTGGATTTTCTCTTGTTCCTCCCATTGCTTTTATTTTTTCTGTTTTCTGCATTTTTGCTGCTCTGAACTTTGGCCATTGTGTACTGCAGTGTGTTCGGTCCAAGCTGAAGTTGACTTTGACAGTAGGGATCAGCTCATGGACTTAGAGGAGTGGCAGGGATGATATTGTTTGCCTTCTGCTTGGCTTTTCACAGAGTAGAGAGAAAGGGACAGGGACCAGTCCTAGAGGTTGGGGGTCTGCTGAGCCCCCACCATGGCTCTTTGGCTTTGAGAGGGGATGAGGGCACTGCTGCCCATCTTGGCTCAGGTACAGAGGAGACAAAAGCTTCTCTTAGCCACATAGCCTGAAGCACTTTATTGAAATAACTTCTGTTACCTTTTATCTGTCTCAGAGGGACACTTGAAAAATCCTCCTGCCCATAGCGGGTTACCTGATGAGTCTAATTTGGTGGTATGAAAACACTGCCACTTGGAGCTTTCCCTTCCATGTTCTGGCTAATTAGATACACTTCCCCTGCTAGGTTTTGCCTGCTGTGCAGTGTTGCATGTGTTCAAACACCCTACCAAGAGCAGGAGGTGCCTATATGTGTGCATTTTGGCTCATATGTGGAGGTAGGAGTTATTATTATTAATCATCAACTCAACAGAAAATAGGATGTACCATCTCCAGCTGCAAAGGCAGCACGTACCTCGCTGGTTCCCCATCTCCCCCAGCCCACAAACAGCGGTGTGCAGGGGTAGCATTGCAGTCTGCTTTTCTCTTGTGGCTTGCAGTTGTATTTCTTTTAGTAACCCGTGTTTGCAGGCAACATTGGAGAGGTTTTGAGAGGAGGAATGGTCCTGTTCTCCAAGGGCAGCAGGGGCTGGGAGTCACTCGCTGTGGGTGGTGGGTGAGTGAGGGGGTGAGAGTGACAGGGTTCCAGGGCTCATGCCTGGGCAGCAAACACACTTTCCAATCAGTAGACAGAGGGGATGATGGCATCCCAGCCCAGGGAGAGGAGGCTGTGGGGGGACCACTCTGGAAGGGTGGCCATGACTGTGCAGCTGATGCCTCTAACCCTCCCAGCACTGGCATTTACAGCTGTCAGGGTACGCTGTGTCTGGCACAGAGGTGGAATTGGCTGAACAGTTTGTGTGTGTGTGTGGATGCAGCATGGGCTCAATGAGAGCTGGCTGTGCCTTGGGTATAGCTTGCAGGTCAGGGTGTTGGAGTAACACTCCCATCCCTGGGGCTGGCACTTTGGTGCCTTTCCACCAGCACTGAATTGCTTTGTTAAAGGGGAAAGGGAGACTAATTTTTCTTAGGAGATGACAAAGCTGCTGGGTTCCCTCCAGGATGAAAAGTGTTCTCTCTGGTTCAATGCTAGAGGGATAAGACAGGACCTCAGAGCACTGAGGGAAGTTTACTGCCCCACCAACAGATGGTTTTGTGTCCACTTACAGATGCTGCCAAGGCATGTCCTGTCAGCACACACACACCTTCTAGCCCAAACAACAGCTGTGGGGAAGAGGCACAGAAATTCAACAAGATCTGGCTGAGGTTTTCACCTGGGCAGCAAATAAATTGGCTGCTGCTGCTGCTATTCTCTTTTCTAAATTGGTGGTACCTGGAACAGGGCCAACTCGCTTTTTCTTTCTCTGGGAGACACCTATTGCTTCTCTAGGGAAATCTCCAAGGGGATGTGGGGGACAAGATTCTCTTGTGGTTGCAGCAAGCAGTGGGATATTGCAAAGGTTAATTGCATCCAGCTGATGCACTGCTGAAAACCAGCATTTTGGGATGAAAAATTGCTGCAAAACTGAGTCCCTGGTGTTGCAGCAGCCTCTGCTATAGATGTGCACACATCCCCCTCTCCCCTTCTCCATGGGAGTGAGTGAGCACATCGTTTAGTTTACAATAGTCTCACACATGTCCATACCCAAGCTCTCCTACGGGTAAGCATTCATACACTGATGAGCCTAAGGATATTCTTGGTGGTGCCTCTAATGGCCAAGCACATGTTGCAAATTTGTGCTTAAACGAAATGTAATGTGTTGAGAAGCTGTGTGAATCTCTTGAAGAAAATGAGATCTTAGCAGGAAGTCTAAAACCAAGCAGAAGGCTCGTTATTGACCATCAGATGCTGGCTTTGCAAGGGTACTGCAGGTGACTGTTTCTGTGTAGTAAAACACGTAGAGTTGGTCTGTAGGTGTTGGTTGGGTTTTTTTTCCAAATGGTTAAGAAACCAATAAAGTGAAATTGGTAGAACTGTCTCATGTGATTACAGCAAGATGGGGATAAATGTGGTTTCATTAGGTCTTGTTTTGAAGTAGGAGACTGTCATTTTCTGATGGAAAACTGAGATGACAGGAAGTATTGGCGTTTGAAGTGCCTTTTTTAAGAATGACCTGCTCTGTCTTTTTGACATCAAACATATGTATGCAGAAAGAGAGCACTGGTTTATTATTTTTTTTCTGGTGCAGCAAAAAATTGGAAAGCTCCTTTTTTAGTTTTTAAGTGTTCTATCAAAGAATTTCATGAGGGATGGGGGAAAAAACCTCAGATAAAAATGCTTGAACCTGTTGTTTATAGCGGGGCTTGTGTGCAAAACCTGCACTTGAGCTGAGACCACAGTTATGTGCAGGCTTCTCCCATTTTGGTGGAAGCTCCTGAGTTGATGGCAAGTGCAGGACAATCCACGCTCTTAGATCTGATGTTCCTGTCTTCGAGGTTTCAGGTCTGGGGGAAGTAGAGGCTATGTCTTGGGGTAACTCCACTCCTTGACCACCCTGGAACAAGAAGTCTGAGTTGTAAAGATGGTTTCCTCTAGTGCAGATGATCTCCTTGCCTCCAGCACTTGATAAGAGATCCAGAAGTTGCCCCTTTGGTACCACATGTATCTGCTTGTCTCTTCTCAGGAGGGGGCTCAGAGCTGATGCTCAGCTCCAGTCTTTGCCTCCCGGCTCTGATCTCACTGTTGGTTATGAAGTGATTCACGGGGACTTCCCACTGTCCCTAGGATGTTAATGACAAGATTTCCAGCCTTAAAAATTCCTTTGCACTGTTGGTCTTCTTGCAAGAAGCTACAAAGTAGATTGGTGTTTATGCTGTTAATCCCCTGGTATCTCCAGGAGACCAGCACTGGCTGGAGTCATGCACAGATTGATCTTTCCTGATGGTTGGGAAGAGAGAGCAATGCAATTTGAAGCCCCCTGGCTGGGAGATTAAAGCTGGGAGGCCATGGATAGAAAAGCACCAAGGAGGATAGGAAAGAAAAGGGATGGCCCAGATGCCATTATAGCAAAGATGATATGCCATCAAGTGAGTAATGCTGATGGAAAATGTAGCAAATGACTAATGCTGCAGCCAGAGTAATTGTTTGGAGGACTGACATTTCTAGCATGAAAAGATTTAGAGTGAGCTTTCAGTAAATAAAGGAGAAATTGGGCCTGAAGTTCAGGTCCAAGATTTGGCAGCTGAGATTGAAAAAAAAGGGGGGGGGGTGTTGTTTTATGCATTTAAAGGAAAGAAAATAATTTTTCAAACTGCATTTCCCTTAATTGAATACCAACAGCAAGGGCTAGACCAAAAAAATCTTTATTCCACAGAACAAACAGAACAAGCATCACCTCACCTAGACTGCTCCCAGCAACCTGCCCTGGCCATCGAGCTGTGCCCTGCAGGGCTGCCAGGGGCCTCCCACATCCCTGTGGCTGTAACCCCCTAGAATTATAATTTTTGTGCTGTTACAGACATTAACTAATTCACCCCTTGGGCAGTCTCTGGTGTAACTGCTGGTGTGAGACTGCTTATGCAAGGTTTTCTGGAGTTCACTGCGTGTGTGATGGCAGCAGCAGCAGCTTTGCTGAGCAGTGGGTGCTCCCCTGTGAGCCAGGATTAGTTCATTTCCTTCACGGATGTTGGGTAGCCAAGGCAAGGTAGAAATCCCTTTGTGATGGGCTGGCTTTTTTTTTTGTAGTCCGTAACTGGGATTTGAGGCTGTCTAGAAGAGCGTGTTTGTGTAAACTAATGATCCAATTTTCTTGCTCCCTTTATCCATCTCATGATCTTTCTGCTCTCTTTTTCAGCAGTACGTTTTCCACTGGGTTAAATCAAAGTGCAAAGCTCTGGTTATCCGAGTGAGTTAGTGACCCTCAGGATACTTAAGACCAGGGTAAATGGGATGCCATCAAACATCAGCTTTTGACCCTTGTTCTTTAAGGGCTTTACCCATTACGTGTGTGGATGGGTGCAGAAGGGGGTTCGTTAACAGGAGCAGAGCAAAGGCAAGCCATGTTCTAATAAGCTGCCTTTTGGAGCTTTTATAAAGGGCTGTGGAGCTGCTTCTGACTTCCAGGCAGGCAGGGGTCATCTTTTTCTTTCTCATTTCTCCCCAGACTTCTCTGGTCAGGATCAAGAGAGCAGTTTAATGTTGAGGACACAGGTCTGGATGTGGACCCTCAGGTTCAGGTCCCAGCTGTGCCTCAGGCTCCTGTTGGGAGGACTGGACTGGGAATGGGACTGTCTCCTCCCAGCCATGAGAAGATCAAAGCCATTGGGGGCCTGGTACCAAGAGCTCAGGGAGTACCTTGGGTATGCGAAAGCTGGCAGGACAGGAGTGGCAGCAGATGATGGTTTCTATTCAAGGCACACCCGTTGTGCACCCGTTGTCCCTTTCAGCCTGTGGTGGGAAGGACAGCATTTCCAGCACAGAGGAGCTGGCTGGATGCCCGTCCCCCTCTGCCTTTGGCAGCCCACAGGTTGGGAGTGTGTCAGGGGAACTCACGAGCGTGGAGCCGAGCCCTGGGCTGCTGGCGCTCTGATTAATACTGCAGCAGGGCTTGTTATGCTGGAGAGGCACCTTTACTCCAGAGACATTAAATATTAATAGCAGCAATAGAGACACAGATAAACAAGAGTGAGTTATAAACTGTTCATTTTGAGGGCATTGGTGTTAACTCTGGCAAACTTGTGTTACAGCCAGCTGGGGAACATGGCCCAAAGGCTGGTGCTGCCTTTAAATCCCTGGATTTCCACCTGTCCTTAGGCTGTTTGCCCAGCTCTGCCCTGCAGAAAACACCTTCCTGTCCATGATCAGGCCCCTGCTGCAGAGTGGTGAGGTCGTCAACCTGACACCAGCCCTCTTGCTTGGTCTGAGCTCCCCTAGCAGCTGCCATCTGGGTGTTGTGTTTCCTCATCCTACTTCAGTGCATCTCCTCTGTGCATGAGCTTGTTCTACAAGTTCCTAGGTAGCTGAAAACTTAACTTTCAAAAATCAGACAGATGTTTTTAGCTTTGTATCTTGCCAAGCTGGATCCTCTCAGTGTATCAGGATGGGGAGGACAGCCCAGTTCTGCTGGAGACAGCAGGGATGCTTTGGTGGGACGAGACCTGCCATGGGCTGCTCTCAGCTGGTGCAAAGTGCTGTGTTGCTGGAGTTCTTGGAGTTGCTTGGAGTTCTTCTTCTTGGAGAAGAACTCTTGCTTGGAGTTCTTCTTCTCAGCCAACGGGCTTGGTTCTCTCCATGGGGCATCTGTGTCCAAAGTGCTTTTGCAACACAGACCACCTTATTAATTTGAAAATCCTCCTGAAGCATGGTGGTAGTTTACAAATTGGACAGGAGGTTTCTATGTGTTTAAAGCTTAGCACTCAATGGTGGAATTGTCCAAGGCTTTTGTGATGCTGTTAGCTGTGTGGGCTGGATAGTCATCACCCAACTCCAGGAGCTGGGCATCTAGAAAAAAACCACTGAATATTTCCAGTGCAAAGTGAGAATCAGTAGCAAGCATTGTGTTTACTACTTAGATGAACCAGCTTTCAGATGAGAAATGATTGTAAACCCATGTTTTAGTAATGCGAAGTGTTATTGACTGAATTCAAAGCGCATTCATTTATAACACGTCACGTCAACATTTCTAGTGTAATTTAGAATGGATTCTTTTTCCCAAGGGATGGGAACAGGGGAGACTGTTGCTAGCTGATGTGTCACACTGGAAGCAGCTGCATTTTGGTGTTTTTGTATGGTTTTTGGGTGCACCCCATTATTCAGGGAAGGCCACTGGGACCTGGAATATACAGGGAGATCAGAGGTACCGTGAGCATTTGGGCCAAGCTGCCAGTCTGTAAAATGCCTCTTTGGACAAGCACATCTAGAAACTGCTTCTTGTTGAAGAATGCAAGGCTGGAGGGAGAGTTCCAGCTCCTCCTACAAAGATCACAGAATCACTCAGAACAGCCTTGGTTGGAAGAGACCTCTAAGATCATCAGGTCCAACCATTAACCTGACACTGCCAAGCCACCACTAAACCACTGCTGAAGCACTAATTGTGCAAAACCACATAGGTAATGACATGATCATCTCACTAGGTGACTTGGGGAACTCCAGTGAAGCAGAACCCTGGAGCTGACCCAGCTGTTGGCACGCAGAGCAAAAATAATAATAATTAATGTAAAAGAAAACAAAACCCAACCAATGGCTGTGGAGGGAAAAGAGCAATAAAATGAGCACTGCCCTGCCATCCGAAAGCTGACCAGTGGGGTTTAAAATCCCCTCTTAATAATGTATGCAGCAGCAAGGAAAATCAGACTGGGAATCTAAAAGTTTAATGTTAGGAAAAAAAAAATCAGGCAAATAAATCTTTGTTTAAAAATTTGCCCCCCTTGTAAGAGAATTATATTAAGTTTCTTTTTTTAATGCCACTGGGACAAATGCATGATTTAATCATCGGGTTTTAGCATGACCAGACTCAATATATTGAGGTGATATTTGTACAGACCTTTTCAAACATTAACAGATGGTGAAGAGAAGATGCTGAGTTTTTTTGGTTCGAGATCTAATTAGTCCTTATACACACAGTCCTTAAACTGCCCAGCTGGGTGTCACCACATGCTACAGCCCTGGTGAGACTTTTATACCCTCTTAAGGAATGAATTAATGGTACTAGTTACCCACTTAGGTAGTCTATATAGTAAGTGGCTATAAACACATTGCTAATCAAACCATGCTTAGAAGTAACCTGCAGAACTCTGTCATAATAGATTATCTGTCTTCAAAGCTTGTGTCTGTCTTTTATTGACCTTGATATTTACACAGAATATGAAGAATACTTTCTAGCCCTTTTTTACACAGGGTTGATAATCCACATTGATGAATCTCATCCTAGGTGTCTAGCATTTTTAGAAAAGCTTCAGTACTTAGCTCAGTAAAGCAATACTTCATCTCCTGTTTGATGGAGCTAGTAGCTGATATGAAACAGAGTCTCTGCATGGGCAGCCCTTGCTGAGCACAGCTTTGGGCATTCAAACAATCAAAAAGCCTGTGTAGTCTCCATGTTTCCATGTCCTCAGATCAAGAGTTGGTTCCTTTCTAGAAGGTCCATCCTAGTAGATCATGGGATGTTGGGTTTCCGGTGCGTACCATGTGAGAAGATGTTTGGGATCTGTGTTAGTTTGCCTCTTCTGGCCCACTGCATGGTATTCCCATCTTGTCACCATGTGTAAACTCAAGAGATGTGACTATTAGGGCTTCAATACATGGTCAGACCACAGCAACATGTTTTCCCATCAGGTAGACATGCTTACTGTTTGGGTTAATTCCTGATGGTCCAGTGATGTTGCTTGCAATGGGGGACAGCCAGGTTGCAGTGATGGGAATGCAAAGCTGGGAGGCAGTGAGCCCCCCAGGTTCATGCACTGCTGTGGTCCTGGTGGTGTGACAATTGTCTGACATCTGACCATTCTTCCAGAGCTGTTCTTGGCTCCTGGCAGCTTCCTGTGCATTTCCATACACGTCGTTGCAGCTCCTGGAGCCTCACTTCAGGACTGCTGGGGAGGGATGAGTGTTTTACACAATTGGATGGCACACTTAGAAAATGGCCCTCGTCACTTATATTTATGTTATTAATTCACTCTTCTGTGATAATTGGTGATTGTACAAGGCCCCTGTCATCTTTTCTGGTTAGAACACTTGAATGTCGTTTGTCTTAACATGATTTATGGCAGTGGCACTTTGAAGGTAATTGAGATTGCTGCAACAGTTCCTTGAAGAAATTCTAAAGGATATTTTTTGGGGGGGGGGGTGGGAATGAAGGGTACAAACAGGCTGCAGTTAAATATCTGACTCATTTTTCCCACTGGCAGAAACATCTGGAGGTCACCTGTGCAGAGCACCTGCCTCCACCCCAGAGAGACACACAACCACCTTCTCTGGCCCAGTGTAAAACTTACTGTCTTTTCTTGAATGAGACAGCTTAAAAGGGGAAGAAAAATACGGAGCCAAGTGTTTGGCTAATGCTCACGTTCCATGCACCAGGACTTGCTATCATTATTTCTTCCAGGAGGGTTTTCAGTGGCATGGCTGGGAGATGGATGGAGCTATTGTGAACATCGTGATGGGAGTTCAGCGGTGTGAAGTCAGAGGGAGAGGGCTGTGAATCTTTTGGAAGTGTATTTCAGCCAAGATCTTACATAGGCAACAGATGTTGTGCTGGTTTAACGGTTGATTTTTGTAAATCCATTTCACCCTTGTTTGAATCTGTTGGTAAATTGCTGCTGTTTATAGCCACTGTGGTAACACGTGAATAGCCCCATTTACCATTAGGTGCCCTACAAATCCAGGCAGGGAGGGAAATAGGAGTTTTTTGCTGTCAAATGGTGAGGCACCAAAATAACCCAACCCATTTAGAGTCAGATGGGGTGGGCCTTTCACACTCACTCATGGCTTGAGCTGTTTGTTTAGACGTGGGTCATTACAGCAGAGTTATGTGGACATTGCCCTCTGCCCATGGAGCTGAAGAAGTCATTGATGTTTCCAGGCTCCCTTGAGAGCTCTGATATCACCTGTCTGTGTACTTGGTGTTAGCTGGCTGAAGTTATTTGTGCTTTAGTTTAGCTTTCAAGGAGCTTAATCTACCCAGCCTTTTCTATTTGGAGCTGAGCTATTGATGCCCCTCACATCGTGTCCACCCAAGCAGGGGTGAGCTATGGCCATGACTTGGGTGCCCCACTCTGCCAGGGACCTGTGGAGGCTGGGGTCTGCTCTACTCTGCCTCACAAACATGGTGGGACTGCTGCTCTGGCTTCTGTGTGGGCTGTACCTGGGGTCTGGCTGCTCTTCCCTCCCTCTTCTTCCTCCTACGAGGCTGATCATGATGCCACTAAGCAATAAATTTGAGTGCACAAATTGCACAGGGTTTGGTTTTTTTTTTGTGGCCTGGAGGGCTCAAAGGAGAAGGAAGTATTCAGAGTGAAACTTTGTAAGCTGAGGAAATTGATGAAAAAATTAGATCCAAGAGACCAGAAACTCTCTGGGTGTTTTGTGATCAATCCACAGATAATTGAGGCAGTGGAACAAGGTGAGAGCTGGGTGAGAAAAACCTCTGTTCTTCTCCCCTTTCCCTCTCAGGGATCAAAGTCAGGAAGATTCCATCAGCCAACAGAGCAGGCTTTTTAAAAGTCATGGTGTGAATGTTGCATGCTTGCAGTAAAAACAAGAACATTAACGATAGCCCTGCCTGGAGTCTGAATTATTGTAATGCCATTTGTCTTGGTTATTGCAAAATATAACCTGGTGCAGAGCTTTGCTGAAGGGATCATAAAGTTTGTGTGAAAAGAGCTGGAAACAAAACAGAAAAAGGGTTTTACAAAAAAAATAACTACCTCAGCCCTGCCTGAGAAGGACGGGTATGCTGGAGGGACACTGTGGTTGTCAGGTCTGTAGCAATGCTGACACTTTTGCTTCTTCCACTGCTCCTTCTCCATGCAGCTGACATAACCTGTCTGCCTCCTGGGAGGTCATGGTCCCCTCTGTGGGGGAAACAGCAGTGCTGCCCCTCTCCTTGGAGCAGCCAGGACAAGTCCTTGTGCTCATCCTGGACCCCACAGGTGAGTGCCCAAATCAAGGTGCTGTCACCCAGAGTCCTGAGCCACTGTCTTGTTCTTGTAGAGCGCAGAGTGGGCTGCAGAAGAAGCCAGGGGTGTGTGGGACCAGCAGCCCTGTGCCCTGTCTTTAGTGCCAACTGATGGACTTAATCCATGCCTTCCACAGGGTGCTGTGAGCCTCTGCCCTGCCAGCATCCCCCTTGCTGACCTTCCTCGTCGGCCTGCTGGAGCTGTACTGAGAGGCAGCAGGGGAGGAGGAGGAGGAGGGGACCAAGAGGCAGGGCTAAGCGTTGGCATCTGCAGAGCAGCTTCTTTCAGGTGGTGATGCTGAGAGGTTGGGTCGCTGCTGCTGAGTCCACTGATGTGGTGCTCGCTGGGCTGGCTGTGCCATGTCTGCTGGGTGAGATGGAGGAGCAGGTTCTCAGGGAGGGCATCAGCAAGCTGGAGAGCTGGAAGCCCCAGCCATCCTCCCTGCTCTGCTCTGCAGCGGGCGCTGGCAGAGAGCTGCCAGCAAGGGGACAGTTCCTGTGCCAGGCCCAGAGCATGTGGAGCAGCAGGGAAGTGCTGTCCAGCAGCAGAGGCAGAGAGAATTAAACGTGTGGCGTGCCACGAGGGAGCAGTGGCTCTGGCGTGGGGGCAGCCAGGGCTGTGCCGATGCTGTCCGATCTCCTGCACTGATCTCGAGTGCCTTTGGGGCCATTCCAGCCCTGCTGCCCTGGCAGTGCCTCTGCACAGGACCCAGGGGCATGGTGCTGGCACCCATGCGAGCCCTCGTGCCCGGCCAGCAGCGGCGCAGGGGTCGCTCTGGTTTGTGCTGGGGTTTTGCCCTGTCTGAGGGTGAGGTGATCATTCTGAGCTGTTTGGTAAGTGGTGCCCCACTTTCACAGCGCCCT
The DNA here is from genome assembly GCA_028020825.1 of Podargus strigoides. NCBI lineage: Eukaryota > Metazoa > Chordata > Aves > Caprimulgiformes > Podargidae > Podargus > Podargus strigoides. The sequence goes on from CM051646.1 coordinate 2,733,734, forward strand.
GAGAGGGCTGTATTTCTCCAGCACTGTTTTCTTACATTAATTTTATTTTTTTAACCCAACCCTAAGGTTGAACTCCCATGCTTTAGGGTAAACCACTGGCAGACCTGTGGAATTATTTTAAATGGGAAATAATTTCCTTGTTTGGAGTGTTCCTTTTGGAAGTGGCATACAGAAAATTCCTGCACACAAGCATGGTTTGATTGATGTTGAATGGGAATCAACCTTTGCTCCTGAGTTTGTGCATCTTGTTCTGCCTCCAGTGGAAACCAGAGACAGAGTGTAAGCAGCTGGTCCAGGTTGGATGCATGAGGTGGCTTTGGATGAAAGTGGTGTGTTTGTAAAAAGAGGGGTGGCCTTAAAAAGGCCTTGGGGAAAGAAGATCTCCTCGTGTATAGCATTTGAGTCCCCAATATTTGTACCCTAAGGAGGTGGTGGTTGCCATCCAGCTTCCTAAGTTTAAATGCTTCAAAGAATAGCCCCCAAATTAAATTAACCTCATGGAGAAAACCAGGATTTCTCCCCTGTTTCCCTCCACATTTATTTATAGTTAATAACACCATGTGCTCATCTTTGGATCTGTCCCGAGCTCAAACCAGGCTATAGATTTTGCAGCACTTTGGAATGGCAAGCCTCAAATTAAATTAAATGTATTTATTTCAAGCATCTATGTAGACAGGCTACCTGGTGGCAGAGATGAAAGAGGAGATGCCATTTATTTTTTGCTTTAAAAGAGGGGTAAGAAAACAGATTTTAGGTGATGCTCGTCGTGTGGCAGCCTCTTTGCTACAGAGTGGCTTGGTGAGATATATAGTGCATATATTCCTTTTTTTATTTTGCTTCAGCCATAGTTTTGTGAATCTGTCCCCTGCATAAGGTCTTCTCTCAGATACAGGAGAGGATAAGTCATGGACTGTCAGTGCCTGAGCTCTGACAGAACGCTTGTTCATCCCCACACAGGGGAAACACTCTTGGCACTACCTAAGTCCTGCTTCAGCCCCAGGGCTGCACTTGATGCATTGGTTTCTCCAGGCAGAGCAGGATGCAGGCAAGGACCAGCTGCTATTTGTACACAGAAAGTCTCAGCTCTGCCGTAGGGTCCTTTTTCGCTGGCATCTTGTCCTGTATGAGATGGCTCAGCTGATGGGGCTCCTTGGAAAAATCACAGGCTTAAATTCCCTGCCTGCCCCCCCCGCCCCCCAGTCTCTGCTTTCAAGAGTTGTTTTAATGGAAGCCAGGGTGGCTTCTGACAGTGAGAAAAAGATTTCAGAGGTGTCAACAGTGGATGTGAGGATAAGGGCAGCATTAATCCTCCAGTGACAGCACCTCTAGCTAGATTGTTAGTCCCACATAAGTCTTGAAGTGTGCATAAGCCTGAGACTGCTTCCCTAGGGAAGTCCTAGGTCAGCACCATTCTGTGGCTGGTTGGGGCTCAGAGGGGGGATGTGGTCCAGGTCAAGCACAGGGAGGTGTCCATAATTGCACCTATAAGGAGAAGTATTTTCCTTTTGTCATCGTTAGGCTAATTACATTTGTAAACTGTAGTCCTGCTCCAGAAATCAATAAAGAGCAGAGCTTTGTTTGGCTGCACTTGAGAGAAGGTGCAGAGTCTTCCCTTGGCCCTGCAGAAATAACAGTAATAACAAATGTGTGTTTCTGCTCGTTGTGTTTTCTGTTATCTGGATCTCTTTAGTGAGATAACATGGGGAGCAAGAAATGTGCTGTTCTTTCTTTTTTTCCTTCTGTCTGTGCGTTTTCATATTTTTAAATTAACTTTATCGACTCGAGTGTTGCAGGCATTGCTCTGCTGGCTCCTGCACGCCAGGTCGTGCGAGAGGCTGCCCCAGCATCGTGGGGAGAGCAGAGCCACACAGGTGGCTGGCAGTGCTCTGCTGTGGCTGCTGCCTCCTCTGGGGGTGGGTTTTTGCATCTACAGCCACCAGTCAGCTTGGTGCTTTTTCATATATGGGGGGCAAAGCCTGTTCACTGCCATCATGAAGATTTTTGTAATAAAAATACCTGATGGGGTGGTTACAGGCTGATAGCAGCTGGCTGGGTCTCTGCCCTGGCTGCTCCCCAGGGGCAGTGTCAGGGGGATGTCCCATTGACCCCATGGGGGTTGTGGGTGAACCTGGGAGGGATCAGGGATCACCCAGTGCTGTCCCCTGTGCCTGGGAATTGCCTCCCCCACTGGACCATGAGAGCATTTTCTCATGTTTCTGTCACCAGTGCAGCTTTGTCTTGCAAGCTTTCACCTGTCCCCACTGGAGAGTTGAAGCTGTGCTGAAGCTTTGTAGGGCATGTGATGCTTTTTTTTTTTTCTTTTCTCTCTTTTTTTTATTTCCCCCTTTAAGTAAGCAATATATATTCAGGACTAAAATTAAAGATATGCAGGAAATGAAATTGCTAGCCTTGCTTCTGCTTGGTGGGGAAACTATTTCCATCCCTGCTAATGGAGGAGGGGGTCCTGCTCTCAGCTCCAGAGGGGCAGAGGTGGGGGCAAAGAATTAGCAGCAGCTACAAAAATGAGGAGGAGAAAGGATAATTAAACAAAGGCAAGGAAAGCCTCTGAAGGTGCTTGTATCTTGGCCGTGTTCAGGCTGTGATCCATCCCCTGGGGTTTTTCTAGCATCTGCAACAGCTGGACATGTGCCCAGCCCTGAATCTAGGATTATCACCAGGAAAACTGCCGGGGAAGCCCCCACCACCCCACCAAAGGCTCTGTGTGGCCAATGGATTAACTGCAGCAAGGGGTAAACCTCCTCAAAAGCCTTCCAGAGGAGCAGCTGATGCTACTGGAGCCCATGTAAGCCGAGAGGCTTCTAATAGAGGGATATCCCTGCCATTCCCCTGATATTGAGTTGATGTGCTTTGGGTGCCAAAGGCCAGTGCACAGAGGAAAGAGGTGAAATCCTGTACAGGCTGAGAGTCCTCCAGCCCCTCCGTGGGAGAGCAGTGGGTTTTGCTGGCTTCTCCTGCAGACAGACCGCTGGGGCCCTGGCAGATCTGTGCTCTGACTTTGTCTCCTGGGGCGGGAGGAATTAAGAACATGAGGTTAAATAAGCTTTTTTGGAAAGGAAAATCCTGAGAGTGAATGAGTTTAGCAACTTAAAGGCAGGGATTCAAGTTTCTATTGCTGTTGATTAATTTAATGTGAAATACAAAGGGTCAGGATGGGAGGGAGTTCTGGAATGATTTCAGGCTGGTCTCTAAATAAAAAGCCCACTGCAATAGCCTGAAGGGGATGTGGGGATGAGCAAGCTCTGTGAGGTGTGGGTAAGAGTGGAAAACTAACAGCTTTCTGGCCAGCTGCTGAAAAAAGCACCTTAGGCAGCTGATGCTAGAGAAAGGAAAAGCAAGGAAGGACCGTGGAATACCTGCTGGCTGTCCTGGGGGTAGTCACACTGATGCTTCAGACCCTGCTTTGGCTCATCTTCTAAGAACTCCCATCCCTGGGCTCACTGCCCAGCTGTGTCCCCATCACGTGGCTGTACCTGGCCCACAGTGGGACCCCAGGGCGCTGCAGAGACCCCTGATCCCAAGGGGGAGAGCACTGGTGTCCTGATGGCACGGAGATGGCAGTAAACCCTGGCAGTGGCTGGGGAGATTGCTTTATCGATGCAGACCATCAGAGCACAGCACAGGGAAATGTAGAAGAGCTTTATGTTTTTTTCTTGAAAACTACGTTAATGTGACAGTTTAAGAGAAAATAAAGAAATAGGGCTGGAGGTGAGAAAAAGCACATATATAATTTCTCAGTTACTGCTCCCGTAGCTTTTTCGATTTGGCTGTTTCCCCTCTGATGTGTGAAATCTGAATCTGAATCCAGGCTTTCTCTGCTCCTTCCCCGTTGACCTCGTCAGAAACACTGAATGCAGGAGAAAAAAAGAACAATAAATTACTTTATGTAACTCCAGGCAGGAAAACCCTGCACTTACCCTCGCAGGCAGTCTTTCCCATCTGTTACCTCGCTGTGCTGCCTCTGGGTTACCTCAATAAGAAAACTTAATTGAGGCAATGTCATGTCAGGAGAGAATGATACATCCATTTTCACAGGCTCGCTTTTGTAACTGGTTTCACTCTCAGCAGAACTACACTGGGCTTCATGTCTTGCAAGATTTCTCCTGTTGTTTCTGTAGTATTAAGCTCCTTTCGTAGTATTTTTCATTCATGCACAGGCAAGAATGTTTGTGGTGTTGCTTCTTTTGGGTTTAATGGCTGTGTTGCAGGAACTGTCCTGTGTCTTTAATGCATAGCTATGTAAGGAGGGGAAAATCTCTGCTGCTCACAGGTTGGACTAGATAAAGTGTGTGAGAACAGCAGGATTATCCCCCTGCTTTTTTTTTTTCAGACAGGGAGATGACAGGAGGAGACTAACAGGAGGTTTTTAAAAGTAGTTAGAGACTTCACGGGCTGTGAGCCATTCCCTTCCTGTCATTATAATTCGAGGTAGGGAATGTGCATTCAAAAGGTCTGGCTGAGCCTGGCCTGCCTGTGTTCTGCTCACTTGATGGCTTGGGCTGGACCTGCATGGTTTTGGAGTGTCTCTGTAGCAGAGGGAGCATGGCTAGTTAATTTAACTGCCTTAGAGGCTCCTGTTTGCTTGCTCCCTCATCAGGGGCCGTGTCATTCAGGGAAGAGCAGTACAGCCAGGTGGCCAGGAGCCCCATCTCCTGCCTTTAAAAAACAGAGAAGGTGGTGGCATGCAGATGGAACCCTCCTGGCTCCTCGGTGCTTGCAGGCTCATGATGAGGGGCAGAAAACTGGAGGGTTTGAGGCTCTGGTTTTGGCCAGGGTTCCCTCCAGACCTTGTACATGTGAAGTGCTGGGGTCTGAACCCCAAGCCCTGAATTAAGTTTGACATTTGCTTTGTGAGAACAATCTGTGGTACCTCTGTCCTATGTTATCAGCCTCTTGGCTTGGCTGTCTCCCATCTCTGCCATGGGAGACTTTGTTGCTTTGTTCCACCAGTTGTTGGCCGTGTTGTGTCATTGCTGGGGTCACTGGGGTTGATGTCTGTTATGTGTGATCTGTTTGACTTGTTTGTACCCCCAGTGATCACCCATGTCCTGACCTTTTTGTGTGCCATAGAACCTGGTTACTGGTTCATTCTACTGCTGGCTGCATCCTTTGTGCTAGGCTTGGTAATGGGCAAAACAACATGTCATCTCCTGAGAGCCCCAGGACATCACTTTGCAGCCAGGAGGGAGCCACACAGTGCCGTCCCCCACCTCCCTGGGGCATCTCTCCGTGCCAAGACGTTTCTTAAACTGCTTTTCAGTGAGAAGTCTGTGCCTGTCACTTACCCCTTTTCAGCCTCAATATTAATAAATGGCAGTTGAGTGAGTGGGGGAGCTGTGTTTATCCCGTGCGTGCCAGGCAGACAATGAACCTCGTCTTGCCCAGATGGCACAGGCTCTCCTCCAAGCAGATAAACAGGGCTGGTGCCTTTGAAATGGGCCCAAGCAGGCAGAGTTACAGTGATAGCACGGCAATTACAGCGCCTCCAGTGACCATCTGCACACACAAACTGATTTTCTATTTGGATAATAAAACCTCTCCTATGTCTCCAATATTAGCAATGTATGGGGACGCTAATTGATTTAATTGAAGCTCTCAATGCTGAGCCGTGGGTGTTGCCAACCGTTTTAGTCGAGGTACGTGGTGGATTTTAGTGTCTGTTTGAGGCAAGGAAACGGGGGTGTACGTGCTCTGCTCTGGAGTTAGTTGCAAAAGATCCACTGGAGGTCCTGGAGTCTGGGAAATTCATTCAGAGACTCACAATGGCATGAGAGCTCTCTCTGCACCTTTAAAAACTCTATTCATTGGGCTTGTTTTCATGAGAAATGTTTTTTTCATGGTTTGAAACTCACCAGTTTTGGCCTTAAAGACATCGTCAGGGGTTCTCATGCCAAAAAAATTATCTGAGTCTATTTTTTTTTTCTTTTATGACCTTTTTCTAGTAAGCAAATAAAAAAACCAACAACAAAAAAAAGAAAACTCACAACCTTGTGGCAAAGCTATTCACCTAAAGAAACAGCAGAAAGTGACCTCTTGCAGGAGTGACGTAGTCAGAACCAGCTCTGTTGGCAACTGTTCCCAGGGGACCCCAGGCTGTAACTTAGCACTGGGTAATGCTCCTGGTCACTAATGCCCTTGGTTGTGTTAAGGCTGTGTAGCAGTGTAACACCCATGGTATGTGTTCCCCGTGCCCTTAGCACTTTGCCTCTTCTTCTGTAGCTTTTTGCCACACTTCTCGAGGGAAATATTTTGGATTTTTTTCCCTATGCGTTCTCTTGTTTAAAATAAGCTTGTGTTGCCTTAATTTCCTCTTGCTTTTGCTCTATCCAGATCCCTCATTAGCTGTTTAATCAGGAACATGGGAAACGTGGCCAAGTGTTCTTTGTGAAAGGCGTGTTGAGTTTGGAGGGAGTAAAACAGCTCAGAGGAGGGACCTGCAAACCACCACGTTATTGGCCTGGTGCCTTTATTCCAGCAGGCAGCTGATGGGGAAAGGGGAGATGATGGTGGCTCTGCAGAAGCAGGGGTGGGAATTGGCAAGAGGTAGGAGGGTGTAGTGCCTTCACATCAGGCCTCTGCACTATTTATTCCCATTAAGCCCTACTTGAAGAGATGCAGTGGCACGCAGATGTGCTGTTGACCTCTCTGCAGAGAGGTTAATCCAGCATGAAGCTACTGGGTGCTGTGGGACATGTTGCTGCTTCCACACCCAATAACTCTCAAGACTGCTGAAAAGCTGATCAATATACCTCAGAGATCCAGGGCTTCTAGGATCAAAAAGCAGTTACAAGTGGATGTTCTCCAATGTTATGCAAAGCATCCTCCATTGCCACCAAAGGCAAGTGATGCAAGGTGTGCCTTGGTGCTCGGGGGTCCCCGGGGAGGATCCCTTGCAGAGTGGTGGCAGTCTGCTGGGGAGTTTACTCATGCTTCTCAAGGGTGGAGGCTCCTGTCAACTGGCTCTCGCAGGAGACTTCAGAAATAATCTTCCCTGATGGCAGTGCACGTGTTAATTGGACTTGACAGATGATAATGAAGAAGAGGCTGTAACTGAGAAAGGGGAGAAGGAATGTCATAACTCTTGGGGGGAGGAGGAGAAAGCAGAAATGTCCAGATGCCCAGAAGTTACACGAGGTAACTCAAGACATTAATCTTTGCTATTTCTGGTGGCAGAGGTGGTAGATACGGGGGAAAATCAGTAAGTCTAAGGTAGGTAGCCTACAAAGGTTGTTTCCTTTATCTCCAGTTCACACTCATGGCTTAGTCTTGCTGTTAACCTGCTTATGAAAATGAGTTTTTAGGTGGGGGATCCTCCTCTATTGAGAGTGTTGTAGCTGATGTACCTCCAAATTGTAGGGGGGGACTGCTCACTTGAGGGACTGAGTTTACTAATTATTCCTGGCAAAGGGGGATGGCTTTGTGGGTGCTGTATCTTCAAGCACAGAGCCTGTAAGTAGAAAGTAGCACCGTTTCCTGGGACTGTGCCCGCGTGCCTCATGGCTAATGTGTAATCAGCCTTAATTAGCTTAATTAGCCTGGAAAACACTTGTTTTGCCGTTGCTAGAAGGTCAGCATGCTCTCCCTTTGCTGGATGAACATTCAGGCCTGGTGCTCTTGGCAGCACGAGCAGCGATGCTGGGTGGTGCGTGGCGTGGTGCAGCCCTCTGTGCCAAGGCATCAGAGGAGGTCTGCCACCAAGGACAAGGCTGCTGCAGGGCTGTGTGCTCTGGGGTTTGGAAGGTGCACGTTCAGTTCCCTCTCTGGGATGACAGGCAGGTACTTCAGACCCGTGAGGCTTTTCAAGTGCATGACTCTCATTTTGATAAAACTCCTGCAGAAGCCAGCTCCTTGAAATAGGTGGGGTTTTACCCACTCAGGGGTAGGATTTGCATCTAAACTCTACTGCAGAATTGGGCTGTATCCATTTTCTGCCTCTGTGCCCCGTGAAATGGAGGCGACCGCTTCTCCTCTCACTGCTGAGAAATGGCAGCAGAGGGGCTTGCCTGGAGCGCTGCAGGCAGGGGTATAGGCTGTTTCAAGGAGTCCTGTGCAAGCAGTCGATAGTTGCAGGCTCAGTTGCCCCATGATGGTGCAATGAAAAGAAGAGCCCTTTTTTATCGTCATCGGCTCAGATGAAAGTGGCATCTGGCAGTTGTGTTTGTAGTGTGCTCAAAAGAGGATGCTGTGTGCCAGAGGCAACGTTTTCCCGATGCTAAGAGGCTGCACAAGGACCCAGCTCTGTTGAGGTGACTGGCACCCTAGGATTGGTTTAGAATAACCTCTTCAGCAAAGTCATCCTGTGATCCTTGCTGCAAGGTTTCGGGGAGGACAGAAATCCTCCCATCACAGCTCCTTCTGATGTGCGTTTCCTGATTGTGGGCTCTCATATTTTCCTTGTAATTACCAGCAAACTGCCTGAACAGGAGCTGAAATGCTTTTTCCTGGCTGGCAGGAGCACAACACCCACTGATGAGTCAGGGGAGGACGAGCTCCTACTTCACAGGAGAGGGTATTGGTGGGGGGAAAGGGAGGGGAAAAGGCAGGGAGGAATAGCTGCCAGAGAGTTGTGGAATAAATGACATTTGTTTAAAGACACATTAGAAGATTAATGATGGGAGTTGAAGTATGAAAGCAACAGGGCCGAAGTGCAGTATTAATGGAACCCATTTTCTTTGCCATCTCCTGCAGGAACTCTTTGGAAGTACAGAAAGAGGAAAATCACTTTACAGTAATAACTGTTATTTATATAAGAGAACAACATTGGATGTATCAAAATGTGAGGTTTCAAGGTAATAACTTGACCCTCACAATCATTGTTATCCATTTAAAAGGCAATTTCTGTGATGGTGAATAGATGGAGGAAACAGCCTCAATCCTGCAACTGATCACAAACGAGGTTTATTTTATTATTATTGTTATTAGTCAGTTCCCAATCTTACCAGATTGTGTTAAGAAAAAGGGAAAAGACTGGGAGAGGTGAAGGAGCTGATAATCATCCTCCCAGAATTTGTTTGATGGGCTCATTAGTGACTTGGGGCTCCCTCCAGAGCCAATGTCAAATGCCCCATCGCAGCATCGATTCACACCCCATAAAGAGCAGCAAGCAGACAGATAATGTGATTTTGTAACCTGCAAGAACTGCTCCTGTTCCCCACTAATTCACACTGGTGGAAGGGAGCTGTTGTTGTAAGTACAGGGTGAATTAGCAGTGCAAGCCAAAGGGATAATGATGGCTGTGCTCAGTGACTGTCTCTCTCCTGATGTTAGCTGTGTGCACTCTGTATAACCCAATCTCACGTGTTCCTGCCCCAGGATTTGCAGGTGGCTTTGGCAGGAGTGTTCATGTTCACTCCATGCACAGGGCTGTCCATGCATGGGCACGGGAGAGGATAACGGGCCATGCACCACGCAGACTGTCCCAGCAGTTTGCTGTCCCAGAGGTGGCCCTGGCCCTGGGAGGAGGCTGGGGAGGATGATAAAGCAGCCCTGTTTCTCCAGGCAAGTCCTGCTAGCTGGGGTAATGAAAAAGAATTGGCTCCATGAGGGCAGCTGACACAGCTCGCTGTCTCGGAGATGTCTGCAGGGTTGTGGTAAGATGCTCTTCAGGTGACAGCAGCAAGAGCAAACCCCTAGCAGAGAAGCCTGGACTGCCCACTGTAATGCAGGCTGGTCCCAGCCTTCTCACAGAGGGAGGGTGCCTTGGCAAGCTCCCTGTCCTGCCCTCCCCTCCAAAGTGTGCTCACAAGTGCCAAGTGTCTGTGGCTGGGTGCAGCTCTTGCAGGTATCCTCATTAAGGTGGTTGAAAGTAGGAGGATTTAACGATCTGAACCATGGCTTTTAATTACTCAGCATCAATGTTGCTTATTTATAACATAAACCACAGCCTATGGATAACTCTGCTGTTTAATTAAGCTTATCACTGTGAACCTGATGCAGTTCCTTGCTGCATTAATGTAACTAACTCAGTATCCTCTCTAGGAAGCATCATAACAAACTACGGGGGATGTAATTCACTCTGCTCACCCTCTGCTTTCCAAGTGTGGCTGCTTCTGGTGTGCCCCCTTCGTGACCTAGTGTGGGTGCTGATTCCTCTGATCCTCTCCTGCGTTAGCCTGCTGCTCCTTCCATCACACCCAGTGTCTGGGAGTCTGCAGGAGCTTTTCCTGTGGGTTTTTCACCTTGTTCACTCAGAATTTTTGTGCCTGCTTTCCTTCAGTCTATGCAGCAGAGCTTTTTCTTTATCCTTGCCTTTTGCTTTGTGTTCCCCTTCCTCTTCTCTCGCCCTTTCCTGTGTCTGTGTAGCAGGTTTCAAACTTTTCCACGTTGCACAGGTGTAAGGGAATCTGTAATGAGCTCCCAAGCTGAAAGCAAAAGCTGTTTGCCCAAAAGTTCTTTACTTACCTCGAAGAGCATTGTACTAGGAACCTCAGAGATTCTTGGGGAAAAAATTGAGTAACTTTTAAGGGTTTTGTGGCTATTTTCTGTCGTGCCAAGGATTCTTCAGGCAATCTTTGTCACCTCACAAAGGGATGGTCTCCACAAGATGCTAAGACAAATTGCCTCTAGCAGGGCTGTTACTGTGCATCACTTCAGTCACTTAGATCTCCGTAAATCCCTTCTCTCAAAAAATAATCTAACAACAAAGTGGGGCTGCTTTTTTTTTTTTCTTTTTTTCCCAAATGAGGGCATCCACATGAGTGTTTAACATACTGTAACTGGTGCACATTATCTTCAGATGAGAACAGGCTTCAGAGCCTGCTTCTTGACCTCTTCAAAATGGACATGGGTTTGTTGCTTCATGGAGGCATTGTGAGGACGAATATTTGTGAAACTCACAGGCTGCATTAGAGATGGTGGAGTTTGCAGGAGGTACCAGAAGACTCGATGCTCAAGGCAGAAGATGGGCCTCTGGCTATCTCAGTGGTGTGGCTGAGCTGGTTCAGCTCTAAGCCTCAGAAGTGACCATTTGACTTGAGCACTGAAGTTCTGCAGTCACTGTTTGGCTGCAGTGTGGATTCAGTGCAAGGCAGATGGGCACGGTGCTGGTTTGGGATTGAGCAGAAGCCACGATATACACAAAGAAAGAAAGAAAAAGCAGTTCTTTTATGGTAACACAGCACCATTTTCTTAGCAAACAAGTGTACAAACTGGGATTAGATGAACAAGCAGTTTGCTGCTAAAACGGATGGCAAGGAAGGGAAAACCATGTCAGAGTGCAAGGAAAAGAAAATTCCTGTTTTGTTTTCCTATCCAGAAGCCAGTGGAAGTAATCATTGGGGAAAAAAATGCAGTGAGCACACTAAAGAGGCAAGGCAGGGAGACATTAAAGTAACCTATTAAATTGCTGAAGGCTGAGTGGCAAAAAATAAATAAATAGAGGCTGTGTAGATTGATGGATATTGGATCTGAAGGGTTTCCACATCTGGTGTGGCAGCTCTTTAGCATCTAATTTCAGTGTGACTCAGCAGGAAAAGTTGTTTGTTCTAACAGTAAAGCAAAGAGATTAAAACAATCCTGAGGCGCGTCAGTGAAGGGCTCGTGTGTCATCGTTTTGTAATTGGATCAAACTCTTCTGAATACATCTGGATCTTCTGCAATAGGGGTGAGGTCTCCAATGGCATCTTTGCTACTCAGCTTCTCTGTGATCACCTCTTAGGCCAACATTCTCTTCCCTTGCACATCTGGGCACCAACATCTGGGGGGTGTTGAGAGGTAGGCAGTGAGGTTTCCTATGGAGCAGGTGCATAGAGAGCAGTGACTCAAAACCAGCTTCTAAGGGACAAATTATGACCTGATTTAGGTGCTCTGAATTGCCCTGTAGGTCCTGACCATCTGCACTGACTATAAAGGCTCCAAATGTAGGCTGAATCTCCCACCCATGCTGTGCTCAGCAGTGTAGCATTGACCCTGCTCCTCATTTCTCTTCAGACGTGTTTCTTTTAGCATGCTGCTGCTCCTGGAGGTTCCCATCTCCCCAAAACTCTGTTAATAGTGCTCACTTGGCTTGTGGGATGCACTTGTGTCAAGTTCCAGGGCAGTGAGGAAAAAGGCTAAGGTGCTAAATAAGGGTTTCTGAAATCTCTTGGCATATTAACTCTGTTTATTTGCCATGTGGTCTTGCAGAACGTTGAGGATTCGCTTTATCTCTTTGTGCCTCTGTTCTTCATCCATCGTGAGAGAATGAAAGTCATTCCAAGTGTTGTTTGTTTGTCTCGTATCTTCAAAGGAATTGTCACATCCAGTACCTACACCTAGCATGGTAGGTCCTTGTCCTTGGGGCCATCTTTTAGGGATTTGTAATAGTAGCAATGGCTAATGGTTTGTACCAAGAACAGAGCTCTCTGTGTTGGTGAAAGCAAAACTCTCGCTCCCATCGCTACAGCATTTTTTTTTTTCCCCCTTCTCACCTTGACACTGGGGATATGTCCAAGGCTATTTGTAATCTCTGTGTATGCAATTAATCAGCTGGCTGGGGGAAGCCTGGAACTGGGGCCTGCCACTTATGTGATCCATTATTTGCTCTAAGCCGTGCATCCTCTGCAGTGCACTGGTGTTTGCCAGCCAGGGAAGAATCAGCGAGTGGTGCCAAAGCCCTAACATCCTTGAAATGGGGAGATGCTGAAAGAGTAAATGCACTGCAAATGCTAAGATCCCAGGAAAGGTGAAGAGGAAAATGGTCACTAAAGGCCCTCTTTACATAAATGGAAATCCACTGGCTTTAGAGGGGCCCCAAATTCCTTTAATCCTGAAGCACGCTGGAAGTTCCAGAAATAGTTCCCTCTGCAAAAGGCCACATGGAAATCTTTCTCTCCTTGCATCACTGTCAATCAGTAAATCCCAAAGCAGTGCAGAGAGCTGTGTGCATGCTGGAATAGCCTCTGCTGCCACTGCAATACAGCCACCTCTGGACATGGAGCTCTGGGCTTTTGTGGTCATCTGTCTGTAGGTACAGAACATGCTATTGTGTGACACCAGGAAAGTGTCCTGTGTTGTCTGGGGCTTTGCACTGATTTCCTTTCCTGCCTCCCCATCTTGTGGCAGCGTCTTCCCCACACTGCTGGCTGCTGCCTGCTCTCAGACACAGAGCCCCAGCCCTGCATTGTGCATTGCCATCTCTCAAACCTCTGATTATAACTATAAATCCTAGTGGACTTTCCCCATTTGTTTTTTTGGCTTTTATTTTTTTTTTAGCTTAGGAGTTTACACATTGTTTCTGCTTTCCTCATTCTTTTTGTTTGCCTGGAAGTGGCACTTGGGGTTTGTGTGGTTATTTTTCTTGTGTTTATACTCTCCACTGACTTAATTAAGTTCTTGCTTGTTTTCTGGCCTTGCCAAGTTTACTGGCCCCACCAGGGCTTCCCAGTGCTCTCCTCCTAAAAACCACAGCTGCTGCTGGTCACTGGAGACCATGAAAATGGGCAGAAAAAAACTTCCTTGTGCAACTCAACTTGACATGATTGAAACAAAAGACAGACAGGAAAACAATGTTCCCAAGTCTGGTCAGTGTTTTTAGGCTGGTTTCCTAAGAAAATGAGATTTGGGCATCTAGAGTGACCTCGTGTAGGTATGGGTTTGTGTCCATCCAGTAGCTTGAATTTTGTGGCAACCTGCAGTCCAGTTTGACAGATTGGCTTTTCAGAGATGCAGAAAATCTGCACTAGAGAGCACTGTTATGAATCCCTCCTGCTGTGAGCAAAGCTTCAGGGAAACAAAAAGGCATCCCACCATGCCATGTACACGTGTGCAGAAACAGGCTCTTGGTGCCTGGGATTGCCTCTTTTCTTGCTGGGAGATTTCTGACACCCTCAGGAGACTCTTCCCTCCTGCTGCCCATTTGCTTCTGTGTGCCCTTGGTAGCATCATCCCTGGATGGGGTCTGTGGCTCTTGCGATGCCTTCAGTGAAAGGTGTCCCACCATGCCTCCCTTTCATTCCATTTTTAGCATTAGACCTTCACCTCCTTCCCTTTTCTGTCCACAAAACCCTGCCCACGTGAGATGGAGAGCCCTTCTTGTTCGTTCCTCCAGCCTGTCCTGCTGGAGACCTCGAGCAGCCCTTGCTTTCAGAGCCATGAACATTTATTCCCTGACCTTACACCTCAGCAAAGTTAAATCAGCCATTCCTCCTTCCCTCTGCTTTTCTCTCCTCGTGCCTGGGAAGTCTCTTGACAGGCTTTTCAGGGGATTAAGTAGGACTTTATCTAGTTGCAAATGCACTATTTAAATTCACAGATCAGGACCTTACCCCTAGCTGCAGCGTGCCTCAGGTCTGCAGCAGTGGAAACCTGTAGGAGTTTCCCTGTTGCCTTTAAAGGACCTTAGTTTGCTGCCCTGCTTTTGTACGAGAGGATGGCTTCAGAGGCTGTGTTAGCCACCTCTGGACAGGGAATTTCTATTTCAGACCCCTTTGTGCTCTTGCTTCCTTCATGCTAAGGGTGTTTGCAGCCTGCCTCGTGGTGAGATTTGTATTGGGAAAAGCAGGCAATGTTTATTGGAAGAGCAGGACCTTGTGTCATTAGTGTGTTTTCCTCCTGCACGTGAAGCAAAGGAGTTGAGAGGTGAGATGAGACCTGTCTTGCAGATGCTTGCTTTCAGAGTGGCAGCTGGAGTGTGTTCCCCCCTCCTGCCCTGGTTTGGGTATGAACAGCCATCTCTGTTCCATGTAGGGGTGTGTGGAGGAGGGAAGAGGAGCCTGGCAGTGCTTTCACCTGCCTGCACTGGAGGAGCCTGGCAGTGCTTTTACCTGCCTGGTCTGGAGGAGCCTGGCAGTGCTTTTACCTGCCTGGTCTGGAGGGACAACGTTTACTGGGGCACAGAGATGAACTGCCCCCACTGAGGTGTTGCATCCAGCACTGTGACAGAGCTGGCATGATTGACAGGTCATCACCTTTGCAGGCTCAGGGAGGACAGAGAAGTGTGGGGTGTTCTCTATGTTCCTGGAAACTCCTGGTCTCAGAGGATGTTGTTCTGGTTTTATGCACACAAAGCAATTACCAAAGAAGAGAAAAGAGAGGGTGTGTTTCAAGCAGGAGAAACTAAAGCACTCAGCTCTTTGTATCATGTCTCCCCTTCCCTCTCCCCTAAATTCACTCTCTGGATAGCAGAAATGAGAGGGAAGCTCTATTTAAATGCAGATTTCAGATGTTGGCCGAGAGCAGTAAATAGCCCTCTGCTACACTGATCAGACAAACATTATCAAGTCTCTTTGTGAAGGAGAGTTTATGTTTTTAGAATTATTTTTTTTTTCCTTGATGAGATCCTCTTTCCTCTCAGAGTAATAGCATATTGACGACATTTTATTTTATTTTTAAGCAGCACTTCAGAGATTAGAATGGAAACACAATCCCACCTGTTTCTGCACTGGAGCTATACTTGACAGCCCTGTAATGAGGGAGTCTGCAAATTTCTTATCCTTTACTGTATTGACAGCCTGGAGGGTTGATACCATATTCAGCAGAGGGGAAATGTGTGACATAAGGCAATCCTGCATCCGTTTTTAATGAACTGCCCCCTCAAATGAATCTGGAGCCTTGTGGGTTTTGAGCCAGCCTGGGGATAATGAAGCCAGGAGGAGCTGCTGGTGGGGCTCTGCTGATAAGGGTAACGCAGGGGGTGGGGGAGCAGGAGGAGGAGGAGGAGGGGGAGATGTGGAGGTCTGGGGTGATTGCCCCACATCCCAGGGCATCTCCTGAGGCTGGTGTTGCTGAGCAGGACATTGGTGCTTTGGAGAGCAGTACATTTTTCTGGGATGCCTCTGGTCTGAAGGTTTCCTGGTTTTGTGATGAACTGATCAGCTCCAGTGGTAGGTATTGGATCTTTTGTGTGTCTAAATCTCTTGAACTGAGGTTACAGTTCTTAATTTGAGAGTCTGCTCAACACAGGGACACGGGGGATTTGAGGACTGTGTTTACAGTATAAATCAGACAGGGTTGTAGGTGTGATCTTAACCTGTCAGAGGAGATACCTGAGAAATACTGCGGATGGCTTTTTCTCTTTTTAACTTGGAGTGACAGGTTATGAGCAGTGAAATATCACGTTTACTAAGCCACTGCTTTGCTACAGCTCCATCTTCAAGCTGCCAGACTTGAGGTGGCAATTGTGTTTCCTGAGCATGGCTTTACATCTCAACAGTATGGAAAGCATCTGAGAAAATGTACCAGTGCTTAATAAAGTGAACAGGGAAAGGTCAGCCGAACACTGTTTGTTGTAGCAGTGTGTAAACCTCCTGGTAACATCTGTTCCCTGTTACTGGTATAAAAATGCTACTTCATTAGGTCTTGGGTCATGAATTAAGTAGTGAGATGCAGTAAAACTTGCAGCAGTATTAGGCTTGTCAGAGTGCATATGCTGTGATTCTGGCTGGTGGCGGGTGGCACTCTGGGGAGCCACATGGCTTGGGGGAACGGGGGAACAGAGGCTTTCTTCTTCTTTAGCACTGATTGAAACCCAGCTGAGGGTGGAAAGGATTAAATTTCGGTGTTGTCTGTAAGCTGGCTGGTGCTTTTAATAGGATGAGTTGCTGTGTGTCAGCCCAGCTCCAGGAAGACAGCTGTCTCCACTGCTGAAAGCATACAAGCTGACAGCAATGCCTGGCCCCCTGTTTGCTCCTTTTGGTGAAAAGGAGTAGGACTGAACGGTTCAGGGTGAGAAATGAATGCTTTTCCTCCTCCTGGAGAAGTTTCTCCCAGGTAAGAAGAGAAAAGGCAGAAGAGTTAGAGCATCTGCTTTTCATGCTGCTGTGGCTGTGCTCTGCTTGAGTGCAGTGGTGATGCTGCAGCCAGCTGCCACCACCCCAGCTCTCCCTCTGCTGTGTGTGCACGTGCTGTGGGACCAGGGCTGATGGAAGCCCCCCATCCAGCTCCTGTGTGGACAAGGCACTCACTGATTTCCCATCCCATGGGAAAACATGTTTCCAGGAAGTTCTTCCTGAGAAAAGCTCAGCCACTGCCTTCAGGTGAAGTTGTTTGATGCTCGGTCCCTGTGAAATCCGAGGCAGCCCTGAATCAGGCATCACAGACCCAGGTGCTCCTGCCTCCCTCTGAAATCTTTTTCTCATAATTCATAGAGAAGGCAGTCTGGATTGGAGACATTCATTATGATGGGGAAGATAGAAGTGATTTTTGAGGCCAGCAAAGTTCAAAGACTGCTGTAAGTTTTCAGGATTAAAGATTTACTTGATGCATCTTCCCATATTTAACAGACAAGAACAGATGAAAGGGAATTTCTGTAAAGATTTTCGTTCATACTTAATGATGCTGCTATTAGATCAGCTTTGGCACTGTGTCCCAAGACATGAAGTTTTAAACCCAACCTTTTTTAAACATTTAATGACCTTTTTCATCCGCTAGCTTTAATAAAGATTAGTTCAGCCTCATTACTTAGTCTGTTCTGGGGGGCTGGTTTAATATTTGGTAAAACTAACTAGTCTCCCAAAATGCAAGTGAACAAATTGTGCTGGTTTTCTGTCACAGGGAGGTAGGAAGCAGTGGTGTGGTTTGATTAGTGGCTGAGCTCTAGCACTGCCACCTCCATCCTGGGATTTGGGCTCTCTGGCTGTGCCCTGTATTACACAGAAAAAAAGATTTCCACTGAGGGATGCCAAGCCCTGGTCCATGTTCCAGGAGGGTTTCTTTTTTATTTTTTAATTTTTTTTTCCCACAGCTGTACTGAAATTTTCAAGATTTCCAAAAAACAAAAATAGAAAACCCCAGCCTGAATAGAAACAAAAAAATCTTTGTGCAAACATTTGTGCCCAGGTGGCCTGAGGAAATAGTTTGAAATGCTTTGGTTCTGACTTTTATTTTTCAAATGTATTTAACTATACATTAATGGAAGAGAATTTTGTTTGAAAACTGGCAATTGAAGAAAATACTTGAAAATGTCATCCAATTTAGTGATGTTGAAGCTTTAAATTAGAAAATAATGACTCTAAGAATGCTGACATATGCTCCCCCACCATTGATCTTTAATTTTGCTATGTCAGCAGCAGGAACAGAAGCTGCATTTTTGTGATGTTCATCACATTCAGTAAATTGCTGTACCCTCTCCTGGAAGCAGGGCTGTAGTGAGAAGTTCATGCACACCAGACAGTTTTCTATGTGAGAAAGTGGGGCCTGCTGAGGACTTTGCTGCTGCTTTTTGAGAGAGGCAGGGAGCTGAGCAAGCTGCTTCTTGGGGCATTTTAGTCTCTTGGTTCCTTTGTAATTAAGAGCAGCCTCCAGCCATATTGATGTCTTAAAATACCCTGTGATCCGTGCTCCTGGCCTTAGAGGAAAGCACAACCTTTTTCTTGTGTAATGAGATTAAGATTAACTGCTCTAGCTTTGCAGATAATGATGGTGCTAGGGGAGCAGAGGAGATGGTGTCTCCTGAAGGACTGGGAATGTTCACCAAGACATCTGTGCCTATCATACAAGAAGTATTGCTCTGTGTTTCTTTATCAGGGCTTAATTCAGTTTAGCTCCCATCAGACTGGGACAAGTAGGAAGGAGTTCTTGAGTGGATAACATCAGGATACAAAGTACATCAGATGAGCATGGACCACCTTTGCTTCACCAGTGGGTTTGGTACGTTGCACAACTCTGGTTAGAGCAGGACTGGGAAGCAGAGGTGCTCTGCAGTTTTGTAATGGGAGAAGAGTTCCCACTGGGCTGAGCCTAGCACGGCTGAGAAAAGAGCCCTGGGATGTGATGCAAGTTGCTTGTTGAAATTGGGCTATGCTTTGAGGTTTGAGGTTGTTCAAAGCAAGTCTCAGGGGCAGGAAAGCCCAAGTAAAATGTACCTCAACCCCAGACAGGTTTCTGCATTAGGCTGGGCTGTGCTGGAGCCTCTGTGTGCTGGTGGCAGTGAAGTGTGGTCAGTGCCCCTGCACTGGGGGAGCGATGAGGACCTCCAAGGCACAAACCAGCCCCCTGAGGAACATGTTCTCAGTCCCATGTACAGCACACCACCACCGTGCTGCTTTAGCAGTGGACCCAGTTAGCTGTGTCTTCAAAACGTGTGCATCCCTGGCTCTGAGGGAGGCAGGATGTACCTCCCATTTAGAGCTGATGTGCTTCACTTCAGCACCCAGCTGATCTTCCTTTCACTTGGGCTTTCCCTGTGTAAAAAACCCCCAACAAACCCACTCCTGCCGCAGCACAATGACACGTTTCAAAGCTTCAACTGGCTGTTGTAGCTCCCTGTTTCCCTGACACACAAACCAGCACAGCCCCACTCATCTCTGCTGCTAACCTACTCAGTGTGGGGCCTGATTCAGCACAGAGCTGCGACTCCCTTTGCACCTGAGCAGTTCTGAATGGCACCGCTCCCTTTGGCGTGATTTTGGGGAAGGGAAGATAAGAATTGGTGCCTTTCTCACATACACAACAAAACCCAGTGCTGTTCTTCCCCAGGTATGACTGAATAGCTGCATTCTGGGAGGAGATCTCCTGTTAGCAAGGATAAACCCATGGGGTGCAGAAGTTGTGCCAGCTCGTAATGAAACGCTGTGATTAATGCTCAGCTCCGTGGTTTGTTTTTTTTTTTTTTGCATTCCGTCAAGAAAATAAAAATAATACCCCACACTATCTCCCTCTGCCTCACACAGATTTGAGTGGGCAGGCCCAGGAGCTGAGTTCAAGAGTCAAGTGGTTTCTGTTTGAAAAATATTTGTCCCTTCCCACCCACGGCTGCCCACGTGCTTCCTGAAATATTCCAGCTCTCAGCACCGAACCAACGCTTTCTCAAGCGAGCAAACCGAGGCTATCTGGGGACGTTCTTCATCTCTTGGGATGTGGGGCAGCACCCCAGATCTAGGATGTCTGGGGGCTGCACAGCTGGATGCCCCCTCTCAAGGAGCGCCCGGGGTTGGGTGCCCGTGGTGCAGTGGGTGCCAGGCACCGCCAGGACCCCGGAGCGTAGGTGGCCGTGTCGCGCAGGTAACGCAGCCGCCGCTGCAGAGATTTCACCGCCCACGTGTCTGGCAAGCCCTGGGAGGTGGGCGAGGCGGCGGGAAAGGCCGTGCGTGGGAGGGAGGATGTGCTAACAATAGCAGAGGTGCCAACGCGGCGGCTGCTTGCGTGGCAGCGGAGACCCCGAAAGGGTGCGGGGGGACGAGGGGGTGAGCGAGGCCAGGCCAGGTCCCTGCCCAAGCCTAACTGCTGCCAACGCCTTTGCTCCTGCAGCTGCCATCCTGGACGACCCCATGGAGTGCAGCAGAGGGGAGAGGCTCTCCATCACCCTGGCCAAGAACCGCATCAACCGCGCGCCCGAGCGGGTGGGGAAAGCCAAAGTGGAGGTGGACATTTTTGAGCTGCTTCGAGACAGCGAGTATGAGACAGCAGAAACCAGTAAGTATCCCCCATGTAGTTGCTCCATCCCCAGTTCTTCTCTCCACCAGCTGGCAGGAGGCGTCTGGCACGCTGTGCTTGCTGCAGAGGATAATTGTGCGCTGCTCAAGGGGGATGCACAGTGTACAACGCGCCTCTCGGCTCCTCTGTCAGCACTTGTGCAAGTTCAACATGTGCTAGCATAAAAAGTGGGTGTCTGCAAAGCCCCAGGCCCACCCAGGTTTGGTGCAGGGCTTTGGCAGGGATGGCTCCAGGGCTTTGGCAGGGGCTGGCTGCAGGTGCAGCATCCCCTCGGGGTGTGCGTGGGACCTTTAGCAGCGCTCGTGCTCTCGTCAGCTCCAGCCCTGCCTGGGTGCACCCACTGCGGGGGCACGGTGGCACAGACAGGGAGGTTGGGCTCAGGGGACAAGTGCCAAGACCAGATTTCATTCAGGGGTTTAGCTTGGTGTTGTGAGCTGAGAGGTTGTGGGTCCCCAATAAGCTTTGCCACCGTTCAGCTCAGTGGCTGGGGCAAATTATTTCATCTGTGTGTCAATAAGCAGAGGCAATGATAGAGGAGGTGATGCTCCTTTGTAAAGAACTCGATGGTGTGCAGATAAGAGACTCTGGACAAGTTCAGTGCAAGGAAGTTATTTTTAAAACCCCATGGAACACATTTTGTCAGTAAACATGATCGCCCTTTCAGTGCTTTGGATTGACAGTGGGTTTGTTTACACAAAGTGAAGTTTTCAAGTGATGTTTAAAATCATGTGGATCAAAAAGAGCTAATTATGAAAGAGCAGTATGCATTCTACATTGCTTTAAAGTCCCTTAATGCAAACTGGTCTCCTGCAGGTGTTCCTCTAAATGCCCAACATGTCAGCCCAGGGCTGATGAATAAAAAAGAAATTGATGGTCAGTGTCCCACAGATTTAAATAATTTTAAAATAATAGGGGTTTTGAATATTTTCCCTCTGGTTCTCTGTTCTAAGCTTGTGTAGTTTGCAGGGTGTCCCCAAAAGGTGTGGCAGTATGTTGTGGCCTAGAGCAGGCTGGTTTGTCACAGCTTTGGTGTTTATCCTGCGCAGGCACTGAGCACCCCGAGCCTGGGGTGCCCTGTGGAGCCACGTCCCCAGTGGTGCTCAGGGGCAGGTCTCTGGGTGACTGGCAGACGGGGCTCAGTAGGCCTGGGAGCTCAGCAGATCGCTCCTTCATTTCCTGAATTAGCATTTGCATTATTTATAGAAGTGTTCAGTTAATAAAGTGCATTTCAGCAAGTACCTGTGTGGCTATTTATGGAGCCTGTCACCCGTGAGGCAGCCTGGATTGTCACGTGCAGCACCACAGGGACTGTTTAAACCAGCAGTTCTCCACCTTTTGGGATCACTCATCTCTTTTAACTTCATCGTGTCCTTCCCATCTGTTCGGGACTGTGCACATCCTGCTTCCCCAGCGCAGCATCAGGGCACAGCCAGTCTCACTGGCCAGGTTACGCAGGAGGGATGGGGGCTGCCTGTATTTCCAAGTGCATTCCCAGTTTGCCCAGTATCACAGAGCCTCCTAGGAAATGAGAAAAATCAGTTTCTTGCCTGAGCCTTCTGTGTCTTTGGAAGGACCAGCAGCATTTTTAACTCCATTCTTTTTTTTTGCTTTCTCATAAATCTCCTGCATGTAGCAGTGTTTCTGTTATTTAACTTTGCTGGGGAAACAGGCTGGATTGCCAAGTGACCCCAGAGCTGCGGTGCAGATCGTGAGCAGCATTTCCTTCTCACTTGCACCCCTGTACCACCGCTCAGAACGTTTTTTTTTCAAGCAGAAGAATGCTAATTTGCTGCAAACGGAGTATTATGCAAGGAATTGTTGATTTCAGCAGACGTGGTGTTTGGGGAGAACATGGAAATGGGATAAGTGAGGAAGAGGCAATTCTCGCTTTCAGGTTTTCACCTTGGGGTGGTTTGCTTTGTTTCCTTCACTTTGACTTATACAGTGTAAAAATTAGGAGTCGGAGCAAACTGATTTCATTTTGGTGGAGCATTCACATACTTTTGCAGTATGTTATTTGCCTTTTCTTCTGAGGGGAAAAAAAAATGTCTTGAAGCATTTCTTACAAAAGGAAAAAATCTGGATTCTGCATGGCTCTGCTATTAACGTCACTGAAGTTATTCTTGATTTATCCTGGTAGCAGAGGAGAATCAGATCCTTTAACTGAAATTTCAAGGCTTTCAGATGTCTGACATCTCAGCTTTAATACAGCACTGATATTTGTTATCACACGTAATATTAATAAAAGCAGTTTAGATGTTTTAACCTCTGACTGCAAAGCTGTTATACATCTGTTTAATACTGCTCTCAAATTTCACGCCCTTTGAATCTCCCTTAAATATCACAGCCAGTGTGCTTAGCTGACTGCTCTGGGAGCGCTGTGATTACACCCCATCAGTGATACTCCGTGCACAATTAGTGCTTCAAGAGAAGAAAGACTTTTTGAGAGTTAGTTTTTATGTTAGTGTTGAGCTATTTTCCTTTTTTTTTTTTTTTCCCCCCCTGACTGACTCAGGCATCTTACTGTTAGGGGGCCACAAAACTGCAATTGCTATAGCAGGTAAAATGTGAGTCAGTCTTAATCATATTCATGCATGGTTTGCCATTTCAGCTTTATATATGAATGAAAACAAACACTGACTGTTCCTCTGTGCAACATCTGTAAAGTCCTGGGTTTTGAAATGAGTCTGCAGTGAAAGGTTAGGGAGCTTTTTTTTTGCTATTAGAAGTAAAGCCTGTTCTCTCTTTGTGCTTGATGTTTCAGATCCTTTTATGGAGATCCAAAAATTACTTGTTTAATCATGTCTTTATCTGAAACACATTATTCCTTTTGATGTCCAGGGAGGGACAGATTTTCTACTTGTCACTCTGTCCCCTCTCATCTCATCAGTCCTTTAAGCATCTTTCTGTTGTGAAGCTGAACATCTCGGGGCAGGTCTGCAGTCAGAGCGAGCGACCAGCTGGAAGATTTTTAATTTTTATTTGTTCACACTGATATTTCAAAGTGCCTCATACGTCCTTTCAGTGACATTGGCTCAAATGTGTGATTAACTGTCCCACCGTTTTTGAAATCCTGTTTGATTTCACATTTAAGCCTGCATAAGGAGCATGAAGGATGCTGCAGGGAGCAGTCTTGGAGCCATGGTGAAGGATGCCCTCTCTGTAATGCAGTCTGTTTATGCATTTGGTGGTTTTTGTATAAAAATCCTGTCCTGACCAGTCCCTGCCATTCAAGATCCTCTGATATATTTTGCAATCATGGAAATGCTGAAGTAATTGCATACCTTCCCTGCTCATTTATTTTCAATTAGAGGCAGGAATCTTCTTTGCATGCTCTTTGAAAACCTTGTATCAGGTATCTGCGTGCAGTGAAAGAGATGCTGTGTTCTGCACGGTGGGTGGATGCTCTCACCAGAGCACTTTCAGCCATGCCTTGAACAGGGAGAGTTCATGGAAATGCTTGCCAAGTGCCCTGAGATCCCAGGAGATGAAAGGCACTCTCTGACCATAACTGAGCGGATGTACATATGTATATAATGCGAGAGCTACTCATTTGTTGTGCTTTTTCCTGTTCAAAAATAAACACATATTTCCATCTTCCTTTCAGACATATCTTTCTATCTCCTGAGTGTCCAGACCTATACTTCATTCCTAAATATCCTTGTGGAAACCACTGCCCATGGCAGGGCAGACCTGCTGGTACAAAAGGAGGGTCACTATTTTGCATTGCACATTGGATGCACACCTGAGCTTGCGTGAGGACCACCTCCTAGCTCCAGGCTGTAGCCTGTGCTGGGAAGGGGACAGGAACCTCTGACTCCACTCCCAGCTTCTGGGCAAAGCCCATAACAGCATAGATGGAGGTGCTGTAATGGGACAGCTGAGCTGCACAAGCAGCAGAGGCAGAGATGCCCACGTACAAGTAGAAAGGCAGCAATCATCAGCTCACACCTCCAAGGAGTTGCCCCTGAGTGATGGCAGGAGGGATCCTGTCCTGCCTAAAGCAGTGCAGGTGTGGGCAGAGAAGGGGGTACCCTGGGATATTTCAGTGCACACTTAAAATACGTAAGTCTTTGAAAGAAATCTCTTTGCTAAGCCTGTTTCTTGTTCTTCTGTCCCACTGTCCTCAAGGATGTTGTCTTAGAAGAGCTGAGTGCAGGCAGTCTGTAAAAATGGCTGGAATAGGAGGTCTGGGATATCTCAGGCTTTCAGGTCGAGGATGATCAGTAGTAGCCATGCCCCATTTCATGACAGAGAGGTTTTTAACGTGATGTCACTTTAATGTCCAGTATTTCTTGACGTACTCAATTCTAGAAAACATAAAAATTGGACATGATCTTGGGCACAGGTAGCTGGGTCTGCAGCAATCAAAAATGTGTCCTGCACAGCATATAGCTTGTGTGGCACCCATGTGTTGAAGTATGAAGAGACTTGAGTGGCAGGGGCTATGCCAGTACCTGTGGTTATAGTCCCTGTGGTTATTTGGGACGAGTTTTTGGTGCAGAGCCAATATCCTACATCCCTGCAAGTGCTTGTCTGAGCCCGCAGTGCCCATGATGGCTCAGCCTTTTCTCCCTGTGGAGACCAACAGCAACAGGTCATGTTCTGAAATAGGAAATGTGTTCGGATTGCAAGAGCAGCTTTCCAAATGTGGTCGAAACCTTTGCCTCGGGCACCTCCACTTTGTTTCCATTCCTTTTCCTTAATTTTACTGGATGTTTCTTTCGCCCTTGGAGTGATAAGCCAGGTCTTTTTCTTCTGACAGTTGTTGCAACGCTGTTGCTATGACTACTTAACCCACTTTTTGTTCTCAGTACCAGAGATGAGAAGAAAAGTGCTCACCAAACTTTCCCCTGCATGCACAACAAAATTCCCCCCAGGGCTTTTACTTGACTGACCTGTGGATAAAGAGGACTTGGAGCAGCTCCTTCCTCCTAGATGGTGAATTGCAGAGCACCCGAAGGGTCTGGTGCAGCTGAGAGGGACTGATGAGTGCCACTGAGACAGCATGCAGGGTTTTCAAATTGCTGTTGCTCTTATTTAAAAGGATCTTCAGAAGAGGTGTAAGTGCCTGTAAATTTTTAAGCATGGAGGAAAAGCAAGTGCTGGATTCCTTTGAAGATGCCGCAGAAAAATATCACTCATTCTGTAGCAGATTGAGATGGTGGAGGGTGAGAGTGCATGGAAGGAAGGAAAACCCAAGAGATGTTTGCATATCATTGGCACTTTCTGTAAGAAGTCAGAGCCATCAGCATGTATAGGGGGTTAGTAGTATATGGAGTTTTTCCTTCAAGCAGCAGTTGGAGAGAACTAAAATCCGTTCCCTAAAGTGGCAAACGAAGTCATCAGCTTTTGGCCTCGCATTGCAGTCGTGAGGCTGGGGAGAGTTATGAAGCCTAAGGCCAGAGATAACCACCTTGATCATCTGCAGAAAACGACCCAAAGACCTTCACTTGCCAAACGCAGCCCCATAGTCCTGAAAACCCCCCATGCACTGCACAGGCTCGCATTTTACATCCAGTCTTGATTTAAAGACTTGAAGCTGATAGAAAACCTGCTGTAATATGTAAGCTGACAGTTTTGATGATGAATTCCCTTCACTACAAAAAAAAATATGTCCTGGTTTGAAATTTTCTAGCTCCTTTTCTTTTCCCCCAGTTGCTGAATGTAGGTAACTTTTTACAACCATCACAAAAGCTCGTCTGACGTGTAAGCCAGGGACCAGCAGTGGGGATGGTGCTTGGGAAGACAGCAGCCATTTGATACTGAAGAGGCACTATCTTTAAAATCTCAGCTTTGTCATACAGTGGTTTGGTTTTTACATGTGAAAATGTTGTGAGCTTGCTCTTGCCAGAACTGATAAGTAGTCACTGTGCCTCCTTTCTCCCCCGTGGTATCCTCTTACTTCAGAAAGCCATCACTTGATGCCAGTCGAGCAAACGGGGCTTTTGTCTGGCTGGGGAGAAAGGAGCTGAGTGCTGAGGCAGGTCTGGTGTTTCAGAATAAGCCATGACCAGCACATGTTCAGATGAGCCTGGGGATTGGGGCACAGGGGGCTCTCGCCTTCTGTTCGCCAGGCTTTGCCTGAGCCGCTCTGGAGGAGCGTTTCTGAGTGACATGGCTGGTTGGGATGGCAGCAGGGAGGTGACACCAGCTGGGGTAGTCCTTGGCGTGCCATTCGGCTGAATTTGTGCTGTGAATTAAAAGGACAAAAGGTTGCAGTTTAACCCAGGAGGCTTGAGGGAAGAGATTTAACTTCTTCATTTCGTCAGGGTCTTTTTATTGTTCTGCTAACCTTGGTGGCATGGAGCCAGAAGATTAACTACTGCCAGAAGAAAAAAAACAACAAACAAACAAAACAACCCACACCACAAATGAAAACCAGTAATATGTTCTTTATTATTACCACTGAAGTCTGCAGAGGATGAGGGAAGAAATTCATGCAAGTTTGTTTGCTGCTAGGTGATGCTTTGAAGCTAGGTCACTGCTGTGTTTAGCATCTTCCATAAACTTTGGTTAATGTTTTATCTTGGGGCAGAGTAGATAGGGCGAAAAAGGGATGTTTTAAGAGAGAGACCCTAGTTCTGAGTCAGAGATGAGGATCCCAGGGCTCTGGGCAGTGCTCAAGAGGGATTT
Source organism: Podargus strigoides (assembly GCA_028020825.1). Classification (NCBI taxonomy): domain Eukaryota; kingdom Metazoa; phylum Chordata; class Aves; order Caprimulgiformes; family Podargidae; genus Podargus; species Podargus strigoides. Next base: position 2,760,737 of record CM051646.1, read on the forward strand.
AGAAAGGCTGGGGAAGGATGGAGAGGAGGGTGTCACAGGCATGGTGACTGCTTCAGAGGGAATAGGGGGATTTTTGGGGACATAAATGGCAGGGAGTATGTTATGTGAAGGAGATGGTACTGTGCCCTTAGTGAGGTGCAGCAGGTACTGTCAGCATGATTGCCAGCTGGGAATTGAGGCTGAAGGCTAATTCCTGTTTCCTCTCTCTGGTGCCCACAGTGTGCCAGATTCTCCCAAAAGGAGTGGTGGGTGTCCTGGGACCTTCCTCAAGCCCAGCCTCGAGCTCTATTATCAGCAATATCTGTGGGGAGAAAGAGGTAAGTGGAAATGTTCCTTGGTGGAGTAAGCCTGTGCCCTTGAGCCGACTGACTTGGCCCCAACACCTTCACACCTGGGGTGAAAGCAGAGCTCCCCACCGTGGGTGAGGGGCACTGTAGAGATCCTGACCCATTCCCCAGCCCCCCAGCAAACCCAGGATGCTCTGAGCAGGCTCTGATGGCTGCTGCCTGGTGCCCGGGCTCCCTGGGAGCACAGCGTTTTGCTCGTGATTTAGTAAGTGTGGATTAGGTGTTTTAATTTACCACTATACCAAGGCCTCCTGTGCAGACCCCATGCAGGAGAGCTTTCTGCAGCCTTGAAGGGTTTCATGTGAGACTCTCACATCTATGCCAGGTCCCAGCCACAGCCACACAGCTTGCTGCATCCTCCAGCTCTGCCTTACGCTGCCTTCTCCCTCGCCTGGGGCTGCCTCTTGCAGTTCTTGTTCAAGCCAGTGCTCTGTTTCTCAGTCATCATTTCTGTGTGCACACACCTCTCCTTTCCACCCGTGCTCCCCAACCCCCCCTACCTCATCATCCCCCATGTATTCTGTCCTCCTGTCCCAGCTGCAAAGCAGAGCAGGGATGTCACCCCATTAGACAGGGGCAGTGAGGCACCTGCCTATGGTACTCCAGGACATCATTGGCAGAGATGACTTGCTGTAGTCATCTTACCTGCTCTGTCGTCCTTCCTGTGCTCTGCCATGGCTTCTAATGAGCAGACTATACAGCTTGGTTCATCCCCCCTTCTCCTAATGCACATATTCTTGCAGCTTCTTCCTTTTCTGCCTCCCTTGTCCTTGTTTTTCCTCTACATCACCTTTTACTTCATCTTTCTTCCCATGCAACGCTGATGTGGAACGTGGCCCCGTCGACTGAGGGGTGCAGAAACCTCAGCTTGCCCTTGCAGATGCACATCCCAGCCAAAGTTCCAGGGTGTGACGTGACTTTGTGCACACACTTGGAAAGCTGCACCCCTTTCTGCTTGCTGCTGTTCCATCGATGCAAACCCTTTTTATTTGTGTCCAGGCTATGTGCCTGATTTAATATTTTATAAGCCTTGAACCATCTTACACTGATCTGGCGCTGCTCTCGGGAAAAGAAATTGAGTTCTCTTCTCATAGTTCATCCCTTTAAAGCCAGATAACATCTCTCAGCCGTTTAGTGGATTCTCTCTGGAGCCCAGCCTCCAAGGAGAGAGGAGTGCCTGGAACTGAGCACTGTAAATAACTCGCATTCACAAATGACTGCTGGTCTTTGTTCCTGAGAATCAGAAGTGTTGAAGAGATGGAAGAGATCTTTTAGACCTAGTGCTTTGGGCTACAGCAGGATGGGTCTCTTGAGAGTATTTTGTAGTGCTTTCTCCAGTTAAATGTCCCAGACATGCGCTCCATCCCAGGCAAAGGCAGCTCTGCAGTAACAGATTGCAAGTGTTTTTCCCCTGAAATTCATATTCAGTCTGAGTCTCTGATTTAAGTCTCTTCATATATATATTTCTATTTATTTATTTATTTTTTCAGAAATGGAAGGTGAGTTCTAGTGCACTTCTAAGGTATTTGATTCTCAAGCTTGATCTTGGCTGCCCTCCTCATGCTGTAAACCTGCAGTAACTCCCCGTGATTTATCTCACAGTAGCATCAGTTGGTGCTGCTGTGTTAAAAGTGATACAGAACCCAGCCAGAGCCATTGTACTGACAGCCATCCACCAGCCATCCACTGAGCTGATGTTCACTGGTGGTAAAACTGGGGCATGAACCCATATCTCCTGCATTACCCCTCTAGTGCCTTTGGCCCAAAGATTTCCTTCCCTCCTGTTTGGGGAGGGGTGTTGCACTGGGGCAGAGCTCTTGGAGGGGAGAGGAGGGCTCCAGGACTTAATGTGAGGTCTGAACCAGGGCTGGAATCAGCTCTGGGTGCTTGCAGGAGCTGCTGTGGTGGTGGCTGCCTTTGCCTCTCTCTGCAATCCCTCTCTTCTCTGGTCAGTGGTTGTTGCTGCAAGTCTAAGCTTCCATCTGGCTCTCGACAGCGATCAGCATGCTTGTACTGGAGCTGCCCTGTCTGCTCTGGTTAAAGGAATTTGCCTTTCACTTACAGTCTGCTGCTCTCCCTGTTAACAGAGCCCACTATGAGGGCTGCAGAGTGAAATCGAGGCAGATAGCAGCTTATTACTCTTTAACTTTCTTACTGCTAACCAAACAGCTTATGCTGTCAATAAAGCAGCCATCCCAACCTGCTAATAGCCTTTCCCAGGAGGAGAGAGATGGGGCACATGGGATGATAGCTTCTGGAAGGGCTAATAAGGGAGAAAAAGAGGACTTGACACTCCTCTAATGAAGCTGAAGCAGATGTTTCCCTTTCTTCTATCTCTTCCAAATAATTCACTCTGCAAAAGGAAAATAATATTCCTTCTCTCTGTCTGAGTTTGATCTGTTTGCTCTACACAGAACTGCCAGGTGTGCAGCAGAGCTGCCTTGGAGGGAGCCCTAGGGCTCTTCCCTGGGTGGCTTCCCTGCTCCTCGTCCCCCAGTGCCCTGGGAAATGATATCCCACCCCCTCCTCCTGCCCCTCTCTGTTAATGACAAGCACAGCGTTATCAGGACTCGCCGTGACAGTCCCGTTGGAGCTCGCCCGCCGTATGGCCACCTGTTACCTCTCTGCTGATCAAAAAGAGCCCAAAGCTGCTGGCTCCTGCATCTGTTCCCCTCTCTCTCCTGAGCCTTGCCAGCGCAGGGTCATCTTGTTCTTCCCTTCATCTCTCCTAATTGCCTGACGACGTATCGGTGCTGCAGGTAGAGGGGGGTTTGCAGCGCTTCATCCACCTAGCACACCGCAAAATCTGGGGTCTCCAGCACGGGCTGTGGAACTCCCTGCCTGCCTGCAGAGCATCCTCCCTGTTTGCCCAGGCAGCAAGCCCGAAACGAAGTGTGGGCCCGTTACAATTAGTGCCCAAGCTGATTAGGCTGAACTCATCCGGAATGGTTTCCTGTGCCGTAATCACAGCCCCCGTTGCCTTTCGCTGAGTGGCTCAGCAAGGCTTTTCCTCATCCACTCCTTCCCGTGGCTCCTTGTCGCTGGGATAATTATTTGCCTCTGCTGTTGCACAGATCCCACCCTCCTCTCTTCGCTCTGGTGAAGCTTCGGCAGTTTTACTGGGATATTTCACTTTCTGCCCGCTGTGCGTTTCACACCAAAGGTCGTTTACGGTAGATTTACTTGTTTTTATTTCTTTTTTTTCCTCTTTAATCATGTTTTCTTTCCCCCTCCTCCCTACTTAAGGTTCCTCACTTCAAAGTGGCGCCAGAGGAGTTCCTGAAGCTGCAGCTCCAGCGGTTCACCACCCTCAACCTCCACCCCAGCAACACTGACATCAGCGTGGCTGTGGCAGGGATCCTGAATTTCTTTAACTGCACCACTGCCTGCCTCATCTGCGCCAAAGCTGAATGTAAGTCATTGCCAGGCTGGGCTTGGCTGCCTCTCTGCTCCCAGTGCCTTCTGCTCCATCTTCTGCATGTTTGGTGGGTGTTGGAGAAGGTCCCACAAGCAGCGTGTGAGAACTTCCCCGCTGTTGCATCCCAGGGCGTTTCGTCTCGCCTGGTTGTGGTGGCAGGGTCTCTTCTGTTGGCAGCAGGAGGGCACTCAGGCAGAGCAGCCCAACGTAGCAGGGATCTGAGGGGCAGGTTTTCCACTCTGTTGCCCCGTGGAGATGTTTGTGGTGTTTGTGAGAGGAGGAAAGGGGATGGGGAGAGACTTGCCTGCCTTCTGTTTGACAATCTGAAGAGTGTTTTGCTTGCACAGATGGGTTTTTGAAATGGGGAAAAAAAAAGGCTTAGCCTTGTTTCTAGAGATTATTTTAGGCAAGTAAAGCTTTTTGGAATATGTCTTTCCTAAACCCACGTGCAGTTTATGGCCCAAAAGCAGGACTTGATTAATAGTCAATACACTGCACACCCTCTTGGGCTCTGCAGCCATACATCTGCTGGTAATTGTGCATCTGGATGCTGGAGCATTCACCTCAGCAAGACCATATTTATCTCTGCATAACTCTCCTAACGTGGCAGAGGCAGGCTCTGCATCGCAGTGGTTAGAGAGAGTAATGTGTGTCCTGTGCTTTGTAAGGTCAGCATGTGGGTAGGTAGCTGGTGTGGGGCAGCCACACCAATTGTGCTTTTGTTATCCTGTAGCCAGATCCATTCAAACGGGAGTTTTGCATACAAATAAGCCCAGAAGTGGGGCTTTGAAAAGGCACGTGGATCCAGTGACAGCTTGGGGGACACTGCAAGAGCTTGGGCATCTCTGACCGTGGGGCCAGGTCCAAAGGAAAGGCAGGATCCTTTCCAGCTGGCCCTGGGCAAACTTCACACCACCAGCAAGTAACACCAGCAGTGTTGTGGCAGCCTCCTGCACAGGGACAGAAGGAACAAGAGTGTCTTTACCTTTTCTTTTTGCTTTATGTACCCAAGGAGACCACATCCTCAGCTGATGTAAATCAGTAAATTTGCCTTCAGCAAGCATGCTCAGACTTACCTCAGCAGAGGACCTAACCCAAAATTACGCAATTAAAATCATGCAAATGGTCTCCTACGTTACTTCGAGAGCTGAAATTTTTCATTGTCTAACTGTAACCTTAAGCAAAAAGGAGAAGAAATAAAAAAGGAAGGAAAGATAATTAGTTTTATCACCTGCTGTGCAGCATGCTCACAGCTCTGTCCTCGTGCTGCTGCCAAAGCGTGGAGCACTCGTACCCTGCCCTGCTCCCCACTCGTGTGCCAAAGCATGCAGGTGCCTCCCATTGAATGCAGCCTGGTATTAATAGGATTCTTCATTTTTAACTGGATCAAAACCTTGGGAACCAAATAGCTCACATTAAAATAACGCCCTTTTAATTGAATCGATCCAGTTTATTTTACTCCGGTATTCCTGGATAACTCAATATTTGGGATGTGCTGTGCACCCTGAGTCCTTCCCAGGCCCAGAGAAGAGGTGAGGCGGGTGCCTTTCATGCATCCTGCACTTTGTGCTCAGTTAGGACCTTGTCTGAGCTAGGATTGAAGCACAACATGCCCTGACTGTTAACAGAGTGCAGGAAAGGCATAGTCCAGCTTCACACAGGGGCACAAGCCCTCATTTTCCCTTAGGACAAACAGTGCTCCTAAGCACAGTCCTTAAGCAACTAACTTGAGGCACTTTGGGCTTTTGGAAGATTCCCTGGAGGCAAATAAGTGGAGCATAGGAGCTGTCTGCTCATCAGTGAGGAAATGCTGTTTTGAGGGATGTTGTTATTTAGGTCCCAGGAGGGAGAGTCAGAGCGGTTTTGGTTTAAGTACACGGCTGTGTGATGGGACTCCTGGGTCCTATCCTGTCATGCTCATACTATCACTGTTAGGAGTCACATCCTCTGGAGTCTGATTGTAATTTCTTCTGGCAGAAGCAGAAAATGACCTTCAAAGTCAATGGACTTAGGCCAGCCTAACTGTAATGCAGTGATGAATAGAATAGGGTTATGTGAGTGGGTTTCTCTGCCATGAGGAATCAGCAGCTAGCTTGTGAATTGCTCTGAAGCTCTAATGTGGAAAGCTTCGTGTGATTCTGCAGAAACCTTAACTCAAAAAGGCAACCACAGACAAATACAGATGCTGAGCTGTGTAAACTTGGTATTCTCAGGACTGTTACTCACAGCAACCTGTCTGGTCCCTTGGGGATGTGGAATAAGGTGAAAATAAACTTTGCAGGGATCAAACGAAGGGTAAAATTTACTGTTCACTTGAGCTAGCACACAAAGAAGTATTCAGGTGAGGGCTAGTCCATGTGTCCTACACACAGAGTGAATTCACTGGCTAGTGAGAAAGAAAAAGGAGCTGGTGTGATGCAGAGAAGTCCCGGCTGCTGCTGGTTTTGTAGTCCCTTGCTGAGTTCCTACCTGTGCTCAGAGAAAAGGTAAGAAGCAAATGCATTGTAAAGAGCTCAGTGCCAACTTAGCTTGCTGAAAAACTCACCGTGAATGAGAGGCTCCTCGTTTTGGCTGTATCCCTTTTAATGCGCTGCTTTGTTACCTTTGTGAAGCGCTGGGAGTGCTTGAAAGCAGCGCTCTCGAACGCTAATCACATCGCATTGTGTGGCTTCCCTGACCTCTGGGGGGTGAGTGGTTCCATGCAGTCAGAAGTACCCCGAGGTTAAGAGCAGAGCTCTGACCTGAGCAGGGGGTTTGTATCTCCGTCAGCTGGGACGTGATTCTGCTGAGAGTTCTGTTCTTTACAGCTCAGCTTTGCCCCTTCTTTTGGGATGCTCTTTCTGTAGGGATGGGATGTGTGAGCATGCTAGCTGGCGGTGTCTTGCTAATGATTACGTCTGGGGTCCCTCTGGTCAATCAAACTTGACAGGAGGTTATTTGCTGATGAAACTCAGCAGCTGGGTGGAAGAGGCAGACTGTATCAAATATGCTTTCTTGATTAAGAAATGCTGCAGCAGGAGCTTTGACATCTTACTGGACATGAAGGAAGCCGTGCTTGCAATGACCCAGCTGCAGGGAGAAACTTGGGTCAGAAGTGCCAAAGGCAATAGGGCACAAGTCCAGGGAAGTCGGGGCTCACCTATATGGGTGCTCATTAATTATTATTTCTTTTCTTCAGCTCCCATCTGAAGGGAGAGCCCAGTCCTCCAGACAGCGTGGGGAGTGCTGAGGTAGCCAAAGCCCTGGCTCTTTCCCATGGCTGATCCCTTCCAGACTCTGCCCGGGGAGGTGGTGGGCTGGGCTGTGCTGGGGCACACTGGGGATGTGGGGGAGGCAGAAATGCAGGTGGCAGGGCAGAAAGACCTGAAGGTGGAAGGTGGGTCTGCAGAGACCTTGCCCACGGATGGAGCTGCTGGCCTGTGAACACTGTCCTACTCTGCTCTCTAATTTCTCCATAAAACACCAAATGTGCTGGTTGGTTTGTTTGTTTTATTATCGGCTTCTGTGTTTCTCTAGAAATCCCCAGTCCACAAGTAATTCTGCACTGTGCTAGGACCATACTCACAGGGGTTTTTTCCATGTTTTTTAATGTAGACCTAATGTATTTTTGCAGTGATCTCTGCTTTGTCTGACTCTCAGCAGAGCTTTCCATCCCCAGGGACACATGCCCTTGGCAGACAGCAGCTCCTCATCAGAGTGCTCCAAGGTCTCCAAAGCGTATCAAGTTGTGCCTTAGGTTGGGAAATAGGAATTCAAAAGCTGAGGAGAAGGAATCATCCTCAAGCAACCAGTGACAACCAGAACAAGCCAGCATGCAGGAAGATAATGGAGGACTTGTCTGGACCCTGTGGTCCTGAGTGAATTTGTATCAGTGCACTTATCTCTTCCCAAGAGATCTTTGGGGCCACTTTTTGTCTGGAGAACAGCTGGAGCAGCTCCATCGTTTCCCATTCCCTGGTGGCCCAAACCTGTGCTGCAGCCCCAAATCCCTGCCTTTGCAGTGCTTAGCCACAGACCTGCAGGACTGCTTCCTACCAGAAGTGCTTTTTGAACCAAGCATAACATTTAAAGGTGCCTTTTTTTTTTTTTCCCCTATTATCTGAAGGCCTTTTAAACCTCGAGAAGTTGCTCCGGCAGTTCCTCATCTCCAAGGACACGCTCTCAGTTCGGATGCTAGATGACAGCCGAGACCCTACCCCTCTCCTCAAAGAGATCCGAGACGACAAAACAGCCACAATCATTGTACATGCCAACGCTTCCATGTCTCATACCATTTTGCAGAAGGTAAGTGGCTATTAAGTGTCACGGGCGTCCATGTGGCTGCTTCCACTGGATGAGATGCTGTGCGTGAGCGTGTACCTGCGGGTGTTGTGTGATAATGGAGTGTGAAAATTCCTGCAGCATCACCGGAAAATGGGCTCTGCTGAGAGGGGAATTGCCACTGATGAAGTTACTGGGGAAAATAATCTGCTCTTTCTTTCCAGGGCTGTGTCTGTAGGAGGAGTGGTTTAATTGCTCTGAGCTGATGTGCTTGCTTTCCAGAAGTGGTCTGTGCTTGTGGCTCCTGTTGTCATCACACAGCCATGCTGCTTAAAGCTCTGGAATTAATCAGTGCAATAGTTCCTTTTTTTTCTCCTCCAAGTACATTTCTAACTTTTTGCTTCCTTTTTTTGTTGTCTTATTAACTGAGGTTTTATTTTAATCGTGCTTATTTTAAGATGGTCTCTTGCTGCAGTTTTTAGCATTTGTTTTGATAGTCAACTTCAAAATTGAGCAGTGGCTCCAGATGGAGTCTAAAGTTGGGTAGAGTTTCCAACATCCTGGAAGGAACAAGAATTACTTTCCTGAAAGGAGGCAGGATCCAAGCAGTGGGATCTCCCCTTGGCTGTTGGTGCAGGCGTTGCTCATGGTGTCCTGGCTGTGTTACCAGGGAATCAGTCTTTCAGAGGCCTTGACAGTATCAGATTTATCCCTGATGACAGCCAGCAGAAACCATTAGAGCTGTTTTTATTATTCCTCCTCCCCATCCCAGATTTTTATACCACAGCTTGCGATTTTGCATTTCTAAATAAGCATGTTTGGGGTTTTTTTGTGTCTCTTCTATGCAGGGTGGGGTTGTTTTGGTTTTTTCTTTCTCCTGGTCCCTGTTGCGTGCTGCCTGGCTGCTGAGGGCTGTCCCCCTCCTCTGTTGCTATAGTGACTTCCCACAGGCACACAGCAGTGCTCTTTGGGCACCTGCAGTCTCCCTTCCCAGCTCCAGCATCCTTCTGCCAGGACTGATAAAGATGTCAGAGATTGCCATGATTTCTCAGCACTTCGGTAAAAGCTAATGTAGTCTTCCCAGCTAGAGGACTGGAGGAATGGAAGGTAATAAATAATGAGCTTCTGATCTGGCAACTTCTTGCACCTTGGGAGGCTGGAAAGTATTTTCTTTATAGAGGTGCAACCAGAGGAAGGGGGTGAAGTTGTGGTGAGCAATTGGGTACATCCTTAACCCCTGCCCACAGGTCACCACAAGCAGGAATGCACTGTTGATAGGAAAGTGCCTCGTGTCAAACCTGGCTCAGGACATCAGTCCTGGCCTTGGACAATGAAATTGCAGTTTCTCATCTCTTACCCTCCACATATGGTCTGGAGACACATGGTTGCTTCCTCGATTACCAGCCCATCCCAGCCGCCCACCTGCCAGCGAGCGCATTAAATGGATGGGAGCGATGCTCGCAGGAAGCGCTTTGTTGCTCCCTTTGATTTTCTGCCCTTGAAATCAAATGCATTGACTTCAGAGTGGGTCAGAGGGAGAGCTGACATTATTGCTGTCCCCAGGAAGGGAGAAAGGAGGGAAATGGGTGCCAGGTTTTATTGTGTAGGGGCTTACAAACGAGGCAGCTGTCTGGAAGGCAGCTCCTCTGCAGTTATGGGGCTCTTTTGCTCAAAGGACTTTGCTGTGTTCATTTTGCCACCTATGCAAGGGACAGAGTGACAGTGTGCCATTGAAGGGCTAGGCACAGCCAGACCTCAGCCACCATCAATCCTCCGTGGGTGTCTAAAGCTCTCCCTGCTGCCTGTGTCCACTCCCACTGCAATGGCTGTGACCTCGATTTTGTGCAGAAATAGGTAAAACCAGGCAGGAATAGGGAGAGGTGTGATTTAAGCCTCCCTTGCTCTGCATCTTTCCTTCGCTCACCTTCTGTTGTTGCCATCCTCCAGCTTCTGGAGGAGAAGAAAAGGGACTAAATCCAAGGGAGGAGATGCTGCCTTTGGTCCTTCCCTCCCTGCCTCCAGTTCCTCTGTGTGGTCTGGGGTGATGGGAAAACCTCTTTGCCAAGGTTTGGAAGCATGATTTGAGACCAGCTGTGCTTGGCACTGAAACATAGGCTTTCGGGAGGATCTGCAGATTAATCCCCCACTTTCCTGAGCATCTGTTCCCACAACCAACTCCTTGCATACTGAGAATTTTGAATTTTGGAAAAGGACTTCAATAAGCTGGTCTGTGATCTCCAGAACAGATCATCCTGTGGAAAAATCTGTGTCGCCCTCTCTGCATCTCTGTGCACTTTTACCCACTTTTTTTTTTTTTTTTTTTTTTTTTTAATTTCTGTGGCCATTACAACCGTGTCTAAATTCTGAGTTACTGTTTCATTCATGCTAATTAATTTGCAGGAATGGAGCCCAAATGTGACTGATACACGTGGGAAAACCACCACTGGGATGACTGTCCATTTTTCTGTAGCTCCAGAAGAGCTTTTCCTGCCTTGCTCTCTGCATTCACGGTGTTTGTAGTGAAAGGGGACAAGCACTGAGCTCTCTCAACTGCTGCTTTCCCCCATTATGTTCAGAAAGATGCTGATAATTGCACAGGGGAAAAGCAGTGTCCATTTACACAGGGATGGTCACGGGGGTCTGGAGCCGTGGCTTGGTGCAGTGTTGGGTGGTTTCTTTTTGCCCTGTGCAGGTGCTTTCAGTGCTGTTGCAGAGAGGAGACCTCAAAGGTAGGCTCAGACCTGCTGAAAAAATTGGCTTCCCAGACTTTTAATTTCACGGGTCAAATTGTGTCGCTGTGTCCCACCCTTCCCCGCCTGCAGGAAGGCAGCAGCGCTTGCACGGAGCGATAAGGATGAAAAAGCAAATGTGGGCCAGTCCCTGCCTTGCTGGAGTGGAGATTGAAGATTGTCAGGCTCTGGTCTAATCTCCTTTCCTCTCCTTCACAGGCAGCTGAACTGGGAATGGCGTCTGCCTATTACACGTATATCTTCACTAATCTGGTAAGACGTTTTTCTCGGCTTTTCTCCCGTGTGTGTGTAGAGTCATGTTAATGGGAGCTGATCTCCCCGGCCCCTGGGAGCACTGGGAAGAGCCACGTGCCTGCAGAGCAGGGGATTCGTGGTGGAGGGGGCAGGGAGGCAAGGAGGGGTGTCCCCCTGCAAACCTGAGCATCAGTCAGGGGGAGTCTTGCCCTGGCCTTGAGGTGAAAGCCCATGGGTGCCCAGCAGCACCCATGGATCCCATGAAGCTGCCAAAGGCAGGGTTTGTAGGTGTTGCAGTTGGAGCTGATGCAGTGAGGTGTGTGGGTCCTTGGGAAGCATCACAAGATGTGTGGTGCCTGAGTGAGGTGTCAGCCCCTGAGCCCATTCCCAGCACCTGGAGAAGGAAAAGCTGGAGCATGCATGTGGAGGGTACCGTGGCCCTGTGCTTTTCTGCTGTGCCTCTGAGAGCAGCTGTGTGAGACGAAGGAAGGATGGTACCATAAATGTTGAGAGGCAGAGCGAGATATATCTTCAGCACAGCCCCTGGTGATTTGGCTTTATAGCTACTAATAACATTAATGGGGGGATTGTGGGGTTAAATCCCTGAGTACTGTGCTAAACAAGGAGTAATGGGCTTAGGTAGCAGCAGGAGGAAACCCAAAATAAACATCAGAGAAACTTCTCTTGCTGCAGCAGCTACAAGGCTGCCAAGTGGTGTGGGGGAAATGCTACCACTGGGGAGACCAGATACCTGCCTATTAATGCTGGTGTGGGGATGATGGAAACCTGAGTGCAGCAGGATGGGCTGGATGATTAAGTGGAGGTGCCTTCCAACCCCAAATGATACTCATATTCTCTAATTTCTATTAATATTTATGCCAGGGTGTGTGTGTGTGTGCCAGGAAAGCCGAGAGCTGAATCACGCTTTGTGTTTGGGTGGGAGACAGACGGGAAGGGATGGAGCCAAACGTGTAGGCAGGAGAGCTGGAGTGGAGAGGAGGAGGGGGAAGGAGGGAAATGGAGGAGTTGAAAGCCAAGAGAGCAATTGGGACAGAGAATGGAAAAGGGATAAGGAAAGAAGATGTCAGAAAAATGGAAAAAAAAAAAAAAAAAAAAAAGCCATTAGCTTCCTACCTGAACTAATAGAAAAGAATTTTGTTGCCATTCACTCTCACAGGATATTAATCTATTTACCCAGGTTATTTTACCACTTTGTCCAAAAGACCAGCCCTCAGCAGAACTCACTGGGTTTTTGGCAGGGACAGCTGAAGAAAGGTGACATCGGGCAAAATGTGGGCAGATGGAAGAGGTGTTTAAGGAAATTAGTAATATTTAAATGGGGATGAGATATGGGAGTGAGCAATTTAGACTAATAAATCTGGAGGGATTATCAAGGTTCTAATGAACCCTCTGAGGTTTTGCAATCACTGCCTAATAGAAAAGATAAAATTGTAGTGAACTGCTGTCAAGGGGAGCAAGCAAAAAGAGGGCTTTAAATGGAGGGAGAAGGCATCAGAAGGGGAACAGTCTGTATAGTGTTAAGCTACTTGGAGATGGAAAAATATTTCAGGCAAAAAAAAAAAAAGAAAAGGAGATAAAATGCTGAATTAAACACCTGCCCAGCAGCACTAGAAGGGAATTCTGTTTCTGTCTTCTAGCATTAATTTTATTTAATAAGCACATCCCAGCCGACAGCTAGTTGTGTGTCGCAGCTCTTCTCCCCGTGGAGCCTTGCATGGAGGCGAGTTGCTGCAGCTCCCCTGGTGCCAGTCCGTGGGGAGAGCAGTTTGGGGGTGACTGCAGAGAGAGTCGGGGTTGCTCTCCCCACCGTGCAGCAGATGCCAGGCTGTGGCAGGAGACGGCGGGAGCAAATGAGGAGGAAGTCCTCAGCCCCCAGTGCATTTCCATCAGAGCCGAGGCGAGCAGCCTGATGTAAAAATATCCACAGGCTAATTTACTGCGTGCGAATTCATTATCAGCCTCCTTCAGCCAGCTCAAGGGATCCTTTCTGTCAGCAGCAGAAGCTCAACAAATTTTCCTGGAGTTCTAATGAAACTCGCAGAACAGAGCAAGTCTGGGTTTGTGTTGTTTCGTTAATTTTTTTTTAAAAAAAAAAATATTAGTCCACAGTATGGACCTCAGGTTGGGTTTAAATTTTAAAACATTGATCAAGGAGATTAGATGAAAATAATTGAAACAGTTAAAATTATTACTGTAAGAAGGAAGGTGTAAAGGAGTTTAACTAGAGCCTTGAAGATGGTCTATTCACTGGACGCAGTTTTGTCCCCCCACAACATTGTGTGGAGGTGCTGCTGATAAAACAGCTGCCTCATTCAATTTCCAGAGATCAGATAAATCAGTTTTGTGTTGGTGGGGTGGTTTTTTTTTTATTTATTTTCTGTTTTTTCTTCTTTGTTTAGTGGTTGGTTTTCATATAGGATGAGGCTTTCAAAGCCGAGTTGTTGCTCTGGATGCCCTGTTGGAATTGGAGAGGAAATCAGTGTCCAAATCACCCAGACAACATCACACGTTTCAGTGCTAGCTTGTCAGTACAGCAGCATCCTTTGGAAGGAGGGAATGATGCAAACATAAACCAAAGCAGAGGGAAAGTGGACTACAGCCTAGTATTTGACCAGAGTTGTGGAGCTTGGGTTTTCAGTCCTGCTTTGTGAAATGACCTCCTCTTCCCGTGTCTGGTTCTGTGGTGCAAGTTCCAGCATGGACCATGGTGTTTGCCACCTTTGCTCTCCCTTGCACAATGAAGAACACAGGCTCTCTGGTCATACTTTTCCTTTGCAGTACAGCCAGCCTTCCTGATTCCCAGTAGCTGATGCAAACCTTTTTGTAGAGCCCCGATCATTTCCTGGATTTATGGTTCGTATTTTCGGTGGCATGGGGTAGCAGGGCAAACAAATCGGGTTTTTGCAAGGATGCCAAAGCAGTTCCTCCTCATTCTAGTTAGAGTGAGGAGGATTTAGACAAAGCAATGGCTGTACCTCCCTGCATTTTGCTGCCTGTGCTACCTTACTTGCCCTGGGTCGTTGTTATGCTTTGTTCAGAGTCCATCCTCAGCTTGATTTCCAGTTGTTGAGTAAATCATTCTCTCAGATACAGCCCAGGCCCTTTGCTGTAAGAGGAAACCTCTCTCTTTTTCTCTGCCCTCGTGCTGTCACGTCCTATTTGTCTTTCAGACTTTCTACCCCTTGTTTTCCAAGAGCTGTGCTTCTCAGGTCCCAACATTAACACTTGACCTCTTTGCTCTTTGAGAATTTGTCACTCTTCAAACCTCAGGCTCCCTGCAGAGAAGTTGAAGTAAATTGCTTTCACTAAGGATGTGGGCCATGTATTTTCCTACAGTGCTCTCATTTGAGGAACAGCCTCCAAAATTTAATAGCTTGCCTTGCATGAGGAGGTAAAAGCCCATCCTTACTGATGCTTTTGTGATGCATCAACTTGGTAAAAGCAACCAGAATATATATGGACAGTTCCCCTAAATTGTCCCTGAGTTCACTGAGATCACAGTTCCTCTTTAACTACATGAATGGCTGAGTAACAGTGCCTTGGGTAGATCTCCCCACATCCACTTACCTACTCAAAAGTCCACAATTTGTTGCTGTGATGACTTTTTTTTCTTCCAGAGAAATTGATTTTTACATGTGGCCCATTATAAACTTATTGACTCTGTCAATAGTTTATAAATAAACTGAGCCTTTCAAGAAAACCATAAAGCACTTAACATAATATTGTCCACTTGAGTAAATAAATAAATGTGTTCTTAGAGGAGCTTAGGAATGATTAACAGACTCAGCAGCTCGGCAGGATCCAGACAGGCACAGGCAGGTGTTTTCTCCACTGCTACATCTAACAGAGGAGGTCTGATGATCTCAGGGAAGAAATTGGTGACTGGTGCCAGAGTGGGAAGAACTGAGCAGTGCAGGCACCATATTTCCTGGTCATGTAATGAGCATGCAGCCATGCACGAGGCCAGTAGGGGTGCTCAAGTGGTGGTCCCTGGTGTGTTGCTGTTAAGGAGGATGGGAGGTACTACCAGTTACCTAGGGAAGTCATTCACTTTAATCTGTTTTTCATCCTTTGTTGATGTGCACATTTTTCCTCCTTCTTTTACTCTTGCTGCTGTTGATGATCTCCATCAGCATGAGAGTGCTGTGGGGGACCGCAGTGACACAGGAGCCTCAAAGTCTTTTCAAGCTCCTTGTGAGGAACCCATGTTTTAGCCAGTTTTGTTTGCCAAAAAAGGAAGAGCTTGAGATACTTTATCTCCTCTGGTCAACCCTAAAATGGTGAATAATGATGCACATTGGCATCCAGAGACGGCAGCAATGATGTCACTAGAGCTGTGCTGACTTTGCACTACATGAAGGGGTGTCTCCTGCATAAAAGCTGCTAGGCAGTCTCTGTATGGGAACTGAAAGTCTGTGTTTGGAGGGTGACAGCACCAAATACTCTGAAATGGAAGTTTTGCCAGAGCGGGGGCTTAATAATAGAGAAATGGAAGCCTTGGCCCAGTATTCTCCTTCCCATCTCACCTGAAAATAGAGAAGGAACAGTACAGTGTGTTCTGGCCCCACAGCAAGCCCGTGCCTGGTGTAAATCAGCCTTTGCTGCCGTCAGAGGGCCAGATCCTTGGCTGGGACTGAGGGGAATAAGGTCAATGCAGCATCTTACAGCACCAGGAGTTTCTCCTGCTGGGCACTGGGCAATGACAGCATCAGAGGGTGTTTTGAAGGCTGCTAATCAGCAGATCCAAAAATCCAATAAAGCCTTTGCAGTAATTAAGAGAGGAAGATAACCACATGTGTGTGTGTGTGAGCAAGAGAGAGGAGGGAGGGGAACATCTCACTGTCAGGGTAGGTTGAACTGAGCAGCTCCTGTTCCTTCCAGGGGATGGGTGAGGTCAAGCAAGGCGTGGGAAGGTCTGCGAGTCACTAAAAATGAAATGAGCCCATCTTTATACTTGTCTCCAGCGTGCAGGCAGTGGTCACTGTCTCCCTGCTTGCCGGGTGAGCGAGGTTATTAAAAATGTGATAAGGATCATGAGCGAGGAGCGAGGTTCTGCACACACAAATGGGCTGCAGAACGATATCGCCAGCTAAATCGATAAAGCTGGAAGGAGCTCAATAGCTGATGCAGAGTGCTGAATGGCAAACTGGCTGTGTCGCCACTGCGGGCCGAGCAGTTACCCGCAGGCACTGGCCACAGCGTGGCACTGCAGGGGAGACTCGAGGGTCAGCAGCTTCACACTTTAAAAAACACTGGTGGTTTATCAGGCAGCCTGTTAGGACACTAATAACCCCCTGCTTCACTGGCACTTCCCACACAGAAGTCTCCAGCCTCCTCCCAGGCTTGGGAGGGATGGTGTGATCGCTGGCAATGGAGCCAGTAGCAGGAGAAGACCTGGGCATCATTTGTGGGGTCTCCTTTAGTCTAGGAGTGGATCACTTAGGTACAGATTTGGGAGGACACTTCATTAATTACATACTTAAATACAAATGCTGGCTTTGCTGTTTTGCATTGTAAGTCACGTTGTTAATCCGTGTCTCTTTAAGGCTGAATCATGCTGTTGGGTTTTTAATTGCTTGCTGTTTTTTGCTCTGTGCCTCAGTTTCCTCCTCTTTACTGTGGGCATAATAATTTCCTGGGAGGAGTCCCCATGGGTCAAGGCAGGGGTGATTTTGTACACTCACCTGGCACTGTTCTGTGGCACTGTGAGGAGCAGTGTGTCACTGCTGTTGTGTTACAGAGCCAGAGTGAAAGGAGCAGGGCAGGAGGGGGATGTCCACCAGAAACCCACCAGTGCACTGCAGGAGCCTCACTGCTGGTGCAGGCTTGGGTGAGAGAGGGCTTGTGGGTGCCAAGTCCCGCTTGGGACCTGCTGGCACATGACCCAGACGTGTGGAGATGCTCACACTGAGTAATGCACTTGCACCTTGTGGGTTTATGTTCCTAATGGAATGGAGGCTATGGCCTGTAAATCTCCCGATCGTAACTCTCAGCTGGCGACGTCAGAAAATCCAAGCTCGTGGCTCTAAAATCATGAATTACAGAGCTTGGCTGTGTGGCTTTTATTAGCAAGGTTCTCCCAATGTTTGGGTCACTCCATAGGTTTTGTCTGCTGCTTTAAAGCGAGAATGCAGGTCGAGTGCTGTGTGAAGCACAGGGACTCAAGAGTGACTTCATCCACTAATAACTCCTCCAGTGCTGTCTCCCAGGGAACCCCTTTGTATTCAATTAGCTAATGTGTGCCTAGCACTTGGAAAATATAGAGTGCCATAGAATTGCTAAGTGTTGTTATTTAACAGCACATATTTAGTGGTTGCAGCCCTGTAGTAGAAGTCAGAAAATCTACACTGTAATTGCCTGGCGCTACTGCAGAATTTGCTGTGATTTGAGCAAAGCCTGGGGATTTTTCTTCTGTAATAGTTCATTAATATTGGCTGCAGACCCTCAGGGCCTACTTCTTCTGAGATCTCATGAAACAGAATATTGACTTTTGGTGGGTGCTCTAAAAAACTGAAAAGAGGGGGAAGAATTCAGGCAGCTGGGATTGGCGTACCTGAAATTAGCTTTGGCATGATTTTTGATGGTCATCTCTGTGCCTCAGGTTGCACTGGTTGGCAGAGAGGAGCTGGACTGAGATAGAGGGCAAACTATGGTCAGCTATTGCAGTTGTTCTGGTGTAGGGAGGGGGAAAAAAGTCATTGGCAGTGCAATAGGAGGTGATGAGGGAGGTGCTGTTTGCACCCATCTCTTTGATTCACACCCTCACACAGGTGTGAGTTATTTTCCTGAAGGTTCCTTGCTCTTATTGCATTGGAAAGCTATCTTCTAGCCTGAAAAAGCACTGCAGATAAGGAAGAGTAACTACCCAAAGAGAGGCAAGGCGGCTGTGAAACTATTCTATGTCAGCCCTAGCCCCACCAGCTCTGTCTGAGATCACCTCCAAGAGCAGAGCTTTCCACCCCTTTTCCTGGCTGTGCTCACCTCTTGCCAGGCAGTGTGGAGGCTCAGCCATCCCTTGCCATGAGGAGGGCAGGACAGGAGGTAGGAGCAGGGCTGACAGATGGGGCATCAAGCTCTGGAAATGAGCTGAGTGGTGCAGGCCTTGAATGGTAAATCAGTTTGTGTTTGCAAAACGTGGGTTTGAAAATGTCAAGTGCAGTGAATGAGTGTGTAGGAAAGGAAAAAACCAAACAGGGACAGAAGCTGAGCTGGCAGCTGCTGGGTATCAGGATGCTCTCACCCCTTCGCCCTCCATAGCAAGCTTGACCTTACCAAATCTCACTTATCCCATTGCAAATGAAGTGTGTCCCCCAAGGACGGTTTAGCTCCATCTCCATGCACAGGCAGCTCATGGCTCATTTCCTTGTTTCTGACCTGGGCTCACAGAATGCTCTTGTGCACATCTGATGAAAAAACATTTCAAGGCAGAGGGCTGGAGCTGAAGTGGAGGGAAGGGACAGGGAGCAGTGCAGGGAAAGTGTTGCGTACATGCTGTGTGATCCCTGTGTGTTACAGAGGTGGATGCTGTAGAAGCGTGACAGCAACAGAAATGGGGTTTTCTGCAGCTGGAGGCTTGCCTAGAATAAAACTGACATGGAGAGTGTTGGCTGTAGAAAAAGGCCAAAGCTCATGATGACCAGCCACCACAGATGGGAGCTGGGAAATGCTGCTATCAACAACTGAACCAGAGCAAATTGTTGACTCCAAGGCAGCGTGTCTGCGTGTCTAGGTCTGTCTGTGATGCCTTTGTCAGGTGGAGAGCCCCAGCAGCTGCTTCTGTCCTCGGTAAGGACTGACCCTGCCACGCAGTACCCCTGGGTTCAGCCTTGCAACTGCTGCATGACCAGGACGAATTGCACCCCTGCCTCAGTTTCCCCCATGTGAACGGAGACCAGCGGGGCTCATTTCTTCACCCAGGAATTGCTAATTTGAAGGAGCAGAGGGTAACAAACTTGTCAGGGCCTGAGCACCCTTAAAAACTTAGAAATGTTTTCAGGGGAGAAAAGGCATCATAAAGGCAGGCACTAATTTCAGCTGCCTTGAGACTGGGGTGGTCTGGCCTGAGAATGAAGCCTTGTGCTCCATGGCTGTTTTGGTGTATAACATCTCATTTTCTGACGTAATGAAGCCAAGAGGGCAGCAGGGCAGCTGCCTGCCTTGTGCCCTGCTCTCTGGCTGTGGGCAGGCAGTGTTTTACAGGGGCTCAACACATCTCCTGCTGCTCCTCTTGCATCCAGGATCTCCTCAGGCCCAGGTCCTCATTAACCACCTGCCCTCATTGCGCGGGTTGACAGGATGCCGTGGGTAAATGGATAACCTGTCAGGAAGGCAGGAGGATAATATCATTCAAATGAATCAATAGTTCACAGGCAATTTCATGTTACCTAACGTTGTGTCCAAAACGCACTTAATCCTGGGCCTGATCGCGTTCTCGGGGGAGTTTGCCGTGCTGGAACAGTCTTGTAATTCCATGTTTCAGAGATTTACAGACATTGTTCCTACGTGCACTCATACGCAGGAAAAGATAAAAAATGACTTGACTCACTGAGATCTCGGCAGTCCACAGAGCCAAAAGACATTCGTATTAGTGATGGAAGAGAATGGGTATCCAGCAGTTTCTGAAACTATTACTCCCACCTTCTCACTCCATTTTTAGCAATTAGCAAAAGAGAAATTAGTGAGGAAGGCACCATTATTTCCTGCTAATAGGACAAGGAGGGCTGGATTCTTCTCCAGGAAACTGGCTTTATTGTATGACTGCTTCCATTGATGTGAGTAGTAAAAATAGAGCTCTCTTTTTTTTTATATAGTCATTTTTATACATCTTGCCACTTTGCTCTTCAGAAATGCAAGGGGATGGGCCCTGCACCACAGCCCTCAGTCAAAGCACCTTCCCACCCTCCACAGGCATTTGGATGTCCCATGACTGGTATCTCTTCCAGGTACCTGATGGCACGAAGGAGCAGGGCAGGATTGCCCCGTTGGGAGGAACTGATTTCATTTAACAGTTTAAACCTTGTGTCACTGAATTGGATATGGAGGTGGTAGAGCAGCTTCATGCAGCAGATGATGTTTGCCACCCAGGCTGAGGTCCAGTTCAGGGTGCTCTCAGAGGAAATTAAAAAGAGTAAAGGAAGGACATTAATTTCTCTCCAGACGTGGGTCTCCACAGACCGGTGGTCTTGGTGGCCTGGGGATCCCTCCTGCCCTGGGTTTGAATGGACAACCACTGCCCCTGTGCTCACACTGCCTGGGGCTCTCAGCCAGAGAGATACCCAGGTGTTTTCATGGGGAACACAGCAGGGATCTTCTTCCAGGAATGCCTTGGAGAGAGTGTTGCTTGAGAAGTATAAATCTGCTAAGCAGCTCTCTGCTCTGAACCTCCCACAACAGAGCTGACCTCCTCTGGCTAGTTATAGCAGGTTACTGCCTTCATCTAGAAAATACCATCCGCCTCCCTGCCTCCACTGTAACCCCAGTGTTGGAGGGAACCTCCTGTCAGAAGAGTTGGTTTGTAAGCTGCAAAGAATCACACCACACTCGAGCACGGTTGGCAGGAACCACGGCTTGGAAATGACAAGTTCCCAGAACCTGCTTTGGTGGGTGGATTTCAGCCCCAACTTGGAGGTGGTAGGTTTCACACACAGGTTCTTGTAGCTGCGTGGTCCCCTCTTCTCTTCAAGGGTATTGAGTGGTTCTGAAGCTTTTGGTGCTTGTTTACTTCCCTAATCCCGTTTCCTGTTTTGGGCTGCTTTAGGAGTTTTCCCTCCAGCGCCTGGACAGCCTGCTGGACGACCGAGTCAACATCCTGGGATTTTCCATTTTCAACCAGTCTCACACTTTCTTCCAAGAGTTTGTCCAGAGCCTCAACCAGTCCTGGCAGGAGAACTGTGATCACGCTCCTTTTACTGGGCCAGCAGTAAGTAAAATTCATTCCTATCATCTACAGCCTCCCTTGAACCAGAAGCTGCTATAATCAATCAGGAAAACCTTGTGAAAGGAGCTGTGGGCTGGTTCTGAGCAGACACTGGCAATGTAATGTGAAGACCCATGCAGAAGTAGAAACTCTGGTCTTGGAGAATGGGAAGAATTAACCAGGTGTTGCACCTAAGCTGAGTTAAGTAGGTAGGGAAGGACTTGGAGTGACAAGCTGTGACTTATAGGGGAGCCTCCTGATCTGGAGACTACTAAGGTCATCCTGAAAGCCTGTGGTCACCCAAAGGGACCTTGGGGAAGCACTCTAGAGCTTTAGAGTCTGTGTTTGAATGGCTCTACAGGTATAAATTCAAGCCTAATGTTAATTTAAATTATATTTACATGTGAGTGCAGGGGATGATGCAGCCCTGATTCAGTGTTTCCCTTGTGAAATTTGTCTCTCTGTATTTACTTCTCGGGTAATGGCTTATGGAAGAGGGAAGTCTGGATGCAAATAGCATAGAAAGGGCTGGGCTTAGGCAGATGCCAAGGGGCTGTGTTATGTTGCATGCTGTAACATCTCCCTGATGAGTGTGCAGATCAGCACTGAAATCTTCCCTAGGGACTCTTCATAACGGGGAAGGTTTGCAAAGCAGATTTGCCAAATCAGGGATGCAGGGGGGCCGCTGCTGGAGCTAGGGGAGGGGAGGGAGGAAATGCCATCAGTGGAACACTTTGCATCATTTTTAATGAACTCGGTCTCCTTGACAAGCTAAGGCAGCTGTGTACTGCTGCAAACCTCCTTATTATCACTACAAAGTGATCTTAAGCAGACAAAATAAGGAGCTTTCTGCCCTTTGTCTCCACATCCTATTGGCTTGACATGGAGCTCAGGCCATGGTTAGTACGTGCCTGGGACCATTCTGCTCTCCCCCCTTCCAACCCTCCTGGGTGGAGGCAGCTGCAGTGAGCTTGCTGTCTGCCCTGCTAAATCTCTCTAGATTGCCACCAGGAAACTTCCAATTTGGATGAGAGTTGCAGGGACTCTTTAGAGGCATTAAAAATAATTTCCTTCTAATAATATGAACAGATCACAGTAGGAAAAGGAGTGTAGCAGGTGTGATGGGGGAATAACTGATCTCATTGCACCTTCTTACCCTGTTTTGTCTTGAACATGCAGCAAAATCTGTAGGTGGAAGGATGGCAGCGTATGCCCCATTGCAGGGCTTTTTTTTTTTTTGGAAAGAGTGAAGGAGTTCAAGGCTAAATGGAGCTGTTTGGTTTGTGAGCCTGAGCCTACATCACCCATCAATGTAATATTAAGCCAGCTGGATACTCCTTTCATTCATTCATAAAGCACAATCAGCCGTACAGCAGGCTTCCTCCCAAGGACATGTCTGGAGGGAGGGGGCTTGGCCATGCTTCATTGCCCTGATCTAAATGGTTCCAGCCCTGCTGTCATTAGGGGACTTGCTCAGGGGCTGCAGTGGCTTCCCAAGCACCTCCTGTGTGGCTGCTCTTGACTGTGCTTGGTAGCTCCCCTCGTGCTAGCTGGTGCTCAGCTGCTCAGGAGGGACTGTTATTCTTGGTGTACAAATGAGAAATTGAGGCATGGAAGGGAATCTATGGCATGGTTGGAAAATGGGTTCAGTTCTCCCAAACCCTACAGTAGAGTCCTAACCAAAAGAAGATTTCTTCCTAATGATGTGAAGGTTCGCTCTGTGTTTGTAGCAAGGCTCCCATCACCAATATGCCATGTCCCAGGGGGTGAGGAAAGTGCCTTGCCCTGAGTGGTGAAGACACAGAGCACAGACAAAGTGAAATATTCCCAGGCAGGGCATGTGTTTCCTCTCCTGTGTCTACAAGGGAAATCCAATTCCACTTTGCCATGCATTGTCTCTGCCATTGGAAATCTGGCAGGTCTCATCTCCCAGAGAGCATCTCTCTGTGTAAGAACTTCCCCTTTCAGTCCTGGGAAGCAGTTTTTCTTGTGAGATAGCTCACACTAAAAAGAGAAAAGGAAGCTCAACAGCTGGAAGTGACAGGAGGGAGGTTTCCTGTGAGCTGCAAAATCCCAGGGCATTCTTACTAGAGCTGAGAGAGTCTGAGGAAGGAGGAGGGAGCTGCTTGCTCTAATGCCATTCTCATTAATCACATTGCAAAGAAAGGAAATCAGAGAAAATCATTCAAATTACAGATGGCTAGATTAGGTAATTAGAATTTAGGCTAAAACAGATGTTTGTAATTAAGTGTTTATGTCATTGAATAAAATCCAGATTGTAAAGTCTGTTTCACAGGATTTTAATGGTTTTAATTCTCTGTGTTGTGTTTGGGGGCAAAGATATTGATGATAATATTTTAGGAAGAAAAGAAAAAAAAAAAAAAAGACATGGCAAAACCTAGACTAGCCAAACCTGTTCATATTTCTCTGGAGATCAATTTACCTTTAAACATGGCCTTTATGTGGGAGATTTCCATAAATAAAAAAAATAAAGTGGGATCTTCCACTCAACCATGCTTAACCTGCTGTTAGTTTCTAGATCTGGTGTTGGGAGGAAAGTGTGCTGCACCCAGCAAGGAGCTGTAGGGCTTGGGCACCATCCCTGCTCCCAATCACAGGGCATCCTATAAAGTGAGTTTGTCTTGAAGAGACTGGTCAGGATGGTCCTGCCAGCTGATGTGTACGAGGGCTGGAGATCTGTTCCTTGACCCTTTCTAGCTGGTGAGTTGTTCCCAGGGCTTTGTGTCACAGCTGTACCCTGCAACACCTCCTTAGCTCTCGGGTACAGCCTCTCGTGCAGCTGACCAGCATGCCAAGAGGAGCAGAGCAGCGAGCCTGTCTGCCCAGCCCACCAGCTGCTCCCTTTTCTGGAGCCTTGTTCTGATGAGGCATCCATCAAATGGCAATTTTTATCAGCTACTTTCATTGTCAAGAATTAGGCTTTAAGGATAGAGAGAAGTCCCCTGAGAGCCATGAACTTTGGAGTGGAGGACCACCGCTGAGCTTACCAAGGCTTTCACGTGCAGCCTGTCACGGAGCTCTTACATTGCAGAGATGTACAAACCCAACAGGGACCTGCACAAATCAGATGATGCACGCAAGGAAGAGAATCAATTTGTTAACAGGCAAATTGGCTTTTTTTTTTCTGTGACAGAGTGACAAAGCTGTGGTTTAAAATGAGAACATAAAAATAGTGAGAGATTTTAGAGGCGACAGGAAGGAAGTTGAGGTGATGTGCACAAGAGCAGTGACAGATCCCCCTTGGTGAATCTGCCTAGAGGAGGTTAGAAAGGTGCTGCCTCCAGGTCTCTCTCCACTCCTCTGCTGCTGGTTCTGGCTCCAAGGCACAAGAGATCATGTGGCTGCTCTGCATCTCTTCCAGTGCAAAGTCAAGCAGCTGGCATAAATGATAAGCAGCATCAGGAATGGAAATGTGGTGCTTCTGAGGAAAGTTGTGGTTTTCCTTTAAAAAAGGAAAGTGGTTTGTTGAGGGCATGGGAGGGATTCCCATTCCCTACAAAGAGGACTTGATCCTTTGTATCACAACCTTCTCCCCAATCCCTAAATTGCTTGAAATCATAAGGGGGCTGCCAGAAATCCTAACAAATTGTTCGAGGATAAGGAGTAAAAAAGTCCAATCAATAATGTCAAATGCTTCACTATGATCTATAAGTCTCTTGCTCACCAGCTAGTAAGAGATCATTAACTGCTTAGGGAAAATGGAGACGAAAACCCAACAGGAGACAATTAAAAATGCTGGGCCAATATGCTGATTTGGTACAAGTTGGTGAAACTTTGGGGTCACAGGGGTTGCCTTTGCTCTCATAACAGTTAATACCAACTGGTATTAACATGGTTCCTGATTCAGGAAAATGGTTCCTAATTGTCCATGGCATCCCTCCTGTACGTGAGGAGGGCTGTGACAGGGCAAATGTGAGTCTGTACCAGGGCTGGAGAGTGAGAGGTTACTGGTGCCATTAGAGCTGGTGTTTGGGGGGTTGCTAGCATTAGGCTGGAATCATGCTTTCAACTCGTGCCAGCTTGTATGTTTTAAGGTTTTGTGCTGCTTGTTAACTGCCTAATCCTGTCCCATTGTGGTCAATGAGGTCTTACCACTGATCTGAGTAAGATCAAGCAGGGTTAAGTCTGGCTCACTCAGTTCCAATTAGTCACACAGCTGAAGCCAAAGGTTTGTTGGGATGACTGAACTGGGTGAGATTGTCCCTGCATGGCCACTGGCAGAAGTGAATAAAGGTAATCAGGCTTTGGGAGGAATGGGAGATGTCGATACTGAAGTGCCCTAAGTCACAGACAGGGTGAGGTGGGGGAAAGAACTCTCAGGCTAGAGACTGAGCCCTTTGCTGAGAGGTGGGATGGTAAGAGGATGCTCTCAGAAGTAGCCATGAGGAAAATGTAGCCTTCACAGTAATGAGCTGCAACAGTTTAATTCCAGCAGAGTGAGGAGGTGACAATAATTAAAGGTGAAATCTTAGTCACAACAGTGAACACGAGAGAGCAAATGGCTGATTATTAACTAGATCAAGAACATCAAAATGGTTATGCATGGGCAAAACCCACAGTTTGTGAGGCTTGATGAACAAAGAAGTCTGATTAAAAGGCAAACAAAGCAAAGATGAGTAGGAGAGGGGACGAGCTCTGTGATTCTGGACATTCTTTCAGCAATGCCATTACAGAGCAGGTAATTGCCAGCAGGAAACTGGAGGTTGTAGGAAGGGATTAGATGGTCTCTACAGTATCTGAAAGCCAGGACTCAGTTGCTTGAGAAGCAGATCTAGCAAAAACTCATTTCTTGGAAGCAGCATAGTCATCTTTCCTGCTGTGGGTGCAGACACAGGATCTTTATTCTGCCCAGCCGCCTGTTTTAAGAACTGCACAAACCTGATGCTCTCAGGAGTGTTCAGCACTGGCCAGCAGATTGATCAGGCATCCCCAAAGCACCAAAAAACTACACCTTGATTAGAAAGGAAACAGAAAAGAATGGGAAGGGACAGGGACAAATAGAGAGAGAAAGATGATCGTGATGGAAGAAACCCTGAGGGACAAGCAAGCAGAGATATATTGGGTAAGGAAGTAAGCAAGAAGAGGAGGAACATAAGAGGCTGGGGCTGGCAATGGGATTGCACTTGTCCTAGTGATGCCTACACAGTCACAGCAGTTCAGGGATGCCATTGCTTTTGTCTCCCTGTCCTCAAGTGGGCGCAGGGCGTTGCTGGAGCACAATGGTAGGCAAGCAGTGCTTGCTGTCTGCAGGGAGGAGGCCAAGGATTTTACTCCTTTCCTGCTTACTGTACAGTCCTGAAGGTGCAGTGGGAGGCTCGATTTTTGTCTCCCCATCTCAGCGTTGTTTTTCCTTTCCCCCACAGCTCTCCTCCGCCCTGCTGTTCGATGCTGTGTACGCCGTGGTGACTGCTGTGCAGGAGCTGAACCGGAGCCAGGAGATTGGTGTGAAGCCCCTGTCCTGTGGATCCGCCCAGATCTGGCAGCACGGCACCAGCCTGATGAACTACCTGAGAATGGTGAGAAGGGACTGAAGTTTGCTGGTGTGTTAGGAGCTAGTGCTCGTCGCTGCCGGAAGCAAAAGACGTGTATGTACATGCTGGTGCTGGCACAGTGTTCAAGCACAGAGTGTCGGGCTGTTTGAAGGCAGCACTGGGAATGAAAAGAGAGGAGATCTGAGGGCTGGTTTGTCACTGGCCTTGGAATGACATGAAAGTCTCCGTTTTTCAGGCTTTGCTGTAGAAAAACTGGAATTCAGTGATTTATTTTTCGTAAAGTATGAATGTTTCTAAGTGATTTGAGCTCTGTTTTGAGTGAACTTGTGTTGATATAAGGTCATGCAGTACAATTGCTTAGAGCATGGTGGCAAGGTGTGAGTTTCCCCATGAAGAGGTCTGGGCTCCTTTGAACCCGAAAGTGTGGTTGCTGGAACTGATCACGCCTAGTTCTGGTGTGAGAACAGACCCTGAAATTTCATCCTTGTGAAATAGCTGGAGTTTGGCAATGTGATGCCCGAGAGCTGAGCTTGACCGTGCAGGAGGAGCACGTTCTCTGAGTCTGTTTGGGGTGCAACTGAAATGCCATGAGACGAGGAAATGTCATGAGATTGATTTTTTTTTTTTTTTTTTCCCACCCCCAAAGGAAAGCTGAACCTGAACCTTGTGCCACTTTAGGATGAGGATTGCAATCACCAGCAATTAGGATTGAGACAGGGGGATTGCATTGCTGTTCCTACTGGGAGGGTAGCTGGCCAGTGCATGGGGGTGGCGGGGTGCGCTGCCTCGATGGGCGCTGTAACTCATTCTCTCTTGGACAGGTAGAATTGGAAGGTCTCACCGGCCACATCGAATTCAACAGCAAAGGTCAGCGATCCAACTACGCCCTGAAAATCCTGCAGCACACACGCAGCGGCTTCCGGCAGGTGAGAGCAGCCACGCTGCCCCGGGGATGGGTGATCTGTGCACAGCGTGATGAGGGCTCAGCTCAGGCTGCTGCTGCTGGGGCTGGAGGGTGTTGCAGACACCCCCCTTTGCAGGATGAGGTGTTCAGCAAATGACAAGCACGGTGTGGCTGTCGTGGTAGCTCTCGCTGGGCCTGCATTGGCAAACACACCGTGCTTCACTTCATCAAGGACGTGTCATGAGATAATTTAGATTTGTCTTAATGTATCAGGCCCCTGAGGTGGTGATGTTAGAACCAATATCTATCCTGTCACAGTAACCCTCCTGTGCAGGAGATAATTCAGGGCATAAAGTGTGTGCTAGATACAAGCTCATGCTCAAGACCCTGTTGTTCTTAAGCTTGTGGAGACACGTATACTCAAAATGTAAGGGGGAAAATAGGAAAATTTCCCATGAAATGAACAAAAAAGGGGTGCTCTGAACCTTTCCAAAGGGGGCAGTCCTGTGCCAGGAGCTCCCCACTGTCTCTGCCCAGGGAGAAGTACAAGATAATGTACCTCGTGGTTTATGGTCCGTGTTCCTCTGTAAAGGGTTGGCTTAGCTCAGACTCTCATTTGCTTTTTGTCTCAGTGCTTGTAGATTCCTCACAGCATTGGTCCTTTTTCTGTTTGTTACCCTCTTTCTGTCCAAGGCATATTTTCTGGCTTCATCTAAGGTTAAGGATAACCATGTGGGGCCACAGACAGCAAACTGTTTAAGTTTATGGGACACGAGGCCAAGGAATCAGGGTTTTACTGGTAAATCCAAACCTCATGCAGGAAAAAAAAAAAATAAAATGGAAGTCCCAGAAAAATGGTTTTCATCTGTCGTATGTCCCTGCTGACAGCTCCACACCTGCCCTTTTCTCAGAGATTGCCACTTCTCCGAGACGCTGGCAGAGAACAAAAGCTATTGTATGGTACCCCACACCGAGAGAGCATTTTGGCATTAGGAAACATCTCCTGGTCTGGCAGCAGTGAATTTTAGCCTTGGCAAGGATGTTGCCTGCCAGTTCTTCCCTGTCAAGTGGCAGCTCAGCTTTGATGCTGCCTTTAGCTGAGCGAGTGGGGGATCGGGATGACATTTTCCCCACAGTACGATCTCTCATAGCACCAATGCCCTTTTAATCATTCCCCAAACCCATCATACTCCGAGCAAAAGTGACAGATCCAAGCCCATCTGCATTAATAAAAGCATGGAAGCAAATGCTGTAAACCTCACTACGACTGCTGTGGGTTTGATGTGTTTAAATGTGGCAGGGACTTCACATTAAAGCACGGGTCCTTTTGGAGCAGCGCTTCTCCCACAGCTCTTCTCCACAAACCTGGTCTGACAGGAGAAAACCTTTTTTTTTGACCTGTTGCATGCAGCACCTCGGTAAACAAGCAGCTTTATGTTTCGGAGGCAGCCAGGAAACCTGCGCTGAGAGGGAGCTTTTCAAACTCCCCGTCAGAGAGCGGTGGCCATAAATCACCCCCCGTCGCAGCGACGAGGTGCTGGAAGGACGGGGCAGCGCCTCGGCGTGTGCAGCCGCCTGCCGAGAGCCTGTGGTGGTGACGAGCCCTCTTCTGTCAGAAACCCACCAGGGAGGGGAGTCAGGCTTTGTAAAACTGCTCCCCGTGCCTGTGACAGCCTTTCCACGGCCTGCGTTCCCCTTCTCAGGCAGCCCCGTCCCGGGGGTCACGCCTGACTGCCAGCAATGGCCGCCGCTGTGGGAAGGGCCTGGGAGGGAGGCCGGCGGGGGGGGGTGTCTGACCCCTCAGCCTGGTGGCCCCCTCCTCACGGCTGCCCCCCAACAACCACAGCCCATCTGGGGGGGGACCCACTGCCCCCTGGGCCCACCTTGGGGGGGACACAGCCGTGGGGTGGGGGAGAGTTCCCCAGAGGAGCACAAGGCCAAGGGGCGGCGGGAAGCGCCTGAAAGATGGCGCCTCAGTGGGAGCTGGCAGCCGTGGCTGTGTTTCATGCAGTGTTTTCCTCCTGGTTACAGGAGAGGGAGGGGATTCTCCTCCTGCGCTCTGGTGAGAGCCCAGCAGTGGCGCTGTGCCCAGCTCGGGGGTCCCCAGCACAAGAGAGACATGGGCCTGTGAGAGTGGGCCCAGAGGAGGCCATGGAAATGGCGGGGGGCTGAGACCCCTTCCAGGGAGAGCTGGGGGTGCTTAGCCAGAGAAGAAGGCTTCAGGGAGACCTTATTTTGGCCTTTAATATATAAAAGGGGCTTATAAGAGAGACAGAGACTTTCCACAAGGCTGGTTGTGACAGGACAAGGGGCAACAGCTTTAAACTGAAAGAGGGTAGGTTTGGATTGGGCATAAAAAAAAGAAACTTTGATGATGAGGGTGGTGAGACACTGGCCCAGGGAAGCTGTGGCTGCCCCCTCCCTGGCAGTGTTCCAGGCCAGGTTGGATGGGGGCTTGGAGCAACCTGGTCTTGGTGGGAGGTGTCCCTGCCATGGCAGGGGGGTTGGAACGAGATGAGCTTTGAGGTCCCTTCCAACCCAAACCACTCCTATGAATCACTTAGGGGTGTTAATCTTGGTCCTGCCTGTCCCTCTCGGTCACAGCAAAGGGAAACCAAAGGCCACTCTGCTGTGCCATTATTTTCTTCTCGCCAGCCTGGCTTCTTGTAATAAAAATGACTAAATACATCGTTACAAATCATTTAATTAAACCCACCGTGAGGGGACAGGTTAAAAAACAGACGTTCGTGTCCTGGAGACAATCTTATTCCCAAGGGTTATATTAACTGATTTGTTCAGGCTCTTGTTTGAAACACTTCTATTCCCTCCTTAGTTTTAATCAAGCTCACGTTCTTGGCCCATTTCTCTCCTTCTCTCTCCCCCTCTTTCTCTCTCCCCCTCTCTCTCCTTCCATCTATCGAAGCCACAGGGACTTCCAGTTCATCAGCTTTGATAGAGAATTCACCAAATTTTGAAGCTGAGCCAGCCAACAAACAAATTAGAGACACTTAGATTTTCTAACTTGCTGTTGCTTTTGGGCAAGGAGAGACAGGGCTTTTTGACATCCAATTTTTAATATGTTTATGTAACACACCAAACGTGTCTTTTC
The DNA here is from genome assembly GCA_028020825.1 of Podargus strigoides. NCBI lineage: Eukaryota > Metazoa > Chordata > Aves > Caprimulgiformes > Podargidae > Podargus > Podargus strigoides. Next base: position 2,791,209 of record CM051646.1, read on the forward strand.
CTGATTTAGCTTAACTAGTGGAAATTTTTCCCCAGCCATATGAGAGCTGCTCTCTGTTCATAGGATGCGCAGTAAAGCACAGGCTCGTTAATGTGCTGTTGATCCATAGATCTGACAAGGGCTGAGTTTGTAAATGTCATCTTTTTATTTTTTTTCCCCTTTCTTTGCCCCTTTATAAAATATCTCAGCACACCCTATCTGTTTCAGCGTAGCAATTTGCAGTAAACTGAGAGCTAAGGTTTGGCAGCTTAATGGGAGAAGGGAGTGAAGAGGGGCTGTGATTTATATGACTCCAGGGAAGGCAGGTGGGTGGGGGAAGCTGCTGTCAAGGCTGGAGCCCCACCACGAGCATGTTGTCCCCAGCTCTGTTTGTGACTCCTTGTTCTCACCCAGTCCCAAGTGCAGCCGATTAGTTGCTGTTTAGCTAAAGGCTCTGCTGGTGGCCTGAGACACAGCAGTGGCAGTGATGGGGGTGCCTAATTGGTATGTTGATGAGATACGGATGAGCTACCAGCTGATAGCTCTGAGACCCTCCGCAATCCCCACCACATCAAACCTTTTTAACTTGGAAGCAGCTAATCAGTCTCGATGGGATTTTTTCCTCTTTAGCTGATACCCCCCTGCAAGAGTTCAGGGACAGCTCCTGCCATGAGCTGAATGTCTTTTGCCCCCCAGGACCTGATGAACTCAGTGCGTGCCACCATCAGGTCCTGGGCTATGCCAGGTGTTAATCATGTTGTCTGAAGGGGACATCTGGGGAGGAAGGGGGTTGCAGGGGTTGCTGTGTGGCCTCAGGGGTGGATTGCGTGTGTATCTTGTGGCTGTACAGGTTTTAATAGTTGGTGCTCTCTGTGACCCGTGCAGACTTCCATGGAGGAAGCTTTTGCCTGCTTGTCTTGCTGGCATCAGTCTTGCAGTAGTGTCCTTCAGGGGTGCCAACCACGTGCCAGACCTGTGCCGTGTCCTCCGAGGACTTTCTTTAATTTGTTTTATTCCCTTCACCCCACTTCAGGCCAATGAAGGCACCATGTACCAAGTACCTACTTAATTGTATCTCCTCCTGGCACAGTGGCTTTCCCTCTAGTGCTGACAAGGCTTTCCAAACGCAGACTTGCTGCGAGATGACAGCATCTTTTACTCGTTCCTTTTCCTGGGGACAGAGAGGAAGGGGAGGTGACGAGTGCATGCTGTAGGTCAGTGCTTGCTAAGCAGAGCACAGAAGGTGTCTGGGTTTGTCCCAAGGGCTGGCTTTACCTTAATTTTTAGCTGGGGAGTGGGGTTAATAAGTACCTGTGGTGCCTCTGAAGCTTATGGAGAGGTCTTGCTATGTCACCTTTCCTTGCCACCAGCTGCCATTCAGGCATAAGACACACTGAGCAGAAGACTTCATTAAAATTATTAGCCACAAGGAGCTTGAAAGCCCAGGCATTGTTAAAGTGGCTGCATCTGAATGGAGGAGCTGAAGGATTGAAGGAGTGAGCTGGGAATGCCCCATTGCATCGCCTCAGCCACTGGTGATTTTCTGTGGAGATGAGAAAAAGTGTCACAGATCCAAGTAACACCTTTTGCAGAGCAGCTGATTTGAGGGACCTTGCCTGCCTGTGGGGATGGAGCAGTGTCACGAGCAATAACACTTCCTTGGTTATTCCAGACTTGAGGCTCTTTGGGCTGGTTTCACTGAAACTGTGTTTGCTCCCTGCCTGTAACAAGGATGTACAACAAGAGAGGTCTCCTGCCTCGAGATGCTCACAGGCATTGCAGGCAGGACGGGCAGAGTGGGGCTGGCTCTCCCTGTGGGAGGCACCAGGAGGTGCAGAGATGATGCCACAGGCATCTGCAGTGGGACCACACAGCCTGAGGACACAGAGGAAACTTTCTCCCTGCAGGATGTCACCTGTCACCATGTCTTATAATCCTTCTCACAAAGTTATCAAGCTCCAGCTTGCAACCAGGTGGTTGTGTTGCCCTCACTGCTCTTCTGGAAAAGGTATGCCATCACTTCAGCTCCTCTGATCGTTAGAAACCCTCTTCTCATTTTCAGCCTGTTTATTTCTGGCTGGTTTATGTGTATTTATTTTTGTGCCAACGCTATCATTTTAGCTTCAAAAGCTGTTCTACCTCTTTGCTATGGACCTCCTCCACCTGGTGTATTTATACAGGCCAATCATATCTGCTACTATAAATCCCAAGTCCTAAAAACTCTTAAGCCCTAGTCCAGAGCCTTAACAACAGGATCATTGTATCCATATCTGTGTAGAGCATTTGATTGTTTTCTAACACGTTTTGCAGATGAATGTTTTCTGTTTTTCAGAGGCTCTTAATACGTAGATAGAGATGATTAAAAACACCTTGACATCCATCTTGCAAGAGAGGGAGAGATCTGATGATCCCAGACATACTCTGACATATAACACTTCAGAAACAGTGAACAGCATGAGGAATCAATTAGTGGCTTTATCATACAGTGAGGGGGACAGTGGTGAGCTGCAAGAAGCCAGGATGGGGTGGAAGGACCCCAGCACATGGGAGTGTTTGCCTTTGGTGCTGTGTTAAAAGCAAGGTCAAACCCACTGTGCTGTCAGAGGAGGAGGCAGTCGATTAGTCTCAGTATGCCAGCAGGGGAGGGACAAATTTGAGAACAGTGAGGGCTGTTAAAATTAAAGTTAATCTGTCACTAATCTCTGGTTGTCAAATCTGGGAGAAAAAAAATTAGGCAATGTTTATGACTGATGAGTCGCTCAGAGAGGCAATCGCTGCAGAGGGTCTGTTGTTCAGCAATCACAGCAAGAGGAAAGCACCTTTGTGTGGAGTTGGGGGATCCAGCCAGGATAAATTCACCCTGTTGCACCAATGCAGACCCTGCACAGGCCACTTAAAGCTGTGCTTCAAGGACTCCCTGTCCATGAAGTACATGGTAAATGTCTCAGTTTGGGACTGTTGTCCTCAGAGATGAGTCCTGCACTACAGTGTCACCGTGATGCTCTGAGCTCGATGGTAGTTAAGTCACAACAAGCAATCAAGAGAACAGGATGCCCAAGACCTGCTCCCAGCCTGCTCTGAGACTCCATCACTGTGCCTCCATCTCCCCATCTGTCAGGTGAGGCTGATAACCCCCCAGTGCCTCTCCTGCTGGTGGAGAGCCTCCAAGAGTTAATGCTTCCAAAACATTCAGAGGTCCTTGCCATGACAGGTGCTTTCAGCAGGGTGTTATTGATGTTAGCCAAGGGGCTGGGCTGGCAGCTCGGAGGAATAATCTCTGTTGTGTTATCCACGGAGTAAACAAACCCCCCAGGGACTGAGCTGGCTCTGCCTGTGCTGCTGCATCCCAGTGCCTCGACTGCAGGCAGGGAGGAGAGCAGGCGTGCATGTGACTGTCCCTTCCTTCTGCAGAGCCAGTGAGTGTAAGCTGTCCTGTTTGCATTTCCCACTGCTCCTTGGAGATGAGGAGGCTGGACATGGGGCTCCTTGCAGATGGCCACTTCTGTAATGGCTCGCCAGTCGCTTGGGCTGGGTTTGCACCAACAGGCAGGAGAAGAAAGGACTTGGCCCTTTCCTCAACATCCAGAGCAGTTCAGTCTGCCGACAGCGTAGCAGCACGGCTGCAGCTTCAGGTTGTGTTTGGCTCAGACGCACGAGCTGGGAAGTGACTCTGAAGTCCTCAAGCCATCAGTCATGCCAGAGGCAAAGCACTGCCAAGGAAAGCGAGTGAGTGCACGGAGTCAGTCCTGGGGCGGTGTGAACCAGTGTGCCTCCCATTTGGCTCTGTGGCCGTGCCTTCCACCCACCTCTTTGAACATAATAAGATTACTCTGTGAGGGAAGAGAAATCGATTTGTTCCCACCACCCTGACAACCGTGGCGCAGTGAAGGGATAACCTGCCTCAGACCGACAGTGCACGAGGTGGCTTATGTCAGTGTGAGGGAACTGCGAACAGATTTGCTCTGTCACTGTGGCTACTGAGGAGCTGTGAAGGCACCCCTGCACGTTGGGGTCACCTGCTACCTCTTGGGGTCACCTGCTACCTCTCAGGGCCGCAGCAGCTTGTCTCGGTGGTGTCAGAGGATTTAGGCTGTGGCCAGCACTCCAGCATGCAGAGGGCTGGGACCTGACTGGGGCAGAGAGGTTTTTCAAGAGAAAAAGGAGAGAGAAGGGGTCTCAGAGGGAGCTGGCCTCCCTCAGCTGCTGCTCTATCTATGAGAAAAAAACAGAGGCTCTTTTATGGAGCATAAGAGATCGAGAGCCTAATTTGCATGCTCTGAATGAGCTGCTGGAGGTGCTGATCTCCCTGCCCTGAACTCTGAGGGAGGGAGATTAGGCTCTTGAAGTTAAAATTAGGTTTTGTTGAATATTCCTCCCCCTGGCTGAAGGCAGCGCCTGGTTTCGTTGTCACAGCTGAGTCACGATGTCCTCCCAAGCGCTGGGGGACTGGTCCCTGCCACCCGTGGTGGGAATTGGGTTTGCTGTGGCCTCACTGATGCTTGGATGAGGGAATTAGGCTGTCCGTGGAGATGCTGGGTGTATGAGCCTGAATCAAGGGGTTTGAAGGTACTTAATCATAGTAGTTGGCATCCATTATAGCAGATAGAGATGAGTCACGGTGCTGCACCGCTGAGAGAGTGGCTCCATTTCACCACCTGCCACCAAGGTGGAGCTGCTGGTCAGGGCTGGAAAGGCGCTGCCCGCGTCAGCACTGCTGCTCTGGGATTGCAATGGAAGCTGTGATGCTGTCATGCTCCTTGTGAAGTGGCGTTTTCCTCTGAGGGACTCACAGTGCACATAGCAGCCTTTAAGTAATGACAGTGACACTCACAGGCGGGCAGCAGGAGGTTTTCCTTGCTTGCAGGCAGGCGAGACCTTTGTTCAAAGTTACAGAGACAGCGTAAGGCAGGAACGCCATCTCCCCATTTCTGGGCTTTCACTGTGAAATCAGGAGACTTCAGCACTTCCTGAAGTTCTTCCGAGCTGTGTCTGTAACACACAGTGCCTGTGTGAAGAGCTCACCATCATCAAACCTGGAGGCACCCTGCAGTGTGTGCTGGTAATTGAGTCTTGCTGTGGGTTGGTGCAGCTGAGCCATAACGCTGCCCTTCCAGCAGCCTTCCGTGAAGCACCTCTGTGCCCTGTCCTCTTTACGAGCTGACCACCAGAGAACTGAGGAGGTGAAGGGGTCAGTCAGAATGCACCAGCGACAATCAAGTCTTCATCCTGTGGCTAAGACCTAGCTGCCATGCCTTAGGGTGAGGGCTGGCAGAGGCTCCCAGCCCCACTGCTCTGGGGGGGACGTGGGAAGGCAGTGCCCACGGTGAGCAGGGACAGGTTTTTGGTACTGTGGTGCAGGTAGGGGTGTGCCAGTGCCGTGCACCAGTGGGTTAATCTCTCTGCTGGCCTGTTGTGGGGGTGCATTGTAAAGGTAATGGAGCATTCATAAACACCTCTTACAGGGCCAGCTCGATGGCTGTCAGTCACCAGAGCCATATGGCGGGTGTGCACAGTAATTTGCCCTGTAAATTCCCTTATTGTCCTGTTTATCTCTCCAGATCGGCCACTGGCATGTTTCTGAAGGCCTCAGCATGGACAACAAGATCTTCTCTTCCAACATATCAGACAGTCTGTTTAACACCACGCTCATTGTCACCACCATCCTGGTAAGTGAGGGGGTCACCTACAGTTCCCATTAGCTCTTCGCCAGCTCAACGCTAAGGGGTGTCAATCAGTTAGAATATTATTCCCTCTTCCTACCCCCCTCGGCCCCCAGCATGCAGCGTTGCACGCTGATTTCATAAAGAACAGACGATCAAATCTCTAATTACAGCACTGAGGACAATTCATGACAGTGTAATTAAGCTCAAGTTGATGTTTCATATGGAAATGATATTTGATGAGTTCAGAAGCAGCTGGGGAGAGGGCTGGGATGGGGATAAGTTGCCATTTTACATTCATCTCTCAATGATGTTCTTGTTTTGCGTACAGCTGGTAAGTTGGAGGGGACGGTTGTCCCTTCTACCCATAAAATTACTGAAATTGGCCAAGATGGGTATAACTTTCATGAACCAGTACTTCACATCTACAGGCACCACTCTCCTTATTCAAATTTCCCTTCCAAGTGCTGCCTGTCCCGTGAGTTTTTCTAGTACCTCTGCTCCTTCCTTGAAGACACTCAGAATCCTGAAGAACCTTGAGCACTATGTCCTCATGTCCCACAAAGTTTGTTGAAAAAGGGGACAAACTGGAGAAGTAGCTATGTGCCAAGAGAGGCTGGGCTCTCTATGTCCTGCCATAACTCGGAGCAGTCATTGGGCTGCTCTGGCGTATGCCAGTTGGAAACAGCCCCCAAAGCGTGACCCCTTAGCTCTGCTTCAAATCCTAAACTGGGATCAATCTGCTGCACCTCCAGCACATCCCTGACACGGGTCAGTGAATACCAGTGTAAACAGCTCTGTTAGCTTTACACCACCTGGGTTCCCAAGTGATCAAACCAGCTCTCCATATCCTTTATACCTTGGTCCAGAGGGATATACTGGGATGAGAGGTTGGCTTGAGTAGCCCTTATATAAACCTCTGCCGTGCCAGTGCTGCCAGGGGAGCCCACTCTGCCCTGTGCTCAGTGCTGTGCTGGTGGGACGCCTCGGCTAAGATGGGAATGACAGCTGCCCAGTTTCAATGCAGGAAAACCCTTACTTAATGCTGAAGTGGAACCATCAGGAGCTGGAAGGCAACGACCGCTACGAGGGCTTCTGCGTGGACATGCTGAAGGAGCTGGCAGAGATCTTGCGTTTCAACTATAAGATCCACCTCGTTGGCGATGGTGTGTATGGAGTCCCCGAGGCAAACGGCACGTGGACAGGGATGGTCGGGGAGCTCATTGCTCGGGTAAGTGAATTAGCTGCTCTTTTAAACTGTGCTCTAGTGGGACTTGGCAATGAAAAGCCCTGATGCTTTATTAAGTGCTCCAGGATGAGAAGGATGGATGGGGGTTTTAGTCCATTTGTGAGACTTTGACCAGAGGATCTCCATTTAGTGTGTTCTCCCAATGGCAAATTTATTTGTTGTGTCGATGTGACAATGTGTAAAGTGGTAGGAGCAGGAGTTGGGGCCCTTGGGCACTCTCGGAGGTGCTCGCTTTGTTGGAAGGGAGGCTTGGCTCCAGGGTCCCTGTGTAAGAGCTCAATAGCAAATGGATTATTTTTTTTCCTAGTGGAAAAATTAATGAAAACTTGAAACAGGAAAATGTGCAGGCTCTGACAGGGGTCAGTGGAAGCTGATGTAAACTTATAAAACCACATTGTTTGGGAGGGAAGTAAGTAAGAATCACATTTCTACACAGAGAAGTTTTGGCAGATTCATTTCACCTTCTTGATTCTGAGTATTGTTTTGAGAGAGGAACATTTTTTGTTTGCTTGTGAAGTGCATGGGTCGAGATCTTTTCGTGGCTCTGCTTCCTGGTGTTGCTGCACAGCAGCTAGACTGAAAGCTGAGTGCTCTTGCTGGGTTTGACAACACTTCTGTGTGTGCTCAGTCAGCCTCTACCCCCTCCCTGTTCTTTGTTTTCCTCTGCAGCTATAGGTAGTCCTTCCCCAGGGATCCTGGAGCTTAAACAGAGTTCATGAATTGCTCTGAGATCCTTAGTAAAATAGGCTTAGCCAAAGCTAACATTAAGATTGATGTTATTTAAAACAATACTTCCACGCTCACTGATTTCTCCCCTGCCTTGTTATTACCAAAGCACCTGTGAGAACCCAGTGACAGTTTCTCAGCTGGTGGCAAATCTGCAGTGAGGTGTATTTATGGTAATCCACACCACTGTGTGAGAGGAGCCCCTGAGCCACCCCATCATTATCCTCACAATAGTGGTGTGTGCCTCCTGCAAAGCAGAGGAACGAGGGCCTGAATCCATCCCCTGTGGCTCCAGGCAGGGGTCCAGGGCTCCTGCTGCAGCTTGGCTCCTGGCTGCAAGGGACGAGTGAGCATCTCTAGAAGATGCCTGTGGACATCTGTCTGCTGCTTTCCCCGATGGAAGAGGGGACCTGGCTGGTGCTTGTCCTACCTTAGGAGCTTCAACTGATTCTCTGAAGTCAGGTGGGACAACTCTAGGTCTAAAAGACCTGCTGAGGGCCAGGGACAGGACACACTACAGACTTGAGATCCCTCCTGAACTAACGTCCTGTCTCCCATGTCACCCTTCCCCAGCAGAGCGACAGCTCTCGACACCAGCTGAGATGCCACCTCCGTCTGCTTCTTCTAAAGAGCCTTCTGTACGGTTGTTTGCAAATGCTCTGGGCTATTGGCATAGTTATTATACATATCTCTGTGTGTGTGTGTATATATACATGCACACAATTACAGTCCTGCAACATTTCTTTGGGGAGGCAAGAAGGAAGGCGCAGAGAGCAGTGTGTGATCTGTGCAAACAAAGGAAGGGAACAGCCATCAAATTTTTGGCCTACTAACCTTGGCAGTGCCTCCCCATTAAATGGGAGCTTCTGGAGGGTTGTTTTTCTGTAGTGATAAGTGTTTTAACTTCATCTTCACATAGAAACCATTTGTTTCTTCTGTAGCTCCAGCCTTATTTAGGAGGATTTTTACTTCTGCTCCAGCAGGGCAGAGCTGGCAAAGCCTGTGTGAGGCTGAATCAAAAACTGGAGAAGAGAAAAATCTTCCTCTGCTTTGTTCTTTCTAGGCCCTTTGGAGTATTTATAATGGTTTTGGCGACTTTTTGATCAGTCCCAGGGACTGCCACTTTGGACCAGGTCAGCCAGGGCAGATCTGGCTGTGTGCGTGCTGTTGTGTTTATTCAGGGCTGCCTGGGACGTTGCTTTCTGAGGTCATTTCAGGGCCCGAGGGGTTCCTCTCCTTCCTTGACAGTCAGCCCCCAAGGGGATTTGTCCTCAGTCCCAGCCCCTTGTTCATCCCCTATCCCACTTGAGAACCACTCAAAGCAGAAGAGCCAAAAGATCCTACTGTGTGCATGCATGTTCTTCTTTCAGTGGATTTATTCCTTGGGCACTTTTCTCCATGCAGCCTTCACCACATCAGTTGGGACACAAACCCATCAGCTGGGACACAAACCCATCAGTTGGGACACAAACCCATCACACAGCTCAAAACTGCCCAAATCCTACCCAAAATAAAAGCTCTGCACCTGTCTCTTTGTGCAGTGCTGTATTATTGTAGGAAACAGATTCCTTCTTCACCCTGATCAGCTGCCAGAAAGTGAGGTTTGGCTCACATGCACTCAGTGTGCAGCACCAGAAGGTCAGAAAATTATCCAGCTCCATGTAATACCTTTCCAGTATTTTTTTGTGTGTCTCTGTAATCCCCTTGTGGCACTGAATTTCCTCAGAGTGACTATAGGCTGTATGGGAAAAGTGTTTCATTTTATTGCTTCTAAATTAACCAGCTATTGATTTAGTCTTAAGTGCAGAAAATTCTATTACAGCTAATTGTGCACCATGATATGATTGAGAAGGATGCTATATAAACATAAATTTGTTGTTGACCCAAATTCACCAGGACGTATCTCATCGATCTGCTCACAAAACTAATTAAGAGCTAAGGAAGAAGGGGACGGGGATGGTTTGGGGGATTAGTGGAAGAGCTGTAGAGACTCCTGGGTCTAGGTCAGCAGTCTGACTCGTCATCAGATCAAGGAAACCTGTAAACTTTATGAGCGGACGATGGAGATTTGGCTTGGGAGAAATCACTTGGAAGGACTCAAGCCCATTCTGTAGTGAAAGATGTCACAAACTTGGAAAATACCCAGCTAATTGGTCCCTCTGTGCGTGCTGGGCAGAGAAGTTGAGCACCCTGCTCATTCCTTCAGTGAGCAGGGGAGCAAAGCCACTCTCCAGCCGGGGCAGGTTTCCCCCGTTAGCCTCACCGGCGCTGGCACAGACGGCTGCAGTCTCCAGCAGTTTGTCTGACACGGTACACGTGTGCTATCTGTAACAAGCAAACAAGAGGGAACAGCAAATCTTCCTATTTTTTGGTGTCAGAGCCTGAGGGGGACAGTAGGCTGGAAGAATTATATCTCACTCCTTCCTGCTGCAGTACAGACTCTGTCTCAGAGCCCCTGATGGTTGTCTGGTCTTCCCTTTCTCTCTCTCTCTCTCTCTCCAGCGCCTTCTCAAGCTGAAATGAATTCACTACTCTGATACAAGCCAACAAAATTAATTCACTAGTCTGATACAAACCAACAAATGTATTTTCAAGGCAATGTGACAGCTTTCTCCTTGTTCTGCCGTGCCTGTATTTGCTGTCTCAGTAGCGGAGTGCCGTGGTGGCTGTGCTCAGTGCCTGTACCTCGGCTCACAGTGAGCTGTTGGTGCTCAGCTCCCTTGCTCCTCCCTGAGGAGATGGGCTTGTGTCTGAGAGATCCCTCAGCAACAGTTCCTGAATTTACCCATCTCGGGAATGCCCCCAGAGAATAGAGCTGAGCTAAGAAGAGATGATGTGGTTTGGTTTTGCCAGGAAGCTTTGTTGGCAGGCATCCGACGCTGCAGTTTTGCTAGGAGACCTCTGAGAAACTTCCCCCTGATGTGGTTGGGGTCAGTGACCTGGCTGGCAGGGTACCAGTGCTGGGTGCTGGTCCCCTCTGCAGAGGACCTGGCCCGCTCACCTGCAGCAGGGTGCAGAGGATGGGAAGGACAAAGCAGCCCTGGCAGGAGCATGCTCCATGCAGACTGACAGTGTGTTTTGTGCAGCTCGTATCAGCTGCCCAGGCTTCCTTTGGCATTGTTTAAATAACATACCACGTTTGAGGGTGGTAACGCAGCAGATCCACGAGTGCTTCCAGGGCCAGTGTATTTGGGCTGTAAAAGGCACAGAGTGAGGAGCAGGTGACTGGGGACAGCAAGCTCCTGCTCTTCCCTCTTCTTCCCGTGAATCTGGCTGGGATCAGCATTGGTCAAAGCCCTTTTTAAAGTGAGAGAGATGAAGTTATCCATCTCATGGCAGGGTCTGGCCTCAGGAGCAGCAACACCAAGAACTGAAAGGACTTTAAAGCTGTTGGATGATGGTTTTTCCAGCTTCCTTGCTGGTGCTTTACAGAGGCCCTCTCCGTCCCACTGCTCCAAAGACAGGGAATGGCAGGAAGGGGAAAGGAAGAAGATATCTCAAAATTGGCAGAGTCCTGCTCTCCGCTCGGCAGTGGGTGTGGGTGCTCAGTGAGAAAAGCTGTGCGTGGGTGACAGGAGAGAGGGGGAGTCTGTTTGCACGCTATCACACTCCCAAGTGTGACATGGGGGGGCCTTGAGAGGGTGGGGAGTGAGGGGGAGTGGGGAAGCGAGGGAGCGTGGGTTGCTGAGCACACACAGTGAGGGTATGGGCAGGAAGGTTTGCATCGTGCTGTTGATTATGCCAAAATTGCACGCACGATGCTGGGTGTGGTGCGAGCTGGGTAGGTCTCACTACTGTTCCCTGCAGGCTTACGGTCCCCATTCCTGCTGCTTCACCTTAACTGGCTTTTGCCATGGGCATGGTGAGCACCTGGCACAGACTTCTTCCTCCCACCCCTAATAATCCAGGTGAAGAAACAGAAGCTAAGGCAGACCTGAGGCTGACATCTGCACTGATTGCTGGTCACTCCGCCCCTGACTGTGGCTTAAACGGAGGGCTGCAGCCTCCAGGGCTTTCAGGCTGTCACTTTTCATGTGGCAGAATTCATGCACATCCTTAAAAAAAACCCCAAACACCCGTTTTGAGTCACCCTCATCTGGCCCTGCTTTTAAATGCAAGAACATGCACCCGAGTGCACAACCTGGCTGCCGCTCACTCCAGCGGAAGAGCTGTACGACCCGAAATAGCTCCTGTCAGATCAGATGGGCAGCTGGAGCAGAAGTAATCAGGACATTGATCCGGAGGCTGAGCTGTACCCATCGGGCCACGGGACAGATCTGCAGATGCAGAGAGACTGCTCTGTCATTGCCGCAGCGGGGCGGGAGCCGCTGCCCAGGTGAGCAGGCTGCAGCCAAACTGCTGGGCAGTGCCTGCTGCTTATTTGGCAGAGTTGCACGGAATAGCAGAGGTTGGAGGGGACCTTTAGAGCTGATCCACTCCAGCCCCCTGGGCAAAGCAGGCTCACCTCAAGCCGGGTACTCGTGGATGGATGGGCTTTCAGTGGGGCAAGCATCTGCAGCAGCAGTGCTGATGCCCATGGGGCTGCAATGGGGGTCCAGCAGTCAGGTGGGTCCTGAAAGTTGATTTCTAGAAGGCCCTCCAAGCATGGGGACAGCGTGGGAAATAGGTTTCCCTGACCTTGACCATGCTGAGAGTCCTGTGTGGGCAGCGCTGGTGGGAAGGGTGCACTCAAGTGCACCCAGGGTACGCAGCATCCAAGGTGCTGTTCAAGGCAGGGACTCCTCCTCATGGAAGAAATCCCACCGTTGTGCTCCCAGAGCTGTCCTTCAGCCTTTTCTTCCTTATGCTTGACACAGAAACAGCCCAAAGCCTTACACCACTTGGACTCCCTCCCTGTGTTTGTCTCAGTACCTTGACAGGAGGTTATGAATGGCTGCAGGGCCCATCTCCCAGCCGGTCCCCAGTGCCGTGGGAGGCTTTGGCGGGATCCTCTGCCCGGGTGAGGGCTGACGTCAGGCCCATTCATCACCATTAGCGCCAACATGAGCCTTGTCAGCATCCGCAGCGAGGAGGCGGCCGCCTCCTCCGGACTGGCAGTCCCTGCAATTTGCTTCTTAAGGCTGCTTAATTGTTGTTCCTCCTCAGGAGCCCAGCTCAGCCCCCGTGTTTAAAATCCTTTCCAGTGGCAGTGCGAGCCTGTCTGCTAACACGGGTAGATCCCACGGTTAATGCCAGGTATGGTGGTGGCAGCTCATGCTTTTGTCTCAGACACCAGCCCACCTGGGCTTCCTCTCGCCTAGCGAGAGTTTGGCCTTGTTTGAGCAGTGTTTTGTTAAAGAAGTGGCTGTCTCTACTCCCAGAATGCTCTGGGTCTTTTTCTAAGCTTATTTCACACTGACATCTATAGCTGGAACTCTGCTGGAAGGATGAAAATCAAGCAGTGTTTGCCCCCTCTTTCCCCCCACCCCCATCCTTTGCCTCCTGTTTTCCCTTGCCTCAGCGCCCGGTTGTGGACAGAATGCAGAATCATAGAATGGAATCATAGAATCATTTTGGTTGGAAGGGACTGTTAAGATCATTACGTCCAACTATTAACCTAGCACTGCCAAGTCCGCCACTAAACCATAGAATCATAGAATAATTATGGTTGGAAGGGACCTCCAGGGTCATCAAGTCCAACCTTTATCTCATCATATTCCTGACCACTACACCATGTCCCTAAGCACCACGTCGACACGTCCTTTTAACACCCCCAGCCATGGGGACTCCACCACTGCCCTGGACAGCCTGTTCCAATGCTTGACAACCGTTTCGGTGAAGAAATTTTTCCTAATATCCAATCTAAACCTCCCCTGGAGCAACTTGAGGCCATTACCCCTCATCCTATCACTTGTTACTTGGAAGAAGAGGGCTGGAAAGCGCTTGGGTTTGCAGAGCTCCTCTGTAACTAAGAGATGCTGACCTCAGTGAATCACAAGAAGTTTTGTGAACATGAAGAAGCAAAGTGGAAAGCATGAAATGGATGATATTTGGGCAGAGAATACATTGCATGCCATTCCCAGATCAAAGTTTAGTGCTGTCAGAAACTGGCTCTTAACTTGCATGACTTCTGAGCCTGCAGAAAGAGAGAGAGTGTCTTTGACAGAGCACAGCCCCAGCTAAAGCTGCGAGGAGCTGGCTCTCTGGTGCAGGGAGCTCTGGCACAGGAGAGGGGAGATGTGCAGGAGAGGTTAGAGTAGGCTGCAGGCTACTGTAGCTCTGCTGCTGGCAAAAGTCCTGAAAGGACAAGAGCTGACCAGGCAGGGAATGGGAAATCAACTCTAATGGAATGGCAGGACCTTCTTCAGACAAGAGAAGGGACCTGGGCACAAAACTGCCCAGGGAAGGCAGCTCTGCTGTGCTGAGTTTCTGCTCCATAGGCAAAGGGAGGGGGATGGATTTGCGTTATGTTTTGTGTAGGAAAGAGAAGCTTTCAAGATATTGCTGCCTACATGATCTGGAAGGGTCCCAGAGGATGATAGGTAGAGGAATAACCAGAGTGCACAAAGTTCCCTGCCAGCATCTACATGTGAGAAGGTGGGGGCAGGCGAGGGACGGTGTCTTTGCTGGGTAAACCTGGGGGCCATGCTGCTCCTTTCAGCAGCACCTTTATATTGGTCCCTGGATGGGAACGGAAATGTCCTTAGAGCTTTTACATGAAGCACCTTTGATGTGGCATGTTTCCCATCTGTTTAGCCTACAACTTCCCTGGTAGAATTGTGTTCAGTTTGGAGAACTGGGAGAAGAAATCCGTTGTTAGGTTAAGCTGTATCTTCACGAGGGGCTTTGCTGGCAGAGCTTTCCCCAGGACAGCAGTACCTGCAAACCCTTTTAAGTATAGACAAGAGAGGTTTAGGAAGCTTTAGGCTTTTCTTGCGGATAAAATTCCTTGCATGCTGTGTTCCACAGACGAACTGATCCCATCTTAGTAATCTGCTGGTGTTTACATAGGGCTCAACTGCTCACACACCACTTTGTGATTATTGGTGCCTTTTAAAAACCCTGTGGGTAAATGTCTGGCTAGGCAGAAATTCTCTCTACCTCATAATTCATTCCAGCCTGAACCTCCTAGGAATCTGTAATAGCTGCTTGGAAACAATCGCTAAAATCTGACACTGGGCTTGTCCAATAAAGCAGTCCTGCATGGACTGTGAAATATCACCTTCTCCATGACCCCCTTACTGGGCAGGCTGGCAGATCACCTTCCCTTCCCTAAGTCCTGCAGGCTCCAGCAGTGCTGCTCTTTCTTGCAACTCCAGCCTTTCCCTGGCCCTTCCTCCTTGCCTGCCTGGAAGTGTGCAGGTCTGCTGGGGGCAAAGCTGGGGAAAGAGACCCCCCCCCAGCAAAGCTCTGCCAGGAGATATTTCATCCTCTTAGGGAAAACAATGCAAGAGCAGCAGGGTCAGAGAGCATGGTAAGAGTGATGCACCCACAAATTTGCCTTTGTGTGGTGCATTACAACTAGCACATGGATCCAGGGAGATGAGCTCCATATTTCACTGGGTGTTTGGGCCTCATGGTGCCTTGGCTTCTGCGCAGACCTTATGAAACTTAGAGACAAGAAGTGCAAATAGCTTTTCTTCCCCCCAGCACCCCTTCTCTTTTTCCACTGGCATAATTATCATCCTGCAAAGCAGGCAAACAAATGTATAAGGGAATGAAGGAGGTTTCATTTTTACAGAAAGCAATTATGGACATTAAAAGAGCTATAGTAATAAAAAATAATATTTACAATTCAAATGCCTTATCTCTATTACAAGGGTATTAACATTGGAAGAAATATTTTTTATTTTTTCCCCCTAATCTCATTTGCTTTGCAAGTCAATCTGGACATTTTCATGCCAGTCCTCTGAATTTTTTGGAGTCTGATCTGCAATTTTGGAAGCCTGGGGTTGGAAGGCTTATAAACTTCATGCCTCAGGGTTATGGGGGTAATGATGCTGCTTTGTTATGCTTTCCTACCTGTGGTTCTTGCAAGTAACAGCCTTGTCTGGCAGGGGACAGCTGTGTTCAACAGGGGCTTTGGAATGAGTGGGGCTGTATTTTCTTTAGGTGGGTATGATATTTATTGTCTCGATGGCTCCTGTTTTCCCAGGTCTTAAAGCATTCATCAAATAGAAATAGCAATGAGGCTGTGAGCACTGCGGGGCAGGGGCTGCCGTTGTGTTGGCTGTGAGCACAGCTCCTGGCACAGCGGCTCCCCCCAGCGAGGTTTGTGCTTTTCCAGCCTGGGAGAAGGGAGATAAAAACACCTGGGTGAGGAAAGGAAAAACATGGAGAATGGTCTGGAGCACAAGGTGGGTTAAAGTTTGGAGTGGGTTTGAAGCAGGGCTTATGTGAAACCCACCCGGGGCAGAGGGGTACAGGAGCACAGCCCAAACCAGTGGACATCACTAGCAAAATGACAGTTTCCACCAAGCCCGGGTTTTCACAGAATGTCAGAGATTGGAAGGGACCTCAAAAGATCATCCAGTCCAATCCCCCTGCCAGAGCTTTCCCCCTGCAGCAAATGTCCTCTGTCCCAGGAAGACGGGACAGGCCATCCATCCTCCAGGAGCGAGTGTCTTGGATGGCCCCAGACACGGATATCCCTGCCCTGCCCCTTTCCCAGGCTCGAGGTGCTGATCTCTGCTCTCCTTTCTCTCCAGAAAGCCGATCTGGCCGTGGCCGGGCTGACGATTACGGCGGAGCGGGAGAAGGTGATTGATTTCTCGAAGCCATTCATGACTTTGGGTATTAGCATTCTCTACCGAGTTCACATGGTAAGAGACTTATTTTATAACCATTTATGTCCCTCCATTATTTGCATGCAGTGCCTAGTTATAGAAGAAAAATGAATGACTCATAAAAATATTTTGGTTTCTTATTTAAATGCAAACGTGCTTGACCTTTATTTCCTTCTTTTCCCTGTCTTTCTGCCTTGTGTCAGCTTGGTGGCAGGCTAGGCTGCATGGGTGCAGCAGCCCAGTGGCTCCATGACTGCAGCAAACCTGGCTTGGAGTCACTATCCACTTGCATTTAGTGGCGAGGCTGAGCCTAGGACACCTAGGGGTGCCCTAATGCCCTTTGCAACAGGATGTCATCTGATTCCCAGTCTGTATTTTAGAAACGTGCTTTGTATGGTGTTGAGTGTGATAGGAATTACAGTCTTGGTTTCCCCATCAGCTCAGTAATAGCGGTGTAAAGGATAAAACAATTAAAGCTGCCTCTTCCAGCCCCCTCTCTCAATTCACAAGGCTGTTAAGGGTGGAATATAAACAAACGTGCACATACATCTCTCTGTGCTGAGTGGCTCCTGCCAAGAACAAACAAGTAATTAAAATCTAGTTAAAATTCTGTTTCCTCTGGTACATGCAGAATCTAGGATCAATGATTGATCAAAAAAGGGTCAGACTCTTCAAGCTCCTGGAAATCAAGTGTAACAGTCCCTGACCCCTTATACTTGCTTTTTCACACCACCAGCTGCCCCGTGGATGCAGAAGGCATTTCTGGCAGCATCTCTTGGCTGGGATTACAATCGAGTTTCTTGCTTCCTCGCACGCATTTTAAAGTTTGAGGACTGAGTACCATGCGTGCTCTGCCTCTGATTTACACCATAACCTTCAGCAAGTCCCTTAACGAGGCATCGTTCCCTGAGCAGCATGAGGCTGGTGTTGCTCCCTCCAGAGGAAACACAGGAGTATTGGTGCAGGGTTTGCATCTCATCTGCTCTATAAGTGCAAGGCATTTGCTGCTGCCTCTGTGCGAGCTCGATAGAGAAGTGTCTGACACATCTACTTAGAGTGTAAGCTCTTCAGGGCAGGGACCATCTGCTGCTCGTGCTGGTACCAGACTAACACAACACAGCCATGTTCCAGCCTGCCCTTTAGGCACTTACCAAACTGAACAGGATTAATAATTACAGTCTTAAAAAGCGTTTGCCAAATAGTCCCCTGCTGTCGGTCAGGACTTGGTCTTCAGCTGCCCAACAAAGGACCCAGTTAGGACCTGGAGTAGGGGAGCTGCCCAGTGACTCAGGCAGGCTTGCAAGGGAGACACAGGGCATCTCCCAGGTCAGGTCACCCCACAGCGAGCCCTGCTTTGCTGCAGTGAGGGCAGGGGCAGCCCTAGGCTCGTGCCCTCCACGGGGGGAGTGAGGTCTCCCCACCAGGGAAGCTCAGAGCCTCCTCTTACCTCTCCATCACTTGGCCTCTCTTTGTCCAGACCTTTCCTGCTTAGCTTAAGGAGCATTTCTGAGCGCTGCATGGCAATTAGCTAATTAAACTAGTAAATATTTATTTAACAAGGAAAGGCAAGATAGCTAATTGCTTTGGTTTTTCTTTAAGGATGTGGTTTGCAGAGCAGTGGAAGGCAGCCCCACAGCCCCATCTGCTCCTATCCCCTCCCTTCCCTGCCCCAAGAAACATCTCTGCAGTGTCAAAAATTGCAGCTGACGTATGTTAATCACAGCGCAGATCAGATGTAGTCTAATAAATAACCATAAATAAATCTCTTGCTGAGGAGTTGCCTCTGCGCCCTGGTTTCCTCCCAGTGTGATGACATTTTATTTTAATTTCCACGTAACTCCAGTGTCAAATGATTTCTGCCCCCTTTCTCCTCCCCACCCTGCCAACCCAACCACCACAGTGCGTGTGTCTCTTATCACACATAACCAAATATGGCAGCTTTAAATGGGGCTGTCATTTTTCTCAATTTCACTTGTTGTGATATAATCAAGTATGGATTTCTGACATGGGGACTCTAATAGGCTTTCGGACCTGCAGGCTGCTAAGAGAAAAGGCTTGCTTCGTTGTATTATGCTCCCATTCTGATCAGCTGGTGGGACCTGTGGGAGGCAGGAGATAGATGACGATTACTGAGCAGTCCCTCTGCCTGGCAGAGGGCTGGAATCAGGTGCCCAGTGCTGTTTCTGCACAGAGGGATGTTGAAAGTTAGGTTTATTTGTAGCATACACATGCTTTTGCTCACATACCTGCATCTAAGGCAGGGAACAAGGGACTAGCTAGCACATGATTCTGGCTTATCAGCCCTGAAAGTCCTTACTGTGCTCTACCTTAAGATGAGAAAATGTAGGTTTGGTGAGTACCTTGGAACAGCTGAGTTTAGGCCAAGTGAACTGAGGCTTAAAGTGTTTCTACTTGATTGCTGCAGAAGACATGAGATGGGAAGGACCAGCTGAATAGCTCCTTGATTCCAGCCAGAGGAGGCTCAACAACTGAGGCAGAGGAGCTGAGAGAAGCTGAGCACCCATCCTGACAACCCGTGCTGCTCTGCCAGCAAGCCTCCTGCTTCACTGCAGCAGGGATGGCAGCAACCACTGGCCCCAGGCATACCTGGGGCTGTGCTACACATGGGGCTGTCAGTTCTGGACCATCTGGTGACCCCAAATTAGGCTCAGGACTCACAGCAGCCTGGGCTTAGGTTTTGCTTACCGACTCCAGAGAAAGGACCCTGGAGAGGGAGGGGTCTGGATCTGCATCTGGATTTGATGTGGTCATCCCAGGGCAGGCAGGGAGTTACAAGGCATGGACCTAAACACAGACAAATCCAGGGCCATGCCATACAGCTCTGCTCCTCCTCTTCCTGGATGTCCTGCACGTTCAGGCCCTTCAGTCACCAGTATCTGCCCAGAAAACTGGTTCTCTCTGGCTGAAAATGAAGACTTCCAAGAACCACTGAAGAGTGTAAATGAACCTCTCCTGCTTCCATCTGAGGATTTGCAGGAGGCCTTCATCAATTATTGGACATTTTGAACATTTCTATTCCAGGAAAAATAGCTCTTCCAATTAACAAAGCTGTATGGGGACCGGCTAAAAATATCTGACAGATACCAGATATTGTCATTCCCATCTTCAAAACAGACAGATAAGAGAGAGTTTGTGCCCTCTGTGGGAACAGAATATCTTTATTCTTATCCACAACTGTGAATGAAAAGAATATGTACCAGCAGCCTGAAAATGACTGTAGCTGAAAAGAACCAGAACTACTACTACTACTACTGTAAAGTCACAGGAGAGAGTCACTGCCAAGCCTGAGATTTAAAGCTTCCAATGCAATTTCCTTAATGAGTGTAATTTATTGACAAACTGCCCTAGAAACATAGAGAAGACATCAAGGCCTTAATTACAGAAAGGAACTTTGTTACTGGAGCATCTCATGAGGGAGCCTCAGCCGAGGCACTGGAGTTTCCTGCCAGCTCTGGGATGCTGGGCAGGGATTAGCTGCCCAGAACGATCTTCTGCTCCAGTTTGCTGGGCCAAGGGCAGACGGTGTAGAAGGGAGACCTTGTCTTAATGAGAAAGTCTGGAATTATACCCAGGAGAACCTGAACTTTTTCTTGGGAAGTGGTTTTCAAGTAACCTGAAAATGGATGCAGGAAGGTCTGAACCACAGGTGCTTTAAAAGGCTTAATAAACCAGATTCTCTAAAAATGCTAATGGAGATCCTAAACTCAAACTCACCTTGTCCTTATAGAGGGACAGGATGTTATGGTGTGGTGGTTCCTTATTTCATGCAGAGCAGGGTTTTATGGTCTCAGCTGGTGACTGGAGCTGAGAATATCACAGTATCCTACATATTTTTAGGAGAGGAAGATTTCTGTGCAACAACTATTGCCTTCTCTAGCAGCAACTTAGTCTTCAGAAGAACTATCAAGACCTTGTGAAATTCAGGTTTTGCATGAGATCAGGAATACTTCAGTAGGAAAACAGTGTTTTTTAATGGAAATGGAATTTAAAGTGCTGGTCTTGAGTCTGGGGAAGGAAAAAAAGTAGCAGCTATATTTCCTGGGGACTTTTGTGAAAACAGAAAATTATTCACTGCCTTTGGATTAAGCACAGCTCTAAAATATCAGGACTCTGGTCCTTGATGGCTCTGGGTTTGCTATGGCAATTGGGGTTAGGTGTTATTTATGACCAGCTATTATTACTTTATGTGGTGTCACAGATGGGCAGGGTAAAGCAGCAGCCTAGGGAAAAAGGAGGCCTCTGTGTGTCAGAGATGAGCCCTGGTAGCAGCTTTTGTGTAAAGCGAAGAACCCAGAGCAGAGCAGCTGCAAGTGCTGGGAAACTGCTGCTGGAGTGAGCTGCATTGAGCAAACAGGGATAGGCGTTTTCAGCACACAACAGCACAAGGTGCCAGTAAGAAATACGCTGACAGCTTGGCCAAGATGTGATAAAAGGCTGTTTCCACTCTGACTTTACAGTAAAAGCCTTCTCAGGAGCTGACTCACGGGCAGCTTCCCGGTTAGAAGCGCTCGGGGAAGGTTTTGTGATGCCAGGGCTGACTTGGTGGTTTGGGGCAGAAGATACAAGCTCATGGGAGCAAAGGGCTCATATTCCTGCGGGGTTAAAGCAACCCTTTAGCCCTGCACTGGGAGCTGCATGCCCAGGGGACAGTAAGGAAATCAGATGCCTGAGGTAGATGAACATCACCTCGATGCTTGCAGCAGGGTGGGAGAGGTGTGTCAGGGCTGCACCGTGCTGAAACCAAACACTGCTCCACATGGATATCAAAAAGTGAGAGCACAGAGAGCAAAAGCACACTTATTTAGTCCCGTGGCTTGTGCTCTGTTGTCACCTCTCCCCGTCCCCCACGGTGCTGTTGAGTGTGCTCGGAGGTGAATCAGTGCCTGCTTTTTCCACCCTGGGGGAGGCTGTGTGGCTGAGCTGGTGGTGACAGAAGTACGGTCACCTAAATGTGCAGCTTTTGAGATTCTCCTCCTAGAAATTAATCCACACTTTACCCAAACTTTGCTAAATCTGCCTTTTTTTTTGTCTTTTCATAGCAGTGAGGCCTTATTTTCAAGGAAAGGTGGTTTGCTGTGAAAAAAACAGGAAATTCTGACGCATCCTGGAGATAAAAATATCATGTTCCCTGAGATAAAAGTAATAATTTTATTGAGTTTTATAGAG
This sequence comes from Podargus strigoides, assembly GCA_028020825.1. Lineage (NCBI taxonomy): Eukaryota > Metazoa > Chordata > Aves > Caprimulgiformes > Podargidae > Podargus > Podargus strigoides. Next base: position 2,812,736 of record CM051646.1, read on the forward strand.
AAGAAACATTTCAAGGCTGAAGAAAGGAAACCAGAAATGTTACAAACATCTCCCTTTTTTTTTTTTCTTTTTCTGCACAAAAAAATATTTTCTCCCCTCTCTGCTTTGGCCAAAGGATCTCACCCACCTCCAAGCTCAGGCGAGCCCCCTCCTGCCCAGCAGATGTGGGTGGGCAGGGGCTCTGGATGGAGACTCCCCCTTCAGAGGGGATGAGGGGTGCAGCACATCCAGCCCCAGGGAGGGCAGAGCCTTGTGATTGTCTCCATTTTTCTATCAAGTCACTTCTTTCTTTGCCTGGAGGAACAAAAGTGGTTGAGGTGGGGAGAAGAACAGTCTCAGGAGATGAATCCCAGCGGGGAGATGCTGCAGGACTCGATCATTTGTTGTGTGCAGTCTTGTCTGTTTCCCCTGTTAGGCTTTTGCAGATCCCCACGTGCTTTATTCCCCTTCTGTCGCTCCCATCCGTTGTCAGCGTGAGGGCAGGTGTGTTTTTGTGTCACTTTAAGCACGGACTGTTGAATTTGTAGAAACACAAGCACCTCAGACTCCTTTTCATTTCCCTTCCAGGGTCGCAAACCTGGCTACTTCTCCTTCCTGGATCCCTTCTCTCCTGGGGTCTGGCTCTTCATGCTGCTCGCCTACCTGGCTGTCAGCTGCGTCCTCTTCTTGGTGGCTCGGTAACGTCACTGGTGGTGCCTTTTCCTTCCTCGCGGTGCCATCTAGCGTCACGCTCCCAGACCCATGGGGGGATGCGTGGTGAGGGGCTGGGCAGGGGGACATGGGGACATCCCCCAAGGCAATGCCCTCTCCACACTGGTGGCCTGGGTGTCCCCCTGTGCCTGCGCAGGCATGTCACCAATGGCATGGCTGTGACAGGGTGGGCAGGAGCAGGGTGCCATGATTCAGGAGGGTGCTTGGCCACAGGGTGGGTGCTGGTGCCAGAGCTGCATGGGAAGGGTGAGAGGAGGTTTGGGAACAGGGCTGGAGCTGTGCAAATGGTGCTGTTCCCTGTAGGTGCTTGGTCTGCAGCAGATAAACCACCCACATGTCCTGAACAGGAGGGTGGAGGCTGGCAGGTACCACAAATGCATTCAGAGATATTAACACAAATTCAAGTCGTGGTGTTTGGTTCCTGTGACCCTGTAAAACCCAGAAAAAGAACGTTCATTAATATCTTTAGTTGATGTGCAGAGCCTCGCTTGGCAGCTCTCAGTTCCGTTTCCCTATGACTAATTTAAATCAGCCTTAAAATATATCACCGAGTGCTTGTCTGCAGCGTGCCTCCCGTTGAGGGCCAGGGTCCCTGCTCCACTGTGTTTTCCCTGACCTCCTAACAAACTCCTTGTGGTTGGTGGCATAGATGGGTCTTTTCAGACATAGCTGAACTGTGTCCTGGCAATGTGTACCAAAGATGGGCTCAGGGCTTAAAGGCTGTTTCGAGACATGATTAATACCCAGTCCTCATTACAAAAATTGGAACTGGGCTGCCACTTGGTCCCTTAGCATGGCTAAAGTTGTCATTCTGACAGGGTTTAATGGTTTCTTCGAATGCTGTTATGTTTCTGAGGCCATAGTTCTAAAGAAACCATCGAATAAGGCGGTCTGACGCTCTCTGCAGGCTGAGATTTGGTGCCTCTTTAGCCCCTTCCTCATGTTTTAAACATGATCCTCCAAAAAGGTGCCTTTACACAGCTTCCCACTGGAGATGGAGGTTTGGGCGCTGCTCTTCGCCTTGCTCAGCAGTAAGGAGCTCTTGACCCTGTGAATTGCAGAAGACTCTCCCAGAGCAGGGTTTGCTACTGCTACTGCTTGATCCACCCATAGAAAATGTTCAAGAAATAACCTCCACCTCGCTGGCATCACAGTGAGGGAGTAGATGCAGAACCGAAACTAAACACTTCATTTTGGTTCAATGCTGCATAAGCTGGCAGAGCCCTGCCTCTGTCTTGGCAGCATCCCCAAAATGACCCTCCCAGGCACCTGCTTTGTGAACCATTAAGAATATAATGAACTGCAGCAGAGGAATTAGAAGGCTTTCTTAGCAACCAAGGAACTGAGGATTGAAAACAGCAAAAAAAAAAGAGAGCCAGGCTACAGTTGCTTCAGTGACAGGCTGTCAGTTACTCCACATTCCCACCTGTCCTGTCCCTGTGAGCACTGGAAATATGTGATGCTTTGAAACATCAGCACTTGGCTTCAAACTAGACCTGGGACCTAGGCTTGCCGAGGCAACCAGACCTGCTCAGAGCAGCCATTTTCACCAAGACAGTTATTTTTCTTGATGGTGGTATGCAGTCTGGTCTAGCACACTTCACTTCTGAACTTCCCACTGATGCTCATTCTCCAGCAGGGAACACAGCCAAAGATGTTTGATATCAAGCCCACGCACCTCTGGAATTACTTTTATGGCTGGCTGTGGTATGAATTCTCACACAGGGCTCCAGCCTCCCTGCAGCCCATGCCCAGATTTTCAGCAGAGCCTCTCAAAACTTTTGCAAATCTTTACAAGAAAGCCCCTCTGGCTTCTGAGTCTTAGAGCAAGCATTTCACACAGCTCTGAGCCCTGGGCATCAATTGACAGCAAAGAGTTTCCTCCTCAGAAAAATCTGCCTGCAGGAGAGTTAGGGCTTCACAGCTTTTCTTTTTTTTTTTTTTCTTTTTCTCCAAAGTGCCCCATTTCCCAGTGAATTACCTGAGCTGCCCATTGCTTGTCGTTTCAGGTTGACGCCGTACGAGTGGTACAGCCCTCACCCCTGCTCGCAAGGCCGATGCAATCTCCTCGTGAATCAGTACTCTCTCGGCAACAGCTTGTGGTTTCCAGTCGGGGGATTCATGCAGCAAGGCTCCACCATTGCCCCCCAAGCATTATCCACGCGCTGTGTCAGTGGAGTCTGGTAAGGAGGTCAGCCCTCCCCTTAAGGAAGGCTTCTCTGTGGGGCTTTCCTGGGCAGAAGCAGATGGAGAAGCAGAGAGTGGGGATGGAGATCAGATCCAGTCCATGGGGAAATCTCAGGTCACTGTCTTTGCTTCCCTTTTCCCTAGGTGGGCGTTCACCTTGATCATCATCTCCTCCTACACGGCCAACCTGGCAGCCTTCCTCACTGTGCAGCGTATGGACGTCCCCATTGAGTCCGTAGATGACCTCGCTGACCAGACAGCCATCGAGTACGGCACCATTCATGGTGGCTCCAGCATGACCTTCTTCCAAGTAAACCCCATTCTTTTACTTAACTGGTGGGGCAGGAGGTGCAGAGGGCACTCTTTAATCAGATTTGGATGTCATCCCAGCCTGTCATGCCTGTTGCATTCCACTTTCTGGCATGGAGGGGACCTTTGGAGAGACCTCTGGCTGCTTGGTTGCACAGGACTGGGCTAGCTCCCCAGTGGGGGATGCTGGGATGAACAGTGGGGGAGGACAGGGAAAGCAGGGTTTTGTAACACAGCAGCTGGTGTGCTCTTGGGATGCTGGATCACGAGGGTCAGGACATCTGTGCTGGATGCTAGAGGAGCAGACTTTCCTGCTTGGACTCAGAAAGCAACTGAACACTTGAAGTGTCACCACGTGGGTGGGAAAGTGGTACACATGTCACAGTGATGACAAAACACTGTCTTCAGCACATGAGCATTTGCAGTCACATTTCCATGGACCTCTCTGCAGTTTTGATGTGATCTTAGCTTTCACATGAGAGTCCCTCAGGTTGGGTAAGCAAAGAAACATTTGCAAACCCCAGGTAGGCTAGTGTATGTACAGTGCTGGAGTCTGTATGTGGTCAGTGCCACTGAAAACAAATCAAGTGTATGCAAACTTACGTGTGCCATTTAGCCCAATTTAATTTTTCTCAGCTCTATTCAGAAGGGAAATACATGAGTGAATCTTTTCTGCAGTGCTCTGAATGCACAAAGAACTGCTGGAGGATTATTTATTTATTACTTGTTGAAATTCCTAGAGGAGAGAAAGCTTTTCTCACTTTTTTCCCCCCTCTGGAGTCTGAACTGAGTTGGGAAGCCTGAGAAATCTCTTCAGTGAGCCTCAGCTTTTCAGTCCAACTTTACACCCGTCAGGGGTTTGGCAAAAATCTCCTTTTAAGCAGAACGTTACATCTAAAATGAGCTGAACAGAGCCCAAGTGACTAAGGTGGTTGGGTATGAGGCACTGGCTTAGTTCTTTTCAGGAAGGCTTTCAAGTTTAAAATCCTGACTGTGGCTCCATGCTGCCTGGCAGGTGCTGGAGTCACTGGTATCAGAGAAGAAATTAGCAAAAGATCTTCTTGTACCATTTGCAATGCTTTAAACTACGCTGGGATCCGTTTGCCTCTGGTGTAACGGTGGCGGGTGACACGCAGTGATGGGTTAACCAGGCATGGCTGAGGCTGTCATCACCAATCCTCAGCTCCTGGCTGCATGAGACGTGTCCCCTGCTGAAGCACCTTGCCTTGCCCTGGCAGCAGTGTCCCCTGACACTAAGACACTGGAGGAAGGATTAAAAGTGCAGTGAATGGGGAACAAACACACACTCTGTTTGTCTGTCCCTTGCCCAAGGGACTGCACCCAGAGGACAGTGCTGGACACATGAGGACAGGAACTAGGTCAGCAGCAGATTCCCTGAGGCTCTCCAGCATCGCTCACCAGCCACAGAAAAAGAGCCCTTGGAAGAGTGATGACAGGGGGTGCCTGGAGGGGAGGTGGTGTAAGAGTGGCAAATTCAGAAACTCCTAATGTAGACCAGAGTATCTTCAGTCTTTGTGCAAGCAGGCAAGAGAGGTTAACTGCAGTCAGCTTTATTCTCAAACAAACCAAGGTGGGGTCAACCACCAGCAAAGTCTGGGGGCTGGGGGCTGGCTGAGCTTTGGTTTACTGCAGTCAAGGAAATGACTCCAGTTCTCTTAAGCAGGTTCTTTGATTTGCCCTACGAGGGGGCGAACCAGAATCTGGATTCAGGGAGAAACAAACCCCAAAGAGCTTTGGCTCTGCCCCCAGCCCTCAGGGCCCTTCTCAAGGGGATGGTGTCTGGCTCTGATGGTGACCTGTTAAGCACACGATAGGGTGTGAGCTGTACAGGGAGCATTCGGCTTCTGGCTTTTCTCTGTGTGTTTTTGATGTGCTGTTAGGGAAACATTGTATTTTTCTAAAATTAAATTTATGCAAAGAGCTTTGCTGGAACCTATCGGAATTAAGTATGCATTTCATGCCAACAAAGTCTCAAATCCACCAAGATATTTGAGCCTCTAAATCTCATTGGAATAAATGGAGGTCAGGCATCTAAATCCTTTCTGAATCTAGCACCGAATCTGCTTTGACCCCGTTGTGGCCTTTTCATAGTGGGGTCTAATTTGGGGTTTATGTTACAGCAAGGAGCTCCCACCTTAGCTCTTCTTGCCTCCTTTCTCCTGCAGAACTCCCGCTACCAGACCTACCAGCGGATGTGGAACTACATGTACTCCAAGCAGCCCAGCGTCTTCGTGAAGAGCACGGAGGAAGGGATCGCGCGCGTGCTGAACTCCAATTACGCCTTCCTGCTGGAGTCCACCATGAACGAGTATTATCGCCAGCGCAATTGCAACCTCACGCAGGTCGGGGGCCTTCTGGACACCAAGGGCTACGGGATTGGCATGCCCGTCGGTAGGCAGTGAAGAAAAATTCTAGTCCTTCTCAGCTGTCGGCAGAGGACCGGAGCACTTGAAAGGCTGAACCGCCTCTAAAGCCAATGTCACGTTTCACAGCTCTGCCCAGGGTCATTTTTTTAATCTCAGGAGGAAAATCAAATGTATTGCAATTGCCCATGGTGCACGCTCGGAGCCAGATGTACGAGACCCTGCTCTGGTCCGGAGCCATGTGACACGTGACTGCGGCTCTTTAAATAATTCATGTGAAAGATGTTTCAAAACTGCTGCTTATTTTCTGCATATATTGCTCTGTGTTGTTTCCCTTTTGAAACCAGTGTTTTTGAACTGTTTTGTGCTCCTTGGTTTATCTCAGAAGTGCTGTAAGAGTAATGCTATTGCAACTCTCGTAGTTTTTAGCACAAGTTTCTTAAGAGCTGGTGGTTCTTCAAACTTCAGGATAGAGAACTGGGCAATTCAGTGACTGTCTCTGCTAATAATCAGGATGAACAAATGCAGGGGTTTTGGCTTTCACTGGTGAGAGCTAGCAAGAGAACAGAATCTCCCAGGGCAGCACAGAACAAGGACGTACTAGTTGTTATTCCAAGCGGTTGAATAATCTTTCGGCCAGTCTCGCAGGCTCAGGAAGCCTTGTTCCTGACCTTTAAGCACCTGCACTTAGTACAGAATTAAGGTGAATTACATAAGATCCGTGCACAAACAGCCACTATAGTTTAGCTGACATGCGTAAGCTTGTAAAGTCACAGTAACCTGACTGTGAGTACAAATCCTTACTTTCAGGACTAAATTTGTTCTGACATTGTCTTGTTAAACAGTGAAACTGTAGCAGATAAGAAGAGCAGAGAGCTGCTCACTGGGACAATAGTGCAGAGTTACCAGGAGGATTGGTGTCTTTCCCACGGCCCTTCTTCAGGATCTCTGGTAGCAGACATCATCATGGCTGCAGTAGAGCTCAGTCCTGAGTGCAGGAGTCAGCCTCCTCTACCCTGAACATTAGGGTTTGCATGTAGGTTGAACTTGCTGCCGTTGCAGTGCACCAGTTTGAGGGAAGGAGTACTGGAGCAAGGTTGAAGTTGGAGGCAGAGTGAGGCTGGAGGAGCAGTGGTGTGATACTGAACTTGCCTGTTCAGACCCTGCCCATGAAGCCAAAGCTCCCCCTCGTAATGGACCTCTTTAAGTGGTCGATGTGGCTCTTGGTGGACAGGTGAAATGTCCATCTCCAAATGACACGAACCAGTTGATGGTCCCAGCAGGGAGGCTGCAGCTTTCAAGGGCTTACATGGACTGAAGTCCCTTCCAAGCCATTCAGAGATGAGCTTTTGCAGTTGGGCACACTGGCAGGGCACGAGGCAGGGGTGAGTGGGGAGGAAGGCCGGCCGAGGCGGTGCCTTACCACCTACCTCTTGGTATTGCAGGCTCTGTGTTTCGTGATGAGTTTGACCTGGCCATTCTCCAGTTGCAAGAGAACAACCGCCTGGAAATCCTGAAGCGGAAATGGTGGGAAGGAGGCAAGTGCCCCAAAGAGGAGGACCACAGAGCCAAAGGTAAGCCATGGCACTCTCTGGTAGTGAGAAGGGGCCAGGAGGTACAAGCATCCTTGCCAGCAGTGCAAGGATGAACGTCCATCTGCACGAGAGCGCTGCCAGGTTTTCTGCCTGAAAATTCCTTTTTCCCCCTTCTCCTGACCTGACATTCTTTCCTTCACAATTCAAGGAGAAAGCCAAACCGCTCTGCTCATGCCTCATGCTGTGTGTTTTTGCCTGGGGCAAAGATAGCAGGAACAACCAAATGACAAATATTGGTGGCATATGGAGGGTAAATTAGCTTCTAATGAATGTCTGCAGCATTACATGGGAAAATGGATGGCTAAAGGGATCAGACCAAAATCCTGGGTTCCTTCAAGGGAGATGGATCTCCACCACAGGCCCGCTGGTTAATGGCTCCAAGTGAAAGTGCCTTTTAAACAGCCAGGGGAAGGGACACAAGGACTTTATTAGTACATCTGTAAACTGAGGAGCAAATTCTTTTGGGTAATGCTATGCAAATTGCCATAAAAGCTACCACATTAGGCTGATGTCCCAGAGTGAGAGCAGTTGCCAGCTTAATGCAATTGCTGCATTTTTTATTTTTATTTTTTTTTTAATTCTGGCAGTCACCCTTTCCTCACCAGTTGTTTTCTGGGAGGCCAGCAGGTCCCCCACTGGAAAGGACAGTCTTCTCACAGAAGGCTGAGCTGGGTCCATGGTGGTTCTTTGGTCTTCTGACGTTGCAGCAGGTGTAGGTGTGTGTGTCTGTGCAGCTGGTGAGCTAGGCTGGATGAGACCCCGCAGGGGCTGAGAGCTGATGCTCCCAGTTGGGCAGGGCTGTGCTGCAGGCAGCCCTGGCTCTTAGTCTTGAGACATAAGGAGTTGGCCCAGTGCAAGACATCAGGCCTCAGGGCAAGGCAATAAGCTCTTAAAGAAGTTACTTTTGAAGGCGAGCAGACAGATGGGAGTCTTTTCCTCCATGGATGGTGCAAAAAACAACTCTGAAGTGGAATCTAGTCTGTGGGCTGTTTTGAGATGGCTTTGGAAGGGGCCAGCTGGGCAGCAGGCTCCTGGGTTGTTTCTGGCACTACCTGGGGCACTCTGTGACCCTGGACAAGTTTTTCTGATGCTTTGTGCCCTCTGTCACGGCTCACTTGCTCAGTGTGGGAAATGAGGAAGGCTGTAGCCTGCTGGTATGTGTAGGTGGAGGAAGGAAATACCTCTCAGGTGAGCATGGTGTCTGAGGTGGCACCCAGCTTGAGTGACAGAAGGATGCAGAGAGGGGTTACTGGCCCTAAATTCAAATTTGATAGCTGCTGGGAGGACAGGATGGCCTTTATCTTGGGTCTGAACGCTGATTATGGGCTCTGTTTTTCTGCCATGCAATTGCTGTCTTAGTGGAAACGTTTCTCTGTGAAGGGCTGATTTAGAGAGTCACTAGATTGCTCCAGAGGCAGTGCCAAAATGATGACGGAGGAGGAGGGAGAAATGTGACCTCCTAAGTTTTAGAACAAAACAGGTCAGCAATTTACAAGGATTTTGGTGTGATTTTATGTCTAAAAGCCATGCAGAGATTAAGTCAATAAATCATTGATTCTTGCACTTTGATTTAATGTTACAGAGGGGAGAGGAAGATTTTTATAGATGTTCTGGTTGAGTAATGGCCTCATACAGTCACCTCAGTGCAAACCACCACATGTTTTTTCGTACTCAATCCAATCAGGGGCTCAGTCCACTTGAGACCCCAAACCACCAAGCACAGGAGAGATGAGCCACTTCTTGGACAGTGTGTGCTGAGCCTGGTGCTGCTCCCCAGCTTCTCTCAGGGTCCTGCTCTGCAGGGATGAACAGAGGCACAGGCTGCAGTTCTGGGGACAGGGGTTGCAGTGGGAAGCGAGGTGACAGCCTGGGTACATGGCAAGCTCAGGCCAGGCTCATGAGGGGTGGATTTGCCTTCCAGCTGGTGAGCTTTATGGAGTGTGAGCTGTGTAGGACAGGGCTGGCAGCTGCCATGTGTGGGATTTAGTCCTCCCCCTGAGTAAAGCTGTCTGCACGTGTGACACTTGGCCCAGGGTGGCTGAAGGGCTCCTACAATCAGTAGAGATGGCAGTCATTGTGTTGTAAGCAAGTTGTCCAAGGGAGGTGAGATGAGTTGCCCCATGGAAGGGGCTGTTTCCTCCTCATGGGCCAGAGGGTGCTGGGCAGAGAGCACCCAACTCATAACCAGGTACCCCTGTGTCACAGGGACCCCATCCAGTCACCACATCTTGCTTTTTTTGTTTGAAACCTCTCCTTGCTACTGCAAGTCAAGCCACTGTAATCATTTTTCACCAGCGTTTTGTAATGCAGCCAAAGGAGCTTTTCTAGGTGCCAGCCTCCTTTAAAGCCCTTTCTTGTCTTTTTTTCGTCTCTCTTGTCTTCTTCATCTCTGCTTCTTTAACAGCATTGCTCATCTGCCTTTGCAAAGTTCAAAGCAACTCGAGCTGGGTGAATAATTTGCAGGGATTAATGTGCCCGATTGATCTCTCATTTTTTTCTCCTGTTTTCAGTTTGTCCACAAATTGCTTTGTACTTCCTTCCAATGTACTTGCTGTTTATCTGCAAAATCATCATTTCTGAGAACATATCTTCGATTGTGCAGTTATTGCAAGTCATTCGGTTTGCCATCCGAGTCATGTGGCTTGCTATTAATAGGACAGTGCTGGCTGTGTGGTTTTGGTCCCTGGCTTGGGTATATGCAATGCCAACTAAACAGCAAAGAGTTGGGATTTCTGTACAGCAATGCCCACAATTTATGTCGTGTCAGCCTCTCCACAGCCTTGTCTCTTCTGCTTTATTTTAGGCCTGGGAATGGAGAATATTGGTGGAATCTTCGTGGTTCTCATCTGTGGCTTAATCGTAGCAATTTTTATGGCAATGCTGGAATTTTTGTGGAGCCTTCGGCACTCTGACCAGTCAGAGGTAGGACCTAAAAGTCTCTTGAGGGGATAGTGTGTGTTTATTGCTGTCTGCAGGGCGCTCAGCAGTGCAGTGCCCTGGGGCAGGTCATGTAGCTAGGCTGAGATGAGTGTTCCTAGTAATGAGACCTCAAACACCCGAGAAGGCTGGGTGTGTTGGGCAGGGTCTAAAATGCACGAATTTCTCATGCACTCCTCCTAAGTTCAAGGCTGGAGGGATGCTCCAAGGGCATTTGAAGGGACCAAGGCTGTGTACAATGTCCAGGTACCTTTCCTGGAGCCAGGATCATCTGAGGATTTCTACCTGCCACAGGTTTGGGTCTCGTGTTGATTTGGAGATCCTGAATAAAGGAGGGTCTCTGACAAGAGGTGAAATCTGTTGTGCCAAATCAAGCACGAATATCCAAGTGTTGGTTTGGAAATTCAGTGGCCAGGCTAATGACCGAGTCCGTAGCACTTTGGCATCAGAACCCAGAGCAGATGCAGTGCTGCCGGGCTTGCAGCTTACTTAGGTGAGCAGTATGTCCCGGGTCTGCCTTCCAGGTGTCGGTGTGCCAAGAAATGGTGACGGAGCTGCGCAACATCATTCTCTGCAAGGACAGTTTCCACCCTCGTCGGAGGCGAGGGGGGATGATACGGACTCGCCCCGTTATCCCGGAGGAGCGCCGAGCCCGCAGCACAACCACGCTCAGCAACGGGAAGCTGTGCAGCGGGGGAGAGCCAGATCCCCTGGCACAAAGACTGGCACAAGAAGCCGCCTTGGTGGCCCGAGGGTGCACGCACATCCGCGTGTGCCCTGAGTGCCGCAGGTTCCAGGGCCTGCGGGCACGGCCGTCCACGGGCTCTCCCGCGCGGAGCGAAGAGAGCTTGGAGTGGGAGAAGACCACCAACAGCAGCGAGCCCGAGTAACGCCGCGACGGGGAGGACGTCGGGGTGGGCCGAGAGGGTCCTGTTCCATTTTACAGAACACGGACTTGTACAATGTTAACTCGTTTTTAAATTAAAAGCAGTTACCCAGCTTCTCCAGAGCAAGGCGGACCTTTGGGCTGACGCTCAAGCCTGGCCAGAGGGGGATGGCTTTGGTTTCGGTGTCCGAGAGGACTTCTGGTTGAAGAGGGCTTCTCGCTGAAGCCTGACGCAGCAGGAGCGAGCTCCTCGGGCTGGCTTGTCCCCAGCACTTGTCTCCGTGCCACCGTGCGGCTCCGAGGTGGGAAGCAGGGACGTGGTGGGTTAACTGGTGTCGCAGATACTGCCCACCCAGGGCAAGAGTGGTTCTTGGAACTTCTCCACCTTAGGCCAGGAGAAAGGATGCTGGCGCTGTCTCCCCATCACGTAGACTTACCAGGGGATGTTCTCAAAGGGCGGGGTGGGGGGGGAGGGTCTTTTTATTTGACGTGGATAAGGGATGGGAAGGGAGGCGTCGTTATTTTGTTTTGGTTTATTTTGGGTGCGTCAGTCTTCAAGGCACCAGGTTTCAGGTGCTGAACTCTTCTTCCTTTTCAGAGTGTGGCAGGTGGACTGAGGGAGGAAGGGAGGGAGGGATGGGACACAGTCCCCGTGAGAAGCAGCATTTGCTGAAAGTCTGAGTTGTTAAAATACATATATATATATATAAATATATATATATACATATATATATATTACAATGCCAAAAACCAACCAACAAACACAGTGAACTCAAAGAGGCCTTGAAACGCCTGGAATTTCAGGGGTTCTGTGTCTTTTGTTTAGTTCTGGGGTTATCTTTTGCTTCTTTATTTTTTCCTTTCTGTTTTTAGGGTGTGGGTGGGTGAGCCTTTTGAGGAAGGTGAAGTGGGAGCAGGTGAGAGTGGGGAGTGCTGGGGAAGGCTGCCCTTCCACACCGGCACAGGGAGGTGGCATTTGCTGCCCATGGTCAGTCCCCAAAGCATCCACGGCCCGTGCTCTGCACGTTCCTGAAGAAGTGACTCTGAGCTCAGCCCCAGGCTCGTGAGCTCCCCTTGTCCGTGACCCACGGAGCACCCTCAGCTTCGAGGGGGTACTACAGCTCATGTCTAGCAGCGACGATGCCACGCAGCATTGGAGAAAACCATTAGCTCGGGATCCGGTGTGAGGAAAATATTTACTTCCCTAGCAACAGCAGCAGCTCGCCCTCTGCTTGGTACAGACGTGGGTTTTACACTGACGAGTTTAATTTTCTGATTGAAAAACAAATTCTATGCAATTTCTGATTGTAAAGGAAAGGGATGACAATGGAGAGGGGCAGGGGAGATAAAGCCTTGAGTTGAAGGTACATCCTGTTCTTGAATTGTTTTCTTTTCTTTTTGTCTTGAATGTACTGGAATAAAAGATGTCCTTGTATAATCATGCTTTTTTTTTTTTTTTTTTTTCCCCTCTTTCCTTCTCTGTCCACCCTCAAAAAAGACAGTTTGAGGCCTGGCTGCTCAGGGAGAAACCCAGCAGCTCCCTGCTGAAAGGGAAGAGGTGCTTTGGCTGTGGCAGGTCTCTGCTGCCTGGCTGTGCCCACTCCTGTGGTGCTGCCGTTACCTGCAGCTGAATGGAAACAGGAGAAAAAGGCCAAAAATAGAGAGCCTGAGATACATGGTGGTAAGGGGGGAAAGAACCCAAAACCAACAGCAGTGCAGTCTGCCCAGTTACCAGGTTTCTGTGTGATGAAGACCATGGCAGCCACAGCCTTCCCAGCCCTGCTGGCTGGAGCCCCATTGAGCAGGGGTGAGTTAGGTACAGTGGGTCAAAGCCATGGTGGGCAGGAGCCTGCCTCCAGCAGATGTTTGAGAGGGCATGCAGGGAACAGGATGCAATGCCATGGTGATGGGCACGTAAGGGCTGCTCTGTCCTTCCAGGCAGCGTGTGGAAAGAAGTGGCTGCCACACAGCGACAGTAAAATGCATAAACCCGGTGCTCGTGCAACAAGGAGGGGATTTGAGCTCGTTATGTAGGATGTTAAATGAGCTGTTCAGCAAGGGGCTTTCTGGCCTTCACATCTCTCAGTCTGTGGGATGTTACCCCCTCAGTGACTAAACAGAGCGGTGGAGGTGTGAGCATGAGATGAGGTAAGGCTTCACCAGAGCCGTGGGATCCGAGGGGCAGATCCTCAGCTGAGGTAAGTCAGCAAAACCTCCATCCCTGCACCCTGCAAGGAGCCAGGCTGGGGCTTTCAAAGTCCTGACAGCACCACCAGGGACACCTGAGCACGCCTGTGTTGTGTTGTGTTTAAAGGCCAACATGTTTTCACGAGCAGCAGAATATATTCATCAAAAAGAGGCTGCTTTTTAAAATTTATTTACAGATTAGCAGAAGAAAAAGCTCCATGAATCATTTATCAGACCTGATGTTTTTTCACCTCTTCACCGCAGTGAATAAAGAGGGATCTTGACAGAGCCAGACATTATTCCGCTGCTTCTCCAAAGATCTTGCAGTCATCTGCTCAGACAGAGGATGTCAGGAAAAAAAATGAGGAGAAACCACCTGGTTTCTCTCTGTCTTTGCTTTTTATGTCTCCTGCGAGTTTGCTCAACCCGTATGGTGTTTTATATCTGGGTCTTTATTTTAAGGAGATTTTTTTTCATGTCCCTCTTGCCCTCTCTTTCTTTTTTTTTTTTTTTTTTTTTAAATATTCAGAGTGTTTGCACTCAGAACAGAAATGGACCTCGGAGGAGGAGTGCATGGATAAAAGCTGCTGTCGTTTGGATGCCTTTTCTAGCATCTCCTTAAGTCCTGTATTTTCTGCTCCCTGGTAAATGCCCACAGGTTTTACACTGGAGGGACCCCGCAGCAGACACCGTTATGCATATCCCTGGGTTTGTGCTCACACACAGATGGGTTTACATCTCACATGTGCTCTCTCTCCCCAGTTTGTGCTCTCACTGTGGGGGTTCTTTTGCTCAGCCAGTCCCAGTGCTAATGCAGTTCAAGATCTGGAGTGGTTTGCTGTCCGAAAGCCACTTTCCCAGTACTGCTGTCACCTGATAAAACCTGAGTAACTCTAGTCAGATATCTCTGCAAACTCCACCGGGAGCCAAAGATCAGATCAATTAAAATGCCATACTTTGCTTTACCCCCTGTTTTTTTGATCCTGCTGCCCCCTCTGTTCAGGGAGCCCAGCAGCAGGGCTGGGGGCTCACAGCTCTCCCTGCAGTGACATCCTCCAACCCTGGCTGGGTCACCAGCAGCCTGGCAGGTTCCTAACTGGGCGGCCTGGGATCTCTCCTCGTGTGCTAAAACCCGTGTTTGTGGTGTTATTCCAGGCAGTTCCATTTTCACCTAATGATAAAAAGCTATTTTCTCCCCAGAGGTTGCGTGGGTGAAGGTATTAACAAGGCTTGGACTTGCCTGGGGGCATTTCCTGAACTGGCTGGGTAAGTAAAATAGAAAAGGGTTGTTGTGTGAAGCGTGAGAGCTCACAGCACTTTGGGACAAAACACGGTGAGCTGTAAATTGTAAAACAGAGACTGAACCCTTTGGATTTCAGTGGTCCTGAGGCAGGAATCTCTTTAACCATTTCAGATCCACAGAAATCTTCCCTGCTTCTGCCCTGCCAAGTCTGTTTCTCTCCTTGAACCCCAAGTGCCTCGCTGGGTAAGTGACTGAAATGGTGGAGGAAGAGGCAAAGGGAATAGCTATTGTTTGGCTTTGTTTTTTCCGAGTTACAGAAAGGGTCTGGAAGGGGTGTGAGTCCCAGCATGGTGGAGTTATGGTGGAGATCCCTACAGCACTGGTAGCTGCAGCTGTGGGCACAGGGTAGCTGGGCTAGGCACAGGAATGTGGGTAACGGGTTTTGATGGTTCTTGAGTGATGACTCTGAATGGCAAAGACATCTCTTGGGAAAAGGAAGGGACCTGTGGGTGAGGTGTCCTTGGTGGAGGCTGTTTGATGACTGATTTCTAAGCTTATGAATGAGCAAAGAAGAAAAAATGGGCTGCTTTGGTGTTAGATTTGGGGTGATGCTGTCACAATTTAGCCATGAAAAGTCTGGCATGCCTGAGCAAAGTCCCCTCCATCAGTTTTTGTTTTATTTAGTTCTGAGATTAATTACCTGCGAGATATGTGTTTCTCTCCTGTACTTCACTCATGTTTCCAATGAAGGTGATGAAATTTCTTGTGGTGGCTTTGACTAGAGGGGAAAAAAGTAGCACTGCCCATCAGGAGAAGAGCCTGCAAGGGAAATAGCCCCACTGGCCTAGAGGCACAAGTAGAGGCAGAATCAGGCCAGTGACCTGCAAAAGCAATTGCAAACTGCCATTAGAAATGGTACAAAGTCAGTCTGGCCTCACACTGGACACTTGCAAGTCTGCTGAGGTTTTTTGTCCCTTCTTGCTGGGTATCTAACCGTGAGGGGACAGCACGTCTGCCTGAAATGAGGAGCTGCAACTCGAAGAGAGCGTGCGGAGCAGCGGCTCAGTGTGCCGAAACGCTGGCTGCACAGAGGATAAAGCAGCCACAGTTCCAGAAACCCCATTAGAGTTTGATGGCCACTAACTGATTGAAAACACAGAGCTGGACTCTTCTGGGTACAAAGTAGCTCTGATGAATTCAGTATAAATAGGCTCCTCTGGAACTTGATACCGCGCTGGGAAAGTCAGCCCCGTATCAGCTGGATGGGACAATGGGCAGGTTTATGCATCCTTCAGGGAGATTTTTTTTTTCCCCTCCAAGGGGGAATCTGCTGGGCTCCAGTTGAGTTAATAGCCTGATTTGTGGCAGGACTGCAACATTTCATCCCAGAAAGCATTCCAGCCTGCAGATGAGGATCGCCTGCCTTGCCACCAACGCTCTGCCGTCTCGGGAGGGGGGATGTGGCAGTCCATCCCCAGCACAAAGGGCCACACAACAGCTGAAAGCTCTGCTGAGGCCAGAGCAGTAAGGAAATGAAGGCAGCGAGCTTAATTAACAAAGGCTTTCTCCTCTGCTGTGTTTAGGTCTGCAGTTATCAGTGGAGCTGGCAGTTCTCAAAGGCTGAAATGACAGGAGTTGGCTGTAAAAGAGATGACTGTCAGATTAGCTGGTACATATCTTCTGCCCAGGTTTTCTATATCATACCTATCTTGAAGCATCTCCATGTATCAAAGGGACTAGTTGGCCATTTGCCTTTAAAAAGTACCCTCTCCAACGTGATAAATAAGGGTCTATTACAATGGAAAGACCTAACATTTCTTGTCCCTTGACTCAGGCTGGTTTGGAACAGAGTTTTTCGTGCTTTGCTCGTTTGTACAGACAAACCCTTTCTGTTGTTTTTATTGTGGTGCTTGCGTTGTCGGTGTCTCACGTATTGACTTAGGGTGCAAGGGAGAGAAAATGTCTGTTGGAGTGTGAAGGCAGCGAGAAGGGCTGTGCCTGGCAGATGGGGACTCTTCTCACAGCCCATCAGGACTCCTGAGGAGTCACATCCTCAGCTCCTCTGACTCCACTGGGAGCTGTGCTGGGCTCTGCCTGCTGGGGAGCTGGTGCAAAGTGGCTGCTAAAACTCCACATTAGTTTGCAGCATGGAGAACAGAGAGGACTTTCTGCTTTGTTTGGGACAAAATGTTAACTGAGGTAAGAGGGAATTTCATTGGCATTGGTGAGGAGAAGGCAATTTAGACCCACTATGGGTGAGACCTATGCTTTTTCAAACCCGTTATCTTCTCTTTTCTCTCTCCCTATCTCTTCCTTCCAAGCAACTTTCTCTTTCCTATTCATCCCCCAAATACTCCTCCTCATGTTGCTCAGTCTCAGAAAAAAAGGTCTCAGATTGGCTTTTGCCTGAACTCCCAGGAAATCTCCATGAATGCAGTCTTCTGGCTTTTCAGGCTTAGCTCTTCCTGAGCTGAGATTTAAAGCAATTTATTTTGAAGCCAAAAGTAAATGCAAATGAGGGGAAAGAACTAGGAGAGGAAAGGAAAAAAGACCTCTAATTCCCAGGTGAGGACTAAGATGTCTGATCTGCCTGCCTAGAACTGATTGTTCTTCCAGAGCCTACACTAAACACCCTTGCACGTTAAGTGAGCAGAGCTGCAGAGGATACTCTGATTATTGCTTGCTGAACTAAACTAGGATAAGGAGGTGAACACACAGCCTCTGGTTTTATTCCTGAGCCACTGATCAGCCACAATGCCTTTAGCCCTCAGACAGCTGAAATGGAGGTCACGACGTGGCAGGGAGTCAGACGTTAGCAGGAGGCTGCCCAAGTGTCCGCATTCCAAGGTCCTGTGAGCCAGGTTGCTCTCTTTTGCAAGGAAGGTTTGTTTGCTGGCTGTTTCAAATAGTCCCAGCACGCTGCTGGCCATCTGACCGGGTCAAATGCGTGAGTATTTCTCCTTGAAGCTAGACCTTGAATGGAAAAATGGAGCTTTGTAGGGCAGCATCTTTGCGTCAGATGCAATAGTCACTCTGACCAAGCTGTTTCATTGTAATTCCCCCATGTGCTCAAACTCATGTGCACAAGGAGCTATTAGAAAGCAGCAGCAAGGATGGCAAAAATGCCACCAAGCCCTAGCAGTACAATGGCAGATGCTCTCATAAGAGGATGCTATGCTCTGGCCCACGCTTTGTTCATGGTTATCTCTGTCTGTGGTGGCTGTTGTGTCCCAGCAGGGGGAAGAGCAGCAGAGCCATCACTCTACCAGCTTTACCATGTTGGACTTTGGGCTAAACCTGCATGCCTTTCCTGCTCGGGCTGTCTGACAGTGAGATAGGGATGAAGACCTGCCAAGTAGAGGAAGGACAGTGCAGGGTTTGAGGCTCTGACCACAGGGTGGGAGACCACAACCACTCCCTGTTGCTGCACCAGCAGCAGCTGGGGCTTTGGGAAAGTGCCTGTACCCCCCTGGGCCTCCACTCTGTGTCGTAAAACGGGGATGACCTGAGCACTTCCCAACCTCACCGTGTTCGCTAAACACCCTGAAGTGGAGGAGATTCTTTGGATTCGTGTGGGGGACTGGAGGGGGTCTGGCAAGGTTTGATCTGTTCCTGTTTGCAAAGGACTCGGAGAGCTCCGAATGAAAGCGGGTGGAGATCTGCCAAGTGTTTGCTAACATTAATGGTTAATTATTATGAAAGCTGGCAGCCTATATACTCAGCCAGCATCATTCTCCAAGTGAGATCCAGACCTGTAATGGAGTTGTTACCCACACAAGACAGAAAGAGACAGCTTCTCACTCTGTTTTGCCCTGCCAAAGTCCCATTCCAAAATCAGACAACAGTGGCACTCCTCTGTCTCGCTGTAACAACCAGTTACGAATGCAGAGCATTTGGCAGAGGAAGACCCAGCCATTTCCATGTCTGGGCTCATTGCTGTCTGCTGCTGCCCTTTTTGTCTGAGTGAACAGAAGGGAAATCGTGGTCCAGAGTGAGATATGTCCTGACTGGGGCAGCGTGTGGGTGCTGTGCTGTGTGGCAGGGACAGAGTTGACTGGAGAAGGATGCTGGGCAAAACCTGTGCTCACATTTGCCCTTCTTGCTGCTCAGCACCTGGCCATGCCATGGCACCTCCCAACGTGTGAGATGCCACGCTGGGGGCTCAGAGGAGAGGATGGGGGCTAGCACAGCAGGTCACACGTGGGTTTGGGGCAGGTCAGCTGAAGAAGAGCTGGCCAGCTGCACCCCACACTGTGTCCCCAAGTTTGGGGGAGAAGCTGTGTCGTGATGGAGAGGGTGAGACAGCAGCCAGCTGAGTGAGTCCAGCCCTGAGTGTGTGAGATTTGATTTGCCAGACATAATTTGATGGCCAGCACCGTCGTGGCAGTACCTGAGAAAGCTGCCTTTATCTAATAGTAGCCATCCAGAAAATGAAATCAAATGAATAAAAGGCTCAAGGTCCATTTGGTCCTGTGAACATGACTAACAATTGCCAAATTATGAAAAAAACCAATAGATCTTCAGACTGCACCAGTACTGATTTTTTTATTTCTACATTTGAATGTGCAGTCTGAATTTCTGAAGCTGAAAGCTGCATTGTCCCTCCCTTTTGGCTACTGATAATATTTTAGAATTATGACCGTGGGGTAATGTTTGCTCTAACAGGTAACTTCAAGGTGCATTAGTCTCAGATAATTGACAGAGACCAAAGAAGTGATTTGGGAAGCGCTTATGCGGAACCAAAGATCTTAGAGAATTGTTACCTTAAATTAATGGTGTAGTGAGAAGCTGCTCGGATGTGATCAGCTGGCAGTAGTACTAAATGAAGTCAGGCTTTAAAGTTATTAGCAAAATATCTACGAGACAGCGCTGCTACGGATTTATAAGTCATCATTGTGTCTTAAGGGGCCCAACTCTGCAACGTGCTCCGAGTCCACAGGACTTCCCTGGGTTCCATGGGAGCAGAGAGCGCTCAGTACCTCTCAGGATTGGGCACTTGAGCACGCTGGAGGTCAGGTTAGGGCAGCGTAGCTAACAGGATTCACACCTTTAACTCCCTCCTTAATCCCCAGATGAAATGAAAGGTCTTCTCTCAACACTTAGTAAATCTCCAATTTTATTTCTCATTATTAAATCATGAAATTGGCCAAAAATGTTTAAATTAAGTGAAAGGAAGAGAGATTTGTGAGAAAATTGAAGTCTCTTTGAGGAGCTGCAGAACAGTCTCCAAGGATGAAGAAAGTTGCAGTTGCCAAACCCTGCAGCGAAAGGATCAAAAAGCTACAGAAAAGAAGTAGAAAATTGCATATGTTTCAAATCCTCTCCCCCACCCTCCACCCTAAAACCTCTGGTGATTTAAATATAGGGAAAATTATCCTGATAAGCAGCAGAGCCTCCTGGATGCTCCTTCCTCTGCTGCTGCCATTATCCCCGTGGGTTCCACGTTCTCAGTGGGTCCGTGTCCCCATGGGTGACAGTGACGCCGCTTCCCTGGGCACAGCGAGGTCTCTTGAACATTATTACTGTGGGCTGGGAATTAATTGGCTTTAGGTGCCTCACACTGATTAGAATGAGGCCCGCTTTCTTTCTTTTTTTCCCCTTTAATTAACATAGTAAGTGATTAACTGTTTGATTTTTCACAGACTGGGTTTGCTTCTCCATCTCAGGTAATTTTTCAGGAGCGCATGCTGCTTTTTGTTCTTGGGTTTTCCTGCAAGATCTGCGCCAGATCAGATGGGAGTGAAATTAGGGGAGCCTGTGGCTTGTATTCTGGATGTTAACAGTGGTTCCCTTCTGGCCTCAGAACCTCCTCAGACCTGGGTAAGTGCCTCCCTTGACAGTGGGTGACATTTATTTGTGGTGCATTAGAAGCGTGAGTAATGAGGGAAGGATTGTGACCAGATTTTTTTCATATATTGAAGGATGTTTTTCTTGCTGAGGTTGATCAGGTCCGTCTCTAAAAGCATAAAAATAATGAAATTGGATTTGGATTGCTCTGTCACCTAACTCAGACATATCTCTGGGTGAAGGACTCGTAAGTGGCACTTGTTCTGTGTGTGTGTGAGCTCCAGCACTGCTGAGTACCACTGTCACTATCCCCTGTGCAACAGGGCAGAGAGGAAGCAAGTGGAGAGATGGCTCCAGTTCCCATGGCCAGTTTAATCCTAGGGGAGGTGGTGGTGGGAAAGAGGGGAGCTTGCCAAGGAGGGGTCACCCAGATGGCCAATGCTAGTGAAAGCTTCAGCAAGGAGACATTTATCTTCCAGGGAGGAGGAGACTGAGACCCATCAAACCTATTTCACTTGAACAATGAGACAGCCAAGAGTTGATAAGCACATTCAATCAGCTCTAGCTTGGGCTGAATTCAAAGTGGCCCCTTGAGGTGAAAGACTATATGGTGTTACCAGTTCCCTGACTTGCCCAGTTTCCCTTTAAATGGTCTTTAATTTAGGCCAGGGGACACACTGGTCACTTTCTCACACTTGCAGCACTGACCCAGCAGAGGTTAACATGGACATCTCTTACATCCAGTTGATCTGTAACTACAGAAAGCAGCGAGTGAAATGTATTTCAAATCCAAGTGCAGCCTGCTGGTGCCAGTCACCAGCTGCAGTATGCTCTGTCTGGCTTCTAGCAACTAAATAGCACAGGTAAGCTGTGCAAAAACCATGAGGATTGTTAGTAAAAGAGTGTAGCCTCTGGATGCAATGGAGTTCTTTATCTCACTGAAACAGATATGAGAAGGAGGGGGGCACGACACACCAAATGGAGACAAAGCTCTCTCTGGAATGTATTAAAAGAACCAAATAAGTCACTCAGAGCATGCTAGATGTTTTTTTACGGAGCGTTAGCAAGGCAATGTTCATCTGTGCTGGCCCACACAGGAACAAAATAAAACCAATGTTGTGTCAACAGGGTAATAAGAAAGAACACCACCGTGTTTTTTCCCTCTGTTAAAGACCCATGAAAGCCGTGCATACATTTCAGTGCTGACAGCTGGGGCTGCCAGTGCTCTGCTGTAAGGAGTCTGAGGATGGTAGGGTGACACACAGCAGGATCACAAGGAGATAGAGCATGTGATTTGGACCGTGCCACCTGAAAACCCTTTCACACAGTGGCAATGGTGGCGTTTGCAGCAGGAGGTAAGGAATAATGTCAATATTTTATAATCCTGCACCAGGCAGGGTTGGGATGTCAGGCAGTCTTTCCCCAGCAGTGTACTGAAGATACACACCCAATGCTTTATTTAAAAAGCTGCGGTGTGTGAACCAAGTCCCAGCACCAAGGAGAAGGAGGGAATGGGAGACAGAGCAGCTGAATTTCAGGAGCTGTAATAGGATGGGGCAGTTCTGATTAAGCCTAATGCAGCTTTTAACTTTGCACTTGGGGCTCAGGTAATGTGCTGGTGGCTTTAACTCTACCAGTCGTGTGTCTGAGGCTCACTTTGCTTCTCAGGATGGGTATTTTCTGCTGAGAGATCCTTAGTCAAATTGGTTTGGCTCTGGGGAGCCCAGAAGAATTGACTCCTTCACCTAGAGCTGTCTGTCTCCCACTTTCCTGACTCTAAATCTGCGTTGGCAAAGCTTATGCCATCAGTCCAAGGTGAGGCAGGCACTACATGGCAGAGCAGGAGTTAAACCCCCACGGCTGATGCTGAACACCACCTTCATTTTCTTGTCCTCCACCTGGGTAGCACCACTGTGTTGTGCTGCCTTGGTGGAGGGGGTGACAGGATGGTGTCCCCATGCTGTTACAGGCCGGGGCAGCGTGTAGATACGCTGTGGCCATGACTAATGCAGTTCCCCCCCTAAACTTGGCTGCCTGCTGCGGGAAGGAGAGGCTGTGTTTCAGGCAATTTCTGATTCTTATCCTGTAATCCCAGCACGGACGGAGATAGGGAACCAGGCAGGCTCGTTGCTAAGCAGATTCACCCACCACAGCCTCACTCCCGGCGTGATTTATCATCCTTCCTTCTGAGGTCGTGACCAGCCACTGCAGGAATGATGGCAGCACCTCTGAGCGGGTGAACAGGAGAGAAAGGAATGGGCAAACTGGTAAAGAAGGGCTGGGTGCTGGTACAGGGCCTTCACCACCCACATCAAGAGCACCCAGCAGGGCCCAGGGTGGGTTTTTACACACTGCAGTGCACCCAGGGCTTCCCCTCCCGCCTCCCCAGTGGGCCTGGAGCGGGGGGCGGGTTTCTGAGGCGCTGGGCTGGCCGGGAAGCAAACCCTGCGCCATGGGAGGCCCCACAGCCCGACCCCGGGGCAACCCCGGCACCATGTTGGCGTCCCCTCGCCCCGTGACGCCACGTGACCGCAGCGGGCGGACCGCGGTGCATGCCGGGCCGCGGGTAGACCAGGCCGCCAGCGGTGGCGGTGTTCCCATGGCAACCGGGAAGCCTCCGCCGGCCAGGCCCCCCCGCTCACGTGATCGCGGCCGGTCACGTGACAGCTGGCTGCCGCGGAGATGCTTCCGGGTCAGTGCGGGACGCGGCCGCCGGGCCTGGGTGAGCGGGGCCGGGGGCGCTGGGGGCGGGTGGGACCGGGGCTGTCCCCGGCCTCCTGCGCGGCGGGGTGGGCGGGCGCGGCGTGGTGCCGGAGCGGGGGGAGGCGGCTGTCACCCAGGGGCGACCCGTTTTCCGGCCTGCTCGGGCCGTGTGAGGGCAGGGGAGCCGAGGACAGCTTACCGTGTGTGCTCGAGGTGGCGGGGACACTCGGGGACAGGGACCCCAACCCGTCACACCCCGCCGTGGGGCACAGGGACTGACGGACACGACTTCAGCGGCGGAGTTGTTTTTTTCCAGCAGCCCCTGAGGGGATTGCTGGGTCAGGAGCGTGGTGGCAGAGTCCAGGCCACAAGCCCGTCAAGTGACATTCCTGGTGTGTCTTGTGCCTCTGAGCTCCTTGCCACAGTCCCTGCCATTAGCACTGGCCACTTCCCGACGCGTGGTCCTGTGGTGGGTGAGCAAACGGTGCCGAAGCTCCTGGCAGTGTTTTGCGTGCTTGGGTGGCTCGCCCTGGGTGCTCACAGGGTCAGTCTGTCTGCCCGGGGAGTGTCCGTCCGTCTGTCCCTTGAGACAGCTTCAAAAAGTAAATTTCCCTGAATCATGTCTTAGGGGAAGGACACACCAGCTTGTTTTAGACAGATGTTTGCTCTCTTGCATCCCTTCCTTATGCTTTGTTCTCCACGTAAACAAACACACGTTAGGTGTGTGAGTGCTTAGGACCTGCTCTGAAGGCATTCGAGTGGCACTGGAGTTCATTAGAATGTCATTAATGATGTAATTCTCCCAAAGGGGTCTCTTATTCACCTCTTATAGCACTGGGGTAGAAATATTGTTCATGTCGTTTCTAGTGTCCTCCTTTCACTTCACTCATCAGCTGCAGCAGCCCACGGGGCTTCCCTTGCATCTCCAGTCAGGGTCGTGCTCTTCTCTGCAGGCACGTGCCACGCTGTACGTCACTGCGGCCACAGCCTCCCAGCAGAGTGTTTAAATACAGACAGCAAAGGCTGTTCGTCGACATCTTTCAAAGGCTGAGCGCATCTTTTGCAATCTACGCTGTCATTTAGAAAGCCCAAAGTTATTTTAGGATATGAATTGTTCCTTGTGCTGTCAGTAGGAAAACACTTGGAAATGCATACCTGGCAAATCATCCTGTCCTGCCCTTGTACAGACAACATTTGCTTGAAATATGTCATGCTCTCTTTGCATATTCTCTTAATCCTTGCTCTCCAGCAGTTGGAGTGATTCAGAGAAGCCACGTGCGTGACAGATGATTACAGTGAATGTGAAGGGAAGTGGAAAAGGTGACTCCCCACCCCTTGATGTTTTTGTCAGCCAGCAGTGGCATGCAAAAGTAAAGTTTGAGACTGAAAATGCTTGTGATCTGAAGCTGATGAATGTGAGTGTCATGAGGGTTTTGTCTCAGTTCTGGATTGCTCTCGTGTTGTAGCTGAAAACACAATTTTTTGCCTTTAGTGTGACGTTAAGGTGACTTTCTCACGTGGAATTTCCAGCTGATGTTTGCTCAGCAGATAAAGAGAAATAGGGTTGATAGAAAAGCAGTGTGAAAGACAGAAAGCTTTATGCATGGGGGAGTTCCAGAATTTCCAGACTAGGAGTTCTCAGTGTGCATTTAGAAAGCAATATCTGTCTGTCCTGCAGCACTGAGCTCCAAAACCACCCTGGAATGAGGCCTTTCAGCCTAAAGCCTTGGCTGTCAATGCAGATTGTTCCTGTAGCACATGAAATGTTTCAGCATAAAACTAAATGCCTTGTTTCTAACCCAAACATCAATTTGAGGGTTACTTTTTTTTGATTCTAGGTAGACTAGTGACATGTAAACTTTATATATAACATAAAAATTATAACAGGCTGCAGTCAAGTTGCTTATTGTACCAAAGTTGCTTGTGATAGAGGTGGTTTTTGTGCCAAGTAAACATCCAGCTGACACTCAGTATCTTTCTAGGCAGGTCAGCAGCCTGCAGTGTGGCAAGTCCTTTCTCCTGTGCTCTTCTGTGACATGTGTAGATATGAAGGGCGTGTTTATCTTCCAGCTACGTTAAGCAGCTGCAAAATTGACTTGGCAAAACTTGCTTGTTGAACTGGCTGTGTGGTGTGCTCATGCGTGCTTGAGAGTGTTTTGTGACACAGCAGTTGTGTTCTAATTAGAAGCCCGGGTTTACAAGCAGGATGGAAGGACTGTAGTTCTTTGCAGGTGTCAGAGGAGAAATGATGATGGGCAAAGCTTGCTTTGAATGAGCCACTGCTGTCAGTGAAGGTGAGAGCCCTGCGATATCCTGAGCGAGCTTATTGTCAAACTGGAGTATTTCCATGACATCCAGTGGGCCAACTGGTGGAGGTCTGGCTGGCAGAGGGTGTTTTGCTCCGGGCTGTTTACAGCATTAGCCTGATTTTACAAAAACAAACTAGCAGAGTGTTTCTTTGTAAACAGGGAGCTCTGGATCCTTTTTCTTTTTTCTTTTCTTTTTTTCCCCATCCAAAAAGCTGATCTTGACTGAAAGTCCTGAGTTAGAGAAAAGAGAAGTTACAGGGTGAAAGCACCTGTTTGAGCAATCTCCTATAAACAGCTCTTTGCCTTCCTTGCTGCCCTGGAAATGTGTTTGAGAGTATCTGTGAATATCTCACAGTCTCCTTGTGAGGCACAGAACTAATCTTTGCAGCCTGGAGTATGCTGGGAACTGCCTGGTAAGTGCATGTTGGGCAAGGAGGTCTTGTACTTGGCCTGTATTGGTATGATTGAAAGCATATTTGTGTAGCTTTGTTTGGTTTGGGGTTTTTTTTGTTTGGTTTTGGGTTGGGTTTTTTTGTGTTTTTTTTTCCCAGGTAATGCTTTACTGTAATTTTGAATTTGACATATGACCTGTTATACTGATCTGTACTTCACAAGTAAAACCCATGACCCCTCTGGTCGCTTTGTGTCCCATGTTCCTACGGACCACTCCTGGAGGTGGAGTTGCTCACTGTATATATGCTCTGTTTTTTCCTGTGTTAACTAGAAGTCCAAGAAGGGAGCATGGACCAGCCCAGTGGAAGGAGTTTCATGCAAGTTCTTTGTGAGAAATACAGCCCTGAGAACTTCCCTTATCGGCGTGGACCTGGTGTGGGGGTGCATGTCCCAGCAACTCCCCAGGGTTCACCTATGAAAGGTAGGCTCCTGGTCTTCCTGAGCATCTGGGGGGGCTCTGAATGGGATCAGTTTTTTGGTGGTTCTTGCTTATGTTGAAAGCAGATTCATCCTGAATTGACCAGGAAAAGAAACATCACAATGCTGTATCGATGCCTTGCAGGTACAGGAGGAGTCCAGTGTACACAGGAGTGGACCACATTTCATTCATTGAACCTCCAGCTAGGCTTTTTTTTTTTGTGACAAGTGACTCAAATGAATTTGTGGTATACTTTTTCTCAAGGCATCAAATGCTCTTTGACTGTGCTTATGCTGACCTAGTGAAGAAATCCCCTCTCTCCTTTCCTTCTGACCTTACTGCCTTGAGGGAGTTTCAGAGAGATGTGTGTCTGAAGTGCTGTGCTGCTCGTGTATGTCCTTGAGCCTCCTAGACTGCAGAATCTGTGTTGCTATTTCCTGCTCTTTGAACTGGATCCATTTGACACCCTTTAGTCTTCCCTCACGCTCTGATGTTACCCTTTAGTTCTTGGTTTGTACAGCTGAGTCTGAGGTTCACATTTATCCCACCAGAAATGCCCCTGCTTTGTGTAACCTCTTGCCTATCTTGATCTGTAAATGTAGTTTAAATTTCCATCAGGTCAGTTTGTATCATAACCAGCCCCAAAAGGGGAAAACAGCCCTGGAAGTCAGCTGGATGAAGGTTGCAGTAACTGAGTTTGGCAGAGGAGGAAAAAATGGCCTGAGTTCACTTGAGGATAAAACATACCGTGTGTCACTCAAAATTAACACCACCAGAAAATTGGCCTGTTGGAACATTCAATCAATGCCCTCTCCCCTGGGTGTGAGCACCTGCTTACATGAGCTGTTTGGATGCTGAGAAGAGGGCACATGTTTATTAGTTTTAAAACGTGACCGAGACAAGGCTTACAGGTATGTCATGACTAATTCCCTTAGTACAACACTATCCTTGAAAGAAGCCACGTATTAATGAGCCAGGAAACTTGAAAACTCGGATCACTCCAGATGTTTGTGTGCTGCTAGAATGCCTTTCTAGTCCTGTAGCTGTCAAGTATTAAGGAGAGAGAAAAAGGGCCACCTTTTTAGGAGAAAGCTTGTTAAATTTTAACAGATTTTGATACTCCACAGAGGTGGGAGAGCCTTATTGTATAGGAAAGAGTGTGAGACTGATGGTAAAAGGCAGAGCAGAGACCTAAGTTTCTCCAAGATGTAAGAATGCTGAACATCCTACACTGTTGAAAAGGGAAAGCTTAGAAAATAAATGTCTAAATGCATCCTTGTTTTCCCAAGTGGACTAAGAACAAGAGGATTAGGGAGTCTGTATCCTGTGTATCTGCAGATGCCTGGGGAAGAGCACAAATTCTAGCAAGAACTGGTATGAGACCTACTATAAACCACAGAGGGCTGCCCTGTCCTCGCTGCGGTGTGGGCAGAGATGCATGCAGTGACTGCAGAGCACTGATGCTGAGTGGCACTCACATGAAGACTTCTTGGCTGATCTCACTCACTTGTCATAAACCCCACATTTAGCTCCTGAAACGTGTGTGACTTGTGGAATTCCTGGTAGATCTTTTCTTTTGCTGAATGTCCCATTTGTTTGTGCCTGTTGTTACCCTCTGTAACTAAGCAGGGCAGTGCTGACCAGAGGGCAGCTTTGCTTTCTCCCTGTTTCAGATCGCCTCAACCTTCCAAGCGTGCTGGTGCTGAACAGCTGTGGCATAACCTGTGCAGGGGATGAGAATGAAATCGCTGCCTTCTGTGCTCATGTGTCTGAGCTAGATCTTTCTGACAATAAACTGGAAGACTGGCAAGAGGTAAAGTGGTTACGTGTGCATCTTTCTGAATGGCTTTGATGGCTCTTACTGTGGCTGCAAATGCATTGCAGGTTGTAAGAGTGCTGTGTTCATTTAAAGGAGAGAGACATCTATTTTTTTGTGGCTTCTTTATCATCTTTGGAGCTGATGCTTATTTACTTTGACAACAACTGAGCAAGGAATGTGATTAATTTAATCCATTTTGGCACTTCATTTACCTCATGACTTACAGTGTTGGCCTGTGGGTGGCAAATATGTATATTTTTTTATCATGCAAAGCACCAGAACTGGCATTTCTAACATCAAGAGGTTAATGAGCAGAGGAGGTCCAAGTAATGGGAGTTGATTCCCAGCTTTGCCACTCATTCTGTGATGCTGGGCAAGGTATTTATTCTCTCTCCGCTTTTATTTCCCTATCTGCAAAACAGGTTTAGTAACATTTACCTCAAAGGATATTTCTGAGGCCTCATTAATTAATTTTAAATGCTATTGTAAAATCCTCTGAAGTGCTTGGATGAAGTATGCTGGATAACTGCAATGTGCTACAAGTAAAACACCCACAATCTGTTCAAGTGGTGTTAACAGTTCCTCACTGGCTCCTGCTCTGTGCTTAGTGGTGGAAATATGTGAAAAAGAACACAATGTGCAACATAAACCTTAGCCTGTGTTTGTGTTGCATCAAGCTCCTGTGTCTGATTTAAATAGGCAGTGAATGCAGGGTTTCAGTGTCCCAGCTCTGGCGTGAGGGTTGCAAGGGCTGAAGCAAGGATAGGTTTCCCTGTTCCTGTTATTTCTTTGTTAGCCTAGAAGTTATTAGCTCAGTGGGTGGGCAAGAGAGTTTAGGATTGTCTGTTATGATGAGAGCTTTCCTGTCTCCCTTTTCTATTTTAATATAATACTGACAAAATCCATTCTTCCACTCGTTCATCGTAGGCCATTTTTTTCTAAGCCCTGCGTTGTTTTTGTTGTTCTGATGTCATTCCAGTTTGTCCACTTCATTCCTAAGGTGTAGTGCCCACAACATGACATCACCTAAGCTGAGGTGTGAAGTGAGGCAGACTAATTACCTCCAGCATCACATATGCAACACTTCAACCTCCCCATGAGGCAATTGCCCTTTGCTAGCAACTGGACCCTGTTATTGACCTGTGCATGCTCTGCCCCATCTCCTCCCATCCCAGTCGCTTTGTGGACTGGAGCTCTCTAACCAGATATTCCCTGACTCATAATTATTTTCTGGGTTAGTGTCTTTTTCCCCCAGTGTTAGTACTTTGACTGTCCTTGAACTGAGCTTACACCTTCAGGGTTTCAAATGGCTTTGTTTTGGCCTCCAGCCTTGTACTGCAGTGTGATGGCAGCTCCTCCCACCTTGGTGTCACCCACAGATAAAGAAAACACATAGTGTTCAGTTATTCTGGTCATTGAGAACGAGTACTATCCTGCTAGAACCCTCCCTTGGTTTGTCTGCTGCCTTTGTATTGAACTCTTAACTTACAGTGCCTGGCTGATCACTCTAAGTCCCCAGTTTGCCTATGTGACTGGTGTGCAGATGGTGTTGGGAGCTGCCATTCCCTTACACTGAATCAGTTACCCACTTGAAGAGGCAAATTAGATTGATTTGGTGTGTCCTTTACGAATTGATGCTGCATGGCTGTTCTGTTCACTTCATCATTGTTAGGTGACTGCAAATTGATCATCTAAATAAGCTGTTCCCACATCTTTCTGTGTGTTGGCAGTATCTAGGTCAGCACTTACCAGGATCACATGATCTGTTAGGTGTCCCACACAACAGAGCTCTTGTCTCTGGCTTTTCTTCTTCTTTCTTGAGCTTTCTTTCATACCTCTCTGCTACTTTGCCCTCAGGTGCACATCTGCATGCACAAAAAGAGAAAGCAGCCCCAAGCAGAGTTACCCAAACATTTGGATTTCTTGTAAAAAAGCTGCTGTTTTCAGAGTAATGGAATTGAGTAAGAAATCCATTGTGTGCACAGTGAGCATCTCTCTTTTCTGTTGGGCACAATGGCAAGCAGCTGGGCAGAAGTGGGGAGCAGTGGAAAGCTGAGCACATGTTGGCCATAGACTCCAGAGACATGCCCATTGCCTCCCTGCTGGAAGAGGTGTGTGGCTTGCTGGCTCCTGTGACGTGCTGCTGCTCCAGCTCGGTGTTGAGGTGGATTTTGTGACCTCTCCCAAGAGACTGGCTTTCTCTTATCAAGCTGCTCGGAGAGGGTAATTAAATGAACTGTTGAGGTGAACGAGTGATTAACCAATCAATCTAGTTCAGTGACAAGCTGGAGTATGAATTACTGGTAGTTATCCAGAAGCCTTTTTTTCCCCCCACCATATAATTTCTTTGCCTTGTGGTGATTTCCAGGGGCCCCCTTTTAGCAGACAGGATATTATTGCATGAGCTCTGATTGCTGCCTGATACACATTTCTTTCTTTCTCTTTTTTTTTTTTTTTTCCCTCCCCACTTAGGTCAGTAAAATTGTGTCCAACGTTCCCCACTTGGAGTTTCTAAACTTGAGTTCCAACCCTCTCAGTTTGTCCGTTTTAGAGAGAAGGTGTGCTGGGTCTTTCGCTGGTGTTCGCAAACTTGTGCTCAACAACAGCAAAGCTTCCTGGGAAACAGTCCACACCATCCTGCAGGAGCTACCAGAGTAAGCATGGGGAGCTGGGTGTAGAAAGGGGTGCTCACTGCATGCAGGTCAGGGCTGGCTTATCAAATCATGTGGTGAGAGGGGTGTGAGGATGCAAATGTGAGAACAAGGGAATATTTTTCTTTAGGAGCTTGGGAACTGGCCAGGCGAATTGCTTTACATTGTCTTGTGTGGTGCTGCAAAGCCCAGAGGCTTCTCATCCAAATTTAAATACCATTGTCAGGTAGGAGGTGACAGGCTTTCCTCTGAGTCACTGCAGGATGAATGGTGCAGTGCATACCTGTGCTAATAGCTTTTGAATGGGACCTAAATCTGAGGGTTTGGCCACTTATCAAGTTATATTTCATCATGCTTTTCCGTGCAAAAGCGTTGGTCTGTGTGGCTTGGCCACGGTCCACCTTGGCAGTGGCATTCTGCTACCCCAAATGTCCTTGGTGGCTTCATTTTGATAAGAGATTCCTCTTCATACAGCTTTGTGAGCAGAGGTGATGGCAGCAGTAAGATCCTGTGTGGCCAATGTACACTTCCCTGGAATTAGGGCAGCTGGTTTAGTTGTCTGAAAACTTAGTTGGACCTGTTCTTTCTTTGATGGGAATCTTTGGCAGAACCAGTGATGTGGGGGGGGGAAAAAAGGGTCATCTGTGTTGTATAAAAACACCTTTTTAAAATAAATGGTGAGCATTGAGGGCAGGCACCAGTCACCATGGGAGTGGGGTTGGTGGATTGTTGGACACAAATGTGAAACATCCCACTGACCAATCAGTTACACAACTAATACTGGGGGAACACTTAGAGGTGTTTTTCATCTGTGGAGGCAGTTTACAGATGGGAGCAGGGGTGTAGTTGAAACACTCCTTTTGGAGTGCTCGAAGGTCTTCTCCGTGCCAAGATTTCAAAGCACATAAGAGCCATTACAGAAAATAGTGTTAAATGGCATGTGCATGTCCCTGTACCCGAGATGGCAGCCATTTCTGAAGATGTGTTGAGATAATGACATGATCTTTCTTCCCCTGTGCAGCTTGGAGGAGCTCTTCCTGTGCCTTAACGACTATGAAACAGTGTCTTGTTCTCCAGTTTGCTGTCAGTCTCTCAAACTGCTCCACATAACTGACAATAATCTTCAAGACTGGACTGAAATTCGAAAATTGGGAATTATGTTTCCATCACTGGACACGCTTATTCTGGCTAACAACAACCTCACAACCATTGAAGAGTCGGAAGATTCCCTAGCAAGGCTCTTCCCCAACCTGAGATCCATCAATTTGCACAAGTCAGGTGAGAGCCTGGAAGTGCTTTTTGCTCTCAGCATACGTGGCAGTGGTTGATCAGAGTGTCTCCTCCTGGGTAGGTGAAAAACACACTTGCTTTGTCCTCTTTGAAGCTTTGGCCTTGGGGTGGTGGCTTCTCAGGGGCTTGTGTTAGCAGCAAGCAGCCTGCAGGCAACGTTGCTTGCTGCAAAGTGTGAGAGAGGGCAGGTGAAGGCAGAAGTATTGAGCAAGAGCCTAAACCTTTGGGATGGTTCTGTTGCTGCAGCAGAGATGAGAATGTGCAGTGAGCTTTTCCCCAATCTGTCCTGGCTTCTCAGCAGAATCAAGAAGCTGTTGGTAAATGTAGTCCCAACAGACCTGTTGTGGTGAAGTCCAGTTTCCTAATGCAGGGCCACGTAAGCACACGTCCTGAAGTGCACTGACCTGAAGGATGTAGTGTTAGGAGAGGAAAACAGGCAAGAAATGAGCTTGCCTGTCTCTGTGAGCTCTACCTGCTGCTTTTGGTAGTTAGTTGGTATCTGAAAGATGAGTCAGAGTGGCATGGACTGGCAGTTATTCAAAATGAGCTGGCACAGGTTGGTTACATCAGTAGTTTCCCCTCTGTTTCCTGTTCCTGCCTCAGGTGCTCCTGGCTGGAGAAGGATAAATAAATGTCTGTCAGTGGAGGGGATGACAGAATCCCATTTGCCCTGTTTTATCTTGAGGAGAATGAGTGTATGTGTAGGTATGTGGCACACAAGGGCCGAGCATTCACCAGCAAAAGCTGTCTGTCATCTGTTCTCAGTTATTAGGAGCTCACCACAAGTTATGCTCGAGGCTGCTTTTACACTTCAGCCCCAGAGAATTTTCAGCCAGCGCTCCAGAAAGAGAATGAGCATTTGGCACATGGGGAAGGGCACCCCGTGCTCGGAGAGAGGGACCTGCAGGGCAGCTTGGGAGACGACACGTACGCCAGGAGTTCTTCTGCAGGTGCACTTAATGCATCACCATCTTTTGTTCTTTGCAGCTTTAATATGCTGTGTGAGTGCTGGTGAAGTGTTAGCCAAGGTGGAAGGTACTTGATGAACATGCTCTGCAATGTAAGCATCAAGGAATCCCTATAATAAAAGCTTAAAGCTGACTAGAGGGAGAAGAGCCTGTTAAGCTGGATTTGAAAGCACTGGCTCACTGAGGAGCAAGTGCTCCTGTCATAAGTAGTTTTGCAATTTTGATGCCAGGTATATAAGAACTCTGGATTCTGTATTGCATTTTGATGTTTTTGGGAGCTGAAAGTCAGCTAGAAATCGCAAGGAGCATGTTAAACTCCAAAGTTCTGTCACGTGAAGGCTCCAAACTGGCGCCTCTTTTTGCAGGCTCTTTCAGCTCAGTGGAGATCAGGGATGAGATAAAGATAATGGTTTCTAGGGAAGCAAAGACAGGTAGTGTTGATCTTGCCACATAATTGATCCTGTACTGTTGCTCGATCCTCAGCTTTTTTATTTTGCCCTTTCTTTTTTTATTTTGCTTTGTTAGCCTAAATGTCAGGTCTTAAGGGAGCTGAAATTGAGTTAAAGCCTTTTGCATTGAATGGCTGGATGGCTTCAGGGACTGTTTTACCATTGGGTTCTGAGCAGAAATGGGACCCAAGGTGGTCATGTGTGCGAGGCAGAGCTGTTTAGTGATGCCTAGAATGACAGAAGCCCTTGATGACTTTAATACTCCTTAAGGCAGCATCCCTTTATAGATGCAGTCATCATAATTGATGCTGGTCAGTCCTCAGCAGTGAGGCCAAAGACTGAATGGTCCATAAAAAACTGAGCTCCCTAATCAGCCATGGAGATCATCCTTTTAGACTTACAAAACAGCATGAGAGAATTTAAACTACTCTGTCTTGTAAGCAAATGAAGAAGATTTTTATTTTTTTTGCAGTACATCATGAACAAAAAGCCAACTTCTCAAAGAAACAGCAGCTGTCACGTGTGGCTGTGTCTGATCTGGGGTACATGATGTGTTATCTGTGTTTGTGTAAGCAACTCTTTTCTTCTGAGCAGGTCTGCACTGCTGGGAAGACATTGACAAGTTGAATTCTTTTCCCAAGCTGGAGGAAGTGAAATTGCTGGGAATTCCTTTGCTGCAGTCCTACACCACTGAGGAGCGCAGAAAGCTGCTAATAGCCAGGTCTGTCACTTGTTTGGGCTGCTCAGCAGAAGGGTTTCATTGCAGTGAATGCCTGGGAGGGGGCAGTTGGAGGAAGATGCTGTTAGGAGATGGGGGTTTGTATGAATTCACCACTCAGAAATATCTGAGCTCTTTTTTTTGTTGTGTGGGAAAGTGGGAGTGGTGGAAATATTAAGTCTAGGTCACCTTATCTGTTTTTTTCTTCTTGCTGGCTGTATTTCTTGTTGTCCACATGCAGGTTGCCATCTATCATCAAGCTCAACGGAAGCATCGTGGGCGACGGGGAGCGAGAGGACTCGGAGCGGTTCTTCATCCGGTATTACATGGAGTTCCCAGAGGAGGAAGTCCCATTCAGGTATGGATTCTTTGTTGTGGGATGGAGAGCAGGGGCAGAAGGGCAGTGAGGCAGAAGGAAAGGTGCCTGAAGAGATGTTGTGACATGGGAAATGTGGGCTAGCTGTACCTTGAAAAAAACATCTCTTGCCTTCATCCCATCTTGCTTTCCTCAGTCTGGTTTAGTTAATGTCATTATGTTAGAGTGTTGTCTGATGACTTGTAGAATCACTTCTGAGTCAAATTTGGTCTTCAAGTGTCCATGTCAAGTGCCATTAAACAACATGACTCTTCAGTTCACAGTCTTCATTGCTTCCTGGCCCCCCCGACGGCCAGCTTCGTCATCCACCTGTGTTTGGGAGCCCCCAAAAGCCAGTACAGATCCTGCTCTCTGGTGCCAGGCCAGGGCATCTAATTCTCTTGACCATCTGGTGTGTGGAATGTGACTGGTGATGGGAAACTGTCCCCTCACTTTCAGGCTGCAAATCACAACTCTGATGTTTTTTCTTTGCCAAAACAGTATGCCCAATGAGCCGTTAGCCTTGGTAGACTAATGAACTTTGACAGGTGCTGTTCAGTCAGTATTTTCTCTATGCCAGCATCTACTTACTGCTCCTTAATGGGCTGAGGAAGGATCATAGAGCATCAAACCACTGCATTTATGTGCCTTTTGCCTTAGAGCCCTCGTGCTTTTCAGACAACAAGGCTTTCATAGCCCTTTCTTTACAGAAAGGGGGTAGGACAAGAGTGTGGGGGGTCCGTGGGGACAGACAGAGGTAGGGACAAACTGAGTTAGAGAGGGTCAAAGGTGTGAACTGAATCTGGTCGAGGTTTATGTTTGCTGGTCAGTATTGCCCCTAACTTAACCTAAGAGTGAAGTGTCTCTTATTTTTTGAAAGCACTGTGTGTGTGGCCTGCCAGTGCAGTAAGGGCATGGGAAGGGTGAAATGGGGAATGAGGACATGGTGTTTTGTATGGATACCAACAGGTCCAGGGATTACAGTATTTCTTGAAGGTGTACTGAGGCCAGTTCAGAGACAAAGGGTGCTAATGCAGACGGGGAGACAAGACAGGGTGATCCCTCTTGTGCCTTTTCCTGAGGACGAGCCCTGACTTGTAACTTTAGAAGCTCTTGAAGTGGAAAAACCGAAAGAAATATTGGAAGGGATGGCAGCAGAGGCAGAGAACGCAGGGGAGAGGAAGGGGAAGAGGAGACAGGGACTGTGAGCTCATGGTGCTGCTCCCCAAACAGATTATTGTCCATAACATTTTATTTCTAAGGAAACTGTTTCATGTCTCTGTGTTTGTGGCTCCAGAAGGGGAGAAGAGCAGGGCAGCTGACCAAAGAGCTGCAGCATAGTCCTGCCCTTTGTCAAACAGGGCTTGAGCTGACCTGGAAAACCAGCTGGGAGAAGGCAAAGCAGCCCTTGTGCTGAGAGTGGTGTATTTGGGTGCAGAATGGGAGAGGAACTAAGGTGTGAGTAGCCCTTTGATCCCAACAGAAACAAGTGTGCCATCCTGAGCTCAGCAGGAAGGGCTTGCACACGAGAGGGAAGGTAAATGATTAGCTGTCAGGCTCTGAATCTTTTGTGCCTCTGGGTACTGTGGTGACAGGTGCCTTGCAGGTCCAGGCCCCGTGTATTGTTGAGAAGGGCACAGTAGGGTGTAGCTTTAGACAGGCACGATGCTACTGTTGGGATGTGGATTTTGGGAAGAGGCTGTGGATTTTGGGAACAGGCTGTCTGCACCTGCATAGTTACACAGCACCACATACAACTGGGGGCAGTTCCCAGGTGGGAGCTCATAGAAGAAATGGCTAATATCTCACCCATCCAAAAAAGCTGGGCTGGGCCAACGTGCTAGCTTTATGCTGTTTGGGTAAGACACAGAGGAGTTACCTCTCCCTCTGATTTCTTAACCTTTGAACACTGTTACTGCCCTTTTCATGGTCAATGGGCTCTTTGTCTGAGTCCCTTCATCTGTGCAGCGTTTCCAAGAGACTTGTGCAGTTACTAAAGAGGGTTGTTCTGTTGTGGAGGAGTTGTGTGCCACTACAGACTATTTTCTAACGAGGCTGCAGATGGCTGAGTGTGTCCCTAGTGCCCAGGGCTGGGTTTCAGTTCCTGGACCTGTACACAGCAACCCTTGTCAGAAGGGAAACCTGGCGTTCTTTGCAGAGGGATTTTGTCTGTGTTTTTGTTGCTAAAGCTTCCTCTTCCTTGCTCCCAGATCTGGTGTGGTCTCTCCAAAGGTGGTTTGTAATTAGAATCTAATCAGGACTCACGTATATCGTCGCTGGGGGTACAGCATCTGCATTGCAGTGCTGCCTCAAAGGGGAAGAAGAAACAGGCGTGGAAAACCTATGAGTGTAAGCAGCCCCCCTCAAGACTGTCGAGGTGTGGGTAACCCCCTGCCTGCATGGCATGTCTTCACAGGCTGGAGGGAGGGAAGTGGAATGGACAGTTTCTCTCTCTGGATGTCGTGGGTTGGAAAGGAGCACCAAGCACACAGTCCAATCCTGGCTGTCTTCTTGAGTGACGTCTTTCTGTCTGTGGGTTTTTAATGAGTCCTCTGCTTGTCTGGTCTGCTGTTTATCTGCAGAGTATCAGAGACACTTTTTAGGCAGCCTCAGTTCTTCAGCATCCTCTGCTCTGGCAGCCAGCATCTGCCAGGCTGCAAGGGGTGATTATAAAAGTCACCAGGGTGCTTATTACAAAAGAACCATATGAGCAGTGTGCCTTCGTCCTTATTGATCTGAGGGAAGCCAGTCATTCAGACTCCCAACTTACTTTGCAGGCTGCAGCTAGCACATAAGGAGCAGGCTGCAGAGCTTGTTCTGCCCTTCCTCACCGTGAGCAAATTTAAGACAATATTGCCCCACCTTCCACATGTTTACAGCATGCATTTGGGTAATCTCAGCCTACTCCTAGTACTTTTCTCTCTCAGCTTGCTAGAAATTTGTCCCCCTCTTTATAGTCATCCTGTTACCATCCCTGCTCACTGCATTTTCCCTTAGTGCCTGAGTTGTGGCAGTACTTCTGATTGTTGCTGGTCTGCAGTGGAAACTGTGCTGCAAAGGAGTCCTCCCCATCAGTGCCACTGCAGGCAGTAGCTGGGTGGGTTAAATCTGGGCAGCATGTTGTCTCCTCAGGGCACTAATGGCCTGATGCTATCACCCAGGTGACTGTGAGAGCAGGGCACCAGCCTGCCTTTGGACGCTCTGCCCTGCTCAAGGCTCATTTTGTCCGTGAGACTGGGGAAATCCAAGTGCATTGTGGCCCTTACCTCATTTCCCAGCAGACAGAGGGGCTGCTGTTCTCCACACACATTCCTGCCTTCAGCAGGACTCCCTGGGGTCACCTAGCCTGCCAGGTCCCATCATTTATCAACGGGGGCCCTGACACAGCACTGATCACATTCAGCTCGGGCTGGGGCTGGGAACAAAAAGCTTTCTGTGCGGTGTGTAGTGGAGGGCCTCTGAAACGTTACCTGTTCTCGGCAGCTCTTGGGCTTTGTCATTTCAGTCCCATTGTGGTTTGTGCTGCCTTTTTGCCTCTTTCCCAGCCAGGCAGGGGAGGCTCAGCCTTGGCCGGCCAGAGCAGTACCCGGTGAAGGCGGTGGGAGGCTGAGATGGGCTTCCCATTGCAGGGGATGGCTCCCCAAGATGGACCTTGTGAAGGACAGCTGGAGAACTTGGCTCCAAGGAGAAAATGATGGTGGAGAGTGTGGCTCTGCTCGTAAAATTCCCGTGTT
This sequence comes from Podargus strigoides, assembly GCA_028020825.1. Lineage (NCBI taxonomy): Eukaryota > Metazoa > Chordata > Aves > Caprimulgiformes > Podargidae > Podargus > Podargus strigoides. The sequence goes on from CM051646.1 coordinate 2,850,829, forward strand.
GTTTATGTATGAAGGATCAGTCCCCAGTTTGTTTTCAGCTTCCAAACCGTGCAGCAGCTCACCTTGATTTGGTGATCTTGGTTTTCCTTTAGTTGCTGCTGGGCAGGAGACTTGTATGGAGAGAGGCATGCACTTATGGGCTTTGAATGCTAGCTCAGCAGTATTCTTTACTTGTGAGAGCCTCATCCAGCCTTCCCACCATCTGACCTTGGATGACTGCAGCTGAAGTGGGGTAGTATCATAATGTGAAACAGAAACTGATGTGTGAAACATGCATTGGCTGTATAGAATCATAGGAATATAGAATGTATTGGGTTGGAAGGGACCCTCAAGGGTCATCTAGTCCAACCCCCCTGCAGTGAGCAGGGACATCTTTACTTAGATCAGGTTGCTCAGAGCCCCATCAAGCCTGATCTTAAGTGTCTCCAGGGATGGGGCCTCCACCACCTCCCTGGGCAACCTGTTCCTGTGATCTACCACCCTCCTACTGAAAAACACTTTCCTTACATCTAACCTAAAATCTCCCCTTTTCTAGTTTAAAGCCATTACCCCTCATCCTATTGCCCTTGTGAACAGTCCCTCCCCTGCTTTCTTACAGGCACCTTTCAGGTATTGGAAGGTTGCTCTAAGGTCTCCCCAGTGCCTTCTCTTCTCCAGGCTGAACACCCCCAGCTCTCTCAGCCTGTCCTCATAGCAGAGGTGCCCCAGCCCTTTGATCATTTTTGTGGCCTCCTCTGGACACACTCCAACAGCTCCACATCCTTCTTATGTTGAGGGCTCCAAAGCTGGAAGCAGTACTCCAGGTGAGGTCTCACCAGAGCAGAGCAGAGGGGCAGAATCACCTCTCTCTGTCTGCTGGCCACACTTCTTTTGATGCAGCCCAGGATACCATTGGCCTTCTGGGCTGCAGCTGCACATTGGTGGCTCATGTCCAGCTTTTCATCCACTCCTCCCCCCAAGTCCTTTTCCTCAGGGCTGCTTTCCAGCACACCATCTTCTAGGCTGTACTGATAACGAGGATTGCCCTGACCAAGGTGCAGGACCCTGCACTTGGTCTCATTGAACCTCATGAGGTTCACCTGGGCCCACTTCTCCAGCTTGTCCAGGTCCCTCTGGCTTGTTGACTGCACCACCCAGCTTGGTATCGTGAGCGAACTTGCTGAGGGTGCACTCAATCCCACTGTCAACATCATTAATGGAGATATTAAACAGCACTGGTATGAGCAACTCTATTGTAAGTCTGGACTTAATTTTTCAGGTATCACGAGCTGGTCACGAAGTACGGGAAGCTGGAGCCCTTGGCAGTGGTGGATCTTCGGCCGCAGAGCAGCGTGAAGGTGGAGGTTCACTTCCAGGATAAGGTGGAAGAGATGTCGATCCGTCTCGATCAGACTGTGGCAGAATTGAAGAAGCACTTAAAAACTGTGGTGCAGTTGTCAACCAGCAACATGCTGCTCTTCTACTTGGACCAGGAAGCTCCTTTCGGTCCCGAGGAGATGAAATACAGCTCGCGAGCGCTGCACTCGTACGGCATCCGGGATGGAGACAAAATTTATGTGGAGCCCAGAATGAAATAACCTCTTTTGACCTTGTGAGTGCACGCCCGTGCACGCCCCCACACACCCACACACATGCGTTCAGGAGTTTTTTGCAGGGTTTTTGTTTCGGTCGGTTGGGTGAGGTTTGGTTGTGTTTCTGTAGCAGGTGATTTCTGAGCCCGGAGGAGGTGCCCTGATGTGAGAACCATGCCCGCCATGCACTGCAGGTGACCTTGAGGTGACAACTGACTTCAGTGCGTGTGTTTCAGTGTGTGCAATACCTTGATGTTTTCTTCGATGCTCCGGTATACTCGTGACTTGGCGTGGGCGGTCAGTTGTTCGAGCTGAAGAATGCTAGGGTCTGTCGAGGAGAAGATAGCTCGGTGCAGAATTGCACCTTTTTTTTTTCCTTTTTCTAAATTTTTGTGGCTCTACCAGAGCACCCTTTGGCCTAGCTATCTGTGGCTCGAGCTTGCTGAAGTGTTTTTTTTGCAGCTGGGTGCTGTCTCAACCTTTTGTTACACTCGAGTTCACTGAAAAGATATGAAACAGTGTTCTGCTTGATTCAGAGCTCAGGTACTTCATGCATCCACTTAGCTCCACTGCTTTGGTTTGGACAAGTGTTGACCTCCTGTGTGACCTGATCTGGGTATTCCTGCTCTGGCAGGGGGATTGGACTAGTTGATTTTTTGAGGTCCCTTCCAATCCCTGACATTCTGTGATTCTGTGAAGTGCACAAAATGGGGGAAAGAAGGAAACAGTTTCTTTTCAAAACACACACTGTCCTATTCTGGTTTTTGCAGGAAAAAAACAAAAAAAAAAGCTTGGATTTCTGGATCCATCTCACACAGCACCTGCAGGCTGTAGTACTGGCAGCCTGGGGGCAAAGGGACCCTCGCCGTGTGCGTTGCACAGTGAACTTTGGAAGGCAGTGGATGGGCACTGTGTTGGAAGGTCTTTTGGAGTCACAAGTCCCAGAAGGGTTGAAGAACAGATTGCCCCATTGGCTGTGATTCATCCTTGCGATGCTAAAGAGATCCTCCAGTATGCACTGAACCTTCTACCAGTTTGTACTGAAGGTGGGATGGCTAAAATTGCTCTCCTGGGAGAGAGTGAGGGTAAAGTTGAAGTTTGTGTTTGTTGCTGTTGCACCAGAAATGAAACCTAGCACTTTCCCCAGGGACCCCTGGCTGGGGGGTCCCTGCTTAGGTCCGACCTAGGAGAATGTGTTGGCTCGGATCAGTCTCTAGAAGATGAGGAACAAAGCAACTAGAATCATGTTTATTGTAAAGCAGGTTTTCACTATTTATATTGGCTTCCCCCCACACGCACCTCGTAGGCATCACGTGCTGCTGCTTCAGTGAGCCCCCGTTTTCTGCTGCAGAGCAGAGTCCCTTTCCTGTGTGATGAAATCCTTCCTTTATATCTTGTTTCACATTCCTGTGTCTTCCCTTGTTCCTCTGTCCCTGTGACAAGTTGAAGACTTTTCAAATTACTTGGTTATAAGCAACTGCATAAAAGTTTTTGAAGCTGTGCAGTGAGGGCTCTAGTTACACATTGAACTTCTGACCTTAGTTTTGAAATGCTCCCTTATCCCCATGTGCACTTTCTTTCCCGTGATGCTTTTGTCCACATCACTGAGCTCCTTTTATATTCTTGGAGTTGTGTATTTCTCTTCATATTTTACCTAGATCGTGGGGTGGGGTAGGATGGGGAGGGGATGAAGTGTTATAATCTTCAGGTTCAGGATGTGGGAGCTGTTCAGAGGGGAGTAGTTCCATGTCCAGAGTAATGATTAAAAACGGGAGGATTGAAAACAAGATAATAATTAGTGCCTCATCCCCCTGCCAAAAGTGTCAATCTTCTGGCCCCGTGGAGATGAGCAACAGGAAAGGGAGTGAGACTCAGTGTAGGCTGCAGAGCTGTGGTACCCATCAAACACAGGAGTGGAGAGATGGCAGCAGTGTAACATAAGATGATGCTTTTATAAGCTAGAGCTTTACTGAAGTTGTATTTTCCATTTGGGCAGTGAAAGGCATTTTTGCTGCCTTATAGCAGATTTCTTAAGCTAACACTTCTGTATGATATATACATACGTATGCATAGGAGAAGTTGTGTTTAATAAGATATTTTGTTACAAAACAAAAGTTTTATGAAGATATGGTTGTTTAATATTAGAAGCCTATTTCTCCCCTTGACCTCCAGTTTAAGTAGGTTATCCCTCAGTGTCAGAGGTAAGCAACTGATGGGGATATAAAAGTATCTCTGACCTAATTCTATAGAGCAGTAATTGCCTGTGTGGGTATATTTATAGCATTGTAACTGGTATTAACGAGACGCTGTAACTATTGACCAACTTCCTCAGCACAACTAAATGTCTCTGTTTCAGAGAAGGAAATAAACAAAAGACCATTAAAGAATTGAATGGGATGTTTAAGAAGACCCAAGTACGTGCTTTTCAGTTGGTTTGCACCCAAAAGGTTGGCCTGTCCACAGAGGGGACTGTGCTGTCACCCCACTGGCTCAGAACTGTCAGGAAGTTGTGCTTTTATTTATGGTGGGAACTGGATGATGGAAAAAGAGAACACCTACTGGGATGCAGGGTCCATAAGCACCACATAGGTGCTGGGAGTTTGGTGCTAACACCCCAACCTGGTCTGTTTGGGTCAGCAAAAGTCACGATGTGAATATCAATCACTGCCTTGCCACTTCATGGGGGCAGGTTGTTTCTGGATGATGTTCTCAAGCCATTCACCTTCACACTGAGCACTCGTGGGGTGGAAACCAAATTCTTGGTTGGCTTCCAAAGGAGAAAGAGTCACATCCAAAACCTGGGGACATCTGCATCCAGTTGATTGATTTTGAAAAGTAGGGGCAAATGGTGTGCAAAATATCCCAAGTTGGCTCTCTTTCCTTTTCTAATGCCTTTTGGGAAAGGGTATTTATGTGTCATGTTACTGCTTAACAGGGGATCATGTCCTGGGGATAGAGGGGGTCTGGGGACAGCGGTGGGTGCTGAGAACCCGGGAGGGTCCCGGGAGGTCGGGTGGTTTGGTGTCAGTCGATGCGGTGTCACCAGAGGCTGTGACCTGCTGTTGTCAGCAACAGGCCCCTGGTTCTGTTGCATTCCTTTGAGAAAACAAAACAGATCCACAAGCTTTCCTAGCTTTTGTGTCCTTCTATGCGAGGGCTACTTTTGTCAACAAGTGTTTTGTTGTTCCTGCATAAAAGTCTGGGGCGGGCAGACTGCAATGGGCAAAGCACCTGGTTGGGAAGGAATGAGGGGACAGCTCTATACCAAAGTGTTGCACAGCTCCCTGTATTGACATTAGATGCTGTGTTTTCAGACACATTCCTATAGAATATCCATGTTCTGACCAGCTGTTCCAGGCAGATCACTGGTGATGTTATGAATACGCATGGCGTGGGCTGTCCTCTGCTCCCTCTGTGTGATTTGTAGCCCCCATCATTGGGAGTTGCATAGATCCCAGTGGCTGATTATGTCACTTGTGGTGGCTTGGAGCAGCTCAGAGGAACTGCACCTAATGCTGCTCATTGCTTCTGGAAAGAAGCTCTGGGTTTGCCCTCACCTACTCGGGTCTGTCATCCGAAGGCAGCTCTGCCTCCTTCCGGTGCTGGTTTTTTTTCTTGTAAATGAGATTCCATAGGTTCTGTTCATGTGTGGATTTGAAAATGCAAAGGAGGTGCTGAAAGCAGCCTGGAGGCTGAAATATGCATTCCTGGCTGCTGTGGAACATGGTGCTTTTGTAGGCAGTAGAGAGATGCCTTCCCCAGAGCAGCGTTCGAGGGGCTTTCGCCACCGCGGGCCTTTGCCGCTGCGATTGCTTTTCTGCAGTTACTGGAATTCAGATATAATTTAAACATGAAGGTCTATTCTTGCTCCCTATTAATGATGCATCCATGTGTAATTTTAAAGAAAAAAAAAAAAAGGAAGAACTGTAAGTCCATCTCATTTTTTTTTATTCTGCTTTCTCTCGCGGGGAACGCGCTCCCCGCTCTCCAGTTTGCCTCTGGTTTGCCCGCAGGCTGAGCGGTGGAATTCAGGCCAACCAGGTCATTGGTTTGGACCAGTTCAATAAACTTATGTAAGTTTTTACACAAGCAAAGTGTCCCGAGTTTTGCACTTTTGTGTCCCCTCAAGAAAAGTGTTTCCTTCCACACTTAACGTGCACCTTGGGGAGAGGGAAAGGTGCTGGCTGCTCGCTCTGACAAGTGAGCTCGGGCACAGCCACCTCACTCATGTGAGATACCACTTGTCACAAGGAGATGTCACAGTGCTGGAAGACCTCATCCTCTTCTGGTCTGTATTTCTCCATGGCTATGACTCACCTCCACTTCCAGGTGAGGAACAAGGCTGGAGTTTGCTCTCTGTTACCTGCTCTGTGTCCTCAGTGTTTCTGGCCTTGGGGTTAAAATGAGTTTCACCCTCAAGGAAACCCTCAGTAGTTGCTGATGGGGAGGGCCCCATCATTTATGGCCCACTAAAGCAGCAGTCATGGGCTTAGCCCATGCTGGCCTGCACTGAATGACCCTGGGGAGAGGCAGGAGGAGGGAGATGCCCCTCCAGATGGGAGGCAGCTCCTCAGCAAACTGATTGCCAGGGCATCTTCCCTCGGCTGGGCTGCCTCCCTTGAGATGGGAATCAATGAGATGCTGCCTGTGGTTGCTCTGCTGAGGTCAAGCAGATGGAGACCCCCTTGTCTCATCTCTTGATTTTTCTTAAGGTCAGGCATGGGAAGGAAGTTTGCTGCTAGAAGAAACCAAAAAAAAAAGAAAAAGTGGTTGTTTGTTCAGCTCCGATGTGCTCAGCACTGCATGATGGGAGCATCCCCTGCCAAAAGAAAATAGCCTAGAAGACAAAGTCTTCCCCAAAGAGACAGTGAAACCTAATCAAACTTCATCAGTGTCGACTTGCCTGGGACGAACAGGACCAGAATATTAAACTGCCAAAGGAGCAGAGGGAAACCTATTTTCACCAGTTTTGTGTCCTACACAACAGGCTGAGAAGGGTCAGCTGATTTTCCCGTGGCTGGTAACACTTAAAATTTGTATGGGAGGGAAAGGAAGAGCCAGGGTGGAGTGGCAGGCTGGAAGGAGTCTGCCCCTGGAGTATCAGTCAGTGCTTTATAACCCCCTGCCATGCTAAGGTGGTTGTTGGCTTAGAAAGGGAAAAAATAAGGGTGAAGAGAGCATTGCTGTCCCCTCTCCCTTCCTGATGAACGGCAGGGAGTGGGCATATGGGGAGTGCAGGAGGAATAACTGCCTCCTGGCAGGGAAAACAGGTAAAAGCCCCCCACCCAAAAAGTCAGAAGGGAAAATCCTTGTTCTGCCAAGGCTGGGCCATGAGAACGTGGCTGTTTCCCCAGACTGCTGGGGCTGGAGCACCACCTGCCTCAACCCAGCCTTAATGCAGGCTGTAAGTGAGCTCCAACGGGGCGCTGCCGACTGCTCCCTTCGCCCCTCGGCCACTCTTCTGCCTCTCCCTCTCCCACCTGACCTTGACGTGGATGAAAATAAAGCAGAGGTGTTCTCCCAGGCTGCAGATCGGGCCTGGATGAAGAGCTTTGGTCTCTGTAAAGCAGTTTGAGGCTTACAGCCCGCACAGCTTTGGCTCTCCGGGGCTCGGTCCCACGCACCGTGAGCGAGGGTGTGCAGGGCCAGCACGGGTGGAACCGCTCACCAAATGGCAGTTCCTCCTGAGGAACAGTAAGAATCCTTGGTAGTTGCTCAGCTCAAGTGGCCAGTTTTGTCCCTTAAGGTCGCTGTGTACCAAACAGAGCCCCTGGGCTCACAGAGCCGTGCTGAGGTGAGGGCAGAGGAGATGGAGTTAAAGACTGTGGGTGCCTGCAAGCGAAGGGGGACAGTGCCAGGGTGTGCCACGCAGCCCAGGCACCAGAGGCAGGGAAAATCCCAGTGGGAACTGCAGGATGTAGGAGTGAGAATGGCAGTAATGCTCTCAGCAGTCCCCCAGTGCAGCTCCCCACGGGCTGGAGGGGAACCAGCAGCCAGTCCTTCCAGAGAGGGTGGGAGCAGCACCGAAACCCTCGCCGTGGATGTGGAGGGAGTGCACTGCACTGGGTAAGTTTTCCCTCTCCTACCTGTAAGAGCTGTGTCACAGAAAGCAAAGGGAGCCTTGGACAGACAAGTGACTCCATTGACGCTTTGGGCACTGCCTTTGAGCGGTGCTTTAAGCCTAGCACTCTTTAATGCTAATCCTGTAACATTATATAGATGGGGCTTTTTTTTCACTTACACAAAGGAGGAAGGGGCTCAATTCTTCTGAGGGTTTGGGTTTTTTTTTTTCCCCTCTCCTTCAGCACAAGGCAATGCTGAGCGGCACCGCCGCGAGCCCCGCTCCGTCCCGCTGGCATTTCCATCTCAATCCACGCGAAGGGGGTGAGCTTTGGGGGGAGAAAGAGGCTCCTCTCCCTCTCCAGGCCAGAATCTGATCTCCAGATTAGCTTGTTGGTTATCAATAGAGGCAACAGTTGGGATTGCAACTCAACACTCCTCCAGCCCTGGAAGGGCAGTGAAGAAAACGGACTTTTGAATTGCGAGAGCGAGGGGACTGAGGCATCGTTTCAGTCACCAGCGATAATTGCCGCAGGAGGACCGGCATGCATTCTCCCCTGACATAGGATTTCTCCCTGCTCTACCAAGATTGGCCTAAAATTTCAGACCTGATTGCTCCTCTAATCTACAAAACAGGTTGGTAATTTGGGGTTTTTTGGCCATATCCAAAAAAAAATTGTATTTTTGAACGTGATGTGTTACCTAATGTATCCTTTCTTGTCTGCCACGTTTCCCAAGTGGTGCCAGTCTTGCTCTTGTCCTTGGGCTGCCACGGTCTCCTCTACCACTGCCTGTCTGCTGGTGAATCCACTGCTGCTCTGATTTATATAGAATCCTCTCACCCTCCTTTCTGTATGTAGATGTTTGAGAAGGAGTTGGATGGTGCCCATCACAGAAGCAGATCTATAGGGAGGGCACAGAGAGATGCTGGGTTTCCTGGGTGGTGTGTCCTGCAGTGCATGGGATGTATAGAGCTGAGAAGGCAGAGAGGCTGGTGGTGTAACTAAGGCTGTAAGTAAAGGGTAAGGTGTAGTTTGTGTCTGATGTACTTCTCCAGCGGGCACACACATACTGTGGGCACGGGGTACCCTCCTGGGAGCTCAGGTGAGCCATGCCAGTGGGTAACGAACAGAAGCAGTGGGTGAAGATATCCAAGCAGGTGTTTTCACAGTATTTTCTCTTGGTTTAATAAGGACTAACAAATTGCATCAGGCACAGAAGGAATTAAAGCTGGCACAGGATTTCGCTTTCATTCTCCCAGCCCCATATCTGCTTCTCCCTCCATCATTGATTCCCACACAGCGAGGAGCTGCCCAGCTCTGCAAATGTTTGTGCTCCTTCCACCCTTGACAGGGACAGTGAGCGATCACTGTGTCAGCAGCCAGGACAAAGGCTCAGTCGAAGCTGTGTCTGAACCCCTTCCCTGTGCGAGCTCAGCGCAGCTCCGTGTCGGCGCTCGCCCTTGGAGCAGCCAGGAGCTTTCTCTTGGAGTCAGGCAGGAGCATCCATCCTCGTGCTAAGCGGCTCAGGGAGGGATGACTTCTGAACTCTCAGGAGAGCAGACAGCCCATGGAGAACGGGGCTATTTGCAGCTTCCAAACGCTGCATGAAATTAGTGGTGTGATTACGGGCTCGCTTGGGCAGCGCCTGCAGGGCGATTCGCTGTTGGCACTGGGGAGGTCTCCTTACACCGCTTAATGGAGCAGGTATTTTGTGTCTGCCTGGTGGGTGAGGGACCTCTCTCTCTGGAAATCTGCATGGTGGCAGCGGTGAGGTGGCTTCGGGAAGCGAGGAGGCTCGGTGTCACCCAGGGTTTGCTGGAGGATGCGGTTCCCCGCCGATGTGATGCACGCTGGGGTCTCTCTCCTTCCCGCAGGATGAACAAGCGAGCGTTTCTGGGGACCTGGGTGGCCCTTTTGGTGATGGCTGCGCGACAGCAAGGTGAGTGTCTCCTGATGAGGTGCTGGGAGGCTGGCACTCATCGGCAGTGCTGGGAAAGCAGGCACTTGGGGACGGTGCTGACAGAGACCCCAGAAGTACAGAGGGCTTGGAAAACACACCCAGCCCCTGGGCTGGAGCAAGGGCAAGAACCAGGGTGAAGTGAGTTCACTAAGGAGGGAGCATGATTTTAAGGGTGGGTGCCAAGCAGGGGGATTTCTGTGCCTTGGTGGGTGAGCACAGGTGCCAATTTTGCACGAGTGACAGCTTGCATGGCAGGAGATGGATCAGCAGCCAGCACAAATAAATGGCCCTCGGTGCTTTGAGAGCAATGATGGTTTGCATCAAAGGAGTGCCACGCTGGCAAAAGGTGGCAGGGTGTGCAGGCCACAGAAGCTGTTGAGCTCAGTGAGCCTTTCCTGTATCATTTACATGGCTGTGTTTGTGCACATGAGGCACTCCAGAGGTTGTGATGGTCTGGCTGGTTGCTGTGAAATAGGGGTTTGAAAAATTCCTGGTGTTGGGATGGCTGAGCAGGCTGACCAACCTACGTCTAGTAAAGGGCACGTTGGTTGAGTGATAGCAAAACATCGTGGTTTGTGGGGAGTGAGTTTGCCTGAAACCAGGCAAACAGAGCTGGGATTGTTCGGAGCCCGGTGGCTCATGTCGGCCACGATTGAATGTCACCAGGACATCAAAGAGGGGATGGAAAACCCAGCAAAACCCTCGTTTGCTCTGTGAGGACTCACAGCAGCAGCTAACTGCAAGAAATGGGGGGTGAGATGAGCACAGAGGTGTGGCAGGGGCTGGAATGGGGAAGGACATGTGCCCTAGGGCCAGCAGTGCCCACTGGTGACTCAAGCCAGTGGATTTTAGTCTGGCAGAAAGCATCAGGCTTGTATTGAAACATGCCAAAACTGTCCTCTGGAATATTTTTAGGAGAGGCAATTCTATTCACTGGCAGTGCCTTTTATCAGGAACCCTAATTTTGCACAGTTTCACCCCACCCCAAAGCCCCTAGCATGGCTCAGGTGCAGGCTGGTGGCCAGCAGACCTTCAGCATCCCCAGTGTGTCCGCACTGAGGAAGGAGGTGAGGGCAAAGCAGCGGTCTCTCTCTTCACACGAGGTCAACGTTTGGGGACAGACAACCCTGGGACCCCTGCCATATCCTGCCACTGCCATCAGGGCTCTCTTCTCCGTCTCCTTGCAGCTCACGCCATGGCACGTCTATATCCCTTCTGGCAGAACGACACGAAAACACCCAAAGTTGATGATGGAAGCTCTCCTGAGATCAAGATCTCCATCCCATTCATCTTTTTTGGAGCCCCATACAGAAGCATTTATGTAAGCAGAGAAGCAGACCTTCACTATTCTTTTCTTTGCCATTAGCAGCTGCATTTTAAACACACTCTCCCTGCCATCAGGAATCACAAGATTTATTAGCACCTACCTGACAAGTTCTTAGACTTCATGAACTGATAGGTTTTATGATTAAGAAAGTCAAAGGTATATTTAATGGGCTAATGTTCGTGGGGAAGGAATATAAAAGGCAATAAATTTTCTTTGTAGGTGATTAAATGGTACAGCAAAGCTCAGGCCTTGACACTAGGAACATTATTCCTGTTGTATGACAAGAAACAAGAACATGCAGAGACCCTCAGGGGAAAAAGAAGGACAACAGTTTGGAACCTGCAAGACTCCTGTGTTCCCCTGCCTGCCTGGCTCAGAGTTGTGCATCCCAGCCATCCTGGGAAAGCAGTCACCCCCAGGGGGTCTCAAACCCGTGTGTGATGGGAGATTCCAGCGTACAGCAGGGCCACTTGTCCTCCACGCTTTGCAAAACGAGTTGTTGGGCTGGGGAGCATCTCCAGGGAGGCTGTCTCACCAGGTGTCATTATTGTACACCACCCCTGCCAAAAGTCATTCACCCAACGTTTTCTGATAAACCAGCAGCTTTCTGCTGCCTGCAAAGGCTTGCTCAAACAAAAGGGGGGGGTCTCTCTTTCTGCAGGTCAACAACAACGGCGTGATTTCCTTCAACGCCCTGGTGAGCCAGTTCACACCAGAAGCCTTTCCCCTGGCGGATGGGCGGGCCTTCATCGCGCCCTTCTGGGCTGACGTGCACAACGGCATCCGGGGCGAGATCTCCTACAGGGAGAGCACGGACCCCGAGCTGCTGCGGAGAGCCTCCAGGGACATCCGCAAGCACTTCAAAGACATGTCTTCTTTCTCTGCCGTCTGGATCTTCATTGCCACCTGGGATGAAGTCACCTTCTATGGGGGAAGCAGCACAACTCCGGTAAGAGTGGTCAGCTGTGCTCCTTGGTGGTTATGTCCATGTGTGTGTGTGTGTCTTGGTCTTTGTTAATGGTTGGACTTGATGATCTCGGAGGTCTCTTCCAACCAAGGCTATGCTGTGATTCTGTGAGTCATTTTGTGTTCCTGCTCCTCAGTTCCCTTTTGAGCAGAGGAGCACCACAGCCCTTCTGCTCTCATAGAATCATAGAAACATTATGGTTGGAAGGGACCTCCAGGGTCATCAAGTCCAAACTTTATCCCATCATTTTCCTGACCATTAGACCATGGCCTCAAGTGCCTCTCTCCCATGAGAGCCTCTACGAGCCTCGCTCCCTGCTCTCAGATCTCCAGGGAAAGCATTGCCTCTTTGGTGTTTGGAGGCAGCATACCTAAACAAGGGTCCCACACCAGTTAGGAGTTTTTGGCTTGATCATAGTGTGGTGGTGATGTGTTAGATACAAACACAGATTTCATTTTTCCTCTGTGCTGTGATACCCCACCTTCCCTTTGCCTGTGCTTCCACAGTGTGAAACAGAGCTCTTTGTGCAGGGCCTACAGGCACCTTGGGAGAAAGGCCTTTATAAAGGGGCCAAAGTTTTGGCATTGAACAGTAGCTTTGTCGTGGTCCAAACCACTCAAGGCTCCCACTTGCTCCTTTGTCATCAGTTTATAAAGAGTGATTCAGTCTGAAGGCACGTTATCATGGCAGTAATGGGGCCAGGTTGTTTAGGATGAGGTTGTGTACTGTGACTGCCAAAAGCTGGCTTCCTCTGTCTCAAGGAGTTGTCTCTGATAAACAGTTCAGCTCTTTTCCATTTGTTAGAGAGGCTCAAGATTTAATGCATATTTTTTGCCAGTCCTGGCAGCGCTCGCAGAAAAAAAAGTACGTATATATATATTTGCAGACAGCAAGCAATATAGAGATTCGTGTATTGCCTGAAGAATTACATTTGCAACACAATGCAATTTATTTTGCTACAGAGCAGCCTTCCTGTTCAGTAGCAGCCTGGGCTCCGAGTTGGCATGTGGAGCAGCATGATGCAACTTAAGCAGGAAATTCATCGCAATGCAGAAAAGCTGCAGAAAACAATTTTGCAAATGTGGCCTCGGGGACGCTGTGGTTGCTGTCTCTGGTGATGCCCGAGCAAACAGGTTCAGTTTCTGAGAGCCTTGTCAGGCAGCTAGGGTGAGCAGCAAACAGGGAAATGTCTGTGGTTCGTGTGAGTGCTCCTCACGAGGAGCGCCAGCCATCTTAAACCTCCTGGTACCAGCCCAGCGCTCACCACCCTGCAAGAGGCACCTCACTGGAGCAGGGCTTGTGGCTCCACTGAAGAGCAGTTGTGGCACTGTCAAAGTGACATTGCCTTTATGTGTTGGTGCCTTCTGATCTCACGGTCGTGGGGAAAGATTTTTGCGCAGGGGAGGAAGTGTGCCGAGGTGGTGAGGAGGAAACCAGATGCAGGAGGCAGAATCCCAGGGGAAGGATGCAGGAGTGGAAATGGTGGTTTCCCATTAGCTTGCTGTCCCACTTGCCCCAGTGTGAGCTGTGCCATTTGTGAGGCAGCCCTGCCCACACCTCTCGCTCTCCCTGACAGCTCGTACAGGCTGCTTCACCTCCGTTTGCCAGATTTCTTGTGGCAGGAGCCTAATGCGCCGTGGAAGTGACGTGCCTTGTGGCATGCAAGTACTGAGTGCAGCCCTGGGGTCCCCTCCTCAATCTTCAGGCGTTTGTGCTCACCCCAGCAAGGATGGGAAAATGCAGAAAGCAGAGAGAAGTGATTGTTAGCTCCCAGTGATGACCTCTGCTGCTGGCTCTGCACGGACAGAGGGGATAATTGAAGGGAGAAGCCTCTTCTGTCTTTCTGCATAGCTGTAAAAGCTCAGGGCTTGTGCTGCCCTGGCTGGCTGGCAAAGCACTCCCTCCCCTCCTGCATGAATGTGTCTGGGGTTTGGGGGGCTGGAAATGCAGTCATTTCAAGGGAAAGGGAGAGAATTGGGAGCAGACTGAGCAGGGCAGCGAGGGGATTTGGCAGCCAAGCAAAGCACACGATATTACGTGGCTGACTTGGATGTAATCCCCCGGTAACAGTGTTGTAGGATATGAATGTGGAAGGGAAGCAGGTGAGATAACGCAGCGAGGAATAAAGCTAAGATAGGGTAATGGAAGATAACAGGTCATAACAACCCGAATCCTGCCGCCGACTGCGTCCTCCGCGCGAGCTTATTCTCATGCCGCCATCTATTGGTGTTAGATTGGATCAGAGACGGTCTTGTCCTCGCAGCTGGAGGTGGCAGCGGGTATGGGAGCTGGCAGAGTCACAGCAGAGAGGATGAGCGTGTTCTGGGTCTCATTCAGCTCTTCTGCCCTTCACTGTGAGGCTCCTCGGTCTTACCCGGGCCAGAGATGAAGGTGGCAGAAGAGCAGGCAGAAACTGAGAGTATGTGCTCGTGGTTTTCAACAGGTGAACACTTTCCAAGCTGTCCTGATCACAGACGGAGCGTCGTCCTTTGCCATGTTTAATTACCATGAAATCAGCTGGACCACAGGGACAGCCAGCGGAGGGGACCCCCTCACCGGTCTCGGTGGGGTCATGGCCCAGGTGAGGCTCTCACTCCCATCTCTGCCAAGGTCTCAGATGGCTGCCTGTAGCTTTCCCAACGTATCCATGCTTGCTCATCCCACTCAGTCCCTCAGCATCCCCAGCACTGGCCCTGCAAGCTGGGGCACAGTGGGACGAGTGCTCCAAAATTTGGTGTCAGCAGCGGTGACATCTGCCCGAGGGGAGCGAGGTTCCCTGCCTAAGGGGAGCCTCCCTCCATCGCATCATCACTTCATCTCAGCCACTCAATACACACCCCCATAGATCGAGGTGTACACACACACCTGTGTACAAACACATACACAAATGTGTAAATATACATCCATCCTGTAGTGGTTGAGCTTTTCACTCACATCCAAACTGCCTGAAAACTGAAATCCCTGAGAAGAGACTTTAAAACTAAAGAGGATATGCTCAGGAGTTATTGTGGGGGGCAGAGAAGTGCAGACACACTTTCCCATAGCAAAGACGTGTGATGAAATTTGCTCTCTCTCTGTTTTAGGCTGGCTTCAATGGTGGAAATATCACCAACTTCTTCAGCATCCCAGGCTCCAGAACCCCAGACATAGTCAACGTCGAGGAAACAACCAACGTTAACGTCCCCGGGCGCTGGGCTTTCAAAATAGATGGCAGAGAAATAGATCCAGCCAATGGCTGCAGCCTGAGAGGTAAGGGGGAAATGCTAATTTTTTTTTAAGTTTTGGGGTGCAATGGAGCCAAAGGTAATGCTGTTGGGAAGCTGGTGGAGCAGTGCCTGACTGCTCTGGGCTGCTGTGCCAGTTCTCTTCGTGCCAAGGCATCCCCTTGAGCTGCAGCTGTGGGGACAGAAACACGGGAGCAAGGGTTGGGTCCTTTGCACTTCTCCAAGTTGCTGCCCCTGACTTGCAGTGACAATTGTCAGTCTGCCCATGGCTAAAGGTGGAGTGCCTTGAGGAGTGGACAGAGAGGTTTGTCATTTGTGTCAGTGTGGGCATGCCTTGTTCAGCAGGAGAGCATCCCCAGAGCATCCAGAAGAAGCTGCCGTCAGCCGTTGTTATCTATGATTCTATCCCTTGGTCCCAGCTGGCATTGCCTCTCCCAGGGGAATGTTGGCACACTCACAGCTGCTGGACCTGGCTTGCAAGGACTATTTGCAGCAAATTCTCAGTGTGGATGAGGCCTGACTTGGTAGCTCAGAGAAAATTGAGAGGGGCCCATAAACACTCAGGAGCTTTCTCTGCTCTTGATGTTGCTTTCAGCCCCCAGTAAGCAAATGGTGTGGTCCCATTTCCCTTGTTTCTGCAGGAGGACTGGCAGGTGTTCTGGGTAGGATGAATGCCGTGTCCTCACACCCGTTTCAGTGTCTGTGCATATGTCACTGACAGCGTGGGGATAGAAAGGGATTAATAAATGCATACAGTGACTGCACAGGGGCTCTGCTGCAGAGAGATTATTGCATTATCATTTGACAAATAAAACTGCCAGGAGCATCTGCTGTGCTCCAGGAGTTTTTCTAGTGAGAGAGGATTGTCAGTTGTTGATGGATACTGGAGATGTCGCTGCTCTGAGACACGTGGCTTCTTCACGTCGTGGTTTAGGGCTGCACCAAAGAAGGTTCACGAGACTGAGGCTGCTGCAAGCCCAGAGGAGGCTCCAGGTCCAACCAACCACTCCAGCTGCCAACCCCAGAAAGAAAGGCTGGACCTTGCAAAGGGGCTGAAAGCCAGTGTTGACTTTGTAGGTGATGAGGGCGGTGTGGGTAGATCCCACCACTGGATTTACAGTGGGCAGGTGGTGCCCTCCACAGGACAAGAGGAGTTGGAGGTAAGGTTGCCCGCTGTGCTTAACGATGCTCATCCACCCAAATCCCCCGCACCAGGACGGTTGGTGTGGGAGCCCTCACAAGCAGGTCTTGCTCAGAGGAGGTGTTGTTTGTTGCAGGGCAGTGGAAAACAGCTTTTTTTTTTGGTAGGAGGCAGGGAAGAGAACAAAAGTTTAGGAGAGGTAAATTCAGGCAGCGCGCCCGGCGGAAGCCACGCTCAGAAGTGTGAAAGACGGCCATATGGAGGAGAGGAAAACTCTCATGGGTATTTGCCACCCGTGTTCTCTCATCTTCTCTCTGCCTCTCACGTCTCTCACCAGAGAAACCTGTCTCCCTTTATAGTACCGCCGTGTAACAAGTCTGCTCAGTCTATTGCTGGGTGATCACTCATCGTCTCCCATCATCACTGGTGTATGGTGTGGAAGGTACTTATCAACAGCTCGTTGGTTTCGTAACTACTATGAGCGCTTTCTGAATGGGAGTGAAGTGCTTCTGGGCTGCTGATGGTGAACTTGTTCTTTGGCTGATGAAATTACGTGAATGGGGGAATTATGGAGGTGGCCACAAAGCTGAAGGACGGTGCAAGTACAGCAGCAGCGCTGGAAATGGCCTCCAAAAGGCACGAGCTTTACCAGTGGACTTTCCCTTTGAGAAAATCGCATGTATGGCTCGTGTCCCACAGTACTGAAGCAGAACGAGGGTGGTGGGAATCCAAAATGGAAGGAAGAGCCTTCCAGTTAAGCAGCCTGTGCGGTGTGGCACCGACCCTGGATTTGTGACAGCGCTCACACCATCCGATGGAGCAGTGGTGCAAGGAGGACTCAAATGGGATGCACTGTACATTGAAAACAGAGCTTGCCATGTCAGTGCTTTGGGGCAGTCTCGATGGCAGGGCCAGCAGACCCCTCCGAGGACTGATGCACTGCAGTTGGAGCATGCTCCTCTCTTTAGAGAAGCGTTGTAGCGTGGGTTTTTCCCTTTCTGTCTTTCTAGGGCAGTTTCTCCGTCAAGGGGAGATCTTCTGGGACAGTGCCAACTGCACCACCAAGTGCCGCTGCCTGGACTTCAACAATGAGATCTTCTGCCAGGAGAAGGCTTGCGGCCCCTTTGAAGTGTGCGAGCTGAAGACCAAGCTCTTCCAGTGCGTGCCAGTGGAGAGCAGCACCTGCGTGGTGTTCGGAGATCCACATTACCACACCTTCGATGGCTTCCTCTTTCACTTCCAGGGTTCCTGCTCCTACCTTCTCGCCAGGCAGTGCTGGCCAGGCTCCCAGCTGCCCTACTTCAATGTGGAGGCCAAGAACGAGAACCGAGGCGGCTCCTCCGTCTCCTGGCTGAGGGATGTTTTTGTGGAAGTCTACTCACACAAGATCGTCCTCCCCAAGGACAGCTTTGGGAAAGCCAAGGTAAGAGCCCAGCTGAAAGGGGAGAACTTGCCAGGTCTGCTTCTCCATGGAGGTGGTGAGACTCCGACGGCAGCCCGGGGAGTGTGGGATGGTGTTTCTGGGCCCCGCATGGGGAATAGGCATGTGACTTATCAACATCTGTCCTTCTGCACATGTCCCTAACACTAAGACCCCGTAACAGGGCTGTACAGTTCCCATCTGTGTCCTGGTATGAGGGCTCTGCTGTTTCATGCCCCTACTCAGTCATCTGGTGGTGTCCCCACAGGTGGATGACTTGGTGGTGTCCCTACCCATCTCCCTGGAACTGGGAGCAATAAAAATCTACCAAAGCGGCTTGTCCACAGCCCTGGAGACCGACTTTGGCCTGCTGGTGACTTATGATGGGCACCACTACGCCTCCATCTCCGTTCCGGGCACGTACATCAACACCACGTGTGGTCTGTGTGGAAATTATAATAAAGACCCCGAGGACGATACGCTCCGCTCGGATGGGAGGCTGGCTGTGTCCGTGCCAGACCTGGGTGAGAGCTGGCGAGTGCCACACCCCGAGAGAAAATGCTCCTCTGGATGCTTGGACAACTGCAGCCTCTGTGATGCCACCACCGAGTCTCTCTATTTCACCTCCGAATACTGTGGCTTCATCAACAAGACCGGTGGGCCGCTGTGGGAGTGCGGTGCCATCGTGGACCCCACCGCCTTCGTCCACAGCTGTGTCTATGACCTGTGCAGCGCGCGGGAGAACGGCACCGGGCTGTGCCAAGCCATCCAGGCCTACGCCGCCGTGTGCCAGGCCCTGGGCATCTCGGTGGGAGAGTGGCGCGCCCAGACGGGATGCGGTAAGTGTTTGTGTCCTCCTGCCAGGACCCTTCCCTTCTAGAGGAGGGGAGGGATTTCAGGGGTCTGCCCATGCACCCAGCAGTGCATGAGATGAGGGGGGCAGAAATCCAGAAGGGAGTCTCTGCAGAGCCGCTCGGTCCCTCTTGGCAGCATCAGTCTTGCACCAGCGAGAGTCAGGCACGAGGCGGGAGCTCAGCGTTGTGCTGCAGGCGGTGGGATGCTGTGATGAGAGATGGAGGCTGGGCCAGGGAGGTGACTGGCTGACAGCACACTTCTTGGCCCCCCCTCCTTGCCTGTGGCATTCAGTGACTGCAGGCGGCTCGATGGCTCTGGGCTGTTTAGGAGAAGCAGAATGGCTGGGGAGGAAAGCGGAGAGGCCAATCCTCCTGAAAAACGGGGCTCCTGGGTCACTCTGTGTTGTTTCTGTTGTGGGTCAATGGGAGAGAGGGAACTGGTCCTGACCCATGCTGTAATATGCTCCTCCTGTTGTTTGCCTCCCCTCCGCACCCACAGCGACGGCCGTGCAGTGCCCGGAGCTCAGCCACTACTCGGTGTGTGCCAGCAGCTGCCCCGCCACCTGCTCGGACCTCACGGCCCCCCTGACCTGCTCCTCCCCGTGCACCGAGGGCTGCGAGTGCGACGAGGGCCACGTCCTCAGCACAGACCGCTGTGTCCCCGTCCGGAAGTGTGGCTGTGACGTGGACGGCCGATATTACGCCACCGGGGAGTCTTTCTGGGCAGCAGCGGACTGCACGGTGGAGTGCCAGTGTGAGGATGGTGGGGAAGCCAGGTGCTTTAACACCACCTGCCCCGAAGGAGAGGTCTGTGCCATTGAGAACGGCTACCGGGGCTGCTACCCGAAGCGGGAGAGCCTGTGTTTGGTGGGACAGAACCAGGTGCTGCAGACGTTTGACGGCGTTGCCTTCCCCTATCCGCTGGAGCACTCCTACACGCTGCTCAAAACCTGCCTGGAGAGACCAGACTTCATCGAGGTGGACATCAGCCAAAAGAAGCCCGGATCCGCTCCCAACGGGCCACGTGTCGTGCGGGTCCAGGCGGTTGGCCAAGAGGTGAAGATTGGAGGCACCAGCCTGTCTGAGATCAAGGTAAAGGTGCTCCCATCATGGCAGCCCGCCCCAGGGCGGTGGCTCGTGCTGTGATCTGATGTCCCCTGGGAGAAGGGATCATGGGTCTGTGGTCAGGTAGGGGCCTCAGGCATCACGATGGTACTTGGAGGAAGCCCACGTTGGCCACCACTCTGTGGAGGCCGTTTAGGTGCCTACAAAGTTGTTGTCACAACACTGTTACTCCTGTTTCCTTGTTGAGTCAGCTCTGGAGACTTTCCCAACATTGCAGTTGTCTCCTGTAACTTGTTTTTTTCCCTGGAAAAACATTCTCTGTGGGACAAAAAGCAAGGAAACAGCTGTATCCCCCACTCGAAGGAGGCTCTGGAGGGTGGGTCTGGGTCAGAAAGTGTTTAGCATACCCAGCACGGCGTGGCCAGCAGACGGGAATGGCCGTGCAAAGTCGCATCACCCTCCCTGAAGCATCTCGATCTGCTTGTTACTCGTAGGTGAATGGTTACGACGTGGAGTTGCCCTATTTCCACCCTTCTGGCCGCCTGGAAATCTACCGTAGCAACAACAGCACCGTGATGGAGTCGGAGGGGCTCCTGGCTATCAACTACTTTGATTCAGGCCTCCTGGAGATCCACCTCTCCACTGCCTACTTCAACTGCACCGGGGGCCTGTGTGGCTCCTTCAACGGCAACGCCAGCGATGAGTTCTGCCTGCCCAAGGGCAAGTGCACGGACAACCTGGAGCTCTTCCTGGAGAGCTGGACCACGTTCGATGAGATCTGCAACGGGGAGTGCGGAGACCTCCTCAAGGCTTGCAACAACGACTCGGAGCTGCTCAAGTCCTACAGGAGCCGCTCCAACTGCGGCATCATCAACGACCCCACCAACAGCTCCTTCCTGGAGTGCCACAGCGTGGTCAACGTCTCAGCCTACTACAGGACGTGCCTCTTCCGCCTGTGCCAGAGCGGGGGCAACCTGTCGGAGCTGTGCGACTCGGTGGCACGCTACGCCAGCGCCTGCAAGAACGCCGAGGTGGACGTGGGCCAGTGGAGGAGCCACAGCTTTTGCCGTGAGTCTGCCAAAGCTTTTAAGTACCTGGGGTGGGGAGAAGGGGTTGTAGATCCCACCTAAGGGGTTGTAGATCCCACCTACCTGGCGCAGAGTCTTTTTGTCGGGAGCTTGTGGATGTACAGAGGTAGAGAAGCTTTTCTTATAGGATGCTGAAAAGTGTGGGCTCTCTTTGTCCTCTCTCACCTCTGGTGTGTACCCCGTTCCCACAGGTGCTCCGCTGTGGCCAGGCTGGAAGACACTCAATAGCAGAAGGGCTCTTTGGGAGGGAGATCCTGAACCCACAGTGTTCATGGCAGCGTTACAAGGGATAGGGGTGGAGGTGCCTAAACGCTGGCAATCTGGGGCAATTTTCCTACCCCCTTCCTACCAACCACAGACCAGCTTTGCCATCAAAGAGCTATGCCCAGGAGAGTTTTCTGCTGTGAGGGAGGCCAGCACATATGAAGCATTGTCCTGCGCAGCATACGGAAGGGAAAGGGGAACTGTGGTAGGAATGCAATGTCTCCCGAGCCTGAAGGCAAGGCAGCATCACCCCACGTACCAACAGTAGCTTCTAAGTGGCACTCGTGCCAGCAGAGACAGATTTCCCAGTGGGGTGATTTCAGGGTGGCATTTCAGGAGGCACCAGGAGTTTTATGATGCGGTGTAGGAGCATTGCAGAGCCACAGATGGTGTCTGACGGTGCCGTACGCCACCACCAGAGGATCACTGGAATAACACTCGTTTTCAGCTGTTGCTATAAACTTGCTGTTGATGGGAAAACATTCATAATTCAGAAGTGAATGGGAAAAATCCCCAGCGTGGAAGTATGTGCTGGGTAAGTGGCCCCCATCTCCAGTGTGGGGGTTTGAGGGAGGTGTCCATTTGGGAAGGGGGAGCAGCGCATCCTCCATCCATCGTTGTTCTGGGTGGCAGCCTGAGGCTGAGCCCTGGCTTGGACCCTCCAAAATAGTGGTGTTGCTTGGCTTGGTGGGACAGGGCAGTGATGTGAGGAGGGTGACAGCTGAGAGGAGAAGGGATCCAAAGGTGATGGGCAGAGCCAGTGGCTGGCAAGGTGCTGGGACTATTTCCCCTCTTACTATTTCCCCCTGAATTGGTCACCGCTTACCCCGTTCCCACCTTTTGCCTGTCCCCCCACCCCACGCCGCCCTGGGGCTGCTGGAGCTGGGAACTCACGCTCCGTGTTTGCTGGCCCTGCAGCTCTTGCCTGCCCGGAGAACAGCCATTTCGAGGAGTGCATGAGCTGCGTGGAGACCTGTGAGACCCTGGCCACGGGCCCTGTCTGTGCAGACACGTGCGCGGAGGGCTGCCAGTGCGACGAGGGCTTTGCCCTGCGTGGCGCCCGCTGCATTCCTCGCGGCGAGTGCGGCTGCAACTTCGAGGGGCGCCAGCTGGCCACCAACCAGAGCTTCTGGATGGACATCGCCTGCCACTTCCTCTGCTACTGCAACGGCTCCGACAACAGCGTGTACTGCGAGAACGTCTCGTGCAAGGACGATGAGTACTGCCTGGAGGAGAACGGCCTCTACTACTGCCACGTCCGCACCGACGCCTCCTGCATCGTCTCCGGCTACGGGCACTACCTGACTTTTGATGGCTACTCCTTCGACTTCCAGAGCAGCTGCGCCTTGGTCCTGTGCACCACCATCGCCCGGCCGAGGGCAGAGCGCTCGGACACGTTCCCAGCGTTCACGGTCACAGCGAAGAACGAGGACCGGGACACTGCTCTGGCCCTGTGGGTGAAGCAAGTTGAAGTGGAGGTCTTCAATTACAACATCGTCATCCACCGTGCCTACAAATACACCGTGATGGTGAGTGTGTAGCACAAGGGCTGTGGTTATTTCTGCCTGACGTGGTTCCCAAACTGTGGAGGGATTCCTAGGCATGAGGCCTCACAGCTCACAAGGTTTTCCAGGGGTTGGGATGTGCATACGCTCGGGCTTGTCCCCAGGGTGCTGCCAGGAACAGCTTTCAAAGGGTGCTTCCATTTTGGCTGCCTTGGTTTGGGTGTAGAGGCAATGCCAGTGGGGACCCTGCTCCAGGATTGCTGAGCTGCCCCCGTTTGTGTCCTCCTGTGGCAGCTCTGATCATCATTCCCACTCACGGTGCATTATGTTTATTTCCCCCCAGATCAACGATGAGCGTCTCTACCTGCCCCTGAAGCTGGGCCAGGGCAAAGTGAACATCTTTGCCTTTGGCTTTCACATCGTGGTCGAGACTGACTTTGGGCTGAAGGTGGTGTATGACTGGAAGACCTTCCTCTCCGTCACGGTGCCACGTGGCTTCCAGAACCTGACCTACGGCCTCTGTGGCCGCTACAACGGCAACCCCGAGGACGACCTGGCAGTGGCAGGCGGTGCGCCGGCCGCCAGCGTGGCTGACTTTGTCCACAGTTGGGCCAAGAGGGACGCATTCTGTCGTGTGGGCTGTGGTGACCGCTGCCCTGCCTGTGGGAAGGTGGAAGGCTTCTGGAAACCTCAGCAGCTCTGTAGCCTCATCCCCAGCCAAAGCGGCGTCTTTGCCAAATGCCACAGCAAGATCAACCCTGGCTTCTTCTACAAGAACTGCCTCTTTGACACCTGTGTCGATGGGGGAGCCATGCAGACGGCCTGCAGCTGGCTGCAGAATTATGCCAGCACGTGCCAAACGCAGGGCATCGCCATTACCGGCTGGAGGAACTTCACCTCCTGCTGTAAGTGCCACCCTGCCACTGTGTCCTTCTTCTCTAGAAGTGCTTACTGGGGCTGTCCACTGTAGCACTTGCTGGAGCTTACCCCATGGAGAGGTAGAAGAGCACCACGTGGAGCACCAGCAGGTGCCTGCTACCTCCAGGCCATCAACCTGGACACATCCCAGGTGCCCATGGTCAGTGCTTGGAACTGGCCTCAGGGATCCCCTCCTTTCCTGCTGGATAAGGGGCAGTTAATGGAGTGGTGAGCTGAAGTGGTGCAGTAGGTGTGCATGTAGTCACCCTGTGCACCAAACCAACCTGTCTGCAGACCAGGGAGGGCAAGGCCAATGGCCCCAGCAGTCAGTCCCTCCCGTGCTTGCTGGGTGGGGCAGAGGTGTGGGATCGTGTCTGGGGCACTGTGTTCACTTGGAGTTGTTATGATGGAAAGGAGGAAGCCTCCAGTTCAGAAGGGATCAGCCATCTCTCCGTTGTTAAATGGGAATTGTATTAGTTGGCTTCAAAGCCAGGAGTGTGTGTTTGCTCTAATGAAGCTGCATGCTCTTGTCAATAAGATTACGATGTGATGTTCAATTAGGCTCCCAAGGATGGGGGCCGTGAGCCTCTCTGGCAGCCAATCTATCTGGCAAATCAGTTGGGAAGTAATTGTCTTTGCTAACAAGAGTGAAAATTAAATTTATGTCATTCTTCCTTCTAACGAGCAAACTCGTGGCTCAGAAGGCATCGCTCCCACGGGGCAGCAAAGCCACTGACTGGCACCTCACATGCCAGGTCTGAAATGGTCCCTGGCAGGGCATGGGGAGAAGCAGACTGCCCAGGCAGCGTCCCTCACAGGCTTCTGCTGGCTCAGCAAAAACATCCCCTGGGCAATGCAGTCCACGTTAACCACCTTGGCAGGGAAATTACCTGCCCAGGGACACCAGCAGTGGGGATCATGGCCCCACGTATGGCTGGCCACCAGGCTGGTTTTGTCCACGGAGCTAATCTGCATTTGTTTTGTCCTCTTGGTAACATTGCAGCCGTCAGTTGTCCCCCCAACAGCCACTACGAGAGCTGCGTGTCCCTGTGCCAGCCCCGATGCGCTGCCATCCGGCTGAAGAGTGACTGCAGCCACTACTGTGTGGAGGGATGCCAGTGCGACCCCGGATACGTCCTCAACGGCAAGAGCTGCATCCTTCCCCACAACTGTGGCTGCTACTCCGATGGCAAATACTACGAGGTATGCTGCTCACGTCCTCCTCTTGGGGCGTTCTCCTTCTGGTATTTCTGGGCAGAGTCTCGTGCCCTCAGCAGGGACAGTGGTCAGGCTGAGCTGGCAGCAGGCCTGGAGGGACAGGTCCTCTCCTTTGTCACCATCATACGTGTCTGCTGGGCCGTGGCCATGTGTGAGGCATGCTCTGAAGGTTGGTGCTTCTGCAGCAAGCAAGAGTGGGTGGGGAACGAGGGGCAGAGAAGGCAGATGTGCATCAGGAGAGGTGAAGTGGGCTCCATAGGGAAGCCCAGGCAATGGCCCATGGGATGTTTGCTGGGGTCACGCTGTGGTCCCCCAAGTCTTCCTCTGAGTGTATTACCATCACTCCTGCTGGAGGTGTCCCTGTGTCAGGGCTGGGATCCAGCTCTGCTCTGACTGCTGGCATGAATCATAGGATCATAGAATCACCATGGTTGGAAAGGACTTCCAGGATCATCAAGTCCAACCTTTATCCCAACATCTCCCTAACCACTGGACCATCAGACCATGGCCTCAAGTGCTTCATCCACTCAGGTCAGGTGCTGTACATGTCAGGGGAGCCTCTCCTGCACCAGTCTCATTTCTAGCCCAACAGTCTCACTTGGCTGCTTTTCCAGAGCTCCAGTGTGAGGACAGCCAGCAGAGAGTAAGGGAGCCTCAATCTGAGGGCCCATGGGAATTATCTCCCCTAGGGGAGTGGAGAAGTAGAACTAGTAAGGCTCCACAAGGTGAGAGCCCAGTACCACGCTGCTGGTGGACACCGTGGTGGTCGGTGAGGGTAGGGATGACGCAGTGGTAGCATGGAGCTCTCACAGCTGGAGGGGGTGCAGGGGGGTAGAGAGGAGAGGGGTGTCCTCCTGCAGTGTGCTGCACAGCGAGTCTGCTGTCTGGCAAAATCATCACGTGGTGGTTTGGTGAGGGAAACTCCGGTGTCAGGCAGGGATGGGAGGGAACTGGTGGAAGGGGAAGAAAGGGTGGTGTCTGGGCAGGCTGGCTTTGATGGCTGCAGTATGACCACATTGTTCTAGGTATTCTACACGAGATGGGTTTACTGTTTCACATGACATCTACTTATTTGTAGCTACTGGATCTTACTTGGGAGTTTGATTCAGCAGGGTGTTGTGCTGCTGGCATTGCTCACATTACAGCGGGCTGTATTTTGTGTTGATGAAACTGTTTTGCATAAGGTGTCTTTGCCAAGCCCTGTGTCCATACGGAGCCAGTATTGGGGTTCTGTCATATGGGGTCCCCAGCAGACAGCTTGGTGGCCAGCAGGTCACAAGAAAGAGGTCAAGGAGGTATTTAGCACAAGGAGGTATTTAGCATACCGTGGGTTTTGTGCAAGTACAAGAGGCAAGGGAGGCTGAGGTGGCAATGGAACCGTGCAGTTGCTTTGTGCCTGTGGGCAGCAGAGATGATGCAAGGTAGGTGCAAGGTCAGCCTGTTTTTGGCATCTTTTCCTCTGTCCTCGTTACCTGCCCTTGCTTCCTGTGTGGCACAGGGGCATAAACCTTGGCTCAAGTGTCTGTAGAGGGTAGGGCAGGGGTCCCTGGCCCTCCTGGTCAGTGACAGGTCCTTCTTTTAGCCCAAGCAGCTCTTCTGGAACGGGGACTGCACCCGCCGGTGCCGCTGTTTCCGACGCAACCTCATCCAGTGCGACCCCCGGCACTGCAAGTCGGACGAGGAGTGCGCCCTGCGCAATGGCATCCGCGGCTGCTTCAGCACCAGGAGCTCCTTCTGCATGGCAGCGGGCGGTGGCGTCTTCCGCACCTTCGACGGGGCCTTCCTCCGCTTCCCCGCCAACTGCGCCTTCGTCCTCTCCACCATCTGCCAGAAGCTGCCCGACTTCTCCTTCCAGCTCATCATCAACTTCGACAAGTGGTCCTCGCCCAACCTCACCATCATCTCTCCCGTGTACTTCTACATCAATGAGGAGCAGATCCTCATCAGCGACAGGAATACCGTCAAGGTAAGGTGTCACCAGGGGCAGCCACCTCCTCCAGAGCAGAGCCACGGACTGGGCAATGTGGGACTGGCTACTGGTGTGTGGGGCCACACAAGAGTGAGAGTCTCAGCCATCATCTCTCAGGCTTGGTAGAGGGATGCCAGCTGAGACAAAAGGGCTGGCAGGAGGTGGAGGCCATCTGCAGCCTGGGAGTTTGTAGTCACATACCCGTCCACCTCTTGGTGCTGTGGGCAAAGTTGTCCTCGTGAGTGGAGGGGTCCAGAGGGCTGGCTATCACTTGGTTTCTGAATGGCACTGTCTGTGGCCTTCCCTGATGACCAAGGGGTTCCAAACTAGAGCCTCTGCACATACAAAGGTTCATCCTTGTGAGGGTATTTAAGGGAAGTGACGTGCTCGTAGTGATCTGTCAGGCTGGAAAAAGGAGGAAGATGCTGGTCCCCACCAAAGATACGAGGCAGAATGTCAGAAGGTGGCTGCAGAGTGATTTGAGGGTGACTTGTGCTCACATCCAGAGGTGCAGGAGATGGGAGGGACGTCAGCCTCATGTCCCCTCCCGTGCCAGGTGAACGGCAGCCACGTGAGCATCCCCTTCATCACGGGGCTTTCCACGAAGATCTTCAGCCACGAGGGCTTCCTGGTCATCGACTCCAGCCCTGACATCCAGATCCGCTACAACGGCTTCAACGTCATCAAAATCACCATCGGGGAGCGGCTGCAGAACAAAGTGTGCGGCCTCTGCGGCAACTTCAACGGCGACCGCACGGACGACTACGCCACGCTGCGGGGGAAGCCGGCGGTGAGCAGCGTGGTGCTGGCACAGAGCTGGAAGACCAACGGCATGCAGAAGAGGTGAGGGGTCGGACAGCCCTTCCCCACCGGGTGGGAGTGGGAGCGGGAGCGGGGCCGACCGCGACGGGAGCCCCCGCCATGTGTCCGGTGCCCACAGCTGCAACGAGCTGCAGTACTCGCAGTACGCCGCCTCCTGCGACAACGTCCAGATCCAGGAGCTGCAGAGTGACAGCTACTGCCTGAAGCTGACGGACATGAAAGGCTTCTTCCAGCCCTGCTATGGCCTCCTGGACCCCCTGCCCTTTTATGAGTCCTGCTTTCTGGATGGCTGCTACAACCACAAGAAGGTCCAGCTGTGCGGGTCGCTGGCCGCCTACGGCGAGGCGTGCCGCACCTTCAGCATCCTGGGCACCGAGTGGATCGAGAAGGAGAATTGCTGTAAGGGACCTGGGCATCTTCTGGGTTGGGGGGGGGCATGTCCTGCTGGGACCCTGAAGTGCTGGGGTCTGAACCCCAAGCCCTGAATTAAGGTTGGCATATGGGTGGTTCCCATGGTCCTTTAAAAGGAGGGGATGAGTTTGCCTTTTGGCTTTCCTCCAAGGTGCAGCCGGCCTTGTAGGGAAAGCCATTGGGTAAATGAGTGCCAGGTGCCCTGCTTTGGGGATAAAAGCTGGGACCACTTGCAGGAAGAGTTGGAGAGTCTGTCTGTGAGGTGGATGCACTTCACAGAGTTTTCCTGTTGGGGAAGGACCTCCTGGCTCCTCATGCAACTGGATCCCAGCCAGGTCTGGCACTTGTGGGGAGGCAACATAGGGTTACCTCTATCATATGTGATCACCCTATTGTCTTGGTTGTCTCCCATTTTTTCCATGGGTTACCTTGTGTCTTTGTTTATTCCATCCATTACGGGTCATGCTATGTCATTCCTGGGGTCGATATCTATTTTTTGTGATCTGACTTGTTTGTACCCCCAGCAATCCCCTATATACTGACTCCTTTACATGCAATAGAATCTACTCACTGGATTGTTTTTCTGCTGCTGGCTGTGTCCTTTGTACTGGGCCTAGTGATTGGCAAAACAGACCCCAACCTGCAGGAGAAGGGGGAGAGGGGCCAGCGGGGTGGGGGCGGTCAGAGGTGCCAGCCCATGGTCCGAGGATAACGATTGTGTTTGTGGTGTGTCTTGTGCTGTTTAGCAGGAGTGGTGGAAGATCCGTGTGTGGGCGCTGACTGTCCCAACCGCAGCTGCGAGCTGGACAACGGCGGGGAGCTGTGCGGCTGCATCGAGCCCCCACCCTATGGGAACAGTGAGTCCTCTGCTCCTGGCCACAGGGTCGGTGCTGAGTGGTGTGGGTGCACCTTAGGCCATCGTTCTGCTGGGACTTTGGGAGGGGAGGTGCTGAGGGCTGGGACCTCTGCTGAGAGGGGGTTTTGCAACCACGTGGACGATAAGATCAATACGAGCCAACAGTGTGCGCTTGCAGCTCAGAAAGCCAACCAGATCCTGGGATGCATCCAAAGATGTGTGACCAGCAGGGCGAGGGAGGTGATTCTGCCCCTCTACTCTGCCCTCGTGAGACCTCACCCAGAATACTGTGTCCAGCTCTGGAGCCCCCAACACAAGAAAGATCTGGAGGTGTTGGAGCGAATCCAGAGGAGGGTTACCAAGATGGGCAGAGGGCTGGAACACCTCTGCTATGAGGACAGGCTGAGGGAGTTGGGGGTGTTCAGCCTGGAAAAGAGAAGGCTCCGGGGAGACCTCACAGTGGCCTTCCAGTGCCTGGTGGGGCTACAAGAAAGCTGGGGAAGGACTTTTTTCAAGGGCCTGTAATGACAGGATGAGGGGTGATGGGTGGAAGCTGGGAGAGGGTGGGTTTAGACTGGGTATAAGGAAGAAGTTTTTTCCCCTGAGGGTGGTGAGGCACTGGCACAGGTTGCCCAAGGAAGCTGTGGATGCTCCATCCCTGTCAGTGTTCAAAGCCAGGTTGGATGGAGCCTTGAGCAACCTGATCCAGTGGGAGGTGTCCCTCTTGGAACTAGGTGATCTTTGAGGTCCCTTCCAACCCAAACCGTTCCATGATTCTATGTGCAGTTCAGGATGGAAGCAGGGAGCAGGTTTTCTGGAGTGCATGTTATGGGCATCTCTGGTTTGGGAGCACTTTGAGCAGCAGGGATGTTGGCCAGGCAGGAGACAATCCCAGCCTGCTTCTGGCAGCTGGGAGGAGGACTGGTGACCTGTGGTGCTATTTGTGGTGAACTGAAGCTGTCTCATCTTCTCCTCCAGCCACCCATGACATCATTGATGCGGAGGTGACCTGCAAAGCTGCCCAAATGGAAGTGTCCATCTCGAAGTGCAAGCTGTTCCAGCTGGGCTTCGAGCGTGAGGGGGTGCGGGTCAACGACCGCCACTGCCCCGGCATTGAAGGGGAGGACTTCATCTCCTTCCAGATAAACAACACCAAGGGCAACTGTGGCAATGTGGTGCAGGTGAGCTGGGGCACTGGGCACAGAGGGCCTGGAGTGGAGGCTGGGCTGTGGGGGAGCAGAGACAGCCAGTCTGGAGTGGCACCCTGCATTCCTTCTGCAGTCAAACAGCACACACATCGTGTACAAGAACACGGTGTGGATCGAGAGTGCAAACAACACGGGCAACATCATCACTCGGGACCGCACCATCAATGTGGAGTTTTCCTGTGCCTACGAGCTGGACATCAAGATCTCCCTGGATTCGGTCGTGCGGCCGATGCTCAGGTAGGAGCTGGGGGGAGCCACGTGGCCTCTCCTGTCACACAGGCGCTGGGACCACGCAGGCAGAGGGCAGGGCAGTGAGGGTCCAAAGCGAGGTGCTGAGTCAGGGGTTTGCAGCCTTTCCTCCGTCTGAGCCAGTGTTTTTTTTCTCAGTGTGATTAACCTGACGGTGCCGACGCAGGAAGGGAGCTTCACGACCAAGATGGCCCTGTACAAGAACTCCTCCTACAAGCACCCCTACAGGCAGGGCGAGGTGGTGCTCACCACCCGGGACGTGCTTTACGTGGGGGTCTTTGTCGTCGGGGCCGATTCCAACCACTTGATCCTGATGCTGAACAAGTGCTACGCGACCCCTTCGCGGGACAGCAACGACAAGCTGCGCTACTTCATCATCGAGGGAGGGTGAGTGACCACAGGCCAGGCAGCCAAGGATGCTCTGGTGGGTTTTGTTGGGTCTGTCAGGGAGGGTGCTCAAAGTGATGCTGGCGTCAGTTGAAGCAGGGGACCTTTTGGTCAGTGAGATGGTTGACTGAGCTCTGCAAAGGGTGAGGAATAGGGGAGCTCATTTCAGTAGTGCAGGAGATAGTGTAGACGTAGCTGGAGGCCCCATGCTCAAAGAAGTCCCAACTGTGGAGAGAAGCGGCCTTCCTCACGTTGTTGATGCTGCAGATGTCGTGGCATCTGTAGGAGATGGGAGGACGTGGATCATGGTGCCTTGGGAAGTGGGAGTACAGTGAAGTTTGAAGTGCCAGAGAGAAGTCACATTACAGAGACAAGGAGCTATGCCCTCATCCAGAGATGGGCATGGGGGGATCTTAGCATGGCAGGAGGGGTCTTATGGGGACAAGGGCAAGCGGTGTCCCTGGAGGGAGGGTCCCGGTCACGGGAGCATCCGTGCTTTGTGCAGGTGCCAAAACATGAAGGACAACACCATTGGCATAGAGGAGAACGGGGTGTCATTGACGTGTCGCTTCCACGTCACCGTCTTCAAGTTCATCGGGGATTATGATGAAGTTCACCTCCACTGCGCCGTCTCGCTCTGTGATTCGGAGAAATACTCCTGCAAAATAGTAAGTGGGGCAAGAGCCTAGGGATGGGTTGGTGGCTTTGCAGGTGGAGTGTGGTGAGCCTAGTTCACTGGGTGTCAGAGGTAGCTGGAGGTGTGGCCCTGGGGGCAAGGCTGGGAGGGTCCTGTGTCCTTCTAGAGCCCCACCATGGGCAGGTCGCCTTGGGATCTGTGCTCACTGAGCCTGGTCACAGGGTCCCTGTGGGAGCTGGACTGGCCAGAGGGGTGTGGAAGGTGTCTGGGTAGGGGCTGACAGTGATGGAGGTGGTGTTTATCCCTGTGTAGAACTGCCCTCAGCACACAAGGATGGCCAGCGTGTTCGCCGAGGAGCCCAAGGAGCAGATCCTCTCGGTGGGACCTATTAGGAGGAAGCGTAAGTGTCTGACCCCAAGGAAGGCTGTGGGGGTTTGTCTGCCATGCAGGTGATGTGCCACAGGGCAGTGCCCAGGCACTGCAGGGTCCAGGGGCACTGTGGTGAGCGAGTGTGCACGCGTGTGTCCTGTTTGGAGAGGCTGTTCCTCTGGGCAGGAATCAGGACAAGTTCAGGAGAGCACTCAGGGGGGGTTTGCTGCTGAGAGATGAGGGCAGAAGGTGTGCAAGTGGATGGGTGCAGCTGTGGGCCACGTCAGGGGTCTGCAGAGCGGGTGGCATGAGCCCAGAGTGGTGTGGGGTGCTGTGTTCCTGGCCACGTGGCCCTGTGCTGGGCGTGCTCCTCTTCGTCTCTGCAAAAGAAGGGTTGTGAGCATGAGACTAGGTGCTGCTTTTGGGTCCCTGGGGATGGTGTGAGCCTAGCAGGGTCCTGGCATTGTCCCCAGTGCCGTGTGTGACGTGAGGGCATGCCTGGCAGGTGATGGGTGTGCTCTCGTGGGCCCTGTTGCTGTAGCAAGGGCTGTGGGAGGGTGGGTCTTGGGCAGCTTGGGGTCTGGGAGCATCACTCAGGTGTCCTTTGCTCTTTGTGCCCAGGGTCAGACTGGTGCGAGGACAATGGAGGCTGCGAGCAGATCTGCACGAGCCGGGTGGACGGACCCCTGTGCAGCTGTGTGACAGGGACACTGCAAGGGGACGGCAAGAGCTGCAGGGGCAAGTACTGAGGGTGGCGGAGGAGGAGACAGGGCGAGGGTACTGGGGGGCTTCTGTGCCCATGAGGGGCGTGGGGAGGGCGACTGGAGCGTGCGGCGTGTCACAGACAGGAGGGAGGTGGAGGGCAGGGAGCTTGATTTGCGATGTTCTTTGCTGCTGGAGGTGCCTGGTGGTGCCATGCCTGAGGGCTGCGAGGCCACTGGTGGCAGGTTTTGAAGAGCTGGCAGACAGTCAGTTGCAAAGATGGTGATGGTGCGAGGCAGTGGCAGAATAGCAGCCACAGGTACAGTCTGGAGGCCAGCTAAGGGGCTTGTGGGAGGTGCACCCAGTGACAAGATGGGGCTCCCAGGAAGGCACGGGACTGGTGCAGTTCACAGAGCACCTGGGGTGTTGGAGGGGGTGGGAGGTGCCTGTTGTGTGCATTCCAGTACCCCAGCTCACTGGGTCTTGTTGTGTTGGCAGCCTCCAGCTCTTCAGGGGAGCACCATGCCCGAGCCACCCTTCTGGTGGTGGCCCAGCTGTGGCTGTGGCTGCGTGCGGCTCTGCAGGACCTGACCTCGTAGGCACGGCTCTGCCACCCAGCCAAGTACTGTTCTCACGTCAGCCTGAGTCTTTGTAGGGTAGGAGACAGCACCCCCACAGCGCCAAGCTGCTGCTGACCCATCCTGGACAGAGATCATCTGTGGACCTCGGTGTGACGGTGGCATGTGGCAGGCACAGTGGTAGTGACAGCGAGGATGTTTGCTGGCATCGATGTGGGACTTGGGGGGGTTCTTTTTGCAGCTTTCCATCACTGATGTTGGGACTTGAGGGGTTTTTTTTGCAGCTTTATCCCAGGCTTTCTCTTGTAGCAGGCACTGTAGGTGGCCTGCACCCCTGCTGGTAGTGTGGGATGGGATGGAGAACGTGCTGTCCCCTTGCATGGGTGGCTGTGGGTCTCCATGGTCCTCAGGAGGTGCCACTGGGGTCTGTGAGCACATGGACTCAGCCAGAGGTAGGTGTTGTGGCACAGGTCACGGGCTGGAGCGGCGTGTAATCATCATTGGATGTTGTGACACCTCAGGAGTGTTGTCCTCAGGCTCCCTGGAGCAGAGGTGGTGTTGAGGTGTGTGGTGAAGGGCCAAGCTCATGCTCAGGGGGCTGGGAAGCCTGTTAGTGCACTGTGGTGGTGACAAACTGGTCCCAGTGTTTGGAAGGAGGTGCTTTCTGGGGGGCAGGAGCGAGAGCCAGAGAAGTGAGGGTCAGAATTCCCTCTCATGTGGGAGGGGTGGTGTGTTGAGGGGGAGAGCAGACCAGGGGTCTGTGGGTGCAGGGTGGTGTCGGGGTGCCCAGTGGGGAGAGTCAAGAGCAGCCTTGGGGTGCTGGTGGGTGTGGGGGGGGGGGGCTGTCTGTGTTGGTGTCTTGTCTTGTGTTTGTACTCTGTGAAATGGCTGCGTGGGAATAAAAAGTGTTGTAATCCTTCTTAAGCAGCGTGGTCATGTGTGATGGTGGCAGTATGGGGTGACAAAGTCCTGTTAAATTACTTTGATGCACTTGTGTGATAAGGCCTAGTGGATGAAGGGAAGGCTGCAGGTGGAGTTTATCTGGATTTTAGTGAGGCTTTGGTTACTGCCCCTCGCAGCATCCTTATGGACAAGGTGTTCTGACACACCAGAGGGCTCTGCTGCCATTCAGAGAGACCTGGACAGGCTGGAGAGTTGGGTGGGGAGAAATTTAATTAAATATAACAAGGGCAAGTGTAGAGTTTGGCATCTGGGGAAGAACAACCCCATGTGCCAGTGTAAGTTGGGGACTGAGCTGCTGGAGAGCAGCATAGGGGAAAGGGACCTGGGGGTCCTGGTGGACAGCAGGGTGACCACGAGCCAGCAATGTGCCCTTGTGGCCAAGAAGGCCAATGGCATCCTGGGGTGTATTAGAAAGGGAGTGGTTAGTAGGTCAAGAGAGGTTCTCCTCCCCCTCTACTCTGCCCTGGTGAGGCCACATCTGGAGTATTGTGTCCAGTTCTGGGCCCCCCAGTTCAAGAGGGACAGGGAACTGCTTGAGAGAGTCCAGCACAGAGCCACAGAGATGATGGAGTGGAACATCTCCCTTGTGAGGAAAGGCTGAGGGAGCTGGGTCTCTTTAGCTTGGAGGAGACTGAGGGGTGACCTCATTAATGTCTATAAATATGTAAAGGGTGAGTGTCATGAGGATGGAGCCAGGCTCTTCTCAGTGACATCCAGTGACAGGACAAGGGGCAATGGGTGCAAGCTGGAACATAGGAGGTTCTGCATAAATATGAGGAAGAACTTCTTCCCAGCGAGGGTGACAGAGCTCTGGCACAGGCTGCCCAGAGAGGGTGTGGAGTCTCCTTCTCTGGAGACATTCAAACCCACCTGGATGTGTTCCTGTGTGACCTGACCTAGGTGTTCCTGCTCTGGCAGGGGGATTGGACTGGATGAGCTTTTGAGGTCCCTTCCAATCCCTGACATTCTGTGATTCTGTGACAAGTTGTCCAGGTGTGGGATGAGTGGGTTCTCCTTGCTCTCTTTTTACTCACTTTTAAGACACTGGGTGACACTGTGCCATGCTGTGCCATGCCGTGCCATGCATGCCCTCCAGCCAGCACAGACACATTATCCCCTACCCAGATAACAGGCCTGGGACAGCCACTAACCCACAGCACCGGCTGCCAACCCCTCCACACACCCTGCAGCCAGGCCAGCGCCACCCCTGCTCCCCATCGCTCCCCCTGCTCCCCACAACCACACCGCGCCCACTGCACCCCACGGCGCTGCCGTAGCTACGCAGAAGCAGGTCAGGCACACCTCACCTGCAGGATGTGGCCCCGTGCTGACACCCTGGACCGCTCCCTCAGCATCCCTCCCTCCTCTGCCCTCCTCCTACACGCTGCTTCCCACGGTGCCACTCAGCCTCGCGTGGCACAGCAACGCCACCCTCTCCCCTGCATCTTTTGGGGTGCTGCCCGCACCTCCCCGACGCCTGCCCACGCCGAAGGGATGCCCGTGTCCTCCGGGACCCCGTGGCTCGCCCCGGTCCCCGCTCTGCTGCCACAGGGGACCGCGGGGAAGGGGGTCAAACCCACCCGGGGACAGGAGCGGGACCGGGCCACACGCGTGGAGGAGGCGGTGATGTCCCCGCCGGAGCTGTCGTCCATCCCTCCCCCCCCTCTTCTCCCCCCCCACGCCCCGCCCCCGCCCCACGTCACAGCCCGCGGTGGCGCGAGCGGTGGTGACGTCGCGTGGCGCTACCGGACGGTGGAACCGCCCCTCCCCGCCCCGAGCCGCGCCGGGACCCGCAGGCAGGTAACGGGGTACGGGGGGTGGGACACCGCGGGGGGGGGGGGGGGGGTACCACGGGAAGGCTCCGCTCCCACGGGCGAGGGACCGGCGCGACAGCCCCCGCGCTGCCACCCACCCGCGGCGTCACGCACCGCTCGGACCCGCGGGGCGCCCCGACCCACCGCCCCTGCCCCCGCTGCTCCGTGCGCGGGGGGAGAGCTGCTGTCTGCCCTGCGCCCCCAAAACACACTGCCCCCCCCAAAACACACTGCCCCCCCCAAAACACACTGCCCCCCCAAAACACACCGCCCCCCCCAAAACACACCGCCCCCCCCAAACACACCGCCCCCCCCAAACGCACCGCCCCCCCAAACGCACTGCCCCCCCAAAACACACCGCCCCCCCCAAACGCACTGCCCCCCCCCCAAACGCACTGCCCCCCCCAAAACACACTGCCCCCCCCAAACACACTGCCCCCCCCAAAACACTCTCCCCCCCCAAACACACTGCCCCCCCGCCCCGCACCCAGCCGAGCGGCGCGGCTCTCCTTGCCCGCACACGCTCCCATCTCCGCCGCCCAGCGGCACCGGGACCCCCGGAGCACCCTGCCAGCCCCCAGAGCTGCACCCCGCTGCCAGCCCCTCCCCAGGGTAGGACCCTGCCGTGTCCCACAGCCAGGGACAGGGGAGCCCCCGCGCTTCTGCATCACCCGCGGTCCGTGCTTTGTACCCCACCGCCTACATCCATCTCCCAGAACACCCCTCAGACCGAGCTACGGTGACCCAGACAGACAGGGGACCCCCTACGGGCACCCCACCCCACACCCAGTCGTGCGACAGGGCCCCGACCGCCCCAGGGGGACAGATGGGGGACACTTCTGCACCCCATCTGCAGCCGGTCACACTGACCCTCTCTCTCCATCCCGCAGGAGCCACCATGGATCTGGTCCTGGCTGCTGCCGACCACCACCTCCTCACGCCCTACGTGTACCCCGCGGGCTGGCCCGAAGGCGAGCCCTGCCGCCAGCTCCTCAGCCTCTTCGTCATCACCAACCTGGGGGCACTCGCCCTCTACCTGCTCTTCGGTACCCTCAGCTACTACTTCATCTTCGACCATGAGCTCAAGAAACATCCTCAGTTCCTAGAGGTGGGTGCACCCCGCAACGCTCCCACCCCCCACAGTGCCAAAGGGTGGCCAGGATTTGGGGCTCTGGGGTCTCTCCCGGTCCCCCCTGACCCCTCTCCCCCACAGAACCAGGTGCAGCGGGAGATCGCCTACGCCCTGCGCTCCCTGCCCTGGATCAGCGTGCCCACCGTCGCCCTCTTCTTCGCCGAGGTGCGGGGCTACAGCAAGCTCTACGACAACATCGAGGACTCCCCGTACGGTGAGCTGCTGCCTCTCCTGCCTTACCATCTCCCCACTGCTCAGGTCACCTCCCTTGTCCCCCCCTCGATAGGCAGTGTTACCCCCATTTCTCCTGGTGATGCCACAAGCCCCACAAAATCCTTCAGGGTTTTTTGCCTCAGGGTGGTCCCATCTGTTTGTCATAGCCACACGTCCCCTTTAGGCCCACAGGAGGAGGCGCCCATCCCTCCTCTGGCTCAGGGACAGGGCACAGTGACCACATCCATGCATGTCCCCTCCACAAAATAAGGTCTTCCCTTCCCTGGACGCTGCTTCCTACAAACCAGCACCCAGCTCTCTTTCCTTGTATCACAATACACCATGAGACCTTCACACCACAGACCCCAACGTGACTCAGGTGCTTCCCCAGCCCCTGGTTCCTCTCTACCTGCCGGCACCCTCTGGCACCATCCCTAATGTCCCCCTCGGCTCCCCCAGGCTGGTCCGGTGTCTTCCTCAGCATGCTGTCCTTCCTCTTCTTCACCGACATGGCCATCTACTGGATACACCGCGCGCTCCACCACAAACTGTTCTACAAGGTACGACACGGGATGGGGGGCTCTGGCACGGCTGCTGCTCCCAGGCACCGTGTGCTCAGGGGGGAGCGGTGGGCTCAGCCTGACCAAACCAGAGCCTGGCCCTCGGCCTCCTGAGCTCCTGGGCAGTGAGTCCATCCCTGGGCCAGGGACTGACAGCAGCCCCTCTCTCCGCAGCGCTTCCACAAGCCCCACCACCTCTGGAAGATCGCGACGCCCTTCGCCAGCCATGCTTTCCACCCCGTCGACGGCTTCATGCAGAGCCTTCCCTACCACGTCTACCCCTTCCTCTTCCCCCTGCACAAAGTCACCTACTTGGGTCTCTACATCTTCGTCAACGTCTGGACCATCTCCATTCACGACGGTGACTACCGTGTCCCCCGCCTCCTGCAACACGTCATCAACGGGTCTGCCCACCACACCGACCACCACCTGTACTTCGACTACAACTACGGGCAGTACTTCACCCTCTGGGACAAGATTGGTGGCTCCTACAAGAGCCCCACAGCCTTCGAGGGCAAAGGCCCCCACGACTACTTGCGCAAGCTGCGAGAGAAAGCCCTGGGGGCACCCAACGGCTCCCCGGCCACGAAGACTGAGTAGGGTCCCCCCTGGCCTGGCGCCTCTCCGGGATGACATTCCCCAGCTGGATCCCGTCCCGTTCCTCCACGGCCTCTCGAGACTCTTTTCCCACGGACAAAGAACTCCCATGAGTTACGTCCTTGCTCCACGCCACGGACCTGCCCTGGTTCCCCTCTTGTTCCCCCTCCTGGATCTCTGCTAAGGTCCCTGTGCTGCTGCTTTATTAAAAAAAAAACAAACCCAACCGTGGCACAAATACAACAATAACATGGCACAAAACGATAACGTGGCACAGACAGAACAAGGACAGGCACGTGGTGAGGGTCTCCATCCGTTCACACCATTGTCGCCGTCGCCCTCGCGGAGTCCGTCGGGGTGAGTCGAATCGAGGCACTGACAGCACATTTTTTTCCAAGTTGTATTTCATGAAAAAAACAAAAAAAAAAGCCGTGGACACCTTTTGGAGACAGCAGGGGTCCTCCTGAGGGCTCCTCAGCCTCGAGACGTGGCAGGACTCAATGCCCAACGCGCTCTCCTCCTTCCTCTCGCCCGAGGATGTCCTGTGGGTCACTGCTGGGCTGCATCCCGCACGGGGATGCCTGCAGGACAGAGATGGGCTGTGGAGCCTGTGTCCCCCCCAGGCTCCTTGAGAACATTGAGGGGGGTTGAGAGGCGCCCAGAGGTGAGGGATGGGGGCTTCTCCTCTCTCGAGGGTTCGTGGCCGGCTTTCCCCCTTAATGTCCGGCGTGCTTCCTGCTGAAACCTGGTCAACCCTGCCTTTGGGTCTGACCCAGGCTCAATAAAACTCACTTGCTGATTGGCTGCTGTTTGGTCCCTTTGCCCTTGCTCCCCACGCTGTGCTGAGCCTGCTGATGTGCCCTCTCTCCCCTACTGCACCCACGACATGTTTATCCTGGGCTGTTCCAGCAGCAAATAGGCTCATCAACACCTCCACACATGGGGTACGGATGCTGAGAGCCTCAGGGGCCCCACTGACATCCCCATCACTTCCCACCCCGCATGGCGCAGAGGGGGTGGGGTCCTGCCACAGGCTGGGTGAGAAGCGTGGGGGGGATGCAGGGCCTCCCCAGCCTCCTGCCATGCCTCTGGAAACTGCATGGCAACTGAAGGTAACGTGGGCAGAGCCACCTCTGTTCCCCTGGACCTCCTTACATGGAACCACATCCCCACGTGGGGACAGCACCTGGCTCTGGCCTTCCCAGCTTGAGGCAAGGTGGTGATGGTGGTACCCTTCCTGACACCCTGACCCTACCCTGCTCCTGCTGGGCACCAGGAAGGGACATGTGGCTTTCTGATGAGCACAGTTTCCACACTGCCTGCCTGTGTGAACACCCAAACCTGTCTGCCCAGTCCCACGGCGGTTCTGACCCACTGCCCCTCACCTGCCCGCTGCTCCTCAGCCCTCCTGGCAAAATAGGGACGTGACCCCAGCAGTGCCAACTGCACCCCAGGACTTGCCACGCCGTTCCCTTTAGTTCGTGACGGTGGCCTTGGCCCTTGCAATCCTCTTCTTTCCACGAGGAAAGGATGGGCTGGAATGTCAGCAGAGGCACTTCATGCACGCTTGGCACACGGACAGTGTCAGACTGTAACACACTCACCTGTTCCTCAGGTGTGGTAAAGCCTGGCTCCCATGCCTGACAAGCCCCACAGGATTTTGCTCTAAGGATGCTGACAGAGCTGGCCATCAGGGTATTGCCTGTCCTGCCTGGCTCCCATCCTTTTCTGTGCTCCCCAGGGATGTGGGCCTCTCTTCCAATCACTCTCAGTGGTGATGGACCGCTGCCTCCCTCCCACACCATGCTCTGCTTTTGCTTCCCTGCAAAACTTGATCTCCTCCCAGAGCACAGGAACCCTGCCCTCTGTTTGCTGATTCACTTGGAGCCCAGAGCGCTGCCAAGGGTTGAGGCAAGGCCCAGATCAAACACAGAACTGCTGACCTTTGCAAACTGTCATGTGGGACCTCATTCCCTAACACCATTAGAGCCTTGGGAAGAGCCCTGGGCCTGCTCATTGCCCCATCTCCCCACCTTCACTGACAGTGCACAGCGATGGCCTCGCTGACACCTAAACCCCACCTGAGCAACACGTTTGGCTCAGAGCAGACAGCCCCTGGGAAGATGCTTGGCAGGGTGAGAGGTGGCCAAGCACCAAACCCACCCCAAGAGCCACTTTCCTGGCTACCGCCACGCTGCCTGTGCTATGCCAAGGTGACCCTTGGTGGCCAGTGCCTTC
This sequence comes from Podargus strigoides, assembly GCA_028020825.1. NCBI lineage: Eukaryota > Metazoa > Chordata > Aves > Caprimulgiformes > Podargidae > Podargus > Podargus strigoides. Next base: position 2,891,118 of record CM051646.1, read on the forward strand.
TACAAAGGAAACAGCATCACCGTTGGCACCAGGAAATCCTGTAGCCTCCCCTGGTCCTTATCCTACTCAAGCATGGCTGCGTCACCTCGTGTCCCCGCTGGACAGAGGGATGTATTTGCAGCACCTGTGGCAGGGAGATTGGGACCTCCCGGTCACACAGGTGCCATGCCGAGGTCACCATCATGGGACTTACCCTCCCCTGTGGCCTGAGACACTATTCTGCATTTGGGACCCTGGTGCTGCTGTTACCACAAGATGGAGATGTTGCTCATGGCACACCGGCAGCAGAAGCTGCACTTGGGCAGACGGCCTTCCTCCTCCTCCTCCTCCTCACTGCCCCAACAGCAATGGGCTCAGAAGCAGGAGTGGCTTCACCACACTGCCCCTCCCGGAGGTCACACGTGGGGCAGCCCGGAGCTGAAGCAGAAGGACAGCCAGCCAGCAGGACGCAGCAGCAGAGGACAGGTGACACACAAAGATGGGGCGACACGTGGCGTGGCAGGACCGGTCAGCAGAGCCCGAGGTGACGCACGGAGCCTGCTCAGGCAAAACATGGCATGAAGCACATTAATGATGGGTTCAGCTCAGCCGTGGAGCTCTGATTTCTTTCAACATTGACTTCTCCCTGTTGCACAACTCCACCCTCCTGCACAGGTGGGGCGGGTGTAGGATGGCTGGGTACCTGTCCTGCAGGGAGTGTGCTGGGGAACCCTGAAACCCATCACACGGGCTCTGCTCACACAGTTTCTCACACTCTTTACCATCACACCAGGATGCCCATACCCAGCCCTCGGTGTAACAGCTTGGCATAGCCCGGAGCATGTGAGATGCTCACAGAGAGCCTGCTGCTTCTGCGACACCGTGCCTGCCTGGGATGGGTGCAGAGCCCCTCTCCATTCCCACAGGCACAGGCCCCCACCCCACACTGAGCCCCGAGCCTGGCAGCCCTCTGGGTTTGGTGGCACGAGGAGACCTGCTCCATCACCACGTCCTACTGGGGGCTTCTTGAGACTGGTATTTTACAGCCTGTTCACTCTGAGTGTGCACCAGTGCATTCAGGCCTTTATCCAATGAGAAAGACAGGGCACGCACGGGGAAAAAAAAAAGTCACAGTCAAGCGACTTAATGGCTTTTGTGAGAACGTGGTGTGCGTGTGGCACCTTGCACAAAGGGCGCTGGCACTGTTGGACCCATCGGCTGCTGGTGCTGGAGGGCCCTCACGCTGCCATAATTCCCCAGCCCCAGGAGAAAACCACTCTAGAGGAATGGTAATAACCAGTCTAATTGCACTGCCTGCCAGGGGGGAGGTGGTGTCGCCCCTCTGGGCGGCCCTGGGTGAAGGAGGACTGAGGGAGGCTGCTGGCACACCTCTTCTTCTCAAAACCCATCCCTTTCTCCTCTCCTCCTGCCCGCTGCTGCTGGGACAGACGCTAAGGAAGGAGCCTCCATTGGGGAGGATGCTAACGTGGCAGCTCGTATGCCAATGTGACAATTACAGATAGCAATTAGCCTACCCAGTAATTGCTACGCGAGGAAACGATGGTGGATTCAGATAATGGCTCTGGCTTCGTGCGCCAGCAAACCCGTGGCGAGGCGGGCTCGTTAACGCTCGTTAACGGGGACGGGAGCGCGGTTCCTGACGAACCTCTTTGCTTTCCAGGCAGGAAATGGCAGCCTGGTGGCTGCTCCGTCCCCTCACCCTCACAGCATCTATCCCCAGAAGGGCCCCTGCTCCCAGTTCTGATCCAGCTTGCCCTCTCGGCTGTGCAGTCGGTGTGGACGGGATCTGCTGGCTTGGGTCTGCCCGCTGCTCTGCTCCGTGGTCCAGCAGCCCTCGTGGAGTGCCCCGAGTGCCAGGCCCTCTGCCCCAGCTGAGCTTCCCAGAGAGAAATGTCCCCATGCATGCACACCCCACGCTGCGTGGCTTTTCTTCATTAACAAAAATATTTATGCACTCACACCCCAACACAGGTATGTGTAAATATATATATATATGTATATATATATATACACACACACACACACACATATACACCTGTACACTTTATATATATGTCTATATATATATACATACACATTTTGATATCACATTTTGATATATACATATACATTTTGATATCTAAACACATACTTTTCTATATCTTTAATAAATATTCATCTAACATATTTTATATATGACATGTATTTATATGCACATCCTCATGTGTATATAACTATAGATATATGCCTATCTTGTTATATGCACACATAAATATGTATATAACTATATATTTATATAGGGAAGTATTTATTTTGTGCACATCTACGTGTATATAGCTATTGATATAAGGATATCTATTTATATGAACACCTAAATATGTATATAACTGTATTTATATAAGTAAATATATATTTTATGCACATCTACATGTGTATATAACTATTGATATATGGATATATATTTATATGAACACCTAAATATGCATATAACTATGTATTTATATAGGGAAATATACATTTTATACATATCTGCATGTGTATATAACTATTGATATATGGGTATATATTTATATGCACACCTAAATATGTATATAACTGTATTTATATAGAGGATATATATTTTATTCACATCTACATGTGCATATAAGTACATAGCTTTATATATGGATATGTATTCATATGCACACCTACATTTGTATATGACTAATATACATTTATAAATGGATATATACTTATATGCACATCTAAATGTGTATATAACTATATATATTTATATATGCATATAATTATACAGACATATGTAATATATATTTCTCTCTCTCTCCCATGGATGAGACTCTGCTGACTCCTGGTGGAGGAGGATGCTCTTTGAGGACTCCATTTTTCAGAAGGGATGGTGTGACCAGAGCCTGGAGGGATGTGTACTTGGGCCAGTGTGTAGGAAACAGGGCTGGTGCATGCATCACCACGTTACCCACTCTGCCCCAGTCCAGGTTACTCATGTCACTAACTGGGTTATATAAACTGAGACACAGACCTTCCTGCTCGCTCCCCCCGAGTCCAGCTGATGAACCCCAGCCCAGATGCAGGGGTCTTCTTGTCACCTGTGGCTGCTGCCAGACTTTGGCCCTTCTTAGGCACAAATAAAGCAGGGGGTAAAAACCAAGCCTGAGCAAGTCCAGCTAAGCCCAAAGCATCATCACGCTGCAGGCAGGTGCTGGCCAGACACCAGATAACAACAGACAGGGGTTTTGTCCCCTCTGTCACCCTGGTTAGCCAGCACTCCGTCCCTGCCCACGTTCCCCACCCGTTTGGCCTGTCTCCTTTCCCTCCTCGCTGTCTCGGGGACCACTCACCCTTGCAGCCATAACAAGTGGCTTTGCTGGAGCCCTGTGACCAGCACAATCCGACAGCTGTATGAAATGATTTGCTGCTCAGGATTTCGAGCCAGGGATTCCTGGCTTGAGAGCGCAGAGAAGGGAAAGGAAAGGATTAGTGACCTGCAGGGCTCGGTTTATGCCCCACTGAGATTTGGATCCTCTGGCAGAAAAGGCTGCCAGCTGTTCATGTCAAAGCTAGAAGACCCACAGACCAGCATCCAAGTGACTGCTCAGAGCGGTGCCTTGCAGAACTTCCCAAAGGATGGACACTGGCACACAGACACAACTCAGCTGTGTCACGCTTCCCCTCCATCCAGATGGGATCGCTCCTCGGGCTTCCACGCTGCAGACTGGATCCCAAGAACATGATTTCTGATGGCTCCTGTCCCCTGAGACCTTCGGTTCAAAGCAGGTCCTGCTGAGACCAGATGCTTTCCTCTTTGAAAGCTCCCTGCATCCTCCAGCCCTGCACCAAGGGCCTGTTTGCCCAGGAGAGGTGTGCCCTCTCGCTCCCACACGAGCTGGGACAAAGGCCAATTGCCAGCCCTGCTCCGCACACACCTCGGTCTGCGGGCTCCAGGAGTGAGCTGCACATCATTGCCCTCCATCCCATGGCCGTGCTGGGCTCTCACCCCTGGCATCCCCTCACACCGAGCCCTCCGCCGCATCGGGGCAGGCTGGTTTATTCCCTGCCCCAACTCCAGCAGCGTTCGATGCTTCCTTTAAGCAGCCTTACCCTCTCTCAGTGAGGCTCTGCAGGGGATGGCTGTGCTGGCCCACACGGTCCCCCAAACCCTCTGGGACCTCTAGGGGAGAGGGAAAGGAAAAACGGGGGGCCAGGGACTCCTCGAAGGTCATGGCGTTTGCTGCTGATGAAATCCAGATGTACCTTAAAATAAACCCTGCTCCACGCCCCCCTCCCCTTTACACCAGGAGACAAGTTCTTTTTTTTTTTTTCAAGAAACAAATAATACCTTGGCAGAGGAAACATGTCTTTCCCTCTGCAAAGAAAGAGCTATTCATCTGGTAGCATTCACCAGCCTGAGGTTCACCCCAGAGCTCCTCGCTACCGCTCCCTCCCTCGCACACACCACAGTGCCCGGTGTTGCTCAGGGTGACCTCCAGAGGGACATCACAGCGAGTCAGGGCTGCGAAAAAACTTTATCAGGAGGGCTTATAATTGTATTGACTCGATAATTGAAATACACTGACTGGGTTTAGAGGTGAAAGCACCTCAGGGATGATGCTGGACAACGTTTCTGCTGTTAAAGCAAGAGAAATAAAGGGAAACAAGAGTGCCTCGGGACTGTCCATGGGATTTATAAGCTCCCTTTCTTCACTGCCAGGTCACATTCATTTCCCTTGGAGCATTAGAAATTTCCTCACAGCATTGGAAATGCTGGAGCACAGCACAGAGCCAGAGGAGGTGCAACCCACGAGCCTGCTCTCAGCATCTCTGAGACACGAGAGGCCAGAAAGCAGGTAAGGCCTTTTCTTAGCAGCACTATGGCCAGAAGAACACCTGTGGCAGGTTGAGGCCAAGAAAGAGGCACACCTCCACTCTCTCACCATCCCCCACGCTCACCTGGCTTGCCCACCCCCTCGCCAGGGGGTCCCTGAGATGGAGCTGTGCAGAAGGGACTCCCCAGCTGGACACTGGGGTGACACTGGGCAGACCTGGCCCTGGTCCTTCCCTGCCACCTGGCCACCAACCTGCTGCCCTCTCCCCCCTCCTTCCCACCCCTGCTCTGCAGCACCCGGGACACGGCGCTGCCCTGCACCAAAAACCTGTCCTTTTTTCCCCCTGGGAAAGGGGGCAGCGGGAAAACCTCCTCCATCCCTCAGCCAGAAAAGCCGCAACGATTTTATTTCACATCACTCCATTTCATTTCGCTTTATTGGTTTGACTTTATCTCATGCCACCGCGTTCCATTTCACTTTCCTTATTTAAACCCACTCAACTTTCTTCCCCGCCGTTCCACGAGGATCCCAGCCCTCCTGCACAGGGGCGCACACGCGGCGGGCCGGTTCCGGGGAGGGGTCCCCGAGCCCCCCGAGGGGAGCGGGCGGCGGGGGCGGGCTGCGCGCTGCCCATTGCACATTCTCTCCGGGCGGCGGCGCGGCGCTCCGCTCCTCTCCGCTCCTCTGCGCTCCGCTCGGCCCCGCACGGCTCGGCCCGGCCCCGCACGGCTCGGCCCGGCCCCGCCGGCACGAACATGGCGATGCCGAGCAGCGGCGGGGCTCACCGGGCCGCCCCTCTCCCCCACCGCCGCCTCCTGCCCTTCCTGCTGCTGCTGCTGCTGCCGGCGCTGGGCGGCCGGGGGGACACGGGGGACCGCTCCACGCTGCTGCTCCGCGCCCCGCTGCCCGCGGAACCCCCCCGGGGCCGCCGAGCCGCGCCGGAGCCCATCCAGGTGTATGGACAGGTGAGCTGCGTGGGGGGGGTGGGATGTGTTTGTGTGGGGGTGTTTGTGTGTGTGTGGGTGTTCGGCCGCCCCTGCACCACGCGTGGGCTCGGTGCATCCCCCCCCCCCCCCCCCCCCCCCCCGAAAATACGGCGGGGCCGCGCGTTACATCACCCCGCGGTGCGCCCCCCCCCCCCCCCCCCCCCGGGCAGTTGCGGTGAGCGCTCGGAGGGGGGGGACGGGGAAAGGGGAGCCCCGCTCGGCCCTGGTGGCAGCCCCCCCCCCACACACCCCCCATCCCCGGTGTGCTGCGGGAGGGGGGTGCACACGTGCTGCTGGGGTAACTTGAGCGCCTGCGGGGTCTGCGCGGGTCCGCGGTGGCGGCCGAGCAGCCCCGACCGCATCTCCCGGCGCGTTCGCTGCCCGCACCCCTCCCGAGCTGATCCCTGCCCGCGCATCCCCTCCCCGCTGCTCCCGCATCCATCTCAGACCAGTCAGAGCTGCGTGTGATACTGGCGGGTTGCTTCCCAGCGAGATGGGCAGCCAAGGGCACGCAGTACCGAGATGGACCAGGTATCCCCCCCCCCCCTCCCAGTTCACCGGATGGGAAAACCAGTCCCTCCGGCTGGGGCAGGCAGTGGGCAGCAGCTCTTCCCCTAGAGATGCTCCTGTTGAACGCTCCTGTGCTGGGGAGGTGGCAGGGGGGGTGACTGCTGGAAGAAGGCATTGCTCTTTCCAAGGCACCGTGCCCGTCTCTGTAAGAAAGGCTCCTCTGCATTTTCGATCCATCCTCCACTGCTCTTTGGAAAGAGGAGCTGCTCATCACAGAAACTGCTCTTTCTGAAAGTATCCCAGGCTCAATTCACTGGCAAGTTTTGCTGCCGGGACCATAAAAGGCTTCCCCTCACCCCCCCTCTTCCAGCCAGCCATCGCTTTAGGGGTGAGGAGGGATTACGCTCAGGCTGCCAGGATGTCTGCTATGGAAAGCTTCAGCCTTAAAGAGCCTACTGTATTTTTTAACTACCCACGTGCACTAGGTTGCCCCACTCGACCCTCCTTGCTTACATGGCCTCTGTCCCATCACACGGCCTAAATGCTGCTGGGTTGGGGGGCGGTGCCAGCCTGTGGCAGCATGAGCCACGCTCGAGGAGAGGCTTTGAGCCTCCAGCAGCATCTGTGTTTGCCTCCTCGGGTAGCACTTTCCCATCTGGGTGCTCTATAATTTCCCCTTTTGCTACTTAGAGGATGAGAAAGAGTCAGCTCCAAGGCAGGAGTGGCTCTAGAGCTGCTGAAGGGGCCCTCATGGGGCTGGTGCTGCTCCTGTGCCCCCGTTTATGAGATGGGAAAAGCTGTTCCTACTCCCTCGAAAATCTGCTTCACCTCCTCTACCCCCTCAGCATTTGGCTGTTTTCAGCATAACACAGCTACCCCATTTTAGAAAAAAAACCACAGCACTTGTCTCTGAGGGACAGACAGACAATTGTAGCACTTTCCCTTTTGTCTCCCCGTGGCTCTGGGTCAGGTAAAAGCTGCTTTGGCAGGAGCAGCCTCTGTGGCCCAGACGTGTCGCTGCAGATCTAACGGGGTGCGGTAACCCCGGCGCTATCCGGAACGGGGCTGATGGGAAGCAGTGGGAGTTCGACAAAGTTTGCCACTGTTTGGTCTTCTCTCGTTGCCTTGAGCTTCCAGAGGGGATTTGCCTGGAGGGCAGAGCCACTCTGGCTGGCGTGGGTTCAGACTGGTGTAAAAAAGCTGACCCTTCCTCTGCTTCGGGGCGGGATGCACAGGTTTGAAAGCCCAGGTACTGCATGTCACCAGGAAGAGTTTATTGGTGCTAAACAACAGTTCTGAGTTCTCTCCCGAGCTCAGCAGTGCTTTAAATCGAGGTCTGCTTCGTTAAGAGGGAGCCCATGTGTCCTAGCCTGTGTTACAGATCTGACCACACAGAGTTACTGATGCCCAAGAAGCTCTGTAACACGGTGCTTGGGGGTCTCACAAGCACCCCATGATCCCTGTGTGCCCCCTCCCCTGGGTCTCTGGTGCTCCTCTAATACCAGCAGAAAATAGCACAGTCAAAGAAGTTCCACTCTTAGGGACAGCACCATAAGGGCAGAGCTTGGACCGAGCATCCCAGTGCCCTTATCTGGGACGCGTCCCGCTCCCCTGTGTTTGGCAGGTCACTCGGCCATATGCTACGTGCTGGCTCGTGCCCTGAAACTCCCTGCCCTTCCCCAGCTCCCCAGTGTGGTCCTGCACAGCCCAGGCTGGAGGCTGTGGAGGTTGGTGCAGGCTGTCACCGCCACGGGTGACGTCGCCAGGGAACCGGAGGGACTGGGAGGGACGCCTCGCCCTGGCTGGAAACCAGGAGGGGAGAAAGTCCAAACCCTTTGTGGCTCCTTAGGAGCCAAACACAGCTTACTCGGCTCCATCAGCAGCAGGCTCCGAGCCCCTGGACACCAAGGACACAAGCACAAAACATGACTTGGATGCACCACTGCTCACATCCTCGCCGGGCAGGCTGCTGCACGCTGAGCTAGAAGTTTTCAGACACCTCAAAGAACAACAGGACCCTAAACCCCTGTGGCTTCACGGCTTTTCTGACTCCAAAGCACCAGCAACCAAGAGAGCAAACACAGCTCCAGAGACTCAGCTGCGACACAGAGCGAGCTGTGGTCCCTTGCACAGCCCTCACCTCCCCAGGACTCTGGGTGAGCGTTGCAATGCACAGAGCGTTATGGAGCAGGCACTGACACATGACACATCCTTTCTAGGTCACCACTGATGGCAAAGCAGCATCCCCAGGGCGAGACAACTGCTGCCCACACCCTCAGGGGCTGGCAGTGCTCCCTCAACCCCTTCTGGCAGCTGCAGCACTGCACCCCTGGCTGCTGACATGGTGGCTCACCTGCAGCCCACCCTCCTCACCCTCCACAGCCTCCCTGCTCTTGCCTGCACATCCCTGCTTGGACCCAGATGCCAGTACGTGGCTCCAGGATTTTACATCTCGAGTACATCCCCACCATCCCACGTAAATCCCATGGCCTCCTGGGGGAAAGCCGGCCACAAACCGCATCACCTGCACAGACTTCGCTTGGAGCAACAAAGAAGGAAAAGAAAAGTAGCCATCCCAGCTGGGGGGAAGCATCTTCCCTGCCCCTGAGGCTGGCTGTCTCCTGAGCAGAGTTTCACAGCCACATCAGACGATGAGAAGCACCGAGGCAGGAGGCTGGCTTCTGTCTGCCAGTCCTGGGCTGCAAGAGAGAGGATCCCAGTTACAGATAGCATTGGCACTGCTGGACTTACAGACATCCAGGTCTAACCTGTAACTGCAGGTATCTCTTCCCCTTCTTTGGAAAGGGCTTATCTGAAACCTCCCCCAAAAGGTCACAGCTTGCAATGAGCCTTAAGCCATGCTGGGACACCAGGAACCTTGTCTGCCTTGGTGGCCCCCGTGGTGGCCAGCTCACCCTCTGCATTGCCACCACCTGCCTTAGGTTAAAACCAGTGCCACACCGTGATGCCACCCAGTGATCTTTAGGACAGAAGGTTTTCAAGACACTTGAGAAGAACTCATCTCCCATTAACATAACACCACCACGATGACTTCCTGCAGGAGGCGTTAACATCTCTGGCTCTGTGGCACGATGTACTCGGAGTACCAAGAAAGCAAAGCTCTCTCTGGGGGATGGGTTACCTCGCAGGAGTGGTGGCCATGGATGGGTGCTTGGCTGACAGCCACGCTGCAGCTCATGGCCAGAGCTGCTCCTTGGCTTCAGGAGACCCTTCCTTGCACCTTGTGCTACGTATGGAGGCTGCATACATAGGCCCAGGTTGAGCTACCCTAAAATACTGCTGGGTGCTGAAGTGCTGGGGTCTGAACCCCAAGCCCTGAATTAAGGCTGACATATGGGTGGTTCCCATGGTCCTTTAAGAGGAGGGGATGAGTTTGCCTTTTGGCTTTCCTCCAAGGTGCTGCTGGCCTTGTAAGGAAAGCCCTTGGGTAGGGCCCCAGGTGCCCTGCATAGGGTCAATGAGTGCCAGGTGTCTGCTCTGGGGATAAAAGCTGGGACCAGGAAGGGTCTGGTGTCTGTGAGGTGGATGCACTTTGCAGAGTTTCCCTGTTGGGGAAGGACCTCCTGACTCTCCCTGCAACTGGGCCCCACTCAGGTTTGGCATTTGCAAATGTGGGCTTTGTGGAGGAACAATGTGTGGCTGCTTCTATCCTATCTGATCAGCTTATTGACTTGGTTGTCTCCCACCTCTTCTATGGGAGACTTTGTTTCTTGGTTTATTCCACCTATTGTTGGTCGTGCTGTGTCATTCCTGGGGTCACTGGGGTTGATGTCTGTTATGTGTGATCTGTTTGACTTGTTTGTACCCCCAGTGATCACCCATATACTGACTTCCTTATGTGCAATAGAAGCTGGTTGCTGGTTTGTTTTGCTGCTGGCTGTGTCCTTTGTGCTGGGCCTGGTGATTGGCAAAACAGGGGCATGGTCAAAATAGTGCCTGAGCAGAGCACCAAAGCTCCTCTTCTTTTGAAGCCATTAGCAAATCCTAGGCAGAGAGCCCACCTTTCCTCCCTTCCCTCACAACCTGCAAACTGGCAAAGAGCCTTTCCTCCTTCCCAGGAGACAGGAAAGTGCTTTGCAGGGCAAACGCCACCCAGCCGTGTGAACGGAGACGTCACTCGTGCTGCATCGGAACTGAACCGTACTTAATTTTGACCTAGTTTGCCAGCCTGGCAGAGCCCTTCCTAGATTAGACTGTAACCTTCTGGGGGTGCCCTGGGGGGTGATGGCACATCCTGGCTGTGGGCTCCCAGACCCCCAGTCCTTTTCTTCCTCCCTTGCCCTGGCAGTATCTGCTCTCCCCATCTCTCTGCCTGGTTCCCAGCTCCCGGCGCTCGCTTTTGCACACAAGCTCGCCAGGAGATTCGAGTCTCTGAAAGCCACACAGTTCCTGCTCCTGGCACCAGGGCAGCTGGGAACAGTATTTGTGGTTTTATTCATTGTTTCCCCTTCGGCAGGTTCCTCGCAGATCCTGCTGCTGGGCTAAGCGAGCGTTGCAGCATCCCAGGGGCATCGCTGATGCTCTCTGTAGCTGTAATGACTAGCTTGCAGCACGCTTCACCAGCAGCCTTCAACCTTTTCTGCAGCCTCCTCCTGTGCCTCGGTTATGGGGGAGTGACTTCCATCCGTGCTCACCCAAATTGGCCCTGTCACCCTGTCCCATCAATTTAGGAAGAGAGCCTGCCTCTGGGATTCTTGCCAAGGGACCCGCTCGTTCCTGGGGTACGTGGGTCTCCTGCCTCGACACTGCTCTCCCACCTCCCTTTCCCTTTTTAAGGCAGAGCTCTGTTGGTGGTAGCAGAGAGAAAACAGCTCTGCAAGCGGATGATTTCAGTATTAACAAAATTAACATGGGCCTGGCGCTCTCGGATGTGAGTCACCTGTGTTTTGTATCAATGATTTCAGACCCTGGCATTTCCAGTCCAAGCCACAGGCAGGCACAGGCTGTATTTTAAAATATCACGGCAGGGCTAGAAACAGCTGCTGGGGAGCAGAGCAGAAGGTACAGTAATGAAGCAGTAGTGGGAGAGCACGGGGAAGGCGGCGTGCTGGGAATGCAATAGCCACCCATGGCTCTCCTCCGCCGTTATTGCGTAAGCCTTGCCAGGGGGAGGCAGGGGGAACGGGGATGAAAGCTCAGTGCTTGGTCCACTGCAGCTTCCAGCGAGCTGGAATGATGGGGTGACAGTGAGAGCACCTCGCCTTTACAGCCCTGCACTAACCTCGCCCCTGACACCTTTTAGCTATTGCTTTTTTTAGCCCCATTCTCCTGGCTAACAGGGACACAATGTGTAGCTGGTTGCTTTGCTGCAAGCATCTCCTGACAGCCTGCGAGCCAAGATCTGAGCTGCCGGAGGAACTTTGAGGGCTTTGGCAGCCGCACGTGCCCTGTCGCTCCGTGCTACCCTCACTTATCAAGCTGTAGTGATAACCCATTAACTATTCAGAAATTTCCTAGAAACTGCAGTTTGTTTCTAAGCATCCCATTTTCAGTTACATAACCAGGATGAGAAAACACATAAATGATCCCTAGGAGGCTTTTTTTTTTTTTGCTGCACACCCCCAATTTTCCAGCCTGGAGCCTCAGCCCCCCCACGCAGTCACACCGTGGCACCCCCTGATTGACAGTGAGTGGTCTGAGTCCTACAGCTCGAGTGTTAATGCTCCCCAGAGCAAACCCAGTTGGCTCCCCAGCCCTCTCAGCACCCAGACCAGCCCTGACACCAGTCCCTGGGTGCGAGGTGCAAGTCAGCGAGCGTGTCGTGTGCCTGCTCCCAGTTCATCACAGCTAACGGTGCTCAGCCTGGCTTGGTGGCTCAAAGCCTGGGATTTAAAGTCCTCTGGTGATGGAAAGGCGGTGGGATATTGCTGTCTAGCCCGCCAGCAGCCATACAAGTAGCTACAGTGAGGTGCCCAGGCCAGAGCTGCTCATCTCCTGGCCATCCTGCACCACTTTGGAGCCCAGGGCTTTTGCTGACGCTGCAGTTTGTCACATGTGAGGGGTTGCCAAGCTCGGCAAACAAATCCCTCCCCCAACCTCGCAATTCTGGCTGTAAGCAACTGAGAGGGACGTGATGGGGTGGGGGGGGTGGCACTTAGGCACTGCAGGTGCCGAGGAGCTGCTGCTGTCTCAGTGCAGCACCACTGCATTCCCCGTCCCTTGAGCCACGTGGGAGCTCCATCCTGCTCCAGGATGAACTCCTGCCTGCTCTGGGATGTGCTCCCACAGGATGGCCTCTCCCAGGGCTGTCTTCTTGCCCCGTTTCTGCAGGGGATTCATTTATTGGAAGATGCTGTTAACAAAAAATAAATATAGAGTGTGAGCGAAGCCAGCAGCGTTAACTACTTTAACTAGAGCTACAAGCAGCCTCTGCTATGTCTTGGCTCTAGTTCTCCCCTCCTGGACTTCATTTGGCACCTTACATATTAGGAGGACAAATTAGAATTTCATGCATATTTCATATACACTTAATCACTTGGCAAAGCCCAAAACACTTCCCCATTAAGTGGAATTTATACTAAGTGCTGCTTCCATGAGGCACCAGGCATTCACAGGTTACACCAGCTCCTGGGGCAGGTGTCCCCTGTTAGGGGACTCTGTGACAATGGGCTCCTGCCAAATGAACCTTGTCCCAGCAATCAGGGCAGGGTGACTTGTGCTGGGGATAACGGTCTTATTGCAAAACTGTTTCACAGAAAATGTCCCAGCCAGGGGGGCACTGTTCACCCTGGGCACAAGGCAGTGCTGCTGCCTGGAGAACACAGGCTCTGAGGCCCATTTGTTGCTCCCCTGAGCCATTGGGGTCCCCACAAACCTCAGAGGGACCGGGGCAGGGCTGCTCAGTTGCAGGCTCTGATCTCTCATATCAGGAACTGGTGAGACAAATATATGGGGCTCCTACACCTGAGACATGCTGCATAATCCCTTCCCAGGGGACCTACAGGGTAAAGCATCTTTCTGGTGGCTTTATACCCATCAGCAAGACATGTGCTAGCAGTCTTCAGCTGCTCCTCAACCTTCTGCTGAGCACAGCCCCTGGGCACTGGATGCTGCTCTTCCTCCCCTCCTGCCAGGGAGCTGTCTTGCTTGTGCCCAGTTTGCCCTTTAAATAGGGGTTCTGCCCTAATTAGGCTGCCTGAGGTCACATGGCTCCTAATGAGCCCACACATAAGTGCCCCTGGTCTCTGGGTATCACTGGTTTTCCTGGGCTTCCCCGCTCTGAGGAGGGGTCTTTCTGTCTCTTTTAACCCATGGGAAGAAAGCTGTAAAGGTTTATTGTTGAGGTTAAAGCAAGGCACAGGTAGGAGCCTCCTGTGACTTTTCTGATATTGAAACTGTCCTTGTATTGCATTTTTTTGCAGAAAAAATAAAATGCAGCATGCTTATGAAAAAATCATGGAGGTAGTGACAAACCCCTCTTGGCTGAGGGTTGCAGGGGAGGGGGTGTGCAGGGCAGGTCTGGCACTTCTGGATGTTTTCTTTGGGGGGAGCAGACAAATTTCCCTCTTGTGGGGGGGGAGGCTGGGCAGTGTTGCCAGCTTCTGCCTCTGAGTGTGCTGCTCCAGGCTCCCCCTTGTTATCCCACTCCCACCACGACTCTGACCAGGCTAATCGACCTCACCCTTTGTGGAAAGCCTCAGCCTGGGCACTGCAGGAAACCCAAAAATCTACCCCCAAAATAACTGAGATGGATGTAGGAGCCTTAGATGGGGTTGTTCTGCTTTTAAAGGAGGGGACCTGGGTGCGCAGAGCTGCTCTGGATTTCTGACCCACAGCTGTATGTTGGCTGTCTCAGTGGGCATCAGCAGTTCCTTCCTCTCCGCCCTGTTTCCCTGCATCCTCAAACAACGTTGCTGCTATTTTTTTCCAGCGGGCACGCAAGGCTACTGCTGCCTTGCTTTGATGCCTGCTGCCTGACCTACATCTCTGCTGCCTTTGCTTGGGGGTGTTCTCGTGCTTTGCCAGTTGGGGGGGGTCTCTGGGCAGGGGTGCAACTGGGGATACCAGCCTGAGGGCTGCACATCACCCCCCCTGCCAGGTTTTGAATTATTTTTTTCCCCCTTGCATGAGCCTATTGCGTAAGAGGGATTTGGGGGCTGCTGTTTCACTTGCCCTCCCCCTTCCAGCTTGTTTTTCCGAGCATTTTATTTGGCAGAGGCCAACCCGACCCCTTGCCCCCAGCTCCCGCTGATCCCGGGGTCAGTGGGTACCACAGGGTGTCAGTGGGTACCACAGGGGGTCAGTGGGTACCACAGGGTGTCAGTGGGTACCACAGGGGTCAGTGGGTACCACAGGGTGTCAGTGGGTACCACAGGGGTCAGTGGGTACCACAGGGTGTCAGTGGGTACCACAGGGGTCAGTGGGTACCACAGGGTGTCAGTGGGTACCACAGGGGTCAGTGGGTACCACAGGGGTCAGTGGGTACCAACAGGGTGTCAGTGGGTACCACAGGGGTCAGTGGGTACCACAGGGTGTCAGTGGGTACCACAGGGGTCAGTGGGTACCACAGGGTGTCAGGCCTAAGGGCTTAGCCCTGTGTTTTTACAGCTTCCCAAGCCCATGAGCTTTGGGGGTACCAGCCACTGGCTGAGCTGTGGTGTGGGGGGACTCAGGCATGCACATCTGCTGCTGCAGGGGTCAGGGCATCCATGGCCACTGCCAGGCTGCTTTGCCCATCTGCCCTGGCAAGGCTGGCCATGCTGCCTGCTGGTGGTGGTCTCTATGGGCACTGGGGTGCTGCAGAGGCACCGATGCTCCCATAGCTTCCCTGTAGGAACCATCCCTTCCCAACCAGGGCTGTTACAGCGCTGCCAGATAAAACACACACGTGGGCAGTAAAAGGACTGCGTACAAGGGCATTTATTTTGGAAACCAGCGTGTTCTTTTGGGTACAGAAGTCTCTGTGGCAAGGTGACTCTTTCCCTGTGGTTCTTTGCCTAGTCAGCCTGGATCTGAAATCACTTCTCAGTCCTTAGTTTGAGTTCTTATTCTCATCATCCCCCAAATCCTGTTCCTCTGAGGAAGAACAAAGGGGAATCTGACCCCTTGAGGCACTTGCATTTTGCCAACACGTTCATGAGAGATGCTGCTTTACATGGGACCATGCTCAACAGTCAGCCACCTAGGAAAGCCTTCTCTTAACTGCTAATGGCTTCCAGCAAGTGCTTCAATACCTTGCTGTGGTGGCTTTGGTATAAGTGGTGGCAGCCCTGGCTCAGTGACACCAGTGTTGTGCTGGGTGGCTGCTGGTTTACATGGCTGTGCTTTAGATGGGGGGGCTTTAAATGAGACTGCAGGGGGAGATGGGAGTGAGATGAAGGCACAGCAACCCTGGAAAAGGGAGGTGGAAAGATAAAGCCCTTGGTGCACATGCAGCAGCTGTGTTGCATTTCAGTGCAGTGCCCACAAACACACCCCCAGCCCCCCCTGAGGTCTGAAGAGCCTCACAGTGCCCACTCTGCTGTTTGTCTGATGAATTCTTGTGCCCCTGGTTTAAAAGAGCTTCCCCACACTCTGTGCCTTTCCAAGGAGGGGTGGCCCGAGCGGGTGTTTGCTCTCCAGCTGTCCCTGCAGGCAGGGCTGTGGCTCAGTGTCCCCTGTTCCTTGGCATTGCAGGTCAGCCTCAACGATTCCCACAACCAGATGGTCGTTCACTGGGCAGGAGAGAAGAGCAACGTGATCGTGGCCTTGGCCAGGGACAGCCTGTCTTTGCTGGGTCCCAAAAACAGCGATGTAAGTGCTGCAGCCCTCCTGGGGCACCTCTCACACCCGGCGAGGGGTCAGTGGCTGCTGAGGCTCAGCCTGCTTTTGTCTCCTGTGCTGGGGAGGGGAAGGAAGAGCCCCTGAGTCTGAGCTCAGAGGCACAAACCCAAAATTAACTGTCTTCTGTGCACCCTGTGGGTTCAAGCCCTGGCAGGCTGGCTCGGGCAATCTCTAAACTTCCCTCTGCCTGGAGCTTTCAGAGCTTTTACCAGAACTGTCAAGAAGAGAACCCAGAGCTTTGCACCTCTCATGCTGGGGCTTCCCCTTTGCAGGTTTATGTGTCCTATGACTATGGGAAGAGTTTCAAGAAGATTTCTGAGAAGTTCAGCTTTGGCGAGGGGAACAGCAGCGAGGTGGCCATCGCCCAGTTCTACCACAGCCCAGCTGACAACAAGAGGGTGAGGATGAGGCACCTGGCCCCAGTGGGGCTTATATGTGGGGCAGTGCTGCTTTATTGCCACTGATAGGGTGAATACAGCACAGCCCTTGGGCCAAGGGACCTTGGTGTGCAGCCACCCCAACCCACATCCCTGGGTCACGCTGAGAACCTTGTGCCAGCCATGCTGCTGTACCTCCTGTACGGCTCTGCGATGCTCAGGAGCCTTGGAGCGTGGCAGGAGAGGGGGCAGCTGGGGCTGGCAAAGCTCTCTCCTCCAGAGTTTGCCCTCTCAAAGGCTCCCCCAGGATGTGTGCCTTTCAGACTCCCAGAGTCTGACTGCCTGCTTTCCTTCTTCCTTGTTGGTCCCTCTCTTCCCAGTATATCTTTGTGGATGCCTTTGTCCCATACCTCTGGATCACCACTGACTTCTGCAGCAATATTCAGGGCTTCTCGATTCCCTTCAGAGCAGCAGACCTCCTCCTGCACGGCAGGAACCCCAACCTCCTTCTGGGCTTCGACAGATCTCATCCCAAGAAACAGGTAAAGACTTCTGCTAGCCCTGCCCTGCTGCAGCATCGCCTCTGGCCCGTTAGGTGCCCCACAGCCCTTACCCTGCCTCCTGCCAGCACCACGTGGGTTTGTGCTTTGACCACCCCAGCTGTCTGCTCTCAGATTGCTGCATGCAGAGCTGTTCCAAACTGGCCAGGACACCCTAGAGATCGGTCTGGTTTCTGACCTCTGGAGCAATGAGGATATAGCACCTGCAGAATGGCTGTCTTAAACATTTCCCTTTGCCTTCATTTGTGCTGGTCCTTCCTCTGCCCTGCTCCTGACCCTATTGATCCCCCAACTATTGCGGCTGTAACTCGCCACGGAGCGCTGGCAGCTGAGGCAGGACTGACCTCTGCAGCATTTCGTGGTTTGGCTATGGCTCTTGCATAATGAATTGCTTCTTGAAAACACTTTATTTCCCCCTGGAGCTATTGGGTATAGATTGAAAATAATTACAGCACCTTCAGATAGACACAGGCAGGGTAGGCAAAACCTGGAGATGAAACAGCCATCCCCCAGCATGTGCGTGGGGACAGTGAGCAGGGTGCACACAGCCTGTGATATTTTCAGTCTGGCCATAGCAGGACCCATGCTGGGCACTGCAGATGCCTTCCCAGAGGCTGGGAGTGGTACCTGCCCTGGGAAGGATGCTGGGCTGGCTGTCGAGGCTGGAGTCTGGCTGTGTCTGTGTACCTGCAAAAAAGAGGCAAAAATTGCACTACCAGAGTGTTTGGAAAAACCCAGGCAGGACTCAGGGACACTTTGAGGGACAGGATCTGCAGAGGGGCTGATGTGCCTGCGGGCTGACGTGCTTATCACTGCTGCTTTTGTTGGCACAATGAAAGATGCTATCTCTCCTCCTGACCTTTGCCATACAAATGCCTGCAGATCTGCAACAGCAGCGTGGTGCTGTGCTTGGGGTTGGAATGGCCCCTGAGGGGCAGACAGCTCTACCTGGTATTTACCTTTGCTATCACACACCACCAGTGTATTCTAACAAGTTATTTCTCTGTCTGAGTTAGTGTAAAACCAGGTGGACCAACAGAGAGTAGGAAATCCTTCTGCAGGAGGCTAAAGGACAGGTTTTTTCCTGCTTGGGTTGTTCTCCTGCAGCTAGGAAGGTTGCTGATGCTTTGGCAGCTGCACGTAAAGAGAAGTCACCAAAGCAGTTCATGGTGTTGCGATGGATGTCCATCCTGGCTTTGCTGCATGAGGTTGTGTCTCCTGGGTCTGTTTGGTTGCCCAGTCCCTCTGGCATCTCTCCCTTTGTCGTTGCAGCTCTGGAAATCAGATGATTTTGGCCAGACCTGGATAATGATTCAGGAACACGTGAAGTCTTTTTCTTGGTACGTCTCGCCCTGTGTGTTACACCCAGCTCCTGTGTGCTCTTCCTCCTCACCTCTTGCCTTGTTTGCTGCCCTGCACAAACCAAGGACCTGGGTCCCAAGGCATGCTCCTGTATCAGCCCCCTGCTCCCCTCACCCAGCCAGAGACCTGGCACCGTGGGGTGACGGGAGAAAGCCACCACCACAGGCACCCAAGAGTGCTCCCCATTCCCCCTGGTTCTTGCCTGCCCACCCCATCTCTAAAAGAGGTTCCTGCTCCTTGGTACCCACTGCATTGCTCTGAGTGCAGGGAGAACACCACCCCAGGCCCATGTCTGACAGGCTGATGTCTTCTTGCCCTATTCCCACACACCACCACCTTTTTTTTTTGTCCTTTCCAGGGGAGTGGAGCCCTATGATAAGCCAACCACCGTGTACGTGGAGCGGCACGAGCCTTCCGGGGCTTCCACCGTCATTCGCAGCACCGATTTCTTTCAAAGCCGAGAAAATAAAGAAATAATCCTGGAAGACGTCGAAGATTTCCAGCTCAGGGACAAATATATGTTTGCCACAAAATCTGTGGTGAGTGTCACGTGAGAGATTCACTGCTGGGGGTCGCAGCCCGTGGTGCCACCGCGGGGAAAGCGACACCTACAGACGTCGCTGCCCACTGGGGCTGGGAGCGGTGGCGTTGCTGCCCGTCTGCCATCAGCAGGCTGGGCAGAAGTAGGTCAGCCTGTGAAGTGCTGGGACCAGGGGAAAACCACAGCGTGCTGGGGAAGGCCAGTGAGGGGGAGGATGGCAGGGGAAGGGGGGGGATGTGGCTCAGAAGCTCGGTGGTTGGGAGGCTGCTTGTCAGAGAGGATTACCATCAAATGTGGACGAGGTCCAAGTAGCCTAACGTGCTCCAGCCTGGGAAAAAAAAAAAGCTGGGTTTTTTGCTTTCCTAGGAAAAGAGGATGTGGGTGAGGAAAAGGAATATTTTGGTCCCTTGGCAGCCAGGGCTCCCCTATACTTTTGCAGCTGTTGGGCAGTTTCAGACAAACCTGAAATAAAGCTAGAAAGCATCTGTGCTTTCTCCGAGGGCAAGTCCTTTCCAGACCATCACAGATGTGACACCAGAGGGGTACAGTCCTATTCCTTCTAGAAGTTAGGGAGCAGTTTTCTTTTTAGAAGATGCTAGCATTGCTTTCCTCCCCCACTGCTGCCATCAAGTCTGTTTTAATGAGCAACCTTTGCCATTTAGGGGTGACTCCATGCAAAACCATGTAGGGTTGCGTAGGCATGAAGTGGCAGGTGTGTCACCTCTGGCCACCTGAGCGGCCGCAGTGGTGTCCGAGGCTGGCACAGGATGTGTTTGCAGAGCACTTGTGGCTTCTCAGAAGTCTCTCTTGAAGGTAGTACAGCCTGCAGCTCTCAGGACCTGTCCCCTTGGTGCTGTGCCTGCTCTGAACCCTGCTGTGGTTTGCAGAAGGTTTTATTTAGCTTGCTGTCGCTGGGTGAAACGGGGTGGGGGGACTGTGTCTCTGCAGAGAAGCCTCCAGGCTCGAGGGGCAGCATCCTGAAAGTGTGAGGCAGGTTTGAGTCATGATCTTTCCAAGCATGAACTCAATTTGGGGGTTCTTTGGAGTTATTTCTGCTTCTGGAGGGCTCAGGGGTCACAGGAGCCACTGTCATGCTTTCTCCTGCAGCTCCAGTGATTGGTGTTAGACCAAACAGCAGGAAAATCACCCACATTCCATGCCAAGGCCGATGGGAACCACAGGGACTGGGAGGGAGGTTGGCTTGGCTGCAAACCCCCCGTTTGGAGATGATATCCTCAGGTCTGGCACGGGGCACTTGCATCAAACCTCAGCCACAGCGGGAGCGGGGCTGGAGCGGCAGAGGCACCCAGGACTCAGCCTTCTGCTCCTTGCTGTGGGAGGCACGGTTGCTTAGGGATACGGAGCCTGGGAAAATCAGGCCGCTTATTTTTGGAGCCTAAATCTGGGTTTAGGTTCTCACCATTGCCATCCTCCATGAAATAGGTTGCCCCGAGCTCTTTCCTTTTTTTGGCTTTGTGCTTTGGTGGCTTTCGTTTTGCGCAAATCGTTAAAAATAGGAAGGAAAGGACAGGCTGCTCTGCTGAAAGAGGAGGGATTAAATCCAGCCTCCTTTCCTCCACCTGACCAGCCAGAAAGGGAACTTTCCTTGCTGGGCAGTGGCTGTGGTGATGTAAACCATGAGCTGGGGGCACTGCTCCCCACCATCACTCCCAGGCAGCTCCCACTCTTTGCAGGGAGGGGAATGTCCCAGGCAGGCAGTTTGTGGCTTTGCCCCAGTCTGCCTTTCGGCTGATGCTGGAGATGAGGGTGATTTTTGGGAGCAAGAGCTACTCCTAACGTGTCCCTCTGCTCTGCTGCAGCGTTTGCTGGGCAGCTCACAGCCGCCTTCGGTCCAGCTCTGGGTTTCCTTCAACCGCAAGCCCATGCGTGTGGCACAGTTTGTAACCAAGCATCCAATTAAGGTAAGTGGTGCTTTCTGAGAAGACCTCCTCTCTTCCCTCCTCCCTCTCCCTGCTCTGCCAAGGACGCCCTCGGATGTCAACAGCAGTTCTCTGCGTCGCACCAGGCGCTGCGGGAGTTGGAGCTGGGAAGGGACCTCGTATAACCCTGCTCGGGGGGGTTTGCCTGAGCAGAAGCACATGTTAGGATGATCTCCTGGTTTGTGCAGTGGTGCTTTATTCCAGTGGTTCATGCTTCTGGAGAAATACTGGAGTACCCAGAGCACTGTGCAGGGCCAGTTCTGTCCTGGGTGTGAGGCTGTCTGGAAAGAGATTTCCTCCAGCAGTGGTGATGGAGGCTGGCAGCAGAGCCCAGATACCCAGAGAGGGGCTGATCTCAGTGCTCTGGCTCTGCTTTTGGGGACCTTACCTCTTCCCATAGCACATGCTGACTCCCCTGGCATGGCCTGGAGCATCCATCTCTGCAGGCAGAGGAAGCCCAGGGGGTTTGCAGAGAGTCTGTGATCCATGGACCAGACGTGCTGTGGTGTCCCCAGGCTGGCGGGGATGAAGGGGACTGTGCTTGGCATTTGGCAGAGCAGTGGAGCATGCTCCTGGCTGGGAAATGCCCCTGGCCTCAGTGGGGTCCAGACAGAGATCCAGCACCCACATCACTTGGCACTCAGAGCTGCTCCTGGGGGGCTTTCCCAGGGCAGAGGGCAGCGATCGCCGGAGGAGAAACAGAAAAGGAAAAAGGGAAGATGCTTAACTTGTTAAGTGGAAAAAATACAAATGGGTGGAGGGAAGAATAACTTTCAGCTAGCTGAAAGGAAACACTAAACCAGCCTGTACATAAACCCTGCTTGTGTGCCCACCCATGTAAGCTCTCCCATCGCTGACATCCTGCAGGAATATTACGTCGCCGACGCCTCGGAGGACCAGGTGTTCGTGTGTGTCAGCCACGATAACAACCGTACCAACCTCTACATCTCGGAGGCAGAAGGCCTGAAGTTCTCCCTGTCTTTAGAAAATGTGCTCTACTACAGCCCAGGAGGAGCTGGAAGCGACACCTTGGTCAGGTACCGTGGGATGCTGTGGCAAGTGAGAACATTGGTCACAGAATTCGTAGCTGCGTTTGATCAAAGCCCTGACCTGATCCCCAGGCTTCACGCTCCCCTCGACCTGGGGAAGCTGTGACCCTCAGGGCCCACCTTGGCATCTCCTCGCAGGTATTTTGCCAACGAGCCCTTCGCAGATTTCCACCGTGTCGAAGGCGTGCGGGGCGTCTACATCGCCACCCTCATCAACGGCTCCTTCAGCGAGGAGAACATGCGCTCCGTCATCACCTTCGACAAGGGGGGCACCTGGGAGCTGCTGCAGCCCCCGGCGCAGACGCACTACGGGGAGCAGATACACTGCGAGGTAGCGTGGGGTAGGAAGGGCCAGGGGGGAGAGAAGCCCTGCAGAAGAGGCTGAGATGGCAATCCAACCACGGGGTGAGATGGCAACCCGACCACGAGGGAGTGGTCACAAAGACTCACTTAGAGCCACAAAGATGATGAAGGGAGTGGAACATCTCACTTCTGAGGAAAGGCTGAGGGAGCTGGGTCTCTTTAGCTTGGAGAAGAGGAGACTGAGGGGTGACCTCATTAATGTCTATAAATATGTAAAGGGTGAGTGTCATGAGGATGGAGCCAGGCTCTTCTCAGTGACATCCAATGATAGGACAAGGGGCAATGGGTGCAAGCTGGAACATAGGAGGTTCCACATAAATGTGAGGAAGAACTTCTTCCCAATGAGGGTGACAGAGCACTGGCACAGGCTGCCCAGAGAGGGTGTGGAGTCTCCTTCTCTGGAGACATCCAAACCCACCTGGATGTGTTCCTGTGTGACCTGACCTAGGTGTTCCTGCTCTGGCAGGGGGATTGGACTGGATGATCTTTTGAGGTCCCTCCCAATCCCTCACATTCTGTGATTCTGTGAGTCCCTCCTGGCTTTTCCAAGGGCGGAGGGCTGGGCTGGGTGGGGTGAGGGTGCAGGTGAGTGAGGGCTGGAGGGTTTAATGCTGCTGTGTTGTGCTTTTCCAGCTTTCTCAGGGCTGCTCTCTGCACCTGGCCCAGCGCCTGAGCCAGCTGCTGAATTTCCAGCTGCGTAGGATGCCCATCCTCTCCAAGGAGTCGGCGCCGGGGCTGATCATCGCCACCGGTACCCACCTCCCTCCCCGCAGACACACAGGGCCGTGGGGCGTGCTGCTGTCAGGGCACGAGGCAGCATGGAGTTTGTATGTGCAGGTTACAGAATTACAGTGAAATGGAGCGTTTTGCTGTCCTTTCTCTGCTGCAGTCCCCATATAGTAATTACATTTCAGTGCAGTGGGGTGATGCTCGTTCCTGCCGCCATCCACGTGAAAAGCTTCTTGAGTATCCAGAAATTCCTGTTTGTCTCGCTCTTTTACTGAAGAAAACACACGTTGTGTTTGATCGTGTTTATAGCCATAGATTTTTTTTTTCCCCCAGCTGCTTTTAAAACTTGTAACAGTCTTTAAAATATTTGCTTAGTTTATAGTGTGAAAAAGGCAGCTCCTCAATCCATTTTGCTCACAGATAAACATAGTGTAGAGGTGTCTGGCTTCAAGAAGAGTGATTTCTCCTGTTCTCCTAGGCTCCATTGGCAAGAACATGGCAAGGAAAACCAATGTCTATGTCTCGAGCAGTGCTGGAGCAAGGTGGAGAGAGGTAAGGCCACTCTTTTCCTTGCTGGCTCTGCAGTGGTACAGCAGGTAGGACATTGGCAGCAGTGTAGATAAGCAACGTGCACCTCTTGGATGCATATGTGGAGGTCACCTTTAAAATCCAAGAGCTGTAGCTGGGAGGTGCTGAATGTCCCTGGAGACCAAGGCAAAAAGGGCTTTGGATGAAGGACCAAGCGTGTTGGCGTGGAGGTGAACCTCTTGGTGTGGGTGGTGGGTTCAAATGCAGGAGAGCTCCCTGTTTCTTCTTTTCAGCTGGCAGGGCTTGCCCTCAGCACAGGTCATCTGGCTGGGAGTGATGGCCAGGACTGTGAGAGTGTCTGGAGAGGCTGTGGCATCTTCCAGAAAAACGGGGCGTTGCCCTCAGTCGTTGGGGAGTTTGATGGTGTTTACTAAGTGGGTGTTCTGGTCTGCGGCACTATTTGTGGTCTGCCTCTGCATTCTGCAGCCGGGGTAATATGGTATTTCAACATCTGCAAGCTATTTAACCCTGGGAATTAACCAGCCTCCTTTTCCTCCCGTAAGTGCTGCGTGGTCTGGGTCGATGTCTGGGCGGCTGCAGCGGCGGTGGGGACACGCCACAGGTCTGACTGCTGCCAAAGCCACCCGTGGCTCAGAGCTGGCACCTCCGACATTCAGCTGGGTTCTCCCTGCAGGAGCCTTGCTGCCAGGCTGGGGAAGGGTATCCAAAAGCTGAGACTCTCAGGTGCCAGCCCCCCCCAGCTCGCAGGCAGGTCTGCAGAGCAGTGCAATTAAAACATGCCGAGGAAGCACTGACCCACAGTTGACACCACCCAGCTCCTGGCCCTTTGTACCGCGAGCAGAGGTGCGGAATGACCCAGCCCTGCAGCTCCTCAGCTGAGAAGCAGTGGTACAGCTCCTGCCTCTCGGCTTTGGCAAGCAGCAGGCTGCAGGGCTCATTGCTCTCCAGATCCCTGGGACAGTCCCACGGGGCAGAAAAGAAGAACAATGCATTCAGTGCCCTGCTCAGGAACATCCCGGGGTGTTTCAGGGCAGAGTCAGGCACGTACGTGCTCTGTTCTCATCCTGAGCTCTGCTGGGCTCCCTGGGCAGGAAACCAGAGGTGGTTTTGTGTTGGTGGTCACTGGAGGTGGGGGTGAAATACAAGCTGCTTTCTGCAGGATGGACGTACGGACTGTGTCCAGGGCTTGTTTTTGCATGCCACAGCCCCACTTCTCTGTGAGAGAAACCTCACAGCCTCCTGAGAGCCAGCCCTTAGAATCATAGAATCATTATGGCTGGAAGGGACCTCCAGGGTCACCAAGTCCAACTCCCTAGGCGAGGCGGCGAGTCCCCTGGGAAAAGCCTCGCACAACCTGGCACGGCGTGGGAAGAGCAGAACCTAGGGAGCAGTGCAGCTCCTAAACACAGCCACACGTCGAGGGAAATGGGGCTAGCTGCTCTTGAGATGAAATGTTGAAATGTTGGCCCAGAAACGCTTGAAATCTCTGG
Organism: Podargus strigoides; assembly: GCA_028020825.1. Taxonomy (NCBI): domain Eukaryota; kingdom Metazoa; phylum Chordata; class Aves; order Caprimulgiformes; family Podargidae; genus Podargus; species Podargus strigoides. The sequence continues at coordinate 2,916,177 of CM051646.1, forward strand.
TGCCTGCAGATCCTTGGCTGGGCCCAGATGATCTGGAACGTTAGCTCGGGTCAGGCAGCATTGTTGATGACACATGCTTTCCAGCCCAGCTTTTCCCTCACTTCAACGCTGCTCTGATGCTCCCCTCAGCACCGTTTCTCTTCCAGGTGCTGTCTGGGCCCCACTATTACACCTGGGGTGACCATGGTGGCATTCTGGTGGCCATTGCACAAGGCACTGAGACTGACCAGCTCAAGTAAGCAGCAGGGCAGGGGCACTGGGCTGGGGGAAGAGTGCCCTGCAGCGGGCAGGACCTGCCCCTGCCAGCCCTCCCAATCCTCTGTCTCCAGGTACAGCACAAACGAAGGGGAAACGTGGAAAACGTTCACTTTCTCGGAGAAGCCGGTGTTTGTGTACGGCCTGCTTACCGAGCCCGGGGAGAAAAGCACCATATTCACCATCTTTGGCTCGTACAAAGAGAACGGGCACAGCTGGCTGATACTGCAGGTCAACACCACGGACGTGCTGGGTAAGGGGTGGGTGACAGAGCGGTCGCTGGTGCTGGGTTGTGCAGGTGGGAGAGATGTCCTGTCTCCACCCCACTGCTTTGCAGGTTACGTTAATCAGCCCTTGGCCAGTCCCCACGTCACACAGCCTGGTCACACCTCTGTGGGTGCAAGTCAGATCTTGATGTACCTTCTCCAGGGGGCTGAGAGCCAGGAAGGGGCATGGGAGACAGTTTTGGAAGCCCAAAGTGACCTAGAGACCTCAGGCTAGGAACCAAACTAGTCATTTAAGGCTCTAAGAGTCCCACTGGTGAGCATGGGAAGTTGGGCACAGAGAAAACCTTTGTTGCTCTTTCCCTCCATCCTGTTTTCCAAAAGAGAACCTGGAGGGATGCCCTCAAGTCCCAAGGGCTGCCACAGCCATCCCGAGGGAGCCAGGGAGAGATGGCATCACCCTTGGGGGCTGCAGCACCGCTGTCCACGCTCTGGTGCCCTGTCCCTCCTGTCCCTTGCCCACGTGGCCACAGCTGCTGAAGGCACTCAAGTCCCCTGTGTTCTCCCTGTGCTCCCTCTCTCCTCACTGAGGGATTTGTGGAACAGGAAAAGGGGGAAAAAAAAAACCCAACTTCTGAAGGCTTGTGCCTATGAATGTTTTATAACCCATTTCAGCTTTGATTGCAAGGCAGCATTTTAATCAAAGAGCAGTTAAACCCAGCAGAGGAATTTGCTTGACTAAAATTTATAACCAATTCCCTTGACGTTTTGTTAGAAACGGATGTGTTTGGTAACCAGAACGACTTCATTTAAATGAGGCACTGCAAATTCACTGTCACTGTGACAGAGCTGCTGGCTGCCTCCTGTCACCCAGTGCCGCCGCACGCCCCGAGCTGGAGTGCTTTGCCTTTTCCCTGGAGCCAGAGCCTGGCAGTCAGGGGGAAACCCTAGGTCTGGGATGCCACAGAGACTTGTCCCTTTCTTTACCCCCACCTTGTTGCTTCTCTTAGGGGTCCCTTGCACGGAGAACGACTACAAACTGTGGTCGCCCTCCGACGAGCGAGGCAACGAATGCTTACTGGGGCATAAAACTGTTTTCAAAAGGAGGACTCCTCATGCAACCTGCTTCAATGGGGAAGATTTTGACAGGCCTGTCATGGTCTCCAACTGCTCTTGTACAAGGGAAGACTTTGAATGGTAAATACCAATTAATTTCTTTTAGTCTGGATTGTAAGGCTGAGATAAATATCTGTGACCAATCACTCAAAGTGGACAAACATCCAATTTACTTGGCCCTTTGTATCGCTGCTTGATTTTATAGCAAAGAGGAAACTAAAGAGACTGAAAACATCCTTTCATTAATAACGGGGCATGAGATTTAATTAATGTCTTTAGAGGCTTTCGGGAGCCTCTGAAAGGTTCTATAGAAGAGGGAAGTATTGTTAATCCATCACCTTCTTTCAAATGATGGTGGGCAATTTCCAATCACATATAGAGATCCTCCACTGAAATGCTTGGTGACCCCTTAGCTGCAGGGGTGCAGCTGGCCCTGCTGTACCTGAAATTTGCACATTACTGACACTGCACAGCTCTCAGGATTTGCAAACGCTCTGGCAATCAGATGCAAAGGTTTGGGGTTAGAAAGTGAATTGCTTTTCTGGGACTGGGAGCTCACAGCCAGACTGCTTGAGTGCCCGGTACCTGCAGTTAAGGATGGGGTCCGGACCTGCCAGTCCAATGCTGAGGCAGAGACTGGAAAGGGGCTGGGAGTAGGGCTGGTAGGCTCTGATTCCTGCCTCAGAACCACAGCCCTGGGCTCCTTGCAAAATTCGATTGACATAACCTCTTCCACAGTGTTTTCCACAGAAGAGATGTGCTGTTACTCCCATTTTACCAACAGGAAAAGCTGAGCCACCAGTGACCTAAGCCAGCCAGCAGGAAAACTGGGGCTTGCAGCCAGACTTTGAGGGCACCCTGGCTCTGCTATGCCTTGCTGCCTCACCTACCCCAGTCTGCTTGGCCACTGGCAGGCTCATTGGCAAAATATTTTTGAAATGTCCTGAAGACAGAATCTGGCTGTAAGATATGCAGTTAAATAGTGATACTAAATGGACTTCTGAGATGCTTTGGGTTCTCAAAACTTTAATGCAAAAATAGAGGACAGTGATAGTATACCATGACTGCATTTTTTCCTTCTCCCTCTTCCCTCCTTACATCTTTTTTCTCCTTGCAGTGACTTTGGCTTTAAACTGAGCGACGACTTGTCATTAGAAGTTTGTGTCCCTGACCCTGAATTTGCTGGGAAACCATACGACCCACCAGTCCCTTGTCCTGTTGGCACAACTTACAGGAAGACTCGAGGGTGTGTGTTGTACTCGGGAGGGGAACCTCATCTTCCAAACGCTGGGATTTATGCTATTGGTGACCAAAAAAACCCCAAAACACCCCAAAACAACCACAAAATCCCCACACAAATACTCCATGAGTGGCAGTTAATGAATTGCATGTTTGGACATGCATTGCAACACTGCTGCTTATTCTAGCTGCATGTGGTGGTGTGTTAACAGTTTCCATGACACAAACTGCCTGGATGTTTATGTTGCAGCTACCGAAAGATCTCTGGGGACACTTGTACAGGTGGAGACATCGAATCACGGCTCGAAGGGGAGCTGGTCCCGTGCCCACTGGCTGGTGAGTACATGCAGGATTGTTTTGGGCACAAGGGTTTCATTCATGAAGCCTTTGGCTGCTGCCTGAAGGGCCGTGCACGAACTCCCAGAGGGCTCTCAGACAAAACCTGTGACACAGGAGCTGAAATGCCTCACTCAGTTACAAATCCATCGTCCCCCATCCTGTCTGGGGCCTGGGGGGCTTCTGAGGGATCTGCTCAGGAGCCCTCTCAGCTCCTGGAGGCTCAAGCAGCCTGCAGCCAGGAACCCTCGTAGCCTTGTCACGTCCTCCCTGCAGCAGGCTTGAACCCAAGCAGAAAAAAACAAAATTTAGGCTAAAGATACCTGGGGAAACCCTTGGGAAGGAGCCACCCTGAGACAGACCACCATAAACAGTTGTACAATGGCTATTTAGGGCCAGACTGGGGCAGATGCTGCCACTTAGTCCTCACACCCATGCCTGCCAGACTTTGCCTCCATCCTTATTTTCTCCTCTCAAACATATGAGGCACTGAAACGGTCTCATGCCTCTGTGCTGCCAAAGTTATTTGCATTCTGCTCATTACAGCTTTAATTTAATCTGCCGTCATGAGCTGTGTGATTAGCATGCTGCTGCACAGCACAGAGTGCCCAAGAGAGGGAAGAGGCTTGTGTAAGGGATGGGGTGGCTGTGCCAGTGCTGTGGGCAGGGCACAGCCCCAGGGCTGCAGAGAAGCCAGCCCCACCACCATTAGGTTTTCCCTGCACCAGCATAAGATTTTTTTTCAGGGTGTAAAAAAATATTCCAGGTGCAGAACAACCCCTCAGGTGCCTGGGGAAGGGTTCCCTCTGCTGGGATTCACGCCAATGCCACGCTTAGTTTTCCTCCTTATTCGGAGCCTAACATGTTGCTCACCCCTCCGAGCCCTCCCTGAGCTATTTGGAGAGCTGCTGACTGAAAAACAAACCTGCAGTGCCCACCAGGCTGGGCTTTGAAGCGCCGTGTTCCCCGAGTGTTTGCTGATCGTCTTCAGATACGTGTTGGCTTGCACCATGGTAACACTTCCATGGGCAGGATCTGTTTCGTGTCTCTGTGTAATCTCATTAGGGATGCACAGCCAGAGGTGCTTACTGACATTAGCTTTACTCATTAATAGCATTATTGGACTTCACCGGTGGTGTGCTAATACCCAGGAGACTTCATCCTGGACCAGGATCCCATTACACTCAACTCTGAAATCAGAAGTAAAACCCACTCTGGGATATTTACTGCGTGCCAGTGTCCCCTAGGACTCGCAGATTCACATCACTCCCATCTTTTTAATGAGATTTTTGAGGAACAGGAGATGAGGAGCTTGTTTCTCCCTGGGAAGGCAGGGATCACCATGGGGTTTGCCATCCCTACCTCCTCCAAACAAGGGCTGCAGTGTGTTCCTGGGCACGAGTGCGCACGGGACCCGTGTAAGGCTATTAGCGTGGCCTCGTTAACCTAATCCCAGAGACACAGGGCCTTTGCCTCAAGTTACGTCAGGGGAAGTTTAGGTTGGGTATTAGGAAGAAGTTCTTTCCTGAGAGGGTGGTTGGGCACTGGCACAGGCTGCCCAGGGAGGTGGTGGAGTCACCGTCCCTGGGGGTGTTCAAAAAACGAGTGGATGAAGCACTTGAGGCCATGGTCTGGTGGTCAGGGAGATGATGGGATAAAGGTTGGACTTGATGATCCTGGAGGTCCCTTCCAACCATAATGATTCTATGATCTGCCTCCCTTACACTGAGGTGCTGAAGATAAAAACACCCCTAGGGTTTTCTTTGTGCCCCTTGAGTAGCCTCAACGAGGCAGAGGCGGCTGAAGAAGGCTCTCCCTGTTCTTGCAGAGGAGAACGAGTTCATTCTCTACGCCACCCGTTACTCCATCCACCGCTACGACCTCGCCTCCGGGGTCAGCCAGGAGCTGCCCCTGGCCGGGCTGCGAGGGGCGGTCGCCCTGGACTTTGACTACGACCACAACTGCTTGTACTGGGCTGATGTCACCCTCGACATTATACAGGTGAGCTGGGGCGTGGAGAGGCCACCACGGTGCCTCCTTGGGCAGGCCATGCATACACACCCTGAAGTACAAATGTTTATGGTGGGTGCTCCTCCCCTCTGAGCTCTATTGGGGCTCACCTTGAGCCTGTGGAACTTCCTCATCTTTTATTCTGATTTTTTTTTTTTATTTCCCCAGCGTCTTTGTCTCAACGGAAGCTCTGGGCAAGAAATAATCATAAGCACCGGGCTGGAAACAGTGGAAGCTCTGGCCTTTGAACCTCTCAGTCAGTTGCTGTACTGGGTCAATGCTGGGATTCCCAAAATTGAGGTACAGCTACAAAGAGGTGATTGTCTCAGTGTGTCTGTGAGGCAGCTGGGCCATGAGCTGGCTGCTGCCCTGAAGGCTCGTGGCTGCTGGGGCGTTACAGAACACCGACCCTCATCCCATGTGCCACTTCATTGGGTCGAAATGCAGACAGGGTGTGATAACATTCAGCCCTGTGGACTTAAACTGAGGGCAGTTTGTGAGGCTGAATTGCACAGCAGAAATAGGGGGGAAAAGAGCCAGGCTCTTCTCAGTGACATCCAATGATAGGACAAGGGGCAATGGGTGCAAGCTGGAACATAGGAGGTTCCACATAAATGTGAGGAAGAACTTCTTCCCAGTGAGGGTGACAGAGCACTGGCACAGGCTGCCCAGAGAGGGTGTGGAGTCTCCTTCTCTGGAGACATTCAAACCCACCTGGATGTGTTCCTGTGTGACCTGACCTAGGTGTTCCTGCTCTGGCAGGGGGATTGCACTGGATGAGCTTTTGAGGTCCCTCCCAATCCCTCACATTCTGTGATTCTGTGAGGGGTACGGACAGAGCACTGCAGTGCCTGGCTGCTCGCTCACACAGACGTGTCAATAAATAACCAATCTACCCTGTTATCACCTGCCTTAAGGAACTGCTGCCTGTGCCCACGGCAGCTGTTTTATTAGGGAACAGTAACTGCCTGCCACAGCTTCTGTGTAACTTCACCCAGTGCAATTGCCCTCTGTGCTGGCTGCAGCAAACACCCCCCTCCTGTTGGTTCTCACTCTAGGTTGCCAACCCGGATGGAGACCTGCGCCTCACTGTCCTCAATTCCTCCATCCTTGAACGACCCAGAGCCCTTGCTCTGGTTCCCCAGGATGGGTAAGAAAGAAAGCATTGTGAGTAGTTGTGTGCCTTGGTATTCCCTAGGGGAGCCATGCTGGTACAGCCCCCCCTGCATTGCTGTGCTCGTAGGAGGTGAACACGAGGGAGAAAGCTGGACAGCAAGCTTTGTAAAGCTTGGCCCTGGAGGGTGCACTGGGGTGGGGATGGGAGAAGCAGTGGGGTACAGCTCAGGGTCCTGCCCTGTGGAGCCCACTCGTGCCATGGTGCCACCAACTGCCTCAAAGCAGAGGTCACAGACTGTTTTTCTTTCGATTTAACTGCTGTTTTCCTGCCCCTACGTATCTACTGGTAAATAGCTTTTCCTGCTAGTAAAACTGGTCTGGTCAGTGGGGAAAGCTGCAGTGATGCATGAGAAACTGAGCCATGCTCCAGTTCAAGAGGCAAATGCAGGTTCTGCGTTTCCAAGTGTGGTTTTGCTGCAGCTGTTGCACTGCAAACGTAGTGCTGACAGCCATGTGCACTAAAGCAAAGCAGTTCAGTGCAAGGTAACCTCCAGCTGCACTTGCATCACAGAACCTGCAGCTAAATACACCCCTCTGCTGCTCACAGATGTGCCAGTGCTGTTCATTCCACTTGCAAAGAGCTCCCTCTCCAAAGGCATGTCTTGGAATGCGAAGTATTCAAACCCTGCTTTGTAACCTGTTTTGTCCTTATTTCGAGTAACCTCTCTGCCTGTTGCCAGGTTGATGTTCTGGACAGACTGGGGAGACTCCAGGGCTGGCATTTACCGGAGTGACATGGACGGGTCGTTGGCCAGCTGCATCGTTTCGGAGGGCGTGCGGTGGCCAAACGGCATCTCTGTGGATGACCACTGGATCTACTGGACTGAAGCCTATATGGACAGGATCGAGAGGGTTGATTTCAACGGGCTGCAGAGATCTGTGATCCTGGACAGCCTCCCTCACCCCTACGCTATCGCTGTGTTTAAGGTATGTATGCAGTGGCTCATTTCCTATCAGTATCTATTTCCATACCTGCTTGGAGGTTGTGGCACGCATGGGGTGGGCATCAGAAGAGCGTTGAGCATGCTGGGTTTGGAAAGTAGGAGCTGGCGTGATGCTTGCTCTATTTCTGCTCCTGGCACGTTCCCACAGAGCCCTGAAATGGGCAGGCAGGTGCTGTTGAAATATGGAGCATCCAGGGTGGCTTAGTGCAGGGAACTGCTGATGAGCACGGCCCCGGTGGCAGTGCTCCTCATGCTAAGAGCAAAGCCTGTGTTTCAGAATGAAATCTACTGGAACGACTGGTCACAGCTGAGTATTTTCAGAGCATCCAAAACCAGCGGCTCCAGAATGGAGATCTTAGTCGGCCGATTAAATGGGATCATGGATATGAAAATCTTTTACAGAGGGAAAACCACAGGTAATCGTGTGAGTGTGCAGATGAGCTTTCCTGTGATTTAGGAATGTGTTTCCCCCCCCAATTTTCACAGGTCCCCAGGTCCCCAAGCCATCCTGGCTCACATCCTGAGCCTGAGCTTATCCCCATTCCTGCAGGGTTTGAAGCCATCAGGCGCTGTCATAAGGAATGTGTTTCATAAGCAGTGCACCCGTCTTTCTGGTTGCCAAGAGGGAGCCCATAGCACACTGGGCTGTGGTGGCACCTCATAGTTAGGGTCACAGGCCATGGCCTTTCCATGAAAAGTGCTGTATGGGCCAAAAAACATACAAGGTCTCAGAGCTGCACCAGTGTTGTCTTCCACTAAGTCATCCATCCGGGCTGTGGTGAGGTAGTGGTGATGGATGTGCTGCAGGGATTGGCTTCATTTTCAGATGGGTCTAAGGCCATCAAAGGGCTTTGCCAGCCAGCAGCCTGCAGGGGACTGGGAGGACCTTTCAGTCCCTCGATCTCCCTGGAGCAGATGGCTCTGTGCATTTCTAAGGCCAGGCTCAGCACTGCAGAGCTGGCTCCTAACAGGGGTCTGACCCCAAAGCCTGGCATGGCCGGTGGAGCTAGGCATCCTGTGGCATCTCCAGCCCTCTGTCTTGACGTTGTCCCCTTCCTCCCCACCCTTGCACCAGGGGAGAACGCCTGCATCACCAAGCCCTGCAGCCTGCTCTGCCTGCCCAAGTCGAACAACGGCAGGAGCTGCAAGTGCCCCGAGGGGGTGTCCAGCACCGTGCTGCCCTCGGGGGAGGTGAAGTGCGACTGTCCTCGTGGCTACGCCATGAAGAACAACACTTGCATAAGGGAAGGTAAAACCACGCTCGGTTCTTGCTGCTGCTGTATGTTCAGAGGAGGTTTCCACCGCTGTGAGAGGTCGGCGTGACCTTTCCACTGCCCGTTCGGCGAGGAGGGGGACAGCCTGGCTCTGAAAGCGCGGCGTCATGCCTCATTCCAGCTTTGTTTTTTGTTTTCCCTTTTGCACCAGAGAACACGTGTCTGCCAAACCAGTACAGATGCTTCAATGGGAACTGCATAAACAGCATTTGGCAGTGTGACAATGATAATGACTGCGGGGACATGAGCGATGAGAAGAACTGCCGTAAGTGTCCTGCAGTGGCACTCACACGTCCAAATTTAGCTGTCTGCTGTGTTGGCATTGCACCTGAACCGATGGTCTGTGCTGCTTTAATGGTCACGGAGAGCAAGAGGCACTCTGGGGGTGCAAAACTCATCTTCTTGGGCACAGGAGTGGTGCCCTGCAAGGGCAGTCGTTCCCCTTTGACCAGCTCAGGTGTAAACATCTCAAATTCAAAGAGACTGAGCCAGCTCTCACCTGAGAGCGTAATTGTCTTCTGAGGCTAATAGAGGGCACAGGCAGTGCTGAGGAAAAGAGCATAGATAGAAAGTGACTTTATCTAGATAGAAAGTGACTTTCTGTCTTCATTGTGTGGGTGTGGGCCTCTTGTTGAGTTAATTAATCAAGTTCACACATTGAAGGTGGAGGTCACCTTTTTGAGTAAAATGAGGGACCAACACATGCAGGAGGGTCAGATGTTCAAGGCTTTGCAGAGCCCGAAGGGTTTGGAGTAGTGCACTGTGAAAAAAGGGGCTGGGTTTGAGGTTAGGAATTGGTGGAGGCCCCTGGCTTGTGTGTGGACATGGCAGGCTTCAGTCCTGGTCACTGGACAGGCAGCTAACACCTCCCTGCTCTGCTTTACACAGAGTGCCCAATAACAACAATAAAAGGCAGTAACATAGCTCAGGCTGCACTGAGCTCAGTTCCCTGCACTAAGTGCACGAGCTCAGGTGACAGGAACCAGTCTAACCTTAACCTTGACCTCCTTCTCCTCTCCACCCCATCAGCCACCACCGTGTGCGACACCGACACCCAGTTCCGCTGCCAGGGCTCGGGGACCTGCATCCCCCTGTCCTACAAATGTGACCTGGAGGATGACTGTGGGGACAACAGCGATGAAAGCCACTGTGGTGAGTGCCCTCACTCAAACCTCCTTCTCTGTCCCTGTGCAAGGGCAGAGCCCAGCAGTGCTGTGGGGCAGGGTGCTACCTGTAGATGCTTCACCAGAATCCCCTGTCCTGGCTAACAGCCACCTCCTTCCATCATTTGCTGGGTACTGGGAAATGAGGGACAGAAGAGAGTGAGGCTGTGTGCTGGTTCTCCCCTTTGCCATGGTCCAGCAGAGAGACTTCTGTGCTATTATCCCAGCTCTCCTGCTCTGCTCCTTGGGTACTCCTGTGACCTGAACCCAAATATTTGATGGAGAACCAAGCTGACCTTGGGCAGCTGCCCAGCAAGCACATGAGAGGTGTGGGCTGCTCAGTGGTGCTGTGTTTGTGGCCATCCACCACCAGCTTAGCAATTTGGAGCTGTGGGGTACTGAACTGGAGGAGAGAAGAGGCTGGTAAACAGTAAGGAGGGAGCTCTTGGCTGTTCAGGGCTAGGAACAAGGCAGGAAAATATGTTTTCAGGCCCAGTCTGCTTTGCAGAGCTGTCTAGTCTGTTGCTTCTGAGATATGGGCCTCCTCTCCTCAGTCAATGGCCCATGTGAAGCTCTCCCCCTCCTCTCCCCCAGCCCAGCAGCATCTGAACTCATGTGCTTGTTTGCAGAGGCTCACCAGTGTAGAAATGATGAATTCAGCTGCAGCTCAGGGATGTGCATTCGTCTCTCCTGGATGTGTGATGGTGATAACGATTGCAGGGACTGGTCTGATGAAGTGAACTGCACTGGTAAGCACTTTGATGTGATCAATAACCTTCTGTTGCAAACACTCATCACTTACAGCCTGAGGTGCTGTGAGACATCAGCCAACATCTTGTGCCTTGGTTTCCCTGCTTGTTAGCCAAGGGTTTCCTTCCTCCAGTGCCTTCAACAGGCCTTGGGGCTCGCTGTGAATGTGCTGACCCCTTTGCAATGTTCACACAGTGATCCAGCTTTGCTTTTTACTTGCAAGATTGCAGTGCCAGCCAAGCTGGGCAGCCAAAGGATGCTGCTGTGCAAAAAGGGCTCCCTTGTTTCACGGGGGCAGTGAGCAGCGTGCACTGATCACATTGCACAGCTTGAATTCTGACCCTTTTCTGGCCACCACATTTCAGAGAAGAGCCTGTTCTGGGCAGCTTCTCCACCATGAACTGACCTGAAGGAGAGGCAGATTTAGTTTGGGAAGTGGCTCCTCTTCTGAGCAGCCTCACTTTGCTCTGTGGGTTTGAACATCTAAAGAGGGTGTCACGAGTTTGGAGTCACACGAGGGACATCCACTCTGGTGTTCACTTAGAACTCATTGATGCAACCTAGTTTGCCAGAAGCAGTTTTGTTCCTAGTTTCTGCCTCTTGTGCAGCAAGTCCTACGCTCATGAGCCTCGTTCTTTATATGCAGTTGAAAGTCACAGTACTCAACCATCCTCAGCACCAGCCTAAAACTGATGTCCCTCAGCAGTCTCCTGAAGTTAACACCCAGACAGAGCCCTTCCCTCATTAGAAAAGCCAACAGATGACAATGCATTGGTCTTTTCCATTTTAAAAACCCCAAATAAACAAACCAACCCCTGACCAAGCCAAATTATTTGCATGAGAAGGGTTCTAAGAGTAGGCAGCACTTCATTCCATCAGTAAAAAGCATAAGATCATGGTTGTGAAGCAATACATGGGATATTTCAAGCTAACAGCAGTGGTTTCCATGCCACGTGGGCTGAAATCAGAGCAGACAGACTGATGGGGCTGGGGGAGCCCTGAGAGCCCTCGGGCACACCAACAGTGCCACCCCCAAGCTGCTGGGACAGACAGCAGGGCTAGCTGTGGGTGTGGGGCTCTAGGAGATCCCTCTCAGGCCTCCCAGCTCCTGTGTGCTCACCCCCTGGGGCATTTCTCATGCCTCGAGCATCCGGGGTTCACTGTGGTGCTGGGGATGCTGGTTGTTAGTATTCCACGTGCATGGCTGTATAATGAGGTTTGATTTATGTGGGGATCACTTATCTCTGATACGAGTTTCTCCACAGAGAATTAGTACAGGAAAGGAACCTACTTCAAAAAGCATGTCGGGTGTGTTTGAATTTATCTGAGAGGATCACAATTATTTGAGAAACATTTCGTCTGACTCCACCAGCTGCAATTATTGCTCTTATCTGAAATAATTACATTTCACATGGAATACCTAATAGAATATTACTGCCACAAGACTGTAGTATTTTGAAATATCTGTAAGTGCATGTCACTCGCTCACCTAAAATTCAGTAGCATGTGATTTAATTAAGTTGAGCACTGCTTTCCTTCTCAATAACGACAAGTGCTCTCCTGGTTGAAGGGCAGTATTTGTCTCTAAAGTGACAGCACAGCCTTGGCTTTGACCGAGATATGTCACAAGCAGATATTTTTGTGACAGGAGCCCTGAGGAAAGCCAGGGCTCTACTCCCTTGGAAACCCAAGGAGATTTGTATTTCTAATTTACTTTGCCTGCCTTAATTAAAGACTGTCTCTGAGTCTGTCCTGCCCTGCATGGGGGACCCTGCTGCTCCACCAAGGCTTGCTTGCTCGCTCTTGCCATCTCCAGCAAGATGCCACCACTGCCACGAGATCAAGGGGAAAGAGGCTCCTGACTTGGAGCCCCCAGAAGCCATCCCTGAAGGCACAGCAGGAAAAGACCATGGTGTGACCCAAGGACAACCCAGACTCCCATCCATCTCCTGCCTGGGGCCCATGGGGTGGTGGCTCGTGCTCTGGGGCTGTGCTCAGTGCTGGCACCTGCCACGGCATAAAGCCCTGGTGCAGGCAGAGAGAGCAGGGATGTGTGGTGGCAGGGCCTGGCTCAACAAGCCCCACAGCTCAGCAAGGCTGTGGTGGCACCCTGTGCTCAGGCAGTCCCCCTGGCTCTGGTTTCAGCAGTATACCACACCTGCGAGGCGTCCAGCTTCCAGTGCCAGAACGGCCACTGCATCCCCCAGCGCTGGGCCTGCGATGGTGACGCCGACTGCCAGGATGGCTCCGACGAGGACCCTGCCAACTGTGGTAAAGCATGGCCTGGGGTGGGAGGGATTGCTGTGGACTCACTGGGATAAACCTGCAGCAAACTCAGTGGGATGAGTCCCACCTCTCCTCAAGCGGGCAGACCCAGGGAGAAGGCAGCTGGGGCTGTGCTGGGGCTTTTTTGCTAACTAAAAGCATCTTTATTTAGCAAATACCCAGCATCCATCTGATTCTGCATTTCAGAAAAGAAGTGCAACGGGTTCCAGTGCCCAAACGGCACTTGCATCCCAACCAGCAAACACTGCGACGGCATCAACGACTGCTCCGACGCCTCGGACGAGCGGCACTGCGGTGAGTGCTGGGGCTGCGGGGAGCTGGCGGGGCCCTGGCAGGGAGGGCTGACAGCCTTTGCTGTCTGCCAAAGCCTGTCTCACTGGGAAAAAAAAAAAAATCCCTGGTGAGATAATGGGAAAGCCTTAGTTAGCATTCACAACCCCCCTGGGAAATCGGCTGGTCTGCCAGTGTCAGCAAAAGGCTCGATGGGCAGGGCTGTGACTGGGGATGGGGAGGACGTGCTGTCAGGAGCTCCATTCAGGGATGTGACCAAACCCTTCCTGACACCTGTGCCAACCTGCTTGCACCCTGATGTGTTTATTGGGTGAGGGCAGCCTGCGCAGGGACAGAGTTTGAGTGATTTATCTTGGAAACTTCCTGTAACTTCCTGAAATCCACCCGCTGCACGCAGGTCTGTGCAGATCACAGCGGGTGGCATTCCTGCTGCCAAGGACAGCAGAGGTGCCATCCCCCTCTCCTCCTGGCCTCCCACTTCTCCAGAACCCCTGTGCACCCGCTACATGGATTTCGTGTGCAAGAACCGGCAGCAGTGCTTGTTCCACTCCATGGTGTGCGATGGCATCATCCAGTGTCGAGACGGGTCGGATGAAGATGCCAGCTATGCTGGCTGCTGTAAGTGTGCTCTTGTGCATCTTTGCGAAAGGAGGGTTGGATAGAGGGTGAAACCAGAGGCATGGAGAGGAGAGTGCGTTCCCAGGGTACCAGAAAGCTGCCTGGTCTCCTAAAGGTGGTTCTGGACTGTAATGCTCTGCTGATAAGTCCATGAGTGTCCTCCTTCCTTCCTCCTCAATCATGAGCTTCCCTCAAGCCCTTGGTCTTTGCACTAAGCCTCTGATGTCCCTTCATGCCACTCCTGCAGCCCAGGACCCCGAGTTCCACCGGACCTGCGACCAGTTCAGCTTCCAGTGCCAGAACGGCGTGTGCATCAGCCTGGTGTGGAAGTGTGATGGGATGGACGACTGCGGCGATTACTCTGATGAAGCAAACTGTGGTGAGCAGTACCGCAGGGTCTCTTGGCACCACATCTCCAGCCTCCTTGAATTCCAGGAGCACAGAGTGCTGGCTTTTTCAGGTTTTACACAGGCACTCTTGTGTGTACATATACGTGTGTGTGTGTAGCATTCCACTTGCACATCGGCGAGTGTCTTACGTGGAGATCAGCACCATTTTCCTCATAGTGCAGATACATAAAGCTGACAATCCGATACAGCTGGCACATCTTCTGGTTGACTAAGTCACATGTGATCATATCTACTCCACAGATTCCCAGCCCAAAGCAGACAGGCAGTTTTCAGCCAACCTCAATATTTACCACTGTTCCCTGGGTAGCTGTAGGAGCTGTACCCAGCCAGATGAAGCAGCTACATCTTCATTTCAGAGCTGCAGGGTTTGCTTCTCCATTTCTGCCGTGCTCCAGCTGAATTCTGCTGTCAGCTCTGGTTCTGAGATCATAGGTGCTGGCTGGCCATGAAGCACTCGGTGCACAGATGTAATAGTGGTGGCAACAGGTTAGTGAGGGCTGTGAGGAATGGGGATGCTGGAGATAAACAGAAAGGACCCTGCCCATGCTGCTGAGGCAAATAGGCTGATGCTCTCTGGGCCAGCCATACCCTGCCCTGGGATGCTCCCACACCTGAGCTGTGCTGAGGACTGGTGAGATAACGCTGGGTTTCACAGGACTCTCTTCTCATTGTCAGAAAACCCAACAGAGGCCCCGAACTGCTCTCGGTACTACCAGTTCCAGTGTGGGAATGGGCACTGCATCCCCAACCGGTGGAAGTGCGATGAGGAGAACGACTGCGGGGACTGGTCGGATGAGAAGGACTGTGAGGGTAAGGGCACAGTGCTCTGCTCTGCTCGTGGGAGCTCTGGCCGAGCCTGGGCTGTGGCATGCTGATGGACTGCTCTCAGCATCAGCTGCTTTCCCACAGGGCTGCTTGGGACAGCCTGCGCCAGCCCTTGTGGCTCTGCAAAATCATGAATGGGCTGTGTGTGCCCTCTCAGGCATCTCTTTAATCTGTGTTTTTGGAAATCCTGATTAGGAGCTGTGCAGACACAACACTGATGAATAGTGGGCTTGTAATGCCTTGCCTGCTCCCCACTTCCCTCCGCTGACAGTGGCTGCAGGGAACAGGCACAGCTTACAGCCTGTCCACGGGACTTGGGTCAGCTCTGAGCAGTGTATTTTTAGGTTCCCCTGTTCATCCCGTTACCACATCGACCCCACCGACGTGTTTGCCCAACCACTTCCGCTGCAACAGCGGCGCCTGCATCGTGAACAGCTGGGTCTGTGATGGCTACAAGGACTGCACCGACGGCTCTGACGAGGAAGCCTGCCCTACTTCACGTGAGCTTTTCTCTTCCTCACCCCTTTCACAGAATCACAGAATGTCAGGGATTGGAAGGGACCTCAAAAGATCATCTAGTCCAATCCCCCTGCCAGAGCAGGAACACCTAGGTCAGGTCACACAGGAACACATCCAGGTGGGTTTGAATGTCTCCAGAGAAGGAGACTCCACACCCTCTCTGGGCAGCCTGTGCCAGTGCTCTGTCACCCTCACTGGGAAGAAGTTCTTCCTCACATTTATGTGGAACCTCCTATGTTCCAGCTTGTACCCACTGCCCCTTGTCCTATCATTGGATGTCACTGAGAAGAGCCTGGCTCCATTCTCATGACACTCACCCTTTACATATTTATAAACATTAATGAGGTCAAATGAGGTCCTTTTCCTGTAGGATCACAACTGCAAGAGCCTTGCCCAGATCTAAATGACACCGTGGCGTAACAGCCCACGGTCCCCTCTCTCCCTGGGGTCAGGGCCCCTGCCACCAGCTGGGACACTGCTCCAGCCCCACAGGAGGCATGGATTACTGCCACGGGTCCCTGCTCAAATGCCACTGTGTCTGAGGCTCTAAGGTCACAGAGAGCAGGGCTGCAGGGTGGCTTTTCAGCTCCCACCTACGCTGAAGGTGAAAGAGGGTTTTTTTCTCGCTGCTGTCCTTGCTGAGGCTTGCCAAGCTCTGAGCCAGTGCAGGACACCCCCTGCAAACCAGTTGCTTCCCAGCCCTCTGCAGTCAGAAGAGAGGATGGCTGGGAGTCATCCCAGCAGAAGCCAAATACCTGCTAGATGGGAAGAGATTGCCATCTAGTGGAGTCGGGACCTGGGGACAGGGTCTGGTCCCTCCTGCTGGCAGTGGCATCCTGGCCATGCCATGCCTTGGGTGGTTTCCTCACTCAGTGCTCTGTGCAGGACCCAACGTGACCACCTCCTCCCCGGCGCTGCCCGGGCGCTGCAGCAGGTTCGAGTTCGAGTGCCAGCAGCTGCACAAGTGCATCCCCAACTGGAAGCGGTGTGACGGCCTGCGGGACTGCCAGGACGGCACGGACGAGAGGAACTGCCGTGAGTGTGGGGAGCGGGGGGACGTCTTGCCTGGCTTTTTTCCCTTGGGGAGCATTTTGTGAGGATGGGGGAGCCACCGAGGAGTTTTATTGCTAGTGGGATCCTTCCAGTTACTGCAGCATTACAGTAACAAAGGGATAAAAAGCCCAAACAAGCAGTGCATTAGAAGTCCAGTTGTTGTTTTCCATGGGGTAAACCCCAGATTCTCCTGATGAACCATGCCAGAAGATGCAGCCAGAGCGAGATAGCCCTATGACTGACACACTCTGGGCTCCAGCCCTGGCACACAACCACCCCAGCATCATGCCTGCTTTTCAAGTGGCACTGGCACTGCAAACGTCCCAGTGCTGCTGAGGGACTTTTCCTTCATTGAGTCCTGAAGTGGTTCTGCCTCTTTCAGCTACTCACAGCACCCTGTTGTGCCCTAATGGTTATAAATGTGAGGATGGAGAGGCCTGCATTATGATGACAGAGCAGTGTGATGGATATCTGGACTGCTCAGACAGCAGCGATGAGAGGAACTGTACCGGTAAGCAGCAACCCTCTCCCATTTCTCATTCTATGTGTTAGCACGTAGAGCTGCTCTCCTGGATGTGTGACTTTTCATTCACCACATCCTGGATGTATCTGCCTCCATCCAGCTACCCTAGCTGCCTCCTTGCCCATTTGTAACCAGCTGGGACAGACTTCGTGGCCAGCTTCTACGCTGGCAATTTGTCTTCCAGCAGCCTCAGACACAGGGAAACAGCAGTAGGAGCAAAGCTGTCCTATTTACGTGGCCCACAGGTGAAGCAATAGTCTCCAGCTCTGTCCTTCTTTGCAAGGTGACCCTGGGAGCTGTGGCACGTGCCTGGCTGCCATCCCTGGTCCTCCCACGCTGGCCTTTGGTGGCAGGCGGGACGCGTGCTGCTGCCCGCCCCGGGCAGATAAGGGCGATCAATCGCTGTCTCTGGCCAGCTCTGAGCCTCAGCCGCCTTCCTCCTGAGCTGCTTGGGGGTTTGAGCATCAATCAGGTTTTAGTTCTTTAATTAAATATTGATTGGGAGAGGCTAGCAGGTTCAGGGCGGGGGGAAGGAGCTGCTGAGATTCACGGCTCGGCTGCCACACCAAGGGGAAACCATCTCTTTTCCCCCCAATAACTTGTCTTGCTGTGCCTCTCCATGGGCCCGTGTGCCTGCTGGGTTTCATTCTTTCCTAAAGACAACCAAGATGTTTTGGGGAGAACTAAGAGCACCAGGGGGGTGTTCCTGCTCTGAGCTGCCCACTGACGAGCCTGCTCTTCCCCACTGATAATGCCCACCTAAATTACTCATCTCATTTGAACGGTGCAGATACTCTCTTTGGTCATAATAGTTCCACGTGTTGTTTGTGCTGCAAACATAGCTCCTGTTTCTGTTCTGGGCAAAGGGCTTGTTTCCCTCCAAGAGACTAACACTTCCCATTGCCTGCTTAGATGACACAATCGTGTACAAAGTCCAGAACCTCCAGTGGACAGCTGATTTCTCTGGGGATGTCACTCTGACCTGGGCTCGGCCAAAAAGAATGTCCTCGTCCTCTTGTGTCTACAACATCTATTACAGGTACGCTGCCCTCACACCGTGTGATTGGTTGGTGTTGGGATCAGGTAGAGGTGAGGAGAAGCATGAGCACAAGTATCAAAATGCCCATGTTTACAGCAAAGTACCATGCAGAATGGGGCCTGGAAGACTGAGAGCTGTGCTTGGAAAATCTTCTAACACTTCATTGCAGAGGCAACCCAAAATAGCTGTAACAAGGGGGCATTTGGGGAGAGCTGTATTTGTTTCCACCAGATTATTTACTCAGCACCCTGGTTATATTTGGGTGGGGTTTTTTTTTCTGCTTGGGTCTTGTCTTTGTGGGACTGCTAACAATGAGAACAAAGTCAAGGAATTAGAGCACAACAGTCACAGAAAACCTCAGAGGACAGCGCTTCTAAGGCACTAAGCTGTGTTTAGTTCAGGCTTCCAAAGAGCATCTTTTCAAGCTGGTGGTGTGGCTTTAATGAAAAGAAAACTAAGCTGCAAGCTCTTAACACACAAAGAGATGGTTTCACCCTTTGTTACTCAGCACTGTCCTGACTGGAGGGGTGTGACTCTCTCGTGCAGGACGGTGGGTGAAAGCATTTGGAAGATTTTGGAAACCCACAGCAACAAAACCAACAGCATTTTGAAAGTCCTCAAGCCTGACTGTACCTATCAGGTGAAAGTCCAAGTGCAGTGTCTCAGCCGAGTCTACAACACCAACGACTTCATCACCCTCCGGGCACCCGAAGGATGTAAGGTTCTCTGTGGGTCCCCTGCCCAGAGTCAGTCCTGCACTGGGACACCAGCCTGCCCTCTTTCTTCCCCATCACTTAGTGGTTTAGTATCACTGGGAGGTTCATCTCTTCTTACAACGCAGTGCTGAGCCTGTGGGACTGTTCAGTGTCACACACAGAGGGTGACATCTCTCTAGCTGCAGAGTGGAGGTCAGGTAAAGGAAGGGATGCAAGACAAAGCAAAGAGCTTAGGGAAATCCTAGCTTCACCACAGTTGCAAAAAAGGCTTCACTGCTCCAGAGAGAGGTGGAAGGGACTTGGGACACAGCTGCAGGAATAAGGTGTCTCCCGTGAGCCAGGACCATCCCCACTTTGTCATAGAATCATAGAACCACCATGGTTGGAAAGGACCTCCAGGATCATCAAGTCCAACCTTTATCCCATCATCTCCCTGACCACCAGACCATCAGACCATGGCCTCAAGTGCTTCATCCACTCATTTTTTGAACACCACCAGGGATGGTGACTCCACCACCTCCCTGGGCAGCCTGTGCCAGTGCCCAACCACCCTCTCAGTAAAGAACTTCTTCCTAATACCCAACCTAAACTTCCCCTGACGTAACTTGAGGCCATTTCCTCTTGTCCTATCATTGGTAATTTGGGGGAAGAGACCAACACCAGCCTCACTACAATCTCCTTTTAGGTAGTTGTAGAGAGAACCCAGCCTTGCAAGGAGACTCTGTTTTTCCCCATGTGATCCGGGCACACAACTGTGACTGTCACTGACACCTCTGTTTCTCTCCCTAGTACCAGATGCTCCCTTTAACCTTCAGCTGTCCCTGAAGAAAGAAGCTGAGGGTGTGGTGACAGGCTGCTGGAGTCCCCCCGTGAACGCCCACGGTCTCATACGGGAATTCATCGTGAGTCCTGCTGCCCAGCGGGGCTGAGCCCACGTTAGCAGTGGGATGGGGAAGGCTGCTGGGGGCTCACATCAGTGCAGGCTGGCCTGTCTGAAGACAGCTATCTCTGCAGAGGTGGGGGGAGGCAGGAACAGGACATTTCATAAAGGAAATCTGAGCATCGGGCAGGTTGGGAGAAGAAATACTGCAGGGCTGTAGGTAGCAACAGAGCCCTCAAGTTCATAATTTCATTCTGCCTTCCTTTCTAAGCTTTTGTACTTCTTTCTGCTGAGTTTTTGACACAGAGGGACCTGTCACCCTGCAGTACAGTTGACTGTGGAGCCCTCATCCCTTGTTTTTGGTGCTCCTAGGTGGAATACAGCAGGAGTGGATCCAAGGAGTGGTCATCCCTCAGAACCACCAAGAACTACACTGAGATCAAGAACTTGCAGGTCAACACGTTATACACAGTGAGAGTGAGTATTTTCAAAGCTGTAGCTATGCATCCTCTCATTTCTTTTCACTAGATGGTCTGAGTCCTGCACAGTCAAGCACTTGCTAAAAAAAGTGTGTTGTTAAAATCCTGCCCTTTTTATTGTCAGCCCACAGCGGAGGCTTGGCATTTGCACTGCTCATGTATATATTTTCAAGGCTTGGATTAAGGCCCTTGATTTGCTCCTTCTCCCAGAAGGCCAGGCTGTATTATGAAATCTGCGTTACTAATTGCCCGTTCCAATGTCACTGCAATTGCACCGGATCTGGGCCAGAGATAAATTTGGTCCTGGCTGTATCACTGGAAAAGAGGCAGATCTGCCTGTGGGGAATGTCTGCACATGGGACAAACTGGGTAATTATAGACAGAACTAATGAGAAGAGGAAATGAAAGTCTGCACAGTGGGCCCTGGAAAATGTATGCTCTGCCATTGTCCGTCCTCCCTGTGCTGAATGAGCCTGAGTTCCTGGGGAAGTTCCCTGGGGGGTGGGATAAACCCCTCTCCCTGCCCGTGAATCAGTGTTAGTCTCACAGTTAGTGGGAGCAAGTCTTTCATTCCATGGTATTCCTTCCCCTACCAATCTATTCCCAAAGAAGTCTTTGGAACTGAATTCAGTGGACTTCACCAGCACAGTTCTTACCTCTCCTACGGCTGATGGAGTCCAAAGCTCCTTATCTTGATGGACTCATAAAGATCTCATCAGAGAGCTGTTATCTGCAAAGAGGATGGCACCTCCCTCCTCTTGGATTCCTTTAATTGACTTAAAGTAATCTGCTTTATCTCTCTAATAAGCATTTTATTGCCAAGTAATTAAGCTATTGTTTGCTTCAAAGTCCTTTCCCCATGAGCTCTGCCACGTCCATAACCTTGCTCTAACCTCGTTCTCCATTTGCACTGTACAGTGTTGGTGCTGTACATTTGCTCATGCTAACCAACCCTCTTATTTGCAAAGGTTGCTGCGGTAACTAGTCGAGGAGTGGGAAACTGGAGTGATTCCAAATCCATAACCACCATAAAAGGCAAAGGTAAATGCTGTTGTTTCAGTCAACTTGGACAACCTAGCAAGAAGGTGGAATATAAGCCTGAAGCATCAGCGTGCGTAACCACCTCCTCATTGTTTGTTCTTACCTCTTGAGCTTTTTACACTGTTTAACAACTCTGATGTACCATTTTGCTTAACTTGAGCTGCCTTAAAGTTCAGTGGCAAGTCTGGACGGGCTGCTGACTCTTCCTCTGAACTCTGTGGCACGTAGGATGGATATACTGTCCTGGAAGTGGGTGAGAAGCCCACCCAAAAGGTGCTCCTCTCCCCTGGGCTGCAGATGGATTCCCTCTGACTACTCTAGGCTAGATCCTACCTCCAGATAGGCAAGACACATTACCACTAACTCCTTTGCTGTCGCTGGCTGAAAGGATGCTTGCTCATTCTTCTCCCTCTTAGGTTATGGTTATGATGGTTTCTACATCTCATGTAGGTTAGATCACTAAAAGACCACTAAAGCTCCCAGGAACTCTCACTATGTTACAGTCTGACAGTAGATAAATTCAAACAACATAGTTAATCAGGTAAAATGCCTCTGTCCAGACCTCTCTGCTTGCAGCCTGTGCCAAGCCAGGCACAGATAAGGCAGCTTTTAGGTTGTTGACTGAAAAAGTGATGGATGTGTACAGCATGTCAGTGCCTTCTCTGAGGAGTGCTTGTCCTAGAGATAGGCTGGGGCTGGAAAGACAGGGGATTCCTGGTCTGAGAGATGATTGTCATAATGAAAGCCTGTGTTTTACCTGTCCTCTCTCAATAAGTATCTGTATTTATTTGTGCTGTGGTAACAGCTGTTTCTCCCTTTCTTTCCTTCCAGTCATTCCTCCACCTGTTATACACATTGAGAGCTACAGTGAGGACTCCATAAGTTTCAGCCTAAAAATGATCACTAGTATCAAGGTAAAATTTTTACCTTCACTTTCTGAAACTAGAATGAAGAAAAAATTGGGTAAATACTGGGTGGGATAAACTGTCACCTCTTTCAGTACTGCAGTTACTTTTTGGGACTAGTTATTTCATGCCAAATCATTTCTTGCTGCTCATAAACCATCCCAGCTCTCCTAATTAGGATAGAAAATACAGTGTCACCAGTGATTCTTTCAGTGCCTGCAAAAACAGCTGAACTGATGGTTTGTGTTGTGTGCCCTTGCTGCTTGACAGGTCAGCGGGTACGTGGTGAACATCTACTGGACATTTGATACACACAGGCAGGAGAAAAGGACTCTGATCATAGAAGGAGAAAAGTCCATCCAAAAAGGTAAATTCTGTGCAAAAAGTGTAAAATTCTGCTTTAGTCAACACCCAATGGAAGGTTTTACAGAGGGCTATAGGGTGGGTTTTTTTTTTTGCAACTGAGTAGTTTCTGTTTAGGAAAGAGTAAAACTTGAGAGCACAACCCAGCAAATCCTTGGCCTTTTTTCCTGGGACTTGCAGATTTCAAGTGGATTTGGGATTTATCCCCCAGAGCTGCACTAGCCTTTCCTTATCACATGGGATTTTGTTTGTGATTCCTTATCTGGAAAAGGTCAACAATTTCTTAGGCTTGCATGCAGTGCATGTCCCTATTAATTAGATTACTTCCTGCTTTGGAAAAATTGGTGTGCACAATCTAGATACAGGAAAGCATCCTGATATGGAAAAACACAGGCTAGGTCAGATACCAGAGTCCCAGGTGCTTGTGTATCAAGGAAATTAGTCAAAATGAATCAAAAAACAACCCAAGAGAGACAGGCTGCTGTCTTAGGTGATTGTTTGATGCTGTTGACCATTTCCTAGTGCTCTCACCCTGTCATTGCAGTACTTCACCTCACCTAACAGTGCACGTTTCTCTCCTTAGTGGCAAATTTGACAGCACAAACCCCCTATGAAATTTCTGCCTGGGCCAAGACAGAGCTGGGTGACAGCCCTCTGTCTTTTGTACATGTGGTGACCAGTGGGACAAGACCTGTGTCACCAAGTCTCAAAGCCAAGGCCATCAACCAGACTGCGGTGGAGTGCAGCTGGACCGGACCCAGGAATGTTGTAAGGCACCAACTCTCTTTTCTCACCAGCCAGGATGGGGTCTAGCTCAGAGCCTCTAAACAGGATTATTTGTGGGGATTGAATAGCAAGGCTCTGAAAATTTTATGCTCAAAAAACAAGGGAAGCACTTGCTGCCCCTTAAACAGAAGCAATAAAAGCCTTGTTGTCTGTTCAGCCACTGATCCAGTGGAGAAGTGGCTGAAATACAGATAACATGATGCTCCTGTGGTCTTTCTGTTGCCTGATGTGTTATCAGAGCCAGCCCAGGGTTTTAGGGTGAGGAGCGCAGCGTGAGTGAGCAGACTGAACCTGAACTTGGCCAGGAGAGAGTGCCCAGAGAAAAAAGGGTCTTTGCATTATGTCCCTAAAAAGCAACAGGCAGAGAAGGTTGGAGTGGAAGCTCTGGCCCTCTCCAAAATCTCTGCTGTCCTTGATGTGCTCTTCCTCCACAGGTCTACGGCATCTTCTACGCCACGTCCTTCCTCGAGCTGTACAGGAGCCCTCACAACACCACCACGACCTCCCACAACATCACGGTGACGGTGCAGCGGGATGAGCAGTACCTGTTTCTGGTGGGCTCCTTGTCTGTTACCCCCCTCCCTGCCCTGTGGTCTGTAGCTTGGTACCAAAGGGTGCAGGCACAGCATTAACCCCTGTGTCATCCCTTCAAGGTCCGTGTGATGTCTCCCTACCAAGGGCCACCATCTGACTACGTTGTGGTGAAGATGATCCCTGATAACAGGCTCCCCCCTCGACACCTCCACTCGGTGCACACTGGAAAGACATTTGCAGTCATAAAGTGGGAGTCACCCTACGATTCCCCCGACCAGGACATGGTAATACCTCACCACGCCTCCTGTCCCTTCGCATGCAAAAACCTGGCTCAGAAACACATCCCTGCCCTGCTGTTGCTGGAGGACTCGGTCTGAGATCAGGTCTACCCCTCCAGCCATGCCGGCGCAGCCCAACAAAGCCTGGGTTTGTTTTCTGGCACGCTGGCATACACTCAGGTCTCGCTCCATCGAAGGCGAGTCGTTTTCTCAGCAAGCTTTCCGCTCCTATTCTGGTCCAGAGACTTGTTAAAGCAAAGGTCTAAAGGTATAAATCTTCCTGGCAAAACTGGAAACTTGGAGAGGGCAGGAGTTTGCTTTGCATCCTTGTGATGCATTAAGAAATACAACCTGAGATTTTCCTCCTGCTCTCATCCTTTCCAGTGGCTGCGTTTTCTATATCTGTAAATACTGATCTCAGACAGGGATCCAGCTAGTCCAGGGAGAGGCTTGAAATCTTACATGGTTTAATTTAAGTGTTGTCCCCCACGTCCAATGTCCATTGTATGAGATTGCTAGCAAGCCTGCAGGAAAGTCAGACGTGTGCCTCTCCTCCCCCTCCAGTTATATGCTGTCGCTGTTAAAGATTTGGTAAGAAAAACAGATAAAATCTACAAAGTGAAAACTCGGAACAGCACGGTGGAGTACACCATTAAGAAACTCGAACCGGGAGGCAAATACCATGTGATTGTTCAACTGGGAAATATGAGCAAAGAATCCAGCATGAAGATCAACGCAGGTAAGGAACGAGTCCTGCTGGGTGGGTGCTGGGGTGGGTCCTTGCAGCACTGCCCACTGGAGAGAATCCAGTGCCAACACACCCCATCCATCCCAAAGGAAGCAAAGTGCCATCGGTGTTAAAACCTAACTCCACTTTTCCTCATTTCCAGTTCCACTGTCTGCACCAGATGCCTTAAAAGTCATCACAGAAAATGACCACATTCTGCTTTTTTGGAAGAGTTTGGCGTTAAAGGAAAGTAATTTCAATGAAAGCCGGGTGAGTTGTGCTGTCTCTCTAGGACAATGTTTCAGAAAAACCTGGAGCAGAGTCCCTGCAGGGCTGTTTGCACAGACTTTACACCAGCACACTCTGCTCCCCGAAGCGTCCTTGATGAGCCCTCTACCTGGAGCTCACTTAATTCCTATCACGACCACGGCGCTAAAGCTGAGAGATGCAATCGGTCACCTTTTAGGAACGTAATTATCCTCAGCTGTCACATGTGTGAAGGGACTGGGAATAGGACACTGCCCCACCGTGCCATGAAGCGTCTGAGAATTGTCATTATTTAGACTCTGATGGAAAATCTGTGATGTGTCCTCTGTCAGGGCTTGGGAAGGTGGCAAACTATGCCCAAAAAAAAAAAAAAAAAAAAGCCATCACCATTGCTGGACTCTGTTCTGGGTGGTCTCAGGTGGATGCTAAGAACAGAGTGAAGCAGACTGAAATCTCCCCTCCCTGAACTGGCCAAGGTCAGTGCTCGCTGATGGATGCCTGGAGGAGGCTCCACATTGCTCTCTCCCAGCTGATAGCCTGATGCATTTTATCAAAGCAAAATTCAGGAGGAAAAACAAGTTTCAAAGCCCTGTCAGAAGGAGCAAACCCGACCTCTGCAGCCGAATGATTTGGGGTTTGTCTCTTTGTTTTCACAACTCTCAGGGTTACGAGATCCACATGTTTGACAGCTTGATGAACATCTCGGCTTATCTCGGCAACACCACAGAAAACTTCTTCAAAGTTTCCAACCTGAAGATAGGGCACAATTACTCATTCACAGTCCGGGCCAGTTGTCTGTACAGCGGGCAGATGTGTGGGGAGCCAGCCACGCTTCTCTACGATGAGCTAGGAACTGGTGAGTGTTTTCCCCATCCTCCTTACCAAAGACCAAAGAAAGCCTCCCAAACTCACTGGAGAAATGTGCCATCACTTGCTCATAGCACTTCTCCCCTATTTTAGGTGAAGACTCCTCTGCGGCACAAACCAGTAGAACCACAGACGTCGCTGCCATCGTGGTACCGGTGCTGTTCCTGCTGCTGGTGACCCTTGGGATTGGGTTTGTGGTGCTCTACATGAGGCACAGGAGGCTGCAGAACAGCTTCACTGCCTTTGCAAACAGCCACTACAGCTCCCGCCTGGGCTCGGCCATATTCTCCTCGGGAGATGATTTAGGTGCGTAGCCTTAGGGAGGTGAAATCAGTGCTGGGGGCCACTTCTGGCGTAAAAATCTCTATGGATTTATTCCTTTTCTAAGAGTGCAAAGCTGGCTTGGGATAAATGTTTTTAGCAACTTCCCTTAAACCACTCCCTGTAATGCAAATCACTTCAAACCTGAATATAACAACAAGGTAAGAGCACGAGTCCATAACACCCTGGTTTTAAGGGTGGTTTTGTGCCAGCTTTGGTTTATTCCTGCCCCATGAAACACTCAGGGCAGTGTAACAGAGCTCTGGGTTTGTTTTTCAGGAGATGAGGACGACGAAGCCCCCATGATAACTGGATTTTCAGATGATGTTCCCATGGTCATCGCATGAAGCGCGTTTCTGACTGTAAAAAACCAAATGGTGTAAATATTTTATTTGATAAAAATAGTTGATTGTTTATTTTAAAAAATGCACTTTGAGTTGCAATATGTTATTTTTATATGGGCCAAAAAAAAAAAATTTTAAAAACACACTTTGTAGTAATCAACTGTGAATTGCAGACTAGGTTGGTTTAGTAACAAATTGCTTTGATTTAACATTAATTTAGTCTTACAAGGCTATGCTTGCTGGGCATGCTTTTAAGTCTGTGAGATATTTTCTGTTGACTAAATTGGCTACTCGTTTTATTTTTCTAAGACAAGAATAAATTTATTTAAAAAAAATTTCAGGAGATTATATATGTAGAGAGAGATAAAGTAATATAGTCCCTGAAGGTTTTGCTTTTACTTTAAGAAAAAAAATAATAATTCCTTAGGACTTTGTTTTATATGAAAGTATTTTTGTTGTGTTAATTTATTGGGAAATCTGCTTGAGAACAGATTTCCAAAGTCGTCAGACATTGTACACATTATTGTGTAGACCATGTGCCACTTTATCTTGCAAGGCAGTAGTATCTTGGCACCCCCATCATTGTTCTTGCCATGATAATAAAAAATCCTTATTTTTTACATATTTTTCCCCCTGTTATTAAAAGACACAATCTTTCAGCCATCTCAGACCCCAAGATGCAGCAGCACACACTTGATGGATGAGTTTAGCTTCTCACTGCTGTACCCATAAGCCAAAAGCATCCCTACCAAGCTGTGCTACCACGGGTGATGCAAACCCATGGGCCAGAGGGAGGTTACTCCTGGGCAGCAACACTGTGCTAGCACCCAGGCTCTGCAGCTTTGACCCTGGCTTTCAGGTGTGCAGTGACAACACACCCACTGCTGCCCAAACCCCTCCCGAGGGCACCTGCAGTCCCCAACCTGCTGCCCACACCCAGCACTAATTAATCTGTAGTTTACATCAGTAATGGCACTGAAAAAAAATAATCTGCCAGAACCTGAAGTTAAAGCACACACCTTCCCAGCTATTCAGGACACCTTTCCTCCATGGAGCTTCTCTAAGATGCTCATATGGGACGGAAGGGGGAGCCTGCACTGTGTGCAACCAGAAAACAGCTTCGCATACAGATTTTTTCCACAGTTGTGCAGAGCAGTAATTACTAAACATCTAAATTCATTTGTTTTACAGCAGGGATTCAATCCTCCTTAATTAGCATTTCCTAAAAGCAGCTGTAGTTGTACCTTCAGCTTTAGAAATAACATATATATATATATATATATATATATATATATATATACACACACACACACACACACACGTGTATGTATTATTTTCCCATTGCTAGTCATCTCACGTTTCCAGTAGACATAATACTGGCTCCAGAGCTCAGCAGTAGAAATGTCTGGTTACCACTGTCGAGCTTTTTTTATTTTTTTTTGATAGCAAACTGTGAATCTCCCCACGAATCCAACTACTTGCCAACCCAAGAGCGACGACACGAGCTGATGTTCACGGGTCACCCCTGTCTCTGCTCTATATATGCAAACCTTCCCCCCCAGTAAAACACAGCACACTTGTCACGCTGGTTTCTTTGTTTAAACCAAAAGTATTTTTGCAGTGTAAATTAAGTTGTAATTGCAGTCTTCCTACAGATGAAATGAGAGAGGCCAACTATGTTTTGATACGTGACTGATCTGTTTAATTTCACCTACAGATGATGTATAAAAAGTTGAAGTTCTATCAGGTTTGATACTCTATAGAAATACGAGCTCTATTTTCAATTACTGGTGTTCTCATTCCTGGTGACAGCTTTTTTTTCCCCCTAAAGCTGGGACCAAACTCTAACCAGGTTTTTATAACTAGCAGCAAGCTTGCAGAGTGGCAATATTTTTACTTTAGTGGCTCAGGTGCTGTTCAGGAGGAGAAATTTTGAGTGAATCGTGGATGTAGAGGTGAATTTGCCTGGATTTACAGCTACATGGAGAGATGAGAATCCAATCCAGAGGCTAGGCTATTCTAAAGATATAAATCAAAATTAGATAATATTATATAATATAAATATGTATTTGCATTATATAATATGAAATATAAATTTTATACAGGAAAGAAAGCCTAAAAGCAGAGATAAAAAGCAGTGAACCCCATCCTTTACTAAGCAAATATTTTGGGTACAGGTAACTGAAAACTACAGTATCCCAGCAGCTGGTACCTCTCTGGTGAGAATTACTGTTGGTTAAATACTGCTACTTTACTCCCCTCAGGGTAAATCCCACTCCAGTAAGGCAAGTAGAATTTAGCCCATCTTTATCTGTTATGCAGATGCCAAGGGGGGACCCCATC
This sequence comes from Podargus strigoides, assembly GCA_028020825.1. Lineage (NCBI taxonomy): Eukaryota > Metazoa > Chordata > Aves > Caprimulgiformes > Podargidae > Podargus > Podargus strigoides. The sequence goes on from CM051646.1 coordinate 2,945,079, forward strand.
ACTACTTTATATTCTGCTGAAATCCCTTGGTTGGATATTTTGAAGCATCAGCTAGGGGACAGGTCACTTCTGGCCACTCTGAAAGGCTCCTTTGTACCCATGGCTCAGTGATGGAGCTCAGCCTATTGCTGCCCAAGCATTTTGTTGTAATCCTGTGCCCCAAAGCACCACTCTGGGTTACCTGTTACCTGTTACTAATGCACCTTGGGGGGGGGGAACAGAGCCCTCTGTGCTCATTCTGCAGAGCCCCCCCTCTGCTGTTCACAGGGGTTTGGGGACACTGCAGCAGGCAGGCTTTGTGCAAAGCTGAATTTACCTTCTGTGACCAGCCCTGGAATGCACTGACACGCTCTACCCTCCGAGACTTTCCCTTCATTGCAAAAAAAAAAATCACCGCTGTGCTCTCAGCAAAGCAAATTCACAGGGCTAGTGTATTTTATATATAGATAGAGAAGCCCAAACCCAGGCAGGGAGTGAGCAGGACAGATGCAGCTCTGGGTAAATTGTATATTTTTATGAACTTTTGAAGCACAGAATCCTGTTCACAGAGACATGTAAGAGGTGGGAGGGTTCTGGTGTAAACGTGGTACATGGATGCGGATGTATATTTTGTTCTGGTTCTGTTTCAGTAGCCTTATGCAATGTGATGTGACTCGTTACCCTAACTTTGGGGAGGTGACTTGGGTTTTGCCTTGTAGGAACCCAAATGAAATGTTTGGATCCCTAAGGAAAAAGGGTATGAGAAGTACCCTGATGAGGAGGAACTTCTTCCAGTTAATTTGTTTGCATCTGTTTCATGTTTCACTGCAGATGCCTGCTGGTACTCTTAAGTCCATTTGAGCAAAAGGCTCATGTCAAACACTAAAATCTGGTGGGGTTTTGCACTGTGAGGGAGCATGTTCTGTGGCAGTTGTGGCTACCAACATCCACACCATTGTGTTTTGGCCTCGTGACCAAAGGACCTTTGTGTTTGCAGGTCACACCCTTTCCTCACAGGGCAGATCCAGTCCTCAGCTCTGCATATGCTTCAAATCTCTTTGCAGGGACAGAGAACTATTTAATGTCAAACTTCACTAATTTGCTGGTGGAAATAAAAACCTGTGTTCAGGAAGGACCAAAATAATAACATTTTCCAAAACAACATTCAGGTCTCCTTCAAATGGACTTCAGAAGGAAATGGTGCAATCAAGTTAGTTACTCTTGCACCCAGAGAGCATCTTCATTACTGGAAGTAGCTGTAACATTTATAATTAATCCTTCCAAACATGCAGCAGTCCTACAAGCAGCAAGTCTATAATGAGTTTCTTAGAGGTAGTGTCAACTTCTAATTTGCTTCCTCAAGTGAAGTTTAATACTATACCATTTGATTTGATGCCTGTGTCTTTTTTTTTATTTTTTTTTTTTGCCCTCATTCACTGATTTCTGCTATGTTATTATTGCACAATTTTGAAGGAATTTTTGTCTGTCAATTTATTTTTTTTCCCCCACTTAATGATAATAATAAAAAATGGACTGGGTAAACAAAATTTCTGGTTTCCAAAATTATTATCTAGCATCTCTGTGTCTACTGCAATAAAAGGAGAGGGTTTTTTTCTGAAGCATATTTGATTTTTGTTTTCCATTAGAAGGTGTGTAACCTAAGAGGATGATCAGAAACAGAAAAATGGAGCGTTCTGCAGAAGGAGCAGCAGAGCCCTACTGAAAAGGTACCACTGGCATTCATAATTCAGTCACGTATGTGGCTGGTTCTCAGTCCCTTCCTTCAAGGTCAGCACCAGTCAGCAAGCAACACCCTCAGACACCAGACAACGTTTTGAGCCTCTCTGTGCTTCACCTCTGTGCTTGCAGAACATCTGCAGCCCTGAGCCCTGCTTGCCCCTCACATCACCCATCATTTCCCCAGTTAAAACCCATTTCCAGGACAATCCCGTCCCTGTGTGGGGCGTTTGCACTCTTTGGCTGTTGCTGTTTGAAACCCTGTGTGTGCAAGTACACCTGACACCCAAGCAGCTGAAAGCAAGCAGAATGACTCCTCGCAGAGAGAGGTAATGAGCAGGCAACAGCCTCCTCACACGTACCTCGTTTTTTTTTTTTAGCTTGCATAATTGCAAAGGCAACATGTGAGCTTGGTGGACTTAATTGAGGCATGCAAGCATCTTAAGTGTTGCACTTCATTAATGTTTAGCTTAAGGCAACATTAACAAACAGCCCTTGCCCCTTTCTTCATGAATGAAGCTGATTTTTCCTTATTGTTACTGAAATAGATTGCTCCCCCCCCCCAGGAGGTACCAGAAGTTATTCCTCATTCTCGTGCACCTACTTTCTTTTAAAGCAGTCAGTGTGACTCCAGCTTCAGTTTCACTGAAAAAATCCTGACAGAGTAAAAGCTTGATGGAAAAGAGATGTGTTCCTGCCTCCTCTCCTAACAAAACTGGCAGAGTTTTATGGATAGGAAATATTTCCCCCCCTAATCCTTTGCTGCCTTCACTGGAACTGTATTTATCGATTTACCTTGTGATGAAGGGAGGAAATATTGCCCTGAGTGACCCAGCCTCTCCTGCCCACCGTCCCACTCACAGCTTTTCCCTAGGCTGTCCGTGGATTTTTTATATCAAACCCCCAGTGGCCCTCACCTGATCCTCACCTTCAGACCCATTACCTGGGGAGCAGCCAGAAAGTCACAGGCACAGACCAAACCCACCTGCCCTGGGAGCCTGTGCTGGAATTTTTTCCTGGCTCTTTTCTTTGTATCTTCTCCCTTTTTATTGCTGTTGTGACCTTTCCTTCTTGTCTAGCAACAAGCTCTTGAAAGATAAGAGGGTTTCTCCTGGAGTCTCCATAGTACCCGTGCGAGTAGGCATACCCTGCTCTCAAACACTTTAGGTAATGGTATCAGGCAATGACTCCTAAGGAATAATGCTAAGCTTAAATACTGCTGAGCATGTTGGCAGTGCTCAAATAAATCTCCCAGCTTTGCTCATTACGTGACTTTATTTTCTCTTGGAGTCCTCAGTTGTCTCTTGTTTTACATCTGAACCGAGCATGCCACAGGAAGCATCCAGCTCTCTTTTCCCCGCTGCTTTCGGGCTGGAGAGTCAGTTTTGTGAAGAAACACAGCCAGGCATGATCCCATTGCCCTCATGAGTTTCTCCAAACTTCCCCTTCCCCATGGCACCCTCCGAATCCAGCACATCTGGCAAAGGAGGTCTCAAAAGATGCCACCGTGCCCTGCGTTCCTTGAAAACGTGCAGGGGAAAGAAATCCAAGTGAGCATTCCTGCTGCAAAACATTTTTTCCCCCACTGTGATACACATGAGAACCCACCATGGAGGAAGAGTCCAACCACCGGAATAGCTTCGGTTAGAGCACATGGCACAAACCCAGCCGAGAGGCCCAGATCCAGGCTCCCTTCCCTCTGCTGCTCCTGAAACTACATCTCTCTTTCCCACAAATAACATCAGGGGCTGCTTCCCACAGACAGCCCACAACCACAGGGAGGGGAGGATCCACTGGTCGAGGACTTAGAGAGCTGCCTGGAGAAGCAAGGAAGCCAGGTGGAATTACAGCAAGGCAGAGACTGCAAAAGCCCTTCCCAGCATGGGTTAAGCATTTCACAAAATAGATGCACTCTGATCTTGAGAGAGAGCAGCTGAAGTTCTGGCTCACGGCTCCTCTTTTGAGTAAGCAACACGAGTTTCTTGTGCCAGACTCCTGAGCGTTTGTGTTTAGCCTTTCTCGGCAGGAAAGATGAAATAACTGAGGATATTTCGCAGCAGAACTCAAGCTGGAATTTAGGATGGAGGAGCCAAGAGCTCCCAGATAGCCCAGCCCCTGCTTAAAGGAGGGGAGAGAGGGTCTGTGGGAAGAAAAGATTCATGCTAACCATCAACATCTTGGCTCCTGCCGCGAACCTCTCAACCTGCCAAATGTGGGTCGCAAGAAAAATGGCAGTCCAGGGCTCTTCCAGGATGTGTGGTTTATTCCTTCCCTGTAAATTATAGGCCTCCAGGAGCCCACATCCCCCAAATTCTCCTGGCTGGGCTCACATGATGCCCAGCACATTTGCTCTCCCTGGGCCCTGCAGAGCGATGCAGGGAGCAGATTTGACCTCATATTCAGCAAGAGCACCTGCATGGGGCTGGGCTGGAAAAAGTCCCACTGCTTTGGAGGAGGATGGGAAGTGATGAAAAAGGAACTAGACAGTGATTTGGGAAGGAAAGCCAGGAAGACAGTCAGTGAATGAGCTGAGCAGGAGTTAAATATATCCTGAAGCTTGCCACAACCTGACCCTGGCTGTCCAAGAGGGGAATGTATTTGGGAGATGGAGGATCTGAGGCAGAGATGGACTAAATGGGGTGTTCACATCACCAAGCCTCACATCTCCAGGGTGGCTTGGCCAAAAGAGAAGGCTTATTTTCCCTGGGTCCTTCTGTAGCCAGCGATAGGAAGCAGATGCCTTCCAAGGAGGAATTCAGAACCTGAATGAGCCATTCTCAAATGTTTTTCTGTTTTTTTCATTCCCCTCCCACTGCGAGAATGGCCGCCTGAACATTTTGTATTTCCCCAAGCCTGAGATCCCAAAGGATGATGGCAAGGCAGAGGAGAGGTCAGAGGTTCCTCCTGGCCTGGGTTCTGTGTAACTTTAGGCAGGGCTGATCCTTGCCCAAGCTGAGGGGGTCACTCCAGGTCCCTCCTGCAGCCAAAGATGAGGCACAGGAGTTCAGAGAGTGCTTCCCCTTGTCTTAAAATAGCTCGTATAGCCTTTACAACAAAGGGAACTCAAGGTGACTACCTCCCACTGGAGCCTGTGACCGTAAGACACGACAGCCTACGTGAAATGAATCCCAAACCCCACGGTGCCGACAGCCTTTCTGCTCCTGCAGCCTGTGCACTGCCTTTGGAGCCACGTGCTGCAGGCTGGAGAGGACGCTCCGTGGCAAATACCTCCGTCTTTTTAGCACCCCTTCCCCGAGCAGCTTCCCGAGGCTCCGCTCACCCTGCCAGCAGAGCCCAGCGTGGCGTGTCCTCTCCTAACACCCTCCGTGCTCCCCCTCGGGGGCTGCTGGCCCGCCATCGGGGTTCGGCTGCCTTCCTGAAATTGCACGGCTTTCTTCTCCCCCCCGCCATGGCTTTCTTGGGATTCCTCGGGAAGCCAGAAACAGAAGCCCAGAGGCCAATTCCCAGTTGTGAGTTCAGTCACAAGACCAGCTTCGTTTTCAACCCAGTTCCACTTTGCAGTAGCTCTGTGTAACTCATAGCCAACATGTCTGTGTACCCAGGAAATTACCATGGCGGACTCAGGGCTGGTAAAGACAATAGCGTGCTTGGCTCGTTGACTTGGATCAGCACCATTTCAAATGTACTTTTCCTCCTAAACTTATTTAACCTCGCAACCAAGAGCCACAAGGATGGGGAGCTATTTGTTTCAAGACCAGATCTCCTGGGAGAACAGGCACAAAGAATAGAAGGCAGCCTGGGAGAGATGGAAGAGAGAGAAAGAAAAAATTGAGAAAGGGATTCGAATGCATCGCCCTTGGAGACCATGCCAATGACCTGCTAGAGTCCAGCCATCATAAATAAATAGACTGTGTTTATTGTCTAGCCAGGCCGGCGAGCACGGTAATGCTTGAGCCCGTTCCAGCATCGCTCCTCCGCGCTGCGCGCCCTGAGACAAAACAGATGTCGGTCACCCAGCGCCCGGTCCGGCGTGTGATTTGTGATGCAGCCACAGATGAGGGCTTTGTTAATACCCACCCCCCCCCATACACACCAAATCACAGCCAAAAACTTCTCCCGTGGGGGTGAAGCCTCAGCGAGTGGGCGCGGTGAGAAACCTGTGACAATCAAAGCACCGCGTCCTGCTCCCTTTGGGAGGGACCTGCCAGATGCTCCGCAGCGGTTAGAGAAGCCCCAAGCCAGACCCAAACCCATCGTTGGCTCTTTAACCTGTTTTGTGGGCGATTCGCCCCAAAGTGAGCCATTCCCGGCTGGCCCCGCTGCCCCCCACGTGCAGTAGGTGGCAGCAGCAGCTTTAGTCACCGGCCACCAAACTCACCAGCATTCCTTCCCGCCCCCCCCTCCTTCCTTTTATTTTTTTTTTTTACTTCTTACTTTTGGTGGCCTCAAAAATTATTAGTTCCAGATGAGCTCCTGCCATTGTAATAGTCCATTTAACCCGATCCACTCTGAGCAGAGTCAGTGCAAGTTCAAATGCAAGCGTTTTCACATGTAAACTATACATCAGAGACATATTCCTGCACGGCTTTGGGCATTCCTTGTGCAGCCGAAAAGTGGAAATGCAGGAGGTTAAACCTCACACACACACACACACACACACACACACACACACACACACAGCCCCAGCCCTGGGCAACAATGGCACTTTGTCAAGGGAGCGCTGCCAGAGCGGAGCTGAACTTCTGAATTGAACCAGGAACCTCAGGACTGCTTCTCCCTTTGAAGATTAGCCCTAATAAGCCAAACCAGTGGGTATTTTGTTTTATAAGGAAAGAGCATTTCAAGTCACGTACGCTGCTATTGTAGGACACAAAACATGTACTGTCTCTGCCTGCGGTGACTCTAGTAACCGCTCCACGCTTGTCTTTTGCTGGGATTACCTTTATTTTTATACTATATTAAATTTGCCTCCCACCATCTTTCAGGTCTATTAAAACTAATGACGTTTCCCATGGCTAATTACACACGCACATATAGTTAAAAAAAAAAAAAAACACAAAACCAAACCCATTTGTACTACTTTACCATCGCATTCAAATTTTATGCCTTGTGTGGATTACGTATTCAGAAACGATAAGCAAAACTACCAGATTTCCCTCCTACTGGAATAATAAGCACATCCTATATAAACAAGTTACATATAAGAGGTACATTAAATGATTTGTTTCTGGTAAATGAAGACAGCTATAGCACAACACACGCAGAAAATTTCATGTTGTTTGCTTTTGTAATTCACTGTACACACAGCCTTTAATCTGAGGATCTCCAAGCACTTTGCACAGTTTAATTAAGCCCCTCAACTGCCATGTTGGGGAAGTATATTAAGTGTTGTTGTGCTGATTCTTTACAGATGGGTAGGCTCGGGGACAGAGCTGTGTGCGCCAAGTTCCCCTCTCCCCGTTCAGTGTCGGTCCTTAAAGCTCTTCCATGTGGCCTTCCCAATGACAGCCAGGGAAAATATATGAGCTTAAAACCCCAACTGAACAAGAAAACCCTGCCTCCATCGCAGGCTGAGCATTCCAACAGCATGTTGTACCTGCAGAACATCTGCCCACCTTCCCACTCCACCAGTGGTGGTGGAAACCAGTGCTGCCATCACGCAGACCAGCTCCGAGCTGGGCTATCGCACTCTTCCACCAGCCTGCATGCAACGGGTTAAACCCTAAACCAGTGCATGGAGATGACCTCAATATCAGGTCAGGAGCCAGACCCCACTCCAAATTTAAACCTGCCGGGCCCCAGATCTCCTCTCTCGCTGCGGAGCTGGGGAGAAGAATGTCCCAGCCTCTTGGCTTCCCAACTTCCATTTTCCCGCGGCATTCTCTCCCGCGGGATCTCTATGAAAACCACTCGCGCTGCTGAAGCCACAGGACAAATGAATGGGAGCTCACCCTGCCAGTGATATCCATCATGAGACACAACTCTGTAAGAGGGGAGGGGCACGCTCAGCCCTAACCAGCTGCACATGTACGGAGTCTGCCTCCTCCAGCCCCTCGGCTCGGGGATTAAACAGTTGCTAAACCTTGGGAGTGAACTGCACTCCCAGGGAGCAGCCCCGGGGCTACTGAGCACAGAAGCAGCCCAGCCACCCCTGGCTCTGGCCCTCACACCTAATCCTCTTGAGGCCACGACTTCCTCGACGGCCTTGGGAATGGGCGAGGGACCAGCTTGGTCCAGGGCATGAATAGGTACTGAAGCAGTGCAGCTTTTCCCAACATTGTTGTAGCTTTGGCTGCATAGCAGATCTCCATCTCTCCCTTTTTCCTTGTTCCTTCCCCCCCTCTCCCCTGCAAGCTCCTTTGTTCTCGTGTTTACAGCAGCATCGATTTGCTGTCAGAAAGCAACATGGCCTTGGAGTTTCTGTGCACGCAGGCGAGCTCCAGCCGACTGGAACCTGCCCCTCTCACACCCCGACTCCCTGCAATGGGCTGCCCTCAGTGCCTGAGCTCTCAGTGCCCTTCCCTGCTCCCCTCAGGCTCCCACCATTTGTGCAACCACATAGCAGCCTTCTCTCTCTGGACCTTGAAGTGCTTTGCAAAACCCAACGCATCCGAGGTGTCCCGGGAGGGAGGACTCTGTCTGCTCACCAGCAGAGAAACTGAGACATTAAGGAACCTGGCCAAGGTCACAAGGAATCATGAGAAAATGAGCAACAACAAGGTTCTCTAGACTCTTATGGTCATGCCATCCTTCCGCTCCTCTTTCCACATCTCAAAGGTTTTGGTCACATTTTCCTATTATAACTTGATAAAATTCCCCCCCTGCTGCCTAAACAGAAGTATGGGTTACATTCTGCAGAGTGAGCTGATTTGTCCTCCATCACTTCAGATACCCAAGCAGACACATAACACACAGATAAAGGGAATTCGGGCACTACCCTGTGTGCCCAGGTTGGTTTTGAAAGCCTCCGTGGGGATTTCAGCACCAGGGAAGGGTGCTGGGTTAGCAGCCCCAGCACTGCAGCCCTCCCTGTGTTTGCAGAATACACGTAATAGATGTGAGGACAGGGCAAAGCTCCCCTTCTGAACCCATCTCTCTCCTGGTCTACCAGCTTCTGTCTCTCCTTGGTGCATCTGTCTCCAGAGGGACACCACTGCCAGTCCTGTTGATGCTTTACATGGAGCTGTGGGCTCCATGTCACCTCCCAGCCACCCCAACAAGGGCAGCAGGGGGGAAAAAAATGCCAGTGGTCCCCATGCTGGGTGCTGTGGCAATTGCTATGACCTGTAAACTTCTCTTGGCTTCCAGCAAGCGTTGCACCCAGCCTACATGTCCCATGTTGGAGAGTCCCAAGCCTCTGCTCAGCTCTATTCATTGCCAGCACACACCCCTCCAGCCTGCAGCAGCTCCCTGTCAGGTTGCAACTCAAGTCCCTTTAAAGGCTTCTTGGAGGGCTGAAGCTCCCATTTTTACTTGGTTCCAGTTTCCAGAACCCCTCTCTTTTCCCAGCTCCATTGCTTTCACCTGCTTTTGTTCAGCTTTCCTGCAAAAGGAGGGGTTTGGAGGGGTGGCAGGCCTGTAAATATATCGTATTGTCTACTGAAAAAAAAAAAAGGTAGAGCAGAAAGAGTGATGGATACACTCTTCCCCTCCCTGCACTTGGGACAGATGAAGGAAGATGGCAGATAATTGCTCTTTATTGTGCCCCGGGTTCACCTTAAGATGAAGGAAGTGATAAGATTTCAATTAATGTCATCTAAGATTCCCTGCAAGCTGTCCTGTTCCTTTCTTGGCTTCTTTCCTTCTCTGAAATTGTGGTCCTCAATGCTGCTTTTGTAACCCCATGGGAACTCCCTGAACGGGCCACATCCTCACCTGGTGAGCACTGTCAAGGCACCATCAACATCAGTGGAGCAATGCTAATTCAGACCAGATGACAGTCCCCCTCCAACCCCGCTCTCGATTTATTATAGGGCAGGATAGATAACATACTTCATTATACAAAGCAGGGATCATTTTCCAGCTTGCCCAAGAATGAACCAAGAAGCTTTTCTAATCAGCTTAAACTGATCAAGATATCCAGGTTTCTGTGGAAGACACCTCACTCTGAGCTCTCTTACTTTCCTGAGTAATTGCATGAAATTCCTTGGGATTGCTTTCTTGAAAAGAGAAGAATACAGAGAGGTGCAGAGCAGGGAGCTGGCTCCTTCCTGAGACACACACTGGGGCAGAGTGAAATCTTCACTGGATTTTTTTTTTTAATTAAAAAAAAAAAAAGAAAAAAATACTAAAAGAAAGAAATGGTCAAACAAAGCTGCTGGTGAGATTTTGCATACTAAACCCATTCTGATTTTCATCTCATTTTTATCTAAAACCAGAAGAAAGCATCGAATCACCAAGGTATTCCAGAACAAGCCTCAACATCTTGAAAACGTTCACACTGATCAGTTCAGATTTTCAAAATGTCTCCTTACAAATATCTCCTGGCATGCAGTCAGAACATCTTTCTTTCTGACTGTGCCATTTTGGAAAAAAAAAAAAACAAAAAAAAAACAACCAACAAAAAAAAAACCCCAAAACAGAAGTTCCACATAAAGAATGACTCCTGGGTTTCACAGACTTCCTAATTCAAATAAATTTTGCATGGATCTGCGTATTTATTTTTACAAGCAGCAGTGAAAAACCCACCGACAAAAAAATCCACAAAAGCAGTGCAAATAGCTGAAATTCCTCCTTCCCCCCCCCCCTGCAGATACACGAATGTTTATTGTCCCCAAGAGCATCCATTCTCGCTCCTCTGCTATATATACACGCATGACGTTTCCATATGTTCTTTAGCTTAGCTCCCTGGTAACACAGCACCCTTAGGGAAGGGAGAGAAGGTTGGGTGTGGGGGGGTTCAGCCTCCAGCCCCACAGGACACTGGTGCATGGTGGGGAAGGAGGTTTCATGCCTCCTCCTCCTCCTCCTCGTGCACCTGAACGGCGCCAGCCCACGTCCTCCTGGTAATGACAGACTGTGTGGCGAGGACCTGACACAGATGCCAAAGCATCATTTTCCTGCTGCATGTGCATGCTCTCCCCCCTCCAGCCCTTCCCCTGCAGCAGGCTGCCTGTGCTGCAAACCTTTGCCTGGCTGTGAGCTGCAGCTCCATTTTTTTTTTTACAATAGCCATTACCAAGGTGTGAAATGTGTGTGTGTGTAAGGTTGGGAAGGGGGTATGCATCTGTGAATATGATTACAGGCTTAAAACGTGTGAAGTCTTTTCAGATTTAATGAACCAGAATGTGGCTTTCATTTTGGCTGTGCATATTTTGAACCTTAATATATGTTTATTTAGTCTAATTAATTGCCTTTTTTTTTTTTTTCCCCTCCTTTAAAAGATACCTGCTCGGCTCTCCCCAGTATTTTGCAGTACCCACACGTTGTGTCTAACAAAGGCTGCTCCTCTGCAATGCATAGACTGAGACCTCATCTTTCCTGGCTACTGCACTGCATGATGGTAGGAGGAGGGGATGGGCTGATTTGAGAAGAAAACACCGTCTTCAACAGATTAGAAAGTCATTTTTCCTCCTCCTAGGTCGATACTGAGGCGTTACCTTTACCTGAGCTGGTTTTAGCAGCTCCTGTCGTTCGAGATGGGGGGTGTGGAGCTATGCAGAAACATGAGATTAAGGAGATGCAGTGATTGTGTGAACGCTGCACACGTGACCTCGTCGGTGAAAGACAGGCTACTACATGGCATTTACATTTGTCCTCTATGAGCTAAGTCCTCCAGCTAAATATTGGAACATAATATGGCAAAACTAAACAGGAGGAAGTCCTTGAATACCAGCAACAGACACCCAAGCACACAACAACCCACCAAGTCGCCAGACTTCAAGGAGCAGGTGGCACAGACTGGCAATTTGGAGGTGGAAAAGCTGGTACAGTCATAAGGAGAACCCTTCCCCACAGCTCAGCTTGTGAGTGAAGGGCAATGCCAGCCAGAGCCTGGGCAGGAGATGGGAGCATTCAACCGAGCCACCCTCCTATGCAGAAGATGATTAAATAGGTGATATGGGACTCAAATAGCAGATATATGGCAGACATAGAGCATATAGCCCTTCATCTTGAGACCTTTTAAATGCCTTTGTCCTCGTAGGAGACAATCTGCTCAAAATTATTATTTTTTTAATATTTCTCACCATGCTCTGGACACGGTGTAGTAGACAAAACCTCAGGTACTGAGGATGAATCGATCCTGCTCAAGCGATCACCACTGGTCACGGACAGCAGAAATCCCTGACTGGGGATCCAGAAGCCCCCCACCAAGCAGGGGAAAAGCTGTTGAGCACAGAGGGATTTGCAAGGGCGCACCCTTCATCTGCTCCCTGCAGACCAGGGGCTCAGATCTGGAACTCACATACTGATGGCATTTTCCTGCCCTCGAAACTCTTCACCCAAATGTCAAACAGGATTTTTTTTATTTATTTTTTTTTCCCCCCCTACTATGAAAAGTTTTTCAGGACAGGAAAACCGTTTCCTGTCCAGACCAGACACTGGCTTCCTGCACGCTCTCCAGCAGATCGTGTAATCCTACGCCCCTGTTTGTAAAATGAAGATGATCGACTGCCTTTGTCTCCTCAACTTAAACGTACGAGCTCCAGTCCTTAGCACACGCACGTGACCAGGCATAGCTCTGCCCTGATCTCACAGAGCGCCGCGGTAATACTCATAAATAATGACAGAGTTACGAAAGTAGGATTTACAGTAATGCGTCAGAGTGGAGAATGACAAAATTGCCTGGGTTTACTCTTGATTTACATGAGAATAAACAAGGGCAGACTTTTGCCCTAATTCTGCAGCAGGGCTCTGGTTTGTGTGTCTGCATTCCCTCTTCTCACCCCCCGCAGCCTCTTACATGGAAATTCATTTATTTTAACATGGTGAACTTGCAAATTGAAGTTTCCTCGAGCCAAGCAGCTGTGCAGGCTGTGCTCAGAGGAGGCCAGGCTGTGGGTGAGGGATGGGGATGGGATGCCAAGGCACTGCCAGTGCAGGAAAGGCTGGCAGAGCAAACCTGGGTCTGCCTGTGTGCACCCACGTGCACCCCAACAGGGACAGAGCACCCGGTACACCTCACCCTCTGCTGAAACAGGTGTCAACCCATTTACAACAGCTTCTGCTCTGGGCAGGCAGAGCAGCTAAGATGGTTAATGGGCTGCTTTTAGGGTGAGCTGTGGTTGCACAGAGAATTATTGGGTTTTTTAATGTTTTGGGAATGGGCCACAAACGCAAATGCTCTGAAAGCGGAATTGGTGCAGGTTAGACCTGATGCTTCTGGGCTGGTATAAATAAAACGGATGGTTTCTTAAGAGGTCTGAGGACTGGCAGGGTTTCTGTCCTGGCTGCAGTGAGCTGTGCATGCAGCAGTGCCAGGAGGTGTCTTGCACTGCCAGCCCAGGAGCAGCGATGGGGACACGGGCAGGTTGTGGCACTTACTCCTTCCATCCCACAGCCCTGAGGCCTTCTCCACAACTGGTGGCTTATAACACCAGCCAGTGCCAGCCTGCATGGTCCCTGCTGCCATTTCCGTGGCTGAGACCAGAGAACAGACCCCTGAGGAGCGCTGGCAGGGCCAGGAGTCACCTCTCTGACCTTGCACCCCATAGGGATTCACAAAAATAGCTGTCAGCTTTCGGCCCCCAACAGCCCTGCAGTGCCCTCATCCCATGCCTGACACTCAGAACGTTGTCAACGGCATCGCTGACACCCCCGTGGGCCACCCCGGGGCACGCACAGCCCTGCAAAAGCATCTGGGTGGTGGCCACGGAGGGGGACCACGTGCCACTGCGAAGTCACAGGAGGCAACGGGCACGACCCAGCGGTGGATCTGAGCTCCTGATCCACCTGCAGAGGCTGGGATGGCTCTCCAGGAAAAGCAGCAAGAAGGGAGGGAAGAAAGGAAGAGGCACCAGCCCTGTGGAGGTCGGAGGGGGAGCTCCATCCCTCTCTGAGCTGAACGCTGCGCGGTGGCTGCTGGCAGGTGACTGGCTGGACCCGGTGAGCCCGGAGGTGCCTGGCTCCTGCGGGCAGGGGGTGGCTGTGGAGGAGCTGGGGGGTTATGTAAGCAACCCAGCTCTGCCACGGCACCTAAGGATGGCGGGCAGGCAAATCTGCTTACTTGGCTGTTCCTCTGTCAGGCAGGCACTGCTAACAACTTACACAGCGATGCCTTTTATAGCCAGGGTCTGAAATAACAGAATTATACTCAATTACGCTCTATAAAGCCCTACTTGCTACTCGAAGCCCTTTGCAGAGAGCAGGCTGTCTGCTGCCTCTGCCGCGGCGTTCATTAAACCAGCCTTTCCTCCCTCCAGTCACTGCAGCACACCGGTCCTTATCCTTCACTTCTCACGATGGACCTCAATGACAATAATTACAAAAAATCAGAGGAAATTAATTCTACCTATTGTCTCTCTGCAGGCTAAAGGTAATAAAAACACGATGGGAATCTTCCGCGCCGCGCAAGTGAGAAACGTCCCCTTTCTGCGCCCGGAGCTGCCAACTCAAACAGAAGGCAGCACGGCTGCTAATTGCCTCAGACCCGAGGCTGGTCCATTAGGGCAGCAGCACCAGCCTCCACAGGGGAAAGATTTGGGGTTTAATTGTACCCGCACAGCACTTTGCGCCGCGCTTTGCTCTGACACCGCAAACACATCAATTGTCCCGGCCAGCAGCGGTCCTGCTCCTCATTTCTATGCCGACTGCTCCCCCACCATTGGTTGGCTGGGAAATCCCCACCAGCCAATCAGAAACCGCTTTTCCATTCATGTCCTAGCAACAAGGCCTGTTCCAGTCTTGCTCCAGCAAACTGACACCTGAAAAATGACATCATGAAGAAGCGGGGCGGCAGCGGGGCCAGGGCCCTTTTTTTTTTTTTTTTATTTTTTATTTTTTTTCAGCTGTCTGCTGCAGAGTTCATTTAAGGTGTTTCAGTCTCGATTCTTAAAGCCACACCACGCCGAGCATCGGCTCTGCTTCTCCCGCTGCCTCCCAGCCCCAGATGTAGGTTAATAGTTTGCAGAAAACGCGTTCCAATCCTCTCCTCGTCTCCTTCCCCCGCGCACCAGTTCGCCTTTCCCGTTGCAACTGGGAGACAAACCTGAGCTCACCCAGCCAAAAAAACCACGGCACGCCAGGACTGCATCCCACTTCGTGCTCCAGGTAAAATAAACCAGTGGGAACACCTGAGGCAGCACCCACCAGACAGGCAAAAAACACCCCCTGAGGTATTTTCACTTGTTTTACCCCAAATCCGACTGTGCCCACCATGCCCCCCCGGGAAGGGAGGAAATATTTGGGGGTACCAACAGCCCACCGAGGCTGCAGCGTGTGAAAGGAGCACTTAAATCTGTGGCTGCAAATTTTTAGCAGAGGCTGCACGCTGTTTTTTTCGATGCAGAGATCAAAAAACGTTTTGCTTGCCTTCCTTGCTATCATTTTTAATTAATGAAGGCAGAAATGCCTGCAGATAGGGAACGGGAAAGAACGCCCTCCCCATCTTTGTGCTGTGTTTCCTTTAGGGGAAAAATAACAGCAGGGAAAAAATCACCATCAGCAAAGATTGCAATCGTACAACAGATCCAGGTGATTAACCACAACACATCATAATTTTCCAGGGCGCTGCGGGGCCACGGGGATGAGGGGGTTACATCTCAGGGCAGCTCGACGATTTATGCAAACCATTTCAGCCCACCGGAAAATATACAGCAGGGAAAATCCAATTCCAGATGATTCAAAAGGCACAAAGACAATGGAAGAATAGGACCAAGTTCAGCTCATTTAAATGTTGTTAATTGTTCATTCCCATAGTGAGACGGTTCCTTCTGCAAATGAGAGAACAAACCCTTTAACGTTTTTTTTTTTTATTAGCACCATGCCAGGACTGAAGTGAACCCAAATCATCTTAATCACTGAATAGCACTTGCTGGTTTATGGCTTTTTTTTTTTTTAAAAGAAAGCAGGAGAATTAAAAAGAAGAAAAGGCGCAGATAATGCCCCAGTGGCACAAAGAGCTGGAGCAGGGGGTGGGAAGTCACTGCAATCTGCTCCCAGACCTCTTGGAGGTCTCGAGCACCGCTAGAAACCAGCAAAGGGGGGAAAAAAACCCACACGCCTTTCGGGGAACAAAGTTGCATTTATGGCTCACCGGTGAGGGCTGCGAGGGGATGGCTGCACCGCCAGCTACAGATTCCCGTTCTGCTCTAGGTGTCCACCACTTGGTTTATTTATTTTCCCGGGCGCTTACACACAAACAACGTCTCGTGATGCGGCAAATAGTTACGTTAGAGCCGCGGCACTGGGTGAATTTTCAGCTCCTGAGAGCAGTCGGCGTTGGCAGGGGAGGTCGGAGGCTCTGGCAAGCTGCCCCCCGCTCCTCGAAGCCATGCCTTGCGTGACTATAAAAGGCGAGAGGAGGAAGAAGAAGGGACACGAGCAGGAGAAACGTTACACGTGTGAATAAGAAACGTTCAGCAGAGGCAGGAACCCATCTAAATCCAGTTCATCCCAGGCAGCGGGGATGGCCGGCTGGGGTCACAGAGCTGGCTGCCAGCCTGGGTGCCCTGTCACAGGCTCCCTGCACAGCACCAACGCTTGGCATCTCTCCCTGCACGACGCCAACACTTGGCATCAGTCCCTGGGTCCCAGCAGTGACCCCTCCTTCCCCTGCTTGGCTGCCTCCCTCGGGCTTGGGCTGGGGGGTATTAAAGCAAAATGAGATGGCTGTGGGGGTAAGGAGTCTCTTCCTAGCTTGGCAACGGTGCCACTATGTCTGTCCCATCTGTGGGCTCCAGATCCCCTCAAAACGTGGCTCATTTCCCTTCCCTCCCGGCTGCCCGTGCCTTTTCTGCCTTGGTTTAGCCTCTGCAGATCAGGATCAGCAGCAGCATGCAGCCTGGATCAGGCAGCACTGCTTTCCCCATCACTGGCAACAAAGACATACAGGCTAGGTAGAGCAATTTTTCTAAGGCAGACATGGAGAAAAACAAGCTCAGCTTTGCAGTTCTGTGACCTCACACCTCCTATCCGGGCCCCAGCAGGAATTCCTGGGTCCCAGCCCCGCTCTCGGGGGATGCTGTGACACGATGCTGAGGATGCAGCCCTGCTTTGCCACGAGCAGGGGATGAGACTCCTGCTGGGGGCAGCCACAGGTTGGGACTGTCCCTGCCATGGCACATCAGCTACTGAAGAGACCCGGAAAACGCCAACAATTAATTTTTCCTGCTCTCTTCCTGGAGCACACTGCCATTTGGTGTGGTCTGAGGTCGTCCCTACCATGGCCTTTCCTGGACTAACAGCAGCCTGGCTGGACTCACACACTGGATGTGTGAAGAAAAGAGCATCCATGTCCCTAGCAGGAAGGATGCTAGAAGTGAGGGACACGATCCCAGCTGCATTCTGCCCTCAGTGCTGAGGATAAGCAGTGTCCAGGCTGCAGCAAAGCTCAAGGCTCCAGCCCAGCTCTGAGGACTGACCATCTCGTGTAATTTCCCATACTTCAGCTTCTCCCCCTCTGCTGCAAAATGGAAATATATTCAATATTTGCAGCTCCCCGGGCTCTCAAAGGAATTACTGTCATTAACAGCTCCATACATCACGGACAAAACATTTGTTTTTGTCATTAGAAGAGACAGTCTCCCCACGCCGAAAACGCAACATCTCTGTTGTCTGCCTGACAGCGTTTTTGCCCCGATCCAAAGCACACCAAGGGAAACGGGAGTCTTTCACTTCATTTCAATGGACTTTGGAACAGGCCCCTCATGCAATATGCATTTAGTCATATAGTGCTCACAGAAAAGGATCCTGAATGAGACAAAATATCTAATCAACCGCATTTACCCCGTGCTTCAGTCACCCACCTGCACCAGGATTATATTTGATAGCGTGCAAACTGTACCAGAGTTTTCTCTATAGCATCAATCATGGCATTATGCTGCCGTGTTTTGCATTGGTTAGAGAAGCAATTTATAATTTGAGATGACTTCAAGTTAGGAAGCAACTGATTACAGAACAAGAACTTTGTAACTCCACAGAATTATAAACCCACGGTTTGAGTGAATCATGTGCAAATTTAAATTGTGCATCATTAAAATGGCTGCCATACCCCACTCTGGAGGTAGTAAAATCTGCTAGTGAGAGTTGTGGTGGATCTTTATGAATGAAAATGTCAGCTTAAGTACATATGCCATCCCATTACTTGTAAGAGGAAAGGTGCTATTGAAAATTCTCAAAATATGGGGGAGGGTCTTCTCTTTTTTTTTTAAGGTGAAACACAGATCTGACAACAAAGCAGAGCTGGAAGTGTTTGGGAGAGCTGCTAGCTTGTGATTTTCCAGGCAGAAGTTGCTTTCCCCTAATGCTAAAACCAGCGTGATTTGGGGAAATTTTTGCATGGTGAGTTGTCCTGCTCCTGTGTCTATTCAACATTTTCCTTAATGACCTTGTCAGAGGGAATGTTTATGAAATTTGCGGGCAACCCAGAGCGGGGAGAGGCCACCAGTATGTTAGACTTCAAAATGATGTGGATAAATTGGGAAATCATCTGAAATAACTGGATGAAATCCAATAGGGATATAAGTACAAGATACTGGACATGGCCCAGGCTGCCCAGGGCAGTGGGGCAGTCCCCATCCCTGGAGGGGTTTAAGAGAGGTGTAGATGAGGTGCTGAGGGACATGGAGTAGTGGTGACTTGGCAGTGCCGGGTTAATGGTTGGATTGATGGTCTTAGAGGTCTCTTCCAACCAAGGCCTATACTATGATTCTATGATAAGCAGGAATATTCAAAAGCATAAATAAAGCCCAGGCTGATTAGAAGCTCTGCAGAAAAGGACCCAGCAGGCAGAGTGGATAACAAGCTGAACACGAGCCATTAATACAATGTTGGGGTGGACAAACCTCCAGCATCTCAGCTGGGATAACTTGCCTCCTGCCAGGGTCTGTCTCCTTGCTCCTGAGCTGAGTCTGGACTATTGCCTCAAACCAATACCCAGCTTCTGGAGAGCTGCAGTTAGGTGTGCTGATCCCCTCCCTGCCTGATTCATTTTTCCTCATGTAAATCAGGGGTAATTCCTATCTTACAGGTGCTGCTCACAGAGTGCTCAAAGAGTGTGGCCAAAAGCAGCCAGAGACCCATCTTGGAACCAAAAAGCTGTGTTTCCTGTTGGTTAAAGGTGTGCTGGCACTCAGGAGTGGGATGATTTTCTTTCCTGCTATGCCTCTCACTCTACAGATGATCTTGAGCATCTTCCCTGCCCATTTCTCTCAGCCACACAGGAGACATCCCACCACCAGAGCAGTACTAGAAGTACTAGTGTGAAGCATCTCCTGCAAGAGCAGAGTGTTATCATTCTTCATCAGTAATTATCCTCATTACCTTGGCATTGCTGCTTCCTCCTCTGGAGGGCAAAACCTTGCTTGCAAACGTATACAAAGCGATGACGGTTTTATTTTCCCTGACATGTCGAGACAGTTTCCTAGATTTTTATGTAATGGACAAATCCTCCAGGGATGCTCCTTCCAGGAGGGTAGGGAGTGCTTAACAATACCTTTATTTCTAAAGAAAACATGCATTACCCCAATATTAGGCCTTTGCATGTATTGGTACTGCAGATATAAAGCACAAAATAGAAAATTCCTGATAAATACAGCCAAGTATCCAAGAACAGTACTCACATTTCCCTGGTCCACAAGCATTTTAATGGCTTTGGGGGCCAAATTAATGTGAGATCTGTTTCTTCTCAAGGCATCACCATCACCTCAGAAGTGAAATACCATGAGGAGATCATAAACATGTCCTTGAGGTGTAAAAGAAAGGCAATGAAATATATGAGCACAAATAAAAACACTGGCTTAGGCTGCACACCCCGAATATTAATATTTTTCCAAAATAATGTCTTCCTTTTAAGCTTAGGGATATGCTGCTTTATAGATAACTGTTAACCTGACACTGACTGATAAAAGTAATCATAACTTGGGGGTTATTCTCCTCCGGAGAATGTTTAAATAATAACAATAAAGAGAAATCCTTGGGAGTTTTCCCAGGGGAAATCCTAGCACTTTGGCAGGTAGTTGGCTTCACATTCACGTTCTGCACCCGACTTTTGCAGGTAGGCTGAGACCCAGCTCCTCTGCCACGAGAGCATCGTGTCCACCCCACCTGTATTAGCTATACCTGAGCTGGAGGTCAGGTTCTCCAAGCCAAAAGACTCAATGTCAATTATATCAACATGCTCTGGCATTCCCCAGCTTGGAAATCCACTCCCAGACCAAAGCCCAAGCAAGAGGCAGTTTATCAGCAGTGCAAGACATCAGCTATCAGGGCTCAAGCCCTGAGCAAACAGGGTGAGGGACTGCTGTGTGTCTGTCACCTCTGCACTGTCCTGAAAGTCAAGAGGGCTTAAAGCACTCGATCCAAAGACTCCAGCTCTGAGGGTCAGATAATAAACTGGGCAGACTTCCTCCCCTTGGCTGAGCTGTTGTGTTAGAACAGTAGACAGAGATTTTTCCCCTTTTATATTATACCCTGCTTGGGGTTGGTTTTGATAATTCATTTCACACGTGACACAGAACTTTGTTAAGAGCAGCTGTTATTTGGCTACGAAGTCAAGAGCTCGAAAGCCCAGCTCCCCAAAATTCACACTGCCCCTGCAACTCCATCCACCTCCCTTTGTGCCGATGCAGCACCACGCAAGCTTTTATGGCCGTCGTAGGGTTGCAGAAGGGGAAGTATCAGGCAGGATTAATGGCAAATTAATCATCATTATCATAATAGGCTCCATCCATAACACACACATCCCGAATTAAACCAGGGACTGCACTCATCCTGCAGTCACTGTTCCTGACTTATTTTATGCATGAGACCTGGCACGAGGACAGCAAAGGAGCATAAAGCATGAAATCCTGAGCCAAACCCCAAAGCCCAGCTCCTGCAAGCTCCGTGTTGACGGGAGCATTGCCTGCTCCAGCAGCTCAGGATTTCTAGGGGCAGGAGCTCCCTGAGGGAAGAGAAAAAAAAAGCATATTGAATTCTATGGCCAAATTTACATCAGTGTCAGTACAAATGGAGCTGGTAACTAGCTAGCCCGGCAGAGGCTGGGAGAGCTCTCCACAGTCAGATATGCAAAGGGAGCAGAGGAAAGGCACTGTACTTTTTTTTTTTTATTTTTTTTTCCCTTTTTCTCACAGAAATAAAAAAAGCCTGGCCTAGCTGCCAGTGCCAGAGCCTGCCTCGAGTTTCCCTGTCTCCCTACTATTCATTAGTGCTTCCATGCCCCCGAACACCTGCGAGAGCCGCTCATAAAGCACGCATTCATGGCTCCTGGCAGCACCCGCCTGGGAACCGCAGGCTACGGGGCGACAGTCATTGTATCTCCAGATAAAAACATTCTCTTACCCAGGCCTCTGAAAATAGAAGCTGGCTGCAATTTCAGTTCGGCACCACAGGGTATTTAAAAAAAAAAAAAAATAAAGAAAGCAGGGTTACTTCACCTCGGTCCCTTTTTAAAGTCAGTTGAGTGCATGGCTGCGGTGCTGTCGGGAGCCCTCTGTACAGCAGCAGCTCTGCTCTGCAGCAGGGGGAAATGGCAGGGTTCTGAAAGGGTTTGCTCGCTGGAGCATCTGGCAACGGTGCCATTTCTGCCCTTGAAAGCTGCTCCTGCTCACTGCAGTGCTGACAGGGGCTGCAGTGTGTCGGGGTGGTCAGCAAGGCAAGGTGGAAAAGAAAGGCACTGGCTTCAATAGTCCCTCTGGAAATATCCAAAAGCTTAAAGAAAATAAAAAAAGATCATTAAAAAAAAACCAAAACCAAACCCCACCACCTACAACACTTGAATAAATGCACGCCTAAGAGGCAGAAGTACTGGCAAAGAAATTAAATTACAATGGTGTCTCACATAGATCCATGTTTCTGGGAAGAACATGCTGAGATGGGTCCCAGTGGCTGTGGGGAGGCTGCTGGTGGAGACTGGTGCAAAACATGCACCCAGGCACGGGCTGTGGGCCAGCGAGGTGCTGCTGAGTCCTAGGGGTGGTCACTGCCTGCCTCCAGCAGGTCCATGTCCCACCTGCCCCACGCAGACATGGCAGTACACCACATGTTGGTCACACAAGGGAAGTTACTGCCACAGGGAATTATTGCCATGGGGAGAGTGAGCCCTGTATTTCAATGCTTGGCTGAGATGCCATAAAGGAGCCTGGTTTTGAGGAACTGATGAGTCTGCTTCTTCAAGGAAGGAGACCCTGACCACTGGGACGCGCTTCTGTTCGACACTGCCATCTCCCAGGAGAGGTTTGGGGTGGTGGCTGTAGAGCTGCAAGCACTGTAAGTGCAGGTGAGGGCACTTTTATCTGCCATGCAGGGACCTGAACACTGTGCTGTGTGTGTGCTGAACACAATCCAGCCCCAGAGTTCAAACACCCTATGAAAAGTCCCTGCTTATTCTCTTACACCAGGGCCCTGAAGAGCAATGAAGATGAAACGTGCTTCACTGCAGTCTTTGCCATTAGCAATGCTGAGCTGCTCACTGCTCCAATTCATAGAGGGCAAAGCACTGTAGAAATTGAGAGAGAAACTCTGCAGAAATACCTTTATGTGCTGCTGACATAGAGCAAACTCTGGGGAGATGGGGAAGGTGCCAGAAGAGTTTGTGGCATCCGTCAAAGCTGGGAAAAGAGCAGCAAGAACCTGCAAGGGACACCTGGAGCCTCGCTGCAGTCGGTAGGATGGGGCTGGGGTCTCGTGGAAGGGGAATGGCATTCGCTGCTTACACCAGGGCATGGCAGTGCAATGCACAAGGAAGATGAGAAAATAAAGATGCCAACATCTTTTGTGTGGGAAGATGCCTCTGCCAGGTTATCCAGCCTAAGGCCTCTGTGTGATGGCAGAACTTACTAAATCATGCCCTGCCGTGGGTAAACCCTAAAGCTGCCGTGGTTCTGAGGCCAACTCACACATACTCAGAGCCTCCCTGTTTATTAATGCACATCCTCCTCTCCCACCACGAAGATGTCACCTGTGCAAAACGCAGTGCCAAAAACCAGGGAGATGCAATCAAGAAGTCCTTGTGCACTGAGTCCCGGGCTGATGGTAGGTGTATTAACATTTATGATTCCTGAGGACACATTAAGGACAACTGCATTTTAAAAAAAAAACTGTTTGAAGACTTATTTGACACTGATTTCCCAAGTCAAGCTGGGGTTCACCTCATCTAGTTTTTATTTGCCTAAAAAATTTCAATGTCTAGTCTGAAGTAGCTATTTAAACTCCCTCTCTGCATCTCTGCATACAGAGGAGAGGCATTGCTATCTCCAGAGGGTTATTCCTCCCAGCCTAGGACCTCCTAACCATAGGGTTACAGCAGGGAGCAGCAAACACAGTGGAAACAGGACCGTAACAGTTAAATGACCACTCAAGAGGAGCACCAGAGGGACCTTTAACAGTTGCACAAGGGCAGAAAGCTAATTTTTTCACCTCAAAAGGGAGAGGAAAAAAAAGCTCTGGCAACATCTTGCTGGAGCAGTGACCAGTGGAAAGAAAATCACTCAAATTAAGCCACCCATACCTTTCCAGAAGCAACAGGGCTGAGTGTGGCACAGCTGCTGAGGAGCTGCTGTCGGAGCGAGGGCGATGTTGCTGTGCCACACACCTGCCCTCTGGCCACGCTGCCACTTCACGGGCCACCCATGGACAATCTGGGGCCACCCTGTCCAAGCAAGGCTGCTGTGCCCTGCTCCACATTTAGGAGCCCGTGGGCTCTGGTGGGCACGCTCCTGCTTGATGCCACCCTCCCAGGCTGGCTGCACAGCAAGGAAGAGCAGCCTTTGGTGTCACCTTTGGTTCAACACTGTCCTTGGGTCCCCAAGGGCTGCTTTGGACCATGTGGGCTGTCCCTGATAGCACCGTGACTGCTTCAGGAGGAGGCACTGCGTGAATAGGAAGCCGTAGGAGGATGCCAGGCACAGTGACCTGCATTTCAGAGCAGGATCCTGGGGTTCTTTTGCAGAGGGGGAGGAGGAATCCTGGAGCTACGACCACAGAGCTGGAGACAGATATCTCCAAGATCAGTAGATTATATCCTACATCCTGAACTGCTGCAAAATTCTGCCCTTTCAATTCGCTCGCCTTTCAAGAAAGTGAAGAAAATAACATCTCCTTTCAAAGAAGGAAAAAAAGGAAAGGAAAATATGCAGCAAACTCTCCTGTGTGTGTTTTTGACTTAGCAATATCTGTAGCCAATTTTCCCAAGAGACACAAACAAACACATGCCGAACCAGAATATCAATGAGGTCTTTTTTAGAGCAAGGCACATTAAAATGCAAAACAGGAGATAATGAGATAAAGCAGCAAGTTACAGGTTTCTTAATTCCAGGTTTTTAAAGCCTATGCAGCAGCTTTAGGAAGAGAACTGGGCTGAACCTCGTGTAGGGCTTGGCTGGGGGGCAGCTTCCTCAAGCTGGTGAGGCTGAACAAATGAATGACTAAGGGTAGAAGAGAGGAGCAGAGAGGGGAGGGGACATCAGGGTCCCCAGGAGATGCAGGTAAGAGCATTTATTAGCTGTGAGGTTGCACCCTCCTCTAAGGGATGCCATTCTGCACCTGCACACCTGGATTGGGAGGGGCAGACCCTGACACACGTACCCCAGCAGCACAGGGACCTAACAAGCCTCTGTGTCAGGTGTAGTAGAGGACAAAAGCTCTGCCCCCCAAGAAGGGCATCAGAGCATCCTCCCCCACGCACGCTCCGGGGACAGCGGGCAAATTCAGGCTCTGGGGCAGGACTGTGTTCAGCTGACAGCATCACTGCAGCCTCAGAGGCTCTTTTTGGACTCGATGTGGCCACGCTGAGAGGCAGAAAGGTGGTTTTTGTTTCTCTTTTTGGGAGCTCAGCCCCAGCTGAATAACAAGTACATTTATTTTCCCGTACGTCTGCCTGCCCGCGCTCCCGCAGCCCTGTAGGTGACACTGTAAAATTCAGGGTCACTTTGAGGAGGTGACATTTCGGATACTGGTGCCAAAAAGATCATGAAAGGAAAATTAAAAGAAGAATGAATGAGAGGAAATGGAGAGAGGGGGGAAAAGTATAAGAAAGAGCCATTATTTAACCAGACCTGGCCAAGGGTAAAGGTTTTAATTCTTTCCAAGTGCCATATGTGGTTGCCTGTGGGGGAAAGGCAAAGCCATATTTATCTGACTGAACCAATAATTCATATCTGTTTCAGAAGCCGACTTTGGTGGATTGTAGATCTACAGCTGTTCCTAGTCTAGGTCCAGACTTTCCCGGTGGGAATCACTGTAGCAACACGTCTGACTTATAGGATTCATATGGAGGGGGATAGGAGACCCAGAACTGTAAATTCAAACCGTGTGTACATTACTTCTATGTATTCAATTCAAAAGCATTTAGGGCTTTTCAAAACAGCCCTTTCACTACAGGAAAACTCCCCCACACTCACAATTTAAAGGAAACAGATCTTTCATGTTTACCCTTCCTGTTTCTTGTAGGAGGTCTTGAAATAAAGGTAAGAATGCAAAGCCGTTTTATATTTTTCCAATAAAATTCAGAGCAGTTGCCCTGGTGTGGAGTGTGTGTGTGTGTGTGTAGGGGGATGGTGGATGTGTTACATGCTGCTGCTGGGGAAAAATCACAATCTACTGATTAAACAAAGGTGGCTCAAGAAATACTTTGACTTCCCTCGTTTTGCTAAACATCCTTTCAAGATTATAGTTCTTCTTAAACTTGTTTTCCAACACACACATCTCTCACAGCTTACATACAAGAATACTCATTAGGGACAGTTCATTAAAGTCCATGGAGCTCTAATATCTTCTAACAGCTGAAGGTTTGCCATATTCTTTTACCTGGATTGTTTAAGGAAGACCCACGTTTCTCTCTGGGGATGCTCAGAAGACCATCACAGCTCGTATCACTGATGGTCACAGAGAGCTGACCAGGTCTCCATCACTCATCACTTCATGGTAAACTGACCCAGGACAAGGGGAGGCACCAACCCAAACACAGAGGTCCTCATCCAAACCCCATCAGGCTGACTGCCTACGAGCCAATGTAGAAACTTTAAAGAAGGACCATGCACTAGTGAAGAGTGTGTTTCCCTCCCTGTGTCTGCAGCTGGATCCATGGCAGAGCCCTACGATCCCTACCTATAGACACCACCACCCATAGAGAGAAAACAGCTCTGCCAAAGGGCCAAAGCATAAGTCTGGCTTAAAACTGACTTCTGGAGCAGTTTTCCTCTCTTTATTGATTACAGCAGCAAACCAGGTGCCTCCCAGCTACTGTTGGAGTCTGACTTAGGCAGCATGGACAGGACCTACCTGTGCCTGGCTTGAACACCCATTCAGCCATGCAGTGTGTGCTCACACAGCGACTGTGTTTGCCCCTAGGGATGGTGGCTTTTCTCCTCGTGGAGGTGAGCAGACATTTCCCCCTCTCCTTCCTGCAAATGGGTGCTGGGAGGTTCATTGATTTGGTTTTGTTTTCTACAACGTACCCGAGGATCCTGAGCTGGAAGGTGCAGGAGGAGAGCTGTTGGTTTTGCTGTTAACAGCAGTACACAAGAAGTGGGTTGCCCTGTAAGCTGTGGATCCTGAGCATTTGATCTCATTTTTGTTTGCTTTCTGTCTTTTTGCTTGTTTTATGTATTATGTATGATCGCTGTGTTAGGTCTCATTTCTCACTATGCCAAGGAAAATAAAGAATTTTGAGTTAATATGGACTCTCTGTGTTAGAAAATAATCACTGCTGTGCTGTTCACCAGGCCAGATTCTTGACATGACAGAAACCTCCCCAAACCAGGGATGCCTTGTTCCTTTTACACCAGCAGAACATTCAGCCTATCTTATTCACTCCTGCCTTTCCTCTTGCTGAATCACTGCTTGTGAGCTTTCCCCCACTTCACTATGTACTAAATAAGATTTAAAAGGATGCAGACAGCTCCACAGATTTCACAATGCAAATCTGAAGTTAGACACCTTGCATGCTGCAGAACACCAGAGAGAAATGATTTTCCTCCCTTCTCCTAATGCATGAGCTGGTAGGACTTTTTTGTGCCACACTCTGGAGCACAAAGGCTGGCTAGAGATATGAGAAATTAGAACCTGGGAGCAGCCTGCAGCACTAAGGGCTGATTCTCAGCTCCTGTTGCAGAGGACTTTGGTCATGCCTTTAGCAAAGTGGCATTTGGAGGCAGGAGTCATTTTCCCAGCAGATGATGAGACAGGCACTTCTAGCAAAGCAAGAGGTAAGGACTGAGATTTTCACAGCATGAGAGAGGGGGAGAGATGCTAGATGGGCCAGGGCTGCTGTGTGTCTTGTGATAAGGATTCCCAGGCTGAGCTCACTATGGAGGTTAAAAAATAAATAAATATGAGGGGGCTGAGACAAGCAGCCAGAGAGTTATATTTACAGCACTGTTCAGACAGGTCGAAGAGAGGCAAGATGGTAACTGCCAAGGGTGAGGTTAATGTTAGGGGAGTTTTTAAACCTGAAGGTAACTTAACTGCGCCGCAGTTTTGATCCAGATGTCAAATCTCTGCTTCCTGTAATATTGGTTGCCTGCAGTCTTTGGCCAGGAGAAGTATGGGGCTTACTTGAAACCATATGACAGAGCTGTTGTACTCCTGGAACCAAATGTTGAAAAATGGAACATATCAGGGATGATACAGACGCATTTTAACAGAGGCATGGAACTTATACAGCTGCAACAGACTCATCACTTTGTCCAAGTAGTACCAACTTCAGCAGGTCAAAGGAATACCTGGGCATGCAGGACTTGGAAGGGTTTAGAAGACTTTTAGCTGCAACAGTCCTAGCTGTGGATGAACATGTTCCTTCGTTGCTCCTAGCTCCTTCCCTTGAAAACATCAATGAAGAGCTGTTGCTCAATACTAATAACTGTTCCTTTGCATGTCACTGAGAGCAGGAGGGGTGTCAGTGGGACTGCTCAGGTGCTTGGACTTAGATGAATGCTGGGACACATCCCTAGGCAAGGGGCAACATTTCAGGACTCTCCCTTAACACTCAGAAGAGCCAAATATCTGATGGTGCTGTTGGCCCAGAAGGGGAAGCATGGATGATGGTGGAGAAAGAGAGAAAATAATTTTAACTACGTTCTGGCCCAGCACTCCTCCAAGAAAAATGTCCCTTTACATTTTATAAAAGAGCTTTTCATTGGGAATACAGTCATTTAAAGGCCTGTTTTCAAAGCCTTTCTCGCTCTTTATTGGTAAATTGCAGCCGACAGAAAACTGCTTCTTTCTGAATTTCCCTGGCTGAGGTGTCACGTTGTGCGGTGTGACAGAAGGGACGGGCAATGACAAGTCGTGGCAATTACTAGAGCAGTGCTGGCTGATTCCAAAGGAGGCAGCGCTCTGCAAGGGTAGGGGTTTGCTGTGTGTTCTTGGAAGGCTGGATTAACACAAACTAAAACAAGTCAGAGTTGTTAACAGTAGTTCTTAGCACCGACATCAAGCTGCAGGTCTTGGTGGGCCACGCACGCTGAACAGTACCTTTGTCCCCATGCAATGTTACTGCAATTAGTTCTGTGTCATAGAGGGGTGCACAGACATTAAAAGAGAGATTTTTCCATCTGCTCTGGCTCCTGGAGCTTGGATGAAAACAAGACAATATCCTAGGGTCAAATCATCCACCTCTTGCATGGAGCAGTAAAGAGGGGTACCAGAGGTATGAGATAAAGAAAGATTTAATGCTTGCATGGGCCACTGAGCCACTATTTTGCACGAGCCTGGAGGCATATTTGAGAATATTTATTTGAGAATATGCACCCATCTCAAGAATACCAAGCAATGCTATGTGGGCACCACCTTCTTTCCCCCTATCTGCCTTTCAGCTGGGACTCTGGCAGGGCTGGGTTTCAGTACAAGCACTAGCACTGGTGGATTGCACATCACCTGAGGCATGAAGAGGGAATCACCCATCAAAAGATTTAGGCAGTGCCCTGCTCTCTGGATAGAAACCCTCTGAAACTTCCAGTAGATATAGCTTTCCATCATTCCCTCTCTATCTTTCTGTGTTCAGCATTATCTTTGCTAAATATGTTCTAGCAACATCGTATTTATTTTGGGTCTAGAGCCTGGAGACTTCCAAGGGTCTCCCTTCTCTAGCAATTTTACAAATAAAACCCTGGCAGAGAGCTAGGAAAACATGTTTATGTTCTTCATATGGGAGGTGATTTCCTTCAGCTCCTGGGCTGTGCATATGCTCTCTATCACACAGATCACAGGGGGATTTGCTCCGAGCATCTCGACAATTGCAGCTGGTGTCAGCCCTCCCTGTGGAGCTCTGAGTGGCTTGTAAAAGCAGGGGGCAGTGCAATGAATTCAGTGAGACAACAGTTGTACCCCCTCGAATAGCAAAGGTGTCCACATGTGCACCCTCTGTTAAAGAAGCCTCTCTGAGCTCTTCAAAATGAGAATGACCTGGTGCTTCGGAGACTTGTAAGTACTGGGTTCATGTACTCAGCAGCCACCCTGGACAGCCTGCCTCCATTTCCACCTTGGCACTACACCAGCACCATCCACACTTTGCTGTGCAAAACCCCCAGAGATTGGTGGCTGAGAAGCGCTAAATAATATTTATATAGAGTAGAGAATGGAAGCACATCACCCAGGATCTGTCCCTCTTGTTGAACCTAGTTAGGGACCTCCTGAAGTCCTCACGCGGGCTTTCAGACTGGTCCTTCTGGACACTGGGCGTACTGGTCCCATCAAGGACCAGCTCAGACTGCACTCCCAGGTGCTGACCTGCAGCTCAGCAGCTCACACCCCGGCTGGGCCAGCACTGCATTAACAGCATCTCCTTTCTGGTTTGTAGAGTCCCCCTCCATGCATCCCCTACTTCTGCTGCACCCACAGTCTGCTGGGAGCCACGGTGAAAATTAAAGAAGGGGAATTCGATGGTTTCCTTTCCCTCAGCTCAGCTATTCCCCACCCCCCCTGCCACAACTGGCCTTGGAAGTGGTTTTTGCTTTTGCCTTTTCTCAGGTGATGGGGGAGGGACCCGGCGGTGGACCCGGAGGCCCCAAACCCTTCGCTGACTTTGCTGCCTGAAGCACAGACCTCTCAGAAAACACAGATGAAAGGGGAGCTGGGGGAGGGCTTCAGACTGGGAGAAACAACCCTTGTGGCAGGTCCTTTGGCAGGGGTCAGGCTGCGGGACACAGAGGAGATATATTAAAAGGGGAAACTGGAGGAATCTAAATAATCAGGCTCCCCACCGGATAATGCCTTGACAAGAGGAGATGCTGTGAGAGCCAACGAAAACCGACTCGCGCAGAGGGGTAGAAAAGTAAAACGCCTTCTCGGAGGGGATGGGGCTGGCGGTGGAGTGGGAGACCTGGGAGGCAAGGGGGAAGGGCTGAAATCTGGAAGGAAATTAAATAATAGCCTGAAATTCCCAGGTGAGGAACAATGGAATTAAAAACAGAAAGGCCCCCAAGAGATAAACAAATCAGAACTGGGAGGTGAAGCAGAGAGAGCAAGACCTGGGGGCTGTGGGGCAGCCCACAGCGTTGGCCAAATCCTGCACCCTTTTTCCCATGCTGCAGTCACACCTGGGTATGGTCCTGTCGGGCACCCCGAGTGAAAAGGGAGATGCTAAGTGCCTACCCTGAAAGTCCTTATACCCTGAACCAGCAAAGCCACGTGAAAAATACCAGTTCTCCCCATTTTACAGTTGCAGGGCTGAGGCACAGAGAGATTAAACCTAATTCTCATACACTGTAAGGCTCTTCTATCTATAGCATTCTTCTAAAGGGACTTTTTTTAGACGGTGTAAAATGTCCCTTCATGCTGCTTTCAGTAAAGGCTCAGCCACACAATCAACCCTCCCCGTTATCACACCAGCCTGAAGTGCCTCTGTGGTTATTTTTTGTGCCTCAGTTGAGTCTCAGCAACAGTTAAGCTGTAAATATGGAAATGGTGCATCCAAGTCCCAAGTAAAACCGTAAATGCTGTTTTGGGCACAGACCTGTGGGGAGCTTTCAGCAAGATAAGGAATTAAATCTGTGCTTGGGAATCCCAGGAAGGAGCCCTGAACGTGCAAGCCATTCAAGAGGCATATTTCATGGAACCTCCATTTGGAAACAGGCATCAGTGGGACAGCTTAGATAAACCCCTGACATAGGTGTTCTGAACCGATGGAGCTAGGCTGACTGCAACACATGTGTTTGGATTGAGGACGTGGTCCTTAGAGGGTGGGAAACTATTGACTTGGAACCAAACCACAGATTTTTTTTTGGCAATTCTGTTGTGTTTTAAAAAAATCGTGGACAAGCCCTGAAAGCACTTTCCCAATAAGCATTAATATTCCCTGAGGAGAAAGTGAGGTTTAGGGAGTGGGAGTTACTACAGCACGAAGTGACACGATGCAAGAACCAGCCAAAGAACCCAAAGAGCCCCCAGTGTTTCCTTGTTCCTGGTACCCACGGTGTCCACACAGCATCCTGCTGGACTCCACCTGAGGAACCTCTCTGCATTAACACAGAGCCCACCTTAACACCTCTGCCCTACAAGAGGGATAAATCACCAGGGCTCTCTGCCCCACTTTCTTCAGAAAGCAGAGATGAAGATCTGAAGTTTTGACTTCAACTGCTCCCTAATATTTAATCACCTTTCTGAAAGGGAGCAAGACTGTCCACAGATCCCTGCATTCTTCTAACACTAGTCCAGTTTGTGTTCAAAAGCCTTTTCTATTTCCTTTTCCCGTGCCACATGCTGCTGCGTCAACATAATACAGGGTCTTCCTAAACAAAGGAATGTGTGTCTAGAAACCATCCACAGAGAATGATAGCCAGAACCCTGCCAGCAGAAAAAAAGGAGGTCCCACACTCCTTTTTACAGCACAGCTTAAAAAGGGAGAGTAGCACAGGGAGGCAGAGCAATTCACGTGTCCCTTTTTCAGTGGGCAGCACCAGTACATCACACCAGGTAACTGCAGCCAGGTTAAGTTACAGGATCTCA
Organism: Podargus strigoides; assembly: GCA_028020825.1. Lineage (NCBI taxonomy): Eukaryota > Metazoa > Chordata > Aves > Caprimulgiformes > Podargidae > Podargus > Podargus strigoides. The sequence continues at coordinate 2,976,798 of CM051646.1, forward strand.
AGAGCATTCACTGCTTGAAGCCAGTCCTTCCTCTCTGGATCAAGGTGAAACAAAAGGTATGGTTTATAGATGCTGGTATGTCTCAGATACAGGACAGGAAAGCCTGACACCCCGGATGTGCTTCCATGGGGGAGCCTATCTGATGTGCAACACTGCAACCTTCACAGGGGAGCTGGTTTTCTCCCCTCTCTTTACTCATCACAAACAAATGAGCAGATGAAGGTGTGCAGGTCATTAATGGGATGGGTTGGCATTCGGACTGTGCTCATCAACCATGGCAATAAAGAACCACCCTTGAGTCAAGAGACCCCATCCCAGTCCCAGCTCCACTACCAACTTGCCGTTTCATCTTGGCCAAGCCATTTCCTCTGTCTTGTTGACTTAACTCAAGCTGGTTATGAGGCTGGAGCCAAAAAGGTTTTCATCAGAAAATATGGTTCAGAGGGGAACATATGACCTGCAGCTGAGCTCTGTTGGGGTGTGAGACCATTGGATTGCACAGTGGCATGCCAGACCTCATCATTACCATGTAGAAGATATTCAGAGGACTGCCAAGGAACTGCAGGAAGCATATGCATTTGTTTAACATGGTGGTAGCACTAGAAGGAAGCTCAGGAAACATCAAGCCTTGTTGCAAGAGATACTGCCCTCAGAAGCTCAGGTGGAAGTATGAAAATGAGCCAGGATGGAGTTTTTTCCCAGGTGCAGAGAAGGTGCCCTGTGGCACACTGTAAAGGAAACGAGAAGTCAAAGTCAGCATCCCTGGTAACTGGATAACATCTATCTTTTATGCCTTCCCTATCGCTATGAGATCTAAGCCGAGCAGAAAGGAGATGATGTGCCTTCTGCCCAGCAGCACAGCCAATATTCCTGCTCGGGGTTTTTAGAGTTTCTATGTTCCTTTTTAATTTTTATTTAGGTTCAGTGTGATTTTTTTTTTTTTTTTTAATGACATACATGACCTTTGTACTCCTTGAATCCTAGTGCTATTTGCATCTGTCATGAGAGCAAGGGGAGCCTCTTTATCCTGTTCAGATCTGCCAGACTTTCCTTGCGAGGACTTGGCCACTCCATTTAGAAGAAATCCTAAATATTTGTTTTAATTGCGAAATGGATTCTCATAAACCAGCAGGCCTGTGTGCTATCAGGCTTTGGATTGCATCAACCCTGGCATGTGGGCTCATAAGGCAGATGGTCAGGGAAAAGCACCTTGGCACAGTCTTCACTGGCATCTTTTAGACAAAGGGCTGCACCAGGGACTTTGCTGCCATCGCAGCGCAGAGTATTTTATCTTTCATCGCAGATTTTAAAATGCTGGATCCAGCAGGGTGCTAAGCTTCTGTCAGTCTCTGTCAGCCCTTCACTCCCAATGTCTTTCTCCCCACAGTCTGGCTGGTGGGGGAGTGAGGTCTCTTGGCAAAAGCTGGAGCCGTGGTTCTGTTTTCTGAAACTGTCTCTGTCTGCACCCCCACCCTTTTCTGTCTCCCTTTCCTAGAGGTTTTGACTGGCTCCATCCACAGAACAGCCAAGCCCACCCTTAAAAGTGTAAGATTTTCCACAAGCACTTAGTCCTGGCTGAATCTGATCCCAAATCCTGTATTTCTGAAGGTTCCCATCCTGGGCTGCTGAGGTTTTTTTACTGGGGACAGTGACACTCTTTATCAGTTGGGCAGCTCTGCTCCTTTGGGGAAAGGCAACGTGCACACAGTAATTACAGATGTTTTCCTCTCCCTTAAGCTAGCAGAAATGAACTTCTGCCATTTTGCATGTGAAGCAGAGGCCTCACACAGAGACAGAACAATCCAGAAGAGGGTTTTTACTTGCAAACCAGGTAAGAAACACTGATGAAGATTGACTTTCTGCATAGCACAGGCTGGACAACCTGTGCATAGTTCTGCAAATACAAATTTTGACTCTAATTAAGTTCTTTGAGGGATGAGGTCCACACAGGTATGTTGAGAAGGAAATAGATTCATATGGATGCAAACAATATTCCTCCCTGTCTTTCCTAGTAGCTGTTCAGGTGAAGCTCAACCTAAAATTACATGAGAAACCTTTTTTGTGCCTCCTTATGTCCAGCATGGGCAATTTAGCCCATTTTAGAAGATCCAGCACAGGCAATGTCACAAACAGGCTGTTAAAATGCTAGCATTTGAATGAAGTATTAATTTAGCCCAGCACATTAAGTCCACAGATCTTTCTGCCAATTATTTTAGATAATTGTAACTATCACCACAAACAGTTTGAGATGTACAGAATCTGCAATTATCTGTATTTCCCCCCCACTGTAAATGAAAGGGATAAGAAGTAAAACCGTCAGGGAACAACTTAAAGCTTCTATTTGCTGGGGAGAGCATCTGAACAATTTCTCCAACAGCTTCAAAACATTGATTGTCTAAGGAAAAAGGGGATGGACAGTGGCAAATTTATTTGCAAACAGACTGAAAAAGGGGCCCTGGAAACTGGAGAAAGTGTTGATGGAGAAAATCTGAAGAATGAAAGAAAGGAAAGTGATAGGGAAAAGCTAGGTAGAAAAGAGGCACCTCTCTGTCCCCAGAACCCCTTTCACAACTCCTGACCTCCCTTATCCCCACGCTGCTCCCTTCCAGGGCTCCCTCCTGCACCCTGGAGCAGAAACCCCACTCAGCTGCGATACAGGTGAAGACCACGTCCACCTCCTCCCAGGAAAAAATACTGCAATCACACATGCTGTTGCAGGCTGGAGCATAAAGCAGGGACGTGCAGTTCAGCTACATCAGCTACAGAGAAGGAAAAAAACCTTTGGGAAAGAGGGGCTGGCATGGGGGGTGTAGGGAGGGGTGTTGGGTGGGTAGGGAGGATGCTGCTGTACCCCCAAACCCAGTAACAGACTGAGCAGCCTGCTGTGATTTCAGCCGGATTCACACCACGCCTGGGCTTTGGCTGCTCGGGAGGGACCCAGGGGCAGGATGCATGGGAGGGGGTCGAGCATCCCACTCCGGGTGGCTGGCCACCACTGCACCCACAGCAAGGGACATGGCCCCAGATTGCAGCCCCCGAGAAGGAGAAAGGCTGAGCACATCCAACGGGAAAAGCCACTAGAGGGCCCCTGGGCCAGCAGAATGCTGCAAACCAGGGCTTGGGACACGGCCAAGGCATCCGGGTTAAACGCCCAGAATTTTTTTTGCAGAGACAGACAGGTGACCTTTTGGTGAGCACAAAGATACAGGGCTGGGCGCTGGCACTGCCATCAGTGTGTGACCCACACTCCCATCCTCACTGGGCTCTTACTGCGATGGTGCCGAGATTCAGCAGGACAAACACTCCTTACAGAGGCTCCCGTGCTCCTCTGGAGGTCTTCCATCTAGCCCCACATCAAACCCGAGCCTATTTAACATCTAATAAGTCAAGCACAGACTGGAGAAGTCTGATTTTCAAGCCAGAGTAGCATCTTGCACCCATTCGAAATGTCCATTTGGAAATTCAGTGTGAATAACACAAACATAAGACAGATGCTGCCACTTACCCAAATGTCTTGGAGGAACAAATGGGAACCGAATTTGAAAGCAAATGAAGCAACCAGATTGTAGCTCTTAAGTGGACTATGTACTACAGCGAGTGAAAAACTTGGCAGGAGGGAACTAAATGTTCAGTGCTTTGCTTCATCTACATAAACCATAAATGCACGTGTATTTGTTAGCTCTAAACCTGAAGCCATAATGAGATGCAGGTGACCTGGGCATGAGAAAACACCTTTCCTCGGAGCAGGGCTTGCCCCAGAAAGCCAGAGTCAGGGGTTGTGCTGGACCACCACGGGTCCAGGGGAAGCAGTGGCAGCTGCCACAGTGCGTGCAGCAGCAGCAGGTGCACGGGGAAGGCGTCGGGCACAACGGATGTGTTTGCACCCCTGCTGCCTCCTCCATCACCATCCCACTCGGAGATGCTCCACGCAGGAGCAAGATCGAGGTGGCAAAAACCACGCTGCGACGCTCGAGGTTGGGCTGGGCGGGAAGCGACTGAGTTGGAAACGGGCTCGGCTGCAAAGGCTGGTTTTGTGTGAGAGCTATCAGCCACCCAGACACTGAGCATTCACTCCGAGAGCACATTTAGTGCAGCTGGCATTGTGTCAGACGAGACTTGCTTCGTGCAGGAAATACTGAGCACTTGGACGCTCCGAGCGAGGGCTGGGAAAGCGTCCAAGATTATGCTTCACATCTGCTCCTGCGAAGCCAGTGCAAGCCCTGTTTTAGCATGTAGTGTAAACAACAGCATCACTAGTGAAACACAAGCACAAGCAAACGTGCATATGCTGTGGGGGCCATCTTGTGCTCAGCACCTTTGGAGATGGAGAGGCAGGCACCTTGTCTGGTGGCAGCGGGGAGGAGAAAACACCTCCGGTGTGGAGCATCTCTGCAGGTGAAGGCTTATCAAGGGGGATAAAACAGAGCCCTGACAAAGGTATTGGTTGTTGAGACAATGCTTGCACACAATCCCTGCCCCTCGAGCACACACAGCTGGGATCTGTGTCCCCTTTTTGTTCAGTCCCCCCTGTGCAGAGGTTGGCTCCCCACCTCCACCTGGGCGTGTGGGAGGAAGGCTGCGACCTACGCTGGCAGTGGGGTCCCCCAGCCCTTCCCCGCTCACTAAAGGATGGGACGCAGCATTTTGGCTCCCTCACAGGGTTGGTTCCTCAGCAGAAGAGCTCTGGTTGTTCCCTGGGTGCGCTGCAGCAGAGGTGGAGGCAGAGCCACGAGAGGAAAGCCAAAGCTGTGCTCTGTGAACCAGCAGCGTTTGAGCTGTGGCGACTCAGGGTGGCCGGTCACAGCAAACTGCTGCAGCAGAGCTCAGGTGGGGTAAGCTGTGACTTTAAAGTTCCTATGTAATGTTTTCTCAGGAATTTCAAGTCATGACATCAATTCCTTGCTGAAATGCTGGAATTCCAACCAGTTCTGCCTATAACATATCCAGCATCTTACATCTTCCATGTTCCTAAAAATCATCTTTTATTTCAGCAATCAAAAATTCTTTTTTAAAGAAAAAAAGTCATTGATGCACAATTCCAGCACCCTCGCAGCCACCTCCTGACTTTCCTTTGCTTTTCCCCATCACCTCCATAGAGCACAAGCCCATTAAATGCTTCCATTCCTATTTCTGCCACCAATAAATCTAAATTTTCAAGCTTGGCAAACCCAGCTAAACAACTGGCACAGAGATAAATGATTCCTCTAAGATAATATACAACTCTCATTACCCAAGGACTTTTTTTTTCCCAGTCTCTCAAAATACTGGTTTTAAAGTCTCAGAAAACCACAGCTTTCTCCCCCAGAACTAAAGGTACCAGGTTTAGTAGAACAGAGCCTTCCCTGCAGTGTGGTGATGGATTCTTAGTCCTTGCCATAGAAAATGACTTGTGATATGGCAGTTCTCAGCCAAACTGGGAGCAACTGGTGAGTTTGAAAAATGCAGCCTCCCAGAACAGCCTACAGAAGAAAATCTCTGAAACGAGACTTTAGCAGCCAGCACACCCTCTAACAATCTAATAAATAGCATTCAGCTCAAACTCTCCAACACTGCAAGGGAACAGGAGAACAAAGGGATTTGAAGCATGGATTAGATCATTCCAAATGGTCTCAACATTGGTGGTTTGGGGGGGTTTATTTTTTTTTTTTTTTTCCCCCAGCCTTGTGGCAAAGGCTGGATTTGAACCTTTCAGGACAATGTTTTGACACAAATATTTAAGCTATTTAAAATAAGTAATAACCTTCAGTTCCCTTCAAGAGTATTATATTAAAAACAGAGAATGGGATTAAAACAGATTAGTTTCTGACGTTTCTTAATGTGGCAAACAGCATCAATCAGATCATATCAATGAAAGCTGACAGCTCAGGGAAATCCAGAGGAACAGATTCTCTTCGAAAAATGAGATATTTGATCAATTTTTTTAAAAATTCTTTTTTTCTGAGCTGTTAGAAACTGCATTGGCTTCATAAAAATGTAATGACAGCTCAGCCTTTGCTTAGCATAACATCCTGAGAGTGCACGAGAACATTAAATGAATGAAACCTGGTAATGCTGCGTGCAATACAGAAGTAAATACTATTGTCAATTTGCTCTCTGAATACTATTACCCATTGATTTTCTACTTGGTGCAAGAAGTGAAACGCCTTGCCTGCTCTCCAAACTCGGACCTTGCAGTTTAATGCCTGGAGACAAACTGGTGCAAATCCATCAAGCCACAAGGTATGAGCTGAAAGATGAGTCCCAAGGCAACGGTGCCAGGATGAGAGCTGAGGTGTAAGGGTGTAGAAATCCCCTTTTCACCTGTCTCTGCTGCTACCCACAGCTAATCCCACTGTTTTGCTCAGCTTTCCTGTTGCCTGTCCCCTGTTGGATGTGTCAGTGCTTTACTGCCCATCCCAGGAAGGGCTGGGTAAGCACAGCAGTGGGTTTGTCTTACGAATATTTGTTGGACTTTTATACATTAAATTGTTTCAGGCAGAGTCCCAGCCAGTTTAGTGGCTCTTCCTCATGTGTTGGACTCATCTGTGCATGCTGATATAGCTGCTAATAAAGGAAAAGTTGCAGGCTGGTGTGTTATTTGTAAATTAACCCCCCCAGTTTTGCACACAGGCAGCACGTGCATTCAGCTCATGAGGAACAACACAAGAGGGTATCTGGTGACTGGTGGGGACTGGTGCAAATGGAGCAGCATGGCAGTGCCACTGCCACTCAAGGGACCCATGTCACATTTGTGCTGCAGATAAAGCCAAGGTACCACTCACTAGAGCAATCAAATCAAGCATGAGTGTAGGAGAGCCCAGTGCCTGAAATGGCATTACCAGTGCATCCCCTGGGAACCAGAGATCCAAATCCCTTTGCATTCACTTGGGGTAATCTTTAAGAAATCTCTTCCCAACAGTTTTAAAATAAATCCTGTTAAACTCTGCAGCGAATTTTCCTTATCTCTCCACACCTGTGTGCCAGCCCTGTTTTCTTCTACCTTTTTTTCCCCAAGCCTGGACAAAAGAGAGTGTCTGTGTGTGTGTGTCAGTGTGTATGTATGTCTGAGATGAACTAAAGAGACAATTATCTTCAGCTGAAAATAAACATCATGAAACTATAGCTGCCTAATTTTTGCACCTGGAAGATCCTCTTACAGCTATTCACTACTAATCACTCTTAGCTAATAAATGAATAGAATAACTAATGTGATTAGAGTAATTTGCCTATTCATCAGGAATATTAAATGAATTGAATATTTTGTATTTGACTAGTCTCTCAGCATTTCCCTGATACTGTAATTAGCCCTGTGTGGATTCCTGTTGCAAAACCACCGTGTGGCCTCCAGAACATAAGGACTTTTTGGTTCATTCTGCATTGCTGGACAGATGGACCCCACGTTTTATAGACACACTTTTCATCCTAGGCTTTCATAGGATAAACTGCCTCCTGTCCCACCAGAACTCACGATGGAAGGAAGTCAGGGTACAAAAGAAGGATAAAAGACAGACTTTATAAACCCAGCCATTCCCCTTTGCCTCAGAGGTGACCCTGGGGGATGGCAACGCATCAGGGAGGTGGTGGTGGCAGAGAAACTGGTTCTCAGCTGTCATGAACGTTGGTTAGGAAGGTGTCCAGGAAATTCTTGGCCATTTTGACTCTTTTGCTTATTTTCTAGCTGCAAACATATCTCAAAAGACTAGGTGAACTCCTAGACAGGTAACAGTCCTGTTAGTACATGCCAAGAGGGTGGTTGTTATACTTTAATCTCTCAGAGAAATCAGGCTGAAGTTGAACTATGCAAATGATATAAAATAACCAGTGGGTAGATATTCAAATAAGGATTGGAGATATATACATAAAGGAAAAAAAATCATTTGAATTTGGGATGTGATTTTCCAAATCTATACAAGATTCTTTGAGAGGAGATAGGAAAGATTTAGAAAAATAATGCTGGTCCTTGTCTGTTTCTAGAAAATAATGGGGCTGTATGGAACAATACAGAAAAGATGCATTAATAAAATTGCCAAAGATGATCTGTCACTTCCTCTTGGTAAGAAGCCAAAGCATTTTATAAAATGCATTTGCACTTAACCAGAATGATATCATAATCTTCCTTAGTCATATCTTTTCATGCCTTCCTGATACTCCACAGAGCAGACATCAAGGTTTCGGGAGACATCCTCAAAATGCTACATTAAAATTAAAAAGGGAAGAGGCTGCATCTAAAAGCTGCACAAGCAGAATCACCTTCAGCAAAACCTTGAGCACGAAATACATGTGCACAGTGCATGTTCGTAGCAGGAAAGGAAATTAAGAGGAAAAAACAATGAATTATTGAAGGCTTCAGGGTTCTCTAGCCTGGATAGAGCTAAAATCAAGATGTCACTGCAGTCTCTTTTGGAGTCTCCTGCTGTCGTTGGTTGGAGTGATGCAGATGGGAGGCAGTTTTACTCTTTGAGAAGGGGCCAGGCCATAATTAGGTTTTTATTTGGGTTTCACCTCCCTTCCTTAACACCTGTTTACACTGACCTCACACAGTTCCATGTCCCTTCCTTTTGTCCACTTGTCTCTCTCTCTGCTTCTGTTTTGGGGTTGGAGTTTGGTTTGGGGTTTTTGTGGGTTTTGAGGGGTTTTTTTTGGTTTGTTTTGTGGGTTTGGTTTTTTTTTTTAGAGAAAAGCACAGACCTGAAGAACTTCAAATGTTAGTATCACTGGTGTTCTGCTAAGACATCAGCCTTGATCCTTGTTAATTATGTCTAGCTAAATCTATACCATAGCTCCCAGGTGTCCACATGCTGAAGCAAGATCTGGATTCCTGTTTTAGAGGTGAGGTGCTGTGTATCACAAAGCTACCTGGAGAACACCCTTCAAGGTAGAGATGAGGCAAAGTCTCTTCTAAATACTTTCATCTCATGTTACACAATAGTTTTCTTCTCAGCTGCCCACAGCTCCTTACCATTATTTAGCTTTTTACTCAGACCTGGAGTTTTCACTGTGAACCTCAAATCAGTTTCACAGATTTACTCAGGTATTTTTAACCTCTCTTTCCCACCCCTCCCAGATTTCTTCTTTCAGATTGCTTTCAGACTGCAAAGTGTAAAATGCTTTGATTCCTAGGTTGTTGTGGGAAAATGCTATATGAATAAGTTATAATAATAATAATAATAATACATTACAGTAATAATGATGGATGTGTTTTAAACAAAGCCTCTGGCTGCCAGTGTGGAGCAGCTATGGAAAAATCAAAGGTAATCTTGCATGAGAAGAATTGTAATGAGAAAGACCTGGAATATGTTATCTCTCTGAATTGCTCCTATCTGCTCACCCAGGAACAGGATTGTCCCAGTTTGACTTGAAGAGTGTGTCAGGTCTTAAGCTAAATTTAGGACCAGGTGCTCAGCTGGTGCAGCTCCACTGACAGAAATGGAGCTGTGTGAATTCATTCTGGGTTTGTTTCCATTAGTGCATTGGTGCCAGCGTGGAGCAGGACCCTGTTGTGCTCAGCACTGTACATGCACACACAGCCTGTTTCATCCTCAAAGCCCTTGTGATCTGAATAGATGAAAGCAAAGAGGAATAGATTAAAAGACTCACCCCAGCCACCCAACAGGTCAATGGCAGGGCTGGAAGAGCTCCTGCACTTGCAGACTCTCGTGCCCATGTCCCATCCGTGATGTCTCCAGCAGAAACCTGCTCTGACAATCGTGTTTTACTGCTAGGTAAATGCAGGTTGAGCTGAGCTGTAGTTTAATATAGCTTATTGTCCATAGTCAGAACGTGGACATTAGGTCAAATTCATTGCCTGCAGAATGTAACATTAAATCAAGAGGATTCTTCAGATTTCTGTAACAAAATCTACTAGTTTTCATGAAGATTTTTATAGTAGGGGCTTCACAAATTGTCCTACTGTGCAGACATAATTTTCAGTTTTATTCCATCAGCTGTTTACCAAAAGATCATCTCTAATACAAGTACAAATCTGGATAGAATTCCCCCCATTATCTCTTTAGGTATGTGCACCTGTGTGGTGGTGAAGTCCTGGCTCCTCAGTCATGGGGAAACTGGAAGTACAATGGACACACAATACAGAAACAGGACAACAATCTTTTCTACTCCAGCTTCAATCCTGAGGGCTGCCAGACCTATTGATGCTAAGAAGTTTAGGAATATCCTTTTGTAAAATACTGTACAGGATGTGTTTGAATTTCAGAAGTATCATGATGTCTTCTTGCCCTATTCCCACAGCATCACAGGATCTGGGGGACTGCAAAGCAAAGCCTCTCCAGCTACAGGAGATGTAAGCTAAGAGATACAGAACAGCAGAGCTCTGCAAGCTCTCTAAATGCTTTGGAGGCTTTGTAAGCTGTCCTTCCCAGCAGAACCCCTCAGCCTGTGCAAACCCCTCCTGTGCAAGCCGTGCCACTCAGGGCTTGAAGCAGGGGGCTCTCGAGGGGGTGTTTACTGATGCCCCCACTGGTTTGAATGTGTGCTGAGCCAACATCCTAATTTCATCTGCTATCTAAATCTCTCCACCCACAGGATAGCTTCTAGGACCCTGAGAAAGTAATCTCATGATTTATTAGGTTTTATAACAATGGCAATAAGCAAGGCAGTTTTTAAGCAGCTAACTGAATTGTGATGTGGGTTTGTTTTTTGTTTTTTTTTTCACAGCACAATGTGGATCTATTTAGCCTTATAGCTTGAATTTCAGCCTTTCCATGCCCATGAGGAAGCCTGGTAAATGGGATTTGTGCTAGAAGCTATAGGGGAGAATATCTTTTAATTAACCAGGAGGGTGTCTCGGGGAAGATCTAGCACTTTCTCTTCGCTGAGTTTCCAGATTCATTGTGAGAAAAAAGTATACAAATTAAGGTAGAACAGTAATTGCAAAACAAATTCCTGAAGACTCTGATTCCTCTCCCCCAAGTTAACAGGGCTCATTCAGTAGCTAGGATGACTCCAGCACAAGTGCAGCATTGCAGGTGTGGGCACTGCCCCTCACCCATTTCACCTCCAGCACCTTGCTCTGCACCCCAAGCTCCTGATGCTCAGACCATGTAAATCTGTGTGGCTTCACTGAGGTCAGAGAAGTGGCAGTACTTAAAGGCAGAGGAAGATGGGCTCTTTATTTTCAAGGCAAGGTAATCCAAACCTCTCGTTACGCTGCTGGTAGAGAAATATTTTTCCTAAGAACACACCAAGTTCCTCTGTCCAGAAAGCACAGTCTCAGCACAGATCCTGCTCTATCTGCTTCATCAACGCTGCTGGGTTTGGCACAGGTTTCCGCAGGTCAGAGGCTCAGGCAGTCGTGCTGACCACGTCTCCATCCCTAACTCCTTTGTCACCTGCTAGACAATTCCACCAAAGGCAGGAATTACATTCCCACGAGATTCAGAACTGTAGGCAAGTCAGAGGAGAGGCTTGAAAAGGGACACCAGCTCTGGAATCCTCAGCACAAGGAAGACATGGACCTGTTGGAGTGACTCCAGAGGAGGCCACAAAAATGACCAGAGGGCTGGAGCACCTCTGCTATGAAGACAGGCCGAGAGAGTTGGGGTTGTTGAGCCTGGAGAAGGCTCCTGGGAGAACTTATAACAGCCTTTTGGTACTTAAATAGGGCCTATGGGAAAGATGGGGACAAACTTCCTGTTGCCATAGGACAAAGGGTAATGGTTCTAAACTAAAAGAGGGCAGATTTAGGCTAGATGTAAGGAAGAACTTTTTTATGATGGGGGTGGTGAAACACTGGCACAGTTGGACTTTGTGTCTTTGGACTTTGGACTACAGGGGGTAGATGCCCCATCCCTGGAACTATTCAAGGTCAAGTTGGACGGGGCTCTGAGTAACCTGATGGAGCTGAAGATGTCCCTGTGCACTGCAGAGGGGTTGGACTGGGTGACCTTTAAAGGTCCCTTCCAACCCAAACTGTTCTATGAAAGGCCAGAGAACCTACAGCAGAGAGCGCTTAACAAATAGCACTGCCACTGCAAAGGCTTAGTGGGAACTCTCACCTTCTTAAAAACAGAGTGCAAAGCAAAAATGAGGCACAATTCCAACAGAAACCAAACTTCATTAGCACTAGGACTCAGGGAATGGGTACACATGCCTCCAGCAGGGACGTTAGGGATGGAGCCGAGCCCAAAGCCTGTATACTGATACCCCCACTACTCCTTCAGTTCATTTAGTTCTGGACCACAACCAGGTCCATCTCTCCCGTGGCCCCGTCTAGCTCTCCATATTGCCCTGTGCTGGTCCTCACCAAGGCTCCCAGCGTTTTACTGGACAAGGCCTGCAAGTTAAATTTACATTTTATTTGAACAGTGTTTCATCTTGTTCCTGTGTGTGTCTCCGCTGGTGATGAGGCAGTAAGAGGCTGATGAAATTTATTTCTGCTCTTTCTGCCACGCTGTATAAATAAAGGAAAAGAAATAAAATACTTCCCCAACAGGAAGTGTGAATGCTTTAATGCTTTGTTTAAATATGCAGTTGAGAGACTGTATTTATCACACAGCATCTGTATGCATCTATAGCTGAAATTTGCCCTCGAAAATTAAAATACCTCATTTACATGCGTTTTATACCTGTGTCCCACCACTGAACTCAGTGGATTTACTCTTAAATCTATGCTGGGTAAGAAGCACACCCAAAGCTTCACAGAAATAGCATAGCCCACTGGATGCATGTTTCTCAGGTACCACGAATTCTAGCTGGCAGGCTGCATTTCCTGAGAATAATTGGTGTACACATACACCATGTGAGATTTATATGCCCTGCATCTTTGGCTATATACAGTATGATTTAAATGGCACAGGCTCTAGAGAAAGTGGACGGTAAAGCGTACAGTATTTGAAAATAAGCATAAAGCAAAATGGTTTGACATCCTATTTCACTTAAAATGTAAATGGTGAGCATTCAGAGGGTGATTTACAATCTTTTTAAAAGCACAAATGTTTTTCTTTTTGGACCCCTAATTCAGATGCCACAAATCAGGACAAATCTTTTCAGCATCAGGAAATCCCCCTCGCTGGTTTTCTCCCTTCTTTTTGTTTCTATCCAAAGAAATGGATGTGGATCCCCCAGATCAGTTTTCTTGACTTCTTTTTTTTTTTCCCCCTGGTGTCTTGAATTGAAATTGGCTGTATTGTGAACTTCATGCTGTAGGCTCATGAACAGAGAGAGAAGGGAGAGGAAGGAAATGTAATGTGTGAGCCTGTCGCTCATCAGCTCGCTGTAGCAGCCTCTTGCCCAGGATTAACACCTTTTCATACCCATAAACCTGGCTGCATCCCTGCTCTCATGGTGAGGGCAGCGTGGGCTAACGCTGTGAGACATCTCTCACTTCACTGACTCTGCTGCTGCCTGGAGCCATTGACCCAGGATACCATCTCCAGATATACTCACTAGCTCTGCACCCATCCCTTTTTGGTGTCCAGCTTCACCCACCTCTGCCTTATTCGCTGAGGAGCTGCAGCTTGCCAGGGAAACAGCATTGCTCTGCTCTGGTACTGCTCCTACAACACCTTTCCAAGCCACCTTCCTCCTTCTCACCCACCTCTAGCACAGCGTAAGTGATGGCAGGAGAGAAACCCCCTGCAGACACCCAGCAGGGCTGTGTTGCCTCTTCTCCCCACAGAGCCCTGGGCAGACACCTGAGGGGCTGTTCAGGACTGAGCTGCACTGGTGCAAGAACTGACCAGGGTTCAAGCTCCGACACACGGAAACCAACACGTCAACAGCATCCTTTGCCCCAGTCCACAGCACATGTTGTTAACTACCAGCTACCCACCCCTAACAAGGCACAAGTCATGAAACTAAAGCCCTGCATGGAGAGGAGGAGGAGACAGCCCCACCAAAGTGGTCCTTGTACAACAGCTCTGTGGCACCAGCACGTTCAGGTCTCGAAGCACGGCACTGGGGCTATATCAAAGGGTTGACCCAAACATGCTTCTCACCACCTTCTCTCCCCTTTCCAAGGCACTGGGGAAGTAGGACATTGGTTTGAAGAGCTCAAAGGCTGTTCTGGCTGCAGGTGAGGGTCATGGAGGACCCTGGAGCTGCTGCCCTCCTCCCTCCCCTGCAGCAGCGCAGCAGCAGGAAAAGCAAGCTCCGAGTTTTCAGCTGAAACATCCCAGCCCTTAAATCTTTAATAACCTTTCTTTTCTTTACTGGGAGCACAGAAGTATGAGCACACATCTTAAGAGATCAAACCGAATCCTTAATTTAAGCAGCTATTAATAAGGGTTAAATCTGCAGGCTGCCGTGGCCCCTGTGCCCGTCTCCCTCGTCCGCACACAATCGCTGGAGCGGGGAGCCTGAAGGGTGTCCATTTTGAAAAGCTGTAATGAATCATTTTTCCTTAGCAAATCTGGCAAACTTCAATCCTGGTTCCTGCAGCCTCCCTTTCACATGTCCAAGCCCTCTGTGACACATCAAATTTAATGAGACTGCACAGACCTCAAATAAGGCACTGTAGCACTGCTGGGATACTTTATTAAGGAGGATCAGACAGAATGTGTTTGCTGTTTAAGAGCCTTTAAAGGCAAATTACACTTCTTTTTTTGGGGGGGGGGGATGAGAGGGGGGGAAGCTGGGGGAAGCCTCCCATTTTTGTTCAGTCTCTCACCCTTCTCAGTTATTCTGCAGGCTAATTCAAACAGAGCATTAAGGTTTCTGCAAACAGGGGAAGCAGCAAAATTAGCAGCGAGGGCTGGGAGACCAGCGAGGCTGTATTGAAGGTTGCAGGGTAGGACTCAGACAAAGAAACGTGTTATTTTACAAAATAATAATAATAATAATCTGCCTCTGACAAGCTGTGCAAGGGAACACCCCACCCTGCTAGCAGGTGCTGCCCCTGCTGGGTCCGAGGAAGGGCCAAGTTAACCCTCTCAGGCTGGAGGAGAGGTGGGAAAAATGGACGAGCAATCCTTGGGGGAACCCTGGGGCAGCCATTCCAGGGAAGAAAGAGGAGAAACAAGGATTATTTTTACTGCAATATCTAGGTAAATAAACATAAGCACTGGAACAAGGCAGAGTTCAATTCTGCACGCAGAAGGATTTTGGGGAAGGGAGGCTGTGTGGTTTTACTTGGTTTGCTTGTGGGGAAGTAAGTGTGGATGCTGAGGCAGGTATGAGATGAAATCCTAGATGACTTTAAGGATTTTTTACATCCATAGCCAGCTAAGGGTATGTCTTGGTGAGACTCTTTTGCTTGGAAAAAAACCCATTCTGCATCAGGAATCAATGCTGTAACTTTTGTTGGAGAGTACAGCACTCTCACGGCATAACAACCTCCTACTTCATACAGAGCATCTCTTGAGATCGTGGTGTTAACCTTCTCTGTGTCCACCTCTAGCTATGACTAGATCTAAAAAGAGACAGCAGGCCACCAGTACAAGAAGCTCCTACAAGCAGGAGCACACACTGACTGAGCACACACTGGCAGATGGAGATGTTTGAAACCAGAATGAAATACACAGAGAAACAGAGGAAAGAGAATCTCAAAGAAAAGAATTTCTTTAAGCAAAAAGGCCTATGGATTCCAACCTAACTGGATTTTATAGGGAGATTTAAGAATTGGACTAGCTTTCAGAGAGCTCTCAAGAGTGAATATAGTTCAGAAATTCCACGTATCAAACCTGGCTCCCTGGTTTCGTGCTCTACTATCTCAGAAACCAGAGTCCCTGGAGTTAGAGGGAGCTACAGGTTAACATGTCCAGGCAGCTGGGGGCTCAGGGAGGCTGGGACACTGGGCTGGAAGTGTAACACAGCACGACTGCTCGGTCCTGCCAGGCTCAGCTTGCCTGTTTTCTTCTAAGCAGTGTGCCAGAGCATGCAGAGTGACTGACCCTTACTCAGAGGCAGTTGGAGATGTGGGAGGAAAACACAGCCCAGGGGATGTGTACTCACTCTTAGTGTGTCAGTGCTAAAAGAAGAAAGTCTGTCTCAGAAGATTTTTATGGGAATAGAAGAAAAGGATAGCATTTTTATTCTGCTGAATTAAGGACCTAGCCTTCCAAAAACTGCAATAAGAAGAAATGAAATCATTTATACATCAGAACTTCTTTGGTTGCAGAATAAAACCAGAGATGTTTCCCGTGTCAGGAATCTGAGGCAGAATCTGTGGAAGGCCCATGGGGGTGGACTGGCTTCATTTAACTTTTATTCTTCATCTTGGGTGCTCTAAGGAGGTTTGGGGCTTTGCACAATGAATTCAATGGTGATTTGGATCCAGGTTGCATTTTATCTGAACCACCTGCATTTGGAGTCACAGGAAGAGTGTGGTTAATGGATCAGTTTAATGGCATCAGTTCTGATCCATCTCTAATTAAAGGCTCTGCCAGGAATACAGTCAAGCAATTCTAATGGCCCAGAGGAAAAATTGTGAAGTCAGGTAATGAAATTTGCTTATTAGACAAAATGGGAAGAAAGAGTGCAGGGGCACAGAAATCAATATGGTAAGCAGGACAGCAACATTTAGAAAGCACTGCACATGGAAAAAGCATAGCTAATGAAGTTCACTGCTGAGAAGTATAATAACACTGATAACAAATCCCGCACTGATAACATCCTTGAAGATGTTCACCTGGAAAGGGTCCAGTTTATGGGAACTTCTAAACAATTTATTCCATCCTCCAAGCTGATTCAGCTGGAGAATTTGATCGACTCTGATTTCTTGTGTCTCACCGTGTTTTTACAGACAACTCCTGCCCTGCCTCCTTCCACAACGAGTTTCCTTCCAGTGGGGTGTAGAGTGGAACATGCCTAGAGTTTATAAACACTGCAGTGACACGAATTTTGAGCGTACTGGTGAAGATGGAGAAAGGCAGGGTCACACCTGAAGCCTGGCAACTACTTGCACAGATGCTATAATGGCCCCCATTGTACCCCAGTAGATGTATGACACACGTACCCCTGCAGAATCAATCACCCATGGCCCCTTTTATCCAAGGAACCTTTAGATCTGTTCCCACCTTACCCATTAGTACGGAAAAGAATCCTGTAGAAAAGCCAGAGAGAAACACTGATACTGCCAAAAAATTAGAGTATTTTGGGGTGATCTACAGAGAAATATTCATAGGTGGGGTAGTTACAGCTCAAAAGCTTTCACTCATAGGCTGGTAGGACAGGGGCAAGCCAGACCCTCGTTAGAAAACTTTTTTTTTTTTAATTTTTTTTTAAATTATTTTTTTTTAAGGGAAAAAGTTAACTCAAGTTTATAAGCTTCAGCTCTGGAGCGGAGCCTTTTGTGTCTCGCTAGCCCACATAATTGCACTCCCCCCTCCTCTCACCCGGTGGCAAAGGAATGTAGGTGGAATGTCTTTACATAGAGACCGGCTCACGCAGGGACTGCACAATAAGGGGAAGAAACAGGAGCCAATCTAAGTAAAGGATCAGGCAAGCACTGGAAGGAAAATAATATTGGGCTGTCTGCTACCACATCTAACCCTGTGAAATACCTCCATGAATCCCTCGCTTCCTTCTGTCTTAAAATGTCCTTCTTCTTCCCAGAGGTTCAAGGGACATATCTTGTTACAGTCTCCTTTTTAACACTTAACTTTTCCCCCTCTCTAATGCTCCTTCTTTCATTCTGCTGCTGCATATATATTTACTGGCAACGGAAAAAATCAATAAAGGAGAAGGAAATGACTTGGCAGCCATCCGAAGTGTTAAAATAATTCTCATCTAATTGAGCCCCATTGTTTTTAAACAATATTGCCAGCAGTGCAGCTAAGTAGCTTGGCCTCGATTTTCAAAAGCAACTGGTGATTTGGGGTGGTTCAGGTTTGCTGGGTCCCGGGGCTTGAAGGCTCCTTAAAGGGACTGGTTTGGTGCACGCAGGCGAGACGTGGAACCCTTTGCATCAGGAGCCTCCTAAATCCAGCTGTCCCTCTGAGATTTAGCCCTGGGAGCCCACAGCACAAATCTAATTTGAGGGCATATTTAAGTACAGCAACCCCAGGTACATACCCATAAAGTATCCTAGCTGCCTTTCACCAGAGCAAACTTGGAATGATATTAGTAACAAGCAGCTTGAACTAGGTGCATTCCAATCTGTCAATTCTTTGTGTAAATTATTGCTACTTAAATAAAGACTTTCAGTCCCAACTGTAAAATATTCTGGTACGTGCTGTGCAAGAGCATATACAGCTAATCCTTACACTGAACTGCTTATTGGGGCTGGTCATAATCTGGAAGCTCTTCTGTGGGTAATTCTGGTTTTTCCACATTTTGTTGATCTTGGTGTTTTTTAAAAATCAGGAGAAGGAGAACTCAAACGGTGAGAATGCCTAAAGATCCTCTCTGTTCCCAGCACAAAATATTCCCTCCATAGCTCAAATTGGTTTCACTTTAATAAAACCCAAAGTGCTTCATTGCAATTTTGACTTTTTTCTTTTTCTTAAAAAAAAAACAAAAACAAACCCTATTTGTCTTATACAAAAATAGAAATGAAAATTCATTTCCAAATGGGAAATTGAAGAGTTTAATTTTGAAGAGGCACACAGAGCTTCGTTTTCAGACCCTGTGCCCACTGTCTTCCCTGCCACCTTAGCACATGCCCATTCTGGGTACCAGCCTAAAGCTAGACATCCCTTTTAAAAAACTTGGCCATAAGTGTTTCCATCAAAGATGCATCAACAGAAGCTCAATCAATCAGTAAATTATTCTGATATGCTGCAAAAAAAAAGTGTTCCTGCAGTACAGGTGTGTTCATGCTAGAGAAACCTCCCCATGCTCCACAGCCCAGCTGAGAGCAGCCGTTCTCCTCTGACATCCCTCAGCCTGCAAGCCTTATTTCTGCTGGGAAAGTGAGCAAACAGCACAGGAAAGGAGTTCACTGCTGCTACCAAAGGGCCAAATGTGAGCAAACAGGCAGAAATGTGCACCTCTGAGTGTGATTCTGCTGCAGAGGTCCTGGGGAGCCGCCTCGCCCTCTCTCACCCGTAGAGGAATGAGCGTTCGGGTGGGAAACATCTGCCCTTCAGCTCGCTCACGGGGGGTTTCTGGGTTTATTGGCAGGAGTGCAGATCCACATGGCGCTCATAATGTAGCCCATTGTGCGTGTACCACCACAAATAGGTTAAATCAATAAAACGGAAAAACCTCAGTACTTGTATCAAATGCCATCCATATCTAATGCCTCCAGGATGCCTTCTGATCCCAGAAGGTCCTGCTCATTTGATGCCTTCGCTTCCTGGGTATCCCACAACACTTCCCAAAGAAAAGAGCCAAGATATTAACTTTCCTTTACAAAAAAGGCTTGTGAGAACGTAGGGCCGGTGAAAAGTTCCAGCTTGATGATCCTCAGCGTCTCCACTTGCTGTATGGCAGAGGGGAGAGACCTGCATGCTTCAGCCCTGACCTCATGGGAGCACTGGAGGGGTGGGAACCCCTCGTCCCCCCTCTGGCAGCGCTGCCAACACCCGATAAGGAGGTGAGGCTGCTGTGCTACATCACGCTGGCGACCCCATTGCCCTCAGATGGAAACTAAATTCATCTAAATTCTCCGCTGTGGAAACTCCATCCATCATCTCTACAGCTTAAAATGGGTGTATTTCCAGCTAATGGAAAAGCAGCCCGATCCAGAGGAGGAGCAGATTTAAACCATCCAGGGAGCAGTGAAAACCATTGTACCACCAGCTCTAGCCACACTTCCCCAGTACTCTTACCCAGGTCAGCCTTTATTTCATGCAAGCTGGCACCGTGAGAGTCAGCTGTATTTCAAATCAATACCAAACACCAGCATTTGGCCAAGGCCTTAGAACAGAATAATGATGATGGGATTAGGGAAAAAAGAATTCATAAAAACTAAATTAAAAATCACACCTCGCTTCACATTGGAAATTGGACTCTGCCACTGCACTCTGTTTGGAGCAAGCCTCTTTAAATGCAAGCCATTGTGTAGGGGAAATTCTCCCTGGAATCTGGGTCTCCAACACAGCGTTGCTCTAACTCCCCACGTTCGTGAAATCCCCAGAAAAATTGCAGCAGGACAGAAAACGCAACCTCCTGGCAGGTACCGCCGTGGTATGCGAGCGTCTCGGAACAAGTCTCTGCAAGACCTGCTGGGCTGGAGCGAGGAAACTCTTGGCAGAGGGTGGCAAAGGCAAATTCGTTTCACAGCTCCTCTCAAGTGATGTCTGATAAGGGATAATCAACTACCTAGAGATAATTTTTAATTTCCCCGCTCCCCCAAAACACGTGTACAAGTTTTGAGTGGCAGACAAAGGGAAACAAGTGTGGCTTTTTTGTTTGGTTTTTTTTTTTTTTTTCCTCCTTCCCCTTCATTTCCTCATCCCAGTAGAAAAAGGGGAAAATCAAGGGGAGAGACACAACCTGGTCTGTACTGAAGGGGAAGCAATACAACCTTCCTATATGCAATAACAACACCCACCGCCCCTAGACATCCCCAGACTACCAGAAATAAAGACATTGGAAAATGATTTTCTTCTGCCCGCCCCTCATAAAGTGCAGTTTTCCTCCTCACAGATTGATAGTCGAGTAAAAGTAGGAGGGAAGATGACAAACTCCTGCAGCTCCTGCTCTGACTGAAAATATGCCTGAGCAAAAGACTCTCCTTGAACCCCAGTCTGTGCAGCATCCAGAAAACTTCAGGTATTCTCTCAAATAAAATAATAACTGCTGACAATTATTGTTCTTCCTCACTTCCCTCAGATTGAGGGCATTTGTGGTGAAGTGTCTATATCAAGGGAGAAAAGGGAGAATTAATTCTGTGCTTACAGTTTATACCACCAACCTAGGGACTCTGATCCGTGGTCGTGACTGTGCCCAGCGATGTGCAGTGACAAACAAGTGCTCTGCCATCCCCCAGGAGAGTTCCCCTGCAGGTGCTTAGGAGGAGACAGCCCTCAGGGCTATAGTCTTGATTTATATACTTGGCCTTTCAGGGCTTTGCACCATAATCACTCAAAAAAGAAAGGATGGTGGGGTTAGTTTTCATTTTTTTTTCTTAGAAAAAAAGGTAGGAGAAGGCATTTCTAAAGGGGAAAGGGGCAGTGGGGGTGGCAGAAGCCCTCCTTGTGAAGCACTCAGGTGAAAAAAAAAAAAAACAAAAAAACAACCCACTGCTGAGTTATTTGGCAATAGCTCTTCTCATCTGGGGGTATAAAAGACTCCAAAAAAAGACCACACAATAAAAAAGGAAAGCCTGTCTGAAGTACCATGTTTTACACATTGTTAGACTGAAGCAATCTGTTCGAGTGAACCCTTTTAAAAGGGGCCATTTCTGTGTGAAAAGCCAGTTGTGTGGAGCTGGGAGGCATACAGCTGTAGACAGCTGTGGGGCTGGTACTGTAACTGAATCATTTTAAGAGTGAACTCTGGCATGTCGACGGGAGGCCCTGGAAGGGTAACGCAGCCAGAAAGTACAGTTTGCTTCTGTATGAGCTGGGACACATTCACCTTCTTGCACAGCTCAAGTTAACGAACGCAGAGGTGGTTGGAACTAAATTCATGCAGCCTGCCTCGTTTTTTTTTTTGTTTTTTTTTTTTTCCCCTTGGTCTCTCTCGTTTTCTTGGTTTTATTTTGAAGAAATTTCATTCTGGACACGTAAGAAAATCCTCCCTTTTGACCCCTGTCTTTCTGGCAGGTTTCCAAACACTCCGAGCGTCTGAGCGGACTGTCAGCATCATCCCCGGCTGGGATGGATAAGCCTACAGCTCCCAGATGCTCCAGGGGGAGAACGCTGCTGCATCTAAATCTTTCCACACATCCCCGTAAGGACAAACCAATACCAGAAGGGTGCATCTGTTCTATCTTCCTGATCTTCCTGACGTTAAACAAAGTACGTGGACACACAGGTATTTGGAATTAATAACTATTTGGAAGGTTCTCTACACAAAACAGGGTCCCAGGAGAGCGGTGAAAGAAGGGTAAAGTCAGATTAGGATTCCACGCTTGTGCAAAGGTGTTAGTGCACTGTCCCTGAGAAAGCAACTGACCCTCAGGAGGAGGCATCCTGTGTGTGTTTACTCATGTGAATAGGAGGCACACAAGATGACCAGTGGTTGGTAGAAGAGGTGACAATGATTGTGGCAGACATCAACACAAATCAGCTTTCCTCCACTATGAGCAACCCAGAGTCAGATACTTTGAAATACCAATGAACCCAGTGTCCAGGAGGAGATCATTAACAGGGAAGGCTCAAACCAAGACCCCAACTTGCTCTAAAAATGGGTCTGCTGACCAAGGAAGTGAGTCTCATTCAGCCAGGGCTCAAACCAAGACCCCCAATTTGCTCTAAAAATGAGTCTGCTGACCAAGGGAGTCTCATTCAACCATTCACCAGTGGGGTACGCAGTGCCACAGCGAGTGGCAAAAAAAAAATATAAGTATTATTTTACTTCTGGCTTCTATCCAGATCTTCAAGTTAGTAAAATGGGAAACCAATGTGGGATGGATAACAGTCTGTTTGAACTCTACCCACTTACAAGGTGGCGCTTCCTTAGAGATGCCAGTGGGGGAGACAAGTGAAGCACTGAGTGTGTTTGGAGGAGGAGGAGGAGAAGGATCTGATGTAGGCAAAGAGTTTGGTTCATGCAAAGGGAGTATTTAGAAGCCCAGAAGTATAGAAATGAATTCACTAGACTGACATTTGAAGGGTTAATGGGATTTAAGCTTTGATCTTCCAAGAAAACATGCTGAAAACGTAGCCCAAGGCATGTTCACCATTTTGTTTGCTAGTAAAACAATGCAATTTGATTTTTGTTGGCTTGTTGTTTTTAAGTGGAACCTCATGGGTGTTCTGTTAAATTCAGCCCACAAAAGCAATTTGTGTCATTTTAATGTAGCTCCTGTGTCAGAAATGTTTGTTTTTAAATGCAAGTTTTATTGTTTTCATTGTTTGCACATTAAAAGCTAGATCAATAAGAAAAGCCATTCATGATGCCATTCTTCAAAATTCAAGCCTTATCTACCCCATAATTGGGGCAAATATGGAAGTGTGAGAAATAACAAAGGCTCATTCTTTTGGAATATGAAAAGAATAATTCCAGATCTTCTCTGCTTTGACCTATCTCTATCTATCATGTGTCTCAATATTTACAGGAGTCAAGTGGAGATACAGCCCTGCGACTGATAGGATGGAACAGAGCATTCTGTAATTTGTTATAGGTTGGTAGTTCATTATATTCTGGTTTGCAGATGTGTAGACATCACTTTAGCTTTTCTAAAATGGAAGAAAAGGTTTCTTTCTGTGAGAAAGACATATTTACCAGAAATTAAGTGTTTGTGTGTGTATTTCTATTTTAAAATTATCCTGATACAGAAGGCAAGATGAGGACAACTCCTGCAGCAAGGGTCAGACCTGAAAGGCCAGATTTGGGTTCTATCTCCTGATCTGCTACTGGCTTGACATTTAGCCTTGTACAACACTTTCTACCTCTTAGGATCTCCATTTCCCACCTATACCCAGGGGACAATACTACAATGGGCTTCTTGCTCTTTGATATTTGAAACACACTTAGCAATACCTTAGTTGAAGGTGCTAGAAAGAAATTATTGTTATATTTTTATAGCCCATTTCTTCCTGCAGGGTCCCTAAAGTATTTTAAAATCCCTGTAGTCTTGGGTAGGAGAGCCCTAGCAGATCATACTCCTTGCAGGCTGGCAACCCTGTGAAAGTACACAGTCACTAGATGTACATCTAAATAACAATTTTGTAGGGTGGAGCAAAGGAGAAAGATCTATGTAACTGGAAAAGTGAAATTTGAGCAGTCTTCCAAACTGTTAGGTGACAAGTGCACTGAATTCTACCTACTCTGAGAGGTGTTGGTAGATAGCAGCTTGTTTTGACCTTTCAATGGAAGAATAACCCTTCCACTGGTTGTGTTGATGGCAGCTCTACCATCCAGGAACTCCTGACTCTTCATTCCGCAGCAAAGTGTATTTTAATGATAACGTGACCTTTAAAAGGTCTCCAAGTGGACTGGCAGATGGGTAGGCTGATACAAAATCAGTGCAGAGCAAGAGCAGAAGTCACCACATTGCTGGATGTGGAGCTGCATGACAGTCACTGCTTTCATTGTGCATTAAGCTTCTTGCTCCATCTTCCCTAAAATATCCCTTTCTCCTTTCAATGCATTTTTCCTTAAAAGGTTGGTGTTGTGAGCAGGATCAGATACAGTATCAGGTGTGACTCTGCATGCCTTCACACGTCATGAAATCCCATCGACAATGGTAAAACTAACGAGGAAAATTGTCTACTGCAACCATTTCTGGAATAGCTGGAGATGTTTTATTGCTTGAGTGTATGCAACAGCAGCCTCAGCAAACATACTCCACCGAGTGTGGTAGAGAAGGGACACACACAGGATCTTTTGGAAAAGCAGACAGTCATGGCTAGACTGTATTTCTAAATAAATCAGTGTTAATTAGCTGATGACTACACAGCATACTGTAGCAAACCACGCTCAGCAGAGACACATTCTGCACAAGGCCAGTGTGGCACATCTCCTAGGTTTCCTAATAACACCACTCTACTTCTCAGGAAGCAAACTGGTGGTTTGCAAAGACAAAAAAAAATACGCAAGCTGAGAAGATGGCATGAGGGCTGCTCATTGTCTCAAAGATGCAGCTAAGGTAGGTTTGGGTGGGTACCCCAGTAGGTGTGATAGAGTCTACAGAGAAACAAGCACCTGCTTGGAGTTCCCACCACCACCACCCACAATGAAATGATTACAACTGGGCCAGAGACCATCTCTGCATGCTAAACCTGGTGTGTGATTCTGCCCCACAGTGAGGAGATGCTCCATGACAGCAGGGAAGCAGAACTCTAGTATTCAAGGCAGTGCTCACTTTCCAAACTGTTCCTAAGTTCACTGCCAGTGGGCTGTACTGGGGAGGCACAGAGCATCCACACTGCAGACCCACAGGAAAGACAATTTACGGTTCAGATAGGGGTGAGAGACCACAAATAGTGACCTTCTGCTGCTGTACCTTCTTGTCCACCATCTCCTGCTGCCACACCACGTGCTGCCAGCCCACGAGGCCCTCCAATGGGTTTGCAGGCATGGAGAAAATGCCAGGGCTACTCTGTTTGCCTGAGTACTTGTGGCAGGAGCATTCACGTGAATTATTTGAAAAGCCCTTGAGAGTCACTCTGTTAGGTGGCAGAAAGAAAACCACATGATTTAAGTGGCCACTCCACACCATGCAAATAGGATTTGAACCCGAGAGGCGCAGCACGCCGTGAACTCCCATTTACCCAGGCCATAGCCCGGGGGGTTCAAAAGCTTTTGGCATCTTGCAAGTTCAGCTCAGAACAGCAAAAATTATTCAAAAACCAGCAAATAGCTGGTGATAACTAACCTGTCTGCTGGAATTTGCTCTCATAAAACATTTGCTAAATAATTTAGAAAGAAAAACCAGTGATAATTTATAAATTTAAAAAGCTAAATCTACTCCCAGATGATCTGCAAATATAAAACAGCAATAAGCCTATCAAATAAACTCACCTAGTGCTACTCTCATATTCCCTACCATCCTCCCAATCCTGACTTTCTTTTGATTCAGCAGCTTTCCCCCTTTTGGCATTTCTGGCTGGCAGGGATGGATGTACTTGGTTAGAATTCAGTACCACGAGGGGTTTAGGAACTGAAAGCTGCTTTTTTTTTTTTTTGTCTTTTTCTTCTTTTCCCCCTCCTCTCTTCAGAAGCTCAACAGGAGGTAAACAAAAGTTCTAGAAAGGTGACCTGCATGATTTAAGTCAGTCAAATTTAAACTGCTTCAGTCCTCATTGGGATCCACCAGTAAAAATCAGAAGCTTCCTTTACTTTCTTCAACTAAATTAAAAAAGGGAAAATGAAACTACTGTTTGAAATCTCTGGATCAGAGCTGAAAAAGACATTGCAACGTGATAGCAAAGCACTTGCCAGTGGTCACTACCATTCAGTACATGTTTGTCCCAACTGACTGCTCTGTGGTGCTAGGTGCTCTATAAATGTAGACCATTCAAGACAAGTCTGGACTGTCATTAACTGACTTTAAATGAAGTAATGCAAGGAAGAAGAGAATGAGAAATAGGAGTGTCAGGAGAAATGCCTTACACCAAGACCCAGGAAGAGCAATAAATTAGAATTTACTTGTTGGCCCTGATCCAAGCAAAGACTCACTTGTCTGTGTTACTTTAAAGATCAGTGTCATCCAGTTGACTTCAAGGAAACATCTGCTTTCTGCTGTAGCAGATGGACAGCTATTATCATGGCTTCGGTCTCCCTTCTGAAACCATCCCTCGACAGCAGCAGCAAAGTTCAGAGCTACAACACCCATCCTTAAATCCAATTTTCAAAAACATGGCAAAAAGTCGAGTAAAATACTAACAGCAAGGAGACAGATGGTGCCATAATGAAATCCCTTCTTTATTCTTACTTATTTCCACTGCTTTTACTTATCAAGACTAGACCCTCCTCCCCCAAGAATATCATGCTTGCACTCCACATGTAAGTTCCCTGCCTGCTAGATGATCCAAAGAAAGGACTAAAAACCTACTAGAGCTGATGGCACTCATCTGATGACCTGACAAAGCTCAAACCCAGAACCAGTTACTAGGAAATAAAGACAAACCATGGCTGCTATCCAGAAGAACTCATAAATCTAAACATCTCCTGCTTGCTCTCTTGTAACAGCTAACAGTAATATTTCTTCTACTTTTACTTGGAGAAGATTGTTCATTATTACTTTCACCTCTGAGCCTCTCTCAGGATGTCAGCTCCATCTGCCACAACATATCAGAGTGAATCTTAGCAAGAACAGTTCAGGTGCTCACTTTTACCCTCCTTCTGAATTCTTATACTTGACATAAGGCTTAAGAATATATATAATTTTTTTTTTTTTTTTCAATCAACATTCTGCAGTCTCCCCACCTCTTGACTTTTTTTTTTTTTGTCTGCCTCTCAATTACCAATCACTCTCTTCTCATCCTTCATTTCATTCTTACCTTGGAATTACTGAAAGTGATACAGAAGATGATACATCACCTTGCTTAGTAATGTTTTTGCTGAACATCTCAGCCACCGCTTTAGTTTGCACATTAGCAACCAGAGAATAAACTCTAATTGTTTTGACACTTTACCATTTGGCAACCCTTAGCACAGCTAGGACTGCAGGCTTCAGCGTTCAGCTCTCATTCTAGGAGCAAAGAATTTCACTCTTTATTGACTTGTGCTTGGCTTCTCCCGTACAAATATTTTCTGAACTTCTTTCATCTTTACCTTACTGCTGCTAAGCATGTCATTTTCCATTCCCTGTTATTCATATGCAGCCCAATTTTCTGCCAGTATCAGCTTTTCATTTATGTCAACTGGATTACACGTTGCTCCTACCTGCCTCCAAGTTACTGCTCATTTTCTGTGTCAGATAAAGTTATCGCACAGGAGACTGAACAGAATTTATTCCACAATTGCATTCCTTTATGGAATCCCTTTATGTTTTCAAATTGCTTGCCATAGTAGGCTGTACTTCTCCCTACAATATGAAGTGTTCATCAAGACAGAATAGAAATATGGGAGCTGGCACTGCGAGCCATGGTCAGCCATTCCTGCAGTGCAACAGTCTCTTCCCAAGAATTAAAAGAACCAACATATTGCACTGGAGAGAAATCTAACATTTGTGGGATGAATAACCTGTCAGTAGGTGAGGCTTTCTCTTTTGTCAGATTAATTAGCAGTCATCTCCTTCTTTTAAACATAAGACTATAATCCTTCCAAGACTCCCAGCCTTATTTATTTATTTTAGTACTGTAATTGGGTGTTCTTCATATATTGTTGTGCCTGGCGTCAGTAGATGGCACTGTGACATACACTCTTCCAGGTTCTTTTTTGTTAGCCTGCAAGCAAAGGTTTAGTTTTACGAATTTTTTTTCTTATGTGTTATAATTAGTTTTGTTTATGCAAGGTTCTGTAGTCCTTCGGGAGCAAACTGTGGAAGCAGTGAGATAATTTGCTTTCTGCATTTGCCCTGCTCTCTGATTGAGGTCAGTTCTTGAGCCAGAATCAGTCTCTGGGTACCAGCCACTGAGGTTAGGTTGAGATTCCTATAAGAAGGGATTATCCTGCATATAATTTGACCATTCTTGCTCCAAGACTGGTACACCAGACTAAATAGGGCAATTAAACTGAGAACGTACCAGTGTTGCCCTCCAGCAGAAAAGCAATCTGCCATGCCCAAGCTATCTTTTTGCCCTGTGACAACAGATACATGTTGCTATATTTAGAAGAGGACTCTGTTCTCCAAAGAGTGGTACATGCAAATGGAAAGAAATTTTCCAAGCCCTTTGGTTTTGAAAGTGGAATGCCCAATGTTGGGAACCCAAGCTACAAATTCAAGAATGTTCAGGTACTATCACTAACGAACACGGTGCCCTGAAAGACAATTCAAGATCTGACTAATTTTCAGAAATGTAGACTATGGTTAGTCTAAGACATCAAAAACCTGTGGAATGTCAAGACAAAAAATAAAAAAATTCAGTGCCAAAGTATGAACTGAAACAGCTTCCAATTGGCTTGATGGACGACACCTTTAGTGTCATCTGCCTTAAAGTATTTGCCTTCTTTTTTTTTTTTGAGAGGGAATAAAAAAAATAGCATTATCTTTTATCCATGCTTAAGTTAGGATGCTTGATATAATGATACCTAGAAATCTCAGTAAAGGTACAGAGCCCTCTTGAGCTAAGTGCTTTTCAAATATGAAATAATAAATAGATTTAGATGAAAATGTCAATCGATTTCACAAGAAAACCTCTTTTTAAAAAGAAAGATAAGATAGTTGAATGTTTATCAACAATTTTTTACAAAAGCACCTTTAAAATTTCCTCACATTTTTTCCCTCGGTTTTAAGCAGCAAATTCACCTCTACCTTTAAAATTTTGTTAATGTTTCAGCAATGAGCAGCGTTTGATAAATGAAAAAAAGATAGCAGGAAACGAGAAGGAAGAGAAACAACAAAAGTATACCAAAAAATTAGTGTTAGCCTAAACATCTTTTGTAGATATAAACATCTGCACATAGACCCATACACACTCATGCACACAGTACATTTGAGTGTCTAAAGTGTCTTTATGACCTCACAGGATGAAGTGGCCTTTGCAAGAATGATAGAGTGGTTGATTAGCAAGAGTCCAATTGACAAAGAGTGATCAGAAAATGTAAATATACATCCTATAAAGTACAGAAAACCTTTATGAAAAGGTACTACTACACTAAAAGCTCCTTACAGCGTTGAAGCTTGATATTCTACTTCTGCATGACTTTTTTTAATCAGAGAACGTCAAAGAGAGAACAATAGTTCAATAGACTTTCATATCTGACCATGAAGAAGAAAACACACTTCAAACTGTGACTGACCAGTCATAACACCCATGAGACAAGGACAACTTTGAAAAAGTTGCAAGTTACTTACAGGGAGGATTTTTGACATCAGAGACCCCAGAAAAGTAGCGGAGAATTATTTTCCCTTAACATGCTTACAGCTAAAGCATTGGCTTCCATTCAACTAATAGAAATGTTAGTGCTTAGAGCCTGCATGCCTTGCATTCCTGCAGTAATACAATTCTGTATTAAAATCTATTCCAGTTGCTTGATTTATGAAAATTGTTAAAATGTGCTGCGTTCGTACCAAGCTTATTGGATCAAACGAAAGAAAGAAAAAAAGAATAAAAGAGAACCCATTTTTAAGCAGAAAGAGAAAGTGAGAGAGAGAGCATGCTGTTGTCCCTATCTAATATGTGAAGCTTTAGCCCTTATAAAAGTTGCCTGTATCCAAAACGTGACAATTTTATTTCAGAAGGTGACGACGTCTGAAGAATTTGTTGCAACTTGTGGACAGTCGTGGTTGATTTGCTCTCCAA
The DNA here is from genome assembly GCA_028020825.1 of Podargus strigoides. Taxonomy (NCBI): domain Eukaryota; kingdom Metazoa; phylum Chordata; class Aves; order Caprimulgiformes; family Podargidae; genus Podargus; species Podargus strigoides. The sequence continues at coordinate 3,006,641 of CM051646.1, forward strand.
CATTTCTTGGATTTTGTAATATGTCAATACATCATGTTAATGCAAGTTTTTAAAAAAAGGAGAAGAGAAAGCAAAAGCTCCCTTCCCTTTTAAGAATGAGTAATCTATCCAAATCCTACTGAGACACACAAAGGAACGCCGGCAATTTTCCCTTTCATAAAATGCGGACTTTCTTTAAATACTTCCTCCCTACATTTTCAAAGCACAGTTGTATGAAATGAAGGGGAAATGACACCCTTACCCATTGAAAAGGAGATTATGTAAAACTGGTTGGAGAAGCCAGCCGTGTTAATGCAAATACAAGTATGATCTTATTCATAAGTTGCTATTGTGCTAGAAGAACATGCGTTTCCTAGATGTGTCTACCCAAAACTCTGTGTGAGGAGAAAAACACGGGTTTTTTTTTTTTCAGGACACGTCGCCCTGTTTTGTAAATAAATATGAAACCCAAAAGATCACTTTAAAGAAGTGAAGGACTTGGTTTTCCATTGTGCCGAGCACTCGATTCCACTTGAAGTTAATGAGAGCAGTCAGCAGCCTTGACAATAAGACACTACAAGGATTTTGTGTGCCCAAAGGTGCTGGTGACACTGTGAGGAGCCAAGGCTCAGCTTCATTGCCACTCATGGCCAAAGTTTTCTGTGTGCCAATAACAACCCCCTGTTGTTTCTAAAGAAGCAACTGGGGACAGTCTGTACCTAATAAGTATTTTATAAAGTCAACCTCTGCCATTGCAATTGTCTAAGCCACTAATTGCATTGGACAGAGCCCCCCATTCTGCCAACTGCTCAAACACATCCTTTAGCTGGAAAAGTACAATCGAATCATTCTCATCCCCTTCCAACATCCTCAATTTGAGTATATTCTGCGTTGGTGTCTTACTCCCCATTGGTGCCATTTGAAGGGAGATTAGTTTAGATCCTAGACTTGAAACAGTAGGATCAAAGAACAAGATCATTCAAGAGTGACTTTGAGCTGTGGACCAAGCGAAGTCTCGGAGGAAAACAGATCAGAAAGAACAGCTACCATTGCAAAACTCTGAAGTCCAATCGAAATCTAGCTCACAGTATAGACTCCAGTTGAGAAAATGCAGAGGGAGGTACGTGAATTTGTCCTTTTGCTAGGAAAGAGAATGATGTTGCATGTGTCTGAATATGGTGTACATAAAATAAAGGAGAAGTGATGCCCTCAGCCACTGAAGGGAAGATTATGTATAACATGGTTGGAGAAGCCAGCTGCATTAGTGCAAACAGATCTTATTCCTACCTTGCTTTGTGCTGGAATTATGTGTTACGGTGTTTTATACTTCTATGTGAATAAGCAAAGTCAAACTTGGTACATTTTTAAAGTAACTTTACAGGGGAGTTCATCCTCTTTCTTCTGTCTACCACTTTTCATTCTTCTTGGCTTTCCATGGAGACTCTTTGGTAGTCTGAGGAAGCCCGAGGCCTTGGATACGTGTATTTAACATTTGATCGGTAAAGAAGGTCTAATTAATCTTCATTATGTGGAGTCTTTTGAAATAGATGCCTATATTGAGTGCCCTTCCTGTTCAGCTCTGGTCCAGATGAGTTTCTGGCTCACTCTGTAGGACCCTGGGGTCTTATCATACGAAAGGCTGTTCAGCATTCGATGAGGAAATGATTATACAGTCTTCCTACCCTTTTCTACTTACACATATGACAGCTGTTACCAGTCAAAACTGTCTTTTGTTTGTTTGTTAGCTAAAGGTAACCTAATGGCCAGGCTAAACCAAAAATCCTCTGTTAATTTTTAGGACTAAGTACTTCTTCAAAGGAGAAATCCCCCAAAACAGCTTTTTTTTTTTTTTTTCCTGGAACAGAAATAATTTCCTTATTTTAAAAAGAGCAGTACCAGGTCCTTTAATACAAAAATCCACTCAATTTAAATTCCTGGGGTTTGGTGGTTTGTTGTTTGGGGTTTTTTTAAGCAATACCTCAAAAAGAAAATGTTAACAGGGATGTACTTTTTGCAACACACCATCATGAATCTGAGTTGGCTTTAAGAATAAGGTCTGAGATGCAAAGTTTTTTCAAGCTGAAAGAAACCAAAAATTATTCTAAGATACAGTTTAGTAATGTCAGTACAAAGACCTTCAGAGCTTGGCTTCATCACTTGGAGGCCATTTGAAGATATTTACCAGGGAAAATCCTGCATTGCTCAGATACCTAAAGGCTTCAGCAAGTGATAGAATACACAGGTAAAGCAAGGAAAAAAATAAAACCCCAACAAATTAGCTGTGATTGAAGGTCTGGTTTTTTGGAGATGCACAGGACTTCATAAATTGCTACATAGTGGAAATACGGATTTCCAAGTGTTCAATTACTCAGCTTTTTAGGTCAGTTTCAGTTGGATATAAGCACATTAGATCACTGTCCACAATCTTTATCTAAAGGGTCTTATTTCCGAGTGTTTATCTAATGCTCGGACTATAACGTGACATGCATCCAACACCCAAAAAAAGAGGTGGTGTGGGGAGAAGCTTACTAAATTTAGGGATTTGCTCTTTTTATTTACTGTTTTGACAGAATTGGGGAAAGAAAGTTAACTTCCTCTCCTCCTCCCACCCAGTTTATTCTTTAATCTATCAAAAGAATTATTAAATCTTTTAAAAGATCAAACACACAGATTCTTCACAAAGGTTGTCACAATGAATTCATTTGCAGAGCTTTCATCCCTTCTTCCCCACTGTGCTGAAATAATGTTGACTATTTTTCCCTGTCTCTCTTGCTTGATGTAAAGATCCAATTGCAAAGGTTGTTGCAAGGACTCAATCTCCCACTCTCTTCGCACCTGGCACCAATATATCCTAGAAACTGAAAACGCAGGTGTTGATACCTTGCTATTGCTACACTGTCCAAAAATGATCTCATAAAAGAAGTCTTTCAAAAGGTGGTTTATGATAGAGCAGAGAAAAAGGAATAGCAGTGGCAAGGGTGATCCCCAAAAATGTCATTCTGTAAGAGTGCTACTTCTATTTTAAGAGAGCAGATTTGTCTAATTGTTTGGTAGTCCAACTAGTACCAATCAATGCTACATAGGACATCAAATTCCTTTGGCTTAATTAGGAGATCGTGAAACTAATAAAAACACACCATAGAAGTAACACATGCAGGGACCCAACCAACAAAATACTCAGTTTCTTATAGAACCAGAGAGTCTTTCCCTGCAGAACTTGTAAAGCAAAGAAGGAATGCTTTAGGTGCAGGATGTTCATTACCTTAAAGACTGATCTTCCAATGAGAGGGATATTTAAATAAACCAGTTATTAAACAAAAAAAAAAAAAAAAAGAGGCTGGTTTTCAAAATTCTTCCACATGTCAAATGAATCCTATCAGAGCAGCAATTTTTATTTTTTTTTTAATTAATTTTTTTGCCTTTTAATGAGCTGTAGGGTTGCAGTGGGAGTAAAGCCAGAACAGTTGTGTATCCAGTTTGTCAGGTCTACTGCCTAGCGGGTCACATTGGCCCCATGATATTGCATGTGCTCTATGATTAAGAGCAGCCAGGATGATCACAGCGAGAGGAGCAGAGGAGGAATGCAGGAGAGAGTGATGCTAGTGATAAAGGAGAGGTCCAGATTGTTTAGTCTCTCACATCATAAATCCACCTCTTACTGATTACAAAACACAATTTTTACAGGACTCAAAGAAGGGATAGTTCTGTTTTGAAAACCCTGCTCTTTGATCTCATAGCATCAAATCTCTCTTCAAGCTGAGTCCTAAACTTCTTGCATGACATAGGAAACTATCTTGAGACCACATTTGGGATCACAGTGTTATCTGGAATAACTAAAGATGCAGAGGAAACCACATAATGTAAAGGAGAACACATAGAATAATGCTATTAGAAAATGGGATTTTCTAATTGTCAGAGGTATCCAAGTCCCATCAGTTCCTCTCTATCAGCTCCCCAGCTATAAAAAGAAAGAAGTAACCAACAAACATTATTTCAGTTCTTAAGTTTTCACAGATTCAAAGTCATTCATGCCCTGAAGTAAGACATTTGCACAATCTCATTACAGAGGATGCTCTAGACTCTCAAAAAAATAAGTATACCAAAATAATAAGACAACAAATGCACACCTCCAAACCTAATTGAGAGAAACAGGACACCCCCCTGGCCTAGGCTAAATGAAGGAACAGGACCCTTGTAAATTTGGGATGGAGCTGTTTCATAGTTGCTGGAACTAATGATATTTGTAGAAGCCCATCGCTTTCCCAAAAGCACTCAAAGTTTTTGAGGAAAAACAAATAACTTCTTTCCCAGACAAAGAGAATAGCAAGGACAAGGAGATTCAAATATCCATCACTCTTTTTATACGTGAAAAGGGGATCCAGTCCCCAGAAGTTTTGAAGAAGCTGGATTTCACAAGGCTTTGGCTCGTACTTGCCATTCATTGCACAACCTCCTCCCCAAAATAAACCCTAACATATTTTGTTTCAGTTTGCAAAATCGACATTGCTTCCTTAGAAAGACATCGTATGTGGGTTTTTTTTATTACCAATGAGCAAATTTAACTATGCTTCCTCAGTAGACCAAAGTATTACAAATTCCAAATTACCACTGAGTCAGGGTCCAGTGCAGCACTGTAATGAAAAATGTATCATATCTTACTTGTGCACTAAGTGAGCTTTCCCGCATGGTGAGCTTTTCATCCTTATAAACACAAATGAAAAACATTTTTAACAGCTTCTGTGATATAACAGGAATTCTTTAGGTCTTCCCCTTTCCCCAAAATTATGGAAAAGTTCCCACCTTCACTGGGAATTATCATTTGTCTAAGAACCTACCCATTTTATGTAATGTAATACAATCAAAGCCTTGCTATAGATATCTAGAAGATAGCTAAAAAAAAAAAATCAAAATAAATGACCTTATTGTCTAGTAAGTACTCCAGGTTCACCAATAAATTCTTCCATTACTGGCTTTATTATTGTTAGATTTCATGGAATCATTCCATAGGGGTCTTGATTTCATGTGTCTCTGCACCCAGAAAACATTGATTATATCATAACCACAGGCTTTGTTTTCTAAAAGGTTAATTTGCTCAAGGACTACACAACAGGTGGGCACTGGAGATATGTGAGCAAGTGTGCTTTCTGCTGCACTTCTGTGGAGAGGTTACGGTTCGAGTTCTTTGTTCCTAAATCTTTCTTGACAACAGCTCTGTTGATAGTGAAGAACTGAGTTGTTCTGCTCTGGATGAGAGTCAACAACTCATACTAAATCATGGAGTCACAGAAACACTTCTTAGAAATCAATCTTGCTTAGCTGGTTAGAGAAATGAGGTCTAAGTCAACTTATTCTGTCAAAATTTAAAACATAACAGCTCATAGTTGCTAATTCTTTACTGATTTTCTCTGAGACGCAGTGCAGAGGTACCATAAAAATCAACAAGATGATATTTCAGCTCACAGACAGACCTGTCATTGACCAAATGTTGAAAAATGAACTTGTTCCCATCTCTCATTCTTCTGCCCAGCTCCAGGTCTCTGCTTTCCCCGTCCCGTAGTTGGATGTGCCTATGTTTTGGCTGCTATTGCTTTGTTATTTGCTGCTCCCAGCAGCTGTAGGCAACTATTTCCTCCATACCATCTGCCCATCCTGGATTGCTTTACTCTCTCATGCTGTGCTTTAAAAAAGATCGCACACAAAGCTAGGGTAAATTAGCATATGCAGTACATTTACCTTTGGAGGACAGAGCAGTTCCTAGTTCTGTCCATGCAGGTCAATTCTCTATGCCAATATCCTAAAGCTTCTGGACCCATCCTGCTTTCAACAATCCTCCTTCATCTGACCATAAATAACCAGGCTGGTGTATTCACAGTTGTCTCAAATCTAATCACCAAGGTGACATTAATAGGCTGCCACAGACACATAAGCTCAATATTCTTACTGAGGTCTTTGATAACCAGTGTTGTGCTGCAAAGCAGATGATAGACTGTTGTGTTCCTTCCAGTCCTGCTTTGTCATCAACATATGTCTGCTTCACTGGTATTCAAATTTACATTCATCTTTCATGCTCAAAATAATATTTTATTGCATTTTCACTTAAGCATGCAGAGGAAAAAAAACACCAAAGACAACAGCTGAATTATAACCTTGTGTTGTCACACCAAGACGTCATATTTCTTTGACTTATCAGGACTGAATATTGAAAGAGATAACTGATCTAAAGCATGAAGAAAATGAAACAATCAAATATGGCAAGGGAAAAAAAAGGAGAAAAAGGTAATGTCAGTGTTTCAAGGAAAAGAAAACAACTAAACACTGTGTTTGCTTTAGACAAAGCAACCATCAGCCTGGTTAAAGACATAAAACTGCACTAGCTACCAAAATGTTTTTTAATTAAAATTCTCACATGTTAGCATCAAGTGAGATTCCTTCTTGGCATGTAAGTTCCATAACGCCTGTAGAAGTCGACTTAAATTCCACCATCGTGGTTGCCAGTCAAAGATCTCAAGATGTGATCCTCCAGCTGTGTACCTGATCCAGGAAATAGCTCATCCTTTTAAAGAACAACAAGAAGGTTTCCCATCCTCTGAAGCTGGATGCTCTTTATAAATTTACACAGGCACTTATACAAATTTTGACAGCTGGAAGTGTTGAAATGCATTGCAAAGCAGCAGAAGTCTAGGAAATTCTGAGTTCAGCCACAAATTCTTCATAACAGAGTCACAGGCCAGAAAGAACAGCCATGGGAATCATTTACCTGACTTAAGCTAAAACGTTTCCAGGATTTGGGACCCTAATATAAAGCAACTGCAGGCACCCAGCAAATTGGATGCAATGTTATAGAACTGTAACACCAGGTTACAATTCCTAGCCATTTAAGGGTTGGTTCCAATTTTGTTCCATTAATTTTTTTTCCCCCTAATCCTGGTCCTGTAACGAGCCTGGAGTACCATGTGTATGTGTTATATAATGTATGTTGATATTTGAGGTCCCATACGTCATCTAGGCAGCATTATGCTTAATAAAGCGACTGCAAAAGAGGAAAGAAAGGGAAGTGACAGGACTTTAAAGGATTGAAATGAACCCAGGTCATGTGACAGACACAGGAAATCATATTGTCATTACCAAGTTCAATTCTCAGTTTCCTTAAAACAGTGATTTCAGTGTTGACTTAACGAACAGTGGAATTAAAGCTCCAAGCTTGCTCCGTTCTCCTTGCCAGCAAGAAAAGTTATTTGTTCTGTGTCCCATTGCCCTTCCCACATGCAGACAGCAGCTGTAAACCTGATGCCACGAAATCCAGGCCAGTGTCCCCTCCTCCCCCACAACTCACTTCGATGGAGCCAAGATTTCACTCAACATATGGTCCAGAATTTACTCCCATAAATCATTTTGACTGTCAACTCCTTCAGCAGATTGGGTCAGACCCAGAAAAGACTTAGGGGGTCTTCAGGTACCAAAGTCTCTAACAGGGATCCAAAATTACCTTGATTAGTCACCAGCTATTCCCAGGGAGGAGCCTCAATCTCCTTTTTCTGTCTCAAGGTTCCTGTGTTTCAGTTCTACACCAAGCCAGTGTCCAGAATTGACTCAAATAGGTCCAATAAGCCCAAGATCTGTTGTAGGATCCAGAAACTAGACACATTAATTCTAATTACCCTGGATGTGCTTGGACTGTACCAATCCTACAGTAATTGGCTAGTAACTGCTCACAAAAACACCACCAAAAAGGTAGATATAGCTACTCTCCCTCTTAGGAAAAAAACAGCTGCTGGTGAGGTGGGTGGTGACACCTGAATTTTACACAGAGACACAGCAGATAGAACATTCACCCAGGAGTTCATTCTGATCTGTCCTCAGCCTTAAAAAAGGGTTTAAACAACTCCAGAGCCTTCCAGGAAAGTCTGTCTATGTTGTAGGTGTGGCAGTGGTTTTAAGAACCAAGGAACACAAGAGCAAGTTCAGGAGGAGCAGAACAAGGGGTCAGTGCATGCAATGGGGAAGGAGGAGCAACCCTGGGCACTGGTCCCTGCTTTCTGGGTGCTTATTCAGGGGCTGCTTAATGTAAAATGCATAAGATGTCCCAAATCCATGCATTTATTCTTAATGGCACTTGAAGTCAAAAGCATACTGATTCATTTACTGGGGAATAATCATTTACTATATTATCTAATCTATTTATCAATATAAAATCAATTATTATGGAGCATCAGGAGTGGCTAGTAATTATGCAATGTAAACTTAAAGGATGGAATCAGTAAGTAACCATTCATAATTGGAAATACTGAAAAACATTTATAATAGCTGCAGAACACAAAGCCCACCTTGAAGAAACAGGAACATATTACTCTCCAAATTAATATTTTGTGATACAGAGACCTTTTACTTGGTCAATATTTTTAACCATTAAACTATTTATACTTGTGACAAATTCCTGTAATGTTACACTGTGTGAACATTCCTCCAAGTACACAAGTAGAATAAATCTAATCTGTTTTAATGATTCTTTTGGATTTCATAATTTCATGTGTTAGTAACCTGGGAAAAAATAATCCTGCTATGAAAATATTTTTGACTGTATTGCAAAAATTATAGCCACAGTAATTGCTACAGTCTCTCAGAGGACCCTGTCTTTAATGCCTGGCTTGCACAGTATATGAGAAAAAAGTCTTAAGTACACATGGTAATCTCATCTCCCGCTTCCACATTTGTTTATAAGCACCCAATCAACCAAACTGAGCAGTGTTGTAGGGTTTTTTTAAACATCTGAATCTGATCAGTTCACTTATTATTTCAGTTCAACGTATACCTTTCAAATTAGATTGCCATTTAACAGATGATTTACTTAAGCAATCAATAATAAAGGTTCCAAGAATCACCACTGTCTTATTTCCAATAATTTGTAGCATCACATTGAGGTCACCTACCCCATTCCATGCTAGAATTAGGAGCTCTGCAACAGCCAGCAAATTTATTGGTCTTAACCTTTTTAAGACTTATCTGTACTAAGAATAGCACAACATTACTGGGCACTCAATTTTTAATGGAGTTATAACAGAAGAAACTCATCTATTCATAGTCTATATTGCTTCAGCACTCACATCCCTCTTTCCTTATGCTGCCATACATAATATATAATTATGTGATACTGTACATCTATGCTATACAAGAGAATATTGGCACATATGGTCCTGATTTAGGGTCTCGAGTTGGAAGGGTTATCTAAGCTCCTTTTCCCACTAATCAATGCCCAATACTCAGAATGCCAGGATTTCTTTATTGGCCACTTTACTAGCAAAAAAAAAAAAAAAAAGATCTTTGCAGACAGTAGCAATACTCCATTTTCTACCTTCATGCTCTCATAACCCCTAGCAGGCACTGCCTCATGTGTAGGACAGGGAATTGTGCATCTCCATCAAGACAACTGTCTTGAAGGGAGGGCACCCAGCTAACGGGGACACCCTCTTGTTTCACAAAGGAGGTGGGACCTCTGCTACAAAAGGAGAAGAAATTCATCTTGCTTTTGTGTAGTCCATCATCAGCATGCAGAACAGCAGCGAAGCATCATACCATTTGCACCAGTGGTAGTTACAAGAGCAGTCAAATTCAGTGTCTGCCCCAAAGAGTTTACCAGTAAAGTATCAGCAAAGGAAAAAAAAAAGAAGTATCAGTGAAACAGGAATCAGAAGGTGAGATGCTTTGAGATCTGTGCAAGAAAAGAGACTTCATCTCCCTCCTCTAATTCTCATCACCCTCCCAGCAGGGCTTATCTGAAATGGTACCATGCAGTGGTCTCACCCAAAGACAAAGCAGCAGAAGATGCTGAAAAATCACAACTCGCTCCCTCCTCCACCCCCTGCTCTCACTGAAAGAGGGGGAAATGGTGGGGTTAAGAAAATAAAGTTCTCTCCCAGTAATGCTGCCACATAATGAATACAGCATTATTATGCAGAAGGCCTCTTGAGACATTGGCCTAAAAAATTCCGCTGAAAAAGGAAACACCTGTTGGAATATTAACTAGGACAAAGTCAAGCAAGGAGAAAGAGGATAGGTGGCCAAGAGGTTGGAAAAACCAGGAGGAAACACTGAAGGGATTTTTCTCCATTATTTTTTTTTAAAAGTGTGACATTCCTAATATTTGGGTTCCTAAAAGAGCAAGCTGCATTTTCTTCATGCAAGTATCTAGAGGTAATGGCAAAGACTAAACAAAGCCAACGTTAGGTTAGTGATCTGTGCTGCTAAGAGCAGAGCTCCTTTGGGCATCCTCACACTGTATGACCTCCAGTCAGGTACTGTTTTACCAATCACTGGGCCCAGCACTAAGGACACAGCCAGCAGCAAAACAAACCAGCAACCAGATTCTATTGCACATAAAAAGTCAGTATATGGGTGATCACTGGGGGTACAAACAAGTCAGATCACAAATAATAGACATCAACCCCAGCAATGACATAGCACGACCAACAATAGGTGGAATAAGCAAAGAAAGTCTCCCATAGAAGAGGTAGGAGACAACCAAGTCAATAGACTGATCAGATAGCACAGAAGTAGCCACACATTGCTTCCCCATGAAACCCATGTTCGCAAATGCCAAACCTGACTGGGGCCCAGTTGCAGGGAGAGTCAGGAGGTCCTTCCTCAACAGGGAAACTCTGCAAAGTGCATCCACCTCACACACAGACACTGCACCCTTCCTGGTCCCAGCTTTTATCCCCACAGCAGGACACCTGGCACTCATTGACCCAATGGGGGGCACCTGGGGCTTGTTTACCCAAGGACTTTCCTTACAAGGTCAGCCCCACCTTGGAGGAAAGCCAAAAGACAAACTCATCCCCTCCTCTTAAAGGACCATGGGAACCACCCATGTGTCAACCTTAATTCAGGGCTCGGGGTTCAGACCCCAGCACTTCAGGTACCTACAGGAGCAAATACATTCTGGGCATTGGAAACCATTTCTAGCTCCTATTTCCTAGGGGTTTGTGGTTGTTTGTTTTTTTTCAGAAAAATCTCAAAATCATTAGTAATTCCATTTTGACCATGGGAAATTTTCTATTAAGCTGAACTCCCACCCCTGGTTTACAGGTTTGCAAAGATCTAATACACTACACAGAATCACAGAATGTCAGGGATTGGAAGGGACCTCAAAAGATCATCCAGTCCAACCCCCCTGCCAGAGCAGGAACACCTAGGTCAGGTCACACAGGAACACATCCAGGGGGGTTTGAATGTCTCCAGAGAAGGAGACTCCACACCCTCTCTGGGCAGCCTGTGCCAGTGCTCTGTCACCCTCACTGGGAAGAAGTTCTTCCTCACATTTATGTGGAACCTCCCATGTTCCAGCTTGTACCCATTGCCCCTTGTCCTGTCATTGGATGTCACTGAGAAGAGCCTGGCTCCATCCTCATGACACTCACCCTTTACATATTTATCGACATTAATGAGGTCACCCTTCAGTCTCCAATAATAAATTTGCACAGCCTCAAAGTCACTTGAAGAACACCAGCAACCTTCCTTCCCCATTACTCTGCCTGAGAGACAGGGGCACAGGACAAAGCCTCCTCACAGATGGGTGGGACCAGAGAGTTCTCACCGCTCTGGGCAACTCGAACTTCGCTGCACAAGAGCATAACAGAGAAAAGAGAGTTTAGAGAGACACCTAAGGACCATGAAAGTTGTGATCCCAAAGCTGCACCCAGCATATAAAAAAAATAAAAAAATAAAAAAAATACACTGTGACCTCTGCTATACTTCCCAGTGCCAGCTATTCCCCATTTAGTTTTTCACAAGATGAGTGTGGAAAGGAGACCGAAGTTCACCCGTGCTGCAGCGCTTGCTAATGGGGAGATGCATCATGAGCCAGACCCTATCTTCAAATGAATATCCCATCCAGAGTGAATTCAGCAGGACTTAGGACAGGTTGGAGAGCACTATAAGAACCAGAGCCTGCCTGCAAGAGCACTTATACTGTGCTAGGAAATGTGATACTTGGTTGTAGTGCGCTTGTAAGTATTTTTTTCCTCCAATACTTTTATTTTAAAGGGAATAATGTTTCTTTCCCTACAATACACTAGAGAAGTATCTTAATCCTCTTGTAAAAGTCCCTGCAGAGCATGGAAATAATGTGTTTCAAAGGTTTAAACTTGACATATTGAGGGGGGCTGAGGAGCCCAGTGTTTCTGAGGGCAGATAGACTGAGATCTGCAGTCGAGGTCTGTACAGAGAAATGCTCGGTCTCTCTGCATCACGGATACGATGCCCATTTCTAGAATCTCACCCTGGATGTGGAAAATAATCATGATAGATGTAAAGCACAAAGCTTCACCGAGACTCTTGCAGCAAGGCAGCCATTTCCCACTGCCTGCCTCGGGAAGAAGAAAGAGAAGGGAAAAAAAATAAATAATAAAATAAATAACCCCCCCAGCCACTTACAGGGATCTGGCTTGGCAGCTTAGCAAAAAAAACCACCGCAGCTTCGGAGCAGAGCTCTCAGATCAGCCCGTGTACCACACCCAGGATGTATGAACGCTATCAAAACCTCCTCTGCAGCATATTGATTACCCAGTATAGCCTCACAAAAGAAATAATAAATGAGCAAGCAGCCATCCTCAGACTTATTGACTGGGAGGAATAAAACCTCCCGCTCTCCTTCCTGCCTCAGCTCCCTCATGCTCTCCAAGAAAGCAGCCCCACCCTGCTCTAAGGTACTTGTATTTTACGGACAGCTCAGGCTCATCCCTTTTCTAATGAGCTTCAGTTTATCCTGATTACCTGGAAATCACATCAGCCTGTCATATGCAGCCCCATTAATCTTTAACCCTTTTGCACACTGGCTCCATCCCACCACAGTGCTATGAACAAGCCTGGACATCCAATTCCCTTTGGGCATTTTTTTTTTTTTAATGGAAAATATCAGTGGCTACTCACAACATCGTGCTGAAGCCTGAGCTACTGGGAACCCTTTCTTAATAACACACAAGGTTGTTTCTTTACAAGAGCAGCTTCTTTCACACGCCCAGTGAATATTTTAGCAGAAGCATGTGTGTGAGGGAGAGAGCAGGAGTGAGGGTGACTATGGGTGGAGGAAGGGGAGGAATACCTGTAGGGTACCTATTATAGGGAGGGCAGCAGAGACCACAGGTTGCAGCACTGCCTTAAGCATCACGAAATTCGTATTTTCCTTTGAGCCCAGCCACTGTGTGTGTGTGAGTGCCACCTTGCTTTGTCAATGCCTCTGCTTCCCCTTCTGTGCTTTGTTGGTCCAGACTATACATACTCCAGCAGGGACCTTCTCCCCTTACCTCCCCCTATGTGTTTATCAAGAATATAGCTGAGGGGCAGGGGAAGATGATCTGAGTTGCTGCCTATGGGCTGGTAGCTCCTACACCAAAACCCACAAACATGGACAAAATACCATTTCATCTTATATTTATGCAAGTAATTGGAGGTTGACTGTGATTTCAATTGGGGGTTGTATGAAAAAAAATCTCCGTAAGGAACCACAACCAGAAAAATTTAGAAGATGCTGTTACCTATGTAACTGCAACAGGTACATTGTTGGCATGAATAATAACAAAAATAAAATTGACATGGCCAAGACATAGTGCATATTTAGGTTATTTGTCATTTTTCATTCCTTTTGTTAACAAACATCGAAAAGAAAAGCAAAACACTTCACAAATATCAGCAGTAAAGCAATCAAAGCACAAACAGTGAAAAATCAGCATTTACTTCAGCCCAGTTTCTCAGCAAAAGGGTACATATTGGTTCCTCAAGGCCTACGTTCTCCTGCCACTTCCCAAGTTTGAAACTTTTGGGCTAATTTCAAACAAACAAACCAAGACCACGCAGTAAAGGCCTGAAAGATCCTTAATTCCACACAAATTTCAAATAAAATGTGCAAGGGACCGTGAGCTCTCGACAGACGTCCAGATCTTGACCTTATACATTCTGCAAAATACGGGGATCGAAGGCTTTAGATTCCCCATACTGTGTTGAGTATGCAGGAGGGGAATGAGGAAGGCACGTGGCTTGAATGAGGAACACTGTGTTCTTCTCCTCTGTGACTATGAGCAAATTATTTAGTCACTTGGTGACTGTTTTCCCCATCTGTGGAAGCAAATAATATTGAATGCTCACTTTGCCCACACAGCATTGCGTAAAAACTGGTCTAAAAAGTACATTTGGAAGCATGGTAGCACCATCAGAAGTTTCACTCTGGGAGTCATTCTGCCCAGATACTCATGCAAAGTAAAAAAAAATACCTGTCAAGAGTCAAGGGTTCTTTTTTTTCAGTTTGGAGAGGTTTGCATTATGGGTTAATTAATTTTTATCAAGAGCTTGCAGAACATCACAGAAAAAGGCACTGCGTAAATGGAAAGCCCTTTTTAACAGTGCTGAGGTGAGGCCAAGGAGTCAGATTTGGATCAGAACCTGAACAGTATAGCTCTAAGCCTTGGGTTGCTCGAATCTCTCATAATAGCAATTAATGAATGAGACTGCAAACATTTGTTTTCCAGGCAGAGCTATTACCTTGATATGAAATGCCTCAAATCACTTTAAAGCAAAATATTTAAGTTGTAAATATGTCAGAGAACACTGACAAGCATTTGACTTTAATCTCCTTAGTTGTGCTCCGCACTTAGCTCTTCTTGTACTGCTTTTATTATTATCATCTTGATAAAGGCACTCTGAGGTGAGAAACGGAGCTTAATAATTCACACCCAGCTGCCAAAGGCAGGGCTCTGGTGTAGTTCCAGTTGTGAATTATTACACCCAAAGTCACGTCCTGGAGTGCGTTAGCCACAGAAATCTCACCTCGGTGGTGGGAGGGGAGAAAATGGGTAAGGAAAAGGATGCTGCACGGATGCAAATACATTTTAAAATCCGAGCTACCACTCAACCGTGCCTGTTCAGGTGCCCTCCTGGCAGAAAACAACCCAGAGGGTGGGAGAGTGCAGGTGTAAGTCACAGAGGGAGAATTCAGAACCAAACTGCTGTTGGTTACATCAGCCTAGCAACTGTTTATGCAAACAATCTGGCTGACTCATTAAAGTACTGCTCTGATCAGCTATTAACTGTAACTGACAGATTAAGAGGAGAACAGCATGAGACAGATACTTCAGAAGTGAGAGCAAAACATACTGGGAGCTTAATCTATGTTTTAATTCCAGCACCCTGCTCCCCGCCCCCAGCCTCCTCTTTGTCACTGCAGCTTCGCATGGCATGTTTCATATTGTTTAGTGCATATCTTGGCGCCCACCTAGACAGCTTTGCATTCTCAGCAGCACCCGGTGGCACCCACATGTTCGTTTGACATTCCAGGGAACCCATTGCAACAGCCACACATTCTTCCTCGCCTTTCTGAGGGCTTCTTAGATCACAGATGCTCCTGGTATCACCCACTGTGCTTCAATACTTCTCATGTCCCATGCACATTCTTCAGGGTCTAATCCTTTCAAATAATAGTGCTTTCCTTCAGATGCTGCCTGATAGTGATGAAAAAAGGGCTGAGATAGATGCTTGCTCTTTTTCATTTCCCTAAGCTGATAGACAGGGCTTGTCAAATGCAATCAAGAAAAAATAGCTCAAAACCTGCTACTGTTCTATTACATATTTCATGTCCTCCACATAGCAGGGAAGTCCCAGCCCTAAAGACTTCCCGCTTCGAATTAGAGAAATCTTAGAAAAGCCACACAACCCACAATGGATTTGGGGAACTCATTGTCACAGGGTGTTACAAAGTCTCCTGATAAAACGGGATTTTAAGTGCATGTAGACTAATAAATAGAAGAAAAGCCCTCCTGAGCTAGCAAACACAAAAACTGTAGGTTGCTAGAAGTTAACACCATTATTCTGGGGACCTGTGCAGGCATTCCTGGTGTTCTTGAACTCTGAGCATCAGCTATGGGCTCCTGCTATAAACTGGAAGCTGACTGAGAAGGACCTTGAACCAAGCACAACACAGCTGACCTTGTGGATACACTCTGCACAAGCATCATACCGTGCTAAAACCTGGAAGGTTTTTTCAGACAGGCCAGGACAGCAGATCTGGGATAAGCCCACCACCCAGCACTGCCTTAATTACTGACTGAAGCTTTGCCCTTCCCCTTTCTCCTCCCCTTTTTCTACCCCACCAGACTTCATTTCAAAAATGGAAACGTCTGAATCCTCTCTATTTTTGGGGGGCAGGTTGGGTCCTGAACGAGTCAAACTCAGTGATACGAAGACTGTTTCCTTTTCATATGGACCATATCCTTCACACACACCTCATGGAGCCCAGCTATGGCATCATCCGTGGCTGCCTTACGCTCTGAAGCCAACCAAGCAGCAGCTGGCTCTCCATCTGACCTGGACTGAAGACATCCTTGCCAGCCTCTGCCACAGTGTCAGGCTAGTGTGAGCCAGGATCCCCTTAAACCTTTTCCCCCTCCTCTGTGACACGGTGGACGCATTGTTAATAGCAGTAATTAGCCATTAAGCCTAATATCACGTTAATAGTTGCCAACAGCAGATGCTTAGTGAAGGGCAGGAGAGGAGGGGGAACAAATGCTGGTATTTCCCCAAGATACACCTCTGGTTTCAAGCAGTATGCAGCATCTTTGGGACAGGGGTGCCATGGTACTTGGACTGTAACTTCCTTTTGTACCAGCAAACAGCCCCCAGCGTACCTCCCCTGACTTAAACAAGCTTTGTGAATGATGGGGTGTATGAGCTGATCACCATCTTGCCTATAAATATTACCCAAAACACTTTATTTCCTGCAGAGATAAGAGTATCTCCCATCTTTATAAGTTCCACATTGAAATCAATATGGTCTGCATTTAAAACGCACACACAAACATGCATCTATCTATATATATGTACTCCCTGTATTTCAATATATTTATAGTATATATTCCCATATCATGCAGGATTAAGTGCATATTTCCACTGAGAAAAAAATAAATAACCAACCAGCAATTTCTCCATTTCTTCCTGCTGTGTTACAGTGGTGAAAATTGCTTCGAAATAGGACTATTAAAAATATTCTATATATAACCACGCATTGTGGAGGAGGGGCAGGGGAAGGGGAGAAGGTTTGTATATTTGAAAAATGTGAACACAAAGGCGGGCATAGAAACACATCCAGCCATTTCCACCTCGCTGCTATTTATAGCTATAGTGTTACGAGGTGTTTGTTTAAAGAGTATGGAAGGACCTAGCCCTCCTTCAAGGAGGCATGCAAACAATATTAACTTGGCAAAAGGAAGGCATACTAAGCTGGCCTGAAAAATTGTGGCTGTTCTTGCTTTTTTTTCCCCTCTGTCTGTAAGAATTGAAGTTTTAAACTGTATTTGCTTCCTCATTAACACTTTTATTCCTCTAGCCTGAGGAGGTGGTTCACTGGGTTTGGGGTCAGGCCCCAAAGTGAAAAGAGAAGAAGCAGGGAAATTAGCAAACACTTCTGCCACCACCCTTCCCAAATTTCCCTTCCTGACAGCAGGCATTGGCAAGGGAGTCAAATTTCAAAATGTTCTGGTTAGCTCCACAGTTGGTCGAAAGTAAAAATGAAAAATATTCACTCCAACACTGCCAATTCTTCTGTGAATGTATTCAGTTTTGAAATTCAGTAGAAATATTGAAATAATTGGGATGAAAAATTCAACCAGCTCCTTAGAGAATACTTTGCTTCTGAAGAGTTATAGTACAAACCCCTGAAGAGCTCTCTATTGTTCCCTTGTGAGATGCCATATGGAGTAGGAGGGGTGGGAACTCAAGGGAAGAGTTATGACAATGAAAACAAAAACATAAATAAAATAAAGGAAGTTCTGTGTTCTCTGCGGGGACATGACTAAGGACTCACCAGTCCAGCCACAAGAAATTTCTGCTCCTTGAGCAGCGCATGGGTAAGATGGCAACAGCATGGGAGGGTTCCTGCAGTCCTGAGTTTTTACAGACAATGTGGAGGCCAGCAAGTGGATGAGCATCCCCGGAGGCCCTCAGGCTGATTTTGCCATGCTCTAGTCAGCACTTTGCCAGCTCAGCCCCACCAGCCAGACAAGTTCTGTGTGTTTTGATTCATAATGGGGAATTGTGGCTGCCCCATGACAAGAATAAGATGTTCTCCCACACTCATGCTTTGGGAAGATGTTGAATCAGGGATCCTGATTCATGTACATGGCCATAACCAGAGGGAAAAGCTATTGCAGTGTCCTGTGCTGCTCGGTGTGAAGGGAAGATCTGTTTCTTGCTCTCCTGGAAGCCTACAGGGATGGCCAAGGAGCTCCCTCGTATGCTGCTCTGCTGGAGCCTGTCAAGAATTTCCAGTTGCAATGTGCTCTTCCCATGCTAGCTGAAGCACAGGTCCTCACACAGTGCTCCAGCCCATGAACTCCCAGCTCACAGGCAGGACACTTGCTTACAGTCCTATTGACACTAGCAGAAAACACAGTAGCAATAAAAACACCCATTCCTCCAACAGGAATTGCAATGTGGTTCACTTTTAAGAATTCACCTGTTTTGTAATTGCAACTGAGAGCTTTTTTTTAAAAAGCTTTGAAAACCTAAGGGAAAGAAAACATTGGGCTTCGGTCTCGTCTCGCTTAATCCAACGCAAAGTGGGAGGGCACAGGGTGAGGCGTGTGGGCTAGGCTCAGGCTAGCATTGATGGGAGATGAAAACCACACCGTGCCTGGCAGAAAACAACTGCTGCAGGAGCCCAGTGCCTACCTGGCAGTGGTTTGCTGCTGCAGACACAGGTGGGAACAGACAGCATCACTCCTCTGGTGGTGTCCTGGACACTCCTCTGTCCCCTCCTTCTTTCCAAAGCTGCAGCTTCACACATGATTTTATTAAGGCTACTGAGCTGCTAATTCTAATGGCCTTGTTTTCTGTCTCCCAACGGGCTTGTTGACACACAAAAGCCATCCTGCTCAGGCTCTGTGATACGGGCTGGAAATAGAGTAAAGCCACGGGCAGGGGAAAGAGTCACAGCAGCATACATCACTTTTACACCAGTACACCCAGTGTGCCACGCTGTGCCACTCTTACTGTTCTGGTAAAAAAAAAACCAACTTACATCTATATAAAAACTGTGTAGAAATCTAGTCATAAAACAACAGCTATCAGATCCCATGCTTAATTATAAGTTGTAATTGTTTAACTGCAGGGGCATTTGGCAGTCATAAATACACACTTAAAAAAAAAAAAATACTTGAAAGCAGTTGAATCAACCTGAGAAAATAAAATATCATCCTACGAAACGCTTGATATATTGTTACTTTGATAAGTTCAAACAAGTGTGACTCACTATACAACCATTCTATCAATCCTGAACAAAAAACTGCATGGGATTATTATGCTTTTAATCCAAAGAGCTGGGTATTTGGAATTCCTCAAGCCCTTTGTGGTGTCATATTAGCTAGGCCAGTCTCTCATGAAAAGAATGTATTGTTGAATAGAGTTGAGTCCGGATCTCTGCTCCATTGGGTTGATAAAATGGCAGTTGATTTAAAAAGAACCAGCTTGTCTGGAGAAAGGATTAGCAGATTAAGAGACTGCATGTAATTTTTTTTTTATGTAATGTAAAGTTACATTTCATAACTAAAAGGGATTAATTAAAACGTTAATAGAAGGAGAGATGTTATTTTTCCAGGGACAAATGCCTCACCACACATATGAACATTCACTTTAGTTGCTGCTGCCCCAACAGTAGGAAACGAAATGCTGTTCTCTGCGAGTAAGAGTTGACACAGAAAAGGCAGACTAGAGGTTGGTGTGGTGGCTCAGCATTTTATTTTCCTGTTGCACTGCTCTGGATTTCAAAACAGAAACAAATTTCCCCGTGCAGCTATACATACATATACACACATATAAATATTTTATCCCCATCCTTTTTACTTGCATTGAAGAATAGAGCAAAGCTATTTTGCCCAATAATGTTTTCTGGTCTAATATGATGTTTTTCCTTCTTTCTTTTTGTGCTTTGTTTCTGCTTTTTATTTAGAGCTCTGATTCTGCTTCCCTGCATGTACATACTCAGTGAGTGAACAGCAGTTCTGCAGTAGGGGAAGGTGGGCAGGACTGTCAGTGTCCTGTTCTGTGGCAGTAATTTGCAGGGCAGTTGCAAACCTCAGCCATAAAAGCCCTACCTGAGCACTGTTTATATTGAAAAGTTCAAAGTAAATCACGCCAGAAGGAGGTGGCAAGAAGCTGTCAAATTTACTGCCTGTGTCACCAAGTTTCAGCTCATCTTAAAATCCCAGTCTGGGGCTTTGCTGTTTTGTTTGGGTTTCTTTTCTTTCCTAGGAATGAATTTTTGGCTCTTGAATTTTGGACTCCCCAGGTTTCTTTGACGCTTTTGTGAAGCCATCCAGGGGCTCTAAGCAAATCCAGGCAGGGCCCCTGCCCTAGGAGGAGGCAGCCAGCAGGGTCGAGGGGCTGCTGGGGAGGTGGCCAGGGCAAGTACGGCAGGCAGCCCCCAGCCCCTGGGACCCCCAGCACTGCCCCCCATGGGCATCCCCTGCACCCCCAGGGCACCTCCTCGCTCACCCTGCCCTCCATCTCAGCTGAATATGGGCTTCTTTTCAAACTGGACAAGTGTTACTTGTCTGCTTCATTCAAAAAAAAAATCATAAATCAAAATTCATCGTTATTTTCAGTCTATTCCCAACTGGGTAAATGATTTGAGAATGGCACAGGAGTCTCATCCCCCCTATTATGAATAACCACAAATAATCTCTCTCAATCTGTCATTTATTGCCAGCACTTAAATATACCTGTGCCATAAATTTTAATTGAGTGTTATAAACTCGTACCATTACCGCCTTAAGCGTGTATACAGATGTGCCTTGATGATGCCATATTGCAACGAGGAGAAATCTCAACTCACTCTTTAACTACCCTTCCCTTCACAAACATTTGGACGAGGTGACAAGATACTATAATAAAAACTAAGCGTTGCTGTGGTTCTTTAGACCAATTGCTAAGCTGTTTCGGTGATCTGATAATCAAATCTCCTCCTGGACCACAATGGAAAGCCTTAATGAGGAGGTTTCTTCTTGATCCTTTCCCCGGTCGCTATTTAAGCTATGCCCCAAAGTAGGAGGGTTTGGTGCTGGTTCTTTTCTAAGAATAGCATCCCACTCATTTTACTGCAGATGTTTCCATTCACTGTACAAATGTTCAATGAATTTCTCAGTCCCACCAGATTCCTGGCCTCAGCCATGTCAAGAGACAAAGAGCTCCGCAGGTTTTTGTCAACTGTACAAAACCCAGTTCTTTTTACCCGTTTTCAATGTACTGCAATTCACCTTCTCTGCTCCTTTTATTATTTACTTCTATGTTCCCTCATCTGAACAATCTCTTTCGAGAAATTATTCTTTTGAGAACTTTTGCAGGCGCCTAATTATCCCTGTTGTCCGTCTCCCAGCTGTTTCTATTTATTCTGTGTCCTACTTGTGACCAATATCATGGGACACTGATATAATATCTTTATATTTTCAATATCATGTTCCATACCAGTTGGGTTTTTTTCCTACCACTTCACTGGTGTTTTTCTTAGCCACTGCTGTAGCCTGAACAGTGATACCATTGAACTGTTCCGTTACAGACCTCTCTTTTTCCCCTTCAGTGATAACTTAGACAGATATGGGCTGTCCAAATACTCTTTTGAAGAGTCCCTTGGAGTTGTCAGTCAGGAATTTCCACCCTGCCCCTCAGGTTTCCCTTTTACTATGTAGGGTTCCATGAAAACCATTCAACCACCTCCAGCTTAGCCCAAATCAGCTTTTCCTGCCTTCCTTCTCATTTTTCCAAATCAATGGTAAGTATATCTCAGCAACTACAAAACTCTAGGCATAGTGTTGATTTTTTTTTTGCCATATTAAATAAAGGACCATTTACTTCCCTTCTTTGGTTGGGGGCTTTTTACTCACATCTAATCCATGGCAGTGCTTTACCAGTCAGCCCTTGGGTACTTGGCTTCCTTAGTAGTTAGGGACTATGTCCAAGGACTTTCTGCACGTCTAAATATATTAAGCCAACCAGTTCTCCTTTATTCACTAGTTTGTTGATCTGTTCCCAAGTGTCTGTTACAGAGATGTGAATTGCCTTTAGAGGAGCTGCACTGGTTCATCTCTATCATATCAAGTAGTTGTTACAGAATTCTGTTTTAAATAATCTCTTCATTCAGCCTGGCCAGAGCTTAATTAAGCCTTGCTGATTTGCAATATGCAGGATGAATGTTTCCAAAGAGGCAGCCTTTGCAGGCTTCCTATTGAGCAGCTGATTTGAGCAGGATTATCAGGTTGGGTTTTTTTTCAATAGCTCGGTCACATCTTTCACAAATCACAGGTATGCACTTTTTTGGTCCTTGTAACTTCTTGCTCTTTTACAGTTTGCATTTCAGCAGCAGACAGGAGCCATAAACCAGGCCTCCGTGGTGTTGAATGCTGCACAACAGCAAACTAAAAGACACAGTCCATCTCAAACCTCCATCCCTTTCGCAGTGCTTCCTTCTCTGCCACTGCATTGCTCCTTCCCCTACTACTCTCTCTCATAAGAGTTAATAGGTATGGCTTTTATTTGTCTCCAATATTATTTCCTTTAAGTGTTCTCCTAACCTTCCTCAAGTGTAACCAGTATTTCCTTTGCAGTCCCACTGTTTCCAGCAAATCAATAAATTCCCTGCAAGTTGTTTGTGTCTTTATGCGCTCTTCAAATTCCCCATTACCCTGCCTAATTTCCATCTTGTATTTTAGCCAGTATGGTTTATATCCTATTCTGCTAATGTCACTAGGGTTGTTTTTCCATTTTCTGGTGATATTTGTACTGTGAAAAGCACAGTCTGACGGGATTATTACCCCTCTCTAAAGTGCTGCTGAAGCACACGGGATGAATGGCTGACACTATTAACGCTACATTCAAATTGTCTGGCACAATCCGTCGCAGAGAGATGCTGGAAAAGTGCAAAGTAACAGTAAAATATTCTGATAATTATTAATTAGATCAGTCCTTTATCACGTAACCTGTAGGAGTCAGATTTCTTCCATCTTGGAGCCAGAATAACAGCAGTAACCTTAGGGTCAAAGCTTTCTCCAGCTCTACAGTGCACCATGATAAGGCTTGGGCATATCCTTGCATCATTTTATGCAAGCCAGACAAGGTGATTTATAAGTTATTCTCCCTGAGCTTCAATTAATTTCACTTAGGACATTTTCACAGCTGTACAATAAATGTTTAAATTAAGACATTTCCCTGCTCCCCATCCTGCCATGGAATGGAACTGAATATTAACTGGTTATTGGGTGCCATTCATGGCCTGTGCAATTACAGATAAGAACATCGATCTGGCAGGAAAACAAATTGGCTCTTAAAAGAGGGTGGTTTGGATCTGACAGGTTAAGATGATTAGGCATCTCTGTAATGGATTCTGTATATTACTCCTGGATAGACACAGGAAGCAGCCCATCTACCCCACTCCTGGCCACCAGACAATTACCTGCCCTCATGCAGGAAACCCAACTTGCAAATTACCTACTAGGTTTCAGGATAGTTGTTTGCTCCCTAAATTAACCTTCCTGGTTGTCCTGTTACAATAGAAGTTTATAGTTCTGGGTAGATAATGCAATATTTTAAGGGAAATTCAGAGCAAGCGACACCAATGACTGGTGTTAATACCCCACGCCACGACGACATCATCTGGTTGGGTTCTTAAGAGAGGGCTTTGCAACCATTTTTAGGCACACAGACAAACAGACAGGTCTGGCAGGGGTCTGGAGGATCTGTCACTACCTTAGAATTTACAGAAGGACATCACTGCAGTGGTGAGAGAAATCAGAAGTATTACTCTGCCTCTCTCTCTTCCTTGTCCCGCAGCAAATCATGTAGCCTTTCTTTGTCCCATTTGTCTCCAGGGAGTGATAAGTCATGGGAGAGGCAGGTATTTACCAGGGAAGATAGAGACTGTCAAGAAAATCAGAGTTTTGTGAAAACTGCTAGCTTGCAAAAACCAAAGTACTTTCCAGGGTGGGTTTGGTTTTTCTGAGGATGCGACAGATCCAGGACCTCTGGTTTTTTCTGGTTTTTCAAAGCAGTAAACCATGGAGCTGCCCTTGGGATTTATTCCAAATAAGGGAGGACACTTAGACTCTGGGATTTTTATTCCTAATAAAGTATGAAACTACCAAAATACTGAGAACTTCTGGGGTTCTGAGTTGCCATCCTCCTCTTAGATCACAATGAAAAATCAAGTGCTTGTGTGTATGTATATATAGTCAAAAAAGGGAGATTCTGAAGCTTTTTAAAAAAAAAAAACAACCAACCAACAACACTTTTTACCTTATCTTTAGGAGAAACTCTGTAATGTACAAGCTCAAGCATGGCCACCAGCAGCTGTACCTTTGGCAGCCATACCAAGGCATTGTTCTAGCTTCCCAGCTGTATTTAGATTTAACCAGACTAAACTATACTCACACCGAGTTTGCACTGGCTGAAGATGTGACCACAACAAAGGTTAGCCTGAAAATAACCAATCTATAGTTCTTCACAGCTCCTGGGTAGGACAATCAATTCTACACATTCCTTGTCTTCAGAAAGGTCACTAGTCATGTTATTAATGTGCTACAAATACAGGCTGCAGATTCCTTTTGCAATTGCTAGCTGGTCTAGTTTTTCATTTTCCCACAAAGCAGAGATGTCCTCTCACCTGGTAAATATTCTGTCATGGAGTTATGACCCTTTCACTGTAACAGCTTGAGAAATCAAATGAAAATCACACTAAACATCTTAGCAATATTCTCACAAGACCCAAGGATAGTGTTTACGTACAGATATTTTAGTGTGGGTGATGGTGGTCCCATTAGTATCAAGGGTCCCACTTCAAGCTGGACAGAATTATACACACAGATGGCTTTCTATCAAGGACAAATTTGGCCCAGACTGGCAATTATATCAGATGGAGAATTGAGTTTCTTCATCACGGCACTAGGCCTTAATTTGATAACTTAATCTTATACAAGAAGATATCCTGTTCCCTACTAAGTGACATTATCACTGCTATGCTTTTTCTCTGCCCACCCACCTCTCCCCAGCCTCCATTGGATTAGCAATACAGTCAGCAAAAACGTTGCTATTTTGATTTTGATGATAGTCATAATGAAACACGACTTGTCAGAGGGGAGCGTGAATTCCCGTGACACCGGATATTCACCAATCTCACTACAGCACAGCAGGAGTCAAACTCTCCATGGGAAGAAACCTCATGGAAAAAAAAAATAAAACAAATTGGAAATCAAATATCATCGAATTGCTACTTTCCATTGCTTGAAATTAAATTTCAAATTTCAAGCAATTCAAATTGCTCAAATGGGGTTTGTAACCTTTTCATGTTCTTTGCAAGGTGGCTTGCTAGATTTCCTTCAAGTATTAGCCTCTTCTATAGAGTAAAAAACACAAAGCATTTGGATATTTATTCGCCACATTCGTATTTTTTAAATGAGAAAAGCATTTAGTCTTTTCTGTGTGGGAAAATAGTAAGAAGATGAAAAAGAATGAGGAAATATGAAAAATAATTCTCCATCCCTTCTCTCATTTTATGACCAATCTTGTTCAGAGTTTTGGAAAACCTAATGAAGTTACAAAGACAAAGAAGTTCTGATTTTTTTTCTCCAGTTTCCTCTCGTGTTGTGGGCCATCTGTAGCCTCAATGAAAGACATTTTCCACTCAGTTAATCCAGAGACTAAACCTTCCAAAACTCTCTACATGTTTTGTGTTAAGAATTCATTGTGAGATCCCGTTATCGGTGCAGCTTGAGATACTGCAGTGACATAAAATCTTGCAGATAATACAAGCTGAGCTGCATTCAAAAAGCACCTGATAAAACCAGCAGAAATTCAGAAAATCCACTTTTTTTAACCGAATGACCTCCTTGTCCCTCCTCAAATCTAAGCCTAGTTCTTGGCTTTTTTATGAGCAGTTTGGCTTTAGACTGAATCCAAAGCCCTTGATATCATTTGAAAGATTCCTATTGACCTCAACGAGCCTAACATCAATCCTGAGGACTACAAAGGAGCTGCTGCATATTTAAAATACAAAGATGAAGATTTGTGCCAAAACCATTTCTCGTTTCATAGGTACAGCTGCCACTTGTCCCTTGATATTTCCGTGGTGCTCTGCAAAACGACTGCAGCGTTTGACCATAAATCCCTATCTTGTCCTCAGTGCTAAACTCGTATTTAATAGGTATCTGATTCTGCTCTTGTAAAACCAGTGGCAGATTTGCCAGAGAGGTAAACAGGAGGAGGATCAAACCCTTAATGAACACCATTTGTTAGGGCTTTCGACTCAGCAATGCGGCGTGTGCCACTCTAAATAAATGGCTGCTCATTCTATAGCAAAACATACAAACAAAGTAGTTTTAGTGCAGAGTAATCACAAGGAAAGGCTGATTATAAATTCTAGCAGTGAAATGCGATCGTGATAAAAAAACACAAAAGGACCCAAAAGGGTTTGTTGCAATTTAAGCCAGATTCATTAAAATGCGTGCATAATGTTACAACTTTGGGATTCTGCTGAGCTGGGCTTTAATGGTGTAAATCACCCCGTGGAGCTATACCTGTTAAGGGTCTCAGCTCATCACAGCAGTATGGACAGAGGGTCCAAAATATCCACAAGAGCACACCCTGTGACATCAGTTGGGACCCTCTCTGATGGGCATCACCTCCACTGAGCTTCCTCACAGCACTCACACAACTTCAGCTTTGCTGCTACAAGCGGAGTCATTCCTCCTTTAGATTAAGATCGAATTGGGCCTGATAGTTACCTAACTTATTTATTTTTTTAATTCAGCTGGTCCATTTATATAAGCAGGCTCCATACACATGAAAACAGGCCTATTGATCAAACCTGACCTATTTTCTTGGTCCTCCCACCGATAACATACCATGCAGCAGCAACTCAACCCTACACCACGCTGCTCCATCAATATCTCTCATTTGCTCCAGCAACGACAAGATGCATGCTCAGTGTTTGAAGCCTGTTCAGTCGTTGATCTTATTAATAAAATTGTCAATGGGAATAGATGGGTAAATTATTATCAATTGCAGAGACAGCTTTTGTAACACAGACACACACAACCTACACTGTGCTTTCAGGGTGGAAAGCAGCAACTCATTTTTCATAGGCCATAGAGCAGCCAGACAGTGAGAGCTCCCTTTGGTTGCAATTCTGCATATTCCAGTGAAGACTGTAGAAATTACACATAGTAACTGCATTTATCTATAGAGATCTCTGCACTGCTTAACCCCGTAGTGCTTGAGCATTTCAAAAGAGCTTTGAAAAAACCAACCAACCAGCTATCCCCAACATCTTGATGAAGAAAAAGATGGTTAACTTCCTTTAACAGAATCAGGCACAAACACACCAAGAGACTCAATATTTCCACAGAAAAGCCAGGGACAGAATTCACATCTCCTAAAACATAAGTTTGTTCCATCCAATATCCTTTTTTGGAAGGGAAACATTGGGGAAAAAACAAGGTTGTTTAGTGGAAAAGCTGTACAGCTTCACAGCCCTGTCCCAGGCCCTGTTGTCCTCCAAGCCTTCTTTAATATATTTCTTTATTGAAAACCAGCACCCATGTTCTGAGGAATTGAAGTCAATGTTCTGTGTGACACTCTTTCTTCCGAAATAATATTGCAGAAATTCGGTATTTATCAGAAGAGATTAATTGAATCCCAACAGTACTGTACATCAAATGAAGGAACAGGGCCCCTATTTATCTCTTAAAGTTCTGAAAATGAAAAACATCTAATCACTAGTTCCCTTTGATGAATGCCTCATTGTTCGCCTCTACGGAGAGGCATTTCATATGGCACTGGCAATACAGTGTTGCTGGGGAAGGGGGGGGTTGCAAGATTGCTTTGAGAATTTAAGTATAATTACATTTATGTTCAACCAGAAAGTATAAGTTTCCATGATACAGGGGTGGTTTTTTTAGGTTTGTTTTTTTTTTTCCCCCCCTTCTCTCCCAAGAAAAAAAATTGTTCCTAAGGCGGAGCAAGCGGAAACGAATACAATTAAATACTTTGCTTTGCCTGCCAAGGACATTTGACTGCTACTGTGCTACATCAGGTATGTAATGAAAGGCAAATGACAACGAATCTTAATGTGGTGGGGAGCTTGGGTAACTGTAGTTTTATGTCAGGGATAGCTTGCTGGAGAAAAGCTGCATTGTACGTAGGATTAGCAGAACTGTAGGATTTCGTTAATGACCGAACAGCTTTTTAGCAAAACAAAGATAGTTAGGGAGTAAAAAGAGAACATGACTAGAATGTGTCCCACTAATTGGAAATGTATATTATCTTCACTTTGTTAGGGAGGAGGCACCAGGGTGCTCTATATTGTCATCTGGAGAATGTCAATTTGTACAAGAGTTTCCCAGATTGGGATGCTGGACTAGGAAGCAGCAACAGTTGGAAATGACCGAGTGTAAAGTAGACACATTTAACAGGAAACATCCTGGAGTCAGATGGGAAATGGGTTCCATCCTGCCAGCGTTGGAGATTGCAATTCTCCACCTCCTCACCCTCCTGAACTGAGAAGAAAGGGACAACCTCAGCAGGTTGCACACACAGATTGGATTTCTGCCTTTTAAAAAAAAATCATCCCTCTCGTTTCAAACTATAAATTACATTTTCAAACTGGAATGGCCTTTCAGACCAGAAAAGTAGGCTTCCTGTTGAACAGCTACGCTTTTTTTTCAGACCCATCAGCAACACTTTCTCACAGGCAGCTTCACTTGCAGTAAGCCATCGTTTTCATTTGCAAAACAAACTCCACTGGAAAACTACAACTCTTATGCTACATGTACAGTACCTCGCAAAGTCTATCAAAGCCAGCAGGAATTTCTGCACTGCTCTTTCTGGGCTGAGCTTTGTATCAGCCTACATTGCTCAGTCTTTGAGTCAGCCTGCTGCCACTGAACTCACAGCTTTTTTTTTTTTTCCCTTCCTAAACCTACAGAAAATATGAGATGTTTATGGTCACATCCAGCAACTGGTTACTCAGGACAGTGAGAAAAATAAATGTGGAAGAATAACACCACCACTGCACACACACACACACCCCACACACACTTTTTGCAAAACCTGAAATTATTTATAGCACAGATCCTCCTTGTGTACTGAGATCCCTTTGCAGGGCTTGGGGGTGTGAAATTTACACCCACCCAAATGCTTTTCTACATGGTCAAAGTGGTGTAAAATAGCTCAAGTCAAATGACAATTAAGCTTATTACTTGAGACAGCTTTTTTTTTTTTTTTCCCTTTAAACTGCTTGCCCTTGACCACCAGGCATAAGGGAAGGGGGGGGAAAAGGGGGAGGAGAGACTCCTTAAGACAATTTTGAAACAGTCCAGTACTTTCCTGATCACTTTGCAAAGTTGAAATATGATTACAACCTTTTTGCATACAGAAAGAACCCATTTAAATGAAAAATTAGCTGCCTTAACAGGTCAAGCACATAGTTACATTAATGTTGTGTAGAACAATAAATCAACTTCGATCTCCAATTGAAAAAATGCTAATTTAGTTCAGTGATTCACTGATTGTACTTCCCGTGCGCCCCAGCGATAGAAATCTTTTCTTTTTATTTAATGCGAGGCAGTGATTTGACGGCCCTCCTAATGGTGCTTGCAGACTATCAGCATTTCAGTGGAATTCTGATCATGGTTTTAATATTCCATGCAGCTTTGCCCCCTCTGATTTCATGCTGAAACATTAACAAGAGCTGACACTGGAGATTAGAAGCAGACAGCTGGAATGCCAGGTCTTTGTTGCAGCATGGACATGAGCCAACATCGTTCAACCGCAGCCAAGAGGGACCTGGGAAAGTCTTCTTAAGAAGGGGAGGTAGAAAGGGGGAGACAAGGTAGTTTACTGAAGGGCATATACAAGTAGATAATTGCAGAGTCCTTTCATCTCTTAAAGCCAAATTCTAATCAATCCTGGTTTATTAAGGGGAAAGAGGGTCATTAAAGGTAAATTTTGCACCCAAAAAAAAAAAAAAATCACCATTTAAACTCAGCAAGCATAAAAGTTTGCATAGAAAGCAACTGCATGTCCACAGCCACCTCTAATTTGTCTGCCTAACAATCATGATTATTTGCAGTGCTTCTATTTGAAAATGCAGTGCTGGTCTCCTTTAAAAAAAAAAAAAAAAAAAAAAAAGATTTAATCCACTTAGTTCCAGGTGAATAAATTGAGAAATAAAACTGGATTTATGTGTTGGTGCAGTGTGTGAACTGTAAATTCCCAGGCAAAAAAAAAAAAGAGGAGATAGTATAACATAACATTCTTGTGTCTAATAAATTGTTTCCTGAGAACAGAAACCTAATAAAGATACATAATTTCATCCAAACCATGAAGCAACTCTTATTCTTCACACATTCTTCAGAGATAAACTTAGGAGGAAGATGAGGGATGCTGTGTGGTAAAGCTGTGTGGTTTTGTGGGCTATTTTGTGTTGTTTTGGGGTTTTTTTTTTCTTTTAAATAAGAACTTCTGTAGTGTAAAAATCCCAGGGGACAAATAGAGCAGATATTCAGACAAACCCTGGCTCTGATAAATTCAACTTAGTAAGTCAGGAAAGAAACCTCAGATGAAGGCAGGGCTGGGGGAGGCTTCTGGGGAAGAAGCTTATCACTGAAAATTGTATTCCTGGGGAAGGGGGCAGCCCAAGGAGCAGGGGGCCCTCAGGCTGGGCTTGAGCAAGTGGTTTATCCAGCCTGGACCAAACAGGTAACCCTGGGCAAGTCACTTCATTTCTGCATCTCCCCTTCAAGCTTCCTTCTCTCCTGAGCACAAGAACTTTCTCGTTTCCCACTGTGAGCCTCGATGGCTTGGCTCCTCTCAGCTCGAGCACTCAGTGACACCAATCATTTCCCAGAACAACATTCCCTCCATCTCTTCAGGTGTTATGAAAGCGAGTCCACTCACCTACCATGCCCTGTGCTATGCAACCACATCAGAGCTTGCAGCTTAAAAAGCAGGTACAGATGCAGAAGAGAATCACAGAATCACAGAATGTGAGGGATTGGAAGGGACCTCAAAAGATCATCCAGTCCAATCCCCCTGCCAGAGCAGGAATACCCAGATCAGGTCACACAGGAACACATCCAGGGGGGTTTGAATGTCTCCAGAGAAGGAGACTCCACACCCTCTCTGGGCAGCCTGTGCCAGTGCTCTGTCACCCTCACTGGGAAGAAGTTCTTCCTCACATTTATGTGGAACCTCCGATGTTCCAGCTTGCACCCATTGCCCCTTGTCCTATCATTGGATGTCACTGAGAAGAGCCTGGCTCCATCCTCATGACACTCACCCTTTACATATTTATGGACATTAATGAGGTCACCCCTCAGTCTTCTCCAAGCTAAAGAGACCCAGCTCCCTCAGCCTTTCCTCATAAGGGAGAGGTTCCACTCCCTCCATCATCTTTGTGGCTCTAAGAGCTCTAAGAGCCTGGTCCTAATCCTGCAGGAGCTCCTAAACACCCCCAGGCACGGCCCCTCTTGGCTGCAGTGACTCTGTGCTCTGTCCCCCTTGCTCACCAGCATGGGGACAGGTACAGAGTGAGGACTGGAGCGATTAATGTGATGGCTGGCCTTTTATTTACTTATTTAATAACTCCCATCTGCCCCTCTCACCTGGTTCCCTTCCTTCTCAATCTTAAAGGGATGCAGAAAAATAAACAAAGAGCAAATATTTGTACTAATAATCAAAAGGTGATCTATAGACTTAAAATATTAGTGAAGAGTGTGTGAATGGAAGGCATTCTGTTTAATACATTTCCCTTCTATATTTCTTTCCACCAAAGGCATAAAACTACTTCCTGAAAATGATTTACAATTACCTTCTGCTTTCTTTGATTTCTGGACAAGCCTGGAACAACTCTCCAAGCTCTGTAGAGTCAGCCCAGATTTACAAATCCCGTTGTTAATTATTAATCCCCATAACAGCACCTATCAGGTCAGTAATACAAGCATAATGTCTGCCAGACAGATGGGTAAACTAAGGCACAGAGAGGAGTAAAGGCAGCCTCACCAGCGAGGATGCAGCCCATGCTCCAGTGGTCCTCTAGTGGAGGTAAGGTGATCCAGAAGGTCCAGGAGCAATTTGGGAAGAGGAGTCTAGAGGTCAGGAAGAGCAGGACACCTACTCCACAGGGAAGCTTAGGTGAACTGAGGGGGCCCACACTGAGCTTAAATAGAGCTGTGGGGGCAATGGGCAGCAGGCTGGGTGCGTGGGTGAAGACCACAGGTGAGGCTGACTGTGCCCTCACGTCCCTAACCAATTGCAAGAGGAAGTTTATTGACCTACTAATGAGTATCTTCTCCCAGCTGATCACCCTCACTATAAACAAACAAACAAAAAAAAAAAAAAAAGAAAACCCAGCCATGTGCACTTCATTTCCATTTTGGATTTGCCAGGCTTGGTAACAGGCTTTTATGCTTATCTCTAGCAGATTAAATGGCCTTTTGGTATCTAGCATTTTCTTCTTGTGAACGTACCAGTGGAGTGCCAGCATGGAGTAATCAAGCCATCTCTCTATTCTTTTTCCTAAATAGACAGCTCTTTCAGTCTGTCACTGACAGACACTTCCATTCCCCCTCAAACTGCTTCTGTGGTTCTTTATAGAAACAACGTTCGCATCAGAATTATCTTCAGTGCCAGTTCCTGTAATGACTTTGTGTAAGGGTGGAAATACCCTTCCTCTTGCTACACCCTGCCTCCACATCTGCCTCCTTAAAGGACTGCAGGAGACCTTTAGCCAGAACCTCACACGACAGCCTGCACTGAAGCAATGTCCAGTCTGACCCTTGCAGCCTTCTCCAGCTCCCTTCCAGAATTTTGCACCCCTTTTGCCAGGTTGCTTTATCTTATGCAAAGTTAGTGTTGCACTGATGTCTGTGGATTAGGCCCATAGTCCCTTAGCAGGGACAGGGGTAGGTTGGGAATCTGTCAGCACAGACATTAGTGGAGATGGGGTGTACGTACCCGACAGATCTCCGACAGCAAAAGTCTATTTAATCCTAACACCAGTAGTTCCTACAGCTCTAGACCTTGCTGTCATGCCTGAACTTCCCAGTCCAGTTCTGGCAAAGAAGCTCCATTTCTTGCTTCCTTGTAGGACCCTTCCATGTCTTTCTGTTTGATCTCAGTCCCCCTGGCATTATCCTTTCCACAGCCACATAATGCTCCTCATCATGTCCAGGCCTCTGTTTTGGGATCTTCAGGGGAAATGTTTTGCTATGCAAATGCAAAACATTGTCATTGTGTAGTGCCTCCTGTTATATCTGCTTTCCTTCTGTTAATTGATTCTTTGTTGTCTAGACTTGAGCTCATTACAAGGAGTGCTAAGGCTCAGCATCATTTACTTGGTAGCTAAGCCAATCTGTGAACCAAGTGGTAGGGCTCCAGATTGGATAAGGAACATGTTCTTGCAGATGTAAATGGCCTGGGAAGAGAAAATAAAAGCTGAACTAGGTAATGAATGGAAATGGAATGGCCATCATTGAATCCACGAATACCATTGACCTTTCTCAGATTTACATCATTATCTAAAGTTCACCAGAGACCTTCCATGCTTGTTATCATTATCCCTCATTAGAAGTCACTCTAGAAACATTAACAAGCTTCTGAAATGCTTGGCTAATTGCTTTAATAAGGCAATATCAATACTAAGCGATAGTTCCCATGATTAGATATAAGGCGGGGGCCCTTCAGGCTGTGTCTTCTTGGGTTTTACATGCTGGGTTTGAGGGGCCTAAGGGAGAAAAGAAAACAACTTTACTTTCAGAGTAAAGCACTTGCACTGGACACAAAATGCTCTGATGCTGCAGAGTGCAGCTATATTTTAAATAACTGGGGCTCCACCATCTAAGTCAATAGAGAATACGAACATTTCTGGAAGATGACTGCATGGTCCTTCATCTCGAAACGCTTTGGTGTGTGTAAGCAATCCAAATTTAGGCTGGGAAGGTTGGTGAGCTTCCAAAACAAGCCATTTCTTGTACAATTTTACAAAACAGATCAAACACACATTTCTCTGGGCTTGATCCTCAGCCAGCACGAACGAGCGCAGCTCAGTTTTCCTCCAGCAGAACTTCCCTGATCCATACCAGGTAAGCATCTGGCCCATGTAGAGTCCACACACTAACCATTTCTTTTGAAGATGGGGTACATTACTGGAGAACAAAGGTGGACCACATGTGCAATCACACACATGTCAACGCATGCATATCAAACTGCTGTCATCCCTGAAATCATTTAGCTCAGATCCGAGTCAGAACACAGGACTTGAAATGCATCATTCCCCATAATCAGGGCT
This sequence comes from Podargus strigoides, assembly GCA_028020825.1. Taxonomy (NCBI): domain Eukaryota; kingdom Metazoa; phylum Chordata; class Aves; order Caprimulgiformes; family Podargidae; genus Podargus; species Podargus strigoides. The sequence continues at coordinate 3,040,986 of CM051646.1, forward strand.
GGAAATAAGCAGGTGAGCCTGGGGAAGTTTTCTCCTGTATTCTGCTGCTATCATGCTGGGTTGCACGTGGGAACATATTGTGCTTCCCATGAGCTGTCAGTCCAGCTCCTTTCACCTGTACTGAGCTTAGACATAAACATTTTACAACAAATATTTCTTTCCATATGCTCCACCTCCACTCTCCTCAGTATGTGTCCCTAATTTCCACTAATGCTCACAGGATGCTTCCAGGGGTGGGCACAGTCCTTCAGAAGGTTCTGTCACTGTGAGAATGACTGTGGTACCTGCCACTTATTCTGCCTTCTAAAATGAAAGGATGAAACAGGTACCAGCAACCAGTGCACCAACATTATTTGTCTGCAAACTCCTCGTCAGCTCTTGTTTGCTGATTTGCATCCAATGCACAAACTTGGAACCATTTTAAATGAGGAAAAAAAGGAAAAAACCACGCATATAACAAACATCAATACATATTTAATGAGGTTCGATAGCTCTAAATTTACTCAGATCGATCTCAGCAGAGAAAGGCTGGCTGTTCAAACTTACAGTAACTTCAGTAAGATTGCATGAAGATGCACAAATGCAGTTGGTGTGGACTAGGAAAGGCTTTGGTCTCAGGCTGCTCCCAGCTCTGCTGTGAACTTCTGGAACCGTGAACAAAAGCAGAGTCAAAATATAAAATAATAGAAGGTTTTTCTTCTGTGGAACCATGACTAAGTTTAAAGGGCCTCGTGAGCCTTTCTGCCAGCCTCAGTCCACTTGTCCATCTGACTTTCCAGTTTTGGAAAGGATATCTGTGTGAACACACAGAGAATTTGGATAAGCCAGTAATTACTTAGAAAGTTATAAACCCCAAGACAAAATCAAAAGAAAGCTAAAGAAAGGAGTCAGTGACACCTGTCTTTTCTTTTAGTCATCTTCCTAGGCTCAAATAAATTTCAAGCTTTTGATGCTGATTTTCTAGAGTTGAATATTAAGGGCTCTTTTTTTTACAGTCTTAGAAATAGAGGCACAAAGTGGCAGAAGCAGAGTGACTAGTCTAGTGCCTCATCAGGAGCCAGAACATTAATGAATGTCAGAAATATTAACATCAGTCCTCTTCATCAACCACAGGGCATCACTGCCTACTAATAAAATCAGGCAGGGGGAGTCCCCTTTTTCCCCTTGCTATTCTCCACGTCTCATAAACCCACAAAATCCTTGTCTCCTTTATCTTCTCTCTAAACCAGGCCAGGGCTAGGACTACCTTACACACAACTGAGTACATCATTGGATCATTGATTTACCTGGCATTATTGAATTAAGCAATGTTATAATGCTGCATTGAGAACCAGGAGCTGGGGAAGGGGAAAAGTGATCTGTGGAGCTGGTGCAGCTGGGGACTCAAGCAATGGGTCTGCACAGGGAGAGCAAGACAAGAGCCACAGGCGTTTGGGGACATGGGCACATGCAGAGACAGGGGCCTCTTGCAGCACTGAGGCAGAATCAGGTCTTTAGAGAGCAGAACAGATAAAGCACCCCCTCCTATTTAATGGCAGCAATGAGTCAGCTTCATTATAGGACAAAAACCACCTTATTTCAGGGAATGAAGAGTTCTAGCAGCCAGATCTTTACGTTTGCTGGTTTATATCCTCCTTCAAGGACTGGTGCTAAAATGAGACACTTCTCTGAGAAGCATCAAAGAAGATGAGCTACCTCTAGGACAGACACTGGTACATTGCAGAAATTATTACAAAAAGGTGGCAAGCTGAACATCAGCTTTGCTTGGTAGCAGGGACAATCATGCATGCAGTCCTGCAGGACCAAGCCATCCCCAAGGCTCTGGCTGGCAGCAAGACACAGCTCCACTCGCAGTGGGACAAAACCTTCAGCTTTTTCAGCAACAGTGACAACTTCTGCAATTAGTTCCGTGTTTTCCGAGACACAAGTCTGCAGCACATATAAAATGGAAACAATAGGGCCCTCCCAAAATAGACTGGATTTCATAACAAACTAAATACTGAGCTATTGTCAAAGAGTGCTATTGTATAGGGCCATGGCAGAACATTTGGCTCCAATACTCAGTAGTGAGGACCATGCCTATTGCATTATAAAAAATGCTATGGCATCAGTTTTCACTTTGTGATGGTGTTTACTCGGCAGATAATAGCAGATAATTCCTCCAGCCATTCTGACAGCTTCAGCTGACCAACATATCCAAGTTCAGGTTTTGATACTAATGAAGAGAGGATTTGTATTTTCTGTTTGTTTTTATCTGGTAAATCTCTGTTAGCAGCTCTAGGGGGAAAAGCAGCCATAAATAAGATCGTGGATTGGCAGGCATTTTTTATATTGATGAATTTTAAAAAAATAAATAAATAAAGGAAAATAAATTAGCTTTTAAAAATGAAATTAATAAAATAAAGTCTTCTTTTTTGTTGGGCTTTTTCTTTGGTAGGGGAATCCTCTTTTAGTAGATTTACTTCAGCTTCTATGAGTTATATTAACATCAAGTGGTCGTAAGCCAAATAGTCAGCAATTCCTTCTTAGACAACATATCTGCTTTGGATTCAGGCTGGCAGCAAGTATTTTAAAGGTACACCTGGAGGAAGTGCATCACTTTAAGGGAAGCCTGTTGAAATGAGATGAGTTCTGAGGACAAGGTGTTGCCGAATGTGATCATACACAAAACCAAAGGCTTCCACTGGCAAAGCCTGGAACCTCATCCAATGCCAGTTAAAGTCCATCAAAAGATTCAGCAAGCACTGATTTTAGTGACTTTGGGATTAACCCCTATGTTTGCAAGTTACCAGAAGCAAAAGAACGTAATTTTACCTCCTCCATAATCCTAAACCTTGCTTGCAGCAATTTAACAAACTGAAAAATCCTCCAAAACCTTCTTGTTTCAGCCCATGGTCCACGAAGTGGATTATTCTCTTGCTGATCTTGTTTGTGCAGCTACATTCTGGAAGTGAAATAGTTACCAAACTATTTAAACTATTGTGTGAGGGGAGGATCAAACCAGCATTTTTGTTCATCAATTCAGATTAAAAATTTAATTTCATGGTACAATGAACCCATACAGAGTTATATCTATTAAGGTCACCAATTTCGTGTACTTCAGCTTACTTTAGGTATTGATGACTGCAAAACTCTTTAGAAGATAAGAATCACAGCTTCAGACTTCTCAGCTCACACAGTTTTAATGTTAGACACAATTTCCCTGACTCTCACATACCTTGGACTTTATGTTTGCAAGTGAGAGGAAAAAAAAAAATGAACCTCTCTCTCTCAGTTGCTGCCTGGAATTTTTAAATAACAGAGATCTGGCTTTAATTGAGGCTCTCATTGTTTGAAAAGGAGCTACAAGTATTTCTAAACTAAAATATTTGCATAGTTTCTTGCTCACTCTGCTAAATCCTGAGAGGTGCTGGACGTCTCACTGAACTGTCCCTTCTAGAGAACACAATTACTATCCTGTTGCTGTAACAGAAAAGATTTGAAGAAAGGTCTTCTGAATACATATTTAACATCTAAATGTTTTCCTTGCTGTCTTTGGGCCAAGTCCTTATTCGATTGTTACTCCAACAAAACTCCCATTCATGTCAAAGCAAGCCAGCCTTTCATTAGCTCAGGAATTTAGCAAATTTGTGGTTAGTGCGTCCAGAAATTGGTAGCGTTTAATTGATAAAATAAAATAATTTTTTAAAAGGGATTTTCACCACTGAAACAAAGATGTGTGGCCATTTGGAAACACTTCAGAATAAACTCACTGTTTTAGCCAACTTTTTTTTTTTTTACTTTTTTTTTTTTTTTAAATCTCTGGCTCTTGAGTGTTTATTCCTGGGTACTGTCTAACACATTGCCTGGGAGTAGTGATGCTGTCCCAATGATCTGTGCCTCAGGAGGTGATTTTTTGCTATGGCCATTCCAGACTCACAGAGAGCCTTGAAGAACAGGTCCTTGTAATGTCCTGACAGTGAAATGGAGTGGAGCACAGGACAGTGTGTTTTTGGAGGCAGGTATTGCTATCACCTTTGCTTTGCACCATAAAGAGTACGAAGTATCCTACATCACCTGTCTGCAAATTTGTTTGTAACTCCTGATTTCATTTGGATTTTTGGGTATCCCAGAACAGGAACTCAACCTGCTTGGGCACAATTTGCTCAACAAATCAATGTTGTCTTATTCTCCTCCTTGTTATCCTCTGGGTGTGAGCAAATACTTGGTTCAATTAATTTTTTCCAATAATTTTCCATGAGCTGGCACTGAAATGACTAGTCTGTGATTCTTCACTGCCTGGACTTCTCATCTCCTCTTCACACCTTTTTTTTGGAACTAACCTTCAAGCATGTCCTTTCATAGTTGTTTCTTCCCTCACCCTCCACGTGCTCTCAGAACTAGCAGTTAGCAGTATGGAGATTGCACCAAGCAGTCTGTGACTCACAGAGGATGAAGTTCACCAGGTCATTTCACATGCCTAACTTTCCACCACCATCCAAAAACCAAACAAAAAGAGGCACTACATTCAGATTTTTTCACCATCACACAATACCATCGTTCTCCCTTCGCTGCACAGGAGATCAGCTTTTCCCTTGGTCTTTCTCTTGCTTCTCATGAGTTTACAGTTGAATATTGAGTTGCATTTATTGGCAAACAGTTCCTTGAAATTAAGGAGAAATAAAAGGATTACATGACTAGACATTGAGAAGTACCTTAGTTGCTTAGCAGCAACTGGAGGAGAGAAAGCAAGGAATGGGCAGGACAGGATTAGTCCAGCCAGGGTTACCTTCAGTTACCAGGGTTTGAAACACTGGAGCTTTCATCTATGGGATGAGCAGCACCTTGCAACCCAGTTTGTCAGGTATCTGCAGTGGAAAGGGAAAGTAAGAATAACCTAATCCAAAGCCCACTTGGAATAATGGCCCAAGTCTGCAAACTGGCAGCAACAACCAGTATCATGAAAAGAAAAAAAAAAAAAAAAAGCTCACTTAGTTTTAGCCTGCTATTTGGGAAATAAATATATACAGGCATAAAAAAATAAATAAATACTTGACTAGAAAATGTTTGACTTCTACTGCCAGGCAAACAAAAGGTAGTGTTTTACATGGGCTTAGATGAAATTTAAAACATACCCTCTTTTAGAAATGCTGCACTGGGATGGGGTGTGTGTGTGTGTGTGTGTGTGTGTGTGTGTGTGTGTACGTATGCGCCTTGTACTGTTTAGTTATGGCAGAAGGGAAAATATGAAGCAGACCTCAGCAAGGTTTTGGAGCTGCTGGAGCTGCATTTTCTCTTGTAAATCAGAAATGACTCCACTGAAATTATGTTCTCAGGCCTAGCAGCGTTAATCTCCATCTCTAATTGCTGTCATTCCACCCTGTCTGTGATCCCGTGCTCCAAAGCAGGGTAAATCTTTGGCTCCGCGTACCTACGCCCTCCCCTCCCTGTACACATGCCAGGGACCCGTCCTCTGACCAGATATACCAGCCAACTTGATTCTGCAGTTGATTCAGTGCAGAAACACATGCTCATTTCATATCTAATCTGTGACAGCATATGTGTCTTTTATCCCCTGGCCTCGGGAACTGGAGTGTGTTTGTGCCATGTGCAGCACCAGTAGGTATTTTGTTCAAGAATGCCTCTGAAAGAGCTCCCTTGTCTACAAATTGGGGAGATATTTTCACTGCTGAACTGGAGCAATCTCCATACTCCTCTTCCTGACCAAAGGGGAATCTACAAAGATAGCATTTTCAAGCAGCTGGAATGACTCATGGCAAGGGGATGGAGCCATGTTGTCTCGCCATGGGCAGCTATTAATGGTCCTCCCCTGGAGTTGTCCCTGGAGTCAGTAACACGATTATCCACGCTACCACGTATCGAGTTCATCATGTGAATGGGTAACCCAAAGATGAGTTCATGCAGGGATGCCAAAAGGAGTAAACAAAGCCCCAACAAGGTACAAGCTGCCTGGGGTTTGCAACAAGGGTGGATTCCTCTGTTTGTAGGAGAAATGTTAATTTTCTTTTTGATTGTATTGCAGGAGAGAAGGAGGACAACAACCAACAACGTGTTCAGGAAGGACATCAGACACACATGGGAGGGCTTTTTTTAAGGAAGCTTGGAAAAAAGAAAGTGTGGGGCTTATTCCCACAGGGAATGTCCTTATTCCTCAAGAGCAGGACTGGGAAGAGCCAGGAGAGCTGGCAGTGCCTTCTCCCCTCTCTCTCTGCACAGGACCAGCACAGGGTGCCTCAGGAAAACTTTGTGGTCTGTTAAGCGTTAACAGGTAGTGGCAGCAGGAGGGGAAAAGAGGACAGCCTGGAATCTAATATTCTCCAGTGGTTTCAAGCTGCTGGAATATTCTTATAGGATGGATCAGATAATAAGAAAGAAAACGTGGAACTAGGTCTGGTGTGTGCTGGACCTGGCTTGACCCTCACTAGCCTAAACCCCAACTATCCCCAGAAAAAGTGAGGAATTAAAAACTGCTTCAGTTGTCCTCTAAGATGGGGCAGGCATGGCCAGGGCAGGAGCTTCCTTGGTTCCTTCCCACCAGAGCAGCAAAGGAGTGACAGTGAAGAGAGGTGAAACAAACAGCTCAGCACATCTCTTCTACCTGTGACAAGTCACTTCCTTGAAATCATTTTGGTTTTCCTTTTCTGGATCGGTACCAACTCTTTGGTGTCAAACTCTCCAGGAATGGGTGGTGAATTATTTATATTTTTTTAGCTGTTCAGTCATTTAGAACGTTTTAATCCTAGTCTGGGCAGTGGGAATGGATTAAGAAAGCCTTGCTCAGCTGAGATTAATAACCTATGTACTCTGTTTTATTATGTGAAAGGAGCTCATTGTAACCTGGATATTTCCTTACCTGGCTTTTACACAATCACTTAGGTTCATTGCAATTGCTTCCTGAGACTCAACTGTTTTCAAACAATTACAACAGTTATGGAAACTACACTGTATATTCTTTTTTGAATGCTTTAAGGACTATGTTTTGACTTCAGTTCTAGTTAAATAGCAGCAGAGGCTAAATTCAGATTGTTTATTTAATTAGCTGCCATAATTATCATATTAATAATTAGTGAGCCATACCTGCTCCACTTAAATTCAGATTATTGCTCTGGAAGAGGGGAAAAAGCCATAATGGTTATGGGGTAATATTCAAGGGAAGGTGTCAAGGCAAATCCTCTGTTTCAGGCAGCCAGGTTGTTCTTTAGCCACAAGCTCCAGCTCAGAGCAAAAGTGTGGGTACTGCAGGTTTGCAAACCAGTGCTTGGGGCATTCCCATTCAGAGCACTGATGTGAAGCCAAGTTTTGTGACTGTTCTTTCCCTGCTGGGGCAGCCAAGGAGGAGCTCCACATAGGACTCTCAGGAGACAGGTCTGTCCTTACTCTTGCTGCAGTTTTCCTGTGCAACATTAGCTTTAGAGGTTATTCCCCATCTCCCAAACCATGTCCTTTGACTACACCCTTCCCTCGCCTCCTCACTCATGAAACATTTCTGTGCTGACACCTCCCACCATCCGGTGGATGTTGCAGGATAAGCTGTAGTAATGCAGGATGCTGGCAATCAAAGACAGCAGAGAGCTCTGGAAACTTGCTTTGCAATTTGATCTGAGTGCTGGAAGGACAGAGCAATGTCCCTAAATTTAAGGAATACCTTCTAGAGTAAGAACCATGAAGTTTACTACTACCCATCCCAATGTTACTAAACATAGGGGCTGTACAACACGACCAGCAATGGCTAAGATAGAAGCTACTTTTTGCAGATAAATAACCCAGCCTGTACTATGCCTTTGCCTACTGTTCATCACCTGCATTGCTCTCAGCCCAATCTGTCTAGGACTACAATAGATTTACAGCAGGGATTAATTTAGGTCCCATCTCACAAAGTTCTTACTCCCTAAAGCTGCTTCATTTTCCTTTGAGTTTTGAGCTCATAAGCTCTTCTCCCTTGGTATTCTATAGATTTAACCTGGATCTAATCGCAGCAATTTGACATCTTGTCTTAGCAATAAATCTCTGCAGTATTGTCTCCTGAAGGCAGAGAAGAAATGGGAGAAAGAAATTGTAGCAGAAAATAAATGAAACCAAGCAGGACCAGCCTCTCTTTCCTCAGTGTTCTCACACACAGACATCACCCCAGCCAGCTGAGACTGGAAAATATACATACATCTACCTACAGTCTTCTGTCATCACACAATGAAGGAAAAGAAGGTACCAAACAGCAATTCATCCCACTGCTCTTAAGCACCCCTATTAGGACAGGATAAATCATCCTCTGGAAGTGCTCCTATCCCTCCACTGAGACAGAGTTCACCACTGAATAGATGGTTAACTTGTTCCAGAGCTGTTAGACAGACCTCTCTGAGATTTATCCTGACACTATCAGGTTGTCCACCAGCACCACCGACTGAAGCTTCACCCTCTCTTCAGGTAGACTGTGCAGCTTTACATCTGCTAAAGGTTCAGTGGCTATTTAGTTACACAGAAAGAAGTGAACAGGCATCAATCTTCATGAAAAAGGTGGCAGGAGACGACATCTGCCCTCCCACCACTGGAGGCTGTGATGGTATATCTGCAGGAAAAGAGACAAAACCATGAACATTTCAACCCTCACAGAAAAATGATACTGCAGGAAAAGGAAGATTAAGTTGCATTCAAATGGTAATTCAGTATGTAAAGCCATACACAGTACTGTGGTGATAGTAAACGGAATAAAACCGATTATCTGTGGCTGGCTAGTGAACTCCCAAACAAACCCAGCCAGTTTTCATAAGAATCAGCCAGATGTAAGACTGCAATGTGATTCCAGTCTGAAGTGATGGTATAGCAATGCCCTGACCCATCCAACGTGATGCAGCTGCTAAGCACACAGTAATTCCTATGAAGCAATGGCCACATTTCACTCTGGCACAGGATGGGTTAAGCATGAGCACTGGACAATGACCATGGAAATACCAAGGATTTGGTTGTTTTGTCATGAACTGTCCAGGCCTGAAGCAAAACATCTTAAGATGCCAGTCAAAGGAGAGCCAATTTTTTTTCAGTGCTCAAGTGGGAAGTGAACGCCTGCAACCTGCTTGGAAAACAGAGCTGCTGAGGGCAGCTGATTAGGGAGAGGACGTCACAGCCTCGAGGCACAATTAACACAGACCCTCTCGCCTGCTCTCCTGAGCCTACTGTAAGGATAATGAGTAAACCAGTACCTGAGCATCACAAGGTGCAGGCTGGCTTAGAAGCCAAAAAAGGATCAAACTGGATAACTGAGGATCCAGACACCCTGTAGGCTGAGAAAAAAAGGGCTGGATTCAAACTAGAGATGGCATTCAGTACCTAAACTAGGACATAACGAGGTTCTGCTTTAATATATGCTATTCCAGAGGCCAGAGACCTCCAGTCAGCAGGATCCAGGTTCAGTCCTGTCCTTTGCTTCAGTGTATTCCTAAAAATGTTTCATCACCTGTGATTTCAGGGAGAGAACTGGTGTAGAGGCTCCTGAAATCTGGAGGGGAACAGAAGGGCACAGGGGCTGGCTATGTTTATAGTCCTGTTTTGCCCTTTCCTTCATGCAGGAACTGGGAAGAGATTTGTGTTTCTTGCTACTGCTTGAGCAGGCTGGGACACGGCTGCCTGACCTTGCACGGCTCTCACAAAGGAGCTGTGCACAGAACATCTGAAGGACTAACTCATAAAGCAAGCTGGAGCAATCAATACAGGGAAACGATGAAGACCTGAGCAAGGCAAATGGCGTTGACAGGACTAGGAGGGAGGGATTATTTCTTAGGTGATAAAAAGAAATGCTAATGCCAGAAGCCAAGGCAGCTTCCAGTAGCAGAAACGGGTCAGAGACAACCAATATAATAGCAAAAAAAAGTCATGATTGAATCAGCACCCACTACAAAACCTTGTTCTCAGGTTTTATACCCTGCTTGGCCAGGTATTTGAAGTCAACTTTGCACATGGCTAAAAATCATCCCTGTGGCTGTCTGCCCTCCTGAGGAATGACGAGAGGAATATACCCTTCTTCCCTCCTGAACAAGGTTCAGTTTCTCTTATACAACAAAATATCGAAGGTGAGAACCTTCTCAACCTGCCTTAAAGTGGCTAATGACAGATCCCTAAAGCTTCACCTTGACCTTGGCTTGTCCTGCGTATTCTTTAATGGCAGGTAATTATTTTCTACCCTTTGGGTTACGTGGGATCTTGTGAAGGAAAGCTCTAAGAAAGGAGAGGACTGATTTCTAGGTTGATTAATGGAGATAACCAAACCAATTTGTAATAACATGGAACTTCCTCCTACAGCTTATTTAGATGTTATTCTTCAGTTCTGTCCCTCTGTTGCTGTTAGGCATGTAAATTTGAACTAGTACATTTATCAAAGTCTGCAATAAATTCTGGCTTTTTCACCTGGTTACTGTGCCTTAGTATCTCCGTGCAGCTAAGAAGGAGGGGTAATATAATAAGAAATATTAGATATTTGGCCATGAAATTTTCAGAAGAAAACCAGTAATTTCTCATTGTTTCAAATCTTCAGTCCTGTAGTTCAGAGAAGAGAATAAAACACTGTTTTAAAAATCTCTCCCATTTTCCCTTCTTATATCTTGTCAATAATATTTCACTACTGGGAAAAGGGAGACTGACTCACAATCGTCTGTTTGCAATTTTTAACAAGCTTCCTCTTGAAATATCCACTGTAATATCTTTATTCATGTTTTTTTTTTTAAAGGAAAAGAGTAAAAATCTGGGCAGAGACAAGCTGTTTGAACTGATTTTTTGAAAGAAAACAATGCTGAAATGTTTCTAGCATTTCCCCCGAACCTTGTCACTCCTGTCCTGCAGACAGCCAGGCAGAAAACACATTTTGTCTGTGGTATATGAAAAATCATAAAGACTATATGCTTTTTTTAAAATAACAAATAACAATTCTGTGGCTTTCTTTGGGCAGGGAGAGAACAGGAAAGAGAACATAACTTTCTTTGAAGGTTAGAAAACACATATCTAGTCCTGAAGTTCTGCTTGTGTATCACCTATCCATGCATCCGTCTGTGTACTGGATTACCCTGACCTTTTCTGCATTCTGTGTGCTCATTATCTAGCAGCACCATTCCTCCAATGATTACAGCCTCCTCAACTTGTGGGAAAGGGCTGGGATAGCCAGTCAGTCAAACTGCAGAATAATGAAAAGGTCAGGCCAGTATAGCATACAACTGTATTTCAGAGGCTACATCAGGCATTAAATTTTGGTTCCTCATCTTCATAAGAGAGACTGTAATGAGGTCAGAAATCAGCACAGTGGTTGCCAGACTGAGGGAAGGGCTGGCATAGGAAACCAAAAATCTGAGAGATGCTGCAGTCCTGAAATCTTTCAGAGCTTTGATCACAAGGGCAGAGAATCTAGTTCGTACCCCTGGTTTGTGCTGACAATGTGATTCCTATGTAGTGAAACGAGAGGCAAACCCAAGCAAATTCTAAGTGTGTTAGAAAATATAAATTTTCCTCAAAAGGAAGAAAAATAGAGCTCAGGGCTGGCATAACTAACTACAGCAAGCTTCAGTCTGACTTGTCCCAGCAGGATGGGTTTTTTGCCACAAATGACAAAGATATTACTGCAATACAAGCAGAAGTTGTTCCACAGTTGGGAAATGAGGAAGCATGTCTCCCCTGCCCCTCTGCAAGCTGCATTCAGGACAGTGGGATATGGCCATTCACTTCCATGATGAGGTGTAGTGTGGGATCTGCGTGACCCTATACCAGGCACAACAAGGAGGCAGTATCACAAAACAGTTCATAACTTAAACAGGTTCATCTACCAAGGCACACCAAGGAAATTATGTATTTCCAAGGAAATACATACTAATGTGGCTGCTGGTAACCAGCTCTTCAGCACCTTTAAGTCTGATGCATCAGCTATGTCTTCTGGCTGAAAAGATTCACGGAGGAACCTGACAACAGCAAGCCCTTGGGCTGAAAAACACTGGTCTCACTTGAGCATGTGTCTATAATGTGGTTATGTTCTCCAAGACACCCTGTGCCTCGTTACAGCTGCCTTGTCCCCCACCATGGCTCCCTCTTCTCCATCCTCTCACCCTACCTTTGCAAAACATCACACTTCCGTGTCCTATTTCCCTCCTCCTTAGTCTATCTAGCAATGGCACAGGCAGGTCTGGGAAACCATCCTGTCTGTGGTTTCCTCCCTGCAGCACTTCTGACCCAGAGCAGTAGTGCTATAAATGTCTGAGGGAACACTCCTGACCTGCTTCAGTGCAAATTCAGCCAGGATGGCAGAAAAACAGCACTTTAAAAAAAAAAATCATCAGCCATTGGGAGTTAATAAACAGCTTGGGAAGCTGGTGTGTTAATAACCTGGCTCCACAACTGTACATCCATCTGCAGACAACACATCCCCAGAGAAGGAACTGTCAGTGACTGTGCCCTACAAGGCCTCTGAACTTGCTTTAATCCCAGATGCTGATCCTGAACATCATGTAATAACTCACACTAACAAAATGCACTGGGCCTTTCCCATGCCAAAGAAAAATAAATTAAAAGAAAAGAAAGAGAAGGGAAAAGTATAAAGGGGATTTCGTGGGATTTGAGTGCCAAACTCCAACAGGCTCTTCTGAAAATCCCAGCTTAAAGCAATAGACTTGTATTCTTTCATTTCTTTCTCCTGATGTCAGTAATAATGACTGCTGAACTTGTTTAAAGATCTTGCATATCGCTCCAGGTTTTGTTTGTTCATTTATTTTCTGCATTTTATGCTCAAAAAGTTAATAAAGGGAAAATTCCCCTCCGAAAGAAAGGCGAAGAGGAAAGATAAAATCAGAAAGAAAAGACTGAATATTCATCCTATTCAAATCCACAGCTGATAATTGAAGAGGAAAGCTCTTTTAAATGAAGGATCTATTTGAAAGATTTTGTTCCTGTGTTCCCAATTACATACTGTATATTCCAGAAACAGGTTCAAGTGCAGGGCTCTGGCAAAGTCCATGCTTAAAATTCAGCACAGCCTTAAAGTCCATTGACTCCAACGGGACTTCTCTGGTTGCTAAAATTTAAGCCTGAGCCATGCTCAGCAGAGTTGAAATTCAGTGTGTAGCTAAGCATCTGCTCAAGTGTTTTGCCCAGTCAGTGCATTTATTTCTCAACCCAGCACAGGGAGCTGGGGGGGGAAGACAAGAAATGAGCTGAGACACCAGGATTTTCCCCACAAAACTTCCAGAGACCTCTTTAAACTTTGAAGTCAAATCATCACTAGGTCCATCCAAGAAAGGACTATGAGCTGTACTCTGAATTTCATGTGAATGAGACATCCAGGAACTGAAAACTCCTTACTTTGTCTGGAGAGCCTGATTCATCATGAGGTGTCCATCTCACCCTTAGCCCACCATTGAAGCATCTGGGCTGTTAACACATTTATTTTTCACTTCTGGACTGCAAGCAGGATGAAAACAAAATGTGCCATAAAACCACACAAGAGGCTTTGAGCTTGATATGTCAGGCTTTGATGCAAAGGAAGAGCTCCCAGCAAGCCAGCAAGGAATTTCCCTGTGGGATTTTTTTCAGTCCCCTTTGAGAGACTCAAGACCTCAGGAGGAAGTACATAGTCCAGCAGTTAAACCACAAAATTGGCCATCATCTCAGCCCTAACCTTGCCCTTCCTGAATTATTCTGTGTGACCATGAGCATATCATCCCCAGTCAGGCCTTCAAGGGCTTCAAATCCCTATCAGCCAAGGAGCTGACTCTCCAAGGTGGCCATACAGCATCAGCAATGTCCAGGCAGGCAGTGAGAGTGCTACCAGCACTCCTTTACCTGCAGCTTTCAAGGGACATGCAGGCCCTTCACACTGTGCAATACAGAGAATGCTCAAAAATGCAGACAGTGGTCCAAATAATACAAAAAACGAGTGTGTTATTAGTGCTGTCAATTTAGCCAAGGATGTTATGGCATGTGTGTCACTAAGAGAGACAGAAGCTATTATTGAAATGAGATTAGAATCGTTTTGAAACATCAACAGTGGCATTATAGTTGGTAACATTTCCATCTGAAATAGATGACATTGATGCTATACAATCAACAATGCCACTGGGAATATGATATAGAGCAGAAGACTAGATTGTTTTACTCCATATTGATTTTCCTTTAGTAGTTTTTGATTAACTGTCAAATCAATTAGCTTTCCCCACCCAAACATCATATCACATTGCTGTATTTTTTGGTGTCCCCCTCACAAACGCCCTGTGCAACAGCAAACAGACACCACAAGCCTGGACTCAAGTGCTCAAAAGCACTCCAAAAAGGAGGTTTTACAGGCAGAGATAAGTCCCCACAGATAGTCTGCTTCTCCTCATAATGCTGGAGTCCAGCCATGTTTTTATTGAATCAGGTTCTGAAGCTGTCTACGGCACTAAGAGATCTGATTATAGCCTTGCCATAATGTCCTTTTAAAATAAAATGCGTGGCATTTTCGCAGTGACATAATGTTCTTCCAGCTCAGAAGAGACAGTGTGTCTAGAAGTTTTTGACCGACTTGGCCTTCCCATATTGCAAAGGGAACACATCTACCTACCTACCTAGACAGACAGACAGACAGCCATCATAATTTCACAACCCCTATACAGCCAAACACCTTGCTAGTTTTATTATCTGAACTTTTCAGAAGTTCAGAACCTTGCTGGACCTTGTCCTTTGCTGCACTCTATTCATTAACCACCATCTCTCTTCTACACATCTCTCTACTACATCTCTACATACTCTTCTACATCTCTCTTCTTTGTTTTTCTAGTTCGAATTGTGTTCATTGTAGGCATTAAAAAAATCTCCTGGGGATGCTGTACTATCTACTGTATCTAGCAGGACTGATAAATTAGACAATATATATTACTATTTGCATTGCACCAATGCTTATAAGGCTCAGCTGGGACCAGGGGCCTTTTATGTCAGTCTGTACAGGCACACAGCAGAAGCCAGCTCCAGCTGTGAGGTTCTGGCAGTCTGAATGGAGACAGCAAGGCAAGGCAGGGAAAACTCAATGTCACACAGCAGGTGAGTGTCTGGGACAGATCCTGGGTGTCTCAGTTCCCAATCCTGTGCCCTACCCATATTCCACCCTGCTCTTTCTTGAGAGGCAGTCATGATGGATGCTTTGGGAGAACACACAATAAACAAACATCCCTAGGAAAGGCTGTTCCACTAAAACCAACATCAGTTGAACAACTTCACAGGGCTTCACCTCCCTCCTGCCCATTCCCCAGTCCCCTAACGAGGGACAAGGATCTTTATCAAAGTCAAAACTGCCCCAGTGTTAGGTGTAGGGAGCCATAGTGAAACCAGCTGCTGCTGCCACGCCGGCAGCCAAGACTCTCATTTGTTTTGGCTAGCGCTGAAGAATCAGCTTAGGCATCTTTGAGAACAAAATGGTGCGTGGAACTGGTCCAAGCTGCAAAAGATAAGAAGCAACAAGAGTCGCAACAGATTATTTGTCTGGTAACACAGAAGGAGAATTCTATGGAAAAACGGAGAGGATCCCGGTCCAGCCCTGCGAGCAGAAGTTCTGTTTGTGCAGCGCCAGATGATAGCCTCTCGGGCTGCACAACAGGTGCTAAGCTGCAGCTATTTCTGGCCAATAACAAATTGCTGCTGCCGAAAAGGGATGGCAGAGGAAAGTGATTTCTGCACGACTGCTGTAAAGAGGAAGGCTCTCCAGCGACACAGCAACGCTCGCGGCCGCCACGGCGAAGTCAGAGGGGAGGGATGTGAGTATTTGGCTAGAATAAACAGAAGTAGCAACTTAAAACAACCTGTTTGCTCTGCTGTGATGTTGGGAAGGGAGATTTGGTTGAAGATTAGCCACAGCCTTCCCTAAATGTTTTTCAGCAAGGCAATTAACCTCTCTGAAACTGGACCAAGGATAAACCACAGAATCACCGAATGTCAGGGATTGGAGGGGACCTCAGAAGATCATCCAATCCAATCCCCCTGCCAGAGCAGGAACACCTAGGTCAGGTCACACAGGAAAATCTTAGCACCTCCTCGTGCAATTGGGAAATACTGGACCAATTTTCTCCATGTCCTTTACATAGAAGGGGAGGAGAGAGCAGGGTATAAGTGAGAGGGTGTGTACCCAAAAGGGATCTAACCAAAGAGATCTGAAAGAAAAGAAAAAAGAAAAAAAAGGAATTCATTAACCAAATATAAGCTTAATAACTGAAGAGCAAAGACTGACATAAATTCTAGGGTAAGGTTTTCACCTGGCATATCCCAGTCTTGCTGAAACAGCCTTAAAAGACCTAAAGTTATTTTTATTACATGAGGGTCTAGCTCCCTTCCTCAGTCAAATGTAAACTTAACAGTACTTAAAAGTACTATTCTCCTTTTTAGAAAATCTTTCTGAATATTGAGATTTAACACACTTGCGTTACAAGTCAAGCAATAATCTTCTGAAGTTCCCTTTCAGATCCACATTAATTCAAACCCAACCCTGGACTGGGAAATGTAAACCCAGAGAGGAGGTTCTGAACACCACTCACCTTCAGCCTAAACAACTGAACTTTCACATATCGTGCGCTAAAAAAAGGAGCATACGATAGCAGTATCTGAAGGGATGTCAGAACGAAACTCAGTGTGCACAGGCATGGTCCTCACAGCTGGTTTCTGAAAGGAAAGAGGTTTGGGGCACAGTGCAAGTGAAGCCAGATCCAAACCTCTGCAATGAAATCACACAGGAGTCATTTCACCCCAAACCGAGCTCACAATAAATGTTTCATTCCTCTGTGATTCCACCCATGTTCATTCCCACGTTGCTCCAAAGAAAGGTTTTGTGTGCCTGGAAATTCCTTCTTTTTCATTTTGTTTTGTTCATCAGCTCCATGAGACAATCCTATAAAAGTCACTGCTCCCCCCTGTGAACCCTGACTCCCTTCGCAGTGTACAGCATTTTTTAAAATTCAGGATGTTAAAGTCTTTATGATAAACACATCTCTGCAGCCAAAGGGATTTTTAATCTCACTTGATTTACAAGCATTTCATTGCATTTGAGTATAACGTATTTTAATAGCATGGTGGAAATTGCAGCAGGGGCTAATTAGAGCAACTAAGTTAGTTAGATTTCTGTGCATTTGGGAAGCAGGCTGCATCCTTTTAATAGGATAATCAAAATGGATCACCCCATATTACAGAGTTTCTCTGTAGGTACCAAGAGGACTTCTGCATGTAGTCTAAATGGAGTTAATGGACAAAGATGCTTTATCCTTAGAGTTAGATCCTGGGCACCTTCACTTCCCACAGAAGCAGTGGGAGCTCTGGGGAGCTTGAAACCTGGTAGGACAGAGCCCTGAGGATAAAACCCTTTGCTTTCACTGCCATGCAGTGGTAGATGCTCAACTTGCCAGCAAGACCCACTGTTTTGGATTTTTAAGACACACAGTCATGGTCTTAAACTAAATTACAAACCATTTGGCCTCAACCAAATTTGACTTGCTTCAATACTATCAGGCTGGTTTGAATTTTTCTCAACTTGAAGTCATAGCCTACAACTAATTTGAAGCACATTGGGAAGGTCAACAAACCTATCCCTGGCTCTCCCTCTTGTCATTTCCCAAGGTAAGTTCTTTACTCTTAGACCTAGTCATCCTTGGGTCCTACTGCAGCTGAGGGAGAGAAACTGCCATATTTAGGGCACAACTCATCTGACCTATTTTGTACATGCACTTTAAGGATAAGATGAATCACATGCTACAAGCAGCTTTATTTCCTCTGTGGAGCACCAGTGAGTCTAGACAACATAGTTCAGCAGCAGACATGCCCAGCAGAGTTTCTTAGTTCAAGTTCTGCTCTGGTTTCAAATCAGGGACCTTGGATTTACAGCTTATCCCAGGCTCAGCCAGGAAGCCACCACTCAGCTGCTCTGCACTGCGAAGAGTGCATGGATGCCACAGCCTGAAAGTCCTGACACATCCACTCACTCCTGCAACCATCCACGCAAGAACAGAGGGACAAACACAGAGAAAATGAGATGTCAGTACATGCTGATCATGTCATAATCAACAACCTTCTCTACCAGTGAGCGATGATGTGTCGTACCCAGTGTCGGAAGGATACTTCAAGCTGGTTGGGACTTTCCTGTGCATGCATTCCTGCTCAAGGGACTGACCAAACACAGTTCCTCCTGCCCTCTGCCACTGTCCCTGCAGTTGCACTGACCTTCCTGAGCCTCAGTGGACCTGCTTCCATTCTCATCTGTAGTAAGCAAATTAGCTGACTTCCAAAAGTTACTCGGATTAGGACAAAGAAGGAAAAGGAAAATGATACCTGCTTTCTGCAGGAGGCTTTTCCAGGGGTTCCCTACCTTATCAGCATAAGCAGAAAATGTTCCACCTAGGCTCAAGCAAAAGCTGGGAAGCATCTTTGATCCCCTTTGAAATTTCCACAGAAGGATTTCATTTAATTTTCCAAGCTTCTTTGCCGTTCTCATTTAATAATAGCTGATATCATTTAGTGCAAAGCACAACAACAGCCATTAAAAATGGTTATTAGTCTGGAACTGCTTTCTTAATAGGAAACACACATGCCACACTCTGGGAGTTCAGCGTTTTTTAATAGACTTCAAGGTAAATGCCACTGTGACCCTTATTTTTAAGGAGGGAGGGAGGGAGAGGAATATGTTTCTTGGGCTGAGATTTTGCCCTTAGGCAGAGCCTTGGGCAAGAGGTGGAGCAGCTCCACCTGCCCTCAGGAGAGACCCTGCCTCTGAAACACTCCTCTGAGGATCTGCTCCTCTGCAGCGCCTCGTTTCTGCTGGAGGGAAGGAAGATGCATTAGCACTTCAGCAATCCTTCCTCCCCAGCTGGTGCAGAGGAGCAGAGCCATGGCTCTGCATACTGACAGCCTTTTCCTCCCTCTGCTTGCCCTCTGCCTGCTTTCTCCTTCCCGCAGGCAGAACAAGGCCTTTGCAGAAATGAGGTGCCCTTCAAGGTAACCCTGACAAGCCCCAGCTAGGCAAGGAATTTGCATGTTCTTGAACGACAGCACTAAGGCTGATCGCAGTCTTGCCTTAATGCTCTCTGTGACTGGCCAAGTGCCCCTTCTAGAGCAAGAGAGACTAAAAATTCCTGCCTTGGGGAAGAGTGAAATAGTATAGACCAACCTTGAGCAGGCTGCTACGTTTCGGTGTGATGTGGGACTACACATCTAACGCTTAGAAGTAATGTTGGTACTTAAGATCTTTAAGAGTTTTCTTGATTTACCTTCCCTTCTCCTCCCACACCTGAACCTGGTGTTTAAAAGCAGAACCTGAGACCTCATAAATGAAAATAATACACAATAAGGATATGGGGGACCTGGGGGCTGTTTGACATGATGGAGAGACTCTGAATCCACAGCATGTCCACCGTTATCAGTTCTTTACCTTACCTAGGAAAAGATATCCCCCCTCCTTACAAGCCTATCTCACTAACAGGCTATTTCATTTGCACTGTCAGAGAATGCCTAATGCCTATCTGATGTTTGCACTGGGGTTTGTTGTTGTTTTTTGCTCCTTTCATCACCTTAATAAAGGCCACGTGATGGTTGCGTGATGCTGAGACTTTTGACAGATGTAACATATGTGCAACAATATTTATCATTTATTTAACATGCTGGGTACAGCGGCTGGCAAGACACTGCCATGCCTGACTTAAAGGCTGCTGGCATTTCCATTAGATAAAACCCCATCATGCAGGGGGTTAAGAACTCAGGCATTTCAAATCGCATCAGGCTGAATCATGATTCAAATCAGCAAAGCCAGTTTTTGGTTCACTAAGGGCTGGCAAAGTGGGCATAGGGGGAGGGTCAGGAGGAGCAGGAACTGCTGGCAGGTCACGAATATGTTCCTCTTTTTGAATGGGTGACCAGGCTAACGCAGTATAGCTTATGTTTTTAAATTACTGGGGAAGAGGGGGGCTCTGCACAATTCAGATGCAGCTCTCAGACACACAGTATCTCATGGTGGGCTTTTCAAAGGCATCTGTATCTTGGCCTAGCTGTCTTGCTGCTACAGACAATTTCGGTGGAAGGAGGCATAAGCCAGTAGTCATCCGCTTTGAAAATCCCACTGCAAAGTGTCTGACAGTTGCATTTTAAGGACCACATGCCTGCCAGACACAGAAAGCCTCCTGCTACGTCCTGAGGTCCTGCAGCTCTCAAGAACAGAGAGGAATGTCTGTGCTGACCTATGCTGACGGCGAGATGCAGCAGGACTGAAACAGCATCCAAATCCTCTGTGTCTGCAGGGCGTGACAGACACATGGACAAATGCTTCAGACCTGTATTTGGTGCTGAAAAGGTTAGCAGGGTGAGAATAACCCTCCTTAAGCCATCCTAATAAGCAAGATATAGCTTGTGGGTTTAGAGATGGTTTCAACATGTGGGTTTGGGGTTTTTTTCATTCTTAAGGAAAAAGGAATTTAACTTTTTTTTAAAAAAAAAAACCAAACAAACAAACAAGGACTGCCAGTTTCCCCTGAACCCAGCTTGCCTGAAGAGCAATAAGAAGAGTCCTTTAACTTCTGCCCAGTTGAAGCTCTCTCTGTTCTCATGGAGCAGCAACATACCACACATTTCATAATTAGGGCGAGAGTGAGAGATAAGGCCATCGGTCTGTGCACATGAAAGGAATGTGCTGGGTGTGGGGAGATGGTGCTGAAAGGAAGAAGAGTTTTATATGGGCTGGAAAAGGCTCCAGGAGAGCAGGGCTGTGGAAGGGGGAGCTGTGAGTGTCAGTGGGGAAGCCCAGGTTAGGAAGATGTGCAGTTTCCCTCCAAGTCCAGCCTTCAAAAAAAATTCAAAAGAGGTTGGTAAGAATACTCAAGTTCAGATTATATGTAAGCACACACATCTGTGAGGGAGGTTTGGCACTCAGGGAGAAGGAAGGAGCACTTTGCAGCGCTGCTCGCTCCAGGAGGGACCCAGCTCGGGACGACTCTGGCTGGGAGCTGCCACTGAGGCTTTGCAAACCTGCAGGTCCGGGGCGAAGGGAAAGGGGTGTCTTTTCCCCACCACCCTTTCGCACAAGCCCACCTCAGGGTAACATTTCCAAAGGCCCACTCTGCGTTTTGGAGGGCTTTTGTGTTTGTTTGGTTGGAATAGCCTGGGTTTTGGCATCGGAGCCGAGGAAACCACACATTTTTACTTACGAAAGGAGACCTCGGCGCCAAGCACAAAAGCACACTGCTGGGGCAGAGGGAGAAGACATCATTTGCTGAATAAAACCAGAGGGAAAAAAAGTCAGGAAATATGAAATTGCAGCAAAATACAGAACCTGCAAATTCTGATATTTATTCTGGTCTCTGCTACCAACGAATTGTTGCAGCCTTTGGCAAGTCACTGGATTCCTTTGTGCCAGTCCTGCTCCTCAGACCTTGGGTTTGTTTCCTCCGATTAAAACTCTGGGCTCTGAGCCCACAGCACTTCTGACCTTTAATGGGGACTTACAGCTGCTTCTGAGAACACCAAGAAATGCCCATACTCAATATTTCACCCTCAGCCCACGCTCACCCACCAACTAGGAGACCAAGGGACAGAATACCAGCGCCTGTTATCAGCCACATGAAAATTCCTAGGAATTAGTAAATCCATATTATTTATCAGCCTAACAACCTCACTCTGAGATTCCTTTTGGCCCTGTTTTTATTATTAATATTCAGGTCTGACAGAAATGCTCTCCTTTGCCGTGCTGCTGTGTGAGGAGGCTGGCCCAGAGCGTCAGGTGCGGGAGCGGCGAGTGGCTCCTTTGTCTCAGATAAAAGAACCCATCCTGATTTACACCACTGCAGCATCCAAGGCTTTGTTGAAAAGAGCCTCACGTAGATTTTCTGTCAGTGATCAACTGGTAAGGGATGACCTAAAAGTATCCCATCGTTCTTTTATTTTTAATATATATTTAAATGCTGGGTTTCTACCTGACAGTCGCTCTTCTGGGTGCTTTCCCCTCTGGGCACTGCAGTAGTGGGAGCAATACTTAAGCAGCAGGCTGACTACAAAGACGCTTGTACCAAAGCCTCGCATTTTATTAAACAAAAGCAGCACATGAACCCCCCATATAAATGGTGTGGAGCATTTTCCTAAAATCAATCAGGCTCTATTATTCAGTTTAAGCCCAATCTCATTGTCTACTTCTTCCTCCGGAGGCCGATTTCTGCCAGGTAGAAAATTAAGTTTCCTTTACTTTTCTTCCCTACACAATTTTTCAGTGTTTCGGCACTGTTGTTCGGTGTGGGAAACCGACTTCCTGTCTCAATAAACAAGTGCACACAAGGCTTTTCTGGACACATAATGGGGTCCTTTTTTTTTTTTTATTTTATACAAAAATCATTCCACACTTAACACATCAATGAAGCCACTTAAGCTCTACTGCATCTGAATTAAAGGGGGAATTGTGTGATCAAAGAGTGTGAAGGAACCACACATGGAGTTCTTCAGACACTTTACTTTTGTTACATTTGATACATAACAAACCCAATAAATATGCTTATCCCAGTAGCCCATTTCATTATCTCATATCCTTATGTTTAAGAGCATTTCCTTTAAGAGCTTTTCTTTTTCCTTTGTTTTACAGCATCATAGTTTTGAGGTGGTTTATTTTAAATTAAGATGCTAAAAAGACTGAGAAAAGCATTATTTTATTTTTTTTTTCTGGGTATGCTCAAACAAGATGAGAAATCCCTCTACTCTGAGTTTTTCACTGTGCTTCAAGTGAGCAGAATGTATCTGTTCCATGGCAGAACAGATGTGCAGTAACCTCAAAAAAGGGTTATTAGATACAAGACTTGCACAGGACACGGGGAGGGAGAGGAATATTTTCTAAAATTCCTTGCAATAATTCACTACATATTCATTCAGCACTCTTCCCTACGCTATAGAACAAATTGCTTGGAATAATAAAGATTTAATGTACCTTCCCTGATACTTTCAGTTCTGTGAATAGTTGCAGATTTGCAGCTAACAGTATTTCTCCAGAATTACAGCAGAATAATGAAGGTTAGAGTCTGCCTCTTTTTTTTTTTTCCCCCTGTTGCTTCACATGGAAGTGACCACTTTCTCCAGCCAACAAGGTCTGATTTTTGTAGCCAACAGTGATGTCTGGCTGGTCAAAGGCTCTGCTGTCAGAATAGCTCCAGCTGAGCCAAAGCAGGACCTTGTTCAGTCCCTGCCATGAGCAGGAGGTTTTGGATGGTACAATTTACACCCATACAAAATAGATGGCCAAATGCACTGCTCCTGTGAGGAACCTGTCTGTATTTACACAAGGAGTATCAACAGGATCTCTGTTGGAAACTGTACGTGCTCAGAACTATACATAACATGGTCTACTGCAAATAAACCACTGTAAAGCATCCACCAAACCTTCCAGATAACTTATTTGGAAGTAAATGACAGGTGCTTTTAGCAGAGTTGCTCATTAAAAGGCATTTTAAAATGTAATTTTTAAAATTGCTTTTGTGTCTTTTTGTTTTTCCCATCTCCCCCCTACTTTCCCAAGGGGTCCTGACAGAAAGGCTCGAGACAAGATCTTACATCTGTTGAAACCCTGGGACCAGAACCTGCTTTGGTAAACTCGCTTTCTGCCACACAAGATTGGTTTCTTTCTTTTCTAAAACTGGATGAGAAATTATCCTGCCCTAAAATCACAGATTGAATTGAATATATCTCAATGCTCCTCACGGACTCGTGTGCAGCAAAGGCAGTGGGGAAAAGCACCTGAACTACCAGAAAAAAAAAAAAAATCTATTTTCTGCTCTGTTTAATTCCCATCATTACATATCATGCTTTTGTAACGAGCACAGCCTGGTTATAGCTCCCTTTGTCTCACCGAGCAGTGTTTATCTCTTGTCGCTTCCCAAATCAAAACAACCAAACAAAACAACCCCCTGCCAACAAGACAGGGTCTCAGCTTCTAAGTAGGGCTCATCTCCATCTCCTCACTCCAGCTGAGCTCCCACCCAAGGCAGTAGGGACTCAGCTTAGTGCAGATGACGTAAGACTTGCAGTATTTGACCCTGTGTCTCTCAACCACATGCTAGAAATGCCTTTTACAGCCCACAGACACCCAACTCTCTGCTAACAGAGTTCTCCTGCCACCATGTTCTTACCACAAGTCTGCCAAGAAACACAGTTCCTGAAATCATGGAAACCCGTGACGATATCAGCTTTCATTAAAAGGGGGCTGGAAGAAGGAGGATGTCTTTAACACTCATGGTTGGGGAGGAAGATCTTGTAAAACCCAAAGAGAACTGACAATTTAAGAAGCTAGAAAGCAGTAAGTCCCATGTATTGTCCTGATCTCATTGTTTTAAGACTCATGACGTTAGGCACCCGACACTGGAGCCTTGAATGCTTCAGTTAGCTGTACTACACCAGCACCTCATTGCCACAAAAGCAAATGCTTGGCAAGGAAGAAAAGGAGGATCAAAACCAGCAGCCTGGCTGACACTGAAAATATCAATCGAAACAGTCGTGCTCACCCTTTGTTTGTGGTACATGGGGAAGCATTTATTTACAGTAGTGGTGTCCACACACACAAATTTTTCTACATTTTGCCTTCCTCCATTGCTTTTTTCCTATGAAAAAGGCATATTGGTCATTAAATCAAAATTTTAAAAGTATTTAGCAGCCAGCAACTGGGTGGCAAAAGCCTGCTCTAACTCCTTTCAGCTTCTGCATCCCGTTTATTGCTGGTGGGAAATATCTATCATATGCACATCCATATTATCCTGTCTCAAATGATGTAGTTGAAACAAATAGGAAGAACAGAAGAATATTAAAGGCATTTTTATAATCTAATGTCATAATTGAAATCCTCATCCAGTTTTGAACTTCTGTCTCATTTTCTAAACAGGAGCTTTTTAAAGGTGACTGTGCTGGGTGTGGTAATCCAGCAGCATTAGGTGGTTCTAATCACCTTTTGTTGCTGAGAAGATATGCTTTGGGGGAAACTAATAGAGGAATAATCAGATACCAGCTTTTAAACCAGCCTGATTACAGGAATTGGAGGGAAAAGGTGGAAAGGTTGTAAAATCTGGCTGAAGTCCTTGCCAAAACACTCAAACGATAATGAAACAAAGCAGCATTTAGTTTTTCACAGATTAAATTGAGAAAAGAGACCGCAAAGACCCACTGATGCCTCGCTAAACCACTGCAGATATTTAGTCTGGCAACACACTGCACCAAACGATTAAACCAATTTCCCACTCAGAAATTTTGTATCTTGATCTAAATTGAGAAGCAAATTTCAAAGAGAGAGAAGTGGATATTTGAATGGGGGCTTCCCTAGTTGTATTAATTCAATTAAGCTTAAGAAGTACCCTGGGAGGAATACAAAAAAAATTAGAAAGCCTGTCTTACACGTGTAAACTGAGATATTTCTATGGATTTAATAAAACAAAACAAGGTACTGTCCAACATGTGGACAGAGATGATCCTTTATTGGATTTGATGTGACACCAGAAAACTATTTAGAGATTTATTTCAGTTTTTAAAGCTGTTTCTGACAGTACAAAGGTATCTGCAGACCTTCAGAACTTCACATTTGCCATTCACAGTTTACAACGGATCATTCAAGTGCATAAGTCCAAAATCCTTAATTATGAGCTGTAGTGACTGCTTCTTATGCAAGATAAAGTACTACTGTGATGAAGAATTATGGAAGAACCACCTTCCACTAGCACTGCCTAACTACACAGGTAGTTTCAGGCAGGATCACTTACCAGTGGAGCACATGGCAGTCCTGCAAGTGGAAAACAAATATCCTGGTTTCCACACCTGATGGCAATTTGGTATCTGCTCAGCAGAAAGGGAATTCCAATGGCTGCTTTACCCTCTTTTGCTCTAGTATAGGAGCTGCCAGTGTTATATTTCATTGCCTCCAGAGTGGAAAGGAAGATCACATCTCTGACCTCTGAAAAAGGACTTGGAAAAGCTGGCATCCAAGTCTCTCCTTCAGATCCAGACCTTAACCTTGGGTGGAGCCACTCAAAACAGCGATGCTATGTGCCAAAGTAGTACAGAAATGCATACATACATTTCATATACACGTTGGAGCAAGGAGACAAATAGTATGAGCCTTCCTCTAGCCATCCCAAAACTGCAGCTCACTTTCAGAAAAGCATTGGTCACTGCAAGGCAAGATTTGCAGTGCAGGATATAACTCATCATGAGCAAAAGGGGGAATCTGAGCCATGACATTTTAATTTCAGACATAGTTGAAGGTAGGAGAGTCACTCTGTTCTGACTGAACTTTAGATAAGCACACGCTGTGCCATGGTTTTTGGTCTACTCACAGCATTCCTCAAATTTTCACTGCAGTAGGAGGAAAGAGAAGAAAAAAAGAAAGAAAGAAGAAGAGAGAGAGAAAGAGTTTGGTTTACAGAAGGTGTTTTATTGTGTTGATACCCAAAGGCTGGATTCAATAAAACCTCCATCTGGCTCTCACACACAGCAACCTCCTCTCAGACCTCGCCGCAGCCCTCCTCACCTCCCCAGCCAATTTTTGGTGGCTTGTGAGGGTTTGCATGGGCTTCCCTCTCGTCACAGCAGGACAGGGCTTTCTATTGAGCCAGACCCATGGAAAGCATCTCTGATTTACACTTACTTGGGAGATTAAGGGTGACTTCAAATCCAGAGGGTGTGCCAAGTGTGCTTTAAAAACTTGGCTTCAGAGGATCAACTATTCCCCATGTGCCAGAGTACAAATAAAGCTGAGGTAGTTGCTGAAACGCCCTGTGTAGAGTTTACTGAGTGAGGTTCCCTGGCTTTGCTCACAGAGGGGGCCAGACAAGCCATTTATAAGGGTCTCTTATGGCCTTACCATCTACAAATACATTTCCATCCACCCCACTGAAACTTCAGGCAACAACTTTTGCTGTGGCTGAATCAGAACATAGGGTTAAAAATGCTCAGAAACGTACAAAGCTCTGTCCTGCTGCCCTTATTTTCTGGTCTATCACATACTCAGGTACCAGGACTATAAGCACAGAATAAGAGCCTGGAAAGACAGTGAGGTAAATGATACACACATCAATAGAACCGATTAATTGGATATATCTGATAGATGTTTAGCCCTTTCTCAAGTAAAACAAACATCAACTCCCAGGGACTTGGTTCTTCCCTTGTATTGTAAGATTCGATCAATAAATCTGGGTCAAAATACTTCTTCTTTGTTTTAAATAAAAGTCAAGCAGCGTTTTAATTTTTAAGCAAGTTAATTCCTTCTTTGTTAATTCCCACCCAGCCTTATCCCCTCCTGAAAGTTCGTTTTATAGCTGGCATTTTGGCCCCCATTTTGTTTCCCAGCAGAGCCACGCAGAAAGACAATAACAGAAAAACCTATTCCTTTCCTAACAGATAACACTCGTGTCTTGTTACAGAATTTTAAGGCTGTAAATCAACTTGAAAAGCTAATTTAAAGATATTCCCTTGCACTATTCAGGGCAGTATAAACATTCCAAATTCCAATTTTTCATAAAGACATATGTGAGCATTTAAAAGGCATTTAAAGGGCCATTTTGCTGTTAAGAAGATGTAGATCTAGCATTTTATTTTTCTTCAATGAGATTATCATGTAATATTAATATACAGGAAAAAAAAAAATATATATTTCCAGTGCCTCTATGTATTTATGAGGTCCTAAGGGATAGCAGAATTCCTTTAGCTGAGAGGAAAGCTGGAAGAAACTGCAGGAATAAGACCGACTGTTGAAACATCAAATACACGACCGAATTGGTTCATACACTGCAATTTCTGCGAAAGTGCTGTGGTGTTGGTTTTCACTGTATCTGCTGGTTTAATTGTTTCTGCCTGTTCATTTCTTTGTCCGCTGAAACCACTAGCCTAAGGGAGATTTAAAAATCAAAAGGTAAGGCCGAGGTTGAACAGGAAATGAACGCTGGTGTGGCGGCGTTATTAAAGTAAAAAGTTCAGGAGTGGCTCTAGGAACTAACGTGTTAGCCCAGGGTTTAAGTGCCATCTCCCTCTCTCCCTTCTCTTTTCGTTGCTGGGTGGAAATAAACCCAAAAAAAAAAAAAAAAAATCCGCGTGGCGAAGCGCCCTGGGTTTGTGAAGCCAAGGATGTGTCCTGGGAAGCCTTCCCCACGTGCACCCCTCTAAGGAGAAGATCTGAATTTGATCTGGTGCCATCACAACCCTCTCTTTCCCCCCCCCCGGTGGCCCTTACCCATGGGGGTGTTTGCACAGAGAGAAAGCTCGGGGGGAGAAAGGGAGCAGCACACGGGTTTCTGTTTTTGGAGTGAACTCCCCAAGTTCAGAGCTCCTCACCCCACAGCCTGGCTCCAACGCCAAGGACACACTTCAGGAAAATAAACACTAGGACCTACACAAGGAATTCTTTTTTCCCCCCCTCCTCCTTTTTTTTAAGTGCACTCTATCTTTCTCCTCCACTATCTCTCTTTCTCTGATCTCCACGACAAAAAGATTCAACAATCGGAGATTCAAACCCCAAGCAAGGAGGATATGTACTTAAAATACCACATGGCCAATAAAACCTATTTTACAACATATCTCACCTTTAACAAGCAAATTGACCAATGTAAGCAAAAACTGACCCAAAACCCTTTTATAAAAGAGAAAAAAAAACAAAAAAAAAAACAAAAAAAAAAAACCAAAAAACCCAAAAAAACCCAGCCCTCAATTACAGCTGTTTAAACAGCCATACAATGATCAGAAAAATAGTCAGTTTTTTTTTAAAAAAAAAAAATCACAATACTGGGAGTTCCGCCGCATAAACATGCTCACTAACCAAAAGGTATGAGGCCACAGATTTCAGGAATTAATTTGGGTTAATTCGAATGGCAAAGATGAGGTAGGCAAAATAACAAGCAATTACCTTTTCCTGCCTTTGAAGAACAATGAACTTGGGACTGGTCCAACTTCAGAAAGAGTGATTACAGATTCTATGCTCAGACAAACCTCCACCTTTTTAATACCTACAACATATATGTGTCCATGCATGCTATACGTGTACTTTTCACGTACATACATTTATCTGCACTCCATAACACTCTGCACTTGAAGGATTAATTAAAGACAAAATTCAATTATTTATCACGTACCCTGCTAATTATTTTTGAAGCTCCATAAAGAGAGCAGGAAAGCTAACCAACACAAGACATAATTAAGCAGAAAGGCAGCATTTGTGTGGTCACTTGGCCAATTCAACATGCGAAGCGTTTATCATTTAACCGTTTCCTTTAGCCTGTGCATCAGGGTGGAAGGGTTGGAAAGCAAGGCAGGGTTACAAATTTGACTTAAATATATTTTTGAGGAGGAAATATCTATTGCTGCGAGTATCGACAATCACTTTAGTGGATAATGAGCAATGTTAAATAAAACATGTAGCTAAATAGGCATTAAAGGCCTTTTACATACTTGGAAGAAAAGAAAACAGTTTTTTTCTCTCTTTTTTTTTTTTTTCTTTCTTTTTTTTTTTTTTTTTATGCTGCAGACTGCAGGCATTTTGGTCTATCTCTGTCAAGTGCAATTCTTTCTTGATGAATGACAAGGTACGATAATAGGCTGCCGTTTCCAGGGCAACCAGACAGCAGAGCTGTGTGCCTTGAATTTTGTCATCTGAAAATGAAACCAGAAGCAAAAGAAAAGCTGAGAATCTAGCGACAGATTAACTTGTGGAGGGGGGACTGACGGGGGGGAGAGAGCGCAGGAGGAGGAAGGAGAGAGCAAGGGGGGGAGAGGGGGGTACTTTACAAGCAATTAAAATTACTGTAATATGTAGTGTGTGTGTATCTGCATGTGCCTGTATTGCAGTTCCAGGTAGCATTTGTCCATAGGCTTTAACACCCGTTTTCCCCCACCACTCTCTTTGTTCCAGAAATATATAGAAAGCTTTAAAAAGTACCTTTCAGAGAGACCTCTCCAGCACACCCACCTTTCCAATAGGTGTTTTTGCAATGCTGCCCTCTGCTCTCCACCCTGCTCCCAGCACCATCCCACCCAGTTCCTCCTGGTCCCACTCAGCCCCTGAGAGCTGAGGGTGGGGAGCCAATACTTCTTTCTCTGGTGTATGCTGGGCAGCTCACACAGGACCTTGCCATACCCAGAGCTGTTCAAGCCATGGCTAAATAAGACCTCCTGAACCCAAGGAATCCCCAAGAATTTGTCCAATGTCTTCATCTTGGGCTAGGAAAGCCTCTGCCTCCCTATGAAGTCCTCCTGGGTCAGACCTAGCCACACAGGGACCGATTTGGTTCACACTGAGGTTCACAGACACAAAGTTAGGGGCATTCCATGAAAGGCTGAGAGCAGAAAGACTGAAGAGAAGCCAGCTGTCCAACTCCAACCTATGACCAACTTTTAAAGACCAGGATGTCCAGATCTGGGCTTAGTTCAGGCTTTTTGGAGGTCAGCTAAAACTGTATCAGTCAATCTTCTCATTTGTAACCCAACATTTGAATAAAATAAAACAGAATCAAAACACACATGAGTCTTGGGTTTAGAAAAAATACCTAACCTGCAGAGCTCAAACTCCTGATGTGCAGCATAACATAGCCACTGGCCTTCATAACCACACAGTATTCCTAGCTGAGACAAAATCTCTGCCTGCTGAAGCCATAGGAATTAAACCTATAGCACATTTCCTCAGCAACATGACCTGAAACCTCACAATATCCTTGTTTCAGAGCCACCATCTTCCATACCCTTCATAGATTTTTTTTATGGAGGTCTTCTCTTACTATCCTCTTGGGTTATCAGATAAAACCTCGCTCCTACCATTTTGTGGAAGAACTGCTGATAAAATAAGCTTTCTGTAATTCCTCTGGTGTCCCTCAGGCAAAACTCCCCATGATCCTTGCACAGTGTGGGTGAATCATTAGGCTCCCATACCTGAGAAATAGGCATTTCTGCCAACTTTAAAGATGAGGAAACTGACACAGAGAAAAGCTGCCTGAGTCAGAGCCTTTGAAGTCAACAGGACTCTTTCCTTGTACTTGGGCTGGTTTTGGACTGAGCTTTAACAGCCTCCCACAGCACTGTGAGATAGGACCCTGTACTCCTGGCTCACAACTTCAGGCCTCAAGAAGTCAACTTTCTTCCCAACAAGCTTTCTCTCAGCTTACTGATTTAAAACGTAGTTAATTCAATAATTAAATAAGAATGCAAAGCAATAAATGTTGCTTAACCAAAATTACTCCACCTTTGCACAGGAAAATTATGCTTCAAGTATGTCAGTCGTAATGATGACACGCTCTTGAAATAAAAATTCACGACCTATGCATGTCTTTGCATGGGGGAATCAGTTACCTGATTTGTAAGGTGTCTAAAGGAAGTGTTCATCCCCAGTGTTTCTCCACAGACACCCAGTATAATGGATTATGGAGAAGAATGACTTAGTTTTTTGGCATCTTGACTGTCTTTGAATATTTTCCATGGAAAAATGAAGTGATTTTTTTTCTCAATATCATCACTTACATGATTGACTTTTTTGCCATGACAAGTCCAGGACATTTCAGTTATCCTGATTTATATTTGCTTGACTAGTATCCTATGACTGTGTCTACATGGCACTGAGGAGAGGAACCCCTGCTAGCTCTGGCATCAGCAACAGTCTAGTTGCATCAGCAGCTTCGTTCCACATGGCCTAATTAACTCTGGTTTACAGGGAAGAATGTTGCATTAAGTAGAGTTATGCTAAGTTTTAGAGCCAGATTAATATCATCCACATTTTACATGTAGCTTTAGTCTGACATCCTGCACAGGTACCAGGAAGCCAGTGACTGCTTTTTTTGGGCTGAGGGAGCTTCGTTTGCCAGTCTCTGTTCAAGCAAGTTGTCACTAGGGCAATTACAAACTTGTCTTTATTGCAAGTTGCTTTCCAAACCCCTCATTTGAAAGCTGGCTTATTCCTTCTGCACATCTTTTCCATTCAGTTTTCAAGAGGGAACAGGAATCTTCATTAGAATTTGTGTGATAATCAACTGGAGTTATAAAATGTGAAGGTCTTGCTCTTGATAATGTTACCTTGCAACTGCCAAATCGATTTCATCCAATGCAAAAAGCAGTATTTAGATTTTTAAATTTTCTGTTTTATCCATCCTTCCTGCATTCTCCTGTTTCTGCATTGTGAGAAAGGAAGAAAAGGAGTTCTGCTTTATCTGGCTCACTAATGCCCCAAAATTAGATTTGGAGATTAGATTCTCCAAAAAGACTTGGAGAACACAGTAAAATACAGCACTTCTCCAGCTACTACATGTCAGTTTTATTTCTCCCCTATCACATACCATCACGTAGCATCAGTGCCTTTTGCCATAGGGGAGATCCCGCAGCTGAATGGCAGAACCATGAAAACCAAACTTTGGGAAATACTTCTTTAAGCTTTGGGTATGCTTTATACCTTGCCAAATGGAAAAGCAAGAATATTAAGTGAAAATTTCTATGTATTAATCATATTGACTAATTCTAACTTGCTTTTTCTAGCTCTGCCTAAGCCCACAGCTGGGCAAGGCTGTACCGAGTGTGGCCATCATGACTATGTATTATTTTAAAGATGGGAATTGAATTAAGACCTCCTTAGTTTCAGAGCCATGTCTTAACCACTAGACCATCCTGCTGCTGCTTTATAATCTTCTGTCTGTGCTCCTCTGTGTTAACTCAAGCTGAAACTGAATTATGGCTCTTCTTATCCCTGATAAGCCGAGGGAGCTGTGGAAGAGCAAGCTGGAGTTTACTCGGCCTCATGCATCCATCAGCAACATGTCAGCTAGTTTCCAGTTGTGGAATCCTTATTAGCAGTGATGATGGAAGAGGCACACGGAAAAGGGCGGGGTTTTCAGAACCCTCCATTGAGCGTGGAGAGGTGACAGCTCAACAAATCACCTTTAGATTTGTGAACTCAGCAGATTGTTTCTGGAAGTTGTTGAGAGAAAATAAATATGGAAAACCACAATGTCATTTCTAAGAGTCCCTTTTCAGAGCCTGACCACATTTTAAGTATCTGCTGAATGATGTCCTTTCTCCCACCATGCTTCTCGCCAAAACCAACGTTGTATCAGTCTCCTGACAAAGACAAGTTTGACGTTGGGATTCCAGACAGCAAAACAAATAATACCACCTACAGCCCTCGTGAGTCACAGAACTCATGTGATCTTTCAAAAAAAAACCAAAACCAACAACTAATTCTTGGTGTAAGAGGCTCAAAAAAGGAAATAACTCAGTTAACAAGGCTTTCCCCCTTTGTGAATGAACTTGTGTTCAAAGGAGAAAGAATGATTCATAAATATCCTGAAATACCACAAAGAACACATCTTTATATACTCATATCTGGACCCAAAACCACCCTGCACGGTTCAGCCTCATGGACAACCCCTGGGAGAGGTATCTGCTTGTAGCAAGGTGTAGAGCTTTGCCTCATTTCCATGAAGTTTGATGGTCTTGCATTCCTATGCTGTGGATGTGAAACAGCTCCAGCCCTCATTTATATATCCCAATATGTTAATATGGCTACATGGCTTCCAGACCACAGTCAGCTTGGTTTGGCCAGCTCTGGATACAGGCAAGAGAAGTTTTGGTTTCTTTGCACCTGCCTGTGTAGATAAATCCTCCTCTGCTGCTTGCTCTTTGCAAAGAGCCAGCTCAGGTACATCCCTTGGCTAGGCAGGCCCTCAGTAAGAGTCTCCAAAATTCCTTCCTGAAAACTATCTCAGGGACAAATGCAGCATTTATAAAAGAAGACTGGGGGAAAACGGTTCTTTTGGAGAGACACAACGCTACGCTTACACACGTGGCATCTGGATACTCTGGTTATGGGTACATTAAAATGTATTTAAATGCTGGTATTAAATGAGAGCCTTCCTAGTGCTTCTTACTCAGAGTGCAGTTGTCCAATAAATTATTTTGGAAATGGCTTTAGACTTCTGCTATAATAGGTTTTTGGCAAGCAACAGGACTTTTAAAAGAACCACTTTATCATTATGAGACGATCATAAATGAGAGTTAACTCATAGATACGGTCGCTTGCTAACCATCAGAGGTAATAACAAAATATGAGCCCCTTTTAAATGGACTGCCAAGGAGGAAGCTAGGGAAAAAAAAACCCGTCACCAATCCACAGCAGACCAAGAAATGCAGACAAAATGTATTACACCCTGCAGTCCTCTCTCTGTCAGATTGTGTTGGCACAATATCTTTTTTTCTTTGAGAAGAACCACAGGCAGAGAGAACTGTCTTGTGGGCCTCATCTCCAGTGGACATGGAGAACAATGTACTCCCTTCTCTGCTTCTTTCTTTTATGTATTTGAAGGCAATTTTCAAGTTTCACTTTCAGCCTTCTCTTCTTTTGAATAAAAAACCCCAGTTCTCTCAGATATTTTTTTTCCTTCCCCAAAAAAGTCGTTACTCATAAACCTCTAACCACTCCTGCTGTTTTCCCTACAGAATGATTGCTTCAGATCATTGCTGAATCACAGACCCAAGAGAAGATACTGTCCTGCACCCAAGGCTCTGCTTGGTAGAGGAGCACATTTATTGCTTATACACAACATCCCCAAATGATGATAACGCTGACTCACGCTGAGATAGCTGGTATTACATATGCTTGTTAAGAATATAGCAATTGTTAGTCTTCACATATGATACCATGGCCCTTTGAGAATAAAGCAATGATGTCCAGCAAAGTGGTGAGCAAAAAAGAATCAGTTATTCATGGAAACATGCTACTCTACAAAAAAAAATAACTTTCAGATGGAGATGGGGACTATATTGACAGGGAATTAAGGGACTCAAGCTGTAGTGACAAAGAAGACCAAATATTTGGAGTATGACAAGAAACAGCCTAGTCAATTAACTTATCTGTTTTCATAACAGTTGGAGAGTCTCCTACATCTACATTGGCAAGTGGGTGGGGGGTTAAGATAGCTGTCACACTTTGATAAGTAGGCCACTCAGTTATGAAAGATTAAGGCCAGAGATGCGGATGCAGCTGAGTGTAAATGAGGCTCCCAAGAGTGAAGATCAAAGTTTGTAGGAAAACCATAGTAAAGCATGAAAACCAAACTTCCTACCAGGAATTGAAACATGAAAGGGTCATGGTAACTTTCAGCTTCAAGGCCAGAAGCTGAAGACCTCATTGAAAGCTGCTGGAGGGCCTCTGTGCCAAGCTTAGATAGTCCTCACTGAAAAGAGACAAGGAAAAGAGAGGTTTCTTCGTGTCCAACAAAAAGGGTCAACTTTGCAGGCTGGGGAATCGTGCTAACAAACTAAGACAAGATACAGCTTTGATATTTCTTGGCATTTCTCTCCTATAAATATGAAGACCACAAGACTTTAAAAAAGGCCCAGAGGGTTCTTGTCTGTTTGTAGTCATGTAAACCACTGCTCATCAGAGAGTCTTTCTGGCCAAAGAATTAAAGCTGTTTCCTTCCTGGCCCCATTTGTTAAAGATTTTGTCTTTGCTGCTTTACTACATTACAACTGGCTGGGACTTCGCAGGATGTGAGAGGGACTGGAAACCTCTTCCACAACAAGGTGATATTTATGTCCTCTCATCTGGTGCAGGAGAACGAGATGCACCAGACTAAGCTTCATATTTTCTTTATTGCAGTGACACATTCACTACTCAGCTGCTGGAAATCCAGGTAGTTTGTTCACTGCTACAGCCATGTTATTACTTTAGTCATTCCCCTCACTCTGTGAATGACTTCATGTGAAATTTGGGGCAAATCAGTCAATTTTCCTATGCCTGTAAAATGGGGGGGGGGTTGATAATTATGGTATTTACCCTACGAACTGTGACAAGGCCATTAGATCCATCGTATCTGAACACCTGATAATCTATTGCTCATTACCACGTTGTAACCGTTAAGTTTGTGGAAGTATGGGATGTAAGTAGTAGGAATGAAGTCCGTGATGATGTTCTGGTCAGAGGGAACAATAAAGGGAACACTGAAGAGCTGTTTTGGCAATGCTACTTCTCACTTTTCAAATCCCAGCCTCCTTTAATTAACTTTTCTAAAGCATGCGAAGAAAGAAGAGTGGAACATTAAGCTCTGCTCATGGATGCTCATGTGCTCTGATTGCAGCAGAGCTTCTCTCAAAGGCTATTTCCAGCAGCTGCTGCTCATTGCAGCTTTCAGTAGAGGGGGAATAGGGGAAGTATCTCCCACTAGAAATGTCAGCACAATTGCATGCACTGTCGCTTCTTAATCTGGCTTTAAAAGTCCTGTTTCAGGAAAAAGACAGATTAATGTGCAGTGGAGCAGTTAGAGCAGGCTAAGGGAAGGTACAGCTGCATCCTGCATCAGTACTGGCAGGGTTGGGCAGGTTGTAAGGACGATAATTTCTGCCCTCCATTGTAGTTGCACTACAGTGACTGCTCTCCCTGTGGACACTTCATGTTGGGGCACCTCAAGTGCCTCATCAGTGACCCTGCACTTGAGAGTAGAGCTGCAAACAACAGGCTAACACTGTCCAGTACCTTCCCCTTTACAGCTGGGGTCAGAGTTTATAACAGGAGACATATCCCTCGCTGGTTTATTTTCCCTCTTTCCCATATTTTTCTCCTCTGTTTTCCCATTTCATTCTCATCTTTCTTATCAGGTCACTGCCTCTCTTGGTCTCCTATTATATCTCTCTTTCTTTGAGGAAAATGAGTTAGATGTAACATTTCCCCTTCTTACACTTCAGCTCTACCCACTGTAAGTGTGTACCAACCCCATCCCCACGAGGGGTTTCAGTTTTGTCATTGTAACCTTGCAGCAATAAATTTAGCAGAACTAGAGATAGGGGATTAAGTACCACAGCAACTGACAGCAGGCCATGTAGGCAGGCCTGAACTAGTTAACCTTAGCACCATTTCAGCCAAAACACATAGCGAGCACTTCACCATGAGCTACCTCAGAAAGGGCTCTGAGTACTCATGCAGGTAACAAGGTCAGTCTAGTTTCTGTGCCTTGCATTTCCACCCCACCATTACCTGTTAACAGTGACATCAGCTCTGGTGGCCCAAACCATAATCTCATCACTCCTCCACCTCTGGCAGCAGAGCCAAACTCTGTGATGAACTTCCAGCACCCTGGGCATCCACAGAGAGCATCATGACTTTGTTGCCATCAGTTTTATTCAATGCTCTCCCTCCTCCCATTCCTGCAGAAAGCAGTCCTTAACTGGGTGCACAAAAAGGTTTCATCAGCAACTTCCAGGAAAGCCAGAATGATTTACATCAGCTGGGGACTGAACCAGCTTATGTTTAGCTTTAGTCCCCTGTTTGAGAAACAACGTTATGAATAATCCTTTTATGTTCATACATCTTGTATAAATATCTGGAACATGTATAAAACCAAGGAGAAGAGGGAATTCATTAAGGTGGTCCAGGGGAATATTACTCTGAGAAATAAGGGACTGCTAAGGAGAGCCAGAATTACTTTATCCTATTACTGTTACTTCAGAAAGGGGGGCAGAGGGAAACTAGATATAGGGGAATTTTTTCAAACC
This sequence comes from Podargus strigoides, assembly GCA_028020825.1. Classification (NCBI taxonomy): domain Eukaryota; kingdom Metazoa; phylum Chordata; class Aves; order Caprimulgiformes; family Podargidae; genus Podargus; species Podargus strigoides. Next base: position 3,078,465 of record CM051646.1, read on the forward strand.
ATGGTAGGTATTAGTTTGTGGAAGCACCTTCTTGAAGAACTCATGGGAGTATTCGTGTGTTAGTCCAGCTGTCCTAAAAAATGCACTGTAGAGATACTGCAAAACTCCCAGTCAGCCAGGTCCAAAGTCTGGAATCAATGGGAATCTTTCAACAGCGTTCAAGGGACTTAAGGGCAGGCCCCATGTGCTCATTATTTAAAGTAAATAAAGAGGAGAAGTAGGGAGTCAAAATGTGACACTGGCAGTGATATTAAGAAAATCCCCCTAATTTTTAAGAGACCTATTGAAGCCAACTTTTAAAGACAAAACAGTGCATGCATTGAATTTTCAGTTCAATTACATCATGTCACACTGATTTCATCTGGTTACCGCATGTTACTGGTGGGAATGTAACTTGATGCAGCTCAATACAGCTTGTGGCATACTGTGATTTATTACAATTTAAATGATAAAGCACCCAAGAATGTTCAGGCAATTGGATTACTCCATTGACTGAATGTTCAGACATCTATTTTTAGAAAAGAGATGTCAGTTTGTGCAATATTAGATGGACTGATCCATTGTTACTGAAGAGGCCGGGGAATTTCCCTTATCACATAATTCTGCTTGATGTTACCTCTGTGCTTTATTCTTTTTAAGGGGTTTATGTAGACCTGGATGTGACTGGAATTTATTCGTCAGAGGTGGGACCGAGTTCTCAACACATTTTGCTGCTTTCCTTTGGGAAGGAAAGAAAGGCTGACTGGCAGGATAAATCAAACCCAAGACCAAATTTTGCCTGCAGCTTAAGGAGACTCAAGACACGGGTTCTGCTTTTGCCACATTTTTCTAGGGACAGGTCAGTGATGATCATTGCTGAGGAACAGGAACAGCACTAGAACTTGCCTAGAACATATGCAAGTCTACGGATGCCAAGTTCTTGGTTCATACCATCCCCTACTCTCATAAATCCTCAAAGCTGGAAACTCTTTGGACCCACAGCTCTAGACAGACAGACAGACAGGAAGTAGAAAATGTTCCTTTCTTTTGTTTTACAAATATTTTAAAACCAGCTATATGCCAAAACAAAAATAACCATGAAACTGGAATAATTCATGAATAACATGGCACAACAATAAAAGGTTGGGCATTACTGCGGTGGATTCTTTAATTCAGCCAAGAAGAGAAAGTGCTAAAATCAACACAAAGGGATCCCATTAGACCATTAGTAGATGAAAGGCTGGTTCCAATCCCTTTGGTTTACTCAGCTGGATCTCTTTAGGAACACTGAATGGTGAGGTGGGGCCTAATTTGCCATTTTTTGTGTTCCTAAGCATGGGACAGGGCCTGTGGGTGTGTGAAGGTGGAAAGGAATTTGATGTGTGTGTTTGGAGAGATAGTAATAACTATTATGGCCATCATATATCAGATTAGTTCATCTCTTTGATACACCAATCAGAGAAAGTCTTGTGATGGCTCCAAAAATTTGTTCCTGTCTTGACAACAAACTCCTCATTTTACATGAAAGCATGAGCAACTTCTGGGAAATAGATTAAATCTAGCTCCAAACTTCCTCTTGATATGGATAAAAAATATCCAGGAGAATGGGCTTGACTAATCTCAGCAGGAACAAGGCCCTCCTGCTGATGAGCTCTTGGTTCAGTGTTTTAACATCTGATCTTACTCTCTCTGGGTCAAAATTATGCCTGGTGCAATTCTGACAATAACATTAGAGTCAACTTAAGAAAGAATTTGTCCCATTGCATGTGTGGTTTTTGCATCAACCAAAGTTCAGCTCTTAGGAAAGAGGCAATGCTCTGAAGGCAGCAGATACAAAGAAGAAGCCAAAACTCTGAAATAAACTCATCCAAAATAAAAAAATAAAAAAATAAAAAAATAAAAAAGCATTCTTTTAAACATCTCTACTTTTGCATCTCCTCTAACAGTAAAAATGTTTGGCTTCCTAGAAGAAACACAGATACACCAACGCTGATGAAGATTTCATTAATTAATTGCCTAGAGATGTTCATGGGGAGGGTGATAAGAAAGTCTATTACCTTTGTCTTCTGTTTCAGCAGCAAGGAGGGAAAAGCTGAAGCCCAGATGAAAAGATCTTCTGGCCAAGGAGGTGTAAAAATTAAGGGCAGGCTGCTACCAGAATCAAAATATATGTTCCCCAGTGGGACACCCCTCCCACTTAACCCCCCAATCACAGCCTCCAAACCTCTCTGGGCCAGGCTATTCTGGATCACATGGTAAGACTGACATTAAGGTAACTGCAGTCAGTCCATGGACTGCACTGCAGCAGAGCTGGAGCTACTGAAGTGCAAGGGATCCTGACGTCCAGTCTAAGTTAATGCTTCACATGCCAAAAAGCATACTTTATTTTTCAGCTGCCACTTAGCTAGGGTATTCCCTGATCCTGAATGCTTCTCCCAGATTTACCTTGTTGTTATATTTATCTAAAAAGAGGTCTGGCTATCCATCTACCCCCTAAAGGCAAAATTTAATGATAGAAGAGAATATGTGCAGAGTCAGTGAGGGTTTTATCATGCAAATGGTGCAGATGATTAGGGAGTTTGTGTTGAAATTAGCCTAATGTGACCCAATAAATGTGAGAAAGTAGCTTCCCTGACCAGGATGTAAAACCCTTACAGGTGTAAAAGCTATTCAAGCTGCCAAATGCAGCACACTCAGCTCTGAACTTCCAAAACTGCTTTATGGAGAGGGATAATACTGGGTAGGAGTCAACAAGTTACAGTGCACTGCACTAAGAGCTACTGAAGGCACAGCTTTATCCCTTCACTGCTCCATTACCTATATTGGAGGTGTTTTCACAGGCACAGAGGGAAAAGGCTGCAAAGGAAACATTTTAAAACTAAGGGTGCATTAGACAAGTGCTTGCAGGCACTGTGATTTATAGCTGTAGTAATGGACTGGACCTTAGCAAACTGAAATCCAATTATCAGCTCTGCCATCTCAGGCAAAATGCTTAAGCCAAACTTTCTAATCAGTGCTTTTAGGTTAGGTGGATTTTCAGAGGTGCTAAGCACCTCCCCACCCCACAGGCTCTGCATAGAGTAACAGACCCCTGGCCTTCTGGAAAACCTCTATTGGAAGAAGCCATTCTCCCCCCACCCCATCCCAAAAAAACCCCACTGCTGAAACAAAGACTGCATCAGGTTATATTTGATTCTACTGTGCTTGATACGTTTTTCCAATAGTTAGGTTGAAAATGAATGGTCTTACTCCATGTTATCAGGAAAGTGAAAGTGTGGAAAGGAGGACACAGAGCTTAAAAATCTTGAAAATAAGGGACCTGGTTCTCTGCCTGTGGTTTCCTCTCATGTGAATAAGGAACAGGAACGTTTCCATACCCACCTCAGAAAGGGACTTGGGAGAGTTAACTCAGCTCTCTGCAGAAAGTGCCTTGAGATCCACAGATGGAACTTGCTGTAGAAGTGATGCATTACTAAATAATGAGGTACGATCATATGTGACCAAAACACACTCGTATATTGCTCCATATGTTTTATAACACGAAGCCCTGTGTTGTTTTCCAACAGACAGATACATTCCAACCTGGAGAGGATCAAACACATCCTAGAATATTTTTGTCTTTTTATTTCTGGGGCGATGAGAGAGTTTCAACGACATTGTTGTCTCTTTTTGTGTATTGAAACCAAAAATATTATTTAGAAAAAGTAAAAATAAAAATTAAAATTAAAAAAAAGAAAAAGAAAAAAAAATAAGGGAAGGTTTCACAGAGCATGTGTCAAAGGAACAGAACTTCTCCCTGGACATCTGTCCCTGAACAACAGAGGAGACCTTGGGTTTTTTATCTCAGCTGGAAAGATAAATGTGGCAACACACCTCCCCCACTGTCCCACTGCAGTTTCATGTATGGACTTGGAGAGATCCCCCAGGAGAAATATTCATTTCAGCTTTGGTTCTGCCACTGGAGTCTCCCGTTGCCTATCTCCAGCTCCCAGTGAACTCACATCAACTGCACATACAGAGCCCTCCATGCAAGCACAACAGAGAAAAGGCTGTGCTTTGGGGGGCTGGAATCTGGGGAAAGTTCTTCCTAAAATAGGGAGTAAGGAAAAAAAAAGTGGAGCAATTTTATTTGCCTCCACAATGCCAGTTTGTATGCCCTGATTGTAAGAAAAAGCAGCATTTGGCTGCCCAAGGAATATGGAGACTTCAGATCCTTATTGAATACTTCTGGCAATTGTACCAAAAATATTATGGTTTTTACTGGGTTTTGATGACTATTTTTAACTCTGCTATTCATATATTCCAAAAGGAACTGAATGCTGATGTAAAGACAGCAACCAGAACACCACTAATTCAAAACCAGGGCTTCCCTCATCCTCCAGTTATGTTTCAGCATCTTTCAAAATCCACATTAGATCCCAAAACTACTCATGGGATGCTAGGTCACGTGAAAAAGACCCAAGGGGGATGAAGGAGAACAGGAATTATGCCAAAGCTGTGCTGTTATTTCTGAGTTACCTATGAAACATAGGACAGAGAAATAGTTTTCTTAAGGTTTTCATGTATCTGGGCCCTCAGCAGGGAGATGCAACACATTGTTTAAATCACCTTACCTTGCCAGCTACTCATGAAGAGAAAACACAACCAAACAGAACATTTGAAGGCAAATTTTGACCAATCTGTGTGTGAGGTGCTCCATAAGCCCACCACCCCTCTTCCCAAGGTGGCATTCCCTCCCCTGTCCGAGCCCCAGGAAGAACCCAGCCCCAACCACTCCATCCTCTCCTCAAGGGGAATGAGGTGCTCTAAAAGCAAAAGGATACCCCAGGGGGAAAGGGGTGATCAAATGAGACAAACACACTTGAAGTAACTGATTTACAGATTCACCATTTACTTGTGAATAACCAAGTATATTCTTTGCAAGTTCAGACATGATACAAGCACACATGCACAGGAAAACCAAAGTCCAACGATTATTTTGTTGATCCTTGCCACTTGTTGTCCTTTCCAGAAAAGCTGGAAGCCAGGTGAGTCTCAGACTTTATCCAGAAATTAGTTCATACACTGAGAGAGGACTCTTCCCCATCCTCCTGAATGTCTGATGCTTCACAGCATTTCTTGCATAATTCATTTTAAAAGTGGAGTTAGCAGCAGGGCAGTCAAGTGAGAAGTATGTAATGGTCTGTGATCATCAAACACAGCTTCCAGGGAACTGAAGCCAGCGGTTCAGCTTCTTGTAGTAGCCAGAGGGAGCTGTTTGGAGACTTCTCCCAGGAGCTGATTGAGCTTATCCACCTCTTTGGCATGTAGGACACCAAGGGGCGCCCCTCCTGTCCGGTCTTCCAAAGGTACAGGACAGCAAGTAGCACCAAGGTTTGGTCAGCACGTTGGCTGTTTGACACGAGTAGCCACGGTGTGAGAGTCAGCAGCGAGAAATCAACTCTGCCAGAGATAATCTACTCCTTGTTTCTCAGAAGTTCAATCCATCCTTCAACAGTTGCTGCCGTCCTTACTTAAAGGACAGCATGAGAAGCACATATTGCACAGCAAAGCCTATGTTCATAATTTTATCTCCCCACACACACACATACACACTCCTTAAAGGACATACAATTTATACCCAGTGTTCCACCAGCCCACTGTTAAGGCACTGGTGTAGGTGGAGCTCTATGAGCTCGACACAGTCGCTCGTGGATACAAGGGCTAGCAAATAAATGGTTCTGTAAGTGTCAGACATTTCAGTACAGGAGATCAGAGATTCATTGACTACAGTGTGGGAAAAGCTGTTAAATAAAAACAGTTGCAGTAGGCTCAGCCTTCCACAGTCATTTTGACTACCAGGTAAATCAGAAACTCATCTTTCATCTTGAAAAATCTCTTTTTTTTTTTTTTTAATTGGTTGTAATGCCCTCATATATCGAATACAGCTGCCAGAGGATTGAGTGAACGACAGAAAAACAAAAGAGAAAAAAATGCATGACTTGCTCACAGAAGTGACATATTATTTCATAATTACATCTGGGGGTACATGAGAGGGTCCCCTGGCATATCAGTAACCTTATTCACAACCTGGAAAGTTCCACAGAGGAAGAATGTATACTATTAAGTACAGCAGCCCTGTAAAGCAGGAGACATGAATTATTCCTTTGCTAATGATGTACTGTGCTTCCTTGGGCAAATCACTTTGTGGTGCTTTTCCCCCTCATATTCCCTTCATCTACCTTGTATAAATCAGACTCCATCTCTTCTGGGCAAAGTCTCTTTCTATGTACTGGGGACACTGCTGTACCTGAGTGAGTCTATAAGCTCTACCTTACGTGTATAACAAATAATTACAAACCACAGCATCTTTCCCCACAGCATCACTCATCTGGGTGGTGCCTGGAGCCAACACACACCATAACCGTAACACAAAAGTTCAGGCTGGGCCCAGAGTAAAAGCAAGAACTAGTGCTGTAGCTAAAAGACTGATGCACATCCCCTTCCATTATTTAAAGGGTGAGCTGCATGATCTTTTACTTAAAACAGGAGATGTCTAACTGACTGGCAAAGTCAGATTTTCAAACATTCCTTTGTCTGGCTGAGGAAAAAGCAACCTTGCCTCTATCAAACACAGAGGCAGTAAATTACAGTTTGTAAATGCATCACATGAACTTGTGGATACATTTAGATCAAGGGAGTATAATGAGATATTCTGAGTAATATTTGATGCACCTAATTACTGAGAACATGCCTAACAGAGCTTTCCAGTAGCAGCATCAATGCCCTGCAGGTACTTCCCCATGAAGCCTTTTCCCCTGTATAGGATCTGGAGCTCGCCAACACGGATTGTGCTCGTGAACATGTACAGTCACCGACTCTAAAAACTCATAAATCTAGAGAAAAAAAGGGTCTGCATGGCGTGACAGTTACAGTCATCCTAGTGAAGACCTACAACAACTCCACTGATGGGAATGGAGTTCTTCCCAGTTTGTACCACTGACAAACGTGACAAGGCTCTGGCCCTGAAATTAAAGAGTCCACATTAAACCAGAGGTCCCAGACCTCTCCTAGACTCTGCCATGCACTTCTGAACGTCGAGAAAAACTGAAAACAGGCAACCTAGGTCCCAAATTAACTATAAAAAATACCTCGGACTCCAGCATTCATTCACCAACTCCGAACCAAAATGAGTCAGCCCCATCACAACCAACCCAAGAACGGCTCCTAGCTGATAATTTGGTCTTTTTAATGGAGCACTTACAACAGAGCTGGCTTTTCTAAAGTTCTGATCTTTTCCTCTGGCATTGACTAACATTGACAATTCCAGCTGTACATATTCACTTCCTCTAAATACCTCATCACCTTATCAGAAAACGCTGTCTTGAGGAGCAGTCTGATGAAATGTGCAACTATTTGTGCTACTGGACCAGGTGGGGAAGGAGAAGCAAAGCTGGAAAAGACGGGATCTTGGGGCAATGTAGCGTGTTATTAGATTTGATGAGATCCATTTTCTTGATGGCTTCTGAAAGATCTTTGTGCTAATTAGCTAAGAATACCACTGAATTATTTAATTATCTCGACTTTTGTGCAATAAAATATGTTGTCATATCACACACTCTATCTTACTGTTGCTGTTCATACTTAATGATGCCTTTATAGTTAGCGATTTCCTTTGTTCTCCCTCTGTAAGCGGTTTTTGGTGGTGCTGGAGAAGGGGAGGGGGGGGGGCAGAGAGGGAAGGCAAAGGAAAAAGAAGAGTTTTAAAATAAATTTTTACGGGTGGGAATTTTTATTTTTTTTTTAACACGTGTTTAGCTCCAGTTCCCTGTGCACTACGGGAAATGTGTTCCAGTGCTACAGCAGACCCATAGACTTCTTGCTAAAGCAACAAGGAATGCTTTCCAGGGGAAGGGGAAAGAAACCATGGCTTCAAAAAAAAAAATTTTAAATCAGCCAGGAATGTTTTTAACGAGGAAGAGGTAAATTATGATAATTACTCCGACTGGTAGGGTCCTTTAAGCATTACTAATTAGCATTTATTGCCTGGATTATTGAAACAATGTGTGTGTTCCCAAGAGTGAAGAAGAACTGGGATGCTCTCTTTCCTTCTGAGCCCTGGGAAAAAGGCAGGGCAGGAGGAATGCGGCACAGTTGGCACTGAGGCTCCCCCAAGCCCCGTGAGCACCAGCCTTGTGCTGGGAAACCTCCACCTTTTGCGAGCCCACGTTCGGAACTGCCTCGCTGCACGCCTGCATTCCACTTTTACTGACGGAAAAGTGCCCAAAATTAGGGCAGTGCAAAAGGAGAGCGCCTATTAAAACAGTCACAATCATTTGACAATGGTTAAAGGTGCAGATTAACATTTACCTTATACTCTGGGTACTGCACTGGCTTCTATTATTATTGGGGTTGTGCACAAATGTACTATGAATAAACATTTCATTACTTCAAAGTGCTGAAGTATGGCCAGAGAGTTCATTGCAGAGAAAGTAAAGGGTTAACAAATTCAACCAAAAAAAAAAAAAAAGAGGTCCATTATGCCATTTTCAGCTAGCATTTTGACTGGGTTGCTGTGACTTTGTCTGTGAAGAGGCTGCAATCAGATTCCAGCCTCAACCGCACTTTAATATCGAGGATTTATAACGTGAATGAAGTTTTGAATTAGAAATCAATTAGAAATTAATCAATCACCTAATCAGCACTAGCCACTACGTGACATCTCAGCTATAATTTGGTATCTGGCCCAATAAATCCTTAAGTACTTTGGAAATGATTCAGGAGAGAAAGACAGCAAAAGTATTCTCCATTTTTTATTTTTTTTTTTTTTGAGCTGCAACACTCTGCAACTTTAGGTGCTGCTAAAACCCTCGAAATAAAAGAGCAACAATGGGAAACTGCAGAATGCCTTGGACCTTTTTTACCTTTTACTGCCACCAAACCCCACGCCTTTCAACTTGGGAAAGCAAGTTCCAACTCAGCTACAACGAGGTCAAAGTCACAGAGCTAAATGCTACAGCTGCAGCTCAGACAAAACTCAGACAAAATATGCATTATTTTTTTAAAAAGCAGGGTTTTTTTAAAAAAAATAAGCCTCGCTCTGTTTATCTTTCCCGTCTGTAATTATTTGCATCACATATTGCACAGAATACTTTTGAATTTAATACTTTTTATATTAAATGTCCTGATAGCATATCAGATATACTTTTAATTGAAACTAGTCACAGTCTGATATTTATATTTTTTTAGTGCTGAATAAGATTTTCAAGCCTCACTAAGCCTGATTTACTTATTCTATTTATTAATGAAATTCATATTTTTTATTCTATTTTCCTCTTAAGATTAAAAAAAAATAAAGTCTTTTTGCCCACAGCTTCCTTTTATTCCAGTGAAAATGTATAACAGAGACTGATGAAATTATCATCGAAGGAACTATGTAACAGTAAGAAAAGAAAGCCTTATAGCTATGTGTGTTAAAAAAAAACAACAACAATAATAATAATTTTTTAAAAATCCAACAAAATGCAATCTCTCTTCTTTTGTCTGCAGAAGGTAAAAACGTTGCAGGAGTAGTTCTGGATTGATTTACATTTGCTTACAAAGAAAATGATTCCAACTGGCTATTTATAATGTAATTAAGCCTCAATAAGGCTGACATTTCTGCAGCTCACAAGCACAAATGTGGCTGAGGAACCCCACTGAACCTGCGTGCCCTGTGCAGGGAATGATGGAGTTCGTGCTGCTAGGCTGGGGAGAGAAGGGGGGGGATGCATTCTATTTCAGTTATTCCCTCTTTTTCTTCTTGCAAAAAACCCTTTCCCACTGGAAAAAGGAGAGTGGGGGTGTCCAGATTTTGGTCTTCCACTTGATTTTTTAATTCCTGGTTGCTTTTTATTTTCCCTGCTGGCCACAAGGCCCTGCTCCCTCCCGCCTCGCTGTGCCTTTAAACCCGCAGCCCCTCTAATTGATGTGTCTGGGCGAGTCTAGACTGGGAGTGATTGAACCGGCTCCCAATTATGTTCTGCACTGCGCCGGAGCGCAACGTCGCGCGGACCCTGCCCCCCCCCCCCCGGCACACACATCCCCAAACACACACACACATCCCCCCCCACACCCCCCCCCCGGCCATTGTTTTGCCGCAGCCCCGCGCAATCACCGCCCCCCGCCCCCCCCCCCCCCCCAACTCCGCATCCTCCGCACCGCACCGCGCGGAGACAATAGCGGTTCTGCAGCCTCGCGAGGAGGGACGGGGATGCGGAGATATGGGGGGGGGAGCTCCGAGGTGGGGTGCGGGCATGTCCGCGCAGCGCTGTCCCCCCGACACCTCCTCCCTCCGCGGTGCGGACACGGATGGGGAAGGATGGAGGGGGGGGGCGGTCCGAGGGAAAGGTATCACAGCAAAGCCCCCCCCGGCAGACAAAAGCACTCCCCCCTGTCCTTCCCGGGGGTGGGGTGGGGGGGACAAAACGATTAAAAGCTGCTTCAGAAGGGGGAAAAAAAAAAAAGTACTTTTTTTTTTTTTTTTTTTTTTTTTTTTTGGCTGTCCCCGCAGTGCAGACTGGACAAAGGTGGTTGGGGTTCTGGGGCATGGCACTGATTTACCACGCCAGACAGGTTAACAGAGAAGAAATGCTGCGAATAAGTTTCTCCCTTTGGAATAATATACAAAAATTCAGAAATAAAAGGCTTTCTTGGCATTATTATTTTTTTTTTTTTCTCACGGAGGTAAAATAGGCAATGAAATTACAGTGTCAATAAAAAAGAAGCTAAAAAACAAATGATAAATAAATCAACCTTTTTTTTTTTTTTTCCAGTTCAATAACTATTAAAACAACGGGAACCATCAAACGCATCCTACGCTATTAAATATCAAAACGTTACACCACCGGTTAATTGGGGAGGGGGGGGCATTGTATTTTCCAGTTAAAGCATTCAAATATCAAACAGTAACTCGGGGCCGTAACAAGGTACAGTAACTTCATTGTAAACCACCTTGCAGAACAGAGAGAAGAAATACAGTTGCAACCAGCATTAATTTTACAGCAATATTTAAAAATTAAAAAATAATTTAAAAAAAAAAAATAAAAATCTAAGCAAGAAAAACAGCAGCAGGAAACATTTTTCACATTTCTGGCTTGTCATTTACATATGGTTTTCGAGTGGAAGAGCAGGAAAGTTTGAAGTTCTAGAGAAGGACTACAGCACAACTTCAGCATTGGCTCAGAATTTTTTTTTTTAGTAGTTTCCAACCATTGATACACGCAACCATTTTAGTTTATTTTTCACCTAAATAACCAACCCCTCTCCTGGCTTTTTCTCTTTTATTATTTTTTTTTTTGATGTGTGTGTGTCCATAAAGCACATTTCTAAGATTAATCGTTCAGTTTTAAACTCGGAAGCATGAGGCATGCTGGGATTTCAGCTGAGGTCAAGCACCAATGTACCGAGCTGTTACTGTTACGCTCTCAGGGTACTCTGTGTTGCTCTCAAGAACAGAGGAGGGGTGGAAAAAAATAATATATATATATATATATATATATAAAAAAAAAAAAAAGGGAGATGCTATATGCAGCGGCCTGTAGCAAGGCAAATCTCCCTCTCAATATGAAAACACAGGGTTGGATATTCATATACCTCGGTATGTAAATATATATATATACATATCTAGGGTTTTATTTCCCTGCATACATATTCATACACACGTAGCATCCATATGTGGAGCTGTACACACACACCTCGACAGCTCTATTTACATGCAGCCGCATCGTGTATATCTTATCTACACACGCATATATAACAATCACTAGATGTGTACACACAGACACCCCCACATCGGTACCAGCTGTAAAAATTATCCCTTTGAATTATACAGGCACAAAAATTTCATCTCTCCATCATACAAACGCTAGTTTTAATTCCAGATGAGGTTTTTATACAGTAAATGGCCATAACCACCGCCCTACCACGAGCCGATCGACCCTAAGGAGGAGAGATACACTTATTTTGATTTTTTTTTCCCTTAAAAGGTCTACTAAACACTATTGCATGTGTGTGCATACGCCTATACACACACACACACGCTCGCACACACATATACACATAGATAGGGTATATTTATAAAATAAAATGAAGATGTCAAAGCACAACTCACAGCTCCCAAGAGCCTAACCCGTGGATTTAAAAGCTAAACATCACAAGTTAGGGTCTCAGGGATTGAGAGGGGCGCAACGAACTATTTCTTGGAAAAAAATAAAATAAAATAAAATAAAAAGATAAAAACAAACAGGGATCAAAAATTAAAACAACAACAACAAAAAAAAAAAGCTAAAAAGGAGAAAGAGGAAAAGAATAGCAGGCAAGTGCAGTTCATGGCTCAAGATTACAAAACAGGACACACAGGTGGAAGGAAAGAGCTTCTCTAAGGACCCTCTGTTGAGAGAATACATTCCGGTTTTAATCGTTTACACAAAAATGACAAGGCGCGGCAGGTTCCTTACAGCTTCCAACAAGGTCGCTTGCGACAAATACGTGAGAAGTCTCCGCATTTAAATAACGAGGAGGAAGAAAAGGAAGTTTGGGGCAGTGACGGAATTATTTTCATTGTTTCAACGAAAAGGAATGCAGAAATGAGAGCAGGAATATGCCGGCTCTCCCTCCAGCCGCCTGGCACAAAGCATGCAGCAGCGGCAAGGCGCTGCCTCCCCGCCCCCTCCGCGGCCGGCAGGGATGGAGAGAGAGGGGAAAAAAAAAAAAAAAAGGGAAAAAAAAAAAACCACAACCCCGAGTTGCGAGAAAATCAGGTAGAAACTCACCATTTGGAAGCGGGGGAGGCTCCGATCTTCAGCGCCAAGAGCAGGGGGGAAAAGCCCGGCGGTGGGGGGGGGGAGGAGGAGGAGGAGGAGGAGGGGGGGGGGTGCGGGCGGGACCCCCGGGCTGGGGCAGGGGCTGGGGCAGTGCCCGCACCAGGATGGGTGCCCGGCGGGTTTTGACACCCGAGCGAGCTCGGGGCGAGCGAGTGAGCGAGTGCGAGCGTGCGGTGTGCGCAAGCCGGGGGAGGGAGGCGAGGGTGGGTGTGTGCAGCTGGGCAAGCCGCTTGCATTTTTAAAACATCTTTTTTTTTTTTTTTTAAAAAAAAAAAAAAAAAAAAAAAAAAAGAGGGGGAATATATCAAGAAAAGGGGGAATAGGAAAAAAAAAAAAAAGGAACCGAATTCCTCCGCAGCTCCTCGCCCTCCTCGCTCCCACCAATGCTGCTGCTGTCGTTATTATTATTATTATTAATAATAATAATAATAAGAGAAGGGGTTGGGGGGGTGTCTGCAAGCTGCGGCCCGCTCCTGACTCCCGCATCAGCTGGGGGCGGCTGGAGCCAGGGCCAGGCTGATGCCAGAGCAGAGCCCGCACTGTCAGCGGGGCGGGAGGAGGGAGGGAGCGGGCAGCGCCCCGCAGCCCCGGCCACCCTCCCCTTGCCAGCCAGGGCCGGGGTTTCAAAGGAAAACCTGGAGGAAAAACCCGCTTCCCCGGGAGAGGAGGGTCCCCAGCACCGTGCACACGCACACACACACACACACACACACACACACAAAAGGGACTCCATCCTGCACCGACTCCTCTCCAAGCACCTTGTGCAACCCCAGCCAATGGAAATTTACGCCGGCCATAACCGAGAGCAGGATTTCGTCCCCAGTTTGCCAGCCTCCTTCTCCGCTCTTCTCCCCATTCCCCCCCCGCAAAAAAAAAAAAATAATTAAAAAAAAAATAAATAATATGGATCCGCACCCTCCACCCATCTCCAGCCCCGCTGGAGGCCCAGCGGCATAAGCGGGGAGAAGCCGAAACCGACCGGAGGGCCCGAGTTTAAAAACGCAAACCATCCGCCGCTGCTCGCTGTCCCCCCCTTCCCGCACCCCCGGCCCCGCCGCTCCCGCTCCCGCCACCGCACGGCCGGGGGCAGCGCGACGGGCACCATTACGGAACCGGCACCAGGCACTCCGTCCTTTTCTCACCTCAGGAGTCTCAGCCCATTCACCACAGTCCTTCCTCGTCCAGGATCTCAAATATTTTCTTTTTTAGTTTGTTTTGGTTTTGGTTTTTGTATTTTTTTTTTTTTTTTCTCTCTCTCTCCTCTCCTTCTGGATCAGCCAGTCCCGACATCATTAAACTATAGTCCTCCTCTTCCTCCTCCTTCCTTCTCCCCCTCGCTGTCTCCCCCTCTCTCTTTTTTTTTTTTTTTTTTTATTTCAAAAAGGGGGAATGGGGGGTGGAGGGAGCTGGGGGGGGGTAGGGGGGGAGTAGACATAGCTGCATGAAGTGGCTGCCTTTTAGAAAGCACATTTAATCTTTACTGGCTCCCCTAGGCTTCGATGAAGTAGAAGGGAAAGGAGAGGAAAAGGGGAAAGAAAAAATACCGGCAAGGGAGGCTGTTGAGGGACAGCAAGCATCAGGCTCAAATCAACGACCAGATGAAAATGTACTAGACCACACTGCCCCCTCTCTTCCTCTCGCTCTGTCTCCGTCTCTCTCACACACTCTCACTCCTGGAAAGCTTCAGTGTCTGGTTACAGACTCTTTTGGATCCTTCCCCCCCCCTCCCCACCCTCGCCCTTTGCCAACTATCCTAGAGATTCCTTGCATGCCTACTTAAATCTTTAACAGAATAAGGACCCGGCTCCCCCCGCCGCCAGCCTCACACACACACACACACACACACACACACACTCCAACCCTGCTCACCCCTCCCCAATAATCTCTTAAGCTCCCGGGAGAAACCCATCGCCGCGGCTGCCCCATCCTCATCCCCATCCTCATCCTCGTCCGCATCCCCGGGCAGCCCCGGCAGCGCTCCCGCGCCACGCCGCCTTCCTAAAGGGGGTGCAGAGGGAAGGAAAGGGGGGTTTGGGGGGGGGGGGAGGCCCTTCGCCTAGCATCCCTCTGGCTGGATCTGGATTTTAAAACAATAAAATCCACTGCTGCTATCTCGGTTTCCCCCCCCCCCCCCCCCCCTCCCGCAACACTGCAGCCCGCAGCCGCCCGTGGAAATCGCACGCCCCGCGTCTGCATCGAGGCAGGCAGACTGCCTGGCTCATGCCCGTGATGACTTTAGAGCTGACAATCTCCTCTCCTCGACCCCCCCCTCCACCACCACCACCACCTCCCTCCCTCCCCTCCCTCCACACCCACCCCTCTGCTCAATGGCAGCGCTGCTGCCTCTCGCACCAGACTATATTTGCAATATGTGCTAATTTACCAGCTATATGCCCTTGGATTTTAAAATGAACTCATCAGTCAATGTTTCTAGTACCGATGCTCCCTCTCACACACCCTCCGCTGCAGACATGTTACTCATTCTCCAAGCATTTCCTCTCCCGATGTCCGTCAGCCGCATATACACTTCATTGATCAAACCAAATCCCTTGATAACGATAAATAATAATACAGACAGTTAACATCAGCGGGGAGCGGAGCACGGGGCGGGGGGGGGTGGTGGGGGGAGACAAAGATGACGACTAAATCTGCATTGTGCTTTATGAGGCTGAGCCCTGCGTTTTCCAGGGATGCTCTGCACAATGCGGAGGGCAGGTATTGCCCCCAAGGACAGAGCACACACCTAGCCATGGGGGGGGCTTACCTGACACCCCCCCCCCACAATGTTTGCCTGAGCAATGGGGCTGATACTGACTCTGCACAGGCTTCAAAAGGTGCTTGTGGGAATAGAAGGTGGTAGTGGCTACCCAGGAGAGGAAGCACCTAACGCAAGATGCAGAAAGAAATAGAGGTGGTGGTTTCTTTGTTACGCCGCGCACTGCACAGGTGCTTAAAGGTGTCTGGGCATCCAAAGATCCCCACAGGTGCACAGTGGGATTTTCAGAAACACCTTCTCAGCTCCCACTGAAACCTTGGTTCCTTTGTACCGAAGGCTGAGAGCACCTATGCAAGAAAGCAGGTCTATTAAATACCCGTGTTACACGTTTTCCAGGGCTGTAGGGTGCCTGTGGAGTTATTTCTGAGCTGTCTGGGGCTAAAACGGGGGAGGCAGAAGCTGCCTCTTGGGATTTGGGTTAGTTAGGCGTCTTGTGTGGGTCTGGCAAAGAGAGAGTGGCTGCAGTGTAAGTGTTCGGGAAGTTGGGGAGGGTGGGGCTATCTAGAAATCTTTGACTCACTGGGGTAACTCCCTGAACACAGGAATTAAATTATTACTCAAAGAAAGCTGCATTTTATGAGCAGCAGCCTTCGAATGAAATTCTGCCTGCATATGGAGTTTGAAACAAGTTAAATAAACACAGGGAAATAAATATACAATACGTAATTCAATTATTGGGTGCAATGCAGAAGTCCCTGGGTGATGGAAGAAGTGGGATTCTGCAGTGAAGTCAGTCCAGGAATCCATGGATACAAATTTTCTTATTTATACCAACCTAATCCTGATTGACATGAGCCCAGATAGGGGCAGAATCAAACCCTGTGTACCCAAGGATCTAAAGTAGACTGGATTAGAGAGACTATCTGCCAACCATGCTTTCCCTGCCCTTACAGATTCCCTCACCACCACAGCAGCGTGCAAGATTTTGCCATCACGCAGCACAATTTACAGCCATTGTCTTTTCCACGTTCTGTTATTTCCCTCCCAAAAACAGAAAAATGTTTGATTTTTCTTTTTAAAGTTTTGCTGCAAACACACAATTTCTTTATACAATTTAACCAAGTCTTTAGAGGATACTTATTTCAAGCAGTTAACACCTGACCCCAATTTTTGTGGGTAATTAGTGAGCTAGATAACCACACAAAGTGGGTAATTATTTAGTACCCAAGGGTACTGTACAAGAGGGTAGAGGCTGGCAATGTTAACAAAAGCACATCTCTAATTATTGTATCTATACTGGTGATGTTTTAAGAAGAGTTACTCCATCTAATGATCCATGATATATCAGTAAACTATTTTGCTTCCCTTAGCATATACGTGTGGGTTAACCAAGGGCAGGCTGGGAGAGCAAAGCAAATTGAAGCCCCAACTTTGGAACACGCACACAGGTCCCAAGAGGAGTGAGAGGCATCAGCTTGGCAGTAGACTGGAAGTGTCTGCTCTAGAACAGCAGCAGCAGAGCCTAATAGCCATCACTAATAGCTAACAGGTTGGTTGAGATGACTTGAAAAGCCATGTAGGGAGAAGCTTGCGGAGCACGCCTCGGGGTCTACTCCTTGCTTAGGTAACGTGGCTGGGCTGATGGATCTTTGTATGCAACAATGACCCTAATCATGTTTTAACTGAGTGCAGTCTTGCTTATTGAAAATCGCTTTGAAAGCTGTACAAATGAGGTGTTTTGTGTTTGTGGAAGGTCAGGGCTGAGATGCAAGAGAGGAGCACTAGGGGGGAAAAAAAAATTAAAAAAAAAAAATCGTATTTGGTGTATTTCAATTATCTGTCATCTCCGTTGCAAAGCCCACGTTTCTCCCGTGGAAAATATTGGTAGTTTTTTTTTTTCACAAATTTAAAAAGAAGGAAGACGTGGGAATTATTTAGAAATAGAAACTAAATAAGAAAGATTCAACTAGATGTTTTTGATGATCAGAACCACGTGAAAAGAAGTGTTATGCTGGAAACAGATCCATAATCTTAAACACAGCGGTCACTATCCACTGACCACCGTCTGCAGCACTACACACAGACTTAAGGACATCTTCAAACCAAGGCATTATGCTCAGCAGAAAAGCACTTTCCTTTTTTAATTGCTTTTATGAATCATCACTAACATCCGGACACTTCATTTACTAGAGCCCAGGAACCTTGTTTTTCAAAGACTCAAATTCCAAAACCTAAGGGCCTCCAGGCTGGCATAAAAAAAAATAGAGGCGTCGTTCTCTTTTGATCATAGCCATGTATTTAACTTAGCTTGCTGCTTTGGGATCGTTCAGGCCAGGCACTATAGAAGGAAACACTAATGGCAACATCACCTGGCACTGTGACCACCAGGAATTTGAAATTTAAACAGAGGAAGTTTGAGGGGTTTCCACAACTCCTCATATTTCTCTTTTGTTCTGGGTTGGGTTTTTTGGGTTGGGTTTGTTTGTTTTTTTTTTCCCCAAGTTAAATAACTGCAACTGAAAGAGACCTGAAAATTGTTCTGATATTTAAAAAGGGGAAAAGTCTCTGCAGTTCATTAAGTCTTAAGCATCCCTGTTCATATTACCAATGCGAACAGGTTGGAAATGATTTAAAAACCCCCAAACACCAGACTGGGGATAAGTTCTGAGCAGCTGGGAGGTAGACACTTGTTCCCCCTGAACTGCACCAGAAGACTGAAGCTTCTTTTATGTGCTCCAGGCCACTTAACAACCCAGCAACTTACAATGTTTGGCTGCTGCCATGCTGAGGTGGGTATAAATAAATCTGTGTCCCCTTCGCTAATCCTCTTAGGGACCTGGTTTACAGGGAAAGTTCTTGCAGAACTGGAGTGAGAGGAAGTTTGCAGAGAGAAGCTGGAAAATAGAAAGGAAGAATTAATTTAATCATGGAGACAGGTTCAAAGGAAGAAGAGACACTGGTAGGTGCACAGAGCGGAAAGCAGGGCAAAGAAAAACTATCAATGTATTTTCTGAGACTAATTGGAATTAGCAATTCAAAGGAAAAGACACACAGGAGAAGGGATGCTTAGCCAGAGAGGAGGTTTTAGAGACTTAAGCATTAACTAGAAAACCTTAAGGTCTTTTTGAGACAAGTCAATAACTTCACTTTAGACAAACTATATGAGATTATTTAGGAAATATCTTTAAAATAAAATATAATAAAATATAATTCAAATAGCTGAGAGAGAACTCTCAGCTATATGGACATCATATATGCTAATATATAAGAATAGTTTACAAATGAATAAAATGCCTTCAGTGTAGAAAAAAGTATTGACAACCAAAAGCTTCTAATTTGAACCTCACTGTTTTGTATACCATTTTTGTCCAACTTCACATCAAGTCAGTGATAAAATCACTTTATCTCTTCCTACCTTGCCTCCCCGTATATAGAATCATCATGACAATGCTTACCATGTCCTTGGAGTGGTCTGAGGTCCTTGGAAGAAAGCTGCTATGTCCAGGTTACTTATGTTATCCTCACCTGATACCCTGTGAGTCAAGAGAGAGGACAGAGTGTGGTTGAAGATCATGTAAATTCCCTTTCATCACCACCAATTCCTTTTAACCTGACCCACCCACCAACTTCCAGCTCCAAACCCAACAAGGCATATATTGGCAAACTACCTCACCCAAGCACTATCCTGACAGCCACACAGTTTAAAAAGGGGTTGTTGCATTTTCTCTCCATCCCCCAACTCTGCAAACTGTATCAGTCCCTGGATAATCGAGAACAACTAAAATAATAAGGTGAGAAAGCCATAAAACGATTCAATCCCAAGGTGGGCAAAGCAAGCAAAGAGCAAAATGAAGCAGTGCTGTTCACCTCCTGGGGTACAGGGCCTGGGGACAGACCCTGGACTTGTGCATCATTCAGTGAAAATCAAGTTTGGGGCAATGGGAAAAGTTCAGCAAAAGGTCAGTGGTGTAACAGAGGGATTTGAAGAGAAAGGTTACAGAGGTGGATTCATCCGATACCAAAGAACGAGTGTGAGAAGTGGGAGCACCACACCTAGAGTTAGGTGCATTTTCTCCATGGGGAATTCACAACCTGCCCTTAGCTGTGAGTCCTCCTGTACACACCAGATTTCACCAAACTCTGAAACCCAAGGTGAAACTCGAATTTATGTGGATGAAGTCACACGAGAAAGTATTACATCTCCTCTTGCGTGATTTGCCACTTCCATAGCACGTAAAGCACCTAAAACCCCTCATATTTCACATGGTTCCAGGTCCACCAAAAGTTTCAAATAAGACTTGATTTACTTAAAACACAGTGAAAGCTCCAAGAAGGTAAAACAAAGACAGAAATGCTTCTCGGGTTTTCTCAGCCTACAGTTGAGACAATTTGGGAAAAAAAAAAAATAAAAATTAAATAACAGGAGGGCATGTTTCTCTCAAGGAAAAAAAAAAATACTTGTCTCAGCCAATTGCTGAAGAAAAGGCAGGACACCAAAATATTTTGTACACAGGTTGGTGGGCCCAAGCCACCGATGGCCGTGCAGGGCCAGGCAGGAGCTGGCACAGAACCAGTGGTGCCAACAGTGGTGAGAATTCAGCAGAGCTGCTCCTATTCCCAAACCCTGTTCCTGTTCCCAAACCCTGTTCCTATTCCCAAACCCTGTTCCTGTTCCCAACCCTGTTCCTATTCCCAGCCCTGTTCCTATTCCTATTCCCAAACCCTGTTCCTATTCCCAAGCCCCGTTCCTATTCCCAGCCCTGTTCCTATTCCTATTCCCAAACCCTGTTCCTGTTCCCAACCCTGTTCCTGTTCCCAACCCTGTTCCTATTCCCAAACCCTGTTCCTATTCCTAAACCCTGTTCCTATTCCCAGCCCTGTTCCTATTCCCAAACCCTGTTCCTATTCCCAAACCCTGTTCCTATTCCCAGGCCCTGTTCCTATTCCCAAACCCTGTTCCTATTCCCAAACCCTGTTCCTATTCCCAGCCCCTGTTCCTATTCCCAAACCCAGTTCCTATTCCCAAACCCTGTTCCTATTCCCAAACCCTGTTCCTATTCCCAGCCCTGTTCCTATTCCTATTCCCAAACCCTGTTCCTATTCCCAAACCCTGTTCCTATTCCCAGCCCTGTTCCTATTCCTATTCCCAAACCCTGTTCCTATTCCCAAACCCTCTTCCTATTCCCAGCCCTGCCACGTGCTAAGTGGCTTGGGCAAGTCTCTCCATCTCTCTGTCTTTCCTCTTCTGCCTGCCTTATCTGTTTAGACTGCAAGCTCCCGGGGACAGCAAGTCTCTCCTCACAGGATATCGATGTGATGCCGAGCCATTTAGGTCTTGCTGTCAAAGAAATAACAGGCTTGGGCACTTGAGCATCAGGGAAGTCTGAACACAAGTCTAGCCGCCCTTCCCTCTTGTGAAACCAGACACAGAGGTCTTAATATATAGCTACATCTTTTTTAGTCACTTCACTGGTGCTGAGAGCGTATTAAAAATTAGAAAGCCACATATCAAGAGGCGTGTGGCAGGGAGGGTGACTGTCAGGACGCGAGGAAGTCACAGCAACCTCCGAGGACTTACGTGTGGCCCGTCAGCGCCGCTGGCTCTCCGCACGCCAGAAATAGCAGGCGCAGCAGCCAGCCTCCCCGCTCCTGGTGCCAGCCCAGGCTTCTGCATCACCTCCCGTCGCAGCGCGGGCTCCAGGAGGCCCTAAACTTCAATTCCGTCGTTTTTACGAGATGCAAAAACGTAGAAAACCAACAGAACAATCTGAATATCAGGTTGCTTATTATGATAATCGATGGCAGTCTTTAATTAGGATTTTTAAAGTGTGATAATAACCTTTTTTGGATTTATTTTGTTAGCATTAAAATATTATTAGGTTATAAATGCTGTCAATTTTAACT
Source organism: Podargus strigoides (assembly GCA_028020825.1). Taxonomy (NCBI): domain Eukaryota; kingdom Metazoa; phylum Chordata; class Aves; order Caprimulgiformes; family Podargidae; genus Podargus; species Podargus strigoides. The sequence continues at coordinate 3,099,906 of CM051646.1, forward strand.
CTGTGCAGCTAATGAATGCATAATTCAGCATGGAGGCAGTCTACATGAAACATTTCTTCATAGAGATATACACTATCCTCACTTGAATTCCAGTCTGGCATCCAACACGACTGCCTCTGAACCATCCACCTATCATCACTTCCTCTGCCTTTACAATACTCCTTAGGAGGAACAAGAACCTCTATTTTATAGGCAGCGAATAAAATAACAACAACAAAAGTGACTCATCCAAGATCCCACAGGGAGCCTGTAGCAGAACTTCAGGGTCTGCACCAACGGCTTAATAAAAAAATATAAACTGTTCCACTCTAATGGGAGAGGCTCTGCACAGGCTTCGCCCCATTAATAATAAAACAAGACAAGCCCCATGAGCTGAATACGAACAAGAATCCCTCACAGTGGAGACAATTTTAAAATTACAAAGCTAATTCACCTGGTGTCTCGGAGAAATCTGCACTCCTCTCTCCCAGGAACAGTTCCTGCCAGTCACGACAGCAAACACCCACTCCCTGGGTGCCCGTGACAGCGCAGAACCACGATCCTGACCCCTCCCAAACCAGCCCGTACCTGGGATGATTCAGTGGCAGCACTGAATTCTCAGCATTTGACCTGCACAGGTGGCCTCGTGCTCCATGTGAGAATGGGCTGGCCACATGGAATCAACCGCAGCAGCAGGTCCCAAGTCATTATTTGATCGCTCTCCTGCTTAATTGCCATTTTTAATTACTTGCAGGGTAACAACAAAAAGTCAATCTAGCAACGGAAATCCATTCCTTGAACAACTGCTGCCTTTTTTCTTAGATGCAAACTATTGCTATATAAGCCATTCCTGATTAATAAGGGGCCCTCAAGAGGAAAGCCACTGCCTGTCTACTGATTTCATTTCCTACATCTTCTCTTCTTCAACTGACAATTCGAGACCCTAAAAAGTAAGGGCGAAATAGCCTTTATTTTATCGTTATAAGATGACAGCATTTTTCCCCTTGCTGTTTTCTTTCAGGAAGATATATTAGCACTACATTTGCTCCTCCATGCGGTGGGATTTCTTAAATAAAAAACGTATGTTCTATACGTATGGACTTGGAACCAGAGCTGCATTAGCCTATTAACTATCCACATTTGCTTCAGACTTGGCCAGCCACCTAGAAAACCTGCCAAGACCTTTCTGGCAGCCTTTTCCCACCAGTTCCAGGAAAACATGGAATATTCAAAGAATTTTAGGGCCTCCCGGCTTCGTTTGTCACCGCTCTCCTTGCCCACTTAAAACTAAATCACAAGCAAATTGCTCTAATGCCCTATTAAAGATTTAAAAATGGCCTTCTCCACGGCAGGGTATCTGAGGACAAATTGGTGTTAATATATAATGCAAAGCCTGCGTTAATATGTGATGCAATGTGGCACGAGGCAGACCAAGGGCTTCACAACAAGTAAGGGAGCAGCTTTACAAACTCTGAACTTCCCAAGTGAGTTCTGAGTGGAATGTTTAAACCTCCCTCAGACACCCAGGCAAAGGGGAGGTTCATTATGTCCTCGTTGTCACTCTGGCAAATTACTGCTGAGGTTTCAGGCTTGTGTCACGCAAGGAGCAAACAAAAACTTGAAGTTAGATCAGAATTCAACGCCTGTTTGGGTCTCAAGGCACTGCTTGAGTAATGCTGTTCAAGCTAAGCCTAGAGCTTGTCTGTAAGCTGATTTACAGACTTCAGGATGACCAGATGACATGATTCTATAACTGAGACTCAGAGTAGAATTCATGAAAATGGCAACTGGAAGGTTTTCCTTTGAACCTGAACCAGGATCCAACTTCTTTTCAAGCTGGGGCAGGACAAAGAGAAAAATCCTGCTGTCATTTGCATGAACTAAGTTATTACTAACCAAGAGCAAGAACTGGCCCATCTCATTTGTGCAGCTTCCCCCAGTTAAAAACACAAGAGAAGCATGTTTTAAATAATTTGAAGAGGCTTTTTATTGCACAGAAAAGGCCATGTTCTAATGGTCTAATGGTCAGGAATATGATGGGATAAAGGTTGGACTTGATGACCCTCGAGGTCCCTTCCAACCATAACGATTCTATGATTCCCTGTGATTCCAGACATCAGTCTTTCTTAATTCCTAGCACTAATTTATGGATTAAATGTTTAAGCCTTGACTTCACCACGGATTGAGAGTTCCTTGTTACTGAGACAGAACTGCCCACTGAGCACCCCACATCCCTGCACTCATCCTCCACTGGGCCATTTCTGGGCACCCCTCAGAACCCCTTGGCTCAGTTCTCGTGCAGGATGACTCACTGCACACAGACTGTTAGGCTTTCACCTTACATCCTACTAGTCTAAAAAGTTATCACACACTTCTCTTTGCTCCAGATAACCTTTCCTGGCTCTTCAACTCATTAGTCACTGCTGGTTTGCAGTTTGCTAGTTCACATGCACATGACAAACATATATACAAATATATATATATATATATATATATATATAAAATGTTAGACAGCACCAAGAATGTCTTATGAGATCCCCACCTCTTCTAAAATACACAGCTGAGAGGCTGAATGCACCACGTAATGACATTGTGGATCCATATTTTGTAATTAAAAATTGCCTCTCTATTGGAACAAGAACAAAACAGAGCATCATGGAAGCCCTCGTGCTGGCAATGCCATCAGTAGAGTATGGATATCCTACTCTTTTATTGAATAAGGAAGAGACTACAGTTCTTTAACTCTGATGCAAAGTCCTGAGGAGTCACTTTGTGAAACACAGAGACCAACACAGGGTCCTTGTGAATTTATTACAGCACCATGGTTATAGGTTGCTGACCAAGGACTTCTATCCTAGAACCCTACAAACAGACATGATTCAGCAGTCTAACTACATAATTACTGACATAGTAAGCAGTGGCACTGATTTTATTTTTTTCACTAAGACCTACAGTGCTTAACTTCTCATTCAGCAACTATTCTCACATACAAATGAAGGGAAATGCGTGACTGAAATATCTTAAGGCTCTCAGAAAGTAAGTTCTCCTTTCACATTTCAAAAGCTATTGGAAGGGCAATTTCCAAAACCACAAGATCTGCAGCAGAGAGCAACCATGTCTTGCCTTCTTCCCTTCCCATTTCCTTCCTGGTTTTCCTTCTCCTCCTCATTCTTTTTTTTTTAAATCCTGCCCTTCATATCTAACAACCCCATTTATGAGAGGAAATGGAAAGCCAAGGGGAAGCTGTGGCATCCGACAGACTCCAAACACCACTACTGCAAACCACTCTCTGGATGCCACAACTACTACTCCTTGTCAGAAGAGATGAGAGGCCACTTCAAACACAAGAAAAACAAACTTTAAAATAAACCCACATCAGTGGCACTAATCCGGGAACGAGTTTGACCTGCTGTTTACAGCTGTCCCTTAAATCTCACTTAAGCCAAGGAATACAAAGAGTCTGCTACACTCTGCAGGGGTCTGAATGCAGCTACCCCAAATCTAGCACCAACCTGAGCTGCTGCAACAACAGATCTCCCTCCAATACCATTTGGAAGTGCCAGCCCAGGGCAGCAGGGCTGCTGCTAGCTGAGCACCACACCTGAGCTCAGCACATCCCACAGCAGTCATGGATAGCCTGAGCATATCTATGATGGGCTCTTGCATGGTGAAGACCAGATCTAATCTCATATTGAAAAGTAAGTGTGAAAGCAAAGCCAGGTGCAAACCTCCTCACTGCTTCTGAAACTTGTATTACTTCTGGTAATACCAGGGTTCCAAGAAAATTGTTTCATGAGGAACATAAAGGTCACAGCACGTGTTTAGATGCAGATCTGCAAGCCAGCTGACATGGCTTCTGTCCACAGCCCTCCCAATCATAGAATGGTTTGGGTTGGAAGGGATCTCAAAGATCATCTAGTTCCAACCCCCCTCTGATATGCTGCCTGGCCTTGGATAAGTCATGCACCTTCCTCTGCTTTCATTTCTGGACAGTGGTCATGCAATCCTTTCCCACTGCACCCGGTAACTGCACGGAACTGGAGGTGGTCCATGCCACGGGATAATTATTACTAATACCTCTGCACTGCAGTTATTCAATCTGTGAGTCCAAGTCAAGGCCAAACATCTATCAGCCCTTCGCTTTCATTTGTCAGTGGCAAACTATGTGCTTAATCCTTTGCAGGAGACAGATATAGACTGGGTCAGAATCCAGACTTCTCTGACATACCTTCTCCAATAGTGACAAGTATTAGCAGCTTTGGACAATCAAGGGCTGTGCTCCCCACTGGTTCTTCCCTGGTCTTCAACTGCTGCACTTCATCCTAAAGCTTGAAACATGAAGTCTAAACTCAGTTCTGAAGTTTTTATAATGAATTACCATAATTCTATGTATGGTTATTAAAAACAGAAGTATCTAATCTATTCTAGACTTGCAGTTAACTTCTAAAAGCAATTAGGTTCATTTTTTAATTGAATACTGGTGGAAAAGAATTGCTTTTTAAAACATTTTCAATTTGTCACCATTTAATTTCACTGCGTGTCTCCTTGTATTTACTTTGCGAAACTATGAGAATTCCTCAGTCTACCTCTTCATTCTTTCTTTTTTTTGTTGTTTTTATTATAAAGTCAATTTAGTTTTCCTTTCAAATGGGAACGGTTCCAGTATATCAGTTCCAGATATCTTCCTGCTTGGGACCATTTTTGCTAGCATCTTTTTGAGCCATTCTTCCTCTCTTCAGATTGGGTAGTACAGCTCCTATGCCACATGTCTCAAAAATATGAACATACAAATTTCACAGCAGTATTGTATAGGGCTTTACCCACTCCACATTTATAACAGCATCAAGCCTTAAAATGTTCACAAAAGCTTCCATTCATGGCTTGAGCTTTTTATCTTTACTAGATCTAGGAACAACAGGCCTATCAAGAATGCAATGAGGATCAAACAAAAGAAAAAAAATAAATCTGTCTTTACCAACCATTTGCCTGACTGGTTATGGCTTTTTTTTGGACACTGACAGTTACACGTGTGAAAAATGGCCCATTCACAAAACTACTCTTACACTACAATTGTTAGACATGACATTTACATGTCACTGTTAATTATAAATGACTCCATCCTGACATTCCGTTAATACATTATGAAAGCCATAATGAAACCCTACGAGCTGCGTGTCACACCTGTAACAAAGACAAACTCGGAGAAATCAGTCTTGTCATCAGACCTTGGCAAAGGGTGGAAGGCAAATGGCAGCAGGGTGACTCACACTTGAAGCAGACTTATTCTCAGTGACCCAAGAGGAGCAAGGGAGAACCCTGCACCACAACACTCACTCTGCCACACGACTGCTTTGGCTACCTGAATGCAGGAACCTACAAGAACGCAGATTCTCCTGGTGAAACTGGCTGCTCGTGGCTGGGATGGGCACACACTTTGCTGGGTAAAAAACTGGTTGGGTGGCCAGGCCCAAAGAGTTGTGGTGGATGGAGTTAAATCCAGTTGGTGGCTGGTCACGAGTGGTGTTCCCCAGGGCTCAGGACTGGGGCCACTCCTGTTTAACCTCTTTATCGATGATCTAGAGGAGGGGATGAGTACACCCTCAGTCAGTTTGCAGACACCACCAAGTTGGGTGGGAGTGTTGATCTGCTCGAGGGTAGGGAGGCTCTGCAGAGGGATCTGGACAGGCTGGATCCATGGGCTGAGGCCAACTGTGTGAGTTTCAATAAGGCCAAATGCCAGGACCTGCACTTCGGCCACAACAACCCCCAGCAGCGCTCCAGGCTTGGGGAGGAGTGGCTGGAGAGCTGCCAGGCAGAGAGGGACCTGGGGGTGTTGGTTGACAGCCGGTTGAACATGAGCCAGCAGTGTGCCCAGGTGGCCAAGAAGGCCAATGGAATCCCAGCTTGTATCAGAAATAGCGTGACCAGCAGGGGAGAGGAAGTGATCTTACCCCTGTACTCAGCACTGGTGAGGTTGCCAGTGGTCAGTTTTGGGCCCCTCACTACAAAAATGACATTGAAATACTTGAGCATGTCCAGAGAAGGGCAACGAAGCTGGGGAAGGGTCTGGAGCACAGGTCTTTTGATGAGTGGCTGAGGGAACTGGGGTTGTTTAGTCTGGAGAAGAGGAGACTGAAGGGAGACCTCATAGCCCTCTTCAACTACCTGAAAGGAGGTTGTGGAGAGGTGGGGATGAGTCTCTTCAACCACGTAACAAGTGATAGGACAAGAGGTAATGGCCTCAAGTTGCACCAGGGGAGGTTTAGACTGGATATTAGGAAGAATTTCTTCACAGAACGGGTTGTCAGACATTGGAACGGGCTGCCCAGGGCAGTGGTGGAGTCCCCGTCCCTGGAGGTCTTCAAGAGTCGTGTCGACGTAGTGCTCAGGGATACGGTGTAGTTTAGGACTGTCAGTGTTAGGCTGATGGTTGGACTCGATGATCTTCAAGGTCTTTTCCAACCTAGATGATTCTGTAGATGGAAAACAGAAATCACGGACTCTGTATCAGCTGTACCTACACTGCTCTTAAACAGGACTCTTAAAGTGGTCTTGGGTGTCATTGGGCTTTTTTTCTTAAAGAAGAAGAGGTTGTGCAGGGAGAGTTGATGGTAAGGAAGAGCCACTGTATATAACACAGAACACAGAATTTTAATCTCTTTCCATATCCGCCCCAGAAACCTGATTCTTGAACTTATTTAACCAAGAAACAGGGCCATGACATTGCACAAAGAGGCCAATTTCACCCTATTGCATGTAAAAAAAAAAATTTGCTCAGGGAGAATACATTTTATATTTCAAATATATAAATCTAAATATATGCAACTGGAACTGCCTGGAGCATCAATGGAGTCAGGGCAGCTGGAAGTTTCATCTTGTTTAAAACAGAAAGGGGGAAAAAAAAATAAAAATAAAATGAGGTCTTTTTTTTCCTCAGATAATATATTTTGAACCTTCCTCTGCTATTGGAAATTTCCAAACGTCAGATTTCCGTTCTGTTCCAGTTCAGACTGGAAGCTTTGCAAGGTTAAATCCTCATAGCCCAACACCACACATGTGTGTCCGTCTCTGGGGTCTGAATGGACACAGAACTTATCTCAGCAGCTCACGTCACAAGTGCTGAAATTCACCTGGTTTCATGTCTAAGCCACCAAGCTATGAACAGGGAAAAGTAAGAATGAGATGGAAAAGGTTAGTCAACAAGAGATGTGTGTTCAGATCTCTGCTCTGGCCTCAGAACTGTGCATTTCCAAGAGAAGAGTTCCAGATACTGAGCTGGTCTATACCAGCTAATTCTTTTATTTTCCAATTGCTCTGTGCATTGTAATGAATACTTACACCTAATTGAAAGGACATCTTTTCCCCTTATAAGTTATACTGTTTGACTTCAGCACATAACTTCCTTCTTCAGTAATTTACACTTTTTAAAGGAGAGAGTAGCAGCATTTCTGAGGTCTGGGCTTCGAATCTCTGTAATGAAATTGTCTTATTTTTAACTGTCTGAGCAGCTTTCAAGCAGAAGCGTGTTAGAATTCATATTAATTTGTGCAGTACCCTATCATCATCATAATTTAGCTAGCAAGGTTGCTGTGCTTGGAATTCCAGTTATGACATGAATTCTATACATTTTATACAGATTTATAAATGGCATCAATAGAACACTTAGGGCCTTATTCATTAAACAATGACTCATTCTGGCATTCCATTCTATTTCATCCCAGTTCTTACAAAACTTTTATGTACAAATTTGACTGTACTCAACGCATCTGACTTAGCAGCAGAAGTGTTGCAGCACAGTTTCAACTGGGTGTGGAAATAGATGAAAGGCATTGTTTAAAAAAAAAAAAAAAAAAAAAAATGAAAAATGATCCCTCTAACGGTGAAAGCTTCTGAGTTTCAGCTTCCTTTCCAAAGGAACAGCATTCAGGTCCCAGGAAACAACCCTTTCTCACCATCACAGGTTGGCCCTCTCCAAGGAGAGCTATGAGGCAGCACAACAGTATGTTCAGAAGATGCTTATAGGCTCACAAGCAGTCAGGTACCGATTTTGTGGATAAGCAGAGCTCCTCCTCCTTCAGGACTCTTAGGCTGCCACCTTTCAAAAGCAGCAGAGTCATGTGAAAACACAGAAGCAAAAGAAAAATTGCAGCAGTGCATTATTGCAAGTATTTTCTTGCTGCCCAGCAAAGCAGAAAAAAAATAAAGTATTTCCAAATACAACACTTCAGTAGTTATTCCTGACAGATCATTTCAGTGGTGCACCACGAGAGGCTTAAAGGCTTCCCTTAGTATGCAGCTGGCTGTGGCACCAGCAAACTAATGATGGTGCAGGACCATGACATGAATTTTCAAGATCATTTCCCTAATGACCTAGAACTTTCATACAGACTGGTTATAATTTGTGTGTGTTTGTGAGAACTGAGTGGAAAATAAGAAAGATTAAGCCAAAATAAGACCTGTCACCTATCTTTGAGGAATTGCATCTATATTACAAAGAGTGGCTAGGAGTATATGCCTACACAGCAAAATATGGGATCATTGTTTGGTAAATTCCTGCTTAATCTGGGCAGAGCACATAAAAATAGCAGTGAAGTCATATGGTATGGGTTTTAGCATGCTCTAGCAACTAGAGTACAAAGTCTTCAGGGACACGCTGGTTACTAGCCAGTGGGAATCTGTTTGAACTGTTCTCATTACTTCACTCAATCCACTAAATCCAGGTACATGTGCATGTGCTACAAACTGCTCTCCATTTTATAGCTGGGACACCTCAGCACATACCACTCTGTTTTACCTTCTCTTTGTCCTTTCAGCCTTCTTCCTAAGTGCTGGATGTGTGGCTGCCATTTCTGTAATTCCTGTAAAGCTTGCTGGAGCAGAGGAGTCTCAGAAGTCACTGCTCCTCTGTCAAATCTGACTGGGATTAGGGAATAGAAGTTGCTGGGAAGAAAGAAGGCACAGATACACAAATGTACATAAGGCAAACGAGCACACTAGCTGTCTTTTCATTGGAAATCATTCCAAGACCTCAGCATTCCTTGGATGCTTGCAGTTTTCTTCATTACGTATATAAGCAGCAGTGCCTGTTACTGGTCTTTATCCTTAATAAATCACAGTAAATTTGGAATCCATTTCACTACGTGTGCTTGTACCTTAGGACATGATCTACCAAGCAATCACCATGCCAAGAAAAGCACGCCACTATCTGCACCCATTGTCCAGAAGGGAGAACAGGGATGCGACCTGAAGTGCTCCATTTTATTTTTCATTAATCCTCTCACCACGATATTTCTAGCACTTCACTTTATGTTACAGGCTCAAAGGGACAAAACCAAGATCAACGTTTACATTTCATTATGGTAGGACAAACATTTTTCTGGGAGGTGGATTGTTTCTTTTTCATTATACATTCCAGTGGAAACGTTCTCTGAAAAACAGCCCCTATCTTTCCGACTATTCACAGGCATAACTGAATAAAAACTGGGAATGGAACAGTAATGGAAAACAAGGAAAACAGCACACTTTTGTCTGTTCATTGCCCAAGCTGAGGGAAACAAAGCTGGCAATTAAAGGAACTGTTCAGGGCGAGCCACCTTCCTTTTGCTTCCTCCTCTTTTAATCTACAGCTCATGAGTTGTTCCTTTACTCATTGCAAGAGGTCCATAATTGTAACACTGCCATAATCTCCTGGAAATCTATTTAAATGGCATATGATAGAAGCCATATGATAGAAGCTTAATTACATAGAGGGCATATGGAAGGCATATGACATAAGGACATATGGAAGGCATACGATAGAAGGGCATCCGAGGACATATGATGGAAGTCTAATTAATTGACAATACATTCCTCTCATCAGGGGGAGAGCTGGAATGCTATTTTGTTCAGAAGAAAAATACGCACATTGAATTATGTTTATTTTCAACTTCAATGTACCACTGACCATTCTCCTTCTTAATTATTATTCCTCGGAGCAGGATAGATCATTTGACTTACATAGCATATGATTAACATGCTTAACAAAGTCTGATAGCCACAAATATGTACATTAGTATAAATAACTAGTATTTTTGAGCCTTATGAAGTTCCCTCATACTTGTAACAAAGCATATCTAAAATGCTACCACCAAAAGTAAAAGAGTCTGCTCTTATTTGGGTGTCATAACCACCCAGTCTTAAAGCTATTCCTAGAGAAGTACCAAACAGGTAAAAAAACATAAAAAATCAGCCCTTATGGAAGAGCTCTACATTGGATGTGAGTCAACACAACTTGTGGATTTACAGCTGAAAATTTGAACTTCCATCTGCAAAAAGATTTATGGGGGGGAAATAAGGTACTGCCTCAAATGTGCCAAAAAGATTCCTCTTTTTTAACTACCTGCATGTGTTTCATGCATGTGCCTTCATGAAACACAGAAGCAGTGTTGTGTTAGCCTGGATACTTGCCTTGTCCTGAGGAATTGCAGAGTTATGAACCATGGCAGTGATATCTATAACCCCTTTGAAAACAAGATGAAATAAAATCCCACTAATCCACTCTTTGAATAACTAATAATTGAGCACCAGGTAACCCTTGAGAAACCAACAGCTTCTCTTTGCAGTCAGTAAAGAAGGATTTGCAGATATTCAAGTTCTTAAGTGCCATTTTACCAGAGAAACATTTTTCTGGGTTGTTTAGATACCTTGAAATACTGTTATCATTCTCACACTGTTATATTAGCCTAACAAAATGAACTTTGTGCCTACTTTTGACTTTTATTCACTAACTTAGAAAGCTTAGCCACTAGAAAACAGTCTCTCTTATTTCTGGGAATTCACAAATTCTTGCCAAAATTAGTCACACATATATATATACACACACATATAGCCAACATAGCTCATGTTCTGGGCACTGATCAAGCATTAGGGCCACTGTCTTCATCCAGGCTGTCAGGGGACCTGAATGCTCCCAACGTGAAGATCTTGACTCTTGTGTTCAAACATTATTAGATAAATGCCAGCATTTCAGAGCATTTTTTAGGCCTCAGATAGTTAAGCAAAGAAAACTGTAGATTTCAACAGCAGCTGGGTATATTTGGTATATTTTCTGCATTTTACACATGTAAGTTACATTAGAAACGTGGTCTTTTGCCCAGAATTGCTGGCTTACCATGTGCCTGTTCTCCACACAGCTCCTCCACAAAAGTTGGGGTGGCTCCACAGCTCCTTAATCCAAACTGCTGTGAAGGAGAAGCAAACCAACTCTATTGGATGTGTCCAATTTGAAACACCTAATGTAATTGCATAAGCTTAGGGTAAAAAACCCCTTAAGAATCACCATTTTAGCTGACTGTAATTGCTAATGGATATTCCCCAAGAACAGCTCTCCCAAGGATTGTGTAGATTTAGGTACTTTCACAGAAAAAACCTTATAGGCTTTATCTGGAAGCATCAGCACCAGCCTCCTACGCTTCCTGAGAGACAATTAGTGTGCCAGGTCTCATACTGCTACAGGGCACAGCCTTGTTTAACTCCTCGTGTAGAACCAACTCAACCAGTCAAACACTAATGGAAAGGGAAACCTGCTTACACATCTCAGTACCAGATACAATACAGGGTGTTTTTTGTGTTACCTTTGGAGGCTTCTGGTTGCTGACTGCAAAGGCAATAACACTGCTGTGTTGCCACTGTGCTTTTTAGGAATGTGACACATTGCACTGCTCGAATGCTGAGAAAGGAAGACAGGCATTACTAGTCCACTGAATTTGCTGAAAACTCAATAATATAGCACCAACAGGTAAAAAAAATGCTGAGAAAATGAACATTTCTGAAGTTCTAGAGAGGCAGAAGAAAAGAAAAGGTTTTCCAGCTCATCTTACCTGCTCTTTCCTGTTCCACGTGTGCAGAGCAAACATTGCTGAGGAATTATGGTCGCTCATCACGCCGTTCTGTGCAAGACCCAAGGAAAGCTAGGAGGTTGTACAGTTATCTCCCTTGGTGTAATTCTAAACTATACAACCTACTACCTCAACCTGGATGCATGCAGTCAAAAATGCTGAGAGCTACCCACCACTTCACAGCCGACACAATGTCAGAGTTTCTAGTTCAAAAAAAAAAGTCCTCAAAATTCTCAGCGCACTAATTTAGAAGTAATAAAAGCTTTGCTGGTGGAAAGACCACAACCAAAGGCAGCTCCCCCCACTGCATATGTTAATAGGTAAGACACAATAAGTAATGGTTATCACTGCTAGATACAAACAAGATCATGGTCACTTTTCACACAAGAAGGAATTTCATCCCTGGCCCAAAAAAACCCACTTTTCCCCCTCCACAGCAGATGCATCTGCACTACAGCACAGAACATACACAGACATTTTTTTAAAGCACTTAAAGAAGGCTCAGGATGAAATTTGTCCTAACATGTCTCTTGGTTTTTGAAAACATATAACGTTGACCTTGGAACATGCACCTTGGCTTCTGAACGTTTAAAGGGTGATTGCAGAAGTGGGATTAGGAGGAGAACTGCAAAAAAAGGGTAGAAAGTTCTAAGTAAATTTTACCCTTGCATCAATCCCTTGTTAAAGTTAACAATTTTAGAGTCTCTCTCAGCAGTCAGAATAAGATGGTGTTCCTTAACAAGGAACACATAACATTTTTAACTTGTATTAGTTCACAGTCAAACAACCAGGATGTTATCGTTGTGACTCATTCCCATTACCCACCAAGGTATTACTTAAAGCAGTATGCTGCCTATTTATTATGGCTTACAAACAGGGATTAGCATCTTAAAATATGCTGGTGCAGACAGTGGCACTGCATCAGTCCTGAGATCCTGCCTCTTGGGTGAATCCATCCTCAGGCACAGCAGCTCCGTGCTGGAAGGGGATTACAGGGGAATCAAACCCTACGAACGAATGCTGAGCTGTGCTGAATAGATGGCATCTGGGCTGTTTCTATTTTCTTAGGATAAAGTAGCTTTGCTGACTATGAAAAAGCCAGTGCCCTACCTTTACATTCAAAGTCTAACTAGAAATAAAGGAGGAAGGTGAGAAATAATACCACTCTTCAGCATTCAGCTTACAACAGCAGAAGACTATCTGAAAAAAAAACAACCCCACACTCTTTCTCCAAGGTTTAAATGTACATGATGCTGATAGTATCAGTGGAATTTCTAATGATTCCATATTTGGTAAAGTCTACTTCGACCTGATAGGTTCTGTGGAAATACAACATGTTATTTCAGTTAACAGTACCCTGACAGCAGAGTCACTGTTAACCATTTTATTAGTTAGAACAGTGATTCAACCATAAATTGGCTAGGCTACTCATTTTATCTACAGCTTACCCCTGCAAGTATTTTCCTGTATCTCGATCTTGTCATGAATGTTAGATATTACATAGTTCAAAAGGTTTTAGATTTATTATCTATATCTGATCAGTTTAATTAAGGAAAGTACTGTTAACATCACCACTGCATTGAGACTAACACAGGCACACCTTGCAGACCAGGTAGTTAAAAGCAGCAAAAAAACTCTCCAATAATTTGCTTTAAAATAGAAGGTAGAGAAACAGTGCTTCAATTTGCATCCCCAATTCAGTAAAGATGCTTTCAGAGATACATTACAATAAAAAATTCCTTATGAAAACATTCCTTACTCTCAACTTGCGCCCAAACAACCCAAATTTTTCTCCAGTTGGCAAACGCCGCCGTGACTGTTTTGTTCATGGCTCGCCACCTCTCCTTGCTGCCCTTCCAACACAACTTCGACTTCCTCTTCATCACCACGTTTACAAATCCTTGAGCTGTCAGCTCCGTCCTGGCACTTATTCAAGGAGCGTTCTCGCTCCCTCCTCCGTCACTATATTGAGCTGGGGAGCTCTGCCCCCCTTGGCACACGTGCTTCCTCTGTAAAAACTGAGACCTGCTCCAAGGTGCCACGGCAGTGTCCAAGCAGGAGTTGCTGGGAGAAGGTCCTCGCTGAGAAAAGATTCTCATCCACGCTCCCACATATGCCAACGCCTCTCTGCACCAATGTGACAGTTAGGAGGAAATTTTTATGTGGACCTGTATGCAACCTATGCAAAGAGACTTTAAGGTAAAGTATTTTCTAAATACCAAAGCAGTTTCTGGTACCTAACTCACCCCCTGGTCAATTTTTAGACCACCACAGCCTGCTGCACAGATTATCCTGGCAAGTTTTCCCCATTTATGAGAGCTTGGCTACAGAATTACAGGTATTTAGTTCCCACCACTTTAAGCTCAGAGGAAGCTTGGACAGATGAAAATGTATTTGCATCCCAGAGGAAGGGTAATTTCAAGCAGAAAAAAGAAGTGCCATGCAAGAGAGATTCACAGCACTGGTGTCTGTTAAGACACGTTCTTTTGGTGGCACGAATCTCCGTGTTTGTTTTCTGGTGATTTTTGTCAATTATGTCTTTACCCAATTAGCACAATCATACCTAATTATGTAATTAGGGTAAATATGTAATCTAATGACAATGTTCAATTACGATATGTATCGATGTCATAGAAGTTCCTGTTAAATGCTGTGGCAGGGAGAACTGCGTTACGTGTGGAGCTGCGTGTTCCTATGCAAGTTCACGTGCCCCAGTGCCTATTGTTCCTGAACCCTCTTAGGCCCCTTGCTTTTTCAGAATCACAGAAATGATTTCACACTTCTGTGGACAAAAGGAAATCTCTGTCCCAACCCAGCTAGTTTTATTTTAAAGCAACAGCGTAATCAAAAAATTGTGTCTTTTTCCTTGGTGTAACCCTCTGATTTCTGAACTGCAGGAGCTGAGGTAAAGGTGAAAAAGACTGCTGTCATACCCCAGAGAAGGCTGAATTCACATTCAGTGAATACTTATTTTCTAATGGAGAGGAAATTGTCATTGCAGCAGTTCTCCAGAGATCAAACCCCCTGGTCTGTCTGAAGTTAACACCAGCCCATGCCCAGAAGACATTAGCTCAAGCTGCAAACTTTAGTCTGGACTAGAAAGCTATGCAGAAGCATCACTCATTTTACTGCCTGTTTCCTTCATGGATTTCAGTGAGAGAAGAGTTCAGAAACCTGATTCCCCTACTCTACACTACATGAATCCAAATTTTACATTTCGTTTTCCCAAGAATGAGAATTCAAATCCAGAACTGACTTTTTGGGGATTGAATGGCTGGAATATTTCATTCCTTTAAAACATGCTTCAATGCAAAGCAGCAATTTAGTCATGATCCACAGAAAAGCAGGGTTTTGGAGAGCAGAATATCCCCAAATAGTGACACAGGAAACAATGCCTCATGTATTTATCTGCTGCAGCTATACCACACTTTGTGTGCATTTATGGACCACTCTTATAGACTTTACAGGTATAAACAAGACAGTAATGAGATCAGCAATGGAAATTCAGTATAGATGTGTCCAAGAAAGCTGAATTTTATTATCAGCAGCAAAATCATCAGCTGAGATTTGGCTCTGAATCTATATGGATGTGAATGATGTAGAAGGAAGAACCCACCTTCACTTTCAGATCCCAGGCAGGCTACTGCAGGGCTAGCCAAGGAGGGGGTGGAAAGCAGAAAATACTCATGAAGCAAACATATTTCCTTAAGTCATTGAGAAAAAAATAAATACCAAAACCCACAAATGATATTGTTCCAGTTTGAGGTCTGAAATCTTGTTTGCTAAATTTCAGCCTGGAGTGATCTTTTCTACAGCTGAATTTCATAAACCTCAGACAGAAGTGATCTTATAATGGAAATGCTGACATGATTCCTACTGGTCATCTCACCCATTCAGTTTTACTTAATGAAACTTTGTTATTAGAACTTGGTTGTGATGAGGAACCTCAAGAGGTTCAAAGGTTTACTCTAGCTCAGAAGCTCTCCTAGAAGTCTGGCAGACAGGCTAAACAGGGCTGGAGCTTCAAGAGTCTGCAAAATAAGGAAAGAAGTCTCATCTGGGCTCAGCTGAAATCCAGAGCAAGTAAATATTTTGAAAGCTATCCAAAATTTTTCAACACATTACAAAAAATGGTCTGTGCCTCAACTTTTAGCAAGAGTTATGGCAATCTGAAGATTTACTCAATATTATATTTTAATCTCTGGTACTTTCTAGGGGAAGGGTAGCTACACGCTCGCTCCTGAACCATATTCAGCAGCTGGAGCACAGCATCAGCTCTGGGTTAGACAACACATGACATAGACACTCTGTGCTGGGTCTAAGGGCGGACCAGGGATGCTGGTGGGCAAGGTGACACAAGCTAGCAAGGCTGATGGCTCTAAATGACCCCAAAACCCAGAATTTTTTGGTTAGCCCAGGCCTGCTCTGTGATGGAGCAGTGCCCTGTGCTTTTGCTGTGAAGCTCAGTGAGCCCAGGTTGAATTCTCTCATTCAAGATTCTGCACAGCATGATAAAGACCCAGAGCCAAGGCTGAAAAGTCAACTCAGAGGTGATTGCCAGGAAGCTGAACCAAAACTTGGTGCCACTTCCAGGGTGGCATGGTGAGGCTGTATTTCACCATCATACTGCATATCCACAGCCAAAGGTCCTGCAGTTCAGCTGGAGCACATCTCCTTCAAATCACAGAGGCTAATGCTCCTTAAGTAATGCTCCTAAGTAATGGAGACTTCCTGGCTCAAGGGCAGGTGCCTTACTTAGTGGTGGATTCCTCCCCTAAGAGCATCCTCTCCTTATTTTCTCCCTTACTGATTAAAAGCTAACAAACAAGGGGGGGGGCGGAAAAAAAAAAAAAATCAGATTACTGAAATAGTTATTTATCTGCCTTTTAAGAGTTTAACCAGATTTGATTATCTGAATAAGAGTATTTGGATATGGTTCAAATTCCAGGGTACACAATTACATTCTGCTTATCATGAATCCCATTTGCCACTGCATATGGTTATTCTAATTACCAGACTGCTATTGTGTGCTCCTCTGCTGACAAGAGCTCACTGTGCTCCACACCAGACCAGACTGGGAAAAGGGGGAGCACACAAACACCAGAATTTTCATACCCCAGTGGATACCATGCAACGTGCCTGCCTGCAAGGGACCTTACAGGTGCTTTCAGTGAAAGATGTCAGTAACAAAAATGAGAAATACTCTTGTTATTTTGAGGGAGAAAGACATGATTTAGCAAATCTGGAAAAAAAAAAAAGAGGAGTTTACTTTGGAAAAGCTTTGGTTTGCTTCTTCAGACAAGAACTACTACCTCTAGTTTAAACTTCAGGTTTGGCCAAATGAAATGCAATTGTAGTAAAGCCTCCCCAGATGCAGATCCAGCCACGTAGTTCCACAGGAGGCATTTTTTTTTTCCCTCTTGGGAGGTGCTAAAGCAGCAACTTTGCCTTATTGCTAGAGAAAGGGACTGCATTAATTAAGGCACCAATTTTTGGAGAGGATATTGGAACTTTTTCATGTCCCCAAGGCCTTCCTGGTACTTTCCACATGCAGGTGCTCTGGTTTATTTCCAGCTACAGTAACTGCCTTCTATTTCTTTAAGCTCCCCTGCAACATCAAACTGGGTGAAGTACCCAGTACTTCCTGCCCTCAGCAGTTCTGCAGACTGTGCACTGTTGTGCTCTGCCTCAGTGACAGATGAAGAGATCTCAGTGCACTCTGTATGGCACTTGGATCAAAGCTGCTGCATAAACGTAAGCTCCTTATCAACAAAGTGAGGAAAAAAAAAATAATCATAAGAAACGTACAGGTAGAAGCTCCACGGACTCCAATTAGTTTTTCCCATCCTAAAGGGAAGACACATTTCAAGGTTCTCCACATCATTTTGTCAGACTTGGTTTTCACTCTAAAACTTAACGAAGTGCAGTGAAACACAACCAACAGAAAAGAAATACGAATTAACACTGAGAACACAACACAGTTCTTTTCAAAAGGCTGAGCTGAAAAACAAAGGGGCAGGGGAGAATATTGGAGGCTAAAGTTAAAAGGAACAGGGGGTAGTTTAACAAGAAACAAATTAAAATACGTTTTTTAATTTAGTAAAACGCAAGAGGAGAAGGAGGGGAGGGGAAAGACACGTGAGCTAGTGGCAGGAAGGCAGAAATTGGAGCCAGGCAATCCCAAGTACTGCCTTTGGCTCAGCGAGTGCAGCCTTAGCAACGTGAAGCAAACAGGAATAGTGGGAGAACACTTCAATACAAGGCTCAAACCACAGGTAGCATCGTGGCAGAAACCATGGCTATGCCACGCTCAGAGGAGATGTGTTGGTACTGCTGACAGAGGTGCTGACTACCTGTGCCCACCTTGGCATCCTCTCTGCTGCACCTCTTGCTGCAGGTGACAAACGTGGTCAAGATGCTTCCTTGGGCATGTCCACGTAAAGCAGAGGCCACAGCACCTCCACGATCACGTCAGGCTGAGCTGATGCCTGCCCACACAGTGGCACAGCTGCCCTTTTCCTCTGCCAAGCACCAGAAAACCAGAAGGAACCAGAAAACGTGCTCAGCCTCGGAACGTAACACGCCAGCTCTCCTCACAGCAGCACAGAGCCTGCATCTCAGCCCCATTCCTGGTGGCACATCTCTAGAGTTTGCTTTCTAAGCATCCAGCCATGTTTAGATCGAGTCTCTCACCAAAAGGGAAAACGAAAATGTTGGATATTGATTAGCAGGTCCCAGCACAGTCAGTGAGAAACTACACTAAAAGATTTTTTTTTAAAAAATCTGTTTCCTCTTTCCGTTTCTTTGAATCAAATATTGATTTTCTAATCCAAAAATATGCTCTCAAACCCAACTGTGGAATCTCATTTTGCAACACATCTGCCCCGTTCCCCTGCCATGGGCTTCTGGCACTCTCAAAGCAATGTCACCTGAAGTGCCAGCCTCCAGAAACATCCGTGACAAATTCCAGGCTTTTCCCAGCGTGTTCTGCCAGAAGCCTGATGCCTCCAAATGACTTTCCAGAGAAGAGACCACCATGCAGAAATAGGTTCAACCTTAACATAAGAAAACCCTCTTTCCTGTGAGGGTGACAGAGCACTGGAACTGCCCAGAGAGGTTGTGGAGTCTCTGGAGACATTTAAACCCATCTGGACGTGTTCCTGTGGGATCTACTCTAGGATCCTGCTCTAGCAGGGGGGTTGGACTGGGTGATCTTCAGAGGTCCCTTCCAACCCCCATCACTCTGTGATTCTGAGATTGGGAACTGGGTTTGAGCAGCACATTTCTCTTTGGAGGTTAGACCAAAGGAGCCAATACTTCCTTTAGAGCCACCAACATAGGAACCTAATGCAGAGAATGGGCACAGCATTTTTAAAACAGACAAACCAACCAAAAAAAAACCACAGAATATTAACAGCCTCTCTGGGCAAAACAATTCTTCAAGTCACAAGTAGATGCAATCTCATCCTGCTTCTATCACAGCTCATGATGATACCCTCTACTCATTCCACTATGGATGACACAACATCCACTAGCAAAGCCAAAGTGGAGGCAAGAACCAGCCCCACATCCCAAAGAACTTGACTCAAGGTCCATGTTCTGGGTAAGTGTTCCACCACTAAGCTTCAATGTAGCCTTGCATCACCCTGACCTGGAAGAGATTTATCCTTCCCCCTTCATTTCCTATACATGCAGGAGGGGAATATTGCCCAGCAGGTCCTGTCCCCAAACCCATGGTCACACAAAATACCAAACTGTGTGGGTTTTTTTCTTTTTTAAAAGCTAGTTTCAAGTCACAGGGAGAAAGAAGAGGAGTTAGACTGAGATTTTATTAGCAGAAGCCTTCTCTGACATCGTTTTATGCTTTTATAGTAAACAGAAAACACATAGAAAACACATAGAAAACCCTGGAAATTCAGCAAGGACAAAAAAAAAAGCTTTTTTGGACTGCAGCAGCGTGCGTCAAAGCAGCCAAGTTCAAAACCAGAGAAATTTAAAAGTGGAAATGCAGACCAAATCTGGGGTAGAATTAACACTGAAAGCTGCTGGAAAGAAACAGTCAGACTTTTATTTTGAGTTTACAGTCTATTTTCATATAGAATCTGTATATTGGGGTTTTAAAAAAATGACTTCTTCAAAAAGAATTGTTCCACTTTCACAAAATGTTAGTTTTACCCAGCAGGTTTCACGCTGCCTGCTCACACGGGGAGGGGTTTTCCTGCCCCACCAGTTTTTTTTGGAGTTTACAGCACAGTTATTTTCCCTTAAAAACTATTTTAAAAGACATAAATACCATGAAATTGGAAGGAATGGGATTCTACAATAAACTAATTCTTGAGAGAGAATAGGAGTTGGAGGGCCAATACCCTCCCCTGTCGCAGAGCTGCAAGCCTGCAGTATATCCAGTGACCCAAAGTTACTTGATATAAAGGCAAACAGAGGCATCTATTCAGCTCACAAACTGCTGCCACTAAGCAAAGAAAGAATGGATCCACGTTACTCTATAAATGAAACAATTTTATCTGCTTCTCAACAACCTCAGCATTAAACAACCCCAGAACACGTCCCATAGCCAGACCTGTGCACAGCATCGCTGAGATTTAATTTCTCCAGCCTGATGTCAAATAACTCCCCTCCCCGTCCCACTTCTCCCAGGCACAAAGGAGCTGCTGGTTTGCATGAGTGTAGCTGAACACTGACCAAAGCTGAAAACTGATATGACAATTGCAGGAGAAGATTTACAGCTCTGATTTCGTATTTTTTAAAAGAAGGGAGGAGGGAAGAAGGCATTAGACGACAGATACAAGCAGCAAAGTTGGACATGGTCGGCTCAAACGCATCAACACCACACTCTGTGCACTTGCCAGACAGACACATACCTATAGATACAAGCTTGTGTGGAATATGACCACAAGTTCGGATCTACGGGTTTGTGGCAACAGGCAGGAGGAATCTCTTCTGTAATTTTCTAGGTTTGGGTTTTGGTTTTGTTTTTAAAGAGGAAAACCATTTTCTGCAAATGAAATTTCAGAGCTGTTAGTAAGTGGCTGCCTTCCATCTCCTCAGCACCTTAAAACCCCTCCTTTGGAGGATGGAGGGGGGAGAACTGCTTATTGACTTTGCTGTAACATTGGCTCTGTTGCTACAGTTCCCTTCACTCCCATGTAACCCTTTAAAAAAAAAATCAGCAAAATAAAACAAATTGTAAACCAAACAAAATAAAGCAGATCTGTGTTTCTTTCTCGTAAGCACTTTGCTGGGCAGAATTACTGATGGTTACACAGCCCTGAAGAATTAAGAGCCAACGTTGGAGGTGTTTCGCTAACGGCGCAGCAAATTACCGAGCAGCAAAAGTTGTTGTGGGTAGGCAGAGCTGCAGCACCCATGCATGCCCCCACCCCACAAAAAGTTGCCTTGCTTCCATCCTGGCAGCCTGGTTAAAACAGACAGAAGAAACAACTGCGTAAGAGTTGTTTTAACTTTCAGAGAAGTCATTACTGGCCTGGGGTTCTGTTTTAATTCTCTTTTCAAAGAAAAAAAAAATAAGAAATAAAATCCTTTCGCTCTGCTAAGCAATCCAGAAATTTCCCCTAACTCCAGCTCTCCGCTGTCTCACCGCATTTCTCCCTAAAACAACAGATAAAAACTCCTTCAGGATTTTTCTAACAACTCTCGAGAAAAAGTCGTGAAGCGAAGTTTTGCCACTGCAAGCAAGAAGTGTCCCCTCCTTCCCCTGAAGTTTCCAAGTTTTCCTTTCCTGCGTAGCTAACGAACATTAATGGAATTTTATTGGGTGGGCAAGTGGTGGGGAATCAGGCTGCAAAGCGGTCTGGCTGCAAGCTCCACAGAGAACTGGTGAGGAAAAGCAGTGAGATTAATTGGCACTTAAAGTACCACAAATTTTTTTTTACTTTCCACCTCTTCCTTCAGAAGATAAAGTGTATTAATGCATGCTAATATTATTCTCTATAAAATGAAACAGTCAACACTTGGAAAATAATCTTGCTGTTTGGATACTTTTAGAAAGTTCCCCCCACGTCTCATGTAGGTTCTTAAAATAAATCACTTCAACCTTTCCAGTAAGTATGTAATTAAAACACAATTTTCCTCTCCTGGAATTGCTGCTTGGGCTGGGTTGCAAGAAACTGCTGTTCCATCCAGCAATAGAGATGTTAAACTTTCACCATCTGTCCAAAGGTTATCTAAATTGATCATCTAAATTTAGATTCCTACGCTTATACTCCAATACCTACCTTTAAAAGCATCCAGCTTTTTCAGCACCCAGAATTCCTACCAAGAACAGGAGCTGCAGGGCTTCGGCATCTTGGAAAAAAAAAAAAAAAAAATCAGGACAACTTTGATGTTGGATCCTAACTGCAATTTCGGAGCACCCAGAATTCAGAAAGCTCCAGCCCTGCAAGAGCTGAGCAGCGGTCAAGGCAGTGGGTCAGGGAGCACGTGGTCCTGCAGGCAGAACACAGCCACCCCATGCACAAACACACGTATTGTGCGCTGCTCTGGAACCGAACTGCAAATGGAACATAACAAATGTTCCCCTACCAAAAATAACCCCGGCCCTCGCACTAGAAAGCTCATTTATTTCAGGGAACCTAAGATTAAAATGCAAATTGTCTTTTGACTCTTCTCGTAGGGCCTCATAGGCACAATATCAGGAGTCAGTAACGTTGCTGCTGCACGCGCCAGTGTTTCTTACAATGGCAAGGAATTTTTACATCAGACTTTTGCATGTCACCCTCATGCTCAAATGCAATCCTGTGTAAGGCACAGTGTCTTCTTTCTAAGTGTATTTATTTTGATCCTGATATTCTTTACATTAATGCATGTATATGAAGGTGAGCTAATTCACATGTCTCTGCTGGCAAAGAAACACTTTATTTTTTCATGTGATAAAGGAAAACAGTAATGATCTCAGCGAAGCACACATACTCTGTGGAGGTTAAATGTTTACTATATTTTCTTAGTTCTGAAACTTTTTTTTTTTTTACCCCCTTAATAGCTCACAATCTCATTTTCTAACCACTGGGATCATTCAAGTCCTTGAAGGAAACCAAGATATACCATTTGGGTGGCCTGTACATACCTCCTTGTGGTATAGGACATGTGTCCTCAATTCTGACTGGTCTGAATGGAAGTTGCAGGCACCCAACACACTTCAGCAACTGCTCTTTATTACTGAATTACCGCTGCTCTTCTCAGAAGCAGAACTGAGCCAGACCTTCTAAGAGCCCATTGCATGCTTGTAAGGGCAGCTGTTAGGTGTTGACCCACACAGAAAATACGCCCTTTATTTAGTTGCCTAAACGAGGGTTGATCTCTGCTGCCGTCCTGGCCAACCATCTCCTCCTCCCTTGCTACCTGATTGGCTTTCACAAAACAAAAGGGAAGAACGAGTGTCAGGATCCATTGCCATAGCTTCAGTTGTTAAAAAAGGAAAGGGAGAAAAAAGAGAAAGCAGCCAGAGCTACCTCTAGAAAAGCACCTTTGTATGCCAAATAAATCACTCGAGCAGGTCGCCACTATAAATCTGATTGACCACTTGGCATTCCTGGGAGCCCCAGGAAAAGGCAGCTCGGTGACACAGAGATTTCATTTAGAGGCACCTGTATGCTGTAAATTACAAGTATCCAGGAACCAACCCACTCCATTTCATACATTTTTGGAAAATAAACTCATGGACAATTTTTGAGACAGCAAACTGATAAAGGCAGCAGCAAATGAACATGGTTTTGGTTTTTGAAGCATAGGGATTTTTATTTTTTTTTTAGAATATGCACTCCTTTTTTAAAGATGAATTTCACTTATATCAAATATATTCAGGGAGATTGAATGAGAGCCATAGATTATACAGGCTCTGGGGTTTGAAACATTTCCTGACATTGATTAACCATATAGCTATTGTACCTTTTGAAAACCTGATGAACATATATACACAGTGGCAGAAAATTCATGATAGGCAAACAAATCCATCACCTCCACACTGTATTTGTCCAGAATGCTAAGATTACAAATAAAAAGTTTCAATCTGTACATTAAGGATCATATTATTTATATTAAAGACTGTGATATCCTTATACTAAGGATATTTTGCTTCACTGTTAATTTTATAATATGTCAATGATCACAGGTACTAGAACCTGGGACAGCCCAAGAAGTAATACACTGCTGTTAGTATTAACCCAGTACAGGACTGGTATTTTACAGATTTACAGCAAAGGAATATAGAAGGAAACATGGAGAAACCAAGTCTCTAAAGACATAACATTGGTTTTGGTCTGTGGGTGGTATTCTTGCAAACCACACAGCAGAAATACCCTGTCCAGGAAAATCGATCATTATGGAATGCATTGTGTGCCTGAGTAAAAAGCTGTTTGCAGCCATTTCATACTTCTGCCACGAAAATAAGACAAATAAGAAACACGACTGCTAAATAATTCCTATTCTTTTCCTCTGCTCCTTCCCCCCAGTTTTAACCCCAATCTATTCAGGCCTATAAATACATATACATATATATATATATATATATACACACACACACTCTTATCTTAGGTTTAAAGACCTGTATCAATAGATTTCTGTATTTCAAATAATTTAAAGAAATTATAAGGAAAAGGAAGCTACTGCCTGGAGAATGTAGGAGAAACCAAATTACCTCAGTAGCAGCATTTTACAAGATTTCTTATCGAATGTGCGCTGCCATATTGCTAGGCCCAACTCTTCAAGGAACATATTCTGGAAGACAAAATATTTATGGGTATTTTTATGGCATATTTTCAAAAAAAATGGCTTCTACCTTTATATATCCAGAGGCTACAGCTTTAGAAGCAAAAGAAACAGACAAGGTCCCAAGAGAGAAATTACTCCCCCACTCCTGATATCCCAATTTTAAATATTTTTTTTTTTTTTGAAGATTTTTTTTTCATGTTACACCTTGGATCAATCCACTCCTGCCCTCCCCCACACACACAGTGAGCTAAAATCTGTGGAAATAAAACATTTCTGGTAACACAAACATTTAAGAAGTTTGCCAGTTCTATTCCCACCAAAAGCGATGAAGAAAAATAAAGCAACGTGGAGGTCGCAGCAGCAAATGCACTCCCTGCTAGTTAGTAACACGCACCAACTTCTTAAACTGATTAGTTATCATATCTAGACCCTTATCCAATTAAAGTTTGAGAAAAGAGAATCAAATAGGAGGATCGTTACCTGCTTTTGAGAAGGTTCACCAAGCAAGCATTTTAAGCTTTTTGACTCTTTTAACACTGATACAAGGAATAATTATTTCTCTCTGCCGATGCGATTGTTAAAAGAAGAGAAACCCCGGATTGTGGTGGCTTCGTGGATGCTATTCTTTTTGCACCACAGCAGGATTCTTGGCTGCCAGTCCAAGCTGCTTTCACTTGCCAAGTTTTAAGATGCCGGTTTTGCCTTTCATTTTATTGTTCCTTTCGCAACGTTAAAGACCGACTTAAAAAAAACCATGCACAGCTGCTATCGGGGAGGGGGGGGGAATTATTTGAATTTTGCACAAGAATGGAGATGAGGAAGGAGTGTGCTGTGATGTAACCACAACGACACCCACAGAAATATTTCCAATATTGGGGGTGGGGGGGTGGGGACGGACTCGCGCTCGGAATCCTGGCGTTTCCCTACGACACAGTTGGGATTTGGTGTAAGAGAAGGAAATCATAAAAACATCCAGATCTACAATCAACCATAGCCAAATTAGAGGTGGAGGTTGATAATTCTACACACCCCCTCCCCAGCACCACCTATTTTTTCCAATCCACTTTCTGCAGCTTAAGACTCTTCTTTCTCATGGAGGATTTCATGCAGGGGGTGCAGAGGTTGGGGAGCAGCCTAACAAAAGGATTCCTCCCACCCCACCCTTCTGCTGCTTCCCTCTGATGGGAGTTCACCCATGCCCAAACACCACGGCCTCTCTTTGGATGCAAGGCCACCGGGAAGAGACTCAGCATCACGGCGCGAAGGCTTCCATCAAAATTCAATACGGGGCTGTGAATTCTTTCATCAAACACATTCACTTCTTGTAAGCAACTGATTTTATATATATATATTTTTTTAAAAGAGATTGTGTAAAAGGAAGGTGGAAATGGATTTTTTTTTTTTTAAATCCCCAACTTCTTTGTACATGAGTTGATTTTTTTAAATTTTTTTTTTACTTGATGTAGCAACAAAACTATTGGGACTTGGTACCAAGGCTCAAATGCATTTCAAGGAACAAACAGCAACAAAAAGTTGTTTGTGATCCTTCTCAGACTTTAACTAGCTATTAAAAGCATTGTGGTGGCTTATGCTCAATATACATTACCACGTATAGAACGATACAACTCTTCCAGACACACACAGAGTCAGTCTGAACTACTTCTTGACACAGATGTTGGAGGGACAGATGATTCTATACAGTTCTACGATTCTCTACTTCATATCTGTGTAAAAAAATAATTCCTTTTCAGACCCAGTTCCTTGAGTTACCCGTGCAGACAGCCCTACACACGTGTGAAACGCACACGGGGCTGGCAGAACGACTGGGGATGGCTCTTTTTCCCAGCACATAGGTGACTGTTTGTACAGCCTGCAAGCCAGCAAATGGAAGCTGTTGCAAACATACAATAATCGAGGGTGAAAACAGCTCTGACACCAGCTGTTAGATGTGCAGAGGTTTACGGCTGACTTTACAGCAGAACTAACTGCAACTAGCAGAAGACGAATACACCCCCATATTTCATATTTTAAAGAGGAAAAAAAAGAGACAGGCTACAGACAACTTAAAGTTCCTATGAAAACCAACAGCCTTAAACAAAAGCAGCGTGAATTAATAAGGGGGGAAAAGAAAAACAGAAGCTTTGTTCTAAAGGGGAAGCATAAGATGTGAAATTTCAAAAATCAGATGGCTTGGTCTGCGATTTCTTTCATTTAAATGAATTGATCTGTTGCTAAACTGCTGCTCTTGTGCCAAGAAACTTTTAACTCTTTCGGCTCAAAGCTCCCCGTGTTTTGCTATTTTTCTCTCTCCCCTCCCCAGCACACTGCGATTAAATCGGGAAGCAGAAATTAAAAATGAAGTGGGAAATAATAAAATAAAGAAAAAACCAAGGGCATATAAAAAGAATGGGGGAATTAAACCCACAGCACATGCAGAACACAAAAGAGCCACGCTATGGAGCGTAGCGGTGCTTCGTTAGAACTTCTACTGTATAAACAACGTGATTCTTGTTCTTACAACGCTGCTAAAACTTGGAAGGGAGACAGAAAGGCCTTCAACCTTCACAATCCCACCAAGAACTCGGGGGCAAACCCACCAGAAACAGGGCTAGCAGCAAGAAAAAAACCAACAGAATCCCTGACCTAATTCATTGCAAACATTCACTTACCGAGAATGCCTTAAGCATTTCCAATAGAACCCCCTTTCCTACACATGTTCGCCTATGTGAAAAAAAAAAGAACAAAAAAAAGCAAACTGAAAAGCTCTCCAGAACAACCCGAAACATAGCTGCTTTGGTAAAATTTAGGTGAAAGTTCCTAGTGCTTTTCCATTTTGTTTTTGGGTTTGTTTTGCCCACTTAAAAAAAAGAAAAAAAAAGAAAAAAATTGAATTAAAAAAAATTTGAAAATAGACATGTTGTAATTAAGAGGCAATTCCAGGGGAAAAAAATATTTACGTGTAGAACAAAAAAAAAAAATAAAACAAAACCAGAAAAAATCATATATATCTATACATCTCCCACTTTCCAGTTCTGCTGCAGTTCCCCCTAAACTGCTGCTGCTTGCTCCAATCTGCTGCCTGCTTAACAACGGAATGACAGGCAACATCTGTTTGTATAGAAGCCAAGATCAAGCCTTCAAAATTTTTTTGGCTCCGTTTCTTTTTTTCTTTTTCTTTTTTTTTTTTTTCTTTTTCTCCTACCCCCTCCCCCTGGAAAGCTTAAAAAAAAAAAAAAAAAAAGAAGCAAAAGAAAAAGTAAAAGCACACAGCAAGATTTTGAAAGCAACTCAAGTGAGGCAGCAACTATTTTCCCTTGAGTTATTTCAAGGTACAGCACTTTGAGGATGACTCTTTCCTCTCTCTCCACCCGCCGTCACCTCCTCCCCTGCTCTCCCCACCCCGCATCCTCTCTCTTGCCCCGTGCTATTAATAAAGGATCACACAAACTGGGGAGGGAGGGGGAAAAAAAAATAAATAAAAAAATCCAACGTACCTTGATCACTAAAAGGCCACTCCCTCCTCTGGGGAGGGAGGGGGTTTCTTCAGGAGGCAACTAAACCAAAATTGTACAGGGAGGGGAATAATGGGATGGTTCAGGGGACAGTCTTGCCACAATCCTCTCACCCTCTCTTTTTTTTTTTTTTTTTTCCTCCATTTCACAGGCTATTAAATATCTCGTGCATATTTTCAAAATAAAAGAAACTGTTATGAAATAAATAAATACGTGTTGGGGGGGGGAATAAAAATCAACCCAGATCCAAATACAATTCAAATGACTAACAATGTCAGTCTACTGCCAATTCTGTGGCAAATCAGGAGAAAGCACAATAATTCCACATGCTGAGATGTGAACAACTGGAAAGAAACCAACTCTCTAGAAGTCACAATGAAAACTATTACGGTGCCCCCACCCCCCTGCCATTCCTTTCGGAGTCTCCCCCTGTACCCTCCTCCCTCCAGAGGGGGGGAAAAAAAATTAAAAAAATAAAAATAAAAAATTAAGCCACTAATTTAACAAAAGGAGAAGGAAAAACAACAACAAGAGCATCAAACCAAAGCTATTTAAAAACTCAAGGAATGTTTTATTCACTGGTGATTTGGGACAACGTTCCCACGTGTGTGCACACACACACACCCTCCATGAAAAAAAATTAAAAAAAATAAAAAAAAATCAGACAAGTTGCTAAGGAGACTTGTGTAAACTCAGCATACAGGCACATTTCTGGCCTTTCCCCCTATATTCCATCTCGTATTCCGATCACGCACCACTGCGGCACGATTGCACCAATGCACTGCATTAATCTTGGCCTTAAACGGGCTGACTGGCAAAGCAAACTGTGTGGATATATCATCTTTCAAACTTAACAAGTTAAAGGGAGAGAGGGTGGCGGTGGGGGGGGAGGGCTGGGGGGGGGGCGGGAACCTTCCTGCTGAATATAAAATATAGGAGCTGAGCTTAGTAAGGGAATTTTAAAGAGGAAGTGTTATCCAGGCATATATATATTTTTATATATATATATATATAAGGCTGCAAGCCTCCCCGAGCTCTCTTGCGTCTCTCTCGCTCCTCTCTCTCCCACTTCTCCCAACAAAATCCCCCGTCCCCTGGCAGATGTCTGAAACCCTGCCAGCCCGAACAATGTGGGACCCACTCGCTGCCACCAGACACCGGGGGCCGCGGGCTCCCTCATTCTCTCAGCTCAGTGGGGTCGTGTATACATATTAAACAACCATTTCCATTTATTTGTTCGGTCCCCAAGCTGCACGTTGCCAAATGATGCGTTCAGGGGTGGTGTTTTCACCTTCTACTTTTAGGAAGGGGTGGATGAAATCAAAGCCTGAGCTGCTCCTGGAAGGTGGCTGTCACTGCGCAGCACAATCCATCCCTCAGTCACTGACAATGCACCAGCCCTTGGCTGGGATAAAATTAAACTTGGGGGTTTTTTTTCCCTGTTCCTTGTTATTTAGGTTCAGGAAGTAAAACTCTCCCTTTAAGACCTCCTCCCATCTCTCCCAGTCTCAAATCCTCTCCCACTGACAGGCAGCTCGGTACAATCACTCAGCACCTGCCTTTTGCTTGGTTTCTACACTGCATTTCAAGAGATGCGGGTTTCAATCCTCGCATGAGGAACCCAGTAAGCTACAAATTCAACAGCAGCACGTCCAGGGAAAGCCAATTTCATGGGCTGTGCCTTGGAGCTAGTCCTAGAGCATTACCCCTCTCTCACGTCCGACGGAGGGCTTTTGCTGAAGGCAGCATATTCCAGAAGGGGAACCCAAACTGCCCTAATGAGCGTCATCTTCCCTTTATACCCGGGCCAGAAAAAGCACAGGAGAAGCGAGACCATTTGCTCAGCCTCAGAGCATTTCCACTCCAGAGCTGAGAGTGGTCCCTGCCTTCATTTCAGCACAGCTGATGTCACACCACGGCGCCACCCCATCGAGGAGAAGCATCATCATGCGCTGGGCGTACAGGGTCGAGCACTCCTTTCCTCCCTCAGTATTTGCTATTCACACGAGGGGCTCGGACCCCATGCTACGGCAGGGGTGAGGGTGCTGAGCAGCCACACATCCCCTGGGCTTTGTCTCAGCTGCAACGCAAGATGCAAATGGGTGACTGTGACTAATGCCCTTGACAAGGCAGAAAGGAAGGACAATATGGAAATCTGAAAGAAAAAGTATAGTTGGACTCAGAGCATCATGTGGAGAAAGGAGAGGCTGGCCAGCAAGAACAACTCTACTGGTATCTTCCACTTAATC
The DNA here is from genome assembly GCA_028020825.1 of Podargus strigoides. Taxonomy (NCBI): domain Eukaryota; kingdom Metazoa; phylum Chordata; class Aves; order Caprimulgiformes; family Podargidae; genus Podargus; species Podargus strigoides. The sequence goes on from CM051646.1 coordinate 3,130,266, forward strand.
TAATGGCAGTCTCACTCGTCAGGCTATTATCACGGCACCCGGTGGGGCCAATTCTGGCAGCGTGCTTTCCTTTCAGCTCCAAATGACAGCGTGAGGGCATTACCAGCAGAGGAGAAAATTATAAAGTTCCACTCAGTAAATTTGGGCTCGCAAGGAAGTGAACCTGTGGCACGGCGCAGAAGTCGGAGAATGAAATGTGTGTGTTAATGCCTCGCGGTGGGTTAGTGCTCAGGTGGCTGCAGAGCCATCCCAGCCCTCACTCCCTGCGACTCAGAGGTGGGTAGCATTGCCTCCACTCATCATTTCCCATTCCTCTTCCATAGATCTATTGGAAAGTGGAACGTGTGACTCACCTGATTGCTCGTCTTGGTTTGGGAAGAACCACCTGCAACAAAAATACCAAAGGAACAAGTTAAAACTGTTCATAGAAGAGAGGTTTGGCTTTTGCCCTAGCAGGTAAGAAAAACTAGGAACTATCAGAAAAAAATTATTTCTCACATACTAGCATTTTTCTGAATTTAACAAAAGCACACAAACATTTCCCTTTCCCCAGCCTGCTCAGTCCCTTGGAACACATGGATGCTCCAAGCCCAACAACGTGGAGCTGAAGCACCTGCTGCAGGACCCCAAGGGTTCAGCTCCACACAGTCACAAACGGCTGAAATGAGGTTTAAGATGTCATTGCACCTCAGCTGCTTCGGAAGGAGGTTATCACTCCTACAGCAGAGCCAGCAGAAGGGATCATGCCACGGCTTCTCCCAAGTGTCAATGAAAAATCAGTCACTTCAAACCAGCAAAGGGGATGGTGCAGACCTACCCAAACGCTGCACTGGGTCAGGGATGGCTCACACACCCCCTCCCCCAGGTGAGCTGCAGACAGACAGACCTTCAGCCAGTCCAGTTGAGCTGGGAAGAAGGTATTTGCCTTCACCTCTAGCGAGCCATCTGTAGTTTGCCATGGAAAATCTCACACTGCAGAGCAGACACATCCAGCCCTGCTGGGGCTGGTGTAGTGTTCCCATTGCTGAGGTAGATAACCCAGCCTCAAGCACCTCTGCACCACGTTGGCCAAAACCCCTCCTGACCACAGAACGATGGTGTGCGCAGCCTGGGCACAACCTGAGCTTTTCTGCAAGGAAAATCCAGAGGTCTCAGACCACCAGACAGCTATCAAACAAACCCTCAGGCCCAGGAGGACAGGGCATTTGCAAGGCACCAGAACTGAGAAGTGTCAAGGCAGGGCAGAAGAGGCAAGAACACACCAGCAGCACCACAGATGCAGCACCAGGCACTTCACATGCTCCCCCAAGTCTGAGGCCTATGGTTTTCAGAGGAATTTCTACTGTTGAGGTTGATAAAGTGGGGCTACATTTTTGTTTTGGTTGCAAATTGGAAGCCACTATTTTTATCCCCAAGTCCCCCAAAGCATCTGTTTCTCTCTAGCTATTTAAGGCTTCCTTTTATAAGACCTAGTTAGAGGTACATCATTATTTTTAAATGTTACTCTTTGCAGCCACACTTCCATTTTATCATCATTACATGTGTCGTTATCTGTGTGTTTGAACTGTGTAATCTGAAGACGAGGAGATAAAATCCTCGCAGGGGGTCTGAGAGTTACTTCCCCTAGAGCAAATATTTTGGGATAACACCTACCATTTGGTACAAGCTAGTGCATCCCCAGTGAAAGGGAAAGCAACTCTTTTACAGGTCACGCTTTAAAGTCACCTCTTGGAGAAAGGAACTGTTTGGAGGCACCCAAAGAGTAGGCTAAAACCCCAGCAGAGAAGGAGAATACCCCAGCTGTTCCTAGCTTGTAGCCAAGGCACAGCCATCTACAAATACCTGTACAAATATTGTTTGTTTTCACTGGAAACGCTGCGTTCACAGCGGGTTCTATTGCTCCCAAGGAGTAAAAGATGGGGATATATCAAACTGTTCCATGGCTGGACTGTGAGACAGAAGACAGTATGTCTTATTTAATGAGCCACATGGAGTCACAATTACAGCAGACCTGACGGAGCAGCAGTTTTGGACCACTTAAGGGTTCGTATAATACAATGTAAATGCAACTCAGGTCATTTAATTTAGAAGGCCACTTTCACTTTGTTGTTTCTAGAACTGATCTACCTTGCTGCTACTAATGGCTGTGGGCATTTTTTATTGCCTCATCACCTCTGTCCCCAAGTGACAGGCAAGTAAATGAGATCTACTTTAATCTCTTCCTATAGCAGGCAAAACACACCCTCTTGTTACTCAGCCACGTACATCATCAGGTTCCATGAGACTGCAAGGCACCAGCAGTGGGATGCTACCCCAACACGGGCAAAACAGCAAGAGACCAAAAGTCTCAACCTCTGGGTTTAATCTGGGAGACAGGAGCATGCAGGAGCTATGTCTGAGACTGCATTTCACAGGGCACAATCCGATGTGTCATGCAATCAGTAACAAGACATGTAGAATTTCAGTCCCTGACAGCCCCAAGTTGATCCAAGACCGTGTTAGACTTGATACTGTGCTTGGAGTAAAAGCTGCTACGCTGTCCAAGAGCAGGTCAAGTGCACAAAGTCACACTTGTTATGAATGGTTTGGGTTACATTTTTCACACCTCTCAAGGCCTTCTAGCAAGAAATTTTGTCCTCTTATATACCCTATCCTTGAAATCCTAAAGAGATAAAACATCTACCTTCTTCACCCTGAAGTCAAAGCTGTAATGAAGAGACCAAGATAAGCAAAGGTAAATTTTAGACAGGAGAGCAATGGGTTACTGGGAGTGGGAATAACCTGGCACAGTCTGTAGGTGAGCAGAACACGGGGAGAACAGTAGGGAATCTTTCCTTCAACTTCCACTATAAGCAGCTGTGAACTGGCTGTGGATTCAAAAAGCAGCTACCACATGCAAGTGCAATGAAGGAAAACCCACTCCAGTGTCCTATGCTGAACAACGCACCAAAGGATCTGCAGTTTTGTTTTCATCACCAAAGTGCCACATCATGCCAAGGGAACACTTTTTGTGGTTAGGTGTGTCAACCCCTGGATAACCCTTTGGCCAACCATCTCCACTGGGACTCAGCACGCCCTGGCTAACACGGGGAGGTGTGCAGGGTGCTGAGACCACGGCGGGTGCACACGCAGCTCACCCAGGCTGCCCAGCCCTACCTGGAGCTGCCACTGCCTGCCACGTGCCCCCCGGGGAGAGCATGTGCACACACCTACGCATTCCTTCCGCATTATTCCATGGGAGGTTCATTCCTTTGGCCACCGATTCACTGAGCTCCAAGCAAAGCAGCCCTCCGAGAGGCAGTGCAGAGACAAAAAGCTTGACTGGCATCTCTCACAGATTTGAAAGTCAGATAGAAATCATGCGAGGAAGATGTTTAATTAAATCTTGCTGCCATGTTTATATGACTCCAAAGCTTCAAACAAGAAACACTACGCTCCAGAACAGGACAATTGATTCTGTATGTTATTCTACACATACAAACCTACAAGTAGGCACAAATGAATTTAGTATGAAACAGATGTTGACACATCTAATGGAAGACTCCAGCAACTGTCTTTCCCTCTTCCCTCCTGACAGGTACCAGGGAGACAAACCTTCATCCTAGTCTTCTCCATCAGATTGTCATTTGTCAAGTCCTTCTCCAAATTAGTGGGTTCCAATAATCAGAACTGCTGCATTTAAAACTCATTAAAATACAGCTATGGAGGCACACTAAATTGATTCTTCTTGGCCAGCCTTCTCACGCTGCTCATGGACATTCATTCCTTGGGCATCTAACTGAACCCAGAGAAACATGTGCCCTGCTTTCATTTCCCAGCGTTGCTGCCCCTCCAGCACTCTGAACCAGGCTGTTTCTCATTGTCACCAGGCTGAGCAAACAGCATTAATCACTGTGTCCTTCAAACTTGTCAGAGCTTTTGTGCCTTCACTTTCAAATTTTAAACATTTTCCCCCCCTTGTAGGTGCATGGGGCTATTTTAGCCCTAAAATTAGAGACTTTCAGAAAGTTATCTGCATCATCAATCAGGAGCTTTCAGTATTGCCAGTTCGTTCCTGAAATCGTGAGAGCGGAGCACGACGTTTGCCAGGCAGGGAATGGAAGCACAGAGAGAAGGAGCGATCTTCAGAAGCTGACAGAGGAAGTGCACAACAGAGCTTGGAATTTATCTCACATCTCTTGGTTCCAGTCCAAATGCTTAAACCACAAGATCATCCCCCAGGCCTAGGACACCAACAAAAATCTTTCACGTTGTAAGATCCTGAAGCAGTAATTGTTTTGTAGCAGAGGTGGCCTCCAGCCTAGGACAGGATCACGATCTGACTGCCCAATGTTTAAAGACAAAGAGACAGAGTTTGGGACCTGTCTGTTGGAAGGCAGCCCACACAGTTTTTAATATCTGATTTGGGCATTTCACACCCTGGATGTGACGTAACACTCCACATATTTGTGCCCCAGCTGTGCTATGACAGTTTGCTGGGGTCTAAAAATGGTGAAAGAGATTTTTCCAGATACATTACTGAGAGTGTCCCTCACCACTCCTTCCCTCAAGGGGGGAAAAAAAATGAAAAAAAACCCAGAACTTTAGGAAAACTGTAAAGTAGTGAGGAGAATTTCAAATTAAGAGAATATTTAAGCACAAACCAACAAGTTTTCTTGGAGAAGATTTATGGGAAGGAAGAAGGGAGGTTGTGTACTGTCCAAAACATTGCTTTTCAGAAGGTATAAAAATACTGTAACCCCATCTCCCTTCAACACAGAACCAGCCAGAAAATGAAGTGCAATATGTTGATTACCACAGCAAGAGTGATGGCTAGGGAGGGAAAGAAGGAGGGGTAAGAGACATGTGTCTACATGCTCAATACCAAAGCAAGGAGGGTTGAAGCAAAGCAGATGTAGCTCTGAAAGCAGCCAGTCTTATTGGGAAGGGTGGGAACCCTTATGGTCACTTGTCCATCTCCTCTTTGGCCTGAGGCTAGAGAAAGGACAAGGGAAACAAATGTGGTCACATCTTAGCACATATCATAGGCTGCCTCACAGGGGAAAAACCTGCCTCTTTGAGCTTCAAATGAGTCAAAGAGAAATTGTTCCATCGCTTCAGCTTTTTTGGCTGCGTATCCCCTTAGAAGAGAGTGCAGTGAGTGTTTTATCTCATCTCCATTTTCTAAATCTAGGTCACCTCAATCTGTGGCTGTGCTGCTAGTGATACCTCTATGATTTGCCACAGCCCTGGCTTGAAGTAAGTCAGCAGCAACTCAGGAAATGCTAAACAGCAATGTCTAACTAGCAAATGGAGGGTGCTTCTTATAACCCAGCCTCTGCAGAGTCACTGAAGGAGACAGATCACCTACCTTGGGTGATGGCTCACTTAAGGAGAAAAGCCTTTGAGCCCACAATCAAAAGCCAAGAAAATTCATCTCTTCAGCTGCTGGCCACAGAAACAGGAGAATGTGTCACCCAATACCACAATGCTATTTCCAGTATGGCTCTGGTAAGAGGGAACAGGGATGGAACAGACAGAGAAGGTGGCTCACACATTGCTGTCAAACTTTCTGGAGATACCCTGATGTCTCTCACTGAGGTATTTGCAGAGCTAAGAGCAGCATAACTTAAGTAAAAAAAGGAAAACTTAAACCAGTCCTTGCAATTCAAGAAATGTAGTCTTTTTCCCTTTCCTTGCTCGTGTGGGGTTGCCCCTTAAAAAGGCCTAAAGGATGAAGATGTAGAAGATGGTCTCATTTGTCCTAGCAATGTCGACTGCTGCAAACTGGAAGAGGGAGGAGTGCTTCAGACCTGCTTTAGATTAGGAAGAGACAGGAGAAATAAAAAGAGCATCTGACACCAAAATAAAACTATTTTGGTCACTGCCATCTCCCTTATTCTAAATGAAGCAATTGTGGGCTACGTTTGTTTTGCATTCATAATTAGCAGACAGAACAGATGGCAAAGGCGTCACTTAAAGCCACACGTCCGACAAAATAACCCAGGCTGCCAGTGCAATTTTTCACTAGGAACAAGGAATACTTTCCCCTCTTCTTCCCATTGAAATGTATCCCAAAGAAACGAGGCCAGCAAATGTTTGCATCAAGTAGGGGATTCACCGCAAAAAGGAATCCATTGTGTTTTGGAGTGCGTTGATTACTGGCTGAGTGCGGAAGAAAAGGGCAATAGCAAATGGATTGCTAAGAGAACAAAAAATAGGAATGGAAACTAGTGATGCATTGCCAGCAATATAACAAGGGGCTCAAATAAACATATACTCTTTCCTCCCTTTAGTCTTGTGGTTCAGGCATAGGCTGGAACTCAGGACATCTGCATTTCATTTAAAGGAAAGTTGAATTGGAGAATCTTTATCAGTGAAGGTATTGGTTGTCCCACACCCATACCTGACTGTGTGCTAAATGCCCATCTCAGCTAAAGGATGCTGGAAACCTCACTGACAAACAAGCAAGGCACAAAGTTTAATGCATCACCCACTGCTCACGGACAGTTCACAACCAGGGCCAGGAGAGAGTATTTCACTAGAAATCTAGAGCATGAAACCCTGTGTGGCACTCCCATCCTATTTCCTCGGCCACAAGCACGGGCAGGGAATGAGACAAAACCAACCCAAACCACATGCTGCTTGCTGAAAATATTAAAGCACTGTTCTTTGGTCTATTGGCTAATACTGTCCTGTGTTTGGCTTGTGACACCCAGAATACAGGTACACGAACATCTCAGAGGATGAATTTCTTGGGGAAATCTCTCCTGACAGCCCATCTTATGTGACAAAGTCCCTTTGTTAAGTTCTTAACCTCCTACATAGCCCCAACAATTTAATCACAGCGAATATCCCTGCTTGGTGGAAAGAAAAAGGAGAGACAGATACTAATATAGTTTTGTTCCTTTTATAGCCTTGTGTGGTCCTCTGACAGCCTTGCTGATGGACTACAAGAGGATTTTGGCATGCCGTTCTCTGAGCACTCTGGATAAGCTGTTCCTAGCATGCATGACTGAGCAGTATCAGGACCCAGACTGATGGGCAATATAATAAACATCATGAGCCTTGCCTCACTCATATTACAAATGTGCTAGTAATCATGAGCTTCCATAGCTATTGCAGTCTCAAAACCTCCTCTCTAATACTATTAAGATGCTAATAATTGTGAGTCTTGTCCAGCTCTTGCAGCCACAGGCTCCCTCTCTCAGATACTGCAAACGTGCTAATAATTGTGTGCCTCAATAGGGACTGCAGCGTGGAACTCTGCTCTCCCTGATGTTGTCAATACACTAATAATAATGAGGCTGAGCACTACTGTAGCCTGCTCAGCTGATCCTCAGCAACAGAGCAATGCCTAGAGAAAGAGCATAGATCTCTAGGAAAGAGCACAGGCTTAGGGAAAAAGGAGAGGTGTCTAGGAAAGAGCATAGACCTAGAGAAAGAGAATAGGTCCCTATAAGAGAGTCAAGTCCCTAGGAAAGCATGGGACAGACTGCAGCATGACCTAAAGCTGCTACCTCCACCTTCTCCTCCTGGTCAAGGACCCTTCTGAAACAAGAAAGCCTCTCTGGGCAGGAATACATGGCCTAAGGCCCATCTGTCTGCTAGGTGTCTCCATCAGGAGAGGGATGGACAGGCTGCCCTAACACTCACCCTTCCAGTGAGGCTCATGGGATCCCGACAATGCTTTGAGCAAACCCCTCAGAAGTTCTCCCTCGGGCCTTTCCTTCCCTGATTAACCCCCTTTCCCCCCCAAAAGCATGCCTCAAACTGCTGTGAATTAGAAACATCCAAATAACGTCAGTGCAGAGGCACTGGCATTCGTGCAACAGGACTGATGCACACTGACAGAGATGTTTCTTCCTACAGAGCAGCACAGTAACTTCCTTGGGTGGTCGCAGTGGAAAATCTCTCCCCAGCATTGCTGCTCTGCTCATCATCTACTGCTGTAGGAAAGAGCTCCAAAGTTTCAGCAAGATCCATGATATTTTCATATATTGTATTAAGAACATCCAACTTAAAACAGAGAAAGCACAGTCACAGTATTTTATGGGTGAAATGACTTAATTCAAAGCAGCTATATTAATGCAAGATACAGTTAATTCATCTTCCTAAACCAGATGGTTCTAACATTTTTGGACACCTTGTTCCCATTTCCTCTCTGTTGTACAGTGGAGACTTTGGTTTTACTTCTTTCCTCAGTTATCTGATCATTCATACTCAGAGAGCATTGTGCAAGGCTCATCCAAAACATCAGTGCCACTTCCCCTCAGCTTCAGCCTCGAATGACATTTGCTTTTTGTTTCCTCCATCAGCTCTAAGCTGCAAAATCTCCCTGCTTTTGCCAGCTGCTCAATAATCCGAGAGAAGGACCCCTGTATGCTAAGGACATCAGGACACACAGCCCAGGGGCACAACTTAATACACTCCAAATTTAGAGCTGGACATTGGTCCACTGGCATAACTTTTAAACATTCAGCAACTGCTCTAAATTAGGAAACTGCTCCACAAATGCTCCTAGAGCTGGTTTGCATTTACTGGGAATTCCCTTTAGATTTGTAAGAGAGGGAATAGCTGCTACCAGCATACTGCAGCTTGCAAAGAGGCCCATGAAAACTTCACAGGGATTACAGCTCTCGCAGGTAAAGCTCACTGTGAGAGAATTGCCTGGCCTCAGGCTCATCCCACAAAATTATTCAGATTCCTTCCACAGAAATCTGTGGATCTGAGGTGCCCAAGAGAATGATTATCAGGATATCAGACACAAGTCTTAGCGACCCAGTTTGCTGCCATGCATGTCCCACCCAGGCATAGAACGCAACGATCGTGGCCAATTACATGCAAAGCCCTGAAAGCAGATCACACCATCTTCCATTTCTGCAGAAGACCAGTGGTGAAAAGACCAAAGACACCATCTTCTGATGGTGTCACCCATCTGGGTTCTCCAAGCCTTAGAGGTCAGTGCCTTAAGTGGCTGCTTTCTAGGGGCAGGACTCACTGCACTTCCTGCTCAAGTGGTGGGAAAAAAGATGGAAAGATTCAGTGCACTGAAAGATGCAGCACACAGCACCCACCTGGCAAAGAGGAAACCTGGGCTCCAGTACCTGCTTCAAGGACTACCTATACGTTCTGCATTAAATAGCCAGCAATTAAAATGCACAAACAGTCCTCAAAGCTGTAATCTCAGTGTAGTCACTGAAATAAAACAATTGGCTAGTAAAATCATTCGTACAATCACTGAAGGAGGCAGGAAGGTGAATACCTGCCTTAAGACCTTGCCTCTGTCAATACTTAGCTATTTATGCAAAGTGGAACAGCATTAACGTAGGCTGGAGTTTAGCACACGTTCCTGCAAGCAGATTTCCTAAAGGTAGGGGAGGTAATCAAAGCAGCCCACATCTGAGGTGACCTCACTGACTCCTGAGATGTTTGATGAAAAGAAGATGCTACCACGACTGCTGCTACCTACCATGCTCCCTTCATCTTGACTAAACCAGCCTTAAAAGCTCTGCATTTTGCTCTGTGAAAGCTCAAGGCAAACATATTATGTTAGGCACGAGGTAAAAATGGTGTGGGGGGTAAAAAACCCCTTTTTTGGGGTGGGAAAAATGTAGACTTTTCTACCATAACTTCTTGATTTGGCCACTGATCTCCCTTACTCCCTCCCCGCTAAAAATAGTCCATTATTCACACAACCCAGGAACAGATTAATCCTGCTGAAGTCAAGGGTAGTTATAAGACTTCTGAAAACTTGGTACGCTTCTAATTTAGGCGCCACTGAATTCAGCAGATTAACAGGTGTCAACATATTCATGCACAGGGCTTAATAAAAGCGAAAGGCATTTGGACCCAGAACTCAGCAGCAGCAGAACAAAGCTGGTATGCTTATTATATAAGCATGCACACACGTTATTCATCAGTTCACAAGCCATATTATCATGCTAGCTACACCCATATGTGTTATTCACTATGTTACACAGTAGGCATATGTGCATTCAATATTTAATCTGCAGTAGCTCTTGGGGACATCAATTAGACATGTGTTAGATCCTTCCCAACACACGTAAGGAGAGGGAGATGAATCTCAATGCAAAGAGAGGGATTTCAAATCTCCAAAGGTGAAGCCCTTTAACAAATGGGTTGGCTGGGTCAATTCACCTCTGTGCACAGTGCTCCTGTAAGTCTTTAAGCACTGGCTGTTACCTGGTGTCCTACCATTTCTTCCTGGTGGGAATTTTACCTGGTGTGAATAATACCTCTCACTTCCACAGCATTAATTTTTGCCCATAGGCAAGATTCTCAGAAGTGCCATGAAGTATGCAGTTACCTCATTCCTACTGTCTCATCATAATTTCAAGAGAATGAGGTAACCAATCTCACCACCAATAAATTTATTATCATTGTTCAGCCCAGTTTCCCTCCTTTCTTTTCATTTATTCAATTAAACTTATTCACATCTGTGGGTCTGTATTAATGCTGTGCATTTATGGCACACTGAATAATGATTCCCACAGGGAGAGGCAGCTCTGAACTCCATCCTGAATTCCAAATCTCCTGCTGGAAAGACACTCATTTGAGATGACTGCAACCAGTTACCAGCTCACGAAAGAAGGGATGTGCACCACTGCTAGCGGTGCAGAGGCTCCTGGTAACTTCTGCAGAGCTACATAAGGCACCTTCGTGGCACAGGTCAGGTAGGCTGGAAGCCTACCAGGTGGTTTTTTTTTCCCACAACTTCTTTCTAAGCTTGGGCAACTAGGCTGAGATAATTTAAGAATGCCTGAGCAATTCTCACAGCCTCTTGAAAAATCAAGCTTTTTATTGATTTTTGCATTTCTGAGCACGTCAGAAAGCCTCAGAACTGCATATTACCAGTCACTTCTGACAACCAGACTGTGATATTGCTTGAGGCTTGCAAAATATAGATAAACTTTATTCCCAACATTAAGACATACCTTCTGATAACAAGTTTAAGGTGTCTTTGCCTTGCTTTCATCCTGTTACTACAAATTCTTGCCCAAATTTCTCAGGAGGGCAGAACTCAAATCCGTGTAGATATACCCATGCAGTAATAAATAAAATAATAATTAATAGGTTACTTAGATAAAGGCTTTCCATCTTAGGGCAGAGGAAAGTATTAGTTAATTAATCATCAACTTGGCATTAACTTATCTTTTGGCACCTACAACAAAACTGTAAATCTCAAATGAGCGGTAGGAGGGGAACAAAGAAATAAGAAGCCAACAATAGTTTTGGAAATGGATGACAAAATCCAAATGTTCTGCCTCACTGCTGCTAAATTAAGCGCAGTGTTATCAGTGCAATGATTAAAAAAAAAAAGGGAGATTTTCCTCTGAACCTTAAGTCACACTTTTCAGCTGCACAGGACATGACAGCAGTAGTGAAGACAAGAGGATTCACTCACCCTGAAAAGGAGTGGAAATGAAAAAAGGATCTGTTCAGTTCTTGATTTCGCCAAACACAGTTCTATAGAGTAGAAAAAGAAAGAAGGACATTAGTTTATTGTACGTTGCAGATGAAGAAGTGATCCCCCACACCTCTTCCTAGGCACCACCCAACCCACCTTTGCCTCGCTCTGCCTGCAGCCGTGTTCCTCTGCAGGGCACGAGGCAGGGGATTACAGCCAACCCATCCTTTTTTTATCCTGCTAAGTGCAAAGGGCTCTAGTGAGATCCTGGCTTTAGCTGAATATTGCTCTGGGAATCATTTTGGTGTAAAAAAGATGAGAAAAAATGGTTTTCCCACCTTCCATCAGAGGCTCTCAGCTCCTAACAAAGATGAAAGATCCTCATATGGAATTGACTTTTCTCCAATTGATTTTGTTTAGCTTCCCTTTGAGTAAAACTCTTTCAGAGAGAGGTCAGCTCCAGAAACACACACAAAGTTTGATGTATGCATCGACTTGAGTATTAAGGGATGCACAGTTCTCCCACGATTCCTCTACCTACAGCCAAACTGCACCTTTTCTGCCTGTTGCTCTGTGTGCACAATGAAAAGGCAGTTAGGTTCTGGTTTGTTCTGGTGTGATTTTCTGGGATTTTTGCAGAGGCAAAAGAGGTCTCTCAACATCTCTGTTGATATCCTCTGCTGTGATACAGCATTGACAGCATAGAAGACACCAAAAGGGACACTTACACTCTCCTAAACTTCTTGACAAATCATTTATTCTCCTAATTAACATGAGGGTGTGGGAAATCTAGGTCTTAAAATTTTTCAGCTGCTCATGGGCTTTCCTATTGTTTTCTATTGCTGTTGATTTTTGATAATATTACTAATTACTACTACTACACTGGACCATAAATTGGCAGCCTCAAGTCAAATGGATCCAAAGCCCATCCAAGCCAAAACAGCTCCACTACAGACTTTCTCAGGGATCTTGGGCAAGCCATGTTCTCTTCTGGGGCATCGTTTCATCACAGTAAGACAGAAAGCATTGCTCTAGCTTATGGTGATGCAGGGCAGTACTATGGACCTGGAGGTTATCTAGGCACTAAGATGGAGAGATATGTTTTGATGCTCTTGGGCTCAAAAGACAGATCTGGTGTAACAGGTTTTGGATGAGATAGTTAATCCTAGTCTTTACCATTGACCCATTCCTGGTAAAATCACTTAATCAGCCTATATCACCATGTATTTCTCAGCTAAACAGATAAACCTGGTGCTATATTCCCTTCAGAAGAACAATGTTAAAAACAATTAAAGCTTCGTAAATACTGCTAAAAAGAAAAATATTACATCTAGAACTTTTACCCCAAATCCAGATGAGAACCAGCAAGGGAAATTATTATAGACATTTCTTCCAAAACTACAATTAATAAACACTCAGTTCAGCTCCACATCAAACGGTTTGCAACCACCTCTGTTTATTTGATCAAAGTAACTGTGCTCCTCCCCGCCCAGGCAGAGGCAAACCACTGCCTGGTAAAGGAGACAGGAGTATGGATGTGCACTTTGCTCCTCCATTTTCTTACCAAATGAACAGTGAAAACAGAAAGAAAGACGGCCTTAAACTGTCTTTGTTCCTGCCTTTAACTCAAGACATCCTAAACTCCATTTGCCTACAATGACCTCCCAGGAAACCTACTGTCATCCAAGACTCTCTAGAGTCTTTGGTCTCTAGACTCTCTTTGGACTTTCATCCAAATGAAAACTTACTACTTCTGTAGCTCCACATACTACCCCCAACAATCTCTTTCCTTCCATTTCCCTTTTGCCACCAAAACGATGGAAATCCAACAATTCAGCATGTTCTGATCGAAGGCACAAAACCCACCAAGACCTGGGCTTAGCTGCATCAAAGTCCACTCAGAGGCTGTGTTTTTTTCCTCCAACTTGCCCAGCCACAGCAACTCACAAGTCCAGAGTAAGGAGAGGTAAAATGTTTCTGGTTTTCTAAAGAAAGAGAGGATGCAGTTTTAGGTGTCAGGGTGGTTTTTTTCTTTCACTGAATCTTGCATTTATTAATTTCATTTCAAGAATGAAGTCAGGTTTTGTTGTGGGTTGGTTTTTGTTGTTTTTTTTTTATTTTAAATGTGGCTGGTTATTTGACGAGTGAAGCATTAGATTTGTGAGTTGTTCTGCAAGCCAAAACATGCTCCCTTTCATTCATAACACTGAGCTGCTCTGCGTTAAACAGCCGATTATCATGAATGAAGTGGGTGTAACTTCCTTGAAATCCTCCAAAGACCTGTCAAAGCAGAGCTACTGCAGCTCAGTTTTCTCCTTGAAGCGTACAGATCATTGGTTTAATTGTTCCACGCTGATCTTGAAATATGCTTTCTTGGTTCAAAGCATTAGGCAGTATCATTTTTTGAGGAGGAAAGGGGAAGGGTGGAGAATGGTGCCTCAGGATATGAGGGAAGAGAGGGTATATGTCTCAACCATCAAATTTAGATTTTCTTTTGGAATCTAAATTGAGCTTCATTCATTTAAAAGTGTGTCAGACAAAACCTTACAAATCAAAGCCCTGGCCTGTTTTGCATGGATAATCAAGAGCCTCTGGCTCTTTTTTTTTGTAGGAGGAAACGTTTAACCCTAAAGAGAAGAGGACTGATCTTATGGTTAAAGTTCTGGCCAGTGACTTAGAAAATTTAAATTTGATTCTAGGTCTGCCATTCTCCATCCCATTTCAACCCTTTTGGGGCTGCCCCACTGCTATCACTTGTACAAAGGAACATGCTGATATTTGCAAACTACGATGGCCATTCATCTTAGAGACTGAAACACTTCATACACACTAGCAAATAAGTATATTACAGTCTGTGTCTATGAACTTGTTCAATATAAAGAGCTTTTCAAGGATGGCCATTATCCTTAAGAAAAAGACCTGCAGCATCTCAGTTATTCATCTTAGATGGCCATTATCCTTAAGAAAAAGACCTGCAGCATCTCAGCTATTCATCTTATCACACTTGAGGACACCAATGGATGGATCTTGGCCAGTAACAAGTTGTGACAGTGCCATTGACTTTGGCAGGTCCACTAAATATCTGATCCACGTCTGATTTCTTGCCTAACATTTTTAAAGCCTGGTAAGCTAGGGATGACCACAGGAAACTCAGCAAAGCAAAACAAACCCCTAAGTACTAACACACGTGCAAGGATTAGTCTCAGGAAACACTGGAGAAAGCGGCACCAGTAACAGCTATTACAATTTTTACATTTCAGCTTAGATTTGCTGTTAAATTCCATTATCTCGCCCACAACCAAAACAACAACAACAAATCTCAATGGTAGCTTCATGACAACAGTTTTTACACATCTCTTAACAGCTCTAACGCTAACAAAGGCTGGCACTTTTGGAAAAAGAAAAAAAAATAAATATTTGTGCAGCATTTTGGAAACCTCAAAACTAGTAACACATTGCAGCCAGCTCCAGAGACAGTGCTGCTTCCCACCAGCTCCCCATTCCTTCATCACCTCCCCACAACGAGGTGTGTGGGGACTGGACTGAAACGCTGCCCCCTCTCCCTAAGGCTCCAGTGCAATGAGCTAAAGGTGCCCACAGCAGGGCAGGTACTCTACCAGCTTCACCTTGTAATAATCCACATCTCTTCCTTCCTTATCAACAAATGGAAATCGCAAGACCACGTCCTGAGGGATTATTCTGCTCCCATTAAAGTGAGCGAGAACTTTGACACCGGTTTAAAAAAGCAGCAGGAGCTGGCTGACACACAAGCAGGTCTGACAGGTTGCATTTTCATTCTCATTACTATTACGGGCATGAGGATTCATTTCTATTTATCTTTAGCTGGCATTCGGTCCTGGATTTAAACTGCATCTGTGGTTGCATTGCTGTGAAATGTATCACTACTCATGACTCACACTGCAAAGGACACGTTTGTAAACTGACCCACCATTGACAAAATCTTCTCTTTCTTCATTTGTAGGAGGCGAGATGAGGCATAGGTTCCTTGTCTGATTCATTTCCTGAGGAAATTTTTACTCTATGCATCTTTTTCAGTCCTTATTCAGCCAGAGAGTAGTGAAGTGATTAATACAAAATCCATGCTTGACACAGACTGGAAGGAGGATTCAAATTCTTTTAAAATCAGCGCTTAATTAATTGCTTAGAAAAACAACCCATTGCCAAAAATGTGTGGGGTTGTTTTTTGGTGCTTTTTTTTTTTTTCTATTCTTTTTTTTTTTTTTTCTTTCCCCAGTTGAGAAAGCTTTTTCAGTTGAGAAACTAATTACAGGCAACGGCACACAGCGAAATGCATGAAGGACAAATCTGGCACCTTTAGAAATCAGCCCCTAGGAAGGAAGAATTAGCAACCTGGACAGAGCTCCAGGCAACCCCAGCTCTCCTGTGTCTGGTGCTCGATCTAATTCACTTACAGCCAGCTCTAGTTCTTTCTCACAGCACTGCAGAAATCCTAGGAGAGCTGGATATCTAACACCTCTGACAAACACAGACAATGATCAGAAAAATTAATATTGCCAGAAACAAAAGAGAACACAAAGAGAGCCCTGAGGAAACTGCAGTAAGTTTCTTGACAATTTTTATCTACCTGATTATTCATATCAAGACAGTACTAACCAAGTCCAGATCGGGATGGGGCTGGGAGCAATCCCCGGGGCTTGGAAGGCTGTTCAGAACTTGGCACTCGGGATCAGGCTCATTTCTCCGTCCTATTAGGGTGGACAATGCTAGCCTACAGAATTAGGGAGAAAAATGAGCGTGTCCTTTCCCTTCATTTCTTCTCCCTCTCTCTCTCCCTCTCCACATTCTTCTCCTCTTGTCTTTTTCACTGCGAGCACTGAATGATGGGATTTTTGACATCAGAGGAAAGTCATCCTTTCTCCACTCCCCCAGCTCCTGTCCGCTTCCTCCTTACACACGTCTGTTCGTTTGCATACTATATCCCCACTCAAAGAACGGGATCAGCTGATCCGACCACAGCTTCATCTCACTAAGCATCCTAAATCCTGCCCAAAGTAGACCAGACTGGCTGGTTCATTCACCCTGGCAGCCTGCTACCAACAAGCCTTTAAAGTACATTTTGTAACTGCGACATAGCTGGCACCAACTATAGCAAAGTCATTGTTTAGTCAAGGTAAAGTGACCTCTATTTACTCAGACAACTCAGCTGCCTACAGGGAATAACTGGATTTGAGATAAGTGAAAATTTGCTGGGAAAGTTTCACTTTGGCTGGGCTGATGCTTACTACAATAAGCTAAATGTTTGGTCAGTTCATGCCCTTTCTCCTGCAGTTTCTTCAGCCCTTTGATTTATTATCTGTGACTAGACAGCAGATGACCCCATCCAATTTCAGCGAGTCTGTGGTAAGCCAAAGACAGAAGAGAGACTTGTTCAACTAAGTATATTTTCTGATCCCAAATAAATACCCCCTTGATTATCATAAGCTGCCAGGCACCTGCCATAAGTTGTTTATTCATGTCTTAAAGAACAGCATTAACTGAATCAGGTCCTTTTTTATATGCAGCTTCTTTTTCCCCTTTAAATAACTCCAGGCAGCAGTGCAGGAGTCCAAGCTCACTCCAGCTGGACTTTAGGGGCTGGTGACCGGGACCACGCACAGGGTCAGGATCACGGCTGGTGGGAGCCAAGCACCACCCCAGGAACCGTGCACGCAGTGACTCAGGCGTGACTCTGAGTCACGGAGCTTCTCCTGCTTCCTCCTTTCTCCGGGGGGTGGAGGTAGGAATTTCCTGCTGCCCCGTCCTTGTAAATCACAACGTCCTGTTGCAGCAATGCTGGCTGGGAGGGTCAGTGAGTGGGAGAAGTGGAGCTGCTTGCCCAGTCCACCTGCTCTGGGGAAGGAGAGATGGGGCACACCGCCCCACTCAGGCACATACACTGGGGAGACAGCAGAGAGAACCACAGCAGGACCCTCTGTCCCTTTCTCCACATCATAGTCCAATTTCAGAACAGCCCAGACACCTTCAGATACCCAACAACTTGGCTAAGACTACATACTATCCACTCAGCAACCCAAGAACCCAACTGTCCTCTTACAAACACAGGAATTACTCTGATGTAACCCAGGTAATTTCTCTGCCTTTCTTCAAGACAGCACCATCAATGCGAAGAGAATCAAGTCCTAAATGTCTGCATGGCATCCCTTATACCTATGAATTTGAAGGTGAAAACCAAGACATTTGGTGGAGGTTCTGGGACAAATCCAAACACCACTCGGGGAAAGTCTGCCCAGCTGTCTTCAAAAGAGTTGAACTGAATTACAGTTGCAGCTGGAAGGATTTCACTATCACAAAAGAACTCAAAGCCATGGATGAGCTGTGCCATGACAATCCTGAGGAAAGCCAAAGTATAACTGAGAAAAAGGGCCATGCATAATAAGAAAGGGAAGGAAACCTATTAGCCTTGTGAAGACCACCTTCCAGAGATCTAACCTGTTCACTGGTGGAAATCCGTGGTTAGAGTAAGAAATGGAATGGTGGAAAGGAAAAGAGGGATGCTGGCAGAGATGGGGCAAAGCAGAATTCCTGGTCATACTTCAGGGATGGTGAGACAGGATCAAGTTACGCTCCTGCACCAAACACATGCACAGGAGGAAAAACGTGCTCCATACACCACGGGAATCACTCCTTCAGACTCCACACAAAGAGAACTGGACTGAGACAGCACTGATTTACTCCACAGGCTCACCCCACACACAGCTGTGTGGTACAGTGCTTAATCACTTTGCTTAGAGTAACTGTTAAGTACCACACAGTGATAAATAATATTGAACAACAACATTAACAGCACCTACCACAAAAGGATCACATCCCTTTAATTACACTGGTATAGTTCTGTGACCTGCCACCAAGTGTGGACGCAGTGGGTGGGACTTCTCAACCTCTCTCTCTGTATTTTCAATCCCACACCTTTACATTGCTTTATTCTCATCCCTTCTAGGGCTAACTTTGCTTTGGTTATTGCAGAGAAAAATATCACAGTGTTCAGCCAATGGAGACACAAAGGCACATTCATGCAAGGAGACCATCACCATCAGACCAGGACTGTTAAACACATTTTATGACGCTGATACTGGAGGGGTTTGTGGATAAAAGTGTGGGTTTTGAGAGAGATCAAATGGTTCCAATCTGACTTTGACACCTTAACTGGAAGGTGACAGCTCTTGAAGCATCTTTTGGAGCATTTCATAGCCGGGCATTGGAAACTTGTACAAAAAAAACAACTTCACAAGACCTCTTCTGTCTACAGATAGCAGCATAACCAAATGCAATGGCAAGGAAATTAAAGCTGAGTAGATTTTGACCCAAAATAAGACACTCATTTTTAACAGCCAGAGGCAATTAACCCCTGGAAGCGCTTCTGAAGGACAGTGGGTGGTTTTCCATCACTCAATGTTTTAAAATCAAGGTTAGATATTTTTTTTACCGAGACAGATGCAGTTCAGACAGGGAAGTCTTATGGCCAGCAGCACCAGAAGGTCAGAGCAGACTCTGATGAGGATCCTGGCTGCCTCCATGACCTACCCAGCCGTTCACCTACTGACTCCCCAGCACTGCTCCAGCAGTACATAGCCTTGTTGTTCACAGTCAGTCTGTTTCCCCACGGATGACCAGACCTGACCCTGCTTAGATTACAAAAGCTAAAGGGTTCAGAAGTGAGGAAAACAGGAAATCCAAACAGTGAAAATCTCAGCAATAACGTTTCCTAACAAAGACCTTCAGATCTCACTCTCAGCAAGCAGCTGTCTTCATGACGTCCAAAAAGGACGATGTTTAGCGTGGTGAAGACTCTCTTTCTGCCATTTATTTTTACCCTGTTTATTTTTCTATACTGTGACATTTTCCTCCTTGTTAAAATCTTGGTCATAAATGAGGGCGCTAATCCAGACCTAAGCAAACATACACGAGCGCACGTACTCCATATGCTCCACGTACATGGGCTCGTAGGATGCAATTCTCTGCACAGAAAACCAAACCAATGCTTGCGCACTACTTAAATTCCCTTTTGGGCCACAAAATGGGAGTGAACGCTGCAGAGCCTTTTTTTATTTCAAGAGAACTGAAATGAGATGACCTATAGCTTAATTTATTGCACCACCAAGCCTGGGACTTGGGACTGCAAAGCAACTCCAAACATTATCCTGTAGGGAAGCGTGAGCAAAAGCTCAAGAGTGAGGAAAGCTTAATTTTGAAGAAAAATATCATGATATCATGTTCGTTTGGCTTTACTGTTTCAGCATTTTAAACCTTACCCAAGTGTCCTGACCTAGTATCATACACATGCAAGGCACAAGTATGGCTGTGCTGTTCATGTGAGCTCTGTGGGTGGCATAAATCCATGTAGCTCCTAAGCCATTGGGTCATAAGTGAAGACCTTGTCCTAGGTCTTTACAGAGGGTGTTACAGGAATTTAAGAAGGTTGAAGAGGCATTTTAAGGTCCGGTTGTTTTGCATTCAAATTTTAAATTTTATCCACTTTTTCTAGGTGAAATTTGACTTCTCCCCCTGGCAGTACAGGCAGGGCAGGTTTTTGCCATTACAGTGCCATCTAGTGATGCGAGTTTGCAAGGCAAAATAGCTGGAAAAGATGGCTGACCAACAGCAAGTGCCTGAGTCAAGCTCTGAAAGGAGGGTCCAGAATTAAATTAAATTAAAGAATTTCAAAAGGCTCACCCAGTGGTGGCCCTCAACCATTTATGGCAAAGATAAGCATTATGGTACATAAGATAACAAAGCACTTGCAATGGAAGGGGTTGCATAGAAGCTCATCCATTATCCAGCTGTTACCCATGGTAGGGGACATTCAGAACATGCAAGTTTGCAACTGCAGGTCCCAAAGCCCAGCTGCTCAGTGGATACAAGGTGCTATTGCTCTACCAATTAATAGCTGCCAAGCTGACGGTCAAGCAAAGCCTGCACAGAAGTTTTTCACAAGAACAACACTCTTGCAAGTGCTTGAATGTCTTTGGCCATGCTTCTTCCACCTTTCCTGGATACGTTCCTCAGTGTAACTCCCTCCTGCATTCAGCTCAGTTGTGTTAGACCATCTGGGCCAAATTTATCCTCTTTGTAATTGATTTCAGTGGTTTCCACCATGGACCTTTTTCATAGTCTCTAACCACAGCCATTCCTATGGTCAATCAGCATCCAAAAAAAGGATTTACTAAGCAAGCACGTCATATTGCTTGCAGAAAATCCTCCTTATAATCCCCACGCTCAAGGACTGGACAGCAAAGTTAAGGCTTAACATATGAACCTGAAATGAACTGACCTTTACGAGTTAAAATCCCAGTCCTAATGTTTTACTCATCTTGAGGATATTTGTCCTCAGTGGTATGTGTGTCAGAGGGCGTGAAAGTGAGAGTGTCTTGAGGTTAACAATTGTTCATACTCATAGTGGATGAATCATATGATAACACCACAGCAACATCCTGTATAATTGTCGGGAGCCTCTATTTCTGGCAGTGTGTCCCTAGCCTGTCTCATGAGTAAATGTTATTTGTGCTTTACTATATAAAACCAAAACCAAACAAAATTATACGACGGGACACTATTCTGCAGGCACTAGCCCAAAATCACAAGTGCCTAATTGAGCCTTCAGTGACCCAGTGCAATGATTGTGTGATGAAGTTAACAGGGCTGAGATGGGTATCTCTGCTCTTCGTCTGAGTAGTACATGAGCAACTCTCCACATGTGAGTAACAATATTTGTGTTTCCTTAGCCACAACTGAACTCAGTGGGACTATCACACACATAAAGATCCGGGACTTTGCTTGGGAGGCAGTGGGTGCTAAGGGAACAAGCATTGTACTGCAGGTCAGAAGATTTATGTTTTCCTTCTGGATGACTACAGGCAAGTCACTCCCCCCCCTTTTCTTCCTCCCTTTTGCATCTTCAGACCTGCAGGCTCCACAGAGCAACAGAGCTGCACCAAGAGGACACCTAACTCTCTTTGCCAACCTAAACACAGACCTACCTGTGGAAAGCAAAGCACAACATGGCACTCGATGCCAGAGCATCACAGCAGCTCACCCATTTAGAGCCAACTCCCTGGGATGCAGCAAAAACACCAAGGATCTGAACCACCCCTAGGACAAAAAGGCACCAAATTGGGGTTTCAAACACACACCCCTGTGCCCCAAACACTGCACCAGGGGCTACACAGACACCACCCTCAGCCTCGTTGGGGTGCATAGATGGCTGCTGTCATGCATTCCTCTGCTGGGAAATGTTTGCTGCAGCCACTCTTGTCATACTCACGCTCAGGGCAGAGGCCAGCTCGTGTTTGAGTCTGAGGTGATGGCAGGATTTTGGCCCGTGGGCTGTGACTCCAGTTCTGAAACTCTAAGGAAACACAACGCACTGGCAAACATAGCTAATATCTCATCCATAATTACAGAAGCTTCAAGGCAACCATGGTTGAAACACCCTGGGGAAAAAATCAGGCTAATAACACAACCTTTTTGTGTGGAATAAAACCAGAAAAAACCTCTAAATCCTGTAAAACTGTCCATTCCAAAATTTCAGAACCAATGTTTTATTTGTCATTAGAAATAACTTTTTGCTTTGACATTTACTGGCTCCATTACTATGTTTTCATATATTAAAGAAAAACTCAGTATCCTTTTTAATCCATCTGTAGTGAAAACATATAGTATGTATTAAAATATTTTGATTCAATGGTAAATTCTGTTCAGATGTTTTTTTTCTCTGAAGGAGGAGATGGACAGGTAGAGGAAAAGCTACCCCTAGAGAATTTCAAAGTCTGGGCCTGTTTCTGAAAATAGCTAGATTTGAAATCTTTTGCAAGAATTATCTTCTGTTTGGCTCTAAAAATAACACACTTCTGAAACGCCACCTGAGTTCACTAAATCATTACCATTATTATTTGTTCTTTTTCTTTGGAAATGCTTGCTTTCAGTGTTTTAACCACCACTTGCAGTAGAAATTTCCAGGATATTCGTAATAATAAGGATGAAATTTTGAAAACAATCAAGGGGGATTAGCCACACATTTTCCATTAAAGCTAAAGTACCCTTGACTGCTTTAGATTAATTTTAAGAAATTCTATTTAAAATTAACATAGAAGTGGGCCAATATTAGAGTGTGGGATCAGAAACCCTTTTCATTGCTGTGGAAGCAGATGGGAATTTCTACATGTGCAGCACCCGAAAGGCGCTGCTCTGGATTCTGAAGAGACTTTAAATTATTTAATTCTGTGTCAAAAAAACCCACATCAAAACAAACAAATTAAAAAAAAACCAAAAAAACACAAGCAGAAGAAAATCAAACAAGCAAATGAGAACATCAGCAACAGAAAACAGAAACACTTTATGAAGTCATGTTTGCTATTTTGGCTTCAAATCTTTGGATCTTTCACTCACATTTCACTGCTTTCATATCCCAAACCTCAACCTGAACCTGGGGCTGACACAACCCCAACTTCACACACCTCCTCCCTGGGCCAAAGGGTTCAAGAAACCCCCTCTCACTGCAGGACAGGCTGGGCTGAGCATTCCTTGCTACAAAGCAAGAAAAAAAAAAAAAATCCTGTCAAATTAAAAAAATATCTTCGCTGCTGCCTCCTCATTTCCTGGCTGCAGCCGAGAGCGGAAATAGCCACATTTCCTGAGCAAGGCTGTTCTCCAGGGAACCTCAGCCCGTCGGCAGCAAGCAAGCACTGGATGCTGGGGCTGGACTGAAGCATCTCAGTGGGGTTTAAATCTGAGCTGCAATCCCAGCGCTGAACCATTCCTGCTTAGAGAGGGACACCCAGGATGATAAGGAGACAGGGGAGGGAGGGAAAGTGGGAGGAGATGTAAGCAGCAAAACAAGATAGGAATATAAAAATGTGTTGAATTCAAAAAAAAAAAAAAATAAAAAGGAAGGAGGAGAAAGAAAAGAGCATTATCAATAGCCAGAGCCTGCGTTCAGTGCAATCAGATGTCACTCCATAGCCCCCCCACATTTTAAAGGAGAGTCTCCTTACTCTGTGTGCTGGATATATATCCTTAGCCTGTGTGAGATAGATATATATAGATATATATATATATATTTGCTCCTGATTACTTTGAAGGGGGTATTTTCCTGCAAAGCACAGTCACGTTCAACAAGAAAAGTGATTTATTAAGACAACATGAAGGCTTGGGTTTAGCAGAGTGGGAAGAGATTTAATAGCCCGGAGGGAAGGGGGGGAAAGATGGATGAACACAGACTACTTCTGAGAAACTCTGCAAATAGGTGGAGCAATTCACAATTCAATAAAGCCCACGGGGAAAGCTTCATCTTTCCTTCCCACATTGGAAATCCATTCCTCCTTGGCTCTTTGTGGCCAGGCAAGCCTCTAGTTATCTAGAGAGGTGTAAAAACCAAAAGAGTCCAAATATTTTTCAGGTAGTCATCTTAGATTGCCCTTGTCAATAGAGAAGCTAATCAGTATTTCAGTTTTTATCACATTACCTATAGGAAAAGAGTGCTCATGGTTACAGAGGCTGAGCTTGAGTCATATTCATCTTTTCGGGGTAACCACCTGAAAGTTGGGTTTCAACTCTCATCTAATTGTTTAGGTGCTTTACATCACAAATAAGGAGACACAAGCACCTGTGGGGGTTAAAGCAACCAACCCAAAGCAGATAGAAATGGTAGGCACTGCCAGTTATTCCCCCAAGTAGTAGCTTGGTCTAGACAGCTGGATTTTAGATACCTGAACTTAGTCAAGAAAAATCTCACTCACAGAGGCAGTTTAAGGAAATATATATATATATATATATTTATAAATAAATAAAAGGGCCTAACTCCCACTGTAATTAAATAATAATCTCAAAAAATGGCCATCAGTGACCTAAGGTCTCACAACGAGCTTGCAGCTGTGAACCACGGATTCCTGAGAGCCAGGCTACACAGAAACAGGCTCAGACTTGACCTCTGCATCATCCTGCAAGGAGGATGTTAGTTGGTAAAACTGTGTTGAGTGTAACTGTTGAAAATATCACCTCAACCTGACCAATATATAATCCAATCAATCTGCTGAGCCTTCACAATTTTTACCCACAGAACACCTTTGCTTTGGTAATTATCAATCACCCTTATGCAGAAAGGCTCCTCCAATTTTTTTAACTGCTCAATCCTCTGAGAGACAGATGAATTTTAATGATTTATATTATTAACCTAAAGGTTGATCCAGACTAGGAGGAACAGAATAATTTGTTTAATCATTATTATTATTTATAATTATTTAACATAGGGGAGAAAAATATCACCTTAAATGTCACCATGATGCTTTTTAATTGCCTCAGATGAAACTGGGAGTAATCACTGCTCTGTGAATGTATACAGATCTAATTTTAAATACCCTAAGATGCTGGATATTTATCTGGAAAATGCAAAGAATGCATATTCATTACTGGATAGGGAGTTACAAAGACAGAAAAGAATTGATCAACCATTTATCGAAAATTAATTCTTTTCCCAGTTTACAACTGGGCTGTAATTTGACATGAGACTGAAAAATAAGCTGAGTAGGTAATTTTTCTTGTTCATTCATTCCAGGACTTTAGGATGTGTCCTTTATGAGGGGGTGTGTTTTATGGATGCATAAGAACATACTTTTGTGTGGCTACAATTTCTTGTACTAATACATCTGTTGTGGAGTTATCTGCCCTTAGAATGGTCACACTGAGGGATGCTCAGCATAAAGGAATTTCAGTGTATGAGGAATATTGGTACCCAGGCCCATCAATACACAGAAAATACATGAGACCAAATAGTTTCAAAGGATATTTTGCTGTTGTTGGTTTGGTCTGGGATTATTTAATTTTTTGCATGCAACAAAGTAAGTTTTGGGATGAAGGACAACTCTGTGTAGGGCCAGAGCATCACAAGGGGATGAGCAGCATAAAAATGGGATATGGGGAAGGCAGGTATGGGACTATGGAGGTTCCAGACCCATACTTGTACAAACACACTGTATTAAACAGGAGTGATGCTGAAGTTTCAGTGCTAAGGTGCATTAGGCTACACTACATAGACATGGAAAAGATCTTACTGGTTCAG
Organism: Podargus strigoides; assembly: GCA_028020825.1. Taxonomy (NCBI): domain Eukaryota; kingdom Metazoa; phylum Chordata; class Aves; order Caprimulgiformes; family Podargidae; genus Podargus; species Podargus strigoides. The sequence continues at coordinate 3,155,768 of CM051646.1, forward strand.
AGAAACAACTTGAAACCCTCATCAAAATTCCCAGTTAAAGACAAACTCCAGCACCTCAGTAGACACAGTCAGTGTCTGATTCACTGGCCCCTTGTGAGGCTCCCGTGTGAGGCAGAAGGTCTCTTGAGACCAGGGTTCCTGGGCTACAGCAGCACAGACAAGAAAGAGCTCAAACCATCAAGTAGGGTCCATCAACTACAGCTTCAACAACAGCCTTCCCACCAAGCTCCATGTGCAGAAACATCACTGGGATCTCCCAGCCCACCCTGTTTACAGGTGGTGAGTGCCTGGGATCAGCTTGTAAGCTCAGTTCTCCCGTGGTGAGACAGTGTCCAATGGCACATTGTGGTACCCAACACCACCATACCCACTGGCTACAAGGATGCACACGATGACAGCATCTCTGCACTTGAATCATAGAATGCTTTGGGTTGGAAGGGACCCTTAGAGGTCATCTAGGCCAACCCCCATGAAGTGAGCAGGGACATCTTTAATCAGATCAGGTTGCTCAGAGCCCCCTCCAATCTGGTCTTGAATGTTTCCAGGGATGAAGGAATAGCCTTCTTTCTGACAGGAAACTTTCTGCAGTAAATAACAATGAAACAAAGAAACAAAACCAAAGAAAGAGATACCAATTCCCCCTGAAAATTAGTGAAGGATCTAATAGTCCAGTGCCAGGTGAGAGGGTAACGAACTTCATTACAGAAAAGCTCCTGGTTTTGCAGGATTCCCAGTAGGAACCCTACATTTCGCCCTGGTCTGCCTTATTCATGCTTCATTTTCCAAAGCCCTTTGTTTTCTGAGCTGAGTTAGATCAAGGCCTCCCCATTTCCCATCACACACATGTCTCCGTGCCCCTGCTGCTGCTATCAGAGCTGGGGCACAGGCACTCCGAGTGCCTCGTCTCGGGGAAACATTTGCATTTTCATTGGCACAGGTACAGCATTCAGAATTCTTTCAGGCCAGGCCAATTAAAACAAGCTGAAAACTGCTGAGTGAAGCAGTTTCAGCAAGGATCTGCTTACATTCCCCCTCTGAAAAAAGCAGGGGGCCCACTTTCTGTAACTCTCTCCCTCTCTGCACAGCGTGGGTTTTGCTTTTTTTCCCCCTTTTTTTCTTTTCTTTTTAAGGTGGAATAACTTGTGCCCTTTACACAGTGGCTCTAAGAGATGGATGGCAGAACTTGGGAACACGGCTTCATTTTAAAACCAGAGCCTGGTTTCCAATACCAAATTGAGGCATGGGAAAAAAAAAAAGAAAAAAAGGGGTGAAAAAAGAGAAAAAAACACCAACCCCAAACCTGGTAACTCTCCACAGATTAACACACTTTACCTCCTTCACAAACCTTGCATGCTATTTTCTTAAAAAGGAATAGAGCCACATAATTAGCAATCAGTTGAAGCCTAAGGCTTTTCTACCACCACAGAGACTATTCAATGCCTACTGGCTCTACTAACACACTCTTATTACTCTTGGGTTTCTTTTTGGACAGCCTCTTTCAAACCTCAGATGTGTTGTAAATGCATACTGACAGGTTAAAAGATACCAATTTTATACCCCTGAGGGAAAAAATAAAATAATCCCATTCTACTCATGGAGCTTTATTTTATACTGGTAATCCTCAAGTGCTAGAACAAGGCACGACGTTCTAGGAATGATGAACCATCTCAGAGAGTCCCAGGGAAGGAAGGACATGATGAGGGTCAGGTTTCTGCACACACACCCTTAACCCAGCAGGCTGGCAAAAAAATGCTGATGGCACTGGCCCCACTGTAGCCCAGCTCTGCTAGTCACAGTGGCCAATCTTCCAAACATCTGCATGCCAGGACCCAATGTCAAACAACAGGTACCACAGAGAAAACACCTGCAAATGCCCTTGCACCAATCTGGGAAAAAACCCGAGCTAATCCAGCAGAACAAACCACAGCAGATGGATTTGCATTTGTTTTCATCCCTGAGAATGAGCTTGTGTCAGTCTTAGAACTGGCCTGAATTGCTTTGAAACATGCACTGCATGTGAAATTCAGATCCATTTGGAGTTGATCTGGATTTCAAACCACCACAGGACTCAGAGGAAGCTGAGTCGAAATTTCATTCTACCCACTTCCACTTAAAAAGATCTCACCTTGATAAACAAGCACTGGGTTTATACAGCAACCTACACAATGCAGTTCCCATCCGTGTACACCCAGGAGCTGCTACAGTACAACCAGAAACCAAATCATAATGCACTATTGACACATCATCTGCTCACCTAATCATCACAGCATTACTAATATGTTAATAAGAGAAGCATGGAAGAAACAAAACAGGTGACAGCTGGAATAAATAGAAAAAGATTGGAGACAACAGAAATACTGGATTTCTTAGATCATCCCTGAGAGAAGACAATTCTCTTCTGTTCCTTTCTATTTGCTTTCAGAGCCCTGTTCTAGGAACAAGCTGGCCCAAGGGACTAGGAAACTAGGACATCATGGCTATTCTGGATCAAAACCTTTTTCTGTTTCAAAGGCTGCTGGGATGCCCTCTTCAGTGACCTCAAGCAGCTCAACTTGTCACCTGCTACACAGGTGACTACAAAGGCCATTTATTGATTTAATTAGGGCAGACAAAGAAAAGGTAAAATCAATCCCTGAAGTACATGGAACATGCAATGAGCATCCTGTGATCCCAGCTCTGCCTGCTTAACCAATGTGGAATTATTGAGCTTCAAAAGTGTGAGCAGATCCCCAAGTTTAATGATAATAGGGAATGGTACCGACATTCACACGGTGACTTTTATGTTGGAGTGTCCTGAAGTACCCAAAAAGACACACAGCTACACACCTCTGTCCTCTCCTGCTTTACAGCTCCACCTCCACAATGGCCTCTCTCCTCAAACAATCTGCAGGCTGCAACATCCCTTTCATCCTAAAGCAGTCATGGTTTTTATCTTCTAGAAATCTTTCTTACTTTCCCTCACCAAGGAACCTCATTTAGTTTCCATTTTGATTCATCTCCCCACAGAAAAAAAAACAAACAATAACAAGCAGATGTATATTAAAATATCCTCCATGCAGAGAACTCCTCTCAAGGCATAAGCAAGGACTGGACTGAATGGGTCATCTTCAATGGAAATCCAGGTTAAACAGAAAAAAATATAAAGAAAACCTTTGCAACTGAGCTACCTTGGTGGGTCAAGGTTACCACCCACCTGGGACACTTGGCTTTCTAGTGACATTTCCTAAGGGCATCACCCAGGCTGGGATTCCCCCAGTCGTGCCCTACTACACATCCTTTCTTCCTGGCCCACAGGGGAACAACAAAAAAAAATAATAAAGAGGGGATCAGGAAACACTCACTTGGTCATGTCCTGAGCAATTCCCAAGATGCGAATGAGCTTAGGCTTCCTGCTGTCCCCTCAAATATGTTATTTTCCACTCCCACCTTTCTTCCTCCTACTTATCTCCCTCCCCCCTTGCCTTCTGAGGCTGACTGAGTCAACTAGTGCAGATTAGATGCCAAGCAATGCAGTCTCTGTACAAAGATTCAACTCCCACAGACAGACTAGAGAGATAAAAGCAGTCTAGTCAAACACTGTCCAGAGACAGCACCGGGAGAGCTGGGCTCCCAGTGGCTCTGTCTGGCTGAGGTCTTGAACTGGTGACACTTCAGCAGCTGAACTGTAAGTACCAGAGGCACAAGCACTTCTTTCTGGTGCCTACGCTTAAGTACAAATGAAATGGGTCAAAATTTCCAAAATAACTGCTTTTTGGTAATTGGATTAACTGATGGGAGCCCCAGTTCAGGCATCAAAGACCTGTTGCTCAGAGGTGCAATGAAACAGCCCTCCTCTTCACCCCACTTCACTGGGACCCAGCACTGCCAGGCAGGTAAGGACAAACACTGCCAGGTACAGGAGATACCTTCACATTCCCCTGCAAACACACCTTTATCCAGCAGGAGATACACAAAACCACCTCCCCTGCCCCTGCAGCCTCAGCACTCCTACAGTGCAGCCTGAAGCCCATTTACCAGCGCAGGTGAACAGCACACAGAGCTGCAGTGAGTGCCACTGCAGCTATCTGAGCCCACACAGAGACCTGTGGCAGTTTGGAAGGTAATGTCCCACGGGAAACGTGGAGAGACCCTACACCTCTGCAAAACCTGCTGTGCCAACACATCCTGTGGGCAGGCAGGCTTGCCAATCTGCAGCCGTGCCGTGCAGTCTACCCTTGTAACGCTCTCCTGTCGTGTCACACAGTATTGTTTTCCCCTGGAGTGACACACAACATCACGGCATTCATCAGGGTAAGCAGCTCCATGGCAAAGTGCCTGTCCCATCTGTGGACCTCCACATGACCCTCAATGCAGAGGCACAGGAAAGCTTTCCACCTTCACTCCGTCCATCTCTGGTTACACGATAAGAAGTGAAGCCGACACAGCAATATAAATATTATTACTGACAATGTTAAGATAGACAGTGGGCACAGGTCAGGCCGTAGTATCCAGGGGATACTCTATAACAGTAGCTGTCATATTTATCTCTGCCTTCTTCAGAGCCAGTTTTAGTAGTTGGAGGCAGAGCACACAAAAGGACTATTCAGTGCAATCCATGATCTGAAACAAAACAGATGCGTCGTGGAAGTTTGCAAACTCCCCGGCACAGAAGGCTGGCACATCTCCGCTCCAGAAGTGTGGCCCATCTTCTTGGCAGCACCAGGAGCTCTTCCTCAGCCCTGGTGCCAGTGGTACTGCTCGTGCTGTTTAGATGAAGGACAGTCTGGAGGACAAAGCACCTCTCTTGGCAGTTAATAGGGATGCAGAACTGAACCAAGGCTCGGAGGCCACCTGAGCTTTTAAACACTTCCACCAGTGCTGGCTGGCAAGGTTTCTTTTCCTTTTTTCCTCTGTTCTGGCAAATTACTGAGCAGAATGGGAAAGCACATTGCAGCAAAACCTATCATCTGATTTGCTGACTTACATAAAAAAACCCGAGAGGTCAAGGAGCAAAGAATGTATATAGAGGTCAGATTTCAGAGAGTGCAGCATGGCATGAAGTGATTTTGAAGATCTAGTAAAGGAGGATGCAGTAAATCAGGTATAAGACCAATGACTGACTTGAACAAGGTTGGTTTTCTATCTGGAAAGCGTAAGGGAAGATTCAAATGCCTTAATTGGGAAAAAAAAACACCAAAAAAACAAACAAAACACATCCCAGTTTGAAATGAATTTCATACCCATTTTAAGACCAACCCAAAATGCTTTTGTTCATAGCTGGTATTTCAGGAATGAGTACAACCAAAGACACCTGGCCTGCTTTTACGGACTGAAAGGCTTTTGGAAAGGAATCAGATATGATTTGGACAAAAACAACGGAGGCCCAGACACAGAGGCTGCCCTGGGAGAGTATACCAGCTGTCTGCTCAGTTTCAAACCTCTAATCATATGCTTGGAGAGAAAGCAAGGGGACCTGTTAGGGGTTGCTGAGCTCCGTGCTCGGGGCCAGGTCCAGACGGTGGAGCCAGCGAGCGTGAGTCCTCCCCATGCAGAGGCAGCTCCATCACTTCAATTCTGGCACCAGGACAGCAGCAAATGAGACTGAGCCTCTGAACAGACACCAAGGGCTGGGAATGAGGCAGAGGGATTAAAACCAGCAGCACGAGCAGAGATGAAATACTGGAGCTCAGGAGAACAGTGGGAGGAAGCTTGGCAGTGCCCAGCCAGGCAAAGCACCTGCTGGCATGGGATGGAGAGGACTGTGTTTAGCAGGCAATAGGCAGGTCGCACTGCCAGGCAGCATAAATCAGCTCTGCTTCTCCCTAGCAGCCTGGCTGCACTGGGGCACAGCAGTTTCACAGCCTGATGGCTCAGTCCCACGGAGGCAGTGCTGCCTGGACTGATGCAACGGGCACGATGGATAGCAGAGGAATCCAGGGCAGTGGTAATGAGAGCACTGCCTCAAAGCAAAACAAATCCTTGGAAAGAAACCTATAAAACTACTACTTGTGCCCTCCTTCGACTCTTTAAATCCCCACCCCTGCTTGTGAACTACCCAGAGCAGCATTCAGCAGCTGGCAGGCTGCAATGCCTCTTCTCTACAAATCATTTCATGAGAACCTGGTGTTCTTTTCAATTGACTCAGGCCTTACATTGTCTCTTTGTGATGAGTGGACACCACATCTTGGCTTGCATTCATCCCAACAAGGTGCAGGCAACTAATTGAGACCCCTTGTTAAGAATACAGTCTTCTTGGGCTCCACAGATCAGCAGCATTTCCCAAGGTGATTCAGCCCACCCCATTGACTCTCAGAGCTTTGGACAAGTAACATAGGTACTGCTGTTAAACACCAAAAAGTAGGTGGGGTGAGTTAATCCAGGCTTGGCCACGCACGGTTCTGGTTTGTATATAGGGCCTCTTGTTGCTGCCACCAAGTAGTAAAATGCCAAACACGGCTCATACCAATTCCACCTCTCACTAATATGTTTTGTCAGTTCATCACAATCTTAAAAGAAATCCTTAAGTGCTGGGAGGCATTCTGGTTTATAATTAGGCTCAGTCAGATTTTGTGCCTATTTAGTCAAGTTAACCTGGCTCATGCTGTTGCAAGCTTCACACATACGTACTTGAGATCAGTTTTTCCACTCAGAAAAAGATAGTGTCTACAGGTTCCTCCCCTCAGATAAGCTTAACAAGAAAAGAAAATGAAGTAATGTCCCTGCCACCTAATATATATGTGGTTCTGTATCCCATCTCCACAACAGCCCCCAAACCAGGACACCCCCCACAGATATCTGGCATCCTTCTCCACAGCAGGTTTTAAAACCTGCACAGCAGTGCCCTGAATCCATCCCCTTGCTCGTGTCAGCAGGACAGATGGACATTCTCAGAGCAATGCTCAAGAGAACCAACCTTCAGCTAAGGGAGTTTGCACGTATGGTACAAGAGAATAAGAATTGCTCTAGTGCACTTACACCACAAAGCACTATGCAAAGTTGTCAGTCTCAAAGTAAGCCAAAAATCTGAAGCACAAATGGTTTACACCAGCACCTGATCTTCTCAGCAGCCGAATATGCATAAACCATGGTGAAGTTAACTAAGGGAATGATCAAAGCACCAGGAAGCCACCCTAAAACCGAGTGCTGGTTAAGGGAACCATAAAGAACTTTAACTTCTAAGGAGGAGAATCAAATCCTGATTGCCAGACTGGGGAATAACTTCTCCTGAAGCCACCCAAGACACAGGCTTGCACCAACTGCAGAGCTGAAACTCCTTCAAAGAAAGCAAAGTGCAATCAGTTTGTTAAGAACTGCCCCAGAACTTAGCTGCACAATGCTGGCACCCAAAGACAGAAATCAAAGCGCGAGACACTTCAAGGGGTGAGCCAGAGAGCAAAAGAATTCATGGATTTCAAAGCTGTCACAAAAGATTTTGAGAAGCTGTTGTTCATTACCAATATTATTATCTGTATTTTCAGAGATGTCAGAGAATTCTCAGCACTTGGCCAACAACAAGCCAGAATTCAGTCTTTTCCAAGCAAACTACCTAGTCAGGTTAATGCAAAATCCCAAAGGCCACCCAAAAAAGCAGAAAATTCAAAGCTGAGTCAGGCTGCCTCGTTGCAAAGCACTTTCTGAAACATCATCAACCATTTGCTTGCTATGAAACATTTAATCTAGTACTGGTTTTAAAGCAATTTAAGCTTTACAGCCGTGCAACCCCTTTCTGATATAAGTGAATTTCAGTTGTGGCATTTCTATCACCACGCAGGGTCTGACTGAGTTATCACACGTGCTGCTCAGAACTCTGACAGTGACCTCAGGGAAAAGGTACTGACCTGTCGTGGTGGTGATGTGTAATGCACAACTCTTGGGTTCCCTTTAAACACAACTTGAACCTCTCCTCAGTAATCCTTCCTTTGCAGTGGCATTCCCTGCTCAGCCAGCTGCCAAAAGGAGATCTGAAATGAATATAATTAACATCCATCAGTTATGGGGGGTTGGGTTTTGTCTCCTAAGCATCCAAAATTTATCTTAGATAGACAAACAAAACAAAACACTCAGCCTAAACCAAATCCTGGCTCCAAACAAACCTGGATAAGAAATTTGTGGTTGGGATCTGTCATATTAAATCCAGTAAATATCTGGACCCCAGACCATTTGGTGGCTTGGGTAACGTCTGTCAGCATCTTTCAGGAGATGGCACAGGGATGTGTCTGCACTCTGCTGTTAGGGACACTCCAGCTGTGTGTGAAAGAGCTAATCCAGACCCAGAAACACTGAGCAGTGCAGAGGAAGACACACTCAGATTGGTTTCACATGAGCAGGCTGGCTGTTGGGGTCAGAGCATCCCTGCGATCCTGTGCCATGGCTAACTGAAGTCAGGACTGGCTTTGGGATCTCTTTCTCCCCATGAGCGTGCCCTCAGGCCTGGAAACATCTCACTTACCTTTAGGGACCTGCCTGAGGTGCCTCAGGTGAGGGACATCCCCGAGGCACTCATCCAATCAACATCAAGAGAGGCACCTTTGGAGATGTCGATCTCTCACCATTAGCCACAGTGCCTTAGGGCAATTCGAGGCGAATGCCTAAGCCAGCCAGTGCCTCTTCCTTTGTGCTCAGTTATCCTGCCTGCTCTTTGGCTCACACCCAAAACCAGAGCCCTTTGGGAAGCCTGCCTCACAGCCCAGGCTTTCCAAACAGCATTATCCGCAGAGCTGTAAGGACACACACACATCTCTTCACTTCTCGTACACTGCATCTTCCCTTCCCGTTGACTTTCCATCACGGCTCTAACTTCCAGGAAACACAAGGGATTTGCTTGTGGGACTTGAGGGCCAGACACATCACGAAAATCAAAGAGGGTGAGAGGCTGCAGAGCTCTGAATGGGCTTCCACCGAGCTCAAATTTTGCCTAAGAGGCATTAATTAACATTGGACAACCCCACAGTGATTCCTCATCAGCTCTGGAGCAGAGGAGCCCGTCACTATGGTGATACAACATTAAAGGGCTGGGTCCAAAACATTATCCTGGCAGGAAGGCACATGCACCAGGCCAGAATCCGAGATCCCGGGTGAGCTGGTTGTAACTCTGGTGGAGACACTCCAGGCTTACCCTGGTGTCACTGAGCTCAGCCCTGGCCTGCAGCCTTTGAGGAGAGCTCCATCCAGATGGTTCGCCTTCTCATTTGGAAGGGCTGAATGACTTTTCAAACCTTTGATTCCTGACTGATGTATTCACTTCAGGAGACACAAAAGTACAAAATCTCAGCATGGAGTGACTCTCGTGCTTTCTTTTCCTTCCCTTCCCACCCCCCCACCTTCGCCTCTTGTCTTTTCTTCTCTCCCTGGACAGTTTTATAATTTTGGCATGTGGCCAGACTGTCTGTCCTGATTAGCTTGGGCTGGCTGTGAAACACCTGCAGCCCATTAGAGCAGGAGGATGAAAAAAAAAAAAATAAAATAAAATAAATCAGTTGCCATAGGTAAAGTAACAACCACTCATTTCTTTGTTTTAACATACTGAAAGGACAGTCAAGAAGGGAAGCAAAAAAATGACATAGCTTTACCATCACGCCTGCCATTGACTGGATTCAACTGTAGACACTGGGTCGTATTTTTATCTGATAAGTGACTCCAATAAATTGCTCACTTCCCACCAGCGAGGGTTGCAGTTTATTCAATATGACGTGCACTTGCTGCATTTGAATAGTGTCTTGTGCACCTTTTTTTTTTTTAAATTATGTCTTTATTATGAACTAAATAGGCACTAGGAAGAAACTTCCCTCTGGGCAGGTTATAACTAGACTGCCTACCAGCACATCCCTCTAATATTCCAGCTGGTGCTGGCTGCAAACACCGCCAGACCCAGCAGAGCCTCCATAATGGCAATGGCTACAGGATGGGACAGACACTTCTGAGTCCCACGGGCCACTGCCTTAAGCAGAAGAAGGGCTGCACATCCAAAAGACTGACCAGGGAACAGGCAGTGATACAGAAGTGGTACCTGGGGTATCACTGGAGCTCTTGGCTCTGGAGCCGTGCAAAACCTTTTGTAATAAACAGACATTTCCATGGTCCAGGCACACTGGAGAGCTGAGCTAGTGAGAGGCAATATTTGCTCACCCAACCCCCAGCTGACAGAACTCCATCCTGCCTCAAAGACCAGCTAATTTACTTCTGCAGAACTATCCACTTGGAGATGAGCCCTACTTATGATTACAAAATCCTACTTCAAAAGACATATTTGTACACAAGGTTGGCTATTACACAGAAGAGGTGCTTGGTGCCTGCTAAGATGTTGACAGTAAAGAGATCAAGATGTCCTTTAGATCCCCTGCTGTTTAGTAGTGCCACAACCAAAACACACCTGGACTGAAGGAAAGGTCCCATCAGACCTCCTGGAACACATGTCCCACTGAAGGTGCACGTATCATCGTAGGGGATGCCAGGGAGAGAGGATCTGGGAGGACAGCTAGAGGTCTAAATAATTTAGCATGCTCTCAAACTATGACAACAAAGTAGGTAGCTCAAATGCAGCTCCAAGAGGTTTGCTACTGAAGGCAGACTCACTCTCTAAGGACTAGATGGTATTTCAATCCCAACAGCCCATTCAGTGAAAATGCCACAGTCAGGATGTCAAGAGACCCTGAGTTCCTTCCAAAACTTTGCTGTGTTTTGATCAAACTTATTTGTCTAGCCACAAGGCAGTTGAGACATTTACCCCAGCAGCTGATGGTTTCAGTTCTGCATCAAGTGGAGTGCAGCCATTCAAAAAAAAAAAAAATAAAATGAGAAAAAGCAAAACTTGTCACCACGAGGGACTCTGCCAAATATTCCCACTGCTGTCCTGGAGCGTGGAAACACAAGTCTGCTGTTGCACACAGGTCTGACTATTTGCATTTTTAATAATTCAAGAGTTTAATTAGTATCATGGCCTTAATCAGAGGCTGAAAATACAGCTGAAGTCATCAGAGCTTAATTAGTTTTTAAAAAAAAAAAAAATAATCCTGCAGTCTGAAAATGTCTCTACTAACGTGAAGGTCTGTCCTTAGCTTCACGCTTTGAGGTTCAGCTGAGCTTTTACCTGTTGCTCTTGATTTCCTGTACCACCATACCTCAGAATGGCTCAAAATCCCCAAACAACATGGAGTCACATCAGTGGGCTTCCCTGTTTATTCCCAGAAACTGTTCTACAGCTTTCTTCAACTGGACTCAGAAAAAAAAACCAAAATTGACTAGATTGAAGAGAACATCTTAAATTAATCTGGGTATGCCCCAAAAGCTACATGTGAATTTCCCCTCTACAGAAAATACATCATTCTTAGAATATCAACAAGCATCATTCTTAGAACATCAACAAGCATCACTGGATCTTCAGGCAGGTCACCAGGCACACAGCCCTGAGGGAAATAACTACGTACAGCCAGAAAAACCACCATTTAGTAGTGGGACTGCAGAAGCTGTCCCATGTGGGAGCTGACACTGGTCCCTTGCAGCCCAAGCTGGGTGGTGAAGCGCAAAGAGGTCTGATGCTGCTTCCCTTCTCGAGAGCAAGGGATGGATGTGGTCTCAAGGGGAATTATCCCCACTTTGGGCTGAGGGAATGTGAAGCCCTGGCAACAGCCATCCATTTACTCACTGGAGAGATTGATAGCATTATACAGGACATCCTGGATGAACTTTCTCAAACAATATGTGATTTTATGGTGGGACTCATCATCATGCAACGCTGTGGAGGCCAAATATATAAACAGGTTCAAAAATGGATTAGCAGAATTCATGGAAGATAGGTCAATCACAGACAATTAAATATGGTAATCCGGATGCAACTTCCAGTTCAGGAAGTTAGTCGGTCTAATGCCCTTCCACCTCTGATTTACTTGTGGAAAGGAAGCCAGAAAAATTCTCCCTATGCCAAAACTGTCCCTTGGCTCCAAGCATTAGCTTGAATCACAATAAATTCTTTTTTTTTGGCAGGGGGAGGGGGATATATTTTCTTTCAGTAATGATATTACAGCATGCTATTTCTTTCCCTCCGCAGCTCCTGAACCTCTGTGTAACCTTCCATCTCCCTGTCCCCTTAGGAGTATCACAAATAAATTAGTGAAACCTACTGGAAGGTGATGGCAATCACAGATACCACTAAATTTCATTTAGCAAGGAATTAGGAATCCAATCACTTATGTACATAGGAAAGGTCTGAACTGGATGATACTGGAAAAACATTCTCTCTTTGAGAGTACTGGACCAGAGGAAGATGCTGGAAATTCAAGATGGAAAAATGTAAGTTGGTTTGTCCACAAGGAAAGTTTCTTGTAACCCCAGGACAGTTACTGATTGATTTATTCCCTGACACATGCCTGTTTTTATTTATATAAAATATAAATGGTTTTATTTATATAAAATACAGACAGACATACTGCAGTGCTTTGTATCCCCATCCCCTTGACCCAAAGAGCAGTTCATGGCATGGGTCATCCTCTCTCTGCTCCCTTGTCTTCTTACCTGCTGCAAGCATTTCCATCCATTGTCTCTTTTTGAAGGTGTTTAGGGGGTTTGCTGGAGAGCAGAGGACAAGATGACAAATGAGCTAACACACAGCAATGGAATGTAAGTGAGTCTCAGCTATTTTTAATTAAGAAGCGATGACAGCTGACTAAATTCCCTGACACTGCAGTTAAAGGCTCCCTGACCCAGACATTATTGGACACACTCCTCAGACCAATATATATTGGTCCCGACGGTGCTTCTATTATTGTCCCCGCCATCTCGACAGATGCAGGACTAACAAAATCTATGTCTGTTATCAGCATGCAAATAGCCAGATAAACGTGTGAATGCTTATGAGCAGGAGGAGGCAGCAGGTGAGAGGAGGACAACGAAGGTCATTTTCAAGGCAGTGCTGAAAGCACCAGTGCTTGGTTCCAATAAATGTTCAAAAGGTTTGGACAAATTTAACTGCCGTTTTCATTTTCGGTTGGTTAAACCAATGATAGATTGACCATGAGAGAGGCAGAGAGACAGAAAGAACATTTCCTGCTGTAAGGCAGATAAAAGGTAAGAGGCAAAGCAGTATGGTGCCTTGGACTGGCTTTTCTCAGCCCACAGATCACAGGGAGGGCTCAACTGAGACAGCTTTTCTTCTAATTGCCAAACCAGAGAGCCCAGCAAGCTGACAAAGTCATCTGGATTTTGAAGGATAAGAATTCACCTGGCTTCATATAAGGACTCTTTAGCATAGATGAGAATACAGTTACGGTGTCCAGCTCACATTAACACAACAGACTGGCAAGGAGCTGACTATTTCAACAACACACTGTCCTGGAAAGATGTCAAGAGGAAGATACCAGCCACAAAAAGACAATACAAAACTCATTTTTATTCTCAGGGCTTGCACAGAAACGAATCCAGCAGCAGAGCCCTTCACCTTGAGCTCACTGGTTGGTTTTAGAAGGACAGATTCCCTTCTACCCTTCCCAAAGGATCATGGAGAAAAGGGATGAAGCAGTACACGCCACAAAGCCACACAAATCACGTACAAACTTGGCGTGAGCGAGACAAACACATTAAGGAACATCATCAGGAACTTTCCAGCATGGTTGCACAGTGGGAGGGGGGAAAGAGTTGCTGTTGCTAAGCCCATTCCCCCCACCCTTGCTCTCTCCCAGCCCAATCCACAGGCTTTCTCCTCTCATTCGCTCACCAGCTGCATCGAATGATCATGACAGGTTCTCCTCCTCCTCGCCTTATTGGCTTCTACCCATGGCCTATTATCAGGGGAGAGCAAATCAGACACGTAATCAATAGTTTGTGAGAAGGAACCGGGCTGTGCAACGCTACATTTGCATTAAATCTCCTGCTGCCTCTGTCTCTGCATCCTGATAAGCACGGACCAGCCGCACTGGCCACGCTCGCAGAGGTGTGTGTAGATGGCAGACTAACAGCAAAGCAGCTCTGCAGTGAGCTGTCAGCAAAAGGCAACCACTGCACACTGCAGTCCTGAGCTTCAGGGCTCTCTCAGGCTCTACCAGATGAGCAGCTGAAACCCTGACCTGTCAGGCAAACCAGCACAGTTCGAGGACCATCAGCATCCTGACCTAGAGGTGCAGAGCAAACGTCCTTCCAGTGTCCCCAGTTTGGGCACTCATTAGGGCAGCCAGCTCTGAAAGTCAGGAAAAGGTGTATAGCATGGGAGAGATCTTTGCTGCAGCACCACAAGTGATGCCCTCTCCAGCAAGGTTTTAGAAAGTTGGTTGGTCAGAAGGTGTCTGCAGGCAGAGAGCGTGGAAATACCAGAGAAGGTTTCCCTGGCTTGCACCAGGATGGCTGATGACAGCTACCACCCCTGTCAGCTTGGTTCTTCCCACCCCACCAAAACCCCATTGTTTGGACAGCAAAACACAGCAGCAATGGGACAGCTCCCCAGTCCGACCACAGACCAGGTCAAGGCCTGGAACCAGACACAGATGAGTTGGAACAGGTTTCCAACCAAAAGCAAAATGGGTTTGAACTGACACCGTGCATCAATGAAACACCAATGCAGAACAACTAGATGTTGACAATGGCTTTAAAACCAACTGAGAAATAAAACTCACTTATTGGCAATGGGTAGCTCAGGCACCAGGGCACCAAGAGCACGACCAAGTTAAGTGCAAGTAACTACTGAACTAGTCTCAGGGCTTGAAGCTTTGCAGCTTAACTTGCCCAAGTAAGGCAGCTGATGAAATATCCCCAGGCACCCTGGGACACTGGTGAAATAGCAACCCTTTGGCTATTTTCTTTCACCACACAGGTGAGTCAGCATCCGGACTACGGAAGAAAAATTGGTGTTTCCTTTTCTGTTCAGGACTGCAAGTGACTGGCAGCAGAAGGAGCTCAGTCCAGTTTCTAGCCAGTTCCTGACAGACATGTATACAGACTACAAGAGGTCAATGAACCCAGCAAAGCCATCCACAGTGGTTGGGTACACATACACTGGATGTTCACTGTCCCCTGAACACTGGATCTTCCTAGCCTGGACAGTCCACTTGCTCTCTGCCCTTTGCATTTATACAGAGGTTCAGTCAGGAAGAGTTGCAGCTTCAACTATTGTAAAATAATACAATTATTAAGCAAGACACAGGAAAAATTTCCATGGAAATTTCCACAGCCAATCTATTTGCTTATTCCAGGGGTGGGGGTGACTGGACACAAAACACTGGGTCAGTTAAAAGAAATCCTTAGTGTCTGACCTGAATAAATCCATGTTCTTGAAATCCCCAGGGATGGTTTCTTCAATACAAGATGGAATTTCAAGGTAAAAGGAGGAAAGAGAAGAAAAGAGCACTCATGAAAATCAGGTTCAAATCCCTGCTTGGTCTCAGTAAGGCCTTTGAATTAGGTGTACAGTTACTTAAATGGCTTCAAGTATTTTGGGATCTCTCTCCAGTTCATATGATCTAAGTTTCATCCTGAGGCAGAGCAGGAAGAATGTTCTGAGCTCTCAAAAATGTTCATGACTTCGGACAAATACATTATACCCAGCTTCAAAACAAAACTGTTCTCTTTTTTGATCTTATGTAATAGTCTAGAAGTCTGTGTTTTGATTCCTCCCAATTGTGCACTCAAACTGGCTCCGTGAAAGAAAATTAATGGACTGGAAGGAAACCTACACTTTTTTTTTTTTTATATGTCTAAACTGTGTCTCTTTTCCAGATACCTTTACCAAGAAGCATAGCATGAAATTTAGCAACAACCAAAATGATAAAAATCAACTCAAATAAGGACTCCTATCATGAGTTAAGCCTGCTTCAGCCACTCAAGAAGACAAGAGCCTATGTACAAAGCCTTTTTGATCAATAAAAGCCTTTTAAATAAAATGAAAGCACTTTCAGACTAGTTCAAGAGGCAACCTACAATGGAAAAGACTCAGTCCCTGATGGCCTGGGATCAAACTTGTTTTCTCCTTACTGTTAGTGCCTCCACAACAACATTTATCTGGACCTATTAGGTTTGCTGTAGATGGAAAAATAATTAGCTGCTTACCATGAACACATAGGAAACAGAAAGGCAGAGCTGGTAAGTTATAACCTATGCTGCTATGACTGTCACAGTGGTCACTCCACCACCTAGGGAGGAAGGTGTGCTCCCTTACCTGGCAATGTGTTCAGTCCTGTTGTACCTGTCCTCAGCAAGAAAGGTGTGCATTTCTTCACCTCCAACACTCAGCAGGCACAACCTGGGGTAAGAGGAGTAAGAAATACGTAAATATAAGGAATAATATTGATAGATGACCTGACAGGAAACCCAGAAAAACTGTGCCCATAGCTCTATTTCCCCACCCCAGTTCTGTTTATCATAACGGATCTGCTTCTGGTCCAAGGCTTGGACCTCAGGGCTGCCATCACCACCTGTCTGGCATAGCTGACAGAGAACAAGGAGCCAAGAAACCTGAGAGCCACTTCTGAGCCAAGAGTGTGTGTTCCCAGAACCAATTTTGTTTTCAGATTTCCAGTTTGAAAGATTTTCTTAACTCCCAATGTGTTTCTTTTCAGATTTGTCTTGCCTTAAAAATTACCAAAATATCAGTTGTCTCATCATTTCTGTTACAGATAAGAAACTATTTTCCATATGCATTTTGGAATTTTTCATAGAAAAAAAACCAAACCCCAAGGATACAGCCACCCTTACTTAGCACATTGTATAACTGTCCATGAAGAGATCTGATATCTCTCTATGTGCTTCTGGTTTGTTTCCCAGCTCCGTTTCATTAATACAATTTCTCACAAAGTTTATATCATCAATAAAGCCAAACCACAGGAATACTTCTCATAACTACTCTATTTCTCTGATGCCAAAGGCTAGTAAAAGGTCTCCAAACTTCAATTTCGCCTTTAAATAGTTCTGTGCAAGGTAACTCAATGTTACTAGTCCCATTTCACTATTAAACAGAGGCACAGAAGAGTGCTAAGAATTGTCCCAGGCCATAAAATAAGTAGAAAAAGACAACCAAACCCTAAGTCCTGATCCACAACCTCTTGCTCTGTCCCAGTGGACAACATTCTTTCCTACGATTACTAAAAATATTGGGGTCTTCTGTGAAACAGACTGGGATGCTAATTTTTAAGGTGAAATGACCAACCCAGCATGGGAAATCGTATAAGTGAATGTAATACTCTCAACTTCCTGAACTCTTGTACAATAAACAGCTTAACAACTTGTTTCCCACAGAGACACCTGTATTTTAGTAGCAGATAAGAAATGACACATGTATATACATAGCCATATTTTCTTTTTCCTAGCAGTACACTCACATATATATCCATATATGCACAAACATAAAATACATGCATATATATATATATATATATATGTATATATCAAAGCTATTAAAATTAGAAGGAACTTTGATGTTGGACTCGGAATGGTCTGGAAAAATGGTAATTACACCAGAGCACAGCTGTGGGAATGAGCTGCCTGCTCTGTGCACAGCACTTCAGGCACATAAAATGCAAAGAGCTATTTGGATAAGAGCACAGGGCCAAGACGTTGCTTCCCACCTATCACCTGCCCACGAAAATGGAACTTCCCACATCTCCACTGCTTAAACCTTGACCCCTTTTCCTGAGCATGTGCCACCCCACAATACTCACTCAGTATCACCACAACACCTCAGTACCTAACAATTACAGCTTGGGTAATTGAAGTGCAGACATAACTAAATAAGCCAGGATGAGATGGCTGGATGCCTTTGGTACTAATGCCAGTGCTCTCGGGAATGCTGACTCTTAAAGCAAAACAAGTGAAAAAGAATAAGTAAACTAACAAGTTTCTACACTCATTTGTTTAGAATGAAAGATTGACAAACACAGTAATTTTATTTATTTATTTTTTTTTTTTACAAACAGCTTTTTATAACTCACAACCCAAAATAAGCCCTGACCCAGCTGTGGTGCCATGTTAAACAGTAATTACTCTATATAAGGCTGACCAAATGGGAATATTTGTGGGCCAGCGGAATGAAATTATTTTAGGACTTACACAAACTTTCTCTGGGAGTGGTGAAACTAGCCGTGGGTAATGTGGTGTACCTAAGAAACAAGAGGACACAGGAGAGGGTTTTTTTTCTTCTCCTTCCAAGCCACCATTAAAACTCACTAGGAGACATTAAGTGACTTTCCCAAATTTCTGCTCAAGGGAAACGGGGAAAAAAATAAATAAGTAGAAGTGAGATTTGTTTAATCCTCTGTAAAAGAGGCTTCACTATGTCACTGTACACATTTTGAGGTTCTCCCCCAACCTGGCTACCTGTCACACCTGCTAAACCACACCCAAACATATGGCAGAGCATAAGGTGCAAAGCAAGACCCTTGTAACATTTCATTATAATGGGGGGGAAAAAAAGGAAAAAAATATAAAAATTTAAAAATCAAGCCTGATAGAATCATTTTGATTGGAAAAGACCTTTAAGATCACCAAATCCACCATCATCTCCAGCTCTTACCTATCATTCAGGTTGCTCCACCATGATCTACTGTGCTACATCAGCCACTGACATGTCCATCCATCATCAAGCATTTTCCCAGCTAGGACTGCCACAAGCACCTCTCTTCCAACCCAGCCCACATCCTACAAGGGTGGCTCCTTGCCATTTCGCTGCCATAAAGCCAAGCCCTTCATGGAGAAGGACATTACAGCAAGTTGGACCTTTTTGCTTGACCTTTGCTTGAAATTATTCTAAACTACATCAATAGACATTGCAGAGTAATTTTTCATCCTGTCTACACTAGGGATGCATTCACACTCCTGATCTTTGGGCAATGTTTGGACCCACTGAATCTGTTCTGCTGAGGCTGAGGGAGGAAAAACCCATAAATCCAGACTCTTTCATCCTCTCTAATATTCAGTTCATCGTTTCCAAGCACCTGATTTTGAAGCAGGTGACGCAGCACAGCCTGCAGAGAAAGGAACCAAAGTCCTGTAACCTGGGGTATGTCCTGCCTTGTGGGAGGGTGGGGATCTCTGTGGGGAATCCTACAAGAAGAGGTTGACAGAGCCTTCAGAGTGGCAATGCTCAGTTCAAAAAAAAAAAACTGCAAAAATTAGTGGCATGCCATTCTGGTGCAAGTGGCAGTTTTCCAGTTTCCAAAATATCCCTCCTCCTTATGTCACGGTAAAACAGAGCAAAAATGGAAAGTGGTTTAGCAAGTAGGAACGTTGCAATTCAAAATAGAATCAGAGAGGATTAAAGCAAATACCCAGACTGTTCTAACCTGTGTTTACGGCCCAAATACTGTACCAATTCCTGTTATTTTCAGGGGTTTCTTCCTGTGTTGTAACATTCTCTCTGGGATTAAACTTGGCCCGGGCAATGTGTGACTCATCTGACTACAAGTCCCTGGGCATGTGCTGCAGGTTTTGCAGATGCTTATCACTTACAACCCATCCTACTGCCTCAGAGCTCAGTGCAGCACATTACACGTGGGTTTTTGCTGGAGGGGTAGGAAGAAAATGACAGCATCTGCCTAACACTAAATTTTCATCCTTAATTAAGGACTTCAAAAATAAGTCCATTTTCTGAGCAGGATGGTGGGTGGAAAATAAAATAAAGCTAGTTTTTAATGATCTCAGCAAAACTCAAACCCTTTTCCTAGTTAATATGCATCCTTGCACCCAGGAATTTCAATTTTAAAAATTGTTGCTATGAAAGTCCTGTTACCTGCAGCACCAACTGCTGACAATGGCCAAACTAATCCTGGATAGCATCCTCTGCCTTCACTGGTGTAAAACACATTGACTTTCAGGTTTGCTTTCCATTCTACCTGATTTTCTGCATTCTAGAAATGAACTTCTTTTTATGCCTCTCTCTGATTAGTTCTTTGAATTACCTCCACGTTACATGATTATTCAACAGTGAGTCCACCCTGCCGTGCTTCGTCCTCTTTCAGTGACCCACACAAGCACCAGAGGGAAGGAGCAACCATGAACTGGGACAGCAGCTTCAGTTGCGTGATTCACAGAAGGGACTTCAGTATTGGTAGATCCTGAAAGAGAAGGAAAGTCACACTCAGTAGTGGAATTAGATGTGATCTCCACATTTTACTGAGTCATTGACTGCTGGAGAGCTCAGCTCTGTTCACGTGCTGGAAGTTTGATATATGCCTAAAAAGAGAGTGAGCCTAGACCTGGAGAATTCAGGTATTTCAGTACATGGGTGAGTGCATGAGAGTCCAGCTGACAGAAGTGGACATGCCTGTCAGTACAAGTTAATCTCACTGAAATGATGCCTGAGGTCAGAATGGGCTGCACTGCCTCCTCCAGTGTTTGTCTGCTGAAAGCAGCAGAGTTACATGGGCAGCAGGTAGGTAGCTCAAGGTGCTCTTCGACCTTGAGGCATATACCTTACCTGCAGAGAAGCAGAGAGCTTCCTGATGCAGAAGCTCTGAGCCTTCAACTCCAGGCTCTGCTGACTAACAGGAGAGCTGGACTCCTGCCTTCAGAGACCAGATCCACTCTCTCAATCCTCTGCTGAATAAGGACAGCTCCACATTCACATTTCTACTTTCATTAGCCAGACTCATCCTTAAACCTCCTCTTCTTTAGATATATATGAATCTGTGACCTTCCTTTAAACCCAGTCAAGGTAAGGATGACACAGGAATTACAAGATAACTAAAGAGAACTGTGGGAAAAAAATATACATACCCTTTGTTCCACTGAGTTGCTTTAAAACACCATGTTGTGGTTTGTTCCTTCTCTCTCAATCTGTCACCAGCACTTGGCTACATGAGAGAAAACAAATTTAAATTAAACTCAAACATTATGTCTAGTTCATTACTAACACCTTCTAAATAGTGCTGCACCTCTTACAGACACTTTGTGCTATAACCCCAAACTATAGGGCCAATAAAGCCACAACCACTGTCAGCAGTTACACTTCTAGGCTATATTCTGAATTAAAATATAAGAAACAAGTAACAAAAGCAGCAACAACCACCAAAAAAAATCATCCGAGTTCTGCAACAGTTATTTAATCTCCCAAAATGTTCGTGGCAGTCTTTAAACCTGAGAGGTGTGTGTGTGACAGGTGGCTGCTCCAGCAGAACCACACCTCTGTACAAATATTGTATTGTACAAATATTCACCAGTTAATTTCTGCAGTAACTGTGTCAGGTAGGATCATTAACACCGCCCCCAATTCTCCTGATAAGTAGGTTGAGACAGAAGGGTGGAGAGGATTGTCTAAAGTGAATAAGTAGGTAACAATGAGAACTCCAAAACATCCTCCCATCTTTGAGTCCATGTAGTTTGTTTTTTTTTTTAAAAAACTAAAAAAATCCAACAGCTTTGGCACAGTTTGACCCAATGCCAACTGAGGTTTGAAGACTTCAAACAAACAAACAAACAATGGACTTCAGCTCACACCCCAGGTTCATATCTAATGAAGCATTTATGCTACATTAAAAATGTGGTTTAGCTTAACTATCCATTTTTAACTATCAGCTGGAGTGAAAACACTAATTCATGCAAATCAGTATTCCCTAAACAATAATTTTCCTCTAGAACATTTCTTCTTTTTTAACATAAACTCTTATCTAACATAACCCATTTGAAGTATTATATCTGCAGAGTTCAGCAATTAGCTCTGTAAATTGTTTTCCCTGAGTGTATGGAAGGTTACATTACATAGTGAAATATAAAGTGTATGCTATAGTGAATGAAAACCTCTCTTTGAACGATGATTATCTTTCAAAAAGGCTGGGATAAGGGCCAGATTACCAAAAGGAATTCAAGCCAGCTATTAGAGTTCTACTTGTACATCCAAGGTCCCCTGTTATTTCATGCAAGTATCCACTTTCTGTGCATCTTTGGAGGTTTTCAAATGCAATTGTTTATATGTAATACCCACAGACCATGCTTTGCTGAAAACATGGCCAGAAAAATCCAATCTGGGGAATAAACAAGCAAGCAACTAGGGAATGGGTGCAAAGAAAAGCATAGAAAGAGAGAAGGGCCAGTACATAAACCAGCCAAATGAAGGCAGGAGATGGCACTGAGGGTACTTCAGGTGCTACTGAAAGTGAGGACAGAGATGGAAAGGCTACACCTCATCTGTCCACTAACCCAGAACAAACTCATGAGAGTCACAGAGATTTGTATTGAAGCAGGATTTCACATGGAGGTTGTAAAAGGCTGCTGGAACTCACCCAAGCCATCCTTTTACTCAAAACATGGCTAACCTCAAAATTGAATCTGGTGTCGTCCACTTGAGCTCTGAAAATCCCTAAGAATGGAGATTCCACAGCCTTGCTGGCCACCTGCTCCAGTGCAGCACCACTCTCAGGTTTGGGTTCCCCACCCCCCCATATCCAATCAGAATATCCCTTGTTGCAGCTATGACAGAAGATTTTTTTTCCAGTCGTTTAAAGACTTCATTAGAGCTCTTCCTCTGAATCAGGTGATTCATAGGAGATCCCCATCACAACACCCTCTTTGTGGGCCTCCCCACTCTGATCCCAACCCACAAGCTCCCAACACCCACTGCTACTCCTCTGCACAAAACACAACCCTCTCTCCTTGCTTTCCATGTGCATCTTTGTCCAAGAGCCATATCCACCCATCCCAACACTGCAGTCACGTGAGCTATTCCACCAGGCCTGCCATCCCAGCAAACCTTGATTAAAGCCCATAGTAATATGGTACTAATTAGATAAAAGTACTGCTACGTACACCAGGTGAAGCAAGGCACATGGATACCAAGAGGGCAAATTGCCCAGCATCAAGTCTTAGTGACATTCCATCTTCTCATCTTAGATGTCACCTTTTAGACTAAACAGCCTTGGATGATGCCCCCTAGAGGGCAAAATGAGAAGAAAAGCTTCTCATGGAGAACAGCCACATGGGGCCAGATGCTCAGCAGATCAAAAATGGGTGAGCAGTGCCTTCAGTGCAGCAATGCCCACTTACATCAGTTGATGATGTGACCCATATATTGAAAATTAGCTTGAAGGAATAAGGAATATAACCCTGATTTATTCCAAATACATTATATTTAACGCTGTCATTTATCTTTTACTTGCCAACATGCAAGCTCAGGAGACAGACACATTTGGATACTCTCAGCTGGGAATCGTGTTCTCACAGTGCTCCTAGATGCTGCACATACTGTCTCTATTTGTGTTCACCCTTTCAGGTGGCATGGTGCCCACAAGAAGCTGATTAGCACTTGCCCTGGGCTATCAAGGCAAGGCAATGGTATGTTTAGATCAGCAAACTGCATAACAATATAAATGTCATCTATTCTACAAGAAGCTTTGGCAGTATTTGCATCTTGGGCTTCATTGCATGTATGTGCCAAAAAGAAACTCGAAGACTTGCAGAAGAAAGACAGGCATGGGATTTGCCAGCCCTCCCAGTTGCCAAAACATGCTGTATAGCAGTAGGTGCCTTATTATAATCCCCAAGGACCATCTACCGGGTATCAGATTGTATGCAACACGAACACTACTGGTACACACACACATATATACGTCGCCTTTTTTGTTCAGCCAGGCTCACAAGCAGCAAACGAACCACAAACAGTGTGTCTGGCACAGTTCAAGACATGATCTGTACACTTGCCCAGAAAAGATGGCATCCAGCCTAAACAGAAGAGCCCTGGGTGGTCACTAGCTGGTTGTGCAACATCTTTGCTGACGGGGCAAACTGTGGCAATACCTAGCAGACACAATGGGTAATGGGCTAAGGACACTGAGTTTAGGACACTAGCTGGAGTGCACGCCAAGCCTCTAATGGCCTGGCACTCATTAGCATTTGATTGTTACTGGAGACCTATGTGACATGAAATGATGGTCTCACTCCAATTCCTGGTGAGCAAATGTCAGCACCATTATCACAGTAAGCATCCATCTTAGTGGTCTTACCAAAGAAGCCAAGGACTGAATGGGAAGAAAGGCTGATCTATGTCTCATTGTCAGTGGAGAGGACTTTCCAGGACAGAGCTGGGGCAAACTAGCATGGTTCAGAACTGCTGCCTCGACAAGTCCTACTTAAATCTTTAGCAGATAGGCCAGAATGCAGAAGGAGGAGACATAGTGCAGGAAAGATGCACCAAAAGAGAGAGGATGCTGTCAGACCTAGGTAGGAAAGACAATTCTGCAGATATGCAGAAAAACATCATGGCATGGCATGGAATAACACAGCCAGATCACCAGAAACAGCAGCTGCATTGTAAGCACACAACCAAACAGGACACTGGAGGAAATTCAAGGAGTGTTTACTGGATTTCACAGATCTTTCTCTGCAGTTTTGTTCACACACTAGGAACCAACAGCAGTCTTAAAGGTAAACCCTTTGCGTGCCAATTAATCCAACAGCCTGAGGCAGAGCTCTCGGCGCTCTGGAGCCTTCCAACAGTTTCCTCCTATAGCAAACCCGAGAGCTTTCTGCATACTTTGATTGAATTTGCAACCAAATGCTTTATCCTACTTATTAATTACTATTATTTGCTTTATCCAAGTTTAATTTTCACAACAAACCTACGAACCACTTGAACTAATTGTTGTTCCAGTCTCTGTGAGTGAGGCTTCCCTCTCTGAGATATTCCATCATTGTTCTTTGTAACCCCATTGCATTTCTACTCCATTATCCAAGTCCTTGGTCAACGCTAGAACCATAGCACAGACAGTAAGACTACAGAGTGACTCTCCTAAGGAGATTATGCAAAGTGTCACTTAGCATTAAATTTCTGTTTGAAAATTGAAGGTTTTTTTTATTCTTAGTTATGCTAATGACAATCAGAAAAGATACTTCGTACTTCTGTTATTAAAGTGGAGCCCTGAACTTTTTGAGAATCCTTAGGCGTGCCCTTCTGCTGTTGCATATCCCTCATAAATTCATATTTACCATACTTTGTGTTAACAACTTCTATTATTTCTGAAAATAGAAACGGGTCTGAAAAGCTTTTGTTTGGTTAGCTGTATCCAGATGCATTAAACTTCCGTTACATAAGAGGATTTGTACTTTATGCTGAAGTTTTCAGCAGAGAGATATTTAAAAGATTATGAAATATGCTTGTGGATAAAAAAAAAAAAAGTGTTGGAACGTATCCATCAATATTTCAGTATAAAATGTCGAAGCACCAGAATTACACGGTGCAATTATCTGTCAGCATGTATAGCTCCCAGCACTGATCTTTACATTTAACAGGAAAAAAAAATGGCTTAATACTTAGTAAATGAATGCTAATTAAGATGTGGGGAAAAATTCCGCCATAATTGAATAATGAAACTAATGCACCTTGTGCATTTGTTTAAAAAGTCTCTGCTGCTCTGACTCTGTCAAGCATAAGTGGCCTTTTATGTGATATACTTGCCAACACAAATCTTTATACAAAGTCTGAGCCTTTCTGCCTATTGACCAACGATCAGATGTGGGCTCTCACAGCAGTGCCATCCAGTACACGAAACCTTAGCAAAGTCAGCAGGACTTCAGAGGAGTTCGACAATCACAGTCCAGCTCCAAGAAAGCATTATGTGAAAAAGAACTTGGGTTTCTCTCAAGGGTTTTGGTGTTTTAAGAAAAAACAAGTAGAGACAAGTCTGTTAATATGTCACCAAGCTGGTCATTTGCTGTTTGTTTTTCTTCCCCTTCCTTCCATTCAGCCTTTGCAGAAACAGCTCCTAGTTGTCCCTCTATTGATCCACCTATTTTCCTGGGGTTTGATCACATACAGTGTCAATACTGGGTCCGTTTATGGCATGTATATTTAAGATGATAAACAGGGCAGGTTTTGCAATGGTAATTCGGGACACAAGAAGAGCCCAGACAAAGAATCCCATTGACAGAGCTGTGTTTTGGATCAGGCCCACTGTGAATCTGAAGACAGAATAAGAAGCAGGATGGCTATTCCCTTCCAGTAAATATGCAAAGTTCTCCTCTCACATACAATGGAAACAGTTTTACACTGATGTAGATCATGATCCATGGATAATCAGCCCACTATTCACTTCCCCAGCTTTGCGGAAGCGTAATCAGGAAAGCATTATGAAGAAAAACCTGCCCTGCAGGGATAGACTTGCTTTAATAATGTTTATGACTTGTCCATATTGTATTTATGTCTGGAAGTTGATTTCTTGGGTTTTCCCACCCTTCCCCCCCGCCTCCACTCTCAGCCCCAAAGACAATTTGCAAGCTGAATCCTCCACCAGGATAAATGGGGGAAGCACCAGTGACCAGTAGACAGAACTCTCTATATGCTCAAGATCACACCCAGACACAACACTTGGTTTTATCTCACACACAGGTCAAAGCTCACCTTTTCCTGACTGGTCCAAAACCAAGCCCACACTTCACAAATTAAGAGATCTGGGCTGAAAGTACAACACTTACTCTGGTCAGCTGCTGGCCTCCTGTCGCACTTGTCTCGAAAACAGTCCGGATCCATGCCAGAAATAGCAATAATCAACCAAAAAAATGACTGAAGACTTCCCCAGTATCTGCCAGGCTCGCAATTTTTACTGAGCCTTACAAATGTGTCATCGATACCAGTCCTTTCAAAGCCATCAATCTCAGTCACCCAAATCCATCACAGGAAACAAATCCCGGAGAGGAACCAATCTGCAGAGCAATTGCAGAAAGACAGGCTGCGAGAAAACCCATGCAGAAATTTGCTTCGTCTATGTACTCTCAGACACATTCTGCAGGCAGAAATCTGCTGGGTTTGCTTTTGCTGTGTTATTCCGATTTACTGCTCGCTTCTGCAAAATCTGCCTCAAACCTCCCCATTTCCCGATGCTTTCAAAAGTCACCGAACGTTGGAGCTTGTTTTGGCTCGTGTGGCAGTTAAATCTGATGGCAAAGGTATGCACTGAAATGAAATTTCCAGGGAAGAAGCTATATCAGAATGGACAGGTGACAGGAATTTTGGGGGCTTTTTGTCACGTTTTACTGTTGTCAAAGTGCTTTGACTAACAGTGCTGTGAGCTAGGAAAATTCCCAAGCACGACTAATTTTGTGGGTTCCTCTTTGCCTGGATCCAAAGCTGACTGTATCCAGGGATGGCTTAAGTCACCAGACATCCCCTATCCCAAGGGCTGCTGGCCTCACCTGGACCTGCAAATGATCAGCGCTCCTGAAAACAGAGCACAGCCTGACTCCTGCAAGGAGATGGAGCAAGAGGAGTCACTCACAATGGCTCTGATGACCTCTTCTTGACAGCAAGCGTGTGCATGCAACCAAAGGCAGGTGGAGGGGAGCATCTACAGCTCCTGTGCTTCACAGCTGCACTGGACTTCAATCTTTGTTCCATTTTATAACACTAAGGTTCTTCTAAACCACATAAAATAAACGAGCAAGTCATGTTTTCACTCTCCCGTGCACCACTCAACACCTGTATTTGCCTACAAGAAAAGCCCCTGAAAGCCACAAGGTTTCTTTTTTATTTACCTCTTTTATCTTTGCTTATTTTCTATGAAGAAAAGTAACCCAACCTTGGTTTAGTATAAACCTAGCCAGAAACAAAAACCCTCTTGAATTCCTCTTCATTATAAATGGATTGTCAATGTGTTAAATAAATCAGTGAAAATGGAAATCCAAAAATAAATAGCCATCCTGCTGTTGCTATGACAACTCAAATTTTTTACCTGGACAGAGATTTTATGTTTCACAGTTCGTAATCACTGAAAAGGAGGGTCACATTTTTTTAATCCCAGCACATTTCACCACCTACCCCAACGTAAAAAAAAAAAAAAAAAAGGGGGGGGCATTATTTTTGGTTACTTTTTAGCAAATGAGGGAAGATCAAAGAGAGGAGCTATTTTTCCTTGCAGACAGGAGAGATGAGATACACATAGCGTTTACAACAACACAGCTTATAACATCTACTCAGCCCACAAAGGACAGAGAGCACAAAATATTCCAGTAGGATTTCAAAGGCTTTAATGTGGCCTTGCTATGCAAAAAGCAGGGCATGTATAGAATGAGGTTAACAGAGCTTAGAACTTTATTTTATTTCATATGTTAAGGCAATTTTACTATGCTGAAAAGTAACATCATCTCGGAATGTCAGCAGGGAGTAAATATTTTGCAACTGGTGCCATCGTTCATGCCAGTTGAAATGTGCATCTCAGTGACCCAGCAGGCAGGACTGCAATGTTAATGCACTGCCTAGTCCTTAAAATGGTAGAAATCAACCCAGTTCCCTCAAAGTCCATGGCTAGGGAAGGCCCAAAGCACTGAAGAAACAGAGCCTGACCATTACAGTGGAATTAACTTCTGGGTTATATCTGTGATGTGTGATGGGATGAAACACTCTCATCCTCTGGGATGGTAAATAGAGGGAAATTCAGCAGAGGAGAAAGGTAAGAGCCACTAAGGAGACCCCAGGTGTCAGAGAGCTTTGAGCCAGTATCACCTGGGAATCCCTCAGCCAGCCCAGAAACATCTCATAAAGGTCTTTTATTTCCTTTTACCTGCTGTAAACAGTCTGCTTAGTACCTCCCTGTCTGGAGGCTGGCAGGTGGATTCACTAAGAACTGGGTCAGGTCAGAGAACACCTTCATCTCTTGGCTGGTGTGTATTTCCCTTCACCCCAATTGTGACAAAAAAAAAAAAAAAAAAAAGCCAAAATCTCTAAAAAATTCAGAAATTCAAAACACACAGTTTAAAAAAAAAAGAAAAAAATCTCTCGAAAATAACATCACTTCGGTATGTTTCCATTGGCCAATTCCTCGGTAAAATATTTACAGTAAAAAAAGATGAGTTTCCAAAACAACATTGTCTTGACCAAAATATTTTCTTCAGGTTGAAACTTTGTAACTTGTTTCCAAAAAAAAAAAAAAAAAAACATTGAGAATTGAGGGCAGGGAGGAAGCAGCACAAACCCAAACTGCTGCTGGTGAAAAGTCTCCATTAAACCAGCATTTTCCACAAAAAATAACCTTTTGTCAGCAAACGTCTCGCCCTGCGTTAAAGGAAATTAATCTCAGTCAAAAATCTAGCCTAATGGTGATAAAATGCTAAATACTCCCCAAATCAGACACAATATCCCCAGCAGCAGAGCGATGGATTCGCACAGAACCACACACAGCATATCTGGCCACGTTGGGGACTTCTGACAATCAAATGTTTGCGCAGTTTTGTTCCTCGTGTATGTTCTTACTGGCCCAAGTCTGCATCCAGTTACTCCCATCTTATATCGATATGTATGCACACATATGCACACACACTGTGATTGTGGAAGTGCTCTAAACAAATATGGGTGTTTGCATCCTGACTTGCCCAAAAAGCAAAGCAGACTGTTCAAGCAGCAGCCGGTGAAAGCAAGCATTCAATTCTACTCAGAGGCTCGTTTTCCTCTAAATGGGCCTCTCAGACTCACTGACAACTCTTAGCTGCCTGAGAAAAAACACTGGAATAATAAAAAAAAAAAAAAAAAAGAACCTATTTTCCAGTGCAAAGTAATCCCTGTTCCATTGCCATGGCACCAGACATCCGTCTCTTTCTTTCATTGACCAGACGAGGTCCTCCTCAGCCCCTTGCTTCTTTTTTTTTTTAAAAAAAAAAAAGAAAAAAAAAAAAAGAAAAAAAATTCTTTTTTTTTGTTCATGCGTGTGTGTGTGCGCCTGAATTTGTTTCCTTGGTAGGAAAAGGAGTCATTAAAGTATTAGTTTAGGTTGATTGATTCTTCGGGGACAGAAGAGGGTTCTGGGGCTTTGTAATCTCTGATATGATCTCCAACCAGAGGCTCTTCAGCATGATACAATATGGAAATAATAAAAGGAAGATGCAACTTGCCCCTCAGAAAGCCAAACAGCAGTTTACAGGCTGCAAGCCGAATCTCTTCCCAAAAGTTTGTGATTTCTTCACGGTACAGTGACCATCAATGAGATAGAGGAGGAATATAATGTCATCTCTTTTCCTTTTAACTTTAGAGCAGTTTATGCAGAGGGTGTGATTCTGAAATGCCCTTTGCCATGGCAGCAGCTGAGAACCTGGCTGCAGACTGCAGCAAAGAGAGAAAAAGAGAAGCAAAGCAAAACACATGAACTGAGTCAGTTTAAAATGAAGATGACAAGGGGGAATTAAAAAATAAATAAATAAAAAATCAAAGCAATCTACGCTCAAATACCGGTGCTGAAAAACACCCAAATACTGTGGATGTTACCAAAACCACCTTAGCTCTGCCCCTACATTTTTGGACACCCCCCCAATCCTCTCCTACTTGCCAAGGTGAGGAAAGCCAAGCGATTTCCAGCTTCTTTGGGTGAAGAGAGCAGTGCAAAAGTGCTGGGTAATGACTCAGCATCTGTTGCTTTGTTTCAGTGGATTATTGTGCTGGGTGAGTTTCAAAGACATATCTGACTGCATCTCAGGGGCTCTGGGATGCTGCAGTCCACCCCGCACGTGGGAAGATGTTGCAGGTGCTTGGTTTTTTCAGGAATGATTCAGCACCTTGGCAGGATCAGGCTCTTTGGTGGCAAGAAAAGACACACACGTGCAGCTGGGCAGACTGTGTGTGCTGCCTGCTCTTGAGGGGAAAGAGAACCTGTGCTCACGGGTGGGTTTTGGAGGAAAAACAAAAGAAAATCTCTCGCAGAAGCATACATCTTTGCTTGCAATTTACGTGGCTCTTTATTAATGAATAATTCTAAATAACCATCCCGTGTGCCTTCCCTCCAACAAGAGTCCTGACAAGACAGATGGCTCTGAACTGCCTAATGCCACGCTTCACCTTTGGATTTCATCAAAAAAAATAAAAAAAAATAAAAAAAATCGATTTTCTGTGGCATCCGCAGGCCGATGCAGGAGGAAGCAGAGAAAGGCAGCAAATGTATATGCAGTGCACACACACACACACAAAATTGATTCCCCGTGGCTCCTGCAGTCTGATCAATTTTGCATTCAGCGCAGCCCGAGAGTAAAATTTATTACTCCTCGGAAACTTTCTAGCAGAAAAGGGGAGAAGGGTCCATTATGGCAGAGCCCAGGGTTTCAGTCAGACTCCATCTCCAGTCTCCCTGCAGTTTTTGACTCATCCCTCACTTCCCCTGGAAGGAGGAGGGCACCTGATTGAAGAGCAGCAGGTTCAGCACGAAGGCTCACACGGATGGGAGGGCGTTTCCCACGGGCACTGTTTGGCATGGAGGCCCCATCACACCACACAAATTTCAGTATTTCTGTTGCAATACACAGCAGGAGGAAAGGGAGGAGAAAAGGAGAGGTGGGGTGACCTAAAACACGCTAATGACATCACCAGCAACAAACCAAGACACCCTGAGGCCAAACCATTTACCAAGGGCAAGAGGAGCCTTTCCTTGGACACGTTACTGTGCAACATTCTGGATGCTTTGGCATTCACATGTCTCAGAAATAATCACAGAATCACAGAATGTCAGGGATTGGAAGGGACCTCAAAAGCTCATCCAGTCCAATCCCCCTGCCAGAGCAGGAACACCTAGGTCAGGTCACACAGGAACACATCCAGGGGGGTTTGAATGTCTCCAGAGAAGGAGACTCCACAACCTCTCTGGGCAGCCTGTGCCAGTGCTCTGTAATCTCCCATTCCAGTAAGGAAAATGTGCCTCCCCCAGTTGACACAGGTGTGAAACTTAACTTCTGCCTGACACTTCCACGTGTGAGGGGAACACACACAGAGAACCAGAGGAAACCTTCTGTGATAGGGTTCCACTCCAGGGTCAGGATTTCTAGACCCCTTGGAAATAGAGGATATTTTTCTATTCCAGGAGATTCTGGGCTCCAGGAAGATTCTCCAGCTCATTTTACACACAACAGTGGGTTCAACATCCATGTTCAATCTTTTTTGCTATGTGCAACCAGAAATTCCAGTAAATTCAGCCCAGGAGGGAAGAAAGAAGAGAGAAGACTGTTCACGTCATCGCTTTCCCTGGAAAGGCTGGATAACAGTAAGGGAATGATACTTCCTTAAGCTGGAGGGGGCATTATGTGATCTCTCTTCACTTTTAATTCCCTCTTCCAATTTAAACCCACTTTGTAATTCAATGCCTTCCCCAGAATATTTTCCTGCCTCCTTTAAAATGTCTGAGCAGAGGTTATGAACTCCAATGTGATTACTGCTGCAGAAAGGAAGAGGAATACGATGGAACAAGATGGCAGATGTCAGACAATTAGTCAGGAACATGTCTGTAGCTCAATGACCTTTATGATTAGATTCAGTTTCTGGAAGATGAAGCTTGGGTATGGATATAAAGTTGGCTGCTTACCCCTACCTCTGCTCTGAGCCAAACAAACTCTCCGCACCTACACCCAGAAAAATGCTGCAGGACTTCAAGCCCAGAAGTTTCAAGCCTGATCTCCCACTTCACTTTCTCACCCCCACATATTGCAATGGTTTTGCTCTTAGCAAGCAAGACCATCCATGGCAGACAGAGCAGGCACCTGATGTGATTTTTTTTCATGCCTGTTGTCTACTCATGCCTCACCGACTCCTCCTGAGGATGCTCTAGGATTGCCTCTAAGCTGCCTTCTACCCATCATGATTTTTATGTCGACAAATAAAATTCAAAGCACTTCACACCTTGGCTTCTCGTAGGCACAAACGACGCTGCCAGGTGCCAGACAGGGGAGAACCAGTCTCCCCCATTGTCAGTCCTGCAAGACACACTAAAAATAAAGGCACAGCAGATATAGCTGAGCTGTACCCTGCTGCACGCCGACCCAAGGCAGCTCCCTGATGCAGCCTGCAAATTAACACCAGCTAATGAGTTACACCGGGGTGAACCTGAGACACGGCAAAACTACGTTCCGCTGTATAATTCCCAAAAGGTCTTTCAGAGGGATAATGAAAACGATACCCCAGCAATCGGATTTGCCAAAATCCTATTGTCTCTGCTAGCCTGCACCACTTTCCTCTGTGGCCAATTCCAGAGTCTACCAGAAGAGGGGGATCACATACAGTACTGACCACAAGGTGAGTTTACCACCAGAAGCAGTTTCCTTTTAACAGACTTTTTTTTTATTCATTTCATTTTTGCCTTTTTCCCCCTCCAATTCCCACTGGCGACAGAAAAATAGCAAGAAAAAAAAAAAACCCTCTCCTTTCCAAGAATCCCTGTGCCACGTGAACAAAGCTGCAGTCAGTAAGGTAAGGTGTTAACATGGTAATTTATTGTGGTTTTAGGAAGAAAAGTGTGGTTTTAAGTTAACCCATGCTAAATTTTTAATAAATAAATAAATAAATAAATAAATAAATATTTATTTATTTATTTTGTTCCTGGCACAAAGTAATAATGGAATAGAAAGTAACAATGATGAAAAATAATGGGCCTCTGAGCAGCTTTTGTGGACCTGATTCAGGTTCTACGCATAAAGTTGCAGTGAAGTGGCACAATGGTGACAAACAGGGCCTGGCTGCAGTAAGATGGTGCAGAAATGGGACCTATTGATCTCTTTCTTCATTTTTTGGAGAGAAAAGGCAATCCAGCACACAGAAGGAATTGAGCAGAAACTTTACCAGTACCTCCTGAAGTGGGGGAGAGCTCAATCCCTGGATTGGTCCAGACTTCACGTGCAGTGAAAGTCTTAAAATACACCATTAAAGACAAAGAGAAATCTTAGAATTCAAGGGGAAACCCTGAACTCTAAAGCCCGTAGCAGCCAATGAAGAATTTATCAGCTTTTCCTGATGCAGGCTGCAGTCTCATGAGCTGTTCTTTAGGTAGTGGTGTGGATGAGATGAGTTCTCACTCTCTCTCTGCTGCCCCTCACCCATTTCCCTAACTCACACCTGCCAGGACACTGGATAGATGCTTTTTCAAACATCCCCAACTGCCCACTATACCCACAAGGTACTCCAGTGACCTAAAGGCACCCGAATTATTGCAGGTATATGGACAGAGAGGGCTCTCACTTTGGTTTACACTGATCTACCTTTTTGATTTCAAGAGCAAGAATGCCTAATTTAGCAGATGCTGGTATAAGAGAGAAGTGGATCAGGCACCCAAATCCCTGGGCTGCCACAGAAATCCCTGTCATAGCCCATAACTTTTTCCCCATCCCTTTCAGCAGGTTGATGCAATGCTTTACCATGCAGCAAACTAAAAATAAAAACCTCTCTTTAGACATTGTGGGCCAGATTCTCTAATCATACAAATCAAAACCAAGGAGGGATGCACACTGATTTAGTCAAGGTGGGGTCCACCTGCTTCCCAAAAAGCCCTACCAAAAAATAAAATCTATTTTCACTGGTTTACATTCACAGGAAAATAAAAAAAAAAAAAAAAGGCAGCTTCAGAAATAATCCAGCCAGACCCCTGGGGAGAAGGAGAAAAAAAAAAAAGAAAAAGCAAACCAGGCTCCTTCTGGTGTTCACAGCAGACTGGGGGCAGGGGGGGAAGTCTGGCCCAGGAAGGGCTGGGACCCGAGACCCCAGGCTGGACGGGGCACACCCGCTAACCCCCAAACAATCGGATGAGCAATCTTTGTCAGGAACAAAAGACATCTGCTGAGTAAACCAGGAATTGACTCAGAGCAAGGACAAAGCCAGACAGTATCACATGACACCCCAGTCTGTTCCAGCAAGATGCCAGGGTCAACGGCAACTAATGCACCCAATAAGTCAAGAGGAATCAATAATGCTAAATAACTCGGTGTCTCCTAGATGAGGCAAATCGGAGCAAATGCAGTTAAAACGGGCTCTGCGGTCCGCACGCTGCAGACTGAAATCTGATTGAAGCCCCCCACGTGACACGTCGGCACTGGGGTTCCCACAGCTGCGCCAAAATGCCTTTTCAAGCTGGATACGAGGCAGGTTTGAATGTGGATGTTTGATACCCATCTTTTTTTAGAGACCTAAAACGGGAGGAGAGCAAGGAGACACTGGATTTTTAGAGAGGTATCACCCACGCAATGAGGCTGTTTAATAACAAACCCCACTTCCAACCCACCCCCTCACCCTTCAAGTATATTCCAGCTTCTGAATCCTGCCTGTGTGTTTGTATGTGTACACTCCAATACCCTACCAGAAACACGTGCCTACCCAAAGCATCCATCAACAATCAGCCAACAAGACAGATGTGGCAAGCAAAGATGACCGTGCCACGAGGAAGATCTGAGGCCCAGAGTTGGAAGGGTCCTCATTCAAGTCCCTACAACCCTTTTTTAACTTTGGGTCAGGTCACTCAGCCTCTCCATGCCTGTTTCCTAGCTGTAAGACAGGACAGCAGCGCTGCATTCTGCCTTGGAGATGCCCTAAGAACACATCAGTAAAATAGGGCACACCCTGACATTGCTGTAATATAGGCCAGGTGAGAGCCTACATTTACACGAGAATTATTACATGGTTTAACCCAATTATTAACAAATCATTTACTCAAAGTTAACTACAACTCGAGAAGGTATCAAACTCTCATCAGCTAATATGTCAACAGGTCCTTCTCTTTCTCCAGGGCAGACTTGGCAATGCAGATGGTTTTGCATCATTATTACGCAGAATGTCTCACTTATTTCCACCTCTCATTCTGAATTGGCAGGAGATACCTTAACTATTGACATCAAAGATAACACTAAGAGCAAATATCCCCTCCTTACTTTGGATTCAAACTCAGATTCTACCCCTCAGGGAAGCAAGCTGGGCTCCTCACTTAGTAACTTGTCTGACCACTTGTAATTCAGCACAATAATTCCACCTCTGTACGTTGAAAAAAATGAATATTGATTTTCCCTTAATAAATCCCACAAAGCTATAGAAGGATTACATGCCTCTTGGAAACATTCTAAAAATTCTAAAATTTATTATGTTTCATACTTAGGGACTTTTTAAACTAAATTTTCCTTCAGAAACCACTTGCTCCAGTTGAGAAAGTTTGCAAAGAACACAAAATTTTAAAGTTTCATTTTCTACTTTTTAACATCTCTTCCTCTATTGCTAATGCAACGTGCAGCTTGCCCTACATGTGCAATAGTTGAGTCCACCTTGGGGATTCCTGGCACTATAAGGTGAATTTTGTTGCTAGATGGCACAGCACTGTAGGGAAAACCACAATGCAAAACACACAAGGGAATTCTAACCAGTTCAAACCAAGAAATCCAGGAAAGGGAGGCAATGCAGAGCAAGGCACTACTCAGCAATCCACATCTAAGAAAGTAATTGAATAGAAGTAATCTGAATCAAAGAGTAACACAAGAGCATCACAGCACACATTACACCACTTTCCCTGGCATCTCTCGCTCTCAATCATCTAAATGGTTCGTTGAACTTGTTCCTAAGTGCTCCTGTGGAGGAAAATGCAAATTTTTATGCAAGTAAAAAAATGACTCATCACTTAAGCAGGAGGATCTTAACCCAAGTCAGCAAATAAGTTAAAAGTAAAACTGGTGACTCAGATAAGCCAAAAAGCCTTGAGGAAAGATGAGTATACATCAAAGAGTGGCATAGAAAACACATCTTAAATATGTTAACGAGTGCCAAAAAGTCGTGTCCTGGCTTAAAAGACTCTACAGTTCAACAGAGAGGCCTGCTACCAGCACAGCAACCAAATACATCGAGATTTCTGCAAGCAAAAACCTTCCAGTGGGAGACAGCACGGATCTGACGGAGTACTGCCTTCAAGAGGACAAGGCAAGAAGGGTTGAGATCTCCCCCATCCGCTTTCCCGTTTCCCCATCAGTGCCACTCTCAAGCATCACAAAGCATGGCTGGCCTTGGACACCCATCCACATTTCTCTACCCCACGAGCAACTGAAACTCAGGACAGATGAAGGCAGATGAAAGCTTCCCTACACTCCAGACATAATAAAGCACAAAACACTGCATGGAGGCTTTTATAGAGCAGGAGGAGAGAAGGAATTAGGAATGCTGATACCACAGAGGCCTCAACACATCTTTGAGCTGTGTAAAGCAGCTGGGTGAAGTATTTCAGGATGAACAGGCCTGAGCACAGATATTATTGTTATTATTTATTATATAACATCCCATATTGCTGCGTTTTCAATTCACCCGCAGTCACCTCGTGGGGCACTTACACTGTCACTCTGTTCTTATGTTGCCCTAGTTTTCCAGCTTTCTTCTATCTAGGTGAGTACAGAGGCCCCATCTCTGAAGCAGCTGAGTACCTATTATACCCCGCTGCTTCTCCCTCGCACTTATCCTATTATGCTATTACAGCTGGTGGAGGGTCGTGTGTTTTCTATTTTGTGACATAATATTGTGGGCCCAATTCCACCATCACTAATACACTATATAATAAGTGTGAGATGCACAGGAGTGCTGGTAAGAGCACTTCAGTGTGGCAGGAGTCAGGGCTACGAATCTGCTGTCACTCGGCAGGAACCAGGATCTGCTCATTCCCACAGATACTGTTATGCCTTCCATTTATACATGAATTACTATTTTATAAAGACAGCACCAACCTCAAATAACACCCACAGCAAATACAGTCGGTCAATACGTGCAAATAGAGATAAATTGGATGCCTATCAGAATGAATAACCTCTCTCTTTGCCTTTTAAGCAGAGGAAAACACTATTTCAGGACTTTTCTTCTCAGCTCCTTCCACCTTTTGCAGCTGAAGGTATCTGAACCCTGACCAGCAAAATGGGAATTGAGCAGTGAGAAGTAAAATTATCGCAAAACCCATTAGTGTCTTTTATGAAAAACTTTATTTTTTTAAACAAGGACTATAATGAGAATATTTTTATATTATAAATATTATGTTGTATCCACATCTTATGTAACCTGCTCATCAGGCAAAAAGAAGAGCTATGCAAGTTGATGAAGAGCAAATTCTGCTTTTGGCTTCCTTCTCTGACTTTTAAAACAGGCTGCTCTAATCTGTCTCCAGTGCCACTGAAACAGGGAAATAAATCAAAGAGACTAATTCTTAATTCTGAAGAGTATGGAAGCTACTGAGCCAAAGGGGAGCAGAAGAGCATTAGAAGAAATCATAAAGGGGAAGGGGGGACATTTGTGGTACTCAAGGGCTTTTGCTCAAATCAGCACCATCCCTGAGCTCAGAGGATTATCTGCACCGAGATCATTCTGTAAACTAAATAAAATAATAAGAAAGTCCTTCATAATTTCAGTTAAGTGCTAAGTGAATTAACCACCATCTGTCTGGACCAGGCTAACTCAAGGAACAGGCTGAAGTATTCCTGTCTCTCTTCCTGTGAATGGTCTTGAGGACTGAGCAGAAATGTGGCTCAACTCTCTAGGAAAACTCAATAGGAAATGAATGCTGTTGACCTGACAATTACTTTCCCGGCGTAGCTGAAATGGGTTCACTGAATAACAGTGATGCAAAATGCACTATCACTTTACTGAGAAGTATTCCAAAGAGTCCAGTGGGTTTTAAAATAATGAGATTATCTCGGAGAGCTCACTTTTGTCTACTGTACCATTTGGTGGCTGGTTTCAGACAAGAGTTTCTGGCTTAGAGGGGTGAAAACCCCACTGTGAATAGGCACCTATAAAATAATCCACATATTGGGAAGAGCTTGATCCAAAATCCATTGGAGCACCCTGAAAGACTCATACCAGCTTGTTGGATGTTCAATCAGCTTCCCTGAAGTTAAAACTTATTTCTCTTGAGAGAAATAATATTTTTAGTAGAACAGCCCAACACTCTTATGGTGTAATGCTGCTAAATTTTTGCCACAAACTATGCAACCCTGTTGAAACATCACAGCTTAACAAATTGCACCTTACAGAGACCTTGACATAAATTTCCCATTCTTTGCTTCTGGTTTGCACTTCTTGCCAGTGTCAGCCAATCTACTACTGGTTCTATTTCTCTTGTAATAAAACCAGTGAGCATGATAATCAATGCCCATCTTTATGGTGGATTAGTTCATGAAGACATCTAAAGTCAGCTCTTCTCTTCTTATAGTCAGTCTGTAATGTCACAGAAACAAAAATATATTAATAGTTCATAAGCTTTTTATCTACAAATGTGCAGCCTAGGGCTTTTTCACCTGCTAGTTTGTCATAGCTACATTGCCCAGCTACCCTGGGACTGCACCCAGGACCTCCAAAGTTAAACCAACAGTTCTTTACAGCCTGATCTGTGGGGTCAAAGTCTAAAAGCCAAGACAGACCCAGTTCCCCTGAGATGTGGGCACTCAAGGGAGGCACAACACACACTGACCAACAGACTTCTCTCAACAGCAGACATTGGCCTGGGGCATTTCTGTTGAGCTTTCACCAATTATGATGACTACAGTGTTGGCCAGAACACACAGGTAATTATAGCTTGACCTAGAGCTGGGGGACTTCTAGTAAGCCTCCATTAGCAGCACTGTGTCACATATCTGAGCTAACTCTGAAAGACCTACATAACTCAGCACTGCTCCAGGGAGAGAGATCAGCTCAGGACCTAAAAAATATAATGCCACATTAACCTGGCATAATTAGCCTCTGCATCATCCAGGCTGGTCCTGCTCTGAGCATCTGAACTAACCTGTCTGCAGTTTGTTCCCTCTAAGTTATGGATGCCCACAGAATGGAGCAGCCAGCTGGTGAGTTCAGGGGCCAGATCCAGTTCACGAGGCAGAAAATTTGGTCCCTGGGGAGGCTGGCTGATCAACAGGCTAGACCAACTAGTATTTCTGTGTGCCTGCTTAAGTGTGTGAAAGGGCAAGACACAGGTCAGCAGCACTTATTAAGCTGCCAGTAAACCGGGACGTCCATCAGATGCATACCAGTGGGTCACACAAACACGTGTTTACAGAACTGGACTCGTCTGGGAGTTGCAATGATTTCAACTGGACCATTCACATGAGCACAGCCACACATGTGCAGAACTATCTGTAGGATTACAGACTGATGGTGTGCCCAGCCAGCCCCCATACGATCTGTACATTAAGGGAAAGATCAGCATTCGATGTCTGTTTCAAATTGTAAGCAGCCCTGCTGCAATTAATCACAGCTTGGTTGATAAAGCCCACTGCACTGAAACGACAACACGCGTTCTGGGGAGCTACCACTCGTCATCTTCAGCCACAACAAGTTTCTTCCAGACCTCAGAACGACGAAGGTTTGTCACCATGTCCTTTGTCTGATCTACACTTCTGAATGCAGCTTTCTAAACAAGCAGCAGATGGCCAGAAAGAGCATTTACCAAGGTTTAGATTTCTCCATCACCTTCTGGACGAGGGTTTGCAAAACAAGGATCTGTGCCCTCAGAAACAAAATAGTGTCTTAATGACTGAAACTATCAGGCCTAGATATGGAATATAAACATTAAAGAACACTCATCAGCACTCAAGGAAGAGGGTATATGCTGTGTGGTGCATTACCTTTCTATACATATTTAATTGCTGAACACACACAACAGGATTTTCTTAACTACTGAATTAAACTATGTACTGTATTAATTACTGCCTTTGAACT
Source organism: Podargus strigoides (assembly GCA_028020825.1). NCBI lineage: Eukaryota > Metazoa > Chordata > Aves > Caprimulgiformes > Podargidae > Podargus > Podargus strigoides. The sequence goes on from CM051646.1 coordinate 3,196,092, forward strand.
AATGCTGGCATTTCTTCAGTCCTCTCTCTTCCCATTCAAATTTTCCATTTATAGAATTTTACCCACTTCACCTACAATAGTTAAGTCCATCCTCGAAAGTATATAAAGCTATGTAACCATCTTAAATCATGTGAAATGACACATAATATGTGCTTTTTTCCCAGTATTTTTTAAAACTTTAACAATACTGAACTTTTTCTCCCTTTCAAAAAGATATTTTTTTAAAAAATCACTCCCAGGATTTAACTCACTAACCTATTATAGCTTTCAACAGAAAAACATATTACTGCAAAACTCCTGATCAGCTTTTGCTTCAAATTAAGCCCCACCAACCATAGAAATACAGGCAGAAGGTACCTTCTGCAGCTCCAGCTTTGGGGAATTTAGTAGGTATGGCTAAAATAGATCACATAAGAGAAAGGCTGGGCATGTTCCTTCCTGGAGAAGCCACAAACCTACAGCTTGTCCCATAGGATCTGTAACATTCTGAGACACTTAATGTTTGGTAGATTATTTGTTCTACCAGATATTAATACGTTGCCTGATAATTCAAAGAAGGAACACGGGCAGTAATGAAAAAGGAAAAAAAAAAAAATCTCAATAAAAGGTAAAATATGCAAACAGAAAAATGCATATTTATCAAATAAGCAGATAGGGGCAGTGTGAGATGTGCATGCAAGGCAGATTTCAGGACCTTTAGACATGAGAATACTGTCCAAAAGAGAAAAAAAAAAAGTAATTAAATTGATCAGATATGCTTCTCCACCCAAGGTTCTGACCCCTCCTTGGCTTGGCCTCAATATATGACATCTCCCCAGCCCTGCCCCAGTCAGCCTCCCAGAGGAGAGCCCACAATAGCATTGGCTGGTCACCCATCCACCACATCCATCAGCCTGGAGCCTAACGAGTTGCAGACCTCTGCAACAACTCATCCTCACCTCAGTCAGTGCAGCTGGAGAGTTTCCCTCTACCCAGATCCAACACCAGTATGCACCAGCAGTTGGTGGGTATCAGCCTGAGTCACTGTCTCATGTCAGAGATGAGGCTGCTTCTAATGCACAGCAATAATGAGCTGCCAGTAGAAAAGGTGACACTACATACATGTTTTGGGGACCTGTTCCTTCCACTGGCCTGAGTCAATGAGTTTGGATGGTCATCATTTCCCAGCATCAGGCCATCTACATCCACCAAATCATAGGATAATTCAGGTTGGAAAGGACCTCAGGAGGTCTCTAGCCCAACCTCAGGCTCAACACAGGGTCAACTCTGAGATCAAATCAAGTTACTCAGGGCTTTATCCAGTCCCTCATTCACCCTCCTGCTTTAGAAAGACATAATCCTCCCCTGGTAATCACCACCACTGTTTGATTTCCATTGTCCACTATGCACTGCTGAATCTTAACGCCAACCAGGCATTTTTCTGAGCTGCAGCTTGAACCTGAGTTCATTTTTTTTTTTACCACTTACCTATTATTTATACAGAATTCCAAATGTTTAACGAGGCTAAATGAAATCACTTGACACCATGTCCTAACTCAAGCAGTTTAACAGCTTATTTCACAACAAAACAAGAAAGTTAAATAAATGAGGGAAAAAGAAACCTGGTTACAGTGGAAATATCATGCAGTTCACTTAGGTATGTGCCCACTGCCTAGCCAAGCCATCTACAGCCTTGACAAATACGCGGATATATTAGGAGAATAAATCATTTCATGTGGTCAATACTGAAGAAGTGAGGTTTTAGGAGGGATTTGCATGTTGAGAAGGTGATGACTTGGCAAAGACTGGAAGGATTTTCTATGCACGGGTGGGAATATGAACCAGAGCTGGATGTCAAGGTAGGTATCATCAGCAGAATGGAGGGAGATACAACCAGAAACAAAGCCCGAGGTAAATTCTGCATGTAGAACATGACTTGCAACTGGTTTACTGCTGTCTCAGCATTTAAACCTAACGTTGGCACATTCCTTTGGCACTTTGGGCCAGATCACACCTGCGTTCACTTGATTATACATTCTCTCTACACAGCATATTCTGTAGTCTCTTAATCTCATTCCCTTATTCTTTTGCCAAGTAATGGCAAAGGATGAAGGTGGACAAGACAGTGAAAACCAAAGAAGAATGGGAAAACCATTAAGAGTGCAGAGCTTGATTTTTGCTTTGATAAAAGCTTGAACAGGCCTCTGAACCATACAGAAATGACTGCACATTCTGTAGCAACTGAAAAAAGAAACTACAAGGTGACAGGTACCTTCCATGTGACTTCAGTCCCTTCTCAAACCATGGACAAAAAACATTGAATAAACAAAGGAACAAGTGGCAGGTGGAAACACAGTCTGTGTATTGCCCTTTTTAAACCTATAACTCACACCCTGGTTAAGTCCTTCATCACAGAGTCAATGTGAAGAAACAAAATAATGTCCCCAATTTTCAGCACATGCACATTTCCACACTGACTGCCCTGGTTCAGAAAGATGTATCCACATAAATACACGTAAGGATTCCACATACAGGTTGGAGAAAGCAGTTGAGTAGGTTTCAAGTGTACAAATAAAACTGAAGTTATACAGCAAATAATTTTCCTAAAACAATCACCTTGTGGCAAAGTGATACCCTGCAAAGCTGAAATGATGTTCTGAAATCTGAATTAAAACTGGTGTTTGAGCATATGAGGCATTTCTCACACAGCATCAAAATACAGCAATTGCCCTGAGTTAGAAAGAAAGCAACCACAAGCAAAAATTTCCTTTCTCTTTCTTGCCAATCCTGTCACATGCAAGTGTTCTGTTGTGTTAACATATTAATGGCTTTCAATGTTCTGTTTTTGTTAAACTGTGTCACATGTTTTGAATAAGGAAGAATGAAATCTGCCAGCACAAAACTGTGTCAACCTCAGGGATGACCAGACCAAGGAGGACAAAGTCATGGACAGCTTTATACCAGAACTTCAATCTGCCTCACGCCCTGCTGTTGAGGCACATGCTGAACACTGGAGCAGTTTTCATCATAAGGCTCTGTCCCCTTACACTCTCCGTATTCAGAATCTTTTCAACAGACACAGTTAACCACAGATTTGCACTGATTTACTGAAAACCAACATAATCTTACCCATTAGCTGAATAATTGCCTGGTTAGTCTTTCACTCCACACTTCTCTCCCAGCTTCCCATGGTTAAATGAGTCCCTCCAAGCAGGCTTTTCCCAGTGGAAGGAAATGTGTTCTTCCATGTCTTATTTCAGAGACTTTCACTTTTAACAGGGCTGTAACCATCCTATTTTCTCCCAGTCGAGCAGAAATACCTTTGCTTCTATTAAATAATACCTAATCCTATAAAAACATGCATATGGAAACCCAGTGACAATCCCTGGGGAAGACACTATCCATGACATGTGAAGTCTACCTGGACACAACATTAATTGCAATGAACTCAAAAGGCCAATAAATGCAGCACGTTACCTAATCAGTGATTTAAAGTGATATTGCTCTGCCTATGTGTCTCTCAGGATGTGGATTTGGAATTAGTAAAAAGTTAATAACCCAATGGTTTAGCTTTGCCTGATGTGACTCACTAAGGGTAGCTCTCTTGCATTTTGGACTACATAAACCCACCACATGCACGAGCGTGTAACGCCACAAAGGCCAGTGGCAGGGTGGGAAAGGACACATTGGAGTACAAGAACCTGCCCTCTGATTCAATATGAAACTTCACTGACAAAACATACACGGGTGAGATGCAAGAACTTTGAAGGACTCACCAGTGAAGCTCCAACCAGGGGAAAACAATACTTGCCTGAACCTCAATGCAGGATGGAGTCACTGGAGAAAAGGCAGTAGGTGAGATCCTCTTCTTGTGTCTTGGGGAGGTCTTTCATGGAGACTTCTGGCCTTGACTCCTGCCTTCAGAAGAATCCAGATGACCTTTTCTCTTTCCTGTTTATGAGCAATTCCCACTGAAGTCATCAAGTTATTCCTATAGGGAGGAAAAAAAAAAGAAAAAGAGAAATTTATTCCTATGTAGAGCAGGACTATAAGGCTTGTGCTTCACAGAAATCCCACAGGAAAAAGTTAAATAGGTGTCTGGGTCTTGAGCTGACACTGTACACAGAGCACTTCAACCTCAGATTACAGAATGGATCTGAGGGGGGAAAAACCCTCTTTTTTTCCCCCCCTAATATTATAAAAGCAACATGGACACAAGTGGTCTTGATAAATAAGGAGTTAAAATTCAGTAAAAAAATTAAACACAAAAGAGTGGAGTTTTCCTCTCTTTACCTGAAACAGTTCTCTCTTAATCCCAAAACTGTAACAGTTCCCCACTCATTCCCCCTGAATCACCTTTTTTGCAGCAAAATATATCTGTGGGGCCAAATGTTGTTGCCTCTGCTTTGAAAAAAAGTTCCTTTTCCTCCCAGGCAGACCTGACATCTCAGCCACCACCACCACGTTTCCACTGGCACTGCAGAACACCCAGACACAAGAAATCCCACCCCAGTTCTTTGGAGAGGCTATTATTTTCCTCCCCAGACCTACCTAAAAGAATACACATCAAGTTATTCAAATATTTATTCCTAGATTCAGGAAGGTCAGACTGATATCACTTCTACAAACGTGAGTCCAGGGTAATGATGGAACCTGAGGGTGCACACTCGGGTGTTTGCAATCAGCGTGAAGTCACTCAGTGGGCATCTATCATCAGAAGGGTAAAAGGAGAGCTTTGCATGCATAAAGCACTGCAAGATAAGCCCACAGTCTCAAAAAGCAAAGAAATGAGCCAGGCCTGATCCTGATGCCGCATCAGTATTCAGCGGTGGTTTCAGTGGGACAGCTCGGTATTTACACTGGAGTAAGGAAAATCAGGATTAGGCACCATCTGTCTCAGAGAGTCAAGCAACCAGAATTGCTCTACACATTTGAATCCTCTTCCCCATTTTCTTTAATCTCTTACACATTCCAGGTTTTCCATTCAGCTCCAATGACAAAAGATTTTACAAAATGACAGTCCAGATTGAGAGAACAGAAATGACAACCTCTGACAAAAGAGATACCAAACTTTTATCGACGGTAAGTGCTCCTTCCACGCAGACACTGGTCTGCAATGGTAAATATAAGGCAGATGTCGAATGGAAATTAAACATTGTGCTCCCAGGGTGGCCTCGGCTGCATTCAGAGTTTGATTTAAAACAAGGCCAGAGTTCTTTTATCATTGCTTCAAAAAGCTTCAATTCTAAAGATATTCCAAGCAGACACATACTTGACCTAGAACTTGGCAATGCAAGACAATATATACGTGTAAAAAAGACTAATACGGAGAATAAAAGGCAAAGCAAGTTGTCTGTAGGGCGGGCTGAGAGAATTTGTCCATCAGATCACTTCCACTTCAGCATTCTGAGAGTTAAAAGTGAATGCAGGTGAAATATATTTCCCATTTCCTTCCAAGTAAATTCACAACAAACATTTATCACTTGGGAGACTCGAGCAACTAGATATTCTCAAACATAACCAGGACAGGAGCCTAACGAATCAGCAGTTTAAGGGGTATTTCTCTGCAAGCTTTTTTAAGACTTTAAACCATATTTACATCTGTGAAAGCACTCTGCCTGTTATTATTAGCCACGATAAAATAGCACTAGACATTTGCAATGACTTAGATATTCAGGCTCAAGAGGCACATATTTGAATGGTCTGTAGTGCTCTCTCTTTAGAATTTCTGATAATATAATAGCTTAGTCAAAATAATGTAATAATAGACTTTTAAAAATGAAATCCCCAGACTGCACAGTTCAGAGAGTAAGTATAAATTTAAGGGTTGAAAAGATGCTCACATTTGCAAAAAACAGTCAAAAGCATAAACCAAATTGCATTTACTTCTCTTCTACTTTGTTAGATTTTCAAGATAAAACAAATACTCTTGCATATCTAAAGTGAAATTACCAGATTATTTACAACTTGAACACGTAAGTATGTTTGTACTCTTCTTGGAAGCTATATTTTAGAAATAATTTCTTCTCCTAAACAATTTAATATCAAATGCAGTAAAACAAAAAACTTTTGAGGCCATGACTTGGTAACCTCCCTAAAGTTTTGAGCACGGGAAAAGCTGGCCTGTTCACACAAGACAATCAAACACATACTTAAATGTCAAGTAAAGTCCTGCATACGTTTTTTTCCCCTCGTGAAAGGAAGAAATTGTGACAAGATTTTACTTTTAGGTGACCTGACAAACCAGCACTTTCTGGCACGAGCAGGACAGTCATTCCCCCTTCATTTCCCAGTACGAGATTCCATCATCTGAAACACAAACCCCATTCTACGCTGAGATATTTTCAAATAAAACCAAGTTGCAAACAAGTCTCTCTGGCCTTTTTAAAAATCATTTTCAATTGCTTTAAAACATAAAATATAGATGGATGGATGAATGAATGGACAGCTAGAGAAATGCTTTCAGTCATGCTTCCTCCCCCCCCCCCCCAGTCCCCCCCCACCTTAAAATTGAAAAGCATCAGTATCCAAATAGCAACAGGAAATTTTTACCTTGTGGCTAAATAGCTCACTGTTCACTTTGCAGCTGCCTCTATTTTTTGCTGGGCAAAACACCAATACAAAAGTCTTTCCTAAGAAACCAAGCTTTTGACATAAGGGCAGCGACAAACGCAAACCTACAAAGAATTTTTTTTCCCCCGTCCCGTCGTTATAATTCCTAATTTTGTGGGATGTATTGCTGGGCTGTTTATCATAACAGTGTGCAATAAAAAGGACGACTAACTCTTGCAATTTTCTCCCTACTCCTCCCCTTGACAGGGGCCACTGATAGGGAAAGAGGCTCGGAAAAGCAGAGCAGTGAAAGGCTAAGAAACAATAGGCAACCATGGCTTTGACAATGCAGCCCTGAACCCTTTTTGCTCCCGCTGTGACACTTGCATTCAAGAGCAAGGGCGGCTGCCATCATAAGAATGGACAATGGCATGAGGAATACAAGGGAGAGGGGGGATAGGAAAAAAAAAAAAGGAAATCAGATGAATTCAGAGCTAAGATGGCAGAGCTCTCACCTTTTCCGCTTTTTTCGAGTAATCTGGATGGAGACGTCCCGCAGAGAAGAGATAAAAAGGGTGTGCTGAACTGTTGGATGGTTCTGAAGACTTCTGCATTTGCAAACGCATTTTAGAACTATTTGTAGGGGTATATATGCTGCATGCCATCTCTCTGTCTCTGTCTCTCTCTCTCTCTCTGTGTCTCTCTCTCTTCTGTTTTATGTCCTGCTATCTCCATCACACACCTCTAATAGTATGAAGACTTTCTGCCCATGTAAGTAAGTGAGAGTGTGTGTTCCTTAATGTTTGAATCAAGACACACGTCTGCATGCATTTCTAATCTAAGGAGCCTATAGCAGTTACTACAACTATCAATTAGTCAGCAATAGCTTGAGATCCCCATGTGTCTGGGTGAACAAAGGTGAGAAACACATGCAAATAGTACTACAGCACCTGGGTCACGTACAGTAACTTAGCTAGCAACAAATAATTGCATCTGTTTCTGCCTTTTCGCTGCTTCTTGCTCATTGTTATGTAAAGTTACAGGTTATTAATGTGAATAGTAACACAATTAGACATGGCATTGTATATTTTCGTTCGAACAACACAATAAAAGGAAATTAAGCTTAACTAGATGGAAATAAATGGTGACTTAAAGGCTTTAAACTAAAAGATTCTCTGATCTGCAGCAGTGCTTCCATTTTTTTGATCAATTGTTCCCGAGTTAAAGATGCAAATGTTGTAGATGTATTTGGTCGTTTAATATATAATAGATAAGAAATGGATTATTCCAGAGGAGACAGAGAGGATGCCTTATTTCTTGAAGTTAAGTCCATAAAGAGGGTCAGCTAAATCTGTTACTATTTATTTTTTTTAAATTAAGCGACTGTTACTTTTAAGATCATTTTAAGGGCGTTTTATTCAGATGTTTTAGACTTAAGCCAAACAATTAAGAAGAAAGTTACGGTACCTTTTACTCCCTCCTTCTTCTTAACCTCAAAAAATGAGCCTTACCTTTAAAAACTGTCAGAGTCAAAATGGACTAAAAAAAAAAAAATAAAAAAAATTGCCCTGAATAAAATCAAAAACAATCAAATGAGAAAGCTCCAAAATCCAGCACCACCCTGACTCCAGCACCAGAAAAGACAGAGCTAGGTTGCTATCCATGAGCAGAGAGCATTTCAAAGGTGACAACACAGTCTGTGGACAACGTTATTTACACAGATTTGATAAGAGCGACTACGGCTCCGAACCGTAATTTAATTTGCAGAAATGATACCCCACGTTTCGAAGTGCAGGGAACTCCGAAAATTAAGCAGTTTGACAGAAAGAGTTTGTTGCTGAGAAGTAAGCATTTTATCCTCACAATATGCTCAGAGTCCTGCAAGGATGCACGCTGCGTAACTCTCTATCGTTAGCTCTACTTATATCAGCGTCCATGGGAGGCTAATTAGTGATAGCAAAGGTAAAACGCTCTTCCCGATTTTGGGGCTCCGAGGAACTGTCAAGTTTATTTAGCTTTAGATGGCATAAATTAAAAAATAAATAAAACTTAAACGTAAAACAACAGAAATACCTCCTTAAAGAATTAACTCCCCATCTCCCTCATCTTTTAAGAACAGGCTAGTGGCTTGAAGATCACAGCCTTCCACTGCTCACAACATAGAAGGTGCTCACAACAAAGCACGAATTAAAGAAAAGCTGCAGTAAAACAACGTCTTTGCCCAGAGAAGCCCCGAGCGCGAGCGTTCCCGGAGCTGACTTTCGTAAAATAAAGCAATTACGGGCTTTGAAAGAAACGCTGCCCGACGGGTGCTGTGCTGAACCCGCCGTGCAGTTTCGTTTCCAAACTCAGCTGTTGGGAACCGCGGGCGCTATGGAGACGGAAGGGTTTCCAACGTGCCAAAGCAAGGAGTTTAATCGGAGGCTCTTTGAGAGAAAGACAACCCGCACGCGGGACCAGCACAACACGGGGAGCAGCGACAGGCTTGGCGACCCCGCCAACTCGAGCTCCCTTCCCCTGTCCCATCGGGCAGAGAAAAAAAAAAAAAACACAAAAAATATAAAATAATCGCGCCTTTCCCCGAACAATGAGACCTTAAAATATCCGTACGGGAGGGTATTACATGCAGAACAGGCAGGGGGAGGGGCAGGGCTGGGCTGAGGGGGGGATGAGAACAACATTTCCCATCGATGCGTTTTATTTCTCGGTGTCTGAAAAGGCTGTTTCCCACTCTAATGTGAATTACTCATCTCTTTTATCGGGCCGGGTCTGGTGCCTGCGAATGTACAGCTCAGGTGAAAAAGGGGGGCATTTGTTTGGGAGTTCAAACAGGAACTAATCGCTCGATACTTATCCCGGGGTTGAAAAGTAGTTAAATAGAAGAGCAAAGACTGCACTCATTCCCGTGGCTATCTATCTAACACCACTTGGGCACGCGGGTCTGTAAGATGGTAAGGGAGGAAGGTGGTTAAACCAAAGAGCTGGGTTGTTTTTTTTTACTGCTGTATTTTATATCCAATTCTTCTAGCTGCTGGTCCGAGTCTTGATACAGTCGCTCCTTGAAACATACCACATTCCAATAAAATAAGTCAGCTTTCTTTAAAACCCCAAATGAATAGACACCACTAATCAGATGTAATGTAATCGAATGCTCTTCTTCATCTAATCTGTCTCCTCTGTGTAATCTATTCCACCAGCTCCAGCATTTGTAACAGGCATGACATTGATTCACATCTCCTATAATGTTATTTCAGTATTTTATTTTTAAATGAGACTACAAGTTGGGTGGCTACTTTGCATTGCAAGCTCTTCATCAACTTTGGGAGCGACGCCGTGTGTAAAACAAAGCTGATTTGCACCTTTCTGCGACATTTTAATCGTTGCATTTCACGATGTCGCGGGCAATTCTCAGAGCGTGGCACAAATTTTTAAACAGACAAAAGAGCAAGAGGAATTTAACAACAGGACTGCCCAGGACCAACAGAAAAAAAATAAAATAAATCACAAAGCTATTTGAGATCTGCCTTGAGACACAAGCTGGAAGGAGATGAAATCTTGTCAGCGTACAACACTGATCCATTTTCATGTTTTCCAAAATGCAGAATGATTTCCTTAAAAACAAGCACTTAAACAACATCCACCTTGGTTTTCCCCAAAGAAAAAGAAAACCTCGTCTTATTTAACAGGACTCACAGATTAAGGGACAAATCGCTCTGGTAGGTAAATGCCAGCAGTGGAAAGAACAAACAAACCCTCTCACACAAACAAATATATTTGAACATAATAAAAACGTTGACAACAGTTATGTGATTAAAGCAATTGTTGGTTTTTTTTTTCATTTAAGGCCTTACCACTGGAATAATTTAAAATTAAGTGAGGAACATCAGCCCCTTGGGTTTGCAGAAGAGATTTAATTTGTAGAAATAGTTGTGGGGTTTTTTTTAAATGTAGCTATTTTCAACGTTGCAAGATAAAGCGCTCTTTTTTTTTTTTTTCTAATTTTATTTTAAGAATAGACCCCATTTAGGATTTCACATTGTAAATCTCCCTATGTCTGAATGCTGTTACAAGGTTTGACAATGAAAGAATAATTCATGTCAGACAAAAAGAGCCCTTCAATCAGCTTCATGCAGCTTTTCTCCTGCAGGGCTATGCCAAAACGAATGTGGAATCCTGAACTGAACCATCCATCACATTTCCCGAGTCTTTCAATTAATGACACTGCAATCAGATCGATGGCGTGTAATAAGAAAAGAGCTTTGCATTTCTATACCTATTAATTCGCTGAGTAACTCCAGTGGTAAAACGTGACCAGAAAGGGAAAAAGAAAATTTCATTCTCCTATAGCAAGATTTTTGGGGATGTTTAAGCCATTCGGTACCAGCCTTGGTTCTACATCCCTGTCTCGCCCCGAGTCCAGAGTGCTCAAAGCAAAAATCACATAGGATTTTTTTTGTTTAAAAGAAGGACAGTCTCCCTTCCAGACAAGTATTTTCTCTTCTGCTGCTGAGCACACGGAGCACTAAGTGTTTTCTAGGTAGACACTCTAGATTATAAAGAGAAGTCCATTTTTCTTCCAGGCTCAGACTGGTCAACCCCCACCAGACTCCTGTTAGCCAGCAACGTCCTCGATGCACTGTGAGCCATGGAGGAGCACAGTCACTCCCAGGGCAGGGCTCTGCAGGCTCGTTCTCCGGTGCGAAGGCAGTAATTAGCGACAAAATTTCCAGATCACAGAACATGCCAAGGATGGAGTTACCTCACGCGGTGATTAACCTCCAACAAAACGAGGTGGAGGAGAGAGCTGGGCAGGGGGTGAGGGCAGCCGGGACACACACACATAAAAAAAAAAAGTCTACCAGCAACCATGGGATGAAATTAGAGTGACCTCACGTCAGCGAACTGGCATAAGATTTTTTGGATCGATGACAAAAATTATCGAGGCTTTGCAGAACGGAGCTGCCAAGCACATTTCAATCCCCTTACTGCAAATGTTGAGGGTATTGTCTGGAGAAGCCAAACGCTACAGGAAAGACAAAACTGCAATTGACCAGAACATTGCAATTATTAAAAGGATTTCATTCGGAACCGTCTTTTAAAAGGTAGCTTTTTGGCCTTAAAATGCCTGGCTTACAAAACATCCTCTCTTCGAATATTACGCAGCTGAGCATTTCCTAAAAAAAGCCACTGGGTCTCTCGTTTCTGGGTCACGCAGGGAAATAAGAGCTGAAACCAAAAGGCTTTACCACCTTGGGGCTGACAGGCAGCTTGGAAGGAAGGAGTGATTTGGAGGACCTCCCAGGAGAGCAGGGTGGGCCACAGGGAATGAGACACACATCCTGCTTACAGAAATGACCTTGTTGTGTTGCCTTGGACATGAACTGCCCCTGCCAGCATCAACCCCTTCCTCTGGATCAAGTGAAGCCTTCAATCTCCAGTGTTGACACTTTCTTGAGCAGCTTTGGCTTTACCTCAAAGGGAAGAAGCTGCAGCTGTGATAGGAGATGGACCCAGGTCAAAACCTACAAAAAGACCTTCTTTTGGGAGCAATAGACTTTGAGTGAGGTTGTGTATTTTGGAAGTCTTCAGAAAAGGACAAGAAATCTTTATGAATAGAGGAAAAAAGAATGGAACAACAGAAAACAAGGGAGGTTTTCAAGGTTCACTTCACCAATCCTTTCAAATATCAAAGCGTGCTCGTAAAGGATCATCTCCAACTTTGCCTCTCAGCATCTTTTACGACCAGCAATTCCAAATTTCAGCAGCACCTCAAAAAAAAAAGCCCTGCTAATGCTGCATCTGAAGGTCCCCATCCATGTCACACACGGAGGCAGACACAGCCTGTAAGCTTGGGGGCCCAGGAGGGGACCTGCAAACACCATGGCAATATGTGAAACAGGACAATGCCCACAAGCTGACTGACAAAATAACTGCAACTACAGCACAGTGAGAGATGCCCCCTCACTGGCAAAGAACAATAAATAAATAAATCGTATAGAAGCAAAGACAATTCATTTACAAATAAAACACAAGAGTTGAACTCAGGCTAAAGAAATGGGAAAAAGGATGAGAAACCTGTAAAAGTGACCAGAAACCTTGTCTAGGAAGCTAAACGCAAGATAACCATAATGCATGCCACTGTATCTTGCACCCATAGGTGTCTCAGGATCCCAGCACACTTCAGAGCAGCAAGTCTCACCATGCAGGTGCCTCACTGCACACCTACCTCAGTGCCCTCCAGACTACAACCAGTCACCCACAACAGCCCAGATCACCTCCCCTGCCTTTACAGGACACGATACATGGACAACAACCCCAACTAGTCTCTGTGCATACGTCAGTGTCTATGCACAGGTGTCTTTAAGCCCAGGTAAGCTGTGGGAGTTGGGGGGCATGGGGGGGATGTTTCTGACATTACACAAGATTCTCACAGTGAATATGTGAGATGGAGATGTACAGCTCTGAACAGTGCCCTGCACTGCCCAGTTGTGCTCTGCAGCTTCATAACATAGCCATGTCTTGTCTGCTGGCAGGTCAGGGAGAGGGGAGAAAGGGGATGCTGCCTCCAGCCATTATTTCAAGCATTGGCTGCCTTCCAGGAATGAACAGAGCTTCAGAAGGCAGGGGCAGGCTTGCTTACATCTGCTTCCCTCTGTTGTAGCTGCAGACAGACTTACACACTGATATTTTCTTTTCTTTTTTTTAAAAGGGTTTGGACAAGCTTTCAGTAGGTATTCTCCGGGTTTGTTTCCTCATCTCTCTCAAAGGAGCTTTGGGAGTGACCACTGCAAATGAATTTGATAAAGAGAAGGCTTCTATAATTGTTGGTCTTGCTCGGTGGCTGGGGCAACAGCAGCATCTGGCCTTGTGGTCATGCATCTGTCTACAAAAGCTGAGGAGCCTCTGCTAGCCCCTGCCAATAGAACAAGTCAGCTACCTGTCTTGTGGCCATACACACAGGCACACCAAAAAAACCCACCTGGACTGATCAAAGTCATGACCCAGTCGAAGCTTTGGGGGTCAGACCATGTCCTGTGTGGTGGGATGCACTTCTGGAAATTTAGCTACAGAAACACAGAGCTTCAGCCATCAAGGGTCCTGGGTTCAATCCCTACTGATCACAACATTTAAATAACGTCATTATTCAATTTCCTTCTTTCTTCTGAAATAGTAACTAAAGAGACACCTTCACAATGCTCCTGGTGCTCTAGCACGTGATTAATACTACAATTAAATTTCAGCATTAAAACAATCAATTCAACAAAGGATGGAGCTAGTCAGCCACCACCTATAAAAACTCCCCTGTGTCTCCTTATCTAGGAATCTATCCTTGGCTTTCTCCGAATCCTCCTTCAGACCATAGCATTGCAATCACTCCTTTCCATCAAAATAAAAGTAGGTATATTTCCGTACCTGCATTTTACAAATAATTATCTGGCAACACAATTATCATTAAAAGGTAGAGAAGAAAATTAAAGAAAAACCCGAGATCATAGAATCAAAGGATGGTTTGGGTTGGAAGGGATCTTTAAAGATCATCTAGGTGCTAAAATATTCTGAGGATGCTTGTATGGGATTACAAGGCTGGAACAGGTCAGATGTGGCTGAAGTTCTCAAGTAAAGGCTGGGATTTCCAAGAGGCAGGGATGCATATTGGGACAATTCTACATTTCCTGGGCACCTTTTGAAAGGGCAGTGTGCTGCCAATGGAATGTAAAAAAGGTTGAGGAGCATTGGTTGAGGAGTCATAAAGATCAGGGAGGAGTGAGGTGGGTTGGGAATGATTCCCAGCTTCACGTTCCTCATGATGCCATGAAATAAATAAAAAATTTAAAAAAAAAAAAGAGCACTTTAGTTTTGTTCTGGGCTCTCTCCACCGACTGATCTCATCCTCAGATAAAACAATAGAATCACATATACAAATATTGGCAGCGCTCAGCCTTGCAAGCCCAAAGGGCACACAGCAGTGAAACTGCCAGCTCTTCTGAGCATGTCTAATCAGCTCTGCCTGCCAGATTTTCAATCTCTGGTGGCCAGTTCTGCTCCTAATTTATAGAAAAATGCAGCTTCTAGTGCGTGTGGTGCTCTGAGGACAAGCTGTGGTCCTCAGGCCCAGCTGAAACAGGAGAAGAACACACACAGGGGGAGTAGGCACAGAAAGGAGTTTATTAATTGGCCTCTCTTTATCTCCCTGCTGGGATCTCCACTCAAAGCTATGGGGCTTGGTGAGAACAGCTCTCCACTGGATTTATTTTTCCATTGCGCCTCCTGGAGGTGTAACCTTGGACGTATGAGCACAGAAGGTGGAAGACTAAACCACCCCAGGACTCCCAGCTGCTCCACAAGTCACTGAAATCTGGAGGCAGCCCCACAGCAGAGAGCAAGAACCACCATCCTACACATCCATCAGTCCCACCCAGCTCAGAACAGTCCATTGTCCCACAGACAGAAGCAATTAGCTCTTGTTCCCTCATCAGGGGTGTTTTCTCAGTCATTTAATTAACACCAATAATTCAGTAGTGTCAACTTGTGTTTAAAGAAGCACAAGCCCACTTTTTTTCTTGTTTTTATTTTTTCTTTCAAGAGTTGTGCAAGTGCCTACATGTGCTACAAAGATTTTCAGAAATACCCAATAATTGGGCTCTATTTAAAACAAAAACAAAACAAAAAACCCCACTGGGCCTCTATCTGCATCTTTCAACAAGTAAACGACTTTTAAAATACATGTTTGGGGCTGGCACTACACTCATATAACTTTATGTAAAAAATCAGTCGACTGTTCATGTAGTCTCCCTCTACAATGAATGGAAAGAGCAACACTGCCAGTAGGCAATTCACCTCTTCCTAACACAGGATCTAAACCAGCTAACATCCTTCACTCTCTGGATCCACCTCCTTCTCTCCACTGATTAGAAAGACTGACCAGCAAGGCCCTAAACTACTGATTTTCAGACTTTTAAAATTAGACAAGATTAATCCTCTCCAAAGTGTCTAGCCCTTGTATGACTAACACTGGGATTTCCTACAGGGATGTAGCAGCCTAAAATTGATAAAACTCTTGAGTATCCTATGCCATTTGAAAAGAACACATTTCAAAAGCCCTAGCCAGTATCTCAACTGTCCCACATGACTTTCTGGCATACAAACTGGTACATCTCATGCATTCCTCTAATATCTCAGGAGTGGAAACTTGTGAGAAAGAGGTAATGGACAATGTTATTTATGCTACTGAAGCAAATCCCTTCTTAATTTCAAGTGCCTAATCATCTTCTTGTGTCTGTTACCTTGGTTCTCACCTTCTCAGTGTTCTGATACCTCTACTACACTCATATACACACATATATATTTGGTCCTGACAGACATCCAGACATCCTCTTACAAAAAGGAGCTTAATCTTAAGTAATGCCAGGATACAGAAAACATCTATTTACATTTCTATTGGCTAAGAAATAAGACTTATCCACTCAGAAGCTGAGAAGTGGGATAATTTGAGGTACTATCAGATGCTTATCAGATTTATGCCAATGGTTAGTGAGCCTTAACTGCAAACACAGACATATCAGTGCTCTTCTAAGTCAGCTGCTGCATGTTTTAAAGGGAACTCACCTCTTCTCCAAGAGTCCATTAGTCACACATAAACTGTTGAACCTGGAGAAATAAAACTTTCCTGATGGTCACAGTAGTTGCCTTATGGAAGGCTTTATTACACTTGCATTAGCCTGTAAAATTACCATTATTATTCAACTCAAAACTAACCACTGGTGTTTCGACTCAGCAGCCTTCTGCAGAGGAATACAACAGGCTGACCATGCACTGCAAGTACAATTCACACATTTAAAGGCAAAATATAAGGATTATATACTGCTTTGGCTCACTGGAAGATGCCCATGAGTTTAAATAGCTGTGTATTAGAGTTCAAAAGAAACAGATTTTTGCTCCCCCTCCCAAAGTATTCTGAGACCAACCACATTTGGTCTGAAGCAAATTTATTATAACTTTATATTCAAGTGGAAATCTGATAAAACTAATATCCTCTGAACAGTTTTCACCATCTAAGCCCCTACAGAGAAAAGATGACCCTACAGAACAAACACAGTGAGTGTGAACTCTTCAGTTTATCTTGAGCCCTTACACAGAGATCAGAGGCTAGCTACACCAGAGAAGCTTGATACAACTCCACTGTGTTTCCTGGACACTTTCAGCTATTTATACAAGCACTGAAGCTGGCCACTGGGCTATTGTATGGCTTTTCTGAGTTTTACAGTCCAGTTTCTCTTAGGAATTCATCTTCAGAATGTGTGGTGAGAAGATGATACTGCTAAAACAGCATCACCACTCTGCAACTTGTGTTACCTATGGGCTTGCTCAGACCTCAAAGAAAATGCCTGAAGAACCCCTTCTAAGCCAAGTTTAGCCTGGTAAAGTTGCATATTAGCCTTAGTAGGTGGTTTCCCTAACAGTAGTGAGAGGTTTGGGCCTTTTTTTCAATGGAAAATCTCGTACAGTGAAGCCCGCAGAACTAAAAAAAAAAAAAAAACCAAACATATACAAAGCGTGATCAGAGACTTGGGTTTCTAAATCGTATTGAGGTTGCAAAAACAAATTGACATCAACATATGGGGAAAGTCTGAAGTT
Organism: Podargus strigoides; assembly: GCA_028020825.1. Taxonomy (NCBI): domain Eukaryota; kingdom Metazoa; phylum Chordata; class Aves; order Caprimulgiformes; family Podargidae; genus Podargus; species Podargus strigoides. The sequence goes on from CM051646.1 coordinate 3,213,258, forward strand.
GCAGCAAACATTCCCATATGTGAGAAACTTTGGCATGTAAGAGTCCCCATTAAATTCAAATATACAATGCACGAGATTAAACTTATTAATGCTTGCGAGATCAGACCCTGAGATTTCTCTGTGTAGTAACAGTTCCTTTAGGTTTAATCTGTTATTGCATTAATATCTATAAAGAGCATATATAAATACAAATCAGATGGCAGCTGCAGCCTTACTGAAGAAAAACAAAAAGATTGGGGGGAACTAAAATTTTCACGATGGCAATTTCCAACACCACCTATTTTGGGATTATCATCCTGCTTTTACTGCAGATTTTTTTTTTTCCCCATACACACGTGTATATATATGAGAATGAAAAAGGCAAAGAAATTAATTTGGGGGAAAAAGGACAATATTGATGCAAAAAACTGCTTCAAAATAGACAGATTGCCCTTCCACAGGAGCAAGTGATAGTGCTAAGTATGGCAGCCCCCCTCACATTCCTTTGAAAAGCCTGATGTGCTCTACTTAACACTTAAGAAAACCCACGAGGGAATAATAACCTCTGATTTATTTTGGCTACAGTGATCTTCATCTGTGCTTCTGTTAATCTCACTGAAGATTTCAGGGTACTTTTTAACTGGAGACTGACTCATTCTCTAGCTGCCTAGTAGTTAATCTGCTCAGATATTTCCCTAAATAACCATCTGCTCTACCTTGTTTTTGTTTCACTCTCGAACTATCTTAGTTCTTGGTCTGTCCTGCTGGCTTATTCAGCACTCTTTAAATTTCTCCTCTGGCCTTATGTCTGGTTGCTTATGTTTTGGACAGACAATAGAGGTGATACAGGCCATTATTCATGAGAAGCTTCAAGTGTAACGTGAGAAACATCTCATCTCCTGACCCCTGTTAGCATAAGAATTGCTGATAAAATTCTGGACTGAAAGAGAAGAATCTTCTGGGAAAAATATAGGCAAAAGTTTCACTTGAGAGATGTGTTTTGTAAGAAGAATCCAGATTAATTCTCTGCCTAAGGACCAGGTCCAAGCCCTAGTGCAGTTACTGGGAATCTAGAGAGGTAGTGCAAGAAAGACCTTACATGATTGCAAAATTTTAGAGCAAAGGACATTCTATACCACTCCTACAGCTCTGTGCTCTTGTGTTTTATTTCCTTACCCAAGAATCCTGAAGTGATTTGCACAGATTCTAATCACAGTTACTTTTTCCTTTCCCTCATTTGCTTTGAGACACTACCCATCCCAAGTAGACTCGCAAGCAAAGTATTGATGCTGTTCATACTTCCAATACTTCCTGGGTATTATTTCACAACAAAACTGGCACAGCTGGCATCAATGGGGTTGCCTTAGCAGAAGTAGAGCAATAGATTTACCAACTATATTTTATTTACAGAGGGTATATAGACAATATATATCATATCTTAAAGTGGTAGAGTTGCCAATTCACACTTTAGCTACAAAATGGAGACAACGTGCCAATTCACCACCTGATAAAACACAGGACCTGCACATGAATCTTGCTGAAGCTCTTCAGATGAACTCTTATCACATCCAAGCACAACCCTTCAACCCATTTCTGTCCTTCACAAATACTTAAAGGTTGATCACGCATCCAAAGTCAACAGGGTAAGACCTGGCACAGATGTATGGAATGCTAATGAGCCAAAGCAACTTGCAACAGATGGCCCCACTTCATCTAACTGGAGCCCAGAGGGTTTGTCATCCAGCCACAGAGCCATGCATGAGATCCAAAAGGCAGGTGTACCCATTGGACATCCTCTGTGCCTCCCCTGCACGATCCCCAAGATGAATCTGGGATGATCAGCTCAAATCTGAGGTGAACACGGGCCAGAAGGGGATCACTACCCCTCTGCAGATTTTCAAATGCATTGGAGCCCAGTTCTGACACGCAATTTAACTGCTCAGCAGCACAAAGTGTGAATAGTATCTCACACATTCAAGAACCTGTACAAAATCACCTGTGAAATGCACCAAGCTCTGCCAGTAATAAAACACAAGCACTACAATTTTAATGTCATATTGTACCAACACTATTTAAATCTTAGCACGTTCATGAGGGGGAGGTGCTACTTCCACCCTTTACCTGGGTGCAGTGAGATACAGAGGTGCATAATTTGACCCAGGATATAAATCACAGACCACAATAGTTCACAGCTTTCAGGTGAGTTTTCAGTGCCCTGGATCTTCCTGGCTTTCACCAGTGTACTTGATCCAGCACTAAATAAACCAATACTACTTGAAAGGAAACATATTAAATAAATGGCAAACAGCAAACCAAATGGGCAATTTATATTCTTGGACGATTTAAGGGAAAAGTCTACATGTACATGCTCAAACTATGCCAAAGCAAAAACTAAACATACTGAGAAATGCTTATAGATGTTCAAACTGCTAATGGCATGCAAGAAGCTTTTCAAATATCATAGGTCAATGAAAAGGAATATGTGAATTTCCAAATGTTCCTTGCTTGGCTGATCCATCAATATGATAACTAATACATACTTAAACTCCTCAGTGTACTCCCTGAAATTAAAACAACCAGATAGCACAGAAAGACCTTAAATAACCATTATCAATGGATTTCAGATAAAAATCAAGAAATAATTTCAGAGAGATCACCCAACACAATCAAATGAAAATGGGTCAGGGAAGTATGAGCTGGCAAGCAATTACATTTCGTATGCAGGGGCAGTTCAGCAACAAAAACTCTCCCCAGATGGAAAGCTTGACAAAGTTGGTCCGAGCTAACTGATGGGGGGAAAAAATAGATCAGTAAATTAACAACTTTGTATTTATTAACAGTGTTCATGATAGAGTGGATGTTTGCTCACTACAGGAGAAATGAAGGAATGCCATCAAGAAATTACGTGTTGTCTGCACAACAACACTTCACAGGTTTCACGTGTGGAAATGCAGGAACACTTCCACCTTCCTTTATATTTCAATTTTAGCATCATCCAAAGGTTCTAACCAACACTAAAGAGCTTCACTGCTACTGACACACTCCTGTCACACTACAGTCCAGGTTCTTCAGAAAAGTATCAAACATCACTCAAATGCACGACAAAAACACACGGCTTAGGAGCACTGGAAGAGCAGTTTCAGGAGTTAGCTCAAGGGAGTGCATTTCAAAACAAGGCAAATGAAAGCACGGGTCAAGGTTAGCACTGAATTCACACACATGAAGTTTGAGAGGAAAAACGTTTCTTTCTGGGCATCTCTTCCTGTTAATCTCATTTCGGTGTGGGATGGCCCGGCGGCCTCTCGTGCTCTCCTCTCTCCTGGGTGGAACCCTGCAGCTCTTCGATTTCCTTTCATATTCGCAGCTATGTCATCTCTGGCTGACCCTTCCCAAACCTCGGATGTTTTCCTCTTGGAGCTGTAGGAGCATTATGTATGCTGTTATCAAAAGTCTACAAGCTTTGAGGGTCTTTAGCAACTTTTTGACAGTTCTGAGAGGCTGGGGAAACCAGGAGGAAAGATGGGAGCCATTTTCCCCATAATCTTAGCCTTTATTTTGCTTCCCCCCACATGCATCTAGAAAGATAACACCACATATTTTTCTGGCTGTAGAGCCATTACTGCCTTGGATAATGGGACAGTTCCTCATAAACATCAGTTACTGGAAATCATGCACAAAATTGTCCTGTTTCCACTTCCTGCTCTTCTCTCCCCCTCCACACAGACAGTCTCTTCTAAAAAGAGCACAAATGACTATCATTAAAGATGAAACTTGTGGGTTGTGAAGCTTTGGCTGCTTTAAAAATCAGGCAGACCAAGTTAGCTCAGCCCAGCTTAAACTACAGAATCACAGGAGATGGCCTGGCCACCAAGGGCTTTGCAGAGAGGAGCCCAAGCCACACATCTCCACTACAGTTTGAAACCCCAGGGTTTCATCTGGGGTTGCTCAGACCTAGACTACAGGGTTTAGCCTCTTCTCCCACATGAAATTTAACTGCTATATGGGTGTTGCATTTGAGGGGTTTATGGGTGCTATCAGGATACACTTAGGTTAATGAAGTAACCTTGACAATTAGTATTCCCACAGGATGATTCTCATCCTTCCTGATTCCCAGCACATCACAAGCACCATGGTATGAGCTGCTCCTGAAGCAGCAACCCACTCTGCTTGTGCCTGGGAAGGACTGGTCAACAGCACATCACACAAAAACCTCAAGTGGACACACTAGGTATACCAGAAGACAGATCATGCACAGAACCTAGAAACACCACCCATAAAACCCTCCAATATTTCATAACAAAAGTTAAACACCCTTTGTTAATGTTACTAAAGCTTACACATTTAAACATGGCATATTACACTCAGAAGCCTACTGATACAATGCAAACCCAGCACTTCTAGGTGTTAGCTTCTGTGAAGGGGCTGGCACATAATTAGTCCTAAACATCTTGGATTTCTCCAATGAGAAATATTTCCATGAACAAATGAAGAAAACAGACTCCCAGGGCCCCTCATAAATTCTGGCACAGAAAGGCATGTGCTTCCATTGAGTACATTGCAGAATAGTATTTCCTGAGGCATTTCTAAATAGTATTGATTTACATGCAAAAGATAACGTTTGCAGCCGTGCAAAAGGACTGGACGACAAAGGTGAGAGAACAATGCATCAAGAAACAAACGTAGACCTTTTTTCTTGAAGTTAATTAAAAGAAACGAGGTCTGATTCCCTTTGTTTGACACCAGTAGGATACTATTCACTGCTCAGGAGTTAATCCTGATTTACTGCAGCAAATCAGAGCGATACGCGCTCGAGCCATTCTAAGTTGCAATCAGACAGAGACTCCAGCACAATGCTCCCTACATCTGCAACAAACTCAGATCAAATTTTACTAATCACCTACCTCTTTTCAAGCCATTATGTTGACCATTAAGATAATCATATGAATTTGTAAGTCTGAGATGGGGGAGCCATGTGAGCCTCCATGGTTGTGTTTCTATGGAAACAATTCCCCTGGCATCTCCGGTCCACATTCGGTATTCCTGTCTGACTGTTCGTCTCATTCACACACAAAATCCCCATTTTCCAAATGCCCATTTCAGGAGGGCTATGTTTTCTTCTTTATTTCCATTCATCCATTGAGCTGGATAACATAGGAATGATGAGGTATCTGGTAGGTCATTCTGCCCCACTCCTGACCCAGAGAAATCAGGATGAAGGCAACAGGGCAGCACAGTCTCCACAGGCCTTTTTAGCACTTTTTTTTTCCCCAAAAAACTGGCAAGACTGAAAATTAGTCCTAATTATGTTTTAGAGGTTTGGCCACTTTCATCCCTCAGTGAAGATCATACATGGATTACAATGGAAACTGGTACCTGTAGCAACTTCCATCCAGAAGCTCCCACACTCCCTTCTCCTTCCTCTGCTCCCTGGCAGCTTCACCCACCTCATAAACGCAATCCCTTATGTGAAAGGTGGCAGCTTCTGAACTCCATGTGCAGCCAAGCTGCTCCACACTTCAGCCCTGGGACAGGACAACTCCCTACCCAGCTGCAGCAAGGAGCGTGCAAGGGAGCCAGAAATTAACTTCTCGGTTAAAATTTGGCCATAATGCTTCAATTAACACTCCATCCTTATGAAAAGTACCACATCCCAAGTGACAGGGCCTCCATCACCTCCCTTCTGAGACCATTTCGCAGTACAATGGGCTTCACACTTGATTTTTCCTAAGAGTCAGCCCACGTTTTTAATTGCTCAGTCTCACTCTAATTCAATCCCTGTGGACCATGGGGAACAATTCATTCCTTGTGTCTGCAGAGTGGCCACCATCCTGATCAACTCAGCAAGGACAACTAAGGGTTTCTACAGCTGAAAACATGAGCTGCTACACCCTGCTCCAACAAGCTACACTCACTAATTGGGGTATTTACAGGCTGCTCCTCTGTGCAAATGCTGCACAGAAGGAGGCACGTCACATCCATTCAGCACTGGATTACACCTGCAGCTTCCCAGTACTTCTCATGGCAGCATCCCTCTGTTTTATGGGACTATGTTAGACTTTTCTCTACTGGCTTAAAAGATCTCTGTATTCCTGCAAGGGTAGGTGAAGAAAAAGGTCACAGAAGTGTCCTTTCAGTCCATCCTTTGGCCATTGAAGCATTAAACAAAATCTTAAACTTTCTGGTACTTTCTGCTCGTTAGCACTCTTGCCCCAGAACAGGCATCAGCAAAGGCAGAGGCCCTACAGAAAGAAGATGTCCAAGGATCTTCTGCATTTAACCACTCTGCATTGTGAATACACCAGGAATTCACTTGCAGGAGTTGAAACACCAGTTGCATTCTGCTTCCCCTCCTGCTGTTGCCAGTTTTGAAAAAGCACAAGGGCCACATTTTTAGACAGTGTAATTTGGCACAGATCCCTTTGCTCCATTGTTTTCACTGGCACTCTGGTAACTTACACCAGATGAGGATATTGCTCTAAAAAGATTTTTTTTTTTTTTTTTTTTTTGCTTTAAAACAAACATACAAACAAAAACAGGTTTAGACAAGACCGGGGATTTTGAAGCCGCATTCCTGTCTCCAGAAACTTCCAACGACTCGCAGTAGTCTTTGCTTCACCAAGCCACAAATTTGTAACGCCTTTAATCTTTCCATGTAAGTCAGTTCCTCTCCTCCCTTAATCGTTTTTGTTGCTCTTCTCTGAATTCTGTCCAATTTACCACACAGTACAGACTACATTACAGCTGAAAGGCCAGAAGTATGGCGTACAGAAGCTCATTTTCAAATTCTATGACCTCAATTCTTGGGAGGATTTCAGAGACCAGACACCAGGCTATAAATGAAGAATGTGTGCCCGTATAGCTGGGTAATTTAAATGCATTTTCTGTGAATAAATCTACTCGGTACTTTCTTGATCTGTACAATCTTCTGCCATAGGGGCCTAACATAAAAATACTTCAAAGGCTCTAACAAATTCCCTCAAGATGTGATCTTCAGCATTTCAAAAGCTGAAAGACATAGACAAGGTTTAAAGTGATCATGATATATTTTCAAGGTAACACTCTCAAGCAACTCCTGTTCACCCACTTCTTGAAAGTGAAATTCTATCACCTATCTCTCTCTCTCTATATATATATCTTTTTAACTTATTGACTATCTTATGAGCAATGCAAAGATGAGGTGAATTTGACATTTGGTTAGGGTTTACTATACCTCATTATCTTTAAATGAAGCACAGCAATGCTTCCTTCCTTCAAATACCTACTAGACAGCTCCAAATGGAAATCCTCCAGCCACAGACCCTCACCACTTCCCTTGCCTCTTGCAGCACTAAGAAAGTTTAGATTTGGATTCAAGTTTCAGCCCAGATCTCTCTCCCCACGTTGAGCCGAAACAAGACTCTGCATAGTAACACTTTTGTGAAAGATTATTTTGATGTTAGACTTCAGTCCCATCTCTGATATTAATTACACAGTTGGAGCTTTAAGCCAAAAGATATTTTGAAACTGGTGCTTTTGGCTGAAAGCAAGATTCCTCATGTCCTCCAAATAGTTTCATAACAAACTCTCCTAAACTGCGGCATATTTAATGAGAATGCAGATGATCAATTGCAGCCCGCCTTGCACAGTTAACTCAATCAACAAACGACTAATGACTCCAGCATGTTACAGCTTTTTTGGCTAATGAGAACCGTATTGACCAGATTTTTCCCCTTCTCCCAGGATCAAACGCCAATATGGAACGAGTTCTGGTACAAGTGTAACATTAGCCTGCAAGGAAAACGCTGACCAGCAATAGCAGGGCACAGCCAGAGTGCCATTAGGGAGCGAAATATCCCCCAGACTCGTGGGCCAGCCTTTGCAAACCCTTCCACAGCGTCTGTCTGGTGAAACTAAAGCCCAGAGGAACGCGGAGCCGCAGTGCAAGCACAGAGCTTCCACCTTGGTGTGCTGGGTTTCGAGACAGAAAAGCCTTTTGTTCCCGGCAGGCTGGCTGCACCACAGCATCCCACCACTCCTCCTCCTCCTCCTCCTCACTGCCATTGTGCTGCAGGATAATTTGTAGCAGGTGAGAAGTAAATACGCTCTGCTTCCTCTTTCTTCCACTTTTGTGCTGCCTGTTGCTGCAATTCGCCCTCACCTCCATTTTCTTCTCTCCCTCCTCCTTCAGACAGAAGTCAGTTGACCATTTTCTGTATGGAAATCTGAACAGCTGGCCATGCTCTAAGCAAAGAGCTGCATTTATTGCAGAGCCTGGGACTGGGATGGGGAACAGTTCACTGGATGTTATCTCGCCTGCTACCACCCGCTGTTAAATAAAGATTTGCTCCCATGGAAAGCAAGAGAAAGAATTCCAGTGACTCCAGACTTTGGACCAGGGCTTTGTTTCCTTACAAAATAACCTTCAGTTTCTGGTACAATCCGATTTCTAAAATGACCAATTTCTAAACCAGACTTTCCATTCTGTACCCTGCAGAAAATGCTGCAGCCTGACCCATTTCTCTCCATCAAGAGCAGACCTTGGTTCCATTTTTGGCTACACTATCGTTTTGCTGGGTGACAAGCCACTTCCTTTCTCCAGTCCTTCACTTCCCTCTATCAAACAGGGATATCACAGAATGCTTTGTCCTCTAGGAAGTAAAACTGCTGCAGAAAAAATAAAACCACAACAGGTATTATTTTGCTTTTGATGAGTTTCAGGCTGCACCACCTGAGAGCCACGCACTTTGCCATCCCTGGCTGCAACTGAACCAAAGCAAGAAAACACACTGGGTAAAAAGGGGAGAGAGGAGGAGTAATTAGGACTTGTGAGTCAACTGGAAAGCATCAATTCTCCAAAGCTTCTTTTCAGACTAAGCTAATTTGCTGGTAATATATTGAACAAAAATCATGGAGAAAGCATACAGTTCATCAATAGGGATTGTGTTCCTTCCTCTTTAAGAGGTGCTCCTACACAGTTCTCTCCACTTTAAAAGGCTTAAATATTAAATATCATTCAGCCAAGCCATAGTGGGGGTCCACGCTTGACTTCATTCCTCTCTTAACAATGTCCTCAGGCCAGCCGCCAGGAATTCAGACACTTAATAACTTCCCTGGGCTGAGAACTCTTCACCTCGGGCATGCTCTCCTCTTATCTGCAGTGGGAAATGTTCCCATTCATGTCATGGTCCACTCTGACCACAGCACTCCTTGCTTCACTGACTCTCTCCTGCATTATTCTCCAGGTTCAAACTCCCCAGCCTCACCTGCAGGTCCAGGCACACCCCTAGTTTGGTAGCTTCCTGCTCCCTCTTAACTCAGCCTTAGCTTTCACTCTACAGCATCTAAACCCTTTGTCCCATTCTCCCACTCTGACTTCATGTCTTCTCCTGTACCACCACCCTCTCTACTGCAAAGCCTGACCCACAGACCTCCAGGACTTCACTACGGTGACCAGAAGCTGGAGCTCCACGTTCACAAACAGGTTCCTGCTCTTCCCTTAGAGCATGATGGGAGGTCCTGCACAAACATTTGTCATGTTTCTCTCCTCCAACCACTTCACATTCCATCCTCCTTTTTTTTTTTTCCAAAGGGGACAAGCCAGCTAGCTAGAAATGGCCTCTGGAAATGTGTTTTCACTGATTTACTCAGTTTTAATCTCCCTCCTCCCCTTGCCCTGTACAAAAAGTTTACAAAGAAAAAATCAGAATTGGACTCAGTACAGCAATTTAAGCCCATTCTTACCCACTGCTAGCAGAGAGAAGCCATTCCCTACCAGCATGGTTTAAGGAACGTCCAAGTCACTCTAGGTTTTATCCTCCTGGGCATCAATGAGCCAGTTCTTGAAACACATGACTAGCAGCTCCTGGGAGTGGCTGCAGCCTAAAGTAAATTAAAGTCACAGTGAAAATAACTTTGCCACTGCTCAGTTTGTTGGGTTTTTTTTTGTAAATGGAATAGGCCATTAGCAGAGACAGTTTTTGTACTACAAGACTCCGTCCTCAGATTGCTTTTAAGTTCATTATGTTCCAGCTTCAGGAAGAAAATGGCAGCGTTTGATTTATTGGTCCAGGGGAAGAAGGATGAAGCAAGCAATAAATCTAGTAACAGTGGTGTTACTCCAGCTCACCGCAAGCCAGTCCCCAGGAGCACTCAGATACCAGTCCAAGATTATAACAGATATATCTGATGGCCAGGGCAAGTCCTCTCCTTGCTCTGTGCCTTGGTTTCCCTGCTCATCATAAGATGATGTTAAATGTGAAGCTGAATTCCGTTACATTTGGTAGAGACAGAAAAATACAAAATCATGTACTCACAAGCAAATCCATGGAGACAGTGTTCTCAAGCAACACACTTCTATATAAAGTATATCTCTAGGATCCATACAACAGAACCAAAGTGAAGGCACTAGGACAGTCCTACAGTTATGACGTTGTCTCAGCCCTTGAGCTATTTTGTTCTGTTACCAACCCTGCCACAGACTCCTTGTGGGAGCCTGGGCAAATCATCAAACCTTTCCCCATCTGTACAACACAAAACCAAACCATCCATCCTCATATTCTTCTTTCTCTCAGGGCTGCTGGCATTACAAGCTCTTAGGGCCAGGAAGTGACTCCTTCTGGATAAGCCTGCAAAAATGACCTGACAGAGCCCCAAATTCAGCTGCTGCAGCACCAATACAAACCATGGGCCACCAATACATGGGATATTGAACACACCCAGACTTTGCATCAGAAAAGGAAACTGCTTACCTAAAATAAATTATATGTGACTTCTGAAGCAAATATGAGAAAATTAAGTCATTTTCTGCCTGTTTTTTTTTTGTCATATTTTTACCTTCAAAGAGTGGAGAGGAATGACTAGAAGGTTCTCTGGATGAATCAATGAAACTAACACCCAACAAATGATCTTTCCTCAGCAGCTTATAAGTACCTGTCAGCTTCAGGAGTGCCACCACAATTGAATGGAGAGATTTAAAGCCAGACTATTCATCAGAGAGCAAACTGTTATTCTAGAGACTTAAATTAATTGGCTAGTGGCCAGTTTAGGTACCACTAGTAAAACGGAAAGTGGCTCCATTCGGTTTGCACAAAAGCACAGAAGTGCAAAAAAAAAAAGTCTTTTAAGAGGAACAAGAACCAGGCTGTTCAACTGACAATGGTCTGACATCCTCACAAGATGGCCTGAAGAGTAAGCAGATATACAGCATAATCAGGGAGTCCTGAAAACAAGCAGAAGTCTGTAAACACCAGAGATGCCCTCTATTTTATGGCACCACTAACAATCAACCAACCAAGCACCCTATAACAAATGCATTCATCAAATAAAGAGGCTGGGAGGGTGCCTCAATAATTCCAGTTTTCTTTAATACAGTAGATACTACTGACTTGCCATACGCAGTTCTGAATTAAAACCCAAATTATCTTCTCTGATATAGCTCACATTTGCATTAAATGCTAAGATTTCGAAGAAGGAGTTACAAACCTCACCATTAATCACCTGTTTTGCACCAAGTGATATGTCACCTTTATCTCCCTAGAGCCCTTTTCTCAGGCTAACCTTCTTCTCAAGTTCCCTTTCTAAAAACCATTATTTATGATGACCAGGACAACAGTAAAGGGGACTAACATGAGCTCTGTTATACAGCATGGCACATGTCTGTACAGGACAACCAGGAATGGCACCTTAGCCACCAGCAAGCAAGCCAGCCTCTGAACAAGAAGAGCACATTAATTCTTCTTTTCTAATTCTGTATTAATTCTTCCTCACTCCTCAGTTGAGTACTGCTGTTAGTATACCCACACTATATTGAAACAGAGGTATGCTTTTGATATTACCACAGAAGAAACAACCTACAGGAGTATCAGAATTAAAAAATCTATTACGCAGTAGATTTTGGTCAGCTTGATGTTTCTTCTGCCCTCCTCCTCTCACCCACATTGCATTATTGTGCAGCCCACAAAGCCAATAGCACTTTCCATGCTCCGTTCCTAATGCCTTTGAGATGTGTGTGTTGCAATTGTTGCCTTCCACAGTTAAATTGGCTGGCTTTCCTGCACTTGGGCCACGTTATCTCAGCATAGGTGCTTTTCAATTCAGCTGGCTGGGAAATAGGCACTTACATTAATAAGGTCTCTGGCAGATGCCACCTTCCCCTTTGTTTTCCATGAGGTTTCTGCTACATCCCTGCCACTCTCTTATTTACTCCTCAGTCCGTTTGAAAACTCACTGTTCTCGGGCACTTCAGCGGATGCTTGTGGTTACTTGTGGTTTTCGGAAAGGAAGGGTGCATTTCAGATGACACACAGTAAAACAGTCTGGCCATGTGTAAAAATAAGATTATACTGCACAGCCCATGGTTCCAAGTAGCCCAGCTTTGCCACAGATAATGCAGTCTGAGGAGGCTTAGGATGCAAATCGAGCACTTCTGCTTCAAAAACTGCCCAGCTGCTGAAGGGGCAAAAGGCAGAGTTTTAGGATAAGCTTTATGGTGCAATTTGTTTCCATCAGACTGTTTATGACGATTTAGCTGAGTGGATCCAGAATCTGTTACAGTAAAACAGGTCCAAGTGGATATGGGAAAAGATATTCCCATTCTTCAAAGGCAGAAAAACAATTTTTCATCTTTTCTGATGAGATACAGTTAAAGAAAATTACAGCTGGTGCGATTGCTTTCAGCAGCCTAGTGTTTGACCCATAATTCTGTAAAAATATAACTAACCCTTCGTATATTGACTGTTCAGAATCTCCTCCCCTGTGCTTTTTGTTCTTCTTGGTCTACTCTACATGGAAAATTTGCTGTATTAAAGATACACATATGAAGACTCCTTGGCCTATTTCATGATCAGACAGAACAGATTAAGCTAAATAGAACACAAGCACAGTTCAAAACTATGTCTGGTCATCTTAACTACTCAACAGAGTGTGCCTTCAAAACAAACAGGGTAAGGAGAGGACAAAAAAGGACAGATTGCATCTCTTCCTCATGTCCAAACAGCTGAGAGAGCCCTTCAGCAGCCTGTTTGTCAAAAGATGCCAAACAGCAGCATCTCTGAAGGCCTGCAGCACACGTTCACCACTTCCAGAAATGAATCCATACTGGAGGAACACAAATGGGGAGGCAGCAAATCAGTCTGCCTGATCCATCCTCCAAGAGGAGACAACACCACGGCTTCCTGAGCTACCACAACGTGGTGCACAACAGCACCACATGAGAGCTGCCTTCTTTACACGTGGGATTTGAAGCCAAGGGAAACATTTGTGCAGAAGCCCAACCTCGTGTGAACGTGTTGACAAAGCCCAGAGGAAACTGCTGTCCCACATGGAGACTTCTTGCTCCCACTGCAACTAAAGGGAGGGGAAAAGAAAGCACTCTGAAAGCCCTTTTCCCAATATTCCTGCTTTGTGCAACTCTAGCAGCTTTCAGAGAAGCACCACCACAAGCACAGAGAGGTAAACTAACTCACATCCCACACCAGTCCAGGGACAGGGATCCCTGATTTCCCAGCTGCCAAGGAAAAATCCTTTGCTCTCCTCAAAATGCCTTGCAGCAACCTCAGCTTGGCCAACCCACCAGAGCCAACGGGAGCTCAAGGCCACGTTGCAGACACAGGGACTGCCTTGTGATTTTTGGTGGCGTGCTGTTGATGACAAAGGTCTTGGCGTATGATGGAGACACAAGGTTAATGCAGCACAGAATAGGTCCTGTGCAACTCACTTGCCACTTTAACTTTCTCTGTTTACTTTTTAATTTAATGTATTCTTTTGATCTCTCTTTCTCTCCTTTCTCTTGTCTCCCCGAGTTTGCTGACACAGTAGAAGTATGACAAGCTCAGACAAGCTAACCTACTTTTTTTTCTTTTTCTCTTGTACATGTTAACGCTCCCACTCCTCTACCTAGCATATGAAAGCATATTCCAAGTATCATTATAATGCTACTTCCAATCCCCCCTGTGAAGTAATTCCCCCAGCTGACAGGTGAAGAAACTGAGACACACAGAGCTCTTAAATTACTTGCCCCTCAAGCTTACAGAGGAAGTCAGCAACACGAGTGGAAATGAAACCCAACAGCTCTGTTTGTCTTGGTCCCAACCTATATAAAATTATTGCACCCCCACCCATCACAGGTCTGTCAAATACCTCCATTTCTAAATACAGTAGGAATAGCAAAACTTTAGATATCTGTTACACAGACTTACACATGGCTGTGACTTAACTGCAGCCAAGGAACACTCCCTGCCACATCCTGTGTGCCTTCAGTCCATAGTGCTGGCTGCTAGCTCAGGTTCAAAGGGTCCATGCTGCCTCTACAGCCCAAGGTATGGGTTAATGGGAAGGGGCTACAGCTCACCTGCTTTCTGTGGCCCAAAGCCTATATACTGCATGGGAAACAGTTTGTTTACACATTAAGCCATGTAATGTGCTCCATGTTTTTACTTTTAGCCTGAGCTTCCAAATGCTCTGGACTTGGTTCCCTGTGTGTGCTCATGTGTGGGAGTTTCAGCTGGACTTGGACAGGTTCAAACCCACCCCTAACTGAATTTCATCATAGCCATGGATATCACTCAGCCAAGCTGCTTTCTCTCTACGTATGGAATCGTTCAGCACTAAGCCATAAGCTTGATTTTACAGAGATTAGAATTCCAGTTATGACACTGACTAGAATTCAATATCCATCACTCCCTCTAGGGTACTGAATAATCTTCAGCAATTATGAACCCAAACTTTCAAAAGCAAGCACACCTTTAAAATTAGGCTAAAATTACTTGAATTCAGACATTGACACCTATGGGGTTAATATTCTCAAAGATGTTCTCTGCAACAAATCATGTCTTATTTTATTTTATGAAAGCTGAAATCAGCAGGTTATCTTGGAGCTCAGTCTAAAAGGGTAAAAAATCCAAATACTACAAGAAGCAAATGATAAAATCAAGAGTGGACTTCGGATAAAGCATAGAACATCTACACAAGAGCACTCAAAAAAATTAACCCATATTAATTTTGGAGGTAAGTTAGCTGAGCACCATTTAAATCCCTGTGTAGACTTCTTACTTCACAATCAAAGTGGCTTTAATTAGGTTTTGCTAAATTTACTCTGGAAGTGAACCAGGTTTGAACCAAAAGAAATCACTTTCACCACGAACAAGAATGACCACAAAGGGGTTCAGTGCAGTTTAACTCATGCATTTTACGTGTGCATCATTAGTTTAATACGAATTAACTTCGGAGTACACTCCAGTGTAGACAAGCCCATGGCTCTTTTACATTTAAATGCGTAATAATCCTCCCTTTGTCTTCTCAGTTTGAACAGTGAGCTCCCAGGAGCAATTATAGTGGAAGTACAAGACATACTACACTTAGGCCAGGATCTCCTGGGATTCAGATGCATACAGCTCCTGTGTGCAAGCAGTAAGGAGCCTCCTTGGACTCCTGTCGTGAGTCACATCACTCACACACGTACCTGCAGCACTGGATGCCACAAATGACAACCTGAAGTCACCTAGCATCACCAGCAACACATCCTCACACACTCACTACTTACACCCAAAAGTTTCATCCACAGCCCCACGCCAAAACACCAGGGGGGACCTGTGGTGTGCACGGCAGTTCTCATGTTTAATTATCTTGAACACAGCGAGATCCACATCCCTCCAGAAAGAAATCAATTCTCCCTTTGCTCTGAGGTATAAATGCATGTATGCCATAATCAGCCTAACAGAACAGACATCTGGGATTGTACATCTGGGAAGCATATGAGAGGCCTTCTCATATATAAAATCATTTTGCAAAGCATCTCTCTCAGGCTCAGCTTTAGGTATTTTTCCTTCGTTTGCACACTGGAAAATTTGACTGATGTTTTTGGTTTATTAGATATTAAACAATAACGATCCAGTTGCATTACTGGAATGCTTTTCACTCTTAAAATCTCCCACTACACCTTATACATCTTATCTGCAGTATTTCTTTGACATGCCAGTCCTCTCTGTTTCTACCATTAGCCCTGGGACTCATTTCTCCCATCACAGACATGAGGCTGGCTCTGGAGTTAAACTGGGCACACAAATGCCTCTCTAGGACAGACAGCAATGGATGAAAATGAGACTTGTCAATTGAGAGTATCAGGCATTCTAATCATTATATTTTTCTTTTTGAATTTCCAAACCTGTCCAGTGGGTGCCATCCCCCATGGCAGGGAGAAAACACAAATGAAATGAAAGGCCATAATGATGCTAAGATGAAACTGAAACTCAGAAGTTAAACTGGTCCACAGCAAAAACTTCATCCTATCCCACAACACCCTCTTTTTCTCCTTGGAGGCCCAAGAAATCATTTACAGGAGCGCTGGGCCTTTTCTGTGCTGGAACTGCCTTTCTTTTCCTCCCTCCCTCTGTTTTAGGAGAGTGGCAATGCTAGGAAAAGACCGGATCTTGTTTTACTTTATTGCTATTAGGGGCAAAGTCAAAAAAAAAAGAGAGACCTATAAACACAAAGATGCCAAGATACAAGGAGACCACATGCTCGAATGCCCAGCCCTGGTTGCTTTGTTCCATGAGTTACAGCCAATAAGTTGGTGGAGGTCATATATGTGTTTGCCACAATGAAGAAAGTGGAGGTGTGAAAAGATAAGTTTTATACCAATGTATCATTTCATTTCCTGTGCCACAGCATTCCTTTGCCTCTTGCACAAATCATAAACCTCCTTTTCATTCACATTTCTCCTCTGAATTGATGCCTCCTGTTCCACTTTCCCTCTCTACAGCAGTAGGTGCTGCAGAAATGCTTCCAAGTGATTCACTGCAGAAAATGTTTGGGGGGGAAGAACAGCAAACATTTCTGGCTGTTCAGCTTGGACCCACTTGGAACCCAAATCACATGGCAAGTAACAAGATTTAACTATAAACTCTGAATTCAGGCCAGACCGGTTGAAGTTTCACTAAACTCGGTTATCCCGGGCTAATTTAGTGCTTTCTGCAGCAGCAGCTCCCAGCAAATCACCTGCAAATCTCATATGCTTCAACTGCCCAGCACCCTGCATTCCTCTGAAGCTTGACCTTCCCAGCTGGCCTCGCTGCCCTGACCCACAGCAGTAACCCCTGGCCAGGTACTCCGAAGCACGAGCCCTAAATTTCCAAGGAAGGCAATAACTTTGCTTTATGTGAAACTCAGGTTTGGATATAGCTCCTTAAAACTGCCTCTCCTCTGCTGGAGAACTCAATGAATTCAAACCTGAACACCAAAGTTTGGTCTGAATTGCAGAATCCAATCAGACCAGGAAATCGTTTGATATCACATTGGAGATCCAGGGTTCACCACTTTGTGCCTCCAATTTCAGAGGGCTCGGTGGCTATTGATCAAAAACCCCAGCCAAGTGGGAGGAGGGGGTCTGTAAAACACTGCATGATCCATCCCAGTCCTTGCAGACATCCCCAGGATGCAGCCCCCAGTCCAATAAAGTTCTCCACAGCCCACTGCAGCACACGATGCTCAGCCATTTGAAGGCAGGGGAGGGGGGAACTTGGAAGCAAAAAGTTTGCCCTAGAGAAATCCTGTGCTATTGATGAACTGCATGGGGCAGGAGGGAAAGACTTGAGCTACACAGGCAGGTCATGAGAGCAAACCCCACTTATTTCAATAGAATAATGAAAGGGGCCAGGTGCTTAAGCTCGGTATTTGTAGAGTTTAAACTTCTGTGCTGATCATTTAAGTTTCACAGTGCTGTCTACAAAAACTGAACAGGAAAGAATATGTGATACAATGTAAAATAAAAGAAAAGCAAATAAGAAATCCATCACACACACACACACTGTAGTCCAAAATGAGCTTTCAGCATAGAAGCAAAGTCTTTGTCTATCCACATTCCACAACACAAATCTCAATAGATTAAAACAACAGTGCTCAAATCCAAGACACTTCAGGCCATCAAGGTGAGACTTTTCATTCAGGCTTATAAACTAGGATGTCACTGTAACTGGTTTAGAAGCCTAGCAAAATTTTAATATACATGCCAGTATGTGTGACCAAAGGGATTACCCAGAATGGCTCACCTGATTAGTTATACAAATGCCTTTTTTCTTTTTTTTTTTTTTCTTTTAATCCAAGACCGTGCAGAATGCCAAATGGGAGAATGGACTGGGGTATGTACTGGAATGTCTGAAGGCTACAGACTTGGGATTTATATTCCATGTTGAATTCATTGTTCTCTCTCCTACCCCCGCTGCCCTCTAAAAAATGCTGCAGCCACGACAGAAATAAATTAGCCTGAGGTACAGGTCACACCTTCAAGGGCAGTAAGCACTCTGGGTAAAATCAATAGAGAAGATGGGAGTCTCTAACAGCTGAAGCAGAAAGAATGACGCATTGATAGCTTTACATATACCCAAACAAAGGCACTTTGCAGAAACCCCAGTCCCCACTGCCTTGTGAACACAAAGCTCATTTTTCCCACCACCTGAACCCCAACAGCAACACAGAGGCAATTCAGAAAGGCACCCACTTCTGCGGAGAATTTGCATATCGATGCAGAAAATCCTGCCTGTTTGCATCTCTGCCCGGGAAGGAGATCCAGATGCTAAATTCTGGCTGAGGTTGCAACTCCCACAAACTTTTACAGAGACCAGAATGTGCACTGAACTACACTTAAATTTTGCAGAACTCCCCGACCTCTCAAGTTGCAGAAACTGGAGCCTCGAACCGAAAATCCCCTGAACTTCAGTGAACGCAGAAACTAGTCCAGGAGGCACCAAGAGACACTAATACTATGTGTTGCATTCATTATTTTCATTTGTGATCTCAAAGCAATGGATAATATATTCAGAATCACTTACATCCATTGAGAACCTTAAACTCCAGCTTCAGTATTTACAAATCACAGCTCCTCTGTAATGAGGTGCTATAAGATTTAAAGGGCTATGGGATAAACAAAGATTCATACAGAAGCCTAGTGGTTTTTACTAACACCCCTATGGTAAGCTAAGTATTAACTCTCCGAGTGAGGCACATAACCTGTACAGACACTTCATAGATCCCACGGGGTTCCTACCTGTGTTTCCAGGTTCCTAAAAGCTTTAAAGCCTGATTTAAGCTCCCACAATGCTTCTAAAAATAGGACTTAGACTCCTCAGTCCCGCAGGAGTTTTTGAAATTGCTACCCAGGAGGTTTCTCAATAGACAGAGCTAAAAGCTTTTCTCCTCTTCTGTCCCTCCCAGACTTCTCCAGAGACAACTTTGGCCCAAATACAGCAGGATCTAAATCCAAATGAACCCTGATTTTGTGCCCAGCCAGCAAGAGAATGTCCAATATGTAACTTTCCCCCAGCCTCCTTGTTTGTTCGCTCTTTTAAAAACCCACACATTAACACATGTATTGTTCCTTGGTCATTAGACTCACAATACCACCTATAGTAAAATATAGTGCAGTTTGGAACTATATTTGTACTTACATTGGTGGAGTCTGTGAACAATATCGTGAATAGAATTGTTTTCATTTCCAGTGCTACCTGCAAAAATAAATGGAGGAATTCACCATTAATACCAATGCTGCACTAAGGGATTGTCTTCTGCTTGCAGTCACTGTCCCATGTCTCAAACACGTAGCAAGGAGGTGGCAATACCTGCAGCATCTCTCTGCCTTCTGGGAAAAATGACAGTAAAATCAACACCTTGAGGAAAAGTGTTCCTCAGAAAAACTGCCCGAGGTACCATTATCAGCTTCCCACACTTCTCTGCTAGACATGAGAAAATACAGTTGCACATTCTGACACATAGTGCAGACTCTGTGCTTCCCCAAAGAGATGCAACATCCATCTGGGGCAGCTTTCTCTAAACCAAATCATTCTATTTATTTTATACGCTTCATTGCGCTCAGCGATACAGAAAGTCCTGCCCAGCGTTGGAGAACATTCCAACAATCACAAGGGTACCTTATCTGAACAGATCACATTTAGCATCTGTAGGTCAAGAATGACCCATTTGGGGTCTGTTTGTCTACAGCAGTGCCAGATACCAGCTGGATTGCTTTCCTCAGGGATACAGCCAGGGTGTTTCAGATGGTTCTTGACATCCTGATACTCAAAATGCTCTGAGTAATCACCATCTTCAAAAAAAAAAAAGGCCTTAGTAGGATGTTCCTGTGCAAGCACTGTAAGGAAGCTGCCACAATTAACTGTTCCAGAAACCCTAGCCCATCGTGCTTCTGCTCTGCACATCCCAGGACAGGAACAGAGTCACAGCAAAGGTAACCTACGGCTCCAGGCAGTATGATATATCCCATCCCTGCACCTCCTGCTTTCTCTATTCAAATCTCACCTCTGCCTATTGATTATGGCTGGTTTCAGAAGACATGCCTCCATTTCAAAGAGCAAGAGCACAGACAGAACTCAGGAGAGACACATCGTAAGTTTTTTTCCTCATTTAAGTTGTTCAAAAAGCCAGGATTCAGCACACAAATGAAAGACAGACAGCAGACTATGCTACACCCATTTGCAACAGATTGCTCCACTCAAGAGGTAAATGAAACCTTAGAAAGACCTGAGGCTTTCCAAGAACCATGGAATTCCCCTCCCTTGTTTTAAAAGAAGGATTTAAATTCAACCAATGAACAGTAGCAGACTTGCCTCAGGAATAGCTTGGAAGATGAAGGATGAAAACAAAGATGGGCAAGAGGC
Source organism: Podargus strigoides (assembly GCA_028020825.1). Taxonomy (NCBI): domain Eukaryota; kingdom Metazoa; phylum Chordata; class Aves; order Caprimulgiformes; family Podargidae; genus Podargus; species Podargus strigoides. The sequence continues at coordinate 3,233,876 of CM051646.1, forward strand.
TAAATGGTTTACTGGCCAAAATCTGGCTGATATTCATTTCAAGGGCTTCACTATTACATATCACAGGTAGGCTTGGTGAGATCTGGGCTCCATGGCCTCAGTGTTGTTTCCCACTTTATAACTTCTGCAAGCTTAGAAATTGAAAAATCACAACCCTAGGAGGAGAAATGAAATAAAAAACACGTCCTGTCTCTAATTCTACTGCACGTGAAGTGGGTTCATACAGAGCTGCTGGATTTGGGTACCTGAAAATGAACAATAGCACGAGGGAGGCCATGTTGTTTGGCTGGATGAGGACAACATTTTGCCTTTCCTTTGCCACTAAAAGCAGCTAAGCTAAATCTGTGGGGCTCAGTTCCAACAGTTAAGTGCTCAAAACTCAAATCTGGAATGTGCAGTTGTGCAGCCCGGGCTTATCCTCTTCTCTGCATTTTTCTTCTATCAATATGCAAAGTACCTTAGAAAAGACCCTCCCCATTTCCGAGCTGAGGAAATGGAGGTATTGCATGCAAAGAGGGGCCACACCAAGCCCGTGTCCATCTGCAGCACAACCCCGCCTGCCTCCGCGATCCCCTGCAGGCTGCTAAACCCAAGAGGAGGCAAAACGCAGAAGAAATTTTCCCAGCCTTTCTCTCATCAAAAAAAAAAAACTTCTTTGGATCTCAGAGGATAAACGTAAAGGAAAGATCAGAGGGCTTTGGTTGATTGCAGATTGCTTCTGCTTGGCCTAGCTGCTCCCCGTCCCTCCGGGTCCACGCGGCAGGTAATCCCGGTGGGAATCGGCCGGGAGACCCAGGGGAACCCACTCACCTCTGCTTCTGCTCTCACCCTTTCAAAGGAGAGATGCTGAGGGGTTTTTTTCTGCAGAGTTTTCAACCGAGAGTGGTATGCAGCAGCATAACCTATTGTAGTGTGCAAAGTTACTGTGCACTTCTCACCCTGTAAGGAGTGTGCATCACGACTAACCTGCTGTCCCTTTTTTTTTCTGAGGTCTTTTGCATGGGAAAGCAACTTCCAGTTTAAAATAAGCAAATAATAAACACGTAGCTGTTAAACACAAGGATTTTGCGTTTGCACACCTGGTTATTTCTTCAATTATCTCAAGTTTATGTGATTCAAATATCGAAGGCTGAATATACTCTTCACACCTACGAAATTAAACACTAACTTTTGATAAGCAGTATAACCATCCAGGAGACAAATGTTTCTGACCTACTTCAAACAATCATTAACTACAGACAGTTCCTAAGTATTTTGAGTCCATTTCACTTCTTATTCACTGGTCATTTTCTTACTTGGCCATTTGGCCTGTGTTCAGAAAAATCTCCATTAGGCAGCACAAAGTCTCAAAAAACCCCTTATTCTCCTTCCCCTTTCTAAGGCTGGGAATATTTCAAAACCTCAAGAGACAGGAGTTCTAAATACATCCTTAAAAGTAAAAAGTAGAGAGCACTTAAAAATTTAAAAGCACAATAGCTTTTAAACAGCTTGATAACACATTGTTATCAAGCAAAATTGCTCTCTCTCACCCCTCTGCTAGCAGTTTTCCAATTCATCTTCCAAAAAGAACCGTGAACATATTAAAAAAGCAAAACATCCATGCTCAGGCTGGAAATGGTCACATGAACAAGCCACAAGATTTGCTTGATAACATACAGAGTTTATTTATTATTCAAGAACGAGTCTCATTTTCAGCTCTAAGGAGAGGGCGGGGAGAGAAGGGGGAACAGTTTCAACCACACACACATTGGAAGGAAAGGATTGCATTTATAGGAACCAGGAAAAAGAAGAAAGAGAAGGAAAAGTAAAGAAAACAAACCCCTATGCTACCAGCAAACTCAAGTTTTCAAAAGCTGAGCTCAGCTCCCACAAATCTCCTAAGGTTTTCACTTAAAACAAGTTTACCTTGTCAGAGAGGCTGAACAGCCAGAAAGCTGCTGAACTTTTCGAAAAGTTCAGCTCTGCTACAGATGGGAAGGGATACAGGAGAGCAGGAAACAAAAGCAGGAGCTACGAGTCCAAAAGCTGCTCGAAAAGTTAAGTTACTCTGGTCTTACTGACCTAAGAAGTCTTCATTTCACAGGTAGCAAAGTTTGTCTTCCTCCTCCCCTGGAGACTCCCACTCGCACGCTGCATTACTGCGAGTGCACCCAGCATCAAAAGAATATTGTCCCCAATCTCCCGGGGACCAAGGAGGGCGAGAAAAATGCGGTCCAGCCAGGTACTGCTTCTTCGTGCAAAGTAAATCCGGCGTTCTGGAATGAGTTCAAACATAGGGCTTGACAGGCAAAGGAGAAAAGCTTTTTCACTGAGCATGCTTAGTCCTGCACTGCCTGCACACTTAATGAACATTACTTCCTTCCCAGTGGTTACTCGGAGCAGAAATCCACACCCCCCTCCTCTTTCAGAAGTCAGGAATGCAGCTGAAACCAAAGTCCAGAAAACATGCCCGGCACCCAGACAAGGCCCCACAGATCAATAAACTCAGGTTGTGACCTGCAGGTCAGTTTGTCAAACAGGACATCAGGGGGAGTTTTTTCTACACTTGGTATAGTTTGCTTTATGCTTCGGCTAATGCTGCTCGCTCCCCAGAGGAAATAAAACTGCACCAGCTTTTAAAGAATGATTAAATGCTTCGATAACAGATGGGAATTCTCTTTCAAATCTGTCCAAACCTGCTTTAAAGTGAGGAACGAACGCCGCAGGAAGAAGTTTTTCAGACAAAATAAGGTCGTTGGATTGCTGAACAAAAGTTATTTGGATTTGTCATACGTAAGGAGTATCTGGTTACAAAAAAAAAAAGGGAGGGAAAAAGCGCCTTTTATTTAGTTAGGACCTAATCCTGTTCCGTTTGCAATCACACGGAGTTTTGTCATTACCTTCAACGGGAACAGCGCAGGGGTTTTAGATTACAAATGCTTTCAGGCAAGAGCTGTGTCTACTTCAGTGACCTGTACAGGACAGACTGGTTCTGGCACTTCAATTTGCAATTTATAATATTGCTGTGTCTGAGTGTCCCAGCACTGTGCAGCAGGAACTCCCCCTCCCCACGGAACGCACGGGAGCTGCCGAAGGAAAGCGATTCTACAAAATTGCATGTGTTAGTTTTAAAGCTTTTCATTATGTTTCAAGCTTTTCAGTTACTTTCCAATTTTTTTTCCTTGGGGTTACTCTTAGCTCTCACATCTCACTTCTCCTGCACAATAGGAATAGAAATTTCGCCTTTTTGTAATGAAGTCTCTGCTGGCCCCAACTGCCCCGTCACAGCCTTCATAAAAACACCAAGCGCCCTAAGAATTATAATGAAATAACAAAAGCCATAATTTTGTCTGAGTAAGGAGCACTAATCAGAATTACAACTGCATGGGCCATTATCACTCTAAGACCTCCAAGATAATGAATGTCGCTCTGCATTTTAAAATAGGTTAGAGCTCAGTCGTGACCTCAGTGTCTGACTAACTCCAGACTTCCCCAGGCTGCAGGGTCCTGATTTGAACAGGACAGACCATGACAGAGATTAAACCTCTGGATTCCAAATGGCCCAGGACCTTTAGAATATACACCCACACTAGATTCCAAATTTTAATAGTACACATCGGGACTGCATTCATGTGGATGTTTCACAACCACTGCGGGTCCTTTGCTCCTAAGTGCAACAAGTCTGGGTTTTTAATAAAAGAAAAAAAAATAGTTTAACTGACCACATATCCCCACTCTTCCTGGTTTCATTCCAGATAAAAGGAAAGAGTCCCAAAACTGCTTGACAAAAACAAGCCATGGTGTATTTCCAGTGTGCTGAACTCAGAAGAGATTTTGGCAATCCCCAGAGAAAGTTTCCTGCAGATTTGGAGGAGTAGCCATGTTAGGCTAATTAAACCCAAACACACTAACCAAAAGACTTTTCCCTTTGTTATGTTTTCACTTCATATCCCAAAGCCTTCCTTTGGTCAGGAAAGTCCCTAGTAGGGGACTTTCCTAAGAGGCAGCTAAGTTGGATTTTTATCTCTAGACTATCTCTCAGACACTTTTCTTGGCTGTGCCAAGAACTGGTGTTCATTGAGCCTGAGACATCAATAGCAGGTGGCCAGTACATCTTATCCATGCCTAAAAGGAATTACCCTAAAGCTCTGAACTGATGAACACACAGTTTGGTAATTTCAGACATCCTTGTCTTCCTCAGTTGTTCCTGTGGATGAATAGGGCACGTGTGCTTTGATGTGGCATCCAGGAGCTTGAATTGCCACCAGAAGTAGAAGCCAAACCAATGGACACAACACTGAAGCACCTTAGGATGAGAGGAAATGGCCTCAAGTTACATCAGGGGAAGTTTAGGTTGGGTATTAGGAAGAAGTTCTTTCCTGAGAGGGTGGTTGGGCACTGGCACAGGCTGCCCAGGGAGGTGGTGGAGTCGCCTTCCCTGGGGTGTTCAAAAAATGGGTTGATGAGGCACATGAGGCCATGGTCTGATGGTTAGGAATATCATGGGATAAAGGACTTGATGACCCTGGAGGTCCCTTCCAAACATAATGATTCTATTCTGTGATTCATCATGGAGGCATTGCTGAGATGCTCACTTGCTGGAGAGACAGGAACTCGTGAACACCACAGCTGTCCACAAAACCAACAAGTGCTACAGCCCTCTCTGCCACTTACAGGGGAACCACTGCATGAACTGCTTCAGATATTCAAGCTGTGACCACGCACCATCACCACAGATCTCCTCCCCCATAACACCAGTGACCGAGCCACCGAGTACCTCCACGCTCAGGATCCATTTTCCTTGTGAGCAGCGCAGCGCTGAAGCCCTGGAAGCTGAAGGCACACTGCAAATACGCCGTCTGTGAGCCACAACGGAGGGAGCAGACTGCTGATTCCCTTCATGCCTAATTACCCATAAGTGGTTGGCACTGATGATTTATTTAGCACAGCGTTGGCCTTGCTTTCAGACGAGTCCTGTGTCCAAATGGAAAACACTACTGCTGGTTTTCCTCTTGAAAGAAAAAAAATCATGTGGGGCATTCAAGTCTACTAAACTATTCTCTCCTGTGCATTGTATGAAATCTATATGGACCACTGTGTTGTAGCTTTGGCATACCTGTACCTCAAGACAAGCTCAGCTATATATATCCTGTCCTGAGACATGGTTACTGGTTTCTTTGAAGGAAACTGGGATCTACCTGCCTTTCAGCTGGGACTGCACCATAACAGGTAACAGTCCCAGCTGAATTTAAGTGGGAATGAGGTATTTAAACACCCCTTAGGCTCTGCAATTAGGGCCTTTAAAGAGCAAAAAGTTGGGCAGGATTGCAAAGGAGCAGAAGAAGAGAGATACCTCCTATGGCTAGAAGCTCTTAGGTGACTCCCAGATGGACTGTCAGCAACAGAAAGAGGAGAACACAGTCTCCTTCAGGCATCCATGAGTCAGGATGAGGACTGGGGAAAGCCTGGATAAGTGAAAAGCCTGTAGGGAACGGTCTAAGCTTTGGACAGAGAAACTACTTGGGTTTTGGGATGCTGCCCACATACCGTTTAACCAGTAAGCTGTGCCCTAAGGCACAGACCTGAAACAGACTTTGGCGTGGCATCAGTCCTTCCCGGGGTGAAGGACAGAGCCCACCAACGCACATCCACCAAGATCCAAGAGGGAACTATTGTTCCTTCAGATGTTGCCACTTTTAATGAGAGCCAAATGGCTGCCCCTCCCAGAGCTAACAACTCCAGCTGGGGCAGCTTTGCTTCTCTTTTCCCCCTAGGATGCATAAAACGCGTTTTTGCTCTCCTTCCTGACACCAGAAAAGCCTGGATCGCTTCCCACTGTACTGTGAGAGCTTGAAACTTGGCCATGCTATTTACAGCATCTTCTTTGCCCGGAGGAATTGGAGACGCATCGTGATTTTTCCACCATATGCAAGCAGCAGGCGCTGCTGCACGTGCCAGCACTGCTATAGGGCACTACCAGCCCTACCTGTGGCTTCTTCCCCGTGGCCACTTGAAGGACTACAGCGACAGAAAAACAGGGTGATGTCCCAAGGGATGCTGTCTGCTGGCTCTCATCATCATTGTTCTTGGTGTTCAGATGCATCCATCCTTCAATTCTTAGTGGGAAAGGACAAATTAAAGAAAGACTGTAAAGGGTGGGGCTCCCTTTCTGGTCTTCTTAACTGTAATGTTAGCTTTTGGCTATAGGGAAGCTTTTCAAAAGGACTTAAGTGACTCAGAAGCCTCAAATCTGTTGGTTTTCAGCAGGAGCTGGGCTCCCAGGTTCCTGCTGGAACTGCAGAAAAGCCTGTGAGTGTCTGGAGAAACAGCCAGTCCTTTCCACTTCTCATTTAACAGCCCTGGGAGAGACTATGGGCATCCAGGGGTGGTCTGGCTGATGAGGTATAACTCAGGGGTGACTTCTAGAGCCTGTTGTGGTGGGTTGACCTTGACCTCAGTCAGCTGCCCACCTAGCTGCTTTCTCACTCCCCCTCCTTAGAGGGACAGATGAAAAATCTCATGGGTTCCCAGAGGGCCCAGCTCTGGAGGAGATGCTGGCCAGCACCCACAAGCATCAAGCTCTGCACAAGCCCAGCAGAGAAGTGGTCCTCTACAAGGTGGCGAGCCCAAGCTACTGCATCATGCAAGAGTTGTGTGGGAAAAGCAGGACAGGACAGCAGATCTGCACGGCTCTGCAAACAAAGCAGCCACGCTGGGACTCTCCCAGACAGCAAACCACGGAGCCCTCCGTTGGCAGAACAAGCAGATGTGAGTTTCCAAAGATGTGTTTTTTTCCTTTGCTTACCATTTACTTCAGCAAAGGTTATTCCTACCTTGAGCTGAAAAAAAAAAATGTGACCCAGGAGACATTATTCCTCCAGGCACTCGGCTGGCAAGTGGGCAGCCCACACAGGGGGAAGAGTTTAGCCTGGTTTTAAATACTGATGTGTACACAGACTACCCCAAGAGATCATGTCACTGGACTAGAGGTACCAGATAACAAAGCAATGGATCACAGAATCACAGAGTGGTAGGGATGGGAAGGGACCTCCGAAGATCATCTAGTCCAACCCCACTGCTACAGCAGGAGGATGCTGAAGGAGGAAGCCTCAGAGCTGGTAGCAGAGGCAAAGCAGTCCACCTCAAAGGGAGGGTGATACAAGATGCATTTTGGCTCTATCTTTCCATTCAGAGCAGCCACTGTAATGTTTAACATGCACGTTACAGAAAGGATTTTCCTGGAGGTACAGTGAAAGCATAAATTTGACAAATTCATTCAAATTTGGACAAAATGCTAACCTGCTTTGGGCCTGTTACTTTGGTAAAATATTAGGAAATTAAACTATGTATCCTGCTAAAGATATACTTTGGTCAAACCTAAGGAGCTGAATTCAGAGGGAAGAACTGGGTGAAACTGTATGACTGTATACAAAGACTGGCCAAACTGTCTAAACATTTCTGCCCACTTTAGGATCTACTAAAACATAGGAGTTACTACATCTATTTTCTGACAAAATACTAAATATGAGGAGCTGGCATGTTTTCCAGAATGCAGCAGGTAATCTAGACATATTAAATGTTAAACCACAAGGAAGTTTAACTTTGAAGGTGGTGCAAAGTACCTGCTCTGCTAGGTCAGGAGGACACCAGGTACTGTGAAGCAGAGCAGTTTCCAAGTCTGTGTTACTATCCTGCTGGTCTGCCACCCAACTTTGGGCAAGGCACTTCACATCTCTGCTTAAAAGTAATCAAAAGGAGCTGGATGTAATTATGACAAAGATTGCTATGATAAATCTGAGACAGCACTGACAAAAGGCTACAAATAACTCAGGAAAGAGCCAGCCACAGCCACAAAATTCCACGGGATTCAAACTCAACTTTACATAAATAGGCAAAGCAATTAAACATCAGAAAGAAAAAATTGGAGCAAAGCAAGCATGCTGTCATACCACTCAGCCATTGCCTTTGAAACTCCAAATGAACTGGCTGCAGGCCTTTTTGCAGCATTTCCAAGCAAGTGATTGAAGCTAAGGGTGAGGGTAGTGACACCTTCAGAGAACGGTCTCCGAACAGAGCAGGACGGTCCCTGCCAGAAATGACCCCACCACACATGGGGCTCAGCCTACAAAGGGCTGTAGCTCCACTGAGGTCCAAGTGAACAGCTCCAGTCCCATGAACTGATCCAACCTCAGTCAGCAGTCCATCAGTCCCTATTTCACAGGAATTAGGAGCTGTGTTTCATATTTGCTTGCTGACTTTTGGGTTTCTCAGAAGTTTGGACTGTTTGTTTCCTCCTGACCTATAATACTTTTCAATTTCACAAATTAGATTAACTATGATTTTTTTTTTTCAGAGTCTTATTGTAGGATAATAAATGACAACAAGCATTTCCTATGACAACCTCCAGCTTTCTATTCCAGGCAAAACAAAGTTGATTGAGGGAGGAGAAAAAAAGACAAACTGCACGAGCAACAGCATCGAGCTCAGGGAATTTAATTTTTCCCCTCTCATAGGAGAGAGCTGTCTCAAGGCTAAATGTTTTGGTGCACAGGTACATATGATAAATACCTGTAGAGAGATGTTGGTGAAGTGTTATGCTTCTGAAGGAGTTGAGCTACATCAGCTGTGCTGTGTCTCCTATCTTAGTACAGCTAAGCATCAACAAGGCATGATACTTAAAGAAATAAAATATTAAAGTTTTGTTAGTAATTTCTGATGTAAGGCAGAAAGAGTTTTGCTTCTGATTAAGTATAACTAAAAGCCATTATATCTTACTGAATAGGCTGGATGTGGTTTTGCCAGCATAAAAGGACTCTCCATCTATCAATCCCTACAGGATTAATGAGTTTGCTGGTACCTAACCCCACCACAGCCATCAGTCTGGTAAAGGTGTCTCAGATGAGCAGAACACAGCGCAGTGAATATCAGCATCTCAACATAAGAAAGTTAAGAGCAGGTAATAAATAACCACCAGGAGCATTGCAAGGGACAGGTCAAAAGGCAGGGCTCTTCAGACATCACAGTGGCACAGGAGTAAGACTGGACCCTAAATCTCACTGTAGCTCCTACAAAACCCAGACAAGGTCAGGTGATGCTTTTCTGGCCTCCTTGGTCGTACAACCTTAGCAAAGATGGGAGATGTCTTTGAAAGGCAGCTGCTACATTCCTCTGATGGGCTCCTCCAATGTAAATTAAATACCCAACTATGTGGCTAGCCAGAATTAGAACCTCAGTCTACCAGTTCCCACATGCAAACCTCCAGACTTAGTGCTTCCCAGGCACTTTCCAGGAGCTAGCAGCAAAAGCAAGTTCCATATTTCGTCCATAAACATCTCAGAGAAAAACGACAACTGTCTATATACACAACAGAGCCAAGACATTAAAAACCAAGGCAATAATATCCATCTCCTTAATCACCTCCCTCAGCTAAAAGCCAGTACAGTCTGCCTTAAATTACAGCTCCAAGTGCTTTTCACAGGATACGCATCATCCCCTTGAAACAAATGGATCCATTTCATTTTTTCCACTTAAAAGTCGCCTGTGAGTTCAACTTTGGCCCTCCAACAACAACAACAAAAGTCTTCATTGCCAGCATGCACAGTGCTCTGGAACCAGAGTGGGGTGAGAGGAGTGGAAAGTCATTTATAAAGCAAATTTTGCAGCACTGAGAGAACTGCTAAGCTCTGCCTCTGGATTTTTAAATTGCATTTCTTTATGTAACATAGTGTTTAACTCTGAATACTCTGTGGTGGAGAGGGGGGAGAAAGGTGACAGTTTAATTTTCTCACTTCATTTTTGAGATTTACAGTAACAGAGCCACATCAAGGTTTGATTTTTTTTTTTTTTTTAATGAGATTTTGCTGAAGTTTTCACATACCTAGGATTATAACAGCTTGCCTCTGGGGATGTCATTGCTTTGCTACGGGTTCCCCAAACACTTTGCAAAGGCATGGAACAATGTGAAGGTCAACTGACTTCCCCCAAGGAGCATCTGTGATTGATGGGCTCCCTAAGCCTTGCAGCTCTAAAGTAGCCAAGCAGCAGCATCCCCATGAGCAAGGTGGTCCCAATGGAGTATTTCAGGTGTGACCACCTTGATTTGAGGCACCTTAGTAGAAGGTAACATTTCATTTGACAAGACTGAATAAGAGAAAGCGTGATTCTTTATCATCCCATCTGAAAGAGCTCATGGAAAAATGTCATTACATCTGTTCAAGTCTGGATATCTTGACACTTTACTATGCAAATTTCTTTATCCAGAAATTCCCAAACAGTTTTAGCTTGCACCAATTGATTTTTAAATTCCACCTGAAAACATATGCTGGTTGGTTTGGGTTTTTTCCACCAAATACACATTCCCTCCCCTTTCAGGCCACTGCCTGGTAGCTGATTTATTCCAAAAACTCTCCTTTCTTCTTAGCATCTCCCTCATCCTTTCTTTGGCTGTTGGTCACTCGTCTTAGCTTATCCTGTTTAAGTAGTTTGCAGGGTCAAAGCAAGTGTCATGGGATGTTTGTCTTATGTCCCATGAATTTAAAAGTACCCTGTCCTGCAAATGCTCCTGTCTATTTATGTTGCTGTTATCACCACTCTAACTGGGCACTACACCACTGCACATAATACTTTTTCTTTTCTTTAGTGATTTAATAGTTTTTAACATGTCTAGGTGAATTCACATATCTCCATATCACTACAGACCTTGAAGTAACTACCTTGGTGACTGCTCTGGAAGCAAAAACCTTTCATTTGCTACAGAGGTAAATGCAATAAATACATACACATCTCAGTAAGGCTTTCATGCAAGCAGAGTTTTGTCTTGTGTTTACTTGGAAGCCACTTTAAAACGTACTTCTGGCATAAATACATAATTGTAAAGAAGTCAGCAGGACTAAAACTCTTGGTATTGAGTGCTACACCTAGTGGTAAGTGTTTGCAGGATTTGTAGCTTTTTTGACATTTAAACAAATAATTACATAAAACCAACGTTTTGAGAAGCAAGTCATAATACTAGGAGCAGGAAAGGAAAAAAACACTCCAGAATGCTTCAGATACTTATGCAGGGGGCCTATTCTTTCATCAGCATGCAAGAAATTCATGCAATTAAATTATAATCATTAATGAAACTCGCCTATGAATATAACCTATAGATAGAAGAAAAAGCCCAGCTACTTAAGATGTAATTTTAATACAACAAAGGAAGAGAAATATAGATGTTTTGCTCTTCCTGTTCCATGGTACAAGGAGATGCTGTAGTATACTTTCTTGTTTACCTGTCTACTGACCTGTCACAACACTTCAGGTACCTCAGAAGCAGCAGCTACGTGAAAGAGCAACTCACAAAGTCCACAGTATTACACAGCTCTGTGGGTTCAGACAGGTTTCTATTATGAACTTAAGCAGAAATTCACAATTGTCAATAAAGGGTGAACATCCACTTGAAATGCAGTGCCTTTCAAGGTAGGTGTTTATCCCATATATGTATTGCAAATCAGAATAATTCGACAGTACTTTTTACTTTGCATTAAACAGCCACAGGGTACAACCAAGGCAAAGTGCTTGAAACAGGGACTGTCACCTGCATCCCCCCTCGCCAGGGGAGTGTCACAGCACTCAGCTCCAGAGTCACATTTCCTCTCGCTGGATTAGTGACCTTTAAAATCTCTTCTGCAGAGCACAACACCTTCTGCAGGCAGGCAGAGCTCTGAGACAACTCACACCAAAAGCTCTCATTGCAAATAACTTCTAAAAAAAAAGAAAAATTGCCAGAAAAAAAATTAAAAAATCTCTGCCTGCCTTCTTTATTAGCAGCTTATCTTCCTTCTGTTTGAAACTTCCAGGGGGAAATAACTGCCTCCTAAAGGACCCTGCTTCAAACTGAATGCCCTGGCTGTTTCACAGGAGCAGTGCCCACGTGCTTAGTGCAGCACAGAGCAATGCAGAGCTCTCGAGTACAACACAAGCCTTGCCCCTAAGTTGTACCTGCAAATTGCAGATCTCAGCCTGCTCCACAGCCCTCAGTTAAGAAAGGGTTCCCTAAACGCTTTGCTGTCTCCAGTTGGTTCATTAAAGCACGTGTAGGCAACACTTCAGCTCCTGGGGATGCTCAGACTGGCTGCCTGCCCCTCACCTGAGCATCAGGTGTGGAAATGGCACTGCTGGCAGCATGGCCTTTCTAAGCCAGCCACCAGCACCTCTCAGCACTCTGCTGTTGACTGAAGGGAGCTGGTGCAGAGGGCTGGGGCAGAGGCACACATGGACAGCTGGGAGCCTTCACTTCGAGACATCCCAAACGCTTCCACACCCACTCACAGATGAGAGCTTGCAGTTACGTGTCCAAGGTTATGCACTGAAATTAATGGAAGGGATGAGACTGTAAATCAGGAGCCCCAGCTTCCACCACCAGTCAGCCCCACAGGCTGCACACTGCATCACGTGCAGCAGCACACCCAGTCGAGACAGTACACAAGGGAAGGGAAGAGGAGCCTGAAGCTTCCTCTCTCCTTTCTCTACAGAAAGCAGAGTCCTGCTGGAGAACTCTGCAAGAGAGACCCAGCACTGTTATATGGGCAGTGCTGCTCGCTTGCCAGTTGGAAGGAGACACAAGCTTCAGGGGTCAAAACTCTTAAGTAACGCTCCAGGCTCCAGCTCGTGTCTCCTGAGATGCACAAACACCATCCAGCTCACTGTGGACATCATTTCCTTTTTATGTTTCACTATTTTCAAATTACTAAGAGATACAAATGCTTTTAACAGCCATTTCCACATGCTTGATGTACTCCACAGTTTCTAAAAAGATTTCCTAATAACCCAAGCTTATCTAAATCACTTATTGTTGGTGGGGTTAACATGCAGAAGTTAAGCAATTGATTAAAGAGGAAACAAGTGTTTGGTGTCTGATATGAAACGAGCTTCCAGGTCTCAGAGTATCGAGCGAGTTCCTGTCCATATCAGAACAGAAGTGAGCAGCAGGTTTTTTGTGGTCTCCACAGAGAGGCCATGGCTTGGGGAGACAGGAGGGAACACTTCTGAGTGTTGGGCTCTTATGAGCTCGCTGGGGCACTGTGCTCCTTTCCCTTTATGCTCTGTAGCTAGACAATAGCTCAATTTATAAAACTCCAAAGAGTTAACACTATTGGTACATCATTAAATACATCAGCATTTCCATTAAGGAGGAAAGAGTTTAGCAGGTCCATTTGTTGCTTATAACCATTTCTGACATACACTATATACTGCTATTATTCCTATAACACAGCACCTGTCATCCTACTGTGAGAGATACTCTGCAACTACAGAATTAACAACAGACCAGAATGCTTTGGAGCAAAGACTGCCCAGTCGTATTCACATGGCCTCATAGCCATGTTGTGTTTAATGTCACCTCTTGGCTGGTTTCAGGTGTTCAGAGGAACCTGTGCTAACAGAAGACACTAACCTCAAGGACTTTGGTGACTCTGGTGGCCTTCAGCCTAACCACAAGAGCAGGGAAGACAAAGATGATGAGAACATACTTAAAGTGTAACTAGCACATGGAACATTCAGTCAAACACCCTGTCTGAGCCTGGATGGTATCTTTGTAATGGGCCATAGTGAAAAACAGGCTCTGACCTTCCCTGTGCAGGGCCACTGCCACAGGCTGCAAGCTCAGGTGTTGTGTGGTGGCGCCTTCTTGCACCATTAGAAGCCTTTGAACCCAAAACACTCAGCAGAGACCACTGCCACTTGAGTTACAGGTGTAACTCAATTGGCTGCTAGCCCATAATATGCCATTATTCCTTAACCTGACCAGCCAAAGGCAAATACACTTTTTCACTGCATCGTTTTTTCTTATTGATAAAGAGATTAGAGATTTAACCTAACGTTTTTCCTTAATCTCACACTGGCATGTATTCTGAGAATTAGAGGAAGGTTTAGTGCCAACATTATCCTGACAGATCTCAGCCTAACTTCCAGGCATCCTGTACGTAAGAAACCAGAAATCTTTTATGATGACACCACTGGAGTCATTTAGACAGCTGACACTTTAAAATCCTTTGGAATATACGATCATCATCACTTCAGGCAGCCATGGTTTTCAGGCAATAAACCATGCTTTGCCTTGTCCTTCACCTGCAACAGTAACCTAACCCACTTCACTCAATTTAGTGATGGTTCCCTAAAAAAAAGAGCTGGAAACTCAGGTAATTAAGAGTTTGAACTTATACTGGAGAGGGAAAGTAACCCTAAGTAGTTAGACAATATTATTCAAAATTTAAAGTTTCTAAACTACAACACTGGGGAAAAAGCAATCTTGTTATCAATATATTATATATATCAATATATATCAATATATTCCAGGACAGCATTGTATATACACACAATACACAATGGAAGTGTAACAAGATTATGAGATGAAGCACTCTAGAGGCAAAGACTTCACAAAAACATGGTGACTCCCACAATATTAATTCAGCCATATTTTTATACCTTTATGGCTAATGTTGGCTAATGTGACAATTAATACACCAAGATTTGCATATTGCAATGGAGAGGAATGGGAAGCATTGTACAAACGACACATGGTTGATATAAATTTCCCTGACTCCCTTTTTTACTTGGTCAAAAGGAGAGATTTCTCTGAAATTTCAGTGGAACTCCAAGAACTTTGCTCAGTTGTAATGACCAAAGCCTGGAAAGCACATGGATTTCAGGGAAAGCTGTGTGATCACTCCAGATGAATTATATCAAAGCGTGGGAGATAAGGAGAAGTTTCACATGGAGCTTTGAGGTCTGTCCAGTACCAGTGGTTAACATTTCACTGCCACTCACACTAAGGTGGCACCTTGAGCAGGTCCATCCCTGCCCCCCCATTGCCATTTCCTACCACTCTACCCTCACCCCAAATACTGGCAATGCCTGGAGTGGATACTTGGGAGGAAAATCCGAATTAACTTGGAAAAGGGTCTTAGAAAAGGCAATGTATTATCTCTCAGTTGCAGCAGGTGACAAGGTGCCAGTGCTCATGAGTTCTGCAATCCATACTCAAACCAGCTGGGGAAAACAGTGTGTTAACCCAAGCAAAGTGCTGCCACCCTGCTTACTGGGGCTACTGCCACTAGGGCTCTTCGATGGAAGACTACAGGTCATTACATTTATTTTCTATATTATTTTAATGTCAAAAGGTGTGGGGATGGTAAGCTCTTCAGAGCAGCAGCCATTTCTAGGTACAGCTGTACATAACAGAACAGGGGCTCTTTGAAACTCCTTAATACCTAAATATTTAGGGATATATTTGCACAGAGTCACTCCCAGTTTTACACAGTGTGGTCACCCCAGTGTGCCATGGAGCAGAGGCACCTTGAGCTGGCCCCATACCAGCACAGGTCTGGTAGGGCAAAGCAAAACACAGTGCTCAGCACAGGTATGGGGCCAGCTCTGGTGTGGGGCAAATAAACCCTTCTGGGACATAGGGAGCCCAACACAGGACGGGCACCTAACTTGTTCCTGCACACAGCCTTTCACATCTGCACCCTTTAGTAACCCTATTATCCACGTTTTCCCATTGTCTGGAGTTTCAGTCGCCCCATTATAGTGGACAATGGAAAACAGACTGCACTGTGGTACCTTTCGTGGCATTTTTAACACCCACCCCTTTTCCTTTCTCTTGAAAAAAAGGACAGAACATAGTTCAAAAAAAATAAAATTAAATAAAAAGCATATCTTGGGTTCTGACCCTGAGCTCTGATCTGCTTAGGCACTCCAACAGCCTGACTAGCTAAATGATCTGTCAGAGAAAAGAATTAAATACATGTACATACATTACACTTTTATTTAACAGTTAATTAATTAATATTTCTATAAACACATACACCTCTCTTTCCAAAGTTCTATAAGTCAGCACATTTTTTTCACTGCACACTGTTGCAGCCTCCCCCCCTTTTTCTTCCCCCCCCTCAAACTTTATTATAAAACCCCCAAAGTTCACATAATGTCTCGCCATTGTTTCTTTAAAGAGGAATTCTCCTCCCCGCCTCCATCTTTCTCTGTATCTCTGAGGCACCACATGGCACAATAAGAGCCCTTTCATGTTCAAGACTCAGAGTCGTTGCTGTGGTAACTCACCCAGCCTCGCCGAGTATCCAAATAAATAGTTAAAATTAAGGAAAAAAAAAATAAGATTGCAGTCGGACCCAGTGGGTTTCTGATTTTATCTTCGCCGTGAAGGCTTCGGGGGACATTAAGAAGCAAAATAATAACCTTTTGCCCAGATTAGTCACCTAAAAGTGTCGGCTGTTTCAGACAGAAGGACATTTGTGCTGTTCCAACAAGTATTTGGCGGAGCACAAAGACCGAGGAGACGCAATGCAGAGCACCAGGAGCCAGTGGCATAAAAATGATGGTGTGGAGTTTTTAACTGCTTGCAGACAGATTTCTCTTCCCCTCCCTGGCTGCTGCAGCAGCTTGGGGATAGATGCTATATGGAAAGCTTTGGAAGGATTTTATATAACGGGGAATAAGCAGCACAAAGCATCATTAATTGCTACCTCGCAGGAAACGCTGCTACAAAGAGAAACTCATGCTTTCCCTATGAAAAAAAAAAATAAAAAAGGATTTTTTTTCTATTTTTTTTTTCCCCCTCCCTCTACGTGCTCAGACAAGCCACCGCTTGAGGCCCCCAAGTATCTGCTATTATCAGTTAAGTCACGTCTAGTGCCAGGCAAAAGGTCATTTCAGGTCATTCCGGAGATGAAAGGAAGGGGTAATGTATGTGAGAATGCCTGAACTGGCAAGCAAAGAGAAAAAAAAAAGGTTGAGGGGGTGAGAGAGAAAAAAGGGAGGAAGGAAAAAGGATGCGAGAAGAGGAAGAGAAGGCTAGAAAGAGGGAGGGAGAAGATGAGAGGATGAGAGCAGACTGAAAAGGAATGTTCTTATTGCCAGGAAACAAATAAACGACTGAATCACAGCACCTCTGGTGACACACTCGGTGAACTTGATTCCTCATCAAGTAAAACAGCCGCCACATTTTCCGGGGTCATCTTTTTAATTCGGTCCTTCAGTGAGGTTTTTCTGGTTCGTTGTTGGTGGTTTGGGTTTTTTTTTTAACCTTAACTGCTGAGAAAGGCAAATGCTTAAGGGAGAAAGGACTATGCATTGTCTGGGGTGTCTGCTTCAGCTTCCTTTGTCTGGGAATTATAAGAGAGAGGTAGAGAGTCCTTTATTTATTATATTTTTTTTCCTTCTTTTTTATGCATCTAAAGAAAAAAAAAATCAATTTTGCATTTAGCAGTGAAAAATAAAATATCATGATGCTAGAGCAGACAGCCCAGCCTTTCTCCATTTGCCTTTTCTCACTTCTCCCCCCCTGCACTTCTCAGGGCCCACCCCCCCCTCCATAAGGTAGCAGTCGGATAAAATGTTCAGTCAAGCCCATCAGTCATTCCTGACTCCATTCCAAGGTTCCCCCCCTCCACCCCAACTCCTTCCACCTCCCCCTGCTCTCAGCTCTGGCTCTGCTTGTCTAACAAATCATTTCTGTAGGACAAGCCACTGGCTCAGGCGGAGGCTGCACACACAACCCAGGCACTGCCTGTCAGGGGAGGGAGAGCTTGAGTGGAATTTCAGTGGTGGCGTTCCTTTATTTGTAAAAACATCCCCGTTCTGGGATGCCCTCGCCTCCCCTGTGCTCTCCCCCCACAGCCACTCCTCAAGCTGACCACACTGATTTTGCCTGAAGCTGCAGTGGAGTGCAGACCGTGTTGGGAATTACATCACACAAAACCATCCCTTCGGCGGTGTGTGGCGGCGTGGTGGGATCCCTTCAGCACACAGCAGCCTCATAAAAACATCTTCTGTGGTGCTTTATGCCCGAGAATGGCTTTTTCTGGCCACGTGTGCCAAAGGTGCTCTCCCCATCCCACTGCACCCACGCAGATTCAGTGCTTCCTAAGGCTGGGGAGAAGGGAAAATCACCTGGGGAAACGGTGATGCTTTTCTTTGTTAGCAGCAGGATGCTGCTGGGAAGGGGAGGATGGTTGCAGGAGGATACCTGCAGGTTTTTGGGGGGAGCTGCTGAGAGTCTGGGTGGACTGCAGCCAAACCAGTGGGTGACACAAAGCTCTGCCCAGTGAGTGCCAACCATGGCCCCATGGCAAACCCTCCCTGTCGACTGACCAGCCACCAGCCTCCTGCAAGGAAATGCATGGCTATTTTAAACAGCACAAGCTATTTAAAGCAGTGCTAAAATAGCTCTGGACATGCAGAGAAACGCCCAGGTGAAGCCTCTGGGAAGTGCTGATAACGGTGACGTTCTCACACAAGGTGTATTCAGGGTGTTTTTCTTGGTTATTGTTCTGGCAGACATCTGAACCAACCAATTAAAATTCATTTTAAGATTTTTGTAGTCAGAGTCCTCTGAGATACCAAGTGACTCTGTGGCAAGAGCTGTGGAAGACCAAGGTTTAAGTCCCATACTTAATTAATTGGGATGAATTAGGTTCACTCTCTCCTGCTGATGGTTCCTCATTGACAATAAATTACACCACGCATTTTTTTTCATTCAGTCATGCTAAGTTTCTAGCAGACACACTATTCTTCCTCATTTGTCACTTTTATTATAGCACTATCTTAGACACATAGTTGTAGACACTTAATCAATCATGCTGAGAAGGGACCTGAATATTGGGGCTGTGATGGAACAGCACATCTAAAGTTTTCAGCCAAAGCCCAAGGGAAAAGAAAGTTTGTAGTCTGGCTCAGGCTTCAGTGCTAAGGAAACAAAGGTAAATATTAATGATTACACACAGGTAGGCAAAAAATGCCAGCAGTGGAGGATAAAAATAAAATCCCCAACTATGCTTCAGTCTTAAGTTCCTTCCCTGAAGCCTGGCTCTATTAATGCAAGAACCACAACAAGAGCAATGTAATTCAGCACACGCATGGTACCCACCAACAGCCCTCTGAGCTTCCAGCAAGCTATGAAATAGGCCAACAAATACAACACAAGAGCTAATGCTACAGCAACACCTCAACTGTAGGTTTTAATGCCCACGACTGATCACCTCTAGGGCAGAATCCCAGAATCTATTGGAAAAGGATGATATGAGCATTAAGAGAAGATTCAAGGTCAGGCTTGATGGGGCTCTGAGCAACCTGACCTAGAGAAGATGTCTCTGCTCACTGCAGGGGGGTTGGACTGGATGACCCCTGAGGGTCCCTTCCAACCTAATACATTCTATGCCTTGAAGCTATGACACACAAGTCAAGACTGAATGACTTACTGCAGGACTGAAAGACTGGGTGACTTACTCTTTGTAAAAAAGAAGGGCTGGGGGTCAGTGGTGGGATGGGTGGGGACCACAGTTACAAATACCTAGAAGGCTGGCAGAAAAAGGAAGAGAATAATGAACATTTAGAACAAGAGGTTTCTTCTCAGTACAAGGCACACTGAATTTGCTCACCAAGGGATTCAGTAGAGCCTCCAACAAAACCAAGTGGGGCAACATCTTCCAAAGGACAATCTGGGCCCTGTGATCTTGAACTGGAGGGCGAGGATGGACTACACAGCAACTCCTCCATTCTGCAGAGGTGGCCAGCTTAGGTACAGACAGGTGAAATAATGCGAGACATGGAGCCTCGAGAGGGGCTCTCATTATGAAATTACTGTTTTTTCTCCTCAGATGCCTATTAAATGGAGCAATGCAGACCTCACACAGCATTTGTTTATTATACCTAGCAGGGAATGAATATCAGAGACTTTTAAAGTAGGAATAGCAAAGAACTTCCAGTGAAATTAAAAATGTAAATATATTTCTGATATCAGTTTCAGATTCCTTCCCCCCACCCCACTTCCTGAAAATTAGTGTATAAGCCTCTGCCACCAGATTTCCAAGATAGCTTCCTGTAATATGACTGGAGGCATATGCCATCAGCACCTGAATATTACTTTGTTGTTAAGGACCAGCCATATGTTTCCTATTTAAAAAATTTCTTTATATCACAGGAAGCCACTTTTTCTAGCAACAATAGCAGAGGTTCTTGTAACCGTTTCACCCATAGAGGGGAAAAATAATGGCTAACCACCAACTATAGCAGCTTTATCAAAGTCACAAGCATAACCTGTTTTTTGAGTCTTCATATTCAACAAATCTTATGTTCTGACTAATTTATTCAGTGAAGTGGTGCTATTGCAACAGCAGCCAGGGGAAATAAAGACTCCAGGATATGAACAACATGTTGGAATAGCATCAGCTTCCTCAGTCGCTGTGCCTCCTGCCTCAAACCAACACTCAGCTTCACCTAGGGATAGAAAACTTGCAATCTGACTGAATATTTGGCTCTTTGACAAGGGGACACCTCTCCATCACCAAAAGTGAGACTCAGTCACTTGACAAAGAATTTCCCTATTAAAGGTACTTTCTGGTACTACACACAACCATAACACGGAGTATCTGGAATGGAAGGCAGATGGGAGTTTGCCAAAATTATATTACGTTTTTCATTCAAAAAGGAAACTTCCTTTCACACCACATTATTTGCAATGACAGTGATTTTCCTCCTAAAATAACCCACCCCGAGTACATTTCCATCTGATAGACCATCACTCCACGCCTGAAATGGGAGGCAGGGGGGCACTGTGGGACAGGGAACAAAGGGTCTCCCATATAAAGAAGGACTAGGAAGCATTGCAATTACAGTTCATAAGACACCATGATGTCTTATTTCTGTAATCTACATCATTTGGGTTTTCAACTACAATATTTAGTGTTTGATTTCTAGTAGGAACAGAAGAAAAATTTTTCTTCCTCCGAAGCTCTTTTGGAAAAGCTCCACATCCCATTCCTCCTTTGCCAGTTGGCCGAGCATTCAGAAACATGGCACTAAGCAGCAGTTGCTGGTGGGTATTTATTTCCCTTAGATATTGAGGTAGACATTTGATGCGCCTCTTGACAGAAATTGAAGGTGCACAAAGTTTTAAGAAAAAAAAATTGACAAGGATCAGGAAAGTTTTCCAAAGATGGAGGGTTCAATATTTCAGTATTTTCAAGGTATTCTGATGGTGGCAGGTACATCTTCCATTTACTCTACAAGAGGCATCTGAGTCTCAAACTCTGCTTTGGGAGAAAACTTTATTTCACTTTTCACTCACTTATAGCTGGGATCTTTCAGTTGCCAATGTCAGAAAATTTCCAGTGCTAAAGCTGGTTCCTCATCGAATTTAGGCTGTCACAACATGTGTTTGAACTTCAGTTGAAATTTTCATGAAAATGAAAATACATGACAAACTCAGCCTTGCTATTAATATAAGCATTTTAGGTTTATACCCCGATCTAAATTTCCTCCTGAGTACTGTCCATCAAATAAAACCCTGGCACACAGAGTCTATCCTGGTCTTACTGCACTTTAATTCATATTGTCCCTCTGAAATTCCCTTTCCCTGACAGGCTGAGCTTCTCCCAAGATATTTTGATGTTTCCAGTCCTAGATGAAACCACACAACTCTGAAACGTGTGAAAATTAGCAAACAAATACTTCAGGTTAAAAAAAAAAAAATTGAAATTATTATTATTTCTCTGCCAAGTAGATATTTTGGACAAAGGTTCTGGTTGGCTGTGGGGGTGTGCAAAGTGGTTCAAACTGCCATCTGCACTACAGACAGTAATGGGATGTGATAGGAGCACAGACACAACAGGGCAAAGGCAGCTCTCCCTCACTCGTGCTATTGTCTTTCAGCCTCTGGGAGCTTTGCCTGCATCTGGCAGAAAAGTTGATCAACTTGGGGTAGCTAATCAGGCTGCTGCAATTTCCGGCCCTTTCTTTCCCAGATTCCTCAGATCAAAGTTCAAGTCCCAGAATTATTATTCCCCGAATGCTTAATGAGCTCCAACTGAGGGACACCAAAGGCAAAGCTAAAACATTGACCGTGCACTTCATTGAGTTTGGCCAATGTGGCTAAAAACAAGAGGGTGGGATCCATAGCAGACAAAATCACAATATACAGATTTGTATTTTAATCCAATTAAGATTCCTATGCACGAGCAGGGATGGCAGAGGGCTTCAGTCACTTTGTAAAGAGATGTCTGCTTTCCTCATTGCTTTCCCCATATTGAAATTGTGCAAAGGTAGAAATTGGCCCCGTCGTCAATCATTTCTAAAGAACTCTCTTTTGGGAGAGCAGCAGAGCCCCACAAGCACAAAAGCTTCCTTGAAGACTAAAGTTCAGGATGTTGAAATGCAAAAGTCAGATTTTGCCAGGAGGCACGATTTCTGAAGCCAGATGATTCCACCTCAGATTAAGTTATTGAAGATCTTTGCATGCAGAAACATTTCTTTGTTCTGGCAAACACTCCCCGCGTTTTCTATTCACAAACGTGACCCGTAGGAAAGCCAGCCAAGATTCTTTCACGTTATCAGGTCAGAATGTTCAGGGCCCAATTATTTTAATAGTTATTAAAAAAAAAAAAAACCCTGACAATGGTTCAGTACGCCAGTGAGAATAGTATTCAGGGACTTAACAAGTCACTCACTCTAACATCTGGCATGTTCTTTCGGGAAGACTAAACACATGGAGAGTCTTGCTGCAAAAGTCAATGGAAAGGAATGATAATTGCTCATTAGAATGCCTCCTCCACAGGTTATTTTTAACTTCCCCTACTCTTTTTAATCATGGTGCATGCATCAGATGATACTGAAAAGGGTCAGTGCATAGGTTTCTCCTCTCCAAAAGCACACTTCTAACAAAGCCTTTTCATGAAGCTGAAGATTCCCATGCTGCACCGACGGCACCTGTTTTGTTTTTAAACTACAAGCAGGGGCCCAAATAAAATACCCCCGAAGCTCCACACCTTCAGTCAGCAATCCAGATCGCAAAGGCAAAGACACCAACTATAAAAATCAAAAGCTTCATTTTAATCTGTGATGAAGACAATGGTTCTCTCTCTCCTTCAGCTTTAAGAGTGCTGTGCACGGGAAGAATCTGAGATGCCCAAATGCAAAAGCATTAGAAGATGTAAGACATGAAGAACAAGGACAGAGTGCTAATATCAGGAGCCTGGTGTCAACAGAACAATAAAGCAGGAGCCACTAAGTGTCAAATGAAGCAAAACAGCTATTCATCTACTTTTGAAGGAAGAATAATTCTGGCTGTATTTCCCCTCACGTTTTCAAGACCGGGTTGTTTTGCATTCTTATCATCAGTGCTACCAGAGCATACCCATGAGCACGCAGAGACAGCAAACTGGTTCAGGTCCTTGAAAGGATGGACTGTGTTAGCCTAGCTTGGCAGGGACACCTTTCTGTCCCTAGCTGTGTCTCCTCTGCCTTTCAGCCAGGGCAATGCAAAGACATCTCAGCCCTGCCTAAATGAGTTCAGATCTTTTCGCTGAACCCATCACCATAGCATCTGAGCCTTTGTGAATGACACAAAAACTATTTGCATGGGTCACCCCACTTCCTCTCAACCTAGTTACATAAAACTTCTTTTTTTTTTTAATGGGGGTTCAGCAGAGCATTAGGAAAAAGGGGAGATTCTTTGTGGTGTAACATCAAAGAGTGCACACAAGGAATCTTGTTCTGAAGCCTCTCACCAGGAAAAGCCAAACGAATGAAAAGCTCACATCAGACAGTTAGAAGACAGCAAAGGCAACAGACCTAGAGGCACAAGGAAAGCTTAAATCCAACAGTTTACAGCCAAGACTCAGGAGGCTGTGTCCTTATTTAAGGCTTTTTAAAACAGCAAAAAAGCTGTTTGAAGAGGAGCTGAAGGACATGCTCATAATGAGCTGTAATTTGTTTGTTTATCTGTCTGTTTTTAATGAAGGAACCACAGAGCCTACTGGAGAGAGAGAATTTGAGTTTCACTTCTCTCATTGTCCCAGCCATTCTCTAAAAGCACTTCGACCACATCAAATAGCTGCCAGAGCTCCCTAGGAATGGGCCTTAAAACATCTTTCAGAGCACTGAGCCCTGGGGGAAGGCAGTGGCTGGAGGCTCCTGGAATGCAAATCTTCTTTCAGCAGCCAGACCCGACCCTGACAGTAGCTGTCCAAGCATCCAACCTGCCCCCAGACCACCCTGGAAGGCTGAGGTTGCAGGCAGAGGAATGGAGATGAGGCATAGAGAGGGCTTTTCAGCCTTGATAACTGGAGCAAAGCTGCCAACAAGCTGGGATGTTGGACACCCTCGGCTCCAGCTTCCCCCAAACTGCTTCACCTCCACCAAACGGCTGTCTGAGGCTGCAAGGAAACACTTGGGCTGAAAACAAGGAGATGGCTTGATGGTGGAAGGTGGCAGCACCCAGGACCAACTCAGACCTGAGCCATCCAGCTCCCTGCCACCACGAAGACGTGAAGCCCAGACCAACCCTTGCTTCACAGCTTTCCTTTCACCCTTGTGACAAATCCCTGCTCCTTCCAGCAACACATTCCTCACTAGGCACCGGGTTTTGCTGAAGAAAACCAGGGTGGCAAACTACCCAGAGGAGCCCAAGAACGAATTCACCCTCCCTTCTGGGTCAAGTTTTCCTCCAAGGCCATGCTGCCTTTTTCGCAGCCACATCCGCAGTGCAACACTGACCTCCTGTGGCTGCTGCTCCTCAGGCACGACCCAGAGCAGCGAGCAGCAATCTCTGCCCTTCTCTAATTAATATTTAGACTGTCTGGGCGAAAGGGGTGGAAAAACTCCCTCTGTGCACATCCCTCTGCTTGTGTTGTCCACCACGCATCCCTCACCACAGAGAGGATGAAGGGAAGCTCAACTCAACTCCTAGCATCAGTCCCGAAAGAAAATCTACCTTTAGGAGATAAAACTAGTCCCTGACAGAGGCACAAAGACATTTCTACAAAATCAGGCTTGCACTGTGCAGGGCCCTTGTGAAGTCATGTACAAACAGATGAATTCCATCCCTATTTCAGTGGCACCGTTAAAGCGATTCCTGGGTTTTTCCTCCTCTTGGCTGCCTAAACTGAAGCAGAAATGGCATCTTGCCTGTGTCAGAAGGGGGTCTCAGGGAAGCCAGGATGTACAGTCATCCCCATAGATACTGCTGCTCTGAGGAATAGAGTGGGAAGGCAGCCTGCTTGGGTTTTTATGGTTGTCACAGCTACCAGGTGTTTAAGCAACTTCCACAGCGTTTTCCCTTCCTGCGAGCTTCTGCTCTTTTACCACAGGCAATATGAAAATGCCTTCTGGGAAACAGATGCAGATTCTCCATGAGTTTCCACCTCAGAAATCATTCTGACCTGCTGTACATCTCAGAGCTCAAAGCAAGGAATCCCACAGCAAATTCAAGTGCTTTTAGAAGGTCACCGTGATAAAGACTTTCAAAATCTAAGTCCAACTCAAAAAAATGGCTGGCCTGCATTCACACCATCACCTGCCTTAATTTGATAAGTGAGCTCTTTCCTGCAGAGCTCTGGTTTCCAGCTGGCACCACCACAGAGCACACTGTGAGTGGGGAGAGCCTCTTGGCAGCAGACTGATGTCCCCATCCAACAGTCCTGAGACACATAGCTCAACTCTTTGAGACCCCAAGATAAAGGGGGCTCTGGGATCACCTTGCTGGAGGAAGATGACAGCACATCCCCCAGGGAATTTCTCCACTCAGGACTATGGTAAGCCTGGCTATGCAACAGAGCCCTGCACAAGCACGAGGTGCTGACCTCAGCCACGCTCTCAGGTGCCCTCTGGGATGCTCAGCAGCACCCAGCCCTGCACTGCCTCACTCCTATGTTTATGGAGCCTCACACACGATCCCAGGAACCACAATTTGACTATCTACAGTGTACCATCTCCAGATATCACCAAAAACCTTTTGTTGCTGCTGTTCCTGCCTTGTTTCAAATATTTTAGGATCCTCTTTCAAGCAGCCTGGTATTAGAAGACTTTTATACTGGGCAGCAGCAACACACTACTCAAAGACAAAAAGCTGCCTCCTCGATGCCGTGGGAAATCAGCAGGGACCAGTGTCTCACAGAGGGAAATGATACCTGTTGGGTTGCTCTGGGCGACCCCAACACCCATCAGGGTCCTGCAGATATGGCTTGGAAGCTGTACAGAGGGTGTGTGTCCAGCTGGTAGCACTAACCTGCCATGGTGAGAGGACACTTTCTCTGCTGTGCCAGCAGGAAGCAAGAGGGAACCAAGGACCACTGCCCCTGCCAGAAGCTGTTAATCAGTTGGGCTTTGCCCCGGGACAGAGCAGTGGCTCCTGCTGAGCTGAGAATTATAAACCTACATTTTTCACTCCCACCTGCCCCTCATTTTGAGCACTGGGTTGTAAATGATGCATAACCCTTCTGGGCCTTCTGCCTGGGCACAGAAACTTCCCCCTATCAAGGGAATTAAAAACTAGGTTAAACATACTTGTCACTTCAGTAAGTTCCTTAAAGCAGATGCACTGGGTTTTTTTGGTCACTTCTCATCAGAGTTTTGTGACAAGATTCCCTGAAAGGGCTGGAGGTGTTAGAACACAGCTGAAACACAGGAGAGAGGGGCTTGTGGTGGCCCATCTGGACAGTGACCTCCATGTGCTTAACAGGCTCCTTCTCCAGCAGCTACCAGCCCTTCCAGAGCTGATCAGGGTAAAGCCATAAAAGTCACATAAGAGATTAAACTGACAGTATACCTGAATGCACACATTCCTTACCCTGAATGCTTGATCCTCACCCCTAAGGAAGGCCGGATGGCAACACTGATCTTTGGATATGAAGCATCTCAAAGTACAAAAGATCAGGTTACCACATGGGGCATCTTCTCTGCCAGCTCCACGTTATTTAAAGACAAGGTAGAAGCATTCAGAAGAGTCTTTTTTAAAGCCCTGTTCTCAACACATGGTATACATGTCATTGATACACAATTAACTGCATGTGTGCAACGACAGAGGCATTGGCAGAAGAAATGTACATCTCAAGGAAAAGAAAAGAGACACGCCGTGACATGTTATCATTAAGGAGTCATAATTTCCTTCCTGTAGTCATACAACAGCTGTCACTAACATCTTGAACACAGACCATGTATTAGAATACCATAGCAAATGCCTTTTCAGGCAAAAGAAAGAGAGGGCATGTTAACTGGGTGAATAGCAGGAAGAATATTTTGACAGCTTGAATGCATTAACCTCCCCGTAGAACGCCCACAACCTTTGCTAGAACTTGGCTTGGTAGATACCTTCTGCATGCATCTCTCCATCTCCACCCTCCCAGCTTGGCTTCAGAAGGGCCAAAGTGAGTGTCTAAAATAGTGTGAGTGTCCTAACTTGTAGACAGAGGGAATAACAGCACAGCTTAACCTTATGCATAAGAATATATCCTCTAGCCTTGTCTTCAGAAGGAGGGAAAGCATTTTCTTACCTGCTAGCTATGACTGTTAACCAACATAGAGGTCCCACCACAGATGCTACAGTTGCCATTTCAAAACAGAAATAATTCAACCTGAGCAATGAGATTTCTTATGGCTTCTGCCTCAATCTGGTAACTTGGGACAAAGCTACACACCACTATCTTCACCAGGAATCCACCTTATCTGAGCAATAATATGTCAGCCAATGTATTTTAAGAACACATTTTCCTCCTGAGAATGAGGTCCTGCCTATGTTTAGCCTGTACCCAGGGCTAAACTGCAGCAGTTGTTCCACCACCCGATGCTCCCTCCCCAGCTGAGAGGGGGAATCAGGGAAAAAAGGGAGAAGCCCCTTGAGTTCAAGTAAAAACAGACTTAATGAAATAACAAAACTAATACCACCACCAACATAAAGCATACAAGGTTCTACTCAGCCTCATCCTTGGGGTCAGCAGCAGGAGCAGAAAGCCAAAAGGGAGAAGCACCAGGGAGAAAAATCCCACCCTCCTTGAACTCCCTCCTTTTATAAAGAGCACAGTGAAGTGGTGTGGGATACACCTGTGTGTCAGCCTGGGGCAGCTGCCTTAATTGTCTCTCCCAGCTGACTCAGGGCTACTCATGACCTGCCTGCCATGGCTGGCCCATGGGTCTGCTCCTGGGGAACCAGGACAGGTCCTCAAGGGTTACTGTGATGGGGCCATGTTCATGAATGTTTGCCAGAAGTAGTTCATCTAAGGCAGACTGATTATTAAAGCTTTCAGTGCAGCTTTTCCAGGAGCAGTAATTCTCATTACAGGGTAGGCTCCAACAACTCATCAATCTTGGGAAAAAGATAATTAATCAGCACCCAGAGTCATTTTTGCAAATACAAAGCCTGGTTGAAACAAACCAAAATAAGGACTGGGGGGGGGACACCAACATGACAGAGCTGTTGGCACTTGCCAACTCCTCTTGATTAAACTTATTTTCACCTCCAGGTGCATACACAGGATGAGTTTTGTTAATTAAACCTGCCAGTCAACTCATTATGCATTCAATTAAAAAAAGCCTGATGCCTTGCATTTATGCAGCTGGTGGGCTGCACAGTGACAGGCTGTGTGGTTACAGTGCATAAGTTCTAACGGGGAAGGGAGAAGAGATGCTCCAAAACACGGCTAAGTGCGATATTTGCTAATTGGGCATCCTCTTGGTGTCTGGGGCGCTTTTTTTTTGCCTTTTTTTTTTGTCTTTTATGAGGCTATAATGGATGGGGCTGTTTATCAGACATACAGCCTGGCTGTGTAGAGTGAAAGTCGAGGCAGAGAGTGGAAAAACGTGTTCATCTCATTTGGAAACCCATCTAGATGCTCAGAATATTCATGATAGACTCTGGCAAGGTTAAGAGACGAGGAGAGTGGCACCTAGATGCCATGGTGATGAATGCTGTGTGAATAGATTAGACAGAGGCCCTGAAGCTTCTATAAAATTGTGGGGTTTTAATTTAGATGAAAGATAGCCTTTATTCTCAAGGCATCACACTGAGAGTCAGCAGATCTGGATGCAGGCCCTGGCTCTGCTACAAACTCCTCGCGTGACCTTGAATAAATCCCAGAGGAACATGCTTTAAAGGTACCTGCAGTTATATCTTTCAAGTGGCAATCCTTGCCCATCTCTGTGTTCCCTCATCCATCCACCAGTAACGGGAGGCTGTTGCCTCTGCTGTGCCGACCACTCTCTGAGCTATTTATATTCAACTTTCTAAGCACAGGCAGCATCTCTTGTTATACACTGCAAGGAAAACTGTTACAACAGATCTCCAATCTCAGATGACAGAATGAAACCCCCTAACATTCGTGACAAAAGAATTTGTGGTTGCATGCGATGGTTTTACGGTTGCTTCACACTGACATTTCTCAGTCTGCTTCATGCTGGCCACAAATATGAGAAATGACCTACGACAGAGGTGACCCATTCTCTGAGGCAGAGAATTAATTTCCTTTCCACTGTTCCTGTTGTTTTCTTCCACTTTGCAGGCTTTTGATACAGCTGCCTGTACAGACAAGAGGTCTGCTGTTCCAGAACTATATAATGACATGTCTCTCAGACCATGCTCCAGTTCTGGTGATAATCTTTATGACTGTGACTTTTCATACCTTTACTGCAACTCTTCAGTTTGTTACTGGGTATTTTGTGACTGACAAGGAGTGAACCAGTTGTGTGGATCCCTCTAAACCACACCTCTGTCCTAGACCTGACTGTAAGTGTGAGGAACTGAACTTTGACCAAGGACATCCCTTGAGTCTTGTATGTTTTACCAGACCATGAAATGGAGAGGGGTTTGTTATTATTATTGTAACCTTCTTTGCTATCTGGTTTCATGCCCCCTGAAACTGCTGGAAGCAGTGGCCCAGACACACAAGGATGTCTAAGGACAAAAAGATACACCAAATACTTGGCAAATCCAAACAGATATCTCTAGTGACCTAAATCCCATTGTCCACCAACATATAAGGTTTAGTTCAAATCCAGAATGACTGTTCCAGACTCCAGCTAAATGTAAATTAACAGTCAGTCCTCTCTTCCCTTGCTGAATTTATTTTTTCTGTTAGCAGCTGTGTCCCTATCATCAAAACTAGAAAGTCAATTAGTGGTTGGCAGTAGCTATCACAGCTGGTCTGAATTTTTTATTACAACTTTCATTGAGAAATCCTAGTTTGTCAGGATAAAAAAAGATCATCAGGTCCAACCATTAACCTAACACTGCCAGTTCACCACTAAACCACATCCCTTAGCACTTCATCTAGTCTGAGCATCCTGCATGACCATGGTGCAAGGGAAGAATATAGGCACAGGATATGAACAGAGAGATCCTTGCATGCTCTGTCTTTCCAGGCTTGGACTTCAGGGATTTTCTCAGACAGAGGTTACACCAGGTTAAAACTAAACTTGCCACCTCAAAGGAAATTTGAAGTGAATATAAAATAAAAATAACAGATAGTCCAAGAGAAGTTGGAAAGCCTTTTTCCATCCCATCAGTGTAATTGCTGCTGTCCTCTATTCACATTCATTTGCAAGGATAAAACAGAAAAGGAAAATTACTGGTCTACAAGTAATTGCTTTCTTCCCCTGACCTAGAAAATAAGAATAGTTTGCATTTCTATAGCTCCTTCCACCCAGAGATCTCAAAGCACTTCGCAATCACTCATTAATGATAGCACTCAGACCCCTGCAAGGTAGGTAGCCAAGGTACTTGGTACAAGCCTGAAGACACACAGAAAACACATGGCACAGTCACAAATAAGCACATAGGAAATCTGACAGAGTCCCCCTCACCAAGCAATAAACTGTATTCCCAGTCCAATGGAAACAGCCCCATTCCCTCTTTCCTACACTGCTGACTGACAGCACAACGGGAGATGCTTGTCACCCCACCCCAGGCTGGAGCAGCTCAGTGCCCAGGCCAGGCTCCAGCAGCCAGTTTTGTAAGGCTGTTCCTCAGGTCCTTGTAAAACACAGCAGTTCTCTCTGTGCTGCTCATCTCTTTCCATCCTTACCTGGCTCTCCACTCTAAGAAGCTGGATGCTGTGCAAGTTTTCTGTCACTTTTGCAATGAAGGGGGACATTCTGGCTATGCCTTCCCAGTAATCAGCCTTTGGGAAACTGAAAATTGAGGACAGGATGTGACAAGGAAAAGGCAGGACATGTCCAGGGTCTGTGTGTAAATTTGTCTCATCCTCTAAAGACCTAATGTTGTTATTTCTGTTCCCTATTCCTGTAGGCAACAACTGAAAATCCTAGCGTTGGCACAGGGCATTGTCAGCAAATTACTGCTTCCTAAAGATGAGGAGGCAGTGACTTAGGCAGCAAGGAAAGATTAACACAACCAGAACAAATCCAGAGCTGCTGCACTGTATAATGCTAAATCCTCATTCCTCCAGACCACTTTCCATGTCGACAGTAAGTCCCTGTTTTCCCCACCTTGGCTTGCCTTCTGCTCTGAGGCACAGCCAACCCTTGTTTCTTCCAAAGCAGAGCACACACAAATGTGGTACCCACCAGTGTCACCACCCCAGCGAGGCTACAGCCAGAGCCACCAAGCATTTGTCATCTGAACATCAATTTAAAAAATCCACCTGAGAGAACTCTTCCTCTGAAATCTATTTCAGAGGAGCATGTTTTATATTCTCTAAATGTCCTTTTTTGCTTTGTTCTTTGACAGTTCTGAATACCCATCCTTCTGACCCTCACCTAGATAACCTCGACATTTTCCAAGCTGTTCTTTTTGTAACCTCATTCTGCCAAAAAATGCACCCTATTCACTCACTGTTTCCTTTCAGTAACTCCTGCTTCAGCTGTTTCTCTGTGTGAGAAGTAACTCTGTGTATTTAACACGTACAAGTATTGCTCAAACAGCCAGAAGGCAAAACTAAAACCGAGGACTGAGAGCTGCGTTAGATAAATTGAATGTTGGAATTAAAATACAACCAACTCCAGGCTCAATACAGAGTGTACCCACTAGATGGGGCAAAAAGCTATATTCTGCTTTTATAAAAAAAAAGCTCTCCAAGTGCTCCCTTCACTACAGGTTCACCTGGCTCATGTGACTAGGGTGAAGGACAGGGCAGAAACAGCTCTGGGTGCTAAACTGCTGCTGTCACTCCTAGAACTGCAGCCCAGTGCCTTGGCTGTGCTCCTGTATTCCCCACATACACACTGACCTGCCAGGCCTGAATTACTACAGCCAGGAATGAAATAATCAAGGCAAACCTAGGCTCCATGTCCAAGCCATCACTTAGGAAAGGGATCTTGGGATGGGATGGGATGGGATGGGATGGGATGGGAGAAAGGGAAGGGAAGGGAAGGGAAGGGAAGGGAAGGGAAGGGAAGGGAAGGGAAGGGAAGGGAAGGGAAGGGAAGGGAAGGGAAGGGAAGGGAAGGGAAGGGAAGGGAAGGGAAGGGAAGGGAAGGGAAGGGAAGGGAAGGGAAGGGAAGGGAAGGGAAGGGAAGGGAAGGGAAGGGAAGGGAAGGGAAGGGAAGGGAAGGGAAGGGAAGGGAAGGGAAGGGAAGGGAAGGGAAGGGAAGTTTTGCAGAAATACACGTCCATGACTCAGAGCTGCCCTGACTGACAGCTCAGCATGCTGGAAGTGCAATGAACCCCATGTAAACCCTCAGTTCCAAAGAAGCTGAAAGCAGCTAGAGGAAAGGACCTCAACTCTTCCCCTGCCAAAAATGTCCCTTTTGCACAAATGTTTGACACAGCTTCATGCGCCAAACCATTTGCTAAGCTTGGAGCGTTGCCTTCATCTTCAGGCCCTGCTGCTTTGGTGGTACGAGAGCCTTTTGTCTAGACAGTGCTGGTGTGAGGAAGTGCACTAGGCTGGGCTCTTCCCTCAGCTGTGCTGCCTATAGAGTAACTCTGTTCACTCCCCATGGAATGGTACCACTGATGTCCCTGACGGGGGCATCAGGACATCTGCTTTATAAGCAATTGCTCTGGAGGCTGTGTTCCCCCCCTTCAGCATCAGTATTTGCCTTTCACAGGAGGAGCATGATCTTCTAGTCAGAGTGATTTCAGGTACAGCATAGGAGCAAATCACATATATTCACTAACACTAACAAGCTGTCAAAGTGAGCAACATCCTCCAGTTTTTATGCTTCTAGGGTACAGGAATTTACCCACAGCAAACAACATCAACTTTGGTGAGACCACAATCACAGAGTGCAGAATCTTGATCCAAACTCCACTAGGAATGAGTAAGGATTATGGAAAAGCTTCCAGTCATCTCCCACGTTCCATCCAGAAAGAAACTCCATGTTGCTGACACACTGGGTGGGTCCATTCCCAAAACCTTCCTGGAAAACCAGGTTGGATGGAGCCTTGAGCAACCTGACCCAGTGGGAGGTGTCCCTGCCATGGCAGGGGGGTTGGAACGAGATGAGCTTTGAGGTCCCTTCCAACCCAAAGCATTCCATGATATGATTTATGAAAACACTTGGAGGATGAAGTTTGGGGATCAGGTAGGTTTTGCAGGCTGAAATGCCATTACCAATCACACCATAATTCCAAGCCCCACCATCCCAGAGCAGTAGCTTGCTCAGCCTCCAGAAACCAAGGCTTTACAGGCACACTCATCCTGTATCCCTCCTCCTAGCAATTCCTGCCACAGCTGGAGTGGGCATCAGACCCCATCTGTACGTAACAATATAACGTCAGTATTTGCTATAACCACACACTACAAAGGAGCTTTCTAATCACACAGTCTCCAATGGAAAGGCCACCAACCCACACCCAGAATCACCAGCTGATGAATGAAATTTTCCCACCTCAAAAGGCTCCTTTTCTTCTTTTATGCTTTAACGAGACAGGTTACGAGAAATGAAATAAAACTTGGCGAAGCTCCACGAACAGCACCAAACAAAACCTCAGCTGGAGTTACTGTGACCTTCCACTCTCAGAAGCCAGGAAGATCTGATTCACCAAACCAGTTGCTGTGTCCCTGTAGCTCTTGGTCTCTGCTGGGTGCCTGACTTCTGTCATATCTGCCCACTTCTTGTCACATCGAACATCTGTGCAAAACCTGGCACAAAAGGTAACTGTCTGCTTCCTTCAACTTGCTTCGTGCCTTCAGCCCCCTCCTGACTCCCATGAGACTTCTTCAAGACGCCCCACGTGCACAGAAAAGCCTGATTCAGCACCCAAAATGGAAGGAGCCGACTCGCTGTAATCCCGTGCATCCCACCAAACGCAGCTGCTCCTGGCCAGACGCACACTAAGGTTTTAACAGGGAGAAGTTTAAGGCAGGGAATGAGAAATCTTCTCGCCCAGACTCGGCAGGACTAACGAACAGGCTGAGCACAAACTCCCAGAGTGAATCAGAGCACGTACGAATGAACGAAGCCGGTTAATTCAGTTTGCCTCACCCGTGGCTCAGCCTGGCTTAGGTTTCTTATTTCTGTGCTGAAAGCCCTCCTGTACCCCCAAGGATGGCAATTCATTGCTAACAAGCCACAACCCTTTCTCCACCTCTACCAAAGCACCTTGCAGTGCTCTGAGAGGCAGCATGTGGCTCACGAGCCCATTCCTGCTAAACACACTAATGCAGCCCCATTAAAGGTCTCACGTCATGTCTGGAAACCTCATCTTCAATCACACACTTGGCCTGCAGATGCTGTACCTCGATTCATTTTTTCCCCTCCTTGTTTTGTAATAAATAATTGCCAGGCTTTCAAGGAAGAGGATAAATGGAAACAAGTCATTTGAGGCCCGCATTAAAATCAAGTGCTCTCATCTCTCTGTACCTGACCTGCTGGAAACTTCCTCCTCGGCCCTGTTCTAAATCAATAGCTGAGAGCAGCATGGTGCATGCTAAATAGCATTAAGCAAGCTTACTCTGTATGGGAAGAATAAAGAAAGTCTATACCTCAGTGCCCTAGGGGAACTTTTGCCATACAGGTAACTGCATCTCACCCCAGAGACAGATGAATTTCAGCAAAGCAACTCCCAATCTTTTGAAGACATGACTGGAAAATATTTCTATAAGATATTCAGTGTCAGAAGTCCCTTTCAGCATAGTTAAGTAAGGGAAGCTGATCCCAACTTATATATCTGCCTTCCTTATGGCGTCAAATCCAGAGCTGAGGGAGGAAGACAGGCATCTGTCTGTATATACTATAAGGTGCCCCATCTGCTAGGGAGCCATGTGTTTGGATTTGTTGGGTTTGTTTTTTTTTGATTTGTCAAAAAAGTACCCAAAACCTTGTGCAGAACGCAGAGAAACCTTTCAGAAACAAAGCAGAATTTCCATATATGCTGTGGTAGCTCCCCCCCTTTGAAATACCTCTGTGGGAGTACTGCTGGTCTGAGACTCGAACCTCTGGCAAAGAGCTTAGGAACAGCAAAACCAGGAAAAAAGCTACTACTAGTCAAGCAACTCCAACCTCCTTATTCACCCTGGTGAGAAATAATTTACTGGAGTCACTGTAGTTCTGGGGCTTTCACCACTACATGAGTTTTCTTTAAAGCAAAAATCAGAAAAATGTGCTGGAACACAACTGCTGATAGAAAACATCTTCGCTTCATCTCTTGCCTAAAAAAGTCAGAGTATAAAATCAGACTTAATAGCTCTGGGGTTGGACCCTGATTTTGCCATTGTTTACAGGCTGGTTTAAGCTCCACGGACTGGAGTGTGAAGGGACAGGCAGGACCTTGCCCTCTTGGGAGAAATCAGTGTTCCCTTACATGGACTTTCATAAAAAAGTCAAAATGTCACTGTCCCAGGGCAACTCCTCTTCTTGTGACCTCAGCCATATGGTATACAAACTGGTCAGAATTATCTCATGCCAGAGGAAAAAATAAATCATGACTGGCATGGGGAACTGTTCAATTATCCCAGCAGCTCTTAGGAAAGGGTAAATGGAAGGGTAAATAGAAGCTGCTCGCCATTGACCAAGGTTTGGGGGGACACTCCTGAGGCACTCTGAGTGTCTCACAACAGGCAGAGAGGAAATCCAGTATGATCAGCAAACACAAGAGGGAAGTGCAGCACCAAAATCTGGCGCCGTGCAGGGAAAGAGCAACAGGCTGTCAGGCTGGGCTTAAAGGTTTGCGCTCACACACTGGGGCACAATGGTACAAAAATGGGTCATGTCATGGGAGAGCCTTTTTCCTCCTCCCCTTGCACTGATGCCTGGGCCCGTGAAGAATCTCCTGTACTTTCCATGGCTTCAAGGCAGCCGTTTTAGTGAAGAGCATCGTGTGCTCAGGCTGTGCAAGATGCACCACAGCCACAGTCTCCAACTACTTCAGCAAAATGCTGCCATTTAAGCCCAATGTTCAGCTCAACTGGACTCCAAGTTCTCCTGAAGGTACAGATGCAATTATCTGTATTTTTGCTTGTCTAAGTTCAACTATTTCATCTACTCTTTGACAGAATGCCTCGAAAAAGACAGTTAAGACCCCAGGGCAGGAACCTGAACCCACCCACTTAGGACTTGGTCTCCAGTATTTCATCCCCTGCACCAGGGACTGTCTCCTCTCTCGGAGCTCTGTTGTAATTACTCCGAGGGTGCTTTCAGCCCAGGGTAACACCAAGGATTCCTGCAGACCTGAGTGAAACAGGAACCCAGTTCAGAAGTAGGAAGCTCGAAGCGTTCATCCAGACTTTGTGTTCTTTAACATGAGATGTATACAGTGTGGAAACGTTCCCCGGAGTCAAACAGAATGAGAAACAGATGGGAAATTATTTGCAAACAGGAACTCTTTTCTTTCCTTGTTTGCTTGCCTTGTTTTGTTTACCCCTCAAAACCCTAACAAGAAACACAAGTAGGATAATACGACTGCAAGCTACTTCATGCTAGCAGAGCTGGATAAACAAAACTACAAAGCACTGACAAAGCAACACGTTTATTTTTATGTGATAAGTTGAGTAAGGCACCAAGTCTTACCTTGGGCCCCAGTCCAGCAGATGCTGATGCGTGGCCTTAATTTCGTTGCTGGGAGTACAACGAGGCTGTGCTGAGCAGTAAAGCTAAACATATGTGTACACTTTTAGGACTGTGGCCTTAACCAGTAAATCTTAATTACTCTTTTTCTGGATGACAAGAGCAAGGTTTATGCTAAGTATTATTAGCAGAGATTAGTTTTGACTGAGTGTATTTAATTTGCTGCGTCATTCAGTCAGATAAAGCCAAGCAGCAGCTGAAATCGAAGCACCACATCAATTTATGCTCTAAGTATGAACTTAACATTTTAGTAAATGATTGCAAAGAGTTACTTGTGGAGCCACAAGTGATGGGATTCAATTTTCAGAGAACGGCCTCTACCTTTTAGCCACTCGTGTAATGAAGATTTAAATGTGAAATAAATTGCAAACACTTGCAGCTGAAGCAGGATGTTGGATGATGTCCATTCATATTGAAATTACATCTTTAAGTTCCTCTCAAGCTAGGGAAATATATCAATAGCAGACATACACATATATATAAAATAATCACCTTCTGTAGTAAAAAGATGTGTATTATTAAAGTGCTGTTTTCCAGATAAAAGTCTTATCATAAACACTAAAAATTGGTCTCTCACGCTCCTGAGCATCTTTGATGACTGCACTAGAAACATTTTTTTCAGATTTGGTTTATCTCTATCCTTCCTGCTTTATTGCTGGTTTATGACTTCTATTTCAATGAACTTTGTGAGGCTTGATTAATCATTTTCACTTTTGCTTGTAAGCACTTTCACTCTCGTCGCCACTCAAAGGCTGTTGCATATCCAAAGAGAGGAAAGTTAAAAAGCAAAAATAACTAAAGAAAAATGAGAAAAGGAACCAAAGCAATCCTTAGTGACACTCAGCTGCTTTTAGTTTGTTATTGCCTGTCCTCGAGACTAAACCAAATCACCAGTCTTCAAATATTTTCAAACAATTCTACAAAAGAATCAGGAAGATTTCGAGTGACCATAAATACCCCCTTCCCTTCTTTTTCAATATTACATCTAAAAAAAAAAAAAAAAAAGCATTTTTCTTGAAGCAATCTGCCAAGGGCCCCATTAACGATCCAGGAATGCAGCTAAACAACTCAAAACAAAACCCAATAATTACAACAAAAGGAAAAGTCAGAAAGAGAGGCCTTTGCAGAAATGCTGCAGACTTTGTACAACCTCCTGCAGATCAGCATATTTCACTGTGTGTGGGAGCTGGGGAAATCCCAGCAGCTTTCTATTGTACCTCGTTATTTCTTGGCTCATCCCCAAGCAAGTAAATAATCAGCGTAATGAACTAGATTCATCCAAGTGTAGCAGAAACAGACAGAAAATCCAATAGATAAGGTGGCCAACGCTCAAGATGTTTCTTGCACATGGGCTAGAAGTAGGAAGCCTGTTAAGCTTTTATTTGCTCCGCTGTTCTTCCACTCACAGAGACCAGGATGACAAAGAGCAGACCATGGCAGGAGCTGGCTAAGCATGCTTCTCAAACCCAGCCCAAGTGGATTTTACACCCATATGCTAATTCACCAGTGGCTTTAGTTCCCTTTGACAATCCCAACCTATGGTCCTGAACAAAGTCTGGGAGTGTTTTGCACCACACACAGTACGTGCACATCCCCCTGCCACGACGCACTGCTGCGGTGAGCATCTCTGCAAGGAGAAATTTAAAGGTTGCTGCATGCAACTATTCACCATGTAAACGAAAGAACGAGGTACTGCACAGGTTAAGGGAGGGTAAAGTCTGTCTTTGCAAATCCTCAGCTACTCACTGCTCCTACAGCCATGGTTTGTTTGGTTTTTCATGACCCATGAAAGGTCGTTCTGCTAAAACTGCCGTTGGAAGCTGCCATCCCTCCTGGCAGGTAAATTCTGCTCTCACATACCCCGAGTACCCTCACTCCACGGGGCCACTGAACTGAGAACTGGGCTCTAGAGAAGAGCTGGCACAGTAATTCCTTTGCACATCCAGCCAGAAAGCCAGGAGTCCTTCCTCACACAGCATCCCCAAAACCAACTCAAAGCCTTTTAAAATCCATATGTTATTTTATTTCTCCTTTACAGTAAGCAGTGGGAGTGAAAGTTAGGCAAGCTGCACTAGATGTCATCTCCTGCCCTACTCTCAAAGGACAATAGCTGAAGGACACCTTGATTCCTTGGCTCATACCTGACGGTCCTCCACAACTCTGTGCACAAACGAAGGGATTATGATGAAATTAAAGTGGATTTTGTTTGTCATGAGGAAAATACACTCCAAATCTGAAGGAAATCCAAGCTAGAAAAGCAAATTCTCCGGTGCTTGTGGCCAGCTTGGCTCCTCCAGGCCCAAGCCCCAGCTGCTCTCGAATGAAGCCAACAGTGCTGTGACCAGCCCTGGACACGAATCCACCCCCACACCTTCACGTCTGCAGCAGAGTTTGGAGTTACAACCTCAAAGCTGGAGATGGATAAAAAATCCCTGGTCCTTAGGGAGTGCTTTGCAGCCCTGATGAATCCTCCCAGAGCCCAAACCTCACAGCAGAGGTTTGAGGTGAGGCAGATAAGGTGAAGGGTGAGAAAGTCCTTTCACAGCCTTCTGGACACAATACAGAATCCTGTTCTATAAAGCAGCTGCTCTTTCTATTTTTAAATACTCTGCAGGGACTCAAATATTGTGGTGATGAGAGAAGAGGAGGCTCATGGAAGTACCTAGGCAGATGGATGCTTAGCAAAGGAAGGAAACTCTCCCTGCAGGACAGAGCCACAAATAAATGCTCATTCCAGCTCAATTATGGAAGCCCAAACAGGTAAAATAAAATATCTGGACAAAGGTGGTTTAGGCTTTAAGACTAAGCTGCTCTCAGGAATGCTGCTCTTCCACTTTCACCAAGGTTCAGCAGTGCTCAGATGGGTGTTATAACACAAAGCCCAGCAGACACAAAACACTGCCCACAGAGCACTTATCAACTGCGTAGGAAATGGGATGAAGTTTGCTGATTTCTTTGGTCTTAGCTTGGTACAAACTCTGACTAATAATTTTGACTCAATTTTCATGCTGTTTTGAATCAAGTGTGAGGCAGCTGTTCATTTTTCTCAGTGATAAATCACCGTTTCTTGACATTCAGAAACTCAAGAGACCAAAACAAAAAAAAAAAAAAAAAAGAGGGAGAAAAAGTGCTGAGGGTGGACGCAATGTTATTTTTAATTATTTAGTGCCTTCAGATGCTCAGCCCCAAAGGCATGTGGACTATCTGTGTATGCAAAAGTGGCTTAAGCGTGCAAATCATTGTAAGGTCAGGCTCAAAGTCTAGGAAACAGCAGATCTTGCTGTGTCCTTCGTTGTTCAGCTCTTGCTCAGTGTTTGCAGACTTCTTTTTCTCTTCTCTGGGGGCAGGAGGGAGAAGGGAAAGTCTCTCCCTTGCTGCTCCTACAAAGGAGGTGCTGGCCCAGAAGGAGCTCAGCATCCTGTCCCCATCCCTCCTTCCCCCCTAGGGCAACAACGCAATTCAATCGGTAATAATTCAAAAGCAGAGCCTTAAACGAGGACTTTCTGAAAGCATCTGACTCCTTTTTTTTTTTATTATTTTTTTTTAAGGGAGGGGAGTTAGGAAGGAGGAAAGCAAAACCCCTGCTCTGTTTCCTGCTGCCCTGCCGTTTATTTCAGAGTATTTCCATTGTTAGAGAGCAAAGGCTTCGCACGCAAACGCGAGGAGGTAGCATCAGGCTGGGAAGACAGCTAAATTTGACTCAAATTCCTTAGAAGCCTGACCTCTTCCTCTTGAAGTATACAGCAACACTCCCACTCGCTGTCCAGTGGGGCATTTTTAAACACTTCCCCCTTTCCCCCATTAATTCTGTGTTGCATTGAAGGAAGTGATATAAATAATCCCCCAAAGAATGCTTTTTCCTGTAGGTAAAGGGATAATATTTGAGTTTCACTCAGGAAATAATAGGAGAGCAGAGAGCACACAGACAAGCCTGTTGCTGCAGGAACTCGCACAGTTGCCTGGCTTCAGGCACCCAGAAAATGATTAGCAGGAGTAAGTTAAGCACACACAGGAATTCCTAGGATCAGGCCAGCAGAGGGAAGGCCGTGTGAGAAAAAACGAGAAAGGTTTTGTATGAAAAGCATTTTAAAATAAACTGCATATTATGGACTTCATACAGGCATAATCCTTTTGTATAGTTCAATTTTTCCCACTGTTTGGGGGGGCTGAAACACAATTTTCTGGGTGTTTGCTTTTTAAAACATTTGCTTTCTGCTTTTATTTTCACTCCTTTCTCTGTTTGATCACTAGGACAGGTTTCATTTTCAGCTTTCAATGAAAAAAAAAGAAAAAAAAATGGAAGGAAGCATTATTTCAAGGCGTGTATTTAATTGTTAGGGGAGGGGAAAAAAAAGGACTGCTTCCCAAGGAAAGGGTTTTAATGTAATAAAGTACAGGCAGATCCAATGCAGAGGCACTCACTAAAGTCAGTGCAGGCTTGAAGAATCATTTCCAACCAGTATGCAGCCAGCCTCACTGATGGACTCCAACCTACACACCCAGCTAGCCCAGATGTGTAAACATCCCATTTCTGTCCCTCCTTTGTTGTAACATCCTCGCTGCTTCCAGTGCAGTCAGTCGCAGCACTTCATCCAACCAACAAAACTTCCATATCATAACTTCTATAATTTACTTTTTAATCGATGATGTGAATCTGTCACAGCTAAAAGGAAAGGGATTCTCATCCGGGCAAAGTCCCTGGAAGCTACTTCCATAGCAAATTACATTTTTATTGTTATTTCCTGATTGAGTAATACAGCTGGAGCAAAAAAAAACCAAAACCCAAACCATGCATGAGCGCAGCATATCGAGTTAAGTCAGAACACAATGATGCTGTTGGCTGCAGACCCCTGGACATCGATCAGATTCCCATGGGAATGGCCTGCAGTGCCTGTTTGGGAGGTGGGAGGGTGGGGTCACTGTTAATTCGGGATTT
Organism: Podargus strigoides; assembly: GCA_028020825.1. Lineage (NCBI taxonomy): Eukaryota > Metazoa > Chordata > Aves > Caprimulgiformes > Podargidae > Podargus > Podargus strigoides. The sequence goes on from CM051646.1 coordinate 3,275,580, forward strand.
CAGCTTCCCCTGTCGCAGGTCCAGAACTAGCTGTGGTGCTCCTGGCATGGCTGGGTATGAGATCACCGGTGATGAGCACTTCTGGGGGCCCTGGCAGTGTGTGTTTCAGTGCAAATATTGTTATTAATAAGCCTTAACTCTCCTCCTCTGTTAAAATGGGATAGATGGGGTGCCTGATCCTGATTTCACGGTTGCAAACTGCCCAGCACTGCTGCAATCCATGACTAAACGCCTCTCAGTTTCACCCACTGACTTCAACCAACATCAAAGGAGTTAAAAGTGACTCGAAGCCACGAACAAGCAGCGCTTTGTGCAGCTTTTAAGAGGAGTTTTAATTTTCATGGCTCTCGTTAGCCCAGCCGGTGCGAGGACGGCTGACCCCGTGGGAACACAGACCCCAGCGTGGCACGGGACCGCTGGCTGCAGCACGTGGCCACTCCTCGTCACCCCAGAAGCTGGCACGGGAGGGGAAGGAGAGGGGAGCTGGGAGGGGATTTTTTTTTTTCCCCCATCTCTGGCTTAATTGATAGAACAAAATGGAAACGGGCTGTTTGTTTTCCCTAATGCTGATAATAATAATGCATTGATGGATTTGTCATTGCCAGCATTGCTTTTCCTTTCCCAACATAAACTATTGCCCTTTAAAAAAATGCTTCTTCATGGGTTTTATTTATTTGCAGGCTTGTCATTTCATGCTGTTCACCACCGCCCCACGAGTCAGGCCTGCTCTGGGGAGATCAGGAGTGGGGTCTGCTTGTCTTTAGAAGGGAAGGGGAAAGCAGGGTGAGCAGGGAAGGTCAGAAAAAAAGACAAAAGGAGAAGGATGCCAGATAAACCCCTTGGTTTACACCCCGAACACACCAAACTGGCATCTGAACTCAACCACAACTAGGACGAAAGCAGCAATATTTGTCCCCCCCAGCCCATAGGGACTTGGAGGGGAGCAGGGGAGAGGAGCAGAGCTCGGTGTCACAGCGGACCTTGCACTGGGACGAGCAGTCCCTGCCCTGGGAACAGTGATGTGAGGCCGTGAGCTCCAAGTGCCGGGCAGGAGGGGGCTGAGAAGGATGCAGAGACACGAGATTGGGGTGGAAATTTAGGAGTTACACCTGGTTGAACCACTGGTGGTACCACCAAAGCGGCGTCAGAGCCCCTGAAGCTGCAGCGCTGTGCAGAGCACCCTGCCTCCCCCCCAATATCCTGCAGATTTATTTTTTTCTCTTAAAAAAAAAAGAAAAAAAAAAAACAACAACAAAATAATTGCGCACGTGCTTTTGTGTTTTTTTTTTCCCAAGCCAGCCTTCATCCCCCTGCCTCCTCCAGCATCAACCGCGCTCCGCGCATCCCCTCCCTCAGCCCCGGCAGCATCTCCCACGCCGCGTGGGCTCCCCCCATCCCCTCCCCGGGGGACGGCGTGGGGCTGCCCCCGCCCGGCCGGAGGCGGCTTTAGGGGGCGGGGGCTGTGCGGGGCCGCGGAGCTTTCCCCGAGTCGCCGGTGGCGGCGCGGGGGTTGCGTGGGGCGCGCACGTGTGGGCGGCGGCGGCGGGTGGGCGCGGAGGAGGGCCGTGCCCCGGCCCCCGGCGGGGCGCTGCGGGTGTGCATGGCCCTGCGAGGGCGGCGATGGCTGCGTGATGGCCCAGCGCGGGCAGCCCGCACCGCACGCCATGGCTGCCAAGGAGGAGCTGTACAGCAAAGTCATCCCCCGGCGGAACCGGCAGCACCGCGCGGGGACCATCAAACATGGCTCGTCGCTGGAGATCCTGCTCTCCATGGGCTTCCCCAAAGCACGGGCGTAAGTCACCGCACGGACCCCCTCTTTTTTTTTAATTTATTTTTTTAATTTCTACCCCGCTCCCGCGGTTCCCCCCCCCCCCCCCTTTCGTTTTTACGGCGCTTTGCTGCTCCCAGGCGGGCGGGGAACCTGCGGGAGGGAGATGGATGCTGGGCAGCACCGGGATGCGCTCCCAGGTCGGTCCGGGCAGCGGGGGATGCGCTCCCGGAGGAGCGCGGGGATGCGCTCCCGGAGCGGCCAGGGCAGCGGGGGATGCGCTCCCGGAGTGGTCCAGCGCGGCCAAGGATGCTGTGCGGGCCGAGGGATGCTCCGGGTCGCTCGCCCAGAGGCAGGAGCGCTACCTCGGCTTCTCGGAGAAGGGGTGAGGGAGGTGGTGAGGTGCGGGGGGCGATAGGTGCGGTGTCGTCCCCGCCGCCCGTGGGAACCGAGGTGCTGAAGGGCCTCCGCGCCGCCCGGCAAAGTTTGGGATCGGCAGGCAGGCAATTTTTTTTGGCACCCCCGGGTGAAATCAGAGCCCATGGTTCCTGTGCTTTGGATAGAAGGAGTCTTTGGCGCAGTTGCTGTGGCTAACTCGGCCACCTGGGTTCTTTAAACCGCGTACAAGTCAACCCAAAAGGGACACAGCAATAGAAGAAAATTCCCGTAGTCCAAAGTGATAGGTCTTTCTTGCCCGATTTAGCAATGCCCTGGTGTAATCTCCCCCTGGATGTGCTTATGCTTTAAATTAATTAGGCAGCAACCTAATGATAACTTCCTAATGACTCTACCGGGTTTGCACAGAGTGACTCCTGAAGTGGGACTGTGTGTGCTTCAGGATGCAAATGAAACCAGCAGGGATTTGGATGATTCCTTGATCTGCTTAAGTTTTCCTTTTGTTGTTGATACCGACCAGAACTCGGCAGTTTTGCAGCCTGTCTTTGTGCAGTTTTTTTTTAATAAATCCAGAGATACACACGTGCAGAATCCACGCCTCATCTGCGGGTTCATGAGACTGCCGTGATCCACTAGCACGTCCAGAAAATCTAATGTGTGTTTTCCATTGTCCTACTTACGCTCCTTATGTCTCTCAGTGATCTATAGTTATCTATTGGAATCAGCATACAGCATTTATATGCAATGCCTGCAAATGGAGATAGTGACTGGTGATTTCATGCTCTGCTCGTTTGTAAAAAAAGATGTGCATCTTGCAGTGTAGCTAGAGAAAAAAAACAGCTTGATACTATGAATGAAAGTAGTTATTACCTGTACAACAGTGCCATCGAGGCTGACAGCCAGCCCAGGTCTTACCTAAGGAACTATGTTCATGTTCACCCCAAAAAAATGCTAATATTTGACAAAAATGGACCCAATATTTCATCACACAAGACAGGGAAGGTTAAACACAGAGTGCAGGCCAGAGAAAGGGGTAAAATACCCCCAACTGCAAAGAGTACATATTGCAAATATAACCAGCCAGACAGGTAAAACTGTCTCGATACTCAATTCCAGTTACTGCCATATAACCCTGTTTGACAACCCAGCTCTCTGCTGGGAGGGGAACCACAAGCAGCCATCAGTGCCCCTATTCCATCCTGCTGGAAATACTACAAATAATTCATCATTAACATTCAGGTTAGAAGCAAAACCGAAATAAACCCAAAGCACTAAGTCCTGCCACCAAGGGCACACGATGGAACAGCACACGTGAGACAGGACTGCATGGCAAAAGGACATTCCCTAAAGGGCACTGCTTCCCAGAAGCTGCTTTTTAACTCCCAGCTTTTAACTCCTAACTGTGAGTGAAGGAGATTACCGAGTTGCCAAGGAGGTAAAAACACCATCTCCCAAAGATGATATTGAGAAGGAGCCTTAGAGTAAAACCCTTTTGAGTCTTCTCCCCAAACTCTCCCACCCCTCTTTGCTACCCCAAAACCACAGTTAGAAGAGGAGAGAGAACCCAGTGAGACAGGGGGATTTCAGATCTGTGCCTGCAGAGCGTGTGTACAAATACAAGTCAGGCTGGTACTTAAAAAGTGGTGACCATCTGTTTGGATGGCTGGTGCAAAACAAAGCTCCAAGTTGTCAGACTAGGCTGTCAGGCACGTCACAAAATGCCACTGCTGTTGGCATCAGTGGCCTCCTGGCTTCTTGATAGAGCCAAGGGGGATTGATTGGGGCAGGGGACAGAGGGGATTGTTGAAGCCAGGGTAGGAGACACAGGAGCCACCCAGAGATCACAGAGTGGTGCTTTCAGATCTGGGGAGTGCTCACCTAACTTTCAGCTTCTAATTTAGCTCAAGTAACTTCACATACCAAAAGACAGGTCAGCTTTTGTCTCTCCAAACCAGAAATCATTAATGCTTCTCCATGCTTACAGTTTATACCAGCAGTAAGAGCTCGGATGGCCAGGGTGATCCTGGGCTTGCACTGCTGACCAGAGCTGAGGATTCTCGTGTTCATTTTATTTTCCTGGTTCTGTGTTACTTTGGGCAAGCCACTTCCACCCTATGTATGCTAAAATAATCAAAGGTGAAAGACTAAATAAGATTTCTGTGTACTACTGGATGGTTAGTACAGACTAGCTCAGTTAAGGGTGGAAAATTGTATGAGGCAGGCTGCAACCAAGAGAGGATCTCGCAGGCGTTTACGCTTTAGGTATCAAGTGCAAAACTGCCATGATTCTTTTGTTCAAATCAAAGCATTATTAAATAAGCCTTTATTTGTCCATCCATCCTGCATGTGGTTTATGGGGGCCTGGGGATAAAGAGTCCATCAAAAAAAGGATAGACCCTTTCTTTCTGAGCTAAGATAAATTGAGAGCAGGTATTGAAATTAACAGAGCTCCACTGATGTCGGTGTCCCACAACCCACACTGAGACCCTGGAGATCCTCCCCACTGTCCCACTGAAGTCCCTGTCAGCACAGGTAGAAGAGCAGCTCTGTGATGTGCTCCTGGACAGATGTCTGTCTCTCTCTTTTCCTCCTTCCCAGCAACAGCTTGAATTCAGCTGGGCTGCTCTGACTTACATGGTGATGCAGTGATGTCCAGACCACCTTTGGATGCATTCACCTTTGGATGGCAGTTGCTCAAACCACTGTAGTATGTCCTCACTTTGGACTGTTACCACGAGGAGCTGCTCTATTTTATTGGGGTTTTTTTTTTGTCAGCACACAATGCTTATTTTTTTATTTTGCAATTAGCCCATTATATTACGTACTGTCTAGTCACAGAGGAGGAGGCTGCCTCTATCCCAAGTAGTTTCTGATTTAAACAAGGAAGGAAGGCAAAGGTGATGTTATGATTGCCATTTTGCAATTTGGGCAGAGAGGCAAACATTTTACCCCGGGGTCACGCAGAAATTTAACCAGATTCCCAGTGTCTCAAGACCCTAAACACAAGAGCAGGGTTCCTCTAGAAAGAGTTAGCTAGTTAGTTAGTTAGAAATAACAGCACAACTGTTATTTCCCAGTTGCCCCAAAATATTGTACCTCATCTCTTTATGGATCTCCTGTCAGTGGTTGTACCCACAGATCTAATCTGACTGCCAGCACCTCTCATTTTTGTGTGATAATCCCTATATAGGTGTTGATAGTCTTCCTGAGAGTAAATGGAAGGGGAAGCACAATTTAGCTTACAGGCCAAGCAATTGTACAAGAAATTAAAAAAAAAAAATCTATGCATACATAGATTCATCAACATGTATCTCTGCAAAATGCTGAACATGGGAAAAATTAGTGATGGACTGCAGTTTCATTCAGGATGGGAGAAGGCCTTTGACCAAACTTAAATTATTGGAACTAATACAGAGCTAAATAGTTGAAATCCTCTAGCCTGCATGGTGCAGAAATCAGTGTGGCTCCAGAACCTGTGAGTTCAGTGATTCACTGTTTTAAAAGTTTCATGTCAGAATTTAAACTCCTCCAAAACATCCTCAAAACCAGAAAGTTAAAATTCTAGTATGAGAAAAAAAAAACAACCTGCTTTCATTGTTTCCATTCTGGGTGTGCACAGAAAAGATAAATATATAAAATTTAAAATGTTACTTGAGTTTCTGCATACAGCTCTGAATTCAAGCCACAGCCCCAAGGTGCTGTTTCAGAAGAAAGCCAGACCTAGAAGAATGAAGATAGTTCTCTGGTCCCTGTCATTACTCAGACTGGGTAAATCACTATCCATAAACACAACACTGAAATGATAAGGATCATGCTTTTTTGGGTGCCATGCTCTGTGTGATAAACCTAAGAGATGAGTGCTGTTCTTGACACAGGTGGCAAAGCTTTCCAAAACCAAACTGATGTTCCTTCCCATCATCTCAGCCTGAAAGAGGGACTATCTGCTGCAGACAGGTCCATAGTGTTGGCTCAATGTGTAACACCATGCTCCTGGGTGGATCTGCTGACACCAGACATAATTGCAAACACTTCCCCCTCATAAAAATGGGATAGACAGGAATATTGTACAGTTCACTATGAATCAACTTCACTGCTTCCCCATATGCTGCACATTTCCTCCTTCCTCCCTCCCACAAAAGACCACCTGGGTTTAACTCTGTGTTCGTGGGCATGAAGAGGAGTTAATTCACAAAGCTGCTTCCACATTTCCCCTGGTCCTGAATAGAACCAAGCCAGTCTGATTTTGATTTGCTTCCTCAGTAGCTATGAGAATTTAGGAGTATTAAGAGTTTCATTATTCTCAAAGAAAAGAAGCTCAGATCCAGTTTACAAACAGTAAAATCTTCTCTGGTGTTTTGAAAATGTTTTCTAGGCAGCTAAAACATGTTTTGCCTAGTAACAGACTTAGCAACATAGCAGTATTTCAGCACAGAAAGGCTATGAAGTCTCTCATTCCTCTTGGGTTTGACTTAGATTTGGGAAAATACTGCCTGGAAAGTAAGTGCTGCAGATAATATTTTGATTTTGAGGTGGTTTCTCTTCCTTCAGGACCTTGTCTTCAGGGTATTAGTTTTCTGCAAATACTCTTGGCTGAAATTCATCCTACTATCAAAGGACTAGCCCAAAGCATAGGCATCCCTTACGTCCCACTTAAGCCTAAGCTTTAGAAAGGTTTAAATGATTCCCAGGGACTTGTGTTGCCCCCGAAGTGTGGAGGGAAACCCCATCCCAAGTGAAGCTGATGGACAGAAATGTTTCTAGAAGTTTTTTAACAGCACTGGAGGAAACCTTCAGCTGCTGAACAGAAGATCCAGGGGGTGCAGCCACAAGGGCTTAGGCAAAAGCTTCCCCTGCCTGTGCCCATCATTCAAGACAGTGAGTTTCGACCGATGGGCTTTTTTAAGTAGGAGCTTCGTAGGAAGCATTTGTGACCAGTTTACAAATAGCACAAGAGGTAGAACTTGCTGGAGGTGCTCCCTCCAGCAGATCATCCAGACAAGACCTGCTCCCCCTGCTGTGACCATCCCTTTGGGGAGAAGTTGTGGGGCTGGCAGCTCTCTGCCCGTGCCCAGCTTTAACGGATAAGGTTCTGCATTGTAACTTGAGCAGCAGTTTGAGCAGTTAACTGGTCTAGCTTCACGTATTGCAATTCCTGGGTTCAGCACTGAGGCCTCTCAACAACTTTGCACATCTGTGCTGGAAGGGGTCCAACAGGTCTGCACTGCGCAGCGGAGCGTGGATACTGCAATTGAGTTAGCAGCTGCCAGGAAGGTGCACTGGAGAAAGGCTTGAGCAAACATACATTTGGGACTGGGTCCCATGGCTCTTCTGTGTATGGATTTTTTTTTTTTTTTTTTTTTCCATTGGCTTTATTGCAGATTTCTGCTGTGGGACCAAGAGATGATTACTGCAGTATTCAGACTGTTACGTGCCAGCAGCTCCACTGGGTTTGGTGTGGGGGGAGATCTCTATCAGAGAGTTCCTTACTTTAAAGATCTAAAGTGATAAAACATAGAGGGCTCTTTATTTCCACTGTTTGGTCTGGAAATTGAGGCACAGAGAAGCTTAGATATGTATGTCTAATCTGTAGTTAGGCTGGCACTTGCACCTAAATTTGTAGAGTTTCAGTCTATTAGCTTAATCACAAGACTTAGATATGTGGTCTAACATCTATTTCCATGACTTTGTATAAAATTTTCAAATGGAGAGAGAGACCTTCTCTTATCAGAGGCTGAAGAGGTCATTCCTGTGATATGATCACACTCTAAAATGATAATGGCAGCAGTAACACTCCATATTACCACAGGATACTGTATACCTAGCTGCCATTAATCGTATCTGATAGCTGGGAAAAGTGGAACAATCAGATATTCAGGTCTGATATCAACAAAGAAAATGCTTCTGCCACAAACATCAAAAAAAATTGTTTAAGGACAGAGCATCCCTGTACAAAGATTGCTCACAGTAGGGCCAAGGTCAGGGAGTCACTGCAATTCTTGCTGTGTAAGTGCTAGCTGCCCAGAAAGCAAGCCTGCACGTGTTCAGGGGAGAAAAACAACCCACCTTTATAGTGCCTTCATACCCCGTGCTTCATTGGGATCTCATATTTAAACAATTAAGTAGCAGCACCATGCACAGTGAGTTCCTGGTTTGGTAACAAGTCAGCCAGAAGACAGCAAGCCCAGGATTGCTGAGATGTTTTGCAGGGCTATCTCACTTAGGCAAACACTGTAAGTGATGTCAGAAAGTTTCCTGGTCCCCGGGTACTCAGTTCATTAAAATGATGTGGTGACAAGAAAACATTTGCTTGTTCTTCTGTCTCTCTGGGGTTTTTTTGTCTTGGAGCAAAGGTCCTGAACTTGGTCCTACCCTTTACACTAGGAAGGAGAGGAGCTTCAGAAAGTGCAACCCAGACCCCCCATGTCACTGACAGAGCCTGAAAAATTACTTTGTGCCTTCTGTGTCAGAACCCCAAGCAGTTAATAACTTGATCCTTAGTGTGCACGTCCCTTTCAAGCTGGGTATATCAGTTTCGAGTAATACAGATGCCAGTGTTATCTTTTCCTTTTCTGTCCCTTTTTCTCTCTCCCTTCACAGACCTGATACTACTGGCAGGAGCCAGTTTAAATTTACTGATGAGATTCTCAAGACAAAGACTGGCTAAGAGAAACACATGATTTCAGATATCCAGCATGGACTCTTTGAATGGAGCCTTGTTTGCATAAAATGCTGATTATTCTTCCCCCTTGGAGGCTTGGTGACAGTGGCAGCCTGTTGGCCTGTTTCTGCAGAATTCTGCAGCACTTCCTTACAAAGCCCTCTGGAAGTTTACCCCTAGATTACTTTGCTATGCAAGAGCCCATGGTGCTCTCAGGACCTCCTGAATAAATACACTGACAGAAGTCAGGGGGGAATTCTGCTTTTTGAAAGATCATGAGCAAAACTTTCCAAAAAAAAAATAAAATAATTCAGTGCTTTCAACTGTCAAGCACAAACCATGCTGGCTCCTGATGAGACTTGGCGTTTTTAAGTCACCTTTGAAAGTGAGTCAGGCTCCAAAGTCTTGCTCACACTCAAAACCATTGCCCTGGGTTTTAACTGGTGCTCATAGTGGATTCACAGCATGTGCTCTGCAATTGCAAAAAAGAATAGAGACATCCGTGTGTGTGTCTGTACTGCACCAGTCTAATTATCCTCAACAAGCAGAGTCATCAAAAGAGCTGTAGTTTAGCAGCTGACAGCGTTTTGGATTCCATCACCAAGACTCACTGCAGGCTTTGTGCATTACAATGGGGTGAGCCCGGCGCCTGTGTCTTACTCACCCCCTGTATAAACAGACCTGAAAAGAATAGGCCTTGGCTTTGCTTGGCATTATTCTGTCCCCCCCACATCCTACGCTGCCCCATGGTGCACAAAGACTGAATCTTTGGGATCAGCATAAAGCAGAGGGGAAAAAAAACCAACAGCAAGAGATAATGGGATGGAATCGCTAAAGTCACCGCAAAAAAGCAGCTGGCAACCCACACAAGCAGGGTTTAGACATCTTGTACCTCTTGTCTGTGTTCACCAGATGCAGGTGCTGCCCTTTCAAGTCCTCTCCCCATATTTCTCCTGGAGCTTTGACAAGTCCCAGCAGCAAAAGGTGCTTTTTAAGGTACTCCTGAAATACCCACAGCTCACAGCTAAGAGATGTTGATCTTGCACACCTATGGAGCAGGGGCCGTTGCTTCTCCATCCCTTGGGAAGCCTCAGCCTTCCCTTTTTGTTGTGTTTTGTTTGGTTTTTTTATTTCTACAAGGATTCCCAAAAGAATCAGGGAGCAGAGTTGCATGTGCAGATATGACAATATCCTGACAGGTATTGTCAGGACCCGAGTGTTTTCTGTCACCCACCAAGCAGCAGCGTAAAATTTAAACCAGTAAAGCAAGCAATTACAAACTGGAACCTGCAATGAGTGATAGGAGATGTGTTGGATGCCGTTGCTTTCCCCAGACACCAAATTCAAGTCCTTGGGACTGAAGTCTCCTGTCATTGCCAGCCCCTGTCAGCAAGGAGCTGAGCATGAAAACGCTGGTGGAAAGTTGTGGCTGAGCGAAGAGCAGACGTTTGGATAGCTGTCTTGTCTGCTAGAAATGCAGAGGCGTACCCAAAGATAGGGAACTCTGATTAACACCCCGGCACCCTTCGTAGCCTGACGTGGAAAGATGCTGCAGTCACACCCATCAGCTCTCTGTTGTTATCAAACGCCAGCCAAGTGCCACTTTTTCCCCCCTTTCGTGTAGTATTAGTTAGGCTCTGCACTCCATGATAGTGCAGAATTAATCACTCGTGGTTGGTGGCTGTGAAGTAATTGCCAGTGGAGAGGCGGGTGTGTTTCAGAGAGATTTTTCATCTCCTGATTTGTAAAAAATGACTATTTTCTTTCTCCTCTACCTAATGAAATACAGCAAGTTTTTCCATGCCACACATCTCATTAGTGGCCTGATTCAGCAAAGCCCTTGAGCACGTGCTTCCCTGGATGGCTGAGATCAAGGTGTTGGACACATTTCTACCCCAGCATGAAGGGGGATGTGTTAAACGGCACTGGGAATACCTGAAATAGGTGAAGTGGTTCTGGTTTTCTCCTAAGCTGTTCCTCATTTTACTGAGAGCGACTGAATCAGTTTCGTGACGCAGATTTCAAGCCCTGAGTTTGTGCTGACGTGAAACATCATTTTCCCCTTGTACCCATGAGTAGAAGCCTGATTTTCATGCACCACAATCCTGTTGTGATGGGGGCTGTGCAAACAGAAAGGAAAACATCATCCCTGCTCCAAGACCCGGTGATCTCAATAGGAGCCAGAAAGAGCAAACATCCCTAGAGAGGATGGGGAGAGGCCACATGAGGAAGCAGGCAGCATTGCCTCCAAAATCCTTTACTCCCAGTCGTTACCCATAGTTACAGCGAGTTAGACTGATGGGTGAAATTCACAGCTGCATGAGAATGGCACTGTTAGGAACAGCGGCTTGGAAATAAGTATCATTCTCAATTTACAGTCAGAAAAAATTTAAAATGAGGCAATACATCAAATCTCTTGATGCCAGAGAGGGCACCTGAATTAACATTTGCCATCCACTTGAGACAAAGGGTGCTCCAGAACTGCAGGCTGTAAATGGTGTCAATGATGTCCTGCTCCCTCGTTCTGCTATTATATTGAATTTATTCTTCGCAGTCAATATTTCATTCTGAGAGTAGCTGCCAAGTCCTAGCAAGTGTCAAATCACAATGTATTACCCAGGGATAAGTTGCAGTCAGTTCTCCCAGGCACCATTCAAAGAAATCTCAAACTAAACAAGAACTGGATCTGGTTCTTATTCACACTGGTCCACGGGCAAGGGAAACAAGCCTTGGAATTAAAGTAACTTCCAGCTGCACCTTACAAGACACATTTATATTCCCTTTACAGTCTCTTTGACCCCTTCCCATAGCGCAGCTGTATCAGAAATGCATTCATGTTCTAAAGGGCAAAGCCTCTGGTAGTGTAAATCAGCACCATTTACTTCGTTGGAGTGATAGTGATACACACCAGCTGAGGATCTTACCCCAAAACAACCCGACTTCCATGGCTATGAAAGCTTCCTTTAGAGAAACAGCTTTTTTTACACCATTCAGGTAACTCAAAGAGCCTGTCTGTAAATAAAAATCAGTACCAAAGCCTCTGGGAGGAAAATATAAACCTATCCACAACACATTTTGACGTTGGGGCTGCAGAGGCTTTTATAAATAACGTTTTCCTGGGTGCAGCTGATTATTTTCCCCAGGTACCCTGATGATTTGAGCCTGAAACACACCAGCCAAGCACAGCAGGTTGGGGAGAGGATGAGTCAGGATGGGCCCACAGAGACCCGAGCTGCCCACACTCCCTGCAGCGGGCACATAGCTTGTGCTGGGATGGCTCAGGACAGCTGATGCTCTTCCCTTCCAATATTACAGTGAGAACAGGTTCACTGCTCCACGAGCAGCCATCACCCATCCTGGTTAACCCCTTCTCAGAGTTAGCCCTGGGGTGTGCAAGTGGCCTCCTGTGGGGGGTGAGTTGCACGAGTGGGACCTCTTACACCCACCTGCAACCAGCTGTATGGGGGTATTTTAATTCTCACTTTGATTTGATTAAAAACAGTGCAGTTTTAAGGGGGAAATATAACCCACTCCCCTGTGGTATTTCCACTTTCTCCCTAAAGTAAAATTTTCTGCTTGCAAATGGGAAGGTCAGCCTTTGTAAGAATTCTTCATTTCATCCTCCAGCTGCCCAAAGCATCTCATCAGATGCCATCTCTGAGAGAGGATTTAACTCCCTACGAAGCCCCTGACTTTGGGGGTCAATGTACCTTTCTGACTTCCACTGCTGATCCTCATCAGGATCAAAGGACTTTAAGCCCTTGGGAATTCTGTGGGGGGGAATGCCACGTTAGAAGTGCATGAGGTTTTCTGTTTGATTCCCATATGCCTGCCAACATTTGACAGCTGTCATTTGCACAACCTTTAACTCCTCTGGAAGTGCATCACCCAGAGAGGAGTTTTTGCTAGTGCATGGCTCTTGTGATTTGAGCCTAGGCTGTGTCCTAGCAGCCTGAGCACCCCAGAAACGTGTCTTGCCAGGCTTCTTGTGTGAGTCAGCCTAACCAAGGGCGCTGGGCAGCCTGCTGCAATCCTTTTCATGTTCTCCTAGGAAACTCCTGTGACCAGCTGCTGATTTCTTTGCTTCCTCTTGGTGTTTAGATAGGCCCATCTGCTGCAAAGTGAACTTTAAAAGGGTAGAGCCAAGGCCACCCAGCTAAAATGTGATGACAGGTGGGGAAAAAAGGAATAGGTCTTTTAGGATGACGCAGAAATATGCCTGAGGCACCGGTTGGCAGAGCTATGTTCAGAAGTAGGTACTGGGATCCTTCAGACTGGGAGATCCCTTAGCACAGGAACAGGATTGCCATGTCTTAATGGTCCTCCATTCCCCCCACCTCTGCTCCACCAGTCTGCATGACAAACAGAGATACAATTCTCCTGCTGCTGCTGCCACTGCCTTCCATAGGACTGCGAGCTGGCTGAGGTGTCATCGATTTCCCTGGATGACAGCTTAAGAATTTTACATACTTGCTGTCACCAGCTTGTTCTAGGGGAGAAGGCTGGCAGAGATGTCATTTCAGCCCTTCCTGATGGATGGTGTGGGGTCAGTGGAGAGGACACAGTCACCAGGGTCTGTTTATCATCCTTTCTGACATGTAAAGGTCAGTGGAAAACCTTGTCAGATCTAACAGGAAGCTCAAGTGAGCAGCGTAGTGCAAGGCACTGCAGAGCAGCATCCCCAGCAGACCTGCTGCTGGCTTAGGAGGAGAAACATCTGCCTTGGTTCCATGCACCACAGCCAGCTTCAAGGGCAAGGTGCTTCTTTCTTTCGGCTTCAGGTGCCCATCGGTGGAGGATTATAGTAACTCACTGTCTCACAGGTGTTTCTGAGCATAAATACATTAAAGATTGGGAATATAAAGGTGAGAGCTATGATAGTGATGGGGCACAGGGGTTGTAGATGGACCACAAAGGGCATGGTTCCCCCTGCATCACCAAAAGCCAAAAAATAAACCCCAAAAAGCATTACTTTGCAGCACACAGGAGAAAGTTGCATTGCTGGGGTTTGGGATTTTTTTCCTTGCAGATGAGATTCACCAAAAAAAAACCCTAACTGAAACTCAAGTTCTTTGCTGTGTATGGAAGCCAAGCCCTTTTCAGAGGTCCAAAAGGGATTACCTAGAGTCAGCAACCACTTTGGAAAATCTTGGCTAACTGATGCTCAGTGTCTGCGAATCAAACACCTCCCAACAAGCATGAAAGCATTAGAAGGTATTTGCCTACGGGCACGAAGAGTCTCTTGCACTACTGGGTTTAGAGCTCAGTAATTTGATTTGCCATTAGGCCATAAATAAGACCAAAATGTACTCTTACGTGGCAATTAGATACTGTTCCAGGCATCTAGCTTAACTTTCCACCTACTAAATATTATTTCAGGTTTGCTGCAGCATATCCCCAAGTCTTACAGGACCTTTGATGTGACTTTCATTTCAGTAACAGACACGAAATTCTGTGGTTTCTTAGGTTGGGTGGAAGTAATGGTGGGGAAGGAATCCTTTTCCCACTCTGCTTTATCTTTCCCTTACTTGCAACACATTAGTTTTGAGTGTCAGGAACACGCAGTCAGTTTATTTGTGTGGTATCTTTCTAATCACAAAAGCATTTGAAGCAGTTGAACAATTTAGATGAGATTATGCAAATGGGATTGAATGTTGTGACTAGATAATTGTCCCTGTGCTTGAGTCAAAGAAGAGACAAGTTTTCAGTGGGAATGAAAATACCTGAAAACTACAGCTTTTTTGTTACTGTTAATCAGTGGTTGGTGTGAAAACAATTGGGCAAATCCTAGGTGCACCCTGTCTACACCCTGCAAGGTCTGAGCAGAGTGGTTTAAGGTACAAACATCCCTGCAGCTTTCGAATTTTAAGGCCAAGTCCAAGCTTTGCAGCAGCACACCAGGCAGGGGGAATGCCATCCTTTGAACAGGGCACTCTGAGGAAGCACACAGGTTTCCACAGGCTCACGGAAGAAACTGGGATGAATTCAGGTGCCAGGCTGGCAACGGATTCAGACGTGTTGCTCAAGTTCAAACACGTGAGCAGTTCCATGGGTTTTAAGAGAGATTACTCAGGCCCATAGATGCACAGCTAGCTTGTGGCCTTTGAAACAGTTCTGGTTTGAAATACAGGGTGGAGTTTTGCTGATAGTCCCTTGCTTTTGTTGTTACCATTAGCTAACTGCCACCCCACATTAGAACTGCTCGATTTGGTTATCTGGATTAGTGTCTCTAATTTCATTTCCTCTTGGGTGTTAATCAAGCAGGTTTTCTCTCTTGTGTGTACGTAAGCATCCTGTTTGTTCTGAAATGTGCAATTCCATTGTTTGGCTCTAATTATGGCTGTACCCTCTGCCCATGCAGTTGCCCATGTCCCTGATCTGCTGCGTGTGAAGGAAGAGGGTTTCAAGTACAGACATGGCCCTGTAAGAACCAGGAATGTTCTGCTGCAGCGTGAGGGAGGCAGAGAAATTTCCAGCAGCTTGCTTTGCCATCAGCAGGGTGATCAGTGTTATCACCATCCCCGTTTCACAGATATGGAAACTGCAAGTACAGAAGGATTAGGCTTCTGTTTTCAGCACTGGCTTTCAACTTTTCTGTTTTAAACATGTAAAAACAGGCATATGTGAGCGCTCGCACATCCAGTCCCAGATGCATCACGCTCGCAGTCTTTGAAAATCCTTGCACAACTGCAATGGAAGCATTCAAAATCAGCACCTGCTTTTGACAAACTGAGTCTATGTACTTTGCCCAAAGCCAACCTACCAGTCCAGTTTGCATACACAACCTGGCATGACAAGTCTAACATAATCTACAAATTCAGTAGCTACTTTCATAGAATCATTATGGTTGGAAAGGACCACCAGGATCATCAGGTCCAACCTTTATCCCATCATCTCCCTAACCACTAGACCATTAGACTATGGCCTCAAGTGCTTCATCCACTCATTCAAAGGTGATTTGGGCCTAGATTTTCAAAAGTATTTAGGCAGCTAGACACACAACAGTTCCATCTTGTTTCCAACTATCTGTTTTAAAAGAAACCACAGGTACAGTCCTGCCCTGTCTCCATGTGAAACCCAGGACCAAGCCAGGATGGGTTCAGCCATCACCTCCTGTTTGTCCTCAGCAATTCTCTCAGCACTGTCTTGGCTGCCCCCAGGTACCATTCTGCACTTTCCTGCCTGCCAGATTTTGCTGTACATCTGAAATCACTCCACTCATACCTGTGGGGTTACATTGCATTAATGCAGCACGAAAGCTGGAAGAAGAGGCTTATATTCTACCTTGTTCAGGTTAACCTTTCTTTTTCAATACTAGTGCTTAAGATCTTCTAAACACACAGAGGAGGCAAGGGCATCTAACAGAAGAGCTTTCTTTAAAGATGTAGATTGCATTATAGGAAATGAGAAGCAATAATCAAAGGAAGTTCTTCATTCTCATTATCAGTTCTCACCGTCTCATTTCTCACAATAGACGACTTCTGTATATCCAGCCCCTCTCAACTCTCTTCATTAGAGGCTGGAGCCTGCCTGCCTCTCATCATCGCAGCCTCTGCACGGCCACAATCACCTCCCCCAAACCAGCATGGATTTTGCCTTTACTTTTAAACAACTCGTTTTCAAACCGAGCAAAAGATGCAGCTCCTTTCCCTCAAAAATCAATCGCTGTCAAAGCCTTCCTTTGTCTGCCCTCATTCAGAGCATGCTGACTTGAAGAGGAATCATTCTCTTGGATACAACAGCCTTTGAGTTGGGTTGTAAGCATTGATTTTCCTCCTTCACTTATGTGCCAGTGATAGCCAAGTCATCTCTAAAGTAACTTAAGCCAGGAAATGTGATTAGCTTGGGCAGGGAGATTGGCATGGCTTCAGCTTGTCAGAAGACCAGGCTGAGAAGAGAATGTGTAAATGTTTGCAATAATTGGTGACAATGAATCTTCTGTGCTGATGGCTGAATGGGATCTATTAAGACAGGCAAAGAAGGACATTTAGGTTCCCATTCAAGAAAGCCCTGAACACATGTTTACATCCCATTGATTTCAGTGAATGGGATGGACTGAGGCAGAGGAGTATTTTGCTGTCTCCCTCCCTGTGTAAGCTCAGCACAGTGGGCAGCCTGTCAGAACAGGAGTCATTTCCCCACTTTGCATGTGTTCACAGTGGCTGCATAACGCAAATGACAGTAGGAAACCCAACCCTCTGGGTTTCAGACAGCAGTGTGCTTTACCCATACTGGTTAAATTTTCAGAAAGCGTTGAAGTAACGAGAGGGTTTGGCTCTAAGGAGGTTTCTGAGTGATGTGAGCATCCAGCTCTGTGCCATTTTCGCCCCACCAGGCTTTCAGTGCCAGCTGACGTGTTAGCAGAGCTTTGTCTCTGCGAGCAACGCTTGGGGAAACAAGAACAGCAGATGTGAAGAGGGCTGTAGCCATCATGACCTCCTGTCCAGCTGCAGAGCGCATCCCTCACCTCCTTCCCTCCCTGCAGAGGTCATTCAGCATTAAACACGTGGCAGACCTTTCCTCCCCATCACACTGACGTTTTCCAGGCATGCTCCACCAGCAGCTCTTGCCGGGGCTATTTTGTCCCCTATTTTTTCCCTTTACAGGGTCTCTCTTGCAGAATCTTGTATTCCCATGATGTGATAGCAGCATTGAGCACGTCCCAGAAACACAGTCCCTGGCTTCCTTTCCATCCCTCCCCTCTCCCAGGAGCGCAGCACACAACTGTTCTGGCTCTGGGCAGGAAACAAAGGTCAAAAATCTGGAGCTGTAAATCTGCCACCAGTTGTCTGGGTCTAACTCTGGTGACAGGTGATTTCCCTGGCCCACCTTAGGTGAAAAGAAATGTTGAAATACAGGATTTTTGTGTCTTCCTCTCCCCTCCTCTTCACGACACAGTTGAAGGAGAGAAACAATAATTTTCCCCCTGCAAGTTTTAAAACTGCTACGACTTTTTCTAAGTCATATTCTTCTTGTTTCTTGGCGAGGCCAGGGCAGCCCCTGAAGCACTTCTGACTTTTACCCATTTCCATAGTCTTTACAAGCCGTAACAGAAGCACAGAGTGGACGCCCCTTGCTCCACCAAACACCACGTGTACTCAGGTTTGCTCCCTGCTCTGCCTCCCCTACCACCCTGGAGAACTTGGCATGACACAACACAGGGGCAGTTTGTCTTCTGTGTATTTCTGAACCTGAGAAGGAAAGGAAAGGGTTTCTTCCATCTCTGCAACCCTTCTGCATCCAGCTCACCCAAAACATCTTAAGGCAATTGCATATCTATTCAAATACAACGCATCTATAATGCTGCAAACCCTTGAGATTACTTAGGGCTAGTAGCTGTAAAACTACACAGCAATATACCTACTTACTATATATATACTGGCATATGCACACATTTATATGTGCATACACAAGCATATGTTCCTACAATATATACAATGAAATATTCAGGGTATGTACAGTTGAAGTTAGGCAGCAATTTGTGGCCAATGTGTGGTTTTCTTTCTGTTTGGGTTTTTTTTTTCCTCCTCTCTACAATACAAACCCAACCATCAGAATCAGCAGAAGCCAGGAGAGCTTGGTTCAGTAAAGAGCCTGAAGGCTGACAACAACCACCACTTACAAAAGCTGAAGGACACATCCCAACCAGCCAGCAAACCCTTGGGGAGGGTCTGCAGCAATTTCCACAGGCAACGTATGTGCAAGGGCTAGCTAGAAACACAAACCTGTCCTACAGCATACTTGTTCTGATGAGGTATGTCTGCCTTGACCACAAGCATAGGAACTTGATGCCTGATTAATAAAATCTTACATTTGCACAACATATTACGTTACTATTTCACCCATGCTTTGCAAACGGTGGCCTGGATTAACAGCAGACTGTTGTCAAATAATAGATAGGGCACTCAGCAAATCACCCTCAGACCCTTCTTGAGATGAACAGTGTTTGGGGGAAAGTGGTGTGTGGATATGTTGTCTTGCAAGGCCTCGTTTTCTGTGGTTTCATCTAAGAGATGCACACCATTGCATGGCTGAACATGTACAGGATGTGAGCCAGTGGTTTCAGGAAATGAATGGGCTCAATTCTGATCACGTTTGCACAGAGATAAATGAGTAGCCCAAATCCCCTGCTGCCAGCGGGGCTCTACCAGGGTTATCACACTGAACTCAGCGATCAGTCCTGGCCTGCTACGATACGAGAGATGTCAGAAATTATTTGTCCATGCTGCAGAGGATAACGGCTTGCCCTTCCTCTAATGTGCGTGCATCAAAATAAAAGACTTGCACAGCCCGTTAGATGAGAGGTTCATTTAGCTCAATACACCTCTAAGCAGTTCTGTTCCTAGCCTGTGCCAATCAGCAGCTTGGACATTTCCCGAGCCAGACATCTCATTTGGCCCAAAAGGCCTGAAAGCCATCACTAAGCCAAGCCTAATTTATATTTCCTTTTCTTAATGCATTTATACTTTAACCTCCACAGCACTATGTGCCAGTAATTTTCACCACTCAGTAATGCATTATCTTAAAAGTACTTGAGTTTGTTTGCTTATGTTTTCAAACACAAAAGAGCTTGACTCTTAAGCCTAAATCAAGTCCAGAGAGTGACAAAGGTTTGTAAGATTTTATTTTAGGTGGCTGGGTTAAACACATCTCGTTATGCGAGGAGCATCCAAACCTGAGTTTAGCAAACAAGATTCAGCAGAGTGAATTTTACTGCAAAAAGGTAAACACCTCCCTTCCCACTCTCCCCAAAGATACCCAAGCCCTTTATTCCTCAGCCACTCTCGTGGGTGCTGCTTCTATGTTTTTAAAATTGATAGACCTAGGAAAAATCATGGACATGGCACACCCTTAGTTCTTTTAAATGCATTTGAGAAAACTTAGTTATTATTCTCAGCATAAGTTTTGACAGCACAGTATTAGATCAGATACATTTTAATCCTGGCCTTCAATGGGTTTTAACAGCTCCATAGTTCATCTGAGCTGGGCATCTGCTCCCTGTAACTCAAACACTGCTGAGGCCATGAGCACAATATGGAGGGGTTTCAAAGACAATCCTGCAAAGGCACATGAAAATCAAAGAGAGCACAGTTCTCACTTGTCATCACATCCCAGCGAACACAGTTTAGAGGTCCAATCTTACTGATTTTTGAAGGAAATGGAGAGAACCCGGGGATGCAAGTTCCTGCAAGAGTCCAGACAGACAGCTGCATTCTCTTTTAATGGGAAGCAAAAAGGCATCCAGCAGACGTTGGGAAATCCCCCTTCTCCCATTTAGATAAAAAAAAATTGAGCTTAAAGTTCCAGCATGAGAATCTTGTCTCCTGCCTGCTGCTTGGGATTCCCCTGTTCTCCAGTCTGCAGTGAGGGCTGTGGAGTACTTCAGCATTAAAGTATTCTCAACTCAGCCAAGGCTGAACACCCCAGAAAGTTGTCAGCAAGAACAGGAGCGAGCCATTATCAGTCAAAGCAGTCGTGTTTCTTCTCTGAGCCAGCTCTGGGATGAACAGAATTATAAACCAGTTTACAGAATCATGTAAAAGTGTGATATAAGCACATCCCAGTGCCTAATTCCTTTGATTCTTAGCTGAGTTTATTATTGAATAGATGATAAAGGTTAATTGAACGTGGAGGGGAAATGATAGGGGAATAGTTGGAAGCAAAGTCTGCCCCTGCAGTTTATCCAGAAGAAGGTACCCCTGTGTGAGCTTACGTCTGCACAACCAAAAAACTGTAAGGACCTCAGAAGGTGTCTGGAATCTGAGCAAGAGCCAAACTGAAATCACTGGGATCCCTGCCATTCGATTTCCTTCGCCCTGAATGGAAAGGTCACAGCCTCTATGTTTGAAAAGTGACTAAGGCTAATAAACAGCTGGTAGCAGAAGAAGGTGTCATGGTATCTGCCATGTGGGTGGGAGAACTTGTATTTGGGGTCTCTTGTCCCTTCATCCTGGGCACTTGGTAACAGTGCTTGCTCTAAAAGCTGTGGCTTGTCCCACACACAGGCAGTGTGTGGACCCTCAGCTGGGTCCATAGGTGAGCACCACAAAGGCTGTGAAATCCTGCTAGGACCATCAGTGACTTCATGCTGTCTGCACTTTCACCCCTCTTCCATCAGAACAGGCCACTTCAATTGCAAGAGGATTTTCCCCGAGTACAGTTTGCAAGAAAAAGATGATCCTTGGCAAAACAGGAGAGGCCAAAGGGTTGAGGGACAGTCACAGCGCTACTGGGATAAGGAGTCTGCCCAGAAGAGTTTGGGTGGGAGCACTTTGACAGTGAAGACTGAGATCTGCACGTGTAATATGAATGAACCTTTATTCTGCCACCGAATGCATTCCAGATGCTGGGATTGAACCTGAAACTTTCCCCTGCGGTCCTAGGGAGGCAGAATAAAATCTAAATATGGGCCACTTCAAAGCTCAGAGTGTTTGAGAGCTCCTCTGCTGTCATCTCTGGTGGCTCTGCTCTGAGCAGGTGCAGTGGTTATAGCTGCCAGGAGCTTCAGCTGCTGACGGTGTGGAAAAAGCTTCACACGAACGGGGTCACTTTTCAGTTTGAGAGCGAAGCTGAAAGTCGTGTGAGTGATCAAGTGTTGGGCAGTTTTATAACCACTGGCTCCCCACCACCACCACAGTCACACATCCTGCACACGTCTTAGGCTGGGGGGTGGTGGGGTGGTGGTGCCAAAGTCTACAGGATTACAATTTGGGGCAAAATACTGAAGGGAGAGGTGATAAATCTCAGTATTTGCCATATAAAGCCCCTCTTCCTGTTGTGAAGAGTGATTCCAGTGGCACACTAATCTTTCATGCAGAAGCCTCAGAGCATTTTACAGTAGGACAGGGGTGGTGGGGGGCCACCCTGTGCATGCAGGTTGGGTTGTCCTGTGTGAAAGCTGCTGTCCAGGCACAGGAGTTGCACTCCCAGGACCCTGGCTGCTGCCTGTCCATAAGAGTGCTGCAAGCTCCTTATCCAAGCTTTGCTTTCAATTCCTTCCAGCAACTTGACCCATTATGGGTTTACCTACTTGGTGGCTTTTTGGGGCAGCTGAACATTCCTAGGTATAGCCAAGGGCTTTGCTGGTTTATGTGGAAGGGGAATAACCAAAATGATAGAAATGACACTGCTGTGTGAAAGAAAAGCTTAATAAAACAAGGGCTGAGACCTATGCAATACGTCTGACCCACTCCTCCTTTGATGCTAGGAGGTCCTAAGGATGATATGCTGCTTACTCCATTGTATATCTTCTCTGTCTAAGCTGTGAGTACTTCAGGGCAGGGATTGTTTCTTATCCTTTGAACAAACAGCAGCTCTGGGCCAGAAGGAAGTTAGAGCATCCCTCTCAGCCTGCATATTTTAGCATGCCTGAGAAGCCTGGCTGTGAAAGCTCTGGGGAACAGCACACTGGGTTCAGCTCTTAAACTAAAAGAATACACGAGAAGGGATAAAGTATAGTAAACAACACTGGGTTATTACTCTTTATTCAATAGGGTTTTTGGATGTAGGTGGTGTGATTTTTTTTTTTTCTAGTCAAATCACAGTTTCTTGACTATTGGGTTGTGCCATGTTATAGTGAGAATTGATGGTTTGTTCCTGTGGAAATAGATGGAGCATTCGAAGAAACAACACCCTATTAGTTATGAGCAGATTTAACACCCCTGCAAAGCTACCATCTGCCACCAAGAAAGGGAAATTAAAGCAAGATGCCTGAGATTCAGATGGCTGCCAGGGTTTGACTGCCTCCTTGCTTTCTGCTTTCCCTCTAAGCAATGATTCATTCTAGGTAAGCATCAATGGAAAAGAAAGCTGACACATAATTCAGGTACTGTGCCATTAAAAGAGCTCTTCTATAACTTCTTGAAAATGAGAAACTGTTGGGTTTGTTTGGGGGTTTGTGTTTGTCATTGCTAATTGTCATCCTTGGGGCTATAATTAGCTTTTCCGTACCATGTATTTATACAGGGGAAAACGGTGCTTTAAAGATCATGATTTTCCCTCTGTTAGCAAAATGGTTGTACCACATGCCATTTGCTCTTTGCCGAGTCTTTTGGGGCTCAGATGAAGGCAAAACCCTTCATCTCCCCCCACCCATAGCAAAGGAAGGGGTTCTCTGAGTATTTCCTAGACAACTACAAGAATGAAGTACTCACCAAATGTTACTCTCCAGGTCCATATCAAAAGGCTGGGGGAGGAATTATATTCATATAGAGATACCCATAATATATGGCAGCCTACAGACAAGGGCAATGCCTATCCCATAATGGTCTTAATCTGAGCATGGAGGCAGAGGAAGGGAGCAAGAACCAGGTGGGATTACACAAATCAGATGGATTCACTGCTGACAGAAAAAGGAGATCCTTTGGTCTCTGTGAAGTCGTGCAAAGGGACTGGTGTGAGTAGGGGCAGAGAGGAAATTTATAGGATTTGAGGAACTTTGCATGAATTTATAAATAGCTGTGTGTTCAGACTGTGATGCTTTTCAGTCTTTCCATAGAGGGTTGCCAAACTCCAGGCATAGCAGGAGACTGAAGGACACATCTGTGGGCACTGTGCTGGGAGGTTATCTGTGCTGTGATATCTCTGTAATACCTCATTGCCCTGGAATGCAGCATCCTACCATGAGGGAGGGCACTGAGCTCTTTCAGGGGGATGGGGAAAATGATGCCAGAGGTATAAGTTTACATTTTCTCCCTTTTCTGGGTGTGTACTGTCCATAGCAAGCTGTAAGCACGGAAATGACCAACCAGGCTTGTTGGGTTTTGCAGTTCTTTTTCTCTCTTTCAAAGCAATCACCATAATGTGGTAAAAAACCCAAGCAAGCCAGAGCTCATTTTGTCAGCTCCCCTGCCCATTTGCAAGGTCAAAATGATTGGGAGCCCATTAAAAAAAAACAAACCCACCATATTCAGGGTTATTCCTGTGCCGATAAAACCCAAATTAATTTATACAAATGTACTGATATGCTCAACAAATGAAGATCAGAATTTCCTGGAAGTAGCTGGACCAAACCCTGACCATTATCAAGGCAATGGTCTTTACAAAAAAAAAGGATAGACAACTCCAGATACATGAACTGTTCACCATTATTAATAAAATTAATAACATGACTCAGTCAGATAATTAGCTAATGAGCTTAGCTAATTCCAACATGAAATTCTACTGTGTATGCTTCCGTTTTTTCTTCCTTTATAAATGATGTCCCCATCATTCTGCCACGAACAGTTCTGCTTAACTTTTTGCCCTTAAGTCCCTGAATGTATTACTGTCTATAAAAAGACAGTTCTTGAGGCAAGAAGCAGTAGAAGCAGAAAAAAGATGGAAGATTTTTTTTTTCCTTCTAACATTCAGCGAGTGGGATAGGGGAATTAGCTCGTTCCTTGTTCTGTCACTGCATTACCATGTTCTAAGTTTAGCTACTAGAGCCATTCGTGCCATGGTTTTCTCTCTGTTAATAAGGGTAATGACTACCTGAGTTGGCAGCGTAGAGTTTAATCCACCGAGTGCTGTAAAGCATTCAGAAATTCTCAGGGAACAGGGTGCAGGAGTAATGCTTACCTTCGAATTCTGCAAAATTCACATTTATTCCTAGGTGAAACACTGTCCCTTTAAGTCATTAAATATGTAACTGCAATATAGACACACTTAAATAAATTATTTAAAGTTATTTCTAGTTCTGTGTGGGAGGTGGGTGGGCGATGAAGTTGATACTTAGTGGTTAGAGCAGCCTTTAGCCTTTACATTTCTCCCAGCTTTTGCACAAGCTTTTTTTTTTTTGGTCTTTTCAACTCATCTGTCTGATACAGACAATTGAGCTGGCTTTGATCAAACTTTTTTGGGGGTTGTGAGAGTTTATTCTAATTCTGCAGTTTTCCCAGGGCTGTTTATGCACCTTGAACATGTCAGTTGGCAACGATAGAAAAGCAGCTTCACACTGTCCCATCGGGGACATGATGAGAGGCCAGGAAGGACTGATCACATTTCAGAAGCTTCTCAGACTCTTGACTTCTACACTTTTTATTTAAGAATTAAAACATGTCATTTCCATGGGATGCCAGTGGCTTTTTTTTTTCATGAAACTTCATCTGTCTACAACCAAAACTCAAAAATTGTTCCTAAGCCTGAATTAGAGCCCTGTCAATGTTCCTTAATGAACCCAAATTTGAATGCCAATTTCTCTCCCCATGTCTAATCCCTGTGGTAACCAGGTATAAATGTCCCTGCTCCAGGAGACAGAGTAAATTACACAAACCTCATTACTGACTTCTCCCTTTTGCCACACTTCTTGACCTTCTATTTCCTCTTATAAAAATTGTTGGGATTTAAAACTGTTAGGAAAAATTCTTAGCAGGCAGTTTGGCCTTTTAAACAAACAAACAAAAGATTTGAGTTTTGCCACTGAATTTAGTGTGAAGAGGATTTAGTTTTGGAGAGAATCAGGCAAATAGCGGTGCTAGAAGATGAAAAGCAATGATTCAGTGAAAAAAAAAACCTGATCAGAAAGGTTCCTACAGGACCAAAAAATGCAGTTGCAGTTGGCTGAGATCTGGATTGAGAAGGAACCAGAGAGATTCATGCACTGAGGACACACATACACTGACACCTTGGAAGCTGAATATATCATTCCTGCAAATGGCTCTTCGTGTGTATTTGTTTAGGAGTTGCCTCCCTCAAATCTAATATGAGGACTTTTCTGTCTTTTTTCTTACATTTTCTGTCTTTCCCCACAATCTGCTAGTCTCCATACAGCATGATCCCAGTCAGATTTCCTTGACTGGTCATAAAAAATGCTCACCATTTAAAAACCAATTTCTCAAGTTAATATGAAAATCTACTGAAGTTTTGAAAATGCCAGTTTTAAAGGAGCTCTAGCTTAGACATAGCAAATACAAATGAAGCCACTTGATCTATCCTTATAGACCTTTATATACCATAATACAAGGGAAAAAAAATCTGGTTCCCCACAACTAGTTGTTATGATATTTGCATTAATAATGCATATGCTGGTAGAACCAAAAAGCCTCCTTCTGACATCAAGGTCACAAGCTCATAAGCACTGTTCATGCATATATTAATGCCCTTTATTATAAAAGCTCCACCTAAGTAATGGAGAGGTAACATCATGTGAATACAGAGAGGCAAAATGGGGACTGTAGCACAGGAAGAATTGCCTGTGTCACCATCCTGTGCAGAGATGGGCTTTGCATGGCACATGGGAGGGCAGCACTGCAAACTGTCTACCCACAGAGCTTCCTAGAAAGACAGAAACATTATCCCTGGTAATGTACCATGTATTTACAACGTGATTCACTTCCCTCTGCAAGTTACTGAGCCCACACTGAGCTACATTTCAGTGTGCACAGCATGGACACGATAGATGAGCTCTAACGTACAAAGTCTTTCAGGGATGGGGTTTTCAGAGGAGGCTAAAGAAGTTAAGCAATTTCCATCATTGCAAAACAAGGTGATTTTTACAACCAAAGTTGTTTTGGAAAGCTCACGCTTCAGCCTGCCTGTAAAAAAAAAATCCCAGTTCAGGTGCTCCAGAATGCATAGGAAGAAAAAAAATCATCAAAGACTTTCTTCTGCTGGAGCAGCTACAGCAGAGAGCTATCAACAAAGCAAGGAAATCCAGAGAAAAGCTGCAATGAATGAATGGAAGGAATAAAAAGTACGTTGGCTGAGTGACAGGGATGTGAATCTCATGCCCTTGCTGGAGCATCACTCACTGGGGAAGTGGTTAGTCCGTAGGACTGAGAGCCCAGTGCTGTTACCAGCTGGTGGACACATTCCCTTGATGTCACCGCCAACGCTCTGAGGACCCTGGCTTCAAACCCTGCTTTCAACCCATGCAAAAAAAAAATAAATCCCTTCCCTAAGCAGCCAGAAGGGAAAGCAATTAAGGTTGCCTCATGAAGTTCATAAAGGCTAATGCATGGAAACGAGCAAAGACGAACGACGGTGGAATATTAGGAAGAACATTTCTAATGGTAAGGTCGGCTGGCCTCGGTCCTCGAGCCTCTGACTACTGAGCTGAGGAGAGCAAATGAGATGATACTCCTGGGAACAATTCTGTGCTGCCTGGGAGATGGGCAGGATGAATAATATGGAAACTCCTCCTCCACAACATAATGCACTTTTCCAGCCTTTCTCTAGAAATCCAGCTACAGTTTCTGGCACTTATTTATCAACCTGTCCCCTACAGAAATTAAAACCTTTTTTTATTGTTTTTTTCCAAGCTGTTTTCTCTCCTCACTGGCATGTTTCCTTAGCATAGTTCAGGATGTTAGCACGGGCTCTACTGCTTCAGGAGAAAGAAATATCTCCCATCCTTAAACCCACTGCTGGAAATGGTCTCCAACTCATGTTAACATATCTGGCTCTTAATTTTGGTTTGTTTTCAGAGTTTGGCTGTGTCTTGAGCTTGAATTGCAAAAATAGCACACGCACACACTGAAAAAAAAAGAAAAACCAACCTTGTTCTGAATGTTTCCTGCCACAGAGAGCCAGATATTCTGCCCATTCTGGCCATCTTTCCAAGCAGCTATGGTAGGCTTGTGTGCTTCTTGGGATGATGGGAAGATGGGAAACCATCACCTGGAATCCATCTGCAGTCTCCTCACTGCTTAGAATCACCCACTAACTCCTTGGGTTTTCCCTCTGCCTGTTTTCCCAACTGTAAAATGGGAAGATCCCATTAATAACCCAGGCACTCCAGCAAAAACCAGCAAACCTTTTCATGAGAGTGTAACTGGGAATTGGTGTATTTGTCACTAATGTACCAGTGATTAAAATGGTTTCAGGGTTCATTCATGCCTCAGTGGGGAATGTGAGGTGAATATGAATGTGTATATAAGTTTTTATTCTGTATCTCATGTCTTCCAAGACAGCTGCGGGGCGGGGGGCATGGATAAATAGCAGCATTATTATGAAGTATGTGTGAATATATCACACACTCACGTACAGGGGAAAAATCGTAAGATAGTGGTTAAATAAGTCTTTGCGTAATTTTTATCTACGATTTTCCATTATGAGTCACCATAATTTACATGTTATCTAACACTGAGCGTCCCAAGATATGTTCTTTCTTGGACTTTCTGTTCTATTCAGTGCTCAGTGGGAGAAATCCACTTCTTGAGGCTTATCCAGCCTGCCTGGCAGAGGTCCTCTGGGGCTGAAAGAGTTAATGGTTTGCTAGAATAACTGTCATCAGACAATTGTGTTATAAAGAGCAGCAGTTACCAAAATACATTTTAGCCTGCAGCATACAAGAACAATACGGCCATTGTACTGTAACCACAGAACTTGGCACACAGATAAGCTTGAAAGGGAGTCATGTTTTGTTTATTACGGAAGTGATGGAATCCATTGAAAGGTTATTGTTTGACTGCTTTTGAAGCAAATTCCAGCCCCTTTGTGAAGGGTGTTTGCAATCTTTGGGTCAAGGGCAGAAGGGGGTTTATTCAGTGGTGTTACCTTTCTTCCAGCAGAGATAGTCTGGAGGATAACAAAATCAACCTGTCTTCAGGTGACCCTTCAGAAACCCCTTCCAAACCATAATGTCTACTACAAAGGCAAGGAAAGGCCAAAATGTTCAGTAGAAGAGTTGATCAGAATTTTCTCTCTAAAAATAAATTTAAGTTTGAAAGATGAACATTTTCGGCTCTTTTCAGCAACGACCAAGAAAAATGCATGTTGTGTTTGCAAACATGGAGTTCTCAGACAGGAAAAAAGTTGATTTGCAGGCTACATAAAATGCTTAATCCTGATGGAAATGGACAAGGTGTGAGGCTGTCACTTATCTGGCTTTTACTCAGGATCATGTGTTCTGGTCTTAGTAAAGGTCCTCCATCGCTTGATCATCAGGGGAAGTTTAGGTTGGATATTAGGAAGAAGTTCTTTCCTGAGAGGGTGGTTGGGCACTGGCACAGGCTGCCCAGGGAGGTGGTAGAGTTGTCATCCCTGGGGGTGTTCAAAAAATGAGTGGATGAGGCACTTGAGGCTGCGGTCTAATGGTCTAGTGGTTAGGGAGATGATGGGATAAAGGTTGGACTTGATGATCCTGGAGGTCCTTTCCAACCATGGTGATTCTATGATTCTATGACCTGTAGCTCCCTAGTGAATTATACTGAATTACACATTTTACACATTGCTTTGGCCATGAGCAACGTAAGAGGCTGCCTGGGTCCTACAGCTGGTGCAGGAGGCAAAAGGCTCAAAACAAGCTCAAGGAAGAACTTTTTCATGCAGCAAAAAACTGAAGTGTGGAAGTCACAGCAGCAGGGTGCTATAAAGGGGGAAGGCGAACGTGGGTTAAGAGGTCATTATCACAGACATTCAAGTACACTTTTTGGGTCAAGAAATACTTAAGTGCTGGGAAGGCACGAGGATATGGGCAGAGGAAGATGACTTCTGTGTGCCTGCTTTTATGTCCTCACTGCTGGCCACGTAACGGGGAAAAATGATGTCTGCATGGGCCTTTTGTCTGATCTAATATAGCACTTCTGAAGTATCACAAAGATCAAATGTCAAATACTGCAATAAAAACAAAAAATCAAGAGTGGATTAGAATGCTCACAGAGAGTTTTTTCAGCAAGTACAGACTTTTTTGCATGAGTAATATCTGAATTAATTCAAGCCATCTTGATGTGAGAGAAGAGAGAAGGAAAATGATGAGGACTTTCCAATAATGAGTAGATTTTTAAATGGCAGTGGGTTGCCCCAAAAAATGCTCTTGCATGTCTCCCTGTTAATGGTATGGAGGAGTAAAGAAAATTAGCCACATCCTCACCACAAACTGCCATATATTTTTAATTCCTGTGGGGAGCTGTCACGAAGTTTGAGGGATGAAAGAACTGGAGTTTCTGACCCCTTTTTCACCCCATCTTGCACCTACTCCAATAGAGGACTGCAAAATTTAGGGCTTATGACTAAGGACAGAAGATCATGTGATTAGTTTAAAGACAGTGAGATTTAATAACCAGAACATTAACACGTGAAATTTTTTTTATTCGTGGTCTCTAAGGTTTTAGGATGCACTCAAGTTGTTTTCTTAAGCTTTTTTCCCCCAGCCAGAAAGGGTATGGATTGACTTTGCTTTTTCTAATGAAACTCATTGATTCTGAAATAATCACTTGATATTAGGAGCTGTGCCAGTTAAAAAAAAAAAAAAAAGGAAGTAAAATGACAGGATTGAGGAACTCTAATAATATGAATATGAAAGGGCTTTTAAAATTCTTCAAAGGTTATTATGCCTTCAACACTCTGCTGATTTTTTAAAGTGCATAATTTCATTTGAGTCACTTCCCCTAGAAATTACGTACTTAAAAACCTGCTGATGTTGACTCCAATAGTTAGAAAAACATCCCATTTTAGGCTTCTTTTTTTCAGTCCCTCACTGTATCTTGATTTTACTTTGATAGATACTTTCAGGCTGGGTTTTTAATTTGTCTTTTTTTTAACCTCAGGAGCAGCACAGATGAACTCAATTACGATTAGCTATCATGCACAATGCAGAGCCATCTTAAATCTTCAGTCCTTCCAGCTGGTTTTCAACAGAAGGTTTATTTTCTGTGATTTTAATTAACTTTGGACTTGATATTAATAATTTTAAGCCAAGTTCAGTAGGGAGCAGTGGCATTTCCTATACTGTGGGCTCTTATCCAAAATGCCTACACCTTTAATTAGAAATATTAAAGCCAAAGACATTCAGGCTTGGGTTTGGTGAGAAGCAACATCCATATAAAGCAAAACAAAAGCAAGCTCAGAGCCACAGATTTTAACAGACATTTGCAAATCAAGCCAATTTTCTTTAGGTTCCTTTTTCAGATGCCTGTCCTCAGTGACTGACATTGGAAATGTTCAGCCTGAGTAATCAAAATCCACAGTGCCTTGTGCAGCCCACAGCTTGTAAAACCCTCCTCCATCTTACAGATGCTGAAACCAAAATGCAGAGAAGCAGATCCCTCCCCTCTGCGTAGCTGTGTTGAACTAGAGCACACACGTAGAACAATCCTATAGCTCACCTTGAAAGAGTCACACTGATTTATAGAGATGGCCCCAAGGCTTCTGTAAGCCGCTGTGATTTTCTTCTGTGGGCTTCAGCAGATTTTGGAAGAAATCTATGGTAACCTAAAGAATAGCAGCAGCAGCCAGAGACCTCTCTACCTCTATTTTGGGCACAGAATAAAACGCACCCATAAATAAATAGATTTGTCAACATCAACCAGCAAAAAATGAACCAAATCCAGCACTTCATCTAGCTACTCAAGCCCCCTCATGGCTTTAATAGTCAATGTTTCTCCCTGGGTTTTGCTTGGCCTTCCTTTTCTGCAGTGAAGAAGCTCTTCCATTAGGAAAAAAGTTACTTCTAATTTATCTTCCACCTGTAGTCCATCCATCCATCCATCCATCCATCCATCCATCCATCCATCCATCCATCCATCCATCCATCCATCCATCAGTGTACCACAAAGAACTGTGGTTTCATGACGTGGATAATGTGCAGGAGGAATTCATGACATCTCATCCATACTGGCGAACTACCAAACAACAGAGGTTCTGTATTCACGTAAACACCCCAGAGACAAAAATAGGGAAAACTCAGAGTATAAACGTATTTAAATCCAGAACCATCTCCACAAAGAATACTTTGTACAGTTTTATTATTGTTGTTTTTTCCCAGAAGCATCAGCAGTTCCTTAGGCATGTAATTTACAGGAGGGTAAAATCTAAATTATGCATCCAAAAGGGAGAGATGCAACTTGTGGATAATAAGGCATTTCCAAAATAACTTCAGATGTGTAGTTCAGAGCAGCAGGCTATAGCTGGAATCGAGTGCCCAGTCAGCAAAGGCAGCAGAGTAAAAATGATTCTTCCCTACAAAGAAAGAACTGGTAGAGATCTTTATTTTTACATCTGGCAGCAGCAGGGCTATATCCTGGAATCCTGAATCAACTTGGAGGATTTATCTGAG
Source organism: Podargus strigoides (assembly GCA_028020825.1). Classification (NCBI taxonomy): domain Eukaryota; kingdom Metazoa; phylum Chordata; class Aves; order Caprimulgiformes; family Podargidae; genus Podargus; species Podargus strigoides. The sequence continues at coordinate 3,307,377 of CM051646.1, forward strand.
GGGGTGATCCTTCAGAAATACACTACAGAAATGAGACAAGTGAGTCTGGCGTGCAGGGCAGCCAGGTTTGCAGTCCTGAACCCTGCCTGCATACCTGCCTGGATATCCAGAAATGACACTGCAAACCAACAGTGCAGGAGCTATCTGAAATTATATTTCAAACTGAAAAGAAAAGAATCCTTTCAGTTTAACAGCCACACCTCTATGGTACAGCCCAGGGCAGACATTCAGATACGAGTCCTAAAGCCATCACTTGAAAACCTCTCCAAGAGTACAATCCCTTTTAGTCCTCCTTGAGCTCTCCTCCACCAATCTCCAAAAATTGGGATGTAACTTTCTACTAAACTTCACTGAAACCTAGAGATGGGTGATCCTTTGCTAATGATTTGTATCAGGCTTCTTACAAGAGGTATTTAATTGAGGATAGAGAAACTGTGAGTCATACGTACAAGCTGCTTGCATGGCTTAAGGTGAAAGAACTTCCCCCTCAGCTCCTTTGATGGCGTACAGACCACGCTGTGAACAGTTTGTCTCTCACAACTGATTTTTTCTTTCTGTCTGGGTGTACTGATTGGAAAGTATTATACTGTTATTTTTGTGATGGTGCTGCTGAAAGATCCCGAGATACCGTCATGCTGACGTCATACATTGCAGGAGTTTACAGTGCCAAGGGGAATTTGTGATCTAAATATACAAGAGAAAAAGATGGAGTGGAGCAACAAGAAACAGAAAACAGGCACAGAAAAACAGAGGGGAGGAGTAATTTCACATAGCCTTACACATCAGTAGTGATGCCCATGTCTGGACTGGTTGTCTCACTCTTTTTCCAGGCAATGGGGAGAAACAGGCACTTATAGAGCATGACTCATCTGACTTATTTTAAATGCCTGCCCCCACCAAAGGTAACCATGCCCTCCAAGTGCCTCCAGTGACTGTAAAAATGAGTCTAGATGCCAGGATCTACAGTATGAATAACTGTATGTAAAAGGAAGGATGCCACCACCACGAGATTCGTTCACTTCACTGAAATTACCCCCAAAGTGAGCAATTGCTGCCACCCCAGTTGATTTAATGGAACAAATCCCCCTCAACCTTTCCTCGAGGCAAAAGCCCATCTTTACACTACTGCCATATCATAAACCGTTTTAACTGCCCACATTTACTGCCACAAGGAACCAGATTCAATCTGAAATTCGACTAGACAAAGGAAAGGTGGAGAAATCCAGGCATAAGCCGAGCTGCCAGAACGGGATGATGCAGATTCTCCTTCCATGTTGTCTTACTGTTTCCCACTAACAGCTGGCACTCGAAATACAAGCCAGATTCTGCTCCCGGCGACCCAGATGGAGTCACTCCAGATTTGCTGTGAATCCAGCACAGTGTCTGGGGATTCCTGCCAGGATAACTGAGAAGAGCACATCCTCTCCAGCTCCCTTCACCCTGCACTGGAAGAGTGAAAGTGTGAAACACTTGTTGGGCGGTGACAAAGCCCTGTGCTCACAGCCCTTACGCTCTCTTGGAAGACCAAAAAACCTCCAATTTTTTTATTAGGGAGTGCTGAATACAGAACAATAGCACCAGGGAGAGCAATAGCTCTGAGAGATGACTTTGGACATGCAATTTCCTATCTCTCTTTAGTTTCTTGTCAGGCCTGTGCTGCAAATTAAGACCTTGACTATCACAGCGAGCAAATTTTTATTAGGTCTCCAGTGGGGTGTCAGGACCAAGGCTGGAGCTGCTAACAGATTTTTCCCTTTCTTTTTTAATGGAGTTTCTTATTTTCCCCCTGTGACTAGGTTTACTGCTCCCAGGGCATACAGTCACATTGAAATACTACAGGAATATGTGATCGTCATGTAAGGAGATAGAGCAATAATCACTGATTTAAAAAGGGAGAATGGAAAGAGTAAGAGCTGGTGGCAGGATTGCTAAACGCTGATCAATGCTGTAAGACAGCCCTTGATTTTTTTAATTAATTATACATTCCCCTCATACTTTGTACTGCTGTTGATTTAATTGGACTCTGTATTTTTAGAGAACTACAGCAAGAGGAAGATAGGGTACAGCTTTCAGAAGCTCAGCTCTAGCCTAATTCTGCCTCATTCGATACCACTGGGAGCAAAATTAGGCTAATGCTGAGCTCTTCTGAAACCCCCTGGTCTTGATGCAGTATAGCACACTGCATGTTCATGTGTCTTGCAGGCTGGAGTGATTTGTATGCTGTTCAGTCTGTCCACACAGGAATCCATACAGAAATGGGCTTAGCATCCACAAACATCCAAAACCATAATGCAGGAGAAGTGATGAGCAGCAGAAAACAGCACCCAAGTCTGTCTCCTACCAACAGAATCCAGCCTGGTACTCACTTCAGCCTCACTCCTTGCAATTTATTTTCACCTAGAAACACATCTGCCAACATGCTTTGCAGAGATAAAGCATTAAATGTTAAACTGCAGAAGGGACAAAGAGGAATGTACTGAGGAAGGTTTGTTTTGAGCTGCAGCCTGGAATTGTGTATTGCCACAGGTGAAAGGGAGAGAGAGAAGATCCCTGCATGCACACCATAATTCAGATTTCATGGAACCTCCTTCATCTGTGCTCCCCAAGGGTGTTTAGTTAAATCACTGAGAGAGGTAGGAGCAGTGAGGGGCTAGCAGAAGCTGGTCTGTTCAGAGCACAGGGAAGGACTGAGGAAGGTTATGTTATCTCAGGTGCCCATATGCACATGCAACAGCATCTGCCAGTACTGGGAGCACGGAATCCTGCAGATCTGCAGCTGGGGGGTTGTTATCCTGCAATATTATTTTCTCTAAGCCTCAGCTCCTGTAGTTGTGGGATCCCCCAGACACATATGTCTTGTTGAAACACACATTCTGCTCTTTCAGCTTTCCCAGGATAGTATTTTCTGCGAAACCTCCCCAACATATCTGCAACTGTGGCAGCATAAAAGTGTTTGTGTTGCTCTAGTTTATGCACTTTCAGATCTGAACTCTTGTACAGTCCTGATCTTGCTTGGGCTTTCACTGTCTGCACAAAAGCCCTGCCTACTCTGATGGATCTATGGCAGGAAAACATGCAGAGCATGCTGTAGCTGCCTTTGAACCTTTGCTGCCTTTGAACAGCCAGCTCTGGGAATGCCAGAACTCACAAAGCCTCGTTTCGTGCATATGTCTCTCCAATGGTTGATGCTTTACTTATGTCTGCAACATTTCTTAGGGCTTGATTCTGTGAGCATCCTCTGATGTCTAGTAACAAGTAAGCTCACCTCACAATCTTTTCCAGCTGGGTACTCCTAAGGTTACTTATAGCTATCCAGGAACCTATTTTTACAGAAGCTGCAAGACATGAAATATCCCTGATACCTCTACATCTCTGTCACACCGAATTTAAATATACTAACAGGTTCCGAAGTTATTGTAGGAAGCTGGAGAGACTCACAGACACACACACACACGGATGCAGCACGATCCTATAAGCCTCAGCTCCTTTGAGAACCAGACTAAAGAAAGGCCTCACTACAGACAAAAGGTTGAAACATGTTCCCAGGATACCCTCACATTTTAAAACCTAGGAAAAAAATGCAAGAAGAAATCACAATGTCTTCCTTTTCAATATTTTTGAGAAGTGGGTTCCATTTTTCCAACTCCTTTGACTTAAAATATTGTATTTTCTCTTTTTGCCTTAATCTCAGGCTCTCTAAGCCTGTCTCCTGGTTTGGTGATGCCAAGCCTGCAGCTGCCTCTGGCTGCTGACTCAAGTGGGCAGTGACTCCCTGAATGTGTTTGCATTCAGAAGGTAATGCAGGGCAGGGATAAGAGCAAGGCTGCAGCTTTCTGTTCCTGTGAAACCCACTGGAATGAGTTTCTCTCTTGGAAGAACGAGATTCTGAACTCCAGAAGGGCTCTCCCACCTCTTACAGCACACTTACATGCATGATTTACCATACATACCTTGCTATTAGCATCTGAAATTTACTGGAAAGAATTATCCTTAACTGATATCTAGTATTCTTTTTTTGCCTACTTTTCACAAGGCAGCTCTGAAATATTTGGCAAGAAGGAAGCTCATGTCAGTCTGGGTCATCTACCCTAATCACACAAGCCTCCATGACAAAGTAGTCTTTAAAAACCAAAGAGACTTTATAAGCAATCCTTACCCACACTAAGCACCTATCATTCATTTAATTTATAGCTTGTTCTTATTTCATCTCCCAAGAGCTCACTCTGACAGGGTAGAGAGAAAGGGGGATCTTGCTGTAAGCACAGCTATTATTTTGCAGTACCAGTGCTGCAAGATGCTCTTCCAGGGTCCCATTGCTGACATGCCACATGTGCTAATGCTGCTGTTAGTGACAGCTCCTGGCTAGCAAGGGCTGAAGTGGATCAGTGACATACAGGGCTGCCTCGTCAGCGTGATGGAAAGACAGGTTGCAATATTAGTACCATTCCTTCTGCATTTAAGAAAAAAAAAAATTGCACTTCTTAGTCTGCTTTCAAGCTATCAGACACACAGGCAAAATAGATAAGATGGGGATCAGTTGTAAAATATTTGATTTGTGAATAATTTTAGAAACACACCCCCACACCAGTGCTTACACTCCAGCGCGGGGGAGAGCTACGCTGTGGAAACGAGGTGACAGTCGTGTGTATGTGTGTCTGTCTGTCTAACAATACCTGCCTGAAAAGATCAGTCTGGATAACAAGGTCTTCAAAGGCAAGCATCCAAGGCTTGGCCTCCTACACAACCCTGGCAATAGGATGAAGTGTGCCTCCACATGGGACATGCTTCTGGTAAAGTGCTAAGGCAAAGTGCTAGCTGCCTTTGGTGACTGGCAAAGGAAAAATCATGAGAAAAAACACTTCATACTCAGACAACACATCTCATCTGAGAAACCTTATGGTCAAAACTTGTAAATAAAGAGAAGCCCCAAATCTCCCACCATTTAGGTACCCAAGCAATCACAAAACATCAGTAGTCACATTGGCTGAGCACATGAATAGGGGAGGCAGAGGACAGGCCAGGTTATGTCTCAATCCTCATATACAGACACAATGAGCTTTGCTCAGGAAAAAGGAGTGAGGGCTATCTCCTTACGTATCCCCAGTCCATTGCTCCCAGTACCTGACTTCTTAGGTGTCAGAAATTAAAACGGTAATGCTGAGAGGAGAAGGAAGGAGACATAAGTAGGCTGTGGGACCCACTTCACACTGATTCTTGACGTGCCAAACACAGAGCAGGAGTTGAGCTCTACGCAGCCGTCGCTGTAAGGTTGGCAGGGTTTCAGCAGTGCTTGGCCCCCGGGAATTCCCATCCCTTGTGGTCTGATGAAAGGGTGTGCTGAGCACTTTTTAAGACCTAACATTGCTTGCGTTTACTCAGAGGGCTCAGAAGAGACTGAGATGATTGGAGGAGAGACCTACTGATGTTTCATGATCTATACTGGGGTTGTACCCTACTGGGACCCACTGTGGCAGGAGCATTTCACAATGTTAAATAGCCAGCTCAGAAAGGTGAAGTTATTCCTCCACAAACACGAGAACTGAGCTCTAGAGTAACCAGTGCATCACGATACCTGCTAGATTTGGGAGCCCTTAATTGAAGGCTATGAACTGGGTCAAGGAGAACCCCGTGGCGAGGGGACAGAGCGGGGCCATGCGGGTGTTGTGCTGTGCTGAAGGTTGTGACAGACCTTGGGGCAGGTATGCTGCTTTGGGGTTTTTCTGGGAGGGGTGAAGGTGTTAAGTACAATCCTGCTCCAGCAAATACACATCCATTTGTCACTTGCTAGAATCAAATCCCCAGGTTTCCAGTGAACTGATAAAAGTTACTTCTATCATGGCAAACACTTGTTCTAAAATCCTTAGAAATTCTGATGGAAGAAAGAAAAGACCCAAAGCCTTGATTTGCAATAACCTTTCTGCTTTGCAGAAGAGCAGTTGGCATGTGCATAAGCCTTGCTGAAGTCTCTAAGTACATGCTTGAAGTTAAATATATGCATAAGTACTCTTTGGTGTAGGGATAATTACTACATCCAGGTCTCATTAAGGTCTTCCTATTTTCTTGTTGTCATTCACTTACTTATTCTGCAAGCATACGATCAGATGCAGGGATAAAGACTGCACAGTTAGAACTGGCAGGCCATAATAAAATCAGGAAAGTATGCAGGGAAATATTCCCAGTCTGTGGTAAAGTTTTCTCATTACATTCTCGGATCCTTCTTTATCTCATTGTTTCTCAGTTTATCACAATTATTCATTTCCTGTTCCCTTTTAGACTTCGAACATATATATATTTTAATGTGGCTTTTTTTAACCCTTCTATAGTTAGTACTTAAACCTTTCGGAGACCCTTGGCTAGACCTCATGTACAAACTCCACGTAACTTAACTAGACACTCCAGGGACATTTTTAATGTATCATCTGGTATTAGAGTTTAAAGCCTGGCCGAGGGTTTATGACTTCTCATTGTTATTAATGTTATAACAGCAAAATAATTGTATTGTGTGTTTTTATAGCTTCTGCACTTGAGGCTGGTAAAGGACAGATCTTAATGTAGAAATAACTCATTCCAGTTTGGATAGCCCACCTTACTTTAGTGTACAGGACTCTCTGCATCTGCATTTGGCTAAATTTCCTCCTCTTGCAACAAGAAGTAGAAGAGGGAAGCCAAAGCTGAGCTCACTTTAAAATCTCCACCAAAATTTTCATTACAGCTTTGTTTGACTGCAGTTTTCCTGATGTCCTGGTCTGCAGGATTACTTTTGAGAGATCATCACAGCTACCAAAGACTTGTGTCAGGTCATGCTTACAGAACAATCTGAAGACCACCAAATACAGTTACCCAAATTGAAATTCAGACCAGAGCTTGCTAACTAACTCTTTTTTTTCTCCCCCCTAATGGAAACTTTGACATTAGCTTTAGCTTACTGGCTTAACCACACACTTCAGAATCTCTGAGGCAAGAGGCTGAGACCTGTGTGTGACTTCTCACCCCAAGATGGAGCTTCTAGAACCATGGCTCCCAGCCCCAACGCTGTTTGGGGCGGTGTTTTTAGCCTTGAGTCAGTGGCAAGTGTGCCTCATCAGCTGCTCTGTTAACCCTCCTTTCCCCAATTTCCTACAGCACTTTGGGTTCTTACCCAGGTCTCCCATACAAATATTGACATAATTTGGTCTTATCTGGATGGCAAGAAAGAGTAAGTGAGGAATACTTATTTGAAATATTTTGAAATATTTGTTTCATTGAAACAGCAAGGCTTAAAAAATTTCCTGAATAGAGCTGTCTAGAGCAGGAGGCTATTTTAAGTATCTCTTTTTGCCTTTAACCCAACTATCTCAGCACCCCACCCTTCTTCCTTCCACCTTCCTTAATTTCTTAGACTTCCTTCTTGTTGCTTTGCGTGAGTCTATTTTAGGTGTGAGATCGTGATTAGCTTCTTGCTAGGCATCTACTTCCCACTTTCTGTCTCTGGGGTTTGCCTTTCAGCAAAGTTGTGAGTCTACTAGTACATAAAATATGTAAGATTCCTTATGATAAATGGACATTGCCCATAAAGAAGAGAAAGTAACTACTTGAGAAGAAAATAAGGTGTCAGAAGGAACAGAGTAAGGCTCTTCCTAATGCAGGAAATAACATAAAAACTGACTAGTGCAAAGAACACCAAATTAAGCTTGCCAAGTCCAGCTGTAAGGACATGGGTGCCTTATCTCTTCCATCTCTGGCAAACAGATATTCAGACTAACCACAAAATATCATTGCTTTGATATTAACCATCAGCTTTCCTCTTGGTAGAAGGCTGTTCCATCTCATGCGCTGACCAACTTTAATATTAAATTCCAGATAGACCCATGAAACCTTACTGTAGAGCCCATGGTGGGACTGAGTTGTGATATATCTCTTTCCCTCTACTAGATAGAAAGGGAATGGATTTGACTATGAAGATCCAAACCTGATGCTTCACTGCCTTTGAACAAAACTTTGGGGGGTGCTTGTTGTTTGCACATAAATGGACAGCGTAGTCCAAATCTCATCGCTGTCACGTAAGAGCGAGTTCAGACAAACACTCAGACTCTCCCTCTGAGGATGTGCATGACACAAAGACCTGGATTCTAACCTAGAAGGAAGTTTGCCTCACAAGTTTCGTCACAAGATCCAAACCAAGTAGCTCAATGCTTTGTTTTCAGTCTTCAGCTATACCATGTTGACGTTGGTCTATGTTATCTCTACCCGCTTCCTCTCTGTCAGGCTGGGAAAACTTCCTCTTAGCTCTGGGGTTTACTCTTGTCTCTGGAGAACAAGTCAACTCCCCACTGGCAGTCCAGAGGAGCTAAAACCAGGAGGTTCCTAATAGGAGCAGCACATCAAAACCTCCTCGCATCGCACTGAGAATTTGTCCCAGCAAATGAAGGCCTTGGTGGCCTGCAGGGCTGGAGTTCCTGGCACAGCCCAGTGTCACCCACTTCACAGAACAGCAGCTTTCGGGCAAATTGTGCAACTGCACCGCCCCCAAACTTCCTGTTTTGAAACCCCAAGAAGCTGGAAAATGTTAACACCGGCACTTTAAAGTGCTAGTTGTGGCTTTTTTTTTTTTTTTTCCTTTCTTCCTAAAGATCTACATGACACTAAAAAATTCTACACACAAAGGAGTAAAGTGGGGCTGCCTTGAGGAACTGGGGGCAGAAAGCAAGTGAGTCTCTCCCATGAGCCCCAAGCCAGGCAGAGCATCAGAACATCCATAGCATCTTCCATGCCCTGTGTGCCATGAGATACATAGCTGGAGCTGTGCTGGGCACTGCAGGCCCCTGCCAAAGTGATGGTCGCCGAAGGCGAGCTGTGCCACTCGGAGTGGGAGGCGAGGTGGCAGATGGAGAGGCAGGTGCTCGTGCAGTGGCAGCGAGACAATTGTGATTCACGTGCCGAGCAGAGCTCACCAGGCACCACGTGCCACGAGAAGCCACCTGGCCCAGTTTCCCACTGGGCCAAGCCATGCTACAGATCTGTTCTCTGCCTAAAACCCACCCAGGATGGGAAAAAGAGGCCCTAGCAATTAGAAGACCCCGATATGGCAAATTTCTGATCCATCCCAGCTCACTTCTCTATAGGAAGAAGAGCAATGAGAAAGAAGAAAGCATCGTATTTGTTTCACATGCTGCGAGGGAACTTATTTATTTCCAACCAGCATGACAACTGCTTCCTTTTCTGGCTATCACTGGAACTCCAGATGGTACATTTGAGCGTACTCAAACCTCTACCTTGGCTCCTTGCAAAGATATTGTCTTCCTGGTTAGCTACAAATGTATGAGTAGTATTGGGATGAAAGCTCCTGCTCTCCTGCACTGTGCTCTTTGGAGAATGAAATCTTGGTCATTCTGCAGCATTCTGGCCAGTATTACAACTGAAGGGGCTGAGCCTCTGCTGAATGTACTCCAGTTAGAACCACCTTCTATTTGAATAGATTTATCTATATTTGACTATTTTGCTAAGATTCTCAGTTCTGCAAGCAGCAGTGGTTATTACCTGTCTTCCTTCACCCTGGTCACCCTTTTCCACTGATTGCTCTGCATCAAAATTTTGAAGCTTTCTGAGTCAGCCAGCTGAGGTGCTGCCAGCTCTTATTGTTTTATTGGGGAATTGTGAGACAACATTTTCTTAAGTCTCCAGCTTCAGGACTGCTGTTATTTTCAGAGAATGCTGCTCTTTGTTTGAGCAGCCCTGCCTTTCTAAATTTGCACGTAAGGAGAAAAGCTTAAGGAAGTGACTTAGGAAGCCAGACAACAAATGCAACCCAAACCAAAAACTAAAAAGGAAAACAATATTGTGATTGCAAGCAAAACTAAGGACAGGTTTTTGCACCTGAAGCTGAAGGAGAGAATTAAAAGGACAGAGGAATTTTGATGGTGTGTGACCAATTCAAATCAGCCAAAATACCTGTGCCTCATTTCTCCTCCATCACACGGGGACCTGATGGAGTGGCTGGCAAGTGTGAGCTCAGGACTTTGACATCCAAGCCCCTGCATCATAAAAAGCTGCACTGTTATAGTTCTGAAGAAAATAATATCCTGTTTCCTTTTTAAACTCTGTATCTCTTTAAAAATCTTACATGGCTGCTACATTCCTGCCTTTATCCCGGACACTTTTTATGAGTCTGTGCTTCCCTCTTTCTTTTGCTTTAACAAGGCAGCTAAGCAGAGGATTAGGGGGATGACTTAGTGCACATGTGCTGAAGAAGGGGGGAAAAAATCCGTCTTCGAAATCTTACATAACTTAAAAAAATAAACACGTAGAGCAGAGACACACGCCCAGGCCCTCTTTGCACTTAAAAATAATCATCATCATCATCATGTGGTCAGACTGCAGTTTGCCAGCTGGACTGTCCTCTTGAAAAAAATGAACATTTTAAATTATGGAAACTAGAAATACACAGCAGCACATTTCCCAAACTTATTTCTGATGGTGTTTCCCATTTCTCTCTCTTTCCTATTACCAGAGCTGGGTATTCTAAAGCTGAGAGCAAGCAGCCACCCCTCGGGAAGGAGGGGGAAGAGAACTACTGAGCCCTATCATGCTGTCAGGCACCTTCTATAAATATTTATGTGACCTACAGGATACAGCACAGTTTGAAATCTTGCAGCCTCCATAGCCACTGTGCAGCCAGGCAGTTCCCTGTACTTCTCTGAAAGTTCCTGTATTTCAGGCAGGACCCAGGTCTCTACATAGCTGTGACCTCCTTATAGCATCTGCTGACCTAAATCAGGGCTCTTGTACTGAACAGCGTGTTCCTATGGGGATCTCAGCACACAGCAATGAACTTGTGTTTCGTGGAGGATGTGGCTGCAATTAAAGTCACTCAATAAACATGCAGAGGGCTATGTCCTCCATCATGTGCAGGAAGCAACAGAAGGATAAGCTAAGGTAATCCTTAGAGGATTGAGCCAAAACTCAGTGAAGGGAAGAAGTAATTCTTCTGCCATGCTCTTATGTTAGAGTCATTCCTGTCTTGCAAAAGCACCCATTTTTTTATTTTCTCAACAAACTGCAGAAAAGGAACCTACCCAACCCCCTACCCTAAACAGGAACTTGATCCCTAGTGATATCTTCCTGTCCTGTCCCTATTTATAGAAGTAAGGTCACCCAAATAAGAACAGAAACGATATCATATGATTTTTGATGACCAACTGAATTCTGCCTATTGAGAATTCAGAGGGACACATTTGAATACCCCACATGGAAAGCCATTTGGAAAGAACACCTCACTGTGGCCATTTTTGCATGCAGATCAACTAAGCTATTCATGAGACATGCAGTCAGTTATTTGGAATTTGGGTACCTTTCCCTACATCAGATAATCAGGTCATTAGAGGGACAGAAATTTTGCTTGCAAAACTGTTCTTCAACGCACAATTGTTTATTGAAAGCCTAAAATAGACACGTTTCCACTATTGTGCTGTTAATGGCATAAACAATTGGTGAAAACTGTAAAAATTAAGGGATGTGTAAAGGTCACTTGGTGGGCAATTTGGAAACAAACACACACCAAAAAAAAGCTGGGAATTTTACTGTTTACAAAGAATTTATAATTGCTTCCCTATACATATTGCTATACAGCAGGGCTTGAATTCAGGACCTCCTGCACCCTGAGTTGTGAGATGTAAGCTAAGGGGGGAGTTAACTATTAGACTTCTGACCTGTACCTGGACTGAGGGGCATGCAACTGCAACCACATCTGGAAAAGCCTATTTTCTGTCATTCCCTGGAAAAGAAATTGCTAGCTGGCTCAATTCTTTTACCATAAACCAACACAGACTGAAAAAAAAAATAAAATCAAGCTTTAAATAGATATGTATACCTCTTTGAATAGATGTATACATAAATATATATTTTGTACACACACACACAAGCAAAAATAAATATTTTATAATCCTAATAAAAATGTTCTCTTTGGCAGCATTCTTCTTTCAAACTCATTTGGCATAAATTATGATCCATAATTCCTATCTTATCGTGTCAGGCAGTCCTTCAAACTGAACCTAATGATGAGGAGAGCCAAGTACTTCCATCATGTTTAATGCAGTTTCCAAAAAAACCTTTATTTACACAGCTAAATATTTCATGGGCCAAAGATTCAGGGCTACTTGAAATGACGAATTCATCCCTCCGAGGGGTTTTGTTCATGGATAAGAAGTTTGTCTAGGCTTGAGGCACAGAATGAAAGGGGAGATTTAGTCATTCCCTTTCTTTTACAGGCTGCCTCCATCCTTCCGTCGCTCATTCACAAATCCCTCGGTGCCTCTGTAGGCAGGCAGCTCGTAGGTGGATCTAAGGTAGAGGCTGCTGCGAGCATTTTCTGCTGCCTGTGTGAGCATCAGCACGCAGCAGAGCCAGCTCCTTGCTGCAACCAGAGAGAGGGCAGCTCTGCCAAGGGCAGGGTTGGAACCTCTGCTTGGCATGGCAAAGGGAGAGCCGATGGAAATGGGGAAACGGAGTCGTAGGCAGCAGCCAGAGGGGCCAGCTCTCTGTGAATTAGATATTGCTTCTGGAGAGCAAACAGGCTCTCTGGACCTGAGGGTTCAAACCAGCTGCGTGACTCAGCCTTGGTGTGTTTGAGTGTGTGAGGAGGAGAGGAGGCTGCCTGCAGCTCTTACTGCTCTGTACGTGCCTGAAGAGCGAGCGCCCAGGGCTTGAAGGTCTCAGACCCTGCAGCCCAGCCTGGCTGTGGTGGAGGCTGGGGACCCTGCACAAACACACTCATCCTCACGCATCAGCACCCCAAAGTTTGCATACCCTCCTAGTGAGAAAATATAATGCAGGTGCAGATAAAGAGCTGTCTCAAAATAGTTCATCCCCATCCCTTGTGCTCTTTGCATAAGCTTTCCCACGTGGCAGTTCATTACCCTGCACACTACAGCACCACTGGGAGCCATACACACCCTCCTTTCTTAAACTGGAGTAGAATAAGAAAACTGAGGACTTACAGAGGAAGGATTCTGCGTGGTGCTTCAGAGACTGAAGGTTCTCTGTCTGGTTAATGCATCATTCCCCAGTACAGTCATTTCCTCTGAAGTAAATGGGATTTTGCCATTATACCTTATGTTCATTGATACATATTTCCTAGCTGAATTGATATTCCCCTGTTGCCTTTTTTTTTTCCCCTACCCTGAAATTGCAGGAAGCCAAAAAACCTTAAACAGTAATGAGTTGTGTACCATGCAGAGCTGGGTGCTCTCCTATTAAGTGGGCTAGGGTTAAAATGGGCACCATTTACACATTAATATGTATTCCAGGGCAGCAACACCAGTTCTGCTGTGATGTTTCAGGTTAAAGGGTCAACTGTTGAGGTGAGATGCTTCCTAGCAATATTTTCATACTGTTTAACCAGTGATTAAGTGGAAGAAGACTTTCCTTGTGACTTGACAATGAAGAATGTCACAGGGAGGACTTTGAGGTCGAAGAATCAAAGAAATCTGGTTCTTTTTGGTGGCTAAAATACCTGCAGTGCTTTTAGAAGACACTGCTATTAGGATCTTCTCTCCCCTTCCCTAAATCCTCCATCTCCAGACCTGCAGTTGGACATAGCATCTCCCTTGCTGTCTGCTCAAAATTGCTATTACATGTTGCTGTGCATTAAGTCAGTTCCCTGTACTTCATCTCAGAGGCAGCAGAAGTTAAGAGCTGGAGGAACTGGGTGGCTCCAGGGACTCATAATGCTGCAGAAAGCTTTTCACCTTTTATCTGAATCCACCTGCAGTTTTTACACGGCCAGAAATGGTTACTGTGCAATGCCAGTTTGGTAGGTTCTGAAAAATAAGTTATTTTCTGGCTTTTTTTCTTTTCTAGTGCATCTGCGTCACAAAACCACTTCTTACCACCAGCTACAATACTACAGCCAACACTTGCTACCCAGCACCTAAGCCATAACTAGTCACCTAATTAAGTGACCTGGTTTTCCCAGGAACAGAATCTGTCTTCCAGCTCCCACTGCACTCTGCAGTTGTGAAAACCAGGCCACTTTGCTAAATGGCCAAACATAGCTGTGATTAAAGTACTCAACTTTTAAAAAGTTGACCTGGACGGGGCCTGGGAGCTGGAGCACCCACAGGATGGGTCCTAGAGAGGAGGGTATTTGGGAGGGGTGCAGTGCATGCCCTGTGTTGTGCCTAACCAGGGGCTGTCAGTCACCATCACCATTCCCAGCACTAAATTTGAAAAAAAAAATAAAAAGAGGTGCCCAGCTTCAAGTCCCGTGATGAAAATACACCCTGGCTTTTGTTTGCTTTATGCAGTATTTCATTTCCACCTTTCACTGAAAATTAAATTGAAAAAGGAGTTTATTGTCCCCATGGCAGACAGAGGCACCTTTTGAAATCACTCGTGAACAAAAGTGTGTGGGGCCAAGCCTAATGTTTCCTGACGCCCTTTGGGGTCCCAGGAGCACAAAGGCAGCAAGAAGGAGCTGCAGTCAGTTCCAGCAGAGCTCTATTGTGTGATTTGTTCCAAGGAAACATCAATTCATTAAGTGAACAAGTCAAGGAGGGTGGGTGGCAGGACTGTCTGTCCTGCTAGATCGTGCGTGGCTCCTTCAGAGGTCTCTGGGGTCTGTCTGGGGAGAGGAAATCGGGAGTGAGAGCCAGCCTGGCTGCCCTCACTCTGCAGCTCGTTTCAATGCCAGAGCTTTACTGGGAGGGCATCTTTAATTCACTGCCTTGGATGCCACACCTCAGTGGCAAGATGCATGGTTAGGAGAGTCACATCTTAGTTGTGTTTTAAAGAGCAGAAACAACCCAGGCAAGAGGTGAACTGAGCAAAGGCAACGTAACAGAAATGGATGATGAAACCAGGGGAGGGAAAAATCCACAGCCAGCCACTACTCTGCGCAAGGAGCAGCCTCCCTGAAAGGCTCCCAGCCTGGGCAAGGGGAGAGCTTTCTGCTCTTTGCTCTTCTCTGAACTGCTTTTCAAAGCAAAGCCATGGCTGTGTTGCCGAGTGCATCCGAGGCAGACTGGGGAACAGACCACGCTGCGATGGTGACTGCACATCCTCCCAGAAGGCAGGTGCTTAGAGCAGCACTCTGCTGATCTCAAATGAATGCTGGCAGATAAGGGCAGCAAAATGCTTCAGGAGGAAGTATTTTCATAATCACACATTTGCAACACAGCCCTTTTTTCTTTTTTTTTTTTTTTTTTCAGCATTATCTTTCTGCCTTCCTCTTACTCTCAAAATGAACAAAAATATGTATATTCAAGGGGTGGGGAAGCCAAGGGGAGAGCTGAAACACAGCTGAGTCAACAACACATGTCTACGAGCTGGTGGGTAACGCTGCCTGTTCCCCTGTGGTTATCAGAGCGCTTTCAGAAGGCGTCGCTGCCAACAGAAAGGGCAACAGAAGCGCAGTAAACATCCTACACAGAGCCATGGGCAGGAACAGGAGATGCTGGAGGGTCCCAGATGCCTTAATCCTAGAGCCACTGGGTGGACCCTGGAGTCCCTGACCCTTTTCCTTCACTTGGACCTGCTTCCCTGTAACCAACCAGCAGCACCTTCTCACAGCAGATAATACAGAGTACCCAGTGCATTGGTACCCTCAGTCAGACACATCCCCTCTAGCTTAAAGATGTCAGTAAGTCTTTTGCACTATTATCAAGCTGTAACATACCATATTTAGTAAGATTAGGTTACAGCTTGAGGCCAGCTGGTGTAAACTAGGAGTTTTCCTGTCCTCGGTCAGATTTTCTGCTGCTAACAGCAGGCAGCTCTGAGACACGATGCGTAACCCACAGAGCAAACAGGGAGGCAGCTGCTTCAGCCAAATTAACAGCAGGAGAACCCAACTGGCTGTTGCCAGACCCTGGGCTGTACCCCTGCTCGTGCCTCCAGTGGGAGCTGTGCTGGTGGCTGGATGCATTCCCTGGGAAATACACCTCTGTCTACCAGCGCAGCATCGTGGGTCTGTAGGATGTAGGTCCTTTCCTGGCACTGCCCATGTGTAGGATGCCTTCCCTGGCTTCAGGGGACAGCTGCCTGGAGACTCCACTCTCCCCTTCTGAAAAGGCTTCTTTGCTCTTCAGACATTCCTCCACCCACACCATTTTGCATGAGTGTGTGCTGGTTAATTAGATTAAACCAGCATCCCATTCACTTTGGCCTCCTTTCTACCACACCTGTAGCACTTGAGAGCAATACTGCCCTCCTTCCCTTAAGCAAGAAGCTCTGAAATCACCTATTTGCCTTCCAACACCCACCTGAGGACCTGACTTCTGCCCCACAACCCTAACGTTGCTGTCCTTTTCTGCCTCCCTCATTTTTCCTAAATATTTGTGCCATCTGGATTCTGGGTGAACTCCTCATTTTTGGCAGTCTGAGCCACAGCAGCATTTCAGTGCTGATGTCGAGCACTTGGAAAACACTGTTACATGTCTGCAAGTTAAACAGCACTGGGTTGGTTTGTTCTGCAACTGGAAAACTTGCTGAGCAGAAGACTTGAGTCATTCTAGCTGGAGTGAAAAGGGATTTATAGGCATCCTGAAGGGAAATAAGTGAAAGAGCACTTTCAATGTAGCAAGGACTGAATGTTGGCAGGTTATTGTAACCTGAGCAATCTCTGGTCTGTGCCCCCTGGTGGCAATTGAATTTGCCTTGTCCCCAGTGCTATTCAGTGTCTGCTCTTCCAGACCCAAACCTTTTGATTTTCATGCTGAGCAAATACCCAGCGACAGGGTCTTTAAATGCCAGTCCCTGGTACTTCCCTATCC
Organism: Podargus strigoides; assembly: GCA_028020825.1. NCBI lineage: Eukaryota > Metazoa > Chordata > Aves > Caprimulgiformes > Podargidae > Podargus > Podargus strigoides. Next base: position 3,324,122 of record CM051646.1, read on the forward strand.
AGAAGAGCACCAAGCCAAGCAGGGCAAACCCAGAGGTCCATATCTCATGAACAGGCTGCATGACTTTACCCCTAAAACAGAGTACTGTGATTTGACAGGCAGCACATCCAAAAGAAAGCCCCAAGGCTGAAAGAATCAGTCTGGAAAGAGTATTCTGCAGGTTTCTAAGCACACCTTTACAGCCCTTCACTGGTGAGGACCCAAGGTTAAAGCAATAGATGTGACTGTGACCCAGCATCACTGAAATACCCTGTTCACTCTCCTCTCTCTTCAGGCAAAAAGCACTGGCATCCACAGGTGGAAGAAGCGTCCAAGCAGCATGCGACTGGTTGGTATGAAGTAATAAATGTTAAAAAGAGCAAAAGAAATTAGGGAATTTAAGGTTTGAGCCATTTGAATGTAGAGTGTTTAAACGGGGTGTTATCTGAAAAGCACCAGCAATATTAGTGAGCCATTATGTAAGTGCTGTAAATAAGTAATCCAGAAACAAGCCTTGTCTGAGAGAGTTTGTGACCTCGAGCAACAGCAAAAAAAAAGGTGAGAAAAAGGAACCACTCCTCTCTCCAGCCTGGCACCTACACAGAAAGCTGAGAGATGCCTTTTCAAAGGCATTGAGCGATTTCTAGTGCTCTCCTCCCCACGTTTTGTACACTGAAAGTCAGAAAGGCAGAAGCAGTGACCTGGGTTAGATGTTCAGAGCCTCAGTCTGAAACTAAAACCCATTTTCTGTATTACTTAGCAGTGGCAATGGGCTGCAGGGGAGATAGCAGCTCTCTGCCTGTGCTGCTGGGGCTGATTTTTTCCATAAAGGGAGAACGAAAGGGAGTGAGGACAGGGGAAGCTGGTTTTTCTTGGGGAAAAAATGTCTTTATTTGTCAATCTAACCCTTCTTTCTGCCTCTCAGGCTGTTCTCCCATGTGGGTGACCCGTTCCTCGATGACACCCTGCCCCGGGAGTACGTGCTCTACCTGCGCCCCACCGGCCCCCTGGCTCAGAAGCTCTCTGAGTTCTGGCAGCAGTCAAAGCAGATCTGTGGGAAGAACAAAGCTCACAACATTTTCCCACATATCACCCTTTGCCAGTTCTTTATGGTAAACCAGAGCTCCTCTTTCCGTTGCCTTTATGCATGCATTCATGAGCAGCCCTTGCCAGGTCCAGCCTGGAGATGTTGCACACCTCATCCCATCCCTGCAGGAGGGTTTGTGCCTGGGAGCTGGGGGGTCGTTACCACAACTGCCTGATGCCTGGGCTTGTTGGGAAGGTAACTGGTTTTTAAGCAGGTTGTTTGAGGACAGGGAGGGGCAGATGATTTCTGAGCATACCTTCTATCACCTTTTCTGTGTAACAGCAGAGGTAGACCATTCACACACACCCCCACCCCACCCTTTCCTTTCTCTGCTGAGTGCACTAAGGAGCTAAGCACAGGCATAAGGAATAATTCTCCACCTGAGAAATGCTTGTCCTGTTTCCTTTGGCAGTGTGAGGACAGCAAGGTGGATGCTCTCACTGAAGCTCTGCAGGCCACCGTGATGCGGTGGAAATGCAAATTCCCTGCCCCTCTGCCCTTGGAGCTCTACACCTCCTCAAACTTCATTGGGCTTTTTGTCAAGGAAGAAAGTGCTGAGGTGCTCAAGAAGTTTGCTGCAGACTTTGCTGCAGAGGCTGCTTCTAAAGCAGGTGAGTGACTGTGCTGGCAGCTACCAAGAGCTCACAGCTTGGTCAAGGCTTGGGCACTTTCAGAAACCAAAGTTTTGACTGCATGAAGAAACAAAGCTCATTAAGACTTGATTTTCACAAGTGTCCTGCAGGCTAAGAGCCTGAGAGGAGCACCCCATGGGTTTCAGTGCTTTTTCAGTTGAAAGATTGCCTCATACTTAGTCTCAAGCGTTATCTCCTGAAAGGGAAGTTGACATTTGGTGGTTCCTTAACCTTTCAGATAGATGCTCTGTCTGCAAGGCTGAGCATTTCCTGCTCCCCTTGCTACCTCAAGCCACTGCCACCAAACTTTCCTCAGCCATGTAAAAGCTGTTTGGTTCTTTGCTGCATTTCTGAGGTGTAAACATGACTCTGTGAGAAGACCCCAAGTGCCCTGGCAACCTTTTCAAACCTCAGTACCAGCACAGCTGACTCTGTTGCCTGGTCCTCTAGTGCTTCTGGAGGGGGGAACCCATGAGGTGCTGGGAGGGGGGGAATAACCAGAGCACCCCATGCTGTGATGGTCTTCACTGCTGAACAGGCTCTCTGGGTATCCTCCAATCACCTCCAAACTTGGAAGTCAGAACAGCATAGGAGCACTATCACAGCTCCCTGACTAATCCTCCCACCCTCCATCACTAATGCTCAGCCTGGACTAGTCACAACACAACCAGTTTAGTCCTTCATTATCACTGGCTCATCATTAAGTTCATCAAATACAGCAAATTCTGGGTCCCTGGGGTGCTTCTGTGCTAGACAGGCACCCCGTAACACCAGGCAGAACAGCTACAAGTCAGGTTCAGAGGAAGAGGTGCAGACATGTTGTAGGTTCATCACACCTCTGATATGCATTGCTCTCACCTGACAGTGACCTAGAAGTTTTCTTCCCTTTAGAACAGGGAGGAAATAGCTGTTATCTTTACAAATGCACGTTTTGGAAGGCAACAACAAGCACAGAGAGTTTAGGCGAGTCCAAGGACTGCTGCAGCCACGTGAGAGCAGGACAAGTGTCCCCCTGCACAGCACAGATGTGCTTTCCAAACCAACCCAGTCAGAAGGGCAGTTCTTGCCCCAAAAACTCTGGCCCACAAGAAGGAAGCATCAAAGGCTTCCAGCAAGCTTCTGCATCTGTGACTGCTTCAACTGAGACCAAATTGGGTCTTTCTTAGGGGAAGCTGATTGCTGCATTGCAGTCCACAGCTTGGTCAGGTTATCACATTAAAGTCTCCGGGGCTTTTTCAGAGATTCAGAGCATATTTTTTCATGCTGATCAAAAAAAAGGATGGATGAGCTTGCAAAGCTACCCCTGGCTGGCACTTAGAGCCAAGTGTCTGAATAGCTGCAATTCTGCCTGAATAATCAGTCAAATTTAATTGCAATTTTTGGTTGAATAAGCAAGAATAAATTACATGCAAACAATGTATCCTGTGATTTCCATATCGACTAGAAGAGTCCCAATATTGCACATACTTTCACCTTTCTGCTCCCTGGAATTTTTTTCCTATTACAGGTTCTTTTTCTGCAGGATCATTTTAAATCATTATCATATCGATATCTCTTTCCACAATTTTGGAATACCTCACCCTCAGTAGGCAAACTGGTAATCCAACTAAAGCCCAGGGAAAAGATGTAACCAACTCACATGAACCTGTAAATCCCATGGATTTGTAACTGCTGCCGTAGGAGAGAGAACAAAGGAGGGAGAGTAAAAATTTTGCTTTTTAACTTGGATAATTTGGGGAGATCCTCAGCTGCTGCTGAAACCCTTAGCTGGAAAAGCATCCTTTTTTTTGGCAGAAAACCCAGTGGGTTCAAAAATGCACTAATTTTTATCACACCACCCAGAAACCTGTTGTTTTCTGAATGCAAATGAGGTCTGGCAAGGATGCTTTGTCTGCCACCCCGGTGTGACTCAGGACTGAATCAGACCACAAATCTCTAATAATTTGATCAAAGGTGCAACAAACACTGAACTCACCCCTAAAGCCTTTTCAGAAACTGCCCTACAATTTGTTCCACTTGAGCTATCTTGAAAAGTCTGGCTCCCAGCTCCCGCTCCGAGGCGCCAGACGCTCTTACACCTTCAGAAAGCTGCTAATCTCGACAGTCACTCCTTGTCAACTGACATCTTCTCATTGCAGATGTTCACGTGGAACCTCACAAGAAGCAGCTCCACGTGACCCTGGCCTATCACTTCCAGACCAGCCACCTGCCCACGCTGGAGAAGCTGGCGCAGAACATCGATGTCAAGCTGGGCTGCGACTGGGTCGCCGCGATATTCTCCCGAGACATACGCTTCGTTAATCACGAGGTAAGTTTTGGGAGCCTCTTTCAGTCCAAAAATAATAATTATTATTTAAAAAAAAATAAGAGGGTCTAGCAGAATCACAGGCTGGTTTAGGTGCACTTGCAGCTGGAGAGTGCTCACAAGCTACGAGCTGAATGAGGACTCCCATGTCCCCTGCTGAGAGCTGCATGGGTACACAGCACAGGCTATACAGATATTAAGGGATCTGCCTCAGGTCCCACAAGAACACCCAAAACATCTCCCACAACATCTCCCCCCAGTCATCTTAACAAATGGGCCATCTCGCCTTTATTTTGCCTTTTATTCATACTATCTAGACCTGCTATTTCACCCACTTAATTTCTTGCTTCTTGTGGGAACAATGTCCTGCTGGATTAATTAATTCTAACAATGAGTCTCCTGTTAGCTCAGTGTAAGCTGGTCTGATCTCTCAAGAACCAGGCCAGTATATTAACTTGACCACTGTTTCTTCTACAGACTTGACATTATCATCAATCACAGCATTTAGTTTCATCATCTGAGAAGCATTTGCCCTCGTGGCCTATATATTCAGTTATGGATTCTATAACTGCAGTATCTAAGTGTCTTAACATAATTTTCTTAGTAATGTTGCCTTCCAACACAATATACAGGAAAAAAAAATTACTATTTCCATCTTGTAGATTGGGATGTTGGGCATAGAGAAACCACTCATGAGATTCATCTCACTTCCCTGTGAATATCCCCAAGTTAGACCTCTAAGTCCGAGCCAGTCTGCAGCTGCCCTCACAGAGGCTGGGTGTGGAGAAACGGGCACCTCCAGAAAGGGAGTCATCTGACCCAGGCAAGATGTCTGTCTCAGGAGATGAATCAGCTTGTGGAGGAGAGAACCTCCAGGAGGTGTCTGCTAACTAGACCCCTAAGGTTGGGGTGATTAATCCCACCAAAGAGCTTTGTCCAGAATCAGACATGCAGAACCTGTTGGAAAAAGTTATTTTCATCCAGCAAACGATACACCACGGAGTAAACAGCTGGCAAAGCTTGTGGAGAGCTGAAGTCTCTCGTGCACAGTGTTCTGACCCAGCTCAGGCCATGCTTCTCATGCATGACAGCCTCCTTTCCTATCCAAAATGTCATCCTGTCCTTTAGAAGCTGCAAGTAGTCAACGCTATCAGTGATTGCAAAGCGAGTTGCTGATGAAAACCAGCTCACATCTTTGCATATCTCACTTCAGGCAGCCATGTGTGAAAGTCTTGGCCTTGTGGTATCAGGTGATGGTGACTAGTTTCCATCTTCCTTTGAAGATAACACGAATAGTCTAGGAGGATTGGTGAGCAAATGGGCTGACACCATCAGGAGATCAGAGCTGCTCAGCAGGTTATGATCTTTCTTTGGGGTGATGCCATTGAAGAAGTTAGGCTTGGCCAGGGACATTAACATGTTTGTTCTCCTTTTCAATGGGGACTGCTGTAGCCATTTCCAAGGAAAGTTACTGATAGACATTTAATACGTGTGGATTCCTCATGCCTCAGTGGAGTGGAGATCACAGAATTATACTCACTGATCTTTCCCCCTCCTTTTAACTTAATCCTATTCACGTTAGGAAATACAAAGAAAACAACATGGCCACATCCCAGTATTTCTCACCACCTGTGTTTTTTCCTGTATGTTCCATGAACAGTTTTGAGAGCAGTGTCACAGATTCAAACCTCTTAGCTCCATTCCATTAACAATTCTTTCATTCATTTGTGCTTCTGTTTCTCCCCCAGACTCTGCAAGTCATCTATCCTTACACCCCCCAGAATGATGATGAACTGGAGCTGGTCCCAGGGGATTTTATTTTCATGTCCCCAGTGGAACAAACCAGTACAAGTGAGGGCTGGATTTATGGCATTTCCCTAGCAACTGGCTGTTCTGGGCTGCTGCCTGAAAATTACATCACAAAGGCGGATGAATGTGGGACCTGGGTGTTTCATGGGTAGGTAAAGCTGCTCAGTCCAGTTTCCACTGCTGTAAAAAGGGGGCTCAGCAGCTGGGATTTCACCTGGGTAAGTGAAGAGTCTCCCAGGGCTGCTGAGAAGGTCACTTGGGGGAAACATATTGGCACACAAAGCCCCATCTCATAAGGGAAGGAAGAGCAGATGCCCTGTGCATGGGATTAGAGGACTATGTGATTTATTTAGCTAAGATGTTATGGCAACTATTACCCATAGGATCACTGCTGCTGGTTAACAGAGCCAGAGCAGATGGCTGCTGCAGAGCCACTGCTGTGGAGACACCTCTGTGGTGGCACTAGGATCAGGAAGGTTTAAAATTGAGCATTAATTTGGGAAGCGAGATCTTCTATGCATAATTCCTTGGGGAAAAGGATTTGGGATCAGCAGTGTTTCTTAAGATACTTAGCAAGATTTTCAGAAGCAGTTGGTTCCCTGCCTGCTGTTGGCTTCAATGGGAATGCAGACCTCACCTTTTGAAGAAAGCTGTGCCTTAGATGGGAATTAAACAGCAGTAAAAAACTAGTGCTGGGGGGGTGGGTCTGGGTACTCCTGCAAGGCTGACTGCATCTCTGAGCACCCAAACACCTCTGAAAAATCTGGAGCATAGGGAGTGGTTGTGACTGCTGCTGACCCTTCTGTAAACCAGCCCTGGCTTAGCCCTGAGTCCTCCCCAACCCAGAATTCCATCAAGCAGGGACAAGCATGGCATGAGGTCCCTCCTTTACCCCTCTTGTCAAAACCATCTATTCTTTTCTTGCCTGCCCTCTGAGGAATGAACACCACTAATAAAGGGCTTTCATCCATATGGTAGCCAAACAGAACAAACCTATCCATACTGAGCCTGTCACCATCAAACTCCAACTCATCTTTCATTACAAGGAAAGAAAAGACCTCCAGTAACCAGGGCTTGAAGAGATGCAAACCAAAACACACAGACAAAGTCATTCAGAGTGTTTGTGTGAAGACAGGACTCAATCCAGACACTCCAATCTGCAATCCAGCAAGACCATCCTTTCTTCCCCTAAAATTTGCCAGCCAAAAAGGTGTCAGGTCCACATACACTCCAGCAGCCTGCTCCAATGGATTCTGCTTTTTTTCCTTACAATGCCTGGAAGAGCTCTGAGGACTAGGGAGTAGCATGGGAAAGAATTACTATTGCAGCAGCAACTAAAAGGAAAGCCAAATTTTTTGTAACTCCAGCACCTCTGCCTCCAGACAAGCAAAGAAAGGAAATGCCCTTTCCCTGATTACCACTAAAGACTATAAATCATGGATTGGAGCACGCAATGTGGAGCATTTATCAAAAACATTATTACGTACCCAGAAATAGTCTCATTTTACACAACAGCTTCCCACAGGGAATATCAGGTTACTGAATGTCATGTGGTCAAGACAACACAGCAAGCTAAGGACAACCTAAGCCCTGCCACCATCTAGGCAATGGTATTCATGGTAGGGTCCTTGTGGTCAGAGCAGAACGGTGCACGGATATCTTCATCTTGTAGACATGAAAATAAGCATGGCAGTACTCACCAGGACTGCAGAACTGCTGGAGGTGCAGGAGGTGGGATCCAGCTCATCGTGTTGGGACTGAAGCTGCTGCTTGTGAACGGTGCTGTGGTCCTGAGGGCTGGTTTGTGCTGCCTCTGCGTACACAGCCACGTCCCGTTTCATCCCTGCAGAGGATGGAAAAGAAAGAAACAACAACCATGGAGCTTTCCCTCCTAGTCACAAGAGAGTGCATTCTTCAAGTGAAAATCATGCATTATTGAGATCATCACGAAGCTACAGCTCACTCCAGGCTGCTGCACCCTGGTTGTACCACGCGGGAGATACGACAGCAAAAGGCTATTCTGGGATATTTGATCCAGTCTTTAACACAGCAAAATTAGATTGCTGGTTCCTGCACATTCCACCTGAAAAAGGTTTCCCTGTTGCACTGCTCAAGCGAGGCAGAATCCTGTGGCCTTTGCAGGACGTGGGTTTAATGGCTAATATCCAAACAGTGCCTGAAGAGCTCTAATTTTTCAAGATACATTTAGGCCTCAGTAGTTTTTTTCCCCACTGTGTCTTCCTCCCAATGGTTCATTTTCCCTGGGGATCCCTCTCCTCTAGGTAATGATGAGTGATGCAGCAGGAGTCTTTTCCTACACAGAGCTGAGGAGCAGTGCTATTGTGCCACGACAGACCCTTTCTCCATCCTTCAAGGGGCCTTTTCTGACTAGGACAACATTGCCTCCAGGGACACAGCAGTGTCACTGACAGAGCAGTGAAGGCAAGGAATCATCCAGAAGACAGTATATACTGTTGTCTACTTTCAGTCTCTGTTTGCCAAGCAGAGGAACCACAAGCCTTTGGGAAAAGCTTCCAAACAATGACCTATGCTTAGAAGATGACGAAGCTGAAATAGCTTCAGTGGTTTCTGTTTTCCAGCAACATCAAGGAGATAACCACTGAAGTCAGACTGGTGGCTCTCCTCCAGAGACAGTAAGATAGCATGCCTTTGCCTCATCATCATTCACAGTGAACCCTAGCATCTATAAATAGATAGTACAGCATCCGTGGACTTCCAGTAAGGGCTTGGAGAGAAAGAAAGTCTGCAGTAGCTCCTGGGGGTAAAGGGAAGAGGAGTAACCAAACCAATCCTTGCTATTCTCCAGGACTCATCTGGGCAGAGCAGGAAAGGGCTGAGACAGGAGGGGGGGTTGGATGTATCTGTGCTAGCTGCACCCGCACTCCAAGCTGAGCACTTAATACAGTGATAAATGTCTGTCCCTGCTCAGGACTGAGCCCCCCCAGGCTTGGCATGTGCTAATGAGCTTGGGCAGATTTTGGATCAGAGTTGGCCTTATCCTGCCAGCTGGAAGTGTGATCCAAGCGTACTTCTGCCTGCAGTAGATCACATACATATATTCTCAGGAGGAGGGTTAGACATGTTTTCTCACCTCAGCACCCAGTAAAATTTCCCTTAGCTTATCCACAAAGCTCTCCTGCCTACATTTAACTCCTCTTCAAGATCCACCACCACTGGAGTTGTCCCATGCCTAACTCAGAGGTGTTTGCTGCCCTGACCTCTGATGCTCTCCCTGCCTTTGGGCAACGAGAGGAACAGTTTCCTTGGGGCCAGCCCAGCCCTTGTTGGGAACTCACCAAGAAGAAAATAAGTAGTTGTGAGAATTGGTGACACCAGAAGGTCAGGTCTCAAAGAGTAAGAGCAGGAGGCTGGAGGGGTTATCTGCTGCCAAAGGGCTGTGCCCAGGGTGGCTGCTGCCTCACGCTGTTGGATGGGGATCATCAGTGCCGTCCCCAGCACGGCTGGTTCCCACCTCCCACTCCCCTTGCCTGCCAGTGTTTCTCTGCTCTGCATCCTCACCTGGCTGAGTAAGCCAGTACCCTCAGTCTCATCCTTGCACCCTAATTCCACCAGATAAGGGACCAACATCAGGACCAAGTGTGGTATTTTTTTCTTCTTTAAACTGGTGCAAATCAGATGATCTTGCAGATCAGTTCTTTACAAAAATGCAGATGACCTATTTTTGTTCCATTGGTAGAGACACTTGGTGTTATTTTAACAGCTATGAAACCCCTCTGAGATTTTATCCTAACTAGGTGTTAGTCAGGAAGCAACTTCTGACATATTTAAGGCACTGAAAAGTGCAAGCAGCAGCAACTATTTCTGTCAAAGTAAATGACCATATACCTTAACTGACAATGGTTTTTTTAGTTGAGTAAGCAAATGTAACTCATACAAGGCAACCTAATCAGCAGAGGGTCACTGCAGCTTCTGTAATTGCCTGTCAGGGATTACTCCCGAGGGTCTTGGGAGTAAAGTCCTTCAATGTCTGGGCATGAGAGCTTTATTTAGAGGGACCATCATTAGATAAGCCCCTTGAGGGAGAATGAGATCTGTTAGACCCCTTTGGCAACACTTAACAGGAAGCACTGGTGAGAATAAATTTCCACTGTAGATGGGAAATGACAGCACTGAAAAAAGTAGAAACACCACCCCAGACTGAATATGCCATGTTCCTACCAAGGGATACAAGCTATTTTGTGTGCAGGAACCCTGAAGAGTGCCCAGCATGAGAGGCAGGGCTGTGCTCCAGCTTATGCTACAAAGGTGGGTGAAAACTCTGTAGCCATTAGCTTCCAAAGTTTGGACCCCGAGACCATGGTCAATAACATGCAGCTGGTCACCAGATGATGTTAGAGAGCATCCTGTGGCCGTGAGGAAGGGCTTAGCATTTTACATGAGGATATCTGAGGGTTGAAAGAGCCTCACAGACAAAGTTTGGGAATTGTTCTGTGAAACTGTTTCTAAGGGAACAGAAAGCCTGCTGGGATGGGATTTGTCTCTTCATGTGTGTACATCACCTAGCAAGGTGCTCTCTAGGCAGCACTAAAATACAAGTAATAATATAATAATGTGACAACAGTAATTATCAGTTCCTGAAGACTGCAGTCTGAGCATGTGAAGGCCAAAGCATTCCAAAGCCAACATCTTTCCATTTTTGGCAGGTCCTACTCAATTCTGAATACTACATCTTCCCCATCCCTTCAAGCCTTCACTGATGGAGTTCTGGAAAGAAGACAGCAAGAAGACCAAGGACCTGGGGACGCAGGGCCACTCACTATCATCTGCCAAAACGTGCAGGTAGGGACCCACAGACATGTATAAATCACACACAGTTATAGTGGCAAATTCCCAGCAACTGGGTTTTCCCCAGCAGCTTATCCTCTGATCTCCTCTCACTGCACACATCAGAAGTTAGACATTAAAGTCCTCCACAAACTTTTGAATGACACAATTAACCACAGGCACAGAAGATATTGCTGCCCTCAAACCTGCTCTTAGGATGGTGGGGGGGCAGCACCCCATCCTCTGTTCACTTTAGCAGTTTTATACCAGCATAAATTTACCATCTTCAGAAGAGTTTCCTCTGCCCACATTTGCACAAGGGTGAAGCAAGAGGTGCCTGGTCCTGACTCCCATTAGTAAATCAGATCTCAGAAAAACCCTTGCACTTTCATGAAGGTCAAACATCCTGTAATTTTCCTTCCAGCCCTTAAGAATAACCAGCCAGCCAGGGCCTCAGAAACGCTGCCTGTTTGTCTGCAGACACGGGGAAAGGATGGATGTCGTGTTTGGGAAGTACTGGTTGTCACAGTGTTTTGATGCCAAAGGTGAGTCCCGTCCCATGGGTCTCTCAGGCTCGAGGTCTAGATGAAAGGAGAGTGACAACTGCCTGGGGCAAAGCTTTCATGGAAGCTGAGGTTTCCTAACCCAAAGTGTTGCTTTGAGCAGTTTGGAGTGGCAGAGCACCTGGGTGCAGAGCCTGGCGATGCTGGGGCTGCAGTCAGAAGCAGAAACACAAGCCAGGGAGTAAATGCTACATCTGCTAATATTTGGGAAACTACTGCAAGAAAAATTTCCATTCAAGTGACATCACCAAAGAGCATTTTCATTTGGAAATGAAGTCATCATGTTGGTAGACAGTGTCCAGTGCAAACATCTCATTCCTCTTTTGCACAGCTGGCTCTCAGTCCTAAAGGAAAACAACACCCCTCCAGGTACAGTCCATCGTGCATAGATTGGAGTTTGCAACCCAGTAAAATGCTTGAGTTCCAAACTATAGACAGCAGACCACAACTTCAGGCTCTGTTAGCATGAGAGATGATCTGAGACATATCAAAAGTCTTCTTTTCTATTCAAAAAATGCCAGTGTCTTGTAGCCAAAATAGCTGGAAAAAAGGGTGATCTTACAACTACCTTTGTTCTAAATTGTGTTTGAAGAGCTCTGACATTTTAGCCTCCTGTAAAAGCATAACATTTGAGGTTTCATTTGTTGTGGGATGGAAATTCTTTCCCTTTGAGGCATTAAATCCATCCTAAAGATAACTTCAAAAAAACATTCACGCCATCCTCTGCTGATTTGGAACCGATAACTTCATTTTCTGAGGTTCCTGGTAATTTTACACAGCCTAGAGAGTCTAGGCAGCACCTGTGGGGGTTGTGCTGAAAGAGGGCAGATGCAGGCGTGATGCTTTCTGCCCTTCTCTGATGGAAGAATTCCAGCAACTGCTTCTCCCCTCTCCCTTGCAGGAAGGTATATGCGCAGTAACCTGAATATGCCTCACAGCTTACCTCAAAGAAGCGGCGGTTTCAGGGATTATGAGAAGGATGCACCAATCACCGTGCTGGGCTGTACTCAGGCAAGGCTTGTTGGTAAGTTGCCCTCAGCAGACAAGAGCTTGCCCAGGAACCTTTGCTGTCTTCCTCCCACACACACCCAGCCCGAGAAAGAGAAAGTGCAAGGCAGGAAAAAAAATAAATAAACCAAACCACGCGCCCTGAACTAACGGGATTTCGGTGTTTCGAGAGCCTTTGAGAAGTGCCTTCACCAGAAAGCTGCCTCTTTCAAAGGAAACCTCGTTGCCTTCAGCTGTTGCAGCTGAAGACAAAGGCTCTAGGACATGGTATGAAATCAGCCATTAAACGTGCTGCACTGGAAGATGCTGCCATGAACCAGTGTTGGTGAGAAATGCAGCAGTGTGACGGTCACAAAATACACTTTTTCCTTGATTTTTGACAGTCTAGCAGTTTGCTACATTAATATACTTATATCAACCTGTCTGGCTTTATGTTTATGTGGCAAAAGCACAGTCCAAATAACTTCCAGTGTTCTCCCATCCTCCCTGACTTCTGAGCCTGGTGGTTTGTGTACAAACAGAAAATTATTTGGTAGCCAAGGAGCACATATTGAGCACTGTGATTAGGGGAGCCCAGCCTCTTAAAGACACGAGGTTCAGAGAGCAGCACTTAGCATTTTCTCAAATTCAAATCCTTTTAGAGTACATTGTGGTGGTCACATTCAAACTAGGGCAGCTAAAATTATACTTGCTTTTTAAACAAAAAAAATAAATCAGTGTACAACAAGAGGATGCTCAGACTGCCGGCCATGTGGCATGAGGGTTCACAGTGTGCATGGGACAGAAGGTGACTCTGGGAGCAATCACAGCACACTTGGCTGGTGTCATTAAGTGGGTCTGAGTGCACAACTGCATAGGTGACCCAGACACCAGCAACCTGCTGGTGCTGCTGTGGTGTTCCAGCCGGCTGCAGGCAGCTCCCTGCTGCAGCCACACTAATGTGACCTTGACAACTGCTGGAGCCATCATTCCTCTGACAACTAAAGCAAACAAGCAGCTTCCCCGTGACAGAGGGTTCTTAGATGTGCCGTTCCTTCTAAATTACCCCACTTCTCTCAAGAGATTTATAGATTGGTTTGACATGGTTACAGCCATCGTTAAACATATGAAGTCGAGGTTAATAACCCCTTCTTGCTCCCACTTCTTTGTCCTGCCTCTTCAAATACAACAGAAATATAACTCTTCCTTACTACAAGTCTGTGCAGTGCTGAGCAGATTCCTGTTCTCATTTGGTTCCCTTAAGCATTCCGAGAACATTAATAACCCTAATGGCAGAGTTGATTCTTATCTCATTTTCAGTGATCTTCCACCTGGGTAATGAAATGGTAATTTATACTAGTGAAGAATCGAGCCAATTAAGTTGGGTTTGAGTTAAGTTGAATCTTTCTGATTTACAGCTTATAAATGAAATTAAATTAAATTCAAGCTCTCTACGATTTTTCACAGCACACTGTTTGCTTTTTTGGCTAAATCTAAGAGAAGCAGGAACTGAGCAAAAGCTGCTGTGATTTCTTTGCACGCTGGATAAGTACCAAGATGCACGAGAAGCGATGCACACAGAAAAATATATCCCAGTTCCATAGCTGTGCACATGACAGTGCCCAACACGCCGCTGAAATAGGTGTACCCATCTGATCCTATTTCCCAAAACACACACAGTGCAGCTGGGAAGCTGCTTCAGCTCCTTGCTGGGTGGCAGACACCCTGCACACTGCTGCTGTTACAATGCCATTTGTCTCGTTCTATTCATGGGTGTTGAAACTTGCTTGCAGGTGAAGCCTTGCTAGAAACTAATACCATTGTAGACTACATCTACAGCTCTCCATCCCTACGGTGTGTACAGACAGCTCACAATATCCTGAAAGGTAAGAACCCAATGAGCAGCCAAAAAACAGCTCCAAACTGCAGTCATGCCTAGTTCAATGTATTGCAGGTATTGCTGCCACCAGAGGTTTACATTCCCTGGTATATCATATGCCAAGTACATCTGTTAAATACTTCATATTTCATATTAATCAACTGACTACTTAGAGAGAAAAAAAAGTAATTTACAATCAAACTGAAGTATTAAAGCTGCAGAATCTCACTGCCTTCCTCCCCAGATGCTTTCATTGATCTCTGGTCTCCTTTCTCCCTTTTCCAGGTATGCAACAAGAGAGCAACCTGAAAATTCGAATAGAGCCAGGCTTGTTTGAGTGGACCAAGTGGGTCTCTGGGAGCACACTACCTGCCTGGATACCCCCCGTGGATTTAGCTGCAGCTTCTCTAAGCGTTGATACAACCTACAGGTAGCAGAAAAGGGGGGTGAGAGGGGCTTGCATTGATTTTTGGCTTTGCTTTTTAAGAGGAACACTCTGTTAAGGTTTTAAATTTAAGCAGTGACTGGAAGAGCTGCTGGGGCTCCCGGAGTAAACTTGGAGGAGGCTCAAAGTGCTGTGTTGAACATGAGGATTGGCTTATTATTGACCTGACTTCCCAGATCACTGGCATGATCCAGCTACATTACTGATCATGGAGGTCCTCTTTCCATCCTGGGCATCTTTCAGGAAACCCTCCAAGTATTTGTGTTTGTTTTAACCCTTTTAATCCTTTTCCTAAAACTTGGAGGAGTTTGGGCTCAGTTAACAGAACTAGATTTGCTGATTCAGTTCCCTGACCATCATGTTCATAGACTGAACCTGATCATTCACATCTGCCCTGCCCTTCCCCAGAGGAAAAAGCTTGTCTGTCTCTCCATTATGATGTTAGTGTGGTGAGGGATCTTAATCGTAAATTTTGCAGCAAGTTTGCATCTGTCAGAAATTCACATTCTCCTGTGGTATCAAAATTCAGAAGAGTTAAACCCTAAGCATTTATCACTTCTCAGCAATTACATCTGAAAAGGTTTTAGTGGAAAAAATTGCAGGTATCTGACTCAGTTTTCACGGTATTCAACCCAAAACCAGTCGGTGAAGGCAAACAAAGTATACATCTGGTTAAAAACCATTTGAAAGGTGAATGCATAAGCACCACTGATCTTCCCTCCCACTTTGCAGAAAAGGGAAAGTCAAAGATTATTTGCTCCACTTTCAAGGGCTGTGACAGAGCTGCTCCAGAAGTGCAGAGCTGACCTTGCCAGAGCTCACCATCTTTGCCAGCCACCCCTGGGGCTGCACAGACCAGTCCTGGTGCCTGCTTAGGCTCCACATCCCAAACTCATGCCCTTGCTGCCAGCCTCTGCTGCTTTCCTTTCATCCAGCCACGTGGCCATACCTCTGCATTCCCAGTGTCATTGCCAACAAACACCGTGGGGCTGCTGGGAGCAACCTGCAGCCAAAGTCAGGATTGAAACTCAAGACTCTGTCCTCTGACTCTCCAGTGAAGCATCACGGCCACTCAAGCCTAACACACAAATGCTTTTTACTGCTACACACAGAGAAAGGCTAAATAAAACTCAACAGAAATAGTCATGTGGCAAAGAACAGACAAGATGTTCGGGCTTCCTACTCTCAAATTTATGATTCATTTATACAAACCAGACTTAAAGAGCTCCCACAAAGAAGGGAAACTTCAGAAGAGTCACACAGTCCCAGTCCTCCACCACACCTCACTGCTGAAGTATCTGTATGGCTAGGACTGCCTGCAGACTGGTACTTTCTGTCTCAGGGTGAGCCTCATCACCAGCTGAGCAGTCTCAGATAAAAACAAAACATTTATTTACACACGTAGTACACATACACAGGACTTTCACCTGCATGGGCTCGGTGACAAATATTTTGTGGCTGGGCTTTTGTGGTTTATGGTATCACCAGAGATGCTGGTGTTTCCCAAGTGTCCCAGTGCACTCGTGTGTTTAAGAACCCTCGAGTACAATAAGCAGCTGAAACATTAAAAAGACAAACAAGGAAGAAAATGTAAAGAAAGAAAAAACTGATTGTTTTTTTCCTACCTAATTATACCATAAACAACTTGTGTTGCATCCTTTTGGTCCTCAGCTAAAATTCCAACACACTGAGAGCATCTAAATAGAAGTCCTTACACTGTATTTATCCCTGAAAGGGTATCATGTGGCTAACACTGAGCAGAGCAGCTGGACCACAGGCGAGTCTCTCCTCCAGAAAAGTTGTTCCTTCTGGGAAGACCATAACAAATATTCCCAGCACAAGAAAAGAGCCTGGTCATGTGTGAGCAGCTGGTTAGGTGGGGGACTGGGAGGCTTTCTGTCTCCTCTCATAAGGGTAATTCCTGTAGATATATAAGACCACTGGATGGAGGGAAAAGTTAGGTCTTTTCCTTACCCCACAGCATGCAAATACAGCCTTCTGTTTCCTACCCTTGCTTCTCTGTGCACATCAACCTCCTCCAGCTGATAGACAGACCAGAGTCCTACCAGGCGACTCACTGAAACACCCTGGCCCAGGGGGAGGCTGGCTAATTCCAGGCATTTCCCAGCAATGCAGCTTTACAGATGGCCAGAGCAGCAGTTTGCCTCTGCCCTTCACCATCAAAGCACAAGCAGTGCAGAGAGGCAGCATCTGGCAAAGATGGTTTGTCACACTGCTAGGACCATCCTTATCCCGCTGTCCCTTCCCACTCACCCGCTCCTGCTGGGTGAAGATTTTGTTCTCCTGCCACTCACTAACTTGATGTGGGTGGGTGAGCCCTGAAATCTGCTGATGGAAGGACACATGCCTAAATAACTGCAAAGTGGCATCGTTATAGCTGCGTGCCACTGCAAAAGTAACAACCAGTGTGTCATACACTGCCTCCACAGGGGAGGAAGCAGTTACCATTTTTCCCAGCTAACTGAAATATCTTCATGCAGGAATGGTAAACACCTCAGCCTTGAAGTTTAAAAATCATCACGGTGGTCCTGACACAAGACACAGCTCTGGGGGTTTGGGGGATTAGAAGAGTTCCAGGAACAGATACTTTCAGAGGAATCATACCTTGCACTTCAAATTTTGTCGCTTCTCCTGATTTACCATACTTGTTTTTCTGCTCACAGACCTCATATTCCTGTCAGCAAGTTAGTGGTTTCCGAATCTTATGATACATACATAAGTAGAAGCTACCAAGTAACAAAAGAAATCATCAGTGAATGTAAAGGCAAAGGTAAGTGCTACAGAGGGGGTGAAAAACAAGACAGGCTCTCGGGGATGTGAGTGCTGATATTCCTGACCAGTTTGTCCTTCTTCAGGGAGATGAATCCCCATACCCAAGACTCTCATCCCCTTTCCCAGAGACATTGGAAACTCCAGGTTCAACTGCATTGTCAGAACTATGAGTTCAGATACACTCAGCTTACAAGAAAAGTTCATAAACTTAAGTAGAAGTATTTTAGGGATCCCCACCCAATGCAAGCTGTTCTTTCAAGGGAATAAATAAGCCATTTGCACTCTGCTGTCTGTTATCAGCATCACATGGGACATCTTCCATCCTCTGTCTGAGCTCTTCTGAAATGTATTACTCATAAAGACTAGAACATTTCTCCAAACACAATATTGAAATAAAAGAATCTCTAGCTTTTATTTTTTATTCACACTATAGGAATAGGATGTTTCTAAGTTCTGGTGATCTCACTAATTTCATTTCACTGATCTGTCCCTACATTCTAAGCTTTGATTTTAATAGTTTGCATACAAACCTCAGTAGCACAGCGTGGCATCCATTGTAACGGATCTTGGAAATGGAAAACTAAAGCTATCCCTGTGGAAAATCAGCAACTGAAATTAAAGTGCTTGTTTTAATCAGAATTAATTTTGGGGTAGGAGAAAAGCATTTGCTTCACAAGGCAGCTGAAATCTCACTGGAATTCTTGTTTTCCTCCGAAATCCATTTTAAAACTAAGTAGCATTGAGTTAACCATTATCCTGAAAATTGAGAGCTGCTCTAAATTTGTGAACAAACCCTGCTTTCTTCCCCTAATACACACAGTTTAATGTGTCCTTATATGATAAACAACCCGTTTTGAACATTTTCAGTGGTCTGCTTGATCTTGGGCACCGGTCCCTAAAGCTGGCTTCATCTCCCTCCTCAGCCTGCGTTTCTCACTTTATTTCAGGAAATAACATCCTGATAGTGGCACATGCATCCTCCCTGGAGGCTTGTACCTGCCAGCTCCAAGGGCTCTCGCCGCAGAACTCCAAGGACTTTGTACAGATGGTCCGAAAGGTAATTACCACCAAGGAGTAAAGCTCACTGGCTTTACAAAGGGAAAAGAAATTTGCAATCTGCTTAACCAGGCAAAGGACACTTTGTTCCTCTCTGGTTGTTCCGCCTCTCACTGAGTTTCACCCATTTGAGAAGTCAGGAGAGTGAAGCAGATGGGTTTAAGCAGCTTAGCTTAACGTGTCACTCCTGTAATAGATAGCATGGGATCAGGTGCCCACCTAAAAAGGGCTTGCAGTGACTCTGCTTTGTGCTTGTAGATACCTGAGGCTGTACAGAGACTCCCACAGTGCCCTCCAGTGCTGAAAACACCCTAACCACGGTCAACGAGGCTGCCAGAAGGCACAAGTTTTAAAAGTAAAATCCCAAAGCACTCAGGGCAAAGCCATGCAAATCACCAGCACGACTAAGTTCTTATCTAAATCAATATCTGCCAGCAGCAGATTGTCCCAGCCAGAGACTGCAGAGTCATCTGCACTCCAGTGACTCTTCCCAAAGTTTTATGTATGAGACTTTCACTTTTTCTGTTATTAAAAAATAAAGAGTTTCACTGTCAGGGAGTTTTGTCCTAGTGGTTCAAGCCAAAATTTTGACCCAGTGGATTCCATTTAGGAAAGAAAAATGTATTTAATGCACATCTTAACCTGTGTAGTTATCAAGATGCAATGTAATCATAGAATCATAGCATAGCCTTGGTTGGAAGAGATCTCTAAGATCAAGTATGTCACATTTGGGATGCTTTTTGTGCCACAAGTCATCAAAAAACATAATAAATCAACCTGCCCAGGTCCTCACCCAGTATTTAATTTGTAATGGGAATCCATCTCTTTTAGTATTAATGGTAAAATCAAAGTTACCCCCTCAGAAACTTTACTCACACCCAGGAATTTGGCCAGGACCTCTCTGGAGTCTGTCCCCAGCACCACAAACTCATCTTGAAGGTGCTTCTTGGTGACCCTCCAGGAGGGGAGCTCCCCATAAGGATGGGCAGGAAGAAGTGAGTCTGCACCTTCAGTGAGCCCTGCACCACCTCCCCTTCTCATTTTGCTCAAAAGAGCCATTCACCATCAGGGAAAAGGACTGAAAATTAAAATGGGGTCTCCTGCCTTCATTCCTTTACTGCAGCCCTGGCTAAGGAGGTGGCATTGTCCACTGCCAGCCTTGCAGACACTCCCTGGGGTGTTCTTAGCTGATATTTGACCTGAGGACACCTAAGCCAGAGTAGCAGCCACATTTCTCCTCTACAGCTGTGCTGGCCTTCGGGGTTGGGACCACATCAGCCAACAGGACATCTCTGGTTTGAACTGACCCGTGTTTAAACTACGGTGCAAGGGTATAATCTGTCTTCCCCTGGGTTTTGAACCTACAATGGTGCACAAAGTCTGCTTATCACACCTGAGTCCTTCAGAAAATGGGCTTTGGGGGGAGGGAAAGAGAGAGAAGGCAGTGAAGTGCTTCAGTAGCCCAGCAGGACTTCAGCCCTTCGGGGAGCTCCCTCCTTGCACACCTCAATCCCTGCTCACTGCCTTTATTTCCATCTCTCCTCACACAGATTCCATACTTGGGGTTCTGTTCGTGTGAAGAACTGGGAGATACAGGTGTTTGGCAGCTCACGGACCCCCCCATCCTCCCTCTCACTCACGGACCAACTGGAGGGTTTAACTGGAGAGAAACCTTACTACAAGAATAAGGCAAAGCTACAGAAGCAAGGAAAACCCCATGGCCTTTCTAAGCGTTGGAGAATGTCTCTTCTTTCTTGTGTTTATTGACAGTGGAAAAATAGTCATAATGTGTTCAGTGGGTCACCCAGACAGCTGTCCTAGCATAGCTCACAGCCACAGTCATGCAAAAATTCTCATATACAACTAGGCAAATACAAAAAGGGAGCGATTTGAGGGGGAAAAAATATATTAAAATACAGATTGAAGCTCTTGCACTGCAAGGAGTCTCTGTTTAGTCAGTAGCTCGGGCAGGTTTTCCCACCTTGAATGGAGCTCTGATAACACCAGTAACTTTCACTGCCTTCTGCACCGCGTTAGAAACAACTAGCACTGTGTACAAGTCAAGCATCCAGGATGCTGGGGGTTTTTTTTCACTACTATTTTTGCAAAGCATTAGCAGGCTTGTTCAGGACTATGTGTTAACCACCCCCTCACTCACAACCCCCACGTT
Source organism: Podargus strigoides (assembly GCA_028020825.1). Taxonomy (NCBI): domain Eukaryota; kingdom Metazoa; phylum Chordata; class Aves; order Caprimulgiformes; family Podargidae; genus Podargus; species Podargus strigoides. The sequence goes on from CM051646.1 coordinate 3,344,633, forward strand.
CTCAGCACCTTCCATAAAGTATCACCACCATGGGGAAAGGAGAGCCCAGCATTGCCTCTGCAGGCAGCATTGGATTATTCCTCTCCTCTGAGCACTGTGTTCGGGGTTGTGGTGGGCATACCGTGGATGCAAAGACTGATTGACGCCGATTCACGCCAGAAGAAAACTCTGAATTTCACCTCAGTTACAGAGGGAGTTCGCACATCGAAAGACAACACCGTTGTGAACAAAGACTGGGAGCAGTTTCTGCTAAGTTGGTTGGAAAAGGCTTATTTTCATCTCAAACCTGAAGGATTTAGAAAATTGGGGGTTTGAAAGACCTTGAAAAAGGGTTTTCTCTTTTATACTGAGATTTTGTGCTGGTCATTTACACAGTGGTGGCTTTCTGTCCTTTGTGAGCTTTTCCGTCAGCCCTGGTGAGGTTCTGCAGTAAGCAGCTTTCTTCAGGAGGTAATGATGAAATCAAAAAGACACTGAAATTCAGCCTCCACTGCATGCTTTGCTTCCTTTCCCTTAATTCCTAAGTGCCATCTGTCATAAAGACAAAGCAGAGCTGAAAAAAACAGTACACTTAAATTTAGGAGCACCATGCTTTGGGCTGTTAAGATGCTATTTATCTAGTGGGGAAAGGGTTATGTTTTGGGGAGGAGGGGAAGAGAAGGGTTTCCATCTGTAGCTAAAATCCTTGAAATCACAAGATGTGTCCTCTTAGTGCAACAGCCTGCAAGATCTCAATGCCAGCTGCTTCACAGGAGAATGCAAAATACACCACAGTGGGTAGTTTGTAGTACAAACTGGCTTCAGAGCAGGTTTCTTTTAGATAATGTTATCTTAAGTCATCAGCCTTGGGTCAAAGAGTTCCTGCAGACATTGGTACAGGTCTTAGTGTAGGCTCACTTTGAGAGGATACTTTAAAATGTGCTTAAATGGAAGAGTTTTAGGCATACTGGTGTCTTGCTTTAGGCCAGAAGTCTGAGTATTCCCATAAATACCATCAAAGGCAAGCTCAGAAGTACCAGGAAATAAATTCTGGCATCCGGGGTACCCCTTTTCTGTCCAGCATTCCCTCTGCAGAAGATACTGATGTCCTCACATGAAATGTTTGCATGGTATAGAAGTTCATGCTGGCCAACTTCAACAGACTTATTATTCATAGCAAGATCAACGTCTGCTTTTGTGTTGGTCTCTTTTAACCTATCAAGCCTTGAGCAGGGTATGACTGAGCTGCACTTTCAGCAGTCAGAACAATAAGGAGTGATAAACTGCAATCCCTTCTTCCTAAACGAGGTGAAACACTTGGCAATGGCCACATACCAAATCTATAAAGGGGTTTTAGCTCAGCTTTGTCTCTGGGGTTTATTGAGCTTGCCAGGGAGAACACCCAGATCCTGTATAGATTTTGAGTCAGCAGAGAGCTCATCCTGTGCAATATGTGCATTGTCACGATAGTCCATTATTTATACATTTATGACTATGGAATACACAGTAGGCCACTCATAAGTGCATTGTTATACCAGGGATGTACCCTGAAAAGTCAGGGAGATAACTTATGAGGTGACAGAAGAAACTGCTCCTGTGCAGTTACACTGCTATCACTTTAGTTCTTAACTGTAATTTAAACTATTTTTGGCTGTGTACAGACATTCTGAAGAGCATTCCTGGCTTGTTTTCCTCCATGCTTACTCACTGCAAATTTGCAAGGAGTTTAAGTAGATGACAATCACACCAAAATTAATTTGGTTATTGATGTATGGGTAATTCTCCACACTGCTTTTCTTTTCACACTTTGGGCCAGCAAGATGTAATTTGAGGCAACAAATATTGCCTGTACAAAACAGTGGAGGCTGCTCAGGTCCTGCTGCAGTTAAGTGACATTACAAGGAGTTTATTTAGACAGAAGCTGGAAACAGAGGAAATAAAACCTGAATGCACAATTTGAATATTGTACTAGCTGATCTTTGCATATAGTAATATAGAAAAGAGTGTTCTGTTTGAGGAGGTAGATGTTAAAATACTCTCCTCTTAAAAAAAAAAAAAAAAAAAAAGTATATTTTTGGATGTTTGGGAAAGTATTTTGACAATTGTAGTCTTATCTCAAATTAGATTTTTCAGGTGTCAAGAACCTCAGAAAGAAAAACCTTATTTTCTTCTAGCAGTTTGATTTCTCACAGGGGTTTTGTGTTGAGTAGTCTCATGTTGCTAAGGGTCATTGGGGAGAAAAAAGAAAAAAAAAAAAGAAAAAAAAGATGTTCCTTTTAAGTTTTTAATTGAGATGTTAGTTAAGGATACAAAACAATTGCTGCTTCACTTTCACTCCATTGCTGCTCATTAATGTGTATTTAATGTCACTTCAGTGTTTTGTCCCAGAAGAACATTAGACTTGATCTATCTAAAGTGTGTGTGAGCCTGTTCCTTGCCTTCACTGCCAGCTTCATCAGATCCCAACAGCTTAATTAGGGTAGAAGAGGCAAATAGCAGATCCTAGATTTTTCCTCTCTCTTCCTAATTAAGGAATAAAGCTGGAAATCTACCAAGAGTAAATTGTTTGTCCAGTATTTTCATAAACTGCAACTTAAAGGTTGGGCTAGAGAAATACAAGAATCAAAAGTGCAGAATCAAACTGTAGCCCAGCAGCAGCTGACAGGGTGACAGCACCAGAAGGTCCAACCCAGGGTATTCTTTGAGGTCCCTTCCAACCCAAACCATTCGATGACTTGGAAAAACTTCAGGTTTGATCAAGAGTTTGTCCTTATCACTGGACTTTGTATCTCCCTCTGCTGAAGTCAGGGGGAGCTGCAGGATGCCCCAAGCCCAAGGCTTGAGCTCTGCCTGGGGTCACCTTCCCAGTTTAATGCAGGTGCCAGGTCTAAAGTTTCATATATTTCCCTTAAGTTTAGTGCAAAGGCAGGCAAAGCCAAACATTTAAATCCCCTGAGGTCAGAGCCATATTCTCTGAGTGTGAATTGACACTTAAACCCACAGAGCTTTGCTTCTTTATGCAAACCTCAGAGAAAACAAACCCAACGTATTTCCCTTTCCACTCAGTCTGAACAGTTCCAGAAAGAAATCAGCTGATGGTAGGTGCCTCTTTCTCTCCTCTGGTATTAGCTTCCAGTGTCAGTGTTATCATGGAGGTGATGATTTACATCAGCAAGTGGTTGTTTACAAGAATTATCTTTAGTGAAGGCAACGCAAGCGGTAATTCTGCAAAACAAAGAGGGTTGAAGGGATGGTAGAGCGCTGTTTCCCAGCGTGTTCTTTCGTGTCCACAGCCCTGAGACCCCAGGTAGCAATATCTCAGGGATGTGGGTACTGTCATCCCTGACTGTGGCGCTCAGATGAAAACTCAGAGGATGGGGAGGGGGTTGTGTACAGCACTGTGACAAACTCAGCCTCTCTGCTCATCTCCTGTGGACTGCATTGGGTATGAGGGGTTGTAAACTTCTCCCCCTGGGTCCCGTGGCCTGATCCAGAGCCCAGGGAACAAAGAGGAAGATAACTCATGATTTTTTTTCAGACTTGGGATGAAGCTGCACAAAGCCTGGTCCTACCACAGGCTGCTCCCCCACCACCACCACTGACTTAACGAGGAAACTGGAGGACTCACATCTGTGCAGGGCTGAGCCCTTCCAGTCCTGATTTAAAAGGTGCATACAGAAGTAGGGCAAGATAGAGTGTCCATTATATTCATGCTCATTTCAAAAAGAGAGAGGCTAGCTGGCTGAGTTTGGCTGTAGTCACCTAACCCTCATTTAAACCCAGAGCTGGAAATCAGTTTGCAATGCTTCACAACTTAAAATGTATTGAAATTCCATATGAAATCTATGGTTTGGAAAGGGAGCCTGAATAGGTTTGGTTTGTGGTTTGGTTTTAAAAAAAATAAAAAGCCTAAGCATAGAGGAAATAATTATCTGAACTTTAAAAATATACATGAAATGATGGTGGTAGCAGATGTGCTAAAAGCAGTGACTGAATGAACCAGAACAACAACAATTAAGCAGTAAGTGTGATTGGTTGCTTACACGCTAAATCACTACTTACTTCTCACCACTTCCTCAAATCCTTGTTCCCTGGGGAATATTTGTGAACCATACATGCTGCAGAACAGAAAATACACAGCCAGTTCCTTTCTATTACTTCCCATTAAAAAAGTATTTTCTGAAGTTTCTCTCTGTGGACATCTCTTAAAACTTGATGTTATCAATGGATTCTTTTTTTTCTTTCTTTCTTCATTTTAAACACGTTGTATCATTCTGTTTATTATGTTTTTTAGCGAGAGCAGATTGTATTTATTTGAGAAAAAAAAATGTTTGCTGTTTAAAAGAAAAAAAAAACAACAATAATTGTATTGCCAAAAATAGCTGTAATTACCTGTGACATCTGTATTTTTTTATTTTGGGGGTGGGGGGGTGGGTTGGTTGTTTTTAATCTCGGTTTCAAGTGCTAACAACTGTTGAAACAACCACTGCATTTTAATTTGCTTATTACATTAAATGGATTTCTCAGAAGTCAGACAAAAAATGTCTCGTAGATGATTTAATAAAGATGCCACGCACCCATACCTTGCCCTTCCTATTTAAATTTTCCTCTCGAGCATGCTGGAGTGAATATTCTGACACAGACCTTCAATGGGATGCCCCCTCAGGGGGACCTGTGCATGCTGGGGTGCACCTGAGCAGTATTTCCAGTGACACCAGCAAGATGCAGGTAGGAAAAACACCTCTGCTGGGGCTGTGCCTGGAGAATAGCTGTACCAGGACCTTGGCACAAGCTCAGAGTGAGGGCTGGTTCTCACTTTGGGCTCCAATGCTGCCCTCCCCACCCGGGTGGGGTGTAAGCCTCAGCAGCATCAAGGAGAAAGGGGAATTGGAGCTTTTTCCTTCTCACCACTAAAGGTGAAGTTCATTTATTTGACAGCAGATGGCACACAACCATCTCAGGTCTGGTTTTCCTGCTGCACAGGGATGGAGTTTTCCCTCTGGGTTGCAGGCAGGGGGCTTCAGTGTCTCTACTGCTTGATGGCTTTTTTTTTTTTTCTCCCCCCCAGAGTTATTTTACTGCCAGGTTTAGATGTGTGGAACTGGAAGCACAACTTTTAAACCAAAGCAATGCTTGCATTTACAACATATATCTATCTTGATCTGGATTTTTTAATCCAGCAGTAGTTTTATCAGCCAGTGAGACTCTTTCCTTTCAAACCAACTAACTACATTAAACTTTATGGCCTGCAGCTCTGTTTTCCAGTAAAACTCATTATATTATGATTAACATAAAAGCCATAGCTTTTATCAATCAAATACACACTGAGTGATGCATTTCCATGCAACTGAAGGTTTAATGGAAACAGCTTCTAATAACTTTTAAGTGAAATGCATAATGTATTTGTAATTAACCATTTTGTCCAGCTCACTCAAACCCATGTCCTGCAAATGCACACAGTTTTTAAAACCATATTTCTTTTCTTATTAATACTGTCAAAATGAGCTGACTTTAGTCATTTGCACCAAATGTTGGGCAGTTGCAGAGAAGTGCCAGAAGAGGATCTGCCAAAACCCCTTTTGGAAATCAGCACATGTGGCTGCATCATGAAAAGAGGCTCTGCCTACATAATAAATAGATAAATCCTGTGATGTTACTGGACATCACACACCCAGGAGACACAAAAAGCTTCGCTGTGCCCCAGATTGCTCCCACAATAATCAGACCTGCAAAGGGACACAGGAAACCCAGATTCTGCCACCAGTCCTCTGGGACCTCCTCGCTGTAGTCATCCCTCCACCCTGTGCTTTGGTGCTCAGCAAACCTTTCACAGCCACCTCACCAATGCTCTTCATTCACAAACCACACGCAGTGAATTAACTTTCATTCTGTGTTTTGCCAGGATCCCTGCAAGCAGAGCAGAGCAAACCTCCTGCCCACCCAGCAGTACAAGATGCAAAGTGACACAAGACTGTTTTTTTTCCAGGGATTTAAACCACACAGATTTTTTTTTTTTTTTTTCAAGCAACCCTGCAGCAACCCTTACTCCAGTGGTGTCCCCCAAATAAGCTCTGCCTTCATGGGTGCCTCCCCATCTTGGGGAATTCAATCCTGCACACAATGGTGGGGTTACATCAGGCCCATGTTTCTCTTAACCTTTACCTGTTCCCCCTGTGTACCATCTCTCCCCTGCACAGACACCGAGACAGAGCTGGAGGGGGTGCAAAGTGAGATGCCTCCATCCCTGTCACCCACCAGTTTTATTTTAGGGCCCTGTGAGGTCACCAATTTCTCAGCAGTCACCAACACATAGGAAATGTGAGATGGGGGGAGAAGAGAGTGGGACAGCAGAGAGAAGGAAAGGAGGCAGAGACCCCAGCAGTGATGAAGTCATGGTAAATGTGCTCCCCCCGTGCTAAAAAGGGACTGGCTGCACAGCAACCCCAGCAGAGAGAGGAAACCAGCACAGGCTGTCTGCCCCCACACCACAACATGACTTTCACCAGGGTGCTACACATCACGGCTCTGTTCCTGATGCAAGGTAAGCATTGCACATTTTCTTACACAATCTCCTCTTTGCAAGTGGTCCAGCTTGGACAACTCCATTTCTAGAGCTTCAGCAGACCACGCACAAGGCAGCTTCGCTGCTGTTTTCTTGTTGATGGTGCCATATTCATCACCCATTTTCCAAAGCATGCTGGTGCAGAATTCCAGCTGACTCCTAAACCCAGTATCCATGAGACCAACTCACCTCCCAGCAGCATGCTTGGGATGGCAAAGCAATGGGAAATCAAAAGATTCTCCCTTAAATTTAGACAGTGGGTCACTGCTTACTTTCCATAGCTTGCATGTCTGTGTATGTCTTTGTTCATGTATTGTGTAAAAAGAGGCTAATATAAGAGCCAGAGTAATTTAGAAAGCACTTGTAAAGTACTTGGAAAATGAAAAGCACTTTAAATGTTCTGTCTCTTTACTCCTACTAGATGTAGCTTATACCTACTTTGCTAAACTCCTGTCTTTCATACACAGGAGAGTGTGAGAGATTCATATTTGTGCATGGCAGATAGGAAAAGATTTAAGTCAGGAAAGCAGCAAGACTGATTGTGTTCAACAGAAGCAAAGCCTTAAAGACCTGTCAGTTATGTCCTAGCTGAATTAGGACAGTGCCTCTTAGATTTGCTCAGAATCAGCAGCTTCCACCCCCAATGTACAACCCCTCTTCGCCCAGTATTGCCACAGACCCCTGCATGATGAATCTGTACTTGCTGACAACTGCTAGCTGCTCTTGGCCATCAGAATTAAATGAGACTCCCACTCGCAGGTCAGCAGCTACAGGTCAAAAATAACTCATTAAACAGGATGTCTCTCTAGGCTACAGCTTTAAAGATAACTCTGAAATGATGCAGAGTGCATTATCACCATGACAAGTTCTCTGTGTGCTTTCTGATGGCTAAAGTAACAGCAACCAGGGGCACCAATCATTCTGCTCAGCTGCATCCTGCAATTTCTAGCAAGAAATTGTCGCCCTTTCTTGCCAAGAAGGTGGATGTATCACTGTACTTGATGCCAGACTAATTTTTCCAGGTAGCTGGGGCACCTGTGACCCATATGGTACAAGAACCATTGTCCTCTGGAGCTGGCACGGGAGCATCTCCCACACCCCAGTGACTGTACTGTGGTGGGCTACAGTGGCTTGCAGATCACAGCCACGTCAAACTGCCCCCTATACAGTGAAGGAAATTTGACCTGTGAGTCATGGTCCCATCAAAGCCATGGTCTCTGATGGAAATTACATATATGCTCTGTTCTGGGCACTGCTTTTTTCTGTTTTAGAAAAGCAAGCAACATCCCCACACACACACCCCTTTTCTTGTTCAGTCTTGCTGCTCTCACCTCAGAAGGTGTGACTTGAAAGACCCCACGCTGCTGTCAGTGACAGGAAACCATCACGACAAAAAAAATGCAGAAGAGCCCTGTGGAAAACCACAGGCAAGGTCCTCTCTGCTACCTTAACAACATGCACCTCCTGGCACAGGTCTTCACGAGGAGAACCCATGCAAGGAGGTTTTCCTTCTCTACTGCTCCTCTGCAAATGACCCCCGTGTGGCACAAGCCCCAAGAAACCAGCTGAGATGCTAACCCCAGGAAATGGACGTGGAATCAAGAGGAAATAAAAGCCAAAGGCACTGATGTGCCATATGTGATTGTAAATCAGTTATGGCCACTCTAAGTTCAACAGCTGCTCTGGTGTACAGCGATTCAGTTGAACCCAGGCAGGCAACATGCATTAGGGACAGACAGCAGATCTGTCTTGCAGTTCCTCCTTAGCTAAAGCAGCATATATCATATGTACAAATTCAGAAGTGTTGAGATATTACAAGGAAATATCTTCTACAAGCTCACAGGCTCCAAAGATTAGATAGTGAAGACAGAGAGGATTAGATAGTGAAGACAGAGAGAAGACCTATGGTGTCTTTGTGAAGTCCCAAGCTACAGCACTGACCATTTTTCTGTGCCACCTCTGGCCCAGGAAACATCAGATGTGCTCAACTCCAGGGTGAGGCATGGCAACAGATCCATCCCCATGGGGAACTACAGTCTTACAGGAAGACATCTCCTTCCTCTGGTTTTAGCGATAAAAGATCAGGTCCAGCAAGAATGCCCAATGATAGCTTCATTTCTGGTATATTTTAAAATGTTTTTAAGAAAATGAAAAGCTTTCCTGAAGCCCAGAAAGATTCATTTCCCCAAACTGCAGTGCTTGTGTGTGCAGCAGGAACTTGCAGCAGGCAGACAGCTACCTGGAAAATAAAAATCAAGCCACACAAAACAGGAATGAAAAATAAAACCCTCTTACTGCCTATTTACTTAACTCTGACTCAGGCACTGCTCTTAGTAATTTCTTCAGGGCATGTTTTTTTTCCTGGAGAAGGCAATTCATTCCAGGTCATCAAATATTTTCACAAAGTGTATTATGTATCTTAGAATGTCTGGAGAGAAAAAACACACTTCACTGCCTGTCTGTAAAATGAACTGGGAAGAAAGAGGATGAGATTTCATTTTAGCAGCCTGTGCTGGGCAAGGTTTGTGGATCTCATCTTTGAAAGAAGTTTGAAAGCCAGTTCAAAGCAGTTACAGCATTACAATCTCAGATTTTAAAAAGCCTCATTTTTCAGAGATGCTGATCAGTCACTGCTCAATTGCTTGCAAATCAGGTTCAACAGGTCTAGAATGGAACATGGAATAATGGAAATTAATGTCTGTGTTAACATACAGGGAGAATGTGCATTAAATGGGTCTCCTTCATTGACTCATGTGGAATAATGTTTAATAACTAAATATGTGCTAGCAGGTGAAGGTCACAAAGTCTTAGTGACTGTGGTGACCTATCTAACAACTATGATTGATTTATGTCAGTGCAATCATATTGCATTAGGAAACTTGCCAGAAAAACCTTTACACCCTTGAAATAAAAATTGTCACTTTATTTCATGCCACATTTTAATACTTGTTTTTTTCCCCCCCCTCACCTCTGGCAGGGGATTTTCCAGGAGCTGGCAGTGAAACCATAACTCTAAAGGAAGGAGAGGACCTAAATCTCCCCTGCACCCTCAGCAGTGACGATGGTTCTGCCCGGCAGTGGTTAAACCCTCATGGGTTTGCCATTTTTCTTAACACCCAGCGGGGTAAGTGTGAAACATGAGCGCAGGACTTTCCACATGGGGCTGGAGGGTCACTCAGATGCTGGCTTTCCCAGCTCCCACCAGTCTGACTCACCCACTACCCAACCACTCAAGGTGGTTTTACATTCAGCCCCTTTTTCTGGCAGGAAGCTGATGAAATGGAAACCCCCACAAGAGTGGTCTGGCACTAAAGCTTTTAGCAATGAACTGTAGTTACCACCAGCACCAAGAGATTAGCACAAAAACCCTCTCTTGCCATACAAGAGAGACAGGACTAGACATGCCTGAAAGCCCTGGGTACTCTTCTGCTTCTCAGGGAATTCAATGTAGTGCATCAAGAGGAAATTTTTAGAAAACAAGCAGTAATTTCTAATATGTGCTGACAAAGCCGAAGTTACAATTCTTGTGTTCCCTTCCCTATGCCTCATGTGTCCCTGTCCTTGTTTCTCCTCCTGTTAGCCTAAATTCAGCAGCTCTGCAAGATGAGGACTGCCTTGGTCTTCCCCATATTTACAGTACCTCATCAGCATCCCTGCTCGTTAAAGCCATTAGGCTTCAACGATAAGCATGACTGGGATTTATCCAAATGACATTGCACACCCAACTTGAGTGAACAAAACAGTGTCTTAAATCACATGAAGATTCAGCCTACAGTTTCAACATCCCACAATTATCCTTCAGTAAGATGTGTGACACACCACCCACAAGGACTAGAGTTTGCAAAGCATTTGGATCCTTGATAAATCAGACACACTGAAGATTTTCCTTTTGCAATACAAAAGAACACAGTCCTCATTTAGAGGGACACCAAGCTTTACACCACACGTGGACTTTTTAATTCTTTATTCTGAATCACCACGGTGAATCTCTGCCATATTGCTTCTCCAATAAACCACTTCATGAATCAGTTCCCTCCAGTCTCATTGCAGCTAAAATTAAGGCAAGCTAGCTACAAGGCTTACATCATGGTGATTTCCAAATCCTTTAGTATTTAAACCCTTCCATAAAATTACAGCACTGCTGTGAGTTTGTCCTAACTCTGCATTTTCACAAGACCTCAGCTAAAAAAGTAAAAATAAAAAGATAGTTTCTGAGGTCTTTTCCTACCTGATGACTGGTGCACATCCCCAGTTTCAGTTCAGTTTAAGGGCAGAAAGTTACACTTTCTGTCCTGCAATTGTGGGAAAAGTCCATGTGACTTGCTGGCCTGACCCCCAGGACTCCCACAGCTCATCCAGCAACAGGAACGAAGCAAAGACTAGAAAGGCAAGAGAGAGAAAGGGGACTGTGCAGATATCTGAGGAGATGGTAATCAAGGTAATTAAACAAGGATAGGAGAAGTAAAACAGCCAATTAATAAGCAGTTAATAAAGAGGTGTGTGCCGACAAGAGTGTTCATTTAAAGATCACAAAATACACCCAAAGAGGGGAAGTGGTTTGTTTCAAGGCCAAATAAAGTCTAGGGGAATGGGGAAGGGAAAGGTCCTCAGTTCATGTATCTGTGCTCTATATTCAAAGGTCATATTACTTTTCTGACCACATACCACATCCTCACCCCCCTGTGTCATGCTAGAACTGCTCCCTTATATCAAGTGTTGATGAGTTAAACGTGATAAAGAAAACTATCCTCCTTTATTACTGCTTGGATTACCTGTCTTCCTCTTGTGTACCAACATACACAGCATGCTGGGTTTTATTTTCCTTACAGCTTTAAGAGATCAGAGATACAAATTTCTCCATTACTCAAAGGATGAGTTATCCATCCGGCTGTCTAACATCACAGTGCACGATGAAGGTGTATATAAATGCCTCTACTATGGCATCCCCTTCAAAAGCACGAACCAAACTGTGGAGGTATTAGGTAAGTTCCTTCACCTGCTTTGGTCCAGAGGAGCAGAACAACAAAGCCAGCTCCTCAACCTCAGACCTGCATTTTTGCATGCAGTTGTACAGTGCTTAACACAATATAACCCTGCTCTTAGCTCAGTGTGCCCCCCCCCCCAGTAATGCTCTGTATGCAGCCATTCATAAAACAGAGTAGAAAGATGTATTATAACTGATTCTAAACCTTACTGCTGCAGCTGCTCCTTCTAATCCTGTACTGGAAGTATCCCAAGACACAGAAAGAAGCATTACACTGTCTTGCTATACCCAAGGATGTAAACCACAGCCTCAGATTACCTGGTTGTTGGACAACGGAATAGAACTCCCTGGTAAGTGTTAACGGACCAGCAACTGATTACTAACAATTTCTTCTTATCAGTCTTGGGCACTTTTAAAAATAGTGGAGGGTGAAACACCTCCTGCAGCACATCATCCTCCACCCATTCAGTACAACTTGGCCCCCATGGCGCAGGTTTGGAGAAAGGTCAGCACTAAACTCCAGCCCCAGTATAAAGTCAGCCAACAAAACCACTATAACCATTTCCATGCTGTAACCAGGACAGAATTTTTCTTCAGCTTTGCTGAGCAGCTCACACACATCCCCCAGCAGCCTTTTTCTCTCATTAATCTGTGCAGAGCCAGGCAGCTCACTAGCAGCAGAGAGCTCAGGAAACACAGCCCACGCCACCTCTAAACGTTCCCCCCGCTCAGGGAGAGGTCTGCACGTGTCCAGATGAGGAGGAAAAGAGCCACCACATAGCTCAATTTAACTGGTGTGTGGCTTTGAAGGCCACGTTCTAATAATAACCCCCTCATGGCTATAACTGCAGCACAGTGGAGAGGAAATGCACATCTGTATCCAAGTGCAAGGAAAACATCCATAGATGTAAATGTATTTTTTTTTCACATATTAACAAGCTCTTATTCGTATTTTACATCATCAAGCAACATAATCAAAGCTTAGCCTGTAATCTCCCTCCACCTCACCCTCAAGATGGCTTTTTAAACTAAGAGCTCTAGAAAACAACAGAGAAGTGTGCTGGCCTGGATATAGCTAGAAGTCAAGACTGAAGAAAATAAAAACTGCAGGCTGCCAGACACACAGGCATTACTGCAGCCACATAAAGCCCCATGCTCAAAGGAGCTGCACTCAGGGAAGCAGCATAGCTGGTAAGTGAGGCACAGGAAAGCCAGGGCAGAGAGCTGTGATTGCAGGGGAAAAGGTGCTCTGGAGCCATGCACAGGTCCTGGAAAAGCAGGTTCTAAAATCCTGCATGTGTTTGGGACGAGTTGGGCTGTGTGTGACTGTAAGGGCTTGGGAGAATACCAGCTATGAAGTTATGAAGAGCTCAGGGAAGCAATGTCACCTCTGAGTTTTTATAGATGTTTTTCCCAGTGTCCTAAAAACAAGCAACAACCTCAGCTCTGACCTGATAAACATTCTTTGTAAGATTACTAATTGTAACACCACAACACAACTCAGACACTGAACACCTCCTACAACACATACAGCCAACTACACATTTCTCCACTTATTTTAACAAAAAACTTGTACTTACCTTTGTCCTCCTCCTCCCCCTTGCCTTCGCAGCACTAACCCAGCCATACCAGTGAAAACCACCCCACCCCACAGGCAACTGGGAATGCAATTAAGCCTCCCAAGGCGTGGGCTGTGGCCTTGGGTTGGTTTCACCTGTGGCTGGTTTTCAGGGGAAGGACTATTTGCATGAAGAGATGCTGATTTCATGCTGTGGTCTGCCTGTGGCAGACACAAATTAAAATGTTTGAAAGGGAAAAATAACTAATTCACTGTTTCTCCAACTTTCTGCATGTGCCTTTCCTTTTTCTTTGAGGGTAATTGTCTTTGAGCAACACTCCTTTCTCCCCCTTCCATTCTCAGCTTTAATCACTGCAAATATTCATACTAATCAGAAAATAGCTAATACACCTTAATTACTGGCAGCACCTCAGTTCCACCAGGGCTCAGGAGGAGCAAACCAGCTGTAATTACTGAGTTGTTGCTGACAAAGATGGTTTCCTTCCTAGCAAAAATGCTTTGAAATCCTTCTGGGCTCTTACATGACCCTGGCTGGGGATGGAAAAGAGGGCTGAGAAATACTGGTCCATGTGATACAGCAAGTTATCTGTAAAGGCTAATTTGGAAACAAGGAGTTTCTTTCATTTAAGAAATAAGTGTGTTAACAAGGGTAACAGAACAAGAGAAAGCATCAGTTTGTTTCCAGAGAACCTCTACATTATAAACAGACAGTAGAAATTACTGTGTCATCATGGGCATTTAAGGTAAACATATGAAAAAACCCTCCCTCTCCACCAGAGTTAATCAAACACATCTCTGTGTCACATAAAATACACCTTTATTTTTCCACATTATATAAATGAGGAGAAGTCAGTATTGCATAGAGGACTAGGAACTAAATCAGACAAGTTACATGGCCCTCTCTAATTCATCATGGCAAGGTAATTAATTTTTGTGTTTAACTTCCGTCAGCTGCAAAAGGGGAAGAGTCAAACCTGCACTGTAGGGATGACAGAGGACTTGCACAGGATTTCATAGAGTTCTATAAATGTTTATTTATTACAACTGTAAATATTGCACATTGATGTTTACCCTGCATATTTATCAACACGCACAAACACTGCACAACTTTGTTTGCAGTAACAAATCCACAGCTATTAAGACACAAATTCAATGCCCTTGGATATCACATAGCACAAGCAGAATTTTTGGAGGTCTCAGTCATGCTGCAAAACATCAGCTCCTTGCCCTGAGGCTCCCCACTCCAGGCCACGTGTCGCTGTGGCACACAGCAAAGCAATTTATTCCATCCAGCAAGGACCAAAAGTGCTGGTGGATGTTTGGACATCACACTGCCATTCTGCAGTGCACTGCAAGGGGAATTCCCCTGTGTGAGTCATGAAACCCAGTGGAGGCTTTGAGTTGAGCACAGGAGGTGCAGAGAGGTCTGCACTCCAACTGAGCAAGGAAGAAAACATGACCTTGCTGCCTTTGGGTTCCCATTTACACACTGAACCACTTGTGTGCAGTAATCAGGTGCTGCTTTAGCACTGCAAAGTAACGCAGATTGCTCCTGGAAGGTTTTTCATTAAATTGCTCTTGACTAGAAAGCACTTAAATGTTTTCTTCCAATGGATGTATAGGTGATACTAAGCACAAGTTGGAAGCTGATGGGAAGAAATGGACCACAAACAGCACGCTGACAGTCCTCGCCTATGGGCCCAATTCGACAGCCAGCTGCATCGTTCACCACCAAGCACTAAGAGAAGAGAAGCTGATGGCATCCTTCTGGTTTGAGGACCTCTCTAGGACAGGTACCACAGGCTCCTTCAGCAGAGGCTATCCCACCTTACCACTCTGAAATGGTGAAAGTTATGCAGATACATATGCCAAGCTGAAGCCCATACTCTTCTGCTTCATGTGTGGAATCTATTTTTAAATTTACCTGGAGCAAAAGAAGAACTCCAAAATAAGATTTTGGGGCTTTTTCCTGTTTCATAGCTACCTTAAAATTCATTAAACATTAAGCCACAGCAGCCCAGGCAGGTCAGTTCTCCAATGCTGCTGCTAGAACTCAGGTGATGTTTGTCCTAAAACTTTAAAGATAACTCAAAGTTTACATTCTCAAAAAGCTGTGAGCTTCCCTGTGTATCAGACACATCCACCTGGAAAGCTAGCAGGCTCTAAATATTGCAAATTAACACTGAAGCTGCTTGCCTAATAATTCCCAGAGTAGAGTTTGCTTTCTGCCTCAGCTTTAGGGTGGATCTAATTATTCTTACTTCATTTTTCCTTAGAAATTTGCTTGATTGCTTGATTCAACAAATGCTTATAAAGTGCTCTGAAAGTTGTACTGTTGATGGGTTTTTTTTTCAGTGAAAAAAACAAATCCTGCACCAGCTGTGCTAGAGGTGGATGCACGTATCTCTGAGAACGAGCAGTCTACAGGTAGGTATTAACTGCTTGGCCTCTTTTTAAGTGATGCACAGGTCAGACAAACACAGCATCTATCACCAGTTCCCATCAGCACTGAGGGATGCTTTGCACAGCCTTCAGAACCGCTTTGGTTTTTCCCCAGGCACAGCCTCTGTTCCCAGCTACCCACAGCACACTGATTAAGGTTTCACTTTCCTTTTTTCTCCTCATTTCATAGCACTAAATATATTCAGACGACATGGAACCTGAAGGTGGGAGGGTAGGACTGTAAGTCTAACCACTGATCAGATAGAGCACCCAAACACTCCACAGCATGTAGATTTAGGTTAGATGTAAGGAAAGAGTTTTTCAATATGAGGGTGGTGGATCACTGGAACAGGTTGCCCAGGGAGGTGGTGGAGGTCCCATCCCTGGAGACATTCAAGGTCAGGCTTGATGGGGCTCTGAGCAACCTGATCTAGTGAAGATGTCCCTGCTCACTGCAGGGGGGTTGGACTGGATGACCCTTGAGGGTCCCTTCCAACTCAATGCATTCTATGATTCTATGGAGCATACAAGGCAGGTTTCATTTTTGAAAGATCAGTTCAGTGGCAAAGCGTGTCTTCTGATTTTTGTCTTCTGTTTGGTGGGGTTCCTTTAGGATCCAACCAACCAGCCATTCCTTCTGCAGAACCAGAAGATCCAGTAGTTACCAGCTCAGCATCAACACCAACCCAGCAAAACCTCCAACCAGATGTCACATCTTCTTGTAAGTTTGGTCCTTAGGACAGAATTTAGGCCAGAAATGCTACCGAGAACAGTGTTACATTCCACATTACAAGCACGTAACATAAACCACAGCATTTCTTGATTGTGCAGAGAGCCTTCAGTTTTACAGCCATGAAAACAAAGTTAGATGCAGAAGAACATCAGCATTAGCAGCAGCCAAACTGGCCACTATTGCAGCACGGTGGGAGCCCAGGCTGGGATTTCTCTGGACGGTTGCACTAGGTGGCACTGTGCAATAACGGTTCTCGATGCAAAGGGCAGGCTGCAGGCTGCAGTTATTGAACTGAGGAATTATTTCCAGCAGAAAAACGAAGAGCCTCACTACCCAAATCAGTTGGCCAAAACCCACCGAGGTGGGCAAAGGCTTAGTGTGACCCACAGTGAAAATTCAACTGGCTGTTTTAGAAATAGATGAACTCTTTATTTATGTTTGTTTAAAAGTGCTACACCAGTGATTACAAACATCACAGAACAGCTACATCCTGGTAAACAATTTGCACATACATTGATAAACTCACATTGTAAACAGGGCTTTCACTGGGCGTGCTTACAAGGGAGAAAACCTCTTCTGAATGTAAAGTTTTAGTAGGCACAGCCCACGTTATCATGTTAGTTTTACAAATCAACGTGAATTACACAAGGATATATTGTCTGTGTGCGTCAGAAAGTCAGAGCTCACCTCTCTCTTTGCACAGGGGCTGAAGGAACAGCAGCTGCAGCAGGAAAGGAAGAATTTACTGATTCGTGGAGTTATGTCCCCAACGGTATGACCTCACATCATCAGGCATGGGTGGCTGTGGCAGAGGACAGGGATTGTCACACTGGGTGACCTCACCTCTGTGAGCTATGAAGACAGTAAAAGAGTAGTCAGGGGTATGAATATGGAAAAAAATCTGCTTTAAGGAAAAGGATACAAGCACATTCCCATTTTTGCAAGCAAGCAAAGCAAACTGATGGACAGGGAAAGCCCCAAAATGAACAAAGAGTCAAAGCCCAGCTTTAACTCAGCTGTAAATGGGAACCACTGACTTCAACAATGTGCAAAAGACTCTGAGGGTTTTCTGTTCATAAAGCTTAGGTGGTCTTCAGATGAAAATGAAGGAAGTGAGCACAGAGCTTTAAGTGATGGGCTCCAGAAGTCCCTTTCTGACGCAGCACCACGTGCCCTGGCCTTCAAAGCTGCTGGGAAAATATGGATTTCTTAAGCATCCCTTTGCCTTTCAGAGAAATACTGTTCTCTTTTCTGTTCCCTCAGGGACTGAAACAGCATTCAGTGGCAACACCACAGAAAAGGAACTTCCCAGGACAGAAGCCCCATCACCAAGTGAAAACGTAACCGTGATTTCCATCATCACCTTCGGTACGACCCCATGAGTACTCTTCAATAACACCTTCCAAACCTGCAGTGAGCTTTCATACACCAAGCTGGTTCTCTCTGGCTGTGTAGTGGTGATTACATGGGTAATGCTCACAATCGTGGGGAGAGACCATGGAAACACAACCATTTTTAGCATATAGAAAAAACTCTAAATTTTACTGTTTGTTGTGCGAGGGTACGAGTCTACCGATTTCAATCAGTTTTTCTTGTTCATATAAGTAGAAAAAAAAACTTATTTCATGTCCTAAAATTGAGTCTAATAAGGTGAGCACGTTCATCTGGCCTGGTCCAGGATCTATCATTCTTGTCTTAATTACCAGAGACTCACAGGAAGCTGTTCAACAACACATACATCCATCTGCCTCTGTTACAGAGCAAGACCTGAAATCTGAAGGCATGAAAAAGAAGGAGAATAATCTCCTGCTGCCAATATTGGTGGCTGCTCTGATTTTTGTGCTGCTCGTCATTGTCCTGCTTTTTATGAGGAAGCTGAAAAAAGCTCATGGAGTGTGGAAGAAAGGTGGGTGATGGCCCTGTCTGGGCAACTGCTGATGCTGCTTTGTTGAGAGGGGCTGGAGAGCTGAGGAGCCTGTTAAGCAGAGAGAAGACACAGCTCCTCCAACCCTTCAATTAAATGTCCTTCTCCCACAGAAAGTGACTGTGGCTTGTTGCAAAAAACTGTTGAAGAGGCCCTGTAACTGGTAACAAGCTTCAGCTGACTCAAGGTGTCATAAAAGTGAATGAAATTGTTGTCTTAAGCATAGCTCTTAGATGGTCAGGATGACTGAACCCCCATTTTATAACTAGTCTCTCAGTATTTTTATGCTCAAGAGAGTGAGGAAGAGCCATGGAAAAATCTCATCATCTTAATTATATTTGTTTTCTGCACAGAAAATGATGTTTCAGAGCAGACACTGGAGAGTTATAAATCCAAATCTAATGAAGACAGTCTGGGCCACGAGAAAAACGGACAAGGTAAGAAGCTTTAACAAACATAAACTAATTCCTGTTACAGCATACTGACCACAGCCAGAGCATTTTGCAGTCTGTCTTACTCTACAGAGACATTTGCAAATTCTACGTTTCAAACCTGAATATTCTAAACCCAAACCTTTCATATCTGGAGGTCCACCTCAGCTATTATAGCTTCAGCAAGAGTGATGCAGAACCATACAAAATGAAAATCACTGGGTTTTATTTGAGAGGTTCCTCTGGAAAACCACAAGGGGTTTATCTAGTTTCTAAATATAATCAACTGAAATGCTATTAAAAACAATATGTGTGGTATGTACCAGGAATGCCACTATTGTTATTGTATTTCTGCTCCACACTTGGAGTTTTGTCTGAATAAAGGCAGCTTTCAGCAGGTGAATAAGACAAGATGGCAAGAATTAGGGAACTCATCTTTCAACATGAGTTTATTGCAGCACCTAAACGGTATTAAAAGAGAAGGGGGCTTGTAATTATTGTCAAAATCTTTTCAGAACTCTCCTTCTTTTCCAAGTATTTTGAAATACAAAATATTTAAACCAGTTCTAGCACAAACTAGTGCCTTGAGTATTGTGTAACCTGCATTAGATCACATCATGCATCTCAGTCAATGCTGTGATGGATGCCCCAACAATTCCTAGGAATGCATGTCATCTTTTCCTGTTCTGTAACACTCTAATTAATCCGTATTTCCAGCAGGCACACACCCCTCACTTTAAAAGATCAGTAATAAATGTGTGTTTATCTTTCAGTTGTCAGTCAGAAGTCCAACGTGCAATATGTAACAGAAGGATATGTGGAAACGATGCAGAAGAAACCAAGTGACCAAAACACTGCAATAAGTGAGAAACTGTTTAGATGTGGAAAGGAAACAGATGTATAGCAGTGGCAAAGCTGTGCAATGTGCAGAAACACCACTGTTTCCTGGTAATTATATTACAGTGTTCAGATATTGATGATTTTGAGGAGTAGGAGTACAGCTACCCTCAACCCAAAAGCCAATTGGGATTGCTTTTCTTTAAACACTGGGACAGGGAGATGGCACTGGAGCTCCTAGAAACCTATTAGCAATGAACACACTGATTTACCTGTAATCCTCAGAGGATTTAATTAACCACTGCCAGAAATAGAGCTCATCAATCCCGTCTCAGGTCCTATCAGCAATTAGGGTGCTGACAGGGGAACATGCAATTAGCCCCAAGGACTGCAGGATGTTCGTGTAAAGCTTTGGCCACCTCCTCTGCAAGCAGGAACCCCTGGGAGCTGCAAACCGACTGGAACTTGTGTTATCTCATTCTGACCCCAAACCTGGACATCCAGCTGTGTTTAACCAAGCAGGAAAGCATCCTGATGTGCGTTCCAATTAAAGGTTGTTCCCCCTTGCTAGGATTTCTGCCTCAGTTTCTCACCTGGGCAATGACAACATCAGTGTCTGCCGTGCAAAACATTTGTGCTGCAGTTGTACCGTCTCCCACATGGCCTAAGCTTCCAGGGGTGTCACTGAGGACATGGAATTCTTCAAAGGAGGGGTTAGCAGACGTGAAGAGGATGCATGATGTTACACCTGGGACTCCCCCAGCGCAGGGACAGAGTCACTTGCGTGACAGCAGGTGAATCGCCAGGGCTTTACACCTGCAGAGCCCAGCCACGCCATCACCGGGAGCCTTTTCTGCGGCAGGAAGGTAAACCTGAATTCCTGAAATAAAGGACATTTACATCACAATAGAAGGCTGTGTTTATTTTTCTCGCGGGAGGTTATTATTTCTCACTAGAAACAATAAAAACGCTGAGAACTGCTTCTGAACACCGCATTACAGACCTGCCCGTGAAGCCACTGCCGGGAATAATCCCATTTTTCCGTGGAAATTGGCTCCGGGCGCTACCACGCTCCCCGCAAGGGGGGGTGTAGGACAAGCTTCCCCCCGCCGCCCTCACCCTTGGTACGTGCGGCGGCACCGTTACCATGGAGACGGCGGGCCACCACCTCGGGCCAGGCCTGGGACTCGGGCCGTGGGGCAGAGCTGGGAGCGGTGAGGAGATTTGGGGTGAGGGGTTTGGGGGTGAGGGGTTTGGGGGTGAGGAGTTTGGGGTGAGGGGATTTAGGGTGAGGGGTTTTGGGGTGAGGGGTTTGGGGGTGAGGGGGCGCAGGCCTGGCCTGGCCTCAGGGGGTGCAGGCCGGCCCTCAGCCGCAGAGAGGCCCCGGAGGCAAGGGCAGGGCAAGGCCTTTCCCTCGCTGGAGGCTCCTCAGAGGGCCCGTTCCCTGAGGGGAAACTCGGTTGTGACAAACACCCCTAACCCTGAAAAATTACAAATTATATTGGGCATTTCCATCTCTTAAGCAGCCCGCCTGGACATGTTCCTGTGTGACCTGACCTAGGTGTTCCTGCTCTGGCAGGGGGATTGGACTGGATGAGCTTTTGAGGTCCCTTTCCAATCCCTCACATTCTGTGATTCTGTGAAACACCCCTAACCCTGAAAAATTACAAATTATATTTGGCATTTCCATCTCTCAAACAGCCCACGAACTAAAGTGAAACCCCATACACCTAAACAGTTTGTTCACACCACACCCTGTACTGACCAGGCCCACTTTATCTTGTAAGTGTATCTGGTGGTGCAAATGCCTTACAAACATTTAAAGGCAAGCAAATGAAAAAGCAACTCTCTTACTAATTTAAGAAGCGTTCCAGTTCTTTTCACTGTGTTCACCTCTGTCACACACCCTGCTGATACCTTAGGTGTCAAGACAGTGTTAAGTTAAATAAAGAGAACGTGCAAAATTTCTTTTGCCTCTCAGAAGTTAACAGAGAGCTTTTTGTTGCTCTGTGTTACTTGAATTTTCTTTTTCGTAAGCTGTTTATACATTATTAGCTTTGTTACTAATAGTCTAAAGTAGATTTCATAGTAATAAGTCATGCATTTGCTCTATAGGGACCTTGATATGAGCTGTTTAAAGGAAAATCAGGGTAACAGATGAGAGTAAAGAATTGTTTTAACTGTAGAAGATCAAATTCTGAGCAC
This sequence comes from Podargus strigoides, assembly GCA_028020825.1. Taxonomy (NCBI): domain Eukaryota; kingdom Metazoa; phylum Chordata; class Aves; order Caprimulgiformes; family Podargidae; genus Podargus; species Podargus strigoides. The sequence continues at coordinate 3,366,309 of CM051646.1, forward strand.
AAGCCAATCAGACTACCCACAATTCCAGCTTTTAACAAATATAAGCATTATCAGAGTGAACAACCTTCTAATGTTTACCTTCATGTTTTCCAAATACAGGACTGATGTGTACTATCAGGGCAAAACAGAGAATGAATTCTTCAAGTACGAAGTATATGTCCATTTCTTCTCCACACACTTGCAACTTGAGTGAAAAACATTTTCCCCAAAGCGTACTCATGCAACCAATTTTTCATCCTGCAAGCTGGAAAAGGCTGTCTGGAAATGAAGAGGGCTTTGCCTCAAGTCTGCCTGACTCACAGAAGCCTGATGCTGAAAGCCTTGCTGAGGAGAAAAGGTATCAGTTAGAACTCCAGCAGTGGATCCATGAAAATGAAGAGCTGGTAGGACTGTTTTCTGATGAGTTGGAGGATGACAGTTTAGAAGAAGACAGCTTGGACGAGATGAGTTTGAAAGAACTAGAAAGAGCTGAGTATGACACAAATCAACATAAAAATGGAGTACAAAAGAATGATGACAATAGAAGGTAAGGCATAGGATTTTTGTAGATGAGTAGAATAGTTCTAACACTAAAACCTTAAGCTCCTCAGAATATACATTACATATTCAAGACCAATTTATATTGCCAAAGTGCTGTTAAGAGCCCCTAAGGACTTAGCTGCACACAAAAATGTACTGTTTCATCTTACCTGCCTTCATCATTATTCTGCCCATTTCTCCAGCGTAGCCTCAACTGTTTATTGGCTACAAAACCAGTAAAAAAGATCCAGCAAGATGGAAAAGAAAACATCCCTCACAAATCTGTGTAGACAAAAATTGGTGGCTTGAATAAATGCAGTTTTGTCCTTATAGCTGTATAAACCTAAATTAAAATTTCCATGGTCACCTTCACCTTTAAACATTCTTTAGAAAGCATTAACTTGGTACATAAAATAAAATTTAATTTGCTGTCATATGCATAAAAGGTTTAACACTGTATAAATTGGGAATAATTCTCAAGTTTAAAAGGATTAAATTAAACCTGAAGTAATAATAATGTGCAGTTTCAATTTAATTGTCTACTTAAAATAAAATGGCAAACAAATGAAGGCTAAATGATTAATAGCATGCTTTTATTCGCCTCCTCAACAGGCAAAATGGCCAGTTATTGAATATTTTATTGTGAGTGCAAATGATGTTAATTGTACTAGAAACATGCTCTAATTTTTAGTAATTTTTTTGACTGATTACTATGCTGAATGTGAGGCTCTTCATTAAATGGAAATTTGATTTTATTTTGTTTGAACTTAGCCTAGTAAGTACTCAAATACAGTCCATTAACCAGAGCAAATATCACAGCATATACATGTGAAACCCCCTCTCTACATCCATTACTAACCTCGGAATTTGAAGAGGAAACACTGCATCTGTTGTCTACATACAACACTTTTGTTGATGAGTACAGAGTCCATCTAACCTTTATATCAAGTTGGGGGGAGGAATAAAAGGTGCACTTTTTGTCTGCAGATGATTAGAGATGAAGGAGCTCTTCACACTCATTTTGTTCCCATGCAGTGACCTGGCCTGCATAATACAATTGAGCTGCTGTGCACACATTTCAGCACAATAGAACTCTTCAGCAGTATTCTCTGTTATTTGAATCACTGCAATTATATCACATAATTCTGTACTCATTTCAAAATATGGTCACCTATTCCTGTTTACCCGTGGTGGATGACAACTAGGAATAATAATGTTTTCACCGGTGTAAATCATCTAATCTCTAATATACAGGATACTAGAGCACCAATGCTTACCTGAAATGAAAAGCATTGCTAGAGAAACAGATTATTTTATTATTAGGAGCCACTTGAAAAATAGGCATAGGCATGTAACTAATTTAGAAAGGATGAATAAATGATTTAGGGAAATGTTAATATAATTAACTATGCCACAGTTTGGAGAATCCAGCAGATCAGTACATTTCTTTTAATTGGGGCTGAAGAGTCAACCAGGTTTCAGTGCCTGTAAATGTCACTTTGAAAGGCTCATCATTTGTCAGTGTCCAAGAAACTAGGGTTATACTGCATGTCCAGTTAAGAAAAAACAGCATTAAAAGCTTTTTTCTCCCACTCTCCTTACCCCTGCCACTACCCATATATATTTGGCTCCTGCAGCTGGCTTGCCTCCCGTTGGATCAGACCATAAATCATAAGCAGAATCAACTGTGGGTTTTTTCTAAGGCAGGCCATCTTTCTTTGCTTTATGACAAACGTACTTCAGAGCAACACTTTGGACACTTGTTAAAAAAAAAGAAAAAAGCCAAACCCACAAGCATTTCTGATTTAAGTTTTTCTACGCCCATCTCAATTACAGCTTGTTTTTTAATGAGAAGTCTTTTATAGAGAGTTTTTTATTGAAACATCGTGATGTTTTGTAGGAATGGGAAGAGAGAATAAAAGTACAGAGCTGTAGGCTGTTCTTGCCTAGACACTCAGTTCTACTGACATTTGAGAGAGGTATTTTACCAGGAATATCACTTTTCTTTCACACAGTCTCTGAAGAACGAGCAGCACATACTGTCTTTGGTGGGCTACATCATTTTAAAGGAAACAACAGAAGCAGTATGTTAGAATAATTTCATCTTTTAGTTGATTCGACTAGCGCTCATGATTTCCATGCTAAATTTAAAATCAAGACTGTATTCTACTGTGATGTGAATGTTAGACCAATTTGTCATTCACTAATAATGAAAATCAAAAAATAAGAGGAAGTCCTGCCTAAATTTTCTACTGAAAAAACGTTTGCTAGAACTGTTCTGATCCTGAGCCCACAAATGGCCATACTGCATGAACTCAAATACTTCAGTTGACCATATTGGCAGGACATTTGTTGGCTAAAACTGCACCCTGAAAAAATATAGAATTTATACAATTTATACGTTAATATTTTTGCATTTCTTTTTTAAATAGGAAACAACAGTCTGTGGACAAATATTCCAGCCTGAGATACAATCCTAACTGGAAGAACATAAAAGAGGCAATAGAATTTTCTGAGGCAGAAAAAGCATGTCAAGTTGCTGAAGGAAGCAGCATGGACTTTTCAGAAGATTCATTTTACCTCCATTCCAATGGCTCCCCAGAAGAAAAGAATCAAGAGGAGGCAAAGTCACAAGATTTATTCTCAGAGTTTGGTACAGAATTACAAAGGTTTCATGAACCAAACATTCTTGTGGTCAGCAGTGAATCTTTTAGGCTACCTACAAAGGAGAAGGAATCTGCAGATGGCTGTCCTTCCAAAGATACTCCCAACACATATAGCAGTGCTGTTCCTCCTCAGACTCAAGATCGACCAAAAAGAGCAAAAAAAGACTTTGTGAAAAAAAATAAACGGACTTTAGGATTGCATTCAAAGGAGATAAATTCCTATCTTCAATTACACTGTAAAAAGCAAGAAGTTCTTGGAGAGCGGGTAGGTAATTTTTGCCTATTTTTAATTGGTATAAACTGAGGACTGTCTGGTGTTAAAATGGAATCATGGAGTCATAGAATGTATTGGGTTGGAAGGGACCCTCAAGGGTCATCCAGTCCAACCCCCCTGCAGTGAGCAGTGACATCTTCACTAGGTCAGGCTGCTCAGAGCCCCATCAAGCCTGACCTTGAATGTCTCCAGGGATGGGGCCTCCACCACCTCCCTGGGCAACCTGTTCCAGTGTCTCAGCACCCTCACAGTAAAGAACTTCTTCCTACTATCTAATCTAAATCTACATTCTACCAGTTTAAAGCCATTAACCCTCGTCCGATCACTCCATGCTCTTGTAAAAAGTCCCTCCCGAGCTTTCTTGTAGCCCCTTCAGGTACTGGAAGGTGCTCTAAGGTCTCCCCAGAGCCTTTTCTTCTCCAGGCTGAACAACCCCAACTCTCTCAGCCTGTCCTCATAGGAGAGGTGCTCCAGCCCCCTGATCACTTAGAATAGCAGAACACTCACAAGTTTTAACTACAGTAGGAAACCTTGATGTCACCATGTGACTTAAAAAGCTGTATTAGTGTTTTTGCACCTGCATTGATCATAACAAAAAAAAAAAAAAATATACATGAAGTTACAGTTGAGTTTGAGAACCAGAAAACATCTTGTGGACCACACATGTAGGAGTATCCAAGAAATATGTGTCGGATTTGGGTGGTTAGACAACCCTTTCCCCCTACTTGCTTTCTCAGCCACACCAAACCTTGTGTTTGAAATCAATCAGCAGATACTAGTCATGGTTTTGAATGGCTTTCTTATGATTGACTGTGAAATGTCAGCCAACTTGTATTAAGGATTAAGTGGAAATGTAATTACAGTTCCTAATGAACAATTATACATGAGTTTGTTGCTTTTACTTGCTACTTATTATGCATAATGAGAAGGTGGGAGTCATTGACTCACTCCACGAGTTGTAGCGTAGAAAATTCTTAAATTGCAAAACTACAGAGACTTTCTGCTTCAAGTGACACATTTTCCAAGGCTAATGAACAGTTGACACAACACTAGAGGGCATCTGCTGACTACATTACAATGAGTGTAAAGGTGGACAAGCTTTTTTCTAGCAGAGCTATTAAGCCTACTTGGTTTTTTTGAGTTAATGGTAAAAATAATTAGTGTAGATTGATGCTAATTAAAGCTGTGTTGATATGATTATGTTTATTATTTGGGGAATTCTGAAAATGTTTCATATGTAAGTATTTGAGCCAGGGATCAGGACTTCATTGTGTAGACTCTATTCAAAGATATGTACTGGAAATTAAAAAAAAAAATCTGTTAAAATAAGGGCTATGTTCTAAGATTACCTTGCTGAAGTAGCCAAGGGGACAGCAGAGATGTGACAAAGCAGGAGCCAGCCAGCATGTATGTAGAAAGGTGTGTTTTTTTCCTGGACAAGTTGATACAGCCTCAAGAGCATCACCACCTACTGTCAGCTAGCTTTGTATTTCCTGCAGATGGGCACAGGAAGAGCTGCTTACCTCTTGTTCTTAATCGAGACATCCATTGCTCCATCTTGTTGGAGCAATGACAGAAGGCCTGACAGAGGCATCCTGTTGACCAGAGCTGGTCCACGAGCCAACTTTGGTTACCTCACCTGGAAAACTGTATCAAAAGTGCAAACCCACCCCGTATGTGAAGAAGCAAAGAAACCACGTTTCTTCTGCTGGAGAGATCAACCATGTTCTGAGTACTGTGTTTTCCTTAACTAGATTATTTTTAGCTTTGCAGGATGTTTAAGATGGTTTTATTGATACAATCGCTGTTGGCTGTCAGGTACTGTGTTAGTGAAATAGTGTTTACATTGGAGTACTTAGTGTACAGCTTTTTTCAAGTGATGTAACAATAGGTAAAATATTTGCAGCCTCATTCTTGCAACATTCACAGTTATCTCTGTGCATACAGACAGCAGGCTGTATGTACTAAAACATACCATAAATGTGTGTTGATCTGTATATTTACTAATTTATATAGCATTTTATAAAGCATCAAGTTCTTTGCAGTGTTGCCTGATTCTTTAAGAACCTGATGATGAGTTTCTTTGACAGAGAGAAAGGGAGAGAAGTAGTGGCCCAATCTAGCTCAGCTGTACTCAATATGAGTTGCTTTCCTACCTACAAGCCCCTTACTTCAAAGCAAGGAACATAATGTACAATTTTTTAATGGCTCTAGACCAAGGCACTCAGACTCTCTGTGCACTGCGCCTTACCTCAGTGTAAACACCTAATCAAGATTGCCTTCGCTTCAACAATAGCAGCCAAATGCAATTCGAGAACCACAAGCCTTTGAAGTCCTCGCTGCAAAGGCCGGTTTTCTAGTCTGGGATAATGACATGCCATGATTGCTGTCTTTGTTGTATCTTTTCAGTAGAGAAGCAATTATGGGCCTCAATTTAACAGAATAGGCATTACACAGCTTATGATGCTCAAAATGCAATTTCATTTGATCATTTTCTCAATTTGATTGGTATTAATAGAATAGTTCACAAAAAAATGCTGGCAGAGGTTGTGTCCTGTTCCTCTTTCAAAGAGATAATGTTGAAGTATGCTTTACCTGCCCAGTAAACTATCAATACAGTGAGTCAGTTGGTTCCACCAAAAACATCTTCCTGACTGCAAGGCTGTGTCTATCCACAGTTCAGGAAAGCTGTGTGGTAACTTTTAATTTGTGAACTTTTCTAGACACAACAAATAGAACCTCTGTTGCCATTCAGAGCAATGAGATCACCTGAAAACCCAGCAATAGACCCTCCCTACCTTTTCCTGGTTGTCCTAATCCCTCACCCCCAAAGATAAAAGGCTCAGCTCCCCAGAAGAGTTTAACATTTCCTTCACACTCGTTTCACCATTATGATTTTAATTACTGCCATATACATGAGGATATCTCTTGGCTTCGAAATGTGTAGTGCCAGCAGGCACCCTCAAAAAAATTGCTCAAATTTCATTTCCAGCCATCGTGCTACCACAACTGTGGCCACGTGAAGGTGTTCTTATTTATGGGCTTGCTGTTTGATATTGTTGCCAGGCTATATGGATTAGATGTTTTATTCCTGCAGCTAGTCCTTGTACTTTTCTACCAACATTACTGTGTTTTGCCATCTTTTTCTGCATGACTCTATTGTTCAAAACCTGCTATGGTGTGTTGCATCCATCAGTATCTTGGTACACTGGCTGATTGCTCAGGCAATGATGATTGTCTAGTTGCTTTTCTGCTCTTAGGTACATCTACTGGCTCTCATATAAATGGAGGAGCCCAGACATTTGAGAGTTACAAGTAGGTTTCTGTGCTGCAGACTTCCTGCAATTTTCTTTTCCTCTCTTCTTCTTAGAAGCAGCAGGAATAGTCTCTACTACCACACCATTGTTGATTGGGGTTTTGCTACCTTTTTCTTCTTTTTTATAGCCATTTGTTTTTATGTTATCTATTATAGAATGCCTAACTTTAGCATTTTAGCTATATTAGGAGGCAAATTATTTCTTATTCTTTCCCCAAGACTTTTGTATCCTTTCATCTGCTTGAGCTGTGACTATAAACCTTCTTGGGTTTTAGGTTACAGATCCTCAAACTGTTGATGAGGAGCCAGTTCAGAGTGTCCTACCATTCCAGACTAGGAAAATGCAGCCTGAAGACAAATGGTTCCTGAAAGCACAGCAGCTCAAGGTTCCTTTTAATAGAACATGATAATTGAAATATATATGTAAAAGCATTGAAGTTTGAATATTTAAAGCTGTAATCTCATTACTTTTAAAGTACTGATTACTGACAATAAATCCTTAGATATATATCAGTAGATAATATCAAAAATTTAATGCATATGCTGCTCAATGATGAATGCTGAATGATTTTAAATGAAAATAGATTCCAAATCCCAAGAAATTCTGAGCTCAAAGATTCTTATCTATTTAGGACTTTATTTTGTTGATAGTAAAGTAAAACCTCAGTCTAATTACCTGGTCATGTTTGATGGTTCATGAGGATTCTGATAGAGCTTAACTACTATTGCATTGCTTGTCCCCTAAAATCCCCATGAACATCAAGGGGTTACCATAAACCAGAAAATGTTAGGAGTAGAAAAAGTTGCACTGCCCTCCTCTGTACAGATAAGTCTATAGATCTGGTTTATGCTGGTCTTTCAAACCAATGCAATGGCATAGTCTTTGGAGCAATCAAAGAGGCCAGGTTATGATCACTGATGAAAAACCAAGGACTTCAGAACCAGAACTTCAAGCCAACTGGAATTATTATTGGCAAACCTAGTTACTCTCTTTGTATTACAAGGATTTGAAATCTTTCAAGCAGACTGTTTAAATTCCCCACTGCTCACTTAAGACTGGAAGCTGCAGTTCTGTAAATGACCAGCAAGATTTTATGCTGCTGTTCGTTGTGAGAGATATGCTTTATATATGGAATTTCAGGATGAAGGAGGTGTTTTACAGAGCTGCTCATTCTGTTTAAATAGGGAAACACTGGCCTGGTCCCAGTTTGGCAGCAGTTCATGCTTTCCACCAGTGGCACAGTATGCCAGAACATTAATCGTTACAGCAGAGGTCGAGCTAACAAATCATCATCTTGGCACCAGGAGTCAGGATTCCCCAGTGCTAAAGCTTTCACCAAAACATTCTGCTCTATATGTGGATTTAATACCTACCGTTAAGTAGTTATTCTGAGTGCATATGCTATGTAGTGGTTGCAAGTGTTGCTAACAAAAGAACCCTAGAGAGACAGGAGGATGAAATGGAAGATTTTAGCACGGAAAAAGATTAAATGGACTGAGAATGGATTTGTATATTCCCTGGAAGGAAAGCCATGTCTTTCCTCAAAATGGGTAGCACCTGATGCTGTAATTGGAAAATGATAAATCTTAAATAAACTGCAGATTTAGAGTATGTCAGTTTAACTCAAGACAGTAGTCCTGGTGTGCTTAAATTCTTAAATTGTTTCTTAGCATTTGGATAATGTTTTGCAGGATAGAGGGTAAGGAGGAGTGTTTGGTTTAGAAATGAAATAATTTAAGTCATTGACATCAGTCTGGTATCTTATTCAAGGCACCACATCAACACATGTTCAAAGTTCAGTACGTGTTTAGAACTCAGCTTCACTGGAACCTGCACAGCTATTTAAGGGCTGTCGAAAATCAGAGTGTTGTCCTGCAATAGAATCATAGAACATGGTGTAATCTAGTGAAAGCATCAGTTAATTTGTAGAATTCTAAGAAATAGCTACATGAAAGGCATTGTGACAGGCAAACTTACCTATACCCTTGTATATTGTTGATCTTAATGAACATATAAAATAGCAACCACTGAAATTCACCTCACTTTTGATAACTTGTTTCAGGATCACCAAAATAAGTCCTCCAAGAAAAATAAAAAGGAATCCAACCAGAGTCTCAAAGGGAGAGCTTTCCCAAGGAGTGATAGCCAACAAGCATTAACACGAGCAGAACCAAAGCTTTGGCACCAGAGGCACCACCAAGTATCCAGATCTGCTCCCCTGCAGGTAGTGGAGCAAGACAACAGCAGCACACTGCAGAAATGGCGGTATCCAAGTTCTTCTGTTGGCCCTGACACTAAAACAGCAGCAAATTTAGGTACTTCCTTAAGTAATTTCCTGAATTCAAGACATTTTGTTAAGCAGGATTTCACTGCACCTACCTATCCATCTGTCTTGGTTTGAAAGACAGGTGTCTGCTAAGGAAGGCAGGAGCCCCCCTTGGAACAGAAAAATACAACCCCCTTCCCTCCGAATTATTATAAAATTGAAATTAAGGGGCTTTCAGGCAAAGATATGAGGAAAATGGGAATAACAGTTTTTACTAATGTATACAACAAAACAATAATACAGAGGAACTGGTTACAGGCCTGACAGAGTCAGGGATACAACCTGGCCCCCTGCCGGGCAGGGTGCTGGTACCAGTCCGATCCAGTGGCAGCTGCAGTTCTCTTTGAAATGATCCCGTTGAAGCGGTGATCTTGTAGAAAAAGAAAACTGGTCCTCCTCCGAAAATCCGGTGGTGGTGTAGTCCTTGTCCTCTGGGATCCCCGCGGGTAAGGCCCCTCGCGCTGTTCCAAACCCCAAATTATCTCCGGCGGGAATGGTCACCAAGGGATGGTGAGTCCTGGGGCAAGGCCCTGATGGGCGCATTAACAGAAGAATAGTCCCGGGGGGGCGGGGGGCAAGGAACACCAGCGCCAGGCTTCAACGGCTCATGGTAATAGAATACATTGCAACCCAGGACACCTTCTCATCCCCCAGCAGTTGTTATATCTCCAGCATATACCAGAAAGAAGATCGAGAAATATCATCAGCATGATTCTCCAAATAGAATTCCACATGGCCAGCAACACTTGTACACTGTGCAGCTTTTGGCAAGAAATAAGAGTACCAATGGTCGAGCACATCCAAATCAGAGGAATAGTTCATCTACTTTTAATACCAATTTTCAACAGTTGGTGAAGGATCAAGTATCACTTCAGGGTTGCAAAAGCCACATCTGTGTGGATCAAAACTGCGCTGTAAATAGTTTAAGGTAAGGATACAAGTGTTGAAACAGTATTATCATAACACTATGATGCCCAGAAAAAATAGAAACGGACAAGAAAATGTTTTAATGTCCAAAGTATAAAATTCCTTTGCTACAAAGTTGCCACTGTAGATTACTATTAACTTAAAAGTCATTGTAACTATTGAGTTTTAAATATGGTATTGGAAAAGGAGAGTCCTATACTGCATGCTTTCTTACACATATAATTTTCCACAATTGAAAGTTTCCTACTGAAAGCCTAGAAGGTAAAGCACTATGCATAAATTGAGTCTACTGCTGGCTGCACAGGGTTATATCAAAACTTGCCTTGCAGGGTGAATATCCAGAGTCGTTCCAGTGCCAATTCTGGCTTGCTACACATGGGGAAGGGCATGAAAATCCTTGTTTATGTAGAATTTCACCTGCCTTGATAAAAATGAAGTGTTTGTTTCACAATTAATTCTTTCAGTACCCAGCAGGCCCAATCCAAAGCCACTTAAAGGCAGTTTTCATTGGCTTAAGCTTGCTTTGCAGCAGGCTGAAAGTTTCCCCATCTATAATTGTTCCATTTACTTTAAACAATTTCCATCCACTTGGGTGCAAGCATAGTCAGTCATTGTGAAATACCCATCTTCCCATCTTCATGTTCCCATTCTGTGTGCAAGGATCATTCCATATACAGATTACCTATTGAGCTATCTGCTATAAAGATAGCCTTCTCAATGTGGCCTTCTCAATCTTCTGTTCACAGTTCACCAAGAGCCCGTCGTACAACCTCCCAATTTACAGAAATGATGGAGCGACATCACCAAGAAACCGCTTCTTTGACAGAAGCTCACTTAGCTGACAGGTACTTGTTCAGCCTACTTCCACCTGTAATCCCACGGTTAGAAGGTGGATCAGAAGTAGATACAGAGAGCAGTGAAGGAAATCAAGTGAAAATAAACCCAAGCAACTCAGGAGGATATCTCATGCAAATGACAGACCAACCTATAGTCAGCAAGAAGGTAAGCAAATAGGAATGGAATGGAGACTGAGAAATATTTCTTTGTTACAGAGAGCACACTGACTTACCCAGAGCATGAAAACCGAGGAACAAAGGTGGAAACAGACACTAAAACCATTCTAGTTTAAAGAGCAAGGCAGTTCACCACCTTTCTGTGTCACTTTCACTCTTGATTAGCTCTAAGAACACACAGAGCTGTGTTTGTCCTTTAAGTTATCTAGTGATAAGATGATTTAGAATAAAGCTATTTGTACAAAGCAGCAGGTAGTCAGGCCTCAGATCTAAGCAAACCATTATCCTGGTCACGCTTATTTGCTACCCAACTCAAATCTCTTGGTTTCCAAGGGAATCAAACTGAACAACGACAAACTTAGAGGATTTGTAAAGCTAACAGCATAAACATTATTACAAGTCTCCTGATGATCCCATTTTGGTCCTTATTAAAACTTGGTTCTTTTTGTCTTTTCTGTGCATCCAGTTTCATACTGTAAGCAGATAACACAGATGCAGTGGAACAGCATAGAGAGATCCCTGTGTGTCCATGACAAATTAAATGTTTAAGAAGTTAGATCCAAGTCTCAGGGCAGACAAACTAAGCTGGAATAATTACTCATGTGTTTCATCTAGGAGGCAGTTTGTGTATTGCTGCTTGAATGCCTCTAAGAAGAATTAGCTGGATTATGATAGTAACTGAAGGGCAGGTTTCCTCGCCTTTTGGTTTCCCTGAGTTCAAAACATTGTTTCTGTCCTGTATTTTCAGTAGCTTTCTCACGCTTCCTATGTGAGGAGTGCCACAGAGAATAAGACTGATTATGTCTCACAGAAAAATCCAACTTTTCCTAATAAGCAAATGCAGTCATACTCAGGGCCTGAAGTGAGAAAACCCTGATTTTATTGTAGACAGCTAAGTGATTAACTCTTCACAGTACCTTAAATTACAAATTAGGTGTAAGAATATCACGAAAGAATAGGGATAACTGACAAAGGGAAACATCAAATAGAAAATTCAGTGCACAGAATTCTCTGCAGTTGAGTTTAACCTGAATATGCCCTTCAAGGAAATGCACATTTTCTTTGCATATAGAAATTTCTTGGCGTTTCTGCATTACTCTGTGGTTGAAATTACTACAGAGCTGATCATAATGAGTTCCCCCTGATAAGTTTCTAAAACATAGTCCACTTCTAAAAATTAATCGAGTGTTCCTCAAAGAGTTTAAAAAGATTCTGGAAGTACTGGGGTCTTTGTAGTAATGTCATGAAGTATTGAAATGGCATCACTCACCTTTTGTCTTCCCTATGCACTTGTAAAGCTTTTGCTGTGCTGCCAGGCATGTATTTTTCAACTGTCTGTGAACAATTTTCCATGGCAGTTTTGCAAACAAAGAGAGGTTACTGTTACTAATAACATTTGCCTTTTTTTTTACCACCAAAATCAGGTACTTTTATCTGCGTTTCTTGTAACAGTTTCTTTGGGGTTTCATTCTAATAACAGTCAAATGGGTCACTTGAAGCTGTTTAAAAATAAAGCTCAGAAAAGATCATTTTTGACTGAGAACGTATTGCTTTGTGATTTGGATGATTGGCAATTACCCACATAGATTCAAAGGGAATATAGTGTAATTTGACGTGCAATTAACTCAATCCTTTTGGTCACCTACAGTCCTTAAAATGAGACATGCCAGAGGTAAGACTGAGACTGCAAGTTGAATCCTGCTCTGATTTTAGGTGTCAGCTGCAAGACTTGCTTTAATTATGCTCTCCATGAAATCATATAAAGGAAAATCCATCACTGCTGTTTGTTTTTCAGCCATATAGCTCAAAAGCTTACATAAATGTGAACATGACGCTTGGAGGCCTTGGACCTGACTATGAAGCACTCAAAGAGAAAGTAAGCAGTCCCTATTATATGATCTGCTTTCTGCTGTGGAAAGTGAACTTAGGCAGAGAAGAATGGCACAGAAATCACTGCTGAGAAACAACTTATGTTTGTCTGGTACTTTATGTCCTTGGCTCTAGGTCTAGCTTGAGATCCTAAGGGGAGATTCAAATAGAAGGAAAATATTTCCAAATATTGTGGAAAATTTTAAGCCTCTAATTTTGTAGTTCCAGAAACAGAGAGTAGTTCACAGAATTCTACAGGGCTAATTGCACGTCAGTAAATCATATACTCATGTGACTGAGTTGCATTGTCATCCCCAGTGCAAAAGGTTTGCCAAAGTAGAAGTAAAAGAAGAATTTGTGCAAATGCAAAAAGAGCTGGATGCACATTACCCTGTGGAAATGGAGACAGATTGTTCAGAACAAGTATCTGAACAATTGGGATAATTTGAGCTGTTCTCTGATGATGATGAGGGTCTAAGGTGCTAGGAACTCCATCCTGCATGCTTTGAGACCCTATTAATCTGACATTTGGTGCTTTATGTGGTATTCTTTATAGAAACATTGTAGGACAGCAGGAAGGACAAATGGTAAGATCATCCCTTTGGAGTCAGTGAGAAGCCCCTGTATTTTCTTCCTCCTTGCCATAAATGAAACAGATTAGAGATCTGAAATTGGAATGGACAGAGTGGTGCATAACCCAGGACTCTGTGCTTTTTTAACACCATCATAGCACTTCTGGAACCCAGCATGCCACTGGGGTATCATCACACTGAAAGGAAATAATTGACATCAGCTGACAACAGGGGCAAGGCAGAGCACACTGCTGAATTTCAGCATAATGAATTATTGGAAATATAAAGACACAGAATATCAGTCAAGTAAGGAAGTTACTTAAAAGTAAGTACAGAGGTTTTAAAAGTCATTGCAAAAGCTGCCAGAAGTTAGCACAGCCATTTTGGAATTGAACAGATACATTGAAACATTCAGGATACAGATGCATCTGTCACATTTCTATTGAGCTCTATCCTCGATACGGTCCGAGAAAAAGCTCTTAAAAATGAAGGGAGACTAAAAAAGCTATGCCATTTACCAGGATCTCCTGTTGTGTTCTGCTGAGGAATGATCAATAGCAGAGCCAGGTTAAACAGCAACAGAGGTGTAAATGGAAGACTCTAATTGAAAAAGTGTTTCATTGATGGATCCACTGAGACATTTAATTAACCATACGCTTTTTTTCCTTTTGTCAGAAAGAGAAGTTAAGGCAACAAAAGGAATATGCAAAGCAAATTAGGGAACACAACATGAAAAGCACTGCTTTGGTTCAGTGGTTACCTATAAGACCCCAAGTCATATCTTCAGTGTCAAGACAGAAGGTAAGAACAGAGTCCCTTTAAAATGAATGCAGGGAGAGATTCTGGACTTTGCACAAAGGAAAAGCAAAGCATAAATTTAACTTGCAGTGGGCTAAAATAGTTATGCCATTTTGATTCTCCTTTTAACAACCCTAAGGACTTCTACTCTCATGGAATCCTGGCAGGTGCTCATCTATTCTGTAATAGCTGTAGATGTATACCAAGCGTTGATGATTCCTTTGCCAACAGCGTCTTCAGTCCATGCATCTGCCTTGTTCTTCATCAGTGCACCAAGTGGAAACAGAGCAGTACTCCATCCAAGCTACCAGCATTCAACTTAGCTTAAACAGCTAGTGATGCCTTCCTGGGGAAAAGGTGGGAATAAAGGAGAGGGGGACCCCCCTAGGAACATTAGTGCAGCACATGCTCTGTTTCACATCAGTGGTAGAGGCCACACTACTGCAGAGTGCACTCTTCTAATGGACCACAGATATCCTCTTGTTAGTCTATTATCCACCTGCCTGTCAGTCTTGCTCACAAACTCTTCACTTCAGTTGCATAGCTACAGTAATTGGTCTTATTTTTCAAGCCCATACAACATCACTTTATCCTTCACCGGCCTTCAAAAATTGCCCAAATGAGCAACGACTGACAACGTGACAGTGGCATACATAAACAAACAAAGGGAGCACCTTTTCCCTATTGCAGGAAGTAATAAAGCTCTGGAAATAGCATCTGTTCTATCCAATCAGTTCTGCAGGAGCTCACCTGCCTGGTGCTGAAAGCATGAAAGGTATTTCTCCAAGGTGATGAATGAAAACCGCATGCTTCAGGAAAAACGTTTTGAAGTTTAATATCAGTTGAATTCCTCCGTTATTGCATTTATTTCCAAACCTCCCATAAACCACAGAGATTAAACTGCATTCTTTGGATGTCAAAAAGATGCCCTCAGAAGACTTCCCAGACACTCTTTCACCAAGATAATGCAACTTCCACAGGAGACATAACAAGTGTTTCCAAATACATCTGACTGAAACACAGACACTAAAAAATGTCCCAGGTTAAACCAGGATTTCTGTAATACTGTTTCCATTCCTTCTGCAGACAGCCTTCTCGGTTCCATACATCACTCTGTACTGTTTGACACTCTTACAGGCATCTGCCTTGTGTTCCTCTTTCTGCTTGACCCTGCTCAGCTTCAGTGAGACATGCCAGATCTAGAACAACAGCTTGAGTACTCCCATTTTTCTTTTTAATTTTGATAGTTAAGCCCATCATTCAGTAGAACTTAAGCCTAGTTAACCAGAACCTACATACATGTGTCAAAAGGCCTTGCAGAAGTCCAGATAGATGACATCTGTAGCTCTTCCCTTGTCTACTGATGCAGTTACTCCATTGTAGAAAGCCACTAGGTTGGTCAGGCAAGACTTGCCCCTAGTAAAGCCATGCTGGCTGTCCTGAATAACCTCCCTGTCCTCCATGTGCTTCAGCATAGCTTCTAGGAGGATCTGTTCCATGATCTTCCCAGGCACAGAGGTGAGGCTGACAGGTCAGTAGTTCCCAGGGTCCTCCTTCCCACCCTTTTAAAAAATGAGTGTAGTGTTTGCTTTCTTCCAGTCACTAGGGACTTCACCTACTGCCATGATTTTTCAAATATCATGGAGAGTGGCTCAGCAACTACATCAGCCAATTCCCTCAGGACTCTGGGATGCATCTCATCAGGTCCCACAGACTTGTGTATGTTCAGGTTCCTCAGATGGTCACAAACCTTATATTCACATACAGCATCTCCCTCATCCCCATCTTGTGGGCCATCAACTTGAGAGCTGTGAGGAAAGAGATTGCCAGTGAAGACTGAGGCAAAAAAGTTGTTGAGAATTTTCTCTTAATCAGTTACCCCAATTTTCATGGTTTCAGGCACTGGAATATGCTAAGAAGATTCCTAGACCAAAGACTTTCATGGCAAGACTATCAGATGAAGATGCAAAACAGGAAGGAGTTCTGCCACAGACTTTAAATGGATGCAGTTTACCTCAAGTTGCAGCCTTGGAAACTTTGCAAAGTAGACACGAGAGGGAGAAGCAAATTGCAGCTGCTTTAAGAGCCCTTCATATCTTATAAGCATTTTGAAATTATTGGCGATATCTTCAAGGCAAAAAATATGTAAACTATCTAATAATAAGCTATGACCATCACAGATTGATTTATCATTCCATTCAAATATAAAGTGGCTTAAGTTTAATCATTGTTAAATTTGAGAATCAGTTCTACTATACCGAATTTTTAAAAAAATAAACAGCTGCATGTGTAGCATTTTAAATATGGCCATCTCTGTCGTTATTTTGCTTTGAAGTCAACTGATCTAGCAGTTGCTTCTTTCAGACTAATCAGATTTAGGCAGGGATCATTTTTAGACATGTCAAACATATGAGCATGTCTACAAAATATTAAAAATAAACATCAGTTTCACTTGATGATCTTAATACCAGCAATATTTCTCTTTTGAAGTGCAGAGGAGATTTTGGCAGACTGTCCAGAACTAAAGCCAAAAAATAATCCATTGCTGGTAAGAAAGAGAACAAAAAAATGTGCACCAAACATAGCAGTTGGTAATGATACAACACTAATTATTCAAATGTTACTCTGTTATCTGTTAGTGAATAGTGGCATCGAGACCAACGTTTTGAAGCTTCATCTAGGACAAGAAAATTCAAACCAAGTATTGGCTGATCACACAATCTGGTATTGGCCAGAAGCAGTTGGAAAATATATGGAGTAACTGAGGATAATTGAGAGCTACATGTTTGAGAGGAAACAGCTTTTAACAGATTAAATCTATAAAACTAACAACAAACAGATGGGTTTCTTATGATGGTTCTGTTTCTCTAACTTAGTAAGTTATTAATTAAGTCAATATATGAAATGGGTTTAGAACACACAGCAAGGGAATTTTGAAGAAAAAAACACTAACATCTCTTAGAAAATAGGCTAGGTAAAAGGGGGAAAAACCCCACAATCAACCTTGTGATTATGTGTAGTTGCTTTATCCAATTTAAGTCCCCTTTTGTATGGGGGGAGAGAGAGAATTAGTCTTGGGGGAAAAAAAAGGGGTTCAAGTCTCCTTGAAGGAGGCTAACAATGGAAAGGTAAGAGATGATGTCTTTGAAAAGGCTTTCTCTTTTCCTAGGTATTAAAGGTAAAGACAGAAATGTGTAAGACTTAACACGTTTCTGGGTTAACATTTCATTGGCTAGATGTCTCACAGGAAAGAGAATTTTCCAGCAGGTGTACAATGAAGTCAAGGCATTGGAGGTATCATGGAATATTCAGAGTTGGAAGGGACCTCCAGAAAAGTCCTGTACCTTTCATTTTATGGAGTCCTGGGTGAGTTTGACCTAGTCCTCAGGATGCCTCAGTCCTCCTGAAAGTGGATTAGTTGCTGAAATACACCCTGCAGGGTCTTCAGTAAGGCTCCCAACATAATATGGGGAAAAAAATGATCACCGTACTGCATCTCTCCATCATGGAAAAACATGTTCCCTTCCCACCACACGTGCTGAATTAGACTGTTGGATTTGGAGGTGGGAGTTTGTGACATACATACATCATCTGTTGGGGAAACTTGGTGGAAGAAGTGTCTTCCAATGGGGGGGAACGTGGGTCAGGTTGCAGGGGAAATGTTTTGCATATCAAAGTGCAACTTCTGGTCCAGAAGTTGACTCAGCCTCCTTTCTCCTCACCTTTGGGAACTGCATTTGCCCCTTTTTTGTAGAATGTGCATGCCTGTGGAATGATCCATCACGTTAGGCTGGGTAAATGTTTCCATGCTCTGCCAGTTGCTGCTTTTCTACTTTTATTTTTAAACCAAATGCTAACACTTTGAAGCATTTCTGATTAGGGAACCTCAACTTGTTGTTTCTGCTTAAAAGTGATAATCCCCCCTTAATACAAACCTCAAGTACCTATTTTAATGAAACCTTCAGATGAATATCAAAGAGCTATTTACTCGTATCTAATATTTTAATTAGATTATATTCTCAATTTAACCCATTAAACCCCCTTTGATGATCTCCATGTTTAGTGTTTAGCCCCAGATGCTGGAGGTAATGAATATTGGACCTTTGATTTAATGAGAACTTCTGCCTTTCCAGCCTGACTCCCTTTGTATCCCCCTTTTTTTATTTTCTGAGCTATAGAATTCAGTTAATTGAAGAAGTCTCTTACCACCACACATTAAGGAACCTAAATTAGCATCCCCTTTCTGATTAGAAAATGCAAGCAGACATTTTCTCTTTGATCTGAGGATTGAGTTGAAGTAGGCAACAGCCCCCTGAAAATGAGCTGATGGCCTTATTATTTGGCCGACATGCAGATGTGTCCATGTGGTGCAAAATGCTTAATGTCTTAATTGATCACCTTCCTCCCTATCTGTCATCCTACTACCTTTTAAAGCTCCCATAAATTAGGGTGATCTTTCTGGGTGGGTGGTGTGTTTCATTTGGGTGGGTTTTTTTAATAAAACAATGAACTTTTAGGGAACATTTAAATACTAAACCCGTGCTAAACTAGAAGCCATGTATATTCATATGATGCTGCATTGGGGTGGGGAGGGGGGTGTAGATTTTTTTTAAAAACCCTGATCATGATCATCTCACAAACCATTTGGAAAGGACTGTTTTGTGGGTTGTTTTTTTTCTCCCAGAAAAAAAAGACATTATTTGCAGCATATGTGGAAAGAAAATCTTTTGATCTACCTCAATACTAATGCAAATTTTTCCTGTGCCTAACAGATATGGTGGCAGAAGAAAGGACCATACAAGTAAATGATGAGCATCCATCTGCTTAAAAGCAAAGGCCAAAACTTAATGTCTTTCAAATTAGGAAGGCAAGGAATTTAAATAAGAAATAGGCCTTGAATTTTGCATTAAGTATTCAGGGAGAGATTGAGCTGGAGTAGAACCTGCCTGCCATAGTGCACAGCTCCAGCACAGCTATCACAGGCTGCCTTCACAGGGGCAGAAATGTAGTTGTGTACACCATGCAATAGAACTTCTCAACATTTACTTGGTGGGCCCTTTCTAGTGCTGCCATTCCTTAATATTTTAGATTCAGGAAGTGTAGAAGCTGAGACCACCTTCAGTGGTCAAAGACCTGGGGCCAGTTCTACTTGGGAGCGATGCTGCTGCAATAACATCACCAGCATGTTTCTTTCAAAGATAACTGAAGTCACCTTCCCACCACCGTGTCACAAAAGGTAAGGACAGCTGGCTCACAGGCTGCTGACTCTGACAAAAACATACTGTCTGATCAGTTTAACACATAAAATAAGGCAGAGCCTAAAAGCCATGTTCCATCATTACATCTCTAAAGACAAATTGTTCAAGATGAGGATTGTAAACCAAAGAAGATTATGTCTAACTCATGCAGTCACTGAGTACTTCAAATAGGCAAAGAACCCACAAGCCAAGTGTTTGATGATTATCACCTCACCTTAGGGATCAATTCTACAGTAAATTATAATATCTGTTCTTATTATTTTGCATGTTGCCCAAACCCAAGTGCCCTCTGTGTGAGGATAAGCAGGCAGGTGAAGGAACAACCAGCTCTGGTGACTGCCTGTGTGGTGTGAGAGCTCAAGCTGCACGAAATCACAGCCATAGGTGAAGGCAGTGAATGTCCACTGGTGACAGCTGGCAAGGGTGAGTTAAAGCAGCCTGCCTTACAGAAGAGCCTGCTTTGAACAGAAGTGATACTGAGCCAAAAACCTGGATAGATCAGATGCTAAAGAAGCATCCAGCAGCTCAGCAAGAGCTTTTGCATAATCGTGAGTGCAGAGCGGGCAGCTGCAGGTAATACCACAGGGCTGGTTGTGTGTGTCACAGCAGTACTTAAGGGTTTGATCCAGCAGTCACAGCAAAGCCAACAAGATACACACCACCAGAGAGTGTTGAGTCTTTACTTCAGGAAAGCAAGTGGAGTGGTCTCAATAAGAGCTGAACAAAGTGAGTCACAGAATTTGGCCAGCTTGCCTTTGCTCCTGGCATTTCAGATAGAGTTACCTCATTATCATGGGTTAAAGCCAACTTCTTCCCTGAAAGACTGTCTGTACCCTAACAGGTGGAGAAGGCACTGCAGTCCACTGTGGGATCAGCCTTTCTCCTCTCAAGCACACACCCTTTATCACCAGGTGCAATGTCTTGCTGCTGCTGCTGCATTAGAACTGACTGTGCCAGTGGCTGTAGCCACCCCAAGGCAATGGAGCCAGAAGTGTTTCATCTAAGCTTATTACACTATAGAAACAACATAAATCCAAGACAAAAATAAGCCACTTTTAAAGCCAAGTAAGACCATCTGAGCAGGAGTTTGCAGTTTATTAAAGTGGTGCTGTTTGTTATTGTGACTACAAGAGAGGAAGAACAAAGTCATCAGTTGAAGAGGCTACAACACTCAGGAGTTGGCAGGGCTGTCATCAGCATCCTCTCTACATCCACCCACCCCTCCTCTGCTCTTCAGCACAGCTCAGGCCTGCAGGAACTTCAGAAAACCAATGGAAAAAACTGCATTAAGTCCATCAGGCAGCAGAGAGAAACAATGAGAGGAAGTTGTAGGAACAATTTTATGTAGTACATGCAATGCCTGGGTCACTTGCTGGGCCTGGATGTAGTTTATTGATACCTTCACCAAGTGACAGCCCATGGTTAACTCTCCCAGCACTACACACGTGTTTAACAGCAAGACTTTGCAAATTACTCACTCTAACTGCCCGTACAGCCTGTGTATCTGATCTGCTTTTACATAGCTCTGGCCCCAGAAGGAAAAAAACCGTGCTGGAACTGCTTTCCAGTCCCATAAAGTTAAAAATGTTAAGGAAAACGCTCATAAAACAAAAAGCAAAGTTTCACTGAAAGATTTTCTAGACCTTTGTTTGCTTTTCTTTGATGAAAACAACAGCAAACACATAGGTGTTAAAAGAAATTAACAGGAAAGAATTTCATTTCAAAAAAACACACAGAAGAATTTTAATGAAAATCAAGACTTCAGTGGATATCTGGAAAAATAGGAACTCCACCAAGATTTCCTATTTCCAGCAATTATTTCCTGCAAGCCCTTTCCGCTCCAGCGCTTCCTAAACAAACATGTAAATACTAGGGGGAAAAAAAAGCATCAGCTCTAAACAATCTCTCCCCTGCTTCTCAGGGAGAGCAGCAAAAAGACAGCAGGAAAAAGTCAGCAGTTCTCGTTGGATAAGGCAGGACCCAGGGATAAAACCTCATTTCACTTTTTCTAAAAGAAAAACCCCTGAAACAAACAAACAAAATTGCCTTCCCAGGACCCTCTCCAAACACGTGTGATAATGCTGGTGGCAGAAAGGGGAACGGGCTATTTGTCACACCCCTGTGCCCCAGAGAAACCACGTCACCTCACTCAAGGGGTCCCACAAAGACCCCTTTGAGGGGTCTGACCCCCCGTGGGGGGGGTGCTGAGGTGAGGATACCTGTGGGGTCCAGCTGCCCCAGCCTCACACCCCATCACCTGCAGCTCTGTCTGGTCCTGTGCTGCAGAGCCTGTTCCTGGACACACTCCCAGTGCCTGCACCTGAACCCCTGGGTCCTTCCCTCCCTCCAGAGCCACCATCAAACATCACCAGCCCACAGGCGTGCAAGTGCCCCAGTCCTGCTGCTGCGCAGGACGTGAGCTCACGGGGTGTTTGGTGCAGTGGGGATGTACGTGGTCACACACCCCGCTGGCTGACACCACCCTGACACCCCCTGGGTGCCTTGCCAAAGAGCAGTGTGAATGCACAGGGGGAAGAAAAAGTTGCTTTTGTATGTCTGTGCCCAAAAACTCCTGTCACTTGTGCATCTTAATCTTCTGCTTTTATTTTCTCCTGCCTTTTTTCCTTTGTGTTCTTTCCAGCTCGGAGCATTCCCACTCACCCCTGTCTGCAGTCATAAAAGAGAACAGACAATTCTTTGCACAAGTAAAACGAATCACACACAAATGTAAAGAAACAGGGTTTTTAATATCCCTTTCCAGTCAGGTGCAATTTTTTTTAAATGATTACATCTTTATACTTGCTCCTAATATTCTCTCTCACTAAACCCAAGCCTTTTCTCTTGTGTCTCCCTAAATACTTTGCTGCCCAGTCCTGTTACCAAAGGGAAATCCACCTGAGTGACTGGGGTGAAGTCACTGACCCCCACAGCAGGGGGAGATGGGTGTCCATACCTCACAGCGGTGCACAGCACCCGACCCCCGGGAACAGCAGCAGCAGACGTGGTCAGAAAAATATTATCATGTAAATATCACGGCGGAGCTTCTCTTTCACATCACTTTTAATAGCTGCTAATGACACGCGGGCTCGGGGGGAGGCAATCAGCACAGAGCAAACCAAACAAAATACTCGGTGGGCAGCAGAGGAGGGATGCAGACAAACCACAGCAGTGAAGTGAAAGGGTTTTGAGGCAGTTTCCATCACCTCCCTGCCTACGGCCGGGTAGGCGTCGAGAGAAGGGAAGAGCCATGGAGCTGGGAGCAGCATTTCCAGCCAGCAACAGTGAGAAATAACCTACTGTACCCTCGGGGCTTCAAATCCCACCGGGGCTTTAGGAGGAAATCACTTGATTTATCTTCTCAGTTAGAATTTTTAGGGAGGTGGGTGGCATCGGAGCAGAATTTGTTGATGAAAATGGTTTTTCTGGATGTATTTATAAACACCAAGAGACAACTAAGCATCTTCTGGGCAGATGGTTGGGTATTCCCTCACACACACCCCCATTGCGATCTTTATTATTTTATGTGTAAAAAAAAAAATAAAGGGAAACCCACAAAAAGGAAGCAAATATACATATTTCAATTATCTGTATTTGATATGTGAAACAGGGACACATTTCTCCCCTCACAAAAACCACATGTCCCATAACCCAAAATGCCCTGAAAGTGCTAACGACACTGGACAAACCAAATAAACTTATCTTTAAAAAATAAAATAAGGAGAAAAAAAAACCCACAAAAATTGAAATGAAATAACGAGCCACGGACATGCCTGGGGACTGCACAGCAAGCACAGCCTCTCCTTCAACAACCCCAGCCCTCCCCTGGAGATGAGGAGCCCCCGCCGCGCTCCCAGCCCCAGAGAACAAATAAAATAATTTAAAAATATATATATAAATGTTAATTTACCTGGGAATTAAAACCATTTCCCTGGCAGGAAGGTAAAGGCAAAGCGAGGACAGAGGGTGACTGCTCTATCCCCTGCGGTGGGGGGATACAGGAGCCAAATGTGGGATCAGCTCTGAGGCTTTTTGGGAGGAAAATAAAAGTATTCCCACCTGAGAGCAGTGAAGGAATCACTCTGCCGATGCAGGTGCTTCTCCAAGCTGTAGCAAATCTCTTTTTGCTCGCTGAGGTTTGCTCCGAGCAGCCCCTGACAGGATCGAGTTATTCGTGATGCTCCCCCCGCTTCCCTTCCCCAATTAAATAAACGTTAATTTGGGTCTTACCTGTCGCTTTGGAGGGCGTTTCTACAATTCATATATATTTTTTTTTGTGAGTACATGCGTGTCCTGGAAGCTCTGCCCGGGATCAAACCCGACCTAGGGAGGGAGCCGCCGAGCACCAGCCCTGCTCGGTGCTCACTGAACGAGGATTTTTTTTTTTTGGGGGGGGGTCGTGGCCAGGCATGCCCTGCCTGCCCCTCTCAGTAACGACAACATGCTGGCACGGGTATACATTTATTTTAAAATCGAGGGAATTTCGGGGAACGGAGAAAAGTCCAATATTTCGAAGGAAAAGGGGAAATTAAAGGAAATTCGCCTTTTTTTTTTTTTTTTTTTTTTTCTCTCCCCCATCAGGCAAAGCTCAAGTTTGGGGTGATGCTGGGGGGGGAAGCCGGTGGTACCGGCATCGCTGCCTCGCCCGCCGGGGAGGGGGCTCCCCCTGCATCAACATCTCCTTCCATCCCTCTGGGCTCCGGAATTACTCAGAGATGGGGAGGTCGCGGGGCTGGGGCTGGGGCAGAGCCGCCCCGCAGAGGCAGATGAGCCCGGGCCGGGCTCCGGCGCTCCTAGAGGCGGTGGGAACCGGAGCAGAGGTCCCCCTCCTCCAGGATGTCCACCTCGTCTTCGGGGTCCTGGAGCAGGAAAGAGCCGGGGGGACCCTTGCGGGGTTCGGCTCCGGCAGCCTCGGGCAGCTCGGGTTCGGGGGAGCTCTGCTCCCCGCTCTCCTCACCCCCGGGGTGTTTGGGGTCGTCCTGGGTTTTCCGCAGTTGCTTTTTGTGCTTCATCCGCCGGTTCTGGAACCAGGTTTTCACCTGAGGAGAGCAGGAGGAGGGAGAAAAAATAAAATAAAGTAAAATAAAGGAGAATAAAATAAAGGAGAATAAAATAAAGGAGAATAAAATAAAGGAGAATAAAGTAAAATAAAATAAAGTAAAATAAAATAAAGTAAAATAAAATAAAGTAAAATAAAATAAAGTAAAATAAAATATAAAGAGGGAAAAAAAAAAAGAATAACAATTAAAAAGGCACGGTGGGGATGCTGCGTGGGATAAGGGGTGGGAACAGGCACCAGACCCCCTCCCGGCCGGGGGTACCTGGGTCTCGGAGAGGCTGAGGGCCGTGGCCAGCTCCACCCGCTCGGGTGTGGACAGGTACCGCTGGATCTCGAACCTCTTCTCCAAACCGGACAGCTGCGAGTCGGAGAAAACCGTGCGGGCTTTGCGGCGGCGGCAGTGCTTGCCGGGCAGCTCGGCGTGAGCGTGGTGCTGGAAGAGGGCTGGCACCGGCACTCCTGGGGGGGGACACACGGCGGAGACCCGGGCTGGTGTGGGGCAGGGAGCCAGGGGCTGGAACAGCCCGGGGGCTTCTGCCCTCTGCGGCCACCACGGTGGGCTGCAGCCACGCGGGGGTGGGCTCTCCCCCTGCCTCTTTTTTTTTTTTTTATTAATTTTTTTTCGTTTATTTCGTTTTTGAGGTCGTTTTATTAGTTTTTTTTGGGGGGGGGTCTTGATGCTCTGAAAACACGGGGCTTTGCAAAGCCCTTCGCCTCTGCTGGACCCGCAAGGCTGGCAGGGCAGCCCTCACCCTCCCGGCAATTAAACCACAACGAAAGGGGCACGGGGAAACACGGGGCAGCGCTGGGAAAGGCTGGGAGGAGAGCGGGCAGCAGGAGAGAGGTCCCCCACGGCCACGCCGCTGCACGACGTGGGCTGCCCGGTGGGAAACTTCGGAGGAGGAGGGTTTTCCTCCAGAGAGCAAGGAACGGGCTGGTGCCGGGAGGAGGGAACCGGCACAGCCCCCAGCAGTGCTGCTGGAGGGGGACAAGCGAAACGCGGGCATCATCTGGAAGGACAACGCAAGGAAAAATAAATGTTATCGGTCCAAAAATAAAAATCATTTAAAAAAAAAAAAGGCAAAAAAAAGGAAGAAGGAAACCCTCAAGATCTCGTCAGTCGAGCGGATGGGAAGTGGCTCCTTTCCCCCATAACGAAGCCAGCGCTGCCCCGCGGGGAAGGGCGCTCGGGGGGCGGCTGGTGGCTCCTGCCCCGCGTGGGAACACAGCCACCGCTTCGGCGCAGGATGCAGAAAGATGCCCTGCCGCCCCAGAGGGGATCCTGCAG
Source organism: Podargus strigoides (assembly GCA_028020825.1). NCBI lineage: Eukaryota > Metazoa > Chordata > Aves > Caprimulgiformes > Podargidae > Podargus > Podargus strigoides. The sequence goes on from CM051646.1 coordinate 3,392,192, forward strand.
CACTGTCCCGTCCGGGTTTGCGGACTCTTGTCCCCACCCAACTCCCCACCTCGATGCCACCTGGCCACAAACTCCGCAGGTCCCTCCTGGGAAGGGCTGCACTTACCCGAGGTGGTGAGAAAGTAGGGGTGGTGGTGATGCTCCGGCTTGTGCAGGGCAGGGTGCGGGTGAGGCGCCAGGAGGGTCGGGGATGGCATCAGGGGGTACCCATAGTCCAAGAGGGGGACGCGGGAGGCCAAGGAGCCGGGGAAATGCTCCGGGGCCACCTCCCGCAAGGGTTTGGGCTTGTGCAGCAGAATATCCTCGATGAAGAAGGAGGTGGGCCTGGGCGCGGAGACGGGGTGCACAGGTGAGGTGAAGTTGAGGTTCATTTCGGTTGTCCCCCCCTCGGGCAGCTGGGATGGGAAGGAGGCGGCTGAGCGTTGGCTGCCGGGGCAGAGAGGGCGGCCGGCTGCACCGCGCGGGGTCGGAAATAAATAAAAATAATGTTAATAAATATTAAAAAAAGCAAAAAAATAAATAATAATAATTAAAAAAAATAATAATAATTCCCCCCCGGCCAGAAATAAAGGGAAAGAGCCGGGGGATGCGAGGCGGGCGGGTTTGTGCTGCGCGGGGAGATGCGCGCCTTTGAGGCGCGGTGGGAAGGGGGCTCTCCAGCGAGCCAATAGCGATCGGGCGGGCGGGGGGACGGGCCCACCGGGCCACCCCAACCACCACCGCGGTGCGGAGGGGGTGCGGAACTGCTGCGGAGTCACTCCGGTACCGCTCCGGTACCGCACAGCATCCCCCGGCGCAGCGCAGCGCGGTAGCGCTCAGCCCCGGTCCCAGCGGTGGCGTTGGGGCGTTTTCCCAAACAGGAGCGTTTTCTCCCTTTTTTTTTTTTAAATAAAAAAAGCAAAAACTTAGGGGATAAAAAAGAATTAGTGGCGCTTTCCCGACCTGTCCCACGCTCCGCTCCTGCCTCGTCTCCCCGCAGGCAGGTTGTGCCTCGGGTTATCACCCCGTCGGGGTTTTGTTCCCATCCTTTCCCCGCTCAGTTTTGTGCTAACACTTTTTTTTTTTTTTTTTTTGGTCTTTCCTCTGTTTGTCTTTCTTTCACCTCCCCCCCCCCTCCCCGTAATCTGTTACATTCATTTCCCCGGAGTCAATTTGCTAAAATGAGGGTGATACACCACATCATAGCCGAGGTAATTTCGGTTCGCATCTCAGCAAATTGCTCTAATTATTGATGTTAAACTCAGGGAAATTAAAAGAAGGCACTTCTCCTTCATCTCCTGATTTTAAGCTCTAATTTGTTGAAATCGAGTTGTCATCACAATTCCAATCACTACCGTTAATAGTAAAAGTGTTCTAATAGAGCCAGAATTCGCGCAACCCATGCTATTAGATAATTAAGAAAGATGTTAGAAAGGCAAGTGCTAATCCTTGGGCACACGGACAGCATTTCCATCTGATCCAGCAGGTAGAACAAATTAATTACCAGAATCAATTAGTCCTAAAAGTACAGTTCTCAGGGAAGTGTAAGCCATGTCTTCCATATGGATGAGCTGGTAAATGGTAAATAGATGAGGAAAAACCTGTAAAAGAATAGAAATGGCAAGCGCACGGGTTTAATGAAGCTGGAATTCGGAGCGCCCGAGTTTTCCAGCGGTGCCGTCCATTCGCCACCGGGCACAGTCACGCGTGGGCACGGGCAAACGCCGGGTACCTATTAAAATACAGATGCGGCTCCTTCATCAGTTCCACCGGGGCAAAACTCGGGGGGGGACGGGACCAGAGAGCTCCGCATCTCACCGTGAAAACCCACGGGAGCGTTTTTCTCTCCGTACACACTTCTTTTTACACGTGTGGTACCCACCGCGGTCATCACCCGCTTAAGCGACACACACACATATATATGTCTGTATATGTGCCGGAGTAGGGATGCGGGTGCACTGCTGCTCCGAGCCAGGAGCGCTTCGGAAAGAGCCGGGCTGGGGGAAAAGCTCACTGCAACCCGCGGAAGGCTCCGCGTTGCCCGGCGGAGGATGCGCTCCTCCCACCGCGGAGTTGCCTCTCACCCCGGCAAAACTCCCTCTTTTTCTCCAGGAATAAATAAATAGATAAAATTCTCCTGCAAGCATCCCCTCCTGAAACGCCCATTTCAGCATCAGCCCGGGATTTTGGCCGGGGGTTTTAAAAACACAACGGGCTAACAACTTTCTGCGAGGAGCAAATGGGTAAGCAAATGAATTAAGAGTGATGAAACGGGTCTGATGCCCGACTTGGTGATGGAGGGAGAGCTGCCAGGGGCGTGTAAGCCGCTTGACTGGCCATTTCATCAGCTGAGATTGCTTCTGCGGGAGGGCTGGGGCTTTACTCATCACTGGGGGGGGATATATATATATATATACATATATTTAAAGCAGATCTGAACGATTAAAGATGTGTTATTTCAGCCAGATTGGGTGACAGCTTTAGGACTCGGGCTAGAGCTTGCTTGCCTGACAGCTTTTCAGAGCCCCTCTTTATGCAGAGCTGGGGAGGAAGGGAATGGAGACACTGTTTTGGTGTTACTTTCCAGCAAAAGCAGCAAAACCTGGTCCCCAAACCAGACAGTGGCACCACAGCCTCTCCCTGGTGCTAATTCAAGGGGAAAAGGCAGAGGTGATAACCCCCCCATCTGTGGAGAAGTCTTGTGAAGGGAAGGAAGACCCCAGGAAGGGGGGACCTCTGTGCTGCATTCCTCACACCCAAGGATTTTTTTTTTAAATCAAATATTTCATGGCTTTTTGTGACAGGAAGGGGGTGCCAGGTGCTTCCCACCGTTGGTAGGGTGGTCTCTTTCCCTTACAAACACCTTGCCTATTTTTCCCCTGTTGGCCCTCTTCTGCAGGTCCCCATGGTGATGGGCACCCAGCAGCATGGATCTCACCCCCTAAACACTCCCAGACCTGGACCAGCCCCAGGATCTCAGCCCTTTTTCCTGGCTGTCCAGACACATGCACACAAGCAGATATTCCCAGGTATTTTTGCACACACACACAATTCCATTTACTGCCAAATTCATGGGTGAGTCGGGTCTACAGAGCAGGGGTCCCTGCTGAGGTTTTCTCACAGTTTTTCTCCAGATCTGGCAGAAACTGCTCCAAACCTGGAGAGAAGCTGAGGTCTCCCTAGGGACACACCTAGGAGAGAGAACAAGAGGGACTGGGGTCAGTGCAAGGTGGGGAGAAGCAGCAGGTTTTGGCTGTTTCACTCACTGGGTGTTTCCCTTCCCAAGAGGGGGGACCAGAATTGCCCCTCAACGCTGTGATCTTGCATCCTCCTCTGAACACCTTGTGGGACTGCATAGCATATGAGGCTGCAACCCAAAAAGATTCAGACCTCCTCCACAGGCACACAGCTGTGGGCCCAGGTAGCCACACTAGTGTGGAGTTTGTTCGCTGTTTCTTCAATAAAATAAAATAAAATAAATAAAAAATTAAATAAAATAATAATTAAAAAATAAAATAAATTAATAAAATAAGATAAATTAATAAAATAAATAAAGAATAAAATAAATAAATAAAATAAAGTTAAAATAATAAAATAAAATAAGATAAATCAATAAAATAAAATAAAATAATTTATACAGGCTCAAAGAGCTTTGTAAACCTTGCTGGTAGTGATGCTCACATATCCCCCCCTTCCATATATGTATACCCCCTGTCCCCCCATCATGATTTAATAACATACATAATACATGGGGTTTGCTTACATGAACACCAGTTGTCATTACTTGCAGGCTTAAGATCATTTGAAGGTATTATGGGGAAATTTTGCCCAGGAAAAGAGAAATTTATGTGACTTAAACCCTAAGGAGTTATTTAAAAGGTCAGTGCAGCTACACTGAAGTTGGTAGCTTCATTTCAGAGTGTTGCATTAGGGATAAATTTGGTGTGGCTTAAAAATACATGCACTTACCTGCCTGTGGCTCTTGAAGAGGTAAGGTAGCTTGGGAGCCCAGCCTTTTCATGCCTTTCAAGACAAATCCACTCAAAAAGGAAGGGTTAAATTAAAAATAGACAGCCTTGACATGATCGAAATGGGAGCCTGGCTGCAGGGAAGAGGTCTGAAGAGCTCAGTTTGAGTAGCCACACACGTAACATAGAGAGAGGTCTTTTGAACACAAAGCATGGCTTAATGGAGAATGTTCCATGCATGATGCTTCAGGCAAAGCCACTCCCCACCCCGCAGGAGCTGGGTACCTCTGCCTGGAGGCTCACCGGGTGCTGCTGGGGAGAGGGAAAAGCATTTCTCTGCTTCACAGCAGCTGCTTTTCCCATCTACCTCCTGTCTGCCTTTGCCTACGTCTTCCTTTCCCCCTCAGGTCTCCAAGACCCATCTCACCTGGCACCCAACCACCCTGTTCATGGTGAGGGGCTTGGCATCAAGGGAAGCCCCTTTGTTACTAAGTTAGGTCTGCACTGGAAGCTTTTGCTGTCATTTCAGTGTTGTCACAGGTAATATTTTAATGCTGGCCACGCTCTAGTATGCCTTGACACCAGCTCAATTTCAAGGAGGGCTTGGGTTTGAGCTTTGGGTTGGCTTTGGATTGGCTTTGAGGTCAAGTGCTGCCTAGGACAACAGTGCCTGGCAGGTTGTCTCAGGATGAATAGTGCAAACAACAGGGCAGAGAGAGGGTGGGAGGGAGGAGAAAGTGTCAGAGAAGAGTTTACCTCCTTACCAGGGTTGACAGCAGCACCAGGAGAAGATCCAGCCAGGTCTTCCAGGCTCTGCCACACCTTGGCTTTTGCCACCTTGAAAATATATTGTCCTGCAGCATATGGACTGGCATTCTCCTTCGTTTGTAGTGGTGATGAAGAGAAGGCACCAGAATGAGAAATAAAGAAGTAATCAGCCTGTTAATTCTACTCCAAGACAATAAACACTTGGGTTAAAAGCTGGGTCTGAGTTATTCTAACAGAACCACCACCCACAAACACCACGGTATTTTCAGGGCTACAATTGTAGGTAAAAAGCACAGGGAGGGATGGAAGTGTTGCTGATGTGAGGGGATCACATTAAGAAGTGATTGAGATAGGAAGGGTCTTTTGAAGCTTCTCTCACTACCAATAACTGCAAGAATTTTTGTGAGGAGAAGGGATATGGCATCAGTGATGGGCAAAAATTGTTTCAGAAAGCAAAAGCTCAGACTGTAGCTTCCTCACATGGCTCCCAAACCCAACTGTCTATCAGTGAGCTCAGGGATTTCACTCCTAAATCCAGAATTTTGTCTCTGTACTGAAAATTCCCCTCATTACCTGATAATCCTGAACGTTTTCTGAAGGCAGGGCACCAAGAAAATAAAAATATTGACATTGACAGGTTTAGTCTGAACACTTCCCCTAAAATAACCAACACCTAGGATCTTTTTAACTGTCTAATATTTGTGTTCAGTTTCAGCAGGGTTATCTATTCAAAAGACAGCAAGATTATTCCTTCTGCCTGGCTTTGTTGTGGTTTGGGGGTCAGAAATTGGGAGAGAGGCTTAGAAGTTTCCCTGGGACCTGCTTTCAATTAGTCCTCCCTTCACTGATTGAAGGGAGGATTCACTGGTGATTTCTCCACCTCACAGTTATCAATGAGTAATTAAGTCTCTCCTAGTAACATATCAATTCCTCCTCCTCGTGTGACCAGCCCATGGGCATTGCCTACTCCCTGGAGGCAAAGGTGATTATTTCACCCAAGGCCATCTGTACTTTGGGATCTGGGCTAATCCTTTGCTCTCAAAAAATCCATCCCTGCTGCCACAGTCACTGCTCTGCTGGCTCCTTTGCACGTTGATGCTTCTCTGTTTTCTTCCAGTCCAGCTCTGTAACAATCATCTGTACAACTCAATGATCCGATTCACTTTTTTTTTGTGCTAATGACTCAGAACCTCCCTTGTTCTCTAATTTCATGATGTATGAACCTTCTACGTCCTTGCTTTTAACCTTTGGGGCAGGATAATCCTCCTTTTCCCTTTCTTATCCATTCACCCTTTAATTTACTCCCATTGTTCTTTGTGGTTTTCCTCTGATTACTTGTCATATGCTTTCTGTAGCTCCAGGTTCCTCAGGAAAACCTCATATGCCTTTTCTACTTAGAGGAATACTTTGAAAACATAAACCCCGAGTCTCAGGCTGGTGTGAGAGTCAAGAGTAACTTACATAAAAACCAATAAATCTAAACGACACAAATACTTTGATTCTTTTCAATTCCGCTCTGTACATTTTCAACTTTAAAGTGTCTCATTTTGAAGCCTTAAAAATAAAAAGCACACAAATGATGCACTGCAAGGTCAGAGGAAGCTATTATGATCACCCAGCCTGACCTCCTGAATCTGGAGTTTCAGCCAGTAACTCCTGTATCCAACTCAGAAAAAACACCCAACCTAGATTGCCTGTGGAATCAGAGTACCAGCTTTCTCTTTTTAAATTGTGTTTGATCCATCACAGCACATACATAGGAAATACATGCTTATAAACAGGGTGACTGAGCAGCTTTCTCTTCTCTCTAGATCTCTAGCAAGCCTCTCCATTCTTCTGCATTTATATTTTGACTAGCTCCACTGAAAATCAGCAATTATTTACAAACCCTGCACTAAGCTTCTGTAAACCCCATTCAGCCTTCAGTGAAAAGGTCAATCTCTACTAGAGAGCAGATTTTATAAATGACTTGGGACAAACCTCAACATATTGGCTTAGTTTTCCCTCCTAGTTTAAATACACAAATTGTTGCATCATCTTACCCTGAGACAGAGGATGTCCACACATGTCACACTTACATACACCTCTCACACCACGCTCACAAACTGATGCTGTCATTTTGTTAAAAGAAAAGGAATCATTCTTTATCAAAAGCTAATTAAACCTTTTTCTTTCATATTTGCTCCAAACAGATTGCAAAATTAGTTGGACCTAGTTTACAAAAAAAAAAAAAAAAGATAACCTTTTTGATGATCAAAGGATGAGATTGGTTCCATTACTTGCATTAGTCAGAGTTGTCTGTGCTGTGGCCTTCGGAATAAAGGGAGAAATGTACTTTAGAAAGATCTGAGTAACACACTTTACCTGAAACATTTCTGTATTATATTGCTTCTTGACTGTTTCAGCTTACTCTGTATCTGTGCACTTTATTTTAAGCACTCCAGAAGTGGATGACAGGTCTGGGGGAAAAAAAAAAAGATAGAGTCTAGATAGAATCTAGTCAGCATCTCGCAAATGCATCTTCAAATTCTGCTTTAAAACTGGAAATTACATTTTGAAATGGTGTTTTGTACATTTCCAAGGATGAGGTATTCAAATGGCAACATGATGTGATATAATATTGTCTAATGTTAAAAACACTTTCTCACATTTGGCCGTATTATTTTAAAATGAAAATATTAAAATGCTCTAGGTCACCTGAAAGAAATAACAATGCAGGCAGATGCCTCATAATAAATTAGTAAGATAACACTTGCATGAGTTTTCCACGCTTCAAAAAATAAACTCATTTAGTTCAGCAATATTTGATTCAGCCCAGCTATTCCTCGCTCTGCCTGATATCTTATTTTAATATGATTTCCTGCTTTAAAAAAAAGATGAAGCTTGTACATCCCTCTCTAACTCCTCTTTCCCCTTACCATCACAGAATGTCAGGGACTGGAAGGGACCTCAAAAGATCACCTAGTCAGTCCCCCCATGGTAGGGTTTGACCAGAGCCAGCTTTCATCAAATCAGCAGTCTCAAACATACACTCTCCCCAGATATTTGGTGAGGAAGTGGCTGGACAGAAGGCAGTAAGTTCATTATTGCAGCCTGAGTCTGATGTGTGAGGCCAGAGGAACCACCCAGGCTCCTTGGTCGCTCCCTCACAAACCAACCCCATCTTTTGGGCTTGGTGTAGCAAATTAAACACACCCAAGTGAGCTCAGGGGAAGATGTGGTGGGGATTGTAACAGCTCCAGCAGCAAACACCACATTTACCAACGCAGAGAAAGGATTTGTTCTCTGCCAAAAATCTGCTTTTGTTTTCTTTTGACTTCAAGGGGGGTGTGGAGGATCAAGACTTGGCATTCGCCAGCCTACAGCCGTCTTTGCAAATTAGTTTGCCATTTGTTATTACACATGGAAAATTAAACCTAGACGTCCAACAGGTCAAGAGCCACAAGCTTGAATGGAGGGAAACAGCCACGTAATTATGGGAAACAACATATCACACAAAACATCCTCAAAGCTAAGGGGGTATTTTAGAATATTATAAGCTTGTGCATCTTCCTAACAGGGTCCCAAATAAGAGATGTGTATGTGCACACTGGTGTGCCTGCTTGTCTGTGCAGTTCTGTCCAACTGAGATCAGTACTTGAGCCTCAAAATAAGTACAAAAAAAAAAAGAGAATTTTCCAGTTTGCATCCTCTGGCAAATGCAATTTCCCTCCCAACACACATTAAATTCATTTAGCCTTGTGCATTTTTAATAGACATTATTCATCTATTACCTTAATGAGCTTGTGGTGAAAGCATATTGCCTCCCAATTTTAACAAAAGCAGTCTAATATTGCTGCAGCTTTTTCCCCTTTTGCCTGCTAAGGCAGCAGCATGGAGGGGGGAAGGAAAAAAGCTATAGAGACAGATAAGGTTTTTATTCTGTGTCACAACACTACATTAAGAATAAAACCTTCCACTTAAACACTTAAATGAAAACATCGAGAAACTAATTTACCATTTGTAACCACATGATTTAAGTAGGAGCAGCTTTAATTTTCTTCCCATTTTCCTCATATTCAATGTGAGCCCACATTAGATTTCACTGGCTCAAATCACAACACTTAAAGCCACTTTCATTTTCTTTTTGATTAAATAATTGAAATTCCTGTCACTGCCTGCACTTTACTAGCACACAAATTTTATGTGTAAAGATAAATACTCTTTCTTTCTCCCTTCCCTGGGTGTAGGTGGGGGGGGGGTGCCTTTTTTTTTTTTTTTTTTGTTCAGTTTAATCTTAAAAGCAGGCAAGGTTTAGTTTATTGATGGTTCCATAAAATGGATCAGTACTCCATTTACCTATTTCGTGGAATTATACCGCTCCCATTAAGTGATTGTTTGGAGAAATTATGGAAAGCCATCTTCTCTAATTTAGCTGTCATCGTTGGAAGGTTATTGCTATCCAATCCTAAAAGGACAGGAAGCCTAGTTACTCATGTGCTGTTCCCTCTCCATCCATTAATGCCTGGAGCCTTGATTTTTTTATTTAAGTATTTGTTTCAATTAGGGTAACAAGTTTTATTAATGCTCCCTAAGAAGTTACTTTGACAAAATTCAAGCCCCTTCCCGTGGCAGCTCGGAGAATGGCCCAGTCGATACGCAGCAGCGATTGGCACTGCCTGTAATGAGCAGCAGACTCAAACAGGGCTTCCAGCTCAAGGGAGAAACACCTGCAAGGCTCACCCTCACCTCAGCCACTTCTAACACATCTTACAGGGCTGTAGCAAAGCCCAATTCCATTTCTTTTGGTTTTTACCTTAAGTCGTGGGAGAGAATTAGCATCCTTTAAAATCCACCTCTGATGGATGGTACCTACCAGTGAGCACTGGTGACAGCTCACTGCCTTCAAACCCACTCGGTTTTGGGCCATGAGGAGGGACTGTTGTCACATCCCCAGGGGACAGGGAGGGTGGAGGTGCTCAAGCAAGGCAGTTTCATGAACCCTGGACTTTGTTATCATTTCTGCCTTAGACTTCAGAGCAAGTGTCACCCTGCACAACCCGATTTGCTCCGGGTCCTCCAAAGGATGGAGGGGTCTAACTCTGATTAACAGGGTTTAGATTTGCATACCTTGGTGTTTCTCTGCTTCAGTTCCTTATATATGAAGCAAGGATCATAAAGCCCTCTTGCTTGTTTATTTACTGTAAGCCATTCAACGGACTGTGTCAGTACTGGGTGCAGTGGGATCCTGATGAGTCCTGGAGTAAGAGCCTCTTATGACCCACCAGCAGTGGTGGATATCATGGGTGCTCTGTACTTTTCAGCATCAGCCTCATGATTTAACTCTCAACACTTTTTCACGACTACTAACTGCAAGAGATTCAACACAAAATAATAGGTGTTGCCAAAAGACCTCAGCAAAAGATATTTAGGTGAATTTAGAGAAAGTCTGGAGCCCCCCTTTTATCTAAATGACAACAGCTCGTATAAAACTTCATGTGTCCTCCTTTGCAGGCCCATGGAAGCAAACAGAGGAGACAGAACCCAGCTGGATCATCACTGGGCCCCCCTGTTTTAATGTGCTTTCCTAAGGCATCAGGTTTCCCTGATCAGGAAGTATTGCAGGGTCATGCAGGATGCAGGAGAGGAGCGAGGCTATTGGCACGATGAGGGATAGGGAATATAGACATAAATTGGTATGGAAACAGACTTCCATGAACAACCACCTTCCATAAGAAACACACATTATTTTTCCCAGCAAGAACCATTTTGCCATCGCATTGCTGTGAGTTCTCTCCTAATCTGACACTTTGATTTTTCCTGGGCGATGCTTACAAAGTGTAGATGCCTTTACAGCATCATGCAGGAGAAGTAGCCACCAGGAGGGGTCATGAGGTGCAGGAAGATTTCTTCCTCTTCTGCAGCAGCACAAATAATAAGGGCAACGTGTGTTGCCTCTAGAGTGAGCTTTCCACTGATGTGAAATAATACAGAGCACGGGCAGACGTGGCCTGAAATGGCAAGAGGCAATGTGGATGTACCTGTGTCACCCAGCCACGCAGAACATGAGCTCTCAGAGCCACAAACACCACCAAGAACAAGGGTGTCTCTGCAGAGGTTATAAATGAAGACAGAAATTAGAGTGCAAGTCTAAATCAAGCCAGATTATAAGGCTGACAAAGATTAAGGTAATAAAACTGCCCCAAAAATATTCCAGCCATTCTAATAGCTTTGTATTAAGTCACACTGGTGGCCAGCAGTCCATCTCCCTGCCCCAAACACACCCTGCATTTCCTACCTGGAAAGGGACCAGTCTGACAGCCTGGCTGCTGAATCCACCTCGGGTTCCTGCTCCCATAATCACCACGATTTTTAGATGCTCTGTATCAGCAATACCAACCTAATCAGAACCTTCATTCCTCAGCACACAGCAACACCCTCCTGCTTCCTCAGAAGGAAAAGTCAGAGTATTTTTCCAGTTCCCACAGAACAGCAATATCTCACTGCTGACCTCGTACCCCCACCACAGCAGCGATGGCTTCGAATTTTGTAGAGCTCTTTGAGAAGTTTGTGAGCTGTAAAGGACATCCAGGTTTTCTGCCTGCTGACCTAGTGAAAGGCACTGCCTTCTGCTGCCAGCCTGCCCACGCTTGGCACGTGTCACATCAGGGAAAAAAGATGTAAAAAATGCAACTTGCATTTCCATAGAACACATCAGCCCATTCCACACGATGGAGAAGCCTTCCTGACAGCATTGAATATGCATTTTCTAGTGGGAAAAACCAAAACAAACTTCCAGAGGAAAATTTGCCACCAGCACTTACAAGTAAGTTAGGTCCAGGAGTTAGGGACCTTTCTGATGGCAATGCAATAGGTCAGCCACGGCTTTTAATTCTGAAAGGAGGTCCCAGGAACAGAAGAAAAACATCTTTGTGATTGCCCTAGAGGACTTTGTTAACAAATAATAACTGGGCATGTCAGAATCAATTAGGCAACTCATAATAAAGCAGATGCTGCTATTGTGAGGACGATGCAGTGAAAGTATGGGTATAGGAAGACCCTCAGAGCAGTCCAGGCTAAGCAGATATGATGCTAATTGAATTCTTGCTGGCAATTTTTCACCCCTAAATGAACAAGAAAGAGAGGAATCTTAGAGTCTCATCTGTTTAGCTTGTGAACAGGAAAATGTTCTCGAGCCCAGTAAATGAGCAACCTAATCCACAGGGAAGTTAGCAGGAGGAGTTTCTTTAAAAAAAGCAACACCCCCAAACCCTGATGTGTTGTATATGAGTTGTGCCCTGTTCCCACACCACCAGCAGTGATCAGGGAGCTGGTTATTTTCTTTAACCTTGAGCAAACTGAGCATTTCCACAGTTTTCCCTTGGCCAGAGGCTGGAGATCCCACACAAGGCAGCGAGAGGGCTTTTGACACTGCCATTGGCACACCAGCCTGCCACTTGCACCAAGGCACTTTCAGAGCTAAGCCTACACCCAGAAACCTTCTTAAAACTCACCCATTCTCTCCCCTTTTCCTTTGTAATTCTGCTAGGAAGAGGGAAACTCAGCTTCAAGCCCTGATGTTTAAACCCTCTCAGGTATCCCTGAAGCAGCCTCTGGCTGCCAAGCAGATGGGGGTACCAGTTGGGCAAGAAAGCTGGGGTGCACTGGGATGCCTGGCTCTCCCTGCCAGTGCTCAGCCTCCCCTGAGCCCAGAAAAGAGAAACAAGACCTTTCCCTGGAGGTTTAGGTGCCAGTTTGCAAGTTAAGCCTTGCTAAACCAAAGGTGAGGGCTCACAGATTTTTATGCAGACTGAAACCTAAATTCCAGGGTTAAACCTGCTGGGTATTATTTTTTGGCTAACAGCCTTGCTTTTTATTACTGCTGGCACAAAAGAAGTGATTTCTCCACCTCACAGTTATCAATGAGTAATTAAGTCTCTCCTAGTAACTCTACGCCGAGAAGGCGTTTTAAATTAAAATATTTTCCATTTGATTCTGTTAGCTATTAATGAAGATCAGGAAAAATAGGCTAATTACAGCTATCCTAATTAAGCTCCTACAATAACCCATAATTACACCCATATTTATCACCTTTGTGCTGGACACTTTAACCTGTTGTGGTTTTGTAATTAGCACGTCTGTGTCAGGGGCTCTAAGCTAACATCTTCCCTCCCCTGGTCCAGCTAGAGTTTTGATTGAAAGTGTGGAAACAAACTCTCTGTTTGTGAAACTGTAATTGGGGTAATTTATGAGGTTTTCTTATTAGGGTAGAGAGCTGGGCTGGGGTTCAGCACGCTAAAGATGCATGCAGAAGTGACTCTAAGTGTATTTTATTAAAGAGAAATTGCAGCATTACTGCTCAAACATGGCCTTTTTGGAGAGAGAGGAGGCAGAGGTTCATCTCAGAGCAATGCCTGGGTCTCTGTGGGACCTGCTCTCAAAGCCTTAGCAAGTCACTGCTTGCATTAAGGGGTGAAAAATCTCCTTGAGCATCAGTTTCCCCACCCACAGAAGGGAGAGAGGCCAGTGTTTCAGGGAGCTGAGACATCACCCACACAGTATCCCTGCTTCACCCCACTTTGCCCCATCCCCACAGCCTGGCACTTATCCAGGGTGACCACCCTGCACTGACAGCAATCTGCTGCCCTGCCACGTCAGCCAAAAACATCCAGCCTGCTCAGAGGAGAGAAAAATCCAGTGCTTAGAGATGCTCCAGGGTGCCCCACTCTCTGTGCAGGTCTCTCCTCACTCCCAGTGTAGGTGCCAGCCCCTGTTCTGAGGAAGGGAGATGTGGTTGTACTGTCACTGCTGGGGAGAGGGGAAGATGTACAAGTCAAAGGCACAGTGCCACGTGGGAATGCTTTCCTTCAGCTTTAGTGGAGATACAGGTGGATTTACAGGGAAAAAGCCTCTCCCAGCTGCACTTTGTAGGGACCCAGGGATGCTCCTTGGAGGGAACCCAGTGCCTCACTCCCCCAGGGTGGGCAGGGTGAGGGTTTGGTACCCTAGGGCTGAGAAACAGCAGCTTAAAGCACCCCTCAGGAGCAGGACTGCTCTTTCCTAAATTCAAACCCTGCTGGCTGCAAGGGAGAAAAATCTCTCTGCCTCTGGTGTGCAAAGGACTCGCAAATCCAGAGGAGCTGATGGTTTTTTCTGGGGTAAAACCCAGTTGCCAGCAGGTACCTGGAGACCCACAGCACAGGTGAGCTGGATATCCCCAGCCCAGCTCTGCAGAAACACCTTTCCCTGGTGCCTGCCTCTGCAGGGAACCTGAGGTGGGTTTTGATTGCTGAATCCTTTATTACAACCCTTTTCTTTCTCCCCTCCATCAGTTGCTCTTCCCCCCCTGCGTGGCTGGATAACTTTCGTGGCCTTTCTGCCTTATGTTAAAGGATGAGCTTTGGGGTCTGGGTCCCCTTCTCAGAGTACAGAGCTGTAAAACCATCCAGCTCATAGGCACAAAAAAAAAAATAAATAGATGGCTTTCTGGATGGATAAACTCTCCCCTGATAGACTTTGGGAGCTAAAATACAATGAGGGGACACGTGTGCACTCTGTGCACTGCAAAACCAAAGCTATTCTGCCTGTCTCACCTTACCCAGCTGGAAAAATAAAGTGGTGTCTGTGATCTGTGTGTGCAGTGAGACAGCAAATATGTTCAAATTGCTGTCTTCTAATGAAAGTGCAGTCATGTCAATTAAATTTGGGGGGGTGGCATCAGCCTTGTGAGGACCAAGGTCTAGATAAACCCCACAATCAAAGCCACAGAGACCAGTCAGTGGCACAAGGTTTGTTAGTTGTGAAGAAGTTTATTGTAAGTCACCAAAAAAAAAAAAAAAGGAAGGAAAAAGAGGGGTGTGATCAGAACAACACTGCCTGTATGCAAATACTCAATGGAAAGAAAGCAGAGATTTGTTAAATCATGTCATTTTACTGTTCTGAAATAAAGGGCACCCAGCACTGCCCATGCTTACGAGGCCATTCAGAGCTGATTTATCGCTTGAGACCACAGAGACAAAAATCAAGCCATTACAACCTTTTAAAAGCTTTCTTGCAACAAACTAAAAATATCCATTGCTGACAGATGCAAGCTGTCAATAAGGAATTTAAGAACTCAGTATGAAGAGTGGAAAGAGTGCAAAGTCTTGATAAACATCTCAAATTGGGTCTTACTCAGTGGGAAACAAGTAGTTTATAGTGGTAATTGTAAAGGGCATTTTACACTGAATCAATTAAATGAAAATCTTTTAAACCCTTTTTAAAAAGAGACCTTTTTAAGTTAACAGGTGATTTTAATTGGAACCATGGGACTTGCATCACGGGAGGTGGGTTGGGTTTTTTTGTTGAGATTTTTTTTGGAAGCATTCAATATAGGGGAAAATCGATACACTTCCATCAGCATTTGAACTCCTAGAGCCTTGCAAGTTGGAGAGTGAGACTAAGCAAGAATTACAGTTTGCTCTGGTTTTGCATGGCTTTTTCTAGCAATTAAATATATCTCCATCATAACTCCTTAATTGTGAAAGGTGCAGGGGAATTTATCAAGGCTGAGTTATCCTAGGATAATTATTTTTAGCCCGAATCCTCTGCCATAACTTACTGTAAACCAGCACACATTTTGAGGGATAATTTACCTTTAGAGAAGATGTCAAACACAATCAAAAGCCGTAGTTGCACGTGAGCAACATATGACTTTTAAATTCTTTTTCTTACTTCTTCACAACCATGAAGGATGCTCTGCAGAATTACCAAGAGCAGGAAATGCCCTGTGAGCCTCAGAGACTAAAGCCACGAGCGAAAAACCTTCCCTCCAAAGCGAGTTACACTTTTTGCAGTTGCCTTTTGGAGCTGGTGAATGCCTTTGTAAAACAGGGGTGGCAGAATAGGCAGCACATGCATCACACAGGCTGCCTCTGGATTCTCCACCACCAGTTCAGTGAAAGCTCAGACCTTTGGCAGCGCTCCCTTTTGCTCACCTGAAACAGGTACAGCACATGGACTTAAACTTGTCCATTAGAGCATCAACAGAGGAACCAGGATGGGAGCTGGAGGCTGCTCAGTGGAGAAAGGCCAAGCAGGACACAGAGAGCTCCTCTTGTGGCTGGAGAAGGAGCTGGCAGAGAAACATCTGGTCCTGTCATGACTGTCACTGGCCAGGGGGGGAAGCATGGGATTGCCTCCTGGATTTTTGGGTGGGAGGACAATGACAAAGGGGAACTAAGAAGGGGAATACACAGAGGGAGAGAGCAAGGGAAGCCCAGCAGAGCCAGTCACCTTCCCACAGGAGTGTCAGCAGCTCCTGGGATTTTACTGTGGCCGTTACAAGAGACAGTGCACTCCTGAAACCAACCCTGGAGTTACAGCTGTAATATTCCCTAAACAAATAAAAATGTGCAAGTCTCTAAAAGAAGCATTTAGGCTTCCTGGGTGGAGAAAAAGCAAAGCCTGGAGAACTAGCCTGGCTGAACGCTAGGAGGAGTTCAAGGAGGCACTGTGCTGGGAGGGGGCACCCCAGCATCTCCCCTGCTGTTCCACCCTCCCCTCCCTTCCTGAACTGCAGGACTGAGAGAAGAGGCCAACAAGGCTGAAGACATTGCCATGAGTTTGTTTACTTTACAGAAGTGTTGAGGTCACAGGAAACAAGAACATCCCCCCAAACCAGCACATAACTCCTGCCTGCTTGCCCCATGTGGAGCCCAAGCCTCTTTTCAAGCAGCCAGGACCTGGCAGGCGCTTCAGAGATCCCTTTAAGCAGGCACTAAACCACCCTGATGGACTGTCAGGGCTGGCTTTGCAGCCCTCCTGCCCTTCCCTAACCCTGCAGCGACCTTCTTGCACTTGCACACTTAATATTCCCAACCTGATGGGTGAGTGAGTAGCTCCAGGAAACCAGCAAATGCCTTCTGCATCCCAGCAGGGCAGGTGGGGAAACTGAGGCACAGCCCAGGAACCACTGCATGGAGGGGAGGAGGCAGCAATCCTCCTCTGTGGAATTGATGTGCACTACGTGATTAGTGTGTGGCTTGGCTGAGTGTAAAGTTCTGGAGCAGGAGATCCAATCACAGGCACAGCTCTGGGTATTTGAAAGGGTAAGTGTTCTGCATTTTTTTTTTCATGCCTGCAACAATCTAGACAAATAGGCTTTTAAATTAAGCAGTGATTTGGAATATGAGTGAGTGCATTTAAGCTGCTAAGAGATGGAAAGATCCTAATGGCTGAAATATTTGTCGTATCACAAATAAACTGGCTGTATCGGGAGCTACTAATATAACTAATTTTTACCAAATCCTTCACTGCTCTGTGATAGAAAATGAGGTCAGCGTAGGTTGAGGCAACATAAAATGAGCAGCTGCCAGAAGGCAGCGCAGAATACTGATAAAGGACTCTGCAGAAACTGCATCACCTGCCCAGAGAAAACAGGAATCAGTTTCTACAAATGAAGACAGAGCTTTTCCAGAGCATCCAGGGTCTTAATGAAAAGGTGCCAACAAACACAGGCTTTCCATGGATCCAGAATACAAATGCAAAAATTCCTCAAAGCCTCCCTGTCCCCACAGACCTGGGTGCACCCATTTTTCCCCACATTTTAATTGTGAGGTCTGTGTGACTTTTGAAATGCACTGGGGTGTTGGAGAGGGCAGGAGCATGCCCCGAGGCAGCTGATGAGAGAGAGACCCTGGGATTTCTACAGTTCCTCTGATTCCTGTGGGGCTTTTCAGCTCCAGGAATTAAACCCTGGCTTAATCTGCCAGGAAAAGTGACATGAAGAGGAATTCAGAAGACTTGGCCCACTTTAATAGAAAAACAAGCCCAAAGCCCACAGAGACAGTGCCTGGCAGTGCCAGGAACAGCTCTCTAGAGGTTCAGGAACCAAAAGCAGCCCCCCAAAAATCACCTTATTTGTGCCATGCCCCTGTGCAATCCCATCACACGGGTACAAGGTGCTCTAAGCTGCCAGGTCGAGGATAACACACCCAGGGAAGAGAGGCAAGTGCTCAGTGTCAGAGATGCAGCAGCAGACTGTGTTTTGTCTACCACGCTTTTAAGGCTGCCTCAAACATTTGGGACCAAGTGGGATGATGCAGCCATACTCTGGTTATGTGAGGAAAACAACATAATTGTTTTCATTCTCATAAAAAAAAAAAAAAAAAATATTAAGAACACTTGGGAAGGGGAATTTCCTCCCTCCTTTACAGGCATGAACAGCCTGTCTTTGAATAAGGGGAGGATCTGGGTTGTAATAATGGGCCCTTTTCATTCCTAAACCCCAAATGAATGGGGAAAAAAAGCAGTAACTCACTCCATTGGTCAAATGGGAAACTGAGGCACGGGGAAACCGAGGCACAAAATATCTTCCATAAGGGAAGAGACTGCAAGTCTTCTCCCCCCAGCCAGGGCTGGCAGTATAAAGTAGATTTTCTAGGTTTTCTAGCTTCCCTGTCACCAAACTGGGAGTGACTCCACTGGTCAGAGAGGGAACCAGGGCACCCAGTTATTATTTGGGCTGATTTGTTAACGCAGGCTCACTCACATACAGCCCCATCTCCCCGTGCCATGTGAGACCAGCACCACTGAGAGCAGCTCTCCCAGGATCAATACACACAGAGCCTTGGCAGGGGAACAGCGACCACTTGGAAGCACCAGGCAATTTAAGAAAAACCAGATCAACACGGATTAGCAATAAAACTTACAGCTCGCTGCACTTCCTAAACGGCACGGCAGAAGGGTTCATATTTGATAACCATTAAATGGTTTAATGAAATAATGATAACCCAGACTCCTGAGCCCGGCCACGATCAATAACTATGAGCTCTGAGCAACAGCGTGGTCCAAGTTCTGCCATTTTCACAGCGCTCCCCAGCAGGCGGAGCGTGCGACCGTAAATGCGATTGACAGGGAAGTTGCATTAAAACATCCCCATCGAGGGCAAGAATAGATTAAAGGCCACCGAGGCACTGCAGTTGGCTGGTCAATACGCTTTATTTTCTGCATCACCCCCCCCCCCCAATTTTGCCACCCTCCTGCATACTGCTAGTGGGAGTCGATTCGCTGTCGATGAGCAGCCCTGGCAAAGGATGCATTAATGCACGCTCACAAAAGCAGTGGGCACGGCATTATCACTTCACTCGCTTTCAAATTACAGCCTAATGCTGTCTCCAGGCAGCTTGTGACACGTTAACACTACGTGCGATTTGTTGGTACCGGGCTAAATATTTCATGCCTAAAGATTTCAGCAGAGATTTGATGGCAGAAATAAAACCGCCGCCCGGTGGGAAATCATTCCGAATAATGGAATTAGGCATTGCTGGGAGATCCACAGAAAAGGGGTGATGATGTGGGATAGTGGAGTAAGAGCAGGAGAAGCATGAGGGGCGGAGTGCTGAGCAGAGGGCTGCTGAGCACCCGTTTGTCTGCGGTGTCACCAATAAACCCAGGGATGGGGCAGAGATTACAAATCAGGTGACTGTATGTACCCTGCTGCCAGATACCAGGCTTGTGGCATCATGGAATTGTCACAGCTGGAAGGGACCTCCAGAGCTCACCCAGCCCAACTCCCCTGCTGTACAGCAGGGTCCCCTCGAGCACGTCCCTCAGGGCTGCATCCAGGTGAGTCTTGAGACTCCACCCCTCTCTGGGCAGCCTGTGCCAGTGCTCAGGCACCCTCACCCACAAGAAGTTCTTCCTCATATTTAAATGGAACCTCCTGTGTTCCTGCTTGTGCCCGTTACCCCTCGTCCTGTCACTAGGAACCACTGGAAAGAGTCTGGCTCCATCCTCCCTCAACCCCCCCTTTAGGCATTTGTAAACATTAATTAAATCCCCCCTCAGCCTTCTCCAGGCTGAAGAGTCCCAGCTCTCCCAGCCTTTCCTCCCAGGGGAGATGCTCCAATCCCCCAGCCATCCTCGTTGCTCTCTCCAGTAGCTCCCTGTCTCTCTCCAACTGGGGAGCCCAGAACTGGATGCAGGATTCCAGTTGTGGCCCCACCAGGGCAGAGCAGAGGGGCAGAATGACCTCCTCACCCTCCTGGCCACACACTGCCCTGTGCAGCCCAGGCTGGCATTGCCCTTCTTGGCAGCAAGGGCACATTGTCAGCTCATGGATAATTTACTGTCTGCCAGGACTGCCAGATCCTTCTCCTCAGAGCTGCTTTCCAGGAGGAAATGTCAAAGAATCCCCCATGATACATGAAACACAGGCAGATGTGCCCAGTGCTTTGCTTTATTTTCTGCCAGAGCTCATAAACCAGCCCATAATATGTATGGCTGAGCATCCCTCTGCCACAAACTGTATTGGCCTTCAGAGCTGGTGGAAAAGACCTTGAGAAGTGCTCTGAGGACAAGGGGGGCACTCAGCAGCAGAGCAGCCCGCCCCACCACAGGACTCCAGGCTGACCCCCAGGATGTGCAGGTGGGGCAGGAACTGGGGGTCCCCACGAGCTTCCCCACAGCCACTGCTCAGCGTGAGGAGGGTGGGCTATGGAGGGTCTCACCCAGCTCCACGGCCACTGCTTGCACACCCAGGCACCCCGACGGGGCTGGGCAGCCCTGGCTTTGCTGGCAAAAGCCTTTATTCAGTGCTGACTTGGGTGCACAACCTGATTAATCCTCGCTTTTCCAAGGCCCCAGGACCTCTGCAGCGACTGCCTCCTCCAGCGGCGCTCCTGCCTTTTCAGCCCGAACAAAAAACCGCCACGGAGTCAATCGTGTGATGGAAAAACAGGCACTTGACCAGAGAGGGGAGACAAGTACTGAGGCTCAGCAGCGAGCAGGCTGCTTGGCCCCTGGGTTAGCTGCAGTTTGCCTTTACAGTGAGTCCTTCTTTAATGGTAATTTCAAATCACAGCTCAGATTCATGCCCTTTCCTTACACCCAGCTGTCACAGAACCACAGAATGTGAGGGATTGGGAGGGACCTCCAAAGCTCATCCAGTCCAATCCCCCTGCCAGAGCAGGAACACCTAGGTCAGGTCACACAGGAACACATCCAGGGGGGTTTGAATGTCTCCAGAGAAGGAGACTCCACAGCCTCTCTGGGCAGCCTGTGCCAGTGTTCTGTCACCCTCCCTGGGAAGAAGTTCTTCCTCACATTTATGCAGAACCTCCTATGTTCCAGCTTGCACCCATTGCCCCTTGCCCTATCATTGGATGTCACTGAGAAGAGCCTGGCTCCATCCTCATGACACTCACCCTTTACATATTTACAGACATTCATGAGGTCACCCCTCAGTCTCCTCTTCTCCAAGCTAAAGAGACCCAGCTCCCTCAGCCTTTCCTCACAAGGGAGATGTTCCACTCCATCATCTCTGTGGCTCTGTGCTGGACTCTCTCAAGCAGTTCCCTCTCCTGGTGGTTGCCACCCACCACAGAACACCCAGCCCTTTTCTTTTATTTTTGTGTGTGTGTGCCTTGCTAAGGATTATTTGAAAGAGTTAACAGCACCTTTGCAGCTGGGGAGGGGTTAAGGAGTTCCCTCTTCTCCAAGATAAAAAAAAAAGTCAAGCACAGCTTGGTTAATTATCCTTATGGGTACAGCAGAGCTCACAGAAAAATAAATAGTTGTGTCACAGGGCGTGGGATCAAGAGATGCACAAAATAAAGTCGTGTAGGTGTTACCTGCATTTGTTTCTTGGCCTCTGTTTCTTTCCTGCACCCAGGGCAGCAGCATCACCAGCACACAACAGAGACACCAGTCCCCACCCCTGGCACTGGCCTCAGCAGGTACAGCTGTGCAGGATTCCAGCCTCACACCCAGCCTGGGCTGAAGCAAGAAACACTTGTTACAGAAAAAGAAAAATATTGAGTTTCGTTTTTTAATTAAAAAAAAAAAAAATAGGAAAAAAAAGAAGAATTCAAGTTTTGAAAGAAAATATAAGAACTTGAATTCAAGGACTTCTCGGATCAGCTAAAAACAGCTCTCCTGTTTCACACACGTGTTCTGTTGTCATGAACATAAAATCTCACAAGTTTGACACTATTTTCACCCATTTTCTTCTCTAAAACTGCCTGTGCCCTCGTGCAAGCCCCGGGGTGACTGTGAACCCCCAGGGCAGCCCCTTCACAGTTTTGCATCCCCCATGGCCTGACCCTCAGCCTTTATTTGTGCTCGTTCATCATTTACACTGCCAAACCTCATCCCCTAGCCTGGCAAGACGAGTTTTAAATCATAGCTCTGAGCTGGGGGGTTGCAACCAAAAAGAAGTGCTGCTGTGACATTCTGCGGTCTGTGCTGGCATCTGGTGGCCAAACGCTGCCAGTGCTGCTGGGCATGTCCCAAATTAACATGGATTTAAAGGCAGGAGTGGGACACTAATCCGACAGCTTGGGGCTTTTTTTAACTCCCTTCTATTTTGTAAATAATGCTGGGGTTATTCCCTAGTTATTGTTGGGTAATTCTGGCCTCCTGGCGGTGCAAAGGGCAGCGAGCAGGCACAACGTGAGGTCACAAAGGGACAGCCCTGCCCACCTAAGTCAGTCACCAGGGTCACCCACTGCACTGGCTGGGATAAATTTCTTCCCAGTGGTTTGTATGGGGTTTGGGGTGAAAACAGTGATGATAATGGGCTAACAGCGTGCACACAGTGGTGGTGCTGGTCTTCCCCCATCCTGCTGGCCAAGGTGTGCAGCTGTGGGATGCAGGTACAGGTGTGCTGGGTGAAGAACTAGATGAGCAGGAGGCTCCAAGGGCTGCAGTGAGCAGGGCTCCCTCGGGCTGGGGTCAGCTCCTCCCCAGGGCTCTGGTGTTTCTATAAATTGGGTGCAGGTGAGTGCACAAATAGCAATGGTGCTGCACCAGGAGGTGCTGCGGACTCTGCAGGGACAGCATCCTTGAGCAGATAAATACAAGGACCAAAGGATGACTGTCCACCCTTTATATCATACTCTTCACTACAGTCACTGGTACCAACCTCCTCCAAAAATCCTACTAGACTTTGAAAAAGGGTGAGGTCACTCAGCTTGTGATGCTTGAGGCTTTTTTATTTTAATATCATGCAACCACTCTGATCCAGACACAAGGAAAGCATTCTGTGCACCTCATTCCAAACCACCACCCACCCTCCTGAAGCTCTCCTGCTGCTTTGGAGCCATCTAGCAGGGACAGCTTTTGACTGAGGATCAGTATTAGGGCTAAAAATTCATGTAGATGAGAATAAAACTGGTGTGGGTCTACATCAGAACTCTTTTAAACTCTATGATCCTGAACCCAAAGTGAGGCTTACCCTACGCTCCCTCTACAGCTGTGTCACTAAACACAGCTTGAGTAACTAAACAAGAGCCAGTTTACCCAGAAAAAAACATCCCCAAGCTGGTTAACCCACCCTTGTGTGAACGCTCAGTTTGTAAAATTTACCATTAAACTTAGTTTTCACACTGCACAAAAAGGAAACAAACATTGTGATGCCCATTAAATAAGATTTTATTCCTTAGGACATGAATTGCATTTCCACTTGTTTACAGTACTGTAAAGTGCAATGGTATTCAACTCCCCTCCTGTGCACATATTCAAGTATTTAAAATGCCCAGAAAAAATGTTTTATTTATTTATTTATTTAACAGCAGCTCAAGTTATGGAGTTTTAATCTACAGGTTTGGGTCCTTCAATCTCACCCCCCAGCCGCGGGGTCCTCCAAGACTAACTGCTAGTGGAATGCATGGCCTGGTGTCTTTAATCCACCTCCTCGATGGTTGGTCCAGAAGAAGCTCCACCAGATGGAGGAGCTCCACCACCAGGGAAGCCACCAGGCATGCCACCAGGCATTCCTCCTGCACTCTGGTACAGCTTGGTGATGATGGGGTTGCACACCTTCTCCAGCTCTTTCTGCTGATGCTCAAACTCTTCCTTCTCAGCAGTCTGGGGAAAAAAGACAGAAGGTCAAATCAGCACATGCTGTCCTCACTAAGTAGGTACAGCCCAAGAGTAACTGACACTACCTGGCTTATGTATTCCAAAAGTCTGGGCTTATTTTAGTCCCACCAAGTCAGACTTGGCTTTGGGCTAAACGTTTCTAATTGGTCTAGTCCCAAGAAAGTCAATTTACTGATTCAGGACTCCCTCAAATGAGAGCTTACACTGCTCCTGGAGCCACAGGATCTCATTTAAGGTTAGAGCTGACTACCTGCAAGCTAGCCAGCTTCAGTGGGGAGGAACTGAAAGCTGTGGTCGCTCAGACATCCAAGGAAGGTACTTGGACCAACACAAGTCTTTCGACTTCTGGTGGAAACTACGAATGGCTTTGGAATCATTTTCATCACAGCAACCAGTAGTTCTCCATCCCCTTGAGCTTGCTTTGTAGCTCAGTGAGACCCCAGAAGTGCTGACCAACCATGGAACGTGACCTACCTGATTCTTGTCCAGCCAGTTGATGATCTCATTGCATTTGTCCAGTATTTTCTGCTTGTCTTCATCAGAGATCTTACCCTGGAGCTTCTCATCTTCAACAGTAGCCTTCATGTTGAATGCATAAGACTCCAGGGAGTTCTTTGAAGACACTTTATCACGCTGCTTCTCATCTTCTGCTTTGTATTTCTCTGCTTCCTGAACCATCCTCTCAATGTCTTCCTTGCTCAGACGGCCTGCACAACACAGCAGTTCATATTATGGTTTTCTGTCTTTTTTCAGTCAGTCATTACAACCTCCCACACATTACAAATCTACACTTTTGGCCAGACAAGCAATAAAAACCACTTCACAGGCCATCTTAGAAACTCAAGACTACTGCACTAAAAAGGGACAGCTGTAAATCAAGGTGCACATGCATTATTGCCAAGTTTAGGTCAAAATAAAAGGCAGAGTTTGACAAGCCAAACTGCAGGCAGCTAGCTAGTCTCCCCCACTCAAACATGCAATCCTTACCCTTGTCATTGGTTATTGTGATCTTGTTCTCTTTGCCAGTGCTCTTATCCACAGCAGACACATTCAGGATGCCATTGGCATCAATATCAAAGGTTACTTCAATCTGAGGTACACCTCTGGGAGCAGGGGGAATACCAGTCAGCTCAAACTTGCCCAGCAAGTTGTTGTCCTTAGTCATAGCACGTTCTCCTTCATATACCTGGCAAGAAGAACCAGCAAATTAAGTTGTAAGTTTAACAACACTATTAAATCACAATGGAGCAGGTATTACCCTGACATGACAAGGTCGCTCAGACATCCAAGGAAGGTACTTGGACCAACACAAGTCTTTCGACTTCTGGTGGAAACTACGAATGGCTTTGGAATCATTTTCATCATTGCAACCAGGTATTTACTATCACATCCCTCACTAAGGGCAAGAACACAAGACCTCTAGCCTAAGATTTACTTCAGGTATCAACCTCTAAGTGTTCACAGGGTCTTGCAATTATGTGAGTGCACTGTCAGTTCACCCCAGTGCTGCTTGCCTACCTGGATCAGCACACCAGGCTGGTTGTCCGAGTAAGTAGTGAATGTTTGAGTCTGTTTGGTGGGGATAGTGGTGTTCCGTTTGATCAGGACTGTCATGACACCTCCAGCGGTCTCGATACCAAGAGACAGAGGAGTGACATCCAACAGCAGCAGATCCTGTACGTTCTCAGACTTGTCTCCAGACAGAATAGCAGCCTGAACAGCTGGGGGAAGAAAAAAAAAAAAATATAGATGAAGAGGCCTGCAACAGATACACTGCACACTGCACTTAACCCCCTGGCTCGCTCAGACATCCAAGGAAGGTTTTGGCCATCATTAGTAGACTTCTGGTGGAAACTACGAATGGCTTTGGAACCTGATTCATCATAGCAAGTCCACGTTAAGCTTCTTACTGCTTTGTAAAGCTTTACTGATTCAGGTGGAAGACCCAGGGCATATACCAGACTTCAAATACTGGGTTAACCACCACCACCACCTAGTTTTAGCATACAGAAAACATTGAAATTGTCATTACCTGCACCATAAGCCACAGCTTCATCAGGATTGATGCTCTTGTTCAGCTCTTTGCCATTGAAGAAATCCTGCAGCAGTTTCTGAATCTTTGGGATACGAGTAGACCCACCAACCAGCACGATGTCATGGATCTGGGATTTGTCCAGCTTGGCATCTCGCAGGGCCTTTTCCACAGGATCCAGGGTGCCACGGAACAGGTCAGCATTCAGCTCTTCAAAGCGAGCTCTGGTAATGGATGTGTAGAAGTCAATACCCTCATAGAGAGAGTCAATTTCAATACTGGCCTGTGTGCTAGATGACAGAGTACGCTTGGCACGCTCGCATGCAGTGCGCAGGCGACGAACTGCTCTCTTGTTCTCACTGATGTCTTTCTTGTGCTTGCGTTTGAATTCAGCGATGAAGTGGTTGACCATACGGTTGTCAAAGTCTTCTCCACCCAAGTGAGTGTCACCTGCAGTGGATTTCACCTCAAAGATGCCATCTTCAATAGTCAGAATTGACACATCAAAGGTGCCACCTCCAAGGTCGAAGATAAGAACATTCCTTTCAGCACCAACCTGGAAGAAGAAATTAATGTTCATAACACAATTCACTTTTAACTGCTAGTTTAGCAGGTTTACTAGTTGGACAGCCATAGCATACCTTTTTGTCCAGACCATAGGCTATTGCAGCAGCTGTTGGCTCATTGATAATTCGCAGCACATTGAGGCCTGCAATGGTTCCAGCATCTTTTGTAGCCTGACGCTGAGAGTCATTGAAATAGGCTGGTACAGTCACTACAGCATTGGTAACAGTCTACAAATAAAACAGTAAAACAGTCAGTTCCATATGTTAACTACTCAGACATAGATAATTCTGTGTTGCATTTCACTGAAGTCCTAAACCTCACCTTTCCAAGATATGCTTCTGCAATTTCCTTCATTTTGGTTAAAACCATGGAAGAAATTTCTTCTGGGTAGAAACTCTTGGTCTCTCCTTTGTACTCAACCTGGACTTTTGGTCTGCCAGCATCATTCACCACCGTGAAAGGCCAGTGCTTCATGTCAGACTGGACAACAGAATCGTCAAATCTACGCCCAATCAACCGTTTTGCATCTAGAAAAGAAGAGTCGGCCATGAAATATGCTCACTCACAAGAGACAAGGCGAAGTTCTTCCTAAAAAGCAATGCACCAGACCTTAGAACACTATACTTAAACTGGATATATTACTGCCTTGTCAAGACCTTGCTGCAGTCACTGCTAAGTTTCACCTCTCAAATATGCAAATTAATCAGAATCACCTCACAGCCACCACAGCTGCTGTACTATAAACCACAGTGCAATCTAGGAACTGCTGTGACACTTAATCAAGGTCACTTAACTGCCAAGAATAACCTGCAGCAAGACAAATTAACTTTAAGGCATGTACTTTCCCAGTACATAATAACAAGTTAATTAGCAATGCAGTTATGTTATTCCAACTAAAAACCAATTAGTAGTTTTAATTTCTATAAGACTGAACTCCGTTATTGGTTCATTAAGTCTTAAAACCAGGAAACATCCATCACCATAAGCTTCTGTACATCAAGTATGCAAATCCTGCAGCCTTACCAAAAACTGTATTGGTTGGATTCATTGCAACTTGATTCTTTGCAGCATCGCCGATCAACCTCTCTGTATCTGTGAAGGCAACGTAGCTTGGTGTGGTCCGGTTACCCTGATCGTTGGCAATGATTTCCACCTTCCCATGTTGGAAGACACCAACACAGGAGTAGGTGGTGCCAAGATCAATTCCGACTGCTGGTCCCTTCGACATCTTGTCTGAAGAAAAAAAAACAAAACCCACAATAAAATGTTAGAGGAAGACTGAATTTAGCTAAACGCTGTTGTCTCACGTGTCACCGGTTTAGCACACACGGTTAATGGATTATAAGAGCTCTCCCACGTGGTGCCCAGCCCCGGTAGCTCACGGCCCCACCACGTGGCCCGGGACTCCATCTCCCACTATGCCGCGCGCCGCCGGGGTCACGTGGGCGGCGGCAGACATCTTAGCGCCGGGCCATGGAGTCCCCCCGCCAGGCGTGGGCCGAGCCTGCGGGGCCATGTGGCCTGGCACAGCCCCAGTCCCGCTGCGACACCGACCCACCCCGCGGGGAGACGCAGCGCCCCCACCTCTGCCCTCTGCGCCCTCAGGGAACCCCCCAATGTCCCACCGCCACCTCCCGGGACTACAAACCCCAGCATGCTCGGCCGGGCCCCCTCCCACACACACCCCGAAGGCGGTCCCGGGGATGGGACATGGGCACTATCCCTCCCCCCCCACCCCGCTCCCCAGCGGTTCCCTAAGGACAAGGGCAGGGAAGGCAGTAAGATGGCCGTTAGGCCGCATTTCAGAGAAAAGTCGGGCACCACCACACAAGGCTTCCCCACACGGCCATACCCAAGGGAAAACCCACAGCAGAAAGGCCGCCAGCCCCCCAACCCTGCCCGATCCCCCGCAACACAGCGACCCCTTCGCGTTAAAGGGCACATCTGGCGGTGCCCACGCCGAACCACAGCTGCCTGCCTGCCTCCCTCCCCCGGGCTTCCATCCCCTCCCCACAGCGGCAGGGCCCGTTACCTGAGTGGCGCGGGTGGGCCCGGACACGTATAATAGAGCAAGCTCTGCAGAAGCTGCTGCTCACTGAAACCTGTCCGCGCGCCCCGCCGCCTTTATATACCCCCCCGCAGAACCTTCCAGAAGGGCCCGCCTCTTCTCTCGGCTCCAGCCAATCAGCTCGCGTATGCCGCCGCCCTTCCAGCCAATGGCCGCCTACCGGAACCCGCACTCTGTGTGACGTACGCAGGAAGGGGGCGTGCCCGCCGGCCGGCCGGTATTCTCGAACCTTCATGCGTTTTCCCCTCTCCCCCCCCCGCGCCGCCTACCGCTCCGTCACAGGCGAGGGGCGGGGCTTCGCCTGCGCGGGAGCCAATGAGAGCCCTCCACTGGCCTCATGCGGGTGACGACACAGACGAGCGTAGGCTGGCAGAGGGGGCGGGGGCAGAGGAAGAGCGACAGGTAACGAATCGCAGCAGGGCATCCGGAGGCTCGTTTGCATATTCCGCGCGCGAGGGGGAAGGCGCCTTGGGGTGAGACTGACCAATCAGATCGCGGTGCCGGCGGGTTGATTTGCATAGACGGTGGCGGGCTGCGGGAAGGGGGAGAGTGGGGGCGGCCACAAAATGGCGGCGCCATGCGGGGACCGGGAGGGCTTTCCGCAGCATCTCCTTCATCAGCCTCCCTCAGGGTGATTATACCAGCAGCGCCTTGCTGCTCTGACCCTCCGTGTTCTGTGTAACAGGGCAGAACGCAGCGTTCTCTGGTTTCTCCCCTCACCCAAGCATGTTGTCCACCGTGTTTTAGGGCAGCACCGGTTTGTCCACAGCATCTCCAGCTTTTCTCGTCCCTAAAGCACCAAACCAAGCTAAGGGACAAGGTGACACCCCTTTGTGTGTCAGTGCTGCTCGCTGCACGCTCTCAGCGTGATTTACTTCCACCGTTCAGTCTGTTTCTCCTGAAAACTGTGGCTGTTCAGCGTCACAGAATCCCAGAATCACAGAATGTCAGGGATTGGAGGGGACCTCAAAAGCTCATCCAGTCCAATCCCCCTGCCAGAGCAGGAACACCCAGATCAGGTCACACAGGAACACATCCAGGGGGGTTTGAATGTCTCCAGAGAAGGAGACTCCACACCCTCTCTGGGCAGCCTGTGCCAGTGCTCTGTCACCCTCACTGGGAAGAAATTCTTCCTCACATTTATGTGGAACCTCCTATGTTCCAGCTTGCACCCACTGCCCCTTGTCCTGTCATTGGATGTCACTGAGAAGAGCCTGGCTCCATCCCCATGACACTCACCCTTTGCATATTTATAAACATTAACGAGGTCACCCCTCAGTTCTTGGGGGTGAGCAGATGGCCGACCACAGGCCTTCAGCTGGTCTCAGCCCCTTAGGCTGGAAGCTGATCAAAGGTCATAAATCACCTCAGGTCGGGCTCTAGCAGGAACTGCGTCACTTGTTTACATGGCGTAAAACGCTGAGTGGAACAGTCAGGGGGAGTCGCAAGGAGGAGGGCAGCACAAACCCCATGTCCTGGCCAGCTTCGGTGAGCCTGTGCAGTGGGTAACGGGGCAAAGGAACTTTGGGGTAAGAACTGCATGAAAAACCATTTCTGGTGCTCTCTTAACTCTGCCCACGGGCTCGGCTTTTAGACAAAACCACTCCTGGTGGCTGCTTAAAAGTCTAATATTGGGAGGGGGGCACTAACAAATCTCTTTTCAGCATTATCCCGATGAAATGACTGTTTGCCCTCTGTGTCCATACCTGCACCCCAAGACAGAGAGGTGTCAATGCCTTCACAGCAATTTTGAGTGCCCTCTACTAGGGAATGTGCCACAGTTGTTACCCTGGGACAGCTGGTAACCCCTTATCAGACCACTAACATGCAGGTTCTCACTGCCACATGCCACCAGGCTCCTGTGGCAGATGCAGTGTGTGTGCTGACCCGGGGAAAGTCACTCGTGTCAAGCAATAGTTCGTGCTCTGACACATGCAGGGCTGAAACCTGGGGGTGGTGACAGAAGACATAGTTTGGGGTTGGAACTTGGGTGTACAAGGTTAGACAGGAGGAGCAGCAGGGAAAGGAAAGGGACTATGTATCACAGATCACTAGCTATGCCTTTAGAGATCAGGGCTGTCAATGCTAACCATCACCCAGTGTCTAATTATGGCACATGCTCCACCCTGCCCAGAGCCTGCTGGAGCTCTCACCTCCCAGGCCACACAGGAGATGCTTCTCAGGCACGCAGTACTAACTTCCTCTGAACACATCATGCACGAAGCCTCACGGGAGCCATGTGTTAGCAAAGGATTGCCTTTGCTTTTTTATTTGGTTGTGTTGTTTTGAAATCATGGGCTGAGTTTCAGTAGGACCTAAGGAAAGCCCCACTTGCACCTGGAAAGGAAATAGTGACATTTGGATGTACAACCATACCTCAGACAGCAGACTGATAACGAGTGAAGGCAACCAAAGACAACAGTGAGTCAGTGCAGGGAGGAGGGCAGTTTAGCAAGTGACTCATTTCATTAGAAATTACTGGACAGAAGTAGCTCATTTACTGTATATCCAAAAAATTAAGGCTCAGCAGACTGGACACTGAGAAATATTCTGAGTGTGGGGTTTTTAAATGATGAATTCCAACATTATTTTTTGAAGCTGATTTAGTACGTTAGAGATCAAGCACTGCTTCTCCCTTAAGAGTTTAAAACAGAATGGGAAGAGAGTGGAGATTATCACAGACATGCTTCCTATTCACAACAGCAGCATTTGTTATCTGTACACCTCTTCCATCAGCATGCCCTGCCTGAAGTTTGAAAATCAGGCGTTTCCAAGGCGGTCCCTTCCATTTCCCACCATGTTCTCCCCCTTCAGTGTGTCAGTACAAACTGATCCAGGTTAAAAATAACCCAAGATTCCTGATACGGTACCCAAAAGTATGCAATTACACAACTCCTTTCAAAACGTGTGTCGCCTCACCGGGATTTTGGATGTCATCAACTCAGGAGGGTGCCGATATGAATCCTCATGAATCAGGGATAGACTGGACACACCTATGAGACCACTGTGTTGTCACCCTGTTTTGTTTTAAATACTGTGTAATTATGTTGCAATTTTGACTCCCAGATTTCAGTAAAGAAGATTGCTGATGCTGGGAGAATTCTGCACAAAACACCCCCAGGGAAAGAAGGCTGAAGCACTGCAAGAAGGAATCAACCACAGTTATGTTTAGTTACCCTAAATTCCACCTGCATCTCCCTGACCAGAGATTCCTGTTAGCCAGTTCAAAATGTTTATCTGCAGAGAAGATCTAAACTGTCTGAACACAGCTCTTAGTTGTTCAAGGTTTCATTGGCATCTCAGGATGATGAACTGAAACACACTGGGTGGTTCACAAGTAAGGTTGCAGATGTGGGAGTGGAAGGGCAGTGTCACCAGAGGTTTTTATCTATGCTGTGTCTACACTGGTACTATTTAGCTTGAAGCATCTACGTTTCTCAGCCAAAATATCTCCAGTGAAATAGCTGCATGGAAATCAAACCACCATTTACTTCAGTACACCCAAGGTTTCACATATTTCATACCATATCACATAATTTAGACTGAAAAAATAGCCAGGAAAAAAGACCAGCTTCCCCACGCTTTCTATGCAAATATGCACATAGTCCTTGTTAGCTTAAAAAAGGTATTTTTGACTCTGTACTTTTTTCCCTTGGATTCAGTTTGACAGGATGTAACACATCATACCACAAAAGATGGAGCATTAGTACAAGTTTAGTTCAGCTGCAGCACTTCAGCTGCAGCACATTTATTTATAAAACAACCAAAAAAAACCCCAACCAAACCCAAAACCCAACATATTATGAAATCATTGATTCAAAGGAATCAATAATAAATAATTGCTTCCCTCTGAGTTGTTCAGACACAGTACAAGTACACCAATTGTAGCAGGTAGATGTAAGCCTAGATTAGCTGCTGAAAAAAAACAAAAGAAAGCTACATAACATTGGATGCATTTAATCACACTAGTAAATAACTGGTATAGGACAGTAAATGCTTTAAGTACACTATTTTACAAAATAGAGTTTGGCTTATGGTTCATTTGCTTCCCTTGTGCAACTCCTGGCAGTATCCGGAGCTCAGAAAATGTCCCTTTGAACAGAAAATACCTCTGAAATGATCTCTTTCTCGTATTTCCTTTGAGTGATGAACTTTTCCCTTTGGGCTTCATGCTAGCAACCGAAGTGCAGAATTGACTTTGTGTTCACCTGTGAGATCACTGATGTGTGGTCTGAAAAGCACCGCATCACCTCAGGCTTAGTTAAATCACCGCAGCGCCCACATTTCCTAACGGGGCCACACATCTTTGCACCTTTCTTCCGTGGCAGGAGAGGGCCACGGTGCTTTTTCTGACATGGTTTGTAACAGAGCAGTTGCCCGCCTGCTTCCCAACAGGGCTACAACAGCCAGGACTGATCCCACACGCCAGGCTTCAGCAATTGCTTCCAACTAACTTCTCCCCAAGGTCCATGAACCTTGCATCCCATGCAGTTGGACAGATAACTTGTACAACAGAGTGACTTCTCTGCTCCGGGAGAGTTGGAGACCAGGAGAGGGCTGCCAAGGCTTAGCTGTCCTGCAGCCTGTTCCCAAAGGCCTCCAGGAAAGAGATTGCCAGGAGCAGGCTGGGCAGATTCTCCTAGCCTGCAGCAAGTGGCCTTGAGGCTGGAGACAGAGCACCCTTCTCTTTGCTAATTGCAAGTCTGGCCTGTGACTCAAAGCTAACCTCCAGCACTTGGTACTCAGGCTGCAGCCAGCTCAACTCTTTGAATTGCTACCCTTATTTTATGGTAATAAGCTTCTGGTTGCTCAGGCATGTATTCCTTCCTCAGAAAAGCGTTCCTGTTTTTATATGCACAGAATAAGCACCCTCAGAGGTAACACAGGTAATATGAAGCACAATAAGCAACCATAGAAGAAGCCACAACCTACTTTAGCAGTGCTGCTCACGCTCTTCAGGGCTTTCCCAGCTTTGGAGTACCTTGTAAGCACTTTGGAGTGCCTAAACCTTCAGGGTCCAGGAAAAGAGCAACTGCAGAGGATTCACAGACACTTACAGCTGCTGCTTCCAGTACAGCCAGTACCAAATCCACCAAAATGTAGCTGATGTGGAGCATCCAGGGAAACCATCTTGGTAAAACGACACAAGTATTTTCTAATGGAAGCAGCATTGTGCTTGTTTCCCTGTCCCTGGTGTGTTTCCCTCACTATGTGCTCTGTCCCTCTATCCTTCAGTCTTACCTGGGTGCCTGCAGGTCAGCTCAAGAACGCTGTCTGTTCAGTCTCAGGAAGAGCTCTCCGTAAGGTGTCTGCAGCATGGCTCACCCCACAGCTGGTGAATTCACAGCCTGGCGATAGCAAGGATATCTTCCAAATGCTTCATCCAGGCTTTTTGGTAGATTAGTGGCCCTCACTTTTTGAGGTACTGCCTTCATTCTGGATTCAGTGCCCGATTCTCATCAGGCTGAGGCTCATCTGCCACAGGTACCACTCCAGTGGAGTTACTGTGGCTTTGCAGTCTGACTGGAAAAGCAGAGTCAAGCTCCTGGCTGGATCTCCCTGGGTGCATCATGAAGGTTATTCTGGCAATTAAAGCACCTCTGTTTCCTTGACAGAAAGTCTTTTCTCTTTAGTACAGAGACATGCCTTAATACTGGATCTCTTGACCTTTTGAGTGATCTTTTCATTGCCACTGTACTTACAGCCTTCAAAAGTATTTCACTAGAAGTCTGACTGCAGAAAATGTGTCAGTTCCCTTTGAGGCTGAACACCAGACTACCCTCAGCAGAGAGCCTGCCTCAAAGTCTTCAGCTAAGACAATGCATCTTTGAGAAAGTTCTCCAAAACCAGTACAAAAGACGTTTGCCTCCTCACAAAACCTGTCTGGAATGTTATGCGTCTTTATGTCTCTGTTGATCCCTTTTAAAAAAAATCCTGAGGCTTGGCTTCATTCCATTTGTACAGTGCTTAGCTGCTGTAGTTTTAAAATACTCAGTGTTCCATTTCCAAAAAAAGATAATTTAAAAAGAAGGCTCCCTTTTCCCTCACATGTATCTTTCTTAAAAAAAAATAATATATATTCTGTATCAGAACCTCAGTGCTGGAAGATGTAAGAAAGAGTTGAGTGGGAGGGCTTCTTGTGGTGTGAATAATCACAAGTGATTAAAATTAAGCTGACCAGGAAGATAACTAATCTAATAATTCCTATGTGGCTGGTGGTATGTGAAGTGTTTCTGGACAGCAGGAGTCTCCAGATGGCTGGTGAGCAGTCACACGGTCTGGAACGCTCGGCTTTGGGCAGGCACCATGACCAGCGTTGCTCCCATTTTCATCAGGTTAGCGTAGTCAACTTTCTTTGGCTCAATTTCCTTCCCTTCTGTCTCACTCTGGCTGTACTGGGGAGGAGCTTCTGTTGACAAAGTCCGTTGACTGCGAGAGGCACTGTTGGCTGTCGACCTGGTTGAGGAGGAACCAGAGCGTGAGCTCCTGGAACCAGAGGAAGAGGAACTGGGCTTGACGAGATGGGCCTTGGGTGCCTCTGCATCTTCTCTGCAATCAAACAGATGACAAGGCTTAAATACCACGAGAACAGAAACGCTAATGCATTTGACCAGACTGAATTGCTGCTGCAATAAGCAGTTGCTTATTGAAGCTACAAATCACCAGGGCGTATTCGTCCAGCAGTTTGAGCAAGGTACAGGGTTTTCTGAATTCTCTGCTATGTAGCTTGGTGGACTGAACTCCCTGTTGCTCTGCAGAGCTATTGGTCAAATGGATTTAGAATACGTGCTGCACACAACTGGCTCTTTGTCTGTGGCTTTGAGGTCTGCGGAACGAATGCCAAGTGTCGGTGCAGACAGTTCAGATAGAACTGTCTACTCTGTAATCCTTACTCAAAGTGACAAATCACCGAGACAGGACTAGCTGAGATCAGTTCTTCTAGTTAAAAAAATGTGGGTAGTGAAAAAGTACAAGAACTGGGCCCAGAGATAGAGAAGAGAGGTATCAGTCACATGTGAAAAGGTGATACAAGAGGCTGAAGCTCAAACTAAAAATAAAAAGGCATGCAAGATTTGAAAGCAAAGAGAACAGGAAAAAGGGAAGGGAAGAAATCAGCAGAGACTACTTTCTTGCTGGCAGCCTGGTAGAGTCATCAGCTGCTGAATGGGTTAGAGATGCCTAATGGTACATAGATGTTGTATGAGGGCAGGCAGTCTTCTACTAATAGAAATAAGGATGGAAGAAGGCAAGGGGTTTCTTCAGGGGCAGGAGCACCTAAAACTTATTCCTGGAAATACCTTTTTCCAGCACTTTCCTTCCTGAGAAGTTTAGGCTGGATTGGCTAGAGCCCAATCTCTGATTAGGGGAGTTACGTGGCAGACCTGACACGCATTCAAAGAACGTGCGTCAGCATTCTCGGTACGCCCGCTCAGGGTGAGGCTTCTCAACTCTGCACACAGCAGCTCAGGGGATTTTTCACCCTGAGCTAAATCCAGAAGCACAGTTGTTCAGAAGACTCAAGAAAGACTGTGAGAACCTGCCTGCCTTGTGGCATTCCCAACAGAAATTGCAATCGAAAAAGAAAAAAAAAAACCAAACAAACCACACCACCAAACCTCTCAGAATCACAACAGACAAGTGGGTTGAATTTAGTACTGGAGAATATTATGCAAATGCTTTAAAATGCTGAAATTACAAGTGTGAGAGAGAATATTTTGTTAAGTTTTATGCTAATTTGCCCTGGGGGGGGGGAGAAAAAAGCCATTTTCATCTATTTAATTTTCTGGAAAGTCTTTGTGAAGATGATTCTCACAGTCAAGAAACTTGTCACTGATATTTCAGGGAGACTTTAAAAGCTTTTTAGAATGATGTTTTAAGACACTGACACCTAGGTAACTTAAAACTGTAGCAAAGAGATGTGTGAAACTGAAAGAAGGGAGGGTGGGAGGTGGGGGATTAAATGAAAGGCATTACCTGATTTCATTTGGTGCCTCCTCCTCCTCGTATCTCTTCTTTTCTTTCCTCCTTATTGTCAGCCTCACCACCAGGAACAGGAGGCAAAGTCCCACCACCACGCCACAAACTGCTCCAGTGATCATGCCAATATTTTGTGCATCTGTTGTCCAGTAAAAAAACCCAACATGTTACTCTCTAAACTCTCACTGAGGTCAAGATTCTAGTCACCACCACTGATAGCACTGGGTATAAACCAGAACAGAATGTATTAGTCTGCTTATTGAGGTGTGTCTCCACGCAGGGGTTGAACCAGTTTATCTTCAGGTGTTGTTTCTTAACCTGAGCTAACACTGAGACAAATATTCACCTCTGGCAGGGTGGGATCACAAGCGCCATGCCTTCAGCTATGGGTCAGAATTGATATGAGGGGGAAAAAACCTTCTCATAAGAGCACAGAGGCAGACAGGACAACCCACATGTGAAGCAAAGCACCAGGCAGTTTCCTAGAGGCAGAAGACTGAAGTATGAATGTTTCCCCATGAGAATTTTTTTCCCCTTCAGCTCACCCTGAAATGATTACAATCCATTTGCAGAATGAATTATTCAATTGAGGAAAAAAGTGACCTGAGGGGGGTAGAGAGGAAGAAGGAAAAGAGACCATACTGTGCAGGTGCAAGGCATTTTTCATCCAAAATAACAAAGTTAATGAGAGAACACTTCCTAGTGTGTCATGAGCCCTTAGCTGATACTTCATGACAACTTCTTTTGATAAGAGTGGTTAGGTTGGGTTTGGCTGGAAGTTGTTTCCTTAAGGCTCAGCCCTAGGGAGGGTTTAGCAAACCCAAGTAGAGGTTTTAAATGAATTCAGTTCAATTGGCATAAAAGCTGCCTGGACACTTTGACTTCAGATGCCTGAGGTGAACAGGTTTTCCTTGCTACATGACCATATTCCAGTTATTTTAGGTCTGGCTGGCCAGAAAAATACCAAAGCTATGGAATCTCCAAGAAGAGACTTCTCTGTTAGCAGTCTCTTATCACTTGTGCTAAGCTCCTGCTGATCTCCCCTGGGAGCTGCACATAAAAACCTGCTGTGTTGTTTGGCTTTGCTAAACTCCACCCTTTTCCTTGCATGTATGCAAAGGACACAGATACCTGGACATGCACACACCCCTGATGGGCTTCATCAGGCAGGACATTGATTTTAATCGCTGGTGTTCAGGACAGAATTTATTAAATGTAGATTAAAATCAAACTCTGTCAAAAGTTGCTTTTTATTCCACACGTTATTTCCTGCCAGTCAGCCTTTCCAAGTGCCTTCAGAGAGTTTTACTGTCTCAAGTGCAACAAATAAGGCATTTGGAACTGGAATGATGGCCTATCCACACAGAAATTTTATACTTGGTTATATTTATACTGTATTTTATCTCATGCAATTGCTCCAGCCAGAAGTACCT
Organism: Podargus strigoides; assembly: GCA_028020825.1. Taxonomy (NCBI): domain Eukaryota; kingdom Metazoa; phylum Chordata; class Aves; order Caprimulgiformes; family Podargidae; genus Podargus; species Podargus strigoides. The sequence goes on from CM051646.1 coordinate 3,429,827, forward strand.
CAAAAACTTGAGACTCTGGAACCTCTAACTCACTGTTTTTTCCCTTGTATTTCATTAGTCACCCTCAAAAATCAAAATTTCTAACAGACCAAAACAAAACACCTGAGCCCAAATGACGTATTTGCCACTTTAGGTTGTACAGAGGATGCTGTGCAAACCCTAAGTGCAATAAAGAAGAACTACTTCATGTGATTCAAGTATGAAAGGGCAAAGGTGTGGCAGAGAGTTTACCAGTGGAGATGGGCCAGCTGTGGAGCAGCACTGCTCATACACTGGTGTGGAGACGAGTTAATGCCAGTACTTACGCTGCACCGTCACCTGAACAACACAGCTTTCTTGGCCAGCCTCATTAGTGGCAATGCATTGGTACAACCCTGTGCTCATCTGCGTAAGGTTCTTCAGGAGGACCTGCCCGGGGTTAGAAATGTCTGAAACAGGAAAAGCATCATCAGGATTAATCAAAAAAAGATAAACTTTAACAGTGAGCAGCACACAGAAGCACAAATTGAACTCCCAGATCAAATCAGTTCAAGAACAACCAATGATGCCTCATAAAAGATCTGTCAACCTTCAGCAAAGCACTAAAACTCCTCATCACTTCCTTGTTCAAGGTGGAACACACCACAACATCCAGTTGCAGCACTGGAATGCTGCTGCTGTCACTGCCACCAAGTGCTCACTGTTTAAAACCACACGTGGGACTGCGTGTGTGCTCGTGGACAGTTCTCTGTCCTTGAGTGTACCGGAGCTCTAAGAAGAAATGGCCTGACTTACTGACTCTTGATGTGGGAGGGAGATGTTCAGCTCTCTCATCTTCCTCATTTATACGCTGCCACCGGTAGGAGATGGGTGCAGTGCCAGAGGAGGAACGGCACTGCAAGGACAGTTCCTTTCCTTCTAACAGCTCCCCTTCTAGCCAGCATTTCGGCTTGGAAGGTTTTTCTAGAAGAAACAGAAGACAGATCATACAAATGCAGCAGACTGTTTTCTCTGTGGAAAACCCTTTCTTTGGTAAAAGCACGTAATTTAAGCAGCTTCCAAGAGCTGCCTTCTCTGGAATGCATTAAGAAGTTACATCAGTGATGTTTGCTGGGGACTTTAGCCCCAACTGTGTGCAACTTCATAGTCTGAGGAAGTGTAGCTGGCTGGCTCGGACATAGAAATGACACATTATAATACTCTGGGGCAGTTTGCCTCATGGATCCTTGCATCAGTGGAGCTGTATCACTGCATTCCTCTTCTAGGTACTATGTACAGAATATCCTTTCCTTCCCCCTAGTTCTCCATTTTTTTCTTCTCCCCACAGCATCTGGAAGGCCACTTCTTCCACGGGATGACAGGGTACGTGAAAAAGCCAACCAATAAACTGAAATCAGGGAAGGGAAACGCTAACCCTGGCAGCTTGTTCGTCACTGCCACTAACTTGGATCAGTTTGGGGTCCTGGAACATGACCCCAGAGTCCTCAGCAGGACATCTGGACAGGGTGATCGCCAGCTAAACTGGAATCTCAATCTAGTTTGTGTGATGAGATCATGGAGATAATTTGGAAGGAGGTTATTATACATACCTCAGACCAGTTCTTTAGGCTCTTCCTGTATCCTTTGCCAAAAAATGCAAAGGCAGATATGGAGTGGGACAGGGAAACCTGATCATGAGATGTCTTTGTGTATTTATACCGTGCTGAAACAAATCTCACTCCAGGAAATGAGTCTAGAGGTTTTGGTTTTTTTTTCTCTTTGGAGGAAGAGTAAAATGACCTTACCTACAACCTTCAGGGTGATGCGGGACCATTCGTACTGCCCAGCATTTTTAACCTTACAGATGTACTTCCCCGCGTCGCTGGCCTGCAGGGATATGATTTGTAAGGATGCATCTCCAGCAAGGAAGTTGGATGTGAAGGAAACACGCCCTTTCTGGTCCTCATTCAGGTCATCATAAACATGGCCTCCAGAGTACGTGATCACCTGAGGAGCAGAGACAGTCCCTGATCAGCCAGTTGTAATTTTACTTTCATACAGAACAAAAAAATCAAAGCATTTTCAGGAGCTAATGTTCTGCATGGTTAAGTGACTTGCCAAGGGTCACACAGGAAGCATGTGGCAGGGTGGAAAATTAAACTTGGATTTTGAATCTGAGACTGATACTTAAACTGTATTTATGCAAGAGATTTATACTGGAGCATTTATACTAGTGTCAAAAAAGAGCTTATGCCACGAGATGTAAAAGCAGGCTTTAATTTTGGCTGGGTTTGGCTAGCTAAATTAAGTTACTGCAGATCTGATTTTTATAAGTACTAAGCTACGACTTTTTTTTTTTTTTCCTGAAATCAAGGCTTCAAAAACTGGGCCTACAAGGTCATTTTTGGAAAATGCTAAGGGCAATTCTGAAGTTTATCCAATGATGACTGATTACATAACTGTGTTAGTTTAAATAAAACTCGACTGCAGCAACCTGTTCCAATGCAGCATGTGTGTCAAGTAGCTTTTATACATTATAAACCTCTCTAAATAGATCAGCTGTGTTTTCTAAACACTTATTTCATCAGAATAACTTGCCAAGACCACAGCAGTCTCTTTAAATCGATGTCTGATGATGATATCAATAGAGAAATCGAGCGATTTTCTCAGCAGATGCTGATCCTGGCTGAACCTACCGCTTTCTGTACTGTTTCAGAAATGTGCAGCAGCCACTCAATATCCAGGCTCCCTTGCTCCAGGAGGCCCAGGCGATGGTGACAGGGCAAGGTCACGTTTTCTTCAGCCACTCTCGTAAATTCGGTCTGAGCCTCAGACAGCCAAACAGAACAGGAAGCTGAAAGACAGATGCCAACAGTCAGATGCCAGGATTAAGGATGCATCTCGGCACTGACAAGTGTTTCTAGATTAGGTTTCCCTGGATTCTTCCTCATTTATTTCATAGCATCAAAGAAAACTCAGCAGCTTGGCTTCCTGGACAGATTGCAGGTGATTAAAGGGGACATCTATACATACAGAGACAGTTTCACACTAATATTTAAGCACGGAGAACAGATGGCTTCACACTCCAGAGCTGTCAGTATTAAAGTCAAACACACACCCTCTATGCACTTAAAATTTCACCTAACCTCCTTGATTTTGCCTTCACCTTTTATTATCTTAACTAATAAGCAGTATTTCCACCCAAAAGACCTTCAGAACCCATTGCTTTATTATATCAGTCTGACAAGGCTTGGAGTCTCTTCCCTAATACTGGATGATGTTCATTGTGTGCATTTTAGCACTGGAAATAAGAGACCAGCCTAGCGTTAACCTTAAGAAAAGGCACAGCACAAACAGGCTGGTGAAGTGTCTTTGAATAGCAACGTCGAAAAAACATCATAAGTTGTCAAAAACGATTTGTCAGGATTTAAAAAAAAAAAAAAAAAAAAGAATAAATTGCCAAGCTGAACCACTAGATGGAAGCAGAGCCTTTCAAACAGCCAGCGACACCCAAAAAGCTTGTTAATGTCCTCAAACCTGGGTCAGGAGAAAACCTGCCCCACAAAAAAAGACGATGTTTAATCAGAACTTGCTATTTCTTTCCGAGTTGCTTTCTATGCTGCATTCCTGCTAAAACGAAACAAAATCAGGGGGCGATTCCTGGCTTTGCCCATCTCCAACTTTTGGACTTACGGTGGTAGGTTCAAACTTAATTAAAACTGACCCAAAAGATCAGATATAGAGAAAAACAGGTAAGGAACACCCAGGTCTGCTATGGCATCAAACACATTTCCCAGCCAATTTTCCATGGGGATTTCTGGGGCACAAAAGCCATCTGCTTTTGTCTGTGAATCCTCAGAGTGCAGTTGGGCTTTATTGAAGTTTTGCTGTGCAAGAACAAAGCCTAACAGCACTTTCCCCCCCACCCTGTGAAGGGAGATGAAATATCTTGGACCAATTGATGGAAACTGATGAAAACTGTGAGAGCTGGCAGCACTAGGAAGTCACACGTGTGACTGAACACACAATCCTGTGATTACATAGCAAGATTACAGGCAAGAGCATAAGAAGCTCTAGTTACGTAGGCTAAATTTGTTCTATTTGTGTATTTAATAGGGGATCTTTAACCTTTCCTTTGCCTTTAAGTGGAAAAAAAAATAATAAAAATTATATCCAACATGACACTTCCTCAGCTCTTTCCGTTTCTTCAGGACTAACTCTGAGTTTAGAAAATTCATTCTGTTCCTGCTCCCATTCTCAGATCTTTGTCCAAGTTGTTAGTATGACCATCCCTCAGCTCCTGAGCTTCTGGTACTTAATCAACACTTGCCAAGCACTTCTATAGAAGGTATTATCTATGATGTACGTGCACATATATAAAACCCCTAGGATTTAAGACAGGTGGAGTCTTGCAAAGGCTTAAGCTCTCCTCCCCTACATGGATCTCTGCATGGATCAATGAGAGTGAAAGCTCCTTTTCAGCCACATTAGCTGCTTTCTTTAAAGGGAAAATTAATCCAGTTTATCACTGGATTCACTAGTCTCAAAGCTCCATCTGCCAAATGCAATTATACATTCTGCCTAAGATGAACGCCTGCTTTCTCCTACAGCCCACATTGCTGTGGGCTGCTTTCATTAACACACTGACTGCTAGAAGACTGATCAATAAGTTTCATTTAAGCACCACAACAGTGAGCATTCACATCACATTTGCAACCTTTTCAAAGTTCTGTGCCAGCAGAGCACTGGGGTTTTGTGCACACCTCACAGGATACTCCACGTTTTAAAATGTAGGTTTTTACATTAAAAGCCTTGATCTGGATTATAAATCACCTTTTGAGGTAGTATAACAAGCATCGTTTTCATTCCTCTTCAGCTTGGACAGACTGTTTTTAGGAGAGCTCACACCTTGGTCTGTTCTTTTTACACCCAGCAAAGATGTTCTGCATTGAAGGAAGAGCCCTGTGCCTGTAAACTTGTCTTCTAAATGGGAGTAAGGTCAGGAGATATCCAGCAAGGCAAGTGACTGCAAATTTCTGAAGCACCCTTTGTTTTTTCAAAGGTACTTTTGCAATGTTGGTGGATAAGATCAATATGAGCCAACAGTGTGCGCTTGCAGCCCAGAAAGCCAACCAGATCCTGGGATGCATCCAAAGATGTGTGACCAGCAGGGTGAGGGAGGTGATTCTGCCCCTCTACTCTGCCCTTGTGAGACCCCACCTTCAATCCCATGTCCAGCTCTGGAGCCCCCAACAAAAGAAAGATCTGGAGCTGTTGGAGCGAGTCCAGAGGGGGGCTACCAAGATGGGCAGAGGGCTGGAACACCTCTGCTATGGGGGTGGGTTTAGACTGGATATAAGGAAGAAGTTCTTCCCCCTGAGGGTGGTGAGGCACTGGCACAGGTTGCCCAAGGAAGCTGTGGATGCTCCATCCCTGGCAGTGTTCAAAGCCAGGCTGGATGGAGCCTTGAGCAACCTGATGCAGTGGGAGGTGTCCCCCCTTACAGCAGCAAACACCTCCATAGATCAGCCAGGGTACACACGGGCTAGTTTGCAGAAGCAGCTTGCTCCTGGCCAGCCCTTTTGCTCTGCTGGATGGGTGCACAGCCAGCTCCACACCTTCCCCATCACCGAGCTCCTCAGCCACACGATGGCAGAGCTTGCTCAGAGGAACGCCTTAAGGGCTGGCTCCAGCAGACAATAGATGGAGACAATAGATGGTTTTCCCAGAAGTCACATCCCAGAGTCTCTGCTCAGTAATGCCACATATATGCAGGCTCCACAGTTCTTACCCCAAAAACCTCTTCCCTGTCCACATCCTGCGTGCACTCATTATGCTACAAAGAGCAATTCGGGAATTGTTTCTTTCAGCTTTACTCAGCCCTTACTCAGTCTGTGTCCCATGACTTCAGAGGGAGGTTGGTTTGTTTTTCCTGTGGAGCAGGAACCCTAAAGCTTATTGTGGCTGCAGCATTTTGAAAGCATTGGCTATGGGCCTGAAAAAAAAAAAAAAGTGTAGGGTGCAGTGCCAGGCTTGCTGACGCACCACAGGCAATGCATTGTTCTGTATTTGGGGGGGAGGAGACCATTGTAATGTTTAAATGCTTACTCTATTGTTCAGAAGACAATATCTCACCCAACATCCTGCAGACGAGAGAAGAAAATTATTGTCTTTCATCCCTCACTGATGTTTGAAACATCCAAGAAATACAGAGCAACAAATCCTTGAAACACCACCAAAGCTAGCACACCTAAACAGAGAGTACCCAGACAGCACAAGCACAGATTTACTATGGGAAAGGCAGATACTGGGCCAGGGAACACAAAGGGATTTTTAGCCCTCTCATTCTGCCTTGCATGCGTAGTAGGATTTTAAGGGGAAAAAAAAAAAAAGCCTGACATTAAAAACAGATTTAGAGGGAAGGAGCCATCTCCTGTGCAATGCAGCAAGCTCTGAGCAAACTGGAACTCTGTATTTAGCCTTATCACAGATTATGACCATATAAGAGAGTGCTTATGTCTGAATCCTTAACAAGACCACATATGCTTTCATATACATGCTATTATAAAGCTCAGTTTGTTTCCATGCCCATCCACTGACAAGTATATGTATATACACAAATGCAAATATATACCAACATCAAATATACATAAACACACAAGCAGAATCAAAGTGAAGATAAATGTTTTGCTGACATTTTTATTTCTAGGCAAATTCATGTGCTAAAAGCTAAAGAGCTTCCAGATTTAAATCTTTCATTAGGTTCACAAGAAGGTTTGAACTGGGGAGCAATACTAAAAATAGATTATACTTTTAAAAAAGTAATAAATTATGCTGTATCACTTAAGATACAAGAAATCCATAATGATGCTTTGTAAACTTGGCCCAAACCAACCTGCACCAAGTTCATTTAAGACACAAATATCCAAAATGGGTCTTGAAAAATTTCAGTTGCTTCAGAAAGATCTGTAAAGTTTATTCTCCAGCTACACTATTTATAATTTATTTTGGCTTCTTATCAAGGATCACATTTGCAACAGACTATTCCAAGATACTGATGGCCATGGAGGAGTAGAAATGCAACCTGTAATTTTTCCTGCAACTCAAGACATTCTGCACCAGCACCAGAGGGAAGCGACTCAAATCAACTACTGAGGAAAATTTTCTTCAATACAACAGCAAAAGAAGGAATTCCAGTAGTTTATACACACAGTTTATAGCACTAGCTGGACAATTCCCATTTCACCTGTAATAGGTGCCCTATCTGCTTTTGTTAATTAATATGAAAGAATAACAGGAACAGTGAATGGCTCCTCTTATTTTCTGAAACAAGAACAGTCCCTACAGACAAGTTTTCTCAAGTGTAACCAATAATTTTGTGGTCTGATTTTGAGTCCTTCTTGGGACACTCCTAAAAAGAATTATTTTCACATCTGTGTGATTCCACTGTCTGAAAATGGGGTCCTCCTGAGAAGGAAGTTTTGGTCCTGTAGTGCTCTAAGTAACCTATTCTTCTCAAAATCCAGGTAGGCTGTTGGAAAAAAACCACCTCAGTGCATCCAACAGCCCCATGCTATAGCTGGTCTCAGCGAGACCTGCAGGCTGAACTGCTTGTCCAAATACTTCATTTTAATCAAAATTATCAAAAACTTTCTACTTAAACAGTTTAAATTAGCCCAAAGAGAAGAAATATCCACAGAATTATTCAGGCTTCTAGTGTTCCTCTAGCACATTTGACTCACTTCTTGTTGTGCTAAAAACATTTACCCCACTCAAGTATTTGAAAACAGAGTATCTGTCTAAATTAGATAGATACAAGAATAATGTTTGAGAATTAAGAAACAAAAAGATCAGGACAGCCTGCCATGTTGCAGCTTTGAACCACTCCTACATGCCAGGAATTTAAGACATTTCACATCTGTTGGAATCCTGCTACAGTCTTGCAGGAAATAATTTACGAAGCTGCTTCATGGAAAAGCAAAAGCCTGTCCCTCCCTTTATCCAGTGGTCATTACAGTGGTAATGAGCAAAATCTGAGCATTTTGAAATAAGTAGATTTAGACTTCTACATGGGTAAATAGAAGGCTGACTACTACTTTTATGGCCAAAGGATTGCATCTTGAGTAACTTTCAGAGATGCTCGTGTGACTTGGAAGCTCAAATCAACCAGGTGCTAAAGACACTACAGACAATAGTTCTACAGTTAAATATATAAGGCTCTGTAGGCTTTAAAATTAAGCTCTCTATTGAGAAATCAAACATTCCCCCCCACTATTACTCTTCAGCAGTGACAGACACATACACATTAAGGCTTTTTTCTCCCCTTTGACTCTTTTCCCCGGTTTCTGCTGTGAATAAACCACGACAGTGGATGGCTGTGTTGGTTTGTTCCATAGCTGCAAGGAGAACTCACAAGGTCAGCACCCCCTGCTCACCCTCAGACCATGCTAGCCCTAACAGTTAGTTACCCTGACAGCATTTGAGGCCAAAACAAACATTAAATGGTGTCTTCTTACAGACCACTATTTTGCATTCTTTGTGGAAGGGAGGAGAAGCTGGGGGTGGCCAGAGTCTCCTAAGGATAATTAACTCAGCCAAGACTGCGCTCTGGGACATCTGCTTTCTGTATTCCTTGGCTGGCAGAGACATAAAGGCCAAAGGTTGCCTTCTCCCGAGAGCTGGAGTGCTCCAAGTGACCAGGACCTGGCCCCCAGTGCATGCTGCCTGCAGCCTGCTCCCCTCCGCCTCCCTTTGATTTCAGGAATTTGGTTGTGAAAGCAAAAGCATCTCCAATAAGAAAAATGTGAGCTAACAGTCAGCTCCCGCAGGAACAAGCTAGCTGTGTTAAAATAAAGAGGTCAGCCTCTCCCCATCCATATCCACACAGCATTGCAGAGGTTCTCGGTAATTGGAACCACATGTGCTTGGCGCTGAGGTTTGAGGAGCCTGCTGAAACACAAAGCAAAGGGGAAGAGCCCTGCATGTTGCTGAGTTTCCAAGTGGTGACGTGAAGCATTTGGAATTGAAACTGCTGAGGAGCTTGGAAGGCCCAAGGAGAAAAGAAAAAACAAAGGCTCTGATTTTTAGGGGTCTGCAAGAGTGAAGGGGGGGGGCTGGAATCTGGCTGGTGACACCCAGGCTCCTACCAACAGAAATATCACCAGCTGCAGAAGCCTGGGCAGGAGTTGGCCACCAGTCCTCCCCAGTAGCCACACGAAATCTAAGCATCTTCCCTATCCATTCCTAGAATCAAGAGGTAAAATTCTGTCCCTGAAAATGCCAACAGCAAGTTTGCCTTCAGCACCACCACACACAGCTGAACCCAAAGCCTGGAGAAACTTTGGAGTATTGGAAAAACCCCAAAGCTTTCCATTAACTGGGGATCTCCACAGGCAGCTAGCAGGTATGTATGTCCTGTGGCTGTCCTTTTTCTCATTGCATTTTAAATCAAGTGCAAGTAGGAGATTCGGGGTTTACATCTCTGGAGACCAGAGAACAGAAAACAAGGCATCAGAACTGCATCTTCCTGTTTAATGGTTCACAGAGTGTTTGTACAGAGCAACGTGTGAAGTCCCTTGGCCTTTAGTCTGGGCAATTTCATCAGGAAAATGGTCCAGGTACCTTCTGTTTACAGTAACACAGCTCAGTTGAGCTTTTTAGGTAATGCAGCTGGTGATTTCAAGCTGTGTGGACCAGATCTGTACAGAGACCTTCCTTGTCACTACATATCACAGATGCCTTAGGGGCTGAAACACCTATAGCTGTCTGATGCACCCTTTCTCTGCAAGCATGGCTGGGCTGCTTTGTGTACCTTACAAAGCTCTGCATTGAGGAAAGCAAGAGAACAAGACATTCCACCCCTAAACATCAGAAATTTCACTCCTTTCGTCTGGTTTCAAATGGGGCCTGAAAGTATAAGATGGGTTCAGTGATAATTTATAGTGTGTCTTCTGAGAAGTATGCACAGGACTCAGTCTTCCAGCAAGCCTGTCCTTGCTGTCAGTTCTCAGACATAAAAATGAAGGCACAGAGAAATGAAGTTATCTGCCCAAGGCAGACACCAAGCAGAATCCAGAATACAAACCAGAAGAGACAGCAACAAAACTGTTCTCAAAAGAGTATTTGTCCATCAGATCTTTCTTCACAGATTTCCAAATCCAAGAAGTAGGTTGCATCAGCTGAGGTAACTCTGAAAATCAGGGGAGAGAGGAAGAGACTTGAGAGGTTGATAAAGATGCCTGATAAAACCATACTTGCACTGGAGATTCCATCTCCTTTTTTTCTCTTTTCTCCTCACTATCAGTCTGAGACTTGAACCAGAAAGCACTGAACTGATGGTGCTTTGCTGCTGCTTGTTGTCATAGAAAGTCAGTTTGTTTTAAGCTTGCCAAAAAAGGTGCCAAGAAACCCAGAAGGTACTCACAAGTAAACTTCAAGCCCTTCTGAATCTTCCTCTCACAGAGGTTTTCGAAGAAGTTTGATTCAGTTTTAAGGTGCAGGCTGTCAGCACACCCATGTTACCTCAATGAGATGTTCAGTTGTGTACTCAGAATTGCACGTAACATGGTATGACATCTCACTTACCCACTCCAAGCACTACTAATATGATACAAAATGAATGCCTAATGTATTAGCACTCTGTCACTTCTCATGTTCTCATATTCACTCAATCTCAACTCCTCAGCTACAGCCTACCCTAAGGCAGATAATGAACAGCAGCAGCAGCTCCTCCCCATCACCCCCATAAGTCTTGTGGAACACATGAAACTCTAACACTTCTGGGATGAATACAGGGTGCAGACTTCTGGTCTGAGCATAGGACCAGGAACAACAGCAGCTTAACTCTGTAAGAGTTATGTTACAGACACTGTCTACCCAGCTGCCTGCAGCTGCTGTTTCTCACTGATGTTAGAGTCAGTTACTTTCTATTTACTGAACCCATCAGAGGTTAGAAAAAATTAAAGAAACTTAATTCTATTAATCCTCATCCTTGCACTGGCTTCAGAACCAGAAGGAAGAAAAAAGGAAGATCAGGTTCTTAATTATCTTATCACTACAATTCAGCTCCCTCCCTGCAACTTTCCTAGAGTTTGGCACAACAGCATACCAGCTGCAAGCAGGCTCTGAGAGGAGATTAATCTTTTCTCTCGTTTTTTCCACTGTTACCAGGAGTTATGGCATCTGCACACATACACTAAGGTCTTGGACAGTAGAGGAGGAGCTCTGTAAATCCCACTTTCTGAATCAGAGCTAGAAATCGAGCACGTGGGGATTGTTGAGGAATGCAAACCCAACTGTAAATGCTAAAAGAGTCACCCACCAACTGCATTTTAGGAAGCTGGCATCACCCAGACAATTCACTAAAGCTCTATACACTGAGTATTAGTTCACATTGTACTGAGGAAAGTCTGTTTTTTTATTTAGTGAGACCCTGTGCTCAAAAGGATCTTGAGGCTCTTCCCAGTAACATTTGCAAACCAAAGACTAGCCTGAATGCTATACTCGTGAGAACTTGCATTGACTCTAAAAGAGACCAGCACGATTTGGAAAGCATTCTCCCTTCAAAGGGACAGCTTCCTACAGTGGAGCACGAGAGCTCTTTTAACTGACAGCAGCACTGCTGCAAATGATTGTGAAGTTAAGAAAAGGACTGAAAAGTCAGACACAGGAAATAAGGAAATGTTTTTTAACACAAAATACAAAGCATGATACACTCGTGCATGTATATCTCTTTTTTCCAGTGACTGTCAGGAGCACTCCTAAGGCAGCATTGTCATGCACTGACAATAGCCAGAGATGGTGAAGTCTGAGGAAGATGATTCCACTACCCTCAGGATTGCAGTGTGTAAATTGAGGGCCAAATTCCAGCTTCTGGATCCCTTCCACATGACAACAGCCCACAATCCTAAAAAGGACATGACTATACAATAAAGTTACATTAATCAAGTTGGTTAAGTGCAGCAACGAGGCTGCAAACTAAGAAACAACATAAGAAAAATGAAGAATTACTCTTTTTTCTTCTGTAAAAGTTTTGGAACATTTTAAAACAGGTGGGAAAGCATACTGTTTATTGGTTTTCAGTTGTCTACTTACAAGCCTGTGCTCACTCTTTGTTAATCTTAGTGTAGATTTACCAAAACCCTAGTCTAATTTTAAAAGTTCACAGCATGAATTAAGCTAGCATGTGAGATTCTTGGAAAAGGCAGAAGGACTAAAACAGAAAGCAGATCCATTTCACTTCCCTCAGAAGTACTGACTTTTAAAACCCCATTTTAACTAGCTTTTAAATATGCAGGTGGAAAGACTAAAACAAAGCTTCAGTGTTATTTGAGCTAAATAAAACCTGCAAACTGTTGAGGGGACAACAGGGAGGGATACTGTTCCAGAGTTAAACAGCTCAAAGTCTATCAGAGCTGAACCACACTGAACTACTTCATTTCTAATGGTCACATCAAACTGTCTTTGCAATAGGTATGAGATTGGTGGGGAAGCACATTTCCCCCTCTGCTCACCATAGGGCTCCAATGCCAGAAGCTGAAATGCACATTACATATGTTTTGCATGTCTGCAAATACCAAAGGGCTCTGCAAAGCAACAAAATCTGCAAAAGCCTAGGGCCATTGCTAGAGGAAATCCTGAACAAGAACACGCAAGCATGATGCCTGCTGAATATTTCTGTGACCTTTGCTCAAAAGAGCAATCTAATTCTCCTCTGGCACATGTCCTTTCCTAAAACGAGGGATGCCCCAAGTAAGAGTGGCAAAGCAGAGTCCTTTGTAAAAACAGGCATTGGGTATCAGCCTTCTGAGAGCAAAAGAGCCCTTTCTGAGAGCTAGAGTACATCATCAAGCTCTGGTGAGCAAGCACAATGTTTCCAAGATGCTGAACAAGAAGAGGGGTTTGGAGAGGGGAGGAGGGTAAGAATGGGATTCAGGCAACAGTTGAACAAATCTGCTAATTGGATGTGAAAAGGTCAGGCATCTTCTCAAGAATCATACTGGAAAGGTCAGGTGAAGTATACACAAGTAAGCCCAGGAGGAATGGGTAGCACACATGGCCAGCTCCACTACTGGGACTCTAAATTTCCACCCTCCTTTTCAGTTTAAGAGGTCTGACCAACCTAAAAGCATCACTGAACTTGGTTATTTAGACTGAGGTCCCTAACACCACTTGACCAATTGATTTCATCAACATCAAGGAGTTTTTCTATCAACAGCCCCTGACTTACCAGAAAGCAGGAGATGCTGAAGAAATAATGTAAATTGTTGGAGAAAAGGCAAGTCTGAGAACAAAAACCAGACTGCACTACATTGTTCCTATCTTGTGAACAGCTGCATTTTGGATTTTGTTGTGATGAAAGTACACATGCATCACCTCTCAGAGCCACTTTTAAAACTGCTGTTGAGGACAACAAACAACATCTATAGCACCTACTGTAAATTCCAGATCTGTTTCATCAGGACTGCTTTAGAACCATAGAACAGTGAGGGGCAGAAGGGACCTCCAGAGACACTCTAATGCCCTGCTCCAAGCAGACACTCCAGTCCCCTCATCATCTCTGTGGCCCTTAGCTGGACTCATTCCAGTATATTTATCTTATATTGGGGGGCCTAAAACTGAGTGCTCAGTGCTGAGTAGAGATAAACAATCACCTCCCTTGACCTGCTACCTGCACACTTCCTAATGCAGCCCAGGATGCTGTTGGCCACAAAGGCACATTGCTGGCTTGCATTCCTCTTCTTGTCCCACAGAACCCAGGTATTTTAGCTGCAAAGGGGAAAGGATAAAAGCTACAGGACACAAGGACTCCAGAGCCAGCACAGGAATACAGGTGTTCCATGGAAATAAGGATCTCAGTGGGTCTGTACAGTCTGATGAGAAGTGATGCAGAAAAAATTTCTACCAAATGGTTTGGAGGAGGCTTGGCAGTGAGGAGCTCTCAGGAAATTCAATTGAGCTTCCTGGTGGGAAAGCTCAAGCTAGAAAAGGACCTCAAGCCCTGATTCAGAAGTAAGGTTTCCTGGACAAGCTGCAGCTTCTCTGTGCCTCACTTCTGTCCTTTTCAATTAATGTAGGAAAACCTGCATGCCTCGGGGATGCATATGTAAAGCTTAGAGAGGGAACAACAAAACTATAGAGAAATCAGAGCCAGACTTCTCAGAGGTGCAGGAGTGGATGAGAGACAACAGACAAGTTCTAAAAAGGGGAATTCCAGTCAGATATTAGGAAAAAAAAAAAAAAATCACTATGAGAATAGTCAACTACTGAAACAGGGGCTTACAGATTGTGGAACTGGTATCCTTGGAGCTGTTCAAAACTGGGCTGAAATCCTGAGCTGATCATGTAAGCTGATCCTGCTTTGAGCCAGAGACCTCCAGAAATCCCTTCCAATTTATACTGTTCTATGACAAGCTCCAAGTCTTACAGCAGGTCAAGAAGAGACCCACGAGGCTCAAGTCCCACTCCCTAAAGCCTTAGCCCTTCCTGCTTCACTGAAGCTTCCAGCTTTCCAGAAAAAAAACCCTACAGTGTTCCTCTCCCACTGCCTTGGCTACAGAGAAGTTCTGAAGTGCCACAGTTTGGATTCAACCACCACAACATAAACTGTGTACACAGCTGCTAGATCAGAGTGGTGGGCTCTTCCATGATTTAAGTCCCTTGTAATGTCTGGCAGCCATCCTTCAGCCACATTTACAGTAAACCCCAGCTCTCCTAGCATGTGTGGTCTGTGGGGATAACTGAGCACATAATTTATTTGATGAATTCAACCTTTTTTTTACTGCTGACAGTATCTGTGAGCAGGTCACAGCTGTCTCCAGTTTCACTCGAGTCCCAGCTTTAAAAAAAACAAGCTGTTGTAACTGATGAGATACATCACCTCATATTGTTTCTTCATTGCCTGAGCTTGTGAATAAAGATATATCCATTTAACATTGGGTTTCCCCCAGTATTTACTTGGGCAACACTGAAATTTATTTCAACAGGCCAAAAAAATAACTGAATCATTAACAGGCCACAGAAAGGGGCACAAAAAGGGCCAAAGCAAATGTGCTAAGGTAAAACCTTAATATTTGCATAGTGCTTTACATTGTCCAGCACTGCTCTGATGTGGGGAACTGAAGTAAGAACTGGGGAGCTCAAACACTCCAGTTGCCTTGCTTTGTCTCCATATCCTGCTGGTGATCCTGGAAATGCATAGAAACCCAGGTCTGCAGGGATGTACCCTCCCTGCAAAAACCACAAAATAGGCTTTCCTGCAAGTTGAAATCAACTTTTTATATTTATTGCTATTCAGTGTTCCAATGGGTTAATTTTGTCTTCAAAAATGCTCAATGTTCTCGAGCCAGAATTGCCAAAAAAAAAAATAAAAAGCTGCCAAAATATTTGGCCAGTCCCTGCATTACTCATGGGGTTTTGCTGGTTTGGCTTCTCTAGGAAAATCCATTTTCTTTAATAGGAGCTGACACAGCTTCTCTCCTCCCTGCTTTAAGGAGGCATTTTTCAGTCTGAAGGAAGACTAGATAAAAACCCTGTCTAAACTGGGCACTCTGGTCTTTCCCTGCCTCCCCAAGCTGCAGTTCACCCTTGTACCCTTCACAGAGGGCACGTACAGCTGCAGGTCCTCAGCACCTCTGCAAAGCAGCCATCCAAATATCTCAACAGTAACTCGTTTGTACTTCACCTTGCACATCCAGAAACTGTGGATACTCAAGCCTATCTATTACTCCTCAGGGACTTGTATATCACTGGAGAGAAATAGAAATGTGCAAAAAGGAAATAGTACATTCAATAAAGTCTGTCACTTATTTACTTTTTTTTTTTTTTAAACCTTATGGACTTCATCCAGTGGCAGTCCATTGACTCGTTTCATATTGCATAAGCATAAACATCCTGAACATTTACCTTCCTCTACTGCTGCCCCAGAGTGTGATTTGTGCACATGGGACAACGAAAGGACAAAATTATGACTCTCCCATTGACCCTTCCATGCCAAGCTCTCTGTTCTTTACTTAGTGAAGCTCCTAAATACCTTTTTTTAGTTTGCAAAGGAAAAAGCAGTTTCCCCATGGATAACTAGGGAAACAAGAAGACTGACAAAGGTCACAAGGAAGCAGTGGCAGAGTGGGGAATAAGATGTACAATTCACAAGTACTATCAAACTACACACTGGAAACACCTCTTGACTGGCTGCTTGCAGAAGGCAGCCGTTCTCAGTGCCCCTAAGCACCAGCCCAAGCTTTAACTCCAGCTAAATTAACTAATGGCACTGTCTTTTTGCTGCTTATAAAAGTTAAACTACGCTGAATCTCATGCAAGTTACCACTCAGTGCCAAGAAGAGGCCATGGAAAAAGGGCTGTGTGCCCACTGTGCTTACAAAGACTGGCACCCTATACAGACCACAGTGGGAAAAAAAAAAAAAAAGAATCAGCTCATTACTTCTTGTTTCCCAACAGGACAGAAAGTGAAGCCAGCAAGCTCAAGCTGCAAGGAGGTAGCTGGCTTATTGCCCAACACCTCAGTTCATTTTTCTGAGGCCCCTTCAAGCTTTACATTGCTAAAAAAGGAAGTTGGAAAATGTCACACTGGGAACAAGAAATGCTGCATGTCTCCCTCTTGCTCCTTGCCTGGAGGGAACATCCCTAGGTAGGCTTTGGCCACCCAAATGAGGAGCAGGCTGCTGTGATTTTACCCAGTTCTTGCTTCACAAAGGGAATAGTGACCAGCCATCGACCATTCCCAACTCTCATCATATTCCTGGCTGCTGCTGAAGAACTTGGCTGTGACATATAGGTGTCAGGTTATACCACATCCCCTCCAGCTCTATGAGAAACTCCAGGTCCTGAAGAAAAACAGTTTCTTTTTCACTTAGTGCTGGTGCCACGTGAGCAGAACTGGCAACTGGCAGTGTTTTCCTTCTGAACCTTGCACAACTGGTACAAAACCTAAATATTTTCCCATTATTACTAAAAACACCAACACTGCAACACACTGCAAGAGCCAGGTTTTCCTGCAAGGCTGCTTCTGCCTGGAGCTGCCATAGCACAGGGAACAAACCCTCCAGAACAACTCCATCAGCTCTGCTGCAAACATCCCAGTGGTCCATTGCGTCTTCGATGTTGTGTTACCCATTAGGAAACCAGTGTCACCAGTGGGTGTTAACTTGGAGATTCTGACACTAGTTCACCAGATGGAGAATAGAACATGTATTTCACCTCAAGCTGCTAAGCAGTGATTTCCAAGAAATGCTTTCTCCTTTCTGAACCAGCATCCCCCCCCTCCACACCACCCCCCAGCACAAGGGTTTGGGACCAGTGAGTGGGGAAGGCAGTTGTGTAACTGCTGCAGGAACTGAAGGGGGGGAATGAATGTCAAAACTTGCTAAAACATGAACCCAAGAGCCTTGCGGATTCAGTCTCTAACATCCATCAAACATGATTAATTTTAATGTCACAACATTTTAATGTCAATTACTTTTAATGTCACTGCTTCTTATTTACAAGTGCAACCACGTTTTAGAGCTGATAAGAGATTCCCCCAAAGAACTTTTAAGATCAAATAAATAAACAATCAAAAATAAATGTGACAAACAAGCAGCAGCCTGATGCCTCCCTGCTATTGTGAAGCCTTTGATGTGGTGAATCTGACTATTTCAAAGGCTGAGGCAGTTGAGAAATGAAGCATCTGAGGCTTTCATGTTTAGAGCTTAATTACTACTTAGTAAGAATTTGCTTTGCTCTTGTTTTCTTTGACTGCATAATTTGGCTAATTGAAGATGTCTGTTAGACATGTGGCTTGATATTATTTACATTAGGCTAAGCCCTCACACAGGGATTTATTTTGTTTAGATGCTGCATAGAATCCAGAATAAAGACAGTTGTGATTCTGAGTACGTTAATTTGTGTGTTAGAGACAACAGGCAAGTTGAGACTGATGAGGAAGCTCATGGAAGGTCTGACTTGGTCCACTCATTATTGATACATACTTATCTACCCACATTTGCACTTACCACCTCACTTAATGGTAATGCACATGCAGCTCTGTGAAACTACTGCAGTTTTACTTCAGAACACATATTGTAAGCCTGTAACAGTTCAATGGGACATCTTAAGTGCATAGTTACATCAATGTTACTAAATTAAGTCTCAATTCCTAACACAATTGTAAGACTGAAATGTAACATTTTTAATAGATTTTTCAAAGCCAGAGTAGGTGAGTTTTGATCATTCAAGTTTTTAGAACAGCAGAGGCCACAGAACATCACCACGATGTCTGCACAGCTTGCAGTTCTGTCAGCATCTCTTTCCAAGAAACATCCTTGCTTGCTTCCCTGCTTCAGAGGCACATTAAACTCCCTGATAGCTCCTTGAATCTTAGCTTCTATCCTGCATTTGTCAAGGTTCAACTTCCAGCTACAGGCTCTTAACCACACTTGTACTCTAGATTACAGAGCCCTCTGAGAACAGTTATCTAATCAGGACAGCAGGGGCTGCCCTGATATTGGGCTCCATCCGGGAAAAGGGAGGTTTAGCATGAACCAGCCCTAGCTGTCAGCTGATGTTAAGATCCAAGGCTCATTCAGAACTGAGGGTGGGATTTATATAGCTTGGTGAGTTTAATTCTCTCTCTCTTTTCAGGGAATCACTCATAGCAACCTGCCTCTTGATCTGGGCAAAGCACCTATCATGTCATCCTTGTGTCTGTCTTCACCTAGACACATTGGTGCTCATCAAAAAAACATTTACTATAAAAGGTAAGCAGGTAAAACATGAGGGGTGCTAAGAGATGCCATACAGCACATTCTGACAGAGCTTTGTGTATACCTGACAAC
This sequence comes from Podargus strigoides, assembly GCA_028020825.1. NCBI lineage: Eukaryota > Metazoa > Chordata > Aves > Caprimulgiformes > Podargidae > Podargus > Podargus strigoides. Next base: position 3,448,615 of record CM051646.1, read on the forward strand.
AAACACAGCCCAGGGTCATCTCCCACTCTTAAACAGTTCACATTCCTTCCCAGAGCTAAACCCTGCTTGGCTGCATTGTTTCAACAAGCTGAAAAGCAGTCTTGTGCCAGGGGTTTACTGCAGGGAACGTTACCCTGACCCAGACTCTCCAGGCACAAGCTCCTGAGCAAAGCACCACATTCCAATTATTTACACATCTCTCCTGTCCTGAACCAGCCAGAGATAAAGAGCATGGCTGAGGCTGCAAGGAGAGGTGGAAGGCCAGCTCTCCACAAAACCACCTGGGCCTGCATGAAACTCTCCACAAAGCCAAAGCTCAAATGCCTCAACAGGTTTCCCAGCCTATTTCTGTTTCAACTCCTCTATCAATCTGAGAAATAATCCTGCCTGTCTTCTCTATCGCAGCCAACTGAGATTCACTCAAGTTCAGGAGCTGACCTGTATGCTCAGCCAGTGTCCATGCCTTTTATTTAAACTCAGCTACTGGCCATGAAACACGTTTTCCAATAAAATCTCAGTAAGCTTACACTGAAACACACCTTAGGCAAGTTTCCTCCGTAGACTGGTTCCCTCTTTTCCATGGCAAGCTGGGTACATCATGTCAGGTACAGCATCCCATTTTTTTTCTGTGCACGAAGTACTTCTGCGATGCACTTAAAACTCATTACAAGACAGACTTACAGTCACAGTGGGCTTGTAATGGAACAGTACACCTGCAGTACCAGCAAAACCTGACACGTCCTTCCCCAAAAGAGACCAGAAAAAGCAAGACTTGAGTTTGCAGTCCTTTAAACAGACTTCCACCTTGTCCTTCTGGAAAAGTCTAGTCCTACAGGGCACAGACTTTCTGAAACTGGCCTCGTGAGTGGCTGTTCACCCTTGGTGAGGAGACACAGTGGTAAGCACCTAGTGTTGTAATATTACAGACTGGCAAGAGCAGAAGACCCATTTTGCTCAGGAATGCACATTAAGAAATGGAGCATCCAGCTACTAGAAAACAAATTCACAGTGCTTAAGTTCTATTCAGGAAGACATCAGATATTTAAAAGGCTTAATCACAAGTTGCATTAGATTTATTATTTCAAGTCTACAAATACATAACTTTCCCTAACTGCCTAATATTCAACATACCATGCAATTCCACATACTGTCAGTTATGGGTTTTCTTCCATCTCTGCCTGATACTGGACCCTTTTGAGTGAAACAGTCATTTAGATAAACTGTCAGTCTTATCTGGTCCAGTAATTCCTAACTCCTCGTTTCCATGTTTGCTCTCAGGCAGGAGTCTGACTCACTGGCTGAATCTATGTAAGAGAAGTGAAATATTTGTTGTAAAGTTTCCAAGGCATCTGGCAGAGTCTGATGCAATTGTGACAGCTCACAGAACTGAACCAAAGGCATGAACAGCTGTGGCAAACCTATGGACCACAGCAGAAAGTATGGCTAAAGGAGTACATTAGCCATTTGCTGACTATGAATACCAGGAAAAATCTGGCCAGGAAAGAGTCCTTTTTTTACCCTGTTCCTGTATTCTTTCCCTCAGACCAGCTCCTAATAATAACTGGGAACAAGATAACAGGCAAAGTGGGTATCCTAACCCTTAGTGTACCCCTTATTCTTTAACACATCCTTATTAGATGCTGGCATCCTGTTCAGGACACAGTTTTAATGTGCAAATCTTGCACTGACAGTTAACATGTTAACATGCCTATTTGCTCTTTGGTTGCCATATCTGGAGTGCCAGCAGATGCACACCCCTCATTTCCCTGTTACAAGCCTGAGTTTACCCTCCCAGCCTCTGCCTCCTGTGTTCCTTCAACCCGACAAGCTCAGCAAATGGAAAAGTTACAACAGCTTTATAACACTGCAAATAGTTTATTATGTTTGCCTAGGAGAGAAGGCAAAAGAAATCAAATGGCTCCATTCTGTAGATAACAGCAGTTCATCAGCCTCAGACCACACAAGTGTCTGCATCTGGCCCTCATTAACATCTAGAAAGAAAACCAAATTATCTGTCAGGCAATGGATCTTATTTGGCATTTATGCAAAAAAAGCCAAATAAAACGTGCCCACTCGCAGGGTCTCAGTTGACCCTCCAAGATCACTTGGGCTGATTTAGGTACCAGCATGATTGGAGCAGGCATAACAGGGTACCCTGAGTGAGCTGTACAGTCTGGTTGGTGGTGAGGGCAGCTCCCTTGATCAGCCAGCTGCTTCTGGCATCCTTCAGGATAGAAACTGCTGTTTGGGGGGGATGGTGCAAGGGGAGGGGCATTGTCAGAGGTTTGCTCAGAAATGTTTTATTCAGGCTGTTTATCCTCAAAAGGACACTTTCCTTTTAGATTAAATTATCTGTATTCTGTTTATTCTAAACACAGGAGACAGGACTCAAGCATTTCCTCTTTTACGAAGTATGGCTGAGTGTATTTCCTACAAAATTTATAAAGAATTGAAGTAAGGGCTTGTACAGCTCCTGAAGATTTCAACCTCTTCTCCCCTAAATGCTGAAAAAGCTGGCTCTGTCACAGCACAGTTACATCCCAGTGCCTTGAAATACAAATGCAAACAGACAGCAGCTGTAAGCTCTGTGAAAAGGAAAGGGTGATAAAAAACCATAATCAAACTATTTAGCAATACTCTGCATTGTTTTCTCTGAAGACCATAAACCACGTCATATAATGAGACATTTCCCTTTTTCCAGATGGGTAAAACCAAGGCTCCAAAAGGACTTGTAAAACTGCTTACTGGGATTACAGTTGGGATGGAGCAAGTTAATGAACAACAGACCTGAACCTTACCAGAGAAGAGTTTTCATTTCGCTAGACTACAGCCACCACTGGAACTGGGAGCAAAACCACAGATTCCTGTCCTTCCATCTCTTCTCCTTACAAACAATTCTGACCATCTTGCCATAAAGATGTCACCAAGTTTTACATGCCATTTCCCATGCATTTATTACGTTGTACATCTTACAGGAAGTCTTGTATCTCCACCTGAAGCACAAGGGAAGTGTCTTGCTCAGTCTTCCAGGAGACTTGAAAGCCAGATAATGAACAGAGCTCCTCTGCTCATAAGGCCAACCTGTCTCAACATTCTCAGCACACCTCAGGACTGATGCAAGCCTAATGTTCCCGTATCTTTAATCTCTCACAGCTGCCCAAGACATTTTCCCTGGCATCTACTCTGAATGTTCATATATTATGTACTACTTTTGGATTGGAGAGGGATGTAGAGAATATATGAACAGTGACTGCTATTTAAAATGTCTGCAGAAATAGCATTTTTCTGTTACATCATGTCTTCCCTGTGTGCACAGTATGAACATAACTGATGGTGGGTGTTTATACAGCATGCATAATCATTACCTGCTCAATTACTGCTGTTATAATGCATGGCTGGCAGTAAGTGCTGCCCTTTGTGGGGCTCCACCAGCTCCCTGTGCTAAGGGAATTCTTCATGTTTTGTTTTTAATTCTGCATCATAATCAAGCCCTGATTTTATGCATATTGGCCTAGGATATTTTTCCTTCCTTTTACATTGTCAGTCTGCTTGTCACATCCTTGCTGAAGGGAATTCCTCACTTTAAGTCCTTCTCTTGTTAGGGCAGGATGGCCTCTTTTGGTTGAGGATTATAGGCTCTGACAGTGCTGACACAGAAAAATAAAACCCCAGAATGATTTAAAGCAATGAGCAGGGCTGTTCCCTCAAGACTAGGTATACACAGCTCCTACTGAGCCTTCCTCCTCAAACCCAGTCTAAAGCTGTCTACCTACAGACCTTAGCCAGAGAGAGCAAGTCACAGACCCTTTGACAGCCTCCATCCCATCAGGCACTCTTCACTCGCTGATAAGATAATCAATTTTTAATACCAAGGAGACCACACACTGTGTCTCCCCCACCATGAGCTAAAGCAGAGTGTCACAACAGAAATGATGCTAACTGGGACATTAAGGCATAAAGGCACAAAGAGACTGGGAAATACTCAATAAAAGCCAAGAATATCACAAACCTCCTAAATCTAGGGCAATTAGATCATCCTGCCAGGCAGATCCATACTGAAAGGGTGCTAGAATATACCTTTTCAAGAAGAGTATTGTGTGAGCTCAGGTCTAATATAAATGCCTTATTAAAAACAGGATTTATTTGCTTTTTTAGTGGATTTTTTTTTCTCCATTCTGCTTATGCAAGATCATAAAAAATGAAGCAGCATTTAAATCAGCAGCAAGAATGGAAAAGCAGTGCCAATTCCTCCCCTGGATAAGCTCCTCCCTTGCAGGAACAGGAAATTAATTTCCCATCCAAAGGCTAAAGATGTTCCCATGCCAGACTCACTGCACCAGGTGCTTTCAGTGGAGAGAGTTCTCACCCCACTGCTATGACACTGCCAGAATCTGAAGATTTACAGCAAACATCCCAGACACCATCAAAGGCTTATGAGGCCCAAAACCACAAGAGAAGATATGCATATAGAGTTAAAAGAGCTTCAGCATACCCCAAGCATGTCTCATTGGAATGGAGGATGCCAGCAGCTATTGAAGTTGCTGGTTTTCTGGGTAGGCTTAGGGTTTCCATGCACATGGTTGCAGAAATACTGAAAGGACAGCCCTGAGGACAGGGACTAAAAGGAAAGCTATAGCCAGAAGCAAAGCGTGCTGCACACATGGGTTTGCACCACATGGTATGGGATGAGCTCCAACTTTGCTCTTTAAGAAGGGAAGACAGGCAGGAGTGGCACAGGAAGGGACAAGGTTCTTCTTGTCCCAGCAAAACCAGGACAAAGTCCTCATGTTCAGAATTTTGAGGGTTGTCTATAACTTACGATTTTTTTTTCCTATGACATGGACCAGAAAGATGACATTTTCTCACCTTCTATATAAATGTAGATTTATGCAAGTATTTCAAAAAATACATTTTCTCTCAACATTTTGAATGGAGAAACTGTATTCCAAGGATGTATTTGTATTAATACACTTCACATCTACATTTTATATCTAAATGGACCTGGGAGCAATGAAGGTTGGAAAAGTTGGATAGATCCTGCTTCTCTTTCTTTGCTATCAAGCCATGGCCAAGCCTGTTAGCACTTCCATTCTACCACCCCAAATATTTATGGGGTTTACAGTGCCTCAACACCATGGTCCTCCAAGAGGTTGACCCTAGCTGAAACGTGGAGTCCCAGGGCACAGCCACATCACTGCAGTGCTTCTGCACAGGGTGCCCAACATGCCAAGGCTGGACTAGATGACCTTTAAAGGTCCCTTCCAACCAAAACCATTCCCTGATATGCCACTGCAAAATGATTAAAAGTATTTGCATTCAAAAGACTCACCTCAAGGCAGCCTTTGTCAAAATAAAGGACATGCCTCTGCCCAGCACAGCCTTTGTTAGGTAATAAAGGATATGGAAAGTGTCCAGTATAGCTGTTTCAGCAGTAGTAAATCACTTATAGCAAGCAATTGCCTTTTTTTTACTGTTCACTTAACATATTTCTGAGCTGGGGTAGGGTGTGCCATACACCAGTGTTACATTCTGTAAAACTAAGCATGCATGAATTACCAGTGCATTGGTTTCTGCAAACAAAGAATGGAACAGCCCACATCTTTAGTAGCCCTCAGAGAACCACTAATAAGGGAGAAACAGAAGACAAAATGCCAATGTTGTCTAACTAGCTGGTTAAAAAGAAACAGTCCCTGCCTCAGAGCACTTACAACCCAGAAAATATCATCCAAAGTTCTGCCTGGTGCAGCAAGACCCAGTTTGCTCCACTCACATTCTGGTTTTGGCTTTTCTCCTCTCTTCTGGTGCTTTCATAGATGATGATTTGGGACAGGGGAAGATGCTTGGTGGTAACTTGAAAAAGGAACACTGCAGTCTCTACTGCATTCAGTGCCTGTTACTAATGGGCACGTATTCATTGCCGTCCCACAATGGAAGCAGCATGCCCAGGGCATTACTAAATCAGAAAAAGATGCAAGCTCAAGTAATTAGAGGGAAAAGTATTGTGCAATGCAGGATCATTAGCTCTAGAGCAGAGGAGCTCAGAGTTTTCAACTTTTCTCCTAGCAGGTCATATTAGGTCTGAATTAACTAGCAGCTACAGAATTGTCTGTTCTGTTTACTCCAGGGACAGCCCTGGGCTAAATGGAAGGAGCTCTGACAAAGCCAGATGAACTGGGATCCATTTGCCACACTGATGGGATGACTCCTGGACTGCACCATTATCTTCATCCATTAAACCAGTGCCTGACATGTCTTCACAGACCATCACTTCAGACTCCTGCAGCTCCATTCCTACATTTGTGAGTGCTCTTACGCTTCCCCTGCAGAACAGCACAATGCAGTTGAAACCAGCATTTGGAACCAAATGCTCCCCCAAAACTTGGATTGCTTAAAGGACACCTGACAGTGCACAGTCGGTGTGACCAAGCTCATGTGTCCCTAGACTTGCATCTTGTAACACTTGAAAAGGAGACATTCAAAACTAACAGGCACTTAAAAATGGAGCCTGAATTACTAAATCACTGAGTCCCTGGCCAAACCAAGAATGTAATCTAGACATCCTGAGTGCTGCTTTGACCAGAAAGCACTCACAATTGCTTTAAAATTCCCCTTTGGAAAAGAAATTTTAAAAAAATCACAGCATTTGTCAACACAAAAGCTATGTTTTCTCTGGTTGAAATTCCCTTTGTCTCCAAGCAAGAACTTGAAACAATGGAAATGAAGAGAGGTTTTGCCCACAGCACAGACCACATTAGAACAAGGCAAAGCTGTACTGTGGAAACACCCATCCACATTGCATGGATTCAGTAAAACAGTTCCTTATGTGAAATCCTGTGACTCCTAGGGGATTAGCACCAAGCTCTGAGTGCCACCTCATTTTGTGATGGGTGCCTGCAATGGAATCGACCTATTCCAGGCATCAAAACAGAAAATGCCACAAAATCAGGGCTGATGACCAGAAATATTGAAGGTGTCAGAACAAAAATAATGCCAAATTGCTCATCTGGAATTGAATTTCTGAACTTTACTGACAAAATGTACGTGCTCTGTGCCCAAGTGGTAAATAATACCCAGTGTTTGTATGTTAGAGCAGCATCAGTTCTACAAAAAGACACACTGTGCTTCCCTCACAAGAAAACAGATGAAACAGGCACAAGCAGCTCTCACTCAGTGACATCTAACCCCAGGCAGACCAGAATAAACACACAAAAATGGGGAACACTGCCACCACTTGAAGAACAACAGGGGATTTATGGCAGTAATAAGTAATCACCAGATCTTCAGTCAGCCAGATTACTGATACATATCATTTCTACTTTGAAAACAGAGGGTCCTGGATCCTCAGTCACCACATGAAGCTATGCATTTGTTTGCTGCTGCTTTCAAAATCTGCTCAGGTCCAGCATGCAGCTCCCATTGTCAGTTCACTCAGGTTCCTAAATACCTGGCTCCTAATATGACACCAGGTCTGCTGCTCATCATCTATTAGTACAATGTAAAACAATCTTCCTAGCAGTGTTTACAGAGCCCTGATCTTTGCTGTGGCCTTCAAGAACTACTATAAAGCAAATAAAGCAAGCAGTTGCCCATCATAACCCCGACACTCAGCAAGCCCAGCTCCACTCCCAGCCTAGTGCAGGATGACTAAGGCAATGAAAGGCTCCACTTAGTGTGTCAAGCTGTGACACCATCTTAAGACTGTTTTTACACTTGAGCAGTCTGAAGTAATGCTACCAGAGACAGCTGAAAATTAGGTACTGCTTCAGCTTCCATTGGCTTCAGTCTCTGAAGGACAATAACCCAGGCTCCCCGCTGGATAAAACGAATTCTTCACTTCATGTACCTAGAAGTCAGTCAAATCCCCTCAAACTCCTGTTTCCCCACTTTGAGCACACTAAGCTGTTTGCTTTCCACCACCAGTACTTCTGCATGCTCACGTCTCACAAGACTCACGGAGCATTTAGCAGACATTCACTGGAGCTGCATGTTTCTGCACTGAAATGAGTCCTAGTGCCAGTTAATGCCTGGGGAAAATGAAGCAATTTCCTTAATATTACTCAACCAGGCAGGATCTGCAGCAGGACTCCCAGCACTCTGCCAGACACTGACTTCAAGTCTCACTTCAGCAGATTTGCTCTGGAATTGCCCTACCACAGCAGAGTTCCCAGTCTGTCCCTGTACCTTTTCTCTGCAGAGGTTTGCTAGATGGCCTTTTGTTCAGAAAAAAAGCCCTGATGTTGGAGGATGTAGCTCCTTTTTCCTCTTGTCCCTGGAATTGTGATTGGAAATAATTGGAAGTGTCACTGGAAGTAATCAGAAGTGACAGTCCCTGGGCTATAAGGCTTTTGCTTCAAGTCTAACGATCCCCCCGCAAAACAAAACCTAAATTTAAACAATGAAGTCATAAAGTGATTTGCCTTCAAGGTTTAAAACCCTGCAATTTTTTTTTTTTAAAAAAAAAAAGAAAAAAAAACAACCCTGCCTGTTTTAGTTCAATATTCCAGGTTTGCTGTGTTATATGAAAGACTTCCCCTGCACACACAAAAACACCCCACTGTTTCCTGGCACTCTACAGATAAAGGTTCATATCTGTATTAAACATTTCTATGGCCTTTAAAATTTTGTCAAGCCTTTAAGAAACAAAAATAGAGCCTAAGCAGTCTGAACTAGGAGACTCAGCAAGCATGCATCTCAAATATTCCAAAAAACCCACCTAATTCTGATATTTTTGCTGAGGCACAGAGAAGGGAAGGGAATGGAGGCACAGGTTTTTTCACTCTCCAGTTCTGGAAGGAACTCTTACCAGCCCACTTGGTACTAAATGCCATCCAAGCACACAGGGAAAGAGCCCCTGCTCGAAAGAACTCACAGCCTAAACAGCCAAAGAGTAAAAGGCACAAGGCAGTGGGAAGAGCTGCCAAGGGACCAACATGACTTGCCAACATCTAGAACAGAGTGGGGAATTGCCCTCAGATTCCCAGCCTGTGCATTGACCACTCCCTAATGCTTTCCTGGGCTGTTGCTTTTTGGTTTGCCCCCAGACACTCCAACAAAGCATACCATTTCCCTCTGAAAAAAGCCTCTGAGAGGCATTTCCACTGACAGAGTACAATATTGTTAGAGTTACCATGGGACCCTTGCTAGTTAAGGGATCAGGAGCAGTTCAATTTTGAGTGAATGCTGGTACATACACTTTAAGACAATCCTACAAATATTCCCCTTTATCAGAAGTCACAGGGAAGGACAGGGGACTCCCACTAGTTAGTGACGGTTTTGCTCTGCCAAGCAGCTCAGCACAGTGAACACCTTAACTGCAAGTGATTACTCCACAGGTATATGCTAGCTAGGAAAGACTAGATTTTCCTCTTTTATATGCAGACCAGAGTAATTCAGAGACTAAACACAGAATTTTCTTTCTCTGAGGTTTCTTCTGGTAACCAGTCATACCATGAGTGGAGTTTCTCAGCACACTGGTACTAAAAAGCCATTAATACTGTATCAAGTACCTTATTACAAAGTAAGGGTAAGTCAGACCTTCCCACTTCTTAGAATTCATTCCTCCAGAGGCAACTCAAAGCCCTCAGCTTAATAAATTGTAGTGTGCACCCACGTGTGCCTTAGCTTCCTCCTCTGTTAGATGGACTTCTCCACCCAATATGGCAAGGCTAAATGAGTTACCCAAACCTTTATGAGTGTGACACTTACCACAAAGCATGCTATAAAAGTAGCAGCAGTGCAGGATTATGGTAGAGCAAATGCAGCCTAGTCATGGTCATCAGTTGCCTCTAACTGTGCACGCTCCATTTCAAAAGACCATTTCCAGAAGAGCAGCCTCTTCTCTGCCAGTGCATATTATAAGCATAACAAAATTTTTCACTGACCTTTTCCTAACCAAAGGCAATTAAACTGCAGGCACTAAGCTGAACTTCAGCCTTTCTACCTAGTCAGCTGGGAACAAGTCACATGCACTAAGGCTTCATATTCATTTTCCAGCCACAGAAAGGGATGTCAGCTACACAGGAGAAGAGACAGGCTGAAAATATACTGGGATGTACATTGATTCTTGTAAGACAGCAGTTCTGACATCATCAATCTTTGCAACATGTTGTGAAGAAAAGATAGAGCTACCTAATGAGGTACCAACGAAACTGAGGTACCAAAGTGGCTTGAGAAAAGCCTAGCAGTGGTGCTTTGCTGAGGCAGGGCAGAACCCATCCTCCTCACACTGCCCAGTTGCTTTTTCTAGTACTTAGTGAGCTTCTGGGAAAAAGGACCAGGTTTATTCTGGGTTGCTAACCCACTGCTAGAGCTCCCAGTCATTATTGCATACACCTTTGTGTCCTGCCCAGGGAAAAGCACGGTTTAGGCAAGGTCTGAACCCCTGGCTGGCAGAGGTGGGCTGTTATTCCACTCAAGAACCAGCTTGAAAGGAGAAGAGAGCCTAAGAGGCAGACAAAATAGAAATTCCCTCTCCTCACTTCTGTTGACTTTTCATCACTTCACACATTTTTCCGTTGTTGTGCTTCCTGCATAGTCATCCCTGCATCCTCCACTCTCCTGTCATTTGAGTATCTATTCACAGACCTCAGTGACCTGGCTTCACCCTTGGCTTTTTGCTGGGCTGCTTCTGTAAACTAACCACTTCTAAAAACAGACAAAGCAACAGCTCTGGGGGGGGAAGAAGACGACTCATTCATCTTTTCGACAGGGCACCACCGAGTTCCCACTGCACCCAAAGCAGCTTCTTTTGTAACACATCAGCGCTTGCAAGAGATGCACAATATTGTGTGCACACGAGCCAGGCTTTCTCTGCAAGTGTATAAAATACATTACAGGTACACAAGCAAGGATTAGTGTCTTAGCTAACACAGGGGACTGATTTAGCTAGAAATCCAATGTACAGTTTGACTAAGGCTGTGGAAACTATTTCTGAAGGGAAAAGGCACAAAAAGCAGCTTGCAGTACCCATTTTGTGGTACTAGACACACACTTGCAATCATTTAGGATGATGCAGCAAGCACACTTACACACAAAAGATTTTTTCCAGATACACACAAGGCTCTGTCAGTGACTGCTTACATTTCTTCTTTACATTTCTTTTACAGCTCCTGAAAACTCAAAACAAATCCCAGATTGCAAACCTGCTAAGTTCCCTGTAAAGCCCTGTATTTGCCTTGAGGAAAACAGGGGCATCTGTTGTGATCCTGAGGATAAACACCAGGATGTCTCCAAGCCCCGTTGTGCAATGACATTTCTGGGAAGCTTGTGCTGCTTTTACACAACAAAAAGTCCTTCTGAAATGGGCCAGAGTACCCCACAGAAACAGACCACTAATTCTACATGGAGGAGGCAAGGTCCAGGGTGGGCACAAAGGCAAAACACCAGTTGTTTTTCCATGGGAAATTCAGAAAAGTTGCCTCCCCACTGGCTCTATTTCCCAGGAAATTAATTCATCTTCAGCATTTCAACTCAACTTCACATGCTACCTTTCCTCACTCCGAAAGGTTGCCTTTTTTCCCTGCTTCCTCCTCATGGTAAAATGGAGAAAAAGGATAAAAACAGCCCCCAAAATAAGCATTTTTTTTTTCAGATGCTAAAAATCCAAGCTATTTCATAAAAACAAAGTACTACTAAAGAAAAATAGGCCATTTCTTGTCGAGTGTCTTGACAGAAAATATTTGATGCAAACCATCCCTGGCTTTAGAAGAATTTTAGTGTCTCACAAGAAGTGTTAACCCTGATATCCTGCCAGATAACAACTCACTTAATTATGTCTAGCTCCTTTGAATTCCCCCTGGAGTGCCAAATGGATACACAGCATTTCTTTGCTCCCTTTCCTTTGGTATTCCTAGAGTGGTGTTCTATTAAAAAGCTCTTTGTCATGTCCTAGAACTAAATTCACACGACTGTAACAGGCTGAATCTGGCATATAGTTGGTATCTTGTTGACTGCTTCTGGAGTTTTCGTGGCAGAAATGAGTTGGCAGTTATCAATTTGATGAAGCTCTCCTTGGGAGGGTAAGTCTTGGGAGCTAAAGACACCAAGAAGTTACCTGCATGCCTTCAGAACCTGATGCCACAAAGAGAAGGTGAAATCCACACAATAAAACCACACACAAAACCTCTTTTCTCAGCTACAGATTCTCCTTTTTGCACTCCACTCCTGAGCCATGGCTTTTTGCTACGTGCTGTAAAAACATGGGGCAAAAACCTTATCCCACCATGTTTCTAAGTACAGATGAAACTAACAGGCAAAGGCAACAGAGAAGGAGCCATGAGAAAACTAAGAAATAGGAAGTGTGTTATGCACTATTAGTTCTCACTTGGAAATACCTGGAAAATCAGCAGAAATAAAAGATCCATCAGCTTAGTTCTCAGGTTGCTTAAAGCAGTTTGCCTTGCTTTTTACTGGTTCCAGGCAGAAGCATTTCATTAAAAACTTCTCAGTAACCTCACTGGGAGCAGGAGTGCTTTCTGTTTTTAAAAAAGAAAAGAGCACTGCAGTGGTTCTTGGCTTTGCTGGAGTGTAGCATCGCAAGGGCTGAAGGAGAAGGCTCTCAAGGAGATGTGATAGGGCACACTGCAGGTTGTCTGTGCTCTTAAAGCAGGAGAGAAGGCCAGAGTCAGTACACTAGAGCACAGCCCCAGGCTGACCTACCACTGCTGACTGCTGCAGAGCTTCCATATCATCACAGATCTTCAAGCTGGGAGTCTGGTGAATACCTAGGCAAATGCATACTGTCAGACCCAATTGCTCATGCCAACAGGCACTGGAAGGAGCTGCACCATAACCTTTTTCCCAGTGCAGCGAGACAATCGGAGTCTTGCTGTTCAACACAGCAGCTGTATGCCCCTGGGACACAGTGATTGACCTCAGAGCTCAGCTGCACTGGTACCAAAGGTCCTTCTGCTGTTACAGCTGCACCCACCCTAGCAGCATCACCCCTGTTAACTCACCAGTTCTAACACACTGAGCACATCTAAGCCTGGCTTAAGATCATCTGACAAAATGCACCTTGTGGTGAACAACCCCTAACACTAATGTCAAGGTTTCCTGCCAATAGCAGGATACCAGAAAGCTGGATGACTGCTTAGGCACACCTACTGCTTTGGATTTGGAACCCCTCAGTTTCTGAAGGGCAGAGGAACACAGACACCAGCCAGTAAGTGAAGGAAAAGCATTTAATACCAGTGTCAAAGCCAGGCATACAAGCATTGCCCGTGTGAATGTATTTGCTTACAAAATTATCTTTTTATTTTAATGGCAGGCTCATTAAAAATATTCAAAATTGACTTGGAAGGGGTGAAAGAAGACAAAGGAGACTTCCAGCACCTGAAAATTTAAACCAATTCAGTAAAAAAATTTCAATGAAAGCATTTGCTAGGTTTTTTTTACTAGCTGAGAAATGCAGCATTCTGAGGGTTTTGCACTCAAAAATGAATAATCTCAGTTATTTCCCTTTGAAATTTCCATTTTGAAGAGTGCAGCGTGTTACACAAAGTTTGAACCAATTCTAACCAGCTGTGGACTGAGATGAGAATCAGATGTCAAACACTTACATGCAGGCACACACATTAAGCTTCATCACCTTCCACTCCTCACTCCTTCCTGCCTCGTTTACCTGGGCTTTACTAGGAAAGTAAGCATGGTTGTGGTCTTGCCCACACTTAGCAAAGTCTTGCATCTTGTTTTAAAAGTCTTATTAAAACTGGCTCCTGTTTCCTGTCTCCTCACACAGCCATTCACTTGCCCCAGAGAGGTAAATGGTGTAAGAGACAAGGACTGTGTATATCAGCCATGTTGTTCATATGTCTAAGAGTGAAAACCCAAACCAGGTAAGCTTCCTATCAAGTTTTCATGGCTTCTCTAAAGTCTTTTTTACCACACTAGTTGCTCACTTTATCAGCAAGAGAAGCAAGCCATCATTGGTGCTTCTATATCTTTTTACTGCAGAAAATCAATAGGTCTTCTCCAACCAAGGCTGCTCTGTGATTCTGTGGACTGTCCCTAGCCAGCAAATGAGACTCCCCAGTCTCCTTGTTTTCAGGTCAACATAGGAGCAGGGAACCACAATACTTCCTTACTTTTCCCTGGAACACATTGCTAATATTGGTGAATGAAACTGGACACAGAGCAGAATGACCAAGATATTTTCCTCCATCACTGAGGTAAGCAATCTACCTTTGCCTCCTAATTTCCACAGAACATCTTTCCTGGCCATTTCTGCAGGCTGACCCAGCCCAGACACCTCTGGCAGAAGCCTGGCTGTGCTTCCTAACCTTGCTGCCTCATCTCCTGGAGTCTTCCTTAAACCCTGGCTCCACCACATCGAGACAAATGGCCAAGGCAGAGATGCAGAGGGGTCCAACTGCTGCCTGTACTCCCCTGCAGATTCTGCAGCATGTTCAAACCCCCCAACACACTCCAACACATAAAACTTTTGCTAACAGCAATCCCTAAAGCAAAAACCTTTTCTACAATTTATTCAGCATCTCTGCAAGTGCTGCCTGTCTTTCAGGTCTCCAGGAATCTGGCTGTTCCATGTTCCACACCTGTGGGACTTAAGGAACAGGGCTGTCCCCTGCAACTTGTCTTTATAGCTGTCCAAAAACTCTATTCTACCTGTGCCCAGCCACATCAGTCCACCACCCTGTGGGGCTTAACTCTTCCCAAGAAATCAAAGACCAACTCACTTCTTCACATCTACACCCAGGTTCCCGGGGGACAGGAGGACCCAGGAATCACAGCCTTTGCCCAGCCACAACAGATTTCAAAGCTGTCTGCCTGTCAGCATGATCTGGTGAGCAGAATGGAGACAGAAGCTCACTCATCACATTATGGTGCCTCTGGAGATGCAGAAACCCAGACTGCATCTGAGTCAGTCTTGTAGGCGAGACCCCTCAAAGACCTCAGGGCTGCTAACTCTTTTCTTCCTGGGCTGTGGCTTTAACAAACAGCTCTCTTCAGCCTTTCTGCCTTCACTCTTCCCTTCCTTCAATGTCTGCTTCCCCATTCTCCGCTCCTCTCCTATTCAACAGTCAATCTCTACCTCTTTCCCTTCTTTCACCAGCCCTTTTTCTTCTCATTTCTTGCCTTCCCCCTTTATCTGCCTTCTCCCATCCTTTCACCCCCCAACTCCTCCCCTCTAGCACTTCAACACATCTGTTTCTAATCTCAGGCATCAATTGGAAACAATAATGCCTTTTTATTTTAAAATCTGAATGTTAAATGCCGAAGCAAATCAAAACAGAGTTAAACAAATTTGACACTCTGCCCAAAACAAAGACATTTTGTTCACCTTGTTTTGCCAAAGAGGTCCAAGCCCCTCGCTAGTCCATTGCTTGAAAGCCCTTTTTAAACAAGAAACATGCATTCCAAAAGGAGTCTGTTTAACCACCGCTTCTAACAAATTAATCCAGATACTAAAAGATCTCTGGCTATCAATCTGCTAATAAATAAAGCAACAAGGAAAGCATCAGGACCCAAACGACACTGAAACGGGAGTTTTCCGTAAAAGTTCTTCCTTTACAAATCCTTTCCTCTGGCTCGTCAGAAATTAATTTCAGTCGTGCAGAGAGGGCGCACAGAAGTTTGATTAAAAACACCAAACAAAACCCGAAAAGCCAACCTACCTAAGAAGAGAATTGAAAGTGCAGACATTCCGTCTCCGAGCAAGAGGGACTTCTCCTCCCTTTTTCTCCCTTTCTCCCAGGAACAGCAGGCAGACCTGCACAGGACTCAAAGGAACGCCTCTGGAATGCACTGAGTGTAATTGCATCCATGTGCCAGAAAAATAACCAACTTCACTCTTTCTTCCCTTCTGCTATTCCATCTCCTTGTCCGTATTTCCATCCAGATTCAGGGAGAGCTTTTAGATGTCTGCAGCTGGTTAATTCAGGCCCTGGAGTTTCTGGAAGAGACAGAGGCAGTGCAGCAAGGAGTTCACATCTACGGCAGCGTAGAACAATTTTGCTTGTCTGAAAAGGAGAGAAGCAGGGGAAAACACTGTGCTCAATGTTCACCACATGGCTGCCTCCTAGGAGAGCCCCTCCCCACCATCAGCTGGGATTGATAGTGGAGACCAGTCATGTGGGTGAGATAAAGCTAATTTCTAGCAAGAATATATACAACTACCTTTGGAGGAGAAACAAGGGGATTTCTCTAGTGCCAAAACAGTTAAGTTTGGAGGCAGTAAAAATCCAGCATGGAAAAAAAAAAATTAAAAAAATCAAGATTCGTCACTCAAGGGCTAGAGAGAGACTCTCAGAAAGAAGCACACATGCACTTCAGAATGATACATGTATACAATACCTTTATTATCTTTTTGTGGCTAGTGAATTGAAGAATTCAAGCTTTTAGTCTTACTAGAATACCTTCTCCATTTGCTTCATGGTTTCCTTTGTGAGCTCCTAAGAGAAAAAAATTTCTAAAAATTGATTCAATTTTGCATTTTATCTGCTCTTCGCTGCTGGGAGAAAAAGCCAAATCAAGCAGACATTTGTTGTCTACATTTAGTGCAGCTTAAAACTCACTCCCCAAAGCCATTTTAAGCCACCCCAAGAGACCTTTACAGCTCCTCTTCAGCCCAGCCCTAGTGCAGTAAGTTTTAAAAAGTAGCTGAGATACTCCATTCCATTTCTGCCATCACAGCAGTGAAGACAAACCCCTCAGTTTCTGTAAGAATGATCAAACATGGTAGGGAGTAGAGACTTTGACCATTTACTGAGCTGAACCAGCCAGAACTTCTTTATTCTTTAGTAAAACACACAAATCTTGGAAACAGTGATGTTTTACCTGTGTGCATATACACAGCTGTTCTGAGCTAATGCACTTCACACATAGAGGTCATGTTTACACCTTTATATCCATGTGCCCTAGGATACATCTGCTTTTCAGAGAAGCACTCTCAGCTAGCCTACCTGGCTATTAACAGAAGAGTAACACTGGCTACCTGAACCTCTACAGTGGCTGTAACACCATTCAAGAAGCTGAACAAGCATTTGGGTGGCTGTCCTGTGGTGATCTGGCTGTTGTCACATCTATACAGATACCAGGACCCCAGCTAGTTGGTTTAAATCTGCTAAAGTGCTTCTACATAAGCAGCAACCGCATAATTTTCTAAAAAAATAAGCATACTCAAAGAAATGTCCATCATACACAGGTGACTGCAAATCACATTTACCTATCTTGTGCAACCCAGGGCCAAAGGAAAGCTTTGGAAGACAGACCAAAAATCCTTTCCCTTATGAACTCTTAGGAAATAATTTCTGAGACCTTAGAGGAAAAGCAGGCTGTATGCAAGGCTGCCAGCCTGGGGGCTGAGACCTTGGATTTGAGTTTCCAAGCTTTCAGTAGCTCACTGTGTAACCTCATCTACGTGTAGGTTCTGTATACCTCCCTTGTAACACCAGGGGTAGCATGCTGCTCACTCTCTTCAGGGATGAAAACAAAGACAGCAGCCTTAGAAGCCCACAATGAGGAGCACTATGCTTGGCAGCTCTGCAGGAATTCAGGACCTTAGCTCTTCATTACAGTACAAGCTTTTCAAGCATTCACTGAAAGCCAAGAAACACTGCTACCCTGGGCAAAACCAGACCCTAGATGCAGGTAGATCCCATCAGAGAGAAATAACACATAAAAATTATCCTGCATCCTGTTTCATTAAAGTTTCATTCGTCCCTCTCAGCCTCAGATGGAAACAACAGCAGCATTTGGCCCCTCCTCTCCAAAACAGCTCTCTCTGTGAAAAACTGTTTTAAACAGCATATTCAGCTAATAGAGACTGATGATACAAAAGCAGTCATTATCAGGTGAGTGTAACAGTTCCCCCAGAGCAGCTGGAGCCATCCCATATCATGAGAGCCAGTCCCTTCCGAGCTTTCCCCCATACACTTGACCAAAGATGCTGCTGCTTTTCAAACAGTCGAGTGGATCTGAGAGAACATCATTGATCGTCAGTGCAGGGCATAAATCAATGGAGGAAAGTGCATTTAATCCCTTCCCCCGCTCCCTAGAAGCCAAGCAGCACTGAGCTTGTCTCTCTGCATTACGAGGCTGACAGAAGATGTCCCAGGCTGTGCTGTAAATACCCAGTGTGCTGCTTGGCTTTAATAGAATCAATGCATCAGAAACTGAGACAGAGAGGAGTGTTGTCACCCTGCCCTCACTGCCCAGCCTGCACTGAAACCCACACAGCTGGGATGTTTGGGGCACACACAGCGAGGAGGGGGGGATGTGGAGAAGGAGGGAGGAAGCCATGCATGCAAAATCTCCTCTTCATCATCTTAAACAAGCCGTTCCACAGCCTTTTTCTCACATTGCATCCAGGCCCTTCAGGAAGCTCCTCAAGAGCAAGTCATGCTTTGGGGTTCAGTGGGGATTCTCCCTCTGGTGTCCATACCTATTATGGCAAGGGCATCTCACTTGTTTGCATACCAGTTCCAGTAACAGGCTAGTAAAGGCTGGGGTAAGGACATATAAGGACACTCGTGTCACAGCATAGCCTCTCAAGCCCTTTGCTGGTTGTGTCTGGGGGAAGAGGTCCTATCTGCAGCACATTAGATTTCCAGAAGAGACAAATTCTTCTGGAAGGCTTGTGAATGCTCTCACCTATTACACAGTGCTAGCACAGCATGAGAAATGCATCCTGCACTTCTCAGCAGGGAGAATAATGAACTACGGAAACTGATGTTTGATATCATAAACATTAAGGACAAAAGTTCCATAAAAAAACCTTTATAAACTGAGTTAGGTTTTCAAGAGTTCCTGTGCTGCTGTTCCCAGGCCCTGACTTAAGTCTGGGGTAGGTTCAGATTAAAATAGCTGCACACAAACATCTGTAGAAATCCTCATGGGCCACAGACCAACCTTTTCGTAGCCTTCCCTGGTGCTCAGTTTCAGCCCCTTCCACATTTGCATGAAGAACCCCTTTCAGAAAACCATATTTTGCTTAAATCTGTATGCCCTAAGAGCCTGCTCAGCACTTGTTAGCTTGCTCCTGCACCTCAGCTGGGACAAGCACATTAGGGGGAAATATCCTTCCTCTAAAACCTACAGGGTTCACCCACCAAAAGGGCAAGATGAGCACTTTGAATCTCTGGAGCAAAACCATGTTCTGTTCAGCTTTTGGCTTTGCAACTGCAAAAAAAAAAAAAAAAAAAAAAAAAGCACAAAAATTGCTCTAACAAGGGAAAAGCAAACCACACAAACCAGCCTGAACAAGAAAACTGCAGACAAACAACAAGGAATATTGGGGTGGAAAATAAAACCCTTCACACAGATTTCTTTTCACAATAAGGCACTGGTGGAAAGGTTGCTTTGTGCTACATCAGATATTGACTTCGAAACCAGTTGTTGTTTAAGTAGCTCTCATCTCTCAAGTAGGCTTCAATAATTGATCATAAAAGCACTATTAGTCACTTGATATTAGTAAAAAGTCTCACTTCAACAAGCCTTAGCACTCACACTGTCACTTAATGTATCTCTGAGAAAAATAACAGCCAACCAAACAGCTCCTTAAAGCTGTAGATGTTACTAAGTGCCTCAGTCTGCACAGCTTATTTCAACACTTATTTTTATATTTGCTCTACAGGAATATATCCTTATTACTCTTTTAGATAACCTTATTTTCTATGTAAGCCTATGACTACACCCTGCATTTATTTTTTGATGAACAAAAAATAGAGATCTGCATACACAAAAATAGTATTTTTATTTTTTACTAACTTGATGTGACAATAGCTAAGCACTGAGCACAACATAGGTTACTTACAGTGTAATTTTCAGCTTATAGTAGAAGATAAGCCAGGTCAAAACTCAGATGGCTTCTTTCTTATTAGCAAGACTTTTTATATTTTGTATTTTTCTATATTACAGTGCTTTTGGTCTCAAGCAAACCCTTCATAAAACGTTCCTGAGAAGAAAAGCATTGCCTCAACAAAAAAAAATTTGTAATAGTCTAATAAAATACAGATTATCATAAGCAAACAAACAAAAAAAATATCCCCTTGCCATCAGAGCTTAAACTTCTAACAGTAAAAAACCCCCAAGTTGTAAAGAATGCTGGGTTTTATTCTGTTTCACCTGAAAAACCTGCCAGTGAGACAGCACACTTTAATTTCCCAGCTGTGAGAAACTGGCAAGTAAAGCCAATTTATGAATCACAGGTGTGGAGCATGGGAGGCAGGCTCAGAACACAGGTGTGGGGTATCAGAGACTCAGTAGGGAGGGTCAGAACACAAGCTGAAAGCAGGAGAGGAGGGTTCCTTGCTTAGATAGAGGAGTTATGGTAGAAAAAAATTAGAGTAGTTTGTAAGTTTGAAAGTTTTTATTTTTTAGGCTTTATATTTTCTTTTGTATGTAATAGGTAACAATAGAAAGCATAAGAAAAGCTGGGTAAAGCAGCTAGGAAGCAGTATGTGTTTGGAAGTAATGGCTAAGGAAAACAAGAGAAGTTGTGTGCTGCTTTTATTATAAGGTAAGTAAGAGCCATGGTTTTTAAAGCTGTAGTGTAAGCTTATTTTAATTTAAAGGGCTTTAAATAGGTAGGTTGCTTTTTTGTTTCTTTTTATTTGAAGTAAAAATGACTTTATTCTATTGATTGAACCAGTAAACACCAGACATATAAGTATGTAACATTTGCCTTACGGTACCTAAATTATGTGCCATGTTCAAGTACCTACTCTATAAGCTGAGTGAGGTAAATAAATAATAGTAGAATACAAAGTTACCTAGAGAACCAGGGAAGCTTTTAGTTAATCAAGATAACTTGAGTTTCTATTACCAGGTAGTTAAATGTTGCTTTTTAGAGAGTATCTCTGAGAGGACCTTTTTGTTTTATACCTTTAAAGTTCACTTTTTATGTGTTGAGGAATGGTTTGAGTGTGTGAACTTTATTGTGAGTAAAATATAGGAAAGAACAGAAAAAATGCTAGGGAGGGATTGAGCAAGATAGCTTGGGTTTTGCTCTGCCTGTATCTTAGTTTAGGGAGGCTTGGGTAACTGAGGTGCCTTTCTGATAAATGCTTGTGACTTCTGAGCATTAATTAGTTTTCATGCTGCTTTTTGTGTTGGTGTAGGTTTTTGTTGTAGAAGCTTTTACACTGTTGAAGCTCTCAGTGAGGGAAGGCAGACAGACCATCCTGCTAGAGTCAATTCTTATAACTACTTTTTTTTTTCCCCAGCATGTAGTTGCTTGTTTGAAATAGGAATAGTTTAGTAACTTGGCATGTTTGAGTTGATAGACATCCTCAGCCCTTCCTGTTAGCCCTGCCACTGACCTATTATGTGATATTCAGCACATTACCCCTTTGCATTTTTGCTTCTGTACTCCTACACAGCCTGATAGTTGCTAGTGTAGCAGCTAGCAATATGGAGCTGTGTCTGGAGCCTTCAGACATCACTGTGAAATAAAACAGAGAAAGTTTGCCAAGTGTTTTCGCAGTACAAAACACTGTATTAATTCTGGGTACGAGTTCTTTCAGGAACAAATGAAACTGAACAGAAAGCGGAAATTTGCTTACAAGTAAAAAAGAGCAATAATGTTGTTTATAATTGAACAGATAAGGGGTCAACACTGGAGGATAGGATGCTTTAATTAAAAATAATCTTCTGGTACTGGTTAATAGATTTTCAAAACTCCTTGCAGCTGTTTTTTATACTTGAGTGTTTCTCATTCTTCAGGGGCAATGGAGATGGCTTATCATGGGCACTCTCCTGACTGTAGAAATTTCCTTCTTCAAAGGACTCAATAAAGCTTAGTAGAGATGAAGTCTGACCTATAGAAAAACTAAGGAGAATTAATTTCTTTTTTACCGCAAGAACAAATGCTTAAGCCTTTTTAAATGAAACTGTTGAATGTTAAAGGTGAACTTCACATCGACCCAGGAAAACTGATGGCTTGGGGTTTTAAGAAAAGTAGTCATGTGCTGATTGCCTGTAAATAGGAGGCCACCAGGCTGTTCAAAAATGACTGTATCAATTATAATTCAGTAATTCAATCATAATTTCAGTATGGGCTTTTGATGGGTTTCAGTTTGTGCCCTGAGTGTCCATATGCTTCAAATAAATGCTGAAGCTGGTGAAGTTGGCTGGGCACACTTACATGTGCAAACATGCTGTTGTACGCTCATGCATATATAAGATGCATAATCTCTTAGCTTTTCTGTTGCAGTTTGCTTGAGGCAAGTGTCCTGTGAGGTTATGTTTAAATAATGCCATCTAAGATAATCATTTAATGTATATTACTAATTTAACGTGAGCTGGAAGGAGTGAAGGTTCAAAGACCTGTTCTTTCAGCTCCTATTAAAATGCCAGTGTGGTCACTGAGGCCATGGCACTGATTCTGTATGGCTAAAAGACACTCAGAAAGGTTTGCTGCTCAGTTGCTAAACCTTTTCTGACAGTTCCAGTTGAGCCAATCAAAGGCATTTAAACCCAAAGGACTCTTGAGAAGTGATAGGTGATCTTGCACACAGACAAGGGATGCAGGCCATGGGAATCTATGATGCCAATGCAGGCAACCTCATCAAAGTCCCTTTTACAGCTCTGCTGTTGTTACCAAGTTGTGACTGGGTGGAATCCATCCATCCTCCAGAAGAGCTCAAGCTGTGAAATAAGGCAGTGCATGCTGCAGGCTAATGCAGGAAATCCCTTGATTCTTTCCTCATGGTCCCATGTTCTTGTTTGGTGGTCTGAATGGTAGTCAAATTGTTCAGGCATCACTGGGCAGCCTGGAAGAACTGGGGCCATGGTTAATAAGAGTGATTTGATAGCTGCTCAGGCCAGTACATTAGGGGGCAATTGCTTTCTGTAGAAGGCAGTGGTCTCACAGCAGGCAGTACCTCAGTAGAAGCTGTCTTGACTCCTTCCTTAACTTGAAGTGAAGTCTGTCTCCTGTTGTTTAACAAGAACATCTGTTCTGACATCTTATCTATTTCTCTTCTTCATCTCCTCTGAGGCCTGGTTCCTGCAGGAGTTTTTTGTACAGATGCTAAGATTGGTGTGTTGGACTGAATTCATCCAGGACCAAGTCTTATTATCAGACCCACATCAAGAAGCAAAGAGAGAAAGTTCACTTAACAGAGTTCCTGTTCTGTTCTTCATTTTCTTCCACCTACTGTGACTATTCTTGGGAGATAGCATGGGTTTAAGTGTTTGGAAAAGGCTTACCACACATGTACTGTGCATTAATTGTGTTATTAAATGAGTAATCTTTATCAAAGGTATTCTTGGTTACTTGAATCTGGATTTCTGTTGATTACAAGGAGTTCTAGTTCAAGATAGACGAGATGGGTTTGCTCAGGTTTCTTGACAGCCAAATTACAATAGCCTAGCATCTCTAAGGAAACCAGTTTTCATGGTCCCAGTAGTAAGGAAAGAAGCAGAAGGGTCTCCTGTGTGCACAGAAATATTCATGAGGATGCTGAGATTGCTAGGCTGGAGTGAGAGCACTCTATCAATAAATGAAGAGCGTCAGTGTCTTATGACATTAGTGAGGAAAGAGTGACATCTCTTTTGCTTTTATTTCCTTCTATTTTAGAACACTTGGGTTATAATATTCAGCTCAAAATGACACTTGAAGTAAGTTTCTGAGGATTTGATAAAAAGAAGGTACTTTGTGTTGCAGTAAAGGAATCCATTAAGCTCAGTGTGGGGTGAGCAAATGTATAAGCCATACCAAAGCCACCTCAGTGTCTGAGATAGCTGGCTGGCAGGTTTGAGTGCCCTCACCTCAGGCTGAAAACGTCCTGGAGGAGCATCAGGAATGCAGGTTCCCCAGTAAGCATTGTAAGGAAGGAAGCAGAGTGAGCTGGTGGGTTTTCCATATATTGTCAGGGATGGTAGCTCTAGCAAACTTTGATCTTTCTGAGAAAATAGGATTGAAGTTTTTAAAAAGTAATTAGCTTGGTACTAATGGAAATGAGCCTTATCTAGCTACTTTGGTATCTGGTGAAATCTTGCTCTCATGTCACAACTGTTATCTCTTAGATCATGAGAACCATTTTTAGACTATTGTGTTACTGAATTTCTTCAATAATTTCTTGCCTCTTCCAGATTGCCCTGTCCCAGTGATGTGTGTATTGGCCATTGACTGAAGATTTAGGCAGCCTGCAGGCTATTAGAGTCATTAACCGAAATGCATCACTTGAAAAGAAGTATTATTTTTATTTGGAATTGTCTGCTTTTCTTCTATAAAGAGCTATACCACTGTAGATTGGTATCACCTTGTTGGTTCTGTATTATGTAGTCTCCTTCTAAAGAGGAATGCTGGTCTGTCAGTTCTTCCATGGAGTACCTCCTCTCCTGGGCTAGAGATCTGTCTTTGAGAGCCAACTGGGGAGGAATCCAAGTGTTTCAATGCAACTCACTTTAATCTAAATGAATTTAAACCTAAAGCTGACCAACCTCCATAGGAATTCTGAATATGCCCAATAGTTTTCTGGCTCAAGTGAGCTCTCGTAACACTTTATATGCTTGTGAGGAGGAGGCTGTTCACTTAGTATAGATGTAGTCCAAGCTGGGAAGAGCTGAAATACATAATCCTATAGGTTTTGGGACAAAATTGAGTTTTTTTCAGCTGAGATTGTCCCCTTGAAGACTAATAAGGATGTTTTGAGGGCTGCTAAATATCTGGGAAACTGGAGGTTTCCACACTGCTAGCTTGTGGCATCTCTTCCAGCCCTTGAAATGAGCTGGTTATTATTGTGAAAGAATTGCAAAGGGGACAGCCTGCTCCATTCTGCAGAGGAGAATCTCATCAGGATATTGTTAGAGTCCTAGCCTCACAAATACAACCTGAGAGGCAGCAATCCTGTCTGTGCAGACTGAATGCATGTCTGCAGACTGAATGCATAGGAGGTTGCCACTGAAAAAGTGATGCTCAGCCGAAGTACACATGGCTGTTGTGGTGGATCAGTGGAGTGGTGAAAGAGGAGGGGCTTGGCAAACAAACTCCTGTTCTGAATGACTTTACCTGGAGGTAATCTTTTCCGCCAGGCTGAGTCTGACATTAAAAATGGAAGAGGCCAGGGACATTTTCCACCCAAAGCTCAATGGAAAGTGGCAGGTGTCAGATTTTTGCAAGTTTCTTTCTCTTAACTCACAGGCTTCTGCTGACAGGGACTTGAAGGCTGCAACCTGGGAAAAGCTCTAAACTAAATTTCTGCAACTAGCTTAAAATAAAAAATACTTTTTAAAGGTGCAGGAGGGGGAAGGACAGAGAGGTTAAAGGTAGAAATGGAAATTCTTCAGCTTGGAGCAGCAGTGTGGGAGAGAAATCTCATTTGTAAGCTGGTAGTCAGCTGAAGATGTTCACCTGCATGCTTGTTTAGTCATTCAAAATACTGTGCCTTTGCCAGAAACACTGCACTTGGAGCAGGGTTTTCCTTCTCTTGTCATCCAAGTGCACATGGAGAAAACTGCTCACCAGTCAGGTCCTTTGGCTCACCCCTCCTGGGTTACCAGCTGCACCTTCTTTTGTGCATTAGATTCAATTATTTGTGTTGTGTGTAAACTAATTCTCAGTATTGTGCTATTCAGTAGTCAACCACCAGATGAGGAACAGATGCTACAGGAAAGTAGATCCCAAATTTAGGTGACTCATTTCCTACTTCTAACAGATAGGTGATGGATCTGTTGTGGGCAATGCTTGTCTTTTGTCATGGCAATAAATTTCATGGAATCAATCAACCCTGCAGACTGACTTGGATAAGATGCAGTTGTAGGACTTGAGGCATGTGATGAAGATGATGTGCTTTAACCAGTTACTGTGTGGTAGTTATTTGTACTCTCAGGCCACTGTGATTTCAAGGCTAGGCAGCTCAGTTCAAATTGTGATGGGAGATGTTCGGTTTGTAGGCTGTGGTGCTTGGGAACCTCTGTAATGAGCTATTGTTCAAACCAGGTCATGCTTAATGTCAGCTTTCAGACAGCTGCTTTGAAGCAGTGTGTAAATTCCCACCTGGGAGGGAGTGCTCTTCCCTCTCCTCCTCCCACTAATGCTTTCTTAGAAGAATAAAGTAAAACCAAATGTTGAACTTCTGACTTGAGCTATGTTAGCCTGAGACATGCAATCTAGAATCTCTTTGGGCTCCATAGATAGAAACACTACTGTGTATTAATTGTTTGGGGGAAACTGTTTTGCTTGACAAGCAGTTCAGTTTACAACTAGGGGAATTAATCTATGTGCACTACCTTAGGAGATATTAGTTTGCTTGCACCTGGACATGAACTACTTGCTTTGGGTGATTTTTTTTAACTTTGGATTACTGAAAAAGAATGTTTGAAGTGAATAGCTGGCTCAGCTAGACCTCTGAATGAAGGACTTGGTTAATAAATACAGGAGATGTATTGCAATCACAGAATGTCAAGCTGCTCCTGGTTGATTTTATTGGGAAGGCAATTATAAAATCTAAAAAAAACTATACTTGGTCAGAGCAGAAGTCCAGATATTGCAGTAGTCTGAGTGATGCTGGTTCATAGCAGAAGCTTAGTGGATGAGTACCAGAAGCAGGCAAGCATGATGTGACCTTCTCCTTTGCATCACCCTGATGTTTTACAAAGAGTCATCTGGAGATACCTTGAGCCAGAGGCTGGAACTGCCTCCTAGTATTTGATGGTTGAAAAAATAAACTATTTGAACTCAATGGAGCTGGGGAAATGGGAAGAAGATATATAACCTATTGTTTAATCTAGTCTATTCAGGACTCAGTACTGTTTCTTACAAGCACATGGCTCAATGTTTTATCTAGCATCCCATGTCATTGCTTCTGTGAAATTTCAGGAAGCATGAGCAATCTTAGGCTTTATCGTGAGTCACTGTATGCTTCATTATGCTTTGAACTACGTATTTAGATAGGATGGCCTATCAATATCTGCTTGTGTTACAGGACAAAGCATGCCTGTGCATTACTGCAACTGAATTCCTTCCAGTACCCCATGTGTTTTTACTTAATGCTGCATTATTCCTGTGCTTACATAGATTTAGGTCCTGTATGTAATAGCACACAGATTACCACATCTGTGATTCTCTATTAATGGAAAATTGGTTCTTTAACTCATGTAAAAAGTGCAGCTTTGCATGTTCTTTTAGTATGTAGCTCTGAATTATTTATTACTGACCTTCAAAAAGCAAGGAAAAAAACCCACTCAGTTGATGGAAATTCCTTCAAGATGTAAATATCTTTCTGAAGTACATTGTGTTTGGAACTGAAGACAAAATAATAAGTCTGGGAGACGATCAAGCAAAAAGCTCTTTGGAACATCAATTGTAGGACCTTGTGCCCTGCTGGCTCTGAGCAGGGGGATGCTGGGTGGTCTGTCACTGGGGGGGAAGCCAGTTCTGGCACTGTAAAGCATACAGATGTAGCTTTTCTTATGCTGTATCCCATTCTTCATAGTGGGAGGAGTAACAGGAAGATAACTCACTGAAGTTCATTTTCTGAGAAAAGGGCTCATTTGATCTCTGATGTTGCTACAGTTACCTGAAGAGGGGTATTCCTGGTTTTGGAACAGGCCATGTTCTAACCCTTGCCTGACATGAGCAGGGAGTTTAAACAAGTGACCTTGGCTTTTTGGACAAAAGGGTATTTCCATTAGCTTTTGGCATCAACTTTTCTACCACAGTTGACTCTTAGCTTTTCCTGCACCGCTACTTTTTGTTGGCAGGAGGATTTTGCTCACTTTACTGAATAACTAGAGTTATTAATCTTCTGGTTCTACCTGACTTTCAGAAGGGAAGGAGAGTGGGAGCAGGAGTGTTACTCTAGGTTCTACCCACAGGTACTCTGCTGGACTGGATAAGCAGAGAAAGCTTGCAGAAAAGCTGACATGCTTGCTAGCATCTGCTGGGTGATGGAGTCTGTGGTGGGGGCTTATCTGCTGACACAACTTTCTTCTCTGCAAGCAGTAATGAATGTGGTAGTATCTTCTCTATTTATGTAGGTCACTCTTCCTTTCTCTGTTGTGTGTTCTGGTCAGTCACTTCTAAGTGAAGGTTTCACTGACACTGAAGTGTGGCTTGTGAGTTGGCCCTTCCCTTGCCTCACTTCAACAGCAACTTCAATGAGTTCAAGTAGGAATGCTGAGTAGTTAGAGCTTGGAAGCAACAGCTGCATCAGTGTCTGATATTGGTGCTATTTCCCACTATATGAAATCAACTCAGTGTCAAGGACAGCAGTCTGGAGTCTTCCTTTCATCCTCTTTGCAAGGGAGACCTTATTACTCCCCAGTGTCCCATTACTATGTGAAAAATTCAACTGTGGGGCACAAAGGTGGGAGGAAATACTGCGGGGTGGAAAGGCTGGTGTAGAGGGAGCAGCAGATCTTTCAGAACCAGAGAGATTAGCTATGAAATGTGAACTCTGCCCTATCAATGTCAAGTGATTTGTTGCTTATTCTGTTGACTGATGGTCTGTCTTGAAAGGGAATGTTCCAAGTTCTAGATTGACAGCTCTGCAGCCCTCAATTAATCCATTCCTCAGAATAATTTGGCAGCAGATTTGACATGACCTCACTACAGCGGAATGATTGGATGTCTGAAGGGAAGAAAGGAGGAGGTTGAAGCAGTTGTGTAACAGGGAGGGAAGACAGGGGATTAACTCAAATATCTCATCTGCTGATCAAAAGCGTGATGTCAGTGTTGTGATGTGAACTTAATGCTGGATGTGCACATCAAGAATTGGATTCCATGATGCTTGCTGAGTCTTCTGGGCCTGTGTACTTCTGACATGGCTCCACAGACCTTTGGGGAGCTGTCCCTTGACATCTGCATGCTGGAGTTCCACACTCTACTGAACATAACTAGAAGCCTGTTAAAAGGAAAAATATGTTTTGGGCAGATATGCAAGTTGTTACGGATAATGTTACAGATAGTGTGGGTTTTTTTCAATCTGTAAGCACAAAAAGGAAAGAAACAAGTTGCTTAATGAATAATTCATAGATCATGGTGTGCTAGGATTAATGCCTCTAACTGGGCATTTCTGCTTTTGTTAGGTACCTGCAGTGTATATTTTGTGGGTATTGACATTCTTAGGAGCATTTGTTAAACTGCTACCATGAGAAAGGAAAAAATGCTGCTATTTTGGTGGGGTTTTTGCTAAGGAGAAGTATACATGTGTCATTGAGCTAAACAGAAATGCAATGTTCCTCAGTAATTGCTGGCCACAGAATTTTAACAGAAAATCAGAGCATGTTTATAATTGGAAGGTGGAATAGGAAAAATCTCAGATTTATGACTTAAAATGGAATAAGTGCCATAGAGAAGGAAGACAGTGGTCTGTTCCAGTCATTAAATAGTGAGGCATATGTCAAAACCAATGAAACCGATGAGAGTGCTTCTGTTGATGTTATTGTTATGAAAATTAGGACTGGAGAGGAGATGTACAACAGGATGAAAGCTCTGGGGCGTGACAGGTTTATTAAAACTAGAATCTGGACAGTAGCTGTTGTTAAAACTAAAAATTATGCTGAAGCAAGCCTCCATGTCTCATCCTGTCCCTCAGAGGGGATGGTTGACTGTTATTTGAGTTACACCAGCACTGAAGAGCCTCACTCAGAGCTGTATGTTGACATTAGGTGCTGTACAAATACAGAACAGACACCATCTCTGACTTTTTATTTCTTTCTCAGTGTTGGGCTAAGGGAGAACTTGGCATTAAGAAGCCATTGTTTCATGAAAATGCAGTTTCCAACTTGAGTAAAAGCTTGGGTTTTTTATTTGACTATCGGTTAATGGATTGTGAAATAATGAATTTCCACTTTTATTCTTTTAGTAATGATGCCACCTAGTGGGCTTCATCAGTTGGAAGAAGGGTGGGCTGTGTGAAACAGTGGGGACAATTGGAGTGGACAATGCTGGCAACGAGGGAGCAGAGCATATTCCCACTGCTTTGGAATGGCTGCTGTTATTTGCCTTTGTCAATGTTCTACTTACTTCCCTTGCCATGATACAGCCTTACTTAAAAAGTGTTTTCTGGTTAACAATTACGTTTTACACTTAGTTACTGAGTTACTGTCTGGTTACTTCTAACTTCTTGCTGCTGTAGTAGGAGGTGGCCTATTTAGTGGTTTTTAATTTGCAGTTTTAAAAGCAGCAGGTAGTAACTTTGAATTTCTGGACACCTCTATTAAATACATATCAGAGAAATAAAGTGCCAACAATAGCTTATACATTGGGAATTTTGGTGACTTCCTGAACACTGCTTTACTCAAGATTTCAAAGGGCTTAGTGCACAGGTTGGTTAATATAGTTAAATCCCACATCCACCTGAGATAGATGAGGCATGGAGAAGTAGCTTCTTGGAAATCCTTTGTTTCTGATATTGGGGGCTGTCCTGTAACCCTTCCACTTACCAGTATTGATGAGATGCCTTTGGAGAATGAAATCACTTGACTTTCTGTCCTGTCCTCATGTCCTTGTGAAAAGAGTTGATAAACCTTTCTTCCTCCTAGTGAAAGTATCTGACAGGTTTTCAAAGGCAAGGGTGGTAGAGAGAACTCCTGGACTCTTGGCCTGCAGCATCAACAAAAATAGTTATTGCACGCTGTGATATCTTGTGACAGTGATGGACAGAAGAAAAGAACTCTGTTAATAGCAGACCACAGGGCAGTTACAGGGATTTGTTCTACTCATTGGCAGGAGGGGGGAAGAAGAATCCTCCCCACTGTGACTAGATCTCCTTCTTAATTTTTGTGAAGAAAAACATTGATAAATCCTCATAAAATGCCTGTCTTGTTAAAGCTAGACTCTGATGTTTTGCATGCTGGCAGAACTCTATTGTTTGGACACAAGCCATGAGTCTCATGTCAGTTCTGTGCAGTGGCTTAACGCTGGTGGATCCCATCCGTGAAAGGAACATTGTGTGCTCGTTCTGTTATTCTCAAGGAGAAGTGGTTAGAAAAGGGGGCTTTGGCAAACAGAGCCACATGGGTTTCAGCCATGTGTGTCACTAACCTGTGGCCTGAAAGATTTGTGTACACATACCACTATTTTTATTTTTTTTTTTTTAGAATTGTGGGGGGTTTTTCCATTGTTTCACTGTAGAACTACGTGGTTCTGAAAGGTAAAAGATGGTAAAACACTGCTTTTTTAACTAAATGCTTGCAGAATCTCATAAAGAATCTTCTTAAATGTAGAAAGTTGGGAGGTAAAAATGGAAATGCCTGCTTATTAGTTCATGCTGCCATTGAAATACTAGATTTCTCTGTCACAAGAAACGAGTGTGTGTGAAATGAGCTCATGGCTTGCCTGCAAACCAGAAACATCCCTTCTGTTTCCACTTCATAATAAGCATTCTGGGGGGGACTGCCAACAGTTTTTACATGTTAGCAATGATTATCTTGATACACAGAATAAGCACTGCCTGACAAGGATTGGGGCCCATCAGAAAACATACTTGGCACAGAAACTGCAAATGCTAAGGGGATGTGAAGGTATGAAGTAGAAGAAAACAGAGGAGGCTGGCTGGCTGGGAGACACTTGCTCTAGTTTAGAGCTGGAACCTCTGTTTGAATGTAGCCTATCATAGCAGGGATTGGATGCCATGCTTGACTACTTTGTGAAAAGTCTTTTTGTTCTCAGCTCTCAATCATGAATGCTCTGGGAAGCATAGATCATTTCAGTCCTATAGGCAAAAAGATGAAAAATTACTTTTGGTAGACGTCAAAGCCTGAATAAGTACAGAACATCTAGTTTTGGTCTTATCCAGATGTCTGCCTCTTAGATTTTCAGCTGTATGAACATACTGAATGTAACTCTGAGGCACCAAAACTGCCTGCTAGCTCTTCATCCCTGCGTTGGGATGCAGTGTCACCAGAGCCTGACGCCTGCCCTGTGTCCCAGTAGATGGAGCCCTTGCTGAGCCTTTTCCATTTTCAGTTACTGCTGCATCTGCTGAACACACCCTGGCCAGCAAAGAGTCAGGAAACGGTTGCAAGGCAAGGGTTCGTGGGGTAAGGAGGAAAGAGCAATAGTTGAAGCTTATTTCTTTGCATGAGCTGATCCAGAATGTAAAGAAACTGCTACACAGGACAAGCACAGATAAAAGAAATTGCCCTGGTAAACCCATTGCACTTAAAAGCTTGAAAAAACTGAAGCAGTTTTGACCAGACCCTAGGGCTGCATCCCTGCCAGGAATTTAGGGAGAGGATGCAGTAGTTTGGATCATGATCTCACAACAGTTTAAATCTATTCATGTAATACCACATCAAAGCTTAAATAAGTTTCTCCCCATGGCTCCAAAGAAACTTAATGCCTTTCATTAGTGCTTTTACCTTTCTTTTCCTTCTACTTCAGTTACAAGCACGTCCTTTTGCTGCTTTCCACAGTAAATTTTCTTCTAGGTCATGATTTTTATTTGGCATTGGAAGTTAAGCAAGGTTAGCCTAGGTTAACATTTGAATAAAGAGTTTTAAATAAAGCCCATGAAGTCTGAGGAGAGATTATTTATGCTGGCTTTCTTCCACATCGCTGTGGTGGACAAAGCACTACATGAGATAAATTTGTAGTGTCAAAGTGTGAGATCCTGATGGCATATGCTTATTGGTTTTAAATAGTGTGTGATACTTCTGTCTGAAGTTATTTTGCCTGTAATTCAAAGCAGATAAGTATCTTGTCATCTTGGTTATTCCATCTAAAGGAAATATTGCCTGATCACTCACACAGTTCTACAGTATTTCAGTGACCTGCACTGGTGGCTGCCTTCCACTGCTGCTAAAGAGCCTACTTGTTAGGAGTGATACGTATGTAAAATGTGCTCTTCGTGGTAAATACTCCAGGAAACAAATGTTGTTTTGATGCCAAGTGTCAGGATTTATGTTTTGAAGCAAATCCCTGGGTCCTGTGCACTGGCAAAACCAGGATGGTCTGCAGGTATGTCTACTTGTAGGATGGCTGTTTCCTATGCATGCACACTTCTGTGGGCACTAACAGCAATATAGTGAAGCAGATTGCCTAGAAAACAGATGGCTGCTTCAGCTGTTCACAGATGTCAGCAATGTCCTAGCAATGTTCTTTGCAAATACCTGTGTATGCTTTTATCTGTTACTGGATGCTAACAAAATCCCCTGAAGGCAAAATGAGGAGCCAGGACTTGTGTGATTTAACAAGATTTAATGCAATAATTTGCTTTTTTTGGGTGAAAGTCCTTTGTGGAAGGCTGGTGGGGAAGGCTGCTATTTAGCATAAGAGGGAAGCAAATTGAAGCTGGAAGGTGCTTGTTAGGCGATGCTAATTAAGAGCTAGTCTGGATGTGTTGTGTGTGTTGCTGGTGGGGAAAGGGAAAGGACATTTTACTATGGAAAGGAATCTCATGCAAGTGTATGTATGCAAATGTCTTCTGAATTGCTTAACATAAAGATGCAAGAGGCATGTTTTTTGTGCTCTAGACTCCATACATAATAGTGTGTTAAGAGGGCATATAAGGGCTGTGGGTTCTCTGGTATGACAGAAGCACAGCTGAGAACTGAATTAGAGCAGAGATGTCTAAAATGAGAGATGTGGTAGAGTACACTGCTGGTACATGGTGTTAGGGGAAGAAGAGTCTAACACTGCTGAAGCATTGGCAGGGGTTTTGTATGAAATAGTGTTTGAGTGTGCTGATCTACTTTCCTCACCCTCATAAATGCCAGAATGTCAGCTTCATAAAAGCTCTTGAAGAAAGTGGCACAAAAGACAGAGCTTTCTCAAGTAAAGCCAAAACTTGTAAAGGGCTTTGACACCTTGAATTGAGCAGTGGTATTCATTTATGAAGATAGTGAAGACATTAAGCAAGTATTTCATGCAGGAATGCATGCATACCCACACAATGGGGCAAGTTTGTATTCATAGCATCATGCTCTTGTGTTAAGTGATATCCTTCCTCTGTTCTTTAATAATTCCATTTCTGTCCTGCTAGCTTCTGGTATTCAGTCCTGAAATCTGACTTTCCAGTTGTCATCAGTGTCCTGCTGGCATCCCTAGACAGCAGATGATTTATAGTAATCGGTGTTCTCAGCAGCAGCCACTCTGCCTTTCAAGTGGTTAGCAATGCAATCCAAGCTGCACTTAAAAAATGGTGATTGAACATGGAAGGCAGCATGTAACCTTTATGGAAATAAGAAACTCAAAGGCTTGTCCTGAAATTAGGTGGTTTGTAGAGTTAGCATGAAAAAGCACACTAATTTCTGCAGCCCAGGAAGTGAGAAAACACTCTCCAGGCTGGAAAAATATAGACTTGAACATAACTGAGATGAATTAGAGCACCCCTTAGATGTGGAGTGAGGTTTGAGTGAAGATAAATCCTCTGTAGAGAAGCTCTTCTTGACCAAAGTAGAGGACACAGTGAGTGAGGCCTGACTTGGCCAGGTGATCTGAAAAGAGAAGAGGGATTTGTAGGTGAAGTGGTGATAAACTTGGAGTTATACTGACCTTGTCTCCTCGATAGAAGCATCTTGAAACTTAAGCACAGTGACAGCCACCTCTGGGTGGCAGCTTCTGAATGCAGTGTGGCAATGCTCCCTGACACTTGAGGATGGGAAATTGTCTCCTCGGGGAACAGCACAAACTACCTCCTGTGTGGGGAGTCTCTGTCCTAGTGGAGGTCTCTAGCTTAGAGCTTTTATTGTTGAGATCTTGGTATGCTAAGGACAGCTCTTCCCCTCCAGCACCCTTTGTGGACATGTCTCCTAGTTTTGTACAGTGCAATGTTGTGGCTCAGGTAGCAAAGCTGATGCTTCCTTCATTCTATGTAAATAAACTTTGATCAGGCATGGTTTTACAAAAGGAGGCTGGAAGGGCTGAAGCCTCTGACAGAAAACTGTCAAGGTAATGCATATCCTCACTTCATGTGATGTCACAGCAGTTCTTCCCCCACTCAGACTGGGGAATGCAGCTGCCACTGCCTTACATAAAATGGGAAATTTGGCCTCTGGGAATGCACTGGATGTGGTTGTGTAATAAAGCCTAGCAGGGAAAGACTGCAACAGGAACACGAGTCTGGATAACACTAGCAAAAAAATTAATCCTTCTATATTTGATACAAACCCTGTAGCTATGAGAAAGTGGTTTGGCATGAAATCTTCATATGAAGATCTATAATTTGCCATAGTAGTGGAAATAATTTTGATTGTTCCAGTCTGGCAGACCTGCTACTGCCATAACCTCTTAGCAGTCAAAATAAGTCATGTGCTGCTGGCTTTGCCTGCCACACAGTCTCCTACTAATTTTCCTTTTACATACTGGAGACTGGCTGAGGACATCAACTTTTCAGTTCTAGGAGACAGCCAGGAAGCTGTTCTGTAGGTCACAAAGCACAAATCCTGAAGGAAGGATGTGCTCAAGAAGGGAATCACAGCAAGAAATCTTAGAGTGACTCCATCTTTATGTCTACAGACAGCTCACACTTGTGTTCTTTAGAGCGTTTCACCTAAGAAAATGGTCTTGGTGAAAGATCAGTGTGACCCAAGTGTACCTACAAGTACTGTTAATTGAGCCTAAAAGTACAATTGAAGTAAATGATAAATAGTTGCTAGCATATCTTGTGTGGCTTTTTTGGTTTAGGTTTTATTTTTGCTGAATGAATTTCTTGCACTGAAGGGGAACACTGGCAAATGTTGCCACATCTTTTTTTCCTGCCCTAGGCTGTCTTCTGATAGATCTTGCAGAGAACGATTGCTATAAATATTTTACTTTGCTGTTCAACAGGCTAAAATATGTTACCCTGGGAAACTCCAAAATATTAATACATTATATTCAGTGTAGGAGTAAATCTGAACCTTGGATCAGAGGTGTTTAGGTAATCTGGTTCTAGATAATGGAATAATTAATTTGCATGTAACTGTCTTCTGTTGGAAAGATTAAAATGCAAATTCTGCACATCATCCTGGAGTAACTGGAAAGAACTGTATGTCTGCTGGACTTCTCTAGCCCTTGTACTCAGACAAGAAAGAGGTTTCCCCTCTATCAATTCTTGCATGTAAGGACTTGTCTCTTACATCTGACCAGTAAAATCCTCACATTTCATACCAGCTTTTCTGGCTGTTACTGAAATAATCTAATCTTTACCCCAGAAGAAGTAAATGTGGTGTTACACTGAACTATTTGTCCCTGGTGTGTTGTGTTACAAAATGACCAGACCTTTTTGGTTTTCCATAGAACTAAGGCTGGCATGCCTCTCACTCTTTTTTTTTTTTCAATTAAGAAGTTCAAAAATTCAGTCGAAGCATAGCGATTTATTTATTTTTTTCATAGTATGTCTCACAGGCAGCAACAGCAGCAACAGGTTCACTCATTTGACACTAGATATAAAATTTTCTGCCAAGGCAGCTCGTGTAAGACTACACAAAGTAGAACTGAAACAGGAAAGCTTATTCAACAATTCTCATTATTTTTGTAAAAGCAGGAACCTCTCCCTGCCTTTCTTCCAAAGGGAAAGAAAAAGGAACAGTGGCAAATTAGCTCTAGTCTAGACCCTGGCTGGACACAGGTCTATTAATACTTAAATTGCAAGAAGTTAAAAGCTCCTGGCAACATAATCAAGCAGTTCAAGGAAGGTATTAGGAATTCAGCTGAATTCTATTTGTGACTCTGACAAGCTCCCCAGTTTTTTTCTGTCACATGTTCTGTACATCTCTGCCTGTTTAAGGAGCTTTTTGTTGAAACCATATAGTAGAGGGCCATGCAAGTGATGAATCATTGTTAGAACATTGCAGATCCCCAAATGTTACTGCTGCTAAAGTAATCAATCTTCTGGTGACTGTCAGTCTCACAATACCTTGGTTGGTGTTCTTGGTTTATAATTTGGGCAGTAAAAATAGATGCAAAAGTCAACAAGTCTGAAGAGCCCTTTGTTCCTAGCTATTTTAAGGTGCAAAAGTTGAAGTTACTTATGTGAATATTTACCTTCAGTAAGTATGTTTAAATAACCCCATGGCAGAGGCCACAAGAGTTGAAAAAATATTATATTCATCTGTTTCAGTGACTTGATTGAAGAGGTAGGAGAGCTGTGATTTTATTGCTATGTTCTTTCAACTTCTCTGTGTGAAATGAGAGGTTAGTACCTTCTGTGTAGGGTTATGAAACTGCCTTGGTTTGCATTGGTATGAAAAGCCCAGCTTTCAGAGTGGTCATGCTGAACCTCCAAGCACCAGATAGTTCTTGTTGCTTAGGCACACGGCTTGGAGTTGAAGGCATGGTGAGTTTAAGTGTGGTGGCTTGGGGTTTGGCATCTCTATGTAAACCAGTGACAGTCAGTAGTCTTCTGTGCTCCCAAGGTCAGGCTGAGGCATGTTTATTGTAGCTACTTGATGTTCCAGAAAGACTAGGAAAGTCTGAGCTTCGAAGGCAGATGCTGTCCCCATATGCTCAATGCAATTTCTTTTCCAGTGTTGCATTGGAAGCTTTCTCATTAGATTGTTTTGAAAAGGAGCTCTTTTTACTGCTCAGCAGGAATGATGCCCTTGATATACTGGTGATTTTTCACTGGCTTTGTTCTCTTTGCTGCTTAAAGACATTTTTGAAGAATGTTTTATGCCTGGAAATGCTAGAAAGAAGGGGAAATTGAAGAGCTAAATTTGGACAATGCATCTGTTCGGAGTGGTTTTGGTACAGAGCAAACATTGTGAATATGCTAAATGGCTCTAATAAAGCAGGCTCAAGCTCTGTGTTTTTCCCTGAAGGCCTGTCCTGGTGGTTGAGAGCTGTGTTAATCTTGCATTTATTATTAAACACCCTGTCCTTGAAAGAAGCCTTGAGGCCACAGTTTTCCTCACTAACTTTTATATCCCTGGTATTTATTGCCTACTGCTGCCTGTCTATCTCTAACATAATCTATCAGCTCTGTGCTTGTCTTGGCCTTGATGGCAATGACTGGATGGGAGGGGAAAGGAATGTAGTGAAGATGTTATGACTCTTCTG
The DNA here is from genome assembly GCA_028020825.1 of Podargus strigoides. Taxonomy (NCBI): domain Eukaryota; kingdom Metazoa; phylum Chordata; class Aves; order Caprimulgiformes; family Podargidae; genus Podargus; species Podargus strigoides. The sequence continues at coordinate 3,486,506 of CM051646.1, forward strand.
TGCCTAGCTTCTGGCCTTTAAAACAGAAGTCACTAATTGTGGCTATTACTCTGGCCAATGACTTGTATTCTAGCCCAAGAGGGCACAGCTCCTGACTCTGCTCGAAGGTTAGCAGCTGGTGTTTATATGCTCCCTCCAATGCACAAGGAGCTTCTGTAAGTAGAACAAAATTTTTGCTCAGTTTGAGCACCAAGTTTATATCCAGACTTGCCTAAGGCTTTTATTTGTGCAGAACTTGGTGCAGATTTGCCTCTTTACAAAAAATAAAGTTCTGAGTTGCAAGGTTGAAATTGCAGTTCTGCACCTGCTGGAATTCTGGGGTGTGTTTGAAAGTGGTGTTAGAGGACAGGCTTATTTCCTCTGCTTGCATAGCTCCAGCTAGTTGAGCATTTAGGGAGATGAGGCTTTTTCCCCAGTTGAGTCTTTTTATTGCTGTAGGTGTTGCTAAGGTTTTGGCCATATTACACAGCATGCTTCATCTTCACTCTCACATAGCCTAGGATCTCAGGAAATGAGAAGGAAAATGCTCCTCAAAGAGTCTATGAGGTAATGCATAAATTCACTTAATCTGAGAAATAATATTAATGGAACTAGAAAAAAACCTTTTCAGGGGCACGTTAATGTTGATGAAAGGTATTTGGGTTCGTAACTCCAGTGAGCTGAGACTACTTGTAGACATACCTAAATCTGTGGAATCACCATATCTAAATGAAAATGTGCTTTCAGGTCTTTCACTGTTCTCCAGCCAGAGGCCAGAAGTGGATAAGTTAGCCATCTAATCACTTCAGAAAGGGCCATGTCAGCCTCTCAAGGACTTGATTGTCTTAATGTCTTTGTTTCTTCTCCTTATCAAAGTGTTATGGTTTGCAACAGGAACTGATAGGTGAAAAATTTCACTGATGTGTAGTTCTGCTAGAAGTCTGCCAAATACAAGATAGAGTTACTTAACAGCATGCAAGGCTTAGATAATTGAGTTTCCTTTTCTCAGGAAGTAAGCCTAAGATATCACGTTCTTTGCTGCCAGGTCTGTTTTGCCCACCTCTGTTAGCACTAGGGCTTTTGAAACTATGCCTTTTTTGCATCCAATTACTTATTTGTGCTTTTTTGTTGTTTTAAGTGGATGCTCTGAAGTAAATAAACACGAGTTTGAGTAGGATGCAACGATTCACTGAAAAAACTCAGCACCTACAGCTGAGCATTTCAACCCAAAGAAGATAAGATACATATGTTAAAAGTATTTTTCAAATCTGGCCTGACTGCTGTAACTTGAGGAATGTTTGGTTCTTCTGGTGTAAGTGGCACAGTAGATCAAGAAATGTTCATGGAAGTGGTTCAGAGAGTAACTTAATATTTGTATTTTCAAAATCTCTGCAGTCTACATGTGCTTTAATTTCTCTGCTTCAGCACTCGCAGGTACTAAGATGATTTATCTTCTGAATTACTTGATGTGTTTGTTTGAAACTAGATTTGGTTATATGAAAAAAAAAAGGAAGGAAATGGGGTTAAAGACTAGGACCTCCTTCTTTTGATAGAAGCACTGTATCTCATAAAATGAACCCATTTCCTGAAGGAACTCCTTTTTATGATTGGGTAGTATTTATTAGCTCACAAATTGTAAATTCAACCTTGTGATCAGCTGACCAATCCTTTTTTCTGGTCAGGGTGTTTGAGTAGTTTATATTTACATAATATGGGCTAGCAAACAGCAAGCTTTTTGCTGAAACATTTTCTAAGAGGTGTCTGAGCACACTATTGTTTTCCAAGAGAGAAGGTGAATCCATCTTTGGTTGTGTCATTTCACATTAGACTCTGCTGAACACTGGATTACATATTCCATCAATCTCTAGTGGGGAATAATCCTGCAGAATGCCCAAGGGGACTGAATAGATGTCTAGTGACCTCTTAAATCATATGAATTCACTCAGATCCCATGCTCCAGCTGCCTTTATGCAACACCAGAAGCTGCTCAATTTCTTCTTGAATTTCCTGCCTTTAAGTCGTCTGCTTTCCTTTCTCACTGCTCCAGTTCACTGGTAACAAGTTTGCATTCAAATTTGAGTGGTGGGAGGGGGAATAAATTCCACTGCTATTGTTCTGTTGGAACAGAAGGGCCAAATTTCACTTCAGGTCTTCCCTAAGGACTTGCAAATGAAGAATGAGGTCTCATTTTTTGGCTTTTCTTTCTAATTGGCAGCTGAAATAGTAAAAGCTAGCCACAGCAGTTCCTAGCTGGATGGAGCCAATTGGAGTTGGGAATGATTTAGGAGTAGTACTTGCAGTGCTGAGCCTCCAGCTGCTTTCTCTGCTTGGTTCAGGATAGAAATGAACATGTGGTCCTAAAGATGTCTGCAAAAAGCAAAGCAGTAGGATAACTGAAAGAGTTCTCTAGTGCAGATAGGGCTTTGGTCCTAAGTCCTAAATCCATCTCTGCCAATATTTTTCTTCTTTCTCTTTATGGAATGGTGTACTTCTGCCTTGAAGGGATACTACTATAACATTTTGAAAGCAGGGAAAGCTACATGAGTGCCAACTCTAGTTCTGTAGTTTATTTCTCTAGGAAAGAGAGAGGTGCTATCTGTGCCTGCCCAGAAGAAAAAAACACCTGTATTTGTGTAGTAATAAAGCAGCATTTAACTGATTTTTGGTGTCAAACTGAAATGCTGGTTTTACCCTTGAGTCAAGTCTTAGCAGGAAACCTTGTATTTGGTAGGAATAAACAGGAACCTGTTGTGCAATCAGATTTAATCCCACATCTAGGTGTGCAATTCTAAATGTTGTGTTCCTTGTTTGTAAAACTGCTTTTCTCTTGCAGCTTACCAATATCCACGTAAGTCTTTGAGGTCAAATTCCTTTCTCAAAAGCACTGAGTTAGCTTTGTGCTGACTCCCTGCTTCCAGGAGAGAGATTAGAGCCTGTGGGAGGTAAAATGTTAGAGCTGGCTGTTGGGGCACAAATTTTTCCTCTTCCCAAGGGAGCAGATGTAAATCTGAAAATGGGCAGGTGAAAACCTGATGTCCAATTACATGATTACTGTAAGCACAGGATGTATGCTTTTTAGTACTATTACTGTGGGGTTTTTTTGCCTTTACAAGTCACCATCTCAACTCTTATGGAAATCCCTGTGTAGCTTTGTCATTTGAAGAATATTTTAAGCTGTGCATTGACAGCTCTGTCTTCAAGGATGGTTTTCTGAGCCATCAGGTGATGGATGAAGGAGTAGGCTTCTAGAAAGGGTCAGCTTTGCTTTTTATAGATGAACACTCAAAACAAGAGAGATGAAGATAACTGGAATGTAACAAACTTGTTTGAGTAAGGGCTGTATTTGAATAATAGCTGTATCCTTGATAAATTTTGGCTTCTGATCACAGAAATTTTTTTCTTCAAGTCTGGGTAGACTAACCCAAGGCACTGATTACAATGTCAGAACTGTACTTAACTCTGCTAAAAGAAATAGGCCCAGATATCCAAGTCTCAGACTACACAATGGATTTTGACTTGATTACAGTTAATGAGAACTTAGTGTCCAAAATCCCTAGGGCATGTTTTTAAGGAAGGAAAATTTAGTCTGTGGTCACTGCATTAAGACAATGTGCAAAAGCAAAGTAATCATGATCAGGAAAAGAGGATCACATCAAAGCTGTGAGCTTGTTTTGGCAGGGAGGAGTGGTACACTCTGCTCAGAAGTGGTTTGGTACTAGAACAAACCTGATTACCCATTAACCTGCTGTGGCTCAGGGTCTGTGTCTTCTGCATGTCATTTTTTGTCAGATATATATGATCCTAGTGCCCTAATCTCTCTGATTCTGGGGACAAATAAATATTTCAACTCCTTAAGAACTGTATTTGTGCTGCAGATGGTGGGGACAGATGCACAAAATCTGACCCTCTGTAAAGTGTCAATATTTAGATCACTCCACTTTAAGATTCAAGCCCTTTCCACCTCCAGTCCTGTGTTTGGTAAAAATGTGGGACTCAGTTCATCTAGGCACATTCTTTCCATCGCAGACCCTCATTCTGCTGACAATAGGTTTTCTTTGTGCCTTCCACATCTGCAGCTCTTCTTTTGAGGGGGGTTTGGTTTGGCAGCTTCTTGTCATTCCTTTTAAATCTCTCTTTTTTAGGTTCCATTGCAAAATCCCACCTGATGTGGAAGAGGGGTTTCTCCAGGAGTGATGGATTGGAAAGCACAGGGGAAAGGAGATCCCTTGAAGAGCTCCTGCTTCCTGCCCTACAGCCAGAAGAGAGTTAATGAGGCACACAGCTCCCGTGCTGGGAGAGATGTGCTACAGGCTGAGAGGAGCGGAGCAGCAATCTGTTCGCTTTGCCGGCTCTCAGACTGCCCCCTGCATCTCCGGGAGCTGCTGTCCGGCTCCATCGAAGGGTCCCCGCCTCCCAAGCCTGCATCCCGCCTCTCCGCGATGGCATCTTCCCCTCTTCACCTGGTGCCGGGGATGCTGCTGTGAGCTGCTGGGCTGATGAATGAGTGCTGCTCCAAGCAGAGCCAGGTAAGACAGCCTTACTCTTGTTCCCATTCCAGCCGGGAATCAGTGGCACTGCTCTAGGTTTTCACGGGCTGTGGGAAGCCAGGCAGATAAATGATGGTGCTGGGCTCTTAGGGTGGAACAAAAAAAGTACAGGTCTTTGGGGCACTGTCAGTGTCCCCCTCTGGAGGTGCCTGGGAGGGGACTTGCGTTGTCTTATCACCTATGTTCCCGATTTGAAGCATTGGAGTTACTGCAAGTAAAGCTATTAACATGGACTGTTTGGGAAAAAAAAGCTGTGATGGGAAAGATGGGCTTGTATTTTTGGAGGGATAAGAAATTCTGTTAGGTTTAAATGTCTTTGAGTCACACTACTAAAATTTGTGAAAGAACACAAGACATATCATCCTTCCTGTATGGAAAGACACATGTTCAAATAACCATTCAAATAAACACAGGATTTTGTGGACCTCCTGGATACTGTAGAACACTTGTGCAGGTATCACTTCAATTGTAAAAACAAGCTTTATGTTTTGTTCTTGTATTTCTTAACTCTGTGGGTTTTCTCTCTAATTTGTTACTTTCTTTGTGAAAAGAGCTTTTAGCTCTGTCAACATGTACTCTGAGCTTGCACATTTAAGTGATTGCCTTGGAAATAGCCTGCTAAATGTGAGTTAGCAGGCTACTGAACCAGCAGGTTAGTCCAGCCTTCACGTTTGAGTTATCAGAGGAGCTACTGCAATAAATTAATATCAGTCTGACCACACTTCTCATAGCTAGTTATCTATGTGCTTTTAGAATGAACAAAGCTCCTGAATATCTTCTATAATTCATATATCTACACGTTTATATATGACAAGAAGCATTACTTGGAGCAGTAAACAGTTGCCAAAAATCCTTGGCTGGAGTGTGGGCTGAGCTAGACAAGGATTTTGACCACATATTGATTATTCTGTGAATACACTCTGCTCATAAAACACATACCCATCTAATCTTATCACTAGTGATCCTTCTCGGAAGCAGGCATTAGGTCTTAAATAAGAGATAACACTAACTTGGCTGTTAGCTGGCTGTGATTCTCAATGTTTGACAAAGAGAACACTTATAAACTATTAGCCTTATATGTTTAAATGTATAGTGGATGCAGAAATTGCATACTTTCAGAATTCCAGTGTCTTATACAGAATGACAGAAATGTCTAACTCTGAAAGAAAACTGAAAGCAACTCAAAGAAAAAAGCAGGTGAAAGCTTGACTTTAGGTCTAGGAAGCATTCCCTCTTAGTCTTTAACACAGCTGCTTGGTGTCCTGTTGCTTATAGCAATTGCAAGCATGCAAACAGAAGTGCAAGAATACTGTGATTTGTGACCAGAGCTGATCTGCTTGTGTTTCATTTAATAACAAAATGTTGCGTTGTGATACATAATCCATTGTGCCCGCATGGGTATTTGATGAAAACAATGCTGAAACAAATAGGGAAAAACAAATTTACTGTCAATATGGAGAGATCAGGTGCTGTTACCATCATCTGCTTTTGACCCTTCCAATATAAGAAGCCTGAAACAATTAGATATATTTTAAATAAGAGGTTTGTTACAGAATTATATGAATTTTCATGTTTAAAGAATGACTGATTTAGATGTTGCTTTATCTGGATAACCTCTGAATGGTGCTTGTTCCTTTCCCTTTGCAAACTGTATTCAGGGAATACTAATGCCAAGACTGGAGCTCAGGTCTTGGAAAACCAAAAGTTTAGGACTTGAAGATCCTGTTGCTTTTTTCCTCCCTAAGCATGGAAGCAGGGGAGTGAATGCTTCAATCGTTGGCCTATGCTGGGGAGAACATGGTCTTTTAACACTGAATAGCATCGATTTTTTTTCTCTTGTGAATGTAACTGTTTATCATTAAAATTCATCTGGTAATCTATCAATTCCTTGCTAGGAAGTCAGAGATCAAGAACTCCTGGACAAAAGGATGTTAGGAAGGAGCACAATTACAGCGCCACTCAGTGATGCTCTTGAGGGTCCTGTGTGCCCAGGAGGTGTGCTGTTAAGGTTCCTTGGAGGATGCATGCAGAAATCTAACATTTAGGTAACGCCATGTGGCTGGAGTGTCTATCAGAACAGACCAGGAGTTCCTGGCTTTCATTTACTGACCAACACCTAAGAATGTGGACTATTTAAGTATAAAATAGTGCTGTAGTTAACATTTCCTGGCTACCTTGGAATAATCCATGCACATTGAAGAAATGTCTGATGGAGTTTCTCAGTTTTTGAGATGGTCCTTGCTATGGGAAAGGGAGAATCCCCTTGTTAGCCATTGGCACTGTTCTCCTGGGGCAACAGCAGTCAACTGCATCTGTCATTGGACCTGTGTCCCAGCTATGAAACTGGGTGTTAGTGAAGCCTTGGGAGAGGTGGTGATGTAAATCAACTAAGAGGAAATGGAAGACCTGTGCAATGGCATAAAAAATGTTTGTGGCAGGGGTGGGGAGAAGAATATTGAAGAGTGGTCAAAAATATTAACCTTTCTGGGAATGTATGGGCTTGAAGTCACACACCTGCACATCCCTTCAAACACTGTGCCTTATTGTTGGCTTAAAGTGTCTCTCTTAAATTTAACCAAGGAAGAAGGATTCTGCTTATTTAGCTGAGAAGCAGACTGTATTTTGACTTCAATGATCAGTATAAACTGAAATATGTACCATGTGCAACTAACAGGTGATTCCTAGAGTGAAGAGGTGTTTAAGGAAAGGCTGTGCATGCTGCCAGAGGGCAGAAAATGCATGATTCTGATCACCTTGCATCTTGAAAATATTCTGAGTCTTGGAGGAGACTGTGTCATCCCCAGGAAGAAAAAGCAGCAAGTTAAGTGCAACATCTGATGGAATAATCTTGTGATATGTTTGGCTAAATGGAACCTCATAGAAAGTTTATAAAAGACAACGAGTTTATAGCTGACTGTCTGGGAACTGCTTTGCTTGTAGCTACCCTGTCATGTGCCTCTGTCAGTGGTGAATTTAAGCAGTAATTTTGAGAACTTGTTCAATTCTATATAGAACTACTGTTTACTATTTCTAAAGCATCTGTTGCTCTTTAATTATGTGAATGACTTCCAAATGTCTTAACATAACTATTCACACTCCACTGAGTGTGGGTGAATTTCTAAAGCCAAGCTTTCCTCTTGAACCAAATTTTATTTGTGCCTGATGAGGTGCTGGAGTTCTGGGCTCCTGGTTAAGGAGGAGTCTTAAATTCACTTAATGGATGAGCTACAGTGTTAAACAGCAATAGGAAAAGGCACCATAGGAGAGGGAGGGATAAAGCATACTTTTAACTGACCTAAGGAATATAATCATGTTTTCATGAGCTTTCATGGCATGTTTGGGTTTTATTTATTTATTTATTTATATTTTTTATCCACTTCATGGCTGTCCCAAGCTACTTAAAGCAAAAGGTTGGGGTGCACAAGTTTCTTAACCTGCTCTGGAAGTAGAGATCTCAGAACAGAGTTGCATACTGCAATAAGTTTCTATGGTAATGATATGCAAATTGGGAACTCTCCTGTGCTTCCATGCTCTGACAAGTCTGTCTTGGAGAAGCAGGTGCAGGGTGAAGTTCAAGACATGGTTTCAGCCCTGCAGTCTCTGAAATAAGTTATTTCTTTGTAGGAGCTAAAGTCAATATGTGAGCTCAATTGGGTCAGTTGTGCAGTCACAACTTACTGGGTACATATGGTGAATCTTGAAGGCCTTGGGTTTGTCTACAGTCTAGCTATTCATGCAAGACAAGGCCAAGCTTGCTGTTCTTGGATGGCAGTGTGTGATCTATATTTTAAACTTCTATTTAAAGCTATAATGACAGGTTGGTTAGAGAGCTAACATAAGACACTTTGGAGGCTTGAGTTTTGTCCTTGCTCAATTTTAGACTTGTGCAGTGACAGTAAATAAGTTATTTAAGGTCAGCTGTTTTATGGGTATGCTGGTGTTGATTTTGGTGGTATCTGAGTGTCTAAATACATGAGTGTGAGCTGTGCTGGCCCTTAACCTCTGGCAAGAAGCATGCCAGCATCATCCTAGGGGATGTTGTAGTTATAAATACAGAAAATAGGGGAATGCTCTGTAGTAGTAATGGGAACCAGATGAACATCTTAATTGATAGACTAGAGTTATCATTGCTTCTAGGCTACCACTACAGTTTTCCCTTTGATCTTCTCCACACTGCTTAGCTATGCTTCTTCCAGAGAAGGCATCTTCTCTTGCTTGTGGTAGATAAACCAATGACTGCCTCCAAGACCTCACATGTCCTAGACCCTTTTACTTAGTTTTGAATAATTTGAGACTGCTTGCTATGCCATTCTCATGTCTGGTCATGGGATTGGGCTGGAGACCTTGATGTGAAACAAAATGTTGCCTGTGGTGGCACAGTGCCTTCTGATGTGTTGTTCTATTTCAGAGAATTATTCTGTTTGTTGCTTTTCAGCCTTGCACAGCAGTGCTGTGGACTTGTAAATATTTCCCTACTTGTATGGGGTACTGCACTACTGTTGCTCTGGGGTCTCTTGAGCCATTGATGATGTATGCTGTACAATCAAAACGTGGCATTCTACCACTACGAGACTGTCAAAATGTGGGTGGTGTCCTGTGCAGTGTCTCCTGTCTGTAAACCAAGAATAGGTGTCATGCTTTTCAGCTGTACTGTTCTTGAAGCCTATCTTAGCTCCTGTTGATCCACAGTTTTATTTCTGGTATCAGCTTTATGCTATTTCAAGCACTTCTCGCACATGCCCACATCTTTCTGCATGATTTTCCCCACCCTTCCTTCCTCTTGGATGTTTGGACACCAAGGAATTGGGCTTTTATAAGGATGATACTTGGCTTTTTAAAAATAGTTTAAAATTGAGTGAGTTTTGCAAGGAATGGAAAATATGCTTCTGGCCATGTGTATGTATCTGCTAATGGCAAGGAAAATAATTGGCAGTGGAGGGGTTTGAGCTGGCTGCAGGACATCTTGTTCTATTCACAGATGAGGAATAGGTAAGAATGACCAGCCTTGTAGCCACCATGTTTTGTGCTGTGGTTTGGTAGGTTTTTCTATGACATACAACCAAATTCTCAACAGTTGCCCTGTATTTTTTCCACCACTTCTTGAGAGACAAATGGATCATGCAGTGCTACTCCATGTCCTGTGCACACTACGTTGGAAGGAAGAGGGATTGGAAGTGCTTTTCAGGCATAATTATGACCATCTTCAGCCCTTCTGTCTAAGAGAAGCTAATGCAAAAGAACAAGCTGTTGTTTCTCCCTGTGGTGTTACACTCATCGCTGTGACACACGATGCAGTAGAAAGGGCAGAGACCCTCAAGCTGTAGGACCTTGCTGCCCTCCTGCCCCCTTCAGCAAGGAGGGGACCCATCCAAAAAGGAACAGTTTACCTGATCTGACAGGCTTGGTTTTCAAGTTAATTGTATGAAATGTGGAACAGAGCATATACAGGGAAGGAAGATGTCTTCCCCTGTGCCTTGCTTGTCTAATGCCAGACAAACCAGGTGGCTCAACCTGAAACTGCCATTCAAAGGGATCTTTGCTTTTGGTAGAACAGAGCACAGCTGGTGTAGGCTGTAGTGCTGAATGAGTGTGAGATTTCTGCAGCTTTCTTGCACATTTCCATTGCTAACTAGGTCATTTACAGTACCCATGCCTTGCTGGCAGGCCTGTGACTGCAGTAGAACCACATGTTTTTCTCTATTCCAATTCTTATTAATGAGTAAGGTATTCATTTTAAGGCACTCTCGTGACAATCTTCAGTGTGGGGGTCAGGAGGAACAGAATCAGCATGCTTGCAGGTACCAATGTATAAATGAAGTTATTTGATGATACCACAGGGAAAACTCACTCCTGGAACAGTGTGTTACTCTTTCTTACATTTTTAATGAATTCTGTGGCAGGGGAAGAGGGCAAATAGAATAACCTCAAACAGTAATAGATAATCTGTGTTAAAATGAAAGATTAATCCCTGGTGCACTGCTGTGATTGAGGTGAAACTGCAGAGTCCAGCTAATGACTTACTAGTTGGCTGTGGCCTGAGTCCCAGGAGAGAGCACTGTTGGGTTAATATTATTTTTTTTTTACCCAAATGATTCATTATGTTTGAGCTTTCAGTATTTGCTGGCAGAGTCTTTAGAAGGACTAGAAAGGAAGGGAGATGGGCAAAGTATACTTATTCCATCCTAAGTTCCTTGGAGCAGTTATTTCTGCAATTATCTATCTGCAAGGCACCCAACCTTGGATTGCAGTTTCTAGAAACCAGCCCAGTACAAATAATAATTGCAAGGGAGAGTGGAAGTTCAAACAAACAACCTTGCAAAATGGTGGCTGCTTCTAGACTAGGTATGAAATGGCATCCAGTGTGACAAAGGGCTAGGAAGGTGGCCTTCAAAGGTACCTCAAAGCATCATGGGGTAATATGCATGTATTCTTTAAAAGCTTTTTAAAATTTACAGAGGTGTGTCCTGAGAGCTGTTCCTGCTTGAAATGGCTGCTAACTGTTGTGGTTTGTGGCATAGCAGATTTCCTTAAAGGACATAGAGGACTGGCTTTCCTTAAGGGACTGCTCAAACACAGGACAAGCCATGATTTTATCCTGAATTTTAAAAAAGTTCCTGTGGAGCATTAGACAGGGTGATAGTCAGTTTTAAATTCACACCTCAATCTGAATCATCATTTAAAGCCTTGGGTTGCTGATCAGGATACAGGTATTACTATTTCGTAATCTAGAGACAGATCTGTTGGTCAAGTCTTAGTTCTAGAGAGGATTTGCATTTCAAGGTACGTAGAGTACTGCTCCTGTGGCAGCTGTGGATACACCACTGCATAAATGTTATCTGGCTAGGAAAATAGCTTGATCAGGTCTGATGTTCTAATGTACATATCAAAGAGCACAATCTCCTTTTTTACCAGTGTCATGGTAGTAGGGACATACTTGGATGCATTCCTTGTGCCTTGCACATCAAGTTTGAGAGACATTTTGTATGGTATGAGCCTGGAAAAGTTGCATCCAGGTAGCATTTTGTGATACAACTTGAAGCATCTGGGCTTCAGGGGTAGTGGCTTTGGAGCAGTGACTGGGAGACTTGAAAGGGTGCTGGTTTGGTTTTTAGTAGAGCTTAGGAAGGCTAAGACCTGGCACTGTAGAATCTGGTATCTATGATGCACATTAAGGTGTCCAGAGCTACATTCTCTTTGTAGTACGTGTACTTTTGTTTGTGGACTCATGTGTCACTTCCCTTGTAGGGCTCTTCAAGCATTGAAAAGGTTAAAAAATTAAAATTACAAGATTAAAAATGTCTGTGGGTGGTTTCCATAAACTTGCTGTGACATGCTCACAAAAAAAGTCAGCTTAGTAATTACCTGCCTTATCATAAATTCCAAAATTTCAGTAAAGTGGGAATAGAAATTGGACTTGCTGTAACCCATCCTGAGTCAATAAACACTGGAAGAGCCTAACTTCTTGACTGAAGAGCAAGAGGTTAATTGGATTAGTAAAGATAAAAATCAATAGCTTGGGGACAGTAGTGTGCTCAAAACCCCAGGCAGGTTTACTTGCAGTCTTGATGTAGAGAAGGTTTTACGACTTGGTTTACTGACGATACCAGGTCAGTGATCATGCTTAAGACTTTAAGACCTTGTGCTAGAAAATGCTCTTGAAACAGGACACCTGGAAAAGTGGTCAGCAGGAGGGAGAAAATCAGCAGCTTGTTTATTATGCCTGTTGGGATAATTGCTGTGATGTTTTCCTTGGTTATGTCTTAGTCCACCCATAATGAAAGGCATGGGAAAGCTGGTTGCTTTCCATAATGAGTTCCACCCTTAGTGCTGGGAAATGGTTAGAGTAATCTGTTCCTGATCACCAGGCTGGGAATCACTAACTGTATCTGGATACAGGTTTTACAAATGGCCTTAATCCTTGTTTGTGTCACAGCCCTCACCTACTTTTTCACACTTAAGTTCAGCTGTGTTATGACTCAAGCATCCACATAATTGTCTTGGTTCATTTTTTATCCTGTTATTCCTTGCTTCACACTCTGGAGACCTCTTTAAACAACTCTGGCTGTGTGATGTTTTATTGTATGAGTCAGTGTAGCTGTCATCCAGCCAAGATGTATACATATAAAATTTTTATTCTAGCCTAATTTATCAGTTTCTCTTCTAATCTTCCTGATTTTTTTTTTTTTCCTTTGCTTATACCAGTTTTTAGTTCCCTGCTAATATTTAGCTTTTCCTAGCTTTGAGATACCCAATAATTAACCTGTATTTCACACTTTGGTTTTGAAGTCTTATGAGTGGTTGGCTAACAAAGCCCTTAGAGAGTTCAGGATGTTTGTTCCCTTTCCAACCCCTTGCAGTCTTATGGCTGGAGTAAGCATATCAGGCCAGCTGTACCATTTACTATTTGTGTAGGGAAGCTTTTTATCTCTTAATATATCTTTGAGGAAGGGCCTATCTCTTATGGGTAGTTAAAATTTGAGGACATGGGCCCCTAGGATCTACAGGACTAATTAATGTTGTACAAATAGCATTGCTCTTGTGTTGATTCTATTCCTATATATGTAATGGGGGAGATATACATGAAGAATTTTCTGGGAAACGGGAAATTTGACTGAAGTATGAAACAAAAATGAGTTTTCTAACTCAGTAGTGGTTTATATACCAAACTATTGTCTTTTCCAGTGGCATATGCTTGGTGCCAGAGCACAGATGATATGGATTGCAGCAGGGGCACATAAAGGCAAAGCTCCCCACTGCTCAATACTAGCTGATGCAGTTGTATTAAAATCAATGGAGCTGCTCCACTTCACGCCAGCTGAGCAGCTTTGCCTGGAGTGATTTGCTTTTTATGTGCTCCTGCAGGGCTGTTGGTGACACTGCAAGTCTGTGCTTTGATGTGACCGTATCTCTTCATTCATTGTCTCCTTTGACTGGTAATTGCAGAAATTCACCCTGAATGGGGTAGGCTGAGTGGTGGTGTTGACAATATTTCATTGGGTGTGAAGAACAAAATGCATTAAGAGCCTCCCAGAGAAAGAATAAGTGCTTTTGTTTTACTTCCTGCAGGTCTAATGCTGTTTCTAAGTTAGCTATCTCCTTTGGCTTGACTTGTTGAAATGTCAATACCAAACAGATCTGAATGTGAAAAGGGAGATGGCTCGAACTATCCCTATTTAAACACTGTGAACTCTTAGTTTAAACACTATGGAGTCAAGGAGTTGGAGTGGCTGTGGATCACAGCAGTCTATGGGCAACAAAAGAAACCATTTGGATGTTTAAAACACCTTGTGAAGACCCTTTTAGCTAAAGCTGATGTCATTAAGTACCGTGGTCCAAACTCCAGGCCCTTGAAAACCACTCCTAACTCAAACGTGGTACTGGGACTGTTGCTCTATTTCTAAATGTAGCTCAGTTTTTACACACTTAAATACGAGATCCTGCAGTGGCTGCTTTAATCTGATTGTTTTTAAGAGCCCATTGAGTTCTCCAAGCAGGGGTTGTAGGTTTGTTTTGTAACTTTCCCCCTCATTCATGAGTCTTTTCCAAACTGTAGGAATCTAAGGAGTTTAACACTGCTCTGATGTCAGCCTGTCGTGATGTTTATTGATTTTTTTTTTTTTTTTTTCTCCCTCCTGTTACTCAGTGAAGGCCTAAATTAAATTTTTCTGGTCCATAATTTAAATGTCAAGTGTAATTATTGCTGGAATGATCTGCTTACTAATGCCCTTCAATCTCTGGAGACAGCCCTTCATCCTGAAGGGTGAACAGAAATTGAGATGAGATTGCTTGAGGCCAAAACCTGTAAGCCCTGTCCACAAGAAAACATTTTCTTTTGCCATTTTTGCAATGTGATGCAAGTTTACATAAGAGTATGCAATATATTAAAAGCACTATTAGGAGTTCAGGAGTAACTGAGTCTCTTGAATCTCTGGCATAATCCTGAAAGAAGGCTGAGATTAGCTCAGTGTAGTCTAGGGTTTATAGTAGCAACCTGGGAATCAGCATCTTGTGGGTCATGCCCTTCTGAAGAGAGGCATTGGTGACTGGCTGGCTGGATGATTCTGCACATATCTGTGCTGTTGGTTTAGAACAGATGCTGCTGGGATTTTCTGCAACGAGATTGCTTGATAAAATTCAAACTCATGTCTTATGTCCTATCCCTTGCTGCTGTAGCAGCTGTAAGACTACCAGGTCTCCTTCCTCAGTTGTTTTTTGGTTTAGAAAAAAACCTATTTATAAAACCTGTGAAATGGCTTTCACTTAATAAGCATATTTTAGTATCTTGTGTACCTGTACTCATAAATCTTATGATGTATTGGTGCAATAGAGCAGGATTCTGTTGAAGTAGTTTAGCTGCCTGCAAAACTGCCAGAGAGGATTTGAGTCCTTTATAAAAACGGGAATTGGGCATCTTCATCTGCTACATGGGTTAGGAAGCATGAGAATGGCAGAGAACATCTTATCTTGTAACTTCTGTAGCAGATAAAGTACAAGACTCTTGGACTTGTTTCCATAAGAACTCTGACAAGTTGGCAGGGATGTTTAAAGGTCACTTTCAATGACCACTTGCATGAGCTGTGAGTAAGAAAAGTTTCTGAAGGGATCTGTTCCTTTAGGTATCCTTTTCATGGGTTTACATATTGCTTTTCTTTTTCCATTGGCTTCTGGCTCCCTCCAGACTCAAGAGGGAGAAGAAAACTAATCACAGCAACATACAAATCCATGTTAATAGTTTTACTATGAATGTGATCAAAGATGTGCTGCATGTGTTCAAATATGAAAATAAATGGGGTAGAGTTTTTTTTGTTGATGGCAAGTAAGCTGCTCTGAGTAACAGCTTGGCATATTCAAATCCAAATGTGCTGCTTCCAAAATGTCATAAAATGTATGTGTAGCATTTGACTGTCTGTGTGCCATCTGTGTGTGTTCTGGTAAAGCTCTGAATAACTTGCTAATCATTACTGGATGTTGTTCCTTTCTTCAGCACCCTTGGATCGTAAGCAGAATTCCTGAGATAGTATTTTTTTTTTCTCAGAGGTTAAATTCAGCTGATTATTCTGCTTTACTGGAACTCTTGTCTGAGGAGGAAATGAAGTCAGGAACTCCTACACCTACTTGAATGTTTTGGATTAAGGAGTGATCCCAGTAGAAAAAAGTAAAAGGCCCCCACGAAAAGGGGGAGAGCTCAGCCTCTATATGCTGAGCAATAAAAGATGCAAGTTCATGCATCAGTATCAGACAGGGATGGAAGCAATGAAGTGATTAGAAGAGAGGGAGAGAATATAATGTAGAGAGTTTGGAGAAGATTGTTTAAAAGCAGAACAAATAAACACTGGAGTAGTCTATCAAGGTAATTCTGTTCAGTGGTAGCAGTAAATTGGTTAGAAATGCACCCCTGAAGGATGGCTGCCTTTTTTTGAGTTGAATTTTGATGAAGTTACTGCAGACCTGTGGGTGATGTCTGGCTGCTTGTCCTTGTGGATTGCCATCTCCCTGGCAATCATCACACATCCTGCAGTCAAGATCCTACAAACGGGCTGTAAAACCCAGTTTTCCTGCTGTGGGAATACTTGAATTGCAGTGCTAGCAAGGAATATGGGTAGCAAAATTACGATTTTGTAAGAAAATAGGGAGTTTGCCACCAGTGCCCGAGTGAGTCTCGGCTGTCGGAGTATTGGCTGGGAGATGCAATTAAGGGATACAAATTCTGTTCTTCTGAGACTGGGAGGAAAAAATTTTGAATATGTATTTCTTTGCATCTACCAGCATTTTCTCTGGAATCTGAAAACAGAATCTTGCCTGAGGCACCCTCCAGGGCTTAGCCCCTGACTGTTCTGCTATATACTGTTTGTGAAGATAGACAAGGTTTAGGTAGATGACATAAGCATCCTCTAACACCTGAAGCTTTCAGATCTGGGTAGGCATAAATGCTTGGGGAAAGAATAGTGTATGCTGAGGATTGGGGCAGAGTAAGCAGTATTTCTTTAGCTGTTGTCTTAAATTCTTGGCTGTTTCAAGCCACTTAATGGCTTGAGTTTTGTAAGTTGTTCTGGGAAAAATGGGAAGGAATTGGTGAGTGAAGTTCAGACAAGGTGAAAAATCTGAAACCTTTCACCAGGGAGCTCTGCTGTGTAAATCCCCTTTAAGATTAGGACTACAGGAGCGTGTGCTTTTTTCTCATGTATAACTGTGGCTGTGACAGATGTTAAATAAACCCTTGTCCCTCCTTGTGAATAGAATAGAGCATTAGTTTTGTGATGCTGGCTGGACAGCTGAGGTCTTCAATGCAACCCAAACTTACAACACAACAAAATGAAACATTCCTGACTGATGTTTTTAGTCGTTGCTACTCGGTGTTTTTTGACCACACGTTGTCCATGTGGGTGGCTTGCTTCTGAATTAAAGCAGCGCACAGGGAGAGATCCCAATGCACTTCTTGCTGGTTCCCTTCACTTTAGTAAATGGGTGCTTCTATGTGAGCATCTTAGTGGGGACTAGAAATATATTTCAGACTGGAAGCTTTGACTCTGACCCAGTGTACACCACAGACCATGCTATTTCCATAGGTTGTACCCTGTGTACACCATAGACCGTATTTCCATGATTGCTTTCAGACTAAGGTAGTGGTAAGGAGCACATTTAATAGTCTGAAGTGCCTTCAATCCAGAAAACCAGATTTTAAAAGAAGAAATGTATCTGGAATGTTGTCAGGTTGCTTGTGCTGGGGAAACACAGCTCTGGCAAGAGATGAATTTGGAAGATGATCACAATTTAAAAGTTGTTGAAAATATTTATTTAACTTCTGTTAATTGTGACAAGGAGAGAAGCACAATAGCCCAAGGGAATGTTTGTCAGCTTCAGTCTGTGTAGCACTGATACCTTTCATACCTCTTTATACAATCCATGGAGCTCTGATTGGCGGTCCAAGACTTGTTTGTGCTTTTAAGATGTGAAAGAGTGGTTATTAGAGGAGTACAGGTGTCTTTTGAAGCTGTACACAGCAGAGTTTGTGTTTGTAAGGTGTTTACTTAAAATTGATTTTCTTGCCTTATCTGTTCGTGTTCATTTCACCAAACCCTTAATAAAATTGCTTGTCTGAATGAAACCAAAGGCTCCAGAAATTAATGGCTTCAAGTTGTAAACTCACTTTGAGCTTAGTTCTTGCTGTAATAATGCTAGCCTTTTGCCCAAAGCTCAGCTTTGATTCTCTCCATGAGCATATGGTGAAAACCAATTCTGAGCTCCGAAGAGACCCGATCCACAAAACGCTGGAGTTTCGATGGCTCTGTTCCAGTGAACTGAAATTTGCTTTCTGAGCTTGTGATGCTTTTTTCCCCCAATAGGTTTGACTTAACATTCTGCAGTGGAGAAAGCGGAATTTTCCAGCTGTAAATAGCAGACCTGTTGTAAGGTCTGGAGAGGTGGTTTTGAAAACTGGATTTACTGACAAATAAAGCTACTCCTGAGCCTCAGAGTGGAGTTTTTTTTTTAAGTAAAGTGTTACGTGAGTTTGATTTTGGCAAGCAATGGAGGGAATGTCAAATCAAGCAGGGCAGAAAAAAATGTGAGTTGTGGTGTAAAGGTTGCAAAAACATGAAATAGGGTTTGGGAAGCTGGGGGCAGGGCAGGATGTTGTGTGGGCCTTTGAATTCTGCTCTTATTCAAGTCTTGCCTTTAACTTCATGGAAACTAGGAATAGCTTCTGTGAGCACTCTGTATGTAGCCTGCCTGCCATGAGCTGTGATGGTGTGTGGTTTATTTCCCAAGTTCAGGGTTGTGAACTAGAGCTAGATGGATTAATGTGAGTTTCCAAAATGGTGTTTGAATGCAAAGATTGTTTCAGGTAAATACAATCTGAGAGAGAATGGGGAAAAAAGGAAACACAGAATAGAAAAAACTGAGAAAAAGACTGAGATTATAACTCTGTATCTCTAAGTCTACACAAAAAGTTTATCAAATTGGTGACAAAGCAGCCAGATGCTGGAAAAGCATCTTTTTTTTTCTTTTTTTTATTTTTTTTCCCCCTTCTGGAAGAATCTGAGACACTGCCATATCTGTTTGAATGTTTCCTGTGCTTTACCTTACCCTCATCAAAGTTTAATGAATGAATTGGGTATTGGCTGAGGCAATGTTCCTGTTTTGCAGCTAGGGAATGGAGGTGCAGATAATCAGCTGCTCAGTTTCAAACAAACAGCATTAAATAATTTGACTAAGGTTAGTGCACTAGCATGTGCTGATTAAGGATCAGATTTGACTCATTTGCTCTAGGCTTCTGATCTATTGAAATGCTTGTTTCACCATGAGATAATAGCATGTGTTTACCTCTGAGTACTGTAAAGGGAGCTCAGGGTAACTGCATCAGAGCTGGATGATTAGGGTAGCTGACATAAACTCAGTGCAATCCAATAATAATGTGCATTGCTGTGGTGTAGTCTTCTGTCTTGTGAAGAAAATGGGAGTTTCCAGAAGGTTTCTTGCATTAGATGGTGACTGTTTGCACTTTCAATAAGAAGAATAAATACCATCTTTTTCAAAGAGGCTGATCTGATGATATTTGGAGACAAGAGGGATGTAAGTTTACCAAAAAACTCTCAATATTTTTCTTTCAGAGCAGGTTTACAAATTAATAAGATTGAGAAGAGTTGGGGGTAGGGAGGTGTGTGAATTTACAGACCCCTCCTAACCTTTGTTGGCTTGGATCCTGTTTAATTATGCCAGGTTGCACTGTACTGGCTCCTAGGTTTGGTAGCAGTAGGGTGTATTATAACCATATAGACAGTTATTGTACATCTCCCATGCCTGAGAGCACTGGAATCCTTGGCCAACACCTGATCTCAAGTGTGCTTGGAGTTCTTATGCCTTTAGGTCTCCATGCCAGTCATGAAGTAGGCAGGTACCTGAATGACAGCCTGCCTGGTTTGCATGACTCTTGTTTTACATATTTAGATGATGATCATCTCAGTCTCTTCCCACACAAACCCCTTCCCTTCATCTCTTGTGACAGTCAGGGCTTGTTTCCATGGAGCTATTTCATCCATACCTTAAGAAACCTTTTTTCTGTTCCCCTATAGACATAATTTGAGGTTTCTATGGCAACATCTGAGGAGGGAAGGCCCAGGATATCTTAGGCAAGTAAGAACTGATTCTTGGTAAGCCCCATGTATGATACTACGTTCATGACACACATGATGGCAGTGCTCAATGCCCTGTTAGTTAGCCTAGCTTATGTCAACTATCGTGGAAAAAAGCCTGAGGGCTCTGCCTGACTTAATAAAGCTCAAACTCTGGAAGTTGCAGTTCTAAAAGAAAAAAAAAAAAAAAAGAATTTTGAGCAGTTAAGCTTAAATGTGTCAAGCTGTGTATAGCTGTTGTAAAGACATTTGAGATCCAAAATGATGTGATGTAACTTGATTCGATGTCAGCGAGTCTTCTAGAAGGATACTGTTAAGCCCTGTAAATCCATAAGCTTTTGGGTTCTAATATTTGAAGAAGTTGTAAAAATAATATATTAAAAATATTTTAAAATAATTAAACTGATAGAATATCTAGAAAAAAAAATAGCTCTTCCTTTAAACTTCCAATATTTATTTTGGGGAGGAAGTAAAATATTTACTGTAAATTACTTGAAGGCCAACACCAACAGTGTTGTATAATTTCAGGAGGATCAGGAAGCAGAGCTCATTTGTGTTGGAAGCAGAGCGGAGATCAGGAAATGACTGTAGCTGAAACAGCAGAGTCTGATCTGAGGCTCTGCATGTGGTGGGGTTGGCACAAAAAAAATCCATCCTGGAGCTGGTTAGAAAAGTAATAGCCAATTAGCCATTTATTTTGGAAAACACAAAGGCAGGTCTTAAGCTACCTGAAACAGTTTGGCCACACTCTCCTCCAACACCCCTGCTCCCCAGCCAGCTGTTTGAACTTCAGGTTGAACTGGCTGGAGGCAAGAAGAATATTTAACGTTTAACAGTAACTACTAATCTCTTATTTGTGTCACTTAATAGGCTTGTCCCTCATATGTCTGCACTCCACTTCTAGAGGTGTTTACTCAGTGAGTTGATGGGAGGTTTTGTTGCTTGTAGTGATTTCTGGATTACATCCTGTGGCTTTGATGTTGAAATATACTTTGAAGAATCCTAGAGAAGGAAAAGGTGCTAAAGACTCTCCTAAGAAACTTAGCCCTGGGTACATCTGGGACATAGAATCACAGAATGCATTGGGTTGGAAGGGACCCTCAAGGGTCATCCAGTCCAACCCCCCTGCAGTGAGCAGGGACATCTTCACTAGGTCAGGTTGCTCAGAGCCCCATCAAGCCTGACCTTGAATGTCTCCAGGGATGGGGCCTCCACCACCTCCCTGGGCAACCTGTGCCAGTGATCCACCACCCTCACATTGAGTTCAGTGGCTGAGATTGATCGCAGTGAGAGGAAGATGGGAGGGCTCTGCTAAGGACTCATCAAAAGAGTGAACTGTGGCAAGTTTTGTGAGGTTGGCTCAAGTGCTGTGAGTGTCCTCAGGTGAGTTATCAACTATTGCATTAAATAAATGCCTGAAGAAAAATGATGTGATCCTTGGAAACTGTGGGCCTTGAGCTGTCAGTTAGAAAACTACAGCTCTCTGCATTCTTTTCATGTGCATTTTCTTCAGTTGGAAGTGATCAACACGGAGTGTGTCCTGATCAGGGATCAGTTTAACATTCCTGTTCATCTTTGCTACTTGGATTACTGACAGCTGTGGTTTGACATTGTGAGCTTCAGTTTACTTTTTGCTCCTGTGTTTTGCATGTATTTTCATAAGCAGCACCTGACAGTGGAAAAAAGGCTGCATGCAAGCCAAAATCCTGCTGCAGTCCAACTGGTAATTCTTGGGAGGGGGGAAGAAACACCTTCAGGCATATCCCAATTAGATATCCAATTATATTGGATATTAGATATCCAATTATATTGGATATTTATTAGATATATTGGATATTTATTAGATATATTGGATATTTATTAGATATATTGGATATTTATTAGATATATTGGATATTTATTAGATATATTGGATATTTATTAGATATATTGGATATTTATTAGATATATTGGATATTTATTAGATATATTGGATATTTATTAGATATATTGGATATTTATTAGATATATTGGATATTTATTAGTTATATTGGATATTTATTAGTTATATTGGATATTTATTAGATATATTGGATATTTATTAGATATATTGGATATTTATTAGATATATTGGATATTTATTAGATATCCAATTATATTGGGGATATTAGATATATTGGGGATATTAGATATTAGATATCCAATATCCAATTAGACAGCTGACCCTTTCTAGAGTGGAAAAGGATGTGTGGAATATTCTCATCACTTCTGAAAAATTGCATCTTTCACATTCTGTACATCAGACAGTCTCCTTTCACATCTCTCGCTGCCTTCTGTCCTGAACAGATGCTCAGGGAAGTTGCTGCTTGGAAGCAGCAGCGTGTGAGGGACAATCTCCTCACCAGTGTCTGCCTGCAGGGCTGGGACCCCCCTGGCAGCTGCTCACTTCCCTTCTGGTCCTTGCAGCAGCTGCTGTAGTAGCAGTTGCTGCTTGCAGTTGCTTTCTGTGCTGGCTGAAATGCTGGAGCAGGCTGTTGATTTACTGCAGTTTCAGTCAGATTAGGGCTGGTGTTATAAATGTGAACTTTGTTAGTCTTGCCTCTGGCTTTGAAACTTAGGGCAGTGGTGGGAAGGGAGGGGAGGAGAGCCACGGAAGATCCTGCCTGGTTCTCACACTTGATTCAGCAGGATTTCCTATGATCCCGTGATCCTCCCTTACTCCACTTCCCCTCTCCCTCTTTTCCGTCCGCACGCGGATCCACACAGCGTGCCTGCCCTCCAACACTCCTGCAGCTCCCAAAGGTGATGAAATGAACCCAGTGCTGTGTTTCAGGGCTTTCCCTGAGGAAGACAGCCACAGAAGACTGACTGTGCTCTCTGCTGTTTGTTTAACCCCGTAAGTGCAGCGCTGCATCTCATGCTGGCTCTGTGAGATGTGAACTCCACTCCACTTGCTTTAAGGATTGCTTTGAGATGGTTTCAAGTGTGAAATAGTGGTTTGAAGGTAAGCATCTGCAAGTGGCACAGAGCCTTAAGCACATGTTGCAGGGCTTGTGCTGAGTGACTCGGAAGGAAGAAGACCCAGCACTGAGTCTTGCCATTTCTCACAGAAGAAGGTAAACTGCTTAAATGTTGTGTTTGGTCTGAACAATTGATGTGTCTTTGAGATGTGTTATTTCTGATCCCTTGAACTGTTCTACTTGGTAACTTTGCAAAATCTGAGGTGGATGAACATGTTCAAAACACAGTAAATGAACTTCTTCAAGTGCTCTGATGAAAATTGACTATCTTCACATGGCTAGAGCACAAGACAAGTAAGTGGGGTTTGTGTCTTAGGGAAGCTGATGATAAAACCTACTAAAAACACGTAGCTGAATGTGTCCTGGTTTCTGTTGTACATTGTTTTTAAGGGAGATGGGAACCAAATAATATTTAGCCAAATGGATCTATTGTATGCTCTTGAAACAAGAATGATCACAGCTTTGGCAATAGGATGATGGCTAAAGAGAATTCACTTCCTCACTTAATTCTTAATGATTTAGGATGCTATGTAGAACACTTCCATGTAACTTGGAGAGGGAATGCTCAGATCTCTTCTGGAGTGTGGCAAGGCTTGCTCACAACACGTTTTGACAGCTTTTTTTACTGCTGATCCCTCTGCTGCAGCCAGTGTTGAATCTCCCAAGTCTTCCTGCAGTTTGTATCAGCAGCCCTGAGCATCCCACTTGGATGCCACAAATTTAAGTTTGTTATTCAAATACTGCATAGTAAACGAGGCAGATCAGTGTCACATCCCCAGCTGTCACAGTCAAGGACAGCTCTATCTGAAAAGGAGCCTGTGCTGATTCCAGGCCACTCCACAACGCTGAGGTCAGCTGTGGCAGTGGGAAGGAGGCTCAGATGCACTGACTCAGTTTGTGATAACCTAGGGACAGCTGCAGTGCTGTCTCCTGGCGTTTTGTTCCAGGCTGAGAGAGAACACTGCAACATTGTGCTCTGATTTTACATCTTCATTTGTTTCCCTTTTCTCTGGATTCCCTTCCTAAAGAGTGTGGGGTTTTTTTTTAAGTCATTTGTGGGTTTCCCTTGGTTTGTTTTTTTTTTTTTCCTCCTAATTTTTTGGCACAGGTTCATTTGATGTGTAAGCATGTCAGAAAGTGTGTTCCTACAATGCCCACCTCTGCAAATACCCAACTCCTGCAGTTGCCTTTGAGTTTTTATGTGGGAAACACCAGCCAGCAGTGACCTGTGATGTAGATTCCCTCTTCAGAGGGCTGTGCTGCCTTGTGTGTTCACAAATCTTTGGTACAATTCCTCTGGAGAAGGGCTGGTTTTCTTAGAATCTCAATTCTTCATGCATGTGAGTTTGCTTAAGTGATTTGAGACTGACAGATGATGATTATTTTTATTTGTGTGACAGAAACCTTCTGGATGTCTTCAGCAGATGCTGTTGAATCCTCACTTCTTGAGGGGGAGAGACTCAGCCTGCTCATCCATCTGCCTGGGTTTCTGCCTCGTTATTAAGTGCTCTATATTTTAGACTAAGTGGGCAGATTGTTTTGATTTGAGCTGTTAGGAGAAGTATTTTCATGTCTTTGTAGGTATTTGTACACCTGATTTGTCTGTTCATCTAAGTTTGGGAAAACAGAGTAACTCTTGCACAAGACTTAATTCTGCTGAGCACACTACTCTTTAAAAGGTGCATTAGCAATTATTCTTCTCCCAGAAATCTGTTAGGTATGGGAGTACAAATTTCACTGAAAATTGGTGAAAGCTGGTTGCTTGAAAATGGGTTAGTTCTATAACATTTAAGGACTATCTGAAAATCCTATTGCACCATGACTGCAGCAATGAAGCACATGAGTATAGACAAATCACTTTGCCCTCTGCACCTTAGTTTTATTAGGTACAAGCTGGTTAGAAGTATTAGTGTTGTACTGGGGATGAAAGCTTAATTTGCCACCAGTAAACTCACTGGGATTCTGATGGTAATTCTATATAGTGGTTTAAGCAATTGCTTAAAGCTCATGAGCTGCTTTCCAAAATGCTTAAACCAAGGGCTAACTTAAAAACACACTACTGTGACTTCAGAGAAAATATCAGATGTTTATGTAAAGATCAAAGATGTAACAGGTCCCATCTCTTAGGTCAGGGATGAAACATGATCGTTCTTTTTGGAGGCAGACTAAGCTGTAGGGAAAGAGAAGGAAGATGAACAGGTTCTGTCCTGAAAGATGGAAAGAGGTTTGCTGCTTTCTTGATACACACTTAATATTTAAATAAGCTTTACTCTGAGAAGTCTTCAGGAATTGCATTGGACAATTGGCAGCCATCCTACTGCTATCAGTACCTTTTTTACTCTGCCTAATTAAAAAGCCCACTGTTTATTTTAGATCCACCCAAGTCAACCATTTAAATAAGCTCTGTGGCTTAGATTTAATTACTAGATGTTATTCACATCAGAGGGACACTGATTCATCTGAAGTAGGTAATTGCCAAGTTGTACTAAAGATAGACATTTATCTTGTGCCTCACTGAGCTGCTTCTTACTGGGACTTTTGCTTTTTTGTTTAATGTGGGCTTTTTTATTACAACTTCTATGAAGGTGTCATTGTGCAGTTTAGCCCTAGGCAAACTGATGAGAGGCCCAGAAATGTAATTTTTAAAAAAATAATCTAATAAGTGTCATTGTTGGCTCATATCTAATATTGGTTGGTTGAGAAGTGGGAGTAAAATTGCGTGCAGGCAAGAATGAATAGCAGATATATTTATAACTTAATGAAAAGATTCTGCAAGGAACTAAGTATTCATTTCTGCAGAGGTTATTGACTCAGATGCTGAGTCTGGGCTGAATAATTTTCTAATAGAGTCAGAACTTCGGAAACTAAATTCATGGTTCAAAGATTTTCGTCTCTGCCTGCTTTCCAATTCTGTTCCAAATGTAGTGACATCCGTTAGCTAGAATTGGCTTTTTTTTCCCCACCCCCTCACTACAGCTGGAATTCAGCCCTGAGGATAAGATGGTGTTCTGCTTGTAAATTATTAGTTCAGTCTTTAAAATGTACTGCACAGCCTTATAGAAATTAAAAACACACAGACACAAAACCAAACCCCAACTTTTAAATACAAATAGTCCAAATCAGTGTCCTTCTGAAACATTTCTATTTCCTCACACCTTTCCTGTGTCTTCTATCCCTCCTGTTCTGTGCACTTTTTATAATGAGCAGTGGTTAATATTTTAACGTAAAGGAACAGTCTGCTCTGAGACAGGAGCCCTTGATTCAAAATTCAAAAGACTGGGCCAAATGGGAGATGCAGACACTTTCCACAGAATCAGAGTGGTGGGGGCTGGAAGAGACCTCCAGAGATCATCCAGTCCAACCCCCCTGCTAGAAAGACCTGATTAGTGAGTGATTAGCCAAAGATTATTTAGCTAGTCTGTAGCAGATACTGAAGTTAAAGGCTGAAATCCTGATGTGCTTTGCTTTGTTTCAGTAATTGCTCTCACGTTTTACAGCAGACATATCTTTTCTTACTTGCTTAGCAGAGCTATGGAAGAAGAAGGAGCAACTTTCCCATTAAAAGTTCAGAGTAATCAGAGTTCCCAGCTCTTGGAGAAGATGTTCTATGGCTTGTGGGTGATGTCTGCCTTGCCTTAACTTTGCTGCACCCCAGGGCTTTGTGCTATTATTGTCCAGTTAACTGGTTGACAGATTTCTTGGGGTTAAAAAGATGTTTGTGTGGATGGTTTATGAATTTATGGGCTCTTCACAAGAGAGTAACACTGTTAGGCATGAAAGTGTCCGGCAACATTTAGTGGCAGGTAATGACTTAATACACTTGCAATGTTATATTTAAAGTAAATCGTGTGTACCTGTACTTAACGGTGTCTTCAAGGCAAGGACCCATTTTAAAAGCAAAATTCACACTGTTCACTGCAAGGTGTGCTCTTACACTGCCTGCAGCTTCTCAGCCACTAGAGAGCAGCAGGGTCCCGCTGGTAAATGGTCCCCAGCAGCTGGTTTGTTCCTGCCATACTGCAGAGAATCTGGGGGGCTGTGGACTTGGCAAGGCAGGAATGGGAACCTGGACCAGGGGTAAAATGCATCTCCTTGTAGGGGTTCATGATATATCCAAAGAACCTGAGATGGAACACGTGGTCCATCATGGATGCTCCACTTAAATCAGACTTTCTAGTTCACAAGCAGTTCGAGCCCAGTGCATGCTTTAGCTCTGAGCAGGAGAAATAATAACAAACTCCTGATTTTCCTATGGACCATGTTGAAATGGATGCTTGTTTTGTACTGTAGTTGCTCTTGGGGTCAGGGCACGGAATTTTCAGCTCTTGTAGCTCAGATAACCTCTTCACTTCTCCTGGGCTGTACATATTGATTGTCCTTTGGAGATTGCTGTGTGACAGATGCACTTTTCTTCAATTAAGTTTACACAGTTCTAACATATGAGGCAGCTACCTTACTCTCAATTTTATCTGCAAGGAAATTGAGACCAAATGTGAAATGGTTTTCTTTTGAAGGACAAAAGAGAAAAGTAGGATCATACCTCAGGAACCTACTCTCGGCAACAATCTAACTAGCTCATGCCTTATCTCCCTGGCTTGAAGGCAAAATAAAGCCTTTTCAGGTATTTCTGCTTACAGAAAAGCAGATGTGTAGTAGAAAAGGTGATGTGTGGTGCACACCCTTCCCTCTGTCATCCCAGGTAAAACCTCTCGGTGTTATTCAAATCCAAGGTGCTTGCTGGGTGAAAATCGTGGTATGTAAAAATAGAAGTTATGATTGTTCAGTGTTACTTAAATCAAAACACCTATTTGCTTCTGTTGCTAATTTTATATAAAAGCCAAACAAGGAAACAAAAAGTTCTTTTAGTTTATGGTCATTACTGGTGTTAGTAGCTCTGGGGATAGATGAAATAGATAGAGCATAGTCTGGGCATTGTTAGTGTGAGCTTCCCCCCAAAGCACTTGGCTCTGACCTTGGCTGAGTGCCTCAGCAGTTCGACCTTGCTTTGCCCAAGAGTGTCACAAGAGCACAATAATGATGTTTTGGAGGGAAAATAAGGGAAGCAGACTTATGGGAATTGTGACATAACCTGACAATTCTAGGCTATTTAATTAAAAGATGACCACTAGACTGATCCTCAGGAACAGTTTGTAACTAGGTCAGTGAGAGACTCCGTGGCACTTGAAAGTTGTGTGTGTGTATTCAGCTTATTTCCAACCTATGTGAGCTGTGGTACCTGCTCTGTTGCAGCAGAGGCATTGCTGGCCTTAGAAATGCCAATGTAGGAAGAGATTGCTGCAGGGAAGATGTGAATAGGAGGGTGGCTGTAATGACTGCTCCTATGCTATGCAGGATCTGCTACATTCCTTGGTGTATTATCAGTTGTTTCACACCTGCGTATGCATGCTCAGGTAAAACTTCTGCCTGGGGGGCATATTCAATGCTTTCTCCTTATGCATGATAAATATGGCATCTACCTGGTGATGTTGTGCTTTGTGATCTCAATGTATAGAGCTCTTCCATACTCATTTACTGTATTATCTACTGATGCTGCAGATGTGGTACGTGTACTGTCTTCTTTACACTCTGTTATGCAAACAAGAAACATGGCTATGAGTTTAACACTGCATATTTCATGCATCAAACATGTTTATGGCATGTAATGGAAAGAGATTTGCCTGTATCATTTGATGTGTGTATGTTGAATATGTGCTGAGGGGAAGAAATGCACTTGGCTAGCTTAATTCCCATAACAGCAAGTGTGGGGTTGTAAGTGCAAATGGCCAAGCCAGCTGGAGGAGACATTTTTCAACTGTCCATGAAGTGTTTTCCAAATAGCTTGTAGAGATCATGAAGAAAAATGACAGTTGTCCTCAGGCATTTGTCTAATTGAAGAAATGGGCTCGATCAGCCTTGCTGTTGCAGTTGTGGGTGATTGAGGTGATGGACAGGAGTAGTGTTTATAAAGCAACTCCTATATACTTATCACAAAATGATACTGCTGATTATAGGAAAGAACCTCTTCTGTCCTTCTGTCATTTTGGTGGCTCTTGGGAGTTCAGAGCCAGTTTTGGTGGTTTTCATTTGGCCTTGTGCAGGATTAGACTTTTTCTGACAGGCATTCCTTTCCACAGTGTTTTTGTAGGACAAAGAAATGTTCCATCTCTTCCTATTCCATAAAGAAAAAAGGAGGGAGATGACAGCTGTGCCAGGATTGGTTTTAGTTCTCCTAAATATAAAACAGAAAGCAGAAATACTTAAGACTATTCCACTTCCAGCCATGCTGCTGATACAAAATAATGATCTGCAGGTGACATGAACATTTATTCTCTTTACACTCAGTTTTTCCTGTGTCACTCCTAGAAACAGCATGGAAGTTATGAGCTGGAAACAACTGCTCTTAGCCAGATAGAAATTTTAATTGGAATCAGGCCAGCCTAGAAAGGACAATACAGTACTTGCTGAGGCATTTGGTGTTTTTCTTTCTGTGCTAAAACAAAGACCCAGGTGGGAAGCAGGTCTGCACAACCCCACTTACAGGAAGGGCACTGCATGTATTGTAGGAGTTCAAGACTGAAGTATCTGAGGGGTTTTATTTTACAGGGTAGGTGTTAACATTGCAATATCGGGGTGAATATGTGTAAACCTGGGAGAACACTCACCCTGTGGTAAGCAATGCAGTCTGCTTAGCTCTACGTGTTTGTTCACCCCTGCTTTCAGCTGAGAGTCTAAATTGTCTTGCTTGTGAGTATTGGCTGGGTTCCTCACAAACTGCATGGCCCAATTACTGCCATGCTGAACACTTAGGGTGTGATTTGGAATCCAGCACTCTGGTGCTTCTTGCATGTGGTTTAGCAGAGGGGAAGCAAGGATTTATTTTCATCTTAATTCTGCTGCTCTTGGGGCAAATAACATATAGGCATATTCAAATTTTTCATGAGGACTGTGTCATATGTGTGTAGGCAATGGGTTTTATCTTCCCAAACAGCTGAATGAATTTTTTCAGTGTGCTTGGGGTCCTTGAGCTGGTATGCATGTGTTCCTGTGTGCAGGTCTGGGTTAAAACCAGCAGGCTTGACTGACCTGAGCTAGTGAAGCAGGTATTGTAGCTTGGTAGGGAAGAATGTACTGTTCAAAGACCTTTTGTACTTAGACTTGTTCTCCTGTGGTTAATGGTGTGTGCTCCGAGCTGTGACCCATGAGGCAAGTGCTGTACAGGTAAAGGAATTCCAAGGGATTTGGACAGTCCACTTGCTTCATTCACATACAATCTGTGTGGCACAAGCCAAGTGTGAAACACCTATGGGAATTCATTCTCATGGGTTGCAGTGTTTTGTGAGGGGCTGAATTTAATTGATCTACCCTAGGTCTTATGAGAAGAACCGAGCTGCCCTTTTGGATGCTCGAGTGAGAGGTCTTGGGCAGTGTAAATAAGCAGTGTCAAATAATTCACTTCAGTTCTAAATTGCAAAGACAAAATTAACTGAGAAAAAGGTCCTGGAACCTTTGCCTTGTTGCCATCTTGTGATGAATTATTATTGCAAAGTCATGACTCTGATTTAACTTGTTTTGCTTGCTATCTTTGGCTCCTTTAATTTTGAGGAAGAGCACTACCTGAAGAAATGAACTGTGAAAGTATTGTCTAATGCTGGAAAACATGTGTGATGTGCTGTGCTATTTGAATCATGCTTGACAATTTCTGGAATTCTGAAGAATCTGGGTTTGCTGCTGTGTATGAGGCCAAAATGAAATGCCTGGTTACTTGTAGTACTCTGTTAGTAAGAATTCACAGATTGAAGTCTTTAATGGCTACTGCTGACATGAGAATTATTTCTTTTGGAAGGGAAGGCAGGAACAGATAGAGGTTAACCTCTAAGCAGAAAGCCCTGTAGGAATCAGTCTTTTCAGCCTCTTCAATTATTGTTAAAATGACCAGCAACTAATATGTAACACAACATATATTCTGCAAGTCGTGTTTGGTTCTGGTAGGAGAGACTGGGTACAACATGGTAAAGTCTATTGCAATCCCTTTCTGCCCCATTTTATCATCCACATTGTTGGTGATGGCAGTGATGCCATTCCAGTAGGAGTTCAGAGCTACTGCTTCTAGTTTTTGGCTCAGGTAACCCTCTGTAAATGCACTTGGCATATGTGTAGGCTGTGCTTTGCACTGTGAGTACAAGTATGTATACATCTCTGTTTTAATTCAGAGAACAATTATTATTGACCAAAATGACAGACATGTTAAAGTCTTATGGCAGAGGTGGGTGCAGTTAGGCAATTTATCCAAAAGCTGATTTCCCACTGACTGGAGACTTGATTGAAAAGCATTTCTATTGTTTTTGGACAAACTACAACAGAAACTGTTCTGTTCTTTGGTCAGATGGCATGGAAGGGACATCCTGAGTCCATTTGGGTGAAAATGTGTTCATGTTCCTTCACAGCATGTTTTTTGGAGGTGAAGGAAGAGGTGCTAAGACAGTGTTTAACCCAAATAATCGGGATTTGTGGTCATTCATGTGCAAGACTGCTTTCCAACCTGGAATGCTTGTGGAAGAGATCATGGGAAATCCTGAGTAAATGTTGTACTGAGCAGGGAAGAATTAAGGAATGCATGGGCCATAGGAGTGCTTCCACCTTGCTTTGTAATACACTGAGGTGTCAGCTTCTTGCTGCTATTTCTCACCCTGCAGCCTGTGAAATTTGTCATCTGACTTGTAATGGAGTGCTTTGGTTTCAAAGAACAACACATGCAGGTATCCAGTATCTCTGTGTATGTTAAAGCAGTAGCAACTGCTGGGTGGTAGTGCATGATTTAAAGGAACAGATCTTTAGGGCACTAAAGTGACATGAGTGGCTTAGCCAATACCTGCTCCCTGCATGGATCCACAAGTTGTCATTTGTCAAACTGTAATAGGTTTCATTCTAATTTAATATGCAAAGACCAAAGGATGGCCGAGGTTCTAATGTAAGGAAGCATTCCAGTTCCAAAGATAACACGACTGTTCTGGCAGAAAAACTGCTGGAATGCAAAAGTGAACTCACAAAATTACTCCAGAATTTAAACAGAAAAAAAGCAGGCAAGTCTTGGAACTGGAAAATCAGTTTTTACCTAGCAGGGGTTGCCCTGTTGTAGGCATGGCAGGTTTCTCATGGAGGAATTGCCACTTTAAACTGTAAGCACAGAAAGGAAAGTAAGTTAAATGTGCCATTGAACTGCAGGGAAAGGGGAGTTTGGGAAGATACAGCTGGAATTTTTCCAAGTCTGTAAGGGCAATCATCTCCCTGACCTGACAGAGCTGCTGTAGGCAGATCCTGTGCATCAGAGTGACTTTGTCAGCCTTCTGAATAAGCTGTTCGTATTTTCTGTATTTAAAAATAACCAGTTTTAGTTAATAAATTGTTTTCTTGCAGTGTATTCTGTGCTTCCTCTACTCTGATCTCCCAGGGATGACATTTTACTGTCCCTTAAAGGCATGAGAAAGCTAATATGGGAAGGACTGCTGCAGAATCTGGGCTAGCATTAGTCCATATTCTTCATCCAGAGAAGGGTTTTTTAGTTTTTTAGAGGATTTTTCTTTCCCCTTAGCTTAATTCATAAGTCATCTTCTGAGGATGCTGGGAAACTCAGAATGTTTGAGTAGGAGAAAGGCAGGCAGATTGTTGATCAGCCCGAAGCATTGATAACCATTTGCTGCTCTACTACATCTGTTGTTATGATGGATAATTAAACTACAGGAGTAGTCATTAAACAAGGATCTAGCAACACACAGGCTCTCATGTGAGCAGTCAAAAAGTGCTGTTGTGATTTGTAGATAAATAGAGCTTGATCCTGGCTGGTATTTTTCACTTTGTGGGTCAGATGTTTGAGCTGTCTCTTTTATTACATAGCTTCTCTTTTCTAAGAGGATCAGACAGGTGGCCAGCATTGCCTCTCCGAAATAAAAATGTGCTGAGAATGTTGGGAGTGCAAATAAGTGTTGCTTAGTAATCAGTTAAGTACTTGGAATTAAAGGGATAGAACAGAGTACACATGCTTGGGGGCTAAGTGCAAGGATTCTCATGGCACATCCTCAGAATTGTTTTCAGTTTTGTGTGTGTGATCAATACCTGGAGCAAAACTTTTGTCACAGTTTCCAAGGGGTCACTAATCTCTCCCCCCAAAATTTGCTCTTGGTTAAAATTTAGGAGTGATGCTGTCAGGCTTTGACTCCCAGATGCCATGGGTAAAAAGAAGTTAATTTTCTGTGTTAACAAGTAGCCAGTAATAAGTTCTGTACAGGTGGCTTCTGAATGTGTGGAGACAGGATAGAAATTGTGGCTGAAGTACTCAGGTCCAGGTTTGTTGATGTTGTACAGGAGGAAGAAAAGATATCAGCCTGTGAGAGGCAGAGAGGATGCACAGCTACTCATGCAAGCCTTCAATTACAGAATATTGGCTTTTTGTCTGATCTGTAGATTTTTGTTTCTTGGACTTGGGGGGAAAAAAAAAATCCAACTGCTTTTTTTGACATTATTTGAAGTGGATGTCTGTGGAAGGCATTCTGATTGTGTGTGCAAGCCTGATGCAGATACCAAGGTGACAGGAGCTATAGAAACTGATCTGAAGATTGGCTTAAACTATTAATTTATAGGATGAGTAGAGCAAAAAGGCCAGTACAACAAAGCAGAACTTGGCAACTGAGGATTTTAAGAAAAATATATATTATCAAAACATTGTTTCCTTCCCCCTTGTTCTTGCTGTTATAATCTTCCTTTTTTGGCATGTTTAGCTGTCCTACATCGTAGTTTTTGATGTTCAAGGTTCTTGTGAAATTTGTTTTCAGACAAAACTGAGGCGGTCCATGCAAGGAAAAACTATTTTGATTTGGGTTGACAAATATTTTCTAACTTGAAACTAATATTTTTAAAGGTTCAGGCTGTTGAACAATGGAAACTAAAGCTGTGTGAGGTTGATTTAGAGATTCCCCCCCCAGCACACTTAAAAATAATGCAGCAGAACTCTAGTCACACCCTTAGAGAATTAAGTTCTATGTCACTTTTCCACTTGAAAATCCAGCTTTATTCAGGAACATTCAGTGAAAGTCTGGGGATCTTGATGGAGAATGTCACACTGTTTTTCCTGAGTTGGTTTCAATACCTGAATTTTGCAAGGCTCATCTTTAGGCTGCTGTTCCTCACTGTGCTTGTCCCTTCCTTAGCATGTTAAATGCCTGGGAATCTTCCATGTCGTATGTGTCTTTCTCCTGATCAAAAATCTGTTCCATGTGTCTGATTGTCTTTCTGTGGTGTCTTTGTTGGTTCCTGGACCTGAGACCATCTGTCATCCGCTGTCATTTTGGAAGCAGCGCTGCCCTCCAAGAACTCTTATCAGCTTTCACTCATGTGAACATGAGCTAAAAAACCAACCAGTCTCCCAGTTCTGATGCTGCTGCTGCCTTTTAGCTGTTCCTCAGTCCCTCTCCCTCTCTGTGAGCAATCAATGGGGACAAAAAAAACCCTAGTTAAAAAAAAAAAAGACTGAAAGTCCAAGTTTGCTCGCTCCCTCCCTCCACGGGGTGGGCTGTGTCTGAGCAGGAAGGTTGAACAAGGGGAAAGCCTGTCCAATTGGCTTCTACAGAAGGCTATTATGCCTTCTTGCCCTTTTTCATGCCGTTGATTTATAGCAGCAGCATATTGGGTAATACAAACCCTGTCTCGTGGGATTAAGAGGGCAGCCACACTTGCAGCAGCTGCCTGCGTACGTCTTGCCTGCTGCAGAGAAAGAACATGCTGCTCCTCCTACTCTTTCTCCTGATTTTATCCAGTATTGTTGCTTCCCTCCCTCTCTTTGTTTCTCTTTCTGACCTCACAGCTCCACGCCGCTCCAATCCCATACTTCCTTCGTCTCCCGAGAAGACCACAGCTGAGTTCCCTAGCACAGCCCCAGGAGACTTTATTTCCTGAACCAACAGAAGGCAGAAGGGGTGGGATGCAGGGGGGAAGCTGAATGTGAGCCAAGCCATTGCTGGCAACCCTTGTCTCGGTGCCAAACCTACTGCTCGGAGAGAGACCAAGCAGGGGAGGGACCTTGGTTTGTAGAGAGGAGAAGGAGAAAAGAAACTTGAAACTGGCTTTCCTTGTGGCATGTCTGTGTCCTGAACATCCCCTCCCTACCCTGCTGTTTGTTAAGTGAAAGCACGTGAAGAACATGAGGCTTCCTGCTTGAGAGGGAGGGCAGTGCTGGACAGGGTGAGGGAGGAGGAAGGCAAGTTGTGGTGTTCTGGTGTGGTTTACACCGGGATCAGAGCTAGTGTGCCTGGGGGTGGGAGCAGAAAGAGAAGGGGTGCCTGATGCCAGCTGCCAATATGACAGAAACCCTGCAGCTCCCAGCACTGCAAGTCCCAGAGCAGCAGGTGGTGGAGGGTGGCCATGCCTGGTCCAGTTCGTCCACCCCAACCCTGCGCAGGAAGCGCTTCAAGATGAGGCGGATGAAGAATGTGCAGGAGCAGAGCCTGGAGGCCAGCAGGTACCAGGATTCTCCTTCCTCCAGCAAGGAATACCTGCAGCTCCCATCCATTGAAATCACCCCCTCCAGTGATGAGGATACTCCCTGGTCCAACTGCTCCACACCCAGTGCCTCCCCGCGGCGCAAGCGCTTCCTCCTTCGGAAGTGGCTGCGTGTGAGAGAGAAGAAGGAATGCAGTGAGAGCAGGTATGTTTTTGGCCACTTTCCCTTCCCTGCTTCCAAGAAGAGCCTGTCCACAATTGGTAGGGTCTGTTGTTCCCTTAGGAATCTCGTCTGTGCTGCTCCCTGGGACTTTGTCCTCACCTGTTGGCTGCAATGGGTGATGTAGTTGGTCAGATGTGCTGATGCCAGACCAAATGGCCTGGTGCAAACAGTAAGCATGTTAGAAACAGCAGTCCCAGGATCCATCCTTGCTTGTAGTCCTCTGCATATCTTCTACAGGTAATACAGAGTGAGAAGAACTTGCTTCTGAGTGAGGGAGACTGCCCTGAAAGAATGGGTGATAAAACTTAGTTTCATTGATGTGTCCTCAAGAGATCCTGGAGAGACAGAGAGGAGGTGACCTCTCTGCTGGGATTATCAGGAACAGGGAGTGATGATGCTAAACCTTTGTCAGTGTGGTTTTGGTGATGCTCATTCTGACCACTGAGACCAAAATCCTTCCTTCAGTAGCTGGTATTGGGAGAATGAGGGCAAGAGAGAAACCAAGGCTTGTGTCTGGTAGGTGAGTCTGCATGTCGAGATGTCTGGGTTCAGTTCTTGGCTGCTTTCCAGACTTGAAAGTCACTCAGTCCTTTGCCTCAAAAGAGGACAAATAATTCATAAAGACCTCCCAAGAGCTTGTCAACACAGAAAATTAATGCCCAGGGAATTACTGTGTGGCCACGTGAAGAGAAAGCCATACCTTATGTAACACACGTGCAATTAGGGTCTGTAACATGCAGTGCAGTTTACCTTTAATGGCAGGGTGGAACAAACCTGCCTTTCCTGAAGGCTCAAAATCCACAAGACACTTTAAAGGTTTCTCTGAGAAATTAGCCCACTATAAAATGCTTTTACTAGCTTAGTGTGGGCCATTTTTTTTTTTTTTTCTTTTGTTGCTTTACAACTCCCATGCAGCCTATGTGTGGGTTTATGCCTGGAAGTGTGTACTGCACATCCATAAAAAAGGAACTTATCTCTTACTGTTTCTGCACCCAACACATAGACTGACTCGGGCTGCCATGGTGCTTGAGTGTTTACAGGACAGAATGTTTTCTTCTACTAATATCCACTCTGCTTATGTGGGAACTCTTCTTGTATGAGGTCCCTTTAGCAAGGTCAGTCTGTCATTTGAAGTTTTGGGGAAGTTCCAGTAAATGCATGCCAGCAAGGGTTTGTTAATCCCCTCTCTTATAAAAGTTAACATTTAAAAAACCATCTCCTGGTTGAGAAATAGCTTCACTTAGCTGGGGTGATACAAGTGGTGATTCAGTTACAGCATGGAAAACTGGAAGGGTAATGGATTAATTTAATTTGGATTAATGTTGAATGTGTTTGAGACAAAGGCCAAGACACACTTCTTTTAGTGCAAATGCAGAAGAAAACAGTTAATTCATGTACACATAATACCTCCATGGCTCTGCTGGCAGCTTTCTGCTTAGTCATCATTAAGACATTTCTGCCTTAACCCTGGTTATATATTTGAAGCAGTGATAGGAAGAAACCTGAAGTGGCTGACAGATTAGGTGGCATTAACATACCAAGCCAGCATGGGACCTCCTTTCTTCATATGTAGCAGGCTCCAAATCTGGCCCTTTTACAACAGGAAACATGGTGTTTTCCAATGGATTTTTTTCCCTTTATAGTCTGGAGGGGAAAAAAAAAAACCCAAAACAGCTTGCCAGTCACTTTGTGTTGAGTCTCTGTAAAGGATTTGGTGGCATTAATTTGAAAAAGACCAGCAGCTACCACTGTGGGGTAAACCTTAGCATGCCCTGAGGCTGCTGGATGTGAAAGTCTGATGTAAAAAGGCAGGGCAGGAATAGTGCCTGCCTGCCTTCCCCTGCTTGGAACTTGGTCATCTAGAGCACTGGCTCTTTCTTCCTGCTGCTTTATTATGATGCTGCTGTCTGTAACAGATGCTAGTCATGTCCCTCACTGTACTATTCATTTAAGGGCAACGGGGACTGCCATACTAGAGCAAAGGCTGAAGCATTTCATCTGTTGTTTTTTCCACTGAGCCCTTGGGGCTGAGCTATAGTGATGTCTGAAGTGTCTTTAACTGCAGTAAGAGGGATTCCCAACGTGGTCAGTGTGCCACACATCTGCTAGGAGCACAGATACACTATTAAGTACACAGGTACTCAAACTTCACCTGGTTAAGGGGGCAGCCACCAGCACGTGGTTCCCACTAGAGAAACGAATGCAGCTTGATTTCAGTCCCTCCCTTTTTCTAGTTAAATTGTCAAACAGCTTGAATTCTTTTTTTGGAGCCTGGTAACCTTTACCCCCATCATGTGGCCGGATAATCTGCCTGTTTGTACGGCAGGGTTTTCCCAGGGAGGCTGATAGATGGGAGCAAACTGTGTACCAGCTGACTTACCCAGCCATGCATGTGTTGTTCACATGCCCCTGAGCAAAAGCAATAGCTCTGTGACCATTAGCATACAGTAAGCATCCAAGTGAAAAACCAAATGCTTTTAGGACTGGAAATGCTGTCTGTAATGCTCCAGGTCTGATGAAGGCTGGCTGCTTTTTTTTTCATCCGGAAACTCCAGCCTACAGAATGTTCTGTATCTCTGGTTAGTTTTTAACAGCCTGGATAATTTTAAGGTTTGTTTACCTGCAGGTTCTCTAAAAGCTGTTAGGTGCTGGTAGTGAGAACAGAATACTGTTGGTTTCTTTTCATGCACCAGCAGAGAGTGTGTAAGAGCCTTGCTTGCTTCTGACACAGTTTAGTCCAAGGGGAAAGAGCAGGAAGAAGCTGTTTCTCAGGGGTAGGACTTTCCCTATAACTTGATCACCATGCTTTGTACAGTGACCAAACTACAAGCTTGGTGCTTGGATGGGATGTAGACAAGGGATGTAGACAGCTTCCTACCTATATTCCTCAGTCCTCGTTTGCTACCCAGGTGTTACTCACCTGTGTGTAGCTTTATGAAGTATGAACCCTGCACACAAGTACACAAACTTTTGAAGGCATGACAATGTCCTTCCTCACAGGCTTGTAGATGCAATCTGTTGGCATTTTGCTGTGCATGTAATGAGCATGCATTACTGATGTGGGGATGTGAGAGTGTATCTGCTTTAATTTATTATTTGCTTCTTAAAGCCACCCTTGCTCGTCATCTCTGGAACTGTGTGTGATTCTTGATGTCTAAGGCAGGAGCTGTGGAGAGGGCAGGTCACTTGGGTTTGAAGGACTGCTGTCCTTTTGGCCTAAAATCAGTATTGGAATGAGATTCTGTGGTTTTACCCATCCATTGGCAGAAATTGAGAGTAAATAGGTGGGCCCTGTGCTATCATTGATGACTTGGGCTCCTGTGTGAATGCTCAACAGCAGTACATGCATAACAGGTGAGACAGGGTAAATCTTTTGTTCCTGAGCACTTTCCCATTGAGGCAGTAATGCTGGGCAGATTGCACTAGTGATGGTCTGAACGTGCTCCCCTACTGTGGGAAGAAACAATTGGAAGGCCAAGGATGGAAAAAGGTTTGAATAGTTGTCTTCTCGTTGTTACTCCTTGCTGAATTTGCTTTTGCAGGAGGTTCTGGAAGCTGTGTACTGTTGCCTGCATTCTTTTCCCAGAGCTCTCTTTCCCATCAGCTCTCCAAGATACCTGCCTTGTCTCCTTTTAGCACTTGTCCAACAGATAAATTTTAGTTACTCACAGCATCCAGGACAGTTAATAATAAAATGCAAAAATATTGGTTCTCCTTTTTCTTCCTTCCACGTCTAGGAAAAATATTGTGACATTTTCTAGAGGAAAAAGCTCTCATGGAAACCTGACATAGTGATGTGATTTTTCTCCCCTAAGCAACTGCTAAATATGAAAAATAAAAACCCAAAAAAGCTGCAGGAGTAAAGGCTGTACACATATTCCATATTGTGGCCATGCAAGCCAAGACAAACACTGTCCTTAGTGAATACTGCCACTGATGTTATCTAATCTCAGAAACAGGACTTGGTGAAGAAAAAGCTGTTAAAGCTCTGTGCTGCTTGTGATTAGAGAGTACTAGAAAGGCTTGGTGGACTGAGTTTTTATTCATTTCATACCATACAATTCCAAGAAGCTACAAAATGAGTAACTGAACTTTGTAGTTCTCTGTTTCTGTGACTTTCAGAAACTTCCCTGTTGCAGTTTTGGGTCAGAAGAGAGGAAGTGGGGCTTCTCCTTTGTTGGAAATAGAGCAAGCTGCCACAGAAAGCAGCACACGTGTGTGTACTGGGATTGCCAGTGTGGTTTTGCTTTTTCAAGTGTTGATAAAGTTCTTGTTAATCTCACTTGTGAGAGGAACTGGCATGTCATTGGGGTTTCATAATGGAAGAGGCAAAGGGGTTGCATTGGTTTCATGTTCTGCTTGGTGGTTTTGGGAGGACAAATGTCAGCCATGGTATGTTTGGAAGTAGGGAGGTGTTGGCAGAAACATGTTTTTTTGTTACATGTTTTAATATTATCCCAAACTTTAATTTCTAGAGGAAATTAGAGCAGTGTGAGTGACATGTGAATAGCCTATGGATTGAATTTGGGACTTGAATATGTAGTTGGGTATTTAGCTGGTATGGGTGTTCTTCTGCATCTTCAAAGCAAAAATGGGAAAGTCTGTGGTTTGGGGTTTTTTTGACATGGATCTCTGTAGTAGGCAGCTGATCTTCTCTGGTTCCTTTTGGAAAGTCCCTAAGCACAAACTTGCATTTAAATTGTATCTCTCTCTAATTGGAAATGTGAGAGTGCAAAGTGATGATTGCAACTTGGCTGTTAATGTTATCTTTTTCCTTCTTGAACCTGCAAGTTCAAGTGAGACCAAATTTGTGCTTCCAGCTAACTGGCTTTTTAAAAATTGATGCATGCATATCTTATGAATCAAGTACTGATGTGCTCTTTGCTGCCACTGCAGGATTTTTGTCGTTTGTTCATGGTGATGTGTGCCAAGTGCCTGTGAACCCCACCAGCTCTGTTATTTTTGTTGGCTGAATCTTACTGCCTTTGTGCTGTAGTTTGTGGTTTTCTCTTTAAATATTTGCCTTTTGGTGTTTGTGTGGTTTAGGGCAGTCAAGAGTATCAAAATTGACTAATTTATAAACAGCCTGGGACTTCAGTGCTGTCTATTTTACCTAGTCAGCAAATATTTACCACTGGATTTTTTTCTTGCACAGGGCTATGCCTGTCAATGGTATTTAACAATTAATTGTGTTCATTACCACAGTTGTGTTTTCACTGGATTGTGTTTTGAAACCCAAGATGTCTGTTGTTCTTTGTTGAATATGATGTTGATGAAGGGGCTTGCCTTGACAGCTGTGAAGGTTAATGCTTTCATTTGTGAAATAAATGCAGAGGAGAAAACTTCCCCAGTGTGCCCCTTGTATCCCTTCCCAGCAAGGAACAGGACTGATGAAGTTAGTACTAATTATGGTCATGGTCTGTATGATATATGAAACTGTTCACCAGGGATGAGGCAGATGTTGCTGATCTGTTTTGTTCATTACTAGTGGGTTTAGACTGTAAATATTGTTTTACAGCCCCCATCCATGAAACTGAGTTATTAAAAACATACAAAGATCTGGAGTAGGAAGTGCCCCCTTTGTTCTCAGGAGTGCAGACAATAAGTTAGGCTTCAGGTAGTGTATGCTCTAAGCTTAGGTTAAAAAAGGTACTTGAAATTTCACCTTCTAGCTCTGCATTCCATTTGTTGCACTGATTCACTGCGTGAGCTTGAGTACAGATTTTCCTCTTGCCTCTGCATATCCCTGCTTCAGCTTGAGTGAAATGTGCACAGCAACAGGGTGTTTGCCACCTCTTTCTGTGAAGAAGCTCCTTTCAGGTTCAGTCCTTCAGATGGAGCAGGGCTGTGTACACAGAAGGGGTGCTGTATCCTCAGAAATGCTGTGGTGCCCACCCCCATAGGGCTTGGTACCAGTTCAGCAGTTACAGTTCACTCAGCATGAATATTTCCATTTTTTTAGTGAAGCCTGATGTTA
The DNA here is from genome assembly GCA_028020825.1 of Podargus strigoides. Lineage (NCBI taxonomy): Eukaryota > Metazoa > Chordata > Aves > Caprimulgiformes > Podargidae > Podargus > Podargus strigoides. The sequence continues at coordinate 3,527,851 of CM051646.1, forward strand.
GCTTGCTGTCTCCAGTGATAAAGATTCAGATAAGGATCCATTTACCCTGATAATTTTACACTTGTATGCTGAGAGTGGGAAAGCTGTGTCACTGAAAGTGCTTTGGCTTTTAATTCTCAGACTGAAAGCTTTAGGTCTATCAAGGGACAGCCCCTCTTGATGAGAGAGGCTGTTATTCGTTGGAACTTAGAACAGTGATTCCAGTCTTGTTTAATGTCTCTACCCTCATCCAGGTCATGGATATCGAGTGCACCCTCAGTAAATTTGCAGATGACATGAAGTTGAGTGGGAGTGTCGATCTGCTGGAGGGTAGGGAGGCTCTGCAGTGGGATGGGGACAGGCTGGAGTGATGGGCTGAGGCCAATTGTATGAAGTTTAACAAAGGCAAGTGCTGGGTCATGCACTTTGGTCACAACAACCCCCAGCAGCGCTCCAGGCTTGGGGAGGAGTGGCTGGAGAGCTGTCTGGTGGAAAAGGACCTGGGGGTGTTGGCTGGCAGCTGACTGACCATGAGCCAGCAGTGTGCCCAGGTGGCCAAGAAGGCCAGTGGTTACTGGGGTGCAATAAGAGGAGTGTGGCCAGCAGGTCAAGGGAGGTTCTCCTCCCCCTCTGCCCTGGTGAGGCCTCATCTGGAGTGCTGTGTCCAGTTCTGGGCTCCCCAGTTCAAGAGGGACATGGAGCTACTGGAAAGAGTCCAGCACAGGGCCACAGAGATGATGAAGGGAGTGGAACATCTCCCTTATGAGGAGAGGCTGAGGGAGCTGGGTCTGTTCAGCTTGGAGAAGAGGAGGCTGAGGGGGGATCTCATCAATGCTTATCAATATCTCAAGGGCAGTGTCAGAAAGATGGGGCCAGACTCTTGTCAGTGGTGTCCAGTGACAGGACAAGGGGCACTGGGCACAAACTGGAACACAGGAGGTTCAATCTTAACATAAGGAAACACTTCTTTCCTGTGAGGGTGACAGAGCACTGGAACTGCCCAGAGAGGTTGTGGAGTCTCTGGAGACATTTAAACCCATCTGGACGTGTTCCTGTGGGATCTGCTCTAGGATCCTGCTCTGGCAGGGGGGTTGGACTGGATGATCTTCAGAGGTCCCTTCCAACCCCACCACTCTGACTCTGTGATTGTATTTCTGCTGTTTCATGAGACATGAGTTGGGGCTACATTCTGGGAAGAAGGAGCAGAGCACAAGGGTGAAACTGAAAGGTAAAATGGTTGTTTAGTCTTTGACAAGCTTCTAAAGTGCCCTGTGGGAAAACACTTGAGGTCCTCTTCTGCTACATGTCAAGCTTGAAGTTCAATCTAGTTTTATTATCTAGTGTTTATGTTGCCAAGGAAAGATGGGCAAGAACACTTACCAAAGTTTTCAAAGGGAGACTGTTTGCTCATCATAGAATTGTCTAAAATATTCCATTTTTACAGATATTTTACACTTAATTAAAAGACACCGTTGTCTTAAAATAATATGGATTTTGACAATATAGAAGTACCATTTAAAAGGCATGATGTATTTAATTTCTTTGCCAGCTTGGAAGAAATCATAACTCACACCAGATATTGGTAGTGCTGTACTTTTTCTGGTGGCAGTTTTCCAGCTATTCTGGTTATTTTATGATATGTTTTAAGGCAGGCAGATTCAAGTTTTCATGCTTGCAGCTGTGAGGATGAAAAGAACCTTTTAGTTGTTCAAACAGCCAAAAAGCTTTGTAAGTTTAAACAGAAACCTTGATGCAGTTTCACTGTTATATCTACATATCTTTTAGTTCCCAAATCCATGTTGATGAAAATATTCACGTATTGTGAGATTTCATAAGTAGTAGCTTTTAGTTCCAAAAACTGTTTCCACAGTTGCTGAAAGCAATGGAAGAATACACCTGATGATAATTGTCTGTTATTCTCCTTTTTGGAATGCTTAATACTGAACCCAAAGCCCATGAATACAGGGGTTAATGAAGTAAAATTAACACAATATTCATCTGGGTTCAGATCTGAAAATTTTGCTAATAGCTGTGAATAACAATAGCTTTCTGAAGGCCACAGATTTTTATGAATCATTCTCCAAACTCATTAAGTGATTCTATCTTCCACGATGTGCCATTTCTTTCCTATCTCTTTGCTTGTCCCAGTCATCCAAAAACTGGTTTTATTTCCAGATTTGAACAAATTGGGGTGTGTGTGTGATCAGAACAGCTGTTTTCAGTCAGTAGAAAAATGTTTTTGTACTTGGGCTACCTGGATAAATTGGGAGCAGTTGAGATGGAGCAGGGGAAGTAAACTCTTCAAAGATTTAATCGTTAAAAGGCATGATTAATCTGTATTTAAAACTCTTCATCAGTTTCTAAACTACTAAGTAATCTTACGAATCTGAATATTTGCATGAGAATTGAGGGGAAACAACAGGGTTTGTTAAAGTAATGTTCAGTGTCTTTGAAATTAGAGAAAGGGGCACACAGGGCCTGTGTACACAAGGATTCAAGCCTTGTCCAATTTCAAGTTTATCCTTGCTGAGCTTTGGAATGAGATAAAATTGTTTTGCTGATTTCTTGAGATTTTTTTAACCACTTTTTGCCTTCTGTGTAGACACGAGACTGCCTTGGCTGTATCTAAAAGCTTCCCCCCTTGCTTTTTTAGTACTATTCATGCCTTTATCTCCAGTATAACAGTAATTTGTTATACCATCTCAAAGGAACATGGTCCTCTTAAAAGCAGGTCAGCTGAAAAGCCCAAGAAAACAATAGGCTCTGCATTTCAGCTTCTCAGTACGTTTTAGGGAATTTAACAGCTGCTCTGTCTAATATTCAGAATGTTAAAATGATTTGCATTATGTGAAAAGCTCAAACTTTTGCAGAGCTCCCATGTAAAACACTTGTGAAACATAGCTTGTGTCAAATAGCATCAAATAGACCAGTGGGTAAAAAAGTTTGTTCTCCTGGTCTGAGTTTTTCATTGCTCATAATCTCGTGTTCACCAGTGACAAGGAGGTGTAAGGTGTTCTATTGCAAGGTGTTGCAATATCTGGATTCTATTAAATTTTAAACCTTGATTTGGAGGACTTTCTGAAGGAGAAACTTAATGATGGGTGGGTGAGCATGAAAAGGTCGAAGGTTCATCTTGTATAGCTGTCCAAAAGTTAACTTTCACATGGGATTACCAGCATTGCAGGTGCTGCTGTTGGGCTGTGGTACATTGGGAGTTCTCTTTTGGTAAGTTCTGCTATACCTACTTGAACTGAATTGAAATGGCAAAGTTTTGTGGGAGAAGAAGTTATAGAAACAGTCCCTGGGATGCTTTCTCATGTCAAAAGGGTGATAATTCCTTTGAATTAGGAGGGAAAGTATGGTTCCTTTTGTGCTTTTATTTTGCAAACCAGATCACTGGGCCATAATTAAGCTCAGAACTACAGGGAAGATGTTTCTGTGCTTTTTGGGGTATATTGTTCTTACCTAGTTGTTGATTTATAGCTTGAACCCTATAAAGAAATCTGATTATCCTGTCTACAGCGAGACACTTCAGGAAAGATGACTAAGTGTGTAGGTTTGGGTGCAGAAAATTCAATGTCCCCTTGTTGTGAGAGGGTTTTGCAAAAATGTTTACCTGTCTTGGCTGTGATGGTAAAACAATATATTCTGCAATGAGGAAACAAGCCAAGTGTTCTCTCTGGGTTTGTGTGTACGTGCCCACACAAGATGCATGCCTAGGACTTCTGTGCCATGCACGTGCTCCATCCTCCCTCAACCCCCCCTTTAGGTATTTATAAACATTAATTAAATCACTCCTCAGCCTTCTCTTCTCCAGGCTGAAGAGTCCCAGCTCTCCCAGCCTTTCCTCACAGGGGAGATGCTCCAATCCCCCACTCCTCATCCTCATTGCCCTCCACTGGACTCTCTCCAGTAGCTCCCTGTCTCTGTTCAACTGCGGAGCCCAGAACTGGACGCAGGATTCCAGTTGTGACCTCAGCAGGGCGGAGGAGAGGGGGAGAATGACCTCCCCCACCCTCCTGTGCAGCCCAGGCTGGCATTGCCCTTCTTGGCAGCAAGGGCACATTGTCAACTCATGGATAGTTTACTGTCTGCCAGGACTGCCAGATCCTTCTCAGAGCTGCTTTCCAGGAGGTCCCCCCTCACCTATGCTGGTGCCTGGCATTCATCTTCCCCAGATGCAGCACCCTACCCTTGCCCTTATTGAACCTCACGAGGTTCTCTGTGCTGTAGTCTGTTACCTGAAGGCAGAGTCAGGTCTATCTACTGATGGGTCCCTGGAGCTGGTTTAAGGCTGCTAGAAGGAGAGTAAGGCTAACTCGGTAAGATTGGTGAACAGGAAAAAAAAAAAAAAGCCCCCAAACACCTATTTAAAGTGGGAGAGTGACATCTTGTGGGCTCAGCATGCAACTCTCCACAAGAAATTTAGTGTTGGCCACTTCATCCTTAATAAGAGTTCACGTTAACTGCTGCTTTGTCCTGCTGCCCAGAAGCAGGGGGTAGATGAACGTGCAGCAGTTTGGTATTTGAACGTTATCTGTATGAAACTGTTCTGGGATGGCATGATGAAACACTGTGTCTAGGCAATGTGCAAGGTCACTTCTGTATTTCAGAAAGTTCTTAGCAAAGTGTCACAAAGTGAGGTTAAGAGGCTTCCAACCAGCCATGCCTGTTGTAAATCAGGTAGCACTTACTGTCTTCTCTTGTATTCTCTTCATATGAACCTTGTGTTTTTCGTGCTCTGGCTTTTAAACAGTGTTTCATCAGGACTTACACAAATCTGTCTAATTGCTTTTGTTCTCCTGTCTCGTATTGCAGCAGCCAGCAGAGCAGCCAGCAAAGCAGCCATGATGATGACCCATCCCGATTCTTGAGCCCTCATGTGCGCTTGGCCAGGTGAGTCTGTTCAGGTTCAGTTGTGGGAATGCCTGGAACCACTCAGTGAAACTCCATGGACTGCGATGGTTGAGGTCCTTATTTATTTTCTGTGCATTGCTCGGAGTTGTTCAGAAAGAAATGTGATTTACATTGGTCTGATCAATGTTTAATTACACTTTTCATGTACTTAAAAGTAGAAGTTGTGGGACAAATGCATCCCAGCTCCTGAAGTAGCCTGCATTTTCTTTTGAGACTCGTTCCCCAAAACTGTCTGGTGCAGATAGCTTTATCGACCTCCCTGTGTATTGATCACGGTCAGCTCTGATCCTTAAAAATAAGTGAGATTTTGTATGTGGTTTGTATCCTCAGTGCCAACAATATTGTGCTTAGCTGTTGTATTTCACTTCTGATGTGTTGTGACAGTCCTGAGGTATCTGCAGCTCATGCGTAGGAACTGGATGAGAACTGCTATGAAGTTCCAGAAGAAACTTAAGTTTCTGGTAGTTGGGGTTGATTAATGACTGCTTCAAACTGCAGCATCGGCACAAAAGCTGTTGAAAAATGAATGCTTATTTCTGTGCATGATTTATTATTGGTGCTTTGCTCAGAGCCAGATGATGAAGAGTTTTGCTTTATCTTGTAGTTCTTCATTTGAGCCTGAATCTGCTTCTTTTCCTTCTACTGTGCATGAACTATGAGCCCTGAGCTCCCATCACCCTTCTATCCCAGGCCAGCTCCTGCAGGCCTGTTTGCCTACTAACATCCTTGGGTCCAGCATATTACACCTGGATTTTGGTTTCTGAAATTCCTGTTAATTTGTTACTGCATTGCACAGTGGACTTCTGTTGTGTTCACTTAGCTGATCTTGTGATGGTGGGTTCTAGTAAGCCCACAGGAGAGCACATGTTGAGATTTGGGAACTTGGTCCTTTATGCTGTTGTGTGGTGGATTACAAGAAGCATCTGTATGTGGTGTCTTCTGTTCTGCCTGCTTGTCATCCAGGCATAGTCCATCAGAAGAGAGGTGTCAGGTCTGTTGCTCAGTTATTCCACATCAGCTCTCTGTGGTCAGAGGTCTTTCTTGCTCACTGTGCAGTAGGGCAAACGCTTCCTGAACTCACATTCCCTGCTTTGGTGTCAAAGGCCAATGAATTGAGTAAGAACTGAGTGGCAGTTGAAGAATTGACTCACTTGAGAGAACATCCTTACCCTGAAGGACTAATATCCCAAGAGCCTGGCTCAGAATTAGCTCTTGGTACTTGTAGCAAACCTTTTCCTCCATGTGTTTCACTCCAATTATTGGTCTCTCTGGAGCTGCAGAGCATGGCATAATTGACCAGCGGGGAATGGTGTTTGCAACCAGGAAATAAAGAACCTGACAGCAAAGCAGGTGAGTACTTAGGTCTTCCCTGGGCTTCCTCTGTGCAATGCATGCTGTTACACTGATTGATCTGGGATTTCATAAATTAAACAGGGTTGGGCTTCATTAGTGCTCAGGTGGGGGATTTCTGGGCAGAGCAAGAAGGAAATCATTTCCTAGTGCTGCCTTTCAGATGCAGACTAAACTGGAGCCTTTAGGCTGGTGCTAAGAATATCTTCTTAGCTGGCAGGGATATGCAGCACAATGAGATCTCAGATCTATTTATGCAGAGCCAGGGTGATGTTGAGCCTGCTGACCTCTCTTACTAGGGACTTGCAACATTCCTGCTGCCTAGATTTAATTACAAGGAACTTTTGTTTTCACAGATAGATGATGCTGATCCTAAAATGATCCATAGGAGGGCTAGTAAATTGCCTTTGCAACTTAAGGTCTTTTCCCTCCTTTGCCAGTGTAATTGCATCAGGCTCTACTGGTATAGTATTCCTTTGGATACTGGTGGCTCATGCTCATGAAATAAGTAAAAATAACCAAAAAAATAACTACAACACATTGAGTTTCATGGAAGGTGTGAAGCTGAACATGAATTAGTAAAAAGACTAACAAAATATTTGAGAGCTTGCTATTTACTGTTCCTATGGCAATGTTGAAGGGTAATTCTGAGGTATCTTGGATCTGCTGGACTCCTTGAGAATTGCATGAGGAGGGTCCTTCTTGCTGCTTTTATAGTGATATTTTCAGTGCTAACAGAAGTCCTCCACCTACAGTTTTGGAGCTCTCTGCTTCTGTTAGAGGTGTACAGACAGTTCTGCTCGCTTGATCAACTGAGTATTGTAAAGTAGCTCTTAAAAAGCCCCACATCAACAACCCAAACCCCAAGCAAAACCACAGCCACCCAGGGTTTCAGCAGTCCTGTAAGCTGTGACAAAAGCTGGGCAGAAGAGAGGAGAGCAAGAAACCATGTGGTATGTACTGAAAGGTGCACCTTCTCTTGGCACACTGCCTCTATCACAGGCAAAAGGAGCCTGTGCTGCACCTGAAGGATTAGAGCAGAGAGCGAGTCAGGATCTGTAGCAAGCTCAGGACACCTGGGAAAGTGCTGAAGGAAGCTACCCCAGCCAAAAGTAAAAGGATGCTGAGTTGCTAAGTTGACTCTGGGATAAAAAAAATGGAGAGGAATACATAGCTGAGGATGGCTGAAATTTGGACTAGGCATAGCCAAGATCCTTAGTGCCTGCCTGCTCTTCCTGGATGAGATGGTACCAGGAGTGCTGCTAGTGGAGTCACATTCTGTGATGAATTTCCAAGGACCATGCTCCAACCCTCAGGTCGTTTGGGAAGACTGAGAATTTTGTCCTGCTGCTGGCAGATGCATGTGGTGCTCTCTAGCAAATCTTTTTCTTGAGGTGTGAGCACTGCTGCTGTGCATCGGGAAGTACTGCCATGGTCCAGAACCCGTACCCTGAGAAGGTGTCCTGCAGCACAGCGGTGAAGCAGGTCTGCCATCTTCGTGTATCTTCTCTGAGGAAAAAGCTTTCCTTCTGCAAAGTCATGTAAGTTGTCATGTGCCTGTCATGCCTGGTTCTTTATGCTGAGAGGGAGCCTATACAGATTTTATTTTGTCATGGGGTAACTCTGTGCTGTACGGGTATTTTTAGAGCCCAGAAAGAAGAAGTTGGTGGGGCAGGCTAGAAAGGGGCAGGTCTTATATGAATTTAGGGCTCAGTTCCCTGCTTCCTCATTGCATAGGTAAGTCTGGGTGAGTTGTTTCATGTTGCTATTAATGAAACAAGGAGAATTCCTAGCTCACAGGAAAATAGAGGTGGTGAATTAAGGCAGAGCTGCTCAGATGCTGAAACACCACAACTGTGGAAGTACAAAGACGGGCAGAACTGACTTAATGAGTGTCCAAATAATTGTGCTTGCAATAGCAGCTTGATTTAGGGTAATTCCAAGGGTGGGTAAGGTTGGGATGGAGACTTGGGTGAGATGTGTGCACACAGCAGACTCCATAACCAGTGTAACAAGGCAAGGTTATCTGTGAATTACCTTGAGCTTTCATCTAGATTAAGTCCAAGTTCATGAGCTTGCTTCTGCTTCATCCACAGGCTTGTTTGGAGACACCCATCAGGTTTAGGATGCAGGGTGTGCTTTAATTGAGAATTTAAGCTAGGATGTGGCCTGGGATACATCCAGGGGCTCAAACTGTCCTTCCAATTTTATTGCACGTGCCTAAATTTGAAGGACCAGGGAATTCTAACTGTATCAGTGATCTTTCCTCTTCTTGATAACACTTGCAGGAATAAACTTGTGCTAGAAATCAGTGCAGGGTTTCTTCAAAAAGTGCACTGTGTAGGCAATACCTCTTTGTCTCTCTGTCAGAGAAACCCACCTTTCTTCATACTGGGAACATTTTAACTGAGATGTCACCAGCAACCACAATGTACCTGTGAGTCATGTGGTGAGTGTGCCTGGCAGTCCTGCTGCAAAGAAAAGCTCTGGAAGTATGTTGTTCCCTGCTTCTCTCTTAGGTGGTGTGACTGATTAATACAGTGCAGTAAAACAAAGGTGGTGTTAAAATGTGATGGGATGGTGTGCAGCTCTTGACATCCTCTTTTTCTAATCTTTTTTTTCCTTGGGAAGGGGATATTTGAGGAAACAGTTGGGCATACATTAAAAAAGTACATCTCAAAATGTCCTTCTGGAGCTCTGTGTTACTTTTTTCAGTCTTTAACCAGGTTGTAGTCTTTTTCCCCCCCAGATAGAATAGCTGCAAATCTAGTTTGTCATGTGTTACTGAAATGTTTTCTTAATATTATTTGTGTGCAGAAATGCTTAGGGTACCTGGTCATAGTCTGGGACCTTATGTGCTATTTAAGTTGAAGCAAAAGGTGATCTTAGCTGTACAGAACTCAAATTGTAAATGTAAGCCAGCAGTCAGGTGATAGAGAAGTAGTACAGGAGAATACAGATAACAGAACTTGTCCTTTAGCTTTTCCATGGCCTTTGGAGGCAAAAAGCCCCAGTTTGAAAGGGCCATTTCCCTCTTCAGAATGCTGCCTGGGAGGTGGAAACAAGGCCTGTATATCCACTTGGTCATCAACAATAAAACACTGATGTGGTGCCAGACACATCCCAGCTGAAGAGGGGATCATACAGTGCCTCACCTTGTGCTGCTGTTGACTATTGGAGTTAGACTGAGCTGCTGATGGTGATGTCTGTTGGAAGTACATAGCATCTCTTGTGCCATCCTTAGTTACAGGAGTGTTTGATTTCAAGCAGTGGAGTGAGAAGGGAGTCTCAGGGCAGCAGCCACTTGAGTTGCTGCAGCTTTAACCTGCCTCAATAGTTAATAAGAGCTCAAAGCTTTCAGGCTTTACCTGCCAGTCTTGGAGATGAAGCAATATCTCCTAATTTCTAGTGACTTGTTTGACATGCAGTGGGCATAGAAGAGAAGATAAATACTCAGGTGACTAGATGGGGAGAAGTATTGCAGGGATAAGCAGGTTAAAATCCAATAAATTGACAGGACTGGCATATGTTGAAGGGCAGAAACTGAGTGGTTTTTTTACACCATATTTCTAGCTACCCCACCTCAATCTTTTGAGAATCCAGGACCACAGTATATGTTTAAACCAAAGCTGTTATTGCTGATCACAGCCCTGGCTCTCTAGCTGGTTGCTTAGGGAAGCTGATTGTTCTGCCTAAGCTTCAGACTGCAGCTGGAGGAGAAAATGCTGTTGACCCATGATGCTGCCTCAGCTTCCCCTGAGACTCTGGCAGGTTATATGAGTGGTGGAAGGGGATCTGGGAATAGCTTTTTCAGCTTGAATACATGTGCTCCTGCCCTTACAGAGACCTTTACAGGTCTTGGTTTACAGTGCAGCCATCAGCTGTTTCTGCAACCCAGGTGCTCAGTGCAGGATATTTCTCCTTTTCTGTAAGGACAGAACAGTTCCCCCAGAATCTAAGGGTGCTTGTCTGAAGTGGGAATTTGAGCTGGTTTGGGTTTGCTTGGTGAAGCACCCTCCTAATCTTCTAAGATAGCTGCTATCTTCTGTACAGCTTGCTCTCAATGTGAGTCCCTGAACAAATTTTTCCAGTAAACACTTAATAATGGCCTTTTCCATACTTTTAGTGCTATATCTTTGGCATATGCAAATATTTGTGATGTTTACTTTGCAAAATATGTGCATATTTACACATTATAGTTGGCTGTCTAAATATGGAAATGCCAAGCATTCAAAATGAGTTGTAATACAAAATAAGCAGAAACAACAGGGGGCAGGAATTATGTGGTGATGGTAAGTTCATATTTAATTCTTGCTGCATTCCATGACCATGGGAAATAAGATGCTTTTTGGAAATGCACAAAGAATAGCTACTTAACATAAGAGGTGGTTAAATGTCACATACAGTACAAAGATTCCTTAACTTTGTATTTTACCTATATTACCTGTCTCTTTCTCCACACCTCCTCTGCACCCTGAGATTCTAACTCTGTTTAGCAGAGCATTGGACACAGTAAGAGGAGCTCATCTGTGTGTCCCTTGGAAGGAGTGTTAACTGGTGCTGGTTAGCTGCTGGGAGAAGGGGGCACCCTAATCATAAATCAGAAAGTGCACATGGTCCCCTGTGGTGACCTGATAGCTCACTGAGCTACGTGGGCTGCTCCACTTACCAGTGGATAGAGAATCCTGGCAGAAAAGGTGAGGAGCAGAAACACTTCCTTGTAATGGGTCTGCCAGGCTTGGAACATTCTTTTATGGACTCTGCCTCTGCAAGCCACACTTGAGCTTCCTTTTGAGCTGAACACCTATGCTGTTTACTAAGAAGAAAACTGGTAGTGATGTTGATGCTCCAACCAGTTTTTCTCTTCCTGTTTCAGGAGATTTGGGAAAAGCTGTGTTAGCTTCCACCTGGGAATGGACAGTTTAGTTCAAGAGAAATGGTGGTTGGTTAATTCTGGCCTTGAGAATTTCATTCTGCTCATTTTTACCCTCACTCTTTTTGTTTTGAGAGAGAATTCATAATTCTCTCAGGTTTTTGCATCTTATCCCATAGCAGCAGCATACCTGGCAGGGACTTAAAGGCAGCTGTGCCTTTAAAATTGAATTGCCTGTGATGGAAGAAATCTGAGAGCAGAGGAAGGAGACTGGTGCCTCTTGCGCAGACCAAGCTCTTTGGAGATTTCTCCATAGCTTTGCTTTCTCATCAGCCTAGTCACTGCTGCTTCCCTCTGGGGCCAAACTGCAGTGACTACAATAATCTCACAAGCTGTCCTAGAACTGTCTCAGTGGTGGCATCACATCTTTCCATGGTGGATCCTGAGGTCAGCGCTCTGTGCTGCTACTCCCCAAAAACTACTGTGTGTAAAGGACCTGGGATTCCATCCTCTTCCAAGTGTTTCGGTCCCTTGCTGCTGGAGTGACACCTCCTCAGATTTCTGGGAAGCACATTGGCACTTGGACAGCCTTCCCCATTTCTGCAGATGACTGTAACCGTGTGAGTGCTCACTGACCTCTGCATTTCTTCTTTTTTCCTTCTCCTCTCTCCTTGTTTTTCTTCCCATCCGTTTGTTTCTTGGCCTTTGCAGAGCATTTGTTGTGCATTTCAGTGATAAGGTGGCAGCAAGCATCTCCCCACCCCATGCATCATAGCAAGGTCAGGCATTGTAATGGTTCTGGCCAAGGTCTGTCCTTGAGCCCCTCTGCTTTTTTCCTGCTCTCCTGCACGTTTGACCTAGTAATTTTCCTTAAGCTTTCTCTGCTGCTTGTTTTCCCTTCCCTCAAAATTACACTGCCCCAAATCTTCAGCTGTAGTATGCTTTATGTGCTCTCCCTCCCCAAGCCCTTCCTCTTGTTGAAATGGCAGACTGTATGCAATGTGGGCTTACCTGGGCCACATGGGTCTAACAGTTTCCAGCACTGTAAGATTTCATTATTTCTCTACTCTGGAAATGAACCTTTGCTTCAGACTCAGGCATAGGAATGACCAGATTTCTCTCTGTGAGCTTGAGCAGGCTGTTGCTTTGTGCAGCATCTGCCATGCATCAGTCCCCTCAAACTAAGCATCTTTATTCTGGGTTCCTCAATGCAGTGTAGCTTTGTGGTTTGAGACACTGGGGGAAAACAGGTGTCTTCTATATTGTATTCCTGTTTGCAGCCTGCCATCCTTTGCTCTACCCTGTTGCTGATGCTACTGCAAGACTCCTCAAATGTGCAAGAGGTCAGGCACTGATTTTGAGAGACCAGATGTTCAGCATCATCCTGAGTGAAAATCTTGTTCTGTTGAGGTATTGGGCTGTGGTGTGGCTTATTTCATGCTATGAGTTATTTCAGAATATCTTGACCTAAAAGAAAAGGGAGATGATCAGGCCATGATATTTCTGTCCAAGATCATGACATTTTATTGCCTTTTCCCCAGTGGCTGCAAGGTATTTGCAAAGGAAGGGGAAAAATTAGGAGATGGCTTTTCATTTTCTGATTAATTCAAATCAAGGAGTTTCTCTATGAAGCATGCCATGAGTCATGAGGTTTTCTGGTAGCCTGCCCCTTTTCAGAATGAATGAGTCTTTTCTGGGGTGGGAGAGGTGGTTACACCATCTCCAGCAAATGGAAGGTTAAGAGTTCAAGCATGCAAGACAGTGTGTGTGTGGGGGAGAGCCAAAAGACTGTGAAAACGACAGTTTGCTTTTGTATAATATTGCTCAAGAAAGACGCAGTAGCAGTCTGAATCATCCCAGTTTCTCCACCCTCCTGATAGTGATCCTCTTTCTTCTTACATAATAATGTTCTTCCTCCTCCAAAGTCTCTATAGGGAGTTATTTTTTCTTCACCTTTTGATGGAGAGGAGCTTATCTCCATTCATTTCTTCCAGGATAGCTGAAGTTAGTGCTCTTTTGCTGTGACACTGTCCCACTTTGCCCCTTCCAAGACCCCACGTTCTACCACGCTGCATTCATGCAGCTTAGAAAGCAATGGCTTACGGGTACTTTTTGTTCTGTATGCAGTGTGACTACATCTCCCGTGATGCCAACAGAGTGAAATGCATATTTTTCTTCTGGAAATGAAGTGTCATGTGACTTCCCAGCTGCTGCAGCAAAGAGGGAGTCCTTGCTGAGATTTTTTTTTTCCTAGGGAAATAGAGGTGTGCCCTTGCCTGCAGATGCTGTGGTTGCTTATGAATTTCTCTGCCAGCAGAGACTGTAGAGCTGCAGGACACTGACCTCGGGGAGGATTCAGGAGTTTATCCATCTGGGACATTTGCCTGGGGATCTGTTCACCTGTACACTAAGGTGCATAACAGTTAAGCTATCTCTTCCTTACATTCTGGCATTCTTTGTAGCAGTTCTTTCTTTCTCCCCATAACACTTTCTGATTTGCTTCTAGTTTCCCCTCCCACTAGTTGTGTTACTAACAGGTTTTGGTTTGTATGCATGTTTCACGGGGTTTTTTTAATTTTTTACTGCTCCAACTCCTGCAGACTTTCCTTTCTTGGTGTATGGGAGAATCAAACTGTAGATGAAGTGGTGCCTTGCAGGGTAGCATGTTGTATATGACCTGCAGGCACAGAATACCTTTTTTAGTGAACTAATGTGCCTGAGCCTTCTAAGCCCCTTATTTCCACAGTGTGGCTACTTGAATAAGTCAACTTCTCAGTTACCATGGATCTTTGAGGGGTGAGTCTGCTCTGGTTAGTGTGGACCTAGAGCTGTAATGATGGGCAGTAGTAAAGCCACAAGGATGTGTCTGTATGGAGGATGTCATAATGGCTCTGAGTTGTGACAGTGTGTGACCGTTTGAAGGGGCAGTGACACTTGCAGGTAGTGTTTATAACCAGCAAGGTTGTTCTGATTTGTAAGGTATCTTTTTGGAGGCTGTTACAAGCTCAAATCCTATTGCCATTGCTATTTATAGAGCTTTGAATTCTTACCCTGACCTCAAGCGTCTCGTAGTGGGTTGTTCCCTTCCGAAAAGTGGACTTCCTCAGGAGATGTTTCCTGTTTGCTCTTAAGTCTGTGAGCTATTGCACCCTACTGGAACTACACATAGCCTCTGCTGTAAAGAGGCTGCAGCATGGAAATCCGACTTTTTCTGGGTTGTGAAGTCCATCTTTCCTGGTTCTCTAGCTTAGGACTTAGTGAAGGTCCTTCGTAAGGCTGCTGTGGTTACCCCCCACCCCATGCTGCTGTGAATACTTCTAGCAAAAAGCACAGACAAGTGAGTAGACTGCTCTGAAGTGGACTTCAGGGGCTCCACAGGTCGGGGAGGAGATTGTTCAGACTCTGTTTGCTGTTTGTGCCTCTCTGCCTGCACTGGGTGTCTTATGGTGATTTTTCAGGCTACTGCCATCAGTGGTACAGCATAGGGGGCATTTGGAACTCCATTTAGTGTGCAGCCTGGATGACTATCCCAGTGAGTGTGACTCGGGTGGTGTGGTGATGTTATTCCTGTGTGTCATGGGATGGGGGATGTTGAAGCTGCATTATATCCCTGGCAATGCTGGGGATGGAGATTCAAATTTGTATTATGTCATCCCATGGCTCAGTGTGTTTGTAAGATGTGCTTTATGTCCCTGATAAGCATGAGTGGTGTATTGGAATATTCTGAGTAAAAAGGTGAAGTGTGGCAGCCTTGGTTTGTATAAGCAGGTGCCTGCATGAATGCATCACAACAAACACCAGGAATATGCATTTCCTGGGTGCTAAGAGCATTCTCTGTGTATGTTGTATACTGATGGCCCTTTTCAAGAGGTGGTTTGAGTGCAAAGTGTTTTTGTCTGTGGGTTGCTGGGCCCTTTTTTGCTGTTCACATTGCACATCTGCACGATAGTGACATCTGTTCGATATATTCCAGTGCATGCTAATGACAGGACTGCAAAATACTTTGAATACAGCCACCCCCAGCGGGTCTGCTCTAGGGGAGGTGTGTGTGCACAAGAGAACAGTTGTGGTATGGTTCTGCAGGGGCTGCACAGCTGCCCTTCGAGGTGTGTAAACTGTTTAGTGCTCTAAATGCTTTGCCTGCTCTTTGTGTGCTCTGCCCTGGTGCCTGCTGTGTGCCTGAGCACTGTTGTATGAATAAGCACTTTCAAGCAGTGATGTTTCTAGCCCTCAGAGGCTCTTAATTTGACTGAGCTCTGCAGTGTTGTTTTTTTTTCCTGCCTCCCTCCCAGCCAGGATTGCTCACGTCTGTCTGGTTTGCCAGCACCAGAGTGCTCTGAGGAGCTGTGTACAGCGGTTCCTGGGCTGGCTAATAGGCTCCACACTGATTTACGGTGGTAAAGTAGGGCAGGAGGAGCCTGCAGGACCTGGGAGGGGACGCTGGGTGATGAATGGGGTGGCATGAAGTCACTCTGCTCCACCAATCAGGGCTGGCCTCAGCAGCTACGGATGCCTCTTGATGCTGGGACAAATTTCACCTTAGATGATGATTTGATGTTTTCAGTCTGAGCTGAGTGTGCACCAAAGTGTTCCTAGTTTAGGCCCAGTCATTTGAGTGTTGCTGAGGTGAGTGTTTGCAGGAGGGTGCAGATGACTTGCCTACACCTTGCATTTTTCTCTGCACGTGCAAATCCCTAAATTGTCTGTTTCTGGTATGCCTTTTTTTATTTAACCATTGCTTCCCTACCTGTCTGCCTGACCCCTTTCACTCCTTGCTTTCAGAAGCTGCCTCCTCCTTCCCTACTTCTGTCTTCCTCATGTCTGATCCCTCCTCCTTTATCTGTGCACTGCCCAGAACCCACTTGCTTCCTTCCTTTCTCCTGACTCCTAAAGGACCCGTTTGGGGGGGTTGGTTGTGTCACTGTCCCCTCCCATAGAGCGAAAGGGAGGGAGAGCAGCATGTCTGGAAGATGCCTTGCTTGCCTGTTCCCTGCAGATGCTCAGACTCCAAAAGGAAGCTGGGAGGAGGGTACTTTCTGCTCTCAGCATCCTACTAGACCTTTGGGTGGTGGCAGAAGGGAGGAGCTGGGGGGTGGTGGTCTGCCAGACTCCACTCAAATACCTAATTTGGGACCATCTGCTTAAGATACTTTATTCTGCCCATTTCTGGGGGCAGGAGGGAAAACTTGGGGCTAGCTCTTGTGACTTTCTTGTTGTTCTCATTCTCCTGTCAAGTTGTCTTGTCTTCATCTCCTTTTGACTTTCCCTTTCTCTCCCCTCCCTTCTCCTTCCATGCTTTTGTTTACTGATAGGCCAAGCAGAAAACATGGAGACGTCTGATATGGCGACAGCAAAGGTAGGATGGAAATGCTGCCGGCCTCACTGTGCGTAAGTGGTTTCGCTTGGCACCTTCTTACTCTCTCTCTCTCACCCTTTTTACTTTCTCCTGACCCTTTTCCCTGATGCTGGGAGTTGGTACTTGGGGTTGACGATGGGATTTGGGTTCTGGGAGGAAGCCACAGTCTGTATATGTTGCTGTTTTTCGAGGATTTGAGAAAAATCTTGAAATGTTGATGCTGTAGGTGATGGTTGGGGGTGAGTGGGAAGGAAACGGGGGAGTCTGCATTGCTGGCAGTGGCACTTTGTGTGAAGCCAAGGAGGGAGCTGGGATGCTGGCAGAAACCTGCTTTGCTGCTGTATGAGAAAGTGACGCTAGAGGGTGCTTTGGGGGCAGATATCCCACTCCCAGGGACTGCTGTGTGAGTGAAATGCCTTCTGGCAGCCTTCTTTCTGTTGTTTTTTTTTTTCTTTTTTTTCATGGAAAGCATCTCAGGGGAGTGCAGGGTGAGAGAGTACTTGGAGCTTATAGATGCATCACCCTTTTCTCTGAGGCTTCTCTGTTGCCTGCTCTGCTCTGCTTTTCCCAGGTTGTAGGTTCTGCTTTCCTGTGGGCTGGCAGCCAGGAAGTCTGTGGGGATGGAAGTGGATGGGGTGAGATGGGCTTGTGAGGTAGAAATGGGACAGATATCCCGTGCATGGCTTCAGTGTGGTTTGGTGAGACCTGGGAAGCAGAAGCACAACCACAGAATGGTGGTACCTCATGGCAGGGACCACTGATGATGTCTTTGTAGAAAAGGGTTTGTTTTCCAGCATGAGCCTGTGACCAATGTGACTTCTTCTGGCATCAGAGCAAGGTTAATGTGCAGGGAATGTACATGCAAAACCTATCTTGTGCTGTTATCTCAGCAGGGTTTGCAATTAAGCGTGGTTGAAAAGAGCCATAGCTTGGGAAGAGTGGGGAAATGGCATTAGTAGTTATAAAACTCCTGCTTTTGAGCTTGCACTGAACTGGGTGCTCCAGCATGGTGATGTGGCATGCTGCATTACAGGAGGGAACTCTTTGACCTGGGGACAGAAGTCCATGGTTAAAAAAACCAAACCATGGTGCTGTTAACAGACTGTAGGGCTTATTCTTATGTCTGAGCTAGAATTCAAGTTGAGGTTTTTTCCCCTCTTGCATTTATTTATGCTAAGTACTGTGTAGTTTTCAGTTCCATTGGCCTGGGTGACACTGAACAGCTGCCTTGTTCTGCCCCAGGACTGACTTGCATGCCAGGGCAGGTTTTGGGTTTTTTAGTGTCTGTCAATAAATTGTATGACATACTTCTGCATAAATGCTGCTTTATAAAGGTGAAATCATCCTCACGATCCTGTTTGCTCAAGCTTCAACTGCTTGTCACTGCAAACCCACTTAAAGCTGTAGTGCTTAAACTACCACTGAGAATGCTGAAGGGCCAGGGGCATCGGAGCCAGTTGAAAATGACACTCCAGTTGTGACTGTGGTGTTTTGGGGGACATATTACTGGAATGTATACAGGTTTATTGGGACTTAGATCATGGCAAGTGCTGAGGTTTAGTCCTCTATTCTTTGTTGAAGCCCAAATGTTGTTCCATGGTCTATTTTCTTTCCTGAATTTGGGTCGATTACCCCTGTTATGGTGGATTTGGAGTGTCCAAGGGGTGCTACTCATGTTGCTGGGGTTAGCCTGGGCCTTGGGCTAGCAAAGGACTTCTGAGAAGGTTTAACAGATGTATTTTCTCAGCCTGAGGTGATGCTGAAAGCATCCGTGGGGTGTAATGTCAGGATGTTAGTTACTTCCATGGCTGCTCTCCATTGTGTCGCTTCCTTTTCTGCTGGGGCACCTCTCAGGGTATCTCAAGAACTGGCATTTCCTGACATGCCAAAGAATGGTCCCATATTTAGCACATTACAAATAGAGAGGGTTGCAGCTTTTACTATTTTATCTCCTGGGCTTTTAACCCCAGGGTAAACAATTGTTCATCCTCACCTTGAGGCTTTTTCAGAGCTGTTGGTGACATTGGGAAACTGTTTGTCCCTTGTATGCTCCAGGGCACCTTGCCTTGGGATGGTGACATGGTGCTGTGTCACCTCACAGCTTTGCTTATATGGTGCCCTGCTAAAAGTAGGAACCCTGATAATTTTGCCCTTGCTGAGTGCCGAAGGGGAAAGTAGTTAACCTATTAGAGAGCAAAAATAAAAATACATTAAATCAGGCCAGTGTGAAGCTAGAATGCTTCCTGGGAAAGCATGAATCACTTTCCAGGTAATCAACTAGTGCAAGTGAGGAACATCAATCAGTGAGCTGCCTTTCATCCCCCTGACATGGAAAGGTTCTTGTTTTCTGTACTGCAAATACATGCATGGAAAGTTCTCTGACTTTTTTTGGGGAAGGGAGATATTTAAGCACATGATTTACTTGTTCCATCTTGAATGAAATTATTCCTTTTAGAGCTGTTATGGGAATAATGAGTGAAGCCAGACAAGATGCCTATTGACAGTACAGCAGAGCTTCTTAGATTATTTCCTTGACTTTTATTAGATAGCACTTGCTCAGACTGGGATTGCTTGGAGAAGCATGTGTAAGGGGAAAAGGACACCAGGGTAATGCAAAATAGCTGATATGTGAATAAACCAGTGCTAAATATTAAATACTGTCATATGACTTCTAATTTGTGTAGTTGCCTCTCTGCTTCCAGCTTTCATCCAGGCCCTGACAAGGGAGGTGGCAAAATACTGTGTATGAATTGCTTGTTTCTTGCCACCTGATCAGGATGTGAGAGAACACCAAGACCTAATTCATCACTGTCTGTCACTTCTTACAGATGTTCTTGCCTGTGCAGAGGGCATGTAAAACACTGTCCTGCCTGGCCAGTAGCATTTGGTGTGGTAATTTCATCCAAGCTGGAGGTCAGAAAAAATAACTCTCCTCTGGTTTTGTGTATTATAATCCTAACTTCTTTTTTAAATTCATGTGGCCTTGACAGTTTATAATTAGAGGTCAGGAAAACATCTGGTCTTTTTTTTCTAACTCTTTTTTTTTTTCCTGTTAGTCATAATCTCCAAGTCTTTCTTCAGTTTGAGGAAGTTCTGCATGGATTTTTACTTTGCTGCTGTTTTTAGTGTTTGTGTGTGCTGTTTGACTTCCTCATCCTGACTGGTGGTGGAAGCAACCAGAAGTCACAAGGGAGGCTGTATTCATGGTGTTCTTGCTCTGGACTCAAAATGTTGCTGGCAGTAGGCCAGGATCCAAAATATCTTGTTTTAATCCTTTTTTTTTATGTTTGAGAATTTTGCCTGGGGGGGATGCATAGGGGATGGGGAGGAGCAACAGGCACCATGTAAACTTCTCTAATTCTTGTTTATTGTTTATGCTTAGCAAATAATGTACCTAATAATTAGCAATTAATAAAAAAGGAGATCCCTTTCCCAAACACTGTAAATTCTATTGCAATAAACAAATACTTGGAGATTTTATGGCTAGAAGGAAAAATTATGAACATCTCATCTAACATCCTATATGAAGGGCAGTCACTAGTGAAAATATACATATGGCTCTAAATATGCCAAATCAAATGAAGAAATCTTACACAGTTTTCAACTGATGTTTTCATGTTTCAAGAAGACAAACTAAAAGAGAAACCAATGTTTACACTTCTGTTATGATTTTTGTTAATTTTTACTCTTCGTGTGGAAAAACCAAGGAATTTTTACCAAACTAACAATGGTTTGGGAAAGCTCTTTTGCATGTGAAACATGATCATCAAAGATTATTTGTCATTTATATTGATGTTTATACAATCCCAAACAATTCATCGTTGATGCTTATCACAGCTATATAATGAATGTCTCCTTACAATGTGTAGGTCCACAAGTGAGTGGAAAAAACATGGATTTTGGGGGTTTACCCAGGTTCAGAACAGAGGTCTGTAGCAGAGCCAGAATTGTTTGGATCTCTCAAGTCACAGTTCTGACTGCTTTTTTTTTTTTTTCTGTTTTCCCATTTTCCTGGCTTGTGGGATGGATGCTCAGGATGGAGTAGGTAGATAATTTATCTGGAATTCAACTTGCGTGTGACTTCCAAGTATTCTTAGCACTGCGGAGGTGGACAGGGTGGCTGTGCGTAGCCTATATCTCTTAATATCTACATAAGCTCTTTTGTTACATTATTTAAATTTTAATATATATATATATTTTCCCCCTGGAGTGGCTATGTGCAGAGGATGGAGAACAAGGAAAGGGCTTGCCCATGCAGCTGACACAGATGGACCAGTCAAATGCAGAACTGAGACTGTAAATAGCAGTGACAGTGGGGTCACCTGCTTGGGGTTCACTGAAGATGGTGGGTGACCCCATCTTCAGGCCATTCACTCCTGCTGTGAGGATTTCAGAGAGCAGATACCAGCTGAGTTGTGGCAGAGGTGGCTGCACTTGCTGGCCACATGCTTAAACAGACACTCTTCTTCTGAGTGGTCTGTCTCCTTTGGTAATTTTCTAACCCTCATGTTATTTTAAAAAACAAAGGAAGTACAAGACTGCTTATCTCTTAATACCTTTCTTGCCTGAGCTTTGATTCCTAAACATGTGACTCTGCAGCATTAGCCTGTCCTAGATTTGCCAAGCTTGCAGGTCTCCTGACCCATTTTACAGCATTGTGATTTGCTTCCCTCCTTGACAACCTGCGGGCCCCAGATGCAAAGCATCTTGTGGAGAAAAGTTGAGTCCAAGCCAAGCATCCAATATAAGCTGGACCTAATGAGGGCTGAACCTGGAATTATGTGGGGTGAGATGTGTGTTTTTTCTCCTGTTGGTCATATGGAAATGCATGTGCCCAGCTTTATGGCTAAGTTAATGCTTTTTGTCTAGAAATAAACAAAGGTGTGTTGGAAATCATTCTCAAAGCAGGTGTTTCAAATCTCTCTGCCTGGCTGGGCCCTCTTCTCCAGGGGACTGTCCATCACTTCCCTTCTCAGAGTGGAAGACAGTTCTGCACAGGATGCAGGATCACACTAGTTTTTTTCTTCTGCAGCAGCCACCCAAGCATGATGCTATTTAATAATAAATCACAGTGTACAACATGTCACATGTGTTTGGGAACCTATTTGGAGGGAGTTAGCACTGATCTGAGTTTTCCCTTTACAATTCAACTCCCCAGAAAGACATTTCAGTGTTACTTGCACAGTTTCTGAAACTTCAGCCCCACTGCCAGGATTGTGTTTCCCTTCACCTGCCCTGGGATGACAGAGCCCTCCACATGTGACATCTTCCTGAATTTGGAATTGGAACTTTGCTTCTCTCCATCTGTTCAGGATTTTGGAGAATGAGAAAAAAAGATTTGCTGCCTTCATTAAGCAAAATATGAAAGTGGAAAAGCACATGTTTGTTACTTCCCAAGGGGGATGTGGGCAGCACAGTCTCAGTGTTTCCTTGGGCAATGAAGAAGACAAATATCATGAAGCTTTGTAACTCTGAACTAGCACCCCTGTGCCCTCCTGCCCCCAATCCATGGAGAGGTGAACAGAATGGAGGCAGTGATTTTACAGGTCAAGATTGTTGTGGTATTCCACTCAGACATGGGGATGTGTATCAGTATGTGTGGACCTTGTACCTTTTGGGTGCAAAATCAAGGACAAATAGCATTAAAACCTCCTCCAAGACCCTAGAATCTGTTTGTTTTCACATACCTTCCTCTCTTGACTCTATCACCACTGAAATTGCTCAATTCCTGTAGTGTTTGTAAGCCAATACTCTCTTTCTATCCCAAGGCCATAAATATATATGAGATGTGAATGTGTGTTCACCCTTGGACCCTCCCAAGCTTCACTTTTTGAAGTACTTCAGCTGATCCTTTACTGATAAATAGTTCAACTCTAGCTTATTTCAAATAACTAC
The DNA here is from genome assembly GCA_028020825.1 of Podargus strigoides. Taxonomy (NCBI): domain Eukaryota; kingdom Metazoa; phylum Chordata; class Aves; order Caprimulgiformes; family Podargidae; genus Podargus; species Podargus strigoides. The sequence goes on from CM051646.1 coordinate 3,550,221, forward strand.
CCTGTCCCTCTGCACTGGGAAGAGTAGGATGCATTTAGATCTTGTAAGCTAAAAGGAATTCCTAGGAAAAGTGTAGTGTACTGCAGGAAAGGGGTGGGAATGATGCAACAACTGGCATTTCCTTGCCCTTTTGGTCAGGCCTTTCTCTGCCCCATCCCTTTGTGGGCTGTGGTGCAGGAGCCCTTTATTCTAGGGAAGAGGGAGGAAGAGGTCTTTACTGTGATAAGTGATGCTACAAAAAAAGAGCAGCCGGCAGTGGGTGTCACGTGAGGGAGACACTCTTTCCCCTCCACTTCCAGCGCAGTAAGGCATCTCCTGAGATTTCGGTTTCAATTAAGCACTCCCTTCACTCTGTAGTAGTTGTTCATCAGCCTTTCCCAGCCTGATGATGCTCATTAATCCCCACGCAAAGCACAGCGGGGTGCCGGACCACGGGAGGAAGGATGGGATGGGAGGAGAGGAAGGCACATTCCCCTGTCCCTGGGTCCGGGCCCACGGGCTGTGGCCCCCAGCCCCTGTGCAGCGGCGGGGGGGTGCGGGGCTGGCCGCGGGGCGGCGCGGATGCCCTGGCATGCTGTCCTGCGGGTGCTGCACATGCTCAGCAGCGAGCGGGGCGGCTCGGCCCCGGGCGGTGCTGCTGCGGGGAGCGCTCTGCCTCTCGCCGGGGGGCTGGGGGGACGGCAGGCGGCCGTACCCCGCCGCGGGGGGCTCAGTGCATGGGGCTGGGCGCTCCCCGGGGGATGCTCGCCGGCCGGGGCTGCTCCAATATGTCCTGGGACCTCTGGAGCGGTCAGTGGGCAGACAAGGACACGGGCACCGGATTATCGTGACTGTACTAATGAAAGGGTTCAAGCTCGCCTGGTAAGCAGAGAGCTGGGGGGTAGGGGGGCGATGCCATCACCCTCCCTCTTCCCAAACCTTTCCTCCTTCCCAAACCTTTCCTCCTTCCCAAACCTTTCCTCCATCCCAAGCCTCCCTCCATCCCAAACCTTCCTCCTTCCCAAGCCTTCCTCCTTCCCAGCCCCGCTGCGCACCGCAGCGCTGCCGGCGGGGGGAGGCGGAGGAGGAGGAGGAGGAGGAGGAGGAGAGGGATGCGCTCCGCTCCGCTAAGTTGCCCGGTGCCTGCGCCGCAACGCTCCGAGCACTGCGGTACCGCCGGGGGGACATCGGTGCGGGCATGGGGGGGTTGAGCCGCTGGGGAGGTCATGGGGAATAGCTGCAAGGATGGGTCGTTCTTGTCCGGGCATCTCTGCGTGAGGGCTGTGATGCTGTGAGCCTGCCTCCCCTCTGGCTGCATCTTCCTCCCCTCTGGCTGCATCTTCCTCCCCTCTGGCTGCATCTTCCTCCCTGCTGCCGCCACCCTTTCCCCTCCTCTTCCCGGTTCTGGCGATGCTTGTGCATGAATTTGCATCTGTGTATGCACGCACGTAACACCTGCACTCGGGATCTGTTTCCATACAGAGAAAAATAAGTACGTTTATTTTTCTGTAGAAAGATGGAAAAAAACGCTCTGTGAGTGGAATGGCTCCTGCTCTGCTTGTCCTTTAAATAGCTGCTTTTGGGGATGCACCTTATTGTTGTGTTTCTGTAATGATGTATTTAGAGTTGGGAGTTGAAAGAACTAAGCTTCCTGGAAGGTACCAAAGTCCTCATTATTCTTTCATAATTTCTGGGTGTTTTGGGGGGAAACTCTCCAGTTTTGGACAAGTGAGCAGTGAAGGAAAATGCTGTATGGGTGAAAGTCAACTAGCAAAGCTGTATATGTATCTGAAACGTTTGCATGTCAATATTTTGGTTGCTCAAGTTTGTATTTTGTATGGGTAGGTGAATATGTATTTATATAATATACATGGATGCATTTCTAAATATACTTAAATCTTTGTTGGCCAAGTTTATATAATATAAAGTCTTGAGTGTACAAAAACTACTTTAAATCTCGAGTATGTCAAAACTACTTAGTTGGAATAAGTAGTCTTTGAATTATTGTGATGGAATTGATTTAATCAGAACTTTATCAGATGGGCACGGTTCCATAGTGGAATGTGACTTTGTAATTTGGCTGGAAAGGACAGAGTGGATGACAAGAGCGATGTGAAGGCCTGTCTCTTAATCTTTTTGTCTCTGTAATGAAAAAGGAAGTAATCAGAGAAATAACAGTCTCCCTCCTAAGTGTGCTGTTTTGCATCATTATGGATTTAGTGCTTGGAGATCCTTGCCTGTAAAGTGTGAGAAAACAGTGAAGTTAATTTTAATTTGTTGTTCTGTTTATTGTCATTATATTTTTTTCTGTGTGAAAAATAAGAGTGCTACAGCCCAGCACTAGGAAGCATCTTGTGCTGGGCCCCAGGGGACAGGCTAGAGCCAGGGATGACTCAATAGGTCATCTCTCTTTCTAATTTTTGTAATTTCATCTTTTATTTAATTACACTGAGAACCTTTGAAATTTTCCTGTGCGTACACAGCCACGAGTAACAACAATTTTTTTCAATTTTTTTTTAATTTTTTTATTTTTTTTTAATAAGGAAAAGCCCAACTTTTGCACTAATTGGCTGCTTTACGTGGCATGCAGTTGGGCTGATGAGTTGCATAATAGCTTAGCGTACTACCGGGAGAGCGGAGCGTGTGTTATAAATGCTGTGATCATGTGTATCTGCAACAACATGGCACCCCACTGCATTCCCTTCTGTACCTACCCATGAGCAGCACTGGGTGTGTAATGGGACAGCTTTTGCTCTCCCAGTTCTATCACAGCATTGATGACAATGAAGGTGGAAGCCAGCCTGTTAATTTTGTCAGACTTTCAGAGCTAAAGAAGTGAGGCTGGTTGGTTGAGGAGCTGGATGGGGGCCATGAGGAGGTTACTCATGTGCTGGATGAAATGCTGGTGGTGTTTCAGTAGGTGACGCTCTTCCCTAGTGAGTTTTCTCAGGCTCCTGGCAGGGTCCTGGGGCACTGTGCTGTCCTGGGTGCCTGTGTTCTGCTGGGGGGCGCAGTGAAGGTCCTGATCAGTTCCCCTGGCCCTCCTAGAAACCCCTGGAAAGTGCTAACCAAGCCCTCCCTGGGCTGCCTCTTCAGCATCTCCCCTTCATCTTCCTCTGCATTCCAAACTCATGTTCTGATTGCTTGCTTTATTTAATCAAAGCACGCAGCATTTTGGGTCTTTGCAGTATTTACTCTGTTCTCCCTCTAGGATATTTACAGGCAGTTTTATTTATTGGATTGTGCTGTAATATCCAGCCATGGAAGCATGAGTTAAGGATGTTCATTAAGTCCTGTTTCACCTAAGTATATTTGTTTGTCACTGCTGGACTGATTGGCATGGTTCTAGAGGAGCACAGAACACAGAGTTCCCTGCTCTTTGCTGTTTGTCAGACTTGGTCAGGGTCCTTCAATGTGGGTTGTACAGCCTCCAATATTTGCAGTGAAATGGCTCTACAGGCTTAGTACTTGTCTAAAGGGAAAAACGTGTGGCATGCAGGCAGATCTGTTGGCCCTGGCTGTAGAAGAGGTGATTCCAGTTCTAGATGGCACTGGTGGGGTTAATGCAGATTTCCTTGTGGAGAGGTTCTCAGAAAGACACATGATTTCTTTCTGTACCAGGAAGGGCAGCAGCACAGGGACAGAATGCTGTCAGCAGGAGCAGCCCTCTCTGACCGTCAGGCTGAGGACTTGCTCTTGCCTGTTTTCAGACCACCCATTCACTTTCTATCATTAGATTGCACAAAACACCATAGTGTGTTTTATCAGGGGACCTCTGGCCACCTCTGAGACTCAGTGTGAGCTTGTTTTAGCACAGGACAACGTGCTGATCTCTAATACGATGTCATGCGTTTTTTTGCAATACGCCACCTAATTCTGCCCAAAATGATCTCATCACCATCTGGTACCAGCGTAGCTGCACGCCATGGAGTCAGGGGGTGGTCAGAGTACACTGCAGTACAGCAGAGCACTCGTGTACAGTCATCATAGCTTTATGACATCAGAACGTGACTGTGTTGTATCACGACAGAAGGTCCTGATGTAGCAGTGGTACCGCTGGGGTACCACATCCTGGTGTCAGAAATGATGCTGCAGTCCCCTGGTACATTGTTAGTGTCGTATGACATCACACATTTGTCTTGTCAGGGTCCCAGTATCTTGCTTTAATAGATCATCTTTGTGTCACGAGGTAATATTTTAATACCATTGCATACATCCTTATGTTGTGACATGGTATTATTGTCAGAGATAACTTCTGCTTCCAGTCTTACATCACCGTTAGCTCACAGATCCTTGGGGACTGTAATGAGCCAGGCCCCAGGCTTTAAATTTCAGAAAGCCAGAAACTACAACAGCAGGGCAGGCAGGCATTCCCTCCCCTCAGATCTCATGTGGTGCTGGTTGCTGTTCGTATTCTCCCTGGTCTGGAGTTTTAGGGAGCTCATGACCCAGCATGGATGAATACTGATTTTGATCTTTGATGAAAAAATGAGAATCAAATGATTTGAAGAGTCTTGCAGGGGGGAAAGCAAGCTGGTAGCTGAACGTGATGCCCTGTAAATGGGCTACTGAACAAAACTCTGCTCATCTGATTTTCCTTTTTTTTTTTTTTTTGGTGGTTCATTCTGCACTGCTTGTGCTGATTTGTTGGTTGTTTCTGAGCCACAGAACCTGCTTTATGGAACCTACAGAGAAAATAAAGGCCAAAGGCTCTACCTAAAAATAAATCTGTAATTCATTTTTCTGCTAGTGCCTGTGGGTGAGAAAAAAACCCTCTCAGTGTTCTAACACCCTACTTATCTGAAGGAAGGATCTATTCTATAGTTGTGGGGGTGGGATGGGAACTAGGTAGGGTTACAGAACAGCAGAGCTAAAATTAGCAGTTGTTTGATGTCAGGGAGCAGTGAAGATTAACATGAGGCAGTTTCAGTTATGCATGCTGCAACACTGCGACTTCAGGAGCTGTTGGTACCTAGGCCAGGCTAACGATGCCTGCCCTTCCAGTTGATCCCATCAGTGTCTCAGGGCCACGCGTGTGGAAGAGCAGAGGGATGGGGCTGAGAAGCCTGACACAGCTCTGTCCTTACAGTTCAGTCTTGCCACTCCTCGGGAGTCTAAAATAACAGGTTAGTGACAAAAGAGACTGGAGGAATGCATTCTGCCCTCAGGTAGGTAGAATTTGTACTTGCTGTAATTCAGAAAGGTGAGGGATGTGGGTGTTTGGGATTCCTGCCTTCTTAATTACACGGTGAAACAATGATGCTGCTTAAATCACTTTCAATTTCATATTGATACCGCAGAGACTTAACGAGCGACCCCGTGCAGGGAAAACGAACTTTGTTCTATCGCACTGCGAAGGCAAGATGAATCTCCAGATCAATTCTTCCCCAGTTTTTTTGGTAGGAGGCTAGCAAAATAATTCCCCTGAAGTTACATAATTGTGCTGCTGTGTGGTTTGCCCTTCGCGCTGCAGGTTAAAACGTGATGTCTCTGTGTTCCTTCCTCCTCTGTCTTCAGCGATTCTCCTGCATCTCCATCTTTCTTCTTTGTGCTGTTTATTCAAAAGGAAGAAATAGGTGCTGATAACCTGCCACTGGAAACCATCAAAGGTGACCCACATACATATAAATATGGCTCTAGGATTTTGGAAAGAAGAGGATTTCAGTCCTTATGAATGCTGCAAATTGATCTTGGGAATCCGAACGTTCCTGATGTGGTAGCAAGAGGAAACTGTATTAATAAGTTGCTCATCTCTCCCTTTATCCAGAATATTCTGAACAATTTGACTAAACCTCTAATAAAGCACAGTTCCTATCCTCCCTCTCTCAACTGGAAGAAACATTACAACGTTGTGTGGAGTGACCCAAGGAACAGCTTTGAGTGGTATTGGTAGATTTATTTTGTAAATGGTTTCATAGTACAATGAAGTGGTTAGCAGCAGGTTTTGTGCTAATTTATCTGGGCTTTTCAGTAGTGGGAAGTGAGAGTAAGCAGTTAGGAGCCTAAGCCAAGTGCATTAATGTCAAGGAAAAACCTGGCGTGCAATTCACTTGGCCAGACTGTACTCACAGTCATTAACTGAGCCATAAACAGAACCAAGATCAGCTCATTACCAGTTTTTGTCCCAGACTCCACACTGCCACACTGAATGAATACCTTCAGTGGTATAAAGTACAAGTTAAAAATACGAAATTACAGTGCAAGGAGACTATTTGAAGAACAACTGAGTCATGATGGAGCCCTTGATCTGAGAGTTGGTTTGCTGAGGTTCTGTTGTGATGACAGACTGGCAGAAGTACCCCTTCAGTGGGTTTTGTTTGTTATGTGGTATGCTCTTGGCATCAATTTTTGATTTAAAATTGGATAAACGTCTGTCATTTTGTTCTCCCATACATATGTTCTTACTGAAACCTCTCTGAAGGCAACTAGACAGGAGAGTTCTCTCACTTATGCCATGAAGATGCTGTGCTGTGCAGAGCTTGCTGCCAACACCCGGGATCTCTCCTTCAGATCTCTCCTTGGGCTGCAGATTATTTTGGCTAATTAAATCCTAATAGTTTGTTTTGCTCTAAAATTGCCTTTTCTGCTTATCAGATGGTTAAAATCACCTGGCTCTCTCTCTGCTCCTTTAGCAGCCTCACAAATGTCAAGTGAAGGGCAAACTGTTCTGGAATTCCGCAGCCACTGCTTGCTTGGGGTCTTAAGTTGAGATGAATGAGGCTGCAGTGAGGCTTCTCCAGGGATTCTTCTCATGTATGCAGGAGGAAAAAGCATGGCAAGAGGCACATTCAGTCAAGAAGAGTCTGCAGATAAAATTTACCAGATACTTTTTCTAATCTGAAGTGTGGAGCTGAGACTTGTGTGCTCTTTAACTGCTTGGTCCCTTCAAATGAAAAGCAAGGAGCTGGAAGTCACAAGAGGCCAGTTTGACGCTGGATCTGTCATTTACCAGTTGTGTTGTGATCCTGGCTCTGCCTCAGTTTCCCTGTCTGCAGACTGGGGTGTACCATTCCTCTCTCCTCCTCCCCTTGTGCTCCCTCTCACTGGAGCAGTTTGATATTTACATGTGACAGGGGCCAGCAGGGTATGGTGGACAGTGTTCCACAATTTGTAAGCACGTGATGCACCCTGTATGTGTTAATAGTTCCACTGAACTAAACGAAACACTCATGTATGTAAAAATTCTGCTGGATCAGGGCTGTTCTGCTCATAAGTGGGCATGGTTGAGGTCTGCAAGAGCCAGATGTTGCCATCCAAGCTTTTGTGGCACATTATGCAAGAATCACCACGTCCTGGTCAGGATCTCTTTTGCTTAATCACATTTGCTAACTGAAATTCCCCTTGGGAACAGAACTCTTCTTCACTCTCTGGTCTAAACTAGTTAGTGGTATCCCTTTGGCTGATTAAACAGCTGCTGTGTTTATGTGTGACTCTTGCCTTGCACGCCTCTGATTTCAGTCCTGGTTAGGAAGCTCATCTGAGTGGCAGACTGCCATTGTTAGTGTCATTGATGCTTATTGTGAATGGTAACTGTTAAACTTCAGTATTTTGAGTCTGGTGAAAGTAAATGATTTAAATTGAGATGTAATAGAGATAATATTATCCAAGTGTAAACTATCTAAGCTCAGAAAATGGGAGACTAAAATGCTGTACATAAATCAGTAGTTTTTCCTTCTGTCACTTCTGTCTGCTCTTGCAGAGCCCAATGCTGAATAAAAGAAGGTGGGATGTCCTCTGAGCTTCTGCTTTACTCAGGTTTTCCATTTGGCCACCTTTAGGTCTGTGCTGTTGATTATCCTTGATATTTTCCAGTGGTTTATTCTCTATAACCATTTTTCCTGGACAGGATGCTCTCTGTGACCATAGCCAAGTGACCTAGGGGTAGATGCTCTGCTGTTTTTCAACTCACACAAGATGTGAAATGCTGCCATTCTCATCTGACAGTGCCACAGCTGCTCTATGCATGTGGCAGAGGAGCAGAGAAGGAGGGATTTTTTTTGTGTGGGAGGGGGATATATATCTTTGGGGTATGTATTTTGAATCATTTTCAAACCACTTGGGGTACCAGATTTAGAAGAATGGCTTGATGAGAGCACCCAATTTCAGGCCTTGGAACTGGAAGAAGGCAAATGGAGGAGAAAATGAGTTGAATGACAAAGACTTGGGGAGGAAGAAGGAGCTGTATATTCAGGAGTAGCAAAGATTTGGTCACAGAAAAAAATGTCTATATATGCATACCATATAAAGCACCAAATTAGCTGTGGGGGGAGGAGGATGGATGACTTGTTTATCTTTAGTGTAAGAACAGCTCTCTAACTAGAATGGTTTCTTTAATGAAATGCTAAGCAAACAAGTCTGTGTTTAAATGACAGGAGGAAGGAATGGCAAGGTCTGAGGATTCCAGAGAAATAATTTGCAAGGTCTCATCCCTTACTTGTGTAGTGATGACACATGAAGTGCTGTGAATTAAAAGGTTTGCACTGGAGACAGAGGCATTTTAGAAAGCTGGTGGAAAGTTAGAGCTGTAATTTTGGTGTATTACTGACCCTGTAGGAACAGAAATAAAGCAGCCATAGAGGTTTGAAAGAAGTTCCCTCTGCTCATGAGGAGATTGGGTTGTGGCTGTGCAGCCTTCAAAACTGGAATTTATTTTTTTCAGAGCTGTCAGCTATTAAGAAGTGGTGTACTCATGTGGTGGCCTTCAGTCCAATGTACATTTTAGGAATGAGGTTTGGGAGGCAATCTGTTGCTTAGCTGTAGGCTATGAAAGAAGATGTGTGTGTCTGGGGGTCGGAGCTTAGAGAATCTGAGCAGTATTCAGTGGCTGGTTCGAGGCAGTAAAACTACATCATTGCTTCAAATGCCTGTTATATTATTTTTCCAACCTTTCCAACAGGGTGAATAGGTTGCCCATTGATTCTTCTGAGTTTCTGTTTCAAAGACAGGAAATAGCACAACTAATTTTGGAAATGGATGTGAGATAGTGCTGTTTAGCAGTGAGAGAGGCTCTTGAAGAAGGGTCTTGCTGTGCTAGGTTGTCATGCACACTGCCAGAGACAGTCTGTGTCCTGAAGAGCTTACGTCCTAAGTAGGCAAGATGGAGAAAGGGTAGAAGATAGGAAGTGGTTTTAGCAGTAACCAAGAAATCATTGGACTGAGCTGCTGCCTGTTAGGAAAATTACAGAAAGCAGGACTAGAGACAGAAAAAAACTTGATGGAATTGAGGCATTGATCCATGCCAGGGTGGGACAGTTCCCTGTTTCATCTTCATTAATAGCTACCTAATGCTGTTTATAAATATGACAAGTGAATGGGTTTATAGCACTTCTCTCATGCTCTTGACTGCAAGGATTTGACTTCAGCCTAGTTTCCCCCCTCAATTTAATATAATCGTATTGCTCTTTGTTAGAAAACCTTGTGATAGGGCTTGTCTTTTTCTTTGGTGTTTACATTCTTCAGATATTTGTTGACCACTTTATTTGTTTACCCTTCAAGTTTCCTTTCAAACACAAGCCTCATGAATACTGTGATATTTTTGTTGCTTTGAACTTCTTGCTGTGTAAGAATATCTTTCTGGTAGAGATGAACTGATCATACAGAGCAAGTATTTCATCAGCTTCCATGAGCTATGATTGATTAGACTGAGCAGCCCTGCATCATGTTAGTCTTTCCTGCTCCTACATCATGTTACAGAATCACAGAATGTCAGGGATTGGAAGGGACCTCAAAAGCTCATCCAGTCCAATCCCCCTGCCAGAGCAGGAACACCCAGATCAGGTCACACAGGAACACATCCAGGTGGGTTTGGAATGTCTCCAGAGAAGGAGACTCCACACCCTCTCTGGGCAGCCTGTGCCAGTGCTCTGTCACCCTCACTGGGAAGAAGTTCTTCCTCACATTTATGCAGAACCTCCTATGTTCCAGCTTGCACCCATTGCCCCTTGTCCTATCATTGGATGTCACTGAGAAGAGCCTGGCTCCATCCTCATGACACTCACCCTTGACATATTTATAGACATTCATGAGGTCACCCCTCAGTCTCCTCTTCTCCAAGCTAAAGAGACCCAGCTCCCTCAGCCTTTCCTCACAAGGGAGATGTTCCACTCCATCATCTTTGTGGTTCTGCACTGGACTCTCTCAAGCAGTTCCCTGTCCTTCTTGAACTGCTGCAAGAACATGTCTAATTTGCTTTGTGGCCTTACCCTGTGCCCTGTCCAGCTGCACTGCTTTCACGCTTTCTCAGCTCTTTGAATTGCTGGACATGACTTTCTGTTCCCTCTGTTGTGCCTGTTTGGGGTAGGTACAAAATCAAGGGCAGCAGTAGGGTAGCGTTCTTCATGCTTTGCCCAGAAGAGAATCGGTCACAATCTCTGTTTATTTTTCATGCAGGATAGATTTTTGTATGTTTATATACACTTTAATTGAATCACATTATTACCTTCTGCATTGTGTATTCTCTCTGTAGAAGGTGGCCTTTCAAAGAGTTTATATTTGAAAATACCCACGAGCTGAAGACAAATATTTCTCCTGTTGCTGGCAGTGCTGCCTGCTGTCGTACCAGGGAAGTAGATGGTTTGTGCTGTGTCTGATAAGGTTTAGAGCAGGGTGCGTAGTCCCTCTAGCTCAGCAAGATGAAGAGTCAGTATGTCTGTAGGAATGACTAATTACTCAGAGAAGAGTGCTTTACGGGGGTAAGGAAGTTGTACTTAGTGGTAACTGGGATGCTTAGGTCCATGCTGACTGCTCTGCTCCTTTGTTGTCACAGAAGCACTCCCTGCTGGTTTTTACAGTGGGGAGTACAGGGATATTTAATAAAGCTCTGCTAAAGTGTCCCTGCAAAAATGTTTGGGATGCTAGGGATGTGCAACAACATGGAGAAGCTGTACCAGGGCAGAAGAGCAGGAGAAGTCCTGAAATTTCATAGGTGTCATCAGTGAATGGAGTGAGGAGCAGCCAGGGTTAACTGAGCTCTAGTGATGTGGGCTACAGGGCATTCTTAAAGAGACAGTGGGTGCTTTTCTTTCTAGTGGGCAGCCAGTTCAGATGCCAGAGCTGGGCAGCAAGTTGCAAAGAAGGCTTTGTTTCAGCCATGCCAAGCTGTTATCGGAGCGGGGAATCTTTTTGTCAACTACTTTCGAGAGCATAAAATGCATCAGAGCAGTAAGATTCCTGAATGGTTTAATGCCCTCTCCCCCAGCAGAATTGCTTCTGCCTGCAGTTTAAATGGTGGTTTGAGAATCGGAGAGCAGAGGAGCAGGGAAGACACGCAGCTGCGCCCCGGGAGATGCGATGTGGTAACAGGTGGCGATGCAGTCGTTCAGCCTTTCGTTTTTCATCTCCCAGGCAGGCAGCAGGACTCCTTCCTGTGGATACAGGTTCCTTTGTGTTTGTGGTCGTGCACGGTGAGGTCAGGCAGTTCCTCAGGAAAAAGGATGCCCTGACGCAGTGCGGGGCTGGGATGGAGATGCAGAGGGTTTGACTGAGAGATCTAAGGGTGGAAGGGATGGGGATGTGGGGGGAGAAGCTGAGCAAGACTTTTATGTCCTGTCTTTATGGGAGTAGGGGCTGGACAGAGCAGCTGTTTAGTGGTGTGAGTATCTGGGTGAGCCCAGCAGAACGTTACAGGAATCTGAGACCATCCTGGAAGAAAAGGTCAAGTAAGGTTAAGAAAGTCAGTCTGTGAGAGTGGGGATGAATGCAATGTGTGCGAATGGGTGTTGGGGTTGAAAATCAGAGGGGGCTCAGGAGGAGGCTGAGGGGTGGTGCTGTGGGGGGAGGCTTTAGGAGGCTGACTTTGGTGGGGATAAACGGGTTGGAACAGTCCAGAGGAATGGCGAAGCTGGCATGACTCTTACTGAATTATGTAACACACAAGTGCACCAGCCAGTGATAAAGAAAGAAATTAGACCCTTATAGCGCTCATTTCCTCTTCCTTCCCTTCATAGATCGGGTCTGAGCTGTTCCCTCTCAGTGCAGCACAAAATAGGGAGTGGAGGGGACCGAAGGAGTGGGGCATGTCTGTACCAGGAGACGGGGTGTAGCCCAGCCCCTGGCACAGAGCAGTCGATGTGCATTTTAATCTCCCCACTGGCAGCTATTGAAGCTTTATCCAGATGTCAGGGAATTCTCTCTTTGTGCTGAGCTTGCACAGGAACAGCATATGTGAGAGCTGCTGCCCAGTCACTGGGAGCGGAGAGGGGATGTGGTTTTCTCATATTCAGAGTGGTATCCAAAGGACATAATTTGTTTGTGTTGGGTCTGGGGTGAAATTTTGCTGCTGCTTATCATGTGGTGTCTACCTTTGCAATGTAACCGACAGTACAATGGCATGATGTTTGACTCTGGCCTGAAGGGATAAGAAAAGAAGGATACATAGATAATGGAGGCAGTACTTCAGTGATTTCACAGGGACCTGTGATTAATGGGTGGTCTCCTGTGCCTGCTGCTATTTTTCTTTGTGTGTATGACAGTCTTCCCCTGGTCAATCAGTTGTTTTGCTGTTCTCTTCATGCTCTCTTAATCTGGGCACTGATCTTGTAACTGGGATGCACTCAGGTCCTGGTGGTTGAAAGTGGCTGCCTTCGTTGCAGGAGGGTTTGAAATCACTGCAGCCTCTCATCTTCATGCCTTTCACTGCACGGTTGAAGTCTGCACTGTAAGCTCCCCAGGGTGAGGGCTCTGTCTGCAAGCTGCTCAGCCCTCAGCACAGATAAATATGGGAGCTCCTTTCATTAGTGCTTGATCTCAGAGATGTCTGTTAATGTTAGTGATGTGCTTGTTAATCTTCATGTTTGAGTACACTGACTGCTGCATACATTATCTGTCAGTGCAGTGCAAGTGCTTCTGGGGTAAAATATGCACCAGCTTATCACCAGTGCACTAGAACAGAACATATGATGGTTTCAGAGGAAGAAAGAGATGGATTTAGTATCAAGTGGAAGTTGGCAGGGGACTTAAGGATATGTGTCTTTGTAATACATGATTTGAAATTCAAGACAAAGCATTTGTGGGAGGTCAGCTCAGCCAGCCTTTTCCACTGCATCATCCCAGACTGGTGGGTTTCAGGCTGGGAGCTGTTACCTGTCTGTGGTCCATGATGCATTTGCTTTGTGCTGTCCATTTATCCTGACCGTGATGCAACGCTTACCCATGCTGGGACCCGAGTGTGTTGATCTGAATCTACAGGGCAGAGCTGGGCCTACAGAGAAACAAATGGTTCCCCTTGTGCTACCCTTCCTCCTCATTTGAAGAGTCTAGAAAGGTACTGGCCGTGCTAAAAACGCTTGTCCTGTGTGATGTGGGCTCCAGCTCTCACTGGGAACACTTCACTTCTTGATGCTGAGCCTAACTTCTCACAGCCTCTTTCTACCACCATCCCACCTTTCCTGCTTTTGGCTTTCCACGTGCTGATTGATTGAGCGTGATGTTGAGGACAACAGGTAAGGCTCTGTTTCCTAGGTGAGGTGGGTTCTGCAGCTTGTGAATGTCTTTAATTCTGTGTGGTTTCTTTTGTGCAATTAAGGAGAGCTAATTAGCTTCTTTTAGTGGAGTCTCCTTGCAGAGGTAGCTGACCTCTTGTTAATCCTGGATTAAGTTCTTACTAAGAACTGGCTCTTTGTGTGTCCCAGTTAAGATGTTGACACTTTGTTCTCTCTCTCCTTGTTCTCCTCCTCCCCCTCTTCCTCCCCATGCCTTTGAGCACATGATTGCCTGCCTCCTCCGTCCCCCACGACTGGAGGAATCCATACACTCTTAGCAGCCACTGTATCTTGCTCTATGAAAATGCCATTGTCAGTTCAGGGTACTCTAAAAAGACTCTTCCTTGTTTTGGTACCTATTTAGAAGCCCATTTTCTGCAAGGGAGAAGGAAGAGCATTGGCAGTCCTCCTTATTGCTTAATAGGGTGAGAATGCTGTGGGGTTTGAAGAGCAGCATCCTTTTTGTACGCTGGAGGCTGGAAGGATGTTCCATGGTCTGAGCAGGAGCTGGCAAACAGGAGCACATGTCCCAGTTGGAGAACTCTGCCTGTACAATGCTGTGCATTCAAAGGCAGAGGCTGTATGTTCATGGTTAAAGAGGGTGTCTAGGAGAAAAGAAGCTGCTGTGCTCCAACAGAAGAATTAATATTAAAATATTAATTACCACCCAGATGCAGCAGTTACTCATGCTAATCCTACTTGCAGATCTTGAGGTTGTACACTGAGTTTTCCCTGAGGACATGCTTTCTTCACATTTCTGGTATGTCTTTTTGAAGTCAGAGCCTGAAGTACTGTGTAAGTGTCCCCTGGTTCTCCTCTGAACTCGGCTGATGCAGTATGTATGAGTATGCTTGTGTTACAGCTGGGTCTGAGACACTGAGGCAGAAACCAGCCGTGCCACTCAGCCCAGCAGGGAGTGAAGGCACAGCTTGTGCTGCCTGCAGGAACACTGAGGAGCCTGCCACTGATGGGTATGCTCTGAATTAAAGCAGGGAGTGCTCCTGATGTATGACTTCACCTGTCTGTAGGGTTTGGTAGTGCTGTGGTGTGTGACCATGTCACACTGTGAATAGCTCACTAGTCAAGCCTTCCTAAAACTGTCCTTCACATATGAAATAATGCCCTAGTGCTTGTCTTAATTCTTTACCACCAGTACCAGGGCAAGGGCTGAGAGACGTGCAAGTAAACCCAGTTGGCATAAAATGCATTCTGAGCTCTAGAACAAAACAGGAACTGGTGGGTTTATGTTCAGAAGAGCTTCCTTAAAGGCCCCTAAGGATCCTCAGTGCAGTATTATCAAAGTATTATCCCCATGAAACAAGCTGCCTTCATAGTGACACAAATGGTATGCAAAGACCCAGAAATGTAACGGGAGTATTTGTCCTTCCAAGAGCTCAGGGCTGAGTTCTGCAGATCTGCATTTGAGGCGTCGCGTGATTTTTTCAAATTACCCATAACTTTGCCTTTTGCACGCCATCCTAGATAAGCCTAAGGAGCTTTTCTCTAAGTCTTGCATTTTTACTACTGCTCTTACAGTGCTTTTAGAAGCAGAACTTTCCTTTGATTCATCTTCTCTCCTGACAGTCTGAAGAGTGGGCAGGTCTTAAAACTCATGTATTGAAACTATCCTACCACTTCATGACCAGCTTGGAGCTTTTGCGTGTTCTCCATGGTTCTATGAAGTAGCCATGATACTGAATTATATCAGAGCCTTTGGGTCAGTGTAGCTGTCACGTGACTATTGAAAAATAAGATCTTGTTCAAACCTTAATAGTCATTCAGACAAAACGTACCAGAAGTTGTAGAGGCTGAGAATCACACTTCTCACTATTTTCATACATCTTTGAGTGCCGTAAGAAGAAAACACTGAAAGATTCATAGATTGCAAAATGAAATGGGACCATTCAGATAGCTAAGTCCTGTTGAATGCAAGGTGTAAGACTTGCTGGAATTGATTCTGGTGGAGGTACAGAACAGTATTTAGGAAAACACAAAACCTTGTGTAATACTGTTTGCCACAGATGGATAATCTAGCCTGGAATTAGTAACAGTGGTTAGTTTTGTTTGCTTCCAAAACTGCTTCTTTCTTGCCTAGAATTTGTCTTAACCTCAGCTTTCATTGCTTGGTCCTATTGCACTTTCATCTGTCACCCAGTGTCACCAGACCTGTGTTCCAGGTGACCATTTAAAGCTGGTCATTCCTCGACCTCCTGGTGGTGTTGAATCACAGAATGTGAGGGATTGGAAGGGACTTCCAAAGATCATCCAGTCCAATCCCCCTGCCAGAGCAGGAACACCCAGATCAGGTCACACAGGGACACATCCAGGGGGGTTTGAATGTCTCCAGAGAAGGAGACTCCACAGCCTCTCTGGGCAGCCTGTGCCAGTGTTCTGTCACCTGCACTGGGAAGAAGTTCTTCCTCACATTTATGTGTAACCTCCTATGTTCCAGCTTGCACCCACTGCCCCTTGTCTTTTTTCATTTGTTGCTCTTACCTGAACCCTGTCCAGTTCATCCACATTGTTCACGTGTGGAAACTAGATACAGGCCTAGATGTAGGACTTCAGTGGGAATCATTCCACCCCATCCTTGGATGTGGAGGCACAGGGAACAACAGAGGAAAGCAAAGGGCAGTGATGAGTGTGTACGTCACGTAAGGCACATCTCCTGTTGTGGGTGATGTAAATGTAGACTGTAGAGAGGAATAGAAGTGATATAAGGTGTAAATTTTGAACCTACTGTATCCACACTGGTACAGGAGCTGCTCTGGAGACTCCTTAAGGCTTGTCTATGCTGGAAAGTTATTTCACATTGAAACCCTAGAATAACCCAGAGTGCTTCCATGCACGGACACTTCTTCAAATCCAGGGTGTTAGTACAGGAAGCTGTTCCACATCACTTCTGTGCTGTTTCCTTGCACAGACAAGGTCTGCTTTCATATAGGGGAAGGACACATGCAAGCTAGTCAGTTGTTTTCCTGTCTTCTTTTTCATCCTTCAACCTGTGTAGTTTATATTGTGCTGCAGGAGCCCTTGAGAGGGACTGAAACCCTTATTGGTCTGGCATAAAGATCTCCATGAGTGGGTGTGTACAGCGGTGTGTGCATCCCCAAAGCAACACCATGTACTAATGCTGCTCTAGAGCTGTAATCTTTGCTTGACAATATTTCTTTAAAAATCCCAGGCCTGTTTATACACATAGACAGGCATGAAAAATGAAACCAAATTAGCTTCCTAGACGAAGTAAGCTGAATTGCATTGAGGTCACCTTAATTCTGAATGCGTCCTCACAGTGTTTAATTCAGTTTAGATAATCCACTTTCCCAGTTAATTAAGGTTTAATTTTCCTGACTCGTATTGACGTGTTTACAGGTTTTGAAACTTTCTCCCACATCTGTGAACGGCCTCGTGTGTCCACACAGGGAGGACGAATATGATTTATTATTTTTCCCCCCAACCTGTCGGATGTCAGCCCGCAGGCTCTGCCAGACTTTACGAACAGCATCTCAGAGCGCCAGGTATAACCAGAGGAAAAATCTCAGGAGCTCCCCTCCTCCCCCTTTCCCCTCCGCTCGATGTGAATAACGAAGGCATTAAAGGGGTTGCATTATGTAAAGGAGCAGCCCACAGGCTGCGTGCATGCGCGCGCACGCGTGTGTGTTTGTGTGTGCGCGTGCAGGAGCGCGTGTGAAAGGGCTGGCGGCGAGGAGGGGAGGCTTGCAGACCTCAGCGAGCCGCACAACCATAACCACAAAGAGCAGGGCGAGGTGGGGAGAGGAGAAGGCTGAGCCATGGCAGGAGCTCCAGCAGCATGCGAGGCAGCTGAGAGAGGGGGCTCCGGGTACCCGTGAGGAGCCCCAGGCACCCCTGACTCCCTCTTCCCCTGGGGAAGGGCTCTGAGATGGTGCAGGAGGTGAGTACCCTCCCACCTCACCGCTGGCCCACCCTCGCTCTCCCCCCACCACACACGAGTGCATGAATGAATGAATTCCTAGCTGCTCCGCGCTGCACTACGGTCCCTAATGGCTACCAGGTTAGTGCTGCTCCTCTTCCTTCTGCTCATGCCTCCTCTCCCTCTCCCCTCCGCGTGCGTGCGTGCTGTCCGAGTGCGTGTGCACACGCGTGCACGGCTGCGTGTGAAAGCCTGAGGCGGAGGGCTGCGTGTGCCGTGCTCGGCGCGGGTTTGCTGAGCAGATCTGCCACCCGAGACAGCCGCTTTCAAGGCAGATTAAATCTGGAGTCCATGTTGGTTGCTGCTGCTGCTGCTCCTTTCTCTTTGGGGGACTCGAAAGCAGGCAGCGTGACATCATGTTGCAGAGATGCTTCGTTCCTTTTTCCCTTCCACAGGCTGATTCCTTTCTCCCTTGTTCCCCCCCCTGCACGCGCCCTACCTCTCCTGCAGTGGAATTGCTAAAGCAGCCTTTTCGATTGTTTGAAACAACCCATGAGCAAATCTGATTGTGGGGTTTGTTTTTTTCTTCCCCCCCCACCCCCCAGCTTTCATTCCCCTCACCCCTCCTCCTTTTCCCTTTACACCTCCTGTCTCCCCCATCCCTGGGGGGCAGTTATTACTCTCATGACATCAGGGGATGGGGAGAGAGGCAGAAGGGGGCTGAAGTTGGATGAACTGGCGATGCGTCACGGGAGGGCAGCTGGAGCTGCTGCAGGAATATGGTGTATTTGTTTGCTCATGTGCTCTTAAAAGGGCTCGGAGCATGCACACGGATGGCTTGGTCCTGCTTTGCAGTCCTCTTTTTGTTTGTATATTTGCAGTGATGGGGAGGGATAGAATTTGTTTTGTGCCACTTTTGCAGGCTGCCCTCCAGAGACTGTACAGGTGGCTTTTTTTTGTTGTTTTTTTTTGGCAGGGGAGAGCAGTTGGAAATGAGGACTCATTGCACTGTGTGTGTTTATAGACAGTGAGAATCTGATGAATGCCCATTCACTAAAAAAAATGCTTTTTCTTAGATTACTGGTGACTAGCATTGTCCTGTCTGTCATGGAAATCACTGATTCAGTAAAGATATATTCCTGGTTCCTTGTTTCCTTAAGTCACACACATCTGCAGGAGAACTTCTTTTGAAGCTGGCAGATTTAGGATGAAGCTTGTGATTTTGTCTCACTAGGCTAGAAGGAAACTTCAAGTCAAATCTCAGAGGTACATTTTACATCACTGCAATAACTTTGGATGTCCAACATTCTGCCTAGGGAAGCCCCCAACTGCCTATGTCACTGAAAACCAGAAAACTGGATAAAGCACATGGGGTTCCAAGCCTGAACCAGGTCCTCTGGACAAAGGACTATGTGTGACTCTTGCAGTGAGGGTGTCTGACTTCCCAGTATTGGCTGTAGCCCTTGGCCTTCTCTGTTTTTAACTTTTAGCTGGACAGTGGAGAGAGATTGCATGGAGGGTATCAGGGTGAGTGGACATGAAATTCTTGTGTCGTTCTTTTCAGAATGGTAAAGGGATGAAACATCAAGGGATGAGCAAAAAAAGTCTATTTGATCCCAGCTTTGAAGATCTCAGCATCTTCCATTAACTTGTGGAAGCTGATGAGCAGCAGGAGTGGGAAGATGTAAAGCTCTAGCTTTGTCTTCTACTCGTGCGATACACAATAACCCTGTCCACCCCCGCTTTGTCGCTGGTAAGAGGTGGTGTGAAGCTCCATTAGATGTTTAATCTATGGTTTATAAAATCCCTGCCACCAGGCTGGAATGTGTTCAGGGGGATGCTACCTGTGCTGGGGATAAAGTCCTCGCATGCTCACAGCCTTGCTGAAGTCACAGCAGGAGATGGGCAGAAAGGAAGAATGCTTGTGCTCTTCTTGGAGTCGTCCAAAAATGTCTGTGTCCTCATCTAAAATGAGCATGGATGTTTATCACCAGCTACTTAGTGCTGTATTGCATTTTTCTCCCTCTTCCTTGAAAAAGATGCACGTGGCTTGGCGTATGACAGCAACATTGTGTCTCCAAACCATTGCAAGGTTTGAATGTTAGTTTGGAAATAATGAGATTTCAAATAAACATCCTCAGATTTATTTTCATTTTATTTTTATTCTTTGAGCTGTCAGGTTTTCAAACTTTCCTTCACATCAAAGATGGCTTAACAGTCTCCTCCATTATTGTATTTATTTTTTAACCAAGAGTTGTGTGCTCTCTTCTATCCCAAATTCCAGGCTCTGGGATTTTGAAGACAGCATCAGATATTGCAATTTTTGCTGTTATTTGAAAGATTCATTGGCACTGTGATGGGGAGGAGAGGAAACAAAGCCTTTATCTGTTCCTCCTTTGGAAGGATGGCTATAGACTGTGACCTGCAGGTGACCATGTTGGGGCTGGGTGTGAAACAGACTCAGCTTCAGAGGGATGTGAAATTCATATTTTGCATTATTTCCCATTTATTGCTTCCCACATTTCATTGTATTATCCATCCCACTTTGTCCCATGTGGTTTGTCTTCCTTCAGAGCAAATGAAATATTAATTTGTGAGTGATGGAGGGGGTTAGTGTATGATTTATAACACATTTTTGGTTCTCTGCAGATTAATGATCCTTCCTAAATCGTGACTGTTGTATTATTGGACACTTATTAACATCTGCCTTGTTCTATTTTGAAAGCATTCTCCAACTTTTTCGTGGGATTTTTGCAGCAATTCCCAAGCAGGAAGGGAGTGGTGTAGGGATTGTTTCAAACACAGCACACTGGGAGTTTCTGTAAGATACCAGACCATTTGTCCATCAGAGCTGATAGTCTGTCTCCAGTGGTAACCAGTATCAGATGATTCAGAGAAAGACAATGACATTGTTAATAATACATTTCACCAACCTTGCAGTGCTGTATACAGGCAGAAGGCAAATTCCTTCCTAATGCTTGCAGTGATTTGCTAATCCCCTGAAGCATAATAATTGCATTAATTTTATCTCATGAATATGCAAACAGGCTATTGAATGTCATAGGAGGAGGACACCATTCTGTAAAACGTCAAAATAATCAGAATAAATCTTTGACAAGGATGGACTGTTCTGTTAAAAACTAGTTGTTTAAAAAAAAATGCAGAAGGTATACTATTCTTACTATTCTTTTTAAAACAATTGTCATGAAACGCTCATCAGTTTCTGTAGAGCCTGGCAGGTGTCATTGCTTCTTAATTTAATGCTTTGTTTTTTGTCTTTTTCCCTGGGAGATGTAATATAAGCAGAGCATTTTGTTATTGCTTGTAAAGCAATGGCAAGCCCAGGGAATTGCTTGAGGATATAGGGAGGTTTTCATTCTTGGATTATCAATTTAAAGTGAGTGTAGGTTGGTGATGACCAAAAGTTGTTACCATCTGCTTGCTGCTTGGTAGACTGCATAATGAGTTCTTGAATCTCATCTTTTTCCACTGATGTCAGACTGTATCACAGAAAAGTAGCTTTGTAGGCGTCTAATTAACCCCCTTACTGGCTGTTTCTGAGGAGAATTAACTCTTTTTGTCCTGCAGCCAGGCTTGAGGTGCATTCTTGACCTTGTAGCTTTTTCTGCTCAAGACTTTAATCAGTAGAGTTCTGTTTTATGCTTGAGGATCTCCTTCATTCTTCTTTAGGAAAGCATGTAAGCACAGACTTAACTTTGTCTGCACAGCCCATAGTGAGTCTACATACAGACTTAAATACGTGCTTAAATTCTTTGCTGGTTTGGGGCCATAGCGCTCAACGCTTTCCTGAATTAAGCCCAACATTTGTAATGCTGTTGGTAACCCCAGTTTTTTACTTACTGTCATGTAGGTGCTATGGGCTGCAGGGAGATGGGAGCAACTTCAGCAGATTTACTCTTGTAAGGCAAGTTCTTTTGAGAAGTGTGATGGACTTGGAGGCTGCCAATTAGCTTTCCAGATCAGGATTTTCCTCAGGAAGTCCAAGGGGTCTAGAGATATACTGCAGGAAATGGTGTCATTGATCCATTCCTGCCATCTGAGAAGCTGGTGATCTCAATGAAGGTAGGGAGCATTGTGTGCCAGAAGATGCCACTTGTTTAGATGAGATGCCCTTACTGTTACACAGTAATTACTTCTGGCTAAATTCTGGCACGCGTGATTAGGGAAAGAGCTGTTGCAGGGTGCTTGTTTTAAGCCCAGGGATGTTGTAGTGGCAGGCAGAGTGATTATTTCTGAAGATCTCGTAGGACTGACAGACTTTTCCTGTCAATTCAGGACTGCTTGAACGTCGCTAGTGCAGAATTTATGTAACAGGCTCGAACTAAGTCAGGTTTCGTGAGGAGTTCTCCATGAGAGCATTGCAAACAGTTCTCAGGGTTCCTTTATAGCTGTAAGAATCCCAAGCTTAGCTTGTGGAGAACAGACTGTAGCCTTTCCCAAAAGCTACTGCTCGCTGAAGTCTCTATGCACCAGCTGGTCCAAATCTTTACAAGAAATACTCTGTTGGAGGAGCAAGTTTGGCCTTTTTATGTCTTGCATTGCATCTTTGCTTTCTAGAACATCCAGGGTAGGGTGTGACCAGGTGACTTGTCCATGCATTGCCAAATCTTCATTCTTTTTCCACCACCTAAAGAAAAACTCAGTTCTTCACTACGCTGCTCCAGATACTCTTCCTAGCCCCGTCACGCTCGCTCATGTTATTTTTACCACAGCTCCAACCATAAGACAAGGTGTTTCTCTTAGGCATAGTACGAACACAAACCAAGAAGATGTGTTCTGCCTTCTGTGCTGTCACATACTCCATGCAGGGGTTTCACCTGGCAGCAAGAGGCTGCTGCTTAGGTGGGCTTTGTTTGTGTTCTGTCCCTGACACAACCTGTTGCACCTACTAAAGGCTGCACTGCAGGGGTGTGTGAGGCCCTGAATGTGCTCTGGTCAATTAAGTCTCTAAAGCATTATTTATTACTATTATTTTTTTTTTCAAAGTGGGTCAGGCCGTTTTGGCATTTCAGGCGTCGATTCCTGGTTCAATTGCAAGCCTCGGTCACTATGGCAACTGCAGAAAGCGTTCGTCATGGCTGTGCCTTGGGCTGGATTCAAACTCCAGGGGCTGAGCAGCAGCAGCGAGAGTTTTGAGGGGCTCAGGGCAGGGGGAGGCGAGTGGGACGGAGCTGCAGGATTGTGTTGGTTGTGCCCATCCTTGCTGTGGGAGAGGTGAAAGGCTGAGTTAACACACTCCTTGTGTTCTTCGTTGTGTGCACCCCCGTGGAGTCCTTCCTGTGAAAAATACAATCATATATATATATATATATATTTTTTTTTTTTAAAATAAATACATAACATTGCCCAGTCTTCAGATAGTATGAGGTGGATTCAGACCTGATTTTCATCAGCTCTCTGCCACTGACTTAAGGGAGAGCCTAAGAAGGCACCCTTGAAACTATCTTTTTATTTCCTATCTCTGCAAAGGTATAATATAATATGTATTATAATATATTATATATTATATAATATAATATATATTAGGTATGTATAATCCATACGTACCTAATGTATGGATTTAGGTTTTTAAAGCGTGCCAGAGATGCTAAGTGACTGGAAAATGAGCTTGGAGGCTAGAGTCTGCCTGAGATTGTGTTTGGCAGAGCTGACACCAAAACATATGGCTAAGGTAGTGTGAACTGAGCCTGGACAAACATACACATCCCTGCTTTAAGCTAGTTAGTGCTGATGCTGCTCCTATGTAGCTGCAGCAGCGTGGGTTACTGAGGTGTGGCTGAAAAACCCACCTGAGGAGCTTTGTAAGACCTTGGGTGATTAGCTTGAACTGGCCTCCATAGCTGCACACTGCTTAGCAGTGTCTGTGCTGGGTGTGTTAAGGCAGTTTTGGAGCATACGTGTGCTCAGAGTGTGAAAACTGAGAATGTATCTCCCATGCCTTTGTGTGAGTGTATAGTGGAGCTAGTATTAATGTATTTATTACAGTCCACAAAAGCCAAAATTTGTCTCATTTGGTTACTATATGAGTAAAGCAGTACTGAACTTTTTAGTGGGTTTTATCAGAGTTTCACACACACATGGTGCAGCTGTACCCTGGTTTTGAACAAGTTATTTTGTGCTGTCCTTTAGAAGCAGTAAAAACTCAGTGCTCCATCATAATGTGACCTGAAAGCAAGCAGAACCTCGACTGAATTTGACTTGGTCCTTATAGAGTTGCTTGAAGCTGAAACTCAAAGTGAAACTCGTGTGTATGAACTCACACGAACTGAAAATGAGAAGGAGCTTGTGCATGAGAAACTCAAGTTTCTTAGAGGCATAGGAAAAAAATGAGTAAGTCTGTTCAAACAGTCACAGTGATACGTGACTTGGGAACATTGGCTTCAAATTCTTGCCTTGTATTTCTGGGGACCACTTTCATAAACCAGTTTATGTTGAATCAAGCATGCTGGGGGCAAGATGTAGGAAATTTGATGTAATGCCAGATAAGCAATAGTACAGGTGAGCAGGACCAACACAGCCTGAGAATTTTAGAGTTCTTAACCATAGGGATGGCAATTCAAAACCATTTCCATCTCTGGAAGCGTTGCTGGTGAACTTCAAGTCTTAGTACCATTTGCACAGCACATTCTGCACATGCAAGTAGGTGCTGGTTGCAATTGGTATGCTAGGTGCAGCTGTGGTGGGCTGTTAGATAAGTGTGTACATACTGAGTTTAGCCAGGAGAAGTAGCAGGAGGAGCTACAGGCTCACTGGGTGTGTAAGTGTGAAATAGGATTCTGTTAATGTTTGCATAAGCAACTTTGTTGTATGCTTTCTGCAGGTTGTTTAGGGGAAAGTTTCATCACTTCTGCATTAACACAAGCAGTGAGCAAATAGAGGATAATTTATGAGACCAGTTCATCCAGTACTAAACCAAACTAATCCTGCTAAGTGCTGGAGGAGTGAATTACATTATCTATCTGTATCCGCTAACTACCATTTGTAAAATGGTTTTGGTATCTTCAGGGGTTAGAGGTGGATATGATTTTTATCTGAGAATGAATGTAGCCTCAGGCATAAATTCAACTTTCCTAGCTTTTCAGAAAGGAAATGATCCATTTTAACTCCCTCACTGTACATCCCATTGGAACAAGCAAACTTCAGTTTGCTATCTGTAATTGGACTTACATTATAGCCCTTAAGAGTTTGATTGCACCAGCTTCTTTAATTCAGTCCCTTACAGTTGTAATTGCCTCATCCTTTTTCTACTGCCTGCTCTTCTGTTGCTCAGATGTGGCCAGCTTGCTAAGGCTCAGAAGATAACAGGGTACCATAACAACTCAGCGTGGCAGAGCTAGCACAGACATCATCCTTGGATCACAGAATCACAGAATGTCAGGGATTGGAAGGGACCTCAAAAGATCATCTAGTCCAATCCCCCTGCCAGAGCCCAGGTTCCACTGTGACCTGCAGGTTGCACAGTTGAACAGTACCAGGTGGAAAAGCCTCAAAGATGTTTGGGCCGGTTGTAAATAGATTTGGCTGTTGAAAGAAATGAGTTACGTACGGGAAAATGGATGTGGCATGTGGTATTTTGAAGAGTCTGGTAGGAAGAAGAGGCATCAAAAGAGAAGGAGCAGTGAGGAAATCCAAGTTTTCCTGTTCTGCATAAGTAATGTCTGTAACTGGCTTTCTGATTTAGGTGTTAGGGCATTTGCTGAAGATATGGGATGAGAAGTTCCATTCCCCTAAATGTTTCAGAATTTCCATAGAACGAAAGGTCTTGCCTTTCCCCATTACAAAAGGGGAATTTTAATTTAATTTTATTTTATTTTTAAATGACAGCTTTTATTTTATAGCAAAACATTTTCTTGCCAGCTCTAACTGGTGCGGGGAAGGATGATTTGATACAGGAAATTGTGACTGCATTGTCTGTCATCACGACTCCCCTCCCAGTGCCCCATCATTTTTGATGATCTTTAATGGAGTGTTCCTAAAAGACAGGATTCCATTTTTGTGCATCCTGCTGAGAATAGTTACACTTGCTGAATTAAAATAAAGGAGGGACCGAGTGGGGCTGTATCAAGAACACGCTGACATCTGCCTTGTTCCTGAGTGCAAGTTTAGGTTTCCTAAGCTCAGATCATCATTTTAAACTTTCTGAGCTGACAGGAGAGAATGAGTTCATTCTCATAAGCATTTGTCTGTGGTCAGATGAATGGAAGAGTGGGTGGAGAAAGACACTGGCAAGCTGTTGTAGTTCACTCTGCCCGTGTTAAACAATAGCTGTCTGCAGCCTGATTTCACTGGGGACACCAGTTCGAAGTGTGGCATTGAGTGCATTGCTTCAGGAAGCCACACTTGTCCGCTGTGCCAGGGGAGAAATCTGTGGGTAATGCTCCACCTCCAGGCATAGGTGCAGTCCCTTTGTGTCTGAGCTGAAGATTGTTAACCCTGCTCTTTCTTTCTCTCTCTCCGCAGTACTGCCAGTAACTCCAACCGCAGCACGCCTGCCTGCTCCCCGATCCTGCGCAAACGCTCCCGGTCCCCAACGCCGCAGGACTCCCAGGGAGACGCCATGGTGGAAAAAGGCTCCGACCACTCGTCAGACAAATCCCCTTCCACGCCGGAGCAGGGCGTCCAGCGTAGCTGTCCCTCTCAGTCTGGCCGCAGCGGGGCCAAGAACTCCAAGGTGAGGAGCGAGCAAACGCTTTCTGCCAGGATGCGCACGCCTGCCCCGGTTCTGAACTCTCTGATGTGGCACACTGGCTTTGTTCTGGGGGTTTTGTCCTCTGGCTAACTTTCCTCCTTGCCCCATCTGAAGATTCTCCTAGCTGGGAGCCATTTGTGTGGGCCAGACTTCAGCACAAGTCGTGACCTGAGGCCATGAGTGTCCTGCAGGTCCATAACAGCTTATGTAGGCTCAGCTTTTCACAGTCCGGGCCCTTTTTCCTTGGAAGGCTCTGTGGTTTTGAGAAAGACCTTGAAAAACTAGCTGTTGTGATTACTTTTTATCATCTGGGTCATGGAAGGGCCATGGAACAAATGGATTCCTCTGTGCAGACAGCCTGTGAGGAGCCCACATGTTTCTCCAGTCCTGTCTAAGCCCTGTGTTGAGCTGAGGTTCACGTTGCACGGAGCCAGGTTTGCCAGTCCTCCGCACGCTGCCTCCTGTCAGCGCAGTGTGATGGCTGTCTTGGCCAGGGCAGGTGATATTTTCTGTAGAAAGTGCCTGTGTCTTTCTTTGACCATACAGAAACAGCCTTGTCTTTGCTGTCCTGAGGGAGGTTTCAGGCTTGGGGACTCTGGATTTTCTGTGAGCAGTGGGACCTGGTGGAACACACACGAGGGGCTTAGGAGCCAAACACAACCTTTGACCATAACCCTGCTCTCAGGGCTGTGGTATAACATAGCTGTCAGGAGCACCTGTGTTTTTCCAGATTTTTGGGAGTGAAATATTTCAGCTTGAATAACTTCACGGTGTCACAGGCATTGATGGCTTGT
Source organism: Podargus strigoides (assembly GCA_028020825.1). Classification (NCBI taxonomy): domain Eukaryota; kingdom Metazoa; phylum Chordata; class Aves; order Caprimulgiformes; family Podargidae; genus Podargus; species Podargus strigoides. The sequence goes on from CM051646.1 coordinate 3,577,074, forward strand.
GTGAAACGAGCTGTTAGAGCTCTGCCTGATTTATTGCTGAATTGTGCCACACACACAAGAAGTCTTCATCCACTTCCCTTTGTGGTCACTGTGAGGAGAGGAGACAGGATTGCCTGGCCCACGCTCACTGGGCTGAACTGGTCTCTCTCCACTAAGCGGGGAGAATGTGAGTTCAAAAGAAAAGGCAAAGGGTTTTTTTGAGATGAATCATCTGAGACCCGTCAGTTCTGAGGTTGCCCATGAGGTCAGGCTTGCTTCCTGTGCACCCAGTGACCTACAAACCCTGCCCCAAGGCAGCAGGATGGGTGACACCGATGCAGGATGGTGCCAGCAAAAAGAAAGCCATGCAGGTGGGGGGCAGGTGGGGTGCAGGGCACACTGGGGACCTTCTGCCAGGGAAATGGCACCCCTGGTGAGGGGGCATTACAGAATGAGTTGCATTGCCCTGATCCCATCAAGTGCTGTGATTTCCAGGCATGGGAGTGCACTTCTTGCCAACATGGTGACAACTAAAGCTCAGCTTTAATTCACAGGGCTTTTCATAAGGAAGTGGGGGGGATGTGATGCTTTCTGTTGGGTTTGTGGGTTTTCCTTCTCTTGATTTGCAAGGTAATTTTTCTTCTTTCCTTAATTTCTCTCTTTTCATTCCTGCATGCTTTCTCTCCGATTAAGTCACACAAGCGCCTCTCCAAAGTAAGCCTTCTTTTTTCTCTCCTGTCCCCCACTGTAGAATTGTCCCATCACTCAGAAACCCTCCCCGGGGTGCTGAGCGGTGACCCCAGTAAGGCATTCTCCTGGTGCAGCTGTGAGAATGTCAGCAAGAGCTCAGCCCTGTGCCTGTAGCTGAGAAGCTGGTTTCACTTATATCACTGGGATCTCATTAATATTTGCTCACGTGGTGTGAGAACTGGCCTGTTCATCACACTCCTTCAAGTACTTCCAACTAATTTTAGCTTTTGTTTTAAGGTTTGCTTTCACTCTCCCTTGAAGTGAGCTGCTGTCTTTGCCAGGGGAGAAATCTGCTGGCTTTGGTAGGCTGAACAGTACCATAATCCCTTCTCTTTCATCTCTTTTTCATGCCTTTCACAAACAAGAGTTGATCTCTGTAACTTCTTGCCTGCTTTTTATGATGAATAGTAGTTTTGTGGCCAGTGATCTCAGCTTACTGCCCTTGCATGCTTTCCTGTGTGATGGAAATATTAAAGAGCAGTGATTTCAAATGAACCCAGCTTAAACCCGTTAGAACAGACCTGTCCCAAATGAATTGTGAGAATTCATGGGCTCGCTCTGGAAGGTGATAAGTAGAAAATCTCTCTGTGGCTGCTTGGATTGGAGATCAGCTCATTTGAGATTTGATCTCACGTCTCTGTGCTACCCTCAGAGGAGTGTAAAAATCAGAAACACAAATGGGATGCTCATTGGACAAAGTGCCAGGCTGTTGGCATTTCCACGTGTACACAAGTGAAGTTAAACCCACAGTGGCTTGGATGGCTTCACAGTGCATGGAATCAATGTCTTAGCCTTTCCCCAGTTGATGCCTTAGATTTAATTGTAGGCAAGTTCTCAGAGAACAGTGAGGTCTGCAGTGCTGGCTTACTGGTTTTCCTTGGTCATAATACCTCCTGTAACCAGCCTGACCTTGCATGATAGCTGGTGCCCACTGGAAGCTTTTTCATGTCTTTTTTTCAGACAGATTGTCTTGTGCTTGGTAGTTGTAGCTTGGCTAACTGCAGAGGAGGACTGCAGGATTCATGTGTCAGGTGATGTGTGAAAGAAGCTCTATGGAAAATGCAGGTCTGGAGTGGCAGAGCCCCCTGAAAAGCCTGCTGGTGAGTAGGGGTGTGTGGGTCAGGACAGGTCATGGCTAGGATATGGTAAGCTGGAGGTGCTTTGCCCAAGCTGTGGAGTGGTTTGTTAGGAGTGTCTGGTGGGAAGAACGCTGGTAGTGGTACTGTGATGTGCTTGCAGCCAGCCTCTCTCTTTTCTGAGAGAAAAAAAACCAACCACTGTAAGACAATTAGAGGAACAGGAGGGAAGTGAACCTCAGATGAGTTCCAGTGAGAGGAAGCCAATGCTCAGAGGGAAGGGCATGACCTCTGCCAGCCTCAGTCAGAGCCTCCTGCCCTGCTCACCCGTGGTCTGGGCACGTGGTGAGCCTAAAGCAATGGGTAAGGCTGAATCTCTGTTCTGTGCTACACTGGGTGGCTTTCTCTTGTGCAACTGAGACATCTCAGGCAGAATAAGCCCCCTGATACCCCTCACGCAGATGATGGTATATTTTCAAGACAAGGGGAGGTTAGGAACAAAGAACTTAAGGACAAAGATTTTAAAATCTCCTTTCTCAGCCTCTCCTCCTCTCCCCACCACTCTTCTGCAAGAGGAATGCTCTGATTTTCCAACCTGTCTGGCTGATGACACGGAACAGCTTGAGCCCATGAGTTTGATGCTGTGTTGGTACAATTGCTGACAGAGCTGCTTGAAGTCCCCTTGCCCTCTCCTCTGTGGTGTTAATTGCCGTGCTGCAGCGTTGCCATCAGAGGGAGCACTTCACCAGGAGTTTTTAAGCACTGGATTACAGCTGTAGGAAGGCTTTTTCTGGAGTTTGGGTTTCCATGCTGTCCACCAGTGTGGCGTGGACCAAACCCCACCTGTGGGCCTGCATCAGCCTTAGGCTTTCACTGGCAAACACTGCTGCTTCTGGAACAGCTTTCTGAACTCAGGAAAGAAAAAAAAAACACCTTTTTGCTAGCAGCCAACAATGAAACACATATTTTTTTAACTCTTTTTCCTTTCGTCCAAGGATAAAAATTATTTCCTCTCCATTGCAAATCCTTCAGATTCTTCCCACTGCCTATAGCTAATGATGAATGCTGAGGATAAATATCAGGCTAGGAGAAAACATGAGTTCTGATGTAGAACCTGGAGACTGTAGAACAGTTGAGGTTGGAAGGAATCCTGGAATGTCTCTGTCCAAGCCCCTGCTCAAAGGATGGCTGATGTGGATTGATCAGGTTGGTCTGAAGTCTTGGCCAGCCATATTTTGCAAACCTCCCACAGCCTCATCGGGCCCCTGCTCCAGTGCTTAACCACTCGTGTTGTGAACAGGCTTTTGCCTTCTATCCAAATAGAATTTCCCTTACTGCAGCTTATGACTGTTGCACCTTGACCTGTGTGTGACTATAAGAAGAGTTTGGCTGTGTCTTCTCATTTACCCCTCCCATTGGGTGGCATCATCCCCATTTAGGTAGTAGGTAATGAAATTCAGGTTTGAATTTTGGACTGGGGTGAGGGATTTGGGACTAAATATCATCAATGTGAGCTATTTGGCCGTGGGCATTTAGAAGCCAGGTGAACAGTGTAGATTTTGGAAGCATGCAGGTCAGGAGAAAGGGCTCTGGAATCTGTTCTGAGCTCTGCTCTCACCTTGGTTCTGTGCCTCTGTTTCCCCAGTTGTAAAATGGACTTGGGGATACTTCTAGAGCTCTATGGCATGCCATTCACTTGGCAAAAGGTTTCTGTTCCCCTGGAAGCAACAGCGTGTAGGAGTGAGTTGTGATCCTGCTCCCAGTAATGCTGAAAGGTGGAAACTTCTGTTGGCATCAGGTTAGCAGGCTGAACTTCATATGGGTGATCCACTGCTTCCCATCTGCACTGCAAAGCTGTAATCTTCCATAGCAGTATATGCACATAGGGGGTCATTAACCCATGAAGATTTAGAGGAAACACTATATTAATTAAAGGCTCAGAGAAAATACCCCGTTTTTCGCCTTCCTCAAGTTCTCCCGAGTTCTTCCTGGTTAGAGCCACCATGCAGCTATGAACTCTGGTGTCTGCTCCTAGAGCATCATCCCTGCAAATCACTCACATCCTTTCCACTTCTGTGTGCAACTCCATTCCTCTGTTCCTTATTTATTTTATACTTTCAGTTCTAATACTTATGGTTTCTTTTTCCAGTATGACAGACTTAACCTGCTCAAAGTAAGAATATGTTTTTCCTTTTACTTCCTTTTCCCCTTCCATTATACTGTCTCTTGATTTTCACAGTTTGCATCCCCCTGTATTCTGACTTTCAGTGAGTAAAAAAAAAAAAAAAGGGGAAATAAAATTGAAGATAGATTTAAGGATTCAGTCTCTGTTCTCTTTGGATTTCCTGTAGTCTGTTCTACCTGCAAACAGGGCTGAGGGAAAGAGAATCTCCTCATATTGATGGAGGCAAAACATGAGGCTTGGATGTCAGTGTAACTGTGTGGAAGGAGGAGCTGCAGAGCCCCTTTACAGAGGAGCTGTGCTTTAGGGAAATTCAAATGTGAGGGGGAAAAAAGGAGATACTGCAATTAATGCAGCAGAGGGGAACGAAATCCTGTTGCAGTGTGCTGACACCACAACACGTGCACCCTAATTTAGAAGACACAGTGACAGCAGTGTCTCTGTTTTGTCTATACCAATTATAGTTTGATTATGATTTTTTTTTTTTCCCCCTGGGAATTTCTGAGTTATGCCTTTTGCTCATTAAGGCAGACAGATGGCAAAACAAATCTGCAGGAAAATCACTCCATCTCAGACCCTGTGCTCCTGAGGACAAGGTGGTGTGTACATGGATTAAGATTAATTCCTCTGATTTTTTTTTTAGTGTAGGCTGAATTGCATAAGGCCTTTTTCCATGTCCTACTTGCAGGCAGTATGACTTCAACCAGACCCCTTATGAATGGAGGGTATGGTTGGGTATGGAGAAGTGGAGGAACTAAGAGGAAATTCCTCTGGTTAGTTGCTGAGTCACAGTGTGTATTCAGTTCTTCAGTTCATATCCTTTCCCCAGGCTCTGGGGAAGGACTTGAGGGTGTCTGTTGTATTTTTGCCTCTGACATATATTATGTTCCTGTGAGGTTTTTCATTAGAGACCAGTGCAGCGAGACTTGCAGAAATGCCCAGGGTTGCAAGGGATCCTTCAGAAACATTGGCTCCTTGAACAAGATCCAGATGCCAGTGAGGTTGTCTACTGGGGTGGCACACAGGGAGCACAGGAAACTGAAAGTAGGGAGATCTAGGGAAAGAACAGTGTAAGCAACCCCATGTCTTTGTAGAAATCTTGGGTCCAATCTGCTCTCATTAACACTTTGAGCTCACTTTGCTATGGCAAACATCCTGTACGTCCTTGGTGCTGTGGTGGGCTGTCCTGGTGCAGGTAGTTTCTGTGTTTCTGTGAATATGAACTTAACTCTCTGAGTGAAACTTCCACAGGCTCTGCTACAACTCAGAGCACAGTTATGTTTCCATTCATATTCCAGGCTGGGTATAAGGCTGGGAAAAATACTCCCAGTCCAAGGTCAGAAGCAAGATGACTTCAAAGAAAGTAATGCAGTGAAATATTGCTTCTGTCCTTGTCTGTTAGACTCAGCTCCCCCATGGGTAATGTAGACATGCCAGTGCTGGCTGGGAGAGGGGGACAGGCACAGCTGTGTGGCTGCTGACACACAACTGCCTGGCCATGTGCACTGCAGCTGAGCACCCTTGGTGGCTGAAGGCCACAGTGCCCCCAGGCTTCCTTGCCCTGAGGTCAATCCACCCTCCAGTGGGGGATGCCTGTCAGTTCTGCTCAGCATCCTGACATTGGAAAGCCAGCCTGGCTGGAGTGGGAGTGTGAAGCTTAGTGCTTCCTCCCCCTGTGCAGATCAGTCTCACCTCCAGCTGAACATTGCCAAGTGTGACTTTCCAAGCTGAGCCAGCTTTTTTCTATGCTGTAGAGTGACATGTGACCTGTCCTCTCAAACCAGCTGAAATGCCATGATATGGACAAAAAAAAAAAATCACATGTGCAGATGATGCAAAACACTGTGCTCTGAAATTCAGGAAAAAAAAAAAAAAACAACAAACTTTTTTTTTCTTTTTTTTTTTTTCTCTTTAGCTTTTTAACAATTTTTTTCCCCCAGCACTTTTCCTGGCTCTGTATGTGTCTCCCTTTTAAAATGTAAACTATTGGAAGTTTTGCCTTTTGTGAGCACAGTTGTGACCCTGCTTTGTGGTCCTTCCTCGAGGGTCTGTTTGCACAGGGGCCACTGAACGCAATGTGATTTTTTTTTTGCAACCCAGTCAGCAGATGTGGGGGAACGAAGCCTCTAAAAAAAAGGGCTGGCAGTGAGTGTGCTCAGCTCTTCTGTTGCTAGTGGGCGCTGCTGTTCTGCAGGAGTGAGTTTGTGTGTGTGTGCGTGCGTGTGGACACGCACCACGTTAGCCTGAAGAGTTTCCTATTATGGTCTCGTGCTTCTGGATTTGTTTGTTGTTCCTGTAACTGGAAATAACTCTGTTAGACCACGCTGTGAAATCCAGTGAAATCTTCTGTTTAATCCTACTTTCACTCGACTAATTATACAAACCAGATTGGACCTAGTTTCTCTGTCCATCTTTCTTTTTGATCTCTGTGCTAACTAATGCTTCTTTTTTATTTTGTCCTTACAGAAAAGCCAGAGTTGGTATAATGTAAGTACTCCAGTTTCTCTTGTCCCTGGGTGAATCTGGGCTGGGTACCTGGGTGGGGGGGGAAGGTGCAAAGGGGCTTTGCAGTGGCACTGGGGCATACTGGTCATTTCCAGGAAGAGGTGATGGAAATGGCTCAGAACTGGCAAAGGAGGACAGACATCCTGATGGAAAGGATGCCAGAGAGAGAGAGCCAGAGCTTTGTCTTTTCAGTCACTCTTCTGATGACTTGCACATCCTGTACCTTCTGGTTTCCCAGCAGAGTTGGTCTTGACAAACTCTATGGTGACAAACAGAGCTGCCACCGTGCAAACCCTTTGCATCTCTCAGGGTGGTGTGGGGTGAGAGAGGAATTATTTTCTTTTGACCACACAGAAACAGGAACCATCTTATGCTTCTGCCTTGGTCTTATTTTTTGTTCTGCAAGCACAAGTGGCCGTGTTTTCAGTACAAAGCTGGTGGTGTGCAGATTTCCACAGCTGGTGTCACCTTTGCACGGTTGAAGCCCCAGCCCTTGAGCGCTCTAAAGCAGATACCAGCAGTACCTTGATTTTGTGGGCAAATGCAGCAGCCAGTTCCTACCTCCCTGCAGCCTAAGACATCAGAACCAGGGATTTTGGCTGGTATGGTGTGGTCGGATTTCAGAGAGTCAGGAGAGGCAGAGTTATTTATTTGCTCAGCACCAGGAGAGCAGCAAGGAGAGGAAAAGATGTGATCTCAGACACAGAGAGAAATACAGAGGCAATGGCATTAAGAATGAAGTATAAACCATGGTAGGCCAACCTGGTGGAGAAGTGGCAGGTAAAGGACCGTGGAGTGAGTTTGGGCAGATGCACAGCCCCAGCCAGGCTGCTGCAAGAATGTGAAGCTGTGGCCATGGCTAAAGGTGACTTTTGCTCTTATGCAAGAGCTGCTTCTGACAGCAGCTGCTGAGATCCATCCCCTGCTGCATGATGCTTTGCTGTGCTCTGTTTCTGTGGGTCTCTCGTGTTTTCATGTCCTCTCTATCTTATCTTTCTGTTCTCTTGTTTTTCCTCCATATATTTTCAGCATGAGAGACAGTACATCCGGAGAGTAAGCACCGGCTGCATTTTTTGTGGTTTCTTCCCCAATTATTTTCCTTTAGAAAACAAAAAACAAAACCATGTTCTAGTTAGTAGAGACATTCTGGCCAGATAAAAGCAGCAATGTGGAAATACAGCTCAGCCACAAACTCCAGGAAGGCAGTCAGTCCCACTTGGCAGGATTACTACCATTAAAAATTTGCTAATGCCTCTCCTTGATAGAGTTTCCCTTCTTTGCCAACTCCTTCCAGGCAGGATTTTTGTGGCGTTTGGACCATTCTGATTCTTCTCCTCCTTCCCCCACAGAGAGCAGCTGTGGAAATGAATCTGTGGAGGCTCCCCCTTAACAAAGTCTTACAATTTCCTTTATTTCCTTTCCCCAGCTTTGATTTTACATAAATTTCACTGCGCTCAGGGCAAACACCCTCCACATCATTCTGGGTGCCAGGCACTGTACAATCACAGATCAAAAATATAGTCCTTCCCTCAAAGACTACATGGTCCTCAAAGATCCCCAGAGCATCAGTGGGTCAGAATGCCAGTTTCCTAAGATGACTTCAGTTTTTGCTGCTTTTAACTGGTCTTTTTGTCCTTCTAGCACTAGATCCCTCTTTGCCAGTTGGAACCCTTCCTTTTCCCTCTCCTGGATTCCTTTTTCTCTACTTTTTCCTTAAGATGCTACCCACTTCTCTCACCTTGTATGTTCTCCTTTTGATCCTACCCGAGCTTTTTGGGATTGACATCCCTGCCAGACTGAGAAGTGGGAGAAAAGGGGTGAACCAAGGCCAGGGACTGGTTTGGCAGGAGACCTGCCCTTTCTTGGTCTTGCTGTGCTTTCTCTGCTTTGCTTTCCAGAGGACAAATGCAAACTGGTCCAGGTGCACTGTGAGATTTAGAAAAGAACACCAGGTTGAGAATAAACATACTCAACCTTAGAGAATTTGCTTTGTGTTTAAGTCCTCATGGCAGAAGAGCAGACCATCACTGGGCTGACTGAGTTCACTAGCAGTGGAAAGAAAAAGCCCCCGAGGTGTTTCTCATGACTTTAGCAAGGGACTGCAGACATGGAGGCTCTGCTTTAGAAGAATTGTTCTTCTTATGGAGTCAAACTGTTGGTGATTTGTGGTTGAGGGCCCACCCATCTGTGTTTAGCCATCAGGATGCAGTTTGCACGTGGCTGCTTTGGACTCGTGTGTCTGCATGTCGGATTATTGCTAATTGATTTATTATTATTTTAAAAATAACTTTAAAATTTGGGTTTTTTTTAAAAAGAATAGTCCACAGAAGCAAACTTTCTCCATAATTTTGTTTACTGAAACAGATGTGCAGCTTACTCTGTAGACCTGATGTGCTTAGAGAGGTGGGAAATCCACGTTTCACTTCCCTGAGGCCATGAAGGAGGAGGCTGCACTGGCTGTGGGGGTGGCAGGAACTCCCCAAGCTGTAGAAGCAGTTTGTCACCCAACAGACATCATTCAAATTAGAGACAAATTGGAGATAGCTTTTACCTTTGGCATCAAAATATCTCCTTTGTTCTTCTCCTTCTCTCTGGGTTTGGGGTTAAGAGCATGGAGGAGCTCTCAGTTTTTGTGTCTTGAGGTGGGTGTACAGTTGAGGCACTGAGCCTACCAAGTCCACCATGTTTTTTTCTGCCTACTTCTCTCTCAGTTGAATTGTTGATCCTTCTACTGTTGATCCTTCTACTCCCTGACTGTTCCTAAACTAGGCTGTATGTCTCCAATTTTCCGCAGCATTTCGAGCTGCCACTCTATAGCAAGGCTTGCTTCTGTAAATTGCCTCCTGTAGTCCCTGTGCTGGTAGACACCAGGCATCAGGAGAATCTGCAGATTCCCAGAAAAGAGAATAAGATGATCTTGAAAAGTTAGAGTTGACACCAGGGAAGAGGTAAGATTTGTATCTGTCCACAAGGCTTTCAGTTTACTGTTTAGATCCCAAGGTCTGCCCCACTCTGTACTCCTTTCTGTTGTGTTTATCTACACACATCCTTTCACTTGCCTTCCCTTTTGCAACCATGCTTGAATTTTTTTCTTCTTACAGCTTCTCCCTGTGACTGGCCTGAACTACCCCCTCTCCACCTATGTGCAAGATAGCCTCAGAGTGATTAATGGGGGGGGGAAAAATTACAGTGAAAAGACACTAATTGTCTCTTTCAGATGTTCTCAAATACTACTAGAAACATTTGCCATCCCAGTAAGTGTGAAAAGATCAACAGCATGGTTCTACCCACTTGTCTTTGGGAGAGCAAAGTCTGCACTGAGGGTTGCATGGAGTGGGACAGGAGCCCAGCACCTGCAGTTCTGCAAACAAATGCTGTGCACACAGGGCAGCTTTGAGCCTGGCTTGCAAGAGGTGAAAGTCTCAAAAATAAATCCAGTCCAATGCAAGTCGGTAGCCATGTAAAGGACAGAGCTCTAGGTTTTCCTTTGGGCAAGCTGTGGCAAAAGCCTGTGCACTAAGAATTAGGAGAAGGTGGCTGAGAATCTGTGGTGCACTGTGATGCTGTGAAGGGCCTTTCTTTGTAGAGACCTTTGAGCAACGCTTGCAGCTGCTGAAGAACAACGTCAAGGGATCACAAGACTGAACACTGTCTGAAATCAGCCTTTGCTGGCCTCAGTGTGCTGTCTTTTTTTCTGGCATCACCCTCTTGGAGACCTCGTAGATACCAGAGTGGAGGGGGCAAGTCAGCTGTTGAAAAGAGGAAAATGTTCCCTGTAAAGACAAAGAGAGAAATCATGCATCATTTTAGGGAGAACATCAGGAACAGCGTTCCGATGGGTGGCAGCCTGAGTCTGACTCAGCAACAGCAATCATGGAAATGGGGTTTATTGCAAAAATCCAGGCCTGATGATGAATAAGCATGGTGCTGAACAGCCTTTTTCTCTCTAAATCAGTGCAATCATCTTCTTTTTCGTTCCAGTAACCATTTGGTCAAACTATTTCTGGAACAATGTTAAATCATTGTTTTTCAGGTATTTTTCATGGGCAGTTCCCTTCAGATTTCTGTGATTTTGGATGCATGGATTGCCAGCCCTGGCACAGTTACTGTGATGCAGAGGCACGAAATTAGAAGTGAGCTTTTGGTGCAGGCTCAAGATGATGAATTCAAGTCTACTTTCCACCCCAAATGGATGGTGATTACTTTGAAGTTTCTTCCTCTGCTGTTCATTCACTTTTAAAAGGAAAAAAAAAAAGAGGAAGAAACCTCGAAAGACCAGACTGGGTTTAGAAGAGAGGCTGTGGGACAGGTGGCCAGTTTCTTTGCTGACATTAATCAGCATAGCAGTCCTGCTGTCAGTGGGGACTGAACTCTCCTACTCAAGCAGGGAACGTACTGTGTTCTTTTCCAGCAGTTTGCCTGTTCTGTCCAGAAGCAGTGTAAATCTTCCCTAAAGAGTTAGGAGCAAGTCCCCTCAGCCATGCAAACTGGCTAAGATTTTCCTTTCCCCTTTTCTCTCTGCCTCTTGCCATCGCCATCTCTCCTCCTCACCCATTTTCTGCACCATGTGCTGTACAAGTTTATACCTTTCTCACCTCTTGTGTTGTCAGACTTCCCTGTCCTGTCCCATCCCCCAGCAACAGTTGCTTTGAATTTCCCATCAGAGGATTTGTTTGTGTATTAACAGGGAGATCCTCCCGTGGGGGAGTCACCCTTTTCTCCCCCACCCATCTCAGTGCCATCCTGTCCCGTCTCTCTCTGTTTGCAGTAGAGTTAATGTTTGCTGTCTCCACCCCCGGGGTAGCTCTTCTGATCACTTGTGCCATTCATTTCTGCAAAGGGAGGTGGGTGGGTGTGTAGACAGAAGCATCCTGGTGGTTTGCTTATTTTTTTTAAAGTAATCCCATAAGCAGTTCCCAGCAAAGAGGGCCATTTAGTAAAGCAATGCAGGCACCTCGAAGTTATCTGTAATCTTAATTCTTTGTCCTTCTGAGGCTACAGAAATTTTATTGTCCCCTCATCTTGGGGTGACAGATGGATGTACTGCTTCCTTCTAACAGGGCTAAGCAGACCTGTGTGCTGCCTAGCACCAGCCATGCTTTTGTGGTCCATCTGAGCAGGCAGAGTGCTCGCCAGTTCTTCCTCTTGGCTTTGCAGAGGCTTGGTTAGTCGCTTGATTGGGTTTCTTGGTTTGGTTTGGTTGGTTTTGAGCTTTGTCTACCTAATTTGTTAGGAAGAATAAGGGTTTTACTTCAGTATACTTGTTTCCACAGGCTCAGCAACGTGGCTGAGCAGCACTGGTGGTGTGGTGTGGACATTTACCTGTGTGTTTCTGCACTTGAGCAGAGATGGAGAGGCAGGATACCAAGGGCACCAAGTGATCTTCCTAGGACGTGCAGGGAGTTTGTTTGCTGGAGCCTGAAGGAAGCTCTTGCCTGTCATTCCCAAAGTGACCTGAGTAATGAATGAAACCTAGACAGACCTATGCTTTTTGGGGGCACTCAGAGTAGTGGAGCCCTTAGGGTTTCTAGCTGTGTGGGTCTCACATGGCTGATTTCTCACAGCTATATTCTTTAGCCCAGTCTCTCCTTACTCCCCTTGCGCCTCCCCCAACATACTCTGTCCAGCAACTTTCCATTACAGGAAACATCTGCTGGGAGGCAGGGCTGAGCCTGGGTTACTGCAGGGCATTGGCCGACAGAATTACCCAGCTAGAGTAACTTAAAGCATGTGCGAGTCATTTTGGTGTCTTCCCCACCCGCTCCTTCCATGAGAAACATTAACAAGGACTGAAGCTGCCTTTCAGAGCAGAGAGGGACTGGAGAGGAGAGCCTGAAGGAATAAGAATAACTGCTTCTCTGGTTTTAAAGGAGAGGGGAAAAGGAGCTGAAGTCTCTGAGCTGTTTCCCGTCCTGGAAACTGCGGCTGGATCGGGGAATTAGAGCTGGTCTGCTGGGGTCCTGGTGGTGGGAGCTGTTAGCTCTGCCAGTCCTGGGCACTGAGCCTTGGCTGGGTGTTGCAGATGCCTTGCACAGCCCTGCCTGGGGCTCCTCAGGCAGTGAGCACTTCTGCAGCGCTTCTGTGAGGGATGCCCACGGCAAGGAGCTGGTGAGACTGAGCAGAAGAGCACAAAGGTGCCCGCCAGCACACTGACCCTAACGAGCTGCTTTTTCCAAGTCCTCTGGAGGGCAAATTGTCTCTTAGATCTACAGAGGCTGCTAGGACAGACGACTTGACTGTGGGCAGGAAGGCAGGGGAAGGCACCTCAACTCTTGCCAAGCTGCCGTGTCTCTTTGGGCTTTGAATCTAAACAAGGAGCGGTGACAGCAGGACCAGGAAAAGCAGAGTTGGACTGAACACAGGGAGCTGAGGGAACACTATGGATTCCTTCCTGGAGTGTGGGGCTCTCTGGGATCCTGTGCTGCATCAGGAGCTGCCGTGTCTGCTGTGGGATCTGGAGGGGCTTGTCGACTTCTCGCAAGAAAATGTCCGCTGTGGGTCAGATGAAATTCCAGCTGTGAGTGTCTCTGAACTGATCTGTTTGTCACTGTGACAGAAGCTGTGGTGGAAAGCAGAAGTGTCTGTCGTAGTACAGGTTTTAGACAGGTCAGAACATCCCTGACTGTGGGGAAGGGAGGGGAGCACCCCTCCACATGGGAACTGCACTGCTCAGTTGGGTTGCTGTAATGCCTTGAACCCAAAGCTTAGAGCTGATGATCATCTCTGTTCCCACCTCCTTTCCCATCCTGTCTGCTTGTCCCAGAAAGTCTTAGGCTTGGGCTCTTGCTGGAGCCCATCTCCGGCCGAGATCTTTTCCAGATGTTCAGGCTAGGAGTTTGGTAAGTAAAATTCATATTTCTGTTATGTGCTGGTTAGCAGACTTTATTCAGGAGTAAGATACTTGCCTTTGGGCCCATAGGACTGGAATTTTTTAGGAGGGTGATATCTGTGTTTGCTTCTTTGATTATCAAATTTGAACAAAATGAACATTTTGTAAGGCTAGTGTGAAATGAGGTCCACGTTCCTCCCACCCCTGCGACCCCACCAACACCACTTCTCAAACAGAAGCTACCTTCTATAATCACTTTGGGTTTTGGGGCCCTTGCTGTGAGGCTCTAAGGTGTGCTCACCTTTCTGCTTTGGGAGATTTGTATTAAGCAGCTGGAAGAGATAGGAGAGGGTTGTCGAGAGGAAATGGAGATAGGGAGGGAAGAAGTTGTACCACAGGTTGCTTCACGTTCCCTACATTTGTGGGAGAAACAACATGATTGATTTGATGGGAGATATGGGCCTCCTGAATTTTCACTTGCCTCTATTTTGGTCAACTTTGCCTTCAGAAGATGTTCTGGCTGTTATGAGTAGCTGTCAGCACGGGCATGGTGTGCAGGATGTGGTCTGATGTGGACAGGGGCATGTTATAGTTCCTTAAACACCAGAGAGAAGCCAGATCCTGGTCTCCCTCCGGCCAATGGCACCGTTTTCTCTGGGGCCTTCCATGAGTGGATGAAGCACTTGAGGCCATGGTGTAGTGGTTAGGGAGATGATGGGATAAAGGTTGGACTTGATGATCCTGGAGGTCCTTTCCAACCATGGTGATTCTATGAGACCAAGTGTCTGCAGAACGAACGCAGAACACGGTTGAGCCTCTTCTGAGCCCCACAAAAGTGTTCTTACTGTACCAGTGGGTAGTTGTGTGTCCACTGGCTGCCAGGTGGAGCACTTGATGGGGAGAGGAATAGGGATGACTGCATGATTCCTGAGCTCTTGATGACAGTGATGGTTCCTCTGGCAGGGCTGCAGCTGTACTAAAGCATCTGTGTTCTGGGGTTGCTGTGCTGGTCCTGGGAGAACTGGGGCTTGGCAGCTAACTGGTGCATTGCAAACAGAGCATGTGTACATACCTTGTACAGTCTAGGAATGCAGGAAAAGAGGTTTCTCCCACAGCCACAGTTTCCATGCATCTCTTGTTTTGCTCCCTAGCAGATACAGGTGTAGCCCTCCTACTCTGTACTTGCTCTTCCAAGTCAGGTTCTCCTCTTCTTCTCACTTAATGCACTAAATCCCAAATCCTCCCATCTGTGTGTCTGCTGGGAGCTCCTAGCCTCATGCTTTGTAAGTGCATCTGATCCCCCTTCTCCTTACCAAGGTGTTCCTTTTTTTCCTGCTCCATTTCTCTCTACTCATGCCTGCCCCTCTCTTTAACAGGCACTCTGTTATTTGCAGGTGTTGAGTCCAACGTACAAACAACGGAACGAAGATTTCAGGAAACTCTTCAAACAGCTTCCTGACACGGAGCGCCTCATCGTAGGTAAGGGCAGTGCCTTGGGGCAGTGCTCTGGTGTGCTGGCCCATGGTTTGGGGGGAAATCCAGCACAAGTGCATGCAGCTTTTTGGCCTTCACGGAGATTGCCACCAAGGAACGAGCCCGTGGTGACTTTCTTGTGCGCAGACAGAACCCCTCCTCACCATTTCCAGTGGGATTCATTCATTCTGGGGAGAGCAGTGCTGGTTTATATCAGCTATGGCTCTGCTCCCTCATGATTTGAGGAGCGTGTTTTCCTCCACAGTGCTCCCCCAAACCTGACAGTATGTTGGTGTTTGAGCTCTTCCCTCATTTGGGCAGGGCTGCATGCCTCAACCCTTTTTTCTAACATCCCTGGTGCTCCCTGCTCACACATGACTGCCCTTCCCATATCCATTTAGGCTTTGGCCTTGCAGCTGATAAGTGACTGCCCAGTGCATTGCATCTGTTCTTTTATCTGATGTAACTGGTGATCCCATACTGTGTCTCATACTGTTGAAAAAGCATATCCTCGCAGAGGAATAGAAATTGTTTAGGATGTTTAAACTGAGAGAGCCGTGAACAATGGCACTGGAAAGCTAAAAGAAAAAGACTTTAAAATCTGGAAATAGTACATAGGATGCTCCAGATTGACCAGTTAATAAGGCAAGATCACCAGTCAGTACAAGAGACTGTGATGTGCCCGTGGCTGGAATCATAACCTAGTGGGCAGAGCAGCAACTGTGGCTCCTTCTGGCTCTGCCTTTGACTTTCTGCACAGTTGTGTCGAGTAGCTTCTTCTCTTGGTGCTGCCACTTATCCTCATCTTTAAGCTGTTCCATCTTCTGGTTTTGGTGCTCCTAAATCATCTGTTGTCCACCCACAGATTACTCATGTGCGCTACAAAGAGACATTCTCCTGCAGGGCCGCCTCTACCTCTCTGAAAACTGGATCTGCTTTTACAGCAACATCTTCCGCTGGGAGACACTGGTAAGGCTGTCAGACTGCTGCACTGAGCATGTGTTTCATGTCAGCGTACTCGCTGGCAGTGCTTTAAAAGCATTCTTTCCGTTGTCTTTCTCACAAGTGTCTCTCTTTACCTGTGTTCTTTTTCTGCTCTCCCCTTTCTGCATGGCTCTGACTGCAGCTGACCATTCGCTTGAAGGATGTCTGCTCGATGACCAAGGAAAAAACAGCACGGCTCATTCCTAATGCCATCCAAGTTTGCACTGACACTGAAAAGGTACATCCTTGTAGCCTGCACCTCTGAGGCCACCCCTTATGGCTGGCAGGGGAATGTGTGTGGCGGGATTTTTCCAAGCTTGTGCTACCTGGGGCTTGGGAGGAAGCACCAAGGGCTGGGTGCAGAGCTTCTGCAGACCTTGGGCTGAGTCTGGAACACATGTCACTCAGGTGTGGGGCCAGGTAGATCTGGGTTGTATAGTAGCACATCTCTAACAGAATTGTTTCTGTGCTCAGACTTGGGTGAGAGGCACTCAGCCTCTCTGTGAGCTTCAGTCTGTGCCCAAGAACTGAGCAGCTGTGCTGTGTGGCTTGCTCAGTCCTTCCTGTAGCTGGAAAGTGATCCAAGCAGACTTATCTCTTCTCCATCCCCTTTTTGAGCCTTTTCGGAACTGATTTTTCTCTCCATCTCTTCCCATTCAGCACTTTTTTACTTCCTTTGGGGCTCGAGACAGGACGTACATGATGATGTTCAGACTCTGGCAGAATGCTCTCCTTGACAAGGTACCTCTAGAGACCAGCACTTTAATGTTGGGGTGGGATGAAAGGGAGGTGATGCAGAAACATAATACCTGTGACTAATATATATGCATAAAAAGATGTGTAGGGACAATAAGCACACAGCAGGGCAGGTATGTACTGCAGGTGCCCTTCTCTCTTTTTGCCTGGAATTCTGTCTATGTACAGACATGTCATGCACACATGGTAGATGCCACTTTGCTTCTGCTGTAGTGTGGAAGCATGCATCTTAGGAAGGAGTTTTTTTTGAAGTCTGTAATTCAAGTGAAATAGCCCAGAAGAAAGGAGTTCAAAATGCAACAGCAATGGCTCACTGCACAGGCAAAGCTCTACAGAAGTGTAAAGTTCAAGATAGGACAGCAAAAGAGCATGTGTTCAGGGCATCCCAAAACCAGAAGAGAACAATGGTGGGTGCAGGGTGCACTGGGTAAGGGTTCAGTGGGTCGGATTTAAAAATAAAGCTGGGATGTGCACTTGCTGTGCCAGAAGCCCCATATATCTTCTATTTGATCTGAGTATCTGTTCCACAGTCCATTGAGTATTTCTGGCCTCACTACAGGAGTAAGAGGTGTGAACTGATCTGATGGTGCTACGAGCAGTTTGAGATGTTCTGGCTTGAGTTCATACCATACTGGAGGGCTTAAGTAATCAAGCACCCAGAATACCCTGTCCTGAAAATGGGAGTAGCATTTAGTATGCAAAAGGATTGCTTTGCATTGGGCAGCTTGTGTTGCTACCATATGCTGTAATTTGATCAGCTTTTTGAAGTTCCTAACAAAATTCAGTGCCCTTGGTTTCAAGGTGAAAGCAAACGGGAACTGAGACGTGGAGTGATAAAAGCAGAAGCACTTCCAGAGCTCTTTTTCCCAGTGTAGGATCCATGCCTGGCAGGAGGAGGGTGAAAGAGCCTAGCCCATTTTTCCTGATAAGACATGTGAATTAGAGTGCATGTGGGAAGAAGGTGAAATGGAGTTAGACATTTTTCTGGATAAAAGTTTCTCATCAGAGGGTTTTTTTTTCCTTCATGATTTTGATTGCTTCTTTTGGGAGCTAGATTAAAAATTTCCTGCCTTACCCATGCTGTAACTATTGGAAGAAGTTCAAGCCAGCAACTTGTTTTCCCTCTTTACCAAGAAATCTTTGTCCTTGGTTGTAGATTTCTCATGGGTATAAATCCATCTCCTTTCATCCCTGTACCACATATTTAAATCACAAGTTCTCCTGCCCTATTTCTTGAGAACCTCAGAATGCAGTCATATGGTGATCATCTGACCTGCAGTTGATCTAAAGCTGAGCTTTTATGAATGGTCTTGATCACTCATTTTCTGTTATTAACTGGAAGTATATACCAGCTTTTCACAGTAGTATCTGGTGAGACAGACTCTTTTTGATTTTAAACTGCAACAGGAAATGTTTTTATTCGTTGCTGTTTTAGATTGTTTTCCTTGCAGCTGTAATTCTTTAGGCAGGCTTAATTTAAACAAACTTGAAAGGGAAAAAAAGTCTCATAAGATGCTGAGGTTTAGTATAGTAGGAGACATTAAATGGAGGCACAGCCAAAGAGGCAGGGAAACACGTGTGGAGGGAAATGCAGGTTTACTGCTTACATTATTACATCCACAGCATTGTAGTAGTAGTGGGAGATCTCATTTTGTGTGCTGCTCAGGGCATAGCCTCACACTGGCTTTCTGATAGTCTGAAATAATGTGAGATTGTGGCATGGGAAAATAACAAGGTTGGACAGAACCTGGGCTGATGGTGAAGACGTATTTGGTGAAAGGGCATCTTATTTCTGGATGAGGGCAGTTTCTAAGCCAGCTTGGCCTAACCATACATGGTACATATGCCCACAGCCCTTAGCCAGCAGGGAGCTGGGCCAGCCTGCCAATAACACATGACCCACCTTGTAGCATCCCTGGGATTCAGAAGAGGTGAGCCCATCGTAAGGCTCTCATCTCCCATCAAGGGCTGTATCAGAATCTCTCACTTCTTTCACAGCAAGGAATGTAGTACTCCTGACAATGGTAGTTCTGAGAATTCATTATATTTTAGTCTTGCCAGGTGAAAATGTATGCTCTTCTCTGTTCCCTCTTTTAGCCTCTCTGTCCAAAGGAGCTCTGGCACTTTGTCCACCAGTGTTATGGGAACGAGCTGGGTCTGACCAGTGATGATGAAGACTATGTGCCTCCTGATGATGACTTCAACACAATGGGGTGAGTGAGGAGGAGTAAAATCTGCCTGTGATGAAGAAAAGATGGCCTCAGGAGAGCAGGAGTCCTGATATATTGCATACCTCAAACTGCTGTTTGTCCCTGGCGAGAGATTCTGGGTTCTGGCTGAATTTTTGCCCTTAAATGTGTTATGTCTGAAAAGCTGAAACTCTACCATTTCCTCATGGAAATGGGTAGGGACTGAAATGCCTGCCCCTAGATGAACAATTCTGTAAATGCCAAAGCATCCTAGTCACAAGTCCAGTCAGCATGTTACGTGGTCAGAAAGTGCTGACACTTGTCAGTCTGTGTATAAACACTTGAGAAGTTTGGGCTTGATTTTCCCTGCACTGAGCCATTTCTGCTTCCAGTCAGACTGGAAACTTCATAGAAGTATTCTTACTTGCTCTGTGTGTCCAGTTGTAGCTGTACTGAGAGGGGTAAACATAAAAACCTGTGTTCTCTGTGGCGTCTCAGCTACTGTGAAGAAATCCCTGTAGAAGAGAATGAAGTCAACGACAGCTCCTCAAAAAGCAGCATGGAGGCCAAGCCAGAAGCTAGCCCTCAGCTGCCAAAGAAATCTGTCACTGCCAGCACCCTGACATCTATGGGAAGCAGTGAAACACCAGCCTCGGTGAGTGTTCCTCCTCTGTTGCAGTGGGAGCAGTAATCCTTTCCTCTGGGATCCAGCTGATAGGCTTTGAATGCACCAGGTAACTGCTTACCCTGCAGCTCCTCTTCCACTGCAGCTGAGATGGTGATACCTGTGAGCATGACACTTGCCCAAGAAAGAGTGAGCAGTGTGTGCCTGTCCTACAAGCCAGTAAACTGGGTCTCTCAGCAGCAAGGGCATTTTCCTTTCTATGCTTTTCATTGAAAAGGAGTGTTGGGGATAAAAGGGTTGCAATTTCTTCTCTATCTTCAGTTATCCCCTAGGAAACAGTGTATGTCCTCAGTGTGTTACAGCAGAGCAAACCTTGTTGAGATATAACCTCAGATTTTCTTAGCTATATAGGGCTTGTTCAGGGGCAAAACTAGTATTGTTTGTGTGCTTCTCTGAACAAACAAAAAGTCCCAAGCTTGAACTGTATGTAGTTCTTTGAGGGGAGGTGATATAATATACCCATGTGTTTTACAAGCACCATATGGTAACCTTCTTCCTCCCTATATCATTTAAGTTCCAGGCATGTTGAGGCCAAATGTTCAAAGATAGGGAAACTGGCCCACAGATGTAAAGTTTTCAGAAATAACCTCCCATTTCCAGGTGCTGATCTCACCCTCATTGTGCTCTCTCCTTGCTGCAGTTTGATGGAGTGCTACCAGAAGAGGAGGAGGCAGTGGCGGAGAGTCCTGTGGAAAAAGATCTTGGCATTGCAAATATCATGGGCGAGAAGATGGAGATCATTGGCCCCGTGAACTCCCCTTCCCTAGATTTTAATGACAACGAAGACATTCCCACAGAGCTCAGTGACTCCTCAGAGACCCACGATGAAGGTATGCAGGGAAGGGCTGTTCTGTCATTGTTGTTTTCAGCCTTCTCCCAACCTTTCCAGTGGGGGACTAGAGCAGCAAATGTTGAATTCCTTTTCTGGAGCCTAAGAGTTCAGAAGATGCAAAGAATTCCCATTCTGGGCCACAGAAGGCGAATGTGTGGGGTGTTAGGAAGGAGGTCCCTAAAATAACCTCTGTAGTTAATGACCCCTTCTGACGTTCCAACTGTTGTCCTGGGATCTGTGGAGGAAAGGGTTAGAAGTTCCTTCTTTGGGTTCCTTCCTCACAAAGTGAAGTACTGAGGTCTGGAAGCACGTCCTCTGATGTTGGCACCTGCGGGCCTCTTTCCCCACAGGGGAAGTCCAAGCCTTTTACGAGGATCTGAACGGCCGTCAGTACGTGAACGAAGTGTTCAACTTCAGCGTGGACAAACTCTACGACATGCTTTTCACGGACTCCCAGTTCCAGAGGGACTTCATGGAGCAGCGCCGGTTCTCTGGTGAGCTGCTGCTGGCAAAGCCCCGTCCCTGATGGAGGCTGTGTTCCCTGTGGGGTGCAGAGGGGAGGTCTCAGCACATGCCTTGGAGGTGTAACTTTGCCTGGTGGTAGAGGGATTCTGAGCAGACCTTGGGACAGCTGTAGTCTGTGCTGACAGTAATCAAATGCAGACAGAACCAGCCTTGTTTGGCTATCTAGTTTTATTTTTCTAAGAGTTTGTGCAAGAAGCAGACTCTTATTTTTTGACATCAGCTATGGCCTGATCCTGTGTTCAAAGCTTAACAGCATGAGGAAAAAGTTCTTCTGGCTCCACACCAGACACTGGCACAGACTGCAGTTGACAATCCAAAGAGAACATCCCATGGCATGCTGTAGTCCTCCTTTCCCTCTAGCTGTAGGTTTGCTGAAGGAGATATGTCCCCAGCCTCTCCCCCTTTCCCTGCACTTGAGAGAAGGGAAAGTATTCACGTTTCTTTCACACTCAGTTGAGCTCTAGTGCTTCTGCTGCAGCCACGCTCTCCACAGGGAAGGAAATACTGTCCTGAGCTTTGTTCTATGGTTATGCCTTTCCCTGGGGAACTGACCCGAGATCCCTCTCCAATTACTCAAATATTGTTTTGTCCTCTCAGATATTATCTTTCATCCCTGGAAGAAGGAAGAAAATGGCAATCAGACCAGAGTGATATTGTATACCATTAACCTCACCAACCTTCTGGCCCCCAAAACTGCCACTGTCACGGAGACGCAGGTCTGTGAAAGGGGAGTGGGGGTGTAATGCTTTGTACAAACAGACCTGGGATTTATTTTCTTGTCTTGGGTGTGCTGCTTTGCATGTTTTCCTTCTCCCTATCCATTTGCCTTTACACATTTTTCTTGTATTAACTTGCTACCCAGTATCACTGCAAATGTGAATAGTTAATCTGGCACTCACACTGGGTTGCACTGCAAGGAAAGGACCATAAATTGCCCAGCAAAAGCAGTTGCTGGTGTTTTTTGAGCTGTGGTTAGTCCAGCAGATGTTATTCATGAGCAGGGCACAAGATACTGTCTGGCCAATCCTCCTCACAGCTCTACATAGAGATGTTCAGGCTTTTTACCTGCTTAAAAAGGTAAAAAATGGGAGTGTCTGCAGAGCACTGACAAGAGGTAAGAAAAGCCATGGTTTTCTGGTGTTTAGAATCACAGAATAATTTATGCTAGAAAGGACCTCTGCTCAAAGCAGGGCTACCTTGGATTTTAGATCAGGTTGCTCCCTGACAAGCCAGACATCAGTTCAATGAGAAGAGGTAATGCAGTGTACATAACTACATCTCTGAAACCAAATGCTGGAGGTTGAGCTGCTGGAACTGAATGCCCCTTTGGAATATGCCCTTGGGAAACAGCTGAGTGAAACACTTGGCTTCCTCAAGTATGCTTTCCCTTGAGCTGTTTGTGGAAAAAGTGCAGAGATGGGGCTTGGGTGTGGGTGTGGTCTAGTCAAGGTGCCATCTCTCAAAGCCCTGTTCTAACCAGACTAATAGTTGCCTTGCATGCTGTCTTTTCTGCAGACAATGTACAAAGCCAGCCAAGAAAGCGAGTGCTATGTCATAGATGCAGAGGTGCTAACTCACGACGTCCCCTACCACGATTATTTCTACACCATTAACCGCTACACGTTGACTCGTGTTGCCAAAAACAAAAGCCGACTCAGGTACACGTCTTGTGGGACAAAGAGCTTTACTGATGACCAAAAGGCACCTTTGGGTGGGAGTTTCACTGTATGGTGTTGCAGAAGGGGCTGGGGAGCACTTAGGCTTATTTCTTTGTCTGTTGCTAGAACACTCCTCTCATGGAGAGGGTTTACAGACTTTTCTTGCCCCCTTCTTGGAAGCAGTGGTTTGCAGGGCCAGTTGCCACACACAGTCAACTGCCTGTGCTAAGCCACAGGACATACTTCTGGGGACTGTGTCTCTGAGGTGCACGTGGGTGGCCAAGCAGAGGCATTGGGTACCAGGCAAAGCTCTTAGGCTTTTGTGTTTAGCTTTGATAATTAATCTAAATATCCGCCTGCCACATGGCTGAAGGTCTCAGGGGAGGCTCTCTTGAGGCTTCCCTGCTACTGCCTTTGGAAAGACTTTTCATGCAGTGCTTCTCCTCGAGAAACACGAAGGGCTGAGACCATTCCAGAAATAAGAAGTGTGCATGATTGATTATTTCTCAGATAGACATTGACAAAGGATTGTGAATTGACATTGCCTCTAGGAAGCAAAATTGGGGGAATGACTTTCCTTTCTTCACACAGGGTTTCCACAGAGTTACGTTACAGGAAACAGCCTTGGGGGCTGGTGAAATCCTTCATCGAGAAGAATTTTTGGAGCGGCCTAGAAGATTATTTCCGTCATTTGGGTAAGAGTGGCAATGACTGGAGCTCTGGTAATGACCCACAAAGAGTGGCACCTTCCATAGTTTATGCATGCCTCCCTGCAAGTGGGCAGCATGACAGTGTCACACCTGCCCTGATCAGGGGTTGGAGTGGCTTATGGAATGGGTAGTAGCACTATGAAATGTTAGTAGCACTTGCTGAAATTAATTAATCAGGTCATCAAATCCTGCTCTCTGGCAGGAAAGCAGGCAGTCTGGGGTCAGAATTTGGCAAAAGGGGTGAGGGATGTGCAGTGTGTCCTCTGGCATGGCCCTCTTAGTCCCTGCCAACTTTGGTGCAGCAGCTGTGCCATTAGAGGGCTTCAGTCTGTCTCTGCAAAGCCAGTGCCACACCTCTTAAATGCTTTGCCTTGCTGTCCCTACAGAGAGTGAACTGACCAAAACTGAGAGCACGTACCTGGCTGAGGTGCACAGACAATCCCCCAAAGAGAAAGTGAGCAAGCAATCGACCGTGCGCCGGAGGAAACGGGCCCATGCCCACCTGCGGGTGCCACACCTGGAGGAGGTGCTGAGTCCCGTGACCACCCCCACAGATGAGGAGGTTGCACATAGAATCAAGCACGTGGCAGGTGAGGAACTGCACAGCCCTCACACTTGGGGATGCAGAGCTGAGTACCTCTGGAGGAAAACTGGAGCTTTGCTTGGGGTGGGTTGATGGGGAGAGGGGCCCAGGGCTCTCCGGGGGAGGAAGGATTTAGGAGAGCAGCGTAGGGGAAAGGGACCTGGGGGTCCTGGTGGGCAGCAGGGTGACCATGAGCCAGCAATGTGCCCTTGTGGCCAAGAAGGCCAATGGCATCCTGGGGTGTATTAGAAGGGGGGTGGTTAGTAGGTCGAGAGAGGTTCTCCTCCCCCTCTATTCTGCCCTGAGGCCACATCTGGAGTATTGTGTCCAGTTCTGGGCCCCCCAGTTCAAGAAGGACAGGGAACTGCTTGAGAGAGCCCAGCACAGAGCCACAGAGATGATGGAGTGGAACATCTCCCTTCTGGGGAAAGGCTGACGGAGCTGGGTCTCTTTAGCTTGGAGGAGACTGAGGGGTGACCTCATGAATGTCTATAAATATGTAAAGGGTGAGTGTCATGAGGATGGAGCCAGGCTCTTCTCAGTGACATCCAATGACAGGACAAGGGGCAATGGGTGCAAGCTGGAACATCGGAGGTTCCACATAAATGTGAGGAAGAACTTCTTCCCAGTGAGGGTGACAGAGCACTGGCACAGGCTGCCCAGAGAGGGTGTGGAGTCTCCTTCTCTGGAGACATTCAAACCCACCTGGATGTGTTCCTGTGTGACCTGATCTGGGTGTTCCTGCTCTGGCAGGGGGATTGGACTGGATGAGCTTTTGAGGTCCCTTCCAGTCCCTCACATTCTCTGATTCTGTGAGGCTTGAGTGAGATGGAGGGGTGGGTAGGTGGAAAACAGTTGCCCTCCCCCTCGGACAGCATTTCCTCACCTAAATGCATCTGTCTCCTCAGGTTCCACTCAGACACGGCACGTCCCCGAGGAGAGCCCCAGTGGCTTCCACCTGCAGAGTGTATCCAAGCTGCTCCTTGTCATCAGTTTTGTGTAAGTGACCTTTTTTTTTCGTTTTACTTCAGTCAGCCTTTAACAACTTTGCTCCTTTCATGTTTCTGATGTTCTGTGCTCCCCTGTGCCCGTTTTTCCTCTCTCACATTTCTCTCTGGTCCCAAACTTTGCACAGAACAGAGGAGAGAAAAGCAGTGACAGGCAGTAACAAATCAATGAAATTTTTTTTGCTGTTTTGTCTGGCTTGATCATCCCAGCTTTTGCCACTGATTTGGCTCTGTAGGTTCTGGATCTTATTTTGTCTCCTTCCCCTCAGCTTTGACCTTGTTTTAACCAAACACAGGCTTCACAGGGCTGCATGTTTGTGGGAGTCCTAAATGCAGGTCAGCTCTACTGTCTGGGACACAGGGAACACAGAGTGGCAAGCAGGGCAAGGGGCAGCTGTGCAAGGAGAAGGGGAGTCAATACTTAGAAGAAATCCAACAAGTAGAAAGTCTTTTTTTTTTTATTTCAGAGACTCAGTTGAGAGATTTTTCTATGACATCTGAAAACCATGAGGTTTTTTTTAAATTTCAATTAAGTCATTTAATGTAATCTGCTGACAAACTAGCTGTTAGAGTGAAAGATGGCCGTGCAAAGCTCTCTGGGAGTCATGGTGCTATCACAACAGGGCTCAGTGTATGTGAGGACTCTGTTACTTCTTTCCTCTGGCCTAGCAAAACCTGTTCAGGTCTGGTCCTGGGCAGTGATTTGGATGAGAAATACCACCTCAGAGAGAAGCTGGACCATTTAGAGATGAGTTCTGCAAAATAAGGGTAGAAACACATGAGAGATTGGCACGATTTCACTACTTCAGCAGCAAGAACTACGTTTGGTTTGGGCCCCTTTTCTGCCACCTCACCTTTTACAGTTGCTAGTGTTGGACTGGGCTGGATGTGTGCTCCAGGTGAGCTGGGTATGGGCCCCTTATATCCCTAGGGCTCAGTCTTTATGCCTAAACCCCAGCTATTTACTGTTTCTCTGCCTCTCAGGCTGATGGTTGCTTTCATGTGTTAGTGCTGCAGTGGTTGCTGGGCAGGTGCTGTGACTGGGTACAGGCTAAAGGAGCAGTCCAGATAGATAGGTGGGTTTTTGTCATCACTTCTGGAACTGGATGCATCCTGTTAACCCTGGAGGAACAGGAGAATATGGGCTCATTCTTTCCTTAATCATAGAATAATTATGGTTGGAAGGGACCTCCAGGGTCATCAAGTCCAACCTTTAAGCTCCAGCCACCTTTTAGTGAGGTGGGAATAAGCTGTGTAGAGTCAGGTTACTTTTCAAATTGAGGTCCTTTCTGCATTTCCTTTTCCCAGTGGGGATAAAGACTGCAGAAGTTTACAGCAGCAACCCAGCTGGCAATGCAAAGTAATGTAAGGATGAGAAGATAGCCTCGTGCTATCATCTTCTGCATCTAGACAGGTGAGATGCAGGAAAGCTTTAGGACAATCTCTCCTGACAGTCTGCTAGCTTAGAGTGTTCCTAGAGCCCTCCATAATGTTTTCAGGATACTCTTCTGGCCAGCTGCCATCTGCCTGGCTTGAACTGGGTGATAGTGGGGCCATTCTTCCAGCAAAACAGCACCACTGTTCAGAGCCAGGCACGAGCATGGGACTTTGGAAGCTGTGTGGCTGCTGGGAGGAGCAGGAATGCCCATGCAGGGTCTGGGCAGAGCACTGGTTTGCAGGGTGGCCTGGGGTGGTGTTCCCATCACTGGGTGCAGCAGGAGTGGGCAAGGCTGGATGCATGCAGGCTGCCACATGCATTTCTGTGCCATGACAGTCTCCTGCATGGGTGTGCTTTGGGCTGGTCCACCCAGCTTTTGCAGAGAGAATCTCACCACAAACTGCAGGGACACGGTTATTTGTCTGTCCTGCTTGCCTCTCGTCCCCCCTCCCCTCCCCAAATATCTTCTGCACTGTCTGTGAGCCTTCTCTGCTCAGCCCAGTTCCTCCTGGTCTGTGTCAGTCTGTTTCTAACCTGCGGCTACTCCCTCTTTTCTCTTCCCTGCTCCCATTAGGATCTGTTTCAGGTACTGTCTCTCTCTCTCTTTTTTTACCTCTTTACTCTCCTCTTTCCCTCCCTTTCTCTGCATTCCACCCATCCAACCTGTTCTGTCTGATCTGTCATCCCTGTCTTTCTGTCTGTCCTCCTTGCTCACACATTTCTCCCACCAGGTGAAGTTTTGAGTTCTGATCACCTGGCCCTTACTCAGATTAAATTCCTACTCACCTACAGCACAGACCTGAGTCCCAGACACCTTCTTAAAGCCTTGGGCATGTGATTGGCAGGCAATGGGATATGAAGTACTCCTAGAAAACTAACTGTTTTCTTTATTTCCAGTCTGGTGCTGCTGGTCATTCTCAATATGATGCTGTTCTACAAACTCTGGATGTTGGAATACACTACGCAGACACGCACGGCATGGCAGGGCTTGCGGCTACAGGAAAGGTACTGTCACACCTGCTTTGTCTTTGCCTCTTCTTGCATGTTTCCTAGAGTTGTTAAAGGCTTTCCCAGAACACCAAAGCCCTGGGCTCTTTTCTAGATTCCTTACTTTTTTTTGTGTAAAACAGATGAAGCAGGTAGGTAGCTGAAGCTGTGGGGCCATCAGCATTTCCAGATTAGAAGCTGCAGCAGAAGACAGTGAGTTAAGGAAACCCCTGCTTCTTCCCAGCATCCTGTGTAACAGAGGATGCTGTACAAATGAACATTTGGCAATCGTGGGCCAAGGTTGTCACCTCCCCTCGTTTGATGGCTAAACTTCCCTCTGTATGAAAAGCAGGGTCTTAGAAAGAACCCTTTGTACCAAGAGGAGACAAGCCCAATCAGCTTTTAGATAAGTGTTTTGAAAGGTGTGTGTCCAGGTATGAGCAAGTTGTTGGGGTGTGGGTGGAAGAGAGTGATTCCTAGCCAAGCTCCACCTCCTCTGACCACTGGCACCTGCCTGAGGCCCCATCACATGGTTCTGGGCAGCTGGTCCCAGTGATCCTCCCATCAGCACCCTCAGTGCTTGTATCTGTCCTGATTCTGCTCCACCCAGCAGCCTCCAGCCTTGTTCTGGAGGATTAACTGGGCCGAAGGGAGGGGATCCACTTGGACTTCAGTTTCCCTCGATTCACTCTTGCTGGTGTTGTGTCTGACAGGTTACCCCAGTCTCAGACAGAATGTGCCCAGTTACTAGACTCTCAGCAGAAGTACCACGACTCAGAGCTACAAAAATGGCGTGAGATCATCAAATCTTCAATGATGCTTCTAGACCAGGTGAGACCGCACAGCCCCTTCGTGCTGTGACTCCAGGGCCACTGTGCTCTCCCAGCCACCCACCCACAGTCCTTCAGCCTCACCTGGTTCCTCTGTAGTCCATCAGGTGTGTCAGTTCTGCTGCCATCTCCCTTTGGATCCGGTGGGCAGCAGGTCCCAAGGGCTGTTTGCAGGGTACTGCAGCTTCTCTGTCCCCTCTTAAGGGCCCACACACATCAAGGAGAGAATCCTACAGGGCTAAAAATGTTATATTAGCACATTTTGTATCTAGTCTCTGCCATCCCAGTTTGGAAAGCAAACTTTTTAACCTCAACCCTGGGTTCATACATAGCTTGTGTGGATGACAGGGACCCTTAATAGCACAAAGCCAGGGGGTTTCAGCATCCACTGCCTAAAAAGCTGGTTGTACACAGGCTGCCTAGAACAGAATTTGTAAATGAAAGCTGCTCTCCCTACAGAGAGAGCTGATCACCCCATACCTGGTTCTGCTTGCCCCTTCTCTGTTATCTCACGGGCTCCCACCTTCTCAACCCACTTTGCACATCCCAGCCCTGAGGCACCTCTCCCAAAACCCAGATGATTACGGTGTCAGTACATGGAAGGAGGAGGCACTGATGGGGAAGGAAATCCTGAACCACTCTCACCTCTAGGGTGGCATCACAGCAGAGCAATTTCTTGTCTTGCAGATGAAGGATTCACTAATAAATCTTCAGAATGGCTTCGGGTCCCGGGACTTCGGGTCAGATCCAGAGGAGAAACGGAAACGTTTCCACTAACAGGCAGGAATGCAGGAGGCCAGAGGACGGTGTGCAATATGTGTAAATAGGTTATATAAATATATATATATATATATAAAAATATATATATACAGAGTATAAATATATATATTATATACAGATTTTAAGAGAAAAACAAAAAGCCTACGTATGGAGAGGAAGGACTGACCTCCAACACTGGCTGAACTGGAGCGTCTCAGTGGGAGTGTGGGGTGTGTGTGTGTGTGTGGGAGGGCTGTGCTCTCCCAGCACTGAGGTGTGCTTAGGGGGTGCACCTGAGTGTGCTCCCCCGGGCCCGTGCACCACTCTGCTGTAATATTCCTGGCTGTTTGTCTGTCTGTCTGTTTTGTTTTCGTTGTTTCAAAGGGAAGCATCAGAGTGAGTGCCCCCCCCCACCCCACGCATGAAGGGCCCTGACTGACTGTATTTACCTGTAGGTACAAAGGGGACACTGTCAACTTTCTCACCTTGCTGGCTCCAGGGCAGAGAGGTTTTGGTGATCGCTGTCAGCAAGCCCTTACAAAACAATTCCACGTTTGGAGAGGCCTCCAGGAGAATGGCTGTAGGTGAGAGCAGATCTCACTGGCAATCACCTTCTGTACTTCTTGGAGCAGAAATACAATTTGCTGCCACGCTGGCCAGCCTGGTTCAGAGAGCAAAGCACAGAATGTAAACGAGCCAAAATGCTTTCCCCAAACACTAGTTTGCCACCTCCTGTTCTTGATACTGCATTAATAGTGAAGGAGGTGGTGGGGAAGGGAGTATCTGCCTCCAAGGTGCGTGGGTGGAGGGGAGCCACACTGCAGAAAGCACACTTCCATCCCTTTGACAGTGTCCCCTTTACATTTTCTGTACTTCTCTGCTTTCCATGTGCTTGTCCCCTGCCATTAAGCCATCCCTGTGCTGAAGATCTGCATCGGTGCTGAAAGGGCTGCTGCCTGTGCAGCTCCTCACGAGAGGGGGAGTGCTCCAACCTAAAAAGAAAACCAAAATTAGTATTTATTTGCAACTGCTCCTGCTACCCTGCTCAGCAATTTCCCTCCTGCCCTGGCTCATTTTGCTCGTACCTTGTCCTATAAACTCTGTGGGAAAACGCTAGGGAGGAAAAGAACAACTTCCTTTCCTTCACTGAGATGCTCACAGGACTGCATCTCTGTAGCAACAAGGCCTTGGAAAGTTCAGGAGAGGTTAGGAAGGGTCACAGGGACCAAAAGAAGTAAAAAGGGACTGTCAGTGGGTGGCAGGATAGGCCTGGAGGGGTGTCCACAGTGAGGCATCTGGCTGAGCTCTCTCATAAGCTGGACAGTGAAGCATTTGCTCTGTAAGCACGTCAGGTGGTGGAGGTGCATTAAAAAGACAACATGCATTACTCTGGGGGATAACTCTGGATTCCCATTAGGAGCCAAATGAGGAAGAGGGGCAGCAAGGCCACGCTGTGCTGGGTACCAAACCCCACTGGGACTGGTTGGGATGCAGGGTGCTTGTTTGAGCTTTTTTCATCTCACCCAGCCAGGGTGGTATGCGAGGCCCTCCATCTCCACCTTGTTCAGCACCAGGATTTTTCCACCTTCTGAGTGGCAGGAGGGAGTCACCCATGTGGTCCCTGTATCCACACGTGCAGTTCTGGCTCGTCTGTTGTCTCTGGCTCCAACGGGCACTGAAAGAGCAGGAAACATAAGGCTGAATAACTGGTCTTTGTATCTCAGTACCACAAACTCATCTGCACAGCTGGGTGACAAAGTGAAGTCTAAGGAAAAACCCCACAAGCTCCCCCTCATGCATTCCACTTAGGTAACCTGCTGATTTCTCCCAACCTGCCTAAAATTTTCACGACCAAGTGCTAAACACAACATGTCCCACAGAAGACTACTCACATTTGAAGGAGAGTGGATGAAGACAGGTTATCCAAAAGACATTTAAGAGTGTGAAAGCAAGGTACAAGTGGGAAAAACATGCCTCAGCAACTAGAGAGTAATGTGTATTTATGACTATTTATTTAATTTAATGCTGCTGACTACTGTACTGCTCCCTGGCATTTTTCCAGGGAGGCTGCTGAAATGGTTACTGTATAATGAAACTGAGGTGCTATTTCCTGGGAAGGGCATTCTGTGGCTCATCCTGGGACACGAGGGCCCTGACTCCCTGATGTGACTTGCCACACTGGCCAAGAGTCCCATTTCCCTATTAGTCACACCCACAATTACCAAGCACAGAAAAATCCCCTGCTACATATCATCCCCTTTTCTAGAATTTAATTCCAAGCACCAAGGAAGAAGACAGAGGGGAAGCCCTGTGCTTGCCACCTTGCCCACACCATGAAAAAAAAAGGGGAAAAAAAAAAAAAAAAAAAAAAAGGCCATATCTTGAGAGAGAAACCTGGAATGTGGGGGGTCTCTGCCAGGAGGATTTTGTACACAGATGGAGGTAACCCATCGAGAGGCAGAGAAACCCACCTGAGAGGGTCAAAAATAAATGCTAGTGATCAGAGTTGACTTCTTACCAATTTAACATTCTCTTGCTGGTCATGGACATCCCTTTGCTCATCTGTGCATCCTCCTTCCTCTGCAGCATTCTTCCAGACTGTCATGTTAGGTTCTGGATGTTCCCACTGACACAGCTTCCTCAGGTTTAGCCTAAAGAGACAAAAATTGCAAAAGCTGTCTTAAATTAATGTAAGGCCATGCAGAGGCTGCTATAACAATCATCTCAAGCACTAATAGTCATTCTGCCCACACATTCCTTAAAAGTGGGTTTAATGTGTTTGGCATAGATCCTGACACACAGCTACATCAACCCTTCAGTAAAGAGCATAAGGGTGGTGGTGACCAAGCAGAACCTTGTACATGCAGTGCCCTTCAGACCAGGGAAAGTTTCCCTTTGAGGCCTTAGGTTCCTTTTCCTCCAGTTCCTAGTTATTTACTTTCTTTTTGCCACTGGGCAGCAAGTCTGGCTTGGAGTTGGGTAGTATTCATTATCTTTTATTGTCTCTCAGTAGTAATAAAAGAGAAAAAATGAAGGTCTTAAGGCAAACCCCACAATGGCATTGAAGGTGAGGGCCTAAAACCTCAGTCTGTTTTCACCTAGATGCCTTCCTCTCAAGAGCTACGACAGGAATCACCTGCTACTACAGTTGAGTCCCAATTGACAGATTCCTTTTGCAGCCATAGCCAATTTTTGGACCCTCCAGTTTATTATTACATTTCCTGGAGAAATTAGTAAGGCTTTCTAGGAGCAAGGCTGAGCAACCTGGATAACATTACAGGGGTTGGTACTTCTGCCTTCCCTGAGCAGTCACAGCCAAGTCGTAGTTTGGCTTCCATTGTCAGGATTTTGCTTTGCTTACCTGTGCCACAATTCCCACAACAGAACTTCACAGGGATGTTTCCCCACCAAAATCTGACCCTCCTGCTGCTGGTAATCTGCCAGCCAAGCACAGCTGGGTTTTGATTCCCAGAATGTGAACAATGACACAAGAGCAATGTTTAAAACAAGCATTTCTCCAGCCAAATGTGCAAACTAATGCCAACAGCTAGCAGCCTAATTCTTGCCAAGTAAGATGCTACCTAGTGGGAGGAGGGAGAATAAGGGACACAAGGCTCTGATCTGCCAGTTCATCCATCTATCCATCCATCCATCCATCTATCTATCATCTCCCCTGTTTATATGGGAGAAAAATGTACTCACTAATCCTCACTTGATACAATCTCACTTCTTATAAACAAACACTTATGTTCTAATGCTTACCTTAGAAGAGGTGTTCAGGTTATGGCATCTGGGATGAGCTCAAAGTGAATTTGAGACCTGGAATTATACATTCATAAGTAGGTACCAAACATATCTACTGCAGCACCTATGTGTAAAGTGAGGGACCAAAAGACACAGGTTATTCCAGGTGGTAAGGTGAGAAGGGTGTGCCCAAGATAAGAGCATTGCTGGGTCTGCACATTCCACTTAAAAAAAAAAAAGAGAAAGGAATTAACTGGACAACCATGCTTTGTG
Source organism: Podargus strigoides (assembly GCA_028020825.1). Taxonomy (NCBI): domain Eukaryota; kingdom Metazoa; phylum Chordata; class Aves; order Caprimulgiformes; family Podargidae; genus Podargus; species Podargus strigoides. The sequence continues at coordinate 3,609,828 of CM051646.1, forward strand.
GGTGCTCAACAATTAACCAATAATCCAAGGTACACTTCAGTCAGAAAACTGTGATATTAATTGATATTAACTGATACTAAATTCTGCATAAATCCCTTCTGGCTCCCTTAAGTCCTTTGGGAGAAGAGGAAAAAAAAAATACCACACAACTTCAGTCTCTACAAACATCTCACTTGTGCTGCTGCTGTAGAGGATGCATTTACACACAGCTTATAAACTGCTGTACCAGTCTGGGGGCAGCACTTTGATCACCTGACCCCACTCGTCTGCTATAGCTCTAATAAAAAAGAAACCTAAGAGATCTGCAACATGCCTTTATTATAAATCTGACCCTGTGCTGAAAGAGGCAAGGTTACCAAGCACGACACTGCTGGATTTAAAGCCCCAGCACAAAATTGCCTCTGAGCTAACGATGCCTGCATTGCCATAGCCCCTCTCTCTTATTTGTGCTTTTATTAAACAAACCCCCTTAGTTTCAGCTCACCTAGGTGTATATGGGGACACACTTTTTTTTTTTTAGCCTACTTGTCCCCTCAGCACTAAATAATGTAGCCTACATATATGCTTTTTTCTTACCTTTATAAAAAAAAGGTAGAAATTTGGTTTGCAAATAGTGGCTGGAGACACTTTGGATCTGGGTACCTGGAACAGGACCTTTTGGATACACTGTAGAAGTGTTAATCACAAGGATGGGCATACATGTAGGTTTTGGAGAATGTTGTGTCACATGGTTGTGGCCTTAATCCCTTTCCTGGTAGCTCTGCATTTTTGAGGCACGTATTTCTGTCATCTTTCAGTGATCCTAAGGCACCTAAATACAGGAGACAGAGGGCAACCTGCAGCTCTCACACCACCCAGTGCTAGGAGAGCAGTGGACATGATGATAGATGGGTGGATAGATGGGTGGATAGATGGGTGGATGGACAGTCTGTCTCCAACCCTAACAAGGCACTGCTTGTGTGGAATGAGCTGCAACAGAGGTTAGCAGAAGACATTTTGGGGAGTGAATCACTCCTGGCTGGGGTCTTTCCGTGCTCCTTGGAGTGGGAAAACGTTTGGGCCTTCTCTTCCTCTGGGGTTCACTTACGTGCGCACAGTTGGCACAAAGCCAGCACGTGGTGTCTGTGAGAAGCTGCTCTGTGGAGGCTGGTACCCAGGGGTGCAGTGATCCAGGGAGGGGCTCTGTCACAGCATGTGGCAGACAGACACATTGAGTGCTCCTCTGCCACCAGCGCAGGGATGCTACGCTCCATGGACTGTCCCTGCACTGCTGCTGTGACGTGTGCTGAACCAGCCATTTAACCAGGCAGCATCTGCTTGTCCCACCCAAGATTTAAGCGAGCCACGTCCTAATTTCGAGATGGGGCAGCGTGCAGGGAAGCACAGCCAGTACCAAACATGTTAAACAGAGCCTGGCTCAGGGGGGCAGTCATCCTCTTTGTCAGCTGTTGTCACCCCACGGAATGGCAGAGCTGTGCTGTCTGTGATGCCTGCTGAGCTCCACAGATCTGACAAGGTCTCTGCCAGGCTTGCTGCCACTGTGTGCTTCATCCTGTGGCCCCTGGCCTGGTCTCCTCAGACAGTCTCAGCACTTACAATACCCAGCAGGGCTTTGCTTAAAACAGTACTCGAAACAGAGGCTCTTAAACCAAAGCACCTGAGGTAAGTGGCTCCCAAACCCTTCGTGTCAGTGCTGTCTGGGACGTGACTGTGCTTTCTGGCCCCTTCCCCCTGCCTGGCATGCTCCAGCCTCTGCGCTGTGCAGGCTCTGCAGCACGAGTCTCTCTGTGCCATAACAAATACCTTTACTCTTTAGATGTGCACACTGGCCAAATAATCTCGTGTCTTGATCGACTGCTGATCATTATTTCCCAATCCAGCCAGCCAGCATGGGCTTCCCTCTCAGCATGGCTACGTGGGGTGCCATGCCCTCCTCCCCCCCCACGTTTGGCAGTGCTTGCTGTGGCTTCTCCCCTCTCCCCTTTGCTGCCAGACAATCACTCCCTTTGTCACAGATGGGCTGACCTGGTGCTGTCCCTGCTTGCCTTTCCCTGCCGCAGTCTGGATGCTCTTTAAGTGAATGTGGTTTTGTTTTTTGTTTTTTTTTTTTTCAGTAGGGAAAAGGACTTCCTTCTGCTGAAGGAATTATATTTGCACATGGCTCAGGGAGGTACCTCCTCTGGCCGTTTCTGTTACCTCACTCATTTAGGCCAATTCCATTGCTAACGTTAAATGGCCACCTTCCCCAGCCCGGACTCCAGTAGGTAGGGAATGAACCCAACGTGCAGCTCAGGTTCTAGAGCCACTTGGTTGTGTCTCAGTTTCGGCCCGAGGAGAACGGCTGGGTACAAACCAGCAGCTCTGTGCAGCGAAGAGGTGGAGGCTGTGCCACACACGTGTCGTTGCCCATCTTTGCAAGCCCACCTCCCTTGTAAAAGAGATACAGAAGCACTAACCTGGCTCTTGGCCCGAGGAGGTCAGGGGGGGAGGGAGGAGCAGCAGGACCGTCGCAGCATTCCGTTCGCCCAGGACTGGCATCGCGTGGCTGTGGCACCTCTGGGATGTTCCCATTCTCACGGCAGTTCATCTCCCATCACATGCTCCAGGGCTGGGATAAAGCTGCTATAAACCTGGAACGTGTTCTCCCTTACCTGAGGCCCTGGATCCCTGCAACCCCAATTGCTGTAATTACAAATTAACGAGGATCGCCTCATGTCAGCAAAAAATAAATGGGAGTGGGTCGTACAATCACCCGTAGGCATGTGCCTCCCTTCTGGATTTCATTGCCAGAGCTTGGGGGATCGTTGGCCAAGGCCAACACCGTGAACTCTGGGGGTGGGGTGGGGGAAAGAACCAGGGTTTTGTTGTAGGAGTTTGTCTTAACTGTCAGCAACTTTGCGCTGTGCGCAAAACGCGAGAAAACGAGACTGAAACGTAACCTGCTAGACCCTAGGAACTGTAAAGGCTATGCAGCCAAACTTCATGTAAAGTAGCTAGTCCAGCGGAAGTACGGTATAAATTAAAACAAGAAATCTTATCAAACAAACAGCACGACTCGTGAGTGCTTTGTTCTTTTTATTATCCTGCCTATTCTAAAGTCTCTTCTGTCATTCCCAAGTACAGAGTCTCTTCAGAAACCAACCAGGACCATCTCTTCCAGGACACAGCCTGCCTTTAACACCACCCTGGAAAAAATCCCAATTTTTAATATTTTTTTTTTTTTTTTGCTATGAGAATCTTGAGCAAAATTTACACACCATTTTCTCCTGCCTAGAACAACACAGGACAATAGTCACATCTGTCTGCAGGAACTGGAAAAGTGAAAGATATGTCCAAAAAAAAAAAAAAAATCTTAAGAAGAGATGTGTAAAATACCAGAAGGTGCAGGACTAAAGGAAGGCCCTTCTTTACCACCTGAGGTAGCTCTCAAGAAGTTCTCAGTTTACTCCTTTCTTAACATTATGACACCAAAGGGTTATCACTGCTTCACCAGGACTGAGGAGTGGAGTTGAAGTGGGAGAGAGGTTATGTGACCTTACCTAAAAATCACCTTGGGCATCAATGCTGTGGTCAGTGATGGAAACTCAGGAGGTACAATCTAGTCCCCTCCTCTTGCTGTGGGTTTAAAAGGCTGGATTATGCCCAAAACTGCCCTGAGGCCAGGCATGTTGGCCCAGGGAAAAGGAAAACTGAATTAACTGAGGGGCTGCTTTGCGTATCAGGTTTTAAGGACCAGGTGCCCAGACTACAAGTGTGCTTCAGCTGGAAAATGTGCTCAGGTTGCCAGACTCAGCTCTGGACTTGAGAGAGGTCCTACCATGAAGCCTGTGTTGGTGTAGTTTATACTAAAGCTGGCACCCACTCTAAAAAAAAAAGGAGTTTTGAACAATTGCCAGTTAGAAATCTGGCCTGGGTGGGCCTGACTTACAGAGTAATTTCTGTGATTTTAGCAACACATAAAAAGCAGCAGAACAAAGCAGAGGGAATTCCACAGGTGGGAAGCATGCCTCTAATTCACAAGCACTTTGTAACTATTTAGAAGCAGTCAGTGTAGCAAAATTTGTCAGTTCTTGCAAGCAGTATAGGGCTCCATTGCAGCAGGGATGTGACAACATCTGCTCTAGGAACAAAGCAACCTTCCCCCATTGTGTCTTAGGGTACAATTCCACCCTGGCCAATGTCTCTGCCTTTTTCTCCTTGTAATCCTTGTAATTGAGCTCAACTGATCTACATTTGAGGCCTGAAAACAAATTTTACTCCGCTTAATCCACTGCAGTTGAAAAGGTAAGTCTGCACAGGGAACACTGAATTTCCAGCGTGGCTCCTGTGCAGCAGTGGATCATTTAAAATGAATGCTGACTATCCAAGCCACTCACTAATTATCACAAGAAAGAGTTACGATTTAAGCAGGAAAAAATAAGCGTTTTCTGTCTGTCCCTCTAGGTGGTGCTACACTGTAAGTATGAGAAGACAAGAAGTACTACCATTTTATAAAGCTGCCAGCCCTGTGAGGGGCTGTGCACCCCATTTACTTTGCTTGCCTACTTGCATCAGGCTCTTTTCCTTTCGGGGTTTTTTCCCAGGAACAGGTGAACTGCATACCTTGTCCTGCTGGCTTACCTGTCGCTGCAGAACACAGCTCTGCAGGTTACATCACTGTGTCTCTGTGTACTTGAGGAGTAAACCTGCTATGCAAGGCAAATGGAAGGAAGGAAGAATTCTGGTGCTTCCTATATGAAAGGGGGTGGGGGGGCTAGAGGGGATTCTTATACTGACATCATACTGTCCCCCCAAAGTAGGAGCACTTCAGCATCTATATTCTCAGTTCTCTCCTTCAGAAGCAAGTGTGAACACGGCACAGGGACTCATCCTTCCTCCTACACATTTTCAACAATTCTAATGCATCACAGTCCTCATCCTGCTCTGCCTGTGCACGGGCAGCCCAAGGCCCAGAGCAACTTAACAAGCAAGAACTAATTAATTAAAGTCTTCCTGTTTAACACCAATAAGACTGCTTGGGCTGCAACACATGGTGGAACATCACCCCAACATGACCTCATTCCCAGTCCTGCAGATCAGAGTACCATGGCGTACATACCCTTTACCTCTGCAATGGAGAACCAGCATATTTAGCAAATAAAGATGGTGGTGACAGCAGCTGGAAAATGACACTTAACATTTACAAAGCTATTAACGTGATGATGGGACTGAAACTTGGGAAGGAGCCGTGCTGCCCAAACCCCTGTGCCCTTTGCTCAGCATGCTTCAAAAGAAGAGTCCTTTAGCAAATGGGCTGGCAGCTCAGAATGGAGTCACGAGGCCAAAGTCAAGGCTGTACAGAGTCCAAGGCAAACGGAAGAGAATTTACACTTCCCCGTATCTCCTCCCGACGGCGCAGAGCTCCCCCTCAAACCTGGCTGGCATGACGTGGTCCTTCTGCCTTCAGAGCCCCTGCAATTGAGAGAACACCTCTTGGAGCATGAGTCATTTGAAGTGAGGATCGTGATATTATCAGCATGGCAACTGAAAGGACACGAACAAGACTGTAAAAGATCTAAAGCTTGGTGTTTTGCACATCAAGTCCCTCCTAGCAGATGCTTCCTCTGGAGACAGAACCCTTACACTCCTCCTGAGCACAGCTCCCACCTGCAGAGGACAGCGACCACTCCCAACTCCACAGGAATGGGCAAAGGAGGAGTAATTACACCGCAGCCTGAACGTGAACGTGTGTATTGGTTAAGGGTTTGAAGCAGTATCAGCACACCCACCACCTGAAGACACCTATGTTGCTTCTGAGGTCACTGGGGAAGCTCCAGAGAAGGAGCACCCGGAGCCTCCCGTCCAATTTCGTCCAGCCCCACTGCAGTGAGGCTGACAGACACAAGCAGTGACTGACTGACTCCTCATCACCTACCTTGATGCCGTTCATGCTGCTGGTTCCTCTCTGCTATTCCTCCACAGGCACGGCACAGTTCTCCTTGTTTTCTGATGGAATGGCGAGATAGTCCGTCCTGCAGGGGAGGGAAGGGGGGAAGCATAACCTCGAGTGCTGCAGTGCAAAAAGCAGTTCGGGCCCATTCACCCTTACAGAGCTACTGAATGCCTCTAAGTATCTCTGAGGTAACAAATGCCACCTGTAGAAGATGCTCGCAGGAGGAAACTCTCCTTGGCGTAGTCAGGGAGCAGACACTGAGCCTTCCCTGCTGTAAAATCCTACACGTACAGCCTTCCTGCCACGTACAACGAGCACCCTGATCTGAGCCAAGCATGGGAATGGGCCAGTATAAAAACTGGAACGTCTCCAGTGTGTCGACTGCATCCGTGAGTCAGATCTCTGGAAGCAGGAGAGCGCCTCTGTGCGGTTCACACCGGGCCACCCTCCCTGCCTGCTGCGCCGGGCAAGTGCACTGGCTCTTCTGGCACTCCTGAACGCTGCAATGATTTCAGGCACAGCCAAATGTCAGCCAGGAATGTGCAACAGCACGGTTCAGCCTTCTCACAGTCTGAGACATCTGAAGAACCCTCGCAGAACAGCTCGCACCCGGAGAGCTTTCACACTTACGCGTTCTCCTGGGCAGCCTCCTCTGCCTTAGAGACTTTCCTGTAGCAATAGACCATTTCTATCAGCAGCCACAAGGTGAGGAACACCAGCAGGATATACATCATAATTTCAGAGATGACCGAGGTGAAGTCTTCCCCAGCTGTTTAGTAAATGAAATAATTTCTGATCATTGACATGCAGCTATCTGAGCACAGCAGCTCCCCTGGCACTTCCCACCCTCGTGTCATCCTTCCTAACCCACCTTGCCAGAGGCACCCAGGTGTCACAACGCTGTGAGGGGCGAAAGACAGGGAACAGGCGAGGCTGCCATCAGGACATGCCAGCAGAGACCCCACTGTGTGTCTCCAGCAGAATCAAACATGCACAGGCTCGCATGTCTCTTGCACTCTCTGCCACCCACACATTCACAGGGATTGCTCACCGTTAGCCTATCTCATCTTCACCCTCTGTTCCCTTTGTGCATCCTATTCGCTGGTGTGACTTGACTGTATGGTGCTGCCAGTGATTTGAGAGAGATCAAAACACAGAGATGCTCGTGGGGGAGGGGAAGACACAGCAGAAAAAAGATGAGGGCTGAAAGGTCTCGTCCCTCCCTGAAGAGAACAGAACTCCCACTGATTCCTAACGTGCCAGCATTTCAGCACCAAACTGAGCAAACCCAAGAGGAACAGACTCAGGAGCACCGAGGGAGGGATTGGGAGAGGGTGGCAGCAAGAGACTGAGATCAAAATGGAGACTGAGTCGTTCCAAGAGGGAGGGGGCGGAAGGAAGGAAGCAGACGCTGCAGGAGCCCTGGCAAAGGCTGTGCTGCAGCATCCTAGAGCCACCAGGGGAGAAGCGAGGGTTCTGGGTGGAGAAACTGGAAACCTCTGCTTGCTTCTTGTGCCTGCCCAGCTGTGGCCCCAGCCTGCCAAGCTTATTACACCTCTCCACATTCACACGGCCACTCTGAGCCTAGAAAGAGGCTGGAGCCAGCAAACAAAACTGCAGGGCTTTCCTCCTGAACCCTGCGTCGTGTTTCTGGCTGGCAAAGAGAGACACGATCACCTGGCAGCTCAGCCACCCCTCTCCTGCAGAGAATGACAAGCTACATCCCTGGACAACAACACCCACGGGGAGTTAAGGCACAACAAGTTTTCTGCCAGCCCTTCATACCCTCCTCCACCACGGTGAGGTGGATCAGCCTGGAGCTTGTGAAGAGAGGTCGGTGAATCTCGAACTCAAACTCCCGGGTGATGTTACAGGTGTAGATGCCTGAGTCATTCAAGGTCACGTTTAACACAGTGATGGATACATCCTGCATGTCTTTGCTCCCATTCCACTGTATCCGACCACTGAAGCGGCTGGGGAATTCATGGTTTGTTTTCCTGTACTCGTAGATCTGTGAGGAAACGTGAAGGAATACTCTGATTAATTCTGATTAATTGCAGCTCGGTCAGCACCACAGCATATGCAAGGAACAACATCATCCTCTAGCTACACACATGTTCTGGGCTATGGCTTCCTTAGTAACAGCAGCTATTCATAGTCTATCATCCTTTACCTCAAAATCTCAGAGTACTTTATAAAAGACAGAGAACTGAATTATCTTCATCACAGAGAGAGGAAACTAAGGCACAGTAAAGCAGAAACATGGATAATGACATAAAAGATCAGCAATGGAACTAAAAAAACCTAGGACCCTGCAGTCTCTGTGCGTAGCCTGTCGGTCACTGCACGTAGGATCATCCTGAGAAGGAACCACAGAATAAATACAGCAAAGACAGTAATTTTCAGTAAGCCCTGGGATGTTCAGCTGAAATGGAAGCGTGGCAGGATAAATATGACAGCGTGAAAATGGTACAGCACAAGAACAGAGCTTGGGTGGCTTTCACAGAACTAATCTCTTCCCTGGCTGCCCAGGGAAGTGGTGGAGTCCCCACCCCTGGAGGGATTTTAAATGACGAGTGGATGTGGTGCTCAGGGATATGGGTTATTGCTGGACTCAGCAGTGCTGGGTTAATGGCTGGACTTGATGACCTTAAAGGTCTTTTCCAACCAAAATGCTTCTATAATGTTATTCTGTGATATGAAAGCAGCCTGCTGGGCATTTCTATACACTCTGAATAAGCACGTGGCAGAAAGCTTTTGTTCATAGTTGGGTCTCTCTCCTTCCCTTTTACAGTCTTCCTTGGGGATGCTGCCACAGGACAAACTTACACTATCATAAATACCTTTTGGCTTCTCCCACATGAGTTCACTGGACTGTGTTTCACAATAAGACCTATGAAAACAAGGGTTCAGCTGCCAAATGTACATACAGGTTCATCTTTTCCACCCTCTGGCCTGTAGAACCATTCCACCACCGTGCTGGCTGTGACCTCTTCCCTCTTCATGCAGGAGATGCAGAGTAGCTTCATGTGTGTTCCCTGGACAGCCTCTGTCTCTGATGGAACTTCAACACATACTGCAGAACAAAAACCAGCTAGGGAGAAGGAGCAGCAGAGAAGAAGCATAAGACAGGATTAGAGACATCAGTTATCCACACCTTGGCACTTATGACCAGGTAATCTCCAATGGAAAACTGTTTGATTCATTACTAGCACCCTCTGACAACAGATAAGTATCAAATGTCAAATTTTACCAAGCTTTCTGAGATATTTCATAATAATTAACAGAGGATAATCACTTCATGCAGATTCACCTCTCCAGCATCTGCTTTGCCACAACTTTAATTTTCCCCATAGTAATTAACGCCACTTTAAAGGCATTGTTCATTCTCTCCCATGCCTGCCGAGCACGCTCCTCTTACAGTAGCAATTACAGTCTGGTAGGAGAGAAAGCCCAGAATTCAAGTGTGGAGGAACAGCTCACTCTTTGTGCCAAGTTAAAAGGTCTGCATGTTTTAATCTGGCAATGTGTTTGCAACAAACTGGGAGGATTCACCATCCTTCCCGTTCCTAGGTGCCATAAGCAGAACTGGGAATCGAGGGGCTTGGACTTGAGTAAATTTGGCAGCAGGAGGAGTTATTGATTTCACATGCATTCCTGTTCAAAATGCTTCCAATCAGATCTGTGCTGACAGCAGTGACTATAAAATATTCGTCTCCCAGACAAGACAAAAATCGTTGTGATGCTAAATACTCACTAAGAAAAGGAATGCTTTAGCAAGACATCTCAAACTAAATCCCTGCTGACATCTGTCCCCTGGGTTAAACAATACTGGGTTCTGCCTGTCCAAACCTGTCTCCAAAGCCTAGAGTTTGGCTCACTGAAAATACTGCTGGCTGCTCCCTCCTCCGAGATACCACTAACCCCCTCTCCCAAGCACTGTGTTATCCCAGGTCTTATCCTGGAAACAGCCACATTCCAACTCTCCCACACTGCCAGCACCAACTTTCTGGGTGAAATAAGGAAGCTACTGGATCAGGCTTTCCTCTGGTTAAATTAGACACGTACACACAGATATGCACCCACACGCAGAGCTGCACATCACACGCAGCTGTACGGGCAAAATTAACCCACCTTTTCTTGGCTGCAGGAGAAAAAACTGTAATCACAATAAAATTTACTCCACTTTACATACACTGCATGGAAAACCAGCACTGCTTAACGGTTTGCACACCCTCCCCGAGGCAACTGAACGTTCCATTTCATTGCAAATTTCAAGGCAGCAGCAAACAGGGAGCAGCAAAGAGCTTGCATGCATATTAAAGCACATGCTTTGTGCTGTACGGCTACTTAGCAGTCACGTATTGTCTCTGCTCATATTATCTCCGTTACATTCATGCTCATTTCCTTCTCTTGCAAAGAAAAATAAAGCCTCTTTGAAGGCAGGTCTGCATGCTAAAGGGAACCTCGCTAGGAGAAGCAGCATCCTACGAGAGGCAAACCCAAGCTGCGATGGCAAACCTGCGGAACGGAATCACCTACCCCAGAGCACCAAGACGACCGAGGAGGCACAGAGCAGCCTTGGCAGCGCAGCCATTGTTCCCAGCCAGCAGCAGACCCCAGCCCGCGGTGGGGGGGACAGAGGTTCCTTCGGAAGACTCCGCTTTGTCCCCTCCCGGCCCTGGCCGCGGCGCAACAGGATGCTGCGGGCGGGCGGGAGGTGCCGTTCACCGCGGGCGCGGGCGGAGGGCCGGGCGGCAGCACCACGGACAGCGCCGCAGCGCCGGGCGGTGCGGGGCGGGCAGCAGCAGGTGGCTGCGGCCCTTTGTTCTCCGGCCCGGCCGCGGGGAGCGCGCATCCCCGCCCGCATCCCCGCCCCGCCGCGGCCGGCAACGTCTGCGCGGAGCCCAAGGAGAGCCCGGGCGGGGGGCACGGCCCGGCGCAGGCATGCGCGGGCACCTCCCTCCCTCCCCCGGCCCCGGCTCCTCCCGACAGCCCGGGGCTGGGCTGTCCCCGCCGCGCAGGAGCTGTCCGGGGTCCCCCAGCCCCTTGGGCATCCCCCTTCCAGGAGATGGAGAGGGGTACCAGCATCATCCAGCCAGCCTTCAAAATAAAGCCGCGGCGGGGGGGAATCAGGGTGAATTTTCCATGTGGTGTCACAGAATGGTCTCTGCCTCTAATGAGTTTAATGCTAATGTTTGCACAGAGCTGAAGGTCACAGCTGGAAATACTGGGAAATCCTCCCTCATGTTCCGGTCCGATTCCCAGGAGTTTGATGCCAGCAGCAGGCTGGGTTTTCTCTTCTTGGAGCGGGGCCACCGTGCCCTGAAGGGCTCCTCCAACTTTGAAGGTCACAGTGGACAGAGAGGGGAAAAAAACGAAGTGCTTGTTAAATGTGCTCCCTCTTTTTAAAGCATCTGTTCCGATGCCAGCTCGATAAACCACAGGATCTATTGAATTCAACCTGCCCAACCCCACTGGAGAACCACACGGGAGCGACTCAGTGCCAAAATTCAGAGCACAGAGGGCGAGACCCATCCCAAGAGGGAAGCCTGCAGCCATCACAAAGCATCAGCTTTGAGCCCCCTGGCTGTGCAGGGACCCTCAGCTGGGCACACTGCCGCAGCTCTGTGGCCCCCTGACACACATGCAGCCTGGTCTCCACGCTGCTCGAGTGAAGCAGGGCACAGGACAAAGCCAACACTTTTCCTCGATGTCATCGAATCGTGTCTGTACCAGCAAGCTGCATTCATCATCTGCCAGTAACCACACACAGAGCATCTGCCTCCACGTCACCTCGTATAGCCTGCTGTGACAGCTCCAAGCAATTCCCAGCTAATTCCTTGCTCTGCTTCATTTGACTGACTGGACAGGTTACTCTGTCCTGCTCCAGGTCTGGCTGTGACCCCCGAAACCTTTGCAGCCCTGAAGTGTTACAGCAGGAACTGACCAAAGCCGTGACAGTCCCTACACGCTGTTTCCCTCTCTGCCCCCAGGCCTCTTTGGGTGATTGTGCACTCCTACCAGCAAAGTAATCAAAGAAACCACCTATTTAACATACCTCCAGGAGCCAGGTGTGATTATAGAGACCAACAGCTTGTGCATCAGTGGCTGCAGACGCCAGCAACACACTTCCAATTCTCCCCCTAGAAGCCATCCATCGTGAATATCCAAATTATAAAATCTGACTTTTCTCTACAGGGAGAAGAAAAGGCAGCCACAATACCCAGAGATGATGGAAGGGCGTAGCCTCCTACATTAAGCCATTTGCTTTTCTCCCATTGCCCCTTGCTATATTCCCAACAACTCACCAAAGGGCAGGGCAGGCTAAGCCACAGGATTGGCTCCTAACCTCTTCTAGAACAATCCAGCATGGCAGATGAGTGCTGATGGTGGGTTTTTTATAGACACAGGAACTACTGGACAATGTCCCTGGCGCTCTCATTTGACAACCACCTGTTTCATGAAGTACAGGGGAAATCACATCTGTTCTCAGGAAGCCAGGTGCCCTGCCAGAGAACACAGAACATGGATCAGCAGAGCTGTGCTGTTTGTGTTACAGCTGCTCTAATTACATCTATTACAGAGAAGCCTGCCAGGGAGAGGAGAGAGGGTCTGAGAGGATTAAGAGGAAGCAGCAGCTCTACAAGGCTGATTCTGTCAGCAGCCACTGACTGAGCCTTCAACCCTTTCTACTCCTGCCTTAGCACAGCCCTGCTGTCAGGGGCCTTGCTGCTCCCCCAGGTAGAAACAGAAGCCTTCTTCTCCTCTAACCTCAGGCACTCCAGAATTCATCTGCCAACCAATTTAAATTAGAGTGACAAATAAACATCCTAATAAAGTGATGAGCTGTCCCTCAGAGTCACTCATGTACAGACCTCAAGCACTTCATGCTAGGCTGGTGTTCTAGCTGCTATTTAAAGCAGGGAAATTGGGCCCAGAGGTGAAGAAAATCTCTGGTGAAACCGGGCTTGGATTTGGGTGGATTGGAACACAAAAAGCCACAGGTCAGGGAAGCAAATGGAGATCACACCCTCTCCTCCCCGGCTCTGGAGAAGTTTATTCTTCACCTAGAGTGTGCTTCAGGTACTACAGACAAACCCAAAGGTTCTTGCCCTGACACAGCCCCGATGCCTCCAGGGAACAGGCTGGAGGACAGGAGTTACCCTCAGGGCACAGGATGCTCAGCACCACAAAGCCCTCAGCCATTTTGGCACTTCAGGGGAAATGAAGGGAGCTGAATGTTGATAGAGAGAAATCTTGAATGCTGCAAGAAGCAGCCCAACTTATCATGTGGGGGTTGCTATGGCAACCCACCCAGTTAATGCTTCACAGGGGGAAAGAAAAAAAAAAAAAAAGAAAAAAAGAAAAAAGGCTGGCACTTTTGCACAGGCATAACAAGACGAGGAGATAAAAATAATGTCAGCACCCTGCCCCCAACTAATCCCTTATTCTTATGGACCCTGAGCCGGGCTATGAGAGAGGGAACACAAAACCTGTGTCTCTGGCCTGCCTGTGACAGCCATCTCAGCAGCTTCCTCCACCATCTGCAATCACATCAGCTCGCTTCAGTGCAGATGTCCTCTTTACTGTGCAGCTAAACACCAGCAAAGCTTGTTCCTTGCACAGCCCCTCCTGCCTGTCAGGAGCCAACAGGTACCCACCCCTGGGACCAGCAGCCATCCCACCCTCAAGGCCCCCAGAGCTGTGCCACAACCAAGTAACAGCAGTGCAATCCCCTGGCACACAAGTGCTGGAAGAGAGCAGGAAAAGGAAGGAGAGCACCCTTTACACTGCTGCTCCTACAGAGCAGCCTCTAGCCAGTATGAAACCAGTAACAGTTTGCAGCAGAGTCATACAGGATAACGTGTACCAATTTTAACATGTTGAATTTAATAGGTGTAGGCATCCTTCCCACGCACCTTAAAAACCGTTCTACAGAAATCTAGAGCAAGGGAAGACTTCTCTAGTTGCCTTTACAGAGTGCCCAGAGGGTTATAAAAACTCATTCAGTTCTCTCTTTTTCACACTCAAGTTTTAAAATGCATTTTCCATGTACCTGCCAGCATCAGCATCCCCACTGCATGCTCTACAGTGCAGACAACTCCAGCTATGCTCTTCACACACCTCTGCGTTTGCAGCCCTCCATTTCCAGCTGACGCACAGCTCCCAGTGCTGGGGACTGGGTCTGCAGTCTTCAGGTGCACCCAGCCCCAGTTGCATGCCCTTCTCATGCCCCCACCCCCCAGTATCCAAGGGGGTAGGGCCCCATTACTGCTCTGAAGGTGCAGGTACACAGACTGACCGTGCTCTCTCGATACAAACATCTGCCTGCATTTGTGTTGCCTCATTTTTGCATCCCTGTGGTTGCTGAGAGCTATGCTCCATCCTGAACAACTGCTCTGTTTTCTGTACATCCATGCTGCAGGGCCTCTTTCCACTGTTATATGCAGGCTGTGCACCTGCTTGATGTCCTGCTGCTACCTGAGCTTGGCTTTGCTTCCTTCAGGCCTGCCCAAGAGACCCAACTGATTCCTGAGACCTCTATTCTGGATCAACAATATCCTGACCTTTTACATGCCAGCTGCTCTCCCTTTCTGCTTTCACTGATCACTGACAAGTCCTTTGCCATCCTTATCTCCCAGAGAAAACACAGGCTGCTCAACATGTCTCTAAGAATTGTTCTCCTTCCAGGACAGTAGACCTGGATATCAGAGAGTCCTCCCCTCTGTGAACAACAAACTGCCCTGGTGAGCAGACTGCCTGAGCTGTTTGAGCCTTCACTGCTTTCCACAGTGGTGCTCCCTGTCAGAAAGACTTCCTCCAATGCACAACACTCTTGCAGAAGCCACAGCCTGTGCAAGCCCAGGGGACTGGCAGGGCTGGGGACCTGGATCCCTTTGAGCAGGAGGTGTGCTCCCAAGGCTGGGCTGACATTTCTCCTTCTCTCTGTCCAAGAAACGCCCTGAGCTACATTCCTGCACGTTGCTAATGCTCTGTGGTCAGCAAGTAAATAAACACACTTTTCCAGACCTTTAATACACGCCACCTTTAGAGGTGTGTTACTGTTACATCCTGGAAATCCTAAGCCCTGGTGCTGGTCCAGGTACTTTTGGGGTATTGTTTTCTGGGAGTCAATGCCATTAAAATCAAGTAGTGCATATGCACATAGGCAAGCCTTTGTGTGCTGTAACTGAAGTGCTGTTTTACCAACCTGGAGACTAATGAGGTGGCACTTCCACAGAAATGCTTTTAGGCCTCTCCTCAGCTCACTCACTTCAGCAGGGGATGGAAACCCATTAGCGTGTCAGACTGCCACACATATTCATTCAGGTTTGCCCATTTAATTTCTGAATCCTTACTGCTAGTAAAACACACCAACACATTACTTTATCACCATACAGTGACTGCATTTGTGTAAAGAAAGGCTTGTTCAGCAAGTGTTGCTGTCTTACCTTGGCTGGACTGATGTGCTACCTGCTGCTTTTTTCCTTAAATGGTGAACAAGGCTCAATCTCCTCCCAGCTGTCAATAAACACGGGCACACACCTTTAAGTTTGTTTCCAAGTCCCCTAGAAGACAGCTCTGGGCTACTTCTCAAATGCAGTTTGTTTTCACAGGAGTCCAGGAAATACAATGAATTCCAAGAGATTTTTTTTTTGTACTGGAGATGTTTGGTTGAATGTACTTATCTTTCAGAATCAAGTCTGCTGTTGTGAAAAAGAAACTTCTTTTTGGTTTTTGGCAATGTTCTACACGTTTCATCTCTGGATTTCCAGCTTTGTCCTCCTGGTAGCACAATTGTCATTGTCTTTCATCTAAAACGACAAGCATGTATGCAATATATTAGACATCACTCAAGAGAGAGGAGAAGCAGTTTTTCCAGCTTCAATACAATAGAACTGAAAGGTCGTTTGTCTTGTGACAGCGAGGAAGATCTCCTCAGTGAAACTCAGAGGTGCTGTGTAAAACAGTGGAAGTTACACAGAGCTTGGAGTCTGTGTAATGTCACTTGCTCCTTCAAAATCACCATTTTTCGAACGGAATTCCTGGCTAACACTTCAGGCACCTTCACCTGGCTAAGTATTGTGCTGCAGTTTGCTTCCTTTCAGTAGCTATTTTATTAATTTGAGACAAAGAAACGACCAGGGGAGAGAGGCAGAGAGAAAACATGTATGTGCGTGCATGTGTCTGTGTGTACATGTCCATGTGTGTGCTGTGGGCAGGGGGAAATACACTGTGCAATGCCAGAAAACACAGGCAGCGTTCCTGCAGTCCGGCAGAGAGCGCTGTGCCCTCTGCAGCACCCAGGGAGAGCCAAGTGCCTCAGTTCCGAGACATTTTTTCAGGCGATACAGATCTTAGAGCTAAAGAAACTGTGTCCTCCTCGCCTTTCGAGCTGCATCCACTTGTCATCTGATGTTACCAGTGTTAATTGTTCACCCCACCACACACAAGATGCTTAGCCCTTCTCTCCCATCACTTAATGACCATGAGTTCTTCAGTAGCCCAGCTGGTGACTGATCAAAGTAATTTCTCTATGAAAACTCTCTTTAATTTATCTACAGATAGATGATAGCACCACTTACACCTTTTCCTCAGTTACTGTGAGACTCTACAGTACATCAACTCTCTTATCAAAAATGGGGGTGCAAACCTACATTAGCATCACACTTGGTAACTGAATTGGCTGCAACACTTACACTCAACTGCAAATACTTCCCTTTCACCCCAAAGACCTGAAGTTCTTGATTTAGCAAACCCATGAAATCCCTGCAATAGAATAGCTCTTCTCTTGGTGCCTGTCAAATTCTAAAAGCATTTGGCCATAAGGACTTAAGTGATGCACGATCTCGATATGGACTTCAGAATTAGATTTCTGTGACATGATAAAAACAAGAGGGGTGCAGAAATTCCTCACCAGTCTAAACCCTGGAATGCAGTACCAGTTCTGCTCCACTCCACATGCTTGCCTTGCTTTCCTTCTCTCCCTCACCCCTCCTGCTTCACTCCTTCGCCCTGCCTCACCCCTGCCCTCCCACAGGAACCATCGCTTTCTCTGTCATCCTGCTTTGCCTGTGCCTTGCCAACTTGTGTAGCATTATCTGGAAGCCCTACCTGCCCTTGCCCCTCTCACTGCTGGGCACTTACTCCAAGGTGCCTCTAAAGATCAGGTTGTTTACATTGAACATAGAGGACACTACACAAAAATAGACTGCATTGCATGCAGTAACCAATTACAGTGAGTCACTACTTTATACAAGAAACTACAGGCTACAGGCTTTGACTATAATTAAAAAACCAAATGCTCTGAGAAGAATGACTCTGTAACTCTTGATATCAGGTACAGATTTCAGTGTGTTTCTGCCAGGTATCAGCCAGTTCTTTAAGATAAATAAAATAGTAAGAAATCAAAAAATCTCTGTGAGTTCAGACAAGGTGGAAGGCACAGGGAATAATTCAGTTCCTGGAACTGAGCGTAACAAAAGCACCCTTAGCTCCACAGCCAGGACAGCCAGCTACCAGAGTCATATAATTGCTTGAGTGTCACAGGGTTTGCTTATTTCAAGGTCAGCTGAAACTAGGTCATCAGCTCAAGTCTGTGTTTTGGCAGGGACTAAAAATTAATGCCAACTGCCAGCAAAATAAGGAGGATGAATGAAGTGCAAGAGTGTTCTGCATCCTTATGATCTGGTGCCATTAATACCTGCATACCCTCAATACTAAACAAACCCAAAGCCAACTTTTTCAGATGGTACTTACTTTGGAAGGAGAAACAGTTTCCTTTCAGTGCTGGACATGGGGCTGTCCAACTCCAGAACGAGGGACACTGTTGATGTACACTCTGCAATCACCCTCACACGTGCAGAAATACAGAATGTTGGCACAATGCTTCTAGAACACTGTCGTTAGAAACACCACTTCCTATTTAAAAACACAAACAAACAGGTATTTGTTGTTACTCAGACTTGAAAGAGAAGCTTGCTGTTCTGAAGAAAACTAAGTTTTATCTGCAACTTACATAACATTTTCCTTCTTGTTATTCTTATGCATGCATTTGAGTAATCAAAACAGGAAACCACTTGGACTATAATCTCTTTTTCTTTCCTATTTGTATAGATTCAGCATTGTAGAATCCTTGCCCAGGCACAATTATCCAGTGATAACTGATTCTTGATAAGGAGCCATGCTGTATCAGAGAGAGAACAGTATACAAAAGAGCACTGTGCACATATATTCCACTTAGAGACATATATATATCCCTCTATATAAAAGTGGTTATGTTGGAAGCCATCCAAATGATCACAAATGCCCAGTAAGAATGAGGTGAAAGGCTGCTTCTGTGACCCACTAAGCAGTGGCATGATCACCTCCATTCCAAAGGCACTACACATGGCCACCAGCCCCTAACAGTTCCAGCTATTAAATTCTAATCACTCATGCACTCAGGATGCTCACAGTACATCTACAGCAGCTTGTTAATACTTTTGTCATGGAAATGAAATAACCCTTTATTTAAAGCATTTTTGGAAGTACAGTTTTCACCCCAAAACCCCAAGAAATTCTATGTTATCAAGGCTGTCTTTGGGCTTTTCTGTCCAGGAGCAGCAAAATGATAGCTGGGAGGCTGAGGGAAGCAGACAATACTTCAAACCCTCATGTGTGGTGAGGAAACAATGTTGGAGTGCCCACTTCTTGTCCAAAGTGTCTTTGAACAAAGCTTTTGGGGGGGGGGGGGGGGGGAGACAAAAATTAACATTTTCTATGAAATACACAAGCTTTACACCAGAAATTTCATTACATTAAAAACCAAGCTGTGCATTATAAAACAGATCCCTGACAGATGTTCTCAGTCAGCTGCATTTAAACATACTCCATTTGCCTGGCTGGGATTATGTTCTCATCTCCTGCCTGTAACTCTTCTCCCTGCACATCTACTCCATGCTGCTGGACACCAGGAGCTCAGTGGGGTTTGGATTGCTCACTGCAGAGGGGAACTCCCTGGGCTTTGACAATAGACTGTCCTCCTCCTCCTCCACCCATTCTGATGTAAAGCACACAAGGAATGACACTTCCTAAGAAAGGAGCTGTTTGTTCTATAAATAGACTTTTTCTCACAATCCACAGACATTGCCACCCTTTCTCAGCATCAAATAAGTATCAACAGTCATTGTGTCTCTAAGAAATGAAGAAATAAAGCACATCCGTGAGAGGTACTGAAGGCACAAGCAGGAAGCTATTTCTGAGGCAGAAATAAAATTTCACACATCCTCAGCCAAAGCTGGAAGCTTATTTCAATTTAGAAAGGAATGTGCTTTCTCTAAAATAACAGATTGCTCCTAAACTGTAACAATTAAGGGTGATTTTCCCTTCCCAATTACTGTGGGGTCTGTACATGTAGAATTTGAAAGATGACCTAGACAAGTAGGGTCAATTCTGCACCTACTTCTGATTTCAGGGGGTACTGCATACATATCCATCCACAAACTAACAAAGTCCTTTAACTGAACCTAGGAGATGTCAGATCCTCCCACGAGGAAGAGGGGAAACAGAGGTAGATCAAGGTGAAGTGATTTGCTCAAGGACACAGATTAAATCTGGGCTTGAGGTGAGGGCCCTTCCTGTTTCCTTTGTTAATGACCAGGTTATGGAGCCTCCACCCCAGCACTGACCCCCATACCTTCGTTGTTGTCCCATGATGGCACATGGGCTTCTTTAGCAATATATTGGTCTTTCTCCTTCCCTGCATCTTGCTCAGCAAAAAACTTCTCACCTCATTTCCCTTTCTAGGCAAAGCTTTACAGTCTCTTCTTTTCCCCATCTTGTATCACGCTCTTGGAACGTACAGGCACCAACAAGCAAACAGGAAGCACTTTAGTACTTTAAAGTACCGAAAACCTTTGTCTTTTTAACTTCAGAGAGTCCTTGACTGACTGAAATCCAGTAATAAAACCAGTTTTCCTCTTGGTGATATCTCAGAATGAAACATCTCCGGTGTTTTTCCTCCTCTTCCCATACCTTTTTCCTTCTTAGGGCATTAAGTCATTTGCATTTAATGATCTGCAAATTATTCAATCTGCAAACAGCTACAATTCTCTATAAACTGACTTAATTTTCTGCTAATTTACTGTTTTCCAGTGAAATTAGTCATCAGCCAGCTTGACAGACATTCCATGCCTCACACTCCAAACAAGCATGAAATGGAGAAACACTGAACACGAGCCTAGGAATCCATGGCACAATTCCAAAGTCAGGCTTAGGTTGATAAGGAAGATCTAATGCAGTCAGCAACACTTCCAGCAGCAGATAGGTTTTTTTTTCTGGTGTGTTATTTTAGTCTCAAAGCCAAAATGCTGGGTTGGAAGGTTCAAGTCTTCCGATTCCACCTGGAAAATACAAGACAGACAAACACCTTGCTGCGAGAAGGAGCCATCTCCTTGCTCTGTTGTAGTTTTGATCTGAGTATTGGCATTGCCACCAAAGGGATTTACTTACTCTTTACTTACTATTTACTTGGCAGCATTCCCCAGTCACATGGGAACACTATCACAGAAAATAAAAGCTCACAGCTCACTTTGAAGAGCCCAAACAAACAGCTCTTGGACAGCAACCTTCTCTGGCCCAGTCTACTCGAGCAGAACTTGGGCTCAGCAATGGAAAGTACTCCTGCCATTTATCAGAGCAGGCAGAGAAGCTCATCAACTGCATGTTAAGACTGTCAGTTGCTAATCTCTTATCTCCAGCCATTTTTAAATTATTGTTAAAAACACTTTGTTAAGAAAATTAATAAATATTTATGCTCTTCCCCTCGCAATGCAATTATTAAGAATTTGAAAAACATCAGCCAGTTTCAATTCCACCAACTGGTGGCATTCCGTGGGGTGCCTACATTCCTGCAACACCAAACTACAAATTCTTTTCAGCTCAAAACGTAACAGAATGGTACCATCATCAGATATGTATGTGCTGAACTGCATCGAAGTGCTGAGCAGCAGCCAGGGGGAAAAAAAATAAATCAGAAGAGAGTACAAGGCATCACTAAAGCAGGTTGTAGGAGAAGAGAGCACAATTAGTGGATCACAAAAAGTGGCTGGATGCATTAAATAGCAGACCCCAATACTCACCTCAGCAACCAGAAAGGAATCTTGGGAAAGGAGATGCTTTGCCGCCCGTATCCTGCTCTAATGAGGCCAACCCAGTCTTGGTTTCGACTGGAATTTCCTACTGCAACCAGAACAAAGCTTCCCAGCCCTTGCCTGAAGCAGTCTGGAGTGCAGCTCACGTGTGATAGAGGTCCTTGTTTTTTGGTGCAGTTCTCGGAAGTGGGAAGGAAGCACCATTCCCACAATCCTGATTCCCATTACCAGCTGGTTGCTACTGAGCATTTTATCACCCACCTATCTCACGTGGCTTAGAATACTTTCCATAAGGAGGCTGGCAAGTACAAACTGGCAAACAAGACTAAAATAGGGCACGCAGTCCTCATCAGCCTTAAGATAGAGATGGCAGAGAACTCGCTGTCAGTTCTATCCAGATTTATACACTGCACACAGGTACGTGTGTGCACAGACATGGAGTAGTGTATATACAGTCACATATACACACTTACATAGGCTGTGGTTCAGTCTACATGTTTAACCCTTTCCATACCTTCAGTTCTGCAAGGAAATTAATAACTTGTTCTTCCAGCAAGTTGTCAAAAGGTATCCTGATACCCCCCCCCAACTCCATCATTTGATTCTCTTTCCCTCTAAAGTTCTTTCACACCACTTTTACCATCCCCATTTAGCCACTCAGTTTTCCTGTTCCCCAAAGGAGTGCTATCTCACTGCTTGCAGGCAGGTTTTGCACTGAACTTGCAACCTCTCTACCCTTGGGGTGTAACACCCTGCTCAACCCACCTTTTTTCTTCAGATCTTGGCATGTGGTTCAGAATCAGGAGGAGACAGATTAGTTGTATGGGAACTACATACAGAGGTATGCCAAGTTTTATGGCACTGAGACAGTGACCAGAGCACATACCCACAGGATCACAGGAGATTTCTGTAAGGCAGCAGAATATCCACAGGGAAGCAAACACTGCAGAACTGGGATGGGTTTCCAGGAGCAAGGGAGGTGAGACACTGAGGAGCACACAAGAACCAGGCAGGGAGTTTGAAAATTATGAGGTAGCACAATGGTTTGGGACATGCTCCAAGGCAGTGTCCTGACATGCCCCACGTTACAGAAACCTCTGCTGGAATCAATGCCCAAATCTCATCTCCTCTCACTGCTCAGGAAACAGCCTCAGAACAAATACCACACACTTTTAAAGAGGGAATCAGTAATGGAGTACTGAATAAAGACTTACACGGCCCTGAGCACAGTCTTAACTTCAGTTCAGGTGCTGAGAGTCCTGACAAACCTCAGAGAGGGAATTATGCCATTTAGTTTTCCCAGACATGCACAGTCTAGGAGGCCAAGTTTTGCTGTTTATCAACTTATAATGCAAGAACAGAAAGTAGGTCAGCGAGCACGGTATCTCAAAACTGAAGAAAACTATCCTCCAATCCCTTCTTCTGGGATGGTTTTGATCAGTGTTCATAGGCACGAGCAGAACTGATTTTTAGAACGAAAAAACAGAGAAATTGTTTGAGCCCAAGGCTGTAGTGCACTCCCCCAGACTAAGTCAAGCAGCAGCACAAGGAATTCAGCACTCAGGGGAGAACAGAAAGATGTTCACACCTGATTTCCTGGGGGCTCTGTGCACAGGCACACTCCCAGCTCTGAGTGCTGTAACTGCATCAAAAATCAGCCCCATGCACAGCAAAGCAGCGATTATAACACCAGATTTAGCAGAGGCACATACAGCTTTGAGCTATTCTTCCTGAGTGCCCTACATAACAAACCCAAACAAATTAAGGGATGAGTAATGAAAAGGTAGGAGGTGGCAAGGCTTGTTTTGGTTCAGGGAAGGATTCCCATCCCTTGCTTGGAATCTAAATTAGATTCAATTTAGATTAGAGTGAGGCAAGGCCAAAAATCCCTTGATGAATGAGCTGCTGCAGCAGATCACTTGTATTTTGCAGCCATTCTTCAATAAATGTATTTTTCATCTCCTGCTTCCACTTTTGTTTCTGATCTTGTCAGCTTCATGCTGTGCCCTCCCCAGTTCCTCTGGGTTAGGATATCCCTTATTATCTACCTCAGTAAGGAAAGAACTAATTTGTTGTCTAGTAGAGAAAGAATGTGTTCTTGGCCTGATAAATGGATTATCTCCATGAGCATGCTTTCTAGTACAATGACATCCCACATACTCACAAACCCAAAAGAATTCATCACAACCAGTGATGCGACATCCAAAAGTGCAGGCTCCATCTCCTGCTAGTATTACAGCCAGTAAAAATCCAGGAAAAATGGATTTCATGCTTACCATGACTGCAAAAGGATCTCTGTCCACCTAGTAGACTTTTACTGTCACAGCACTCACACATCCAAGGTGGATATGTAATTGCAAGCAACTTGTTTTACACAGGCATTATTCCCACAGTTTTAGCAATCAGATCACATGATGGGCAGTTCCAAAGATTCAGAACCTACCTTCAGCTTGTAAATTACCACTGACAGACTGGTGTATGCTGCACTGCATGAACAGGGATGCTCCATCCCTGGCAGTGTTCAAAGCCAGGCTGGATGGAGCCTTGAGCAACCTGATCCTCCCACTGGATCAGGCAGGCGGGGGTTGGAATGAGATGAGCTTTGAGGTCCCTTCCAACCCAAACCATTCTGTGATTCTGTGAACAGAGCACTTCACACAAAAGGGATGGGACCAGCACCAGCCACAGGGGAAGCAGAGTCTATCTACCCCTAGCAACTGGACAATGTTTAGCCATTATCTGGCTGGCTTGCTACAGTGTAGGCTTATGATTTTTTTTACTCTCCTATCAGTGGTATCAGCCAAGATGTTCAGTGCCTCCTATCTCCCTCTCAGGAGAAATCAAGAATATATAGCAACTTAGAATAGATACTCAGTTCCTCACTGGACTGAAACTCTTCAGCCTCTGACTCATCTCCATGAGGAAGACAAGCATATGTAAATCCTATGTTGATCCAGTACCTGATAGACCTTTATGTGCCATCTGCTTCAACAGAAAAGGGATTAATTCATGTCATACTTCTCAAGTAGTGATTTACAACTCGTTTTTCCTGGGCAGTAGGGTTTGTGTAGAACAAAAGGCCATGAGTGACATGTCCTGCAAGAGGCTGGAGTGCTGAAAAGCATTTGTGTGACTTAAAAGCACTACCTACAGCAAAGCTACTGGGAATTGGGTTGATTCACCCAGAAACTCTGGATACACACTTGGCTTTGCTCTCTCATATGCTGAACATTTTAGCAGTCCCACTCCAACATATCCCAAAAGGGAATCAGATTTTTTTTTTTTTAAACTGGCAAACAGTACATTCAAATATTGGGTAGGACAAATTATTTCCAGCTAGATGTTATACTAGATTAAAGCTTTTTGCAAGAGGCACAATCATACAGGAAGTTATCACAAAAGCACATGAGGCTGCTGATAGCAGAGATGTGTCTGAAGGCAGACAATATTTTTGCCAGATGAAATGGGAAATGGGTACTGGCCAGCAGCACCTTCCAGCCACCATGAGAAGTAAGCTTACCCTGCTGTTGCTATACTAGATGTCATGGAGCAAGACAAAACCTCACGGGGCAATTCAGAGCAGGAGATTGAATCCAGTGGGTCAAATCTCTGCTCAGAGGCTCCTAATTTTAATTCCACAGTCAAGTGACCAAGGTAGCTGAGGTGATTTTAGGGGAGAGGGCATAAGCAAGGGACTTATCCAGGGACAATGTGTCTTTCTGATGTGCTTCCAGTTTCCTCTGCTGGAGCAATGAAATAAAGCAGTTCCATTTTGCTTCTGTTGCAAGCATTCCAATTTTTGCCTCTTCCTTAGAGAACCCAATTTCACCATGGGCAGCTGCAAAATTACTAGGCTTTCATTTTTAGTGCTTACACATGCTACCTTTAGTAGAATCAGTCCATTAATCATTCTAGCCAGAAGAAAAAACACAGAACTACTTTTCAGAGTACAAGACAATTCCCACAGGACTGGTAATTTATTAAGACTGATTTTCTTTATGATGCTATTTTCCCTTTCTGAACTTTGGTGGCCTTTGTAAAACTGTTCCACTATTGTGTTTTTTTGTCTTTGTTTCCTACTAGCACAGCATATAATTCTTCCTTTCTGATGTTTGGTACCACATGCATTCACTTTGGGATAAAATTATACTCATTTTGTAGTATCACTTGAGCAGCTGAATAATATACTTTAGGATGATACTGCAAGACAGTAATATTTGAATACAATGCTGATTTTGTGCAGTAACCTGATAAAAATATTGTTCCAAAGAGCTGCTCTCTTGAACGGATCCTCAGAAACTTCTGAAATTATTAATCACAAAATACATTCTGTTTAAGACTAATCTATTTCCAAATGATGCAGTAGCCTAAACTCCTGCATGCTATGAATACAAAGCCTCATTTTGCCAAGTAGTGTAAATTTTCAGGGTTCTGAAACAGCTAAAAAGAAAGTATTATTATATGCATGCAAAATATCCAAGTGTCTGACTTCAGTTCCAAGGAAGAAAATACTAACTCATGTATTTTAATTTGCCATGATTATAGTTTCCATAGGAGAGAGGAATAATACACATTTTGGAACTTTTCTAGTCATCTCCAACACATTGTCTGTGTACGCTGTGCTGCCTGCCCAAATTGCACCACAATTTAAAATAATTACAGGAGAAGACAAAGATGGAGTTTACTATTGCTAAAAAGCACATGGCTAACATCCAGTGAAACCCCAAGCCAGTAACTAAGCTACGCAGATTCCCAAATTTAAATTCACATCCACAGCAAAGAAGGATGAAATCTTCTCACATAAAGTGAACGTTCTGGCACTAAGCACTGCAAACTCATCACACAACGGCTCACATTAAGTAAACCAGAGCATGGGTGGTTCCATGGCTTTTAGGGCACCTTGTGGAATCAGGATCCCCAAAATGCTGTGCATTCCTTTACTAACAATTCTCTGAGCTCAAATGGTTTCACAGCCCAGCTACACATTTGAAGAGGAATAACGCTGCCTAGCCAGAGCCAAACTGTGAAAAACATATTTGATTTAATCCTTTACTTCACATCCATATCAAGCTCCTAACTGCCTAATTAGCTGAGAGGGCAAGCCATACAGGCAGGCTGGAAGCCAACCTACTTATCATGCACATTTAAGCAATGCTTTCATATTTGCCAAGTGCTATGCAAATACCAATTACTGCCATGATGCAGCACAGCTTATTAACACAAGCACAGTGCTGATGTGATTATGCTGCTTCCAGCACTGGAGCTAGCTCATTTGCCAGCAGTCTGGTGGTCTCTGCCTCCTGTTGCAGGGTATAGTTATGCTACAGCACCCCCATCTCCCTCACACTGTCCTGGAAAGTGCCTGGAATAAGCATATCACAATACAGCAAAACTCCTTTCCAAAGCATGAAGCTCAGGTTCAACACTTTGCAGCCCCCAGTACTTGTGCTGCAAGGAAGAGGTAACAAGGCTCATCTGACAGTACATCCCAGTTATTCCCTGCTTTGTCCATCTTGTCACAGGGTTATCAAGAGCATATATTGCACTTCACAGTCCTTTGCCTTATTAAATTTAGAGCATCTCCTATAACTGTGTTCACTTTTGATTCCTGTCTTCCACTTCCACAGACATGGAGCACATGGCATTTGTCCCAGAGGAGGAAAACCTCCTCTGTCCTGGGAACCACTTGGGTCAGATCTGCTACTAAAAGGACTCATTTTTTCCCTCTTGTCAAAACCACAGGCTATTGCCCAGCTATTTTGGCTCATTTGCTTGTTTATACTAACATTGTTCTTACCTGTGTGTCACCTGTCACAGATCTCAGCCACCACCTACTTACTCATCACAAAGCTCTGCATACTGAACAGGGATTTGGTGACACAGGGAGCCTTTCATTCATAGTTATCTTTTTCAGACATCTTCTCACCCCAGACACATTCAAAATAATTGAATCTTGAAGCAAAACTTGATGGGACTTGCAAGATCCTCTTTTGTTAAAAACCACTATTAACAGCAAGTATTTCTCCGTGGCAAATCAGTGTGACTGGCTGAAGCTCAACTCCTAGCAAGATGTGTTCAAAGGAAGCCCAAGGATTAGGTATGCTCACATCTGTGACTGGTTCAGACATGTCTGTACACAAACACCAAATCCAAACAGTGCAAGCTCGGGAAATGCTTGTTTTAATATTTAAAACCACGTCACCTGGGCTCATCTGTATGCATTTGTTCCTAAGGACAGGATTGATCTCCCCTAAATGCTAGGTATTTCATCTGAAGTACTCTTCCAGGCTGCTCCTTTATTCAGGCAGAGAACAGCATGCCTCTACAGGGTAATTATCATCTCATATATCCCTAACACAAATGAGATGAATTGCTGTCTGGAGGTGCTTCTTCCTTTTGGCTATAAAGACAACCCAAGCGACTAGTGTAACCTCAGAGTTAAATTAGATGAGCTGTATCCCATCCCAATTTTGTACTAGGAGATATCATTATGTTTTGCAGCTATCAAGCAAATTACATGGGGAAGGGACACACATAAATCAAGCAAGCAGAAAACTCATCCTTCAAAAGGTCTCATCCTTTCACTGTGACCTTACTGCTGCTGTTGAGCTATGGAAGCACTCAGATTGTTGGGACAACCAACTGCAGAACAGACTGAAGCCCCCAGCAAACAGTGGTCCTCTCTGCACCACTTCACACAATAATGCTGTGAGCCCACCCTATTCCATCAGGGCTTGAGGTGGCAGTCAGGAAACAGGACAGGCAAAAACAAGGGGCTGTGACACTGTACCAAGTTGACACGACACTCAGCTAGGACCCCAGATTTACTGGTTGATCTTGTACAAGTCACTGCTTCTCCGTGACTCAGTTTCTCCATCTGTAAAGTGGAGATGATGCTCCTGACCTCCTTGGCCACTTATTAGATCTACTGATGAAAATACCCAACCCTAAACACATAGGTGTTAGTACTCACTAACTAGGGGCATTTTACCAATGCCTTCGAGTATGATACCAAAAAGGCTCAGTCCTGCAGCCTTCCTTAAACTGAGCACAGTAACAACAGATACCACAGACATGACTTATAAAAAGAGGTACAGGGAAAAACCTAAACTTGGCTAACATGTTCTATTTAAGATAACACTGCAGAACTGTTAAATACAAACACTTCACTGAAAGGAGACTACAAAACACTGAAGTACATCTTGCATCTAACAAAACTTTGCATTCTTTGTAGACAGATTTTCAAAACATTAACCATACTATCCTGAGCCATTTCCAAAGCCAAACAGACTGTGAAAACCAGTGAATTCACTGCTAGCCAAGCAAGCCCCAATCCCATAACTTTCTGCATTTCTTACTTAACTGATTTTATTCTAATTTGCACTGAACGAGCAGTTGGACTGGTTCTCAGCAGCAGTCAAGCAATATCCAGTGCAAATCAAAGTCAAGGGCATTTCCCCAAGAGGAAAGTAGGTGAAGGGTAAGGATGGATTTTCCTACATCACGAACTGCCCCAAGGCTGAGAGCAGAAGGTGAAACTGCCCACGTACAGGGACACGCTGGTGCACGGGGAGGCGATGGCAGCGGGGCAAGCAGAGCTCCTCACTCGTGCTGGCTGTGTGGAAAGCTCTGGAGAGAGTGCAAAGGCTCCTTTCTCTCTTTATGGCCACTGCTGCCTTCACACCCACCACTCCATGCATATGGATGGACCTACAGCACATAGAACTGTCTCTGGATGGAGCCAAGTGGCAGGGGAGTTGTTTTCATCGTGATTTTCTGTATTGTGGCAGGAGCACACCTTGTGTTAGCAGTGCACAACTAAAACAGCTGGCCTTTCAGGACCTGGTGAGAGTTGGCACTGTGAATCTCTTATTCTCATCGTGCAAAGGCCCTGTGTCACAGCACCAGCACTTTCTCTAGTTCTGCACTTTACCTTTCAAACTGCTCAGCTCCCACCTGCAACATCTCCAGCTGCCCGTGTGACTGAAGTGACAGACTGGGTTACAAGTACAACATGGTGTGGGACTAAAGTCAAAGCATTGGTGGGTGAGGGCATGGAGACTTGGCCAAGCCCCTTCACGTGGCTTTGACAAATATAAAACAAGTTTTTCTTGACCTTAAGTATTTTCTGTACAAGGCTGAGTGCAAGGTCGGTGCGGGTGAGATTTTACACTGCTCTGGGCTGCATGCAAACCCACGTGATTTTTAAATTCCACAGGTAAAATGCTGTTTGCGACTTCATATCACAGCTCAAACATCCCAGTTGTGTAACACCTTAAACTATTTCAAGCCCATTTTCTCTCACCCCAGAAGCCTTCTCTGAATTTTACTCAAGGGCACAGATGTGACCATTATTGCTAGAGGATGGAGTTTCAGAAGGAAATAGAAATGAAAAATGGAATACAGATTCGCTGAACTATCTCCAAAGGTATGAGGAATTGAATAGAAAATGCTCTCCATCCCTCCTCACCTGCTAAAGAAGAGGGAGACACAGCATTCTCTATTAAATGTTTCAACAGATGCCTGCTCTGGGAACAGCTCAATACATCCCACCCACTTTTTTTCTAGGAATGCAAAAGCACAAAGGCAAAATGAAAAAAGAGTTTTAAACCAGTCGTTTTTAAACATGGTTTACTCTTTTCTTCCCCTAAGCCACTGAAGCCCAGTTTTCAATGCCTTTTTCAACCACCAGCCATTTAAACTTTGCTTCCTACCTGCAAATCTGCTAGCATTGTTACAGATGGGAATACCAAACACAGAGGTCAGTCTGTACCACAGCCATGGTCGCTGGCTGTCAGCTCTTGTAAACCATGAGCCATCACTTTGTCAGTCTCAGCCTTTGGCTGTGCAAGCTGTGACTAAAGATCCCGACTTGCTCTGCTAGCAGCTGTTGCAAGCTGTGAGCCAGCATCTCGGCATTCTCAGCTGAAACACTCACCCCTTCTGCGCTCACAAACTGTCATTTTCAGTTAGCAGAACTCTTGGGTGACATGGCAGCAATGCAAGGACATCACAGGGTATTAAAAAAAAAAAAAAAGGACCATCTGAACGACCCACATCCAGCCAACTGACTCCTTTTTAATCACTTTCCAGCAGGGGTCATCCAGACAGTAAATATCTGGCTGTGGCACCTCAGCCATCTTCCACTGAGAATTATCTTGCTAGTCAACAACTAGTCCTGCTGTATCAGTTGGAAATTACCTGTGCAGTCACATTAGTGTGCAATGACCTGCTTTCTTGTCATCAAAAAACCCAAAAGCCACAGGACCTTTCTAAGCAAAAGAGCACCTTTGCCAAGTAATGCTTACTTTGTTTCCACACGAAATTAGGAAATAACTCTTCCCCATTCACAGAGACTCCTGACAAACAATGGACAACACCCTTCCAGAGGCTGTGTATGGAAACCTTTGCTGACCACAGGCTGTCGTTTCTAGACAGCACGACTTAAAACATCTAGCACACATACCATGTATTTTACAAGCGAGTCTGCTCCAAGCTTCCTCACCTACATTTGCATAGGTGCTCTGAGGTAAACATACCTCTGCATTGCTCTCCATCTTCTCTTCCCATGTGTCCAGCTATGCACAGGCCCACACTTGCATCCCTCTTTTAACTGTCCCATTTTCATCCTGGCTTTGTCCTGAAGGGTCAGCTTGCCTCTGCCACTTGGCAGGCTGTGATGTCTGTCAGGAATGAGATTGGGTGTGTTGTTTTAGAGGAGCAGATTCACACTGCA
Source organism: Podargus strigoides (assembly GCA_028020825.1). Taxonomy (NCBI): domain Eukaryota; kingdom Metazoa; phylum Chordata; class Aves; order Caprimulgiformes; family Podargidae; genus Podargus; species Podargus strigoides. The sequence continues at coordinate 3,640,633 of CM051646.1, forward strand.
AACTACAGGTTGGCTCTGCAAGCTCTAGGTGTGCTGGTTTGGCACATTAACCAGCACATCAGAGAACATTTTAAAAAGGAAAAACGTATTGTTTTGCTGGAGAAAGATGAAAGCATCAAGACAGCAGCTGTTGGGAAGAAAGACTTGAATTTACAAATTCCTATAAATCTTTTATGATTGCAAATGAAATGTTGGAAGTATCACCACCAGCTAGCTCAGCTATGCCCTGACAGACACATCTCTGCAGCTCTCTGTACCAAGTAACCCAGGATTACTTTAGATATATTAGAGACACTCACGGCTTCTTGATGACCCGTGTGAAAATGTTTTGCATGAGCAGTCCTCCACATGAGAAAGTGACAGAACACAAATGACTATTGTTGTAGAAATCTAAGTAGAAACTCTGTAAACAAGGACTAGAGATGAAAAGAGCAGTCACTTCCCCCATGCCTAACTAGCTCTTCTTCCGACCATTTGATGAAATAAATATTGAAATATGTGAAATGATACATCTAACCCATGTTATCTCTCTGTGGATATACAAAACTCACCTCAGCAGCGTATTAGCTTCAAAAAAAAGTGAGGATAAGCCAAATCCTTTTGTAAAATTGGGATAAAACAGACTGTGCCAAGTCCCTAGGGATGTCAAGTCAGCACGGTCCGTACAGTGAGGCCCACAGCACTTCACCATTTAAAAAGCTCTCTTAAAAGCTAGAAATTAAGCCTATTGCTCCTCATAATCTCCCACTCACCTTTGGTAAATAAGAAAGGAAAATTAGAAAAAAGTACAGCAATACAGCTTTCCACAAACCCTGCAGAGTAACTGGGTAAAGCAGAATGTGCAGTTCCCTGACCAGGGGAAGGTGAGTGCTGCAGGCACTCAGACAAGGAGTGGTTTACAAATTACCAGTGTCAAAATACCACCCAGGCTTTTGTTTTAATTTGTCTCCTGAGAACTATACAAGTGCTTGGTTCATCACTTGTGGCCTGTGAATTATAATTTAACCCAAAGACATGAAATCAAGAAGGAAAAAAAAAGGTAAGATTTAGCAATAGCTTTCCCCTCTTCTGCTGAGAGGGGAGTTTCTCTTCACTGAGTAAGGAAAACAAGGAATCCTCAAAACTTCCCACCTCTGCCAAGGGATGGAGCCAGAACACGTTCTCAGCCCAGGGAGCCAGAACACATTCTCAGCCCCTTCCCCTTGCCTTCACCTCCTGCCACTGGAGACAGGTGGCTGCAAAGCCTTGTTTTAGAGGCTGCTTAAAGGACAAGGAAATCACACAGCTCACGTACACACCTGCCAGGATGTGCCTAGCTCACCTACAGCTCCATCCCCCCCCCTTGAAAGATGATTTCAGGACCACAAAACTATCACCTCAAGCTCAGGTTTTGGTTTACCCTTGGTGTCACAGGAAAAAAAACCAAGAACAAACCACTTCTCCATCACTGGAGACAGGCTTGTGCTAGGACACCAGGACAGACACACACTCTGTTCTCAGAAATCTTATTTTTACTGGTAGGAAAGCACTAAGCACAGAGGCTGCTGTGCTCCCTCTGCTGGCTCTGCCTGAGGAAAGGCAGCAAGCCTGCACCACACCTCACAAAAGCAAATTGAAGTGGAGATCTGCCACCCACTCCTGCACCTTCAGGTGCTTCTAAAGCTGGCTGCTGCCATTTTGCTAATGCAGGCTTCACTTCACACCAGACAGGAGGCATCTAAAGGACACAGCAAGGTTCAGCAGGCAAATCACAGGTAAATGCATTACATTCTCCTTACTCCAAAATCCCTTATTTACCCCCTTTGCTCCACAGCCTGAACAAACCTGAGAATCTGAGCACAGGTATCAATAACCTTCAGTCTTCATGGACTACAAAGTTCAGAAAAGTGTGTGTTAAATAACAGCACAGCTGGGTCTCTTTAGCTTGGAGAAGAGGAGACTGAGGGGTGACCTCATTAATGTCTATAAATATGTAAAGGGTGAGTGTCATGAGGATGGAGCCAGGCTCTTCTCAGTGACATCCAATGATAGGACAAGGGGCAATGGGTGCAAGCTGGAACATAGGAGGTTCCACATAAATGTGAGGAAGAACTTCTTCCCAGTGAGGGTGACAGAGCACTGGCACAGGCTGCCCAGAGAGGGTGTGGAGTCTCCTTCTCTGGAGACATTCAAACCCCCCTGGATGTGTTCCTGTGTGACCTGATCTGGGTATTCCTGCTCTGGCAGGGGGATTGGACTGGATGAGCTTTTGAGGTCCCTTCCAATCCTTGACATTCTCTGATTCTGTGATTCTCCTGGCTGTCTTTTTACAGGACTTGCATACAGCCATAAGAACTCAGAATAGGATCAAAATACGCCTTAATTCTGGTGAAGAAGTGCAAGAGACGGAACTCAGAAGGCATACATTATTTTCCTAGACTAATATTTATAAATCAGAACAATACTCACTTGTTTTACCTTCTAAAGAGGGCTCAGCTATGGATGTTGAGACACGCCAGGAACACACGTGACCATTACAGCTCTCTGGCAACAGACCTAGGTTTATTCCTCTCTCTACGTGCCACGTCTTGCCAAACCAAGACACAAGTGCTTCCCTGGCAGGATTCAGGTGTCTGGAAGTGCTTGTCTAGAACTGCAGCTCAGGTTCTCATGTGGGCTCTGCTCATGGTACCTCCTCAGCAGGGCCAAATGACAAAACACAATCAGTGATGAGTGACTACTGTTAACAAGGATAACTCCTCCCAGCAGTGGGATATTATGCTGGGTATGTTGGTTCACAGGGAGTGAGAGATTTGTCTTTTTACCATGCTTCTCTACTTTGTAAATCACAGGAAAACCACCCCTTCAGTGGGCAACATGAGTGAAATTTCGGCCAAATAACTTTTTAACCATCAATTTTGCACTTTGAACTTGGCAGCTCAACATAAATCATTTATCTGCAGCAAACCCAGCTCAGTACTTTGTAAATATTTTTAACTATGGTACTGTCTTATAGAGCTTGCCCAGGTCAATTAGTTTGCTACAAAACATACCCTTAAGACAGGTGCATCAGTGTAAATATTGCATACAGACCAGGGTGTATGGGGTACTTTGTTATCAAACACTTCTCTGATTTGCATATCTCACACTTGTCCCCAGGCAAAAGTAGTCATGATTTACAGAAGGCAAATGCAAAAAGTGCCCAAATGACCCAGGTAACATCCTAAATCACAAACCACTACTATAAAGTACAGGGTAGTTGTTTTTACACATTCTTGTTTTCCATCTACCAGCTATTCCCTGCCACTGGACTAGAAATCCCAGTTAAAAATCAAAAATAAACCAGATAAAGTATTCTAGCCCTGTTTCCACATTTTGCAGCCTGCTGTCCTTACCAACAGATCTGATGGACAACACAGCTGCATTCCTGGAAGGCATTTCCCTGTTTCCATGTTTCCTTTCACAGATCCCCACACTTGCAGCCTCAGCAGTCTAGTTTGATGTCAGATACACTCCCTGTACCTCTTGATCTTCTTGCTCTAGGATCTTTTCCAGCATCAGAGAGGACAATTTAATAGAGAGGACAATCTTGGTGATGGGCAAGACATGACACAGGCAGATTCACTGGATACAGTCAGTGTATTACTGCTCTTGCATATGGCACATATTGTGAAATCTCCAATACTTATATGCATATGAAAAGGTTTTATATTCAAGCCCCAGGACACAATCCAGTTCTCAATACAATAGAGCAGAAACTGAAGGTAAAACCTTTCCAGATAACACTTCTGTATCTTGTGTAACATTCTAAGATTAAAGAATGCCGTGGAAAAAGATGAATATAAATAAACTGAGAAGTAGAAACAGCTTTGCTTTTTAATGTAAGCAATATTTAACGAGGTATGATACTTGAATCACTGGAAACCTCTTTGTGATTTCAACATGAATTTATTCTTGCTCCTGCTGAAGTAGTAAAGGATGTTTCTTGGTTGTCTTCCCTACTCTAACAGCTTATACATATGGCTTGAAATAGTCAACATTAGTTATCTATTAACATGTTTTACCTCTCACCATGATTTGAGTCACCTGCTAGTGGCTGTGGTACCTCACAGCATCTCACATGATGCAATCTGAGGCTCATGCATTATATAATGTAAAAGACCAACTGCTGAAATGCTATGTTGCTCAGTGAGACCACTTCTGCCAGACAGATGAACGACAGTCTTCCCCCAAATAATGTGAAAGTCTAGAAAATCTTTCACCATGTTCGACTTCATTTTTCTCAGTTAAATTTCAGAGGTGAAGAAGTTAACTTTACTTCTAAGTGATGAGACACACCAGGTATCAGAAGTGTCATAAAGCTCATTATCACTGCTGTATGCAAGCTGGTAACTGGTGCAAGACAATTTAAACACACTGTTCAGGTAAGTGCTCTTGCTGCCCATGCACTGGGAAGTGTGTTTTCCAGCTAAGCATAAAGGTTAAAACCATGACAAATGCAATGCAAGAATTAAAAGTGAAGTCCAAGCAAACAGGGCAGGGATCTGACTTTTAGGGACTCTAGGCAGGCAGAACATCAGGTACAAAATGTGCACAGACTTCCTTCACCACGCCATACGTTGCCACAACAGCTGGAAATCATAAGGGGAGTCCAGTGCTGGAAAGTCTCCGAAGGAAACTCTTTGCTTCTAGCAAGATGAATAATACACTTGTTCCCTAGTTGTGAGCAAACACTACAAAGGAATAATTAGAAACTATCTGACCTGAAACCCACATGTTCATTACTGTGGTATTTTTCCACCTACCACAGGTGAAACAGAAGATGGGCTGGACCTGGAAGGGGAGGGGTGGAGTGGCAGCACAAGATGCTGATTTATAAAGCACTAGCAAACAGTGCTCTTTCTCCACAGGCTTTGGACAACGAACTCGTCCTGCCTGAAGGATGCCAAGGTGCAAGCAGGATTCCAGCTAACATCTGCTTGCCAGTGGAGAGGGAACTACAACCTCTGTGAGCTTTTGCACTCCAGTAGCCAAAACTTCATTCTCCAGTCAGGCTTTTGCTTTTCATCCAGAGACTTTTGCTTGGCCATCTCACTCCATCAGGAAAGGAATAAGCTCATCAAGATGGTAAAGGTGAGTACACTGTTCATGGAATTGCTGCTACTGCCTAAGTGTTTCTTCTCAAGAGCAAGCATTAATTTAAGTTTCGATATACATATGTGTATTTAAAATACAAGCCAAGTAAAAAATGGAACCAATGCTAGGCACTGTTGGGTAATGACTAAAATTTTCACAGTAGATGAGTATGCACCTCTAATCCTAAAAGGCTAAGAGACCAGATGGGAGAGGGAAGAATTCTAGGACTGCTAGTTTCATAATCAACAGTTCCATGAACACTATCCTTTTGGCAAATGCCAAAATCTGAGATTTTATGAAAATTTGCAGGTTAAAGGTTAAACATAGATCATGCATAGAAGTGATCAATAGATTTTACTCACTTCATTAATTTTCCTTACTATTCTCTGCCATCTGCTAAGTTATCACAATGGATAGCTGTTTTCTTTCTTTCCTGGTCTCTCTACTTTATGGGGATTTGAAAAGCTGAACAGATTTTTGGGTGGGACAGTTAAGGAGAGGAGGAGGAGGAGGAAGGTGAAGGAAAAAATCCCAATAGATAAACCAGATTGTGAATCTTCAGCAAGGCAGAAAAAAATAGAACTTCTTGTAACAGATGTCCTTTATCTGGGATATGTACTGCCAAGCAAATTCAAGTTGTTTAGGAAAAGAACTTCAGACTTTTAACTCCTCAAGCTGCTCAGCAGCTCTTATCTTTTCCCTTCCTCAAGATACAAAGATTCAACATTCCCCTAATTAAAGGGCATCTAAGGACAAGATGCCACTTTTGAGTTCAGAACAGTATTAAGATGCCCTTTTTTTCTTGTTGTTTCCATTACTTGAGCTCTCTGGTTTAGTCTGTACCTAATTAAGAGTTCTACTCTCAACTCATCTGAAATATTACCTCTGCAGGAGTCCAAGCACTGTCAAATACCCTGCAGAGTGTGTATGTACTCATCGAGACAGCCAGCCTACGAGCTCATCTGTCCCACTAGTACAGCACATGATCAGATAAGATCCAGTACCAGTCCCACGAAGCTCTGATGGTTAATCTGCAAGGAAGCCTCTGAAATGGGGTCAACCAATAGTTCTTCCAAGGCATGGCATGTAGTTTACAAGATAATTAGGATCTGGAACATTATGATTATAGAAGCTGGTAAATTAGCAACACAGGAAGTTTGCCCTTCAGACTACAGTATTAACTTAAAGTTAGGAAACAGCACCATCCTGAAGTTAGCAATAAAAGCAAAACACTGTCAGAGGTTTGGGAGCTTCCCTAGGTTAAGAGTTTCCTGTACCTGATACTAGATGGGCAAAAATGGGTGAAGAGTTTGCTAAGTCCCTGTTAGTTCTGAGCTCTAGGTGAAAAGAATGACTTGCTTATCCTTGCCTATCACTATGCTCATTGTCTCCTTTTCTCATTACATGTATAAATGTGTAAATGTTAATTTTAATTTTAAAAAAAGCAAATCTTTAAGCCACATATCTAAAAAGCTCCAGGAACAAGCGAATTTCTCAATGAATATTTTTTCCTTCCCCTTTCCTTTTAAAAATCTTTTGTTTTTACATTGGTTTCTTCTTGGAGATGATAAATTTTCACTAGTAGTGCTGAGATCCCAGGCAGTATTCCTACACTTTGTGTTAGGCCATAAACTACTAAAAGTGTTTCCCATCTCTAAAGGAGTCACTGTAATTCACATCTGCTGAAGACCTGACCGTGATCCCTGTAACACACACTGGAGAGATCTCAGGATAAGACAGGAACCAGCACTATAAGTTGCCAGGAGAAAGAGACAGTAGCAATCTGTAACCTGTTAATTTGTCTGAGTTTGACTTGTTTGTGGTATTTTTTACTGCTTGCTTCAAGTCCCAGCAGATGTTCACCATGATACCAAAACCTTATTTCTTTTACAGAAAAAGTCTGATGTTTACTCGGTTGAGATCTATGGGACAAAAGATCTAGAAAAAATAGATACTGGAGATGAAGGGGAGAAGTACAAAGACTTGAAAGGCAACAAGAAAAGTAAGAAGGCAGAAGACCTTAAGAAAGAAGTAGACCTGGTGAGTTCTAAGCTCCAATTACAGCTCTCAGGACAGCCTCTACCCACTGCCTGAATGAAGCCCAGCGATGCGCTGTCATTTTAACAGAAGACCTGTGGACTGAAAGTCCTAATGCAGGGAAGGATTTGCTTCCTCACCCTCTTGAAGTGTACCAGAAAAACGTTGTGCAGCATTAATACCTACAGTGAGAGAATGATTCTAGCCTAATTAAGTCACCCATGGTACAGACTATTATCTCCTCGAAGAAGAGTTGTTCCCCAGATGGAATAACTGCAGTCAGTGTTGCCTGTGAACTGCCACTTGCACAGTCAGCCAGGAAACAGGGAAGGGTAAAAGCACACCACTTTATTCCTCAAATTTCTAGTAGTTCTAAGCATGTCTCAGTCTGCTGGCTGTTCTTGGAAAAGTTGCTTCCCCTCTCCATGTTTCAGTTTCCCAGTCTCAACAATGAAGGGCAATTATACTGACCTCTTTTCTGAATTGCTTTGAGAGCAGCTCAAAGGAGATGTTATTTATGGGCTAGATGGTATTTCAAAGGTAAGGAATCCCCAGAATGGGCCATTGGTTTACCCATCATGGCCCCAAGATCTACCCAGTACTAGTTACATAATTCCCAGTGTACCCCATCTTTGCCACCAGGGGATGTTATATTACTCTCGAAACCAAAGCACAGACAAGTTAATTGACTCATCCAAGTACCAATGAATCATTCTGTGAAAACAGTTGTGAGATCTCTCAAATTCTTGGCCTCTCAATCTCAGTTCAGCACAAGATATAATTAGGTCAATGATACCAGAGAGGTGTCACTGCAGGGAAAGAAGAGCTTTAAGATTTCCCTCTCCCACACCCTTTTTAAGCATGGTTAGAACCTGTTGCTTCTTTCTGCAAGACTGTAGTGAATAATTTCACATACCCTACCTTGTCAATTAGGTGCAAAGACTGTTGTCACACGTATTCTGGCACCACACCCTTTCCTGCCATCAACATATTGCCTATGGTACTGAATGCTTGAGTTCTGTAGCACGTAAAGAAGAACTTTTTATCTAAAAGCAGTACAAATGTTTGTGGCAAGCAGTATTAAAATGAAAACACCGTTCTGTTCTTGTGACAGATTTGCTGGAGGAGGGAGCTATTAACGTAAGTACCCTCAAAACCAAAAGGAAATACCATCTTCCAGTGAAAGATACTCTGCTTATCAATATGCAAATTGCATATTGTCTATTCACAGACGTGAGATGCCATACTAGCAACTGGAGCCATGGTTCCAGATCCAGGCAGTTTGAACATTTGAACAGAACCTGAAATAAAAATTCCAACAGTCTGACATTCTGCTCACTGTCATTTTCTCTTTCTTTTGAAATCCAGGATGACCACAAACTCAGCACTTCAGAACTGGAGGAAAAGTATGGTACAAGCATGAACAAAGTAAGTCCATAGGGCATCATTAAGAAACTGCCTGAACCAATTGCCTTGACTTTGCCTCTGGCTCACCCAAAGCTTCCTAGAATCAACCGACTCAGACACAGATGTGTGTGGATCCATTCATGAGTATGATGCACTAACCCCCAGTAAAGCCTAAACCAGGAAGTCAACGTGCAGCACTGACCTGGATTTAAACTGGAGTTTTTCCTCAAGTCTGAAGAAGTCTGAGCTACTGGTTTGAAATCAAAACCCCTGCATAAAACGTGACCTCAAAGTTTGCACCAGGACCTCAGCTTTTCTAAAGTCTTTGTTTGGTATTTAGATTTCACCACAGTTCATTTTTCACTGGCAGTGTCCATAACAATTTTTTAGCAAGAGAGGGCACTGGAAACTATTTTATTGTGAAGGAAATCCTAGATTTGAGAAGCTATACATCTGAGTCCCTTTGACACCTAACATTTGAGTATCAAAGTACTGAAACGTGGCCAGAGTACAGACAAGAATTTGAAGAGACCCATGGACTACAAACATCTTGGTGGATGTGCAGAAACAGCACCAAAAGAACAGATTTCTGGTATTTTCCCAGCTTTCTAAACCTTTAGTACAGGTATACCTTACAGGTAACTGATAAAATGAAAACTCCTAATGGACACAGCCTCAAACTCAATGCTCAGTAAAGAAATATTTGTTTCTTCATAGCAGATAACTAATAGCAGCCACTCTGAAATTAGAAAGTCTGGAAATCAAAGATGCAGGGTACTGCAGCTGATCTGTGACACAAACAACATTTAAGGGAAAAAACAGCATGCAAATTTTGTTCTGAGTTGAGATCAAAATCTGTTTTTCTGTGACTTCTTTTTAAACATATTTATTTATTTACTTTTGCAGGGTCTCTCTAGTGGGAGAGCAGCAGAGATTTTGGCTCGGGATGGTCCCAACTCACTCACTCCTCCCAAAGCTACTCCTGAAATTATTAAGTTCCTCAAGCAGATGGTGGGAGGGTTTTCCATCCTCTTGTGGATAGGAGCTGTCTTCTCCTGGATTTCAAGTGGCATTCAGATTGCCCAGGGAGCTGAGTCACCCTTTGACAACGTAAGTAGTTGAATAACCACAAAATGAGTATTTGAACCTCTGACAATCTAAATAATTTAAATACTGCTTCACAGTTATTCAGTAACTACAAGGAGGCCATTTGTTCTTTTAGGACTTTCCCTCTACTACTAAACACTCAATGCTCAAATAGCTGACATACCACTTCTGTCTAAGAGTGCCTACCAAAGGTTTTATAACCACTACCCATAATCATAATCCTTGAGTACTCATAATAGCAATACTAAAGTCCACAAAGGACTCCAGAGTCACTGACTCTCATTCCCTCATGAGTTACACTCTGCTAGAAATACAATTTGTTTGGGTTTGTGTCAGGTGTAGTTTAGAGAAGGCTTTTAGAGAGATGGGAAACTTGCTATTAGAAGCCCTTTTCATACTCAAAAAGCTTTACTTTATCATTAGCAGGGCAAAACTTGAAAGTTCTTTTCTTAAACTATCTTTTAACCTGAGCCAGACCTCATTTTAAGAGTCTCCTGGAACAACACAGAACTGTGATTTATTCTGGCAAAGGAATTGCTGAACACAGTCTTAAATTAACTGGATTATGTCTTTTATTGATTAGCTCTACCTTGGAGTAGTCCTGGCACTGGTTGTTATCCTCACTGGTATCTTCGCTTACTATCAAGAAGCTAAAAGCACAAACATCATGGCCAGCTTCAGTAAAATGATTCCACAGGTGAGAATAACAAATCCATTTCACCTGAGATAAAAGATCATTCTACTAATGCACCTCAAAAAGACAAAAGCACAATAAGCCCAGCTGGGATGTACCTCTTCATAGGAGGTTCAGGGGATGGCACAATGCTAATTTTTGTCATGCTTATGTCTTTCAGCAAGCTCTTGTCATCAGAGATGCAGAAAAGAAGGAACTGCCAGCAGAGCAGCTGGTGGTTGGAGACCTGGTGGAAATAAAGGGTGGAGATAGGATCCCAGCAGACATTCGTCTGATCTCTACTCAGGGCTGTAAGGTAACCAATACTTTGAAGAGCATGGGGGAAGAGGAAAAACATGGTTTAGAGACTTTTATAACATATAAAGAATTTCTGCGCACCAAGTATGAGTTATTAGAGCTTTAATTAGACACAACCTAATTAAATCATAGAGTGCAAAGCTATACTGTCATGCTCAGCTCACCTAGGACTAACATCTCTGCTCCCTGAACATCAAAATAAGCCATTAGGTCCATACCACGTTCTAGCAATGCTCTTTGCCAGGACAGAGGCAGAAATACCAATCCTATATTAAGAGTTCCCACAGACCTAAAGGCAGATCTTCAAACCAGGTTTTCTTTCAGGCTGCTACTGAAAATCCCACTGACAGACACACAACACTGAACTGAATTCACCAGTTAGTAAACGTGCTGCCACCTTGCCTTCTGGATCAGACATAACTGCATGTTACTAACTTTAATATGGGCATGTCTCCCTTTCATTAAAGGTGGACAATTCTTCACTCACAGGGGAATCAGAACCACAGTCTCGTTCCTCTGATGTCACCCACGAGAACCCCTTGGAGACCAGGAACATTGCATTCTACTCCACCACTTGTGTGGAAGGTGTGTACAGAGAGAAGAACCTGCAGAAATGGCACTGTACAGGGTGCTGCATAACACTGCTAGCTCATTTTAAGCAATTCTGAAAGGTTTAATTGTTCACAAGAAGCTATTGTCCCAAAGACACCAAAATAAATCCTTAAACACTGGGCTGGTCATACAGTTATCAACCAATGAGGCATTGTTTTTAACACCCAGCTTGGTTATGGGTGCAACAATTAATTAATTGCACCTTCCTTGTGGTCTTTCCATCACTGTTCTTTAGCAATGTCAAGTTGCAGATGCCTCTAAGTACTTGTGGATGCTTCTGTGTAAGGGCTCTGCCCACATAGTGCTGTTCCTATTCTTAGCACTAAAAGGTGTGTGTGTGGTGTCTGCTATGGGACTGCACAGTGCCCAGGGTAACACTACATAACCAAAAAAGACTCTAATTAATGAAAATAGCTTTCCTCTGTCTTCACCAACAGAGCTATAAGACTTCTAAGGGGAAGAATGTAACTCTGAGGTGAACTCTCAGTCACATTAAGGCTGAGAAGGGTCTTTGTTGATCAGTACCAGGTACAGAAGATGGGAGCAGTCTCTCCTGGAGCTGACAGTCTTTTATTTCTTTGCAGGCACTGCTACAGGCATTGTCATCAACACTGGGGACCGCACGGTCATCGGGCGGATCGCCTCCCTCACGTCGGGAGTAGGAAACGAGAAAACACCCATTGCAATTGAGATAGAACATTTTGTCTACCTCGTGGCAGGAGTAGCCATTTCCATTGGCGTTCTCTTCTTCATTATATCTGTCTCCATGCGATACAAAATCCTGGATTCCATCATCTTCCTCATCGGCATCATTGTGGCAAACGTGCCAGAGGGGCTGCTAGCCACAGTCACAGTGAGTCTGTGCTGGAATTCACAGTGGCAACCACTGTAGTTCTTCAGTCACTGCCACAGTTCATGACTTGTAAATTCATTATAGTGCAGCACTAACCAGTGAAGAACAGATTATCTATTAATTAACTTGGCTGAGTTTGAATTTGGGGTGGGGTTTTTTTCCTCCATCATACTGAAAGGATAAACATTTCATTTGGAAATTATTATTATGTATTAGAAAGGGGGTTGGTTAGTAGGTCAAGAGAGGTTCTCCTTCCCTTCTGCTCAGCCCTGGTGAGGCCACATCTGGAATATTGTGTCCAGTTCTGGGCCCCCCAGTTCAAGAAGCACAGGAAACTGCTTGAGAGAGTCCAGCGCAGAGCCACAGAGATGATGGAGTGGAACATCTCCCTTCTGAGGAAAGGCTGAGGGAGCTGGGTCTCTTTAGCTTGGAGGAGACTGAGGGGTGACCTCATGAATGTCTATAAATATGTAAAGGGTGAGTGTCACGAGGATGGAGCCAGGCTCTTCTCAGTGACATCCAATGATGGGACAAGGGGCAATGGGTGCAAGCTGGAACATAGGAGGTTCCACATAAATGTGAGGAAGAACTTCTTCCCAGGGAGGGTGACAGAGCACTGGCACAGGCTGCCCAGAGAGGGTGTGGAGTCTCCTTCTCTGGAGACATTCAAACCCACCTGGATGTGTTCCTGTGTGACCTGATCTGGGTATTCCTGCTCTGGCAGGGGGATTGGACTGGATGAGCTTTTGAGGTCCCTTCCAATCCCTGACATTCTGTGATTCTGTGAAATTCTGTCATAACTGAGCCATTAATCTTAAAAGCTTCACTGCAACAATCCAGTTTGAAATAAGGTTCTTCAAGTACCCTTCTCTCACAGTTGCTAACCAGTAGAATGATGTGACTCATTTCCCCACAACCCATTCCTATTTGGAAATGAGGATATTGTACCCTACAAGTCACATGAAAATTCCACTTACTGAAGCATCACTAAAATCCCTGGCTGAGAAGCAGCACACCTGCTAAGCACTGTTAGCCCTAAAGTACACCAACAACCAACAATCAGCAGCACTGCAATAATGAAGAGAATCATTTCACGATTCATTAAGTTGGTGATTAAGAGCTTCCTCCCCATTGTAGGTTCTTCCATCTAAAACAGCCTCCTAACTAATATGACATTCTTAATTCTATCAGCAGGCAAGCAGGCTCCTCTCAGCAGCAAATGTCCTTTTGCTAGTTACAGCCCAAACTCTGACCTTAATGATGCTATTAAAAAAAAAGAAGAAAAAAAAAGCACTGCAGTCAAACAACAGATAATTTTTTAAAAATGTTCTCATCCTACAAAAAATAAACACAAAAAAACCTAGCAGCAGTATGTAAACTCACTGTATCATTCTGCAACTGGATCTCACTAACTTCTTTACTTCTGCCAGGTGAGTTTGTCTCTGACAGCCAAGAGGATGGCGAAGAAGAACTGCTTGGTGAAGAACTTGGAAGCTGTGGAAACACTCGGTTCTACCTCCATCATCTGCTCTGACAAGACAGGGACTCTCACACAGAACAGGATGACTGTTGCTCACCTCTGGTTTGATAATCAGATCTACTCAGCTGACACCAGTGAAGATCAAACAAGTAAATATGGCAATGGGGGATCTGGGAAGGGGCAACTACTTGGATCAAACCTGTGGTGTTTCACACCTGCTGGCTAACAGACAGCAATGGGAATGTCTTTTGCCAGCTAAAACAGACATGTCTTCCTTCTGCATACAAGTGTAGTGTGCAGCAGCAAAGTCCCTTCTTAGCCACGTCGAGATGTGAAAGAAAGAATTAATATTTGAACTTCACTCACAGAAAGTCAGTCTGGAGGAGGTTCTAATCCAGATCCTTTTGCTGACAGTAAACTGAGTAGGGAAACAGAGAAATATCATCTCAGCAGTTCTGCCAGAACTCCTAACTGACAGATCTAACAGTTTGCATCAAATTGTTTTCCTGTAACAGAATCTCTCAAAAGAGCAATTTTCTGCTGCAAATAACACAGTGGTGGTGTTTCAAATGTAAGCATCTACTTCCATCACGTAACATGCTAAGGGATGCAATATCTATTTTGCTTCCTCTCAGCCCAGCCTTTTGACCAAAGTTCTCCATCGTGGACAGCATTATCAAAGATTGTAACTCTCTGCAACCGGGCGGAATTCAGACCAGGACAGGAGAATCTCCCAATCATGAAGGTACTGCCTACTTCATACCATCTTATTTCTCTGCCTCTGAAAGAACAATACGTACGAGTTGTTCTGTTTGTCTTTAGTAATCTCCATTTTACCATGCCAATCTTCTAAGTTTATTTGCAGTAGCATTATTGGTATACACTCACCAAAAAACAAGGGAAAAAAACCCCACAAAGCCAAGAGCAACTGTTCCTATAAGGAAAAAGACAATTCAGGTAGGAGGAATTTCTACACTAGTAATGACAACACTATCAGTGCAATACAGCCAGTTAGAAAAGGCAAACATGCCTTAATTAATATCTTTACACATGACTGCTGAAAATAGTAAGTTTTGGTGACTAGAATACTAGAACAAATCCATTTCTGTTTGCTCCATCAATGCTTTCCTCAAATTCATTTGACTTTGTGCATCAGCTCACCCATACACACCTGCTGCTACCCTAGAACTGCATCACAAAGCCTTCACACAGACATGAAAGCGATCAGATCTGGTGTTTTCACAGAATCAAGCACTAATTTCACCTTTCTGCTGCAGCTTAGTTCTAGCAGCAGATGCAAAACAGACATCCCAGATTTTTCCAGAAATAATTTTCCAGGACAACCTGATTGTAGCAACATAGGTTCATTGCTGCTTAAGCATACAATATGCCATAGAAGTATGCAAGCTCTCCTAATGGAAGTGCAGAAGTGTACGTGCTACAAACTTTCTTCTTTTGTGCACACAGAGAGTTGTGGTAGGTGATGCCTCTGAAACAGCTCTGCTGAAATTTGCAGAAGTCATTTTGGGTGACGTCATGAGTATCAGAGAACAGAACAAGAAAGTGGCTGAAATTCCTTTCAACTCCACCAACAAATTCCAGGTGTGTTTCGTTTGCAGAAATTATGCCAGACTCTTTCCAACTTAAACCATTTCTATCACTGGGTCTAACTGGTGACCTGGAAGTCTAAGAAACATTACTTCCACACAAAGTGACCAAAACTAGAAACAAATGAGGATCACATATGCAATTTCAAATAATTTCATCTTTGTGGCACACAGCTGTCCATCCACGAGACTGACGATCCCAATGACAAACGCTTTCTGCTGGTGATGAAAGGTGCCCCAGAGAGGATTTTAGAGAGATGCAGCACCATCATGATCAATGGCAAAGAAGAACCACTGGACAACGAAAAAGCAGAAGCTTTCCAAACAGCATACATGGAGCTGGGAGGCATGGGAGAGAGAGTGCTGGGTGAGTCCAACTAGAGACTGGGGTGTAAAACCAGAAGTAATCCAC
Organism: Podargus strigoides; assembly: GCA_028020825.1. Classification (NCBI taxonomy): domain Eukaryota; kingdom Metazoa; phylum Chordata; class Aves; order Caprimulgiformes; family Podargidae; genus Podargus; species Podargus strigoides. Next base: position 3,656,254 of record CM051646.1, read on the forward strand.
AAAGGAAAACACTTCCCTGCTGGCAGCATCACGAGCTTTGCCACGTGAAACACTGACTCTGTGAACTCTGATGTGAAGGTTACAATGGCAAGTTAAAAAATACTCCATGAAAAGCACTGGAGTTGTATGGACAAGAGCAAAGCTCGATGTTATTTAGCAAGCTCACTTCTTTCTCCCACTATTTTGTGTACACTACTTCAACTTAACTTTCTTTTCAGGTTTCTGTCATTTGTACCTGCCTGAAAATGAGTTTCCAGACACCTACCCATTTGACACAGATTCCATGAACTTCCCAACCTCCAACCTGTGCTTTGTTGGGCTCTTATCCATGATTGACCCACCTCGTTCTACAGTGCCAGATGCTGTCTCTAAATGCCGCAGTGCTGGGATCAAGGTAGGGATTTCACAATGAAAAATGCAGTGATTCTGCAGAAAGACACATGATAATATGACTTTAAAGGTCTTCCACCACACTGTCATTAAGTATCCTTCTAGCAACAACTACCAAAAATCTAAACATTCCTTAATACCATTCTACAATTGTAACTTAAACCTAATTGAAGTCCCCAAAGAGGCAAAACAGTTTAATTTACGTGGGAATCAGACTATGGGAAGTGCATAGAGCCCCAAAACTGGAAACCCAAATTTAGAAAAGCTCAGATACTATCTCATCAGATCCATTCCTAGACTATAGCAACCATGCCAGCTAGAATTACTTGCTTGTAAACAGCATAAGGTAACAGAAAATTATTGAGAAGGCATTAGGACACAGGGGTAGAGCTCTTATGAACTTTTATGCCTAGAAATCACAAATCTCAAAACCATTCAAGTAGAACCTGAAGGAGTAATTCTCCTAATTTTGCTCCCAGGGGACCCACAAGTAACCTTTCAGCTCCAGGCAGAGAGGCAAAGTAGCTAAAGAAAGGAAAGTCAGTGTTTGGACTTACTGATCAGAGATGAGATGAATCCCAAGTCCCAACCCTGACGAATTTTCTGTAGCCAAGTCTTGCAACTGACACCTTTTATTCAAGAAAAACAAGAAAAAAAACCCTGTGTCTTACCTGTCAGGACACCTCAGTCACAAGGATCCATTTTAAAATGCCACATTCTAACTAACTCTTTCCTTTGAGCATACCTAATATAAGTTCTTATATAAAGGCTTCTTTATTCTGCATTACTCTAACCTTGCTGCCCGTGACAAGTTCTTCCTTTACAGCCCTGATAAAACAGCACCAACAACAAAAAGGCAGAGACCAGATGTCAATATAGAGCTAATTAAGTAATAGTCATAATCTGTCACTGCTATGTACATAGCACAGCTTTCCAAGTTGAGATTCTAAACTGCTTCCTGGTCTACAACAATAGATACTTCACCTTATCTCACTCCAGCCATTATATATACATTTGTCACTCGCGCTGAATGCTTGTCCCTTCCTCAGGTTATCATGGTCACTGGCGATCATCCAATCACAGCTAAGGCCATTGCCAAGAGTGTAGGCATCATTTCAGCCACCAGTGAGACTGTGGAAGATATTGCCAAGCGCCTCAACATTCCTGTTGAGCAAGTCAACAGACGGTAAGAGCAAAGAGAGTCGAAGGAACCTTATGCTATGGGTATTCCACAGCTGATAGCTGTGCCTTCTCCCTCTGAAATGCATCTAACCTGTTTCTACATCACTGCTGCTTTCTGCTTTTCTGTCTGTTGATACATTCCCAGCCCTTGTGCCCATCTAACATGTCACCTCTACCTAAATAACCATGTGTCTAGGTCAGTAGCTCTCACCTTCACTGGCCTTTGAAAAAAACCTAGCAAACTCTACTTTGCAGATCTCAGTGGGCTTTGCTGTCACTGCCCATCTGACAAAACACACACATATGAAAAGCAAAATTCAGAATCACATGACCTAAGGAGCATTCAACCAAATTCCTCTTTCACCCATTAAATGTGAAAAAAATAACATCATAAAAGATAAAATCTCTTCTTCCTCTGCTATCCCACCCTCCCACTCAGAGCCCACTTTAAAACACATTTTCTGCTGTTATATCTGCTCAGGAGGAAGCTTCAAATACTCCCCCTCTCTATCTGGGTAACTGCAATTCACTGTGGATTTCTACAGTGGCTTTCATTCAACACCTGCTGATTAACAACTAATGCTTCTGAAATTAACTCAGTTTGCTGCTCTCCTTAATATCAAGCTGCATACATTCTAGGAGTGCACTATTTTTATCTAAGCCTTTTGATTTGAAAATTTACCCAGCTTTCCCATGGCTCTTACAGAGAAGCTACAGCAGCAGTGGTTAATGGGATGGAGCTGAAGGACATGAGCTTGCAGCAGCTGGATGAAATCTTGTGTAACCACTCAGAGATAGTCTTTGCTCGGACATCACCCCAGCAGAAACTGATTATAGTTGAAGGCTGCCAAAGGCAGGTGAGTAAGAGGTGTAAAAGGTTATATGCAGAAATGGCTACAGGGCATTCATAGTAGATTTCCAGGTATCATCCCTGAGGGGAGAGGGGAGAAGCCAATTTCCAGTGCTCTCTAAGCTCTGTTTATACTCTTTTCACTGTGCAAGAACATTATCTAACAGATTGCAGCAAATACTGCCTGGACAGAATCCAAGCTACTCAAATCCCTGCTGCAGACTCTCAACTTCTATTGACAAAATGAGCTTTTCCTAAGTTTGATTGGCTTGGAGCTGTGCTGAGGGGACCATGACTCTGGCATGTAATACTGAGGAGCTGCTGTGCTGTGCACGAAGCCTCCTGGGCAGAAGTTGTACACTGCTTGGGAAGGAGCCTTCCCTCAGGAATTCATAAAAGCCAGATGAAAGCAACATGTTACCACATCCTCTCACCTTATCTCCTGTGGCCATTTAAACTTAAGCACTTCCTACCCACAGGAATGTTTAGAAGTGAAATAAGGTATGAACCCCACAAAACGTCACAGCGTGATTTATGTAGGACCAAGCCTTATCTATGTTACCTTCAAAGACTGTAAAACAACCCACAGCAAGCAGGATTTAAAGAGTGTTTGTCCCATCTGTGGGCACTATTATGTAAAGGAGCATGGAGTGCAGCCAGCACAAGAGGCAGAAGGGAAAGAAACAACACGTACAGAGCTCTGGAAAAGATGCAAACCATCACCAAATGATTCTCCCCTCAGACGTGATGCCTTCCAAGTAGGTGCTGTGAATTGAATGCCACACTACTGCTGTAGGGAAGGAGATGCAGCACGAGACATCATTTTATTTTTGTAGCTATGCCAGAGCTAAGCTTTTCCAATCAGCATTATCAGCTCTTTGGGTTTAAGCCTGAACTGCTTTCAGGAGAAGAAAAAAAAAAAAATTAATTCAATTTAATCTCTTTTTTATTTTCTTTTTGAATGGTCTCTAGCAGACAGGCAGTAAATGTGTTCTGCACTGCTTAGACACCCACACTCCTAGTAGATTTTGATCTTTAGAGGATGAAGAGAAACACCCTTCCCCCCCCCTCAGCTCGAGCCAGCCAGTCTACACGCTATGTTTAGTACTTAGAGCTCATAAGCCCTTTTGTACATGGCATTACTCCTAGGTAGTGACACTGTGCTAAATCCCCACAGGAACAGGACATTGGGTATTTGCATTAATCAGTTTTTGTCAGGCTTTTTCCCCACTCAAAACACTCTGCACTGCTGTCAAGCCATGAAATTCTGCATCAACCAGAACAGGACCTGGAGCTACAGTAGGTGGTTTCATTGGAAGATAACAAAGGAATTTTCTTGTGCAATTCTAGCATAGTCTGGCAATGACCAGAAGTTGTGGGGATGGGATGAGAATGGTCTCTAACTGAAGAGTTACATAGACAATTAAGACAACAACTGATTCATAAGCACTTCACAAAAAGATGAGCACAGAACATGTTGGTCAACTGAATCTCCCACACATGCCAGTGATGAGCCAGGGTCTGCTCAGGCAGGGACAGACCATATAAACAGATGTCTAAATTTTCAAGCCCCCTTATAGTCCACAGAAAGAAATTGTCTTTTTAAGTGCATCTAACTTAAATGTATTAATTGCATTTTAAGTGCATCTAATTTAAATGTCTGCTTTAGGATATAATGTATCATATCCCTGAATTTCCTATTTCTCTCTGCTATAAAGGGAATTGTGATAAACTCAGATACAGACATCTACCACACTACTCTGAGGATGCTGTATTAATCCTGACTAGTCTCTTTCTAATCACTGGCTATGTTTAATGTGGGTATGAAATGGATTCAGAACTTCCTCTCAGCATCTTTCTTCTGGAGATTTAAAAGCAGGGAGCATGCGGAGAGCAGAAAGCCCTCAGGGGAACAAAAACCCACATGTGGATCCTTTTGTGTGTTCCAGGGAGCAGTCGTTGCCGTGACTGGAGATGGAGTCAATGACTCCCCTGCTCTTAAAAAAGCAGATATTGGAATTGCTATGGGTATTGCTGGTTCTGACGCAGCCAAAAATGCAGCTGACATGGTTCTGCTGGATGATAACTTTGCTTCTATTGTCACAGGAGTGGAGGAAGGTAAAAATAATGTTGCTATCCACTTTCTGAGCTGAAAGCTGCTGACAGCCACACAGCACTGGTGGCTCCTCCTGATCCTTCCCTCCTGTGCTTAGCCCCCATCCTTTTGCCTTTCTGGAGCTGGAAGTGTGATTTTGATATTTGGAAGAGCTGGGAATTAATTCCCTTTATAGACACAGGCACTCACCCTCCCCTCTCACATGTATTTGTAAGCAGAGCACTGGTTTGCTGTCACTGCTTGTCCAACCTCCAGACAAAAGCAGTTCCCATCTTGTTCCTACGCAGTTCTGAGCCTCACAAAGGCACAAAATGTTTTCTTTACATTTTCACTCTATTACTTGCTCACACATCACCGTCACTGTGCTCCAGCTATGACAGTGACACACATTCCACTGTTCTTTCACCACAAAAAGACTGTGGTTTGCATTTAAACTGCAGTGTATTGTGGAATGGAACTTTTTCCTCAATCTTTCTCATTGAAAGAGATTTTTTTTTTTTCCCACTTGAATTTTCAGAAGGCTCCAAGGGAAGGTAGGTCAGTAGTTTAAAAAAAAACCCAAATGTATTCGGAAACATACCAGGAAAGTAGATAGAAATGGTAAATGGCCTAACTTCATTTATTTAAAAATCAACCTTTTTTTTTGAAAACACTGTTGACAATTAGCTTTGACAGAAGTCTTTCCTTTTCCTCCAGGCCGCCTGATCTTTGACAACCTAAAGAAAACAATTGCCTACACCCTGACTAAGAATATTGCTGAGCTCTGTCCCTTTCTCATCTACATTATTGCCAGCATTCCAATGCCCATTGGCACTATCACCATCCTATTCATTGACCTGGGCACAGACATTGTAAGTTGGTGTCTTTTAAGTTATTTTCTGCTGTGGTATCAGAAGTGAGAGGGCTGGGTGCAAAGGGACCTGCAGAACACGGGAAGATTTAGTTGCCTTACCCTGCAGCTGAAAAACAAGCTAGCAGATGAGTTGAGGGCTGGATTAAAAGCACCCAGGTACAGAGAAGGAAGAGCAGGGAAAACAAAACCTGCAGAGGGGGAGCAGAAAAGACTTGTGATTCATGCTGACAAGCAAAACTCAGCAGCATGCAAAGTAACAGTGTGTTTCAATCGAGATCACAGGGACTGCTGCAGTCACTCCAGGGGATGAATACCAGGCACCTCAGAGCACAATCCAAGGGATCTAAGGACCCTTTCATGTTTCCAGTATCCTCTAGCCCTTTGTGTTACCATATGATCATCACACCTAAGAAACAGTTTCAGGCTTCCCTCACATCCTTTATAAGTGTGAAAAGGATGCTGCACAGATCCTTCTTCCATTTGAAAGGGGATGGATGCCAGCAGAACCACTGGAGAACTGAAACCTGAGAAGCAGATGAACGTTGCCACCACGGCTCTGATGGTTTATTTATTTCTGTTGTAGATCCCCTCTGTTGCATTAGCCTATGAGAAAGCTGAAAGTGATATTATGAACAGGAGGCCTCGTAACAAAAGGAAAGACAGGCTGGTGAACGCGCAGCTCGCCGTGTACTCCTACCTGCAGATTGGTAGGTTGGCCTGTTCTCTGAAACTCAACTCCTTCCTCCTATTTCCTAGACAAACTAACTCCCTTCTGCTGCTCTTTATTCAACACAACAGGTTTATACCTACAGAGGTCAAGAAGCTTAGAGCACTAAGAGCTCTAAAACTACCTTTAAACTCATGGCAAGTTCCATGCCATGGGACATCAACCAACACTGATAGCCAGCACGTTCCCCAGTGCTCCTAAATTTTGCTTCTTCCTCATTTCTACCTCTTTGACTCTGCAGGCATCATGCAAGCAGTGGGAGCCTTTGTAACCTATTTTACCGTGTATGCTGAACAAGGTTTCCTTCCTTCCACGCTGCTCGGTGTGCGAGTCAACTGGGAAAACAATGCCATTAATGACTTTGAGGATACATATGGACAGCAATGGGTAAAGAAGCACCAAAACATCCTTGCACTGTCTCTCACCCAACAGTTGCTTAAAAATCCTATACCTGCCTCCAAAATTAAACAATTAGAGAGAGATATTTAAATGCAAAAATAATTCGTTTTCATCTAGTGGTCCCTCAGGATAGGTTCTTCAGAGCTTCCTGCCACCCAGTCCATTAATTCAGACTCCATTCTTTCCTTCATTCTTCCACAATTTGGCACCTTCTGATTCAAAGCCTCTTGAGATGCACCTTCTTCTCTGGACTTTGTGTTTCGACCCATCACAATCTCTCATCCCTGCTTCTGAGCAGCACTACTGTAAAGTACTTTGCAGACTCTCCCTGCCCCTTTCCCTCTTCACTCCCCCTCACTCATTCTGCAGAAATCACAAGGCACACAAGCCATTAATAAATCAATATAAATACTTCCTTACACCAAGCTTGTGCTTCAGCCTCCATGACTCACCCACAGTAACTAGCGGACTAGAACAAGCTAAATCTGGAATAACTCTGCATTTACACCTTAGTAACTGAAATCCTGCAACCAAGGGTTGCTGTCACTTGCACAAGAAATGAGTGTCTGATAGAACACTATTTGATTTTTTCCTTTGCTTTGCAGACTAAATACCAGAGGATGTACCTACAGTGGAATGGCTACACTGCCTTTTTTGTCAGCATCACAATTCAGCAAGTTGCTGATTTGATCATCAGGAAAACGCGAAGAAATTCCATCTTCCAGCAGGGGCTTTTCAGGTAAGTTTTGCAGATTCTTTACCTGACACATGAGAGGATCAGCTAGCCTACTGCTGACTTTAGAAGAAGGTTAGGTGAGTGATAGAGCCCACTCACATGCAGTCTCTGAACAAAGACTAAACCAAGCAATTGCAAATCTCAGACAAATATTTTATTACACATCCCCCCATCCCCTTTCCTATTTCACTATAGAGGTTTTCTTTACAGAAAGACACTGTACTAGTAACTCTGACAGCACATCAGCTTAAAAGTATCGCTCCATTCATTAAAGTGTTTACTACAAAAAAAAGGGAGCTTCCTCTCCAGATTACTTCAGTTCTTTATGTAGTTATCAATAGAGAGAACATTTGGACTACTCTGAGATAACTTTAGCCTCTGAGAAGATACCAGCTGCTCAAATTCCCTAATATAGTGCTGGCTGCCCTCTGCAGAACACTCTGCACCCTTCAATATCATGGAAGCCAGGGAGTTAAAAATATCTATTGGGACAGAGGCCACACTTTAGTCAGAACATTTCTAATTGGAAAGCAAATTGTTTTCCTTTCTTTATCTGCAGATACAGAACCTACACCTATGCATATTTCCTTCCTACATTCACATTTGAGTCACAATGAGCACATTCATGGTGCAGCTAGAAGATCTGACTAAGGTGTGCTGCATGTCCACCTAAAGCTTTAATCCAGGTGGGAAGGACACAGGGTGTAAGACAGTGCTACAGAGTCTACCACTTGTCTCATACTGTGGTGCCTGCAGTACTCATCATCTGATGAAGATCATTTGAGACAGCTACCAGAGCTCACACACAACTCAAAGTGGCACAGCCTTTGCATTCTGCTGTGGCATCAGGTTCTTGATGCGTGGACAGAGGCACATAACCCTTCCTCTTTGGTTTTCTTGTAGGAACAAAGTCATCTGGGTGGGTATATTTTCCCAGATAGGAATTGCTCTGATTCTTACCTATGGTCTTGGACACGTTCTGGCCCTGAACTTCACGCCACTCAGGTGAGTTTGATGCTAGTGTATTTCCCTTGCCCTCTATGTGTAAACAGACATGGACAGGATGTCCATGCAGCACAGTCCAAGGATAAATATTTACAAATATTCATTATGAAGAACTGAGTGGACAATTGCTTGACCAAAAAGGTCATTATTTTCACAGTTTCCACAAAAAACACCCCACTACTTTTTCTACTAGAATTACTACCAAGGATCCAGAAACCTACTTGTGTAGAACAAACATTGTAATATTTTTTCCAGGACCTGCAATATTTTGGTGAGATTAGATAGCATTTTACTTAATTTTATGCAAGCAACTTTTATTTTAAATATAACACTGCCAGAAATGTTCCATTATTCTACCACCTCCAGCAACTGTAATACCACCAGGCAACATTTCATTCTGAATGGTATCTGGAATAAATTAATTCAGTAACTACTTAAGACTGGGAGGCTTCCCTGCACATCATTTTATTTCTAACCATCTGAGTGCTTAAAATAAAGGGGAAAAAAAAAAGCCAAAATGGCCAGATTCTCTTGTAGTGACATCGAACAGCATAAACAGAGACCCCAGAAATTCAGCTGAGTGGTTAGATGCTTCTGAATGAGAACCTCTTCTCCTCCTCCCAGGTTTCAGTACTGGTTTGTGGCTGTACCATTTGCCATCTTGATATGGGTCTATGATGAAGCCCGCAAGCTGTTCATCAGGAGATACCCAGGAAGTAAGTAGATTTTTCTAGTTTAGCATTTTCATATAAGGTGTCCTTTCCTACCCTTTCACTCACCTACCTTAGTTGCTACTGGCAGGTGGACTGCTTAAAAATGGACCATTGGTCCCCAGTGATTGCTTTTAATTTCTCAGGAAAAAATAACTGATTTTTACCACCCCTTTCCCCCCTTCTCCTATTGCAGGCTGGTGGGACAAGAACATGTATTATTGAAACAGTCCTTATCACTGGTGTTCTTCCTCCTTGTGGAGAGCTTCTTCCCCACCTGACACAGCCTCTGCTGCTTTAATGTCCTCTCTGTGCAATATCAAGCATGGGTTCGCCCCATGAAGGGGTGAAGAAATTTCATGAATTTCATGAAGAAATAAGGACTTGAGAGGTTGATAAATTACCTCCCACTGTACTGTAAAGCTGACACTTGTCTAGAAATTGAAATGCTACCTATTTTTGTAACAAGCACAATTTTCCCTCGTTCAAAGATGAGTGTGGAGAGCACTCAGAGGAAAACACATATAAAGGGGAAAAAAAAAAGACAGAAAATCCATATAATCTAAGGCATTAATTTGCACTAAAGGTGTTGTTTGCTGATTTTCTTTTTTGGTGGAACTGAATTCCAAGTGAGTGCATACTTAGATCTGTATTACCTAACTAAGGGTAAAAATGCTGTACAGAAATAATTTGATAATAAAACTTTTTCCAGAAAATGGTTCTCCATCTTATTTCTTATAAAGATTAAGAGAAACTGAGTGGAACAGTGGAACCAAACCTCTGCCAGGTCAAAGAGGAAAGAAGTGCACATCTGCTGGTTTTTTTGCCCCTATTAACAGACTCACAAACTTCAAACACCTGCTCAGTTTTGATGAATGCATCTTGAAAACCAAGGCACAACCAGTCAATCTGAACACTTCCAGATACCAAATTCAATACTCACTTCCCAAGGGCCACAACCTCCATGGCAAAGCAGACCTTAGTATGCATTAGATAGGTACAGTTAAAGTTCTATTCAAAACCATCTTTACTATGGTCATTTTAGCAAGAACCAGTAGGTACCACACCTTGTTTAGACAAAGGCTTTACCAATTTTAAATGATAAATAATGTACAAGTCTAGATGAGCTTTAGCAAAGAAACAGGGCAGAAAGAGAACTCCTTTAACAGCAAATGACAAGAGGAATTACCAATGAGAAAGAAGCCAAGGGAAGAACAAAGGGAGGGGAAGAGTTTTCCAGCCTAAAGCCTGCCTGTTCCCAAAAGTCCACACCCTTACGTGCTAGAAGCTACTTTGCATTTTGTGGGCCTCCCTCCTCAGAAACTCCTCTCCTTAGTCCTTGGCTGGGTATTACACTGAGTATCAATCACACTAGCTATCAGTGTTTTTTCACATACAGACACAAAGAAGAGGAATTACAAAGGAAGAAGGAAGAGCAACAAAAAAATAAGCATGTAAAGAATGGGCGAGTCCAAATTCCAGATACATGTGCTGCTTATCATTTGGTAATGCAACCCTGGAACACACCACCAACAACAAAGTGAGGTGCCAAGCTGACTCACATCAACACCTTGTCATTTGTCAGGACTCAGGACTGATTTGTTTTGTCTTAAAAGACAGGAAAAATCTGAGGAGGAGTTATATTGGCAAGCAACATAGCCCACTTTCCACCACCTATAGACGTGCAGTACTTAGCCAAAATGACATGTTCAAATATAGACAGGATGAGGAAAGGAAATGGGGGGGTGAGCAGTTTTTGCACAGAACCAGGAAAGAATATAGCTATGTTTTATTTTACTTCAAAAACAGAACACATTTTCTTGAAAAAACTTGTGGGAAAGATAACTGGACAGGTTGTTCACCCCTAGAGTGTAAAAGAAACTAAAAGCACTGAGAAATGCAGCGACTGCTCTACAAAACCACCTAAACAGTAAAGAGTCTGTTTTCTCCTGCTGGCCAAAGACCATATTTACAACAAATTCTTACCAAAAGAAATTTCTCTTGTGGTGCTCTGACTCCTGATGGTTATCAGCTCGTAAACACATCACTCTGGAAGAACAGAGGGGTACTATGTCTAAACACTGCCTGCCAGACTGCAGTTTTAGTTCTGGCCTCCCTTTGTTGGAGTACCTCAGCACCTCTGACTGCCTTCACAGTCAACATATCATTTTGGGGCTAAAGCAGAACAAAACCATACTGGTGAAATTGTGTACACACAACCTCACCACGCTGCAAAAGAGACTGACCAAACCACAGAGACACAGAAGAGGAATTTTCCAGGATTTCAAGGCCAAGTGACAGTGTTGCAACTCTACTGGAAGTTAATCTGGCTTCTTCACTATTTTTCTAGGAACATTATTCTTTTGCCATGTCACAAACCATTCAGTCTTTGCCTGACAAATGCATCCTCCCCAGTATCAGAGGGAACTTTTGACATCTGGATGTCCTTAGCTTGAAGAAGAGTCAAACAAAGAAATTGGGAGGAAACAAAGTAATGCAAGCTGGGGAAAAAACCTCAAGAGCAGAGGAAAAAAAAGAAGTTTTGAGAGAAAAACTTAAAAGATGGATGTGATGCATTCATTTTAGTATCAACAGATGCTCCCGAGAGAAAAGTAAAAGAATTCTGTCATAGTAATATCAGGAAAACTAGCAGATGTATGTCTCCATGTCCTCTCTGTGGAAAAGTGAGTGGGGAGGAATTGTGGCACCACATTGCCTGCATGTCTCATGATTTTAGGGAAAAAAAAGCCAAGATCAGTAACAGGGGGGGAAAAAAAAAAAAGCAGCTGATGGTCTGGAGCAAAAACCTCAAACCCAGCAAATGATTCTGAAACAGCCTGCTCTCCTACCTGTAGGGCCAGCATTGCTTTAACAAGAGCTGCCAACAAATGCTCCTTTCCATTTCAAACATTGCTTTAGCTCAAAGCCCTCTTCGGAGGCTCAGGACAATTCAACCTCACAGCTCTGCCTGGGACTCCAGCACACCAACACTTCCTTTGAGAGGACAACATGCCCTTTGCAATCTGTTTTCCTCTATCAATATCCGAGCAGAAAGTCCAAATCAGACGTTTGCAAAGCAACTGAAAAGTTAAGAAATCAGCAGATGAACATCACTTCCCAAAAGGGCAAAGCCCATGAGCGCCCGCAGACAGAGTCGCTGTTTCTAAACCCGAGAGATTTTCCAGTATTACAAAAGATCTCAGAGCCATGGAGGCAAAAGAGACAAACAGGCCATAGGCATGGAAAGAATGAATCCTGCATTTGCTCACTGGCACGCATAATGTCTGTCAGAACTAGTAAGTCTGAGAATTACTGCATGGGACAAGACAGGGCATTGCATCACAGCACGTGCAGGTAACAGCAGATAGGACCTCCCTGTCCAGTGTAACCATCCTCTGCTGACATCTAAGGCATGAGGTGATGGTATGTGATGCAAGCACAAGGGGAACTGTCCTCAGACACAGGTCTCATTTAACCCAATAAACTCAGAGAGCTTTGCTGTGCCCATCAAGCAACGTTAATGCAAGGAAAAGTGCACAAAAGGTGGTACAGTGCAGCTGCAAACTGAAGCAACTCAAATACACATGCAAGCATCTTCCCTGTGACCTCTTAATAGGTTTTTAAGTGGCAGTATCACACATCAATTCCTACACTTAGTGCTGCATCATTTATTTCCTTTAATCTGTTTTAATCCTATTTGTGAGCAGGTTAAAGATATTCACCGTGGCGTGGCATCTTCATCTTCTAGTGGCTCCCAAATCCAAAAACGTTGCAGACACACAGTTAAATTCCAGATCTGGGCAGAATACACACACTGTAACCCAGAATCTGAAAAACTGAGCTGGCAAACTCTTTATATCATAGCTATGGAGGAAGATAATTTACTTTCCTGGTCAAGACTATATGCTGTTTTTTTTTTTCATTTAGCCTTGCATGGTCTTTATCTCAAGGAGCCTTCAACCTTGTGTAGGTTTCTCAATAGTGCATGCAAACCATTATTACAATCATTATTATCATTTGAGGGGGTGAGAAAACATGTAGGAACCATAGCCATGGACCATGAGAAATACTTCTGTGCTAAATACTGAAATAAAAATAAAATCCACTCAGTTCTTCCTGCGGAACTCCTCTGGTCAGTTCTGCAGCCTCAACAGGAATAAACATTGCTCTCCCTCAGTCAAGCAGCAATAACACCAAGATGTGCAATGGAGCGAAGCAAATTTTGAGCTCTAAGTTAATATACCTTCAAGCAGGCTGTTTCTTTTCTGCCTACAACTATGTTGCGAGCATGCCACGAGTTAATTTACCAGCTCATAAAATGAGAAAGCTTTCTTTAACACAAAACTCTGCTTTCTTGCTCCAGCCTCAGCCAGACCAGACAGGTCTGATGTCCCTGCTGATTACACTGAACTCCACAGCTTTCCCTTACCTCCTTTTGCTTCTTTTAACAACAGCTTCTTTGCACAGCTTTCTCCAGTTTAAACTAGCTCCCACCACCTGCCACCTCCAAAAAACCCAGACACCTTTCCCCTTTCACCTGCATTCTGGTCGAGAGGCAAGGGACATGAAAAGTGAGAGCTGGCTTAAGGCAGAGTGCTGCTCTGTGGCAGAGGAGAAAGGGATCATTTAAGGATGGCAAAAACTGCAGTGCAATGCAGTGTGTAAAAAGCTACGCAGGCAAACTGAATTAGTTTCTATCATGAGGTGTGTCTTGTGGCCCTGTTGCTCAAAAATTGCTCACCACAAGACTTGATACTAGAGTTAGACAATGGGATTTTATGCTATGCTTCCTAACACAGAGATTTGGAACAACTCAGAGTCAGGAGCAATTTATTTGGGCTTAGTCAAGCTTCAAGATGGCAATAAATAACAATACCCACTTTTTACCATAACTGTAAGAGCTGAAGTTCTTTATGTGTTTGACTTTTCCCTCATGCTCAAATACCAAACTGATTTCAGCAACACCAGAGGAGACCCACATAGTATCTAAGTGCAGTATGCAGACTCTTCCTGTGATAACTATCCCTAGAGCACGTTCCCTTCCCTGTAGATCAGTTTTGTAGACCTCACCTAGGACACTCACAGCCTCTCAGAAGGATTAGCAGCCAGGCGTTCTCAGTATCACATCGTTAACCACATCATATGATGCAAGAGCCGAGGAATTGTTTGAGAGAGCTTGCTGTGTAGAGATTTCACTGAAGACTGCAGGGAGAGAGTGAAGACTTGTATTCCTCTGAGGTGGAGAGTGCCTTCACTGACATTAACTCACAGGCAGGGTTCACATTTTGAAACAAAAGCTGCAGCCAAGTTAAACACTGACAATTGTTCTTACTACCTGTTCTGGCAGGACCACCTCTAGTGCAAGGAACCTCTTCAGCAGACACCACAACACTCCTGGCCCACGTTTATCTCCACTACAAGAGGAAGGAAAACACAGAAATTAATCTGCAAACATTTGCAGACAACTGCTGTTCTAACTGCAGTGTCAACACTTACTAAATAGAAATGATCACAACGATGCTAAAAGGACACACCCAACTCACAGCCCATTTGTTCTCGGAATTCAAGAGAATACTGCTGGTGCCCCACCACACAAAGGACTCTGGGCTGGCTGCTCATCAGGGTAACAAATTCTCACTGCAGATCTTTAACTTAGCAAAGTAAATGCTCATAAACCTGTATGTAAGCCATAAGGAGAGAGGTAACACTGCACTCACAGAGTATGATTATGGTGCCACTCTTGGGCTTTGCCATAGCCTCAGACATTACTTTAGCATCACAAAATCTAGGGCATCCTGATTTACAGACACTCCAATGATTTGTTCCAGCCCATCCTCCATGGAAAACTCTCAGACATTGTTAAGCTAGCTGCATTAATTTCTTCTGATGCTAGAGATTTTCACAGAGGGAAAAAACCCTTCTCCTAAGTCATGCCTTATTAAACCTACTTTACCCAGGTCACTTCATGAACTTTTTCCAAAACATTATCTTGCAAAAAACTAGTCCAGACCCACCAGTGTGGAAGACCCCCTGGGAGCAGATATTTGCTGGCAGCCTTGCACACCCAATAATCACTCAATCCATCTAATTCCAGGTAACAAAAAGCACAATGTATCTTTGCATTCATAATGACACTCAGTTTTTTGCTCAGACCATAACTAAGTTTCCTTTCAACTCCACCTTGTGAAGTTTATTTTTAAGCCAAAAGCACAGTTTTAATTTGGAGGTGCAAAATCTGAAGCCATAAATGAAAACCAAATAAACACAGAAATGCTAAATGCAAAGGTGTTTACCCCCAGAACTTCTCTACCTAGCAGATTCTCTGGGATAACCATAATCACCACAGCAATATGAGTTACCATTTGATACCTGTGAGATGCTGCCTTCAAAGCTCACTTGGCATCATTTAAATGCTTGCATCACTAAGCATGCTATTTAGCAAATAAAGCTCAACTGGAATCAACTTTAGCTGCTTTGGTGCTGCTAACCCCTTCTAGTGTTTTGCTAGGAATTTCAAGCAGAATGCCCACTAGCCCAGTCATAACAACACAGTATGTTGGATTTAAGGACAAACAGGAATTTTTCTAGCAGACCCATACAGCAAAGCAGCAAAACCCCCAAACAGTCTAGAACTAAGGCTTTTATTTAACAACCTACTCTGAAAAGCCACTCTGTTTTTCAACTAATGCCATTTTAATTGGAAAATGAATTGCAACAAGCAATTATTCTTTCTGAAAAGACCAGACTAATTCCTTCTATCCTGTGTTTCATAAAAAATTCAAGCAAAAATCTCAAACAAAAGAGAAAGCATCCTTCTTCTTCTTGAAAAAGAAAATGGTAACAAGACTTCCAACAAGATCTCTGTGAGCTTAAAAGCATCACTACTAAAGGTTTATGAACAGCAAGGTACCCACCCTCCAGGAGCTGAGCCTGAGGCAACCTGTGCATCAAGGAGCCACAAGGGAGTCTGGCAAAGCCACAGCTCTTCCAAGGAAAATATCCCAACCCTGGGATCACCACGGCTACAGCTGCCTGGTGGCTGCCCACGGCTGGTGTTCCTCATGGGTAAAGACAACTTGTGCTCCATTTCCCCCCTACATTCATGGGTAGGCAGAGAAACAAGGGCCCCAAGCTCACAGGAACCACAGACTGGTCTCTCACCAAGCTCTCCCTGAGGTGAAGTCCAGCCTCAGCTCACCACAAGAGGCTCTGCCACCAGTCCCCCCCCCAAAACCTCCCAAGTGCTGCTGAAGGACTTACCACAACCACAGCCCAAAAAGCACAAGTTGAGCAGCACGGCCAAATACTCCTTGCTGGTTCAGATGTACAGCAGGAGTGAGCCCAGGCAGGGGCACCAGAGGTGCCTGGGCAATAGCCCTGCCCAGCTGTGCCCAATGCCTGCCAACGAGGGGGGCACAGATGCTCGTTAAGGTGGGCCACCCCAGCCAGGGGTACTCACTGCAAGTACCACCTGTGCACTCCCACACCCCCCCAAGCTCCTCAGTGCTGTGTTTCACTAAATAAATACCCTTTGAAACATAAATTTCAGGATTTATACCCCTAAAACATCCAGGTTATTAACTGAAAATAGCTTTTTATACCCAGTATGAACTAAGAACTTCCAAGGAGGAGGGAGCAGTACACGAAAGCCCACTCCCACTCAGCAGCAGGCAGGCAGCAAGATGTGCAAATGCAGCCTCCAATTCCATGGGGGCTGTGCTTTAACTCCCTGCAGGCAGACAGCCCTGCTGAAGGCATCTGCAAGCACAAACAAGGCACCTGCAAGACTTTCAGCCATAAGGTAGGAGCTTTTATCTGTTCCCAGGAGCTTCTAAGATGAATGTGATAAAAACTCTTCAGGATAAGAAACATGCACTTAGGTGTAAAAGAGGCAGAAATTATAAAATCCAGTAAAAATGGTAATTGCTCTGCTGAATGAAGTGCATTTGACAACTATGAAAACTTTCTCCTGCAAGCTGACAAACCCATGTGCTGTCATGGTACCTGAGGTCTGTTCAACTTCACTGATTCTTTTTTAAACACCATGAAAAACAGTGATTTTATAATAACTATGATACAAACAGCATGGCCTTCCAGCTTCACATACAACTCAACTACTGTTACACCTCTGCTCCTCCAAATTTCACCCCAATAAGCAGTCTGTAACTGGCCCTTTTGTGCATTGTACCCCACTGTTAGATTAATAATCATTAAGCCCAATCTTATTCCAGTCTCAATAGGAAAAGTAAAAGTTGCTTTATCAGTCACCTACTGTCAGCAGGCAAGAAATGTCCTAACCTGAAACTATCTTAACAATAAAAATATTGGAAGTGATTGCATTGTTTACTTTTCCAACCTATGAATTCTTCAGTTGTTCAGTGCTGCTGCTCTGTCCCGCTGTTCCAGCCCTACATAGTCTCCATACTTCTCCAGCCACCACTCTTGTAAAACTGGAAAACAGAAAACTTTTTGGGCTATGCAACTGAGAAACTACAGGAAAAACCACATTGTTGACCACGAGCCAGCAATGTGCCCTTGTGGCCAGGAAGGCCAATGGCATCCTGGGGTGGATTAGAAAGGGGGTGGTTAGTAGGTTGAGAGAGGTTCTCCTTCCCCTCTGCTCTGCCCTGGTCAGGCCACATCTGGAGTATTGTGTCCAGTTCTGGGCCCCCCAGTTCAAGAGGGACAGGGAACTACTTGAGAGAGTCCAGCGCAGACCCACAGAGATGATGGAGTGGAACATCTCCCTTGTGAGGAAAGGCTGAGGGAGCTGGGTCTCTTTAGCTTGGAGGAGGAGACTGAGGGGTGACCTCATTAATGTCTATAAATATGTCAAGGGTGAGTGTCATGAGGATGGAGCCAGGCTCTGCTCAGTGACATCCAATGACAGGACAAGGGGCAATGGGTGCAAGCTGGAACAGAGGAGGTTCCACATAAATGTGAGGAAGAACTTCTTCCCAGTGAGGGTGACAGAGCACTGGCACAGGCTGCCCAGAGAGGGTGTGGAGTCTCCTTCTCTGGAGACATTCAAACCCACCTGGATGTGTTCCTGTGTGACCTGACCTAGGTGTTCCTGCTCTGGCAGGGAGATTGGACTGGATGAGCTTTTGAGGTCCCTTCCAATCCCTGACATTCTGTGATTCTGTGAAGCCTAGCCTCTTAAGCAGAAACTCCTAGGCTGTCACAGTTTGCCAGGTCTGAAGCTCTCTAAAACTGCTGCACTGTCCTAGACCAGGCTTTCTAATGGAGCAGCTGATACCCCCACACATTGCTTCCTACACTCCTGCAATAATCTCAGCTGCTGGCCTTTAGATCAGTACAGTTTGCTTTACATACTCAGAAACTATTCCAAGTTTCTTTCACAGGTAGCAGTAACCCTTCCAGGGCCACATCCCTCTGGGATCTGTGCCTGATCTCGCATGAAGCATCACTGTTTTGTGAGTTCAAGAAGATCCCTGAAAACTGCCCAGATCTGTCACAGATCTGCAGTTTGGTGGCAAAAAAACATTGCAGAGCAGTTTTGAAAATCTTGCACGAGTACAATACCTACTTAACTGTCTTGAACAAAGGATTTACAGGCTCAGGCTGCTGTGCCAGGGATTGAACAGACTTTTCATCTAAGGAGGTCCCTGTGCTTTCTAGAACTGGAGGCCTGAATTCCTCCAAGATTTGGAGAAGCAACATGATATAATACTGTCAGTTGGCTCCATTTGCCTAGAAAACAGTTGTGAAGTAGAGCATAAACCTCTGCTAATAGTCCAAACCACCTCAGCTCCAATTTTCCACCAAGATCCAAAAGCCTCCCAAAGCACAGCCATTAACAGATTTCCCTCAAATTATTTACCAGCAGAACTGGAGAAAGCAGCTAATTATAGCAACTTCCCTATTTACATATGCCAGTCCTCGTGTGAGGGCAGACACACAATGCTGTTGTATTGCCATTTCATTTCAGGTGTCCAGGTCAGTCATTCTGGGAAATGTGTACAGCTTTCTCTTAACTCCCTCCACTCCTCTGCCATGCTGGCAGCAGCGCAGCCCTGGCCAGAACTGGTCTCTCCTCTTCACTGTGGCTGAAATGAGTTTTGCTTTAAATTCCCAGGGGGCTCAAGTCAGCTCTGCTAGATTAAGCTTGAATTACTCTACATTTCTGTCTGGGATAGCCAGGTATGAGCTACTTTGGAGGAAAGTTCATTATATCCTGAATAGACAGAACATTCCCAAGACAAATCTCCTCCCAGTTCCCAGCTGTAACTGAGTTTTTTTTACAGGGTACACACCAGGAAAGGTCAACTGGGGTGCAGAACTATCCCCTCACTCCCCCTCAGCACCACCCAGTGAGGTATGAGTAGTAACTGGAAGGGGAAGGAGCTGCTTGGGGGCACAGCCTCCTGCTCAGATCACAGCTGGATCCAGCTTGCTTGCTGCTGAGATTGAAGTCATCCACAAGGCGAGTTTCTCCTTCAGCCCAGGATTTACACAACCCACTCTCAAATTTCCTACCAGTCCAGAAGGTGAACATGGATGGAAGAAAAAAAAAAAAAACAAACCATAAAAGAATAAAACCTGAGTGGGGCAATTCTGCTGTGCAAATGCTTCCTTTTTGAGCTTAGCTAAGAGTTTTGGTACTGCAGTTTGCTAAGAGAGGGCGGAGAGGGTAAGGTAAGCAAAGGATTTATAACTCTACAAAGTCTTCCTTGTTCACAGTTACTGCTCAGCTGCACAGCACGGGTAAATACACTGCAGGAAGACTCCTTAGGATTGACAGGGGACATTTGCTGACGGACTTAATATGGATCAAATAACATTTACAACTTAAACTTAAAATTCTTTCTCCAGGAGAGAGTTCAAGGGCTGTTTACCTAGTGTACAACACTTTTTGCAAGAAGAGAAAACATTAACTCTGACAAGACCAAAAAAACCACCACAGGTCCTAACCTCACAGCAAAACACATTGAAATTCCATGGAAGTGGAGTAAATCCAACTTCACAGCAGCACATTGCTATCAAAAAGCAACTGGCCTCAACATCCAGCTTTACAAGAGGCCTTCACCTATAGAGCATGTTGACTTTTGTGTTGACCACAACCCAGTTATCAGCTAGTAGCTCCCCTGGCACTGTTTACAAAGGCCAACCTGTCAGACCTACGCACAATGGCTCTCCAGTAGGATTTAGCAAGAGCTGGGCACCTGGAAACCACCAGCAATTTAAATGCCACGTTTGTCACTTTACCTATGTTTGCATTGGCAAATCAGCTCCAAGAAATAAGCTTATTAGTGGCTTTTCTCCCAATAAGAATACCACAGGTGTACACTTGGTATGGTTTTGGTACTACAGAATGCAGAGTTGTTTGCTGTGCTGCTCAGAGGTGTAGGAGTGATGGGCTGCAGCAGATTTCTCACTGAGAACAGTGCATGTTTTCTGCTATTTTGGGCTTTGATTTGTCAGAATTTGCACTGGCTGACATATGGGTGAGGGGGAGACCGGGAATCAATGCCTGTTGCTTTTGGTAGATATAAGTGGATTTTCCAGGTTTCTCTTTTTAAGGGTCTAATACCACCAGTCAGTAAAAGGTAACAAAGAAAATCAAGTTACTTCTTCCTCAGTTCAAAGTTCTTCCAGTTCTTCTAATGACTGGACTAGATACCTGACTGACTTTAAGACAAGATTCTGTCCTTTATGAAATAATTTTGTCTATCTCCCACTCTTTCAGGGTTGTCTGTTTACTTTCCTAGGAAAAGCTTACAAGGTTAACTATTCCCTTCATCTGATTTTCATCTTCTCAGACTTCTTGCATGAGTGAGTTCCTTAGGTTCAAGAGCAAAGACTTCCCACTGACATAACTGTTATTTCTGATGCTACCTTACAAAAATGCTGCATCCCAGCAAATTTAAATCTCCACAAATCCAAAACAGACACCATGTTTGCATTGCCCTAGCATCAGCACCATCCCATTGTGCAGCTCCACTGCTGCAATCAACACTACAGGGAGTCAGTACCACGATCTATGGTGACTGTTCCTGTACCATTAAAACCAGGAGTAGGAATTGGAATTGTTGGGTGACTGAGATCTTCTACAGGTACTACTCTCCCATGTCATGAATAGCTAAATACATCCAAGACTGCCATACAGTTCTCACATGAACACAGGTGAATTTCACTGTGTGATCTCCAGCATGTAGGGGATCTTACTGGCAAGTCCCAATAGCACTCTTCTTATTTAGGGGCCTCTGCTAAAAAAATACATTTTGGAGCTATTTTTGTTTAATTCAAAGTAATTTCAGCAGCAAAAGAGTTGCATAAAATCAAGTGTTGCAACTTTAAAATTGTGAATTATCCAGGATCAATGTACCACTGGGTGTTGTATAGAGGAAAGTTATATTATCACTGATTAGGTTTTACAGCCTGTTGGTTGTTTTTTTTAAGAGGAACCTTGAAGAGGAATGGTCCATCTATGGCTTTTGCAAGATTATCTAAATTTTTATATGCAGTTTTGATATGTTTGTCATTGTGCTGCATATATACAATTACTTAGCACAGCAGATCAGCAGGATTGCCGATTCAACAGGTATGTGCAAGATGGGACAGGGTCCATTTCATGGAAATATGACCCCCCTGAGGAGTTATGAAGCTATTTCTAAAAGCTGGCCAGGTAGAAGCTGAGATAAAAATATGGACTTGTTAACTGAACACTTCAACAATTCCAGAAATAAAACTACTAAGTTAAAGATGAGCCAACCTGAGGCTGCAGCTTGTCCTCCTGCTGCTTTCTGTGATTCATCATACAAGCCCAGTGTTTGAAGGATCAAGGCTTCATTTGGCAAAGTGATTAAGCACATAGCCAGCCTCAAAGTGATTCACTGATGAACTAGCTTAGTGGGACTATTATTTTCTTGTAGAAATGAGGCATTAACTACTCCAGGCCACTAGAAACAACCCAGCAAGTGTTGCATCAAGGAATAAACCAACAAGCATAAAGATGGCCTCTAAAACTCAGTACCAAGCAGCTCCTTCGAATTGACACTGTTAGTTTCCTGGTTTCTTTGGAAGTGGAAGCCACAGGGTTGTTCTTGTTGCCCTGTGGTGAATGACTCCTTTTCTGTGCGGTAGAAACACAATATGCTCATGGATAGATGTTGAGGACCCAAAGAAAGTGTAAGTATTATTTCATTCAGGTCAGGAGCTCACCTTCTGTGGATGGAACTTCCAAAAGCCAGATTGCTTGTTTGCTGTATTTTCTGGATTTCACTCTGGTAGGTGACACTTTCAAATCTTCCCACTGCCCCAGTTTAGCTGCAGAGAGAAGTGAAAAAGTGGCTGATAAGAGAAGATCAAATGTAATTCTTGTACTTCCATGGTAGACACCATGTCATCTACAATTCCAGTACTTCATACACTATGGAAAGATACTAAAGAAGAAAATGCTTGTTAATTAGTTTTAGGTTTTTAGTTCTGGAAAGAAAGACTTTCCATTTTAACTCTAAATTAAAAACCTTCTTCAGGCTTTTATTCATACTCTAGGAGCACAATTAATATTGTATTCTCTCCTCATATGTTTGATAACAAGATTGTAGAAATTCAGGCCACATCCCCAGGAACTCTGGAGTGACAAAGGTGTGATCTTTCAGCAGTGGTATAAACCAGCTTCTGGAGAACCTTCATGTCCTATGAGGGATAAAAACACAGCATTAAACCCAGAAACCTTTGAAAGAACGTTCCCTGGAGTTAGAACTGGGACTACCAGGAAATCTCTGTCCCACACAAAGACAATCCTGACTTCCACTAGTGGAAGATTTCCATTTTCAAAAGCCTTAATTTCAGTGTCTAATTTCTGGTACGTTAGCTCTGACTTCACAATAAGTGTTCAACATCATTAGGTCCTATTGTCTCTGAGCAGAACAAAGGATGCTCAGAGGCTCAAGCTGGGAATCCAGAATGAAAATCCTCTTTAAGTTTCAACCTTCACCTGTATGTGAACATTTCTTTAGCTACAAAGGAAAAGAGAAGCATCTCCAATACAGAGATTTGCAATTTACACTTGAGTAGTACACAAAACTCTCTCACTCAAGAGCTGCAATGTGTGGTCCTGGTTCTGGAGCAAATTCTTCACCTGGTCATTCTCATCTGCCAATCCAATATCACCTGCAAGACACAGAAGTCTAGGCTAGGGTTCAAAAGCAGGAAGCTACTAAGAGCTATTGCAATTAAACTCAAAGACATGTCTCAGCTATGCAGAAGTAATCCACATCTGAAAACCAGCCCAAAGTCCGGGTGTATTTTAGCTGAATACTATGATTCAGGACCATCTCAAAATAATTCTCTGCCTCCCATCGCAGTGGTCAGTCAGCCAAGTTACATCGATACGTATGCTTTCAGTCAAGGCAAAGCTGGGTTGTACAACTCACTGCAAACCTCCTTTGCTGTGGGATAAACTGGCTTGTACTACACTGCACTTGCTGTGGTCTAGGAGAATTCAATGGACAGCCATTATGGTTACATTCATCAGTGGCAACTTGATAGTTAACATGACTGTATTCAAGGACTGAGTATGAAAACCTGCAAAGGCTCTCCCAGCAGATCTGGGTCATTGGCACATTTCATTGTGTTGACCTAGTAATGAAATTCTCATTGGATATTTTCTTCAGGTGGACATTTTCTTCTAACAGCATTTAAAAGCACTGTGTCTACCTGTGTATGCATAACAGGCAAGGATTAACCAGATAATGAGCACAAAGGCAGCCTCAGTAAACAGTGAACACCATCAGGAACATTACCTGGCTTTGTTAACACACTGGGAGGCTGGACAACAGTTTCACAGAATCAGCAGAAACCACCCAGCTCATTTCAGAACTCAGAGCCATACACAGCCAGAAACCTCTTCAGGGAACTCAACCATTCCTTCCTTCTCCCAGCCACAGCAGCGTCTGATGCTCTCCAAGAGAAGCTGAACTTTACACTGACTGCTGAAGAGGGACTTTTCATTTTCTGTTGAGAGAGGCATAAGTCAAAGCAACCAAAGAAAAACCAACAGCCCTGTGACCCTTCTCCAAATTCCAAATTAAGTGAGCCTGCACTCCATCAGTCTTATCAGCAGGCTCAGGGAAACAGCACCCTTTGGAATGTGAGGGGAACTTCACAGCTACTCCAGACAGTGCTGGACTTCCAGAGACCACTAGAAAAAAGAGCTATCAACAGTAAATACTTCAGAAGCAGAACAGAAACAGTGGTTGCATCACTCCTCTTTTTATTTGTTCTTTCCTTTCCATGGGGCTATTAATGAAAGTGTGAAACTCTGGTCTTTTCATTGATATTCTTTGGTTTTGTGGGAAAGAGAGACCCAAAACATTTTGAAACTCAAAAAATGTTTACTTATAACTGAAGTGTAGTTGTTAAGAAAACCACAGTGGGGGGAAAAAGCAAACATTAGCAAAATTCCATACACATAGCTTTGTTTTGGTCTAAAACAATAAATTGTTTTCATTGGAAAACAGTTACAATTTTTAACTGTTACGAATTTTATTTACTACTGCCTTCCACCCAGCCTTTTACAAATATAACCCTTGAACTACAAGTCAGAGAGACAACTTTCATCTGTCTGGGTACCATGTTTCCCTGTGGAGAAAGCAATTACTGAAGATGCTTACCTCCATGTAGCACTGTTATAAACACATCTGCTGATAACCTAAAAAAGAAAGCAATGAGGAGAGCAAGGACAGGGTTTTTTTTCACCACTATATTCTAGAACAGGCAATGACAGAGTGACCTATAGGTGTTTTGTAGTGTTTTTGCCTGTGGGTATGTTTTGCTTCCTAAAATCCTCCCATTTTCTGAAAGTCCCTTCAAAGTGTCAGAAAGTCCCTAAATTCTCCCAAGGTGAAGCTGCAAAGGAACCAAACCAAACCTTTTGGTTTTGGGAGCAAGCTCAGAAAATTGGAACCACCAAAATGAGGGGTTGAAGGCAAAAGACCTTGCAGTTCCTCTGGATCCACCAGAGACACCAGTTAGTGGAAGCAAAACTGAGATCTTCTGTCTTGGCTCCTGGGCACTGAAGTCTCACCCTCTTAATATCCACTATGGTTATGCAAAACCAGAAGGAGTAAACACAGATTTGGGTCTAGGAACAAGGAAGGAGTGGGTTCACAAACCTCTTTGCATATAAGCAATTCAGTAAATACCACAGTGAGAAGAGAATAGGCTTTGCTGTTGGAAACAGTTGGGTGAAGCCTACCTGTGGGGGTTGCCCACTGTGCTAGCTCATAGTCAACAAATTTTATGTCACTGCACTTCACCTGTAGCTAAGGAATATTGTGCAGAAAGAGGCAGAGCAGCATCTCTCAGCATCATACAGACAGGCCAAGAGAGTAAGAGTGGTAGGAAGGATATTTTCAGTTTGAAGATCAGGCTCCCAGAGCACTGGACAGGGGCAGCTACACTGATCCCTGCAGTCACCACGACATGGAATAGTTTAAGTGTGCTCTTGGCTCAAAAATCACATCTCTAGAGACCTTCAAGGTCTCTGCCAGCAGACCTTACTGAGATCAACGTGAGTAAGTTGAAAACATGCACAGGCAATGTAGAGATGCTGGGCAAGGCTTAGAAGCATGGCTCTAAACTCTATTTGAAAAATCCTCACAAATATCCTTTGCATCAGAGATGATAAATGCTACAGAGGATGCAGTGATAACCAGGGGCTCTGAGGCCACTCGTGGCCTCACATGTTTTCTGCTTTACTGACTTAACTATAAAATTAGTAAACAATGTCAAGAACCTCAGCTTCCTTCTCAAGTCTACAAGTTATTGGTAATCCAAGGCAAATGTTAAAGTATTTCAACCAGGTTAAGCAAACAACATGGATTGTTCATTAGATATTTGACCGAGTAGATCTCTAACTAAACATGTATCTGCTCTGATATGTCAGGTGCTGCAGCTCTGTCCACAGACACACACACTCTCCCACAATCCACCTTTAGCCATTGCCAAGGAAAAACTCTGTTCCTCAAGGAAATGAGCTGGTGACTATTTCACTTTGCAGAAGATGAAGTAGTTCTGCTTCTGTCTCTTCACTCCTCCCAGCAATGCAGCTCCTCTCTTTCCAGCAGCAGAGCTTCATCCCTCTTTGTGGCCCAAGAATCCTGCAGCTCAGAAGGGGGGTGAGCTCCCCATGCTTGTTTGATGTTTGCTGTCTGTTACAGAAATTCAAAACAAAACCAGAGTGCAAATTCAGCGGAGAGCATCCCGGGACTGCTGTGCCACCACTAAGGTAGCCTGGTCCAATGGGCAAAAAAACAGGGCAGGATCTACTGCCAGCACCATGCAGTGACTCAGTGACTCTAGAGTACGTGGCAAGCTGCATAGAGCACACTGATAGCACAATCAGGCCTTTGCAAAGCTCACAGTATCTGAATATCAAAGTAATGCCAATGATCCACCCCTAATTGCACCAAACCCACACCATTAATAATTTCAAACTCTGAGCATCACAGTCTAAAAATTCAGCAACAGATTGAGGAGAATGTTCAGAAGACATCCTGCTTGTCTCAAGCCTTTGTTTGTTTACTGCTCTAACCCAGTAAACATGAAGAGAACCAGCCACCTTATTCGTTCACTGGGAAATCCCTCCCTGAGGTCACAGACCTTGGCCATATTACATCATTTTTCACAGAAATCTTTTATGATTAATGGAAAAGCTCTAACAAACAAATTAATAAGAAACAAAAAATCCTCTGTGTAAGTACGTGCTGATAGAAAGAAGGAAACAAGTCTGCATATGTGAATTAGTCAAGCACTTCCGTCTCTGATTGACCTTCTGGTGACTTTTTAATGACCTGCAGCTGAGCAGCAGACATTTGTGTGTGTGTTCTACCAAGGCATCAAGGATGAGAGACAGCTTCTCCCCCCCCATTTTGTAATCTCATCTTCTATTCACTATAGGGAAACAGAAACCTCAATACAGACTGAGATTTGTTACCTGGATTAACAAGGTCTGAAGGTTGCTGCAGACTCCCCAAAGCTTGCTTGATCTCACACAGTGTCTTGGCAAGGGGGGAAGCTGCTATCAGGCCCTCCACCTCCAGCTCAGTCAGGTAAGTCAACTGGAGATCTAAACCTGAGGGAAACGAGGGCACTTTTGAATCTAAAGAGGCTACTCACTGCTGGATGACTGCAACACACATGCTGCCACGAGGAAATACTGTCTTGAGCAGAAAGCATGCTTACCCAGAGGCTGTGAGGATCACAGAGCTGATGGTATAGAATTTTCCTGACCTCCCCATAACTGCATTTAATTAGTAGAGTGACACCTGATCTCTTCCCTACAGGCAGCTGCTTAATATATAGGTGTAAAGGGTCTGTGGGAATGAAAGCTCCTTGATTTCTCTGTTACAGAGTAATAGAGGAGGCTGAAGTGGCTTTCCTGAACTGGAGAAATTTCAGTTGTCCACCACAGCAAAAAAAATAATTATGTGAAAGTAAGAAATAGCTTAAATGGGAAAAAGTAATTACACACTTGCTCTGTTAGCAAACAAACCTTTTTAACCTAGACTTCACTGGATCAGCCAGCTCCTGTGATCTCTGCAAAGTACCCATGGCACTCATGACTAAGTCACTGCCCTTACCCTGTTCTTCACGTCCAGGGAAGCTGAAAAAAGCCTCTTTCCTACTGAAGAGCTCACACTGCTGAGGCAGCTCATGATCCTGTGGGATGAAAAGGGCCCAAGGGTTAAAGAAATGGGCAAGTAGAAAAACTAGCAGAAGAATGAGAGATGGCCCAACAACAGACACCTGCAACTCACCTGCCCGTCCACTACTTCTGATTTACTTTCACTGGCCAGGCTGTCCAGGGAGGGTACAGCTGCCACCACATCCTGTCCCTGGACCTTCTGCTCCACCTCTCGTGTCACAGCTGTGTTCTTGTACAGAGCATTCCCAAGCAGCATCTCCAGAGCCTTCATTAACTCCACTGCCTCTTGCCAGGGAGCACCTAATGAACCCAACAAACCAATTAAATGGACTTCTACAGAACCACATGAAGAACTGGCATTATCTCCAGAGCAAAGCCAAGAGCAGGACTCTTTCTTTGGCAGTTCCACAAGAAGGCTCCAAGATGCCTCATGCTGTAACATCTCCTAAATAACTCTGTGCTTACCCATCCCTAAGATGACAGACCTATCTTCCTATTCAACTCACATGAAGACAAGATGTCAGCTCTTACAGAACTACAACACTGGAAGACATGATCTTGTGGGCTCTCTTCTCATGTGTATGAGCCATGCCTTTTTTTAACCAGTCCACAGATGTTCCCCTTACACTCCAGCTTCAATCTTGCTCAGCACTCTGGTTCTCTCACCTGCTTGGAGGTTGCTGCTATAGTGTTCATCACACTGTTCAACACCCACTGCTGCCCAGCTGCTTTTTGCAGGTTTATCCTCACAAATCCTTTGCCTGGCAAAGTTCTTCAGGCCTTCTGAGTCCAGTTCTTGCACCATGTCCTGTTTACAGAAAGCAGCAGCATTATACTCTGCAATCCTCGCAATCCACCCATCCCACCTCTCACATCAAAACAGAGATTAGCCTGGTTTATGCCAAAATAAGGCACCAAAAGAAGGAAGACCACTCAGTAAAACACTACTTTCAGGTGAACCATTTATCTTACAAATTGCATGGTTCCAAGACTCCCTTCCCTCAATTGTTTCTTCACATGCGACTCTTCTCACCATGAGACTCTGAACCTGCTGGCTGATTCCGTTGTAAAACACCATCACATCCATCCTGTGCTTTGCCAGCTGAGATGCCAGGTGCAAATTCTGATCTTCCAGCTTATCGTACAGGGTGCGAACACTGAAATCCTCCAGCACCCTCAGTGCACAACGCTCTTCTGAAACACAGGGTAAGTCTCACACTTAACCACTGGCCACAGGTCTACTGTAATTTATTTCCCAGAAGGGGCACTGCGTGTCCATAGGAGGCAGCAGCATTTTGTGTACTGTGAAGAAGGAAAATGGATGAGGCAGGAGATGTAAGAGAAGGTCTCATTCCTTAGCAAGGGGGAAGATGACAGAGCGTTACTATCACCTCCCAACTTGTTCAATAAACTGTCAGGGTGCTACTTCTCTGTAAGCTGTTCTCAGCATCACTAGATGGTGCCATCTGCTGGGCTCTGGTCTTGCTGCAGTCTGTGAACATCCTGAAATTCCCGAGATGAGGTCATCCCCAGAAGGTAAACAAGGCCCCTGAGTCATGTGCCTTCAGAGAACAGAATGACCAACAGAAGAAACCCCAGGAAATATTTTTGAAGATCTTTATTTTCTTCACTGGGCATTCAAACCTGTCATTGTTTGAGAGGACTTCTCAGTGCTGGCCACTTACCCTCCTAACTACTGAAGAGGAAAACACTAACCCATTCCAATGACAGGTCACACTCCCCAACCAAAGAGATCAAATGAACCCAGAATGGAAACGTGTGAGTGTGTCTGCAGGTAAATATGCACAGCTATGTGAGTGCATAGGAGTCAAGATGTCTGTGTGTTTGCACAAATTTCTGGGTGAGTACATACCAAAATATACTAGAGAGTTAACAGAAGACAACAGAGTAGAGAGTGAGCAGGAAGAAGCCAACAGGAGAACACCAGGGACTGGTGCAGCACTTCACCTGCGTTATGTGCAGCTCCTTTCTCCTCAAAGCCAGGATCTTCTCCAGAACCACGAGGACCAACCATCTGATAGAACTGAAGGCTAGAGAGAATGGCAGAAGAGGGTGAAGAGCATCTCATTCTTCTCAGGAAAATCAGATACTGCAGTATCACCAGCCTAGCTGAAGCAGAAGGACAGGTTTCTTGTCTAGATTTTGAAGTCAAAACATGCAGGGGAAGCCTAGGGCAGGTAATTCAGACAATAGTACTCCGTGCAGAAGACATCAGAGAGCTATTACACACTATGCTGATAGAGCTGGAATACTGCTGGGGAGATCCTGGCTCCCCAGGAAACTCTCTGCAGCTAGAAACTCAGCATACTGTAAAGGCAGCATGAAGTCCAGCATCAGGGACTGAGAGAGCCAGTAACTACAACAGGACAAGCTCTTGTACTATCAAGGTCCAAGCTCCCAATGCCTACTACACAAAGGTGGTTTACCTGTCTTTAAGGAGGATGTACTCTGGTGGGATGTGTGGCTCACCCAGGCTCCTCCATCGTGGCTTCCAGCTCTTCAGAGGGCTAATGATGGGGGCAGCAGGCTGGAGCACTATAGCCAAGGTCATCAGCACCACAATCAGGAAGCCCAGAACAAAGAGGACCACTGGGGGAGCCAAGAGGAATGGCAAGAAGTGAGAAACAGGCAGCAAGGTGTATCAATAGCATAGTCTCCCTTTGACACTTTGCTAAACACTCTCCTTCCCACACAAACCCAACATTCAGCAACTTTCATATTCGTTATATGGTCTTCTGCTTCTCCCCTTGCTTGAGCTGGTGCATGCAGGCAAGAAGGCAAAATGTTTTCAGCATTGGTAGCTGCAGGTGACAAAATCATGGATCACACTTGCAAGCCACACTTTCTTTTCCAT
The DNA here is from genome assembly GCA_028020825.1 of Podargus strigoides. Classification (NCBI taxonomy): domain Eukaryota; kingdom Metazoa; phylum Chordata; class Aves; order Caprimulgiformes; family Podargidae; genus Podargus; species Podargus strigoides. The sequence continues at coordinate 3,686,773 of CM051646.1, forward strand.
TGCTTTACTGTCCTCTTACTGCTGGACAAGGGACTGGAATGTGCACAGCACTTAAACAGAGGTATGGCTTGGAGGAAAGACCTTAACTGCCCTTGTGTTTAGCCTTCAGTGAACTTTTAAATGATGCATTTAATTTCAGTTTAGTTTATCATGGAGACACACTGGCACTTTCTGCTTTCATGCCAAGGAAAACAAAGCTCAATTAAATTGAATTCTTCAAGTAGGGCGTGGGGAGAAACAAAAGTACTCCTTCCCTCTCTCCCTGCTTCAGCTCCTGCATAGGCATGTTGTTCTTGGCTAGAGGGCAGCAAACTTTGGGAAGCTCCACAGGAGCAAGAGATTAAAACTGACAAAACCAGTGGTTTCGTGGTGTTTCCAAAAAGTTGCTTGTTTAAACACACCCAAAGTACAGGTAAGGTCATGGGTGAGCATCAAGGTTCAAGGTAGGTATCACAGTGTTTTGGCTGTACCTGTGATAGCAGCCCAGTTAGGAGCCAAGTTCAGTTCCTGTTGCTTCAAAACCCCATGTCTTGCCAGCTGGAACAGAGAAGAGGGCTGGAAGGACACATCTCTGGGGTCACAGCCCACATTTGCTTCATTCACAGTCACAATCAAGTAGTGTTCCTGAATGGTCCTATCCCTGAAAACATAGGTCCCAGACTCCAGGAAAACATGGGCAAACCTAAAAGGGAGAAGAAAGGAAGGCACTGGTTGATCCAAGCTTCCTTTAGCTGTGATGATGAAGGGAGTGGAACATCTCCCTTGTGAGGAAAGGCTGAGGGAGCTGGGTCTCTTTAGCTTGGAGGAGACTGAGGGGTGACCTCATGAATGTCTATAAGTATGTAAAGGGTGAGTGTCATGAGGATGGAGCCAGGCTCTTCTCAGTGACATCCAATGACAGGACAAGGGGCAATGGGTGCAAGCTGGAACATAGGAGGTTCCACATAAATGTGAGGAAGAACTTCTTCCCAGTGAGGGTGACAGAGCACTGGCACAGGCTGCCCAGAGAGGGTGTGGAGTCTCCTTCTCTGGAGACATTCAAACCCCCCTGGATGTGTTCCTGTGTGACCTGACCTAGGTGTTCCTGCTCTGGCAGGGGGATTGGACTGGATGAGCTTTTGAGGTCCCTTCCAATCCCTCACATTCTGTGATTCTGTGATGAGGGTTACATACATGGACTTGAACACACCAAGCGTTGGCATTTTCACATCACTGCCAAGGACCTACTGACCCTGTGAGAGACTCCCTCTCAAGTCTTGCCAATAACACATGCACTATTAATCACAGTACCAGGAGATGTTGAGGTGAGTCTCCTGGATGAGGTGGTCCAGCCTTCGGAAAGGTCCAAAATCCCAGCTCGGGTTGCTGTTATAGAGATGCTGCTTCTGATAAACAGGGTAATGACTGGATGCACGACCTGGGAACAGTTCAGCATAGTGTCAGCAACTCTGACCCACTTCAGATAGGGTAGCTGACACTGATCTGGCAAAGAATTATGTGAGTGCATTTCTTTTACAGGGCCATGCAGTGTCAACTAATTTAACTGAGGTATGAATTACATACACTCTAACAGAGGAAAAAATTTTATCTCTATTCTACAGAATGCCAGTCAAAAGGTAGAAAACACCAGGTAAGTCACTGGCAGAGCCTAGACTAAAGTTCTGGTGAAGGCAAGAGAGGCAGGGAGGTGAAGGAATGTGCTCATACATGTGGAGTCATTGCTCTGAAGGGGTCTGGACACATATCTGCAAAGAGCACACAGACCCAAACAACACTCACTGTAGGAATTGATGCTAAGCTGGAAAAGGATGGTGTCTCCTGCTTCCAAACATACTACTGGGTTAGGAACAACAGGCAATGCATGGATATCCTTGGAGGAAGTCCTCTGGACTCGACGACCTTTCTGCAGCAACTGATCTGATGGAAAATCTCCTGCCACAGGCAACAGAACAAACCCAGAATTAATTCCACAAAATGAGCAGCATGTGAAAACACTTAACCCTTGGCAATGAAGACCAATTTATTTTGTGTCTGTGGGCAATTACAGCTCACAAAGCCAAATTCTGCTCTCAGTCACTCTATCATAAAGGAGGAACAACTGGAATCAGGAGCCAGCACACACTTGCCAACTGATCTGCCTCCAAATGCAGCTTCCTTCTTGTTCTTTGGAAGGCCAAAAAATCATCCTACAATCTTTATTTGACCCATTTCCAGGGAGCTAACAGTGCAGCCAGTGGAGGTCGCCATTGTTTACTCCCAGACAGAATGAGCTATGAGATCCCTCCCTACTTTGTAAACAGTTTGGAGTGTCTGACAATAGATTCCCTCTGTGCCAACCTTGTGTCCACTTGCTGTGCCAGCTTGAAAGGAAATAAACACCTCAGTCTGGCTGGAACTTAGGTTCACTCTCAGGAGCTGTCAAGTCTTACCTGTGAGAAGTGCATCCAGAACATCTGTGCTGGAGACAATGAAACCTAGCACTCCACTGGGGCTGAACAGAACTAAATGCACCCGCTGGCTTTTCTGCACGTGTTCATCTGGGCCCAGAACATTTGACACTTCCTGTGAAAAAACAGAGGGCAACACTGAGACAATCAACCCTGGACTCAGAGCCTGGTTTGCTATCAGCCTTACCTTCAGCTGTGCAAGGCTGCTCTAGGGAGGTTTTTGCCCCACCATTCAGGAACTGTCATTTCTCAGCAATGCACCAACCTCCTGCCTGATCAGTGCTCTGGTCATGAGACATTCTGAGACAGCCTTCTGCAGCCTCAGACCCCAGCAGTTCCTTTATCTAACTGTAATCTATATGGGCCCTCTCCAGACTTGTATGCTGAGAAAGCAGTCCTCCACTCCATACTGACCCTCACTTCTTCATTCATCCTCAGAAGCAGCTCTCTATTGTTGTCAAATCCCAAGGAGAGTCGTGGAGCTCTCAGCAAACACAGTTGGTCACAGAGCTCCTCAGCAGAGATATACTGCTTGCAGTGACATCTATAAAGCAGAAAAAAAGGTCTTAATTACTTATTATCCCTGAGCAAACAACTACAACATACTGATGGTCAGTCTAGCCCCAGTATCTTACAATCTACACAGTGAGTGGGCTTGCTCTATATCCATGGAGAGCAGGGTAGAGCAAACTCACAGCCCACCTCATCCAGTACTGTGCCATTCAGTGCACGTGAAATGCCAAAATGGGCTACCCCACTAAGAGGCTGGTGTCTAACAGAGCACCTTCAGCCCTGTAACACACTAGATGTGTCTGTGCAATCCGTGTCAGGAGATTCTGCAATACAGAAGTTCATTCACAAAGAGAAAAAAGTAGTATCATATAACAAGAACTAACTTCAATGTTTGAGCATTAAAGGGAGGGGGGAATGAGGATTGATTTACTCAGTTCTGGTCTAAATGTAATAAAGTGATCATCCACTTTAGGGGAGTTCAACCTGAGGTACATGGCAAAGGTCTGCCTCAGAAAATGTGAGCTCTGTGCACCCTCACCTTGTCACTCAGAGTTCATTCCGGTGTCTCCACCCAAGCATACAAAATCACCAGGTAATGCTGAGAACACAAGCATATTCTCCAGGCAGAGGAATGAGGTCAATGAATGAGGACTGCAGGCCATTATCTCCCACAGAATGGAACTCCAGCAGTGGAAAGTTCCTCAAAAATACCTCCCGCAGTCCCACCCTGGAATGACCTCATGGGATCAGTAACTCAGCCAGTCACAATTAATTGTGAAGTGCTTCTTAATGAGAGGTTGGGCTGAGACTTACATGCCCAGCTCTGCATTAATCTCTCCCCCTGCAGGCCCACAGGAAGGAGAGCAGTCGTATCGCTCCGGCAAAACGCACTGGCGTGTCGATGCTAGACGGACCTCTCCTGGAGCACAGAGCTCATCCACCTGGAAGAACAACAACCAGACAAGCTCTAGCACTTCAACCAAGATGCAGCATCCCTAAAATTCTCTTCCTCCCCCCCACCCACGCTGCTGACAATGTAAAGGTGTTCCAACACAAGGGCTGTTAAAAGACAACTTGGAAAGCATGGAAGGAAGATGGCAACAATTTCACTTCCCATCCAAATTCCTCAAGCAAGTCTGATGAAGAACTCCATAGTAACAATGAAGAGACTTAAATTCCTGCATCTGTCATGTGAGACTCTGCACTGCTCCCCATCACCCTAGCATGGCAGAATCTTTTGTCTCCAGCCCTTATGAATTTAGCCTCAAAAGACTGTCCAGCTCTGGAGCCCCCAACACAAGAAAGATCTGGAGGTGTTGGAGCGAGTCCAGAGGGGGGCTACCAGGATGGGCAGAGGGCTGGAACACCTCTGCTATGGGAACAGGCTGAGAGAGTTGGGCTTGTTCAGCCTGGAAAAGAGAAGGCTCCAGGGAGACCTCATAGTGGCCTTCTAGTACCTGGGGGGGCTACAAAAAAGCTGGGGTGGGACTTTGTACAAGGGCATGGAGTGATAGGATGAGGGGTGATGGGTGGGAGCTGAGAGAGAGTGGGTTTAGACTGGATATAAGGAAGAAGTTCTTTCCCCTGAGGGTGGTGAGGCACTGGTACCGGCTGCCCAAGGAAGCTGTGGATGCTCCATCCCTGGCAGTGTTCAAAGCCAGGCTGGATGGAGCCTTGAGCAACCTGATCCAGTGGGAGGTGTCCCTGCCATGGCAGGGGGGTTGGAACAAGACGATCTTTGAGGTCCCTTCCAACCCAAACCATTCTATGATTCTGGTAAAGAAGACAAGTGCCATTATCCTACAAGGAAGGGTGAAGAGTCTCAAACAAAACAGCTAAAGGACTTGCTTGTGTCTGCAGCAGTCCAGAGAACTGAGCTCAGATTGCACACACCTCAAGACAGGACCTAAAGTACTGAATTACTCTCCCATATGTCACACAACTTTGTTTTGAAGCTAAATTTCACCTGAGGTCGGCAGTCCTGGTCACTGTTGCTGTCAGGGTCTTTCTTGCCTCTCTCATCATAGTAAATGTAACCTGCCTGGCAGATACAGGAGCCATCTGACTGCTGGAAAGCCCGGTTCAGCCCATGGCAGGTACAGCTGGTAGCACCTTAGAGAAGAGGTTGGATTTAGAGTGGTAAGCAGGGTAGAAAATATAGTTGATAAAAAACTGTGCTCACTGAAAAGGAGCAGTCCCTGGGTTCAATACTCTTTGCTCATTTTAGTGACATTGCTGGAGTCTGTTGCCCCACTAGCACAGCAGAGCTGAGCCAACAGGAAAGCCAGCTTGAGCCAGCCTTTTGCTTCACCAACACAATCATCAGACCAGTTCCTGACGTGTCCATTTAACAGGAGATGCAAAGGCCCAGCTGGTCATTTGCAGCAGTGGCATTTTGACAAGCACCTCATTAATTTGTACACTGGAGAGGGTAAGGACCCAGTCAGCCAAGGCTGCCAAACCCCTCTCTTGTGCTTCAACACTCTCAAATCCACTTGATTTGATGCACTGGTACAGTACAGCACAGTACAGAGTAAGGCAGAGGCACTCTGCTGAGCCATCTGCCTCCCAGTTTTCTAGTATTTTCTCACTTGATCATGGCCCAAGCTGGACATGGTTACAGTGCCCAATTTTGGCTCAAAACCACACCTACACTCAATGCAAGCTCCTCAATTCAGGGCAAAAGTACTCTTGGTGAAACTCCACTGCTTTCCAACCAACGCCAGAGCAAGAGTTAGTAGGGCTGCTCATCAATTCCTACCTTTGAAGGAGATGAGAACAAATCCCCCTCAGCTAAAGGCAGCTTTGAAAATGGAATTCTTCTTCTGAGGGGGGAAAGAGGAAGAGCAGCCAGGCACTGGTAGCACACACATCATCACAAAGATCCTAGGGCTTGAAACCACGCAGGGAACCCCATTTCTAAGTCATTCCCTTTCTAGTCTTTCCTTTAACAGAGGTGAAAGCTTCACTCACAAAGAGCAACTCACCAGGCTGTGAGGAAGAAGAGCTGCCACAGGGGAAACAGGCAGCCTGAGCAGGAAGGTGACTGAAGGTGCCAGCAGGACAGGCCTGGCAATCCTCTATGTGCTTTGCAAAGCTGCTGCTCCCGTAAGTCCCCGGGGGACAGGGCAAAGGGGCAGGTGCCAGGAGGGGGCAGTAGTAGCCACTGGGGCAAGGCTTCTTGTGGTAACTCTCACTGCCTAGAGAAAATGATGGGCTCTCTCAGACACAGACACTGCTTAAGGACCCAAGCAAGTGCTGAGAGAGAGGTAGAGACCACTTATTCATTCCAGTTACAGGTATGCACACACCTATCTATATGCAATATGCATATATACAAACAAATATACATAAATACACTCATATATATATATATCTATATAAAATCAGCATTCAGCATTATTCAATTTAAGGTATTTATATTTAAATATAAATGTTGGTTGCTTTGTTCCAGCTGGCAAGAGAGGGTAGGCATAATCTCCTCCACACTATACAGCAGGAGCTAACATGTCAGTGAACTTCACACAGTATCTCAGCCAGCAGAGACTTGCAAGTGCTTGTAAAACTACTCCTCTTGCATCCTAGCCCAGCAGGATCCAAGCAGCACTGGCTGTCACACAGCACACTTTGAACCCCTAGGTTCACTGTTCTCCTTCTGGCAATACATGAACTCTGGTCCTCTCAGCTAAGCCACAAAATTAGAAAAAAAAAAAACAACAAAAAACAGGACCTGAGAGGTCATCCTCTGAGGGACAGGACACCAGTTTCCATTGGTGATCCATTTCTCTAAACTCTTGTAAGAACCCACCACAACAAACTCCACAGACTAATGTGACAGCCCACAGTAGGGATTTATAACCCTGTAGAGGACTGAGAGGTTTGCCCACACAGAACTTCAAACTTTCTGGTTACCATTTAAGCTGCTATTTCTTGCCCCACTCCCCCATGGAACCTCCATTTACCTTCTGGGCAAACAAAGCCTGCTGGGCAGGGCTGACAGGGGGCTGTGATGAGAGAGTCACTACGATAGGTGCCTGCATCACAGATTCTGCAGAATTTCTCAAATGAATCCCTTGGACCAGGCAAGCTGAGAGCCATGTATCCTCCTTCACAGGGCAGTGGATGGGCACTGCCTGGGGGACAGTAGTAGGGAAACACACACCTGGAAGGCAAAAGAAGGCAGGAAAAGGGAATAAAGTCTCTGAAGATATTTTGATTTCTGGATTCAATGAGCAGTGCAAACTGAGGGTAAAATTAAAAATGATTCTCATCTGATTTCTAATAGCTTAAGCCTGGAACCATACATCACATTATTCATTCTTAGCAGTCACCAAATCCATCACTGTAATTACAAAGATACTTTTTTTTTTTTTTTTTTTTTTTTTGGCACAAAGACTGCAGGTTGAAGCATTAACTCAGGTTTTATCACAAGGCACATCTCACAATATTCAGAGTTTTTCGAAACTTGAAGCTGGCTGCACCAAACACACTAGGTACTCACAGCTGCTCAGGACTGTTGTATGTCGATGACCCTTCAGGACAGTAATAGCCAGCAGGGCACGTGGAAGGCACAGCTGTGTGAGCATCACAGTATAAACCAGGCCTGCAAGGCTTTGGATTTACTGAACCTGGTGGAAAAAAGGGGAAACAGTGATTGATTATGTGACATTCCCAGAAGAGGAGGGTATGTGTTGAGGAGACAGTGAGCAAGGGGCTCTAAGTGTGACTGGCCATAAACACTGCACTTTTCCTATTGCTCTTGCAGGGCTGCTGCAAGAATTGGACTGTAGTCAGTGCTCAATGCTATGGCTGTGCCTGCTGTGCACTGTTCAGCCATCTAGACTCAGAAATGGTTGGAAGTAAACAAAGGAGCATGATCATATCACCTGCTGGGCATTCATAGCCAGGTTTACAAGGTGCTCCTTGGGTGTTAGGCAGCCCTGTCTGTGCTGGATCTGGGCAATAGTATCCAGGTGAGCAGGGAGCACACTCTTCCAATGATTTTGCACCAGGCTGGATCCTGGAAGTGCCAGCTGGACAAAGGAATGTGTCCCCTTTACCAGGGCACCAGTATCCAGGGGGACATGGATAATCCTCAAACGTGGTGAGACCTGTTAGGAAGAGAAAGGAATGAAGAAAGGGAGGCAGAATGGCCAGGATGGGTTTTGGAGATGGGCTCTGAGCTCACTGTGAACACGAATTACCTCTCCCTTTCCCTGTGTCATCTAAAGGTGTTTTGTCATGAGCTCTAGAGGTGGAAAGGGCTGGCCTTGACCTGGCACTCACCTGATAAAGGGCAGTGATAGCCTGCAGGACACGGCTGGCAGTCGGCCAGGCTCTGAGCTCCTGGGTGCCTGCGGTACGTCTGGGGAGGGCATTCCTGCGGGGCCAGGAGGCTGCTGTGGTCACTGCCATTGCCTCCGAAGCAATAGTGTCCTGATGGACATGGATAGGCCTCTGAATCCCCTAACAAGCAGAAAAAGCAGGGGTTTAAGGAGTCATCTTTTCATTCTAATGGGAAGACTTTTCTTCTGTGTCCTCCCTACTGCACATATGTGCACAATCCACCTCCACAGTCCCAGCCCCTCTTCTGACAGATGGCACACAGGGGTATTTGGAGACTGATTGTGATCTCAGGCTCTCCTACATTCCCAGTGTTTGATGGAACAGCACATTATATTAACAGTGTTAAATGTCTCCTCTGCAGACACCAGAACTCAGCACTAGAGACAGCGTGTCCTACTGCAAGGACTGTCCCACACTACAGCATCTGGTACCAAAGTTAGCCTCACCAGACTCAGGGACACACACAGCTCTCTTGAAAAGCAGCTCCCATTCCCTCCCCTCCCTGTTTACACCCGAGTTCCAACCTGCTTTGCACCAGTGGCCTGGTGGACATGGCAGGCAGTCTTCTCTTTTTGCAGCCCCTGGAACATCTCGAATAGTGTTGGCAGGACATGGTACAGGTACCTCAGATCCCTCCAGGCAATAGAAACCTACAAAAACGGATGGGAAAGAGATGAAAGTAAAATATGAAAGCCCTCCAATGACATAAATGACTTGGCAAGAGCCTCCTCTTGTAGAATGAAGAACTACACTGCTGTTAGGATGATGCTGTGCATACAGAGAGCCAAACCAACAGCCTTCAATCTTCTCTGGACTGGAAGTCCAACACCATAAATTCAAGGCGGTCTTTTTGGTCAGGCACATCTCTTTGTTCAAAAGATATAAAACCAGAGCAATGACAATTTCAAAGAAGGGATCACAATAAGGTAACAGATGCTCTCCAGTTGGTTAGAAGCAAGTCAATATTCTATTCTTTACATACTACTGAGATTCTCTCTTACCTGCAGGACACAGCCCTGCACACACCTGGCCCCAGTGGCACCCAGACAGCAAGTGCCAGGAAAAGCTGTGGCCCTGTGGAGTAGATTGAGGGCTTCCAGCAAGGCAGAAGTATCCAGCAGCACACTTCCCCTCCAGCCTTCCACGCCTGGAGCAGAGAGGACAGTAAGAATTTATATAAGCCTTACTGCTAATGATTTGGTGCAGAAGCATTGATACAATTAATTCTGAGGTCTGCAACAAAAAATAGGAACAATATGAGAGGAATAGGAATGATATGAGAGAGAAAATAGACCCATTTTTCCCACTTATAAAACCACGTAGATGACTAGAGTGAGCCAGGCCCTTTTGAGTTCAAATTCCACGAATGTGAGCAAGTTGCTTTAGGTGAAATTGTGGATAACCTTCCACTGGGCTGGACTTTCTGGACTCCTTCCATGTTTTCACAAATGCAATCTACTCTTTCAGATGCTTCTTTGTATCATGACAGTGACCTCAGACTGCTTTGAGATGAAATTCACAGATCCAGCCCCTCTGTAGCCAAAAGTTATGTCTAAGCTTATATTTCTTTTCTTTGAATGAGAGGTGTGGTAGAGAAGCTGGGAGGGATTTAGCATTGATTTATCAGCACAAAACAAGGATGCCAAGATGTTTAAGACAGAGTGGAAAAAATGTCAGACTGAAACGAATCACAACCTGCAGTAGTGACCAGGTAAGCAAGGCAGGCATTCCTTCTCACTCCAGAGGCCAGTCATGTTTGCAGGCGTGAAGGTGCCTTCAGGACATGTCAGAGGAACCCGTGTGCCTGAAAGAGAGACCACAGAGACAATAAAAAAACCTTAGGAAGACTGTTGTGACCTGACAAGACTCTAGAACCTTATCAGAGCACAACAAATGACTCCCAGGAAAGCAAGGCAGCCACTATGCTCATTGCCACCTCCTCATCACTTGGCCTCCAGGAAGACACACACATTAGGTTTGTACAAGTCCAGGACCACAGTGAGGCACACAAGATTTGAATCCTTGGCATAGCTGGTATGCAAGGTTCTGTGTACCTGTAGGACAATAAGAATGTGGTGGGCAGCGTTTGGGGTCTCCTACCACCAGCTCCTGGCAGTAGAATCCTCTCTGGCATGGAACACAGGACGCAGAGCCCCTGGCTGGCTGGTATTCCCCAGCAGGGCATGGCACTGGGTGGGCTGCCCCTGATTGGCAGAAGTGACCCTGGCAATGACAGAGAAGGAAGGGGACTGCATGGAGATGGTGGCAAACTTAGGGTCTGTGTAAAGGGTGAATCTCAGAATTACCAAAGCCTAGGGCAACACACCATACAGCTGTAACCAACATTTCAGTCAGGGTTGTGTGACCCTTGGCCACTGTGGAAAATGAACAGCCCTGCCCAGAGCTGAGACCCACCTCTTCCACTGCCCAGCTGTCACTAAGCAGTACCTTAGGGCAGAGGAATGCTGTGGGACTGATGGAGCTGAAGTTTGCTGGGCAGTAAAACCCCTCAGTACAAGGTCCTGTTGGAGAACTCAATCCGATGCTAGCACAGAAAGACCCAGGATAGCAGGGCACACAGCTCTGTGGGGAGGTGCCACCTGAGAGGGAAACCAAAAGTCAAGGTCAATGAGAGAGAGAAGAAAGTACACCCAGCACAGTCACAGCATCATCAGCACTTATTTGAACTGGTAACACATTGCCACAATTGCTGAAAATACCTAGGGGCACCTCCTCACCATGCTGCCAGCAACGAAGTCCCCCATCACTGTGGACCACAGGGGAAACCTATGGGTGAAGTCACACTCACCTGTGGCATTGTTCAGTGTCCCAACTGGACAGGCAACTGGGAAATGAGTGCCCTCTGGACAATAGTGCCCATGTGGGCAGGGTCCACTGAGTGGGAATGTAGATGTCCCACGTGGAATGGCATCAGTGGCTCCTCCTTCACAGTAGTACCCAGCTGAACACAGACCTGCCACAGGGGAACAGAGGGTGGCAATTGCCAGCCCATGGCGCTTTGGTCAGAGAAGAGGCACCTCATCAAACCCTCAAAATTAGGCAGATAAGAGAAGCCAAAGCCCATCCTTGTCCTGTTTTATCACTGCTGATACCCCGGGCTGTTCACTTTTTGGAGTCTTCCCTCCACCCCATCTATCTTTGGCCTTTATCACTTCCTTTCTTTATTTGCACTGACCTCACCTGGCATTTGTTTACCTTCTCTAACTGGTTCCCCACATTTTGTTTTCTGTGTAAAGACTTCTGCCTCTCTTCATGTGTCAATTACTCTGTGCTTAAATGGAAGGTGAAGGATTTAGGACAGAAAGAAGAGCAATAAAAGGGTTAAAAGGGAAGAAAGTGGAAAAAAATAAGGGAGACAAGGAAAGTAATGCAGTAACATAACAAATGCTCAGTTAAAAGAGTGAAACAGAGACAAGAAATGACTGATAGGCACAGACACAGGGTAGAAGGGTGCCTTCAAATAGCCTTTACTACCTCTGATCACTGAGATGTGTTTTCTACTTCCCTGAATCTCCAACCCCTCTGTTGTGGGTGCTCTGTAATTAACCAAACTCACCATCAGGCTCCCAGTTAGCATCTCCTCTGCAGTACCTCCCCACTGGGCACAGCTTGCAGGCAGTGGGGGCCACTGCCCCCTCCAAGGTGTTCAGTGTCCCTTCAGGGCATGGCAAGGGGACAGCAGTCCTAACTGGGCAATAGTAACCTGCTCAAATAAGAAAGGAAAAATAGGTGGGAAGGCTTGAGCGCGCTCTAATTAACAGCAAACCCCCCATGCCCTGGAGGGAACCACCACCATGGTGTGCACTGCTCACCTCTGGGGCAGCTGAGTGGCTCGACAGTGGCAGCACGGCTGCAAGCCATACCAGCTGGGCATGGGAGGCAGACACTTGCCCCAGGCATAGGGCTGAAGGTGCCAGGCTCACAGGGCACTTCTAGCCCAGTGCCTGCAGGACAGTAGAAGCCACTGGGGCACCTGTATCCATGAATTCCATCTGAAGGGCAGGGAGCAGAGTTTCCTTCCAGGCAAACGTAGCTGTAGAGAGAGAATTCAAACCTGAAACAATGAGCTCACAACTCTTTTCAGAGCCAACAGATGGGGGAGGCTCTTATCAAGAGCTAAGGGTCAGCACAGTAAGGAAAATCTCTTGAAAATGCAGTTTATTTCAGTTTTGCTAACAACTTTCCCCTTGCATCTGTAATTTAGTGCCCACCTTAAAACCCTGGTAAAAGGCTTTTTTGCACTAAGATGACTGGAAAGAGTTCTCATTTTGGAATGAAAAGCCTTTAAAACTGAAGTTTTTTACTTTACACAGGGCCCAAGGTTCCTGCTGTCTTTTCTTAGCCTCCTTTTATCCCCAGTCTTCTTGTAGGCCTGGGATTTAATGCATCTAGTTCTATAGTGACTCTTCCCTTCACCACTTCCCTCTCTCAGCCTCACAACAAGATGAGGAAATATAAAAACTATTATGGTAAGAGCTAAGCAACAAGGAAACGAGAGCCATGACCCCCCCTGTGTGCTGCAGACAAGGATTCAAAAGATGTAATTTCTGAAGAAGCAGCAATTCCCAGTCCTTAAGGCAAATGACTGAGTGCCAAAGGAGCAGCATTGAACAAAAGAACAGCAAAGCTGCTTCTGTAGCCTCTTGCTATGAGGCATACTCAATGATATGAACAAATATTGCTCTTGGCACTTTTTGCTTGCATTATGCAGGCTGAAAATGCACCTTGTTGCTGGTTATGGCACCACCTTGTGGGAGAAGAGGTAAAACACAGAAGGGAAAAAGATGCACATGAATTCTCAGTAAGTGTATGAGGCTAAATGAGGGATTTGTGATACACTAAATCTATGGAGAAAACAGTGAAAAAACGTGTGTAAGGCTGGGACAGAACGTCAGGCAAACATAAAGGGAAAAGGAATGGCTCTGAAGCATCTACAGAGATCACCAAGCAGGTGCTGTACAGCCAACTCAAAGGGCTACGAACAGTCTTTGCAGCTTAATTAGTCTTGAGTCTAAATATTTGCACACAAAGCATTCCACAAGAGACAGGCCCAGCATCTTTGAGTTTGGACGTCCCTCTACTATAACCCACAGCAACCCTGCCAGCTGTGTTTTGTCACTGACAAGGGACTGTGTCACCGCACCCCGCGTTACACGGCGACGTCTGGGCCAGGTCAGACAGCCCTGCCCCACTGCAGTACAGTCCAGCTGGGCAGGGCTGGCACTGCTCCTCTGCCTCCAGGCCTGTGATGGCAGAGAAGGATCCAGGAGGACAGGGCACGGGATACTCTGTACCACCAGGGCAGAAATGCCCGACAGGACAGATGTCATTTCCAGACAGACCAAGGCTGGAAGATTCCACCTGTATCAGAAAAATACAGAGAAGGATAGAAAAAGTGTTATTGTAAGAAGATTTAGGACAAAGTGGTACAGAGCCAGGTTGTGGAAAGGGCACACAGGAGCTGAGTCCTACAAGTTTGCTGCTACTGAACTACACAAAGACTCCAGCTGGCATAAAAAGGTCATTGGCTGCTGAGGTGTGGCTGTCCTATCCCTGATGCCACCTTTTGGAGGAGATATTAGACAGCACACTTCAGTGCAACGTACAGAAACAGAGGTCTGGCCAGAATTTATTAGTAGGGAGCAATATATCCCAGGAGACATTAAGAGCAGCACATCACTACACCTGGGGAGCTCTCAAGGGCAGCAGTAAAAGGCATCAGCAACCCCATACAGAGCCATAATGCTTGGAAAATGCTACACCAGAAGCTACAAGATTGTGATAGCCCAGTCCTTGTCCTCAGGTCACTGGGTTTACTGTGCTGCTGCCTGGCACTCACTCACCCTGTGTTTGAAGGGGGCTGGGCTGATGGCTCCCTTGGCACAATGATAACCTGAATAGCAAAATCCAGAAGGCTGTGACAGACCTGGTGCCGAGCAGTACATGCCTAGAATGAACAGAAAAGAAATCTCAGTGTGCAAAACATCAGCAGAGGAGTCAATAACATGAAGTCATATTTTCCTCAGCCTTCCCATGTATGTCCCACCCTGGGTTTCTTGTGCCAAGTCCCCACTCACCTGCTGGGCAGGGCTCACAGTCAGCCTCAGCAGTGGCACCAGTCCTGGGGCCAAAGGTACCCTTTGGACATGGATGCTCTGTACTGAAGCTGGTACCTGGCAGACAGAAGTACCCAGCAGGGCACAGCTGAGGTGTATGTGCTCCAGAACCTAGGGTACAAAGGACAGCATCTTGCTCAGAAGATTACAAGACGTGACAGGCAATGTAATTCTCTATCAACACAGTCAGCCTTCCTCCTCTGTTAGTTCCAGACCCAGGACATGGGATTCATCATGCATACTTCTGATTTAGTTGTTCAGATTCCCACTGCAGTAATTGGGGTGAAACAGCACTTCCAGAGGAACTGCACTTCAAGTGCAATTCATCTCATCCTAAGGCAGACATCGAAAATGAGAAAGATAAATTGCACCTCAGAAGTGCCTCTTTCTCTCCATTGACTACAGAGTGGGGGGGGACAGAAAACCAGCTCGGAGACAGATGTCTACAAAGGAGCTGTCTACTGTTTTATTAGAGTAATTCCATCTAGGGAGTTCAATTCCACCCGTTCAGCTGTATTTCTTCAGGGTTTTTTTGTGACTGCTGTGTCCCATTCTCACAGGGTACAGGAAAAGCAGATCCCATGGGGCAGTGAAAGCCTCATGGACAGCAATAGGGGATGGGAGTAACTGGTCTGGCCAGGTGGGCAGTAGTAGCCTGCAGAACACGGTCCTTCCAAAGTGGTTTTGCCCAGCCCTGCAACAACAAAAGCAAAGCCTTTTTCCTTTGCCAGATCAAAGACAACAGAAACCCCTACACGCCCTGAAGCCATGATCTCCATCATACACCTGTAACGTGTGTCAGAAAGCATCTGTTCTCTCAAGTTCATCCTCAAAGAACATCTCATTGCAAAGTCAGTTCTGAATTATATGCCTGGAGGAAACATAGGCTTCCAATTAAAAAGCTCAGCAGTGATCCTGAGGCTCTCAGCTGTGGTTCCAGCTCTGCTATAAACTCATGTTATAGTTCACTGAAGTAATTTTTTCCCTGTTGCTTCACTTCCTCACCTGAGGAAGGAAAAGCCTCTTTGTCTCACAGAAGGCAATGGGTGAATCTGTTACTGTCAGTGTGACCATAAATCTCTCAGTGCTGGGGGAAGCAAATAAACATCTTGTACAGACAGATGGTGTGAACCTCTGAGAAGGAGCAGCTGCCTTAGAGTGGAGACCCTGGCTGCTAGCCCGTACCAAGAGCCTGTTTGCCAGGATATTTTGTTTCCCTGAGAGGCCAAAGACATAGAAGACACATAGAAGAGGTGGCTGAGCCAAGGAAGAAAGAAGGTGTAATAGCAAGAAGTGTGATGTGTGACCTGAGACTGCCACTGAGAACCCAGCAGGAGTTTGGGAAGACAAATGGTTCAGGGTGTTTGTACTTGGTGCAAATCCTGCAGAAACCATCACTAACCAACAATGATGTGTGGCACTCACTGAGTTTGTTCTTCCTGTGTCTGCTAAGGACAAGCTGGTAAGAAATAAAGCTGTACTGGGTGTCTATCTTGACTCACATTGTGCTGCCAAATACACCAGCAGAGACTCACCACTGCAGAAGTACCCAGCTGGGCAGGGCTGGCAGTCTGTTGCTTGCCATTTCCCACTGTCAGAGCTGAAGCTTCCAGGGCTGCATGGGACTGGGGATTCAGAGCCTTCAGGACAGTAGAAGCCAGGGGGGCAGTGCTTATGATCAGGCTGTGTGGATCCAAGATCACAGAAATACCCAGCATAACATGTTCCTGCAGGAGAGAAAAGCTTCAGCATTAAGTTTAAGCAGCCAGAACACATGAAAAAAAAACAAAACCCAAACTGGGAGACAAAAATAAATGTTAGATACATGCAATACACACCAGAAACACTGGCCAGGCCTTCTCCTTGGCAGAACTTCCCCCCAGGGCAGGGCATACAGGCATTATGGTACACCATCCCAGACTGAGGTAAAAATGTGCCAGTGGGACATGGCTCTGGCTTGCTGCTGCCTGGTGGGCAGTAATGGCCAGCGGGGCAAAGGCTGCCAGTCTCATCGTTACCAGGACTGGGCACACGTGCCTTTGCAGTGCAGTAATACCCAGGCAAGCAAGGGCCACTTGGGGATGAGAGTCCTAAAGGAAAGGAACATAAAATAAGCCAGTGGCATTACATAAATCACAGCTCATGGACTAAACAAACAAGACAAGCCTTGTCATCACTGTGGTTTCAGAGCCTGTTGGCCTTGACTAGCTCTGTTATTTAAATCTCGATCTAAAGTCTCCAGATTTAATTACACAACTGATTACCAGATAGCTGAAGGCCTAAACAGCCTTCTAGATCACCTTTACAGAAGGGGCTGATCAATACCTACTTTCCACTAAGAATTAATGAGTGCTGGGCCTCTGGATTCATCATATTTGCTAAAACAAAACCGCCTTAATCTGCTTCTTTAATTAAATTTACAAAAGATAGTTTGTAAAAAATCTTTAAAATTATTTCAAAAATCATTTTCACAGAGAATCTCTACTCGAGGGGTCCCACAGATCACTACAAGTGGTACTCAGGAGCCATACAAACTGCATACAGAACACTTCACCCATTGGTGGAACTTTGTGACTGTCCCAGATACAAAAGAGCCTAGGATTGTATTTAATCCATACACGAGTCCTACCTGCACTAGCACAAAATGCACCTCCAGGACAAGGCTTGCATCCCCTGGAATTTCCCAGTCCCCTTTGGTTACTGTAGGTGCCTTCTGGGCATGGGTACTGCTTGGCAGCTTTTGTTCCTGACAGGCAGTAAAATCCTGCTGGACATTCTATTGGTTTGACTATGCCACGTGAGAAGTTCTCTTGGAGATCACCTGGGTGGTCTTTTAGGGCACAGAACCTACCAAAAAAAAAAAAAACCCAAATCTTGCCTCAGTCCATGCCCTGTTCTGCCAGAGACTAAGAAACACTTTCTGCACAACAGTGACAGTCTGAGACTACACAGCACAAGGAAAGCAAATTACTTGAAAGGAAACAAATGGAGAGCTGAGATGCAACCTGTCAGGGCCAATTTGTCCATCCCAGCAGAGCCCTACCAGGATGGACCCTCTATGATACACAGGTTGCAGTACAGAAAATAACACAAGGAAGGGAGAAGTGATACAAAACTAGAAAGAAGAAAACCAGCCTTGTATCTCAAAGGATACAACACAGAGCAGCCTAAGGCAGAGGGGAATACACGTATGATTCCTAAGGGAAGAGGGAGGAGTGAATCCATCTCACTTACATTCCTGCTGGGCATGTTTCACACTGGCTTTTACCAGCCTGGTCCTGATATTTTCCAGAGGGACAGGGTACAGGCTCTGGGCTGCCAGTGGGGCAGTAGTGACCCACAGGACACAAACAGTCTAGGAGCACAAAAAAAGGAAATACACTTCTAATGTCACTGCTCTGCTTATGTCCTGAACAGCTGTACAGTGCCATTAGATGAAGCACCACCCCAAACCTAGAACTGTAAGATTTAATGAGATACTCCTGCAGGTAAAGAATGACCCCAAAGATTTCCTACCTGAATGCTGGCCTGACACAGACCCCTCTGGGCAAAACCATCCTTCTTTACACAAGCCCTCTGGGGAGCTCTGACCATGCTGAGAACAGAACCAGCCTGGGGAGCAGGCCTGGCAGTCCTGTGCTGACTGCCCACCTCGATGAGCCAAAAAGGAGCCTGAAAATAATAAAAAAAAAGCCACCAAAAGCACATTCTCATATCATACTAGACCCTGATGGAAGTGGCTGTGGAGAAGCACACAGTGAGTTTCTAGCTACTCAGCCCCTCTTGCAGAAGCAGCCAAAAGGATGCTGGCTAGGAAAGAATTCAACAGATGACAGCCTTCCTATAAGAGGGGTCTGTCAGAGGTTGGTCCTGAGTGCTGGCTGAGTTGAATTCCTATTTATTTCTGGCCTCGGCTGAGTAATGCAATCACTTGCTTAATGTAACTATAGATTTAATCCAGGAAAGAAACATTCCACAGTGTTTCTCATTCAACTTAATCCTTTGTCTTATTAAAGGTGATGTAAGAGCCTCTGCTGCCCTTTAACATGTGCTCAGCTGTGTGACCTCTCCTTCTTGGGGCTCAAAGAGCTTCCCCCCTGACAGCTGCCCAGCACCATGTAGGCCACAGACACTGGCTCCAGCAGCAGTTTTGCAATTACTGTCTGAATGCACATTTAGGACTGATGTTTCCAATACAACAGCACTGGATTAGAGGCTAAGCTTTCGTGCCAACAGCAGCTGTCCCTTGGGAACACAAAGGCATGCTTCAGTGCAAAGTAATAAGGGGCTGCAGAACAATGGCACAGACTCAGATGAGCTCAGCAGCTCACTGGGAAGAGAAATGACAGTGTGCAGCAGCTGCCATCAAACCTACCTGGAGGACACGGAGATGGAGAAGAACTCCCTGTAGGACAGAAGTGGCCTTGAGGACAAACGTCCCCCTCTGCTCCATCTGTGGGATTTGGGAGCGTGGAGCCTCCCACGCAGTAAAAGCCAGCCTCACAGGGACCTGATGGAGCTGAGAGCTCTGCAGTTGCACAGTACAAACCTGATGCAGTGGGCAGAAACAAGGCAACATTTAAGAGACAGCAGAGCCAAACAGTTGCAGCAGAAGCATGGCATTGCCTACTGATCTAGGCAAAAGGGAAAAGAGTACAAATGTACAAAAAACCCAACCCAACCCAAAGAAACTTGTGAAGGAAGAAAGACTCTTCTCCTACCTGGAGTGCAGGGAAGAGGAAGAAATGAACCAGCAGGACAAAAGGTTCCTGCTTGGCACAACCCAGCAAACACTGGAGCTGCCATGCCTGCTAAGGGAAAAGACACAGGCTGAGTTGAAATATAAGAATTGCAAGCACTTTATCTTATCTAAAAAGCTCAGGAAGAACTAGAACACTGAATTAAGAAGAGCAAAAAGGGAAAGCAAGCCACCCCCAACCCACCCAAGTCCTTTAGGTGACTCTAATGCCATCTCCTCAATCATCATCATCAACACTCTTTATTGTTCCCCTTCCTACCAGAGTAATTGCCAGGAAACACTGGTTTGCTTGACGTGGATCCAGGTGAACAAAACCATCCAGGCATGCACAGTCCATCTGGTCTTGCTAGGCCTGGCTTAGAACAGACCATGCCAGGAGGACACAGCTGGCACTTTGAAGCATCCCAGATATTTAAAGCTTCACTGTAGGTTCCAGGGGGACAAGGATACTGTGTGGCAAATTCTGTATTCCTGGGGCAATAGTGACCTAGGAAAGCAAAGCCAGGTTTCATAAAGGTTAACACATGCTGGTAACAGCCTGGAGAGAATCCCCAGCCTGCACACACAGCATTCTCTTTGTCCCTTTCTGAGAAGGACTCACCCCAAGCTATGACAGTGGGCCCATCTTGCAATTTATCACTACTTGGCAATAGCTACATCACATCAGCTGCATAAAATGAAGCTGATCAGGGCTGAGAAATAGCAATAGCTTAGTTTTTTTTAATGAGAAGATATTAAAGTGTGTGATGAAAGCCTACTGTCAAAACTGTTTGCTCCATTTACCATTTTCCACATTTAGAGAGGAACTGAATCCCAAAGAGCTTAAGTGCTTTGACCAAGGTCATTGCTCTGTCCACTGAAAGAGATTTGTGCCTCATGCAACCCAGTTCAATGACAAATCTACTCCAAATAGATGTAGAGGTGTCTGCTAATCCCTTAAAATTTCCTGGAATGAATGTGTAGGTGCCCTCAGACCCACCTGCAGGGCAATCTGTGTAGTTGGTGGAAGCAGTTGGGCAGTAAAAGCCTTCTGGGCACTCCAAGCACTGTGCCATACTCCAAGATGGGCTGTAACTGCCTGCAGGGCATGGCTGGGCTCTGCTGCTCCCCACCACACAGTAATGTCCAGGTGGACATGGTCCTCCACTGACTGTTGTCTTTGAAGAAAAACACCATAGTCACAGTTTTTAAACTCAGAGGGTGGCCTTGTAAAAGATCTATGTCAGATTTAACTGGTGAAGAGAATTAGACATGTAGTATGAAATCCTGCTCTCATCCCTCAGTCTTTAAGGCTGCACACCTGTCCTTTTCCAAAGGAAAGGGATCAGGATTCTGCCCATAACAAATCTCACTGGACTGGCTATTTGGAAGATGGCACCACCCTTTCTTCATTCATTGTCCACAGAGAGCTGTGGCATAAAGCCAGTGTCTTGCTGAGTTATCATCTCTAAAAATTCTTATTGTATTTTGCCTAGGAGGAGGGCTGACAGATACAGTATTTTAATCCAACTCATGCATTCCCAAGCTCTGCAATTTTTATCTCATATGGCATTCCACTCTGCTTTGCAGCATCAATATGCAAAGATAGAACTATTTTTGGTCAGCTTTTAGATGTAAAAGCTGAAAGAAGGCCAGGTGTATTTTACCATCTCTAGCCCCTTTCACCATCAATAAACCAGATGTACCTGATGCAGAAGACAATGTAGTAAGGGAGAGGTTAATCCAGGGAAAAGGTCTTTGGTTCCACAGACACAACATTTTATACTTTTTACATCATAAGCACAGCTTACCCTGGGAGGTTTTGGAGAAATGGTTCCTCCACTACAGTAGAATCCAGCCTCACATAATCCAGTTGGAGACATGAGTCCAGTCCCATTGCAGAAATACCCTGAAATTAAGAGGGACCACAAAAAGACCATAATGATATTGGTCACACAAGACAGAAAACAAGTATGTAACGAGGAAATAATCACTGAAGCCTCATGCTTGATGTCACCCTTATCTGTTCTCCTGGAGATGCTTCCATTGAGAATAGCTGCAAGTACAGAGCTTACACACGTGAAAAAACAGCACTCCTTGTATCACCTCTAAGTATGAAAGCATGGGTAGAAAGGGAAGCTCACAATGCAGAAGCTTGCCTTTCGCTGTGGGCATGCTCTTAGATGGAAAAGTGGCAGATTTGGTCTCTCTATGCTCTACCTAACATCCCTCTCCAAGAGAGCAGATATTCATGATTGCCTGCTCTAGAACCATGAAGTTTCTCAGGAGCCTGAGAAATGTTGGTGTCTGGCTAGAATTTCATGGATCCTTTCTTTCAATATTGTACCTGCATCACATAGGAGACAGTCCTCAATCCCAGTATTCCCAGTTGAGTTGCTGTAATAACCAGCGGGACATGGCTGGGGAAAGGCAGAGCCCATAGGACAGTAAGTCCCCTTTGGGCATGTGTTCCCCAGAAGACCATCTGTAGGTGTTGGACTGGAGACACCTCTGCTGCAGTAGAACCCAGCCAAACAGGGACCTGTAACATGTGACTGCCCCACAAATGCACAGTAGTGCCCTGAGAAAGCAATGAAATACCATAAATACTGGCAGAAAAAAACCCACCCCAGAAAGATACTTCAGAGAACAATCCATCCACTGAACCTCAAAAGCATTCAACATACATTTGCATACATTCACCTGCTGTTTACCTGGGTCACAGGGGGTACAGTGAGACACCAGGCTGCTGCCAGTCTGTGGGTTGTAAGTCCCCTTAGGACATGGGAACTGAGTTGCAGAAGCTGTACCAGCAGGGCAGTAGTGGCCAGTTGAACATTCATTCTCCAAAAAGGAAGAGGAATTTTTTGGGCAGAAGAAGCTGGTCCAAAGAGAGATTGAAAAAAAATAAAAGAGGGAAAGAAAAACACCAAACAAAACCCCAAGACATTTTCTAGCAATATAATAATGACCTAATGGTGGGACCAGCTGCTCTAATGTTGCTGCTGCACTGTCCTGTACTGACCACAAAAGAGACCTGCTTAAGCATGTTACTACATTCTTAGTTGCCTCCTCGTATGCCAAATTGATGGCATAATTGCAAAAGCCACAGAGACATAATTTTCTTAACTTGAGTCATAACACATCTAGGCTGTGATTCATCAACTTGTAAAAGTTAATGAAGGTCAAATCCAGTCAGTAAGTGGAGATGAATCCCCCAAGGAAAAGACAGGCTCAGCATCAGGTGATATGCAAGATCCTCTTCCTCTTCAACAGACTTTTGCCAATCTGTTGCCAAGGGAACCATCTATTACTTCAGACATGGAAAAAGTTGATGGTGCCAATGGTTTCCTTGCTCTGAATAGCCTTCTGATCTAAATAAATACCCTTCCAGTGCCATTGTACCAGGGTTTAGGACTTTGCCTGGTCCCATAATCAATTATACAGTGTTGCTAAACAAAGACCAATAGCTGCTCTGTTTGCACACAGACACAAGTGCTTTTCAGTGGTAAAATAACTCATTTGCCCACTGCACACTGCTTCATGATGACTGGATAAACAATTATTTCCAATAGTCTCTTACTCATACATACAACACTCAGTGTCTCACTCTTACCCTTCAGGACAGGGGAGACAGCTGGCTTGCCTTTGTGAAGGGTTATAGGACCCTGCCAGACAGGCAATTGGAAGAGCTGTGCCCTGGGGACAGAAATACCCTGGAAAATAAAGAACAGAGCAGAATCAGCAGGTTTTGAAAATCAAAAGCAAACCAGGCATTTAAACAGGACCCTAACTCACCCTGAGGACATGGCTGTGGCCTCTCACCAGGGACACAGTAGTCACCCTCTGGGCAAGCATGGCACCTCTCTGCACCGATGTGTGCCATGTAGGAGCCAGAGGGGCATGGCACTGGACTCCTGGATCCAAGAGGACAGAAGTGACTGACTGGACATGGAGCTCCTGAAAGGCCATCAGTGGGTGCTGGGGTCTGGGCCCTCGTGATGCAGTAGTACCTGCAGCCATGAATACAGGAACATACCCTTGATTTCAAGAAGGTAAAGAAGACCTCTTGTAGAGCACCTCTCCTTACATAGAGTACATAAATGCAGTTGCTCTTCCACTTACCCTGCACTGCAGTGCCCAGAGGGGGCCCTCTGGCCAGAGCTGTTGCAGTAATAACCCCCAGGGCAAGGCTGGCACTCCTGCAAACTCCCACTGCCTTCGCTGCCAGACCATGTGCCAGGAGGGCACTGCAATGGAAGTGGTGCACCTGGCAAAGCCAATTGCAGCAGAGTGAGGAAATGCCACCTCACGCTCTCTGTGAATTAAGAAAAATTCTGCTTTAGCTAAGCAACCTACCCTCAGGACAATAATGACCAGGAGGACAAGGAAGTCCTGATTCTCCATCTTGGGGGTTTCTCACTCGGGCACCACTTTTGCACCAAAACCCCTCAGCACAGTCTCCTAGAAAACAGAATAACATATACAAAATACATAAATGTATGAAAATAACAGGCACATAAACGCAAATTTCAGAACACAGACTGAAGCACACTCGTTTGCTATGACATTCTGCAGAGCCACTGCCAGTCTACAGGTCAGTGATGTAATGGTCATCAAGCAGAGGAGCTGCCTGTAACTGTAAGGAGTGCAGAACTGGTAGCAGATGCCAGACTGACAGTTCCTAGAGAGGGAAGCACTTCACTTAGCTCAGACTAAGCACTGCCTCTGTATCTGGGCAAGTACTTAAGCACACATTTCTCTTTAGGAACATATTCAACACATCCTTACACAAAGCCTGAAAGAATTTTATTCAAGGGCTACGAAAAGACATCAGCACCTATTTAAACAAACAATTTGAAAAAATAAAAACTGAGAGATGCCATTGCTGGGTATTTTGCTCACTCTCTGCTAAGCCTAATCACACGTGCATCAATTACATGAAAGGATGAGTGCTTTGGGAACTAGGGTAAAAAAATAAACTAATTCTAAAAAGGCTGCCAGACAGGTTTGACAGTGGAAAACTCCCCACTGGATATTTTGATGAGGTATCATACATAGAATTCTAGTTTCTGCAGTCCCTTTTTCACCTCTTGCTTAGGAAAAAAAAAAGAATCTTTCTCAAAATTTTTTTGACAAGTAAAATGGGACCACTCAGTTGAGCTGAGATCAGAACCCTGGAGTCCCAACTGCAGTCCCTGACATGAGTCCCTACCAGTAGTGAACACACTCAGAACAGCACTCTACCTGTTGGGGCAGCAAGTCCAGAGAATTCACAATATTTTCCTGGTGGGCATCTTTGACATTCCTTGATAGCTTTCAGTTTTTGCCTTGGTCCAAAGGTTCCTGGAGGGCAGCTGTACTGAGTGCTCCTCTTAGTCCCTGGTGGGCAGTAAAACCCTTGTGGGCATGGGTAAAGGGTAAAATCAATAACTGGCCCTTGCTGGCTGTCACAGTAATAGCCTGCAGTGAAGACAGAGGAAAGAAAGCTGAATTAGTCACTGAGAGTCACTAGCTACACTGAGGTGCTGCTCATCAGAAGACTCCTAACAGGTTCTTCCAGGCCTACAAAGCACCTCACTGGCCACTCAAAAAATAAATCTACTCCTGACCTTAAATTACTACTGATCTGAGTCACACTCCTGCTAGGACAAATACACATCAAAGCTTTTCACTTGCTGCACTCTTTAGAAGGGAATTTACCACCCAGTGGTCCCTGGATCTTACAGGTGGCATAGGAAAACACTTAGGGACACAGCATTATGGTCTGTTTCCTTTCAGTTACTGAAACCCTTCAAATAAAAGTTTTCCCACTGAACACCAGTGTTTTCCTTTGCTAATATTTTAATTGTTGCCATTTCTGCTTTCACCCTTGGAATGCTTCAACCTCTAACGGCCCAACATGGAACAGAAATTGCTCTTCTCTAGTCAAGAGAAGGAAACCCCTGAGGTAGGCAGCAAGTTTCTAAACATTTATCCATAGGAAGGCTCAAGAGTCAATAATAAGCAGCCAGCTCTTGTATGAGGGATGCCTAGAATGACAGATATTGTGAAAAAACTAACTCCTACTTTCTGTACAGTCTACAGCACCTCTCTGACTCCTGCCACATCTCCCAGCAAGGGAATGGCTCTTCCACCTTTGACTTTTCCACTCTAAACCAGTGACTCACAGACAGTGAGTCTGATCTTGTCCCATACACACACACACACGCTCCTTTGAGCGCATCCCCAGAGACTTTGCCAAACTGCAGTGTGGTTTATTCATGATGATTCACCTTCCCAGCACTCTCCAGTTGGGGCACTGAGGCCAGGCACCTCACAGTAGAAGCCAGAGGGGCAAGGCTGGCACTCAGAAAGCATCCTCCTCCCTAGAAGGCTGGAAAAGGTGCCAGGTGGGCAGAGCTTGGGTACTGCTGATGCTGCAGCTGCAAGAACAGAAGCAAGACAGACAGAAATGAACAATGAAAGAATGAACGAGATCACTGCATTCAGGGTCTGCATGAACACACAAGCAGTATGGAAAAGTGTATCAGTGAAGTCTTATTTTTCACTCACAGATCAAATAGTGCTGCATGGGAGAGGACAGACATTCTTAGCTTCATTTTACCCAAGGGAAACAGAGGTGAAACTAATTAATTACATTCTAAAGATAGAAGAGTTTAGGCACTTACCACCTTCAAGAAACAGGCCAGGGGAAGAACTTGGAGGAAAATCTGGGACTTAAGGCACTCTGGTCAGACCCTAGCAAGTCAGCCACCATGCTCTCAAAATCACCCATCAGTATTTCAGATACATAGCATGAAATTTTTAGTCCTGATTGATGCTGGATACTTACTACAGTAAGTCCCCACAGGGCAGATATTCCCAGTCACACCATCTGTTGGTTTAGGGAGAGCTGCTCCACCTTTACAGTAAAAGCCAGCAGTACACTCCCCACTGGGGCCAGACAGACCTGGAAGACAGAGAGGATAATGGCACTCAAAGCACTAAAGACAGAGGGAGAAAAGCAGGAAAAACAAGCACTCACAGCCTCCCTCTGGGCAAACATTGCAAGGTGACACCTGAGTCCCCTTCTATGCTAGTCCAGGGAGACACCAAAGGCATCTTGCAAGCACCATTACAGCACTAGGGAAGCATCAGGATAAAAACAGCTCAAATTTAACAAACTGAAAGAATACTGAAAGGACAGAAAAAGAATAAGAGAAGGTGAAGCAGCAGTCGGTATTCCAGCATCTGCTGGCCTATAATGACGTGTGTCCATACTGCTGCTCTGAAGATGGGAGCATGGCCACAGATGCCAAGTGACCCACTCAAGGTCACACACCAAATTCTGGGCAAAGTCAGGTTTATCACCCAGCAGCACAATTTAGCTTTAGGCTCCTCTAATGAATTCTTAAACAGCAAACATTTCCTTGTCCACACAATGCCTTTATTTTAACTCCCCTCAATACAGATCACTCCTGTTCTCCAAAGACAAGAACCTGAGGCGTTGCAGTAAAATCCTGGAGGGCAGGGAAGAGGCTCTGGGCTTCCTCTGGGGCAATAGAAACCAGCTATGCACTTCCCTCCAGTGGCAGTGGCTGGACAGAGGCAGTTGGCATTGGTGTAGTTATCCAGATCAAAAGGCCGTGAGGTCCAAGCAGCTGAGATGCAAAACCAACCTGAGAAAAGAAAACGTGACTGAGAAGCTCTAGCAATGACAGGGCCCCAGAAATTATCACAAATAAACCAGCTGGGATGGCTCTGCATCAATGTCTGCACAGCACAACCACCAACACACAGAGTACAGGACAGGTATCACCAAAGCTGAACACCACCATGGCATAATTTTCCATGCAAAAATATGTGCAGGGATGCTTTTATATAATACATCAACAAAGATGGCAAGAGATCTTAGAACCTGAAGAGTTCAGTATTTTTGCTTTATGGGCACAGTGCTCAATTCAGGCAAAAGCTGCAGGATATAAGCACCAGCCTCCCAAACATCCACCCCCAAGTGCTGTGCAATACAACAGTCAAACACATCCAGGCTCACCTGCATCACACTTGCCTGAAGGAGCTGTCAAATTCTCCTTCCCACAGTAGTGACCAGGTGGACAGGGCAAGCAGCTATCCAAGCTCTGTGTCATGGGGTCTGGGTTATAGTAGCCCCGAGGACAGGGAAACTCAGTAGCAAACCTGGTTCCTTTGGAATAAAGAGAGGAAGGATCTTTCACTGGCTATAAATACTATCCTGGCTATTAATTGTGCTGTATCACTTCACGTCATGCTTGGCAGTTTATCTCATTGTTGATCTCCAAAATGCACATCATGGCCAAGACAGTCTCTAGATGCTGCTCAGCTTGGCTGTCAGGGAGTTAAGCAACTGTCATATCTATGGTTTAAGAGATAATGGTTTTTTTTTTTGTGAAGAATCAGACTGACACTTAAGTGTTTTGTTCACAGAGATCATTTTGTGCCTTTCAGAAGGATGTTTCAGCCTGGCCAAGGGACTGCCTTGTCCCCTGGTCCCACCTCACCTTTAGGGCAGTAAAAGCCAGCTGGACAAGGATTTACACTGTAGCTGGTGGTATTCTCTGGACAGTAGTAGCCTGCAGCACAAGGGAAGCACTCAGCTTGTCTAGTGAGGTTGTTGTAAGTCCCTGCAAGGCAGGGTAAGGGAAAACTGGATCCTTCTGGGCAGAAGTGGCTCACAGGACAAGGGCCTCCTTTCTCCCACGTACCTAGGACACAGAAAGTAGAAGATACAGCCAATAAAAGGAGCTGCTGAGGGAGGGACAATGCCAGAAAAGGGAGCTAACACTCCACTAATGAGGATCTTGTTGCCAAAACCCCTAATTACTGGACACAGGCAGATGAAGACCCCCATGTTCACCCAGTGCAGCTCACCAGGAGGTGATGGTGAGGAAGCTCCGGGAAGGCAGTAGTACCCAGCTGAGCAGGGTCCTGAGGGTGCTGTGAGGCCAGCAGAGCTGCAGTGATAGCCAGAGGGACACGCTGTGCAGCTGGAGTCCTGCCAGTTGTGGAGCCTGGTGAGGGACATAAGCAGGCTTTCTGTTGGCAAGTGACCAAGTTGTGCAGGTAGATCATTGGTGGCTACATCTCTGGCCAAGGGCAAACAATCATGGAGCTTTTATGATCAATGCAAAGATGTGTCTAATGAGCCCTACTGAGCTTCACTTTGTTGCTTAAAGGACTAAAGGAGAAACCAAAAAAGAAAATAGAAATTAGCATGAGCAGAACCGAGAAGCTCACCTGTCTGAGTAAGTGCCCACGGGGCACTGCTGTGGGATACTTGTGCCAGCTGGGCAGAAGTGTCCAGGTGGGCATGGGCCACCAGTGCTTGTGTTTGTAGCTCCATCAGGGTTTGGGACACTTGCTCCTACATGAGGAAGATAAACCAAAGGTATCCTGAATGATACGGGTTGCTATTTATAGGCAAGTCTGTCCCCCATGCCTAAAGAAACATTTCCATAGCTGGAAAAAGAGAATAGTTGATTGTTACTTGTGACAAGAAAGGAAAAAAAAAAATCTATAATGCAACAGAATAATTAACAGCAAGCACTATAAGGCAATAGAACCATTTAGATGGTTTGCATCTTTACTTGATTTCACCATAGACCTAC
Organism: Podargus strigoides; assembly: GCA_028020825.1. Lineage (NCBI taxonomy): Eukaryota > Metazoa > Chordata > Aves > Caprimulgiformes > Podargidae > Podargus > Podargus strigoides. The sequence goes on from CM051646.1 coordinate 3,715,580, forward strand.
TGCTCTGAAAGCTGGGATGTTGGGGAGGAAGGAGACAATGACTACACATTACACAATTACCTCTGGGCTTTAACTACACCTCCTTATAAAATCCTTCTCTGGGACCTATCATCATCTTCAATGTGTAGCCAGGAAAACTCATACCCAGAAGAGAACAGCTTACCTGAGTTCCCACTGCTGCAACCAGGACTAAAAATTAGTGATCCCAAATGCTAAACCCAGAATCATCTGCTTGTTGAAGGGGTCAGCATGTACAGAAGTTATTTTATTTATATGAGAATATTTGGGAGCATCTGTGAAGTTCAAAGGCCTGTCACCCACAGGAGAGCTGACTGCTGTTTCAGAGCAGTCTCTGGGCTTATGTGCTACTTGGCAAATAGAAAGTTAGAAACAAAATAGAGAATGTACAAAAAACAATTCCTAAAGGGCCACAGCTTCCTACTTTTTCACTTCTCTTTATGCCCTGTGAATGCTAAATACAATACCTGCTGTGCAGAAGAATCCTGGCCAGCAGGGACCACTGGGAGAGGATAACCCCCATTCTCCACAGAACATTCCTGGAAGACCACAGAGGGAGAAGAATATCAGTAAACTGGGAGAAAAACAGGAGAGCTGCTGTGCTGTGTGCACCATCTGGAAGGCAAAGGGGAAGACCTGGAGAGAGCCAGTCCCTCAGCATCAGCACAACTGGGACAAAATCGCATTCCAATTCAGCTCATGCTCCTTTGGGAAACCCCAAACCCTTCTGCAGAGACTCAAAACACCCTGAGGCTCACTGGGGGACACTACCAGTGCATTTTTATGCTTTTATTTTCTAGAGGTGCAATACACATCAGTGGATTAGGAAATGAGATATGTAGAGAGCACCCTCTTAAGACCCTATGCCCTACAGGGACAGAGTGACTTCCTCACCTGGAGGACACTGCTGACACCTCTCAGCCTGGCTGAGGCCGTAGGAGGGGTTGTAAGTCCCAGGGGGACAAGGATAAAAACTGACTGCAGTTTCCTGAGGGCAGTAGAAGCCAGGAGGACAGCGATGTCTTAGCCCTTTTGAACAGTGAAACCCAGCAGGACAAGGAAAGCATTTGTCTCGACCTGCAAAGGAAAGACAGGAATTAAAGGGAACCATGTAATGAAGTGGAAGAAAAATACCATGTGCACAACTTCCCTCTGCCTGATTGTGAGCTTAAAGAAGCAAAAAACCAAAATGAAGTTATTCTGTAAGCTGTCCTGCAGTAACTGCTATTGAAACCTTCACTCAGGAACACTGGATTCAGCCTCTCAGCTCCCCTCTGTCACCCCAGAAACCTCCACATCTCTCCATTAGGTGGCAGGCAGGATAGCAGGGAAGCTGGTTCACTGCTCACTGCCTTTCTGTGCAATGTGTCCTACAGTCCCCCTACGTGAGCTGCTGCAGGGGTGAAACATATTCCCCATGTGACCCCAGTAAAACAGCCAACGACCCCTCCACTCCCCTGAAATACTGAATGCTCACAATGGCCAGCAGCTATCCAGACATTCTTAGATACAGACAAAAAAACATGATCAGTGTTTCTAGCTCCCCCAAGTCACACTGAAGTTGCAAAGATCTGGTTCCTGACCTGTTGCATTGCTGTATTCTCCACTGGGGCAGGGAGAAGGTGCTGCTGAGCCTGCAGGGCAGAAATGGCCTGGAGGACAGAGATCTCCAGTGACACCATCCTCTGGCTTTGCAGTCCTTGTCCCTCCTGTGCAGTAATAGCCTGAAAGCAGAAAGCATTTGAGTTCTGTCTCCCATTCAAAACCAACTGAGTTTCTAAGTAGCTAAAGAAGTTCTGGCTTTGTCTCACACCTTGTGCACAAAGCCCTGCAGGAGCATTTTGACCAGACATACTGCAGAAAAAGCCAGGGGGGCAAGGCAGACACCAAGTGGCATCCTGGGCTCCTCTCTGTCCGTTCCAGGTGCCAGCAGGGCATGGCATCTCTCTTGGGTGTGTTGTACCAGCAGGGCAATAATGTCCTTGTGGGCAGAGATCTCCAAATGGAAGCCCCACCTGAAGCAAGGTAAATAAAATGAATAGGGTTTATAAAAGCTTTTGGAATGCCAAAAGGTCTGAAGCACTGCAAGATCTTCAGTACTCACAGGTGAGGAGCTGCTTGAACCTTGAGTGCAGTAAAACCCTGGCTGGCAATGTCCTTCTGGCTCAGCCAGACCAGCCACGCTGCAGTACATGCCTGCCAGGCAGGGCTTGCATGAACCTGCCCTGCCTACATCTGTGTAAGTTCCCTGCACAAAGAGAGAGACCCAGTAAACACCCCCTGCCCAGGGACTGGAAGCCTGCTGAAAATTACTACTTGAAAAGCAAGTCCATATCTGATTCTTACCACTGGACATGGGAGAGGCAAGGCACTTCCAGACAAGCAAAAATGTCCTTTAGGACAATCCTGGGGTGCAGCTAAGCCTGTCTCATTGCAGAATGTACCTTCTGGACAGTCCCTGCAAAGAGACTGACCACGGCCCTAAAGAGGGAACACAGAAAGAACTGAACAGATGGGAGGTGTTACTGCATCAACTTTGCACATTTTACCAACTCCTAAAGACTCTCTACTGCAAAATAAACACCCTGAATGAATTTCTCTTCACACACTTCAGTTTCCAAGGGCTCTGATGACCCCAGAAGTATCTTCCACAGTGTACACTAACATACTTACAGGCTGGAAGCTGCCAAGAGGACATGGCTCTGGCTTGAAAGCTCCTGTCAAGGAATAATGCCCCTCCATCACCACTTGCTGGATTGGACTTTTGGCACCTCCTGTACAGAAGTAGCCAGGTTCACATGGTCCTGAAGGAGCTTGGTTATTTGTCCCATCACAATACAGGCTATGTGAGGAAAAAACAAAAATCTTGGGTAGCAATAGCTCCTGTTGTCACTGGACAGCACAGTGCCAATACAAAAAAATCCCTGCAGTCTACCTGGAATCTTAGGGAGGCTTGGTTCCTGTTTGCTTACAGGCCTTGGCCTTGAAGGGGAGTTGCAGAGAATAAGTTTCACTTCTCTCACATACCTTTTAAATACCATAACCTCTCAGATTCAGTAGCTTTATCCTAGAAAGAATTCTCCCCTCTACAATCAGGGAGTGGCAGCTGCATATACTTCTGAATAAAGATCACACAAACACCCAAATGTTGGTTTTCTTCCAACCTCCTCTGGAGCTTTGGGCTAAAAACATATAAAAAGAAAGTAACTTCGATGGCATTCTCTCCAGCTGCTGGTTAGAACATGAATTGTGGAGCAGTCTTTTGCTCTGTTTTCCTGCCTAACCTCTCCTGGGAAAAAGAGTGTGAAGAAAAAGTAAAAAACAGAGGGACAGTTTTTCAAATGTGAATTCTCTCAGAGCTTTGGATTCCACCCCATGGAGATCTATGACTCCATCCCAGTTGGACTCCTCCTTCACAGTAAAGCACAAAATTTACAAGTTTTGTGCCGCTAAGCCCCAGGTGACCTTGCACACACCATCTGTCATGCCAGCAGGAAGGTATGACCACCTCAAAGCCAGGCTGTCCCTCACCAGGCTGAACAAGCTGCACATACTCAGGGCACACTCATGGAGAGGTGAAAGCCACCACAATCCACACCTTTTCCTTCAGAATCAGGTGTGTAATTTTGGTGTCACTGAAAGGCATGCAACAGGGTGGTGAATTATGCTATCTGGTAACATTATAAGGACCACTCAATTAGTATTAATAATGGTTAAGCAAGAATTTCTAGGTCAAGCCATCCTGCATTACAGATATGAGTCTCAACAGAAGCCAGTGAACAGTTAAAGCTGAGGGACAACTCAGACAATTCAAATTCTTTATTGTAAACCAATACAGGTATGTAGCCATGGAGAACACAGGCTGTGTGTCTGCACTATGGCCCTGGGAACAGAAGGGAAATCCTCTGCAAGAGGGATGAATGTAAGGATGGGGTGCTGTGGCAACAAACTTGAGGGCTGAACAATCCCTTTGCAATGGGACAGAACTGAGTCATGTTTTCCAAAGATGGCACTCACCCAGGAGGGCAGTTCAAGCACTCATGGAGGCTCCTCAACCCACTCACATTGCTGTAAGTTCCTGGAGGACAGGGGATAGGTAAGGGAGAGCTGGGTGGGCAGTAGGTCCCAGCAGGACACAAATCTCCTGTCACACCATCTGTGGGCAACTGAAATTGGAAAAGGCATCATTCAAAAAAAAAAGGAGTAAAAGAGGTTAAAATATTTAAGACATCACAATGATTTGGGCCAAAGGCAATAAAGGAAAACAGAGACATACATACTCTGTTATAGAGAGAACAGACAGTATCTGCACAAGGCAAACAAAAAGAACCAGTATGGATGATGTTTTTACAGTGGCAATCCCACCCTACTTTCCACCTGGAGCCTTTTCACCTGGCTACATTATTAGTTAAGGGGTTGTTAGTGTTGAGAGGGGAAAATATGACGTGGTCACACTCCCTGTGAGTGCAGCACGAGTGGTCCTCGTGCCATACACTTGAACAGGAGAAGTACAAAATTGTGACTCTTGAAGTCACTGGGTTAATAAAAAGCACCACGGTAGGAAAAAAACCCACCACAATGGAGCACAATTAGCTAAGGAGGAGAAAAACTTGCCAGGTGACTTACTGGAGTCAGAGCCCTGCCCTGGCAGTAGAATCCAGCCTCACATGGACCACTTGGCCCAGTCTGTCCTGGAGCAGCACAGTAGAAACCACGGCCACATGGGCTGCACTCCAAGGGTCCAGACAGCCCCTTCTTGTTACTGTATGTTCCCTCTGGGCAGGGCTCAGGTTCAGAGCTGCCTTCAACACAGTAGAAGCCCTGCAAAACAAAGCCAACTTAATAGAGCATTTAAGGCTCTTCTATTAAACAAACCCTCACATCTCAGTGTATTCCATTAGATAACCAAGAAAGGACAACTCACTGCTGGGCAAGCATGGGGCTCTGACATGGCAGGAGAGTCACAGTAGTACCCAGGTGGACATGGTTGGCAAGCATCTTCACCCTCTACACTGGAGTTATCCCAGAAGAAGCCTGGTGTACAGGGGAAGGAGAAAGGGAATCCAGTCCCCAGGGGGCAGTTGTAGCCAGGTGGGCAATCTCCAGTCTGGAAAGTAAAATACACCATCAGGCATAGCTTTGTTTTCTTCTGAGTAAGGAAGAAGAATCTGTTAAGATTCAACACAGAAAGAGACAAACTTCAGCTAAAATTGGAATAACCTGGAATCTTTTTACTGCAAGAAAATGGGGAAAAAAAGAAGGGAAGGAAGGGAATCCAGTGTTACCAGCAGAATTTTGACAATGTATGACAATTACTCTAGGTGATTTTCTACAGATAAAATCTTGTCATTGAGACAGGCCCTACAGAGAGCCTACACAGTTATGGGGAAGATGCTCTTCTTCCACACTTGGAAAAGAGTCATAACTGGGATAAGAGTTACCATCTCACTCTTGAATAAAAGCATGGATTCATCCACGTGGAAGATAATCTCATTGCACTTTTCACTCTTAATAGAGGCTTCTTTTCCTAACAGCTATTAATATTTGAAGAGCTTGCTCTTTCCAGACACAAGACAACCACAATGAAAGATCCCAAAACTCATTATATACAGAGCAGCACCAACCCCTGACCTTTGAACTCTCCTTCATAGCCTGCATTGACAGGCAGAAGGCAAAGTAAAGAGAGAAAACATGCATTAAGCTTGCTCCATTAACAGTTGCAGCCTTTAATAAAAAAAAGTTGGGAGAACCTGGGCTGTACTTACAGGGTGGGGAATTCCAGGAGGCTCAGTCCCATCTCTGTAGCAGTACTTCCCTGCAGGGCACACTAAGCATTCCTCAGCACTGCTCAGACCCCTCTGCTCACCATAGGTCCCATTGGGGCAAGGCTTAGCATGCAAGCCCTTGAAATAAAATAGAAAAATTGGTCTTTAACATACTCATGTGTGTGCTGCATCCCACAAGGCAAACATACAGCAGCTGAAGCTGTGAAAATAATTATTCCCAGTAACTGGGAACAAACACTGATCAAATGAGATTCACTTACAGTATCTCCCCTGGGACAGTAGTATCCTCTGGGGCAGGCATTGGCACTGGCATCTGGAACAACTGCCTGTCCCTCTGGGCACAGGAGACCCGCTGGGCAGATCATGGCAAGGAGCATCACCTCCCGGCTGGTGTGCTCACTGGCACAGTAGTGTCCAACGAGACACAGCAAGCAGGAGGCTGAACCTTGGTCCTGCAACGTGAAAGGCACATGGTTCCACTTCTGGAGTGCAAAAGAGTCCATGCACCTTTGGCAAGCTGTGCCGAGGCACAAAACAAAGAAAATTAATTAACTGTACAGCAGACAGCAAACAAAACAGTCCATACAAACCCAATACGTACTTTTAGCATCAAACCTGATTGCATAGGAACATTGCCAGCATCTTCTCTGGACTGCACTCTCCCTCCTTCCTTGTAGGGTCAGCAGAGGTGCCCAATAATGCTTAAAGCACTGCACACAATCACCCCAAATACTCAGACTCATCATGCAAGGAGATGGGCTCATTCCTTCCCTTGAAGCTCCCCTTTCTGCCCAAATTCAGTCCTTATGCTGAACAGATGCCACAATAAAATTATTGCTACTTACTGAGAAGTTGCCAGCACCACATGCTTGGGGAGTAACAGTGCCAAGCTCAGGGCAGTGGTATCCCCCAGGACAAGGGATGCAGTCTGCAGCCCCTTTTGCACCATACTCCATGCGATAGGTTCCTCTGCAGGAGAAAACACAAGAGATGGGAGAGTCAAAAAGAGCAGCAAAGTGACCAAGAAAAGGACAGTGAACCTCTGGTCTTTTGTACAGAGGAAATCTACCATTTCTGGAGCCAAGAAAACACCTGATTCACAAAAAACCTGCCTGGACCACCCTAACATGCAAGGTAAAAAGAACTTGTAAACATTTCTGGTGCAGAAAGATATTACTTAAAATCAGAACTGTTCTGAAATGCCATGTAGAAGTATTTTCTTTTGTACCTGCATGGGTCAGAGAGCCACAACTATTGTACTTACACTGGGCACAGAACTGGCTTGGAGGTCCCACTGGTGCAGAAAGCTCCAGCAGGGCAGGCATTGCAGTCTTCCACTCTGCTGTTTCCCAGCCTGGTACTGTAAGTTCCTGCAGGGCAGGGGTACTGTGTGCCCCTCCATGTCCCTTTCCAAAAAAAGGAGAGAACCATCCTAATTCTGCACACAGCCTCGAAGGCAGAAGGCAATAAGGCCCCTATTTCTTCATTAAGTATTTACATGAGTTACATGTAACTACACATTTATATATATATATATATATATATATATATATATACACACACACATAAAATCCCTGCTCTCACAGCTTCAAGAACAGCAGCAATAAAAAATAAAAAAAAAATAAAAAAAATCACCATTTAGCAGATATTGCAGAATCTTTGCAGGAAATTTAGGATTGTGCTTCTACCAGACACTTGACTGTTAATTTTTTGTGAATTAAGGGAAAGAGAATAATGACACCAACATGCTTAGTGCAAACAGAATAGATTTAAAGTATTGACTATACAGAAGGGACAGATCACTATCTAACTCCACAATGGAATACTTTGGTGCAACAAATATGCTGATAAAGTCAGTGTGCATCTTTATCAGAGTCCACAAAATTTCTAAAGACAGAAATAAACTAAATCTCCTTCATTCCTGTGAAAAGCTGCCTACCTTGAGGGCAGTAGTGCCCTGAGCTGCACAACCCAGTAGGGACACGGGCTCCTCCTACACAAAACCAGCCTGCAGGGCAGGGAAAGCACTCCTCTTCTGAGGTCAGGCTTGTCCTATTGCTCCAGGTGCCTGGGGCACACTTGTGCTGCACTGGGTGCTTTGTGCCTGGTGGGCAGTAGTGACCAACTGGGCATGGGGTAGGTGGTTTCTGTCTCCCCCCTGTTCCTGTAAACACAAAGGCAAATTTAAGAGAAGCAATGTACCTTAATGGGTGGCATACTGGCTTCATGCAGTCCAGTTCCCTCATTCTGTTTTCAGCTCTGCTGGATGACCCCAAGTTAAGTCTTCATTTTGCACCTTTCCTCTATTTAAAATAGGATAACAACAATTGCTTCCTCTGTCTATGAGAGGCTCTACCACAGAACTGATTAATAAAGCAATTATTCTTCAACTCAAGTATCCTACAAGGTGCCCTGTCCAAAGCTAGCATAGATATTGAAGTGTAGAGACCACCAATAAGCTAAATACTTTGAAGACTGTAAAAACTGTCTTCTTCCAGGTCATGAAATTATGGACATGGGTGGCATGAAGAGAAAACTTCAGAGTAAAATTAAAATCACCTTGTCCAGCAGGCACAGCAGTCTCTGCAGTAATACTAAAGGGCAATTTTTGCCCATGTACCATCATTGTGACACCTCACTGAGCTGCTCTAGTACTTCCTGGTGGGCTCTGTGACACTGGGTACCAAAGAACACTTGGTCATAGAGCACCCACCTCTCACGCAGGCAAATCCAGCAGGGCACGTTTCACACTGGGACTTATCAAAGAGGCTGAAGTCACTGCCAACTGTTCCTGGGGGGCAGGCATTGCTGGGCAAATGAGGGCTGGCTGACCCTGCTGGGCACACGTACCTGACAAAACACAGCAGGCTGGCTGGAACAAATGTTTTGGAGACAAACTCTGTGCCCTACCAGAATATCAGGATGAATGCTGCAGGTGGGAAAAAGCTGAAGCACTTGATGCTGTGGCTGACAGCAATGGAACTGACAACTGATAATGCAGAAATACTGAAACACTGTGAATGGACTGGTTGTGTTGTACATTTTCCACTAAGAAAAGTGGGTATCCAGCCAGGTCACATTGTTCATAACCATGGGATGTGTGGCCTGGCTTCATTCTTGTCTAGTTTTACCACCTGTTTTGTGGCAATAGCAGGAAGCAGTGCTAAACCCAGAAGAGTCTACACCACAGTGATTTACCAGAAACTGCAATAAAATCCTGATATATTGATATATATATATCAGATAGAAATATATATATCAGAGGATGCCACCTGTCCCTCCCTATGCACAAAGCAAAAACTGTGGAGGTGAAATATATGCACAGATATAAAGAGAAGCACAGAAAACAACCCAGGCTTACCCTGGTAAGCACTCTGTGTCTGGCTGGGCTAAGCCAGCCTGAGTACAAGCTCTCCCTGCTGGGCAGGCTCTGCAATCAGTGGCTTCATCCTGTCCTTCAAGAGGATTGTATGTACCTGGCTGGCATGGGGCTGGATAACTTGCTCCAGCAGGACAGAAGTACCCAGCAGGGCACTTCAAACACAATCCAATTCCTAAAGAGAGAGAAGACATTCAAGGTCCTAAAGGGAGCATGACCTGCTGACAAAACAGAGGGTCCTACAAAATATGACTCCTTTTGCTTTCACCTACAGCAACAAAGTATAATGGAGGTTCATTCATAGCAACAATAAAGTTACTGCAAAGCCAGAAGGTGGTGGTGTTGGATTAGCTGAATGTTACTGTGGTTGAGTGGCTGATGGGAGCAGTACAACCATATAGACTGTGTTCCAAACTGAAAATATAAGAAATGAGATACCATAATAAATAAGCAGCCTGAAAACACTCTCTGGTGCAGGTATATTTAATAACAACAGTTCTTAGCCCTCAGGTGTGAGGGAGTCTGGGGTTTCCACGACAGCTGAGCTGTTTCCATGTTTGCATTCTGAAAACAGAGAGAGATGAACAGGTTTTGCAGACTGGAGATATACTCAGTACAAACACATGGACTCCTGCTTGAATGACAACCAGTTCGAGCTGTGACCATCTCTAAAATCCTGTGTGTTAAACAAAAGATGCTTGCATGGTAACTTAAAGGAACACCAGCAAGACCAGTATGTAATAAAAGAACAACCTCTTACTACTGTTACCATGTTCAGGAAGTGCATTTCATTACAAAATGTCCCCAAATGTTTAACTTGGTGAAAAGGAAGCACAAATTTAGCACAGGAGTGTATCCTGTGTGTCCTCCTGAGTCAGGCCTGTCGGTAGCACAAAGCAAACAGAGCAGCTCAGGGGAAGGGAAAACCCTGGCTGATGGTGATGGCTCCCTGGAGCACTTCCAGGCTGAACCCCTGCTGCCTTCCAAATGCTTGTTAAGGCAAGGCTCAAACACACACTAGTGCATACATACCTCTGCCTTACAGCACCCCCAAAATTATCAGGATATATCAAAATCTAGAATTATTAGAATTTATTTCCCCTTGCTGCAAGAATGGGCCAGGATCTGGTGTGATTTAAACACGTTCAAATAACAAACCCCTTTCCCAAGAGAAAGTATACGGTTAACTTTAATTATGTTACTCCTCTGTTCCACTCATAATAGAGCTTGAAAATGAGCCTGCATTACAACATAACACATCTCTCCAAAGCTGACTAACAGCACTATAAAAAGTGTCTCACATGCAATGCTGACAGTTGAATGAGCTTTAAGAGCAGCCCATTTGATGCCTTTGGCTTCACAACTGACCTGTTCACGACCTCAGCATATCATTTCAGATTGCTCCTTGATTTTCTTACCTTCTGCTGGAAGCACAACAATCACCTTTCCCCTTCAACTGCTTTGAAATCTCTGCGTAGGGCAGATCTCTAAATACCAGAATCCATATCCAGACAGGCAGCTCCAATGAAATGAGTGGGCAATAAGCACCTCTGGATGGGAGAGCTTTGGAATTCCTGAATGCTTCACCACAAATTGGGAGATTCCATGAGTGTTCCTTTCATCCAGCTCTAGTATTCCCTGACCCAGAGCCTAGTGAGTACTGCAGCTCCTAGCTCCTTCATAAGAATACACTTAAAGTGATTTACAGTGAGAATTATTACCCCCAGTATACAAAATGAAGATCTTTTACAACACAGACCTGGCAAGCATGAGGAGCTGCTGCTGGGTGTCTGAAGTCCCTCTTTGGGCTTGAAGCTCCCTGCTGGGCATGGAGGGACTGCAAGGCCATCAGAACAGAAGTGACCTACAGAGAACAAGAAAAGTGTGGTTCAGAAATGTTACACTGAGGAAAGGCAAAGCTGAAGAAGCACAGGGCAGAAATCCAAGAGCAAAGCTTTGCACTAAAGCCAATCAACACGAAATGAAAAGACAGCTTTGAAAACTCAACAACATTTTCAACCTGCAAAAATGCAAGTTTACAAATCATTTTCAGCATTTATGGCATGTTGTAAAGGAAAAAAAAAAAAAAGAAAAATGGTTATGGAATTTTACATTTTTTCTGAGTTTGCTTAATTTTGAAAGAACATTGTCCTTGAGATCTAGAATTTCAATAGCATTTCAGTCAGCTCTTGTTTGTTGAAGGCTGTCATTTAAATGATTGACTGTTCTTTTCTCCAATATGTTCATTTCAGGAATACGAACAAAGCTGATGTGAAGACTATAAATTGCTTAGTTCTGCAGTATAAGCAGAGATGCATGGAGATAATCAATGGAAGAGAAGAGCAGGTTACTTTATTTAAAAACAGCACATTACAGATACCCCAAAACTTTCACATTTTGGAAATCTTGACAAGATTGAAAAAATAAAATCTCATTAATTCCCTATCTAAAAATGTTTCTTCCTTTTGTAGAACTGAGCTGGAAAGAAAACTCAAATGTTTAATATATTTTAAACTTAAAACATACAATGAATTCCAAGCTAAATAACCAAGCTGGTTTTATTAGTTAGCATCATTAGAGTTAACTGTTCTCTCTTTCTACTCCAATTCTTCTGCTCTCTCCAAGATCATGAGGATTAAAGACCAGCTGCAGTGTTCCTGCTACCACGTTCCTCTCCCCAGTTCAACATTCCATCTCTCACTTAAAATCCCTCTGCCAGTTGTACATTTAGCCATTAAATGCTCACATCCAGCTAGAATGAATTACTCTTTCCAAGTAAGATTCTGTAGAACTTGATTATCAAATGCTTTACTAAACTCCAGATGGATATTTGAAGAGTGGAAAGAAACCCAAGGATTTAACTGTGGCATGAAAGTGCCACTGCTATGTTGAAATACATTGCTGTGTATCAGCACAGCAATGATACTTCATTCACGTGCACACAATACTAAGTACACAGATTATACATAATTAAAGTCAGTCAAACCATGGAAAAGAACACTGCAAACCCTCAAGCTTCTCCTGCTTGTGATGGTATTCAAACTCCTTACCACCTAAAGGGCCTTGCATTTGGGCTGGATGGCTTATTCAGATTAAAGAGCACAGGAGGGACTGATTTTAACACTGAAGCATTGAATTTCAGCATGGGATACCCTGCATTTTTTTAACTTGTTCATCATCTGCTCAGAGATTTTCACTTGCTCTCTCCAGGTTTTGTGGTTGATAGACTGGAGGTGAAACCTGACTGCAGCCCTTGCCCGATTTTGTGCTACAAGAAATAATAATGCAGTAGCAAACTTGTCACTTGAAAATCCATGCTCTAACACACTCATGTCTCATTCAAACGTTTGGCAAGTGCAATTTATAAATAATTCCTTAAGTCCAAAGAAGCCAACACTTCCTGATTTTTTATTTTTTTTTTTTTTAATGAGGCCACAACCAGTTACCTGGCCCTCTACAGAGCACAGTAAACAGTGAGTGTAAAGTGATACACACCCACAGAACCCCCATCACTTCCCATGTACGACTGACCCTGTGAGAGATGAGTTACTTGCTATATTCCAGGCACTGGAAATAAGAAGACCCCTCTGTTCTATTCTCTCATCTGTACATTATAACTGGATCTAAACTACTGAGATTTTGATCCAGCACCATTTCTTTAAGCTACCCTGTTTCTCCTTCTACTGGAGAACGTGCCTAGAGCACAGGAACTCTTCATTATTTAATAAGAGGGATTCTAATTACATACCTGAGAATCAAGTTACTGGGTTTAGTGAGTCTGCAGTGGGCACCTGGAGCTGTTCATTACAGAGTTCATCACATGCAGCACAGGGCTTACAGGGGAGAGAACAGCTTGGCAGGACTGCAGATCACAAACTGCATCCCTGTAGTGGCATTACACATCTTTCACAAAATCACAGCTGCACCATGGTTTCCCTGTAAGGCCTTAAGGGAGATGGGTGGGCTGGGTGGGTCAGGAAAAGCAATGCCTACAGTGGTCACCTGGGAATACAGCACCCACTACAAATGGGGATTTGTGATGGCCAGAGAATCAAAGCCCTAAAGAGGAGGAAGTTATAACTGTGTGTGAATCAATTCTACAGATGATCAGTGAAAATCACCGCGTGAGAGAGCTCATTTCTGCATGGAAACAGAAAACAAAAGCTTCCCATGTTGCTCAGCAACACTTGCACATTCAGACATACTAGTTTACGTCCCAAGGCTACATCAGCTGGACCTCCCCCATATATCCAGCAAGTGCCATGACTTTATCTCAGGAATTAATTTTTAACCTCCAGTTTTACAGTGATACAAGGAGCCCACCTCTGTTCCAATAACACCAACTAAGTTTTACAAGAGCAAAGTGTCATTTCGGACTCCTTAAGTTCTGTTTTAACGACTACAGAAGATACTTGTGAGGGGTGCTCACCTGCTGGGCAGGACTGGCACAGGAGAGTGTCTCCAGCTGATGAAGGACCAGGAGTGCAGGTTACACAGTGAGTGCGGCTTGGATTTGGCTGCTGACCAGCCAAACAGTGCTAAGGGGAAAGAACACAAATTCATACCACCAGAAGGTCTTATGGCCATTGCTGACCCAAAGCTGTGTCCCCAGGAGGCCTGAGCCAGGAAAAAGCCCAGTGCTGCATTCTGTCTTGTGCTTCTTCCTTCTCTGCCCTCTCCTCCCTTCCCAGCACTGCTTCAGCTCTGTTCTCCAGGGACAATCACCGGAAGCAAAAGAATCATAGAATCACCATGGTTGGAAAGGACCTCCAGGATCATCAAGTCCAACCTTTATCCCATCATCTCCCTAACCACAAGACCATCAGACCATGGCCTCAAGTGTTTCATCCACTCGTTTTTCAAACATCTCCAGGGACGTCGACTCCACCACCTCCCTGGGCAGCCTGTGCCAGTGCCCAACCACCCTCTCAGGGAAGAACTTCTTCCTAATACCCAACCTAAACTTCCCCTGATGTAACTTGAGGCCATTTCCTCTCGTCCTATCATTAGTAATTTGGGAGAAGAGACCAACACCAGCCTCACTACATCCTCCTTTTAGGTAGTTGTAGAGGGCAATGAGGTCTCCTCTCAGTCTCCTCCTCTCCAGACTAAACAACTCCAGTTCCCCCAGCTGGTCTCCATCAGGCCTGTTTTCCAGACCTCTCACCAGCCTCGTTGCCCTTCTCTGGACTCACTCCAGCACCTCAATGTCCTTCTTATCCTGTGGTGCCCAGAACTGGACACAGAACTCAAGGTGTGGTCTCACCAGTGCCGAGTACAGGGGCACGATCACCTCCCTGCTCCTGCTGCTCACACCATTTCTGATACAGACCAGGATGCTGTTGGCCTTCTGGGCCACCTGGCCACACTGCTGGCCAAAAAATGATACTTCAAGGTTCTGTGGGTCCTCAGCTGAGGGTTTTAGATCTATTACACCACTGAAGTGTTTGGAGTGCTTTTCTTGGATGAAGAAAGGTCTGTGTCCTACTATGAAGCCAGGGAAGCCTGTCTTCTCCTGACAACACATTCACATGCAGGTCCTGCTTGCCCAAAAGAATGAAAATTTGCTGTTGGAGAATAAAGTGCTCATTCTGTACCTGTCTGGTCCGTCCATCTGGGCAGATGTATCTCTCTGGACATTCCTGACACTCCAACTGTCCCTCTGGTGAGTACTGACCAGGACTGCAGCTTCTCTGCACACCCCTACGTGGATCACACGAATAGCCATCCGGACAGGCACGGCAGCCAGCTCCGCTCTCGAGGCTGAGATAGCCACTGGGACAAACCTGCAGCGAGATCACAAAGAGCATCACATCCACAGAAACCTATTCCTTGGATGAATAATGTAAAACAGTTTCAGACGTCCTCAGCTCAAGTGCCAGAAAGAAAGGATCTTAGATCATTTTCAAAATCTGGCCTACATACTCTTGAGAGCTCCCAACGTGTGTTTTTTACTGTCAGTGGTGTAAACTATGAATGGAGGGAGTGCTGCTTCCTGTCTACCTGGAGGGAGAATCTGTTTTCTCTGAGCCAAATGAGAGGCAAATACAGTAGAGGAATTTCCTGAAAAACTTCAAAGTAGACTGCAAAATCTGGGAAGAAGCCTGAAATCAGATGATACAAAATACATTGGAATAGAGGCAGAAAGTCCTACTTCACCTGCTTGCTCTGTTCCTCTGTCCTTCAGCTTACCTGGCAGGCTGTGATGTCT
Source organism: Podargus strigoides (assembly GCA_028020825.1). Classification (NCBI taxonomy): domain Eukaryota; kingdom Metazoa; phylum Chordata; class Aves; order Caprimulgiformes; family Podargidae; genus Podargus; species Podargus strigoides. The sequence continues at coordinate 3,730,974 of CM051646.1, forward strand.
GCTTGAGCAGTAAGTTCATTGGCTGTTCCCAGCGGGCATTTCCTTGGAGCTGCTTGACCTCCAGGGCAGCTGGATCAAAAATAATGAAGTTCTAAAATTAAATTCTTCTACTTCTTTGGAACTCCATCCCCTGCACCAGCCAAAATGGGTGTTGTGTAGCTACAGGAACATCCTCCTTACCAACTGCTCAAACACTGTTTTAGCCACAGAAGCATAGATTCAAATCAGATCCCTCCAGAACCCCAGAGGGTTCTAACAGGAGCTCAAGGTACCAATGTACCTTGGTTTAGACATGAAAGGACAGAATTTGCAATAGGAGATATGGCCACCTCAGGATTCAAGACAGTCTGTACAAAACCAGTTTGAGAAAACTCCACAGTATCTACCAAACATTTAATTTTCTTATTGCAGAAGTGCTGAGCAGGATGGAAGGAAGGAGACTCACTAGAAACCTGTTGGACACTCCAAGCAGCTGCCAGCTGTGTAGTAACGTCCCTGCCTGCAGTCTATGAGACAGTGGGTCTGGCAGTCTATGCTGCAATCTGGTAAGAGGGAAGAGGTCCCTAAAAGAAAGCAAAAAGAAATAAATGTAAGGTACAACGAACAAATATTCAAGACTACAAGCTAAATAACCAGTTGTTATTACACCATAAAGTAATACCTGCACAATTTTATCACTGGTGTTAATGGCACCAGCACTACTAACACAATATCTGTACTACTAAGAACAATGCTTTCCCTTTATAAAGCAGCAAAGTTTCTGAACAGGACATGGCATCACACCAGTGTAGTGGCTAAAAAAGAAATAGGAAATATTCTAAGCCAGTCTTGTTAGGAAAGAAGCTGAATCAGAACATCTCATGTTCCACAGTCACATAAGCTCCTTGTTATCATTATTACTGTTACACCTACATGAACCAGCTAACTTCTCACAGCTACACAGAGTGTACCAAAGCTGAAAATAAACCTAACTTCTTTGGGTTTCCATTCATCAATGCTATTTCCCTGTGCATTATCACATTCACTCTTGAGTTTTGGTGGCTAAAATAAAGGCAAGGCTTCTATTCCAGAATTAAAATCTGTTCCCTTAAAACTTCTAAGTAAATATTCCAAACACAAAGTTCAGGAGGAAATCCCAGTAGGCTTTAGATAAGCATCTGCATTATCAAACTAAACAAAGGGCTTTTCTGTGTGCCTATGCCCAAGCAACAAAAAATGAGTGTGCAGGGTGGGGAGGAGAGTTCCAGGTTTGTTTTTTTTATCTGTTCCATACTCAAATAAGCACCTTAGTCACACTCATCAGCTTACAACCACAGTGAGCTAAACAACTGCCATCTCTAATGCCTTACAGCTTTCAGAAGGTAACTATGTCAGCACCAATTAAAAAACAGACAAACAAAAATAAACCAAAAAAGAAGTCTGCCTGTATGAGAAAGTTCCCAACTCACCTCTCAGGAAGATCCTAAGGCTACAGAACAAAATCAGCCAACTCAAAGCATGAGCCATGGGGCTGGTAAACAGTTCTTTAAAAAAAAAACCCAAGTTCAGAGCTTATGTTTTAAAGTGTTCCTTGAGCATCTGGTGTTGTGTTTGCTGAAGCCCAGTGTAACCAAATCCCTCCCAGGTAATCACTTTCCAATACAGCCTGAAGTGAAATGAACACCAAGCTGCAGAAAGAAAAGATGGCCAAAGAGCTAATCCCATGGAAACCTTCCTGTAGCATTACTGATACTAAAAGGTGAGAAAACTCCTTTACATATGTATACCTGCCAAGCAGGGACCTTCAAAGTATACTTGTCATCATCTTGCAGATCCATCTGTCTGCCCAGCAAGATGACCCCACGCAAAGGACCCCACAGGGTCACAAAAGTCACCTTTTTCTAGGTGAAATATTCTGTTTGCTGGCTATTTTAGATTCTTCCTAGAATCTGAAAACCCAGACAAACTCTTCCTAAAACAGGATTCTCTCTTCTAATGTCCACTAGGTTCAGCACGGGCCCAAATAAAGATTGCAAAGACCTTTTTTTCCTCTTCACTCTCACCATACCTCTTCTCTCCTCCAAGTTTCACAGCGACACAATTCCAGTTCAGGAGCCAGCACAATGTTGGCTTTTGGCTCACGCTGAATTACTGGGGAGCACTGGTGTCTGAAAACCAACTAGGTTCTCCTTCCATGGCACTGGAATGCCTATAAAGAAACCTGTATGGCTACTGACATGTTCCTTCCCTTCTGCAAGCCCTTCAGAAATCTTTTGAGGCCAACTGCAGAGGTGAGTGAAAGCAAAGCTCCTGTTGGGAAGAGTAATCCTGCCACACACACAAGAATTTCACTCTATGGCTGCCTAACTTCACTTCCTGAAAAACAATCTTTATTGTTTGGACCAGAATATAAAACTTTTATCATCCTTGAATTGTCCATGTCCCCAGATGAGAGCATATATCAGAACATCTCTAGCCTGTAGGGGGGAGAAGCTCTAACCATCCTGGATGAACATCTAGAAAGAGGCCTCATGCCCATCTTCCTAACTACCAAAGCACCATCTGTTGCACTTTATAAAGTCTTTAATTAAACTCTTCCAGTAGAACTCAGATGTGTCTGTTTCTTCCTATTCTACAAACAATTCTTGGAAATCTCTGCAATTATCTTATATTACATACAAGAATTGCCAATTAAAACCTAATCAACACAGTGTAAAGGCAGGCACCAAGCCAAGTGCTTCTAATTTTCTTCACATTTTCGACCTGTTTGTCCCTTGTACTTCAGAAAGTTCAGAAAAGAGGGAAGATGCAACAGAAGGCAGAAGAGATAAGAAAAAGGGTTAGATTCACTTCATCTCCAGTTGCCAGTTCCCTAATTAACTGTGGAATTCTCAGATTTATGCAGAGATAACTCACAGGTCTCATTTGAGGGATGAAAAATACTGACCTTATGCTCAAAGAGTGTCCTTCCTCTGATCAGCAAAATTGAGTTTGGAGAAGGTCTGTGACTTGCTGTGTTTCCCACACTCCATTAGTATAGCACAACCCCACTGAGGCTTTCAAATTCTGAACTCTAAACAGAGTCACAGAATCATCTCTGTTGGAAAAGACCTTGAAGATCACCGAGTCCAGCCATCAACCTCACACTGACAGACCTCAGCTACACCACATCCCTTTCAAAACAGGCTCTGATGTTCACTGGATCTGCACCAATTTTGAATAAACCCACTTCCACTGTCTCTGCCACAGTGACTCCTGGTGTTAACAAAGAGAAGAATCTGGCCTGATGCACTTCTCATCGAGCACACTGCCAGAGGAATGAACTGCTGCAAGAACAGCAGAATAACCTGGGACTCACTCCAGGACACTGCAATTTGCTTTCATACAGCAGCAGCATCATTCACCTGAAACACCACAAAACCCTGTACAGTTTACACTGATGGTAAGCCATAGCTATCTCTTCCTGGCTATAAAGAAAACAGAGCCTTGCTATTATTTCATCCTCTTCTGTCAAGAAACAAATAGACGCAGATTGAATTATAAATCTAGGCTGTTAGATGCAATGCACAGAAACATGAAGATGACTCCAGCAAGGAAAATAAATAGGCACGTCCTTTTCTCAGCTGCAGGCTTTGAAGGCCTCCCAAATATCAGCATATTCATCCCTCTGGGATACAGAATAGCTCAGCTTCCAGAACTGACACACTCATCTTCTCTCCACCAATGACCTGACTATTGCTTCAGCAGACCTGACTGTATTTGAAAAGGCTCCTATTTTTCTTACACTGTTTGGTCAGTCCTAAAGAAACCAGTCAGCCCTATAATATTAGTAGTCCTTCACAAAAAGGCAGGCACCATTTTTCTTGATATGAACACCAAAAAAACATTCTGCTCAGCTCAGTACCAATAAGCAGCCGCGTGGGCAAGCAGCAGCACTGCCCACCTTAGGGCAGGAAGATTCACCCTCTCGTGGTTGAATGCACCAGGAAAGATGGGAACGACCTTGAACCCTGCAGAAAGCTAATCAGTCATCCTGAAATGAGTTACCATTTCCACGTAGGCAATTTTCCTCAGCCATCGAACCTGATAAAATGTCCATTTTCCAAATGAAAAATATGCAAATATCCAAAATTGCACATCTTGTTTCACCTACAGCAAGTCTTCCTGGACAAAGGAAGGAAGGGAGGCACAGAAAACTCAAAACTGGGGGAGAGGCAGGAACTGGGAATCACACTGAGAACAGTTTTGTTACTCACTTGTATAAATATACGTCCTAATAATACCAACAGCTTATAGAGATTTATCTTCAATACAAAAGGAAAAGATCTATGACTTTGAATCCAAAAACCTCGTAGTTCCTGTAAAGAAACAGCACGTACACTTCAACTTAAAGCCACCACTTTGTCTTTAAAATGACAGGATTGACAGTGATTGCTAAGGATTGAGCCTCCTCCCATCCACTTCCCTCTTTCTTTCCTTCTTTTTTTCATTATTGGTATGCAGAGAATGCTACTCAGAAGCCTATAAATTAATACATTAAAATTCCACCTTTAGAGCTGCAAAGTCAGGGCTACATCTCTCTTGCATGCATGTATATACACGTACCCCATCAAAAACAACTATGCAGGTCCCTTCTAACGATGCCCTTTAAACCACATGCATAATTCACCACAGGTTTATAGGCTGCTGTAGTGCTCCCCTAAACCTGCATTCCAATAATCTGTTAACACCTTGGAAAAAAAGACATGGCTGAGTATAACAAAATAATGACACTTGTCAATACAAAACCTGCTGATATACTGAGAGCTACAGCAGTGACACAGAGCCTATTTTCCTGTTAAACAGCCCAAGAACAAGTTGAGCACTGATGACATAAAATATGAGGTTTAACATAGGGCAACCAAGTTCAGTGACATGTTTGATATATGCAAGGCCATCCCAGCCAGAGTTGCCAACACACACACACCACTGAGCCATCCATCCCAGGTAATTGACAGGTTTTTTCCCTTCTGCAAGAAACAGCAGCAGTAAAGCAGCAGTGTAAAATTACACCATAGCTTTATTTTGCATGCTAAACTTTAACCCTACTAAGCTTACAAAGTTAAACACTGAATTTACAAAGGCAATAAACAACAGAAAGAGAAATTAAATGGCATGACACAGAAAACCAGAAAGATGTTCAGATGAATTTAGATGAAGATACAGTACAGCTTTCCCAGCCATCTCCAGCAGACACAGGGAAGACAGGCAGTGGATTAGGGGGGTGTAAAGCAGCAGAAAGGACATGTGGGGAGACAGAAAACAAGGGGGGAATCCTAGGTCCAGAGAAATCAACAGCCAAATGCTTCTGGATTTCTACAGGGCAAAGATTTCACACAACACTGCGTACACCCAACATCAAACCCACTTAGGTTAACTCAGCTTTGAAAGAGATGGTGGGACTAATGAGAAATAACAAAAATCACTGCATCAACTAAACCTTACAGCATTCAAGTACAGACACAGTGTCAGAGGCAGCAAAGACAGACAATGGCACTCATGCAAAGAGGCTCAGCTTGGAAAAGCTATGTTAACCCCAGGTGCTCATGGTTAAAGTGAAAAATACTGATAAAAAGATAGTCATGAATTTCTCTCAAATGGGTAAGACGTGCTTGGTCTGTTCTGTACCCACTGAGAAGATAATTGCATCTTCTGCCACACCCTGAATCCAACCTGAAACACTTTGCTAACTGCTGTATGCCAGGTCAGAGCATTTATCCCACTGCCCCCTCTTCAACAAGGTTGGCAGAAAACGTTTTTATTGTGAGATGAACCAAAGCAACTGGGCACCCAGACTGACCCTCGCCTCTGTACACTCCCCCACAGCTTTTGATTTTCTCTGGTAAACATAAACAGCATTTATTGAAGTGATTACATAATTATAGTGTAATTAATGAATATGACACTCTGATGAGACACTGCTGAAAATCTCTTCTTTCTTTGTATTGTCCTTAGTGAAAAGGGGGGCAGGAAAAGCTAAGAACCTTTTGATCTCTGTTCTCATAAACCCTCACTTTCCCTTGATGATAACTCATGGTGTCTTCCAGTTCCTGAGCCTGATTAACACTCACAGAGAGATCTGTTGTCAAAAAGGACATCTGAAATCACAGCTAACACTACAGGGCCTGGAAGGCATAGGGGAGGTGGCTTAACAAATGTGGTTTGTGCACTGCTGAAAAGTAAATAAATAGTCAAAAATGTAATCAGTGATGTTGACTGAGCACTACTGCCTCTTGCTTTGGCAGGATGATTGGATTGTAAACTCAGTGAATCAAAGCTGCCTCTTCAGAAAATGAACCCAGAGAAACAGGGCCAGTGCTCAGCCACCAAACCAAGCTAATGCTGAATTTAGCTAGAGGAAACAGGGCAAATGTGCAGAGGGGTTGCCAGAGATCATGGGAAGCATTTTTGAGTATAGAGAATGATAAAGAGGGTTGGCTGTTGTAAACCAGGGCAATCCCAGGCTGGAATGAAACCAGCAACATAGAAAACACTTTGGAAAGGCAACACAAGGATTCCATAGCTTCACTATAATGCTTCTAAACTACTCTGTTCAGACTGTGTAGACAAGTATAGTTGTTCAGCTTCCCCCTGAGCAAGCTTCAGGGCCCCAAGCCTTTGCCATCTCTTCTCCAAGCCCAGGCATTCCCTGCCAATAAGCACGGTGGTTTTGACAGATGATGGTGCCCAGAGGTTGGTGCAGGATAACGGAGATGGAGAGCAAAGCAAGATGAGCAGTGCTGATGACCATGTTAGAAGCTGGGAGAGGTTAGGATCAGGAAAAGGCTGAACTGCCTAAACCAGTGTAAGTATCTGGTGTGAAGCATAGGGATTAACTCAACCTCCACTATTATCCCAGCCTGATAACAAAACACCTGATGCTACTAAAGTGGTGCCAGCTTGTTTATAGCAGGAGACCTTTCTCAGTTTGTGTTAAACACCTTATCTTCATTTATTGTTCTTGGTAATAAAGCAAATGAGAACCTGCCTTTCCTAGTAAATGCTCACTAATTTTCAATAAAGCAACATTCCCTAACCACATGAGCAGCAAAAGCCTCTTAAAACCTGTTGCAGAACTGTAGCATGAAATGGGGGAATCACTGTGGCACAGCTTTTATTTTTAAACAGTGGTAGTCCCCAAAACTCCATAGATTTCATCAGGAAAACTGTAGCAGAAGAATAAGTGAAGCATCTTCAAAAGAAGTTCAGACTAAATTACTCATAGAATGAACAAAATGAGACCAACACCTTCATTTTACTTCTGTGACAGGAGATACTTGAAGCCACATGTGGGCTGCAGTATTCAACAGATGGATGGGTTACAATGAGCAAAGTAAGAGCTAGGGTGTAAGCAAACAGATTTGTTGTATCAAAGGTACATTGTACATCACACATTTGTAAACATAAAAGCTTCTAGACACTGGTAAAAGTAGTTCAGTTGTTGGAAAGCAGTGTTACCTGAATATAAGCTCTTCTGTAATAGTGTAGCCTGGTTGAAGTGCTGCATTTTAAATGAATCTGGAAACATTCACGAGTAGGTGTGCATTATGTACATAAATTTCCCTCCTCAACGTAACAGGACTAGAAAGCTGGTACAGCAGAACACAATATAGGGAAAATGTGGGCTAAATCATCAGTGGGGTAGAGAGGGAACAGGAACACCACTGGCAGTCGTGCATGGTAGCTGGAGGCAGCAGAAGTAACTCCCTTTAAGCCCTACCAAGACCTTGCAAGAGGTCCTTGCTAGGGAAACTGGACCACGTCAGAAGTCCCCAAGGTGAAACTAGCAGCTCCAGTGCCAAAGCCTAGAAAGAAAAAAAGATTGAAGTGAGTGACAGCAATTGAATATAGACTGACTGAAAAGAAATCTGGATGAGAAAAAAAGTGCTTTTCAAAGCACCAGGCTGGTAATTTATCAAAAGCTACAAGTACTATATTGAGGGACCTCACACAACCCAGAGGCACTCATAATCATTCCTCAATTTCATCATCCTCAAGCACTGAAAACTTAGATGCTTCTAGTGAAATCCTCAGATTAAAGCACTGAATTGCTTTAACAGGATAGGATAGATGAAATAAACATGTCCACCCAGGAGGAGAAACTTCAGCCAGCCATATCCCATCAGGAATTTAATTGAAAGTCCAAAGTATTAAATATGCACAGTGTCTCACTGGCTGAATGCAGACACACAGAACATGCTCCAACACTTGAGGCAGCACAGAATTTGTCACAGTCCCAGTGCTACCATCATTCACTTCCCAGGTGCACCCGAGAAGGTTTCCTCACCATATATAAACTGCAACAATTCCAAGGGCTGTGTAATTTATACACTCTTCCACAGAGCCCAGAGCAGGAACTGGCTGAGGACACAGGCAGATGAACAGGTTCAGACACAATCAGCTGGAGTTCCATGCAACTCAGCTATTTCACATCAGCTGCTCAGCTCCCTCATTTCACTGGTTCCTACAGCAGAGCAGTATGGAAACACCAAGCAAAGGGGATGACCTTGGGCAACTGCTGCTTACCTCATTAGTTTCTGTATTGGGGTCCTACTGTACCACTTCCAAGACTGGGACAAAAGGACATTTATTAAAACTAAATCCCTGTCACAGGAAATACTACCTTTAGCCCTCTTAAGCTAACATGCACCACCACAGGGATCTCAATTTCAGGGTCTTTTCAGAATGGCTTGCACTCATTCTGCAACTCTTAACAAAGACACTTATTTATCCCTAGAAGTTTTATACAGCCTGCACTGTACAAGTACAACGAGTTAAAGAGCTGCCTTGCATCAAACTAAATTTGTTCTTTAAGAGTAGGGAAAGAACAGTGTTAAATATACATTACTGATTTATCCTCCACAAGAATGTGCCCTAAAATCATTATTTCTCATTTCCAAGCTTAAACACCTGGATAGCTACTTTACTTTTACCTTCTGTAAGGATGTCAGACAGCTTTAGCAATTACGAACAGTACTTGAGGACCTTAAGGTTGGTCCAACTGTACAGACTCCATTCTTTCAAGTGTCTGAATTCAGACCTCTTTCTCATTGCAATACCTTCTGTTAGCTTTTGCCAGTGACTTTTTGAATCTCAACCTTATTTCCCAGGGGAATATAGCACCGTCTCCAGGGCTACATCTAGCCTGGTTATAGGGAACTGAAGAGATAAAACTTCTTCACTTGCCTTAGAGACAGCTCGAAAGTTATTGTTAAAATAGTCTATTCCTTTGAACAAAGGCTATGCTGCATACAATAGAGTTTCTTCTGTGCTGTTGAGTGACTGTCATTCAAGAAGCAGCACTAAAAACTGCATTGGTTTTTCCTGAAAGATCCATTTTATAGGCTTACAAGGGGCAACATTTAAACAAGGGAAGCATCTCTAACTGGTGGCACTTTTAATGGAGAAACTGGATACGGGAAATTCTGCAAAATGAGACACGAGAAATCTCTGCTTCTAAACTCTAGTACTTCTCATTGAACAATTCTTACTCTAACAAAAGCAAAGATCAAGACTTTCCAGTACATTCCTAGAGACATTACATTTGTTTACAGGTTCTCTCACGTTACCCACTGTACTCACCACATCAAAGTCCTTGTGAATCAGGGCAGCAAATGCATTGTACACCTGGGATAGTGAGGCACACTTGCTGTAAGCACCAAAAGAACAACTTTTTTTGGGGTACTATCATGTGCTAACCAAGGCACACACCTAACCCTTCGAGCCTTTACAATATACTGGTGTAGTTTGACAAAGTTTTCCATCAAATAGATTTAAATGATTCACCCCCTCTTGATACTCTTCCGTTATCCCTCCTTTTCCATACTCACTCACATTGCCTATATCCCCAGGAAACTACTGCAGGAAGCCAAGTGCTTCACAAATTTATAGTCAGTAGCCAACTATCCCATAGATTTTTATTTCAGGCCACACTGAATTGTCTTATTTATAGGACATATTTGCAGTCACACCTTGAGGTAACTGTCTTATCTCCCCTTCCCTGCTTTTTCTTTCTAAAACCAAGGCTTGGGTTGTGAACCAGACCATGGAATTCTTTTTTAATCCCTGTTTAGTCTAGCATGAAATTGTTTTCCAGGTAGCAATTAATTCTGCTGCAACTTCTCCTCCTTGTTGGGTAATGTGCTCTGTTTGAGAAGACTATGCTAAACCACAGCTTCCCTGTTATCAGCAGTGTCCTAACAGCTGTGTCAAACAAGCCCTTTAGCATCTCCTGTCACAGCATATCTCACTCCTTCCTGTGTATTTTGAGGTAGTAGTTTGCTTCTCTAAAACAAGACAGACTAGCACATAACATAAAGGAATGATTCTCAGCTCACTATTAGAATAAGAATTTTCTTGCCAAGGCCTTTTGATTTCATTCTTTATAATATCATGTTTACTGTAAACTACAAACTAAGTACCTGCTTCTCTAGTCTGCATTCTTTCCCTTTTAAGCTGCATTTTTGAGAAAAACAAAACCAAACACATCTTTTCAGAACAATTCATCTTGCTTAGGAAGTGAACTAAACGTGGGAGTTCAGAGTGGAGGAGTTGTGTTTAGATTTGAGTGTTTAACCTCCAGGTTAGATTAGTTGCCTTAGTTATTGTATTCTGATTCAAATTCCTAAGATTCACTCACTTGTTTTCTTTTTGTCTCAAACTCCTCATTTATCTTCATTTACTCCCTCCCTGTTACAGCATTGCCATTCCAGTCTTACCCCTTTCCTTGTGAGACTTTTGGCTGTGATCCTTGCTCCTTCCAGCCACTATCAGTTTGTTTTCCTTCTCCTACTAAACTAGCATAATTGGAGAAATCCAAGATTTTGTCTGACTAGGGGTGGAGGTCCCCTGCCTGAGCATAAACTTCACAAGAACCACACCTCCCTTCTGGGAGATCATGCAGCTGACTTCCAATGTGTTGATCATGACTTCTGCTGAACGAAGGTAGCAGTGAATTCCTTTCCTACACTTCAAGGTAACTTTGAACTGTTCTTTAGACATGGCAATGGACCTGGACATTTCTTTCAACACTTGGAAACTATTCTGGGCCACTAATCTGCTTTTACTTTTCTAGCTATTCTTTTCTCATCATAAGCAACGACGGCAGAATTTGAGTCAAAATAACCCCAAAACTTACAGATGTGACTTCTCCCTCACCACATATCCCTTGACTCTAACCTATTTGGAAACCTGAGCCCTAAAAGACTTAACAGTGCTACAGTTCTGCAGACAACAGGACAGTAGCCAACCTGGTACATGAAATGTCAGGCTCTTAATAGCTGGACTCACTACAAGTCATTAGTTTACCTAGAAAGATTGTTTGACCAATTTTCAAGAACAAGACCAATCACATGCTAGATTCTTACTGGAACTTAAGAAAAAGATCAGTGAAATTTCACTGAATGAAAAACATTTGGTAGGGAGAAAAAGGCCTGAAACCAACAGCCTTGTTTTCTCTAGACATTTACTCAGTTTGTTTACATTTGAAAAATGAGTGTCAATTTCACTTAAAAATCAAAACATTTTGTATTTAGGTTTTTTGTGCTCAGTTTCCTTTAAAAACCACAAAGTTATTCACACATCTCCTGTGAAAAGATGGTTTTCATTTCCATTGTTCTTCCTTCCCCATCCCCCTTTCTGCAGAAAAAAAAAAAAAAGCATTTCAAAGCCAGCTCTAAATAGAGTTTGTATTCAGAACATTTATTGCTTTAATTATTGTTTGCATATGAAATTTCCAAGAGCATCCCTCTTAGGGGACATCTGCTCCTTGCCAGCTGAGCAGCTGGCTGAGAGATAAGGCTCATAGGTTTTCTCCTCAGCTTACTCCATAGGAGCTCCCACTCAACACAAGCAACAAAACCTGAATCCAGGTCTGGGACTGATCATGCTTCCACCTAGGATATAATTGACATGTCTATCCTGCACAGTGGAACATCCAGGGATCTCCTACATACTCAGTAAGTTAGAGAAGCATAACTACAGATACACACCAAGACTCAGGAGCAGACAGTGATGTTCCTGTGGCACAGCACTCTGATCCAGCCAGGCTAGACTTAAGTCTTTCAATTAAGCCTCCAGAGTTTAGCATAGATTTTAGAAAGCTCTATGAAGCCAGACCACAGCCAGAATGCTTTGTAATACCACCAACTGCTACAGCTTTTGTTGTGAAAACCAGTCTGGCTTGGAATCTAGTTTCCCCTTTGCGATGCCCAGCAGACTACAGCTGGCATTTCACAGCACTATCCCAACTCCAAACTGGCACTGCCTTCCACGTTTTGGCAAACCAGGAAACAAGAATAAAAGGGGCAGACATTCTGTAAGTCTCCACACCTAGAGTGTCACACTTGGCCATGGCTACCAGCACTGACAGTATGGTGACTACACAGGAAAAAAGGACATGCATACGTGTGCTGATTTAACCCTGAATTTCCCATTCCTTATTTCTTTAGCACAAGGTGCAATTTTTCCCCCCCTCACATCTGAGAGTGAAAGGCTATCTTAAAACACCCCAGGTCTTCCCTTACCTTTTACTTGAGGCTATCTACTCTGATACAATAGGACATCACAAGCATGCACAGTGACCCATTCTCACTTTCCAAGCATCACAATGGCTGCACAAGGTACAGGACCCTATCCATGTCATCTTTACTCTTTAAGCTGCCTTTTTCAAGCATTCCTTTTTACTTGTCCAGTAGCCTTCAGCTCTCTACTTTGTTGGCTTGAGCAGCACTTGCAAGATGAGAGAAATTCATTAGTTTGATCTTTAACATTAAAGGCACTCACTTGAATGCAAATCAGGATTTCATGATCTAGCAAGTTACTGCTTTAACCTCTTCATTTTGAGCCAAGCAAAGGTTAAGTGGATAGAAATGCAGAAAACTAGTGGAATATGTGATTAAGGATTATGTATCGGTGGGGAACTGTAAGGACCCTGTATAGCTGCTTACTTCCAAAAATTCTCCTCCTCACCAGTTTTGACTATACAAAGGTTTTACATACCTTGTACTTATATCACACAGCATTTCTTCTAGTATCAAACCCTTAATGCTGAATGGCTAGCCTGCCATGGCAATTCATGTTTTCAATCACTTGTTCTCATATTTTAACTTCCTTTTGACATTGCAATCACTGGAAGGTCAAGAACTGAGACCTTTCATGAAATTGAACTGCAGCCTAAATGACAGCTCAAGAAAGTTCCACATTGAGACAAAAGCAGAAAAACATAGGTTTGAGAGACAAGTCCATCATATCTTAGCAAGGAAAGAAAATAAATTGTATTCAATGAGAAGTACAAGAGAATCATTTTCAAAGCAGGGGGTTTTATTTTCTTCTTCAGTCTCTACTTTTGAACACCAAGATGCGTGCCACCAGCTCAAAAGCCATTTCAGTATCAAATGCATGAGAACAGGAAAATTATAGTTCAAACTCCCACCAAAACAGGAGCAATTTAAGTTCAGAAGAACGTCACAGCAGGTATGGAAACCCATCTTTGAAGGCAACAAGAACAATTATTAATGAAGAGAACACAGTAGCTGGGGAAAGAACAGTAGCAAGGGGCCCCAAGAGAATTAAAGTCTCTCCTAATTTGGAGAGTGCTTTGCATTCTAACTAATATAGGACAAGCTACTCTTAACAGAATAAAATACATGAGATCATCATGTAGCACTGAAACTTTGAGGAATTTAGCCTTGCATTTCTTCTTTAGGGGAAAATAAGGCTATTGCTGAATTTTCACACTCCCTCTGTATGAATGCTACAGCAGAGGAAAGCCCCCTGCAGATCAACTTCCAAGTGGCACACTGCTAGCACTTGAACATCTGCAGAGTTTCACTTCAGTACCACAATCACACCAAGGACAAAGTCCAGGAGGCTAAGAGAAAGAATGAAAAGATCCTTAAAACTATATTCCCTCATACAGCTGGAGAGCAAACTTGTCCATGAGCTCAGTAAACTGTGACTGGCAGAACAGGAGGGTACGACACCAAGCTCATCGAGCTGAGAAGGTGGTAGCCTTCTTGACCAATAGTAAAGGCAAGAAAACAAAGTTCAACTCCCAGTCCTTAAACTTCTCCATGTTGCAGTCAGGTAGCACAAACCCTCCTACCAGGCTTCAGCATGTCTCATTCTCCAGAGTCATACCCAAAACATGGAATAAGTCCTTGCTCACAATGGGTAGTTTAAGCAAGTCTGGATGTCTCTAGAAAAGCTTTAGGAAAGGCTCCAGACATGAACTTCCAGACAGCTCACAGAAGGGAAAAAGCACTAAATTGTCTGTCTTGGACACTCTTGCTTCTCAGCACTGCTAGAAGAGAACAGGAAAGTCAGTTGCTGATGAACATAGTTTTGTATAACAATACAGCAACTGATAAATGAGAAAATACAAGCTCCCAGAGTAAAATCTAAATTAAAAGAACTGCCAAAATCAACTGCAAATGAACCAGTAACCGGTGAAGAGAGACTAAAGGAAGTAGAATATGATCATATTTCCTTGCTGCAGTCAGATATGCTGTTGTGTTTGGAGCAGCATTAGAAAATCACCTAGCAGTCCTGAGAACAAAACATGAAAATAATCAATTCCTTGAGGACTGAAGGCCTGAGCCAAGCATTCTGCTTCGACAGCATTCACTCAGTCCATTATTTCACAGACAGCATGTCAGGAAAGGCAAGGAAACCTCAGTTATTTATCTACAATTACTTCCTCTGTGCAGATACATCCTTGTTTTTTTTCCTAAATAAACACTGGGGTAATGGGAGCTACAGAAAAAAGTAACAATAAAAAAATAATCAATCTCACACAAGCAATGTATTCCCCCATGATCAAGTTGAAAGGGAAACACCACAGCCTGTTCACCTGCATTACAGCTCCTGGCCCCACTAAGCCTACCCAAGCAAGGGGATTCACAAATGAAGAGTTTCAGGAGGGTGACCCTGAGCCAGCAATGTGCCCTTGTGGCCAAGAAGGCCAATGGCATCCTGGGGTCGATTAGAAGGGGGGTGGTTAGTAGGTCAAGAGAGGTTCTCCTCCCCCTCTATTCTGCCTTGGTGAGGCCACATCTGGAGTATTGTGTCCAGTTCTGGGCCCCCCAGTTCCAGAAGGACAGGGAACTGCTTGAGAGAGTCCAGCGCAGAGCCACAGAGATGATGGAGTGGAACATCTCCCTTCTGAGGAAGGGCTGAGGGAGCTGGGTCTCTTTAGCTTGGAGAAGAGGAGACAGAGGTGACCTCATCCATGTTTACAAATATGTAAAGGGTGAGTGTCAGGATGATGGAGCCAAGCTTTTTTCAGTGATGACTGATGATAGGACAAGGGGCAATGGGTGCAAGCTGGAACATAGGGGGTTCCACATAAATGTGAGGCAGAACTTCTTCCCAGTGAGGGTGACAGAGCACTGGCACAGGCTGCCCAGAGAGGGTGTGGAGTCTCCTTCTCTGGAGACATTCAAACCCCCCTGGATGTGTTCCTGTGTGACCTGACCTAGGTGTTGCTGCTCTGGCAGGGGGATTGGACTGGATGAGCTTTTGAGGTCCCTTCCAACCCCTAGGATTCTGTGATTCTTTGGAATGAGGAATTCCTGCTCAGTTACCACACATTAGAACCTCACGCTCTCACTACTGAATTTGGTTTCACTACAGTAGTATTTTCTATAGCATTTTGTGATAACAAAATGTGTATATTGTCTCAACTGCCTAATTTTCCAAGGTAGTTTAAGGTATGCCAGAAAATTTGACATACTCTGTACTGTTTCAGACATGGGAACGTGGTATTACATAAGGGATTCACATGTTCATTTAACACCCATGTAGAGGCTTAGAAAGAAGCCACATAGTCCCAGCATTTCTGGGCACTGCATAAATCTTGGTGCATTGTCTAAGTGTATTTACATGAGCTTTTCTTTTTATTTTACATAGCACAGAATGCCAAGTCCAACCAAACTGAAAAAACATCAAGCAGCTTCTTCCTTCCTGTCAAACACTCTTCTGAACTATTAATCCAATTGGAAATAAAGAATCAAAGTAGCCTAGTACCTAAACCAAGTGGCATCAGAGAAACATCTGTTCTATTAGTGCACTGCTGCATTTGTTAACAGCTTGCTGCAAAAGTAATAACTGGATACAACCTTGCTAGAAAAATGGCTCCCATAAAGAGGCTGCACCTGAGGATGAAGGACAATTAGCTGTTCTCACTTCTGTGGTTATTTGCTAAACACAGAACAATACCAGCTAGCTACAAGATCAATAAGACAGAAACACTCAACCAGGGAGCTTTCATCACTGGAGAATAGTCACCTGGTCCTCACCTGCTGAGGTGATTTCAACATCAATAGACAGCATTTTTGTCATCATCCTAGGTTATTTAGCTCACAGGCTGAATAGCTGCTTCAACAATTCCCAGTTTCCATGTCACATTTCAACTTTGCCACTTTTTTACTTTTATTTTCCCCACCCAACACAAAAAAAAACACAAGCAAAAGCTACTTGTGACTGATCTTTCTTTCAAGATATTATAAACTTGAGTCCAGTTAACACTGGTTTACAATGAAATGTGAATTCATGCCATTTCTACGTGGTTCCTCAAGCCATTATTTCCCCCCTTGTCCATTTTAGCTAATGCAAACCAAGATCAACACCCACTGTGCTACAAATGGTGCCTGCTGATGGCTCCTCTTTTATTGCAATCTGTAACTTTATAAGCACCAGTGTCTAGCTGGTTCAAGAGTAGAGCTTTTTTAATGCTTTAATTGGTACTTATTTAAAACAGTTCATTAGAAAGGCAGCACTTTCTGCCTGATTTTACAGCCTATCTGACCTGACAAGCAGGCAACCAGGCACTAGGATCAAGCAGGGACACTAATTAACAAGCCCCAGGTCACCTCTCTCTTTACAAACACATTAGGTGCTGCAGTAGGGTCACAGGGGAACAGAGGCAGCATGCTGAACAGTTAAAAAGCTTTTTGTTTCCTTGTCCCACCTCTAGCAAGACAGCCCACAGATGGATGACACAGGCCAACACCTCCAGCATCCAGCAAAGGGACTGGGAGAGCAATATAATAGGGCAAGAGGCCCAGAAACAGTCTTGCAGGACTGTTACTACTAGGTCACCAGCTTTCCACTGCACCAGGAAAGCAGCACACAGGCATGTTCTCCTCTATATTCCATCTCTCCATAGCAGAGCAAACAGATCTCTGGCATAATCAAGCCAGGAGCTGTTTTAAACAAACCAGTGAGGTCTATGGTGTTCTGCAAGGAAAAGACTGACAGAGCAGTCTGGAGTCATGCATATTAACACTCTCAACATGAAGTGACTTAATGCCCACATTTTCAGAGATCTGAGTCTTCCTCCCAGGTCCAGCATTCACTCACTGCAAGGGTTCAAGATGAAGCCAGACTGGATACCTCTAAACACACCTGCTTGTCTTACAGCAGGGGAGTTCAGTCACTCCTGAAGAGGATGTTTAGGTGCACTATCTGTACCTCTATCTCAGCCTACATATCAACCTGGAGCTGTAATCACTAACCTATAAAGATGCAACTTCTCTTCAGTAGGTTTACCTGGAATGTGAAGCCCTGATATAAAGCCCACACCAGGTCACAGTAAATACCTGCTCAGGGGCTATGTAAAAACATTCCTTTTAAATCAGGAAGCACTAGGGTTTATTAATAGAAAACAGACTTCTAACAAAAAGAGACTCCTTCACATTATTTTTAATGCCTGGAATTAACAGAGAAAAAAAATCACTGAAGTTGATGGGCAGTCATCTTTGCAGCTGGATTTTTGCAGATCATTCTGAACTTAGGGGATAAAGTTAAATTACCTCAGCTGGTGCTGCCATTCCTATTGAATACACATAAAGCTTTCCCAGGAAGAACAGGTCTATTACAACCAGAGATGCTCTGTTTCAAATTGGTTTTTAAAGGTATTCCAACTTCTTTCCATTCAGAGTCCCCAGCAGTTTCTTTTAAGAGGAGTCACTGTCCAATGAGGTATCTGATTATAAACTTCTCCCTGTGTAAATAACATGAACTTAGAACACCACTGCTTTTAACATGTCACCCCAAAGCTGTTTAACTTCCCTCAGTCAATGGAGCAGTAGGCAGGATATCAATTCTGAACTATTAATATCAAGGCAGCAACAAATCTGATAATGTTTTAACACACTCAGTTTGCAAATGCAAAACAAGTGTTGAAATCTAGCCAATAAACCCCTGAGTTATTTGCCTTTTTGCTCATTGCAATCGGAGAAAATAAGGGTCTGCCAAAGGAAAGCAGCATATGTTTTACATCACCAATATGGATATCAGCAGCCAGACAGTGCTTGCAGAGAAAAGCAGAGAGCAAGTACAAGACTGGATGATGCTAATAAGAAGGGTCCCTTATGGATTCTTGCTCATCTCTGTTCCCCACCTTCCCTGAAGCCTGTTCACAAATCATGATGTCACTTTCCTTAATGTCTTAACACTGTCATATTTCAAGCTCATAATGAAATGTGAGACAGCAAAAATCTAATCTCTTCACACTTACTAACATATCCACACATTAATTTCCTGTTTAATTATAATACTTCTCACAAAGTAATTTTTCCAGGGGAATGCATAAAGGCAAAAATATTTCCCTAAACAGTTCAGGCAAGCCATGTATTTAGCAAGTTGAGTTTTTAGATACATGCTTGAGAAAAATGAAAGTGATACTTCAAACTTAATTGGAAAAAAACCACATACAATCTGGAGAATTTAATATCAGTTATTAATGGCCACAGAAATCAGGCATTTGTCATGTACTCTGCTGCACTATACTTCCCTAAATAGCTTTTTATTGCCTTGCTTTCATTGTGACAATTACATTCTGAACATTGAGACAGGCAAGCTGTGCAACACAGTAATAAATTAACATCAAGGAAAGGAGATGATGCCATTAAACAAGAACAGCTTAACAGTGATCTGGTCAGCAGCATCACTAGGGTATTCCTATGTTACTTGGTTAGACAAGGACACTCAAAATCACAGAACCTAAAATATGTTATTTCTAAGTCATCACAACATAGTTAAAACTTACATTTTTTTTTTTTCCCCATCACAGCCTTGCAGCATTTGGAGAGTGAGAATCATTTTTACAAGTAAGAAAACTGGACCATGTAAAGGGAAGCAAAACACAAGGTCACAAAACAGACACGAGATCAGAACTTGCTGTGTTGCCAGAGGGCCAGGCTAAACTGTCACCTAAATCCATCACACAAGAATTAAGGCAGGACCAATTTCAGACTCTTAGTAACAACAGCAAGCTGGAAGTCATTCTAAGCACGATAGTTTCATTATTGGATACCTCACAATATGCATCTGAAGAGCACTATTTGCATATGATAAATTGGAAGATGGTATCTTATGAATAATGCAAGTTTAGCATAAAATGGTAAGTTAGAAATAAATCCAAAGTCCTTGGGTATTTCAGTAAACACCTTTGTGCCTTGAGGAGGAAGAAAGGAAAGATACACAAAAAGAAAATGCAGGAACAACTCTTAAGATGCCACTGTTGCTTTTTTAGGGAACTCCTCAGCTAGGCTGACGAAGATGAGAGATAAACAGCTTGACTGCTGCAGCAACAACTGACAGAGCAATGTTACAGCTCCTAAAGGAGCCATTTTTTAAGACTGAGCCAAATTCAACCTTAGTTTTACCAACTATCAAACAACTACTCTCAAGCATTTCCAGGATACCTCATGAGATCAGAGTCACATATATGAAGTCTATAGCATGTAGCCTGGACTTAAGATATCCTACAGCTGGCAATTCCACCAAAGCCCTGAGATGAAGCTGGGAATATTATACATCCTATGTTTTTACATAACTTTCATAAACCACTCCAGTCCTTTGTTCATCACAGATTCTAAGTAGGCACCCCCTGTAAAATGGAGCATCCATGCAATCTCAAACAGGTAGATTTTTAGGTAAATTTCTTACCCAGAAAATTGAGTAAGGTCCTTCATTGAATGCTTAGGAGTACTTCAAGCACCTGAAAAACCCTTCTGAAATTGCAGCAGGAATAGCATTCAGAGCATGTCTTGAAGCTGTTTTCAGTACACACAGAAGCAAGCCAGAAGGTGAATTACCTCCTCAATTCTAAGCTAAAATTCCTCAAGACAATCCCTGGGTTGTAGGAGGGAAAACAATAGCTGCATGATTAGGGATTTCTAAGTTACTTGCTCTGGATATTCCAGGCTTTGAACTTTTTTTCCTGCATATACAGGAAACTCTATACATTTAACATAATACAGCACGTGTAATACAGCAAGCACCATGAAAAGCTGCAATCCTTTGAAGGATGCCTGCAATAGTTCTTCCCATACACTTTACCATTTTCCCCCATGTAATACCTCTTAATTTCAGGAACTCTCCCCCAATTAATAACATGCAGATTTATGCAGTTCTCTAGTTTGCATACCTAGTTTTCCCCACACAGTTTGTACACTTTCCTATAATTCCTCTGATGTTTACTCTGTCTTAATATTCTTGCAAAGTTAAAAAGGAACTCACTTGAACCTCCATTACTTCCTCCTAAGTATCTCCTATTCATTCTCCAAATAGATTGGTACTTTATGACATTTGTTATCAATTGTTTGGAAACAAACTCCCAGTTGCCAAAGGAGTACAGTTTTCCCAGCTCAGAATTTGAGTATAAACATTCTTCTGCTAAGATAAATAGCCTTAAAGAGGCAGCACTCCTTTTAATAGCAAGAGTTACAATTATAGCCCAAATGATGTAACAGCCCATCAATCCCCTGTCTTTACAACTACATCAATTGACAAATAAATATGAATCAAGACAGACTGCTTTTGGCAAAGATGACCAAAGCCTACAGGTTTAGCTTCATTAACATAGCAAGAGAATCCCTGTTACATGCATCTTCACCACTCTCCAGTGGTAGAAATACATAAGCTCACCACAAAAATCTTGTAACCTTCTAAGACACTAAGAGATATCTATTTTTATTCTATATTTTTATCTAAGAGATAAAAACTAGAGCTGAAGTGATTTCTTGTTCAACAGCCACTGTATGTAGGCAGAAGTGAACAGTTTACTAGCCAAGTATCACAGAGTACCGAGAACTTGTTTCTTTTATCTAAGAAATATGACTTACTAGGTGTACATTCCTGCCTAAGTAACACAGATCTTAGTGAACCAAGAACACAGGAATTCAGTTCATTAAGTGCAAAGGAAGCTATCTTATAATAAAGGTTAGCATGAAGATTGAATCCTCACTGCACACTGGGGAGAAATAATCTTATAATGCAACAGCTTTTCCTTAAATGCAATAATCTACTGATAGATAAACCAGGCCACAAGCAAAACCACCTCTTCAAGTCTTTCACTGAAGCTTTCATGCCCAGTACAAAGCTCAGCTTCAAAGGACACTGCTACAGCAGCATCCACACAGAGCAGAGGCTGTGCCAACCCAGCAGCTCACTGATGCTGCTTTCCCTTACCTGCCATGAAATGCAGAGTGACACTGGAGGTGTTTCAGCAAGAACCCTCAGTTTGCATCTAAGGCAAGGGGAGGTCAGAGACAAAATAGGTTTTTTTTTTTTTTTTCTACTGAAGTACCACAGAAGACAAGTACTTTTGTCCCTCCAAGGCCATTAAGTCCTACGGATCTCTGTAGGCATACCAGGTCTGAATGCACAAGGAGTCTGAAGCTCAAAGGTCAGACAGCACACACCAGCAGCCCCTCAAATTAAGTCTAAGCACCTCCATCAACTCATTTTTTCCATGGGCACTGTTGATGTTTAGAAGCCCACTGCATTAGAGCTTTTAATCAAGGTACCCTAAAGCCTCTTGCTAGAAATACCATTATTTGGGCCCATGCTTATCTCCTCTGCTTCAATATTTTCACTCATTAGGAAACAAAAGGGTAAAGTGAAATAGAGTTTCTCATTCAGCTGCCTATGTCAGTCAATAGCTAAAAGCTGCAAGGTTCTCCTTGGCCTTCTTTAGTTTTCCACCCCTTTTATTGCACACAATGTCAAGCAACATTTGACTTCTAAAAGCATCCTTTACCTAGGGAGCTGTGTGATTGACACCAACAGAAAGGAAAGAAAACGCAAGTGGAAAATAAGATGCAAGTGTGGGAACCTGCTCAATCTAACTGAAAAATAACTCATTTAGCAGAAATCGTTTAGAGAAATAAATGCTGTCAGAGCCAGAAGTCAAACAGTAAATAAGCCTTACCCAATTTAAACATGTAGCTGCTTAAAAAACATTCTTCACAGTAATGTGCAGCTTAAGCACTTAGGAAAATTGCCAGGAGGTGTCAAAATAGTAAAAAGTCTGAAAATAAAATTGCATGTAAATAAATCCCCTCAGCTCTGCCAAACATCTCAGGCTCACTAACTACACCAAAGCTATGCTGTATTCAAGAAAAAGCTGCTTTCCAGTCATGTGTGGCCAGAGTGTGATTATCATCTTTGCCATGCTGGAACAATCACCAGCAGAGACCATCTTGTTCTGTGTCCCCAACCCCAAATAACAAAATTGAGGGTGGAATTTTGGTGTCTTAGTATCTTTGCACTGAATCATCCTTCAAATACTCAGGTAAAAAACTAGATGTGTATGGGGGACCCACTTTCTTGTTGTTTAGAATTAAATACTCTTAACCATATATCCCCTCAAATACTCTCATTTCTGGTCACTTCATTGGAAAAAATGGGGCCAAACAAGAATGCTAAGCTTCACTAGGATAACAGGAAAACACAAGTGTTTTAACAGGGATCTAAAATCTGTCAAAATCACTTCTAGTATTTGCAAGGCAAATTGGGAAATTAATTCCACAGTAAGCAAACTAGGACATAGCTCATCAAGACATCAGGTAGCAGACTGAAATACATGAGAAAAAATGCCCTTGACACTTGTCCCGGTTTGAAAGACAGGTGTCTGCTAAGGAAGGCAGGAGCCCCCCTTGGAACAGAGAAATACAACCCCCTCCCCTCCGAATTGTTATAGAATTGAAATTAAGGGGCTTTCAGGCAAAGATATGAGGAAAATGGGAATAACAGTTTTTACTAATGTATACAACAAAACTATAATACAGAGAAACTGGTTACAGGCCCGATAGAGTCAGGGATACAACCTGGCCCCTGCCGGGCAGGGTGCTGGTACCAGTCCGATCCAGTGGCAGCTGCAGTTCTCTCCGAAATGGCCCGGTTAAAGCGGTGGTCCGTAGGAAAAGAAAACAAAGTCTGAGCAATCCGATTTCGGTGGCAGCTGCAGTTCTCTTTTAGATGATCCCGTTGAAGCGGTGATCTTGTAGAAAAGCAAACTGGTCCTCCTCCGAAAATCCGGCGGCGGTGCAGTCCCTGTCCTCTGGGGTTCCAGCGGGTAAGGCTCCTCGCGCTGCTCCAAACCCCAAATTATCTCCGGCGGGAATGCTTGGCTCCACCCCTCCCCCTCTGGCCGGGGCATCTCACAAAGAGATGGTGAGTCCTGGGGCAAGGCACTGATGGGCGCATTAACAGAAGAATAGTCCCGAGGGGCGAGGCAAGGAACACCGGCGCCAGGCCTCAACGGCTCATGGTAATAGAATACATTGCAACCCAGGACATTATCCACCCCTTATTCTATTACCATTTGCATCATCCCAAATCAATACCTTTCTTAAACTCTACACACACACACACACATATATATATATACATACATATACAATGAAACTCTACACTCAGTTCCCACTTAAAATAAGGTCCCCTTGTGGTACACACCGGGTTTCCCCATCTTTCTGCATTACCCACCAAGTACAACCTGGTCCCTGAGCAAAGACAACCCCACGGATGGGTTTGTCTTTGCCCAAGGCAGAATTAACCCAAACAGTTTTCCCCAGCATACCTCTCATGTGCACTACTGGAACCCTATCCCCGTCTGTTGTTTGTAAGGATTCAGACTGAGCAGGGCCTGCTCGGTTCGTGGAGCCTCGGGTGTTAACTAACCAGGTGGCTTTTGCTAAATGCATCTCCCAGTTTTTGAAAGTTCCTCCACCCAGTGCCTTCAAGGTGGTTTTAAGCAGTCCGTTGCACCGTTCAACTTTCCCAGCTGCTGGTGCATGGTAAGGGATGTGGTACACCCACTCAATGCCATGCTCCCTAGCCCAGGTGTTGACAAGGCTGTTCTTGAAATGAGTCCCGTTGTCGGACTCAATTCTCTCAGGGGTGCCATGCCTCCAAAGGACTTGCTTTTCAAGGCCCAGGATGGTGTTCCGGGCAGTAGCGTGAGGTACAGGGTAGGTCTCCAGCCATCCAGTGGTGGCTTCCACCATTGTGAGCACGTAGCGCTTGCCTTGGCGGGTTTGAGGCAGTGTGATGTAGTCGATCTGCCAGGCCTCCCCATACCTGTATTTGGACCACCGCCCACCATACCACAGGGGCTTCACCCGCTTGGCCTGTTTGATCGCAGCGCACGTCTCACAGTCATGGATAGCCTGGGAGATACTGTTCATGGTTAGATCCACCCCTCGGTCTCGTGCCCACTTATAGGTGGCATCTCTGCCTTGATGGCCTGAGGCATCATGGGCCCACCGAGCTAAGAACAACTCTCCCTTATGCTGCCAATCCAAATCTATCTGGAACACCTCTATTTTTGCAGCCTGATCTGCCTTCTCGTTGTTGCGATGTTCTTCATTAGCCCGACTCTTGGGGACATGAGCGTCTACATGACGGACTTTCACAGGTAGCTCCTTTACCCGAGTGGCAATGTCCTTCCACTCATCAGCAGCCCAGATTGGTTTTCCCCTACGCTGCCAGTTGGCCTTTTTCCACCTCTCCAGCCAACCCCACAGGGCATTGACTACCATCCATGAATCAATGTAGAGGTAGAGCTTTTGCCACTTCTCTCTCTCAGCAATGTCCAGGGCTAATTGGACGGCTTTGAGTTCAGCAAATTGGCTTGATCCACCCTCTCCCTCGATAGCTTGTACAACTTGTCGTGTGGGGCTCCATACAACAGCTTTCCATTTCCGGCTAGCACCTACAATTCGGCAGGAACCATCGGTGAAAAGGGCATATCGTCTTTCACTCTCTGGTAGCTCGTTATATGGAGGGGCTTCCTCAGCACGTGTCACTTCCTCTTCCTCTTCTTCAGAAGACAATCCAAAAGCCTCACCTTCTGGCCAGTTGGTAATTATTTCCAAGATCCCAGGGCGATTTTGGTTTCCAATACGGGCGCGCTGTGTGATGAGGGCAATCCATTTGCTCCAGGTAGCGTCGGTGGCATGATGCGTGGAGGGAGCCTTTCCCTTGAACATCCACCCCAGCACCGGTAGTCGGGGTGCCAGGAGGAGTTGTGCTTCTGTGCCGATCACTTCTGAGGCAGCTCGAACTCCTTCATAGGCGGCCAAGATTTCTTTCTCTGTCGCAGTGTAGTTGGCTTCAGACCCTTTGTAGCTTCGGCTCCAGAATCCCAGTGGTCGGCCCCGAGTCTCATCAGGCACCTTCTGCCAAAGGCTCCAGGACAGACCCTTGTTCCCGGCTGCAGAGTAGAGCACGTTTTTCACCTCTGGTCCTGTCCTGACTGGGCCAAGGGCTACCGCGTGAGCGATTTCCTGCTTGATCTGAGTGAAGGCCTGTTGTTGTTCAGGGCCCCAGTGGAAATCGTTCTTCTTGCGGGTAACCAGGTAGAGAGGGCTCACGATCTGGCTGTACTCGGGAATGTGCATTCTCCAAAAGCCTATGACACCTAGGAATTCTTGTGTTTCCTTCTTGGTGGTCGGTGGAGACATTGCAGTGATCTTATTGATGACCTCGGTGGGAATCTGGCGCCGTCCGTCTTGCCACTTTACCCCCAGGAACTGGATCTCTCGGGCAGGTCCCTTGACTTTGCGTTTCTTGATGGCGAAGCCGGCCTCCAGGAGAATTTGGATGATTTTCTCTCCTTTCTCAAATACTTCCACTGCCGTGTTCCCCCATACAATGATATCATCAATGAACTGCAAATGTTCTGGAGCCTCACCCTTTTCCAGCGCAGTCTGGATCAGCCCATGGCAGATGGTGGAACTGTGCTTCCACCCCTGGGGCAGTCGGTTCCAGGTGTATTGCACGCCCCTCCAGGTGAAGGCAAACTGAGGCCTGCACTCTGGTGACAGAGGAATGGAGAAAAATGCATTAGCAATGTCAATAATGGCATACCACTTTGCTGCTTTGGACTCCAGCTCGTACTGGAGCTCCAGCATGTCCGGCACAGCAGCACTCAATGGTGGAGTCACTTCATTCAAAGCACGATAGTCCACAGTCAATCTCCATTCTCCGTCAGGCTTGCGCACAGGCCAGATGGGGCTGTTGAAGGGTGAGTGGGTCTTGCTGATCACCCCTTGGGCCTCCAGCTCACGGATCATCTTGTGGATGGGGATCACGGCATCTCGATTCGTCCGATACTGCCGGCGGTGCACTGTCGAAGTGGCAATTGGCACCCGTTGCTCTTCCACCTTCAGGAGCCCAACTGCAGAAGGATTTTCTGATAGTCCAGGCAAGGTGTTCAACTGCCTAATGCCTTCTGCTTCCACAGCAGCTATCCCAAAAGCCCACTTAAACCCCTTTGGGTCTTTGTAATAGCCATTCCGGAGAAAGTCTATTCCCAGGATACATGGGGCCTCCGGGCCAGTCACAATAGGATGCTTCTGCCACTCCTTCCCAGTCAGGCTCACCTCAGCTTCCAACAGGGTCAACTGCTGTGACCCCCCTGTCACCCCAGCAATAGACACAGATTCTGCCCCCACATGTCCCGATGGCATTAGGGTACATTGTGCTCCAGTGTCAACCAATGCTTCATATCTCTGTGGCTCTGATGTGCCAGGCCATCGGATCCACACTGTCCAAAAGACCCGATTCTCCCGTGCCTCTTCCTGGCTAGAGGCAGGGCCCCTCTAGGCCTGGTTGTCATCCATTCCCTGGGCATACCTGCAAGATGTTTCTTCAAGGGGATCTGACATATCATCCTCCCTTCTGTAATACCTGGCAGCTCGGTCACGGGAGGCTGAGGCTACTTTCGCTTTAGCGGAACCCCCTCGGTTAGTGTTTTCCCTTTTGAGCTCACAAACCCGTGCTGCCAGGACAGAAGTGGGTTTCCCATCCCACCTTCTCATGTCTTCCCCACAGTCACACAGGAAGAACCACAGCTCAGATCGTGGGGTGTACCCTCTCTCTCTAGCTGGGGGACGTCGGGCTCTGGCTCTGGGGTTTATGACCTGCACTGGTGCCACATGAGAGCTGCTCCTCCTCACCTCCTTCATCACCTCCTCCCTAATCTCTTCCTTGAGGTCCCTAGCCACAGCAGCGACATGAGCTTTCATTGGGCCATTGACTAAACTCTCATAATATCTGAACCTGTTGGCAACAGAACCCACTGTCTCTTGGTTGTCATCAGCATTAATTGTTGCAATGAATGTGGCATACTGCTGTGGCCCCAGCTTTGCCAGGTTCCACAGCATCTGCCCTGTACACTTGACCTTGTCGGGGTCATTATCATGCTGTCCGTCCCTCCCAAAGAGTACCTCTAACACTGCCACTTCCCTCAGCTGTTGGATCGCTTCCTCAAGGGTCTTCCATTGCATTCTATGATGGTACTCCTGCATTCTCTCTCTGTGGACAAACCTTTCCCTCACACTCATTAAAAGCCGCTCCCAGAGAGAAAGGGGCCCCGGCTCCCTTACAAATACCTGGTCCACCCCTGAGTCTTGGGCCAAGGATCCCAAATACCTGGCTTCGCCACTATCCAGTTGTACGCCTTTACCCATAAGGTCCCAAACCCGAAGTAACCAAGTTGTAAAAGGCTCACGCCCCCGTCGCGCAATGTCTTTTCGCATATTACGGAGACTGTCGAACGACAGGGATTCGGTGATAATTTCAGGCTCTGACTCCCCTGCGGGTTGTGAGGGCTCTGACTCATCCCCATCATTAACTGGGCGTACTGATTTGGCCTTGCACTTCCTCCTCTGCACAGGGGCGACTGCTGCTGGCTGTGGCTGTCCTTGTGGTTCAGCTGGATCCTGCACAGTTGTAACATCTGTGGGCTCCACTGCTGCACCATCAGACTTTCCCTTTTCAGGACAAGGTTTTCCACTAGTTTGTGAGGTGTGTTCCCTCAGCATCTCACGTATTTCCTTTACCAGTGCCCCCACCCAATTAGGCTGGTCCATTTGTGAGGTGGGCTGTTGGGCAATGCCAGGTCGTGGGACAGGGTCAGGCTGCAGGGCAGGATCTCTGGCCTCTGGGGCCGTGTCAGGTTCTGGGGCAGCATTCCTAGTCTCTGGGGTGGTTATCCAAGTAGTTATCCAAGCCAGTCTCACTTTATCTCTGTAGGCCCAGCAGAGTAGGCCTATTAGCAACACATTGATAGTATCTAGGGGAAATCTAAACCCTTCGAAAGCTGATGGAGCAGACCCAAAGAACTGGTTGAATGGTTGGGAGAAAACTTCCCCTGGTGTTATTTCCTCACAGAAGGTACCATTTTTAATGTAATCCCAGAAACATACGCTGAGCGTGTGATAGCCCTTTATCCATGTGCCCACATTCCACAGGAAACTGAAAAACCATGAATTCCTCACCTTATCAACCCACAGTGCAAGCTGGATAACAGCCACAGTAGCCTTAGTCAGAGGACCCATGTTTAGATAAGGGGCTGCAAAGGGGAAAAGCATAGCCACAACCACGTGCCACCCGAAGCAAGGCAAACTAGACCACATGGTGCTGCCTAACAAAGATCCCACGTTCATTGCATAAAAAATCAGGTTAGCCAGGAACTGTTATTCCTTTTTCACCCTTTTTCCTCAATGCCCTCGTGCCCCACGTTGGGCGCCAAAATCTGTCCCGGTTTGAAAGACAGGTGTCTGCTAAGGAAGGCAGGAGCCCCCCTTGGAACAGAGAAATACAACCCCCTCCCCTCCGAATTGTTATAGAATTGAAATTAAGGGGCTTTCAGGCAAAGATATGAGGAAAATGGGAATAACAGTTTTTACTAATGTATACAACAAAACTATAATACAGAGAAACTGGTTACAGGCCCGATAGAGTCAGGGATACAACCTGGCCCCTGCCGGGCAGGGTGCTGGTACCAGTCCAATCCAGTGGCAGCTGCAGCTCTCTCCGAAATGGCCCGGTTAAAGCGGTGGTCCGTAGGAAAAGAAAACAAAGTCTGAGCAATCCGATTTCGGTGGCAGCTGCAGTTCTCTTTTAGATGATCCCGTTGAAGCGGTGATCTTGTAGAAAAGCAAACTGGTCCTCCTCCGAAAATCCGGCGGCGGTGCAGTCCCTGTCCTCTGGGATCCCAGCGGGTAAGGCTCCTCGCGCTGCTCCAAACCCCAAAGTTATCTCCGGCGGGAATGCTTGGCTCCACCCCTCCCCCTCTGGCCGGGGCATCTCACAAAGAGATGGTGAGTCCTGGGGCAAGGCACTGATGGGCGCATTAACAGAAGAATAGTCCCGAGGGGCGAGGCAAGGAACACCGGCGCCAGGCCTCAACGGCTCATGGTAATAGAATACATTGCAACCCAGGACAACACTACACAACATTACTACACATACACAGTTACTACTACCTATTACACCATTGCAAAATTTACCAAACAATGCTGTGAAAATCAGAAAAAGGGTTTCAAGAGGCATGAACAGATGGGAAAGTGACAATAAAATTCTAGGAGGGGTCAAACCACATTAAATGCTCAACTAGGCTGCCACTAAAGGCATCTTAGACCATCTCTTACAGCCCAATGAATGTATTTCTTGCATTTCATCTGATCATTTTCACATCCTATTGCTACAGTCAATTATACAACTGTAACAGCTCTGTGCCTCATAGCCTATCTCATGCAAAGATCACTCTGCTGTGCCCTCCTTCAATCACTTGTGTTACAGTGATCTACTGCCAGCTCCTCCTAATGAAAGCAAGCCTTAGAAGTGCTACTAGACATGACAGTTTGTACACTGACATATTTACCTCATCAATAGAGACAGGCACTGAAGCTCACCAAGCTTTTGCCAGCATACAACTCCTACATGCTCCTCATATTCCATGGAACTAGCCACAGAACCAGGCAATTCCCTGCATTTAAATTAAGGTGAGCTTACAACTCTTATGGTCTTTAATATCCACTTTTTTCCAAGCACAGAGAAAACTCAGCTTAGCCAAGAACAGTGAACTTCAGAGTTATCAAGTCAGAAAAGGAGTCTTGCTGGTTGCCCAACTGTTCACTTCTGTGCCTTTCCATTTCTTTATTCACAAGAGCCACTTCCTTACTCCCTTCTCTTGTCTGAGCAATAGCACGTAGTAAATTACTGTAATACCAACAGCCATCTCTTCAAAATACTTCTTCTATTGCAAGAGTATTTTAAAAGAAAGCAGTATCACTGAACATCAAAGCTGCCAGCTGCCTTATACACTGGGACTGTAGGAGATCTCTCAAGCTAAACAGACTTAAACTGGATCAGTAACTTCAATGGGAGACTTAAAAAAATCCTATTACTGCAGAAAGTTATATTGGCAATAGAACAGACTTATGTTCACATTTCAGCAGTGCCTCAGGAGAGTGTTTGCTGACATCCGCTTTATCTTCACTGCTTTCTGGTCTTAAGGCTGCAACTCTACTTACATGTAAGCATAAACACTTCTTTCCTAGCTAGAATCCAACAGGAACATAATGACTTTCACAACTGTCACCACTGCTGGCTACACCAGGTATAGCTACACATACTTGTGTTCCCTACAAATTATGTTTGAATACATAGGCTTTGGAGATGTACTCAAGATAAATAACATCCTTTGTGCATACACATCATACTGTGCAAGACAGTAACAACCATATGACAAGCTAAAGACCACAGAAACCTTTCCCAGCTCAGCCACCACCTTCTTACCTGCCATCTACTTTATTTCTGTAATGCCACTTTTGACCACTGAATTAGGGGATATTACTCTTGAATCTCACCTCACAGGGTGAAGTTAGTTGATGCTTCCAAATGTCTGAGATCCCCAGATGAAACAAGAGTCCTAAACATTACTCATTAACTGAAAACACATGCTAAGGAGAACAAGTGCACAACAGGTTGTCAGCTAAGAAACTCCCATAGGCTCAACAGCTGTGGTTAGGAAAGACTCCCAAGGGCAAGAGAACAACTGCTTCTTACTTATATATTCCTCATATGTCACCACTCTCCTTATCCCATATTGTGCTAACAGCATCTGAAGGCAGCAGGGAAGAGGTATTAAATATTAAATGAGCTTCAGTATGCCAGCTTGCTTCAGACAAAACTGGGGAGTCTGGGCAGTGCACCTCAGAGACAAGCTAAGGAACTACCCATGGGAGCACTCTCCTCATCACAAAGGGGTCCAGGCTTTACCATGAGGCCAGTTTGCAAACCAGCTCAGGAAATAATCACCAATTGTTTTTCACAGACTGAAGTGTCAGCATCTCAAGTTAAAAATGCTAATAGGACTTTGTCCATGAAGTCAGGGTTTCCCCTCCAGGGCCTTAGTACTGCCATGCAAAGCAAGATATCTCCTATCCATCCCCTACTTAGAAAATGTACCTTCCTGTCCCCTCCTCTCAGTTAATGAATTACTGAGTAGCAAGTGCTTTGTACTCTATTCAGATCAGAGCAGATAGCCTCCTCTATTACAAGGCTAACATTGCTCAGCACAGGTCTCCTGAAACAGAGGCCCTTTTTAATCAGGTAACTCTTCCTATTCAGATACCCCAAGGCACACCTGCTGTAGTGTGAGCATTATCATAAACAAAACACAATAGAACAGTAACAGCAAACTTCTCCCATGTGAAACAGCTCAGGAGACTGAGGAAAGCAGAACAACAATTGGTTCATAGTTCCTTGTCCCCTCCTGCCAAGCAGCATGTAGCCTGCAAGAGATGAACAAAAAGGCACATACAGACCTCAACAGCCACACTTTGGCTCACTGGTTGCTGCCATGCCTGTCAGTATTTCTAAGAGTTCTACAACCCTTAACATGGACCTCCAATTTACTACAGAAGTGAATTGGCCCATGCATACCCCTCTAAAACTTGACAGAGTTTTGTACTATGCTATCTACTATTCATACCTTTTCCTCTATTAATATTCAGTCCATAAACACTGCTAAAGTAAAACTGCACATACAACATAAGCTCCACATATTGTAAACAAGTTTTATACTCTCAAAACACTGAGCACAAGATACTATGCATTTTATTTTGTAAAGAAATCAACCAAAATGCAATCTCTCTTGATTGCTGAGAGCTATTCCCATAAAGCCTTAAAAGAGCCCTCCTTATTAACCAGTCTCACAGCACCACCACAGAAATCTGACTTCTCAAGTAATAGGGAGGCAAGTTCCAAACACAGGAGCTGGAACATCCAAACAAAAGAATCTATCAGCTCCAATGTGAGTCCCATCAGTCCTTTCAGCATGGCAGCACAGTTTTTAGGATTGCATCTAAGCTCCTGACTAACTACTCAGAACAAAGGCAGGCCAGAAAGGGCTTTCACCACATCTCACATTAAGCTCAATGCACGTTAAACAATACATTCAATTTTTAAGACACTGCAAATAAAGGTCAACCAGCCAGGCCAGAAGGTGGTGAGAAGAGCACACTAAAGCAAAGTATACTGCAGAGAAGTTAAATGACCTCTGTTATAATGAAGTCATACAACACCATGGACACCTGCCAGCTGAAGAACTAGTTGGAGGCACTGCATTTCCCACTACCACTGTTTACAACTGAGCCTACCTAGACCCAGCAGCACACTTGCACCTTGATTGTTGGGCAATCTGATGAACACATTCCACTGGGAATTACATGTTCTTGATGGCTTTTCCAGCCAGGCTTTAGCTGGTTTGCCAACATACTCAGCATCATAAGGATAAGGCAGAAAGATTAAGGTACAAAAACCAGTTCCCAACTTTACCATCTCTCCTCCAGAATCAGCTCCTAAACAAACACCCATATAAGCACACAATGAGGAGTGAAATTAAACTGTCCTCTCAAATAAGTATTTAATCTCTTCCCACAACTAATTAACAGCAATATGACTTTTGTTAACAGGGAAACAGTAGTTAAACTCAATTACATTGTCAGATATTTTCAAATTAAAAAAATGTATTCGCTTTGAGCTGGACTTCAAATGATAGTTAAAAAATTTATGTAGAACTGTAATTAACATATCAGAATACTGCATCATGCCATTTTTTCCCATGACTACTGGGATAGGCATCTGCAGTAAGATTTACTACGCAGGGAATTGTTCTACTGGCCTTCTTTAACCATGAGCACTCACTGGTTCTTCATTCCACAGGTATTTTCTCTCTACCAAGAGAGAAGTTATAACTGAAATTTGCCTAAAGCACATGTGTAAAGAACAAGCACAAGTAGTAGCTTGTTCTTTATGTGAGAGCATGTTCTGATGTGAGAGCATCAAGAAGTCACATAGGAGAGCTACCAATAGTGTCAGGTATACTCATTTCACTCCTCACAGCTGTATGCAGCATTATTTGCTGACAGCTAACAGACATGATCCAAATCACTCTTCCCCTCACCTCTTCAGATACAATCAGTTATCATTGCTGAAAGTAATGAATCTGCCAGACTGGAAAATCCCAGAAGATCCTGATAGAATCAACTTCTTGACTTTCATTTAACCTCTTCTCATCCTCTAAGAGTTAGAACTTTTGCAATACTCCATCACTGACATTCTCAAACACATGCAGACATAAAGACAGAGGCTTGCCACAGAATACATGAGATGTTGTACCCTATGCAACCACAAGCCAATGTGTTTACAGCCAGGAGTACACCTCCTCTACACTTACAAGGGATGCACCTTCTTGCATTTCAGAGAACCTTTTGCCTTCTGTCTTTTGGCATTCACTCTATTCACAAGTACACAATCAATTTTCCAAAGTAAGGTCTTCCAGAGGGTCCTCTCCCATATCCTAGCCTCACTTCAGAGTTTTTGGCAGCACTGATGTCCATCCAAACTGGTCCAAGCACTCCTTCCAAAGAGCAGCTCTATATAGCCAGACCCAGAGTTCTCCAAACAGGCATGAAAGGTTCAAAAGATACAGAAACAGTTCATTTTTATCAAAGTGGCTACACAACTACTTTGCACAGAACAGTTTAATCAGTTAATGGAACTGCCTAGAAAAAATTGGCAGAGGTGTATCATTAGTAATGTTTCCTTTGAAACAATTGCTGTCGGTTACCAGCATGACTAAAGGATGTCGTGGAGACATCTCAAGTTGGCAAGATACATCACACCAATGACATGCTTCAAGTGAACTGAATCCTCACTGGATATGCTCACCTACACCCAGCCTAGGGTGAGGTATCCCCTATCTTACAGACTCCATGTCTCACTGACCTCACACTGGCTGGTTCCACCTATGAAACACTTTCCTCCAGACCACTGGGGTATTTACCATGTTTTTAAGGCACACAAGATGTCAGTTGTGAGATAGTTGTTATACCAGTCTGCAGACACAGAAGTTGTCTATTTGCTGTAACACACCATGGCCAGACCCCCATTATAACACAAAATCCAGTCCCTTGTTCCAAGGTACCCACTTGTGGTACACAAAAAGAACAATCCCTGTTCACTGTCACCAGTGATAAGCCTCAAACACAGCAGAGCTGTCCTAAATCTGTTCAGCAGGAAGCAATCATTTGCTAGCTATTGTGGAACATGCATGAGAAGGCTCACAGGAGAAGAGTCAGGACATCTACACAAAGCCAACTAGACACCACAGCCCATAGCATTTATGACTGACTCCACTCCCTCTGAAAGAGCCCAGTAGCTTGTCAGACATACAAGATTAATATCTACAGAGATGCCAAGCAATCCCAATGAATCAATAGAAGTTCTGACAGAGACCTGCATGCTGAATTAAGCAGAGCTGACAAGTGGGTTGTAAGCACACCATGTTTAATGATCAGATGAGCTTTCACTTCTAAAGATTACTCCCTTTTTAGCAGGTCTGTGTGCCACAGAAAAGTAATCCTGCACAATCAACTGTCACATGTAAAAAAAAAATCAAGAAGCAATTGCTCATTAATGGAAATTATATAGACACAGTCAGGTAGCTGAAACAAATGTGCTTGATCTCCTAAATTTAATCAACAGTGGGGACTTGCTCAAAGCCTTCAACAAAGCATAGGCCCCCATCACCTGAGCAGTTGCTCCACTTGCATTATAGGATCATTCCTATGCAGTTCAGTCACTAGAGGGGAAAAGGGTGTTTGGTTCATCAGAATTTGGGGTTCACAGTCCTCTACAGGTTACAATGGCTTTAAGCACAGGACACTTGTTCCTGCAGTCTGTACCCATTCAAGACCATGTTTGAATCAAAACTCAGCATTTGCCTGAACTTCTGTGCCACAAACAGCATTTGGCCTGATGGATTCCAAGCTATGCATAGGAAAAACACTTGATAATGTACCTCAAATAAACTGTTGTTACCACTACTGTAAGTGATCCACTGAAATATGTCTAAACCAGCACATTTTGCTTAAACTCAATACTCTCAAGCACTCACAGGTTATTTGACATGAAGAAGGAAGACCAGATCCACCAGACAACTATTTATGTAAGAATAATAAACTGACTTGCCCTCTAAACACCGTTTAAGTTAATGCCCATCCCAGCTCCAGTATTTTTCACTATCAGGCATGATCTTACAAAGCAGTAAAGCTTCAATTCAAACAGTACCCCAGCAAAATAGATTAACACAGAACAGAGCTGGCCCAGGAAAATAAGTAGTAGGACAGTTAGAACATTTTCTCATTTTCTCTTATGCTTTCTGCTGCTGACTAAACCCTAATTTAGAGTCGGTATTGCTTTCTCACTCATCTTTTCCCTTTTTCTAAGTGTGTTTAATCTGCTGTAAAATTGTTTTCATGGCTGCAGTGAATGTTATTGTAACTGTTTTACAATGTGCATTATCTGCACTGTGTAAAGGCTTTTGCCTTCTGTATGCAAATCACTATCTTCCCTGCTGTCGTTCAAGGTGCATGCCCTCCCACAGCTATACCAAGCTACATTCCACATCACTGAAGGGCACAAATGCCATTTCCTACAGAAGTAGTTAATAAATCACTTTAGATCCAGTCCTACAGAACTAGAGCCTGTTCTCTGAATTCTGCCAGAGCTTGGCCAGAACATAGTTCAGCATTTTTCTGACCTGTAACTGCTGCCACAGCTGCTGAGCCATAGGAAACAAAGGCCTGAGCAGAGATGGTCATCCATCACTGGTCTGACAGGGCAAACAAAAAATGAAACTACAGAAAATATGCCCATTCTATGGAAAGAAAATAAACTTATTTTAGGACAATCTAGTTAAATTTAACATCAGGACAATTAGAAAAAACATGTATTTTTAATGTTACAAGCTTGGGAGGATTAAAAATACCATAAGTGATTCAAGGTCAGTCACTATCTTTAATACTAAGTAAACCAACACAAGAAGCTGGAACACAATTTGAGGTCTCTGAGCAAGTCAGTATTGATAAACCATGTTGGCTGCTCACCCTGAATCTCCTGCATCAAGCCTGACTTTAAGCATTTTCCATTTGTCTCAGATTTTACTAAATTGTTCATATATGCAAGTCAACTTGACAGGACTTTACAGACTTTACATAGCTGTATATAGGCAGTGGGGCTGTGAAAACAAGATATGGACTTTAGACTTGCTTGGAGTCCAGTTTTTTTCAATTACCAAGCTGAAGCAGGACTTGCAACTTTAAATCCTGCTCACCAAAGGGCCAAGCAGCCAACTTAGCCAGAAATCAAGCACATACACATCACTCCATAGGGAGTCTCCTAGCTGGAGAAACAGGCAGCTATCCCCAAGATCAGCCTCCTGCCATCAGCTGGCTGATTAGGACATCAATTGTCTGATTGTATCAGCTCCCCAGTTACCCTTTCCTGGCAAGGGTCTCAGCTTCATAACTCATTTGTGTGGATCTACAACTTTGTGGCCAGTAGCAATTGCCCAAGGAGCAGCTGTAGGAGCATAATACCCAAATTCTTACACTGAAACACAAAACAGCATCACCTGCAGAGGTGGTATCACTGCTTACAAAGCAAGCTTATAGGAAAGCCCAAGATGTTAATACCCTGCACTGCAGCCTGCAAAAGAAGGGATTTTTTTATTTCAGATATTTATGCACAACTATCCCATCCAGCAGAGTAAATCATTTACCAATGTGTCTTTAGGATCTACTACGTTTTCAACTTGCCAATTTACCACAGCAAGAAATCACAGCATCGGAGACTGCTTGGAGAAGCTTATTCCTCAATCTGTCAATGCAAGGTCACATGATTAACCAAGAAAATCTATACAAAAAAAAGAAGAAGAAAAACCTACATACCCAATCCTCAGTCGCTTAATCACAACCACTCCTGCTATCAGCATCTGAAGCAGTATTGCCATGGCAACCACATTACCTTTAGCTTGGCTGACAGGATGGCACTTGTCTCCACTTTGTTAGCTGGGTAATTGGTCCTGCTGTACAGGGTCAGTTGTGAGAAAGATGACAGCAGGTACAGGCTGTCTGGTTAGATACCAGGGCCACCTTATCCTTGGAACAGATCTCCTGGATTTATTAAACACTTAAGAGGTTAGTGAGCTGTGAAAATCCGATACACCACCACTGCAGTTTGCTGACTAGAAACTTCTTCTTGTGCTTCATCAACTTTTCATTACCTTTCTGTTTTTTGAGGGATAGAAGCTTCAGGGAGTTAAAATGCTGCCATTTTCAGGCTGTAGGAGCCTTCCTCATCAGCCACCCTCTCCAGCAGCAACATTTTCAAGAACAAGTCAGCTGGTGCTGAGCTTTTCAAGTAGTGCACAGGACAGTCTTGCCACAAATTGTGTTACTTGTTCTTCAGTCTGCCTACAAACATGTAAGCCAGTTCTAAAGCATCATTTCCAGTGATTCTTATTTCCACACAAATATTTTCTCATGTTGAAGCAGAGAAAAACCCCAACCTTGTCCTTAATCTCATACAAACTCAAGATCTTCAGATGAAAAGAATGGATTAGCTCAATAGTCCATTTCAATACAAGCTGTCTCTCAGCTTGCACATTCAGCACAAGAGGCTGAAGCCTAAAAAAAAGTCACCAGCTCCAAAGCAATCAGAATTTTACCTTGTGAGTTTCTAGGTACAAAGTAAAACAGTTTAAAAACCTTAATCCATTAGCTCCTGTTTTCAGCAGACCAAAGCATAATTATCTGATTATTTAGGAAACAGTTGAGCATCCATTTCCAAGCAAACAGTTCAAGCATAGCTCTAGATGAAAAACCCAGAGCTAGGAAAGCTGCAACATGCAACTGTGGCATGCAAGCACTCCCTTCCTGTTACTTTAACTCTCCACAGTAGAGGCATCTGAGGGGTCTACTGCTGGGTAATGTCAGAATTTTAGCCTTTAGGAAACTAATCTGGGGATTAATGATATCCTTCCTCACAATACCATATCACCACGATACAAGAAGTCATTTTAAACACAAAACCAGCAGTAGAAGTTAATACAATACAAAATAAACATGTGCTTAAAAACATCAGGGGATTTCTGGCTTCTGTTGTATTTGACTTTTCAGCTGACTTGTAAGGATGACATCACAATAAAAACAACAATTAATATTAGCTGTTGTATAAATACCCACTCATTTCTACTGCAGCACACATTACATATAATGACTGTGCCTTTTTCAGACTTTAAAATTCTGTTTTACAGGCCAACATTTCAGCATAATGTCCTCATAAAACACAACAGCAGTGCAGCATAGAGAAGACTAAATTAAAGATTAATGGGCCCTGCCAGTACTAAGCTTTCTCACGAGCCAGTAAAAGGCAGAAGGACAGTTCCCTCCACGTGAGTGTCCTGCTTGCACAAAACCAAACATACCCTGCCCTGTCCCAGATTTAACAGTCAGCTCCCTGCTGCAGCACACTCACATTCATTTTAACCATGCAAAGGATGAACAGCTACTGCACAATGAAGTCAAGGGATGCAGGGGGCAATATCCTGGTTGGATTAATACAAATGTCCTGTGGAACTCTACAGGGATAAACTCAGTGTCTGGTTTTTCCTATTTGGCAGTAATGGTCATCATTAATAACCATATCCAAGTGAGAAGCATCTAGTTAGAGCCATTTTACAAGCACCTCCTGTGAAGGCTTTGAGGTGAGATGACAAAAGGTTAGGCACCTTGCCTAACTCTGCTGACAAAACCCTTCAATACAGAACAGGAGCCCTTCCACTATCTCCTAGGGCTCTTAATCAGCATCAGAAAGCCAGTTATCTTAAACCCACACTTTAGAGGTGGCCCCCACAGAGGTTTTGAAGAACTACTTCAGCTCTCAATTAAGTATGCACCCCTATTTATCAACACTGGTAACACCACATGGGACATGCAAGAGGTTTATAGCTAGTAAGGGGCTGGGCCAAACATTCAGCATTTTCTACTAGCTGCTCAATAACCTCAGCTCCCAGCATTTAAGCACTTGTCCAAGGGCTCTCTGCACTGCACTTCCATACAGAAGCTACAAGGAAAATTTAACTTTGTCACCTTAAGCCTTCTATAGAAAGCTCCTCACAGATCCCCAGGAAAGAAGCCAATATGCTTCAATATGACTGCACACAACTGCTGTAAAGCAATATCCTTTATTAGAAACTGTGTTCCATTTTAAAGCTCATCTACTGTATTTAGGCAATGTGCTTTTCTACTGAATTCTGTAAGTATTCCTCCCCATTTTCAGTAACTACTCAATCTATTAAAATATATACAGCTTTTCCATAACTATATTTTTAAAAGCATTCTACTTGTACAACTCCCACTCCAGAGCTCTATCACCTCTGCAGAGTAACTCAAGACCACTCCACTGAAAGCATCTAGTCCAATTTGTTCAATTGCTTTAAAAAGTAGAAATCATCATCATGAGCTAGTACACCTCCTCCCTTACAGCAACATGTTTTCTGCACTT
Organism: Podargus strigoides; assembly: GCA_028020825.1. Taxonomy (NCBI): domain Eukaryota; kingdom Metazoa; phylum Chordata; class Aves; order Caprimulgiformes; family Podargidae; genus Podargus; species Podargus strigoides. The sequence continues at coordinate 3,770,988 of CM051646.1, forward strand.
CACCCTAGCATCAATAGGAATAATATTCCAGCATAGTGTTTATACAGACTACAGTCTTTTAGCAGTCCTGCAACATATGTTATAGCCATTTATTTTTGTTGTCAGATCCATCTCACACCAGGAAGCTCTGTTCCTGTTCAGCACCAGATCATGGACAGACAGCACTTCAGTGTGCCCTTGCAGGCAGAAATGACAGACTGGAACCCTCCAGTGCTCTTGGGAGGGAAGGAAACATTATCCTGATCAAACTGCCCTCAGGCTCTTCAACCAGATAAAAGACACATGCTTGCATGAATTACTATGGACCTCTTGGGGCTGCCTGGACAAATGCTGTAGTCTTTCATGAAGTAACAAGACATGCTTGCCTTCAATTTCACACTGCAGGTTCTGTTCATCTCCCTCATATCTCAAAATGCTCAGCAGCTTCTTAGGGAAATCAGTCTTTCATGTGAAGTTATCTACAAATAAAACATACAGCTGCATGTGTATGTTGTTGGTAAACCTCTAAAGACAATCTGTCTTCTGATAGAGTAGCTGACATGCTTTGCACCCTGCCTCCCACTTCTCCTGTCTCAGTCAGTACCCAAACAGTGAACACAGCATTAAACTAGTGGATGTTCAAGGAGGAAGCAGTGCCACTTTCAAACAAGCTGATAAAAACTAATAAAATGTCAATAAGCATCTGACTACCCATAGTCATTAAAATGAAGCTGTCAGCCAGCTCAAGAACTGTGAACAATGCACTCTGTCTCCCTATACTGTTGCTGCTGTTCTAGTTCCATACAGCAGCTGAACATCACAAAAGGTACTTTTGTTCAGGAAAAAATATCCAAATATTTCAGAATCAATATCTCTGTTGCCCCATAAACCTATGCAGCTTGGACAACAACTCCAGAAAATGAAAACTAACAGACTAAAAGCAGTTTACTGGATCAAAAAAAGGGAAAAGATTTGTTGCATGCCAATGCAAGTCTACTCTCTGTCAACATTTTTGACACACAAGGACAAAGTAAGGCTCCTGGTACTCAGACAAGCACCATTTAACCCTTTTAACACAGCAGAGAAACTTGATCAACTCACAATTGATTTCCTATGAAGCATCTTATTTTTCAGGACATGTTGAATTAATTCCTCAATTTAAGTCCTCATTCACAGACAGCACTTTTTCAACACATCAAGCCTCCAAGGAGTTCTGCAGACATTAAAAAACTTCCATTAGGAAGAAAATAGCCTAGACAGGAACCTACATGCCCAAGATTTCAGCAGATACTCCATCAACAGCAGCAAGAGGTGCAGAAAGCACTGCTTAGCATTGCTAACATGCCTATTACTGTCCACAGCATGGAAAATGCAGTCACCTAGGAAACCATTTCAGAGATCTGCTGGTGTCCAGGGATAAGGTTCAGAAGCATGTGAACATAACAATTACTCAGAAGCATCCACAGCTTGTGCCCTTTGGAGAACCTGCTGGAGAGCTGACAGTTTCCATAGAAACACTGTGGAAAAGCTTAGAGTGAGCTTCATCCCAGCTGTTTCACTTCCAAGTGCAAACAACAAAGCCCAGCAATAAAATGAGTTATCTTTTTCATTTGTTAAGTGCAACAGCTGGACAATAAGCAATGAGGCCAGAAGAGTGAAACACATTTTCACATTACCTGAGGTTCATCTTAGGGGTAAGCAGAGTCTCTCACCTATAGCAACCTATTTTGCTGCTACCTGCTTGCTTGTTGACAGCTACTCCCTATAAAGACATAATTATTTTACCAGCTCAAGAAGAAACACAGTCCTATAGAGAGCTCCAAGTCCTTACAGTAGCTGCATTGTACAGAACTGTGTACATAAGCCTATATAAAAGCACTCAATTGTTAGCCTATTTGGGACACTTGAGACCTACAGAGTAAACCCATTTCTGCCTAAAAGCTGCAAGTTTTGGGTTGCTTTCTAACCCAGGGAGGCAACTTAAGGAAAAAGTTCAAGCACAGGAGAGCCACAAGTCATCTCCACTATACAGCTAATCTTTGAGCTACTTTTATACTCCCAGGGTCAATTTTCTCCCATATTAGAAGTTCTGATCACTTCCAACCAAACCAACAGAAAATTTATGAAGCTGTTTGATTCCTTTTGACAGTAGAAAGATTTCAACTTACCAAAAGTTATTATAAGACACACAAGGCAGTGGAAAATAGAACAGCTTAGTGTATTTTGTGTGCTTACCCTAGGACTCTCACAGTTCCCTCGTCACGAAATCTTCCCTAGGAAGCAGGATTCCTAAAGAGCAAAGCTTTCATCTGTGGCTTATCACAATGGTTTCAAGGAGGCTGCCTGTAGAAAAAAAGTATTATGCAAAGTCTAGATTTATCCATATTATATCCCCTTGGAGAGTAAAGCACACATCACCTCCATTTGGCTGCTATGGACCACAAACAGATACTGTCAGGGAACAGCAGGCCCCAAATGCTTGTTCACATAGCAACTGGCTAGTTTGCCTGAGAAATGTTTCTTTATCTGGTCTAAATAAAAGCCAACTCAACTCTGCTGCAGTTGCTGTTTTTATCTCAGCCACCCATCTGTTTTTAGCCATTCAGTGCAAACAAATGCACTGGTAGATAGATCACTGTGGGAGGAGTGTGTGTGCATCATTTGAGTGAAAACAAGGTATCTGCCATTGCAGACCTGCAGTTCCAAAATGAAACCTTATAAATGAGAAGACCTACTGCCAGCCCTCACTTAAGACCTGATTTTATTTTTTCTCAAGTACTTAGGTGCTTTGACCAATAGCAGGCACATGGGAAGTACTAAACAAGACCAAGTTTTTCTTACATAGCAGGCCAGTCCCTCCACTCACTCCAGAATTAGTAATATTATCAGTCTTTTTCCCCACAGACCTAGGAGTATGTCACATTTGGTTCCTCAGCTAGCCATAAACAGACATGCTACTAATTCACCTTTGGGTAACATTTTATGATCCTTGGATGAAGATCAGCACATTAAAGTGCTCTGATCAATTCATTTTCATGTTTCTGCCCTGCTGTCAATATTGGACAACTTATCCCTCTATAAGAAAACCCACAGGAACTGCTACAGATGATCTGTAGTCTTTTTACCTCCACAACAGTGCTTTGCCATTTCTGTTGTTCTCAGCTCAAACAGCAGGCATCTCCATTACCACTAAAACTGAAAGACTGAAGAGGGGAATCACCCATTCTGCCTGAAAAGCACTGGTAACTGCTGCATCCTAGCAGTAGCACCACGAGCAGGGCTGTCCCTCTGCTATGCAAGGCAGGGACACCAAGGTATCTTTAGCTGTTTTTCATCATCCCTGTGAGATTTCTTCTGTAAGTTGAAGGCATATCTTGTGTTTATATTTGCATCTTGCATCTGACATGGAACAAATCCTTCAAGGTCCAACGAGCACATCAGGCAGCTCTGTTGAAAAAACTAAAAGCATACTAATGTGAGAGCAAGAGATTGGGACAGGAGCCCTTGTCCTGTCTATTAATAGAAGCACTTCAACAGAGTGTAAAGAATGGAGGGCTGGGATGACTGCCTTCTTTCAAGGATGCTACTTGTCCTGCTTACTGGACCATTAAATGTTGAGCAGAAGGAAAGACAGGTTTGTGTGAATAATAATGAAGGTATAGCATCTGCAGTTTCTCAGTTATGTCTAGAAACTGCTTGTGATGACTTGACCTAGCTAACAAGGAGACTGGCATTCCTTCTTCTTGCAAGATTTTGAGAGGATGCATTTCAACATGTAGTCAACACTGATGATTTTCTGCAAGACCATTCCCTACACCCCAACAAGTAGCTCATCAATTGTTTCCAATCTAAAAGGAGGCCCCCAAAAGAACCTTGGGCTTAAGTCAGGTCTGCTCCAGTACAGCACAGAATGAGCACTGCCTCAAAAACAATAAAATCCTTGTGGTTTTTATTCCTTTTTGATGTGATCCTCCACAGGCAGTATGAAGATCACTGCACACATATGAAGGCCATATAAAGTCTACAGAAAACTTCTCTCTAGCAACCTATTTAAGAGGACTTGAACTTTAAACCATCAACAACAACAACAACAACAAAATCAAAACAGTTACAATGAAAAGGCCATGTGGATACAGAAGAATGTAAATTCTAGTTTCATCTCATGCAAACCCTTCTGAGTTAGCCATTATGAGACCAGGTCAAAAGGGATCTAAATTCATCACAGCATATTACACAAAAGACCACAGAAAAGGGAGCTGAAAGAACTCCAGTAGGAAAACAGACCTTGCAAATTATGGGATGTTGGTACAATCCAATTAAAGTAGGAAGGCAGTGTTGATGACTGCTGTTCAGTTGTAAAGGGATGGGCTTATTCAGACACTTGTCAGCTAGAAGAGGTTTTTTAGTCCCCCCCATGTACCACAAGCATAAGCACTGTGCCAGCCTGACAACAGAAACTTATTTCAGGGACTGGCTGCCACAGCAGCACTAAGTCTCCAAGCCAACTTCACAATATGCCATAAATCCTGAGAAGAAAGGTATAGGAGGCCAGCAGCCTCTCTGCTGCAGAGGTGTTAAGATGCAATAGTGGAGTTTTTTCACCTGTAAGGCATCTAGCATCATCATTTCTGCCCCACCTTAAAATTCACATCCAAACTCACAGCAGTACAAAGCTGATGTGGAAACAGCACTCTTTTTACCCACTAGTCCCTCTACATACATGGCAACCCAAGTTAAAAAGAAGAAAAGTGATGTCTGTGTACTATTACCTGCATTGTTTTTTTCACCTCAGCAGTCAGCTCAGAGGTGTCAGCAGTGTATTCCTCCTGGCAGACCTTCCACATTGCCATCTCCTTCTCCCAAGGAGGCAACTGCTTGCTGCCCTTTGTAGACAACATTACAGGCATTAGCATGTGTCACAGCATGTACCAGGACCAGTAAAGCAAGTTGTCTGGCAGGGTGTCACAGCTGGCAAGCAGCCATTAATGCTATTCTTGCAGAGCACAAACTGCAGGAGTACGCTGTGCAATCCTGTTAGCTGCTGACCTGTGTTGACTTCAACATTGCTGTCAGCTCTAGCTAGGACAAATCCCGTTTTTTTTTTTAAAGACAGAAGTACTTAATTCAACCCAGAAATCTTTATGCTTGGAACAGCACAGTGCTCTTGTAGACATGAAGATAAGGTGAAGAGCCCTAGGCTCAGCTACAATTCCATGTCATTTTGGCACTGTTAAAGCACACAAAAACATGAAGCTTTCCAACAAGCTTAGAGTTGCTGTAAGGCATCTGCATTGTTTCTTCTTCCAGCTCAGGTAAGGTCCCATCAGTGTTCAGCTACTAGGGATGAGGAGAGGGTTTGTTTATGGCCTGCTATACTTCTGCTAGTAGGCACTAGGAGCAGAACACAATTACCCTGGGGTACTAGCTTACACCAGGCACCAGAAATAGGCAGGATGACAAAGATGCCTTTTCCTTCCTTCCACCTTCACAATTGCTTTCTGAAAATATGAGGAAGGTGCCCTCATCTTCAGCTATTTATTTTCCCATTACTAAAATGGAAGGAGTTCTACAGCGATATGGCACAACAGATACAACTAATTTCCAAAGGATTCTGCTGGAAACAATTGTTCACTTCCCACCACTGCACATACCACCCCACCAAATAGGAACTGGAACCGTCTAAAGGGGAAGGGGAAGGCCAGGAACTAAGTGGCAGATGGTATGAGTCCCCATCTGACCAAGCACGCACTCATTGTGGAAATACAGCATGAAGTACAAAAAAAGCTCAGTGATATTCTGTCAAGTATTTAATATCTTCCTGTATTTCTCAGTTACAGTTTGGCCCCACAACTCGCCAACTCAAGTCTCCTTTTCCTAATAGTCTGTCATTTGCAAGACATTTTAGGCAATAGCTCTTTTTCTTTCCCCAAAACTGCTGTTCTTCAGTAGCAAAGGCATGCTGATAATGAAAAATTTGGGGGTTCTTCCAGGTAAAACATGCTGAGCACACAAAGTTTAAAAGCATATGGGCAAGCTGCCTTGATTAAAGCACATGGTATTCTGTCATCATGACACATCCACATAAAGCTTTGAATCAGCCTCTTGCCAGGCCAGATGGCAATTCCTACCTCTGCCTGTACTCATACTAATTTGTTGGACTGCTACAGCAACTTCCAGTTGCTAGCTAATGAGACAAGTCATATCTCAAGATTATGATGCTGCTGAATCAATATATTTCATAAACAAGCATAGTGCCACTGTAAATGCTGCAATCTTTTAAGGGTGGGAAAACCACCAAGTCACTTGACACTCACAGAGTGCATTCCCCTAGGACACACAGATGTACTCACATCAACTTTATGACAGTAGTAATACTTAGCTTTCCAGTAGCATCTTTGACAGTCTCAGTATGCCTTTTGAATATGATGGACCAGACGCTCTGAGCAGCTCAGTGCACCTCTGGGAGCATTCAGAGACACTGACTTCAGCTAAGGAAGCCAGTTGTTGCAAACTCTGCAGTCAGAGACTGAAATCAAGTCAGAACTGTCACAAATAATTTCCTCTTTGAGCTTCTCTCCAACTACAAAGGGAGCCTTGAAAAAAATGGGATTTATAAATGTCTACCCTTAGACTCCCAATTTTAAATGAAGTTTAGAAGTACTTGGAAAAAGACAGCTCTCACCCTCTGCACTTACAAAAACACTTCAGGTGACAAGTAGTCAAAAGTCTAAATCATACCACACTGTCAAGACATGGCATTTTTTCTAATGCTGTAATTCATGCCTATCACTGAATGCCTATGCATCTTATTCCTCTGATTTCTGCCTACCTGGCACGAGCTGAGACACTTGGATCAACATCCCTGCAAAGTATCAATGAGCCTACAAGCACCACCAAGTCTTTTTATCACCAAGACTGAACCAAGACTTAAACTCTTCAAGATTATCCAAGCAGTGCAAAAGAAATCAGACATCCAACAGGTGGTGAACAAGCACAAACCAAATTATGTCTAGACAATGCAAACTCATTACACAAAATTCCTCCTTCCCAGGTGAGCACGTGAAGAGGCTTGGAAACAGCCTGCATTTCCCACTGGAGTTATACACCTGGGTTTCCCTTCAGTAAAACTAGGTGGTCAGGATCTTCAGGAACAGAAGCACCCAGTTCTCTAAAGGCTAACTTAAAGCCTCTGTCAAGTATTTACAGGTGAGAACACCCTTATTCCAGTTCCTAATCAAAAGAGAAATAAAAGGCAACTCAACTTTCTAAACATCATTTCAAACATTTTAAACATCTTTAGACCCCTTTTTTCCATAACTCCAGTTTAGACTTTCCCCACCTGAAAAACGTTTTGTAATTCACACAATACCAGCCTCTTAATTCTTATTCCTGCCAAGACCATTTCCCTCACTATCATGTAAATGAGCCTCCCTGGAGCTCTTAAGCATTATTATACATCATGGTAACTGTATTACTCTCCCAGCACAATAAATGCAGTCCAGGACTCAATTACTATTCACAGCTGAACAAGTATACAGTGCATTTCCTGAAACTATGGCTGCTTAAGGTATAGAGCCTTCATAGTGATGTGCATTTACTTATGAAGTGCCTTCAAGAAGAAATGTGGGTCTACACCTATGATCATGTCCTCCAAAAGCCAATTAAAGTTTGTCAATAAATGCCATACTTGTATGCAACATTCATCTCAACAAAGCAGTTTCATTCACAGCTGCTATTCTGCAATATGCACACACTGTTCTTCACTGTTGTTTGAAGGACTTAATTTGGTTTCTAAATTCAAGCACCTAAAATTCTGACTCCTAAGGGGCATCTGAAATGTCAAGATAAAAAAAATGAATGCCTGCCTCTGAAGTCTTGTTTGGACCCTTCCAAAGGTGTTCTCTGCTGGCTTTCCTTCCCAGCAAGAGTTCCCACAGGTGTACCTGCACTGAGTGTTAAATGCTTTCAGTGTGACAGATGATTCCGGGCTGCCAACTGTACACCTATCCACCATTTGCATCCCACTCTTCAAAACCTTAATTCTAGCCTAAACCTTAACGTATTCACATAGTGACTTGCTTACCCTACTGAAAAAAAAACCCTAAGAAACCACTCTGAGTCAAAACAGTAAACAGGGAGAAGCCAAAGGTTTCCCTATCCCTCCAAATCCCCAGTTTGGATGAGAAAAAAGTCAACTTTAACTTGGTGGTCCTTTATTATCATAGCCAGTATTTCTCATGTTATACTTGACACCTACAGCTAGCTGGGACTAAAACTAGGGACTGTTGTCTATCTTCCATCATGGTATGATAGTCATAGTGTGATATCCATAATTAAACCCACTAACATTGAGGAAAAAACTGTCATGAACTACAAGGAGTTCAACATTCCTAGCACTTAAGCTTGCAGTACATTACAAGATTTCTCAGACTGGTTCTTGTCTCCCCAAGCATAAAGAAAAGGGAGTATGTATTAAGACAATGTAAAAACCTTGTTGCAACTGCTCTCCAGTGTATGCTTCGCCCTGTAATTGCCCAATTAAATAATCATGTGTGGCAAACCCATCAAATTATTTGTACAATATCTCACCCAGCTCTCCAAACATTTAGTGTAAGATGCAATTTTGTGGTCAGTCACCTACCAATCATGCATTTCAAAAACCCTTGGACTAGCAGCAAGTTCTAGCACTCTCATTTTTCTACAGCTTGAGACAGAAAAAGGCAAAACAGCTGCATCCCAGAACAGGCTGCACTGCTACAGCAACAGCCATAGGTCCAGCAAGCACTTCAACCACTTATTTGGGACAAAAACCTAAATTTCCTCTCTGCAACAAGGCAGTCCAAAGGAAAAGGCCATTCTATCAGCCATTTCAGCCTGTTCTGAGTCTCTGTCAAGACCTTTACATATTTGTTGCAGTTTCAGTCACACAGGGAGCAGAATATGACATGCAGAACACCTCTCAAGTTCTCTACAGGACTTCATTAAAAAGCTCTGCAAAATTGACTAATTTGTATTCAAACCATAAACTGAAAAGCAAGGGCATAAGCTTATCACACACAAGAATACATTAAGCCAAGCATTGGGAAATTTCCCAATTTATAACTCCTGAAAACAATGCAGACAGCCTGGAGAGTTCGAAGAACAGCCTCGCTATTTCTGACTAGATTTACATGGAACATTTAGCTCAGTACTTACAATAAGGAAGCAAGAATTAAGAGGGAAAAGCAACTCCACTGAACTCAGACTCTCAAGTTCTAAGAAAAAGGAGCTCTGTTGCATTGCCCACACTGGAGCAACCACGGCCACAGCAGCTGGCTGAGAGCAGAGCTGCATAAATGGCAAGTTCCTTCTAAGGAAACAAAACACAAAACAAGAAAGCTGCCATCCAACCTTTCATGTGTGGATTATCAGGAGCCCTGTTACATCCTTAGTCACTACTACATTTACTACTAATCCATTTCTGACAAAGCCACATCATTTCATTTTATTTCTGGGGGTCAGCACAGTCTGTACACACATTTACATCTTATTTCAGTTAGAAACACAGCACAGCCCTTAGATGACAGCTATCCCAACTGTGACCCACAGCACAACTTAATCAGTGCATGTCTCAACTAAAGATATAGTTGTAAGCTCACCAAGCTCTTCAACTACCACCAAAGGGCTAACACCCTTCCTGGTTTCTCTGTGCAAGGAGTAACCACTTGGTTACCAGTGGTCACCAGTGCCATCACAAGTAAATGTTCTCAGGTGATGTGGCCCATTAGCAACAGGACCTTCCTTTGTGTTTTCTCCATCTCCACCAATCCTCTCCATGTGAGCAAACAAACTTCTGAGGAGACTGAAGTGTTTCATGTATATATTTACATACATTACAGCACACCCATTAAATTCAGCTGGTTAACATGAATTCACAGCTCATGAAAGCAAAACAACCTGCAATAAAGCACCTCACGCCCCATTTCTTACCCATCCAGACACCCATCCCCAGTTATGCCCAGCATTTATCATACCTCATTCCATAGCAAGCGCTCTGGAGACTGAAATAATCTTTCACAGCCACTCCTCTTGCAGCTCTAAAAGCAGTATCTCAGGATAGATGAAAAGCTGATGAAGCTGTAGGATATCATTTCCAACAAATAGCCAAAGAAATCTCACACCCTGCAGTGACAGCTGCAAAAAAAAGGGGGACAAATTAGCATAGAACTCATTTATTTGGCAGAAAGTGATCTCAATTACACAAGAGCTTTATCTGTTCAAGCCCCTTATTTCAGTGCACTCAGTTCCTTAGAGCTGAAAGTGCACTGCTCAATTAAAGCAGTTCCTGCTTAATAAAAGCAGGCAGCATTTTGCAGATTTATACACATTAGCCTAATTACATGTAATAAGCAACCCTTCTTTAAGATGAAACTTGATTTTCTTCGCTGGCTCAAACTGCATGGTGGTGCTGGCTTTTTTTGTCCTACAAGCTGTATTGATTTTGCAATTTGATGTATGGCTTGACTAGCATATGTTAATTAAATATAAGGTCCATCTTTGAGATGTCAGGTGCCTCTTCTCCAACAGGGTAACTGCTGACACTGCATAATGCTCTGCTGGTCTGCACACAGGCTAGCTGCTCAGCACAAATACCTGAGGCTTATGGGAGTGGAAGCTTCTGACAGGTATACATTATTTATTTCAATGCACATTTTGAAATCAGAACAAAAGATACTTTAAACTTTCACCAAATAAACCTCAATTATGGCCTACATAGAGAGCAGGAAGAGTTATTGTCATGGCAAAACCTTTGATCTCACTTCCAGGCCTATCTGTCTAATTATGTCTTGAGAGCACACACAGAAAATGCACTTCACAAGCTCCTCACAAAGAAACTCCATGACCTCATAACTTGAAGAGCCAAAATAAATTAAATGTTGTAAATTTGACTCCTCGATCTCAACACAAGCAGAAGCTGAAGTCAGACTTCAACAAGCATGTTCACAGAACTGCGAGAAACAAGTTGTGAACAGCCACTGTCTCCAGTAACACTAGGAATACACTTCTTTTCATCCATATCCCAGCATTTACCAACTTGAACATCCTACCTCCTGTCTCAGATAAGGTCACAGTTCCTAATCTTTGAACAGTGTTCTCCTGCCTGCACTCAAACTGATTATCTTCTAAACAAGACAGTAAATCACAACTTCCTCAGACTGAAAATATTTCATCTAACTGAACTTTCACTTTCTCCAACCTCTTTTCCTGGGTTTTGATATTAAACTCTAACAGCTCTAAAAGTAAGACTATGAGAATTATTTTTTTTTTCAGTTGCACAGACATGGAGGAAAATCACCTATGAGGACAGAGAACATACCATGACTATTATCTGGTACAGATAAAAACAACAGATTACTTGGTTTGGACAATAGGAGTCTTTTATCTTTCACTGTTCTGCCTGACTTAATATTATTAATTATCAATATCATGACCCAGACCCAGTACATTTTTTTACTAGTACCAGCATCTGTAATTTTGCTGTTAGGTTCAGCTGATCTTAAGAAATTAGCTTTTTTCCTCCATCAGAACTTCACCTATTAAATAAACTCCCAGAGCAAGAGCTCCATCACCACCTACACAAAAAAAATCACTTTTAGTGCACCAAGGAGCCATAGGCTGCTAGCTTTTAATACACATACATAAGCCACTTGTTTAACCACCTGCAGGGTCAGCTGGTTAGCACATACTAACTAGTCTCCATTCAAGCAAGGCTTTGTGTTTTTACAAAGAATTACAATTCTGGGGAGGGGGAGGTGGTCTTTCTCGCTGTAAAAACCCTTCACCCTTGCAGTTGTTGGAGAGATGTCTCTGAGTGTCTTCTCCATGAACTCTGGGCCTTCTCTTCCATATATGATCTTGTCTTAGCTCATCTTTTTGGTTATTAAAGGTCACCAGTTTCTTATCTTGGTCTCAGCTGGTCCTTGTGTATTGATCTGAATCCTTCAGGAGGTGCCAGCCACAGCTGTGTCTGGGTTGTATTTCTGCTGGAACCTCCCTGCTGGGGCAGGTTTAAATCAGTCACACAAAGCAGCCATAAAGGTAAAATGTTTCATTCCTTTACGAGCAAGCAATTTCTGTTATTTGAGAAAGCAAAATTAATAACCTGTGTGCTTTTTCTCACGCTAACTTTTCCTTGGCAGCTTTGATTATTTTTTCTCTGTATCCACACTGCATGTTCTACACCTCTGGAATGTTCTTGGTGCCTTTAGATGCAGCCTCTAATTGCAGAAACCAGTTTCTCTTTAGCAACAGAGCATACAATACACCTTGGTGCTGTTTAAAGGTTAGTTGCAGGTGGGAAGTAATTGTGTTAAGAGCCAAGTGTATCTATGATGGTATAAATACTGTCTGTGCATCTCTGGTTTCTTGAATTATAAGGTTTGGGTATATCAGTCTTACAGCAACTATTTTATAAAGCTGTGAGTATATATTGTATACTTAAACATTGTTAAGCAACATAGAGTGCTGTTAGTTAAACATGAAAAAAATATGCAAAAGAGGAGTTTCTTCAGTAATATCAGAGATATGTCTGGGTGTGGCTTGAGTAAAGAGCCAGTGCAGCACCCACTGTAACCTGCAGCAGCAGACTTCAGTCATTCATTTAGAGATGGTCTAGTCAGGTCCCTGCAGCATCTCAGCAGCACTGTGTAGCAGACTGGATGCCCTCTGCTGTGCTTTAAGCAGTTGTAAGCTCTGTGGGGACTGACTTTGTCTTTTCAGCTGAACCCTTCATGAATCAAGTCTGGAGCTCATAATGATTTAAGAGAAGTGATGCTGAAGGCTTGAAGGTGGCAACTAAGTGGGAAGAAGCTTACTCTTGCAAAAAAGGTCAGATTAAAAGGCAGGCTTGAAGTGAGATACAATTCTTGATTAGTTAGGCTTATAAGCTCTGTGCCTGTGTTCTCCTTTTGCTTCCATACAATTCTATGCACTCTTACTGACTTAAAAGGCAATTTTTTTCTGCAATGGTGATGAGGGCCCTTTATAATTTGATTTTGCCTTTTGAAGTTCTATTCATTTCTGCCAACTCTTCCTGCCAAAATTGCTTGATAGTTCTGTTATTATTTCTTTCTATGCCACCTTTCATTTAGTGTGTTAGAGAAGGGAAAAGGTATGGTCCTGACTCCTTTGTGGCTTTGTTCTTGCAATTACTTTTGTGTTCAGATAATTGGGAGGCTTTGTGTTCCTGGGTTCTTCTGCCCTGTCCTTTCTATCAGACTATTTCTGCAGTGTCCCTGTTAGCACCAGGAAATGGTGCTAATCCATTCCCCATTAAAGTTTTAGTCTCTCTTTTTCATATTCACTGTCAATGATCTGGGTATTTCCAGGTGAGATGAGTGAAGCCTCAGAAAGGTGTGAAACTTGACAACTGAAAGTACAAGCTAGCTGTGCTGCCCTCAGGAGTCTGTTCACTGTGCAGGTACCACCTCTTTAATACATGCTCACTGGTTGTGCCTACCTCCTGTTGTACTTCTTCCACCTTGAATATTATCTAGAACAAAGCTGGACGTTTCTTCTCTTCCCTCAACATCAGTGTTGATCCTCTTTAATTTAAATCTCCCCTCTTTCAGTTTAAAACCATTGTTCCTTGTCCTATCACTCCATGCCCTTGTCCAAAGTCCCTCTCCAGCTTACTTTTTGTCCCCTTCAGGTACTGGAAGGTGCTCTAAGGTCTCCCTGGAGCCTTCTCTTCTCCAGGCTGAACAACCCCAGCTCTCTCAGTCTGTCCCCAGAGCAGAAGTGCTCCAGCCTTTGGATCATTCTGCAGCTGAACTGTTGGTTTTGTCGCTGTTTTGTCACATGATTGATGATTCCATTGATTCCTTAAAACTCTATTGGTGAAATTCTTGTTTTAGTAGATGAACTTGCACTGGATTTAAAGCTGTCAACTTAATTTGCTTTGTTAATTTAAAAGGTTTTTGGTTCTCTGGAAGTACAACCCAACCTTAGTACCTTTCTTATCATGAATGTGCTTTCTACCTGATAGCAAAAATTTTGGTATATTGCATGTTTTCACCTATACTGCAGTGTTTTTTTTCTGTACAGTGAATGACTGGATTTAAAAAGATGGAATGAACTTCTTCCATCATCCTGGGACAGCGCTGACAAGAACTGCCACTTTCTCAGCCCCTTTCCATGAGCTGTCACTTCCAGGTATGTTGAATTCAAATCTCTCTGTACATTCTTGTGCAGATTCACAGTCCTGTTCAGTTGCTTCTGTATGTCTCCTGCTGCTCTTCATACTGAGAACCTCTTACTCCAGTATCTATTTAGTGACATCTACTTAGGAACAAGAACTGTCATCTCAAGGCATGACAGAGGAGAAAGCTTACAGCCTGAAGTAATTTGTAGAGGTGTGTATTTAACAATTCCTATTTTTCATTAATATCTGGAACTCTTCAGGCTATTGAGTGGAACATCTCTGAGTAATAATTTTCAGTGTTGAAGTGATTCTGAGAGATCAGAGTATTTGCAAGAATTTTCTTTGCTTTCACTCTTAAATTCACCAGCATAATTCAGTTTGCATTTTTTGCTCTCCAAAGCTTCCTGTAGCTATCAATTATTTATGAATTGCTGTGTGTTTTGTGTAGTAACTCGATGGTAATAATGTAGTCAGGGAAAAGAAAACAAAGCCAGCCATCAGCAGTTGCAGTTCACGTAATCCCCTATCAGATTAGGGGTTACCTGAGATGTTTATGTTGCTGCAAGTGTTGTTTGCCCATATAAAGGTAATTTTTTTTTTGGATGTGCAGTTGTTCTCCAGAGAACTTACTGCAGCTCTTAGAAGGCAAGTGCTACCGTGATACTGGTGTAAATTATCTGTATAATCTCTTGTAATTTACCAAGTTCTGACACTTGGGTAAAAGTGAGAAAGTACTGCTGGGCTCTGACCTGATACAAATGGCATGGTCTCAAACTTAATTTCACAGATTCAAGCAATACAGTTAGTACTAAATTCAGTTACAGTTTGAAATCTAATAATAGGATGTTGTGGGGTTTATGTTAGATGTGGTGCTGAAGCACAGCGTATGCATGTGTTTATCCAGGGGATTTTAGGTTTCATCTTTATTTTTAGTACCATCTGAAATTGAACCATGTGAAATTGGAATACAATGGTTTAGTGAAAGACCACGTCACAATAATCAATGAAAAGTGTGCTGATCCAGTTCCAGTTGCAAATTGACACTTAGCAGAGGAACACAGTCCTTTGGAGAGGCAGGAGTCAAATCCAAAAGAGTGGGATGTATTGGAAAGTGCAGTTCAAGTGCCTGTACTGGTCTTAACCGTGGTGTGCTGAGTCTGACTCTGCAGCCCAGAACTGAGTGTTAAGATAGGAGGGATTCCAGCCTCATCATGAAAAGTAGAGCTCATACATTACCTTGTCCTTGAAAGTCAGGAAGTCATCTAGGTTTCTTGATAGTTTGGAAGAAAAAAAAATGTAGCTTTTCACCCCAAATCCAGAAATGTACAATTATTACTTCCACATGTCACTTCATCAGCATCCTACTCTCAGTTGGAGGCTTGTTGTCCTAAGCTGACCTGTCTTTCTACAAACTACTTAGGCTGCCATCTAATTGATGGAGAGCTCCTTTGCAGCCCTTCTGGCTGTGCTTATGTGTACAAGTGACACTTGACAGCTGCTGAGAGAAGGTGAGTCTAAAATCTGGGATAAGGCTTTACCTGACATAGCACTGTTGCTAATTTCTGACTCTGTGCCCTTTTACCAGGGCATTACCTTGGAAGCCTATTTGTCTCTGTGAAAGTACCTCTTAATTAAATTTAGGTCACAGCAGAGTGACCACACTGGTAGTGGAGCTGCTTAATTGTGGCTCTATCTATGCAGGCAGTTTAACCTCTTCTCACCCCCCAAAATGACTTTAATGTGGTTTTTATTTAATCCAGCTGGGAGTTTCTGCCTTGCTGAAATCTTGAGTTTTGCCCCTCCAGGAGTATTAGGGCAGAGTTCAAACTGGGGTGCTGGTGTCCATAAGGATGTGGATGTAAAGGAGCTAAAGAGAAGTTTTGGTTGGGATATATCACTTATTGTCCTGCATGCACATGGACGTTGGCCTGGGATGCTGAACTGTATAAACAGATCATTTTCTAAACTAATTGCCTGCTGCTGTCTGTGTGATTACAGATGCAGTTTTAGTGGGCTGGGAAACTAAAAAGCAAGCTGGAGAGCTGTAAGATAAATTCATCCATATAACCATTCACCATCTACGCAAGAAATTATATCCAAACTGAGTTCTGTACCACACAGGAGTCTTGATTTGGCATCCTGAAATGCTCTAGTGAATGAACAAATGCTGATGGACTGACATCAGTGTTGTATAGAAATAAGTGTAATTAGGGAGAAACAAATAAATAATAAAAAAGGCTGACTGCATTTAGCAGTTCCTTTATTGTCAGCAGTAGGATGTACGCTGCCCTAACAGATTTAGAAACTGCCTTGGTAGGTGGTGATTTGTATTGCTGCCAACATCATTCATTTATATTAGGATGATCTTGATAGGTGTTTGGAATTGTTCCCTTGAGACAGTTTCTCTAACAATTATGAGACTCCCCTAGTTGTATTAAATGAGTCAGTTATGTGCAATATGATTATTAGCCTGTTACCAGATTTCAGACGTCAGATTTTTCTTGTCCACTGTGCCCCATTGTATTAAATGCCTGTGCTCTTGTATGTTTTCCCATGGTGTCTTCCATCCAGCACTCAGTGGGAAGGTGATAGCTTCTTTATCACGTTGAGACCTACTCTTTGTGGGTTTAGATTTGTGAACAAAAGACATCTTCTGACAGTGATGCTTCTTACAGGTGCTGCTGACTTCTGAACAGCAAGTTGCAGCCTTGGAGAAAGGAGGAGTCCCTGCACTGGTAAGTCTTGTAAGAAGAGTTTGGGAGTGAAATAGGCAGATTTAATTGTCTATAAAACTGCATCCTGTGCTGCCTGAGATGGGTATTTCTGTGCTCTGCTTCTTTTGCAGGTGATGCTGTGGGAAAGACTGGAGCTTATTCAGATTGCTGCATATGGAAGATAATGGGTGTCATCTAACAGTCTCAATACCTGATTTGCCATGCCTGCTCAAACATTCTCATTTTTGGAAGAGAAGGGGGATTTCACAGCAACTGTGTAATCTTTTGTGTCTAACTGCAGTCTGGGTTTTTCCCTCAGCAGTATGTTGTCCTTCTGTACACTGCACAATGTGGTACTTGCTGGATGATAGCAGGTATGCATTTTGTTGCTCATAAATGGCCTTACCAATGTCATTTGCCTGTGCTGGATGATCTCTGTAGTGACTTGAGCTAACTCCTCCTAGCAGAAGTATCTTGTACCTGGACTGATTCTGTCTGTTCCATGACTGCCTGCCTTCTGGGCAATCATGTAAATACTAGAAGGGTCTCTTAAAATCTGAAGATATGACTGATTTAATAAATACTTTATGTGCAATATTTCCAGAGCATCAATGAAGTTCTTTAATGCCCTCTACTACTCAGACCTGATTATATGCTCTGAGATAAGCTACAGTTTTTGCAGCTTTAACATAAATGCAGTTGTATGAAGGCCATGGTTAGATTCAGTGTCAGGAAAAACAGTCAGTCCAGGCTTCCAAGCTTTGTTAGTTCTTTGAACAGTATTAAGTGAGCTAGCTTGGCTTATCTGTATGCAGAACACCTGGAGACTTGAACAGAGTTACTGGAGAGGAATGAGAACAGTATCTGATATGAGTTAATTAGATACAAAATGCAGAATCTTGTTTTCATCTGTTAAAATGTGAACAGAGCTCAAGTGCTAAGTTCATGCTGGGCAGACTTATCACAGCAAAGGTTACCAAAGGGGCTTGATTTGTAGTTAAATAAAGCTCATCTTTGTATTGAAAGCTCTGGAGTATTGATGATGGTCACTAAATTCAGTACACATGGATGTACTAGGAAGAAGGGGTTGAGTGAGGAAGTGTGGGAACTGGGAGCTGATTCTCTGCTGATGTACCCTCTGGTGGGCAGCCTGGTTAGGTGCCCTGGCAGGTGCCTTGGGGATCCTTTCTTGGGAGTATTGGATCCATCCATCTCTCTTAATGTGCTGTTAGAGCAGGTCTGCTCTTGGGTGACCATTTTGGAAGGTCTTGCTAGCTGGCAGAGCAGAGGCAAAATGCAGTTCAGCCAGTGCACACACTCAGAGCTGCTCTGCTGAGGCAAATAATTAAGCTTTTCCCAGAGAAGTGCTTTAGCCTCCTCCAGACAGGGTAAGTGTGTGCATCTTTCTCCAATGCTGCACGTGCAAAAATATGCATAAAGGCTAAGGAAATATGTAAAATGAGACTTGTTTGTTTTACTATTTTAACATGTCAAGACTCATAAACCAAAGTTCAAATGTTTAAATACCAAGTCACAAGCACATAGATGTAAAATATTTTAAATGGCATTAAATTTTATCCTGCATGTGGAATGGTGTGAGGAGAAACTGAATGGAAATAACATTCAGGGACAAGTAATGGGCTGAGCTTTGGGCATGGGGTTTGTAACTTGTCTGGTTGTGTGCTCACACCACAAGTGTAATATTTAACTGCTTAGCTTTGTGTTTAACTTTCAGCAGACATGGTGGAGTTGTTCTATGTGATAGGCCTGGTGTATATTTCTGTACCACCTGCTAGTAAAACAATGAAGGGGAAATGTAATGCCAAGTGAAGTACTGCTGTAATTAAGCACCTCTCAAAACACTTGTCAAAGCGTGTTGTTAAAGCAGTTTTGATGTGTTGGGAGTAGGTGAGTTCTTGTACTGTTACCCCGCACAGGGAAAGCGTGTTTCAGTTGAAAATGTTTGCACTATCCAGTTTGTGTAACAGAACATTAACTATAATACAAAGTAAATTATCTTCACTGTGGAATTGTGGATCTCATTACTATGGTTGTAAGTCTCTGGGCACGAAAGGAAGGATTTCAGTTACCTGATGGGGAATCTGTGCACCATTTCCTTTAGAAACCTGTGAGCCAGCTTGCTTGCTGAGAAGGTGGAAGCTTGATGCTCTTTTCCCTCTCTTTGTCTCTGGATCAGCATGTTGAGTGTCACAATAAAAAAAAAATGACTGTTTGAACAGCTGCTCTACCCTTAGACCTTTCCCAAAGGGACCAGACAGCTGTTTTTTCAGGAGGGGCTCAGGTATGTGGATGCTCATGAGGTTCTGTTCATCTGTAGATGAGAAATAATTCTCAATCTAGTTACCAGAAGCTGCTTTACTTCACCCAAGACCCATCTCTCCTCTGTTAAAGTGCTCTTAAGATACTTTTATAGTTCATCTAATGCCTAGGCATGTTGCTGCTGTGGTCCTGAAAGTGTGGGGAACAAATACGTGGAAGACTTTTGCTGTTCTGTGAGAAATCAGACATTTGTCAACCTGCTGTATTGGTCACTGTGCTAAGCAAGTCTCCCACGTGAACCTGAGGCTACATTCAGTTCAAAGCATTTGTGAAGCTGAGCTTGTGATGGAGGCTGCGGAGGAAGCTCCAGAAGTTTGGGATGCTGCAGGGAGACACAAGGGAATGTGGAAGTGAGGCACCAGGAGCCTTGGCCCCAGCCTGAGGAAGAGTGGTTTGCAACCTCAGCATTTCAGCTACTGGCCCTACTGTTGCTGTTACTGAGATGTTCTTTGACTGTAAAGCATCATTCTGCTTTCCCCACCTACCTCTTTCCCAGCTGTGCCTGCCATGGCCATACCCTAATTTCCTCTGGAGAAGTCCAAGCTGTATTCTTGCAGAGGAAGTTGTGTATCAGTGCAATGTCTCATTTCCCAGAGGACAATGTAATTATAATGTAATTGCATCATGGTTCAACTTTAACTGCAATTCTCATACTAAAACAATACCATGTAAAAAGGTTTTGCTTCCATTTTCTGTTTATTTAAATATAAAATTTTATCTACTTACATGTCTAAATATAGAAATACACATCTAAATAAATCTAAAATGCAGCCTGTGCTATAGCTGGTGAGTGTCAGGTGCCCCAAGATGCAGCACACACGCTGTGATAAGCATTGCCCCTCTTAAAAATCCAGGAGGTGACCAAAGGGGAGGTGGTGGGAGGCTTAAAATAGGCAAATGTTTTCTTTAGGTTTAATAAAATGGTTTGCTGTTCACCCAACTCTGACTGAATGCTTGTGGGTTGTTTTTTTCTGATGGTGGTGTCCCAGTCTGGGTTCTTCACCTGGTGTGCAAAAAAAAAAATGGGTGCACAGAACAAAAAATTAAAAAAAAAAAAAAAAAAAAAAAAAAAAAGCAAATTAATTGCTTTGTTTCAGTTCTGCAGAAATGGGTGCTGGGTGATAAATTGTGAATCCACCACACTGTTACACAGTAGCAGCTCATGTACAGTGCAAATAAAGAGATTTTTGCATTACAGAAACCTCTGTACACATGCTCCATCTGTTACCCAGTTCACTATACTGCGGTGCTCTTACATTCACACTTAAAATCTCATCCTTGAGGTGTGGTTTTTATACTAAAATCACCCTAGGTTATGTAGGGGACTCATCATATTTTGATCCTTGTCCAAATTATCTCTGGTTTTGTAAAGAAACAATGCATTAAGGAGCATTATCTACAAAGGTTGACAGGATTGTTGCTGTCTTTAGATCGTGGTAGGCAGGTTTCACTGAATTTGCCCCAAACTAGTGATACTTGCAGGTGATAAGTCATGAGAAAATTATTGGAAGTAGACTAAGTACTTCCTTAGAGGTTGTGAAAACTGCTGAAACACTTAGAAGCTGTCAAAAAAATCCTACAAAGCAAGATATTTTTATCTTGTCTCCCCTTGACCTCCCATTGGAAAAGGTCATTGCCCTCTCATGTCCCTCCCCTATTAATCAGGATCTGGGGGGCACCATAAGTAAAACCCCACCTTTTAGGTCTCTTATTTTAGCAGCTATTCAGTGTTATTGGAATGTATCTGTTCAGCTCTACTATTCCTGTATGAACATGTGAATTCACTTGCACCAGCAATGGGATTATTCCCAGTGCTGCCCTGCACCCTGTCCTGCCTGGATGCTGCCAGCTCCTTCAGAAACATCCATGTCACGCTGGGGAGGCAGAATTTCTGCCCACTCAGAAGAAATCTGAGACAGTTTCAGAGCCACAGTCAGGTGAACTTGTAAAGGTTGCTCTGAAAGCCAAAGGGCAGGGGGCAAGAAAGAACCTACCCAGCACTTTGCAGAGCTTGGCCAGGTTCACTCTCGGGGTGTTTATGTTCTTCACTAAGCAAAAGAACTGAAAATGCATAAAAATATGTAAGGAGCTATGTAAAAGCATCGAGGGTGCCCTCTCCTCCCTTAGTAAGGAGGAATAATTCAGGTAAGACCTCCAAGGACATGACTAACACTGAAGACACAGGTTTGGTCTTTTTTTTTGGCAGAAAATAGATCATAGAATCACAGAATGGTTTGGCTTGGAAGGGACCTCAAAGCTCATCTCATCCCACCCCCCTGCCATGGGGGGACACCTCCCACTGGATCAGGTTGCTCAAGGCTCCATCCAACCTGGCTTTGAACACTGCCAGGGATGGAGCATCCACAGCTTCCTTGGGCAGCCTGTTCCAGTGCCTCACCACCCTCAGAGTGAAGAACTTCTTCCTCATATCCAGTCTAAACCCACCCTCTCCCAGCTCCCACCCGTTGTGTGGCTGGAAGGTGCTACAGGCAATTCCACATGGACTCAAAAGTGCAGCCATAACCCTGATTTTGAACTTTCAGAGCACTGAGGTGAAGAGAAGCCCTCAAACAATTCATGTTTGTCTGCAGTCACAATTAGGGGGCTCACAAGAAGCAGAGACCTATTTAGGAAATACAAACATCCACAAGGAAAACTATTTCTTTTCCCTGCAACAATCACTGAGTGTTGAGCATAACGAGGGCTGTCACTATTCTTCTGCATTTGTTCCTCAAGAGTCAGCCCTTCCTTTTCATCCATCATCCATCATCCATCATCCTTGTACTAATATTTCAGAGCCTCCTAACGATGCAAGTGGGGCTTGGTGCCACAGGCACCAGAGGACCAGCTGGTGGGATGTCCAACCCCATTTCCCCTGCAGTGAAGCCAGCAATGCTTGGGAGGTTGCTCCATCTCCAGATGGCAGGCAAAGACAAGGAAAACCCCAAACTGCCCAACACTGAAACCCACTCCTGCTCCTCGAAATCCACTCTCCTGTGTGTATGCTTTACAACACCGTGCTGTTACAGTGTACTGCTGGTGATCACTCCTCTGCAATAAACAGAAACTGCATTTTATTTTCACTTTACACTCTGATATAAAAAAAACCAACATGAAATGGCCAATAAAACACCTTCAGCTGTAAAATAAATGATTTAACCATAACAGCTGTTCCCAGAAGAATGGGTGGGAACTAAAGATTGGGGGAACTGATGTTCATGGAGCTGGGGGAAGTGGTTTTGTGCTACACCTCAGTACTATTTAAGTTGAGTTTGAGGTCCAGGGCGTACTTGGGACGTGTTTGGTGAGTTCTGGTTATACTTGTTACAGGCTGGTAAGTAACCATTTTCATCTAAGATCTTTAATCCAGTTTAAGTTAATTGTTGTCTGCTGTTAGAACAAATGCATTGGGGAAATATGTGCATTTGAAGAGGCTGGGATTAACTGGTGTGGGTTTTTAGCTCAATTTAGGTCCTAAACTTGTAGTATCTGGGGTTTGTAGTGGCTGTTTTTTTTTCAAATGCTGGAAGTGTTGAAAACTGAGGTTCTTTTTAATGGAGATACACTTATTGGTTTAAGTTCCCATTAAATAATCAGGAGCTGTACTTGGGTGTTGAGAGAGCTACATGGTCTGTTTCGTCTTTTTTTGTTTTCTTCTAAAGAAAGTACAAGTGTAGAAACTTGGAAGAAACCATGTGAGTATGGGGAATGCTGTTCTTTAAGCAAAGTGTCCTTTTGTGATTCAATAGGAAGGCCAAAAATAAGCTTGAACTTCAGAAATATTTTGGTGCTAAGGGCACTTTGCTGAACTTAATGCTTTGAGCTTTTCATGTTTCTAACAGTTGTCGTGAGTACAAAGCTGTACTCTTGGCAGAGAGGGTGAATGCCTGCTTTTAAGCTGGAAAATGTAGTGCTACAAAAGACTCAGGACATAGCAAATGGGTGATGGTGTGGCTGCGTTGTCTTGGTTAGCCCATGGTCTGAACCTTTGTCCTGTACTAGCCCTGAAAAGAAAACAAGGCTATGTGGCTTCAACTAGTATATTTTTGCATCCTCACATTAAAGAATCATTTATTTTCAAATAAGCTTGTCTTTGTATTTTATACTTGTGATAGTCCAGCACAGAGCCACGAAGATGATGGAGGGGGTGGAACATCTCCCTTATGAGGAAAGGCTGAGGGAGCTGGGTCTCTTTAGCTTGGAGGAGACTGAGGGGTGACCTCATGAATGTTTAGAAATATGTAAAGGGTGAGTGTCATGAGGATGGAGCCAGGCTCTTCTCAGTGACATCCAATGACAGGACAAGGGGCAATGGGTGTAAGCTGGAACATGGGAAGTTCCACATAAATGTGAGGAAGAACTTCTTCCCAGTGAGGGTGACAGAGCACTGGCACAGGCTGCCCAGAGAGGGTGTGGAGTCTCCTTCTCTGGAGACATTCAAACCCACCTGGATGTGTTCCTGTGTGACCTGACCTAGGTGTTCCTGCTCTGGCAGGGGGATTGGACTGGATGAGCTTTTGAGGTCCCTCCCAATCCCTGACATTCTGTGGTTCCAGCTGAAAGTGTAAACTCAATTTCCCCTTTAAGTTGAAGGAGTTGCCCCTGTAGACATGCTGCATTTAAGCTGTTACTTCATAGAATTAACACAAACTACTTGTTGGTGCTGATGGCTTGGCTCCTACAGAGGTCTGTACAACAAACCTTTGGTGTACGAGGGAATGCTGTGAAACAGCTGTGATGTGTTCTTTCTTGCAGATTCTGAGTGACAGCATGGGGAGTGATTTCAGCAAGCAGGTCTGCTGCATGATTTGTGGTAGATGTAAGAAATGGAAGGCAGAGGAAGCAAGTGGAGAGACCAGTGAGACCAAGCCGATTTTGAGGACCTCAGAGGAAACATCGATGTGGATTGACTCACAGCCTTCCACACCAGCCCTGGAAGTCTCTAAACAAGGCTCTGAAGAGGTGCTGTCACTGAGCCAGCACCAACAGCCATCAGCTGATGCTGAAGAGGAGAACATGGAGACCTGCTCTGCTGCAGCTCCCACCAGAATGACTGAGGGATGGGTGGCACTGTTGGAATCCATGGACTTCTCAGCCACCCCTGCAGATGGGGAGAACAAAGAAGTTGAAGTCTTAACCCACTTAGACAACCAGCAAGAAACAGAGGAAGTGGGTAACACAGAAGAGAATATAAAACCTGTTGCTCATGCTTCTGAGGCCCAGCCTGTTCCACACACAGCTGAGGAGGTGAAGCTTGTTGAATACAAAGAGCAGCCTGATGAGCAGGGGGAGGCTGGCAGTGAGGGTAGCCCATGTGCTGGAATAACTCTCCAAGAAGACACTCTTAACTTCACAGAAATCACAAGTGAAACTGCAGCTGGGCAAGACTGTGAGATCAAACCTCCTGCAGAGATTATCACAGGGAGGAACTTGCCACTGTGTGCTGCGCAGGGGGCGGAGGAGACTGAGACCGACCTTCCTCCTCAGCATGAGGAGGAGACAGACAGGGCTCAGCCTGCTGAAATAAGTCCTCAATCCACAGAGAGGGATGAGCTTATGTATCTCTTGGAGACACTTCTGACTATGCAGGTGAATCCTTTGGAAGTTGTAGCAAATTGTAGGGCTGGGGTGTACTCTCCTTCCATAGTGCCTCGGGCGGTCCTGTATCCAGAAGAGGGATCTCCAGAGCCAGGAAAGCATCTGGTTGACTTCTTACAGCAAGAGACCCAGTCTAATGGGCGAGCTGCACGGGAGATGGAGAGCCTACACTGTGCAGCACCTCTGGATCTGAGCAACACTTCACGCCAGTCAAGTGATGGAGAGAGAGTCCTCGGTGAAGATGAGGGGACAAGGGAATGTGATGCAGAAACTGCAGCAAGTGAGGAAGAGCCACAGTGCAGCATCCTGCAACAAACAGCAGAGCTTCCAGAAGAACCACGAGCTCAGCAAGACGCTGAATTCCTAAATGTGGCACCCTCACTGCCTGAAGTGCTTGAGAGCAGCCAAGACACAGAGGCTGAAAATGTTGAAGCTTGAGAGACCTGAGGATCCAGTGGCTTGGTGTCCAACATCAGGTTCAGTGGCAAGGAGGATGTACCTGCCTTGAGGAATTTCAGCTACAAGCAACTAACTCAAGCTGTTCAACTTTGGATTTTGCAAAATGTGTCCTAGACTTGAGAGAGCAGTCCTGCTAAACAGCTCTGTGAAGTAGCAGGATATTCCAGATATTCTCCTGAATTACAGCTTAGTCATAGTCCTGTTTCTTAGTATTTTCAGTAGCTGTTTTTTAAGGAGATCATGCCTTACTGGGAGAGAACTGATTCACTTAAACTGTCATTTCACTGAAGTAATGTTGGGCACTGCACTCCCCCAGTGTGGTATGGTGATGTGAGGTTTCATCTCTTGAGTCTGGGAATGAAGTAGACAAATGCTCCTCTAATCCAGCCCAGTCAGATGTTTTCTGTGAGGCCAAAAGCCACTTCCCTTGCTACCTTGAAATAATCAAATGTTTGAACTACCTCCCTGAATACCTCTCTTGCATAACTGGTAGTCCCTGGTTTGTTGTCAATATTGAATAAATATTTTCGCAGGAAGGTGATGAAATACTAATTCTGATTTGTTCTTTGTATCTCCTGTAGTAGTGGAAGTGTCTGTGTAATCTGTACTGCTTATACAGAAGTTGAGAAAAAAATGTAGTCTTGATCAGAATGCATAAGTCTGTGTATTGCATCTTAAATCTACTGACTTTTAATGTTCCTAACTTTATAATACCAATAAAATATTTTAAGATCATGGCAAAAAAACCCTATGCTGAGTATGTTTTATTTGCAAGAGCAGAGGATGTGACTGAAACCACTCTTCTCCATGCACTTCTAAGGAGAAATGGTGGCCAACTCCTTTCTGAAAAGCCCTTCTAACAAAGGAAGAGGTGCCTGTAAACTTGCTGTTCCTTAAAAGGGTTCTCTAAGGTAGTAAACAAATTTGTTGCTCCAGTGGGCTGTCTCTGCAGTGATAGTGGGCAATGGGCTTCTTGTGCCTAAAAGGAGGAGGGAAGCTATTAAACATAATTAGGCAAAGCTTACTGAAGACTCATCTTGAACTTGCTTGTCTTACTTGATTTGTTCTGCCAGAAGTCACCCAGCCCTTGCTGTTAATGCTTGTGTCTAAGGGCTGCCTAGCAGGGAACTGGGCAAGTTAACTGCTGTTCTTTCCCCCAGTCTGCCCCAGTAACAACACTTCAGGCAGGCAAGAGGCTTGAGTAAACAACCCTGAGAGAAATCAGAATTAATCACATTTATGCCTGCCTGTGGGCTGGTAAGTTAATTCTGTTAAGCAGGGTTATAAGAAGTAGCCCTACATACAGAAAATATTTCTTAACCTTTTGAAGTCTCAGGCATGTGGGTCCTTAGCCTGGAAACAAGGGGAAGGCAGCAGCTCTCCAGTAAAGCTCATGTTCTGCACCATCTGGAAAAGGGAAGCGTTGGCATCCCAACCGTGTCGCAGAGCTCAGTGTCAGAGAGCCCTCATCCTTGGGAGAGGAGTTTTTTGAATGCAGCCTGTCATCCTCTGGTCATGTCAGCTGTGTGATGGATGAGAGCAGCCCCTGGGCTGATCACCCAACGTATCGAGGTGCCACACATGTCCTGAGAGGCCCTGCCATGTGCGTTGGAAGGAAGAGACAGTTCTAGTAAAAGGGAGCAGCTCGAACTCTGCAACAAAAAATCCTCAAAACACAAAGAATGATGCCCTGAACTGACTGCAGCGTGTTCCTTGTATGCAATGATGCCATCTAAAAGGCTTTGTAATGGTTCTGTTGTACAGCAGTCAATCATGCAGCACAATTCAGTGCTGACATCTGAGCCAAGCTCTTTGTAAGGTATATGATGATTTTTTTTTTTATTTGTCAAAAAATGCAGTGTATGGGTTTTTTTAAAAACAGCCTTTTTAAATATTTCAAAGTAGCAGAGATCAGAAAAGGCTTTTGGAATAAATACTAAACCTAGTCAACAGAGAAGATGTGATTGCTCTGCCACAGAGGTTGTCCTTTCTCCACTTGTGTGTGTTACCTTGCCACTGTGTCGTGTCTCACATGCAAGGGATTCTCTGGGTTGTTTCAAATGGGTGTAAGAGGACTTTATTATTAGAATGTTTCCATTTTCCCAGTGATATGAGGGCAAGCAATTTTGTCCTTTGAATCTCAGAAATATTCCAACCACCTAGCCATGAGCTGATATAGGCAGGGTCTCAAAAATCCTCAATTTTTAACCTGTTTTTTTTAACCTCAATTTTTACTGGTTTCTTTCATTCTGTGCCTTCCATGCTTTGACTGTGTCTTTTAACAGAGAGCAAATTGCATTCTGCTCATTTGGAAACACACTAGCAAAACTTCCTGGGATGCAATGAACAACACTCACCCATGCAGAAGCAAGTGGTGGGCTGTGGATGCACCATTTCCTTCCAGTTACATTGCCTTGCAAAGCACCCATCTCCCTAAAGGCACCAGGGTTTCTCAGCCCCTGATCTGTGCCAGTCTTCACATGCTGTCATCTGTGTATCTCACTCATCAAAATCATGGCTTAACTTCAGAGAAGTTTCCAATAGTCAAAGAAATCATGAACTGCCTCTGTTTTTCAGTTCCATTGAGGAAAAGTAAAAAAAAAAAGGCTTTTGAAAATCTGTCATTAAATAACCCAGACATTAAGTGAAACCCTCACAGCCAGTGGAAATATGTGGTTGGTGTGGCCACCGAGATGCAGAGCCCTGCTTATCATTGTGCAGAACAGATGCTGGACCACATGGAAAGGCAAGATGTGGATGTGGTCTTGTTATGGTCCCAGAACTGGCTGCATACACCGAATCACCTCGCCAAAAGCTTCTTTTGTGTTTTCTGCATAAAGAGAATCACAGCAGATAGGCAAAAGAGAGGATGCTGAACCAGATGTGGCATTGAGAAATGTAGGTTTGGCCATTTTTTATATTAAAAAAAAAAAAGAGAGGGGCCTGGAATCCAGCTATTTTGATCTTTTTGGTCTTGTGCAGATCCATTGCTGTTGGCAGTGGATATTTGGATCTGCCTTTCCACTCAAGTCTCTGGGATTAGTTTGTTTCCAATGGATATTTGCTTTTGTGTTTTGCCCATGTGACCTATTTAACGTTACAACTCGCTTCCAGTCAGTAAACATAAGCAGGGCTCTACAATAATGTTAACACCAACAGAGGGTGATCAGCTGTGGCTGGAAACATTACAATAACCTGCAACCATTGTAAAAGAGCTAATTGCACGACTCAACCAGTTGAAGACAGCACAAAAGTGGATAGGGGGATAATTTTTCACCCCTAACTGCTCCATATAAGACAATACAGGAGACTAATATTCAGTAATATAATTTGTAAATTAAAGGGCTGTTCACACATATCCTGTAGGATGGCTGTTCCCCTGCTACTCAGCGTCACAAGTTATAAATAGTGGTCAGTTTTCCTTGTCCATGACTGCACTGTATTAATATTTTTATTTTATTTCAAGTAGTCAATGCCAATTATCAAATGACCACAATGAAGCTAATCAAGTATCAAGTGCACTTAGGAAGTACAGCCATATGCTGCTTCCAATGGCTATGAAATGGCTGGGAAAACTAGAAAACAATGTGTAAGGGAACTTCAGAGCCTGCTGGAACTAACATTGGGGGCCAAAGGGGGAAGGAATTGCATGTGACCACCTCCTCCTATTTAACCCCAGCCTGGGGGCTTTGCCTATCAGGTGTTGGGTGTTTGGTGGGGATTGTGGAGTCGTGCTGGTAAGAAGGGATGTGGGTTTTGGGATGAGGGTTGATAATGGTGTGGTTTTGTGCAGTCTCTGAGTTTATCAACTGACTTGCCATTTGATTTTTAAGGTAGGGGTTCTTTGTTTTAATTTATGCCTGCTTTTAGAGTCTGGGTCTCCTTGAGTACAAGTAATTTTGCCATTGTTACCTTGTGTAAGTGTTTAAGGCAGACATTTCTACTCATCTCTCAAGTTAGTTTTGTGCTGGCAGATGTTATTTTACTTTTCTGTTTGCTCTGTCTTTTGTAGACTTCTTTTAATGCCCTTATTAAGGAGTAAACCACACTGTGTTTTGTGACTTTTAAAATAATGTGTGGTTTTTTTCTGCCTGCCTTGCTTCTCTTCCCTCCTGCCCCCACCTATTACCAGTATTCTAAATGCTTCCTTGACTGGAGTGACCAAAGAACTTAACAGCTTCGCTACCCAAGTCTGTAGTATAATAGCATCCTGCTGAAAGACAGCCAGCAGCAGTGTCTGCTTGGCTCCCAAAAGTTGTAATTGTTTTCCAGTGTGGTCTGGTTTGATTGACAGGTCATATCTTTTTTTCCTCTCTTCCTTCAGACTCTTATTCATTGAAAGGTCTATGTGCCACCCCACCCCCATGTACAATTCCACCTGTGTTCAGCTCATTTCTGTGATCTCTGACAATGCTCTACAGCTACTGCTGTGTGAGGACTGGACAGTTAATTCCCCCAAATGGATACAGGCTAATAAATATGTGTCTTGCAGGTGTGAAACCACTTCTCCATTAAGAGACAGAGCTCCCTACTCATCTTCAGGCAGTGTGCAACTGAGAGTGGCAGCCTCTCCAGAAGAAGGCATCTGACATTGAGTTGCTCCTTTCATCTCTGGCAATGGGTGGTATTTTTGGCAAGAACAAGAGGTTCTGTGTGTTTCCCAAGAGAGTCTTTTTTCGTAAGGGCAAAGGAAGAAAAACATCTGGGACCACACGTATGTTCTGTGATGCCTCAACATGGACTGGGGAGAGCCATTTTCAGTCAGCACGTATAGGAAGGACTCCAAAAGGCCCTGAACTTTCTGCTGCAAAACTGGCATTGGACACTCCTGCGAATGACTCTGCTGCCCAGGCTAAATGGGATGCAGGAGAGCAGGCTGCATCTCTGTGTGTACAACATACTGAGGCCCTGCTCTCTGTGACTGCTAGAGAGGAGGCACAAGATATTGAGGTGTCACAGGATTCTGAAGCCAAACCTAGCACAGATGTGATGCAGCACCAGGAACTCACTGAACAGACAAAACAAGAAGCCCAGTCTGGCAGGAGCAGCCCACAAGAGAGGGGTCAGGTTGAAGCTGTTCCACATCCTACTGGCAGCTGTATATCCAACAAGCAACTCAGCTGTGAGGATCATGAAGTGACACCTCTCACACAGACTATGATAAAGGTTGAAGTCCATGTGTCTGCAGATGTCCAGGGTGGACCTGGCGAGGCTCAGTCTGCTGTAGTAGGATCAGAGCTGCTGAGTGGTGCAGAGCAGGGGGCTGGGGTTGTGTGTGCTTTGGAGAAAAGTTGTGTTGGAAAGACTCACCAGGAGGCAGCTGACTCCCTGACCACAGAGGAGTCAGAGCTGCCTTGGAAGGCTGCAGAGGCAAGAGAAGGCATTCCAAATGTGCAGAGAGCTGTAGGAGAGCAGGCAGTAGAGGAGGAAGCATGCTGTGCTGCTGAAGCCTCACCTGATGTCCAGCTGGAACAAGATAGAGAGGTTCCTGTTGCTGAAGATGTGGAAGAAAATGCTTTGGAACCAGAGGAAGCTGAAGAAATGGCTGAGGTCTGTGATGATGGGCAGGCATCAACAGAGATCCCATGCTGTCTGGCAGAAACCCAGGCTGCTCTGCAGGATGAAGAGAAGGTGAAAGCTAGCAGTGGGGGGAAACCAGATGAGCACTGAAAGTGCACATGAAATCTGGTGACTCAACCACTGGGCAGACTGAGGGTTTGTCTGCAGCCAAGTGATGAATCTGCTGCCTCCATCCTGCGAGGGACCAAGGTACCAATGTGTCCTTGTACTCTAAAGGGCCCAAAAAGCAGGGTGTTGGTAAATTCTGGTTTGAAAAGTGATATTAAACTTAGAGCTGGTATATTGTCTTCTAAAGTGGCACCCACTCTTTGTTCTCTCCTGGGGGGAGGGGGTATGGACATGAGCAAAATGTATCTTGGTACAAAAAGTATATTTATGTAGATGACTCTTCCTTTTTCTCTCCACACACACCCCCTGGCTAGGGCTATGCACTTCATAATTGTATCCCTCTGTGTGGCTGCCAGATGTATTAATTACACTTGTCTGTATACCCCACACTGACTGTCACTGCTGTTTGAAACCAACTGTGGTGTAGCACTCTGCAGACAGTGGAGTCTGTTGCAGTTGGAACCAATAAATGGGTGATTTTAAACACTTATTCCTATGGAATGTTGTCTTATTAATGGCTACCTGCTTTATGGTTTGTGCTTGTTGAACAGAGGTGAATAAGAGGCCTATGGAGCTGTCTCCAGACTGCCACCAACAAGAGAAACTTCTGGTGGTCATTTTGCTGCAAGTAATAAATAAATTTCAGGCCACTGCATATACAATGCTGGTCTCTAATTATATAGCCCCTAAATAGATGGGAGTCTTCCTGTCAAACCCAACTAGTTGAGCAACTGTCACTGAATTTACAAATGATGTAGTGCTGAAGGGAACCAGAAAAATAATATAGCTTAATTCCTTTCCCTCACGTTCAGCTAAAGATGGGTTTTACACCAAATTATTCTGCTAGAGCTCGTGGGGATTTAAAAGTGAAATAATGACTTGTACTAGACAGCTGGAAAACTACAATGTGAAGGAGAGTAAGTGCTTCCCTAAGGAAACCATTTCCAGCTCTTGTGTTCTTGTATGCTTCCTCTGCTAACAGCATTCATAGGAGGGAAAAAATAATAGTTAAAGGCAAGAGAGGATATGAGGATTTTGGTAGCTATGCATCTACTTAAAGGATGATTGGTTTTACTGTCTTTGTGTGCTTAATCACATCAGGAAGATAGTGTACCCTTAAAAAGCTTTCCCTTGAATCAAAGGAACAGGCTGCCACCCTGCAAGCCTATCGACTTAAGCCAGACTTGCTTAATACATTTTCCCTTATAACTAAATCTGAATGGAGACCCTGTTCATAGAAATGTCTCTTCCCCCATCACTTAAATAGCACAGAGCATGTTCCTTCCCCTTGGCTCTTACTCACATCCTGAAGGCACCTGTATCAGTTGATTATGTTAACAAGCTGCCCTGGGTTTGGTTGCCTCTAACGAAGCTGCTGCTGCTGTTATTCTGGAAGAGTCTCTATGCCCTCCCTACATGGAATTTAGATTTAACATCTAGTGAGTGGGCAGGCTCCTCCTCACCAGTGCCAGGAGAGCTGGGAGGCCTGAGGACATCACAAAAAGAGAAACAACGCTAGCAAAGAGCAACCAAAGCTTCTCTGCATCATTCTCCCTCCATCTTAGATAATCAGATCACCAACTATAATTCATTGCCAAATGTTTTCAGGAAGTTGCTATTAATCATCTGCTCTCTGTTCTGCAGTTGCTGGGTAAACCAATGGATGTTTGACCATGTGGCAGAAAGAGTGCAGAAAGCAGTGAAATGTTCAAGAAGAGAAAGTGGGACACATTCTTCTTATACTGGGGAAGTGCTAAATGCCAGAAAAAAAGAAAATATCAGGGACAGATTAAGGCCAAAATTAGATGGAAGTTTGTTTGCATATGTTCATGGCAAAGGATGATGGCAAGCACACTGAAGGATTCTCAGGGTGATGTTCAGTCAGCGGGTTTGGGCAAGCACTTCAGAAAACTTGGAGCAAAGCTCTCTCCCTGGTTCTAGCAGAAGTATGTGTTTGCATTCTCACATTAAAGAATCATTTATTTTCAAATAAACTTGTCTTTGTTTTTCATACTTGTGATAGTCCAGCACAGAGCCACAGAGATGATGGAGGGAATGGAACATCTCCCTTCTGGGGACAGGCTGAGGGAGCTGGGTCTCTTTAGCTTGGAGAAGAGGAGACTGAGGGGTGACCTCATTAATGTCTATAAATATGTAAAGGGTGAGTGTCATGAGGATGGAGCCAGGCTCTTCTCAGTGACATCCAGTGATAGGACAAGGAGCAATGGGTGCAAGCTGGAACATAGGAGCTTCCCCATAAATGTGAGGAAGAACTTCTTCCCAGTGAGGGTGACAGAGCACTGGCACAGGCTGCCCAGAGAGGGTGTGGAGTCTCCTTCTCTGGAGACATTCAAACCCCCCTGGATGTGTTCCTGTGTGACCTGACCTAGGTGTTCCTGCTCTGGCAGGGGGATTGGACTGGATGATCTTTTGACGTCCCTTCCAATCCTGAGCATTCTGTGACTCTGTGATTCAGTCAAGGTTTCCATCTCACTATTCATTGGGGAATCATGTTAAGAGTGACTCGGGAACTCTCCTTTCCCCTGTGACTGATGGTAGTACATAGCTCAGACTGAAGGTATCAGTCTAATCTAGGGTCACAATTTGCATTGACTCTAATGACAAACCCAGTGTTTTTGCCCTTTTTATCTTGTAAAGTATTTGGGTAAAATGCTGAATATTGGTAGCACTGGTCTCCCAATGAAAGCTACTTGTTTCCTGATGATTTCTTTGCAAATCTTTTAACACTAACTGTGCTCACTGTATTCAAACTCTGCTCAAAATAAAGATGCAAGGCTGAAGTTCCAAATGCAGCTCCTGTGAGAAGAGTAGGGATTAAGTCATGAAAGCACTTCAAGGCTTTTATACTTCTATTCCTACCCTTAGTACAGGCAATGACCCTTCTGTGACAGCAGAATGATTGTACCATATAGCACAGCACACGTGTAAGCCACCCATGCCTCCACTTCATGAGCACAAAACTCTTTTTGTCACTGAGTGAATGCAAGTTATACCTTTTACTGCTGTTTGTCTCATCTTTTTAGGCAAGGTCTAATTGGAGAATTTATTACTAATGCAGCGGTGTGAATATAACTCAGCTCTGTTCCCAGGCTCGAGGCTGCCCTCTTAAGATGATAAGCTGCAAATTCTTTGACTAGTAAATGGACTATGAATCACTGCAATTGAGTGTAAAGTAGCATTACCAGTTCACATAACTGTCTTGGGGTTGGTGTGTAATGTAGCTTTTGGCTTCCTGAAAACCTTAGCTCCTCATGCTAAGAATCTTTGCTTTTATCAATAAGCCTTCTGTTGTTCAGCAGGAAACCCTGAAAACTTGAGAAAGTAAAAAACCAGGATTTTTTAGGAGCCTAACATCTGCCATCTGCTTGTGCTGGAAGGCACTCCAGTATATGTTTCTCTTCCTTCTCCTCTCTACCTTTGTAAAAAGCCATCACCATCTTAACCACAATAAGTGTTTCTCCTAAACTGTTTAATCTGCTTACACAACTTAGTTAACAGTTCTGAAAACAGCTGGTCAAGAAATAAACATGTCCCTTACCCAAGGCTGCAATTGTTAGTCAATATTTTTGGTCAATACAAAACATTTTTGTATCACTTTACATAGTGTGTCCTCTCCTGGCTTTCAGAAACAAAATATTTTCCTTGCTTCCTTACACACTTCTCCCTCTATAACGTGTGAGAAGCCCAGATTTAAAGACATAAAATCTGACAACCAAAAAAACCAACCACGATGGGAAAGTTAGAAAAGTTCTGAAACAAAAGCCAGCCAAAACCCCCTTCCCAAGGAAAAGCACTCTTCAGCCAGAGAATAAAATATCATCACAAAGTCTTACCTAGCTCTGCCTCTTTTGCTGCAGAATGCATGCAGCCAGCGACACCCCTGTGTGACACAGGTTTGGGTGTCTGGCATTTTTCTTTTGGGAAGCAGGGATATTTGCTCTCCATTTTTTGGGGCATCTTGTTTGACTCCTCTAGTGAGACAGAGAAGTCTTTAGGTTTTGGCAAAGCTGTAGTTATGCTTTCTTCTGTCTGAGATGGCTTTGAACAGAATTCTGCTGGTGGCAAGAGGATGGGGCTAACAGTAAAGCAAAGAAACATTCACAGTATGAAATGGCCAAAGGAGGGAGGGGAAACAATTTTACTGCATATAAAAAATAACTGCTCTATTTGTCCTTAGGGTAATGAATATCTATATCTTTATGCCTGTCTCTATAAATAAAACTCCTCTGTTGATACAATGGCAGTAGAATCTGTCAGTTGTCGTGTTTTGAACCACTTATGTAGTGATGACAACATCTAACAAATGTAAATATACCAGAGAATAAACTATTATTTTCCTTTCCTCTCCTAGCATTACACTGCCCTACCAAAACCACATGAAACATTTCCCTGCCGTACCCATTTACACAAAATCATCGCTGCTGCTACAGCAATTGCTTATTCTGAGAAGTCAACCTGACAAAACATTAATTTATTTGCAAGCTGTCATCTTTCAAGCTTTGGTATCAAAAAGCATCCCTCTGTCTTTTTGTGTTTTGGTTTTCCTCCCACAGCAGAGGTGGCTGGGTTATTCTTTCCTGCTTTTTCGTTCTTACAACTATGTAGTTTTAAGTGATTAAGTTCATGCAGTCTTGTGAGTACCTAACCAATGTGAAATCTCACATTTTTACAGATTCTACCCATAAAAGCAGCTCAAACAGTGCAGCTAAACTGCTCTGGATCCATTAGCTTCACTTTAAAAACCGTAATCCCTAAATTATAGATCTGTTTTTCTGTAGCTCCTCTTATTCTACGCTGTGAGGGTTAAGCTTTCCACAGAACCATCTGTAATCATATCATGTTGTGTGGCAGCTCTATTTTACTTTAAATATTTAGCTATAAAAAGTGGCACAGGATCTGTAGTGGAACAGCACTTTAAGGGAACTAATGATCTGGGACTCATGGGGAAATGGTTTGGTGTCACCAGCTACCCTACTTGAGAGCAATACCTCATCACCCTGAATAAGACATAAAGGTTGAGAAGTTGTGATGCTGGAAATGCTTTAAGTAATATTTACTTTGTAGTTTCTCTGCCAGAAACGGGGCACTTCTATTGCTATTTAATTATATTATGAGTTTAAATTATGTTTGCCTCTTTCCACCACTGACAGTTAATCTGCATGACACAGATTTTAAAATAAATTGACAGATCTGTATGTGTGTCCCTCTTTGACACAGTTTTTTGCTCTTTCTCTGCAAAGTACTGAATGTTTTTTCTAACAATGTGGTAGTTTTAAAATGGCACTCTATAAACTCTATAAATTTTTCTCTGCATTCAAAATATCCTGTCCCTCATTATTATTGAGTTTGATGTGATGGCATTGCTGTGGTTTCTATAACTTGAGTAAATGACTGATAAAATAACGACCTAAGGGCTTGACATCCACGTTTCTCATCTCTCACTAAGGAGACATTTTGCCTCTCCTTTCTCCTCCCTTCCATATCCTACCAAGCCTGTGAATGGCTGCCCTGGCTACATGTGAACTTCTTTCTACAATTAATAAATGGTCTAGGAAATAAGAGGAGACCTAAATAGTATTTACTTTGGTAATATAAACTAATAACTGTAAAGTGCAATATTGGCTGAGAGTCATGGTGAGTAACTGACTTCCTAAGTGCTCTTAGTGATATCAAAAGACTGTCCCTTGAACTAAGACTGACTTAAAACCAATAAATCCTGCAATTTACCTCCAACCCACTCTGAAATAAAACGTGAATCTGATTTTCATTTTTGGGGGGCACTTTCCTGGTCAAAATAAAAATGAGATAGTTACAGTGCTTAGCCACAGGAGGACCCAAAGTCACATTCCTGTCCTTGCTCCAGATGTAGATAACAGCTAATTCACATTTTGACACTTCTTGACAGGCTGGGGAAATGGAAAGAAATCTTCACATCATGTTTTAAACTCTTTCTTATCTATATGCTCCTCAGAAAACTGGGCCAGAGCAGCAAATATCCTCTGTCACAGGGCTAGGGTGTGGGCCCTGATGAATT
Organism: Podargus strigoides; assembly: GCA_028020825.1. Lineage (NCBI taxonomy): Eukaryota > Metazoa > Chordata > Aves > Caprimulgiformes > Podargidae > Podargus > Podargus strigoides. Next base: position 3,808,003 of record CM051646.1, read on the forward strand.
TCTTACTCTCTTGCAGGTGTGACCATTGGCCCAGGAGTGGTCTATCAGCTCACTAACAAGGATGAAACTTGGCTCTGTGTCTGCATTTAAATAGAGGTTCTGTTAGTGCTGGAGTCAGCCAGCATCCAAAGCCTCACGATCCTCAGGAGAAGACTCCAAGCAGGAATACTGCTGTACATCTTCATCATGGGGAATGAAATCAGTCAGAAGAGGCATTGCTGGAGAAAGCCCAGGAAGTGTGAATGGCCAGCAACTGCACAAGAAAACACGGTGGTTGATCTCCCTATTGCCCAGACAGCCCTGGGGACTGTGTTGTGGAGCAGTATGAATCAGCCTCCAGAGGAGCAATCACAAGATATCATTACAGGGATGCAGAACAAAGATGTTGGAAGAGAAAGCAAAGTAGCCTCATCTTCTCTGCCTGCGACACAGGTAATGGTGACAGCCAGAGAGCTGCAAGACCTCAGTGAGGCCCAGCCTTCTGCAGAACACTCAGAAGCTGAAAATAAGGCCACTACAACAATGAATCCAGACAGCCAAACTTGTGCTCCAGCTCATGGAAGATCTGCAACAGCTCAGCAAGTGGAAGCAGACACAGGAGTGACAACTGCCTTGCCCCTGAAGAGCACTATGGAGGTGGGAGCTGGAGGTGCAGAAGATGTGGTGACTGACCAGGCAACACTGGAAAACAACTCGGTGGTACGCAAGAGACCAAGTCACAAGTGGCCCAAGCCAAGCCCTCTGTGCAGGTGGCTGAAGCAGCTCAGGTCCCCGGCAGGAAAAGGTAAAGCCAAGCCGGATGCAATTACTGGCCAAGAGTGAGGCTGCCTGTGGTCTGCAAAGGGACTGTCAAGTGCCCAGTGTGGTACCCTCAAAAAAAGGCTAATAAGGAAAGTGAGACTTGTACATAATAAGAGGAAAATATTTTGTTGTCATCTTTAAACTGTATGTCTGGCATACAGTTCTGGCTGTCTTACAGCCCTGGGTGGAGTACAGGGGGAAGTGGTGGAAAGGGGAAATTAAATGTCTCTGTTCCCTTAGCAAGCAGCTTGTGAGATTTCTGTTTGGTTTGTCTTTCTCTGCTGCTCACTAGGGGTTTGTCTGTAATAGCTTCCTCTTTAAAACTCTGCAAAGGTGCAGTGTACAAATTTGTATCTTCCTAATGCTTCCTACCATTATTTGACTTCCTTTCCCCTGCTTTTAATAACTTGCTCTGCCTGATGGACCAAGATAAGTGCATTAGAATCATCAAACTAAATAAACACATTATAAAAACACTAGATGTTTATAAATGCATAATGGTAATAGTGGGTGTTGTGTGGGAGGGTTGGTAAACAAGGGGCTCTTGTTTTGCTATTCAAAGTGATTGCTTTGTGTATGTTTTTGTATTTGTAAGTCAATAAAAGCTAGTTTCACTGCCTCAAATGAAGCGTTGACTACAGCTGAAATAGGGATAAGGGAAGGAGGGGAAATGGGCTGCCACTACCTACCCACAGCTGCAGAGGATGCTGCTGAGAAGTAGGGGGGCTCCCTGCAGGGCAGGAGAAGCAAGGAAGCCAACAATGTATGCTCTGGGTATGCTGGGGCTACCTTCTGAAGAGAGAGGGAAGTACAGTCTATGGAAAAGTAATTGGGATTGTAGAATGGTCTTTGATTACTGTAGCTGTGGGCCATCTGCATAGCTCCTATACATGTCTTAGTGTAAACGTGCTCAGGTCAGTTCTAATGCAGAGGAAAGGCACCCCAGAATGCTAAACCTTGTTCTGCTAAAGAAACCAGATCATAACAAAAACTCTTCTGGGAGCTGAAAAAAAACGGGGAGCTGACTGGTAGGCAAAGCCAAGGAGCAGGCTGCAGAGGCTGTGCTAGAAGCATCCCAGCCTATTAGAGAATCCCAGCCTGCCCTCGAGTAGCTGAGAAGGTGAGCTGGTCTGCTAGGGAAGCTAATGAGCCTGAGCTATGAAACTTGCTATCAGCCTCCTCCAGCCTGCCTAAGGTAGCTGTTCTGCTCCTAACTGCATCCTGCCCCTTGCTCCTAATGAAGAAACCACTGCTGCTGAGCACTGATGAGAAGCTTCACCCTATTCCAGGCTGGACCATAAGGAATGGAAGGAGCAAATTCCCCATTCTCATCTTTCTCCTTCAGCTCTTTACAGAAGCCACAGTTGAGCATTCTGCCTCAGTGTTTCTCTTCTTGATAGGTGCATCCCCAGCCTAGGTAAGGTGAGCAGGGGCAGCAGTGGTGTCCATCACCCCATTGATGTTCTTGCTAACACCGTGTTTAACACGCTTAGAGTGCACCTTAGTGCTTCTCTTGCGACAGAATTAAGGCTAAAAAAAGAGTTACAGCCCATCTCTTTCTACACCTCTACCTTAATCAAGAGCAGTTAGCTGTGCAAGCGAAGAAATAAATAAGTAGGAAAGCAGCTGGTTTTCACCATGTGCTCAGAAGCACCATCTGGTGCACTGCCTCTTCTCACGCAAAAATAATTCCTGGGCTGCTGCTGACCTGTAAGGATAATATTTGCTTGGTGTAATCTCCAAAAAGAAGGTTATGGGAAGTTTTTAAAACAAAGCCCCTCCAAAAAAAGACTAGCATATTTATTATTATAGGTATGAAAGCCACCCACTAGCATCACAACTGCAGGAAGGGCTTTGGAAGGTGTGCTGAACCAGTGCTGAACTGGGCAGTCAGGGTGAGACCTTGTATGGGTGTGAGAAATGATGGGACAAGAAGCAAAAGGGAAAACCCCAGGCAGTTCTGGTCTGCCTGGGCACAGATACCAACTGCCAGAAAGAATCTGGCATGGGACACACTTCAAATCTGGAATTTCGGGGAAAACTAACATAATAAGTCTTCTAAAATCTAACTGCTAGGCAAAAGACAGTTTTTATACTACTAAAAAGCAGTGAAGCTTATCCCAGAGTACAGCTAATGTGGAGTTTCTAAAGCACTGAGCAAAACACATGCTCCCATTCTCTAACAGGTTTGCATAGTTCCACCAGCCAACTCCACTCAGTAACTTGCTATATAGGGCTACAACTTGGCAAGGAGAAAACCTGCAGGGAGACACAAAAAGCCGTTTATTTCACCTAGCTCCTCGTGCTTAGAGTCTTCTCCTGGCTCTGCTCAAGGTCCTGGTCCATCAGAGACCTTTGGCACAGCCAGCCAGGCAGAACACAGGCTTTATAAATATGTCTATGAGAGCACAAGTAATAGTAGATTTTATACAGTGCGAGAATAAGCTAAGAATTAAGTACAGAAACTGGAACTCAGGTGCTCCTCACTATAAGCTCAGTGAATTAACTCTCTGACATCCACACTCACCAATAAAAAACTTGTTATAACTCCCCAAATACGTATTTTAATTGAGTCCCCTTGCCTTTATGAGAAATTCTGCTTCCACACTACTGTCTATTACTGGTAAAGTAGCTTGCACTGCTGTTTTGGTTTAACATTAACAAGTCACTCTAGGGGAGGCTTAGTAACTGGCCACATCTGTGGCCAGGGAAGTGTCTGGGCAATGGCCTGGATACTGAATACTCACAGATAAATTACAAACCATCCACATCTATATGAGACCCTGAATATTAAGCACACAGACAGAAGAGAAGGGTCATTATGCTCCTGACTATGCTTTTGGCAAGCCTTGGTTTCTGTGGTGCTTCTTAGTCAATGAAATAACCATCAAGTTCTCACTGCAGCACTTGTGACTGCAAACAGAGCAGGCACTCTTCCTCAGCAAAGACTTGCTCTGCTGCAATGGTACCAGCAAAACAGCTTCTTTTGCTTGTAGTTGCAGGTCCTTGTGGAATTCAGGAGAAAAGAACGAGGACAGGATCTAATTGAGTGTCTCATCTAAAAGAAGCCTTGCTCTAAATTGTGACTCCAGCCTATATGACACTGCACCACCTCCTGGTGCATAATTGAAATCCAAATATAATTACTGAATGTGTGTAAAGGGATGTGGTACCTCTACTAAATACTTAACAACATTCATAAAACACGGCCAAGTGGCAGAGGAAATGCTCATGGAGACAGTGAGGGAGTTGTAGGTTACAAGTTGTGCATGGTTAAGAGAGCAGGAACACACCACCAGGCTTCTGTTCTTCTGCCAAGGATCCCAGTGAAACCAGGCTCTGCAGAGGAGATGCACTGGGATTATTTGCTTGTGATAGCTGTGAGCTGCCTTGGAGAAGTGGCACCAACTGTGTGGCCGCCATAGGTGGGATGACCTTAAGTCAGTTAGTCTCTGCAGAGAAGGTATTTATGTGCAGCACTCACTGAGTCAGTGGGGAGCTGGCTGGCTGAGTACCTGCTGCTGGGGCAGCAATACCTGTATCTTAACCAGACCCCACTGCCACCCCCTCTCTCTCGTGTGTATTTGGTGTTACACAGGCTGCTGAGCCACCGCTGCTGTCATCTCTTTTGGCATGAGCAACTCTAGTTCCTACAGTCATCCTTGACTTGTGAGGACAGACAATGAATCAGGATTGCTTCTTCCAAAGAAGACAATGAAGAAGCCTCCTGAGTACTGAGTTTCCAAGTAAAGAGAATTCCCAACTCAGAGAGTTATCAGTTGTACCTTTTACAGTGGATAGGACATGGAAAAGCTGAGGCAAGTGGTGTCTAGCACCTGTATGCAAAAAAACCTGTTGAGACTTACTCACTCATACCCATCAACTTATCCATTTCAGTCTTCCCAGCTCAATTGCACTGTCGTGCTGAACGTGTGACTTACAGCTCTTTTCTTCCCTTCCCACAGACTAATTGTGGAGCCTCAGCTAGCTTCCAAAGGAAATAAGTGCCCTGATTACAGCTCCATAACCTCAAGGAGCATTGTAAGGTGCTTGGCATTTATTTTCAAACTGTGCCACCCATTTTAAACTTCAGCTTCTATCTCTTGAAAGACACATGGCCCAGATTTCTAGTGCCTCTGTTTTTCTTTCCCTCTGTGCTCACCTCTCTAAAGGCATTGAACTCTTCCAGGCATTACTCAGCTGGAGGTTGTGCTGTGCATCTCCCAGGACCTGAACACCACAGCTTCCCCTGACTGAACTAAAATCTGTGACCGCATCAGTGAAAGAGAGCAAAGACATAAACAAAGGTCATAAACTGAATTTATTTGACTTCTGATAAAACTCCTTCTGACAGGTTTGTTGGGGGTTTGTTTTTTTTTCTCAGCTGACAATTTTTGTTGCAGCACTGAGACAGTTTCAGGCTCGTTGCATGTTTACCTTGCCTGTGGTGCACGCCTGTTAGAAATACATCACTTGCTGGCATCAAAACAGAAGGGTAAGCAGTAATTAATGGCATGTCCTATAAATTTCACTCTTTCTCCTTCTCCTTTCTGCTGCTAAGTATGCAAGAGATGACTGGAGAGGTGCACTGACAGCACCAAGAGGAAAGAGTATGTCCATTACTTACATCAATAAAAAGGAACCTGAAAATGAAATAACTGTTTTCTGTCACCTTATTGGTTTTGTTTATTATTCTCCCCATGTTAATCAAGTGCTTTATGCTTCTGAGTTTGATTTGTTCTTTCTGATCCTTCTGTAGCCCTGTAAGTGTTGAAGGAGACAGGAAAACCCACCTCATGCTCCTCTTACTCCCAGCCTTTCTTTGTTGTAGCTTTGTCTTAAAAATTAACTTTTCTTGGAGCTAAGAAAGCCATTACAGAAAAGACCAAACCAATTTTTCTTTCCAGTGTATGTGATTGTTTTCTACTTCCCTAAAAGGTTAATGTTTAAAATGAATAATGGGCAGTGTGGAATAGGAGAAAAAAAAAAAAAGGGTTTTCCTGCTTGCCTTTCTCTCAGCTCACACAACACGGAGGTATTGCAGTTCCCTTGCACTGCTGGCACTTCTGCAGCCTACAGAGCTGTTTGCCCTTGGGTGGTGGCCTCCAAACTGGATTCAGGCCTGGTGATGGATCTGCTTACAAAGGGAATCATTTTGTCCGCCTCTTTTCCTCTCTTAACTCCTCTTGATCAACAGGGGTTTTTTGCTGCTGCTGCCTCCAAGGCGAGCTATTTCTTGCCAGCAGATTAGTAATCAAGTCCCCTGTACACACTAGCACCCACACTAGCACTTTGTAATCTGTGCAAATTAATATTTGTTACTAATTTCTTGTTGTGTCTTGTTAACGCTTTACCAGTGGGCTTGAAGGAATTAAGTAAATGGAATTAGGGTAAGCTAAAAGAATAGATTAAAAAAGCCACCAAAAATTTGATAGTTCACATGAGTTTAAGAAGAGCAGCATGAAATGAACCCATCAACAACAGAGGTTACCTGCTGCTTGTGCTCAGAACTCCACGGCAGCAGCGAGAAGAGAACTCAGTTCTCCTTGCTTCCAAAATCTGACTCCAAGCTGGCAAATGACACGAGATCTGCATCACAAAGCAGCAGGATTCCAGCCAGCAGGAGGGCAGCAATGAAAGGCAGGAAGCCATGCTGTGTCCAAGCCTTGCAGAAATAGTACGGTTCCATTTTGAAAAGCCATTGGATTATCCTGCAATAAATCCACATTGGAAAACACTATTACTCCTTATTAAATCAAAACCTGCTGGCTTGTAGAAAACATTCATAGTGCTGTGAACTCCCCTGAGGGTTCAAAATATAAGGAAGATTGACGTTATGGAAAGAGCTCTTGAGCTGCAGCAGAACATAATTCTTTGTAAGAGGGAAGAAAGTATGGAAATCTACGGAGTCAATGACTAGTTTAGTCCAAAAATACATGTCTCAAAATCTCAATATAATTACCACAGTCCCTGGAGTTCCTGTTGGATATGTTAACCAAAACAGAAGAATATATTGACCCAGCAGTCTGAATTAACACATACATCATGTTTCAGGAAGATGCTAAATGCAACACATTTAATTTAACGAGATAAACATCTCAACTTATGCAGTCATCTGCTGGTGATCCCTGATGTTTATAGCACAAGTGATAATTTTGAAACCAACAGAGCCCACAGAAAATGTTTATCTTCCTCTGGAAATAGCCCAGTTATTCAACATAGCTCAGCAGTCCAGGCTTCTGGATGCTACAAAGCTGAGGCATGCCTTTTCACGTACCCATTTAATTTTTTCCTCCTCCTAGAGTTTCAATTCACAGATAAAACCACACAGCTACTGACTTCCAGGCTAAAAGGTGTGCAGACCCACAGATTTCTCACAGTTACGCTGCAGACTCGGGTTTTCATGAGGCTGTGGCTAAGTTTTTTCACTTCCCAACTTTCAAAATGGAACCTTCTGCATCTCTTCCTTTTTCTCTGCACGTCCTTGCTACGGGTACAGAAGCAACTGTGCACTCTCCAGAGATGGATGGGTGTATTCCTGAAACATGAAGACTGTGGCTTTGAGAACTAATGATGTGCCACACTCTTTTCTAATTGTAAGGCAAAGGTGTTGCTAATTCATGCTGTTCAGATTTCTGCAAATGCCTCTGTCAGAATTTTAAATTGGATGCAGCAGCATTTTCTTTTTGTAGAGTCCAGCCTTGTATTTCCCTCACCCAAGTAACTTCATGTTTTGCTGTCAATCTCTTCCTTCTCTACACATATCATCCATTTGGATTCATTCTCTCTTATTTCTATACTAAGAAAAATTCAGACAAAGTATGATCTAGAGGTCACAGAAGATCCCAGTAATAGAATATCTAGGCTCATTTTTGTTCATGTGTTGTTGTGTATAATAACTTCATCTTTGCATTCCTTAGTTCAGTCTGTTTAAATCACAACCTCCTTAGGGCAAAGACTACACTCTGTGTGTGTGTCTGTGATTATGAAGGCTCAGGAGAGAAGATACCTGGACCTTGGTTAGGGCTTGCAGGCACTACTGTAGTGCTAAGGATAAATCCAGAAAGGCTGCCTGAGTGCATAAGGCTGTAAAAAAAGCCCATCAATGAGTATTGCATGTCATGGTGGAAAAGTGAACAAGAGGAAAAAAAAAATTACCTCTGTGGATGGCATTGCTGAGTTGCACTTCATTATATTGCACTGGTGTCATGCAGAGTGTGATAAACTGTTGAGACAGAAAAAATGAAACTCATGTCACAGGCAGTGTAAGGAAGTACACTGCTAAGGGTGCATTAAACTTTGATGGCTCCATTTATACATTATACATGTGCAAGTCAGCAAAGCTGTGCTGGTGGTAATTTTCCAAAGGAATAAGCTAATAATGTTACAGCACATGCTGGAACAAATTATTACACAGGTTGTTGCTGCTTTTTTTTTCTGGTTTTCTTTTGCTTATTAGCAGACAAAATATGTAATGCTCCACACTATTTTATGCCCTAGGGTATGGTCCAAAGAGCAAAGCAAAGGGGAGTTGTAAGGAAGACTGATAGAGATACACTTTGCCTCTATAAACAGCATGCTGATGAAGAGGAGAGAAGATTAAAACTGCAGGTCCTCTTACATTTGAGTCACCTATGACTCTCAATCTTATGGAAAAGCCCACTGCAGAAATAATGCAAACTATACCACAAGAAGCATCAGCAGTTTTAGGAGGGGCTGGACTCCTTTGAAGCCTAAGACCATGGGTGTTTAGAAACCATGCTGACAAACAGCATAAAATGTCCTGATAGAGAGGGGCTGACAGCAAAGAAACCAGCTGATACTTCAGTAGTTCTCTCCTTTGAAGCAAAGCTCCAGCTGAATACATGGTTGGAATATGAAAAAAAAAAATAAATTAAAAAAAATAAAAATAGGATGTTGTCCTCAACATGTCATTAATACTGAGAAAAGTCTGCACAGGGAAAGGCAGAAGGCCTGGAGAGTCAGGAGAGGGTAACAGCAAATCTCAGAGAAATTTTGTATTTCCATCCCCTTGATGGGAGTGTCTCACACAAAGCATCAGCTAGTCCTGATGTGACATGTGCTTTCCACCAGTAATTCTCCAGTACTCCAGTGATTCACATGGCATTTGAGACAGACCAGTAGGAGAGAACAAGCACCTAGGAAACTTCCACAGGAGTAGGTGGAAAGGCACCATCTGGCTCTATCATTTGCTGAAGAAGCCCTAAACCTCATAAAACTTTCCAGACTCTGAGAACAATGTAAGGCTCGCTCCATTGTTTCTGTGGCAAATCAAGGAATTAATTAATATCCTCCCTACCCAGCCTATGCTAATTGCAAAGATAAGAGAGAGACACATTCTGAGTCACAGGAGCAGAAGCAATGCGTTAAGCTGAAAGCAGTTATTTCTGAGGGTTGAAAAAGTTGTGTTAAGTGATAAAATGGCCCCATGACTCGATTTAAATATCTATGTCTTGAGAGAGGACTACAGGAGAGCTGACATAAAAATGCTTTGAGGCAACAACTGTGGTCTTGTTCTCTTTTTGCCCAGCCACTGACACAGTAAGTCTTTCCTCACTGCTAAAGCATCTTCACATACTACCATAACAAGTAATAAAACCAACAGCAAACATAATGAGAGTCTCATAATGAAGTGAAACTTATTCCAGACCATAATCTATCAGGATTGTGCTCCCCTCCACCCAATGTGAACTGAACCAGAAACACACTGTGGTTTGTGCAAGTCTCTGCTCAGTGTGAATAACTGACGTTCAGGACTCAAGCGCTGAGGACGTTGCACCCTGGATTTAGGTACTGCTGAACATTTTGCCTGTTTCCAAATCTCAGAAGCAATTTTATGCTCATTGTGGGATAAATCTCTACTGGAAAAGATGAATTACTCTCACTACAGGGACAGACTGTGATTTGTTCACCAGCCACTGCTATCAGTCTAGCTCTTACAGCCCCTTCTCCGAAATAGTCCCATTTTTTTTTTTGTTATTCCACACATTCCTGTAGCTTTTTTTGCATTCCCAGTTCTGTGTGACACTGGTTTATTTCCTGCAGCACCTTGCCCAGCAGGGCTGTTCTCCCTGCCTGCTGCCATTGCAGACAAGGGAATACAAAGAAGGATGCTCTGCTCAGAAGTCCCCGGGTGCTATCTCAGTAGCACGTTAACTCTCACAAGCACTGCTTGCATTTGCAGGATGGAAAAATTGAAATTCCACCAACAATGGCAGAAACATAAAGAACAAGCACTGGAATTGCTTGTGCTTTATAGACACTTCCTGACAGGAGCTTATCTCTGCCTGTACGATGCGTTGTTATTCCGGTGAACACTGCCTGTTGGTTTGTTATGGTTAATGAAACGCAGTCCTAACAGCTTATAACAGACAGAAGGACTGTTAGAGCTTCTTGCAGGGACTGGATAATTCAGTGTGCTGTGGGTAACAGGGAGAAAAATGTGGGAAAGAGAAGATTATTAGTGGAAGAAAAGCAAACCAGAGGGAACTTCATGACCAGAGGGAACTTTTTATGACTTTCTGGCACTCAGGTCTCAATTATCAGAGCCACAACTCAGATCATAAACAAAATTTATCTCTGGCAGAGGTAGACTGCTTTATTAAAGACCTCAGAAAGAGTGAATGTTTTGATAATGAAGTTAAAGGAAAACCAGAACTTCCCAATTTGAGAGCAGCCTTTTCTGATCGTGATGTTAGTGCTGTGCTGGGTCAAAAGGAAATCAATAATGCAGCCCTGGGGAAGGCTCTGTTTATGAAAAATTCTGTAAAGTGATGCTTATGTGCTGCTGGCAAAGAAAAATTCTGTAAAGTGATGCTTATGTGCTGCTGGCAAAGAATAATATTTTCTTTAAGGGGCCTAAATCTCTGGAGATAAAGGGAGGTTGTATGGAAGTCAAGGTGTATTTATACACCAACTGTATAAATACACACACTGTGGCTGAGCTGGCCACCTTTAAAACATGGGAGACAGAGGGAGGTTCAGGGAAGGCAGCCTGGATGAAAACATGTTTCCTTAGGAGGCAGCATCCGACCCACTGTGTGCAAATAAGCAGCAGGGAGATGCTCCCGAGGGACTTCCCTCGGATCTGCCGTGCGGTTCATTAAACGCTCGAGCACAGCAGGTGAGGTTTGTAGGAAGGGATTTTGGAAGCTTTGAAGAGAAAATCCATCAGATGGGGGTGAGGAGCAGCTGGGGCTGTATCACACCTTTGCAGCAGCCCTGTGCTGCAGCTATGCTGCTGACTTCCCACTTCCACACAGTTTGTCCAGCTCAGCTGAGGTGCAGAATATCATTAAACAAATGCTTTTTTTGGGGATAGAATCCCACTCCCACAGCTGTTTCCTTCATGGCACATGGATGATGGGTGAAATATCTCTCTTGGCTTCTACCCTGAGGAGGACAAGGAAAGCAAGAAGCACAGGCACGTTTTAAAAGACTCATTAAGAGACATAAAAGATTCCCTTCAATGCTGGTGAACGGAGTGTGTGTGTGTGTGTGCACATCTGCAAGGGCTTTTTTTCTGATTCAAGGTCTAAAGGGGGCTTTCAAAAACCCAAGGACAGGCTAGCTACCACTCAGCTCTCACAGGCTGGCAATACAAATGGCAGGTAATTGCCTTTGTGCCATTGAAGATCTTCCTCCAGTATTTTCTCCTGGAGACAAGTTGGAGAATGGCAGCCTGTGTCTCTGGTTATGACATGACCCTGTCATTAACAGCGTGTGCCTGCTCCCTGCCTCGTGCACATTTTCTCTTCCTAGGCATTTTACATGGGCTTCTAACAGTCACTTTTCTTTACCAAAGTGATTTGGAAATAAAAAAAAAGGTGGTTATTTTATAGATATTGCCTTGCATTTATCACTCCTTAGTCTCAGCAGTTCCCTGAGGTGACCACATTAGCATCTTAATTACTCCAGGCTCCTTCCATAACCAAAGTAGAAACTTCAGATGGGATGAGTTGTGCTCTGCACATCTCTCTCTCTCTTTCCACTAAGTTCAGGGAAAGCTCAAGGCACCAGATTCCTTCTCTCCATGCTCCAGTTTACTACAATGTGGGATAAATTCAGACAGAAGCATTTTCAGTTTTATCTTTTCAAACCATTCTGCAAATAAATAGAAACAAACAACAAAGCGTGGTCAAACCTTTGCAAGTGAAACTAGCCAGACACAAGTCCATTACTGCCCTAACCAACTGCTTAATCATTTTACAAACCATTCTTACCCTCTCTGGGTTTTTTGTACTCCGTCCCTGCAAAGGCTTAGGAGCAAGATTAACATTAACTATGTGTTTTCTCATTAAATGCCTAAATCTTTGCATTATTAAACCTTTAGATTATGAACCTGCATGGGCTATTGGTTTTGTGCATTCAGAATTTAGGGAAGTTTCTTCTACGCTGTTTTCAACTGTCTGATTTATTCCTCAGCACAGCTCCCCTCTCCACCCCAAGGAAAAACGTAATTATCTCTATTTTACAAACAAAGCATATGCTCAAATAACTGTGTTGCTCACAGGTGACACAGGGAATAAGTGGTAAGGTTGGAAAGGGAACCCAGGAGCCTTGCCTACCAGTTCCCTACTCTAATTTACATTAAGCATGAGGAGAAAAAGCCTGCCCATCTGGATATCCACAGGATGGGGAAATTTTATTGTAAAAATATCTCTAATTGCTGTTTCAGCAGGCAGGTTTGGAAATGCAGATGGAGTGGAAATTTTCTGGCCTTTGCTGAAATTAGCTGCGAAGCTTCTGCTTTTCTCTTATTTCATAAAAGTCACAGGAAGAGAAATTCAGGATCAAATCATGTCACTAGAAAGACTTTTTTTTCATTTGCAGCACGGATGCTTTAGCTGTTCACTGGAAGAGGCCACCTCATTGCTGCAGGAACTGTCCCAGGAAGCTGCTTGTGCTTTTTATTTTATATTTCATCATTCACAGCTGCCAAGAGATTGTACAGGGCTAAAGCACTGCTAACCCTTTGTGTTGCACTGACTGCAGACATTTCCTTTCTTAATACACAAAAAGCTCCTGATGTGAATAGGAATCTATGCTGCATTATGGTTTGGGTGTTGGTTATTTCTGTTGAAGAAAGCAGCTGGGTGGGCATGCAGCTTGTATGTAAAACCAGGAGAGGTGTAGTTGTCTAATGGCAATGCTGCAGCTGGAGATTCAGCACACTTGGGCTTGGTTTTTAGCTGGTCCCCCAGTATCTTGTGTGCTCAAATGCCTCTTGCTGTTTAACTTGATTTCCCAGTTAAAGTACAAGTAGGCTTTAGATAGCTCTGCCTAGTTGTCCAAGTACAGCAGCGTGAGGATGCATCATGCAATCAATGTACTGATCTAAGAAATAGTCCCTTGCCAGTGCTTTTTAAGAACCCTAGACCTTTCCCCACTGTCCCACTGCTGTCCTGTCAGTATGTACTGGGCAAAGCCTTTATGGAGCCTAATTCATTGCTCAGTACAGACCAGGGCAAGCATCAGTGGCTGTGAGTTGCTGTAGTGTGCTGACCTTGTTGCTCAAGTCATTGCTTAAGCAAAACAATCACTCTGAATTCAGCCCCGTTCTCCAAAAGCCAGACCAGAGAGCATCAAAGCCAAGATGTAAGGGACAACGACTCTGAGAAATAACTATTTGACTCATGTAGTAATCACAATGACATTACCAGAGTAGAGAGCTGGAAATCAAGTACATCTCCACCTTGTCATTGCTAAAACATTGCAGTCATCAGAACAATGTGATTTATTAATTTATTTGTGGCTGTTCAGGTGTAGGAAAGCTGGGATTTCTGGAAGAAGGGTTTCCTAGTAGTCTAGCATTTTGTGTTGTTCAAACAGTACTAAAAAAAAAAAAAGTACACAAGTTGGCATGAGAAAATTTTCAGCTGCTGTTAAAACCAGTAAGGCTTTACAGCTGTAGGAAGGGAAGAAGTTTGTAACCTAGAGCAGCCCACAGGCACTTCTACTGCAGCACAGCAGCCAGAGCTCCTCTGACCCAAGAGGCAATCTTCCTGCTCCCTCCTGCGAGAGGCAGCTTGGTGAGCAGAAGAAATGTCTCAGTGCCTGCCTGTCAGAGGGTAATAAAACAAATATCTGAAGAAACCTGAAGAAGCAGTGTAGAAGCGTTTTCAAAAATGTCGTGTAAATTACAAGCATATGTGAAAACATATTGGGGAATCGAAATCCAGGATGTGTTTCTGTGTACAGTATCAGCAGTTTACACCCTGAACTATCAGCTTTCTGTGTTGGGTCTCTCCTATTAGCTCAGATAAAACAACCTTTCGCATTTCATGTCTGACTGCTTCCAAAATAGTAAGTTTTTCTTACCCAGGGTTCTGTATGTGCAGAATTAGAACATCAAAGCTTGGACTGACAGCTCTCTGAAAACGTGACTGTAGCTATTCCTAGGCTTGGAAAAAAACCCTAATTCTACCAGCACGTTCTCATGATTAACCAGACAATGCATCAATTAAAGCACAAAGATGCTGCAGGCTTATCTTCATGGCTACAGCCACAGTAGCATTTATTGGACCATGTTAGAGCCCTTCCAACACTGCCTGTGCCCTATCTGATCTTCTGGACTTAAACACCACACAAACATGACCCCATACCTACCAAGGACAGGCTTTTAGAACTGGTAATAAAAACCAGTATAAACAGACTCTTCGGCCCACACCTTGATTGAAAATACACAGATTTTTAGCCTTCTTTGCCACAAAAATAACACACAAGCTTTTACTGGGGTTTTATGTCTTAATCTGTGTCTTTGAGTCTCCAAATAAATTTGAGACAACTCAGTCAAACGGGACAGAGGGGCAGGAGATGCAGATAACAGAATCCCTGTGGGATTCTTGTAAACAGGTAAATGTAAGCAGAGGCATTCAGTGAATGTCCTGACAGAAGGAAGATGAAAGCATTTCATCAGACAGCAAAAGCCACCAAAGCCCCAGATTCCAGAAAAGCTTTCATCAGATCTAAGATCTCTCGGGTGCTGAAATCAATTAACCGTGGTGATTAATCTGTAAGAAGCCATGTGATTCAACACCTCTGGTATTCAAAAGGCCTCTGCCTTAAAGGTGTAAAGCATGGCCATGAAGTCTATTCAGGAACCTAGTGGGCAGTGGGGAAAAAAAAAAAGGCAAAACGAGACAAAAGTTATACTGGACCATATTTCATAGCCATATAATTACACTGTAATTACCCAACAATTACAGTACACAATGCATTCGTTTGAGCCTTTTTGAAATTGCCACTAATTTATGTAACTGGAACTGCACCAAGCAAGTAGGCACAATTACAACATAAACATGGTGCAGTTAAATATCTGGAGTTTAATAGCACTTGGTTCAGAATAATATCCAAGGCCGTTATGTTGTCGTGAAGTTAACCTTCTAGTCATAAGGAGAAGTGTTATTTACATATTTGAAAACAAAACTGGAACGTAATTCCACTGTCATTACACACAGGAAACTGTAAAGTTATGACAGTCACTGTTATAAAAAGTTCCTTTATACTCTGCTGTAATCATTCTTGTTGTCACACACATGGAAGCTTACACTGTTGTCTGGTTCTGCCTGCACAGATTGCCCAGAATAAACATTTCCCACAAGCATCTTGCTCACTGCATTAAGCACAAGCAGTAGTGAAACACCCAGGGAATAAGCACTGTGCTTTAGGTAAAGTATCACAAGATGCTTAAGCTCCCCCAAGTCTTCCCTGCCCCTTTTTCTGCTCTGGTTTGGGCATTCAGAAGTTACTGTCTGCACCCAGAGGCAAATCACGTCAGGCAGCTAACAGGACACCTGCACCCCATAGTACTGGAGGTAAGAAGCCTCCTCAGGGCACAATGAAAGCCTGGGAAAGTTGAGCTAAGAGAGAAGAAATAGCAGAGGCAGGACCTCATCACCACAACTTTGCTCTCTGACTCAATACAAAGGTTGTAATTCAATTTCAGAGTTCTGCTCCAGTGCATCTCTTATGATGTTAGCAGAGAATCTCTCAGCCGAGTTACAGAATTGTATCAATCAGCAGACAGACATTGCTTTATAGAGAGAGAAAGCAAGAGAAAGACAGTTTATATATGTGTGTCTGCACTACGTTCCAATTTAATTACTTATAATTACAAGGTAGTGGGACGTGAAACGCTAATTGAAAATTTTGGGTGCTTACGTCTCAAAGTCTGAGAAGAATTTGTGTGCCCATCTGGTTAATAGGAAAGGGATTTGATTTTCTAGATCATTGATTTATCATCATTAAGGGCCCAAATACAGAGTTCTGGAAGTCAGCTTCAGGAATATGTTTTTTCCATTACGTTTACACTCTGTTTCAAATTGCCTCGCGCGCTGTGAATGTTAAAATTGACTGGATTCAATTTAGTGAGATCGCCTTCTTGCTCTGTCAGGGGTTATTTATCTCATTTAGCTTTTGTAATGGAAAGGTTTTTGTTTCCTAAAGAAAAAAAAATAGAGGTCCATGTAATTATTCTTTTTTTTATTATTACTAAAAAACAAGCCCCGAACTGTATCGATTTCAAGTGGTGACAAAGTCTTGATGGCACCTTTCGTATAAACATATTCACTCCTGCCAAACAGCATCTCAGTCATCAGAAGTGAGGCTGTTGTTTTATCACACGTTACACAAGAACAAACTCCCTTGAGCAACCTGAAATTCCTTCCCCACCCAGTGGTCCATGGGGTGCTTCAGAACATGACATGAGCTAAGAGTCACATCTGTCATGGCTTGTATCAACTTTACTTACCATCCAGACTTGGGAGAGCTCGTAGAAAAGTGATTCATTATAGAAGAGCAGAGAGAACGCCCTGGAGGAACTAACCTTTACTTCCAGAAAACCTAGGAGCAGCATTAATACTAATTTTGGAAGCTCGTTAGCTCTTTTTTTTTTTTGTGCAGATGGAGGAAGCAGTTAGGAAGAAGATTCAATGTCTTGTAACAGCTTATTCCTAGATCTTATTTGCTCCTTATTCCTTCCAAAGAAGACCTTGCTGAAAGCAACTCTTCCACTCTGCTGAGTCACCTAACCAGCTTTCAAACTAGCTGAAAGTGTACCAGCACCACGTTAACCAGCCAAAAAAACTGGTTAAGTTGTTGAGCAATCAAATGACGGGTATCACAGAATCACAGAATGTCAGGGATTGGAAGGGACCTCAAAAGCTCATCCAGTCCAGTCCCCCTGCCAGAGCAGGAATACCCAGATCAGGTCACACAGGAACACATCCAGGTGGGTTTGAATGTCTCCAGAGAAGGAGACTCCATCATCAGAACACACAGAACACTGCAGACTGCCAGGAGCTTTCTTTTCAGCTTACATTTCCACAAGCACCAGCTGAGGATGCTGCTCTTCATGTAAAGATGAACACATGAGAAAACAGGGAACACCAGTGAGAGGAGGGAAGATGGCCAGTGTGATTGACAGCTTGCCAAAGGAATACATGAATAATGCAACAATACCATACAGTATTAATACAAGACTACATAAAGAATGTGGTGTTGTAGTTAAACATCTGCCCCAGCCTCAGGACAGATGGGTAAAATGTTGGATTTTTCAAGTAACAGCACAAAAAGAGGTGTTGTGTTTAATCTTCCTGGGCCTTGGTCCCACTTCAGCTACGCTTATTACAGCCCATCAGTTACTAAGAGTTATTATATATGTAATACTGGTATTAACAATATACATAAAAGTATAAATGCATGCCTACCCAGCAAAAGCAGAGTGAAAATCCCTCCTGCTCTGTCTCCCTGCAGGCAAAGAGCTTTGCTCCAAGCCAAACTGCTCCCTCTGGTATCAGGACCAGCAACAGGACCAGGATGCACTAGTAAAGGCTGTGGTAGCTCTGAGGAAATCAACTTAGTCCTCCTAATGATTTATTTATTCAGCAGCTCCTGCAGGAACAGCAATCCATTCACCCTTCTGCCCTCCCCAGCACTAAAGTACTTAATTTTTACCTTGATGTTTTTTTATTTCCCTTCACTGAACGCCTTTTACCCAATAAGCAACTTTTGATTACATTTTTTTCAAGGTTGCGATTTCAGAACAAAAAGCACAAAAGATTTGCAGTCAAAGCCTTCATTTTCACAAAGATATATTGTCAGAGGGGCATCTTCTGGCAAGTACAACTCTCATCTGCTGTAAGCATGCACCTTCTCCCTGGTATGACTTACCTATTTTCCCTTTCCTTTCATACAGGAGGGTTTGGAGGAAATATGTAATTATTCTGTTGGGCCAGTGGGCATCTCCCCCCTGAAAAATTAATCTTATGTGGAAAGAAAGAGTCTTAGTCTAAAGGACCAAGTATCTTGCCTTAAGTGTGCTTCCCTCAGGTTCGGTTTGAAAACTTCCATTTAACTAACACTCAAAAATCAGCTGGCAGTATTTTCAGAGAGATTCCTAATTGAATACATTCCTCTGGCCATGTTCAGATCCTGTAATGAGAAAAGCCCCTCTGTCTGTTAAAGGGCACCAAAGGATTTTGCTCTCAGTGACACAGCAGGGACACAGCCCAGAACAAGGTTCCCTCGCCCACTCCCTGTGAGCTGGCCCCCTTTCCCCATCCCTTACGTGTGTGAACGCTGCAGCCCTGCAGGGGCTGTTGTTCCCCCCCACCCACACCCCCTTCCCTGCCTGGGCAGAGTTGGGTGGGAAAGTGGCTTAATTGGGACTACACAAATGGAGAAAGCATTTGGTTGGGGACTCCAGCACTGCACAGCTGGGGAAAGGGCAGCCCCAGGAGCTGTTGAAGGACACAGAGGAGGAACGTGCTCTTCCCAAAGCTGAGCTCCACCAGCTTCCTCACCCAGGCAGGTGAGCATTCAGAACAGGGGAAACCAGCCCCAAATCCCTGCTCTCAAGTACTTACCCCTCCCAGCCTCAAAGGGCACGTTGGGTGGCTGCAGAGCCCTCCCGCTCCCCACAGCTGGTGCAGCAACATCAAGGCACAAAAAGTACTTTCCAGACAACACTGGGAAGTTGTGTCATCTCAACGCAGAGCTGGAGCAGCTTCTAAAAAATTCAGAACTGCAGGGAGCCAGGCACATGCTCAGAAAACATCCCCAAAGGGCCAGGGATGCTTTAGGTGACTGCAGCCCTGAAGGTGGGGACACCACCTTTCCAGGAGTGCCTTTCTCCTGCCCCTTCTTCCTCTTTGGTGAGGCACCACAAGCTTGTGCCTTAGGGAATTGAAAAGCAAGTGTGACAAAGTCCTGCTTGTGGCTGAACAGGAGGAACTGGAGCCCCATGGTGTGTAGGTGGCAAGCACACGTGTCCCAGGCAGGATGTGTGCGCACGTGAAGGTGTTAAATGGCTGGTGGGTCTTTCGAAGAGTGATGCCACAGGGCTACTGCTGTGAGCTGCCTCGTGGTTTGAAGTAATAAAGCAATCAGCCTTCGTGCTAGGGAAGAGCCAGGAGTTTCAGAATGATTGCACCTCTATCTAACAAATTCCCTCCGATGCCTCCTTTTCTTCTACTACAAAATTAGCGTGGGCCTGGAGGGGATATTAGCACGGGCTCTAAACTTCATCTGTAATGTGCTCACATCTCAATATTGTAACAGGAAGCCAGGGGAAGGCACAGAGGGTGAAGATCTATATGCAGAGATGCTGCAGGCATTAATGAGCGAGGCTTGATTAAAAAACAAACAATCCTCCACACCCACCCACCCCCTGGGAGCTGTTTGTCTGTGGGGTACGGATGATTTTGCGACCCGTCTGGCAGCAGTGATCCCTCTTACCTATCAAATACCACGAACATGGTTTTAAATTAAAGCCTGATATTAAATGTCAGGGATGCAAAATCCACACAGTGCGAAACCTGCACGGAACGCAGTGCAGGAGGTTGGAGCAATATATTCCCAATTCCCAGGGAGAAACAGACAACTGCTGCAATGCTTCATTTCTAAAGGATAATGCACGTGTGTTATTGTCCATGTGAGTGGGCAGGATGTTCTGTATTCCTTCTCAGCACTCTAACAGTGCAATTTGCATCCAGATCTGGAAGAGCAGTTGTATTTCCAGAGATGCTTTTAAGAGGTGCCTGAGAAAAACTGGCTCCTGACAGGAACCAGGTAAGGAGGGGATAATCCACAAACCCATTTGCTGAAGGCCACTTGAAAAATCACAGGCAGCATAATTGACTTTTACAGCTGGGATAATGTAGGTCACTGCGTTAGTGCAACGAGAAAATGAATGCGTGTTGGACCGAAAGACAGAAGGGAAGTAATTACAAAATATAGATTAAATAACCATCAGATAACAGGCATAATGTAAGGACAACTAGGGAGAAGACAGAGGAGAAACAATTTGTTAAATGGATTGTAGCAGGGTTCTAAGAAACTGCCGGTCTCAGATGTTAGGCTTTTCTTTTTTCTCCTTCATTGCAAACTCAATAAAGGATTCCTCCCGTTCCTGGAGCTGGTATCCTGCTTCTCATGGTATCAGCTTACAGCTTGCTCAGCCCAGAGGGCTATTAAGTTAGAACCTGATTATATTAACACACAGTTCTTAACTCTGGCAGAGACAGGAGGCTGTAAAGTCTCTGACAAGTGAGAGGGATGGCAGCCCAGTCCTGAGAAGCTGTGAATTCTGGCAAAGGCTCACTGAAACCTTTGCATTCTCAGTGCTTGTGCAGTTTAGCCCAAAGAAGTTAAAAAAGAACCCCACATCATAACCAAAAAACATCTGCTTTCCCCCTGAAGAAATGAACAACCCCAAGAAACCCAAAACAAAGGAAAGAGATGGCATGGGGGACTACACAAAGATGCACACGTGATGTTTTGGGGCAGCATTACCTCACCTGGTGACACACAGCCCCTCAGACACCTGAAGCATTGCTTCTGCTGTGTGCAGCTCGTAGCCCGTGGCTGCGTGGGATCATCCTTGTCCTCTGCTGCTCTGTTCATTAATCAATGGCTCCTCTGAATGCGAATGAGTGCTGAAGGGAGCCAGGTGAAAGGAACGGCAATTTGCTCACAGCTTGATAATTACACGTTTTTCAAAATAAATTAAAGCCCGAGCTAACAGCAGCACACTGTTTTCAGAAGTCCTGCTTACACAGAGAAATTAATTGGCAAGTACATTGATTGCAGGGGCTGCTGAATTCCAGCGTGGAATTCATTTCCCCATTGTTCCACAGCAGCTCCCAGGCCACTTACCAAATAAGAACTTCTCACCTCTGCTCAAAGCAGGGGGGAGGTAAAAGGGAGCATGAATAACCTCTACTCATTTGAAACCACCTTTGGAGAAACCTGCTCTCCTCACAGGGTAAAGCAGTGTCTGGGAGGGAGAGGGATCAGAGCCTTCAGTGAAGCTGTGCTTTTGGGTCACCCGAGGCAGCAGAGCTCCAAGATCAATTAAAACAACACAGCATATGGCAACGAGCAGTTGTACAATAGAAATGCTTCAAAATAGCTCTTTCATCCTGAGACACGCAGATCAAGGGTTTGGGTGAAGAAGCAGCAGATAAACACAATGTGCACAAAATATCACAGAATCACAGAATCACAGAATGTGAGGGACTGGAAGGGACCTCAAAAGCTCATCCAGTCCAATCCCCCTGCCAGAGCAGGAACACCTAGGTCAGGTCACACAGGGACACATCCAGGTGGGTTTGAATGTCTCCAGAGAAGGAGACTCCACACCCTCTCTGGGCAGCCTGTGCCAGTGCTCTGTCACCCTCACTGGGAAGAAGTTCTTCCTCACATTTATGTGGAACCTCCTATGTTCCAGCTTGCACCCATTGCCCCTTGTCCTATCACTGGATGTCACTGAGAAGAGCCTGGCTCCATCCTCATGACACTCACCCTTTACATATTTATAGACATTCATGAGGTCACTCCTCAGTCTCCTCTTCTCCAAGCTAAAGAGACCCAGCTCCCTCAGCCTTTCCTCACAAGGGAGATGTTCCACTCCCTCCATCATCTTTGTGGCTCTGCGCTGGACTCTCTCCAGCAGTTCCCTGTCCTTCTGGAACTGGGGGGCCCAGAACTGGACACAATACTCGAGTGTACAATATCTTGTGTTCTTTACATCTTCATGATCTTCATACATCTTCATGCATCTTCATGATCTCCTAAACAGGCAAAAGAGAGACTCACCCACTCTGGAAGTACAGGTCATTGGTTACTCACTGTGGCAAGGCATCTAAAGTCCAGTCCAAACATTTTGGCACCTTGCCACTCGGTCTGAGGTGTGGGGAAGGGATTCCTGGGTCACAGGACACCACAGAGCACCCCACAAGGACCCTGATTCAAAGAGAATCCTTTCCCCTGGGCGTGCTGAGCATACTCAACCAGCAGCAAGGTTACAGCAGCCTTCCAAGCTATCACTAGGGTAGATTACAAAAGGCTGTTGTTTTCTTGTAGAATAAATCATGGGTTGTTGGGGTTTTTTCCCGTTTATTCTTTTCCTTTTGTACAGCCCTGCTTGCCACACCAGCTCGCACGTGTTTGAAAGGGCAGTTCTGCATAATTGAGTTTGCCTAATCAAATATTTTAGGAGATGGGATTAGTTTTAATTTGTTGTTCTCCCAATTCCTCCCCCACTCTTCATAAAACTGCAGGAATTTATCTTATCCAGGGCGTTCCAGATCTGATGCTGGCACAGTCAGGCAATTATTGCAAGTGAGTAAAAGATGGAATCCATGAGAGAACTGCACCTACTTGGATCTACTTCACGACATTCGTTTCACTACACAAAAAATAAGGTGGCAAGGAGACAAGTGCTGCTTTCTTCCTAAGAGCAAGGCACTGGAGTGCTCAGAAAAGACCAAGAAAATGCTCCATTCCAACTCATTTAGATATACAACACATCTTAAGCAATATCCATGGCCACCAAAAGCAAGAGCTGAGGGTTTATAACACACTTGTGCTGTGACATTTGAAACGAAAGGCTAAAACCTGATCTCATTCTTACAGTTGCTCCAATTTGCTTATTTCAAGCTCTTAGTTTGCCCCATTAGGAGGTGACGACCGCCAGCACAGTTTCCATGGAGCCTGCATGTGGCTGCACCTGCGGGTTTGATTTATCTTCTTTATATCTATCTATAGATTTCATCTTTCCACACATCACCGTAGTGTCTGAGTGTTTGCAAAAAAAAAATCAGAGTAATGGCAGGTACCCTTCCCTTTATTCAATGCCAGGGTGAAATGGATTACATTCTGTTCCAGCTGAAATTGCTTCTCTTGGCTAAACTAGGAGACATTTGTGTGAAATATTCCCTGAGATCCTTGTGATCCACGTCCAGGGAAAAGCCGTACGAATTGGCAAGATGGGAAGGGCTGGAGCCCACTTCTCATTGCCTAAGCAAGACATCTTCACAATAAAAATTAAAATAAAACAAACCCCAACATCGATCAGGAGAAGCCACATCTGTATTAACCCTTCCTGTAGAGCAATATGGGATGGTAAAGGGTGGGTTTCAGACAGCTTTTACGGCCCCCTAAGTGCCACCTGCATTTCAGCCAAAGCCCAGTTTTAACCACGCACCTCGACTGCATTAATTATTCATATCAAGGCTATGCACACTTCAGGAGTAAAA
This sequence comes from Podargus strigoides, assembly GCA_028020825.1. NCBI lineage: Eukaryota > Metazoa > Chordata > Aves > Caprimulgiformes > Podargidae > Podargus > Podargus strigoides. The sequence goes on from CM051646.1 coordinate 3,831,366, forward strand.
TACTACTGAACTCCATGACAGTTTGATGATTAATGCCATGGGAACTGTCTTCAGCTCTGAACTTGTTCACTGCTGCACAGGCTCCTGAATTACTGACGATGCAGTCTCTCATCTACAGCAGGACGGATAAATTCCCTATAGACCTCTACGCTCTTCATCAGTAGTCCCTCAACACAATGTCATTAATTCCTTATCAATTCACCAGTTCCACACCGTCCATCAATTCTTATGTTAATGATAAAGCTGCTCCTCAGTGCCACAGTGCCCAGCGAAATGACAGATCTAATGGATCAGAGATACCTGAGCTATCACAGGCCATATTTTTATAAAGCTTCCAGTTTAAAGTTACGACGTTTTTTTTTTAAATTATTATTTTAACATTCTCACTGCTTCCATTTTTCAAGGGGTCGGCTGAGGACCAGTGGAAAAACCTCAACCACTTTATTTCTTTGTCTTCCCCTGCACCAGACAAACCATAGCAATTGGTATGCGGGGTACGAGCCAGCCTGCAGGACTTTCTATTCATTCCCCACTCCACTTGTTTGGCTTGGGCCAACTTGGATTTTGCTGCCATGTAGAAAACTGTGGTGTTTCAGAAAGGAAAGGCATAGACCTCTCATCTGCCAGAGAAACACCTAAGTAGCACTACCTGTAGCTTCAAGACATACTAAGGTTTTATTTATGGATCCGAAGCACAAGTCGTATATCCGAAATATACCTCAATTTTTGAAGCAGCTGAATCCTTTTCAAGGCAATTTGTCAGATTTACACTTGCTGTATTTAATAAGGCTGTTAAACACATGGACAAAGCAGACTTGGTGACTGGCAGGAACAGACTTTTTCATTCCTCACCCCTTTGTGATTCCCTTGAGCGGGGTGAACTCACCCACAGCAGCCTTTCCTTTGCACTGACCTGGAGCACCATCCCTGGTGCTTTGGGAGTTCTGCAGAAATACAGCCACAGGGTGGAGTAGCACCCATGGACAGACCCATCTCTGCCTCAGTGCAGGAGGGTACAAAAACCCCACAACAAAATAAAATAGCATCCTATTTCACTGTTCCTTTTAAAAAACCTTGTGGTTGTCTTTCCTAAAGAGTTTCTGTCTTCTGGTGGGCATTCCTATCATCAGTCTTATGACTAATTAGTATTCTTGTGGAAAGGCTCCTGAATTCAGTGGTCAAGATGCTCCCCAGGAAAGCCTAGGTCCTACTCCCAGCAGTGCTGCCTGAAATGGTCCTTATCTCCAGTTACTGTGCATGATTGCCACTTGGCATTTGCTGTTGATGTTATTAATATTTGCACAGATTCAAGAAACCATCCCTCCCACACACTGGATCAGCTCCTAAGAAATACAGCCACCTCGGGAGGAAAGAGCTTGGCACCTCTTAAGAAATATACAGCAGAACAGGAGGAAAGAGGAAGGATGCTGTACAAAGACAATAAATACCTCTGTACGAGCACACATCACCACTGGTGTCAGCCAACCACTCCAGCCATCACAGTGAATGGAAAGGCATCCTCTACCCTTGGTGAGCACTGCACCACAGTTCTGAGTGTCTCAGCCCTTCAGACCAACTGATCACGTGGATGGATGCAGCCACAGAGCACAGCAAGAGCAAAGGGTCAGCGTGGCTGAGCCACATCCCTGCAGACCCCATTAAAAGTGCCAGCAGAAGCTTGTCCCCCTGTGCCTGCCAGGCCTGCCCAGTGCCATGCCAGGGGAGTGCCCTGGAGGTTTGGGGCTCCCTGGCAGACCTCTGCAAATCTTGCTTCATTAACTCCTCGGGGCTGCTGCACTGCAGAGATAGGCAGAGAATCAATGGTTCTTTTTTTGAAGAATTTATTTGAACAGCAGAGCTGGGTGGGACTGGGGAGGCAGCAGCCAATTAAGGAACCATCAAACTTCTCTTAAAAACCTCCCTCAGTAATGCTCCCCCCCTCCTGCCTCCAGCCAACATGGTAATTGTGTCTAATTTCTAAATTTTCATGCAGTTGCTGCGTTTGCCTCCCCTTAATGAGATGTAAATGTGTTGCCAGTTTGTGGATTTGTTTAATTGCAGGGTAGCTAAACTGTGATTGGCCAGAAGGTTCATTTTTAAATTTATTTATTTAGCACACATGCAAGGCATTTTTAAGAATCTTTTCTCTAGCTAAAAGAGGGAGGGGAATATATTCCATTTTCCTGATATGTTCAGGGTTCTGTCGCAAAGGAACCATCTGGTTTTCCATGTGTTTACTAGTGAACTTAAAAGACTTCTGCCACATTCCAAGTGTTGGAATAACTCTGAATACCTCCTGTTTGATTCAGGTTCTTGAGCTGAACTCATTCTCAGGGATTTTTGTTCTCAATGGGCACAAGAAACCCACTCAAAGCATTTTAAGTGGCTTTGCTGCACAACAGTACTCATTCACCGGGCTTTTCCTCACCCCTCCCATAAAGACATTCCAAAGGAAGGATGAAAAACTCAGGTCCTAAACATTAGACATCTTCATACAGCACCTAGCACAACAGATTCCAATCACCACCATCTGTAAGACCCAACAGCCAGTCTCAAGAAGTTAAGGATCCTTTTCCCATTCTGATGTTCTATAGGAATATCTGAGGATGCATCTTGCCCCCAAAGTACTGTTCCTACAGGAGACCTGTATTTAGACCTATGTGTTTCTTCTTGGGCTAGAAGGCTCAAACAATGTCCCTGGACCAGAAACACTAAAGGAAACCTTCATTTCCTGGCAAATCTGTCTTGGAGGCACTGCAAACATCTGATTGCCAGTGAAAGGTATCGCTGTGTAAGTGGGGAGTGTCTCACTCTGCAAGTCACTTCCATGTATCCTAGAGAAAAGAATGGAAGTTGATTCCAGCTCCATCTGCCTGTTATTCCACCGTAAACAGATAGCTACAAAGGTAATCATCATGTCCCAGGGCCAAGGGCATCACTTCTCTCGACCATTGTCAGTAACGGCCAATAACACAAGCCAGCAAAGTAAAGGGAAGTGACAGCAGGGAAATAATTTAGCCTTTAACTGACACGTTATCCAGTTAAAAGCCATTTACCTTCTGCTGCTTGGTGTGTCATTGCTCATTTTAGTTTTGAAGTGACATCTCCCCAAGTGCCATTAACATGCCAGCAGTGAAAGGGAATTTATAGAGTATGCACCCTGAAGAATTATAGCCTGGGTGGTTGTGGTGGAGGAAAGTCCTTTGTGGACTCTTTGTTTACCCTTCCAGCTCCCACCCTATCCAATTCAGAGCATCCAGAAGGCAACTCCACTGTCATCACCTTCTCCCCACAGCATAGTATGATCTGATAAGGCATTTCAGCATGGGAGCATCCCCTAGTATCTGAGAAAGTACAGCATTTAAATTCCTCTTTCCAGAGGAAGGAGGGGTCTATTCCTCAATACTGACCAGGACCACACTAACAGCTTACCAGCAAGGGTAAATGTCCTGGGTGAAGCACAAAGAATTCCACTGTAAAATCAAGGGGAATTTTGTGCTATAACATGACCCAAAATTGAGGGTTTTTTCCAGAACAATTACCAAAAAGTCACATGAAACTGGATGTCCATGCAGCATGTGAGAGCACTCAGCTCACAGCTGCTCCTTCCCTTGTATTTGATGGAGACCTAGGGCTACTCTCTTCTAATCACCCAAGCAAACCATAAATAGCAACGGACTTCAAGCTAGTGGAGCTTAAAATGAACGAGTCAGGGGAAAGATAAAAGACACCATTTATTATAAGCCAAGGAGTCACAGTAAGAGTTACCTTGGAAGGCAGAATTACTAATGCTATCAGTATGGGTATCTACAAGCTCAAATTTGATGTAGCAAAAGGATGCAAGTGTGCTTCCACACCAGGCAGGATTCCAACCACACCAACAGGCAGCTCCCACAGGGAACCCTGCACCTTCAGTTGCTAAGTAGCAGAGGGGCAAATAGCCACTGATTGAACTCACAGTTGCCCTTTACTCAGATATATTCAGATGACAGATGAATTTGCATTAGTTTAATGTGAATCACCACGGATAATGGAAAACAATACTTATGCTAATGAGAGAACAGAGCGAAAGCTTTGCAAATGAGATGCCATTTGTTCAGCAGCCCGGGTGCAGCTGATTAGGAATAGCACCATGATTGATAGCTCCATCCATCCCTGCTTCTGGCATGCCACCTCCATGGGGCATCCCCACAGCACCCTGCACTTCCCCTGTGCTTTCCAGGCACCACGGAGGTGCAGCCTAGCAGGAGAGAAGCATCTCAAGCCAGGAGAAGACATGTTGTGGCAGCAGAGGTGTGGGCTAGGCCCCTGAGGAGAGGAGCAAGGGCGTTCTCTCCTGTGGGAGATAACCTTTCATACTACTGAGCTACAATCACGTTGATTTGTACGAGAGGAGTTTGCTCTGCTCCTGCCTGTGCCAGCCCTGGGAATTTGTTCCTTAATTTTCACACCCACTAAGAAAGATCTAAAATACTTATGTTTTTAGGAAGGGAATGAGGAAGCAGGTATATAATGGCATTGCTGGCTTGGCTCACTGTACCCAGCACTGTACTTTCGTCATTCCTTGCATTACCTTTGGCTTTTATTATGTTATTATATAAATATTCATCAAACACAAAAGCACACTGACCCAGAACAATGGAAATCAGCATCTCCTGAAGGTAGGGTGCCATGTTATCTTGGGATTTCCTTCAATATTTGCATTTCTTTCCCTAGATTTTGAAAGCAACTGAATAGCTCTAGACACAGGGTGGTACAGGAGAAGAATTTATTCTTCTGCTCGTTGTTATTCCAGCAGGGCAAGGATCTGAATAAATGAGTGCTTGAGAAATGTCTGAGCTGAAGAGGACTGTCCCACTGAGAGACACTGACCTGACTGGGTTTGGGTGATGTAGCTGCATGTTTCCAAGGGCAGAGGGGATAACCACTCAGCAGGGGAGGAGGAGGCTGCTGGGAAGGTTTGTCCTGGTTTGCCCTTTTTATTTTTCTCTCCTTTCCTTTCAATAGCATCCCCTCCTGTGATCCATCGCACAGGGTTAGGCAAATCATGATCCTGAATGCAAGCAAATGGAACAGCTTTTCTGGCTTCTGCTCTCTGTGATCTCTTGTCTCACAGTGACAGAGTCCGGCTGGCATCGTGACCTTGTGTGGGGCGTTTGGCAAGTTTTCTCTTGTTGATGATTTGTGGATAAATTGCTCTTCAGCAGTGGGGTTTTTTGGCAGAGGGAGTAGTTTTGGAGGAATGCAACGGCGTGTTTGTAAGTTGCCCACTGCTGTTCAGACTAAATGATGAAGAAATGGATAGTCCTTTCTCTTGGAGCTCTGACAGCATACCCAGACCTGCCACTGAAGTTCCTGCTGCTGGAGCCTGTGAGTAGCTGTGAGTGCACACCACATTCATGAGCTATGGCATTTCTTCCATCTTGTGTCTACTGCAAGCATCAGCACCAGAATCCAGATCAGAGATGTGAAACTTCAATCCAGTTCAGGGACCACTGTTTGAACTGTAGCCTCGACTATCACAAGAACTTCTCTATTTAACTTGCTGCATCTAAGCTATGAACAGTAATTTCTTCAGTGTCTTGCTCCCATTCTCCTTTGTAGCAGCTGGACCATACCCCTCAGCAGCTGGACAGAGCTTTTCTCCTCAACCCCTTTACGCTTTCATCTGCCAAGGAAAAGTTCTCCTAGAATGGAATTAGCATAAATCCAAATGCACAGTGCATAGGACTCTCCTGGGACCTTGCTCTTTATTGAACCCATTTTTCTTCATCCATCAGAAAGTATTAATTCTCCCTTTTGCATTGCTCTCTGCCTGGATTTTTTATTTTTCCATTATCTTTTAAAGCACTGAGGAACCCCATCCCCTTCTGCTCAAGCCACAAGATGATAAAGTTGTTTTTCCCTCCAGCTCTTTTCCATGCATCATTTAGCAGACCTCCTCTAACGTGTTCTGAAAAGCTTCTCTTATCCCAGGTGGAGGGTGGGGAGGAGGATCTGTAGGCTGGTGGGCCTATGGAGCTGAAATCCATCTAGGCTTAAATAGCTCAAGGTCAGCGCAGGATGGAAAGGACAAGAGCAGATTTCTGGAGACTTCATTCAATGAACTGTTGATTGGAAAAGCTCTTTCAGATCCCTGTGGAGCAGAATCTGGAAGAAATGTGTTTTCCAAAAGGAGGACAGCGGGTTAGTTGTTAATGATTTCAATAAAGCAAGAGAAGGCACATTAGGAGGTTGGCCATAAGGGTAAAAAAGGAGGCTGGTGTGTTGCTCATTAGTGGTTTGCTAAAATTAACTCCATTACCATGTTTGCTTTCATTGCAAACCTTCCATTTAATTGCAATTACCACTGAACTGAGAAGAAGGGACCCTACTTCGTTCCACAGGTCATGAGCAGCAGGAGAGAACCCTGGTTTGGGGACTGGCTCAGTGGTGCAGCTGAGCCTGTGCAGCTTGGTTTTGCTATGCCAACAGCTTGGGAGGGGAGCAGGGATTTACTGTTGTTCCTTTCCAAAGGTATCACATGTATTTCACAAGTATGGGCAGGAAGTTTGAATTAAAATTAAAAAAAACCAGAGGATCTGATCCAAAGGGTGGTGAAATCGCTGACAGCTGGGCTGTAGTTTTCTTTCAGCCTTGGAGTAAGCCCAAACCCTTACAAATTTAGTTTCTGTAAGAAAAAAAGGGGGCTTTTTTTTTCCCCCCATTTTCTCTCTCTTTATTCTTGCATTTCCTTTGATATTCCTTTTCTCTTTCACAAGCTATTGATTCTCATTGTGTCTTTTATTTACTGCCAGTTCTCTCATTGTGCCAGGAATCCGATACTGAAATGCTGTTCCGTTTTCTGCATACACCATTCTGTTTTCTGGATTCACAACCTTTAAATAAAGAAAAGGCTTTGCTGTTCTCCCTGAAGGTGGCTGCCAGTTGGCTAGTTAATGTTTGAGTGTATAATGCAGAATGAAAAAAAAGGGAATGGCTGGAATGCTCTTCCAGCACTGGGAGGTATTTTGTTCTCATCGTGCAGATATCCAGTCCATTCAGAAAATGACGACGGGGACAGTTTGGGCTAAAAAAGCTCGGATGAGTTGGGCAGCATCTTTCTTTCTAGTGAAATCCATGAGGATTTCCAGAATCTATCCACAGTGTAGGGAGAGAGTTAGACCTCTGTTCTTAAGGGCTTCTCTGAAACCTCCAAGGAGGTCTGCTGCTCGTTTCAGCAAGTTCAGAAGAGAGAAGGGCTAAATTGCACGTAGGCGTAGATGTGGACTTGTGGCTTTGTGGTGTGAGGTTACTGTAAGCCTCCAGTTTATCCTCCTAAGTGTAAGGTAAGTGTTAGGTCCATGTGGTGGCAGATTTTTCAGGGAACAGCAGCCATTTTGGGAAGAGAAGGCTGCAAGCAGCAAAGAGAATGGGAGGAGAGCAAAGGAAAAGGAGGTGATAACAATTCTTTGATGGAAGTAGGTCAGTCTTTAATGCTATGGCTGGTCTCTTTGGGCTCCTTAGAAACAGTTATAGCTGCAGTTTGAGATGGAGATGCCACTGCGAACTGAAAGCAGATGTTCTCTGAATGCAGTTAGCTACCAGCAATAAAATGCTAAGTGTTTGGAAAATGCAGTAATTCAGTCATGTGATTCTTATTTCTATACTTTTGTTGCTGACCCTACAATGGCACTGAAAAATGGGAGCAGATTGTATTTAGGAAGAAAATGGAAGATGGCTGTCAAAAAAACCTAAATAAAATGAAGTGGCTAAGCCCATTTTAATTAAAACTCAGAGTGAAGCAGTTATCTAATTCTTGTAGATGGTTCCAAAGCTCAGCTTCCCACGTTATGTCGATGTTTTGTGTCTGTGGATCTGATGCAGATAAAAGTTAATTCATAGAGTGATACAAATATGAGGCAACTTCTGGTAACGTACTATGTTATCAGCAGGACTGGCTGCCAGGAATTCTGCTGCTGCTCTCCCCAATTAGTGCTAACATGTGGAGTTGTCATAAATTGAACATGAATTGTGGGATTTTGATTACCAGCTTGTACAGGAATGTGCTCAGGAGCTAGGAGAGCATTAGAAATGCCTTGCTTGATCTCTGCCATACGTTCAGGAGGGGCATTGATCAATTGATATAGCTCAGTAGGTAGAAAAACTGAGGAATGGGGCAGGAGGGAATGACCATAACTGAGTCTTCCTTCTCTACTTAGCCAGAGGCAGGAATATCAGAGTAAAAATCACAGAATCACAGAATGTCAGGGATTGGAAGGGACCTCAAAAGCTCATCCAGTCCAATCCCCCTGCCAGAGCAGGAACACCTAGGTCAGGTCACACAGGAACACATCCAGGCGGGTTTGAATGTCTCCAGAGAAGGAGACTCCACACCCTCTCTGGGCAGCCTGTGCCAGTGCTCTGTCACCCTCTCTTCCTCACATTTATGTGGAACCTCCTATGTTCCAGCTTGCACCCATTGCCCCTTGTCCTGTCATTGGATGTCACTGAGAAGAGCCTGGCTCCATCCTCATGACACTCACCCTTTACATATTTATAGACATTCATGAGGTCACCCCTCAGTCTCCTCCAAGCTAAAGAGACCCAGCTCCCTCAGCCTTTCCTCACAAGGGAGATGTTCCACTCCATCATCTCTGTGGCTCTGTGCTGGACTCTCTCCAGCAGTTCCCTGTCCTTCTGGAACTGGGGGGCCCAGAACTGGACACAATACTCCAGATGTGGCCTCACCAAGGCAGAATAGAGGGGAAGGAGAACCTCTCTTGACCTACTAACCACCCCCTTTCTAACACACCCCAGGATGCCATTGGCCTTCTTGGCCACAAGGGCACATTGCTGGCTCATGGTCACCCTGCTGTCCACCAGGACCCCCAGGTCCCTTTCCCCTACGCTGCTCTCCAGCAAGTCAGCCCCCAACCTGTACTGGTACATGGGGTTGGATACTCTGGTTTTACCTCTAAATTGGTGTCCTGGTTCCCAGGCACAGCCCCGTGGCCCAGCCATGCAGGCAGCCATGAGTAGCACGGAGTCAGCTGAGAGTTCCACTCAAGGCAGTGACCCACAGGTGTGCCCCACACCTCCTCATCTGCTCATTATAAAAGGAGGGAGCTCACTGTGCAGGGGGCTTCTCCTCTCCCTGAGGCTCCTTGCTGGTGGTCTCTTCCTGCTGTTGGCATCAAGGATTAGGCTGAGTAGAACCCTCTATGCTTTATGTTGATTATTGTTTCAGTTTTGTTATTCTATCAAATCTATTTATATTTCAACTCATGGACCTTTGCCTTTGTTTTTAACCTGATTCTCCTTCCCTGCTGGGGAGCTTTGGGTGATAGACTGGTTTAGCCCTGAGTACTGGCTGACTATAGACACCTTGTCAAATCATAGTTACCTTTTTTTTTGGTTGTGAAAGCTCAACTTATTTACCTTGTGCCCTGAGAATGCTGAGCATTTCATCCTGGTGCTCCTAAGGCTCTGTAAAGAAGCCACAAATGAGGCTCAAAATGCGAGTGTTGTTTGTGCCAAGTGGATATAGGGTGTGTGGGAGAGGTACAGCCAGGAACTGGTGCTGGCATGGTAGGCAGAGAGGGACACTGGAGTTTGCTGTGCAGCTTTTTTCTGACTGTGCAACAGGTTTCCCTTGCTGTGCGTTGGTTTCCCTAGCAATAAAAAAAGGTAATAAATAGAGCTGTGGAAATAATCAGTGTTTATATTCAGCAATGTGCTGAAAAGCAGAAAACAGGCTTTTGGGGAAGCATTTGTTACTTTCCCAAGGGGTGGAGGGAAAATGAAGCAGGAAGTATCTGTTTCAGGTTGAATGAAACATTGATTTGTTTGGGAAGGAGGAGGAGGTTATCCATGCTATTTGGCATCTTTTAGCAATAAAAGATCTTGGTGATGGGAAAAAAAAAAAGGGTTGGTTTAAAAAAAAAAAGAAAAACTCTGAAAACATATTTTGGTTTTTTCTAATTTGTTTTCTTTGGTTGAAAGAATTTCTAAGTTTGTGTCACCTGTGTTATTCCCTCTGCATGTGTCTGTCAACAAAGCCTTTACTAGAGCCATCTCTCCTTGTCAATTAAGAACACTTTCTCCGAGGGGCCGTGGTTATTTAGTGCCAGTAGATGTTATTTAGTTAATTTCTGTGTGTGTGCAAAGTGAAAAGGCTCCCGTGTTTCAGAGTGCTGGCACAGACCCATCCAGAAACAAAAGCTACAAACAATATCAGTCCCCACTGCGTGCATCCCTGTGACAGCTGATATTTGCTGGAGCTGACAATGGCTGTATTGTTATTAATGCTGGAGGGGACTCTGTTCTGTTGTTATGCAGGCCCAGATAGCAGTTGGGTTTTGTGCTTTCTGGATGCTGCTCCTGAAGGACAAGTAGCTTTTGAAGCAAACCAAGGTTAGATCTGACAACCTTTACTGATATTGTTTTCCCCTATTTTTCCTCTCATTTATTTTTTTGCATTGGTTGTGTGTTGGAGGCACATTGTGAGTCGAGCAAATCTCTGGGTAGTTCTTTCTAGCTGGGGCAGTAAAACAGTGACCAGCAGCTTCTTAGCTCTTCCTAACCTACAACCAGGTGCTGCCCAGCTCAACCAACCAACTGCTTGTGTTTCTTAATGCTGGTAGCTTTAGCTCTGAGTATTGCTGCAAATAAATGTCTGTAGTCCAGAGCTAATTAAAAAAAAAAAATAAAAATGCAATGACAAAGGTAAAATAATGGAAAGGAGGGAATGGGTCCTGGCAAAGAGAATTAATGGTCCACCAGGCTGGTGTCCAGTGAGCTCTGAGCCCAGCTTTGTGAAGCACTGTAGAGGAAGAGAAAGCAAGTGGAGCAGAGCCTGTGCAGAGGGATATGGGGAAGGATGAACGTGCATCATGTGGGAGGGATAGGACAGGGGAGGCAAATGTGGCTGGGGAAGTTGTACAGGGTCAGGATACAGAGAATGAAGGTAAACAGGGAGGGAGTGATGTGGAAAGTGAATATACAACTGTGATTTCTAAGAAAGCTTTAGGGGCTATTTTAACAAGTCCTGAATATCTGTGTGTGTTGGGCTGAGCCTGCATTCTTTCACTCTCAGACTGCAGCCAAGCCCAGCAGTAAGTAAAAGCTGGTGTGATCGTACACCCCAGAGTGAAATGAGTCAGGAGGTGGTGCTCATGTCCCCCAGAAGGTTAGTTCTGCTGGGCATTGTGGGTTTCAGCTTCAGGGTTAAATAAGCCTGGTGCAGTCTGTCACTATGGAGATGACTGCTGAAGGGCAGGAGTGGGTCAGAAAGGCACTGGAAAGCAAAGAGCTGCTGTGACAGGTCCTGGCTAAAATGAGGCTGTAAGACTCAAGCCTGGCATTTCCAGTCCTTGTTGCTGGTTTAAACAAATACATCTGATGTGGGTGACCTGTTAACCAGCAGGAAAATGGTTAGAAGAGTGGTGTGCTGTGCTGAAGGACAGTTACCTAAGCATCAGCAGAGGAGCTAATCCAGCCCCTCTGGTACCAGCAGGCTTTGATGTGGTTCTGAAATCAGCTCTCGCTGGGTCTCTGAAGCAAGACATTGCTTCAGCAGTGCAAACTGCTGCTCCCTGCAGAAAATTAATAAGGAGACTTTGGATTCCACCCTGCATCTGACCTAAGCAGCTAAATAGGTTACACTAAGTTTTAAGAATCGCCCCAGTTTTCCTTTTAATAGGCAATTTTTCTGCTTAATTTGCAGAACAAGCAAAAAGCTATTATGTAAAATTTATCAGCAGCAATTGACTCTCATTAGAAATGGGGAGCAGGAGGATTTGTTGTAAGGGGGAAAGATCCTCCAGGTTTTCATTTACCAGCCTTGGTTTCCCAGCTGACCCTTGCCCTGAACAAATTCAGACACCCAGCCATCACCATGTCCTTCCTGCTCTCACAGGGGCTGTGCTCACCTTCCTTCAGTCTGGTTTTAGAAGTCCTTAAGCAGTCAGTAACCAGTTCTGTTGGAAGCACGTGATCCAGGCTGAATGAAGTGCCTGTAAATTGCAGTGATATTATTACAGCCTTTGAGCAGTGAATTTTGCCGTGTTGAGCAAACTCAACTCCAGTAGAAATATTTTATTCAAGAGTAGTAGAGTGCTGTTGTGTGCAGAGCTCCTTGTTGGGCCATAGGTGTCTGGTCCTGCCTGTGGGACACAGGCAAGGTCAGCCTTTCTGTGCCACATGGATCTGGAAACTCATTCCTAACATCTTCACCAGAAGTTGTATCATTACTTTTACCCACAAGGCTGCCTTTTCTTACCACTCTTTTCTCCCAAGTCCTGCTCTGGATACAGCAGAAAAAGAGCTGCTGGCCATATTTCCTGGGGACCAGAGCACAGCATCATCTGGAATTGCTTGTGTTTTCTTCATGCTGCAGCAGTGTCTTTTGGCTCCAGCTGAAGACAGCTGTGGCTCTGCCTTGTGTACAGGGACAGGTAAACTGTAATATACCTTCCTGTGAGAGACATTAGGGAAGTGGAAATTATTACTGACACTGAAACATTCAGATGGGGAGTTTTCCTTCCCTTTTCCCCCTACAGTAAATGTTAATTATACATGAAGGTTCACAACAGCAGAAGGGATTATAATTAATTTATATTTGAACTATAATAGATTTCACTGCAAACTGCATTTCATTGCAACAAAGTGTATTATGGCTGTTGTTTGCTGCCAGCAATTTACATAAACCGACCACAAAGCATCGCCTCCATTAATCCTGCATTAAGGACAGCAGCAGGCAGATAAAACAATGGAAAAAAAAAATAGAGCAAGACTGTTTAAGTCATGAACAGAGACCTTGTACTTGCTGCAGAACCTATATAATCTAACCTGAGAAATGCAAACCAGGAGGACTTTGGTTTCTTTGCCATCAGGCATACCCTGCCACCTTGCAGCCCTTGACTGTGCAGTGTGTCAGGCTCTGCTGATGCTATCTGTTGCACTGCATGCTGTCGCCTTCTGTCTCTGAACATGATATAACAAGCTCTCGTCCGCAGACAGGAGCTTCATCCCTGATGACCCATTCTCAGACTGTAGAAAAGGGCAAGATGGCTTGTCAGGGACTTCAACAAACAGCTCGACAGCTGTTGTAAACAGCCGAGAGGAAAGGTCAGAGCCAGCCCTCCTCTACCACTGATGGATGTTCCCTCTCCTGCACTGCCAAGGTTTGGCCAAGGAACGTGAATTGCAGCAGAAAGGGCTGGGGGAGAGAAGAGTAGGGAACAAGCAACACAAATAATGTCTGTTTGCCCAACAAAGAGGAGAATTTGGGGTTTGGAGCTGTGGCCAGACTCTGCAAATGGCTGAGGCTGTCTCTCAAAATAATGAAAATTCTTTCCAGAGAGAGGATTGATGGCTGTTTCAATTAATGGATTGATGGCCATTTCAATTAATGGCTGTGTCACTGATTATCTCTATTTTTTTTACAAAGCTCTTTGGAATTCTTTTGGTTGTTAGAACCAGTGCTCTGCAGGATTCCCACTTTTCCTGCTTCTTTTGGAGACATTACAGAACAACTTTGCCTGGGGAACACAGGGCATGAATGCACTGTCTGCCATCTTCTTGGGAGCTTGGTTGCCATCTCCACAGGCCAGGCACTCTATCCTTTTTGGGCATCCAGTACATGAGTGGTGAAGAGGAGTTTCACAGCCTGCCATAGCTGTGCCAGTGCTGAGCAGCACGTATATGCATGGTTGTGACTGGGAGGAGCACGTGGACTGTACTGGTAATCCTGACATAGGAACCAATATCAGGCTCTGGAGATACAAGTCTCCCTTACCTAGAGGAGCTCAGATGATTGAGGGAGTTACATGTCAGCACTTCTGTCTTCCACAGAGGGCTATTAAAAGCCATGCTGAGATTGCAGCTGGGGTCTGTGTATGTGGCACATCTGGATGTACTTGAGCTATCTTTATTCTAGAGAGCTTGGGCACCAAAAGAATCAGAACTGCAGCAGCACAGCCTTCAGTGCAGTCAGCACAAGCCTGCCTGAGACCCTGGGAAATTAGCTGCTAGCTGAAGTGCTATTGTGCTTAGCTCCTGTGCTCTTCAGCCTACCCAGATTAAGCAAGCCTGTGTTGCTGTCTTCTTGTGGCAGTGCTGAAGCACTCTCTCTATATTGGGGTATTCCTTGCCCCGTTTGCACTTTCTTTGCTTTCTGGCTATTTCATGGCTATGCTGAAGGCACTCGTGGTCACTTCAGCAAAGTCTGGTTTGCTTCCAAAGCTTTCTTGCACAATTCATACTTGCACTCTAGCTGTAAAATTAACAGACTGTTTTATTACGTGGGTTTTATTATTCAGGAGGACCCATCCAAAGGCTAGGAGCAATTTTTATCCCAGCAGAATGACACCTTGGTAGTAAACCAGGTTTGCTACTAAGATTTTGTTGGAGGTGTTTGCTGAGAAAGGGAGAGAAGTCCTGAACAGGCTACTCTGGCTCCACTTGACAAAAGAAGATGCAGGATAGGGTGCCCTAATTTTGGAGCAACACAGAGCAACAATGGGGCTGGTCCCTCCCCAGGAGGTGCTATGGGAAATGGAGAAAGGAGGCTCTGGTGGCAGCATGGCGATGCCTACTGTACTGTGGGGAAGCCACTGCAGGGAGTGTTGTGACACTGCATTTATTAAAGACCTGGCACCATTTCCTTCCCACGCACCCCACAGCATGAATCATGGAGTAGTGAAAAATACCCACAGAAATCACTTTTCCTGTGGTGTCTGGATATGTACACTGTCCTAAAACAAAAATGCTGCAGTCTGAGGTGTGGGATCAGAAATTGCCTCCCAGAAATTCCTTCTGTCCTGCAGTGAGATGGAAGTGACAATCCCACAATAGCAGGCTCGGAGGGACAGTCTCATCTGCCCCCCCTTGGTTGCCTCTGACTCAGCCTCTGAGATAAAAGACCATTTCCAGAAAGCACTTGGGGTGAAAATATTGCAGTTTGCTGCTGCTTTGCAGTTGCCAGTCTCGCTCATTTCTACTCTGATGTCACCAGCAGTGGCCCCATTAATGTTATTTATAGTGTTTGTGCCGTGGGCTTTGGTTGTGCTCAAGGCTCTGTTGCTGGTCTGCAAGGCAGGGAAGAGCAGCTCAATAACTTCCAGTGACTTATTGGTCAGCCTGGAGTGTATCCCAGGTTCCTCACATCACACCTGGGCTCCTGGATCCATCCCATACCTTGGTTTGCTCTGGCAAACTGAGCCATCCCGGGGCTTCTTTTGGTTATTTAGAACTTAGTTTAAAATACAGTAAGTCATGAGACCAAGCAAATTCGATAAAGATGCTTCAGGGGAAGGCAGTCTGCAAAGCCAGATGCAAATGCAGCCAACCAGAAACCAAAAATATATTAGTACTGAGAGAGCAGGCAATTATTCTCCTGTCAGAGTTGCAGGATTTTCAGTGTCTGTGAGTTCAGTGCTACTTCAGGACAGCCAGGCATCCATTTGTGGCTGAAAATGGGGAGAGCCATGATTGCTTCAAAGCCCATATCTTTCCCTGCATGACACCCATGAGCTGTAATTAATTGATGCATTTAACAAGCACATGCCAGTCTGTGTGAGAAGGACCTTTGCAGCTGATTGGAACTTCTAACCTGAAAAACCATGAATCAGGCTTTTTATCTGATCATGCTAATCCTAAATAAAGTTGAAGAAGCAGCCAGGGCTTCAGTTTTTACCTGCAGAGGTTTAAATCTTCCCAATTATGTGTCTGTAATCTATTCTGCCTCAAAGCTGAACTTCTTAGGTAATCTAATGACTCTGGGAGCTAAGGCTTTTTGGAAAAAGCACCAAATATTGCCAGAGAGAGTGCATCTGTAAGCACTGGAAACTCTGCAGTCAAAAAGTACATCCCAGAAGAGCTATTTCAGGACTTGAACTCATCTCCAGCATCAAGTGTGCACTGGTGTCAGTGTATAAGAGAGACTTGGGTAGGTAACTTGTGTCTACAGAACAGGCCCTTGTATCTTTAAGACATCCCATAAACCACATGGCCTGGAATCAGTCCCTGGGTGAAAAAATTTTTCCAGTGAACTTGTGCCCTGTTCTTTATGCATTTCACATTTTTCTGCAATATTTCAGCTTGTAAGAAGCCACTCAGTGTGTTAATGATCAGGAAATAATAATGTCCTCAACCCAGGGCCAAGCATCCTCCATCTCCCTGCCACCTGCAGCAACAGTGCCTTTAATGGGGGTGTGTGAGATGGTCTCTCAGGAACCCTCAGGGAAGCACAGAGCTCCACCAAAAGCACAGTTAAATTCTCCAGCAGCAGCTGAGCAAGACTCTTTCCAACATTTCAGTGCCAGTTTGGTGACTTTCCCATTGTCCCCGTTACCTGCAGCAGATTCAGGGTTGTTTCCTGCCTGACCTGGGAGCTGATTTCTCCGTTGGCACCAGGGAACCTTGTGTGTGTGCAGTGAGCATCCTATGGTGGAGATTGACAAGCAGCATGACCCACATGGCTGCAGAGTCTCCGTGTGTGATGGAGGAGGCTGTCAATCAGCAGTCAGCAGCACCAGTGTTATGTTAAATCAAATATTCCAGAGTGGCTGATGATGATTCTAAGTCACCACTGGGTGTCAATTACAGTTTGCCAGACCTCTCTGGCAGCCTTGCTCCATGCTGCTGTTCTTGTGTTGTCCCTGCTGTGTGCCTTTTGTGGATTTAAAGGAAATGTATGATTTTGCCTCCCAACCCAAGAGAAATCCCTTTTTTGAATGACTCTTTTCAGAGTGATTGGTCACAATCATTAGACTGAACACATGGCTTGTTCTGCCATCTAATTCATCTTGAGTTTTTCAAGAGACTGGCACTAAGGAAAGCACAGTTACTGGACTTGGTGTAGGAATCACAGACTTAAAGCTGATGGCCATGTTAAGTGGTATGAACATAATGGCATTCATCACTATGGGACTTGGAACACAGCAGCTTGGGCTATTTTTTTGCAGCCCTGTGAGCTGTGTGTCTTTCAGCAAGTCCTATCTTTTCCCCATGGCCCAAAAAGTCCCTCAGCTGAACAAAGCATGTAATAATACTGAAGTGCCTCTAAAGACGAGGCCTTTGATGAATTAATTCTTATTGCATTGTTTTTCAAGATTTTTTGGATGCCAACTGCTATTTTAGTGCAAAGTAGTATTGATTATCATCATGCATATATAATGCAGTAAGCTGTTATTCATTTCCTTATTGCTTCTCTTCTCTGACAGGATCCTTATGAGGCACCTCAGGGGGCAGGTTAATAAAGCTCTATTTACATTAAACACGAAGGGAAGCATTACCCTCAGTACAGTCCCACTCACTGTCCTAGCAAAACCCATCTGTTTGGCACAAGGCTCCAAGGCACCATTCCAGCAGTCTCCTGAGCATCAGGCTGGGGTTCTGCAGTGATATATGTTTCCTTTGTTGTTCTTCTGATGTGTTGTGCAACTGCTCATCTGAGCTGGCATTGCTACCTATTGTAAACAGAGGCTGGTTTTTTCCTGAGTAATGTCATAGTACTTCTTTTTATAGGTATATTGAAGAAGATCCTGCTTCTGAATGGGAGATAAGAGTGTGACAATGACACAGCTGCTGGTTTTTAACTCCTGAAAAGCTTGAGATACTACACTGAGGACCACGCATGAAGACAAAGTGGTGTCATGACTGGTAAGGGTGAGCAATGTCAGCACTTTGATAGGAACAGTGACCTTCTCAGCATTATGTTGCAGGAATAAGGTGTAAAACCCAGGCTCACAAAGGTGACAAAGTGATGCTGAGTTCAGCAGCATTTGAGCACCTAAATACCTCTGTAGATATGGACATAAATGTCTTATTTAATCTGAATTAACATGACTGAAGAAGGGAAATGTTAGCACAGTGGTTGTGTCTCCACTTTGCTCTGTAACTGCCATTTTGTATTATGGGTTGCACATGCTGCCAGCCTTGCCCCAGGCAAGGTTAATGAGTTGTGTTTCCTGTGATCTGCTGGGCTTCAGAGAACCACACTGTATCTCGTTGAAGGATCATCACTGGGAAACTCCTGCGCAGCAATCTGGAGCCACTGGCTTTCATTGTGGTTGGCCAAACGCCACGATCAACAGATTTGCCACACGGTGATGCCAGTGTGGTGGGTGTCTCAGTTGCTTCTCAGCCCAATGCATGGCAAAAGGATGAAGGGAGCAGGGAAGCCAAAAATTATCAGCTGGAAGTGAGGACAGCACAGGAGAGAGGGCAAGCAGGATGCTGCCAAGCCTTAATAAAGCTCAGGGTTACAGAGGGAGACTATTTATATAGATTTTCAGGTAGCTTCTTTCCTTTTGGTTCCAATATTTCCTGGTTCCTACCTCCTGTAAGAACAAAGCTGGCAGAGCTGGGAAGCCTCCTCTCTCCTCACAACACTGCTGGTCAGATTGTGTCTGAAATCTGGAGTGAAGAAGCAACCAGAGCAATTCCATCAGCATTCTATCTACCTTATGCCAATTGCAGTGTGCAAATGACTTGTTTTATGACTTTGCCATCTTTTCCAATGCAGAGAGGGAGAAGCATTCTCATTTAATATTAATCTTCCCTCCCTGGATTCAGGCTGCTTCTGTCAGTGTATCAATTATTTAAACTCGTTTAAAAAATTTCCAGGATTAAAGAGATTAGTTTCTTGTTGATTTTGGTAATTCCTCCTGCTTTTGCATCTCTGAGGCTGTGTGCAACACAGCTACTTGAGTTGCTATTTGCTCAGAGTTCACCCTACCCAGGGGCAAAATGAAAATTTTGTTTCTATTTATAATTGCCAAGTTCAGGTCCGAGGAGTAATCAGCTCCTGCAAACTGAGGGTGAGTAAAGCACTTGAAGACATTTTGGGTGGTGTTGTTAGAGGAGCAATTACTTGTATCACTACACAGGAAATATTAATTGTATGTTTGTGTGTACAGTTAGGATTTTACACCATGAAAGTAAATTTAAAAGACACGCCACCACTTGCAGTTTTCCTGTGTGATGGTTTGCATTTCCAGCAGACAGCTGAGGTGACTCCACTGCCAGATCAAAGAACCTCATGTGCCACTGTCACAATTTTAAACAATGTCTGAGCATATCTGTTGTCCCTTGCAGACTGTGGTGGTGTTAGCTGTGGAAGAACAGCTCACCTGCTCCAGCCTAGAAAATGAAATCAGGGCTGCAACTGGCACTTAAGGAAATCTAGAAAAGGGGAATAAAAAGAATAATCAAAGAGCTTGGAACATAAAAAAGCAAATAGGTCTATGAAATATACATGAAAACACACTAAAATCTCAATCCCAGCATTATCTGTCTCCCGTTCAATCATTAATTCACGGGGGTTTTTCCTACCAGGGAAAGTGAACTCCTTAAATGGGTTCTTTGGGTCTTCCCCTGCCTGAACAGCCCAGCTCATCACTCCAGCAGAAAGGAATGTTCGTGGCTTCCTATGATATCCCATAAACATACCTTTGCCTTAATTAACTGGCTTAAAGGGAAGAGCTAGCGATATTCATACCTAAAGCAAGTTTCTAGAATCACAAATTAATCGGGAAAAACCCCCAGTAAGCTTTTCTCACTAAATATTCCCTGTTAGGAAGAATCAGATGGCCCATTATTTTTCTTCCCAACTGCTTCACGCTGCATGATAGACTTTATCAATCAGCCCCAGAAACCAATCTTCTCCCAGTCTCCAGCACCGTCGTCATCAATCACATCTGTGAGCAGTGGCACCAGAGCCTCATCACAACGTTCCCTTTGCTAGCGAGCGTCACAGCTCGGGGAGAGAGGTGGAGATGTACTTCTCAAATATCCATCATCCTCTCCTGCAGTGGAAGGAAGGGTGGTGGGAGGGGAGAAGAGAGAGATGGCGTGTGTTAAAATGTTTTATTTTTGTTGTCGGTGTCTCTGGCTAGAAACTGATGAGCTGCAGGAGCCCAGAGCATGGAGAGAGGCTGGTGTGAATGGTGTGTGGGAGGAAGGTCAGGAAGGGAGGAAAACAAAATGGCTTGTTACTACCATTATTTGTATTATAGCAGTGTTGCCAAGCTCTTAGACTGCACGTTCTGTCCACCTTCTGTGAGCACCTTTGGACAGGTCAGGATCATCATCTTCCTTTCCCAAATGCAGGAACTGAGGAAGGTTTCACTCGCACGAGGCAAGTGGGTCCCAGGCAGAGGGGAGAACAGAGCTGAGTTTTCTGGAGGTGTAGAACAGCACTCTGTCCCCCAAGTTGCATTGCCTTCCCTTTATAGAAGAAGGTAAATCTGAGATCAGGGTCTCACCTGATCAAAGAAAACAGATTTCCCAAAGGTCCCAGCATTCTTGGCATTTCCTGAGCTCGCTCTGTCCTTGTAGGTCAAATATTTGGCTCTTCTTATCCAGCTGTTTGCTTCCCAGCCTTGTTAGGCTGGTTTCCTGCCAATCTCAATTCTGTAAAACCATGGCAAAGCCCTTTCCCTTCATCATTAGTCTGCTTAGGTACAAAGAATGTGTATTTTGTCCAAAATCAGCTGTGTAATTAGTAGCTAAGGTGCACAGGCTTCCCAGTTCCTGCTTCCCCAGGTACCTGTGTACCATGCTCTTTGACTCACATCCCATTCCTTCATCATCTAAGCAGAATAAGCTTTCTGTGGGACCAGTGAAAAGCAACATTAAGAATAAAGTGCCTAGGAAGGGGATGGATAGAGATACAATGGTAATTAAGCTGGCAAAGAAAGTTATGTGGAATCAAATCACCTCATGCTTCCATGCCTTTCTGTCTTTAAAAAAAAATATACTCTGGATGCCAGTTTACCCTAATTGGCTCTTCATTCTAGCAAACCAAAGAAAGATCAGCTTCTTTTTCACTGCCTTTGTGTCCCTGCTTCCCATCCTAACCTAGTGTAGTCTTCTGTGAAATTGTTTTCTCTGCAGAGACGGAGTTGCCCTGTCTCTTGTAATTCCACTAGAATAATCCTTGGCTCCGTGCTAGAAACACGCTGAGCGCAGTCACTGAAGGGAACGCGGGGGAAACATCAGCATCTGCACACGTACACCTGGGTGCTGGGGGAATTCAGGCAGCCAGGAAAACATGGAAGGTTTGCAAATATCTCTTTTTCCTGTAATGCTTGCTCTGTGGTGAAGCAGAAAAGGCTCGGGGAGCAGCCAGCCAGGAGAGAGTGCCAAGTGAGCAGAAATAGTGGGGTGCTGAAGGCAGGTGCAGGGGGGACAAATGCTTTGTACAGGAGCTCAAGGCATAAGGAGCAGAGTGGTTTGTGGGCAGGGCACGTAGAGACCTGGGAGTGCTCAGCATCAGAGCTGAACACGGGGCCAGCCTGTCAGCATCGGAACTCCACTGACCCGACTGCAATTAGTACAAGAGGTTTTGTCCCAGAGTGCTTATGATCTCAAGTGATGAAAATAATAACCTAAGGCTTACCTGTCTGTGTGTGCTGCAAGAGGGAAAGACCTAGTCCTAATTATTTAACTAAATAAAGGATTCTCATCAACGTCCTCTGACCAAGATAAGCATTGCCCTCGTTTTTGCTCAGAGATATGCAGAGGTAAAGCGCGATTCCTTTAATAGATCTTACAGTTCCCAGCTCGCCATCTGAAGCCCTAACCACGAGGAGCCAAACCAAAAGGAGGCAGAGCTATTAAATGTGTGTGATTTAAAGCCAGAGGGGAACACTGTGGTAGGCCTCCCTCATACAACTGAGTAATTCTTTTCCCTTGCTAGATAAATGATGACAATAATACCAAGCTTAACAATTCCCGGTTACACTGGGGAGAATCTCTTTCTGAGAGTTAGCCAATAGTGATTTTCAGATATTATTGACATAGCCTACAGTTCCAGCCATATCACACCAGAATCCTGGCAGACAGTTCATTGCTCCCCGTGGAGAGAATAGGACTTCTTTCAGAGCTTACTGTCACCGTATCAGTATTGTGCCTCAGGTTATCAGCCAGCATCCAAATGGCAGTGCTGAGGAAGATGCTTATCCTCTGGTCTGATTAGTCAGTCATTTCCTGTTGTTATTCTCTTGTATTTGCTTCTGAATCATGGCTGTTGCCACCAAGATATGAGGTAGACAGGGATGCTCCAGTTAGTAGAGCAGTGCCCACATTCATAACCTGGTTCTGACCTGTGGCACCCTGATAGGCAGCTGAAAATTGTCTGTAGTTGCATCAACCAGAGTAGTTTTAAATCTGGAGTCAATCTGTAGACGTGGCTTTGACATGGTTCAAGGCAGAAGAACGTAGAGCAGGAACCCAGGAGTAGGGAGACAGCAATTGCCATGTAATTACGGGGTCTGTCACTTAACATCTATATGTGATGGGTGTCCTAAAAGACCAGAGGTAGTAATTTGCATTATGGATATGCTAATTTGTCATGCTGACAGACAACAGAATCCCGACTCATACAGCCATTGTAGCTAATTAAACAGACAAACCAATCAACAGACATGGCAGATGAGGAATTTTAATGTGAAGAATTAAATACAAAGAATGACCTTGCGATGGTGCTCAGTATAATTTTGTTTAATACCAGAGTCTTAACAAGAAATTACCTTAAAAAGCACGTAAAGTGTGACACAGCAGTAGTGACAATTTTGCCAGGGTTCCATAGCAGCTTTCAGCTGGAGGGATCCCAAAGCATTTTATCAGCTGTCTAGATCCCCTCCATGAAAATCTAACCAGTGTGCTTGACCAGTGCTTGCTCTCTGCTGAGGTCAGTTCAGTTTCTGGTTTAGCTCAGGCATTGCAGATTAACTCTTTCTTTCATTGTCCATCCATCTACTTATTTGTCTTGTTCATTGGAGGTGTGCTGTACTATAATTTAAGTAATATGAGGAAGTCTTTTGTACGACCCTCAATTTTCATTTTTATTTTACTTCTTAAGTAAAGGTGTCTCTCCTGTTCAGGAAAGGGGATCCAATAGCATGAGGATTTACTTCTCAGCTTTTTTGTTTTAAATGTGGTGAACTGGGCAATCCATTTCCTGTCTCTCTCATTCATAAAGCCATCTGGGTACATCAGCTGTGATGGATCATTTCAATATTATGCCTTCTATCCTGGAAATGGAGCTCTCCTTCTCATTTTAGATAAAAGCTGCTAATATTTGAGTCCCCATTCTAGTCAACCAGGCCATAAGGCTCCCTGTCAGCATATTTGTGTTGTGAACATGTGACACCTCTCCTTGCTTCACGAGCCCACACAATAAATATTGCGGAGCCAGAGCAAGAAATGAGAAGGGGGATTTACAGTGCACAGCATCATATGGCTTGTAGGCTAGGTTCATCCCTGGGTTAGTGCTGTTCAATTCAGAGGAATTATCCCAAGCAGTGAATCAGCTTCAATGGGAGTCTGGAATTTCAGCTCTGCTTTTTTTTAACTCACTCTTGTCCAAAATACATAGAAGAAGGCTTAACACAGGGTGCTGGGGATTTATACTGAGCTTGGTTAATCCATTGCAGAGGCTGGGGAGAATTTTGAGACTGGGATTTGACTTCAGCTCACGTGCTGTTGAGCTTTGAAAGCTATCCATCTTCCAGAGGGATTCAGGTAACAGCTAGGATGAGAACATTGTCAAAGCTGGTATGAAAAGGATTTACAAAGGTAAATGCTGAGAGAAACTGAGGGAAGGTCCCCAGCAAAGTTTGGTGAGTGGGCAGAGTAATTTCTTTGTTGAGGAATTCAAGGTAAGTTATTGTTTTTTTTTAAAAAAAAAAGTTAATCTTCTAATTGCAAACCTCTTTGAAATGTAACAGAACTTTAAAAACTCAGTTTGTTATCAGACAGCCAACACTTCTATGAGGCATAAGGCCTAGGAATAGAAAATTGTATTGGTAATGCTGTAAGTCCTTACATTGCCTTGCAGAGAACCTCTTTTGGTTGAGAAAGTAAGGAAACTGGAAGGGGTTAAATGTTCAAACTTTCTAATCCACCAAGGGTTCAGAACAAGTAGTTTGATGTATCTGATGTTCTCCATTTTAATCAAGTTTTAGTTTCTTTACAGTCATTCTTATCATCTTCCTGTGCACATAAAAACCAGTAAAGGCATTTCAGGTCTCCGAGTGTTTTTTATCCAAGATGAAAGGTGTTCATGCATACAGTAGCTGTGCAGTGAGCTCCCAGTTGAATCCCAGACTACATGAAATTTACCCATTAGATTTCACTTTGAAGAACACCCATTCCTATGGAAATCATTGAAATTTATCAGATTGCCAGTTTTAGAAGAAAATTAAACCCAATGATGTTTACACACACACACACCCCTTTAACATGAAACCATGTTCACTTAAAATTTAGGTTTCCTGAAGTGAAAAAAGCAGAATTTTGACTGCACAACCTTCCTGTCCAGGGTAGAAGCAGTTCCACTACTTTAAGTTCATTCTTCCTATGGAGAGTTAAATGGAGAGGAAGGGAGGGAGAGAGGTAGGGAGAGGCCAAATAAATCAGCACCATTTACAAAAAGGTTGAAAATTAAAAGAGGAGGAGGAGGAGAAAGAGGCAAGTGCTAACAGTAAAACAAAGAAATGAAGAAGTGCCATGATAAAAATGATACAGTGTCCAGACAGCCCAGTCCCCAGCCTTGAAACCCCTCTGAGTGAAACATTGCCCAATGGAGATGAATTCTTTCAGTTAACCTTGTTCACAGCACCATCTTTGCAGGTTGGAAAATTATTACCTTCTCACTTCCCTGCTCTCAAGTGGGTTCCTGAATATCTCTGCATATGGATGGCGAGATAGGATTGGCTTAGGCTGAACTGCATTGGCAGAAAAATTCCCTAAGTCTAGGAATTTTGTGCAGTATCATTCTTTCTCAATAAGAATATAACGAGGGAAACAAAGGGACCTCAATGTGTTGCCATCAGGCTGGTTTATAGCCACTGACCAGGCTGAAATAGCTGCACTACGGCAGAAATGCCTGGGAAAATTATGAGGACTTCAGCAAAACTGCAACAGCTATAGAGGCAAGTTGCTTGTGAGTGCCTGTTCCGCTCCCATCTGAAAGGATTCATGCACTTTCCTTCTTGGTAGCTCAGCCCTGAGTGTTCTTTCAGCTCCACACTGCAAAGAGGCAGTATGGAAACACTCATCTTCCCCTTGTCCACTTTCTACCTGGCAGTTAAGATCTGACTGTGAGGCTGGATGCTTAGGTTCTCAGTGAGGGAAGGTCCTCCATGGGGGGCTTTTTGGGTAATAAAGTAGTCATATTTGTCTAATGGACTTATTACTACTTACCAATGCAATTTCATCAGCAAGAGTAGGCAAAAAGTGATAAGGAGTTAGGTAACAGCACTGCAGCTTGGTGTTTATTGATAATCCTTGCCCACTGGATACATCTGAGCCTGCGGCAAACATGAGAGCCAGAACATCCTTAGGCAATTGCTTTTAGGCAGGTTCCCAGCAGTGTGCTGAGGAATAAAGATCCTCAGCTACTCTAAACACTGCACATTCATTTAGGATAATAAGATCAGCTGGTGAGACGTTGCAGGTCACACATCCTTATGTTTCACTGAGCTGGCCTTAAAAGGGGACCAGTTGGTCTGAGAAAACTGGCTGGTTCCCTGCCACAGGAAAAACAGACAAGCAAAAAAAACCTGATGTGCCACCAGTGTCCCAGGTGCTAGGGCCAAAATCGACAAGAAAAACCTGTGTAAAAATGGACAAAAAGCGTGAGAAATTCTCCCTGATCCTTTTAGGATCAGATTCTTTAGCTGAAGAACACAATAATAGATTGCAGAACTGTATCAGATCACTGGGAAAAAAAAGCTAGATAGAGAAGCAGAAGCATATGGTAATGAAAAAGCCTGCCTTGAGAAATGGAAAATAGACCTTTTCTGTTTTTAATAATGTGTCTGCCTTTGTAGAAACTGGCCCAGAGCCCAAAGAAATGGACTGTTGCTTCCATTTACAAGAAGACCAGGTCTGGCCTTCTGATAGCTCTATAAATAAATGCTCCATTATCTCTTACAAATATCTTTCCAATATGTTGCCTGACCCGAGGTTTATTCATTCACAGATTTGGTCATCTTTTGCAGCAGAAGTTAGTCTCTTACTTTTATCCAGGAATTTCAAAGTGCTCCACACATATTAGTGATTTCAGCTGGTTAAATGTTACTGAAAAGGAAGCTGAGGCATGGAGAAAAATGAAATAAACGTACCCAAATTCGTGCTGTGAGTCAGAAACAGAGCCAGGAATAGCCTGGCAGTGAACATACCAGAAATGATGAAAGGTCAGGACAAAACCCAGGACTCACTAGTTGGATGAAGCTGCCTCTTTAGAAGGTAAGAGCTAGAATTCACTGCATGCACGAAGAAAAGCTGATAAAATGGGTCTTCTTACATTGCTTGCACTGTCCTTGTCTCTACTTCTCTCTGTAGTCTGTACCTTTGTGTCTTTCCCCTCACCAGAAGAAGGTGTGCAGCACTCTGTAGTAAGCATTTCACTGGTAGCTTTGAAACTGTTGATTTGAACCTTCCAAGATCTGCCATTCAGGTGGAGGAAGGGGCTGCCTCAGGTGGTCGTTTCACTTTATTTTTCTTGCAAGAGCTTTGTATCATGGGTAAGCAGATTACATAAAAGAGTCACTTCTTGATGCAATTTGTCTTAGTTCATTAAGCAGAAGATATGATTAACATGAACACTTCTTTAATCAACCAAAGATGGTGTTACAGGCACTTAAAAGCCCTGTGCACTTCTAGCTGTTCTTTTCTTCATGTTGCTGCTCTGCAGGAGAGCAGACAGTTCACAGTCTCTACACGCCAGCATAAAGCAATTTTGAGCCATGGCAGCAGTTTCAACACTGGATCAGAGAAACTGCAAAAGAACCTGCTTTTTCTCTGCAAATAATTCCCCAGCTTTTGCACTTAAACCATATACCTGGGCTGTTATGCATCAGGAAGGAGTGACTCTGTTAAATGAGGTATAAACAGCTGTGTAATGCTTAAGCAAGATGTGGAAGGTCAGGTTACCAAGGTCCCCATTTCACCCAGCAAACCACTACGATGCAGATCTGTTCAGGCTAACCCAGAAAGAAACAAATGATTTTTTTATAATCTTCTTTCTTGATTCCCTCTGCTTCAAACCAGTTTGACATAGCAGTTGTTTCCATCATTAGCTCCCTGAAGACATGAATAAACGTGGTCTTTTCTTGCACCTTGTTCATATTTCACTACTCTTTGTTACTAGTCATGTTATTTAAACAAGGAATGACCATCTCCTCACTGTTTCATGCTTCTTTTCCTAGGCTTAGACTACCTGAGGCCAACTGCATCTGCCTCTGGCTGCAGTGGCTTAACTGTGTGGCTTTGTGTCCTTGCCCTAGTGGGAGTTACTTGGCATCTGGTGTTATCAGACCACAGAGCAAGACAAACAAAGAGACACAGACCTGCTTACAATTCACTTTGGCTGCTCACTGCAGTCTGGTGATTCTCCATTACATCTCTGCTCATTAGGAATACAGATAACAGAATATCATGAGCTGAGTAGCCTTATCCTTAGGAGATAAAACTAATCTGTGTGCTTAGATCAGCAGCCTTGTTCTTGCTTAATCTCACCTTGGAAAGCACAGTAATTGCACAAACACAGAAAGGGAGTAAAGAGTAAGGGGGTGAGAAACCCAGTGAATGTATCCCTCTCATTCCACCCTCTGAGCCTGTGGGCTTGCACTGGTTCCTAGCCACAGCTTTTCTGAGTATTGTGCATTTACACTGTGCATCAGAAGGAAACAGGCTTGTACAATAATGCTTTTGTTCAAATGAAAACAGAAATAAACCTTATGCATGGCCTCAAGAATAATCACAGGGGGTAAAATAACCCCTTGTACTCAAAGCTCATCTGGTACAATGGACACCATGTGCAAAACACTTTCCCTTTATACTACATTTCCTCTTTTTTTCCCTCTTTTAGCCTTTTGGGTGTTTTTTCTCAGAACAAAAGCAACATCCATGTGCTCTGATGGCCTTGGTGTCAGGCAGCTGTCTTTTGACCCTACTCTAATGCAAACAATGAAAGCAATAAAACCAAGGTTGTTCAAGTTGGAGTTCAAGCTCTAAACCAACTGGGTTCACAGTCCCAATAACACTACTTGTAGCTTGCAAGGAAATGCCTGACCCAGAGGTCTGCATTGGGCTGCAGCAGGCAGATCCAGGTGCATGTTTCCTAAATGGGTTTTCATTCTTACTGTGGCCTAAGCCAGACCTTTTGATCTTACTTTGAGCTTGGTTGTGGAGAGAAATCCAATAGGACCTATAATCCACATCCAGATTTTCTTTCTGACTTTGTAGTAGCTGTCCTAAAACCCCAGTGATTTGGCTATTCCTAAACTCAATGCCAAAAACTTATATCCTTTGCCTTTGATGAAAATTTATACCAAAGCTTTTAAGACACAGTTATCTCCTTTCATCTCATGCTCTGAATGTGAGTTGAGACTGCAGAGTTATGAATGAAAAACAAAAAAAAAACCAAAAAGGCATCCAGTTTGTAAAATCTATGACTTAATATTGATTTTGGACATCCCATGAATTGAAACAAGCCTTCTCTACAGAAATCTTCCGAAGATGCCGTGTTCACCTCTCCTCTTGACACAACATTTTATCGATCTCCGTGTTTGTGCCACATGAATGATGGATTATCGCATACCAAACCTTGCAGTGTTCATTTAATGCCTCTGAATAAAACATCTCTCACAGATTAACTGAGCAGTTTTAAGTGAACAAGCGTTTTTATCTGTTTTAAATTTTCATGGGTACTTTTCTGGAGAACAAGTACATTGTTAATAATTGAAGGGAATGAGACCTTGCTAATCTCTTTGTATTTTAATAAAGTCCTGTTGCACCCCATTCATTTATTTTTAAAATCTCAGCATTTGTAAAAATTCATTAAATTTATTTCCCTCCCTTTGAAATGAATAATCCTGAGATTACATGAAAAGAAGTGGTTATTAATGTACCAGGGAACTGGAATTTCATTGTGTCCAAACAGCTATAAATGTGGCTTGTGATGGCTTGAATGGATGAGAGGAGGGAGAAACTCTTTTCAGGGATGCACTGGAAGAACATGTTTAGAAAGAGAAGGTCTAGAGCGAGAGAAGCAGGAGGCTAGAAGAGAAAGAGGGAAACAGTTTGGTTATAGAGACAGCTGGACATGTAAAAAGCAGACTGAGTTTAGGCAGGTAAATACACAGAAATAGGTGTGCGTAGATAAATGCATACATCTCTCTCATATGTTTTTTTCTCTGATTCTCTCCATTATTCCATCTATGATGCTATTCCAGGGACTCTTTCTCCACTTCATGTTTTGTCTTCTGTCTCTCATTGTCAATCCTTTTCAGTGCCTCAGACTCCAATTCAAATCTCTGCCTGTGCCGAGAGCTTCTCAAAGCTTGGCTTTACACGCTCCCATTTCTGTTTTTCAAATACAATTACTGCTTTACACACAGCCCCAGGATTACATTTCAAAGAAGAGAAAACTCAATATGCCCATGGTTTCTTCTATCATTATCAAGACAATGCCAAAACCCTTATAATGTGGGCCTCAAAAATATTTCATTCCAGCAAGTTTCATTGCATTCAGCCATCAGATAGAGCATTTTTGGTACAGAGAACTGATAAATAGAGTCCTGAAGGCTCCCAAAGAGATGGTGTGTTAGACATACATGGTCAGAACAGCAAGTGAGTGAAGAGGCTTTGGCAGCAGTAGTGAAAAAAACAAAGCAAATATATTAGGTGCCCTCCTCAGAGGCTGTTTGTTCACACAGAGAGGGGGATTAGTTCTCTAACTAATCTTTGTGACTGCTAGATTCTTGCTGATTCCAACCACTCTTGAGCTATCCTGCTTTCAGTTCTACATCTGGTAATTGTCCTTTGGTTTGAAGGGGCTACGTTCAGAGAGTAGTAATCAAACACTCATGCCATAAACTGAGATCTCTGCTTCCTCCAAGAATCTCTTTGAAACGTTGCTTGTAAATTCCTTGTTGCTATTTGACCGTGAGTCACCTCTGCATAAATCTTTGCCAGGTATTAAAACCATTGAAAAGATGCTGGAATGATAAGTTGGTATACTAGGGGCAGGAACAGCAATTGGACTGGGCAGCACAGCTTGCATTTGGATAGACAGCCTTCTGTGTGAAGGATTTCAAGCAACAAGTTGTGAAAACCTGTTGTGGGAAGGAGCTTAAAACAGCTCTGCATTAAATCTTCCTGTAGAGGAGAAAATCTCCTTTTTTTTCCCACATTTTTAATCAAGTTTCTGCCTAGCTGTTTACTGATGAGCTCATGACAGGGAATAGAAAAAAAGGCAAAATTGGTGCATGAGACAGATTTTTAATGGAGCTGCTTTTATCAAGCTAAGCAGGTTGCTTTTGATCAGTGTTTAGGGTGGGATTCCTCCAAAACAATACTACTGTACTGCTGGAAAGGGTATTGTTCAACAAGAACATCATTGTCTTAAGTACCTCTAATCAGGTCCTTGGCAAAGGAGTGTGGTGCCAGAGGGTGGTATCAGCACTGCCATTTGGTTGGATGTAATGCTGAATGTCTGAGTACCAGTGATCTGGGACGCCTTCCCATTTGCAGGCTAATATTCTTCCTGTCTGTATTCCCCTTGGATTTGCACGAGTTACAGTGCCTTTCACTTCCTATCTCAGACTGTGTAGCATCATCCTTAAATAGCTGTCATATTCCACCCAAACTGGAATTTGCTGCATTTCAGGGGTGGATAAAGTGATTGCAATTTTCATAGAGGAGAGAGATCACATGGAAGCTGGGCTAAGCTCTGGGCCATGCCCTAGCAATTTATGCTACTTCTGTGGCACAAAGCAGTTGGGAAAGTGGATTATCCGTTTGCAGACCAGTTCCCAGAAGCAGTGGAGCTGGCATAGCTGTGTCACCCCATGCACGGCCCTGCAGGGGCACATCCTTGAGATTCCTCCTCCATCTACTGGAGTGCTTCTGGGTCATTCTCATTTATGCTGTGAGCTGGTACTCCCTGCCATCAGGCACAATGTGAAGGCTGGACTTTCACATGAGTTGGAATTTTATCTTGACCCCGTGCAATTTCATCTGGGGTGTAAGCTTCCCTGAACAGCCAGGGAAGGAGCATAGGAGAGCAATTAATTGATGGGACAGTTCACACATGCTCAGTGTTTGTCCAGTCCTGTTGTATGGTCAATCAGCTCCCAAACACAGTCAGGCAGCACTGAATGCTTGGGGAAATGCCACCTAATTTGCATTTTTTATTCCTGCTGTGTCTCCAGATATGGTCTTTGACTCATGCATCTACAGAGAGTGAAGAAGGAGGTTCTCTCTTAGGGCAATAAGTAGCTGGCTTGTCCTCTCCTTGAAACAGGGGCCAGTTTACATCTTTCCATTATGCATTTGTTTAGAGCAATTGCCTTTCTACCAGGTCAGCAGCTCGTCCCTACTTGTCTCTAAAAGATATAGACTGCCACTTTGCTGCAGTCCAGGCTCAGCTGACTGTGACTGATGGCTTTGCTTGGACCTTGGGAACTTCAGGCTAGTGGTACACCTCAGCAGAAAAAAGGGATTTAGCCTTTTTAGAAAACAAATGACTTGTCTGGAAGTTCACTTGCTCTCTGGACTACAGCACCATGAGTGCTCACACGACTGCTGCACACACTCCCCGTGACCACAGGCTGGGGAGCAATGCAAGCCACAGCTCAGCTGCCAACCCTTTGTGTTTCTATGGCTTGGGCTTATTTGGGCTTGAACTGCAAGTGCTATCAGTGTGCTGGTCACTGGAAGCTCTGGCCTCTTGGTGATCCTATTTTTGCAACCAGCTTGTCCCAAACTGACCTCCTTTAGCTGCTGCTTAGAGTCACACACACACCATGACATGCAGTCACACAATCCCAAACTCATGTGAGCCAATTCACTCCCTCTCTTGCCCCACCTCTTTGCCCTTACGTGCATTTTTACAAATGCAGAACCACGTGGATTAATCTCTCCATCACACAGGCTGTTGTGGGCACATGCTTTCTTACTTTTAGATGCAGCCAGGCACACAATCTCAAATTCACAAGCAGAAACATTCAAAATACAAATATTCATGCTTTCCTTTCTTTCTTGGGTATGTTTACACACAGTTCTAGCACAAACACTGTCACTGGCATCCACGTGGATGTCGTATTTATTTCCACAATTAGTCTCACAAGCCCTCAGACACTGTCTGTCTTGCACAAGCAGACACAATCCTTGAAATTGTTAGATTAGTGTGAACACCAGTGCATAACACACACACTGTATGACAGGTAAAGTTATCCAGGCCACCCTCCTCTGCATCACACACCCACTGTCAGTGCAGAGATTACGTAAAAACATGTTTTTACTTTTACTTTACTTAAGATGGACAAAATTAATGAGGTGAACTTCACTCTAGGATCAGTAAAGCAGCTGGGGAAATGTTTTGAAATCATGTTACATTGAAGGTCTGTTATTTTTTAATATCCCCATATCCCCAGGTGTATTCTCAAATATGATCTATGGGTGAATAGTGAGCCAGCTGTAACCCTGACAACAGTGACCCAGATGGTAATCAGCAAAATGGACTAATTGGATAATGCTGAGTTAGAATCAGTGCTTTGCAGAACTCTCTCAGACCTTGCAGTAACTCAATATAATTTAAAGATGTTGAGTGAATTTCACATCCTCCATTGTGATCCCACACCCAGAGAGGCTGGGGGGGACAGCACAGACAATGTAAGAGAAACAGCCCAGTGCTGCAGTGTGTATCTGGGGAGATCTTTCTGGAATTAAAAGAACTGGATTTATTTCTCCCCACAAAACTCTTTGAGGCCCTTGAATAACCTGGAGACATGACTATTTGTTACCAGTCAACAGCCACAGTCAGGGGCAGATCTGCTGTAGAGTAGAGTTTAGTAGAGTTAGAGCACCATGGCTGTGTATTTTTAGGGCTTTCCATTAGTTTATGAGTGCCCTGAAAAGGGAGGGACATACAGCAGGTTTTTCTCTGCTGGAATACTAACCCAGGTTGTTAATGTGAGACCTCATTTTGTATATAACGTGCTGCAGCACTTCACAGGCTAGGGATGTTGTAGGGGCACTCTGAGCATCACTGCTCAGGGACAGGGAAGGTTGGTAGGATGGGGTCCCCGTGGGGCTGAGCACATTTGTGCTAAGGGCCACCATGGCTCTGACAGAACACAAGCAGAAGATGTATTAAATGAGTCAGCCCACACAGAGAAATATGACAAATATCTGGAGGGAATCTCTATTAAAATGGTTGCTAAAAAAATAAGTTGAGAAGCTAGTTAAGGCCTTTCCACCCACTGAGGCTGTGGTGAGCACACAGGGCTGAGATCTGTCCCAGCTGTTGACTGAGAGGTCTGGGCTGGTGGTGAGAGTGGGGGGCTGTGATTCAGCCACCCCCAGGGCCTGTGTTTCTGCAAGCTGTGCATCAGCCTAGCTGCAGGGACAGAGAGGGATGATTGGAAGCAGAAAACAAAGCATCTGTGAATGGGAAGGGACATTGACTTTCTGTCATTAACCTTTGAGACCCTTTTTGGCAGCCCTAGCAAGGAGAAGAGTAATGAGCAATAGCCAGTGTTGTTGCTGTGCAGAGACCACTCCAGCCAACTGATTTATGGGGAAACTAAATAATTCAGCCTGCCCCTGCAACGCTGTATTAATTCTTGTTCTGTCACCAGGGCTGAGGTGTGCCTGGGGCAGGCAGGCTTAGGGTGGTTGCTTGACAAGCTCCTCTTCTTCACTGTACCCAGAGCTGGGCCAAGCCAGAAGGGTATGAAAGAAAGGGGCAACTGGAGTAAGCAGCAGAAAGATGCTGCTGGGAAGGAGTGTCCAGAATAGCTCTTGGATGAACAGGGAGCCCAGAGCAATGCAGCAGAATTGCCAGGACCAAGACCAGGTCAGTCCAAGCCTGCAGCATCCATCAATTTAGCCACAGTAATTCCAGCAGACGTGCACAACTTTGTCCCTGCTTGAGAGCAGAGACCAAGGGAACCTCTTAGCTGTGAAGGTCTGAAGAGCTTTCTCCTGCACGCAGTCATTTCAGCTATGGTGATTGTTTGTGTGCTGCTAATTCCATTAAGTGTAGCAACTCCAGGAATGCTACAGCTGTAATGATGTGTTGCCCCTAATAATGAGGCTGTTTGTGAGAATCTCCAGTGTGAAAAATGTTTTGAAACCACAGTCAAAGGTTCACAGCAGATAGGGGGTTGGAGTGAAAAGTTAGGAGAGGGGTGAAGACACCCAGGTACAGGGGGTGGATGAGGGGGAGGGTGATAATGTGCTTTCTGCCAAGATAGTCTGGGTGGCATCTGACATTTCAGAAAGCTGTAAAAAGCCAGAAAGTAAACAAGCCTCATTAATTCCAACAAAGGGCAATGTACGTAGCTGCCAGCTCCTGCTCTTTTCTTTAGCTTTCCCCTTTATTGTCTAAGGGCTTCATTATCGTAAACAGCTTCACAAATTGCACAACAAATGGAGCTTTAAAATATTAAGAAATAGTTGAATGGTAGGTAACTCATTGCATGGAGTGAGTCTTTTTCTTCCTTCTTTCTTTGCATTGCCAGAGATCTCTCTCTCTTTCTCTTTCTCCCACTTCACTTTGTGTCTCTGCTCCCTTGATGTCCTCCTTGCTCTCTGCTTCTGCCCCCCTCTCTGTCTCTCTCAGCCAGACAGCACATGTGTGTTCCCAGTGCCTTCAGTGTTTAGCACAGTTGTTCTCCTAGCTGGTGGGAAGGAAGAGATTTGGGGTGGAAATGAGGTGACCCATAAGCCAGTTGTTTCCCATTTGTGTTTGTTTCTTGCTGGAATGGGACAATTTGTACATCCACTTGGCAAACTGAGGGACAAAGTGTCAGAGTGTGACACACACAGACCTTCACGTGCTTTTGCTCATGTACAATTTGGGAGATGCAGAGCTGTAGCCCAGGGTCACAGCTAGACTCGAGCTAAGCCTCACCCCAGGCTTTGCCCAGCACGAAGAGCTCCACAAGCAGGGAGCCTTTCAGACAGAGGAAAGCAGCTTGAGAGAGCAGCTGACATCAAAGAGCAGACACAGCAGCGAGAGACATTATTTGCAGAGGTGTCAAATCATTTCTGCAGGCTGCTTCACTTCAGGCACAGGGTAGCAAAACCACACTCCCTCGTAATAACTGATCATGCTGGATGTGGGTGAGAATTCATCCAGGGGTGCTCTCCCTCTCTTTTCTCAGGGCTAGCCTGTTCACCTACACGTAATGTTAGAAGATGCTGTATTGTTAGATAAGAAGCATCACAATCAGGCATGAATTTATTGTCAGAAGTGAAGATTTGTAGTCTGCTTGTGTTTATGGAAAGGTCCCTTTTTGAATGGGACAAAAAAAAAAGTACAGACTCACCTATGGATACTAGAGACAGCTCTCCCACTTGAGAGAGCTTGGTTTCTTTCTTCTTGTTGAATCCTATGAAATTCAAACTGGGCAGAAGTGAATATTGCTCAGCCAAGGATTGTTTTATTATTTAACAAGCCTACCCAGAGTTATAATCAAAGGGAAGAGCAATTTGGGAGTATGTGTTTAATATCATGCTCCACAATTATGCCATGCTGTGACTTAAGGCTAAGATGTGCTGTTGGAGATTCGGCTCCTCCATATCTACTGGGGTAGGAGTTCATACTCATTTTGATAGAAGAGGTGATACAACAATCTTATCTGGTGGCTATTGGCCCCTGCATAAAGGGAAGTAGGTGCAAAAGTACAGCCCTTCTCACTTTGAAGTAATCCATAGGTGAGATGCAAGGAGCTGCACAGAAGTCCTGACTCTTCCCCAGGAGTTCAGGAACAGTCTGGTCTATGTCCTGCTTGCCTGGGCTCCCTGGTTTTGCTCTTTTTGCCTATGACACTGAGATTATGCACCATAGACAATCCCCTTCTTCAGTCTGAGATTCAACCCAAATCAATCTCCTATCTCCTGTGGTTCACCTCCTGCTGCTCAGAAGTTCCCCGTGACACGAGCCTGGAATCCATTCCCTGCTACCACAGCCTGTGGTTAACAGCATCGCTAACTTCAGCCACTGGGATCTTTCCTCCAGCTGGAGAATCACCATGGAGACCCCTGATGTGCCCGTGCACCCAGCACACCTCTCGGCCCCCCATTAATCCTTTTGCAGTGTGCCACACAGTCAGCGTTAGCTTGGAGGAGCGATCAAATAAATATGAAAACTGCTCCCAGAGGAGGTAAATATTCGCTAGACAAGCAGAAAGAAAAGCAATAATATACCATGTAAGCTGCTGCCTTTTATTAGCTCAGCTCCCTTTTCTCCTCTTGTAAAGGATTGTTGCATTGTTATATTAATCTTCACTCGGAAGCAAATTAAAGCAGGGACAGTTGTCAGAGTATTATTAAGAACAACTGTTTAATTAGGGCTGCCTTTGCATCCATTTGAGAGAGAAATGTAACACCCCTGCTCACCCACTCCTGCTGCCTCACTCCCCCTTCCTACCCTTCCCCATCTACGTTGCGTGCCAGAGGAAGAACGTGTAGTGAATACTGGAGCACCTGGGGCTTTTATTACCTTCCATTCCCTCTGCTCATAAGAGGTGTCAGCTCTTCCTATTAAGGATGGGGAAGGAGGTGGGGCAGGTAGGGAGGTATAGCTATCGTGGGGTTTTTTAGTGATCTCTGCCTTGAGAGCCTCTATCCCTACTTCCTTCCCCTCAGAAAATAATTTGGAATTCTGTAAAGAGATCATGAATAACTATTAATTATCATTAGCAATTTGCCATTCCAGGCCAGCCTTTCATCTGGGAATTTCAGAGCAGTTTTACAAATGCTAATTAATTGAGACTACTTCATGAAGTAGTCTGTTAAACTCATTTTACAGGGGTAAATCAAGGCTAAGAGAGATTGCTTGAGTCGAAGGTGGTGCTGCCAGTGGAACCCAGGCTTCCCAGCTACAAATCCTGTGTTGCAGCCACCCCACAAGTGAGGTTCTCAAGCTCTTCCACCTTCCCCACAATGGCCCAGCTGGATGATGGCATCTCCTCTGATACTTACATGGGGCAGCAACAGGAGGTGATAAAAACAGGGATGTGTGGCACTGCTCTGAACATATTCTGTTCCTTGAACACTTGCTCCTGGTCTTTGTAAGGGCTGTGATCCAGCAAGGGTTTTGGTCTGACCTGTTCAAAAGTGTTCTTACAATCTGATGCCTGCCTGTCTCCCTTCCTCCATGTATCTCTGCATTTCTATGTCTTTCCAGACTCCAGTATCTGATTGTCTAGGCACCATTTCTTCTGTATTTATGTAGCCATTTACCCAGACAGCCAGCAGTGAATTAATCATTATGTCTACAATCTCAGCTGGGAAAGGTATTGACTCATAGATTCAAGTCCAGGAGGCCAAGAGCTTGTTTGTTACCTGATAAGACTAAACTTCATTTGGGGCTGCTCAAGATGTCACGGGTGGTTTAATGAACTAACTTGGTGAACTATGAAGGTCGGAGCTGAGCTCTGTGCCAGTGCACAAGAAACACAGTTTGTGTATCTGATTGGACCTCTTCTGTGGGCAGCAATCGGCATGCTGCACATCACAGCAGTGCAGGGAAGTGCTTGCAGCAAAGAACAGTCAGGAATTCACAAGGGTTGAAAGAAACAGAACTAACTTCTTCCCCATAACCCTTTCTCTTCTCTGTGCCCTATCTGTCCCATCGTATGTTTTTGAAAATTAGAAATGTCAATTGAGTTAAACCTTCTTCTCCATTTAGCACAGACCATTTTCCCCTAAGAGTATATTCCCTGAAAGGTCTGCCTGTTCAATCATATAAATTATCCACAGGCTCAGGCTATCTATCTGGTGAGTTAATCAGGTTTAGAGCTAGGTCAGGTCACTCAGAAGTTCAAGGCAGTTCATACCTGTGTGTGAATCCAAATTCCAGTGAGCAGTCTGAGATACTGTAGCAAGAGCTGGTTTACATGCTAGAAATAGTAAATAAACCCATAAATCCTCACTTAGTTTATCAGTTCTGGGAAATAATTGGAGTTCTGGGATAGTCTGAAGAATCTGGACTCTGGATTCAAGGCTTTCCAATCATTATAAGCATTAACCATATAATTAGGTATTATCTGAGAATTATCCATAAATACTCACCACAACATGATATTTGCTAAGTAATAATTAGGCTATGAAAGGAACTGAAATAATATCTTTGTCTAGAAAATTAAAGGCCCTGCACTGGATTTATACAGCACCATGCTGGGGGGGTAATAGGGTTTACAATTGTAGTAAAATACATTTAAACCAAATCTCAGCCCCCTTAAGTGTAAAGAAGCTCCGGGGCAAAAGAGAATCAGGCCTCAAAATACATTTTAGAGAAAGCTATGTAGATTATGGTTGTTTGTCTTAGCTTGGGTGAAATGAGAGCTCCCAAGGATGGAAATGATTTCAAGGGTACAGAGTTACATTTTGCTTTGGTTTGCAATGCTTCAAAACTCTCCTGATGAGCACAGCAGAATTGTGTGTGTTTATTTATCATCATTAGAGATTTTGAGTTGAACCTAAGGAAGACAAACACGCAAATTCCATTGAATTTCACATTTCCATCAGATTCATTTCAGAATCCTAGGGCCCAAGCACTTTCAGGGCAAGTCTTTGCTGCACAGGACTAAGTGCTGAGTGTTTCAAAGCAGACTACAAGATTAAAGGAGAATTTAAACATTAGATCATTTGTATTTCAGGTTTGCCCTCCCTCCCCCTCTGAACACAGTGTAAAGCAGGGACAGTAACCTTCCACATAAAGTCCCTTCTCAGTTTCATAAACATAAATCCACTCATGTTTGTGTAGATGTGTATAGATAAGCACTGCAGAGGAGATCAGGAGGAAGAGAACAGTTGTGCATGCAGAGCAGGGCTTGAAAAGCAAGCTGCAAATAAGACTTTGGGCCACACAAAGAGCTTTGAAGGTAAAACAAAACCCTGAGGAGCTGCTCAGTGACAGGGCACCATGTCTGCTGGATGAGGATAGAATACTTTGGATGAGGATGGGGTCACAGAGATAAGATATGGCAGGACACTCTGGTGGTGAACTGGTCATAATGCATCTGCAAGAGAGAGCTGGAGTAAACATGGCTGGGAAAGGCTGGTTCTGAAATTGTTTAACAGTGCATGCAGGAACTTGCAACTTGCCCATTTGTCCTGGTTGCCCAGGCACAGCCCCATGGGCCAACAATGCAGGCAGCTGTGAGTGGGTCAGGTGGGAGATCCACTCAAGGCAGTGACCCACAGGTGTGCCCCACACCTCCTCATCTGCTCATTAGAAAAGGAGGGAGCTCACAGAGGGTGGAGTTCCTCTTCTTGGGACTTCTCTATCTTGGCCTCCTGCTGCTGACCTCATGGACCAGGCTGAGTAGAACCTTGTATACTTTATGTTGGTGATTGTATTAGTTTTGTTGTTTCCTTAAATCTGTTTCTACTTCAACCCATGGAGCTTCTCCCTTTTTCCCCTGATTCCCCTTCTCAGCTGGGTGGTAGAACAACTGCTACAGTTCAGCCCCAGGTTAAATGAAGATGCTGTTAAAGGTAGTGTGTAAGGTTGGGGTTTTTCCCCCTTTTTCTCTGATAGGTTCTTTTAATTTTAGCACTAGTGATCTCTATGTTGTAGCAAAAGTCCTCTTCTGGTACCCTGTCTGAAACCCAGCATTTACTGTAAGTTCATTGTGTCCTAGTGGTTGGTGGTTTATGGCTTTTTCAAGAATAAAAAACAGCATTTGACTTTTGGAAATGGAAAAGAACAAGAGCATACTGCTTATTTAAGGCTTCCTTATTCCTCTTCCTTTGTGTTTTGCTTATGGCATTACAACACACGTTTCCTCTCCTGTGCAGCCAAACCTCTAAATGGACACTTTGGTACCTGGTGTATTTTGATCAATGATACTTGCTGGCTCTTAGTTACTTGTAGAGAGGGACTACAAATGAGAACAAACAATACAACAGGGTGCTATAACCACTGGCTTAAGTGACCTTCTGCAGCAGCTGACATGTGGCTCCTTTTGCCTTGACTATGTTTGCCTGGGTATAGCAGTGCATTCCTTGTCACTATATTTTGAACAGTGATTTTCCATGGATGAGACCCAGCTCTCATCTTGCTTCTTGTTTGATGGCTCCTTGAAATCTCTGTTTACCAAAGAGAGAAAGAAAGGACATTTTCCAGCAAAGAGATGTCTGCACAGAATGGATATTTAGTCTTTGTGTGCTTTAAACACCTTCATAAGTAGATCAGAGGTGATGAAAGGTCCTAGTGCAGCAGTTGTAGTGGTTGGAATTCTCTGCAGGAGGGGAACAAAGTGAGCAAATTCTCACTCCACACCTTCTACCATCATGATGTCTCAAACCTCCCCCTCTGGCCTTTACAGCTGAGAAATGGCTCCCATTTCTGGCCAGCAGAAACCAGTGGAGTGGAGTTAGTGCCACCTGAAGTGGGGATTTCTTGGTGTAGAGACCTGTCTGTTCACAGTGGGATTGGACCTTGCCAAAGTCAGTTCATGCTGTTACCCAACTGCCACCACTCAGTGCCAGTCAGGATTGGGAACTGGTTATCTCTAGCTTGGAACAGGTGACAGTTGGGAGTCTGGCATCTGAATTTAATTCTTATCTCTTTTACACTCACCCTCTGGCCAAGACCATTAGCTTCAGGAGATCCCAGTCCTGCCCTGGTTGTTTAGTAAGAGAGGCTGAGAAATTTTCATACCATTAGGAAATAACAGAGCTGAGGAAAAAAGGCAATTTGTCTAAAAGGTAAAAAGTGTGTGAGGGCATCAGTGATGCTTAAATCTGTGCAGAAAGTGCAGTATAAACAGGCTGAATCAATTGAAATCCCACACAGATTTTAAAAATGCTTTCATTAAAGTTCCCCTTTCAGCCTTTTTATTGTAGGTGTTAAATTCTAATGTGAAGAGAGGACAAAGTAGGTGACTTAAACCTGCCACTGCCTGGTGAACTCTGGCTTTTTATATAGGGGCTCCTCTGCCTGGAAGGCTTTGCCAAGAAAATGTGTTTCTGTGCTCTGATCTGTGAAGGATCCGTGCTATGTTTGTTCACTTCACAGAGGTAAACACCTGTGTTGAGGACAGAAAATTTAAGGACAATGCCATGCTGTTAATGTTAAAATTGGCTTCAAACTCTTGTAAATTTTGCTAAGGGTGTTTAGAAAACCCAGCCCATACTCGGTGTCCACAGCTATACCAGCTTGGAGTGTTCAGACCTGTGTCCTGCCTAGGTTTTGGATGGGAGGCTGCAAGTTAAAGCATGCATATTGTAGGATCCTGTGGCTATTAGTTGTTCCTCAAATGTCTGATGCAAAGAGCCTCGTGCTGATAAGCCTGTGGGCATGTTTATTTTGCAGAGTTCTGTAGGTTTGAATGCTGCAGCCTTGCCCCAGCTATTTGTAACCCATATCT
Source organism: Podargus strigoides (assembly GCA_028020825.1). Lineage (NCBI taxonomy): Eukaryota > Metazoa > Chordata > Aves > Caprimulgiformes > Podargidae > Podargus > Podargus strigoides. The sequence goes on from CM051646.1 coordinate 3,872,759, forward strand.
CTACCCAAGATTGCTTCTACCTGTCAGTGGGAGGAATGTTTCACATGAGTGCCCTGTAAGCTGCTTCCATCAGGCTCAGCCAGGTTGGTGCAGACATTTCATTTATGCCCTTTGAGCTAAGCTGACCGATTATGACTAAAGTGGATCAAGGAATGCTTCAAGAAGCCACCTGCCTGCTGAGCTGCAGGGATGGCAACTCGTGACAGAAGGGCAGTAACAGTGCTGTGAGGTAGGGAGACAATGTCTTAAACTTCTCCAGCTGATCTTTTGGAAAAGGCTTTCTGACATGGGTTTGCAGCTGGGGTTCCTCTGCAGATGCAGGGCCCTCCCAGTGTGGTATCAGTATAAATCCCAGAGGAGGTTTTGCAGGTCTTGTTTTGTGAATTGCTGCCATCTCAGCCAGGTTTCCCCAGTGAATTCAGGTACATAGGTGAGGGTTTTTCATTTGCCATTGCAGAAATTTCCATATTCCAGCCATCTGGCCTTTTGGGAAGAAATCCCATGGCTTTGCAGTGGCCCAGCCCTAGTTCAGCATCCTCAGTAACAGGCACTCTTCTACAGCTTCTCACAGTCTGGGATGCTGCACTCTGAGCTTTGGGTCTCAGGCTATAAAATCAAGCAGCTCCAAATCCCCCATGGCAATAGTGAGCCACCAGCACCATCTGCCACTGTGCAAAGCCTTGTAGGCTTTCCTCTAGCTGGAGGAGGTTTCTCTCCAGTGCCACCTGTATGCCATTTAAATTATGCATGTGTCCCCTCACTGATATCTTTGTTTCCAAATGAAAGGCAGAAATGAGACAGCAAGATGTTGCTGGTCTGCTTACCTTCCAAGCACTCTAGATCTGCCAGGTGACATTTAGAGTGGTCTGTGCTTGGTTCTTGCATGGTTCTCATTGAGGCAACAGTAGAAGTATCCTCCCCACTGGGTCAGACTGCTGTTTTACCACATGGACCATTGAATAAAGGGTGACATTCACTCTGCAGAGCACCAGCCTGGGTCAAGTCCCATTATCATTTTCTATGTCTTCAAATCTTTTTCCCCACCTTATCTCTGCTTTCTTTTTTTAAACTTTAAAAAATCAGGACATGGTACTGAGCTTTGGAGTCAGAGTCCCTGGTGGATTATTAGCACCAATAATGAAGAGCGCAACATTATGAGGACAAGGAGTTTGTTAAACTCATTAATTTTGTTCATAATAGGGAATTAATGTGCAGAAAGGCAATGCCAGCCTGGCAGTAATTGCTTTTTGGTTTTAAAATGCTAAGTGGAAAAGTTAAGTCATTTCCAGCTGCTGCTTCCTTTCTCTTCTCCTTCACTCCCCCCTTCCTTCTCTTACTCTTCTCTCATTTTTGTTTCATGAGATATTGATTTATTTTTTTTCTGCCTCTTCTTCATTATGAGTCATTATATTTCATCATTACAAGACTTTGGTCATATTTCATTGCTTTCCCATTATGTTTTCATAATTCTTTCTGCCAATATTATCGTACAGAGCAGAACTGGGCAGAGAATTCAAGCAGCTGAGGTCTATTTTGATGCCTTAGCTCTTGTTAATGAGCAGCCATATCTCTGGCCACTTCTTGTTTTCCTGCTTTCCTCTCACTGGATACACCACCTCCTTCAGGCAATGGGGTGTCCCCATGATTCAAGGTTCAAGCCTTGTGAAAATGTAAATACTGTTTCATGCTTTCTTTGAAGTTGAAATGCTCTTTCTCCTGTAGACTGCAGAATGTGGGAGAAGGGAAGATTATTGCTGGCCAGTCTAAAGCTTGCTTGATGTTGGCATTGTGTTCTTGTGTGCTCATGGAAAGAAGCATCATTCGATATTTACCCTGCAAGGAGGAAATCAGCCATGTCAAGCTTGCTGCTAATGTAATGCTGTAGCCCTGGACTAAACCCCAGACTTTCTTTTAGGTCTTATGACATTGTCATTAGTACAGCCTAGTCCTGGACTAAGCCCAGAAGTTTATGGTCTTTATGGTCTGACTCATCTAAGTTTTATGTAGAAGATGTGTAGTTTGGTTGTCAACATTTCATGCACACATGCACCCAAATGCATGCAGTCAGCTTCAGCTTTGCTTGAAGACAGATTGAGAAGGGTGTGGAAAGGTCAGAGACAGGCATCACACTTCAATTTGGAGAGAGGAAGGAAGGAGTAAAAAAAAAAAGTTCATTTTTTTTCAAATTCAGTTTTTTACTGTTGCAATAAGTTCTATCAGTTGCCTAATTGCAAGCAGATTCTGTAAAACTCTATGTGAAGTTCCCAGAGTCTTACAGGAGAACTGGAAACTGCTTTGTAGTGCCTTTCCACCAGGGTGCTAAGGTGATTCAGAGAAGGCTTTGAGAACTGCTCTCAGTCAGACTGTCTCTGCTAAAGAGTCTCAGTTTGGGCTTCTTTTTAATTGTCTAGACTAGAGCATGAAGTCTGAAAAAGTCCTGTGACCCAGTTCCAGATGCAAACCTCGTGACTCATCTCAACTGCACCAAAAGATATGAAAAATGAGTTATCCTTTTCTTGCTCTTTCCCTCTCCTTTATTGTTATATCTTCAGTGTGTGTATGGCTTAATTTTAGTTCTGATAGAAGCAAATGACATTTTAATTTTTATAGCATGATTTATTGTCATTTGGGTTTTAATTTATGAAAAAAATAATTGAAAAGAAAGATTTAACCCTGCCCAGCATTCTTGATAGCTATGAGCTACAGCTATGAGACTCTAGTTATTTCAGGACTTATTTTATTCACCCAAGCAGGACAGGGATATATAATTTTATGGTAGTAGTTCTGTGCAAAGGCCTAATTGTTTGCTTGAAAGAAGATTTGAAAAGGAAAAGAAGCTGATCACAGTATGCATTTTTCTACTTGGTTTCTGCAATTGAATGTGAAGCAAGTCTACATGTTTATTCTTCTTCTCTGCTCCATCACAGACCTTCCCTGTTGCTTTGTGGTATGACCACTGTGTCTGGTAGTCACTCCATTTGATGTTCCAGAGTGAGGAAGTAGCTCTGTTTCCATCCAGTGAGGTCTACTGGTCATGGCACACGTAACAATATCCTCACCTGCACCTTGAAGGCTGAACTTCTCCTTTTCCACTCCCTGACACCACATCCCCATGATTGCAGAGTGCCAAGAAAGAGAAGGAAAGGGTATTACTACTGGCAGCTCTACCACTCATTGCCCACCCTCCAGTCTTGGAGGAGGGATGGTGTCTTTTCCTTCCTTTGGAAATGATCAATTCTCTTCTGTATCACCAAACATTTGTCTACTTTAAGTTATAGCTGGTTGAGAGAACTCCCTATCTTTGTCCCTCCTCCTTTCATGCCCTGGTCCTGCCAGCACTGTCTGGCAAGCCAGGAAGACTTTCATCTCTAGCTGGCTGCAAGGACTGCAGTTCCATCCAGGCCCTAGGCAGATGGTGACTGTCTCATTGTCAGGAGTTGTCTATGCCTCTGCCACAAGCAGCCTGGCAGGCCAGAAACTATGGTTACCAGGCTGCCTTTCTAACTCCTGCTATGCTCCAGCTCTGTGAACTGCAAAGGGATTTCATCTTCCTGCAGGGCTATGCCTCTGGGAGCCTGACCAGGGCTTGGCAGCATCCAGAAGTGCCCTAGAGTCCCACGAAACAGCACAGACACACCTATGGACACCTCTTCTGTGAAGATGCATGTGGTGCCTCATCAGGGGCCAGTCATGCTCTGATGCATGGGTCAAACCCTGATAGCTTGCAAGGGATCCAGCTTATATCAAATGGGGCAAAGCTGTGTCCCCCAGCCCTTCTGCAGTGGCTTGCTGCCCTAGCTGGCTGTGGGAGCATGCCCTCTGCTCCCTCTTGATGAAAGGTGATGCTGTGGCTGTGCTCCATAGCATGACCATGAGGCACTTGGCAGCTGGAGAAGCAGTGTGAGTGCTTGGACACAGCCCCAGTGTGTGCCAGGGCCTAATTGGCACAACTGGTCCTTGACTGCTAATCAGATTCCTTATTAGCATCACCCAGCAAAGGCACTGGGGAAGGAGTGGGCATAGCAGCAATCAGAAGCATAAGGAGTGCTACCCAAGTCCATTGGAAGGGTCTGACTAATCCTCTGTCCTGTCTAAATGGCTGGCATGCATTCACCTGCAGAGAGAAATATTTCCTCTAATGCTTTTCTTTATCTTTTTAAGCAGCTGTGGCCAAGCTCAGTATTTATATTAGTTCTTTTTAAAATCCTCTTGGTCTCTATTTTATCTGGTAGTGAATTCCAGAACTTAATTATGCATTTGAAATAAGTAATACTTTACCTGTATTCGTTGTAAATGTGATTCCCTTTCCTCACTCACCTCCCCCACTACTTTATTTTATGTATTCACAAGTTTGCACATCTTAATTGGAAGATGCCATTGCAAGGTGGATGTGTGAGGAGGGTTTTCTTGGGTGCCTGCTGTGTATGGCACAGCAAGCACATGCCACAGTGAAAGATGAGTATGCACAGGGCTGCAGCTTTCTTTTTTCCTCCAAGAAATGTGTGTCTGGTCACTGGGAATTTTCCCAACGTTTTCCATAGATGAAAAATGCAACAGAAAGAGCTTGGCTCGTCTTTCACCTGCAGAGGGAGCTCTGGGAGGGCCAGGGAGATGCAAGTTCTACTTTTTTTCTGTACAATTTTGCAGAAGTACCACACTTCAGCCCCTGGGCTGCTATTCAGAGCCCTTTCTGAGTCAACTCATCTGAAGAAAGAAAATTGCACTGCATTTGTTCCCAAGGAAGTTCCCCTGATTTTTCTGTGCTTTAAGCATCCTTGAGCAAACTGCTGTCAACGGCATCTTCTCCTTCCCTCCCTCCATGGGGTCTGTCTTGTAAGCACAGCACGGGTGAAGAACAGTGAGCAGATGTTTGGGTTTCACACTGCACCTCTCCCCATCTGCCAGTCATGGATGATGATTTTTTCACCAGTAAGTGCAATGGGGATTCTTAATGAACAGCCTCTGATAAGCCTGAAAAAACATCCTGTGAATGCTGAGGGCAGCTGATGGATGTGTGCTGGCATTGAGGGCAAGATGCTGGAAGCTGCAGGGATTTCCTGCTTGGGCAAGACAATTCTGAGTTCCTCCAGCTTTGTCTTGAGCAGAGGGAGTAGATGGAGGATGGCTGACCAGAGCTTTGCCATTTCTGTGAAATTTAATATGTCTGTCAGTCTGTGGCCTCCAGTGTTGAAGGAGTGATGGTGTAAATCACAGCCCTGGTGCCTGATTGTCTGTTGTCTTCATGTATCCAAGAGGAAGAAGTTTTTGGTTTCCTTTCTGAAGTGCTCATGTCCTCATGTATCAGGAATTAAACCCCTAGTCCTAATGTCCTGAGATGACACCTACTGCATTTAAATATTTCTATTTATTTGTGCAGGGAAGGAAGGAATTGAAATCCTAACCTAGGCTTCTAAAGTGCAATTCTAGCAATACAACGCAATAGTCTAGCAACAGATAAAATCACTCTGCTTTGCATATATTAAGGATGTGGTGATAAAACAGGCATTTAGCCTGAAATTCTCAGTGGATTACACTAGGAAATGCAGCTGCTAAAATGGGAGCTGAAAAGGGAGTGTATTTCTCCAGCTAGCACATAGCAAGGTCCTGGGATAACATGAAACCATGAGTGTGATTTCTTGTCAGTCTGGGCATGTGTTTCCTGCAGAAGGATTCTCCCCCTTTGGAAACATTTTCTCTGATTGTGATTCCTCTCAGCAGTTTCTCTCTGACCTTTGAGTTTAGAAAGCCCTTAAGTACCAGAAAGGAAGAAAGCAAAATATTTGTAGTGAGATATTTTCACCCTTGCTGGCAAGTCAGTATTAGTCCTATTTTTGTGACATTTCCAGGCTCTAATGGATCAAAAATGGACCTTGTTTCCACGAGCTTTGACTCACCAAGAAGGTATTTGTGCTATAGGCCACGTTTTGTCTCCAGAATGTAACAAAAAGATGTGTAATTTTATAGAAGTTACATGTTTTGTTTAGGTGCTTTATACATTTCGAAAGGAGAAAAATGACAGACTCAAAATATGGTGCTTTTTTGCAAATTGCCAGCAGCATCCTACATTAGAGTACATGTAAACAGGCTCTGTGGCATTTGGAGAGCCTTGCTGCAGGTCTAGCTTGAGTGGTTGATGGTGTAGAGACCTTGTTTGAACAGCTCCCAGTTCTGCTGCTCTACCAAGTGCCAGCTGGGACAGCCTAAGCATGGCACTTGGGCTCAGAAAACCCAGTGACTCAGCAGGCAAGTCCTGTGTGGACAGACACCCAAACCAGCACCATGGTTTCCCACTAGCAGGTCCTGTGCTGGCTGGAAGGGTCACAGGAGGGTCCTCCATGTGAGTTCACCCACTTGGCTGCAGCCTGCAGCCAGCAAAGAGCCCAGTGGGTTCTCTGTTGAGATGTGGCTTACCTCAGTGCGTTAGCTGGGGTCTGGCTGGATTCCTTCCACTCACTTTAAATCACAGTTTCAGACACATGTGGTGTTTTACTGTCTCTGCTGAACTGCCTGGTTGTCTGGCAGTGTGCTGCTGTAAGGTCTAATGCTTGCCATGCCAGTGCTGGTTGTATTTCAGTGACAGATGACATTTTCCTAGTGTATGTGTGGTTTATAACCACTTTTATTAAAGTTTTCTCCTTGAGCAAAAGGACATCTATTGGGAAGAGAGGCTGGCAATGGAACTGGGGGTCTGTGATGCTGTCCTGTTGACTGAGAAGGTACCACATCCTGATTCCCAGAGCACAGCAGGAGTTAAACAGAAAATATCTCCTTTCCTTGTGTCTTCAGCTTGCTCTCAGCCAGCACTTGGCCCAAATATTCTCCTTTCACTGTCTTTCAGAGCTATGCTGCTGCTGCTAATTCTGCCTCTGCATAGCCTCTGTCTTGCCTTCCTTGGACTTCTTGCTGCTCTTCTGCAAACATACAGACCACCAAATAAAAGAGCTGACTACATGTCATCTTCTGGGAGTAGCTTGCCTATCCATTTATTTTTGGTAGTAATTTTTGATTGATGAAACACTCATGTTCTCATTCTGATTCCATATATATACATCTGCATAGGGGATAGCAAAGCAGGTGTGGCACATGAACACATGCAGTACACAGGTTTTGAAGGAGTGTAGATGTGAATATACTTTTTTTTTTGTCAGTATGGTTTATTCTTCATGTGAATTCCTGTTTTAAACAACCTTCCTTTCCTTCAACCAGCTTATTGTTTTAAGCTCTGCCTTTCTCTGAACTATGAAGAAATAGGTAAATAGGGAGCCAGAGAATGGAGTGAGGCAGCTGGGAGATTATTAATATTGAAAATATCAGCAGGCATCAGCCCTCTGATCACAAGGCATGTTTATAAAAGGACCTTTCCACAGCGTGAGGATGCTTCCATACTCCACCAAGCTAGTTGGCATTCAGTGCATGCCATAGCATCTGGTTCTGCCTCTTTCTCTGTGGCTGTCCAGAGAGAGATTGTAAAATGAGATGACAGGTAGAGAAATAAAGAGAAAACTGGGCTATCATTGGAGACAAATGCAGGTTTATGTAGATGCAACTTGACAGGAGGTGGGGAGGGATAAGTCACGTTTGCAGACTGTGGAAGCATTGCAATTGCACTGGAGCCTGTGGTCCCAAGGGTCTGGGAAGACTGGGAATGAGAAGGAGAGAGGTGGGATAAGCACTGTCAATTAGCTGGACCTGGTGCCCAGTTTCAGCCCTTGTGCCACATCCCTGCTGCAAAGCATTTATGCTCCCCCATTTATTTTTTTTTAAACCAGGAATCGGCAATATCCAGCAAGACAGTGGATCCACTCTAGCATTTCAGAGCCTTACTCCAGGTACATTGTGACTGGTATGAAAACACCTGTGGCAGGAGATGGCGTAGGGGAATCTTCCCTGGCGAAGACTGCCGGATGCTAATCACAGTGTAAATACTAATAATTAATAATAATGTATGAGTAGCTATCTGAAACTCTTCCCTGCTCAGTGCCATTGGCAGGCAGTGGCAGGAGACAGCTCAGTATTTCATAAATAGCATTTGCAAGCTTTTGTTCAGACTCGGTGCAGATGTTCAGTTCAGCCGTGTTTGTGCCCCTTTTTACTCCCTGCTGGCTAACACAGGGGCAGAGCCTGGCTGCTTGGGGGAAGGGGGTTCCCTGGGGCTGTTCAGAGCACCTGTAGGAAGGCAGCTATGGGTCAGGGTGAGAATGGACCTTGGATCTTAAGAAACCTTTGCAAAAGGAGAATCTCAGGCCCTTGCTAGTGTGCTCATGGATGGATGTCTGCCATGCAGGGCTCTAAGCTGTATGCTCCCAGCATCCCTGCAGATTAGACCATGTTTGGAAATCAGTTCATTTCTAATGCTGTAATGCTGTGAGGGGAAAATATCCCTGAGAGGAAAAACATCACTGATTTCACTGATCTACACACTGATGGGAACAGAAAGCGGGGAGGAGGGACAACTCACCTGCCTCAGAAGCTGCCAATTTCCCTGTCTCCTGTGACACACAGAAGAAAGGTTCTGTGTTTTTCCTTCTGAGTATCTCTATCCCTCTCTCTTACTCATGAGGTAATTTTAATAGATGTAACCCCCCCTTCCCTTGTCTTTTCCTCACACGCAGAAGCAGCATTTTATAGGTTCAGGTTCTGTGTCTTTCCCACCCATGCAAATACCCACATACAGAAATGCACACATAAGCTGTTTTTATGGATTTAGCTCGTGTGACAGTTGTGAAGCTTCTTATAGCTTGCACATATATAAATAGTCTCACATACATACATGAAAGCATGCTTCTGTGTCTTTAGTCCTGGTGTCACACAGAAGCAGGTTTTGCTCCTTTTGGAAGTGTAGGAGGGGGTTGCCTCACTTTACACTGCTAGAAGTCAAATTAAAAGCTCTGCAGAACTCTTTCATGTGGCAAACCACAGTTTAACCATAGGAGACAGAAATGCTTTCATTTAGCTGAGATCACTGGGCTTGGAGGAAGTAAATGTCATGTATATCATGGTGAATGCAATATCTGTGATACGCAGGAGATCATCCTAGATAACTGACTGGCTCCATCTTACCTTCAAAGCAAGGCTGTGTTTTCTCTTGTACTGTTTACTTCTGGAAGAAAGGGTGAGAGAAGTGCTGCTGAGTGGATGGCCATGAATTCGCTATAAATTTCCCCAAGGGTGAATGTTACTCTAGAAGCATTTTTAGCATCTTTCCCTGACAGAGAACAGGGATCTGGATAAGTGATAATATTCTGGTGTAATATTAAATGTTCTTAGGGCTATCTCTAGTCACACTGTTTATACAGTTTAAGGTCTGAAATGTAAGTGCTACTGTTATCCCAAGATAAGACACAATGAAATGGTGCCTGTAGCTGGTGAGGGTTGTTTCTGTGTATCAAATTATTTCATGCTACTAGGTTTTCAAATGGACTCTAATTAAATTAAACAGCTTTTTTTCTTTTTTTTTTTTTCCTTTATCACCACAGACAGATCGAGATTGTGTTGCAATTATGGGGGAAGATCTATATTTATAGTGTGAAAAGAATTTGTACAGAAGCCACAGCTGTCTCCCTGCCTGGCATGATGCTTTCATTTTGCACTAATGTTGTGTAACCTTCTGGGAGGTAAAACAGGCACAAGGTGTTTACAAGCACTGTAAAGCCAAAGCTACAGGTCTTTCTTCTCTTGTGCTTAAAATAGGATAGGAGATGCTAAAAATGATTTATTTCAAATATGTTAGTGGTTAGAAGTTGAAAGCTGAAACTCACACTTACTGACATGAACACAAGAGCTAGGGCTTCAAGAGAAACATCAAATATCCTTGGTTGCAGTGGAAAAATACACAAGAAATACAGTATTGGTAATATTTGCTGTGCAATTCCAATTACACTTTGGCTTTCATTTGCTGTCTTATCGTTGTGTCTGAGTATCTTATTTTTCATGTATCAGGACATCCCTATGAAAAACTGCTGACCTGTTTTCCCAGGAGTCACAAAAGAGATTGGCAAAAGAAGTTCATAACTTTCCCAATATCAGCCCCTCATCAATTCACTCTTGACAAAGGTTACACTGGAAAATTGGTTTCCTTCAGCAGGAAAACGATGTGATTGGAGGCATTCAGTACTGATGGAAGATGCTGGGTTTGTAACAGGCCTTGGCAAGGGAGTTGTAAAAGCTGAGTTCAGTTTGCAAATTTTTTTTGTAAAATCTAAGTTCAATTTTGGCTTTGCCAGAGACTTCCTTAATGCATGTTCTTGGACAAAGCAGGTCTTCCTCTGCCCGAGTGCATTTGCATGTGTGAAACGCACAGCTCTGATTAAGCACTCTCATTAGTGGTCCAGATGTACTGGGATATTCAGGGATGGGAACTGCATTACTTCATAACTGTAAGAATTCCAGCAATGCTTTGCAAATAGGATTCAGACATTCAGCTGCTGGCTTGGGAACCCTGCCTGTCACTGGGCTTTCTCATTACCATAATCAATACAATTTACACCCAAAATAATCAATGAATAACTGTCAGGAGTGTTGAGAGCTGTGTATCTGATCTGCTCCAATTCTGATCCCTTTTTGCTCTGCTTGCACTACAGCTTGTATTGTTATAAAAAAGTGTAGAAGTTGAGCATAATAAAATGAAAACCAGATTCCAAGTTAAAGGTGCAGTCTCATTTAAGGTTTCCAGTACAGCTCAGCTTATATGGACACTTGGTGACAGCTTCTGTGGCCCATGCCATTGTTACAAAAATATTTTGTAATGAATTTTTTCATATATAAAAATAAATGCAGAACCCAGGATCTTTGTGACTTTCTGGTGATCATAATTCTGATTAAGGTGAAATGAGAATTAGCCACTGTTGCAGCAAACAAATTATAACATTAAAATGTGCCCACGTTTGCTCTGTTAGTTTTCCTTGAACAAGCTGTGGGTTTTAGCCTTCTGCCAAACACTCCACAGTTTCTCAGCTAATTGCTCAGTGGGCAACTGGCTGGTCAGCTCTCAGATCATCTTTTAACGGCAGGAGAGGAATGTACACCAAAGCTCTCCGTAGCTGCATAAGCAAAATACATGATCTGTGCACACGGAGAAGATTTGATGTATCCCAGCAGTGCCAGCTTCTCTCTGTGTGTGCAGATCAGCTAAACCATCCATGTGCAGTCAAAAAGCCTTCATCCTGTTCCCTGTTTGGATTCAAGGAGCACTTTGCAATAAAAAAAAAAAGGCTGCTGGGGGTGGCTGCTACTACTTGCTCATCTAAACAAACATGCTCATTGTGCAGCAGGAGGGAAGACTGTGGTTCACCAGACAGTTCATTTACTCTGACACCTGAGGGACCATTTAGAAAGAGGGACATCAGAAACAGGCTTTTTGCCCAGAAAATTGTCTCTCTGTGATATATGGCCTGCATTCACAGGTGAAGCATCTCTGCCTCAGGGAACAGATATCTCTGAAGAAGAAAATTACCATAGTTTAAAATCATTTTAGGTTTGGCCCACGAAAAGACATAGGGATCACTCATCTGATCTTTGGGAGCCCTTGTTCCTACAAGTAACTTGCCCAAGGTCTCATGACAACTTAAATTCAACACTGGAGGACCTAGATGTCCTTGACAGCTGCTGTAGCTACTAGGCAGACCTACACCTTTGGGGGATAAAACCAAGGATGCTAAGTAGTAGCCCTAGCACTGTGCTCCAGAGGCATCCTCCCCTGTGTTTTCTGCTCAGCATGAATGATACATGGGCAGAGCTGTAAGAGATTGGCTGGGTAAAAAGGTGAAGGCACTGGCTCCCCTTTTAACATCTGGAGATCAGGGTACTTCCAGATGGCTCTATGAGCTTTCCAAATAAAAGATTCATGGTCCTGTTTTGGGACATCTTTCAAATGCTGCCTAGATAAGCAGTAAATTAAAAACCATTTAAGAATGAGAAGATGGAGGGGAATGATGCCAGGTGTGAAAAGCAGTGGTCTAGGTCTGTTTAAAGTTAATGCTGTCTGTCACACTCCATCTGATTGCTGGCTGTAAAACCTGTGCTTGTTCTCAGGGGCCTCAAGGTAGCAGCACTGTTGCACGCCTGAAGCAAGCAGACACCTGAGCACTTGCAGGCAAAGTACTTCTCAAAGAGCATCTCTACTGCCTCACATCATTCATCATAGTCAGTACTATCTTCCATTTTAATATTACTTTCCTTGCTGTGCATGCACAGGAGCTCTCCTGGCTTAGGATTTCCTACCCTAGTCAAGTCACTAATATTATGAATCCAACCTCATTATTATTAATGCTATTCAGTGTGATCACTTTTGTCACAGTTCTACCTGAAATTCCTGGATTTGTTCTGCATGCCCAGTGGATTACAGCACCTTTCCAAATAACAAATGTCCCAGGTAATGCAGATGGAGCAGGTCACTACTGCAGCATTTTGGATCTTTCTTGCAGTCCAGTCCATGTGATGGACTTCTCATATCCAATCCTGGCCCCACTGAAGTCACCAGAGACTTTGCCACAGGCATCAGCTGGACAAGGATTTCAACTCTAATGTACTGTCATCCAGGGTACTTAATGACACTTGGGTTTCATCTTCATTCAGAGGGGCTGAATTTATTTATGTATTTGTTTATTTATTTGAGGGTTTGCTAATGAACAGGTGGCCTCTGATTCCTGTCTCCTATTTGTAATGAAGCCACTTGCAAATATGCTGCAGAATTGTTTAGTAAACACAGTTTACCAAGCTTTTGGAATAAAAACTACTTAAGATGTCCAAGAGCTCTGGCTGGTGATATGCCTCATATGATCTGTTTTTCAGTAATGGATTATAATTCCAAACACGACACTACTTATTCCACTCTGTGGAGTCTAATTAACTGTCAGAAATGCATTGTTGAAGGAATGATGGATTATACCAAGGAAAACATTAATGAAACTCATTCCAGGCAGCCTATGTGAAGACCACAGCTGATGTCACTGGCTGCATGGAGTCTGTTCCTTTTGGTTTCCAAAGCTTCAGGCAGGGAGAACCTCAATTGCCTGTCAGTCCCACCCAATTATGAGCCCATTAGATGCACCCTTTTCTTTCAGTGTCATGATCAAGGTGGTTTTTCTCTTTGCAAGTAGCTAGCTTTATCACAGAGACTGTGGAAAGTGAGCAATGACTAGTAGTCACAGTATGACTTTATTATTCCTAACCTGACAGCACTGCCTACTTGCAGAGCAGGTGTAAAATGGTCAAGGTGAGAGAATAAACTATGCTGGGCAATGCATGCTTCCCAGAACATCAGGATCTGCTTCCTTTTGTGGAGTTAGGGACATCTGAAGAACAAACAGAGCATTTGTCTTTTCATTCTATTGTGTGTATCCTCCCACTGCAGATGAACAATATCCCATACAGTGACATCCAGCTCTGAAACTGTCATTCTGATCCAAGGCATGTGTCTTCTCCTCACTGTGGCTTGAAGACAGCCACCTCCAGTCTGGGAACAGTAGGCTGATGCTGGTGTCCCCTTCCTCTCTGTGTGCAAAAATCTTGCAGGATCAGCTTTTCTCTGCCTCTCTTCCTGCTGCACCATCCCCAGCAGAAACTGCACAGACCTGGTAGTGGCTGCTGTGCTTCCTCACACAAACTGGGAGGCCATTTGTTTTGAGATCGTACTGGGGAACAGTATTCCCAGTGGTGAGAGCTCCAGCTTCCCAAACAGCCTGACCCTCTCAGCAGGGAACTGCTGGTAACAAGGCAGAGAGCATCCCCTCAGCAGTCACCACAACCACTCTCCTGCTGGCCAAGGCTGTGCCATCTGCTGAAGAGAGAAGAGTGCTTCTCTCCAGCCACTCTTCAGCCTTCGGGTGCCAGTTCAAAGGCAATGGCACTAAATGTGACAGCATGTAATTAAGTGGGAATCGATACCCACGTGAACCCAGTGGACAGGGATGAACATAAGATGCTGGCAGAATTCTTCTCACCTCATCCTGAGCAGATGGCACCAGATTAGCCCTTTTTTTTTTTTTTTTTTTTTCATTTGTTACCTTTTAAATAATGAAGCAGCAACCTGGCTAAAAGAGCCCCATCTGGATCTTATAATCCTATTCTTCCTCAGGGTCAAGTGCAGGTTATCTCACCGTGGGCTGAGGTAAGAGCATGGTCACTGGCACACAAATTGTATGGCTGGAAATGAGTTCTGTTAAGTGACTTAATTTCCACCCATGTTAAATCTGGGATTAGAAATGCTTCCTTCTAGCTGAAGATCTTTGACCCGAAAACTAAACCAGTGCACATTCCACTGCTGCCTCTTTTCACCATTAGCAGCTCTCACTCATCAAATCTGCAACAGTCTGGAAGAACAAGAAAGAGCCTTATTCTAAATTTATCTGACATCACATTTGCCTGACTTTGGAGTTGGCCCTAGGCTTGTAAGAGATGGAGTCAGAGAGTAGGTTGTGGACTGTTCTTTTTCTACTCAATGGTTTGTCCAACTTCTCAATTTATTATAGTGAGGTGCCCTGAGGACTGAGCCTAAGACTTGAGTCTTCCAGTTCCTCCTTCCAGTCTCTGCAGGACCTACCCGTGAAGGGCTGTGGGTACCAAGATAGGAAGGGGTTTAAGGGTGATGCTGTAAAGTCTGAATAAAACTAGTGGAATTACATAAAGCAGAGAGGTTTACACTATCAGGAATTATATCCTATTAGACTACAGGATAATCCCAAGAGAGGTGGCAGAATGCAGCAGACAGTTTAAACCAAATTGCTTATACCAGCTTGTGAATACAGACAGATAAAAGGCAGCAGATAAATTAATTAAAAATCCATGGTTCAGACATGCCTTGATGTGCCTCTCACTGTCCCTGGGATTCATGAGGAGAGACAGCAGTACAAAGCGAATGGAGTAGCACAAGGGCAAGGCTCCTAGCATTTTTTTGGCATCTGATTATGTCAGTTAATTTAAGCCAAAGACACTGCAACACAAAAGACATTCCAGCAAACAAAAGCCTTATCTGCACAAGTCATTTTTCACTTCTTTTTATGACTGCATTTATCAGACCATCTCTGAAATAAAGTTCACCTCACTTATATCTCATCATGAAGACTCAGTGTCTGCTGAAATGAAAGCAATTAATTGAGGTCTTTTACAGAGAGTCGCATTACTTTCTCTCATGCATCGTTGAGTTAATTATTTAATGACATATAAATCCTAGTGGTTCAAAAGGTCTGGGGCTGTGCTGGAGCTACACTGCAAAGCTGTCTTTCATCTATCTTTTCTCACAGAAGAGCAACTTCCACTTTCTTGTGAAGAAGTAGCTATCCCTTTGAAATATTGTTGTGGCAGCCATCAAAAGGTGCGATAGGAAATGTTTATTCGCACGCAGATACCAGATATTAAATGAAATGAAACATATGTGATTGCCTGTTTGTTTGTTATTCCCCTGTTAAACCCTAAAGACATTTCCCTATCACTCTCTCACGCTGGATTAGCTGTTGAACAGTATGTGTCTGTTTGATGTAGTGTGTTAGTTTCGTTAGATAATATTTCTCATTAAGGAAATATCACAAATTAACGAAATGTTCAGTCTTTTACAAATTAATTAATAATGCTTTGGATTTATTTGGTACCTTTTATGTAAGAGTCTTGGAGTTCTCTGCAGGACTGAATTAATTAATGATGAAGTTGCAATTTCTGTCATACAAGTGTAGTCCCAAAGGTGCCAAGATCACAGCTTTTTGTCCTTCAAACAAGGTATTTGGGCCCACCTCTGGCAGATGCTGGGTGCCTTCATCACTGAGTGATGCAGGAACTCACTGACCCTTTCATGGGCTTGGGCACACTGTGTTTTCATCTCAGCATTAAGTGTACTGACCCTTGTCTTGCAGAATCTTTCCAGGAATGCTTTCTGAGCCATTTTTCTGGGTTCTTCCACTGCCCAGGAATGTTGTCTCTTTGTGAATATCTAGACCACTGTGAGGGTATGGTTTCTGCTAATGTCCCTACCTGTTCAAGTGATGCAAGACTGCTGAGGAAGTGGGCTGGAAAGAGTTGAAGTCCTAGCTCCCAAAGTACTAGTAAATGCCCAATATTCAGAATTGCCATTTTGCCTCTGTATCTTTGGTCTGAACGCTGCTCTGTGAGTACTTTCCCCTTCTATCCCTAATTATGGAAGGTTCCTTGTGACCAGTTTGGTTTGGCCATTGAGCCTGTGTTATGTTATGCTTTGCTAAGTATGTGAACAAGATCTGCAGACAAACTGAGCCCACAGTCTGAGATTAGGCTTGATGTTGCTTCCAGGGGCAGGGAGATGCTCTGAGCTTGGAGCAGTGTGTCTCGTAGCCTGCTGCCAAAAAAAGTGACAAAGCACACGTGGCCAGTATGAGTTTCCCTGAGAGAATTTCCTTTTGGCTGACACTGGCTGCTCCTTCCTTGTAGCCATTTGGTGAATGGGATTGAATGCCACAGGAAAAGAAATGGCTGTTTCTCAAACCCTCACTCCAAAGGCTAGAAACAATCATTCTTCATTGTAGACCAACCTCTATAATGTGTAAATTATCTTGTGTCCATTACAATCAGTTACAAATCTAGCGTAGATCTATCCACTCTGCCTGGGGAAATTTGAACACATTTGCAAACATCCTTTGTCTGCAATGGAAACAATAGGCTGAGCACAGCTGCCTGGAAACAGCTCAGCCACCAGTGAACAGCTGCAGCTTTTGCAATGCCTGCTTTTCTGATAGATGACATCTGTGAAGGTGCTGTGGCAGGGCATCCACACAGTTTTATGTGAGGACAATACCCACCCTCTGTGTTGAAATGGTGTGTGAAAGCCCAGGCACCTTTAGGGGCTGCTCTGAACCTTTAGGAAAGAGTTAAAGGTGTTCTGGAGACCTGGTGAGGCCACGTTGTTCTGTCTTACCTCATCTTGTGTGTTTTGGAGCTGCAGAGGCACTTTGATGCACAGGTTGTGTGCAATGGATGTTGAAGATGAGATGGGAAATCAGCCAAAGAAAACAAAGCTTCGATATGAAAAGGACCCAGAATTTCAAATGCCCACCAGAGCAGGATCTTTTCGAGTGCCAAGAACGTGTGCTAACAAGGGGGTAAAACAGATAACAGAAATGGGGCTTGGAAGAGGCTGGCCCTGGTTGTCTTCTGACTTGTCAACCACTATGCTGGAGCACATGTGTTGCTCTGGGAATTCTCCAGTGTTTGTAATTTCTGCAACCTTACTCCTCCTCCCTACCTGGAATATGAGGGCTTTCTGCAGCAGGTGAAGTCACACAGTGATGAAGAAGGATCTGAGTTGTCTGAAGTGTCTCACTCAGGTAAAACTGTGAAGAAGCAGTGAGAATCCAGGAAGAAATACAACATTTTTTTAGCTTATTTGTACCTACTTGAAAATGACAAAACACACAGCTATGCCTGCACAAATTAATGGGAAGAAAAACAGAAATCCTTTACAGCTATGGGAGACAAAGATGCCACCTGTGAACCAAGAAGTCTTTGAAATGCCCATCTCTGGAGGCTGGGTTGGTATGTCTGCCCTCTGGTTACACTTCTTCCTTCGTGCTTGGTTTTACCCACTCTAAAACAAAGTGTTTTTGGCCAGGTGGATTTTAAGTGGGATTTGGTGGGATTTGGGATTCTCTGCAGAGAAACTGAACCCTTCTCCTCCTTCTGTTGAAAATGCTACCAAATCTCACAGTCTTCAGCAGAAGTCTCGTGCTTTAACCCTTGCTCAGAAAACTGTGAGGCAGTGATTGCCACACCAGGACTGATTTTACAACAGAACATTTTTCCAGGGCATGGTTTTTAATAAAAATATTTTTCCAAGGACCCTTGCTACTACAGAGATCAAAGAAAAAGCTTAGCTGATACAAAGGCAGTTGAAGACATACATGGCAAAATGACAGCGAACAGAAATTAGCAAGGGGAGTGAGGACTACTCAAAATAATTCATATGCCTGATATAACAAGAGCTCTGCAGTTTTATTAATTATTCCTAAAGCAATTTTTAGGAAATACCCTTTTTTTTTTTTACCTGCTTGATTTCCGATTCCTTGTTTCAGCCACATCTAACAGGCTCTCTTTGGTTTCCTTTCCTCAGGGAAGGGGCTGTAATTGAAAGAAAGAAGAGAATGAATTAAATAGATCCCCTTTGAAAGTGAATTGTAGCTTTTCAGGTTTCCCAAACTCAGACAAGCTGCCAATGAGATAAAGCTTTTGCATCTGTGGGGGAGAAACAATTGGATTGGCCAGGCCAGGAGAACCACTTCCAATACATTTCAGCCACACTTTCTAATTAAGTGTCTTTAAAGATTCTGTTTAAATTCTGTCATGCAGCTTCTGGGTGTTAATTAAATACTGGCTGATTATGGAAAATATATTTATGGGCATACTAGACCTGTTGATGCCTCTAGGAGTATTTTATAAGACATTGTACCTAGAAATAATTCTTTTTGCATTGATTTTTCTGTGCTTTTTTCCCACTTCTTGTAAGATGAAAAGTGCTGAACTAGTGATATTGCTCATGCTGGACCAATATGTGAGATCCTTGCATAATTCAGCCCTAAGGAGTCTGTCTAAATAACACTGTGTAATATACCATACAAAGGACCTCCAGACTTGACTCATACATAGGAAACCCAACACAGCACCAACATTTTGCTTGAAACTATTAAAACTGAGATTAAGCACATCCTCCAAAAGAGGAGGAATGGCAAACGAATGTGACCGAAGCTCAAACAGATCAAACACAACTCTTCAGGCTGGTATTTGCCCAAGCAAGCTGGATGAACAACTTTACTTTGCAAAAAAACATTGGAGGTCACCAGAGACATGGTTTAATGTTGCATCAAAGGAAGTGTGACCTCTTCTGTTAGCACAGGTTCCTTGAGCATCACGTTGCGCTGCAGATGGCCTGGCTCTGAGTCGGGGTGAGCAATGCAAGCAGCTGAATCACAGAGACAACTTGATACATCATCATTTGGCTTTCATTTAATACACAATAACATTGCCTCTAAGCCTAAATTAATTGCACAGTAGTACATATGAGTCACTTAATTGTAATTGTTATTATCTTAATTTCTACAATTACAGTGGATAAACAACTATATTTCATTTTCCAAGTGATGTGGCTTACGTTTATAGCACGTTTTCTTTCTCTCATTTCTCTAGAAAACTTGGATAATGTGAATCCTCCCTAGCAGAGGATTCTGAAGCATTGTAAAATGTTGTGCTAAGAATTTACCCTTCAGCTGTGGGCATCTTCTGTGTGGGACAGGGTGGCAGATTAACACCAACCTGCTCTACTAGCCAACAACTCCAGCTAGTAGCTGAGGAGCCAGTACCCCACAGAGGGGTTTATTAATCTGTTGTGCCATCAGATTTATGGCTTTTCCAGGCATTGTCCTTTTTCCATTCAAAATAATAATAAAAAATATATATTTTGTAGATCTCCTGGTCCTGGGTTCAGTTCTAGTAGATGGCTGAGCCAGGAGAGGTGTTTCCTCATGACTGCATGGCACAGTGGTACATGTGAGATGCATCAACTGCTGCACAGATGCAGATCTGTAAGAGGAGAGTTCACTAATAACTTTAATTCCTGTCCTCTCCCTTCAAGCTACGATCCCTTTAATTACAAACCTGTCGCATTTTTCAGCAGTTCTCACTTCCCAGCAAATAGTTTGGCTAATAGTAGCTGTATTGATGGACCCATCTACCAGAGCAGAGAAAGAACCAAAGCTCATAGATTTAAAATGAATGGAGTGTTTACCTGTACATCATTTTAATGGATGGTGAAATTCATTCTCATGATAGACCCATAAAGGTCACTTTCTGTCTGCCACAGCAAAATACTTGTGTGACAAATGGCATGCTGCATTAATACCCAACAAGAGGACGTTCAAAGCAGCTTGACTTGCATTATACACTCTAATAAAGGCTCAACCTGGGATTTTTATTCCTTCTGTTGGCTCAGGGAGCAGCAGAAACACATGGGTGGAGGTACAGCAACAAGGAAGATGAATGATATGAAGACAAATAAACCAGTCTGGCTTCTCAGAAATGATCTCTTTGTTGAGCTTGGGTTTATTCCAGATGCTGTGGTAGAAACAATTTTTTTTTTTTTTTTTTTTTAAAATCTGTAGCTCCCTCTTCAATTTATACACAACCCACTGTCAGTTTGCTCAGCTAGCCTGTGCTCCAAAAAACCTCTGAGATGGATCAGTTTCTCACATTCATCAGTGGAAACAGACAGTCACATCTCTGCCATCCCAGTGTCCAGGGAGGCAATGCAATCAAAGCCCTGAGACTGACACAGGTATGCACGCAGGAAGGGACACAGCCCTTTGGTTCTTTAGATCCTGATTTGCCACAGTCTTTTAGGACTGCAGCAGTGTCTTTATTCGGTCTGCCAAGTCCTTTGGACGCTGTGGGGAGTATGCAAACAGCAAGCATCAAAACATATTCAACCCTCATCAAAACATATTCAGCCTTCCTTTTGTTTTCCAGTGTCTGTGTATTTTCTACCCAGGTTTTCTCAGGTTCCCTTTACTGGATTCCCCTGAATTGTGCAGTGGTACAGATATGAAAGCAGCCTTATGCTCATCAGTGTCTCCTAGGCTCAGGAGCTGGCATGCAGCATAGCCAACAACATCACTGTTCTCAGCAGGGAAAGGACCACGATCACTGTACCAGTACTCAGCTCTGTTTAAAAAAAATGCTGTTTGTCTGCCCCACAAATCCATATTGATGTCTTGAGAGAGGCCTGTGGAATTTCAGAAGGGTGAAGCCAAAACAATTCTTCAGAATTAAAAGGGGTTCTTTAGCAATAACTCAAAACCCCATGTAGTTCTATAGAGAGTGGGTCCTTTCTATACCTGTAAATCATCCACTAGACTTTAATAGAGAATAATGTCTCGTATAAGGGATTGTAAAAGTGGGTTCAAAATGTAGAGAAAAATAGTCTCTCTCTCTCCCTCTATTATATTTCCCATAAGCAGCTGTCTTGGTATTTTTGATGTACTTACCACCCTGTGATGGAAAGGGCTGGGTGTTTCAAGACTTATAAACAGTTCCACCACCACTTTGTGTTTGAGGCTCTTACTAAGAAAGAAGTCCAGCAAACGCTGTCTTGAGTCAGACCTTTATCATTCAAGAAAGGGTTTTGTTAAAGATGCCTACCTAAAGAGAACAGACACTCTTTGTGCCATCAAGACTTTCCCTGGCAAGGTAGGTGATAAACTGGGATTAGGAATCCCTAATTGTGGGTGTGTCCTAGTTTCCCAGGGCCATGAGTAGCCCCAAGATGACTCAGGTGTATCCCATACTGACACCAAGCTCATTATAAAAGGAGGGAGTTCACTGAAGGTGGAGTTCTTCTTCCTGGAGCTCCTTCTTCTTGGCCTTCTGCTGCTGACCCTAAGGATGAGGCTGAGTAGAACCTTGTATATTTTATGTTGGTGATTGTATTAGTTTTGTTATTTCATTAAATCTGTTTCTACTTCAACCCATGGGGCTTCTCCTGTTTTTCCCCAATTTCCCTTCTCAGCTGGAGAGGGGGCATCAGGTGGTGGAATGACTGCTATAGCTTAGCCCCTGGTACAGACTAAATGTAGGCAGGGTGCCTGAACTAATCACAGTGTGATGCTTTCCTGTTACTCACTAACAGAATTAGAGCCTGGGAGAGGTTTAACAGGACCAGAATGACAGAGTTGAATCATTTAATTCACAGAAAGCTCCCCCCTTCCCTCCCTCTGCCAATTTTCAGTTACACCTTTGGTTTCTTCTTTCCTCACCTTGACTGACTTTCATCTCCCTTGTACCTCAACTTTGAAAGGGTAGGCCTCCTGCTGTTAAAAAAAGCTGTGGCTCAGTTTCCAAGACCTGTTCAGCTCTGCCAATCAATCTAAATGGTTAACTGGGCTTGGATGGACTATTTGCTAATTAGAATTTTCTGTGTTAGGGAAATGTTCGTTAATTTACATCTTCCTATATAGATACCCCCTGAATACCAGAACTTAAAGCTACAAACCCTCTCCCAAGAGGAAGCTGCTTGTGTAATGCAGAATGGTTTTCCCCTGCTTGGCAATTCCCATGATCAATGGCCATTTCCCCCCCTTGGCTCCAGCTCAGAGTCCTGAAGCATGCAAAAGGGCAGTGTGGCTCAGTATTTGGATGGAGTCATATCTTAGGTCTCCATCAGAAGGCCAAGAGCATCTGTTAATCTCTCGAGCACTGTCATTGGATCAGGACACATACCAATTGACAGCCCCTCAGTGGAGATGGGATCTGAAGCATTTGTCTGCTGCTGCTATTTTCTCTCGCTGAGCTGTTGTGGGAATGTGTTTAAGGCAAATAGCCTTGCCCCATTTCTGATGGCCTCTCCAGCATTTTATGTGAGGAGAGTGGTAATTCCACAGCGATATTTCAAGAAAGCTGGTGCTCTGTATTTAAGAGCTTTGAATTGTGAAGAGAAAGGGAAAATATAATCTTCCTATATTATCATTAAAGGCATCAACTAATCCTGCTGCAAAAGGTGTGATTTGCTGATAGGAAGGAAAAAAATTTCTGCTGCACAGGAATGCATATCACCAGCTAATGAATACTTCTTCCCTGGTTCCTCGAATGCTTATCTGTGTCTGAGAAATCCCCTATCCCTGCCTAGCTAATACAGAATCCCTGTGTATTTCCTTTCTGGAAATATTTCCTCTTTTTCACTGGTATGTAAATTCAGCCTGCCTAAAACCAACAAACTAATGATGCTGGGATATAAACGTGCTGCAGATCAGGCAAGAGGTGGTATAGTCTGGTGGGCTAATCATTGGACCATCAAAGGTCACATGCTCAGGTCTTCATTTTGCTGCAAATCAGTTCACCTCTTTCTGCTTCATGTTATACCTATAGGGAAAATAAATACCCAGTAGAGCCAGCTTTGCCCCACTCCTTTTAAAAATAGAAAAGAAGAAAAGATCTGGGAAGAAGCATTTAAGCATTTAGCTGTGTGATAGTGATCTCTACTTTCCCTCTTGGCAGGATGAGGGAAAGCCTGTTGATGCCTTGGTTTTGCAGAGAGGCACACCAGCAAGTGAGCCATGAGGTAGGGCTCAGTTATGTGAGCTCCCCAGGGAGGAAGAGAGCTGTGAGCAAGGTTAGGGAGCTTCTGGGCAAGAGGATTTATGGTGGGAAGAGGTGCCAGTTTGCTGACAGTACTTTTTTTTTTTCCCCCCCATGATATGTTTTGCTACTATTACAGGTGCTGTTTGGTTAGATTGACCTTGCTGCTGTGTGTTTGCAACAGTTCCATCTACAGACACACAGCAAATTGGCTCTGCTGACAATATGTGCTGCTTCCCTTTCCTAGTGTCCCAGATCTTTGTACAGAGATCAACCATGCAGTTCTGCAGTGGCTTCAAAAAGTTTTCCATGGTTTGGATGGACTTTGCATAAGGAAAAATCTGAACTAAAATGTTGGGGGATGGCTAAGGTGGCATTCATAGAAATGGAGTTCCAGGTTTGGTGCAGGTTGTGCAGAAATGTGAGTCAAAGCCAACCAATGAGGGGTTGGGGACAATAACAGAGGATTTAGCTGCAGAAAAGGTCTCACCAGTAGCAAGTACATACAAGCAAGATGAATGCAAAGGGGTTATTGCTGAGGAGGCCAGAGGAGTTGAAGCATCTAATATGCAAATGAGAAATATTATATTAAGATGTCTAAGGCTTGCAGGGAACAGCAGTTCTGCAACAACAGCTCGAATTGCCCTGGACACGTGAGTTGACCATCTCCAAGCTCAAAGATCCAACCAGCTTCTGCCTTTGCTGTCTGCAGACTCGAAGTTGGCAGCCAGCTGGCAGCAGGGGGTAAGTCTCTTATTTTAACATTTATTTTGTGTCAGTGTTTTGCAGTGATTGCAGCACTATCTGAAAATGAACAAAATCATTTTGGATTTCCCATTTCTCATATATATATATATTTCTTTTTTTCTTTTTTTCCTTAATGACTTGCTTTTAGTTAATGAAACATCCAGCTTCTTAGGAAAGAAAAGAATAGACTGTGATTTGCAGCCAAATATGTGTGTGTTTGCCAGTGCCTGTCAGCATAAAACCCCATTAAAGTTTGTGCAGGGATGTGGGGGCAGGGAGCTGATTGCAGGATCAGGACCTGAGACTCTTCACTTGTCTAGCCTTTGTTGTGTGTGATCTGGGATTTGAAATTGGGGTTTATTTGTTGGCCTTTTATCAAGATGTGTGAAAGTGTCGATTACCATCAGTAATCTGGGTGGACATGCCAGGAACTGAACTAGGAACACAGAGAGAGGAAATCAAACTTGCTGTAGCTTGGACTCCATACCTCTATCTCCTGCAGCTGGACACAGATGAATTGTATAATCCTGATTGAAAAGTGGGTAACAGTTGTGATTTAAAAGGAAAACATCCTTTGTGAGCTTTTGTGGGTTTTTTAAAAGCTTTTTTTATCGCATATGTGGGGAGAAAAAGAGGAAGGATGCCTTTGAATAGCAACTGTGTCTTGGAAGCATTTTAAAGATCCCTTTAAATATAAGCCACGATGTATTTCTAGACAGTATGAACTGCTATTATATTAAAAATGTAGCAGTGGTGCTTTATGAAGGGGAAACATTTTTAATGCAGAAGTAGTGCTATTTTAAAATGAGCTGCTTTTATGAAATGGATGAGGTGGTTTTATTAAAAAGTACTATTTGGAAGGGAAGACTCTGGCTGTACTTCTGTCCTACAGTATAAGGCAAATCTGCATTTTTTTTTCCCCCCACTCACTTTTTTGAAAAGCAGGGGCTAGGCTCTGATCATTTGGGTTTTCTGTGGGCACAGTTTAGGCTCTGTCTGCACACACAAATGCCCTCCAGTTTTATGTGAAGAGTGTGGTAGTTACTGTTGACAAAGGTAAGGTGTTTCTTTGACCCAAACATAGACTGACCTTGTGGAAAACCATGCTTAGGCAAAGTTTGCATTGATGGCAATCTGCTGCTCTTGCTGTTGCACAGAAAGAGGAAGCTGCAGAGCAGGTGGTTGGTGCAGCTCAGGTGGTTGGCCAAGGCTCCCTGTCTCAGCCATGGGCTCATCCTTCCTGCCAAAGGTGTGCTGCTGCTCGAGGAAAGCATCACCCCCACTTGGCCTTCAGCAGGCGTGCCAGCCCAGTACATCTCCACAAAAGGGCTGGAGACATAAACACTGTGTAATGCGGTTAAGTGGGAAGAGAAGGCAAACTCATCGTAATAGCTCAAAATAAGAAACCCAAACCCAACAACCACCCTGAAAACAACAAATAACAGCTGCTTTTTGCAGGAGGAGCAACGGCCAATTTTCCTTCTCATAAAAGAGAGCAATGATGTGTGTGTCGGAGCGTGCTGCAGCTGCAGCCATCTCTGAGTACAGCTCTAACCAAGTTTCCAAAACAATATGATAGATTGTATCTGCATAATCAGAAGAATGCAGGATCCTAACCGAGCTGAACTGCTAACAGGCAATAAAGCCAGGGCACCAACACACTTGCCCCATAAAGCACCTAATCAGTTCCCTTTATATTTATACAAGTGCACTGCTTATGGAGATATTTTTGGTTGAGGATAATGCATTGGAGTATTCTTGGAGTAACAGGGTTGGAACCATTCAAAGAAAAGTCAGAGGGATGTATACTGCTTCTCTCTTGTCTCCTGAGAGCACTCCACTGTCGCCAGCTACATTGCTGTCACTTGAGACCAGCTTGCTGAGCTGTGATTTGTACTACTGAGTTCTTACCTGCATCACCTCTCTGGTTTGTTTTCTCCTTACAAGCTCTTGTTCCTGGAACTACCTTGTTTTCCCAGAATCTCAGTGTGTTTCTTTCTCTCTCCCACCCTTTGTCCCCCATAGTGAGTGTCACATCTTCATGGTCGTGGGCAGAGGGAATAAGCTTGGGAATGCACACTTCAAAGGTAAAAAAAGCGCCATGAAAATCTTTTTTCCTTTTTTTTTTTTAAGTGCACATGAAGCTGTGAGTGTAGAATTAACTACGTAGCTGTCATACAGAACTGTGATGCAGATCCACGCTTACTCACAGTGATCTTGAAGACTGCCTGTGGGTGGCACAGGGCCAAAGACTTTGTTTTCAGAGGTGAAATTCCTCCTTTCCTAAAGTACTGTCTTGGCTCATCTTAAGGCATGCAGTGACTTGGTGGATGTCCTGGTGAGCTGTTGCCAGAGAGGTAACACCTTACCACTCCTATGACTGACCTCCCGTGTTACTTCATCCTCGGATGTCATTCATCCCAGGAAATTTGTGTTATTGAGCACAGGAAGAAACCACACACTCCACATAGGAACTCAGTCTCATAATCATCTCACAAGAATGATGAAGTATCTTCTTTTCCCTGCACAAATGATCAGTTCCTAGCACTGCACGAGCATACGAACATCTTGGCTTTCCTTTCCAATTAAGAACATAAATAGTTATGTAGATCAACTGGTTGCAGATGGAGTGTGCTTCAGGTTAAGTTTCTATAATTGCTGGAGTTGAAAGGCAAAGGCAAAAACCTCCCACTGTTTGTTTTGTCTTTAATCATGCCTTTACAAAGTCAGTTTGGTGACTCCCTGGGGTTTGGTTGGATGTTTTTACACATCTAAGAGAGGCGGTGTTGCCTTCCCCCTTCCTTCTCGATTATTTGTCTGTTCCTTTGTGTCAGGTCCAGCTTAAATTGTGAGCATACTCTGGGCTTTGCTGATAATTATATTTATTCCTCAGAGATTATTTTCAGGGGGTTTGCAAACAAGACAGGGCCTATGAGATCCTGCTGTCTTTGGCCCCCCGATAGCTTTTGAACCATTTGCAAATTTCAAACAAATTTCTCTGGAGTGTGTCAGTCTCAAAGAGAACTCGGATAATGTTATTTTTGTTACCCAAAGGGACTGGCAGAATCCTGTGTTTCTACAGGCCTTGCAAACATAGGTGGCAAGAGAAAAGACTCTGTTAATCCTGCTGCTGGGGGATGCACTGTAAGGTCACCCTCATTAGAAGCCAGGATCTGTGTGGGAGACATTGCCAATGTCCCAAGAACAGGAGAAGCTGCTTTGTGAGCATGCATCTTGCTGAACAACAGCATCTAGACCTCAATCCACTCCTGTAGGAGATTCAGAGTTCTTTGGTTCCACTGCTCACAGAGTGACCCGAGTGTTAATAGGCTTATCTATTCACTTATGTCTTTACAAGGTGTTCCTTTCACAGTGTAAGCAATATAACTGACATCTATCACATTATTTGTTTTCCCCTACCCTGAGAAAGGAGCATCTCAGGACTGGAAGTAGGATAAATGTTGCCATGTTTCAGATAAATAAGGAACACACCTTGTGTCTGGCGTTGTGGAAAGTGCTGAACACTCTGATCCTTTCCCTTCCTGAAGACAGAGATGCTTCTTGGGGGCATGATTCAAGTTAATTTAATGATTAAGTCTCTTTTACATCTAGATGAGCTGGTACAGCATACCCTGTGGGATTAGCACTGATGACCTCATGTCTGGAAGAGCACAGTGCCCCCTGTTTGTCTGCTCCTGGCAGGAACAAATGCACTTTCTGGATGTTTTGAGATTTTAGAGGTTTTATTTTCAGTGGTGCTCTGTACAGAGCATCTTCCTTTAGGAGAAAAATGTCCAGAGCCTTCTATGCCCAGTTTTCAAGGGATCAGGAGAGTGTCTGTTTCCTGCATGAGAAAAAGGTAGACCCTGGGTCTGAAACAATTAAATACTCATCTCCTTTTAAATGAGATACCTCTCTAACAATGCTGGAACCTCCTTTGATCAGCTATTGCCTTCACCACACTTCACTCTGAAGGCAGACAAAAGGCCTCCTGTGGTGTGAGTTGGGAAGGGACCTGCACCCTTTCCCCCAGCCTTGCAACACAAGGACAGGCATTGCTCTTCTCTGTCAAATGCTCTAATTCCTAATTTAGAAAGTAATTCTAGTGCAAATTAGTGCGCCTTCCAGATAGAATTAGAGTCTGTGTGATGATTTGGAAAATACAATCAATTTACTCCAATTGTTTGTACATGTCAGATCTCTCCAATAATGAAGAATTTACTCCTCGTGCATGAATACAAACAATGAGCTATTAGCTGTTTGAGAGGAGAGAGCCTGTCAGAAGCAACAGTCCCACGATGCCATGTGCTCCATTGGAACATCACTGAAGACATGCCAAGGTCTGTGCCACACGTTTTCCTGCAGCACATCCTGCTGTGGGTTTGATGTGTGTGAGGAAGGACTGCTAGTCAGGGGATGGAAACGTGCTGCCTTGCACTGCCTCTTAAAGAGGGATCATCTCCCACCACTGAGCTCTGCTCTTGCAGCACGGCTGGAGTGGCTCTGTTACCCAGCCATGGGCTTCTCTGCACCTCCTGTGCTCACCCAAGGCTTTTCCTGCCTCTGGAGCTGGCAGAGTGCCACTGTGCAACATCTTTGGAAGTCTCCTTTGGGACTTTGCTGATGCAAGTGTTATCAATAGTGTGGGTGAGGTTTCTCTGCTGCAGTGCTGGTTTTTGAGTTTTGTCCTGTGTGGAAGACAGGCTGGCTCTTCAGTTGGTTCAAAGAGCTGTGGATTACATCTCAATATGATTTACATCAGCAGAGAGTGTGCCTGGTGCTCCTACCTCTTTTAGAGCTCTTGCAGACTCTCCCTTTGTTCCACATCCATCCAGGGCTCATTAGAGGGTAAATGGAGAGTGACTGTTGATCTAATCTTTAATTTCTGGTCTTTTCATGGTCTGATCTAAACAGCTTTTTAGGAAGCAAACAATATGCATATTTCATGAAATTCATTTCAATATCTGTTTAATTGTGAACAGTCTCTGGGAGGCTAGGAGATGCTTGCTGCTCCTTGTGAATCATTTGAGCTGACAAACAGGGTAAATGAGAAACTGATAATGAATACAGAGTGCTAAGACACCTTCTGTCTCCTGCCCTCAGAAAAGTGTGGCAGCCAGACCACCTGATTTCTTTCCAGCACAGTTTCAGGTCTGACTTTTGGCTTTGGGCAGTTTTTAGCCCTCTTTCTGTCTGTTATTTCCATGCAGTTTCTGCACCTCCAGAGTTAGGAGGAGAAGTAGACGATGTAAAACCTCATTCTTGTAATGTACCAAACTGCTGGATTATTTGCTGTTGCTTCCAAAAGGGCAGTTTGGGTGGTCAGTTCTTCTTGAAGTTAAATGACAGGGGGAAAAAAAAGCCAGATCTGAGGACTTAGTGTCTCAGAAGTCCCAGGTAATTACTGTGCAAACTTCCTGCCATGGTGCTGGCTACATGGAATTTGTTCCTGAGTGTGGGTAACATGACAGCTTGGCAAATGTGCTCAACCTTCCTCCTCTTCAGAGACATGGCTGAGGAATCTCAGAGAAAAGCTGTTCCCAGGAAAAGGTTCCCTTTAATCCCCATGATGCCTACTGGAAAAGCTGGCTGCTTTAGCCCATGCTGGCTTCTGGGGCTGGAGGGAGACCAGGATGCAGAGATCTCCTCTGTGCTGAATCCAGGTAGGAGATTCTCGTGGCTGTAAATTACTGAGGTGTGCAGATGTTAAAGCATATGTATCCTATCACTGGGGCCAGCCCTAATGCTGTGGGAAATGTTTGAGATGGTAAAACCTACATTATCTGGGATTTAGGATGTTTGCATTGCAGAACAAGGGATTAGAGAATAGAAAGCTGAAATGACCATCTGTCTGCAGAAAAAGGATCCTGTGAATTAGAATTTCCATGGTCATTTTTGCTAATCTGCTTGACTTTATTTGATATCTTCTATCAGAGCTGATGTCCTTATGCCCCAAACAGTGCCATAGTTCATTCTGCACACATGGAAGTTTTCTTCTACTCACATCTTTCTACAAGTGGTTGCAAGGTATCTGTAGAAAACATTTACTTATCTGTTCCTCCTGGAGTTTCCCATTGTTTGCAGCCCTATAGAACCTTAGTGCTTCCAGCATCTTCTTTCTCCAAAGAATGGCAGCTGTGAGCATGCACCTGGTTTTTTGTATTGCTGCTGCATCTAGGATTGAAATGCAATTGCCTCTGGGGTGGAATGACTCATGCTGTTGAACTGCACACTGGTTTAGAGCAGGAAGCAAGTAGTAATACTGTGTGCTTATATACTAGTGGTGTCAATTTCTGCAATGTGATTGTGGACCTAATGGTATTTGATGTTTCTCTGTATAGCCTCCAATCCTGGAAACATAGGAACCTTGAGCTTTTGTTTTTAAATAAGCTTCTAGGCCTTGTGGCTATAGAGAAGAAATCTGAAAGTGTGTTAAAAGTGTAGCCTACATACTCACCATCCAGAAACCTGTAAGCCTCAAGCTTATTAATTTTAAATCTCATTATTTTTAAGTGCAAATTATATTCCCCTTAAAGCAGCAGAGGCATAATACCTGCAAAGAGCAGATCCCTGGTTCTGTGGTGGAGCTGTGCACTGGAAAATGCAGTGGGCTCTGCTGACCTAATACATGCTTAGAGTCTGAAGGAAATCAAGTCCTTTTCTTTGTGTTAAAACCTTTCCTTGCTCCCAGTCTGTGGTAGATGTAGTTCTGAAGACACAGAGCCTGCCTGTGGGAGCTTGATTCTGGATATCTTAAGGGAGTGGAACATCTCCCTTATGGGGAAAGGCTGAGGGAGCTGGGTCTCTTTAGCTTGGAGGAGACTGAGGGGTGACCTCATTAATGTCTATAAATATGTAAAGGGTGAGTGTCATGAGGATGGAGCCAGGCTCTTCTCAGTGACATCCAAGGACAGGACAAGGGGCAATGGGTGCAAGCTGGAACATAGGAGGTTCCACATAAATGTGAGGAAGAACTTCTTCCCAGTGAGGGTGACAGAGCACTGGCACAGGCTGCCCAGAGAGGGTGTGGAGTCTCCTTCTCTGGAGACATTCAAACCCACCTGGATGTGTTCCTGTGTGACCTGATCTGGGTATTCCTGCTCTGGCAGGGGGGTTGGACTGGATGAGCTTTTGAGGTCCCTTCCAATCCCTCACATTCTGTGATTCTGTGATCTTCAGCAAGACAAAGAGGTTGCTGAGCACTCATCAGCGCTGGCAAGATGGTTTGAAGTTGTGCTGGTACCAGCATGGGCTCTCCAGAGGCTCTCAGGTGTCTCCAGAGTGAAACACACACATTGGGGTTCTCACCCTTGTGTGGGCTATCTTACAGCATAGGAGTTTGAGATTTTTTTTTTCTGTACTGTTTTCCCTTTTCTTTCTTTTTTTTTTTTTTTTTTTTAATTAAACACAAACCAGCACCACCACTTAGCATCTCCTTGTTTACAGTGAGGTGAGTCATATTTACAGTGCCGGGGAAATCGTCAGGAGCTGCATTCTGCTCCTCATCTGTTTCTTCACCATTTCAGAAAGCAATTAGCAGGCGGAGCATGTGAATAACAAAAATGTGCTGGAAGGGGCTGTTCACCCAACTGTGCCGAAGCAAACAGCTGCCTGTCAGATGCTGCGAGGGACTGACAGCTCTGACACCAAGGTACAGCCCAGGGCTGGCAAGCAGAGATGTCCTGGGCTGGCAAATTGGCAGAGAAAGAGATCCACGTGAAATAGCAGCTGGACTTTGGGGTGCTTGAGGAGCCTGTCTTGGGGCAAATAGTGGCAATTAGGGGCATGTAGTGTACAGCTTGGTCCTTCCTCTTTCCATATAAGCTGATGTGCTGGGCATGCAGACTTTTAGCAGTGTCCTGAGCTGTTATTATCTTAGAAAGGAAAAATAGGTGAAAAAACTTCTTTTGTGCTGATTTCTGCTACTTCAGATGCAGCCTGGGCTGAGGTGGTGTGTGTGGCTGGTATGTTAGCTAGGGGACAGCTAAGAGGTGCAGGACAATGGAGTAATGTTTCATGGATGTTTAAAAAGAAATTTTCTACAAATGTAAGTTAATTTTTTACTTCACTTGCATGGGACGTTTCATTGCCCTTGGAGTTTTTGTACAGAGTTTGGATGCTGGATTCAATCAGGGGAGTGTGAAGCAAAGGGATTTTAGTCCTCTTTAAGTGCAGATGTCTGTGTGAAGTTAAACATGGAGCTGCTACAGGCTTTTCCATTATCTGTATATTAGATGTCTTGCTCTAAGCATGGACTTAGCATCTCCAAAACTCAGCCTCTCCTCTGTGTATGTGGCTTGGGAGAGGGATGAGATTACCCCTCTTTGTTTTAGAAAAGGACAATGGTAAGGCTTTTTGAGCTGCAAGGCTGAAATATGTCTATGTTCTTTGTCCAGAGCTGTGCAAGTCTCAGAAGAGCAGCTTAGAGCAGTGCCTGGCAAGCAGGAGCCTTGGGTTTCATTGCTAACCTACTCTGGGAACTTGACCACACTGCAAACGTAAAGCTTGCACTTCTCACTTTGCTTCACAGAGGTAGGTCTGGGCAATGAAATTAATTTTTTGGACAGGCCCTGTTCTAAAACAGCAAATGCTGCCTCCCCAGGATGAGGGACCAGATGGGAAAGGAGAGGACAGAGAGCATCCTCTATCCGTGGCATTAGGATACTTCCACATCTTCTCCTTCCCTCAGATTTATTCTGGCATCCTTCAAGTGAGCAGGTTGCCTGCAAAGCCCACTTCATAGAGCTTTGCATCCATCTAGCTTACCATAAAATAATAATCATACCATTTAGAATATGAAACCCGTCAGTACCGCCCGAGGCTAGACGCACCCTTGAAAGGGACAGTTAAGAGTGTTTGTTCCGAGCAGGAAGGCAGCAGAGAGGATGGAGCTAAATGCAGGTGACAGCTCCTGAGCATGATGCTTTGTGACGGGCAGTGGCTGCTCCCTCCATCACCAGGAGCTGTGGGAATCCATCGGGCTTCCCGCCCGAGGCCGTGGTGTGCGGGTGAGTGAAGGTTTGGCTGCACAGCAGCACTGTGAAGGACCTGGGCACAAGCTGGCTTTGTGGGCAGATCCAGAGCTTGGTCTCAGGGAAGGATATGGATTGGAGAGCAGCCTTCCCAGCAGTGGTTGTGAGGAGAAGCCCCTTTCTGCTGCTCCAGCTGTGTTTATGGCAGTAGTTTCCCTAGTGGGACTGGCACTGAGCATCATACAGCTTAGAAACCATTGTCTTTGCAGGGCTGTTTCCCAGTGGAGCACTGCACTTGCTCCTTCCATTGCAAGGGAAAAATGTTATTCCTGTCCTGTCTCTTTCTCAGCTGCTGGTGGAGAATGTTTGCCTGTATTGGAACTAATCAGGGCAATATTTAATTTACCTGAGCAGACATGAGCTGCTGAGCTGTCTCAAGCAAGAAAAATATAGCACAGAGTCTTGGTGCTACAGCTGGAAGACCTGAAGTGAAAAATCATGCCCAACCAAGCCTCTGAGCCCTGCTGTTGTGGTTCTTTGTCTCACACTGGCATTGAACAGCCACGTTTGTTGGAACAGAGATGGGAGGAGAAACTGGGTCACCACTGAACACAGTGTTAAGTGGAGTATTTGCAGCCTAAAGTTTATTTAGTTCTAGGGACACTTTGGGTTAGTTTAGAAACATCCTCTGTGCAACCAGAGCCCTGTGGCCCAAGGAAGAGTCTGGATTCCATTCCTGCCTCTGCTGTCATGCCTGTGTGAGAGAAACATTGCAGCAGCTGTGCAAAAGGGCTTTGAGATTCAGCAACAAAGCGGTTATTTAGAAGTGAGATGTTTGTTGTTTCTATAATAGTGCATTTCTTTGCAATGATGGGGTCAGCTCCTTGGCAGAGGATGCTGCTGGATGCAAATGCCACGCACAGCCCGCACGTCCACAGACACCACAGACACAAATGCTCTGTGTGCTGGAGGTGGCCCAACGTGCAGAGCTGAGGTCTGTGTTCCTGCAGGGAGAGAGCACGTTCGTGCGCCTGTGCTTGAGCTCAAACGCCGTGCCTTTTCCTGCCTTGCATATGTCACCAGTGTATGTTGTGAATAAGATGTGCACTGTATTCCTTTAGGTTTTGGTCAGGGCTTGAGCTGTTTTCTTCCTGAAAGGACTTGGGCAGTCCCTCACCCAGAGTGTGGTCTGGTCCCAGATGGAGCTGCTCTGCTTCAGGAGGTTCCTCTCTTTCTAGATGGGAATGAGTAGCTGGGAAACAAGGGAGGAAAGAGGAAAGGAGCGTGAATAATGAGTAAATGTTAAATTTCTGTTTATGAAAAGGCTGTTTGATAAGTTGGTAGCCATTTAAACAGCACTCTGAATAAAATACAGCCTCTCAGAAAGGCCAGTTGAAATCTGTGCCGTACATGAATTTGCAGTATCTGAGATGGATGAGATCTCTCCTCTGCTTTCACAAGAAACAATTTCTTTACAGGGTGAGCACTGCCAGACCTGGCAGGTCTGCAGAATAAGCTTTTGTTTGGTTTGTATTTCCAGCTTCTTCCTTCAGCCAAAGTGGCCCTGCTTGAGCTACAGGCTTTGTTCTGAGAAGTATTGGATGGTCAGAAGACCCTGTTCTTGCCTGCCAGCTAGTCCTGACTGATGCTGCATGTGGTTGGCAGTGTGCTGTGTGGGATGGCTTGGAGCACAGGTGAGTACTGCAAAGGTGGTGATGCTTGAACCTCCGTAGAGAATCAAAGCCTGATTTCTCTCTATAGCTGGGAATTAGTCTGGGGAGCGACTCACTCTGCTGTCAAAGTAGGTAATGCTGCTTGTAGGATTATCCTGGCCACCTTAGCTTGGACTCCCCACTCGCATTGTTCCAGTTACTCAAGTGAGTGACACTTGGCCTTATTTAAAATCTGTCATTTCCTTCGCTGCTTGCTAAGTGAAGTGATCAAAGAGAGGCAGGAAGGTCCACTGGGAAAAGTCAGATCTTTCATGGCATTGCCAGAATGCCAGAGCTCAACCTGCTCTAGCTTGTGGCATCATCTTTTACCAGGAGAGATAAAACACCATGAGCTTTGCATCTGCTGTCTGCAGGAGATTGATGTTTCTGTTCCACTGGAGCCTGTGGCTCAGAAATAATGACCTGGTGAGAGGCACGCCAAAACAGTGCATGGAAAGGTCGTGATAACGATTACAGGAGAGTAATAAAAGCAATTAAGTATTCACAGCAGCTTATTCCTGTGTAAGGGTGGAGATAGCCCGTTACAGAGAGGAGCAGAGGTCATGCTATAGAAAGATGATGAACGTATTTGATGTGGCAGGTGATGGATTCCCTCACTTGAGCAGGGCGAGTGTCCTTTTCATCTGGGTACAGGGCGGTGCAGGAATCAACACAGATTATGAAGAAGCCTTCCCTTACACCTGCTCTGAAGGCTGTGAGGCGAGGAACTGCAGGGCTTCCTCGTGCTGTGGAGGGGAAGCGAGCATCTGTGCCAAATCCCCACAGTGGTACCCATCCTTTAGGGAGAGAGAGCAGCAGCATGCTGGAGCTTTCAGCACATCCTCTGTGGCTTTGACATCTAATTCTGCTGCTGCGATGCCTCTCCATCCCTGGGCTCAATCTAGTGGATTGGGAACATTCCTAACACCAGAGGCTTTATCTGCTGTGCTGCAGGCTTGTTCCTTCATCTCTGCCAAAGGGTTTGTAGCCTGCATCCTCTTCTATGCAAAGACAACATTTTGCTGCCAAGGTGATGGTGTAACTGAGATTTAAGGCCGGTCTGTGTGTGCAAAACACTGCAGTGTTTGAAATGGAAGTACAAACAGTCATCCTCAATCTGTTTGGGTTTTTTTTTTTTGGTATGATTCACAAGAGGACTTCTGGGCTTTGAAATGAAAACACATATCCTATGCCATTAGGTGAATGTTGCAATGCTTACTGGTGCATTAACAGTGTTTTCAGTGCCGATACCAAAGCATCAGTGAGTGTGTATGCACATCCATCACTTTACCAATGACAGTGTTGTTGCTGTTGAAACAGGTGAGGAAGCAGGCTCAGAGTTTGTACCTTGCACATTAGGAGTCAGCAGCAGAGCTGGAAATAGGATCCTGATGCCTTGGCTCTCAGCTCTCTGCTGATCAGAGCACTGGAGGTGAAATGAAAGCCTTCTCCAGTCTTCTATGGCTAGTGCCCAGGGCTGGGAGGCATGTCTCCTCCCTCTTGGAGTAGAGATATGGATGGAGGGCTATCAGTGCTGACTGGGGCTGGAGAAACTTCTCGTGCTGCTCACCTAGGATGCTGTGGGGATGTCGGCTGCTCTGGCTGAGCTGGAGGGACTGGAGTAACACTCCCTGCTATTAACCCCAGTCTGCTTTTGTTTACGTCTCTGATTCTATCAGAAAGCAGCGTGCTTTGCTCCCTCTTTGTTGTCAGTGGTGGTGGGATTTTTGTTGAACAGCAACTTTGCCTTCGTTGCCAAAGCTGCGAGTGGGGCTGTGCCTAGCGCGGAAGCGTAATTAAAGTGTAATTAAAGTTCGCTCAGACAAAGGCGTTTGGTGACGAGATGCAGTGTTGCTGAATCCACAAGGGGCACAATTAACTGATAAGAGTAAACTAATTGTTATTCATATTAAATTAGGGCACAGGTGATTTGGAGAATCTATAGACACTCCCATATGCTTTGCGGGTTTTGCATTGCAGATTATTTTTTTATAAGGCCCTTCTGGGATTCGGATTACAGAGGCAAAGTGTGGAGCTCTATCTAAACTGAACATACTCTTTCCTGATTAACTACATGATAAAAACATAAATGTGCACATCAGAGGATTTACCACTCTGTTTGCATACTAATTTTTTCTTTTCCAGGCCTGAACAGAACAGGTTTTTTTTATAGAGCCAAGGGATTCTGTTTTGTGGCAGCTGGGTAAACCCAGCCAAGGTGATGTGATTCCCATGTTGTCACATAATAGTTTTGAGATGGAGGTTAATAGCAGGAAATGGGTGTATGGCAGGGACACGCCTGCCACAGGAGTGGTAGGAGATGCTGGGATGTTTGCTGCTGGTTCTCTTGTGCTGTGCTGTCACAGCCTGTGAATATTTATGGACAAGAGGCAGCAGGGCTGTGCTCACCCTGGCAGGATGAGGTGAGGCTGCACAGAGGTGCAGTTTGCCTGCACACTGCACAGGCTGCTTGAGCTCTTGGAGCAATTCTGCATGAAGCTCTGTTGCTTTAAAAGAGCTCTGAAATTAATATTTATAAACGTGACACGAAAAAGAGTCTAAATTGTTTGTGTGATCTTGGGACATGTGAGATATTATGATTATTTATGCGCTGCTGTGTCTCGCTTTATCAGTTCATTGTGTTGCAATCCCAGAGTGTCACAAGCTGCTCTTAAAGTTCTCTCTCAGTAAGATCCAAAGCTGCCTGGTAGAAAATGTGGGGACATCAGAGCAGAAAACAGGGCACAGCATGTGTCAACAGAGAGAAATGCACACCTTTGGCTTGGACTTGCTGGTAAGTCTCCTGAGCCCTGGGAACTAAAAGGGCCTGTGACTTCTGTCATCTGGAAGTCCCCATTTGGGGCTGTCTCACTTAACACAGCAAGAGAACCAGCAGTAATTCCAGCAGTGCATGCGTGTCCTTCCTCACTTCTCTGCTGGTCCCAAGCTCATCCAGAGCAAAGACAAGAGTTTCTGCCCTGTGTGATGGGTGCGTGGAGGGCTGGGTGGAGCTTCATTACAAAGCAGTGTGGAGAGAGCTGGATCACTGTTCACGTTTGTTTGCTGAGAGGGTGCTTCCCAATAAATTAAAATCCCCCCGAGAGCAGTTTGGATGGATGTGATTTAGCACCGCCTGGGTTGCGCTGGTCTCTGAACAATCTCTGCCTTGGATCCTGGCCAAGGTAACGATTGGAGAAAGGCTGTAAGGGGTTATTGAATCACTCCTGCCAACTCCCAGCAACGTGCTAAACCGTTTCCTTTCAGATGTTCCCTTGGGTTAGGTTGCCTACAATGGGTCTTTAGGCTGTGAAGAGTTTCTTCCAAGATACTAAGCAGTACCACTGTCCAAGGGGAGCTCCACACAAAGCGTGGCTCTCCTTTTCCAGGCTCTGAACTGATGCAGGATGTGTCTCTCAGCAGTGCAGAGAAGAGGGGTCTTGTGTTAGGGTGAGGTATCTTTCCTGGAGGAAATCCCAGTGGTAAAACGCCAGGCTAGGGCTTAACTTGTTTGCCAATTTGAAGGGGAGAGCACCACCTGCTGATACATCACCACGGCTTTTCTTTTGATCTCCCCAAAGCTTGCTGTGACCCGCTCCTAAACATGTTTGGCATACACCTGGAGCATCCTGAGGGCACACTGAGTGCTCTCCCTGCACGTACAGAGCCTTGACGGGGTGAAATAGCTCCTCACAGGCAGTGCTGCCAGGGAAGAGAGCATGCCCCTGTCTTGGCTTCAAGGTAAAGATGTGCCATGCTCAGGGAATGGTTTTCCTCAAAGGTTCTTTTGAACATTCATCACATCATGGGGATCAGTGCCCTGCCCGTCTTCTTCTCTTGGTGTCTGGTTCCTTGCATCTGAGGGCACTGCTCAGCTGGGAAGTGCTGAGTGATCAGTCTGTGCTGGTCACTCAAAAGCTGGTTGAAGTCAAACTGGGTGATGAGGAAGCTTCTCTGACAGCTTGTTTAGGTGAAGCCCAGGAGATAGACTTCTTGAGTGGAAAATGAGATTTTGGATGGGATGACAGCTATTACTGTTGCTTGTTCTTTATTAGAAGGAAAAGAAACCTTAGCTTCAGAGCAGATTTGTCACAGAATTATCCACCAGTTTCCCCCCCACTGAAGCCCAGCAGACTAAAAGGCTGGTAGTTGCTCTCTGTGGCACAGCAACAAGGGCAATAGTTGCTGGAAGCTCTGTGCAAATAGCAGAACGTGTTGCTCCACTCAGTAAGAAGCTTGTGCTCTGCCTGCAAACCTGTTGGTCTCTGTTTAGCCCTTGAAGAATAACTGGGCTAGCGGGTGG
Source organism: Podargus strigoides (assembly GCA_028020825.1). Classification (NCBI taxonomy): domain Eukaryota; kingdom Metazoa; phylum Chordata; class Aves; order Caprimulgiformes; family Podargidae; genus Podargus; species Podargus strigoides. Next base: position 3,911,566 of record CM051646.1, read on the forward strand.
TGGCTGCAGAATCTTTTTGTCCATGCACATGCCAACCAAAATAGCAGCAGGGATCTTCTCCAGAGAGTGGGATGCACAGTGGTCTTTAAAGGGAGCCCCAGAAATAGGTTGAGGGGGTTTGTTGCCTGGGCAGTTAACAAGAGTGGTTAGTTTAAGTTGTGGTTATGAGCAGCTACTGCTCAGCTCTCCTGTGGGAAGAAAGGGAATTGTCTAAGGTTGGCAAAGGGGCCAAACTCTGAGGGTTTTTTTTTTCTCCATGATCCCTCCCAGTGCCTAGGGTCCCTCTCACGTGCATGCCAAGGTAAGTGGGACTGTCAAATGATGTTCTCCCTTCCTAATGTCAGGGCTGGCTCTGAATTGCTCAGGTATGTCACTTCAAAAACTAGCCTGGCTCTTTCCTCATCCTGTTTCCGTAGGCTGTATCTCAAATCTGGCAGCACAAGGTGGTAACAATCTGGAGCCCAGCCTATGGGCTGAGGAAACTCCCAGAACGCCTGAGGCGAGGTAGTTCCCATGTTCAGGCTGCCTGGGGCCTCAAAACAAGGCAGTGAAGCTGTGACTGGGGCAGCAGGGGAGGCTGCCAGCCAGGTTAGATGGGAAACATGGACCACATCAGCCCTTGGGCTGCTCCAGCTGCTATGTGCTGCTCCCCCCAGCACTGTGCTTGTGTGTGCACTGCTGAAATGCACCCTGCTCTTTGCTATCTACCCTCGCACTCCTTCCTTTGCCCTGTGCTGCCTCAGCTGATGAGGTTATTGTTGAGCTGGAGAGAGGCATCGCCTCCTCTTTGTGCCTGGCTGCAGCACCGTTCCAGGCAGAGATCCTCCTGACAGTGCCAGATGGTGAGCTGCAGGCACGGGGGAAAGGGAGCTGCAGCTCTGTCCCCTCCTGGGGAGAAGCCTGGTGGGAGTGTGTCTGCCCCTGCTCTTTGGGGTCTGGAAGGGGGAGATGGAGCATGGTCAAGGAGTGGACCTCCAGAGGGCTGGGGCAGGCAGTGTGTCAGCCTGCGAGCATCTAGGTTAGCTTTTCTTGTGCTTCCAATCCTGTGGTAATAAACCTTACATAAAGCTAGCTGGAAGCACAGCATTAATATTTAAAAAATGACATTTAAGGTATTGAAGATATGCTACGCTCTCCAGAAGAATACCTATGTGTGTGTGTGCGTGTGCACACGCTTGAGGCTTTGTTTTCCTTTCCCAGCGGATTGCTGTGTGTGTGTATTTCACTCGGGGTGTTTTGTGCTATAATAAGAAGGGGGAGGGAGCAGGAAAACGCTGCTCTGTTTATATACGCTGCTGTCAACAGCCATGCTGCGTGTTTCGGATTCCCATCCTCTGCGAAGCACTCTGGATTCCAGACAAACAACACCCCCCTTTACCCCAGGATTCTTTGGGAGGATTGCCTGAGCCTCTCCTGCCACACTCCTCCCCTGGCAGGCTTGCCCTCTCTGGAAGGTGGCTCTGGGGAATGTGGCACGCTCCGTACCCAGCGTGCAAACAAGTTGCTGTGCTAAGGTTCAAAGGGACAACCTTGGAAAATGTCAGAGCAGTGTCTCTGCACCGTTATTCTGCTGCTCTGATCACAAAAATCAGCTCTGGCTGAGTCAGGCTGTAATTTTCAGTCAGGGGGCAGGTGAGGGATGCAGCAATGCCTCTCTGTATTGTCGATGTCCCTCCTGAGCTTCTTTGACACTTTTCCCAATGCCTTTCATCTTTGTGAGTCTTTGGAGACACTGATGCAGGGCTGAGCCTGAAATGTTACTGCTCACCCATAATTTTTATAAATCTCAGGTGTAGCACATCTCCTTTCTCTCCTCCCTGAGTTTTTATGCGTTTAGGCTTTGTGGCAGGAGTGTTTTTATGGCTCTTCTCCCTTGTTTTCCCCTCTCTCGCCCAGCTCTGAAACACTCAATGAAAGTGCCCTTTCTTATCTCTTGGTATAGGCCTCCAGGCACAGTTCCTTCCTATCCATCTCCTGAATGCCATAACAGCGTGTCCCAGGCTACCTGCTGGAAAAGCACTGGGTCTGAATCTGCCCTTTTGATATAAGTGGACATTATGCATTTTTTAATAGACCTAGAGTTCAGTGAAACCCTCAGTACTAGCTGAATTGGCACAAAATTCCCAGGCAAGTATTCTTTGGAGCTGATCTCTCCCTAGGCACCTTGCAGGAAATGAGACCAAGGACAAAAAAAGGGCCATGTTCCCTTTGATTGCAAGAACTGCCTGCTTTTGCAGAGGAGGTGGCTGAGCAGAAGCTAGCCTGGCTGTGTGGTCTCTTTAGCTCTGCGTGAAGGATTCTGGATTTCCAGGCCTTTTTCATCCTTATTTATCCACAGAGTAGGTACAGCATGAGGTGAGAGGCTGTTACCTTCCTACAAGCATCACCCTCCACGGACAGTACTTCAGCACCGACCTGGAGGTATCATCTCCCTGGCTTGGCCAGGCTCAGCCAAGCTCACTTTCACCTGAGCTTGGGGCCATGTGTGGTGTCTTCCCACTCACCTCACTTCAGGGGGAAAGAGCATGGGAGATGCTGTCCATGGCCCTGTGCTGGTGCAGTTAGGATCTGTCAATGTGCCTTGATGCTTCCTAATTTGTGCATAATGCTTTGACTTCCAAACTGCATAGCAGACATCTCTGCTCCCAGGTGCCCCTCATGATCCACAGGTTAAACCTGGGGTCTGAATTCTATAGGTTCAAAACAAAAAGCCTGGTGAAAATGATGGGAGTCACTGGTGAAGATCACTGAGATTACTCCACAATATGGACCTCAGCTCCCTGAGTACAGAAGCTTTTCACAGTGACTGGAAGGTTGTAGTTTTTCATTTGTTGTTCCTTTTTTGGTAAATAAGTAATTCTCCCTACACCCCCATCTTACCAGGGCACTGTAACCTTACCAGATCTGGGGGAGAGGGTGTAACCAGGGGGTGGCTGTGAATCTGTGCACATCCACTCTGGAACACGTAGCCAGGAGGAGATGGTGGTATATGGAGGGGGCTGTTCTGGCTGGAGGCAGGTGAGCAGGCAGCAGTGGCAGGGCAGGTAGAAGGTAACTCATCCCCAACCTCAAGACTGACTTTTGGCTCGTGTAAAACTGCCCAGCTGCGAGCGTGACATTCAGACGTACGTACCGTGGTGTTCAGCCATCTCGGAGAAATCTGCTGCTGAGCATGAGTCAGCCCTGCCTGGGTTAACTATTAAAGGGCAGTATCAGGAGAGAAGATCTTTATTCTGCTCCCCAGCCCCTACAAGCCCTGCAGGTGGTCCCAATGAAGGAAGGGAGCATCCCTAGGGTCCTGCTGCATTGTTAGAGGGCACCAAAGTGTCCTGCCTGCCCACTGGGCTTGGTGTGATTGTCCCCAGATTAGGGGCAGCCCTAGAGCCACCTTCCCATGGGGGAAGCATATTTCTGCTGTCCTTGGTCCTTAGCTGCCAGGGTGGACATGGGGGTACCTCGCTGTTTGAGTAGGGATGGCTGAGTGAGGGCATGAAAGACGTGGTGCTAGATAGAAGGGGAGGTGCATGAGACCTCAGGAGTGTTGCTCATTGCTTGCAAAGCCCAAGTGGACTCAGCTGGGGAGCCACCAGTCCAGGCACGGAGGAGTGGAGGGTGCTTCCACTAACGTGTGTGTGCAGAAAGTGGAGCAGAGCTCAGCCTGCCTTCCGGAGAGGCTGGAGTGGAACCATGCTTTCCACCAAGCATATGGTCACTGCTTTCTCTCAGGGAGGTGCTGAGCCTCCTCACCAGCAAGACCCTTCCCTCACGCCCAGCCCTTCCTAGCCTCACACTTCCCATTTGCTGGGAGAGCATCTGCCCTAGCCCGTGGCTGCAAACTCAGTGGGTGATGCCGTAGAGCGAGGAGAGCAGGAACCAATTCCTTAAGGGGCCATCTCGGAGCCTTCCCTGGCTTTTCCTGCTGTCGCAGGGAGAAGTGCCCCTGCCGAAGTGGGATAAATTGGTACAGACCATTAGCAGCGCAGGTCCTCCGCTGGCAGGGGGGAGGGAAGGGGCTGTCGGCACTGCTCTGGATACAAAGCAGCCAGCCACGCTCTGGCTCCTTCCTCCCGCACCCCGCTGGCCTCCTCCTCCTCCTCCTCCCTGTTTGCGCGCTCCCTCCCTCCCTGTTTCGCTCTTTCCTTCCCGTAACGCCACGCTGCAGAAAGGCAGACCTGGGGAGCTGGAGGTCCACAGAGGAGGAGGAAGGAGCTCTCCAATGCTGGTTCTTCACGAGTGAAACTGGGAGGCAGAGGCAATGAAGGAGTGTCTTGGTTGCTGCCTGGATTAAGAAAGAATACACTAAAAAAAAAAATAAAAAAATAAAGAAATCCGGACCCAAGAAACGAGGAAAAAGGGAGGAGAGAAGGAGGAGGAGGTTGCTGGGGGGAGCCCACTCCGGTGGGTGAACAGCCGCTTTGAATCGTGCCTCTGTTCCCAGGAATTAAAGCATGAATGGGAGCAGCTCCCCAGCCCCGATGGAGAGAGGAGGCGGCTCAGGCTATGGGAATAAGGTAACTCTTGCCTCTCGCAGGCTTTGCGTGGCTGAGCCGAGCAGGACAGAGATCCTTTATGCACAGGGCTGGGGGTGTGTGTGTGTGTGTGTGTGTGTGCAGCGGGCAGGGAGTGGGAGGAAGCAGGCAAGACTCAAAGCGATTTTTCTACCCCTCCCAGTGTGTTTAAAGAATGCAGAATGGGTCCTGGGGGCTGCAGTGCTGGAGATCACTTTGCCCCCCCCCTTCCTCAGGCTGGGTGCCGGAGGATGCCAAGCTGCTTTGGCTGGGGAAATATGATGGGGAAATGTGCCCGTGTCTCGCCTCCAGGAGCACTGTGCTCCCAGCCTTGCCCTCTGAGACCTGCACCTGCTCTGGGGCTCCCCTCATGGGCTTGCATGTGGCTCTCGGGGGAGCTGCGTGGGGACCACAATGGCCCCTCGCCCTGCCAGCCCACCCGTGCATCCGTGCAGGAGGATGGGAGGGAGGTGAGCGGCGACAGAGTTGCTTTTCTCTTCCCTTGGTCATCCTCTGCCTTTTCTTCGCAACAGAAAGGGATGGGATTTAGGAGGAGAGGGGACTGAAATCCCTTTCATTCGTGCCAGCAGTGGTGAGAGCCAACTTTGAGGCTGCTTAAAGGGAAAAGCTTTCTGAGTGCTATCTTTTGGAGGAATTGGAGATGGCTGAGCCATGCTTTGCCATCTGAGGAGTGCTCTCTGAGTCGTGTTATGTTGTGGGAGTGGGTGGGGATGAAAAACAGTGATTATGGGGGAGAAAGTCGTTGGCAATCAGTGAAGCTGTCCACAAATGATGCTTTCCTTTTCCCAGCTGGGCCTCTCTCTGACTCAGTTCCTGGATGTCTGACCCTGAAAGTCCTGGTTTAGCTCAGTCAGGCTGGAAAGCACAACTTCAGATAGTACTGGGAGGTGGCTTAGCCCAGGGAGAGCACTGAGGGGAACCTGATGTTTACATGGAGCCCAGATCCAGTGAATCCCAGCAAGCAGAGTTCTTGGCTGGGCATCCCTCACTGTCTTTGGCAGGACCTTGCTGCTGCAATATCCATTTGTTCTGTGCTGTCCATAAGACACCCCTTCTATCCCTTGCCTTCAGGGGTTTCTTGATGGGCCCTCACATGGGGTTAAGAAGCATTTACTTTGGTTACTTAGATAATGATGTATCACAGAAGTCCCTGCTTCTGTGCACACAGTGCAGAAAGTCCTGAGTCCCAGTGTGCCATTGACTGACGTAAGAGCTTGTAGACACATCTAAGGAGCTTATGGTCTAATGCTATGGGCTGGAAGAGGCTGTGCAGTCTGTTGAGTAGGTCTGTACTTACTCGTCTAAATTGCTAGTGTCCCTGCACATCTACAGTGAGGTTGGGTGTGTTTGTGCATGCACATAACTGTGGAGGAAGGGCTGTGTAAATGTACAGTGGAGCTTCAAGCCATTCTGTTGTTTCATGAGTAATCCTTGCTTGTACGAGGAAATTCTCACTCACTCGAGATGCATCTTGCTGGCATTGTTTGTAATGAGTTACAGGGGTTGGGATTGCTTGACTTACCTGACAGAGTTGGGATCAAAAAAGTGGGGGCAAACTACAGCGATGTCGACGTTCACTCTCTTTCCTCCCTTGACCTGCAGTGGTGCTCTGCATCTTTCTGGTTTTTGCTCTGCTATTGTGCACCTTCTGAGGCAAAAAGAGCAGCGAGTGCCTCCAGTACCCAGGGCCTTGTTGGTTTTTAGCACACTCAAACGCTGCTTCTCTCTGGCAAACAATTGCTGGAGCTGGGAGATCTGGCCTAAGCTGACCAAGAAATCTTCCAGGAACAAAGTGTGAGCACACGCTCTCCCCTTGTGCGAAGCTGGCTGCTCCTTGTCAAAATAATGCTTTCTGAAAGGAAAAAAGTGCGTCAGCCCTTTCAATCTTTCCCAGCGCCCTCCTGTTGCAACAGCAGAAGCCTTGGGAAATGAAAAGAACTTTTAAGGGACATTAGGGCAAATATTGCAATTCATTTTCGTAGTGTTTCTTGGAGATTTTGCCTTCTGCAATGCCTTTGCTCTCTCTTGCCCTTGTTCTGTTTCTACCAGCTCAACAAAAAGTTGTGCAAAGGCAGTTTTTTCTTCTTCAAACAAACTCCAGTGGGCAGATTTGAATCCATAGGAAGAAAGGACATGGTCCTTTCTTGCATCACTGTGCTTTTTGTCTTGCAGGGATGAGCAGTGCTAGAGGCTGCCTGGCTTTCCAGGGCTGCTTCTCACATGGACTTACCAGCAGGATCTAAGAGTTCTGGGGACGCAGCAGTCCTTGGTCAGCATCTTTCTCTGTGGGTGATGTCTTCTGTGGCTTTCTCTCTCTCCACTTTTTCTGCAGCCCTCCATTGCATGCAGTAGCCTTGAAAGGTTAGGTGGGCTGTAGCTGTAAGTCTTGTTTGGGGATATGGCTGGAGGTGCATTTGGTGTGGCTTCAATCCACTTGAAGGCAAAGCATCTTCTGGAAGGAATGCTATTGGGCTGGCACTCTGCATTGTCTTTTTCATGGGTCTTTGTTCTCTAACATGTTGTCTTTCATGCTTTGCTTGTGGAGATCTTGAATCAGTTACGTTCCAGTGTTTTGCTTCACTGGTGGCAAGAGAAGTGATCTTTGCCAAGCACAAGGTCTGAAGATTTGAGGGTAGATTCTCCCTTTTTGTCCTGCTAGCCTTAACTCTGTGTGTTTGGGTTGGCAAGTTGACCTCAGCGCTGGATTTGCCTTCAGAAGCTAATATGGGCTTTGCTGAGTGGACATCACAGGGTGTGGCCCATAATCAATCTTCATATCCTGATCTAGACACGTGGACCACCCCCACGTGCTCTAAGAAATACAGCGTATTAGTCACTGTTGAATATATCCTCCTACGTTTTTTAATGGGAACTCCACGCCTCCAGGGAACTGAGGCACTGAGAGATTGAGGGAATAACTGAGAACAATTCACTGTGCTGGGGAGCAGATCCTGGTCTCTTGCCTGGCTTTGCCCCACACATTTAGCCAGTTGAGTCCTCCTGCTCTTGACCCTCTCTGTCTGTGGGTATGTTGGTTGGACCAAGTGGCACGTTCCAAGGCACGTTGTCTGCAGGCTTATAAAATAACTCCTGCTTACGTTATAGGTAGCTGTCCTGTGCCTAGAGCACACTTGTACAGGCAGCTTTTCACACCTCTGTTTTCCATCCTGGCCTCTGTATGGAAGTGGGTGTTCTTCCCTTTGTACAGCTGTGTGCAGATGCACACCTGCTCTCTCTTTCTGTCTGAGAAATGCCTGAATACCACAGAGCCTTTAAGTGATGTTCCAGCTGCAGTGGTACCTTAGAAATCCCTCCAGCTATCCTATCCATATGGGCCATTGGGCACATGATATGATATGCCTGAATAAAGGCAAAATAAATAGGAAATAAGCAGAATAAATAGGGAATGCTCAAGGTCCCCCCTCCTGCCTGGATGTGAGCTATTTTCCTAAAGATAGGACAAGAGCTAAGCTTCTGCCCAAGGCTTCCTGTGCTGCTTGTGCTGTTCTTTAAGAGCAGGTGATGTATTAGCTCTCAAAGGGTGTGTTAATGCTTTGGTCACTGCTGGCCCAGCTCCAGCCTGTGTGCTGCCCTGGAATGCTATTTACTGATAGTTCTGAGAGGTGGTTTGATCCTCCAGTGTCCAGTCCTCCTCTGCACTGGAGCAGAGCATGTAAGTAAACAGGATGGACAGCAAAAATACTGCTTGGTTTTGATCGAAGAGTGTCCAAATTCTGACAAGGTAAAGGTGACTGGCCTGTGATCATGTAGGGAGTCCTCTGGCAAAGAGATGGGAACCCAGAGAAGAACTTCTGTCAATTAGAATGGGACAATCTTCAGAAAGGCACTTAAAAAAACCCATCTCTGAAACTTCTGGGGATTTACATCCTCACATCATGATTGAGAATTCTATCCATTCAGCTCTGGGCTCTTGCAAGACATGCATGCACTGCAGAGCCCACAGAAGAGATGTCTGCTGATCCCCAAGTTCCTTCCACAGTGTCTGCTGGAGACTGGTTATCCTCACTGAAATACCAACAGCTGGTGCCCTGCTAATGCAACGTGGAAAGTAGAGTTCAGACTTCTTCCATTCCTGCCTTGTTCACTCCAGAACAGTGGGCTGGGTTGTCAGTAAAACTTGCTCTTCTGCATTGTCTTCTGTCTGGGAACCCTGTCAAAACCCAGTGCTTAGGGAATTGAAAGCCTTAGCTCAGAGAATGAGGTCTACTTACTTACCCCCCAGAAAGGTGGGAGACCCTTTGCTGAAGTGTGCTGAAGATATGGATGTCTGCTTGTGTGGGTTCAGCTGTATAATAAAGAGAAATGAGCATTTGCAGGGTGCAGCTCATCTCATCTGAAGGCATTCATCTAAAATAGGCCAAATTAATTCTCCCCGTTGATTGCGCAAAGAATCTAGATAGCGAGCTCTGCTGTGAGGATCTGCACCTATGGCACTGCAGGAAGCAGGGGTGGGTGTCCCCCACCTTAGGCCCTTGTGGATGGGCACTGCAAGGCTGGTGCAGCTCTCCTCTGACCTTTGGTGAGCAGGAATTCATCTGGAGCCAGATGTGTCACAGCTGCACTTGGACAAAGAGGGTCTCACTCCTCCAGCCCTGTGAACACTGCACATTATATTGTTTGGGTGGCAGAGCCCCAGTTTCTCCAGTGCTGCAGCTCACTGCAGTTATGGGGGCCAGTGCTTGTGGAGAACGAGACACACTTCACTGTCTGACAGGAGAAAGAGGCATGGGTTTTGTCCCAGCTGCCTTGCTGGATGTCATTCTTAAATGTCCTAGCACAGTTTCGTCCTCAGATTCGACACCTGAAAGACAACAGAAGGCTGATCCAGAAGAAATACCTTGATTCTGCCTCACCTTCCATTCAGCTGGAAAGAGACCAGGAGCGAAAGGATGGCTGCTGAGGCTCTGCTCTGGATTTCACGAACGTAGAGCCGCAAGTGGGGATTTTGAGGGGATTTGGAAGCCTGCTCCAGGATTTGTCTGCCATGCAAAGCATTTATAACACTTCCAGCATTATCATAACATAATGCCAACATGATTTGGGACCCACTCTAGCTCTCAGTGAATAAAAAGCATAAACTCCTATTGCCATCAGTAGGAGAGGACTCCCACTTTTGCTGAGTTGTAGTTTTGAATAGCCCCTGCTCTTCTCTTGTCCTGGTGGCACAAAGCAAGGGCTAAGATGCTTTTGGGTGCTGCTGTGAGTGGCTCTGGCTGCATATGTGTGTGGGTGCTGAGCAAGCTGCACAAGTAACGCTGCCTCGGAGCAGCACACCGTGGCCTCTTGCAGTGAAGCGCAGTGTGACAGAGGAGTGGGTGCCTGGGTTACCTCCCCCTGGGCTTGTCTATAAATACCACCTTGGTGCTGAAGCGTTCTGGCGAAACTCCTTAGGTTTCATACTTTGTTTTTTCCATCTGTTTAGCAGCTTCTAGAGCTAAAGAAGAAATATGTACCAGTGCATTTCTCTTCACGCAGGTGGCCCAGTGAGGGCCAGGACCGTACTTCCCAGAGGCTGCGTGGGAAAGTCCTTGGGGGAGTCCAGCTCCTCAGGGAAGGAGCAAAAGCAAGTGGTGGGGAGCGACATTGCTTTGGCCACATGGGGCCAATCTAGATGATCTTCTGTGATTATTCCTTCTGGATTCCACAGACTGTGGCACTGAGAGTAAACCTGGAGCTGTGCTGAGACCCTGATGGCCCTGCAGTGCTTCTGGCTGGTGCATCCTAGTGAGCTTGTTCATCTTCAGCTCATCTCTTCCCCATACAACCAGAAAAACACAGTGCCACCCTTGTACTGATGCAACTGTCCTACGGTAGGAATTGGTACTGTGGCAAACTCCTGTCCCTTTGGCACACAGGAGAAGCACATCAGAGTGCTCTGCCATTTTTGGGCACTCCAATGCAGGATTTTGGGCCTTTTTTTGCAGTCTGCCCTGATGTGCTCTGCTCATTTTTAGAATAGCTGTGGATGCTTGCAGTGCAACAAGAAGTGCACTGAGCTTGCACGTTTCCTCCTGCCTCCTTCTCTCTCTGCCTGCCCAGCCAGCCCTGCCTGTCATCAGCAAAGGAATAGCATTCCAGAAGGCTTTTCTATGTGCAGGTCAGAGGTGATGCTGTTCCATTGGGTGTAGGAGACATTGTCCAACCCAGGGTAGCTCATACACTGTCCTGAGCAGTCCTGCACTGCCACATTCAGGTTCAGACTCGTTGGAAGGGAAGCACAACTTTGCTATTTTGTGTGAGCCCCTGCTGCAGCTCGACGCCTCCCTGGTACGTGAATAACTCTGCAGGGGCCTGTGGCCATGTGCCAGAGAAGTGACTGTCCTCCTGTGGGCACCACATCACTTCCCATACCCTCCTTGCCCTGCCATCCCTCCGTCCCTGTGGGGAACCGAAGCTGCAAGCCCAAGGGAAAGGTTGGAGTTTGTGGAGTGTACAGGAGGTGAGTGATACTGTGCTGTAGCCATTAACGAGGTACATTAACCAGATGATGAGGGAGAGGCCTGACAGGGTTGTTAACTCCTGTCCCTCACCGTAACAAAGCTGTAAAACCCTCCAGAGGGATCAAAGCGAGAGCAGCACTGAGTCCAGGCTGGGGAAAGAGCAGCTTTGCAGGAGGAATTTTGTTAGAGACTGGGTGTGGTACCTGGAACCTATTTTGGCTCATGAATAAGTTGATATTTCTTCTGAATAATAGATGCACATGCTGGTTGCTGAGAGGCAGATCTGTGAGTGGGCTGGGTCTGTGAAGGAGGGAGTGAGACATACAGAGTAAGCTGCAGTCCTCTTCTGAACTGGGAGCTTGCTGGGAGCCTGGCAGGACTGTTCAGGGATGATGCTCGGATGGTAAACCTGCATGACTGAGGCAGAGAAGGTGCCTGTTTGGTCTTTTCATGTCTCCTTTGGCCAGTATATATCACTGCCCAGCTCAGGCTCCGGGGCTGAGGAAGATAAATATTTGTAATGAAGGATACATGCTTGGTGTGAATGTGTGAATGGGAGGAGAATGGTGCTGTGATTAAATCCTAGCATAGTTTATGGTGGAGGTGAGCAACCCCTGGTGTGTCTGCCAGGGCAAGTGGGCAGGTTTGGGACAGAACAAAGCCAGGCTGGACCCTGAGAGCTGTGAGGTTTTTTTGGGAGGCAGCAGCTGTGCTCAGATTTGCAGGATGCTTTAAGATGCTGCCTCACGCAGTGGTACTGAGAGGCAGCCTCTTGCTTCCTTGAGAGACAGCTTTCACCTGACGTTCTAGTGGCACGTTTTGCTTCTAATTTGGGAGAGAGAAGTATAATCTGGCACAAGCCTGCCACCCTTGAAAGGCTGCCAGCCCGTTTATGGCACTCTCTGTCTGCGTGCTCCCCGCAGCCTTGGTGAGATAAAGGAATATTCTATCCCTTCCCATCCTCAGCTCTTGCAGTAGCTGCAGGGATGCGATGGCCCAGGAGAGGCTGACTTTGGCTGTGTGATGTGGGGTTGTATGGACATTCAAAGGTTTGTTCAGCTGGGCTGTGATTCACTTGGATGAACGGCAGCTGGTTATGGAGATTAGAGCTACAGAAGTCTCTACTAATGAATAATTCTTCCAATGTCTTTCTTATAATAGTGGCTCATCCACAAGGCGTGACTCTAACAGATTTGTTTTCAGAGAGCGTGCAGCTCCTGGAATGACCTTCTGCAAGGGTTTGGAAGCGTTTGTTTCTGTTTGTTGGTTAGATGAGCATCATTTCTGGCATGATTTTTACCAGGGAAAAAAATACAAGTGCTAAAATTGAAAAGATTGGGTGGAATCTGAGTGGTAAAAGGGTGGGGGCCAGGACAACTCTCCCTGCCTGGGGAGGGATGCTGATAGATTGGAATGTGTCAGGTTGGCCTGAGCAGTGAGGTTCAGGTGTGGCAGGGGACTGTTAAAAACAGACTGTGAAGCAATGTGCTGGGAGTTCAACTCATTTTTGGGTGGCTGAGTTTGAAGTCGCATCTACCTCAGCCAGAGTTAGTTAGTCTAAGTTATTAGTTACTTTAGCTCTGAAATTCCCCAAATGCAAGCAGCCAGTGCTCAGCCAAGAGTATTGAAAAGGGGGCCTGGCAGGCATAACTGTGAATAAAATTACTCTTAAGATGAATCCCTTGGCAGCAAGGTGGAGTTGTCTGGATCCTGGAGGTGTAGATACTGTCTCTGCCTCGAGCCTGGCAGACTAGCCTCAGGAAGAAGCAAAAATGGCAATAAAAGGTGCCTTTCTATAAATAAAGCCCAAAGGATGGTAGGAGGGGGAGCTGCCGATTTCTGCCCTTTGTGGAGGAGTAACTGTCCGTGGCTTTGTGGGGATGCTGGGGTTATTGTCACTGTAAGGACCTGAAGAGGTGCTAGGGTCAGGAAAACACTGCATGCCATAAACTGCTGAATATTTCTGGGGTTTCACACTGGCAGGACACGTGTGGAAGGGGTGATTTGACCTGTGGAGCAGGGGGGTCTAAGCTGCCTCCCTGCCACTGCCTTGTCCCCTGGCTTTGGGAAATTTGACAGCTGTGAAGCCCCTGGTGGCAAAGGATTTGTTCCAATCCTCTGAAGCTGTCACCCCACACATGCACCTTCTTTCTTCCTCCAATTTATCTTTTAATAACGCTGCCAACATTATTTCTCGTCGCTGTCTCGTGTGCTCCGTGGCCTGCCTGGCAGTCCTTTTTCTCTCACCCAGGCATCTCCTACCATAACGTCCTAATGGGAAGAGACTCTGGCTGCTGAAGTTAATAACTTATCTGACAGCCTGAGTCACTTGTCTTACAGAGCAAATTGTGAACTATGCAGCAGCCCAGGGCTGAGACACCGGTCTGGGTCGGGGGGAAAGGGGTTGTGGAGTAGGTGGGTGTTTGCATTCAGGTTGGGATCAGCACGTGGACTCCCCTGCTGATAATACTGTGGTGCTCTTTTGCCTTGTAAATCTTGAGATGCTTCCCAAAGTGGTGTTAGATTGGGTAGATGTGGGGAAATGGAGGACTGGGGAGTCCAGGGAAACGTGTTCAAAAACGAGCCTGTGGGGGAGGCAGAATGAAATGAGGTCTGCACTCTGCACTGAGAACACCAACACATTCAGAGAGACTGGAAAAGGAAATTCTTCTCTTTTTTGTCATCATGACAGCGACTCAGAGGAGCAAGTGTGCTGAGATGTCATCGCAGACGTTCCACATCCCCCAGTTCCACTGCCTGCATTCTGCCTTGGTCAGGAAGCCCCAGTCTCTCGAGCTGCAAAAAGGCTTCAGGGCCAGGTGCAGCACTGAGTCCAGGCAGCCCTGACTTCTCCCTCTCTGTCTCAACCATCATTACTGCTCAAGCTCATCATCAACTGAGTCAAAGAGTTTAGTAACTCTTGTTTTTAAAGATTAGTCATCTGTAGGAATGGCATTTGAAAGACTGACAGTTCCAACCAAATGACAAGGGCTGCTCTTGTGCTTGAAAATATTTGTTTAATTAAAAAAAAAAGGTAAAATCAACCAAAGTGTTGTACCTTGAGATACAGCCTAGGAAAGTACAGATGTGGTCCTTATCTCTTGAGGAGGCTGTCAGGCTGCCATCGCTTGGGTTAGGCCTGAAGGGAGTGTGGAGGGTCTGTGCTGTAGCTCTGTTGATGCTCTCCTAACCCTGTTCTCTCCTTGGGCAAGGCATGGCCTGCTTCTCTGTCCCTGCCATGCAAGGTTGGTGACAGTCATAATAATAACGATGTAATTTGCCTGGTTGATTTGAGATGCACCATAATTACTGCATGATTACAATATTCTTAGAGCAGCCATTAAAAAAACCCTCCAGTTCCTCAGAGCTCCCTAAGGGCTTCTCTTGCTCCTCACCTTGCAAGTAAAACCCTGCAAGGGAGCGAGTCTGTCCGTCAGCCACATCTGCACCTCTCTTTGTGTCAGATCACACGTGCATGCTTTCAGTCACCTGTAGGTTAGAGCTCCCTGGTGGTGAGACACTCTGCAGACCACATTCCCTGTGTCCCAAGTAGTTTGGTGGCAGAACGGTGCTTGGCTGAGCAGGTCAAGTTTGTGCAAGTGATGAAGATGCTCTTGGAAATGGCTGGTGAGTGGTAGGGGGGAGCTGGGCAGCAGGGAGAGGCACTCAGGTGCCTGTCTTCCTTCTGAGGGCTGCTTGTTCAGGGCTTCTTTGAGTTGGGCTGTGAAACTGTTGGCTTTATTCTGTCTCCAGCTTTTGTTTGGCTTCTCCATTTCCCATTCGTATGGAGAAGATTGTGGCTGGGTTTGGCCCTTGGGTGATTCTAAAATTAGGAGAAATGACCTTCCCCAGGCATGCACATCAGGCCATCAGATTGGTGTGAGCTGCACTTTGCCAGCACCTCAGGCATCAGTGCTTGTGCCATCTCTGTATTTAGCCTGTGAGCTACTTGAGCCTTGTGATTCCTGTCCAAAAGTAGGCAGCTATTTTCATCTCACCTCTAGAGCAAGCTGAGATGCAGGTGAGCCAAAATAGCTTAGCCACAGGGGAGGCCAGAGTCAGAACCAGGCTTAAATTGGAAGCTGGACAAACTGGAGGTAGATTTATCCCATGCCTTTCCCACTAAGAGCCAAATCCCATCTCCTTGGGCTATGCTGGAATAGCTCTGGGTTTGTTGGATTGGCGTATGGGGGTTTTATGCTGGTAGAGGAAAGAAGTAATTTGCTTCCAAATGGAAGACAGGCCATGTTACTCTGATGTATCAAGTGTTCCCAGGCAGGCAAAAGCCTCCCTGTTCATTGTGGAGAAAGGAGGTGAGGGAAGAAGGACGAGTGCATCACAGGAAGCCCTGTGCATTCCCTTTCAGCTGGCACAGCAGGGTCAGGAGACCCTGCTGAAATTTAGCAGGGACCAGAAATGGAAGTGAGATAATTTTAAAATGACCTTCCTGTTTCCAAGGAGAAAGTTGTGTAGGTTTGTGGCTGTACTAATGGACTGCACAACTGCAAGCAGCGATTGATTTGTGCTGCAAGCTGCTGAATTACAGTTGGGCATTTGCTTTATCATCCCAGATCCATCCCCTTCCCTTTCCACGCTGTAGCATGAATCGATGTTAATCCCTCAGCCCTATCAGTGACTTTTGCAGAGGTCACAGGCTGTTGGACTCTCTGTGCTCTGTTTGACCACCCAGCACTGAACAGGGCTTAGGTTTTGAGCCTCATCTCTTTAAAGAAGCAATCTAACAGGGATGGGAGCTGGGGGGTTTCTCTGTAGGTTGATATAATGGTTTTGGGGCTGGTTTTTTTTTTTCACTGACTGCTAACCAGGGAGCTGAGAGAGCTCTGAGTGCCAAGCTGCATCTTTGCTAGATCTGTCCTGCAAGAGCAAACCTGCAGGAAACACTTCTGTGACTCAGCGAATGGCCCTGTCCCTCCAAGCACTGCTGTTACGATATAAATATCTTCTGCAGCATCGGGGCATGCTGTGATGCTGGAGGATTTGTTGCTTGAGCAGCAGCTAAAAGGACTCTTGTGCAGGGTGCAGGAGGTACCCTGGGACCCCTGGCCCTGTTGCAGGCTTGTCTGCAGTGAAAAGATAGTTTGCAATAAGGCAGGAATTTAAATGGGAATTTATAGCCCAGCTTAAATTCAACTCAAATCACCTTCATGGCTCCTCTTAGCGCCTCCGAAATACAAAGCAACTCATTCCAGGCTCCCGCAGCTGCCTCGTGCAGCACGTGGGAGAAGTGGCGTTGTGGGGAGGAGTGGGGAGGAGATGCCACGTGTGAGTTCCCAGCGTGCTGGCAGCACTCTGCCACCCCTGAGCAGGGACAGCACCGCCGTGCTCCGGTGGCGATGGGTGTGGATGTGTGCACGCTCTCAGTTCTGACAACAGCTCCTGCAAAGCAGTTTTTAATTCAGTGGCATCTTCAGGGACTTGTGCTTACAACAGCTGGTGTTTTCCAAAGTAATGGAGAATTTGGATGCCTGCATATTTTAATTTTTTTTTTCCCCCCCAGCCTTCAAAAAAACCCCACCTTTACGATATTTGATGTTTGCTACTGAAAAAAGGAAAAAATATGCTTTTAAAAACTAAATCCCTTTTCATGGTGTTCAGGGTGCACAGAGGTGGCTTGCTGCAGTGGGAGAGGGCTAGCTCACTCATCAGCTCTGCAAGGCTTCTTTTCCCCCCCCTTTTTAATGCATTAGAATCAGGTTATTAATAATTCTTTTTAAATAGACCAGGATTTTTTTAAATTTATTTTTTTTTTCCAGGGAAGAACTCAGTAATTAAAAGTAAGTGCTGATGGCTCTGAAGGCAGGTCTCAGGTACAGGGCTGGTGAGCTGCTGCTGAAAGGTGTGTGCCACATGCTGTGTGCCCTGACCCGCACTGAGTGGGGTGCTGAGCCCTGCTGTGCTCCCACAGCCTCATCTCCCCAGCCAGTCAAGAGGCAACAGTGTGTGGGAGGTGAGCAGCCTCAGCAGGTCTGGAGCTGGGAACACACTGCAGAGCTGGCTGGGAGATAAAATTAGGGCTTGTGGCTTGCTGGGCACAGTTCTTTGGTCATATTTGTGAATGGAATGGGAGGCAGCCCCCAGCATATCCCACCAGCCCAGGGTTCAGGATGCACCCACAGAATCCTACACCCTGACTTCTAACAGTATCTAAAAGCCTGGAGCTTCTCTCAACCACTGACCACACAAGCTGTGAACTGCACGGTGGTGAGGTCATCCTTACTACAGCATTAGTGAGTGTAACAGTCCTTCTGACAGCCATGTCTGTTCTTTCATCACCCTTACACACGTTTAACTCGTTAGGCTCCCCTGGGCAGAGGGAGAAAGGCAAGTCCCCTGGGAGCCTGGTGTTAGCTTGACGTGTGTGGCTCAATGATTCAGCCTCACAGGTCCTGAAACAGTGGCCTTTGCTGGCCTGCTGGTTGGAAAGGTGAGGCTTGGTCCTCATGGCCTGCCTCCCCTCCTGCCTGAGGTGTCACGTGGAAGCACATGTCTTCAAACCCTTTGGACAAAGCATATGCAAAGCCTATTATGCAGCTGTGGAACTGAGTCCAATCATGTTGAAATTGGGTCATCCTTTGTTAGTGGCACTTTTTTGAAAAGCTATGGAAGTCAGTGGTGCACAAAATGTTCAGTGCAGTGCAGACCACAGAGGTGGAACTGGAGAGTCAGGAAATATGTCTGTCTCCTAGCTGAGCAAGGGGGATAACTCAAGGCAGTGTTGCATCACCAGTTTGAGAAGACTTGATGGAGAAGCCCTCTTCCCAGCACTCACTCATCATTCACCCACAAGCAACCTTAAAGAAAGTCAAACAGCTTTCCATGGGTGTGATCAGCATTTCCCCTAAGAAACCCAACTCCCAGTTGTCTTTCTAGTTTGGAAGTGGGCTGTAAGTCAAATAGCTTTTCATCTTGATGGAGATGCTTTCTAAAAATCATGTGTGAAGTGCAGCAGTTTATCAAGAAGTATTAGGTGTTGTAAATGCTTTCTCATCCAAGACCTGAGTCAACCCACAGCTTTCCTGGTTTGAGAAAGAGTCTGGACCAAGTGTTGCCAATCCTGACTGACAGACCAGTGTGTGCTGTGGAAGCAGTAAGGGCAGTTCTGCCTCTGTGACAGAGAGGATTTCCTGGTGAGACCCTCCCAGGTACCAGGGATCCACATCAGCCAAGGGCATGACAAATTGTCTTGCTTCTGCCTTGCTTATCACAAGAAGATTGCAAAGCCCAGGTTCAACCCTCTTCAAAAGAACTGTAATGAAAGGATACCTGCCCCTTCCAAGGCATTCCCTATGTGCCTCTGGAACAACAAGGAAAGACAGTGCAGTGTCTGTAGCTAAGGATCTTTTGAGAAATCCTGGACAGCACTTGGGCACTGTGGTGATGTGGTGTAAGGACCTGTACAAGAAAGCAAACACATTTAGGGCAATGCATTCAATCTTCTAAGGATTTAACAGATCTGCCTTGCTGTTGGAAGCAGTCATATCTTGGGACAGGGCAGTGTGGTCAGCATAGGAGCGTTGCCATCACACCTCCTATCCTGTCTCTAGCTCTAGCCACCTCTCCTGGGATCTGCAGAGGTGGAGCAGCATGGGAGGAAGATTAATCTGGAGAAGGGAAAGTTTCTGATGCTTGTTAAAATTTGGCTGAAGCTCTGAAACTCAAGGGGTTTTATGTTTTCCAAACTGGTGGGTGGTTCATGCTAATTCTGGATATGCAGTTTATTCACACACACAACTAATCCTTTTGCGAATCCTGTTAAGTTCTTGTTCCTCTTAGTATCCTGTGGCAATAAGTTACAGAAGCTAATTGTGCTTGTGTTGAGCTCTCTTGATCCACTTTGCTCATGCTCACTTTAAATTTTAAGTGTTGTTCTGAGAAGCTTGGTTAATATAATTTATTTTTTTTTTTTCTCTGAGATAATCTGTGTTCTTGATCCCATTTGTTGCAACAGGGCTCAGGACTGGAAGGGGAAAGCAGGTCAGGTTTTGCCTCAGCTGTTGCCAGGTTGGGGAAATTCTGCAGTCTTTGTGCCTCAGTTTCTCTGACAGCTTGGAAAACACCAGGAGAGCCCCCTGATAATGTAGCCAAGGCAAGTGCAGTGACAGAACTAGGGTTTGCAGGTGAAGCTGGATGAAAATATTGAGTAGAAAAACAGCCTCCGAAAACCAAGCTGCTTTTCCAGTATTTTCTATTTATTTTTGTGTTAAAAAGAAAGAAAGAAAAAAGAACAACATATTATTCCTCTGCTTTTGGCCACAGGAATTATTTTAATTTTTTAAAAGAAGGAAATAAATGGTGGATGAAGAGGTGATGCTCACCCTCTAGCTCCAGGATGGCAGGTTGCCCCTCGCAGCACTGTGCAGCCCATGAGTCAGGAGAACCTGAGGCTGAAGTTAGCACCCCTGATTAAACCCTCGAAGAACAAGCAATTCTGCGTGCTCATTACTCAGTTCTGGCTAGGTTCTGCTTAATAACTAAACAGTAATTAGCTCCACAGTTTTGCTGCTATACTTATAATAGCCCCCATTAAAGTTATGGGGTTTTTAGCCAGTAATGGCTTACAGAGTAATTAACGAGCATGAGGCTTTTATTACTACCTTTATTTTTAGCCTGTGCTTTACAAGCCTTTTCAGCTAAATACCAGAATCTTAGAGAGAGGCTTGTCATACCCATCCCCTGCCACACGGTGTGGCTGGGGAGAGCCCAGGGGCAGAGCTCTTGTCCCCAGTGCCTGTACAGATTGCAAGGGAGAGCTGTAATTGCCCTGTGCCTCAGTTTCCTCATCTGAAAAATGGATGTGACAGTGCTGCACTCAGTCATTTTCTGTGTGGGACAGCTGGCTCAGGCAAGTGAACTTGGATGGAATTTCAAAGGGGTCACAGGGGTTGTGGTCCAACTGCTCAGTGGATTGAGGTGGCCCAAGTGGAGGGAGCAGCTCTGGCTTGTGCTTGCTCCTGCATCATTTTTCAGCAGGAATCAGAACCAGTTGCTATTGCAAAGGTGAGAGAAACCCTGTGTTTAGGTTTAGGGGGTACTTTCCCCAGGGGGAAAAGCTATTAGTGAGAATATACTTTGCATCCTGAACTGTGAGTGTTTATTTTCTTTGTAAAGCTTTTGTTGTAGGATTTGGCTGTGTGTGTTTGTTATTTCGTGGCTGTTTTGTAACACAAGGAAGTGTTTGGTTTGTTTGGCTTTGTGTGTGTGTGTTTTTCTTACAGCTAGGCAGTATTTTTACTCCGGTGACTTACGTATATATACAAATCCAATTCTTTAGTTTAAGGTGTTCTATACGTCTGTTCACTGTGGGGAAACCAAGGAGTAATGATGCTGGGGCTGATCAGACCCAAAAAAAGAAAGAAAGAAGGTAAAACTGACTATAAATCAAATTGCAGATCAAATCAGTGTTTCCTACAGTGTCAGAGCTGATGCCAAATAAGTTAATTTTAAAAGAGAGCCTTCAGTGTTTAATAATCCAGCGTGTTACCAACACGTGGCTCCTGGATTTATTAAAGCTTTTTATTAGATGAGTGCCCTTTTAATATTGTCATGCCTTGACACCATTGCCCTCTGCCGGAGGATGTGAAATCTCTTTCATCATGTGGCATGGCCCTTCTGCTTGCAGCATGTCAAAATAGATTTCTGCCAGGGAAAGGCTTTCCAAACTGTGCAAAACACCGTTGTCTTAGAAGTATTTTAACCCTCAAATCGCTTACTTTGAGCTGGTGATTTGTGTCTTTTGCCCAGTTTTTCAAAACTATAAAAAGTACATGTTCTGTAGTGGAAAGTAGAGTTTGATCTTTTTAATGAATTAATGTTTTAATGTTTAAATGAATTAATTGTTTAAATGTTGTTCCTCCCCCTTCTTTTCCCTGTGGAGGAGGAGATAGCAGGAGTGACAGTCTGTACAAAGCCAGGTTTTGCTTTGAACATTTTCAGTGGGAAAAGGAGAGTGGTGTTATCATGGGGTAGGGGCAGAGTGAATGCCTTGAAGAGGAGCATGATTCTCCCCAGGTTAATTTTTGGCTAGCCTCACTTGTACTGGAAACAGCAACAAAAAGCATCTTTTGGCTTTAGTGGCATGGGATGTCTTGGATGCGGGGCAAGCCCTCTGCCTTGGGCTGTGAAGCTGTGACTTCTCTCACCAGCAGTGTAAAACTGCAGGCAGCCATATATTTCCTAGCTGATGCTCACAGGAGAAAATGGATTTCACCTCTTGCAGCTTTAACACGTGACGGTGAGGTGGGAGCGTGGCTCTGTTACACCGAGAGCTGGTGTCACCCTGCACTGAGGCCCTCAATTGCATTGATGTGTTGAGAGGGAACACGCTTGAAATACTTCGCCTGGATCCAGGTTTCATAATGCTCACAGCAGCCCCAGGTGGATTCTTACCATGTCCTTCAGTCAGGCTGCTCAGGGTCATCAATAAAATCAACTCGCTTCAGGAATTAACAGAGAGGAAAGTCTTTGCTGCAGAGCAGAGTACCTGGTACACTGTGGGTGCTGACAGGCAGCTCAGGGGCAGCAGCTGGGGGTCAAGATGTGCCAAAGGTGTAAAAATTGCTCAGCATTCAGCCAGCCTCAGGAGGACACAAGGAGAAAGTGTTCCCATGATGGAGAGCATCTCTGGGAGCTCTCTGGTGCCAGTCTGAGCAGAGCTGCACAGCTCTGTGCCATGGCACGAGTGGGCTGCGCTGGCCCTTGGCAGCTGGAGCACCAGGGTGACAGATGATTGACCAGGGAGCTGCTTAATGCTCTGTAGCAAATTAAAAGGAATCGATCATGAAGAGACCAACGCACAAATCCCTGGAGCCTGCTGGTTTTCCCCTGTGGCGAGGGGATGGAAACACCCCAGCCCAGAGGTGCCCATTCTCCACCAGACGTAGCCCAGGGTCAGCGTGCCCTATGGGGGGATGCTGGCAATTCGAGCCTGGATTGGCAGAAGGCAGGGAAAAGGCATCTTTAAGGTAAGAACGCTGTATTTGGAGGGAGCTGCCCTTGACAAACGGGGCATTTGATGCCTGCCAGCCCACTGTGGCAGCTTGCCAGATGCTGTGAATTGACTCTGAGTGGCTCTTTTAGCATGTAATTTCCTCCCACCCCCCCTCCAGTGGCAGAGTCCTTTCCTTGGTGCAGTCGCAGGGAGGGCACTTCACTAGGCAGGGTGTTCAGTCCTTTCAGAGCTGCTCCTTAGGGCTCTGCCCTCCGGGGATGCTCAAGGGACATGTTCTGGCTTTACTAGAGGATTCGAAGGATGCCAGTGCTCAGTGTCTTCTATCCAGGCACTGACAGCAACTGTAGGGACAGAAAGGATGAGGCCAGATGCTCTTTCCTGAGGGCACTGTGTGCTTTGGCAGTGCAAGGCCAGTGGGATTTCTCTGGCTCTGCGAGCTGGGCAGGGATGCAGCAGAAGGCTGATGTTTGCTGGAATAATTCCTCCTCTTCCTCCGTGGTTTATTTTGTCTGAACGAGGCTGCTTTGTTCAGTTCTGAAAAAAAAAATAGGGAACAGATCCCAGCCGTTGCTGGGTGACGCTTCCTTGGAAGTCTGCAGGGTGTCCAGCTACACAGAGCAGATCCTTGGGCTGGGAAAAGCTTTTCCCTGCTGGTTCCCTGCAGGAAACCCTGCTTTCTGTAGAACCAGGTGTGTTTGGTGGTTGGTTTAGAGGTTTGTTGTTTCCTCTTATCACCCTCACTAGCTGCAGCCTGCCCTGATCCACCACAACCTCCTTCCATGGCACTGGTTATTTCCTACATCAGTTTGCAGCTGGCTGTGTCCTGTGCGTGGTGCTGGAGGAGGGTGGGTGCACAGGAGGAGGATGGGTCCCCAGCTCTGTAGATGCTGGCACTGTGATCTCTGGCACAGGTTTTTGGATGGGAGGTGGCAGGTCTCTCCCTGGTGAGACACCTCTGCGTGGGGAACTGGCTGTTTGCTGGAGCTGGCTGGAAATTTTTTGATTTGAGTTTTTCTATGTGTGGAAAAAAATAAAATTGATTTGCTGAAACTTTTGTTGTCAAGGAGGGGATCTGACAGTTTATAGGGCACTGCAGTGGCAGTGACTGGCCAGCCAGTGGCTGTGCAGTGGGAGATCAGTGCAGACTGCTCCCTGCTTTTGGCTGTGGTGTTCTCTGGGCTCTCCCTTGCCTGCACTGCAGCCCTTTTAGCAGCAGGCTGATGAGTTCCCCCGCATGGGAACTGTGGTACTAAACTGCTACCCACGTTTGCAAACTGTCCGCTGTGCACGGCCCTGCTAAGTGATGCACTTTGCTTGCCAAAATACTTGGATAAAATACAGTCTGCTTAAATCTTGTATTGAATCAAAGTAAGCCATGGTGACAGTTTAATACACTCCAGTTGCAACACCTCTGAGATGCAAGAAATGAACCTGAACGGGCCACTGGAAGCCTGAGTTAAAACTGGCTGCATCGAAGATGCCAGTGGGATGGTCTGAGCTGAGGGTTTGACAATGATGGACCCACACAGGGTCACCAGCTTTGCTGGAGCTGTGTTCCCAAGAACAGAGGTGCAGTCACGCTGAGTGCTCTGCCTGGCCAGGGTCTGGTGGGTCAGAGCACTTGCTGATGTGTCACCACACACCACGTAGTGTGGTCATCATGGTCTCTGCTTCCTCCCAGGGGCTTGGGCCTGGTGGGTGGTGATGTGGGACTTGGCTGGCTTGTGGAGAAAGGGTTCTTTTCCACTGGGGCATGGCTCAGACACTGTGGCATTGAGCAACTTTTGCTCAGCTGAAGCAAGGGCCTTGCTTGACAAGTGGATGCAAAGGAAAGCAAGGCTCTGGACACCCAGGAGGCATCTCTGCCTGGAGGGGTGGGAACTGTTTCTGTTGCTCACTGCCTGACTTTGATTTGCTCTTCTTGAGGAGGTTTTGTGACCTCTATGGAGCAGCTCCCTAGTCCTTTGCCTGCTCACCTCTGCTCTGTGTTGCAGGTTGCCTTCCAAATGAGTTCCTGAGGTTCCCGCTGGAGGCTCCAGCAGCATCCTGTAGAAGTGCCCTCCTGCTCCTGGTCCCAGCAGCCGAGGCCTCTCCAAACCTGCTTCTGCAATGGGTGGGTTGTAAGCACTGGTAAGACCTATGAGCCGTGTCTCCTTCGCTGCTCTCTCCCTCTCTCGCGTTCTCTCTGTCCTTGTTTCTTCTTGCCCATTTATTTCTGTTCTCCATGTGCTCTGCTGTTCTGTCTCTGGGGTTTTCACTGTCAGGTAATGAGGAGCTGTGGGTCCAGTCAGTCTTGGAGATGCCGAAGAGACGAGACATCCTGGCTATCGTGCTGATAGTTCTGCCCTGGACACTACTAATCACCGTCTGGCACCAGAGCACCATTGCTCCACTGCTTGCAGTGCACAAGGGTGAGAGAAATCAAACCAGCCCATGCCAACTCCGTGCATCCCTCCCTCGTCCTCATCTCCTCTCTCATTCCATTTCTCCGTGGCAGCCATGCTCATCTCAGGTCCCAGTCCATGCTCATGCAGAAGCCTCCCCACTTCTGCTGCAGGAACAGCCCAGTGCTCGTAGGGGTTCTTCAGAGACATCAAACTCCAAGCCATGGGATATGCTTACTGCACTTGGAGAGCTCTTTATGGCCTAAGTCCAGAATCAGAGTACGGAGGGAAGGTTCTTTCCCTTGTTCCCCGGTGATGTGTAAGAGAGGAGTCCCTTCCTGCTGGGCTTTGCAGCATTCTGCACACAGGATAGTCCAGCAGGATGGCTGCAAAAAAGAGAGCAGAGGAAACAAAGCTGACACTTGAGGCAGCTGCTCTGGGAGACGTGAGACACAGAGCATGTTTAGTGTCCTCAGGAAAGCAGTAAACTGGTGCTCCTGCACTTGAAGGAGAAGGCAGGAGCCAGCATCCCATCTGAATGTTTGGGGGAGTTACAAGGCTATGAGGGTCTGCTGCCTTTTGTCACACAAAGCATTAAATAGAGCTCTGGCTCAAATCAGAGGAATGCAGGAAGATCTGGGGGATCCTATGTGGCCAGAAGGGTCCTAGTTTTATCCTATCCTTGTCACAGCAGCAATATCCAAGGGCTGTGAGAGCTCTTGGGGGCTGGAAGAAGCCACGCTGCCTGCTGTGGTCTTCATTCTTGGTTCTGCCCTTCTGCTGAGTGCCAGGGCAGGTGGGGAGGCTTGGGGATGCTTGTCTGTGGGGAAGGCAGACAGCTCATTTTCCCCTCTCTGGTCTTTTCCTCTGGAAGACTCTCTGCCCTTTTCATTTTGACGTTTGCACCCATCCTGCACAGTTGCTTATCCTTATCCTGAACAGTGTGATACACAGTTTGAATTGTCAGAAGTTCAGAGTCTGTCCCGAGCAGCTTTACCTTTCTCCCTGGAGGACTGAGAGCCACCCACGAGGCTTTGGGCAGATCTTAAGGGAAAGGAGGCTGTGAACCCATCTGGGAGGTGGATCAGAGGATGAGGGATCTACTGGGCTTTAAAACAGGACTTGACAGACTACTGAGAATACACTGTCTGTATACCAGTTTGATTCAATGATTCAAACTGGGAGCTGGTTTTTGTGAATGGCCACAGCCACTGCAGTTACAGCACAGAGCTGCTCTGACTCAGTCGTGAACTTACCAACGACCTTGGTAAGACACTGCCTCTGCCTCTGCTTCTCTGAGCCCCCAGTGGAAAATGAGCAGTAATGGAGACCAACCTGAAAGCTCCTGGGAGAAATCGTTTTGTTCTTGAAATGCATTTCTGAGGTCCTTTGGTAGCAGGTGCTGAAAAAGATATATATATATATATATATATATACACACACTAGTGAGCACAGAACAGCAGTGCTTACATATGCCAGGATTTACAGCTGAGGGTTTGACCTGCAGGGGTTTACAAACTGTCTCAAGCACCGTCCTGGCTAATTACATTTGTGGCTGTGTCCAATGCATTTTGCAGATTTATTTTTGAATTGACTCCAGTGTTCTCTGCTTTCAGAGAGCTCTGTTACGTGATGCTGATGTGCCTTGCCTTACATAAGGCCTGATAAGGGCACCTCTTCCCTGTCATTTCCCCTCCCTCCATCAGTGCCATGGAGCACGAGGTCTTCATTTGGTTCAGGGTGTGTATCAAAGTCTATGCTGCTGGAAGGATAACATGCTATGAAAAAAACACAGGTAATACCCTGCTGGGTCAGATCTAATATCTCTCTGTTCCTATTCTTTCTCATCTGAAGTTCCTGGTAGTGGCTGATTTTGCAAAATCTATGGCTCAAAGTATTATGTGCCTACCAGAGAGCAGCTGGTTTATATCCTGAGTGGAGGTGCCCTTTCATCTCTGCCAGTTCCTAACGTAGACCATGGTATTCCTGCTGGTCTACAGTGGCACAAAGGTGTGAAAGTCGCACCCTGGAAAAGCGACAGGTGCATTTTTTTCTCTATTTGCAAGGATTTTATATGTTGGGATCAGTGTATGCTGTACAGAAGCTGTTCATTGTTCACACCTGCACTGCTGTTCTGTTCAGAGGTTGGTAGGGTCCTTTTGAGGACAGGTTAGTCAGAGGCAAGGGAAAGTCTCTGCAGGAAAATGGGTAAAGTGTACAATTACAGGCTTTAATTTCTACTCTCTGTTTCTGGATTGGAAGTGTGTCTTTCCCTCCTTCTCTGTGCCCCATCCCAGGCCTGTCAGGAGAGCAGTGGGTACTGCAGTATCCTGGCAAGATGCTGCTGCTGGGGATCCTCACTGACTCGGTATTTTCCACCAGTTAGGTCCCTGCCTCCCAGTCCAGGTGCTCCAGTGCCTGAGTGCAGAGCTGAGAGTCCTGTCCTGCTGAGCATGGTGCCCAGAGCACTGGAGCTCTTCAGGAATGTCAGATCATCAATGCTATTTTCTTTATCTAGATCTAATTGCTGTACAAACCTGTCTCTTCTGGGTGCTTTTTGAAGTTGCTTCTTCTGAGCACTCAGCTGCAGCACTGTCCTGGGCTCTCAGGCCTTGTTTGGTGTTTTCTAACAGTAGGAATTTCTTTTCTCATGTGTGTTTGTCCCTGATTCCTTCATTTATTTGTGTACTTATTTATTAAAGCCACCATCTGAGCTTGTTTCCTTTCCTCTGAAACCACGAGGGTGACCTGCTCTTAGCAAGCAGCCTGCTGGCTCAGTTTGGGGTGGGGGTGTTAGAGCACTGAGTCCATGCAGCTTTTTCTTCTCTCTCATACCCTTGCTCAGATGATGGTGATGACTCCCGGCGTGATCTCGCTGCAGGCTTGGACTCCAAGGAATACTGCTTGTCGGACCGGGACATTGTGGAGGTGGTGAGGACAGAATATGTTTATACTCGCCCACCCCCGTGGTCAGACACCCTTCCCACCATCCACGTCATTACACCCACCTACAGCCGGCCCGTGCAGAAGGCAGAGCTGACACGCCTGGCCAACACCCTCCTGCACGTGCCAAACCTGCACTGGATCCTGGTGGAGGACTCCCAGCGGCGCACGCCTCTCATCACCCGGCTGCTGCGGGACACGGGGCTCAACTACACCCACCTCAACGTGGAGACACCCCGCAACTACAAGCTGCGGGGAGACATGAGGGATCCCCGCATCCCCCGGGGCACCATGCAGAGGAACCTCGCCCTGAGGTGGCTGAGAGAGACCTTTAACAAAAATAACAGCCAGCCTGGGATTGTTTACTTTGCTGATGATGATAACACCTACAGCCTGGAGCTCTTTGAGGAGGTAAGGTCCTACTGGGAGGGCTCTCAACTGGCCCAACATAGCACATCAGCACATGGGGTGTAAATGATGCTGTGTACCAAGCTGAGGAGATGTTGTATATGGCCTCAAGTTACATCAGGGGAAGTTTAGGTTGGGTATTAGGAAGAAGTTCTTTCCTGAGAGGGTGGTTGGGCACTGGCACAGGCTGCCCAGGGAGGTGGTGGAGTCACCGTCCCTGGGGGTGTTCAAAAAATGGGTTGATGAGGCACTTTGAGGTCATGGTCTAGTGGTCAGGAATATGATGGGATAAAGGTTGGACTTGATGACCCTGGAGGTCCCTTCCAACCATAATGATTCTATGATCCTATACATCTCCTGAGCTCTGCATCAGTCCTGTCTGTATATATAGTGCTTCCACTGCAGCTGTCCTGCAGTTTTCTCTGGGGCTCAGTTCTCTGTGTGTTTCCCAAAGTCAAAGGCATCCTGTGTGAAGTAACAGGAACCTCAGTTTATCCTGTGGCATGTGATCAGGAGGCAGAGAGTTTTTACTGTAAAGGAAGCTAATGAGGAGCTGCCTTCCCCTGTGGAGAGCCTTGTTAGGGTTGGAGTATTGCCTGCTGTCTGACAAACCTGTGCAGAAGCATGTGCCTAGCAAAAGAAACCTTGGGCATCCTCCTTCCATGCCCCACCCATCTGATTCCTGATCTGATGTTATCCACCTTGCTTCACCACCACCTCTGTGCTGCACTTGGCTGTCTGTTAATTCATGTTTGTTCTTGTTCGAGGAGTCCACGGGGTTTCTCTTCCTTGCTTGCTGTTTGCATTTGTTTGCTGTCATCCCAGGGTGTCCACTGGTTAAATTCTGTAGCTGTCAAGAGCCTGAGGTAGCAGTGCCTTTTCAGAGTTACGCCTGAATGGTGTCAGCACAGGCATGGGGCTTGCAGGACATCTTGTTCAGGGTTGTTCTGTGCAGTTGTCTCTGGGTTGCCACACACACGAAGAGCATGTGTTTGTCAGTGCTTGCTTTTCCTGCCAGAAAAGTGGAGCCCTTCATGCACTGCCTTGGAGAGGGCTGGCTGATGTGCAGCACTCCCTCCAGAGCTCTTCCTCTTGCAGCATGGGGATGGATGGTCTCTCAGGCTGTTGTAAGTAGGCAGTGGGGCTGAGATCTCAGCCTGGAAGTTTGCAGCTCCAGGAACTGGGATGGCAGGCTCAATTGCAGCATGTCTTGGTAATCTTGTTGGGCTTGAGCAGGGAAAGGTTCCCATGTGCTTTCCCACCTTTGCTGTTTGTTCCACTCCTACTGGGGCTCTAAAGGATCTCCCAAGCCTTTCCCTGTCTGCAGGTTTGCAGTGGTCTTACAGTGCCAGGTACACTGTACCTCACCTGGCTTCCAGCTCAGAAATTACTTGTTCCCTTGCTCTCCTCAGGCCAAGCTCTTGTAGCAAAGGACAAGAAATGAGGATTGTTCCTTCCCCACCAGTTGCCAGTTTTCATACCAGGGATCTCCTATTTATTTGCTCCATACATGCCCCCTTTCCATTCCCTGATGGCTTTCACTTTAGCTTGAATACCCACAGGAATATACACGCTCTTAAAGCTGGAAGCAAAGTCAGACTGAATGTCTTTCTTCCACCGTCCCCTTTGAGGCTGGCTCTGGCAGCATCTTGAGACACACACCACACATTAATAAAGCAGAAAGGGTTCCTCCCTTCACTCATGTGCCTTGCTTGTAGAAGGTTCTCCTCTCTGAGGAGCTGCAGTTAAGGTCACACAGAGCCAATGAAGTGTGCTGTGAACTGCAGAAGACACACACTGTTGTTCCCTGCGGACAGGGGCTGCTGTTAGCATGTGTATAATGCAGAAGGGTGAGTGCCAGAGCTCTTCTGGTCTCATTTGCAGTAATTAGCAGTGATCAGATTAGCTCTGGGAGACCCCTGATCTCAGAGTGGACTGAGAGCAGAATGCAAGGCTGAGCCTGCTGACAGGGCACTGGGGGGTGAGTGGGCAGACTGGCATTGTGTTGGCAAGTGCAGGCATCTCAAGTGTCCCCTGGTGGCTCCTATCTCTATTGACTCTAGAGGGAGTGCAGGCATCCATCCTTGTTCTGCTGGGTAGCAGGAGCAGCTACAAAGCACTGTCCTGCATGCTGGGAGTTCCTGGTGAGGCTGTGTGTCTCAGCTGTACCTGGGGTTGTGGGCTACAGCTGCAGTGCCTCACTCTAAAGATGCTTTTACTGTGGCTCATAGGCTGAGATTGCAGCTCAGACTCCTGAGATTTCAGAGAAAGCACCTTTCTTCCTAGATATGCCATTCCTGCATTTCCAGGTGACCTTGGACAAGGTGCTTCCATCTTCTGTGTCCTCATTTCCCCAGCTGTCCATAGAATCAGAGAACCACCATGGTTGGAAAGGACCTCCAGGATCATCAAGTCCAACCTTTATCCCATCATCTCCCTGACCACCAGACCATGGCCTCAACTGCTTCATCCACTCGTTTTTTGAACACCCCCAGGGACGGCGACTCCACCACCTCCCTGGGCAGCCTGTGCCAGTGCCCAACCACCCTCTCAGGCAAAACTTCTTCCTAACATCCAACCTAAACTTCCCCTGATGCAACTTGAGGCCATTTCCTCTTGTCCTATCATTAGTAATGTGGGAGAAGAGACCAACACCAGCCTCACTACACCCTCCTTTTGGGTAGTTGTAGAGAGCAATGAGGTCTCCTCTCAGTTTCTTCTGCTCCTTTCCACGTGGAGGACTGACGCCCCACAGCTCCAAAGACCTTTGGACAAAAAAAAGCACTCTTAAATCTCAGTTATGATTCTTATTGGCAGCTTTGACTTTAGTGCTGAACTCATGCTTGGTTCCATGGCTATCTGTTATGATTTCAATTGTTAGTTGCCACTTTCTAAAGCACTTTTCTCCAGCTCCAGGATGTGCATCCTTGTACAGGTGAGTAATGAGCTCTGTGGCTTGGTCATAGAGTCACCATGGTTGGAAAGGACCTTGGTCCAAGCCACAGAGGGTGCCTGGGAACCTAACCCAAGCTCTTAGCTCTTGGGTTTGTGCTGAAGCATTTGTCTCGTGCAGGACCACGAGCAAGTCATTGTGCTGGGGTGCTGGTTTGTGTCGGAGGCTGATCCTTCTGCGTGCACCCACCAAACCCTTCTCTTTCCTCCCCTCCAGATGCGCAGCACCAGGAAGGTGTCCGTGTGGCCAGTCGCCTTCGTGGGCGGCTTGCGCTACGAGTCGCCCAAAGTGAACGCCGCAGGGAAGGTCTACGGGTGGAAAACGGTGTTCGACCCCCACCGCCCCTTTGCCATAGACATGGCGGGGTTTGCTGTGAACCTCAGGCTGATCCTCCAGCGGTCTCAGGCTTACTTCAAACTGCGAGGAGTGAAGGGGGGCTACCAGGAGAGCAGCCTGCTGCGGGAGCTGGTGACCCTGAACGACCTCGAGCCGAAAGCTGCCAATTGCACTAAGGTATGGTCTCTTGTGCATGGGCTGTAAGGATTCAGAGGTAGGAGAAAACCCATCCAGACCCATCATTCAGTCACTTGTCCTCTGTGTTTGGAGCATGCTCCCATTGCAAGGGAGCTGGGAATGGGTGATTATGTATTAAAATGTGTAGAGGGCAGTTACCTTTTTCAGTTGCAGGCTGCTAATAGTTGCTTTGAAATATGGAGATGTCTTTCCCCTGT
The DNA here is from genome assembly GCA_028020825.1 of Podargus strigoides. Classification (NCBI taxonomy): domain Eukaryota; kingdom Metazoa; phylum Chordata; class Aves; order Caprimulgiformes; family Podargidae; genus Podargus; species Podargus strigoides. The sequence goes on from CM051646.1 coordinate 3,942,944, forward strand.
TCCTCTTTCTTATATTACCTCCAGAAAATATTATTTTCAAGATGGGCTTATCTGTGGCCTTGCTAACCCCTTGGAGCAGGGAATTCCATAGGTGAAATGTATGTTGGTGGTTTTATGTGCCTTCCCAAGAGGGGCTTTTGTGTACTGGCACTCCTGTGGTAAGCAAGCATCACATGGGACTTGGCCATCAGGAACCCATGTGAACTGTAACCCAGGAGAACCAGCCACGGTGTTTCCTGGCTGCAGGGAAAGACTGCTCACACAATCACAGTTGAGAAGTTGCCTTCTCCCTCTTGACATCTACACAACATTGCTGTAGTCATCCACAATAACCTGGATCTTTCTGTGTCAGAGATAATGTAGAAATGTTTTAATGCCTGGGATATTGCTCTGAGCTCTAGGAGGCTTCCAGGAAGCTTCATTTTGGGGGGGGGTGTTTACTGCTGTCAAATGACTCCTAATCATTTGACTGTACACATAGCCTGGGAGTCATGGAGCAGGACCCCTATGTGCTAAATCATGTAGAAACTCAGAAATAAATTATGGTTCTTGCCCTAAAGACTTCCCAGTCCAAGATGAGAGACACCAGATGGATGTTTATCAGGAGTGACAGGGGAGCATGTGAGATGCAAAGAGACAATGCTGCTGGGTGTGACAGGCATCAGTCAGAGCACATCAGCAGCAGAGGGGCTGTCAAGGGCTTCTGAAAGCTTTGTAAGTGGGTCCAGTGACCACCACAGGTGTGGAGGGGGTCCCTCTGAGATCACAGCCCCCCTGTGTAGCACTCTCATGCCTTTGGCTCTAATTGGGACCAGCCAGTCTGATTTAGGGAGTCTTTATTGATTAATTATCCCAGGAGGATTATTCTTTCTTTTTTTTTTTTTTTTTTTTGCAAATAACCTGTTATTGTGCTGGCAAGGAGTCCAGGAATAAGGAAGAGGAGCTGAGAGGGAGGAGCAAATTTGTTTATTATCTGATACCTGCTGTGCCTCATTTTTTAAATCTACATGTCTGTGATTATGGCTGTCCAGCACTGAGATAAATAACACAGATGGTCTCCCAAGGGTGGGAAAAGAGATTGGATTAAAATTAGATCTCTGTTTGTGGGCACTGTGTGCCCTGCTAGCTAACAAGAAAGCACTGGCTGGAAATAAGTGTGTTTCCAACAGGCCATGGGAGATGCCCAGGTTGCTTTTAGGCTGGTGTACAGCAGATCAGGGGTGTTTACTCCACAGTTAGTTATGCAGTCTTTGCTATATTGTCCCTGCTGTAAATAACTCTTGGAAAGAAGCTGTGGTAAGAGGCTGGGGATAGGAGATGATGGGTGCGGAGGAAGGAGGAGAAGGAATAGGTTGTTTCCAGGCAGGAGGGAAAAAATGGTGCTGTGAGAGAGGCTGCTGTGTCAGCGCTGTCACACGAGAGCTGCAGGTCAGAGGTGGCGAGGCAGCAGGAATTGCTGGCCAGGATCTGAAGCAGACTGCGTTTCTTTTTCTGGCTGGGCCGTGGGGATCTCACAAGGGTCCTTGTTGTGAGCTGAATGCTGGCAAACTCCGAGTGCAGCTTTGCAGGGTGAGCTTTGCCTTTCTGCTTTTAGCTGATGCCAGCAGCCTCCATTTCCCAACTGCTGTTCTGCTCACCTGTTTGACAAGGAGGAGAGTCCAGATGAGGAGCAAAGGACAAAAGTAGGCTATGGTCTGGGGTCCTCTTGCCCCAGGACCAAAGCACAGACTTCTTTCCCACTGTGACAGTGTGTGCTCCCAGCAGCTGTCATGGTTTGCTTCTGTTAAGCATAACCATCCTCCTGCTTCACAGTGAGATTTAAATTAAAAGTTATGATGTGCTCAGATGCAGTCGTTAAGGAGGGACCAGAGAAGTATTCAAGATAAGCATAGACATGAAGTGTTCTCCAGAAATGCTGCCTTCCCTGTGTACAGTGCTGGTATTTGTAGTATTTATCAGAATTCAGCCCACAAATGCACACTCCTGCAAGAAGCTTAAACTTTGGCCAAAGACACATACCTGCTTATTTTCTTTGGTTTGGGAACTGCCCAAAATGAAGGAGAAAATTAAAGAAGTCAATATGAATTGCCAAGGAGGAAGGAGAAAGTTATCCCTCCTTAGAGCCACAAAGATGATGAAGGGAGTGGAACATCTCCCTTGTGAGGAAAGGCTGAGGGAGCTGGGTCTCTTTAGCTTGGAGAAGAGGAGACTGAGGGGTGACCTCAAGAATGTCTATAAATATGTAAAGGGTGAGTGTCATGAGGATGGAGCCAGGCTCTTCTCAGTGACATCCAATGATAGGACAAGGGGCAATGGGTACAAGCTGGAACATAGGAGGTTCCACATAAATGTGAGGAAGAACTTCTTCCCAGTGAGGGGGACAGAGCACTGGCACAGGCTGCCCAGAGAGGGTGTGGAGTCTCCTTCTCTGGAGACATTCAAACCCCCCTGGATGTGTTCCTGTGTGACCTGATCTGGGTATTCCTGCTCTGGCAGGGGGATTGGACTGGATGAGCTTTTGAGGTCCCTTCCAATCCCTGACATTCTGTGATTCTGTGATTATCAGGGGTTGGTTTATACTAGAGCTGTAAGGAAACAAGGCTTTGCAAGCGTGCTATGTATTTCTGTGTCCTGCTGCTCCTGCATTTCTCCCCACGCCCCCCCAAAGCAAACCACACTCTCTTCAGTCCATTGACACAGGACAGAGGTCTGAGATTCTGTATTCCTGTAAGGCTGATGTAACCACCACATATTCTGCTCCCCATTTTCTATTAATGCCTGAGGAAACAAGCTGCAGGGTGCTCAACCAGGGAGCCCTTAAAGGAGAGATGCTTTGAGTGGCCTCAGCCATTGAGAAAGCCTCAGTGGGGGCTGGCACAAGAGGACAGACCACAAAACACAAGGTCACTGGAAATGAGGCGTCTCTCGTTCCAGCTGCTCCTGGAGCTGCTCGTTTCGTGGGGCAGGCTTTTGTGCCCTCGGTGGTCTTGATGGCAGTTCACTGGGATTGAAGTGGTGGTTAAAGTGGTCATTCCTCCTCTCTCCTTATCTCGTGGCCGAGTCAGATCTGAGATTAAATCTGCGGGTTAGCAGCTCTGTGTTTAGGGGGATGGTTTGAAAGGGAGTCAGCTGGCAGCCTGGTGCTGTCCCTGAGCCTCAGGGGCAGGGTGCTGTGGGCACTGCTAAGTGCCACAGTGGGTGACAGGTTGCTGTCAGACACAGGCTAGAGAACAAGGAGCAAAAAGAGCTCTCCCAGCAGTACCTGAACCATACACCAGCACCGTGGCTGCCACGGGTCTTGGAACTGGCTCTGGGAAGAGAATAAATCCTTGGACATAAGGAGGAGACCAGACCTTTGGGCCCCACAGGGCTACTTGTCTGTTTGCTTTTTAATTTCCTGTTAGGAGACAATGAAAAAGTCTGCTATGGAGGTGAATCCTTGTAATCTCTTAGACCTGAGTCCTGTGAGTCTGAATGGCAAGGCTGTAAATGACTGGAGGTGTTCCAGGAGTGGAGATTTTTAAAGGGGATTCCCTCAGATGACCTATGTGAAAGTCCAGGGGAAGTCAGAGACTTGGCCCCCCTCCCTTGCAAGCTGTACTTTTTGCACCAGCCAAAGCTTCCCTGAGGCATAAACCACACTGCTGGTGGAAAAAAAATCAAGCAACTGACTGAGAGGAAAAGCAGGTATTTTCTGTACTAAATGGTGTTTTCCCTTCCACATTTAAAACCATAGGATGAATCACCACAGAATGTCAGGGATTGGAAGGGACCTCAAAAGATCATCCAGTCCAGTCCCCCTGGCAGAGCAGGAATGAAAAATGGTAGGAGCTGCTGTATCAAGCTGCAAACTCTGAGAATTGGTCCATTTCAGTTAATATAACTGTCTTTTTTTTTGGCACTTGGCTTTAACAATGCAAAATGAGATCCAGCTTAAAGGAAAGGTAATAATGTGTAGTTGTGGTGGTCTGCTTATGGAGTGTGTGGTTAGAGCTGCTGAAGTGTGAGCCCCACTGCTGGCAGAGTGCAGCCCTTGGCCATCAGCAGGGTCGAGTGTTCGTGTGTCAGAAGTGGGAAGAGCTCTCACCTGCTCCTGCTGCAAAGGAGAATGGGCTACACGACTTCTCTAGCGCCTGGACTGCGTTGAGGTGCTTGCTTAGCCCTGAGAGCACTTGTACAGACCTGTTTGGTTTTGCCTTTTCATAGGAAAGTAACGCAGCAATTGCAGCAGCGTTGCTGCAGTGGGTGAGCAGGACTATAATAAAGGCTGACTTTGAGCAGCCTCTGAAGTGGTTGTAGGGGAGCGATGAAATGTGGTTTTTTTTAGACCCACTCCAGGCAGCAGTTGGTCTCTACTGCCTTAGTAATAGTAGATGAGATTTAAGCCCTGTGCAGGAGGTAACTGCTCACATCAGAGATGAATGTGGTCAAACAGCTTCCTGGGAAGGTGGGGGTGCTCCTGTTTAACCACAAGGGTTTGAAAAGTGCTTTGTTCATCCTGTGGAAACAGAACGTGCCCTCGTTTTTCAGGAAAGCAGGGACTGGGTATGAAATGGTTTGCAGAGACTTGGATTAAATGTGCAGAGTATTGTCATAGCAACCAGAGGGAACCCCCGCAAGGTAGGAAATGTCAGTGCTAACAGGTGAAGGGAAGCAGGAAACTGGAGCTCTGAAGGGATAAAGCTGCTTCCAGCAATCCAGGTTCTAGGAGCAAAGCAATAAGTGTGATTGAGTCTAGTGAGGGGAGAGTGTTTTAAACAGCTTCCAGAACTGTCTGTACCAGCAGTATAGCACAGCTAGTAGAAACTATTTACCTAAAATACAACACCACCACCCCAAAAAAAAAAAAATAAATGTTAGACCACCTCTTCAATTTATATTTTTTCCGGTACTCCTCCAGAGATGATCTATATTAAACTTTGCTGCTAAGGCTGAGGGAAGCTTTTAGTAGAAGCTTCAGTTCTGTTTTAAGCGAGTTGGAGAGGGGCTTTGAAGTAATGCAGTGGGTTGTACCTGGTGCAGAATAGTGGATGGCAGCGTGGGGCCAGCATTTCAAAGGAAATGTGTATGGGGCTTTTCATAGAATCATAGAATCACCATGGTTGGAAAGGATCTCCAGGATCATCAAGTCCAACCTTTATCCCATCATCTCCCTAACCACCAGACCATTAGACCTCAAGTGCTTCATCCACTCGTTTTTTGAACACCCCCAGGGATGACAACTCCACTGCCTCCCTGGGCAGCCTGTGCCAGTGCCCAACCACCCTCTCAGGAAGAACTTCTTCCTAATACCCAATCTAAACTTCCCCTGATGCAACTTGAGGCCATTTCCTCTCGTCCTGTCATTAGTAATTTGGGAGAAGAGACCAACACCAGCCTCACTACACCCTCCTTTTAGGTAGTTGTAGAGAGCAATAAGGTCTCCTCTCAGTCTCCTCTTCTCCAGACTAAGGAGAAGTTTGAGGTGATACAGTAGACTAATGCTTGCTGGGTTATGAAAGGGCTGTGTAGAGCCCAGAGCACGTGGGAGGGAACATTCTGTAACCAGCTCCTGCATCTTGCAGCTTTGAGACAGCAGAGGTTGCAGCAGAGAACTGGAGCAGCAGTAAGTACTTCTCAGATCAGTGTCACTCTCATATCTTTTTAGGGTTTTGAAAGAATTTAAAAGTGAAAAAAAAAGTGAGCTTAGGGAGCAATAATGGATTTTCAGACATGCACTGAAAAAATTCATTTTAACATTTCCCACAACCAAAGATAACGGTGACAACTGGAGCAGCTGGTGGGACTCAGCGTTACTGCCTCTTCTCTCTCACACACAAGTCACAGTGGGACCTGAAGTGGCCAAAATCTGCATTTCCACTCTGAGCCTAGCAGTGCTTCCACACTGGCCAAGGATGTAGTAACAAGATAAGCAGAGTAAGGAACTTGGTCTATGGGGAGATGTGCACGTGGTTCTCTGGTTATGAATGCCTTACACCATTGAAAAGGGTGATGAGCCTTCAGAGGAAGATGGTTGATAACTATGTGGAAGGAGCAGGTTAATGTGCCAAGACAGTACACTGTAAAATGGGTAATTTCTGTGCACTGTGCCTTTTGGGTAGCTGTAGGTCTGCCTAAATGAAGTTTTATGCAAACCTCCTTTCAGCTGTGAATGCGCCATTAGGCTCCAGGGTAGGTGGCTAAATTGCACTATTGATTTAATGTGCAAGAATATTTGTTAGTGCAGTGAAGAAACGCAGCTAATGACTTCTGTTGGCTTCTTCAGATTTTAGTTTGGCACACGAGGACGGAAAAGCCTGTGCTGGTGAATGAGGGGAAGAAAGGATTCACAGATCCCAACGTGGAAATCTGACTGTGCATGGCTGAATGGCGACCAACACCAGGTAAGAGCTCATGTTTTTGCACAGTAATGAGAAGCAACAATACAAAAAGGAAAATACTAGGCAACGACAGAAAAAAAAGACAATAGCTCTTTTAAATCTGCTTTTTAATTTCCATTTTTCGCATCTCTGACCTTCCCTTGCTGCAAAATGTATTGAGAAGGTTGGTTAATCTCTCTTTTTTTTAAGTCAAGGTGCTAAAGGGGAGAGGTTGGGAGGTGAGAGGAGAGGTTGGGCTGGTGAGATTGGGAGGAAGAAGAGAAACCCAGGGAGTGAGAGCCTAGGCAGAAGTTAAATTGTTAAGAAAACAAACCCTTGTCTAAACAAGACTGCCTTATTAAGTGTATGAACATAGCTAAAGCACAAGGGAGAAGGATGTGGATTCATCCACCTGCAAACACCTGAGGAAAGCTAAGGCAATATCAGTGAAAGCATTTTTAAGCCAGGCAGAGAAGCTTTCACTGAGGGAAGAGTTTAATTTATATCCACATCAAAGCCACACAAAGTCAGTGACAACTAAAGGGAGGGTATGGATTAAACCCCCCTGAGGTATTTGTATATATATGGTGAGCATGTAGTGTTGTCTTCAGTGGAAAGGAGGAAAGAACATGTTGCACATTGATGGCTGACTTCCTCCTCACTTGTTCCTGCCCTGACTTCTCACCTTTAATTACCTGAGCTCCCTTTAACTGGAATGTAGATCCAGGCCTGTAGGGGAGAGAAGGTTGGTGCTTGTTTTCTTTTCCTCTCAAATACAGAGAAGTAAAAGCAGCAAAGGAAATCACAGAATGTGAGGGATTGGGAGGGACCTCAAAAGCTCATCCAGTCCAGTCCCCCTGCCAGAGCAGGAATACCCAGATCAGGTCACACAGGAACACATCCAGGTGGGTTTGAATGTCTCCAGAGAAGGAGACTCCACACCCTCTCTGGGCAGCCTGTGCCAGTGCTCTGTCACCCTCACTGGGAAGAAGTTCTTCCTCACATTTATGTGGAACCTCCTATGTTCCAGCTTGCACCCCTTGCCCCTTGTCCTATGACTGGATGTCACTGAGAAGAGCCTGGCTCCATCCTCATGACACTCACCCTTTACATATTTATAGACATTCATGAGGTCACCCCTCAGTCTCCTCTTCTCCAAGCTAAAGAGACCCAGCTCCCTCAGCCTTTCCTCACAAGGGAGATGTTCCACTCCATCATCTCTGTGGCTCTGTGCTGGACTCTCTCCAGCAGTTCCCTGTCCTTCTGGAACTGGGGGGCCCAGAACTGGACACAATAGATCTGCTCAGCAGCTGTATATTTTTAACAGTAATGGAGCTCTCTTACAGCACGTCCCCTGAGGCTGTGTGGCTGGAGCCCTGCCTGCCTTTGCCACTCACTGGCAGGCCAGCAGAGCAAAGCCCGCACTGCACACTATCCGCGCTATATATAGCGGCTTTGCGGAGAGGCTGTAGCTCCCCAGCACTGTCACAACTGCTTTTCACCAACACCCAGTTGCCTAGCAGCAGGACTCGCAGATCTGCAATCCGAGGTGGGATTTGGGAGAGCTCCAAGAGGTGGCAGCTGACTGCAGCGAGGCAGGAGGGTAACACACGCTGGTTGTGGTTTCTGTTGCAGATTTCTCCATGCACAGCCTGCAAGGTTCCTCTCCACAGCATCCAACCAGCCGGACGTGCAGTAGCCAGGACCTCTGCTGACTTCCAAGAGTATTTTTTTTAGTGTACTGAAAACAAGCAACACTGCATACATAAACTACTCGGATTCCCCTGCCCTTCTTCCTGGACTCTGAGCAGAACCAGATGCTCTGGAGGTGGAGAAAAAGCACAGAAAACACAGGACTGACATCAGTACAAGACCAGCTGCCTCGGGAGAAGCTCGGTTCGGGAGAAGTGCCTGCAGGGCACGATGCACTGGATGCTGGAATGGCAGTCTGAACTGAGGGGGCTGTTTTACAGGACCTGAGAGCAAGGGTGAGAACGCCCACAGGAGCGTGTTGGCCCCCCAGGACTCGTTTTTTCCTGAGACACACGTACCTTGTGGCTATGTGTGCAGCAGCCTAAAGCAGCTCTCTGTTCATGGAGGGGACAGCTGCCTTCTGAGATGGCACCTTAGCCCTTAATTTTAAACCTACTTTAATCAGTGTTTATTACGCTGCACAAGACAGGAAGGTTTTGGGGGAGGGTGAAAAGCAAGGCAGGTTAGAACAAACCCATTAACTCTCTCTGTTCTCTTTGTATTCCCTCTCCCTTCATTAGTTTCATGGTTTGGAGGGCGCTCTGACATACCTCTGTGTCCCTGGATGGAGTTATATTTACAGCATGTGGGTCTCTATTCATCCATCCATCCCAAAATAACTGGAAGTGGGTTTTAATGAGACTGTCGTGGCCATACACCATAATACTTCATCCAGGCTCAGATCTTGGTTCTGTTTAGCTCTAATTTGGTTCACGTGAGCATTAGGTGGGAGATTCTCTGAAGGCTGCTCCTACGTAAAGCCAAATTTCCACTCTCAAAAAATAAAGTTAACTGCTTAAAAACTAGGGATTGAATGATAAAAGCTGATTTTAGTGCATTTAGAATTCTGCTGGGATGTATCCTTCAGCCCTAGCCCCCTTTTCCAGGGCCATGCCATACCACTGCAGAGCTACAGGCGTGAAAAGCCACGCTGGAGCAGTTCCAGAGTTAACTTCCAAGGGATAGAGCAGCATCCTTGTAAAGGTGCTTAGTGCTCTGTTTCTTCAGCACCTGGCTTGAGGTAGGTTGAAGAACCCCTCTATGTAGAATATCAGTCACCTCTTCTCTGTTCTGTAACACCCAAGTACCTGAGACAGCGTTGATGAAAGGGTGTTGTTCTCTGATGAGATGTATTTTGCTTCTCAGTGAGGTCTGAGCAATGCAGAAGAGGAATCTGGGTGTCACTACCTTGGTTGACTCTCTATTTGAGCTTGACAAACTTGCCGAGGAAGAAACTGAGGTACAACATACCCCTCCCCCCCACCTCCAGCCCCTTTAAAGAAAACCAAAACTTGCCTCCCCCTCCATAGTTCTCAAACCTTTGATCCACCCCTATGGTCCCAATTCTTTCAAAAAAGGTCTGAAGCACAATTTTACCTTGGAATCGAGGGAAAATGTAATCCTGGAAATAGACTTGGTTATTTTTAGCCCTAACAGATAGAACTATTAAAATGCTATAGATCTGATTGTTAGCTTCACAGTGCAGAAGCTTCCCCTTGGACTAATGACATTGTGTATTTCCTAATATTTAAAAAAAAAAAAATAATATTTTTTTGTAAGTTATTTTCTCCCACTGTATATGAAAACCTTTGGGGAAAAGTTGCATTCTTTAGTTCCCAGTCACAGAAGCCTTGCTACGTAGCTTTTACAAAGATGTTCCTTTAGATGCACTGGCTGAAGCTGTACTTGGGCAGAAAGCATTTGATGTGACTGGCTGCTCTACGGGAACGGGTTTTGTTATCTTGTATTAAAGCAGTAGCTCTCTGCACTCAAGCAGATTTATTCTGTTATTGCACTAGCCTTCCAAGTTCCCTTCAGTCTGCAAACCCTAGAGTGGAAAGAGACATTTTTAAAGGACTACCAAGTTTCCATACCACTTTAAATAGTTTCCGACTGATGTCCTCTCCTAGCTGCATGTTTTGTTTCACTAATCTTAATTCCAGCCCCTGCTGGGTTGCAACCTTCCCTCCTTGGAAGGAAATAACTTTCAGAAAAATGCAAAGGATTGAGTCCTGAAAACAACCCTGCATATATTCTCCACTCTCCTCAAAGCTTGGTCACACGAGCCTGGGCCCTTCCAACTTGCAGAGAGGCTCCTGTGGTCCTTGGGAGCAGAGATACACAAGACCAGCTCTGGCCAGGGTGGAGTGTGTTACAGCTGCACTGTCTGTTCTCAGTTTTAAACAAACTGTATTTAAATTTGTTAAATAAAATTATGGTTTCTAAGAGCCAGAACACCCTGCAACTCCATCATCAGAGACAGTGCACATGTTTGGTGTTTCTCTCATAGCCTGAATGCTCTCGGTGCTGGAACAGAAAGCAGGGGCTGAGCGACTTCTTGGAGATTCTGAACAGATTCACAGCTTGATCTCTTCTTCTCCCTAACGAGATGGCAGCTCCTCAGTGCCTGCGGAGCTGGTGAGTTAACAAAACGTCGTCTTTTCCTAAATCCCATGTTTGTTTTGAGGGACAAAAAGAAAACAGGACCCAAGATGTTCACAGCAGATTTAACTAGAGAGTCCAGATGTGCTCTCCCATTTGCAACTATGCATGCAACCCCTGTACTTCTATCCCAACCAAAATCTGATCCCTGCTCATTTCACAAGGGGGAATTTCATCTTGAGGTGCTTCTCAGTGAGAGCAGGGCTGGAGGGATGACTGGAAGACTAATTGTCCTTTTCTCTCCTGCACCTCCTCCTTGGAAGTTCTCATTCCTGCCTGGCCTGAAACATAATGATGTATTTGATAGAGGACAAAACACATTTCACTTTTTAAAACTTTTTTTTCTTTTTTTTTTCCTTTCTGAGAGAGAGACAACCTCCATAGTAAAACTTAGTGGGGAAAAAAGCTCCAGTTACAGTCATCTGACAACCAACTTGGCTTCCAACAAGTGAAAAATAATGGCCTCTTTGCAGAGTGAGGTGCTAAATTCTGCCTGGGAGCACAACAAAATGGTTTTCCACACCTGGTTGCTCACATGTTCACCAACTATTTTCTCCCTATCTAATTATAAAAACAAGGAGGCCAGTAACAACACATTTCTTTGAAAGTCACTGGAGAGCTGAGCTCAGCTTTCAGTTCAGATGGCTTCAGTTCTCTCTCTCCCTCTCTCCTGCTTCCAGCACCTTGTTACTCCCCCACATTCACCAGACAGTCCATAACATCATGCACAGCCATCCAAGCTGTGGGTCCTCAGTAGTGCAAGGAGATGAGCTTCCACATCCATCTATGAAACAACTGACTCTGGTTCCTTCGGGGCCCATTCTTGCTTCTGAACTTACTGCCAAAGAGCAAATCCTTTACCTGGGTCTAGTGGAAATTAACATGCCCAAGTGCCTGGGCCATTGTGTCCCCAGACATGCAACCAGGAATATTCAAGATGAACCAGACATGGGGAGGATGCCCTCATCAGTCCACGTACTGGGTCCTTCCTAAATAAGGGATGTCGACAGATTGTATTATCCGTCCCGCAGTGCGCTCCTCAAAAATGACAATCTGCAGGAGAGAGGGATACGTAAAGTTCCTTCAGACAAAGGCTGAGTTATTTAAATGTTTTTAGGAAGAAAAGGCATACGATCACAGCAGGGGAAGGAAGCCTTGTTTAAAGAGATCAATCAATACAAGTCTGAGCATTAACTGTGATTCTTCTTCGGCACCACATGATGCAGAAAATGAAACTGCATCAAATCAAGTTTGTCTTGATTTTGAATTTGATGCAGTGCTTTGAAGTTTAGCTGCTGTCCTCATCATGCCTTAATGGCTGTCAGAGCCATAGCTGGCTTTAGAGCAGCACTTTCCCTAATTTTCACAGATCTTAGGAGATAAGAGTCTCCTTCCTCTCTGTTGTGCTGGTTTTCAGCTAGAGATAGGTAATTAATAGCCTGTATGTGTCCAGCTCTTTCACTCCAAGCAGGCTCTTTAATAATATAAACAAGCCAAGAGAAATCCCACCAAAGCCTCTCTCACCTCATTGTTCCCTTTCCACAACCAGGGGCCAGGAAGGTAGAGTGTTTCCTGAGGTCCTATTTTCCAGTAGCGGCCCAGGTTCTGACCATTGACAAACACAACTCCTTTTTCCCAGCCCTAGAATCAAGACAGTACACAGAATTACTGATGCAGCTGTACTGCCTAGTTAGCATCCCCACAGGAAACTAAGTCTATTTTCACACTTGCATTCTTTCAGGCCACTTTCTGCTTGCTTTCCCTGTGTAACTCCCTGAAGCCATAAACATTTCAGTAAGCCCTGTTGAACAGAAGTTATCTTTAATGTGCCAATTAAAAGGACAAAGCTTTCAAAAATGTGCAATTCAGGATTCATGCTCGTACAGGAAACTTCATCCTTTTGAACAGATGTATCTTTATTTCTTCCCAAGCATAGAATATCTCCCCTCACCTATTTCCCAGGTGACAGAAATACTGTATTGTTACTGACTAGCATGATTTACAGTATAGCATAAATGGAGAAGTGAGCAGTACAGCAATGACTGGCATGAACCTTGGCTCTAAGGGACTGAAATCAGAGGAGGATGTTTAATAATCCTTAATATTCCATCTTAAATTCTATGCAAGAGCAGCAATCTTCCTCAGAAGGATGATGTGAACACTAATTCTCAGGCCATGTACACAAAGATGTGACTCTTTCCATACCACATCGAGGAGGCAGGGATAAAACTAATGCCTCGTTTGGTTTTTGTGCCCATTACTCCTCTGCAACTAGAAAAGAAATAAATAGCATTTGTATGGCAATTAAAAAAAAAAAAACAACAAAAACTAACTGTTCATTAGCAGCTCTGTAGGGTCAGAACTGCACGTGTTTTCTCATCAGGATCACTACAGAGTTACCTGGCAGCTTGAGAAGACTTCTACCCCATCAAAAGAATTCTCCAAGATCAGAGGAAGTCTACAGAACTACAGCCTACAAGACACAAGTGTGTCTCTAACCAGCTTTTCAAACATCTTGACCTACAAAAGGACAAAAGACAAAAAGAGGACTTGCCTGCAGCTTCAAGAAAGTGTCCTGTGGCTGATGCTCTATCCACAGCCTTCCACGAAAGAAAGCCGGGCCCACAAAGTAATCGGGGACCGCGCTCCACCCGGCGACGTGCCGCAAGCTGCAAGAGAGGGACCAAACCCAGCAGGGAAGCACCAGGCAGCACTGAGAGACACAACACTGGTCTCAAGATCGTGTCAAAGCGCTGCTGGCAATGGCAGGTGGATGTGGTTACAACAGGGTTGCTGTTTCCTTGCATGCCTGACACACCACGCGGTTGCTTTCTAGTGGCAGGGCCTAAAGGTAATGTTCTTCATGCTGCAAGGGGATGGAGGGTTTATCTGCTGTAAACAGTCAAGGCATGCACCTAGCTGATCTCTGCCCCCTACTTAAGATAAGTGTACTAGTGGTACATGTCTCAGTCTTTATTATCCTGTGCTTGCCACATCACTGATAGGGCGATTTCTGGGATAAGAAATGGATATATGAGGCTATCATCTAAGTAAAGTAAAAATCTCTGCTCCATGTTGGCTGCTGAAGTGCCCATCCTCCTCCAGATACGACAGTGCCACGGTGCAAACTTTAAATACATGTGGCTTCCACAGGCTAAAGGAAAACCTGCAGAATTGGTAGGGTTCAAAGCAGACAGGCGTGCCCACGTTCCTGTCAAGGAACATGAACACATCCTTGTGAGGTTGCAGTGCTTAGGGCCAATCTGGCATTATTGCTTACCTGTGGCAGCAATTTGGGAGCAGGGGACAAACAGAAACCCCCCCGAAGCTTCTGTCAGAACCTGTTCCTTCCAACCCTTATGAACTGCTTCTCTTGGATTCAGGGAAATTATTGATCCAGTGCAGCTTGACTGCTACTGATTTATTCAACTAAAAGCCTACGCCAATTCCTTTCACAGTCCCACGTGCTCCAGCCTCAGTGGCTGTGAGCTGATTGTGTTTCATTGCTACTGGTCAACTGCCAGTACCCTGAGTGTGGTGTTGACTCATCTTGCTTTTCTTTGGACATGGCAGTTCACTCACTTTGAAGTTCCTCACTGGAAATGTTCTTCTAAAACCTTGCAGTCAAAGGTTATGCGAGTTACCCCACCAATAAGAATCCTTCAAGTAGCCCCCCAGCACCTGTTAAGATTGTCCTTAGAAATTTCAAATTGTAGACTTTTTTTTTTTCCCTTCTAAAAGCCATTTCAGTTTATCGTGGTCTCTCTCTCCTTCCTACACAAAACGTGGGAGCTGTGGTATCTTGGGGGATGCACTTTCTGGTATCAAGAACGTAACTGAAAGCAGTCTGGACTGTGGACAGAGTCCATAGGGCAGCTCTTGCCTTTAAACATTTGCTAAGGTTTTCTCTACCTACTGAGAGAGGCTCCTTGACTTACCCCTGCTAGATTTCTTTTTTCAGTCTGTCTTGAATTAAAGCAAAATAACTTAAAAGAGAGGAAGCCATCTGGACTTGTTAATGTACTATTAGTAGCTTCCTCGAATTAATCCGTCCCTTGTGAGTTTGAATTACTAAATATATCAGCCCTGTTGCTAATTTCAAAAAAGACACAAACTTCTCCAACATGTGAGTGTGTTGGACCCTCCTCTTTGGGGAAGGGATGTTTTTACCTACCCAATTTAACCCCAGGCTGGGGGGAAGTCTTTCAGTCCTCCACAGTGAGAATACATTGCACCCCTACATAATGGTATGGATAAACTGGCACCATTTTCTGCACTATTTTGGGCAAGGAATTTATCAGTGCAAAAATACCTACTTTTACCTTGTGTGGCCTTTCTGATACATTTAACTGCTACCTCTTAGATGTTTGTACTGCTGGTAAACAGTTGGTTTCAAAGGAGGAAGAAAGAATTTTTAAATCCCACATACCTTTTCATGAAGTCGGGTTTCAGCTCCAAACTATAAATCTTGAAGTTCCTCAAAGGGGTTTTATTCAAGAAGATGTCACCAATTAAGCCTGCAAGAGCAATGGGGGTAATGAAGAGTTGAAAAACAGCTAAAGCTGATAGATTTTCCTATTTGAATGCAAGGAACAGCAGGAGATGGAAAGCAGCCACATTCTGCAATGGAATTATAGTCCATATGGTCCCATTGCTCATCCAGATTGAGTGGGGAACATTACTATACTTTGGCCTCTCCACTTTCTCCTTTGCTTCAACTCACCAAGCCATTAAACACCCTCCAAGCAGAAAACATTGTTGGCACACGCAGCAGATGGGGTTTGGTTGTTAATGTTGGTTTTCAGTTAGCTGTCCATGTATAGGGGTTTTTTTAAAGCAGTAAAATACTTCTCTAACAGGCACAGCAAAACATAACATGGGCAAGCACTAATGATGTCCAGTGCTAATCCAGTGCTTTTCATCCAAGGATCTTAAGTAAACACCTTTAGCTCACTCTTGTTAAAGTTACTATCCATGTAGTAGGCAAAGCCTGGCTCCTAATCCAGCTTCCTAATTACAAGACTGCAGCTGAAACTTTAGGCACCTCTTTTGCAGTAAAATCAAATTAGCAGTCACATGCCTAACTCCATTATTTATTTTGTAGAGTGTTTGCACACAGTTCCCCACTAAAATAGAATCCTGGGGTTTTGACCTCTTCCAGCTCCACAATTGTGTGTGCTAGACTTGAACATTTTAATAAATTCTGCTCAACAGGATGCAGTTCATTCCTCCTGCTATTGTGTGAGTTTTCAGATGTCAGTATCAAACCCCCAGGGGAAAATACAGATTTAAAAAGGTATTTTCCTCCTGTCCTTGTGAAGTAACATGCTCACAGAGCAAAAGGAAGAGTAGCCTAGCATCACCTAGCAAATCTAGAGCAGAATAAGACTCATTGATGGCCTTGGGATTAGTTGTATCCCTATAAAATAAGAAGCCTTAATGTTAAGCCATCAAGCAGCCAGTATTTTTCATCTACAATCACTCCAGACAGGGGATGATGAGTTGTGTTTTTTAACAAGTTCCCTCCATCATACTGTTTCCCTCTGACTCGCAGATGGTAGTCTTGGCTAGCACTAGGGTATTGGGTCTGCAGTTTGGTTCTGTGTAAAGCACACAAGAAAGACAGTTCTACAGTGTTTAAACTCAGAGAATGATCTAGGACAGTTTGAGAACAAAGAACTTAGTTTACCTTTCCTCTGTTCATTCAATGCCAGGCCATAATTGACACGACCACGGTTCTCTACCAAGAGTCTTAGCTGCCTGAATCCCTGTACAAACAAACAAAAGGAAAAGCATCAGCTGGACCAGTGTGCAGCATGTGCTGTATCAGCCCTAATGCTCCATTTGAGACTCAAAAGGTGGAAAAGCCCCCAAAACCCAGCTAGTTAAGTGGATTAGGTGGGAGGTAGGTGCCTTCTTGAGAGCTATGCCTCTTCAGTGAGGCTATCTCCAACTAGTTACCTGTCCTTCAGGAAGGGTGAGCTCCACTGTGTTGTAGTCCAGCTCCCCAACATACATAGTGTTAACAAATACCTGCAGAACAGAGCACAAGAGAGGAAAGCAACTTCTCCTCTGTTACACCATAGTCATGTGTTGCATAGGTTACTGGAGTTGTGCTGGGAAGGAAATTGTCTCTGCTTGAAATGAGAACTCAGCACCTGTAACTCTGTCACTGACTCAGTCTAGATGGGGGGAAAATAAAAATCATTTCTCAGAATATTCAGTATTCTGATGTTCAAAGATATTGTTTTAGTAGACTGGAACCCCAAGCTGATTTACAAATGATAAGGGGTGGGGCTTAGCTGAGAACTGAGAAGAGAAAATCACACTTCAAAACTTTGCGTTTTCCTTCATGGTTGACCCATTTCCTACCTAGCTGCCAAGACCAAAGCATTTACATCTGACTGAAGTTAGTCACAGTTGCCCTCTGCTCCTTACCTGTGCTCTGTCACGGACATGGTCCCTTGAATGCAGCTGTCCACCACCAAATATGACAGTCTCATAGAGCACATACCCATACGACTGCCCACTGCTATCATTTATATGCAGATTCTCCATGTTAATAGGCAACTCTGACTTAAAGGGCTGCAAAGGAGAAACAAATTTAATGGCAGAAGTGGCCTCTCAGCATTGACAGGCCACATAGTGGTAATTCATTTGACAGGTGTTCCACCCCACCACAGGTTCCATTTACCCTGTAACCCTCCAGAGGTCTGTTCCAACCTCAATTACCTTATGACTATGAAAGCTACAGCAATGAAGACAAAGTACCAGAAAAGGGAGCCAAGGACATGCAGAACTGGAATTCCAAGAGAACAGAAGTAGCAGTAAAAAAGGTGAGAGAAAAGGCTTGCCTCCTTTGCATATCCTTGTCAAAACATTCCCCAACTTTAACCTCATGGGATAACAAGCCAATGCACTAATCACCTTTTCCACCCAAGAGGTGATGCCTTTTAGTACTGAGAGGCATTAAAAGCAGTAGTACTACCTGTAAAAGAGGTGGCAGCACATCCCAGAGAGAGATATATTGATGCAACAGGATTGCACCATATGATGCCTTGCTTTCAATCATGGGAGGGAGAGGAAGAGGCTGGCCTGTGATGCAAAAAAAGAGGAAGATGGAACAAGTATTTCAGATGCAAAAAGCCAACAGAGATTTAAGGCCCCTCCAGACCTCCTTTGGTCCTCCCTTCCCAACTTCTGGACATAGCACCCAGCTCCTCAACCAGCCAGAGTCACAGGGCTCCAGCAGAAGGGCCAGTTTGAACAAGTCTCTGGTTTAACACTGGAGGTGTATTTTGGTTCTTGGATTTATAATTACCAATGATCATGCTGAAGAGTTGGCGGAGCTTGAAAAATTTGGATGTGTAGTCTCCAGCCTCTGTCAGCACAGCATCATAATCTGAAAAGGAAGCACATATGTCTTAAAAAACATACAGCAGCTCTGGGACAGCCTTCATGTACACTGTCAGCAAAGAAGTAAAAGCCCAAGACACAGTTTTCTTGGCACTATCTGTATTGTGGAAACCTGTACACTTTTATCTGTGTGAATGTAGCTAGACAACTGTAGAGTTGCTTAATTTGGAGAAGAGCCACTCACTGAGGAGCAACATACTTTGAGAGATCTAATTTGCACGTATCCAGAATTTCACACAGGATAAAGTCAACAATTAACAATTTTAACAAAGGACTGTTGGGATGAAAAGAGCCTTACGGTACAATTTGACATGGTAAAATTTAAAAAACAGAACTGTATCTTGGATCCCCATCTTTCCCTAGAAAGAAGAGCCAGCACGGAGATAACATGAAGCAAAGTCATCATCTGCAACTTCTATTCCCAGTTCAGAATGAGGGGATCCTCCACATCCTGCAGTGGGTCTGAAAATACGAAACACTGATGTAAGCCCCCATTTAGACAGGCATTTGCTTCTGAGCCATGTTCCAGCTCATCTCTCCACGACAAAGTGGTTGTAGTGCTCACTTCTCAATGCTTCTGTAAGGAGCTCAAAGGGCACTCTGAGCTGCACTCTCACAATAGGTGCATGGGCAAGGCAGTGAAAGAAAACTCACCATAGCTGGTGACATCTGACTTGTATTCATCAGCCTCCAAAGCACCGTTCATGAAGCCAAAGTTGGTGCCTCCGTGAAACATGTAGAGATTGATGGATGCTCCTAATTTGAGGATGCTTGCTACAGTATTCACCATTTCTGTAAAGGAAGGGCAGAGAGCAAGAAGCTAGGCTAACACTCTTCCAGTAATTCAGAGAAGACCCAAACATTCTGGTCCTTGTCAGTCAGTCATGCCTGTGAAACTACTCACTGAGAGTGACCACTCACTGAGAGATGATTCATTTACAAAGGCTCACACAGAGCAAAAGTTACAGCAGGACAGAAAATTTGAAAAAGCTGTATGGCATTTTTCTGTGACTGCTGAGCAGTAAACCCCCTGTTGTTTACAGGAACAGTATATGGTGCTCACCATCTGCATCAAAGACATAGTGAGGGCCTCCCCAGTTATCAAACCATCCGGTCCAATACTCCATCACCATCTTAGGCTGATTTCTCTGGATCAAAACAAAACCAAAGAGTTAAAACAGAGACAGGGCAGCCTTGCACTCAGCCCTGTTTTCTAGAGAAGCATTGTTCAAATGCAGTTTGGTGATGTGGTTTACAAGAGTGTTTTCTTCTCAAGTTGGCATTAAAAAAAAGCAGCTAAGGAGATCTGGAGAAGAGAGGAACAAGGTGCTGTGGGCCAGCAATGCCCAGAAGAGGCAAGCAAAACTCTGCTAGGCACAAAACAAAAACCACAGCACACAATCAGGTGATACCAAACAGTTCTGGATACTGTTGTTTGGTAGAGCTGTGGCAAAAAGACAAACCAACTGCCACTGTTTAGCTTCTGCTAGAAAGAGACATTTATTCATGTCTGCTTATCAGCTACACCACTGCCAGCTGAGAGTTTGCAGGTGCACTGCAGCCAGTGCTTGCCAAGGTAGGAACAGCAGACCTTAGCTGCTTAATGCCTTTTTAATGCCACATATGGTGTTGGCAGGAAAGAATTAGCCTTTGCAAGAATTAGGTCTTCATTAAAAAGGCTCTGCACACAGAGCAACTGCATCCCATTTGTCACTGTCTGCCAGCTCCCTTAGCTCCTGTAGAATTCCACCCAGCCCCATCACACTGGACAGGACAGCATGTGCTCAGCCTGGCTGGCACTCCCTCCTCATGGTATTTATTTCTAGGCCAGGCAGTTTTGCCCTTTATTTGGTAGGGGCTTTGTCTGACACCACATGAAATGGCCAAGTTAAGTGGCATTAAAGAAACTCGTGTTTCATTAGGAGAAAACAACTGCAGGTGCCTGTAATAATCTAACTGTTCCAGGTTCAGACCAGCTCTAGGGAATATGTTTAATCCATCTGTCCCCAGTAAACTATTCAAAGAAGGGAGTTTTATCACCCTCTGGAATAAAAGACCATAACAAGGACAAGATAATATAGCTTCATAATCTTTATAAATATGAATGACAGGCTTCCTATCTTGTAATTAGTAAATGTGGCAAAGGAGGAGCTGCTTTATCGGGCCATGTTGCATTCAGTTGGTGGGGCAGGTGCCACCTTCTGCACATTTTCAGTGTTTTGGAAATTTTGTAAGACCTAAAGAAGGTGAAAGCACATGCAGAAGAAGCCTCTTTTGCCTGTACAGGAAAACAAATTAAAGTGGTAGGATTCAACGTTCAGCATGCCAGCAGCAAGGTTTCCTTTCACAGTCCAGGCAAAAGGGAAGAGATCAGAAGAGACCTGACCACGGCCAGGGGCAGATCTCAGTTGTTCACCAGAGTTGGCTCAATGAGAAGGAAGCCCAAACATTTGTTCCAAACAATAAAGCCCCAAACCAACACACAAAACCAAAACAGACTATCAGTGCTTCATTTCTAATGTTGTGCTGAAAAATCTAAAAGCACAAAGTTTTTCTGCATCTTACCTGTACTGTGTCCAGATATTTGAGTAGCCCAGGTTCCAGTTTCTGAAAGTTAACAGTGGCCAGTGCTATTGGGAAAAGAAAAAGGGTTTATTAATCTAGACATGTGCAAAGTGCCCAGGGGACCATCTCCTCGGGCATCAGCCCAGCACAAGCTCAGGGGGAACTGAATCCCCCATACAACAACCTCCTCAGAAATTTCCCATCAAAGTCTCCACTGGGTATGCAGAATCTAACTGGACAGCAGCACACAGTGGAATACTTACAGGCTCTCTTTTCAGCTCTAACGTTCAGAGATACTAGAAAGAGAGAGCATCAGAGCAGCTCATGAGGTGTCACAAGCTTTAATTAGAGGCTGGAAAGCACTTAGTGATCCTCAGATAAAAAGCACCACATAAAGGCAAACTTATTATTAGAAAGTCATATCTGGATGCCACACTGATCTCCCCAGGCTTTAGCCTGCAGGAATCGCTACCCAGCTTGTCATGTCTGTGGGGGTGGCTGAGAGAAACCACAGTACAAGTGAACCAGACAGAAATTGTAAGTGGAGGAGTTGTCTGTGCTGCTGCCCTGTGCAGCGTGGGGGAACCGGCGACTACTTTGTGTGTGCTGCATGATTTTCAAGCACTGGGGAGGGAAGATCTGTCTGCAGGAGCTGATCCACTAGAAGACACTAATCTGGTAGCAGTGTCCCACCCCCTGGTACATGTCTGAACCATTTCCATACTCTTCTAGCCCTCAGTCACACTGATATAAAATAAACCTTGAGAAAAAAAAACTCCCAATAAACCTTGGAAATGCAGGAGCAATGATGTGATTCTGTACTAAAAAACTGACTTCTTACAAGAGAGCTGGTGTCAAATCCAGCCCCAGTTGTGTCAGACAGAGCACTTCAAACAGAATATCTGCAGAAGCAAAAGCTCACTTCTCACTATTTATACCTCGACTTTAAAAGGCTGACCTATGGAGTGTGCTGAGCTGCAGAACCTGGCAGAGGCAAACATGGAGGGAGAACAACATCAAACGTGGGTTTAGCATTGATGTAACACATCAGTTGGCAATCCTGAAGGCAAACATGCCCACTTCTGCTCTCCATGCAGATTAACAGCACACCACTGAAAAGGGTGTAAAGGTGTGGAGAACCAGTCCCCAAAGCCTTATGCATCCTTCCCACAGCAGGTGGTTTCCACAGACACACAGCTCTCCACCACGGTGCTTCAGCCATGGCCTGGGGGGGAGACACAGGTTTTAATTTGTCACCCATCAGCTCCCAGAAGGGCTGTGCCAAGTCTGATTAGGGCCACTCCAACAGGGACTCTGTGCCTGTGAAGGGAGGAGGGCTGCAGGAGCTGCACAGGTACTCTGAGACACACCGAGACTTTTTCCCTACAGCATGGGACATCCCACTAGACCTATGACCATGAAGGGACTCACAAAAACAACTTTCCCCCTCATGCCCTGAAAATGTGCTGTAGCCACTGAGTAAGGGCTACGCTGCTGTAGACTCAGGTCGCAGAATCACAGAATCACAGAATGTCAGGGATTGGAAGGGACCTCAAAAGCTCATCCAGTCCAGTCCCCCTGCCAGAGCAGGAACACCTAGGTCAGGTCACACAGGAACACATCCAGGTGGGTTTTGAATGTCTCCAGAGAAGGAGACTCCACAGCCTCTCTGGGCAGCCTGTGCCAGTGCTGTCACCCTCACTGGGAAGAAGTTCTTCCTCATATTTATGCAGAACCTCCTATGTCCTTCTACAGCAGAGAGCAGTTACTGGGAGAAATATCTGCTGTCTGCAGAGCAACAGCCTGCCTGCTCCTGGCATTAACAGGAACCTACAAACGCTTCTTGGAAAGAAATCAGCACACCACTGATGAATAGAATAAACAAAATCACTGTTTTCAGCTTCAGTATGGAATCTTCTCTCTATTTCCCTATGCATTTCCACTGTGGATTTTGTTCTCTCTCCTTTGGTGCTTTCATAACCACCTTGCTGCTGCACTGCCTGGAGCCCTAGTTATTCCATGCACCTGATTACCTGACATGTTGACTCTAATGAGCAGATTGTTATGACATCTAAGAGGCAAACTGATATCAAAGAGCTCTCAGCACGCACCACGCTGGAAAAGACAACTCCAAACAAGAACGAGCTCTGAGGCAGTAAACATGCCCATGAAAGAGTGAGGGCTAGAGAGGGATTTCCACACCAGCCCTGCTGCGTGGCAGCTCGCTGGCAGGGAGAGAGTGACCCTATGTGGTCAAGGCTGAAAACTGCTGCACTCCAAAAATATACAACTGAGAAGACCACCATACTGGTGAATGCCCATGGACTTTGGAGGTCTTGAATTTGTCCCTCTCATGCTGTCATGTAAAGAGGAGGAAAAAAAAAAGGAGGAAAAAAATCTTTCCCTTTAATCACCCCCATGCCTGAAATTAGAAAATTAACAGTATTTATGACTGAGTGATGACAGGAGCACTCAAAGACTGCACCCTGCAAACACTTTGTTCAGGGAAGCAATTACTACTCAGGCAGGCAACTGGCAGAAACACAGGAGAGATCAGAGGCCAAGCACATAGTAAATCTCAGCTGAACTGGGTCTGGAAACCTGAAAATCATTATCACACCGTGCCCCCAACAGTCATGTGTAGGGCACACTGAAGCTCAAACAGCTGTGCCTCCATTTCTTCACAGGGTGAAGCAGAAGGGGTGCTAAGCAGCGTTTTTAAACACTCCACAGAGTTACAATTTTTAAAAGGGAAAGTTAAAATGATCAACTGTCTATGTTTAGCCTGTACCTGGGACTAAACTGCAGCAGTTGTTCCACCACCTGATGCTCCCTCCCCATCTGAGAAGGAGAATTGGGGAAAAAAGGGAGAAGCCCCATGGGTTGAAGTAGAAACAGATTTAATGAAATAACAAAATACAACCACCAAGATAAAGTACCCAAGGTTATATACACACATACCTCCTTCCACTAAGCCAAATGACAGCCCGTTCTTGTTGTCTGAGGTCATTAACAGTTCCACAATCCCTCTGTTTAACAGGGCCTAAATTAAAAAGAGGAAAAGCCATTGTGTTAACAGCCTGAGCTTAGTATTTGTCAGGATATTAAAGCATAAAATCACGTTATCTCCTTCTCCTGGGATAGCTTGAAAGTTACAGGTGTTTTTTTACAGAACAGTGGCTGATGTTTGAAGGAGAGGTTAGGAAATCCTAGTTACAAATTAACCCCTCTTTTCACTGTACATGCACTGGAAGTCACTCCTTCAGCTTCAAGGAGTTTTGAAAACAAGCCTCAGGTCTCTTAATTCTAAATTACTAACTGTAAAATGGAGATAAAGACACATCAGCTCACAGAGGAGTTAACCATGTCATGTGCACCAACTAGTTAATGTCTGCTGTATGTTTAAAGAAACCTTTGCATGTGGCACATGCCTGCACACCCTGTGCACCCAGAGCAGACTTGAGCATCACACACACCCTACATTAGAAAAGCATTACAACAGAGTTTAAAACCAAACCCAGTTCAGAGTTAATCTGGTTAGTTTATCAACCCATCATCACTAAATTGATATCTGAGCAGATGCTGCTATCTAACAAAATTCAGCTACTGAGGGAACGGGTATTTCTAACAAATTTTACTATGCTAATTCTCTGAGCACTGCATTAGTGCTAAGTACCTTCCCCTCCTTTTGAATATAAGTGCAAAATGGAGAACCAGCAGAGAGCTGCCACACATTGAAATGCACTACAGGATTTCAGGGTGCAGCAGAGACACCAGGAATAGAAACAGTGTCTGAGGCAGAGCCAGGTGTGTGCTCAGTAATCCCAGCTCATGTGTGGGGAGGGGGGTGTCCATACACCCTTTCACAGCCTAGATGTTTTGGAAGGCAAAGAGTGAGATAAGGACAGGGATTTCAGGGTTTGTGTGATTTGTGGGGTTTTTTTTAATGGTTCTATTAATTCCAGGGAGACTGCAACACTGTTGTATATGCTAGATGCAGATGTGAATTAATAAATTTGCCACATTCAAAGCTCAAGGCCCAAGAACAAAGACTAGAAGCTCCAGCACACATTAGATCCCACTCCAACCAAAAAGGATGCCATGCAAATCCTGCTT
The DNA here is from genome assembly GCA_028020825.1 of Podargus strigoides. Lineage (NCBI taxonomy): Eukaryota > Metazoa > Chordata > Aves > Caprimulgiformes > Podargidae > Podargus > Podargus strigoides. The sequence continues at coordinate 3,967,594 of CM051646.1, forward strand.
TCCCACATTTTCATCTTTAACCACTATAATGTACTTCCTCAGATGTAAGTTGCACACAATACCAGAATATGATGAAACAGCACCGCAAAAATACACCCACAGGCTTGGCAAGGGAACATTATCTGTTCTGGCAAGTCTGTGAAACATCACAAGCTCTTTCATCACTGAGATATGGAAAACCAAGCACCCAGTCGGCACGCTGCTCAAACACAACAGAGTCTCTGTGCCCCATTTAGGGCTCTGAAAGCCATTTGCTTATTTGCCACTGGTGGGACAGGGGAGGGAAACTATGTAGATATAATGGACAGTTTTGATATTATCAGTTCAGATTGGCAATTGACTCTTTAATTTATTCCCATGTACGCTTCGTATTTAACCTAAGCAATGCTAAATGACTCCACGAGATGGAGTTAGTGCAGGAGCAGACACCACTCTAAGCAGATCAGGACTCCTGCCACGTGATTTATTTGGCCTGAGAGCCTCTGTATACCTTGAGCAATAGGGCAACCTGTGCCAGAGCCAACCTCAGGGTGATCAAGGCAAAGCTGGGGTACCCAAAAGGTTTCAGAAGGGTCTGACAGTGCTGTAGCAGAAGAACAGGGAACAGTTCATAGCCCATTCTCACACACCACTGGATGGGTGACCTCCCTCGTGTGCAGCAACACTTTGAAGTGTCCAGTGAGAAGCAATTAAATAAAGAACCTTGTAAGGCATACTGCAGATCTTGTTAACTGTCTGCCTTGCAATTGTCCTGGAGGCAAATGAACAGGTCAGACTCGTGTTAGATCCACCAGGATAACCTGGCCTCCTTGGGCACTGGCCAACTCCTTATCATTCAGCTCAGAGGCAGGAGCCAGGGCACAGTCTAAACTCCATTTGACAAGGGGAAGGGAGGCATTAGGCAAATTAACTCATCTGATGCTGAGCTCCAGATTACACAAGTTTAGGAGTGTGCTGGTGGCTTGTTCACATAAGCCTTTCTCCCAGGAAAGTCAACCAAGACAAAGGGAAACCTTTCTCTAATGTTGTCTAACAGAGGCAAAACAGGACCAGCAGGAGATAGCTTCTTCAAGGCCAGCTATGTATGACAGATACTCCCCCATTTTCCTATCACCCTCTTCTCTGGAAGACATAAGAACACCATCTTATCAGCATTGAGAGGGTCATATGCCATCTCTTCCACTCCACAAAGAAACATCAAGGGAAACACAGCTGGATTATTCACTGATGCTTGCAAGGGTTTCTGAAACCATGCTCAAAAATTATTCAGAAGAAAGGAAATCCTATAAGGAAGGTGGTCTGTGAGAGAGATTCACCACAGAAACAAGTAAACATGCCAACATTACCATTTTCACATAGGTCATGTAGTTTGGGTCTTTGGCATAGGAACCATATTCGTTCTCCACTTGCACTGCAATGATGGGACCTCCTTTCTTGTACTGTTGGGAACAAAAGGGAGAGGTTGTTCACCATGATTTCCAGTCAGAGGGACTGAAATCACAGTGGCACAGGCTCGCAGGAAAGATGCACAAGTCTCAAATGGACTCAGCTCCACCCTCTCATCCTCCCAAAGTCTGCATAACCAAACAGCCAGATCTGGAGAGCTGACACAGACAACCACAGTCCATACTGGTTCCTAAAGCACAGCTGGTGGATTTGTTATTGCCTCAGCCTGCTCTCACTCATCTGTGCAGACAGACAGTTCCCACCCGTGGACAGAGAGGGTAATGGATTGGACTTGCCTGAAGAGGGACAACAATGGGCATTAGATGATCAAAATAGGCATCCACAGCTTCTGTGAAGCCCTTGTACGTTGTCCTCAGCTGCATCTCTGGGTCTCGCAGTAGCCAACTATGAGAAAAGCAGCAAACAGAACCTATTAGAGTCTCCTGTCCACCAAGGCTGCCAGAGGTTAACACTGCCCACTGACATCAAGTCACATCTGGGCAGGAATCATTGATCTTTCTGTGTCACTGGGCTAAGCCCACAGTGGACATCATGAGCCAGTGAATGACACCACGAGAGGCTGTCTACTGCTCACAGTTTTAAATGAGCCCAGACTGCAATTGCCAAGCTGTTCTTCTTTTTGTTCTGTATTTGGGGCCTAAGTTCATTTCATCAACTTCCCCAATAAGATTTCAAGGGCTAAACTTACCACTCTAAAAGTTACTCTGGAATTCCCTCCATCCCCAAGGGCACTCTACAACCAAGTGCTCCCTCACAAAACCCCAACACCACACCTGAACTCTCCGGTGCCAAAGGCAGGGCATTCTGAAAAAATGAAAAGATTAAAAGAACTAATCCCCAAATTGTGTCAAGTGTCTCCCCTGGGGTTTACACTCTGTGAAGGTAAGGAAAACAAGTGGTGTGTAATCTGGCACTGATTCCACTGGGATCTAGTAACCAGGCAAGTCTCAACGCTGACATATTCCACTTGGCTCTCAAAGCCTCCTACCAACAAGCTGTGTGCTTTAGGAGAAAACACAGCAGGAGGTTGGAAAAGTTATGGGTCTTTATTACTGCCAGCCACATAGTACAGATGTTCTAGTAGGACTTTTAAAACGGACCTGAGACAAGGCAAATTCTCACAGCAAGCTGCAAGTGATCAGGGGGTTTGGGTTTCTTTTTCCACAGTCCCAAACACTTGTCTCAACTGAACTATTTACACACTTACCTGGGCAGACCCCCAAGGTCCCACTCAGAGCAGATGTAAGGGCCAGGACGCAGAATCACCCACAGTCCATTTTTAGCTGCCAGTGAAAGGAAGGCCCTAGAGATCCAGACAGAGTAATTACTGTCTGGCTGCAGAACCCCTGCTCCATGCACTCCTAATATACTAATCACCATGGTCTAATGGCCTAATGGTTAGGAATATGATGGGATGAAGGTTGGACTTGATGACCCTGGAGGTCCCTTCCAACCATAATGATTCTATGATTCTATGATTCTACCAGGAAATTTAGGTGCCAGAACCAGAAGAGAATTGCTTTGTGAAGCAACTATATTGGATTGGCACTAAACCTGTAAGCTCCCAGGACTCCAGAAAGCAGGAGAAGAGTCTCCACTGCCTGATCAAGGTACAGGCTTCGCTTCAGAAGCTGGAAATGACACCTTCATCCAGACCCCCCCCACACTCCCTCCCCTCAAAACAGGAGTATTTAATAATAGAGCTGTCTGTACCACATACTCTAGATCCAGGTTTCGACTGAAGTCAAACTTCCCTCTTTCTTGTTCATGGAGGTTCCACGGCACATACCTGAAATGCAGAGTGAGGGCAGTGGAGATGAAGGGCTGAAATCCCAAGACCCCACTACTCTTTTCTGTGTCTTTTCTCATCATAACAAGGACAGAAAGATATTGGTATGGCCCACTGGAATTAACAAGGAAGTTCCACCAACTCCTGTGGAAGAGAAGCTGCAAGGTCCATGGACCAGAGCCTAGGGATGAGGACACTTACGTCGTGAGGGTGTTTAAGCCACATGCTTTCATCTTAAGCATGCGGTCTTCCCAGTATTCCCTGGGCACTCGGAAGTAGTGCATGGAACCTCCAAAGATGCGGAAAGGCATGCCTTCCAGGAGGAACTGGGAGTTCTCTGTCTGCAAGCCTAGCGTCCTCCCCCATAACCTCAGAGGGATCAGCTCACTCCAGTTAAACCTAGAAGAGAAAGAGAGACATATGAGCATCCAGCCTCTAGTAGAGAAATTTGTCCCCCTAAGAGAAGCTGCTCATTTCACCCCACCTGGCAGGATCAGCTCTGACCTTCCTACTTCTTAAGTACACCATGCTCTTTGTCATATAGAGCATCTAGATTTTTCAGAAGGCAATAAAACAGATGGAAGATCTGCCCAAGGTGTGTATTTAATACTCACTTCACTAGCAGCTTCCAAGCCACTCTGCCACACTCTCCCACTGCAGTGCAGCACTGCACAGGTCATGAAACTAACTTGCTGAATATACAAACAGGGAAAGTTTTCACTCTCAATCCTAGCAACCACTTTCATAACCATGAAATTTAAGATCTCCTTGTTTTGCAGCTGGATGACAGACGCTGGCTGATTTCCAGACCCTCGCTCCAGCAGCGGCTGCATTTCAGTGTCGCTGCTCTGAATGACTCATGGGCTCTGACACCTTCCAACTCCATGCATGGAAAAAAAAAACAAAACCCTCACCTGTTCACTGTGAACAGAGAACTTGTTTCCTTAGTTTAAAGAAAACTCCTGGACTACATTCATCACTCAGGAAAGGTGAGGTTTGCTGTCACCACAAACTTACCTCTGCCTGCATTACTGCTTAGATTAATTCCTTAATATGTTATTTTCCAAAAGAACCAGAGCAAAGAAGATACCAGGTTCCAAAGCACTTACCATTTTCAACACTCATGCCATCACAGCTCCATGCAGGTCAGTTCCTGCATACAAGAAACTGCTTCCTATTGCCTTACACAGCTCCCCAGTCCATTTTGGCTGAACCAAGAACACATTTTATTGACTAGTCCAGATCCAAAGCAGTTACACTGCCTCCATCTGACCACCCCAGTTCCCCAACTCTGAACACACAAAAGGCTTAGACAATAGCAGCTTGTTCCTCTGTGTTCCATCACAGCCAGATGCGAGGGATGAATTCTCAAGAGGGCAAAAGTGACCCACACATTTGAGAGAAATGTCACATTTGGAGAAGAGGGAGGGATGGCTGTTTTCTAGACTACATGTAGAGCGGGTAGGAGCAGAGGGTGAGGACTTCTCAGAACTCATGGCTTACAGGGATTGCTAACCAGGAGCCTGCAGCAATGCCCTGTCCTCCGACACAAGACAAGGAGACTACAAGGAACTAAAGCTAAGACTTTCCAGGATACTGCATGGGCTGGCTGACAAGCATGAAGGGTACCTGTATAGCACAGCATTGTCACAGGGCTCTGAAACAAGTGGCAGCAGGCATGGGTAATACCTGGAAAAGGAAGTCTGGGTTAGATATTCACTGCCTTCAGTCAAGGAGCACTCACGTGCATTTGTTGTCAAACCATTTACAAACAATAGAGTTGAGCAAGGATATAGCAATGCATCCCATTCAGAAGGTGGTGCAGTAATAGCAGAGCTTTTATGAAGGTAGTACAGCTCAAGGTAGGAGAAATAAGCATGAAATACCTAACTGCCATATTTAAAGGGTCACTGCCTGGATAGGAACAGGATCAAAACCACTCATCTACACAAGAAACTAGGTCCAGCCAGAGAATGATGATGTAAGGCTGGGAAATGGCAGCATTGCTCCCAAAGAATTACTGGGAATTTTACCAGCAGGGGAGGTGGTTCTCAATCCACACACAGGATATCCCATGGCTCCCTGCCCCTCTGTGCTGCTAGGACAACATCTCACACACACTGCAACTTTCTCAGCTGTATCTACTTCTATTGCCCGGTGGCAAGCCTGAGGCGGAAAGCTCAAAAGGTTCTGGAGACACAAAACTCCAAGTTTTAAAGATCAGGTTGGGAAATACCTGTTCTCAATTTGTTTCTGAGCTAGATAGAGCCCTAAATTACCCCTGCACGCACCAGTACCTCTAACTGCCCCTGGTGCCAGGATGGAGGCTGTACTCAGGAAGCATGCATAGCCAGATAAAAATAAACAAATCACTTAAGCTCATCTTCTTAATCCTGGCCATAACTGAGTTGGCAAGTTTCCATCAAGTTTCCTACCTTAAAACTCCCCGACTCTAGTGGTTTTTTTCTCACCAAGAAGGACTGCTGGGAATCTTCCAGGCTCCCAATATTTTCAATGTATTACCCTGGATATCCTGAACCCCAAATCTCTCACTAGGATCTGTTCAAGTGACTGCTGAAAAAAAACCTTCTGTCACTCAGCAGAGCTTCATCCTTTTACCCTGAGCTGGATTTCCACAGCTCAAAGCCCACCTGGGCTCTGTGTTTCCTCTCCAGAGCAATGTATAGCTCCCAGTAGATTTTCTTCTCACTTCTATAATAACAGCACAGGCTGCAAAGAATCTTTTTTTGTCCTTTTGCTAAAGGTTACTGGCCTACTTTGTCCCTCTGTAGCCATTTCCTCCCTCCTTCAAAGAAGTCTCTTTTTTTCTGCAAGAAAATTAACATTAGATTACCAAGTTCCCCTGGAACAGAAGCTCTGAAATTGGGTTGGACAAGTTAGTCCTCAATGAAACAATCTGTGCTTATAGGATGTAAATTGAAGTGCAAAACACTCCAAGTGGAATAGGAAAGTTGCAGTTAACTGCTAAACCAGACAGCTAGGCTAAGGCATTCATGCTTGTGAAACAAAAACCCAGCTGAAGTCCTCTCTGCATGAGATAAGAGCTACCCAGAAGAGTTGGGAGGAAAAGCTAAAGGAAAAGAAAAAGAAAGTTAAACCAGGGGAAGAAGCATGGAGACCCTTAGCTTGCTTTGCCCATACTAAAGGACGTGCTTCAGAGGACAAGGAACTTTACAGTTAATCCATAAACCCTACTCAGAGCTGCCTCAGAGGGCTTTCTGTTTATTCTGGGCTTCCTCTGGCCAGGGAAAAGTGAAAGCTCTGAGTTGCCTTCACTCGCTGTCTTGCAGCAACTGAGGTCCTGTGAGGGAGAGAGAAGCCCCAGGTGCACACTGAACACGGCTGGGATAATGATCACTGCGTTTTGTCCTACGGTTTATTCTCAGGTGACCCTGGCCACGGAGGAAAGCACTGGGTACCAGTGGAGGCGGGGTGTTACAGATACACTCGTACAGCAGACAGGCTTCTGTGCTCTCCTCGGGTATCAGTTTGCAATAATCCTCTGCTAAGAACCTATGTGGCAGAAACCCAAGAGCAGCTATTAAAGAAATTTGCTCCTAATTATGCAAAGATTTATGAAGGTTTTTCTATATAGCTTTGAGGATAAGGTAACTTTCTCCTACGAATTTAAGAACCCATTATAAAAAGTTAGAAAAAGGATCTGAGTGGTAATAAATAACATCTTCCCTTGCTTGAATGTTATCTCCAGCACTTTGCTGTCAGGGACTGAAGAGCTTCTGTCACTTGGCACGAAGAAGTGACTGTGCAGACACCTCTGGCTATAACATGAGACATGTTCACCCAGGAAAGAGCATCGTCCTCCAAACGAACATGGCACATAACACACAGGATTTAAGCTAGAACCTGGAATAACTACTTGTTACCACAGGTGGGCTATAGAGGGAGGGGAATTGGCCTGGAGTGTACAAACAGGACCAGAAGAAAGTTCACACTGTTCTGAAAGGAGAGGTGGACACCACCACCCGTGGCATCCCAGTGCGTGGGTACCACACCGCCCAGCCCAGCACTTGGGTACCACACCGCCCATCCCAGCGCTTGGGTACCACAACGCCCAGCCCAGTGCTTGGGTACCACACTGCCCATCCCAGCGCTTGGGTACCACACCGCCCAGCCCAGCGCTTGGGTACCACACCGCCCATCCCAGCGCGTGGGTACCACACTGCCCAGCCCAGCGCTTGGGTACCACACCGCCCAGCCCAGCGCTTGGGTACCACACTGCCCATCCCAGTGCTTGGGTACCACACCGCCCAGCCCAGCGCTTGGGTACCACATCGCCCAGCCCACCCCATCACCAGGGATGTGGGGATGCAGAACGGCAACAACCAGACTGAGAGCAGGCTGGAGCGAGAGGGAAACAACGCTCTGGTCTGTGTGTGTTGGAGACACCTGTGGCAGCTGCAGAGCTGGGTCAGATCTGACGGGGTGATTGATTTGTAAACGCGCATCATCCATCAGAGCCGCGATGATGATGATGATGATGTAGAGCCTCACCAGGCTGGCAGGGAGAGCATTAGCCTAATGTGGAGCCTGATTTATAGCGCTGGCAATTGGTCTTTCCTTACCCATTACTTTTTATGATAGACAAGAAGTTGTGTACATTACGTGTAACGTTTATTTAAAGCTTTTCAATCATTTCTGCACCGAGGCAGCATTACTCTCTCCGGTCCTGCTGGAGGAACGCTCTCCGTCAGTAAGTGATGGGGAGCGGGGCGCTGGCTTTCCCCGTGTGCTCCGATAAGAAAACACGCTCTGATTTTATCGAGCCTGCGTCGCCATAAATTAATTATCCGGGACGCACGAAGTTAATTACGGCTGTCCCCTCAGAGCCCCCCATTCCCACTCCTCAAACACCACTCGCGGCGGCAGGCCTGCGCTCCGCAGCGCAGCGAGGCACCGGCAAGCGTGCGAGCCCACTGCCCGCCTTCGCCCTGCCGCCCCGGGGAGCCCGCACGCCGCCCCCCGGGTCCCCCCCGCCGCCACCGGGGCGCGACCCCCGCCACCCCCGCGGCGCGGCGGGGACGTGTGCCGGCTCTCACCTGCGCACCAGCAGCCACAGCACGAAGAAGAGCAGCGCGACACCCCCGAGGCGGCGCTGCCGCCGCCCGCCGCACGGCCACATGGCGGCTGCCCGCCGCGGCCCCGGCCCCGGCCCGCCGGCACCGCCGCCGCGCCCCCCCCGCCCCGCCCGCCACCTTGGGCCGCTCCGCCCGCCGCTCGCCCGCCATTGGCCGCTCGCCGCCGCGCCCCGCCCCCGAGCCCCATCGGCGCTTCCGATTGGCCACCGCCCGCCCGCCCGCAGGGTGGGGCGAGGGCGGGCGGCGCTGCGGATTGGCTGCGCTCGTGCCAGTCATGAGGCGGCGGGGCCGGGCGGGGCCTCACGGAGTCTGCAGGTACCGGAGCGACCCCTTCGCCGCCGCCGGGCCGCCGTTAGCGCCGTCTCGCTGAGGTAATGGCCTGGCGGGCCGCAGCACTCACCCCCACGGGCCTGTCCCCTCAGGGCGCTGCCCTGTCCTTGCGGGCAGCCCGGGGACGGCTGTGCTGCTCGGGGAGAGGGTCCCACCGCCGCGGGCAGGCGGCTGCTCCGCTCTGAGGTGGGAGTGCTCACGGTTCGAACTGCCCTCGCCGCCCTGAGCGTGCAGGAGATGCAGGGAGGAGGCCTGAGGGCCTGCAGCAATAACCTCTACCTGTGCAGTGAGGTCTGAGAGCAAAACCCAGCACTGTCTGCTGCCAGTGCTCCCTCACCTCCCTTCCGTGCCACGTTAAACACCTGAGATACCACAGAATAATGTCACAGCTTCTGACACGCACAGTGAAGTTGCCATCATTGCTTTATTGATTGCACATCTCTGGGGAAAAAAAAATAAAAGTAGTTGAATTTACCTATGTTTTTACTCCCCCCTACGCTGTACGCTGTGGGCAGCACTGATTTGAGGCAATAGAGTTAAATTTTCCTGTGCAGGACCTTAGTGTTTGATTTGTACCTCTACTGCAAAGGCTTCTTTGAGATTAAGCACCAGTATGTGTTGGGAATGGGGAGAACAAGCAGCACTGGGTACAGGAGGTGTGCTGGGAGAAGAGGGAGAGGAGTGCTCCTAGACAAACGGGAGGCATCTGCTCCTCAGGTAAAAACCCACTGCACTCTGCGAGTGGTAAGAGCTGCAGCGCTCGGGGCGAGCTTGTTCCCAGTGGGGCAGTCAGCACCCAGGGGGACAGCTTTTTACACAGGGTAAGTAGTTTCCTCGAACTAAAGATTTCACTGATAGAGTCCTGTGGGATTAGGCTGCTTCTGCCTGAAGTCCCCGTTTCAGTGCTGACTCAGCAGAGATGACCAACAGGTCAAGTGTTTCTCTTTCGGAGAAGGATGGGTGGCAAGCAGCCCATGAGCAAGGTTTGGAGACAGAGGCTTGTATTCACAACTGTGATTTCTATCACAGGCTGCACAATGCTAGCTTTAGTAACAGCAGCTCTGCCAGTCACAGAGTGCAGCTGTGGCAGCATGTGGGTGGTGTCCAGCTGTGTTCCCGCTCAGTATAAGGCAGAAAGACTGTTTCCACTGGGTTATCCCCCTCTCCACTCCCATGGAGAGAGTTGGTGAACAGGGGAGGGAAACAGACCAAGCTGTAACAGACGAAGGGATTTAAGGCTGGAGATTAGCTCCTGGCTTCAGCCCTGTAGCAGATTCCTGGCCACAATCATCCGCATCACCTCATTGGTACCTGCAGCAGGACAAGGGTGCAAAAGAAAGGCAGTTAGGTTCTGCCCCCAGTGAGGCAAAGAGAATTCTTCCCTGATCTGCAGGGAAAAGCTCTTCCCACCAGTTGAGGTGGCATTTAGGAGGTGCTGGGCAAAATACAACTCCTAAGTGCCAGCACATTGGTGAGAAAATGCTTCAAAGTGGTAGATGCTGGTGCTTCTTTTTATTTGGGCATTGGGAGGCCCTCATTGGGCTCCAGGCATTGAGCAGAACTGGATATATGGGTATGGATATAGTAGTAAGAGTGTCTTCTACCTTCCAGGATCTGGTGGACTCTGATGTCTCGCACAAACTGCTGCACAGCATAATCCTTCAGGTAGCCGTAGCCCCCATGCATCTGTAGAGCCTGGTTACAGATCTAAGAAGATAACATCACTTGGTGAAGTGACGTGCATGGTGTCGAGGACAAGTCAGTGACACAAACCCGGTAAGAACCCAGGCACCTGGGCTCATTTCTTTTTTCCTGATCACCTAATCTCATCTCTTAACAAAGTCTGGTGTGACAGCGAGATGCTCTCAGTCCCCATCAGTGCTGCTCTCAGTGCTCTCATGTTACCTAAGTGCTGTTTCACATTAATGGTGCATTTATGTCAACACGATAGCATAGAAATAGCCAAGAAACACTTAACTAAGGCAATTTTTGCTGCATTTCTATGGTGCTACTGATGCAACAAGCAAAACGCCAGATCACCATCTAGCGGTCAGTCAGGTGAGGAATCTGTTCAGGGCTCTGGTTTCTACTGAAACATGATTCCATACATCATTATCTGTCAACCTGGGACACAAAACATAATAAATAGCAAAAATGCCGAGTGGTGAGAAAATACTGTAGCTTTTAAATGACACTGAGGTGTCAAGTTGCAGATTTCCTTTTCCTTTCTTTTTCTCCCCTCTTGCTTTCTCTTTTCAGGGACATTTTGTGATAACATTATATTTGTCAGTGGTCTAGGAAAGACCACTTGCTACCTAGGAAAGATCAGCCTGTAACATGCATATAATAATGCTCTACTCCCTGTCCTGCCTCCCTGCTCGGCCCCCTAGAAAGCAGTGTAGAAAGCACTGGAGTTCTGGCTCCATGAATGTGCTTGGCTCTGGGTCCCTACAGTATCAAACTTCTTTCTGACATCCCATGCACCAAGAGGGGTCTCCAAGCTTCCAGTTATGATGCCAACCGAGGTTTGAGTAACGTACCGCAAAGCATTCGTCGGTAGCAAAGAGCTTGGCCATGGAGCAGAGCACGGCCGCGTCCTCCCGTCCCTCCTGCAGCGCCCGCGCTGCGCTGCGAACCATCAGCCGTGCTGCCACCAGGCGCGTGGCCATCTCCGCCAGCCTGAACTGCAGGTACTGCCAGCAGAGGGAAAATTAGGTCAGCATCTCTGAAGGGCCTGTGTCCTGAACCACATCCCCACTACCCCCAGCCAAGTCTCAGGCCTGACACGCTTTCTACCTCAGGAAAAGCACATTGCTGACTTCTCCAGGGAAGACCCTGTGAGGTGAGTGATGGGACCAGCTTGTTCAGCTGGGATCAGAAAGAGCACAGCTCTGGGAGTGCAGATCTGATGGAGAGCTTACCTGATTGTTTGCTAGGGGTTCCCCAAACTGTTTGCGGACAGTGAGATGTTCCTGAGCCAGAAGGACAGAGGCATGAGCAGCTCCTAATGAACAAGAAGCTGGTGGGAGAAGCCAAGGACACAGCATGAATATGAAGCTAACGCAGATGGGCAACAAGATGATCCTGCCCTCCTCCCTTGGTGCTCAGCTGTCATTCTTACCAATATTTATCCTGCCTCCATTCAGTCCCTTCATGGCAATGCTGAAGCCCTGCCCTTCAGCTCCCAGCCGGTTGCCAACAGGAACAACACAGTCCTCGAAGACGACAGCCCGAGTTGGCTGGGAATTCCAGCCCACCTGGGAAAAAAGAGAGCACCTTCCAGATTGCCTGTGGAGCAGCACACCTCCAGCTCCCAGCAGAGAACTGCCCAGCCTGCTCTCAACCCCTCAGTCTCATTGCCAAGCTGTCGCAGAGCACCTGTGGTCTGCAGGGTTTGGCCTCAGTGTGTTGAGTTGGAAACTGGAACGCATGGATTTGAAAAGAGGCACAGATCCAACGAACCTTGATGTTCCTGAGACTAAAATCCTTCACTTGCCACAGGGACAGGTACTGGGCAAACTTCACCAAAGCTGGACTTGGCTTGGAAAAATATAAGCCAGGCTGGGACTCCAGTCTCATCCAAGACATCCCTAATGCTTTGCACAGACAAGCTCATCTCTGTCCTGCACTTCCCTCAAGCACACAGGAATTAAAAACCAAGCCTCTTACCTTCCTTTCTTTCTTGCCAAAGCTAAGCCCCGGTGTCCCCTTCTCCAGCACCAGGCAGGAGATGCCCTTTGGGCCTGGGCCTCCCGTGCGACACATGACCACGTATACATCAGTGTCACCTCCCCCACTGATGAAGGCCTGCAGAAGAGCACAAGAAGAAAGGAGTAGCTTTCGTATGCTAACCCTGAGCCTGCAGCAGCAGCTGGGATACAAAGACAGGCAAAGACCTCATGGCCAGGAGGTATTTAGGGACCCAATTGTACGAAGCTCTGGTGGATGCTCTCCTCACCAGAGATGAGGAGACAGTAGGAAACAGAAATGATGGTGAAACTCAGGCCCTCTTGTGCATGCAGTGCCATCCAGCAGCTTTAGGAGGAGCAAAGAGGTACCTTGGAGCCATTCAGGACGTAGTTGTCCCCTTTCCTCTGAGCTGAGGTCAGCAGAGAAGCTGCATCACTTCCACTTCCTGTAGGAGAGGTAAGAAAGCATGAGTGAAGTAGCAGGTCCAGAACCTGCGAGCTCTCCTGGGGGTCATACCCAATGACACTTGGGTTTGTACCATGGACATCTCAGCAATCATCATCTGCCCCTTCCAAACTTCCTGGTGATTGCCCAAATGAACACAAAAATAAACTTTTCACCTCCAGCTCCATGCAGTGTTCACATCCAGTTAAACCATGTTAGAAGTGAGGGAAGGGAGAAGATTTCTCGGTTGAGGATGCTCACCTGGCTCAGTCAGGCAGTAAGAAGCAAATTTTTCCATGCTACAAAGTGATGGGCAGAACCTGTGCCTCTGTTCCTCATTGCCAAAGGTGTCAATCATCCAAACACACATACTGGAGCAAGAGAGAAGGAGCAGCATTACAGTCTGTGAACACAGCCCTGGGAGGAAGGAAGGTGGGTCATACAAGAACATCCCCAGATGAACAGAAGAACAAAGCTCCGTGGGGTTCATCAAAAGCACTGAGGCTTGAAAACATATTGCTCCACCTCAAACCAGAACAAACTTATGTGCCACAAAGGTCAGGAGGAGGGAGATCGCCTTCCTTTCACCACAGACTCGCTGCCTTCTGGTGACTACCTGCATCTGGAAGAAGGAGGCATCATCACTCCATCTTTTTGTGCAAAGTGAACTGAACTTGCCTGTCCAAGCAGGATAGGGCTGGTATCAGCTGGTGCCTCTGGGCTGTCACAGTACCACCAAAGCACAAAGGCTTTTTCCAAGCAGGTTACTATCTATAGACAGCTTAAGTGGAAGAGCAGGGAAGAAAATCCAGAACTTAATCCTATCTTGCATGCCACAAAGCTAAAATTACTCCTTGGTGGTATCTCAGTTTTTGTAGCCTATTTGTTTACTGCCGTCAAGGGATCCTCACAGGGATGTGTCTACTTGGGGCCCCAAATTAAATAATAAGCAGCACCAAGGGAGCTGTCTCCAGCTGGATTTAGAGCCCAAAAAATGTGGTTTTCAGCCAGGCTGAGACCATCCACTGCTCAGCAGACACACTCACTTGTGGATGCTCATGTAAGCAGTGGTGCTGGTACATCCTGTTGATAAAGCTTCAAAGATTATGGAGGTATCGAGTCGTGACAATCCAGAGCCACCGACGTCTGGTTTCACATAGATCCCACCAAACCCTAGCTGGGCTGCCTTCCGCATTGTTTCCACAGGGAATATTTCCTATTGGGACAGGCAGACACACTGCAAGTGAATAGTCATGATCAGTTCAATCTCAACATTCAATCTCTTTTGGTACACCTGGGCCACCAAGTCCAGCCTAGACTCCTGCAGAGTTTAAGTTCATTGGGTGGGTTAAAGAAGAGGTGGCTACCCAGACAGATACATACCATCTTCAGGAGTAAATTTGGGTGCCAAGGTAATCAAATAGCCTGGCTAGGAAAGCTTCAAGGTATTTCTGATGGCTTCCCACCCCAGCTACAGCAGCAGCTTCAAAGAAAACCTCTACAAATGGCATTACAGCACCGAGGAGCTATTGCAGGAACCCCTCTGATGAGACCTTCACATCCTAAGGGAGGGAAAACCAAGCAGTACAACCCTCCTGAGGCTGTGATACCTTTTCATCCCACTCAGCCATGTGAGGAGCCATCTCCTTGGCAGCAAAATCAAAGGCAACTTTTTGAAATTCCTTCTGCTCCTCAGTCAGGCCGGAGGATGCTAGAAAAGCAGGGAGAGATTAGAATATGTGTCTGTTGCAGGAAAGCAAGCACTACCACCTCTTCTGTAGCCCAAACAAAGTGTCCCTTAACTCAGACAAACAGTTCAGGGTCTCTATTTCTTAGGGCCATCATGAACTGTGCTGGCAGAGGGCAGTGGGATTTGGGAGGGGGTTTTCCTAGGACAAAATGAACCTGAGATCCCAGCTATCTCAGTCTGCTCAGCGTTGTGAGACAGGGACAGGGACAGGGACAGGGACAGGGACAGCACAGCCCACCTCACTGGGTCTATGCTGCAGAAATACAAGAGGACAGTCCTGGAATGTCAAAGAAGTGGCACTCTGAAGCAATTTGGAAACAGCATCAAAAGTTTTGGTTACATCCTGCGGTCAAAAACTGCTTCATTTCCACATGGATCCAACATGTTTTGTCAGCTCCTCTCCTAAAAATCACAGGGATGCTGCTGTGCCGTGGTTACATTTAAACATCGAAGCAATTCATCTGGGAAGTGTTTGGGAATCCCGGAGGAGGAGCCCGGCGCGGGCACAGCTGTTATCCCGGTAACCAGAGCCACCAGGAGATGACTTCAGCCGCAGGATAACCCCAATGGGTCCCAAAGAGAGCCCTGCGCAGCCCTGCACTGCCCGGGGATAATCTCGGACTCCCGGCCGAGCTCGAAAGCCGTGCAGATCCAGCAGAGGTAGAGGGAAGGTGGGCACCGTCCCCCTCCGCCGGGCACGGGGGCAGCCGGGGCCCGCATCGCGGTGGTGCGGGAGCAGGGATGGACCTCGGGCCCCCGACCCGCTCCCCAGCGCCCCCCGACACCGCCTCCCTCCCCAGGGGGGATCCCTGCGGCCGGCTCGGCCCCGGGGGCAGGCGGGGACCGGGGTTCCCCCGCCCCGCTCGCCCGGCTGCCTTACGGTCAATGCAGGAGGCGATCCCCCGCCGCCCCGCCACCGGGCACCGCGGCGGCGGCAGCAGCAGCCGGGCCGCGACACGGGGGGCTCCTCGCCAGGCCATGGCGGGGCCGGGCAGCGGCGGCGTGCGGGATGCCGGGAGCTGTAGTCCTGCGCTGGGCGCCTCCCACGGCGCGGTGGCTGCGGGGAAGGAGCGGAGCCGACAGACCGGGCCTTGCGTTTTGCATAACGGGCACCCACTTCCGACCGCCGGCGGGAGGGGGGCGGTGTGCTGCTTCTTCCTCCTCCTCCTCCTCCTCCTGCGCCCCGGGCTTGGGCAAGGCCAGAGCATCCTTCTCCCCGGTCCCAGGCGAGGGGGGCTGCTGCGGCCAGAGACGGTGAGGGGGAGCCGGGGGTGGGTGGGAGGGGGGGGAGCAGCTTGGCATAGGAGGTGGAAAAGTTGATGCCACCCGCTCTGGCAGAAGGATGCCAGCTCAGAGCCAAATAACTTCCAACGGGCTGCTGGCAGAAAGGGGCAGGGGTTGGACCAGCCAGCTTGCTGCCTTTCCTCAAAGGGACTTTGCCTGCATGATCTGTGTGAGCAACAAGCTGAGCCAGACACCCCTGGTGCCAGGCTGGACTGAGCTCTGGAGGCAAGCTGTTCTCCCTTTTCCAACAGCACAGCTCCTGTGTCACAGCAGAGAGGGACCACGCTTCGGCCGAGCGCCTTCGGGACTTTTCTCCAACAGCTGTGGCACTGTGGAGAAAAGCAGCCCTTCTGCTGATGTCCATCAGAGCGCTGCTATGGAGGGCCTGCCTGCCTCCAACACACCAAGGGTGTGGTTCTCAACCAGTGCCAGCATTTGCAGTGATAGAGGAAATGGCTGAGCTCAAGAAAGGAGATTTATTTACTCTCCACTTACTGTACAGCTTTTACTGTTCTCCATCTCAGATATCTCTACTTTTTTTTTTCAGCTTGCTTGAATAAGCAGTAATTCTTTCTTCTTCTCTCATTCAGCAGGTGCTTCTCAGTGAAGAGGAGATAATTCAAAGAGACCAGGGATGCCTTGGCCAAGCAGAAAGAGAGACAAAGGAGCAGTTGCAGGTCTGTGCTGACTTCCTAATTTAGCATCTCTCACTTGAGGTTCCAAACTATAGTGAAACTACACACAGTCATCTTAACAGTCTGTCTTTCAAAGCCACGTGTCTCACAGACAGCATTTCCTCTGTAAAAATAGGCTGGGCATCCATGTGTGACTGAGACAAGTCTGCTAGATGTATGATAGGGACAGTGATGTATTCTCAAGCACAAGGTGGTTAACAAGTGTAACTCATGCCCATTTATGAAGAACTCTCAGGTCCTACACGTTAGAGAAGGTCAGTCAAAGGATAGCCAGTGTAGGGGCAGGAAGCTGAAATGGTACCATCTGCAAAAAACCCAAAAACCTTGCACTTGAGGCAACATTCTGGGGTGCTGAAGGTATGAGATGAAAAAAATTACACAGCCTCATCCATGCCACTCATCTGCTTAATTGACTCCAGCAAATAACCACCTTCTTACCCTTTAATCATTTCTTGTTAACTGTTTTTTGCTGTCTGGGTCCTGGACAAACAGGGATATAGATGCCTTCTGAACAGGTAGCACAGTGGAGGCTTAATCTAAGGTTTCCAGTTTACGTTGCTGCTGAATTTTCTTGTTGTTCTCCAGACTCAGCTACATCAACTTTGTTGCCTGCAGCTGATTTCTCAGCAATAAATTACAAAAAAATATATAACTACACTTCATGTGAGGAACATGGCCTATCCTGGCTTTTTTATGACTAACTATGGCTATTAAACTACATTTGTGCATGCCACACACAAAAAATTATGTCCTTATTTCAGATGCAAACTAGAAATACTCAGGAACACTGGTGCATAGTGCTGCTGCCTTACCCACAGCATCTGGGGTGCACCAAATTTCTGCTGTAATCAAATACCAGTATGTGAAACCAGCTTGGATGGCTAAAAGTGTTTCAGCACCAATCCTTATCAGAAACAAAATGTGTTTTATCTGAATGTTTTTTTGTATTGTTTAAGATAAAAAAGAGCCTGATGCTAAAATTGCTAAAACTGAGGAGGAGGCTCCGGATAAGGAGGAAGAAGAGAAGTCCACAAAACCTTCAGCTGGGAGTTCCAAGTCAGGATGGAAGAACTGGAAGAAGACAAAAGAATCTGACTCTGGTGGGGAGGAGAGCAAGATAACGTATTGTCACTGGCTTCTGAAATCAGAACCTGAGAGCAGGCTGGAAAAGGGAGTGGATGTGAAAGTAAGCACCGACACCCATCCTTACTTAGCAAAGTATAGAAGCAGTTTCACTGCTATCCAGAGTGCTGAGTTACAGGATCAGACAATTCAGACTGTTTGCAATATTAACACTATTGTGTCTTCTCAAAAAATGTTTGTTTTCCTGGAAATAGAAAGACCCGGTGGTGTTCTCTTCCAGGGTGACAACCTTGGGGTTTGATACTTGTAATAAAGAGGAAATCAGGTCCTCAGGATGCTTAGCTGTTGATAGCAGGGGCAGCATCTATTTCAGACTCTGCCTTTACACTGCTGCAGTGTTCCTCCTTTGTGGGAACCAAATAAAACATGTCAAGTTTGTACTATAATTGAAGGAGCTACTAGGCACAAATGTTTAGGCACAGTGTAGACACCATAACGATCAGATTACCTCCTGAACTTAACCCGTATCTTCATTCCATTTGGCAGTTCAGCATTGATGACTTGAAAGCTCAGCCCAATCAGACAACCTTTTGGGATGGAGTAAGAAACTACCAGGTAAGGAGCACAGTGTCAAAGATGGAGTCACTGAAATAGCACTAGAAAAAAGGTGGCTCTCCCCACAGATAACTTGTTCCCTTTGCCCAAAGGATTTCCTTTTGAGGCACACTGCCTGTTTTTACAGGTGCATTTTAGCAGGAGTCAAAACTTTAGGTCAAAGGTAGATTCAGGCTGGGTAATACTCTGTCAAATCACCCAGTTTTTCTTTAGCTTAGGCCAGCCTTTATTTCCCTTGACACCTCTTAGCAAGCCAGTACTTACCCAAATACTTTACCTTGTCAAGTGTACAGCTTTCTGTTCCAGGCCTCTCTGCAAAGGAAATCCACATGTGCTTCCCCAGCTGTATATGCTTCCCCTCTACATATGCTCTGCTGCTTGTTTGCTGACAGCCAATTTAAGTCTTCTGCTATCTCTGAACGAGGGTGGCTGAGCTGTTGAATTCCCACATACTTTCTAACCAATGAGATCTTGCTCTTCAGCCTTGTTTTTACTTCATTTCATTGCAGCACCAAATATCTGCACAACTGTAGGAAACCTTATCTGAGTAGCTCTGAAGCAAATATACCTTTTGTTGTTAGTTCTTGTTCCTAGCTGCTTATAATGAAACCCTGAGAGCTTGCTACAAAGAGCTCAAAGTCTCTCATTTACACCCAACAGGCGAGGAATTTCCTGAGAGCCATGAAACTTGGGCAGCAGGCCTTCTTCTACCACAGTAACTGTAAAGAGCCTGGCATTGTTGGCATTGTCAAGGTGGGTGCCTCTTTCTCCTTCTGTGTTTTAGGGGCGGGGGAAACTAATAATTGATGGGTTATCAAACAGCTCATTAGTCCAGCTTCTGTCTAGGCACCACAGGAGTGCAAGAATTGTCCAGTCAGAGCAGTGAATGAGCCTAGGATGTCTGGGCTCAACAGTACATGTCATGGCAGCACTGACTCAGGCATCTTTCCCCAGAGAAATGGAACCAAACTGTTTTCCTGCTGACATTTCAGAGCCCTTCCAGCCAAGTGTTGCTCCACACTCTGATTAAAATCTGATTCACTAAATTCTGGTGAGCTAAGCCTGCAAGGCAGTAATATAAAACCTAGGGCACAGAAAACCTTTTTCTTTAAGAGGAGAACTCGTCACAAAGACTATAATCATCTACCCAGTTTTCCTGGGTAGTGTGTGCTCCTTCCACATTGCTCTCCAAAGAGGTGATGATGCTGCTTTGACAGCCAAACTGTTCTGCAGTGCTTCAACCCAAAAAATATATCTCAACCCAAGAAGGAAATAAATTTCACCATTAGAATGGAGTTCAGGGAAAGCAAGGCTGATTATTGCACTGGGATTATTCCTTATGTCTAGTCACAGCTTGCTTAAGGGCATTTCATACCCTTTGCTGACAGTAGTTTCTGCTGACAGTAGTTTTTAAGTGATGGGAACTTATACTCTTCTCCCCTTCTGCTTCAGATTGTAAAGGAGGCATACCCTGATCACACACAGTTTGATCAGAAGGATCCTCACTATGATTCCTCCAGCAGAAAAGAGAACCCCAAATGGTCCATGGTAATGTAGTAAACTAAATACCACTGTTTCAAGCTCTGTGTGCAAGCTGAGTGAAGGTAGAAACCTCTTTGCATCATACTGCATACCTTCTTAAGCTTTGTCCTGCCCTAGCTACCTTTTTCTTTCTCAAGAGAAAATCCAGTCCTGATTGTTTTCTCTGCCTTTTCCCCCATCTCTTCCAGAAGGCTGCCAAAATGAATCTCCCTAAATTTTCAGATCTCACTATGATGCAGAACTGACCTCCATGCATGGCAGAATTCTGGGTTAGGAAAGGGAACAAGCACCTTTAAGTACCACTCTCGCTCTACAGCAAACAAAGCTGTAGTTTTGAGGCACACTAAATTACAGAGAAGTGACTGTTCACGGGCTGGCTACATCCTGCATCTTAATTGTGTGTTGTCTGTGACAATGTGCCTGTATGTTGCTAGTGCACAGTGCTAAGATTCATGTAAACAAATCACCTGCCAGAAGTATCTGAAAGTTCTTTTAGCCTTGAGCAAGGAAAAGCTTCCATAGCATTATAAGGCAGCACATATCAGTCATTTGCTTCAGTGTAAAATCTTTATCCCCCCAAAGATCTAATGTGACATCTAGAGGCTAATATCTTCCTCCAACCATGCTCCTTTGCTGCCCATCCCTTCCCAGGTGGATGTCCAGTTTGTGCGGATGACAAAACGTTTCATCCCCCTTTCTGAAATCAAGGCTCACCACCTGGAACATAAAGCAGATGGAGGCCCCCTAAAGAACATGATGCTCTTCAGCAGACAACGTCTTTCCATCCAACCACTGACACAAGGTAAGACCCTTCTTCTCTGGACTTCTGGTGCCATTCCCTCTGAGGGGCAGCCCTTACTCAGAGAACTTGGAAGTTCCACTTACGGCTTTTTCTTCCTTACCTTTTCAATGCAGAGGAATTTGATTTTGTCTTGAGCCTGGAAGAGGAAAAGCCACATTAAGAAACTGACAGCAGCATAGCTTCTACCCAGCCCGCTGATGCCTCCTCCTGAACCAGCATAATTCTCAAGTTTACTTGCTTAATCACAGCAACAAGAACATGTCCACATGTGATTCACAGCTACTTGTCCCTTATTCTGACATACTGTTATTTTTTGCTTATTTTTAAATAAAGCCTTTTGGAATCAATTGCAGCTACTCAATCTTTCATAGTGGAGAAGTCTGCAATTTATCTCTTGAAGGATGAGACAGGTCCATCCTCCTTGAGGATGTTAACTACAGGGTCCAGGGCAGTTCCATCTACTACAAAGGGACATTTTTCTATAGAAAGGTATCACTAAGCTTCTGTCTACAACAAGAAAATGTAGGTGTATATACACATCCTTGGGTAAATGCCCATGTTATTTTAGTATTGACATTAGGGAAATTGAAGAAAATACAGCTAGCTTGCTAATTTTTAGCTACAACAGTTCTCCACCACAGCTTCCAAGCAGTGACATAGTTTAACTAAAGACCAAGAATTCATAAAGGTAACAAAGGACAAACTCCTCAAGCATGTTTGGGGGCCTGTACAGTATGGCACTAAAGAAAAATGTCTTAATACCATAAAAAAAACAAACCAAAACAAAACAGATCTGGGCCAGGCAATATAAACCATACCAGACAAACTCATGCACAGCATTTGACAGCCAGGGCTGGCTCTTTTTAATTGGAGAGACAAAAAACCCAAGTTTTAAAATACAGCCATTGAAAAGACAACGAATTAAGAAACATGTAAACACAGCAGAGGCTTAATTACAGGTTGCACTGCTTGGTTTAGTACTTGCACACTCCCCCCCTGCCTGACTCTGCCTGGGAGAGAGGGAATGACCCAAGTACAGAGCAGAACCACCCAGCTCAGGGGGACACGAGTAGTGCCTGCCCCTTACTATGCTAATGAAACCTTGTCCTGGAGTGACCTTATGCTTTCAGCTTCTCTCTGAAGATGCTCAGCACATCTGCTCCACCCCAGACAAACAGAGGGGCTAGTGGGTAACAGGTTGAATGGTCCATTTAGATTAAGTAAAAATGGTGATCCTTTCTAAATTCTGGTTTCACAAATAGGGACACAGGGGAGAGGGGCACAAAGTAGGGAAAGAAAAAACCCCAACAACCCAACCCAATGTATAGGCTCATGCACCTTTTCCAAGTAAACCCTCCAGAAGCAATGAACAGACATTTAATAGCAATCTCCTTACAGTGCATTGTCTTGTCACACAGTTATCTTACATCCAGTACTGATGCTGTTCAGCCAGTAAACAAAACACTCCTGGAATGCAGAGACATCTTCATCCATGGGGTTGCTTTAACACCACATGGCCTACAATCAAGAGGAATAGGCAAGGAAAAGAAATTGTAGGTGAGGTGGGAGTTGAGGGAAAGGCAGAGGGCAGTTAGGGAGCTGCTGTGCTCAGCTCAGCCATGGAAAGATAGTCTGCTATCCCCAGAGACTCCCAATGGGAGCTTCATTTGTCTCTAAGAGATGGTGTATGGCCACAGCACAGGTGGTCCCCCTACGCAGAGAGGGGAGTAGAGTGAGTGTCAGAAGTAACATCCAGATCCCTTTGCCATGTGAGACCTGCAGCAGGTTCCCACCCCTCGCCCTGGCATAACAAGGTAGTTGTCTAAAGTAAGCTTTTGCTTCAGTCTTAGGAAGACACGGCTCCAGCCCATGGCACAGACTTCTCATGTAAAGAAAAGCAAGCCACGTCTTCACTAGCACAGAGCAGAAACATGGGGTGACACAAGCATTCAGCAGAGATGAGATCATTAGTGTCCTCTACAACAGAGCGAGACTGCCCAGCTCTACTAAAAACCACAACCTTACACGTGGTGAGTAAAAGATAACTTACTTTGGCAAGCAGAAACACACATTTATCACTGAAATACAGTAGCTGTCTTATTACATAAAAAGCTCCCCTTCCCACCCAGGCCCCACTCCCTCCACCAGCACTGATCCACTAAACAAAGCAGAAGAAACTTCCACTTCCTAGCTGCAAGACAACTGTTCTACATTCAGCTGTAGGACAGAGGCAGAGGACATTCATTCCAGAGTCAAAAGGAAGCTGGACAAAATCCTAGCGAGCCACGAGCTCCCAGGGAAACCCAGACAAACCCTACTTGATAGTATTCATATATATATTCATACATATTCCAGCATTTAGTGCAGGCTTGTCTCTCCACCTGGTAGGAGGTCTAACCACCTGCGTCCTTGAAGGGCACTGAAACAGGATGGGTGTCCTCCAGACCAAGTCAAGTCTGCAAAGCCACATCTGATTTTTAACAGAGCAGTGACTCCCTTCTGGGAACGTTCTCATGATTCTACTTAGCTGAAGACTAAAAGCAGCTTGTTTTAGAAAAGAAAAATACCCCATTCAGGTTCTCAGTTCACAGCATACCCTCAGACCTCACTGGTGACTTCAGCTCAGGCCTCAGGAATGTGTCTCTGGAATCAGAGAGCTCTACCATCTTTCCAGTAGCTGCTTGGCTTCATCTAGCAGCACCCACAGGCCAAGAGTTTCTTAAAACAATTGCATCCACTTTCTGTCCTTACTAATCCTCATCTCGCAGGCACGAGGGAGCAAACAAAACAATACACCTGTGTTTCTATACTGCTGTCTGTCCCTACTACAAAGCCTGCTCTGTCACAAGGACACAGACATGAGCAGGGCAGCGTGTGCAGCGTAAGCCCACTCCCAAGAGAGCCTCCATGTATTCCTCACATTCCAAAACTGTGCTCCTCTAGACCTCTCAAGGCTGGTCTGCCTTGCTCTGCAGCAGCAACTGGGACCTGTATGAGTGCAGCAACCACAGAGACTGAATCTCAGGAGCACTCAGCTGCTGGGACAAGCCTGGGAAGGCACTGCTCTCAGCCAGGAGCCTTCCTGCCCCCACTTCTTGCCCACCCAGCAGCACTGGGACCTTCACCACCCTGCCCAACCGGCGCCACCTCCTACTCCATTCACATGCCTCACTCCCTCCTACCAGCCACAGTTCCACTTCAATGCAACACGCAGCCAGGAGCTTCACAGCAAGGACACAGCAGCACGCCGGCTGCCCGTGCTCCATGCAGCTGTGTGGCAGTCTCAGGGCTGAGTCAACTACATTAGATAACTGCTTGTGACAAGGAATCCAACACCAGCATGAAGAGGAAGGGGAGGCAGCAAGGGGATAACACTAAGCAACTTCAAGTAGGCTGCACCTCAGTCTCTGACTCCCTCCTCTACCTTCCAGCTAATCACTGTGTCATTTTCCTTGGTGAGGATTTCAGAAAGGCAAGAAAAATATCCATCCTAAACAGTCCCAAAGCAACCTCCACACCGCTGGGAAGAAGCAGCAGATTTGGCCTTCACTTGCTCTCTCCCTCCCCGCTGCCACACTGAAAGGCTCTCGGGGCAAAGAGGAGATCAGGCAGCTCTGCAGCCTCCAGACACACGCCTCAAAGCAGCCAACCCCAGAGGAATGTAGTTGATTGGGAAGCACCAAGGTACCTTCAGCTCCACACCACCAGTGCTCCAGCTTGCCTTGCCCTCCCATGCCCTTCCCACCCTACGAGTCCTTTGAAGAAAGGAATTAAGTCAAAAAACAGATATTTATTTTCGTGAAGTCTCTGAAGCGTTTTTCTTTTCCTCCTTGCTGCTGTCCCCCACTGGCTCCACAGCAGCCTTCCTCTGCGGGGCCTCTCACTGCCGGCCGTTGTTCTCTGCAGGCTGGCTGGGGGTCTTGGCCTCGCTGTGTGAGGATGTCCCCTCAAACCGCTGGGAGGCGATGGCTGCTTGGTGGGACATGCTCTTCCTCACTATGTCTCCTTTCCGCCAAAGCACCACCTCCTGTAGTAACACAGCCAGCAGGGCTTGTCAGGGCTTGTGAGACCTTCTCCTGGCCCCACCCAGACCCAAAGGCTGCACCAAGCTGCCAGGCGAGCAGCTTGCACCCAAGTGAGGACTCAGCCCGTGCTGGCATGTTCCACCCGCCGCCGTGCACGTGAGGCTGCTTGCAGTGGCAAGCAGGGGCCTCACCATGCAGCCTTCCTGAAAATTTGGGTAGAGAGCAACTCCCCAGGATCTGAACGACTGTCCTGCTGTTGGCTACCACACTGGGATTCATAAGGTGAAGCACAGAAGCTCCACTAAAGGGTAAAAGAGTGGAAAAGAAGTCCCAGGTAGGTGCCTTCTACAGGCAACCCCACCACCACACACATCTGACCTGCGTGGACCACTCCTTCCAGACCCTCTTTGCACACTCTAATTTGCCTAGTCTTTACAGATACTCAGTCAAGAATGTGATTCTTGGAATCCCAAATTCCCAGAAGGTCCTTAAAACACATTATTCCAAGCGACAGCCTACAGACCCAAGAAGAATTAACAGCTCTGTTTCTCACCTGCTGTTTAAAGTAGCGTCTCTCCTCCTCATCGATCAGCACCAGATTGAGGTAATAACGCACCGAGAACTTCTTGTTGATGTCCCTCATCGTTGGAGTCAGCTCGTAGCCAGCCAGAAAGAGCCTGATGGGAATGGACTCCCCTACAAAGTGCATAGAAACCATCAGCACAGACAGAATGCACAGGTATAAACTGGGAGAGCACCAGCAAAACAAAATCTCACTAGGTCACAAACTTTATGACCGTTGCCACAAGTGGAGTAAGATGAGCCAAAAGACCTCAACACCCTTCCAAAATCAGCATGCATGGTCCATAGCCAGACCCTGCCCTTGCTGACAGCTATTCCATCTCCACTTTAACAGCATAGGACTCATTTGTGACCTCCATCTAGACAGCACTGCAGGAAAATATGAGTAAGGTGACATTTTCTCTGGCAGGTGACTCTGCTGGGCAATGGAACTGGAAAAAAGGTGGCACAGGAGATTGGCACAGAGCTGGAACACCATCCTTCTGCTCCTAGTTGCAGCAATGCCAGCTGGTGGCCCATGCCAACAGTGATTTTACATCTGTTCTATGGTTCTGCCACTGCTTCATCAGGAGAATTAAGTCATTGCAAGTCGTTATGCCTCAATTCCTCCTCATCATACCAGAGAAGGAAGGGGATCATGTGTAAACTGCTGGGAGTCCACCAGTGAAAGAGGATGCACCCCACTACTGAGCAGACAGATTCAGCTGAAGATCCTGCAGGACTCGTATTCCCACCCCAAAAGACTTCAGAAGAAGAATTCTGAAGGGTCCATCTGCCTTCTCACCTCTCACAGGTGCCCCATCCATGATCTCGTATTTAGCTATTGTGTCATTCTCGTGGTACACGTTGGGTCCGGTCCCCGTTGTTTCTCTCTTGATGATGTCTATCTCCATGTGTTTGATCTTGATTCGCACCAGCAGGAAGTAGATCTTCCCGACAATCACGTCTTTTAAATGATACCTAGCATGTGAAGGAAGAAAGCACCACAATCAAACACTGCATGGCAGGCCAGGACTGGGAGTGGTGAGGGGCAACCTGCTTGTCAGGCACTTTGCTCTTATCCACAGCCCCAGATGTCACATCAACCACCTCCACTAGGCTGCTGTGAACAGCACTTTATCTTCCATCCTCCTTCCATCTTTTGGAAATCAACAGGAACATTCAGCATGATCAGAGAAATTAAAACCAGGATTCCAGGCTGAATATCTGCAAGAAACCCCTGTGAGAGCGAAGCCTCCAAACCCAATTTTTTTAGGTCAATTAAAACTAACCCAAACGCTATGCTGCAGGGAGATTTGCTAGCATCAGCTGCAAAAGATGCATTAAAAGTAGTTTAAAAGAGCTGTTTCCAACTTTTGTGCCTGAATTAAGGTCCCACTTCAGCTGTACTGTCTGGTGAAGAGGAGATGTTATACTTTGAAGACACCTGGAAATACAGATCTTGCCGAGGACACAGGGAATGTGAAGTTACTGCACCAGCCTCACGCTGTGCTCCACGCCCACTAAGCCACAGCCATTGCTTCCCACTCTTTGGTCCAGAGAGCACATCTATGGGCAAGGAGAGGAGCCCAAAGATGCTCAGCCAGGATCTGAACTGTCTGCCAACCTCACTGGAGCTCATGAACAAAGAACTCTTTTGAGGACCACGTGCAAATGTGCCTCGGGCTTCCAAACCAAGCTGTCCCCTGGAGCAGATGGTTCCCCACAGCCACTGCCTGCCCTTGAGACACTTACTTGGACTTGTTATACTCGAACTCAATGTGCAGGCAGTCCTCAATCCCCACCTCCATCTTAATAGAGGAGTTGAGCTCTGGGTAGGTGCTCAGAGTGTGCACAACTATGTCCATCTCCTTCACCAAATCGTTCAGTCTGCGGCTGACAGTCGCTCGGAGGAAATACCTGCAAGGAGAGTCCCCCTCCTGTTAGGGTTGTTCAGTAGCAACAGAGACAAAGCAGGGAGGGATATGGGGCTGAACTGGGCTATCCAAGCAGTCTTACTGGTACCCTGGCTTCTGGAGTGGCCACGTTGGAAAAGACAGGAGGGGATTTTCAAATGGAAAACCAGACTGAGAATTCTAAGACTTCTCTAAGCTTTCATGCATTTGTGAGTTACCTAAGCACCATTGTGGGGATCTGAGTAACAGCTTGCACATGTTAAAACCGCTGCCCTTTTGCAAGAGATTAGATCACACCGGTCTCCACAGACACACCTTGTTCTGCAGGCCTCAGACTTTGCCAACCCCCCCTTTCAAAGCCAGTGATTTCAAGTCAGCTGGAGCGCCTAGATGTGAAATATAGTTTGCAGTATATGAAGAAGATGCAAGATAGGCATCTGTTTGCAGATAGAGCACAACTGAAGTTGACAAGACTGATTACAAGACAGGGAAAATGTCCCCATTGGAGACAAAACCAATTTTGTTTGGTTTTTGAATTACCAAATAAATTAGAAAGTATTTGGTTGATTCAGAAGGGGCCGATTTCTCTTGTCACTTGGCTAACCAAGTTCCCTAAGGCCCTCAAAGACAGCCTTTTAAAGCTCAGCCCACCAAAATCCATTTGGAGTTACATACTAAGCTTGCAAGGGTGTCTGGGAAGGGATGCTGCAATCCAGTATCATCACAGTAACCAGCAGTGCTTGCACACTGCCCAGAACCAAGGCCTGGGGTCAGCAAAGGGAGGAGACTCACCGTAACTTCACGTTCTGCCCCGTGTAGGACTCGTAAGGTTTCTCCACGTGTGTGAATTCGAAGTCAAAAGTCTGTGACTGAGTGAATTCCCCAGGACGGGCCAGGTCTTTCACCAGAGACACGAACTCATGGTGGTTTCCTCTGTCATAGTAGAGTTCTAGGGAGACACAAGGCCAGGTTAAGCAGTGATGCTTAATCCCATGTGACACAGTGAGGAAAGGCAGGAGCTTTCACAGCTGCTCTCTTGTCCAGATCACCACTTCCTTCACCACTGTTTAGAGAACCTCTCAGGGGAGCTTGTGGCTGCAATGTACTGCACATTTCCACTGCTCTTCACTGGAGCCAGGTGCAGGCCAGAACTGTCCTCCCTGAGACAGAAAGGAAGATGTCTACAGAGCCTCACCTACTACAACACAGGACCTTGCCTTGGGGTGACGTGGGTCACCTATTATCAATATTAATTATGTTCACACTGAGAAGAAGAGCCAGCAGCTCACGCAATCCCTTCCAATCATTTTCTATACAATATTCTGGGCCAAAGGCACTGCCACTGGAAAGAGAGAAAAACACCACTGCTTCTCTGGAACAGCAGTGACAGAGCAAAACCAAAGGGCTGGGAGGCTTTGAACTGTTCCTGCTTATCCTCTGACAACAAAGACTTTGAGTGGTCTTGATTCGCACCAGGGAGTAAGTAATGGTGGAGATCTTCCCTGATTCTGCACCGAGCCAGTGTTCAATGCATGACTGCCACGTGTGTGGGGAGGCAGGTGAGTCAACTGTTGCACACTGGTGGCCACATGACGAGGGGAGAGCATTCACCTTGGGAAGCACTGTTCAAACCAGTTCAAGTCAAGACCAACGTGGTCACATTGCTTCAGTTTTCCCCACAACATCAGCAGGATGTCCCCCCATAGCATCAGCAGGAAACAACTACAGGTTTCCTCAATTGAATGAAAACAATCCTCTACGCTTCCACGGTGGTTTTTCCCCTAAGTCAAAGTGACAGAAAGTTAAACCTCTGCAATTGGCATTAACAGCTCTGCATTACACATAACCATCAATGAAACCTGCCCTTCCCAGCCCTGTGCGTGAGCTGTGTGACTACCAGACACCCACACAGTCCTTTTAAAAGGTAAAGCCTCAGCCAATCTGATACAGCTGGATGAGGAAACAAACCCCTAAGTCATCAGACAATCATATACACACAAGTTCACTGTCAGCACTAAACTGTGCAGAGGAGGCTTCTGAGAGGTATGAGTAGAGTTCAGGAACTGCAGTGAGACTCACTTCTCCGCTCCTTGAGATGCACGAGATGAGATTTCAGCTTTTAAGTAACATCTGTTTCTTACACCCCTTTGCTCACCTTCTCTCTCTAAACACCCTTCACTTACGCAGAACAGCGAGTGCCATCGAGCCCTTTAGGCTGGGCAGGCAGGTGACATAAATAAACCAACTCTCTGCACTGAATACATGTCCACTCAGAGGAAAGTGCTTGCTGATGTGACAGGGAGAAGCCACGTGCCACATTAAAAGAGGAATATGTCATCTTCCCACACGATGCAGAAGGCAAAAATCAAATTTCAAGCAAGGGGAGGTGAATGTCAGTGTGCTGAGTTCTCTGCTGCCTCGGAAGGGCACGGACTGGCATTCTGCAGCCTTAAGAGGAAGGGATTGATGTTTCCCAGATTTTAGAAGACATTAGAAAAAACAGAACCTGCCAAGGTTTTGGTGGCGTGCTCAGAACACAGTAACCACTGCCTTAAACAAAATCTTAAATGAGTTTTGTGCTCACCAGAGACCACGCAGGACAGAGTGTTCACAGCCTGGACTGTGGTACCCAGGCTGGAACAGGCATCTTCCCTGTGACACATCACTCCTCTGCGTCTCAGTCTCCCTACCCATTAGATTGTCTCATGTAGCTACTGACCTCGTGGCAGCGAGAAGTCAGAATATAAGGCAAGCTGTTTGGAGATGGAAAGCATTAAGGAAGTGCCATCAGCAGTACAAAGTTCAGTGCTTGATGGGCAAAGGGAAAAGAGTTGTGTGCAGGCACAGCAGCTTCTAACACACCCTGCTTGGGCAATAATGTGAATTCAAAGCAGTTATTCTAAACATGTATGGCTCAAAAGTCTTCCAAAATGGGGAATCTGAAGCAGGTGAGGCAGCAGAGAGGGGACAGAGTGGAGCAGAAAGCAAAGTTCATGCTTAATTCCCACTGATGATCAAAATCAAATAGGAGGAGGTCATAAACTGGCTCCTGATGAAGGGGCTCACTCACACTCCATCGTTTGCAGGCGCTCTCTGCCTGTCCTCCTCCCCTCTCTTTCCAAAGGCCGTGTCACACTCTAGCGAGGCCAGCACAAACACGAAGCAGCAGCATCGAGGCTGGGTGGGAAACCCTCTCGAGGTCACTTTCCTACACCGCACGATTTGCAATGCAAAGGCTGCGGGCCCACGGCTGGCGCTGTGAGCTGGAGGGTTAAACCCGAGCAGGGAGGGCAGCGGACGCGAGGCAGCGGACACGCCGAGAGCGGTCGCATCCCTGGGAACATCTTCAACTTATTTTGGCATCTGGGTCTCAGGCACGTCCGTGAAACACGGACATCTCCACTGGGATTGAAGAGTGGGCGTGGCAGCTACCTTTCCTCTAAGAAAGCAGGAAATATTAAACCTAAATTGGTCACACGCACAGATAACCATGAGTTTTGAACAAGCTGAAGTCGCCCAACTAATTGTGCAGGGACACGTGGTTACCTGCTCGAGGAATTCTGATGGGATCAGCCCACAGGTCTCCAGAAAGCTGCTCCACCAGCGTCGTGGGGCAGGGGCTGGGAAGGTGCTGGTGGTGATTTGAGATGCAAGGGCAAACCCCACCTGATTCACCATCCCCAGCAGAGCCTTGGCTTCCCTAACCAAATCAACGTGGGAAATGCAGACAGCTCGGAGGGCTGCGGATAAAGACAGCCTGGAGAACACCACCCGAGTGGCCTTGCTGGGGTGTCCATGCTCAGACCTGCATCTCCGGGATGGAATTTTACCCCACCGCCAGGCGTGTGCGTTTCAGAGCTGGAATCAGCGACCCAGCAGGAGCGAGAAAGTAGGACAAGAGAACAATGACCTGGAAAAGGACTGGAGTTCCCTCCCTTCCGAGCCCACGGAACACACCGGGTCGCCCAGCTCGCACGGGGGGCGCGGAACGGGAATTCTCCGAGCGTCACCTCCTTCGCACCTCCTCCTCCTGCCCTCCCGTGGGGCACAGGACCCGCGCTGGCGTGCGTGCAAACCAGCAGCGAGGGGAACGTGCCAGCCTCCCCGTGGTGCCACTGGGATGGGAGGCACCCAGGCAGGGATGTCGGGGGTGATGATGATGATGTCGGGGATGATGACCACCCTCAGGAGCAGCCAGCCCACCCCGCGCCCCTCTCACCGATCTGCCCGATGAACTCCACTTTGATGCCCTGGTGCTCCAGCCGCTTGTTGGGGTACTTGAGGGTGAGGACCACCCGCCCGGACACGGTCTCCCCGTCGTAGAAAAGGAAGTATTTCTCCTTCTTGCCCTCCTCCGTCTTGTGCTCCACCCGCCTCCGGCTCTCGGCATCGCTCAGCACCAGCTCCAACTCCGCCGTCTGCCCGAACCCGAAGAAGCTCATGGCACCGGGGGGTTCGGCGGCCGCGGCCCCCGCGGCCCCGCCGGGAGATCACGGACCCCGGCTGCCGGCCTGCCCCGCAGGCACCACGGACAGAGCTCAGCGGGGACGGCGGGGAGGCGGATCCCGGATCGGCCCCGGTCCCCACCGAGACGGGGCCGCCGCGCAGGGCACGGGGTGGCCCGGCGGTGACAGCGGGCACTTAGCGTCGGGGCAGGGGGCCCGCAATGCGGCAGGGATGTCGGGGCCGGGGCGGGGGCGGCGGCGGCGGGGCCCTGCGGCCCGGCGCCTCCCCGGCTGCCGCTGGAGGGAGCCCCGCAGCCCTCCCCAAGCGCGACCGCTGCCCCCGCCTCGCCGTGCGAGCGCCGCCGCCGCCGTCCCGGGCCGGGCCGCCCAACGCGCATGCGCCGCCCGGCCGGGGCCGTGGCCGCGCCGCGCTCCCCCCCCACCCCGCGTTCCGGTGGGCGCTGCGCGCAGGCGCGCTGGGGGCGGTGCCTCGGCTGCTTCCGGGTGCGCCGTGATTGGCTGCGGCCCGCGGGAGCGCGCCATTGGCCGGTTCGAAGGGGTCGGCGGCGGCGCCATGGCCGCGGTGCTGTCGCACGCTTTGGCGGGCTGGCGGCTGCGGGATGTCGGGACAGGTGCGAGGTGGGGCCCGGTGGGGGGCGAGGGGAGACCGTGGGTACACCCCGGGGGGTACGGGGGTGAGGGGGGGGACACACAGAGGTGCTCCCCGCACCGGCACGGTAACGGCAGCCAGCGCGGGGCCAGCGGGGGTTCGCGCTTCCGCCGGGTTATCCCGTGTGAGCTGGGGGGTGCTGGAGGAACTGCATGCTTAACCTCTGTTTGTGTCGCAGTCTGGGCGAGCTCGGTGTGGGACCTGGGTTTCACGGAGGTGGAGCCGCTGGACGCGGGGGTAGCGGAGGGCATCGCGGGGGATGGGCTCCGTGCCTTCACCTCCCTGCACCGGGCGCTGTCACCCTTCGCTGCGAAGGACCGTGAGAACAGGGAGGTAAGGCCGGCTGCGCCGGGCCGCGTCCTGCTGGGGAAGGGACAGGTCCTGTGCTTCTGGTATTCGGCTCTGCCTCGAGATTAGGAAAACAGTCTGGGACTGCACAAACCAGTCCTTGTCATGTGGGCCGGAGTGCGTTAGGGGGAGCCTGTTCCCAAGTTTTAAAAATGGATGCATAATATAATATAGTATAGCATCATGGAGTTGTCAGAGCTGGAAGGGACCTCCAGAGCTCCCCCAGCCCAACTACCCTGCTGTACAGCAGGGTCCCCTCGAGCACATCCCTCAGGGCTGCATCCAGGCCAGGCTGGAAAATCTCCAGAGGAGACTCCACCCCTCTCTGGGCAGCCTGTGCCAGTGCTCTGGCACCCTCACCCACAAGAAGTTCTTTTTCATATTTAAATGGAACCTCCTGTGTTCCAGCTTGTGCCCGATACCCCTCATCCTGTAACTGGGAACCACTGAAAAGAGTCGGGCTCCATCCTCCCTCAACCCCCCCTTTAGATATTTGTAAACATTAATTAAATCCCCCCTCAGCCTTCTCCAGGCTGAAGAGTCCCAGCTCTCTCAGCCTTTCCTCCCAGGGGAGATGCTCCAATCCCCCACTCATCCTCGTTGCCCTCTGCTGGACTCTCTCCAGTAGCTCCCTGTCTCTCTTCAGCTGGGGAGCCCAGAACTGGATGCAGTATTCCAGTTGTGGCCTCAGCAGGGCAGAGTAGAGGGGGAGAATGACCTCCCTCTATAACACAATGTAATATAATATATGATATTGCACACTATAACTTAATTATTAAAATATATTTATATATGTATTATGTATACAGGGGTTTGGTTGCAGTGGCAGCTGTTAAAATGTTCACAGTAACTCCCCGTAGATAGCTCTGTCATTATGGGATTTCTCAGCGTGGCTCGTGTGTTTTGCCTCAGAACATCTGGACGTTGTTTGCTGACAGCAGCTCCTCCCCTCACGCCCTCGTGGCTGTCCTGCACCACTTCGTCGAAGCGGGCCAGCACAGAAGAGCCGACGCGCAGCAGCGGGTTTGCGCTCTTCACGCGGCCGGGCTGTACTTCTTGCTGCTGGAAATCCCAGGTGAGTGGAGGGCTGTGCCTCGTTATTGTCGGATAAAACACCTCTCGGGTGAAATCAGCTTGCTTTCATTTCTCAGAATTCCAGGTGGAGCAAGGGATGGCTTTTGAACTGTTTGCTTGATCTCCCTGAAGTCCTTGGGGATCATGCTCAGCCGTGGTGTGGAGTGGTGTAGAGTGCTGAACAGCTGTTACGGGCTGATAGCAGCTTGGTCTCCTGTCATAAAGTGGCTTGATGGTCTCAGTCTGGCTCTGCATTGCCATGCACCTTCTTAGCAGCTCTGTGACAAGGTTGGCAGGGGAGTCTGCTCGGTGCACAGAGCTGGAATCACACACATGCCTCTGGTTGATGATAATACCCAGCGAAGGCAGAAGCTTGTTCCTGTCCCTGCCCTGTAACTAGAGAGGATTTCACTGTGCAGTGGTTTTGGACTGGTTCATTTGTGAAAACAACAGTATTTGTTTAAAATAACCAGCAGCTGGAGTTCTCTAGCAGGTTGATTCACAGCTGTGTCCTTTGGTGTTCAAGGCTAACACGTACCCAAGTTTTGCTGACCTTTGTGCAGCACGTTACCAGCTAGAAGGGGTCAATCAGCTTCTTCACCCTACTGGTGAACTCTCTTAGGCTCCCAGGACAATGCCTTTGTCCTGGTCATCCATTTGGCTGTCACAGCAAATGGGGAGGTGGCCAGGTGATCTGATGGTCTCTATTTTATGTGGAAGATGGCTGATGTTATCTTTTCTGGGCAGGCAGCATAGTTAACCAGCTGTTCCATCAAGTGATGTTTGATAAATGTCTTCACACCCTGACAAAAACTTGGCCTCAAGAACGAGATGCGCTGAGGAAAAGAAAGAAGATGCAAGCTTGCAGCTCTCAGACCAGTGCAAGAAGAAATAGAAAGAAAGGAAAACCATGCAGGAATGACAAAGTAAGATGCTTGTGCTTGTGTAATCTCTTCAGATATAGATCTCTATTAATAAGCAAGTTGTTGTCATGCTATTTCACTTCTAGGTCAGTGTGATACTCTTCTTCTTTTTCACCCCTTTGATAGTTCTTAACCTTTTATTCAGTGATGCAGCAGTGTGCTTGATCCTCTACCTATTATTAGGAATTTCAGAGGTCTGATGATTCAACATTAGCTGCAGTTTCCTTGCTGCTGACTAATAGAAAAGGCACAGCTTGTCTGTGCCATATTGTTAGAAAGCTTGGTAGCAGAGGGATAAATTAATTGATATCAGCTTCTTCAAGAGACCTTCAAGTTACTATATGACCAGCTTGCAAATGGCATTTGCATTTCCTTGCCAGCTTACTGATGGGAAGTTAAGGGCTAAATGCTTTGATTAGCTGTACTCAGCTGCTCCTTCTAACATTTATATGGTATTTTTTAACAGAACTGAGGATTATACATCAGGAATTGGTGCTGCCGGGTCATGACAAGCCAGGGAAGAAGGGTGTAGGCACAATGGGAATTACTTGAGATGAATCTTCAAGTGTCAGATTTGTGTTAAATCTTTTCTTTCAGTTTAGTTAGAGTTTTGGATGTGAAATTGTGCAGGACTTAGCCTGAGAGCTCTGTGAAGCCCTGAAATGTGCAAAAGAGATCAGGCAGTGCTGTGGGATAGGGTGATGCTCTTTTTCTTTTCTACCAATATAGATGGAAGAGGTACTGGAAGAGGTATTGGAAGAGGAGGAGGAAGAGGAGGATGGTGAAAACATTTACCTGTCAACCAATGATCTTCTCCAAGTTCGCAACTCCATCTTCCTTCTTCTGAAGAACTTCTTAGGACTTCTACAGAAGTTCTCCCTAAAAGAAAGACCTCAGTGTATGCAGAACTGCCTGCAGGTAATAAGATTGAACTCCAGGAACCATACGTCCCCTAACCCAAACTTTTGGTGGATGCAGACCACTCCATAGCCACGGGAGTGATGGCAGCCCTGCCTGTCATAAACTACTCCCTGATCAGACTGCCCTCGGTGTAAATCTTGGAGCAGGGTTCCTGCTCCTGTCTGTCTCATGCTTAGCACTTGCAACCAGGCAGCTCATGTTTAGTTCTGAGGTGCTTAACCCTCGCTGTACCCAGGGAGAAGGCACATGGTATTGAGCCTGTGGGCTTTGGGGCTTGCTTAGGTTCTGCTGCAAGGGAGGCACTGTGGTTTGGAAGTTAGGCTCAAGTTCTGTATCATCCAACCCCCAAGCAGACCTGTGTGTCTTGCTCTCATGTGAATTACCTAAGCTGGGCTGTGTTTCCTTGCAGATCTTTGTTGAAATGGCAAGCTTTGAGCCAGTGGTACACGAGCTGGAGTTCTCTGAAGCAATGTGAGCAAATAACTCTGTGTTTATATGGTGTTTTGAACAAGTGCTCGATGCTTGTGGTGGTATTATCCCATTCATACAAAAACAAAAGCAATATTTTCTTTCACTAAAGATAATTGGAATGTGTTCCACCTAGCTAA
Source organism: Podargus strigoides (assembly GCA_028020825.1). Classification (NCBI taxonomy): domain Eukaryota; kingdom Metazoa; phylum Chordata; class Aves; order Caprimulgiformes; family Podargidae; genus Podargus; species Podargus strigoides. The sequence goes on from CM051646.1 coordinate 4,003,693, forward strand.
CAGTAAACAACATTGAGTGAATATTGACTGTTTTCCAGTCAATGGCCATGTTTAGTTGTAATAGTTGCAGTAAATGTTTCTCTGATGAGAGATAAAGGCAACTCTGCCTTCTTTTGTTTAGGAATGTTGACAAAGCCCAGTACATCCCCCAGCTGGCCTATCACGGACTGCGATTACTCTGTTCCCCTCTACATGGTACAGAAGATAAGGTAAAAGTTGAACAAAATCTTTAAAATCCTCACTGCAGTACTGAAAAGGAGTAGTTCCTTCTTCTCTGCATGTCACTTTTGCTTGCATGTTTTTTACTTACGACGTTAGTTTTATTCTCTGTGTGTGTGCACATCTTTGCTGGGTCAGAGGCAAGGTGCTTTCCTCCACCCCAGTCCTTGCATCCTTTGACTCATGTGATGTATTTTGTGACCAATGAACTCTGTGCTCTTGTGGCAAACAAATTGAAAACAGGGGATAATTACAGTGGCATTAGATCTCTGTATGTTAAAAAAGAGAATTCCAGGCTACTGCATTTGCCTGGAATTTTCTTGTTTCCTGCTAGGTGGAGCTCCAGCACTGCTTGGTGGCGTGCTGTGCCACTGGGTTGTGCAGCAGGGAAGCATGACAGGGAAGTGTTATGTGCAGATGATGGTAAGCAGGGCTGATTCTCATTCAGAGAATATTCTGTCATCATGGAACATCCAGTTCTACCAGAAATGTGTCTGCAGCTTTACATTTTTTTGTTTTGTTAAATTGTCAAGCACGCTGTGTCATCTCCCACTTATCTGTGTGCTGCTTCTATGGATGGGGCTTTTGAACTTTGGGTGTGCCTGTGCTGCTGTGTTTGCCAGCCTCTCTAAACCCATCTGAACTAGTTCTGAGCTAACAAGCCAGGGTATTAGGGCTGTCTAGCCAGGAAAGCCTGGAGCTCAGTACACCCTAACCTGACATATACCTGAGTGTCTGTTAGCCCTGTGTGTCTCAGCCTCCTTGGTTTCTCAGTGCAGCACAGGCTTTTCAGTTTTGTTGACATTTGTGGTATCAGGAAGATGCAGTCACTCCCCTTCTCAGACCTGTTTCATCTTCCCTGCCTCTCTTCTTTGCTCAGTGAATGTCAGGATAATGAGGCATTCTGTGGTCAGAAAAGTGTGGCAGGGAGGAATTTTAAGGTGGTAAAAACATGCATTCAGTTTAAGATGTCTACATGCATAAACCAATCAGTTTTCTCGAATTCCAAATGTCTGGTGAGCTGAAGTCCACTGCTTGGGAGTGGATCTCTTGATGTTGCCAGGAAGCCCTTGTATGAGAACATCACAGCTAGGAAAGATGTTATGTGTATTAATGGGTCCTCTTGGAATTATTCTGCTAGGAGTCATATTTTGACAGGTGCAATTATTTGGATCTAAATTTGTTTGGTTCACAATTATATTATGAACCTGGTCAGAATGCTTATCCATGGGCTCCAGTTGCTGCTGGAATGAACCTGAAAATAACCTTGTCTTTCCAGACTCTTCGTTGCGTCTTCCAGCGACTCCTCAGTGTCATTCTGATGCTGGAAAATGGTGCTGGTTCCAGACATGCAGTCCTTGCAATCACGTCAGCTGTGATCAGTGCCAGGAATCAGGCTATAAAATTCATCAGGTGAGGTACAGAGCTCTGGCACTACCCTTCCTGGGTATGTCTGCTCTTTCTTCTGGCATGCCTTTGCGTTGCTGTTTAGTTGATAAAGGGATGAGACAAACTGGCACTGACTTTGAAGCTGTTTGTGCAAATGAGGTTTAATTAAAATGTCTGTAATGGGAATTCACTGAACTTGCTGGCAGAGGGGAAGGAGGTGCTGTTTGACAGGAAAGTGGCAGTGAGTGGAAGGGACCTATCTTCTGTTTTTTGCTTTGTGTCAGTTTTTCAGGTCTTGGAGTTTACTACAAAGCATTGTTGAGGAGATAAAAGATGAATATGGACCTCCTTTCTCCTTAGTTCTTTGTTTTCTCCTGATCACAGCTATGTTTTGCCTATGTTTATTATTCCCCCTGTGTGGGGATCCATGTTGTTAGGAAGTGTAGTTTGTGCAGAGATCTCCAGACAAAGCAGACTGAGAATACAGAAGCTTTTATATTGTCCTTCCACTCGTAGAAATGTGTTGGCAGAACTGTTCTCTGCCTGCAAAGTCAGGTTAATGTAGACAGTAAGTAGATCTGCTCTCTGACTGTGTTCTGTTGTGCTGTCACTCATGATTCCAGAACATGCACTTTTCCTGTCTTTCGAAATGCATTCCAAGAGCCTTGTCCTTGACTTGAATTTTTTGCTCTGTTACAAACCCAGCCTTTCTAAAATCTGCTTGTTTTGTTTTTTTTTTTCTGTGCAGTTCTGTAGTAGATGAGTTAAAAGAAGCTGTTTTTCCTGTTCTTCGAATATTACTGCAACACATCTGCACCAAGGTATGCTGAGCTTTGTTGTGTCTTAAGCTGAAGGACTCATGTATGGATACCTTGCAGTATCTGTAATAATTAAGAAATCCATTTTCCCCATGTTTTGCAAGGAATGAAAATATTTTCATCATATGCAAATTTCTTGCAGCCTAATTGCATTTTATGTTGATCTTCGTTGGGGTTCTCAGATGTTTTACAAATGGTGTCATGCTCTGGGAGAATACTGAGGGTGAACACTTCCCCCTCGTTCACAATTGACTGTACCCTACTTGTGACCTTTCTGAAATTTGCAGTTGCTTTTACCACTGTTTTGGTAGAGGAAAATGAGGTTTATGAGAGCTCTTTGCCTAGCTAACTGTCTGAAGACTGCCACGTGGAAATACTGCCTCTGGATTTAATCTGAGCTCTACATGTGCCTTGGGGAGTTTGCTGTGTGACTGTGAGTGCTGAAATAGTGATCGAAGAAACTGTGATTGGTCTCCCAGTCATTGCTGAACGTGGCTGTATTGCCTCATTAAATAAAAAAATATTTATCTTAAGACCTGAAATGCCATTTTGGCTTCTAGAGCAGAGCATGGCAGTGTCATACCATGCCACAAAGATGGAGTGGAACATCTCCCTTCAGAGGAAAGCTGAGGGAGCTGGGTCTCTTTAGCTTGGAGAAGAGGAGACTGAGGGGTGACCTCATTAATGTCTGTAAATATGTCAAGGGTGAGTGTCATGAGGATGGAGCCAGGCTCTTCTCAGTGACATCCAATGACAGGACAAGGGGCAATGGGTGCAAGGTGGAACATAGGAGGTTCCACATAAATGTGAGGAAGAACTTCTTCCCAGTGAGGGTGACAGAGCACTGGCACAGGCTGCCCAGAGAGGGTGTGGAGTCTCCTTCTCCGGAGACATTCAAACCCCCCTGGATGTGTTCCTGTGTGACCTGATCTGGGTATTCCTGCTCTGGCAGGGGGACTGGACTGGATGAGCTTTTGAGGTCCCTTCCAATCCCTCACACTCTGTGGTTCTGTGATTGCCCTTGTTTTTCAGGTCCCTGATAAGGCTGATTATCGCACACATGCTGCACAGGCCTTGGTGAATTTGCTGAATAAACTCCCTTGTACAGAGTTTGCTGACTTCATCTCTTGGCTTTATAAATACTCACTCCACAGCAAAGTAAGTACATCTCCTTGGGGTTCTGGGGTTCAGATACAGCAGTGTCTTGAAGATGAAGGGTCCAATGTCAGTACTGGATATTATTGTTGTTATTGCTGGTACCTAAAAGCAAGTAAACTGAGTAGGCAATGCTTGTGTCCTTGCTTGCATTAACAGAGCATCTTGTGTCTTGTTGCTTCTGAACAGATTGCCTACAGAGTGTTTGCTCTTGATGTAGTGTTGGCTTTGTTGGACATGCCAGAGAGGAACTTGGACACCTCCTTGTCCCTGGATCATCAGAAGTTTCTAAAGCATAAGTTTTTAGTCCAGGTGATGGTGTTTGGCCGGTGTTCAGACAAAGCCCCTGTGGTCCGTAGCAAAGCTTTAAGCTGCTTTGCTCACTGTCTTGAAATGAAAGTTGATGATACCTTGGAGAGTATACAGGACTTAATACAAAGCTGTAAGTATTGTGGATAAATTAGGTAGTAAAAATAGTTCTTGAACATTCTGGGGAATAATTACTGGGAGATAGGAGAACTAGTTGTCAGGAACTTAAAAATCCATACATAGTGTCCTTGTGTATTGTGTCATAATGAGAAGTAATAGATGAGTCTTGTTACTTGTGAAGCCTTATATTTGGAAGGGGTTTATTCTTGTATGCCAGTTCTAAATAGATTCCTGCATGAGCTACCTTTGAAGGATATTTACAGACAACTGAAATTGCTCATTGGGGAAAAAAAAAAAAAGTTGATTCTTGCCTGACAGTTGATTAAATCTTGAGTTGCTTTTTGCCTCTGCTAAGTTGTTTTGTTCGTGATTGGCATTCTGAACTCCCTCAGGTGTGGTAAAGGCCAGATGGCACAACTCAGAAGTATGCACATAGCATCCTACGGTTAGATTACGTGCCTGAAAATGTTTGGGATGACAGTATATCCAGAATTAAAAGACTTCATTTAATTTCTTTTTTTATTTCTTTTTGGCAGCCTCAGAGCATACAGTCTTGGAAGCAAACACAAACACTGCGTGTTTGACAGTCAGTGCAGGAGGTATGGAGTCATTCTCTTCTAGAATCATAGAATCACCATGGTTGGAAAGGACCTCCAGGATCATCAAGTCCAACCTTTACCCCATCATCTCCCTAACCATTAGACCATCAGACCATGGCCTCAAGTGTTTCATCCACTCGTTTTTTGAACACCTCCAGGGATGGCAACTCCACCACCTCCCTGGGCAGCCTGTGCCAGTGCCCAACCACCCTCTCAGGAAAAACTTCTTCCTAATACCCAATCTAAACTTCCCCTGATGCAACTTGAGGCCATTTCCTCTCGTCCTATCATTAGTAATTTGGGAGAAGAGACCAACACCAGCCTCACTACAACCTCCTTTTAGGTAGCTGTAGAGAGCAATGAGGTCTCCTCTCTGTCTCTTCTTCTCCAGACTAAACAACCCCAGTTCCCTCAGCTGGTCTCCATCAGGCCTGTGTTCCAGACCTCTCACCAGCCTCATTGCCCTTCTCTGGACTCACTCCAGCACCTCAATGTCCTTCTTATCCTGTGGTGCCCAGAACTGGACACAGTGCTCAAGGTGTGGTCTCTCTCCTGCTGGTCACACCATTTCTGATACAGACCAGGATGCTGTTGGCCTTCTGGGCCACCTGGGCACACTGCTGGCTCCTGTTCAGTCAGCTGTCAACCAACACCCCCAGGTCCTTCTAGTAACCCTTAAGCTTTTCTTGGCATGCCATTTTCTAGAAATATCCATATCTCTAAAGCCTAGGGCAGGCACGAGACACTGGTTAACAGTGAACCATCTTACTGGGTGAACCTATGCCTTTTTTTTTGAGTCTCAAACCTTCAACTTTTCTTTCAGCTCCATCCAGTCGCCCACTGAAGACCTTACCAACTTTCAAAACCATCGAGCTGACGGACAACAGCGACCCTGCTGCGTGTGACGGTACGTCAGAACTGTCCTGGTCCTTCCAGATAACTTTTCAAAACCTTAATTGAAATTAGCCTTTCTGAAGCATATTCCTACGTCCATTTTTCAAAGAAAGTGGAGAGAGCTTCCTGTAGAGCTGTTAAAAAAACACTTAGGGGTGACAAAGAGGGTGGAAGTGCCAGCCATAAAGAAATACTATCCACTCAAGTGGATACTATCCACTATTCCACTCCAGTCTGAAAAATGCATTTAATCTTGAAGCACTGATGTTCATCTGTACTAATGTGGTGACAGCACTTGTTGAAAAGCAGGTAATTTATTCTTTCCAAAAAGGATGGTAGTTCACGTGGGATATAACTTGTAACTCCATAAATTTAAGGGTAATTAAATCTCTTGCTCCAGTGCACAAAGAACTAATATCTTTCTGCTACATAAAACACAGCACCTTTGACTAGCACTGTTATGTAGGGAGGAATTAGCTTCTCTGCAGCATCAGGTATTGCCTGGAGTTGAAAGCACAGTGTGAGGTTAACTGGGCTAATGCAGGATGGCAAGCAGCTAGTTCTAATGTGTTGATAGCATGAAATCAGTGTGTAAGTTGGCTTTTGTTGCCATGATTTTCCTTCTTTGCATCTCTTCCTTTCTTTTCCTCTTCCATGCAAAAGCTTTTCTTCCTAACCTTGAGGCCTCTGCTGGTATCTGTGCTCTCAGTTGTTGCTGTTCACCTCTCTTGAACTGCTGACAATTCAATTCACTGCTTGGTTCATGTCCTGCATTTGTGTCTTTTGTTACGTGTCTCGTGCTGCTCTTCACGTGGGATCTCTCCCCCTATCTCCCTGAGCCAGGCTCCAATCTTCTTCGTCGAAAGCTTTCTTTTAAAAACACTTTGCTGATAAATTTTGTTAATCTGCTTTCTCAGATAGAAACGTCCTCCAGGCCACTCAAGGTATTGTGTATCCCCTGTTTAGCTGCACACTCCTTGTGGCAGGGGATGCCTGGTTCTGTATCTGATTCCCAGCTGAGCACACACTTGGCACTTGGCAAAACAAATTAAGGGAAGGATCAGATGAAAAAGGACTGTCTGAAGCTCAAGAGGACAGCTGAAATACAGGGCTCCCCGAGCCAGTCAGGGTGCATTAGCAAAGCTGTCTGGCACACTCCTGTGTTTAGCTTATGCCTGTGCTAATTTTGCACTCCTATGAAGCCCAAACAGCTCGTATTTTAGCAGCGAAATAAATCTTAGCTGAGGCTAGACAGAACCTGCTAAATGCACAAGGGCAAAGATAAGAAGGGTAGGGATAATCTGTGGGGTGAATTATGCACTGCAGAATTACTGCTGCCCGACAGGATGCAAACAGTGTGTTCCCTTGGTGGTTCTCAGCCATTTAGAATTCAGGTCTTTTTGTTAGGTTGGTGGTTTGTTGTTGTGTTGGGTTTTTTTTTTCTTTTTTTTCTATGCCACTGTGAGTAAAATCAATGTGAATTGGCAGAGTGTGGTTATTTTAGAGGGTTTGATCACCTTCACAAGAACTGGACTATTTTAATGGCAAAATCTTGCAATAAAAAGGTTCTGTGCTTTTCTCTCGAGCTGTTGTCAGGAGGAAGATGCAGGCACAGTTAGCTGCAGATCAAAGTCCCTTTGCTTCCTCTGGTAAAAATTTATTTCCAAACTACTTTTGATTAGTTCCCTGTGACTAATCCTGTTTCTTAATGGCAACAGAGTGCTTCTCCACACGAATCTCTTTAGTAACAGATCTCCAAATTGTTGGCATATATTTGGGAAGTATTACTTAATGGTCGAAGAAATCTAACAAACAGTGGTGAATGGAAGCCTTAAAAGCAATAATAAAATGCTTGAAATCAGTGTTGCCAGCTTGTCAGTAGTCCATCTGAGTGATTCAGAAGGTGAGGGATAGTTGATTGTGGCTCTGTGTGTTCAGTTGTTTAATAAATTGTAATCTCCATTGTGTGTTTTTCCTGGGAATGTCCAGGAATAAGTATGAATATGGCTATGAACAGTAAAATGTGAGACTCAAGGAAGGGGAGATGTGATCTGGTTACCTTATAGACTCTTGGGTTCTTCTTTGCAGCTGCCATTCTGCAGCCTCAAGGAATTCAGTCAGTTCATAAAGGGAGTAATTTCCCCTCTGTAAAACACAGCAGTTCATATATTAATACTTTATGCTGCGTGGAGCTCGGAGACATAACTCACAAAAGCTTGATTTACCTGATGAGCTTTCAGGCTGTGAAGGTCCACTAACAACTTTCATGTAGAAAATCTGTAATTTCTGATTTCTTTATTTATTTTTTTTTCTTTTTGCTGTACATATCACATGATTTGGTATATCATTTTCTTTTATGATATGTCCTAAGATACATAATTATTTCAGGGTTGGGTTTTTTTGCTCTGCTTTGTTCAGTCCTCCTCTTTTGCTTTCTGAAAGCCTCAGGCAACAAACTGTGGCTGAGTTGAGTTTAGAGCTGTATTCCTTCATGCTGCTGCACCAGGTTCAGTGTGTCAAGTGCTGCTAAATGGTGGTGGGGGTAATTTCTTTTCTTTTCATCATGGCTTTGGATAGGAAAAGAAGTCATGGCCATGCTGAGAGTGAGAGTTGGAGATGAGAAAACCAATGTGAGGAAATCTGCTCTCCAGGTACGGTGTTTTTTTGCACACTTCCCTCTTCTCAGTGATTAGCCAGAATGCCATTAAAACAAATAATTAAGCCATAGTACTGTAGAGAACTTGATGTAACTTTCCCCACCTGTAGCTCCCTGCTATTTCTGCAGGGTGCCTACTGGCCTTCAAAAGGTCTTGCTTGCTCATTCCTGATCAGTAAATAATGCAAGCATGATGATGGAAAACTCTTCTAGTACTCCTACTGGCATTCTCTTATTCCCTCATTTGGAAAGAGAGGCTCTTTGCAAATGTCAATAGGCATTTCAATTAAGCAACTTCCTCATAAACTGAAGCATATTCACTGCGTAGTTTGTCTTGACCTTGTTAACAAAGAGATTGGGTTATATCCAGCCTCTTTTTGACGTATGCATTGCTTTTCTTGTCGCTCAATTATTTTTTTTAATGAAGTCATTAGCTTTTAAAGAGAGAGGCTTCACTGAAAACTTGGTCATTTTAAAAACTGTCTGCTCTTGACTGCCTTCCTCTGTTAGTCCTCTTCACCCCAGCTCTTCCACCTCAGTTTGCACGCTCATTTGAGCTTCTCAAGGTGTTACAGATATTTTTGTTTGATGCTTTTTTGATTTAAAAAAATAATAATAAATCCCCTCTTTCTTATTACCAGGTAAATTACAGCTCATACAAGAGACATTATTTTCGAGGGGAAATTGTGACATTCACTCTATCCAAATGCTGTTATAATATCAGAATGACTGAAAAGACTTTCTGTTTCATTCTGGTTGTGCCCAATACTCATAAATTGCTCATGTGATGTTCCACTCTCCGTGAGATAAATTAATCTCTACTTAAAGTTGGTGGGGGGTAGATTGTATTTTTGATTTGCTCCCTGGTGCACGTGGCCTGTATTCCTGACACCTGTGCTGGTGTTTGACTTTCAGGTGTTTATGAACATCCTGAAGCACAAAGTGATGCCTTGCACTGCGGAGGACTTGGCCGCTCTGCGGGATCGGTGCCGGGACCCTGCTGTTTCTGTGAGGAAACAGGCCCTGCAGTCTGTAACAGAGATCCTGCTGGTGAGAAAAAACATATCACAAATTCATCTACAAACCTGAGAGGGAAGAAAAAAACCAGAGCTGGTATAAGTCAGTTGTTGATTCAGCGAATTTCATTTTATGACTCTGTTTTAATTTTTTTTTATTACCTTTTGACTTGAAAGTCATGACTCATTCTTCTACATACTTGTGATTTATGTAGGATGCTTCCAACTGTTGGAAACCTTCATTTCCCAGGCTGTTGATATATGTGTCATGGAGAAAATGTTTATGTTGCTGGCCTTCTCAAGTTTAAAAAAAAAATAAAAATATGAAAATCTGAATCACTTTACTAAGATGTAATGGGTAGATGATAGCGCTGCAATATTTTTTCTTCTTTTCTATTTATTCACAAAGGGTTAGTAACCTAGGCATAGAGCAGAGGGTTTATATTAAGCAAAGCTTTTTTTTCTCTTTTTTTTCTTAGTGTTAAATCATCTGCTGTACAGCTTTACTGTGATACTGTTATAACTATTTGTAGGGTTTCAAAACCAGTATTACAGGACTTTAGTAGAAGCACCATGTAGTTTGATCATGGCTATGATCAAATACCTTGTGGTGTCAGAGAAGCAAGTTCCCTTGTCCCATCTGCTGCCTTATAGCAGTGCTATCTGAGCAGTATGTTGGGCTTCATTAAAGTTTATTTTCAGCCAGGAGCTGAATCTGGAGGTTTACAGGCCTTTGCTGATCTTACCCATGCATAATCCTCTAATGATTTTAAAGTGTTTCTAATACAAGGTGTGTTTCTCTCAGTCTCAGCACAGTAATGTCCTGGTGCAGAAGGCCTGGTTAAATGGAGTGGTGCCTGTTGTGATGGACACTGAAATTTCTGTCCAAGAAAAGGCTCTGGATTGCCTTGACCAGCTCTTGTTGGAACCTATCAAACATTATAATAAATTCAGAAGTGAAGATGAAAAGCAGGCTCTGGCGTGGGATCTCCTGACTCTCTTGTCTTCAGAAGACCAGGAGCTGAAGTGAGTGTGTGTTCCCCTTCGTTGGCTCTGGTGGCTTTTCTGTAACAGCCCTTTGTCCCATGGGTTGGATGTTTCTCTTGCCTTTACTGTGTTAGCATTCAGGGACAAAATCTCCATTTATTTTATTTTTTTACTTTTGATTCTGTTAGAATACACAGCCTTTCCTTTACAGAAGGAAATTGCCTATTGACTGGAGGACTAAGATGAGCATGAGTTTATACTCTCATTCACTGTGCAGCCAGACTATTAGGTATCATAGTTTACATATTGTTTAAATCACAGAATCACAGAATGGTTTGGGTTGGAAGGGACCTCAAAGATTATCTCGTTCCAGCCCCCCTGCCATGGCAGGGACACCTCCCACCAGCCCAGGTTGCTCCAAGCCCCATCCAACCTGGCCTGGAACACTGCCAGGGAGGGGGCAGCCACAGCTTCTCTGGGCAACCTGGGCCAGTGTCTCCCCACCCTCACAGCCAAGAATTTTTCTTCCTACTATCTAATCCAAATCTCCCCTCTTCCAGTTTAAAGCCATCACCCCTTGTCCTGTCACTCCATGCCCTTGTCAAAAGTCCCTCCCCAGCTTTCTTGTAGCCCCCCAGGCACTGGAAGATGCTCTAAGGTGTCCCTGGAGCCTTCTCTTCTCCAGGCTGAACAACCCCAGCTCTCTCAGCCTGTCCTCATAGGAGAGATGCTCCAGCCCTCTGATGATGCACGTGCCATCTGTCGTGCAAGGACAAGAAACTAAATTTATTGCAGTTTGGTTTTTTGTTGTTTGGTTTTTTTAAGTTATTTGAATTCCATGCTTGAAACAGTTATAAGAGCATATTACCACTAGAGATAGAAACTCTTGCAGCTTGTGTTGCTCTGCCAGTTCCTGGGACAGAGGAGCTGTCAAGCATGGACAAGCTGGCAGCTGGTGAGAAGAGTGCAGTTTTCCTTGGTGTCAAGTATTTTCACTTGCTGCTCTTGTTACCTGTGCTCTCTCCCTGAACTTGATGTGTTGATAGCAGCATGAATATTTAAGTCAAGGTGTTCTGGTGACAGAAGTAAGAGAGGATAAATAAAGAAAGGAGAACATCACCTTTTATTAATTCTGATGTAGAGTATGTTACTTGTCTTATGACGAATAGAATGATTCTGCCTCTTGCAGAATGCTGTGGGAAGAAGCAGAAGAAATGGGATGACAAACAGTATGACAAGGACACAACACTGATTAAAGACAGCTGTATGTTTATTAGTCAACAGGGCATAATGGCTCAGAAATAGAAAATGAGATACTGGTTGTACCTCCTTGCCAAACTGTGAAACTGTCACTGTTCTCATTTGGGCTATTTTAGAACATAGTTTGCAGATTCATGGCACCTTCTTCTTCATGACCTTAGAGTACCTTGATAAATCTCAGAACTCTTTCAATGTGAAGTAGGTAACTAGGGTTAAATAGAAAAACGAGCAAGTTATAGCACCTTAACATCACTGTATCCTGTCCCATTGTGGGTTATAGACTGCTGAAATTGTATTTGCTCGATGTGTCATGGTATTAGTTGGACCTCTCATCTTACTGACACACAGCACTACATCCATGCTTGTGCTGCACTACAGACCTGGCATACAATTATGACCCTAAAGACTCAAAATATTGCTAGAAAAATAAATAGTAGCAATCCTGATGTATTCTGAGTAGTGAGAGTGCCAGGCCATAGCTTTGTTGTGTTGCCCAGGACAGGCAACCTGGGCAGGGATGTTGGATTTTACTGCCAGTGTCTAAGACCAAGTGGTTTGTTTACTCCTCCTTTAACTTGCTTTTCTTTTCTTTTCTTCCTTGTAGCCGTTACCTGACCAAAGTTTTCCACATATGGTCCAAACAGAATAAGTTCACCTCCACTTTCATCAGCAGTGTCATGTCTCATGTGGAAACAGAGCACGCTGCACCAGCTTGGATGTTGCTTGCTAAGGTGGCAGGTTCTTCACCCAAGCTGGATTATTCCAAGATCATTGACTCCTGGGACACTGTTGGCAGGTATCTGTGTGCTTGGAACATCATCCTCTGTTCTGCAGGAGGGAGGTGAGGGTGAAGAGGGAGGAGCAAAGCAAGTGAGCACTTTCTGTCCTTCAGACAGAGTGCCATTTAGCTGCTTAAATCAGTTCTTTATTCAGGCAATTGGATCTGCAGCTTGGAGGCAAGTAATGGCCTGCAGATTTGTCCAATAACCAACTCTCACCTTAAGCTTTTTAAGTTTTCATTTGGTTTGACAGGTCTGCTTTAATAATACATATCCCAGATGAAAGGACTTTTCTACTGTGATTTGCTGTTGTTCCTTAGTGTGAATGTTAGTTTGTCTGCTCTCCTATTTTTCAGGCAGCAGAACACGAGCACTGATACTACAGGACATATACTGTGTGTCATTGGTCATGTTGCAAAGCACATCCCTAAAAGCACCTCGGAGAGACTGATGGGTGAGTGGCCCTGAGAAACTGCAGAGGGGGAGGCAGGTTCATACCTTCCATCTTAACAGTCCTTTTTTTCCCTCCATAAGCAGTTGATAAGCTTAAAAAATGCTCCTTTGATATGTGTGATCTTCTTTCCAGGTAGTATCAAGTGCTGGCTGAAGGAGTCTCAGTGTCCCCTGGAGGTGATTAGCCCAGCTGTAGAAACTCTGCAGAAGCTCTGCTGTGCATATGCAGGTGTGCCAGAGGAGGCACAGGTGTGACTTAAAATATGTCTGTTAAAATAGCTTGTTTCACACTATGGAGGACTGTCTCTTGAAGGCAGCTTCCATCTCCAGACTGTTGGTTGATTAGTTCTCTAAATCAAGTCATTACAGTCTGCTGTCTTACCACCAAATGCAGCTGTGCCTGTACATTGGTCACTTTAGCATCTCAGCTGCCATACACATATGTATTTGCTTTCTTCTGTTACCAGTTTTATGTGGTAGAAGAAAAGAAATGATGCTTTATTTTCATCACAGTCTGGTAGATGATGAGCTTTTTTTTGATTCCCCTCCACCCCTTGGAATTCACATCGTGTTTGCATTTGAATGGAACTGCATTTTTCAAGCAGCATGTAAAAATTCCTACAGACAACCTCAAATGTGCTGGATACACATGAAACAGTTGCCTGAATCCTTTTTGTTTAAATCTGTTTGATTTCTATAATGAAGTAAACTTAGGCCTGTGGATCACTAAAAGCCAGATTCTCCGAGGTGTTTTGACACTTACATCCTTTGATGTGCAGGAAGGATTTTGAAGCTCTAAGGCACTGTCTGATTGATTTCAATAGGACTTAGATTATTAAAAGCATATAAGGACTTTCAGATTAGGGATTCATCTGTGGACAGCTATTACAGCTACATTTTGTTTAATTAATGAAGTGCCAAATGAATTTTGTTTTAATTATGGAACAGGAGCTGCTTGACCAGGTGTGTGGAGATTTAGTATCTACCTGTGAAACCCATATTTCTAATATAGTCCTCAAAGAGGGTGGAGCAGAGCAGCTGCAAGGAGATGTCTTGGTAAGTTTGGTTCCCTTCCACGGATTGATCAAAGGATGTAGGGGTACTTGAAATTGGTGCCCCTTAAAATTCACACCAATAACTGTGTTAGGTAGTATGCCTCGAGTATAAGCTTCTAATGAAACCTGGTATTGGTGGGCCTGGGGGGCATAGAACAGTTTTCTACATCAGCAATTGCTTTAAGGATGTGATGTCCCATGTATTTTTAATAAAATGACGTGGTTTTTCTCTGCTTTTCCACTCGTACTCCTTAGATGAGCTGTTTGGGGAATAAGTCTGTAAAATGCACAGAATGCTTTGAGTGGTATTTCAGTATTAGTACTTGTGAGGGGGTTATAGTGTGTTAAACACACACAGAGACCATTTCTCTTTCAAAGCTTCACCTTCTGTTCTCCAGCCGCTGTCTTCTTGAAAGGACTGAGGGAATTTTAAGGTTTATTTTGAGAAGCACCATGCTGACTTCATTTGCAGCTCAGCCATTGCTTTTCCTCTGTAGGTGAGACACCTCTTCATCTTGGGTGAGGCTGCCCAGCTGTGTCCAGCCAAAGTGGAGAAACGCATCTTTCTTTTGATTCAGTCCATCCTGGCTGCTTCTGCCAACAAGGACCAATGTGAGGCTCTCTCCTTACTGCCTTTGATTTTGAATTTGCAGACAACACTGGTTACTGGAAAAGCATGTTTTCATTCCTGACCTGTTCTTTCCTAGCATCTAATTCTCCAGATGGTGGTGAAATTCCAGCTTCTCAGCCACTGTCCCAGTTCAGAGGATCAACTATGCCTCCACTGGTCAGAGCTCATGCATTTATTACTCTAGGTAAGTGCCATCCTGCAGTAGAAGTGTGCCTCGTGTATCCAGTTCCCACCCCTTCTGGTTCAAGTCCTGCTCAAAAGCTGGGTCAGTTGTAACAGATAGCCAAGTCCTCGATGTTTGCATTGCCTCAGCTCATAGCTTTTAGCAATGCAAATATCCATGGTAACGAGTTGCACAGCCCATAAGAATACTGCCATCTATGTGATTCCTTCTCTAGGTGATTGAGGCATTAATAGTGATCAATAATTAGCAGTGTCTTTCAGTATTGTGCTGTCCTTGTACTCAGAGTTGCTTGCTGTCCTGCTGAAGGATCATCTTGCAGGTAGTAAGGCACTCAACAGAGGATGAAGAAGACTTGGTGCTTTTGGTGCAGTTACAGCAGAATGGCTGACACTGTTACTTGGTCTCCTCAGCAGGAATTAAGAGCTTCTTTGAGAGAAGCCTGGTCAAATCTACATTTCCAGTATTATGGAGGATACTAAGTGAAAGTTCTGGTTTCGTGGGACCTCTGTGGTTAGGAACAAGTTTCTTCTCTTGCAGATAGACAGTATTGTTCTTTCCTTAAGTGCTTTGGGAAGCTTCATACTTTTGTACAGAGTTAGAAACAGTTAGGGAGAAGTAATGTTAGAATGCAGGCTATTTTATTTTCAGTTGATTTAGTGATGCTCTTAGAGGTGGGTGTCTCCCTGCTATGCCTATGACAGCTGGGGCTGTTCTTTTTAGCTGCTTTGAATAATACCCCGTACACAGAAATAGTTTGCTGTGAAGGAGGGAGTTTGGCATAGAGACCCACACTATAGGGCTAAGAGGAGTTTGGAAGAGCTCCTTGAAGTATCATTTCTTTGAGAGATCGTGCAGATTGCTCATCAAGTTTCAGCATGTGTTTCTTGTTTATTCCCCTGTGTACTTCCTGATTCCTTTCTTGGCTCATCTTGGACTCAAAGGAGGCAGTAAGCTGGGCTGCGGTGGTTAGGAAGAAGAATATATCCACAGCACTGACAGTCCTGTCCCCATTTCGCAGGTAAATTGTGTTTACAGCATGAGGATCTGGCAAAGAAATGCATTGCAGCCCTAGCTCGAGAACTGGAGGTGTCACACGACGTGGCCGTTCGCAATAACGTGGTCATCGTGATGTGTGACCTGTGCATCCGCTACACGTCCATGGTGGACAGATATGTCCCCAACATTTCCTTGTGTCTGAAGGACCCCAGTCCCTTCATCCGTAAGCAGACGCTGATCCTGCTTACCAACCTTCTGCAGGTAAAGGAAGATGGCTCAGAGAGTTGGGCTTGTTCAACCTGGAGAAGGCTCCAGGGAGACCTCATAGTGGCCTTCCAGTGCCTGGGGGGGCTCCGAGAAAAATGGGGAGGGACTTTGTACAAGGGCCTGTAATGACAGGATGAGGGGTGGTGGGTGGAAGCTGAGAGAGGGTGGGTTTAGACTGGGTATAAGGAAGAAGTTCTTCCCCCTGAGGGTGGTGAGGCACTGGCACAGGTTGCCCAAGGAAGCTGTGGATGCTTCTCCATCCCTGGCAGTGTTCAAAGCCAGGCTGGATGGAGCCTTGAGCACCCTGATCCAGTGGGAGGTGTCCCTGCCATGGCAGGGGGGTTGGAACTTGATGAGCTTTGAGGTCCCTTCCAACCCAAACCATTCTATGACTCTATAAATAGAGGTCCTGAGCATGTCCCTGACAACCCACTTCAAGTACCTCCGTGGAGCTGAATATTGGCAACCTGACCAGTGGGTGTATTGCTTGTACCTTGATTAATCTACGTGAAATCAAGACTTCAAATGATGTATTTTTGCTACGGCCTTTTTGTTGTTGTTAGCTAGGCAGAAATCACATCAAGGACACTTAACACAGTTGGATAATGAGATCATTCTTAGTCAAGGGTTATCTCTTTTCTTGTCTTCTCTTTGTTTCTTTATTCCTTTCAATTCCACTCCTACAGGAACGAATATAGCAATAAGCTCTGCTTATTGTTCTAAAGACCTAAATGTTGAGAGGCTCAAGATGTTTACCCTCCCAGTGTCCACACCAAGGCAGATTTGGAGTGCATTTGGCTCTGAGAACAGTGTTGAAGAGCATGTGTGCCTTGGCATGGGAGAGCAGACTCTTTATTATTCTACTTTTTTATTGATGGCTGCTGTGGCATTTATGCTCTTTAAAACAATATCCAGAAATTGTCTTCTTGAGGTTTATTTTATGTGTACCCCCAGCTGAAGGTGTATAGCTTGCTCATTTTCCTCATGTGTGTTCTGCTGGGCTCCATCAGATATTGTCCTGACTACAGTCTGAAGGGTCACACTAGGTTTTTCCTGATTCAAGTTGATAATTTATTGCCTGACAATTTCTTACAGGAGGAGTTTGTGAAATGGAAAGACTGTCTCTTCTTCCGTTTTGTCAGTGTCTTGGTGGATCCAAATCCAGATATTGCCAGGTAAAATACTCATCTGTAAAACAGTGAAGATAAGAGATGTAGTCAAAGCAGTCTCAGTCTTGCACATTCAGCATGCAGAGAAAAAATTCAAATTATTATCCTCTTTACTCATCCAGTTGTTCATGCTTTAGGGTCTGCAGTGGTAGCAAAGGAGTGGAGAACCTCTTCCCAAGTCATTTAAAGGTCCCAAAGTAGTAAGCTGTGTGTTCTTGGCTGTTTTCAAAACATGCAGCTCTGGTCTACTTTTGACTCTACAGAAAAAAGGATTTTTTGAAACAAGCCTTTATGAAATTTTCCTCATGGTTTTCTAACAGGCTCTGTCTGGAGTGCTGATTTTTTTGTTTTAGGAACAGGATTAAATATCCTTTTTTTTTTTTTTTTCTTTCCTTACATGGCATGACTTAAGCCTCCTCCCCCATTTTTTAATCCTTTGACACGTAAGAGGAATTATGCACACTGGCCTTAAGTGCATGTTTATGAAGTTTGTGTAGGTTTCAAAGTCTCAAGCTGCTCTGTTGTGTGAGAAACGAGGGGAGCAGGTTTCTCTGAGGATGGTAGATCAGGGATGCTGGATGCAGAGGAGGCTTGGACACCTTGCTGCTTGCTTCTACCTGACACAGATTGGTATTTCCAGGACCATCAACCTAGCATTGCTTACTAGTGCATATTCACACATTCTTTTCTCTTCAGTGAGTTTTTAATATGTAAAAATGTCTTTCCAGTAGATGGTGACATTGCAACATCATGTTCCTAGAGCTTTAGCTGAAGGCTCTTTGGGAGCCTTTTTCTTTGCATCTGCATTCAGTGACTGTACCCAGACAAAACCACGTTCTTCAGGTCTGAGATTGACTTGCAGCTCTTGCAGGACTTTTGGTGATTAACTTTTTGTGAAGTGCTGTAAGTGTCTCAGCCACAGTGGAACTTAAGTTGTTTAAATAATGAAAGTGTTGTGCCTGGATTCAAATTCAATTTTATTTCTGTCTCTGTTTAATGACCAAAAAATTAAGTGGTATTGTGAATGCTGAAAATGTCTGTCTCTTTCTGGATGAAAAAAAGGCTTAAAGTCAATAAGCTGATATCTTTGTTCAAGCCTAGATGGAGCTGGGCAAGAATTAAATGTGGTATTGAGAGGGACTTGGCAGAGGAAAACCATCCTCCTGCTTTACAGCTTGTGAACCCTACCCTGTGTTTCAGGGGTGGCTTTTAGAGGGTACTTGGTGATAAGTTCTTTCTTTTCCTCCTTTCCAGGTTTGGAGAGTTCTGCCTGGTGCATCTCTTGCTGAAGAGGAATCCAGCAATGTTCTCCCAGCACTTCATTGAGTGCATCTTCCATTTCAATAGCTATGAGAAGCATCAGAAGTACAACAGGTTCCCCCAGAGCTTGCGGTCAGTGGAGCACATGGGTGTCTCATTGTGAAATGACAGGCTGGCTGGCCACGCAGCTTTTGGTCCCAGCAAAGTGCTTGTGGTGCTTTATAATTATATATGCAGTAGGGGGTAAACAGCTAGGGGAAACAGTGTTATATTCAGTGTCCTGCCTTCCCCATGACACTTCTGGGAGGACTTCTGCATGTTTGTGTGATATCCTAACAGGTTTGTGGGTCTTTGAAAGTGACATTCAAATATTCCCTGCTGTCTTGTTACTACTGGGTTGGCATAATGTGACTTGGCCCTTGTGAAATGCCTTGCTCTACCACAGGGCGAAGAATCTCTTCTCTCTGAAGGGAAAAGATAACAGAGAAAAAAGGATGCATATCTACAGGTTCCTGCTAGACCACTTTACAGATGAGCAGAGGTTCAGTATTACAACAAAGATCAGCCACAGCATCCTAGGTAAGTGTCTGTCTTTAAAAATCTGGCAAATGAATACGTTCTCAATCCAGCTGTGTTACCTTCCTGTCTTTACTGGCACTGCTCTTTCCAGTAAAATACTTCTTATTTCTTCCCGGTGTTTTCCAGCATGCTTTGTGGATAACATCCTTCCATTGGACCTGGAAGCCAATGAGGTGCTCTCTGATACGTTTGCAGTCCTGAGCTGCAAAGAAATCAAGCTATCAACCATGAGATCAAAACCTGACGAGGACTTTCAGCCTGACGAAGATGAAATGGCAATGGCCAACGCTGTCATGCAGGTGGCACAGAAGAAGCTCATCTCACAGGTGAATGGCACTTGGTCTGGTGTGGGAAGAGGGCTGGCCACCATACAGGGAGGAATTTTACCTTTCTGGGATGGAGGAACTTGTGCAAGAATGATCCAAGTAGTGCAGTGATGCCAATGACATATTGTGCCTGTTATTCAGGCTCTGTCTGTAGGTCCAACCTGAACTGAGGGCACCTGTAGCAGCATTGTGGTGCCCCTTTTGGTGGTTTGTCTTCATTGTGAGAACTGATTGAATTAGTGATGTTGCTGAAAAGACTCCACTTAAGTTAAAAGCCTGTGTAGGTGTGTGTGCAGCATAAGAGCAGGCTGCATTGAGCTGATTCCTTTGCAGTTCATCTAATAAAACCAAAAGGCCACAGAGTGGCTTCTCCTTTATTACATCGTGTAACTGTTCATGCCTTGTTCAAACAAAGGTTCAAAAGAACAACTTCATAGAAAATATCATCCCAATAATCACGTCACTGAAGTCTTTGATGCAGCAGAAGAGGATCCCAGCTCTTGGGGACCTTATGAAGTACCTGCGGGTAAGGGGAAGTGTTTTCCTGTTGTGGTTTTTCTTTCCTCTCTCGAGTTCATGTGTTAGATGTGCAACCAGGAATGGAACGAACAGCCTTCTTAGAAGGAAACTTAGAAGGCATATGATGTTGTGACACTGCCACAGTGTTAAATAACGTGGGAGGTGGAGGGATTTGAGATAAGGATCTCGCAGTACGTTACGTGTGAGCCTCCTCAGTGGGTCGTGGGCAGGGAACTCGAACGCCGGGAAGCTTTCTCATGTTCTGAAGTACAGATTGGAATTGAAACTCTTAGTCTGTTAAAAACACCTCTACTCTACCAACTGGTATTTCCTTTTACACTTAAGCAGCTGTGATCTGAATGGAGACATGAATCAGTAGTCAGGAGAGTTTTCTGAAAGACTTTAAACGTTCCTTATTGCTCCAGGAAGTGATGCAAGATTACAGAAATGAAATCAAAGACTTCTTTGCTGTGGACAAGCAGCTGGCAGCAGAGCTGGAGTATGACATGAAGAAATATGAAGACCAGCTGGTCAGGGAGAAGGAGTCAGACCAGGAGCAAGTCTCAGCAGCACCGGCAGAGATGGTTGGTACCATTAACTCTGTACACGTACTGTCTCCTCTGCTAAAGTTTGTGTAACACCCAGGCTCAGTCTGTCTGAGGACCTTGTTACAGCACTTCTAACAGGATGGTTGTGTAATGGTCTCGTACCTCTTCACGCTGTACTGACAGAAGCTTTGGTTTCTGAGTCATTGAATACACTCAGAACGACAACAAACACCACACAGTAGCCAAAGAGGAGCAGCAAACAATTAATGTAAAAAGAATTCACTTTAAAGGGAAAACCAAGTCCTAATTTGCTGCTGGCTGTGCTTACATGTTGTGTCGTTCTCTGTTCCCAGAGTGATAAAGATGATAAAGAAGTCAAGAAGAAATGGGTTAATATTGTGTGACTTTAGGTGCATATGGAGTAGAAACTTAGATCTGTTCTGGTCTGTAAAGTCACTGTAAAGAAACAGTCATGTGCTCAGGTCAACTATCCTGAACTATTTTAGATACCTACCTGAAGATGAGATGACTTCTATCCTGGAAGGACCTTTCTGCTGACTTTAAAAGAACCCCTATATATAGACCTCTAAACTAGGACATTCATATCCCATGAAAACTCCCTGTTCACTTCTTGTTAAAATTTTGGCCAATAATTCCTTTCTCCCTAGCCCCCTTTACATCCATCACACAAAGGGCAGTTCATCACACACCATGTAGGTCTGGACATCTTGTAGCAAGGGTTTTCTACTCCTGCATCCACTGTTAGACATGATCTTTTCTCCTGTTCTCTGTAGCCACCTCCAGCTTTGGAGACAGCTGCTTCTGGTGGCAGGAATAATAATGCTCAGTCCCCTGTGAGTGGGAGACAGTCCTCATCACCTGGATCCAGCCCTTCCTCTGTGCCTTCTGACTTTACTTCACCTACTGCTGATGGTGTCAGACAGCCACTGCTCACTCACAGGTATGGGTTTCTGTTTATATCACCAGTTATGATATTCCACAGGGCTATTGCTTTGCTTATCCATTCCTTACTTAATGGTATGACAGTCATCAGTGTTGCAGCATCATCTTCTCCATTACCTTTGGTGGTTAAAACCATAAGGGACTGGGAGGGGACAGGTCTCCTCATTACATGCATCTCACCTGGACTTGCAGAAGGAAATTACTTCACTGTTTGTCTTGTTTTTTGCCCTGTAGACCAGCATCCTTGAGCACACTTGCCATCCTGAACTCTGCCAGGAAAGCAATGGAAGCCAGAAGCAAGCAACGGAGCAAGAGTGTTGGAGGAAATTTATTGGCTGAATCTCTTCCACCAAGGGCAGCTGACAGCAAGCGAGGTAGGAAGCTTGCTGCGAACTGATGCAGCCTGATTGTTAGACCCTTGAGGTCTCTGAGTGAATACATTTCTTAATTATTTCCTTATTATTTCTAGTATCCTTTCAAAGCCTGAATCGACAGTCTACTGGAGAAAATCTTCCTGTGGGCAGAGCAATCAGCACACCAGAACGTAAGTACAGCTCAAAGGAACCCTCTCCATATTAGGCTGAGCACTCATTCTCTGGAAGAGGCAGCAATGCATGGCTCCCCTAAAGAGCAGGGAAAATTATTGATAGCTACAGATTACGTGTTTATCTAAGTGGCTGTAGTAAATAAGAGCTGTTCTGGAAGTGCCAGTCTCAGATGAATGATGTACATAGGAAAGGCCAGTCCAGCACGGTCTCCATTTACAGGTGACAAGGTATTGTGGTATTGTATCCATGCAGGAGAGCTTTTATTTTGGGCTGCTGAGCTAACAGAGCTACTGCCCTTTATTCCTTCAACAACTCCAGGGTGCCAAGGAGGCATGTTGTGGTGGTCCCTTACCAGCATGTATTGCCCAAAGTGTGCAAGATTCTGGTGCATTGAGACACTTGCTCTCCTTCATTCTGGAAGCATAGCTTAGCATTTTTAGACTGAATTACAGCACCCTGCCATGGAGGAAAATACTCAAGGTGTGGTCCTTTTAATCTCTAAAACAGGGGGTCCCTGTTGTCCAAAGGATCTCAGGTGAGCTATGGTCTGCTTCTAGAGCAGGCAGTGAGCTGTGACAATTGCAAGAGAACACAGAGATGAAGTGGGATTAATAATCTGCACAGTCATTTGAGTGTGTGTGTGTTCTACCCTAAGAAAGGACTGAATTAAGTGCTGGAGAAGGAATGATTGGATTTTTATTTTTTTTACTCTGCTGTGGAAATTGAAGTAAAAATCCAGAGAGGAATCTCTAATCTACAAATTGTGAGTCTGCTCTGCTTACATCCACTGCAGCTGAACTGCCATCTTGCAAAACCTGCCCTTCAAAAGTCAGGTTGTATTGGAATGCTTTCTGACAGCCCCTCAGCCTTCTGCAGTGTCACTTTCTGCACGTGGTAAAACACAAATGGAGCTGAGTTCCCACAGCAGATTCCCCTCCTTTATATCAATTCACTGCTGAACTCCTTTAGGGCATCTCTGTTGTAGTGCAAATTATGAGTGTGATGAACACCCTCACACACTCTGGAGAGAGCTCCAGTTAAATGGGGAGTATGGGTGAGTGTCTGCCAGGTCGACTCTCATTAGGCAGTTGTGAATTGTTGTGGGGAGGGGTTGGTGTTCCAGAAGCACAGCTACCTGCCTGGATCTCTGCAAACACCTGACCTGCACACACACACAGGAGAGCAAACAACACATAGGCAATAAGGCAGGCAGCTGTGCAGCAGCCTGCAAATACCTGACATCCACGAGCAGGCAGTGATGTGCATCCACTGGAAAATCTGACCCTTCTCTTCCCTGTTTGGCTAGATTTGTCTGCCTTCATGTTCCTCATTGCTGCCTGAGCAGCAAGCAATGAGCTTTGTGCAAAAACAAAGGGGGGATGTTTTTAGAGCGTGGAAATCTTGAAGCGCCATATCTCTGTCTGGGAGCTTGCACGGCTGTTCCTCTTAGGCACCATATGGTGAAAGAGGGGGAAGAACATGAATCTGCTGTGGTACTAGGGCTGAATTCCTGCTTTGCTTTGAGGCAGCATGTGTCCTTCAGCGGGAGACAAACTGTACAGAGCAGTATCATCACTTCAGCTAGCGTGTGTTGAGCCATCTGCATGGTGGCACTGAGGCTTGCAGGCTGATAGACAATCAAAATAAAGCACTTTTATTTCTTTGGTGCATCCTTCTAAAACTATTGGAGATGCAGTTCTTTGCAAACCATTTTGTACTTGAGAAGTTCAGAACAGCTGTCTCTTCTCTTTGGTTTGTTCATCTGTTCTGGCTGTCACTCTCTCCCCTGCTGTCTTTGGGTCTCTCTCAACTCCTGCCTGTTACTTGAAGAATGGCCAAGTGGGTCTGGGCAAGCATGGTACTTAAATACATATTGTGAAGACACCACCTTTGACTGCATGGGAAGCCCTACTTGATGATAGTTCCTTACCATTCCCTTCCTTCCTTTCACGTAAACTTCTCATTAACCAAGGTAACTTGTTAAGGCTCCCACTGCACAGTCAGGACACTTGCAGGTCAGTCTTGAGAGAGGCAGAGGCCAGCTAAGGCAGATAGATCAACTTGGATTTCCACTACAAGTTTCAGTGATTCCTTTCCAGGACAGGGAAGCAGTTAAAGAGCAAACCCAGTCAGTCTGCAGAGAGAAGTCTTTTTAGCAGAGTTTCCAACTCCTGCCCTGTAAAGCATTTTCTGCCTTAATTCCTCGTGAAAGGTTCTAGGAAACATGAGCATAAACCAGAGTGTTGAGTAAAGTAAAATCTGAATATTGTGACATCTCTCTTGAGATAAATGACAGGAAAGAGACAGCTGACAACCATGGCCTATTCAGGCAAGCTAAATTCTACCTAGCTGCTTTGTCAAGTGATTCCTCTTGTCTGGCTGCAGGCAGTTCCTCACAGAACAGCTCTTCAGGTCCTTTGTCAGTCCTCAGGGGCCCCATATCCTGCCTTAACTGGGCAAAGCAACTGGTCTGAATCTAACATCTTGTTGTGAAAGGTTGCAAAGCTTCAATGGAAGGTGTGGCTCTCCCACCTAGGTAGGAAAAGGAGGTGCGTGACTGGGGTCCCATATGTAAATTAATTTCCTCTACATACAAGGAAAGCTGTAAGTCTGGAGTAGGATGCTGATGTGCACAGATGGCCCATCAGATTCAGCACACAGTTTTGAGGCTGCATGGGAGACACTCAAATCTGCTGGGCTGGAAAAGAGAGATGTGTATGTGCTTGCAATTAACTGGATATACTTACTCTGGGATGCTTAAGTGTTCTACTAAGCATGCCTTGCCCTCTGGCTGTGTCACAAGCTGACTGTTAATATGTGCTTTTTCTTTCAGAGACCATTAATGACTTGACTTTTGGTGCTGGAGTCAGTTGCATCAGCTTGACGAACACTCCTGGTTCAGCTCCAGGCAAGTTATCCTTGTGATTCTAACTTGGGTGGGGGGGAAAAACCCAAATGATCAAATCTGTGGCATTTTTAAAAATATGAAAATATATGCATTATTTGCAGGGAAGGAAGAGGCTGTGGACAAACCAAAAGATATCATCTGCTTGACACCACCAGAGAAACCGTAAGTTCAACCCGGGTTTAAAACAGCAACCAGAGTGAGAAAGACTGGTGAAGTGCTTCAAAATAACTGGTCATTCTGCTTCCTCCTTCTAGCCCACCCCTGCCACGGGAGTGGAAAGTAGAATCTCCAGTGAGGAAAAAAAGCAGCCAGAGTGTCCCTCTGCGACGCTCCCAGCGGAGAACTCCACTGAAACCAGACAGCTGATCCTGTCACTGAACTTGTACAGAATCACCACGTTGCCTGAAATCTCTCCTTCTCCTCTGTAATTATAAATCATCGTGGGCACACATCTGTCCTGTCTGCTCTCGTTTGTTCTTCTAACATGAAACTGTCTGGAATATGGGGATACAAAGCCTGTGTTAACACATGGATGTATTATCAGCTGCTGGTGCTGACAGAGCTTGCTGGAGTGCTAGAAAGCTGCAGCATAAAGGGAGGCTTGCTCTCCACTCCCAGGATGTATAATTTGTCCATTTGGAAAAGTAAGAGCATAATGTTGCCACAAGCTTAGAAATAAATGCATTTATCACAGCTTGCAGGGAAGTTGAGTGGCTCAGCTTATTCACTCGATCCCTCATTGTCCCTCGTGGTTACAGACTGGAGCTGCTTTAATTTGCACAAAGGTAAAACAGCTTGTCACTGCCACACCCCTAAATCTGGTAATTGCACGCTACATCACCTCTTATTTGTTGTGCAAACTCCTGTGTGTATGAACAGCCTTAATGTTCTTTTTATATGGAATATTTCCATTCCTGAACTATGTTATTTCCAACTATTAACATTTTATGAAAATAAATGCTTACAGAATTAATTCCACCCACAGCTTTTCCCCTCTTCTTGATCTGACAGAGGAATTATTTTTTCCTATAGATTGCTATAGCCTCCAAGTCTCTTCTACTACATTGCTGTTATCTTAGGCACTTGATTCAATTAATGTTGGACCCAGCAGCTTTTAAATACAGACTCGTATTTGACTGCAAGCAGGATATGAGTAACTCACTAAAATCAAGGTAGGTAAGTCACATGCATAGCTTTGTGCTCTGTGCAGATAACTTATTTTACCATAAACATGCTGTGTAAATGCTGGCATCTGACCATTCCTGAGTCTCTCTGATGCCCATGTGAACATAACTTGTAGTTTTTCCATTGTTAACTTCTATTACAGAGCTCTTGCCCTAGATTTCACTGAAACTTGAAAATGGAATCTGTTTTATTCATGCTGGTTTGTCTTATTCAGACATGAACAACAGAAGCAGAGAAGGCTTTTCTGCAGAAGACGAAACAAAGAGTGTGTTCTTGCCATAGCCCTTCCAGAGGCACTTGCCTCCTGCACTGGAATCCCATCATTTGCCCTCGGTTTCCCTGCTCTGAGTATGAGAGAAGCTTTCAAATGAGGTTAAACTTTATTCTCAAAAATCAAAGTCAAAGCCTGGCAATGTATAAAATATTATTTAACCACTTTGAGTGGTAAGGTGCAATAGCTTATTTCTGAATTTGTGCTTTTCTAGTTTTTGTTCTGTCCTCGAGCAGCACTGAGATGAGCCCTGTGAGCATTCATCTGTCTTCTCTAGAGAAGAACCAGGGCTAGACAAATGTCCAAGAATAAACTGATCCACAGCAGCATACCTTAGACTTTCAGCATCCTTCAGCCTAATACAAGTAAATGAGTGCTCTGACATGACAGAAGAGACTTTCAGTTCAGTGAAATAAGGGAAAACAGAAGCCTTCAATAATATGGCTGTTTAAAAACCAAAACCAACCAAAAAAAAAAAAACCCTACAAGACAGCTTTATAGCTTGGTATTTATGTAAAACATTCTTGGCAAAGTTAAACATAATACATTAGTACAAACCTGAATATTATTCACAACGATACAAGGAATTCCATCAATCATGAGCAGTATCAGGGGCATCATCTCCCCCCCCTTTCTCTCGTTAGAGATGCCACTGTCACATTTTAGAACTGAAAAATAAGTCTTGGTTCTTTGCTGGCTTTTGACATGAAGGCTGCCTTTGGCTCGTGGTGAGACTGCAGAAAGTGCTCCCACACCTACCCTGCTTCAACCCTTTTCTTCCTCTCCCTTATTACAGGTGTCCTAAAAGCAGCAGAGAAAAGGAATAGTGGATATACAGAAGGTGCAATGTTACACTCACTACTGTCCTAATGATTAGAGGCAGCATGCAGCCAGGGACCAGCACGGTGAGGTCTGGCTGAAGAGCGTGTCTTCAGATGGTAACCATCATGTAGCTGCAAGGTAGCAGTGGTAATGTCAAAGTTATGCAGAGAATCACAGTGTCAGGGATTGGAAGGGACCTCAAAAGCTCATCCAGTCCAAATCCCCCTGCCAGAGCAGGAACACCTAGGTCAGGTCACACAGGAACACATCCAGGTGGGTTTGAATGTCTCCAGAGAAGGAGACTCCACACCCTCTCTGGGCAGCCTGTGCCAGTGCTCTGTCACCCTCACTGGGAAGAAGTTCTTCCTCACATTTATGTGGAACCTCCTCTGTTCCAGCTTAGTAGAACATATAGTTCTTGCTGCCCCATCCTTATTTTTTACTTCCATCAGCAAAAGGAGAAGTGGTAACACTTTGTTCAGGCAAAACAAACACAGCAATGGCATGTCCAGCGAGGCCTTGGAGACACAGCAGGTTAATGCAGAACACTAAAAAATAACACTGACAGGCCAAGTCATCAAGTATCCAAAATACTGTATACAGGAAAGGTTAAGACAATTCATATTGGAAATACAAGAAATCTAAAATTATGCTACATTAAAAAATAAAATAAATTCTTAAACCACAGCACAGTTCTAGTGTTGCATCCACATCTTGCAGTCTTGTGTTACCCAATGCTGTTCACCACTACCAGCATACACATACCTGGGAAACACATCTCCAAAGCCAAGAGAACTAGAGTTGGGTTTTGTTGGGTTTTTTTCTCCTTTTTTCTTTCACCACCTAGAGAACAGTTGCAACTGCCACTACAAAAGTGCTTTTCTATTGACCTTTTGCTTTCCCAGCCCCAGAAGCTGTGCAGTTTAAACCTGTAAAGTTGCTGTAGCTGTCACACTGTGTTAATGCTTTAGGGAGCTTGCAGAGGGGGTAGCAAACATTGAAGTCACTCTGTCACCTTGGTGGAACTGTATCCAAAAGCCATCCTTGGATATTTCTCGCAACAACAAAAATAAAGTGTTGGTCACTGGCAAGAAAAGTAGTTTTATATATAAAAAATTGGTAGCTCCTGCCGTAAATTTACAAAAACTATCCCTGAGTGACTCTGTTCTGTGTCTGGTAAGACCTCTTGTGACAAGGAAATTGCTGAAGCTAGCTCAAGAGGGAAGAGATGCTGTTCCACCTGCAGTTTTGTATTACCCTTCCCCATAATACTGATCTCTCTGCCAGTGCCATTCCATAGCGACCTTCGAGCTCCTCTCTGTAGCTTAAAAAGTAAAAAAATAGCTACTTAGTTACTTAAACACTGCTGGCATCATGTATTTACACTTTAAATAGAAATGTTACCTTTTCTGAAGTAATCAAAATAGATCTTTGCAAAAAATTTAGAATGTGGGATTTTTTTTTTTACAAAAACAAACGGAGAAGGTAAAAAAGCTTGAGAGATCTCTCAGTACCTTTTATGGCAATCTTAGCCCAGGAAAGTATTTGGTTTTAATTTTCCTGAAGGGGATGTCTTAGTGCCAGGCTCTCTGCCTCCTCTGTGAGCCTCTTGAGAACACCAGAAGACCCAAGAGAGCAAGGGTTACCTGCGTGCAACGAGTTCCCTACACAGCAGTGAAGGGAAGCAACCCCAGCCTGATGCTGCCCGTGTTTCAGGTTAAATGGAGCAAGGAGAATCCAGTCAGTTTACAAAAGGGCTGAGAACATTAGTTGTGTTTGCTGTGTTGGCACCTGGCACTGCACTGCTTTCCAGATGCCCCGTTCTGCACCTCGAGCGGGCAAAAGCGCAAGGCAACCTCAGATGGGTGGAAGTCACCAGGCAGGCCTAGGCAAACAAGCTGCTTAGAGGAAAACTCCTCCTTGCACGGATAAATCTCATTTTTGAAGTCAGTCTATTGCTGTATCAGCACCTTTTTTTTTTGTCTACTAGTAATTCGTACTAGTAATGTCTACTACACGTTTGCCTAACGCTGTTCCCCTGGTTGGTTTGCACGCTGTGGCTGTGTCCCTGCAGCACAAAGAGAAGGCAATTCCATGAACTTCCACAGCCCAGTCTCTTTGGGAAGTATCAAAACTCTTCCTCAGCCCAAGGACAGCTTTAGGTGATCCCGCTGGTATCTCCGGAGGCAGGGGAGAGGCAAGTTGGGCAGTGAGGAGTTACTTTAAACTTTGGCAAAGAAAAAAAAAAAAAAAAGATATACAGATAGCTAGCTATCAAGTTCTTGTGTGTTCCAAACTCTTCCAAGCGCACTTAATTCATCGTTTGCTCTCGCTTTGAGTTCCTGGAGGAGGTATTTTCACACTTGCTTTCGCTGGTTCGCAATATTCTTTTTGGCATCTTATATGACAAACGAAGACTTGTGTCTGAAGTCACCCTGCAATGAAACAGTTCTGGGTGTGTGAAGGATCTAGTGGCTTTCCAGGCTGCCCCCCAACTGCCAAGGTAGGTCCAAGCTGTATCATTTCTAGCATTCAGTCTAGGTAGCACCCCCTTCCAGCTGGTAAGGAGAGGGAGACTCCAGTCACAGAATGGTTTGGGTTGGAAGGGATCTCAAAGCTCATCTCGTTCCAACCCCCCTGCCATGGCAGGGACACCTCCCCACTGCATCAGGTTGCTCCTCCTTCTACTGTCCCCCCCCAGCAGGGCATGGCAGGGGACTTTCTCGTTCCTTCTGCAGTATCTCTGCTAAGAGAGAGAGGCTTCTTCTGATCTTAAGCTTGGTGATCTATTCAAACCCCAAAATGCAAATTCTCTTGTAAAAGCATCACAGCCTGCCCACTTAATCCAATGAAACTCATCCGAAGGGGGTCAAGCCATAAGATGACTGAGACAGAGCAGAGCTGCATTTGATAGCTCTTGGCATCACTCACTGAAGGCAACTTAAACTGTTCATGATTTCTAAGGAAATGACTCAGCCTTCACCCTTCTGTTTTCTCTCTGTTCTACATCCTTGCTTCTGAGTAGTGCCCACTCTAAGAAAGTCTGTAGGCCCTAAAAAAGCTAGTAGTCCTCTGCCCACCCTCTTCCTCTCCCAAACAGAGAGATGTTAAATGCAAATCACGGGTTACCTCATCATCTGTCCGGATATAGTTAACACCATCAGGTTTTGCTGGAGCCTTGTAGCTGAAATAAAGGAAAATATTTCATTGCTTGGACAAGAAGACTGCAGGATTTTGGAGGGGAGGTGCTGAGAAAGAAGAAAATGAGGAAGAGCAGCCGAATGAGAAGAAAGCAGAGAGAAACCCAGCTCATTGCTCAAATGATAGATCTGTGCTTCTTCCATCATTTGTCATGACTGGGGGTTTTTCTGCACTCCCCTCCAGCACAGGGTGAAAAAACATTGCTGTACGTTTCCAGGAGACTAACTCTGCCAAGAGATTAACTGATTCTGTCCTGGGCTGTCCTGCTCTGGTCCCTGTGCACCACCTTCCTGTGCACCTCCTGCATTGTTTCCTCTGGCAATTATAAAGCTCATTTTAAACCTTCACTCCCAGACGCCTTCAGCATTTCCCTTCATTATGAGGAAGCACTGCTTGTCTGCAGTCCCATAGGAATTCAGAATGTATATATGACTGTCAAGTCCAGTCTATGCCAGCCCTCAGCTGCATTTAAATAGGATATTTGGAGCTTTTTCTGAAAAACAAACCAAACCAAACAAAAAAAAACAAACAAACCAAAAAGACAGGAATTCTGCTGAAAAGCAACACTTAACATGGAACAAATTGTGTGGTGAGAATCTGGGGTTTACATATATTATCTCTTCTACAGACTCTGTAAGGACATCAAGGCTTGTTTCTGATGCTAATGCTGTTGTTTCTAACGTTTTAATATGCATTCTAAAATGGTTGGTTTTAATCCCAAATTTAGGTTCTCACAACTAGTGAGGCTTCCTGCAGAGAGCCTACTCTTCTGCATATATTTTCTATGCATGTCCTGATGCTTTAGACTAATTGTGCAGCGAGCTCTGTTCATTAAATCGTCGAGCTCATTATGCCAACAGCACATAACCTATTGGACAAATACCTGTAGGCATTTAACTGTGCTGGCCCCTCCTCATGCAAAGTGTGAGGTTATTAGAGCACAGCTATCACTCCTCTGACTACTCCATGCTAGCTGTGAGCACAGGGACTTGGGTAAGACCACTTTGAAGCCCAGCTTACCTTTCCCCACTCTCTTTGCTGTTTGCAAAGTAACCCCTTCTGTAGGCACAGCAGATGCCAAGAGTGATGAGCACCAGAACTGCCAGGACCACCAGGACTCCACCAATTATCCCACCAATATTGAGGTCATCTGGAAAATAGAGAAACCATCATCCAGTATTTCTTTAAGGCATTATTCTAGCTTTACACAGACTGAAATGACATCTCTCAAATATTTTAAGCAATAATTCATAGGGAATTAGTGAGTCCCTGATTCCAAAGGGGGAAAAAAAAACCTGTTCATGAATCTGAACAGATTTTTAATGTTTCCCAGAATTTTTAGATTTATTCTTTTTTTATGCCTGTGTTTGGGACTATGAGAAAAGACTTCATGCTCTAGGATATCCCCCTTCTTTCCCTATGATGCTGACAATTTATTTATGGTGGTACATTAATCAGCATTGACAAGAAGGATGTAGAGCCACTCACAGACTTCCATCTCCTGCTCCTCACACTTGGCAAAGCCAGCATCGTTGGTTGCTATGCAGGAGTAACGCCCCGTGTCACCTTTGTGCACAGCATGGAAAACCTGGAGAGGAGAAAAGTTGGGGAGCAGGATGTGAGAGACAGAAGGTACTGTGAGGGTATAGGCATGTATAAGCAACCCTCCATTGCCCAGCCTTCACTGAGACATCTTCCTTCCCTCTTTAATAAGGCAAGTGCTATCAGCAGAGACCAAAACCAATCAGTTAGGATAGTGTCTTCTTCCAGCATTTGTCTTCCCTTTCCCAAGTCCTGCCCTTTCCCAACACCTGCCCTTCTTCAAACTATACCTTCCTTGAAAGGCATGCAGTGACTTTTTTCCTTTCACAAACAACCCACCCAGCCTTGCTTATGCCTGTGAGGGCATTACCAGAGTGCCTGTCGTGGGGTTCAAGGTGTAGGAGGAATTCTGGAATCTGGCATTTGCTTTTGTGTCTGGTGACAAAGGTTCACTGTTGCGGTACCAGCTGTAAGTGGACTTTGGGAAACCTTCACTCTCGTGGCAGTGAAGAGAGGCTGTCTTGCCAACAGGTACAGCTTTAGGCACAGTGCATCTCGGGGTCATAGGTTTCACTGTGGGAAAGACACAACCCAGGTGAATGGCACTCCTGAGCAGCATGAAATCATTCCTGACACACTTCCTAAGGTGGCTGTTATTTCCAGCTGGTTTTACACAACTTCCAGAGTCTGTTGGGCGCCACTGTTTTGACTCTGGAGAGACTCACAGCCTCTTCTGCACTTGGAGAAGTATCTGGGTTTAAAGTAATACCTTGGACTGTGAGCTGGATGTTAATCTCATCTATGGTTTTAGTGTCAGAAGGTGCTGCCACTTCACAGCGGTACGTGGCAGTGTCCATCCGAGTGGTGTTTTTAATCACCAGCGACGTCCGGCTCAGAATTTCTGCACGAGTCGCAAAGTCTCCTGATACAGAGAAAAGGGAGAAAAATGTCAGAGTTACACAGACTAACTTTAGGCTTCTGAACTAAGTGGTTGATCTTGGGCTCTTTTTGGACTCAGATGTTGCATGGAAAGAGGAAGGGTCAGTATCTGGTCCTGAGAGCTCAGACCAGTGACCATGCAAGGACCAAGAGATGCTGGAGAAGGGAAGCTGGAGCATTTTCTTTCTTATCCAAGAAGTACCTCCCACACAGGATCTCACTCCAGCTCTTTGTGGCTCCCTACTGGGAACTGTCAATAATGAGGGCAGAGAGCAAAGAACATCCTGCTCCCTCTCCATCTTGCACTTTGGCTGCTGAACTCTAGTTCCAGAAGAAAGCAGCAAGGCAGCCAGAGACCCTGCCTTTTACAGACTTGTTTGTTCTCAGTCATATTGTTTCTGAGGCTGTTTGGAATGTCTGAGAACAATGAATCTTCATACCCTGCATTTTATTGTCAAAAAATACGTAAGAGGTTTCTCCATCTCGGATTTTCTTCCACTCGATTCTGGGATCCAGTGTTACGGTGGACTTAATGATGCAGGACAGCTCAACACCTAGCAGGAGAAACAAAGGAAACTCAGATTAATAGGAAGCAGCTGTGTTTTTGCTCTGCTCTAAGCAGTCTCGCGCAGTGTTTTATTAGGAGATGCTGCCCACAAAGTGAAGCCTTCTCTTTCATCTGCCTCACAAACAGAAACACTGCTGTGTTCCAGGAGCTATTGGGGAAGATGGATTTTGGCCAGCAAAAATAATAGCTGAACAGATATCAACTATGGAGAGAAATGAACACACTGTTCTCTACAGGCTCTAACTTATGGCAGACAAGACCTTATGACAGGGTGAGTCCACAGAGCTGCCTTGCTTCTAATCAGAGCCTACAACGTGAGTCAGGGATGCAGAATCTCCCTGGCTGGTGTCTGGTAATGTACTGAAGGCCACGATGCCTGGGGAGAAATTCAGCAAACCCACTGCCCTTTGAAGCAGGCACTGTCACCTCCATCATCTCCACAGAAGATGCAGTGGGGTTGAGAGGTGGCTCACTCAGTATCGCGTTGCACGTTTGTAGCAGGGCCAAGATAAAACATCAGTTTCCCGACCCCCTTTTCAGTGTATTCATTGCAAGGGCGACTGCCTTTCCTCCTTTTGGGATCCAGTTCAAAAAAGCACTCAGGCAGACACTTTGCAATGCCAACAGCTTGCAGGGGGCTTCAATAAACCATTTCGATCGAGTGCTTTGCTAAACAGGGAGAGATACAGACATATTCTTAAGCACTTTCCTGAATCTCAGGCTCTCAGTAGTCCTGCCTCCCCAAAAGAACCCAGATACCACGAGCAATAAGCAGAATTTGTCTGCATTGTACTGGGCTGATGCAAATCCCCAGGCAGAGGGCAGCGCAGCCAGCGCGGCAGGCAGCACTCACTCTGGAATTCCTGCACCACGGGCTTAGTGTTGCTGGATGTCAGCTCCACAGCCAAGAGTCTGCAGCCTGGAAAAACAAACAGAAGGTAATAAGGAATAGCACAGCTCATAAGTCACCCAGCTAGAAACACGCTGCCTGCTGAGAAATCGTCTCAGCCAGCTACGAGGAGTAACTTCCCCAGATAAAACCTATTCCTGGCTATTAATGCTGGTCCAGCAGGCCCAAGTTTATTTAGGAGCTGTGGTGTAAATACAGGAAAATACAATTGTTAGAAGTAGCAATTAAAGAGGAGGATTTACATAATGGCACAAAACCAGTGCCAGCACGAGCCATTTCCTTACTTAGATGGTAAAGGAACTCCCACCCTGACAATGCAAGAGTGAATGTATTACTTTGCAAATTAATTTGATGATCAGGAAAAGACAGGAAGCAGAGCAACCTCAGGAGCTCCAGCCAGCTCCCAGAAGATGAGATGTGCCAGGCCTCTGACACAGGCTGATTACATCATCGAGCATTTTAAGACTCAGTGTGGTAATGTAAAATGAGAGGGAGTAAATCACCACAGGACTGTGATTGAGGGGAAAACAGAGCTCTTTGGGTAGTCCCAGCCAGACTGACACTGGGACAAAAGCTCAAAAGTGTCCAAAATAATTGTCACTCACATAAAACCCAGCGGACGACGCAAACTAATTGCTGGCCCAGCCAAAACTGCTCTTAGCAGGACCTTTCCACCCTTCCCCCTTCTGCACTTGGGACATTCATGCAGCATTTGGGAGAAATCCAGTATCAAACTAAGAGGCCAGTTCTCTGGGCTGTGTTGTAGCTGCCTGGGAGAAGGTTGTGTGTCAGGGCTGAAGTGAGTCAGGGGCAGTGCAGCGAGCACTTTGCTTTCACTCTGCTCATGGAGAGCCAGGAAGGTGCCATTTTCAGAGCTGGTTCTCAGCAGGTCGAAGCAGGTGCTCTGGTCTCAGCTTGGTTCAGTCAGGAGGTGGCCTAAGCAACCACGAGTGATTTGTTGAAGTCTGCTAGGAAGCAGAGTCCATTTTCATCAGGGCTGGTGCTTCCAGACCTACTCCTTGAGAAAAGGTAGTGCTGCCACAAGACCCTGACACGTTCCTTTCCCTCTGCCCATCCTTTGATGCTCTCAGGTCTTCTGGCTGGGGCTGTGATCCTTGCCTTACTCGTGGGCAGAAAAATATTTCACTGATCCCAGCAAAGCCCCAGAGCATTAGAAGCAGAGAGTCACCAGAAGACAAGAAACAATCTTGGGGAAATCCTTTTGAAATCTTTAGACACTTTTTCAACAACAGTGTAGGGCACTTCATACAAACAAGGCAGTTGATTGCTTCTGCTGTGAGATTCCTGCTTCTGGAACCTTCTCTTGAGGGCCCAGGTGAGTATGCAGCTTGACTGTGGAGATGCAGGTGGGCTCCCTGCTTGGGACAGGTGGCTCTGATAATGCATTTGGCTCAGCTTTCAAAAGGGGGGAGGTTGGAGGCTCTCCTTTCTCTAGAGGCAGCGCTCTCCTTCACCAGGGAGCTGCAGGACAAAGATACTTCTACAGATGAGAGCTTTCTCCCAGGACCTGAAGCAGCAGATGACTCCTGATGAGCCACAGAAGGCAGCCTGCACAGCATCTACCTGGTCTGTAGTATCCTCTATATCTTCCTTCTGGAAAAGCTAGGGAAAGATGAGGAAGGAAAGGGTTCCTTGTTCCCTAAAGGAAACTTGATGCACCAGTTTGGTTTTTATTATATGTTATTGCTTATGCAAAATCTTTTTTTCAGAAAAATTGTGTCCTATCACGTAGACAGCATGGTAACAGTCCTACTGAAGTACATCTACTGTAGCTACAACAGGAGTTCAGTTCAAAGTGGAGACAGCGATGCCACAATGTTGTGTTACTCTGATGGAGTTGTGACTCTGCAGGATTCACTGCAAGGCAGTGGGACTCCACCAGACTCCTGCCCCATCTCATTCCTCGGAAATTGGTCACAGCAGGCTTTTTCCCACCCACTAAACACAAGAGATTTAAGTCTATCCCCTCGGGC
Source organism: Podargus strigoides (assembly GCA_028020825.1). NCBI lineage: Eukaryota > Metazoa > Chordata > Aves > Caprimulgiformes > Podargidae > Podargus > Podargus strigoides. The sequence continues at coordinate 4,039,732 of CM051646.1, forward strand.
ACAAAGCAGGATGACAACAAATTTCAGACAGAAGCTGAGGCCATGTGAGAAGTTCTGACATTATTACATGTAGTCACTGTGGGCAGAGATCCATGTGGCTGCTTAAATCACTGATAAGACAGATTTATTCTGTGTGTGGCTGAGGAATACTGCAAGTAGCATGTTCTAAATTCCAAGAAGGCTACAGCTTTGCAGGGAGCCAACAAAACCCTGAATCATAGAATGGTTTGGGTTGGAAGGGACCTTTATAGGTCATCTAGTCCAACCTCCCTGCAACGAGCAGTGACCATATAGATTGTAGAGCAGGAGCAGGACACCTTTCCAGCTCTTCTTGGCACTGCTTTGAGGTATCCCATGTTCACAGCCTCCCTGGGACTGGAGGAATCTGCAGGAAGGCAGTGCTTCCCAGCTGTTAGCACTCTCCTGTTGAAGGAGCCAGGGCATCTGTGCTATGTCATATTTCCCTGCTGTTGGCAAGTGGTGTCTCTTTGGTGACTGCACTGATGAGTTGCTTTGTTTTGCGTGTTAAATCATCATTAGTGGTGACTGCCACCTATGAAAAACAGTATGCCAAAGATGCTTCTCTAGGCCTCTTTCAGCCCAGTGCAAATAAGAAGCAAAGGGTTTGTGTTATGTAAATCTCACTTCAAAGGGCTCAGCACCCAGGATGTGGAGAACAGCCGGGCACAGACATGCATTCCTTTCCAGAGCAGCATACATGCCACAACAGATGTACCTACCAGATCTGTATGTGCTACAGCTCCAAATACCTACCAGATCTGTATGTGCTACAGCTCCAAGCACCTACCAGATCTGTATGTGCTACAGCTCCAAGTACCTACCAGATCTGTATGTGCTACAGCCCCAAGTACCTACCAGATCTGTATGTGCTACAGCCCCAAGTACCTACCAGATCTGTATGTGCTACAGCCCCAAGTACCTACCAGATCTGTATGTGCTACAGCTCCAAGCACCTACCAGATCTGTATGTGCTACAGCTCCAAGCACCTACCAGATCTGTATGTGCTACAGCCCCAAGTACCTACCAGATCTGTATGTGCTACAGCTCCAAGTACCTACCAGATCTGTATGTGCTACAGCTCCAAGTACCTACCAGATCTGTATGTGCTACAGCTCCAAACACCTACCAGATCTGTATGTGCTACAGCTCCAAGTACCTACCAGATCTGTATGTGCTACAGCCCCAAGTACCTACCAGATCTGTATGTGCTACAGCCCCAAGTACCTACCAGATCTGTATGTGCTACAGCTCCAAGCACCTACCAGATCTGTATGTGCTACAGCTCCAAATACCTACCAGATCTGTATGTGCTACAGCCCCAAGTACCTACCAGATCTGTATGTGCTACAGCCCCAAGTACCTACCAGATCTGTATGTGCTACAGCCCCAAGTACCTACCAGATCTGTATGTGCTACAGGCTCAGCCAGACATATGCTTGAATCCCAAATGCCATCACTTCTCCAAAATAGAATCCAGGACAAGGCAGTGAAGTCTATAGCATATTATGGCACTTCTTCCAGCTAAAGAGATCCAGCCCATGCTTCTTACTGTGACTCATGTTATCTGAATCATTTGAAAATGCTACACTGAAAGTACAGTTTCAGGAAAAAAAAAGAGCACTTTATAGACAACTATACTGTGTTAAATCTCCTCCCTCTCTACTGGGTTTAATGTAAAGCCTGACCTTCCATCTCTTTCCACCCCAATCTCTTCTCTGTTTAAGGACTCAAGGCAGAAATTTGAGGAGGAGGTGAAGTATTCCTAAACTATTATAGGCAAGGTAAAAAGGATGACCAGGAAACAGTTCAAATGAGTTGCTGCCAACAGTCTACACTGCAGTATTGTTCAGTGTTGCTGTTGCAGTTATCTGATACAGTAATTTTAGTTAATGCACTGTCGGGCACAAGCAGTACAAAACCACGCAGCTGTATTTAAACACCTGCCCACTAAAACAACAAAAATATGCCTTGCTTGAGGTGTCAATCCTCACTAAGCCATTGCTTGATTTGCAATTCAAAATGCATCTAAGCCATGTGGGAATGCTGCTATAAACCACATGCCTCGTTATGCATCTTTGCTTTCTGGATGGTTACTCTGTGTAGCAGGACTGCTCCTGAGTGAGAGTGAGTGATAGATTGTTAGGTGTTAGAAACGTTAGCTGGACCCTCTGTGTGTCAGCACATTTATGACTGCCAGACTGGAAGTGCCCCCTAGAGCATCCATCTTCAATACCGTGAGCTGCAGCGGAAAGAAACGGTGACAAGGACAGAGAACAGCAGGCAGGAGATAAGCAGTGCTGTTAAGGGCAGCCCAGCTGACCCCAGGGTGGTCCCTGCCTTAGAAGTGTTGTGTGCATGCAGTAGGGAGGAAGCTAACTGTTAAATGTGTGAGAAACCTCCGGAGGAAGAGCAGAGGAAGCCACGCAGTGCTGGACTGGATAAGAAAAGGAAGAGGGAGGCCAGGTTTCTGCCCTCAGCTTATTTTGAGGAAGTCACCATAACCCCAAAGTTCCAGAAACACCCAATCGTTTGCACCTCGAAATATCCATTCTTTTGTCCCTCCGTGCTTCAGGCTCTTTATCCTCTCTGTCCCCAGTGCATCTCACCACAGTTCCACATGCAACTTGGGACAGTGTAGACAAGGTGGAGTAGGACAGGCACCATGGCATGGCGTAGGAATGAGATACCAAGAAATGCCACACCTGCTCTGGTAAGTTTTGGGGGTTTTTTGTCCAACTGTCCCTTGGCTGGGGTGTTTTGGAATATCTTAAGGGACTTAAATGTACTTGTTATACATAGACTGGATTTCTAAAGGGTGCATAAATGTTTTGTAGTACTCAATCTTAACTTTCAACCCTTGCCTCTGCTCTAAGGAACTGGCTGTATGTTCACTCCAAGCTGCAGGTTAAAAGCCCCTTCAGGTTGATAGAAGGGAGCAGGTAGGTGGACCATGCTGGTGGAGTGTCCAGAGCAAGCTGAGTGCCTTTCTTTTATCCCAGTTTTCCATTGTGCCTCCCTGAGCTCAGCAAGCCAAGCCTGACCCAGGGGTGGGCTGCCCTGCTGGAGAACAATGGAGATGTGCAGCCAGAGATTAGTGAACAAAAGCTTAGGAGTGTCTCCATTCAAATTAAGTAACAGATGGACCTGGTCTGTGTGGGAGCTGATAACGGTTATAAAAAGGCCATCACCAGACTGTGGCCAGCCCATCCTGGAAAAAACCCACTCAGTCGTAAATCCTCTGTGCTGTTATAGCTGCTTGTGCTAGTAAGGCTTTATTTTTACCAGCTATCATAAACCAGCATGACTTATTTTAGCTGCGTGGCTCGTACTGCTCAGTTAAAAGGGTGCCAACCCTCTGATAGACACCTACAATGAGAGATGTGCCTGCCTGAGCAGGGAACAGGAGGCACAGTTAACCTAGAGAAGGCAAATCCAACACCATAGAGCAGTGCTTGGCATTCCACTTGGGTTTGGCTTTTGCTTTTCTCCTCTCTTCAGCTAGATGATGTCACTTGTTTCTTCTGAAGTGCTGATGATAAGGGAGCCTCTGGTGGTCTCAGCAGGATCAGGATCCCACAGGACAAAGTTGTGTGGAAGACCATTGAGTATTTGCATTCATCTCCTGATTTAAACGGGGATCTTAAAGGCCTGACTGTATTTGCTGCAGAGAAGGCCCATTAGCATCCAGACCATGCACACAGTCTTTTTTCCTCCTTGGTTTTTTTCCCTCCTTCCTTTTGGACAGGAAGATTTACTGTTCCACCTCCTAATCAAACTGCAAAGCCATTGGAATACACACAGCCTACACACCCACACTCAGCAGTGAAACAGGTTGCTAACAAGGAGAGATGGAGCCCTCTTAAGACTCTCTACAAAGCAGCCTCCTTCAGCAGGCAAACATTCCTCCCCTCTCCCATGTGCAGGGAGGGAAGCGTAGGTGTTGCCTGATGAAGACCACACAGTGCTTTTTGATGGTTTGGTTTCGTCATGCTGGGATGCAGCAGCAGACACTGCCTCAACCATCCCTCTGACAAGGGCTTCTGGAGGTACGAATTTCACAATCCTTGGTTCCCGTTTTGCTCACGGTATTGCATCATGTTTAGAGGTGAGATATCATGGCCCTGCATATCTGCACCTTCATACAAACGAGACAGCCTGTTCTCCAGATCAGATTTGCACGCCACCCACTTTGCAAATCCGTAGGTCCGTGCTAGGAGGAGGCATCATGAGCCATGCTCCAGAACTGTCTGAACGGGAGTTCAAGCTTACTCATGGTCTTAGCATAAGTCTGACTGAGCTCTTGGCTGGACATGCTGAGCTTGGACCTAGTCCAGCAGCAGCTTCTCATGCTCTGCTCTCCCTCAGGGAGCACAGATGCTTTAGGAGAGAGCCAGAGCTGAGCCGATGGCTCCCAGGTTGAATGGGCACACTGAGCCCATTTTATTGAAACACCTTCTCGCTCTTCTGCCAGAACAGGCGTGGCTTCAGAGACCACGAGCCAGCTTTGCAGAGGTATCTAACTGCTGCTGACATCGAGGGGAAGATGGGCATTTCATACTTTGCAGACGTGGCTGTACATGCCTTGCCCAACATCTTCATCTGTGCACGATCTGGTCCTCGCTCTCGTGTTTTCCCAAGCTCATACCCTGGTTTCTGGCTCTTCTGGAAAGGACTGAATGTACGTGCAAGATGGGAAGGAAGCAATCCTTGGGTGGATGACTAATACCTAATACTTAAAAGAGATTAAGATGGAAGCAGCAAGGGCTAGAGAGTTCCCAGCACGTCAGACTGCATCTCTTTCTGTAAGATGTTTCAGGCCATCTTCAGCTCAGGGAAAAGATGGAAAGCATTAGAATTTGCCCCTCAAAATCTGGGATGAAGAGTAATAGAGAGGGAACAGAAAGGAAACACAAATAGGAAAGCTATGCATAGGAGAGGCTGTTATTACCAGCCCTTGCATTCCTGAATTGCTTCTCCTTTCCCAAAAAAGAAATATGAGGCTGAACTGAATGTCTCATTTTCCTTGGGTAAGCAACAGGGAACAGGGCACGAGGCTTCAGCACTGCATTAGATGCCACTAACCAGGGGATTAAGTCCTGCCCAGATAATTTATTTTGCCTTGCTCCTGGCCTCTGAGGCCAAGCCCCTTACGTTGAGAGCCCAGAGCATGTGTGTTACTCCGACTCTCCAGGAGGAAAAAACAGGGGCAGGTGGCCTTGCTGGGTGGCTCTGAGGGAAGGCCATTAGACAGGACAGCTTCTAATTACGTCTGCACCAAGTCTTTGGCAAAAGCCAGAAGAGATACAAGGCAATAAGGAAACAATTACAGATCACTTGGCTGGGAATGTATCAAAACAGTCACATTGTACTGAGGGCTGTCCTTGCCATTCTCATTAACAAATGGACAAGTGTAATTACATCTTCAAACTGGTCTGGCTCACGGCCAACGTGGACCATGAAAATCAGTGCATTCACAGAAAATGGGACATGAGGGGATCTCAGGAGGTCAGCTCATCCCCACCTCCGCCTTAGGGCATGAAAACCCAAGGAATACAACTGGCTGGGCCCCTGGATATCTGCTGAGGTTCCCCACACGCAGTGTTCCCCCATGACCATTTCCATCTGTTGAAGTGCTGTGCATTTATCAGTTGAGCCTCAGCCCCTCCAAATCCAGTGTCCCCTGTGATCCGGTAAGGATGTACAGTTCTAGTTCACTGGAGGAAAAACCTGAGGAATGGGAAGGCACAGGAAGGGTAAGGAACACACTGTCTCAGCTGGCAGTGGGTGTACCATTCTGTGATCTGTCTGTTGGACGAGAGCGCCTTTGAACAGCGACAGCAAAGGCCAGGAGCAAAAATGGTGAGCACTGAAGTGGGATATTTGCACAGGGCAGATTTGAAACCAACCCTTCCTGCCAATTCCCACTTGCCTTCCATTGTTTCCATAGCCAGCCCCAAGAATTGCCATACAGGCACATCCTACGTTATTTCTCACTTCAGCAAGTCCCTTTCCTCCCAAAAGTGGCAGATGCTGATACCAAATTAGTGCAAAGTGGGAGGGAACCAGCAGATAACTGTGGTACGAGCCAGGGGCAATGGTCTTCCTCCTGTCCTCCCCTTCCTCCCAGCAGGGCTCTCACTGCAGCAGACAGATGCTAAGGGAGGTCTCCAGGGCAGTCAGGTCTGTGAGACACGGCAGCGACCTACAGCCAGGATAAGGGAGACAGAATAACTGTAAGAGGAAAAGGGGCAAGTTCCTTTATTTTTGTCTTGTGTGGGAATTTGACTCGAGGATTGCTGAGAATCTCATAAGCCAAAGTGACGTTTTCCAGGCTGAGTGCCAGCCAAGGCACAGACTTGATCTCAGCAGGTATTTGACTTCGACAGGAGCTCGGCTGCTCGGTACCTGCCTGACCCTGGCTTTTGATGAGGACACATATATCAAAAGCTGCCTGAAATGCAAAGACAGGAAATAAGCGGATATGCTATCAGCACCAGGCTTTGCAACGCTCTTTAGTGTCTGGCTGTGTCCCAACCATCAATACAGAGACTCGCAGGGTTTTAGCCTATAATCCTCTATTCCCCTGTCTGTGACTCTAATCTCTTCATCCTCCATTCTCCTCCAGCCTGTAGCTTGACCAACAAAACACAGATCTGAAGTTCTGCTTATCAGAGACCGACCATGTCATCTTCCTGTGGAAAATGGGAGTTGGGAAGAGCGGAGTAGTCATCAGAGCCAAGAGCTGGGAATAGGCTAGAGAAGGGGAGAGGGCATGAGCAAGCACACAGAGAAATCATTTATGACAAGCCTGAAAACAGCTCTCTTTTTAAGAACACTTTTCCCCGATTTTACAGTATCATTTTTGTCTTTTCTGTGTGTATAATTCTAGCCTCGGGTATAAAACATGATTGTCTGGCTAATACGCTGCACAAAACATGTACAAATGAACGTTGCAAGGATTTGGCTGCAGGCACTGAGGGAACATTCACATCTGCCTATGAGCAAACTGCTGCCGTCATTCCACGCTGCAGAGGTGGGGCTGCCTCCTGTCAGGCAGCTTCGAAGCTTTGCAGGGAATCTGTGGGAACAAAGGATGCAGGTGGACAAGGGAAAGGGGGTTAGGAGAAAGCTGTGGGAGCCACGTGCAGGTCTGAAGACACTGGGGGAATGTTCTAGGGGCACGCCAAGGGACCTGAAAGGACTTACCTTGTTCACATCAGCCTGAGCACAGGCTGCAAACCCGCCCAGGGAGTTGTGCTGCTGGGCTTAAGAGAGGTTATGTTCTTAGGAAGTACATCAGGAACATGGAAGTGCATGGGGGGGATTGGACTAGATGATTTTTTGAGGTCCCTTCCAATCCCTGACATTCTGTGTGTGTGAATTAAAGGGAGCCCAACTGAAGTCACAGACAGAGAAAGATGAAAAGCTTGATGTAGAGCACTACTAGGAAGATGCTGGCAGAAATGAGCAGGGGAAGAGGGAGGGAAGTAATGGCATGTCAGAGCAATGAGTGAGGACAGAAGCCATTCTGGCTTGTCCCAACCTGGATTCCTGACCCAGGCAAGCTTGTTTATTAGAGCAGAAATGAGCCTAGGTGTGGAGGGGTTAAAAGATTACTTGTCCTGGGGGAGCTGAATTAGCCACATATCTGGGAACTAACTTCTCCCAAACCCTGACTTGTTTTTCTCCTCAAACATCTCCTGCTGCTATTTTTAGCAGAGAATTTTCTCAGCCGAATGCTCCCGGTTGAGCCCTGGTCAGGGGCCCTGTTCCCAGACAGACACAGGCTCAGCAGCACGAGCTCTCCCCAGTTCAGCTTTGCTCTGTCTCAGCATCCTGATGGCTTCGGGGCTTCCACGTCACACTGCCAGGTCTCTCCTGAGGTGTGGGGGACAGTCCCCCCACCAGCCTGCTGCTGGCATATTAAATGCTCTCCCAGACCCTAAAAGCCAGGGGAGGCTGCAATCTGGTCTGCAGTTTTGTTAGCAGCTGAAGAAGAGGGTGGACAGGACTTGATAACCGCCTGCAGGCTTTTCAGAAGTATGAATGGCCAAAAAAGAGGTGGGAAGGAGATAGAAAGAAATGATTAGGCTGACATTAATAACAGGATCTGCTTCTCGGCACTAATATCTATTTGGATTCATTCCAGTTCCTCCAAGGGAAGCCATGGAAGCCTTTATTGTTCATAAAAGTTGCAACTAAAATCAGACTGGATAAAGCTTAAGGAAATACCTCTCTGAGGACAACCTTGCCTTGGCTGCTGGAAACGAATGAGGTAACTCCCTTCCTCTCCTCTGCTTCTCTTGAGGTCCTTATTCCTCCTTAGCCAAAATGCTAACCTGCCCATCAGCCCATCACTCCCTCCTCCAGCACAGAGCATGCTGTGCATCTGCTGGGGCTGTCTGCCTGCCTGCCACGAGCAACGTGCCAGTGAATGGCTGGGGTGGCTCACAGAGAAGCAATGCTTCTAACTTCTTTTATTTACAGCTTGATTGAATACCTGACTGCCAGAGCTGGGCATGTAAATCCAAAGGCCAGATCAGGGCACGTGGCTGGACACAGGGAGTACAACAGGAAGGAGCCCCTTGTCTGTGGTGATGTGCAGGTAAAGCTGGGAGGATGAAGTGCTCTGGATCTGTGAGTGGAGCCTGGGTAAGGCTGGAGAGCAGCAGCGGTCGGGTGGTTACAGCAGAGCCACAGCCAAAAGGTCCCTCTAACAATGGCCCCTTCTTGGTCAGTGTCTGTTGCTTGTGTGTCTTGGAGTCACGTCAGTGAAGCAAACAGATTGGGAACATATTTGTACTCCCCACAGCAGTACAGAAGCCAACCCAGACATAGGAGAGCAAGCTGGGCTCTTTGCTGCCTCTTGCCTCAGTGCCAAGTTTCCAGCTCTGCTCAAAACCTGTGGCCGAGCCCCACTTTGGCAGGGGTGAGGGGGGGACAGGCAGGGTCAGGAAATACTCTGCCTTCAGCTCGTGCTTGTTGGCAGCTGGCTACAGGAGAGGGGAGCCAGGCTGCACTCAACTGCACACCTCTGAAGCCCCCACGAGGGATGAGATCTGGGGCTTTGCCATCCTCCCCAGCCACGCTCAAAGAAATGGGGCTGAGAACAGCATCACCTGGACAACCCACAGATGCTGCACGAGGGCTTGGCAAGAGCTACCTTCCAAAACCTTCCCCAAGCCCAGCAAAAGTCCCAGGAGCCCAGGATGTCTCTCTTTGACCTTCATGTACACGTTCCAACACATGGGCACTTAACCTTTGAGGCTCCTTTGAAAATCCCAGTGCCAGCGTTTTACGGATGAGTATGTTTCCCCTGACATCTGCCCCCTGTATCAGATGCTGCCAGAGCCTCTCTCTCTCTCCTGGCTCTGCTCCCAGCTGAAGGACAGACAATAGGCATTTGAATGCAGTCCCCACTTCCCCTCCCAAGCAGCCTGGGGGAGATGGCAGCTCTGAGCCAAGACAGCGCTGACAGCACAGCTTGCCAGCCAGTGACAACTCTCTCGACATCATGGCCTGCCTTTTCTTTCCCTCCCAGTGCAGATGAACCACTGGCTCCAGTTGTTACTGGGCCTGCAGGCCAGCTCTAATGGGCAAATCCTGGCAGCATCCAGCTACCCAAACTGAGGAAGTCTTTTCTCAGCACGCTGCTGCAGGAGCCAGCCTGATCCCTCTCTGAATGCCACCAAAACTGACTGATGTCCTGGATTCCTGACCCTGTGGCCGGAGCACTGGTTACTGGACCTCTCCTGGACCTCTCTGCCATGCCAGCTCACCTGGAAACACACCAGCCACCTCTTGGACTTCCCCTTGCTCACTCTTAACAGCTTCTATCTGCAATTAACTGAGATGTGGGCAGTGTGAGGGGCACACAGAGGAGCAGTTCCACCTGCAGGAGGTTGGACAAGGGTTCAGTGAGATTCTCCTGAAGAACCATTGTTCCATCTTTCTAGAAATAACTCTGCTTCTCGCATCCTGGAGCCGTTCAGCCTGTTTGGCATCGTTTCTGCTGCTTCAGGGACAACAACAGAGAGTGAGAAAAACCTGTCTAGACACCGTTTACCTTCCATGGACTGCCATTGCCACATCAAAGCACCACTTCAAACAAACCTGGCCAATAACCCCCAGCTCTCCTGTGCCTGCTCCAGCCAGAGGTAGGCAGACCCATCCCATTGTGCTTTGAGTTCACCTTCAATCCATGCTCTTCTGACAACAGGGAGAGAGGCAGGATGAAAATCCTCATTACAGGAACATCAAAAGTTACCTGGTCTCAGACTACCCAAGTGGGGGCGATGTCCTTTCTGCTCAGCATCCAGGTACAAGCAGAATTCTCACCTGCCTCCTACCAGGAACCTGCAAACCTCCTGCTCCATCAAAAAACAACCATACAAGGCAGTCCCACTTGTCCCACCCGCTCAGATGCTGGATCCCTGACCTTCCCAAAGCCATGCACCTGAGTGCTGAGCAGGCTTTGGATCCCAGAGCTCCACGACTGCCTTCCTAGGACACCCCAGGAAATGGATGTCACCAAGAGCTACAAGCAGCTTGTCTACCGTGAGGCAGCAAGTCATTATCAGAGCAGGACAAAGTCACAGGAGCTCAGTAAATGCTCCATACCTTGAAACTAAGGGAGCTGGAGATGTTTTTAGGACACTTGAGCACAAGTTACTTGAAGACACTGCTTTGGAGAAGCACCTGGCACTGGCATCAAGCACTGACCCTATGCAGCCACCACCAGAGCAATATCTAGCTCATTATTTTAATAAGGGTCCTTTGAAACACCTCCTGTGTGAGAGGCAGCTACGAAAATCCAGTCTGGCTTTATTCTGTCTCAGGCAGAAACAGCCTTTATTTAGCAAACTGCTGCTAACAGCTCTGTCTCATTAGTCAGTGTTTAGGGAACCAGGCTGCAATTGTTCTGAAGTCTGGCATTGCAGAAAGGGCCTTGATAATGAGGTCTACAGGAGCCGATTCCTCCTGACAGGCCCACAATGACCCAGAAATCCTACTTAATTCCCTGCCAGGGAAAAGTGCTGAGTAACAGCGAGGTGCAGAGGCACTGGGGGCTGATTTGAGAGGGAGGCTCACGCCTCTGTTCACACTTTGGGCTGTGATGCAAGGGTGGAAAAGCTCAGCTATACAGCAGCTCCCCAGATAAAGCAGGGGGGAGGCTTGCCAGGCTGATACACAGGGGTTTGGCTACGGGAAGGTTTGTAGCCTCATCTGCAAAAGACTCGCTGCCACGCAGAGCAGGCAGCGTGCTGGGAGCAGAAGTCTCTGTTTAACACAACAGGAGGCACGTGGAAACAGCCTGGCACGAGCGAGGGCTCCTTGGCAGCCCCCTCACCTGGATGTGGGCTTCTCAGCGCAGCAGGTATTGTCTCCTCTGGACCATGCTTGCTTGCAAACTGTGCCAAAACCCTGCTTTAACTCCCCCACTCAAACAGCTCACCTTTTACCTGTGATTCCACGCCTAAGGTGCCCAGCAGCTCCCCAGCTTCATCTGCTTGTTGTTACCACCAGAGTGTGGTATGTACCACCGTGCAGGCAGCATCTCCTGCCACACCAGGCAGCGTAGGTGCCCTGGAGGCATTGTTGAGCTTTTGACACTTTCTGCTCCAACCACTTTCCCCCATTTCCCTGGAGGAAAATGCAGCAGGCTGGCACAGGCTTGGGCCATAGAGTCCTACTTCCAAGTGGTTTGTTTTCGACAAGCGTGGCTAGGAACCGCTGGGCTGGATGGCCCAGAGCCAGCTAGACCAGAAGATGAGGTAGAGGGACTCAGCTGGAATGTGGGCTGCATACAGCTGACCCTGAAGACCACCCCCAATAAAGCATGTGCTCGCCACCTGTTTGAGCCAGCAGACAGGGACTAACCCAGGAATTCTGGAACTGAATGCACATTCTGTTGAAGAGTGGTCTGAAGACTCCCACCCACGTGAAGCTGTTGCTGATGTGTGTGCTCTCTTACAGATCCTTGCAGAGGAATGCATCTTTGCCCGTCATGTGCAAGACTGAGACTCCCATATTGCTAATGCATCCCTGTTTAAAGCACAGCTCAAATCCACAAAGGACTGCTGTAAAAAAAAAAAAAAAAATGAAATGTGGAAATGAAATCACCAGCCAAAACAGTGTCTAGAGACAACTCAAGCCAAGTCCCTCGAATGTCAGCACCAGAAGGAAGGCTTTGAAATGGAGAACCTAGCTTGCTCTGCTGGCACAGACAGAGGATCTGCCTTAGAGACATGAGGAAAAGACATATGCTGAGAAAGGAAGGACCAGCTTTATTTTACCAGCCTGTGTTCCCACCAGAGATGTGCTTTAAAGACAGCCTTGCAAAGTAGGAATTAAATCCAAAGGTGCCTGTGCATCTTCCTTGCTGTCATCCCCTTATCAGTTATCTCCAGCCTGCTCTGAGCCAGAAGATGAAAGGATCCTAACACCACTTATCTTCCCACTTAAGAACATGCTTAACAGCTTGCTGGTAAAGAGGAGGACACTCAAGCCTGGGGAAGCAGCTGTAAATTCTGCAAATGGGCTCCCTCGCATTTCTGTGAAGAAGCTGCAGCTTCTCAATGAGGGACAGGGATACAAAAAGGAAACCAGGGAGGGAGGAGAAGAGAGAAGCCTTTGTAGCAAAGAAAGACTTTGCCTCACGTCCAGAATGTGAAGCTGAGTGACAGATGTGAGACGTATGGCATGTGTGCCTCAGAAGTGACCGAGGATGAGCCAGGAATTGCAAAGCTCTCAGGAAATATTTAAGCAGCCAGAATTATGACATGTTTGTCACTAGAACGCAAGAAGCCTCCAAAACACGCTCTCCTCAAGACTGTGCAGTGTGACAGCCAAGAAGGTTAGGGATCCCCTTACATGCTGCAGGCAGAACTGCTGCACCCAGCCCAGCTCTGGCTGGAACCACGGAGGCCAGGTCACTGCACATCCCTGTGCTGCTCCCACACAGCCTGCTGCCTCTTCCCGGAGCGTGACCCTCACCTCCCCTCTCCTCAGAGCTACTTGTTACCACGGTGAACCTGGGTCCAGCTTGCCTTTGTCACTGAATAGCTGAGTCAAACTGTCAAAACAGCCAAACAGGATCTGTTCCAAATATTTGCAGAAAGAGGAGGATGGAGGAGCCTCCAGCAGAACACCAGGAGCCTCCCTGGGCGAGGAGAACAATTCCTATTGTCGACCGACAGTGGGCTCAGCTCAACATGGGGTAAAAGCCCCTGAGCCCTCCCATGCTCGTGGAGCACCACAACTGAACTGGAACCTGGCAGTGCCCTGGCAAAGCCCCAGCGCTGCAGACGTGCCCAGCCCAGCCCACAGCTCAGCTGTTGACCTGGAGAACTCAAGGCGCAGTTGGCAACTGGGAGAGGGGGGCACCCGAGTGCTTTAGAAGCTGCTGCCAGCCCCAAAGCAGACTTCAAAGGGCTTATCTTGCCCTGTTGTGTGGGAGAGCACGCAGTGCCTGTGGGTGAGGACAGCTGTGTGCTGGCCAGGCCCACCAGAGGATTTCTGATGGGAGAAGAAAGAAGTTAGTACCTGGTTTAACCTCCCCTCCAGCACGCACAAGGCAGCTTTGGCAGGCAGAGCTCCACACTGCCCTGTTATTTATGGGATGTTGAAAACTGGCCAAAACTAAGGGAAAACACCAGATATGTAAGGATGCTTACCAACTCAAATAGCCAGTTTTGCTCGAGGGAGAACCCGTGGGACTCAGGAGGCGATTACGAGGCACTCTGCCTTTCATCTCCAGATCACCAGTTCAAAGGCAACTCCATCAGCACTGACCAAGCTGTAGCCAACTAATAGCTGTTTGCTCGTGCACAACAAGATAAGCCATTGCCTCCTTGCCCCATCGATGTACACTGTGTGCAGTCTCAGCAGAGCAGCTAAGACCAAAGAGGGAAGGAGCTACTAGATCAACGAGCAGATCCACGCTGGTTGAAGCTAACCTGTTTCGTGGCATGTGTGTCCAGCCCTGTCAGCAAAGCACAGATCATTCAGGCTAAAAGGGGGTTGTGTACTACTCCTTCCCCCTTGGTTGTTGGTATCTGAACACCTCAACAACATCCCTGTCTTCCAAGGAAGGGGGACTCCCACCAGCCAGAGAAGTCAGGGCTGGTCCAGAGGTACAAGTGGCTGTTGTGCACAGAGCTGGGACTCCCCTTTCTAAGGTATGTTAGTGATGCACAAGACCTTGCTGCTACAGAGCGGATGTTTCCCAGGCTCTAAAAATAACTAACTCCAACCAACATGGCGGGTACAAAGAAATATTTATCTTCAGGCTTGTGCAGAGATCAATACAGAAGAAAAAGATTAAAGCAGAGATTTAAGTGTGTATTAAAAATAGCTGTTGATAAGATCCTTCGAGGGGATAAAAGCTGTTTTACAGAAGCAGCAAGAACAGCAGGGCTTTGCAACACCTTCCCTGCCGTTAACTCCCGGAAATCATTCAGGAGAGTGTTAGCAGCCAGGGAGCATCAGGAGGAAGTCCATTAGCGGGCAGCAATCTCCTTAATGGATCCTCAGGGTACGCCTATGGACACTCAGTTCTTTCCACTGCTGTGATTCAAGGGCTGCTCACACAGCCATTATCATCCAACACTCTAAGGAATGCTCCTCATCTCTGTGGCAGCCCAGCAGCGCGATGAATTAGTCTGTTGGGCAGCTTTCATTGAGTGAGGACACAAACTGTGAGCTTTTTCTTCCTCTTTTTTTTTATTTGTGACAGCACCTAGCAAAGACAGACACCAGCCCATGAACAGAAGCCATATATGCTCCTTTAATGCAGGTAAAAGCAGTCAACATCTATCATGGCCTTTGTTTTCCAAGGATAGCAATCCTAGCAAAACAAAGATGTTGTCTCCATGGCTGATCTGGGCCTAAAAGATCAAGCAGTGCCTTGTACATTTATGTGCAGAGAAAATCATTAAGTCTGTGCAACCAACTCCACTCAAGGCCTGAGAGAGCCACCCTGGAGAGGTGTAAAGCAGCAGGAACCTTTCTACTGGGAATGAAAAGCAGGACTGCTGTGCAGAGAGCTGCTGGTGCCATTAAAAGGTAAGTTTGGTTTCTAAAACTCTTTCATGGCACTGTTTGCTAGTCTTACTCCTTATTGCTAATGAAAATTCTGACTGGCTTTGGATATGTAGAATATCATGGGCTCCTTCAGCAACCATTGAAGGGCTTCGTGGTTAAACATCTTGAGATATACTGGACAAGACTGTGAAAAATGGCAAGTGAAGTAGGTGTCTCAGGTGGGGGAAGTCAGATGCTTTCAATGGACCTCAATTTTCAGAAGTATTACACTTCCACCCTATAGAGTCTATAACAGAGTGCCCCAGTGCACATCCTACCTGTAAAACACTGGCCACTTGCATGAGGAATTGCCCCAAGGTTTATTAAGGCAAGGATTTTCAGAAGAGGCCATGGGTGTTAGAAACACAGCGTAGTAATGGGCACAAATCCCCTTGGATTGCAGTGGGTTTCTCCAGCTCAGCAGAAAATCTTACCTAGGCCACCAAAATAGATTTTTAATAGGGTGATTAAAAATCTTGAAATACTGCTGAACGTTGTCAACTGCTACCTTTTAGCCACATGCCAAAGAAATAGTAAGTCCCTGGCACACTGCAGTTTTTAAAATGAGCCAGTTGTGCCCAAATGAATTAAGAGAACTCTTAAAAACCTGCTGATCTTACATTTGTGTTGCAATAATCAGGTACATTGATGGGAGTAGGTTAGAGTGTGTTCTGGCTTTAACTCTGAAATCCCTGGGATTTATGACTTTAAAAAAAAAAAAGGAAGAAAACCTTGAGCATTATCTGAACACAATTTAATTTCATCTACTTCATCTATTGCTGCGCTGAAACCTTCATTTCCCCTTGTAACTGTGTTAAGCCCTGTGCTCCATCCCACGAGGGGCACTACATAACCCAATACATTATATTATTTATACTGACAAGTGATTCTTGCATGACAGAACAATTCCCATTAATTTTTTGAGCTTATCTCAAGTACCTGTGGGCTGTCAGGTTACAGCATGTATGTGGCTGGTTTTCTTTTTAATTAGTTAATGCCAGCCCAGCGTTGACTGGACTCCCATTTGATGGCTCTCAGCAGTCTGCAGGTGAGTTCAGGGGAATCCCACCCAACTGTGCTCTCAGGAGCAGGGAAAATTGCAGAGATGACTTTTATTTTGTCCAACTCCCACTTATAAATTTTGCTCCTGCTGCTGTTTTCTCTGCCAGTTGTCTGGTTTGGAACATGCACCAAAAGCAATTTCCTTCAGTAGCCAACGCAGCAGAGAAGGAGCTTTGACACTTAAGAACTGCAGAGGAACACCTTCTCCAGACCTTCCTTCTTGCATATTGGTGTTTTTTCTAAGAAATTTGAAGGCCTGGCTTAGGATGCTGCTCTAATAGGATCTGGCTACCAGCTCAATTATGCAGCTGTCTTGGTTTTTTACTTCCAGGCTGTGTGTTAAACAGCTGAACTTCTGCACAGGAGTCAGACAAAGCTTTCTTACAGCATGAAATGCAGCAAGGCCATCAAAGTTAGTGACTGCTGAGGGAGGAGTGATAACAGAACCTCAGCTGGCCATTCTTGTGCAGGAAACATCTTTAAAATACACCTCCCTCCACGTTTATGCCCTCCACTCATCTAAAATGAGAAGCAGAAGTTTGTGAGTAGTTGGTTACCCTTGAGATCAATGTCCTGGGGAAGTCCATGGAGTGTCTTGCTGCCCTGTTCCCCACCAGTGCACTCTTCTGCTGCTAAGTCTCTAGAAAAACAACTGTCCAAACAATACCTCTAATCTCAAGTTAATACTGAGGGTGTTAGCACTCTGAAGGGTCATAAGCAAACAGAGACCTGAGCTTTCCAGCCAAGAAAAAAGTCCAGTTTATATGTTATTGCTTATTTTTCTGAAACTGAAAACTCTCATTTCCAGCATGGGAATTTGAGAACTGCAACCCAGCAGGTATTTCCTCTGCCCCAAGCACAGCTATTGACAGAACTGTACCCAAACAGCAATCCGGCCCCTTTGGGTGAAAATTAACACTGTATCCAGAACACCCATTAATGCAATTAAAGCCATTACCTGGTTCTTAGGCCATGTCCTGACTCAGCGAAGGAATGGGTTTCGTTGCATGGCACACACCCTTACTCCTCCACTACGTGGAACTAACATTTAGTGGTTGGGTTTGGTTTTGATCCTGTGTCTCATAAAAACATGATACTCCCTAGGGGTTCAGGCAGAAAGCAAACAGCCCTTATCAATTGGAAAAAGATGGTACAGTTCACATTGCAGTTGATAGAGAAGCCAGATTGAGAATGTAATTACCCTAATTAATTTGCTATCTTGAATTCATCTCTTTTTATATAAACAGCAGTTTCAAAGCAGGCCACCAGCTTTCATGCAGGGAGTAGTTTTATCTTGTTTGCAATACACACTCTTGTTTTGCAGAAAAGGACTCTGGAGGACTCGGGATCCTGTTGGTCTGTGGAAATCTTTCCCCTTGCTCACTCCCACCACTGCTCTGTAAGGAGCTCACAGACCTCCTCTGCATCATCAGGGCTTGATGCAATCAACTTAGCTCGAAATACCCAACTGGGAGGCCATACACACTGGGGGCTACCCAACCTTGTACCCTCTGAAGGTGGCTAAAGTGAGGGGCAAACTGGTGGGAGGCTCAGCAACGAGGCCCACCCACAGCCCTTGTGTACAGCAGCTTTTGTCCTCATTTGTGAAGCTAAATGCAGAAGCTCATTATTTACTTGTATAGGTGATTTTTTTGGCAACTCGACACGTGTTGCTGGTGCAAATCCTCAAGTGTGTGGACAGATAATGGAAAAACAGCTGCAGCAGGCCAAGAGACCCAGAATTCAACTTGTACAAGGAAAATAAACAGGTCATTGAAAGAACCCAAGTTCACAACTAGAGCAACATCTCAGTCCACAGCTCTTTCTCTTTGCTAAAGAAAACACATTTTCCTCTTTGAATCTACTTGTGCTTCAGTAACCAAGTAATTCTCTGAAGCATTCGGGGCAAGAGGGAATGTGCTGGTGTCACGTTCTCTGTCAACAGCTGTAAAGGAGATGTGCATACAACTCCTCTTTGGTGGTGATGCCAGATACTGCTTACCCAAATAGGAACACCAAGCCCTTCCCAAGAATTTTTTTGAAGATGTTCTTGAGCGTCTGATTTTGGCCTGGCTCTCTAAGCTCTTTGTCCCTGTTTTTTACTGCCTGTTGAAAAGAAAGCAATACTGCAAATACTTCCCATCAGAAAATACCAACAAGCAACTTATCATAACTGCAACAGAGCTAACAGCATTTCCACTGAGTGATTTTTGGCACTGACAGCTGACTCGCAACAGTTGCTGGTGGCTGGGACAGATGGACTTCATATAGAAAAAAAAAAAAAAAAAGGAAATGAGAACTTCTACTCTGTAGCTTTTGAAAAGCCTTTTGCAAAATCCAACATATTCCCAAACCCTCAGAATTAAATCAAAGGGAGATTTGAATACATAGAGCTTTAACACTGAAATGTGCCAGGGGCTTGCTGAATCCCCCCATCAAGGACTTGTTTTTCATTTTCAACAGGAAATACTTGAGAGTTTTGGGAAGGACTCCCCAGCTCTGCCCTCAGCCCAGCATGGGAAATCCTCAAAATCCAAATGTCTGTTTCCACAGGGAAGCTTGCAACAGAGCCCTCAAGGTAGGACATAACACTGATGGAAACTGTAAGCCCCGCTTTCCATCCCCGATGCCAGCAACTTCTGAAAGTATAATTCTGACCATGGCATCTCCCTGATGCACAGAATCTGTAGATGCCTTCAGTGCCTGGAGCACTGAATGTGCCATGCTTCACTGGCTCCTGGCAGTGTTTTAAGGCTGTGACCAAGAGTAGGGTCCATGCGGGCAGTAACACTGCAGGAGGAAGCAACCCCTGCTCCACAGCCTTTACAGCCTAAGTAGCACCTTACAGTCTGCAGCACACAGGTCGGAGTTTTGCAGCTTGGGATCTCAGCATCTCCTTAGCTTTGTCAGCTTCCTTTTTTTGGCCTTTTTCCCCCAGTATCCATTTAAATGGAGAGCAAACGCTGTTACCACTTGGTTTACTCACCAGATAAATGTTCTCAGGCAGAAGTGTGAAACTAGTGGTGTTTGGATGCTTTTAGTGACTTTTGTCTGTCTAAACAAATGCAGAAGTATCTGTAGGTCATTTCCAGTCTTGCTGTCTCTTAGGCCAGGTTCAACAGGACACTTAGACACTGCTCACCTAACAGAGGAAGGAAAGGAGGGGGGTCCTTTCTACCTTGCAGCCCAGCTGTAAGGAAAAGTTGTGTTAAGTCTGTCATTTTTCCCCTTCAAAGGGAGCATCCAAATCCACAGTGAGTACCTGGATGTCTCTGTGTTACTCCAGGATTAGGCACTCCCAATTTCTCCAGCTGAAACTATTTCTGCTACAAACCACACTAAAGCAAGTGAACACCAGACCCTGGAGCACGTGACAACCATCTCCTCCTCGCAGATGTGTCTCAGAGTCATCTCCTCACCCCTCTGCTCGCTTGTCTGGTAAACAGTCCCCAAATCTCACTTTATTTGAGGCTTTCCAAGTTATTTGGAGTCGTTGGAGAATTGTTTTGTCCTTAGAGAAACTGTTTGAAATATTTCAGTACACTTCAGCCTTGAGTTGACCCAAACCAGTTATTTGTGTGTCTTTCCACCCCTGCTCGTGTGCACAGCCCCGTGTATTTTAGTAATCAGTTGCTGGTTGTCACCCTAACCCCACTCCATCCCATTTTCTCCTCCTGCCGCCTGAGCAGACGGATGGGGGGAGGGCAATGCAAGCCCACCGGCTGCTGTCCCCCTCCTCATCCCCTCACTATTAATAGCCAGACAACAAATGAGCCTAAACTCATTCCTGAGCGGAATTAGCAAATGTTTTTGCAATTAAAACTGCAAACATTCATGCGGGGCCCCGGGAACAATAGGCGCCTGTGCCTGCTCTTGAATAGGCACTAGTGTCCGCCCTGCCTGCCTGCCGAGGCTGCACATTCCTGGCACCCTCAGCCTGGACCCGCTCCTTGCTGAGCCTCGAGTTTGGGCTGGTTTCCCCTCTCTTTTGTTCCTCACCCTCCCCACACTCTCTACAACACCATATTCCCAGCGGGGGCAGCCGGCAAGTCCTTGCTGTGAGTGCCTGGGCTGGCCCTGGATCCCCGGTCCCATCCCATCCCTGCATCCCCACGGGGTCGGGGTTAGAGCATCCCTGCTCGGGACCACGGCTCGGGGAGCGCATCCCTGCCCGGCACCACGGCTCGGGAGCGCATCCCCACCGGGGCATGGGCAGCGCATCTCCCCCCGTTCCCCGGGACCGCGATGGGAGCAGCGCATCTTCCCCCCCTCCCCTTCCCCGGCCCGCGATGCTGCTCGCGGCAGCGCATCCCTCTCCCCGCCGCGGGTCCCGCGGGTGCGGGGGTGACTCCGGGCGATGCCGGGAGGAGTCGGCCCCGTTAGCCGGGACTCACCGAGCAGTGGCAGGAGCAGGAGGAGCGCCGTCCGCCGCAGCGCCATGATGGGGTGTGCAGAACCGATCCCGCCGCGCTGAGCCTGCGCACTGCCCGGGCGGCCCCGGGGGCGGGGGGGTGCCGCGCTCCCGTTACCGCGGAAACCGGGCGGGGAGGTGCGGATCCCGGCGCCTGGCACCGCGGGGAGGAGGGCGGAGACGGCGTGGGGAGGAGGGGGACCGAGCCGCACCCCCCGGAACCGGGCGCATCCCGCCGGTCCTGCGGCTGCATCCCGTGGGAACTTCGCCCCGCGGCTGGGATGAGGCGCTCGGGCTGTGGGACCGCTGGGGAAGCGCCGCGGGGGGAAATCCACGCAGAGGAAGGAGCTGGGAAGACTTTACATGGTTTTGGGGCCAGAAAAAGCTGGAAATCAGCTTGAAGGCAACTCTTTGGTCATTAAAACCGATCCAGGATTTGCTCTAGGATGGCTCTTTGCCCCCTCTATTTAATAAGAACCCCTAAAAAGAGAGATTTCGCAGGGATAATTCTCCCTAAAAACTACAGAGATGTGCATTTCCCTGTAAACTTTTGACCAACTTAAAGGAATCAAGAAACACAGTTGGGGAGAGTTTCTCCTGAGGAGCTTCCCCGAGTCATAGAATCACAGAACAGCCTTGGTTGGAAGAGACCTCTAAGATCATCAACCCAACCATTAACCCAGCACTGCCCAGTCCCCACTGCCCCATGTCCCTCAGCACAACATCTCCACGTCCCTTAAACCCCTCCAGGGATGGGGACTCCCCCACTGCCCTGGGCAGCCTGGGCCAGTGCTGGGGAACCCTTTGGGGGAAGAAATTTTTCCTAATATCCAATTTAACCCGCCCCTGGCACAACTTGAGGCCATCACACCTCGTCCTGTCACTGTTACCTGGGAGAAGAGCCTGACCCCCACCTTGCTACCCCCTCCTTTCAGGGAGTTGTGGAGAGCCATGAGGTCTCCCCTCAGCCTCCTCTGCTCCAGACTGAACCCCCCCAGTTCCCTCAGTCCTCGTGCTCTACCAAATTGTTTCTGATGCAGCCGTGGTCTCAATTTAGTGATTCTGCCCTGAAAAGTGGCTTTGCACAGGAAGCACCCTGAGCTGCTGTGTGGTCCTCAAAAATATCCCAGAACCGTTTTTTTTTTAAATTATTATTATTTATTTATTATTTTTTTTCTTTGATTAACAGAAAGAAATAAAAATTATCAGCACTGGACACTCACCCTGAATTCAGTGAGTCAGCCTGGGTTAATGCTGGTTCATGCGTCACTAACTGCCAGGAGCTTGTGATGGGGATGTAATTAAGATGCTGTTGAAGATCAAGCAGCTGGAATGAAAGCCGAGCTCTCCTCTGTTCTGTAAACCGGCTCGGCAGAGCTGGTAAGAAATTAAGGGATGTAAAAAATGTATTTAACTTGATAATGTAACAGATCTAACTCAAGATGCTAATGAGTAGATTTAAAGGGCTGATCTGAGCCTGGTGAAATTAATAGAGAGATTCTCATCAGTTCTAATGGCCAGATGGGACATTTCACTGAGGATGAAGGGGAAGGAATCGCCTAATCAGACCATAAGGCTTAAAACCTGACTCCAGCAACCGTGGGGTTGGGTCCCTGTTGAGTAAGGAGTCGTTCTACCACAGCCCATTCGGGCTGAAATGGCAGGAAATGTAAAATATGGTGGCACAGAGTACAATCAGCGATGAAGTAAAATCCCTGAGGTGTCAGGCTCCTCTTTAACTCCCCGCAGCAGCTTGATCAGGGAAGAGCAGAGCAAACAGGAAAGGATGGGAGGGTTTCTTAGGCACTTCTTCTGGCCCTTTAGGTTGTGTTTATGTGTCCAGGCGAAACATGGACCTGCCAGCAGCCTGCAGCACCCTGCGCTGTGGGCTTTCCAGCTCCTGCTGGCCATGGACCTGGCTCACACTGGTGGGGGGAAGAGCTGTGCTGGGAGAGCAGTGGGTGGACGGTGCTGGCTTCCCCAGGCCATCTGGGCCACTCGAGGGGGAGCTGGAGCAGTGCTAAGGGGCTCTTCTAAGCCTTGATTTCCCTCTCCAGGCTGCTGGAGCTTAGCCTGGGCACGCACTGAGTGTACGTTTGTGAATAATCAGTGCAGACAGAGCTGGGTTTGAAGTCAACTGGTAAATCAGGGTAACACCAGGGCATGAAACCTTGAACATCATCTTGTATATACGTCCTTGCATGGGACATACGTGCCAATTCCCTATCTTGGGCAGATAGGACTGGTACCAGCTCTTCCCTTTGCACTGCCTCCATGGTTTTGTTACTGCAGGGTTCTGCCTTCTAACCTGCCATCGTCGTTTGAAAAGTGAAACTCCACAAGCACAAAGAGTCACAATAAATATTATACAAGAGCCACAGCGTCCATCAAACCAGGACAGCAAAGCACAGCAGTGTAAAATATTACTTTTCACACACAAGTAGAGCTCCCATGTTGTTATTTAATGTTGAAACGAGTAACTGGAATAAAATAAGTGCTAAGAGCAACCCTGTGTAATACAGGGATGTATTCAGGCATGATGTGGGGCAGCATAAACCTGCCTCTTCCTGTGATTTCTTTGTTCCCATCCGTGCTCAGGAGAAGATCTGCAGGATGAGAGGGAGGCAGCACACACCAAGGAGCCCTCCTGAGCTCCTGTGGTGGGCAGTGATGGAGGAGAAAGTGCTGCATGACCCGGCCCAAGCAGTGGTGGAGAGGTGCAGGATAAGGCAGCAGGGCCTCGCTCTGGCACTTGTAAGGATGGAGGGAAGGCAGGTGAGAGCTAAACTGGGGAAAAAAAACCCCACCTTTGGGATTTCTAAAGGTTGCACGGAGCGTGTTATACACCAAGTGTTTGAGATGTGAAAGCTGCTGAAGGCAACTCGGGGAAAATGGATCCTTTTGATGCTTGTAGTGCCTGGAGGCCCAAACGGAGGTTCAAGCCCTGCTGGGAAGAAGCTGCTCAAACCTGTAATAACAGGCTGTGCCTGTCACGATGAGTTTTCGATAGCAATACACATGGCAGACAGGAACGTTGTTATCTGAGGCTCCAAGGACTCTGCCAACGAGCTGTGACATCCCTCGCTGTCTGTCCTCAGGGCTGTCCATCTGGACCCGTCCCAACCCTTAGGTTTGCTCCAGACCTCTTTAACTTGGAAGCTGTGATTATGGCAGGCAAGTCTGCTGTGCAGGGAAGAAGGAGGTCCTGGTGGATCCCTCCAGCAGTGCAAGAGCTTGGCTGCTCCTGGAGGTGTAGGGTCTTTGGAAGCAAAGTTCTGCCTTGTCTCAGAGGGTTTCTAGAGTGACTTTTGGCTCTGCATAAAAGACACTCTTATTTATACATATCACTTATGATTTGAGGATCTCAAAGCACTTTGCAGATACACCATTTACCCAAGATCATTCTCAGGAGCTCTGGGAATAGGTGCAGGTACCTGGCCTGCCTCCCTCTCCTGCACTGTTCCTGCTGCTAGGGCAGCTTTCTATGGATGCACTCACACTGCAGTGCCTCTCACTCCTGGCTTAAGACAGCATCTCTTTTTTTGTCTGCTGTAGTCTAGACAAGTTGTTGATTCCCTGGTGTCACAGACCATGACCCCACTCCTACACCAGTCCCATCATTTTTCCCTAGTTCATTGCTCAGGCATATGCTCGTCTATTTTGAATCACTTGTATGTGTGAGGCTGAGTCGCTCCTAATCTTGTCTCCCTCCCAGGGCGTCAGTCACACTGGCATGTGCCTTTTCCCTGTCTGCCTCCCTCTGTTTATGGACTATGGATATTTTTAACTCCACCCTCTAATTAGAGGTAGTTTTCTCTAGATATTTTGCACACAAGGGCTCTCACGTCTGTGGTCAGCAGGGCAGGCAGCAAGCCCTAGGGACTGGCTGTGCATAGAAACCTTCCTGCATGCTGCCCTTCACCTCCCAGCAGCACTTTTCCAGAGACACTGGGAGAGGGCTTGCATTCCTCCGGGGTCTCTCTGCAGCAGCACAGTGGGATAACAGCTATATAAAGGAGCCAGCTAGCCCCCCGAGAGATGGGCACAGCTGCCTTCTCATCCTGCAGCCCACTGCCTATGGCTGCTCCGAGCTCCCTGCAGCTGTCTCCAAGCTGTGCAGTTAGTATTTGTGGCCTGGAGCAGTCTGTGTCTCCAGGGATCCTCCAGTGGAGCTCACTTACCCTGTGCTGGTCCAGGGATGGAGAAGAGAGTGATACTAATTAAAGATGGCCTTGAACCAGGTTCCCCAACTAGGAACCAGGTTCCTCGACTACGAACCTGGTCTCCCCAGCTTCCCAGCACCGTGCTGCCCGAGCATCGCTGCCTACCTGGCTCTCAGCATCCTCCCAAGCTGCAGCCAGGAAGGAAGCTGTGATCCCACCAGCAGCCCCTGTGCAGTGCAGAGGCACGAGGGAGCCGTCACATGTGGTTGGTGCGTGTGGTCCTTTTCTCCCCTTGTTGAACAAACAGCATCTGGCTGACCCATTAGGCAGTGAGCACCCCTCGGGTTTCCTTTATCTCTGTTCACACCCAACTCCTCTCTCTCCTGCCCCGTCCTCCAGCAAACTGGAGCTGCAAATTACCAGGCCAGCTGGTCATTATCACGTTACACTGCTCTCCTCCCTTGCCAAGGCGAGCCAGGGACATGGCACCAACTCACAGAGCAGCAGGTTAGGTGCTCAGGCTGCTGACCCAGCTCAGGTCTTCACACTATGGGATACATCACTGGCAATAGGAAGTGCTGCTTCCCTCAGGCCAGGGCTGTGTGGAGGAGATGGACAGTACTCCCTTTCCCTCTACCTGGGCTGTGGAAGCAATATTTGACTGTCAGTGAGAGGGGGATGCTTCCTCTCTCTCCTGATCCCATCTAGACCCTGTTTCAGATATACTACTAACTGTTAGAGCTAATGCTCTGTTGAATTTATCTCTGTTCTTGAAAGAAGACAAGGGATAAAGAGGGAAAAACATTAGCTCAAGGAGAGTGAGGATATCCTGCAAAGCCTGGGGCTCCTGCAGTTCTGATCTCACACTCGGGCTGCTGATATCCTGGGGCTGAAGGAGCTGCTCTGGTTCCTCAGCATCCTGGCAGGAGGGCAGTCAGGTCTTCAAATCCTTACTGTGCAGGTAAGAACAGTGTGCTTTGCAGTGCCTCTCACTGCCTCCCAGCAGCCCTGTCCCCCTGTAATCACCTTTGCTCGTTCTCTTCCTGAGTCACTGTTTGTTCTGGCTCTGAGGGCTCACGCTGATCTGGTGGAGCAGTCTTGTCTGTGAGCTGAATTTTCCAGACTCTCCACGATTGTTTTGACATGCTTGACTAGCAGTCAACATGTCAGCCAAGGGTCTCCCACCACCCAGGCAGCACTTTGCTGGCCAAACAACACACGCCCTGGGGCGAGCAGTTGGCCATGCACACCCCCCCCCACGCATGCACACACCTATTGCACTGCTTTATTGTTCAATAAGTGCCTTGGGTTTCACCATCTCCAGCAGACAGCACTGTGCTCCCCAGCTAAAACCCACCTTAATGGTTCTTGATGACTCCCATGGAGATCAGTACTGTGTTGGGCTCTGGACTGGCAGCTGTGCTCAAGTGCAGTAGGTTGCTTGGCACAGGAACAGGAATTTGGTTCTTCTTGACCTCTCAGGTACCTGTTACTGCTATTTCTTTATCCCCACCTACCTGATGAGTTAACCAGGTGATGGCCATCCCACGCCTTGGGATCTGAAGCAGTCAGAGAGGAGGGCTTGCTCATGGTGTGAGCTGCCTCATCGCCCTTGGTGGGTGGTGGGAACGAGGGTTTCTTGGTCTGAGGCCTGGCTGCGTTAGGGCTTTGGGTTTCTGGAGGCCTGTGAGGACAGGGGGACTTGCTTCATGTAGCTGAGTGCCATCCTTCATGCCTTCCCTCCCTGCTGTCCTCGAGCAGCCAGGTACAAAGCACTCTTCTCCTGCCTTGCAGTGGAGTGCTTGGTGAGGAGGAGGAGCAGGGCCTTAATCTCTACCAGTGGAGTTGCACTTGCAAAGACGATTAGACATATGCCAGCTAATTCATAGTAAACAGGATGGAGGGAGAATTTGCCACTTATAAATGGCAGATGAGCAAGCCCATCATTCCTGTCACTCTCGGGTAATACATGCTGACATAAACCCAGTTTAGCTGCGAGTTTATCATTGCTAATCCTGCTGGTCCATGCCTCTGTTCTCATTCCTCCTGGCATCTTTCTTCCCCTTTTCCTGCCTTGCCTTTCTCTCCCTTGTTCCCAGTACTAGCATCTCTGGCCTTGTGGGGCAGACAAATTCCCTAGCATCCCCAACTCTTCTCCCAATACCTTCGTGTTAGTTTGTCTTCCAAGCAATATTCTTCCTTCTGAACGTGTCCCTGTGCAGATTAAAGCCACGGGGAAATCTCCTCACCTCAAGGTTTTGGATAGACAACTTCCCAACCCTATTGCAGCTCTGACACTAACCTAGCAGAGCCTCCATTTGTCTGTCTGGTCCCCTTGGTGCTGCTGCTTGACGTGATGAAGCATTGCCCACGTCACTTCCAGGCGTGCTTGGTACCCTGTCCCCAACATGCCAGTGATGCTCCTGCCAGGGCTCCGAGAAGGGACACTCCACATGTGCTGAGCTGCTGACCCAGGCCTCTCTGGGGGGTTCTGGTCAGCACTGGAGCCTGCCCAGCCTGGAGTTATTCAATACTTTTACCTAAACAGACACTCCTGTGGGCTTCTTGCTCATGGCACCACAGGGAGCTTTCGCCTGGAGCCGCCCCGTTGTTTGGAGAGCCGTGCAGCCAACCCAAATACCATGCTCTGCTGTGGGGGGTTTGGAGCCTTCAGGGAGATGGAGGGGAAGATGCACAGCCATGTGTGAGAGCAATGGCCACAAAGCTTCACTGGCTTCCGAGAGCCATTAGGCTGGATGGCAGGACTGGGGACCAGTGCTCAGCTCCAGTGGCTCTTATCTCTGTCCCACCAAAGGACTCCAGGCTCCCTCCTGGGTGCTGCATGTCCTGCCAGGATGCAGAGCCTGCTCCCCACACGCCTGTGTGGGTGCTACAGGATGGCAAGCGGAGCCAGGCCAGAGACATTTTTCCTGGAAATCCTGCTGGCTTTTCTTCACCGTGATGATACAAGTGTCCCAGCTGTCCTTGCATGACATCCACCCACACAGAAGATGTGCCTTTTTCTCGTGGTGCTGTGATGCCTCAGAACCCTTGCCCTGCTGTGCCCCCCCACACCCCGAGTGTCACCCGTGTGTCCTGCCTGGCCCTCATCCCTCCCTTCAGGTCGGCTGGGGAAAGGAGGTCAGGGAGAGGGATCCCATGAACCAAAAACCAGGTCAGGGCGTGTGGTCCATGGGGCTACACCGCCCCTGGGGCAGGGTGAGATGTGGGGTGATGGGAGGTGCTTGCAGGTAGTTTGGGGCGAGAGAAGGGGTCCACGACCCCTTGCTAGCGAGCTAAGCGAGAGGAGACCATCCTTTCCTGGCCAAAAAACCCCCCTCTGGTTACAGGGCTGGGGGTGCAAAGGCCGTGAAGCATCTCCAGGACTAATTTCTCCAGCCCGGGGGTTCCCCCTTGTGGCAAAGATGCTCCTGGCTCGGCTGCTCTGCTGGCAGCGGGGCGTGGAGCCGGTCCCCAGGCCCCACCGAGTAGGGTGAGGGGTGCCAGGGGAGCTCGACCCAGGGCTTGGCGTGGGTTGAGCCCCCCGCTCCCCCTGGGTGCTCGGAGGGTGGGCAGCAGCTGCACCCCGGTGCCTCCCAGGCTTCCTATGCTCTGCTGGCTAAAGAGCATCACTCCTGGGTGCTGGGGCAGGGGCTCCAGGGTGTCCTCAGCACTGATGGAGCAGGTATGGGCGTGCAGTTATCTGCCAGGCTGCAGAGCCACAACTGGCTCTGGGTGTGTTATCCAGGCAGCTGCAGGGATGGCTGGCTGGGCTCAGACTCAGAGCTCTGCATCTCCCCCTCTTGCCTCGCAGCGGGTGATGAACCAGTTTCAGATGCCGGCACCGGGTCCTTCTGCACCCCATTCCTGCAGGCACACTCCCTCTGGACACCCCCCATCCCCCACCTGTGTGTCAGTGCAGGGATGCCGTGGTGGGGACCTGCCCTGCAGCACAGCTGAGCTGTGGAGAGCCGGTTTATGGCAGGGAACCCCAACATCCACAGCGGTGATGGGGGGGCTGCAGCATGGCACAGGAAGGACCTGAGAGCAGGACAGGCGTGAAGACCCTGGCATCTCTGTACCCATCCTCTGAGATGGATGGGGCTTCCCTCTTACGTAGGAAAAACCAGATGCTTTGCAGCTGCCTCGTGATGGTTGTGGCTGCTGCAGCAGCAGCCAGGCACAAAGAGGAGGCCTCCACGGGCTCCCCTGCGCCAGGCCGAAGGTCTGCGCAGCCTCTCTGAGCCTCAGCCCTGCTGGGATGGTGGAGGGAGAGGCAGGAGCCGAGGGGAGCTGGTTGTGATGAGTCAGCACCTCTCTGCAGCGCTGAGCAGGGCTCCGCACCGCGGAGGCGAGCAGCACCCGGGCGGCAGCGATGTTTATTAATGACTGTATTGGGGATGCTGTTTAGTCACTGCTCCCACAGAGCCTGAGAGGCAGCCAAGGGGTGGGAGGCTCCTCTGCTGTCCTCGGGAGGCATCGGAGGCACCCAGGCACCACTCGTATAACCAGGTCCCACGAGGGGCCTCGCGATGCCACCGCCGCTTCCTCCCAGTGCTGCCACGCTGCTGGTGCATCCCTCGCTGCCTCCCGTCCCAGCAGGGCAACGGGAGGGCGATCTCTGCTGAGAGGTGGGGGAAACTGAGGCACGGTGCGTGGGGAGGGGTGACAGAGGGACACAGCCCAGCCACGCTGACCTCCTAATGGCAGTCCCTGCTGCCTGCATCTGGCGCATCCAGGGGGATTTCTTAATGCCAGAGATTTAACGTGAGCAAAGTGATTAGCGGGTGGGAGATGGGGGGATGGCCCTTGAAGTGCTGGGCAGTGTGTGTGGGTGCTCTGGGTGGGCAGTGGGGCCACTGGTGCAGCCCTCCCAGTGAGGAACCCGTGGAAGGGCTGGGTGCTGTTATTAAACTCTCTGATGGGTTTTTCCCCGCTCCGCTATCTGCAGTGCCATGAAACTTGCATGAGATTGGAGATGAAAAGTCTATTTCTTTGAATGAAGTTTTAATAAGATCAAATCGGTAAAAGAAAATAGTAATTCTTCTGGAGGCAAAAATCTTTGCAAATTGGTGGTGCCCCAGTGGGGTGGGGGGGCTGGGCTGGGCTCTGGGTGCACTTGGGGGGGGGTCTCTGCAGGGGATGGTGGTGAACTTGAGGGCTGTAAAAGCTGAGTGACCCACACAGAGGGGGCTGGGGGTGATGGGGGCTTCGCAGCCCAAAGCAGGGGCACACACTGACATGGGGTGCAGCAAATGGCACCCCGAACCTTCGTCCTTGGTACATCGGGTCCCTTAGGGTGCTGGGGAGAACCCGCGTGCAAAAGCCTTGATTAAGCCTCTTTAAAAAATGTTTTAGATGTGCTCAAACTGCGTGTCGGCTGGATGGAGATGGGGTGGAGGGCGGGGCCGCCAGGTGGAGCCCGCGGCTGTGGCGGGGAGCAGCATCCTTTGGGGCGCAGCATCCTCCGGGGAGCAGCATCCCTCGCCGAGCAGCATCCTCCGCATCCCCCCGCCGAGGACCGTCCCCTCCGCCCCTCCCGGGCTGGGACGCGCTCCCGGGCGCAGAGCGGAGCGATGCGCTGGATCTGCAGGGATGCTCGGCCGCGGGCTCTGCCTGAACCCTCACTGTCTTCAGCGTGGTATGAAAGTCTCGCCCTGCCCCTAGACTCCCCCCGCGGGTGCGTGGGAGCCCGCACGCACCCAGAAACACGGCTAACGTGGCAGGTCCAGCAGCGGGGCTCTGGAGGGATGCAGCAGGGAGCCAAGGTAGGTGGGAAGGGCTGAGCTTTGGCAAAGAAGGAGCCCGTGAGGAGATGCGTAGCCTGCTTTGTTGTCTGATAGCCACAAAGCCCAGCTGGCATCTCCTAATTACCTGGGTAATGGCTGTTGCAGCACATGGCCGCACCCCACGTGCTGGCAGCGAGCAGCAGCGTGGCATCATTTCACTCTCGATGCACAGCCTGGCTGAACGCCGGGCTGGGGGCTGCAAGCTGGAGCCAGGACCCACAGGAGCCAGCCCTCTGCTGCCTCTGCAGTGACCAGGTCCCAGGATTTGCAGGTGGGTCAGGCTCGGCAGGTCCCACTGCTGCACTGGGGCCAGCTCCCAGAGGATGGTGGGCAATGTCTGACAGTCTGACAGCAAGGGGAAACTGAGGCACATCCCCACACGGGTGATGGACATGCATAGGGAAGAGGAGCAGGTTGCACACCAGCATGGCTCACCCGTAGGTGCCTGCCTGAGGAGCAGGACCTTCATGCAGTTGTGCCCAGGTCTGCGCTTAGCTGTGAGTTGGTCTCAGTCTCATGTCAGCCATGTGGGATGAGAGTCTGTGGTGTTTCCCAGCAGCCTCCAGACACAAAAGCACCTTTCCCCAGCAGGTCCTCTTGGCCATATCTGCCGGGAGCCAGCTTGTCCCTCCCGTGTACATCCCCTGACACGCTGCTGCCCGGCTGCTGCCTCATCGATAAATTAATAAACCATCTCTCACCATCCTTCCTTGCCACTGCCAACTTCTGTTTTGATGCCAGAGCGATAGTGCTGCCCCAGCTGGGAAGGGAGCAGAGAGGTGCCTCCAGCATCACTTCTTCCATGAGCTGATAAGGTCGAGGGAGAGGCGAGAAGCTGCCTAGAGCTCAGGGAGCCTGTCAGCAGGAGTGGCAGCCCTGAGAAAGCAGGCACAGATTCAATATATTCGGCAGCGTGGGCTGGATCCTGCTGCTGGATCCTCCACCATGGATCCCAAGCGGTGCCCGTGGAGGTGGTGCTGCAGGGGCTGTGCTGCACCCAGCACTGGTTATTTCGGGGAGGTGCCAGCACCCCGCTCCTCGTCCTCCCTCTGCTCCATGTGCCCTGACTGCTTGGTGTCATTGTCCTTAACCAGTGGGTGGCTGGGGACTCGTACAGTCCCAAGGAATGGGCTGGGGGTGCGATGCAGAGGGCTGAAAAGCTGCAAGAGGTTGGGAAGTGTCCCCAAGACCCTGAGCAAGGGCTCAGCAGAGCAGCCCAGGGGCAGAGCCAGCCAGTGGTGTGTGCACCCACATCTGAGCACCGTGGGCACGGCTGGCCCTCCCTTTCCCTGCCCGCTGGGGTGGCCCCGGTGGATTCCCCTTCTCCATATGGCCGTGGATGCCTGTAGATGCGTTTTAAACCCTTGGATGGGTAATAAATAGAAGCAGGCCCGCTGCCTTTTGTTTTGATTGATTCCATTTGTTCTGCATAAGCAGCTCCTTCCCCTTGCCAAGGCTCAGCTCCTGGAGAAGTAAGATGCAGTGAGCCAGCAGGGCTCAGCTGTGCCATGCTGGGGAGGGTCCCTGGTGTTCCCAGCACTGCCAGGGGGGAAGTGGCCCAAGGCTGGACTCCAACACAAGGGAAACTGAGGCACACGACAGTGCCAGGTCTGTCTCTGCAGCAGGTGGATGCCCTCAGACAAGAAGGGGAACAGGCTGGGAAGCATGATGTGCCATGCTTGGGGACACACAGTGAGGCAGGGGCAGATCTCAGATGCAGAAGCTGCCTGCTTCTGGTGCTGGGTGTGGGGTGAAGCCACCAACGGGCTGGGCCAGCAAAGGGTGATCCAGTGGCGCCGGCCACCCTGTGGGTGACTGGCACTGCTCTGCAAGGAAAAATGACTTTATAAATGAGCTTGGGATGAAGATGAACACAGGAGCTGGGACTCCTGGCTTCCCTATCCAGCTCTGTCACAAACATCTGCTTGGGGCAAGTCTGGTGTCTCCTGCCTCAGTTTCCCCAGACAGGAGAGGCTGTTTGCCCACTGGGAGCTGGGGAACCGGCAGGTTTGGCAGCAGGAGGAGCCCTGAGGATGAAAGGCACCACTCAGAGCCAGGCCAGCCGGTCCGTGGGCTCCCTGCGGGACAGCCCAAGCCGTGGGTGACGGGTGGGGGCTGGATGGACCCCAGGGCCATCATCCTGATGGTGCCCCAAATGCAGCCCCAATTCTTAGGGCTTAGCCTCCTGTGCTGGAAGCCCTTAACCCCCCCATTCCCAGGAGCAGGAGGGATGGCTGTACCCAGAGGGGGCTAAAATTATCCCCCCCCACCCCGGTGCTGCTGTGCCCCCCGGGTGAGTCAGAGCGGCTGGGGGCGCATGTACCCGCACCCCAGCTGCAGTGCTGCGTCAGGGGGGCGCGGGTGTGGGCCCGAAGGACGCAGCTGCCTCCCCTCCACGTCCGCTCACCGCTCCTTCCCTCCTTCTCATCTGCCTCATTATCTCCTGAGTCATCGCTCCCACCTCCGCCGCAGCCACAGCCGCCCGCAGCCGGCACCGCGCAGGGGCTGGGGGTGCCAAAAAGGCGAGGGGGGTCCTGCCCGTGAGCTCTTGGTCTCCAGAGGTGGCCCGGTGCTTCGGGACGGGGGGTGGGTGGGCAGCGCTGCAGAGCATCCTCCCGACACCGGGGCGGACGTGCGGGATTGCGGCTGCTCCCGCCGGGCAGCGGCGGAGCCCCGGGAGCGCGGAGCTGCGGTGCTCGTCTTGCAGCGATGCTCTCGGGCTGGGAATCAGGCTTCGGCGTGCCAGACACGGCTGGGAGCTGCTTGCCAAGCCCTGCACAGGGCAGGAGCCGGGGATGGAGTTTGTC
This sequence comes from Podargus strigoides, assembly GCA_028020825.1. Taxonomy (NCBI): domain Eukaryota; kingdom Metazoa; phylum Chordata; class Aves; order Caprimulgiformes; family Podargidae; genus Podargus; species Podargus strigoides. The sequence continues at coordinate 4,073,070 of CM051646.1, forward strand.
TCCTTGCTGCGAGCGAGCTGCTCCCTGAATAGGACAGGATTTGGCTGCTGGCATCACTAAACACACGTTGGTGTGGTGCACATCCTGGGTTTGGCATCTGCAGGCTGTGGAGGGACCAGGGCATGGCTGTCCCCCCGTGGGAGCCCAGGGGTTGCTGTAGAGATGAAGGTGCCCGGGCAAACCAGGGCCAGCTCCCATTTTGCTGCTGGGACAGGACACGTGGCTCTGAGCTGAGCAGAAACCCGAGGTGCCTGCCTCTCCCTGTGCCCCTTGGCAGCCTCTTCCTAGAGCTAATCCCTCTCGCCGCAAACAATTTGTGCCTTATTAACTCTAATTTGGGCTCGCCGGGTTTTCTCTCCCAGCCACTGCTCCTCGCGCTGCCTTTCCCTGGCAGACTGGAGCGCCCGCAGCGGGCAGCGCTGCTCCCGGGGGGTACTGCAGCCCCCACATCTCCACTCGGCTGCGTGGGTGCAGCAGTTTAAGTCTCTTGTCATGAGGTGTTTTTCTCCCAGCTCCTGAAATGTCGCCGTGGCTCTTCCCTGGCTCAGTGTGACCGACGGCAGGACGAGCTGCGGCAGCTCAGAGCCACGCTCCATCTCACAGACTATTTCAGAAGCTCCCTGGCCCTGGGTTAACTTGTCCATCTCTCATTTATTTCTTCATCTCTGGGCCTGGGCTTTTCCTCCATCCCTCTCTGCTTTGTGCCTTACCTCCCTGGCTAATAACTAGGTCAGGAGTCCTGGAGACCGGAGAGCAGCAGCGTGGCGGGCAGTCATCTCCCATCTGCTTTCACTCCCTTTTCTCCTTTTCCTCTTGACCTTTTGGCTGGTGGGGAGCGTGTCCTGGCATGAGCATCCCTTGGGTGCAGCCCTCCCCTGATCCCAGCACCGATGTGGAACTGAGGAGACCTGGTGGGACACCCCTGGGCACGCAGCCAGTGGTGGCAGCGGCCTGCGAAGGGCATGGCGAGCGGGAGGATGCTGCAAGCAAAGCGCCGGGAGCTGCGTGGGGGACACTGAAGTGGCATGAAGGTAGCGAGCGGCTGAGTGACAGCTACAAAAGCACCTGAGGGCCAGCTGCACGCTGCTGAAGGGCCTGGAGACCAAAGGCTTGGAGGATGCTTATGTCTGCAGGCTCGGAGGAGAAACGCTGCTCTCGGGGGGGAAGGTCTCGGATGGAGACACAAAGGCCACCTGCTTGCAATGCCCCGTGCCAGCGAGGACTCTGGGTGACATTGCAAAGCAGCCGTGCCCTTTGAATCCCTTGGCCACCCGATGCCTCCGTTTCCCCCATGCCCCTGAAAGATGCAGCGAGAGGCACGGGGGGCTGTGCCGGGACATGGGGATCCCACAGCAGCATCCGGTTGTGCTGGCACCCGCTGGGAGGGCGTTAGCATCCCGCTGGCTCCGAACAGGCTTCCCCTTGTGCGGCGAGGGCGGCCGGCGGCTCCGACCCTGCGCCGGGGAGCGGGAACAAGGGCGGCTGTGTGCGCCCATCGCTGCCTGGCCCGCCGCCCCGACACGCATTCCTGCAGCGGGCAGGGCTTTCCGGGCTGCCGGCGCTGGGATGCAAGGGGGGGGGTGTGTGTGCTAGCTACTATGGGGTGCTTGTTGTGGTTTGTTGTTGGGTTGTTTTTTTTTTTCCTCTCCTTTTTTTTTTTTTTTTCTTTTATTAGCAGCCTTTGGGTGTCTTTTTGAGCAGTTAATCTGGGTCATGACATTCGCTGAGCAGATCGGGGAGCCCAGGGCTCATTAGCACCCGGCCGAACGTCGCTGGAGAGATGCTCTCAGCAGCTCCGTGCCTCTGCCTGTTTGTTATTCCAGGCGAGTCGGGGGCTGCGGCAGCAGGAGAGTCCCCTCGGCAGAGGCCCCCGCCGCACTGCTGTGGGCAGGGGGGGCAATGCAGGGCGGCTGTGGTCCCCTCCTGCCGTGGCAGCGTGGCTGGAGCAGCCAGAGATGCTGGGTCAGCACTGGGGTACCCAGTAATCAGCAGGCAGCGCTGTGCTGCAGGGCTCAAGGACTTTTGAGGGTCTCAGCCTCCTTGCTTCGGCTTCAGCTTGACTCTTTTCCCTTTCCCATCAGCTGCATCGAGTCCCCAGCAGCGACCTGCAGCTGCTGCCGTGCCGGCGTTCAGCCCGTGCCAGCCATTCCCATGAGCTAACGCTGCTCTGCTCCCCTCCCCTCTCCTGCCTGGGGAAACTGAGGCAGGAGACCTCACCTGGCTGCAGGTGCCCTGCTGCCCTGCCCTGCCTCTGCCAGCAAAAGGGGAAACTGTCTCCCCCTGGCCAAAACCACTCCAGCTGCCGCAGGGAACTGGTCTGTGATTCCCAAGCTGGGAGTTGTGTCCGTCTCACGGACCTTTCTTCTGTGGGTTTGTCCAGCTTTTGGGTTTGGCTTCCACAGTGCCCCATGGCCATGAGCTGCACCCAAGCTTCTTGTCCTGGCCGCTCCGGGCTGCCCTCCCACTTCCCTGCCACGAGCCTTGGCTCAGGCCACCCTGTGGGGCCGGGGACTGGGGATGTGAGGGACCTCCCTGTGCCTGGCTGGCTGCGGCGCAGCATATGCGCTGGGATCTGCTCCCTGCCTGCTGTTTATCCGCTTCCTTCGAGTTAACTTATGTTTCCATCGCTGCCCATCTGTCTCCTTCTCTTCCTCTCTTCTCCGGCAAGCGCCAGCAGAGCGTGGGGTCCCCATCCCTGGCAGCTCCAGGTGACCCCCAGCATGGCTGGGTGCTTGCTGGGGGACTCTTTTAGAGGATCCTGGTTTGGATGCACCAGACACTGAGCTCTGGCAGCTCCCTCCATCCATCATAAACTCCAGTCACAAGTTTTGGCTGGAGGATCCCCGCTCTCCCATTAAACCAGAAGCTGCCGGGGCTTGTTGCTGTCGGCAGCCCCCTCGCAGCCTTCAGCTCCCTCCCTTCCTCCCTCTTCCTCGGTCCCTTCCACCCAGGATTTGCTCTGCAGGCGGCTGTGCCTTCCCAGCAGCACAGGAGGGAAGCCTGGCCCTGCTCCCCGGCGGCGCAGCGTTCCCACCCGGCGCCCAGCTATTAGGGATACCCAGGCTTCTTCGGGAAACACAAAGGCATCGAGTGCCAGAGACAACGTGCACCTGCTTTTCTTGCTGCTTCAGAAAGCCCCTGTGTCTGCTGCCTCCCACTTCTCCAGTTTTTATTTATAGTCTCTCTTGCTCGCAATGGGTTGTTTTTTTTTTCCTTTCTTTCTCTTTCCCCGGCACAGCTGAGCTGCTGAACTCGTAACACCGCGGAGAGGCTTCTCCCTCGGCTTGGCTCATGGCAAAGGGAGGGGAAGAGAAATCAGATCCCCACAGGAGCAGCCAAGAGCCTCTTCACCGCGCTCTTCGTTAGCGCTGATCACCTCCTGCGGGCAGCCAGGGCAGGGGCTGTGTATCACATCACTGCTCGTGGTCATGACCCATATTCGGGACCTCGTTAGGTGCTGCTGGCATGAGGGGGGGCATCAGTCCTCAGTGTGGCACTGGGGTTCCGGGGACCCTGCAAAGGACAGCCTGGGCCCTGAGGAGGGATGTCCCTCTGGCTGTCACATCAATTTGGTGGCACCAGTCACTGGCTTCCTGGGAAGGCGACTGAGACCCAGCAAACTTGTGCTGCTGCTGGCCCTCAGGGAGGTTCTCTCTTTGCCAGCGTTCCTAAGAGCTCTCCGCTCACTGGAGCACTGCAGGATGTCCCTATGCCCAGGGCCACGGCCTGATGTGCAGAGGAGGAGCGTGTAGACCACAGTGTGGGGACACCAGCATCACCCACCCTGGCTGGCAGCGCTGTCAGTGCTGTGGGAAGCTCTGGGGTTGGCTGGACCCTGGTGGAACAGCAAGTGCTGTCCTATGTGGTACACTGCCAGCCTGTGGCATCCCACAAGGAAGCCACCAAGGGCTGCAGGGAGGCACCAAAAGCTCCGCTCCCTTGTGCTAAACCCTGGTGCTCACCGCGGCCGCCCTCTCCTCTCCCCCCGGGAGGAGGTGGCGAGGGGACGTGGCAGGGGGAAGGAAGGGAGAGGGGGCCGTGGACCGAAATAACAGCCAAAAATAATAAAAAAAATCAAATCACAAGGCAAGAGGCTTGCCATCTGCCGCGTGGGTGCGGAGCAGGAGCTGCCTGCCAGCCCCACACTGCCACTGCAGCCTGGGTACCGCCAGCACCAAGTGACTCAGCACCGGGGAGGGAGGGATGCTCTGGGGTCCCTCGGTGCTTGGCCCCACGCACCCCGAGAGATGCCCTGGGAGGGACAGCCAGGGGAGAACCCCCCCATCCCAAGGGCAGCTGCAGGCAGCTGTGGGCAACCCATCATGGCTGGGGTCAAACCCTTCACACCTCTGGCATTTCTTTGGGACAGAGGAAAAACCAGGTGGAAGAGGAGACTTCTTTTCTGCAGGAGCCACGTTTCCATGGCACCCAGCAGGGAGGTGCTTCTCCACAGACCTGCTGCTTCCTGGGGTCCAGCAGCACTGCCCAGGCCCGGGGTGCCCCTCCACCATGGGCACACCAACCCGAGACACCTGTACCTGGAGGAAGCATGGATGGAGGATGCCACCCAGATGTCCCCAGATGGGCACAACTTGCTGTGACACCATGGGCAGAGGTGGCACTGTTGTGGTGTGAAACCACAGTGTGTTACCCCCGAGGTATCACCTGTGGGACACTGCCCTGGGTGCCATGTGGGGCAGGGGGCTGAGGTGACCACGGGGCTGAGGTGGCCACGGGGACACACTGGGAGTGCTGTGTCTCTGGCTAACACCATGCTGGTGAGGGAGACAAAAGTGTGATTACTCACTGCCGGGGAGGAGCTGCTCAGCACATTACTCAGCCCTGCCAGCAAACTGGTCTATTCTTTGCACATCATCCTGGGGGACCGGGGAGGGGGACAGAGAGATGGGGTGGCTCATTTTACCCATCAAGGAGTATCAGCCCACTTCCCCTCTCCAGCCCCCTCCTTGTCCCCACCGTGTCATTGCCACCCTGGAAGGACACTGAGATGCTGGGGCAGGGGGTTGTGCCAATGCCAGGAGGGATGCTCGTGCCTCCCGTTCTCCCTGTGCCACTTCACTGGGGTTAACTGGAGGTGATTAATCCAAGGAGGAGATGCAGCAGGGCAAGGGTGTGGGGGGGATCACGTGGCTGTGGGTCATGGCCCCCCGCTCCACAGCACTGTCCCCAGGGGGTGGCACGCTGTATCAGTGGGGGGCACAGCAAGCACCAGGCCCTGGCTTTCATCCCTGCCAGCTCCCAGGGCTGCCAGCGCGTGCTTGCCTGGCAAGTCTGAGCCAGCAAGGAGGGATTTCAGTGATGCTGACGGTCTGCACATCCCTGTGCTGTGCCTGAGGCTGCGTGGCAGTGGTTACAGCACAACTGGGGCTGTGGGTTTTGCTGGAGTCTGACAGACACAGGCATGCACCCCACTGGCATCGTGCGGGATTTCCCGGGGGGTCGGGTGCACAGGTCCCCTCACCCCGAGGTTTGCTGCTGGCTTAGAGGTTTTTTAAGGAGCTCTCAGCGAGGCTGATGCTGGGATGGATGGAGTCACTAATGGAAGGGCACTGGAGAGAGGAGGCTGGGGCGAGGAGGGCTGAGCCGCCGGCGGATTTGCAGCCACGGCTGCTGCTTCTTAATGGAGCGAAATAATCAATGTGGGCTCCAATGGGGAAGGGGGTTTTAAGTGGGGGAGCACGTTGCTGCCCTGGACTGGGAGCACGGGTGCTGCAGTGGATGAGGGGGGCAAAGGGGGACATTGTTCCCAAAGAAATGCCAGCGAGCAGGAGGGGGATGCAGGGTGGGGAAGGATGCAGGAGCAACAGCAGCTCTGACAGGGAGCACCTGGAGCCTCCCAGACACATGGGGGCTGCAGCTGCAGAGCAAAAAGCTTTAAAGAGGGGAGTAGGGTCCTCACCAGTCGCTTTGATGCTCTGCCTCAGCTCCTGCCTCTCTTGGTGACCCCGCAGCTCTCCTGGCCAGGTACCAGCAGCACGGCTGGGCTGTGTGGTGGGGGGTGCACTCACTGTGTTTGCGGGGTGCTGTTGCAGTGGGGTTGTCCCCTCCCCAGGCATTATATCCAGACACCTGGCTGTACTGCCCTGGGTTACAGCACTGGCTGGGGAGATGGCTTTGCTGAGAAGTAAGCAGTGAATTTGGGTGAGCGGGGTCCCAGCACCCTGCTGCAGCACTGGGGGGGGTTCTTGTGTGCTGCCCTTGGCACATCCCTAATACTGCTCCTGTTAATCCTTGTGCAAGCCCCCACGAAGCAATTAAAACTGCAGCTACCCATAAAAATTCATCGTGCTGTGCACTGCTGCTCTTTTGTGGATGAGCTTGTCCCCGCCTGGCCTGGGGCTGGGGGGCCCCTGTCCATTCTGGAGCCTGTCCCAGGGGAGGGCTGGGTACCTCTGCAGCTGGTTGCCCCAGCAACTGTCACTCACATGCAGCATCCATCACACCAAACATTTCCGAGCCGTTATCATGCCGTGGGTACAGCGAGGCCGTGGTGATGGAGCGCTGCTGGGGGATAAGCGTCACCCACGTCACCTCGCTATTTATCTTGCAGCAGTCACAAATGTCCACTGGCATCTGAGTGTGCCCTCACAGTGCTGCCTTTGTGAAGAGTTACCCCAGCAGAGACCTGTGTCCCTTGGAGATTCGGCAGAAAACCAATTAGGATTTTTCGAAGCGAGTTGCTGTTAATTGCCTCTGTCCTGGCAAATTAATAAAGCATGGATGCTATTGTTTAACTGTGTGTGTGTGTGCATGGCTTCAGGTGGAGCTTAAGAATATTGGAGGGTCCTGAGTGATGCGCAGAGGGTTGGGAAGGGTTGTGGAGGTGATGGGGAGAGAAGCTGGGGAGGCAGCTGTGCTGCCCCAACGTGAAACGTGGGTTGTGGAGGAAGAGCAAAGGCTGTCCCAGAGCTGACCTGCATGTCCGAGGTGTCTGCAGGATGCAGAAAGTGGGCTGAAAACTGACTTCTTCATGACATTTTTTTTTTTTTTTACTGCCTTTATTCTGCTTTCCCTGTCCCCTAGCACCTAACCTGGCTCGTGTTGGGGGATTCCTGCTCTTTTTCTGAATCTCCAGCACTTTGTGTTGTTTAAGGACTTTAAATGAAGTGCACAAATAGAGTGTTAAAATAGACTTGACTTCTTTGGTGCTGCCTAAGAATGAGCAGGCTCAGAGCAGCTGGGGTTGGGCTGATGGATTGCAGGGGTGCTTCATCCTCCTTAATTAAGTTGTAAAGCCTTCTCTTGTGTTTTTACAAAAAAAAATACACTGTTTTGGCTCACAACATCCCTCCCAGGGGGAAGCCCAGCGTGGCGTGCTGTGGAAGACACCCGCTCAGCTCGGAGTTTGTTCTCATCCAAGGTTTCGCAGGGGATGCCTGGAAAAGCGTGAATCAGCCATTCTGTGAGCACAAAGCAGAGTGAGCACCCAGCGTGTCCCCCCGTGGGGTGCCTGGGATGGCTCCCTGCCTGTCACAGGCAGTTTTTCTGTGGGGGGACTAATTCCTTTGGAGCTCCTCAGCTGGGAGTCTCCAGGTGCTCTGGCTGTGGTGTCTCTGTGGGTAATTTGGGAGCAGCACCTCGTGCCCCGTGTCGATGTCACAACGTGTGTAACCCTGGTGGAGTGTTGTGTGGAGGAAATGTGTGTAGGGCAGTGTCACTGCAGGGAGAGGATGGCTCTGCCTTCCCCTGCTCCAAGGAATCCTTGATGCTGGGGGGGATTTCCCAGCTAAGCAAGGATATGGGGGTCATTTCCCAGCTAAGCAAGGATATGGGGGTGATTTCCCAGCTCAGCAAGGATGTGGGGGTGATTTCCCTGCCAAGGCATCGCTCTCTGGTGGGAACAGAAAGGTGCTGGTGGGGCTGTGGTTTCCTGCAGCCCAGCTTGAGGTTGCAGGGCTGCTCTGGCTGTGCCTGGTGCTCCATCCCTCAGTCTGCCTCTGGCTTTGCAGCACCAGCGTTTGTGTATTCGAATGCCTTTGCATCTCTGCAGGGGTTCAGGGAGCTGGGGCTGTACATTTGTTTCCATTAAAATTTTTTTTTTTTTTTAGAAAAAGGAAAATCACCTGCTGTGATTCTTCCCTCCCTTTTTTTGCTGATGAGGAGTCAGGCCCAAGGTGGCGAGAGGGACACGCAAATGCTGGTGGGGGACTGAGCACACAGGGATGGGGACATCAGCTGAGGGTTTCTTCACCTCTGCCCTGGTGAGACGTGTGGAGTGAGAGCAAGGAGCACTGGGGGACAGCGTGATGCCCCTGCAGAGGCTGTGCTGCCTGCACAAAGCTTTGTGCAAAGCCACCGTGTCCTTGTCAGCCAGGGGTGACACAGGTAGGTGTGACTGCTGCTCCCTGGCCGTTTTCCTCCTCCTGCTTGCCTTCCCCACCGCCCTGCAGCGGGGCTGGGAGCCACAGCTCCCGTGCAAGGCACAGCGTGGTGGCCAGAGTGCCAGCAGAGCTGCAGCACAGCAGGGAAACGGCATTTATTTGCTGCGACAGCTTTGCAACAGATTCTTTGGCGGAGCTGACTGCAAACTGCAATCCTAAACTGTCGGACGGCTCCTTTTTCCAGCCTGGGAGTGTGAGAAACAAATTTGTTTGGGTTATAAAAACATATTAAAAAGCAACACATTTTGTTTTGCAATATACATAGTTCTTCATGCCAATTTTACTTTTTTTTTTTTAATGAGTGCCATTCTAATCCCTTCCAGACAAAGACATTTCTTAATAACTTTTTGTGGAGGTGATTGCTGGGGGGGACGTTTTGAAGTGCCAGGCAGGGAGCTGGCAGTCACACAGCCACCAGGGACGGCCATGCATCACTCGGGTACAGGGGGAGGAGGGCTGAAAGGCTCTTGGGTGTCTTTAGCCCTGAAAAGGATTTGGCCCTGGGGACCTGGTGTCTGTGGAGGTGATGCCCAACACCAGCAGCATGGGAACTGGGATGTCTGGAACAAGACAGGAAAGTGGCTTTTTGCCCATCATATGTACCCAGATGGCTGATGTCTCGATGCACATGTCTTAATGTCTGTAGTTCTCTAGTGTTTTACTGACTGCTGCTAAGCTACTCCCCAGATCCTGGGCTGGAAGTGTCTGGCTTTGAGGAGCAGTTTCCTTTACCCCTGGACCAGGGCATAGCAACCTCCTCCTTTGGGCTCAGATGACCTCCAGGATCTGAGGTGATGATCAGGACCTCCAGTGATGGGTTTCCCTGGTAGGAACAACGTGTGAGGGACCCCTGGGAGCTGCAAGCAATTTTTGACCTCAAACCTTCTGGTCTCCATCAGCTCCTCTAGACATCCACATAGCAAGGGAGCAGCTCTTCACCCAACATTTTGGGTATTACCATGTCCCACCTGCCCTATTTCAACACTGGTGCAGGCAGCATCACCACTTGATGGAAAGCTGTCCACTAGGCATAAAACATCCATCTACTTTCCAAGCAGTGCATCTCCTCCTGGCTTCCTCAGCATGGGGGGTTAAGAGGGGAGCTTAGCATCACTTCTGCCCTTCAGCTTTTCATTTTCTTCACAGAGCTGCTTTTCCCTATCACCTCTCCATTGCCAGTGTGTGCCTCTCTCTCCCAGTTCCTGCTGTGCTTGTGGCCTGTCCTGGGGTCTCTCCAAGTCTGCTTTAGTGCTGCTGCACATGAGTGGGGCCAAACTTGTTTTTCCAACTTGGTGTCAGCTGCTGTTCAAATCAAGGGAAATGCCTGCGGGTTATTTTTTTTCAAATGGCACTAACTTTAATTTGTAATTAAAACACTCCATTTAATTAGGCAGGTACCACAGAACCTTTAGAAACATGACTATTTTTATATGTTTACTCCCTGTGCTTGTGTTTTCCTTAGTGATTTGAGTTCCAATTAGAACAACCTCCTTGTTAAACCAGTGGCTTTTAAATAAAACCAGGAGCTAAAAATACAGCAAGGCCACCGAGCTGCCCTCCCCATCCCCACACCTTTCCCTTGGACTATCACCTCTGCACTGATTTTTCTCCCCATGAGCATCTCAAGGCACTTGATGGAGACGATGCAGTCCTGGTGTTTGACTCCTTGGCTCTGCTCCCTGAAGCTTTCTGCTACTTCATGTGAAAAAACTCACCGACTTTGGGCTCAAACATGCCTGGAGCAGCACAGCTGGGATGGAGGGATGGGTTTGCTATGGGGCTGGGCTGGGATGCTGCAGCTGGTTTTCTCCCACCCCATCATTTGAGGTGACTTTGGAGGTGACTTCACCCTGGAAAGCCCATCAGGCTGTAAGACAGTGCTTGCTGTTGCTGTAGCACGACTGGGGGGAACAGTATGCTTTCGCTCAAAACATTTCTGGGTGATACATGCGTTTGTAACACAGGAACAATAGCCGTCCTGCCAAGCTAAACATGAGCTGTTCCTGCAATTGTTGGCATTTTGCTTTTTGCCAAGGGTCTGGAGAGGAGGAGGGTAAACAGCCATTAACTCTGAGCTGAGGCAAAGGGGTGCCTTGTTCCCATGAGTGAGAAGAGGGGAGTTTGGGGCTGGAGAAAATCACCCTCCAAGCATCCAGGCTGCAGCAACATCAGCAGCCATTGCTGCTGTTTGCCCTTGGAGCCAAGAGATCTTTTATGCTCTGGGAAACTGAGGCACGGGACCTTGATTTCCATGCACAAATCTCTGCATTGAGCACCCTCCTGCCCTGGTTTGCCCAAATCCTGCCCAGTGGTGGCTTCACTGGTGGGGCTGGGCTGCCGAGCTCACCCCCCCCCAGGCACTGTGCTGGCTGTGAGCTCTGTTTAACGGGGAGGTAATTTCCCTGAGGTGCCTGAAGTTGCCTTAATGCAAGCTGTCAAAATGATGTACAATTGCGCCGGGTTCCCTCGTTCCCCCTGCCTCTCCTGTGACAATTTTGTCAAAACTCGTTTTTGAGAAGCTGTTTTGACGGGGTGCTAATGGCTTTTTCCTCATCAGGCAATTGCGAGCGCGGATGTCCCCAAACGTGCCGAGTGGAAGCTGCTGCTTTTTTGGGGATAATTAAGAAAAATGATAATAATGGGTTTTAAGGAGAGCAACTGGGGGTCAGTGCTGCTGGGAGCCGGGTGGCTCACATACCCCTGGTGATGCTCACAGCCTGCAAAGGCCAGAGGTAGCATCATCTCCTCCCTGGACTGGGGTCTACCAAATTTTTTGAGAGCATTTGGTGACACCAGGGCATCACACACATCACACCTCTGAGGTGAGGTTTGTTTTTTTTTTCAAACAATCTTTGCTGGGGTTGCAGTGCTGGGGATGCCCCCACAAGCAGGGAGCTGCCTTGGCTCATCTTAATAAAATGCAAGGCTAAAAATAAAAATCAATAAATGCCAGATTATCGAGATGGGATTAATATCAATTTTAAACATAACACACACACACACCCCCCAACATAAATAACAACCCAGTGTAGCCCAGCTAATGAGATTGGGAGCCTCAGCAATCAAGGCAGAGGATTAGAGATGATCAGAATAAATCCCAAATGATGAGGGAGGTTGCCAAAGTCTATCCTTGGAAGACCCCACCAGCATGGACCTGGCCATGGGGGATGCTCAGGGCTCGCTCTGCCCCGAGGCTGGGTGCTTGTACCTGGCTGTGAGTTTGGGCACAGCCTGCAGTGCTCGGTGCCTGCTAGGGCATCAGAGCTAAAAACCCTGTGGCACCTCCCTTTTGCACACCATGGTCAAATCCCACTTGTCCCGCAGCATCCCGTGGGTTCCCATCTCCATTCCCACCACCCTGGGCTCCAAGGCTGGATCAGGGCACTGGGGACACTTGGATGTTGCTGAAAGCCTGTTTACCCACGGCCCTTGGGCAGCCCCAAGCATCTTCTCCCATCGCCACCCATGGTTTCCAGCTGTGCTTTCCCTTCCCAGTTCCCAGCTTAATCCCCGTGTGTGTTTTTAATGCCTCTGCATGTCTCTAAGCTCTTCTGTACCCAGAAGCCAAATGCTCCTTGTAGGATTCAGATGTCTCCCCTGTGGATTAGATGAGATGGCTGCAAATTCTTTGTAATTTCCTCATGCAGGGTCTGTTATCTGCTCCTGGGAGGCACAGGAGGAGGGGGCTGCAGGGGCAAAACCCCCCCAGTTCCCATCTGTGTAACGCTGGGCCAAGGGGAGGTTTAGCCAGTGACCCCTTGTTGGGGCTCTGATCCAATTATTCCCCACTGCAGCCTTGCCTGTGGCTACTGGGGAGCACGGCCCTGGGCTGGGGTTGAGTTCCTCACGTGCTGTGATGGAGGACAGCTCATTCCCACGCTGGGACAGGGGAGGACCACAGCATCCCCATCCCTTGTAGGGCTGCCCACTGCCTGGGTGAGCTTCTTGGGTTAGCTGGTTCATCAGCTGCCAGCACTATTGAATATCATTGCTGCTTAATTCAGGTGGCTGGGATGCAGTCCTGGCTACGGGCTGGATTTGCTGATTCAGCAGGCTGAGAGACAATCCTTTCCCTTACAGATGGGAGTGGGAGCTGGGCAGAGGAGGAGGAGGTTTCCAGGGGGAAGTCCTTAAGTGCTGGGGATTTCTGGCTGGTTGGACCGTGTGGTCCAGGAGCTTGGTCCCTGCTGATGGTTGTCTTGCATCCAGCAGCTGGAGAACAAGAGAGCTGGTGCTTTCAGGTCTTTGAAAGCATTTGCCCTGTCTATATTGCTCTAGGGATGGAGAGCATCAAACGAAGGCAGCCCCGTGCACCCCGCAGGGTGGCATCCCCCCTCGAGGCTGCCGCCGCCTTCCCAGGGATGGGAGCTCGGGTTTGTCTTTCTGATGCCTCAGTCAATGGCATCGATTGAGCTGGAGCGAAGAATCGATGGTAATTTGGTCGGAGGGCCCGGCGCTGGGTGTGAGAGGAGTAATTAGAGCAGCAGAGGCAGTGCTGGGCTGGCTGTGGTGAGGTTGGGATGCTGGGGCAGCCGCTGGAGCCCATTGCCTGGGGAGGGATGGACGGGTGGCGGGGAGGGTGGGGGACTGGTTCCTGCTTCCCTGACAGCCAGGATGCCCTTTGGCACCCAAACCCCCCAGGCTGGCAGAAGCAAGGGGGCTTACACTGCTAAGGGCTGGCTCCCTGAAGCCAGGCATTTTCCTAGCGTGCTTCCCCTCCCTCTCACCACTGGAGCAGCATCTCCAGCTCTAGGAAGTGCTTTTCCCCAAATTGGGCAGAAGCTGGGTGCTGGGAGGTGAGACACCTCAGGGAGCTCACTGTACTCCCCAAGGAGCAAGTGAGGTACCCCAAGGAGAGTCAGGTCTTGCTGCTGGCAGGGCAAAAAGGGAGAAATTTCCCCACAACCCAAGGAAACGGCACCAAAAAGCCCCGAGCTGGGGTTCAACGCTCTCCTGCCAAAGCCTTCCCAGCTCTCCCTTACCCTCCCTGCGACTCGCTGGCAAATCCCACCCACACAGAGCAAACCCGCTGCTTTCCCCAGCTCTGCCTTCGCAGGGGGCTGTGGAGAAATGGCCTTCCTGCTCTTCCCCGGCACGAATTACGAGGCCATCTGGATTTCAGAGAGCAGCCAGGCAGCTGGATTAATTGGAAGCTGTTCCTTGCAGAAGGAAGGAGGGGGCTCGTGCCTGACGGACACCCCCAGCTTTGTCCTCCTGTGGTGTCCACGGGGATGCTGGAGAACCGCATCCCGGCTGGGCCTCCAGGGATGTCTATACACAGCCAGGCTTGGGAGAAAGCTGGGGGTGGTTTTTGGAGCTGAGTGGGTGGAAGGGAAGGGAAAGGAGGATATAAACTTGGGGAAAAGGTCAGGCATGCTATAAATAAGTGGCATCCGGGGAAAGAAATGTCAGTGTGCGGCAGCAGCGACACACCAGCGCCCGAGGTGGGGAGGGAATTGGTGTGGATGGTTGTTATCTGGGGGACCAGATCCATAGGAATCCAGGCCAGGGCAGCAGTGGAGGGGGATCTCCCTGAATTTGGTGGGTCAAAGTGTGGCTGTCGTGCTGCCTGGGTTGTTACTGGGGATGCTATGGCAGCCCAGCGGGGTTTGGGCACGTGTCGGTCACAAGCCACCCTGTGGTCCAGGCTCTTTGGGTCCCTGAAAGATGTCCTGCTGCTGTCTGATGGGGGAAAACAGGCTGGAGATGACAATATCCAGCTGCTCCGCACCCTGGACCATCCTCAGCCCTTTCAAAGATGGGGAGATGCTTTTCCTGCTCCTCCTGCTGGGAGCTGGTGGGCCATGAGGATGATGCAGGGATGAGTGAGCATCCCATGGGGGTTTGCTTTTAGGGATGGGGGAGAGTCAGCAAAGCAGGGTGCGGTGCTGTCCCCCGGGGCTGATTGCACAGTTGTCCCCAAAGTGGTCTGACTGGCTGCCTAATCATCTTCCCCGGCAGCCCTCTGAATGCAGGGCTGATTGCTGCCTGGCGGGGAGGGAGCGCGGAGGGGGAAGCTGACTCGGGGCCAAGCCCAGCTGCGGGGAAGCGATGCCGGCAGCCGCCACGCTGCTCCCGGGCCAGGCTGGCTGGCTGGCTGGGGTGGTTTCAGCAGCAAGCTGAGGACTGGCCAACTCATCTCTGTAGGTTGTGCCTCTCGGTTGAAGGGATGGTCTTGGGAGGTGTCCTGGGGGACCCACAGCCTGGTGTCACTGTGTTTGTGATTTGTGGTTGGGGATTTCAACCCCCCATGGCTGCAGCGTCACCTGGTCATGGCACCTTTGTGCCCAGGTCCCTCCTGACCCAGGGAAGGTTTGGGGCTGTTGTGATGTCCTGAACTTGGCAGCACAGGGTGCTGAGCTGGGAGCCTCCAGCAGGACCGAACCACAGGTCCTGGGCTGTGTGCTGCAGGGCAGCGTGGGGAACAGGGACAACACTCTGTCCTTGAGCCTGTCATTGTGGCACCAGGGCTGCAGCTGGAGGGGACCTGTGGAAGGGCCATGGCCTCTTTGCACTCTTTCTGGGCTCACGTGCAGGAGTGGACAGCTTGGAGGGCTGTGGGCTCCAGTAATCCCGTTACAGGTAGCTCTTTGCTCATCAGGGAAGTGAGGATTTGCCCACCCACCATGGGGCAGGGAGCAGCATGGGGGGGCTGTGGCTGGGGGGGCATGGCTGGTCCCCTCGACAGGTTGGGCTCTGCCTGCTTCCCCCCTGCATGCAGCCCCCCGTTTTGCTCCCTGCAGCTCAGTTTCTTGGGGTACTTGATATGGCCATAGGGAAAGAGATCTTGCAGGCAATGATTCTCCGGCTACCCAGTGCTCAGGGGCTGCCCTGGTACCCTGCTGAGCCCCCCCAGGGATGCTTGGTTTGAGGGAGAAGCACAGTGGCTGGAGCAGCTTGGGAAGGGAGGTGTGTGGCTCCAGCCCCCTGCAGCCGCTGTCTGCTCCCCTCTGAACAAAGGCGGCTCTGAGCCTCCCCTGTCTCTTGGCACATTACAAAGGGAGCCCTTCTCTGGCAGCAAAAGCCCTTTCCAAGCCTGCCCCCCCTCTTCCTGGGTGAGCTGCAGCCCCCTTCACTGCCCTCTGCCAGCACTGCTTGGGCGGCTGGAGCCCAGCCTGGCTCTTGCCTGCCTGTCAGTCCCCTTCCTGGGGCACTGCTGGGTCCAGATGTGGAGGGGACCTCGGCACCTTGTCCCCTCCTGCAGCTGGGTCAGCACATGCCCTCGCTGCTGGGGTTTTAGAGGGGTAAATAGTTGCAAGGCAGAGGGTCTTGCAGCCCAGTGCTCCCCACCTGGCACTGGGAAAGGTCCTGGGGGAGCAGGGCTTGGGGAAGAGCCATGTGCATGGGGGGTTTGGCTCGGTGTGCTAGCCAACCCCCCCACTTATGGGTGCCTGCTGCTCCCCAGCCACCCTCGATGCCCCCCCAGTTCAGGGTTCGCTGAGGACTGGTGTCAGCTGGCTGTGCCTTGCATGCAGGATGGGATGCATGGGGGGCTGCCCTGGCAGCAGCCGTGCAGGGCTGGGGTGGGCTTGGGCTGGGGGGCACTGGGGAGCCCAGCACACCCGGCTGCAGCAGGGAACAGGGAAGGGGGAAGAGCTCCTGCCACCGCCACCGGTGATTACTGGCGAGGTTGGTGCCACATGATTCAGGGACGTCAGCAGAGTGTGTCACAGCTGATGACACGCTGCAAGTGCAGGGGCTGGAAGAGATGCCAGGGTGAGAGGTTGGAGCACGGGGACAGCAGCGTCTGCCTCACAGCACTGAGCCAGCCTCACCCCCCGACCTTCAGTGAATCACCTCTCCTCCCCAGCCTGCCACGGCACCTTTGAAGTGCCCAGCCTGCCCCTTCTCCCTCTGGGAGCTCAGCTCTGCAGCAGAGCAGGCACCCCGTGCCTCAGTTTCCCCACGGTGCAGGGGAGGTGGCAGCTGAGCATCTGCCGTGGGGCGGTGCCCCCCACCCCCCACACCCCCCGACAAGGAGAGATGCACGCTCCCTGCTTTTTGGGGATGTGCTAGGGGAAGCCAAGACAAAGTGTCGTTACTCACGGCGATGACAGCGCCGATGACAAGTCCCCCAGCCCCCAGGAGCACGTGCTGTGCCCATGTTCCCCGCACGGGGAGGTGTGTTCCCAGTGCCAGAGAGGCCCAGTGAGTAATGGGGTGGGCGGCAGTGCCAGGGTGCTGGGGGGGGTGGGAGCGATAGCACGGTGCTGCCGGGCTGGAGGGGGCTGCAGTTGGTGGCACCAAGAAGAACACCCTCTGGCATCCTTCTAGGGTTGGGGGTTGAGCACAAGCAGCCCCAGGAGTGCTGGAGGGGATGTGCCACGCCGTGGGGCAGTACGTTGGGGGGCAGTCCACCTCACGCTAGGGCTGCGATGGGTCCCTGGGGAGGTCAGTGGTGCCTTGCTGCCCCTTGCTTGGGAGAGCAAACCCCAGCCCACGGTGCCTGGAGGTGACTGCCATGGCATCAGTGTCTCCCACCCCACCTGGGCTGTATCTGCCCCAGCCCAGGTCCCGGGGAGCAGCGTCACGAGGCTGAGCCCCAACAGCGTTGACTTTCCCTGGTGGGTGCTGGGACAGGGACGTCCTGCACTGCAGAAAGACATACTTTGGCTGGAGAAGTAGGTGATGAGATAAGGATGGGGTGTCACGTTACTGGAGTCGGATACTTCTTTGAGGTTAATAAGACAAGACAGACAATTGCTGCTGCTTGATCTAGGGAGTGCTGTGTGAGCGAGTCTATTAGTGGGCTGATGAGTAATCAGCTACGTTGGAGACCTGCTAACAGGAGGGAAAAGTTGCTAATGTGACTCAACTGACCCCTCTCCACAGAAGTTAGTGTGTCTTTTCTGAAATACCACAGGTGGATCATTCCACGACTTGGATGTGGAGCCGGCAAGGCATGGCAGGATATTCCTCCTTGCTTGCCAGCTGGAGTCACGCGCCGGCGATGAGCCACCGGCGACGGGCGAGGGGACGGGGAGGGAACAGACCTAACCCCAGCTCCGTGTGAGTCGAGCCCATCTGCCTGTTTGTCCTTTGGCAGCTCCGCCAAGGGGCTTTTTTGGTCTCTCCCGTGGCGGGCTCGCTGTGCATGCAGTGACGCTGCAGGCTGGCTCAGCATTTCCATGCTCAGCTCCCACGTTTTCAGGGTTCCTGCTTGTCCCTGTCCTGAAGCCATTGTCCTCACTGCGGTGGCAGGGATGGGGTGGGCTCCCTTCTCCCGGTCCCAGCGCAGAGCAGGGAGGAGGTGACAGCTGGGTGATGTGGGATGCTGTGAGACACCAAGTCCCACTTTCCAAATGTGGGCCGTTGCCTCCCGAAGTGCAGGAGGCAGCTCTCCTGGGAGATCAGGTGTTGTGAGACTCGTGACTCCACCATGCAAATGCTGGAGGCTGTGAATAATCATGTACTTGTGCAGGGAGACTCAGCCCCGTGTGGGTTGGAGCATCCCGCGGCCAGGCAGGAGGCAGCTGAGCCCGGATCTCCTGCTCTCCCAGCTGGGTCTCTGGCAGCGAGGGGCTGGGAGGAGAGCAACAGTGACACACACCACGGGAAGCCCAGTTTTCAGGTCAGCCCCTCTCCAGTGGCAAGTGCTGTCCCATGTGAAGGTTGAACCAGAGCCTCGCAGCTTCGAGGGCTGGAAATCCCTGAATTTCCAGCCTGGATTTGTAACTCATTCCTGCTTTTCTTGTGCCGATACCCAAACCCAAACCTCTGTCCCTGCTCCCGAGAGCCAAGTCCCAGGTTGCTGGCTTGACCAGGGCTGCACCTCTCCCAGGTGCTCCCACGTGCGATGGGGAGAGCTGCACCCCCCAAGTCTCTTACTCATCTGTCAGACTTTTCCAAAAGAACCCAAAAAGCAATGACATTTTTATCTTTCTTGTTAGGCAAAGTGGGAAATTTATCACTGGGCAGTTGTCAAGTGACTCAGCTGTGCATGGTGGGGCCGTGCTCTCTGTGGCTGTGTGACAGGCAGAGGGCAAGGGCAGTCTTATGGAGTCCTGGTCTGCAGTGAATTTTCTTCCCCTTTCCATGTTTTTTTTGAGCCAGGGAGGTCATGGGGATCCCCAAGTCAGTGCCATGAAAGATGGATATGGCTCGGGCCTTAGAAGTGCTGCTGCCAGAGCTGCTGGCCCTTGGAAAGAGAAGGGATTCACCTGCAGGGTGGGCAGGTGCCAGCTCCAGGGCGCCGTGCATCCCTCGGGGCTGCATCGCCGTGCCCTGCGGGAGCAGGGACAGGGCTGGGGGAGGTGTGGGTCTCGGGTGTGCGTGGCTCATTCGGCTCTGGCTCATTCTGGCAGCAGGGAGGGCTCCTGCCTGCCTGCCTCCCACGTGGCGGGCAGGAGGTGGCTGTGGCCGAGGACCTGGGTGCTCCTTGCCTTGCCTTGCTGCCTGCTGCCTTCGCCCGCTCCCGGCTCTGCCACTGCAGACTGATGGGAAAGTACATGGAGTGCCCTGTTCATGTAAATAAACCCAGCTATAAATAGAGAGGGAGAGAAGTGTGAAAACAGTGGGGAATGGATTTCATAAAACCAGCAAATTAGTCTGAAGAAACAAGGGTGTGAACTGGCAGCCGTGCTCCAACCCAAGCCCATATTTCCAGGTTCTTGAGGGATGCTGGTGGGGTCCCTGTGCTGTGCTGGGCTCGGAGGGGTATGTACCAGGAGTGGGGCTGGGTCCTCCCCATCTACCACAGGCTCCTGCTGCCCCCCGGGTTGGGCTGTGTTAGTGTGTCATCCATGCCCCTTGTTATCTTTTTTCTCTTTGGAATTGTGGCAAAGCCCAGTTAAAGACATGAAGGTGGTCTGACTGGTAGCACAGACTCCAGCTGGACCAGAAGGTATCGACTCTCACCAGATGGGCAAAGGTGGCTGGAGCTCTGCTGGCCTTGGATTTGCTCCCTCACAGCCAGGGGGTGATGGCTGGGATTTTCTGGGTGCTTTGAAGCTGGCAGGACTGGAGCGGGGAGGGTGCTGGCCAAGGGGCTCTGCCCTCCCAGGCTGCTGCAAACCTGACTTTCAGGAAACAGGCTGCACCGACCCGGCTTGGCATGCGATCCGGAGAGCAGCTTAGAGAACCCAACTGCCCCAACGTGAGGATCATCCCTGGCTCTGCCAGCCCTGCCAGCCCACCTTGCAGATTTGCAAGCTTTCACTTCAGACCTCAGGACTAAGAACTGAGTCAGATATTTATGAGGTCTTGGATTTTGCTAGGGAAGCAAACTGCCTGCGAGCTTGCGTGAGCTTGGGCTGGGCTGAGGGATGCTCTGTGCCGGGCCTTGTGCTGCCCACAGGCTCTTGTCTCCTGCCCAGGGCCATGCCAGTGCCCAGCCCCCCATGAGTGTAATCGCAGGGAGAAGGTGTGGGATGCTCCTCACACTCCTCAGACGCCTGCATCCTCTACGAGCGTTGGGATTTTTTGCCTCTTTCCAGGACATGCATGGGAAGAAGAGGTAGGAAGATCAGCAGCTGCTCAAGCCTCTCCCCAGACACTCTCCCAACAGTGTGGGCAAGGGGACAATGGTGGGTGCTGGGGACAAAGCAGCGTGCCCCCTCCCCTCTGTGCGAGCCTGTCCCCTCCCAGGCTGCCTGTCATCTCCGGGGAAGTTCAGTGGCCCATTTCTCTTGCTGACACGCTCCTCAGGGAGCGAGCCTGGCTGTCTGTCCATCTGGCATCACCAGAGGTCTTTGCAGGGAGGAGAGGTGGGCTGGGCTGGGAGAGCACAGAGGGACTTTCTATTTTATACCTGTTTTCCATTGAATTGGAGCCCAATTCTCTTTTCAAACGGAGGGGGTTGTGCAGCAGGGCACACAGCTGTGCCAGGGACATGTTGGAGGGGACAGAGTGACATGGAGCTGTCGCAGGGTACAGGGGCTTAAGGATGGGGGCAAGTGGCGTAGAGGAGGAGCAGTGGGAGGTGGCACAGGTGGTGCAGGGTGGCAGGAGGAGGTGGTACAGCTGGTGCAAGGGGTGGCAGTGGCACTGAGCCAGTGCTGGGTGTGGAGGAGCAGGTGAATGTTGACACCAAAATGTGCTGGGTGGCGAGGAGGTGGCCGAGCAGTGCAGGGTTGTGGCAGAGGTGACAGTGGGCTCGGGCAGGGGGCAGGTGGCACAGCTGATGCAGGGTGATGGTGGGTTGACACTGAATCTCCACCAGGGGCACAGATAGTGGCACACATCACCCTGAGCTGATGTGGGGTACAAAAGCTGGTGCAGGGGGCAGGTGGCTCAGCCAGTGGTGGGGAGGTGACCCTGTGTGGGCACAAAGTGGCACTGGGGTGTCAAAGAGATGGTGTATGGCAGCAGGGGCAGGTGGCAGAGCTGGGAACAGGGAGGTGACACTATGCCAGGGCAGGGGGGCACATCTGGAGGCAGGGAGATGTGCACATCTGGGGGCAGGGGACACAGCTGGGGATAGGGAGGTGACAGTGTACTGGTGCAAGGGACACATCTGGGAGCAGGAAGGTGATGCTGAGCTGGTGCAGGGGCCACATCTGGAGATAGGGAGATGATACTGTGCCAATGTGAGGGACACATCTGGGAGCAGGAAGGTGATGCTGAGCTGGTGCAGGGGACACATCTGCGGACAGGGAGGTGACACTGTCGGTGCAAGTGACACATCTGGGGACAGGGAGGTGATGCCGAGCTGGTGTGGGGACACATCTGGAGACAGGGAGATGATACTGTGCCGGTGCAAGTGACACATCTGGGGACAGGGAGGTGACACTGCTGGTGCAGGGGACACATCTGGGAGCAGGAATATGATGCTGAGCTGGTGCAGGGGACACATTAGAGCCAGGGAGGTGATGATGTGCCACTGCCGTGGGTACATCTGGGGACGGGAAGGGGACGCTGTGCCGGTGCACGGGACACATCTGGGGACTGGGAGGTGATGCCGAGCTGGTGCAAACACGCACATCTGGGGGCCGGCAGGAACCGCTGCTCCGCGGCGGCTGGGAGAGCCGGCCGGGAGGTGACCGGTCTGCGGAGGTGACCCCGAGCCGTGCCGTACCGAGCCGCGCCGTGCCGGCGCACCGCCCGCCGCTCCCGGCAGTGCGCATGATACTGCGGCGCAGGGGCCCCGCGCGCGCCAACCCACCTTGAAACGGGCCCGGGCCGCGCCGCCGGCCAATCACCGCCCACTCCGCCGGGGCGCGGCCAATGGGAGGCGGGCGGGGGCGGCACCGAGCCGCTAAAGGGCGCAGGCTAGGCTGCGCCCCGCGCCGTGCGGCGGAGGGCAGGTGCAGCGCGGCGGCGGCATGGGCGCGGGCATGGGCGCAGCGGCGGCGGCCGCCGGCCGGCCTTGAGCCGCCCCTCCGGCCCGGCCAGCCCCGAGGCGGCCCGGGGAGCCCTGCCCCGGCCCGGCCAGCCCTGCCCCGCCCCGGCCGGGCCGCCCGGCGGGCGGAAGATGCTGCGCACCGGGTGCCGGTAGTACTATGATTTGGTATGTGGCCGCTTTGGTAGCAAGTGTGCTCGGCGCCCGCGGGCTGCCCGTCCAAGGTGAGTGGGGCCGTGGGGGGGTCCTCCGCCGAGATGCCCCAGGGGGGGTGGTCTGGGCTCTACGGCCCTTTGCATGCCCCCCGCCTCCCCCCCCCCCCCCCCCCCGCCGTGTACCGGGATGTGCATGCACCGGGGGGTTTGCACGGGGGCGCGCAGCACGTCCCGGAGCTCCCGCCGGTGGGGGGGTTTGTGCAGGCGGGGGAGCGCTGCCCGTGTCCCCGGGCGCCGGCTCTGCAGCGAGGCGCTGGCTGCCTCCCTGTTCCCTGCTGCCGGGGGGAGCGGGGAGTGCCCGGTGCATCCTCCCCGGTGCATCCTCCGCAGGGCTCGGCGGGTTCTGCAGTGACCTCCCAGAGGGCAGCGGCTGTAACTCGGGAAGTTTGGGAGGCGGGAGCTCCCGGTCCTGCCGCTCCGCTTGGGTCTTTGCTGGGGGGCTTGGAAATTTCCCCTTGGGAGACGGCGACTGGGTGCGAGTCCTTGTGGAGGGCACACCTGGCTGGGTGCAGGGGGGAGGCGGGCAGCGTGGTCCCCGGCAGGGGATGGACGAGCATTTCTGGGTCCCCTGTCTCTCCCCACCCCACCCCCCCGGCCTGGGGGAGCAGCGTTTGCCCTTCCCTGCAAGGGTAGCCCGGTTGAGCAAGGAGAAATGCAAAAGGGATTCGGTGCCTTCCCCTGCAGCATCCCGGCTGTGCCCGTGTGCTCCTGGCTGCGGGTTTGGGGGTGACTTTGCTCCCCCCCCCCACTGCAGGCTGGCTGCTGTGCTGGGGTAAACTGAGGCACAGGGTTGTCCAAGGTCAGGAGGGAACAGCGGTGAGGAATAACCCTGATTCTCCTCCTCTGGCTTCTTTTCCTTCAGCTGCCAGCCCCCTCCCTCCCCCCCTGCCATCCCTGCAGGTAGGAGGGGGGCTGCCCGCTGCTGGTGCGGCACCGTCTCCCATCCCTGCCGCCGGTACCTCGCCGGGCACAGAGTGGTCCCTGCACCCAGTGGTCCCTATGCAGGATGAGACCCAGGAGTTGTGCCCTGGGTGTCACTGAGCCGTGCCCGTGGGGATGCAGTGGTCACTGGCAGCCCCTGCCGCTCCCCTCTGCACAGCGCGGGGGGACACGGCCTGGGGGGGGCACGGGTGGGCTGGGAGGGGGCACCTTGGCACACGCCGGAGAGACGCAGCCCCCCGCTGCATCATGGCACTCCCCGAGCGTGTGGGATCACGTCTGTCCCATGCCACAGTCCCTTGGCATCCCTGCCTGGTGGCTGGCTCCTTGAAGATTGGAGGGGGGGGGTGTGTGTCAGGATGAGGCTCTTTTTGGGGGCCGCTGTCCCTCTTGCCGCCGAGCCGCAGCCGGCTGCTGCCTGTGTGAAATGCATCCTGCGGCGTGGCGAGGCGGTGGTTTGCAGCAGCGGTTTGTGGAGGGATCCTCGGCGAGGAGCGGAGCGGCGACTTCAGCGCCTGGGAACTTGGAAATACCCTGGAGCCGCACGGATGGGGCTCCCGAGCTGCTGCCAGGGGGGGTGGGTGGGTGGGTGCCGGGGACCCCCGTGCGCGGGGGTGCTGCGCGTACAGTGTGTACGTGATGAATGAGCGTGCCGTGAGTAATGCGGAGGTGGGTGCCGGGCGAGGGGGCGCTGCGGGCCGGCACAGCCCCCGTGGGAAGGCTGCGTGGGGACGGGGAGCCCGCAGGGTTCACCCTGGCTGCTACAGCCCCTTTGGCTCTAGTGCCGTCCCCTCCTCGTGGGGGGCTGTCACCCCGCATCACCTGGGGACAGGGCTGGGGTTTGCCATGCCCTCGCTGGGACTTTTCCCCTGGCTGTGGCCTTCCTCCCCACGCTGCCTCCTCCTCCTCGCAGAGCCAGGCTGGGATGCAGCGGTGCTGGCCCCGGGCAGCCCTCTTGCCTGGCCTGGCTCTGCGAGGGCTTTCCAGGCGTTAATCGGCTCAGGGAGGGAAGGAGGGCGCGTTATCCCCTTACGGCGTGGGGGAGGAGAGCCGGGATGTGACTGCACCGGGAGTGGGTGTCAGAGGAGGGATCTGGCCTCCCGGTGTTCCCGGCGGTGCCGTGACGCCGAGGGGCTTTTCCTCCCTCTCCCACGAGTGTGACGCAGCGCCACGCGGGGATGCTCGTGGATGCTCGCGGAGCCGGCAGGCGCGGTTCGCCAAGGGAGGATTTGGCTTCACCAGTTCTGGGTGAGGGCTCCTGTCCCTCCTGGACACCGCGGCGGGCGATGCTTGGGTGCTGACCTTGGCCGATGGAAGCGGCTCGCTGTGGCAGTGCCGGAGCTGCATCCGTCCCCTGCTCGCTCTGGGCTCGGAGCTGCTGGCGGGACGTGTCGCGTGTGAGGGCTTGGTGCCTCTTCAGCCATGGAGGGCTTTGGATCGACAGCCACTGGCTTTGGCACACACGGCTTTGGCCCCGCTCTCCGCTGGCAAGGGGATGGTTTGGCACCGGGACCCGCCAAGGGGATTGGCCCAGCTCCCGCTTCCATCCTTCCCTGGAGGATTTCTGGACCTGTTGGATGGGAGCGCGCGGGGCAGGGAGGGATGCGCGTGTCTCGGTTGTTGGCTTGGCTTCCTGGAGAGTTTTTGCAGTGATGCTTTTCTGGCTTGGTTGCCTTTTGACTTCAAAGATGCAGCTTTGCTGGTGATGGATGGACCCTGCAAGTTCCTTTCTGGAGCTGTGGTTAGCTCCCATTCACCTCCAGTCCTCCCTCTTGGAGGTCATGGCTTCGGGCTGGCAGAGAAGCCCTGCAGGTGGGCGAGCAGCGGGTCCAGCCCCGTGCCGTGCTGATGGAGGAGTCCTTCCCTCTCCTTTTCCTGCGGTAGGCATCTCCCGAGCTGGGAGCCCTGAGCGACCAGCTGGCCTTTGGAAAAACAACTCCTTCCTCCTGTTTCACGGCGGAGAGGCTGGCGTTGGTGGGAGGGCTGCCTGAGCCAGGAACAGCGTGATTCAGGAGCTGCTGGCGGGCAGCTCGGAGCGCTGCTGCCATCCCAGCTACCAGTGAAGGCATCGGGGTGGTACCCACTGCTCTGTGGGGAGGGCGATGAGGGCAGCCTGCCCGTGGGTACCGGTGTGATGTGGATCTGGATGTGCTAGGTTGGGGGGCACAGCACCCCAGCAGTGCTCTCTGGGTGTCCCCTGGGAGTGGTGTCAGCTCCAGCCTCTTGCTGCAGCTGCTCGCTCAGCCCCGGGTGTGCAGAGGGAGCTCGCGGGCAGCGTGCAGGTAGCTGCTGGTCGTTGCTGGGAGATGATGGGTCCCCTGAGGCAGCTCCTGTGCAGCATGTGGGGATGCTCTGCTCTGGTGGTGTTTAGAGGGAGGGGATGCTGGGGACCCCCAGGTGGAAGTGGGGATGCTGGAGAGGCTGGGGAAGTAATTTTCTTGCACGCTTCATCTCGGTGCCTCTCTGAGCACCAACCTGTGCTGATGTGCCCACTGAGCTGCTACCTAGCTGGGCATGGTGCCACCTGTGTCACCCAGGGAGTAGGGACCCACTGTGGCAGGTGGGGGGCTGTCGTGGGGTGGCACCCTGGGGATCCACCCTCCCCTGAGAGTGCCAGGGCAGCTGTCTGCCTGGGTGGGGATGGTGTCAGTGGTCCCACAGGACACCCCTTGTCCCTGGGGACAGGGTTTGAAGTCCCCATCTCACCGTGAACGGGGTGTTGAGCCATCCCTCACAGCTAATCCTGCTCCTTCGACGGCCCCGCATGACCTTGAGGCACATCACTTGACCTGCGCGTCGCCCTCCATCCATCTGGAAAATCGGGTTTAAAACACAGGCATCGCTCTGAAAGCCCAGATGCTGCTTTCCAGCTGGGGGAGGGGATGAGGGCTGTGCTCCCAGCCTCAAGGGCTGCCACCCACCAGGGGACAGGTGGATGCTTTTGCAGAGCTACGGGTACCCCCGGATGGGCAAGGGGGGGACTGAGCTTGCAGTAAGGGGTGCAGCCCCCACTGAGCTGTTGGGGGGTGCAGGGAGGTGGGGTGCAGGGAGGTGGGGTGCAGGGAGGTGGGGTGCAGGTGGTTCTCCCCCCACCCCACATTCTAGTTCAGCAGCCCGGGTCCCTGGAACAGGTGGTCCCTGTCCCCTGTCCAGGGCTGCAGTCACTGCCCTCTTTGTTTCGTGGTGCTGGCTGCCTGCTCTGCTTCCCTGCCAGCCTCCATATGCCACGCTGGTGGCCTTGTGCTCGGAGATCCCTGCCATATCCCCCCTCTGCCGATGTGAGCGGGATGTGTCAGAGCAGATCTCGTCTCTGCTTGGCAGGGAGGAGAGGCCCACAGGCTCGGGGCCTCGTGCCTGCTCCCTCCACCATCCCCACAGGGGGACAGGGATGGAGATGAGTGCCTGGGGTGAGGGGTCAGGACGGGATCCCCTCTGACCTCAAGGCATGGGTGTCTGCTGGACAGGGCAGCCTTCCCGGGCTCTTTGCCATTGTCCCTTGCCTGTGGGATTGGTGTTTGTCCCTGCTGTGAGCTGAGGTGCAGCGCTGTTTCCTTTGGGAACCTGCTCTGCCATGGCCATGTCATTCTCACAGAGCACCTGCAGGAAGGGTCCTGCTTCAGGGAGCACCTGAGATGCTGGATACCCCCACCTTCACCGAGTCCCATGTCCCCTGATGTCCCTGCTTTCGGGATGGGAGCAACTGGATGCCCAGATGTGGGTGAGGGTCTTCCCAGCCTTGGCATCACCACCATGGGGAGCCCCATGGTGGCACCGTCTCTACGCGGTGGCAGCCTTCCCTCCTCTCCCTTTGGGATGCTGTTCAACTCCACCTCCACATCTTGTATTCTTGCCTCCTGGCACGCGGCATGCTTTTATTTTTCCTGGATCTGCTCGGATGACGAAGCCTGTTGATTTACTTGTTTTTCTTTACGAGGCATCCCTCGGCTCACGCGAGCTGCAGCACCAAGGAGGGGTTTGGGGTTCGCATCCCCGCTGTGGCTCCCTGATGTTGACCCTATTTCCCAAGCACAAGTTGAGCCTTGAAACCCTCGTAAACTTGGCTGGGAAAATCAAGTGGGTTTAAAAATACCTCGTCTGTTTGCGCTCTGTTTCTTCTGGCGGCTGCGAGTTGTTTTCAAGCGTTTCCCCACAAATGTGGGGGTGAGAAACGCTTCTTTTAATTGAGAGCTGCAGTCACCATCGCTCAGGTGCCTTCAGCAGCAGGAAAACCTGGTCGGGGCTGGGAGGTGGGAATTTGGGGAGACCCAAGAGGGGTCTGTCAGACATCTCCCCACTGCTTTCCCAGTGACTCCAGATGTGGGGACAGGAGGGCACGGGGCGGGTGGCAGCTGGGAGAGCCGGGGGCCGTGGCTGCCAGTCGGCCGTGCGCGTGGGGAGGCGATGCTCAGCCGTGCGTGCGGTTCCCCACCGGCCTCGCGATCAGACACCGGCACTGCGAGCTGCCGGGCATGACCTATTTTCCTCCACCCGGGCAGTCCTGGCCAGGCATGGGTCTGGCAGAGCAGCTGGCTCGTCCCCTCCCTGGGGACGTCACCCACTGGTTTGCTGGGGAGCTGATCCGGGGCTCCTGGTGTTGGGCTGAGTGTGTGACTCCCTGATGCCCATCCCCAGAGCATCTGGGTGCCTCTTGGGCACTCTGCTTCTCCAGCTGGGCGAGCATCAGCATCCCAGGCTGCGTTTGGTGTTCAGGAGCTGGAAACCAAGATCCCACCTTGGTACCCTGGGAGCTGGTGGGCTGGGGCAGGCAGGGGGCTCGGGGGGGGGCTGGGGCCGTTGTCCCCTCCATCTCCTGCTGCCGGTGGAAAGCAGGACCTTCCCTTTGAGGGCAGTGAGGTGCTGGGGACCCGCTGGAGCGAGGCAGCCAGGGAAGCGCATGTCCTTGGATGCTCTTGAGCAGCACGTGACAGCTGCTGTCCCCGATCGGCGCAGGGGGGCCGTGGGCAGGGAGGGGTGTTCCCAGCCCTGCAGTGCAGCCCCCCCTGGATGGGTGCAGTGGGGTCGGGACCGGTCCTTTCATCTCTTTGCTGGGGTGGCAGGGGAGGGCTGACACCAATCCCGCTGACAGGGTGCGAAAGCCTGAGCTCATCAGCAATGCAGTGATAACAAGGGATGGAGAGGTGCAAGAGTGTTGTCAGGGCGGTGCAAAGTGGGGGGCAGGAGTGTGGGGGGTGTGTGCATGCATATTGCACGTGTGTGCATGCATATTGCACGTGTGTGCACAGCAGTCCCCCTGCCCAGATGGGGGCCAGGCAGGTACGTGGCTATGTGGGACCCCCATAGCGGGGCTGGGTGCCTACAGTGCCTGTGCAATGCAGCAGCTGCTCCTTGCAGATGGTTCACAGCTTTGCATCCCGGCATCGCCCTCCCCGCTGCCACCAGCCAGCCCTCCCAGTTAAACAGCCACCAGCCAGCCCCAGTGCCCAGTCTGCTGGTGCTGTGGGGACTGGGGACATGTCAGTGGCCACCGGGGCTGTGTTCCTCTGCAATGATGCACCTTGCAGCAGGGAGGGGGTTTTGTCTGCAGCCGAGGCTGCCAGCAGAGCCAGCTTTGCCCACTCCCCTTCCCGTGGGGACCACTTGGCCGGTGAGCCCGTGGGGTGGCACGGCGCGGGCCTCTCGCCGGTAAGCGCTTGTGCCAGAGCCAAAAATAGCCGGTGATGCTCGGCTCCCGCGGCGGGGAAGCGGTGATGTCACTCGCCGCCAATCACCGGCGGCCCCGAGGAGCAGCGCGGAGGAGTGGGAACGTGCTTCCCCGAGCATCCCTCCCCGAGCATCCCCCCTGGAGCAGGTGGTGGCTGCGTGTGCCAGAAAAAGGGGGGCCCCCTTTTTTTTAGTAAGGAGAGATGTGGGGCTGAACCCTGCGCTTGCAGTTTTGGGGGACCCCCCTCGTTGGCTTCCCCCAGCGTTGGGTTTTCCCTCTCCCTTTCTGCGAGCCGTGCTGAGGATGCAGCTTTGCTGCTGCTGGCAGAGCAGGATGACGCCAGGCTGCAGCTGAGCAGGGAGGCACCGCTGGGGTGGAGCAGCGCCTTGTCTGAGACCAAAGCCCTGTTTAATTACCCGGGCCAGGGGCCCAGGGAGGAGCAGGGTGCCAGACTCGATGTGCAGGTCCCAGCCAGGTTTTAGGCCTGGGGCTCTCGGGGATGCCCGAGGACAGGAGGGCTTGGCTGGAGCATCGCTGCTCCGGGGGCTCAGCCCGCCCTGGGACAGCTCCTGTGGGAAAGCTGGATTCCCTGATGGTGCTGTTAGGTGGGGAGCAGCACTGAGTGTGCTCTGTGCACCCCCTCTGCTGAGAGCAGGGGGTCCCCAAAATCCCTATGGGGTTGCTGGGCACCACCCTTGCCCCTGTGCAGGGTATGGGAAGCTGTCCTGGAGAATGGGGTGCTGGTGGCCACTGTCCTAAGTCCTGTAGTAGCTTGGGTGGCCCTGGAGCTGGGTGGAGGGAGGGGCTCAGGGCACCCCTCTTGGTTTTGGGGCAGGGGAACCCCAGGGGCTGCCCTCTGTGGAGGGGACAGGCATTGTCTCTGCTGTGGCTCTCCCAGGGGTCCCAGTCCTCCAGCTAACACCAGTGCCAGGGTCTGGCAGTGGGATCAGCCACAGTTCCTTCCTTTGCCCCCTTGCAGGTGCCCTTGGCTCGAGGGAGGAGCCTGAGTTCGTGACCGCTCGCGCTGGCGAGAGCGTGATCCTGGGATGCGACGTGATCCACCCGCTCACGGGGCAGCCCCCTCCCTATGTCGTGGAGTGGTTCAAGTTCGGCGTCCCCATCCCCATCTTCATCAAGTTTGGGTTTTACCCTCCCCATGTCGACCCAGAGTATGCCGGTGAGTCTGGGGGTTCCGGGGGGGTACGAGGGGAACGTGCTGGGTCCTGGCCATGGTGCAGCTCTGCTCCATCCACTCCTCTGTTGGAAACCGTGCGGGCTCTGCCTCTCGTTGCTCGCTTTCCACCCAGTTGGTTTTAATTAAGCAGCAGCACTAGGAAGCCAGCTGGGCTGTGTGGGACGGGAGCAAGCGAGGCAGAGAAACCCAGGGTGATGCATGGTGGCGGCTGCTGCTGCTGCTGTGCCCTGGAGCATCTGTGAGCCTGGGGGGATGGTGGGGATGGAGCTGGGGCCACGTGCTGAATGGAGGTGGCAGGTTGGAGCTGCAGAGCCCAATGTGGCCACTTGCCAACGTGCCACCAGCTCCACATGGCTGGTGGCTTCTAGTGGGGTCTTTGAACTGGGGACCAGCCCTGAGTGGGGTGGCATGGTGGTGCAGTAGGGCCATTCCCTGGGGTCTGCTGTCCAGGGGACCTTTCCTGAGTCTTACCCTGCTTCCAGAGTTGCTGAGGCTTCCTCTGCCCAAATGGTTCTCCTGGGAAATGCTGCAGCAGGAGGATGCCAGCACCCGAGCCTGGGCTGAGCCCAGCCAAACTCAGCTCATGCATGAGTGATGCCACAGCCCCGTGGCCTCTGTGCTGGGGTGAAGGTTCGGGCTGCTTTGCTGCTGATCTGATTTCCTGGGCTGTGTGCGGGGTCATCCTGGGGCCACCCTGCTTTTTGGGAGGCTCCAGGCCAGGGAAGGGCTTTGGGGCACGCCTGCTTGCCGGCTGCACGGCCGCCAGCCCCCGGCTGGGAGCAGAAGGCTGGCGTCGCTGTGGCAGCTTGCCTGGCCATGGCAGCTTGCTTTGCCCTCCTCGGACAGGCGAGCACGTCTCTGTGCCATGCCATGCTGTGCCATGCTGTGCCATGAGGCTCAGCCCGCCCCAACACTGGGGAAGGTGGAGTGCTGCCTGGCCCCAGAGCTGCTGCAGCGGCTTGGTGCTTGCACCAGGCATCCCTTGCAGTGATGCTGTGGTCTGGTGTTGTGGGGGTCATTATGTGGGGCCACCAAGCTGATGGCTGTGCTCTCCCCACAGGCCGGGCCAGCCTGCACGACAAAGCCTCGCTGCGCATTGAGCAGGTCCGCTCCGAGGACCAGGGCTGGTACGAGTGCAAAGTGCTCATGCTGGACCAGCAGTACGACACCTTCCACAACGGCAGCTGGGTGCACCTCACGGTCAACGGTGAGCTGGGGGGGCTGCAGCATCTCCTCTGGGGGGGCTGCAGCATCTCCTCTGGGGGGGCTGCAGCATCTCCTCTGGGGGGGCTGCAGCATCTCCTCTGGGGGGGCTGCAGCATCTCCTCTGGGGGGGCTGCAGCATCTCCTCTGGGGGGGCTGCAGCATCTCCTCTGGGGGGGCTGCAGAATCATCACCGAGACGGGTTTTCCTTTGGGTTCTGAGGGATGCTGGACCTCGATGGTGTCTGTGCCTTGCAGACAAGCAAGCCCAAAGCCATCCAGGCTGGCTGCTCCAGCCAGGGTGTGACTTAAAAAGGGACAAACTTTTCTTAGGGGTTCCACTGTGTAATTATGCGGGGCTCGTTTAAAGGAGAGACATCAAGAACCAGGGCTGGGAACGAATCTCCTCTTAACGAACGGATCAGAAAATCAAATCTTTGTTTTCTTGAAATTCAGATTTATTCAAATTACTTTTTCATTTTATTAAGGCTTCGTATTAAACTAATTAGCAAACTGTCGGTCTCCACATCAGGAGAGGTCTTTTATTTTTAGCCTGGCAGCAGCAGGGCTGTGTCTCTCCTGCTGCAGTGGGGTGGCTGGAGAAGGGGCCGTGGGCACAGGCAGCTCTTTGCTGCTCTTGCCTGACCTTAAGCAATTAACTTAACCTTTCCAGGGGGACTGCTGGGCTGCGGCACGGAGCAGAGCCACCTAATTGAGCCCAATTAGTGAGCGGGAGCTTTGCAAGCGGGGCTGTGCAGCACACCAGCCCCCTCCCTGCCTTGCCTGGCTGCTGCATCCTTTTCCTCCTGCATACTCAGGAGCTTGGAGGGCTTGGAGAGGGAGAGGAGGAGGATGGTGCCTGCTTCAGCTGCACTGGTCCTGCAAACTGCCAGCCCAAGGGGCTGGAAGTGGCTGTTGGCACCCCCAGTGCCCTGTCCCTCCCCGGGCTCGACCCTTTTTGCAAAATGGGGCATGCAAGGGCTTAAGAACAAAATAATAACCATAATCCTCCTGGCCTGAGGAATTGCTTTCAGGAGGAAGGCTGTGTTTTCCCCCCAGCGCATTACAATGCTTGATTTTCTTAGGGGAAAATAAAAATCATTTGGGGAGAAACAAAATATAATTCTCTTTTTCCCCGAGCAGATTAAATTGCCAGCCTGTCTTCCTCGAAAGTGGGCTTTAACGACTGCCAGTAATTAGGGGCGGGCTGTAATCCTGCCAGCCTCGCTCATCAGGAAGCAGCCTTTCGGTCTGCACTGCAGTGTTTTCCCATGTTTTGACAATAACACGTTAATGTATGATGTGGGGGGACACCACATAGTGCTGTGCCCTGGAGCTGGCAGGGTGGCAAGGGGACAGGGCTGGGGTGCAGCGTGGCACGAAGCGGATGCCCTCAGTGGGTGTCCCTTGTGACAGTGGCTGTCATCCCTGTCCCTCCATTTGCCTTTGGGGTGGTCCCCGCTCTGTCCCCGCGCCCCCCCAGACCCACAGTGGCTGCAGGTGATCCCAGGGGGTCACAGCAGTCTCCCCATGCCCTGCAGCTCCCCCCACCTTCACGGAGACGCCGCCGCAGTACGTCGAGGCGAAGGAGGGCAGCAGTGTCACCTTGACCTGCATGGCGTTCGGGAACCCCAAGCCCATCGTCACTTGGCTGAAAGAGGGAGACCTTTTGGGTGCCAATGGCAAGTACCAGGTAGGTGGGCAGCGGGGGCTGGCAGGGGGGGTGCCACGGGGCTCCAGAGCATCCCGCTGGCGGGGATGGTATTGATGGGGCCACGGTGGCGGCAGCTCCTGCTGTGCCTGGAGCCAGGCGTGCTTTCTCAGCACTTCTCCTTGCTGAGATGCCCATTTCCACCCCCCATCGCGTCTCTAACACTGCCTGCCCTTGGCTGCAGGGAAGACCCCCCAGCTGGGAGCTTAGGGCAGCCCCATTCCCTGCTGCTCACTGGGGATTCTCATCCTGGGGGGGCTGGTTGCTGTGCCAGAGGTCCCAGAGATGGGGTGGGGGCTGCAGCCTGGGGATGCAGTGTGCCCAGGCAGGGATGGATGCAGCAGGGTGGGGGTAGAGGGGTGTTTGGGTAGGGAGGGCTTTGTCCCCCTCCCAGGACCCTTTTTGCATCCCTGAGGCTCCCAGGCAGAGATTCCCCCCTGAGCCGTAATTGGTAAATCAGGCATTGGAATCAGCGCAGGCACTAATGAGAGTAATTAGGAATCATTTGTTACTAATTGAAATAGAAAGATGAGGCAGAATGAGGCAGGGTGGGGGGAGCCTGGCTGGAAGCAGGGTTCCCTGTGCATGGGGGCACTGCTAACTGGGGGTGACAGTTCTCGCCTGTCCTTCCTCCGCTGCATCCCTGGGGAGGAATTTGCCCGCTCCTCTTGCAGCTCTGAGGTGGTCCCGGGGGGAGGACAGTGGCCAGGCTGGGGTGTCCCCCTTGTACCCCATCCCAGGGGTGGAGTGGGTCCCTTGGGAGCAGGGGATGCTCTGGTTAAGCACCCTGCTCCTTGTGATGGTGCTGGGGCGCTTGGCAGGGGCGGTTTGGAATCTGCTGCCTGCCACTCACTCCTGTGGGAGATGAATACATTGCAAGGGTTATTTTTTATTTTTTTTTTGTAAATTTATTTTTTTCCTTCCCCTTGGCGTTGAGCAGGGACGCGTGTGTTGGTTTATTAATATCTGGAGTCTTGCAGAGCGGGGAAACCCGTTTCTCATCCAGCCCTAAAAGCGCCGGTAGCTCTCTGCTGTGGAGAGCAGGGAGGGAGGGTGCTGAGCCGAGGCTGGGGGGCATCCACCCCTCCAGGGGTCCCTGCCCTGACCTCTGGGGTCTTCCCTTGTCCCCAGGTGAGCGACGGGAGCCTTACGGTGTTCGCCATCAGCCGGGAGGACAGGGGTGCCTACACCTGCCGCGCGTACAGCATCCAGGGGGAGGCTGTGCACACCACGCGCCTGCTCGTCCAAGGTCAGACCTTCCACCCCAGCCCCTGTTGGCATCCCTCGGGGGGCTGGGAGGGGGCTCTGTGGGGGAAACTCCATGGACCACAGGGCCACAGTGCCACCCTGGAGTGACCCACGAGCCCTGTGGGCTCGGCATTGTGCCGCTGCCCCTTGGCTCTGCGTCCTGTTTGTAGGACAGAAGAATCTCCTTAATTGGGGCATCGTGGTGGCCGTGCTGATGAGCAACTGGGCCCCAATGGCAGCTTGGTTTTGTTCAGGAAGCAGGGAAAAGATTGAGGCTGTCACAAAGCGCCTTGTCAGACAGCGGTGATGCATGGCAGGCCTCTCACTCCTCCTTTTATTAAATAAATCTTTAATTAGGTCAACAGCTACCGGTGGAGAGAGGGGCGTGGGGTGTCCTCTGCTCTGCTTTTGATGCAGTGGTGAGCTGTGGATGCTCACTGCTGGCTCCCTGGGTTTTGCCCCGTGGGTGATGCAATCTGGAAATGTGCTCGGGTCGAAGGGAGGTGTGAGCTCGCGTGCCCTGGGAGAAGCAGAGCTGTATGCTAGGGGTGCAGGACCCCTTCCCCAAAGCTGCAGGGATTAGGGGAAAGGGTTGGGAGTAACAGGGTCACTGTGTTCCTTGAGGTCAGCCCCTGCACCCTGTGACCCTGGGGGATCAGGGCCAACGTTGGTTCCTAGCCAGTGATGCTGTGATGGAGCTGAGCCTGAGCAACCTTTGCGAGGACACCTGTACTGGTGGGGGTGACACTTTTCTCTTTCCCCCATGCCCCTCCAGGACCTCCCTTCATCGTTTCCCCTCCGGAGAACATCACGGTCAACATCTCCCAGGATGCACTCTTCACCTGTCAGGCCGAGGCGTACCCCGGGAACCTCACCTACCTGTGGTACTGGGAGGAGGAGAACGTCTACTTCAAGAAGTGAGTTGGCAGCTGGTGGGGTGACATGTCCTCCTCCTGCTCCCAGATGATGCTGGGACCACCCATGGGGTGGGCATTGCCCTCCAGGTCTCCCCATGAATCTCCTCCCTGCTTATCTCACAGCGACCTGAAGCTGAGGGTGCGGATCCTCATTGATGGGACGCTGATCATATTCCGTGTCAAGCCAGAAGATGCTGGAAAATACACCTGTATCCCCAGCAACAGCCTGGGCCGTTCACCATCAGCCTCTGCCTACCTGACAGTGCAGTGTGAGTGCGGGCAGGGGGGCCTGACCCTGAGGGATGGGGCTGGGATTGATAATACCTGGCTCTGACACAGCCCTGGGGGCTCTGGTGTCCCACGATGACCCACAAGGATACTGGGAGGCTTAGGTTGATGTGACAGCAGCCTTTGGATGAGCGTGAAATCATCCTGAGCAAAAGCCTGAGAGTGTGCTTGGAGGGTGTGGACTGCAAGAAAGCAAATAGCCTGAGTGTCCTGGGTAGCACCACTGTCCACCTTGGATACAAGCAGTTTCTGGCTAGGTGGGCATCTCCCCACCACTGCAGTCCTCATCTGCTGCATGGTGTCAGGCAGGGAAACACCAGATCAGGGCTCTCAGTCTCAACCTGCCTGTGATTTGGTGTATTTATTGTGGATGCTTGTTCTGTGGCGTGGTTTTTCTGTGTGTGGCACGTTCTTCAGGCAGTAACAGATCTAAACAAGCGGAGGAGAAGGGGCTGTAAGCAGGAGCGTTGCTTCCCACGCTTGTTCTCTGGAGCTCCCCGGACAGTAATGGGTAGTGTGTGCCACCGGCGTCCTGTGGCACTCCACAGTAATGGCCTCAATTGCTGCTGCTTGCAATTGCAATATTGCTCTGCTGTAAAAGACTGCAGCAGGTTTTTATTTTATAAGGAGAGACAGGTTTGGGCTCACGACTTGGGTTTTGAAGGCTGCCTTAGAGCCTGTAGACCCCTCACGTTGTCGAGTTGGAGCTACCAGCCCATCATTTCCCTCTGGGGATGGATGAAGGGGCAGGGGGGTGGTGTGGCTGGTGCCATGCCCAGGCAGAAGCATGATTCAGGGCTCGGATGTGCACAGCTCTTGGGAAAGCGTGCAGCCTCAGACCATTAAATCTGCCCCGCCGCTAATCCGGGACCACTTGTCAAGGCTGATGGCTGTTAAAAATAGCATTAATGGCAGGAAAAACGTCGTTTGGACAGTCTGCCCTTCAGATGGCCCTGCCAGGCCTTGGTGCAAGGAGGTGGCTTTCTGTGCTGCACACCCCTTTTGTCCAGAGCAAACCTCATGTGATGCCTCAGGAGGGAGGATTCCCGTCCACTGGGACACAGCTCTGGGTCATTAGTGAGCCAGGCTGGCCCCCAGCCAGTGACCTAGTAGTGAAAGGCTCGATCCCATTACGCTCTCCCACGCTGCTGGACAGCCCTTGATTACATTTCCGAAGAGGTGGAGTGAAGCAGAGGGGGGGTACAGCCCACTCCATATGCAGCACTGGGCAATCTGGGTTACGGTGCCGTGGTGGGGGGTGTGCAGTTCCAGGGAGAGGTTGGGGTTCTGTTTTTTCAGCAGGGAGGGAGCAGAGCTCCCCAACTTGGTAGATTTTGCCCCAAGAAATCACAAAGGGCACTCCCACATCCTCCATCTCTTCCTGCTGAACACCTTCCCTTCACCCCTAGCTTTGTGCTTGTGCGTCAGCAGCACGGGGATGCTGCACCCCAAAAAAAAGTGCATTCATCCCTTAATGCAGCGTAAGCCCTGTCAGGATTTTCCCCATAACCTCGTGCTGCTGCTGTCTAGACGAGATTGTAGAAATACTCGCTCTCCTTATTAAAAGTAACTTTTTTTTTAAAATAAAAAAAAAAAGCTTCTTATTAAAGAAAGTCTAGATTCTCTCCAACCCACTCACACTTAATTAAAAAGCTCTTAGAAGCACTGTTAATGACACATTCTAGACTGGAGGACTGTGAGACGCCTCGCTGCGTGGGTGGTGCAGCATGGAGGGGGGGTTAGGTGTGTATTTTAAGCTTTCGCATCCTGTTGGAAAGGGTGGAGGTGGCAGATGCTCAACATGACCCAGCCTCGGTGAGGCACGGGCTGCGAGTACAAACACAGAGGAGGTAAAGGGCTCACACCAGCCTGGCCATAAATCCCTTCTCCCATCTTGGTTGCTGCAGTTGGTGTGTTTTAAGGCTCAGGAGTTGAAATGGTTTTTGGTGGTGGTGTGTAAAAGCAGGCTGCAGGGCAGGTGGGTGGCTGGGTGTGCACCTCCCCATGCATGTGTCACACAGGCTGAGTGGGATGGGCTTCAGCAGGACACAAGTTGGTGTGGATGTGAGAGCTGGTCTATTTAATGTTTCTTCTTCACTGCAACTTTTAATGAGCCCCAGGTGGGAACACCCTGGGTATGAGTAAAGCCTCCCAGAAATGCCAGGTATTACAGCAGATTTGTGTGTAGATAACAGCCTGTGGGAGCCAAGGTGGTGTTTGGGTTTGGAATTCGTTATAAAAGCTACGTAGATCCTCCAGAACCAGGTGGTGGGGAGGGATGGGCTTCTTCCCGGTGCTAACACGGTGGTGCTGCTCTCCCAGATCCTGCCCGTGTGGTGAACATGCCCCCTGTCATCTACATTCCCATCGGGATACACGGATACATCCGCTGCCCGGTGGAGGCAGAGCCCCCGGTCACCCTGGTCAAGTGGAACAAAGACGGACGTCCCCTGCGAATCGAGAAGGTGATGAACCCCCAGGGAGGGACGTGGGGGGGCACAGAGAGGCTCGGACCCTTGTGTCCTCTGCAGACACCAGTGAGCATCACTGGGCTCCCTGTGGGTCAGGCGTGCTGTCAGTTGAGAAGCAGCCCAGGGGTGGGATGCTGTTGTTTTTCGTTACCTGCTGTGGGCAGAGTTAATTGGGGTTCTCACGTGGAGCCCAGGGTGCCTATGGATGTGCTGTCTGCATCCCCCAGTCCTGCTTCCCTCTAAAGTGACCTCCTGATGGCCCTGTTGTTGTTTTTTTTTTTTCAGTGGCAAGTGATGGTTAAAAGACCCTTTTAACAAGTCTGTCTTGCTATAATCGTGGTTTGATAGTCTGAGCAAGGATATTAGCCATTAAATATTTAAAGAAAGCGCTCAGTATTTTAATTTTTTTGCTTAAATATTAACAATCCAAAGTTTTAATTCCATTTAAACCTGTTGCTGCTGGGAGTTCCTGGCCCTTGGTGCCCTCAGCCCACGGTGGAATTGTCCTTGGTGCCACCAAGATGAGTTTTATTTAGGGTGTGATAGATTCTGATGTTAAATGTTTGAAGCCTTGCTGTGTGTCTGCAGCTGTGAGACAAATCTGTGTCATTGGGTGCAAGCAGAGCAGGTCCCCCCTTCCTGGGATGGGCTGGTCTTGCCCACGTTTGCAGCTGAGGAGATGACTTGGATGCTGGGAATTGAATCGGGCATCCCCTGGGGATGTGAGAGCTGCCCTGGGTGGAGGTTGAGGGGCTTGGCTGAAGTGATAACATTAAGCTGTGGTGGATGTGGGATAAGGCAGCTCCTCCTTTCTCACTGGCACAGTATGCTGGCTGGAACCTGCTGGAGGATGGGTCGATCCGGATAGAGGAGGCAACTGAAGATGCTCTCGGCACTTACACCTGTGTGCCTTATAACGCCCTGGGTACGATGGGCCAGTCTCCCCCTGCCCGACTGGTACTGAAGGTAACTCACCTGGTTAAATCCTTGCTCTGCAGCAAACAGATCTGCTAGGGGGCTGTGTTCTGTTGTGCCTGGGGTTGTGCGGGGTGATCTGCAGAGGCTCACGCGTGAAGGTGCAGCTGTGCTGCTGTCAGAGGTGTACTTCCCACCTGGACAGGTGTGCAGGTTGGTGCTGGGAGCACCAGTGTATGATGAGGCCAGGGCAGTTTGAGGAAACACGTCCCTGGGATGGCCTTTTTGCCAACAAACCATTTAGCCCTGCTGCCCTGGGCTTGGGTTCATGGAAGGTTTTAATAAAAGGATGATTCGAGCTCTGGAGATGCTCCACGTGCCCTTGCTGCGTGCGGAGCCCGAGGCTCTCTGGGCTCCCGGTATGGCTGGGGTGGGAGCTGCTGCTGCTTCCTTCCCTGAACAAAAAGTCCAGTGCTTGTGAGTGGCAGTGATTCATGGTGTCTCGCTGAGGTTCACGTGATAACGCTTTGTGCATCAGGCACACACATCCGCTGAGAGGGCTGCGGAGTCGGTGAAATCAGGTTGATGTCTGATGCGATGTGGGTGTGTTTTTTATCCTGTTTATCTCCTTAAAACTTAAACATGATGCCCTGGTGCAGCAGCTCTTTGGAGAAGCCTTCCCTCGGGGTGTATAATTTGGTGTACCTGTAGCACACGCTCTCCACCACAATTTTCCTTGCAATGCCTCAAACTTGGTGATTCATTTGTTTTGAGGAAGGGCTGGTTTTGATGGGGGGGGGTTGCTCACGCATGGTGAGAGCTGGCTTTGCTTGACACTCCTTGCCTTTTCCCTCTCGTGCAGGACCCCCCCTATTTCACGGTGCTACCAGGCTGGGAGTACAGACAGGAGGCAGGGAGGGAGCTGTTGATTCCTTGCGCTGCTGCCGGAGACCCCTTTCCCATCATCGCCTGGAGAAAGGTACCCGGCCTGCCAGGCAAATCTGCAGTGCCTTTGGCTTTGGGTGAATATTGCAGACAGAGAAGCCACACTCTGTCCCGGTAAGAACAAACTGCAGGTACAGCTGCTTCGCTTCGGGCTGAGCCACTGCCGTCCTGTCCTGCAGGTGGGTGGGGGAAACCCAGCTTGTGGCCACCCAGTTCTCAAATCCCACGAGACCGTCACGGCAGCACCCACAAAGCTGAGCGCTGCCCCCAGCCTGGCCCCCATCCTTTTCCTCACTGCTCACAGGACACCATCCTCCTTGCCTGCCTGCCAGGTTGTCACCAGCAGGATGTGGCAGCCCCTGTTCTTGCAGTGTGGACCTCCTGTGGTGGGAGGGGATGTGCCACCAGAGCGTGTTGAGGGGTCTTGTGGCTGCGTTTTGGCGAGGGGCTGGACTGGTCAGTGGCTGCTTTGCTGCCCCACGTCTGTGAAGACCTCAGGAAGAAGCTGTTTTAATGATGCTGGACTGGACGTAGTGATTTCAGGATGTCCCTCTCTGCAGGGCAGGGCAGGATCCAGCATGGTGGCACAGCCTGGGAGCAACCAGGGTTTGCCAGTCCCTTTGCTTCCCACCTTCAGTGCTCCCGTAGGAAAGCCCCCGTGGAGGGGACCTCCTGGGCTCTTTGTCCCCCTGCCAGGATCTTCCCTCCAAGCCTCCTGTCCCCTTCTTAGGGCTCCTGAGAATGAGCGGGGTCCCTGTGTCACCCAGTGGGCACTGTCAGTCCTTGTGGTGTGACGTGCTTGATCTCTTTGCTGAGTTGCTTTTACCAGCACAAGGAGGACGATGACTTGCACAGATTGCAAGTGACCTACCTAAAACTTGTCTTTTTGTCCATCTTATTTTTCCTTTTCCCCCTCTCACCATTCTTATTCAGGTATCTTTTCAACCTCTCTTGTGCCTTCTGGTGGTCCTCTTCATGTCATGACTCTGGGCTTACCCTCCTGCCTCCAGTCAGGGCTGGCTTGGGCTGGGCTGTTTCCCAGTGCCAGAAGGAAGCTCCCATTGTCAGTCCACCAGCGCTGAGCAATCTCTTGAAGGACTTCTGGAGACTTGGGCTTGGCACTGGTAACCCTACGTGCCTGTCTGCTCCTCTGCTCCTCCTGCATAGCATTGAACCATGGGTCCAAGCGTTGATCAGCAGAGACCCCTGCGTGAAGAACAGCTGAAGAGGACTCGGGACAATGTGGGATTTGCACAACTTTGGCCGATGGGCGTAGACATGAGTTATTACGTGATCCTGGGGACATCCATGCACGCCATCCTCCCACGTCCCCATGGGGCCCTTGCTGCCCAAGCCTCTGAAGGGTTTTGCCTCCTCTCCCGCTGGCTGAGGGGCAGTTTGGGCATTTCCTGGGGCAGGCTGTTCCTGCCCTGGCCCGGGTGGGTGTTCCCCGGGGGTGGCTTGGTGCACCTTCCTCGCAGTGGTTTCAGCTCTGGATGCTGGAGGTTGAGCCCTGGCGCAGGGCTTGGTGTCCGTGTGAGTGCCGTGGGGATTTCCTCTGGTGTGTGAGTGCTGAGCATCGGCCTCCCTGACGCGTGCCTCTTGCGTTGCCCTGCCAGGTCCTCTCGAAAACGGGGGAACCGTCTGCCTTGCCGCGACCGGAGAGACCAGATCCCTTGCCGGTGGCCGGCGGTGTCCCCTGGGCCACGCAGGTAGCTTAGTGACCCCGCTGCCGCCTCGCCCTGCCCCGCAACTCGCTTCTGAGTCGTGGTTTGTTGTTTTTTTTCCTCTCTTTGCCCGGCTCCCCCTGCTCCTTGCCCAAGGTAGGGAAGCCCAGCAGGAGCAAGCACAACACGCTGCCCGGCGGCACCCTGCAGATCCGCTCCCTCGGCAAGGACGACCACGGCGAGTGGGAGTGCGTCGCCACCAACGTCGTCGCAAGCATTACTGCCAGCACTCACCTTACTGTCGTAGGTATGGGCAGGGGATGGGTCCTTGGCAGTGGGTCCCTGCCTAGGGTCCCCGAGGCAGCGTGTCAGTGAGGTGGGAGATGAGGATGCTTCCCGTGATAAAGCAGTGTCTCCTTTAAATGCTCTTTGCTGGTGAAGCTGCCTTTTCCTGCTCTGTTATTTCGGCCACCTGCTGCTATTTCTAGCAGGAATTCCAGGTGACCTTTGCTGGCCAGCACGTGCTCTTGCTCCCCTGTAACCCATCCCTCCCTCTCCCCAGGCACAAGCCCTCACGCCCCGACCAGCGTCCACGTTGTGGTCGCCATGACCTCAGCCAACGTCTCCTGGGAGCCCGGCTACGATGGTGGATATGAGCAGACTTTCTCAGTTTGGTACGGCCCTCTGTGAGTCATCCTGGCATGCTTTGCTCTCTGCTTCTTTTCCTTCCTAGCCGACCCGAGCTTCGAGCAGCCGAGGGGGAGGAGGGTGGGGAGGGCAGCGTGCCCGGCTGGGTGCCCGTGGGCATCGTGGGGCTGAGCTCCCGTTTGGTGCCTTGGAGTGATGGGTGGTGGTGGGATCACGTAGGTCCTGTGTTTCCTCTCCCTTCTGTGCCAGCCAGTAGCTCCGTCTGCCCCAGCAGGTTTTCTTCTGCTTATACTACAAAGGAGACGCTTTGCATTCATGTAACTTTGCCTCTGGCATCTAATTTCAAGATAAACTGTTTATGAAGCTTAACAACCAGGGAGAGGATGGAAAATTCAACCTTTATAGAGTGCGTCCTGGAAGAGCTGTGACTAAGCAGAAATGATCTCTCCTTGTTCCACGGCTCCCTGGAGGTGGTTAAATCCCAGCTGAGTTCACAACCAGCTGCTGTGAGCTGCTGGCTGGGTCTGAGCCTCGTGGGGCTTTGCTCCCATCACTCCCGTGCCAGCCTGTACCTGGTACCCAAAGGCAGTGGGTACATCCTGCCTTCCCACAACGGAGCTGGGCTCTCAGCCCTCTTGGCTTTCCCGTGGGGCAGGGCAAAATACGTAGCTGCAGTGAGGTTGGGATTTTATTTGAGCTCTGCACTTGCTCTTGTCTTCCTCTTGTGAAGAGCTGTCCTTGGAAACGGGGAGAGGGATGGTGCTTTCCCTTCCCAGTCATGGGGCTGGCATTCTCCAGCCTTTCTTCTCGTTCTCTTTCCTTCCTTGTCTTAATTTGCCCCGATGGAGGCTGCTGATAGAGTGGCGACAGGGTAGACACTGCCTGTAATGATTTCTTCTGTGCTCCAGCCCGAGGCTGGCTGCTCGCAGGGTGGGGCTGGACAGTCTGTTGGGAGATGGAAAAATGGACTGGAACGAGCAGAGGAGAAAAATGAGGGAGTGAGTGGAGCAGTGCAGACCTTGCTTTGATGAAAATGTCCTTGAGAAGGAGTGGTTAAGCCTCTCTGCTCTGGAGGCATGGCTCACCTTGGAGGGAGGTGGCAGCTGCTGCTGGGTTCCTCCCTCCTCGAGGCTCTTCCAGAGCCAGGCAGAGCAGCCAGCAGCAGGGAAGGGCCTCTGCACCACGCTTGCCTTAGGGAATTTCCAGAGTGCTGTTTGGACCTGGGAGAGGGCAGCAGAGCAGTGTCTGGCCCTGACTGCAGGCTGTGAGCCCTGGGGGTGTGCTGCTCCCTGGGAAGGGGGAGCCCAGGAGAGGCAGACACTGCTGGGTTATCTAGTGCTGTCCAGAGGGGTGGGGTACGTGGTTTTCCTCCCTCCTGTGGCAATGGGATGCTCAAGCAAAACATGGCTTCACCTCCTGCAGAGTTCATGCTCTCCTCCTGCTTCTGTGGTGGTTGTTGCTGGAAATGCAAGCCCTGCTCACCGGGATGGCCAGGGCCACCGCAGCATCCTGCCTGCCTGTGTGCTCACCCTTGGCAAGGGCACTCCTCCATCCCTGGGGCGATGAGCATTGCATTTACCCTCTGTTCTCCCCACCCTCAGCCCTTTGCTGTTGCACGCCTGCCCGCAGCAGCGCTGGCGAGAAGGGATGCGAAGGTGGTGGGGTTAAACGCTGCAGGGAAACCTGCTCTGGGGTGACAGGCTGCCCTGCTGTCCCCAGTGCCACCGTGTTGGTGGCGGGGGATCCTGGGAGCTGTAGTCCAGCTGGAGCCGTGGTGATTCGGAGGCTTTCCTGCCTGCAGCCACACGGTTTGGTGGAGGCATGCTGCACGTGCATGGCTCTCTGCCGATTTGCTTGTTCCCATAGCTTGCTGCTGCTCCTCCTGCCTCACCTTTTGCTCCCTTTACGGTGGCATTATTTGTCTTTGCTCCATCTTTTACTTCCAGCTTGGTGGATTTACCTGGCTGTATGCCGGTGGCTGTAGATATGCCCACTTATC
The DNA here is from genome assembly GCA_028020825.1 of Podargus strigoides. Taxonomy (NCBI): domain Eukaryota; kingdom Metazoa; phylum Chordata; class Aves; order Caprimulgiformes; family Podargidae; genus Podargus; species Podargus strigoides. The sequence goes on from CM051646.1 coordinate 4,116,773, forward strand.
TATGCAGAATAGACCTTCTGCAGTAATCCTTCCCAAATCCTCTGCAGACACCACTGAAACCAGCAGCCAAGGGCTGGGACGCCCTCAAGCATCTCTGTAACATGAACAGATACTTGCAGTGTCATTGCAGTGCAGTGATACTGCTTCAGGACATGGGGCTCGTTCACCGTGGTGCTTCCCAGTGGGGTGGTGGCTTGTGGAGGTGGCTGCATGCTCATCTGTGCTGGGGCTGTGCTGGGATGTCTCTGGGAGCTTTTTTTTTTTAACCCTGGGTTTTGTGGGTTATAGACCCCTGCAGAAAGGCTGTGCCCTGTGCTCCCTGCAAGTGCCACTGCTGCACTGCCAAACCCTGAGTTATGGCCCTGAGTGGTGCTGGCAGCCCCTGGCTTGTGCAAATATGGCAATAACGGTGATTTAGTTTGACATCTATTGTGGGATTGCATGCACAGGGCTACAGTGGAGGGAAGACTTGGCTCTGGCTCAGGAGCTGTCAAGGTGTAAATGGGAACAGGGCCCATTTCCTGCTCCAGCTGTCCCCTTTGCTGTGGAATACAGATGTGCCAGCTTCCACTTTAGCCCGTGGGATGTGTAGGTGGTAACCTCAGGCAAGGCAGTTGACACTGCTTTTGTCCCTGACCCTGCTCAGAGCGGGCAGGTGGTGCATGGCAGAGGGGAGGGCTGGTAGCCATGTCCGTGTGAACTGGGGGATGCTGGTGTGATGGGACAGGATGGTGCCCTGTGCTTGGCAGCGTGTGCCGTCCCCCAGCCAGCTCTTGGGTGGCGAGTGGCTGCCCCATGTCCATACACATCGCTGCTGTCAAAGCAAACCATCGCTCGGGAAAGCTCCATTTTTTGCTCGAGAAGTTAATGCTGCCTCTTTGCCTTCCCTGTCGAAGGCACCTTCCCTGAGGATGCTCCCTTTTTCTCTTGGCAGGATGAAGAGAGCCCAGTTTGGCCCCCATGACTGGCTGTCTCTCCCTGTGCCAGCTGGTTCCAGTTGGCTACTGGTGGATACCTTGGAACCAGAGACTGCATACCAGTTCAGTGTCTTGGCTCAAAACAAGCTGGGCACCAGCTCCTTCAGTGAGGTGGTCACTGTGAACACTCTAGGTAGGTTCTCTGTGGGCACTGGGGGAGGAGGGTGAAGGGATTCAGGATGTTTGAGGGGAGGACCAGTGTCCCTTTGCCTTGGTCCGTGTCTCCAAGCTGCTGGAGATGGAGATGATCAGCAGCAGTAGTTTTCCAGCTGCGTAGAAGATAGTTTGTGGAGGGTCCTGGCTGAACCTTGTAGGCTGTGCTGGGTGCATGAGGCTCCTGAAAGCTTGTCCTAGGAGCCAGCGTGGGAGAGCTGTACTGTACCAGTCACCTTTCAGATCTCCCTTGAGTTCAGCTGGGGTCAGGAGGTATTAATAGACTGCAGAATCACTAGCGTGCAGCCCAGAGTGGGAGCTATCACAAAGCATGTCCTGCTAGTACCTGCCTTGGGCTGTCTCAGGCAGAGGTGGGAGGAAGCAGGAGGTTTTCTAGTGCTGTGCCCCTTTTCTTGGTGTCACTGCATTGTTAGTCCTCTGCTTTTTGAAAAGCCACTGTTGTGTCTCAGAGATAAGAGAACACGTGCCTGAGGTGTGCCCTGAACTCCTGGAAGGTGGGAGCTGCTGCTGCCACCGTGGTCCTTTGGCCACGGATGGGGCACACGAGGGAGAGCATCCTCTGCACTTCCCCCTCACCCTGTCTCAAAGGTGTCCCTGTCCCATCTGCTCTGTCCCCAGCATTCCCTGTAACAACTCCAGAGCCTCTGGTGTTGGTTACCCCACCGAGGTGCCTAACAGCCAACCGGACACAGCAAGGCGTCCTCTTGTCATGGCTTCCTCCCGCGAACCACACCTTCCCCATCGACCGCTACATCATGGAGTTCCGCGTCGCGGAGAGGTGGGAGATCTTGGACGATGGCATCCTGGGCACCGAGAGCGAGTTTTTTGCCAAGGACTTATCCCAGGTAAGCAAGGGCTGCCTACACCATACCTCTGGTGTTGCATCATCTGCTGCAGCTCTGAGGAAGCTTTTGGGGTGCTCAGTCCCCGTGCTGGGGTCTTCAAGGAGCTGGGTGAGGTTGGAGGATGCGGTGGAGGACCTGACAGATGTGCTTGGTGTTTCAGGACACGTGGTACGAGTTCCGGGTCCTGGCGGTCATGCAGGATCTCATCAGCGAACCCAGCAACGTTGCTGGTGTGTCCAGTACAGGTAAGAGGTGGCTCCTTCTTCTACCCCCAGCTGTGGGAGCATCTCCACTTCTGCAGGTCCCTGAGCTAAGTGCTCAGGTTGTGCATCAGTCCTTGCTTAGACAGCGATGGCTGGTTTTGTGCTCAGGCTGTGAGCTGGCCCGATGGGCACACGGTTGTGATCGGTGTCCTGGGCACGCTGCTGGCCTCGTGCCACCTCCCAGTGCGAATGGACCGGTGGTACTCAGAGCAGGACAGGACAAACCACCCCATTTAGTCCTTCCCATGGAGTGCAGTATTGTCGGGCATCCGCTGGCAGCACATCTCCGCTCTGCGGGGTGTCTGGAGAACAAAGCTCCGACCGGACACTGCGCAGCCTGGAAATGGGAATGAAAGGTGCAGAGAGGGAAACGTAGCACTGCAGTGCAGAGTCCAAGGGGAAATAAGCTTTGCAACAGGAGACTGCAACATGCTGCAGCGTGCGCATGTAGCCTGTGCCTCGGTCCAGCTCGGAGGATGCTCCTTGAGCAGGGGATGGGTGAGGACATGTGATCGTGGTGGAGAAGGCAAGGGCAGCAGGGGGAGGTGGGGATGTGAAGAACCCTGCTTTTATGGCTCCGGTGGAAAAGCCAAGGAGCCACCCATCTCTGCTGCGCACAGGAATGCAGCGGTCTCTCTCTGCCCCCACGTGGTGCCGGTGCAGAGAAGCCTGCCTGCCGCAGGCTGCCTGCTTGCCTGCTCTTGCTCCTCTCCCAGGAGCTCTCTGATGGGATCTGGCAGTGCCTGCGGGGGGTGCGTGTGCCCCGGCCCCAGGCAGCTGCCAGGGGCTGAGCTGGTGTTCCTGGCAGGCAAACACTGACTGTGTGTGCCAGTGCACGGCGGGAGCGCTGGTGTGTGCAGGGTTTGCAGCTGCAAATGGCTGTAGCTGAGGTCTGCTGGTGGTTTGGGTGTGCTCGTGGTTAGAGCAGGGGTGTCACGAGGGTTCAGAGCCCGGTTTTCATTGAAAAGCTGAAGGATGTTGCACTGATGCACTGGGTAAAATACCTTATGCTGCTGCAGCGGGTTACTGGGCCGGGAGAGAACTGTAGGTTTGGTTTGTGCCTGTAGGTAAAGGTGTGTTTGTGTGGTGTGGAGGCTCCTTCCCTGGGGGTCCAGCAGCTAAGACAAACAGGTTTACCTGATGCGAGGTCACTAGATCCCTTGGCAGTGGCCTGCAGGAGCACCAAGGGGGGGCTGGGTTGGAAGCAGGGTCTTTACTCAGAGGTTACCATTCCTGGTACCAGTTGCCCTCACCCTGTGGTAGGTCCCTGGGGAAGGCAGCAGGCAGGGTTGTGTGTGTAACACCAAACCATTGTGGTTTTTCCCCCCAGACGTATTCCCTCAGCCTGACCTGACGGACGAGGGTCTAGCCCGCCCAGTGCTGGCTGGCATCGTTGCCACCATCTGCTTCCTGGCTGCTGCCATCCTCTTCAGCACACTTGCCGCCTGCTTCGTCAACAAGCAACGCAAACGCAAGCTCAAGCGCAAGAAAGGTGAGCCCGTCCCCGGTGTGTTTCCTCCCTCCCTCCCTCCCTCCTCCTCCTCATTTCTCCTCCTGGTTGTGTTGTGGTGGTAACCTTCTTCCCTGTCTGTCTCTTCTTCCGTCCGTGCGCGTCCTCAGGTGAAGCCCTGACTTCATCCCTCGGCTGTGCCTGAAGGCGCCGGTGGTCGGGAGCGGGAGAGGCAGGGTGGGTGAAGAGGTGACACAGAAACTAGCCTGGGGTTCCCAAGGGAGCGCTCTCGCGTGGGGATAACTCCTAGAGCTGGGGGTTTAGGGCTGGGGTGTCCTCTGGGCCAGAGGTTTGGGGGGACCGCTCACCTCCTGGAGGTCCCCCCGGGGCTGGGCTCCCCAGCTGCATCCCACCCATCTCTGCCCAGCCCGGGATGGGCACTGCCCGACGGCCGCACTAGGCTGGAGAAGACCCCTGCAAAGGAGGCCCTGCTGCTCTGCTTCCCAAAAGCTGGGGCTGTGTAGGGACAGGGGCAGCTGGGGAGCTGGAGAGGGCAGGGGAATCGGCTCCTTCTCCTCTGGCCTGTGGGACTGGGAGCAGGATGGGCAGGACCCTGTGACGGGAGCTGTTTGTTGTCAGCAACTATTAAAGCACTGGAGCAATGAAACCTTGGCTTCTTGTTGAGTGTCTTTTCTTGTCCTGATGCTGAGTTTGTCATGTCTCCGTTGTGTTGCGCCTCCTTAGCGTTCTCTCTTCTTTCCCTTTTTTATTCTCTTCCAGACCCCCCTCTCTCGATAACCCACTGCAGGAAGAGCTTGGAGTCCCCGTAAGTATCTGTTTAGATGTGGCACCAGGCTGTGGGTTTTTGAGGTGCCTCATTCCTACAGCTGTTGCAAGCCTCAAATGGAATTGTGTGACCTTGTTTGGTTGGGTTGGGTGTTCCCTGAACTTGTGGGAACACAGTGGTTTGTAAGAGACAAACGGGCTTTGGAACAGAAAGCAACAGGGGCAAATCCAGCAAACTGAGACAACCCTGTTGGGTCTGTGGGCATTGACCAATGCTGGAGTTGAGTGGTGGGACTCAATTACACACCCAGCTTGAAGGTGCTCCTTAGGAGAAGGACTAGCCTGCTGCGTACGGAGTCCTTCAGGCAAGGTCGGTGTAGTTTTTGAGTCCTTCTCTGTGGGCTTTTTTTTTTTTTCCTTGGGGAATTCAGAGACTTACAGGTGTCTCTTTTTCCCCACGAAGAATGCCTCAGTGAAACATCACATGTCCCCAAAGGTGGTGGATGGTGGTGCTGCAGTAGCCAGAACTCCTTGCAGAGCCCATCAAAAGCATGTATAGCTGGTAATCAGTGGGAGCACCTTCCTGATGGGAGGCGAGAGTCTGAAACGTGGGCGCCTTGTGCTTTGGCTCCTGGACTGGTGCCAAATGTCCCAGTGCTGGTGGATCTTAATCTTCACTGTCTCTGTTGGATCTGTTACCTTTTGCCCTGCAATCCTGTTTGTTCAAGGCTTAGGGATGGCTGAGATAATCTGATACTCTCTGCCTTTTGAGGCACTCAGCCTTAAATCTGAGTGTTGAGAGTGGAGGCAAAGTTGGTTTGGAATAATCTGTCAGCATCTTCAAGTGAGGTGCTGTATTCTGCATGAGCGGGGACCTTTGCCCGATGTCCCTCCTCTCAGGGACCTTCCCAGGCATGGATAGCTCAGGTGAAAGTAGGAAACCTTTGATGGAGTTGGAAGTGAGCTCTGGATCTTGTCTGTCATCTTGCTGGGGCTGTGGAGGTTGTTGCAAAGTGTTGGTGGACCTTGTTGCAAGGCACTGGCATGAGCTGCCTGCCCTGGAGGGGATGCAGGGCGTGCTGAGCTCCACTCCCAAGGAGCAGGGATGGTGTGTGCTGCTGCTGGTCCTCTGACCTGTGCCATGGCAAGACTCTGCTGTCCTGGTTAGCCCCTGTGAATTTCTCCCAGCGGTTCCTCTTTGGAGAGCTGGTAGCACTTTGTTTTTTGGATCTGGCTGGCGGTTCTTCAGGGCAAGAAGACCTCCTTTCCCCTCGAGGTGACCATCCTCTCTTTCGGTTTTTCTCCCCTGTGGTCCAGGTTGTCTTCCGGCAAGGTGAGTCCCGAGAGCATCCGCACGCTGCGTCCCCCCTCGGAGTCCTCCGACGACCAGGGCCCGCAGGCCAAACGGATGCTGAGCCCCACCAAGGAGAAGGAGCTCTCCCTTTACAAGAAGACCAAGCGAGCCATCAGCAGCAAGAAGTACAGCGTCTCCAAGGCGGAGGCCGAAGCCGAGGCCACCACCCCTATCGAGCTCATCAGCCGCGGGCCGGACGGGCGCTTCGTCATGGACCCGGCGGAGATGGAGCCCTCCCTGAAGACGCGGCGCATCGAGGGCTTCCCCTTCGTGGAGGAGACGGACATGTACCCCGAGTTCAGGCAGTCGGATGAGGAGAACGACGACCCCGTCGTCCCCGCCTCCGTCACCGCCCTGAAAGCCCAGCTCACCCCTCTCTCTTCCAGCCAGGAGTCCTACCTTCAGCCACCAGCATACAGCCCCCGGTTCCACCGGGCACTCGAGGGTCCCGGCGCCCTGCAGGCCACCGGCCAGACCCTCCCGCCAGCCCCCCGGGCTTTCCACCACCAGTTTTACGGTTACCTCAGCAGCAGCAGCCCCGGGGAGGTGGACCCACCGCCCTTCTACATGCCAGAAGTCAGCCCGCTGAGCTCGGTCATGTCCTCCCCGCCGCTGCCCCCCGAGGGGCCCTTCGGACACCCCACCATCCCTGAGGAGAACGGGGAGAACGCCTCCAACAGCACGCTGCCCCTGGCGCAGACCCCCACGGGGGGCAGGTCCCCCGAGCCCTGGGGCAGGGCTGAGTTCCCCTTCGGCAGCCTGGAGCCGGCCCCCGCGCCGTTCCCCCACCAGCTCCAGCCCTGCGAGGCGGCTGAGGGCACCCAGCCCACCGGCTGCCTTCCTCGGGGACCACCCCCTTCCTCCCTCCAGGTGGTCCCCGCATCCTACCCGGGCATCCTGCCCCTGGAGGCACCAAAGAGCTGGACCGGCAAGTCACCCGGCAGGGGCCAACCCTCTGTGCCCACCACCACCAAGTGGCAGGACAAACCTATGCAACCCATGGGATGTCAAGGGCAGCTAAGACATACCAGCCAAGGTATGGGCATACCCGTGTTGCCTTACCACGAACCGTCCGAGCCCGTCGGCCCCAGCGGCACAAGCACATTCAGCCTGGACACCAGGTGGTACGAGCCCCAACCCCGACCTCGGCCCAGTCCTCGGCAGGTCAGGAGGGCTGAGCCCAGTTTACATCAGGTGGTGCTACAACCTTCAAGGCTTTCTCCTCTGACCCAAAGCCCCCTCAGCTCCCATAACAGCTCCCCGGAGCTGACTGCCCGTGCCCGGCCCCGGCCTGGCCTCATCCAGCAGACGGAGGTGTCGGAGATCACCCTGCAGCCCCCCGCGGCGGTCAGCTTCTCCCGCAAGTCCACGCCGTCCACGGGATCTCCCGCGCCCAGCAGCCGCGGAGACAGCCCCAGCTACCGACCTGCCACCGCCTTCACCCCCCTGGCCACCGGCTACCCCGGCTCCCAGGGCTCCTCCCTGCCCGTTGACACCATGGATGTTTTCGGAGACATCCCCTCTCCGAGGAGGGCTGGCGAGGAGATTCTCCAACCGGAGCCCACGTCCACCACGGTAGCCGCCACGGGGTAAGTGTGTGAGCCCCGTGGTGCCCCCTCCAGCCCCCTTCCTGGCTTCCCCCACCCCGCCTCACCCGCTCCCTCTGACTCCCTCCCCGCCATCGCCATCCCAACTCGTAGGGTCTCTCTTGGGCGCGCTGCAGCATCCCTTTTGGAGACGGCGTCCCGCGGGCTTGGCTTAGGAAGAGGCTCTGCCGTGGGCACGGGTTGCATGGCCGCTGCCTGAGAGCTGGGTTTTAGGCAGGCCACCTTCCCCGTGCCACGCGTGCCTCCTCCCCGTGACTCGGGCTACGGGCCGTCTACCAGGTGTCGCAACGACCTGGCTCCCGGCTCGCCGAGGTAAGTGTCCTGGTGTCACTGGCGGTTGTTTCCTCTTCTAGCTGCTGGCTCTTGGCTTTCTTCGAACGTTAGGGCCGCCGCCGCCGCGCCTCTGTCTTCCTCCTCTTCCTTCCCGCGGAGTCTAGAGAGCTTTAATGCATGACAGAAACAGCTATCACGGTCACCGCCCCACCTGCAAAAGGGATGCTGCAGCCCCAGGACGCGGGCAGGGAGAGATCAAGGACTTAGCCACATCAGCAGCATGTCAGGAGAGGAGGAAAAAAAATAAAAATAATCTAAGCCCAGCGGAGATCGGGAGGCTGCCGGCACGCTCAGATCCTGCCCTAAAGAGGGATGTGGCTGCACTAGACAGTAGCGGCTGGTTTTCCAGGTACCAGGGTTGCTCCAGGCAAAAAGCGTCTCTCTCTCTCTCTCTTTCTCTCTCTGTATTTCTCCTCTTTCCCTCCGTCTTTCACAGCACCTTAGACCCCGTGGCCGTGCTTTCGTCCCATCCTTTCGTCTCGCTTCATTTTTTTGGCTTGTTGTCTGGCGGGGTCGAACCCCCCTCCCCGCCCCGCCTTGTGGCAGAGGGGAGCCGGGGGGGCCCGGGGCGCCCAGCCCCGCGGAGCCGGCGCGGTCGGAGGCGTACGGAGGAGCAGCGTGTGTCTCGGGGAGGGGGAAGGCAGCGTTTCACCCCGCAGCGCCCTCCACATTTCACTCCCCCGCCCTCTGGTACCTGGAAGCGTTATGGCCTTAGACAAACCTCTGTGGCACGGCCGGGGTGTCCAGGGGGGACAGGAAGGAGGGCTCAGGGGCGAGGATGGGGTGGGAGGGGAGCTGAAGGAGCCTGAAACGACTCGTGTGTGCCTCTGGAACAGCCAGCTCTGGAGCGAGGCAGTCACGCACGTAGCTGCACGTCTGCGAGCCAGGGCGCCCCGAGGAGAGGCAGCTCGAGGACAGGTCCGTGTCAGAGCAGCGCTGTCGTCCGTGCTTTTACGCAGTGTATCCATTCGCTTTGTTGATTATCGTTTTCGTTTCTTCTTTTCCTTTCTCTTCTGTTTCTTTTCCCCTTTCTCTTCCAGCCTCGTTTCGTTTGTGTTTCGGTTTGGTTTCTTTCCCTCCTTTTTCCTTTGGAGTTGTTGACGTGCTGATGTGTTGCGGAGCTCGGCTCCTTGCGGGTGTTGATAACTGCTTTGTTTTTGATTAATCTCAGCTATCTGGGCAGTGTTGTCGAGACAAGCTTCTCCTCAGCTCAATAGGTAAGGGTGATCCATGTCCGAAAGGATGGTGTGGGTGCTGTGGAGGGTGGCCGGGAGCGGGGCATGAGAGGGGACACGGAAGGGGCTTTTCCAATACCATCTCTTCCTTTAAAGGGGAATAAGGAATCCGAAAACACTAGGAAACACCTCTGGATGCACAGTCTCTGTGGCTTTTGGGTTTCCCCTCCCAGCAGCACGCCGCTGCTCCCCTGCCTTTGGGGAGGCGGTGGGGCTGGAGAGCCTGGTGGTGGCAGCCATGTCTTCGTGTTGGGCTTTGGGATGAGCCAAGCAGCTGTCCCCTCGTGCCTGCCCTTCGTTTCTTGGAGGACAGTGACACGTGGCACTCTAAACCCCAGGAGGGCTTGTGTGGCATGAGGGTTGTGTGGTGGTAAGGAGCTGCGTGTTGAGGTGGGTTTGTCCTGGATGATCCAAACCAGTAGGAGCTCGTGGCTGCCTCCTGGAGCCAGGTAAAACAGCCACATCTGGAGCAACCAGCTGCAGGCAGCACGCTCAGAGTGGGTCTCTCTAAACCACTTGCAGGCCAGGACATGGTGAATTTTGTTCCCATCAGTACCTGGATCTGTTTTCTTTTTTCCCCAAGTCTCCTCAATCATGGAAACTGGGAGGAGTCTTTCTTCCAAGATGGACTGTATGGTTGGCAGCAGTGTAACTACAGTTTCAGGCTGCTGGTGAGGTGTTTTAATGTTGCCATCACAAGTGTCTTCATAGTAAAAGTCCCAACTCCCTGAAATACTCCTTGGAGAAATCTTTAAGACTTCTTCTGACCCAGCTGTAATTAAACAGCCCTAAGCAGATCTTGAGTCTCCCAAGAAAATACCTCTCAGGCTGCCTTCATGGGGCCAGTTTCCTAGATGGCCATGGGTATCCCTGGAACTGGGATGGAGTAATTGGGAGATGGTTTTCAGACCTTAGAAGCAGAGAATGTCACTAAAACTGTAAAACCAGATGGGATAATAGGCATTCCTGACCCCAAGGTTTGGGAACGCTGATCCTTTTGGCTGTCAGTCAGGCTGGTTATGAAAGGAGAGGTGGGATTGCAGATGGGACCCTTTCTAGGGCCTGACCATGCCTAAGCTTCCTTAGGACAAGTCTTAGGAAAACAAGATTTGCTGCCTTGGATGGGAAGAGTCAAGGTCCTGGCTGATGTTCTCCCAGCTGCTTGAAGAGCTTTGTTGGACTGGAAAAGAACCTCATGAGAGAGAGATGAGATGCCTGGAGAAATCAGGTATATGTTTCCAGGAGAGGGGAATTCCTCCAGCTGATGTGGAGGGTTCTCCTGGGGTGGGGAGAGCAGGAGAGGTGAGGCAGGAGTGTTGGGTCATGGCGATGGGAACCAGTGCAGGATGCATGCTCCATGGAGCAGTCATCCTCTTGGCATCACAAAACCCTGCAACCTCCAAAGCTCTTGAGTGCTTGGCCACCTTCTTCTTCTGTTTTCCCCTGCTTATCCCAGAGCCAAGGTGTCCCGTGAGGAGCAAAGCTAGCACCAAGCCTTGGTGAGATCTGGGCTTGTGTCAGACTTCCTGAGAAATGGGGAAGCCCTCAGTGAGGACATGGCAGTTTTCTCTGTTCTTTTTCTGTGGTGCTTCCCTGCTCCGTGAGCATGAGTGCACATGGCTTTGGCACAGCAGAGGTGAGTCCAGGCTCATGTCAGAGTTTGGGGTGGCTGGGTCCCATCTCTGGTGCTGGGGGCTGATGGGGTTTCAGGAGCAAGGTCACACTGCTCAGCAAGATGCTTGCTGAGGAGCAGCCGTACATCCTACTCAGATGCTGCTGGGGGCTGGAGTCACAGGAGCGACTCCAGAGTTATTATCCCCAAATAGGGGAAGCTAGAAGAATAAATCTCACTTTAATAAGGGAAGAATCCTGTAAAGAGCCCAGCCAAGTAATTTCTTGATGATTTGGGGTCATAAAATTGTCAGGGCATGCGGAGCACAGGGATTTTATACCGGACCAGCCAGGTTTCTGCACTGCAGTAATAAAAGCTGAGAGGAGGAGAGGGAGAGGCAGTTTGCAGGCCTGGTGGTACCTGCAGTGTGGTGGCTTTCGCTGCGTGAAGGTCAGGTAGTTTTTATCAGCGGGCAGGGATAAATAACGCCGTTACTGAGTCGGCACGAGCAGTTTTGTCATCACCATCTCTTTGGATGCGGCGTGCGGTGATGCATCTCCGAACGGGGAAGAGGGGGCTGTCGTCTCCCTGCAGAGGGAAACCCAAAAACCACAGACAAGGCACCAAGCTCCTACGCCCTTCAGCACCACAGCCTGCCCTGGGCGGCCCCCCGGCCCCCCTCACCTTGCTGGGGCAGCGCTGCCAGTGCCGGGAGCTCGGGGGCTTGGCCGCAGCGTAGCGTTGAGTGACAAAGGGACATCAGCGCCAGGAGGAGCACCCCTCGCTCCCCGCTTGAAAGCAAACAGGTTCCCCTTTAAAGACTGTCCATGTGCTGATCCTCTGCATGTGTTTCATGCCTCCTCCCGCTTGGAGAAGTTGTGAGTCCGCTTGTCTGAGTGCGTTTTTCTTTTCTTTCTTAATTATTATTATTTTTTTTTTTTATTATTTCCAGTCTCTTTAATTTACTTATATATTTTTCTCACTCCTCTTTTTCATTTATCTTCCTCTTTTCCCCCCTTCCTTGTGACTATACCCCCCTCTTCCTCTCCAGTCCGGCCCCTTTTCCCTCGCCCTCTCTCCTCCCCGCTCCCCTCCCGTCAGCATGGTGGAGTCCGTTGTGTAGATGAGTTGTGGTGTCTGCAGACCTGTAGAAGGGACCCCCTTCTCCGGTGTGCTCCCCGCTGTGACCAGCCCCTCCCTCCCTCCTCGTGGTGCCTCAGCAGCTCTGGGGCACGGGGCCATCACCACCGTGTTTCTCTAGCGCCTCTCACACTGAAGGATCTCGAGCGATGCGTTCTGGGATGGAGGCAGCAGCCAGCACTGCCTCACAGCAGAGGGGGAGTTCCAACTTGCAGGACATCACGGGATCATGCTTGAGACGGAGCCTCGTGTAGGCAGATTGACCTCTTTGTCTGAGGATGATGAAGGGATGAAGGACACAGTGGGCTCTGGTCCCAGTGGGTGATCTAACATGTCCAAACTATTCCTGGATGTCAGTGTCTTGACTCATGGAGAGGAGGAGACAGGGAATGCGTGTTGAGATGTCCACAAGGTGAAATTACATGTATGGTGCCCTTGAATCTCCTGGACCCTTCCTTTATATGGGTTCCCCTTTTAGGGTGGAAAGAGCTTAGTGATGCTTTCATGAGCCTTCTCCCTTGCATCTTTGCTTCGTACGTGGAAAGACATTTGAGGAAAAGCAGTTGAGATGTGTGTTGAGTTGGATTGCTCTTCTCCCCTAGCTACCTCCTCCTGTCCTGGGGCTCTCTGAGGTCCCTCAGTACCTTTGCAGCCTCTCCAGTACCTCTCTGTGCATGCAGTTCAGACCCTTGCTTGTTCAGAAGGGCTGTCCTTTGAAGACTTGAGGAACACTCCCAGTGGCTGTGGTGCCTCGCAGAAGGTTTGCATCAGGAACTCACGTGTGCTTCTTGAAGCTCCTTTGCTTGGCTCTGCACAGAAGTCTCTAGAAGAAATTCAGCCACCTGTCTGTTGGTGTTTGAGATCTCACGCATGGGCAGCTGCCCAAAATGTTAACTCTGGGGGCAGGAAGAGGCTTTTGGCTGAGCTTAAAATGAAAATGAATTTGAAAGAATCAGAGTCTTTTGAAGAAATAAAGGGTGGGTAGAGCAGATAAAATTTGGCTGGTGAGCAGCATTGTTTTGTCCTCCTCTGTATCTGTTCCTTGCCAGAGGTCAGGCAGTGTTTATGGTGACGCATGGGTTCAGTGTGCTCGCTGTTTATGTTTGTGTGTATAAATACAAGTCCAATTACGGAGAACTAGTGGAAATGAGCTTCAGGCAATTTCCTCATAATCCCTTGCGTAAATTTGTCTAATTTTGTCAACGTGCCACGGCAGCAGCATCTTAGAAGGAAAAAAGAATGGAAAGAGCAGGAGCCTTTTACAAGTTGAGCTTGAATAATATTTGCAAAGCTGTCTTGGTGGTGGGAGCAGGCAGTGGAAGGCGGCTGCTGATGGACAGGATGGTGGCAGGATCACCGACCCCGCTGGAGTCCAGGGCTTGGCACATGTGAGCTCTGTGGGAGGTGGACTGGGGCTGGAGCTATTGAGGTCACCTATAGCCAAGTACCTTCACGAGTGTAAAAAGGGAAAAAAGCCTTTTACTGACCATTCATGTGGGAATTGCTGCAGGGAAGTCCCATGCTGTCAGTCCTTTGGGTCACTGTGGTCTTACTCTGAGCCAGGGGGTGCAGCCCAGCAGCTGTTGGTGTTGGTGCAGCTCAGGGGGTAGTGCCCCAATGGAGCTCGGAGCTGCCACTCGGAGCATCACTCACGAGGGGCTGCTTGGGGAGAAGGTGTTTAAGTGCTGCAACTGTACGGGCTTGTTAATGCCTTTCCGATGAGGGAAAGCACTCGCTTGGATCCAGCCAGCAGGAACCAGCTTGTCTAATGAGTCACTTCATCTTTGGCTGATGTGCTGCTCTGCTGGGAGCTGGAACAGAGGCTCTCCAGGAGCCATCCTCGCCTTGATGTCTCTCTTATGATGAGAAACATGAAAAGGGGCTTTCCTGTACCCAGTGTTTGGGTTTCTGTTGCATCTGCTGTGTCCCAGCTGCTTCATCAATTCACGCCGCACTCCTCTCGCTGCTCTCCAGCGCTGCTGGCAGAACTGAGAAGCTTTGCAATCACACACATCTTCAAAAACAACCTCGTCTGCTCCCCAAGGGGGAAAAAATCCCGTGGGAGCTCTTTGCCTGTGCCGCTCCAGCTGAAGTATCCCCACTTTGACAGCCACGTGGGACCTCAGACGTGAAGAGTTGGTGTCATACGGCGCGCTCTGCTGCGGTGGCATGTGTGGGGACTCACAGAGGAGTCTCCAGCACTGGGGAGGCTCCACCTGATACCCAAGGGAGATGAGAAGCCTCAAACTGACTGTAGGTGGATGTGCTCGTGTACCACAGCCTGGGTGTGCTGGAGCTCTGTGCTCGAGCCCCTGTGCTCACCCATTCCCTGCCACTCCCACCAGCACCCGCAGCGTTCCTGCGATGTTGGGTGGGTTGCACTTCACTGACAGACCAGGAAGGAGGTGGATGAGTTCAGCCACGGCTTTTTGGTGACAAAGCAGGACTCTGAATGCACCGATGCTGCCTCCTTGCAGTCAGTCGAGGTGACTCTTCTGCCTGCTGCCTTGTGAAGAGCCTGTGGCTGATGGGGTTCGCTGATCCCTGCCCCAGTCACGGACACCTGAAGATGCAGGAGTTGCCATCAGCACTTTCCTCTGTGTGGCTGTTTTGAAAAGGTTTGGTCGCTGACCTCTGGTGACTGAGTTGTGAGAGAAGAGTGTCGTCTCCTCCTTTGAAGGGCAGGACAGGCTTGTTAGAGGCACGCTGGTTTAAATCACCAGGCTTTTCTCTCTGGAGCCTGGCTTTGAGTGTTGGCTTTATTGCAATGAAAGGCACTTTGTGGATGCTGCCCTGGTCATCTAGGTGTATTCTAGGTGACCCTGCTCTGGCAGGGGGATTGGACTAGATGATCTTTCGAGGTCCCTTCCAACCCCTAGGATTCTGTGATTCTGTGATCTCTGGGCAGCTTGTGTTCAGGTTGCTCTCTGGTGACTCAGGTTGATCCCAGGTCCTTACCTGTGGCCTCTGCTGCCTTGACTCAGACTTCTGTGGCATTAGGTGGTGGTGAACTTGGAGGGAAGTGAAAGTAAAAGGGAGAGGGGGAAGGAAATGGGAAAGCAGCAAGAGGGGGGGATGCTGTGATGTGTTAGAGATGAGAGCCTGACTGACCCCTCTCCTAAGGAGAAGGTTTTCCTCTACTGCCCTGCTCTCCACAGCAGTCACTGTCCAGTCCTTGGATGGGAGAAACAGGTACAGTGAGGAAAGTAAAGCAAAAAAAAAAAAAACCCTTTGCAAAGGGGAGCTCACTTAACCTTGAGCTGGTTCCTGTAGAAGAGTTACTCCGGGCTAGGCTGGAAAACTATCACTGAAAACTGCAGGTTCTTCTGCAGGTGACGCCCCTTCGCCAATCCCCTCCTCGTCCCTCGCAATAAACCCACGTCAGTGTTTTCCTTTCAGTGTCCTGTCCTGCAGGGCACAGACCCCACCTCCCAGCCCCTCGCTGTTCAGGAGCAGATGCTCCCGTGCTGTTGCCTTTCTGTTGTCGCTCACGGCAGGGGCCTGGGGCCGAGGTCCCGCTGCTGGCTGTGTCGGCGTGTGCCCTTCGTGTCCCTGTCTGTCCTGTGGCCCCTGGTTTTCCCTGGCTGTGGAAGCGGGGCCAGGCAGGGTCCTGCCTCCCTGCCGTTTGTGGCGCCGGTGTTGTCCTCCCCGGGTGGCTCATGGTGCCCGTCTCGGTGCTGCCGTGCTGCTTCTGCCTATCTCTTCCTCTCTCTTCATCCCAAGGGGTTTCCCACCACTTCCCAAAGATGCCTTATCGGACATAGGATCTGCCCTGGCCTTTTTTTTTGTGTGTAGCAGTGCTGGCATGGCAGGCAGGTGAGCTGGGGTGCCGGCAGCTCCCTTGCAGGGCGTTGGATGTTGCTGGTGGGACTGGCCAGGCTCGCGGTGCCACTCAGCAGTGTGGAGGAGATGTAGGGGGACAGTGGGGACCCCACAGAGCAGCACGTGTGGGCACCTCGCTTCCTCCCACCCCACGCTCCAGCACATCTGGCTGGCCCCGCTCCCTCAGCCCTGGGTTTCTCACCTTTTCCTTTCCCACGGCACAGCTGGCTGGGGTCGCTGATCCCCCGCCGGGGACACCCGGAGGCCCGAGCGTGGCCGAGAGCCGCTGACGGCGCCTGTCTGCTTTTCCTTCCTAGAAAACGTCCATCTCCGTCCGGGGACGCTGCTGCACCTGAGAGGCTCGAAGCTCTGAAATACCAGCGGATAAAGAAGCCCAAAAAGTCATCCAAGGGCTCCTCGAAATCCAGAAAACAATCCAGTGAGTGCGAGGACCCCGGTGTCCCCAGCAGCACCCCCTCTGTCCTGCCGTGGGCAGAGCTCGGGCAGGTCCCTGCTGGCTCCAGCACTGGGGGATCTCTAAGCCCACGCTGGGATGCTGCCCTCGCCCCCTGCCCCCGAAGGGATGGCTCCCTGGGCTGCTCAGGCTGTCCCTCCCCTGCTCCTCCCCTGCCTCCAAACTGAGTTCCCCATCCATGCATCTCCCATCTTTAGTGATTTCTTTTGGATTTTATTTTTGAGTGTTATTTATTTGTCCTGATGTTCCCTCCTCACCAAGCAGCCGGGTTTGGGGCCAGGCTTGCTGTAACCTCCCCCTTTCAGCACACAAAGTGCTCTGCCTGCTGCCAGCGCTGGTCCCATCTCCTTTTTGTTTTTCCCCTCCCCACAGATGGCTCTGCCTCCCAGGTTCAGCACCTTCCCAGCTCTCAGGTACTGTGGCCTGACGAAGCTGTCTGCCTCCGCAAAAAGAAGAGACACCCTCGTCAGGACCCCTTCGCCCGCCTCTCGGCGCTCAAGGACGACCTCTGCCACCGGCAGCTCCCCGAAGACCAGACAGCCATTCTCAACAGCGTGGACCACGATGACCCCAGCGGGCATGCCACGTTGCTTTAGCCTAGAGCCAGCCCCAGAAGGTTAAACAGGAGGGGAGTGGGGGGGAGCTGACATCTCGCCACGGGGGGGGGATGGAGGCAGTGGGAGAGGGGGGGACACCCCTACGCTGCTGCCTCTGCCGGGGGGTTCGGTGGCTCGTGGTGGGGATGAGCTGGGGGGAACCTGGGGCAGGTTGGGGGGATGGGGAGGATGCCTGGGGCTGGGGATGCCCCTTGGATCCACTTCTCCCCCCACCTTGGGTGGCTTCGGTGGGGTGGGAAGGGGGGGGGACATTGCACCTCGGTTTCAGAAAAGATCTCTAGGCTTTAAAAGGCATAGATAGAGCTTCTGACATCTGGTTCTGCAGCGCGCGTTTAGGGAGGAAGTGTGGAATTGAGCAGCTGGCCCTCAATCGCCGGAAGAAATTAAATGACACAGGGTGTAATTAATTGACAAGAAACTAACGACCCAGACGGGAACTGGTAATCCCATGAATCTGATTATGATAAAAACACGACCAGATAATCCCAGGAAAGCTGTAATTGTGAAAAATCTCCCTGCCTCCCCCTTCCCAGCCTCCTTTTACGGGAAGATGACAGCAACAAAACCATCCGTGACATCTTTCCCTACCTATGTCTGAAAGGGAACACCAGAAACACCCCCCCAAGCCTTCAAATCGATCTGAGATGTGAGAAATCACCCCCTTGTCTGTGCAAACGCATTGGAGCCTGGTTAGAGTGTGCCCAGCACTGGATGGTGTGGCACTGCTTCCAGCCAGGGGTGTTCCCCCCAAAGCGTGGGGCTCCGAGGGTGGTTTTGATGAGTTTTTCCCCGACATATCGCTGGCAAACGTTCTTCAGCGCCGCGCCGTGACGTGATTTCTTACTACGGTGATGTTTGTGATCTGTATTTGTCGCTGCCGAACGGGGAGAGGCCGCTGCAGGCGCGTGGGTCCCAACAGCCTCCATCAGCAGGCGCTGAGCCCGGGCGAGAGGGGCTGGAAGTGCCCCAGCTCTGCGGGTGGAGACGGAGGGAGCTCCTCCTCGGGGCGACCACGCAAAGCTAAGCGTTTCGCGTCACCTTCGAATGCCTTGCTGCTGGTTTCACTCTTTTTTCCCCCCTTTCTCCTGCTCCAGCCCGGCTGTGCAGGCTGTGACCCACCAGGGTCCCTCCCTTTGCCCCATCCGAGGAGACTCGCTGTTCCCCTCTCGGTAATGCTGGTCTAATTCTTCACCAGAATGTATTTCCTCTTCAAAATACTTCGGGTAGGTTTGGTGGCCGGTGGTTTTCTGGATTACATAGGCCTTTTTTGGTTGGGTTTTATTTTTTTTTTTTAAGCAGGAAAGGTGTAGCCCAGTCTGAGAAGAACTGGGCTCGCTTTCCTGCTCTGCCTCCACTCTCTGACTGTGTGGCCTTGGGCAAGTCACTCAACCTCTCTGTGCCTCAGTTCTCCCATCTGTAAAATGGGGATAAGTCATACTAGAGCACTTTGGACGAGCACTTGGTTGCCTGCAGACTGCAAGTGCTGCGTAAATGCTGAGTGCTGATACCAAGTGATCCCTACCTTTAAGATATTTAGAGAGATATTGTTGGTTTTTTTTTTTTGAAGTGGTAAAATCAACCACTGCATCCAGGTTTGCACACTTCTTCCTCTGCGGTAAAGTGCTAAACCCTCCAGCCTGCCTGGGAATAAAATACCGAGTGTTTCATGTGGGTATTCTTGCTTGGAGTGGGTTCAGGCTGTAGAAGCACCAGGAGAACTGAAGAGCCTGGAGGCATGTTTTTTGCCCCAGGCTCTCCATTCGCATAGGAAACTTTTGTTTATTCCCAGGTAGAATTGCCAAGAGATTCTCCGCAATCTCGCCTTGAATTCTGCTTTGCCTTGGTTATTGCTCTTGCTGCTGGTTGAACCTCAAAGGGCTTCGATGCTTGGAGAAAGACATGGGCTCTCAGCCAGGGGGCTGGGGTACAGCACTGACCACTCCACGCTCCCAGGGAGGTTTTAGGTTGGAGCCTATTTCTCGTTCTGCCCAGAAATACCTGGGTTTAAGAGGTTCTGCTTCCTCTCCCAGCACGACGCTGGGAAACCCGCAGCCACCAAAAGCAGAGCACCGTGTCTTTTCCAACCTCAAAGCCCTGACTTAGGTTTGAACCACTTGACAATGAATCCTCTGTATCAATAACGAGATATTTCCAAGCTTTAACAACTTGGTGTAGGTGGTGGTCAAACCCTGAGCAGGTTTGTCTCGGGGAGGAGGGGAGGGTTTCCTGGAAATGCCCCTCTCTTTCCAGCCTGCACCTGGGCTTTTTATTGAGTACGTGACGAGTGACCTGATGTAACACCCTCGACTATCAGTGAGAATTCAACTTTGCTAACCGTACGACTGCGGATTTCTTTTATTTGAGTGTGTTTTAGGGATTTCCCTAGAATCCGCTCGGATCTGAATTGATTTAATGCCATTTGCCCGCTCGGCAGCGGGGAAAACTCTGCCTGGCTAACTTCAGCTCACCAGTAACTGCAGCGGGGCGGCGTGCCGGGCTGCCCCCCACGGACAGGTGACAACTGGGGCTGGGGGATGCCCTGGTTTTGGGGGGGGGGGGGAGGCGTGGAGGCTTTGTGCTGGCTGTGCCACGGCTGACTTGCTCTTCCTTTCGCTCTCGTTGCCTCGACCTCTCTTAACAGAAGGTTGATTGTTTTTTTTTTTTTCATTTGAGTGCTTTCCAAACTATTTATGATGCCCGTTCACATGGGCAAGGCGATTTCTTGAGGCTTTCAAGGTCGCTACCTCGGGACTGTGCCCCCCATCCTGTCTTAAGGAACTCTAGAAGGACTCGGAGTGCAGGGAAGGTTGACGGAGCGCGCCGGCTTGCTGGGGTCAGTCTTTTGAGAGTTGTTTTCCTTTTGCAGGTGTTTTGAGCCACTGGGGCCCCCCCTGCTTTTCATGGTCTTCGACCTTTAGAGGCTGGAGCTGCAGCCCTCTCTCTTGCAGCCGTGTACCTGCCACGCTGCTGGAGTGGGAAATCCCGCCCGGGCGCCTCGTGGAAGCGGCTCTTCCCTAAAACCATCCTTAACTCCTTTCCCCGCTAGACTCAGGCCGCGCTTTGGCAGACGGGCTCGCCTCTTGCTTTGGCAACCTCCTCGCTTCTCCCAGCCCTCTGGTTTCCATGCCCTGCAGGGGGGTCTCTCCTCTCATCTCCCGCGGACCTGGGACATCGAACCTGTGTCAGACGATGCCAAACGCTTCCCCCATTTCATCCCTGTTTGAACTCCGTTTCCGCTTTGGTGGTTTGCAAACACAGCTGCTGCTGCTGCTTCATTTTTTTATTTTTTATTTCTTTTTTCTTAATTTCTTTCATGCTGCAAAATATATCTTGATTTTTATCTTCCTGGGCCAAACTCTCTTATTTTGTAAGCTTGTCTGAGGTAGATGGCTCTATCAGGAAGCGTACGATTCCTCCTTGCACGTTGCGGACGTGATGTGTTTCGTTAGGTCCCTTGGAAAATCCTGGGCCATGGTGGAAAAAAATGCCTCTGAACTGCAAGAATATTTGTCCCTGGACTCCACTGAGAGGCATCAGTGCAGTGGGCACCAGCCCAGCTTTGGGTGGTCCTCGCTGGTGCCTCTGCCTGCCCGATGGCCGCGGTGGGGATGCTCCAGGGCTGTTTTCATGCCGCCGTGGGGGTTGCAGGATTCAGCCACCCTGTGCTGGGGGAGGTAACGTGGAGAGGTAGGTATAGGGGTGTCTCTGAGATCCCTCAGAAAGAGGGGGTGGTCGTGGGGTGCCATCCTTTGCGCCGTCCCTTTGCAGGCAGGCGGTGGGGCAGAGCGAATGCTTTGCCTGGTTCCCAGCAGGAGCTGCTGAGTGATCTGGGCCACCTATTTTTTAAGGTGACTCAGCTGTGCAAACCCACAGAAGTTGGCTTTTGCAATGTTGAGGTGAATGAAAATGCAAGTTAGTAAGTGGGGAGAGAGGGAGGGGGCTCGTGGGGCCATGTTTCTATGCCTGCTGTTAACTGGGCACTCGGAGGGATGGGTTTGTAGGATGGGGGAGTGTCCTGGGGTCACTTCCCAGCCACAGACGTGGTGTAAACTTGGGCTGGAGCCCTTGGTGGGAGGCACCAGTGGCCACCACCACGGTTTGTGGTCCTGCTGGGTGCACAGTGGTCCCTGTGAGTGTGGGAATGGTGGGGAGATATTCCAGCAGGAGATGGTTGTCCCAGGGCAGGACGTCTGCTGCTGTGGCTGTGTGTCCATCACTTGGTGCTTGGTGGCCTCCAGGCTGTTGATCTGGTGTTTGTCTCCTCCTCCGCTGGTTCAGTGCCACCCACTTTGGGGGAAGGCAGGAGGGGACAGCGTTTGGATATCTAAGTACAAATCAAATAACTTTGTACCTACCTCCAGGGGTGTCGAGGGTTCGGGGTTTGTGCTCAGCAGCCCCGGCGCGGTCCCAGCAGGGCTTAGTCACATCTCGTGGCACCTGGGCGTGACACACACATTACAGACTCATTGCTGCTTGTATCTTGCAGTCTGCATTAGGATGAAATCCTGCCTGGTGGCTTGGTTTCTCCTCCTGCGTCAGGCAGTGATGTAGATTTGGGATTTCTCTGAGTTTTGGGTTGGTTTCAGCTACAGTTCTTGGCTGTGGGTATTTATTTGGTGAGGCTGGACCAGCTGCCTTCAGGGATTTCCTGGGTGGGCTCGCTGCAGCCCTGGGCTGGCAGAGTCAATGCTTTTTTTTTGTGGAAAGAAATCTTTTCAAGGAACCGGAGTAAAACACACTGTATATATGAGATATAAATACGTAGAGAAGTGTAGGACAAGGGTAGATAGGTATGCAGAAGTCCAGTAGATTTGCATGTCGGTGGTTTTTTGTCTCTAGGGGAGAGTGTTTAGAGCCGTGGTGGAGGGGGGGATTGGGATGGAGGTGGGGGATTGGGATGGAGGTGGGGTCTGGGAGCAGCCAGAGCCTGGGGGGGGGAATTGGGAATGGACAGACCCAGCTGCCCCACAGCAGGCAGGTCCTGCACTGCAGCCATGCTGCATGCAACCAGATTGCTTTTATTAATATTATTATTATTATTATTATTATTATTTCCCCCTCTTTTTTTCGTTGTTCATTGTATGTGACTCACCCCTGGGCCGTGAGATGGAGAAGCAGGAGGGACAGGTCCTCTGCTCGGCGTGTCCGATGCACGTGGGGTGTGACATGGGAAAGGGACGTCACGTTGCCTCATCTCTGGTGCAGTCGTTTAAAGAAAAAGCACCACCACGCAGAAACCCTTCCTCTGAAGTCCCTCTAGATGCTGCTCTCGGGTTACTCATGTGAAAGCATTTTGCTTTGCATCTGTTCATCACAGAAAAGCATGAGTCAGAAGGGATGAGAGGGATGCAGCTAAATTTGTCCCTTGGGCTGAGGAACGTGGTGCTGGCTGTGCCAGCCACTCCCAGCAGTGGCTCCTCAGTGGGACAAGATGTTCTGCACAGTGTCTTTTTATTTTTTTTTGTGGGTTGTTTTTTTTTTTTTTAAACCTCATTAGCAGGACTTTTAGGATGTGAAGCATAGAAGGGATTTGTTCACTGATGATGCCAGAGCTGGTACTGGCGTGGGGGTGGCTGGACACAGGCTGGCTGCTGGCTGCTCTCTGGTGAGCCCATCCCTGTGCTGCCTGGGCATGGGGTAACCTTAAAGAAAACGGGATGTTTACTCCCATTTGCAGCTTAGGGTGTTGTTTTGGGGTTTTTTTCCCCTTTTGCTGAATATCTTTATTCCTCTCTGCCCGTGTTTGCTGGGGAGGAGAGGCTGGGAAGTGCAATTTGTTCCTATTAAGAGGTGATTGCTGAAATCTGTCGGGGAAGCACACGAGCCAAGTACTGGAGGCTAGGGAGGTGGTGGCAGCATCTCTGATTTGGCAACGCCTGTGCCAGCAGCAGAAGAAACTTAGCATTGAACTCGATTTCCATCAGTCTGTGCATCCCCGCGGGGTGAGGACCAGTGCAGAGCTGCTGGGTTCTGGGAAGAGGCTGGAGGTGGGAGCCTGTTCCCCACCTGGGTGACTGGCATGAGTGGGGGCCACCAGTTTCCCCATTGTCCCCATTTATATGTGTTTTGGCCCGACAGGTTTGTGCTGTCTAAGCTGTCTGTCCCTCCTCATTTGCCTCTTGCTCACTGATGCTGGGTGACCTCAGGACACGTGCCGACGAGCATCCCCAGTCCCCAGGGCTCTGCCTGTATTTCAGTACGTGCATGGATGGGTGAAGCATCCTGTCTAGGGAGGGGGTGGGTGAGAGAAACAGGGGGCAGACAGGCTGGTCCAGGCTAAGGGGGTTCAGAGGTTGAAAGCATGCGCTGTAGTGGTAGCTAAGGGGTTTTATACTGGTTACAGTGGGGTGGGACACGTGGTACAGAGGGGCTTGGCATCTCTGGGGGAAGAGAGTTTGCCCAGATTTTTGCTTTACCATCAAAATGACAATTTCTCTCCCAGGGGGGCTTTTATTCTTGTTCTCCTGAGGTTACAGGGGATCAAGAGGACTGCAAAGGGGGGTACCCATCTTCCTGGGACAAGGCAGTCCTGTGGTCTGAAAGCCCCTCTGATTTCCACCCACTCCTCCCCCAGCACTTACATTAAAAAAAAAAAACAAACAAAACTTGAGAAATAAGCCCCAGTATCTCTATCTAAAGAAACGATATTGGTGTATGGAAACTGCATTGTATATAAAATTAAACAAATATATATTTACTTTCTATTTTAGAAGAGGGGGGAGAATAAATATTTAAAATAATTCCTTAGTAATAGGTGTCAGAAACTTCTGTGCAGCATGAGAGAGGCTGTCAGAGGTGGGGAGAGTCTGACCAGCGGGAGCAGAGCGAGTATTTTTACATTATATTGCGCTTTGGCTTCTCTGCTTCTCCATCCACCTATAAATAGACAAAATTATATATACAAATATATATATATTAAAAGGAAAAAAAAAATAATTATATATATCTAAGTCACATAGCTGTTTTATTTTTGTATCCATGCCTAGTGCTGTTTGAGCAATACGGTGGCGAGGGAGAGGAGGGCTGGGTGAGGCTGGGGGGCTCGTGGGGCTCCGAGGGGACCCGCTGGCTCTGGCTGCTGTCCCGGCGTCGCTGCTGTTTGCTGTCGCGTTGCTGTTTCTGTAGGGAATATAATTGAGAAGGGATCAAGCCTGGGGATGGGGGGAGCCCGGGTGCCCAGTTTGCTGCGAGCGTGCCCGGTGCTGTGATAAAGATGGTGGGGTTTCCACTGAGGGCTGTGTGTTGCTTGGGGTTTGTGATTTATTTATTTTTTTTTCCCAGAGAAATGAGGAATTTCAGCTCCAAGGGTGCTATTTTCAACGGGAAGGGTGAGGCTGGTTGCAACCCAGTGGTGGTGGCACAGGTTGGGGGGGGGGACACTGCGGGGACAAGCTCCTCGTGCCACTACCTCGCCAGGTGCTGTTGGCCACCCGTCCTTGCAGCTTTCATCAATCTTTAGGGTTTATGAAACCCTCCTGTGGTTTATGGAGCCTGGGTGGCCGTGGTGGGGTCCCCCCAGGTCCCTGCACCCGGCCGGAGCAGGGCACCTTCTCTGTAGGCACGTCAATACCTCTCCAACAGACCAAGGCTCTCTGACCATCAGGGTTTTACTGGTGTGGTGGAGGCTGCTGGTACCCGGCTGGGCACCGGGGTGGGATGTGGGGCTCTCCCTGCCCCCAGGGGCATCGAGCCCACCTCGGTGGGAAAGGTGCTGGGGATGCTCGGGGCTTCTCCTGCAGAGCAGCACGGACCCGCCAGGCTCCCCCAGTCCCCTTTCCCCACGTGGGGGCGGGGAAAAAGAGCCAGTTTGGGACCAAGTGATGCCAGAGAGTGGCAAGTCACCCCCTCTGCCTTCCTTGGGGCAGGATTTGGGGATTGCCTTTGGGCAGCGGTGAGGGGCGCTTCTGTTCCCCCTCGGGCTGGGTCTCACTGCCCTTGGCTCCGTGGGGTGCTCCTGGATGCTGCTTTTTTGGGGCTCAGCTGTCCCTGCAGTGAGGCAGGGGACGATGGCGCAGACCATGAGTGCTCCCATCCCTCTGGGAGCGGGCAGAGGTCCCTCACCCTTGTCAGGCCGTGCCCTGGATGGGCTGGGGCAGGAATGTAACGCCCGGGAGCTGGCCCCCTCGCAGCGGCACCGTGTCCTCCGTAGGTGTCACCTGTATTTTCCATGATATTTCCGTCTTCTTCGTTGGGATGGGGTGGGGGGGGTGGGTTTGGGGTGGGGGTGTTTCTAATAGCGAGCCGAGATTTGTTCAGCACCAATTCTTGCTATCGAAGCAAAGCATGTTTGATGGGACTAACTTGCATTTATTAGCGGTAAATACATAAGTGAGTATTTTATATGTTAAAAAAAAAAAAAAAAAAGGCTGTGAGGAGAAAGAGAAGGGATGAGATTTCTCACCGGTTGGTGTCTGGGCTGGGGGGCTGCGTTGCCCCCCTGCCCCAGCCGGTAGGGCTTTGGGGTATTGCTGGGGGGTGGGGGTGGGGGGGCAGCTTTCTCCTTTCCCCATTTTCCCCCCCCAGAATCACTTACAGAAAAAAAACAGGAAAAAAATTAAATGTTTACAAAGCACACTTTCCACAGTACCGTTAACCCTCTGGATGCCAAACAGACACATAAAGAGCCGCTCCTCCCCGGGCACCCTGGGAGGAAGGGGTGGCCATGCTGACAGCATCATCCTGCTTCCCTTGGGTTTCTTGATATTTTTTTTTAACACATGCAACCCCGCTTGCTCCATCTGCCGCAGCTGCGTGCACATCTGGCGGGAGCTTGCTTTTTGGGGGGGGCTGTATTTGCTTCCTGCCCCTTCCCAGGCTCTCCCTGCTCGGCTGCTGGGAGCAGTGGGAAGAGCCGTGCAGGAAAATACCTGTCTCTGCTTGGGGAGGTTTTGACTCGGTGGGAGATGCTGGCACTCACTCCCCGCCCTCCCACATGCACTTTAAGGCCAAACTTCTCTTTTTCTTCCATGGGGCTGGCAGAGAGCAGGCAAAGGATGCTCCCACAGCCCTGGGGGGGATGCAGGACCTTCCCTATGGCCGTGCAGGCTCTGGTCCCTTTGCCTTTCCCTAGTGGGAAAAGCCCTTTAGGAATCCTCCTGGAAACACCTACGTTGCCATAGGTTTCTCGAGCCATCCTTTAGGCATTTGGAGATCACACCAGCTCCCGGGGGACCATCCCTGGTTCTCCTGGGGGAGCATCCCTGGCTCCCCTGGGGAGCCCAGACTTTTTAAACACCCTTTGATAGGTTTGTAGAGTCTCTGAACCCTCGTAGACCTCCACAGGTAGCTCTTGATTTAATCCCCCCCTAACACCATAGTGTTTTCCCCTAAGGCAGGATTTTCTTCCGGACCCAACAGGTCTCTGATTGCGTGGGACAACTTTTTCCTCTTTTTTTGTTCTTAAGAAGAATTTCTTGCC
This sequence comes from Podargus strigoides, assembly GCA_028020825.1. Lineage (NCBI taxonomy): Eukaryota > Metazoa > Chordata > Aves > Caprimulgiformes > Podargidae > Podargus > Podargus strigoides. Next base: position 4,142,881 of record CM051646.1, read on the forward strand.
TATGGATATAAAGACTAGACCATCCAACCTCGTTTCCATTTCTTGAATGTCAAGTATTACGATGTATAACACACATTAGGGTGCTCTTTGGTGCTGTTTCAATGGTAACCAGTGGAACTGACTTTTTTTTAGGAACAATAACAATAAAGGAAACTTTAGTACCGCTGGTTCCATAATGTTTGTTGTTGTGACTACTTTTTTTTTCCTTTTTTTTTTAATTTTTTTTTTTTGATTTGTACTAAACAGTGAGTAGCAATCAGCTGCTGAATCTCTGTGGTGTTGATTTTCCACTTGTGCACTGCGAAGCGTTGGCCGCTGCCTGGCTGGGCAGGTGAAGTGGGAATTGGGTTTGAGTCACTTCGTGGTTTTTTTTTTTTTCAATTGCACACAGCAAAAAAAAAAAAAAAAAAAGCATTGGATGGGAGCCCAGATGGCAACTAGAGGGTTAATTTTTGAACTTCAGGTATGTTCCTCAAAAGAAGAAAAATTAAAAAAAAAAAATAAAAAAAAGAGAAACAAACCACTATTTTTTCAGTAAGCTTTTTTTTTTTTTTCTGTAAACAATTTACAAATAAATCTGACATGATGGTGCTGTACCAAAGCCTTATACGAAACTTATTCCGCTCTCTATATAATCTCTCTGTATCTGTATTGTTGCTCTTGGCCTCGGTGCTCTGAAGGCCAGGAAAATGCCAGCAGGAGGGACCAGTGCTCAGCATCCCTGGGAACGGCCGGGCTCCTGCCCGGAGCTGGTCCAGGACTGCGGGGGGGGAGGAAGCCAAATTTCAGCATCGCTCTCCCAGTGTGCAATAAGGGGCACATAATGGGGGGGTCCCTCACCCCAAACTCTCCTTCTGACTGGGTGCTAGCCTGCCCTTGGCAGGTAACTGAGACCTCGCTGGGAGCGCTGCCCGCTCCTCCCAGCCCCCCCACTGCAGGCAGCGGCCGGGCAAACCCAGAGCTCAGCTCTAAGGGGATAACGACCCGCTGAGCCCCCTCGGCCAGGGGGGGTTTTACATCTTCCAGCTCAGCCCGTGGCTTGGCCAAGGCAGACAGACCTCTCCTGGCTTGAGCCCTGTCCCTGCCCTTCCCCATCCTCCCTGGGGACGGCCGGGAGCTGGGTCTGCTTTGACAGCTCTAAGCAATAATCCCACTCTGCCAAGAAAGTTGGGTCCCTTTGGCTCTCGGACTGTTGTGAGTTAACGAGTTCAATGCTAATAAGCCAACAAAACTGGGAAGAAATGCGAGTTTTGAAGCCCTGCCTTACTGGGAGTAGCTGGTCCCTTGGTCTCTGCCTGTTGGGATTTTATGGCCTGCTGAGCACTTAACAATTTATCGCTGGTAACATTGCATGTTCATAGATTGACCTTTTTGTTGGTGTTTTGGGTTTTTTTTTAATTTTAATTTCGTTTTAATGTACCCACTATAAGAAGTTCTGGCAGTGTTGCAGTGTTACGTACAACTAGCCATGCTGTAGGAGAATGATGGGTTTTGGAATCGATTAACTTGCTCCTCATGTAACATTACCCTGCTTCAGAAATGTTTTGTATTTTGATATAAATAAACATTTGCTAAAAAAAAAAAAAATATAAAGGACTGGTCGATGTCATTGGTTTGGCTTGGGGGGGCTGTGGGGAGGAGCTGGGCTGCCCCAGGGGTGTTTGTGGATGAGGATGCTGGGCTTTTCTTTGCCCTGAGCATGCAATGGGGTATATGGGGTGTCCTTCTGTGTCTTGGGGTGCCCCGAGGTGCATCCTCCTGCTGGGTCTCCATGAGCTACGCAGCCACACGGGGCTTCTTGCTGGGTCTTTCCAGCCTTCAGCAACACTTCTTGCCCTCTGCTGTGCCATAGTCTTGGTTCCCATGGGTGCCCTGAGTTGGGATTTGCTCTCTGTAGCTCCCTTGTCCCTGGTGCCGTGGGAGTTCCCTGCCTGGAGATGGTTGCTATGGTGCCAGTTCCAGCACTGACCCAACAATGTGCCAAGCTCAAGACAGTGGTGGTGCCAGCCCTGCACACCTGGGGTGATCATTTCCACGTGGCTGGCGTGTGTCACCGCACAGAGAGACATCATCTGTCCCTTCATCTCTGCCAGAGCCCCAGTAAGCAGTGGGGTAGGGAAGGGGCTTCGTCGGTGGCACTGGGGGCTTTGCAGCAGGTTCCCCCCAGGGCACTGCTGAGGTGGGGGGCTCAGCATCCGTCTCTCTTCCAGGTTATCCTCGTGGTGGAGGTGGGAATGGTCTCACTGACGGAGCAGTGGCTGCAGGAGGTGAGGCTGAGGTGCATGAATGCTGATGCCAACCCAGGGGAGCCCCGGATTTAAATCCAGGGAGGTTTTCCCAGGATTTCATGTCAAGGCAGGGTTGAGGGTTGGGATGCAATGCCTGGTCGCCAGGGTGTCAGCTGCAGTGCCTGGGGCTGACAGTGGCTTTGCTGCCTTTGCAGGTCGAGGGTGAGGCATCCAGGGACTTCGGGTGGACACCAGCCGACCCAGTGGTGCTGCAGCCAAAGTCCGCGTCAGCTCCTCCAGTGTGCCCAGTGGTGGACGTACAGGTTTGGATCCAGGGCTTGAGCCTGGCTGTGCCCCACAGCAGGGTCAGGGAGCTCAGTGAAGTGCAGCTGGGAGGTGCTGGGGGTGCTTTGGGATTAAATATGCCCTTGGATGAGGAATCTTCCCATCCTCAGAGGCAGCAGGCTTCAGCCACCCTTCATCCATGCCATGAGAAGGGTCTCTCCACCCCTCGGCTCCTTGTGCCAAGGCCCTGAACACTTCATCCCTCTCTGCTTTTGGCAGGATCATGCGACTCTCGTTCAGCCCCCACTGAGACAGTCACTCAGCCAGTCCTTCCTGGACCTCGGGACCACGATCTTGCTCTTGAGGCAGAGGTAAAGCCCTGTGGTGCCCACCAGGACCAGCTGGGGATGATGGGGTGGGATGTGCCACTGCACCAGGCTGGGGAGCTTGGTGGTGGCAGCTGCAGCACTTGAAGGGACCGGTGTGGTTCTTGCAGCCAAAGCCAGGTCTGCTGCGTGCCGAGCGTGCGAGGGGACGAGGCGGTGCAGGAAGGGCTGGAGGAAATGCAAAAATGGTGAGCATCCCCCAGCAGAGCCTTTGGGGGAGCTGTGGCATTCCCTGGGGCTCCCCTTGCCCAGAAACCCCACGTGCTCTGGCTTGCCAGCCCTCGGAATTAAAGCCCACAGGCTTCAAACCCCTGTCCCCTGACAGGAGAAAGGGCTGGCTGGTCCTGGAGGAAAGGCAGCCCTTTCACCACCTGCTGGGGACAGGGGTTCCCATGCACCCCTCTAACCTTGGCTTACTGCAGCATGTCCCAGATGGTGCTCCAAGCCAAGCCGGACACCGTGCTGGACACTGGGATGGACACTGGGATGGACACTGAGATAGACACTGGGCTGGACACTGAGATAGACACTGGGATGGACACTGAGATAGACACTGGGATGGACACTGAGATGGACACTGGGATGGACACTGGGATGGACACTCATGCCCAAGCCCTGCTGTTGAGCAAGGATGGTAAGAGACCCCCAACCCCATGCGATGGGGTGAGGCTGGGCAGCAAGCCGGGTCCCTCGCTGTCTCCTTTGAGGCCAGGGATCCCACCCCATCTGCTGCTGCAGCTTCCCTTTCTCATCCCCTCTTTTATCCAGGCTGACCACTCTTGGCTCCCCTTCACCGGCTGCCTGGGAAGGTTTTTGCCACCTTCTCAGCGCTGATTCATCCAGAGATATCTCCTTTGCTAATAAAGTCTCTGTACACCACTGGAGCATGTGCCTGGACCCTGCGATGTGCGGTGCCCCACAGTCCCCAGCCTTGCCGGTGGCTGTGCCACGAGGTGGCGGTGCTGGCTCGGCAGCTCCCGGCACTGGTGGAGGCGAAGTGGCGAGGAGGCGAGGAGAAGGGACCTTCTCGACTGCCTCCAGCATCATTTCCCTCCGGGTATCCCCCCACCTCCAGCATCTCTGCCCTCCGGGTATCCCCCCACCTCCAGCATCTCTGCCCTCTGGGTATCCCACTCCGGGGTGGGGATGGAGGGGCTGTTTCTGTCCATTTTTCTGTCCGTCCCCTTTCCCTTGAGCCACCCCTGGTGCTGGGATCCCCACTGGGTCCCCCTCAGCCTCCCTGCAATGTGGTTTTAGGGGCTGGCTGCTCTGTGGGAAAGGTGTGCTGCCCTCACACCCCTTGGTGTGTGGACAGGGTGCCAGCTCCAGGGCTTCCCAGTTAAACCCCCCTCAGCAAAGAGCTGTGGAGGCTGTGCCGTCCCCTCCATACTGCTCCTGCCCTCTGCTCCACCTTCTGCTCCAGCCCTGCATCCCTGCAGCTGATGGAGCAAGCAGTGAGCATCTCTGGTGCTGCGTGCCCCCAGCCTGCCCTGCTTTGCTCTCCTGTGCAGCCCCTGGCTCTCACTGTCCCTGCTCCCCATGTCCATCCCCTGTGCATCCCTGGCTCCTTCCCAGGAGATGCCAGATGCTGCCTGTGCCTCAATGGCTCCTCTCCGCTATGACCTGGTTCTGGGGCTGCATGTTTGGGGGCACAGCAATGGGGGTAGCAGCTTCTCAGGCCAAAATTCACCCCATGCCAAGCTGTGGGGCTCTTTGGGACACCCCATGCCATCCCCTGCCGGGGAAGCAGGCAGGTGGCTGCGGTGCTCACCCCGGCTGGACGGCAGGGCTGTCTGCAGCCTGCTGTCAAGGCAGTCCCCGTTGTGTTTTTATCAGCATTACCATCCAATATTCCCCGGCTGCTTTGTCTTTGCTTTACATTTATCAATATTACCAGCTGATCCTCTGGTCCCCCTCCGTGGTTTATTAATATTGCCCTCTGATCTGCGGGAAGCAGCCACGCTTTATATTCCAGCCCCATCCCCAGCTCCTCCAAGCCCCGACGCCATGTTTAATTAGATTTTCTCCTTGGCTCAGGCAAACACAAATTGAGCTCCTGGTATCTCTCTCCTGTGCTGGAGCTGGTGCCTGGCCGAGGTGGGCAGCATCCTCCATCACATTAATATTCCGGTGCCATCCAGGGCCGGTGCACATGTTGGGGTAGCACAGTCTGGGGGGCTTGCCCAGGGGGAGGTTTTTATTTTTAATCCCTCCCACCCTGTTTCATAGGGATGGTGTTTAACCTGGCAGGGAAATACGTTTGCCTGTGGGGTTCAGGGTTGCTGGGTTGAGGGCAGCTGGTTAGGAAGCAGCCCAGGGACCCTGGACCAGAAATCAGAAGCTGAACTCAGGGCAGATGCTGCTGAACCCTCTCCCGTTGCATCACTCCCTTCCCACTGCTCTCAGGCTATTAATGCCATTTCTCAGGGGTCCTTCTGGGTTTGGTTTTCTCCAAGTGAGCTGCTGGGCAGGGCGCTGGGGACCATCGCTGGCCTTTCCCACTGCTCAGTGGCAGCATTTCCAGATCAGAGGGAAGGCAAATTGTTTATGCAAAGTTTGTCGGTTCCTCCAGGCATGAAGGCAAGCGCTGATTGTTCTCCAGCTATCTCAAATCTTTTGCCAGTTTCCAAGATTAAAAATTTTCCCTGTGTCTTGCAGACATACTTGGTGTTCATGCTTTGATTTCCAGCCTTGTTGTCCGGCAGATGCTTGATTATTGTTTTTAATGACTGTTTTTTTATTTCCCCCACTCTGGATTTGTTCTCCTGCCATAGTCTCACCCTCTGTATGTTTCTCCTACGGAATACAGGATGGAATTTGCTCAAGGGATGCTACCATGGGGACCAGAAGCCCCTCCTAGGGCTAGATCTGCCCTTCTCCACCAACCTGTGATTTCAGGGGGCAGCATGGACCAAAGACCTTTTTAACCCCCCCCAATCTGGCGGCTTGCAGCTTGTTCTGCCCATCGTGCTGCTGGGGTGCAGGATCCATTCCCTGGGGCTTCACTGCCTCTCCTCTCCCAGCCGCTGCCTGAGGAGTGTGTTTGCCTGAGTCAATAGAAAGCTAATTAAGCTATTTATCTGGGAAAAGCAGCCACTCCTGGTAAGCACTGCTGTCAGGATGAAGGAGGAACAGGCACAGCAGTGAACTGGGAAGGCAGGGGTGAGGGAAGGCTGCTGGCAGTCCCTGGGGCTGAGTGAGGTGGGTACCATCCCCAGCATCCCCAGTGGGGCCAATGCCAGTCCCCAGGCCAGCTCCTTGGCTTCTGCACATTGCCTGAAACGAGTCCTTGGTGATGCTGACTAATAAAGTACTTTTCCATCTGAGAAGTTGATGTCGTTTTATATTAACACCCATCACTCCTGGCCATAACACAGGATGACGTTGCCTCCTGGGTGAGCAGAGCTGGACCATGGCTCAGGGCTGCCCTGCCTGGGGGACTCAGACCCCTTTTTTTTCCCCCCCAAACTCCCCTCTCTGGGCAGGCCAGGCTTGCTGTTTGCAGAGCATGAAGCAGGCTCCATGCTAACATTAAAGTGACTTTTCTCAGTGAAGCCCTTGGAGGTTTTTCTCAGGCATACAGTTTATTCTTTGGGGCTTTTATAAGTAGCTTAAGATGCAGCTAAATTTGCCCTAATCTCTCATAAAAGCATGTAGGTTTTTTTGCCCTTCTGCTGCATCAAGGTCTGAGCCCAGCACTTTCCTTCACTGTTGTGTTTTTCTCCAAGATTGGAAGGAAATGCCTCTTGTGGGCTGAGACCCCCTGTGCTGGGCTCTCCAGCCTCCAGACCTCAGGCTGCTCCTGGAGCAGTTGTGAGCCAGACTCAAATCCCCAAGGGGATCCTGTGGGGTGAAACTGGGGGGGGTCAGAGCAGGGGCAGGCTGAATGCAAAGAGGGGAAGGGGATGTTTTCTGGGAAGTGATGGATCGCAGCCATCAGTGCCGAGCCTGCCAGCCAGCCCATTGCCTGAGTGACACCTCTGCACCCCTGGACCACTCACGAGGGGGGCTCAGCGCCGCTCATGGCTCTGCCTGACGTGGTGGGTGCTGATGGGGAGGGAGCCGGGCCCGTCTGGGCCAGCCTGGCAGGAGCTGCACCATTTGCATATTACTGGCGAGGTTATGAATTATGCAGCCACCACGGCACGTCCGGAGGAATCGGCTGCAACATGCAAGCGCTGAAAAGCGTATTTATCTTCGTGTCTTATTGATTTATTTTCCTCTCCTGTTTTTCAAGCTCAGGCAGCTGCTGTGAGGAAGGGAGAACAGCTCGGGCAGCTGGGTGGCTGCAGCCCCCCCCAGTGTGTCCCCCCCCACCAAGCAGACCTGTTGGGTTTCTCCACTTGCAGGATGAAACCAGAAAGCTGCTTCAGAGAGACCAACATCTTCTGAGGACGCTGACGCTTGTTTTGGTGGAGCAAGAGCCTGGGACAAGTTCAAAGAGAGGGGGGTAATAATTTTTGGTGATGGCAAAGATGCTCGTGAAGGGTGTCCTGGACTGCGAGGGGGTGAGTGGGATGGTGACTGTGGGCTGCTGGGTCTTCACGTGCGTGAGAGCAACACAGCCCTGGGATGCAGGAGAGGGATCTGCAGCTGGTTTGGGGAGCTGGGGTCTGCCCTGCTTTGCCAGGCAGGCTCGTTGCACTGCCTTTGGACTGGAGGAGATGCTGGACACGTCTGTGCAGCTGCAAAGGAACCAGAGCCCTCTCCTGCTTGGCTGGTGGGGGTCCTGCTCCCCACTTCCCAGTAGCTTGCTGGGAGAGCTGCTCCTCCGTGGGCAGCATCACTGGCTCTTAAACAGGGAGCCAGGCTGCGAGGGGACGTCAGACACGTCCGTCCTCATCCAGGTAGAAGCGCAACCATCCATTATCGTATTTTCTCTGTTGTCTCTTTGTCCATCCATCTACCCTTTCCACTCATTAACTCCACCATCTGCTCCTTCATTTATCCACCATCGCCATCAGTAAATTATCCCCTGCCTGCGCCTTCTCCCTCCCTCCACACGTGGGAGAATCCCCTCCTCAGCCCAGACCCCCAAGGCCATGACCCTGTTTTGAGCTTGCAGTTCAGGGCTCCATCCAGAAGGGAAGCTCCCAAGTCCCTTGGGGCTTTATTTTACTTTTTATGATGGCTCCAAAGCACTCGGGGACCCCTGAAGGGACCGGGACACGCTCCATCCCCGGGTGACGGGCGGCAGGTACCGCTCACATCCACACACCGCCTGCCTCCTCCTGCATCCATGGACCTGTCCCCAGCTCGCAGCCCTCCTGGCTCTGCCCTTCTCCCCCCAGCAGGAAGGGTTAGCAGAGATCACACAGCCAGCCGGCTGCCCAGATTCCTGCTCCCTGGGGCTAATTATGGAACAACATTAGATAAAAGTCAACATATGTTGTAAAAGGCACTATGTATCACTGCCTGACAGTTCCTAACAATGTGCTCATGTAACAGCTGTCAGGCTGCAATGCTCGAAAATGAGTAATATGTTGATTTATGGATATCAGATCTGCCCTCACCGCTCGCCGACAGCAGCACGCCAAGCCCGCTCGCAGAGGCAGCGGGGACGGGCTGGGTCCTCACGCTGCGGCGCGAGACGGGCTGGGCTCAGCCTCCCACTCTCTCCGGTGACACTTCACTTCCAGATGTGCCCGTGTTTGCGTGGCTGCTCGTGCGCAGAGCTGTCGCTGCTGCACGGGGCTGCGGGCAGCGGGACGAGCCAGCCCCCTCCGTGGGCTCTGACGGCACTGGAGTTCATCTCTAATGTTCTCTTTCAAATGCAATCAATGAACGCGTGCCAGTCTCACTCAGCCCTCTTTCCCCATCATCCCCTTCCCCTGTTTCAACGCTCTGGGTGCTCTTTGCTTTGGTTAAACCGAGCGCCAGACCGTCTTGCAGCCCTGGAGAGCTTTTGGCAGCAGCTCACATCCTCCGTGCTGCCCCTGCGGCGGGGGGGACCCGGTGGGATGCACCCCGCCACGCTCCCCGTGGGCTGGCAGGGCTGGCAGCCCTGTCCAAATGCCAGAGCAGAGGCTGCATCAGGATGGCTTATGGCTGGTGGCACTTGTGTATGTTCCCCTCCTGTGGAAATAAATACTGCTTCTCTGTCCCCTTGAATTGCAAGCCTGGTGCTGCAGTGATGCCCCAGACCTTGTCCCTTTATTATACCCCCAAAGGCTCTGCATTTTGGGGTAAAATAGAGTGGGATTAAGGCTTGGGCAAACTTTGCAGTGTGGGAAGTGCAGTGAGCTGACAGACAGGGGCAAATCTCCCCAAATCCTGCACCCTGCTGCTCACCTCCAGCTTTTGGGGTCAGGCTCTGTTTTTTTCACTCAACTCGAATTCTGGGGGGACCTGAATCAGCGCCATTCCCATTGCAGCAAAAGGCAGAGCCCCCATCCAGCTGCTGGCAGAGCCTCATTAGTGCTTCACACAAATCAGCTTGCGTGGGGAGTGGGGGAAATTCCTTCTTGCCTTTATCAGGCGTGCTCAGAGGGTTGACCTCAGGTATGGCCGTGCCTGTGGGGTCCTGCTTCTTGCTGCTGTGATGCTTTGGCTCATATTGGGTAAGGAAAGACTTTCTGGGAAGTGTTTCTTTGCTGGGCAGATCTCAGTTCAGGTGGGGCTGCTGGGGAGGCCAGAGGGATGCAGCGTGTCCTGTGCTGGAGAGGCTGCTGGCTCCTGCTCAGCGTGATAAAATAGCCCCAAACTCCTGTAATTTAAAATACATGTCTGCGTTTGTTTTTCCTTCTTGTTTTAAGCAAAGCTTAAGGCTTGCTTGAGTTGTGTGCTGGAGGTGTTTCTTCCTGGGAATGGGGTGGGATTAGGTGTTTTTTTTTGTTTCCCCTCCCCTCTGCAGAGGGTGGCTGTGGGAGGGGGGTGGCCCTGGGGGCTGCAGTGTGACTTGGGGATGGGCTTTAAACAGCCCTGCCTGGTGGGAAGGCACTTGATCCAAAATTAATTTGAGGTGGGGATGTGTTCTCAGCTCTTAATGTCAAGAGACATCATTTTTTCTTTGCTTTTCCAAATTGTGATTTCTAGCAGGATTTGCATCACCCGCCTTAGTTCATTCCAGCTCACAAGACATGTTTTCTTGTACGTGCATGCTGGTTTTCCAGCCTTGCCAGGTGGCTGTTTTTGTGGGGTTTGACAAATATGAATAAGGAGATAAACTACATCTGCTTTGACTCTTTTTTTTTTATGGTGCTGGGGTCTCATACCCTGTACCCACACTGCTAAGTTTCACAGGCTGCAGGGCAATGAGTAAATCCCAGTAAAACTGCTCGTTTCATTGAGATTCGAAAATATAATGAAACCAGTTATGTCATTTTATAAAAAGTAATAAAAAAGAAGGTTAATGTCCTTCCTCAACTAGAAACCTGTGTTATTTTCTTTTTTTTTTTTTTTTAATCTGCAAAACAATAATGGAAAACTCCATTTATGGAGCTGCTGGGTGGGTTGGGCTGAGCCTTCACAAAACCTCACATAAGACTAAACAAACTAAAGGCTAGGCTACAATTTGCTCTTTATAGACTGATATTTACCAGCCTACCAACTGCTCTACTTTCTAAGTGAATGTATTTTATTTTTTCTAATACATATTCATTATTTACAAACTTGTTTCCACTCTCAAATTTCTGCTGCTTTGTGTGATTTCTCGTGGGAATTCTTTTAATATGCAGATTTCATAGGAAATATTTTATATATAGGTATTTTGACTATGTAATTATCTAGTTCTATTGTGTATAATTCCAAATATAACTTTTCAATTCCCCAGACACTGAATCTATTTTGGGTTTTTCCCTTCCTAGGGAGGTGTTATTAACCACAACTGTGGGCTGAGACCTGCGTGCAGGAGGTGAGAGCTGATGACTTCTTGCAAGTTGGGGCTAGGAGTGCTTTTAGCTGGTATTGCTCTGCCCCCACGTTCCTCTTAGGATGAATGATGGTTTTTAGGGTTGGGAGAGAAAGCCAATGGAGAATGCATCCCAACCTCCTCATGCAGGGCAAATAAACCCAGCAAATATCCAGTTTCAGTGGGAGGTGAGATGAGGGAGCTCAAACCTGGTGTAGTTAACAAGGTTCCTGCTCAGTTCAGAGGCGGTGGGAGGATTTGCACAGCAAAAGCGTGTCAGGAGAGGTTGCATTAAACCCCTGGGGCTGTTGCCTGCAGCAGATTTGCTTGCCCCTTCATGTCCTAACTGCAGACAGCAGAGGGATGCTGAGCGGTGCCGGAGCGCTGTGCTCACAGCTGTCAGGGGAAAGAAATGTGTAAGACAGACACAGCTCAGTGCGTGTGTCTGGCAGAGCATCCCTTCAGATGTGCAAGGGATGACTCAGAAGGATGACTTAAAAGCACATCACCTTGCTCTGGCTTAGCTCTATTTGTTCCCCAAGCATAGATTTAGCTCCTGAATTACTACAGCTAATTCCAGCCTGCAAAAATACTTGGAACTATGACCAAAGCCAAGTGAGGGTGGTCTGAGCCACCACCTTTCCCAATAGCAGGGTTTTGTGCTGCATCAGTGAGAGGAGGAGATGGGAAAGCAGCTCTGGGCTGATTCTTTTGCCCCAAGGGAAAAATAAAACTCTTGAGAGTCTCTGCCTTTGCCCCTTTTTGATGCTGCTCTGATGGGGAACATGAACTGGTGACCACTGGAGGAGCAATAAGCTTTCATCTGCAGCAGGATATTCATAAACCAGGGCAAAACCAAGCACAGGTTAATGGGCTTTGGACACGGAGCCTGTGATTCATCAGGGCCAGACCAAAAACCTTCTGGTATTTGTAATGCAAATCACCCAGACATGCCTTAATCATTACCGCCGGGAGACAATTAGGGTTAAAATATAGATTTCTCCACAACAAGGGCAAACAACAGAGAAATAAAAAGAAGACTTGATATGATTCATTTATACCAGCCTGTTGCTTTGAGGCTTAGGATGGCTGTTAGGGGCTTGAGCTGGGCTGTTTCTGCTGGGAAATCCCTCAACCCAGTGTTTTTACCCCAATATAGGGGCTGTTTTTAGGAGAAAAGTGGGGTTTGGGTGGGTTCCCCCACCCAAGGGGGTCAGGGCAGGCTGGTCCTGCAGAGATCCCCCTCCTGGGGATGCCCCTCTGGCGTGACAGCCCAGCAGCAAAAAGGGTGAGAAACAGGGAAATGAATCAGCTGTTGCAGAGTCTGATTGAAAGTGCAAACCAAGGATGAAGGAGGTGAAGAGCAAATGGCCTTTTTTGCATTTTTATCATCTTGTGAGTTGTATGGCCAAGGTAAATTTAATAAGGTGGGACAAGAACCTTGATCAGCACTGCCCTGAGGTGATGTGGGGAGCAAGAGCAAGGAGAAAGGGGCTGGGGAGGGCACAGGGTGGTGCTGCTGGGACCCCCAGGAGCTGGGGTGGGTGACTGGACCAGGCTGTGCTTTTCCTTTTGCCCCCCTTTGTTTTTCTGCAGGGTTTTATCCACATTGAGCTCCATGGCTCTCTGAAACTTCATGAAACACTTTTTTTTTTTTTTTCCACATTTTTGTGGTCTTGGAGAGAGAAGGAGGAGGGGGGTGGGGAAGAAAGGGCTGATGTCACACATGATTCCTAATCACATCCCCCTGTGGTATCACCTTGCCCAGCTGTCCTGCCTCAGCACCGTCACCCAGAGCCAGAGGATGCAGGAAGGATGCAGGCAGGGTGTACCGCCATCGACCCCACCCATCCCCACCACTATTTCCCCTGCCTTTTGCCTCCCTTTTACTCTCTGCTTTCCCCAAATAAGTTGGAAGCAGGATGTTCACCCATCTGCTGTACCTTGCAGTGCCCTTTTCAAACCCAAATGCAGTGGCCAGAGCCACCACTGCAACTTGGCGTAATATTCCCCAAAACTGCATTTAAGACTGTCCCTGTGGGGGGAAAAAAAAACATCCACAGTGCTCTAATCTTTAATTAGAGAGTTAATTAGCCTCAGTGGCAATGTACTGCATTGTGAGGGGGTGGTTGGACATGGGCTGAAGCTGCTTTGTGAGTGTAATAAAGGACAAAGACCTTTCTTTTTGCTGATGCTGGGTTTTATTATGGTTTTAATTCTTCTTGAGCTCCAAGCACCAGAATCTTGCAGAAATTTGCTTCAATTACACAGGTGGTGCTGGTGAGGGCGTTGTGAATACCCAGTTTGGGATCTCCCAGGGCCCTCTGGTGGTGCTGGGTGGGGAGGGGGGTGGGTGTGATTTGTCCCACTCGGGTTAGGAGCCGAAAAGCCACTTCTCTGCTCCCTGGCATCCCTGGCATGGGGTGATGTGCTTCACGGTGGGGGGGTCTGGGCATCGTCAGCCTGGCAGAGTGACTCGGTGCCAGCTGGCAGCACACACTGGACTGCTGGGGATGACAACGCGGGGACGTGGGCTCTGGGTGGCCCCTTGGTCACCTGCTTGTCACCTCTAGCACTGATTGAAAGCAATGAAGCAGGGGGATGTCCGGTGGGTGGGAGCCCAGCGGTGTACACCGCACCAGGGTGCTCGGTCCCGCGTGGATGTGGGGTACTGGGGCTGTGGAGCCCCCCAAGGTCAAGGGTGTCCCCGCATGTGCGCTGTCCCGGGGCAGCAGGGCGGTGATTTGGCCAGCGGAGGGTGCTCTTGGCTTACAACTACCCCAGACGAGCCTTTTGCCTTGCTTCAACTGCAACACCCCCTTTGTCGCCCCCCAGGTCTAGGGCAGTGTCCCCCAGCCCAGCACTCGGATCCCAGTTTGAGCCCTGTACCCCGCCCCCCCCCTCCCCAGCAGGGTCCTCCATTCCCTCCAGCCTGAGTTTTTGGGGTTCACCTGGTGTAGGACCCCTTCAGTACGGGGAGAAGATGCTGCAAACGAAGGGGACTCTGTTTCCAGGGAAGGAGAGTGAGGATATTCATGAGAAAAAGAAAAAAGGATTAAATAAAAAAAAAAAAGAAAAATAAGAGGGAAACTAGAAAATCAACACAACAAAGTTGACTAAACCAAATATTTCCATCCCTGTAGGAGGGAGCCAGGCTGACTGGAATGCTAAAATCACCTTTATTTGCATCTTTTTAAATAGGAGCCGATAAAAGCAAATACTCCACCACCAATAATTACAATATTTTAATTGCGTTTCTCTGGGGCTTTTGGGGTTTTTTTTACTGAGAAGCACAAAGGGCTGCGTTGCAAACTGGCCAAAAAAAGTAAAAATAAATATATATATCCCTGCTTGTGGAGTTTTGGGTGAGCTTTCGAGCAAGGAGCCTGCCTGGGGGTCCTGCATGTGCCAGCTCTGCCCCAGGTGGGGTGGGCACCCCCCAGCCCTGGCACCCACAGAACGCAGAGGGGGTGAGGGGGTGAGCTTTGCTTTGTGGCAGGGAATTGCTGCGGGAAAAAGTGAAAACTCCCCCACCCAACCCTATTTTCTTGTGAAAAACTGAGTCACTAGTAAGGATAAACTCGAGGGTAAGCTCTTCGCATTTGCAGCCCTAACAGGGGTTTGGGGGGATTTTTTTGGTGTGATGCTCTCGTGCCTTTTACTGCAAGGCAGTTTTTTTCCCGCTGGCAGGGAGGGCAGCCCATTTTTAAGGACAATCACCAGCTCTGTGTGCCCCCTCCCCAACCCCTCGGGATAAAACGAGCCTCCCCCTGACGAATGCACCATAATGTCCCTGCATTTGCAGCTCTAACAGGGCTTTCAGGGTCCCTTTGGGGTGATTCCCCGGTGATTTTTAATGCAATGCAAGTTTTTTTCTTGCTAGCAAACCGTGCAGGAGCTCCACAGGTGAGGGCAGTTCGGGGTGATGGTGCCCAGTTTAACCCTGCGCACTGGGAGCTGAGCCCAGTGCAGAGTGAAAGAGCTGGGGAGTGTGGAGAGGCTGGGGGTAAGTAGTGGTTTTCTTTCTTTTTTGGGGGTTTTCTTTCTTACCTACAGTAGAAAGGGGTTTTTTAAATAAGTAAATGCCCTCGTTACTGCGTGCAGCCTCCTCTCCAGTGCGCTGCTCCAGTAAAAGGGGTTTTAGTGGTTTTCTCCCTTCGAGAAGGAGCCACGTTGTGCAAATCACACCCCCCCCACCCCCCCAAACTCCTGCGGGGTCCCCAAGAATGGCTGCAAGGCTCCCCCTCCCCCTCTGCCTCCATTCCCCTGTGTGTTCTGCGTGCAGAAACGAGCTGGATTTACCCAGGAGTGTTCCCACCCACCCCCATCACATTGCAAGTGTAGGGCTTGTGTTTTGTGTCACTAAATGTCCCCAGGCATGCTCAGCCCCCAGGGGAGCTCCCCAATGTGTCTCAGCCTGCGGGCTGCAGGAATAACAAGTTCGTACCAAATTCCCAGCTTATTAAAAGTATTTTTGAGTTTGGGGTTTGGTTTGGTGAGCTCTCTGCCCTCCTGTTCTGGCCCCAGAGCTGCTAATGGCTCCAGTGCAGGAGGGTGGGGAGCTGGGGGCTGCAGAGCTGGGTCCTGGGGGAAAGGGGGTCCCCCCATTGCCCCTGTACCCCCAAACTGCAGGTGAAGGAGCAGGGCTCTGTGTGGGGGGTGCTGCTGAGCCTGGAAGGTGTGGGAGCCAGGTGTGCTGGGACAGGTAGCTGGGGGGGTGTCACGCTGGGGTTTTGGGGAGCGGGAAGGAGCTGGGTCCATCTGCTGCTGTGGGGCAGGTTAAAAAGGAGAAGGAAGAAGGGGCTGAAGTGCAATGTGGTTTGGATCCCAGTTTAGCTTACTGCTGTGTATTGCTTGTGAGCTGGCCCCAGTTTCACCAGGCGTGGGGTATCCCAAAAGTGCAGCTGGTGACCCCCTGAGCCCTCCCCATGGGCTCCCTTCCCCCAGGACCTGAGGTACCAGAGCTGTTCAACCACAAGGCAGAGATCTAGAGGGAAGGTTCGTTAGCTCCAGCAATCCTGGAATGATTTGTTTTACTTAGATTTTCATTTCAGGAAAGAAAATAAGCTCCTCTTCCCGTTTTCTCTGTGTCTGAGCCAGTGACCACTGGTGGGGTGGAAGAGGGGATGGAGCAGGAGGGGATTTTTCCTTCTCTTTCCCTGGTGTCAGCATCCTCTGCCCTTCCCTTCCCCGCTCTCCTGGGACACAGAAACAGCTCCCAGCTTCACCCAGAGGTGTTGAAGCTGCTCCTGACCCTTTGTGGTCCCATTTCCAGCCTCTCCACCAAACTCCAGGGGACCTGATACCATCAGGACTGGTGCAAATAAAGCTGAAATTGGCCTTTGTGCTGGGAGGGTGTCAGCAAAGTCCACTTCTTTTGGGTTAAAATACGTTTACACCTGGGTCAAGGGCTCTGCCCACAGCACATCTTGCTTGCACGCACAAAGATCCACGTGCAAGAAGATATTTGCAGGGTCAGGGACTAATAATTTAAACTGCTGAGCAAAATAAATAAATGTAAAGCAAAACCAAACCCCGAGCACCGCAGGAGCAGGCGATATTGTTTGCTTTTCAAATAGACACACAAAAAATACAAACAGTAGCAGGAGGGATACAGAGATTAAAATTTTTATAAAAACAAAATACCAGAAATCCCACCAGGAAGCGGTGTTTCCATTTTGTATGTGCATAAGATTAGCAACACTTTGCTGCCTGCTGCCAGTGTCCCTCTCCCCCCTCCCCATGCAAAACTTTGACCAAAAAAATAATCTTTTTTTTGGGGGGGGAAATAAATAAATTGAAATTTCCTGCAGAAAATATTGACTTTTTAAACTGGAAGGCAGCCAGGAAACAACTCCCTTTTACTTTTCACACACAAACACAAAAAAATGGAAAATTTGAAAGGAAATTAGATGCTTTCCCTGCAAATCTTGACGTTGTCATAAACCCAATATCCACAGAGGGAGGAGAGGGATGGCCCAGCTCTGTGAAAGGGAATTCCAAGCCAGAGGAGAGCCAGGCGTGCAGCCACGGTGGATGCTGCTGCTGCTCCTCAGCTTCATCTCTTCCCCCTACGCATCAGGGGTGCAGGGGGGACCACAGACCCTTGGCTTTCCCTTGCACGACCAATGTGTTGGAATTTGTTCTTCTGCCCTGCAAGGCTTCGCTCTTCCTTGCAAAAGTTTTGCTGAGCTGTTTCTCCTTGCAGCCCAATGCCCTCGCTAGTCTGTAAGGCAAGGGGTGCACTGGGCGTGTTTAAGGGGAAAGGATGGTGGAGTGCAGATGTGGTTTTTGGGCTCCTGGTGATGCTTTGCACCCCCTGAGTGCTCTGGGTTGGAAGGACCCTGATTTCCGTGGGGATGGTCTGTGTGCTGTGCTGAAATCACGCCAAGCTGGGCTGTAAATTGTGATTCCTGGAGTGTCACCATGGGGCATTTCAGTGCCAGGTCCTCAGGTAGCTGATGCTGGAGCATCGCTGGCGGGGAGCTGTGCCCACAGCCCACTGCTGTCCTCCCAAGTGCTCCCCCTAGGCAGGGGTATGTTTCCTGCTTGCTTTTAGATTTTTAGGATCTCTGGATGTTTGGCTTTTGAAGTTTCAAAAGTATTTTGTTGCATTTTAAAATAATGAACGAGGTCTGTTTTGAAAGCAGAAGGCCATTGTGCAATAAGCAAAGCTGGAATTTCTTCTTTCTCATAGGAAACAATGCAGAAAAGGATGGTTTGGCTTCGAAAGGGCTGAGATTGATTTGCTTTTCAATTTCACTTTTGCCATTTGGTCTGGTAACACTTTGTCCTGGTGCTTTGAGTCGCTCCTGAGCCCTTGGGGCTCTTCTCTCTGCTGTTGTGTACCCAAAGCGAGCTCGGAAACAGGCAGAGCTGGTGCTGGGAGGTTTTCTGGACCTGGCATGGATGATGCTGACTGCATCCCCAACCAGCACAAGGGATGCAGCCACCCCACTTTCCTTGGGCACCCACGTTTCCCCTGGGACCAAACCCAAGCCAAAACGTGTGGTGGGTGGGAACGGTGGAGAACGGCAGCGGGGCGGCTTTGACAAGCAGCTCCCACCATCGTCCTCGCCTTCCCCACAGCCATTTGTCGCTGGTGGCAGCGGCAGGGGGCCGGCAGCACCCGTGCCCACCCCGTCGCAGAAGGCTGGAGTCGGCATTTGAATAATGAATTCTGTTTAAGTCTGAAAGCTCGGAGATCCATCTGTAACAAGACTCGAAATAATTACAGCTGATGATTGCCTGGTACCTCAGCCAGAAAAAACAGAACAGATTTTGGCCGCCAGCAATTACAGGCAGTACCCGCTCGAGCACAGGGAGAACTTTCTGAAGGAATTCATGAATACATTTGTGTGGATTGGGGGCGATGGGGATGGTGGTTTGGGGTGCAGGACCGTGGGGAGGGGGTGTCTGTGTTTGCACAGCTCCCAGCCCCCTTCTCGGGGGGGAGAGTGGCACGGGTGTCCCTTTGGGGGGGGTGTGCCATCCCCTGCCTGTCTGCAGCATCATTTGGGGCTGGGAGGAGCAGAGCATCTGTACCTGCACCACTGCTTGCATCTGGCTCTTCCACTGGGATGCAAATTGGTGGGCAAGTGGGGAAATAGGAGGAAAATGGGGAAAAGAGCGGTGGAGATGAGGCTGTTCCCAGGAGCAGTACCCGGATGTGGCCAGGGGGGTGATGAATTTTGGACCCCGCTCTGCCAGCCATTTGCTCTCTTCTCCTTTGGTTTTGTCTTGCAGCTTTGTGAGCAAGGGCTGGGTGGAGAAGGGTTTCTCCACCCGACACAGCGGCCATGCCCTTTGGTGGCTGCTGAAAACACGGGTGCTGTCCCCAGCAGCCTCCCAGGCTCAGATTTGCCTTCCGTATAATGGGGATAATTTATCAAATAGTGAATAACGTGCTTTCCTTCTTCCATGTCTCTTCCACGTATCATTTCAACCGGCTGAAAATTGTCAAATTAGACTATTTTCCTTGACTGTTCCATTTAGGAGCGGGGGGAGCTGAAGGCTTTGATAATTGCGTCGTGCGCTCCGCCAAAGTCTGGTCAAATAAGTCACGAGTAAAAAATGTCGGTACCCAAGCTTTGAGGAATGCCCTCGCTGGTAAAGCAGAGGCTTTTTTCTCCTGAGGTTAGATGCTGGTGATTTTTAAAAAAGTCTGTTTTCTTTGCCCCCTAGAGCGTGGCTGGCTGAGGCTGACTCGAGGAAAGCTTGGCGGCGCCTCTGCGAATCGCTGGGGGACTGTAAGTACATCACGCTATCGCTTCTTTCCCATCCTCCAAAATTGCATGTGCTTTGAATTGTCCTACTGTAATGCGTCTATATTCATCATTGCTCCCTTATCTTGTTCGGCTCCAATCTACAAGGATCTGCTTAGTGCTCCTCTGCACCTTAAATTCTCTTTTATCTCAACTGGTGTCACCGCCGAGCCTGCAGACTGTTGTAGCATCTTTCTTCTTGCAGCTGGAAAATGTACACGGGGACTCCCTGCTCTGTCCCCATCCCTTTGGCACGGGATGCAGGACTGTTGCAGAGCCTGGCTGGACTAGCCCAGGGTTGGTGTTAAGGAGGAGGTGATGGTCTGTTGTGCATGGGTACCTCTGCTCTGCAGCCATCCTCGTGGCCATGTGTGATCCCAGTGGGAGGGATGCTCCAGGTGGGGGGAGAACTTGGTGTCGAAAGAAACAGTGTGACGAGGGAGCTGGGTGCTACGTGAAGCTGTTTCCTTCCTCTCTGTTTCTGGCAATGAGTCCACCTTGGAGGAGGAAAGATGAAGAGCTCTTGAAGCTGCAAGGCCTGATGCATCCCTGGGAATTCCCATACCTGGGGCAGAAAGTGTGTGGCCAGGTCCTGGGGTGCTTTTCCTCTTGCCCCTGTACTTTCCATCCAAGCTAAGGTGAATGCAAAACCAGAAAGCACTTTATTTTATGCCAAAGCAGCCTGCCAGTGCTGAGTAAATGCACAGGGAGTTTTTGCTGGTCCTTCCTTATGTTTTGAGCTGATTTCATATTGCCACTGGGTGTTTGCAGGTCCTTTATTTCTGTTGGTATTAAGATGGGAGGTGTCAGGATGTTGGTATCAAGATGTTGGTATTAAGATGGGAGAACTTCTTCAGCGACCCAAGTTGTTTCCTCCCTTTCTCTCTTTATCACTGGAGCTGGTTAAATAAATCAGGACTGCAAAATAACTAGTGACTCCTGGTGCTGGATTTGAATTATGGCTAAAATACCCAGTTCTGTCTCTCTGCACCATCCTGTTTTGGGATGAAATGTGAAGCACTGAGTCTGCCATCCTGAACCGATGCACTTCCCTGAGCCTCTCCTGGAAATCTCCATTTCAGCCCTGCTTCTTCCCATGATATAGGAGCTGCTTGGGCAATACAGACTGCGCAGCATCGCTTAACGGGGCCCCAAATAATGGGAACAGCTGGTTAATCAGTTCAAGTGGCTGGGAACCAGTTTACCGTGTATTAAGTATTCTTTGATTCTGTTTAATTGGGACATTGCAGAGACCCTGACGTCCAGTAATAAGGACAGTGGGAAGCTGATCAGACAGCTCGTTAACACTCAATTAATGTCGCTCTGTACAGCACAGCAGTAACTTTTAAAAAATGTATGTGTGCAGCCGAGGTGGAATGAGATTGGGATGGCAATTTCCAGAGCGCCTGATCCCAGGCTGCCACGCAGCGCCGTGCTGCCTCGGTGTGTGTGTGTGTGCAATTGAAGTGGAATTAAAAAGTTGAAGTGCAATTTTTTTATTTTTTTATGGTTTTCTTTAGGTGAATGCAGTCACTTTCCACAGTCAGGAATTAGTTCATTTTTAATTTATAGGTGCAATTAAAGTGCACGGAGAATAAAATTCATAGATCTTGAGCTAACTGATTGTGATCCTTCTGAAAACTCTTTTTGTTCCTCCTGGTGCAGGCGATGTGGGCACCTGGTGTGCCTGGAATAACAATAATGACAGTCAGCTATTCCCCTTCACCCTCTTCCTTGTCAGTCCTCTGCAGGCTGTGTTAATCTTCCCTGGATGTGTCCTTGCTTTGCACCCACAGTCGAGCAGAGGCTCAGTGTTGGGTTCTGACTGGGTGACCTGAGCCTCCGGGGTGAATTTCTGCCTGTTTTATTTGTTCAGATGCAGAAATGGAGTGCGGGGTGCCACAAGCCATCCTTCACCTTGCCCAGGGGAACTGTCACCTCCGCTTTGTACGTGTGGCACCTGAGATGCAGAGGGGCAAAGGGACGTGTCCCTGGGCACCTCGGGGCTGAGAGCTGTGCCCCTCCCAGGAGCCCTGGGACAGAGTTGCATGGAGAAGTGTTGACTGGGAAAGGAAGGAGGGAGCTGGGCTTGTGCACACTCCTCCAGCTCTCAGAAGAGGCATCTCAGAAATAGCTCTGGAGGGTTTTTCCCGTGGCATGGGTGGAGGAAGATCTCAGCTGGCTGGGTTCGGCTTTCCTCTCCCCCCATCGTTTTTCCTCCGGCCAGACCATGTCCACGCTTGGCATAGCATGGCTGGAGGGGTAATTGCCATATCTGCATTTCCCTAATGAGCTCTGGGTCTGCTAACCAGGCTATAGCTCCTTGGCAAAGCAGGCCCAGCAGAGAACCTCTGCTCCGACGGGGGCAGAGCTTTGATCAGGGGACGCTGCTGGTCCCCTGTGCGCTCGGAGGGGGCGATTCCCTGCCAACTGCTTTGTACCTCAGCTCCCTCCAACCATTCATCGCTGTCAATCACAGATTTGTTTAAGGGCCTGATTTCCCCTCCTTCTTCCTTTTCTTTCTTTCATTCTTTCTTTTTTTTTTTTTTTTCCTTATTACATCTGCACACTCAGTCATGCAAAAAATTACACGATTTCAGAGATTCCGCTGACTCCGGTCTCGGATCACAAGGGCTGCTTAGTACCACCATCACCATTCAATTAGCCCCAGCACACAGAAGAGACGTGGCAGAATAATACGGCCTTTAGCTGAGAAGCTGCTCTCGGTGCTTTCCCAGCCGTGTGGCACACGCCGCTCCTCGATGCTCATCCTCCTCCTGCATCCCTTGGGATGGCGATGGGGAGCAGGTCCAAGAGGTTGGGTCCAGGAGGTTGGGTCCAGTTTGAGTGTGCCAAGAGATGCAACAGGCAGGGATTTAGGTGTTTAGTGCTGCTGGTTCCCAACTGGGTGCTTGGGTTTCACTTAGCAGAGTGGCTGGTGACGTGTCTTCTGCGAAATCCAAGGTGGATACAGGGTGAGCCCAGCTGTTTTGAGCATCTTCATCCTCCCAGAGGACGTATCAGCTCCTCCAGCAGCGACAGTGTCCAGGCTGGAGAAGCCCTGGCATTCACTGCTGCATCCTCAGCTCTTTTATGTGCCCTGGGGGATGCTGAGGTGTGGGGAGGACCTGCAGCCCTGTCTCAGACTCACCCCCCTTTAGCCTTTGTGGCATTTGCGAGTGGGCTGCTTGAGACGGGGAGGAGATTAAACACATGGCTGGAGCCAGCTTGGGGAGGCGGCGTGAGATTTTCTTTGCAGTTTATAGACTACAAAAATGTGCCTTTCCAACACATTCCCCCTTTCGTTGCTGAAAGCCTCCATTCTGCTGTTAAAACGTGGTTTGCAGGAGAGGCAGGTGCTTGCTGCCAAGCACATGTGCTGGGCCTGGGACTAAAGCAGGAGGCAGCTCCTGGCTGTCCCTACCCCGGGCAGCTGAAACACGATGGCAGCTTTGCTGTTCGTGATCGAAAAACCTCTATTTTTGGGATGGCAAGGACTGAAAGTAAATCTGTTGCTTTGAAAGGAGGGGCAGAGGGCAAAAGAAAAAGTTCTTTCTTCCCTTCCACCTCTGCCCTTGATAAAAAGCCAAAGGCAGGTCTCTGCTCTGCCAGGAGATCAGACTCCACTCCAGCTTTACCTAGGAGCTGTGTGGATAAAATATTAAGCACCAGGGCTGGAGCAGTGTGGGTACAGCAGGCATAATCAGATGAGTAGTTAAAGGTCTGGCATCCTTTGGGGACACATGTGATTGATCAGCCCTTGCAAAAATAAATAACCCAGCCCTTTAGATCTATGTGGCAATTTTAAATTTTTAATAAATCTGTATGTCTGGTGAAGGATAAGTCGTCACCCTGCACTCTGTGCCTGTGATCCTCTGGGTGAATTTATCATGCTTTCCCTTTCGGAGGGTTTCAGATCCCGCTGATAGGCAGTTTAAAATTCCCATCCCATCTTTATTTCACTGAGGTGTGACAGGGAGCTGGGCTGGGTACCGACCTCCTTGGGGATGCTCAGACCCTGAACAAGGGGAAAGGGGACCCCAAAACGCGCTGCCTCTGGGTTTGCAGAGGGAGAAGACCTGAAATGCAGCTGCCAGCCGTGGTGGCAGTGGAGATAACGCCGCAGCCTTCTGGGCTCGGGGAAATGGTGGCACTAGGCAAACAGCATTTGCAGACTAATTTTAGCAGGGTTTTCAGTGCCAGCCCTGCCAGCACTTCCCCTGCCCAGCGCTCGTGGGAGACCAGGGGAGAGGCACGGCTGCCTGGGCTGCTCTGCCTGCAGCACACAGCCTCGTTTGAGGCTGGGAAGCAGGCAGGCAGGGCTGAGCACTGCTAAAGAGGGCTGCAGATGGCAGGGCTGGCTCCTGCCCCGCTCCGATGGGGAGCAGATGGCTGCTCCTGCCGCACGCGCGGGCCGGGCAGGCGAACGCCCCCGGCTTCGCTTAGCTCTTGGGCTCTCTCCACCCGCCTGCCTGCTTGGCACAGGGGCATGAGGAGCTGGTGCAGCCCAGCACACCTCATCCGGTCCTGCTGGAGGGAGCAGGAACCTGGGTTTGTGCCTCTGCGAGTGTGGAGGTGGAGGCAGAAGGATGCAGGTGCAGCCGAGCTGCACATCTGGAGCTGTGTAACAGTGAAATGTGCCTTTGCCATGGCTTGGCACAGGGCTCCTGCCTTGGTCTGGAGACTGGGGGGATTCAGGGAGGTGGTGTGGGGTGATCGGGCTCCCCTACCATTGCCAAAACTTTGCAAGAGACAAGGGACAGCAAACCCAGCGCGGTGACAGGCAGAGGGAGCCCCAGGCTAGAAAGCAAGGAGAGCGAGCAGGGAAAGGTGTCAGAGCTACCCAGGAGATGTGCAGGAGCAGAGGGGCTGTGCATGGGCCCCGGCACGGCAGTGGGAGCTGATGCTGCTGCCTCAGGTGGTCCCAGCCTGGCAGAGCAGTGATATTCAGTGATGCATTCCTGTGTGACCTGATCTGGGTGTTCCTGCTCTGGCAGGGGGATTGGACTGGATGAGCTTTTGAGGTCCCTTCCAGTCCCTGACATTCTGTGATTCTGTGATCCATCCCTCTTGAAACACAGCTGCTCGGCTCTTTAGGAAAAGTTATTAAAAGCAAACGTCTTCTGCCCTTGCAGTAATTGAGAGCTATCAGTGGAGCTGCAGGATGCTCTTTAAAGCCTGATAGGGGACAAGAGAGGGTAAAAGAGCTCAGGGATGGAGGCCAGCCAGCAAGGTTAAAATAGCATTCAGTAGTGAGCAGGTTTGCCTTGGGCATCCTGGCAGGCATGCAGCCTCCAGGTCCTCCTGCTTGGGAGGAGGCTGACACCCAGTTGTCATCTCCTTTTGTTTCCTGATGGCATCTCTAACCTTTTGGAGGCTGGGAAAGCTGGCCAGCCCTGCCAACAGCCCCAGTGAGGGTGGCCTGTGTGTGCTCTGGGTGCCTTAGGTCATGTACGGTTGGGTTTTTTCCCCTGCATCAGAGCCAAGCCCTGGTGCTGTTCCCAGTGCCCCCTCCTCTGCTCCAGCCCCAAGGAGCCAGGGGACTTGCCCTGGGGTGAATTTAGCCTGGTGTGCCTTGCAAACCTTCCCACTGGTTTTTAAACACTCTCATCAGCAGAGCTCAGAGCTGGCAGCCAGATTCCTCGCTCAGGTTTGAATGAGGGATTGCATCCCTCCTGTGCTCTGTTTGGTGGCTCAATTTCTCTGATCACCAGCAAAGATGGTGTTTTAGACATCCTGTTTCTTGCAGATAATATTCCTCCTTGAGCAGTGCTGCGAGGTGTTGGGGGGGTGGTGGCAGAGTTTGCTGAGCTGCTCCATGGTAAAGGTGTGGGTGACCCAAAATGCTGCTCCTGAGAGCAAGAGGAGGTTCAGAAGGACAGTTTGGGGAGGTGAGGAGGTGGAGCAGAGCTGCTGTTGGTGCTGATGACATGAGGAAAGCAATGGGGAGGAAGGCAGTGTGTGATAGAGTAAGGTGGTAACGCAGCCCGGCCTCGTGCAGGAGGTGAGTGATTCCCAAGCACCCCCAGTTGTTTTCCAGCTCTTTTGGATGGCACGATGCTTTCAGGCAGGTTTTTGCTCTGCTGCAGCCCCTGGAAGCTGCTGCCCAACTCGTCTCACCTCTGTATGGTGGAAATTATGGTGTGAGTGGCATCTGATGCACTCTTTGCTCCTCTTTGCATCCTTCCTCTCATGACTGTGTGTAAAAGCCGCTTTCATCTCCTGGCTCCTTTAGCATTCTCCCTCCCATTCTTTTTTTTTTTTTATTATTTTTTCCCCATAAAAAGCAAAATTTTTGGAAATGAAGTGAGAGAGAGCGAAAAAAAGGAAGCCCAGATGCAATTATTTTGCTCATGAAAGGGAGAGCATGGAATACAACAAATTAAATAGCCACCCAGTGAGAAAGAAGGGATTGGAGTGAAAAATGGGGAGGGGGAGATAAAACCCAGATGAAAAAGGCAGGCTGGTGCTGGGAGATGCCAGACAGATCTGGGAATAGAGGCATAGCATGGTGGTAAAATAATTGTGCCCCTTCAGCTGAAGTCCACCACTTGCTTTCTGCCTCGCTAACCCAAGCCTGCCATCCTCCGTTAGCTCCCGCAATATTTTATCTGCCAGCTCCGGCTCTGTTTCACCGGCGATGGAGAGGACTAGATTAATTAGGAGAGATCTCTTTTACACAGCCAGCCTGGCTCTGCAGGGGGAAGGCTGGGAACTATTTAAAGGGATGAAGATGTACTGCAGCAGCTGCCATCTCTCTGCCTTGTAATATACTCACTCACCTAGCTGAAAATTCATCTCCTGTTGCCCTCTGCCAGTAATTCCCAGCAAATAAAAGCAAAGTGAACTCCCAGGCTTGGGAGTGAGGTTATGTCTGGATGAAGCTTGGGACCTTGCACAAGTCCTGCATGTTCCCCTTGTTTATTGTCACACTGCCCATGGGAATGGGGCTGTGGGTTTTCCCACATCCAGAACAGACTCGGTCATCTTGGGGGGGGCGGTGTGAGCATCTCTCCCCTGTTTCTGTGCTCATTAAGGCCCAGCCTTGCCTTCAAGTGACACAGGTAATGAATCCTCTGCAGGGTGCCTGCGGGCTTTAATAAGCTGGAATGAACTGAGGAAGAGAATTAACCTGGCAGGATTAGCTGGCTCTGCAGTGGGATGCTCGGGATGTCTCCTCCAGGAATCTTTAACACCTCTCCAGCACCCGGCTGCTCTTCGTAAAGCACCCAGCAGCTTCAGCCCCCTGGGAGGCAGTGGGTGAGCAGGCAGGAAGGCATCACCCTTGCTTGCAAGGCTGCAGGATCCTCCTGCCTGCGTCACCCCTGAGGGGAGCGATCCCCGTGGACCGAGTTCCGCAGCCGCCGGCTGTGCACGTCCCGGCTGGGCTGGCTGCCCGCTGCCACCAACCTCCCTCCTCCAGAGGAGAGGAGCAAGTGGGATTTCAGAAGCCGTGTGGTGCATTTGGGAGGCATTTCAGGCAGGGCATAGGACTGGTTTTTGGCTAAGGCTCCTGAAGCCTTGTTTATCACAGCACTCATGTGAGAGCCTCGCGCCTGAAAACCCTGCAATTACGGTGCATTTGGTTGGATCTTTTGACTTTTTATTTTCAGTAAATGGCTTTGTAATGCAGTCCCCCTGCGGGGCTCGCTCCATGGGGCAGGCAGCGTGTTTCATGTCCTAAAAGCCAGTCGGATGCTCTGGTGGCTGCGTGGGAGCCGTGCGGGGGCTGCAGCCGCACCAGAGCTCCCAGCACCACGTTAGTGCCCTCACCCCGATGCCCAGGCTGCCAGGGATCTGGGGAGGGGAGCACCACGTTCTTGCTTTGGTTAGCACGGATTGCACGGGGCTTTTGGGGAGCAGGCGTGACAAAGAGCTTTCCTGCTAGGATGCATCCCCGTGCTCCGTGTCACCCCCCCCTGCTCCGTGTCACCCTCCCTCCGTGCTGCAGGTCCCTGGGACGAGCTCACCCTAGCAGCTGGGTGAGCCATTGTGGGTGCCTGGTTGTGTGAGTGATCCCTCAGAACCCAGGGCAAGACCCCAGCTGATGCAGCCCATCCTCCCAGAACCTATGGGAACAGCTAATTGAATTGATGCCTGGTCAGAGGGGTGTGGGAATGGTGGTGAGGGATGGCACCACCATCTGCCCACCCCCCCACAAAATGAGCAGCCAGGGCAGCCCTGCTTTTTGCCAGGCTGCTTCCCAGCCGGGCTGTGTGCTCCGGGAGCCCGCGCTCTCTCCTCCGTGCGCATGGTGCACGCATACTAATGTGCTCTCCCTGCGGTAGAGGAGCCTTTCCTTGACAGATCCTTTTAAGAGCAGATGTGGGTTTTGAGCAACCCTCGATGGCACTGCACGTAATTATAATGTAATCGGTGTAATTGAGAGCCCAGGGGCTGATTTGCATGTTCTTAACCTTCTAGCGAGGCTTGTGGGGTTATCCCCTACCTTCCCCTGCCTTTATGTGGGGTTCAGCAATGCTGGGGTTGGGTCCTTCCTTCTGCCTGTTGATGGGGACAGGAGGAGGTGAGGGGGACGAGGTGTGCAGGCACAGAGCAAACTGCTCCTTGTGGCACCACAGCCTGGGTTTGAGGGCCACCAGAGCCATCCATAATTGATAATGCCCAGGCTGTAATGAGCTCCCAGTCCAGGCTAGGAAATCATTTGCAAGCTGATCTGGATTTCCATGGAACGGGCTTGTTCTCTGAAGGGTTTTCAGGCGTTCAGCTAATACTCATTCAGAGCATGAGGGGATAAGGTGGAAGGTAACTTTGTACCTCTGGGTGGATGGTGGGGATGAGTTCTAGCAAGCAGAGAGTGGACACCACCTGGTAGGGTACCTTGTCCCCAAGATGCCCTGGTGGGGACTGAGCTCCCATCCCTTGGCATGAGCATGAGGCTGGTGGCAGCCACCAGCTCCAGCACTGGGACTGCTGGTGGCTTGCAGAAACGAAGCTCAGGTGAGAAGCTGGAAGGGGGGAGGGCCTGGATAGCCCAAGGGGTTTTGAAGGGGCTGGTTTGTGGCGAGAGGAGAGGGCTTTCCACTGCTCCAAGTGCTGTTATGATTTTCCTACACAAAATCTGAGTGAAGTGCATGGCTGGTGGCATGATATAGAAACATGAGGGCACAGCCTGCATTGCAGGGTGGCTGTGTCTGGCCCCCTTTAGCCTTAAAACCCAGTGACTGCCCATGGGAGTATGGTCTGTGCTGAGAAAGCAGCCAGGGAGAGTTTTACTCCTATGCAGGGAGTTGCAGGAAGGAGTCTGCTTTTCTCCTCTTCTCTGGAAGAAGAAAAACAATCAAAGAAAACTGGGGAGGGCAATGCTTTTAAATCCGCTGGGGCTTTGGGAGGATATTGTTTGTGCTTCTTGAATAATGGCTTTTGATATGTAATAATATATTGTGCAGTTTTTGATGGCCAATATTACATTTATTTTAAATGATATAATCAGCCCTCGGCGTCTCAGTTGATTTAGTCAATTAAGTTTTTAACCTCATGTCTTCAATCTCATCTGTGAGTAATTTAAATGTGGTGATTTTAATGAAAGTACATCTACCTGTTCATTTATCCAGACATATCATTGCCCTTTGGATCTCTGGTGGTAGGGACTGGAGATGTTTTTTCTCTTCTGCATGGCAATGTTTACCAGGGGTGAGGAGACAACAAATTGATTGGCATTAGGGAGTTGCTGCGTTTTTGTTAGGTTTTTTGATTTTCTTTTTTTCCAAATATAACAGATGCAGTGATTTCCAAAGCGAAGTGACATGTGCATTAAGGCTTTCAGAAAGGACAGCCTCTCGTTCTGGGGTTGTGTTTAACCCCAAGAGGAAATGGCAGTAATTACCCATCCCAAACTGATAGATGCACGACAGCCCTCAGACCCTCATCCAAATGCCACTGTTAGCCCCAGTAATTACAGCAGCTCGTGGGGAGTGGGCACTGCCTGGGCTGAGATTCACCCTGAAACCCCTTTGTGCTGTTGCCTGGTTTGGGAAACCTGTAGCAGCAGAAATGGGGTCCCCTCCCAGGTGGGATCGGGGTGCAGGGCGGTCCGTGGGGAGACACCAGGGTGCTGCAGCCCCTCTTGCAGTGCTCCTTGCTTTGCCTCGTGCTGAGCTCCAAATCAGCAAATGAAGCCAATGTTTTCTAGCATTCACTGGTGTTGCTAAGAGAAATCAAGATAAATGACCCAGCGCTCCTCCAGGGCCGGCTCTGTGTGCTGCCGGGCACGCTCGCTCCTCCCGACGGCGTTTTTTGATGGGGCAGCAGCCCTGGTGCAGCCTGCCAGCATGGGGTGGGTGGTGGGGGTCCCACTGCAGGCACACGCCTGGTCCCCTGGGAGAGGTGACTGCTCCAAGGGGGGATGTTTGCACTACAGTTATTTGAAACCAAGCTAGGAAATTGGGTTTTTTTTTGGTTTTGTATTGGTTTTTGTTCCCATCTCATAGTCTGACATTCCTAAAATACGTTTTCTTTTGTTTTTTTGAAGCGAATATACTCCGAAGGGGCACTGATGTGGTTTCCTCACAGAAGGCAGCCTGCCTCCCCCTGAAAATACTTGTTTTAAAATTTTCAGTGGAAAATGCGAGCAGTTTTTGATAAAAAAGCATTTCTATTCATGAGCAGTAGCTCATAGAGATTTGCAAGGAATAAATAGGTTTTGGCAGAATAAAAGTCTCTGTCGAACAAGGGGATGGGGAAGGTTTGAAACTTGATTTGGTATAGTTTGCCCGTGGAATTTCAGCAAAAGCTCCTCAACACAAGTGTCTGGGGATGTTTTCCCATCAAACCCCAGCCCAAATCTCCTGATGCTGATGAGAACTACAATGCTCTTATGTTAATTATCTTCTTCTTGGCTGGTGTAATGCCTCACTCCTTGGAGATTTATCTCCATCTCGCCCTGGGATGTGTTTGCCACTTGCAGGGTGTGTTGGAGAGCTGGCCTGGTGTTCCCTCCACATTATGGAGATGCACCTTATTAACGCAGGTTCTTAATGAACTCCGTGCATATCATAAACCAGGGAAATGTGGGAACATTGCCCGTGTGTGTCTGGAGCCAGTTTTGTTTGCCACAGTGAGGTGTTTATTTGGCAGTCCCATTGCTAATGCTCCATCTCTTCTTGACCTGGGATGAAGATCCTGAGGGCAGGGAGGGCCATCGCTCTCTCCTCTGTGACACTGCCATTTACTGGTATAAATGGTTAATAATGGGTAGCTGAGGGTAAATGAGTGATTAGCTTAATGAATTCATCAGGGTCCAGGAGCAACTTCTTCCTTCTAGCATTTCCCCTACCTCCATCGAGTCCTCTGATGTGATGGGCAGCATCTCATCTTGGAGATGGGTGGTCTGACCCCCAAGCCAATTGTTTGGATGCTTTCATACCAAGTTTTTAGGCTGGTGCTGGCTCTGTCCTGCCTTAACTCTCCCAGGTGAAGTTTTTTGGGTCTCCTCTCCTTTCTGGTTTGAGGCTCTTTCTCTCCCCACTGCCACAGGTGTGATAGAGCTGGTGATGTTTGGGAGTGTGAGCTTCTGAGCCAGAAAGCTGGTCCAGCAGGTACCCTGCATGTCCTCTCTACCTCCCCTCTTTATTCCTTCAGAGCTGCTTATAAGAAGGCTCAACTGTGCCTGAAGGCTACATTAAAATGGCTATTTCCATCTCTGGTAAGGAAGGAGCCAGGGATGATCAGAGCTGCCCAGCTACCTCAAGCCCTTCCCCCATGTCCTGCACGTAAGGGAGGTGGGAGGAGAGGCACCCGTGCTACTTTCCTTTAAGCAGAGATTCAGC
Source organism: Podargus strigoides (assembly GCA_028020825.1). Lineage (NCBI taxonomy): Eukaryota > Metazoa > Chordata > Aves > Caprimulgiformes > Podargidae > Podargus > Podargus strigoides. Next base: position 4,173,682 of record CM051646.1, read on the forward strand.
TGTGGCTCTAAAAACAGAATTAGAGGTAGGGTTTAATCATACAAGCTCTGGAAATATGGTAGATTAAATCTTTTTTAAGGAGGGCAGCTAAGCACTTTATTTGCTGTGCAGGAATCTTCAGGGGGTCAGAGACCAGAGAACTGGATTTAAAGCTTTTAAATTCCCTTTTTTTTTCCTTTTAAAAAAAAGATGTTATTTTACAATGCACAGTTGGACAGGAAAGACTTTAAAGTGATGATTAAAAAAGCCAGAGAGAGAGAGAGAGAGAGATGGGTGGAATGGAGATATGTGTTGAAAATAAGATACTAATAATGTGTTGAGTTGTCTGGCCACATTTAACCCTTAAAGTGTGGGTCTGCTCTGGGAAGTGATTTTTTGGGGTGAGGGGAGGCCTTTTACGCCTTCTGTGTTGTTTCTTGCCACCTTTAAGGACAAATTTACTCCGTGTAGAAATGGTGAAGGTCTTTGCTAGCCCCATCCCCTCTCCTGCCTGCTGCAGCCTCCAACGCAGCAGCTGAAGGTGGCTGTGGATACTGGGAGTGCTGGGTGCTGTGGGTCCCCCCCAGCTGGGGGGACCAGGGGTGATGTTTAAGATGAGATTGGGGTTCTGCTGGAATTGGAATTTGGTTTTTTTTTCAGCTAGGCAGCTGAAAAAAGCTCCTCAAGCCTTGCTTGGGGGAATTTGTCCCATTCTGTTGCCTCTGAGGCACCCTGCCTGGGGACGTTTGCTTGTGTTTGTCTTGCATTTTTCTTAATTTCACGGAGCTGAGGAGATCGATGGGAAGGTAGGGCTGGGATTTAAGGCTGCCTATATCCTGCCTCTGTGACTGATGACCCCGGCAGCTGCTGCTGCTCTCAGGGGTGGGAGTTTGCAGAGCTGCCGGCTGCAAGCCAGGGGCTTGGTGCTGTGGGACGAGTGGCACCTTGTGTGGACACCTGACATCTCTTGTCTGGTGACCAAGGTATACCCCTATGGGTCGTGATGCTGTGACAACCCTGGGTGAGGAGTGGGAAGTTGGTTTTGAAGCCTGCCAAGGGCTGAACTCTGCCCTGGGAGTCCTGCCTGGAGCAAGGAGAGCTGGCAGGACCACAGCCTCCCACGTCAACAGGGCTGTGCTGGAGTCCCGGTGCCCTGGTGCCAGCTGAGTTGGAGATGCTTGTTGCCATGGAAAGACCCTGTGGCATTGTGTTGTTTGGAGGGAGGTGGCATTTATATGTTGGCAGGAGCCTGATGTGGACACGCCACACGTCAGCAGGTATTGCTGCACTTCTCTGACCTGGTGCAAGTGCTTTTCTTCACTCGGGGCTGTGTGTGTGGGAAGGAAGGGCTGGCTTGGGTGACTGTACTGGCAGGACTGCAGGAGGTGACCCCTGAAGGTGGTGAAGGTGATGGGGAGAAGGTCGCTTTTGGTGGTGCTGTGCCATCTTCCTCAGCAGGCAGCAGTGAGTGTGTTCCAACGATGCCGTTTGTTCCCATTCTCTCTGTGCCAAAAGCTGCTAAAATGGTTTGTGTAGCCCCAGCTGCCCTCAGGGAGACCTCTCTCCATCCTTCAAGCAGTGTGACAGCCTCTGCCGCCCACCCCATCCTGAGACCCCCCCACCTTTCCTTTTAATGGCCCACTTCCACCAAGCAAATGAGGCAGCGCCTGCGATCCCTCCCCTCGATCTGCCAGTGAATTAACACTCCATTAACTTAACGAGGGCTCTCCTGGCCACCCTGGACATGGACGTAGTGTGCAGGGCTGCCAGCCAAGGGGGAGGAGAGAGCCAGGCTTGGCTGGACCCGGGGGCTGCGGCAGAGCCCTTGCAGCCAGGCAGGGGGGCTTCACCCGGGGGTCTTGGGGCTGCCGAGGCTTTGCACTGCCTCTCAGATCCGTGACTGGGAAGGGATGATGGGAATGGCCAGTGTTGCCAAGAGTGCTGGGTGTAGAGTGGGATGTTGTGTAGGCTGCAGTGCTGTGCAGGTTGTGATGCTCTAGCATCCTTCACAACCCCGTCTGTGTCATTGCCCTACAACCAAGGGGGACACGGAGTCCCTTGGAGGAGGTCCCCTCCTCACCAGGTGGCCAGGCAGCACTGCAGCCCTGCCTCAGGCAGCACCATCTCCCTGCCAAGGCTTTGTTTGTTGACAGAGTTAAATTTGCAATTTCATGGTTTGGTTACAATGAGTTTAGTTTATAAAATTCATGAGCTGTTAGGAGGTGTTGAGAGGAGGGACGTGGAGTGAGAAAAACACGCCTGTGAGTCAGCAGGCAGCAGGGATGCTGCTGGCATGTGCCCATGTGGGTCCACACGGGGATGGGGCTGCCTGGTTTGGGGACAGTGTGGGGCTTGGAGCTGGGGTCAGCACATCAGAGCCCCGTGCAGGGGGGCAGAGGGGTGGGTCCCCACTGGAGGAGAGATGCTCGCTTTCCCTGGTGACACTGACTGTGTCTTGCCCTGCTCACTGGGCTGCAAGGTCTGCAGAGCCCAGCGTTCTTCTCAAGGGGTGGCCTTCAGAGAGCCATGGGATGCACAGAAATGCTTTCAGGAGCAGAGCCCAGATGCTGCGGTGATGGGTGCTTGGAAACAGGAGGGCTCAGCCTGCTGGGGGACCCTGGTGCTGGCTCAGAATAGGAATTTGTGTTTCTTTGCTTGGGAATTCACAAAATGATCTCTGTTACCTGGAGCTGAGTAGGGCTGGGACAGAGAGCGGCAGCTCCCCGAGCAGCCGTGGTGTGGGCGGTGTATTGAGCCCCTCACCTTGTTAAATAAGCTGGTTTGTCCCCTTGCATTTGACTTTGCAGCCTTCGGGGGCTGACCTGGGAGCAGTACAGACCCCCAGTCCCACCCTCCTCCCTGGCTGGCCACCGTGTCCTCCATCCCCCCCAGCAAAGGCAATGCTCTTCCAGCAACTCATCCGGGAGCTGCTGATGCGCTGCAGCGGGAATCAAAAGGCGAAGTGTCAGGAAGGATCTAAACAAATCTCACACAGAATGTGAGGGACTGGAAGGGACCTCAGAAGCTCATCCAGTCCAATCCCCCTGCCAGAGCAGGAATACCCAGATCAGGTCACACAGGAACACATCCAGGTGGGTTTGAATGTCTCCAGAGAAGGAGACTCCACACCCTCTCTGGGCAGCCTGTGCCAGTGCTCTGTCACCCTCACTGGGAAGAAGTTCTTCCTCACATTTATGTGGAACCTCCTCTGTTCCAGCTTACACCCATTGCCCCTTGTCCTGTCATTGGATGTCACTGAGAAGAGCCTGGCTCCATCCTCATGACACTCACCCTTGACATATTTATAGACATCAATGAGGTCACCCCTCAGTCTCCTCTTCTCCAAGCTAAAGAGACCCAGCTCCCTCAGCCTTTCCTCATAAGGGAGATGTTCCACTCCATCATCTCTGTGGCTCTGTGCTGGACTCTCTCAAGTGGTTTCCTGTCCTTCTTATTAATAGCCAATTAATATGACATGCTGGGGGTCTCAATGGGAGGAGGAAGGGGAGGCCTGGCCAGAAGATGCACAGCCATGTGGTACCTGTCCTGCGTGGCAATGGCTGCACAAGTGGGAGTCAGCAGCTTGTGTGAGGGTGTGTGCACCATGCACAGCTGGGGCTGATGTTCCTGCAACATCAGGAAGAGGCTGATGTATTTCTTTACCAGTCAGAAAACACCATCAGACTCCACTGGAAATGCTAAGCTGTCGATTTGCAGTGTTGCTCAAAAGAAACTCATTATTAGTCACTGCATGGTCTGTCACAGTGTGTCGTTGTTCATAGATCCAGGTCATAAATCGACACCAAAACTCCCCTTTCCTCTGGTGTTTATGGGGTGTGGACTCTGCGAGCTGTGCGTTCTCGAAGGCTCATCAGGGTCCGTGCCTGTTTCTTATGGATGTGGTAAAGCCCAGAAGCTGTTGGTGCAAACTGAGCTGTAGAGCAAGGCAGGCAGCTATATCTCACCAGGATCTCTGAGATGTCCCAAACCTGTAAAGGGGAGGTGGTCCAGGGAGACACCCAGGATGTTGATCTCATTGCAGTGACCTCTCCAGCAGTGCTGTCCATGGAGAAATCCTGTAGTTGCTCTCTGTGTTCGTTTACCATTGTCTTTGGGTGGTAATTAGTACCCCCTGAACCTCTCCATTTGCAGCTGTTTACCAGGTGAATGTCTCCCTGTGAAGCCCCTGGGCTTTCTGGGGATCCTCATGGCTTAATTGTGGGGTTTCTCTTTCTCAGTAAGCCTGCGTACAGGACGTATGTCGATGTACAAGGCACAGGACCCCAGTGGGGTTTGTGGTCCTTTGCCTTGTGCATGGGGTCAGCATGGCTGGAGCCTGTCTGGATGGAGCTGGAGGGGTCTCACTCTTGTACCTTGCTATTGGGGACACATTTTCCATCCAAAGCATTTAATCACCCAATTTGTGTTAAGCAGCGTCAGATTTTGATTTCCAGCTGTGCCAGCACAGAAGATGCTACCTTGTTAATGAATCCCGCACTTGAAATGTCTTCTGTGCATGTGGGGGGACATGAAAGGCCAGGGAGGGGAGAAGACTTCAAGGTGCCTCAGGAAACCGGGGGCAAGAGGAGACGAGCCCACCCGCCGATCCCGCTGCACTGTGCTCGGTCCCGTAGCCAAATTTGAGTCTTTTAAGAGGATTATCAGGTGTCTGTTTGAATTACTCCGACACGAACAGTCAGTCAGCAAACGTACATTCATTTGAAAGGTCAAGTACATCTGATTTCTGCGTTTGGTATGCTGGGGCTCATCCTTTCAACTCTCTCTTTCTTAATGAGATTCTTGTTTCAAAGCGCCGCGCCGCGCGCAGGATTTCACCGAGTCAAGTGCGGCGGAGAGAGTTTTTGTGTTTACCCTGTGATCAGCCTGTCCTTTGAAAGCTCCAGGGCAGACAAGAAGGATGCAGCAGGACGGGCAGCGTGTTTGCCAGCAGAACGAGCCCTTTTCCAGGCGGAGCGATGCAGATGCGCCCGCGGGGTTCTGCGTCCCCGGGGGTTTGGCTTTGTGCGAGGGAAGGTGTGCTAACAGAGAGGGGGCTCGGATGCTTTGAGGAGACCCCCCCCAGTCCCCACGGGTGGCTCGGGCAGGCAATGGGGTGGAAACCCAGCTCCCGTGGAAAGCGCGGCGGAAATAAAGTCGAGTTTGGCCTGGCCTGGCAGAGTGGCGTTTCTTGATTAAATTAATGTGTATTGATATTTCTCCTGTTGTTTTGACTTCACAGGCTGTTTGAATTCAGGCTTGTCACAACAAAATGCAAAGGAGGTTGCTCAGAGATTGATTTTATTTTTTTTTCCCCCCCTTTAATCCTGTCTCTGAAGGAGTATTTTAAAATTTTATTTTTTTTTTTTCCCACTACTTCCAGGTTGACAGCCGGAGAAGGCTGCAAATGTTCAAACTGTTGTGCAAATAATTATGTTAAAATGATGAACATACATTATCGAGGAAGGCGCTCCTTGATTGTGAAGTACAAATCAATTTTCTGCGTCACAAAATTACCCACCTCGGAGTTTGCTTTGGTGATTTATTCCCTCGAATGATGATTTTGTCACTACCAACCTACTTTCCCCAAAGGATTTTTTTTTTTTGATAGGTGAAGCTTTGGTCTCCTCTTTGGTGTCAGAGCTGTCTCCTCCCCGCTCGCGTGACGGCCCCTTCCATGTCTTAAAAATAGAGCCTTTTATGCAAGCTGTGTCCCAAAACGCTCCGCCAAGTTAAATAATGTAGTCACAAAACCAAATATTGAATAATGGCTGAGGAAAGGATTAAGGGAGACAGTCAAGGAACAAAAGAGAGATTCTCAAGTGTTTTGAACACAAAATGGAGAAGACAGAGATACACGAGAGGCTTTTTCTCTCTGCAGCCAGAGAGGACACAGCTTAGAGGGGTCCCCCCAGGACTGTGCCCCCCCCAGCTGGCTCAGGCTGCAAGATGCATAAATATCTACTTAAATCCGACCTTTTTGACAGGCCTGGCTGGTTTGAGGCATTTCTGTTGGAAATAAATTTTTTTCAAACGAGATCTGGGGAAAATATCTGGTGGAAAGTTCCCATGGAGGTTTTTCTGTTTACTTCTGGGCTCGCTTTTTTCCAAAGAAAACGTTTTCCTCCTGTTCCTTTGGAAAGCTGCAGCCCAGACAGCACCATCAACTTCTTTCCTTGACTCCAGTTTTGTGGGAAGATTTAAATAAAAAATGCCAAGGAGGGGGGAAAAAAAAAAAATGGCAGGCATGTAATTTCTCGTGCGATTCGTGAGGTTTTTCTAGCCCACCTCTAACTCGTTGAGTTGCAGTAACCATGTGGTGGGTAGTTGTTGGATACTCATATGGTGAGAGAGAAATAGACTGAAGGGATGAGCTTCTGGTGTTGCACAAAAACTTATGTAAATGCTTTTTGTGTAGCTCGAAGAAAATCTTGGGCTCATCGAAATCTAAATCAGAAATTTGGTTGGGAAGCCTTAAATTCAGTAAATGTCTTTTCTGCAATACAGTCAAAATATTGGTCAGGGAAGAGGCATCCGTGTTCAGCTGTGGCAGAAGGGGTTGCTGGATCTTCTCCTGGTTTTGTTCTGGTCAATCCAGAACTGGTTGAAATGTAACTTAGGATAAATTGCAAGGTGATGATTTACATGACAGGTGACACTGGAAAGCACATTATTCTAGGAGGAAGCATGAGGTGGGATGTATTTACTGCCTGTCTGGGCAAATTATCCACTCTCAGATGTCTGGCATGGGCTTGTGTAGAAAATGCGTGTGTCCAAAATAGCTGATAAAGTGACTGCAGAGAAGACAGTTAATAAATGCAACCCCCCCATGGCTATTGCTGTGTCCCTCGCACTGAACTCTCTGTAACTCCATCTTTGGAGAAACTGGTGCCAGAAGGGATCTGAAGCGAAGACACTGGTTTTGAGGGAGCAAGGCAAATTTCATGTCTGCTGTAGAGGGGGGAAGAGCATGGCTTTGGCTGGGAAAAGGAGAAGGATCTGTGTTTGTGGGGCCATCAGTGCTCGTAGCCCCATGCCTTGTGATACTGGAGCTGCTGAGGCCAACTCCTCACCTCCCTTTCTTAGCAGGGTTACAATGTCCCATCCCACTGGGGCAACTTCTCATTTGAGCTCAAGCAAATTATCCTGGTCTGGCTGTTACTATTTCTGGGTCTTGCCAGGCTGGCTGTGATTTACTCTTAATATTTAATCCCTCTTCACCTCATATTTCTTACTGACGAGTAAAAAAACCGTGCAAAATAACGAAGTGGAGGTGGTAAACTCTAAGCTTGTGCCATACAAGGAGGTGATGGTTTGGGAATTGAAATGCAATTTTTGAGACTTGACCTCCACCACGCGAGTCGTTCGTGACCCTTCCCCTCGAGACTGCTTTAGGCCATATCTATTATGGATGGATTGCCTGTGTTTCCAGAAGGCTTTTTTTCCAACCCAGGATGGTTGCTGTTTATTTGTGTGTGTGTGTGCCCATGGAGAGCTGGGGATCTCATCTGCCTTTTAAGTATATACTTCTGTTATCTAGCAGGTATTGTAGGTGGATGTGTAAATTAGTATAATTCTGTTTACATAGAAATGAATGTATAGTATAAAAACAATTTACTTGTAAAAGATTCATCCTGCCTCCAGAATATGTTTGAACACAAGACAAAGTAATTTAATCCCCCCAAACCCATACGTTGTTTGCTTCTCATTTTTTCCAGCAAATTTTACCTTCATCAAAAGATAAATCAATTTGTAGCAGCTATTGGCAGCTATTTAAGCTGACGAATTGAACAGCTTAATTAGAGAAAGTATATTAAGGGATCTGAGAGATGCTAACCCGTTCAGTGCCTCCTCTTGGTACATGTCTGCGTGGTCCTCCACCCTACAGCAGTGTCTGGGGCTCCATCTCACCTCCAATTTGCTTTTCAATCAAAGCAGTAATAAGATTTTTATTACTGGGGAGGAGGGGGGGCTTTTCCTACAGCAGATGGGTGCTGCACGATGTGTGTGAGCATCCCTGTCCTGACCCCCTGGCTGTGGCTGCCTGGAGCATGAGATGTTGTCATGGTCTCATAGTTTGCACCACACCCAAATAAAGAGAACAGAAATGGTGAGGAGCAGCATTTCCCAAACAGCCCTTCCCATTCATATGTGGTGTTTGCACTTCTAAAGAGAGGGACAGGGGGAAAAAAAGGCACCCAATAAAAGTGCAAACTGCATGAGTCAGGCTGAATCTGCTGTTGTGCCTCGTTCTTCCCCGTTAACAAATACCACAGATGAGTGTGTGGGGAGGTGGGTATCCCCTCATTCCTAAATGACAGCTTGTTTTGGTGCTAAACTCATTAGTAATGCTGCTCTGATGAACACCCCCAGCCTTCCAGTCTTGTTCATTCAATGCCGGGCGCTCCTGCCTGGCATCCCCATCCCTCCTGGAGGTCCTGGCTGGTGGGGTGGCTGCTGTTGGGTGTCCTGCTAAGACAAGGATGCCTTTCTGCTGGACCTGTCTTGGTGGGAGAAAGCTGCTAGAGGCTCAGTCCCAACCTAAGAAAACCTAAGAAAACAGATTTTTGAAAGGAGTTCCAGGCTGGTCCTGTTCAGGAGGGTGAGCACTGTGGTTATTAGCCAAGGTTTTCTCAAAGCTGCACTTTGGGCTTGCTAAACCTGACCTCTCTCTAGGGCTCTTCCTCTGGGTGGCTGTGTGGGTCAAGGATACCTAGAGATGAGCAGGCTACGGGCTGGTTTCAGCAAACGAGATATTTTTTTGCAAAGGCTGAGAATTTGCAGAGCTGAACTCGCCGAGGCTTTTAGCATGTGGGATGGTGATGGGTTACAACAAAAAAAAACAATGTTCCATTAATTTAAGCATCAACTTGAGGTGCGCAGATAAAACAGAGTTGATATCAAGATAGTCTTGCTTAATAAGAAGAGCATTGTCAGCGCAGACCAAAGCGTTCTCCATCTGTTCCTGTAGCTGTTAAGATCCAATATTAGATACCTCCACTGCAGTCTGGGAATCATTAAGTGAGTGCTCATGGCAAAAACTTCACGTGGGAAGTTTCTTCCCTCCTTTGCCTTGCTGGAGGTTAGCACATGCCTGAGCCAGCCAGGCTTTGCAAAACTAAGTGTTCCTAGTGATGTTTAGTACTTATTTAACATCCCCCACTTCTCCCTGAAAGGAGAGGGCCAAAGGGGAAGGTGAAACATCAGCTGGAGAATCTCCTTGTCATCGACTTGAAAAATGTCCTAATGACCCAAGAAGTGGTTTCCTTGCTCTTGGAGCCTGTAACAAATGACAGGCCTTGAGGTTTGTCTTCTCCCACCTCGTGGTTTTTTGCTCCACAGCAACAAAAATGATGAAGTTTTACAGCTGAGCAAAATGATGAAACTTTATTAAAAAATGAGAAGAGGTCTTGTGACAGGCTAACACCTCAGATGGCTTTGAACTTGATACTAAAATATATTTAATTTTATTTTTTCATCACCGATGCCTTATTCCACGGTCACACGTGTGTATCCGTGCCCGTGCGCCATGCGTGTGTTGCACGTGTGTGTGTGTTTGTACAAGCATAGTTATTCTTGCCTCAGCACAACGATTTCCTAACGATCTCTTACCCATCCAAGACAGATTGCTTTTCATGGTTCAGTGGTCGCAGCTCAGGCATCCATTTTAATCAATAAAACAGTCAAAAGAGAGAATAGATTTACTTGTTTCTGGTTTTTTACATTTAATTGAAAATTTTCGAGTGATTACAAACATAGACATTGTATAGATTGCGGAGTTTAGAAGACAATAAGTACCAAAAGAAAAATCTCCCCATAGCCTAGCCTCTTCTCCCATTGTGATGCACAATAGATGTCGATGGCTTGCGTCTGGCCGTGTCCTTGCTTCTCCTTTCTCATGCCTTGTAAAAAAAGGGATGGATTTAATGGGGTTTCACCCAGGGAGCATCCACATCGGTGTGTAATGAACATTGTTAAATCCTCTTACCTGGGATAGGTGAAGGGGGAGACACTCTCCCTTCCCATATAATATCTAAGCAAGGAGAGAAACCTGGAGGTGCCCTCATCCTGTTGATCGTAAACCACATGTGAGAATGGGCCGTTAAAACTCTCCAGATCACACAAAATGGGTTTAATTTTAATGAGAGCTGATTGAAAAGCAGTTTCAGGGAGCTTTCGGTCATCGAGAGGGGAAAATATATCGATTTTCTGTTGTGTTTTCAGCAGTCTGAGTCTCTGAGATGTTAAAACCAAACCCCTTCTTCAGAGGGGAGCGATGGGAATAAATAGTTGGTGAATAAGAGGGGTTTGGGTGGCAAGGAGGAATAGGGATGCAAGTACCCAAGGTATTTGCTAGGACCTGAAGGTGGATGCTGCTGTGGTATTTATCCCTTACCAGCAGGTGGGTTAACCCTTCCCCACTGCACTGGAATATCTCGAATCATTTAATGCATTCACTGTTGTCAGTGCACCCGGAGAGATGCGCGTGTCTAAAGATGTGGGGGTACCACGTGTGTAATACATTTCTTGAAATTCGAATAAGTATGTGCATGGAGCAGTATGTGTCTGGTTTGTCGTGTGGTCCTGGGGAATGAGTCCTTTGGACCCCTGTGGTTTCCTAGCTTGCAGCTCGGAGCGATGCCTGAGAAACTCTCCCTTTCTCCTGGGGGCAGTCTTTGGGAAAAATAACATGCCATCATGTCTCTCTGGTTATCAATTTAATAAACCTGGAAGCAGCACAGCAGCTGAACATATAAAAGCCATAGGCTGTTAACCTACGAATGCAGGACAACTTTAAAGAGAGTCATCGAGCCCCCCTGTGCTCTCCGCGAAATGAGATGTGATTTCTCTTTAAGTTGTTTTTAATAGGTGGAATTAGCAAAGATTGGTGTTTACCAGTTAATAGGTTTGCGAGGGAGCTGCCTGTTTGGTGCCCATGGTGATATCATTTACACTGGCACTCATGCGATAACCTCTCGAGCGCACAGGTCTCCTCACAAATTAAAGTTGAACCTTGTGTGCTGGGTGTGCTCCATCTCCCAGGCAGAGAATTTCCTCGATACTTTCATTGTCATCTCTGATTTACTCAGCTTCATTGCCTGCTGGAAGCATATTTGTTCCAGCGTGGGCCAAGACGTGACTCCGGAGGAGCTGCTGTCATCTTCCATCTAGTCAAGGGCAGCCGTGCCCCGGTGTCACTGTCAGCTTGCAATAAGCGTAGTGTCGTCCCCATCAGTCCAAAACCAGGGTGCAGATCTTAGGAAGGAGACACCAACGTGTCACCCTCTGAAAAGCTGGTGATAGGAAAAGGTTTGGGGCATCCTCCGGAGAAGAGGAATGGGTCTTGGGGTGGTTTTGTTCATTTAACGCGTGATTTTGGTCTTGCTTATCCCCGGTGTGATGGTGTGAGCCAGTGAGGGGTGAGGTGCAAACACACCCTGAGCAGCTTCTGGTAAAAACAGTTCTGCTGCCACCAAAAAAATTTATAGATTCATGGCAATTCCTCTCTTGGCAGCATTTTTACAGATTTTTAGGTGAATTTTCCTGCCCACATACCCCTCCCCAGAAGGAAATGAACATTTTGAGGAAGAACAGATCCTTTTGGTGATTTTCTTTTTGAACACAAAATCAAATTTTCCGTGAGGAAAAAGCTTCAAATGGAAAACTCTGACCATCCCAAATTAGGGCAGACTTAATTTACTATGGTAAAACACTACGAGAGCTGCAGATGAAAACTGCAATTTAAGTGCCTAATATTATAATTATATACTGATGTGTTTTATTAATGGGATTGAATGCTCATAGCTTTGTAGTAATGAGCTTTTTTGAAGATCTGCATAATAGAGTTTTCTGATGGTAAGGACCCTGGCATGCTGTTCCCTCTAAAAAGCACCTCGAGATTCATGGAGGTGCTGGGGACAGGGTTAATTTGTTAACTTGAGCAGTAATTAATCACCCATCTTCTGGAAGAGCCCTTCTCGGAGGGGAAGAGGAACCCAAACCTCCTGCTTGAGGCGCCGTATGGATGATCTGAAATTTTACTGTGGTGGGACAAGTGACTCTTGAGCAAATGAAGTGTTTGGGGAATCTTGGAGATGAAAGGTATCGTGTTGACAAATTAGCACTTAGCAGATTGCTAGTATTAAAGATCTGTGGGCTTGAACAGTGTACACGCTCTGTCCTTTCTTACATGGGGGCAAACATAGTTTTCCTGTCCTGCAACATCATTTTGAATGCACTTCTGATAATGAATGGGAACAGAACATCAAAACCTTGAGTGTTTTCACGGGCCAGCAAAGAGGCTGGGGCAGTTAAAATGGTGCATGTTTATAGCACCTGCTCACATGTTCTGTCTGAAAAAAACCCTGAGTGATGCTAATAAAATAAAAGAAGTAAAGAAAATAAAGACTTTAAGACCGATTTCAATTTTAAACAAAATGTTGAAATGGGATGTTTTGATGATTTCGTTTTTTTCTTAGAGTCAATTTATTACAGCTGACTTTTGCTGTGAATAAATTTTGACTTGTATAAATCAACGCATAGTATTAATTATACTAATAGACATATTAATTATGTAACTGTTAGTGCATAAGAATTCACGACTTTCTAAGACTTGAATAGGGAGAGCACTGAAAATAAAGTAGCAAATTGTAGAGCTGTTATAGTGTGGACAGGATATTTCTTATTAGGTATCTTTTGACAGGAAAAAGTAATTTTTCAAAAGACACCTCAATGTTCTTGACAAATCTTGCTTTTCTCGACATGCTTCCCTGTTATGGAAGGGCATAATTAGCTTTTGTTAACTTTTACATGGGCAGTTTTAATCTTGCACTTTCTTTGGAAACTGTGGCTGCTTTTCTGAAATAGCTGGAAGTTCTGTTTCTTCCCTCAGCATCTTTAATCCCAGATTTTCACAAAGAGAGAAATTAATGTTTGGCTTCCCCTCACTAGTGAGGTGTCCTTGATAGATTTGTTTAGGAAATGCAAAGCCAGGCTAGTTTTTGCCCTTCTCCCTTTGTTAATTAACCCAATATGCACAGTCATATTTTATTTGACTGCTTGGCTTGAGAGCCCAGCTGCTGGGAGATGAACCATGAGAGGAGAAACAGCAGCTTTGTGTTGAGTTAATATGTGGATTTTGTAGCTTGTTGGAGTTCCCTGGAGCATCTGCTCCTTGGTGCTTGCCTGTGCATTTCAACCTGGATCTTTCCAGGAAAGATGCAACAAGGTCTAAGGGAGGAGAAGTGGGAAAATGGGGAGAAAATGGGGAAAGAGGGATGCAAAGTGCGTGGCCTTTCACCACACTACTGAGTGGGTGCTGGTAGCTGCTCCCACAGGTGCTGTCTGCATCAAAGAGGAAAATTTTGGGAACTTCTTAAGGACAAAACCTACTTCTCTCCTCCTGAGGCCAAGAAACCATGTCTGGCTTTCAGCATCATCCTCAGTCACCCTTGGCAAGCTGGTTTTTGCCTGGGTGGGATGGCAGGACATAGGAAGATCCCTGTCCCGTGCATTCACCATCCTCACCTGCATCCCTTCTGCTCTCCTCGTTCATGGTCGCTGTCAGTAATGAGATGGGAAGACTGGGCAAGGAGACAGCTCCAGTGCCACCCTGTCCACCCCCACATTATCCTGACTTATTACATTGTAATAAATTGAACCATTCCACTTCATTATTTCATATCTGAGGAGATTTATAGATTGTCCTGGTGGCTGAAGAGGCAGTGATTAAAGGAGCAGTGTGCTAATGAATGAGCCTCAGCACAAAGCCTTTTTAATTAATGCACAGCCCAGGGGCTGTAAACGGCTTGCTGATAACAAGCCTGGCCCATTCAGGACCTGAACTGACAACTTTGCACAAAACGAAGGCTTATGTGGAGACATGGGTACGGTATTGAAATGGCAATTAAGGCTAATAAACTGATTCGGCTGCCTATCCATCGCCGTGGCGCTGGCACTCCTTCAGCGTGCCCGGCCCTTTCTCTGCCTCAGAAGTAATGGCAGGTGGAGATTTCATTTGGCTCTTCCAACCTTTTTTGGGTGATTTAATTTACAGGCTGGTTGCTGCATCTGTTCCTCCGCGTGGCTCTTTCAGTCGTGTTAGAGATGGATTTTCACTCCAGGCTTTTCTGAACTCACCTGAAGTTTCCCTGAGTTGGGTGATTTTGTCTAGCATTTTCCACTTTCTTTTTTTTTTTAAAAAAAAGATTTATTTCTTTTAAAACTTTCCTAATGGACCATCTTGCTGAGAGAGAAGGCAGCGAACTTGTCAGCGCTTGTTGTGCATCCGTCCATCCATCCATCCATCCTTGACTGTGGTCTTGTCAGAGCTCTCAGCTAAGCAGAGGGTGGGCTTGCACAGCTCTGAGACAGGAGGGAGCCTGCCAGGATGAAATGTCACCTTGCTGCAGGGTAGCCTCAAACCTGCCCGTGGTTTTTTAATGGGTTTTGTGTCCCCTTTCTGCACGTACTCTGGTTGGTGGTGTTGCTGTGTGCTTTGGAAAAAAAAGACTTTGAAAAAGTGTGCATTAAGGGACAAGTCAGTGCTTAAATAAACTGCTGTGATAAACTGGAAGTACCCGTAGAACAGAGCGTTGTGCTTGGGAAGTTGTGGGTCAGATGAACAGCATATGTAAGTCGTTGCTGCTCCACTGAATTCTGAGGAATTACCTTGGCTTGTGACAAATCCTGCATGGTGGTGCTTTGGTGCAGTTGAATGCTGTGCCCTGGGTCAGCCTTGCAGCAAAGCTCCCTTGATGCATTCCGTTGCATGCAGCTATCATGAGCTGAACCAAACCAGACAGCTCTGGTGCTGTACGGGACCAGGCATCTCTGGAGTATTTGGGAACACTCTGTTCCTCTGAGCATCCCCAGTGGCTTGGGAGGGATGAGGAACCCACAGCCTGGCACCATCTTATCAGTTCATTTTACCTCATTGAATCCCTGACAGGTAGAAGCACTGTTTTTCAGTAAGGGTTGTGGGAAGAGGAGCTGGTGAACTTTCGAAACAAAATAAAAAAAACCCACAAAAAAATATAAATGATGCTGCCTGTGGCCTGCAGATTTAATGATATTTACCCATTTGATTGATGAAGATGATGAACGAGGCTTCGTGGCCTGTTGAGGGTGAAAAGTCTAAGTACCAGGATGGGGAGTGAATCAATCACGTCTTTGGCTCCCCTGCCAGAGAGGTTCATCATTTAACTGCGGTTCCCAACAGGGTCGTATATTACCCCTGGCTGAGGGACGGCACGTCAGCTATGGCTGCTGACTCTTCTCCGCAGAGATCGATAACCTAGGGCGAGTGGAAGCAACGCAGCCTAAATGAAACCACCTAACTCCTCTCCAACTGGGTTTTTGTGTTAGATTTTGTTTGCTATGATACGTGTTCCCATAACACGTCTAGCAAGGGTTCAACTGGACTGTTGGGCCACTGTGTTTTCAGGGCCAGGTAGGAGGCATTAACTGGAGAACATGGTGGGAAGTGCTGGTGGTTGGTTGGACATTAGTCTTTGAGTGTTTGCAGTCACCCTGTTCTTTTTTGTGTGGGGGTTTTTTTTTACTGGCCTTTATTTAGTATTTGAGCACTTGCTCATCATTTCCATGGTGGAGCCCATAAGGCAGGTGTGAGGAATGGCTCTGTCCCTGCTTTGGGGCACAGGGGCTGAGGGTAGGAGTTGTCTCACCTGAGCTCAGACGCTGCAAGGTTGGACTCCTGCATTGGCCAGAGGACTCATTCCTTTGGCATCACGAGACATATCCTCTTCATGCTATCAAAATATTGCACCTTCTTTGGGCCAGGACTGTACCTTTGTTATTTTGAGTAATATTTACCTTGCACTCAGCAGAAATCAGTGCATTATTCAAAGGTGTGTGGGTAAAGAGGGTTTGAAAAGCAGTTGGCAAGAACGGGGTAACAAGCTCAGGACTTGGGATGTTCGTCAAAAGTTTTGGGGTTTTATATTTCCTGAGTTCCACCAACCTTGTAAGCAAAGCCAATGTGATTTATGGCTTTGTGTTGTGTTCCTGTGAAACTCGCAGGATTTTGATATGAAATTTTCCTGGCTTTAACTGTCAAGTTTCACCTGAGTCTTGCTTTGGAGACCATTATTCTTTATGTTGTCATTTCTGAAGAGCCTTTTACAGCAGGAGCTCGGCATTATATAGCACTTAGTAACGAGCAGGTTATGCTCCTGAGTAAAGAACATTCTGCTATGTTCAAACCTTTTATGGTGATCATTGCAACTGTTGATGTCCAGGACAGATGTGCAGAGTGTCTCATAACATATTTGTGTAGAGAAACTCCATTCTGCTCAAGTAGTTTTTGGTTTGTGGTTTCGAGCTTAGAGGTGCTGGAGGGTTTTCACACCATCTGAGTTCAGTTATCTAAAAGACGTCTCAAGTTGTGCCAGTGGAGAAGAAGAGGCTCCTGTCTTCGGTGCTGTGAGCTGCCCTTGGGAGGAGTCTGTCCCTCTGTTGACTTGATCTCTTGACCTTCCCAGTCTATAAATCAGGACCCACTGAAGATCTGACCTTAATTACCTGTCCTTAATATTATGGGCTTAATGTCTTTGTCAGACAGAGATGCTGCCACATGCAGAGGTCATTAATAGACATGAAGAACATGGTGGGAGGTAAAAGGAGGAGGGTGCTGCAGTGATGCAGGAAAGTTGGAACTGAGGTCCTTGCAACATGCATGTCCAGACCTTGAGTTGTAATAAGGAAGACGTCGTGAGCTAGGCTTGGTTGCCCTCACAGGATGTGCAGAACCAGCACACCAAATTTTCAGCCGCGGACGGTGTGAAGATAAGAGGAGGGCTGGCTTTCAGGCGGGGCTGATGGACGGGGATGTCTCAGCACTGATTTTTCCCTGGTTGTGCCGCAGACTCCTTCTCTGACCTTGAGGATGTTTTCAAATCTTTCTTTTCCTCTTGTATCTGTGCAGTCTGCTTAGAGCGTGCTTTGTAGGGCAGAGAGCATTTCTTACGACGTGTACTTAATTGAGGTTTGCTTTTCATTTGAAGTTTCTGGGCGCTGCTTTTGATATCAATAACAATCATGATAGTGAGAGGCCAAAGGCAAAGGAACGATTCCCAGGAAAAATAGAGCAGTGGTACTATCCTGTATTGGTAATTCAGGAGTAAGGAATATAGATGAGTTTTAACAGGAATAATAAGAACTAGAGAGCTTCAGAGTGCAGTCCTAGTGTGGGCTAATAGCTGTTACATGATGAAGTGAGCTTTCCAGACCTCCCTGTGGCTCTTTTTCTTAGGAGGGACGGGAGGAAGGGAAATGCAAACGTTTCCTGGGTAGATCTGCATGAATTCATAGGGACAGTGCCTACAGCAGAGCTCAGCCTGGGCTGGGGTTATGAGATGGGCCCTGAATCGCAGGCAGGGGTAGAGGACTTGGGGAGAGCCCCTCCTCCCCCCAGGAAATCCATTCCGAGCCTAGCTTGGAAATATCGTGTGAATTAGAGCTTTTTCGAGTTGGAATTGTTGGCTAAACTCCACAACTTACATTCAGCCCACTGCAGTCATTAGAGAGGGGCTTAAACTCATTATCTCCTTTTCATTAGCATTAACCATTAACTCTGGATAGCCGTGTTATTGATATAAATGTCTTTGAAACCTTCTGAGCTCTTGGCTTCAACGGATTTCATCTGCTGATTGGGGAAAGTGTTTCTTTTCATCAGTTCTGAATTTGTCACTATTTCAGTGGAATCAAAGGGGACTTCTTGTGTTGCACGGCAGGGAGGATAGAAATACCAGATGTACTTTGTCTCTCTCATTCATTAATTCCTATACATTTATCATAAGACTTCCTATTTGTCTCCTTTTTAAGACAAATAATCTCAGCCCTTCCAATCCCTTGTCATATGGAGACAAGAATGATTTAAGGACCTGGAAAAGTTCCATATGACAAGGGATATAGAGACTGGTGTATTTAGTCTCATTTTCTGAAGGATTGAACAGAAGATGGAGATGACCTGGCTGAGGATGCCAGTTTCTCTGCAGATGTCCCACTGGCTAACACAGGGAGAAGTGCATGGATACACATCCATCCACCCAATTTTTTCCCACTGCTAACACATTTCTGGGCTGTGTTAAGTTTGTCTTGAGCATGGAATAAGATAAATTTGATAGTAGCTGTCCGGATGGCATCTTGGGTCCTGAACCCAGAAGTGGATGCTGAACATGTTTGGGTCATTTACTCCGCAGGCACAATTTATAACTTGACTGAGGTTATAGCTGTGGCATTTAAGACCTGCTCTAGCTCTCTAATTGTGAGGTGCCTTCTAGAGGATCTGGAAGAGCTAGACTGCCTTATTTCTTTTTTCCTGTTCTGAAGGTTATGCATCCCTGTTTTCCCTAAAATACAACAGTCTTTCTCGGGATACTCAGTCTTCGCTCTGGGTTGCAGCAGCTCTGTTTTAGGGTACTAATCCTCTTGTAAATCCCAGCGCGTGGATAGCTCTAATAATAATTCCTGGCACTTGGATGGTGGTTTACACGCCCCTGTAAAGCAATAGGGTAAACACCGAGCTAATCCTCCCGGTACCCAGGGAGCAGCAAGGTGAACATCCAGTTTGTGCAACACCTGGAGCGCCAAGGGGGGGCTGCTGTTGCTTCCCAGAGCATGGCAAGGACCCTGGGGCCAGGCAGACAGCCTGGATGCTGGCAGGGGTGTCCTGCAAGGAGGCATGGCTCGCCCAAGGGATGTCTCTTGCAGCACCCTCGTGCTCCTTGTTTACGAGCTCGCTGCGAGCTCAGACGGAACGAACTGTTTTGAGAAATCTCTCCCCGCAGCCGAGCCTAATTTGTCCTGTCAATCTGGTGCTCGCCTTCCCGCGCTCGTATTTAGCACCATTGATTTATTGGATTGCGGGAATATTAAGAACCTCAAACTATTAGTCCTGATTACAACTTCTTGGCGGCTTCATCACTCCATGTGTCTCGCCGCGCTCCGAGGGAGGCTGGCCCCTTGGCTGGCTCTCGAGCAGATAGCGAGCAGCAGTTTGCTGCTCTGCTCTTTGTCTTCTCCCCATCCCCTCTTGCTTTCCCCAACGTGTCTTTCTTGCAGTGACAGGTATTTTTGGGGGGGAGAGGGGAGGTGCAGTGAAATGAAACAACTTTCTCAAGCGGGGATGACCTCATCTGTAGCAGAGCCAGGGGAATGAGGTTGGTTGTGTCCTTGCCCTGATGTTCCTAATGCATTGGAGCTCCCCTCATTTCTCCTCTGCTGCTTCCTGCCCCATTTCTCCCTTTGGCCATCACCAGTCCTGCAGTTAGCACTGGTTCTTCTTCTCTGCCTTCAGCGTGCTCTTTGGAAACCCCAATGTCTTTTGCCTTTGAGTGGCCTGTGCCATGTTTTCCCTTGTTATCCCTTGCCTGACTCCTGGATGCTTCCGAAAAGAAACACGGTCACCCCAAGTTAAAGCGGGGGAAGGCATTTAGCTCCTCTGGAGAGGTGGAGGTGCCACCTGCAAAGAGGTGCTACAGTACTTTTGAAGCTGGCCTGGATCAGAAGAAAAACAGCCTCTGGGAGTGAGGGAGGGGGGGAGCAGGGAGTTAGGGGTGAGAAAAGTGCTGAAAGGAACAGTCTGTGCACCACGCTGTGCTGGGGAGTTGGGGAGCACTGGGGGGCACAGGGCCCCCAGGCTCCAGCTGGGATGTGAGTGTGAGGAGGCTGCTCAGAGCGGCTGTGTGAGTGTTTTCCCTCTTGCTGCGGGGATTTTGTGGGTGTGGGAGGGGGCTGCAGCCCCCACCCTGCGCTCGGGTAGGGCTGTGTGTGGATGCTGCAGAGCTCAGGTGCTGGCGGGAGGGGGTCTGGTCACTGGTGCTGATGTGATCTGGTCACTGGTGCTGATGTGATCTGGTCACTGGTGCTGATGCAGGGGCTGTGTTGGCAGGGACAAACCTGTCCTCTGTGTTTATCTGAGGGGCTCTTTGTGCCCAGGCTGCTACAGATGAGTTTGTTTATGAGCTGGTGAGCCTGGAGCTGGTGGTACTGGTGGGTACACCATGCCCTCCCATCCGTCCTCCTTGGTTTTGCAGCCGTCCTGTCCTTTTGCTCAGCTTTCCTCTCCCTTGGCAAGCTGTGATTTTAAGAACGAGCCTCCTGAGCCTCCAGGCTGGGGGCACTGGTGGTCACCATGTGGCGTTCACTGATGCTTATTGCTGATATTTACTGGTGGGGTCTCACAGCCCCTGCCACCATCACCCAGCCCTCCAGAGGCTTCGTGGTGAGATGAGAGCTTCATCTCCAGCTCTGTCCATCCTTCATCACTCACAGCCTTAGAAATATTTCGGAGAAAGGGTTTCCAGTCTGCTGGCTTGAGGCTCAGTAACTCGTCTGGGCAAGCTGCTGGTGAGTAATGGCTGGTGTGTGCTCCACAAGGACCTGGCCATTTCTCCGTGAAAGGCTTTCAATCATGCTTCCTCAGCCCCGTGGCCACACAGGGCTTTAGCCTAATTACAGCAGCGCTGCTTAATACACTGCAGCCACCAGGAAAATGGGACCTGTAAGCTTCACCTGTGTCTCCTGGCTTTTACTGCCAGAGAGGTGTGACGTGCCGAGGAGCACCAGGTCCTCCCTGGTGTGGGTGTCACTGCTGTTGCCCCATCCACCCCTTCCAGGGTAGGACAGCAGCATCACCTGTAAGCTGTAGTTTTGGGTCCTGGCTCTGAGATCCAGAAAAGGGGGAGGAGAACAAGGGACACAGTGAATTTGGGTGGGTGAATTTGTAGTGAAGAACTCTTTGGACCACATTCACCCCTCCTGCTGTCCTTCCCCTTGGCCATCCTTTCTCCCCAGTCCCGCAGCTCAGTGCTGGCGCCTGGGAACGCAGCGAACACGTTACTCATGGAGCAGCCAGCCTGCTTAAGGAGCTAAATTTATTTCATTTTCTAAACTGCAGCTGGGAAAAAATAAGGAGCCATTAGGCTGTCAGTTGTCAGAGCTTTACAGGGGCATCAACGTATCATGTTTTACTTTACCGAGACATTAAATGTGTCAAGACCCGTGATGGAGTGTCTGGATCAGACTCAGAGGGCAGATGGGATGGCGAGTGAGGGCAGGAAGGCTTTCTCTGCTCTCCCAGCACTGCCAGGCTCTGTGCTCAGACAAACCTCGGGAGCACTGCGCTTTCCAAAATGCAAGGGCAAAGTCCTCCAGGGGTTGCTGCCATGTGGGCTTTGTCACCTTAATGGGACCAGTTATGCTGGTGTCTGTCAGGGATGAGGCTCAGGCTCGGTCCTTTTGGCATCACTGGATGAAGCAGGACTGCACGTCTCCAGTGCAGCACTGGGGTGGAGAATTCGGTCCTGCCCCGGCCAGCAGACAGGAGTGTTTCTCCCCATTTTCTTCCCATCAGGAGGTTAATGACTGCCTGACCACGGCAATATGCTGGGGTGGAGAACTGACAGAGAGAGCAATGTGGGAACTGTGACTTACGCTAAGGAGAATTCAATGTGAGTGTAAGGTTTGTTATTTTCCAAAGCATAACTGGACTCAGGGTTTTTCTTTTTATATTTTTTTAATGAGTTTGTCAGATGCCCAGAAACCTTCCAAAGCCTTGAACATCACAAGGCTCTCCCAAATGCAGTGTTTGGTCTGCACGTACATGAGATGTATGTCAAATATTTTATTTCAGATGCTGGCATATTTGCACTGGCACTGACTGCATTACATGTGAGTGATGAAAGGCCCTGTATAAATATGGTGTTTCCATCGGTATTGATTGCATTATGATTGCAATTACATTTGCAATGGAGCTGACTGTACTATATGTGTCGTTATATTGGCAGTCATCATTAGTGCTTGCCTGTGGCCACTTTCTTTTTCCTTGAGTCCTGTCTGGAGCAGGAATTGAGCTGCTGAGGCAAAGGCAAGGCTGGATGCTGTGCTTGCCTGGCAGTGCTGACCTGCCTGGGGCAGTGGGAGCAGCAAGGGAGCACAGGCTGGGATGTGACACCTGCCTTTGGGCACCTAGAAAAGCCACCCTGACCCAGCCCAGCAGCACCCAGCAGAAGTACTGGGGGGGCTGGCTCTTGGTGCATGCAGGACATGCCTGTGTGGTTTCTGGACCCGAGCAGGTCTGGCAGCTTGTGCAGGTGAGTGGCTGATGCTCTCCTGGCTGTTGCTTCTCGGTGCCTTCAGCTGGATGTCCCCTCACATGGGGGGTGGCCGAGCAGCTCTGCTCTCCTGCCAGCTCCCGCTGCTCCTGCAGTCCCTCCTGGGTCATGTGCATCGTGGCAAAGACCTCTAAAATTTCAAGAAGCCATTTAAAAGTTCCTTCTTGCTCTCCGTGCTGACCTCCTCATTACAGAAGCTAATTTCCTTAGATCATCTGTGCAGTAAAATGTCTTTTCTTCTTTGACTCAACCTCTTTCTTTTTTGTTTTGTTTTGTGAGAAGAGATGCTGTGGGCTCAGAGGTGGTTTTGATATTTTCCAAGCCAATATCCCTTCCTGCTAAGAGCAAGATGTAATCTCTGTGTGTGTGTGTGTGTTTCTTCACAGGCTTGCACAGAGCAAGCATAAAGTTCCTGGCATAGGAAGAAAGGGATGTTCATTCCCCAAATGCAGGCAGGGAGGTATGATGTTGCCTTTGCTGTCCTCTGAAGCTCGTGAGAAGGATGCTGTTTGCTACCCTGCCCTGGAAATGTCATCCTGGCCGGGAAGGGAGTTCTGTGCCTGCTCCTTGCCCGAGGCTGAGGCACGCTCCGTGACAAATCGATTAAAAGCAGATGCTTTGAGTTCAGGAAGGGTTTTCCCTGTCTGGGCAGGTGTTAATGGGAAAGGTTACAGGTATGATGGGGAGTGAGGACTGGAGGGGGAAGGGGCAGGTGGGTAAGCCAGGGGGTAGGGATGATGGGAGAAGGCGAGAGGAGCAGGGATGTCTCTGGTGGCTTTCTTCATCTGCTCGCTTAATTAGTGAGAAAATGAGGAGCTGGTGTGGGAAGCCCAACTTGGCCACCCCTGGCCCTTTGAAGGGTGGTGGGGATTTGCTCTGGGCTTTGCCTCTGGCTCTCAGCCCCTGCCCCAGGGAGTTTGCCTTCCACTTGAAGAAAGCAGAAAAAAAAAATCCATGAAGGGGTAAAAAATGGTGAGGGGGAGGCAAGGACACAAAATACACTCCCTCTCTGACAATCCACATGAGTTTGAAGTCAAAACATTCTGTGCATGTCTGCTTTTTTCTTCCCTCACCACCTGGTAGCTATTATCAGCTGACAATTTATTCCAGGCATCCTCTTGGGAAGAGATTTCATAAGCACCAAGATTTTAAATCCAGAAAAGGCCGTGATGAGCACAGTGGCTGCACGAGCCAGAGTGTTTGGCTCCTGATTCCCATCCTGGGCTGTGTACCTTGCTGCTGGCTTTGTGTCCTGCCCCCTCCTGCAAAACTTCAGGCTTTGGCTCTGGAATTTGAAGTCCAGGAGCCTCTTCTGGCTCTTGGGGCAGCCCTTCAGCAAGGAGCTCCAGCCCCAGCTGGGGGAGGGAAGGACTCCTGCAGCGTGGCTGGGAGAAGGCGATGGAGGCTGCTCATGGGCTCGGGGGATTTCATCTTTTGTAACCTCTGGAAGTTTGCAATGCAGATAGAAGTGGTTGCTGCCGAGGAGCAGGGGGGTTGCAGGAGCTCCTGTGGCCCCCTGGAAGGAGATGCTCCCTGCAGCAACGCTACGCTGTTGCTTCTGATTCAGGAGTTTATCATCAGGACAAATTGCTGGTTCATGCAGTGCCTTTTGTCTTCGCCACAGAAGCTTATTAGTCAAATTGTTAACTATTAGAATATTATTTTGCTGCTAATGACTTAGTAAGAGGTTGCACTGGCATAATGCAACTCCCAAACCCCTTATATCTTATCAAAGCAGCCGCCTTTTCCCTGCATTTTATGGCTTTCAGTGGGGATGCTTAGCCTGCTGTTGGTGGTGTATTACTGTGCAACCTTCCCCCAGTGTAAAACCCCCCCCAGGCTCCTCTTGCAGTCCCCTGTGGCCACCCCTTTCCCTCTGCTTCTTGCAAGTGCCTTGCAGGCGTGACGCAGGGGGCTGCGCGTGCCTCGGCGCCCGCAACGTCGCCTCGCGACGGTGGAAATAGATTTGTCATGTTTGGTTTGGTTTCCAGCAGATGTATTCACAAATAACTTCGTTTGATGGCGATGATGGGGAAAGCAAAGAAAATCATCCTGAGTGTTTCCTGAATGTTATCCAATGAGCTACAGAGTCAGAAATTGTTAAAAAAAGAGGGGGGGGGAAAAAAAAGAAGAATTGTGAATAGTTTGACAGGAATGTCAGTGTCTCTTGAACAAATTACTTGCAGCACGTAATTCAGTTGGCTTGAGTTTCTAGCTTGGTGGGCAGCTCCTGTGGCTGGGACTGTGAGATTGGGTGAGCACCTGCCTTGTCCCCAGGAGCCTGATGCCCTGCCCGAGGGCTTGTCTCCGGGTGCCTGGAGGCAAACTACCAGGCTTTGCCTTTTGGTTAGAGAGCTTTGACTTTTAGAAGTTCAAAATGAGATGGCAAATTGAATTTGTTCATGAGCATGGAGGCTCTCTGGGGTTTCCTCTTTAATTCAGTAGACTTGCTTTAAGGGACTTTTTATTTTAGCAGAGAAAGGATGGGATCGGTGCTTTTATCTTTTTTGGCTTCAGTTTCTGGTTTTCCCCTTTATCTCCTGGCTCCTGCAGAGTCCCTCTGAGAGCAGAAGTGTCCCTTTCCACCGTTCCCATCCCAGTGCTCCCTGTGCACGCTGCTGTGCCCAGGTTTTTGGGCAAGACTCCGCTCCCCACTCAACGCTTTGCAAAGAGCTTGGCAGGACCCGTTGGAGGGGCTGCAGCAAAGCCCACCCATGCTCTTGGAGCTGTTGGAGGATGCAGGACCTCAGCCCTTTCTCCTTCCTCCCCATCCTCTTTGCCCTGCCTGTAGCACGAGCAGCTGGCTTTGGCCACGCGCTGTCAGTGCCATCCCAGCAACAGGCTAATGGGTGCCATATGGAGCGAGCCGCGAGGCTGGCTGTCTCCCACCCCTCCCCGTGCTTGCAGGGAGCCCTGAGGGATTTCTGAGCAGTGACAGGAACAGTCACAGAGAGAGGGACCTGTTATTTGCTCTTTCATGGTTCAGCAGTCTCTGTTTCCACCTGGTCCTGCCCAGGGAATCCCCATGGGCTGTGGAGGGTGCCACAGGCAGGGGTTGGTGGGGGCTTCTGTGGGATGTGGGGCATCTTTGCACAGGATGGGGGTGTGCATCAGACCTGGAGCCCTGGGAATTTCCCAAATATCCCCTCAGGTACCAGGAGAAAAAAAAACACGCTGAGTTTTTGCAGCAGCTTTTGGGTGGTGGGTTATTTCTGCCTTTTTTCCCCCTTCCTTTTTCATTTGTATTGCTGCTGGAGAGCGAAGGAGGGTGCAGCTGAAGAAGCAGAGGCAGAGACCTCTTCAGCATGTGAATACTGTTTGGGTTCGTTGGTATGTTCGTCTCATGCTTAACCCAACGCAGCACCACAGTCTGCTGAGCTCAGAGGGCTGCGAAAACAGCGCTCGTAACAGACCTGGAAATTAGATGAATTTTGCTGTGGTTTAGGTTTTGTTATCAATTGAATGTCAGCCCAGGCTTGTCGTCCTTCTGGGAAACGGCAAAAGGAAAGGTGCAACACGACAGTTCCTTGCTGCTGGGCTTGCCACTGGTGCCTGTACAAACCTTGTGTTTAGAGCAAACCTCTGGGGCTGTGAACCCCCGTGGGAAGGAGGTGATAAAACCCCCGGGGGCTCCCTGGCAGGGCTGCACCTCCACATTTCCCTCTGCATCTGCCTGTGGGGCTCGTGGGACTCGCTGGCTCACGTCGAGATCTAGACTGGAAAGGTGCTGTTGAAGGACGAAGTGTGGTGATGTTTGGATCTTAGTGTTTTACAGCTCCCCTGTCTTCAAACAATGCCTAAAAATACAAGTGTATGCAAATTATAAACTAATTTAGATGATGGAGCATGGGAATATTGCTCATACTCCCCAAGCATGGCATTTCCAATCATATCTTCGTTTCATTTTTAAGCAAAGAAATCATAATCTTGACATGTTTATCATTCAGTGCCTGCACCAATTATCTCTTTGGGTTCATTCTATAGTTCATAGAACTGATAGATTATGATCATGTTGTTAGGAGAATTGTGCAGTCATTATTCCTCCAGCTGGAGGAGAAGTTGAAAAACAATTATAAAGAGTGATTCTCCTTTGGATTGCTTTCTGAGGCAAGTGCCTACTACCGGGGGCCACGAGCTGCAAGGCTGCTGCCACTCTTGGTTTTGATCTCATGATCCAAACCACACAAGTTGTAACGCTGATTTTTCTCCAGCAAGCTCTGGTTGTAGTTATTATTTTTTTATGGGTTGATATCAGAGAGGTGAATGCTATTGGCAGCACGAGAGCTGAAACCCTGAGTGATAATTTCCAGTTTAACTACAGCACAGGGATGGTGGTGATGCACCAGTGCATACCTTGTGGGGAAGGGGGGGTTAGAAATTGAGACCCAAGGCTTGCATCCAAATAATGCAGCCTTGGCATCTGTGTGTAGTTTTGACTCGAAACCTGATGAAGCGTGGATCCTTCAAATTAAGTTTTGTTCTCTTTCAAGATCCTTAATGAGACTCAGGGGACTGTGACCCCCCGCAAAGAAAATATTTGTGGGAGCTGCTGCAAAAGGAGTCCTGTGGGATTCGGGGAGTTAAAGGCAGTGTGCTCCTGGGGGAGAGCTTTTCCTTGATCCCCAGAAGGAGCTCGCTAATCCCATCCATTAACACACTTGGGCAGCTCGAGGGTGGTTTGGCAGCCTTCCTCCTGTGATTGATCATCCCCAGAGGAATACATCGCCCTTCCCCTCCTCCCTTGCCCCAGTTCTCTGTGCACGCTATTGAATTTTCGAGTTACTTGACCAGAAGGGAACAGAACCAGAAAAACAAATGTCTTGTCAAAGCATAGTTCCCATGTGAGGATTTTACCTCCTTGTCTCTCCAGGGCTTTCCTTGCCTTCCTTATCTCCCAACTGGTGTTCAGGATGTGAGCAAAGGGCCACATCCAGTGCTTTGGTTGTATCCCTGCTTATCCAATTTGGGACTGGATGAAACCTCCTCTCCCCCAGGCCTTGTTGTTTTGTTTTCTTGAAGTGGTCAATATTGAATGCTTGAGCAGGTCTATTTATTTAATAATATACCCTGTCAATATTTACATAGCTTGTAGCTGGCTGGGTATTCCAGATGAGTGTGGGTAATGACTGACGTGCAGAAGTAACTCTCCAGATGTAAAGTGCTCTGTGCCTGGGGAAGGAGGGAGCAGCACTTGAGGGGGTCTAGTGATTTTGCAGTGCCTTGGAGTGGCAGCTTTCCTCCCCATGCCCGTCACAGCTTCCCTCCTTTTGCTTTGAACTTCTTTTCTCTATCCACCCCCAGATTTTCCTCTGGGGAAGGGAGAGGACGATGGTCAGAAGATAATGTTCCTGCTGTGAGACCCCCAGTTCCTTTGGGGACCAGAGCTTCCTTCTGCTGTCAGTATGGGATCTGCTTACATTAAGTGCTCCATAGCAGAGAGCCCTTGATTAGGTTATTTGAGTGCAGCATGCGAGAGGGATGCATCTTTCTAAGCTAAGCTCGTGCTTTAATAAAGAACCTGGTTTTCTATGGGTGCCCCAACAGTGGCTCAAATTTACTTCTGCAAAACACGGAGCTTTCCCCTGTCATGGAAATGTGTGGAAATGGGGTCCTTCCCCATCCTCCTGATTGGTGCTGGTTGACCCGAGCAGCTTTTTCTGGTGTAAGCAGGAAAGCCAGAGGTGAAACGAGCTGGGTTCCAGGTCTTTTGACTTCTCTGACTGCAAAGGAGAACTGCAAAGGCATTTTGAGGCTGGCTGGCTGGTTTTGCATGCTGGAGTGGGGCGTCAAGAGTCCTTGAAACTTTAGAGGAGAGATGGAGAAGCAAGCATAACTATCTAGTATTTTTCAACACCTACTGCTCCGAGCTCCCAGAGTTTACAGGATCCCTGTAGCTCTCTGCTTGCTGGTATTTGGTAGATGGATAAACATGTTCTATTTCTTTATAAAGGGGAAAGGTTGTTTACAAGTTTTAGAACAGAATGGAAATGCAGTTTTCCATCAGAAGCTTTCTGTGAACAATAAGGAAATAATGTTTAAAAAGCCCTTGAATTGTCCCTTTCAAATGAAAAACTGAAGTGCTGGGGAGAATATCAAATGCACACAAACCTGAGGTATTAATGCTTATTAATGAACTAAGAAGAAAACAAGATGCAACTGAAAGCAGAAGTCTATGCCTGGCACCAAAACCTTTGTGAAGGCGGTGCCAGACGGTCAGATCTTTATTTAAACCCAAAAAAAAGTCACAAAAACCCTACTGCAAACTCCTCTGTTTGCTGTGTGGCCATGGGCTGTGCAGGAGGGATGGGAAGTGGCACCACAGCCCTGGGCTGGTGGCTCTGCCTTCGGGGAAAAAAAGCCCCGGGGTTTGCAGATGTAAGGTAATGTCTTATTAATGATGGTGAGGGAGAAACCCTTTCTGGGTAGGAAATACCTGAGGAATTAACTGTAGGGTTCTTACATCTTCCTCTTTGTTGTAAGCAATGCACCGTGGATGTGCTCAGGTGCTGCTAATCCTGCTTGCCATTGCTCTTCTTAATTGATGATTTTTTTTTTTAATATTAGACAGTAGCAAGGGTAATATTTCTGGTGAATTCTCATTTTCTTTTGATTATTATAGCATGGGTAGAAAAAGAAGCTTTAAAACCCAGGTTCTCTGACAGCACATTATGAGTCAGAGCAAGACTGGCTTGTCCTGAAAAGCAGGTCCATGGAGCACACCGGACGTATTTCCATTTACTTCATGACCAAACCCATTACAAAATAAAAATATTTCCAAGTGCCAGAGGAGGGAGCCAGCAAAACACAGGAAATCTGAAGGTTTCTGCTTTTTTTAATGTCTCTTTTCCTGATGAAATCAGAATAAATTGAGCAGAGTGGCACCAAACTTTGCTGGCAGTTGTGGAAGAGTTGATAAAAGTGATGTCAGTGTCTGACTGATAACTTGGGTGCGCTCACTTTAAACATCAGAAGCTTGCAACTTTTTATCTCAGAGGCCAGGACTTCCCCTCTCTGCTCTGCCCACCTGCTTCAGTTCATTTTTTTGCAGTAACCTCAGGGTTTTTTTTTTTCACCTCCGCTCTTGCCCCTGCTCTTACAGCACGGAGTTATCCACGTGGATAACTCAGGCAGAGAGTTTCACCTTAATGATGCTTTTCAGGCCCCATTGCTCCTTGCCCCACAAGGCTCAGGTGGTTTTTGAGGATGGGCTCTCAGGTTGCAGAGTAATTTGCCCCAGTGACAACTTTTCTTGCTGCTGCTGCTCCCTGGATAAAGCTACTACCGGAGGGGGTAGCCCCAGCCTGGAGCTGCCTTCCTGCAGCATCCCTTGCCCAGGGGATGTTGGGTTTGCACGGTGAGACACACTGGCATGGCTCACTGGTGTAACGGGGAGCGGGGAGACCGTGGTGCTGCCTGGAAAAGCTGGGGGAAGCAGGGAAAAGGACATCTGTGAGCTGCTGGAGGCGTCTCTCCGCCCCGCGGCAGGGATGCTGCGGGAAAGATGGGCAGAGTTATGCTCTGTCACGAGCAACGCAGGCATTGCTGTGAGGTGGCTGACCCAAAATGTCCAGGTGCTGGCCCCAAAACTCCTCTGTGGTGTCTGGGATGGGTGGGAGCTGCCATTGCCGCTCGTTTGGGGGCCTTGCCTTTTGATTTACTTGCACTCCATCCCTCTGCAAATTCCCATTCCCTGTCAACTTGCCTTGCAAAATGCCTGTGCCGCATATGAAATGGAGGAGATAAAATTACAGTATCTCAAAATTGGCCAGGCTCGGTGCAATATATAACATAACAGATGGTACTACATGATGCCTCTGAAATATCTGTGCAATAGCATTTTAAGAAACGTATAACTGATCAGGCAGCATATGGAAAATACTTTCTGTGCTGCACGAGGGTGCGGTGCCCCCTCTCCCGGCACCTGCTCTCCCTCCCCGAGTTATAAGGGTGTGCTGCAGCACTGAGCATCTCCTGTCTTTAATGGAGGTGTCCTCGTTGTGCTCCTGGGGCAGGGCTGCTCCTGTAGCTGGGTGATCGCCATTTCAGTATGGTTTTACAACAAAAAATCACCAAAGAAGGGAACAAAGTGGTTCTCATCCGGGAGCAGAGTGAGAACATGGTGGTTTGGTGTCTTCTTCACAACTCAGAGGAGGTCCCTTCCCCTGGGAGCATCCCAAAGATGGGGCTTTTGCACAGAGTAAGGGACCACCCAGCCTCCCCTGTGCCGCTCCTGGTTCAAAATGGGGTCTTCATCACGTGTTTCCCACCTCCCAGTGCCTTAAGCAGAGGGCAATGGGTTCCTGGGTGCTACCTGGAGCAGACAGACCACCAGAATGCTCCCAGCAGAGGTTCCTGGTAGAGGGGAAGGACCACCTCCCTCCTCCCCTGGGCTGCAGTACAAGTGATGGGTCTCCAGCTGGACTTGGTGATGCTACCCCCAGCCCTTTGAGCCCTGCAATTCATCCAACTTCTGACGCACCCCGTGCACTCCTCTTGCCCATACTGTCTGTGGGCTGCCTTTTGCCTTGTGCACATCTGAAGCCTCTCCTGTCTTTCTCTTGTTCCCTGCTCTGCTTGATGGCCTGCTGCCTGTCTTCCTGGCCTCATATGTTGGTTGACCCCTCTGTCTTACAGACAGGACAATATTTCCTCTCTGTGAGGCTCAGCTCATATTCTTTAAGGTGCTTCGGGGTCACAGAATGAAAGGCTCCTTGCTGTTTCTGCAGTGAGTCAAAGTTGAGCTAAGAATAGATCTATAAACAAGACAGCAGGGAAGGTTTCTAGCAGAGCCTGCCGGGACCCTGGGGGTATGTCACTGCAAAAGAGACGTTGGACCCTGCTGAGCCCTCGGTCTGCAGGGTGCCTGGCTTTGCAGTGCAGTGGGGTGGTTCCAGGCAAATCCTCTCCCAATTTGCAGGTTGGTTGTGGTCCCAAGGAGAACTGTTGGGGTTGGGCACCTGAAGTGCTGGGGTCTGAACCCCAAGCCCTGAATTAAGGTTGACATATTGGTGGTCCCTATGGCCCTTTAAGAGGAGGGGATGAGTTTGCCTCCAAGGTGCAGCCGGCCTTGTAAGGAAAGCCCTTGGGTAACCAAGCCCCAGGTGCCCCCATTGGGTAAATGAGTGCCAGGTGCCCTGCTTTGGGGATAAAAGCTGGGACCACTTGCAGGAAGAGTTGGAGAGTCTGTCTGTGAGGTGGATGCACTTCACAGAGATTCCTGTTGGGGAAGGGCCTCCTGACTCCTCATGCAACTGGATCCCAGTCAGGTCTGACACTTACAAACAGGGCTTTGTGGGGAGGCAACATGGGGTTACCTCTATCGTATGTAATCACCTTATTGTCCTGGTTGTCTCCCATTTTTTCTATGGGTTACCTTGTGTCTTTGTTTATTCCACCTATTATTGGTTGTGCTGTGTCATTCCTGGGGTCACTGGGGTTGATATCTATTATTTGTGATCTGACTTGTTTGTACCCCCAGCAATCCCCTATATACTGACTCCTTTACGTGCAATAGAATCTACTTGCTGGATTGTTTTTCTGCTGCTGGCTGTGTCCTTTGTACTGGGCCTGGTAATTGGCAAAACAGCACCTCACAGCCTAAGTGAGGAGAGGGAGCTTTGCATCTCGTGATGGCTGCAGGAGCCTGGTCATGGTGGGTGATACTGTGGGAAGCAGCCAGTGGGCCCTTGTTGGGTTTGGGAGTGATGAAATCAAGTCCTCCTCCCAAACCATGGCTCGCTGGGTGCCTTGGTAGAGGAGTGAGGGCTGGGGTGAGCTGCACGTCTGGGTTTTTCACCAGCACGTGAGATGCTCTGGCAGGAGGCACTGTGCCTGCTTGCTACCCACGATCATACAGAGAGGTATTTAGAGCTGTCAGTCTAGCGTGCTGTCTGTCTGTCCACCCACCTAGCTATCTGTAAAGATCCAGGGTATATTAAATGTCTGCAAAAGCCCTGGACACGCTGAGATGAGGGTTCCTGATGCAGTTTGTTGTCCTGTGTCCCCATGCCTAGGCTGAGAGTTGGGATCAGAGTCTGTGCCGTGCAGCTTGGTCCCCATTTCTGGAGCAATCGATGTAAAAGCCAAAAGTGGGAATCTTGCAGAAAGCAGACTTTGCTCCTTTGTCTTTCCCGACTTTGTCCTCTCTGTTATCTCGACGGCTTTCTGCTTGCTGCATGTTTCTCTTTAATCTGGAGCCCTCTGTTCTTACCTGAGCTACAGAGGCTTGATGAGGAAAGCCACAGAACTGGGAGAAAAATGAAAAGGAGCAAAGCTTAAAAAAATGTTTTCTTTCTCTCTCATTCTTTAAAAAAATAAAAAAAAAATAAAAAGAAAAGAAAGAAAGAGAAAACCTAACCCCCAGAAGCACACACAGCCAGCGAGTGATGCCTGAATTATCCTTGAACCGTCTCCTGCTTATGGATCAGGATGCATCTTTTCTGCTCTGTTTTCCTTTCTTTCCCCTGCTCTCTCCCTGACGTTCAGTCATTTTGATCAAAGCCAGGCAAACAAAAGTCTCCTTTCTCAACCTGTCGATGGGAGAAGGGAATCCTGCCCCAGTGCTGAGTGTGTGCTCAGAGCTGATGGGGTGGGGGGGCACGGGGAAGGGGGGTGGTACAGAAGGAGCTTGATGTCTGCGTGGAGATAATGTTTTGTACACGACGACAACAGATAATTACTGTGATCAAAGACGTGTGTGAGAGTTATCTCGTGTTTCATCGCTCTCTGGAGCGGGCCCATCCTCCTGACAGCTGAGGAAGGGAGTAAATTTCATCACTGTTTTTTCCTCCATCCTCCTCCCCATGAGGACTTCTCCCAGGAGATGGGGTGCTCTGGAGGCTGGGTGTTCTGGGGGGGCAGATGGGAGCATGCATGCACAGGGGCCACACTCTTCTCAGGGGTGGCCAGAAAGGGCAAGAGGCAACAGGTATAAACTGAAGTACAATAAATTATCTTTAAACATGAGAAATAGCTTTTTATTTTTCATGGTAAGGGCGCTCAAGCGTTGGAAAACGTTGCCCAGGGATGTTGTGGAGTTCCTGGCCTCACGGTGTTGCCACGTTCACTGCTGCTCGTGGTCTTTGGAGGTACCTCATCCAGCACGTGGCTGGTAATGATTCTTGACGGGAATTAGTACCCTGTCCATCTGGCCCCGTTCTGCCATCTAACAAGAGGAGATAAGTGCACTTAACAACACACCAGCTCTTGTTCAGGCCCCTTCTTCCCAAGCCAGAATCAATAGCAGGTCTCTCCAGCTTTTAGAGACTTAGATCCCATCTTTTCATCTCTCTCTCACTCGTTTTTCCCAAGCAGCACATTCTTGATTTTTCTTTTTTTTCACGCTGTGGAACTTTTCCTGTTCTGCCTTTCATCTGAACCCGCTCGGCGCTCGCCCAGCCGGGGCTGCAGCTTGCACACCAGATAAGCAACACTGCCTTAACCGAGTTCCCCAATCCCCAGCTCCATCTCGCTCCCGGTTATGAGCTCTCCTGCGGCCACCTTTATCTTCAAAGTGCTTTATGAACACTAATTAATCCTCCCAGCACCCTGCTGTGGGAGGTGATGGAGAGCTGTTTGTCTTCACCCACTTGTGGTGGTACCTCTCTCATGTGCTGTGGCACGGGGTTTCTCTCCCTGGGGCATCCCTGCTTGCTGGCTTTGCTTGCCCTGGTTTTGAGGAGCAGGGTGTTCTCCCCCAGGCAGGGCTAGCAGGATGGTTGGTGTCTGTGTCACCATGGCTGGGGACTGGAGTGAACGGAGCATGCCTGCAGGTTAATGCAAACCTCCTCCTCCTGAGCGCCAGCCTGCTTCTCCCTTTGCTTTTGCTGCTAATTTAGATGCCTTTCCCAAACTTCATTGTCCTGGGTTTGCCCTCACCACCGAGCTGGGTGCGTGCTGCTCACCCAGCCTGGGGGGACTCGCCGTGTTTGCCCTTGGCAGTGGCTGTAGGGATGAAGAAGTACTTGTGGAGGGTGGTACATCTGCTGGATGTACACATACCCAGGGCTGACTGGGGAAGTTCCTGTGGTCTGTGAGACAATCAAGCAGGTCTTTGTGCCTCCATGGCCTGTGCAGGCAATTGGAGGTGGCTAATGCTTGAATAGCAGGTCTGAGGGTGAAGGTGGGGGGGCAGAGTCTTACCAGGCACACAGAATCACAGAATGTCAGGGATTGGAAGGGACCTCAAAAGATCATCCAGTCCAATCCCCCTGCCAGAGCAGGAACACCTAGATCAGGATACACCCACTGGGGTGCTGGGGACAGCGGGGGACAGGCAGCTCAGGCTGCCTTTGCCTGCATCTTCTGTTTATTCCGGCTACTTTTTTATTTTTTTTCCTCCTTTCCTTGCATGAAATGCAAATCAATAGATGTTGTATTCACATTCTAACAAGATGTCAAGGAGAAAAGGGTAGCCTTTCATTCAGGCAGAGACACAAACACACAGAGGGAGAGGCGGGGGAGCAGGAGGGGACAGGAAGGAGGGGGGGAGGCAGTGGACCCCTCTGGGCTGTGAAGCTGCTCCAGGGAGTGTGGTTGATGCTGGGTGCTGAGCTGGGGAGATAGAACCCACAGTCACCCCATCTTTTGGACACTATTTCCCTAGAGCATCCCCTCAGTGCTGCTGCTTCCCCCTTCCCTCAGCAGCTCACAGCCCCAAGGAGAGCAGGAACCCAGTGAAGGAATTTCTTTGCTTCTTTGCAAAGAATCAGTCTTGCAGAGAGGTGCAAAAGGTCCCAATCCCTCTGTGTTCCCTCCTCTGCCCTCCCTTCCCTGGCTGTGCAAGGAGAGGGTGAAGGAATCTCTGCTTTACTGAAAATGTGTTTTTAACCTCAGAGACTGGAGTGGTCCCAGGTGTGAATATGCATTGAGATAGCTTGGGAAAAAGACCCTGAAAATACATACAAAAATCATGTTTAAATGTGCCCACCAGACCATAAAGTCTCCTCTAAGATTGGGTGCTGCCTGTCAAATTGATATAGCATTTTAGATTCTCTGCTTGATATCAAAAAACAAACAACCCCAAATATCCCAGTAAAGCTCCACCAATTAAATACATATTTATACTTGTTGGGTTGGGGTTTTTTTGCCCTGTTCTGAGAGACCTAGTGAGCTGGGATAGATTTATATCCCTCACCAAAGCACATTTGTTCCCATTTTGCAGGTGGGAAAGCAAAGGCATCGATGTGCTAAAGGTCTGGTCTAAGGTCCTACTCAGAGCTGCACTCAGCAATTTGAGTGCCACCTTAATTGGCCAAAACAGATGCAAGGAAAGCAGCTAAGTGTGTGCTGGGTTTGGTTAATAGTCATTGCCAGGTAAAGAGAAAAAAAAGGGGGAGAAATACAGGAGAAATGTGGTGGGAGGGAAAAAAAAGTAAGAATGTGTTGTTTTGAAATTTGCCCAAATATAGCTTTTCAAGTCGAGTTTTGAAAGCAAAGCAACATGTTTGTTCTGAGCCCATCAAACACTTCTGTTAATTAGAAATGATTTCTTTGTTCATTTCCTTTAGTTCCTCCAGGATAACAATATTTCTTTTCGCCTTGGGTGGATTCTGAGCTCGCTCAGTGGGTTCTGGAGAGCCAGCTGCAGGCGGAGGCTTCAGCTGAGCCCCCCAAGCAGCACAGTCGCCTCTGGGGACAGATGTCCCTGTCCTGGGCTGGCTGCATATGGCACAAACACGTGCCTTGCAGCCCTGGGAAATCCCAGATGCCTCTTTGCAGCCAGTTTCCTAAAGCACTGGTGAAGCGAAGGATGACTTTGCTTGACGTTGGGTGTCAATTAAAAGGAAATGCAGGACTAAAGTATCACCATCCTCACCTCAAGCTGGATGAGACACCAGGCTGCTTGTTTTTTACTCAGGGCACTGATTTAGCTCTTTCAGAGGTCAAGGTTATTACAAAACAGCGTAACTTTGCTCTTATTAAAAGAAAAAAGTCCCTGGGCACGTTTCCTTCGGCGTCCTCCTAAAGATGCCGGAGATGGGATGCCTTCAGCAGCTAACGTGGGAAGATGGTTGAGTTAAAAGCTTTTTAAGAACTTGTGGTTTATTCATGCAGAGTAGAAAATGAATAGAGATTAATGGCTAAAAAGCAGTGAAAGTTTGTCCCGGCGGTGTGCGCTCAGCTCCCATCCCTCACCAGGTGAGGGTACCCCCGTGAGAGCACGATGGGTATGGCTTTGGGCACTGTAAGCACCGTTCCTGCTCCTCCTGGTGCTGCTTTGTAAGAAAATGATGCAAGCTAAGAGGTGTCTGCATGGAGGGGGATGCGTTTGCTGTCTGTGTGATCGGTCTGCGTCGAGCTGCAACAAGTGGGTGGGAGAAACCTGGAGAAGAAAGACAGCAAGGGATGGAAATTTATTGAGGTTTTGTGGCTGGGTTTGGATGCGAGGTGCTTGGTGGCAGAGAGGAGCTGGAGGGATTCCAGCCTGGGGGAGTTAATGTTTGTAGGTGGGTGTTTGTGGATGCATCATCCTTCCAGGAACCGTGCACACTGGGGCGTCTCTCCTTCAGAAAGTCCCTGAGGTGATGGGTTTAATGCCAAAAGGGGTCTTGAGGGAGAAGAGTCCAGGGAACTGATGTGTCCTGGGGGACCAGGGGTGGTGAGAGGATGCTCAGGCAGATGAGCACAGAGACTAAAGAGAGGAGTAGGTGAAACCCTGGGAGGGGAGATGAGGGAGTGGAGGAGTTCATGACCACTGATGCCAAAAAGCCATGGTGGATGAATAGCTGAAAGCTATTGGCCTAAAAGCATACTTGGGCTGTCCTGAAACTCAAAAAGAGACCTTTAGCCCTAAGTTAGTGGGGAAAAAGATTGTTTTGAACAAAACTAAACATTTGAGTTTGTCTTTAAGCATTAAAAAATGCTTACAATTTATTTTTATCGAAGCTGCAGTGCATGCGAAATAAGAAACATTTTTATTTGTCTAGAAAATGTCAAATGTAAGTGCTATTTCTTTTGGAAACTCACCTTTGCAACCTTTCCTTTTTGGTTATGCAGCAAACTCAAGCCCTAGCTGGCAAATGCTTCGATCCGGGGGTGGCTGTGGGAGGGGGGACATGGCAGGGGACACCGGCAGAGAGGTGGAAAGCTGAGCCCAGTGCCCTGTGCTGGGGATGCTCAGAACGTGCCAAGGGAGGTTTGGGGGAGAGCAGGGACTGGGGGGAAACTGTGGCAGCCTGGAAGGAGAGGGTTGTGTTAGAGAGGCTGAGGAAACACTGCTTGGCCTCAGTGGGAGCGGGACGGTGTCGGGTGGGGGTCTGCAGGAGCAGGTACCCTGGGCTCGGTGTCCTTTTGGGGCTCGGTGTCCTTTTGGGGCTCGGTGTCCTTTTGGGGCTCGGTGTCCTTTTGGGGCTCTGTGAGCCTGCTGAAGGGTAAAAATACAGCTCTGGTTGGGGTGCACAGAGAAGATCGCTTCTTGGTTTCAGAGATTTTGTGCGAAAAACACCCACTCATGCTAAAAAGCTTGGCTTGCTTGCTGGTTTGCCTCCCTTTGCAGCCGGCAGAGCTGCCGGCGGCTTCCCCAGAGGGGAGCAGAGCCCACAGAGGGGCAGGGGTGAGCCAGGGGGCTGAAGCCCAGGGATCAAGCTGGTTCCAACCCAGGGGCAAAAATTTCCCAGCCTCTTTGCAGGCAGCTGGTGCACGAGGAGTCAGTGGGACAGTGCCGGGCTGCTCCCTCCATCCCGGGTACCGCTGGCAGGCAGTGCTGGGAGGGATGCTGAGGGGGTCGATGCCCACATTTAACTCCCTGGCTGCAGAGTGAGACCCGCAGAAGAGCAAGTGTGCGTGTGTCAGTCAGCATCTCGAACCAATGGGTGCCTGGTAGGAGGTCTGCTTTCCCCGGTGCACGCACTGAGCCTGGTGCTCCTTCTGCTAGTTGT
Source organism: Podargus strigoides (assembly GCA_028020825.1). Classification (NCBI taxonomy): domain Eukaryota; kingdom Metazoa; phylum Chordata; class Aves; order Caprimulgiformes; family Podargidae; genus Podargus; species Podargus strigoides. The sequence goes on from CM051646.1 coordinate 4,211,672, forward strand.
GTGTGTGTGTGTGTGCATGCGTGTGCAAGGAAAAATCAGAGGCGCTGACTGCCTGCTCCCATCTCTCTCTCTCTAGCTCCCGAACTCGGTCTCCCTCCCTCTGCAAACATTGGATTTAAACCTGCTCAGAATTCAGCGCAGACGAAAGCAGCGGCGGCGGCAGCAAGCAGCAAGCAAGCAAATCAGCCGCTAGCCTACCGCAGCTCCAAGATGTACCATCCTGCCTGCTGGATCGTCTTCACGGCCACCACTGCCCTGCTCTTCATCCCAGGTAGTGCAAAAAAAGCTTTTTCTCTCAGGGATGGGGTGGCACGGGCTGGCAGGGTGGGAAAGCGGAGCGGTGTGCACGCGCGGAGGACCCCGACTTCATGCCCATCGCGCACGAACGCACGCATGCAGGCAGGCAGCGAGTTGCTCTGCAGCAGGGAATCGCCGGGTGCTCCCAGCGAGAGGGGTCTGGAGAGCCGTGCCCGTCCCCTGCGGCAGGGCTGGCCCCCTGGGTGGGCACCGAGCTGCGTGCACCCGAGCGGCGCTGGCACCTGCGGGGGGGTGGGCAGGATTGCATGGCAGCCCCCCCTCACTGGGCACAGTCCATCCCCTCGGGCAAATGCTGGCTGTAAATGATGGGGTCACAGAGCTTTTCCCCCTTCAAAGTTGGGCACCTCCTGTGCCCTCCCTCTCTCCTGAGCTGTCGTGCTATTCCCCATGCTCCCCTTCATCCTTCCTTCCCTGATTGCTGCCAGGCAAACTCGGGTGCCTGCCCCTCACTCCCTTTTGCAAAGTGAAAATGAACCCCCTGATGCGGGCACTGGGGGGGACCGCGGCGGGCTGCGGCGAGGGTGCTGCAACCTTCGCCAGCCGAGCAGGTGGCTCCCGAAATGTGGGTCGGCCTCGTCCCTAGGGCTTGCCAGGGGAGGATGAGGGGGGGAGATTTTGGGGTTTGCAGCCAGCGCTGGCTCCGTGCCCGTGCTCGGCGGGTGGGTCGTGACGGGGCAGTGAGCGCAGCCCTGCACTGCACCCGCGGGGAGGGAGCGCGGGGGGCGGACAGCAGAGCTGCACGCTGCGGGGGGAAGAAGTCACAGGCATTTTTTTGGTGATGATGATGATGTGCACTTTGAGCAGCTGAAAAGATTAGGGTCCCTGTGCGAGCAGATGGGGACTGGGTGCTGAGGCTGAGATCTGCTCTTAACCCAACATGTGTTTTTCACGACTGTCAGCGGGAGTCGCGGCGGGCTCGGGAGGGCAGGGAAGAGGCATGGCTGTAATTTCAGCAGCTTTCCGTGGTTTGCTGTGCAGGGCTGGCGCCTGTGGGAAAAGGATGAGGCTGGCAGGGGAGAGGTTAGCTGTGTCACAGCTGGAAAACAGCTCTCACCACAGCTGTGACGAGCACTGGGGGGACTCAGGCTAGAACTTGCTCTGGGAGGGTTGTGCCATGGGACCATCTGCACCCCTGGGTGCTGTGGCAGGGTGGTGCCACGCTGCAGGCTGAGCAGCCAGCAGGTACGAGAGCCCCTGGCATGGGGCTGGGTGCAACTGATGCTCCGTGGGACTGCAGAGGGATGTGATATGCCATCCCAGTGCCCTCCCCTGGGGCGTGTGGGGGCTGCTGGAGGAGCATCAGTGGAGGGCCTCTGATGGCAGTGCCTCCAGCTCTTCAGCAACGCCTTGAAACTGTAGGTGCCCCATTTTGGTTGGCACGTGAGCATGAGAAGGGCGATACGGCTGCGTGAGCCGCCCGGCTTTGCCGAACGCAAGGGAGTTTTTAGTGAAGATGTTATTTTGAGCAAGGTATTGCAAAGGAATGGATGGTAGGCAGCTGTACATGTCCAGTGGGAGGACGGGTGACACTTGACTGGCTGTCATCAAGGTGTCCTTAGGCTGCAGGAGCTGGCAGAGACGTGGCACGGAGCGTTTGTGGTTTCCTGGTGCCCTGCTGCAGTTTCCTCAGGATGTGGCTCTTTGGCCCAAGGCCTGGGCTAGCTCTGACACCTCTGTGTGCCAGGGAAGGAGAAGCCCCATGTATTTAAGCCCCTGGTAACTTGAGAGAGGTTTCCTGTTCCGTGCTTATACGGTTGTAGCTTTCCCTTCTTATTTCTCTTAAGCAGCAATATCTGCTTTGGCTCTGAAAGTCCCTGGAGCTAAACCAGCCCAGGACTTTGCCTAGCTGGGCTCAGCCATTAATCTGTCAGACTGAAACCTGCTGCCTGCGTTAGAGGAAGGGAAATATTCCTGTGCCCTGGGCTGCCTGCTTGGTGCTTTGCCTCCCTGCTCCTACACCAACCCCCTCCTGCCTCCGAGGACGGGATTTGAACATCAGGATCTGAACATCTCCTCTCCTTGTTATTTTTGCATGGCTTGCAGGGCTTGCTCCCACCCTGATTTCAGTGGTGGGCTGTGACACAAGTCGTGCTGGCAAAGTCTCCCTGGATGGCAGCCAGCGCAGTGGGAAGTGGAAGGGTCCCTGCCGACCCTTGGACCTCCACCTTCCCAGACTGTTGCTGGGGTTTTTTTTTTTGGCTGTTTATTATTTGCAAGCGTAATCCCACGTGTTTGATGCAGGTGATGCTCCCCTGGGATATGCAGAGGCTGGTTGTGAAGTGCAGACTCTTTCCCTCTCCATTTTTATCCGAATCCTGCGGGAATTTCTCACGGGGTGGTTAAAGTGAGAAGGGAACCTGCTTTTAGAAGGTGTAATTAGAGTGAAGGGAAACATCACAACTTGAAGGCTCCTGCAGAAAATAGCGTTGCAAAGTTATTATTAGCTGTAATAGCTTATTTGCCAGTTTTTTCCTCTTTTTTTCACTCCCACCTCTGTTCTTCCTGCTCCCCCCTCCCCCCCCCTTACTTTTGTCTGGAAAGATGCGTTTTTCCCACTGGGGCTCATGTCATCTTGTTACCAATTTACTCTCGTGGAATCTAAAGACACGAAAGGTTAATGCAGTAATGAAACCCTGACCCCTCTGGTCGTAGCTAGTGTCTTACTCTGCAGCTTTTTATTTCTTTGTAAGACAAGTTTCCATCCAAAATAATTTCGTAGGCTTAATGCTGTTGTCATCTGGTGCCTTGAGGGAGGTGGATTCAGCAGTTGCTCTCTGAGTTGGGTTTTTTCTGGTGGGGGGGATGCTGAGGATGTTTAATGAGTGAAACTCTGCAGGATTGGAAGGTAGGGTGGGTAATTTAATTGCCAAACCATTGGCAAATGCTTTGAACGACTGGGCATCTTGGGTGTCGTGTTTGAGGTGGGCTGTGATGCGCTGGAGAATGAATTTGGGGAGGGGGGGGAGTGTATCTGGTTAGTCTGCAGTTACAGTGCAGCCTCATGGCTCTAGGGTGGGAAAAATCAATGCACATCAGCTTCTTCGGACATTGATACTGCTGCCTTTGCTGGCTTGGCGAAAGGACTTGTCACAGCAGTGGCTCCTTTCAGAGGTCAGTAATGTGTCAGCGCAGGGTGAGATGGAAAACCCCATTTTTCACTGGGTGAGGATAAAGCTTGTAGACCTTGGAGTGTCCCCCAGTGCTCTGCAGTCACTCCTTGCACCCAGGACCAGCTTTCTGCATCCCCTCGGAGACTCTGGCTGTGCAGCCCCTTCCTCCCCTGCCTCATCCTGGCTTGGGTGGTTGTTGTAAATCCAGGCTAAAGTTAAGAAATAGATATTTAAGGAGTTAAAAACACCTTTCCATCCCTTCCTAGTACAGAACCCCTGCTGTGGGAGCGTGCTTTTCCCACTGCCACCCCTGCCTGTGACATGGCTGTCACCTTTCTCCATCAGGGGATGCCAGACTGGCAGAGGGCTGCTGATCCCTGTGACTAAGCCCAAGAATAAGTACCTGGAGCACATTAGTTCCGCTTTAGCGTCATTTCAATATGAGCAAGAGGGACTTAAAGGGATTTTCGGTGCTTTCCTGAAGACTGGGGGTAGCAGCAGATAAGGCACTGCAGCCATCAATCCTCCATCCATTGGGGGGAAGAAAGCAGTCCCAGCAGGACAGGCAGCATGCACTGGTGGGTGTCAGCCCAAAACACTGCCTGGTCCTTCCTCTGGCCGAGGCTTGGGCTGTGGTTTCCCTGTTGGAGGTCGATTCCTCCATCCCCTGGCTCCTGGGACAGGGAGAGAGCTGGCGTTGTCCTTTTAGAGGATGTTCTGTTTCTGCTGGGGAGGAGCAGCGCTCGCTCTCGTTCCCAAATGACGCGGGGAGGGAGTGTGACGGCAGAACGGGCACACGCAGCTTCTCCTCCGTGCACGTCCCTGTGGCACGAGTTCTCAGGAGGATTTGCTCTGGGGGCTGTGGGTTTCGGGGCTGGTGGCTCCAGCAGTTGCCTTTCAGGATGCCCCAAAGTGGCGAACCTCGCTTTTGCGTTTCCCAGCAGCTTCTCTTTGACAGCATCTCCTTTGTGCATTCCCTGGTTGCAGGAGCTTTTGCTGGTGTGAATCTCTGTGAAAAACTGAAAAAAAAAAAGAGAAATGTTTCAAAGGCACCGATGGGAGCTGGGTGCATTAACCAGTGCCTTTGAAAATCTTCCCCAAAGGCTTGAATATTTGGTTATGGTGAATTTCGAGCTGCGTGAACGGCTGTGTTAGTATTTTACACTTGAATACACAATTTGAAGTTTGTGCTCTCTTTGGTTAGAAACCAAAGTCGCTGGGGGGGCACTGCAATGAACCCCGGGAGCAGGGTACCCAGGAGGGTCCCATTGCACCAGTCAGGTGGGTATAGAGGAAAATTGGTCGGTTTTTGTTTTCTGTAAGGTCTTCCATGACCCTGTGGTCAGCCTGGGCTTTGCAGCCCTCTCCTTTTCCCCAGTTAGGCAAAGCTGGTCCCTGTCCCTTCTTACCTTCTGGCCCGAGCATCCCCTGGGATGCTCTCAGCTGCTGGTGGGTGCAGGATGGGGAATGATCTCAGCCGTCACGCTTCTCCTTTTTGCTTAAACTTAAAAATAATAACAGCTCTTCTGCAAATCTCTCCTTGCCTCCCAGTCATCTCTCCCTTTCCCTAATGAAGGCATGGTACTTATAATTACCAATGCAGCAACAGCACATACAGAGGTGGCTTTGACACTTGCTGCTGAGTGGGTGGGTTTTTCCAGGGAACTCCTCTTCATTTCATGCTTAGAGGAAAAAAACACTTTCCTGCCTGCTTCTCAAAAGCTCTGGAACTGCTTTATCACCCTCAAAGGGTGACCAAGCAAGCTGGCTTGCTAGGTTTAGAGAAGTAGGAATGACTCTTGTGAACCTCTCATGGTAGGAGGAGCCCAGGTATTGCAGGATCCGGCTGAACGGGACCTTGGAGCTGGTGGGCTTTCCCTCTAGTCCTGGCCTAGGCTCAGAGAGCGTGGGGTGGTGGGGGGCAGTTGTTTGGGGCATTGATTTGGGTAGCGTGGAGGTGGTGGACTTCTCCTAGCAGGGCCTGGGAAGAGTGTTTTGCAGAGGAGGTGTCTCTTCAGGATCATGTGGAGCAGGGAGTGGTTGCATGGTCACAGTAAGCAGGGACTGTGGTTTCAGGGGCTTTCTGGAAAGGAGACTTGATGGTTTTCATGTCCTGGATCCACCTCCATGGGCTGAGTTTCCCAGACAGACATGTCAGCCTTGGGCACCGAGGCTCAGCTAGCTGCAGAGACCCCGTCAGTGCCTCCGTGTCGAGAGCAGCATCCCTGGGAGGAGCCGTTTTGGGGAAGCTGGACCTGTTGCCTGTGCGGCAGAGTCATGTGCGTGCTGAACACGTGTGAGATGAGGCAAGGAAGGGGGAAAAAGAAGCGTTATTTTTAGGTTTACTTTTCTGTGAATTCAGCGCTAGTGAAAAGTGCTGGATTGACAGCTCTGGGGACTGAAGTGGGCTGCGAACTGCAGGGAAGTGGTAGCCCGACAAACCTCCCTGTGACTCCGTGCTTCAGGATGGGATGCTGGGACCAAACCTCATCGGCTCAGACTGTCCAGAGAGCAAAATCATGGGGGGGGTCTGTTGTGTTGACCAGAGCTGGTACACTGGTGGGGTTTTATGCAGAGGGTATGAGCTTCCTGGGGGGTAAGCTGGGCTTACTTGTGCTTGATGTGGCTTTGTTCTTTGTAGCTCACGCGATGGTGAGCTCCTCACGGCTCCTCAGCCCCACAAGGATGAAATGAACCTGCAGCAGGAGGACTTGGGCTTCCTCCTGGTACAGCAGGAGCATTGCCATTCCCACTAACCTAATTGCCTAGGCACATGTCCTCCCCATGCTCCTTGCAGAGCATGGAAGAAGAGGTCTTCACATGTGGCTTTGAGCCCTCAGAGCAGCTCTGAACTGGTGAGACTGGGGGGAGCCAGGCTGCCTGCCCCCCATGACGTGCTCTCCAAGCAGTGTTCCTCTGCTCTCCACCTGCCAGCCCATCGCCTCCTCTCGCCCAACTGTTTACTTCTGGCTTTTGTCTCCTGGACTTGTTGCTATGCATGCAGCGTGTGGAAGGAGCTCCAGTGAATATAGGCCACACTTTGATTGTTCAGCAAGCTGGAAAATGATGATTATAATTTTTGACAGAAGGGAAGGAGGGGGAAGGAGATCTCTGGGCTTTCAAATCTGCTCTGTCATAAGCAGGATCTTGCAAGGGCCTTCTGATGACTTCTCCCGCCCCAAAGGAAATGGTGTTTGCAGAGCAAGAGGGGTTAGAGGAAAAATTCCTCTCTTTAAAGGACAAACCAGCACTTCTTTCAACCAGGCTTTCCACCTTGTGCAGCAGTCCTGTCACAGCGCATAAGCGAAATGCAGTTGGTGTCATCCAGTAATGGAATGGGAAGCATCTGAGAGAAACCTGGATGCTGCTAAAAAGCCCCCAGCAGAGCCCTGTTAGAGCAGCACACACGGGCTGCATCCTTCGTGATGCTGCCTGCAGAGCCAGCCCCAGGGGACACGGGCGTTAAGGTCCTTAAAGCCAACCTGCACAGAGCATCCCAGAACCGTCTGGAATTGAAGCCTGAAAGATTCCATAGATTTATCCCAAAGAGGCAGCTACATTTGAGGCCACGTCACGAGTGGACCTGTCTGATGGCAGCAGAGCCCATGGAGACTTTGGCTGCTCACACCGTGCCCCTTCCAGGCTCGGCAGCCCAGGCGATCGCCGTTGGCATCGGCTGCACGGTCCCTGCCAGATCTGCCCGTTTATTTATTTTATTTAATGGTGTTGGCTGATTTCCACTTCATATTTTTTTTTTTTTTTGCTTTGTTTTGTTTATTTTAATGCGATCACTTCTAATGAGGCTAATGACATTTAGTCTCCATGGCGGCGCATTTTAATTTGGTCACTGAAATGTCAGCACGAGGCAGCCACCTCCTATCTGCCTGTGACAAAAGGCACCGCAGACAAAGGGGTTCTGTCCCCGGCTGTCCCTCACCCTTCTTATCTCCTGCCTCCCAGGGACGGGCCAGGACGTTTGGCAAAGCCACCCTCCCGCTGTCCCCTCCTCTGCTGGCACCAGGGGAGCGAGCTCAGCCACCAAATTCTGCAAGGATGAAAGGTGAGGGCTGCTGGAAACAACCTTTTGAGGCGAGCCAACGCGACATAATTAATCAGATGTCAAAAACTCTAAGCAAAGTTAGCTTTGATGAGGAGGGAAATCTGTCAAATAGGTTGTTCTGCTCTTCATGGTGCTTTTCTCTCTCTGCCCATCTGTCTGCCTTGCCACCGCTCCTTCCCGTGACTGGGGTGGCAGCCTCCTATAGCCAGGTAGGACCTTCCAGCTTGCAAAGCGTGGACCAGCACCTCCTCATCCTCACTGGAGCCAGCGACAGGGCTGGTGCCATGGGACAAAGCAGTGCGTGCACTTGTGAGCCCCTTTGCTGAAATGCCATGGGGTTGGAAATGGGACAGCAGGGAGGGGGCCAGGGTGAGGGATCCATGAGCTAAAAGTGGACACAGGCCTTTGCAGAGGTCAAAGTGGTCAGATGCTGCAGGGTGAAATTGGAGAGGGCTCTGGTGCAAGGTCAGGGGGTCAGGAACAGCCTAAAACCAAAGGGAGGTGGTGCTGGGGTGGCAGGTGGCTGCACTGGAGAGATGGCAACTTGCTCTGCCTTGTGCTGTACTTGAGTCTTCTCAAGATTTTAGAAGCTCGAGCCGTTTTGCTTAAGAATGAGTCCTTTTTTCTGCAATCTGGGTCCAAATGCAGCTGAATTTGATCTGTTCTCCTTTGATCTGTTCCTCCCTCTCCATTCCATGTACCTAGGAATGGATGAAGATTAAAGTTTGCAGCTTCTGAGCAAACTAGGTTGCTCATCACTGCATGATACCCAATTACCTGCTGATACCTCAGGAGTGAGAAGGTATTGATCCTGCTTGGATTTGAACTTGTTGAACCAAAGAGCCTGGATATTTCAAATCTGTTGCTTAGGACATGCCATTTCCTTCAGGAATCAAAGTGCCATGCAGGCTGTGTTTCTGCGCCCTTGTGTTCCCAACCAGAAATAGCCTATCAATTCAAAATAAAAACACAAATTCTCTCACAATTACCTGGTGAGGGACTGGATCGAAACGTTTATTACTGAAACTCGGTGGTGTCAGGTCTTGCTTTTGCATGGTGGTTGTTTCCAGTAGAACTTAAAACACTTCACGGAGAAGAGAAATTTCGTTGTCCCTGGTTTTGCAGACAGGGAAGCCAAGGAATAAAGAGGGAAAATGACTTGCCTGAGGCATGTGCAGAGACACATGTTAAAAGACGTGTCTTTGCTGTAGCTCCAAATCTGAAGCGGAGGTTTCTGCACATTTTTCCTTGTGGAACAGTGAGTTTCAGCTTCCTCCTTTGAGAAACACAGGAGAAAGGCTGAGAGATTTAGGATCATCATTGGGTCCTAAAATCCCTGTGCCGGGCTGACACGGAGCTGAAGCATCGTGGGGCTCTTGGGCTTGCACTTGTGTGACTGTCAGAGCAACTGATGCCCTGGTTGGTGTCACAGGCAGGAGAGGCTGTCCCATGCTTCAGGTGGTGATATCTAGAGGTAGGCAGACACAAATTCATGATGAGCAGGAGGCTGAGTGTGGCTCTGTGAGTGAAGGGGCCCCCTCTGCTCCTCTCGAAGGCAGTGGGAGGGCGGCGTGCGCTTTCGCCTCTGATTTCCAAGGTGAAACCAGGAGGTGAGCAGAGAAGACATTCTCAAGCACGCTCTTCACCCAGCCCTTGGGCTCCAAGTGGAAATGCTCTGTGCGCTGTGACGTCGAGCACGCGTTTGTCCCGCTGACGCCTGCCTCGCGTCTGCCGTGAGCGGCTCCGAGGCCGCCAGTCGCTGCCTTTGCCAGCCTTTCCCTACCCCCGGGCTACTTTGTCTTTATAAAGTAGCAATAAGTGGACAGTATAATATATTTCACTTTTAATAAGGTGTTGCCAGTTGCACACACTCCGCAGAGCAATTAGTGTCAAAAGCGGCTAAGCAATGGCGGGGAGCCGTAATTCCACTGTTTACCGGGCGGGAGGATTTATGGGCAGGCGTTGGGGGGAGCTGCGGTCGCAGCTTGGCTGGAGCTACGGGAGGTGCAAACCACATGCCTCCGAGCTGCTGGGAGTCCTGCAGAGTCATGGCAACAAGCCCCTTCTTCCTTTTGGTGGCCACCCCAGCTCCAAGGCTTGGGAGGAAGCCTCCAAAAGGGGATGCTGAGCCTGCTCAGATATGCCAGCCAGCTGGGTGGTTACGGTCTTGCTTTAGTTTTAATTCTTTTTAGCATCAGGGCACGTTGGGCAAAGAACTTCAGTGAGCTCAGCCTGGGGAGGTGCTCATCTCTGCCTCTTCCCGTGAACTGAACATCCCCTGCTTTTGTCTGGGGACTCTCTGATCATCACAGGCTGTAGGAAGGTGGTTTCTATAAAGGCTGCCCGCGTGTTGATCTCTGTGCTGAGGCAGTCAGCTAAGCGATCCTGCCAGAGCCCTCCTGCCCAGATCTAACCAGGCTCACGCTGGAGCTCAGGGCGTGGGTTTCCAGAGGCTTAGCCCAGCACTGCTTGGCTTGCAGTGGCTACCTGGGTGGACAAAACCCGACATTACTGTGCAGAGGTGGTGTGGATGGAGGTGCCGTTGTGCCTACGGGTACAGATGGGGCTGCAGATACTGCAGATTTAATCCAGGCCAGATCCGCTGTGGGGAAGCAAACTCAGTTTGTGTCAGGTCTGTCAGATGTGATTTTGGGGCTCTGAAATCAGCCCGTTGGGGAACGCAGGTGAAAGCGCTGGCTTGCAGCAGCTAACGAGTGAGGTGTGCGGCCAGGGATGCAGCGGATGGGTTTTGACACCAGCTCTGTGCACCTGGACCTGCGCCTCTCGCGGCGTTCACCATCCCAGCCCCTCCTTTGCCTTCCCCCACGGAGGGAACAACCAAAGCACTTGGTGTCTAGAGTGAGCACAGGCAGTATTTCTGAGCCTGTGCCCCCGTCTGCTCCCCCTTTCCCACCCCCTGTTTCTCGGTTCAATAAAGTCCCAGTTTCTTGGGTTTGTTCTCTGAATTGAAAGCCTTCCATTTTCACACCTCTGTAATTGGTGCTATCTGTTGAGAGAAACTCTGCAACTCCAGCCAGCCAAGGTCAGGAGGAGCTGAATTGAATTAAAAGGAGCAGAAATTGGTTCGAGGTGGGCAGAGGGCCACGGGGAGAACTATGCAATTTCTCTCCTCGGGGTTCCTGATGAGCAGAGCGAGCGGCAGCTTCCCATCTCAGCCCGCAGGGGGCTGACATCGGCCCACCCACACCTTAATCTGCACACCGAGGTGGGCACCTCTCAATTGAAAACAAGGAAATGAAACCCAGCATCTCCTCCTTTTATCTGGTCAGCAGGACAGGGCTCTGCTCCTCTGGTTCCTTGGCTAGGATGCTGACAACTGTCACTGAAATGACCTTGAGGTGATTAAATACAGCAAGAAATGATGGTTTTAATAAAAAACCGAAAGCTGTGATACAAGCTGGTGGCAAGGGGATTTAAGATGCCATGTGTTAATTCTACCTGTAACTCAAACCCAGGTGGAAAACCCCCAGTGCCACAGGACTGAGTTAAGGGTGAGCATCCTGGTGTTTGGGTCACGGTTCCCCAGCTCAGTCTCTGCTGGCTTAAGTCGGTGTAAAACCAGAGCAACTTCAGACAAAGCCGGTGGATTTATAGCCCTGTGGTAGAGCTGTGGCTGGAGAGTGTGCTGGGAAGGGCCATGGTGTGGAGTTGTCTTAGGGGAATCGATGTGGTGCTTATAGCTCTTAGGGAGCCACTTGGAAATTTTCGCACATTTTTTTTTCCCCCCCTTGAGAAGTGTCTTGTTTCTTCACTCACAGAATGCATGAGCACCCTTTGCTTGGCTCTAGAAAGTTTACTTGTCTTGAGGATGCTGTTTCTAGGAGCAGGAGGAGACCCATCCCAGGAGGGGAGTGCTGTGACCTCCAGTCCCTTATACCTCAGCCCACACAGAGCTTCTCTTCCCCAGGCCAGGCTGGGCTGGCTTTCTCCTTTGGAGCTCTTGTACTGGGTGTATAATCAGCATTTATAAGGGATTTGGCCCCAGGTCTTCCCCAGCCCAGCTAAATGTCCTTGGCTCTTCAGAAATAGAGCCGCTCTCACCGTGGCGCTGGCTTGGTGAGTATTCAGAGTAGAGTGGTTCCAACGGGATAGCGCAGAACAGGGGGGACATTTCAAATGGTGAAATTTCAGGCAACAAGGGAACAATTTTCCACCCACTTCTGAGCTGGAGCAAAGCCCTTCCAGTCTCTCTTTCTCTCGCTCCCCAGCTGGGCTGGCGCCGGGGATGTGCCAGTTATTCGGAGCAGCGAGAAGGCACGTGGCCAGGGGAGCCTTGGAGGATGCCAAGCGCGGTACCCTGGCTGCCCAGCTGTTTGGAGGGTGTGCTCGGAGGATGTCCCCAACCCCATTTTACCCCCCGGGGTACTCTGCTTGTGGTTTTACCATCCCCTGCTCTCATCCTTGGGCAGGAGAGGAGCCACTGGCGTGGCTGCAGCCGGCAGTGCGCCCTGGGCCCCCGCTCTGCCTCTCTTGTAATTTATACAAGAGCAAGCCGATGTTCCCTTTTAAATTGACAAAGGCAGAGAACGGAGCCCGAGAAGCCCTCTGACCCCAGAGCCCTGGTCCATGAAAATTACTGGCGCTGTACAGCGCGTTTCCTCTTGATGTACTTGCAGTGGGGAGATGCTGGTTAATTTGCCAGGACTCAGAGGTGACCCGGGTTTAATAAAGAGGATTAATGGATTTGAGCTAAAGGTCTCGGCTGTTTTGAGCTGATAGCCTTCTCCTTCGAAGACACTAGGGCAAGGCACGGCTCAGGCTCTTGCGAGGCGAGGCAGAAGTGGCTCGCTTAAAGGAGCGAGCTGCTGTGTCGGCAGGTGATGTCCTGGGGGGTCATTTGGCAAAGCCAGGTACCCCCAACCCCATCTCCCTGGGCACGGGCAGCACTGCTGTGAGGCTGCCAGCCTGCCCCTGCTCCTGTCTGTCATTGCTGCCTCTGGGGATGGCAGGAGCAGGGAGGCTGGCACCTTCCCACCTCCCAGACGTGTGGAGAGGCAGGGGTTTGGAGATGGGGATGGGCACACCAAAAGGCCCTGCAGTTGTGGGGACTCTCAGAGCAGCAACGGAGATGATTTGGCTCAGGGGCTGGATGCCTGAGTGTTGTCACAATTAGGGATCGAGGTAGGATGGAGAGGGAGTTCGTTGCCTGGGGAGGAAGAGAAGGCTGCCCATGTGAGGTGGGAGTGGGTGGCAGGGCTGAGCATCTGCACTGCCTTCCCTGCAGGCAAGCCCCGACATGCCATTCTCGTCAGGGTTAACGACAGCCCTGTGAGAGTCATCCCAGGGGCTGTCAGGAGTCGTAGCAGGAGCGATAGGCTGTGATGGGGAAAAGGCTGAGCTGCTGCCATACTCCCCTGCTCTGCCTTCTCTTAATTCCCTAGCACTCGGAGAGCAATGAATTCCCTGTAGCATCCTGCTCCCTGGCCCTGGAGTCTCTGGCGATATTCCTGTAATAAGTAAGTGGAGTACTTTGGACAGGAGCAGCGAGGGACTGGGCTGCTTTCCCTGCCGGGAAAATGCATGCGCGATCGATGCAATCAACTTACCCTTCAGGTCCTTTTTGGGTTGGATGGAAGAGATGCTCTGACTGAAACCCATTTATTGAGTAGAGAAGGTGCAATGAAATTACAAGCTGTAGCTTTTACCAGCTCCTGGCTTCTGCCTTGTCTTTTTCTTATCCAACAGCATGCCTAGTATTATGAAACATTATTCTCTTAAAACCCCATTTCTCCTCTTTTCAGAGGGGTAGGTGAGCACCCAGCAATTCATCCTTTGCCAAGCACAGGTAGAAGTGTTCAACAAGAGATCCCAGCGTGGAGCTGGGTCATCTCTAACTATTATTTATTTCTCTAGGGCCAGACACTGACCTCTCTTACCTTGGTGCTCATCAGGGAAACCCAAACGAATGATTTCCTTGCAGAGCTGAGCACGAGGTCAGAGCCAAAGCCGTCTGCACTCTCCTCCCAGTGAATCCCACAGCTCTTTAGGACAGGAAGCGAAGGTACTAAATGTAACACAGAGAAATTAAGTCCAGGAGCCTGAATGAATGAATCAGCAGATGCACTTGGATGTGGTGCTCTGTTCTGATGGATCCTGACGTGCTGCTGGGTCACAGGTGGAAACCTTGGAGGGAGTTTGGGGGGTGGCTGCACAAACCCTGAGCATCATTAGGAATGAAGTCAAATTTTGTCCACCTGAGCATGTGTTTTGGTCACTTTTTTTGTCTGAAAACTGTGTAACTCATGGGGAATTTTTCCCTTTATAAACAGGCCTGTTTTCGAGCCTCTGCTGAAATGGAAAAAAGGAGGAAAAAAAAAAAAAAAAAAGAAATTGTGAGTTTGCTGTCATATAATCTCTTGTGCTGCTCCTTATAATCAGCTGCCACTGAGCTCGGTGCAATAGCCTCACAAGTGGCCAGAACTTGAGTTTTGTCTCACATCTGCTTCCTCCAGCAGCCTGGCTGGAAGCAGCAGCATCACCTCTGTACCATCCTCTTCCTCAGGAGGCATGAGGGTGGGCTCCTGGCGGGGCTGCATCCCTGCCTGATGTTGGGAAGGTTTTCTGATGTCACATGAGATCTGGCTACTGGCCTCGTGCTGCGTTCATTTATCCAAAGGGCTGGGGACCCAATTTAGCTGTGCAGTAGCTGGGTGAAGTGACTTATTTTGCTCAGTGATGGGGACTTGTCCAGCATGCAAGAAGAGCTTTGGCCCCACAGCCACTTCCTGAGGCTGCTGTCCTGGCTTTGGGTGTGAAAGGCAGCTTTGCAGTCAGGTCAGGTGCTTTCCCTGGACTCAGCCCTGTGCTGAGCCCTGCTTGCTCTGCCCCTGCCTGGGGGAGTCGTAGTGGGGACCCCCCTGTGCAACGGGGTCTTGCAAACGAAGCAGGCTGCAACGGGGTGGTTGTCTCCCCTCTGCTGCTGCCTGGAATTGAGACCTGAGATTGTCATGTATTATTTAGCTGGGCACTGGAGATCAGCAGTTGGTGGTGGGAGGGAGCTGGGCAGAGCATCCCCAGCTCCTGCACTCGCCTGGGTTTTGCCTGCAAAGGACACAGAGTGGCTCTGTGGTCTGACCCTGTGGCCCCACGCTGCTGCAGTGGCTTTTCCCAGGGTTGCTGTCATCCCAGGATCACGCCTAGCGAGAAATTACTGTTCACCCCTGCAGCAGGAGATTAATTATCATTAGCTTAGCTTGCATGGCTCCACGTGGTGTCATCCAGCTGCGAGTTTATCTGGGCCTTTTAAAAATCCAGCTGCAATAGATTCATTCCCCACCCTCCCCCCTTTCCTTTTGTTTTTATTCTTTGCCTCTCACAAAAGCTTTGCTATTCTATAACGTTTTGGGCCACTTTAGCAGCCTGTGACCACAGTGCATACTCGAAGGGAGAGGAAGATGTGTGTTTCAAGGAGATTTGCAGCCAGGCAGCAGTAGCAACCTTTGGGCATGTTGAAAAATCTGCAAGTCCCATACCGAGGGCTTGAGCAATTTTTGCAGTATTTGATGTTTATTTTATAACCTGTCAATTACACTGGGAAAAACTAAGTCAGAAGTGTTCAAAAATCACTTTTTTTTTCTTGCTGGCAGGTTGTGAGCAGGAGTCAGGGCTGTGATGGGTGTGGGAGGAAGGGGCGACATCCCCGGGGAATTTCCTTCTCTGGGTTGGAAAAGCCAAACTCCCCGAATTGCCCAAATTTTCAAGTTTTTTTTCAAGACGACTGGCAGCCCATGCAAATGGGCTGGCAAAAAAAATCTCCCCACAAAACTACTGCCTTTTAGCAGAAGTTTGTTTGCATCAAGCAGTGTCCCCAAAACTTTCTTGTTTAACCCCAAATAGTTTCTTCTCCACCAAAAATCCACTTTTGCTGGGATATCCTGGAGAGGTCCTCGTCCTTTGGGCCAAATCCCTGGCGTGGTGACCTTTTCCCATGGCTTTTCCCACCACCCAGCCCTCGAAGCTTCTTTCCCCCCATTGCCAATAAAGGCAAACAAAAATTAAATCTATAATTATCATTACTAATTCCACTTAATTAGTCACAAGCCAGCAGCCAAATTGGCTTTCTCATAATTATCAGATAAGCAGTAAGCACATCTCATAGATTATAATTAACACTGCTTAATTAAAATCTAATATACATACACCCTTTCCTCAACATATGCCTAATTGGGTTCACAAACAGAGGGGGTGTGAAGCCCCCCATCCCTGTCGCTCCCCCAAAGGTTTGTTGGATGCCACTTCTGCAGTGAGTTGGCGGTGGGGTGGGATGCTCGCCTCGCCTTCATCAGCTTCAGAACACCTTGGCTCGAAAAAAGGTGTCTCCCTGATGCGTGATGAACTTGCACAAGGTACTCTCCCGACTTAACTATTTTTTTATTGTTATTGTTATTGCTCCAGCTGTGACCTCTCCATAATCCCCCGTCTACACTGGGCTCTGCAATAATAAAGCAGCTTGAATAAATTACGCTTTCAAAGGCGAAGGCTGGATTTTGGTGCCGAGCTCTGGAAATTGATGTCTTTTTTATTTCCTTTCTTATTTTCCTAAGCAGGGTCAGGAGAGGCTCTGAGGCTGTGGTGAAGCCTTGTGCATCAAGGGAAACTCTTGCCCTTGCTTGCAGCCTCCCTGGCCATTTATCTCTGTGTGAAATGCTTCTGCTGACCTTTGTCCCATGGGTGAGGTGCAAGAAGGACCTTGGTACCCTCCAGAGCTTGGATGACAGGTTGGTGCTCACAGGCAAGAGCCCACCAGCAGTGGTCTATGCACTGGGGTAGCCTTTAGCTCTGCTTTCCCTGTGTTTGTGGATGAGAAACCAAGGTCTGAGCCAGTTCTGCTGTCCCTGGGGGGCCACTGCCTGCCCTGGCGTCACAAGGGGCCACCAAGCCTTCGGTGTCCCCTTGCAGGTGGCCTGAAGAGGTGCCACTGTCTGACCTTGGGGCAGTAATTCCATCTTGTTCCCAGATAGCCGTGCCTTCCATTTGCAGAGAAGCTTTTGCCTATTTGGCTGCCGGAGAAAAACGGAAACTACTGATAGTGCTGATTATTAATTAGATCATTTGCCTGCCAGTTTTTGCTGAGCTAATATCTGACTGGTGAGTTGATTCACTGCGGGAGATTTGTGAAATGTGATTTCCGTCTGAGAGATGCTGAGCTGAGCTATTTGACGCAGGGAGGTTCCTTCTCCAGGACTTAATCCCAGCGAGGGCTCCCGGCTGTGATTCCAGGGCTGGAGACCCCTCTGCTCTGCAGGGCAAGAGATAGGGCATTGCCAGCATGATTCCTTGGGGATGGTGGTCTCCTAGGTCTGGAGTGTCGTGGCTGGGGGTGATACAAGGGCATCCCACTGCTCGGTGGTGTGAGCGAGTCTCCAAAGGCCTTTAATGCGGTAGCTGCGGAAAGTCAAGGCTTGGCACGTGTTCTGGTGTCGGGGGAGGATTTGCGGATTAGAGATGTGTAATTGTATGTAGTGCATGACAAAACAAAATAAGTGGCAAAAAAGAACTCGGTCGTATTAAGAATTCAAAGCAAGCGTTAAGCTTTTTTACATTAAGGGGAGAGAAAAAAAAAAAAGAAGCGAGCAAAATGTGTGAGGCAAAATCCCCTTTCCTCTCTGCAGCCTTTGCTCTGCACGCTCCCCCTCCCCTCTTGGTGCTGTGGTGAGGAGCAGCCTGGATGCAGGTGCTGTGGGTTGAGGGATGCTCGCTGGCCGTGGGAGAGAGAGAGAGGGGCCAACCACTTCAGAACACTTTTCCTGCCCAGGTGCCAGACTTGGATGGATTTGCTGGCCGGGGATGGATGTGAGTTTGGAAAACAAAGGCGAAACACGGCCGAGGCTTCCTGGCTGGTTTTCCTGGTGATGTTGCCATGTGTTGGAAGAGCCTTGAGCCGGTGGTGTGGCCCACAGCTGGTTGCAGGAGGGGCTCAGCTGAGCCCCCTGGCCCACACCGCCCCTGCTGCTGTGCAGTCGATCATCTCAGCAACCGGTTGCTCGTGAGCTTTTCGCTAGACCGTGCGAAGCAGCTGTATGCTTTTCTCCGTGGGGATTTCTCGCCATCGTAAGATCTTCCCAGATTAAGTAAATAATTTCACATTAGCTTAATTAAGTCTAATAGACTCATTAGTTCACTCTTCACGCGCGTTCCCAAGGGAGCGATGGCCGGGAACCGTGAAGACTTGCTGTGGAGAAATCCTGTGGCATCTTGAAGGCAGGCGCTGGCAACAGGGAGCTCTGCTCCTGGTTGAAGGTTGGCTCCAGGAGGTTCAGGAGTTAAAAATGCACATGGTGGCTTGAGTCATGGACAGGTCTTTCCTGCCCAAAATGAGGCTGGATTTTGGGCTGGCGGGTGTCTCAAGTGTCATCGTGTTGGTGGATGCGTGGTCCCGACCATCCCATGATGTCACAACAGCCTCCATCTGCTTGGGGATACCTTGACCTGCTTGGAGCGTGGTAGCACCATGAGAGCAGTTTGGCAGTCCCATGAGGTCAGGCTTTGGGATGAATTTCTTTGGTTTTGCAGCACTTTTGTTATTTCTACCTGGTGCTGGCTCCATTTCTAAGCCCACCGTGCTCAGAGGCATGGAGAA
Organism: Podargus strigoides; assembly: GCA_028020825.1. Taxonomy (NCBI): domain Eukaryota; kingdom Metazoa; phylum Chordata; class Aves; order Caprimulgiformes; family Podargidae; genus Podargus; species Podargus strigoides. The sequence continues at coordinate 4,229,760 of CM051646.1, forward strand.
GAGCGAGGGGTCCCAATCCAGTAGCAGGGTTTGTAGAGTCCCTCTGGCAGCCGTGAGGTGAGGCTGTGGCAGGAGCAGCTCCTGGATGGTGCTTTGCCCAAAGCTGCAGATGGGTGACATGGAGTGACTGCTTTGGGACAGATGCTGAGCTGAGTAGCAGATGTGTGGGGAAAAAGGCTGTGGATTCCCTGAACAGAAGGTGATGGGAAAGGGAAAGAGCTGATGGAAGCTAAAATGTAGGTGTGTGTGCAAGGTGCTTGCCAGGGGAGGGAGCGTATCTGTTGGCAGTAGGGGAGGATTTTGGCTTTCCTCTTACCTGCTTTCCTGGTGGTGAGTGATACTGGATTATACTGCAGTGCCCAGGACATTTTTATGATGCATTTTAAAGTTACATCAAGGGCATTGAGAGCATATGGATAGGTGACCTCTTTTGGCATTTGCATAAATCTAAATAAATAAAATAAAATTGAGAGAGGAAGGCAGGGACCTGAGACTCTCCTCATTCTAGTGGCGTGTTTCTATCTCCGCACACAATGCTGAGGAGCGGAAAGCACAGAAGAGGGAGGTAGACATCTGGTTTCCCTTTCAAAAGTGTTGCCTGTTCTTTATTTATAAAGAAATTATTGTATTTAAAGCCAATGCTCATCTCTTGTACCAGCAGAAGAGCAGAGATAGGTGGCTAGATTAGAGAGAGGTGGATTGTGCATATAAATGGGAGTTAATTTTCTGACTCTTTGGAGAAGTGAGAGCTGTGGGGTTGGGGGTTCCCAGTGGTATTTTGCCTTCCAAAGCAGCGTGAGGGGTGCCTGTCCTGGCTGGAGAGACACAGAGTTCTGGTACCACCCTCTCTCCTGCGTGGCAGAGGGGCAGGGTGGGGAGTCGAGAGCATCCCTCAGGCATCAGAGGGGGCAGCTGCTGTTACAGTTGTGGTGTTGAGATTTGTGCCTCCAGATCCCACCCATAGCATTTCTCTTTGCCCCATGGCATGGCGTGACTCTGGATGGGCAGCAGGGTTTAGTCCTGGCCGTGCATCAACTCCAGTAGGGATGGGAATGGGAAAAGGAATAGATTGAAATGCTAAATATACCCAGCAGGAACCAGCTGGAGCCGGTGGAAACCTCAGACGTGTACCTAGAGAAGAGGAACGCGTTTCATTTGTTTTGTTTTATTTCACAAGAAAAATCTTCACAGCCTAAACTGTCACTTTGGAAATAATTCGTGGCTGAGGATTTCAACACCCACTCCAATGATATTTTATTCTGACCCTAAACAAAATCAATAGCTTTTTTTTTCCTCCTCCTTTTTCTTCCTCCTTGAGAAAACAGTATTTTTCAGCTCAGTGGAAGAAGAAAATAGATTCTGCCCAGTGTTGTTAAAAAGATATTATAACCAGTGTCTCTGGAAGTGTAAAAAGTACATGATCTAATATGTCTGAAGCAATTTTGAAAGGCTGCTTTATTTAGGATAATGGAGAAGCAGCAGTAAACCTCATAATCTTCCTGGATAAAGAGTACAGCAGGAGGCTTCAGAACTGCAGCTTTCTGCCCTGGCTTCTCTTTTTCATCTGGCAGAGTGAGGGCTCAATGCTGGGTGGGGCACAGTGGTACCCACGGGCAGCCAAGGAGGTGGCTGGGATGCTCCTGCCTGCCGAGTGATGCTGGGGAGGTCGGGGGGCAGGTCCTGCTTTGGGTCTGTAAAGCCCCTGTGGAAGGGAGGGGTCTCTGGGATGCAGAAGCATCCCTGGGAGGGTTTAGGGCAGCAGGGACATGGCAGGGGGTGTCTCTGGCTGCGTCTTTTCATGTTCCCAGCCTCTGAGAGCAAAGAGAAGCCTTTAGCAATGTTGTTGTCGGTCGCCCTTCTCAGGAAGTACAGAAAACCTTGTTTGTGAGAAAGGAGACAAAAAAAAAAAAAAAAAAAAAGAGAGAGAGGAGTCTGGTGAATTTTAAAATAAATTATAAATCATTTTTTTAATAAATTATGAATACATTTTCTCTGTCAGGATTTGAGGCTCTGTGCTCTGATCAAAAAGTTTCCGAGTGTGTTCTCTCCCCGCTTACTCAAATGTAGATGTGTGCATTTCTGCTCCTGATTTTACTTGAATTTATTTTGATGAATTTTTTACTCCACCAACAACAAATACTTTGTTTGTTCTTGACGGGCACCGGGGGAGAAAACTTTTGAAATCCTGCTCAAACACTTCACTTGCAATCAGGGTGAGCGCTAAGAGGATGCTCTGTGCCACTGCACCCCCTCCAGCACTTGGATGGAGAGCGGGCAAAGGGGTGTGGAGGAAAAGGGAGGTCGCTGGAGCTGGTGTGAGGTGGGCTTGATGTGTAGCACCAGCCCTGATGCTAACAGATGATGGTCTGTGGTCTAAATCCTTTGAAGAAATGAGATCCAGTGAGTGATGCCACCTTACTGGATGGTTTGCATCCTCTTGTTTCCATGCCCAAGCTTCCAAGTGTTCAGGTTTTGTGTCCGTGCCAGGCTCTGGCTCTGCTCTGGCTTTTGCTGCTCAGGTGCAGGTAAGGACCCAGTTCCTTCCAGACACTGTCTCCTGCTGCCACCCAAGACTGCTGTCCAGCTGGACTGGATAGAAGGGACTTCATTAGCCTTTCTCTTCAGAGGATGACAGGGGCAATCACTCTTGTAGATTTTAATTAAAATGTTTAATTAAGCACAGTTCTAGCAGGCAAAAAAGTTAACGCTGATCCTGGCCGAGTCCCCAGACTTGGAGTTGGTGGAGGCAGGGGAGAGGAGATGGGTGTGGAGGAGATGCATTAGGCTGCCCATTGGTAATGTTATAGGGCTGCTGCTGAGACCGTGCGGGAGGGCAGGAGGTGACCATGGCCACGGTGATACGTGCGTGTGCTGGTAGTTGATTTCTCTCTGGTGCCAGTGAGAGGGGAATGGTGGCTTCCTTGGATCTGCTGGCCATGCTCCTGCCCTCCTAGGCTGGTCCTTTTGCCTTTTTCATAGCAATGACGCATCTTCTTCAACCTGAGGTGCACTGCAACCCCCAGGTCCTTCTCAGTATCTCTCCTGCTTACTAATCCCTTCCCAGCCTGTACCAGTGTGTGGGATTATTCTGTCCCAGGCACTGAGCTTGGCACTTTTCCTTGCTTAATGTCAGAGATGCTCTTTGATATTTTGAAGAACACAGCTGCTCCTGTAAAAACAAATCCCTGAAGTGTGTTGAGGTTTGTAAAACTCATTTCCCATGTGGAAGTCCCAGGGACAATAGTTTCTGAAGTGGCAGAGGAGCCAAGGCAATGGCTGGGCTAATTGACTACTGTTAGTTGTGCTAGGACAAGGAGAAGATCAGCAAGACAAGATCTGTCTGTGCTAGGTTTGGACTCTCTTTGCCCATTGCCTGGGAAGCACAGGTCTTCCATGCAAGTACATCCATGACTTTAAAAAAAAAAAAAGTGCCAGAAACCAGTTCCTGAAATAGACTGTGGGGAAGGAAGGAGGGAGGAAACAAATCAGTGCAGTGTACAGCCTTTCTCCAGGGAGCAATTACCAGCCTGAGAAAAAGCTATTAGTGCTTCGCTCCCTTAAATGCCTTTCCACGTGTGTGCATCCTCTGCAGCTCCCTTCTCACTGGTCCCCCAGTAGCAGGTACAGGAGGAGCTGCCAGCCTGGGAATGGGCCACCCAGCTCCTTCAGAAACCTCCCTAAAGCCTCACCCCATTCTGTCACCTCTCCTTAGGCTGAAAGAGAAGGGCAAGTCAGGAGAGCCCAGTGATGCCAGTCCCCTTGGTTGGCTCCTTGAAGCGTTTTTCTTTCTGCTGCAAAACTTTGTTTTGCATGAGCTGTATTCTCCTTCCTCCTGGACCCTTTCTGTCCTGCTGCAGGTTGGGGCTGTCCTCCCCTCATTCCCGAGATATTTCCACCATGAAACACCACTGTTTCTCACAGTGTGTGGCCAGGAAGCCCCATGTGTGTTAACTTCATTAATACCTAATAAGATTCAAGCTGTTTTCTTGATTTCTAAGTGTTGTCCTTTAAGAGACACTCTGATGTCCTCACATATCTTATTGAAGATGCTGTGTTAAAGCTCCATCTCTTTCTTTCAAGCTTTGGGGAGGATGCTCCTGGGAGGGTTGAGCTTTAGGACTCCTGTATTACTGTGGGGTGAGTTCTCAATTTGAGGGTGCTCGTTGTAACGTCAGGACTGGTGGGCAGGATTGAGAAGCTTCTCAATAGCAATAATAATCCATGAGAAGCTGAGACTGCAGGGGAATAGCATGACCAAGAGGACCAGAGTTAGCAGCTGGAGAGTGGTGCAGTCTTGTTATCCAGTTAACACCTTGTAGAGTTGGGGATTATTTAGCTCTGGCTAGCAGGAGCCCCGGGGTGAGTGGCCAAGGGTTTTACAGCTGGCAGTTGGGTGTGAAAAGCCAGGGTTCACCCTGAGGTGAGGATGCAAACCGCTGTCAACCCTTCCCTGGTTAGCATCGGTGCCGAGGTCAGCCTTCTCCATCTCCGAGGCAGGCTCCTCCGCTTCCCCTCTCCGTGGCGATCGCTGACGTGTTTATTTCTCTGATTAATGAACTCCACAAATTAACCTCCACGCTGCTCTATAATTGCTATTAAGGCTTCAAAAATCACTTAAGCTTTTCCGGCGCTTGCGAGCCCATTCCGTTTGGCTGGCCAGCACGGCTTGCTGATTGCAGGGAGATAGAGCCCATCTCCTGACCTCCACGTTTACAATTAATTATTGCATTCAGCACCCAAATTACCCCCGGTCTCCACGTGCTCAGCTTTATCTCTCTGCACACACAGGCTTGGCTTTTAATTAAAGGCCCTTCAAATTAAATGAAAACAAATTCAATTATTGCCTCTCATTGGAACAGCTCACCGCAGACTCCTGACTATACTTCTTCTATGAAGAACCTGGGAAGCGCTAGTCTTCCATAATCCAGTCTAACTAAATTTGCCTGATCTGCTGTTTTCCTTATCATCAGTTGAGCTGTTCTCTTGCCACCAGGTCAGTCGTGGGCTTGACTTGCAGAGGAAGCCAAGTTTTAAATGGTATTGCCCTTTCTTGTCTGCATCGTGACATCATTGCTCTTCAAGGAGAAGACGTTCTTGTATGCTGTAGAGTGTGGGACCATCATCATTAATCTTCATTTGGACCGCAGTGGACGGTAGAGGACCCCAAAAATGAGGATTTGGCCTCCTTAGTGTTGGATACCCAACTGCCAGGCAGTGGGATGGTCCCTCACCCAAGGGGACTGTAGTGTTCAGAGCTTTACATTCAAGTGTGGAGTCCTCCAAGCCCCAGGTTTGCTCAAAGGGTAAAGTGTCTCATGAGAACAAGGACAAGAATTTTCCAGAAGCATTGTGACTTTTGCTGTTGTAGTTGGGAAAGCATCACAGGATAAGATTATTTCTGATGGCCTTTGGTGTGGCAATAAACAAGTGGCTGAGAAGATTTCACAGCAGGTGGACACCTTGGGAGAGCTTGGCTCAAACAGGAGCTCTTGGCTGCAGATGAGCTGCATTTAACCTAAATAGTGCCTTCGAACTCTTAGATGCCTTTTCAGGTGATGTTCTTGCCCTCCCCCCTTTATCTGCAGCCATCCAGCCTGTGCATCTGAGCTAGCAAAGTGTCTGTCTGTCCCACACTAAAAAGTCCTTGTTCATCTCCCGTGTGAAGGAGAGAGTGAGAATGTGGCTCTGACACCGCTCTGCCAAATCGTTTCGTCCCAGTTATTATTTTTTCTCCCTTTGTGGAGTTTGTGCCATCATCTGTGCTGGCAGGAGCTGGGAGGAGGGACCAGCTCCAACCTCGCTGATGTGGAGGGGGAAACGGTCCAGCGTGCGGAGGAGGGGAAACCAAAGTCGTCAAGCATGCCCAAAAACCAGAATGATAATTAACATCTGGGGTAAGGCTCTCTGGCGGTGTAAATCAGCGAAAGCTCCGCAGTGTTTTGCCAAGTAACATCAGCGGATGATCAGCCTCATTAGGTTCACCTATGGCAAACCCTTCCCTGGCTCGCAGGGGCTGCCCGTGCCCGGAGAGGGGCGGGAGGTGGGCGAGGGCATGGGCAGCAGTGCCACGGAGGGATGACACTCTGCCAGCACGGTTCAAAAGGCACTGGCTTCTGCTTTCCGAAGCAGCCAAACTCTTGATAACCCTCCTGCTGTGCCGAGCCTCTCCGTGTGCTGCTCTGTATGGTAATAACATGAGATTATATTGCTCTTTAAAAGGCCGCAGTGATCGCTTTTATTTTGCTCACAGCCAAGCACCGCTGCCTTGCAGTGATTGAAGGTTAGGCTACTGTGACCGCCTGCTCCCTGCCTCGAAGGCAGCCTGCCCGCTCCCCCGCACCGAGACCCGGCTTTCCCCTTCATCTGCTCTCCTCTGGGAGCTTCCCCTGCACCCCTTGCTCATGGCCAGGCTCTCTGCTGACTCATGATGGGGTGCCACCACGGCCACTACAGTGACATCTCTTTCCCCAGGTCTGCAGAGGGTGCGGATGGAGGGTGGCTGCACACTGGGAAGTGGGATGCTTCTCAGCATCCAGCCTCAGCTTGGGGTAGGGAGCATCCTGCACCACCAGAGAGCTGCAGAGAGAGGGAGAAGTGCCTGTCAATAACCACATTGCATACATGGTCTCTGTCCCTCTGCTCAACCACTGCAAGGGATGGAGAGGGAGGCAGAGCCCGTGGGCAGGGGGAGATTCAAAAGTCAGGAGGAAGGGAGGCGATGGAAAAGGTGGTAGGGATGGAAGGAGAGGCAGTGTGGATGGATGCTCGGGAGAGAACTGGAGAGGAGCAAGTTCATCTCGCTTGCCCACGGGGTGCCTGGGCTGAGAGAGACAGCTCTGTTGGCATTTAATTTGTCACTGGATGCCATGTCCCGTGGCTCGGAGCAGGGAGGGTTTCAAAGCCAGGCATCGCTTTGTGAGGTTTTTTTTGGCTACCACCCGGCGTTTGGGCAATTATTAGTCCAGAGCAGTCGTGGAGGATTTTCTGCTTCAGTTCATGAGCTTCCCCTTGCTGCACAAACACTCTGGTGGGGAACTGATTTTCTCTGTGATGTTCCTGCAGCCGCTGAGATGTCAGCTCAGTGTCTGGGGTATGGCAATGAATGTCTCTTCCCCATCAAAACCATCTGGAGTGCTTTAATAACACGGGGTGAGATCCCAAGGTAACGCTCCCATTGCGGCCGAGGATTAAGATAGGACATCAGAGTCTGTGTCCGAGGGAATCGCATTTTCCCTTACCCGCAGCATCTTCCGGTCAGTGGCTCTCAAGGCGTGTTAATCCTTCAGCATCCTCAGGCTGCAGCTGGGGGAAATGAGTCACAAGAGGAGAAATCTCTTGTCTGAAGATGGGTGGTCACAGAGGAGTCCTGACTCCCATCAGCTCTGTGCCAGCCCTTTGCTTTTTGTTAAATAAATGCAGTACAGTAAAGAAAACACTCTGTGCTGAGCATTAAAGGACTGCACTGCTCGGTGGGAAGCCCAGAAGTGATGGTGCAGCCTGGAGATGCAGCAGAGGATTTATATCAGGCTTTTTTTTTTTTTTTTTTTTCTGGAGGTTTGCAGTGGGTGGAAGAAACACAAAGGTCTGGGTTCAGGTTTGACTGCGGTCAGGTGCTTTTTACGTGTGGTGGGAAAAAAAAAAAAAGTTATGAGATGTTTTGGAAAGTGTTTGTTTTGGACATGTGTTTGCCTTTAGAGTCCCATTACCAAGCGTAAGCCTGTACTTTGCAGGGCAGTGATGGCAAAGTATGGTTTATGGGCCTAATGGAGCAAATTTGTCAGCAGAGCAAGGAGGTATGACTCTACTCAAGTTGGCAAATTGTCCCCCTGTTTCTGCAGATGGCTGTTTTTTCTTTCCTTTTCCCCCCCTTTCCTCTGCCATCCATCATCATTCAGCGCTTGCCGCAGTGATTTCCCCAAAGCCATCTATCCCGAGGCTGCGCCATTAACGCACAGGCTTCGGCGTGCTAGGTTGGTTTGTTCTTGGAAAGCTATAAATATTGCTGAAGTAATGGCTTAGAGGATGAAGCTGGACTGGTTTTGGGTGTCTGGGTTCCAGGGGGCTGAAAGCTAGTTAAAAGTGGTGGGTCAAAATACTAAACAGTGTTTTTCTATTAAAAATGAGGCGTTATTGGTCTGTTGGTGCTAGGGTCCCCAAAGAGAAGCTGTGAGTAGGAGATACTGGAGGATAGCTGGCCCTTAGTCTGGATGTCCTTATCCCAGTGGTACCAAAACAACCTCTTTATATTTGAGATACCCACTCAGAGATTAGAAACAAAGATCTTATCAACCTTCCACTGCAGGTAGAGCAAATATTTCACATGGGATGGTTTGGCCAAACTCTGCTGTGAACGTTGATGATGGATGCATAGGAAAGTGAAAACAGAGGTTGGGTTATGATCAAATGGGAAAGGATCTGAATTCCCAGGATAATTTATTTGTAGTGAGGGATTCGATCAACCCGGGATGGGAAGGGGGTTGTGTAGCCCAGGGCATGGGTTTTCCAAGCCTTCTGCAGGGGTCTGCAGCCAGCCTGCCATTGAGGTGGGATGAGGATAGGTGTCGGTGTACTTGTGAAATGCTGCTGCTTTTGGCCTCCCCTTGCCACCTCACAGCTCTTTCTGCTGATGATGGAGCAGTTTGCTAAGGAGTGAGAAATAACTTGTGAACCCAGAGGACAGCACTGCCACTGCTGCTGGAGAAGGAGAATGTGAGTGGAAAAAGCTGGTTTTCTGCTCCTCTCTGCCAATTGACTTTTTTCCCCACTGGAGAGCAGAGGCTAATTGTTATTTGTAGCCATCTACATCCCATGCTTTATTAGCACAGAAGAGCGAGTGGAGAGAAGATGGATAGGTCTGTGGTGCACCTTTGCCTCCTTTGGAGGCTCTGAAGGCAGCTTTGCTATGAGAGATGGTGATTATGCAAGGAGTTTTGCTTTTCCCATCCTCCCAAGAAGCTGGCACCATCGTCCCCAGCTGCGTAGCGAAGCAGGGAAGAAAGATAAGATGGAGATAGAGCGGTGTCTGGGAATGAGTTAGAGCTGCAATAGAACATCTTCCTTGAAAGAGGCTGTTACTGAAAATCCTTGGCTATTTATAATGCACTGAGAGGAGAAATGAGGCAGTGGCTATGGCATAGGTTTGCATGGGGAAACTTTCATGTAGCAAAGCTTTTAATAGAGGCTTCTCAGTGTGGCTTATTTCCCTGGAGAGCAAGGAGATGTGTTTTGCCTGATCCCTGGTGATTTTCCATCTTTCACGCAGCGTTCCTGTTTGGTGAGTCCTGGTGATGCCTTTAAGTGTGAGCCCTTGGGTGAAGGTTGCACATACATGGGTTTACATCACCCTAAATAAAAGCAAAGCCAAGAAAATCTTCCCGGTGAGCCCAAACTCTGTTTTTTTCTGCCCGTTCTGAATGCTGCCCAAGGCATGGCTGAGGTTAAATCTTTCCTTTTCATCCCCATCTTCTGTGAAGGCTGGACGCTTTCGCTAAGTGTGATTGGAGCAGTTTGTTTTTAAGCTCCACATAAGCACTATGCTGGATTTATAGCGTTTTCATTCTTTCTGAATCGACCCGCTGGGAGCCATTAAACTTTTATTGCTCTCTGCAGTTGCCTGGCCAGAGCGGGATAGAGCGGCCCTGCTGCTGGAAACGCTCTGTCTTCAGCTGCCGGGGTTGTGTTGGAGAAGGGATGGGAGAGGGATGCTGGGGAGAGGCATTCCCACATTCAGGACCACACTGGACTTTGCTTGTTAGCTGTAAGATGCTTTAGGTGCAATGATTTTTCCAGTCCAGAGGAAGACACAGGAATATGTCCTCCCCTAGGTCTTCCTATTTCCCACCTCTACTGACTGGGAGCACTGCTGCTCGTCTTCAAAAGTTGGGAATGCAGGAGATAGTCCAAGAATGCAACAAAAATAATAGTGTTATATCTGACTTGTGAAATACCCGGTACAGACTGACTCATGCTCTGTGCCTTCCCTGTACTGGTGAGGACCTTGGAGTGTGTCCTCCAAAGGATGCCCAGAACTGGTGCTGGGGGTTTGTATGGGGGTGTTGCACAACGCCATCTGTCTTGCCTGTTTCATCCACAAGCATCTTGCTGAAATATTAAGAAAAAAAAGAGCTTACGTTTTTAGGAGCAGCAAAACACGGATGCTGTAGACTGAGCTGTCTGACTTGGGACTCTTTTGGCACAGAGAGAGAGAGAAGAGCCTACCAGGGAGAGCATTTTTCTCATGATGAAATAGATTTTCAGGATGGGTGAGATAAGTGCCTTGTTGAGGTGCTGGTCCCTCTCCAGCAGTGCTGAGGCTAGATGGCCAGTCTGTAGGTGGCTAAAGCTGGAGGAGATGCCTCCTGCCGAGGAGAGAGGGACCAGGCTAGGAGCAGAGCAAGGTCAAACCGAGAAGTTGGTCTCTGACCTGGGTCTCTTGTGTCTTAGCTGCTGTCCCTTCAACTCAGCAGCTGAAAAAGTTTCTGGTAGGAATTTGTCTTGACATTGCAACCTATGGCTCTTGTCCCACTCTTCCCCACTGCACCCAGACCTTCATCACCGTGGGCTTTCTTTCCACCAAGGCACTTCTACAAGAGAAAACACCATTTCTGGGTTTTTCTTTTTTGGCTGAACTTTCTGCAGGCCTTCCCTTGCGTTCCCACGAGAGCCCTCCTTCAAACTTGAGTGCACTGGGTCAGGGATCAACCACCCCTGGGGCTCCCATGTTGAAACTGAAACATGGGGCAACTGGAGCTCTGCAAGCAATGGCTGAGCAGACCCAATGTGGACTCTTTCCCCTGCTGAAGAAAGATTTGCTTTATCCTCTTGTAGCTCCGAGAAGGCCAGGCTGAGGTACTTCTGTCGGCATGTTTTCTAATTTAATTACTTATCCTTGTCTCAAATTGTTTATGGTACACTAGGCTATTAAATGTGCCATAAGCAAATGGCTCTTGAAAGAGGAAGAGGATTTATTTGTTTTAGCAACCACTCCAACAAAAGTCTATTTCCTCAGCTAATTAAGATTCCATTCGCTAATTTAAATGTTATGCTAATTAAAACATAATTCTGAAACTGTAAAAAGGAACTTAAAAAAAGGAGGGAAGAAAGAAAGAAGCAGCAAGTAAGAAAGAAAACTGGTTGGCCTTTAGGAATTACATTAAATTTATTGCATTGTTGTAACAATGGTGAGCAGAGTAATTATTTCATTTGCCTCTCGTGCTATTCATGCTGTTGCTTTTATTCATTTTCCCCCCATTCTCGCACTTCATCTCATTAACACCCGTTCTCTCCCCTTTAATGGGCATCATCTTGCGATGGTTTAAGATGAATTGTGAGCACGATCCCTGTGTTTCTCAGAGAAGGGCCACACGGAGAGTATTTGAGCTTGTTTATCTTCCAACCCAAGCTGAGACAACGCTGCGTGGCCAAACTCACTTATGGAGTTACATTGTGCACACTTTAATTAAAATATAAATAATCTAGTTTTGGAGAGGGGAAAAAAGCAAAAGTAAAAGGAGCAAGGTCTGTTTTGTGTTTTCTTTATTAAATCTCACTATATGGGCAGAAACCAGTACTGGCTCCTGTTCTCAGTTCACCCATCGGATTCTTGCTGTGTAACTTAGCAAATAGTGTGACTGAGCTCTTAAAAAGGAGATTTAATTTGCTGGAGACTTTGGTAAGATTGTTGAGCTGAAATTTAAAGACATCGGAGAGCAGGGGAAACTTCATTTAAAGCAGGGAAATTGGACTTGCTGTTGTGTTTTTGGCTGTTGGTTGAACACCGAGCATGGGAAGTCCATTGCCCGTGGTCAGTGTGGTTGATGCCTCCAGGGTTCATCACCCACCCATCATCTCCTCGCTCTGATTTTTGCCTTGCCAGCATTGCCTGGTCCAGGGTAGCCATAGGCAAGACTGACGTTTGCTTGAGCCTCTGGAGGCTGCGATGAAAGGGCAGAGCTGCCTATGAAGTGCAGAGAAACTGAGTTATCGAGAGCAAGCATGTGCCTGTACTGGAAAGGAGATAATAAAAGAAGGGGGAGATGGAAGATGAGTGTAAGGAGGCCTGTCTGGGAGGAGCAAGCCGTGAACGCCAACAAAATGGAGGTTGTGGCAGACCCAGTTTTATCCCCCTCTATGTCCTCCTGGCAGTCAGGCTCCTCACCTTCCTTGGGTCCCTCTTTGTCCCCCAGCCCTGGGGTGCAGGCGCTCCCTGGATGCTGTGGCTTTCCCCATTCCTGGCTGCTCCATCTTGTGGAGAGGATCTGCAGAATGTTGCTTTGCAGTGTTGTCTTGCTGTGTTAATATTATTAATAATGAAAAACAGGCAGGAGTTTATTATTTTGCTTTAATTTATGCATTTGGGGTTTTTTTTCAAGAGGAAACCAATTAAGATTCTCTGATGAGCCCTCCAGCTCCCAGCGGCTTTGGGAACCACTTGCCATGAGCTGCATTCAGTCTGCAAGCCAATACCTTTGTGTGTGGTCCTGATAAATACATTTGGGTGATGCTTTAATAAGAGAAACATCTCCTCTTGCCTCCTCCCCTCTCTCCCCAGCCCTAATCCTACTCACTGCCAGCATCTTACCTGGCAGGCTGAGCCCCTTGGTAGGAGAGGTTGGACTGGAGCAAACTGGAGTTTGTAGAAAAGCCAGTGTGAAATTCAAGGCAGGGCTGGTTGACTTTCTGCCCTGCTCAGCAGTGCGGGTTGGGAGGTTTTAGGTCAGGCACAGAGCTGTGGGATGTTGCCTGCATCACCTTGATGTGCTGCTTTGGATGCTCCCAGTTGGATGTAGGCATCTGTGAGGTGTTGCACCATATCTGTGGAGGGATGGGGACTGAGAGTTGACTTAGTCCCTGGGGCAGCCTCTGGCTCAATCCCTTTCCCCCAAACACGAGTCCCTCTGTTGATCCCTAGCTTCTCCCTGCAGTTGTGCTCCAGCTGTGGAGCTTCTCCTCTCCATCCCAGCTCAGCCCCCTTGTGCTGCTTAGCCAGGTCCCTCGCTCCGGACTCACAAGCAGCACCTGCTGTTCCTGTCCTAGTCCACAGATATATTTAAACTTTGATCTTGATGGGAAGTGACTGGTGATACATTAAAGCCATATGTTTTAGATGGAACGGCGAGGACGTGTAAGCTCAGTGATATTCACATCTAGAGAGAGTTGGGAACTTGTAGTGCCACCCACGCTTGGTATTTCTGCTAGCTCCGCGAGGCTTACACAGCTGTGGAAGGCAGAGTGGGAGCGAGATCTTCTGCTTAAGGGATTTTGTAGAGAGAGATGGATTAGATAGATTTGATGGAAACTGATAGTTTATGAAAATGAATTCACCTGCATCTCAATTTGGTTCTTGATGCCAGGAGAGAAAAAAGAGAAGGAAAAAAATAGGCAAGAGGGGGCGGGAAAAAAACAATCCGAAGTTAATTAAAGTGCAATTTTGATGTGCTGTGCTGGACCATTTTCTTTTTAACTGTTTAGCAAGCGGGATCTCTTCATGTCAGCTTGCCAGAGAGGAGTAAGCAAAACAATGTCATTTAATCTCCTTTGACTGCCTGGTTGGTGGCTTAGGAGAATGAAGTGGGACTGTGTCAGAAGAACTGCAGAGAACTGTATTGGCCATAGGGACCTGGCAGCATGCAACAAAATTCCTTATGATGGCTGTGTTAATCTCTGAAGCTATCAGAAGTATCCTGCCAGGAGTTGAATGTCGTAGTGCTAATTCAGCACCCGGCTGGAGGAGGCTGCCATCACGTTTGGCTACTGGGAGCTTTGGGGGGGAGCCAAATGTTGGGTAGGAATACAAAAAACCCTTTTCAGCCTTCACTGGGAAGATGGCAAACCAAAACATGGGCATTTCTGTTGGTGACAAGGTGGTCAAGGAGGATTGCAGGAGACTTTGCACACCCAGGGAGGGAAATAAGACTGTCTGCATTTTGAAGAGCACAGGAAGAATCACAGCCTGCTTTTCAAAGGCTTTTGGTCTGCAATGGTACCCCTGCCTTCCATGTGCCATCAGACAGGGTGCAGGCAAGGATGCAGCGAACCCCTTTGGAGTGCGGATGCAGGTGGCTGTTGGACCTCAGTCCGTGTGTTTCCAAGTGACAGGGCTGTTGGGACAGCTGGCTCTGGGGCCAGTGGGAAATCTGGCTTTTTCCTTGCTCTGGGTGCTCAAGCAGGGCCTTTCCTTTCTTCCTCGTGATGGAAAACCCCACTAGCAGCCTCCCATCCCAGGGAGCTTGTATACCTCGGTGGTGAAATCCTGTTGTCAGGGCAGTGAAGGCTGGACGGGTGCCTGGAGTGTCACGAGAGCAGCAAGATCCAGGAGCTGAACCGTGTTCTTCATTGCCATCTATCGATACCCTTATTGCTAAATAACTATTGGCATGGAGAGGCACAGGCAGCTCTTCAAACTCCACATGGCCTTAGGCAAATCACTTCATCTCTGTGCTTCGGTTCCTTCATCTAGACAACTGGAGTGATAATCCTTATTTTCTCTCAACCTGTGTAGGTCTTTCAATCTAAATATGAACTCCTTTGGGCAAGAAGTGTCTCTGGGAAGACATGAGGAATAGCAAGCGTTTGGAGGCGGTGTTACAAGTAGGGCTTTCATAGAGGGGCTGCGTGCAGCTCCAGAGAGCATTATTCAGAGGAGGATGGGAGGAAAAAAAATCCCCAAAGAAGATTTAAAACAACACGTGGGTAAATTGAGGCATGTAAGTCTCGCCTTGGAGTGTGAGCGAAGCATCTCTGCCTGGTTAGTTTGTCAAAGGGAGGTTAAGAGGTGGTTTGGTTGCAGTCTACATATTTCTCTGTGGGGGAGAAGTTGCTGGAAGTAGACAGGTCTTTAATCTAGCAGCAAAGAGTGTCTCAGGATCCAGTGTTGGAAGGTGAAGCCGGACTCATTTACCATAGAAGTGGTGTCCAAGTTTTGGAGAGAAGGTAATTAATCATTGCAACGACTTACTCTGAACCACAGCAGGGCTGCCCTAACTGCTAAGCTTTAAGCTTAAAGAAGAGGGTTCCTGCGGGGCTTAATAGAAAGTTAGGAGCTTGTGCAGAGTTGGCTGCAGGACCCTGGCATCCGTGGGGGTGGGGATGGTGTGGTCCCATGCTGACTGCTCACCTTCAGAAAGCTGGGGCTTGCTCAGGAAGTGGGGTTCACTCCAGTTTGGGTGTCTGCACAGTGCTTGGGGTCCCCAGGTGCAGGGAGCAATAGCGGATGCATTAAGCACTAATCGCTGCCAGGCCTGCGGGGATCAGGAGAGTCATTGTGCTTTTTTTTTTTCCCTTGAAAAAGAGTTTTTAAAAATCAATATAAATAAAGAAAGAGGCCATAAATCTAGGAAGACACCCGCAGCTCCCTCTGGAGCCCTCTGCTTTGTGGGGATGGGTGGGAAGGGTGACGGAGCGTTGGCCTGCCCAAGACAGCTGGGAGGACGATGGGGTGGTGCTGGAGCAGGCAGGGTGCCTTCCAAAGCTGCAGCAAACAGGACTTGAGGGGATGTTTGCAGCAATGAAGGGGTGCAGTGTGTGTGTTTTGCTCTGGTTTAAGACACAGGACATCCCCAGCTGGGTGCTCACCCCAGGGCAGAAGCGTGGCTTTAGGAGTGTTGTGCTAAGGTGGAGGCAGAGGCCAGGGATTGAAACCCAGGACCAAGCCAAGGCAGACCTGAATGGCAGCCCCTTGTCTTTGCTCCCCCTTCACTCTGGTTGGATTTGCTTTCACAGTGCCTGAGCTTGCAGCTTTGGGGGCACATGTTACTCCCAGTCTAATTTATTTGTGCTGAACAGCATCTCCTGCATAGACGGGTGGAAGTGATGGGCACATTTCTGTAGGGGGACCCATCCAAGCTTTCTCTCATTTCTCTCCACCGCACAACAGGGAGGATGTTTTCATGGGAATGGGTTTGGAAGCATCCTACCTGTCTCTTGGAACTTGAGCTTAATAGTGAAGTGCATTGCCCTGCTGTCGAAAGCGTGCTAGGAAATCGTGGATTAATTGTGAAATGCAGTGCAGTGGGTTGTTTCCAGTGCTCCTTCATCCGCAGCTGATGGTACAAGCTAGTTAAAGCTCTTCCCAAGGGGCAATATATTCTTATAAAACAGAAGATCATGTGTGTGCCCTCCTGCCCTGGCCAAAAAAATACTGTCTTGGGCAAATAAAGTGTGTGAGGTAGCTGACATATGCAGCAGTGCTCTTTACCTGAACAATGTGTCGTTGTCCCTATGATGCACAGCAGCAAAGCAGCTCTGCCTCGGCCAGAATCCATCCAAGGGGGGAACATTTGTGCCTGGCACCTCCACTTTTGTAGCAATGGGTGCAAGGTGGGAGCAGCAGGTGCTCGGGGTATCCTTGCTGGGTCCCTGGGGGGAGAACTCATCCCTCTGTGTGCTCAGCAGGTTGCATGGCTCTCTTGCTCCCCTCCTCTCCCCCTTGCCCCTAGTTGGAGGCAGTCTGTCTGTCTGTGGCACGGAGGATGTTTCTCGGGCTGGCTGCTGCCTGGTTTTGCAGCGAGTGCTGCGCTACTTGGTAATCATAGGCTGTTAGCAGCCTGCGGAGGGGAGTCCAGCTCAACACCAACACTGCAAGGAGAGATAATGGTAAATAACCAGCAGCTATTGGTGAAGGCTGAAGTAAAATAAATGGATCCAATTTTCAGGTTTTATTTTTTTTTTTTTTGTCTTGCTCCATCCTTTCTTCCAGTGTGACAGGAGAGCAGCTCAGGCTGGTGCATCCCCACCAGGGCTCGAGAGCCCTGCACCCAAACTGAGGGTGCTCTGGTATTTTACTTGGGTCTCCCCCCCAGTTTTCAGGTATTTAGGTGTTGAGAGGGAGGCAGAAAAAGCAAGCTGACTTCTTGTCAAAGGATAAGCTGGGAAGGAAAACGCCTGATTACTGCTAAGTGGATGGAGGAGGGGAAAGGGGGCTCAAAACATCTCCGAACGTCTTAAATAAATCTTTTCCCTAGTCTTGCTGCCCACACGTCAACAAAATGCATTTTCAACCTGTTCTTTCTCTATCCTTGACGTCGCAGCAGCAGTTCTTGCTTGTGGGCTGCTGGTGGAAACGTGGCGGTGGGAAGCGAAGGGTCCCTGTGCTCCGCGGGGGCTGTGGGGACCACACCGGGTGCCACAAGCTGACAGAGCTTGTGGCTTTGAAATCAGCGTGAGAAAAACAGAATAGTTTCCCACCTTGCACATCCTCCTTGTCAGAACGGAAACGTTTCTTGCAGGACCTCATCCAGGAGTTAAATACCTCCAGAAATTCCTCTGCAGCAACTTGTTTTTCTGTTTTACATCCAGGAGCGCTGCTGTCAAGCTGCTTCTCTTCCTTCTCAGCATCTCTCTCTCATTGCTGCCCGCTGGTTTTGAGGAAAGGGGAGGGTGCAATCCTGATTGCCCTGATGCTGTTTTCTGTCAAGCCCTGGGACTGCGTGTTCCTGGCAGGAAATGTTGTGGGGTAGGTGAAGTAATTGGCCCTCCCCTTATCTTTTGTGCAGTATTTCTGGAGGCAGGGTGAGGTGGGGTGACTGATTTGGGTGCTAGGGCTGGGTGCACCCTGTGCTGCAGGGCATTGCTGGAGCCCTCGGTGCCTGCAGGTGTCACGTCAGTCCCTTCCAGCTCTGCCCAGTTTCCCAAGACTCAAGAATGACAAATATGCAAAGCACAGTTTAATTAAACACGCAATGCACTGGCTCATTAAGTGGTTGCTCAAAGAAAAGAGAAAGCCTTGCTGACAGCTTGGCCTCTGAAGCATGGCTGGCAGGAGCAGGGGCTGAGGAGATGACTCCTGGCTGAGCACAGCGTGTTTCCAACATCATGACGGGCTCCTTCCTCACCAAATGTGCTGAGCAGGGATGCAGAGGCATCCACAGACCCTCTTCCCAGCCGGTGCTTGTGCCACATCCTGCTCAGCTGTCCAGACAAGAAATAAAATAAATGTCCATTTTACACCCGTGCACACGCGTGCAGGCTCTTTAAGCTCTGATTGCAAGCAATGTGCTGTCTGCTTTTCCAAGTTCTCCTGCAAAAGCTTGCCAGATTCCCTTGGAAACTTCTGAAACTCCCTGTGATTGGGTATTGAATCCTAAGTGGTGCTGAGGACATCGCGTGCCGCAGCGTGGGGTTGTTGCTGGCGAGCCATGGCATTGCCCTGGCTGTGTCTGGGTGTTGCTCGGAGTGGCTTTCAGGGCTCTGCAGAGATGCTGCATGTGTGGTACCCACCACCAAGGAGAGCTGCCTGCAGGGACATCATCCCCATTGCAAGAGGTTTCCCTGGGCAGGGGGCTCTGCCAAGGCTGCATGATGATACCTGCTTTTAAGCCCTTCAGAAATCCTGGAGGGGAGTCAGTAAATCAAACATCGTAGGGGAATCTTCTCAAACAGCAAAGTCACCTCTGAAAAGAGGCAAGATGAAGAGACTCCTGGGCACCTTTTGCAGCTAAAGAATTCCTCAGCTTAGAAAAGGCAGCCTGGCCGACCTTCCCCTCCCTGCTCTGGGAGGGGGAGAGCCCAGGCAGCTCTCGTGGCCACGGTGAGCGATGCCCAAGCCCTTTTCTTCTCCCCTTTTGAAATTTACATTTTTTGTAAAGCTAACCCCAGGTGAAAGGCAGCTTTTGCTGAGCAGTCACAGGGAGATGGGAAGAAAAGGGTCTTCTCACTTCTTTAAGTCCCCTCTCTCACCTTTTCTTTTTCCATGAGCCTTGGAGTGAAATTCCGGAAGGGCTCTGTGAAAGAGCACTGGCACAAGACTCCAAATTCAGGTGTGTATATGGAGATGTTTTTCATTAGGAAACATATGGCGTTAAGGTTAAAAAAAAAAAAAGAAAAAGAAAAAGAGATGAAGTTTGACAGCCAGGAACAAAGCAATGAAATAATAACTACAGGTGGGCCAAGTCTCCAGCAGGGTTTGCAAACAACAAAACCAAGCCAGGGGCGGTTCAGATCCAAGTGTTATTGTTACTTATTAGAGTTGGTGGAAAATTTTACAGGGAAAGAGGGTTGGGTTTTTTTTTGACAGAAACTCGGAGTTTTTTCATCAAAAGTGAGATTTCCATAGGAAGTGTTCACCTTCTGTGGGATATTTGGGCATCTGGTAGGAGACAAAGAAAGAAATAGAAAAAAAAAGAAGTCAGCAGTGGAGGGATTTATATGCTGAGTGATGGATGAAGTCCTTCTCTGTCACTGGTGCAGGGTGCTGGGTGAATACAGACTGGAAAGGTAACTCATGGGTAACTGGGTGGTTGCTCACTCAACCTGGGCTGAGGAGTAGCTGATCTGACCTTCAGCTGAGGGGATGCAGGTAGCTGGATCCATCCCTGGTACCAAACACTGCTCTGATCTCCCTTTGGGACCTCATGGAAGTCTTCTGCCTCCTCATCTAATGCTTCATCCTTATCACCTGGAAGTGTTGTGTAACGGGGAGGGATCTGGGATGTCTGGGAGGCAGCCGTTCTCTAAAGCATCTTTTATTTCTCTTTCTCTCTGCCTAGTAAAATGGGGTTAAAGATATTAGTATTCTCGATGAAATACTGGGGGAGATGCTGATGAAAAGCACGGGATGGGAGGTAGATTGTCGCGTTGCGTCCGACCTCCCATCCCTCCTCAGGGCTTTGGGAGAAAGTTGAGCTCAGGAGCCGAATGCCATCGCCGAGGCTCCGCTTTCTTCTCTGCTCTTTGAATTCTGGGTCCCAAGTGGCGTTGCAATTTAT
Organism: Podargus strigoides; assembly: GCA_028020825.1. NCBI lineage: Eukaryota > Metazoa > Chordata > Aves > Caprimulgiformes > Podargidae > Podargus > Podargus strigoides. The sequence continues at coordinate 4,249,463 of CM051646.1, forward strand.
GGTGAATATTTTATACCTCCCAATAATGTTTTGTGGGATTCCGCTCGTCTCGCCTGCTGTGCCTCCGTCGGTCTCGGAGGACGGCTGTCTTTGTTGTACGTGTCAAGCTTGACGAAGCGCCGTTTTTCCGAATGGATAATTCTGTTCCTTTGCCATCGAGGAAATTGTTTCCTTCCTGGAAAGGCTGCTCTGTCGCTTAAATGAGGCTTTGGCTGCCAGTGACTCAACTGGAGAAAATCTGTCAAATGACTGCAGGTGACCTTGAGAAAAGGCATGAATGGGTGTGTGGAGGGGGTGGCTGCCTTCTATTTTTTTTCACAGTCCCCTTTTGCAGCTTGTGGTGACTGGGAAGAACTTCAGCACGAGGCGGGGGAAGAAGGCAGATATATGGGTTATCCAACCGCCAAGGTTGTTGCCCTCCATATATATCACTTCCCATTGATGGGCAGGGCAGTATGGAGAACAAACTGGGGCAGAAAGGGCAGGTTTCCAAAAGAAAAAGGGAAAGTTGACACACAGTATGTATTTAAATGGGAAGATAAATTGCATGAGAAGCAAGTCAGTAGAAAGATGCGAGTCAGGAGATCAGATTTGGAGTGTGCCGCTCACCTTCCAGTTTCAGCCGTTACCTTCTGCCGTGAGCTAAATAAAAGAGGCTTGATGCTGTGTGTGTCAGCCCGGTGATAACAGAGCTGGTCCTGTCGTGTGCCTCTGATGCAGGAGGAGGATGGAGCCCGGCCGGCGTTGCTCACCGCCGTTGAGGTTGGAGCGTTGTGCTCCGCAGGTGGCTGCACCCCAGCGCCCTCAACGCGTGTTCCCACCACGTCTGCAAAGGGCTTTGACTTCAGGGACCTGTGGGATGAAAGGTGCCAGAGAAACACGGGTTTTATGAATACCGTGGAAGGTTGCCAGACATAATTAAAGCCGTGAGAAGCTTGGCGGCTTCACTTCACAGAGCTCGGTACAAATATTTCTGTTGGGTTTGATCCATGCTGCTTTGTAGCCACTTGGTTTCACCTTGCGCTGCCGAGCTGCGTGAGGTCTCCTCGAAGAACTCGGTGAGCCCTTGCCGAGGTGCAGCAGGGCAAGCCTTACGTGATTGGAACGCTGACAAGCCGGCCAAGTTTGCTCTCAGTGGGCCACGGCTTGCTTGCAAAGTTAGGATAAATTGGATGGGAGTGAAGTAACTTAGAGAAGTCAGTCAAGTAGCGCCTTGTGTGGGATTTCGCCGCCGTGTTCCCTGCATATTTCTCTCTATCTCAGAGAGGAGGAGTGTGGGGAAGGAGGTGGGGAAGGAGCAGACTAAGAAGAGGAGGCAACCTTTCGTAACTGCGTAGAGATCTCTCTCCTCCTTCCCCACTCTTGCAGCAAGCCATCTGCTACAGCTCAGCAGGCTTTAGCCCAGTCACACCGTTTTCTTCCCCTCCACCTCGTAAATCATTGCTTGCAAATTCCGGCAGGTGTAATTGTATAGGTTATAATGCATCATTTTGGAGGACCTCTTTGCAAACGTGGTTTCTCTAGGGATTTAGGATTAGCTTCATGACATCTGGATTTAGTCCCCTAAAAGTCCATTCCGTGGTAGGTGCCCAGGTTCCTCTGTAGTCACTAGACAGACATGGGTGACCCAGGATTTAATTTTTGCATCTCTCTGTTGCTGGTAGAGGATTTGCTTGACTGGGCACCTAACATTTAGAAGGCAAAAACTGGATGAGGTGACACTTGGTGGGGTTTTAGGAGGGGATCTTCCTGTTTGCATGAAATCCAAATGGAGGGACCAACTGAGAGCGCTCTTTGGGCTGTCTTAACTACTCCTGCTGTTAAACTTTGAAGCTGGCTTTAATCAGCTCCTGAGAAATTGTCCCATCCTTGGTGTACTCCAGGGAATGGAGATGATAGCTTAACCTCAGTACGACAGAAGCATTTGGTACAGGATATAGTAACTATGACATCATACTTAAGACAACAGACGGATCATCCCTGAGATCACGAGAGACTTAAAAGTCCTCCCTCATCCACACTGTTCAGCCTAGCCTGTTGGATCCAGCCTACAGACACAGTCCCCCCCCCAGTTAAAGATATCCTTGAGTGCTGCAACCATGGTTTGAAGGTGGGTTTCTTGAAAGCACCACCTTCTTCCTCACCAACGGCTTCCCAGCCGCATGCAGCGGGGTTAAAAATGGAGCAAGAGATGAAGAGCTCTTTCCATCTGTTGCCCACCTCTCCTTGCAAATGAGATGGGAAGGTGGCACAGCGACCGCCTGCGTTGCGGCACCCCTCCCCGCAGCAGGCATAGCGAAGGGGGCACAGCTGAAAGCGCGCCGTGGGAGTCTGTGACGGTGAGGGTGCAGGCACGAAGATATTTTTAACGCCGTTCCCCGAACGTGCAGTCGGCGCCGGCAGAAAGTGCCAGATTGCCAGCCCAGCCAAGAATTCTGGGCTTGCGAATCGTCGGGGAGGGAGCCGAGGCGTGAATTCAGCGTGCCGTGATTTTTCCCCAGAGGCGTGCGCGCCGTGTGGGCACCTCCTAGCTGCGTGGAGAGGGCTGGAGCATCCCTCGATAGGCAAGTCCTCGTGCATCACCCAGGGGACATCCCTGTTTGCCCCAGACGTGGGCTTTGGGGCAGCCTTCCCCCCTGAAATGTCTCTGAAACTTCCTCCACTGTGGCAGAAATGGGGTTTTTCGCTTGCTCCTGACCTAGAAATCGGGCTAAGCCACCTAGAGGTGAAAAGCTCTGCATCCTATTACCCATCCCCAGAGCCTTTTAATCTTCTGAGCAGAAGATCTTTTGATCTGAGCAGCTCTGTAGTGCAGCCCAGTCTGGCCAGGCGGTGTTGAATGTTTAAAAACCCTTGGCTGCTCTCACTACAGGCGAGCGACGCAGGCTTGAAAACAGGTCTGCAATTCCTCCTGTGGCTGAGTTGCATGTCAGGGAAGGGAGGGGAGGACGATGACACCTGCCTTGGGTGCTGGGTAGCAGTCTAATATCTAAAGGTCGTTCCTGTTCTCCATCCCTGCTGACCCCTTAGTTTCCTTAGGAGGACCCTGCCTGGTTCTCAGGCTGGCCAGCAGCACCTAAATATCTACAAGTGTGGGGATAAAGGTTTGGAAAAACCATCGAGGATTGGGAATGGCTGTCCTTGAGGTGCTGGTGATGCTGGGCACTGGCTGTTTTGCTGGGGCTTACAGGGAGAGGCAGCCCTGTTGGCTGCAACCCCCCAACTTGTGCTGCTTGAAAGCTCATGGGAGGAGAGTCTTGGCAGCTGGTGTCATGTCCTTGGAGCCACCACAAAAAAACTTCATTTCTAGCCTCCAAAGCTGCACATTGGAGCTACCTCTTCAGCAGCAAGGAGTATTTTTTGGAGAGCTGTTATCTGCCTGTATGCACCGGGTGGCGTGTGAGCTGCCGAGATGTTTGTCTGATGCCTTCTCTGTGTAAGTGCTTCTCTTGCTGTAAATAGGCGCTGTTTGCTGGCAGCTCGGAGTGGTTTTAGGGGATGCTTTGGTGGCTCGAGGAGGGAGCTGTGGCCTGGCAGGGCACAACCTTGAACTGTGCCCTTACAGCATCCTTGCACAACACTCGCTGCCTAACGAGGCTTAGGCGGCTGCCTTAGTGCTGCGTGGCAGAGCGTTGCGGGAAGATCAGCTATTATTGGAGTTGGTGCAGATGATTCGAGTGCTGATTTGATTCTCTCTCAATTAGTCACTTCCACCAGCACGAAGGAGAGTGAGGGCCTGAACTATTTGTGGCTTCAAGCTGAGGAAGCTGAAGAGCGAGTCCTTGTGCCCCTGGTCCTGATGAGCTTTGCCTCCCAGTGGCTTTTGTTGCTGATGCTCAAATTGTGCTCTGTGTTCTGCATCCACCTTTTCAACACCCCTACGTTTGCAGTCATGTCCTGGGTGTCAGGTGAGGTGGTGGAGGCAGAGGAAGGGTGTTGATGGAGCCAAATGGATCCATCAGTGATGTGGCAGCAGTGGGGAAGGGTGAGAGAGAAACCACTTGCCAGGATCCAGCATGGAGGGACTGTTACTTTGTGGTTCACTAGACTGGAGAAGGGCTGTACGCAGTCATATTTCATCCCTTCCCTCTGACTGGTGGGGATGTGAAGGTTTGGGCTCAGCCCTGCCCTCTGTGCCGTTGCCAGCTCTGCACCTGGGACTGTTTCTCTCCTCGGTGGGAGCTAAGGAGCAACTTTGTCAGCTGGCAGGCTGCCTCCTCGCTTCTCAGAGGCACACGGGCTGCAGCTTCCCTCGTTTGTAGGTGAGCTTTGGCTCAGCTGGAGCCTGCGGAGCGATGCACCGTGCCAAGAAGTTGCTCGGGTGAGATTTTCCCCCCTTTTGTACCCAGTGTCAAGTGCCTTAAAGGAGCCTTCCTCTCTCTGCACTGCAATTCGCCTTTAAACCTGCCTGGTGGGAGTACAAAAGTGCCTTAATTAAGTGCTTTTTGCTTCTACTGAGCCCCTATCCTTAAAAACCTGCCTTGAAATTGCAAGATATTACTGATGCCTTGAGGTTTCTTTATCATTTTAACTTTCTGCTTACAGTTTCTTCCTTGCTGGAGCAGCCACTTCTCCCCCTTTTCTTCCCTGCTTACCAACCTCTGCTTCCTGTGGGATGTCCCTGGGATCTCCCCCGAAGGGCTGCATGCATCCCCATCCCTGCTGAAACCTTTCCACCCCTGGGTCCTGCCGTGTTGGCTGTGATGTTTTTATGCTGCTGGGCTGCACTTCGGTCTGCAGGGTCCAGGGGCTTTGCTGCATGCAGCATCTTTGGGCTGTGTTTGGTGTCGTGGTGAGATTTGCAGGGTTTGTTTTTATTCAGTCTCCCTTTCCCCAACACGGGCGTGCACCCCATCCCAGTGCCATGATGCACTCTGCTCTTACCAGCTCTCCTGCCCTGGCTGTACTGGTTGTCTTTACTCTCCCCTCCTCCTCTCTTCTTATTATAGCAGTCGTATTGTTTTAAGCTGTAACCACGGTGCATTGTGAGTTTTCATAAAGGACGTGTTGGGGAAGGGAATTGTATTGTATATACTGGCTGTGTGCTTCCTTTTAAACTATACCCCTGTCACCAGGCAGCTTTCTACAGGTTAGTTGCTGAGTGAACAGCTGAGAACCTGTGGGAAGACCCAAATGGCACTTAAATTATATTTGCTCTTTGATTTCGAAGACATTTAGTACCATTTAATAGAATCAGAATGCAATTTAACTCTGCCAAGTGGGGGAGGCTGCCTCGGGAGAAGTGACATTGCCATAGCTGGGGAAACAAAAAAATTTAAGTGAGCAAAACAGCAGGGTCGCATTTACTATCTGGATAATTATTATTAAATAAAGAGCAGAGTGGGACTGTGTCTGTCAGCTTCCCCATGCGCTCGAAATGGCATTAACCACTTCAGTGCTGTGTGATGCTCAGGGTTAGAGGCACCAGGAGGAGGGGACACCCGGGGACATGGCATCTGAAGAGACTGTTGTGGTGGCGTGTTGATCACCAGCCAGAATTAACCCGGGAGCTTTTAACTGGAGGCTGATTTTAGTGCAGACAGCTTTCCCAGTGCTCCCGTTACCCCGCCTGGGCTCACTCCACTGAACATGCAGTAGCAGCACTTTAATGCCAATATAGTTTTTTTCCACCACGAGCTGGTTATTAAAAAAATAATGCAGGAAAAGAGACATTTCTCCAAGACATGAGCTGTGCTGAGCAGGCTCTCCAGGATGTCTAGGAGACAGCGCTGCAGGGAGGTCTGTCTTTCCTGCCTCTCTGGTTTCTGGCTTAAAGGATGCTGAAGACTTCTGACTTTAGGCAATCTTTTTTTTTTTTTAATTTTACTTTTACTTTAAACTGGCCATTTCAGCCATTGGGAAGTCTTTAGCTTTGGCAGCACTTCTTTCTCCACAAGCTGCAAAAGGCAGGCAAGGAGCAGTCCAGCCTGGCAGCAGGAGCTCGGGCTGGCTGCCTGGCAGTGCCCCGCTGAATTTAAGGTTTTTGTGGGCAGGTCTCCAATGCAGCAAGACAATGCCATGGGCAGACTATTTCTAGCCATTGTACCCTGCCTGTGTAAAGGAGATAATAGCACTTTCCTACCTCACGAGGGCTTTACGAGGACAAGTCTATTAAAGATTGTGAGCTACTAAAGATGCTTTTACTGATTGGGGCCATACAAGTAGCTGAGGTATCTAGTTTAGGAAAAGGTTTGCGGTTGAGAAATCAGAAGATTGTCTTTTTTTTTATTGCCTGCCAGCTCTGCCTGGCACCTAGAAATCAAATTGAGTTAAAATTTATTTTGGACTGGGAAAAAAAATCCAGTAAACTAGGAGATAACGTATGTGTGGTGATGATGTACTGCATTCCTCAAGCATGTTTCGACTAATAGCCCCAAAACTTCTTACCCAGCAGAACAACATGCCCAGGGTACAGACATGAACTCTGAGGGACTGAGAACTGAGGTGATGGTGTTCACCTACCCCACAAGGACATGGGAGCAGTCTTACTCTTACCCTTGGCACCCTTCAAATCCAACTACCCAGGAGAGCAGCTGGTGGACCCCAGGATACATTGGATGGATGAGAGTTGGGGGGTGGAAAGATCTCCCTGAAATGGTCAGCAGTCATCTTCTGCTTTGTCCAAGCAGTCCAACATCTCTGGTCACTGCAGCTCTGGTGTTGCTGAGTGTTGGTATGGATGTGTAGGCAGTGGCTGCCTGCAGCTCTGAAGTCTTTGGATGCTCCAAGATGAGGTTCCCCTGGAAAACATTGAGTTCTTGTAGAGCAGCCATGACAGATGCAGGCGCCAGGCCCACATCCCTCTGCTGAGAATGGGTGTGAATGTACGTCTGCATCTCTAAAATAGCTTGATACATCCAATCCTCTTGGATAAAGGCAAGGGATTGAATTATTACAAAAGGACAATATTTCATTTCCTATAAGTGCCTTAATCTCGTGAGTAAATATTACAGCTTTGTGCTATAATCCCTAAGCTGGTATATCTCTTCCCTTCCCAGTTACCTTTTGTGTTGATTTACATTTAATATGTTGCCATTAAATCTCTTTTCTCTCTCTGAGGCCTATTATAGGCACAGTATTTATTCTGTTGAGTCTTTTTTAGCCACATTTGTATTGTATTCTAATGTGCTCGCACAAAAGGCTGCCAGGCACATTCCTAAGATATTTGCATCTTTTTCTTCCCTACTTTTGTCTGCGCTGCTGAAAACACGCACTGTTTTGGCCCTGCACCCAAAGCTGTGTTGCTCATACTGATGAGATGCCTGCAGGAAAACCTCTCTGCTGACTCCTGGGCTTGCCTGGTCTGCTGGTCCTCCTGGTCCCAGGAAGAGCATCTCACCTGGTAGATCTGAACATAGAATCGTAGAATGCTTTGGGTTGGAAGGGATCTTAAAGATCTTTTTCCTCCCTGAAAGGGAAGAGTGCCCCACACAGCCTTGAAAGCACCGTTCTCAGGGTCACAGAGAAAAGCAGGGAGCATTTCACCTGCTTACTGACACCTCTTCCCCCCTGCTCTCAGTGTCTGCCCTCGGTGGCCGCTGCTCCAACTCGCTGGTCTCTGCAGCCTGGCTGCTTTTTGGGGCTGCACCTTTGCTTTCCGGGCTGTAAGCTCAGCTTTGGAGGGAGGTTTGAGAGATTGGGGATGTATGCTGCCTGGGGTGCCGATTTCCTTGTGCAAATCCCTGTATTTTCCTGTGTCCCTGCTCTTTCCTCCTCTGTCCCCTCAATATAATTGCTTTACTCCTTTCTAAAGTGCCTGGATCTCTACAGATTAAGGGTGCTCAGCCAGAGCTATTATTATTGTGATGTTTTTATTGCATAGAAAGACTGAGATATTAAAGGACTCCTTCAGCTTAGGCTTTTAGAGGTAGAGAAGATTGGCCAGAACAGATTTGGGTGGAAACATCCACCCCAAGAGACAACCCGAAGCACAGAAGAGCTGAGATCATCTGCCTGAGTTGGAAGAAAGGCTCATGCTCAGACTGCAGATTTCCACCAGCAGTCTGAATGTCAGCTCTTCTCTGGAGCATCTTTGCCCATGAGAAGCAGTGATAAGCTTCCCTCGTCCCACCCAACCCTTTGCAGGGGGTTGTGTTGTAAAATGCAAGGTCCCACAGACTCGACTCATTGGGGGGGAGCTGGAAATAAAGCCTGTCCCATGTGGCTGGGAAAAAATACATGTAATGTGTTGACTAATGGTCCTAATCAAGTTAAAAGTGTGCCCAAGCTGGGATGTCCTGGGATCCCCTGTCTCACATCACCACCACCCCATCTGTTAGGGACAAATCTTGTGGCAGCATCAGTGCCAGTTCCTTTGCTGGGGCTGCACCATCGATTAGCATGGACTAAGCATCACAGACCAGCAGGCCTTTCCCTGCAAGGCTCAAGTCTGGGATTAAGGTTCTGCAAGATGTAAAAGCAAATGAGCACGTACAAATATCCAGGGGTAGTTACAAAATGGCTGCGTCTCTGAGCTGTGCCAATGAGGCGTAGAGCAAAGGGAAGGAAAAACAAACACTGGCAGTTTGGGGACACACAGAAACTATGCTTTTATCTCCTTTAGAATAACCCTGCTCTGTTTGATTTTAAATCTTCCAGCCTTACCGGAGTCATTGTGCTGCTTGGTGCAAAGCTGCCGGGGGAGCTGGGGGGAGAGAGAGAGAAAAAAGAAATTAATTGAATCCTTACGTTTGAGTGATGGCTACTCTGAGAGCTTGTCAACCTGATGGTAAATCTTGGGGGTGTTAATTGCTTTGAAATCCCTTTCCTCTCCGGTTCCTCTTGTCAGCAGCTCCCCACCTTCCACGCAGTCCCCCATCTCGCTTGTTTGCAGCCCACGGCGTGCTGCCCGTGCACGGCTCCGAGCGTCGAGGGAAGGCTTGGGGTGAGAGGGAGAGATGCCTTTACCTTACTCCGTTTCAAATGGCTCCTGTTTGCTGATAAGGTTAATTGATTTCTTTTGCTTTAATTAACGAAATTCAATTTCCACTTAATGAGAAAGATTTTGGTGTGACACGTGTAAATGGCAAAGTGACGAGTGCCGGGCAGCGTGAGCGGGGAGGGCGGGAGCAGCCAGGCAGAGGGAGGTGGGGGCAGGTGATGCTGGTCCCCCACCCTGGGCATCCTCCCAGCCCTTTGCTCCATCTTCTGTGATACCCAGCTTAGCGTCGGTCACCGAATGTGCTTTGCAGTTCAGTGGAGCTTTGACATGCTTGAACCCTCCCCGTTCGGCAGAGAATTGACCCTGGTGTGGATAAGCAGCTTTTCTGCTGCATTTACAGCACCGTGGTGAGATCAGCAGGGCTGATGTGTGATGGCATGAGGGCAGCTCTGGATTAGGGCTGGGGAGAGCCCTGCTGGTTTCAGGCATGGTTGGTTTGGTGCCGTCTATGCACGTGGTGGGATGCACCGCCGTGCTGGGGTGACCCTTTTGGACCCTTTGCTGAGTTATTTGTGCTGCTGAAGCGAGAGCTCTGTGTTGCCCAAACCAGTGTCCCACCCATCAGGGAGGCTTTGCCAAGACTCGTGGGTGGGCTCTGGAAGAGGCTCCCAGTAGACCTGGGAGAAATGCCATCCCCAGGCAGGGGACCGGGTACCAGCAGCATCTCAGCCCCGCATCCCCCGTGCTCCCCAGTGAGCAACAAGTGGGCTCCTTTCCTAACCAACCCTCAGCTGCCTTGTTTGCACCGAAACTGGGATCAACAGGAGAGAAGAGCAGGGTGGAGGGGGGGAGGAGGCTGGCAGAGAGAGAGAGTCACTTCTCATCAAGTTGATCAATCTTTCTGCTGTTGAAGCCTCTCAATGAGTTGAATGTGATTTTCTCTGCCTTACGCGCAAGGTGGAAGTCGATCACTTTCAATTTTCAGCATGCAGAACCGGCACTCTATCAAGCTGTTGCCTTGCATAACCATGATTGCTGCTGGCGAGGGCTTCCAGCACGCCCGGAGCCGTGGGGCAGGGGGGGCTGGATGCAAGCAGCAGTCCCCCTGCCTCAGCGATGGGGGCTCTGCTCTGTTTGCTGCCTGCCAGTGTGACAGCCAGCTCTGGTGTCCGTGAGGAGCAGGCTGCTGGGAGGGAGAGGGTGAGATCTTTGCATGGGGCAGAGCAAAATGCTGGGGTAGGCTGCGAGAGGGGGCATTTGTGGCAGCGTGGTCTCCTGGTGGCAGTTTTATCACCCCAGGACTGCAAATCCACAGCACTGAGAGCATTAAACTCATTGCATGGAAGCCAAAGGATCTGCAGCTCTGCAGTCAGGGGATGGGGAGGTGCCAAGCGGCGTTAACCTGCACAGAGATGCTCTTGGCTGCCCTACAAATTCCCATCTCCCAGGGGCACAGCCCGGAGGAGGACGCAACAGGCGCTGGCAGGGTTATCGGGACAGCGTGTGTCGGGGCTGGTGTCTGCAGCACGGGGGGGTGAGCGTGGCCAGGGAGCCGCTTGCCCATCGCAGAGGCCAGAGGCTGCAGATAAGGGAAAGTGATTTCTTGGTTTTAATTAACTGAGCTTTCGTTTAAGGATAAACAAAGGCCGTGTTTGTGGGCTGACAGCTGGCTGTCCTTCTGGGTCAGATAAGAAGGCAAGTTATTGCCTCCAAGCTGTGAGAGGGACCAGGAGAGAGTCCAAGAAGTGGGGAACGTGAACAAATGCCGAGTGAACCTACACGGCGGCAGCCGGGATGCTGCATTGTGTGTGTTCAATAGTGAGCCTTGTGCCTGTTCATCTGCCTGCCCTGGGCACGAGCTGCCATCCTGCCATTGTCTGGGTAAATCCCTAACGCGGCAGCAAGCGTCCAAGGTTTCCTCTGCAAAAGAGGGGTGGTGCCAGGGGCTTTGCTGGCTTTGGGAAGGACAGTCAACCCGTTCCCCGCTGCCAAGGCTTGCTGGTACCCCAAGAGCCATCTCCTGAGGGTGCCAATGTCCCTGAGCTGTGCTCCAGTAAGAGCAGGACACTTGCCAGCTGGGCATGGATTTAATTTGGGAGCCTCTGGGCTTGGTTGGAGCTGGCAGTACCAGGGGGAATGCCACCCTCACCGTTTCACGATCACCTCCGAGATGAATTAAGTGCTTGTGGACCTGAGAAACTGCGGCATTTGCAGGCTTGTCATCTAAACAATTGCATCCAGCGGGGGGAAACGAGCGCTGTGGGTCATCAGCAGTCACCTTCTGCTGCTGGTAGGTAGCGGTTAAGCTGATGGAGGAGTGAAAACACCTCTCGACAGCTGATGATTCAGAAATTCAGTCAACCTACGTGGCACCTTTCCCCGGCGTTCGGGTGCTCGCAGCGTGTGCCGCTGCTAGCTGCTTTGTCAGGGGTTAGCGGAGGCTGGGGAGTGATGGGGCTTGGTGAGGGTGTAGGCATGGGTGGAGGGCACTGCTCCCTGCAGGTACCATCCTCACCCTGTAGGTAGCTACGTGCTGGAAGATCAGAGCACCAGGACAGTCACCTCCAGCTCTCTGGGGCTCATCACAGGTAAAAGCAAGCGGCTGGCTTGGCAGGGTGAGCAGATGTGCTGCTCTGCACATCTGGAGAGGGGGTGGGACAGGGAGCAAAGAGTTTTCTCCACTACATGAGATCTCTGGAGCTGAGTTCAATTCTTGTCTCAGATGCTGAAATGAAGATTGCACTGGATATTTTCTAAGCTAGGACAGATCTTTAACTTTTTTTTTCCCCCTACTGCCAGGAAGTCTTTTTGTGACCACAGTGCACATATCTGGGGGGGTGGGGTTTTCAGTTGTCTTTAAGTAAAGTCAGAAAGCAAAACTTGATGTTTTTCAGGCTGTGGCTTTTGCACACCCTCCCTTTGAAACTAAAATAAAGTAAAAATTTGTTCATTTCTTCACTTTTTCTTTTTTTTTACTGGACTTGTTTCTTGTTCTTTTTTTACTGGAGAGAGAGAATCAAAAAACTTGAATGACTTTGTGGGATATGGAGGAAAAAAGTTTGTTTTTCCTCTAATCTTCAGTAAAACAAGTAGGCAGTTTAGGTCCAGTTCTAGTCTTGACACATTTTCTCCTTGTGCCTAATTTAAGGTGACCGCTGTAAGATCTGCTCTAGTTTCACATTCCTCAGCCTTGTGTTTTTGCACTTCCAAGACTGTGTGATGGATCTTAAGGAGTCTGCATTATGCAGCCCTGTATCCATCTGTTGTCCTTACAAGTTAAACAGCCTGAAAAAAAATAGATTAGAGCCTCGGCTCCTATAATGAAGCAGCAATTTGTCTCCCGATCCTGATCCAGGTGTAGCAGAGCTAACGAGCCGGCTGGCCTTGAGCATCAGAGAATGTTAAAGACGTTTTTTGGTGGAGAAAAAGCTCGAGTGAGGAAGAGAAAGCAGTGTTGGGAAGAGGGAGGGAAGGAAGAAGAGCAAAGACAGGAGAAATCAGGTTGCCCAGGGAAGTTGTGGATGTCCTTTCCATGGAACTGTTCCAGGCCAGGTTGGATGGGGCTTGGAGCAACCAGGTCTGGTGGGAGGTGTCCCTGCCGTGGCACAGGGGGGTTGGAATGGGATGGTCATTAAGGTCCCTTCCAACCCAAACCATTCTATGATTCTATGAATTTGGCAGTTGGGATGGGGTCATCCCTGCTTGAGCATTGGCTGGGGAGCAAAGGGGACAAAGGTCTGTCTGGCCAGGCTGGACGTGCAGATCGTGTCGGACATCCTCTCCGAGATGTCTTGCAGTGCAGTTGTTAACCATGCAGTGATTAACTATGCATTTTTAGGAACATAGAAGAGAGAAATAAACCCCGTTAACACCGTCTGTTTGCTTTCCCTACACGGGGATGCCGAGGCTCGCGTGGGCTGAATCTCTTAGTGACTCTCTTGGGGTGTGGGTTAATGGAAGGGGTCCCCCCAGATCTACGCCTACTATTTTCCAGGAGATAAAGCAGGTGTATTAAGGCAGGTAAAAACGGTGGCGAGAAAATAAGGAGGGGAGAAGGTCTCATTCCATTATGTGGGAGAAAATACCTCCCAATTAAAGAGAATGAGCAAAAGTGGTAGATGGGGGTGGGGAGGGGGGAGGGAAAGGGGGAGTTGTGCAGGCTCCTGGGAGAAACTCTCGCCTTCGGTGGGGCTGCATCAGAGCAGCGAGAGGAGAGGATGGGGAGGACGGCTGGGAGGGTAATTTTTTCCATGGTGAGGAAGAGTTGGTTATGAAAGCGAGAGGAGAGGGAGGGGAGGCCAGGTTGATGGAGATCACGTTCCATTCAATTTGGAGAAAAGAAGAGAGAGAAAAGAAGATGAGCCTGAAATGAGGCTTAATTTTAATGAAGGAAAATTCTCTGCTAAGTAAGGAGAGTTGAAAGGGAGGGGAGAGGAGGGTGTGAAAATGACAGGAGCCTGACACGCTATTGTAATGGAGAGATTTCCTTTTCTTTCTTTTCCCTTTGGTTGAGGGGAAAAAAAAAAGATAATAAAGACAGTGGAAGGCGGAGGAGAAAAGAGAGGAGAGATCTAATAAATGAGTTGCCACACCTGGGAGGAGGTGGCCTTGCTGCTGGGGAGGTGGCCCCATGGTGATTCCGGGGTCCTGCTCAGGACTCCACATGAGGGATGGAAATTGCTTCTTTTTCCTATGTCTGTGCCCCAGGGGCCACCTGATGGATGGGGCTATGAAGAATGATGAGCACAAGGGCCTTGCTGCTGCTTGGGGCATTCCAGCAACCGCTGGGGTAGGATCTGGGGTCTTGCTGCTAGCAGCATGGTGCACAGTGGGAAGGAGGGATGCAGTGCTGGACAGCCGTGCATTGTAGCTAGCACATTAAATGATGCAGTTCCCTTATTGGCACCTGGGATGAATTTCTGGGCCCTTGAGAGTTGACTGCACTTTGGACGTGTGCTCCTGCTCATTCCCAGCTACTGATTTCCATTAGAAGAAGTTAAAAACACATGAATGATTTCCTTTGCATTATTTTTTATCTTCTGAGCGTGGTAATTGCAACGCCTCACACACAACTGTGGCGCAGTCACTGTGGAGCAGAGGTCCAAGAGGGAACTGGTTGCAAATTGTGGTGGGTTTGGCAGTGCTGAACCTGTGAACCCCCTTTTGCAATGGTGTTTTGTTGCTCTGGGTGCTGGTGTAGATGCTCCAGGAACCTTTGTGGCATGAAGCCCTTCAGATACACTTGAAATGTTTTGCTGAGCACCCGTTGTCGTTGTGATTCTGGCTGCCCTTGGTTTGGTGGGAATTAGTGGGTATTTCATAGATTTTGTTTCAATCTGTTTCACAGATTTCTTCTCCTTCCCCCAGATCTCCTGCCTGGCTTCTAGCTGGTGGGTACACAGATTGAGAGCACACAGGGAACCACAGTTAAAAGCTCATCTCATCTTCTGCACAATTCACGCTGCAGAACTTGGTGGGTTTAAGGCTTTTGAAAAGAACACTGCATCCTCCAGGGACAAAGAAATCCATCTTGTTTCCAAATGCTTTCGTGTTTGTGGGTACAAATTCAAATGCTTGGCAATAGGTAGCCCAGGTGAAACTCACCGTTCACTCATTTATTCGCTTGCTTTTGGGTTCATGCAGAGTTCTTGTTCTTGGTGAATAACGCTTAGTAGGTGTTAAAATAGTATTTGTGTAAAGCTAGCTGAAGAACCAGGAGGAAAATTTGTCTGCATTTGCTGGTTTCTGATCAACAAGCAAACAAAGGGACTCCTGGGCAATGGTGAATTGCTCCCTCCCCTGTCCAAGCTCTTACCTTTCCTCTTCACCACAGCGCTCGAGGATGCTCTAGAAGGCAGTGAAATTCTGATGATTTCCTTTCCTGTGCTCTGTCATTTTCCCCCTCGCTGTGTGGTGAGTGCCAGCCTATTTCTGGAGCAATTTCTTAAGGGATGTGGGGAGCTTGGGAGGCTCTGGAAAAACGCTGGTTTTGAGCAGGTAAAATGCTCACTTCCCTCTGATGGGGTGTGAGAATGCGTTAGCAGAGCATCTGATCTGTGACTTCTGGGAGGTGGCTCTGAAATGGAGTACGTAATCGCAGACTTTGGACCTGTAATCTCTGTAATCCGAGGTTTAGATCCTTGATTTTCTGTGGATGATTCCCTTCTGCTCCCTTCTTCCCCCCAAATCCTTTCCCTTTGAAATAACACCTGCTCATATCTTTGTGTCTGACCAGGGGGAGGCAGAAAGATCTTCTTGTCACAAGGAAATGCAGTCGTCTCCATCCCCCCCACTGCCACACATCCTTTTCCAAAATACTGCATAATGTCAGACTAAATCCTTATCAGAAATTTTAATGAGCAAAATAAAACCTGAAATCTGTATGATTAAAATCAAATCTTCCCTCTTCTGCTCTGCTGGAGCTGACTGCCAAAACAGAGTCGCAATGCTGACAATGGGAGGCCCCTGGTATTTAATTACCTTTAACTTCAGTCCATGCTTTAGACAGACGTCTTCTGCGGTCCCTGCTGGGGCTGTGGATAACCTCAAAGAACAAAAGAAGGGTAGTTAAGGTGGTCTTCACTGAAATGTTTGCCAAGGGCTGCTGCTCTGTGCTGGTGGGGATGGCCCACTGCTGCCCCAGTGACAGTTCAGTATCTCCAGGGGTCTCCAGGGACAAGAGCTGGCCAACGTTGACCCCAGGTGTTGTTTTTTCCTCCTGCTAAAGGTGGTCTTAAGGCTTGTGAAGGACTTTTCCATGGATGACAGTTGCTTACAGCAGCTGCCCTGAAGATCCTCCACCTGTCAACCCACTGCTCTGCCAAATTTCTTTTGACTTCTCCCATGAGCCTTGTGGCACTCATGCTGCTAAGCCTCCAGCTGTCTTTGCCTGTTCCATAGAGATCTCCTTTTTCCTGTGTCAGCTACCTGTAGGGCCTTGAAGACATGTCATAGTCCTTTGCAGTTGCCATTAGACAAGTGGACATAGTGCTGGCAGCTACCACCACCCAAGGCATCTCCCTTCATACCCAAAGTGGAGGCTTACCACAGGGAGAAGAAAGGGTGAATCCTGCTAACTCTTGCCCACCACCTCTTTCCAGTTCCACAACCCCCTGTATGCGTGGCAAATCCACCTTTCAGCCCTGTTTTCGACCATGTGGTGTCCCTCTGCTCCATAGTGCCTTTCAGCCTCCCCTGGGCACTCCTTCCAGTCACAGGTCCACACAGTGCTTCAGTGAATTAATTGACTTATTTCCCTGCTACATCCATTCCTGGATTAATTCCTTGACTCCCTTTCGAAATCACCAACTGACTTTCTCAAAGTCTCTTGAATGATATCTTCACCCATATCTTCTGTCGTTTGTCTCCTTCCAAGAGGCTGTTTCATTTCATTTGTCCTTCGACGGGAGCGGGAGCATATTTCATGAGCCGTAGAATTGAATCAAACAGAAGAGAGCAGGGAGCACTCACCTGAGCTCAGACCTTTCCCCATTAGAAAGAGATAATTAAGAGACACTCAGAAGCTGCAGGCATCCTGACTGGGTATCTCTGTCTGCTTTGCCCAGAACGCAGGATGCTTAAATTATCATAATTTAATGGCAATAATACGAGAATCTAGATAGAAATAAGCTAGAACAAATGCTGGGATGTGAATAGGAGAACTTTGTAGCAATGACCTTGCCATGTCTTAAAACCTGATAAGCCACGGTGACTTGAGCTGGCGAGACAGTAATGAGCATATGCAGATGGCAGTGTCCTCTTCAGGTCCTTGTGACATTGTTCACAAGCAGTTGGACAGGACTACCATCGTGACTCGTCTCGCAGGCAGCTGGCTCTGAAACGTGGCGTGACGGTGGGATATCAACTCTTTATTGCTCTTCCCTTTTCTCCATCTTTCTTTCCTTATTTTTTTATTTTTTTATTTTTTGGTGTGTGTAAGAATTGAGAGGCAGGAGTAATTATGCCAAGATTAGAGTGCTAATCATCACTTGCAAATGGGGGAGTCATTTCAGAAGAAGCCATAATATATTGAGAGGAAGTATGGATTGACTGACAGTGCAAGTCTGAAAGGAGCCATACAACTGTCATCCTTCAAGCATACGTCTCCTTGACCTCGTGAAACTAATGTTGCTGATGTGTGGGCAGCATTGGGTCAGAAATCTGTAAAAATCATAAGAGAAATTCTGTCTTGATCAATGTCAGATATTCTCCCCTTTTCCATACCTAATCATTCAGCTTGCTGAATCTGCTGGGAGGAAAATACTTGTGAGAGAGCTTTGTGTGCCCTTCACTTGATGTTCTCCTAGGAAGGCTGGGCTGGAATAAAGCATCTTCTCTCAGAAAAGCATAGTGAGACTGGTGAGGAGAGGAGGGCATTGCAAAGACTGGTGTAGTAGAATGCACTGCCTGCAGTCCCCTTGGCTTTGTGGGTTTTTTGCAGCAAACCTTTTTGTCAAAAAGGAGCAGAGAGAAGTGCCTTGTTGAAATTGTTGTTGCCTATTTGCTCTCTCTCATAAATAAAAGCCCTCTGGGACTGGAAATGTAGATGCTCTCTGGAGGACCAGCAAGTCTTTCCTCCTAATTTCATTTCGTTTGACAATAATAAAATATAGACCCACAATTAAATCCATATTAAGAGATACAGTTGCACACAGTCACGGGGGCTGTTGAATTAAGGTCCACTCCTGCTGGGTCCTGAGTGCCTTTCCTTTCTGCTTGACTGAGTTTGCAGGCTCTCACGTGGGGTTCTCAGTGTCTTGCAGGGTTGGGGCTTTTAATTTTGCAGTTCATCAAAGGCAAACCAATCCATCAATTATCAACGCTTCAGCTTGCTGCTGAGTAAATGAGGGTATTACCGTGTATCAATTAGTAGCATCCGATGCCCCGAAATGATAAGACAAGAGCCTGCTTTCGAGACGTGCCTGGCATCTGCGCTCCCTCTGTCTGCAAACGGCGGCAGCAGGTGATGAGATGTGTCAGAAAAAGTGGTTGTGGGGCTTGGTGAGGAGATGCTCAAGAGTTTGACTTCATGGGTTGGTCCAAATCCCATCTCCTGTTCAAGTGTCTTAGCTCTTGAGTAAGGCAGTAGCTCGAGTAATACTTGGTAGTTGGCTGCTGAGAATCTAATTATACTTGGAGTGCTTTTTTGTTTTGTTTTTTTTTAAGTCTCTACTTCTGTAACATCAGATCAGTACAAAATTCAGCTAAAGGAGCAGCGTTCCTGACCACCAGGCTCTCATTATCTGTTCAGATTCATGCACTCTTTCTCCTTTTATTTATTTATTTGTTGCTATTATTCGGCGCATTGAGCAGAGCTCGGTGAATAACACATTTTGCTGCTCATTTGCTAGATGGCAAAATTGCCTTTTTTTTTAAAAAAAAAGGGGAGGGGCGAAACTCAACCCCTCTGCCTGCAAACCCCACTGTTTCGTTTTGATTTCATCTATTTAAATATATTCCCAAAGGGTTTAAATAAAACAGAAGGAAACTCAGTGACGGGCCTTTGAACCGAATGCTCTGCATGTTTTTGTGCTTCAGCATCTTTTGAAGTTGTTCACTTCCTCCCCTTCCTTGAAACGATCCAGTGGGTTCAATGCAGGAAATGTTTTGAGGTCACAAAACCTTTGTGGTTTTTTTTAGAGAACGAAGTTTGATAGTTCAGGTTTCTTTTCCCACTTGTTAGAACGAGTCTTGTGGCCTTTGATGATGTGGGGTTGAGGGATGCTGTCGTTTTAGGCTGATGTTGTTGCTGCAAGGCAATGTCTAATGTAACCAGAGTTAATGGGGTTACAAGCGATGGTGCAGATGTTAATTTAGCAGCTGGTATCTTAACACCTCAGCTGCATTTTGCAAACAATTTCCACTTGAATCCCTCTCACCACTGGCTTTTAGCATCCACCTTTTTCAGCGTGGGGAAACTGAGTCACAGCAGTTGGACAGCCCAGCCTCAGGCCACGGTTTGTTTGGGGTAAGGTGTTGCGTCCGTGCTTCTGTTTGCATCCAGCTGTGTGCAGCTGGCCAGCTGTGGCAGGGAAGGGAATGTGCTGCAGTCAGTGTGGGAGGACATTTTGGGACTCGGATGGTGACCTGCACTGGGGTGGCAGAAGCTGATTGTCCCTCCTCTGTGTCCAAAGGCACCTGACAGCATTGCTGGCTCTCCAGGGCTTGCTGCCTTGTGCCTAACGTGCAGTAGCCGTAAACATTCCTGCTGTGTTATATATTTAAAGACTATTCATATAGCACTTCTCTTAACAGCAACAGCAGTGCACCTGAGGGCTTAGAGCTGATCTTTGCCACAAGTGTTTAGTGCTTGATACCCATGTTTATTATATATTTCAACTAAATTGGAGTCAATAAACTATCTGCGTAAATATAATGTATATGAGCAAAACACAGGTCCCCACCCCAAATAGGCTGTTTCCTATGCAGGGGCTCTCGAGGGTTGCAAGGATGTCTGATTCTTACTTCTGTTGTAACTGGCATTAAAATATAATACCCTCCCTTCAAAGAGAGGCTCCCATACTGTGAAAATGCTTTTTCTGTCCAGGCAGGGGCCAAATAATAGCAAATTATAAGCATGGAAAATATTTAGAACAAAAAAAAAAAAAAAAAGAGGAAAGAGGACTCTGAATTATCAGAGCTGATCCATAGCTTGCAGTCTCGTACAATTTGTCTTTTGAATACACCATATGAACCAGCTATGAATAAAATCAGTCAATTTAACCCAAAATCAATGCTCTTTTGTAGAAGTGCTTAAAATCTAAGTGGAAGGGAAAGCTTTGAAGCTGCCTATCCCTCGGTAAACGCAGCGCTTACTCAACGTTTGATTTTAGCAGAAACTCCCTTGCTCTTCCAGTGCCCAGCACAGTACCTTCTTCATTAGGAAAGCTGATGAGTAATTAGCAAATGTGCAGAAAATGACTAAATTATTTTTTTTTTAATTTTTAGATTTTTTTTTTTTTTTAAAGGAAAATGATGTTTTTTCTTTCCACATTGGGCACACATGGCTTCCACAAGCCCTGTTGCGATGAGGTTGGGTGGAGCCTTGTGTTGAGACAGGGAATTGTCGGGGACACGCGTCCCCTGGCAAGGGCCACGCGCGCCTTGTAGGGAGCACGGTTCTCCCTTTGTCTGCCTCGTTGCCTCCAGGGAAAGCCCATTGCTTCTCCACCTTGGGAGAGCTGCCAAGGCCGGGAGTGCTGGCAGCCGCTCGCTTCTCAGCAGGTTGGCAGGCTTGCATCTTCATCTTCCAGGCAAGCCAGGTTGGCTCTTGGCGCCAGATTAGAGTCTGCGGTGCGATAAAGACATGCAAAGTGGTTCCCTTGTCTCCCTTTGGGAAGGAAGCTCGTGGTCTCTCAGGCACTGGGGTAACTGCACCGGTGGAGGTGGTGTGTGTGCCAGTGTAGCTCTCCTGGCTGCAAGCCGTTGCCCCTGTGGCTTCATTCGTTGGGTTCTGCCAGTTTTATCCAAGCCAGATTTGAAGCTCAGGCAAGGTACCAGTCCCTGTGCAGTGCAGATGGTTGAAACCTCAATTGAACGAGATGTTTAGAAATGGATGGGATGGTACAGCCAAGGAATCGAGCATGAGATGGTCACCGTGGAGGTGCCCAGTGACCCCAAACTCTCTCGTTTGACTCCAAGTCAAGATTGCTGTGATTCAGCAGCTGTGATCTGGCAGGATTAAAAGGCTGCTTGCGCCTCGCTGAAAGGATTTTAGCCCGTTTGCTGTCGTATCTTGGCACCCCAGACTTGCAAATGTGCTTTCTCCAAAGCACCCCCGAAGGAGATCTGAACCCTGCTGGGATATGAGACCAAGGAGACTTTGTGATGTGCTCAAGGTCTTACCAGGAGGCTGTAGCAGAGCAGGAGTTTGACCCCTCTTGTCATCCCAGATCCCAGTTCCATCAGTAACATCTCTGGTCTTCCAGCTTCACCCATCTACCTGTTAGTTGAAGGTGATTAAGGGTTTTGCATGAGAATATTACAGGGTTCTGGCTGGGCTGGGGGAGAAGGGATCAGTCCTTGAACAGGTCCATGAGATGGTTTTACTCTTTCTTTGGTGCCAGGTCTCCTGAAGACCCACATTTAACAGGATAAAGTCTTCGGGTTCAACTGAGCAACCTGCAGTCTTTAGGAGGTGGGGATGGTGGTGGTGGGCCTGATCTTGTGAGTCCTTAGGTATCAATTACTGAAGTGAAAGGTTTTGTTCCCTCTCTTTGTTTCAATCAATTGTTGATGAATAGCTCAGTGCCGTGATGGATGTTGTGATCAGAAGTTTGAACTTACCCTGGGCCTGTCAAATTTGATGTATATCAGGTGTCTGCACTAATTTATACAAATGCTTCGCAGCGCTCGAAGAAATCAAAACTTTGAAAACACAAGAGTTTGACCAAAAAGGACCAACTTTTCTCTCTCATCCCCATACACCTTGTGTTGTTTCAGTGGTACTCTTGGACATTGCAACCATCGTGGTGTTGATGGGTTGTGCAACGCAGCACGGTTTTGAACTACTCAGTGTAATGGAACCTCATAGGTTTGTAGATGTTATGTTAATGCCTAGAGACCCAAATTGGGATCCTGCAGTGTAGCTGTTGTATGCATGCATAGGAAGACACGGGCTTTCTTAAAGAAAGCTTAGTTCAAATAACAACTCTTGGAGGGGAAGGAGGGAAATAGTAGCATGCCATGACTTGCAGAAGGATGTGCAGCTGGTCGTAGCATGGCCACGAGCTTAACCTGGTCTCCTGTGGCTTTGTCTTCACTGGATCTGCTGCTTATGTTTCCCAAGCTGCCATTTCAAGCAGGTTAAAAACAGAAATAACAAAGCAACTCTCACTAAATTCCCCAAATAAAAACATTTTGTGGTTTAGCCTATTTATAGCTGGATGAGCGAAGGCAGCACTCAGAGGGACATCAGGAGGTTGATATGCATACAGCTGGTTTGGCCAATTGATTTTGGTGACCATTAAATTCCACTTCTGAAAGCCTTGCATACACATTTTAGTTGATATGTCTTGGATGGCTGTGTGTTCGAAACAGTGCTTAAAGCTTTGTTTTTTTCTGGTTTTGAGGCAATAAGATGTTGCCGGTGAAAGGTGCTGGAGAAAAACACAGCAGGTTTGTGGGTTTGTTTTTTGTTTTTTTTTCCTCTTGTTGTTATTTTTGCATTTTAATTGGCTGGCAACTCTCAGCATTTCTCCCCCCATCCAGTCCTTATTTAGTTGGGTATGTAATTCCGTACACAATACGCACACGCTGAGGTGTGGTTTCAAGGTCTTAGCGTGTTTAGCAAATATTTCAGCCGAAACGATCTGTTCAGCTGTTACATTGATTGCCAAGATTACAGCACGACAACAAACATTATTTGGGGGATCGGAGACGAAATTACAGCCCACTCTCTCCGGCGTCTGCAGCGAGGAGCAGATGCACCGTTAATTTTGTGCTGCAATGTCCATTACTCGGCACGGCGACGCGTTAGCGCTGCAGCCAGCCGTGCCTGATGGTGCCACGGCGGAGGCTGCAAACCCCGTTGCTCGCTGGAAGGATCCGTGCCATGCCAGGGCATTTTTTAACCACCGAGGACCGTAGCGGGTGGAGGCCAAAGCAGGGAAAGCAGAACAGGTGGTAGAGGTTGGCAGAGTCGTGTTGAATGGCTGGGATGCAAAAAAGTGGCTTGAAACAGTGACAGACCCACAGCCTTGCTGTGGAGTGAGGGATGGTGGCACTGGCTGTGGTGCAGGTTGGGTTTTTTCCATAAGAGCAGCTCATCTTGGACAGATCGCACAACAGCGTGGTGATAAACCTATTTATTTTGGAAGGAGTAGTGATGGGCAAATGGGGTGTCCTTCCTCTCGTGGTAAGCCAACATAGAGTCCCCCCTGGCCATGACATTAGGGCACAGTTGTATTAGTTTGGGACTCGGACTTCTGCTTGAACCCAAATCCATTGGCTTACAGATTGTATGGGACTTTGAAGTTGATGGAGGAGTTGTGCTTTGGCTTGCAATCTAGCTCTGTCCCTGCAGAATGTGTGAATGCTTCTGACGCACACAGTCTGACCTCGAGAGCTGAGCTGGAAGTGGAGCCCAGCTACCAAAGGCAGTGGAAACCTGGCCACTGCAAAATGGCCTGCCTCAGTTTCCCCTCCCTGTACAGCGGGGAATGTCCTGCGAGCGGAGCCATGTGCGATGCTAGCGTGTTGTGATGTGTGGTGCTAGCACATCGTGACACATGACATTAGGGCATTGTGATGTGCTAACATCCAGAGGGCCAGGGAGGGAACATCAGCAAGGACAAGGAGAAAGCAACCTGGCTCCTGTGCCATCCTTCCCCACGGCGCTCGCTGTGGTGCCTCCCCTAAATAAACACTTTTCACCTTTCATATGGAAAGAGTAAAATATCTGCCATAACACATGAAGCTGACGCTTGTGGAATGAGGTCACAGCTCTTGATCTCATTATGAACTTCTTTGTTTTTATGGTTGGAAGTTGAATATCAACTGTGTGATACGGAGGAGGTAAGGGGAACATGCAGCCTAGTGCATGTTACTGCCTTGAAGTTTGGGGTGGGAGCTTTACAGTCCCAACAACAAGGCTGGTTAGGGACTCTCTGACCTTGACCCTGCTGCTCCGATCCTGCCTGATGCTCTCACAAGGTTTCTGGCAGAGAAGCAGCAGCCCAGCTAGAAAAGTTGATTGAATGAGATTTCTGCTTCTGTTCTGATGCAGAGGTCACCGTTCTTATTAAAGCTACATTTATTGATAGCTCTTCAGGAGTCTGTATAGAGTTAATAAGTGGTTAGCAGATGTTAGAAACATATTGCAGGTATTAGTAGTAGATTGGTGTAAATCCATCAGTAGGTGATGCTAATAGTGGCTGCACGCTCTGGTTAAAGCTGAGCACTGACTCTTTGGCGAGTATTCGGCACTCCATTAACTGTTAACTGTTTGCCTCTATTATACCTTGCTTAACTCCCTGTTAACCAGCTGAGAGTCCCTCTCTGGGAAGTTTGGCCTGAAATAACGTGAAGTACACAAATCTCTCAACATCTCTGCCAAAATCTTGGGTAGCGAGTAATTTGTAAATCTAATGCATGCCTTTTCCTTGGATCCCACTCGGAGCTCCCTCCTCAGCCCATCTCTCCCATTTATTAAGCATCTTTGTCCTAAGAGTGATAGAGGCACAAAACCCAGGTGATCAAAGGGAAGGAGGAGGATGGAGCGAGATCAAATATTAAATTTCGGAATGTTTTCTGCTAAGTGACAGCGAGGGAGCAGAAATGAATCGAGTGTCCAATATTGCTGCTTTCAACAGCTTTGTCTGCCAAATGTCACCAGGTAAAAATAAAACTGAAGGGAAAGGGAGAAGCCAAACAGCGAGAGGGACACATCACAGCCCTGTGCCTTGCTAAATGACACACACCGAATGCTAGAACGGTTTTGGTACCTTTTATAGGAGCTGCTCCCATCTCAGCGAAGTTAATGAGTATCCAGTTTTCACTGCCTGCTGGGTAATGTCAGGTCTAAAATACAGCAAAGCCTGTCTGAGGCAGCCACTCAAGGGAGCAACAAATACGGGTTGCTGGCAGAGACAGCTCAGAATTACTCTCAGCGGCCCCGGTCTTCTGCTGCAACCAAGGAGCTCGTCTGCCAGTGCTGAATAGGGAAAGATGACAAACGTGGCGTGGAGCCGCATCCTTCGCTTAGCCAGGGAGGTGCTTCTGCCTTTCTCTGGATGCCTCTGGCTCTTTGGTGACTCTTTTCTTCCACCCTAGCTGAAGGCCAGCGTAGAAGCGTCCCTCATTTGTTTTCTTCAGCGTTGTGGAAGGTCTTTAAGCATTCAAATGCCTTGGTTTAGCCTTGCTTTGGGGTTTGCAACAGGGTAGGAAGCCAGGATAAAACTCTGCTGTAAAATTATTACCTGGATGGCTCGTGAATGTCTAGACCTTGCACTGATCTTTCTGATTTTCTTCATCTCCTACCAAGCTTGCCTGCGTGGCCCCGTCTCCAGCTAAAATTTCTGCTCTATTGTCCACTCTCCCTTTGATTAAGCCGTTCATTTGGTGATGAGCTGGCGTGACCCACATGTTCCCATGATTTCCCAGGGCACATCTGGAGCCCACACGGTGGCTCCCTGCTGACCCTCCCGAATCACTGATGACCGTGGGCTCTTATTACCTGCAGCGTGGCCAGTTGAGATGTGTTTGGGACATTACTAGGTTGGCGTGGTGATGAGTTGCTTGCAACATAGTGAAAGTGTGATGAGTTGCAGGTCAGCCCTTCTCCTTCCCACCTCATGGAGGTAGAGGAGGGCAGCAGAGAAGAAGGTGGATGGGGAAGCCCATGTTGGGCTTGAACTCAGCTTCTAGGTGAGGGACATCTTCATTTCACAGCCATTTTGGTGATCTTACTTGAGGTTTTCAGCATCTGCGTGCAATGTTGGGAGTCTCTTGCACCTTGGAGTTGCTCCCCTGCACTTTGTACCTGCGTGCAGAACGTCTGGGTCTCAGCAGAGGAGAGGACCTGGAGGAGAAGCCCACACATGATCCTGGTGGCATGGCATGGGCTGGGGAATTGTCCCTGGGGAGAAAAACCCAAGCAGCAACCGCTGACACCTCAGCACTCGTAAATCAGAGGTGGGAGCAGAACTGAGGTTTGCCAAGTGCTATTGCCCATCCTTCAGCCAGAGGAGGTTTCCTCTGGCCTGGCTGCTGCTCTGTCTGCATTTCTGCTGAATAACGGAGCCAGCATGGGGGAGCGTGGGTGGGTGTAATGTCGCCTGTTACCATGGCATCTAAGTGCTTCTACAACGCTCGTGTCTCGGTGAAATGGGTCGGTGTTATTATTCTCATTAGACAGATGGGAAACTGAGGTGCGGAGAACTCAGTTCCTGACTTGGGCTTAGCAATACTGTCACTATTTTGGGAACACGGACCCGGAGTAGAAACCATGGCTGTAAATGAGGAGCTTGGGAGAGCTTTGCAGTGGGGTGCTAGTGGGGATCTTAAAATCCAGGGACATCTTTGCCCATCTGAAATAGGTACTGTCGATCAACTAGGGAGTATTTTAGCAATACTTTTATTGTTGCACTCATTGGTAGTAATCACAAAGAGATGCTCTGGCTTTTTGAGCCACGTCGTGCCTCTTGTGTTTGCTTTCATCTGTTTATTTATTTATTCTGATAATCCCCACTTCATAGAAGGGATCTGCAGGTCAGGAATTAGGGGCCTGTCAAGGCAATTTCTCACTCTCTTCACCCAGGGCATCTGGTTAGTTTAGATTCGAGATACTTTAAAATGTAATTGTTTGGAGCCCATAATTCAGTTATTATTCACTTCAAAACATTCATGTATGACTTTGCCTCTTCTGAGTTTTCGCGAGTCTTAGGCAGTTGACATTTACTGGAATTATTTTGTCCTTAATTACCTCTATTTTTGGTGAAGGAGAATTAAGACTTAATCAACATCCCCAAAGCATCTGAAGTCAGACAATTGCAGAATGGGTTCATTCCCAGCAATACTATACATCATAAGGACAGCTTTTTTTTTTTCCCTTAATCCTCTTGGGTTGTTATTGTTTATTTATACAAAGCTCGTTGTATATTTTGCTTTAGCATTTTGTATATATTTTGTCTATTTGGGATGTTTATATTGAATTTCATGCTCACTTCTGCGCAGGCACAGTTTTTGCTTAGCTGACTGACACAGCTTTAAGAGCCATGGATGGTTACATATTGTGTTTCCAATTTCAGTTGTTTTTTTTTTTTATTGTTTTGAGTCATTTCCAGTCACTGTAGCATGCCACCAGTTTACTGCACAGGCACTATTTAAAATACCTGTGTCTTGTTAAAAATAGTAAAGGTTTAAAGCTTTTTTCTTGGAGTATCTTTAGCTGGTAATGACCTTTCTACTTCTGCCGAGCACTCAGGTGAAGGAAAGACACGGTTGTTCTTTATTACTGGAGGTGCCTAACGAAGCCACATTTGCCAATGTCAAATTGCTCGCGAGCTGTTTGACCTCCTATTTACTTCTAATTCCTGCAAGCTGTTAGTAAGAGCTGCACTAAATCAACCTGTCATTTGATCTCGCCTTTTGCGACCGTCGCTGGAAGATTTTATACTTACAAGCATCAGAGAGGAACTGCGTAAAAAAACTCCTCAAGAGCATATTAGAGTTTACAAAGTGTGTAGGAAGTTGTTCGGGGATATAAATGGTACAAATTATGGAGTAAGGGCTGTGGGAGAGGATACAAGCTGGTGTCTAGCCTGTGCTCCTCTTGCAGGAGTAATGTAGGGAGCAGCAAGGGAAAATACGGGCTTTAAAGCAAGATTTCACCTGATGGGATTCCACTTTTATTCTTACTGCATGGTTTCAACACCAATTACAGGTTTACAAGATTTATTCTTTTCCCTAACTGCTGGAAGCTGCAAAATCAAGCTACATTCACCCTGCTTCTTAGCTCATCACCAATAATAAAGATCCTTCAATGGGAGTCGAGTTGACAGTTGTGCTGAGGACAGACATCGCAAGAGCCAGCACCAAGAGCAAGAACACGTTATTGTTCGGCGTGAACCATTGTACCGACATAACACCGCTCGTTCAAAGGCTCTTCAAACTCTGCTCAGTTGTTAAGCTGCTCAGTATCTCTGTTAGGGAGCTGGCGTTTGAGATTTCCTGCAGCGGGGGAAACAGAGGCAAAGGGAGGATGAAAAGGGAGATGCGAAACAAAGCGACGATCCTTCAATTTCTGTGTGCCAGTGGGGCGTAGGAGACTTCACAGAATCACAGAATGTCAGGGATTGGAAGGGACCTCAAAAGCTCATCCAGTCCAGTCCCCCTGCCAGAGCAGGAATACCCAGATCAGGTCACACAGGAACACATCCAGGTGGGTTTTGAATGTCTCCAGAGAAGGAGACTCCACAACCTCTCTGGGCAGCCTGTGCCAGTGCTCTGTCACCCTCACTGGGAAGAAGTTCTGCCTCACATTTATGCGGAACCTCCTATGTTCCAGCTTGCACCCATTGCCCCTTGTCCTGTCATTGGATGTCACTGAGAAGAGCCTGGCTCCATCCTCATGACACTCACCCTTTACATATTTATAGACATTCATGAGGTCACCCCTCAGTCTCCTCCAAGCTAAAGAGACCCAGCTCCCTCAGCCTTTCCTCACAAGGGAGATGTTCCACTCCATCATCTCTGTGGCTCTGCGCTGGACTCTCTCCAGCAGTTCCCTGTCCTTCTGGAACTGGGGGGCCCAGAACTGCATACAATATTCCAGATGTGTCCTCACTTGGTCCATAGGAGACTTGATCTGGTGTGGAATGTGTCTCGGTTCCCCTCTTCTGGAGCATTGCTGCAGAAGTGTTAGTCTGAGAAGTGCTGTGCTTTATGTTATGTGGGAGCTGGGTGGAGATGGCTATTTTCCTGGTGGCATAGTGTCATGTATAACTTGCTCTGTTGTTCTCCAGCTGCTGGAAACCAGCCTTTGACCAACAAGCAACTTTTTCTGAGCATTTTAAAAAGCCTGATATTGCAGTGATGTATCTGTGTTTGCAGAATAGTGGGTAAAAAAGGCATTGTACAGAAACTGACTCTATTAAATTATTTAGTGATATGTGTGCATATAAAACCACTGCAGAAGGCAAAGCCATAATGGGTCCCTTTAGTAGGTATTTATGGCCAGGTTCTTTATCATCGTTCCCATTCCTGTTTCTGCCTCTGAGGAACGTTTTGCAGACGCAGTTCTTCAAGCAAGCTGTCCTTGCAAAAACAACCTGGGAAGCAGCGTGGTTCATCTTGGCATGGTCACACAGCTGGACTTCGGGTGCAGGGTTGCTTGCTGTGGGTTTGCCTGAAACTGAGGCTTTCCTGCTTACATAGGAGAAAAAAGAAATACTTTTGGAGGCCTGTAGACCTCGATGTGCAAGGTCTGCTTGTTTTTTCAGTATCTAGAGAGAAGGACCAAGAAAAGACAGAGTTGCAATACAAGATAAAGCTGGGAAGAAAAATTCCTGACCTGTTCCATTGTGGAGATAAGTGAGGTATGAAGCTGGGTCCTTATTTAAGCTGGAGGAAGAATTGCTTTCCAGGGATAAGGGCATGCTTTGGCCAGCACCTACTGAAGCACTGCTGTGTCTCCTAATTGGGCTGTAGGGAGCAAAAACGTGGCAGTGACCTTCTTAGAAACAAAGCTTGAGAGATGAGGAAAGATGTGGAAGTGTCTTAGCAATCTGTGAGTGAGTGCTTAGCACCAGGCGCTGGGCTGTGAGGAAGATGAGGGCGATATCTGTCTCCAAAGAGATGGCAGCATTGTGAAAACAGAGCGAAGTAACTCATCGCTCCCTAAGCAGAGCCAGCCCATATAAATCAACAATAATATCTCAGCCCTCGCTGAGTGCACGTCTGAGACACTGTACACAGCTCCAGTCACCGTGTTACAGAGAAGGAAATTACAGAATAAGAGAAGGTGAGAATTAGGGCAACAGGACCAGAGCTCTGTGAATATCAGATTTTTTTTTTTTTCATAGCACTTCTGAACAATTGGGGTCAGATTGTTTTTGATTTATTTTTTTTTCTAGAAAAATCAAAGCATCACCTGAAATGAAATATCAGACAGTGGGGAAAAAACCCAAAATGTTTTGGAAAAAATCACGCCCTTCTCCAGGCATGCTTTTTATTTTTCTGGAAGGCAAAAACCATTCAGTGGGACTGGCATAAAGTCACTCGGAGCTTCAGTGGAGCCAGGTGCAAATTCGTGGTGGAACCACGTCTTGCTGTCATGGACTCCAAAATACACTGGGAAAAGGGCTGTGGATGGAGGATCAAACAAACCTAAACCTTCTCCTCTGATGGAGGGAGAGCAGAGCTGCTGGCTGCTGCTCTGGGGGGAGCAGTGTCTTCCCTGGGGTTTCACATGGGGCAGTGTGATTTCCCCTGGACCAAACCCCGCGGGTCTGGGATGCGAGGGACTGCCACTTTCATCACCTCGTCCCCACAGAGGTGGGAAATGCAATATTGCTGAGTGATCTGTTCATAATAAGGCTCCTTTATTAATGCTCTGTAATGACCTTGCCTGGGCACAGTTGAGTGCCTTGTCATCCGTCCTGGTCCTATTAGAGGTGTCGGTGGGATTCGGTGTGCCGGATTGTGAGTTGCTCTGTATCTCAGTTCCCATCAATATCACCCGCTGCAATCGTGTAGTCATGATGGGCTTGCTCCCAAGGGCCTTGAATGTGTCTAAAACCCTCTTCGTGACTTGCTATTTTAAGAGTCACATTTATAAGGGAAAAAATAGACAGTCGCAGTAGACCAACAATGTCTTCCCTCTCAACAGCAGATACATCAGAGAGAAAGGACCCTTTCTCCTGCCTTTTGCTGGTGCCACACAAGGGAAGAAATGCTGTTGATTCATGGGCTGGGGGTGGCCATGGTCTCCAAAGCCTACCAATCACAGGTATTAATGGAGCCAACTGGAGAAGTGGGTCAGCACTTGGCCTGAGTTTGAAGAAGCAAGTGTCACCAGAAAGAAAAACGAGTGGAAAGCTCGGATGTGATGTTGGAAGGAGGGGGGACATTTCTGCAGTCAGAGGCTGGGAGAGAGCTGAGAGGAAAAAGACCGTGGTATCTCCACGGCAGATAGGAGCAAACATCTTGTGCTGTTGTAAATGGGTGAAATTGAATTGCTTGCTTGCTTGTAAATTTAAAAAGATAGTGTGTTTCTATCAATAACCGGAGGCTTAAATAATAGACTTTGGTCTGACTACCAATCTCCTTTCCCCATTTAGGGAGAAAGTCTCTTAGAGCAGCGGGGAAAGTCTCCTTGCTTGTAGCTCTATCTGTCAGGCACCTTATCAGTGGGTGTACTACAAGTTCTTGTACCAAGTCATCATCTTTTTCTTTGTCTCTTCATCCTCTTCTGTACTTTAATTTGTGGTTTCTATAATGCTACTTACAGGCAGGCAACATGATGGCTCAGCCCAAATGGTTGCTTGGATTCAACCACTGCAAAGGAGCTGGGAGCAAAGCGTGGATGTTTGTGCACGTAAAGGATGAATGGGATCCATGCCTCTGTGCATCCTGGCATGGCTATAGGTGCTTCTGGGATCTAGAACTAACCAAGTCTTGCTCTTTTTAGACACTCCCATGTCTAAAAGTGTTCAGTAGCATCCCCAGCGTTTTACCTAGCTGAAAGTTGTATGTCCCACTGTTGGCTTTCCCCTGCTTTTCTGGGGAGGGCAGACTGAACTCAGGAGAGTTGCAGTGCAAGAAACCCATATGGTGGGACCTTGCTTGCAAAATGGGATCCCAACCGGCAGCTCTCCCTTTCCCTTCTCAGCTGAGCCGTTTTGTGCCCCACTGCCACCCTATTAAAATAAGCACGAATTGTGAATTAGTGCAGCACAGTGGAAGGGACAGGCAAAACAAGTCCGAGGCTCCAAACAACAAATTATTCTTGAATCAAACATCTCATTAATGGCTGCAGTGTCGCCACTCTGCTTTGCATAATTAAGTTTCATGGGGCGTTACAATTAACAGTTGTGCCGCAACGTAGGTAGGAACAATCTCTCGTTTATTTACCCTGGCTGTATCTGAAAGTGCTGTGTGGTGAATAAGATGCATTTACAAGTAGATTAGGGTGCATTCTGGGTCATAAATTGAGTAAGGCTGTAATTGCTTTCCAACAAAGGAGAGCTGCAAATAAGACAGGCTGCCTCTCTTTCTTTCTTTCCCTCCCCAAACCCCTTTTTTCCTGTTGATGTGTGTCTGAAAATTCTCATCCCCAGCTAAATAACACAGTTATGGCACTGAAAACCTTGTAGAAGCTTTTTCAACTTGACAGCTCCTACTCTGTAATATTTCAAGGCATATTTTTTCCCCTTCTTCTTCCTTCTTGAGTCTCCACTGCAGAGACTTGTTTTAAAACCACATATTATGGCTTTGTATATTATCAGTCAAATATCCACATGTGCATCCATGGTGGGGAGGGGGAGAGGGGAGATGCTTGGGTTTCAGGCACTTGGAATTAACTGGGAAAGAAGCCAAAATGTCATTAGAAGCACTTGGATACGGCAGAATGCAAACCACCTCCAGTCTATATTCAGATACGAAGGCAGGACCAGGAATTAAACATTTATCAAGGCGAGGGGATTAAAGCCTGACCACAAATACTCTTCTTGGTGAAGGGCTTTCCCTGCGAGGAAGGAAGGATCCAGAGAGTTAGCAATACCTTTTGCATGCTGTTGAGGAGCAAGAGAAGCTCTCGCCGCCTAGAAACTCTCTAGGCCAAATGAGCTTTTCTTGCTTCAAATATTTCTTAATCGTAGTTTCTTATAGGATTATAAAGAGGCTGGTGGAGAATGTTAAAAAAAGTAGGGTTTTTTTCAGCTCTCTGAGTATTTCTTGGGTGGTTGGTAAGACTTGGAGCTGGAGTAGCTCAAAACGGAGAAAAAGATTCAGCTCCCTACCAATTCTGCTTCTTGTTACGCACTTAAGGAGAAGCTGCCATTTCCTGCTAAAAACCCATTTGTCTTGCAAATTTCTATAATGAGCAGATTTTGGAATAAATACCATGTAATCTGCAGTGACAGTTCTCTCATTTCTTTTTTATTAGTTCAATCTTCTCAGCATCTGAAACACGTAGCGGCGGAGCCTCGGAAGAGGTTTAGGCAGCTCCACGGGAGTTTTTTTTAACACCTTGGCACACAACTCTGCCAGTCGCTCTCCCGTCGCATCCCTCCCCTCTCCGTTACCTTCCATTTATTTATTCAATTGTGTGTTTTAGCAGCATCTGTCTGTAGCCCCAGGCACCCTTTAAGTAATTTGGAATACACGCAGTCGTGCATTAGCCAGACATGCCCTGTCACGTCATCCTCAATTCCTACAACAGTCAACAGAGCAACAACCAGATGAGTTTTTGGTTGGTTTTCCATGTTCCCAGATGCCTGGGGGGAAAAATAGAAGGGCTTTCCATGTATCTCGAAGGGATATCTTAATATTTATCATATCTACGAGGCAGATTTTGGCAAGGGTGAAATTTCTCTTTGTCCTAGGGAAGGTCAACCTGGTCTTTGTGAAAGCAAAGGATGAATTGCTTGTTGTGTTTTCCCGTGACTGTGGTCTTGGCCGGTGGGCTGGAGCTCAGGTGGGACATCCCCATCTGGAGGGGTGAATTGCTGCAGGTAGAGCTCAGGAAAGACCTGATCCTGCTGGTGGCTGTGGGTGCTTCTCCGCAGGCAGTGGGGGGGGTTGAACAGTTGCTTCATAGAGATTGTGGCACCAGGGCTGGTGTTGCCTGTTTGGGAGTGCAAAGATGGAAAGTGTGATGTTAGACCTTTACAACGATGTGCAATATTGCTGGTAGGAAAAAAACTATGTAAGAAGAAGCAGGAAGGGACTTTCTGGGTTGGTTTAAATTTGGGGATGGGAAGAAGCAGCTCTTGCCTCTGAAGCTGCATCCTCCTGTTCTGTGGGTCTGAATAGGGAGGGTAGAAAAAGCAGCTAAATGAAACTGTGAGAAATAAATAAGCAAACAAACAGCCTGCAGGATGGCCTCTGTAAACATGTGCCATTCAAGCTGACCTTTACCAAAGTGAATTTAAAACTTGAGTTTTTCCCTTTGTGTTTTCTCCAGTCTACAAGTGAATTACAAATTCCATTGCTTTGAAAATGCATAGTGCTAGAATACTTGGTGAACTTTAACTTTTATTTTTATTTCTTCTTTTTCCCCATAGGTAAGTGGCATTTGCTTAATGTTGAAGTACTTGAAGGTCGAGAGTGGGGGATGCAAAACATCCTTGCCTGGTTGGAGGTTCCTTGGGAGGTAAACTCAAATCTTTTTATTTCTTTCCCCCCTCCTACCCATGTCCAACCCAGGCTGTTTTCTCTCTCATCTGATGTTACTGAAGTGGACTGATACTGTAGGGGAAGGATGTGAAGGTGTACGAGCTTCATGTACAGTTCACTGCTTTGGGGAGTTGAGTGGCAATGTGGATGGGCAGCACTGTCCATCCCTGTGTGGGGCTGAGCATCACAGTGTGGGGAAGTGGAGGTTCCAAATGCCCTGGAAAGGTGATGCTGAGATGTGCTGTGCTTGATCCAGCCAAGTTTTTCAGCAGCACTGCAAACTGTCACGGAGACTGTTGCTATTGTGTAAATGGTGGGTGCGACGGTGCTGGGCTGGCCAGGTTCCTCTGAGGAGGCACTGAGGGAAGTTTTGCAAAGCTTCAGAGTTACGTTTCCTTGAAAATGATGCTTAAACTCACTCTCACCTCCCTTTGACCTTTTAAAGCATGATGCCTGCCTCTGCAAAAACAACTATCATGTGCGTAGCTTTCAAATGTTTCCCTCGTACAGTGATTTTCACCATCAGTAGCAGCTCAGAAAGTTTTCTCCTCTAACCCTTTTAGCCCCAAACCCCACGTGAGCTCATATTTTCTGTGCTCCAAGCACACCCCTTGTTTCATCCAGAGCCCCAACACAGCCTGGGTGAGACGCCCACATCCCGACTGCCGCCAGCACGAGCCGCCTGGGGCCGGCAGGGATGTGCTGAGCGAGGTTGCACCGTATCATATAACTCTCGGTGGCTCATTCCCAGCATGTCACTTTTTCTCAGGTCGGCGTATTATCTCACCCTGGCAGATGCAGCAAGGTAGAAATACAAGGCTATTTGCAATGCAGTTTATTAAGACATGTTTTAGAGGCGGTTTGAGGGAGCACTGGCTGGAAATGTTAATCATCATCTCCGACAATGTATTGACCTGCCCTTCTGCCTTACCCTGCTGCCTCGGGGGACTGGAGGGGAGCGCCGGCCGGGATATCGCTGTTCTTCAGCCGTGCCTTCCCCCCCCGCCACCCTCTGCATCGCTTCCCCTGTGCCGAGCAGAATACATCACCGCTGGCAGAGGGTGGAGAAACTTTTTGCCCGTGGAAAAGCAGCTTGTGGGTGGGGAAGGCAGAGGGAAAACAGCTTTTATTTTATTTATTTTTTGTTTTACTTTCTTTTTTTTTTTTTTTTTTTTTGGGCTTGGTAGTTGTCTTGTTGGGAGAAGGGAGTAATCTGACTTCTGTGGAAACAAATGATACTGCACAACTACCGTGCTGCCTTCTCCTGCTCCGCCACAAAAGGTGTCATTATTTTTCCCCTTTTGTTTTAGACTTCTGTGAACCAAAAGGGCTTGAGGATTTTAATGGTCTATCTCAAAGATTGAGAGGCCCTTTATATGTCAAGCCACAATCCCATCCTAGGCTGTACTGGCCTCTGTTTGATTTTATGAAGCTTATTTTGGATAGATGGTATTTTTATAGCTCCTGCCTTGCTTCACCGATGGCCATATTGATGTAGCGCTACAGGACAGGGCTAATAAATAGTTTATAAAACTGTAGGTTCATTCTCCCAAGTGATCTACAGCTGCATCTGAGCAGACTGCAAATCACCGCCCCGGTGATACCGAGTCTCCGTACCACCACGGCCCGGGGCAGAGCCATGGCACGCCATGGGGAGGGGAGAAATTAAAGCAAAGCAAAGCTTTCTCTTGCTGAAGCTTGCACCGAATATTCACTTCCAGTGATATTTTTTCCCAGCAGAAGATTGTGGAGCAGCCAGCTCGGCCGTTGGGTTAGAGCAGGCTGGTCCTCTGCCTGAGGGTTCTGTGGGGATGCCATCACTTTGGCACTTAGACTACCTAGAGCCTATCACACCAGTGTCACGATATTATTAACAGAGCCAAATTCTGTTGACAGCACCTTCTCTCCCATATGGACCTTCCTAACCCTTGGGATGAAATTGCACTGAGCGATGTCCCTTGCCTTGTGCTGCAAAGTCTCCATACTCGATCTTGTGTCGGATGAAATATTGCAAGGAGTTTCTTATTGATATGGACTTGGTGTTTCTGGGCATGTGCCATGAGGTTTCCATTCCTGGGGCTCAAGATCTTACCCAGCACGGGGCCCTCTTATGAGCTGCATCTCTGTGTTGCTTTGCTGTCCTACTTCACTGCTGGTGGCACGTCAGCTCATGGAGGGGATGCTGGGATGCTCCTGCCAGCAACTGCCTTGACACTATTGTAAAAGCTACCAAGATGGGGTCATAACGAGCTTGCTGTTCAAGGACCCGAGGGCTCCCCTCCCCTGTGACATGCCAGCTGCCACAACCAGGTTTTGTGACGTAAGGACATAAGAAGTGAAGGATGGACAACAGCTTGGCTGTCATGAACTCTGGTGCAGGAGTTAATGGGCATCTGTCCCTCTTACCATTGCTTCTGCCTTTCCTGATCTGTACGAGGTACTGGGCTGTCCACGTAGCACTTGGGTATGCAGATATAATAGTAGTGATTTTTTTTTAATCGCCTTTATTTTATGCCATGAAATTTTAGGCATGGCTGCCTAATTTTATGCAAGGGGGTCAGTAGGCTGGAAGGAGGTCAGTAGGTTAAGCCTGTCTTTCTGGTGGGTTAGTAGGAAATGAGCTTGTCCTTTTGTGTAACCATCCATTTCTATTAACCTTGGATGGCTCACGTCCCAGGAGATATGCCCCACCTTTCAGTGACATGAGCATTTCTTCCATGCTTTGCATCGAAAGCTGTTGCCAGGTTTATTATCTCCACCCTCTTCTTTAGGAGAGGTGTGACCACTTGGTCACAGGGTATCCGAGAAGGTTTGATCCAGCCTGAGTCAGTGGATGTGGCTCCCAGCCTTTTCTAGAGTCCATCTTTGGACAAGCCCTCTCTCTGGTCCATGAGTGTACCTATCATCCAGCCTTGGAAGCATCTTAGCTGCCCGTGTTTGATGCAGGTGGTGTTTGTGTGCAGATTTGGGTTTATGGGCTCTGCAGACGGGCTTCTCAATGACTTGTCTCTGACCAGGGTGTCAGTGGGGGCTGTACTCGTGGGGTTGATGGGTGCCAGCTCAGACCCAAGCAGAGCCCTTTTGAAGATCCTACCCTGCTGTTTTACTCCTAAACACTTACTTAGAGAGTTGCCTTTTAAGTGCTGAGGTCTGGTATCTGCTTACTTCATTCTCCATAGCTGTCTTTTCACTTCTCCCCATGAGCTCTGTGTGTGTGAAAACCCACGGCTGCCTGCTTGGATCAAAGGCTGTATCACATTGCTTCCTTTCGGGTATTAGAAGCAGGAGCCTCCCTCATTTCTCCCACTTTTCAATCATATAACACTTAGGATTGAAGAGTCAATGAGGCTTTCTCTTCGTGGATGGTGATCCGTAATGTGATCTTAAAAGGGACATGAGGCATCTTTATTAGTCTGTACATGTCAAAGCTGGGTCTGGTCTCCAGAAACACAGGGGTTGATTGAAGTGCATGTGTGGAGAGGCAAGGGCAGTGCCGTGGGTGTGAGATGTACCCAGACACACAGAGATATTGATTTTTGCCATGCCAGAGATGCCATGCATCCCCTTTGTGGGCTGTGCTCACTTTGAAGTGGTCTGTGGGCATTAACTAGCAAAAAAAGACTTGTCCTCTTGTCACTAAGGGCTTCATTCCTTTGCACATAGCTTAGAAAAAGGAAAAAAGCAGAACCAACCCACAGCCTCCCCAGCACCCACTGTCCTCACCCTGCTGGCATTTGGCAAATGATAAAATATTAAAGCCATGTTTTTTAATGCTGTGCTCAGTCGCCACGTTGCCCTTTTCTTTGGAAAGGAAATGCAGTTGGGGAGACATATGGAGGTGCTTGTTCTTCTTGTTGCCATGGGTATGTCTGCAGTGTCCTCAAACATACGGCTTTAGGTGCCCAGCTTTGGCTTGGCACCCTCAGCTCCACTGCTGCTGCACACTGACCAGGGGTCTTAGGTCTGTGTTGCTGATTTCTTCTCTCCCCAAGAGGCCTCTTAGACTGTTTTAGGATATTTTTCCCTGTCAGCTGTATAATTTGAAGCTTAATTTGGCTATTAGGACACTATTACTATTGCTATGATGGTATTACAAGAGTTTATTACAATCAGTGCAGTGACTGATACTTTAGGTACATCTTTGCCAGAAAAGGAGGGTTCAGCCTGGCTTAGGGACACTCAAGCTCTGTTTTATCTGGGGTGAGCCTAAAGCACCCACAACCTCCAGAAGATATTTGGGGTGTGTGGGAATGGGTAGGCAAGAACAGGAGCAACTCTAGAGAGGTGGTGTGTCCAAAACTGGGACCTCTTGAAGCAAGTCTTGGGCTCTTGAGGAGTAACTGGCTCTAAGGGATGAGTGGGTGATAAGGATACAGCTGTATTGCAAGCACACATCGTGTCTGGTGCCAGCTTGCATGAGAAAAGGTGGGAAAAGACCCATGGGGGCTGTCATGTCTTTTAATTTGTTCCCTGAACCAGTCTAGGACAAATTGGCATGATGGTGTAGGAAACCTTAGGCTGTCCCTGCTTGTTTTCTTCCTTGTTATAACTACCTCATGGTTAAATTTAAAAGATTTTGGTCTCCAGATAGCTCAGCTGAATGTTTTTTTTCCTTTAGTGCTGTGCATGAAAGAGAAGTGCAGCCCTTCTTCCAGCTCTGCAGTAGGGTTCAATGAGAGAGATCTGGAGTCGATGCATTTATTCGTAACATGAGGGCAGAGGAGTGTGCACAGATACATCACCAGCCCTACACTTTAAACTGCCATTTCCCCCCTCGATTTAGATTGCTCTCACTCTTTCTGGGCTCATACAGGAAAGTCCCAGCATGGGATGATGAGATCAAGTGCACATTGGTAGCAAATGCAATTTGTAAAGTGTCGGTTGTATAAATGACATTGTGCAGGAAGGAAATGTTGCAACACAACCATCCTAATGCAGCCACGTGACACCAATTTAATGCATTTTTCCCATTAAGCTGCTTGTTCAAGACATCTTTTGGCCATTTAGAGTACAGCAGTGGTATGTAAGGCCTCTGTTCTGAGTATTACACATTTTGCAGCTAACACATGTCAGTGTCTATTTGTCCCTTATGGAAAAGTCCCTGTAAAGTTCAATAGGGATTAAATTTGTCAGGCTCTATAGAAACATAACAGGATTCTATGGAAATTACTCTGCAATCCTATAGAAAGTAATAGATAATCTCCTCGTCTCTGGAGGTATTTTAACTCTTGCATAATTGTGGACCAGAATAGAAAATCTCCATTAAATTCAATGAGATGGTTCAAAAAATCCTATAGGAAAATGATCATTTTCTATTAAAATCAGTAGGACTTTTTCATCAGCATGTTGGTATTCATTGGGTGGTTTTATTCGTTTGCCAATCCTACTAAAAAGTGTTTTGTCAGGAGGCTGATACTTGCTTTGTTCCAGGGAACAGTGATTTGTGCATAAATGATGCTTATGTCCAATGCTCATATAATTTATGGCGAGGCACTAAATTCCCTTTCAGAATAACTGGAGCAGGATGAGGCTTTAAGCCCTGCAGGGAGGAAGGAAAAAAAACAGTGCTGGGGATTTGGAGAAGGGGTCTGCCTGTGAAGACAACTCGATGTGCTGCTATTTTGTTATACAGGTCGTCAGCAGACCACGGGCAGGGTGTTGTGTGCACGCACGGATGTGCCACGGCCGCAAGCTTTTCTCTGTCATCTCTCTGGCTCCGGTGCTGCTTATCTGAAGTGTTCAGGCCAGGATGCTGCAAATTAATGTTGGATTGAAGCTCTGTTTCTGTTAAACTGCCCGTGGCTGGTTTGAATGGCTCTGCTGCCTCTTGCATCCTCAGTCTGCCTTTTTATGGTGCAGCCTGGGTGGTGGGGAGCATCCAGGGCTTTGCTCTCGGAGGTCGTTGCCTCTGCCACGTTGCTGGTGGAGCTCAGCCAACACACCGGCTGGAGCAGTTAATTACGGAGAGAAGACTCTGTTGGGCTGGGGGGATGTGTGAAAAGCCACCCCTGAAAAGCTCATCTTCCTTTTCTCCAGCCTTGGAAGGTGCTGCTGTGCATTTTGATGAAGGCAAAGCACCCGAGTCATAGGAGCATTAGCAAAATGTTTCCTGCAGATCCTCTGCTGTGTCCAGGTAGCATCTTGTGGCATTGCTTGAGCCCTGCACCATACAAAGGGGCAACCTCACGAGAGAGCTTGCTCAAAGGTGGGGACACGAGCAGTGTGGGCATGGTGGGTGGCTGATGCTATGGGGAGCAGGCAGAGCTATGCCCATGACTGTTCCCGGGGGTGATTCAGAGGGGGGAGCGCTGTCTCCGCAGCAGACTGACACAGCGGCGTGATTGCTCTTTTCACGGTCCAACGTGTAGGAGGATGAGTCATGTTGGAGAAGGGAATTGCTAACTCCTTGAGGGGTATTTACAAAGCATGACTTCAGCAAGGAAGGTTATTTTGGCAAGACGCAACGAGAACGACTTTCTTAAAAGGACGGCGAATCAACTCATCAGCTGAACGCCGGCTGCACTGGTGCAGTTGCAGAGAGGGGACAGCATCCCACACAGTGGTTGTGCTGGCTGGGCCAGCCAGCAGGTATCTGCCCTCAGCAAAGTGCACCTAACCCTATGCCAAGGGATGGTGCAGGTCTGAGTTTGATCCTGATGTAGCCTAAAGCGAGACTGAGCCTGAGTGAGGGCTTACACCCAGTGCACACATAGGAAAAGTTTGGGGCAGATTCTGGGGTTTTGGTCTGTACGTGAAACCGAGGACACAGATGTATATCCCACCCTGCAGCTGGGAACAGGTCAGGGAGGAAGGTTTGCATAGCAGAGATGGGATCAGCTGATAAATTTGAGAAGATCCGTGGTCAGGAGAAATTTAATGCCACAAGGTAAAGGTCAGGATGTGCCTCTTGGTGGTGGGATGCAGAGAGGCCGGGAGCCAGGTCCAACTTTAAGTGCCTGCATCCATTTGTACTTACCCTGTGCAAACGTGCGCAAAGCGAAGGCTCTAAAAATCAATTGACACAACATATGCAATGGTCTCATTTACTGGCGAATAGAAATGTGTGTAAATCTGGCATTAAACATGAGTTTACACTGCTCCCCTTCTTGGGAGAGCAGTGATTGACGGCGCTGTGTAAATGACATGAAGATGCCGGTGGAAGCTGGGAAACATTTACCCTTCCGAGATGCATGTGTACATTGGAGAATTGCCTTGCCTCGCCGTGAGCCTAAACACATCTGGAGGGTTCCCTTCTTGCACAGTTCCTTGCTCTTGCTTACAATTAATACCTTTGTGTGGAACAAGCAATGCACGGAGAAGCAGCCTTGTCTTGAACAAATTATAACCAGTGTTTTCGTTCCTCCTGGGCCATGCTTGTTCCCTCCTAGAAGGAGATGGGGTAAAAGCTCCTGCAAAAGCATCGCGTAGCAGCAGGTTTGCAAACTCCAGAGGCTGGGAGGCTGCACGGGGGCGCAGGGGCTGGCTTCTCTCGCTGCGCCCGTCAGCCAGCTAGTCCGAGTGAAAATCCAATAACAGCCATTTGAGATTAAATTCTGAGCACTTGAGTAATCTAAAGCCAGTGAGGAGTCGGTGTCTCAGCAGTCAGTCGAATGGTCTGGGCTGTCATCTTGTTCGAGGGAGAGAGAAACTTTGATTTAACTGAAGACCCTTAATTTTCAAACAAGGAGGCAAAGCAATAACGTTCCCCGACTCCCACTGGCTGTTACCGTGTCACGAAACCTTCAGCTTCAAAAATTTGTGAACTGTCTTCAGGGTTTGGACTTCTCAGGCAATTTTCTTTGACAGGAGGATCCATATAAATCAATTAATGGAAGTGGGGGTAGAGAGCAGTGGGCTGCAGGGGCGTTTGAGGAGGGGGAGAAGTGCTCGAGCAAACTCCTTGGGATTAAAGATAAAAGAGTTGCCATTAGCAGTGTCTGTGGATAACAGTATAGGAAGGAAAAACAAACCCCCAAAACCCCAGAACTCCATAAAAAGTTCTTCCCAGCCCCGGTGACCCAGGTTTCATAGCTCTGCTCCTGCACCTTTGCAGAGGTCTGGACTGAACTGGGTGTTCTGGGGTGCCCTGGCAGCACCTCTGTCCCCAGAGGTCCCCCGGGCCCCCGATGTGTGAAACCCCTGCCCTGGAAATGTTAACTGAGTTCAGCCTTCCCAAACGCCGGGAATTAATTGCCAGCTTAAATACTGCCTTGGCCTTTAACTCTGTACTGAGCGAGCTAAAGGTTTTGTCTCCTCAGAAAGACGTCTGTGTGAAGAGGGGGGGAAATTGTCCTTTTTTTTTCCTGCTGGAATCCGTTTTCTTTTTAATTGCTTTGTGCAGAGCCCCAGCCCCACGCCAGACGTCAGAACCGGCCGTGGGACTTTTATTTATTTAACTACACATTTATTTATTGTATTGCAAATTCCCATTTCCCGACCGAGGATGATTTTTTTTTTCCCACCCTTGGCAGCGAGCTTTAAAAATAAACCCTGGTGTCCTCTCTGCTTTTTTTCCCCGTGCTTGTGAACCGAGAGGGCAGTCGGCAAAGAGGTGTGAATTAGATTTCGGTGTCGTGGTGCAGCAGCTCCAACTCCGCCGCCTTCCCCCTTCAATGCAATCCTTCCCGAGCTGCTCGCTAGCGCATCTCACCTCCTTCACCGTTATCTTTCTCGCATTTATTGCCTTCATTTCCATAGCACGTAGTACATACAGGCACCCGGGCTGCATTCTCATACACAGCTCTCCCCTGTAATGAGTGACCTAGATAGTGCTTTCTTTTCGGACAAAGCAAGAAACAATTGCTTCACTAACAATGTGCTCGGCTGCTAATTCACGCTGAGTAGGGCTTGGACTTTGCATTAGAGAAATACTCACTTGGAGCCAGATTATCCAAGATAGATACTCTGGTGCCTCCTATTACCATAGGATCTGAGCGCCTTGCAGCTTTTGAAGATGCTTATTTTCATGTTAACCCTGTGGTGTTATCCTTTTTTTTAAAAAAAAAAAAAAAAAAAAAGGCTGAGGACTGAAGGATCAGGAGTGCAAGGAAAGCTCTGGAGTGGCTTTGTGGGTAGGAAGAGCATTGTATTTACTTTCAAATAGTTCTACTGGGATGAAGGGCAGGTTGGATGGGGTTTGGAGCAACCTGGGCTGGTGGGAGGTGTCCCTGCCCATGGCAAGGGGGTTGGAATGAGGTGAGCTTTGAGGTCCCTTCCAACCCAAACCAGTCTGTGATTGTATGAAGTATGAAGGGGACTGGGCTGAGCGAGATGCCATGAGTTATTAATGTCAGGACTATTTTGGGCTGTGTCCCTGCCATTCAGATCCCATCTGAACAATTTTCCCTTCCCTAGGAAAAGCTGATGTCCCCCCCCCTGGCTGGTGTGAATGGATGGAGCCCAGCTCCATTGCTATCGATGCACTCGCCCCACATCTGTAAAACTCTCTGAGGTGTTTCCTGAGGGTCCCTTAATCCACATCCTCCTTCCTCACTGTCAGTCCTGTGCACCTGAAGTGCGTCCCCCACCTTGGCCATGTTGCAGGGCTGATAATTTACTGTGCCATGCTGCTTCCTTTATCTCCGTTTATACTCGCTTAATGTGGTTGGGAATCCACAAATTCCCTTTTACGCTGTTCTGAGCGTAACCTCCTAAACCTTAATCATGGTTTGGGGAGTAGTAATTCTTGCTGTTATATGACTCTTTTTATTTTTTCTTATATAATTTTTCCTTTAAGAAAAGATCATTAATCCATGTTTCTGAGCCTTCCCATCAATCTATAATTGAATCATATAAAAAAGACTTGATTTTATATCCATATAAGAAAGAATTCAATTCTCCCTAATGCCTGCAGATTTATAAGTCTTAATCTCCATATTTCTCTTAAATTTTTTCTTCTTTTTCTAATAACCTAGTCTGTCTGGAGTTATCTAAATTAATTGTGAACTTGAACATACTGTGATCTGAGGAGATCAGTTATCTGTTCCGTAGAGGAGATGCCAACAGGCCCATCTCGCCGGGAAAACAAAACCACTTCTAATAGCTCCCT
The DNA here is from genome assembly GCA_028020825.1 of Podargus strigoides. NCBI lineage: Eukaryota > Metazoa > Chordata > Aves > Caprimulgiformes > Podargidae > Podargus > Podargus strigoides. The sequence goes on from CM051646.1 coordinate 4,293,229, forward strand.
AACCTTGGTGTGTCGGGAAGAACCCCTCACCAGGCATCTTCAAAAGATGCTCACTTAATTATCGCGTTTTAAACGCCGCATTGCGCTGCAGGGCTTTCTCCTCTTAAGTCTCATCTCTGCTATCACCTCCTCCTTTAAAAGTACAAAAGGAGCACGTTGTGCCTTGCTGGCTCGGTGGGCTGGGAGGAGAAATTCTGCCTTTGCAGCCCCAGCTCTGCCACCAGACTCGCTTTTAAGCCTCCGCTGAGTTGTTGCTGTCTCCTGGCTCAAGGCATCTTCTCTTTTTAATAGCACCACCCCCCGTGGGGCACAGAGCCCATCCTTTGGCGTGCGTTGGATGGGTTCCACCTGCTGGAGAGGACACCAAGTGCTGCTCTGAGCCCTAGTTTTGGTGACTTTCGACACAGTTTTAGTACACCCAGACTGAGGGGTTTGCTGTGCCACTGTGCTAGTGGGAAAGGGAGAGAATGGCCAACCAACTGGCCCTCCAGGACATCTGCAGGTTGTGGAGCCAACCTCCTCTTGAGCTGCAGAACAGTGCTGGGTTTTTTAGCCTGAAATTGGGATGCAGCTGGAGCATCTGTGTGTGTAAGGCATGCAGGGAGGCAATGGCTCTTGCTAATTTAATAGTGCCCCTAAAAAATAAGTTTCTTGGATTGATGGAAAGCATCTAGTGCTGCCAGGCTCAGGCATCCCAGTGACTCGGGTGGCTCCTGTTTTCAAGCTGAGTGGCGTCAGCTAAAGCAGCCTTTGCCCCAGCTTTGCACTCAGAGGCACTCAGGCATCCCCAGGAGCTGGCTGCTTTGCCTTCTCCTTCCTCCTCCTCTCTGCAGCAGAGGAGGAAGACAAAGACAGGTAATTGTGCTGTCTCTGCAGACAGTAACTGCCAGCCAGGGTGTCCATTTTAAGCGTGCTGTTTGGAGCCTTGACAGTGGCATGTGTGCAGGAAATTGCTGTGAATTCCTCCAGCCTCCACTGTGTTTAACTCCTGGGAAAGGTGTTTAGAAAAGCAATGCATCTAATATTTGTTCTAAATTTCTGGTACTGGGCAGAAGAGCAAAAGCCAAGGTTTTGCTGTACGTGTGTTTACCAGTTTCCATCCCTGTCTTCTCTTGTAGGCTCACACTCCTGTCTGTTAGAGATTTCTTGCACTGATGTGCTTTTTCTCTATTTTCACGGCATGCTTGTGCCACAGATTCATCCTCTTTAAATGAGACCCAGGGATCTGTTAGCAGGTCTCCTGCTGTGTCTCCTTGCTGTCCTTCCAGACATGCCCGTTCCCTTTCCTTCCCTTCTCTCCTTGGCCAGTGAGGGAGGGCTGGCATTGGGGTTTTTTGGGGTGTGCAGGAGCTTGGGGGTCGCAGGTTACTGGGGTTGGTCAGTCCCCTAGAGCCATGGCTCTACAGACTCCTGCCCTGAAAGGGAGCACCAAACCAGGATTAAAGTCCTGGGTGTGTTTCCCTTGGCCTGACCCCATCCTGGTGCCCGTGGGCAGGTTGTGTTTGGATGCAGTTACCCAAATAGCCTGACCATGCCCCTGGTTCCCAGTAATGTGTTAGCAATTACTGGGGGAGCTCCCAGGTCTGTTGGAGCACTGGAGGTAAAACTGCTGCAGAGAGATTCATGCTCTTTTTTATTTTATTCATTACTTTTTCTCCCTCCCTCCCTCCCTCCACTCTCCTACTTGCTTTTTGAGTTTCAGATGGATTATCCAGATTGCAAAACCCAAACCCTCGCCTGCCTGCCAGGTCCTTCTGTTCCCTTCCACTTCATTCCTTAGAGCACATGCTGCAGCCCCCTCTTTTCCCGGAGTGGGGCCGGAGAGTTTGCATGGGCACTGCAGCCACAGTGCAGGAACAGCTCTGTACATCCAGGTAACGTGGGTGTCAGGGTCACCTCTAGGACACCCATGTGTCCCCCTGAGGTCTCTGCTGGTAGGTGAAGGCTTGTTTGGCTGCAGAAAGAGGCCAGGAGGCACTGTGGTGGTCTGCATGTGGTGAGGATGATCCCACTAGTGATTTCTCTTCGATGTTACTTGGGGAAATTGCAGGTTGAGAGACTGTAAGTGCTGCTGCAGTGAGAGGGGATAAAAAAAAAAAAAAAAAAAAAAAAAAGGTATTTTTCATTGCTTTCCCCTTTATTTTGGAGGTAGACTCAGGAATTTGGAAACGTGGTTCTTCCCTTGAGGAGTTCACTGTCCAGCTCACTCCTTTGACTTAGCAGAAAGGGGATGTTTTGCTCTCTTGAAAGGGAACAGACATGACCATTTTCTTTTGGTATTGATTAAAACCAACAAACATCCTCAAGTGATCCTGTGCTTCGTTAGGTGGAGGGAGAGAACAAAACTCAGGTCTTTGTTTGCTCATCAGTGTCGTGGGGCTTTTGCCCTGTGCTGTCTGCAGCGCCGGGAGGGAAGAGCACTTAATCACTGCTGCCAGTGAGGTCCACCAAAAAATGTGTCTGCTCAGCCTGTGTTTTAAAAAAATAAATTACTTTCCTGCTTGGGGTCAGAGGGGAGAAAAAAAAAGCAGTGTGATCTATTGACTAGGTGGCCAGACTGTGGATATAAGCCTTGGGTTTCAGTCTCAGGACACCAGGTAGGTCACTTTGCTCTTAGTGTGCCTCAGTTTCCCCATCAGCAAAGCCTGATGTGTTTATTCCAGCACTTACCTTTTTTTTTTTTTAATGTGTGCAATGCTTTGTACCTGGGGATGAATATTTATATAAAAATGCACCTGAAAGGCATAACAGGTTCATATATGTGTATTAGAGAATAACATCATTTCACTGTGTGTATTAAATTCAAGGGGATGTCCCTGGTGACACGACAGTGGCAATGAGCCAGATTTGGGGCCCCAGCCCAAGGGATGCGATTTAGGACTCTGTACAGGTGAACACAGATGTTAAATACTTTCTTGTGATTATACAGCCCTGGCTTGCTGGTGTTTGCAGCGGATGATGGATGACTACTGAACAGCTGAGATTCTTTGAAATGTTCTGCTTGCTGTCAAGCCCTGTCTTTTTACCTGTCTATCCATCTTCTCAGAATAACTGTGCTCTGCAGTCCTCTTGCACACGTGTTCAGCTGGCTCTGTGGGGAGATCCTCGAGCGGGATAGATGCAGGACTGCAAGGATTAAGTTATTAAAAGCAGCATTTGTGATGCTTTTTCCTCCTGAGAGTCCCAGAGCAATTTGCAGAAGTCTACCTCCATGGAGAAAGCAAAGTAGAGCCTGAAATTGTGCAGCAAGTCAGGAGCAATTTGGAAATGGAGCCCAACAGTTCTCCCAGCCAGGGATTGTGCTCCTTTCTAGGATGGAGAAGAGCAAAGCGTGCTTCAGAGTAGGTAGAAGAGGCGTGTGGTGGGCCCTGGAGGGAGGCTGGAAGCTGTGAGATGACAAAGTCAGTCATCGTGTCTAAGCAGTGATGTTGACTCCATCCTCCTCCTCTTGCTGCGTTTCTCTTGTTTGTGCTACCCCTCTGGGAGCCTGGCTAAGGATGGAAGAAATTGCCTGGAAGAGCCATCAGCCCACTTCTAATTCCCTTCTGATTTGCTGTCTCAGGCTCTGAGAGTTTGTATTAAGCCTGCAACTTTGGAATAACAATTCTGTTTTCCATCATGGCTTGGTTCTTCCAGCTCCAAAGGTTCTTGTGGCACCCCTAGGTCCAGCCACCTCCCACGTTTGGGCTTGATTGCCCACTCTGGTTGTCTGGAGAAGGTTTTTCAAGCCTTGAGACCTGGGGTTGCCCACTGCTTGCTGCCTCTGCTTTCCTGTCACATCCTTGGAGCAGCTCCTGGCCAGCAGCAGCTTCATCTGCTGGAGACCAGAGCTGAGGTGAAGCATAAACCGTGTGACAGAGAGGAGCAATGCTCCTCAGCTCTGCTACACACAAGCCCCTCAAGACATTCAGTTGCCCCACAATTAGGTAATAAATCAACTGGAAATGTTAACATTAAATATCATGAGGAAAGTGCCAGCCTCGGCTTTCCAAGTCTCCAAGTGCTTTTATTTTAATTATAGAGTTGGTGCTTTAGTTGGTTTGTTGGGTTTTTTTATTCTGTTTGAGTTTTGTTTGAGTAACTTTGCATGACCAAAAATCCTAAATGAGTGGAACTTGTAGAAATCGTTATTGTCCCTCAGAAAGCCTGTTTTTCAAACAGGTAGGAAGAGCTGGCGTTCCAGCTAGGGACAGAGCTGGGTATCTGCAGCACACTCCATCACTCTCCCCTTTCTTGGTCTTTCAGCTCGGAGGTATTAAGCCTCACCTTCCTCGCTCAGGGTGGCGTCTGCAGTTTAATTAGCAACTGCTGCTTCCCTTGCAGGAAAGTCCTGTCGAGTTTCATGGCGACGATACTAATGAACGTCTGTGGAAAACGTTCCTGGAACATATGGCAGTGAATATTTCTGGTGGGTTCGTTGTCGCTGTCCCACCAAATGCTGTGACAGGGAGAAGTTTCCCCGTTTTGCTTTGAAAGTCAAACGCTGGCACGGGCTGTGATGTCTGTAGGATTTTTCCATGAGGATGAAAGGTGTGAGAGAAAAGAAGAAGAATTGTTGATCCTTAATTATTGTTGTGCTTTAATGACAAGAAGCCTTGGGCAGCAAAGAACAAAGTCTTTGCTTCCTGGCCCCCTCCCTACCCCCAACACATGAACTTGGGGTCCTGGCTCTCATTTTCAGAGCTGCCATGACCCCTATGCACATCACAGATGATCCAAGGTGTGGTTTTGGCCCTGTTGTGGTCTCCCTTTTGAGGGGGATCATTCCACGTGCTGTCTGTTTTACTCTTTCCCTCCAAGCCCCATGGCAGAGCACAAACCCCAGTGTGACAGGATTTGCCCTGTTGTGCTGACGGGGGAGAGCTGTATCCATGCGAACAGCCGCCGTCTCCTGTCATTGCAATCATATTCTTTTGTCCAGAAGATAAACTGCAGAGTTTTGCTGCACCATAATCAGGGTCTGATCTAAAGGCAAGAAGTGGTGACAGCAGGCAGGCTGCCTGCCTTTGACCACAGGGTTTAGGACTCCTTTTTTTTCCCCTCTGTTACCTCTTTGTAACCGCGTGCTTCTGCCTGTTGAGAGAGGCTGGGAGGGATGTGTCAGAGCATGTCCCACTATTTTGCACTATCCCAGGTCTTCCTGCAGTTAAAGCCACATCCCTGGTGATGTCAAAGCTTGGCAGCTTGTGTTGTAATTGCAAAGGAAAGGATTTCCTGTACCTTTTTGGGCCTGTGAGCAGTGGAGAGTCTCATTTGGAAACATTGCAATAGGAAACTTGTTTCGGAGGCTTGAATTCCTCCTGAGCTGGCGTTGAATGTTTGGGCCCCAGGAGCACCAAGTGATGCAGCATGAATCTGTGTGAGACACTAACCCAGATGCTGGCCTCTATAATCCACATATTTAACTGTTCAGAGCCTCAAATGACTTCCTTGCAAGTCTAAAGCTCCACCAGCTTGGGTTAAAGGTCTGTCACCTGTTGGCTGATGACCCCTATGTGCATGACAGGGTATGCTGGGCATATTAGGACCCCCAGCTGTAGCCCAACTGAGGATGCTCCCATTGCTCTTTTTCACTTCTCTCTGTGCTGAGGTGCCCAGCTTGCACAAAACTGCTTCGCAGAGGAAAACCTCTTCCCTGTGCACCAAGCCCACTTCTGAAAGATCTTGCGTAAGCTTCTTGGCGAGCAAGTAACTTTTGTATTTAGACTGTAATTGGCTTTAAATTCCAAAGGTCCATTGCTAATGATAGTCAGAGCAGTTTAATTAAAGGGGCACTGTCAAGTACTTCCTTTATAGTTTTTCTTTCGCGTGTGCTCTCAGTTGTAAGTGTAATACCTTTTTTTTTCTTTTTGCAAGCTTGAAGGTAATGATTAAAGTAATTCTCTGCTGATTTTGTCCTTTTCTATTTGGCAAACTTTGATCCATTATTATTTTTTAATGGAGGCGAGATTAACATGGGCACTTTTGTTCCACGCCTGGTTCAGTTCAGTACGGTGCCTCACCGCCGCTCTCGCGCTGGTGGCATCGCGTGGAGATGACATTGATGCAGCTTTAGGGAGGGGTTACTAAGGCAAATGCAGGAGCTCGTGCTCCACCTAAAGAGCCTCTGAGCTGCCTTATACACTGAATTTTTGGGGAAAGGTGGGGTTTTGAATTCCTCAAAGTGAGACGAAGACAAGTCTCTCCCTCCCTAGGAAAGCCCATCTTTGATATATAATGGCATTTTCCAAGGAAAAAAATGTACTTGCAAGATGTTGGCTCATAAAAGAGGCAATCTCATGATCTAAGTTATAAAAATGCTCAGTTCTAAGCTGCCTCTTCACAGTTTTCAACTCCAGCCTTAAATAGGGGATAAATAATTTGTCTAGGATTTCCAGCTCCCCATTTTCCCTGCTTGTTAAAGGGGAATAAACAGGACTGAAGGATCGCAGCCCCTGACCGCTTTTGCACCAGCTCAGCCTGCTCTGCGCTCTTCCCTTCCCACGTGTCTCCTCCGTAGGAAGAGCGGAGGGATGCGTGTCCTGTCCCTGAGAGTGCTGCCTGGAGGAGAGCTGTGGTGTGAACTTGAGCCCGCTGAGGGAGTGGGTGGGATGAAGCTGGAATGGGTTGCTGGGGTTTCAGGCAGTGATGTGCCTCCAATTAGCCTTGGGACCCCATGAGGTGGGTCGGGAGGGACGTGGCGACCGACCAAAAATCCTTTGTGCTCACCAGCCGCTGCTCAAAGCTGCTCTGTCTTCCTTAGAGCAGCCAAGCATGGAGAGCACTATTTAGATCTGTGAAGATAAGGCAATAACCATTTTAAGAGAGATATTCGCAATGGGTCGAATTTTAAACAATGAGAGCATTTCCACATGGCAGCCTCTGCCAATAATTGCTTGTAATTGCTTTCCCTTCAATGCTGCCTTTGCCCTCTCTCTTTTACGGGAGCTGCTGTCCCCTGTCTGCCCCTCTTGGCTTCCTCCCCACCTCGTGCTGAGCAGGAGCACGTTTGCAACAGGGTTGGTGGGGGTTTTTTTTGCAGACACTGTAAATCGCTCGATTGCATCTGGAGGGATAAAGGGTTCCTGCTTCCTGTCTCCCGCATCAAATTATTTGGCAGCTGCTTATTGCAGCAGCAGTGAATTCGCACAGGGTTCATGGAGGGGTGTAGCTCAGGTCTGAGCTGCTGGAAACAGGAGGTTTTTTTTCCTCCAGGTAGTGAATGAAGGTGCTAAGTGATGTGTATGAGGGGAAGTCAGGGCTTTCTGGAGAGACCTGTGCAACCCAGGCAGGGGTATGCAGAGGTAGCATCCTTAAGGAAGGGTCCTGTACATGCGTTGCAAGTGAGCACACAAGTCCTGACTCTGGTCGTGCCACGTGCAGACAAGGAGACTGCCTGTACCTACACAGAGACAGGAGCCAGCTGGGCTTTGCATCGGGCTGCAAACACTGATTGCACCCCTGGGGTGCAGCACCCTGTCTGCATGCACTGCTGGGAGTTCTGGGGATGCTTCGAGTTGGAGGCACTGCCAGCCCCAGCTGTGCTCCCCATGTGGGAAAGCCCTCGTGGGTGCAGTGAGCCAGGCATGGTGGCAACCTCCCTCTGTCCCCTGCGGAGCCAGGCAGCCCTCGAAGCCATGCTCTCATTTAGCCTGTTAAGGCTGGCTTTCGTTTTCCCTGGTGAATCAATTTCTCAGTCTTTAAATGGTACCTTCCTTGTGCTAATCATACAATAGGACTACTAATGAATGTCTCAATTATTTAATGTTTGAATCGAGTAATTATTTTCTTGAGGTAGCAAATTGAAGTTTTCAGGAGGAAAAATACCGTATTCCCTTCCCCCCCTCTTTTGCTGCTACATAATTAAATAATTGTATAGCCAGTGATTTAATAGCTACAAGATCAGGAGTGACATATTTTATTCATTTTAAGCAGGAGCGTTTCTCATTTCTCCTCTTTCTCTCTTGGAGAAGCCCTGGCCGCCCCCTGGGAAGGCAGGGAAACCAGCTGCAGAGCTGTACCCTTGCCTCTGTAGCATTTCTCTCAGCATTTAAGGATTATTCTCCTCTGCGCTGAGCCGCCTCTCACGTTCGTGCTGTCCCAGGGTGTCCGTGGAGGTTGACTCAGAGGGATGCTCTGTGGGTTTACTGCACGTCACCACCACGGGCTTGTGCCCCACCCTTTCTGCATGCACATGGGCTGTGCCTAATGGAGTTTATCTAACGCTCTGGCATTTTTTGGTGTGTATTTGGAGAGTGGGGGAAGAGCCCAGATGCTGGGTGTCATTTAACTGGGAGCTGGTTTTGCAGTCAGTCATTGCAAGACTCCCCCCAGCCAGTGCCCTGGTCAGGGGAGACCTCCCTTCCGAGCATCAGTGCAGAGAGTGTCACACATCATCCCTGTCTCGCTGTCGGGGAGAGATGCTGAGTGACAGTCGCGCTTGTGAAAACCTCTCTACACTTCTTAAATAAATAAAGAAGTTAATCACTAGGGAATTACCATGCTCAGATGTTGAGACATCCTGGGGATGAAAAGAAGTGTCTAAGGAACAAGCGTATTTAGTGTCGACTGAGCGTGTATCTGAATTATCCTTGTTTGCTTGCGTGTTAGATGTACGTGGGTATCAGTGGTGGAGAACATGGGAAGGGCTGGGTGGTCGTCTGTACAAATAATTCACCTTCTTTTTCTTCCACTGGTGAATGGACTGTGGTTTTCTTAGAGCCGGTTGCTGTGGCTGAGTAATTTTTGCTAGTGGGACTTATCTGTAGCTTATTTGTAGGTAGTTACTTGGGAGTAGAGACTTCTCATAGCCGTAAAATGACCTGATAAAAAATGGATGATGTGTCATATTCTTGTTCTCCTGCCACAGACAGAGTCCCAGGCAGGCTGTGATGGCTCCCTCCTTGGATGAATGCAACGTTAAGCTGTGCTCCTGGCGTGAGCGTTCGTGACCGTGAAGCCAAAATGGGCTTTCTTGGCACCACTCCCCAGATTTCAGACAAGTTCCCAACAGCCAACTGATTTGCAAGAGCGCTGGCAGAGGGGGAGCACAAATGTGCTGTGAATAGGCATCAGAGGGAATTCATTAACAGGACTTAATTAGCAAATTCTAAGTGGCAGCATTCCTGGGAGGAGCAGGGTTGGACCTGTCCAGGTCACAGTGGGGATGTCACCAGCTGTAAGGTAGGGGTGTGCACACAGGGACAGGCACCCACCTGTGACTTCTGGAAAAAGCTGCTTTTGTAGGAATTAGGTATGTATATGCACTGCCACATCCCTGCACAGCACCCTGTCACTGCCAGGAGGGACAGAGCCATGTCTTCAGTGACAGGGTTAAACTCTGGTGACGGTGAGTGATTACTCACCAGATGACAAAAGAGGGGAGGGCTGTGGTGGCTTGCAGGTAGTTTTTCAAGGGCTTGGTCTGTTGTTAAAGAAATAGTGACTCACTTGTAATTATTTAGTTAAAACTTTGTGTCAGGGGCTGCTGCTTCTGCAGCATCACACATCCCTCTCCAGCCACAGCTTCAGATTTCCTGCGGTGTTTGAAGCCCTCTCAGATGGGTGTCTTGGTGACCTGGCCATGACATCAACCCCTCTGAAGCCCTGGGGATTCCACAGCCCTTAATGTGGTGGCCTCCCTTTAAACCCAAACAGGAGCAGCAGTGGTGTCTTCACAACCTTTTCCAGGTATTTTCAAACGCTGTTTTCTGGTGTCCTCATTTAACACGCACATTGTAATTAAGAAGAATTTCCTGTGCTCCTCGGGGGCGCCTGAGAAATTTGAGAGCTGGAGGGTTTTGTGTGTTATGTTAACACGCTTGTTAGAAAGGATAGGACTCCTTGGAAGTGCTAACCAGACCCCAGACACCAGCTGGGACAGCTGGAATGTCGGAGGACCTTTGGGAAGCCCAGGTGTGGGGCGGATTCAGGTGGGTGGGAGGGACTGCAGGTATTTGACAGTGCAAGGAGGAGAAGGAAGAAGGTCAGAATCCTTTGCTTTGGGTGTGAACAGTGAGCTCAGGTGGCCAGATGGCATCTGAGTATGCTTTGTACCCGTGTCATCTTCCAGGGTGACTCGCCTTCATGGTTGGCACTGAATTTGAGGGGTGTTGAGTGTCCTGGCTCTCTGGTCCTGGTTATCCTGAGCCATCAGACCATATCAGCTTGTTTGTTTGGGTTTTTTTTTTTTGCTTTCTTTTTAGTTCAGCTTTGTGCAGCAGTTATTGATAACGTTAGGAGGGTTAGATAGCAAAGAGAGTCAGTAGACAACCGTGCCTCTTAGCTATGCATTACCCTGTCCTCGACTCTTCCCCGAGCATCTCTGCTGCTGTCAACACTGGATGAGTTCCTGGGTGTCCCTCGTGATAACCGTCACCAGATGTTTACATGTCTTGAGCTGTCGTTGCCAGGGCTTCATTTCTTATGCCTCATTTCTTAAGCAGCATTTGTATTTTGCAAAGTTAACTTCCCTCCCTAAATTCAGCTCTTCCCTGGGGCCTCGCTGTGGCGTGTACTCATGTATTCCCAGGGTGGAGCACTGGGATGTGCTAGGAGCATCCAGCTGTGCTAGGAGCATCCAACCATGCTCCGCAGCTCTGTTTTGGGCGCCTGGTGGTGGTTTAGCACCAGAGAGTGTCAGAGGGACGCATGTTAGAGCGCTCCCATCTCCTCCAGTAGCTTTGCAGGGAAAGGACAGCTTGGAACCTCACCGTGGTGGGAAAGAAAAAGGCAAGACGTGTTTTGAAACGTTCCCCACGCGCAAGGTTTTTGCTTGCCTGTGTTGTGGCAATCCCAATTTAAATTATAATAGATCTGAGTTAAATAACTTTTTGGAGTTGCCATTAAAGGCCCCCTTCTTGGGTTTGTTTGTGTTTCTTCCCGAAGATGAAAGCTGTGGGAGTCCCACATTATCTTAATTTCACCTTGAGTGTTTATGGCTGCAAACTTGGGGCGTTTGGCTTTGCGGAGATGGTAAAAAATCTGAGATTTCACTCGTGAAGGTTTCACTCGGCTGAAAATCCCTGTTGAAGGAGGAGCGTGGGATCAGACCCCTCATTTAGATCAATGGTTCAGAAAGAAAAAAGGAAAGAGAGATGAACTCTGAGCCTGTGAAGAAAACCTGGTCGGGGGATAAGGGAGGAGGGGGAGAGCTGAGTTAATGGAAGAGAGATATCTCCAGCCTGGAAATGGATGAAGGGAAAGGGAACGTATCGCGCCTCGTCCTCCTGGGATTAATTTTGAATATCAAACGCTTGATCTCGAGCCGTTCCTCAGGCAGCCGGTCATGTTTCTGTGAAAGCTGTATTTTGAAAAGAATTTTTCTGATGCTTTAAAACAGAGGAAAGCAAAGCAAATGACCTTATCCTGCTTTGCATTATGTCACACTCGATGATATTATTTTGCAGGACTTGCAGATAGCTTGACACATCGAGGCAGACAGCCCCTTATTATTAAATCTGTTTGCAAATGTGCTCAGATTGCCCTTCACATCCACCCCTGGTTATGAGTGGTGGCAGACCGTGGCTGCGCATCGCGGGTCCCCGTAAACACGTGCCGAGCTGCCTTCCTTCCTCCCCGCCTCCCACCTCAGCTTGTCAACACTTTAGGAATTAAAAGAATATCCTACTGGAAAAGGAAAGTGGTTTCTTCCCCCTCTCTGGTGTGGTAGAGGGATGGATGGAGAGTTCCTGTAATGCCCTTCTCCCATGGATCCTCTTCATCCTACCCACTGGCTCTTTGGACTCTGCAGCTGAGATGCTGCCCTTATTAACCAGCCTGTGCAGCCATCCTACAAATGGCACTGAATAACCCAGTCCCTTTTAAGCTGTGTCATCTCTCCCTCCGGGTCAGATCAGGCCAGTGGAGCATTTTTTTTTGCTGTCTGTCAAAGCTGAATCAATAGTGCCTCACGCTGCTGAGCCTTGCTATTGCCAGCGCTGGCCGTTCCTCTCCTGCAGGCTGCAAGGAACGTGCTTCCCTGCTGATGGCCACGTCCTTCGCTCCAATTTACATCCTTCCCAAGTAAATCCACCCCGCCATGTGCCTGCGTCATTGTCAGCACCGCTCCGCTTGCCTCCAGCGGCAGTCGTTGCGGGGATGCCTCTGGTGCTTGGCTTCCTTGTGAGCTAAGGGGAAAAATCCTCCCAAGGGACAACTAAGGGAAAATGTTCTTTCCTTAGTCGAGGCCATTGGTAATTGGCTTCAGACCTCTACAAGGAGCCCAAAACCACAAATGGGGAAAGACTCCCAGGGGTTTTGCTTTGGCCTCCATTAAGATCCTAATAGATTTTTAGCCTACAAGCTGGTTTTTGGGCTTCAATATTCATATTCGTGTCTGATCCAGAACCTGAGCATCTCTGCGCATCACTGGTAGCTCGTGGCAAAGACTCCCAGAGGGGCTTGGGCGTTTCTGCTGAGACGTTGTCTATCGCTTCCAGATTTGTTGGCTTCCAGTGTCAGTGAATATGCGCTTTTCATCACGGGAGGATGAATAAAAGGCACCACTTAACCTTGGTTTTTTTTGTTCTGCAATCTGTTTTTCTCCTTTCTTATCCTTCTCTTGAATGATACACCCCTAATTTTTTCATTTGGTATGGAAATGTGTTTAGGAGCAGACTTTTTTGTCTTTTATTCCTATCCTTTGTATATACATCTGTCTATCCAATGCTGAGGAAGATACTGGAAGTTGAGAATGTTGTTTGCTTCTGTGATAGCATCACAATATTTTCACTTATTGTTCTCTCTTCCTTTCTCACTATGTCTTGCTTCCTTGGCCACCATTGTCTGTTGATCAGATGTTTTTGTTAAGTTGTCCAGAGTGATGTGTAGTTTTTTTTTTTCCTTTCCCTGAGTGCTTACAATTAAGTTAGAATCCATCAATGTGTGTGAGTTGTTGGAAATGTTGCTTTTGATAGGCATTACCTTGTACTTGCCTGTATTAAATTTCAGCTGTCATTGTTTTCTTAATTGCCTGTGTTAGATAATGCTGAATTTCCCACAGTCCTCTCCTCCTGACTAAAATGAATAGCATTTGTATCACAAATGCTTCAAACTTGACACCCTTTTTTCCCCCATGCCATTTAAAACTTCACCCTGGCTTGGCTGATTTAATCTGCTATCAACTTCTCATCTTCTCAGTCAGTGCTTTCTTTCCTTTACGTCTCTCTGTCCCTTTGCTGCCTGCTGGCCTCTGGGGGCATTTTTCACTGTGGAAGGAGGTGTTATGGACTGGATTTATCTGGGATGGGTAAGGAAAGCTCCAGTTTCCTGAAGGTGCAAGAGTGAAGATGTAGCACAGATGGTGTAAACCCTGCAGGAGCTCTGGGGCATGGGTTTGGGTTGTTAAACCATGATTTTCTCAGCCATGGTGGCTTGTACCCAGCCAACGTGTGTGTTGTGGTGCGTCCTCCTTGCCATGGAGATGTCGTGCTTGGGATCTGCCTGATAAAGGGGTGGGAGAGCCATGACTCAGGAGGTCTGGCTTTTATTTTTCATTCTCCCACGTCCTTGCTTTGTATGGCTTTTGACAAGCTGCTGCTCTTCTCCAGCTGCTGTCTGGTTTGTGTACTTTGCGCTCCAAATTCCTTGTTCAAATGACATCCCTTCACAAGGCATCTGCAGGAAGATGGTTTTCATCTTCGTAGCCTGCTGCTTCTTCAGGGGTACTGATTATTATTAATTAAGGCATTTTTGAAGGCCAAATAAATTATACCTGCTTTTCTTGAAGGTATTGTTGCCTTCCTCAAAGAACTCTAATATATTAGAGAGGTGTGACTTTATTTTCTAACAGCCAGGCTGTTTGCCGTGTCGTGTTCATCTAGGTAGTTTATTACAACTTTCAAACCACTAATTTGACAAGTTTACTTAATGCTGAAATAAGTCTTTGAAGTCTGGAATTATCTGTTCACTACCAAAGCAAGGAACGATCATTTCCATGCCAGCAAAAATTACTGTGGTAATTTTACTCTTAATTTAGTTTTCAATCTATGGAAGTTTCTTGGTATTTTTAAGTGACATGAAAGGATCTACTCTCTTCTGTGTTACCCCAAATTTTCTACTGCAGCAAATGAAACCATTTGGTAACGTGACATTTATGAGAAACCTGGTATAGCTTCTCTCCCTTCGTAACACCTCTTTGAGGAGGAACTGGATGGCACATTAGCTGGTTGGTAGACCAGACTTTGAGAAGGGGCTGGAGGACCATAAAGAGCTGGAGAGACCTCTGGCATTGCTCTTGAGGCAGATGAAATGCACAGAGAGAGTTTATGGACCCATCTGCAGGAGGAAGGCAGCAAGCTTGACAGTTCAATGAAGCTCAGTTGAATCCTTCCTAGTCAGGGTAGATCCAAAGTTAATCTCTGGAAGGAATGCTGGTATTTTTATCACTGCATTTATATTTTATGGAACCATCTGGTCCCATTAAAGCTTTGAAAGTCAGCATAGGTTGTATTCGAGTTTCCCAGGAACTGAGAAGAAGAGGAGCAAGAGTAGGTGAGGTGTGGGGATGAAGCATGTCTCATGGCAAACCGAGCACTGATAAACTTAACAGACCATCAGGGTGAGAGGAATGATAGAGATTTTGAGTGCAGCATTTAAATCCTGAGTGGTAATGGGGCTCCCCTGAAGATAACTGGTGTTCTAGCTGTAACGCTCCTGTGCAGTGAAGCACCATCAGCATCTGCACGTTGCCTTTGCAGGGTTATGGCCCAGAAAAATAGGAGCAGAGGGGTGTGTGTGGACTAAATTGCCTTCTGCTCGACAGCGCTGGTGGCTTTCCCAGAGCTGGCCTGGTCACACCGGGCTGTGGTGGCAGTGCTGGTGCAGGTGTATTTGACTGGGACACGGTCCTGCTGTGCTGACTTGGGATGCAAGTGGTTACCCTGCAAATCATCTGCTTTTCAGTGTGTTCCCAGCACATGTGGTGATGGGAGAGGAATTGGCGAGTGGTTTGTTGTTTGGCTTCTCAGGTGTAATGGTAATTCGACAATAGAAACACTTCTTTCAACTGCAAACAAAACTTGCTCTTCCTAGCTGGATCCAACAGTCTCCTGCGGATTTGAAAGGCACAAAACAAAACTTTTATTGATTTCTTCCGGAGAATAGCTTGCATTTCCTCTATAAATGTTCCTGCAGCCCTCTGTGATTTTTTCAAACACCCCTAACCCGAGCCCACCACTCGCTCCTGCCTGAGGATCTTGCAGCACCAGGGTATGGTCACTCCTTGCGCTCCAAAGGACTGGGGATAAGTGTCTGAGAAGCCCCTTGAGATGCAGACAAAGGTGCCTACAAGGCAACCTGCCAGTTCCTTGACAGAGAGAAGCTTTTGCAAACCAGGAGCATCTCTCCTTTGCAGTAAGTGGTATTTCATGGTGATAACTTGGCCTAGCTTATCTTGGTCACAATTTTTGCTCTTGCCCCCTAATACCTGGGAGCTGCTCGTAATGCTGTGGCTTTGGGGCAGCTGCTCTTCCCTGCTCTCTTGAACATGCGAGGGGCTGTGGGAGAAAGTGGGGCCGGAGCTGTTTATAGCCTTAAAACAGCCTATGTGCTTTTCATTCACCCTCTGCTCCTCAAAGGCCAGGGAAATTGGAGCTCCTGTTATTATTTAAGTGGTTTTCCAGCTGCTTCTTCTCATCCTGTCATCTCGCTGCCTGTCTTTGATTAATGACCGGACAGTCCGTTCCAGCGCTTCCCTCTCTCCTTCATTTAATTCCCTTTTTTCCCCCTTTCCCTCCACTTCTAATTTTTTTTTTTTCTGCACACAAACTGCTGATCTAAATGTTCAAAATAAATTATGCTGAATAATGGATGAAGACAGCTGCATAATTTATGGTGCCATAGGGTGAGGAGGAGCTGGGTGTGCTCTTCCTCTGCTTCTTGCCCCCTGTGCCATCCTGTGCCCTTTCTCCAAGCCAACCAAGGAGGCATTGGCACCAGGTTTGCCACTCTTTAGATTCTGTGTTAACTCAGAGAAGGGATTTAACATCGCAGGATCATGTACAATGGGGTCTTGTGACCATCAGAGATGAGAGATGCTGATGTTCAGCCCATCAAAGCTCACCCCTGCTTGCTGGGGCAGACATAACGGAGGCTAATTAACCCATGACATTCTTCTCCCTCTGCCTTTCTGGAGCAGGACTGTGCTGCTGGAAGAGGTTTTAAAATCAAGTGACATAGAGTGGGCAACTCCATTTCAAGGTCTTGCTTTGCCCCGAGTGCCAGCATGAGAAAGTCTTCTGAAGTTCTGATGTTAGCTAGCATGGTTCATTTGAGCAAGCTGAGGCAATTTCTTCTGACTTTTAGAGTATATTCAGAATTTGTCTCCATAAGGATATCAGATATAATTATAAAGTGTGGAAATGAAGTACTTGAACCTTATCAAAAGTCACATTTTGATAATTTTTCACTGAAAATGTCAACACAATCAATAGGTTCTTGCAAATGTTTTGATTTCATTAAATTCAGCAGATTGTTCTGCTGGAATGTTTTAACCCACACTAAATGTCCTTTTTTCCATATTGGGATGAACTCAGATAATAAGGTTACCTTTTACAAAGCCACATGGTGATGAAGTAGAGCTTTTTAGTGACAGCCCTTGGTGTTCCTTAGTAAAGGGATGAAAGAGTGGTGGAGATGACTGGGACAGCGAGGGAAAGAAAAAAGGATAGACGGAGAGACATAATTTTTCTCTATCCATTTCATTATCCCATCCATTTCCCTCTGTCTTTTTCTGATGTCTTGTCCATCAGCCACTAAAACTTAATTCTGTAAGAAATAAATACAACTTGAGTAAATTAAGTGAAAAGGCTGCACAGAACCCAGTTACTCTCTGTCTCTGGATGCTTGGGAACAGAGTTCATTTCCCCGTAATGAACAACATGGTTGAGTGACAGCGTGGCAAAAATGAGCCGTGGCTTAGAGCTGCTTTAATCCAGGGGCAAACCTGGGGATATGGAGTAGTTAGGAAGGGTTATGTCCGTGTAGGTGGAGATGTGGGAATGCAGAGTCCTTCCCATGGGATACTCCAGTTCATGGCAGCACACGTTGGCTCCTTGGCCATCCCTCGCTGGCTTCCTGAGACAGGTCACATTGATTAACAGTTTTCATCATAAAAATTGGAGCAGCAGAGGTGGTTAAAGGTGCCCCAGTGCTTCTGTTCATACTCATCTGGTTTCATTTGCTTGAAGGTCTTGGCTTCCACGCTGGTGCTGTGCAGGCAGAGCCATCCCCTGCGAGGAGGGAGGTTTGGGGTGACCTGCCTCTCAGCAGGAAGGAATACAAAAAGATGTAAAAATGAATGTGTATGGGAAGTAGAAAGTGTGTGGCTGAGGAATGGAGCTGGGACACATGACTTGTCCCCGCTCTGTCGCAGCCCTGACTGCGTGACCTTCAGCAAATCGTTTTACAGTCTGTTCTCTCTCTTCCCCAGCAGAGCGTCATTTTGCTCACTCTTCTTCTCTGATTGCAGGCAGGTTTGGTAAAAGATTTTGTTCCTCTGTGTGTGTATTGTACTTTGCACAAAAGCCTCTCGTTCCAGCTGTTGCTGTAATACCTGTAGCGTGCTTTGTGAGGAAAAGGAGTGCGCTGGAATAAGGCAGGAGGGAACCCAGCTGAAACCCTCTGCGTGCGCGCACATAGAGCGGTCTGTGTTTGTAAGAGGAAAACCAGGAGCTTGCTTCAGTCAAACTGAAGCGTGTGTGTATGTGGGCATTAAGTTTCAAAACCAGGGAGCTGATGGGTTGCCAGTGTTGTGTAACACAGGAGTCGATTCAGTTGCTGTGATGCTGGTGACTGCAGAGCTGATTGTGTATGTTGTTACCATAAACACGATGAGGATGAGTGAAGGATCTTGTCCCTTCCCTTTGCCTTTTTGGATGTAGAGACTCTTTTACAGCTTCCTGAATGTTCCTCCAGATCCACGGGGATTATCCAGGATACTGGACTTGATGGGCTGTCACCCTCCGAGTCCCCACAACATGTACCTGGTGCCTGCTGCGTGCTTGTTTCAAGTTAGGAATGCCTGCAGCAAGTCTGAGCCAGCACAGCTTGTTTGCAGGAGCTGTCGCGGTGCATCAAGTAATAACTGCGCGAGAGAAGGAACTTGCAGTGCTTTATTATGCATAATATCCAGCCGGTGAAAGACAGCTGCTGCTGCTCTATGGAGTATTACATCCCCATAATCAATATCAGGGAGGAGGAACTGTTGGGCAACCTGTTCCCTATTATGGGCACTTAAGCAATGCTTGGGTTGACAAAGAACCTTGTACCAACTGCAAGGCAGCACATGTTCAACATTCTCCTCATGTAGCAGGGAGCGATCCAGCCAAACGCCCAGATGCTCTTGACAGCTAAACTTTGGAGAGGAGCAAATGCCAAAGCAGCCTTTTCAACTGGGTGAGCCTCCTTTTCCTTTGGATATTTGGTGATCTGCTTTGCTCGAGTCTTGTGACCCAGGGCAGGGAGACTGATGGTTGTGTGCAATTAAATGGATAAATATCACCGAAGCAGGTGACTGGAGTGGTGTGATCTGATGTCAGGTGGGCAGGACCCAGAGCCAGGACTGCTGGGCTATTTTTCTGGTGCTGTCACTGATTCGTTTTGACTTTGAGCAAGTCATTTAATCGCTCGGTAATTAATCCTATTCATACAGCTAAATTGAGTACTGCCAGGTACACGAGCTCTCGCTGCAGGCACACTGTGGCCATTCAAAAAAAAATCACAGCAACGCCTAGAATAGAAGAGAAGGTGTTTGATTTCAAAGCATCCTGTCCTGCTGCTTGAATCCTTCCCCTCACGTTCCTATCAAGGGCTTGCGGCGGGTCCTTACGGCGGGGAGGAGTGATGCCCACTGGTCAGAGCTGGGAAATCCATCCCCTACCTTGGCCTCAAGTTACGTCAGGGGAAGTTTAGGTTGGGTATTAGGAAGAAGTTCTTTCCTGAGAGGGTGGTTGGGCACTGGCACAGGCTGCCCAGGGAGGTGGTGGGGTCACTGTCCCTGGGGGTGTTCAAAAAACGGGTTGATGAGACACTTGAGGCCATGCTCTAATGGTTTAATGGTTAGGAATGTGATGGGATAAAGGTTGGACATGATGACCCTGGAGGTCCCTTCCAACCATAATGATTCTATGATTCTAATTGCTAATGAAGTTCGCGGGGAGCCCGGGAGGGACGGTTCTAGGGACAAGGGTGGATAATTCGTGCTATTTTAGCATTGATCTTCTCCCTGGCCCTTTGGTTTGCAGGCAGCACGCCTGCCTGAGGACCGCAGCGCCTGTGCTGACGTGACCTCCCGCTCCCCTCAGCCCCGCGGCGTTTAACCGAGGAGCCGCCGAAGTCAATCAGAGCAAAGTGTTTGCAAGCAGGGCCGGCGCCTCGCGCTGAGTGTTTTTATTAGCTCAATACAAACCGCAGCAGAGAGCTTATCGATCCCGGTGATCCATCGCCATCACGAACATCATTTGTAAACTTTTGGGGGAGCGGGAGCAAAACCTGCTGTATGATCTGAGTCGCTTGGGCATTCAAATTCCCATCACCCGGAGGAGTATTTCCTCCCTGGGACTCGACTCCAGGCTTTGCTGGTGGGTGGGAAAGGGCAAGGCAAGCAAAGAGCTGCAAACCCTGTCATTGTCCACAGCCCCAACCGTGGGGGTTGGCCATCGGGCACACATGTATCACTTAACCTCTGTGTTACACGGGCAGACACGAGACCTCTTGTGTCTCCATCTGCCCTGCCCTGAACTGATGTTCTCTGGAGATGCTTCCTTGTGCTCACAATAAGTAAAATTAAAGCTCTTTGGACCTTTAGCTGCAGGGCTTTGCTCAAATTCCCCCTCAAATTCTTGTTCCTGGCAGACTCCTGTAATTGTGCTGTGTCTCTATATTTATGCATATATATTGTATATCAATCTGCTACTGAGTGGACCCCTTTATTGAATAAAGCTGCTATTTGTTAGTCCATTAAGCACATTTCATCACCTGGATGTGGCACCACAGCTCCATCTGGGATGGGCTTTCCCTCTTTGGCTGTTATAGGTGAGGGATGTGTTTGGGGCTCTGCATAGATCTGCAGTTCTGCATGCGCTCAAAATGGCTTTGGGGAAGCTGAGATAAGCATCTTGTTCCTTTAGCTTTTGAAAACGACAGATCTCTATCGCTTGGAGGAGTTCCTGGGCTAAATAGTGGCAGTAGATCCACTGGGTACTCTGGGGGAGCAATGGGCTTAGCACAAAGTCGGGACAGTTTAACTGGGATTTGCAAACCCACCCAGGAGTTGTAGGTGCGTGCTTCGTCTGAATGGGAATTTAATACCCGAGTTCCCCCGATGGCTTAGAAAGTTTTGTTATGTGTTTTCCAAATAAGGTTTTAGAAAAACCTGGAAAACTGATAGTAAATGTGCTTTGCCAGAATAACAGCAGATTCCAGCTGACTGGCTTTTAACTTATTAGCAGCTAGGGGAGACTGTGGTTTAACAGGGGATGCAATCATGAAATAAAACCCTAGCTGTCTTCTTCTGTGCAACTTTTACCTACACTAGAGGTGTCAGTTTGTCCAGTACAGTTCAAGAACACATAAATCCACGTGTATTTTATCTCTTGCTACACCTGACTAGTAAGATAGTTTAGATGGTGGGATGATATGTGCTTTTAGCAAAACTAAACTGCATTTAGAAGGAGGAATTGGGAAAAGAAAAGGAGGAAAGGGAAAGCCAAGGTGGTACCAGAGTTACTGCCTGTGAATTAGCTTTGCTGGAGGCAATGGGTCGGGGCTATTGACTCGTCCTTGTTATATCCACTTATATATCAACCTTATTATATCAGCTTTCCTTCCCTGCCAGGCCCTCAGGGCCATGCTTCCAGGTCATTTCCATAGTCCTTTCTTCAAATACACTTTTCTCTGCCTCCTGCCTCTCCCTCGGTTGGAGGTGGTGATGTCTGGTGGAGTGATTGCTCCGGGGGTACCACTGGACTCCGAGGTGGACTGGGAGCCATCTAACACTGTCTTGCCTCTGCTCCTGCCCTCCACGGGGAAATTTTAAGTGTGTTGGAGTGATGGCTTTGCAGAAATTCCCAGCTGACAGGACCTGTGTTTGGGCTGGCTGGCTGGTCAGGAATTCATTAGGAACTTTTGTGTTTGCAGCTGTCTCTCGGATTGTATCTTTATTGATCCTGCCTGCCCACGGCCAATGGGAAATATGTGGAAATGATGAAGCTCTTTGAAGGGGAGTTCATAATCCTGCTCAAACAAAGCCAGGCCCCTAGAGGGAAGGATGAATGGCCTGTGTGTAGCCCATTTTGAGATGATATGGCTATCACGTCTTGTTCCCCTTGTTTTACTGGGATGACATTCAATTACCCTGGCCAACAGCAGCTTCCAGTACAGGTTGTGGAGACAGCTAATCACTTGCCCCAGTTACTCCAAATGAAAAATACAAGGCAGCAGCAAGCCTGCTGTCTGGATCTGAGAGGATCAAGGGTATCAAGGAGGTCATGGAGCTGGAGGTCAGCCTCAGCCCCAGCTCTGCCGCAGCTTTGCCACTTGCCCACGGGCAAGTCACTTCATTTTGTGGCAGGGTTTGAACAAAAGGCCATGGATGCTGGCTAGCAGGTCGAGAAGATGGCAAGTAAGGCCCGAGTTTCTGCTCCCTAGTCATTAGCAGTGTGTGGCCCTTCCTGAGTCTTACAGCAAGGGGACATGTAGGAGGATGAGATGGTGGCTCTGTGGAGTGCAATGGATCATTTGGGCTTTGCTGACCTCTCTGTGGGGGCTGCCAGCCTGAGTGTCAGCTGTGCAAGGATCAGCATCTTCTACAGAGAAGTGTCTCTGCAGCCCACATTGGTTTGAGTGTGCATGCCTGGACCTCAGCAGAGCTGTCAGCAGGTAACAGCTTTCACTTGCTATTAGCCTGGGCTGGATTTGTACAGGCACCCTAGAGAGGGAAAGGCCCCGTATCGGTGCCTGACAGCACCTTCCTATTTGTATACCCCAGCAAGGAGACAACTTGTGAGACAAACACACTTAGCCCCTGCCAAAGCCAAGCGCCGGAGAAGTCCCTGATGTATTTAGAGAAACACACTGTCTTGCCGTGTCTGCTTTGGAGAAACCTTGCTAATCCTTCCTGAAAAGCCCAAAGGGGGATCCAAAGCAGCTTTTCATTAGCCAGACAAGCCCTACAAGTTCCCCAGCAAAATACATACAGTGGGAGGGAAGATGCTCCCCATAGCAGGCTGGGTGATGGGGAAACGTGTGCAGAGGGAAGGGGAGATGCAGCCTTTGTGCTGGGAGCAGCATGCACGTGGGGAGAGGGATGCAGGTGTGAGCATCACACCGGGAAGGTGCTGGGAGCTTTGCATTGCTGTGAAGGGTGAGAAAAAGTAGGGTTCCTCCCTGGGACTGGGGAATCCCCTTTGGGCATCCCCTGGGGCTGCGAACCTGGGTGATGTGTACCTGCTCTTTTCCCACAGGAGCCTGTCCAGGCTCATTCCTGGACTTCCTAATGATGGATAGCCCTCACTGGTGCCCGCAGGCAGGCAGGGCTGCCCGGCGTGTTCCTCTATGCATGTGCAGACACGCTACCCCTGACGCAGCGCCTTTATGGCAAAATAACTGCATCCATTGGATGGGGCCGTGCTGGTTCTTGCTGAGTTAGTACAGCTAGTACAGGAACTGCCTGTAAACAAGTCCAAAGTGCATGGAAAGCACTTATTTAGACTTCCGACTGCATTAGCGAAGGGTTGGGAATTCATTTCCCGATGAGGCGAGCTGAGCCAGTGTTGGTTGTGGGGTGTGTGTGCAAGCTGCAAGGCCGTTAACAAGGCTGTGCACATGTAAACACTCTGCTGCTTGCTTTCCTTTGTACCTGCTGCGTATCAGTCCCCAAGCTGCTCTCTCTGCTTTCCCCTCCTCTCTCCTCACCGATAGACCCTTGAGCAGGTTAGATCGCAGCCCACTCGGGCTCAGGCTAATAGGGGATGCTAACAGGTTGTCAGCTCTGTGGCTGTAAGGGGATGCATTTCCCAGGCTGTGGTAGCTAAATCCAGATGGACGTGACTTGCATGTCCACAATTCCCCTCTGAAGTTGCAAGACCTGCAGCGTAGCTAAGAGAGCGCTCTGGTGATATCTGCAGGCATGGCAGAAAATCATTTTCAGTGGTGGAAAGTGACTTTGCTGTATGGATAAAATCTAGTGAAATTACTCTGGGGTATGAACAATTTGTTTCAGGCTCCGTCTCCTGTGATACTGATGTTGGAAACGTCCCCGTTTGCCAGACCTGCTCTCCGTGCACCCATTTTAAATGCTGGGTTTTGTTTTATTGTTGTTGTTTTGCATGGGTGTGCTTGTGGCAGCAGGGACAAGAGTTGAACTAACACAGATAAAGGGTTTTTAAATATGCAGCCTTGCTCTGCGGATGTGTCAGCACCTGCTAAGGCATTACAGTGTGATTAAAAGGAATAAATCCTTCCGAGGCCAGGAGAAGACTTGGGTGAAATGAAGCCCCTGCTGAGGAACTGGGTGTATATATGTACATGCATAAATGTGTGTATGTATGCACATATGCTAGTGTATATATATATAGGCAGAGATACATAGGTATCATCCTGGTGACGTGGTGCAGGCATTTCAGACCTGCCCCTTGGGGGTGAAGGGGTTCTGAGGGCCCCCACTGACATGGGGAAATGAAATCAAGAACAATCTTAATTTAGATGCCTTTCCTTCACATTGCAGGGCTGTTATTACGGTGCTGTCGGTGTGTAATAAAAGACCTTTTAGTGCTGGGGGAAATCGAACAGCCTTACGTGAAGGGGAACGCGTCTGGACGGCGATTACCCTAATGAAATTGGTGATTCAGCTCTGGCTGTGTCTCTCCTCGCCTTTTCTTAAGGTGTTTCTCGCCAGTCTGTGGATTGATAGATCGACACCTGAGTGCCTTTGCCATTAAGGGGCTGTGCGTTGCTTAGGATTTTGCCTAACCTGTGCTTTTCTGGCTGGGGTGTATTTTGGAAAAGCTTTATGAATTTCATGAGATGGACTCAAGTAATGATAATAAAGGCTCTGGGATGGTAAAAAGTATTTCTCTTGAAGAATAGGAAAATATTATGAACCTTGACATCTCTCTGACTCTGGAGACAGCCTGTGAACTCATAGTGCTGGCTGCCACGGGGCCATGTTCCCTATACGCTGCTGTGCTGCCTCTTTCACACCCCCTCCTGGCTTGGCAGAACTGAAAAGGCTGTCTGCAAAGGAGAGCAAAATGATTTTTCTGGGCTAAGGGAGCTCCAGCCCTCCTTCCTCCCTTCCCCATCAGCTCTGCCTATGCCCATGGTCCTTGGTCCAGGTGGCATCACTGGTGCTAATGCTCTGAGGTACCCGAGTGCCTTAGATGCTCTGGCAGACCCCAGCCATCAAGGATACTGGTCCAGTTGGGGGTACCCAGTGGCTCCCAGTATCAGATAGCTCAGAGAAAGGTGCACAGAGCCTAAGATAATAATTTGCCCAGGATGGATTTTCTCTGCAAACCTCAGTGATTGACTTCTGTGCCAAAGCATAGGGGTTTGCATCCCCAATGCATTTTTCTCTCTCCCAATATAACAATGAGCTTCCTTATGGGTCTCCTCCATCTCTAATTTCTGTGAAGTGCTATTGCTGCTCCTCTGTCATCACAGAGCTCAAACCAGGCTTGTCAGAGGCAAGTGGGAGAAAAAACCACAGACCTCTCTTGTTAGGGACATGCTTCTGTGGGTTTCCTGAGGGCGCATGGACTGCACTACTGACACTCTCAGAGAAGCAAATGCACTTTGTACAAACCATTTAACCTCCCAGTGCCTCTGTTTACCCTTTGTAAAAGGTGTAATACCCACAGATACACTGTGAGGATCAATTACTGTGTCTGTATTCTGGCCTCCCTGGATAAAAGGATAGAGAATTATCCTGCCAGTCTGCCTCAAATATTGTTTTCCTTAAGATTAACACTCTTCAGTAAACAGAACTGTTAAAGCTGTATTAGATGTTTAATAAGTAATATGTAGTTGATACCCATGATGTTGTCTTTCTGTTGTGATCTGTTGGGTAACCCACAGTAACAGGCCTGTGGAAGTGAAGCATCCTGCTCTAATTGCTCTTTGTGATGTATTTAATTAGTGAGACTTTGGGTTACGTGAGGATGTTTGGGTGGACCTCATCAAAATTCCTCATCTCGAGGGCGCGAAAGCAACAGGAGACACAGAAACAACACAAACAGCACTGGGGATGGTTGAGGCCAAGATGTGTAAACTCAGCCCTGCCTTGCAGTTAGTCTCCTAAATGTGGAGCGGGGCAGCTCAGGGCAGATGGGTGATGGGGGAACAGGCAAAGGGCTGTTGAATCCTCTTGCACTTGGCACCTCTGAAAACACATATAATAAAATCAGGTGGTGTGTTTTCCCCTTGCCTGTAGGCAGTGTCTGTGCATACCTGACGTGTAGTCATGAAATCAAGGCTGCTTTCAGTGGAGTGCTGCTGTGCTCAGGCTCCACCAGAAGTGAAGGATGAGTCCAGTGGAGTTGCACTCCCACTCGTCCATCGTTGGACTCTGGGGACATGGCAGAGTTCACAAGGGGAACATTTCTTGGTGTGTGGCACCAACTACTCTTTAAATTTCCCTTCTTTTTTGCTAGTTCATGTGCTCCCAGGCCAGGACCTCGCAAATACTCCTCCTCCTCCTCACTGACAAAGGCTGTCCGACAGCCTTGACCATGTGAATAGGTCTCTGCCTCTCCCCATACCTGGGTTTTTCTTGCTTAGACTTTGTTGGCAAAACCTACATAGCTGAAGAAAAATAGTTTTAAATGCCAACAGCCAGAACTGGGTCCTCAGCTGGGTCAAGCACAAGTGCACAGAGCTGTGCTGATTTACACTGGCTGAAGTTCTGGCCCATAATCTTTTGTGATCTATCATAAATATTATGCTGATTTAAAATGAAGAGGTCTGTCTCGAACTTGGCTGAGCTTTAGGTATAAATAGTGCAACCTTTGGAAACCTGCTTCCATTTTGTCCTCGCTCCCTGTGCAGACATAACTCAAGCTTAACACTGATGGTGCCTGCAGTTTTACTCAAACTTGAAGGGTTTTTCTTTCCAGTGGGCTGGACTGGGAGGCAAGCAAACCCATGCCTTGGGCTCCTGGCTACCAGAGCCAGCTTATTTACAGCCATTTCCCTCGCCTCTGGGAAAAGCAGTGCTGGCTCTCGCTGACCTGCTGTGGCAATGCCTGTTCACAGTTATTGATGGTAGCTGTTAGGTGCTGATATTGTCGTGTGCGAGCCTGGGAAGCGATGGGAACATGACAGCTGTGATTTGCAGCATGCACGGAGCTACCCACCTTGGCAACTCAAATGGCTTTTTAGACAGATATTTGAATAATATATACAAAAACCAGTTGAGTTTCTGAGAAACTGCCTTAGTCTGAGAGCATGCCCTGACCCTGTATGGGTGCAACAGACCCATCTCCGTCTTGAATATTGGGTGGCATTTGCAATCTGAACGCTGGAGGCTGATGAAGACAGTGCCTGGAAGCTTTTGGCAGTGGGTTCCTTCCCCGGGGAGTTACGTACTGAGCTATCACTGACTCAGAGTACTGCTCTCTGCTAAGTCCCACGGAAATCCCATCTGCCCACCAGCCAGAAAAGGGAGTCTGTAGGATTTCTACCAGCTTGGAAATAATGGGAGAGTAACACCAATTAAGAGGACGGGCTCAGCCCATCTCCTGCTGCTCAGCGGAGAAGATCAAGGCAGGTTTGTCACCGTTTGAAGACCGGCCTTTGAGAAAATTGCCAGTGAAGATGTTCTGAAATCGCTCCAAACCTTGTAAGTCGCTGCTGCTACGAATACAAATCGGTTGAGTGGAGTTTCATGTGAAGAGGAGCCGGCGGGGAGCCTTCCCCGCTGCCTGGCGAAGGGCGATGGAGTGCTGGTGGGAGCTCAGTCCCGGGGGGATGTGCCAGCAGGAGAGGGCTAAAGCCCACGGGAGTGGAGGCGAAGAGGGAAGAGGTTGAGGCGGGAGGGCATGGGACCAGAGCAGCAAAAGTGAGGCTGTTCTTTGGCTTGAGCTGGGGTTGAGAACGGAAAGGCTGACTTTTCCCCCTAGGATTGCCTCCCTCCTTATAGAGCCCATCTTCTGAGTGCTGAGGAAGGCAGATGGGGTGGTACATCTGCATCTGTGTTAGCTGCGTGCTCAGACAGCCTTGTCCCCCTGCTCGTGATTTAATACAGAGCCAGTGTGTAGCTGGACATTGCGTGGCAAAGGCAGTCTGGGAGCAGGGAAGGAGAGATGTAAGAACGCCTCCATCACGTTGGTGCCTCTTTAGTGAAGGTCTGTGAGCACGTTTCGGCTTTCAGGCCAACAGCAGAGCCCAAGCACAGTGTCTTTAGCTGGGCCTCTCCATTGCTGTATTGAGGGATGAAGCACATGGGTGGCACCACTTATTTTTTCCTAAACACAAAGGCACAGCTGTCCCTCAGCCACCAAGCCATCCCTCCACCTTCTCCATCGCGCAAGGTGCCAGCGAGGGACTGCTTGGGCAGCCTGTCAACCTGCAGCCCCTGTGGTTTGCAGCCTTCTGGTGCTTGGATGGAGATGCCCAGAGCTCCTCAGGTTCAGCAGGCACGTTTTTAACAGTCTGCTTTCTGCACCTTGATCTTACAGCGCCCCAGCAAACTCCTGTCAGCCCCTGGGGGAGAGCTAAGCCCAAATCCTCCAACTCAGGACTTGGCACTGATCTTTGCCAGGTTCTGGCTGCTTTGAAAGAAGGCATTGCATCTCATGGGTGGCTTTATCTGAGCTCCCTTTGATGCTAACCAGGCCGAACTGGGTTAAGCTATCTGAGTGCCTGTGTTAGCTCTTGGCCCTGGGCTTTGGCAGAGATGAATGCTCACAGAGAGCAAGACTGGCATCCATCTCTTGCCTGAAAAGGATGCAGTGCCCGTGCATTGGTGCCTGGGCTGTCTGCACCTTTAACCCTGTGATTTATTTAAACCTTCATTGGGGAGTTTGCCCCTCCATAATCCAAGCCCAAAAGATGGCTCCAGCAATCTGCTGGGCTGAATTAAAAATGTGCTGTTGCTTCTTGCAGGCTCTCGTTAATTTTTGTGCAGGGAGAGCTCAAACAGATGGCCCAAGTACCAATCTCACTGTCTCTTACCTCCTTACTAAATAAATCCGTGGTGCAGACAGAAGTTCAGGGTGTGCAATGCACTCTCAGGATCTGCACTTTCCAGGCAGGGCTGGGCTGTCCGAGGCTGCTGGGGTCAGTGTGGATGTCACTCTTACACCCTCTTGACTTGAGATACCAGTTAATATATGCAGCTCTTGATCAGACTCTCATTATTAGGAGATTCAGCAGGGACAGCTAGCATGGGTTTTATAATTTTTTGTTGTTCCATGTTCATTTAGTTTGGCAATTTCATCCCTCCAGAAACTTTGGCTCTGATGCAGTACCTGGGTTTTCAATGAGGTCCATCTTTATTTTATGATTGCAACAGGCATTTCCAGCTGTGGAAAAGCAAGAAAAAAAAACCCAAACCAACCTACATTTTAAAGGACAGCTTTTCTTCATATAGTGGTGCTGGCTGGTGTCAGTGAGAGCGATATGTGGGAAAAGGTCAGGATTAGAGAGGCAGTCCCTGCTGTCTTGGGAAGGTGTTAGCAAAAGTTTCTTCTATCAAACAGATCCATCTTGTGAGGAAGTTGGTGGCTCTGGCATCCACTGGTCTGGGGGTGGCAGATGGATGCAGCCACCATATCAGTGCTCTGAGGGCTTCAGCCAAGGACATGAGGTCAGGCTTGGTGTGGTCCCACAGAGACCTACTCTGGCCAGGCAGGGCAGGCAGCAGAGCCTGACTGCATCCCTTCTCGGCCATCCCTCCCGTGTGGGACTGCGGAGTGAGAGTGGGAGGCAGAGGTGATACAGGGAGGGGCAGCAGCTGCCGATGGAACGGAAAATGCTGACATAAATTAATCAAACGAGGCATCTTGCAAGATTGAATTAGATCCTGATTTATGACTGCAGTGCTGCTGCTTCTGCAGTTCCTGTGCTCCCCGCGTACTCCTCACCCCCTGATTTATGGGGAGGCCACTGCTGAGAAGTGGCCCCTACGGAAAGAGTGGATGGATGGATGGATGGATGGATGGATGGATGGATGGATGGATGGATGGATGGATGGATGGTGTTACCAGCTGGGCTCATACCAGCCATCACATCGTTCCTCAGGAGTTCACCTATTCAGCTGCTGTATAAGCTCAGTTTCTAGGCATTTTAGATGCATTGCATAGCTCTTTAGTGATATCTAGAACACGAGAGAGCCTTTAGTCCTGCATCTTGCTCATCCTCTGGCTTCTCAGTGCCATGAAGAAAGCCCCTACTAGCACCTTCCTGTGACCTACTTCCCCCAGGCTGCTGCAGGAAGGTCTTTTCAACCACTTCAGATTGGGCTGATTTGTGAGAAAGTCTGGTTTCTCTTCCAAGAGATGTTCCTACTTTCTGGAATCCAAATATCTTCATTTCTATTTCACTCTGAGAGCTCCTGTAGCTACTGGTTTCCTTATCGTGCCCGTAGAGGAGAGCATGATTTGTCTGGATGTGTCCAATACGTTCGCGTGCTGTACAAGGCAGCAGGTTGTCAGAGCATGAAGTGGGCTGAGCACGAGTGACTTCTCATCCTTTGCACTCACAGAGGAGCCAGAGTAGCTCAAAGGAGCATGATGCCAAAGTGGCTTTGGAGATATTTATGGGGACCTTGCTCCCTGTGTGGAAGGGAGCAAGAGGAGATAAAGGGATTAGGTGAAAATTGAGCTCCTTGGCAATGGACAAGCTCAGAGCAGAAAGTTGGTGTGTTATTAATGATGAGAAGGGAAGGGAAGGCCATGGACAGCGATGAAAATAGAAATGTGTAGTTTGTGTGGGATGAGTTAGAGGAGGAGGAGCCTGAGGAAAAATGTAGAGGGTCCATGGAGTAGGGGAGGACAGGGACTGGGAGAGAAATAAGTAAGGTGCTACCTACCTGAGGGCTGTCTTGTTTGCCTTTCATCCATGTAGGACTCGTTCAGCTTCTTTAATTCCACCCAGGAAAAGCATTTTCCAAAGTTCCAGCCCCTTCCCTGGCAGTGAGTGTCCCTCTGTGCGGTGGCTGGGGTGGGGAACCAGAGGACTGAGCTTTGGCAGGAGGGCAGTAGCCCATGTTTGCAGCCAGGTTCCCTGGGTGCCCGGCGTCAGAGATGAAGAATAGAAACAGATCTTCTGTCTTCCTGCAGCGTATTGATTTTTTGCTCCCTGCTCTGGCCTTTCGCTCGTCCTTTTCAGCAGCTGGCGGTGGAATGAAATATAAGGTTTGAAAAACTAAAAATACAAAAAGTGACAGCTTCATTGCTCCGAGTGATGGTATTTCAAGGGGAAGCGTGACCTGAAAAAACAGAGACGCCGCCGTGCTGGCCTGCCTGTGCTCGCTGGGGAAGGGGGAAGGGGGCTCAGGGCTGGGGTGCTGAGTCGTGGCACCGCCATCCTCGGGAGCGACCCTGCTGCTTTCACAGAAGCATCTCAGGGTTGCTTTGGAGGTTTGGGAAGGGATGTCTGCAGTCCCAGGGCATGGGATGTGCTGTTCTTGTCCCTGCCACACGTTTACATGGGGGGATGCATCACCTCACCGTGCCCCTGCGTCCCCAGCTGAGAAACGAAGGTGGCTGTGGGTGATGGGAGCTGGGGTTAACCTAACACCTTGTTGCTGTATGTCTTTGCACTGCTGTACCTGGAG
This sequence comes from Podargus strigoides, assembly GCA_028020825.1. Taxonomy (NCBI): domain Eukaryota; kingdom Metazoa; phylum Chordata; class Aves; order Caprimulgiformes; family Podargidae; genus Podargus; species Podargus strigoides. The sequence continues at coordinate 4,323,986 of CM051646.1, forward strand.
CATGATTTTAAGGCTATTTGCAGGCTTCTGAGTGGTTACTAATTAGCGACTGCCGCAGCTCGCTGCAACGCGGCAGCCTGCCTTCGGTCAGAGTGCCTGGCAGGGCTTAAATTATTTGTCATTTGCCTTGTTTCACTTGGCCATTTGAATGGTTGACTCTTTCCTAATTGGCATCGGAACCACTGGGGTGATGCGCTCAGAGGTCCTTGATTGGATTCCTTATTTTTGGGGGGTTTGCGGGGGGAAGCCTGGCAGATGCCGCAGAAATTAAGCCATGGAATTTAATTCCTCTGCGTTGTTTGAGAGGCAGGCAATGCAGAAACAAGAAATCCCTTGGGTTTTCCATGTTAGGACGAACTCAGCCTGGGATTTGGATGGTGCAGGCAGAGGTTAGGCATTCATCCTTTCCATCCTCCCTTGGTGCTGTGGGCTCCTGGGCTGTGCAGAGGTGAAGGGCTTGGAGGTACTTGAGTTGTACAAGCAGCAATGGGTAATTTTGGGAGGTGTTTCAGGGTGCTAATGGCTTAATCTGTGCATGCCTAGCAAGGAATTACACAGCCCACAATTAGAGCACAAAAACTGCCCCTGGGTGGCTCCAGCCCCAGGCTACCAACCTCCTAACTCCAGTTTTGTTGGTGGGCTCACAGTCTGAAGGTAAAATATGGAGCCCGAGGGGTTTAGGGTCCATGTGAGCCCTCGGGAGCTTTGGTGCCCGGCCGCACAGCCGAGCTGAGCGGTGCAACGTTCTTCTTATTAAATCCGATGGCGATGAATGGGACATGACACCTGTGTATATGATTCAAATCGAGTCATCCCATTACACGGTGTAAATCAATAAACAAAATGTAGCCGCTGACAGCATTTACAGTTCCCCCTATTACTGCCAGCCAGCCCATTTTCTGTGCATGAAAGAGGCATTTACACCCCATTTAACTGTGCTTTGATGCGGGATCTTGTTCCTGGGAAGAGTGGAGGCTTTGACAGGTGACATTAGGAGAAGGGGAGATCTACAGCGCTCATTTGCAGAGACCTGAGCCAAGGGTTGTGAAACATATCTGCACTTGTTTGTGCTGTCCATCACTCTAATTGATGATGTGCAAGGTTGGGAAATAGAGCTTGGACAGGAGGGGGGTGATGCTGGAGGGGCTGGGATACAGCTGCACTGGTATTTCCCAATGGTCCACGTCCCCAGGAGAGAGGGAAATGTTGGGGTCCCCCTTCTATCCTGGTTGGGAAAGGTCTTTCTCTGTTGTGGAGAGACAAAGAGAAAGGATGAGGGAGAAGCAGGCTGGGACAAGCACCAAGAGACGTTGCTCTTGGAACACCTCAACTGTCCGACTCGATTTTATTTAATGGGCTTTGCAATCTGGTGATTAATCTGGTAATCAGAGAAAACGTTACAGTAACGGCTGGCAATAAAAATATAACCTAAAGTAGATACAGACCCTCTTTTTCTTCTCTTTTTCTCACTGAGAAATTGTCAGTTGACATGTCTCCCCTTTATGAGAGCCGGCAGGAGGGAGAGGGAGATGCCTGCGATAGGAAAACCAGGTCCCTGCTGCATCTCAGGCTCAGAAAACTTCCCAGCTCCTCACTGGTGCAATGGGGCTGAGCAGCTCCTCCACCCTGAGTTTAGACAGTCAGCACCAATCTGTACAAGTATTTTTAGGGGGTGGGCATGGACGAGGATCAGGTCAGCTGCCCTTGGAACTGAAAATTGATAGTTTTGTCTCGTTTCCTGGAACTCCCCCAAATCCCTGGATTATTCCAAAAGGGACAAGAAAGGCCTCTCTTTCTCTCTGCCTGCCTTTGTTGTGGGTTGATTTTGTTGGTGTTTTGCCACTGCAGTTGGCTACGTGGATGAAAAGGGCAGTTTGTGACCAAGAGGGAGAGACGTGGCTAGAAAACAGCAACCGGGAACGGGGATTTTGCAAAATGTACTGCTTGAACATCATTTTGGCAGGATAGGGATGTAAATCCAGGCATGCTTTTCACATTCCCCATCACATTTTCCTGCAGATTTCCACTGAAAAAGTCCCCTAAGCCCCAAAAGGCAGCTTGGCGCGAGCCAGCGCTGGTGTTGATTCTGGAGGAACAATATTCCCATATGCTTTGCTTAATCCAGATCTGCTTCCAGTAAATACCCTCAGCAGCCGGTATTGAAGTTCGACTCTCTGCCAGTCATCCTCCTCTAACACTTGCATTTATTTATCCTTTGCAATTCCTCTGGCAAATATCCGGAACGTCTTTAGTCCTTTCTCCCCCCAGCTCCATGAGCTCTTATTGTACCCTCGTGGGAACAGCGAGGTGAGGAGCCCCTGTTCTCTGGTGCTGAGGGATGATGGGGATGGTGTTGCCAGACGGTCTCGATGCCAGAGCTGAGGCTGGAGCCTGTGGGGACATTGTGGGGAACAGACTGGCAACCAGGAAACAGCAGTGATGCTCATGCAAGAAGTGGGAAAGGGGATGTTTCAGTGCAACTTCTTCCTACAAAGGTTAAATATATCAAAACAGGTTGTTTCCTCTTATTAAAAGGATCAGTTTTGATGCTTGCTTTGTAATTAGGGACAAGTCGAGAAAGATTTTGAAATCTTTCATGTGATCCTGCTTGAGATGTTTCCTCCACTGACCTCTGGAGCAGTTTATTGGTGTGCAAGGACCCTGGGGCTCTGCGAGGGGGGAGCCGTGCCGTGCGCTCGCTTGGTGCTATGCCCAGTAGAAAAAAACAGCTTTGCATTTGATGAGCTGCCACCCAAAAAAGCTTAATGTTGGTGAGAAGGTGCTCACAAACTCATTGAAACTCCTGGAAGGTGACCTGGCACTTCTGCAGCAGATAGCAATGAAGCGAGCGGTCGGTGCGTTTACCTGCTGCTGCAGGGTGCTTTTTGCACCCTCTGGCACCGAGCAGCAGCATTAGCGTTGCCTGATTTCACTTTGCCACCTTGGGAAAGATGTTTCTTAATGCCTCTGTGTCCTGTGTGCCCTCCTCTGCCCTTCTCCGGGCTGCTGAGCACCGTGTTTTAACTTTGAAGGAAGCGCACCCTTCTTATGCGTCTTTCCCATCTTTCCTTGGCTGTCTATCACCTTTTGCTGCCAAATTTCCTGGACTGTGAAATGAAGCTTTTATTATCTTCTGAGAAAGGGGGGGTACACACACACACACACACAGAAAAATTAAATTAGTGAAATTAAAAAGATGATGATGATGACGACTGTAACCTAACTTCAACCCTTTTCATTACGCCTCACGTAGCGAGACAGCAGGCTGTGTTCTGGAGCTTCTGCTTGGATTGCTGTAAAGAACCCAACTTTTACTTTCAAATTAACCTGTCAAATCATATATTTATAAAGGAATTGAAGGCAGGAGAATGAGGGTCCTGGATATTCCCACGCATCAATTAAGGGGAAAATTAATTACAATTTACTGGCATTACCACATTAGAGCTCCCTTGATTAGAGAGCAGATCACTCGGTGCTCTGGAAGAAGTTAAAGTAGGGGGTGTAGAGGGAAGGTTGGGGTGTCCTGGGGCTGGCTCTGCAGGCAGGGACTCAGAAGAGCTGTTTTGGGGTGTGAGGGCATTGGGCACTGCAAACTGTTTGTTAGACCTTGATGGAGCCCATGGCTCAGCCTGGGGCATTGCCAGTGCTGGGGTAGGGAAAAGCTGGTTCTCCCTGTTGGCACTTCACACCCCATCCTGGCACTGCATCCCTGGGCTGATGAGACCTCTGCTTGAACCCATTGCTGGGGGAGTCCCAGAGGGCCATGAGATCTTCTGCATGCTTCTTCTGGAGGTTACTGAATATTTAATGCAGCTAAATGAGTGCTGGAAGGAGCTCCTGGGCTGTGGTTCCCCCTGGCATCTGCTCACGTGGCTGCTAAATGGGACCCACTGCTGCTCAGCAGAGACCTGGGAAATGGCTGCAGAGCTGCTTTTCCATGGGAAAACCAATATCACCTCCGTGCCATTAGCAGTGTGCTGCAATAAAAGGTTGCAGCATGGGCAGAGGCCCTGGGGTGAGGCGAGTCACAGATGATGCCCTGCCCATGATGGTTCAGTTCAACACCACTTTATTTTGCACCCTGGGGCAGATTGTGTGCTGCAGGGAGAGGGAGGGAGGGATTTCACAAAACTTTGAGTAACTTTGGGAACAGATGAACCTGGCACGAGGCCACCTTGCAAAGCCTGTTGTGGGTTTTGGTTTTTTTTTTAATATTCCTGGCAGCAACCACAAGTGAAGATGAAGTTCGTAGGCTTGGAAAGCCCAGATTTGGAGGTCGAATCTCAGGCAGTGATGTGAAATACTGAGGTGCTGAATCCAGACTGTGAATGTGATTATGTGTGGCTGGAGATCACCCTGAGATGCAGAGCTGGCATCCCTGGGAGTCGAGGGCAGTGTGCCTACAGGGCTTTGCATGGCTGTTTTATGTCCAGATAGAAGAGTACCCTCTGTGAGACTGCCTGTTTGCAGCTGGGACAGGGATATTTAATATTAGCCCTGGGAAGGTGAGATCAGGAGCAATGGTTCAGCTACTGGGACCAGTCCCAGGCAGCTCATTTTTTCCCCCAGCAGAACGAGGGTTTCTTTATGGCTGGGGTGTGCCACCTCTTATCAAGGACATTGCAGCCGTGGTGCAAGGTGCCAGGGAGCTGAGGGAGAGCCCAGGGCTCAGTGAAACCTGTCATGAGCTTGGGATCTGTCTCTCCAACGGAGCTGAGGGTGGGAGAGACAGCGGGGTTAGGGACCCCGAAAGTGTGAACATCCCTCTGACAAGCTGTTTGAAGCCGAGCTGATCAGAGAAGGTGACAGCCCTGCCACATCTGGGAACAGTTCCTGCGTCCTCCTTGCTGACAGGAGGAGTTTGATTCCTTTAATATTTGATGTCTTCTGTCTTTTGCAATGTTTGTTTTTGGCATTGTGGGTTCTGGCTTTTTTTTTTTTCCCCTCTCCTTTTTTTTTTTAAAAAACCTGTGCAGCTCCTCAGAAACAACTCCCTGTTTGCAGTGGGGATGGGAGCTCTCTGGGGAGGCCAGGGGAAGGGGAGGCAGTACGACAGCAGATGTGACACTCAGGTGGCTGGAAACTCTGCCTGACCCGTGAGGTTTCTGCTGCTTCTCCCCATCCTCCTCCACCCACCCTTCCAGCTGGAGTTAGGTGGTTGCAACCTTCCCATGTGCAAGAGGAGGCAAAGGACCTGCAAGGGACCACCCCTGTCCACATGCCACCATGCCAGGGTGCAGGTGAGCCCTGTCCTGCCTGTGCTCATGAGGTTCTCACCCAAGTGCAGCCACCACTCCATGTCCACCCTCACCACGCAGAGGCTGAGCAGACTCCGGGGCTGGGGAAGGGTTCAGCTGCCCTGTGAATCCACTTGGAGCTGTCCTCACAGGGGAGGAGATGGGTGTTTTGCTGTTGTACGAGGAGCCTCTGGCTGGGTGACAATGCACGATGTGACATTGCAAAGCCTTCGGTAGCTCCCGGGCAGAGCTGGTGCCAGGGATGTTGCCACTCGGAGACTGGCACTTTTAAAACCTTATTTATGCTAATAAGGCTTCTCATCCTCCTCCTGCTCCTGGTCCCCTCCCGTGTCACTCTGCTTGAAGGGGGGAGGTAACCCCTAACCTCCTGGGAAACTCTTGGACCATCTTGCTTCAGACCCCTTCTTCCCAGCCTGGGCCCTGCAGGATACCGAGCTGCTGGCGGCTCTCTCAGTGTTTCCAGCAGCTGGGTGCCCCTGGGCTCGGTGCAGCAGCTGTGGCAAAGTGCTGGCGCAGAATTCCCACCTGCGGGGTGCCGTGCTCCTGCGCCCAGCCCCTGCCATACCCACTGCTGCTGCTGCAGATGGGCAAAGCTCCCACCTGGAGAGCAAAATTTCCTGCAGTCAGGATGTCTGCTCCCCTGCCAGCTTCCTTCCCTCTCCCGGCACACCCCTGCAGAGGCAAACATCCATGTGTCCTGAACTGCTGAGCTGAGGCTGGCTCGAGGAGAGGGCAGGGGAAGTGTGTGCTGAAGTCACTTGGGAGGATCTGGGGAGTCTGTGTGCAGAGCAAGCACCTGCTTTTTTGGCTTGAGTCACACAGGGTCTGGAAGTGTCTGCAGGACAGGGCTGCTGTACTTTTGGGATGGGCTCCCAGAGCAGGACTGAGCTGGGGGGATGTGTTCCCCTTCGAAGGAGAGCTTTGCTGCCCGTGTGTCTGGTGGGGAGCAGGAGCAAGACCCCACAGATGATGAGTGAAGGCTCTCCCAGGCTCAGCGCTGGCAGGGTGAACTCTTCCCTACAAAGGCTTCCTCCCGTTGACATAAATTTAAGTGGGTGCTGCAATTACTGCGGGCTCTGACATCTGAAATGAGTGGAGCCACCCTTGCTGTAATTCATTGCCACTCTGATTACAGGGCAGGGCAGGGAAAAGTCAAATTATCAAACAAAGCAGAAAGAGAAAGGGAAAAGTCGTGCCTCGCCGTGCGAGGTCGAGCTGCAGGACGGGAGGCAGCGCTGCTCTTACACCCCTGCCTGGGCTCAGGTCTGAAGGTCTGTCACCTCGGGCATGGTGGGATGGAGAGGTTCATCTCTGCGGGGTTTGGCCAGAGGCCAACGCAGAACAAATCGTGCACTTGTGGGCATCTGCCTGGGTGAATTTCTTATAAGCTGTTTCTGGAGGAGTGGGGCTGACATGGGAGTTAGTTGGGCTGGATGGAGATTACTGCTGCTTGGCTCCAGGTCAGTCACACAAATCCTGCTTTCTGGTTGCTTACCGAGAGCCAGGCATGATGTGCCTGACAGCAAGGCTGTGGCTTTGAGCCTCCTGAGCTAAGGAGCACGAACTTCCCCATCTCCTGCTCCAAGCCCCTGAGCTGTTGGCCATCTCTGCCCGAGGATACTGGACAACCAAACTCCAGCTCCTATCTGCTGTCAGCACACTTTGGAAACTCTCTGCCTGCATTTCCCAGGAGATTTTGCTCCCACCCACCAGCTGGGAGGAGGAGGAGGAGGGCACAGCCTTCACACCCTCTGCATCTCCCCACATCCCCCTGGGCTGCGTGGGCAGACAGCACTGGAGTGCCCTGGGTAGCCATCGCTCCTCTTCTACTCTTCTCTCCCTCCTTTTCCTCCTCCCTGGGTCCATTTCCACATCTGTCGGCTGCAGCAGCGTGCCAGCCCAGTTAATTCCAGTCTGCTTACCTGAATTCCCCTGTGCAGGTCTGGCTGGATAATGGTATCCTTTGCTGACTGACACTAAAGAAACAGAGGTGGCAGGAGGGCTGCAGGACCCCTCTGCCTTCAGGGTATAAATGTGGGTTTCTTGGTGCTCGAAGCCCCCATGGTAATTATCCCTTAGGGCTTCAGACCTGGTCACTCCGGGATGGGTCCAGCATCCGTCTGTCCAGGAGAGCAGCTCTCAGGGGTAGTGGCAAATGTGGTACTTGGGAGCAGAGCTGGAAGCCACGAGCATCATAGGAGGTGAATGAATGTGCTTCAGAGCTGCTCTAATGGTTAAGTGGACAAGATAATGCGATACTTTTTTTTTCTTATTGGCCCAACAGATAAGTTATTACTGCATGAGCTTTCAAGCGGCGCCTGTGATTTGCATGGGTACAATAGAGCACGATTTTCATTATTTGGCAGGGCGCTGCTTGATCAAGGGCTGCTGAAAGGAACTGGGGGCTGGTTTTGTGCTCTATTTATTGTTCTTCATTACTAGCCAGCCGGGCACTTTGTCCCGCCTCAGCTCAGCACCTCTCCAGCGTATCATTAGCAAAAGAGAAGCATTTCATGTGTGTCTTGTCAGATGATAAAGTTGTCAACACTCACAGTTACTTTGCTTCAGTTGCAAGCCCTGGTTCAGGCTTTGCTGGAGGCAGCTCGTGTGATTTTTGTTAACAAAAGCACTCATGTGCTGTGTGCCAGGTGAGATGCGAGTCTGATGTCTCGGGAAGATGAGTTTAGGAGGCGCTGGTGTGGGAGATCATCTCCCCACCACCCCGTGCTCCATCTCTGGCCCCGTTCAGCTCAGCCAGACAGAGGGCTAAAGGCAGGGGGAGGATGGCCTCAGCACCCCGAACCTCTCATCCCATGCTGTCCTCCAGCTTGGGTGATGCCCAGGGCCTCTGGGGAGTCAGCGGGGTCACAGCCAGCTGGTGATACCTGCAGAGCTGCACGCAGGTGCCTGGTGGTCATTCATACCCTAAAGCACCTTTTCTTTGCTTCAACTCATTTCTGGAAGCCAATGTAATCTCTTCCCTTACTGACACTCACCGCAGATCTTGACTGAGAATAATGTTCAGGGGTGATGCTGGCAGCTCAGGAGCTGGGCCAATGGGTGACTGCAGCCCCTTTATTTCGCTATTGCAGTTCCTGCCTGCTCACAGCCTGGGCTAGGACACTGCTGTGGGACCACAGTGGGGGTCCTTGGTCATGCAAATTGCTCAGGAAGGGGTTTCCCTTGCTCTGGCATCCCTGCTCTAGAAACAGCAGAGGCTTTGGGGAGCTCCTGTTATGGATCCCCCTGGGAATCCCTTCCACCCAGCTCTGCAGAGCTTCGGGGTTCAGGGCTGCTGGCAACGGGGAGGATTTGATATTCAAGGCGTAGGTGCAGGAAAGCATAGCCTGAAAGGTGTCAGTCCAATCTCACCGGCCTTTGTGCCTTTATCTGAAATCCCACAGAGCCATCCTTCACTGCAGCTTGTATCAAAATTCATCTGGTTGTGGCGTGGTTTTGCAAGGTGTTTTTTTCCCTTAAAGCCCCAGTTCCTGCGATGGCACAGGAATCTCAGGCTGCTTTCTCTTTCTAATGAGAAAGTTTTTCAGAGTGCCAGAGTAAAACTGGGAGACGTGAACCTTTGGAGGTGAAGCTGAGCTTTCGTAGTGGGAGGAAGCTGGGAAGGGTTTATTGCCCATAAGGAGCTGGTTTTCTCCTGTGCTACCCAGCTCATCTGTGAGATGCTGTGAGCCAAGTCCAGCCCTGGCTGTTGTGCAGAGTGGTTGTATAGGTGTCTGCGTTTAAAGGAGGTGGGAACCAGGGGCCAAACTCTGCAAAGGAAGCAGCCACATCTTCTCCACCCACCTCTTCTTACCCCATATTCTGTCTTGGAAACCTCAAGGAGATGGAGACCTGGTGTGCAAGGGGTCTGCCCAGGGGCTTGAATCTCCTTCTGGCTGCTTTGCCTTTGGCAGGGACAAAGTGGCCCCTGGAAGTGCTTGCAAGCTCTCAGGAGGTGAAGGGAGCGTGCTGGGGTCTCTGCAGGATGCTGCCTGCAGAGCGAGCCAAGGAAGGAGAGACAGCTCTCTGAGCTGGCCGGCCCTTTGGCATATGGTGCTGTCGTGCTTGGGTGCTTCGTTTTAAAGAATTATCAAAGAACCTGTCCATCTGGGCCCCCTTGCCACTGCTGGCGCCGTGGGGCGCCGAGCAGATGGTTTGCAAACAAAACAGCTTCAGCTGAGAAGGGGAAGGAGCCCTGTCCAAAGCGGTGTGTGGCTGGAGCTCAGCCCCCTGTGCCACAAGCACAGAGCTCTTGCAGGAGCATCTTCCCCGTGATGTGCAGGTTCTGCAGCTGGGGTGTGTGTGTGTGCCCCTGCAAACCACCTCACAACTGCACTGTGCGAGGGCTTTGGTCACAAATACTGCCCTGGAGAGCTGGCTGTGTGCTTCTTGTCCCCACTGCCTCGCTGCCCTGTCCCTGCATGCCCATGCAAACGCTGCTCTGCACAGGCTCGTGCCTCCTCGTGCTTGTGAACGTGAGATCGCTTTGCAAAGGTCAGTGCCGAGCAGTTTAGGGAAGGGCTGAGCTGCTGCTTGCATTACCTGAGCTTTGCCTGAAAATCCTTCAGCCATCCAGCCAGTGACCCTGAGATGTGACAAGCTCACAGCTCCTGCCAATAAAATAGTGACTTGGTTCGAATAATATCTGACAATTACGTGCTGAGCCCCAGCATCACGCAATATTTATGCACGCGTCTGGACTGTAAAACAGTGATTATCTAAAAGCAGTAATTGTTTGCAATCTTACACTGCATTTGCTTTCTTCTTTGCCCTCGGAGAGCCACACTGTTCATCAGCAGCACGCGCACCGCTCGTTAAGGCTTGTGCTGAGGCCAGCCCTGCCATGAGCCCAGCGGGGTCCGCCGGGTGCCTCGGTGCGGTGTCACAGGGTTGTGTGGCGCTGGGATGGGGCACGGAGGGCTGTTGGGTCGCCTCGGGCTGTCTGATGGCTCGTGTGTGGGAAGCCAGGGGATGTTAAGAGGGTCCAGCACCCAGCCCCTGCTCGCTGAGCTTGCGTGGGAAGATGGGCTGGGATGTGATGAAGAGCAAACGCATGCCATGGGTGAGAGGAGCCTCGGCAGAAGGGCTGAGCCCAGGCACTCTGCTTTCAGGGCACTGGCCAAGCTCCCCTGCCTTTCTCCCTCTCTTTCCCTCCTGGGCACGTCAGGCAGCTCGATCGTGCTGCCATGCCCTTGGAGCAGAGCAGTGATTGAAATCTCTCTTTGTTCCTCGCCCCCTCCGCGACAGGAGCTGCCTTGTGCCTCCCTTTTATATTTTTTTTCTTCCCCCTCCTCTCCTCTTCTTTTTCCAAGTGTTGTTTGCTGTCATCCTGGGCTGAGGAAGAAGGCAAAGCTGAGAAGACAAATGCAGGCTGTCAGCTTGCAGGGGTGAGGTGGGAGGCAGAGGGCAGTGAGTCCTCCTGCCCTTCCAGCAGCAGGCTGTGGGACACCCAGGAGCCCCATCATGCCGGGGCCATGGGGGTGATGCTTGTTTCTGCAGCATAGCAGCAAAGAAGGAAAGTCTTATTCTGGGGACAAAACAAGCTTTGCCGTTCATTTGGCGCTCTGCAGAGGCAGCAGCGGGGTGGACAAATTGTTTTTGCAACTTGCACCCGTCACACCAGCAGCAGTGTGGTGACAGCGTTTGGCACAGGGTATGTCCCGGTGTAATTCCTGCAGGGATGCTTGGCGTTGAGGTGAAGGAAGGCTCAGGGGAGCAGGAACCACCCTGAGGTGGGAGCTCTCAGGCAGAAGAGACAAACAATGTGCCTGGTCAGCAAAAGAGGCGCTGGAGCCGGTGAGGCCAGGATTACTGCTGCCACGGCTTGTTAACATAAACTAATACAGGCTGCTGTGTTGGCCACAGAGAGATAGGAGGGAGAAAAATGGGAAGCGTGTGCAGGAATAAGGGCCCTGATAATGAGAATGCAAAGGAAAACAAAACAGGAAGAAATGCTTTCATTGCAGAGCACAGGCTCTATATTCTTGAGCTTCTTGCTGGTTTTCCAAGGCTTTGTGAATGGGACTGTGCTTTCCAGCAATGCTGCTGGGGTCCCCTCTTTGTCCCTGGAGTTGTAGGAAGGGAGAAATGTCCCATCTGGGTCACACTGGCATCAGCCCTGGTTCAGCAGGGATGCCCCACCATCGCAGTGCGGGTGTGAGCAGGGTGATGCTTCCCAGCACCTCCTGGGACCAGAGCTTACAGCAGGAGACACGTTTCCTGTGACTGGGTACCCTGCTGAAGTGCTGGGGTCTGAACCCCGAGCCCTGAATTAAGGTTGACACATGGGTGGTTCCCATGGCCCTTTAAGAGGAGGGGATGAGTTTGCCTTTTGGCTTTCCTCCAAGGTGCTGCTGGCCTTGTAAGGAAAGCCCTTGGGTAAATGAGCCCCAGGTGCCCCCATTGGGTCAATGAGTGCCAGGTGTCCTGCTGTGGGGATAAAAAGCTGGGACCACTTGCAGGAAGGGTGGAGCATTTATTTGTGAGGTGGATGCACTTTGCAGAGTTTCCCTGTTGGAGAAGGACCTTCTGACTCTTCATGCAACTGGGCCCCAGTCAGGTTTGGCATTTGCAAATGTGAGCTTCGTGGGGGAACAATATGGGGCTACTTCTGTCTTATATGATCAGCCTATTGACTTGGTTGTCTCCCATCTCTTCTATGGGAGACTTTGTTTCTTTGTTTATTCCACCTACTATTGGTCGTGCTGTGTTGTTCCTAGGGGTCTATGTCTGTTATGTGTGATCTGTTTGACTTGTTTGTACCCCCAGTGATCCCCCATATACTGACTTTTTTGTATACAATAGAAACTAATTACTGGTTCGTTCTGCTGTTGGCTACATCCTTTGTGCTAGGCCTGGTGATTGGCAAAACACCTCCTCAGCCCATGCAGGACTAGCTGCTTGCTGCTAAAATAGAAGAGCCAGTGGTGAAATGGCTTTGGGCTCCTGCAGCAAAGAGCAGATCAAGCTGTTCCTGAGAAATTTGGGGTGAGGAGGCTCCTTGCACATCCCAGGGGGGCTGGAGGCAGCATGCAACGCAGGCATCACGCCAGGATGTGCTGTGTCAGTAGTCAGCCACATCAAGCTGCTGGGTTGCAAGAGAGCAGGTGATCTCCAGCCCTTCTTTTTTGGGTGTGAAAATCATGGGGGGGAGTTTGCTGCAGCGTGTGGGATCAGGCACCCACCCCAGCAATGCAGGGCCAGGCACTGCTGAAAGGCATCCCTGGCTTTACAAAGTGTGCCTCCTTGCCTAAAGGGTCCTGGCTTATCCCAGATCCCTCAGCCGTGGACAATTCATCTGTTTTGATGGCGGTGACGGAAGAATCCAATCTGCAGCCTGTAGCTGGAAAGTTCAGAGCCACGCAAGGCTGGCTGGGGAGAAGAGCTGGTTTTATTGATGGTCTGGGTGCCCGGAGGTTGTGTGGGAGGAATCTTGTTAATGGCTCCCTTGGGCCATTGCCTCCTGACTCTGCCATATCTCCTTATTCACCCGCCTCAGCTTGTATGGTTGGTTTGTTTGTTGGCTTATTTATTTATTTTGGAGTAAATGTTGATGCTTGTGAGGGTTTTGGAAGATGCAGCAGAAGGGAAGAATGGGGGGGGGCACCCAGGTACCTCCTAACGTTTTCCCTTTGCAGAGCCCTTATGGGAGCTGCCCCATCTCTAGTGGTGTGTCCTTCAGTGACAGAATCCTCAAAAGCTGTCTCAGGCATCATGACATGGCTCTGACAACACAGAGTGATGGCCTCATCCCCAAAGTGACCCGAGAGGTGTTGATGGGCAGCAGCCCCATCAGTCTCTGGCGTTGATTCAGAGGGGTAAAAGGATGATGACTCAGTGCTCTTCCATGCAGCCAAATCAGACCTTGCAGAAGCCATCCATAGCCTGGCGCTCGGTGGGGAAATTGTGATTGCCAGCAGTGCCCACGCTGCAGCCTGAATCGTGCATCCTTCATGTGGGAGCGGTGATGTCGTGGGATGTGCAGATCAGGCTCCAGCCTTCTGGCCCGGTTTTGATAATTAATTGATAGCCAAAAATGTTTGACAAACAAAACAGCAAACAGAAATCAAACCCGCTCACGTGCGCATTAACATTTCATGTTGCCTTTCTTGTTTGTTTGCTTTTACATCGCAAAACGCTGTGATACATTTTTAATCGACAGGGCTATTGGCTGTTTCCATCACTATTTCAATAACTCAGTTCAATACAGAAACGTGATGGGATCTTTTAGGAGGTGGGCACTGGGTTTTTGACAACCCTTTTCATGTCTACAAAGGCCGTTTTTGTCAGGGAGAAATATATTGAAAAAATGCTTATTTGGAAAAACACTCTGAGCTCTCGGGATGCTCTTTGATGTCTCTCTGCATCTCTGGGTGTGGCTGTGCTTGGGGTGATGCCTGCTTGCCTTTAGTACCCCAGGACAGGGCCCTCAGCCCCTGGAGGGTTTGTTTCTTTGCAATCAGAGGTTGCAACCCTCCTCCCCAAGGTGCTCTCAGGAGAAAATCCTTCCTGCAGGCTAAAGCCACTGACTTGCACATGACTCTCTTATCTTGAAAGCTTACCTAAGGTGTTCCCCCCTCCTTTCCTTTCAAGACAGGAGATGAAAGGTGTGTTTGTGTGTATCGGTGTGTGTATGCCAGCACAGTCAATAGTGGGTGGGGAATATTAATACAGGACTAAGCCCATCCCTGGCATGCAGCACAGGGAAGACATATGTTGAGACAACTTTCCTAAGGGGGTTCTGGCCAAGGTAGATATCAAGCGTTCCCTGGAGGCAAGAAAGAGGGAATGACAGCTCTTTTCTTTCCAAGATTGATGTAATTAAAGAGTTATAATGTCCTTTAACTTCCCCTGCCCTTGGCACTGTTGTGCACTGGCGTATTTATTTATTATTTCTTTTAGCACTGATGAGGGGCTAATAGGCTTTATGCGGAGAGGCAGGAAGCCCAGAAATACAGTTCAGGATTGCAAAGAGAAGAGATTATTGTATTTCCCAGAGATCAAGCATCCATCCATCCATCTTGCCTGCGTGGCTGACTCTGTGGCTAAACGTGAGGTTAAAAGCACCGTCCTTCCAGCTGCCGGTTAACACGCTGAACTTTTTAAAGGGAAGCTTATTTTAATTTAATAGAAAAATACATTATACATAATTCTCACCATAAATTTCCCTCTGATCTGAAGGAGAATCTACCAGTGTAATGCATCTGCCCAGCCCAGATACCTGCAGATTTGTGGCTGCATAGCTTAAATAATAACAATAACAATACCAGTAGCAATAATATCCTTTGCTGCTGTCCTTGAGTGACAAAGATGATGGAAAATGAAGTTGTAGATAGCTGGAGATGACAATGTGAGTATCCTCTACCCATCTTCCAGGTTATTAGCAGGTGTCAGTCACTGGGAGGAATCTAATCATTTCCAGACGCAGTGATGTCCCTGAACATCAGCCATGGTGCTGTGGCTGTAGAAAGCAAATGGTTTTTATGGGCTCGATTCTCATTTCTGCACAGACCTGTTAGAGAGGCTGCAACAATGCAGAAGTCCATGGCCACACCACATTGTCTGCTACAGGGGGGTCCTGACCCCCTGCTCCTGGGTGTCACCCTGACAGGAGTGCAACACCCACTACCTGTTGCTGCTGTGGAGTTGCCCTGCTGATACTTTCATACCTTGCTCTGCTAACTGCCCTTACCCAGTTTTCCATCCTTCACCCTTGATTAATCTGAGAAAGGTGGTGACGGTGAGGCTGTAGCCATTGAGAAGTGGGGAGCACAAGAAGGTCTGTTTGCCCACCTCCCCATCCCTATGCATTTCATGAGCTCTCCTGGAGCATGTCATAGAGGGAAAAATTGCATTGCTCCATTTGACTCAGCATCCTGAGTGGGTGGTGGGATGCACACGTGATAATGATTGCTTTTTGAATGAACACAACACACCCACCATGGGCGTCAAGGCTTGCTGCCATGGAGGGGCTTGCTCTCTTGCACCTTTCTCAGAGGGTCTGGCTGGTCTGGAAGAGTGGGGGGGGAACTGCACAAGTTCATTGTTTTCCAAGCAGGTGGTGCTCTGCAAGCTTAAAGTGAGCACCAGATGGGCAGAGATGATGAAAGAGGCATCGGCGTGAAAGGCTTCTCTCTAGGGTGTTAAATATTACATTCACCGAGCCCGCCGAACTGTTGAAACCAATAGAACTAATTAGAGAGCCGATGCCCGGGAAGGACAGCCTTGGCTAACAGCTGAAGGAGATGCCAGATAATCTAAAAAACCTCCCTTTGTCTGCCCCAGCATCTCCTGTGAGCGTGGCAGGCAGGGCACACCGTCATTTAGGGGATGGCACTGGAAAAGGAGTGTGTCCCGTGTCCCAGGGCCCACCTTCCAGTGAGGATGAGGGCTGGGAAGCAGAGGGGCCAGATGGCTCCTACACAGCAGGGTTTTTTTTTCCCCCTTCTCATCTGCTAAGCAGGTGGAGAAGACTTCATCAGTGTTTGCATGCCTTTGGAGAGCTATACCCTGTCCTCTGCTCATGCATGACATCTGTGAGGAGCTTCCAGGGGAAGGGAGAGGGAAGAGGGCTTGCCAGGGTGGTAGGGGCTCTGGAGAGCATGTTAAAGTCACTGTCAGGGGCTGTCACCCTGATGACATCACATTGAATGGCCACTCCTCTTTTTCAGTGACAAGCCAGGTTTTGTAAGCAGAGACCTGGTGAACCCATTGGCACAGGCCAAGCACCGTGTACGTGTGGGTTTTGCTGGCTTTGAGGGCATAACCCCAGGCTATTGTGCACCACTCTCCATCAGTGCCTTCCCTGGGCTTGGTGGGGGGCAAGCAGGCACTGCCTCTTGCCTTGGTCCCCCCAAAAATCAGTCTGTCCCCAGGTTTCCATCTCTGCTGCTGTAGCTCCTGCCATGGTATGCAGGTGAGCCACCTCCACATTGTAAACAAGAATAAATCCATTACTGTGCCTGTGTCAGTCTGGGATGCTGTCCTCTTAATGGGCTTGGTGAGAGTGTGGGTGCCAACAGCTGCCCTGAACGAGGGGCAGAACTACCCAAGCCAGCCCATGCCATCTGGGGCCTCAGCCAGAGCTGCTTGGTGTCTTTGTGTGCTGCAAATACCCCTCTGCCTCTCCCTCCCTTGCAGCCTTTGCAATGGAAATAATAATAATAGTAATAATAATAATAATAATAAAAGAAAAGGAATTAAGGCAAGTAGGCAAACATAAAGATGAGTTGTGTGGTGCCTGTGTAGATTCTGATCTCACTGTCAAGGGAGCATCATTCCAGCCTAATGGCATCTTCCCCTGCAAGCGCTTTGTGGCAGTCATAAATAAACATGCTGGCTGAAAGGCACGATAACAAAAAAATGGAAACTGAGGCAGCCAGGATCTTTATTATTGAGGGGACAAAGCGTCTGTGATTAGTTAGAAGTGGGGAGAGGAGAGGGTAAAAATAAAAGGCGGCCGATTGTGTCGCTGCCTTGTCCGTGTCAGGAGAGGATCTGGCTGTGGTAGGTTGACAGGTTGTCTGGATAAATAGTTTGGGGGCAGAACATACATTTCTGATGGAACTTTCTTTTTTACAGCCGAGATCAGGAGCTCCAGAGGTACTGTCAAGGACGGACGAAGCTCTATAAATCAGGACAGGCTTTTTTGTCTGTCTGAAAAGTCTTATCTCGGAGTTCGTCCAGGCAATTTTTTGAGGTCTCTCTAGCTTCCTCCCTTCTCCTTATCAGAGCAGCACAGCTTTAAATGCAGATAGATACCCTCTAATGGAAGCACAAGCCAGAGCCCTCACTCCTTGTAAGTGCCAGCTCGTAATTTAGTTGTGTGCCCTTTGGCACCGACGCATCCATCAAGAAAAGCAGAGGCAGCATCCCCTCCCAGCAGGCTGAGGTGCAGCACGGTGGTGGCAGTGGGGGGCTTGGCCATGGTGAGGGGGACCCCAAGCTCGTGTCCTCCTTGCTCAGTGTGGGACGAGGAGCCTGAGACCGGTGGGATTTTATGCTGTGTGGTTGTGTTGAGGGGATTAGGGAATGATAAAGAAATCCTGTCTGGTATCTGAGGCAGCAGGGCGGGGATGAGTAGGGTGTAGAGCAGTTTCCTGAGCAGCCATTTCTCTGAATCTTTTAGTTTTTCTCTTCCTGTGTCTCTTTTCTCCCCTGCTTTTTGTATTCAGGTGAAATGGGCTGGGAAGGAAGGGCTGAGTTCTGGCTGGCTGTGGTCCACAGGGCTGTCATGCCCCCAAAACCAGAGCTCGCCGGAATGAAAAGCGAAATGAGGTGGCTTTCTCTGCCGAGCAATTTCATGCTGGAGCCCTCCCCAAACCTCCTCCAACCTTTTAAAGTCCCCCTGTGCTCCAGCTTGTCACCTTCTCTAACGAATGGCGTGTCGATTATGGCGACACTTCCCCATTCCCAACAGCTCCAGGTTGTTAATCCCCCCTGCTTTTCCACCGAAGAGCGTTTTGCCTTCTGGCTAAAGCAGTGTGCTTGCATCAGCCCATGAGCTCTTCACCTGTGGACACGTGAAGGGGGTTTAATCGGTTCTTTCTCTCTGCCCCACTGGGCTGTGACCGGGAGGGGAGACAGAGCCATGCAAGTCGCTAATTGCTTTGGCCCTGCAACTCCCGAATGATGAAAAAAGATTAAAAGGGAAGGAAAACAGCTATTATATCTCTTTCTTGAAAAAACTTGCAGCATGAAAGGCTCATTAACATCATTAGTGTTTCATTAACCTCTAGCCAGACAAATAAGCTTGGAGGTAATTTAACAGTATAGGGAAAAGAAAGAAAATTAAAAATTACCCAGGTGTAGGTGACATTCTCCAGCTCACCTCCATGGTGCTTTTTGGAGGGGTGCAGGTGGCGCTGCCTCCCCTGCCCGGGGCTTGGAGGGCTGCCAGCGGCGCTGGAGGTAATAACGAGCGGGGAAAGTCATTGATTGCGACAAAATGGGATTCGTTTGAACACAACAACATCTGAAGGCTCGCGAAGGAACGCGGCTCTGCACAATGCTGACTTCAAAAAAAGAAAAAAAAGAAAAAAAAAGGGGGAAAAGAAAAATAATCGGCGGCTGCAAAATGACTTTCTTTGTTTGAGTAAAACGCTTTCTCCCCTTGTTAATTTTTGCGGGGTTTTATTTGATTTTTATCTCTCCCCAAGTTTGTGCTCCACCCCCGCCCCGCTCATCCCAGGTCCATACGCCTGTGTGCACACAGAGGGGTGTGTGTACACACACGCAAACACACACTGCTTCCTGCCAGCTTTGAGTCCTATTGTAACTCCCTTCAGCAAGACCTTCTGGTGAGGAAGGAACGTAGCTAGTTCCTCCCTGAAATCTAAAGGCGGATTGAAAGTGTAAAGGAATTGCAGTGCTTTGTTTGCCCTTTGGGGCAGTGTGTTCTGGTAGCTTCCAGGAATGCCTAATTAATCCAGGTTGTCCATGAGTAAGTCATAAGAGGCAGTTTCTGTCTCTAAGAGAGTAGAGAATAAGGAAAAATAGCAAAGAAGAGATGTTTCTCCCCATCTGTCCCATCCCCAGTTGCAGAGAGATGGAGACCAAGGTCACCCAGAGGAGAGCTGAGAGTTGAACATGTTCCTTCTGGATCCCAGTCCCGTATTTTCCACTGCTTCTCCTGTCCCACAAACTCTCCTTCTTGCCTGTGCCATATCCTGTGGGGTTTGCCTGTTTCAGGGTTATTTTTGCGCTGTGCTGTTAGGACCCACAGGTTTCCCCCTGTTATCCATGGGGATGGGAGGACATCTCTGTCCTTATCACGTCCTGAGCTCCCATCCTGGCTCTCCTGTTTGCTCCATCTGTGGCTTTAAGTCACCTAACTTCCATGACTCCATTTTTTGTAGCCATAAAATGTGGATAACTCTCACAGTCTTGTTTGAATTAGTGCTTATAAAGAACTTCAGGTGCGAAACATCATATTAATGCCAATTTTTGTGTCTTTGCCCTCTTTTGCCCGTTTACTGCAACGTGAAATCTCAGCAAAGTGGGTGGATGTTTGCTTGAGCAGAGGTTGCAATCAGGCTGTTGTCCAGCACAAGTAAAGGATGGGAGATGCTGAATAACATTGCACCACTAGCTCCTCACGCTTGTTTTTGGTAGCACCTTGACCCCCTGCACTGCTCAGGTAGTTAAAAAAACTGCAGTCCTTAGCATCACAGGAACTTTCTGTCTCGGTGAGTCAGCCTGAGACCTCTGCATTTCACAGGATCCCCAAGCAGCCTGCAGGCACAAATAACCTTTACATCATGCTCTCCACTGTTTATGTAAACTTGGCTTCTGCTTGTTCCTGGCGTGCTGTGCCTGTGCTCTTATTCCTGTGAGGATGGAGTGGTACATAGAGCAGGGAAAATTTCCCAGTAAGAAAGGGTCTGTGAAGGGAAAAGAGCAATGCTAGTAGGGCAGGAGCTGTGAGCTGGATGTTTCTGTGTCTCCTGTCAGGTACAGCTTGCAAATTGGTGTCTGTGATGACAAGGGCTGCATCAGCAGCTGGATCCTTGCAGGCACGGCTGTGCTGGGGAGCAATGACTGATGTGGTGATGGAGGAAGGTCCTCTCCTTCAGATGCAGCCTCCAACCTTGGCTAGATGCCTGCTGCTGGCCAGCACCTGGGGCTGTACAGCTGCAGATACAGATGTGGACCCCACTTAGCCGGATGTGCAGGTGACAAGTCTGGTTCTGTCTTTAGGCAGGGCAAGAAGCCAGGAAAGGTCTGAGGAAAGTCTTTCAGCATCTCCAAACTAGCCTGTGTGGTACTAACCTCGGCCAAATTTCCTGGGTGATCTGATATAGAGGAGTTGAGCTGAGACTTCAGATAAGGGGTGGTGGTTTGGGGTGCTGGTCTGAGTGGGGACCTGTGTATGAGCAGTCATGGAGAGTGTTCTGAAAATCTGGGACCCTTTCCTGCTGAATGAGCCCTTTGAACAAGGCAGCATTCAAGATCACTCAGAGAAATCTTGGTCTAGTTTTGCCATTGTGAAACAGCACAGACTGAAACACTATAAAGATCATTTTTATTGCCATCTATCAGTGTTTCTATCTGTGTTTCCATCCCATCCTTTTGACAACAGTATATGAGCAGCCACGATTTATCCTTCCCAGCTAAATCTCTTTCAACCCATGCAAAAAACCCAGGAAATGATTTGACAAAAATATATAGTTCACCAAAATTATTCAACCCTCAAGCTCTCAGGTTTAGGTCAGTGCAAATTTGGAATAAATATTTGTTCTGGTTCTTATCTTAGCCAAGTTGATTTACCCAGCAGCAGCTGATAACTCCTTTTAAATTCACTGCAGAATCATCTTCTTCCAAATGCTTATTCCCCCCTTGTCCCCCATGTCCCTGCCTGGGTTTGTTATCATGAGGTGGCACACATGGGCACCAGATTGCTGACCAGCTCTGCAGGATCCTCAGCTCCATGGTCTTCCAGAAGGAAAAACATGCCTGGGAAGCACCTGGAAATGTCTTTTTAAATGGAATTTCATCAAAAAATTAGGAAAAGCTTCTCCAACTTTTATTTAAAATCCCAAACTGGGAGCAGATGTCTGACTTGCACAAAAACCAAAAATATGTTTAGCTGGTTTATGAGATCTTCACTTGTTCAACTTTTAAGCAGACCTGTTCTCTGAATCTGTTTCCTACTTTGACTACAGATTTAGTTCAGCTGGAGAGTGCTGTGGAATAGAGTTATTTACCCATCTCTCTCTATTTCTATGAACAGACTTCAAAAGAGCTGACAGCCAGGACCTGCACCTGTACCGGCTTCTGCCAGCTCTCTGCCTGTGCCACCCCTTCCCAGCCCTTTGTGGTCCCTGCATCTGCCTCTCGCTTTGTGCAGGGCACGAGGGACAGCGAGGAGGGTGGGCTGAGCATCCCTGCCCGCCTGCATCCCTGCCCGTGCCTGGGGAAGCAGCACCATCTCGCGTCGGTCTGGGGCTGGCACAGCCGGTACCTGCGCACATCACACCTCCCAGGGAACCCGAGGAAAAGTCAGCAGTCCCCAGCACCAGCCCTTTCCCAGGTGCTTCATTCTGCCCACTCAGGACCTGGACCACACTTCCTTCCTTTGTTTTCGCCCCTGTTTTTCAAGGGCAGGGACCTCTGAAGCCTTCTGCTAACTGTGATGATGTTGAAGTGTTCAAAACTGCATCTTGTTTCCCGAGGAGGTCAGCATGGGTCTGGTTCAGGATGCCCAGAGGTGCTGAGGTTTGTCTGCTGTTGCTCAGACTCCTTTTACACCAGCCTGTTTTATACCTGTCTGAAATAATAACTGAATATAGTGTAATTAGGAGGCCTGTTCCTTTTGAGGTGTGGTTTTCAAGGGTATGTAGGACCCAGACTTTACAGAACTAGGCTTTACCACATCCCCAAAGGGAGTTTTATCCTCTATAAGGCTGATGCCCCTGGACAGCACAACACCTGGAGGTGGGTTAGAAGGGTTTCTGTTGAAATTGGGACTGGGGACAGAGGAAGGTCCAAAGAGGCTGGGTTTGATCAGCTTTGTTGAGAGGAGTATTTCTAGTGCTGTGAGATGCTGAAAGGAAAAGCCAGCACGTAGTAGCTCTTGCTGGCCAGGCACTGCATGTGTCGTGGTGGGGAGAGGCTGCAAAGAGCAGGACTTGCAGCTGAAGGCCTGGAGGTGGCAGGTCTGCGACTTAGCTGGGTAATGCATTCATTTTTTGAGAGATGTGTACGGTTTTTCCTGTGTTGGAAACAGCTGAGTTCAAGCCAGCAGTGAGATACTGCTGTCTGGAAATGACCAGGTCAATCCCTGCGTGGGAATAATGCCCTCTTAGGGGAAACTGAGGCATGTTTCAGTCCTTCATAAAGCATCTCTGGGCACCATGTGTGCGAGTTTGGGTGGGTTTCTCTTGGGAAACCTCATGCCCCATCTCTGGGATCCCTGCGAGTCGTGCCAAGGAGTTAACCAGGAGCCTCCCACGCTCACGGGCAGGGAAGCAGAGGGCTGGGGTAGCTACACACGTCGCAGTTAGCACTTCACACTAAGAGGCTCTGGTTCCTCTCGAGCAGGTCTCTCTGTGACACGAGGCACACACCAGTTGTCACTTGTAGCTGCCTTGCAAACAGAGGTGTGACTCCCTGCATGACCTCCCGTGACAGGAATCCTATTAAGCATCTCCTCTAACCCAGGGGTGTATCTGAGCTGCCCCCAAAAGTCCTCGAAACAGAAGGCTTGGAGCATGTAAGGGAAGAGAAGCTGCCTGCAGCAGGGGGATTGGAGATGGTGAGTTTTTTCCAGAGACTTTTTGCTGAAAAGCTGTGGGGGAAAAAAAAAATCAAAGAAGACATTTGGAGAAATAAAATACCACAGCCTCCTTCCCACCAGCAAGCGTGTCTTGTTTGTCTTGTTCAAACTGAGATCTTTGCATTTGAAATGCACCTGCAAATATATGTTCACAGACACACCCCTAAAACACGAAACTTGTAGTTTCAGCAAAAAAGACTAAAATAGCCTCATGTTCTTGCCTTTATTTTTCCATTCTGGGTGAGAGTCTGATACTGGCACAAGGCTACCTAGAAAATGCCAGGCTGGAAAGCATCAATCAGTACAGCCCAATTTCATATTTGTGGAGGCCAACTTGGGTGGATGGAGAATAAATATAATTCCCTCTATTACCACACTCCTTCCTTCATTGTGGCACTGTTAGATAAGTACCTTCCTCCTGCGTCTTCCCTAAATCGTGTTATGTGAATCATGTTGTCTAAGGGCTTGATTTGCCCTGGGGGTGTGGGATGGGGAGTGATGAGTTTGTAGCTGAGGGCAGATTTAGCATTATGGGCTGGGACAGAGAGCAGCTTTGAGGTGGCACAGGATTGCTTTTGAATGGGGACTTTGGGGACTCTTTGGAGCATTCCAGCAGCCAACTCTACTAATGCACAGGGGGGAAAACTGCGTGTGCAAGGCAGGAACTGCGTGTGCAAGGCAGGAACTGCGTGTGCAAGGCAGGAACTGCGTGTGCAAGGCAGGAACTGCGTGTGCAAGGCAGGAACTGCGTGTGCAAGGCAGGAACTGCGTGTGCAATGAAGTTTGCTTGCCAAAGACCCTTCCCAGGAGCTCTCCTCTGCCTCCCAGCGCCCGAGACCTGCTCGAGGGATGAGGCAGGACCTGCAGGGGTCCCCAGCGCAGGTGACAGCACCAGGGAGCTGGCAGCTGGCTGGTGGCTGCCTGCAGCGATGTTTCGCTGCCGGAGGGCCCTAGGGCGGGAGCCAAATTGGGGCTGGATAGTGACATTGAAAGTTGGCTCTTTGAAAGGCACAACAGCTTTTCCTTGCTGCAGAGCTAATTATTATGCAAATTCATGCTAATAAACTCTGCCTTGCATGTTGTTGAGAAGCTGCCTTTCCCGGTTAACACACCAGTAATGAGAGGTAGATTTGTAATTCAGATGCCGGTGGTAATATCCTAAATTACTCTGCGCTATAATGGACTTTATTTCTTTCTCCCCTCAGCTCCCCCCCAGTCCAAATGTCAATGCAAATCAGTTACAACTTTGCATATTTATTGCAGATGTATTTATTGGTGATACAGGGGTGAGACCCTCCACTGAAAGCTCTGTCCAGCACTGCCACGGCACTGGGGGCTCACGGTGAGGATTTACCTGCACGCTCCCATGGTGCTCGAGGGTGCTGGGATGCTTTCCATCCCTCCAGCCTTCCCCTGCTCAGGCTCTGCTTTTGAAACAGGGAGTTTTGTGACTTCAGTTTCAGAGTTTATGGCTTTGGTCTCCTCCACCCTGGCTCCTCCCTGGCTTGCAGAACAGCATCATCCCGCATGGACCCAGCATCTCCCCTCCAGTGCCTATTTTTTTTTTTCCTAAGACACAGCTCTGAACTTGAGAGAGCATATGGTGGTTTTTTATTCATTAATTCCATTCCTTAGCATCTTAGCATGTGGTTTTACATGACTGCTAATTCCCCGAGTTGGTAGAGATAACCAAGGAAGCACGGATCATTTCCAGACTAAGCTAGGATTTAGGCCTAAAGCTAGTGAACTGAGGCTTAGATTAGATGGCATCAGCCCTCTGTAATCTGTCTCTGTAAGATTTTGGCCCAACTTTGTCATCTTAATCAATGGAAAATCATGCAAGTCAGCTACGCTTGATGTTTCAGCTACCATCGGGCTGCTTCTGAGCCAGAAATACTCTTCTGTTACTCAGCGTCCCGTGTAGCAAATGTGTAAGCGTAGGTTTCTCCCTAGATCTGTGAACTGGTGATCAGAAAATCCCGATCTGAGGCCATCTGACAGGCAATGAAAAGCAAACTCATGCCCACATTGCACTGTAGGCAACTAGTGGTAAACAGCAGCCACCCTCCCTCAGTCTGGGGTGAAAGGAGAGGTCCTGCTCCTTGCAGGGGGGGACAGCAGTGCCAAAAGAAAACAACAATTTGTGTTCCTTCAGATTTTTGTGGGTTTTGGATTTCTGGCTTTATAGCTTTGGTAGTTTTCCTTAGGAAAACCCTGCCAGAGGAGCAGGGACCGTCTCAGGGTGTTGCTCTCCTCTCGCTGAGCAGAGGGAATGGTAAGGAACAGAGTTACAACCTAGTGGGTTTAAGCCTGGCTCAAATCTTGCTGGTCCTGGCTTTTCTGCTTGCTCTGACGTGTGTTTTCATTTGGGGAATATTCATGGCTCTCCACATCCTTTGCCTCAGGATGGCGATGCCTTGAAAATTGGCTTTTGGGGAAATATTCCTTGCTCCTGGCTCTCTGGGTGATTATTTGGGGAGGGAGCTGTTGCACATCCCTCACGGACAATGCCTTTCCTTCCCTGGGATCAGAGCACGCACCCACATTAAAATAGCACGAGGGACCAGGGAGGCTGCTCAGGAGTGAGACCTTGAGCCAGTGTGTGAGTGGAGGCAGAAGCAGGAGTGCCTGCAGGCCTGCCCGAATCAAACACAGAGGTTTTTCAAGCCTTTGAACCTTTTTACTTTGCTTCCATTTGTATTCTGGCTTCTGCACTGCGAGAACCCAGCTGAGATGAGGAGAGAGGGACTAGGAAATGCTCTGCATCCCTGCTCCTCCTCCCTGCATGGACCAGGCACGCAGAGGGATGGTCACTAGATACCCAGTGTTTGCTCTGCGTCAGTGTTTTCCAGTTTTTTTTCCCAAGGCCATACTAAAATTGTCAGAATCATCCCTTCCAGCCTCAAAATATCGATGAGTCACTGAGGAGCAAAAGGGTGCAGAGCCAGAACACTGTGTGCAGCCTGTGGTGGCTAATTTAAGACACAGAGCAGCCTTGAGGGCTGGACATTAGTCTCAACCCCTAATTTGCTTGTGTTGTCCCCACGCAGCCCCTCTGCCATGCCCCATCTTCACACCTGCACCTGGCAGGGATCCGTGCATCGTGTGCATCCTTGCACACCTTGTGCATCCTGGCACTGCACACGCTGGCACGCTTGTGGGGCGATGCCAAGTGTTGCTTTTGCACTAAGCAGGGACCAAAAGGTGTGGGGTAGTGAGATGCCAGGCCCAGGGAGTGTGGGAATGTGTGTGGGTGGGCTGTGTGGTGAGGAGCAGTGTGCAGTGCTGCAGGTCTTCCACATGGTGCTGACAAAACTCCACGGCAGATGGAGAAGCTGCTGGATCGTCACTCCTTACCACAGGTCCAGCTGTTTCCACCACCCTCCGTACTCCTGCTGTAGTTTCTCCCATCCCACACATGGCAAAAAGCTGGCAGTGCCTACCCTGCAACCAGGGCAGTACTGAATATGTCCCCAGGGATGCAGTGAAGAGATGGTTGGATGGTTTAGGCTGTAGCTCTCAGCTCCTGGCTTGCTGTGGGGTCTGGAGACCCTGGGGACATCCTGCTGCCATTGCACCAGTCCGTGGAGTCAGGGTGGACAAGGCAGGGGTCAGAAGCTGAGGATGAAAGGGCACGACCACACTCTGAGAAGCAGGGCACGGCCCGAGGACTGCTTGTGTGCTGCAGACTTGTTGGGGCTTGGAGATACACATTTCCCACGTCCATGGGGTGACAGAAGCAGGGGTGAAATCTCCTCTCGTAAAAGTGTAATCCGTGGCTTCACTCGAGAGCCAGCCTCCCACCCAGTGTCTGCAGCAGTTTCTTAATTGCTTCCTTAACTTTGTTACTTTTCTTCTGTTGGCAGTGCCCTGAAGCAAGGAGTCCCCCAGGTGCATTAGCGCTTGCATGCCAAAATTAGCTTCTTTTATTTAATTTTAAATAAACGTGGCTTCCTTTGAGTGCCTCCCAGCATCTGCCACGGAGGAGGGCAGAGGGAACGTGCAGTTAATTTTGCATGTGCCATTCCTTCAGGACTCGTGTGTTATTCGGCCTTCTGAAAGGTTTTAATGTTTCTTGCAGCTGTCCTTTGTGACCCTGTGCAAGTCAGGCTCTGTGGCTACAAAATGAGGAGATGAATACTTCATCTCTCCCAACATATGTCTGTCTGGGCTGGTTAGAGCAGATGCTTTGCAGGGCAGGTGCATGGGCTCTGGTGCACGCTGCTGTCGTGCAGAGCTGTGAGCAGGGCTTAGAGGTGTTTGAGCCCTGTCTGTATTAGGCTGAACCCCTGGTTTTACCTGGGCAGAAGTGCAAGGTGGGGATACCAAGGTGTCTGGAGACCTTCCTTGCCACAGGATTCCCTATATGGCCTTGGGCAAGTCACTTAGCATACCCACACCTCTCCTTCTCACTGTTTGGGATCATGATGGGATGGGATGGTGTTGGGATGGTAACTGGAGTAATCCCACACAGAGAGGACAGGGAAGGGTCTTAGAAGAGCGTGAGTCAGGAGGGAGACAGACTGGAGACTCTTCTTGCTAAGCTTGCGAAGCTGAGGATGGCAGGCACGTGTGAGTTTTACATAGGGAGCTAAAATAATTTATGGAGATCTTCTCCCTTTCAGCAGAGGAGGTGGTCAAGACAAGGTGGGAATAAATCTTTAAAAGAATAATGTTTTCAAAATCAGGCTCCTTGTCCTCGAACCCTTTGATGTATGAGAGCAATAGTAGGTAGGACACATAGTGAAATATACATGAGATCTCCCTGGAAGAGAATAGCGGAGTGGAGAAAATATTAGTGTTTACATCAAAACTCAATTGGAGCACTCGTTTCAAGATGATAGTTTATTATATTGAATGCAATTTAGTCCCACAAGGATGTTTCTTCTGCGGGTGACACGCAGGCTGGCTCCATCTCTCCTCCCCCTTGCTGTACCTGGGTGCTGCCGTCCCCGCTGTGTGATTCATTCTCTCCTTCTTGCTGCAATCTCAGGGTGGTTGGGAAGGGAAGGAAATAATCTGCTTTTGGCAGCTTTTCTGGTTCTTAGAGGCCTGGGGCTGGTGTTGGTTTTGGATGTCTTGACCCTGGGTCAGGAGAGAGGTTTTAGGAGATGAGAGGATGCAGAGGGAAAAGATCTCAGGTTGAGTGGAGAGCCATCAGTCCCTAATGGATGGGATTTACTGCTCTCAGCTCTGCTGGGAGCTTCACACCTCTTTGCTGAGCCTGGACTTGAGCAGATCACCGGTGATCTACGCTTGCCAGGCTCCAGGTAGCTTAATATTGCAGCACGTGAAGGAGAGGGCTGGGGAGAAAAGAGAGGTGCAAGAGTCAGCATCCTCCCAGGGCCCTGATGTGATGGGGCGGGAGAGGACAGCGCTTTCAGAGAGGTGACCCGAAGCGACCTGCCTCTCCTGCTCCAGATGCAGCAGATGCGAAGGTCTGCAGCCCAGCTAGGTGCATTAATACACTTTTATTAACAGTGAGTGCACAGTGTGACTTTTAATGGCTTGATGCACAGTACCAGTGGCAGGTGTCTTTAGGCAAAGGATCCTGGAGGGCTTGCCTGAATAATTCCTCCAGACCATGCCTGTCACAGCTTAGGTGACATGGGGCAGCCTGCATGCCTGGCAGGACAGCTGGCCTGGGAGTCTCCTAGTGTCCAGCCTAGCCAAGGTGGTGAATATTTTAGTGCCTCTGGGCACGTGGTGCAGCAGAAGTGTATCATTTTGTTTGCTCTTCTTTTTCTCAACGCACTTTCCTCCTGGTTATGAAGAGCTGTGTCAGAAATCCTGCCCGCCTAGTGCATTTTTTACCAGTGTATTAGCTGGTCTGAATGGTGGGGATCTAACTTGCTCTTGAATAACATTGGCTGTAATCCGTGCACATTTCCTGGGCTTGCAGTTGATGCCATTCCCCAGGGCTGAGGCTGTCAGGGCCAGCAAGTGTGATTTGCTTTGCAGGCAAAGGATGAATGCCCTTAGCAGTTATTAGTTCTGGGGATGGCTGGCGTGCATGGGGGGCAGGAGATGGGTGCCCCATCCTACCTGGGTGTGTTCCCTATGAGACCTGAGCTCTCATTTCCCCTCCCCTTCTTTGTTTCCTAATGTGCAATTAGTTATACGTATGTAAATTACAGAAGGAGCAGGAGAAGGGGAGAGATGAGTATGAGATTTTAAAAAACAACACACCACAACATAAAAATATTAATTTATTCCGGTGCAAATGTTGTTTTTCGTAACCCTGTTTCTCAGCAGCCCTCGGGTGGGAAGAGGGAGGTGGTTGTGTAGGCACTGGGCAGCAAACGGGAAGCGAGGATGAGATTTTCAAAGTCACCTGGGAGGCTGGGATGCTCGGTTTCCATTAATTTTAATAAGAACAGGACATCTGTCTCATCGCAGACTTGAAAAATACCAGCCCAAACTTTGCCTAACCCTTCGTTCTTTCTCCACCTGTTGCTAGCTTGTAACAATGCTTTGATGGCATTTAGCAATAAAAGTAGCTTCTACACATGCCATGCTTCCTAACCAGCTGCCGTGGTGGATTTACAGAGAGCTTGTTAGAGGGAGAACACAGCTTTTTCATGGTTTCAGACCTGCAGGAAGGCAGCAGAGAGAACACCTCTTGGTTGTTTTTTTTTAATGATCAAGAGCTCGGCCACCATCTCACTAATAGAGGGTCAATAATAGTTTTAATTTATTCTCAAACCCCCCAAGAAGAAAATAAGCCATGTTCTCCCCAGGTAACTCATTCCTGCTAGCGATATGGCCTTCCTTGGGAGCTGGCATCCCCAAGGGGTCCCCCCCTGCTGTCCCTGTCCCCCTGGGTCCCTTGCAGCCATGTGATGCTCGGCTCGTATTTACCTGGTGATTGACTGCCTGTTTGCACACCCTGCGCCGCAGAGCCGCCGTCTATCCAGCCTTTGATTTCTTCATCCTAAGTGTATTACTTTGCAGTTGTCTTTATTGAATTTCATCTCGCTGATTTATTTTTTTTTGGGGGGGCAGTTTGTCTAATTTATCACAAGTATTTTGAATTCTGAGCCTCGCTTCTGGAGCACACCCAGCTCCTCCCAGTCCAGGCTCCTCTCTGCAAGATCTCAGATGCTTTCTGCTTTATTATCCCTATTGTTACTAAAATATAAAGCAAACAGACTCTGGCCCAGGGTGGACAAGGGGAACCTGTTTGAAATGCCCTCCCTGGCGATGGGGAAATGCTCAGCAGCTGTTCTCTACGTGGGTTCAGCCGATGACATTTCCACCCCCGGTGTTGCCTGAGCTTTCTTCCCAACTTCGCTCGTAGAGGGCGTCACGTGGGATTATGTCAGGCACTTTAATGAAGTCAAGGTATATCGCATCTGCTGCCCCCCCCCCCTCCGATCCATGAGACCAATTACACCATCAAAAAAGGAAATTAAGTTGGTTTGACATGATTTGCTATTGACAAATCCGCAGTGGCTGTTTCTTATCACTCCATTATCTCCTCAGTGCTCCCAAAATTGATTGCTGTGTAATTGGGCCGCGTGTCTCACGGAGGATAGGGCAAAATGTGCCCAATCCCTCGGGCAGCCAGGGAAGTGGAGGTAAAAAGCAGTTTCCTCCTCGGCTTTCATGTTATCAGGTTCTGTTTTCGCTGCCAAGGGGGGTGATGGGTGCACCTGGACAGCCTCCTCCTGCAGTGGGCACCTTTGGTAGGCGTCTTGGCCGTTTCCACTTTGATGGTGTCAAAAAAAGGGCCACACGCTTGGTTCTTTAGGGATTTATGGGATCTCAGGGCAAGCTCAGCATTGATCCAGTTTATCCTGTTGACTCCCAGATCCCAGGAGACCGTCAGCAGCTATTGAGTCAGCTCTGTGCCTACCCCCCACTGCAGTCTCCTCCACCAGCTCCTGTGTTTACTCTCCTTACGAGCATCACGATTTAGTTTTATGACCTAGCCATCAATTCTCCATCAGGAGCTCAGGAACGGCTCCTGATGTGTTTCCAATAAACGGGACATCAAGGAAAATACACATGATCCCATCCTGTCCCCATCTCATTTCCTTCTGCACCGCACCCACCTTTTGCAAACATCTCCAGGAGGCAGAGAGGGGACTGGTTGGTTGGTAGGAACGAGGGGATATAGATTCCCCTGGGATAGGAGGAGTGGTGGAGAGGAAATTCCTGCAACAGGGTCACTGGTGAGGCCGTGGGTCACCAGTGAGGCTGCAGAGCCGGGGAGCGTGTGCCGGGAGCGCCGTAGGTTTGCAAAGAGCGATTGCTCGGAAGTCGGAAATGAAACGAGTGTCAGGGTAAATAACTGGAGGCTGATGTTAATAATTAAGTTTTCTAATGAGAGCATTAGTTTTTCTCCAGTAGATGGATTCAGCCTTTCCCGTCCTGGCGTTGTTATGTATAAACCAAACTCAACGTGGGCAGCAACTCCTCCTCTTGCCTTTCGTGATGGACAGGCCAGGAGGGGCTGGGAGCAATTATAATTAATGTCCTCCAGCTCCGTGGGAGTGCAGTCCTGCCTCTGAGACTTCTGGTTTCCTCGTCTGCAGAATGGACTTAAGGGATCCTGCAGCTGGGTGGAATTTGTTGGAAAAAAGCATTTTCCAAAAGCGATCTGGATTTCACTGGCATTTACATTTGTGATGGTAGGAAGGGACTGGGAACAGGAGCATCTATTATGCCCTGCTTTTCTTTTTTTTTTTTCTTTCCTGGGGAAAATCCAAACGAAGACATTTTGTTTGAAACTGGCACATCAAAACATTGCAAATGCAGTTTGGTACAACGTGCTGGTTTGATGAAACAAAGGCAAAAAAAGTCCCCGTTTCTGAATTTCAGCGTCGCGGAACTGATGATTCCAGAAAAACCTTTCAACTTCTCACCCTATCTCAAGATGAAAACAAATGTTGAACTACAGAGATTTCCCAGAGGAAGGAAACTCTGCTTCCCTAGCACCTCTAACACTTACTTTTTGTTGTAAATCATTTTGAGCTCTACAGATGAAAAGCTCTTGGTAGATGCAAAATATTGCTGCTTTTTATTTTATTTATTATTCATCATGATAGTTCATGCCCAAAGAGGGATTAATACTCTTTCTTTCTTAGCTGCTGGGACCTATGAAAATCACCCAGCTATGGAACCTGAATGCTTGTAGTTGTGGAAGAAATGGGAAATTCATTAAAATTTCATCGTTTCTGGCTTCAAGTGTTTATCTGACCATCTCTACTGGGGGATGTCTTCGGGCTCCCAAAGACCCAGTGGACTTTGGTTTCCCACTTTGTACGTGCTGTTGACATGTGGCAGGACAGCGTCCCACCCTGTGGGAACCAGGGTGCTGTGGGAGGAGGAGGCAGCTGATGAGCTTTGCTAATTGCCAAGGTTTGCAGGCTGCCAAGCCCCGGGCGGCGGTGGCAGGACTGTGTCTTTGCCGATGCCGTGCTGGTTGGGTTTGCTTTGGCATGAAACAGTGGCAGCACCTGCTGCCCTCCGGTCCCAGGGGGCAGAGGTAGCCGGGAAGGAGGGATGGATGTTAAAAGGATGTCTGGCAAAGCATTCATGTGGCAGAGGAGGAAGGGAGCCTTCGATGAAGTTTCCCCAAATATGCAATTAATTTTGAATTAATAAGACATTTATTGTATAATAAACAACAACTGATTCATGAAAAAATATTTATTGAGGATTTATGGCTGGGTAATGAATTTGTAGCTCAGTTTGCCTCAACTAGATTTATTTACATAGCAGTTAAACCCCAATCAATAATATGCTTTTAATAATCACTATATTTAAGTGGTATTTCAACAATACACTGTAATTAGGCCATGAATTCTGCTGTAATTCTTTAGATTCAGTATACTTTGGGGTTCAGAGTCTCTCCTTGATCATGATGCAAGCGCTCCATTAACGTTAATTAAGGGCATGCCAATCAAGCAGAGAATAAACCTCACGCTGCGCGATCCGTCGGTGAATAGCAATAGGGTGGTGGGAGAGAAACAGCTCAGGCTTCCCGGGATAGATAGCAACTGTTTTCCTTCAGCATCCTTCCCTGGCTCCTGTATCTTCAGGTCAGTCATCACCAGGATTAGCTCCTGGTAGAAGGAGATCCAGAGCAGAGACCAGTGCTACTGATGGGCATGTTTCTATCCACCTATGCCATGTTGTCTTGTGCCAGAATTGCACCAAACAAGGCTATATCTGGCTTTGAGATTAAACTGCTGATTTATACCCATGGACCTTTGACTACAGCTCAGGCCAGGGGAAAGAAGTCCCTGGGCACTGAGTTTGCTGGGCATATTTGCTCTGTCTCTGGGAAAACAGCTCCTGACATGGATGGTCCAGCACAGCGAACAGTGATGCTCATCCCGCTCGCTGTGTGGATGGGACGTAGGTTTGTGCTGGGTGCAGGGAACGGGTCCTGCTCTTTGTGGCTGTTTAGCTGCTGGTGCAAGACGAATGACTGCAAGGAGGTCTGGTGCTTTGCTTCCCTCTACTCCAGATGATTTTAGCTTGGCTTTTTACTTGGGTTTAGTATTCAGCTGGGCACGCTGATAAACGTGAGTGTGGAGTGGGTGCACTTCAGAGCATGATTCTGCAAAGTTTTACTCTATTCACAAGGCACCTCGAAGTCTTTCTAGATGAATCACGCTTTAAATCCACATTTTTCTCCTGCTCTTGGTCTGTCGGTCTGTCTCATCTCTCTTTGTCTGGGCAATTGTACATCCTGTCTCCGTCTGCAGCCGATGGTATCGCTCCTGAGAAAGATACGGGTGTGTATATTTAGAAAATGTCTCCTGCATTCCTCTCTCACCAGGGACAATTGAAATGGCTTTGGAAAAAAAGAAAGCCCAAAAATACAACCCTTCACTCCCTTGCTTTCTGCCTTATTAGAAAAGGGCCCTGGGCAAGAGTGACGCCACGGAGCCGGGCACAGTGGCAGGGCTGGCAGTGGAGGAGGTGGTGTGCTGATGAATATTTACCATGCCTGGAGAAAAGATTGAGCTCTAAGGACTCTCCTTCTTTTTAATTTGGTAAATCATCGCGTGGTGCGGTTCAGGTGCTGCTGCCAGAGGGGGCTGGGGGCTGCAGAGCCAGCCTCTCCTGATGAGACGGGGCAAAACTTCAGTGGGGTTAAAAGCTCTGTGTGAGTGAGAAAGCCCATGCAAGCTTTCCCCAGAAAGGCACAGAGTTAGGAAATGAGGCAAGACAGCAGACAGGGAAGAAGGATGTGGAGTGTTATGGTAATCGCTCTTCTTAATTGCTTTGACTGCAATGACCAGTCATTTCTTATCCTAACAAAGACATGAGAGCCATCCGGGCCTGATTGCAAAGCAAATCCCAAAGGTAGCTCCTCTTCTCGCTCCGTCACAGACCCCAACTGCCTCGTGCCCGCCAGCCCCGGGATGTCGCTGGTGCTGGGAGACAGCAGTGGCAGGTCCAGGCATTGTGGGCCCACGGGGGCTCAGCCTGACAAACCCAGAGGGGTTGTGCAAGGGAGTTGAGGGGTTGTGCAAAGAAGTGAGGGGTTGTGCAAAGCATCCATCCATCCACCTCTGCTCCTGCTTCATGGGACAACCAAGCAATGCAAGGCAGAGCTGATGCCATCAGTATGTTACCAGACTTCTTTGCTAAATAAAGTCCTGATGCTCAGCTCTACAATCTGCACTGATTCCTCAATAAACTCGTGGTCTAAAACCAACAGGAGCGAGTGGAGAGGTGCCTGCTGCTTTTTGGCTGGGCTTGATCCAGCGCAGAATAATTGCGTTGACTGTTTCACTCTGTGCCTGACAGCTCAGGCCTTCGAAATCCCCCCCAGAAGAGCCCTGCAGATAGAAACTTGACTCGGAGTCCAAAGCAAAGCCGCAACTGGCAGAAGTGCAGATCTTTGGGCTCAATCAGATGCATAAAGACAGGCAGGCAAAGCTGAGATGGGAATATGTTGCTTCAGCTGTGCACAGAAAGCTGCTGAATTTTTCCATATCAGAGAGATGCTTTACAAAAAGGGATAGTCTGGCCTGGGGTTTGCAGGGAGGAAAACAACAGTGATGACGATAGCAGCAACAAAAAGCTCCCCCTGCTTTCCACACTGGTGGGAATTGCTTGTTTATTCTCTTCCAGTGACTTTCGGAGCCAGCTTTCTCCATTTACAAGTCAAAAGCATCTGCCTATTTGCCCTTGGTGTGTCACAAGCTCCAGCAGCCTGTCGGGGAAGGTGTCTGCCAGCAACGTCACTGTCACCGGTGGCAGCGAAGCTGTGTGCCCAGCCTGGCTGCATCACTGGTGTGAGCGCCAGGCTGGGGATGCGTTTGGGCTCAGAGATGCCCAGAGAGTGGCTGTGTTGTGGAAAGAGGCTGGCTGAAGTGGATGTGGGTATTTTTTTTTTTATTATTATTTTTTTTTGGATGCAGAATGGTGATTTCACGCCTTTCTCCTCATTCCCTGCAATGTGCCTCTCGGTGATTAAACGAGCGGTTCAGCTACAGGAGGAAGGTACTGGTCATGCTCTGGACTGTGCTGGAGATGTTCAGAATGAATCTGAAGAGGCGAGGAACGCACCCCGTTGCTCTGCAGGAGATTTGTAACTAGTCGTAGGTATTCAGTCCGAGTGAGAGAGGTCATGTTTTGCGAGGGGAAAACTTTGCTGCTACCAGCAACGTCTTTCTCTTCAATAAAGAATAACTTGCCCAGCTCGGGCATGCAGTTGGGAAGCCTGGCTGGCCCAGCCATGGCCATGAGAGGACTTTCCCTTCTGTGCTGCATTATGATTCCCCCAGCATTGCAGTAGCGATGGACACTTGGACATCAGTTGCATTAAACATAGGGTCAGTCATTTCCCTGCCTTCATTCTTTGTCTGTAATTCTGCATCTAATGGCAGCAATTAGTCACTGTCGGAGAAGGGATGAGCAAGCTCCTGGCTCATCCCTGCTCTCTGACGGATCTGCTCCTCAGAGGGATGGAAAGGTCATTAGCAGAGGGTTAGTTATTGATCGGCTTGGGGGAGAGAGAGGGTCCAGGGTGAAGCTCAGTACCTAGCGTAAGCGATGGGCCAGAGAAAGGAGAAGAAAAATAGGCTGGCAGCAGCCCCAGGGAGCCCACAGCCACCGTGCCACAGATGCAAAGGACAAATGCTTATTGATTGGAGAGGTGGTTTTGGAGGTAGGTTATTTCTTTTTCCTCCCTAAAGCGGGGACCAATTATGGCTTTTGACTGGCAGAGACAAATGCCAGAAGCACCCAAGCCTGGATTTCCTAGGGCCATCCTACTGCTCCTTATGGTGGGGCTGCAAACCCAATGTGCTAAAATGGGCACCCTTGTTACCACCTGGAAGAAAGAAATGATGTCCTGAGAAGGGGAATGGGGCTGCTTTTTACATGTGGTCCTCTGCCAGTTGTGCAGGAGCAGCTCTGCGAAGTGCCACGGAGGGAAACAAGTAAGGAGTAAGTTGCTTTTCTCTAGGAAAAACATGAATCTAAGGAAACCCTGAGTCCAGGGCTGGCGAAGGACCAGAGTGCTTTGGGCAGCAGCTGTGCTGGACTGAGGAGAGAAGGACCCAGGGTGGATTTGATGATTCGATTGACTTGTTTCTGGCACTGACTTTAATTAAGTTGTGCAGCAGATAAATTAAGACCATCGCCAAGTTCATAGGAGGGATGTGGGAAGGAGCTTTATGGTGGATGAGGGCCAGCCTGGCGTTGGGATGAGGAGTTAGGGGGATGCTGTCCGATGGGCTGGTGGGCTCTTCTCCCCCACTTCGGCCGTCAGTCATACCTCAGGGCCTGCTGAACACCATCCGACCTCCTCTTCCATCACAGCCCTGTCTAAAAGAGGGATGAGGTTATTGACTGTGTCAACAGGGCTGATAGATCACAGCTTCCAAACTCAGCATCACAGGATATCCTTAGTCTGCTTGGGTTGGGTTTCATGCTCTCTGCCCAGCCCTGAGGGCCCCTTCATGGCTGTGGAGACAGTGGTCCTAGAGAGACATCAGTAGTGATGCTTCATGCTACCAAAACTCTTCCTTAGGGTCTCAGAAGTGTTACTCCTTATGCCTTATTCCTCCTCTCCTCTTGCCTAGTAGCTCTGTTTCCTAGATGACAGCCCAGCTCAACCCAGGTGGAAGCAGGGATGGTTTCATCTCTGGGTGGGAAGAAGGGCTATCTGCACCCTTTCCATGGCTCGTGTTGTCTCCACCCTGCCAGTGATGGAGCACAACCCTCTTCTCTGTAGTGATTATCCTGTCCTTGGAGGCTTCTTTGACCTTCAGCACCAGATGGATCACGCTGCGGGCAGGCAGGAGGAAGGCTCGGGGAGCGCTGCCTTCAATACAGCTTCGCCCTCCTGATTTATACAGGGGAGAGAGCAGTGCTGATGCATGCTGCTGCTCATAGATTATCTTCATTCCAGCAGCAGTCAGGCAGACAGGAGAGGTAAACGGAGAGCTATCCACCACCCTATCCGTCACCTTCCCTCCGGCAGTGGCTGTGGCTGCTGCAGAGCCGTCTCTTCCAAGGGGAACTTTACCTCTCCATCAAACACCGCAAAAAAAAGTCAGATTCTGCAAACTGGTCCATGCATCTCTGGGGAGCTTGTCACTACTGCATCTCTCCTGAGCCTCCCTGGATGGGAAAATGCTGGAGAGGAGCTGATAACCATGGTCTTGGGGGAGCAGAAGGCAGGGTTGAGGTCTCTGTTCAACTCGGGGCAATGCGGAAACTCACGGCTGCATTTCAAGGTCTGAGCATGGTAGTTCAGCCAGAGGAAGGTAAATCAAAGTCACTGGGGACCCAGTATGATTCCTTAGTTTCCTGAACTGGGATTAATCTTAATCTTGCTTACCTCCCTCTTAGGGGAGTGGGGCGGCTTGTTCTGTTCATGTCTGCAAAACGCTCCGTAATCCTCTGATGAAAGGTGCTGACAGAGCACCGAGGATTTTTTAGGATTCCTGGATTTAGATAAATAGATAGGCAGCCAGCTGGTGGGAGAGCACTGGGGGCTGAGGGGGTGGTTTTATCAGCTGTGCCACCACAGATATCCTGCTCCAGCAGGGCTCAGTGTGCTGGGGTGGACTGGCAGTGGGGTCCCTGCGAGATGCCCCATTCAGAGGACATGGGGAAGCTCATTTTTTTTAAAGCAAAAAGTAGAAAGTCTTGCACCAGCGTCAGGCAAGAGCGTCTCAGGAGGAGGAATGGGAAGCCTGAAGGCAAGTTGTACCTTTCTTCTCTCACTGCCTGTGAGAACGCATGAATTATCCAGCCTGCAGACTAGGATCAAACCCAGACGTGGAGAGCGCTGGCTGTGCTGCCAAGGCTGGGCAGAGGGGGGATGTGCCACGAGGGGGCATGGGATGGGACATGCAGGCATGAAACCAGCGCTCCCTCTTGGACAGCATTGTGTGCTTTGGGTCTGAATTTAATTTCAATTCCCCTTTTTTCTTAATTTTTTTTTTATTTTGGTAAAATAGTTATGCTTTAGATCTCTGTACTCTTTTTATTATTATTATTATTTTATTTTTAGCAGCTGTATGTAAAATATGCCCAGTAGCCCACACATAATGAGTTTACTCAGTGTGGAGCCAAAGTAGTGTATGTGCAGAGAGTGCAAAGCCCAGCTCTGCAGGTTCCCAGTGCCACCAGTCTGCACCACATGGGTAGCTCCAAATGAAGCCCTTCCACCTAAACCACTACAGGCTTGCAGGAAAGATGGGAGACCGTGTATCCCAGCCCTCCTTTTGCTTGGGAGGCCCCTGTTTCTAACACAAATCCGATCAGCATCCCATGGCTGAGTGGCCTGGGCTTTGGTGCATTCAAAATTGCCCTGCGGCGGAAGATGAGCAAAATCTGAATGCCTGGTGAGCAGCAATCCATCGAGCAGGAGCAAGGGGATATATTACTCCAAATGGAAATAATTTCTATTGCTAGGGAAGAGAGTGGCCAGTTCTGAGCCATCGCATTGGATGCTCAGTAATTTGTGTGGTGCAGATGGGAGGACGGAGCCTTATTTCAGGAGAAAGCTCCAGTGAAATTGTTAAGGAAGGAATATAGTCAGAAAGAGCCGAGAAGCATAAAGATCAAAGTTGAAAATCATTTACATTTCATCAAGAACTTGTGGAAAAAAGACAAGGAGGAAAAAAAAAAAAAAATCCATCGGTTATGCTAGTTTTTCAGCAAGAGGAATATGATTTCAACTAGGAGGAAAACATGCAGAAATTGACATTTCCCTGTATTTTCAAAGTGAGAATTGACTGCCTAGCCGCAAGTGTTACGCGAAGTGACACTTGTGGACGTGTTGCAAAAATCCTCAGACAGCAAAAAGCCTCGTTCAGCACCCAGCCCCACGTCACTCCCAACCCTGCCACGCTCTCGCCACCGCTCTGACAGCACAAACGCGTCGCTGGATCCAGGAGGTCGGCGTAGATGGCACTGAGGTTATCCATAAAGGGGTTTGGTCTAGTTTTTCACCTCTGGTTTTCAGGGCAGAGAGAACCCTTAGCACCAGCATGAAGTGGGTGGGTCCTCCAGTGCCATCGGTGTGCAGAGGGAGGGGCAGACACAGGCAGTGCATCGTTGGGATGCAATTTATCCTCTTGCTCAACTCCTTTGAATGGTCACGTTTCGCTCCTCTATCTCCAGCATTTTAATGCCTTTATAAAATGTTTCCTAATGACAGAAAGATAATTTGGCTAATGCAGCTCTGTGCAATTAGGTTCCCTAGTTAACATCATGTTCCTGTGTCGGATGCCCTTTCATCTCCTAGCCTATTTTTCATACCCTCGGTAAATATGTTTAATAATCAATTGGTATATTATTAACGCACAATAACGATCTTACTAAATCGAAGCTCAATCTTTATTTGAGACACTTACAGTAAATATTGACTGTTCTGCAGAATTATGGCAGAGCCCTGAGCAGTCCGTTCCAATGGGAACTGGATCCATTTTTTAATACTAGTTATTGATTTTTCAGCAAACAAACTGCCTTGAGGCATCTGTGGTTTTTCTCCTCCCCTGCGAGCTGTTGGGAGGTGACAGACGTACACCAGGTAGATGATTTCCCTTTGCTCCATCCATAGTGTCATCGTGAGAGATGGGCAGAGCGTACTGGGCAATTCTCCATCCCCATTTGGAGGTTTCCCCAAGGGCAAGGTCACTCCTGTCCCTGCAGGGCTGGCAGGGGACAGGTCTCGCTCCTTGCCATGGTGCAACTGAGGGAGGAGTGTGCTGCCACCCACCAAGGTGACAACTGCCTGCTGCGAAGATGCTGGTTTAATTTTCTGCCCTTAATTGCTCCTAAGGAATAAAAATAGGCTTGTCTGGTCATTTGATGAAGATTCCTGCCAGCTCCCGTTTTCTTGCTGTCCTGTGACCTGTCCACACAAAGCCTGATGAGCAATGACGCTCGCTTCTCCCTGGATGATGTGCCACTGGCATCCCCATGTGGACAAGGCAGCCGACGTGAGGGTAACATGTTCACAGCCCTGCTCTCTTCCTCCATGCTCTCCGTGTCTCACCGATTCAGCCCTTTAGTCAGGGCCAGCCTTAGGAGGACTTTTTTTGCGTGCTAATTCAGGTGCACATCCCCATGGCTGAAGCCACTTACCCTGCTTGTGCTGTTACTTGGTGATGGTCCCACCAGCTCGATGCATTAGGTTGCTTTCCCCAGAGGAATGAGTTTTAGGTTTCCCCTAGTGCTTACAAAAGCCGAGGGAAAAGAAGACATCTCCATTTTTCCCTTGGGTGGGAGAGGAGGGAGTTGGAAATTAATCACACCCCATGCAAGATCTGTCAGCAAATGCCTCGGAGGGAGCAGGCAGGGTGGTTTTCCCCTGTTATTATTTTGCAAGAGCTCTGTGTTGTTCCATGGAGAGATGTCTGAAGGGAACACTGGCTCTCAGGGCTGTGAGTTACCATGTGGCACACGTGGAGTTCTTCGGGAATGGCGCTGCAGATCATTTTTAGGGTGGGCCAATGTGTCTGTCGGAGCTAGCAAGGGACAAGGAACATCTTTGTGCTAGGTGTGTGTGTGCAAATGCAGGGATGGCTGTCCACTCTCTGAATCCAGAGGAGCTTCCAGATGGGGACAAGCCCTAATAAATGGCTGTGACACCCCATAAAGATGGGAGCTAATTCCTGGGCTGTGGGCTTTCTCCCCACGCCCACCGCTGGGGAAGGGCTGTGCCTTGGCCATAGCTCATTGAGATGTGAAGTCCATTGGTGTGGCTGACTGTCTATGTATATTTATGTAGGAGACTTTGCGTCCCTGGAAGGTGCTGTTGCTTGTTATTTTGACTGATTACAGGAGAGTGACTGTACTACAATAGCAGGAGCCACTCATTAGCTTTGGCGTAGCGAGAGAGAAATCAGCAACTCATTCCAGCCACATCCACCCCTGGAGGTGAATATTAAACAGGAATTGATCCTGGGTAATGAGAACACAGCCCGGACCGCTGCGATTAGCACTGGTTGAATTTTAAATAGTTAATTATTACAGGGAGCTTGTTGGGGGGGAGGGGGGTGAGTGTGTTGCCTTCAGGGTGGCAGGTGTATGTTAAGGGATAAGAGCTGGCATGGTTGCAGTGAGCATTGGGGGGTGTGGGTGTGGATGGGTTGTGTTTGGAGGGTTTGTGTGCATCTGACCTCTGTGTGAAAGGGGTGCACCAGGGATGCTGCCTGGAGAGGACTAAGAGCGCTTTTATCTGGGTGAGGAGGTAGGTGGGCAGCCCCATGCCTTTGGGGGGATTTGGAGGTGTATATATCATGGAGCAAACAAGTTCTGGACAGGGATTCAAAGAGCTGCTGGAGGTGAGGGTCTGGGGGCATGTGCATATGTGCTGCTCCCCCCGAGTGTGCAGGGTCCATCTCCCATCCCTCCAGCCTCAGGTCAGGTAAAAGCCAGAGGACTCTGGGCAGGTGACAGGTCTGGAAAGCTGCGGTGGGGATACGCTGAAGCTAGTTTTTCCTCACTCCGTTCCCTATTTCCACTGGCTTCCTTCTTCTGGAGCACTGCACAGGAACAAAGAGAAGGCGAGAGAAGGTGGTGGGTGCCAGGGGAAGGCAGACTGTCTGCCTGGAGACAGGGGAATTATCTAGCTCGAATAAATATCTTTCAAAAAGAGAGGAAGAAAGAGAATTTCGCCCTTCTCCTCACCCCATGCCTCCCAAAATACCAAATCACCATGATTAAAAATTGACTCAAATGGACAAGCAGGCGCAGTAATTGATTGTGGCCTTTCATTCTTGCAGCCACACTTAATTAACCTTTAGACTCAAATACCAAGCAGTGGTTAGACAGAAAGGTGTGTAGGCAGGGAAGAAGAAGACAGTGCCTGTTGGGAGGATCCTGGGCTTTAAGAAGTCCTTTGGGGTGAAGATGCCTGGATGACACTGGGATGCTCTGGGGAAGACCCAATAGTGCAAGGCTTGTGGGCTGGAGGTTTGTTTCCCTTTGCTAGGCTGTAGAAAGCAGAATAATCCCTTTCCAGCTATTTTTCCTCCCCACCATATTCCAGCTGGGCTCCATTTTGTGCGCTGTTACTGATATTTATGGCTGTTGTCATGCTAAGGACTGTAGTCAGAAGCTGACTCCGGGTTGTGCTCAGTGCTGGAGGGAGCCATCGAGCTGACAGACTGTGCACCAGTGGGTTTGTCTTCGTGCTACGAGCGTTACCTTGTAGTGGTGGGAAAAAAAATAAATGGCAAAATGTCAGGCAAGGAGTGCAGTGGACTCGGTGGCAGTAAAAAGCTGTCATTTGAAGGGTGTGCCTGTTTATCCAGCGGTGTGTAAGGCTCAGAGAGGTCAGTGCTGAATCTAATGGTTAAGATGCTCACAGGATTGCCTTGCTCGGGGTGATTGCCATTGACCATCAGCAGCATCTGATGGGAGTTGGACTAGATGACCTTTAAAGATCCCTTCCAACCCAAGCCATTCTATGATTCCATGATGCTGGTGTGTCTCCCGTTAAATCAGCCTCCAGAACTGAACCAAGGACATGTGGCAAGAACGGTTACTGTGGCCTTTCCCTTAGGGAAGTGTTCAAAATACATTGTTGGGTATGAGAATGTCCTGACGTTGGGCTGTGTGGGGCTTGGTCTTCCCTCAGTATTACCTCCAAGGCAGACTTTCCCAGGCTGTTCCCCTGAGGGTCTATGGGAGAGCATTCTTGAGTGCAAAAATGACTATTTTTGCCTCTTTGGAGACTTGCCTGTGTTCCCCATGTCACCCTTTCCTTTCAGCCATGGACCCTGTGCTTTCATGCTTGTGATCTTTAATGCAGAGATCCTCTGGCCTCCTTAGACCATGAGTTGTCTCTGCTGTGTGCAATGAAAACGTGCTTTGACCTGGAAAGCCACTGCCAGCAGCAGATGGAGTAGACCTGCAGGCCAGCTGGTCCGTGCCCTGCCAGGTGCTGTGGTTGCTTTGATTTTAAATGCTTTGGTTTAAAGAAGCTTTGAGCCTGCTTTGGAATTGGGGGTATATCAGAGGAAACTTGGGGTGAGGCATCAAAATGTAGACTATAAATGAAGTTACTCATTTCAGAGGAGACAAGGATGAACGATGAGGAGGCTCCGAGTAGTTGATCTAATGAAGGCAACTTGGCTTTGAAACTCTTGTGTAGCATCAGTTCTGGTTTTCAGATCAAACCCTGGTTCAGCATGAAAACAGGATGGCTGATTGGGAGAGTATGGCTGGAACCCAAAAGCGTGAATACAAACACCTCGCGTCGCTTGGCACGATAAATAGGAAAGGTTCCTACAGGAACAGTGGTAGCTCTTGAATGTTCATGGGATATCGTTTGCTTCCAGGCATGTGAATGCCTGAGCATCAAGGAAGCCCAGTCTCAAATTTTTGGACAGGGATGAGATGAGACGGAGCGATGCCTGGGCTCACCTCCTGCTCCACACTCCATCACACTTCCCTTGTGGTGAGCTGGGTCCTACCTGCAGCTCTTTCTGTATGCATCTGCCTTCGATCCGGGGGGCCTCAGGAGGCTTTGAGACAAATTGCATTTGTGCATATCAGATGGAGACTTTGGGGGTTTGAGCAGGAATTCTCTGCCTTTTGTCTTTTATCATTAGGAGGCAGGGATGGAGGTGACAACAGAGTCATGTAGGAATGCAAAGTAAACAAAGCTGTGTGTGGGTGTGATGACATGTTTCTTTTGTCCATAATGTATTCATCCTCTGAGTGCTCCAGGGTTATGCATTTAATTTCTTGTGCAATTGGCAGTTTTAGAAGTACTTAAGCACCCGGCTATCCTTGCCTAAAAATAACTGAAGAGCAAGTGATTTTTTTTTCTCAGGGTGAGGGGAAGAGAGGTGGGCCAAGGAGATTTATTCTGCAAGCCAGGAATGGAGTGCACAATCCTGACAGGTCCCCCATAGGCTTTTCTGGTTATTTTGGCCTTTTCTTCATCCCTTCCCTGGTTAGAAGCAGCTCTGGCTGCGAGCGAATATAAGGAGAGGGAGAGGAAGAGCAGGCTGGTAGTTAGTGCACCAGCCCTGAATTTAGGTGATTTGGGCTGAATCACTCATTTTGCTGCTGTCTTTCCGTGTCATCCCAGGCTCTCTGTGCCTCTCCACAGTCATAATAATATTGCTTCTGCACAGGGGTGTTGCAAGAGTAAATATGTTAAAGACTGGGAGGCATTAAGGTGCTGTGCTAAGGCTCCTGCCTAGTAAGAGAGTGTGCACTTGCAAATCTCAGCAGCTCAGAGGGCTGATGAACGCAACCTCGAATTTATTATTTTTAATATTATTTCTGAGTCAATCGGAAGATTTTGAGCTGACCTTGGCAGGGTAAGAGCTCTACTTTGACAGGTCCAAGGCTGCTGCTTTGACTTCACTCCTTTCAGACCGTTGTGTCCTGGCTCTGTCTTCCATGAGAAGCAGGACCTGCAGGAGTATCTCCAGCCTGAGGTGGATCCAGTACCTATGGTGTCAGTAATGTGGGCTCTCTCTGGCACTCCTGACTGTTTAATTCAGGAGTTTGAGTTAGTCTGGGAGTTTGGCACTCTGGGAAGCCTGGCCCATAGGGCTCAAGGTACCCAACACCACCTCTGCCTGCTCAGGTTTGTTCAACTCAGCAATGCAGTGGGTGGCTGCAGAGCTGTGGACCTGGTGCTGCTTGGGGAAGGGACCCATGCAGCCAGCCATGCCTTGGGGCATGCTCTCAGGGCTGCTCCCTGCCTGTATTTAGCAGCAGCACCGCACCAGAGTGCTTTCTGAAAGGCTTGCAGATGTGTTTGGCAGCTGCTAACGGGGCTGAACTTTTTGGTTTAGATCCTACAGAAGTTTGGAGCTGAA
Organism: Podargus strigoides; assembly: GCA_028020825.1. Lineage (NCBI taxonomy): Eukaryota > Metazoa > Chordata > Aves > Caprimulgiformes > Podargidae > Podargus > Podargus strigoides. The sequence continues at coordinate 4,368,799 of CM051646.1, forward strand.
CAACCTCGTGAGCCCAGGGCCTGAACCCCTAGGAAGATTAAAATTCCCTACCCCTACTTTGCAAAGGCGCTGAGAGTCTGTCTGGCAAGACAGGTTCATTAACAAATTAATAGAATAATCAGCGGGGCTTTGTGTGCGTTTTGCAGATAAAAAACTGGTAACAGCGTTCTTTGGCTCTTTAATGGGTTGATAAGAGCCAACTATCTGCTCCGTGGTGGGGCTAATCGGGGAGATAACAGAGGTTAAATCAACTGCGGGGCTCTGGTGAGGGTACTCGCAGAGGGAGCTGCTTCGCAGGGATGGATGGAGGAGGGAGCTCAGGGTTTTTAAACAAGATAAAAGGGAATAGGCAGCAAAACCAGGGAAGGGGGAGAAACCAGTGCCAGCTCCGTGAATATTTTTAGGAGCGCTGTGCAAAGCCCCCGCGGGCTGCACCTCTGGGAGATTTATGCAGTTAAAAAGTGACTGGCAGGGCTGTAGAGAGAGCTCTGTCTGCTCTCAGGCTTTTCAGTGGTGGTTTGGACAAAGAAGAAAGCGCTTGCCAGACTCTTGTCTTTGCAATAAGGAGCTGGGGACAGCAGGGGACATGTTTCCTAGGGGTCCTGCAGGTGGGCTGGGCTGTGCACAGGTTCCCAGGCTGGTGTAGCAAAGCCAAGGCACTGTGTGGTCAACAGCCCCACCACCAAAAGCCTGTGCAGAGCCAGGCATGAACGTCTTCACGAGGATATCAAAGTCCTTCTTCACACAAATGAGGCTGAAAGGGTAGAAACCAAACCTCCCCTGGCCCTGCTTCACATCTCACCTGCCAGGCATCCCAGCCCAGCATCCCCACCGCTGCACCCCAGGGGCCAAACACGATGGGAATGAGTGGCAGATGGAGGCGGCCAGGTTGGGTAACGCTTCCCATCCCTTCCAAATCCAGGTCTCTCCTGGTCTTTTTGAACACAGACCACAGCCTACCTCCTCTACACAGGCCTTCTGCACCTGCAGCTCGCTGCAACTGGGAGCCGCGCTCACGTTTGCACGTAGGAGAGCCGCCGCCGCGATGGCTTTCGCAGGAGCGTCATTTTACCTTCATAAATTAGAAACGTGTGCCCTGAAATATTGATGGCGATGGAAGAGAGATCCTTGGGCTTGCCTCAGGAATGCAGTGGTGGAGAGCAGTCGGGATTCAGTGCTTGTTTTGCTTTCTGCAGCCTCCTGCGTGGAGGTTTTGGGGTGCGTCTGGCATCCAGGGCCCTCTGCTTGTGTGTCGTGGCGAAGGTGGAGGGTTTGTCCTGGTGTCACCTCCCCAGCCTGCCCAGTTTGCTCTTGGTAGGCTGCAAAAGCAGGTTGTGGGTTGGGGCTGCGATGGGAAGCGTTTGCCTCTGTCTTTCCCCGAAGGGCTATTAATTTATACGATATTTGCTTTGTTAAAGAAAGGACATTGTCAGGCAACTTTCAAGTGATGTGTGAAAGTGACTCTAATAAGATGTGCTGGGGAAGCCTGCAGGCAGTCCCGCCTCTCCACCAAACCTCTCCAGGTCTCCTTTGAAAAGGAGCATCAGCAACCTTGATCCTCCTCCTCCACCAGCCGAGCCGCTCGCTGCGAACTTCCCCGGCGCGGAGAGCGGGGGGCGGAGGCGCCGGGCAGAGCGGGAGGGCCGGGGAGCCGGGTTCGGCGGATAATTGCACACGTCTGGCTGCCAGGGGAGAGAAATGAGGAGGAGATGGCACGGGGAGGTGGGAGTTTTCTTTAGAGGAGCAGCTGCAGCTCAGGGCTGGTGCTTGGCTTATGGAGGATGCTGCAGATGAGCTCTGGCTCTTCCGCTGCTGAAGGCTCCTGAGCTGGGGATGGGCTTGCAGACCGGGGTCTCCCCTCTTCCAGCATCCTTCGGATGGAAAAGGATGGTGAACCCCAGTATGCCACTGTCACCAGCTTGTCCTAGCCCTGGGGCCAGTCTCTGGCTGTCTTTGAGGGGTTTTGTTGCTCCCTGGGGTCTCACTCCTGTCCTCTCTGCAGCATGCAAATTAAATAGATTTAATTGCTGGTGCTTATACACCACGTTTCTCCTCTCCAAGGGACAGAATGTGGTGCAGTTGACTCTCCCCTTGCATATCCCACTACCTGCCACGTGTTTGCTGTCTTCTCCATCGCTGGGATGAAGATTGGGGTTATTTAAGGTGTTAAGGTTATTCTTGCATCCTTTGCTGGGTCCTTTCCTTGTTTTATAGGGCAAAGGAAAAAAAGCCTCCAAATGAAAGCAACTTGTAGTGCAGTGAAGTGCCAGGATCAGCATGTGCAACCCAGGGAACGTAAATCTGTGTGCTAAACAACTATGAATGTTGGTTTTTGTTGGGGTTTTGTGTGTGTTTCTGCAAATATTGAAGGAATTAGCTATTTTTTAACTAATTAATACTGTGCACTCCTATCCCACCTTTCATCTCAGAACCTCCAATCCCATTATGGATCTTACCAAAGCTTGAAAGCAGGGTGACTCACATGGCAAAGGGGGAAACTGAGGCATGGGTCCGAGCTCAGAGCCTGCCTGCGACTCTTCCCACTCCTCTTCCTCCCTTCTTGTCTCCTGCTGTCAGTCTCAAGTGACAGGAGGCCTCGAACAGAGCAGAACTGTTAATAAAACATCAAAACCATTAGAATCTAAAGAGCGGACAGAAATGGGAGATAAAAGACAATCGCATGGCTCAGCTCCCTGGTCTCCAGAGATGTTTGTACCCTGGGGGGGTGTTCAGTCCTGGAAGTGACTTTTAGAAGGTCCTGGCAAGCTGGAGGGGGAAAAAAGGAATAAATAAGTAGAAATAAAAGGCCCAAGGATGTAGGTGAGGAGCCCAGTCTCTGCACTAGGTAGTGCGAAGGTGCCAGCTGCTAGCCCAGAGCAATCTCTTAATTCAGGGTAAGGAGCCTTAACACAAACTTTGACAGGAACAAACTGTTTGGGGTTTTTTTTCATTTTTTCTTTTTTTCAAAAAAAAAATTCATAAGGGTTCGGGGGCTGTTGGGAGGTTTAATTAATTACTGACAATGTTTTCCACTGTTGCTGTGCCTCCCCTCAAAGGCTTCTGACAGTAAATTCTCATCAAGTGGAAGATCTAATAAGTGCCAATTATTGAAGTTTGCTAATTGCCAGATAATAATAATGCTGATTAATAGTGCTTTGAACACCACTGTGGATTTCAAACGTGGGTACATACACCACGGCACTGTTGACTTAAATTGTAATTTCTTCTACTTCGTGGCTAAGTGGGGGAAAAATCAGGTCGGTGATGGTTTTTTTGTTGTAGTGTTCTAACCCTTCCCTAGCAAAACCTGCAAAGTTCAGAAGCGAGCGATTTCAAAACAAAGAACTAAGTGCGGGAGGCTAATGCATCGCAGAGAAGCGGTTCGTTCATTTCCTTGACAAGTGTAATTTAATTTTAATTATTTACGATTCTTCATAGCCTGCCAGTAAATGTTCTGTAGTGTATTTTGTAAAACTAATGAAGTCTTAGTAATAGGAGACCTGACTCGAGCCCGGCACGGAGCAGCGGGGAGATGCAGCTTGCCTCTCGCCTCGTGGTTATTCCGTGTTGGACCGGTGATGTTTTGCATCATTATCCTTTGTGGATCCAGGTGGGGATGCTGCACGTGCTGGTCACGTGGGAAGCAGATCCCAAAGCTTTAGGCAGGGTTTGCTGTCAAACTTTTTGTTTGATGGGCTGGAGCTCCAGCCAGAGGGGAGGCTTGCCCAGTTAGAGCATCCCACGCTGCCCCTTGGGGTTTTGAAGTTGGTTTTTCCTCTGAATTATTCCTTTTTGATCTCTGCTCCTTGAGCGCCCCAGAGGGGAAGGAAACACGGAGTGAAGAGAGGAGGCTGCTTGCTTTGAACTTCATCCAAAGGGGAAGAAGTGGTGTCTTCCTCCACCTCCACGTGGTGGCTGGGGGCTGGGATGGGTGCGGGATGCCGGCGCTCCCAGCGTGGATGGATCCGCTGGGCGGGCGTGCCCAGAACAGCATGGGCCGGTGAGAGGAAACCTAAATTTAAATGTTAAAAAGCTTTTGTTCATTACTGCTGGCATTTCCTCCCCCTCCCCATTTGTCACTTGGAGCGGAGCTGTGACTCTTTTAATATCAAACAAATAATAAGCTCCCTCTAAAGTGATTTTTCTGACAAGGAGCTCAATATATTAAACTTTATCTATATTTTAATAGCCAATTTCACACCAAACTGCCTTCTTAATAATGTATTTACCACCTGGGGATATTATTCCAACCCATCTGGAAAGAATTGGAAATTAACTGTCCCTAAACTGAGTCTGTGTGTGCTTTAGATGCAGCGGAGATAACAGCGGTGTCATTCCTAGGGGAAGTGGGGGAGGAAGCTCATCATGCACCGAGCAAAATGTCAGCAGCAAAGGCAATAGCTGGCGGGGAAACGCGTGCTCTCCTTTTTTTGCAGTTGAGAGCCCAGCCCCAACCCAGCTCAGGAATATGCAGCTGCTCGGGAAGCGGCCGACAGCACCTCAAGGGCCTCTCCTGGGCTTGTAGGAGCGGAGGGGTTTGGTTTCCAAGGATGCAGCATGGATGCAGGGCTCAGGGGAACGCCAGCATCATGCTGGGCAATGCCTTGAGCCTGAGCATCCCACTGGGACTCTGCCATCATGATGTCGGGACCTGACTGCTGCAAATGGATGGAAAAAAGTCATGTTCAGGTCAGGGCTGTTGGTTTTCATGCCAGACTTGGTCTGCAATTACTTACTGGACTGGTGATGGGTGATGAAGGGTTTGCAGAGCACAGGTATTGCTGGCAGCATCCCCACTGCCTGCTGTAGCAGCATGGACCTCCCTCACATCGGTCTCTTTGGCAGAAAAATCACAAAGAATTTCGGTGTTCTAAAGTTTTGTTTGAATGTGGCTGTGTTTGGAGGTTTGTTTCTATTATTCATACATTTCTCTGACACGTCACCAGCGCCAAAGCAGATTAATCCCTGCAATGTTTCCTTTTGTTTTTAAAATAATTAAGGGCAGCTGCTTCTTAAAGTCAACTAAAACATCCTCGTTTTCAGATAAAAGTGCCTCGTGTTTGTTGTTGTAATGAAGCAGTTTGACATCAAGATGAAAGTCTCCGCTGTTTGTGTTGTAAAAACTGGCTTTGACGCCATTTTTGAACAATGTCAGATTGTTTCCTTACATTTGGAACAAGACACGCTTTGATCTAGGAAAAAACCCCAAGATGTTTCAATCAGCATGAAGAAGCAGCAGCCCTTAATGATTTTAAAATAGGATCAAATTGTAAAATGTTTCAATCATTATGTTATGTCACATAATGACATCCTTGTAGCTGTGCTGTGTGATGCTCAGCGTTGCATTTAGCATCGTGAAATGTTGTAGAAATAATTCAAAATAATCTCAAATGCTGAAATGAAATACCGAAATTGCAAAGTGACTCTTCAAAATGTCAAAAGAAAATGCTGGTTTCTTGTATTTTTGGAGTTGCTGAGCTCGCCGGGAGAGGGTGTGAGGGTGCTTTTGTGGTTTTGCATTCCGAAACTGAATAAAAACAAAGCTTGGAGAAGTTGAAAGCGCCTTCTGAAATGGAAATTCTGCAAATGGACCCATTTTAGCTATGAGCCCGTCCTGTTTGGGTGTGAGGGGAAAGGCTGGGGAGGAGTGGGGCTCAGCACCCAGCCCCTGTGCATCAGGGCCAAGTTGTTCTCGGATGGGGCTGGGAAGCGATGCAGTGTTTGCACCTCCCTGTGCTCAGCTTTCGGGTACCTTCCTTCTTCTGCTGCCTTTGCAATTTCCCGTCGGAGGTGCTGGGAGGGGAGAGATGCCACCACAAAGGGATGGAGGCAACAGGGTTTGGGTTTGCATCTTGCAAAGTCCAAAGGGCTTGGGGCTGCAGTATCCCCATCCTCGGCGACTTCCCTGGTGTTGCTACTGAGCATCTGTGAGTAGGGGGGTGATGGCTATCTCTGAGGTCCCCAAATTGTCAGCTAAGCATGGGGACTGCGTGTGACAGACGGGTCAAGGAGGACGAGGTGCATAAAGGCTGCTTTAATCCTGCCAGGGGAGGATATGAGCGTTGACAGTTACCTGGGGACCCTGAGATACCAGAATCCCTAACTTAATCAGACAGATAACGGGAGCAGCTAGAGATGAGGCAGGAGCAGGAACAGCCGAACAATAGGAGCCAGCCCCCCCGGGCCCCCGTGCTGCGACTGAGATAATAAACTATATAAAAATCTGTCACCGCGCGATAAGTGATGAATTAGAATCAATTATATGTTTAAAATAATAGACCTCCCCACGGTGTTACCCCTCCAGAACAGTGATGGCATCTGCCTGGGCTTGGCGGCGGTGATGGCAGGCGTGCTGGCACCGTCACCGTCGGGGCTGGGACAGCTCACGCAGGTGACTTTGAGATGCCGGGGAGCTCAGCCCTGTCTTTGCACGATGGCAGCTGAAATCAAAACTGGCAGCCAAGCTTTTGGCATTTAATTTTGCCTTTCCTCCCGCTCCCCTGCAGCGCCACGGGGTGCATGGATGCTGCTGGCTTGCGCCGTGCCCGCGGCAGGCACACGGGGTGTGGTGACACCCAGCCCCGCTGTTCCTCGCTTTATGTAGATTTGAGAGATTTACCATTTTTCGTGCATTTATCGGCCGCTTCCTGCGCATGGCCTTGCTGCTCCTCCCTGCATGGAGCAGCTATTTCCGAGCCGTTGAGTGCTCTTCTGCTAAATAGCACCGCTTGAGCGTGTTTTCCCCCTCCCTCGGATGCCAGGAGGACAGCGGAAGGTGTGAAAATGCAAGATTAACCCCGTGAATCATCGTCAGATGATGCATGTGGTTGGTTTGCGAGCGCAGGGCTGGCAGGAGGGGGAAGCATCCAGACTTGATTGCCCCGTTGCTGCACGTTGGGTGAGGTGGTTGGCAAATGCTCCCAGCAAAGCTCTTGCAGGGCAGTGGAAAGAGTGTGCCTGTCCAGCTCAGTTTGGGTTGAAAACAGAGATATTTGGTCTTTTGACCGTGCTGCTTGCAAATAGGCTCAGAAGGAAGAGGACTGGGGCTTGGATAAACATCTCACCTGGAGGCGGTGGTGGTGTTTATGAGCTGTTGGTTGGTGGGGACCAGACTGATGTGCTTGTTTTCCCTCCAGAAGCAACGGTGCTGTAGCTCATCATGGACATGCTGCAAAGGGTTTTGAGACCACCAGGCTCAGTCTGTGTCCTTCCTAGGGCCATTTCCAAACCCAGACTTTTCAAACAAACCCATAACCCTGCTTAAGTGTTCTCAGATGGTTTTGCAAAGATGTATATTGCTCTTATAAAATCTGAGATTTTTCCCACCAGCCCGTGAAGGCTGCCTGCTGCCCTCCTCCAGCCACATCCCTTTCTTTCTGCAAGCTGGGGCTTTCCCAGCTCCCTGCACTGGCCGGAGGGAAAATATTCTTTGTCCATCAGAAGTTGAATTAGAAACCCATGCCTAGCCTGGCTTGCTTTATTATTTTGTTAAATAGCACAAGTTGCAGGCATAAAGCCCCTGGAAGCCTGTGCTAAGCAGGGGCAGTGGGACCAGCGTTAATGGATTGAAGTGAGCGGCTCACCAGCCACAAGGGTGCCCTGGGATTTCCCTTTTGAATCTTATTTACATTCGGACTAACAATAGCTCCCAAGCTCGGCTATAAATAATTTCTAGGCAAGAGTTGTCTAATTAAACATACAGCAGCAAAGAAAGTACTTTTAACCACAAGGCTGGTGTCCTAATGAACGTAATCACTGGATGGGGACAGCTTAGGAAACAGAAGTTGACATCTCCCAGTGGATGCAGAGAGATGGAGGGGAAACATACTTGGGGAGAATTCCCAATCAATATTTAATTGGGTAGCATGTAATCTGCCTTAGTATTTTTTAAAATAAAATTAAAGCCCTGCAGAAACTGGAGAACCTTGAAAGCAGATTTGAGGAGGGGGAGCCTCTTTTTTAACAGCTGTCTGGGGAGGGAACAGCATCTAACTGCCCCGGCAGGCACGCAAATTGTTCTGTAGCTGGCAAAATGGTCTGAATGCTGGCTTTGATGGCGTGGATTTCCAGCCTTCCCCCATCTGCCGCGGTCTTCCTCCTCTCCAGGTGCCCCAGTTTCATCGTTTCTAAGTGGGGAATACAGAAATTCCCCTGGATTTCACAGATGTCCAGCTATAGCTTGCACCTGGGAAGTGTTTTGAGGATGAAAAGAAAGCAAGTTAGCCATAGCCAGCCCTGCACCACAGTGCTGTGTGGCTGAAAGACAAATGAGAGCTGGTGGGATCAGGCGATGGGCAGAAGGGGTGTGCTGCAAACAGATGGGCAGGTAGATCCAGGTCGAGCTTGAGATGGCAGAGAGGCTCATGGGCAGGGCTTGATGCTGAACTGGGAGGTTTTGTCTGCGTGCGGGAGCAGGCAATGTTGCAAACCCCTGAAAATGCCATTTCCCCTGGTTGTGGTGGTGGCCCTGGCAGGGAGATGCAGAGGAGGGACGATGGTGGGATGCTGGCGTCTTTTCTGCCTGTTGCAGCTCAGACTGCACGGCCAGCCCTTGCTCCATCCCTAGGGAAAATGCTCTGGCTCCGCTGCGATTAATCTAATCGGCCACTGGATGTCAATGTTGCCTCATCCAATTACCAGTGGGAAAGTACTGGATCTTCCGAAAGGAGGAGAAAATGCCGCTGTCAGAATAGCGGAGGTTGGATGCTGTTTTCTCTCTGCGAAGTTGGCTGTTAAGCACCACAGGGCCATGGACGAAGGTACGCAGAAGGAAACAGTCATTGCTCTTGTTTTGCTCAGCCAGGGTGGGATTTGATCCAGTCTGCCTACAGACTAAACCCCGATTTGGGACAAAAAGCCTCTGCAGAATGAAAAGCCGGATACAAAAATGTATCCCCTTCTTTGAGGCACAGCTCGACGCGTGCTGGGCTGTCAGTGGTTGGCACCCAGCCCGCATGTGATGTGCAGGGGGACGGTGATGTGTGCCCCGTGGAGCTGGGTGCAAGGGAGGTTTGTCAGGAAATACAGCTCTAGGAGGGGAGGATTTGCAGCCGCGTGCGAAAGCAGATCTGGATTTAAACGTTGCAGCTTGGCCTCCTCTCCGTTATCCATCTTCTCGCCAGCGGCGGGGAAGCACAGACAGCAGCTGCATCCTGCCAAGATTCACGATCAAGAACGCCTCTCCCCCACCTCCTCCCTCTCTTTGACAAATATTTTACATCCCAGCCCTGCTTGGGGAAGCAGGTGCTGCAGCTGGGCTCTCCAGCCTGTTTGTGCACCCGGACGGGGCATCTCGGGGAGGAGCACAAGTCCTTGGGAAACGGGGGATCACTCGGTTATGGTGCAGGGCTGTAGGTACAGCCCCGATGGGATGAGCAAGGATGGGGCAAGGTGCATCTCAGTCCTCTCTGATGTGCTCTGTGGTGTGAAACCACACAACATAGACCTCCCTCCCCTGGGGTTGCAGGAGCTGTGCGTGCCCTGGGGTGGCACATCCTTGGCAGCGAGACCTGGGGGCTGGTTGAGGGCTCCTTGCCCTCACTTGCACCTCTGCAGCAGTTAAAGGCAGGACGTTGCTCCCCTGAGCTATCAGCCTGCTGCCTTTCTTTCCTAGCAGTGAAAAGGAAGGAAAATGGACTCGTGGTTTCCATCCCTTTGGAATTATTCGCTCCCCTTTCACGTTGGGTTCATTTGGGCACGTTAATATCTCAAATTTAATGATAAGTCTAACGGAATTCATTTATAAGATAAATAAGATGTTATTAGTACATTAGTAGCAAAAAATGTGCAAGGACACTGCTAATCTAAGGTGAAAATGCCTTCCTGAGTGAAATTTAATTAGCAGATTGTGTTCTATTAGTGACTTTTATGGGGAGTTCATGAAAATGAATACAAATACGATCCAGGCAGCCTCTCCTGTGAAGCGAGAGCCTCTCTATCCTGCCCTCCCTCTCCCTGCCACGCTGCTGCCAATGAAGGAAAACAACAATGGGTGTCCTGGTCCCTTGCTAGAAAAGGACTTTCTGGAGGCAGAATGGCAGCCTGTGGCCACCTTGCAGCTTAGGGCTGTGGCTGAAGGGCAGCAAAGTCTTGGTGTCACATATTTTGAGTATGCTCACAGCAAGCGGAATGGGGTGAGGCAGTCAGAAATGTCCCATTTTTCCCTGCTGCCTGAGCACACAGCTGGTCAGAGCTGGTTTGCCGTGATAAGAGCAGTGATGGTTATGGAGATCTCCTTGGTGCTTTGAATTGTCTCCCTAGCCAGATGTCCTGCAGCCGTCAGCACTGGTAGCAGAGGATGTCAGGTCCTGCAAAGGGTCCAGCGCAGACATTCCGCGTCAGGCTGCCACATGCTGGCAGACCTCTCGGTTCCTGCCAGCCCATCGGCGCGCTGTAGCTGCAGGGGAATGGATCCCATCCAAGAACATCATACATCTTCTAAAGACTTACGGTCCCTTGGCAAGCCGGAGGGTGTTGTGCAGCTGTTACAGCCAGGCTGTGCTGGGGTCACACACTGGAGGGATGTGCTGGTGTCCCCTTTCCTCCTGCCTTGCCTTGCAAGAGCCAGCACAGCAAGGACTCCCATGTGAAGGAGTCGTGGAGGTGACATTGGTGGGTCTTCCTAGGTTTTGTGCTAAACACCAGCACTTGGGGTGTTTCCAGAGCTGGAAAGCATTCCTTTGCCGTGTATGGTTTCAGGACCTTATAGATGACTTAGGAAGGAAAAACAGCTTGGGATCAGCAACAACAACAAAAAGAAACAAATAAAAGGCACCTCTGTTCTTGGTTGGAGCTCCAGAGGAACAGAGAGGGGCTTTGTGCACTGAGAAGCTGTGTGAGAGCAGGCCTGTCCCATCCATGTATTCATGCAGAATGAGTCCAGTGACCCCCCCTAGGCAGGCAGAGGGTCCCTTAGTCACCACAGCCAATGCAGGAGGTGTCTGGTGGTGGCTGGAAAGATCCTTCCTCCCATCTGCGGGTGCAGGATCCAGCTCTCGCCGATTTCTTTGCCCAACAGAGGTGGAACAGCGAAGCGAATGCATGGGGAGTCATTATTCATGCAGATGATCCTCACAATTCAATAGAGATAATTAGGAGAATGACGGAGGAAATTAGCACTTTCTGTGGGTTTATTAATATTAATAAAATGATTCCACGGTTAAAAATAATAATAATAATATTAATAAAATAAATACAAAACTGTGGAAGAGCTCTACCCAGCTTCCAAATACCAATCTGCTCCAAGCAGTCATCAACCAGCAGCTTGAATTAATCTTCAGAGGCAAGTTTCTTGCCCTCTCTAAAGATGGTAGCACAGAAGTCGCAATGGATTGAGGGATATTTGGGGTCATTTCTTATTTCACACTTTTCCCCCATTAGAAAGAAAAGCTGAAGCTCAGCAGATCCTTAAGGCATTGGTTAGTTGAGTCTTTCCCTCTCATATTGATCACAGCAGGGGACTGTGGACCACTGCCACCGACGTGCGGGGTGGCCTTGGGAGAGTTGTTCAGCTCTGGGTGCCCCTGGTGTGCGAGATGTGCTGGAGTAGCTGGGGGAGGTTATTTGCAGAGGGTGAGGAGATTATCATATTAAAGGCAGCGCAGAATGTTATTAATGAAAATACACGACAAATGTATTTAAACATGTACAAATTTAATTAGAATTTTTATTACTAAAATGTTGCTGAAAGTGCTTACTGAAGCCCTCTGCTTTCTTTTGAGATCAGGGCTTTTTCAGTTTCTTGCATGCTAAGAGGAGGATTTGGGGTAAGAAAGGAAATAATTGGTACCAAGTGGCTTCTGCAGAGGGCAGTGAGAGTTTTGCCTTGGATCTGGGATGTGGGATTAGGCCTGGCTGTACCCATGGGAATACCTGGGCAGACTTGATTCCTTTAAGAAGGCATTAATGAGGTTTTGCAATCAAGGCAGCATTTCCTTACTGGCTAGGAGGGACATCTGGAGAGGCTCAGTGTCAGGCCAGGGGCTGTGCTTTCAGGGTCGGTGGAGGATGGCAGCAGACTGCCAGGAAGGACAGGAAAGACCCTGGATGGGGTATTGGGCTTGTGACTCCTTCTCCATCCATGGGAGATGTGTGCATCTAAAAAAACTTACTGGGGGAGCAAAGAAAAGGTGCTCAGAGGTGCCCTTTCCTCCTCAGCATGCCCAGCATCTCGCTGCTTGGGGCACCAGGGAGCAGCTCTGTTTGTTTTCGCTCCGCAGGGAGCTGTGAATATGCTGGTAACAGCTCTCTCCTGGCTGACCTGATTGCATTTGAGTTAGAGATGCTGGTGTGGTGGGTGGTGCCAATTCCCAGAGCCTTCTCTATCCGTCTTTATTTAAACAGGAAAAGATCAGAGCAGTTGAACCCATTGCTTTAATGACAGATTCCATTATATTAAACAGTAATTGCAAAAAATCAGTTTCTATAATTAAAAAAAAAAAAACCTCCGCAGATAGACTTGGTGACTTTCTGCTGGTGGTTTATATGTGATCTCCATCTTACCTCTGGGGGTCCTCATGTCCTCCCTGCTTCTGTGTCACATGCTAGGGGGTGAGAGCACCCAGTGCTTCATCTCCAGAGAGCGGTTGCTGTGGCTCTGGGATGGGGACCCAGCTGGGTTTCCCTCTCCCATCTGCTGGGAGCTATGCCCAGGGCCATATATCCTGCTCTGAGGTGGCAGAGCCAGTGAAAGGAGGTGAATATTTCCATTCCAGAGGAATTTGCAGGGCTGGCAGTTTTAAGGGGTGGTGAGAGGGGAAGCAACCCTATCTCCCAACTTGTAAATTAAGCAGATCTGGTTGGGAACTGTCACTGCAGGAGAAGAAATATGAAACCTCTGGGGTCGTGTATGCAGAGTAATTTTTCTGACTGTAACTCTACTTAAAAGTAAGGATATGATGAAAATGCTTAGAGCATTTTAAATGGACCCAGCAGAGACCTGATTCAGCTCCAGTGAAGTCTGTACAGACTTTATTGGGTGTTGCCTTACTCAAAACTCGCTAAAACCAGAGTTTAGTGTGTGGCTGAGAAATAAATTGATTCCTTCTCCTTATTAACTGAAAATATTCTTAGATGAAGGAGAAGCAGTAGTCTTTTTTTTTCTTTTTTTTTTTGGTGGGTTGCAATGCAGGAGAGCAAGGAGGTTGGTGATGTTGAGGTGAGACACTGAGAATCTTGCTTCCCACCTTGGTCCAGGGTGCAGATGGGCTCCATGCCAACGTGATGGGTCAGGTCTCCCAGTGATGGAAACCCCCCAGAGATGAAGGTGACCTTGAAAAAGGCATCCAAGGCTGTCTGTGTTTGTCAGGCTCCCTGCGAGAATGCAAACTGGCCGTGTGAGGTATTATGGGATAAGGCTCATTTTAAGGAGATTTTAAAAAAATAGAATGAGAACTTCACAAAAGCTTGAAATGTAACCCAGAGTGAACCTTGGGAGTAAATCAAGACAGCTCCAGTCCTGATTCTGCTCCCTGGTCTCTGCATGTCTTCTTTAAAGTGGCTGAGCTGGGTGCTCCTGGCAGTGTGCAAAGCCAGCCTCGTGAAGCCTTGCAGAAAAGCCCTTTGAAATCATCTGTGACCCTGAAGCTGTCAATCTGTGACACGTATTCCAGGACATGCAGGGTGTGGGGAGTTCATTTAGGGGGAAAAAGCAGGAGAGATGCCTCATGACCTCTCCTGGCACATCAGGGATGTGGATGTGGATATGCCTGGACCAGGCACATTGTCCTGGGCAGCAAACATAATTCCCTTGGGTTTTATTTGAAGGGACACAGACAGGGCAGGGTGTGCTCCATTGTGATGGGGTTCAGTGAAGAAAGATGTGCCAGGCTGGCCAGCCAGCCTCCTGAGACCCTCCTCCTCCTCTGGCATCAGGCAGGAGAGGTTTTAAGCACCTGGGTTGAAGCCACAGTGGGTAGATACAGGGGAAATTGCTGCTTTTCTGCTCTTTTCAGGAGTGTATGGAATGCTCTAATCCATTGCCCCATTACAAATTATGAAAGCTAGGTTTAATGGTTAATTGAATATTGGGCAACTGTGGGTGCACTCACAAATGCCTCCGTGAAATGTAGCACCAAGATGTTCAGGATTGTGGTGAGACAGGAGGAAATTTGGATGGAGAGGGGTGTGAAAGCCACCCCAGCTTTCCCCTCTCTCCCCTCCTCTCCCTTTCTGCCTCCCCTGCATTTCAGTGGTGCGAGTTATTCACCCCATGCGTTGGAAACAGTATCTTGGAGGAGCCTTGGAGCCATTTGTTTTCCCTTTAATTGGCTAGTGAGGAGAAAATAACGAAGGGAAGTCATGCAGGGGAAGTTCTCGTCGGTGCTGTTTTTGGCAACAGAGTCACAACATCCTAAATTTATTTATTTAATTGCATTATTAAAAGTATAAATAAAAATAAATCCAGGAGAGCAGCCGGATCTATGCTTTGCATCTCTAAAATAGAACCATAAATGCCACGGAGCACTGGGGGAATGATTTATTAGCCTGTTATCGTGAGTGACTGGGATGCTTTCGATGGAGTCCTTGCTAATTTCTAACAGCTGCATTAAATCACAGATGCTATCAGCTATTATAAAATAATCACCCAGCGGTCTGCAAAGCAGCACGAGCCCAGGGTCAGCGCTGGAGCCCTTCATTTGTTTCCCATCTCAGCCCCTCTGATTCCTGCAAGGATGGGAAATAAATAGGACTTGTAGTGGCCTCATTTTATCATCCAGGAGTTGACAATAAATAAAACCTCTATAAACCTTTTTCTAAAAGGAGTTTGGACTGGAATTCGCAACGAGAGGAAACCTTGTTTTGTGCTTAAATATGGCTGTGTGATGTCGGGACTCCTGGGTCCTATTTCTAGTTCTGAAAGGAAGCCTGAGCTCACTGATTTATTGGGCAGCTGGAGGATTTCAGGGTTTTGGCTGCAAACGGGGCTGGAAGGAAGAGAGAAGGTCCTGTGGCAGTTAGGGACGTCTGTCTCGGCTCCTCCGCCTTCGCTCCTCGCTGCTGTTTCAGACAAGTCACTTAAATTTCCCTACAGCTTGACTGCCTTCCTCTCGTTTGACAAATAACGTGTGTGTTTATGTGGCTGGGCTCCGGAGGGGGTTAATACTTGGCCTGGAAATCTCTTTAGAAGTGCCAATTTGTAGCGACAGAGAAAACAACAATGAATAGGAGAGCCTGCGAGGTCCAGACCAAGTGAGCAAGCGGCTGCTTATCAGGATGGTGGCTTGCAGAGCCAGGGTAGTTTTAAAGGGTGAAGGAGACTGGAGAGGAAAGAACACAAATAAATAAAAATAAAGCAGCTAAAAAGAAAACGCCGCCCATCTGCAAGGCTCATATTTTTCTCGACAGTTTTGCTTTATGTTGGAGCAGCTGCTTAACATGACAAACGCCGGCGTTAATGACAACGTACGGGAGGGGACAAGGGACGGGCGGGCGAGTGATGGAGCTCTCGGGCTCGTCGTGCTGTCTGGTGCTCTTACCTGGGGATGAATAGGTCACGTTGAGCCTGGGGAGGTCATTTTGGAACCAGTACCCACTGTTTTGGGAGTGGTTGTGGTTTTGCAGCAATGTGTCCTTGCTTGAGTGGGTGGAGTAAGAGGGGCTTTGCCCTGAGTGTGGTGGAAGGAGCCTCAGGGCTGTTTGGTGGTGGAGGAGCCAGCCCCTGGTGGCAACCTAGGATGCTCCAAGGCTGTGTGTCCATGGGGAATGGTGCACATTGGAGGGACCCTGGGCTTCCAGGGTGGCCTTGGTCAGGTCTCTTATTTCCTCAGAGGTATTTAGGTTCCTTTTGTCTTTTCCTTCCTCATTACTCTCTCTGCAAAATGGAATACGGGCTTTGCAGCTTGCAGGTTGTTTCCTGACTGCGGTATCGGAGATTGTCGGGTTGTCAGCAACCTGGAGATAGCAGGGATTGC
The DNA here is from genome assembly GCA_028020825.1 of Podargus strigoides. Taxonomy (NCBI): domain Eukaryota; kingdom Metazoa; phylum Chordata; class Aves; order Caprimulgiformes; family Podargidae; genus Podargus; species Podargus strigoides. The sequence goes on from CM051646.1 coordinate 4,384,710, forward strand.
TGACAGCGAGCAGAACTGAGTCAGTGCTGCGTACAGAAACCTTGCTCAGCCTTTGAAACTGCAGTCAAACCCTCCCCCAAGGTTACTCTTGCTCATAAAGCATGCTTAGTTTTGTTTGCTGCAAACCTCGATTTTAATCCCAGACTCCAGACAGACCTGGGCTTTGAAGAGAATTGGGTTGGAGGCAGAAGTGAATGGCTCAGGCCAGGCTGACTCTAAAAGATGAATTAAAACTGACCCAGGAAGATGGAGATGTTCACATCCCCACCCCAGCTTTGCAACCTGAATATTTATCTCCTTGTGCCCGATACCGCTGGGAATAAATCAGCAGTGAGACATGCATGGAGCAGATCCGCTGGTTCAGATAGCAGGGGACCTGCACTGGCGATGACCCACAGCTCAAACCAAACTCCCAGGGAAGTTCTCCAAAGCTTGCAGGAACCGAGATCCTTCCCTCACGTGGTTTCCTCCCCCCCCACTCCCGCTTCAGCCCTTAGAAGCGAGAATTTCAAAGGTGAAAAAACATCGTCTGCACTGGCCACAGAGGGGAAAGACTGAAACTGCTGAGAATTTTTATTTCTCCTGGGACTCACAGCCTGTGAAGGTTGGGTAGTTCAGACAGACTGAGAATAAGACCTTCACCTGTGCCCAGCAGCACCGCAGCGGCGAGCGTGCAGGGGCAAGGAGGGGGAACGGGGGCAGTTTCCTCCCCAGTTCTGCAGAGACCCTGCAGAGATTCATTTCCGTGTGAGAACGCATGTGCCAAGGCAGAGGCAGGCTCCTGGGCTCAGCAGGGTGATGGTGGGCAGGCTGAGGGGTGCGTTGCTCCGTGGTGAGGGCCGTGGGGACACTGGGGACTGTCTTGGAGGGGATGAGGGTTGCGTGGTGGGCAGGTGGAGCAGGAGTGTTTCAGCTCTCGTGCTGCCAGTGCTGAGGGCTGCCTGGTCCTCCTGCCTCCGAGCATGGCAGTAGATTGTGTTGGCCCAGCCAGCACCAAGGTGGGTGGCTCTTGTGTCATCCAGATGTCAAAATACCAGTGCATATTGAGGAGCATGGCTAGATATGGTTTTCCTTTCTTCCACCTTCTGACTGTGCACTGGGGGCACTGTTTCTGAGCCTCCCAGGACAGCCAAGAGCATTTCCCTCTTCCAGCATCTAGTGTAGGTGGCACAACTGTGCTCTGCTCGTTCCTACGTCTCTGTAGTTTGTAAATAAGCCCAGAGGCTATGCAATGGCTTCATATTTAGAAATAGGATAAACAGGGTTGTGTGCTATCTATTTATCTGTTCTTTTATTCATTCAGTTAAGAGCTCGCTTTGCAGGCGTCTGTGAAATGACTTGTACTGCTCCCAGGGGAGGGAGGAAATGTTCCTGCTCTGCTTGGCATGTGGGGAAGCTGAGGGGCTCTAAGCAGCTCGCTGCCTTGCCCATGGTCAAGGTGAGACTGTGGTAGACACAGGAGCAAGTCCCATTTTCCATTTCTAATGACTGCTAAGACTCAAGTGTACATTGCATGCCCAGGCTCAGCAATGCCAAACTGTCTGTGGTGGATGGAGCAGCTCTTCCCCTGTCCCCTTCCCTTGTCCCCTGTGGCTCAGGGGGTTCAGAGCAAGAAGGGATCTTTTGCAGCCTCAAACCTGCCTGCCCTGTGCTTGTCTGCAGGGAAACAGAGGCTCTGTCCCCAGCAGCAGCCCTGTCCCCATCAACCCTGACACTTACTCCCCCACCCAGCACTTTCTTTCTCTTTGATGCTTTTCCTAACTTGTTCCAGTTCCCTCCTTTTGGCCCCAGTCTGATTTTTCCCTCTACTTCCCAGGGATGTGGGAAACTTGGGAGTGGGCTCCTGGAAGCATCTCTTTGCGGGATACCAACGGGGACTGTGCAATGCAGTGGGGTTTTTGTTGTGCTCTTTGGCAATCGACTGGCAATTATTTTTATTTTGCAAGACGATGTCCTCTGTGAAACGGGCTGAACTTTGGCGTGTTTTGATATGGAAATGTTTTGGTAATGAAGCAAAATGTCGCACGTCTATAATCGTCCCCCCCATCCCTTCCCTCAAGAGTCGGGTTTGAAGGGAGAGACCACATTAGAGTTGAAAACTTGCCCAAAAGCACTAAATACCAACAGGAACGGCAGCAAAAAAAAATAAAAAATCTTGGCATCGCAAAGAAAAATCTTAACATTTTGCTTTCCTTGGGAAAAAAAATTTAAAAAATGAAAAAAAAATAAATCCTGGATCATTGTCAGAAATACTGCTGGAAAATGCAGTCCTCCCCTTTGAAGCTTTTGGGGGGATGTTGTGATGGCTCCACACGGTTCTGCTGCACCCAGGTGTCACAGCCCCTTCCCTGTTTGCTCTGTTCAGAGTTGTTGTTTCATTCTTTTAAGATTTGGTGTAACGGGGGGAGGCTGCTTTTAACTCAGCAAGGTGGGTGTCGTCGGAGCTGCCTCCTTTTTGCGTTTCAGCTGCCAGGCTCGCACGCAGCTCGAGCGTGCCATATGTCTCCGGTTCAGCCGGAGGTTTCAGCTGCACGCTGAGCATGAAGCGCAGAGCGTTGCCGTCGCTGTGCAGTTGAGTGGGTCTTGCAGGTCCTCCTGAACCACCACCTGCCTCACCACGCTGTCAAACATGACCCCAGGCTGGGTTTGCACCTTCTGGGAAGGTTTTTGTGGAAGCAGGGAGGATTTGTGCTTGCGTTTCATGCACAAGGATGGTGTCAGAGGGGCTGCTTGGGCATTGGCTGCTAAACCAGTCCAGGAGTTGTGTGTTAGCAAGGAGCACGAGTCTGGAGTTTGTATTTTCTGCCCAGGCAAGCCCAAGCACTGCGATCGATTTGAGGAACAGGCTGCATTTTTTTCACAATTACCGCAGCATGTTGTTTTGTTGTTTTTTTTATTTTTTTTCCCCCTTAAATTCATGCGATAAAATGCATTAAATGTAACAGCACGGAAAATAAAAGTTCGGTTTGCGGAGAGAGCCTGATTTAGTGTGAAGATAAAACAAGATAAAACAACTGGAAAAATTAAGTGAGATAAATAAATTCTGCCAGAGAGAGGCAGGGGTGACAGGGGGGGAGAGCTGTGCGTGTGCCACGGGCCAGGCAGCAGTCAATCCAGCTGGGAATGGCTTTCATCCTGGGAAGGGGGTGATGCTTTGCTGTCCCCCTCCTCCCATACACCGACAGCTGCTCAGCTTTACCCCGGGACTGTGAGATGATTCTTTGCTGTGCTACTCTGCATGGGGAGTGTGTGTGTTCCCCCTGCCCGTGCACGGTGCTCTCGGGTGAAGAAACAAGAATATTCGGCAACAAACGGGGAAAGCAAGAAACAGGGCGGCGAGGTGTGGGGGAAGAGGTGTCGGGAGGGATTGCCAAATATGCTGGCTAAAAATTAGCAGCTGCAAGTGTGCAAGAGAAAAAAGGTGGAGAAGAGAGGGGGTAGGGACAGATGGAGAGAAGGAGGGAGAGAAAGAGGAGGTGGGAGAAAAGGGAGGAGGGGATAATAGTGCAGAGAGATATTAGTTAAAACTCTTCTAGCCCCGAGCCCAGACGCCATCTGTACGTAGCAGGGTACCAACAGGACGCAGCTTGCTCTCTCCGCCGTGGAGGTGTTACATACGTCTTGGCCAGATAGTGTGGCCAAGATGTTCCAGATTAGAAATCTCACATGCCTCAGGAGAGAGATGCCTTACAAGAGGCCTGGTTTTGGAGAGTGCTGAGCAGCTGTCTGCAAGCCAGGGACTGGAGAGGAGCTGTTGTCTTTGAAAAAGCTTCTCTGGGGTTTCCAGAGGGAGATCTGGAGACCTTCCGCTTCCACCAGTGCTGGAGGGCAAATCCCTGGGAGCAAGGAGTAGCTCTTTGATTAAACAAGCCCAGGTCCTCCAAGGACTGCTCTCCCCTACAGCTCTGCTGGGTGTTTGCTTTCCTGGGTGCAGCATTAAGCCCTCCAGTTGCAAACAAGGCTGAATGGCTTAGGGACACCCAAGTTCATCTCAGAAAAAGAAGAAAAAGGAAAGAAAGCTATTTCCTATGTTCTTGGCCTTCAGATTTGCAGTTTTCTCTGCCTGCTGAGGACTGTGCTTTCCCCTTTGACGGGGATGTGATGGTTTGTTGTGCCCACCACAGGAGATGCTGCTGTCCCTGGGTGAAGCACACCTCGGTGTACAGCTGTGTCCGTGCTTCATAGTGTTCCCCTATACAGGCAGAGTGCTGTGAGTATCTGTGTTTGGTTTAAAAGGAGTTAGAAATACTCTTTGGAGCTGTTTTGGAAGAGGCAGTGTCCAAAAGGGTGCTCATGAGTGGGGAGGTGACACTTTCTTGGCCAAGTGTGTTGGGTCCCAGTGTCTCCCCATCCCTCACTGCATTCATCTCAAGGGAGGTGGACGCTCAGGGTTGCACAGAGAGCATCTCAGCATGCCCTGAGCTCTGTGGGGAAGGGAAGATAATCCATCAGCAGCGGTGAGGCTGGAGATTAAAATCCGGGGTGACCATCCATGGGTGCTGGTGGCTGCAGGCTGCTCCCCAGCACGGTGTGGAGCAGCACTGCCGCTGAGCCACTCGGTGGGCTCCCGGCTCCGCTCCCTCACTAATTACTTCCAGGCCTGTACTCTTGACATTTGCAAGCTCCTGATTAGAGCAACGAGGGAGAAATCTCCGAGGGAGATGGAGGCCAAGCTGCACCACTAATAAAAGCTGAGATTGACAATCGGCTGGGAGGCGAGAGACGGAGAGGTGGAGGGACTCGTCCTTGCAGTCTCAGTTTCTTTTTGAGCCTCTGGGATGACGAGAGAAGGTCAGGGCTTGTTAACGTCACCGTGAGGAGCAGGATCTGCCACTGCCATATGCCTGATGCCCCCAGGGCCTGTGCCAGCCTCTGAGTCCCTCTCAGCTAGGTGTTATTTTTAGACGTGGACCTGAACTGAAGCCACCGCGTGAGCACCCCGTACAACCTCAGGTCTGCACTGTCTGGGTACAAAAGTGGCTCTGCTTTTGTGTCTGACTTTGTGCTTGCACTCAGATTTTGTAGCCTCCTGGATTTCACGTTCTTTTTCTCTTGCCCTTTTCTCCCCTCTGTCCTAGCTTGCTCCCCTCATTTGATGCCAGCTCAGGACGTCACATTGACCAGAGTGGTGGGACTGGGAGATATTTGTGATGGGGTAGCCCAGAAGACCAGGGCAGGAGAGGCTGCTCTGGCTGCCTGCTCCCAATGTCGGATGCCCAAAGTGGCCTCCGAGGTGAATGCAGTTGAGACATTGCCTGCAGACTCCTGCCTGGCTGTTTCAGGCTGTTGGGTCTGTACCCAGTTATGCAGATTTCTGTTATGTAAATATGTGTAACGTTCCCTTTCCAGCCCCCTCTTTCCCCTCCCCAGTGCCCCATATATGCTTACCTGTGCCCAACTGCCTATAGCAGCCGGTTTACCTATTTATCTGTCTGGTTTTGCCCTGCCTTTACATCTGTTCATGTAGCCATGTCACTCCAGCTTCCTCAGAGGCTCTTTCAGAGGCAGACAGGCTTTTTTCCCCTTTAAATCTCCCCTTTCCTGAATTGCACTGGCTTTCGGCTATGCACACTCTGTGTCTACAGCTTCCTACCCAAAGGGGTAAACACCATTTTACCCAGCAGAGCTTCTGGTCCCTGCAGCATCCTCCCTCCTGGAGCTTGTCCTGCTGCTGGACAAAGCTCAGCAGTGCCCAGGGTTGGGCTGTCTGGCTGGTGGGGAGCTGCAGTGGGTTTGTGCTGACTCCTTTCTGCTGCTGCTCCCTCCCTGCCAGCAGACACGGTTCCTCTGTGCCAGGGTGGGAGCAGATGAGGAAGGAGATGGAGTGTCCTTCCTCTCCATCCTTCCCTTCTGAAGGATGCCCAGCATCGAATGCTGGGGGAGAAAATGAAGCAGCCAACCTGCATGTTTGGTGTTAAGCCAACTTTTCGGCAGCTGAAGAGCTTTCTGATGGAAAACTCAGCCCTGCTTTTCTCAGTGCTTGCCTAGGCTCCTAGGCTGTCCTATTTATCCAAGCTGCAGTGAGCATCCCTCTGGTGCCTGCAGCCATAGCTGGTGCTGGGAGCCAGCATATGTCTCTGCAGTGCTAGCCCGTGGCTGGTGGTGTATTCAGGGTCGCTGCATCCCACTGCCACATACAACAGACCTGCTATGCTGATAGTTGGGCTTGGGATCACTGGAAAACCCCTGCAAAACCTCTTCATTGGTTTGGCAGCTGTGTTTGGGTCTCTGGATGAGGTTGGGGTCCCAAAATAGCTATAACTCACTGATTGTTGTGCTCCTCCTCTAGCCCCTGGAAGGGGGCAGGTTCCCTGTGATATGTTGAGTAGAAGGGGCAGATGCCCTTTGGTGGAAGACACCCAACTGAGGTCCAGCCTGCCTTGGCTTGGGCATGAGGAACTGTACAGCACACTGTGGGGAGGTGGCAGCGTGAGGTTGGTGTCTGGATGGTCACTGAGGCCTTGGTGCCCTCAGCTGCAGTTTGAGGAGGTAAATGGTGGTCTCTGGGTGTCTGCAAAAGAGGAAATTTGTTGCTGATGTCAGGCTCTGCGTTGTTGTAACTGGTGAGGTGGAAAGCCCTTGGGCTTCTGACTGCAACAGCCTCTGGTCAGGGAGCGGGGACAGCAGGGACAGGGCAGAGATGATCCTCTGGAGCTCCCTCCCAGCCTGACACGACTCCCGTGGGGCAAACGCATGGCAGCAGCACCCTGGTCCTCACTGCCCTGCCTGCAGGCAGGCTCCAGCCCCTCTCTGCTCCCTGCTGCCCAGGCACGGGGAACAAAGTGGTCCCAGCCCTGCGCGCTGCGGGGTGGGAGCTGCACCAACAGGTGGATGCGGAGAAAGATGCAGCGCGGGGGTTTGGGTGGGCAGGGGAGTCAGCGTGCAGCTCTTCGGGGCTGTGCGGCCGGGGTTGAAATGGTTAAAGGAGGGGGGGGGGTGTCCCTTTGGCTAGTGGGGGAGCGCGGTGCGGCAGGGGTTAACGGCTGGCGTGTGCAGCGTGCGCCAGCGCTCCGCTCCCCGCCCGGCTGTGTGCGGTGCTCGGTGCGTGTGCGGGTGTGCGGGTGTGCGGGAGCCCAAGTGGCGGTCAGGGATGGAGCCGCTGCCATGACAACCCCGGGCAGTCCGCCTGCGCGCCGCCCAGGGATGCTGCCGGCCGCCGGGGCTGGGATGCTGCTGCTGCTGCCGCCGCCTCGCCCGCTCCCCCGCACCCCGCGCTCCCCGCTCCTGGGCTGAGCCCGGAGAGCCGCTGGTTCGGGGGGAGCAGGGCGGGGGGCAGCTCCGGAGAACCCCTTTGCGGAGCTGAGGAGCGGCGCTGGTTCTGCCTCTTGTCCGGGCGGCGGGGACATCGCCTGCAGCTCCGCGGGGAAGTTTCGGTCTTGCGACAGAATCGGCATTTTGGGGGAGCTTTTGGGTTTTTTGTGGGTTTTTTTTGTTTTTTTTTTTCTTTTTCCTTCTTCGTTTTCTTTTTCCTTCTATTATTTAAACAAAAGAGCAACAGCCGGCAAACAGCCCAACTCCAAGCACGTTTTGCTCCCCCCCAGCCTGTTTTTTATGGCCGCCCCCCCTTTCCTGCCAGAGACACTTACGTTTCCTCCTTGGGTTATAAACTTTTGATGCCAGACCTCCGCAGCGCGTGCCCAACTGCATCTTAAAGTAGCGTCTCGAGCAGTCACACATCCGTGACCTTCATCTCTTGCTCTGCACCTTCTCTCCTCCTCCTCCTCTTCCTCCTCCTCCCCCCCCCAGTCCTGCCGGCCTCCTCCCTCACCCAAGGATACTGGGGACTCCCTCCGGATGCCGCTCGGCAGGCTCAGTGCTCGCAGCCTGCCTTGCCGGGGGCTCTCCTGATCTCCGTGGAGCTCCGCATCGCTCGCCCCGGTGGTTTTGCTCCCCCCCGTCCCCACACACACGCACCCCCTTGCTCCTCTCTTCCTCCCCCCCCTCCCCTTTTCGCTCCTGGTGGCCTTGTCGGGTGTGTTTTTTGCCTGTTGGAAAAGTCCCCGCTGCCCAGGATGGGGGTCGGTGGGTGCTTAGCCCTGCCCTGGAGGTGCCTGGTCGTCCTCTGTCTCAGGCTGCTCTTCCTTGTGCCCGCAGGAGTGCCCGTGCGCAGCGGAGATGCCACCTTCCCCAAAGCTATGGACAACGTGACTGTGCGGCAAGGGGAGAGTGCCACGCTCAGGTAGGAGCAGCTGGATTTCTGCTTTGGGGGTGTGTGTGGGGGGATCCTTACTGCACCTCTCGGGGGATGCTGTGCGCCGGGCAGGTCTGCCACAGGGTCCTGGGACTGGCTGGAGACTTTGCACGTGTCCCAGGGGCTCGTCCCCATGGCGGCAGGGGACCCCCCAGTGGGGCAGTTTGTGGGGACCGATGTGGCAGCACTGCGTGGCGGGGAGCAGAGTGCAGCGCAAGGGCTGGCAGCCTCCCGTGGGTGCTGGCGGGGGGCTGCGGGTGCCAGACGAGGAGCTGACAAAGGGGTTTGGGTGGCAGACAGTGAGTTAGCGCTGCCTGACGCTCCCGAAGTTGTCTCCGTGCGTGTGCCTGTGTGGGAGGGGAGGGGGGGTCCGCACTGCCTGCGCCGATGCCAGCCTGCATTGCCAGCGGGTTTCCAGGGTTGCGATGCCTCTGAGGTGTCAGTGTTTCGCCTTGATCACTTTATAGTCTCTGCACGAATCTGTTAATATCAAATCAGTCTTTTACTCCAGGGGTGCATCTTATGAATCCTGATGGATGCTTTACCTTACGCTGCTTGCTGGAGGAGAAATGCAGGCAGCTGATATGCAGATGGGCCACTTCTAGGCTGCACAATACAGCAGAGCATCCTTTTTCCTTCCCCCAATGAGTTACAGGTGTACATGGTGCATTACCCGTGTAGGACAGCAGCTCTCACTAGACATCGCAGCGTGGCCAGATGAGCAGATAGCAGCTCAGCCTTTTTTCAGAGGGAGGTGGAGATCAGCTGGCATCTGGGGCTGTGTGTGCTTCAGGCAGCCCAGGGAGGACCTGAGCTGGTTAATCCAGCTGGGCAAGCAGCCCTGGGACTTGGGGAAGAAGCACTGGGGGTGGTGGGGTGTGAGCCTGGAGCAAGCATGTCTGGAGTCTGCTGTTTTCTCTGCGATAGTGAGCAGTGTGTGCCCCCCACACAAGGCTGGCTGCTCCCTGGCTCAGACCTGGAGTAACAGGGCTGCAGCAGAGAGCAGCTGCTCTTCCCAAAGCCAGGCACAGGGATGCCACAGCGAGCTGAGCGTGTCGTGCTCTGTTAGCAGCTGAGCCATCGCAGGGCTGAGGAGCTCGTGCCAGTTTGAGCGGAGGGTGCTCTGCTCACCTGGGTGGCTGAGGCACAGGAGGGGGTCAGGAAAGCTTTCTGTGGCTGGGGTGGTCTTTGGAGAGGGGGAATGTTCGGTGCATAACGTGGTGGTGGGAAACAGGCTCTGGCTGGAGGTTGGTGCTGCTGAGAGGCGTTGGTTGCTTGTCTGCCTGCCTCCCGGCACGGCATCTTTGGGATGTTGCCTGTACTGGGTGCATCCCTGTTCCTTGGTCCCAGCCAGGGACCTGCTGGGACACACTTGTCATCTGGGTCACAGCTGGGGGCTGTGGCACAGCAGGACAGCAAAGGGTGTGTTTCCTTGTGCTCTTCATGGTTGGACTGCACCGATGGTTAACCCGAGCTGGGGTGAGCGAGGCAGTTTAAAGGAGAGCAGGCAATCCCCCAGAGAGATGCCTTTGGCCTTGGTGCTCTTTTCCTCGCTGTCTGAATTTGTCTCCCCAGCGAAGCGTGGGGTTTGGGGCTGTCACAGGCAGTGCTCGTGGAGTCAGAGCAGGATGGGTGCCTGCTGTGGGTGAGCTGTGCCAGGGGGCTGAGCCCCTTCCCTGGGGAGCCCTGCAGCTCCGTCCGAGCCTGCTGCCAGCAGAGGGCTGACTTGGATCTCCCTTATTTATTTTTTTTCTTAAAAGCTTCTGGCCTCTTTTCTGTGTTGTTTGCAAGAGGCAATGTTTGTGAAGCAGCCAGCCCTGGAGCGATGGGGTGTTATAGCTTTACTGTAAGAAACTGCATCCCCCTGCAGGACTCTGAGCACTGCCACTTAGAGGAACCCATTGCCCCCAAAGCACTTGCTCTCTACCCATTTTCCCTCTTGGCATCTGCTCCTGCCCAGGCTCTCTGGTGCATGTTTTCCATGCTCTCACCCTGTCCTTTTTACTCTTCAAGTTCAGCTTCTCTCTGCTGCAGTCACGTTTCTGGCTTCCAGCTCCCATTTGCTCTCTGTCTGCCCCATCTCTTCTTGCATTGCTGCTTCCCAACAGTCCCCCTCTCCCACCCTGATTTCCCTGCTCCTGCCCCTCTGCAGCCTCTGAGTAGCAAGCAGCTTTCTGTCTTCCCTTGGAGTCTAGAGGTGGGCAAGGCACTGGAGGCACACAGCAGCCCAAAGGGGTGGCATCAACAGCGGATTGTGCACAGCAGCCCAAAGGTGGAGTGGCTTGAGGATGTGTCTGGTATTTATTTGCAGGCTGCAATACTCTATGGAGAGCCAGGAAGGGGAAATTGCCCTGAGAAGTCTTTCCATGGGTGATGCTTGTGGTAGATATCTAGCATAGGGCCCCTGATGGGTTTTTCTCCCAGCAAGTAGTCTCTGTACCCCCATAGTAGGAGCAGATGTGGTGTCCTCTGATGTCCTCACTGCAGAGTGGCACTTCTCTTGAGGCTCAAACTCAGGAGTTGGGCCTTGAAAAACTGAGACCTGTAACTCCAGCTCGTAGCACTTGCAGAATTAACCACAGCCCTGCTGGGTCGGGAGGACCCAGGTCCTCTCCCCTCCTGCCTCATACGGTGCTGCTGCCTGGTCATGGGTTGGGCTGAGCCCACGAGGCTCCCTGGCTGTGGCAGGGCTGGTGGAAGCTCTTTGCTTTCCAAGATCAGCCTTTAACCACACATTGCATTGCAGAGAGGAGGTATGAGAGAGAGCAGAACCGCATGCTAGCGGTGGAGGAAACCTCGAGGGTTTTCAGGCTGGTTGTGGTTTTCCTGTATTGGATTTTGGGCGCTTCCATTTCCAGCTCTCCACCCTTTTTCGGAGGGAGGCTCTGTGTAATCCTTGCAGAAACCAAGGCTCCATCTACAGGCAACTTCTAGGTCATTTTAGAGCAGCAGCAAATGATTCCCTTGTTTTAAGCAGAAAGTGTTGATAATTTACTCCTTTTTATTGTAAGACCAAACAATTCCCATAGTAGTCATGCACCTTTCCTCTCTGGGGAACTCGAGGCAGTTTGCAAATTCTCTGTGTGCTCTTAGAAAGGAAATCAAGCTGCCTTTTATCTGAGCCTGAAATACAAAACCTTCGGCCGTGAAGCGGGGCAGGTGTGCAAGTGGCAGCAGTAACCCCTGCAACGCACCAGTTTGGGACACGAAACAGAACAAGGAGCACGCTGATAATGGACAGGGAGGTTGAAGAAGGTCACTTTTTAATTTCCCAGCTGGGATTTGACGTGGAAACACAGATTAAGGCTCTGCTTTTGGGAAGAGTGCCACCAAGTCTCAGCTTTCTACACACGATGCTGCCTGGATGCACGAGCATCCATCCCCACGGCTGCTGTGGGGGCATCACTTCCAGGGCCCCAGCACATTGGGACTGATCTCAGTGGGCTGACCCCAGCTAGAAACCTTGGGTTGTGTCGTGTCCCAACTGCATCGCAGTGCTGGAAGCATCTTCCCTGTCGCAGAGAGCTGCTGGAGTGCAAAGGCGACTCAGGGCAAACAGTCAAGCAGTGTTCAGATGAGGCTGTAGGGAGCATATTGCTTGTGCCACGAGCAAATCAACCTTTGCTAACAGACACCAGCACAGTTCAGAAAGACATAAAGCAACAGCTGCTCCAAATTTCAAGGCTTTATAGGTTTATCTGTATTTAAGAAATATTGGTTTGGTTTTTATTTAAGGCAAAGAGAGTGTGTTTCAGTAGGGAGGGAGTAGCTGGGAGGCAGAGAGTGCTGGGTTTTCTCCTTGGCTGTCACCCACAGGGACACCAAGACTCGAGGAGACCCCTCTATTGCTGCCTGCCTCAATTTCCCCATCTGTAAAATGGGGAATGACATCTGTAAAATGGGGAATAACAGCAGTTATTTGTCAGGGATGATTGGAAAAATGAGTGTTAATAGGTGGTGCTAGGATTGTACAAGAAACATTCAGCATGTACAACCAGGCTTTTCTCTAAATAATACAGAGGTGCTTTCCCCCCTGTATTTAAATGCAGTTTTTTGAGTCAAATCCCCCTCCATCTTTCTATTCACTTCTGATGAGCCTGTTGCCTCCCCCGTTGCTTGTCCATGAAGGACACTGAAAGACCAGGACAGCTTTGCTCAGCCCCATCCAAGACTGCGGCTCGGCTGTATTTTGTCAATTAACGAGTATGAGAACAATTCCAATTAAAAATAAAAAAAAGCCAGAATAAAACATCGTGAGATGCCGTTCTTCCATTTATTTTTGCAATTATAGTTTTAATTATTTCTGACAACGCTGCTTTTTTTTTTTCTCTGTGTGTGTGTGTCATAATCTACCGCAGTCTATTTCCCAGTGCTCCATGAGGCCTCAATAAAATACAACCAGCAGGGGCAGGCAGCAGGACTACAGTGGCTGGGCATAGGTCTGGGAAGTGGGGGAATCAGCCTCTTTTTTTCCCTTTTTTTTTTGGGTCAAACCACCAGCCCTCGGTTTACCTACCTGGGAATAGGGGTTGTGACACTCACCCGCTGCCGTGCAACGTGCAGAGAAAAGAAGCATTAATGCAGCCACGTCTTCTGCTGGTAAATCCTTGCTGCAAAGCGGGAAGAGGGTTGCTGCTTTTTTTTTTTTTTTAATTTTTTTTTTATTGTGTGCAAATGCTAAAAGCATGGGGATTAACAAAGAGCAGATTAGTGAGGACTTGCTCTATCTCTGCCCCCTCCCTCCCCCTCCTACCCCAAAAGTTTTCTGGAGCAGCTAAATATATACCTGCCGTTTCCAAGGTAGAGCTCACTGCGTGGTGGAGCTGTAATTGGCGACTCAGTGAAATTACAGCCACGGATTCTGGCATTTGGATCCTCCTGGCTGGCATAATAATTTCTCCCTAGGTAGCTGGTATTTAACTTGTCTTATCTGCTCCTGATAGTTATAATTACAGTGCCCGCTAATTTCACTGTAATATTGCAGCCGTTGGCAGGGCGGATGGAGAAAGGTCGGGGGGTTGCAGGAGGGCACCCCCCACCCCAGCCCCTTGCAGGATGAGCAGATGCTGTTGCTAAAATGTAGATGGTAGCCGGTGCCCACCCTCCCTGGTCAGGCCTAGCAGCACCCCCACCATGCCATTGCCCTCACTAGCATTGAGGGAGGAGATGCTGGAGGGAGTTTCAAGTCCTGGTGGGATGAATCTCAGACTGGAGCAGCAGAGAGCTACAGCCCCACTGATATGGCGATCTGTGACCAGAGCACTGGGGTTTTGCTTCAGAAAAGCCTGGTTTTGAGAGCAGAGGGAGCTGGTCCGGCTCTGCAGCGGGAGGAGTCGTCACTCGCTGTCACCCCTCCAAGGGCCGGGATGCACCAGCCCTGGGAAGGTCCTTTAGCTTAGCAAAAATCCGACCCCCACGCTAAGTTTTTGAGCTCCACCAGCCAGAAATAGTTACACGCGGTGCTACTGGGCTCCAGGGGATGAGACTGAACTGTTAGTAATCCTTTCGCTATAGGGTACTCGAGATCTTTTTGCAAGCACAATAAAACTCCCTGGGACTGCGCGCGGTAATAGCTGTCCTTCCCCGGCTCGCTCGCTGCTCCAGGAGCTCGGCTCTTTGTTTCTGGGAAAGGATTAGGTGTTAACGCTGCAAAACGAAACGGGGGCACAGTGCCTGTCTCGCACATCCCCGGTTTCTGAAGAGTTTCTCTGTTCCCTCGACTGCTCGCACAGTTTGCCTCCTCCGTGGCGTTTCTCAGCCCTAAACCACGGATGCTTTTTACAACAGCTGGACATATTGTTTTAAGTGATAATCTTTAGATACTGCAGCCCAGCAGACAGTTCATAAGGAATATCTGATTCGGTGACTATCACTTCTCCCGTCCCTGCGAGCAGCCTTTGAGCCTTAAGATGTTCTGTTTCTGGTGGTGTGGTGTTTTTGGTTTTTTTTTTTAATGAGAAAAATAATTCTCCCACAGCCCCTGCCAACAATTCTGAGCCTGTAATGTGTTGTTTACTGCAGGTTTGATTTGATGCGTAGGTCTTGTCTTCCCTGACAGACAGAACCCTTCAATGTCAGCTCTTTAGTGCAAAATACTCACATATTGTACTTCGGTTTTCCTATGAATATTTCCCAAGATTTGCTTAAAACGAGTTGTTTCCATGACTATACTCACTTGATGGACTTGTTCCTCGGGATACGAATGGGTCTCAAAGTCTGCTTCTCCACAGAGGGGGAGGATAATGAGCACAACCACTGCTGTGGAGTAGAATCAGATCAGTAAATTGGGCTGACTCCAATATAAGGTGCTTTGTGCCATCTCCAGTGCAGGTGGGGAAACCTGAGGATGCTCTGTCACACAGAGCACCTTGCTTTCTCTTCTCGTGGGGCACCAGGGCTTGTGTGTGGTGTCACCACCTGGCTGGAGCTGGAGAGGAGAGGAATGGGAGGCCAGGAGGGAGAAAGTGGAAGGGGAAAAAAACAACCTGTAGGTGCAAGAAGGGAGCTCAGATGTGGGGGGCTTTGGCTTAAGCCAGCTGGTGACCAGTCACACCGGGGCAGTGTGTCCCCCCACCTCCTATTTGTTTGTGTTTTCTCTGTGTGTGTGCATGTGTGTGTGTATATATATATAAAAACCTAACAAATTTCTAACCCATATAAATCCAATTACCCATGTTTTGCCTGCAGGGAGCGAGGGAGATTAATGTTTGGTATTTTGGCAGGAATGTAAAAAGAAATAGGTGGTAATAACAATGAAGGCTCATAAAAAGGAACCGATAGCCGTGTCTGCGCCCGGGAAGCCGGCCGTAATTCTCATGGGCATTTGCTGGTCCCCCTGCTCCCACAGAGGGACAGGAAAGAGCCAGGAGTGCTTCCTGGGCACCAGGACATTCATCCTGCCAGCAGAGGTGATGTTCAAGCGTGGAGTTGTGCTCTGGCAGAGAACAACACCTCTCATAATGTTTTCCTCTGCTCTGAGCCCTCTTCTCTGCGTGCTGAGTTTTCCCCAAGTTTTTCCTTTCCCCAGCATGAACCCAGGCACCCAAGATGCCTTTTCCCTGCAGCTCTTGGTCAGGGGACAGTAGTCTTGCTGGAGGATAGGCAGTCACTGCAAGGCTGTCCCCATCACATCACCTTGGTGCTTGGCTTTGTCCCCTCCTGCTCCTCAGTCACAGCCCAGTGAGTGCAGCTGAGGGGGTGTCGTGCTGCCAGGCACCTCTCCTCTCAGCTTTGACACTTTGGAGCCAGCCACCCATCATCCTCCATCGATACCCTCCCCTCTGCCACCCGGGTGAGGTCCCCTCTCGGGCACAGCGCTGCTCCCGGTGTCCCCTGCGTGGCAGGTTCAGCACAGCCAGTGCCACCCTGCGCTGCCCCCTCCGCCGTCACCCGCGGTCCCGGATTAATCACGGTTCAGATATTGCATCCCCGCAGCGGTTTCTGCCTTCTCTGCTGGCTTTGCATCAGGCTCCTTGCTCTCCGTTTATTACCACCACCGGTTTTATAACCCACTTTATCAGATGACTCTTTTTTTTTTTTTTTTTTCCTTTCTTAAAGAGCATAACCCATGAGCAACTCATCATTCCAGAAGGAGGGAGAGCGCCGTTAGCAGAGGAGAAAGCCTCCATGCTCGCACCTTAAATGAAGAGGCTGCTTTACCGTGTTGTTGCATTTAATTCAATCAAGGCAGTTAAAGCCGAGATTTAAAGTCCTTTGTGTGATCACAGGAGTTGCTCTGATGCAGCAGCAGGTAGAGGAAAAGATTGAGCCCATTTCCAAGGAGACTCGAAGGAACTGTTGGAAGCAGCCAGGCCTGGGGCTTACTGCGGCAGCAGCTACGGTGGGAAGCTGTTAGCATTCACGTCGCATCCCATCTCTCTCTCTGTCACCCTCCCTGCTCTTGCTCCTTATCCCCATATATTCCTTTAAGTGGAATTGATTAGTTTGGCTTTTTTTTTTTTAACTGGGGGGAGGGCTGTTTTTTAATTAATATTCTTAACTGTATGATAATTACAGCGGCTGGTCCCATCGCTGTCTGAGTCACCCTCTCCTCCCTTGTTCTTGCAAGGAGGCTGTTTGGACTTAATTAAAGTTAGGGATCCAGGGCTAGTGGGAACAGCGGGAGTCTTGCAGGGCTTTTGATGAAATGATTGCTGTGGGGGAAGTGGCTGGTTTCTTCCCGGAGCCATAGATCGCGATGCTGAGACACCGTTACGACTGCCTGCATTACACAGGCCATTGCATCGTGTCCTGCATTTCCCATCCTCCGCCTGCAAAATCCTCCTGGCCACCACAGCCCCTGTTTAGGGGGGAGAGGAGCCCAGTTTTGGTGTGTTGCCCCTGCTTTGAGACATCACCTCCTTTGCCCATCGCTGCTGGGGTGTTGCAGGTTGTGGTAGGGGATGTTGGAGGGATAACGGAGAAGCTGTGTGGACTCAGCAGGTCTTTTTCATCTCTCATTTCAGCACTTGTGCTAGCAGACAGCACTGCCACCAGAGCTCAAATGCAGCCCAAGCGAGAGCTTAACAAGCTCCGAGAGCTGTCCAGAAAGTTATCCTGACACCAAGTGACAGACTCTCAATTGATATCCTCTGGAGACTTTAAACTCAGTTCTGCGAGGTTTCCAAAGCTGGTTTTGTCTCATACCTAAAGAATCCTTTATCTGCTGTGATGCCTCCCCAGCCTTGTCTCATTGCTCTTGACGTTTCTCTTTGTTGCCTGCTGCAGCACAAGTAAACTCCACTGCAAAACTATTTAAGAGGGGTTTTTCTTGCTCTCTGCTCCTCCTCTGGTCTGCTCTGTGCTCTTGCTGGGGTTCCTGTATAAATTACCCGGGCTGATGCTGTTCCTGCTCAGCTCTGCAGGGAACAGATGTCGGGACCACTGCTGCTCGTCTGAGAGGGCAGGGAATGCTCCAGGCCACTGGGGAAGGGCAAATAAAGTGTTTGCTGTGGAAAAGGGAGGAGAAATGGTCATGGGAGATTGCTCACCTTCCATCCTGAGAAAGCTGATGAGCAAACGTCAAGGAAAATCTTTGTGAGCAGCTAGGAAAGGACAAGAAGCTGTGCCACAGCCAGCAGAGAGTTGTTAAGGGGAAATTGTGTCAGGCTCATCTAATACCCTCTGTACAGCAGAGTAATGAGCCTTGTGGGCAGGGGGGAAGCAGCAGATGCCTCTGGTGGTGACCAAGCAAGGCTGTAGCTACTGTAGCCACCTAAGGTGGGTACCATGGTCTGGAGCAGGCTGTAAGGAAATGGGCTGGCTGCTAGAAGGTGCTTCCCTGCTTTTGAGACCCAGCCCAGTATGAACTCCTTGCCCAACTGATAGGAAAAGCTACCTTAGCTGTAGTTGCAGGCTGTGGCTGGTTGATAATGTCCTACTGGATTTGCATGGAGGGCTTGGGGACATCTTTACATCCTACATCTTGTGCAGGATTCCCAGTGTGTGAGTGTGTCTGTACCATCATTATGCTGCTGGGCTGGTTTTTTTGGGATGCCATCAAGGACTTTGAAGGTTTCCAAAGTAGCAATGTGCAGTTTCTGATGTCTTGTTGTGTACTCCATCAATGGTGCTCCATGCAAGATGGTCTGGAGTGGACCATGTTCGTTGAGCCGTAAGGCTGGGTTGGTTTTCCTTCCAGGCAGTGGGGATTGCCAGCCTGTTGCAGGAGGGCTGCTGGCTTCATCCTGCTGCCTTCTGCTGCCTTTTTGTACGGTGGTCCTGTGCAGCAGCACTCCTCCTCCCCTTCTTGCAGTGGATGTCATGCTCCAGCACCCGCTGTGGAGCCAGCCAGCCCCCCAGCAGAGCACACTGACCCCCTCCCTGCTCACCATGCAGACCCATCATGCACAAGAGAAGGTTTTAAGAGGCAGCTGGGGCCTGCCCAGACTCTATAACTGAGGCTGCAGACTCTCAGAGGTGCACTTGGAGCATTTTCTTTGATTTTGCTTTTATTGCCCAGTAAATCAGTGATGGGGCCAGCTTGTCTGTGGGTAGCAGCTCCCTTACGAAAAGGTGCTGGGCTCCCCGTTGGCTGCATCCTGCGCTGGGCAGGAGGGGTGTGAGGGTGCATGGTGTATTTTCACCTCCACCAGCTGTCCAGCTGGCTGCTTGCATTTGAACCCGGAGCGAGGGTTATGCTGCAGCCACATCCCTCTTGGTGATGCCCGAAGGCCGGGTCCACGATGCTGGGTCCCAGCTGAATCCCTTTGTCATTCCTCTCCTGGCCTACTGCCCTGAGCCATGAGCTATCAAGGGTGGCTGAGACCATATGGGCCTGGCTGTGGGCTCCCTCTGGGAAAGAGCTCTGACATCACTCGGCCTCGCTCTCCAGAACCTGTGCTTTGTCCTGTGACTGATGAGCTTGCAGCTGGTTTTCAAGACTGATGCTGCACTTAGCGGGATGCTGCCAAACCCACTGAGTCCAGCAGGTTATTTCCCTTCAGAAGCCATTTATCTTTTCCCTTTCAGATACAGGGCTTCTGTCTCTCATCTTTCTTTTCCTCCCACACGGGAAGCCCTTTCCACCCAACCCAACCAAATCACTGGGGCTGGGCGTGGGGTCAGATTGCATCCGAGGAGCATGGGGATGTCCTGGGGAGGAGAGACAGCTGTGGGTGAGAGGGTAGCAGGGCTTGATGGGCTTCTGCAATGCCACCATCTATCGATTCCGTTCCAGTTCTTATTTAGAGGAAGATTGCTCCAGAGTCCAGCTGCTTGCGTGTATCTTTTCCGATCAGGTTTTCAGCTGAGGCTGCCCTGTGGGCTGGTGGGATGCCACGGGGTGCCAGGCTTAGGTTTGAAAGCTTTTTTCTAGCAGGGAATTGGAAATTTGTCACAGTTTCTGGAGGGGTTTGCATGAAGTGAGAGAGAAACTGAGATGCAAAATGCCAGGTGGGAAGTTTAGGACTGCCTCGGACTCTGCCACTGCCTCTCGCTGTGACCTTGGGCACCTCACTTATCTTGGGGTTTGATTGCCTGAAATAAAAGGAAAGGGTTCCAATTCTCCTGACGTTTGTTCCTGTTCACAGTAGTGGGAGGACTCTGATCCTTGGGCAGGGGCTTGCATGCTGCCAAGCATCCAATCCCATCCAAAAGTTACCTTCAGGAGCAACACTCTCCTTCGTTAAACACTGTTGTAATTGTCCAGGAGAATGCTGTGTGCTGGTTATTCAAGTTTAACAACTGCGTGTATCTATTACCTTGCTGCTAAATCTTTATATGCCCTAAATAATCAATTGATATTTAATTAGCATACAGTACTATTACTGCCTTCCTAAATCTATAATGATAAACCAAGTTACAAGTTATTGGACGTTAATTACTAACTGATGATTAGAAACAGCAAGACATTTACCAGCCTCATCCCAGATATAATACAGCGTGTCCGCGCGCACTGCAGAGCTAAACCACGCTTACTGTCTCTTAATAATCAATGGGTGTTTAACATGCAATATTTGTCTAATTAGCACTAAATTAAATCCTCATTGACAACACTTCAGGGTAAGAGATCTGCATCAAATATGATGGATTAGACACGGAAGGGCTGTTATTG
Source organism: Podargus strigoides (assembly GCA_028020825.1). Classification (NCBI taxonomy): domain Eukaryota; kingdom Metazoa; phylum Chordata; class Aves; order Caprimulgiformes; family Podargidae; genus Podargus; species Podargus strigoides. Next base: position 4,404,455 of record CM051646.1, read on the forward strand.
TAAGCAGGCGATGTGCGTGTCATTTGCTCTGCTTGTCGTGGCTGGCACATGCCTCCCTGTGACTGTCAGCCTGGTCCTGGGGGGACCAGTGATGGAGTGATGCCTTGATGTTGGATTGACAGTCCTGGAGACCCTGGGTCTCTCTTTACTCAAGCTGTAGACACGAGCAGCTCTTCGCAGCACCCTCTGTTTGGGTGATGAGGATCGGGGAGAAGTTTGTGGCCATCAGTCCTACCTCGCATCAGGGATGCTGGGTGAGGATTGGAGGGACGTGAGGGGCAGAGCAGCCCTGAAGCCCAGCACTGTGTGGAATTGCTCCCTGGGATGTTAGGGTGCTGCAGTTCCAGCAGATGTGGAAGCTGTACTGCGAGAGCAGCGGGGTGGATTGCATGGCCTCCGGCTCTTCACGAGAATCAGCTTGTCCTTCACACTCAACGTGGATGTAATTAACTGTGCTGATAGGATGTTACAGCAGCAGAGCAGAAAACACCAGAAAACAAGTCGGGAGCAGTGCTGGGGCTGTTTGGCAGAGAGGCCTGTGATGGAGGGCAGGGTCGGTGCTCTGGAGGGGAGCAATACAGCCTGGGGAGGCTCCCTGCAGGGTCTGGCACGGCTTGGCTGAAGCTGAGCAGTTTTGTCCCTCCTGCAAGGGAGATGGATGGTCCCTGGGAGGTGTTTCTCTCCCTGGGTGCTTGTTGGATATATAACATCCAGCTTGTAGCTCCCTCCTTTCAATCCTTTGCAAGGAATCACTGTCCTTCCTATGTCAGCAGAGGTTTCTCACCACTGATTTCCCTGCTGCCTTCAGGGTTTTACCAAAGGTGCTGAAAACTCTTAAAGTCTGAGCAACTCCTTGGTTCCTTATGGGTCTTTCTCTGCCCCCCAGGAGCCCAGGTCCTGCCCTGCCAAGTGGGATGGATGTCTCCTGCGCTCAGCAGGAGCTGGGATGAGAAAGAAGGAAGAGAGGGGAAAAAAAAAGAAAAAGATTTCCAATTAGCAATTGAAATTGTTCTTAAAAGAATTTGCCTATTCTGCAAGGAATGTTTAGTAATTGATTGCAATTTCTAGCAATTAAATACAAATTAATTCATGCTACCGAGAAGCAGTTTATTTATGGCTCTGTATTTATGGGCACTCCCTCTCCTTAAAAATATCCTCATTGCTTTTGATAAGTAATTAGAGTTTACTGAATAATTTCCCAATGTAGGTATGAATTTTAAGGGTTTTTTTAGTACCAAGCAAGTGTTTCATTGTATTGCTGAGTGAGGGATTATCATTATTTATACCACAGTAAGGCCTAGAGGCTGGGACAGGCACTGTGCAAACGTATAGCAAAGAGACAGTCCCTGCCTGGAATAGCTTACAGTCATTTTTATGTCTCAGGTCTCCACAGCAGGCTCCTGAGCTTGCTTTCCCAAGAAATAAAGGCCATTTGCAGTCATTTGCACCAGTGCAGCGCAGGCTGCAAGCAGCAGTTTGGCTGTGACCACGTTTCTCCTTCTTGATTAGTGGGAAATAGCAATGGTTAACCACTCAGATGAGGAGGGTCAAGCCCAGACTGTGAAATGATGAACAAGACTCATGTCTTTTGCTTAGTTTACTTATGTTTTGGAGTTGAAGTGCCTTTTATTTGCTTTGTGGTTTTTCCAGGGTGATCTTGGGTCACAGTTGCAAACTTTTAATGGTGCTCCTATGGCTACACACACGCACGTTAGCTCTTTACAAGGTGAGATCTTCATAGAATCACATTGCCAGGACTTGCAGATTGGAGGGGAGAGGGAAAAGCCCCGACTGGTTGAATGTTGTGGGTGGGAGCTGGTGATAGACACCAGGCTTAGAGAGAGCTGTGACCAGAAGAGTTGATTTTAGGAAATCTGTGTGTCCCAAACACCTTACATGGGGTGTCTGCTCCCCTTGAAGCATCTCCTGGCAGGAATGACATGTGGAGGAGATGTATCTCCTGATGTGTGATTTACACAGTGTGGTAGTCATCTTAAAAATGCTGTAAGCCAGAGAAGCTGGCCAGACTGGAGGGAATTAAAGCACATGGTAACAGCATCCATGCAGGGAAGATCCTGAAGAGAGGGAGAAACCCAAGCCTGGAGAGCAGGCACCACATTCAGAAGTGAGCTCAGGAGCTGGCTGCAGCCTTTGGGCTTGTGGTGCCAAGCAGAGGTACACTCAAAAGTGCCCTAAACATGTTTTCAGGGTCCTGAGGTGGAGCATGCTGCTTTTACTGAGGGTCACACTGGAGCCTGGGAACCTTGGAGTAATAATTACCCCATGGCATCAATGTATAGGCGACAGCTTTGGGATGTACCGTGTGTATTTATGGTACAGATGAAGTGCCTGTGGGCTGTTTGGCAGCTTTGAGGCTGCTCAGACCTTGGAGCATCACAGAGGTGCCTGTCCCCATTGCTGCTCCTGTCCCCTTTATCACCTGTGGGCAGCAGGCTCAGCCCTCACCTCTCGTTCAAAGGCTGTGCTGATCCTGCCTGTGGCTGCACAGCCTGTTCTGACTCATTTCTGGCTTCATTACTGAGCTTGATTAAATGGTACTTGTACAGCCAAGGGTTGGGAAAACACACAAAGGGACTTTTCTAGTCAACTGAGGCACTTAGATACCGTGGAGACAGATGCTGAAGGGATAGAGAGAGAGACAGGATTTGACATTGTGGTTGCAGTAATGAGATGTAACCCATTAGGGCAGCATCCTCCTGGGATCCAGATGCCTCTGAGGAAGGGAGAGGGTTGAGACAGAGCCCCAGGACCTGGAAAAGGCCCCCTCTGAAGAGGAAAAGAGTGAACTGGAGAGGTGCCTTGTCCTTGAGAGAAGTGAGAGACAGGTTGCTCTGGCTTTTGCAGAGGATGGAGTGGGGAGAAAATGAGGGTAAGAAGGTTTTGACCCCTGTATCTCACTTCTGTATCTTGTTTTATAGAGTCTATGTGTATATGTGCAGCTAGCAATACTGCTCATGCTGTTAGAGCACACAGGGCTGGGTATAACCATCATCTCACGGGCTGTGCAGCTGCTGTACCACCGTGGAATGTGCTGGGTGCATGGGGTGATGCTAAGAAAGGAGACTACTCTTGTCAGCTCTCTGTGAGTCCTCAAGTAGAGTAAGATCTCCTAAACTACTAGTCCAAGCTTGTCTTTAGGGGCTGGGAAAGGCTGTAGCAGGAGGTGGCAACTCCTTTTTCAGGGTAGCAGTGGGTGAGTTTGGCCAGCCCTGCAGCTGCTGGGTCTGGGACAGACCTCAAGGTCCACCCCAAGCGATGGTGTGAGGCAGTGGCATCTCAGCAGTGTGAGATGTCTTGACAAAGCCAGGCGTGGGAGTAACTTTTAAGGGTGAGGAGCAACTTCAAACCAGCAGACTTGCAGTCTTGAACTCTCCTGGCCTGACAGTCTTCCCTTAGATTTCACAGTCCAATTATTTTCACGCCACCCTTCCCGTGCTGGAGGAGTGAGGAGCTTCCCTCCCTGCCCATCTGCAAACCTCATTGCACACTCCACTTAAATGTTTGCCTTTTACCTGTTCCCTGCTGCTGCGAGGGTCCGGGGCACGGTGCCAGCTTTCATCTCTCCTTTCTTGTGATGATTCAGAGCTGGTGGCTTTTGGCCTCTGCGCTACGGGTCTCCGGTGTGTTGTTATAAGCTGTTGTGAGGTGGTTTGCGGTGTGCTGGTACGTGCAGGAGGGATGCTATGGACCCCTTTGGATTAACTGGCTGCCTGACTGTGAGAGATGAGACCCAGTGACCCAGTGGGTCCCCTCTGGGGGCTACGTAATGACCCCCTGCTCTCCTGCTGTGATCTGAGCACGCCGGCACCAGGCTCGTGTCTGGATGCGGAGATCTTAGGAGATGGTTGAGACTTTTAACTGCGGTCTCTGATGGCCTTGCTCTCCCTTCCAGCAGCTCTGAGATGCTCACTTGTGTGATTAACTTCACATCCCAAAAGTCACTGCCTCTGTAAAGCTTCAGGACTCCGCCAGTGCTTCTGACTGCTTGAGTGCCCCGCAAGCCTCCAGACAAGGGTCAGCGAGGCTGCTGCTGTCAGAGGAGCTCAAAGGCTCTGGGTTTGAAAGCCACGAGTACTTCGCTGCTCTTTGATTGCAGACTGAAAATGCCTGCAGGTTGCAAGGGGCGTAAACAGGGAGTTCAGGTGGTCACTGGGCTTGTGTGCTCGAGCTCCCTCTGCGCAGAGGAGCACCACGATGGGATGTGGGCAGATGACCAAGTAACCGTGTGATGAGCAGGAGCTTCCCAGAGATCATGGCAGTGACTCTGGCTTTGAGGCTGTGTCCCCAGGGACGTGGTGAGGATGGTGGCCTTGTGGGAGGAGGGGGAAGGAGCTGAACTGTCCAAATCCCTTCCAGAATGATCATGGTTAAACTCCAGCAGCAGGATTGCTCAGCGGTGATTCATCAGCCCTGTGCTGGTTCTCCTCTGTCTGCAGAAATAATGCTTCGGGACAGGGGAGGGGGATGTGTCATCCTCCAGGGAATTTTGGGTGGCTCTGAAGTGTCACCACATGAATAACTGACCAGAGCTGGGGGGGGTGAGAGAAGGAAATTTTCTGAGCAGATACCAAGGGTGGAGGGGGGAGTGCTGATGGAGCTCTCCAGTGTCTCAGTGACGACGTGTGGCCAAGGGATGCTCCTGTGCTGGGCAGCAGTGGGTGGGCTCAGGTTTGGGGTGCAGAGGTGCCTGCCAGTGGCTGGAATGGGGGTTTGCCCCAGCTTGGCTCCCTCCCTTTAGCATTTTAGAGCAGACAGCTTGAACTTTCTGCATTGCTCAGCTAGAAGTAGCACCTGAACCAGACGAAGTCCAGGCAGACCATGCCAGGTTGAAGCCTCCCTGCCTTCACTGCTGCCTTCCTGACAGCAGCCCGTCCCTCCACCAAATCAAAATTCCATGCACGGAGCCAGTTAAAAACATCAATTAGCTCTAAAACAATTATTATTTTTTGAAATGCCATTTTATATATGCAACAACACAACACAATAATCCTGGGTTATTTAACAGAGCATTTACCATGAAAACAGTCATTACTCTTTAAACGCTGCTGACTGTACAAGCCTCTTAACATTAAATGGCAAGTGAGGCAGAAGTCTTGTCGTCAGAAATGCCACGTTCCCCTGAATACATTAGAGGCACTGTCACTGGGAAGCTCGCTGCTGGGCTGAGTGGTGCTTCCCACACCCAGGAAGCTTTCATGGTGCAGCCCGTGGAGCCATGAGGGTATCGCCCAGATTTTGCTGCGTTGGTTTAGGTGTGGACGTGGATTGGGGAGGATCAGATGGGTTCAATCCAGCTTTGCTACAGACCCATGACTTCCCTTTACCCCCATCCCTCTCTTCTGTGCTGCCCTCACCTCCAGGAGTAGCAGCCATACTCATGATCCAGCCTAAACCCAGTAGATTCAGCTATTTTAATATTGTTGATAGGGGCTATCATACTGCACAGGTAAAGACGATTTGCTGCTAAGTCAATACCGAATTTAGTAGCAAATTCTGCTTTTCCCCTCCTCTTGTGGTTCTAGGGAATTGTGCTGGATGTATATTATTTACTTACTTATTAGACCTCTTTGAGATACCTGGCACGAACCCGGGGGAACAGATGGAAATACCATTCTCAGGCTAGCAAAAGCCTTTGGTTTAAGCAAAATAGTTGTGTTTAAAGATTAATTTAAGATGCTTTAAAAATTGAGCAGGCCATACATTTTTAATATTGATTGATATTATTATAAAAGATTCAGCTGCAACTCTTCTCACCAGGACCTCTCTTGGCGCGCAGACAGCACGTTTCTCGGCGAGGGACACGGCTTAGTTATTTTTAATCTTTGATACTCATTCTTGTGAAATTTATGGGAAGCGTCGCCTCGTGTCTGGCACAGCAGAGCATCCCGAGCAGGAGCCTGAGATGGGAGGGAGGTGAAGCTGGATGAAGGGCTGGTGGTGGCTGAAGCTGGTCTCTGCCGGACGAAGGAAAGGGGATGGTACATCTTATTCCAGTAGCATTGCAGAACTGGGAGCTAAACTTCCATTAAACTGGAAGAAGCCCCAGTGCAGCAAACACTGAGGACCTGACGCGGCAGAAGATAAAATCTGCCCAAGCAGCAAGTACATTTGGTTGTGCTGCTTGCAAAACTCCCATATTTTTTTTTATTTCTTTATTTAACATTTTTTAACATGGAAGTGGAAAAGAAATACTGGCCCAGTGCCCAGGCCTGGGTGCCTCCTTTGCAGAAGCCTCATTTGATAGTGTTTTGTTGGCAATCTGGAGAGACAAAGCAGCCACCCCAGCCCTGGAGGAGCTGAGTTTGCCACTGAGGAATAATTCTCCGAATCGCATTTATTTCACAGGCGTGAAAGGTCACAAAGTGAAGGGAAACAAGAACTGTATTCAATTAGACAATTCGATCAAAATAAATCTGTCAAGATGGCATTCCTGCTGAGGAATCAATTGACTTGGAAAATGAAGGCAGCTGCTGCTGTTGTTGTTATTATTGTTGTTATTATTATTATTTTGAATTAGCTCCAGTACCTGACATGAGTACCTGAGTCGGAGTGCCTGAACGGTTCACATCATCTATCACTCTTATTAGATATTAATATATCCTCCTCCCCCTTGCATTTAGTGCTCTGTTAATAGTCAAGTGCCCCCAGAGTGCTTCCTGGGAGGCTGATACGAATGATTAGTAATGAGAAGGGATGGTGAGGCTTTTTCCAGGCAGAAGGTTAAGGGAGAAAAAAAAAAGAAATAGGGAAGGGAGAACAAGCAAGCAAGCCTGTAGCCAGTGTGCTTGGTCTGACGTGTTTCTTGGTGGCTCTAAAGCAACCTGAGTAGTATCTCGCCATGTTCCCCTTTGTTGGTGGGTTATAGTGGAGAAGGTACCCAAATACTTTACCTTACAGCTGGGGATTGGGAGGAAGGGGTTTGGTTTCCCCACGTCACTGCTGCTCCTCCCTCCCTGGGTCTCCTGGCTCAGGCTGGCTTGGTAGCACCAGGGGTGATCCCCACGCCTCGGTGGGTAAAGGTGTTTGTTGAAGGAGGATGGGGGTGCAGGAGCATGGTCCATCAGGAGGGTGTGGAGAGGCTGTGTTGGGTAAAAGCTGAGCTGAGAGGTACCGTTAGGGAATAAATGATTTTTCAGGGGAAGAAATCCTCCTGTCGGAGAGATCTTGAAGCCTCCACGGTCCACTCCATCATCTGAGCTATTTAAAACTTGACTTGATAGAGCACTGGAGAATACAGCAAAGAAACAGGCCTGCCCTGGCTGGATGAGAGCCTGGATAACTCTGACAGATCCTTTCCAGCTTTGGTGCTTCCCTCCCTGCCGCTGTCAGCCCTCGGCGGCTGAGCTGGCGTCACCTCCCCGCTCTCCCGGGGATGCCCCCTCTGTGAACGTACGACACGGGGAAATCAGATGTGAAGGTTTCCCAGGGCTGGCGGGTAGAAGTTGCTAGGAGAGTCTGGGCTGCCTGTGGTAGGAAAGGTGATGAGAGAAGTTTCCTTCATCTTTTACCAACTGGGCTATTTTCCTTTGTATCAGGCAGCCTTGAAATAAAAACCCAACCACACAGAAAAGAAAGAAAAGCCACCAACCTCCTTTAAAGACTTGATCACAGCAACATAGTGATCTGCTTCCTGACTGCCTTCAGCTTGGTGCACCTCATCAAAGGTGCTCCCTGTGCCTTGGGCATCTCGGCTGCCTGTGGCTGGGAGGGTCCCAGGGGACCAGGGTTCACCCCAAGCAGCACCAGATCCTCCTCTCCTCAGTGTCTCAGAAGGTGGCTGAAGCGTTAGTATTATATGGCAGGGAAAAAACAAGGTCCTCCTGGACGTCTGGTAGGTACCAGCATGCTGGTTGGGTGCTGACCCCATGCCCCAGCTGTTTTTTGTGGTTGTGACTCCCTCTTTCTCCCCTGTACACCCTGGTCCAGCCTGGCCACCAGCCTGCTGTGCAGCTCCTAGCCCACTGCTCCATGTGTTGAATTGGCTGTAACTATGCTCACCTTGAGACTTTGGGGCAGAGGATGTGTATTCAGAGAAAGAATCGCTCACATGCAGCGTGGAGGGCAAGGGACACCGGCTATCACCACCTCCTCCTCCTGTTGCTTGTGTTTTTATTGACTGGTGATGACAAACTGGTTTATGGACAGATCTTTTATACCCGCTAGGACTCGGCAGTTATTTTTGAGATGATGCTTTGCCTCAGAATCTTCCTTCCTTCATCCTTCATAAATCTTGAGTGAAGCTGCTGCATTCAGACCAAGCTTAATATTCTTCTTGCAGATCTCTGCACCAAAATGGTTGCATCTGAGCAGGGAGGTGCAGGCGGCTTCCCCTCCACCCCTTTGCTCTGCTCAAAGGGCATTTGTGAGCCTTGGTGTTTGGGTCTGTAAAAGGGTGTGGGGGCCTTGGAAGGGGCAGGATGGTGCTGCCTTGGGGGTATTTTGCATGAGGATGTGGCAGGTGGACGTGAGCCACCTCTCCTCTTCCCATCAGGTCATGGGTTGTGAGTAACAGGTTGGAGTATGGAAGTAGACTGAAGGAGAGCAATGAGCAGAGTAGTGGGAATAAGAGAAAAGAGTAAGGAACAGATAGAAAGAGAGACTTGTTTTGCAGCTGTGTGTTGCTGTTGTTGGCCTTTTACAAGTAAAAAAGCAGAGGAAAAAGAGTCCAGCCCCCTCATTTCACCTTTCCTCCACTAATGCATTCGGCTGCAAAGGACAAATCCCATTCACTTGGCCTTTCTCCTCTCCTCATTAACTCTGATGACCTTGGGGCTGTGGCGAGAGCAAAGCGTTTATCCCAACAAAAGGATTATCAAAATAAATAACCAGAGTTTTCAGAAAGGTCATGGCCCTCGCAAGCCCAGGCAGAGGCAAAACCTCTGTGCTCAGCTGAGTTTGGACTGGCTTTTCTTCCCAGTGTGTCGGGTGATAAATCCCCATCACCTCACCCATGAGCATCATCTCTACTCTGCTGAACTCATGGCAAAGCTGGAGAATGTTTCCCTGGGAGGGTGGGGAGTGAGGCGATGGTCAGCAGCAGCACTGTCCCCTGGGGGTGTCAGAAAAGCTCCATGGGGCCCCAGTGTTGAGCTATCATCCCGGGGATCTCCCAGTGGGATGTGACCAGCACAATAATCCCCCAGTGTCCCTGCTAGCAGGTCACTGAGAGGTCCTCCTGTAGACAGGCTCCATGGGATGAAATGGCACCAGCTCAGACGGAATGAAATGATGGAGAAGGTGTGTCCAAGCTCCTTGGGAAGCTTTGAATAAATCCTTACCAGCATCAAGCAAGGAGGGGGTGGAGTGGGTGGAAGAAACCACCTGGATTTATCAGTGGATTAGTATTCTTCCAGTTTTGCTTATGAAACACCTTTTCAGCATATGCTGTGCAGAGCAGCCTCGATGGGTTCAATATCATGACAGGAGCTGCTGGCTTTTGAGCAGATCTTTGGTGAGAAGAAATTAAGGGTGCACTGATGCGAGAGGAAAACAGGGTGCACGTGTCCTGGGAGGGAGCGTGAGAGCTGGAGGTGGCTCCTGCAAATGTGTGTGTGTGTGTGCACACGTAGGTGGTTCCCAGATAAGCTATAAAGTTATAACTCCTGATCTTAGAATTAATAATAATAACAATCATCTTTCTAATTTTCATGTCATTTGCGTTTGCTCCCCTGTGTTCTGCACTGCTCTGGTTTTCTTTAGGCTGGGCTCCAGGGGGCAGGTTTTGCCCTCAGCTTATCAAACAGCAGCTTCTTTAGCAGATGGTCTGTTTTCCCACATTTCCAACAGCAAACAAACATGTGTCAGAGCACCTAAGAGAAAAAAGAAACCCACACCACATCTTTGGCTGGCGTGAATGAATCTGGCTGCTTGCAATCAGCCCCGTCACAGGCTGTCAGCAGAAGCCAGGCATCGTGCACCTGAGTTTTGAAAACCAAGTGATGAGCTGATGTGAGTGTAATACCTGTCCGGTGGAAGAACAGAGCTGATTTGCTGCTGGAGGCTTTCTCACATTACAGGGTGAGATCCTGGCTGGGATCTGAGCCTGCTCAGCATTTCCCTTCTGCTCCTCTCAGCTCTGGCAGCTGGGGAGAAAAAAAGCACCTGCCTTTGCTGCTGCTGCCCGAGTGAAGCGTTATCAGGTTTTGTTCTCCCTCCTATCTCCCTTTTTCACACCTGTGTACCACAAAAATGTCTCCTATCATCATATGCCCCGTGAAACTCTCCCGGAGCGTTTATCTATTCGAGAGAAATAGCGGAGGATGTGATTTGGGAGGCTGGCGTCCTCCCTCCGTCTTTCATCCCTTCTCTTTGACATGATTTAGCATCTTAAAAGTTGTAAAGAGCGTGTCTGTCTGTGCAGGTGCACCTGCTCCACGTGTGCGCAGGTGGGTGGTGGTGTCGTCCTTGGGAGAATTGTGAATAATTTACCACCCAACTAAAAGGACCCATAAAGCCTTAAATTATTAAAATGCATTTCGGTTCGGAGGGGAGATGTTGGAGATGTTTGCTTTGGCTGCGGGCTCAGCCTTGGAGTAAGGGTGGTGAGAGCAGGAGTGTCTCTGGAAGGGGTCTGCAGGTAGGTTTGTGGTGATGTCTGGGCTGGCAGAGCAGGACCCAGTGAAATATATAAATAAAAAGATCCAGATAGAACGCAAGCATTTTGCATGCACCTTCACACCACTGTGTGACTGCCCTCGGATTGGGCACCAGGAGCCAGACACGAGCCCAGGCCAGGATGCTCACCAAACACCAGAATTCCTGTTAGCAGCTTGTGAAGGTGATGCACGGCAGGGGGGACGCCATGCCCTGCCCAGTCTGCACTCTGTTAGGTTGCCATCTCCCTTTGGGCAGTGGCCTCTGAGTGTGAACCAGCCCTGGGTGCCATTTAAGGACGTGCTTCTCTCTTTTTTTTTCCTTACAAGCATGCCAAGAGCTGGGAGTTAATTCTGGAAGCGTCACTTGTGCAAGGATGTTTCTGGCAGGCTCGGGGTTGCTAAGTGTAGCTAAGTGCCTCGAGCATCCATAACTATTTGGCTCTTTTTTTTTCTCCCTTCAAATTTTTTTCTCTGAAAAGAAACTTTCTGAAGGGGAAGAAGGCAGCGAGCACAATCAGTCGTGCTAAATAACACCGTAGGGTGCTGCAGAAGGGTGCCACCAGTCCTGATGTGGGGGGCTGATGGAAGCCTGTGCTGCCTGGGCTGTCTCTTTCCCCATCTTTCGCCCCCTCCATCTCTGATCTCCTCTGGATCCTCCATCTGTGGAGTAGGGAAGCTTTTGGAGCTGGGTCTTGGGAAGGCAGTGAGGGGAGTTTGGTGCCTCTGAGATGCTTCTGGGCTCTGAGTTCTCTCACTCCTGGTCACAGCAGTGCACAGATGGGTCAGGATGTGCAAGGTTGGGAAGCTCCCAGTGTCCCCTTCAGAGGGCAGTGGTACCAGAGACATACACCCACCCTCTCTCTGTTATTCCCATGTGCTCTGAGCGTGCATTAAAGTGGTGGTGGGCTGAGCTGAGCTTCGTTTCGTTCCTTCTTTGGCATAATGAGGTGGTTGGTACCGTTGAAGGCTCTGGATGAAGGAGCTCATTTCTGGAGTGATGAGATTTGCCTCTGGTGTTTGCAGGAAGGATTTTCTTAACTGTTTAAACCTGGTAAATTGCAAATTACTTAACAGTGTGTTTCCGAGCGAGGTATAAAAAGAAGGCTCCAAACCTTCTAAGTGTTTTTTAACAAACACAAATTTCATTTTCCATTAGGATCTTGGAATTGGTTTCTAAGGTAGTTTAGTGCCGCTCTTTGTAGCTGTTTCGGGTCCTGTTCTCACAAGTGTAGGAGCCAGCCCTACGTCACACAGGCTAAACCCCAAAATGGTTCAGTTTGGTGGCTGCTCTTTCTTGTCTCCTGCAATGGTACCTTTGGGGCAGTGGGTTGGGGCCGCAGTTAGGCATGAGCTGGGCTGAAAAACATCACGGGTAAAGGATCATTCCTGTCCTAAAGCTGCTTGCATTTCCCAGCTGCTTCAGCAAAGCAAATCCCTTCTTGCTTCTCTCCTTTCCCACCCTCCAGTCCCATTTCCAGGGGAAAAAAAGACCTGAAGCCTCCTCTAACCTTGAGCTGCAAAAATTAGTAACAAGCTTCAGCTCCTGAGACCGTCCTCCTAGAAGCTTATTTATACCTGAGCTTAGTGTTGATTCAGCTGCCTTGCAACCATCGCTCAAATTCACAAGAGCCCTTATAGAAAGGAGAGATGAAAACCGCCCCACCCTGCTCCTGCCCCTCTTTCTTTTTGATTTTCTCTCTCCCACGCGCTGGCAGCACTCACCTCCTCGGTTCTGAGCGCCGGGGAGATGTTGTCACCACGGGTGATTTCAGAGCCTCTGTGCAAGCCCCCCTCAGCCTCTCTCATTGCAGCCCACGGCCTCGTGATTAGCAGATCCCTGCCCCTTAGAGAGCACATCAGAGAGGAGAAAAGGCCCGACAGGTGCCTCCTCGGCCTTTCCAAATATCCCACCGTCGGCACATTTGTATTAGATATTGATTTCTGTTTAATAGAATAAGCCAGGAGAAATCACACTCTTTGTTGGCGTTCAAAGAATAAACCATAAAAGCCATTAAGAAGTACTGTAAGCGGCGGGATGATTAATGAGACTTTAGGTGCATTCTACTGACTGCTTCCAGATAATGTCTTTGAAAGATCCCGTTGCTTCTGGCTGCAATTCAGAGCTATTTATTTGCAAAGTGAAGCTCTGAGGAACGGTGCTTCCAGCACCAGCCCTTCCCGATACCGTTACGGGGACAAACTGGATGCTGCCCCTTTCCCACCTCCAGAGGGATCTCTTCTGGCTTTGCGGTTCTCCTCGGCAGCCTTGCGCGGTGCTGGGGAGGTCGAGTGGTGAAAGGCTCTTACGCCTGCCCTCAAATCACTGCTTTGTGTCTGTGGCGAGATGCTGCTTTAGGGAGGGCTGTGGGATTTCAGGCCTGTAGGAAGGAGCCCGTATCAGGAGATATTGATCCTCTCTGGGCTTTTTTTTTCTTGGTGCTGCATGTCTTCCCATGGCTCCATATCTCTGTCTAGGCAAGTTTTCTTGCAGTTGGGCTGTCTGCAGTCCTGACAGACTTTTCCCCTCTATTCTGCCTTGGTGAGGCCACATCTGGAATATTGTGTCCAGTTCTGGGTCCCCCAGTTCAAGAAGGACAGGGAACTGCTGGAGAGAGTCCAGCGCAGAGCCACAAAGATGATGAAGGGAGTGGAACATCTCCCTTGTGAGGAAAGGCTGAGGGAGCTGGGTCTCTTTAGCTTGGAGGAGACTGAGGGGTGACCTCATGAATGTCTATAAATATGTAAAGGGTGAGTGTCATGAGGATGGAGCCAGGCTCTTCTCAGTGACATCCAATGATAGGACAAGGGGCAACGGGTGCAAGCTGGAACATAGGAGGTTCCACATAAATGTGAGGAAGAACTTCTTCCCAGTGAGGGTGAGAGAGCACTGGCACAGGCTGCCCAGAGAGGGTGTGGAGTCTCCTTCTCTGGAGACATTCAAACCCACCTGGATGTGTTCCTGTGTGACCTGACCTAGGTGTTCCTGCTCTGGCAGGGGGATTGGACTGGATGATCTTTTGAGGTCCCTTCCAATCCCTCACATTCTGTGATTCTGTGATTCTGTGACAGCACTTGTGTACCTGTTACTGCACCATGCTCAGAGCTGCGTGCTGACACATCCAGGGCTGAAACCCCCCCCAAACTCCCCTGCTAGCTCTCCATGTGGTCAGCATCCCACTCTGAGCCCCAAAGCCATGTGTCCTTGGGCAGCCGTGCCTGCTCCTCTTTGTCAGCAGTGCTTTGCCAAGACACCAGAGATGTCACCAGGGAGCCCAGCAGAGCTGGAAATGAATCTTTCCTTCCATCCCTTCCATGGCCTTTTTCTCTCTGGGTTCTCTAAACTGGGTTTTACAGGAACCCCCTGTTTTTCAGCAGGTGTGCTCTCCATGGCAAGCAGTGGCATGGCAAACAGAACCCAAGGAAACAGATAAGCAGAGTTAAAAAAGAGCTGAACTTGAAATGGTCTTTTTTCTTCCCCTTGGAAAAATAAGATCCTTCCCCATGGCAGGGCAGGATACAGGAGGCAGGGATCTTCTGTCGAGGGAGTGGGAGCTGCCGGAGTTTGTCATCAAGAATAATAATAACAACCAAATGATGATTGGCAAACTGTTGTTGAGGGGGTAATGAGGATATAATCCAGCGCAGCAGAGGAACGAGGAGGGGGGAGCAGGCAATATCCCATCTTTAATGAACAGTAACGCTACTGGTAGGAGGGGAAGGACCCGGTTCTGCTGTTCCCTTCCTCAGTGGCCGTGCTGCAGAGCGAGCTGGAGGGAGAAACCCACCTTCCTTAAGCAGGGGCTTGCTCTCCCCCATTAAACTGGAAGATAAAACTGCTGCTAAATTGCTATCACTGTTTTAATTCTGCCCGGCTCACCACCTCCTCTTTCTCCCCACTACCTCCTTCTTCTGTGTTTCTCCTTTATTTTTGTCTCCCTCTTTCTTCTCTCTGTGCCTTTCTTCCATCTTTGTTTCACTCTGTCAATCTCTTCCTGTTTTCTAAAGCTCCCTTTCCTTCCTCTGCTCTCCCGTCTCCTTTATTCCCTTTAAACTCATCACTGCTTCTCTCTCCCAAGCCCTCCTCCTTCTCTCTCAGCATCCTCTCCCTTGCTGCTGCCAGGCTTTGCAGCCTTTCCCCAGGGCCCTCCGCTTTGCCAGCCCTTCCCATGACTGATTTATTGGAGAAATTGGGGCTGTATTCAGCTGCTCCAAGATGCAGCTGGGGGCTGGGGGGGATGACACTAAAAGGGCACCGGGTTTGTGTTAAGCATCACGGTCAAGTGCAGTAGTTTGGGCTGGGTAACCTCTCGTGTGGGTTGTGTGTTGAGAGAGGCAGGTTTTATGGTCCTTTGGCTTTCAGCATCCTCTCCCTTTTATACCTGCCCTTCAGACGTGAACTCTCGAGCAAGGTGCTCTCCAGGCTTTGCTTCTTGCACCCGCTCAGCACTTAATAAGCAATAGTGAGTAGTAAAACCAGCAAGTGGAGGGATGTGCAGGGTTGGGAGCCCTGAGGTGGGGGATTTATAATGTTTATGAGCGCTGGGTTTGCCTCTGCCACTGACTGCTGCGGAGATTTAGCAAATCCTTTAATCTCTCTCCTTCCTCAGTTTCTCCAGTCGGTTAAGTGAGGATAATGAGCCATAACTAACTTGCAAGCTGTCGAGGGAACGGTTTAATTAGCGGCTGATCTTGCTAGGTGCTGTGGGGCTTTGGTTTGCATCGTGGTGCGGAAGCGCGGATTCAGGCATGAGAAGGCTCCGAGGGGCTCAGGACCTGCAAGATATTTGGCTGCCTAAATACTTCGGGGGATCCAAACCCCAGTTCTTATGGCAGCTCCTACGGCCCTTGGTGTCTTCTTCTGGGGGAGGTAAGGTCCCCAGTCCCCTGGCTGGCTGTGCCCCACAGCAGCAAGCAGGGGATGTGGGGGGGAAACTGGGCTCTGCTGCCCTTGGCCATGCATTTTGCAGGCAGTCCCTTTCCTTCCCTTCCTGTGTGCACGGGGGTTAATTGCCTCGTGCATCTGCCAGCCGCAGGGCTTCCCAGCCAGGGCTGCTCTTCCAGGAATAGAGGCTCTTGGTTTTCAGCTCTCTGTCATAAATCCAAAAAAGAAAAAGGAGAGAGAAAGAAGGGAGAAAATCTATTCCTTCCAGCTGTCTCTGGCTGACGTGGCTGATCAGACCTGGTGGTTTCTTTTGGCGTAGGCAGGAGGTGAAGCAAAGGTGGTGGAGGAAGAGAGGTACATAGATGCTCCTCAGTCATGAGGATCAGCTGTGCACCCTCATGTGGTATCTTCCATCCTTCCCTTATCACAATGCTCATTGCTTCCTTTGGATGCTCTCTAGAACTTGGCTGCCTTTCTGTCAGAGGGTAGAAAATACATGGTGCTGGATGCTTGTTACAAGATCTGAGATGACTTTTATTGGGGGTGCGTATGTCTTACTCTCTCCGTTGGTTTTTAGCTGTAACAGCAGGTTAGGAGGCATGATGGGTGTATTTGTTATTGCCCCCTGCCCTTCTTGCTGGGGCTGCCTTGCCTGCACGCATTCCAGAGCTGACACCAAAGCAAACTGCATCCACTGCCTTCCTCCTGTCCACCCACCTTAGGCCCTTAACACTTATCTTTGTCTTGCACTATCTTTTTTTCTTGAGGTGAGCCCCGCTGACAGTGCTTGGAGTCCCATTGTCTTTTCCCCTGCCAAAAAAGCACAGGGGAATGGTATTTCACGTAAAAGCCTTTGAGAAGCAAAGAAGCTCTTGAAATCTCACCCTGGAGTGACCTTTTCCCCTGCTTCCCTTGAGCAGGCAAAGGGCATCGTGTGACCCGTCCACTCAATCCCATAAATCGTTTTTACGGACATGTAAAATATCGGTGAAAAATACTTCATCCCTTTAAAGAGAAAAATAAACAGTTTCTCTCATCATTATACAGTTTCCAGGAAGAAAAGTCCAGTTGGTATTGACAAAGCTTAAAAAAAAGAGGGGAAGGAGGAGAAAAAAGAAAACCCAACCCCAAGATGCTGAACTTCTCACAAAACAGTTTGCCTTTGCTATTTACAAATGTGTAATTTGCTCCTTGTTGGATTTGGTGTGAATTGTTCATCAGCAGGGCCGGGCTCCAGTGGTGAGACCTCCCTCCCCAAACCACATGGGAGGCAAGGTCATCTTATGTTTGTCATCTGAAGATCTCGTGGGTGCTGCTGGATGTCTTGGTGGTCATTGGGTCTCTTGAGAGGGTGATTCATTGTACCCTAAAAAGTTGTCTAAAGTGAGTATGGTCATTTAAAGGGTGCGTTAAGGTCCCTTCCAACTTGAGTGTTTGGGGTTGGCCGTTGCTCTTTGTCAGCTGCGGTGGGAGCTTTGAACAGGCACCTGCAGGAGGTACCTGACCTGGAAACGGCTGTAGGTAGCTGAGCTCAGGGCCGCCCTGAGTGTCCAATGCAAGGTGCTCAGCTGGGGTTTTGCATAAGTGTGCCTGCAAGTAGTAGTGTTTTATCACTTCAAAATTCCCTTTCCGTCAGCTGGGATTGATTTCAAGACGTGAACTTGACTTCTCGTGTGACCTGTAGTTGGCTGTGTGCTCCATTATGTTTCAAAGTACTCTGAGAGCTGGAGAAATGCGAGGCCTTGTCTTTTGCCATTGAAATATTTTCATTCTTTCCCCTTACTGGGTTTATTGCCTTTGAGTTGTGCTGCTGCCTTTGAAGTAGGGATGAATTTTATCCATGGAGTTTCATCTCGGGGTATAGCTCCCTGCTCAAAGGAGGGAAGCATTCACTACATTTTCTGTTTCCATTCAGCCTGTTGCAGAGTTGGACCCAAGCTGTGAAATTCAGATGTAAATTCCTCCTAAGCCTAGGCAGAGTTTGGTCACCCGGCTTTTAAGCTGGAGAGCACCAATGCCCAGATGCCATCCTTAGAGGTAGGAGTGACCACTGACTGCAGTCCCTCTGCATCCATTAAAACCAGTTGGGAGTGGGATTGGTGTGCCCTGGATGATGCTGCTGTCTTCCCAACTCCAGCTTCCCAAGGCTGGCCTCAGAAAGGCTGTTTCTACCTCTGCTTCCAAAACGATGTAAAAGAGGTTAGGCTGAAAACAATGGGAGCCAACTGGGGCTCTGTGGGGAGGGGGGCAAAACCCCATACAATGCCCCATCACCACCCTGAAAGCATCCAAAATGAGAGACGTTGTCCCCATCGTTGTCTTTCAGCTCAGCCCCCGTGGGCGAGCGGGTTTTCCACGTGGCCTCGTTGGCAGAGCCGCCCTCAGCCGGTGGCTAATTGGCCGTAGTCACAGCTCCCGGCTCGCTCCATTTATATCCGTGAACGGGGCTTACTGGGAGCCGACCGACTTCAATGCCAGCTGCGGAGAAACGAAGAGGGAAAGGGGAGAGCAGCAAATGAGCCGTGCAGATGTTGGAAAGTGAATTAGCCTTTAAGAGTGTTTTCCGTGGCGAGGCGGTACGGCAGGCGAGGTACGAGGGAGCATGATGCTGACAGCATCCCTCCAGCAATCCCTCATATTTACCCAGGGATTGAGATGAGTTTGTTCTCTTCTGGCGGATCGAAGGCTACCGAGATCGCAGAGCCTCCCAGGGTGCATGGCAGGGCTTAATAATAAAGAATGAGTCAGGTCTTCAATATTACACGAAGGTACCGGGCTTAAATAATAAATGAAGCAAAATTAATCAAGGTGTATCTGAAGGGAGATATGGACGTTTCAATGCAGCGAGCTCAGGAGCAGCTCAGCAACTATCAACATGCAACAGAAATGAAGGTGTTCCTGGAAACCAGCTGGAGAGGAGTCTCTAGGTGTTGTTCCTCGTCCTTTAAACAGTGTCATTTGTTTTGAGATTTCGTGTTGAATGATCCACTGCTTCCAAGGAAGAGTTGTCCATGACCCAGAAAGGGATTTCTCTTGGAGAAGTCGTGGTGCTTCACAGTCCCTGTCTTGTCTGGTGTGTGGAAAAGGTGTGGAACAGTAGGAATGAAAATTTAACAGAGTTGAGTGCCTTGAGTGATGCTGAGTAGGTGGAAATTCAAGCTGGGCTCTGGAAAAGGGAAGCTTCCTAAGGCATGGGACTTCCTTTCTCTTGCTGCATTTTTCATCCATTTCCCACCCTCCAGTGCTGCTGTTTCTCCTGAAGCCCTGCCCTGCCTCCACATCACGCACAGGGGAAGCGGGAGAGAGAAGCAGGTTGGATCCCAGTTGCTTCTCTGTCCACATTTGGTGCTCTTTTGGAGTGGGCCAGCCCAGGCATGAAAACACTGGGACTTATTTCCACGGTTCAGAACAGCCTTGTGGGCTTAGATGTTCATCGTCCTTTGACTTTCAGTGAGTGCCCAGCTCTCAGATTCCTTTGCAGATCTCGGCTTGAAGCCTTCCGGCTTTCCTCTCCAACGAGGACTCCGTTTAACCTTTCCTCTTGTCTGAAGAGAGCGCATCACATCAGCCCACGCGCACAGATGGAAAACTGAAGAGGTTCTTTGCCCTTTTCCTTCTTCTAACGTAACGACTCAGGGATCCCCTGTAAAGGCTGGATTTCCCTTACGAAGCAGTTGATGGCAGAAGATGTACAAGGTAATTGGAAAAGTAGCCAGGTTTGAGATTAAAGTTGTTCCATCAGCTGAGACGTTTGTCAAAAGCTTCCCCTCTGGCTGATTTACATAATGCTCCTAACCATTTCAGGAGTGTTGGGAATCCCATAATGCAAATAACCCCCAAGCCTATATAATCAAATGCCTTCACCTGATCCAAGATGAGCGCGGAAAGAAATTTGCCACATGTTTTACCCAGCTCAGCAAGGTCTCCTCTGCAGACGGAATTGCTAACAATATTCCGACCTGTTGGAGCACAACATTGAAACGTATAGAAACAAGACCCGCAGCCACGTTCTGCAATTCAATCTCGTCTTTATTGCGGCGGTGGAGGTGTGCTGCATATTAGCGAGTGGTTTTTTCCCCTGACTAACCTTGGCTAGGTCTCGTTCCCAGTTCACAGCTCTGCTGGGAGTCAGTCTGCGTGGGTCCTTGTCCCATCGATGGGAAGGTGACTGGTTCCCCATCCTGGCTGGGGATGGGGTGGTGACTCAACATAAACCTTGTCCTGCCAAACGTGTAGCTTGAATTCCCACCAATGGCCAAAGGGAGTGGGGGCTGATGGGAGAGCTCTTACCTCCTCTGGATTACAGTGGTGCTGCAGTAAACTGATGGTGCTGCATTGGCTTCGGTGCCCCTGCTGAGGATCTGTGCTCTAATCCTCTCTTTTTTTACCACTTTTATCTTCTGGAGAAGAACAGTATATCTCTTACCCGCTTGGTAGTTTCCTTTCCGTTCCTCGATTGAATTATACAGAGGGTGCACTCGAGTGATTTTTAAATCTAAATGAAAATGTAAGGAACCCTTTGCTGTAGCGATGAATCCTACAATAAGGCAAATTGTTTAACTTCTCTGCACCCCCATCTGGCCCTAATTGATTCTTGTAACCCAACTGTGATTTCTAACATGTTCTAGTCAGAGAAATCTCCCGGCACTAATTCAACACGGTGAGCACTGGTACGGCGTTTAATGCGACGACGAGATCAACGTCCTTTCCGAGGGAGCTGGTGAGCGCCCACCGCCCTGCCCAGCCACGGTGAAGCCACAGTTCTGGGGCAGCAAGTGTTGATAGGGCAAACTTTTTAACCAAAAACTTAGTTTCCAAGGATAGGAAAATATGCTTTCTTTGTTTCCCACCCCCCCCCATGCATACCTGCAGCTCATTCTTTTCCCATCGCAGTCCCACGGGAGGAGGCTGCTCTTTGGGGAGCAAAGATTAAAAGCATTTTAGATGAGCCTGTGTTTGCCATACCCCTGCTTGTGGACCCGGGGATGCTTTGGCATTTGGATTCAGCGTGTGGTTTGGGCAGAGGTTGTATTCTGTTTCTCTGCAGCGGCTTCCCTGAGCTTCAGCCCTGCTGCGCACAGCAGGGATCCGGGGGCTGTCGTCCAAGGATGCTTTCACTCAGCATTACAACTTGCATCCTCTTGAGCCGTGCTATGAATAGAAGGGTGGCTTTTCTTTTCTTTTTTATTTTTTCTTCTTCTTTCTTTTTTTTTTTTTTTCTTAAACTATGCTAAAAATATTTGGTTTCTGGATATCTTTGGCTTCTTAGTAAATGGATTGAGTGTACGGACCTCTGGGCCTTGTCCAGCTCTTGGGTTTGCTCTGCTGGGGATAGCGGGAGGCCCCAGAATGAATTCAGCTGGGACTCTGGAGCCACAGAGGAACTAGCTGTAATTTCTCTGTTGCTACAGCTTTCTGGAAGTGTTAACATCTATCTCCTTGCTCTGGGCTTTGGATGTCAGTGACCTGGAAGCCATTTACCCTGATCATCATGTTTTAAACAAGAGGAGATAAGACTGGAGTAAAGGCTGTGTTGGTGGGAATGTAGTCACAAGGCTTTTCCACTGGAATAGGGATAAGCTGTAGGAGAAGCCCTTGCAGAAGTGTGTCTTCATGGAGGGGACGTGGATGTCCCTGCTGCCTCCCCACGAGTGTGTAAGAAACGCCTTGCAGCGTGGTGATGGCGATGGGGGACAACACTCCCCCACCTTTGGCTTGGCATTGGTGCAATGACATTGCAGTTGTCGTCTTGGTCCCTCGTTGCTCTGTCTTTCCCCTTCCCACCTCCTCTCCTCTGGGAGACATTTCTAGCTGCCAGCACTCAGTTAAAACAAGGCGATATTTTAGGGCTGCCTATTTTAGGGCTGCATGCAATGTGACTGGCAGGTGACAGCCTGCTTGATGGCAATGACTGGCAGGAAGCTGGGCACCCCATTAGAGATGACAGGTCCAGCCAGCACTGTGCTATGTGTGTTGGCTGCTCCTTAGCCATGTGGAGTGCTGGGGTTTGAACCCCAAGCCCTGAATTAAGGTTGACATATGGGTGGTCCCCATGGTCCTTTAAGAGGAGGGGATGAGTTTGCCTTTTGGCTTTCCTCTAAGGTGCAGCCGACCTTGTAGGGAAAGCCATTGGGTAAATGAGCCCCAGGTGCCCTGCATTGGGTAAATGAGTGCCAGGTGTCCTGCTTTGGGGATAAAAGCTGGGACCGGGAAGGGTGGAGTGTCTGTGTGTGAGGTGGACATGCTCTGTAGTGTTTCCCTGTTGGGGAAAGACCTGACTCTCCCTGCAGCTGGGCCCCAGTCAGGTTTGGTACTCGTGAACACGTGCTCTGTGGGAAAAACATGAGTTTGCCTCTGTCCTATGTTATCAGCCTCTTGGCTTGGCTGTCTCCCATCTCTTCTATGGGAGAGTCTGTTGCTTTGTTTGTTCCACTGATTGTTGGTAGTGCTGTATCATTCTTGGGGTCACTGGGTTTGATGTCTGTTATGTGTAATCTGACTTGTTTGTACCCCCAGCGATCACCCATGTACTGACCCTTTTGTATACAATAGAATCTGGTTACTGGTTCGTTCTACTGCTGGCTGCATCCTTTGTACTAGGCTTAGTAATTGGCAAAACACCATGCTAGGAGGCACAAATGGCTTTGCTAGTCTCGGTCAGTGCTCTTTGGTTGTCCTGCAGTTGCACCCCTTACTTTCTCTTCAATGTTGCTACACTTGCATCTCAGGATGCCGTAACGCCAATCTTCTTTGGCAAGATGGTGGTTGGAGGCTCCTTTTTTGATGGCAGCTAACCAGATGAGGTGACACCATTGACTGTGGCATGTCAGGTGTTTTACAGACAGCAGTTGGGTTGTCCAGGCAAAGCCCAGGGTCACCCTCCCAAGGACTGGATGCTTGGGCATTTCTCTGTGTGATGGTGGATATGGCATGGATGGGGAGTAAGCTCATCCTCTCCCTAAGCAGACCTTGTAATGCCAGCTTGAGTTGTTTGCAGTAGTTTCTCTTACAGTAGCTACACTGAGATTTAAAAAAGTAGGAAAAAACAGATGCTGGAATCTATGGGAGATGAGATTTACATAGATAGAAGGGCTAAAAAGCTCTATTTTTGTTTGTTTTTGTTCCTGATTGTTTGCTTTCTTACTTTTCTGACTATTTCACATTAAAAATTCAAGATATGTCTGTCTTCTGTTTTCTGGAAGGCTCAGAGGACATCTGGAGAACTTGTTAGGATTACGTTGTTTGAGACATGATTTCTTTGGAGGACGAGGGATAGCTGACAGAAACTCCACTTTTGGGGGTGGATTTTGTTGTCTCCTCCTTTTTTAATGATTTTATTTTTTTGGAGAAAACCTCGTGAGAGAGATGTCCTTGTTAAGCCCTGCACCGTGAAATAATGGCCTAGAAAACCTCCAATTTTTGGGGACCTCTAATGAGTCTCCCCAGGAGACAGACCTCTATATTCCTTTCTTGTCTGAGGTAATGTGAAAAAAGAAGAGGCAAGTCAACTGTCGAAAACATTTTTGCAGTTATAAAAACATAGAGAGCAGGCAACCTCAAACCCCAGCTTTCTGTATGCGCCGCTTGTAAGTCAGGAAAAAAAAAGGCAGCACCCCGCTTTTTTCCATTAAGCTTCTTCTATAATGTATTAATAGAGAATTATATCCTCGCTATAGGATTATTAAAAAAGAAGAGAGATAAAAATGATAGAAATGAATCCGTATGCTATTATGCGGATGACAATAGATACACTTAAGCCTTCCAGCCCTGACCTTGGCACATGTTTCATCTCAACTCTCGGAGAGTCTGAAATTGATACGCTGACACTTACCATTAATATGAAGAACCATCATCTTCCCCCAAGAGCACGAGGGGATGGGGAGGATTTTGCCAGTGCTCCAAGGGGCAGAGCAGGATCTCGTCTCATCTCGGTGCAAATCCTTACGTGTTCCCCACCATATTTTTTCTTTGTTTGTTTTTTTTTTTTTAATATTTATTTTGAAATTAAACTTGCTACAGAGGTGTTGTGCTGTCAGATGCCATCCTCCTCTCTCCCTTGTTCCCTTCAGCCATGGACTGGTTTGCACAAGGAGAAACCTGTGCAGATCTCTGTCCCAAATGCCATGCCAGTTCGAGGGGACCTTTGCTCTGGCTGCCCCCAGGTTGTGACTTCTTGGTGGGAGTTAGAAAAAAGGCTGCGTGGGAATGAATGAGACTAGAGCTGAGATTTTTTTTTTTTTCCCCCTATATATTTAGCAATTTGTGTCTTCCCACATTGGGACACAGCTTTTCTCCCTAGTGCTCTGCATCCTTTGCAGAAGCACAGCAGAGGTGGTACCCGTACTCCCCATCCCTGCTGTAGCATCTCTCCCCTGACCATCGAGGACTCCCTTGAGTTTGGAGAGAGAAATCAGTTTTCCAGGACTTACCTCTGGTCTCCACATTAGAAAAGGGGGCAAGTTGCTACTGTGGACTTGTGTCCATCAAGAGCAGGTCTGTCATTGATGCTGGGCAGCATCCTCCTGCCTAGGGCTGGGTCTGAGCTGGTGGCTCTGCCTCCCTCATGTCCCAGCCCTGCACTGCCAGACATCGCTGCTGTTTCCCAAAGTCTGCTGTTAGTTGCGTGGTGGGGGCAAAAGGTTCCCACTCTTCTTTCCTTCCTCAGACCACGTTTGTTTAGCCCTTAAGCTACTGTGAATATTAAGAGGGAGAAAGAGCTGCGTAATGTAGTGACAGCTCTGCTGTGTTCCTGCTAATGCAGATATCATTTGATCAATGTGATCCTCTGCAACCTCTTGTGAGGATTAATAAGGAAGAACACTTCGCTGGAGTGAAACCATCTGACTTTGTTAGCTGAGAGCTTCAGGTGGGAGCTGGCTGCCAGCGGTACCATAGGGAAAGGGACTTGAGGAGGCAGCTCCAGAGGAGCTGTGCCCCTGAGATGCTGCCCGAGGATGGAGAGGATGCAGCAAATGTGGGGACTCAAGGGGAGGGAAGGGAAAGACAGACTGGCAGCTTTCCTTCCACTTGAGCAAAGGGTTGTAACAGCCACCTGAGCCTCCCTGTGCCACTCCAACACCTCTGCACCCCAAAAATGGGGGGTTGGCCACAGTGCCTCCTCATCCCTACGCTCTCAGGCATTACCATGGGATGCTCTTGTGCTGCCGGTCGCACGTGGCCGTGGTACCGAGTGACCAGCTCAAACTAGAACATCCAATCTGGCCACAAAGGGATAAATGCAGGGTAGCCAGGAGGGTGCACAGGAGGACTTCTCTCCAAAGACCTCGGCGTGGTGGCTGAGCCGCTTCTAAACACCGCGTGTGCTTCTTTCTTTCTTTCTTTCTTTGTATCTCATTTTATTTATAACCCTGGCTGGCTTTTTTTTAAATTATTATTTTAAAAAATATTATTATGATTACTCCTGCTGTGCTGTAGAGTCATTGAGGGAAAAAAGAAAAAAATCTTAGGGCAAACGTGTCAGGCAATTAAACTGGCTTGTTATAATCAGCTGCTTCTCCTGCATCCTTTGCTTTCTGTGGCTCTCTGTCCCTGGTCCCCGTGTACATATAGATAGATGCTCTCCCTCCTCTCAGTTTCAGTGTCAAGAACTTTATTGGCATGACAAGATATACTGTGTTGCTGGAGTTAATGCAGTCTCAAGTGTGTATGTCTGAGAGAGGTTTTCACAGTAGTAATTGGGTTTTATACAGTGTGTCCAGTTCTATATTTGGTGGCTGAGGCGCAGCTATATCGGGAAGCCATTTCTGCCACCTCTGCTTGAATTATGCAGATGATTTTTTCCTTGCTTTAAGGGTGAAATAGAGGTGGTTTGGGCAGCCAGCTTGCTCCTTGCCCACCCTGCGGTGCAACAGGAGAGGGTCCCTTGGCTGAGCCTTGCAGGATTAGGCTGTGCCAGCATTGCTGTCATGTTAATTCCTGTTCTGTCCCCGCTGGCACCGTGATCCCTTCCCATGGAAGCAGAACCTGGATGCATCCTGGCCCCACACCTGCCCTGGCCCCATTGCAAACACCCTGGCAGAGAGGACAACAGCACATGGGCTATTTGCAGAGCTAAGGGACAAATGAGACTGAGGGCAGGCAGTCTGAGAGACAAGGAACCTTTGCTCCAAGATGCGATGAAAGGCAGCAGGATTGGAAATTATTTCATTTCAATTGGATTTTAATTAGCCGCTGTCTCTGAGCTGTCGGATCAGTCGCCAAATAATTGAAAAGCAACAATATTTGCATGTGGCGCCTCGAAGAACGGCTGTGTCTGATCTGTGGCAGGGAGGGTTTGGGGAGATAATTCCCAAGGTCAGCTGCTCCTTGCTTGTTCAGCGTGGGCAAGTTTCTTGCAAGTAACCCACTGTAGCCTTGCACTAATTTTACAGTAAATTAATGCCGAGCCGGCATCTGTGTGGATTTAATTAGCAGGCAACACAAACTTTTATAAACCTTTTGCAGTGGCAATTTAAACCTGATTGCAAAGTTATTAAAGGCAGCCATGGCAGGCTGCTCCCAGGAGTCTGGAGGGACCAAGGCACGCTAAGGCACGGGGGCCACACAGTGTGTAGGTGCTGTTGGAGCTCTTCACAGCAGGGGCCAAATGGGCAAAATCCTTCTAACGTGTCAGGGATGTGCAAGGGTGGGATCAGCTGAGTGTTTGATGTGTGCATTGCCTGCCTTGTGTGGGCTCCGCAGCCCGAGCAGAGCCTTGCTGGCGATTCCTACTGCATTCCCCAGCAGGTTGCATCCTTCGAGGAGATCATTGGCTCTCAAATCTGCCCCAAATTGCTTTTCTGCCCATTTCCAGGCAGCTGCCGCATGGTTTTTACAGTAGCTGCAAATAGTTGGGAGGCAGCATAGCCCATAAAAACCAACGCTCTCCTCTCAGCACATGCAGGCAGAGCAGTTTATGAGCAGGTCTGTTGTCTGTGGCAGTAATGTGTTGCGTGGTCCCTGAAGAGAGCTGCTAGAAATCACAAGATCATGAGTTTCACAGTGCATATCTATAGCTGGTAATTAAAATAAGCAGGTTAGTAGCCTGGGTTGGATTACAGCTCCTGTAATTCAGGGTGGGCACGGGTGTCAGTCCAGCTGTGGGTCCTGGCATGGAAGAAATAGCCCTGCGGCAGTTGGACGAGCCTGGCTGGCCATGTTAAGGACATTAAAAATATTTATATGCTCTGGAATGATAGGAGTCCTTTTAAAATACCTGCAGAGTGAGGCCATTTCTTGTTTTGCAACTAATTGCATTTGAAATCTACCTATACCTATATATGTGTGTGTATATATATATATGTGAAAATGCAATTCTTCTCAGAGTGGATTTAATTGCCAACCTGCCTTTGTAAGAAATGGGAAATAGCAGCTTTTAATTACAATTCAGGGGTTTGTGTAGTGAGTCCAGGACACCTCTGCAATCAGCCAGAGAGATTCTGTCCTCCATGCTTCCCTCCTCACATGTTCAGAGGACAATGGCAAGTCATTAACGAGCTATAATGGGAAAAGCCATATCTAACGATTACATTCTCTTAGCGAGGCTGGGAGGGTGACTAACCACTGGTGTACTTTTTCTTCCCTTTTCTCTTTGCTAATAGCACATCTTGCTGGAGCCAGGCAAACACAGCCCAGATGCTGGGCCGCTGGCTGCCGCGCTTGGCTCTGGGTACCGCATGATTGAGTGCCCAGCCCTGTTTTGCTGTCGGTTGCACTGTGTAGATCTGGAGTCACTCCATGGGCTTGCATTTGTCTGACATAAATGGGAGCAGAGCCTAGCCTGCTTCAGCCCCCTTCCCTGGTAGCCGGAGGAGAGCTCTGATTAATGATTGATTGCCGGTATTAATTTGCCGCGCGTAAGAGGTGTCCAAGGACAAGTCTGAAATGGCTCTTGCACATCCAAGGGGAGTCGGGAAGAGCTGACGGATTCAAGGGGAGCTGAGTGCCAGCAGACACCTTTCCTAGGATGGCTGAGATATACAAACCCCTTTGGGAAGGTTTTGACATGGCTGGTTAGACCTGAGTAGCTGTGGAGGTATTCTCTCCTTAGCTCCTCCGTGCCTGTACACACCTTAGGTCCCTGAAGACACAGCCTGGTTTTCAGAGATGCTAGGCTAGCATTTTGCCATGCAGACAGAAACTATTGGGTGTCCAGCGTCCTTCATCTCCAGCTGGGATGTTCAGAGGTGGACTCTGAAACTCCAGGTATGCCGGCACCCATCCCTTGGGTCCAGCCGGGGTGGCAGGCAGGATGTGGCTTGTATGGTGGCATCTTTACAGGAGCAATTTTTGAGCTCTCAGTCAGAAAGGGCACAGCTTTTAGATGCTCTGGTGTTTGAAAAAGTGGCTTCTGTGACCCAGATTTCTCACTCACTGGTCCCTTCTGCGAACCCGAGCCTGGATCTGGAACAGGGCGAGGTGGGAAAGAGGAGAGGGGAGTGCTAAAAAAATCAGGAGTGCAAGAGTAGAAGATGTGAGAGATATTTCCAGATGGATGTGGGTAGGAAAACGAGAGAGAGAATGCTATTTGCAGCTTGCAATTAAAATAAATCTGAGCAGGAAAGGAGATGGCAGTGCTGAGTCTGTTGATGTGTCTGATGAAGCAAAGCTGATTCACCTAGAAGTTGACACAGCTGTGTTAATGTCCCTGCAAATAGCAGCTCCTGTCTGTGCCTGCCACCAAGCCGCCATGGAAGGTCTGACTTGTCACCTGAGGGTCCATAAAAGCTGATGCCTCCCCTTTGGCTGGGGATGGTTCCCACGCACGCGCCCAGCTCTGGCTCCTGCTGCCAGCCAAAGGAGCAGCGCCCGCCGGTGCGGTGCGTTGGCTCCAGCTCTGCCAGGCTGAGAGCGAGGTACCATTAACTGTGTAAGCACTGCCACTGCCACCTATTACTTTGTTGTGCAGGATGTGGGCATGTGTGCAGCGGGGCGGGAGGAAGGATGGGGGGACGTGGCTTTTTGAGTGTAATTGCAGTGATTTTACCCAATTGCTGTTGTGAGTACAAGTGAATTGTCAGGCAGGGGTCTAACGCTGGCTGCACGGAGCAGCATCGGTGTGTGGTTAGCCAGCACTGCTGTCAGCCTTTTGGGAGGGAAGGGAGGGATGAAAACCCCCCACGAGGCAGGGTAGAGGATTCACATGCGTTCCCTTGCATGCTCTAAAAATACCCCTGGGTAATCAAGCTCCTGCTGCTCACCATTGTGCTCTCCCTTGCTGCTGGTGCTCATCAGTCCCTCAGCAGCGCTCCTGACAGAGCTCTTGTTGTGACATCCCCATGGCTGCGGTGGCACAGCGGGCTGGCACACAGCCTGAGGAACCAGCCCGGGCACGGACCCTGCTGGGAGAAGGCAGCAGCATGGGAGTGGGGCACCCCTCATGGGGTGTTTGGTGGGAGAAATGCAAGGGTGGAAGGAGATGCAGCTGTGCATGCAGGGCTTGAATGCTGCTTTTTGAAGTCTTTCTGTTGCCCAAACTAGAAATGACCACCTGGTCTGCTGGGTATTAGTTCCCATATCCTTCCCCACCCTGTATCCTTCAGGCTCGGGGACTTCAGCCCCCTGATATCACTCTTAGAGCAGCAAGAGAGGGATGGAGCAGCTCTGCAAAACATCTCCTCTCCATGCTGAGCAGGGTGTTTTGAGGAGGGCCAAGCAGAGCTCCGAGTGCCGAAGGCAGAAGAGGGAGATGCGATCTTGTTTTATCCAATATGTCAGAAGTGGTTATAGAATAGAGACCGATCGATTGCTCTCTGTGTCCACTGCGAGACAGAACAGGAAGGAATCAGATTAATTTGCAGTAGGGAAGATCAAGGTTAGATATTTGGGGATAGCAGTCTCTCTGGTAGCAAACATGGGAAAGTGCTGGGAGAGGATAGCAAGAGAGATCGGTGTGTCACACTGCTGGGGGCTTTTAGGAGCAATGTAGGCAAAAATCTGTTGGGGATGGGATGGATCCAGCTGGTGCTGCCTCAGTGGTGGAGGCTGGGCCGGGTGGTTTCATGAGCTCCTTTGAGTCCCCGGTGTGATGTTGTCCCCCACTGCTAGACGTGTGCGCAGCAAATGAGGCCGCTGCCATACAATGCTTATTAAGCAATTACTAGGGGAAGTGGAGGGGGTGTCTTCAAACTGGCTGCTCTGCAGATTTCCTGTGAAAACTGTCTCACTGAAATCCAAATGTCATCAGTCATCAGCAGCTGAACAGCCTCTCCGAAACCTCCGAGTGGGACGTATTGCACTGGTTCATTACAGCTGTCAACCTGTCGGTGCTTGGGTTTATTTGTGGCGGTGGTGGTGTTCACTGAGAGCCTCCGCTGTGCTTTTTGGACACGAATGCTGGCTCTGCGGGCTGGGATCTGACAAAAGTTCTATCTGCTCCGAAGGCAGAGATTGTATCAGCACCTACCATAGTTTCCAAAATCTGGGCAGGGATAGCACAGCTTGGGCAGCCCCTCTCCACAAGCCCCTGCTACCCAGCAAACCCAGAAATCACCAGTGCAGCTTCCTTGCGCCTTATTTGCAAGGCTTTGGAGAAGATGGGGGCTTTGCAGAAAGATTTGGTGGGAGCAGGGTGGGTTTCAAAAGTAGTCTTTCTCATGGTAGCTGTGGGTTGACTTTTTCCCATGCTCAGTGGTGGTTTGGAGGAGATGGGCAACCCAAGTGTCCCCTTGGGTAGGTGTCCAGCTTACAGCTATGATATCAGCTCCTCTGCTTAATCAGAAGATTTTGCTCCCAAGAGGGAATTTCTTCTGACCTCCCCAGGGAGACCTGTGCCTAAAGAGTTTACCTCCTTGCCTAAACTCTTCCCTCATGGTGTATGGTAGGGTTAAAGTGTGTTCCCCACCACAATCAGAGAGGGGATAAAATGTGGAGCCAGGAAAGAGGAAACCTAATGGGTAGGTAATTAAAGGACATGCCAGGAGATAAATGGATTAATAGAGCGGAGGGAGGATGCGGAGGGGCTATAGAAACACATCAATACATGTATGAGGAAGGGAGAGATGGATGGGAAGATTAATTTATGATCATTCCTGTCCATTATTATTCTGAGTCGGAGACTCAGAGCACATCAGGAAAGTCTCCAAACCTGCCCCGATGCCATAAGGTTAATCCCAGGCCAGTGGCTGCGCTGAGATCCTCTGGGCTTGGAGCTGGATTAGGCAAACGCCAGCTGAAATCTAAGGTGGGCAGACAAGGGAGCAAGAGTTAAGAGGGTGAGCAGCAGGGTTAGAGGGCTTTGTGGCTGGGATTAGTGAGAGATGATACGGGCTGGCACTTGCTCAGGATCATCAGAGGAGCATTATAATCCAGGATAGGGCAGTGGAGAAGCCCAGAGCAGTTTTAGGAGGGAGAGGTCAGCCCCTGGCTATTTGTGTCACTGGATGGGGTGGGTTTTTAGTTGGTTGTGCTCCCTGCTTTCTTAGGTTGGCTGGATTTGGCTGCTGTATCTAAAATCCCTCTCTGCCCCAGAGATACCTCAGCAGTTAGGGGCAAGTAGGGATTTTGGAAACCTCTGCTACCCAGGAGCTGCTGCTGATCCTGCTTTGGCTCTGTTACAATAAAGGTCTCAGTTGAGTCTCAGGAGTTAGGGAGCATTGGAGGACCTTGTTGCATGTGGATCCTGAGTTAAGACCAAAGGGAGAGTTTATTTTGCTGTTTGCTGTGGCTCAGGGGAATGCCTAAGCAGCGATACGACATTCTCCTGGCTTTGCTGCCTCGCAGGTTACGTGGCACGAAATGGCTCTTTCTCCTTGTCGATGTCAAACAAGTGGCTCACAGGCAGCTGCATGCTGTGCCGTAGCACTGCTGCTGTGGTTCAGAGCAGTCCTGTGCTCCACAAAGGGGCTTCAGCAGCTCAGGAAAGCTACAGCTGCTTGACAACAAGGGGTGAGCTGCGAGACTTGTTGCAAACAGCCATTATTAGATGTGGTCCTCCCTGGAAACTGTCCGAGCATCTCCCTTTCCCCTCACACCTCGTCTGACGCACGCCGTTCTCGCTCTGCAGGGTGGATGGGCTGAGCAAAGGATTCCCCTTGCAAACAACATAGAACAGGGAAAAAAAACCCAACCAGACTGGAACAAGGTTTGTCTACTAGAGACATGTGCCAGCCGGGCTCCCCGTGGTCCGTGTTGGGAAGGACGAGGGCACATCGCCGTTTGTTTATTCCCCACTTTAATAATTGGCTGATTAAGTTGCATTTTTATTTGGTTTCAGTGGCAATCAGATTGAGAGCTGTAATATCCACTCACAGCTCGTAATTACCATTAATTTCTTTGCTCTCCTCAGTGCGAGGCAGGGCTGGGGTCGGCAGAGGCACACGGGGAGCGCGGGTGAATCGGATTGTGGCATTTTGCATATTGATGAGCTGAGGTAGTGCCCACTCCTCGGCCAGGGCTGAGACAGGCGGAGGGGGAGGAAACTGGGAAGAGAGAAGGGGTGAGGAGCGAGGGGAAAATCCACCTTAAATCCCAGACAAAGGCAAGCCCGGCAAAGTGTCAGAGTCAGCACAACAGCCTGTGCTAGCCTAATTACCATAACGATGTGAAAGAGCCCAATCAGCAATCTGGGGCTAATCTTTCATGTATTACAGGTCTCTCTTTCGGAGCGCTCCACAGCTAAATTCATTTTTAATGAAGATATTCCTAGACTCGCAGATAATTTCCCACTCTTTACAAGGAGGGTATCAGAGCTCATTAAGCAGGTCGTTCTTCTTTTAATATATATATATGTATCTCTGTGTGTGTGTATATATATCCCAGTTCTTCAGGAGGCCAGCCTCCGTGCTGGTGGCGGCAAAGGGAAGCCATCCCCTGTGGCAGGGAGGGAGGGATGCTCGCTGCAGGGGGACCTGCTCTGGCTGTGAAAGTTTGCTGTCTGCATCTCCCATGGGTTTGGGTGCTCCTTGGGTGGAGCCAGCATATCATAAAATATTATAAAAATATACAAGAGTGGGGATTTGGGGAGATGGGGGTCACTCAGAGGAGGATGGGTTGTGGCATGGCCAAAGCCAGAGGTGAGTGACGGGCGCAGTTATTGCATCCTCAGCTATGGCCGTCGAGGGACTGTAATTGTGTTATTGCTCCGATGGTGATTTCTCATACCGCTTTCTAAAGCGCTGTCAGATGAAATCTGGCTGGAAATTAAAGGGGAAGCTGAGGCTGACCTGCAGAGGACGAGTTATTTGGGAAGGGAGAGGGGCTGTCCCCTCCCACTCCCCACGGCGCTCGTCTCGCCAGGATCTCAGCAGAGGCTTTCGTGGGGAGCAGGGAGGAGGAAAACAGGGAGATTGCCTTTAAAGCGTTAGACAGCTGGCTCCTGACAGGAGGAGGACGTGGTGAGCGTGTTTTCAATTATCTCTGTAGATGGGGCCAAATCCCAAGAGAGGGGATGAGTCAAAATGAGGCCAAGGAATTGCCGGAGAGAATCGGGGAGTGATGATGGGTCTCATCCAGCGCCGCGGCTCCGAGAGCGGCTGGTGTCGGTGTGGGTAACGTCACAGTGCTCAATTATAACCTGCCCAAAGGGAAGAGTCTTTGAACTTGAGGGAATAAGCGCTTGCTGTGTGCCTGCAAGCAGGAGTGTGTCTGAAGTGTGTATCTGATGCCATTGCCGTGCTGGCTTTCTCCTGGGCTACAGGTTGCCACGTCGCCATGTCTTTGAGCCTCCGCCGTACTGTTGGGGGCTCCTTCCCTCTCGGGATACAGCTTGTAAACCTAAAGATGGAAAGGCCTCTTGAGCATAAAGCTCTTTGAACACACTCTGGAGATGGGCTGGAGCAGTGATGTGTTAAGTGTGATCTCTTGCCTTTGGGTACGAGCTTTGGTCCGTGGCTGAGCTGGATTTGGCTCTTAGGTTTGGATGCTCACGTTGGGTGGCTGATTTTCCTGCTCCCTTGGGCCTCCTTCCAACTAGCAGGGAAGTTTGGCTTCTTCTTGAACTCATTTCTAGCCTTCTTGGTATGGGGATTGCAGCTAGCTTGTGGAGGTCGGGGGTTATGAGGGGGAGAAAGCTTCTGTTCAAGGCAGGACCAGAGATTTATGGAGAAAATGTGCTGTTGAGGGTGCTGGGAGCAGTCACTTGTATGTCCTGGGGGACTCACTTCCCTCCTCAGCCCATCCCAAGGAGTGCCCTTGTGAGAGCAACTGGAGACTGCAGGCAGCAAGGGGTTAAAGAGGCAGAGGAGTGAGAGGAGGATGGCAGAAGTTTGCAGGGATGATAAACACCACCGAGGATGATTTTCTCTCCATGGAGCGGGCCATTGATCTGTGATTAGAGTAGCTGAAGCTTTTACAATCAATCAGGTAGGAAATCACATGATTGGGAGGTTCAGAGGTCAGAGAAATCGGGGAGAGCAGGAGGAGAGGGAAGAGCTGCCGGAGCCTCTTGGAAGGGTTTGGAAAGGTGAGGAGGAGCCATGCATAGACGTAAAGCTCAGTAATATTTTTTTCTTGTCTTTTTTTCTTTCATTTGGGGGTCCTCAAGTGAATGGCCAGGGGGCTTTAGCTTGGTTTGTCTGGCCGGATTGGGAAGGTTGAGGCTGGAGCATTGACCTGGAGATGGTTTCTCCTGTTGGACCCAAGGGTGCTCCTCGTGGAGTGGACAGTAAAACTCATGACAGGCTGAGGGTTGTGCCAAGAACAGGCATGCAGAAACATCACCCTGGTCCATTTGCTAATCAGGGCCATGCTGTCGGGTGCCAGAAGCACTCGCTCCAAGCTGTCCTTCAGAGTTTGCACCTCTACTTGGAGATGCTCCTCGAGCTGAAGTCCTTCAGGCACTGGAGTTTCACTGGGGCCAGGCTAAAAATACCTCGCGAAGCTGGTGCTTGCAATGATGTGCTTTGAGGAATGAATAGATTACATGTGTGCTTTGGTGACTGCTGTAAATAACTAGCTACTGTAGCCAGGTAGGTGTTATGGATTAATTCAGTAATTGGTCCATCTGGAGCATCTACTTACAATATCAATTTATCTGTGTACCTCCTAATATCTTGCAAGGTGCTTTAGGAAGATGCATGCAAATAGCCGGGAAGGGAAAACTGGGGAGAGCTCGTTTAGCAAGGAGATGGAGAGGAAGGTCACAAGATGAGCCGTCGGGTGGGCTGGTAAAGGGTTACTCTCCAGCAGATCTATCACGTGTAATCTGGCCTTGCAGTGGGAAAAGAAGAAATAACAAAGGTAGGGCGGATTAAAGAGAAGACAAAGGCAGAGCGTGTGAGTCCAGCCTCCCCCATCCCGCTTTTCCCTCGCCCCGTGACGGCAGCCGCACCTCTCATTTTCTGCCTGTTATTTTGTCCCTGGCTGAAGTCCCGTGGCTTCTCAGCAGGGTGTTTTAAAAATATGATATGATTCTGTTGCCTTCTGTTTGGAGACCCATAGCAGGCACTGACCTTCCAAGTCTCTTTGTGATTAAAGCTCTTATTAATTTCCTGTGGGGCTGCAGACACTCTGAGGCAGTAAAGTGTTGGGAGTTCATTAACACGTGGGGCTTTAATTAGTCGGCAAGAAATCCCTCTCTGTCCCGATTTGACCAAGGAAAAAAGAGAAAGAGTGGGTAAAAAAAAAAAAAAAAAAAAAAAAAAAAAAAGGAGAAAATGATGTTTAAGTAAAAATAGTCACAGCAAACATCTTCACAGTAGGAATAGATTTCAAGGCTCACGATATATTTATCAGGCACTTGGGACTTGTGTGTATGTCCCCCATACAAACCATCAGCAGTGGAGCTTTAGAGACACCAAGACGTGCTGGTGCCAGGCACGACAGCAGCCCAAGAGGTGCACTAGCCATGGGAGCACGCCATCAACATGTGGCCCTTTTATTTATTTAAACCTCGGGTGGAATAATATATGTTTGATCGCCCAGTTGATCTATTTGTGACAAGTGTTAAAACACATGTGCATTGATTTTCTCGGAGGAGCGTATTTCTAAGGGTAATTTAATAGTGGTATTGAGCATAGCTCTCACTGGCCAGAGGAAAGGCAGAGGGAGGGGATGGGGGGATTAGATGAAGAAGAGAGAGACGCTAATGGCATTTTCACAATGCAATTGCTTAGGTCAGTGAAAAGCTGTCACAGTTTAATGCACTCGCTTGTTGGGGATGTTATCATATACAGGATTAAGCCATTCCAAAACATGAAAACAAGAGCAGCTCGTTAGAGAGGGAAGCTGTTAAAGAGCTGCTGTTGCAAAGTTATGATGGCTGCGCAGAGGGAGGTCTGTTGTGCTTCTCCCGCTGCTGTGAGCTCTGTGAGGCTGCAGGGATGCTCTTGTCTTTGGGGACCAGGCTTCATCTTCCCTTTTCCTGTAGGAGCTGGTCCTTGGCATTTGCACGGAGATTCTGGAGCTGAAAAGGCTGTTAGGTGATAGGTACAGAAAGGCTGGAGCCTCAGCGTGGGTAATGCATGTACATCTGTTGGCTTCAGGCCGAGACCCGACGTGCTGACGTGTTTCGCTGTACTGACCGATGTCAGCATCTGAATCTTGGGCTCTTTAGGTGTGTTCCCCATCTGCCAGGCAGAACGAGTCCAATATTCACGTGCTGTCTTCCCAGAGCCTTAGCAGATTTGTGTTTTGTCTCTCAATGAAGAAAAAAAGTTTCCTACCAGCTGAGGCTGGGGGCTGAAAGTCAAACTGGGCTCTTTCCAGCTGAAACCCTGTCCTGGTCCATAGCCACGCAGCCTCCTTGCCTCTCGTGGGGTTGCAGAGCCAGTTCTCTGGATGACTGTAACACCATTCATCACGCAGCAGCCAGGGAGGCTCCGACTCCCTCCTTCCTGGCTGCTTCGACTCTGCGGGGCTAACAGGAGCAGAAAGCGCTACAAACTTGTCTGTGTCACCCAAAATCAGCAGATCTGGCTCTAAATAAGTATGAGGAGCTGCTTTGTTAGCATAGGATGGAAAGGCTGTGTCATCTTCCCGTTGCCACTTTCCATAGCAGGGTTGTGTTTTAGTCTATCTCCTTGCTAGCCTGTAAGCTCCTCTCTACTATTTATAATATTTAGTCCTCCATCCAGCCTAGTTTGAAATGTCGAAAACAATGGAGCATCTCCTCCTTCCTCCTGGGAGATGGTTGCAGAGCCCTGTAGATCTTGGCATCAAGAACTTTTTCCATATTTATACTTGACCTAAATTCTCTCTCTCTCTATCAAATAGTCATAGTTTTAGCCCTCTGGCACCTATACCACTTCTTTAGAGTTTTCACACTTGAAATACTTACAGGTTGCAATAATACAGGTACCTTTATATGTATCTTAACCAGGCTATAAATCCTGCTAGTTGACAAGGTTATTGTTATCTGGCTTCTGCCGTGACCCACTGTTAAAATACATGACATAAATTACACAGAACATATCATACAAGCCATTTTTCCTCGTATGAAGCCTGATAAATATTAATGGCCCATTGCTGTAGCTTTGTACTGCGGTAGTATTGGAGTCAATGAGGTTGATCTGAGGCATGATAATTGCTGGTGGACATGGACCCTAGGCAGCCGCTGAATTAGCTCGCTCTCCATGCGCGATGTACTTCTGGAGCTCGGAATTGTGTCTCGGGGAGGATTTCTTGGACCTCTGCTATTTTAAACTCTGTATTGTAGAGGTGAGACCCAGGCTGGATGAGACAAGTCAACCCAAGGCTCTTCCCATGTCTTTGCCACTGATGTGTCCTCAGTTGGGTCATGTGTGGTATTAACTAAACGTGTGCATCCCCACCACGGGGTGGTAAGACAGCAGTGTGGATGTTGCCTCTGTCCCGACCCACGTCACTGCTCTTCCCTCATGCCCTTGGGATCCCTCTGCCCACACCTCCCCTTATCTCCCCAATCTAAATTCACGACGCCTGCCTGCTGTAAATGGCACTTTATCCGCTGGAAATGTGAATCCGGTCGGTAGCGTCGGTGCCGTCATGCTTATCAGAAACACATTATCAGGTGGGGATTAGACAGAGCCTCGCGCTCCTGTTACTGTCCACGCCAGGTGAATAATGAATAATGAAAATTCCTGGGACCGGAGACAAACGCGCTTGACAGGCAGGGAAGCGCCCGCGCCTGCCTTTCACTCACTTTAATGTGACAAACTTGGCTCCATCAGAAATCTTTCCACTCCATTCACTGTGGCATGGCTTGTTCTGGGTTTTCTCCTTTTTTTTCCCCTCCTCCTCCTGCCTACCTGCTCTCCCAGCCCCTGAGAGCCTCTGCCACAGAGAAAGAAAGGGTGAGGATGGATTTGGGAGGCCACCACCACCCCAACTCCCACCCAGCCTTCTGGAGACCACTTTGTGGTCAGCTCATCTGCCATAGGGATGCTGTGTGGCTTGGCTCCTTATCTGCTTTAAACTTGGATGTTTCAGAGTTTGGTGCAGTTGAGAGGGAAGGGACTGCATCTCCCAGTACATCGGTCCTGCATCCTTCAGTGTTGACTTTCCACAGCCCTTATGGCTTTGCTCCCTGCTCCCCTCAGACACTCTAGACCTGTCTGTGCCTCATCCTGCACTGCAGATATCCTGCTCGTCTCAAGCCCTTGCCCTTTTCTCAGGGTTGGTGCATGCTCAGTTTTATTCCATCTTGTAGCATCGGCAGCATCGCTCTTACCTCCCCTTCCCTGAACATGGAGAGACTTTCCCTGGGACTGACTGTCCTCTCTTTTGTCTTTGCTCAGTGTGTAGTGCAGGAGGACCAAACTCCTTTTCATGCTCAATATAGGAAAGGTAGCAGCAGGTCCTACAGCAGCATTCCTGGGCTCAGAGAGAGGTTTCCTGCCACCGCTGTCCTCCAGCTGCCCTGTGCCGTACCTGTTATGTACGATTTGCATGTATGAACGGATGGATGTGGGTTATGTAGCGATGTACAGCCTGGTGTGGGTGGCAGCAAGCTCGTTCCCATTCACCCAAGTCCCTGGACATGCTGTAGCTTTCACCAGGATGCTGTTGCTGACCTGTGAGGTCACAAATGAGCATTGCAAGGAAGATGGGGCCATGGAGAGGAAGGGTTTTCTTCACGCCCAGGTATGAGATTTTTCACGGCGTTCAGGTTTGGCCTGCCTCTTGTCTCATGTAAATCAGCCGTGGCAATGCCATCTGTAAAGGCTGTCTTCACGAGACACCACTCCAGCACTGGGGTTGTGTTTTTTTTTTCCTGCAGTTGTCATCTAGAAGCATGCAATAAATTTTATGGACCAGGGTTTATCGAGCACAGAGGATGAGGAATTGAGCTGCCTGGCTTGAATCTGAAGCTGATGTTCTGGAGAGAACAAGCGCTTTCAGACGAGTGCTTCGATCACTCACTACCCACTTTCTGGAGGAAGGCAAATGACCGTGTCCCAGGCTGAGGGGAGCGGGGAGCCCCAGTCCCAGCCACCCCCCGCCTTTGCCTTGTCTATCACAGGTGACATCTGCCTCTTTCCCAGCCTGTCTCTTTTAAAACACATCCAGCCTGCTGCCAGGAGGAGGTCTCGGCTTGGCTCTGGTGGTGACAGTCCCTCTTGACGCAGTCTTCCTGGATGCATTACACAAACTCTGTGTCTCCAGCTCTTCCCTCCATCCACCCAGCAGGGAGGGAAGGAGCTGTGAGCCCGCATCACATCTGCTGCACCGTGTGAGGCTTTGCCAGCAAGATTCCTGCTAATTAATGTCAAACTTATTTTAGCAAATAATGCACATTATCTCATCCTGAGGAAGGGGTTGGTGCCAGCACTGATCACAGCGGCTCCGGAGGAGATGCGGCTCTGAAGTGTTGGGGTTTGGGCATGGAGTGAGGCAGGAATGTGCTGGGGATTGCTTTGTTTGAGGGGATGACATGAAAATGCTCCTGGGGTTTGGTGCCTGGGACTCTTGGCCAAACACCTAGTCCTAGCCATGCCTTCATACCTGTGAAAGCAGTTTGTGTCACTGGCTTGGGCCAGAACAGACTCTAGAGTTTTGAAGCCCACACAAGGTGTGCTTGGTCTTTATCTGTAGCAAGAAGTTTATTTGCCTTTCCCGTCACACACATGGTCCTCCTCATATGGGGGAAGAGGCAAAACGAACCCCAGTCCTTTCCTCCCTCTCCCAGTGCTGTGATATTCAGTAATTCATGCTTGCAGGGGGATTTGCCAAAGCTCAGCTAGCTGACCACTACCCTAATTCCCTGGCTATCACAGAGCAGATGAGCTGGTGATTTATTGTTAAGGCCAGAAAAAAAAAAAAAAGACAATCAGTCTCTGGCAGGGTTGCTTCTGTAAGCTGAGACAGCTCACCTGTTCTAGCAGAGCTAATATTTCAGAGATTGCCACTGTTAGCTGGCTATTATCATCCCCATTTTTCATAGGAGTCAATTGAGGCAGCGGGAGAAAACAAGCACGGTAGCTTGGTGAGCCACAAAAATAGCCAGATGTCCTGGGCTTGTACCATTGTGTCTGTGATTCTGTCTGTGGTGCCTCTGTGAAGTGATGGCTGAAGGGTCCTTCCTTTCTCCTTGCCCTGTGTCAAGGTTATAATGGCCAGCTAGTGGGGCTTGTGCCTTTGGTGGAGTCTAAATGTGGTTTCATCCATAGGGTTTTAGTGTAGTTACATCCTCCTATAGGTCTAACGCTGCATTATGTCTTTAATTGTGGACTCCTTTTACCTTATATGACAGTTACAGTTGAAGTTAATGAAAGTTAGTTACTCCAGTTAATGGCAATTTCCATTATTGTGCCATCTGTGTAGAAATGGTCCTGAAGGCAATGTGCAAAGCTGGGTGACCACTCAGGACAGACTGGCATAGCCCAGAGGACACGCTCTCTCTTGTGCTGGAGGCACGGGAAGAGCCGTGGGAAAACTGAAGAAATTTGGGACTAGAGCTCGGAGGAGAATCTCCTTCGAAGCATCTTTTCCCCAGCAGAAAAAGGCTGCCTTTGTCAAGAGAGACACTGACGTGTGAAACATCTGTTCTGTGCTAAAAAAAGGGAAAAAGGCGTAGAGCAGCAAAATCTGTACAATATGATTTCCCCCTCCCCCCTGCTTGTTAACCAGCAAAATGGAAGAAAAAAAAAAAAGTGAGCGTATGGGGTGAAAAATAATAAACAGATTAATAAAGTAAAATGATTTTCTGGCTGGGCAGTGGAATTTTTGGCTCTTGTTTCATTTGTGGATGTCAGAATTGGTATGGGGGAGATAATGTAGTGTCTGGACTGATGGACTGTCAGTAAAACAGGCAAAGATAGACCAATTAGGTGAAATTAATTGCAGCACACATAGTAGGCTGGACGTGGAAATAACATGGCCTTCAAGAGAGCTCTGAGCAAATGCCTGGGTTGAAGGAGGGGCGGCATTGCCAAGCCAAGTGCTCCTGACCTGCTGGCTCGAAGGTTGTCCATGCAACCCGAAGTCAGCCTCCTTTGTGTTAACAGAGCCTCTAATTGTGAACCCGTTACGGTCCTGTCATACCGGAGCAGTGAGCCGCCTCTCCAGAGCATCCCGCAGTTAGAGGCTCATGTAGGAGATGAGCACTAGACGTGGAGTGCTCTTAGCAGATGCCATGACTGAACTTTCTGCCTCACTTGAAGCGAGTGGTGATATTTCTCCACGGTCCTAGAGGAGGAGGAGGAGTGAAAGCAAGAGCAGAAGCTGTGATCTCATGTAAGTGATAGCATATCAAGTGGAAATTAAATGCCTCTTCGTCATCCCCCAGCCTGCTGCTTGAGCGGTGCCTGGGGATTGTCTCGCCGTCGCTCTGCTGAGCTTGCTTCTCCCCAAGTGTGATGCCATGCTGCGTGTACCTGAGCCTGGGTCTGCGGGGTGGTCGGCCAGCCAGGGACGGGAACAGCAGCAGTGAGGGCTAGACATTGTGTTTGTTGATCCAGGGCTTGGTGTGAGCACTTCACGCTCGCCCGCTGTGCTAATGCTCCTGTTTGTCACTGTCCCTTCTCCTCCTGACAAAGTGGCCGTATGTTTCAATCGGTGGGGGAATCTGTCTTCATAGCTTGAGAGAGGAGAGGGAAAGGGAAACAGCTCAAAGCCTGCAGGAGGCAGGTATGGCGTGATGGGCCTCCCTGAATTTCAGTGTGACAGTGACAGCCATTAGAGAGATGGCCTTTGCCAAGCAGTAGCTGAACCTCCATCATGTGTGGCCTGGAAACCATCAGTCTTGTCATGGTGCATGCCCTGATGTTGGTCATTCCTCTGGTCTGTTTGGTGGAGCAGAAGGCACCAGGGGCATTAGTGCAGCTGAAGGCAGCAGGACCCCACTGCTTGTATGAACGATAACATCCTGGCCCTGCTGCCCTGCACGCACCCGAGGGCACATGGGTGAGGACCACATGTCCTGCTATAGAGAGCCCATGAAGACTGGGCATGGGGTACTGACCAGACCCCTTGCTCTTGATCCAGGTCTCCAAAACCAGCTTCTCCTCGTGTCGTAGCATCCCTGCAGGTGAACTCCCCTCCCTCAAAACTGCACTCAAATTCCCAGCCCCATTCCCAGCTCTGCGAGGCATCTCACTGGGATCCCGGGGTTGGGGTCCTTTCCCTCCCTGGGGGTTGCAAACTTGCCTCTGGCCACCTGGCATGCTTGCCTTTGGAGTTACAGCTTCTCCTGCTCATTAGCTCATAAATAATATGGACCAGCAGCGTTCAGTGCTAATTAATTTTGTGAACTGAACCAGGGTGAATGGGGTAATTGCCCGTGGCGCATGTGGACTGCCAGGTGAGCCCTCCTGCTTTCACCCTCCTTGTTTACCAGCTTCTCTCTGTTTATTTTAAGAAGCTTTTGGTCCCTCTCCATGTGAAGAAGAAAAGCCATGTGATCCAACCCAGAGAGAGCGCAGCAGGCTCTGAATATTAAATTAAAACACATCCTCACTTATACACCAAAAAACCCAAACTGGAAAGGTTAAGAGCTAACAGAGATCCTCAGAACAGTCTCTGTCTGTTTGGAATGAATTAATCAGACCATTAAACAAATCTT
This sequence comes from Podargus strigoides, assembly GCA_028020825.1. Lineage (NCBI taxonomy): Eukaryota > Metazoa > Chordata > Aves > Caprimulgiformes > Podargidae > Podargus > Podargus strigoides. Next base: position 4,446,870 of record CM051646.1, read on the forward strand.
TTAATCTAAAGTATCCCTTTCATTTCTGTACTTTGTAAAAGAAAGTGACTGGAGTGTTGAGGGAAGAGTTTCCCATCGCTTCTCCTTTTTTATATTGCGGAGGAGGGCGGGTACTATGATTTTTTCCTCCCTGTTCTCCTCTTTTAGAAACAAAAGCAATGTGATAGATCACCTGAGCTGCGACAAAATGGGCACAGAGAGGAAAGCAGTACCCATGGCTCATGAGGTGTTCTGCATGTTATGGGCAGAGAGTGCTTTTTTTGTCTTGGGGAGCCAAAAAAGCTCTGGAAGAGGCAAGAGATAAAGGGAGGGCAAATCCAGGTAAAAGCAAGCAATCCTGTTGCAAAATCAGTTGTATCCTCTTATTTTTTTTTAAATTTTATTTTTCACCCTTTTTAACGCACTCTTCAAAGCTTGCTAAGATTAAGTGCGCGATTTATCTTTGCAGAGTTTGAATTTTAAAAGGAACAGCCAACTGTGTGATCATATTATTAATATTTATACCTCGTCACAGAATGTTGACAGATTAATTATGCAACATGGTATAAAAATCAGCAGGCAGCGTGGGAGGGCGGTGGCAAAGTTCATGTATTAATAACACAGCGGCGTGGCTCGCGCGCTCCCCGCACGGCTCGGTGTTATTGGCACCACATCCCGTGTTCGCTGAAGGCACCTTCATCCCATGTGGGGCTCATGGGGATAAGGATGCTCACAGGAGGCAAGGAAACACAAGCAGCAAAGGTGGTGAAGTTCCAGCCCCTTTGCACCATCCTGGGAGCCTTCTTGGGGCCAGAGAGCGGGTGTGAGGAGCTTTGCCACCGTTCTTGTCCTGGTTTTGGCCTGAAGAGCACCAAGAGGTGACTTTGTGCAGCAGAGAATCTGGGTCAGGAGTTGGGGGTTTGCACCGAAGCGGTGGCTTTTGTCCTTGTCCTGTCCCCCCTCTGAATTTGCCCTTCCTTTAGCAAGTGGTGTCACCCCTTCTCCGTAAGATTACTTCCCCCCGTGTGTCCATTGTGGAGGATGCAGTGTCTTGACCAGCATTGGGTGCTTAAAAATAAGGTTTAAATCTTCTTTAGTGGATGATTAGGAAGGATCTGGGAAGTGTTGCCTCTCAGGACCTTCTCTGAGCCTGCTGGGTTTCTCTTAGAGATCCTGTGCAGAGGGTGATCCACCCCAGAGCAGGTTCTTGTCTCTGAAACTCGTGGTGAGAAGCATTTTTTTTCCATTTTTATGAGTTTCTTTCCTGCTTGGGATGGAAGCAAAAGACAGAAGCCTCAGAGTTGTTTGGAAAGTGAGTTTTCTGCCAACAACAAAGTTTGCCTCCTTCAGGGTGGCTGGGGAAGATTTGTCAGCAATATTTGTCAGATGCACGACAAGCCCTTGAATAGATGGGAATATGGAAATGCAAAGAATTGGCTAGTAGGGGATGGAAATTGGGAGCAAGAGGTGTGGGGAAAGGCAGGGAAGGTTCAAAATGCCAGCAGGCAGAGCCGTCCCCTGCAGCTCTCCGATCGGAGCTGGATCTTCCTCCAAGTTCCTCCTGCTTTTCCAGATGAGAAACATTGGATAATTGATTTATTCTGGCCGTGACCTGCCTGGTTATCCACTGTCCTGCTTCCCTCGAGTGCCTGCAGTCGCCTTTCTGACCCCGCTCGACCGCTTTCCCACCCTGCGAGGACACGGTGGCTTGGCAGGGAGCAGATGGACAACCTGTCCTGTAGACATCAAGTGTGGGAGGCTTAGTGCTGAGCTCTTTGGAGGTTGGTGGCTCCCAGGACCCCAGCGTGTTGCAGGGAGCATTCAGGAGAGGGCTGTTTGTCGATGGGAAGGCGGCTTTTGCTGGCTGAAGGTCCTTTTCCAAGTAGCCCTCAAGGTTAAAGTTGGATGCTCCTTCCAGATGGTCTCCATCTGATGCATCTCATTACGGGGTTGAACTGCTTCACAATCCCGGCCTCCCAGTGCCAAGAATAACAAGGAGTGGAAGCCAGCAACAGCGATTGCTGCTGTTAGAAGGGCATAAGATGATTTAAGGGTCAAGACAAGACCATATGGTCCATCAAGGTCCCGTTGTAGCAACCCGGAGGAATATAAAACACCTTGCGTTAGCGATCGTCCTTCCTGCTTCTTATCACGGCTGTTTGTTGTAACCTTTGCAGGATCAGCTCCCCAGCTCCTGCTCGCTCTGACTTATGCCCTGAGCTGCTTTCCAGTGCCCTGTGGGTCCCTTCGTGGGGTGTCCTCCCTGCAGGGCAGGCAGGAGGAGGAGGCATCCCGGGGTCTGATGCTATGGGCTCAGTCCTGCTGTCACCATGCCTGGTTTAGGGCAAACTGGCTGACCCTGCCTGTGCCACGCTGGAGCACTGTTGGCACCTGAGGGTGTGCCAAAGGATTTACAGCTGCTGCCAGGATTTCTCATTCTCAAAATTGGTTCTATTGATGGCTCACCCCTCCATTGCTCCCAGCCCCTCTGCCCTCAGCCAGCCCATTTGCTAAGCTGGGTAAGCCCAATCTAGCTGGTCTTTTCTCAAGATTTATGTGCCCCTGGAGCGCCCTCAGCCTGTTGTCTTCTCCAAATAGTCAGGAGCTCCCCCTCAACTCCTCCAGGGCTCCCAGCCTTCCTTTACCAAATTCTGATACAGATATCAGTTGCCATAATAAGACTCATTTCCATGGAGGGTGCACTCTCAGGGCAAGGAGGGACCCCAGCCCTCAGTCTCAAGGGGGGGTACATCTGCATCCCGTGTGCTTTGAGCCCAAGGTGAAGTGAAGCATCTTGGCACAACCGATCTGAGCGCTGTGGCTGAACAGATAAATCTGTATTGTTGAGAGTGGAGCTGATGCTTTCCAGGAGCACCAGCACAGGGCTTGGCAGGCAGTGGGCCGGAGGCAGCGATGCTCTGTCTGTTCCCCAGGTTTTCCCCCAAAGGCAGTACGTGTCTGGGGTCGTGTGGGTGGCCACTCCTCATGGCCGTGGCTCCTCACCCCCGTGCGGTGTCTCAGTCCTGCTTTGGTGATGGGAGAGTCTCTGTTCTCCACTCAGCACTCGTCCCGCAGTCCATTTCCCCAAGGGAACACTTACAGCGCTGACCTTAAAGAGCAATTTTGGGCAAGCACAGAGCAGCTCAATTGTTCATAAACCTGACATTTATGTCTCGGAGATTCTTCCTCTGCAGGATGCACTGCTCTTTATGATTTTATCAAATAAAATGCCCCTTCACCCCCAACCAACCTCCTTCTCCTTCCTTGTAGGGCAGTCATCATGAACAGAGCTTGAAGGCATTTGTCTGTCCTTAATATCATGGCATGGAGAGGTTAGGGAAATTGGTGTGTATGCATTAGCTAGTGTGAATAGTTAAGACTGTGCTCTGGTCATCTAATGTTGGTAATTACTGAGCAGGGATTAGAGCCTTGCACTTTGCACGTGTAGAGAAATGGAGTATTAAATGTAAACAGATCAAACTACCCGATGGACCCTGAAAGTTTATTCCTGTGATATTCACTGCTCCGCTGAAACGTTTCCTGTGCTGTCAGATCATTTCCCAGTTCTTCACGGGGATGGAGCCCTGGCCCCATAGCACATTTCTAAGGAGAACTGTGTGTGTGAGTCAACATGACATTAGTGTCATCCCAAAATAGCTGCTGGCCAGGGGGCAGGATAACTGGGATTCGGGAAGCATGTCTTCAGCTGCCTGCTGCCCTTCTTGTTTCAATTGTACAAAGCCGGAGCAAAGGAAACAGCTGTGGCCAGAGGCACTTGTGTGAGAGGAGCCTGTGGCATGATGCTGTGGTCCGGTGCTGACCTGGTGGGGACAGCAGTGACCTCAAACAGGGTGCCCTGATGCTAGCTGTCGTATCCCCTCACTCCATGCCGATCCTGTCCCCCAGCTCCTTCCCTCTCAGCTCCCCCCTCGCCACGCAAGGACACCCACTGGGTGAGCAAACACCACTTACTCTGCTGACCAGGGCATCCTCTATCAAGTCTATTAATACCAGCTCCACATGGAGAGCTTGCTACCCTGGAAGTGTTAATTAGCTTTCCCCCTCCTCCCTCCCATTATTTTTCCACCTCACTCTTTAGAAGATCTCTGAACCAGGAGATCAATGCCTCCTGCTAATCGGCTCTTCAGCAGCTTAGAGAGGCACCACAGAAGACTCCATTTAATTCTCCTCTAACACCTTTGCTAATCATCTCTGCCAGCCCTGGAGCCCCAGGCAGGCGGCCAGGGGAGAGGCAGGATGGGGAATGCAGGGGATGCTCATTTGCACCCGCCTCTGATACCTGGCAGGACCTGCGTGCCGTGAAGATCCCTGGGGATGAGGAACGTGGTGTGAGCCTGCAAACCATGTGAGAAGGGCAAAAGCCATGTCTCTTGCTGCTGCCCCATCACGTTGCCTCCCTTCTTGTCCTCTCCTTTGTTGTGCTGTGAAACTCTGCTGGTAATTACACAGGCAATCAGTGCTCCTTTTGGCCTCTCCATGTAGTGCCCTAGTGACTGTTGGTGTGGGTCAAACCCCCAAATCCTGGGGTCTGAACCAAGCTGACTCTCCAAGTGGTCTTCGCCATTGGCAGGGAGATACAGGAGGACCCAGGAGCCTGCAGTCACCTCCTGCATGCTGCCACGGTCCTCATGATACCGCCCATCTTCATGCTTTTCGATCAGCCGGGGGCTGCGAGCACTGGGAGCTCTGCCCATCATGTCCTCCCCAGCCCCGTGGCTCCCTGTGCCGTGGCCATCCTCCCCTCCATGGGAGTGGGACTTCTCCAGAGTCACTTGGCTTTGATTCATCCCGACAGCCCCACGCAGCACCAGGGAAGTAGAAACCCCAGGGCTGCGTAAATACCTGGCATGGCTCCGGATGTCAGAGCGAGTCCCCCATGGGTGACAGTCACTGCGCTGTGGCTCGTTGGCTGGAGACGTTTACCAGAGGCTGCAACTCTTCCGTTGAGAAGACGGCGGCCTGGATTTAGCTGCGAGGACCTTAATAAGCCTTTCCATCTCCGACTGCTGTGATCCAGCTAAAAGGCTGCGAGCAAAAGCCCGTGTGGAAATGAGAATGCATGCTAATGAGTTGTGTTGCCAAAACCAGAAGGAACCAACTCTACAGGGAGTTTGTACTTTTATTTTTTTTCCCCGCTACCCAAGTTCAATAGCAGTGAATTGCATATTTCTCTGAGGCTTCTCAACAAACAATTTACAGTGTAAATATATTTGTTGGCATGCAAATCACTCTGCATTATGAGTCTTGATTAATATTATAATGTGTTGATGAAAGCCTGTAAGTGGTTTTGGAACTAAGGTTCCTGACAAAGATCAGCTGTTTGGGTGCCCAGTGTTTGTGGAACATTAGATTAGGGTGGTTTTTTCCCTTTGTTTTGGGATTTTTCCCTGGTGTGTGTTGTTTAACAGATTGTTTCTTTCCCCCCTCCCTCTGTTTAAGACGCCGAGCGTGGTGTCAGTGATGTGCTTCCACCAGCACCATTAATTAACGTAACCAAGCTCTTCCCTGCACTGCTCTCACCTGTTTCTGCTCCTCAACCCCCGTGTAAGAGGGATGCTGCTGCCCTCCACCTTGCTGCAGCGTGGTCCTCAGCCCCCGCTGCTGGTTTTGGTGCTGCCTGAGCTTGTATCTGCAGGTGATGAGGGTGGCCAGGGGTGCGTGTGATGCTGGGGGGGGACATGCCACGAAGCACGGGGGATTTGGGGTTATTGGCAATTCCTGTGCTTGCCGGTAGCCGGGCGGGTACGCGGAGCAGCAAATCGGGGTGTAGACCGAGCCGTTCGTTGAGCAGTGGAGCTAATGAGGCTTGATTGCCTGTGGAGCTGTCCCCTGGGGCTGCACTCTCCTGGAGGGCTCTCCAGCGTGGAGGAAGGTTTGAGCTCAGACTTGCAAATGCGGCACCACGAGGCTCTTTTCCGTCTGAGATTCCCAGCACTTTTTGGGACTGAAGAGGTTTGATGTTGTACCTTCCCTGCCATGAAACACTGCAGGGTTTGTCAGGGAGGTGCTTGGTGCCCCCATCCCTCTGCTGCTCTTACCCTCGGCTGCTTCCCCAGCTCCTGAAGCACCTGGAAAACCCATCTCTCCCTCATCCTCCTCGCCCAAAGCGATCTGCTCGGGGTGCTGGGTCACCCCTGGGGAAGAGGCTGTGTTTCCAGCCCTGCTTTGGTATTTGCTTGCAGAGACAGGTGACAGGCTTTGGGAGCTGTCCTCCGGCTCTTGAGACAACTGCTCTCATTGCCATTTTCCTTCTACCCTTTGGAGCTGAGCTCCCAAAGGTGTCAGGACAAATGCCACTCTCGTCAGCGGGGATGTGCTGGGAGATGATGCCCAGGCAGGAGGGAGCGGGGGAGAAAAGCAAGGGGGTAAAAATAACCCTCTTTAGCAGGCAGCGGCAGAGGGTTTAGTGACAGCCTCAAGTTTTGACCTTTGTTAACTGCTGTTTTGCTCAGAGTGTGACAGGGAGCGCCGCGAAATACCGAGTTCTGTGCTTGTACCGCGCGGGAGAGCTGTGCGGGTCGTGCATGGCTCTGCTGTGACGTGCCAGCCACAGCTTGAGCCAATTTTGGGGCGCCATCTCCTCTTTTAGCAGAATCCTATGCTCGAGCCAGCTCCTGGATTTGCTCCCCTCCATCTCTCTGTAGTCCTGAGCAGTTTTCTGCAATGACTTATGGTGCAACCAGCTGTCCCCGAGGACAGCAGGGTGGCAGGGCCATCCCCACCCTGCTCATTGCCCTCCAAGTGTATCAGCTCATGCAGAGCACTCAGAGTGGAGCTGAGCTGGGAAGGGAAAACACAGGTACCTAAAGGAGAGACTGAGAGAAGGGGGGAAAGAGCAAGCAAGCACACGCACGCCTTAAAAGAACATATTGCCTTTTTTTTTTCCCCTTCCTTTTCTTTTTTTCTGAAAGCAGCTGTGCCTTTTTCCAGCACTTTTAAATGGTTGCCAGGGAAACAGAGCAAGGGAGAGTGGAAAGGTTAGATGGATATTGGACGAGGCTAATGCACTTGTTTCAACCAAGAATTGACAGGTGCTTAGGACACCGAAGGTCCCGATAACTCCTCATTTGCACGGCTCCTTTGCAGAGCTTCGAGAACCTCCCTACTGCCGTTAATTGTGTTTTAATCATTTGCAAATTATAATCCATCTCCATCAGGGGATCTGTAATGGTGGGTTTATGGAGCGCGTCCGCATGTTCCTTAGCCCTTCCGGGATACTGGGGATGAAATATTGAGTGTGTTGGGCCCCGCTGGTACGGGTGGTCTAGCTTGAAGGGAGTTTGATGCTGGCAGAGATCCTGATGGAAAAATGTGGGAATTGCAACTGGGTGGCCCAAATGCACTGTGCATGTCATTGGTCACTTCTCCCAGCAAGGAGGCTGGTGTGGGAGAGGTGGTGGTGAGCAAATCCAGTCAGTGCATCCCCTTATCCAGCGGCTCACCTCCAGTCCTGTGCCCGGTGCTGGTGTTGGCAGAGCTCCCGGCAGCTCCCTGCCCACCAGTAGCTCCCACCCATCCCCACAGGGCTGCTGGGACCCACGGTCCCCAGGCGATTGCAGCCCCACTTGGCTTTTTTCACCTTCCTCCAGGTTAAAAAACAAAGATGAATGCTTCACTATGGATTTTTGTTGCCTTTGCAGCGCTGAGCGCTTTTTTCCCTCTTCCGCTTTAGGTTTTGGGTTTTTTTCACGTCTGTCTTGTCTGAAATAGCAGCTCCACGTACGGAATAACCAAGGGGCCTTAAACTAGGCTGTTCAGGATGAGCGTCACATCTGGTATTTGCAAAACACAGCGAGCAATAAATAGCTACAGTGTCGTAAAGCTCAGGCTCTGGAGAGGCAAAGGTGGCTGGTGAGGCTTTTATTGCTTTTTGGTTTTTCAGGGTTTTCTTGGGGAGGGCAGAAAAGTATTGATTAAAAAAACCAAAACAAAACAAAAAAAACCCCACTTGTGGGTGTGAAGGTGGAAAGCAGTGACGGTGTGATGCTGAGGGCTGGGAGACCCCAGCTCTGCCCTGGTACCCTGACCCCATCCTACAGCCCTGTGCTCATCCGTCACCTCCAAGCACTGATGGATGACAGGGCGACCTCAAGGGACTCTGCCCTCATCCTGCCACCCCCTTTGAAATGCCTGTCTGAGACCTCCTGGACCAGCTTGCAGTTGGGTTGTGGAAGGCAGCAACCTGCCTTTTTCTGCGCTGTTGTGAGCCGGGGATGGAATGAGGTTTAGTCTTTGCCCAGAGCCACAAATAGAGCTGCTCGCTGATCCTCCTGTCAGCGGCTTTCCGAGCCTGCTGCCTATCCATCACGCCTGAGTGATGGGTACCAGGCCAGCGCAGAGATGCACAGTGCTCATATCCCTATTATGACATTGTCGGTGTCACAGCTGAGTGTGAGGGACTCAGGAAATGTCACTTCAGGTATTAGAAAATGACTGCGCCTCTGTCTGGTTCCTCATCCAAAGTGCTCTTTTGCCCATCAGGCCCGACTGAAGGAGCTTCTGCCTTTGCATATGGATCTCAGCTTTGGGGTTTTTAGAGAAAAGTGTGGTTTTAGTCGTGGTGCAGGGAACCAGACTGACAGCCCCAGGCTGTGCAGCCCCTCCTGCTAGGGCACAAATGCCGAACAAGCTCTGGGTTCCCTCCGCACAGGGCTGTCCTCTCCCCAGCCTGCTCTTCTCCCTCTGCTCCGGACCACAGCTGGCACCCTCTGGCCCACAGCGAGGCAGCCCCTTGGCCACCACTCAGCTGTGGGCTGCTGTAGGGCCGCCTTGCACTGTGGTGGGCTCAGAAACTGGTCACAGGGAGGTAGCGACCTCATCAGCAGCCCTAGTTGCTCCTTTTTGGTGCCAGTTGTGTGGTGTGGTCCCCTCGGTGCCAGGTCTGGCTCTGGTGGCGTGTCTTGGCGGTGCTCGCCCAAATCATGCCTCGCCGTGCCAGGGCAGTAGGCTCCCTGGCGAGCTGGCATGATCTTGTTTGAAAGAGAGATCAAGAACAGGAAAGGGGGTGGGGGAAGAGGAATGATTTATGAGGCTTCGGTTGGCCAAGCAGGGCATTCTCAGCATATTCCAAAATAATTTAGCATCATCTATTCTGCCTGCAGTGGGAGCTTATTGCAGAAAAAGAGAGGAAAAAAAAAACCAACACACAAAGAACGCAGAAACCCCCTTGATGGGATGGGTAGAGCTTGAAGTTTCTTTTTTCCTGAGGGCGGCTGTCTCCTCTCCCCAGCTCTCTCTGTAAATCAAACCGCCGGTGTGGGATCGGCGGCTCCGTCTTTCCCACGGCCGCTTCCCCGAGGCCTCCCCACGCGCCGAGGGGACGTAATCACCACCTAGAACAGCTTGAAGGACACCAGCACGGGAGCCGAGAGGACGATCTGTAGTGAATAATTTAGTGGCTGAATGTAAAGCTTTTGTTCTCGTCACAAATTACCTGCGAACTGTAGGGGAAGGCTTTGATTGTACAAAATCATTTTACATCGTCTCTATCTGCCAACAGACCCACCTACCCATTTAGCTGTGCTTTTAACCACAGTGTTTTGCTGTGTGCATTGGTGTGTTTTGGGGGTGGGCTGGACCCTCCCCGTGCCTGTAATTAACCCGTCATTTTGGCGGGTGGGGTTTTAATTACCGGCGTAGGATCGCTTGTCTGGGTTGCACTGGAGTTTGGAGAGCGGTGTTTGTAAACAGGAATAATTTCGTGGTGTGAAGTTTTTGGTATTCCCCATCTACTGTGTATCACGGGGGGGTCTGTGCAGCCTTCGTAGCATTTTGCTTTTAGATGGACAGGGGATAGACCAGGCATGGGGCTGGGATGCCTGGGCAGGGATACATGCTGGTGCCTGCAGCCAGTGATGCTCGGCTTGGACAGCGTGCAGCCAAGGTTGCCTTCCCCCTCCTCACCCCAACAGCTCTCCTCCCACCCCATCAAGAGGCTTTTCCCTGTGTCTCTAGCCTCTTTGTGCTTGGCACAGACCATCAGAGCCGAAGCACTCTGCCTCCCCCCCATGCAGCTGCAGCGGCGTAGCGATGAGTTCGTTTGGGGCTAGGGAATTTAGCAAAGTGCAAGTGAAGGAGGCTGCAGCCTGCTCAAAGAGAGCCAGATGAAATGAAGTTGTATCGCTCTCTGAGATCAAATTATCCTTCTCGGCTTTCGGGGAGAGGACACGCCGCAGCCCCATGCGAGAGCTCGCCGCCTCCTCCTCATCTGGGTTTGTATCCCGGGTCCCCTGGCAGACGCTGCAAATGCTCACTCATCAGGGCTTGCTCTCCGTGCTAATGGCCCTCTATAAATAAGCCCCAGGAACAGTGATAGAGAACAATCATAAAAGGCAGGCGCATAAATTAAAGCCGATGTTATAATAAACCAGACAAGCCCTTCGTCGAGGGTTTTATGTTTCTCCTTGAGTCGGCAGCTTTGCCAGGAGAAAATGATTTCTGCACATCCTGGCCCGGTCCTCTGTCTCCCCGCTCCGTAGGTGCACACAGGTGGGTGGCAGAAATAGTTGGCAGCACCATCCCCCTTTTTCAGCATTCCGGGTAGAAAAGCTGCAGGAACTTCCCAGAACAGCTCTCAGCTTCCCTTACTCAGGTCCCTAGGGTGGCGAGAGGATCATGGATTAACTGTTCAGGGTGGCTTTGGCCACTCTTTGTAGCTTTTGGGTAGGTATAAATGCAATGTAATGGCCCTGGGTGGCTGAGATTGCCAAGAGCTCAGCTCTGCACCCCCAGAGAAAGGTGGGAGTTGTTGCATTTGCTCCTGGAGCTGGAGGGAGATGCTGGTGTATAAAATAGCAGCACCTTGGTGCAGAAAAAGATGCAGATGTGGTACCTTCAAAAGGCTGCTCCTTCCCCTTTGCCCCAAAGCATCTCACCAGCCAGGAAAGCACGTACACAGGCTTTCTGCCGTGCCTTGTGAGTGCTATATATACTGCTCTGAAACTCCTGCCTGTCCCAGCGAGTTCCTAGCTGTCTCTCCACATCATATCCTGGATGACTGAAACTCGGCAGGGCAAGCAGGTGAAGTTGTCCAGGGGATGCAGCAGGTCGTGCCACGGGTGTGGGGTTGTTCAGGGCTCTGGTTTGTGCAGAGCCTGGATCTTGGTGAGGTCCCACTGGCACAGCTTGCTCCCAAACCCCATTTGGACACTTTGGACCTGAGCTAATGGCCCTGAGAGCCGGTGGCAAGGATGCAAACTCCTGCTCCAGGCTCTGAGCCTGATTTCGAGGCTGCCCACCCGTCCCTTACAGCCCTTGCAGGGGGAAGGGTGCTGTGCAGAGTTACGTGTGTCTGGGGACAGCTGGAACACCTCCTCTCGGTGCCTGAGCATCTTCTCTCTCCGTACGGTCGGATGGAGTTGCAGCACTGCCCGTGGCGGTGCAGGGAGGTGATGGCCAGTGGATTGTGTGCACGGTGGAGTGGGGAGGGAAGAGGGGAAGGAAGGAGGATGGAGGCAGAAAGGGAGAGACAGGGAGAGAGGGCGAGTGGGTAGGCTCCACTTTCTGCTCCCTGCTCCTGTGTGAGCGCTGGCCCGAGCTCCCCCTCGTGTTCAGCTGCACGTATTTTTTCCAGAGCTCTCCAAGTTAACGCAGGGATGGTCGATCTTTCCTGCCACGTTTGTGCCAAAGGAGTCAGACCCGTGTCGGGCAGCAGCCAGCTGTCTGCAGGCTTGCTTTTCCCCATGACCGAGACATCCCCTCTTCTCCCTGGTGACATTGCAGCGTTGAAGGCACCTTTGCCCTTTCCCAATATTCAGGCCAGAGCCAGATGCTCAGACAAGCTCCGGAGAGAGCCAGAAATCCATAGTTTTGATCATGTAAGGAGAGGAGCGTGCTGCAGACGTGCCCCAGTGTGTCTGCCCTGATGTTGCTCAGGCGGCTGCCAGGCTCCCTCGGGCAGAGGCTGAGATGTGCCATGCCAGTGCCAGTACAGAGTCAGTTCCCTCCAGAGGCTGCCTGGCTGCTCCCTGCCACCACCGCCACCGCTCATCAGCCCCTCGCTGGTCTCGCACAGGGTCGTTTTCTGCTCCATTTCCCCTCCCAAGCCTTTGGATCCCGCCCCGAGCTCTCCACACTCTTCTTCATCATCATGGCTGGGATAAAATATGAAGCGCTGAGATTGCAGCTCCCCTTGGGGACTGTTTGCCCACGTCACCTGTCGGATCAGGAGCCTGCATATCCTTGGAAAAATATCTATTTCAGGCTGCCGGGGTGCTAATTTGCAAGGCCCATTACTCAAACGAAACATTAAAATTGCCATCCATAAAGCAGAGCCTTTATCCATGCCTCCCCCTCGGTCTGAACTCCCCGCGCCAGGTATAGGCTTCCTGTCAAGCCTAAGAGCCAAAAGCAAAGATTTATCGATAGGTACCTTGACTCTGGCTCGCATTTTAATTACGTCGCCGGCAGACTGTGCCACGAATAAACTCGGTGGCTATTGTGTTATCATCGCTTCATCTCGCTGGGTGAACGCCCCGGAGAGACGTGGGTTTATGGAGTCCCTAACGGACTCTTGCTCTCCCCTGTCCTTTCCTCCCTGCTTGTCCACGGGGATGAGCAGAGTGGCTGCTTGGCACCGATACACCGACGCCGATCTGCGCGTGCGGCTGGGAGGGAAGGATGCAGGGAATGAGTCCTGGGCATCCCCACTCTCCGTGCCTTAGTTTCCCATTGAGGCCATCTCGGCCTCTCCCGACCTGCCAGGTTTGCAGAGAGGGCAAGGGGTTGCAGTGTCGTGGCCACCTCCCCTGTGCCAGGGCGGGAGGGGGACAGCAGGGCTTAGCGAGCTGCAATTGCTTTTCGGCGGGCTGGATTTCACGCTGGGAGCGAAGCCGTGGCGCCGCGGGAAATTGAGAAGTCATGCTTGTCAGGGAGGAGATGCGATGAACTTGGGAGTCGGTTTGTTTATTTTCCGTAGATATTTGTGTGCGGGGGTGTGGATAAATATTATTTGCGCGCGCCAGACGACGCCGGAGCCTTGCTTCACGCGGGTGCAAAGTTTGACCTGGCATTTGCGGCGGAAGCGATGCATATTTATTAGTGAGGGGATGGGTGGGAGTGAATCCCTCCCTCGCTCAGTGTGGCAGACGCTATCTCAGCAAAACAGGGGCTATTATTAAAAATAACAAAAGCAAAAGCAGCTCAGTCGTGACCGCGTCTCCTGCGCTCGCTTTGTTACGGAGCAGCTTTCTCCTGGGGCAGGAGGGAGGACCGGCCGCAGAGGAGATGCTCTCCTGGGTGCACAGGGACTGGCTCAGTGTGCTCCTGCCCCCCTCCCAGGTGTTGGAGTCCCTCCCCTGCCTCAGTTTCCCCAGTGACGTATAGAAGTGATGTAAGCCCTTGCCCACCACAGGCTCCTTTCATTAATAAGCACAAAGCACTTTGATATTTTTAGATGGAAGTGCCACGTATTGGTACAATATTACTCTACCTCATTTGACTTCTCTTTCGATTGCAAGCCCCCTCTTGATCCCGTTACCTGCAGTAACAGTTCTCTGGCTATATTTTATCATCTGAATATTTCAATTAAATTACTTTGAGGGGCGGGGGTTGGGGGGAAGCCTCCGCTGAAGTTGGAAATGATCACTGTATCACTCCAACTTCCCTCCATTCCCAGAAGGTTAATTGAAAGGCAGCCATCTTGGTGACGTTTAGACAAATGAGGATAATTATGTGTTCTCCAGCTCTTTGAGAGGTTAATTGCTTAGATGTACGAAGACTTGAAGAACAAAGAAGGAATAAATCAGAAGCGGGACGATGATCTGATAATGTAATTTGGTATATTCACGTACAACTCAAACAAATAAACCCTCTAATTGCACAAAGGTGTTCGGCCACGCGGACACCCCGCGGGGTTGCCAGGATCAGGCCCCCAGCCCTTGGTGATGCTCAGAGAGGGAGTACCAGTGGGAGAGGGAGAGGTCTCTGGCTGGCTCCTGCAGAGGGGTGGCTGTTGCCATCTCACATTAGTGATGACTTCTTCATCTGGTGGTGCCAGAGGGGACTGTGGTCCAGCTCCTTCGTGCCTGTTGCATGGAGCATCCAGCCTAGTTATGCGTGTCCAGGGGCAGTTCCAAGGCACCCTCTTGGTGCTGGAGCATCCTCTCCTGGTGGTGAGATGGTGGGTAGAAAACAGAGGGGTCAGGGGAGGCATAGGAGCAACGAGCAGAGGATTTCTTATGGTGGGTTATTTTGTTTTGCCTAATTGCTGGTGAAATATCTGCAAATTTGCAATTATATTTTTGGGCTGATGGCTTACCAGGGTCATTGATGGATCTCACATTTGGCAGGAGCGCTTCATCGCGTTTGCATGAAGTATGGTTTCACCCTCCATCAGCAGAATTCCCCTTTTTTTTGGAGTTTATTAATGCAGCCTGTGGGGATTTCACAAGCTGAATCTCATGCCTGTTGCATCCTGAAGGAAGCTGATTTTTTTCCCTTTTAATATCCCCCTGTGATTGGGGTGAGGGCCAGTTGTTCCAGACTTGGTTTGTCCATCTGTCAGCTCCTGCTGGAACGGGGTTCACAAGGTGCTGGAAGCAATGTCCAAGGTGTGAGGGATGCGAACGGTGAGAGTCAATTTTCCCCTCGCCCATCTCACAGCAAGGGGCACGGTGTGGGAAGTTTGGGCTTTTAAGGAAGGCCAGGGGCTGTGTGGAACACCGAGGTTTCCAGCCAGCATCAAATACCACTTCATTTTTCAACCATGAGGGTCAGGAAAATGGTGGGGGGTTTTTTTCTCCATTAAGAGCCTGGGGGTGAAATATCTTCGTCTGGAATCCCTGTTTCCCCTCCGCTCATTCTCCGGGGAAGTTTGAATTGATTTCAGATGAGAAAATGCTTCCCTACCCCTGGCGGCCTCTGAAACACCAACGAGTGGTTTTTTCGCCTATCTGTCAGGCCCGTCTGAAATTGCAGTTTAATTCTCTGTATTTGCTCTTGTATTGTGCATTAAGATACAGCGAGTTTATCCAGCAGTCCAGCTGTTTTGAAGATAATTACTACAGAACTCAACCTGATGTAAAATAATCCTCCCGGGCAAGCAGCCAAGAGCCTGAGACTTATCCTCCAAAGACTGAAACCTCTCCATTACCCTTAAGAGCTGCAGAGATAGGAGCGGGCGTCTCATGACAAATACATTTTTGGGGGTAATTAAGGGAGGGTCAGGAGAAGAGGTTTGCCCTCTTCCCCATCCCGGCTCCTAGCGGGGAGGGTGGAGCACCCAAACAGACCGACCGAGAGGGTGAGGACCACGTGTGATGGAGGTCTGGCCCGGTTTCCATCCCAAGCACCCTGAGGGCTGTTGTTTCCCCCAGGGACCCATTTTGGGGTTGGCATCCACGTGCCTTTCTGCACCTTCTGCAGCCAGAGCTGCTTCAGACCTATTTCCCCCCGTTGCAAGCCAGGGACAGATGTACAATCGGTTTGCTCTGGCTGTACAGGAGCTCCTTCTGTCGCATGCCTGTGTTTTAATCAGGCTGCCAACATCCTTTCTACTTTTGCAACTGTGGGATGCTGTCGGAGCTGTGGCCGCTCTCTCTGGGGTTGAAATCATCCCTCTTGCCCAGCCGAGATGGAGACAGTCGCCATTCCCACTGGGACAGCTGAATCATAGCAGCCAGAGCCTCGTATTGCCGTGTGTTAATTACTGGTACTTAACTGCATGGCTCACTGTGATGGTGAAAGTTATTTTTGTCTCTCTCTGCCTGGGAAGGTGGATAAAAGAATAGAAAAAAAAGCACAAGCAAAGCAAACCCCAGCCCCAAAACCGCCGTGCAGGTGTAGGAGGCTGCAGGTTCTCGGCTGTTCGGGTGTGCTAGCACCACCAGCCGTAAACTCCGTGTTTCTTCTCCTCCTTTTGATTGAAGGACACTAGAAATCAGCCGGGGCGCAGGTGCTGCATTGTGTTAGATTAGCGCCGATTGAATTGGTACCCGGGCGCTGATTGAGGCGCGGGGCTGTGCTGACACCAGCGAGCCGTGAGCAGGGGGGTTTGCTGGGTTGTGGCCCTTAATCAGCACCCTGGGATCTGTCGTGGTGGGCGTCTCTCGTCGGGTCTTTTCTTCCCTGCTGGGACATAGGGCAGAGCCCCGGTGTGGGCCAGTGGGGAGTTTGGCTTTGCTGGTGAGCAGACAGCTCTCTGCTGATGATAGTTTGTAAATGCTGGTGGATGTTGGTTGTCTCTTTGGAGAGGAGCTGGGAAGACGTCCCAGCTTTCTTCAAACCACAGGATGGCCCAGTGGCCATGAGCAAGTTGGAAGCTGGTGCCTGGCTGTGTCAGGGACCTGACTTTGGGGAGAGAGTGCTATCGCTTACGGACTGTTTTGGGCTAGGAAAGATGCCTCACTGCACTGTTTCCATTGTCTGTGGTTTTCCTGGACTGGCTGCCATTGCTTGGCACCTTCATTTTCTCTGCTGGGGAGCTCAGGCCTGGCCGCCAGCATCGACCAACTCTGATGTTAACATTTAACTGCCACCTGCTCTATGAACACAGTGATTTGCTCTATTTAAAAGCCTCTTGCTTTATTTCTTTTGCTGCTGCCTCGTATTTCCTTATGAACATTTCTCTTAAGCTAATAGCAGCCGTTGGCCATGGATGCTTAGGCTGATGCCTTCCAACCTTCACTGCTGCGCCAGGGGAGCATCCTGAAGTGTGGACACGGCCGGACAGCAGATGCACAGGGAATCAGGGCTGCCAGGCTGTAGCCAGAGGCTCTTTTCAAACCTGGTATACGGTCCTGAGGGCAGAAAGCATTGCTGCTGTTTTCTGATCAGTGATGCATTTCAGAGCAGGTTGTGATGGCCATGACTTATGTGGGTCAGGGAGAGCAACAGAGAGCTTTGTGTGGGGCAGGGATGCAATGGCTCCCTGCGGGAAAGGGCTTAGGTAGATGGCAGTGCCAATCTTTTTGGGGGCTGCAGGGGGTTTCTGAGCAGACCCTGAGTCATCAGGATGCATTGTCATGTCAGAAACAAGGGATTCATGGTGGGAAAATCAAGGGGGAGCTGGGAGCAGAGCATGCCCGAGTGCTTGGCCCCATCACATCACGCTTCCCCTCGCCCATGATGCTGTCAGGGCAGCGTGTGTCCCTGCAAACTAGAAGGAAAAGCAGTGAGGAGTGAAAGGAGGACTTCAGGAATGAAAGGGAAAGCCTAGTTCGCTTTCACAGAGCTGACTGCGGTTTCTGAGTTTGCTTGACATGGAGCATTAATTCAGAAAATCCCAAGAATGGCTTTGGGGACAAGATGTGGTCCCTTAGTGGCGGCAGGGACACCATGTGGCCACTCACCTCACTGCTTGTCCCTTCCCTGTGCAAACCAGGACCTGTTTCTAAGCCATCTGCAATGCAGCTCTGCCTGTGTTGGCGTTAGCATCATGCCATGCTGCCTGTGTCAGTACCTGGGCTGGGATGCAGACACAGGGCAAGCACCTCTGAGGCCAAAGGCAGGCATAGACCCCCACCCCAAGTCACCTTCGGCCCAATTTTCAGCCACATGGCATCAGGCTCAAGCTTTGCAGCCCCCAGGTTGTCACAGAGGCCACCCCACGCCCTGTGGACGCTGGGTGCAGACCAGACCCCCCTCGGGGGCTGCACAACGAACATTGAGTCTTGACTTCTGATGCCTCGTGCACACAGCTCCCGCCTTCCTCATCATCTGGTTATTATTCTAATGTCTGGGAGCTGCAGTCATGGACCAAAACACCATTAAACTATCTGAAATGGAGCAACTCGACAGCCCCTGCCCTCACAGGCTTATTATCTTTGCAGATGGATATTTTATATTTAGCAACCTCTAATGTATCAATTTGGGCTTGGATTTTTCACGGGGAGCAGCTTCTATTCTGGTGCTCGGTAGCAGGCAGGCAAACTTATACCGCGGGGGAACCGGTGGGAGAAACCCTCCCTGACAAGCCCCAAACCTCTGGGGAGGGCAGGAGGGTCCTGTAGCCCTCAGAGGGCTCTGGGGAGGGAGTGGGAAGGATTTGCTGGTGGTCTGGAGCTTGTTTGAACAGCACTGGGAGCGCTTGGGGAATCCGAGCGGCGCGGTAGCGGTGGGCCAGGCAATTAATTAAGCTTGCAGAAATTGAGAGCTGGTGGCATGTGGCTTTGGAGGAGGTATTGGGGGTGACTGGCGTATGGTGCGGAGGGAGGGAGGTTATGGGGAAAAGGGGAAGAGTTTAGGCTGGCCAGGCTCCCTGTGCACCCCACGCTCTTTGCTTTCTCCCGGGGGACACGGAGGGGTGGCGGCAGGTCCAGACTTGTTGAGAGGGCGATGTGGTGGTTGTGCAGGATGATGCCAGATGGCACATCCGGGATCCCCTCCATCCTCGGGGTGCTGGGATGGCGTGGGGATGGCATGGGGTTGCACATCCCCCATCCAGGCACCAGGATGGACACGAGAGATGGGGAAGGGATACAGTGGGTGGCTCAGAGAGGAGATGGGGTGCCAGCAAAAGGGATTAGGTATGAAACAAAGTGCATCTCGCCCTCTGCACCTAGAATAAATACCATGGCAGACAGTGACAGAAACCCAGGTGGAGCAGTCCTGCCCTGGGGGAGCTACTGTGCACGACTCCCCGTCACAGGCCGCAGATGCCATCGTACCCGCGGCTAATTCGATGCTTTACATTGTTGGGAGAGGATTAGAGGAGCCGCCGCTGTTTTGATGGCCTGCTTCTAATTTGCATCTTTAACGAAGTGGGAGCCCAGCCAGGTTCTGTTCTTTTGTGTTTACTTCTGAGGAAGTGTGTTTATTTCCGATGATTACAAATAAATCTCTGCCTTTGCTCCAGCCGCCCGGAATAAAAGGTGTTTGGAGCCCGGAAACTCTGTAGCCGGGGCGAGTCCGGAAGCGAAGGAGAAATCCCATTAGGAGACCCCAGCAAATGTAATTAACAATTTATTCTCAAAGACAAGGTTTCCAGAGTGTTTGCTCTGCCCCTGTGACAGGTCCTTTCGGTTGGACACTTCCCAGGGTGAAGCATCGCCCTGTTGCTGTTGAGGGGCTTCGCTCCCGATGCGGGTGAGCTATTTTAGCTGCTGCAAACCGGGTCAGCCAGCGAGCGTGCGACTGCTTTTGGCATCTCCATTTGTCACTGTGACGAGACACATTGCCTACAGGACAGAAAAGCAGTTTGGGGTTGAAGGGCCATAGAAATATTTAAGAGCAGAGCGTTGTTGTGGGAAGTGGGGGGGTTTGGTGTTGATCCAGGGACTGGCGGTCTCAGCTCTGTGGGCACCTGGACCACTCAGGATGCTCGTCAACATTTTGGGGTCCCAAGCATCCCATCCCTCGGGAGATTTTGCACCCTCAGAGAGGTGTTTGCCGGTCTTGCTTTATGCCTCTATTTGTGTGTCATTTATCCCTCCAATCTGGTGCCAGAAAACTTGTGCATCCTTGGGCATGATATTTCCCTCCCCACAGGGCAGATGTCAAGGGCAGCCCCAGTCTCTCCCTGCATGTACAGCCCTATGCCCTCGTGCTCAGCCAAGTGAGTGGTGCAGGAAAGGTCTGTGATGTGGATAGGGAAAGGGGTAGGGGGGATAAACCAAGTGCTATGTCACACCTCACACACAGGAGAAGCACTGTCAGTGTCATTGATGGGGCTGGGCAGGAGCCTGCGGCGGGAGCGATGCGGGGGTCTCTCCTAATAGGTCCGGGAGGAGGGAGACAGTCACCTTGTGCTGCCGAACACAACGAGCGCGTTGGCTGAGTTATCTGTATCGTTGACACTAAGTGAAATAATTCCGCGGCAAAACTTCAAAATTAGCATTTAAGGATGAGGGATAGGGGCAATTAGAGGGGAAGAAGCGCAGCGCCGGTGCCCCCAGCTCCCGCCCTCATGCATCTTCTGGCACTGCCATGTTCAGGTTCATCGCCCTCGCCTGTGGTGGAGCACTGGAATCCCACAGCAGCTCTCATCCCCCCCTGCAGAGTGAGGGGATCAATAGGGGTTTCAGGAGATGGTGCCTTCGAGAGGCCTTGGGTATCATTGTGAGTGTGAGAGGGGGCCCCAGCTCGGGCCAAGCCAGCATCCACAGCTCCCCGGCAAGTTGGTCTGGTGGAGAGTGGTCATGGTGGGAGGCAGTTGAGTGGCTGCAGATGGTGCAAAGTCTTTTGCTGGAAGGCAGTGAGGGTCTAAGTAGGATGCAGAGGTGGAGGAGCAGATGGGATGGGTGGCATTGCATAAAGAAAGGCTGCTTGGGGGAGTGGGGATGAGGCAGGTGCTGGGGGCTTGGGTTTGGGCTGACAATATCAGTCCAGAGACATTCCCCGCACCTCAGCCAGCTGAACCACTAAGCCAGGACTGGTTTATTTCCCTCTCATCTGACAGGGGCTTTATTGTATTTTGTCCCTTCTGGTCTCTAAGGCAGGGTTTCTTCTGGAGATGGATACGGCGCCTTTAGGATACCATTAATGGGGGTTTGTCTTTGTTCTTAATTAGATCCCTTCAAGGGAAAAACCTCCTGGCCCATTTTATTATCCAGCTTTGTCAGAGCTTGTCTGCTTTATCTAAACACTTTGCAGACGTCTCTTTACCTGTTTGCTTACTGGAGACATTATCATAATCCTGGTCAATGGGAAATAGGTACCAAAGACGGCTCGTGAGACGAGGAGCTTAGTGGCTCCTGGCGATTGCTTTCTGAGCCAGGTAAAGGAGCTGGTGGGGTGCTCCTCGTGTCAGGATGTCAGTGGCTATTTGGCTTTCAAGCACCAGCTGACAGGGTGCAGGAAAATTCACATTGGGAAGGCAAGGTTGGGTGAGAAGGTGCCTCCTTGCACACCTGAGCACATCCCGTGTTACGGGCATCCCTGTGCACTCATGCAGGTGTGGCTCTGAGCCATAAATGTGAGCTGTGAATGCAGAATGAGCAACCCCCGTTCTCGGGGGTCCTGGACTGGCCCCAGATCCTCCCCCCGGGAAGCACACCCAGTATGCACCGACTGAAGCTGGGCTGTGACGGCGGAACGTGCCCAGTGACGGCGCGAGCTCCTCATCCCTGTCACTTCAAACCCTAGTCCTTGTGCTTCACCCCTAATGAGGGGACCCGAGAGTACCTCGCAGGGCTCTAGTCTGGATATTTATATGAGCGCAGACATGCAAGTTGTCTGTTTTACATATTGCTGCCCTGATTTTTCAGTGCACGCAATGAATAATTTACAGAAGCCGTGTGTAAGTATCTCTTTATTATTCATTATAATGAAGTGAGACAGCAGTAATAGTCCACTAGACTGGAATCCCCCAGGGCCGAACTTAACTCGGCTGCGCTTAGCTCTCCCCCATTTAATTTGAACGAAGGGAGGGCTCGGCTTCCCAACAAGGACGGTGCCATCCGGCGGCACGAGGCAGCCCGGGTCTGTCGGTTCCAAGCTGGCACTGCTGTGGGCATCGGGTGTGTCGGATGCCCGGCGCGCTGGCAGTGCTGTGGCGGGTGCAGAGGGCCATCCGTCTTTCCCAGCATCCGTACGGGATGTGGCTGGCGGAGACATACGGCTCCTGCATGGGGAAAATTACTTGTTTGCAGAGGATATATAGCTCATTCCTCTGAACAGAGCACCCGGGGGGACCCTCAAACATGCCGAGTATCGCCCCTTCCCTCCACCCCATTAATAATCTCAACCGAGGTGACACTGCAAGCCCAGCATGGGAGGTGTATAACACCCCATAGCCTGTGCAGGAGAGGCACTGGGGCGGGGATGGGGACGAGGACAGCTCACCAGCCCGTCTCCGAATTTACAGCCGTCTGGAGAGGGACTTGCACAAGTGTCTTGATTGACTGTAGGTGCCTTTTCCCTAAGTTCTGGGCTGCACAAAGCTGCGGCAGCACGGCCGCTGCCGGCACAGGCTCACACCTGGCTTGGTTTCCCCAGTTTGCTTTTACACCGAGAGAAAGCTCCCCCGCCGTGGTCCTCGGGCAGGAAAGGCGAAGCTCCCGAGACACACCAGGCTCTCAGTCTCAAATGCTTGGTGGTTTTGCCGTGGGTGCCGCAGCAGCAGCAGAGAAGGCCAGAAGTAAATAGACAGAGAAAAATCTATCAAACGCAATGAAAAAAAACCCTGTTCTCTGGGAGCATTTTAATTCCTTCCCCCCCCCCAGCCCTGTCACTCTCTTCTTTGCCAAGCGTAAGGCAGAGCCGCGGACCGGAGCTCCGAGCCCCCACGCGTCTCGGAGCGGGGAGGCTGGGAGCCAGGCAGGAGATAAATAACGGAAACGACCGCGTTGTGTTTTCAAGGCACTCGTAGGATTTACAGCTGCTTATCCAAATGTTCCTTTCCCTTCCCCATGCGCTGGCTTCGCCGTCTCCGGCTGTTTCTCTTCCTCCCTTCTCGCCGCGCGTGTGCCGCGGCCCCTCTCCCCCGGCAGCGGGTGCGTATATCACCCCGGGGACGGCTGGAGGGCCGTGCCGACAAGCCCAACTGTCAGCAAATTTTACAGCTTCATCTGAAATTCTCTGCGTGCAGCGAGGGCGAGGGCGGGGCGGCAGAGATGGGTGAGTGGGGGGGTGCAGAAAGCCTGCACGGCTTGCGGAGGTCAATGGGATTTTTGTCTGCCACTCCTTAGCTCGGTATAAAAGAAAAAGGCAGGGCTTTTTTCTGGTGGAGCTGGTGGTTCTGTGACATCTCAGGTGATGGGGGGGTGCAGGACACGCTGTGGCACACGCCATCTCTGTGCCCGTGGTCCAGCTGCATGTGTGGTGGGGAGTCACTGCTGCGGCTCTAGTCCCGCTCATGTCCCCTTTTGGGAGTCAGAGTGTGCTGTCTGTGCTGCCCCACATTTGTGACCCTCTTTCTCTTCCTTCACAGGTGTACCGTGGATGACAGGGTGACACGGGTAGCGTGGCTGAACCGCAGCACCATCCTGTACGCCGGCAATGACAAGTGGTCTATAGACAACCGCGTGGTCATCCTCTCCAACACCAAGACCCAGTACAGCATCAAGATACACAATGTGGATGTCTACGATGAGGGCCCCTACACCTGCTCGGTGCAGACGGACAATCACCCCAAGACTTCGCGTGTCCATCTCATCGTGCAAGGTAGGGCTTAAGGTGCTGTTGCCAAACTGATGTGGAAGGAGGTCTGGACTTGTGCAGGGTTTGGAGGTCCTCTTGGTGATGGAGATGTTGGGATCAGACTGACACTCATTATTGCTTTGGATGGGGCAGAGGACCCTCGGGAACTGGAATTGGATCTGGTGTCCTCCTCCTTCTCTGGGAGAGCGGGCAGAGCGTGAGTGCATTGCCATCGCCGCGGGGCTGTGAAGGGTTTGTGGCACAAGGCTTCGTAGGCAAGTGTCTTGGCATAGCAGATGTGATTGGGGTGCAAAGCTGCATTTCTGAGGCTGTTCAGCAGGGGGGATCAGGGTGCCAGCAGATCAGAGGTGCCCGTAGCACGCTGTCTCTGAATCCTTGCAGCTCTGCAGCGGCTACCGGCTTTTGTCCAGTCTCTAGATTAATTTTTCAGAGTTAGTGTTAGTTCAGGTTAGATAAAGATAATGAAAGTTTCCTAATCCTCTTAAAGAAGATTTATCTGGCTGAGTAGAAAGCTCTTAGAATACAATAAAGCGTGTATAAAACCAGGACCTAATCTTTCCTTTAATTTCAAACAGCTGATGGGTATTGATTTTGCAATGAGCAAATCTGAAAAATTTCTCAGCCTCGACACGGCTCCGAGAAGCCCCCCAGCAAAGGTGTATATGTATTTATGTATCCTCCTCATTTGGAAGAGGCAGGGTTTGATTGTGGCCACCCATCTGTGAGGTTTTTCCTGACTGGTCTTGGTGGAAGTGTGCTGGGGGGGCCCTTACCGGGAAGAGGAGCATCCCCTCCCTCCCCTCGTGCACAGCATCTTCCTCTCCCCCTTTCTGCGTTGCATCCGCAGTTTAATCTGTTTATCCTGTCTGCTCTCTAATCGTGGTAATCCATCCCATCAACACCAGTGAAGTATCTGAGTGCTTTGCACCTATGAAACGAGATGAATCGGCAGTGGCATTCAGTGCCCACTGCCCTTGCCCCTGTTTCGGAGTGGGGTCTGCAATATAGGTGCTCGCTGGACTTGGGTGGATGAAGGTGAGGGGTTTTTCATATCCAGAGTGACTGTCTGGTGGTGAGGGCTTCCTAACTGTGCCAGGAAAAGTTTCCCCCTGGCAGGAACAAGTTTTGTTGAATTGCTCCCACAGCAGCAATGACCATGGCTGCCAGCAGCGCTGCTTCTCTGCAGCCGATGGGAAGCAGGAGTGGAGGTGGGGATGCACTGTTACGTGGGCACAGGTCAAGTGGTCCACCCTGAGAAGTGTCTGTATTTCTATTTCATTGTGTTCAGCTCCATCCACACAGTTTGCCTAAGTCAGTCTGCTGAGACAACCCATCTGTAGGTGCCACCTTGTTGTCCTGTTGATGGTGGCTCCAACACGGTTCCTCAGTGGCTAAAATGTGCTTGCTGGTGGCTCAGGCCAAGCAATATTGTTTACTGGCACTGTTGGCACAGCCAAGGGTTGGTAGTTTTCATGCTTGCATGCCAGGGAGGAGCTGGTTTTGTACTATGGCAAATAACACAGTGAGTCCTTTGCTCTGTGCTGGGAAGACGGGAGCTGTTTTCAGAAGGTGTTTTCAGTCCTGGTCATGCATGTGAGTGAGTGGAGCACATGATTTGATGATTTGGAGCACATGTAATGATAGGACGAGGGGTAATGGGTGGAAGCTGAGAGAGGGTAGGCCACAACTGGATTACTTCATCCAGTTCTGGGCTCCCCAGCTGAAGAGAGACAGGGACCTACTGGAGAGTTCAGCAGAGGGCAGTGAGGATGAGTGGGGGATTGGAGCATCTCCCCTGTGAGGAAGGGCTGAGAGAGCTGGGACTCTTTAGCCTGGAGAAGAGAAGGCTGAGGGGTGATTTAATTAATATTTATAAATACCTAAAGGGTGGGTTGAGGGATGATGGAGCCAGACTCTTTCCAGTGGTTCCAGGTGACAGGATGAGGGGTAACAGGCACAAGCTGGAACACAGGAGGTGCCATTTAAATATGAGGAAGAACTTCTTTTCAGTGAGGGTGCCAGAGCACTGGCACAGGCTGCCCAGAGAGGTTGTGGAGTCTCCTTCTCTGGAGATTTTCAAGGCTCGCCTGGATGCAGCCCTGAGGGATGTGCTCGAGGGGATCCTGCTTTTAAGCAGGGGAATTGGACTAGATGATCTCTGGAGGTCCCTTCCAATTCTGAATATTCTGTGATTCCATGATAAGGAAGAAGTTCTTTCCCCTGAGGGTGGTGAGGCACTGGAACAGGTTGCCCAAGGAAGCTGTGGATGCTCCATCCCTGGCAGTGTTCAAAGCCAGGTTGGATGGAGCCTTGAGCAACCTGATCCGGTGGGAGGTGTCCCTGCCATGGCAGGGGGGTTGGAACAAGACAATCTTTGAGGTCCCTTCCAACCCAAACCATTCTGTGATGATTCTACGATTTGCAGGGAAGGAGCAAAGCTGTACTTTGGGTGTAGCACTCCTGGCCTAAAACGTGGGCTCAAAAGCGAGGTTTGAGGCCCTACTTTGAGGAGGCAGCCGTCACGTGGGCTACGGCCACACATGCCCCAGTGACCCTCCTGGCCCGTGCTGGCCAGCCAGCATGCAGACACTAGCGACCAGTTAGCAACCATGCGCAGGTCACTTAATTTATATTTGTGTTGTGCAAAACTAAAAGTTGGCCAGCTAGGGTATCGATTTTTTTTTTTTTGTCCTCGTATTCAATTTGGTTTTAATTGTGCTATTGCAGGGCCCGGCCTTCCCTGCCGGCACCCCGGCGATAAATCTGCCAGGGATTTGCCGTCAACAGTAAATGTGTCTCTTAATGTCCTTATTAATACGTCTCTTGGTTTGGTTCATTGCAACAGCCGTTAACAAGGGTTTATAAGAGCGTAGGTGGCAGGAAGCCAGAGGGGTGTTTTGTCTCCTTTTTCCTCTTTTTTTTTTTTTTTCTCCTGGAGCTAGCTGGTGACGATGGGATGGATGCTTCTGGGGGCGCGCGCGGTGCTTTTGGCGTGCCGGTGTGTTTTGGGGAGTGTTGTGAATGCAGAGAGAGAACTGGCATGTAATCCTGTCTGTGTAGAAGAGCCTCCAGCTCCCATTCTTGAGGCATCCCAAAATTCAGCGACCAGGAGGTGGTGGGAGCGGAGGTCTCAGGATGTGCCACAGGGACCTGGAGCGATGGAACAAAAGCGTGTCGGCAGCTGATTAATTACTGTAAAAAGCCAAATTGGAGGGGGGGGGATGTGGGGAACTAGAGAAGTTGTTTCCCCATTATATTTCCGAACAGAAAGAACGCTTTAGCATGCGTGCAAATAGCTCCCTGGGAAGCACTCTCACTTCCTAATTGTTCATAAATTTACTGACAGGTGGTTACACAGTAGGTATAACACTCCCAGTTTTGGTTTTATTGTTTTTCCCCGTCTCAACATGAAAACCTAGAGAAAAAGGGTGTGTGGCAGTCAGGAGTCTTGGCCTAGCAAAGGGTGTTTGATGTCCCAGTTTTGGTTTTGTCACCACACCTGGACAGGTGAGCAGGGAAGAGATTGCTTGGCTGTGCCTGTGAGGGACATCCCAAGTACAACACGTAGCATCACAGGTCAGGGCAGAGGGAGTGAACTGGCACATTGGGCAGTTTGGATCTCAACCAGTAAAAGGAGGAGATAAATCACAGGCTTCTTGTTATTGAATTTTGTGGCTTCGCTTTCACATTCGATTTCTCTTGCCGATGTTCTGAACAAACAAGAAATTGCAGAGCAAATGTGGGGGGTTTTTTTTGGCTTATGCATTAACTTACCTGTGATTAATACTACACAGCATCAAGGAAATTGTCCGCAGGTCGCTCGTTGCACCGGTGAGATTGTGTCACCCCTCCCTTCCTCGGGGTGTGTTCTGTTTTCTATTTGTCATTGTGGGCTTTTGGAAGGATGGCAGGACTATGAATAAGGGGGACAGGGATCGTATGCTGCCATATTGCTTTTCCCCTGCAGCTCTGGAAGGAGAGCAAGTCACCCCTCTCCCACGAGTGACCTTGGGGCCGAGGAGGACCTCTGGAGGGGAGGGGGTGACAGCCATCTCCATCCACAGCACAACCCCAATAGCCCCCTGGGAATTCATGTCCCACCCCAGTGGCAGCTGAGGGCTGCCTAATTTGGGAAGGTGTAGTGTACATGATGGTTTCTGTCTGGTGCAGGTTTATTGTGCTCGTAGTTGTGCTGGTGGATTGCATGGAATTACCAGGACTATCTGACCTGGCCTTTCAGGGACCAGGATGTTTCTATGGGATTGGGGGTGGGGACAGGAGAGCCTTTGGGCTTTGTGTTCAGCACCCAGCCTGAGCTGTCTCCACCAGGGCGTGTGCCTTGGCCATATCCACCCTGTGGTATTTACAGGGAATGACCACAGGTTAGTTGTACCCACGTGGTTGCATTTGCTGCCAGATTTAGCCTGCCCACGAGTGCCCCAGGAGAGGCCTCGGGTGTCTGACACTACATGAGCTGGGCCTCAGAGCCCATTGTGTAGATGAGGTGCTAAGGGACATCGTTTAATGAGGAATTGGCAGTGTTCGGTTCATGGTTGGACCTGATGATCTTAGAGGTCTCTTCCAACCAAGGCTGTTCCGTGTGCTCAGGGAGAGGGCTGGAGGGATCCTAGGAGCCGTATTTAGTTGTGGGCCGGTCATTTTATACAGCCCCATTTGGTCCCTGGGGCACAGACCCTTTCAGGGGCTGCATCCGTTGGCCCGGAGCACCGGGAAGCAGCATCAGCCAGTGGGCTTTAATTGCTTTTTTTTGCCGTGGCTGAGGATATTTATGGGTGCGGAGATTGCCAAGTTATTTATTAGATGGAGTATCTGGGGATAGAGTAATATAAATCACTGTGGCCAGTATTGAATGGAGCAGACGCTCAGTAATTTAAACAGTTTTAATAAATATGCTAAAATATGAGCCTTGTCACAGCCTGTAACAAGAGCTGGTTATCGGTGTCTCAAGCGGGACCTGGACATAGCCTTTCTGGTCCCCGTCCAGCACAGGTTCCAGGCTGAGACACCAGTTTGGAAATGTGGGGGGGTCACCAACCAGCGAGGGCAAGGGGGACATCACTGAGGTCTGGTGATGGGGCAGGTCTTGCAGCCAGGGCTTCCCAGCAGCGCATGGGTGGTGCGCCTCGCAGGCTGTGGTGAGCTGGTAGCGTGTTCACAGTGGCTTTGCTCTTTCTTGTGTCTTGCAGTTCCCCCACAGATTGTCAACATCTCATCGGACATCACCGTGAACGAGGGCAGCAGTGTGACCCTCATGTGCCTGGCCTTCGGGAGACCGGAGCCCACCGTCACGTGGCGACACCTCTCCGGCAAAGGTGAGAGCATCCTCAGGGATCGAGGGACAGGCCACCCAGGGCTGAGGAGGGGGCTTGCCAGGCCTGTGTGGGACCACTGGACGTCCCTATGGAGGCGGCAGGAAGGTGTCCCATGGTCTGCTGGGGTCTGTCACAAATGGCA
Organism: Podargus strigoides; assembly: GCA_028020825.1. Classification (NCBI taxonomy): domain Eukaryota; kingdom Metazoa; phylum Chordata; class Aves; order Caprimulgiformes; family Podargidae; genus Podargus; species Podargus strigoides. Next base: position 4,475,382 of record CM051646.1, read on the forward strand.
GAGGTCCTGGCGTGTTGGCCTGCCCTATCGTGGCCGTGAGGATGCTTGTTAGGTGCTGTCCCATGTTCCTGGGGAAAGGGAATTTCAGATGTGGCTGGTGTCAGGAGAGAGCATGGACAGGGATATGGCAGGGGGGGTGGGGTGTCCCAGTGTCACCAGTGGTGGGTGACAGTGCCATGTTCTCGGGGCATCTCCCAGGGCAGGGCTTTGTGAGCGAGGACGAGTACCTGGAGATCACGGGCATCACACGGGAGCAGTCTGGGGAGTACGAGTGCAGCGCTGTCAATGATGTGGCTGTCCCGGATGTGCGGAAAGTCAAAGTCACCGTCAACTGTGAGTGCCAGGGATGGGGACTCACGGGAGTGTCATCTCGGGTGGGTGGGTGGGCAGGGTGGTGGTGTGGCATGGTGTGACAGTGTGGTGTCCCCACAGACCCACCGTACATCTCAAATGCCAAGAACACGGGTGCCTCGGTGGGCCAGAAGGGCATCCTGCAGTGCGAGGCCTCGGCCGTCCCCGTGGCGGAGTTTCAGTGGTTCAAGGAGGACACCAGGTGAGGGGCTGGACTGGGGGAGCCAAGGGAGCAGCTCAGCGGGATGGGGGCATGGTCATTTTGGGTGATGTGGCGGGGCGAAGGGCTTGTCTTGGTGGCATTCGGGGATCTGGCAGGGGGGGAACACGCACAGAGGTGTTGGCCAGGGGAACGGGCTGATGCAGCTGAGCGCTGTAGTCTGTTTCCTCGCAGGTTAGCGAACGGGCTGGAGGGCGTGCGGATCGAGAGCAAGGGCCGCCTGTCCACGCTGACCTTCTTCAACGTGTCGGAGAAGGACTACGGCAACTACACGTGCGTGGCCACGAACAAGCTGGGCAACACTAACGCCAGCATCATCCTGTATGGTAGGTGCCTTTTTTTTTTATTTTGCAACAAAGGATAGCAAGGAGGAGGAGGAGGGAGGAGGATGAAGAGAAGGGCAAGGTGGGCAGCAGGGAATGATGGAGCAGAGCTGGCCGTATTTATTTAATGTCACCAGTCTGTCAAGGCACAGAATGGCAGCAGCCCCGAGCAGCGAGGTCCCACATCAGTTGATTTTTCTGTCTGTATTTCTTTAATAATGTTATTACTAATGACAGAGCAGGGGCCACCTGGCCCTCCATGTCATAGGGAGAGGTGAATTTGCAGTCATGGACCATGAGACAGCAAGTGACCAGTTGTACGGTTTAAATGTCTGTAAGGCCATGGGACCAGATGGGATTCAGCCTGGGGTATCCCAGGAGGCAGCAGACATCACAGTGGGGCTCGTCTCGACAGGCTGCAGAAGGTCTGGGGAGTCTGGGGTGGTGTTTGCCCAGTGGGAGCCTGGTGACTGTCTGGTAAGGTACAGGAAGGGCACGATGGAGGCCCTGGGAAAGTCAAGATGGGGTAGTCTAGTGTCAGCGTGCGTAGGAACCATGGAGAAGATCATAAGGGGTGTTGGGAGGATCTTATCCTCATTTGGTGTGGTTACTGGGGGTTAGGTAATGGACTTGACTCTCAGAATTGTGCTGATGTATGCTAAGGCCCCTGCCATGTGGCTGAAGGGGAAGCAGGAGGTGGTGCCTACCAGTCCTTAATGGCACATGCTGCTGGGAAGTGTGGCTGTGTTGTGCAGTGCTGCAGGTCCTTTTTCTTTTCATAGTGACTAATATGTTGTGGTCTGTCCTGGTCCTGGTGTCCTTTCCCCCTCCCTAGTCCCCATTTCCTCTCCCCCCCCCCACCCAGGGTGTTGGTGCTGATCTGGTGTATTTTAGGGCAATGTGGTGTTCTATGGCGTTTGCTTCTGCTCTGTTTTTGTGGTGTGTGGAGCTGTGGTCAGTTCTGTTGTGTTACTCAGTGTGACAGTCAGCCCTGGTCCTTGGTGTTCACACTGCTGCACTCTGCTGCGTGGCAGTGCCTTTAGGGTGGCCTAGGTCTGTCATGAAGTGTTTTGCTCAGCGTGGTTCTGCTCCATTTTTGCTATGGTTTCTTCCAGGTTGTTGGAACCATATGTTGAAGTCTGTTGTGCTGTGTTTTGCCTGTGTCTTGGTCACTCAGGTGTGTTCTATCCTGCAGTCCTGCTGTCAAATGAGTAGCATCTCCCCCTGCTTTTTTTTTTTTTTTTTTTTTTTTTGGTTGTGGTGTATGGCAGTGTTTTCTCTGGTTTGTTGTGGCATGGCACAGTCTGTGGTTTTTTTTTTTTTTAGGGCATTGGCATTGCAAGTGTTCTGGTGTGTCACAGTCTGTCCTGTTCCATTGTCTGCTGACCAGTGTTGGTGTAGTAAGGAGTGATGCACTGTGCTGTACTGTACAGTGTTGTGTTCTGGTGTATTTTAATGATGTGCTGTGCATCTTTCCGGTCCAGTCTGTCCGTTTGCTCTTGTCAAATTGGTTTTATGTGGTATGGTTCTGTTAGTTTGGTTGTGGTCTGTTGTAATGGATGATGTTTTGTTAGGGATGGGTCTGTTCTGTCCTGTTGGGATCTCAGTGGTTGTGTTCTGTACCTGTCTCTTTTGCCCTGGTGTGTTTGCCTGCATTCTAATCAATGGGTTGAAATGCAGTACGGACTGGTCTTTAGTGTCCTAAGCTGTCATACCTCTGCCCACACCCTCACTGCTGCCCCCCCCCCCCACTACATGACCCACCCTCCATGCCATACTCTCCCTCGTGCCCCTGCTAAGGGCCTGCCTGCCCAACAGTGCTCCTCTCCTGCCTAAACCATGTCCCCACCTGCTCTGGACCCTCCTTTCCCAGCAGGGACATGGCACAGCTGCTCCTGCCTACAGGACTGGACTAGCATTGGCCCAGAGCATCTTCCTCCTCTAACAACAACCACTTTGCCCCTAAATGTCCCTCAAGCTCCGTGCCTGCCTCCTCAAGACCACCTGGACCCCACACCGACACCGCTCCTCAAACAATGGACAAACCCCACCGTCCCCATTGGGGATGGGAACGTGGCACCCAGGGCGTGGGGATGATGGGGAGGGTGGTTCCCTGCAGGCAACAATCCGACCATTTACCCTCCCTGCAAGCCCTAACACTCACCCTCGTCTTCCCCTTCTTTTCTCTCCCGCACAGGGCCCGGAGCGGTGCACGACGGCGGCAACGCGGCGTCCCGGGCAGCTGCCGGCCTCTGCCTCTGGGCTGCCCTCCTCGCTGGCCTCCTCCTCGACTTTTGATAAGAGAGCGGAGGGTCCCGGGAGGCCCCGCCTCGCCTCTCGCCCGCCGCGGGTTCGGCCCGCCGCGCCGCCCGTGGACTCCTCTCTGTCAGACGGGCGATGCGCCGGAGGACGGGCGGCGGCGCCGAGCGTCCGAGGATGGCCGCCTCTCCCGCGTGCCCGGGTCGCTCTTGCCGCCGGTTACGCTGTACAGACCCCACCATGTGCCACCGGACTCTCGCCCGCCATCGTCTCCCCGGGGATGGGGTGCGGCACAGACGGGGCTCCCCGCGGCCGCCCCATCTCCAGTGCAGGGGGTGCAGAGCCGTAGGGGCAGGTGCCGCCCAGAATTGTCACCGGGGATGTCCGACTCATCACCTTGCTAAGCCGCCTATGCCCAAAAAGACCCCAAGGTTGAAGCCCCCCTGGCTCTGCCTTCAGCCCTCTCAGTCATGAATGTCAGTTCTCACCGCCAAAGCTCCTACCTAAGCACCCACGACATCGCCAGCCCCCCGCCGCCCGGCCCTGGCTCCCCTCCTGCACCCTTCCTGCTCTCCACAGCTCTCCACAACTGGTCCTTTCCAGGGGGGGGTCCCCTGACATCACCTTCAACGGCCACACACTACCTGCTTCCAGCTAACACTCTGCCCTGCTCCCCCAGAAAACCCCTCGCCTTCCTGAGGGCACAAGCCTGCTCTCCCAAGAATGTGAGCCCTGGGGACCGCTACCAACCCTCATGTGGATGAGAGCCTTCCAGGAGGCCAGCCTTCCCCTCCTCACCCCAAACCCCCACCCATGGCTCTCTCCCCAGTACGCTGCTGGCTCTTCTCGGGGAGGTTCTTCCAGGGAGGTTTTCCTAGCGCTTTCCAACCTACAGATGAAAAGCACAGCACCGCCAACACAGAGGCACTAAACCACAGGGCAAAACACCAGGAGACAAGACCCTTTTCCTACAGCTCCGATGCTCCTGCCCATCTGCACACACCCAGAGGGAATGGGACCGTGTGCTCTTGATCTCCAGCCCTGCACGTCAGCCATCCTCATGACCTATCCTCATGACTGCCACATGCCCGCCCCCACCTGCAAGAGTCCGATGTGCTTGGCCCTGCAGAGGAGACTCGGGCTCGGTCACTTTGCTGCACCGGCACGGCAGGGATGAGGACGCTGCCTATGCCCCAGCTCGCTGCTTGCTGATCCTCCCTGCTGCCACGTGCCTTCGACAGCAAAATGGACGTGCCCAGACTCTACCCTCCACTTCGACCGCTCTGGGAGCTTCTGTCCTCTCCCCTGCCACCTGCAAGGCCTCCCAACTTACAGGCTCGTGTGCCTGAGCACCCCATGCCACGGGCCCCCTTGCCTGATACATCGCAGCAGCCCCAAGCCCTCCTGATGCTCTGTGGCCACCGTCCAGGGATGGACCCTCCCAGCCTGCTCCTGAGAAGTCACATGCGGCACCAGCTCCTACAACTACCACACAGACCCAAATTCTACAGCGCCGCTGACCGAGCACACAAAGCATTCCCTTACCCAAGCCCTGCCTTGCCTCCTCCTTCTCCCTCCATAAGCATGATGGCTGAGCAGCAACAGCCCCGCGCACACCACCTTTCCCATACAAACTCTGCCTCTACCAAATGCTCCTGGCCCCAACATCCCGCTGGCTGTGGCTGTGAGTGACAGTCCTCGGAGCACAAGACAAAAAAAAAAAAAAATCCCCAATCTCAAGGCCACAGTGTGCCACCGCCTCGCCCTCTATGTGGCTGTGACCGCTCATCCCCGCTCTCGATGTGCCAACCAGAGCGTGGCTCAACACTGTCATGGAAAAAAAACAACAGCTACAAAAACAAACAAAAAAAAAAAAGCCTCAATTGATTCTCACCCCGCACCTCTGGACAGTCACTATATACTGCAGCTGACTAGAAAAATCCACCTGGCCCCAGGAGCAGCCACTCTGGTGCTGGCCCGACACGCTCGCTTACCTTATGGGTGGAAATCCGGTGTGGCACAGCACCGACCTGGCGAGTCCGTGTCCCGTGGCCCCTGCAGCTCTGCTCTGCTTCTCTGCTGGCTTCCAGGAGGTGTGATACCAGCACCAAGCTGGGTTCTACCCCGTGGCCTCGGGCACCTTCGGGACGTGGGGATGCCACAGCGACACGCAGGTCCTTCCCAGTGTGCCCTCTCCAGAAAGATCCTTGGACATGGGCAACACCTCGTCTTGCCACCTTCGCCGGTCCGCACCACCCGCCAATGGTCCCCCACTGCCCTGTGCCCATTCCCACCCCCAAATTTCTCTGTCCCCACCAACAGAAGCGCTGAACTCCCCCCAGAGGTATATTGGAGAGCGGATGTGACACCGAGATGCCGCACGCACACGGCGCTGCCCTCGCCCCGTCCTTCTCCTCCCCGGTTTGGGTGGCCTCCCCAGTGCTCCTCCGCTCGTGCCATGTGACGTGCCATTGTGAGGAACGTGTGGCTGTCTGAGGCCGGCGCTGAAGCACCTCGGCCGGGCGGTGGACCCCTTTGTGACCGCCACACTCCGGGCTTGGACGCTCGGGGGGTGGCCGGGGTTGGGGGGCGCGCGGCTCCCAGGTATTTCCTGCCGACGGCCGCGACGGCCGGTCTTGAGTTTCCGTCGATCATTGTATTCCAAGGGTGGCTATACTACCTGAGATTTGTGCATGTTACATTGTAGTTGTAACCTTTTCTAATTCGGCAAGAATAAGAGATGGTTGTGATTGTGCAGTGTATCAATAAAGTTTGACGAACTTTGTACGTTCGGGGCTTTGCTTCGCGAACCCCAACGCGCCCTGGGGAGGGATGTGGAGCACGGCGTGCCCCAGGAGGGCTCCCCAGTGCCTGGGACCTCTGTCGCCACTGTAGTCTTGCCCGGCACTTAGTTGGAGCCCTCTTTTCATTGCCCCCTGCAACTGCAACGGGTCTTTCCTCCCCCCATCTCCTGCCTCCACCAGGAACCAGCCTCGCTCCACTGACGGGTCCCACACACCTCCGTGCCACCACCACCAGTGACCACGTACCTGTTGACCCTGCAGGCTGAGGACTGGCTTTGCTCTCATCGCTCACCTTCGTTCGGCAGAAGTGTTGTGCTTGGGGGGGGCTTCCATGGACTGAGCCATCCCCAGCATCTTCTCTGTCATCTCATAATGACATCCACTCCAACAACAAAAACCTCCCCACCCTCTGCAAGGGACACCTCTGCAAATGATGAACTCCTAAGGGTGCTCCTATCGCAATGTGACAGCGCACGACATGGACAAAATGTCTTCCTCAAAGGACAAACGTGGCTCTGGGACGATGCCAGACACATCGGGGGGGGTTTGCTTCCTTTGTACAATCACTGAACAGGACCAGGCCTCTCTTTGCCTTCCCTGATGCACAGACAAAAGCCTGGTCCCCAGACTTTATCCCCGAACGCCGTGGCAAACCACCCTCCCGATGGTGGCCACTTGTGTGCGCCGTGTGGCCGAGCAAACGGCTCCGTCCTGGTACAACTACAAACTACCACAACTCAATATATCGGGAACATCCCTGCTGGCCCCCTCAAAAGGTAAGTGCTTCCCAAAACCTGACGGTCTCCCCTTTGTGAGTCAAGAAGGGAATTTTCTTCCACTGCCCTCAGCAATGCCTGTCCCCTGTCTAAGGAGGAGTGGAGGAGTACCATCCAGAGGGATGGAGAGCATAATTCAGGCCACCACCTCCATCACCCTGCCCCTCACCAAGAAATATCTATCTCAATACATTAAGACATGAATGCATCCTTCAACCAGCCTCTCCCTCTTTACCTTGCTCTTCATCCATCCAACCATGGCACCCCCCTCACCCCTTGCCATCTCACCTAGAACACCAGTTTGATGCTAAAGGGAGGACATGAAGGAGACAGCCCCAGTACCTCCATACCTGTCCTCGAGTGCTGGGATGGATCCCTCCCCACAATCCTGACCATCTGGGCACTGCCTCTCCTGCTGGGCTTGCTCTACCGTGGATGACCATCCCTGCCTGTGAGTCCTATGACCTACTCAAAGACCCCCAACGTCTTTTCCCCTGGGAGGAGCCTGTAGACCACACTGGCCACAACACATTCTCCTATAAACCGTGGGTGGCAGGAGGGCTGGCACCCAGTGGGGCTGGGCTGGCAGACTACCTCCTGGGCCCATCTTGACCCTGGCATGCAGAGAGCTCCCTGCCAAGCCATCCTGTCCCCATGTCCTTGCTATGCTATCCCTCACTTAGGACATGCCATGAAGCCTTAAGGGCATGGTTCATGCCTTCCCCAGCACCAGTATCTCTCAGCTACAAAGAAACACCACGCTGTGCTCTCTCTCCATCTTGAGTTGCACAAACTCATCACAGGGTCAAGAAACAAAACTAAACACCAGTTCTGCCATGGCTACTGACCGGCTTCTGATCTGACAAAAGCATCCCAGGTACCTCGGGGGAAGGAAGCAAGCAGCCTGGAGGCGACGGTTGAAGCTGAACACTGACCAAACACTCCAAGAAACCTTCTGCAAATCGGAAAATAAACAAGATGTCAACCTGGATAAGCCCCAAGATAGCCCCAGTTATACCTGAACCCCCACATACAGTTCTGTCTGTACACGGGGCGCCCAGTTTCCTGCACCCACCTTGTATCGCTGCGTCTCGGCCACTCCATGAGCATCCCTTGCAATGCTGAGCTGCCAAAGCTGAGGGCTATGCATACACCTTTTGGAGCCCCAAGGGAGATCCTGGCACAGGGGGTAAATAGGGCAGAGCTGCACCCCACACCCATCCCCTTCTACTCACTGAAACCTTACCTTGTGACCACATCCCTGCAGGGATCACTGGTGCTCTCCCAGCCCGTTGCAAGGACTCAGTGCTCCTGCCCAGTGTCCCTCCCCGCATCCCTCCCCATCCCCGGTGACGCAGCAGGAGAGCACCAGGCAGCCCGGGCCACCCCCCCCCAGCAATGAGCACCACAACCAGACGGAGCGGCCACATGGAACAATCGTTTTAATGGATAGGCAGAGAGAGCCCCCTCGCCGCCGCCCGCCCAGGCTCCCCGCGTGCCCCCCGCCATCGGCCGTGGGGAAGGAAAGGAAACCGAAGGAGGAAAACCAACCGCGGGAGAGACCCCCGCCGAAAAGTGCCGCCAGCCAAGCGGTCCCACGGCTCGGGGGGTGGCCGGGTGCCCATCGCTTCGCCTTCTTCTCCTTAGTTCTTTTTTTTTTATATATATATATATATATATACACACACACACACGCACGCACACACATATACATACATATATATATATATATATAAAAAATATAAAACTCAGCTATATAGATCTCCCTCTATCCCTCGGTTTGCTTTCTTCCGCTGCAAAGGGGCCGGGACCGCGCGGCTTAAGGGGATGGAGAGGGGCCCCAGTCCCCTGCCGCCCTTCGTCCCCGGTGACCCGAGGGCGGAAAGGCGAGGGGGGTTCGGGGACACGTGGGCTGAGACGCTTGTCTCGTCTCGTTGAGGACCGATACACACCTAACTCCATATACAGCATGCAGTAATGGCAGCGGAAGGACCCTGCTGGGAACCGTGGCTAGAACGCTAACAAAAAAAAAAAAAAAAAAATTATATATATATATGTATATTTATATATACTGTATATATATATCCCATAAAAATTCAGCGTCTCCCTCCACTGTGGCAAGCGTCGCCCGCGCCCTCGGCAGGAACTGTTCGGACGACCGCTTCTTGGGTCGCTTTCGGTGCGAGACTCCCGCTCTTCCTCCTCCTCCTCCACCTCCTTCTCCTCCTCCTCCTCTTCCTCCTCCTCTGCGCCGACTCGCCGGGCTCACAAACCTCCACGGCTGCTCGGCAAAACAACTTCTCTCTGCTTGCTCCCCTCTCCTTTCTGCATTTTTTTTTTTTCCCTTTTTATTTTTTTTTTTTTCCGCTTTTTTTTTTTGCATCTCTGTTTTTTAGGAACTAAGAGTTCTAGGCTCGTATCAGAAAATATAATTAATAAAATTAAACCATGACTCAGAATCCCTTATCGTTCACGATGTCCGCGGGTGGTGGTACGATGAACGTGTGGCTCGACGCCGGTCTCCTTCCTCCCTTTCCGTTCGTGGTGGTGTGGTAACTGTTGAAGATCTATATATCTATACATATATATATATATATATGTATATGTGGATATATATATATATTCTGGAACACAAATGGCGGCACGGTCCGTGAGAAGACGGGGAAATCTCGGCAAAAAAGAAAACCAGCGCATCTGGAGGAGGGGCCCGCCCGGCAGGGAGCTGGCGGGTGGGGGCAGCCAAGGGGACCCGGGCGGGGGGAGCATTGCACCCCGACGGCTCCTCCCGTCCTCCATGCTGGCAGAGAACGGCGAAAAAGGGAGGAAAAACGGGTGGGAGACAAAAATAATCGGGGGAAAAGAAAAAGACTCGGTGGCATTGCATCTTCAGCAGGAAGCCTTGGATTATTTTTTCTTTTTTTTTTTTTCCTCTCTCCTTTCCAAATTTGCATTTTTTTGCATGTTTTTTCCTCTCTCCCCCTCCCCCGGGTGGCCTGGCCGCATACTCTCTCAATTCTTATGATTATTTTCAGAAACGGTGAACACTTCTTCTTCTTCTTCTTCCTCTCCTTTCTGCTTGCGCTCGCTGGCCGTGGTCATCGCCGCCACTGCTCCGCGGGCCGGCTCTCGGGTCAAAACTGGCGGGCGAGCTGGGTGAGCGGGAGGGCCAGCAGCCACACGCAGCCGCCTCGTCGCCACGCTCCGTTGTTCCCATCGTGCACCGCACCGGGGCCTGCGGGAAAGGAGAGAGAGAGCCCCACTTGGTTAGTCACGAAGTCAATAAAAAAGCATAAAACACAAAATAAAAATAAAGCCAACAAACCCACGTTATTTGGGCCCTTGGTGCTATTGCACATGGTGGCATTGCCCCATGCAATAGCTCCCCAAGCACCGCCATCCACCCGTGCCATCCATCCCCATCCCCACTGACCCCAGCTTTTGGGACGCCATCCCCCATAGTCCCCTTTCTGCCCTGAGTCCCCATCCCAAGCCCATCCCCACCCAACAACTTCCTCCAGTGCCCCACGTCCCTCCTCCAAAATTTGTCCAAGATTCCAGCCACATGTGTAGGGAACATGGCAGCTTTTGCCCAACACCCCACACTGCCAGCCCTGGTGAGCCAGCACAGGGGTGACCACCCCATTGTTCCCCACCCTAAATAGTTGGCCCAGGGCAACACTATGCTGGGAAGAGGCCTCGGAATGGTGTCCAGGATGAAGCCCTGCCCCAGCATGGATGCCCATGAGGTCTGATGATTGACCTGTGCTTTTGAAACCCAAGGACATGTCCCCTCACTTCAAAGCCCAAGAACCATTAACCACTTGGTTTCCCACCAGTAGCACTCCTCCAACACTTCCCCCTTAGCCCCAAACCCTGATGTGGTCAGGGAGCCACGCACAAAGGCAATCAAGAGACACGATTGGAGCCACGCTACATCCATATCCATACCACTCCCTACACCTACAGCTCATCCTGAGGGCTGACTGCTCAATGCATCACAAATGAAGCCACCTGGCTATGGAGCCCCACAATGAAGATGACACCATGCCAGCTGGCTGGCCGATAAGACTGTGAGGCAAAGCACTGGCCACCCTGGCCATGAGTAACACCAGGAAGAGGACTGGATGCCTCTCCATTCCTACTGCATCCTGGAATAAAAGCACTAGAAGCACCCCCAGAAGAGGAGGAAGAGGAAGGATCTGCCACAAGACCAATTTACACAGCAGCACAGGGAAAGCAGACCACAGAGCCATCCCTGCTCGTGCCCCGGCAACAGGGAGGAGTGCGCGGCGGTGGTGGGGAGGGAGTGGGGGACCGTGGCAGGGGGACAGGGCATGCAGAAGGGACAGATCGCTACTGGATGGTCACGGTAGGCTGGCAAGGAGAAGGTGGGATGGCTAAACAAGAGCAGGAAAGCCCTAATCCATCGCTATACTAGCAGGAGCAGAGGGGTTGTGGGGGTCCCCGAATTACTGACCTTTCCAGGGTGTCAGAGCGGTAGTTGTCTCTTCTAAAAATTAAAGAACAAGCGACAGTTAAGGCAAAAGGGCAATGGAAAGCACAGGCTCCAGACGCTTCGCTCAGCCTGTCCTCGATCAGGGAAAACAAGAGGATGGGGTAATGCCCGAATTACCCCCTGCTCCTCCAGGACCACGGTCCCCCCATCCTGAACGAGCTGCATGAGCTCAGACTGGCCACTTGTGGCAGCCTGGACCCGGGAAAGGGGGTCTGAAATTGCACCCCGAGCAAAAAGCAAAGCACGGGGACTGCCATTTGGGGCATTCTGGGGGTTCAGTTCTCCCCCGCACTCCTCCCATTCCCCTCCAGTGCAGTTTGCTGCCCGTCCCTCTCAATACCCCTGCAACATCCCAGATGGATTTATCGCCTGACACCAGCCTCTGGGAAGCGATGTAGAGGGCTGTTTTCCCCCCCCAGCTCCACAAGATGATGTGGTTTCCCCGAGCGCTCTGTCACGTTACAGACGGCACCAAATGAGCCGCTGAATGAGGCAGCAGGGCTATAATAACAAGTGCTACATGTTAAATAAAGCACTAGTTGACCTCCCTGAAAAATTAGATTAAAAAAAAAAAAAAGAATTAAAAGATGTACGCTACATTAGCGTCTGTCGCACGGCCCCGGAAAGGCTCACGTCACGGCACCCGCAGGGATTAAAGCTCCCTTTGAGGGGAAAACCCAAACCACTCGCTCAGCCCCAGAAAAAAAAAGGGATACACACAACACTGGTCCCCCAAAACCGCACGGGTGAGACATTTCTCATGCCATGGGTAGCGCAGCCATCACGTGCCACTTCCCTCTTATGATAAATAAAGACACATTAATCACTAGACCGAAGGACCTCGTTGCTTAGGGACCGGTGAGCTCGGCCTGATGATGGTCGATAGCGGCATGCCTTGCTGGTAATTACAGTGGGCTTGTTCCTGGCAGTGCCGGGGAGCCCCACGCCAGGAGATGGGGGACCCCCTCACATCACCATCCCCTCAGGTCTGCCGTGGGTTAGGGTGGCCAGAGAACCATCACCCCACAAGAGGACTTAATTAATAAAGAACAAAAGGATCACTGAATCAATGTGGCTTTATAGAAATTGCCGCTGGTCAAAGAACTCCTGTTTCATTCCCCAGTGGGAGTCATGGTCAGCCCAACAAAGCTAAGGGGGATCACGAAACAGGCTTAGCCAGCACAAGTCATACAACACACCACTCCTGGGTTAAAACCAAACACCTGACAGCTATCTAAGCAGCTGGGGAGAAGTTGACTTTAACATGGGGGTCTTTTCATCCAGCCTGCATCTGGGGATGCCGGACCAAGGTCCCACCCTACTGCAGATTTTAACCCCATAAACCCACAGGGAGTCTCCACATCAAGACTACGGTCATACACACAGCCCAGGCTACAGCAGGTGCTTGGCACAGCTGTCCTAAGGATGGACCCAGGCCAGGGTTGCTCTGCAGAGTGGGAGGGGTCCATCTCACTGAAAAATGGGGTTATTGGGAACACTGATTACCAGGAAGCCCGGTGGGGAAGAGAGCTGAGATAGTTCCTAAGCAACGCTAATGACGGCTTAACGGGTGGGTAAAGTAATGTTCATCACAAACAGCACGGACTTTTTTTGGGAACAAATGGTCCTTAGGCTCAATAAAATCCAAGGTTAGCTCTACATTAGGGCTACTGGGATGGGACACCCAGTCTCCTGGCCCTGAGATGTCCCACCGAGGGACTCATGGACAATGAAGACTTGTCTCCCCCTCCACTTCCCTCCAGACATACAGTAACAAGGGGTGAGGAAAAGGCAGAACAGCCAGGGACACCACACTTTGCAGCACAGAGCCTTGCAAGTCACCCAGCCCACGCTGCTGCATTATTGACAGCTTTGCTAAGACACTGACACAGGAGATACCTTGGACAATGGAAATGCCCCAGATGATGGCAGCTGGGAGGAAAAAAGGGTGTGCTGCCTTGCGGGGGGGAGTGATACAACACACTGCATGGCTGTTGCAAAAGGGTGACAAACACCACATAAGCCCCTGCAGAGCCAGTTGCCATGCCCACTCGCACTGACCCAGAAAAGCTTCCCACGCACGTACACGGCGATGGAAGGAAGACACGAGATGGGCATTGCCTCCTGCAAAGATCATAGAATCGTAGAATGGTTTGGGTTGGAAGGGACCTCAAAGCTCATCTCATCCCAATACCCCTGCCATGGGGGGACACCTCCCACTAGATCAGGTTGTTCAAGGGTCCGTCCAACCTGACTTTGAACGCTTCCAGGGATGGAGCATCCACAATTTCCTTGGGCAACCTGTTGATATGCAGGAGGACAGCGACAAAGAGACTGGATTTCCAGGGACACCCTTCCTCCTACCCCGCAGCGCTTCCTTCCTTTCACTGGATTTTCCTTCCACTTCTTCAAACCACCGCACGCCTACAAGCTGGCCAAGCCCCCATGTTTGGACCCACTGGGACCCTGCTGCACTCCAACCCTGTCTCTCCTACAGAAGAGGAGTTCCTGCACAGTCTCTGTGGGTTTAATTAAATACTTTGTACATGCTAGGAAAGGGTTTGCAAAACCACCGCTCTCATTCCAGCTCCAGCACACAGAGAAAACAGCCACCATATGAGGGTAAAAAGCTGCTCCCCCTCCTCACCCTCTGCACCTTCCCACCTCTCTCTAGCACCGTCAGTAAGAATACATCAGCTTGGCAGGAGCAGAAAACATGACCTGGAAGGTGAGGGAGTCATTGGGGCCATTTATTCTTGGGTGGGCATGGGGTGCTTTGTGTGGCAGCCCGCAGTGTGGTCCCGCATTTCTCCTCCCACTGATCAACACAGGAGGATGCCTTGAAACAGAGGCCCTTCTCAGTATTTGTTATACTGACAAGATGGAAACCTGCAGCCAAGTCCTAACTTTGCATTGACAGCCAACCCTGAACACGGTGCCAAACACTTCTGAACAGTGGCAAACACAGAACCTGAATCAGGAGATGGCTTTGGAGGCTTTCCACTGTCCCTGGGCTCACCACGACCTCTGACCAATGGGCCAGGGCAGAAAGGCTCAACAGCAAATGCACCTCTCCCCCAAAACACAAGGGAGACCCTTCCTGGGTCTCACTGTTAAGCCGTGCCCCCTCCCTGGTCATCTCCCTCGGCCCTGCTCACCGTAGAGGATCATGCTGGCGTTGGTGTTTCCTAGCTGGTTGGAGGCCACGCAGGTGTAATTGCCGTAGTCCTGCTCAGAGACGTTGAAGAAAGTCAGTCTGGAGAAGAAGGCTTTGTTCTCCACTTTCAGTCCTTTCTGTCCTTCAGCCAGCCTGGGGGAAAGGCAGAAAGGGAGAGGGTGATGGTGTCAGAAGAAATATCTGCTATTTTCCATGACCCACCATCCCCTGGTCCTGCCCAAGAGCAGGGACATCGAGCTTGGGTGAAAGATCAGGCATGAATAGGAAGAAGGGAAGGTACTGGGAGATACATGGGAGGTGGATGCTGCTCTGCTGAGTCTTATTCCTTTGCTGCCAGCCCACGCCATCCCCATGCTGTCTACAGGCATCCTCACAGATGCAGAGCCACAGCTGAAGGGGGTGGCTTTGGGGCTCACCAGATGCTGTGCGGAGGGAGGGATGATCCTCAAGGAGGGCACCCGGGAAAGGCTCCTTCCCACCCAGCAGAAGAGCCCGGCTTCCCTCTCACGTCAGCCTCGAAGGCTCCACAGTCCTCCCAGCTCTGTGGGATGCCTTCTCACACCCTCCCCTTCCCCAAACCCCCATCAGCTCCCCATATGCCCCCCATGGGGCCTTGGGTGCACCCCGACGCCAGCACCGTGGTGGGCTCAGCTGGCACAAACATAGAAGCATGAACCAAGTGCTTTGACATCCCTGAACTGGTGTCCCCCTCCCACTCCGCTCCTGCAGCTCTTTTACTTGCTAATTCCTCCCGGGAGCTGCCGGATCCCCATTATCACCCTGCTGGGCTCCGAGCACCGATCCGGGCGGGCTGAGCCCCCTCCTGCTGCCGCTTCCCGGGCCCTCGTGATCTGACCTACTTCTGAGCGAAGTCTTTCATCTGCCAGGCGAACATCCGCCACTTTGTACGCTCCGCCTGCTCCTTTTCTCCCAAAACAGCCCAGGCAGGCAGCCCCAGCCTCCCCTGCAGCGACTGCAGCACGGTTTTTGGCTAAAACATGGGTGACCTGTGTGGCTCATCCTGTGTTTGGATGCACCACGGCCACTCTGGGCTTCTCAGGGAGAAGCAAAGCAAAAATGGGTTAACAAAAGCTTTGCCTGGGGTCAGAGCAAGATATGTGCTCCAGAGTGGGACAACCCCTGGCTGCACCGTGGTCCTGTGCCACCGCTTTGGTGGGACAAGGGAGCTGCCAGTTGACCTAAAAGGGTCTCTCAGTTGACAATGCTTCACATGCCAAAGC
Source organism: Podargus strigoides (assembly GCA_028020825.1). Taxonomy (NCBI): domain Eukaryota; kingdom Metazoa; phylum Chordata; class Aves; order Caprimulgiformes; family Podargidae; genus Podargus; species Podargus strigoides. The sequence continues at coordinate 4,491,050 of CM051646.1, forward strand.
TGCTGGCGCCAGCCATGACTTGCACGGGCTCAGTTCATGCCCTCCCATTTGCTCCCCCCCCCGAGCTCTTACCGCTTGTCGTCTTTGTACCACTGGAAGTCAGCGGAGGGGACAGCGGAGGCTTCGCAGAGCAGGATGCCCTTCTGCCCCACCGGCACCCCGGTGTTCTTCGCATCCGAGATGTACGGCGGGTCTGCGGGGAAGATGGGAGGCTGGGTTCAGCGTCCGGCAGCCTCGGGACACCTGACCCCCTTCCCCTTGCTCCTCAAGCTCCCTTTGCTTTCCCTGCGCTCAGGAAGGAGCCAAAATCATCCCTGAGCCCGTGCCAGGCTCCTGCTGCTCTGACACTGCTGTCCAGGGGGTTTCGGGCTCGGGGGGACCCCATGCCGCAGCGTGGCGAGAGCTCCTGTGAGGACTGGAGCCCCCAGCTTCTGCGTGCCCCTGTGCTAACCCCAAGCAGCTGAAGGGGTGGCCAAAGAGAGGTTTATAAGGGTCTTCCCCTCTGTCTGAGCACAAAATATACTGCTTTCTTCCTTGCAGTCTTTCTTTCTCTCATTTTTTTCTAAAGGGGAAAAAATTTCCATTTACTGCTCACTTCTCTCCTCTCCCCGGAGGTTATCAGCACAGCATCTCACCATGGGCGGAAAACCCAGGTTGATGGAGACAGCTGAGGAGGAGGTGGTGGAAAAAAAATGGAGCTTGAAAACAAGGGGGAAGAAGGGCAAAACACCACCTGCTCAGAAAAACTGCCGCTGCCTTTCTCGCTCTGGGGCCCCAAGGCTGGGTTCGCCCCACCAAAATCCCATCCTCTTGTGGGGTGGCACAGAGACCCCTCCATCCCAGGTCCCTGACAGTCCCCGGGCTACTCACAGTTGACAGTGACTTTGACTCGCTGGACGACAGGCGCTGCCACGTCGTTGGAGGCGCTGCACTCGTACTCGCCCGACTGCTCCCGTGTGATGCCCGTGATCTCCAGGTACTCGTCCTCACTGATGAAGCCCACGGCTGCAGGGGCAAAGGGAGAGGTCGGGGAGTGATGAGGAGGCACGGCAAACTATCTGTGACCATCTCACGCTGCCCTAGGGCACCACCCTGCCAGTCCCAGCTGTGGCACCCCAAGGAAACCCCTGCCAGAAAGGGGTCTGCGAGCTCCACACCTCTGTGGTGGCCCTGGCCCTGCTGACAGCGTCACTAACATCCCCCACGTGTGCAGGGTGGGCAAAGGGGTCCTTGCCAAACCTGTACCCCGCTGAAATGACCTAAAATCACCTCTCCTTGGCATCGCCACATCCCATCCCGCCCTCCTGCTGGGAGGCACCGCTGGGCTCACCCAGCTCTACGTAGACACTCTTCCCTAATTTTTAGCTTCAATTAATTCACAGCCAGCTTATTCCTATTTAGTAGTTGTGCCAACATCTCTCTTCAGCTGAGACGCTTTGTCCCTGTGCCGCTCCAGCCCCCCCTTTCCTTGCAAGAGCCCGCTTTGCTTTGAAGCACTCCGGGAAACCCGCGGCGCTCGGCAGGCGAGGCGCAGGTGTTGGGCCGCGATAGTCTCCAGGCTGATGGAGATCACGGCGTTACAACAAAGGTAGAGTTAAATAAAGAAACCCAGCAATTAGGACACATCCGCCACGCGTCCCAGAGAAACGCTGCTTGCCCCCCAAACTGATGGCAGGAGCGGGTTTTTGACGACCCTCCGACGGGGACCACGTCCCCCTGCCTTTCGTTTGTGTCTCCTGCAGCTGAGATGCTGCAATTACTGTGCGGAGCATCCCCGAGACCAGTGTCACACTTAATATTCCTATAAATTTTAAACGGTAGTCCTTGGTACATATGTGTGGCAATTGGTGTCATATTTTAATTAGGCTTGCCCTACACCATCTGAAATTAATAATAGCTTGAATTACCAGTGTAATTTATAAATTAACATTGCTGCAGCATTAGGAAATAAATTAGCTCTGGACAGCTGTTTCTGGGAGCGAGTGCCAATGGCAGAGAGGCCGAGCACAGGTCCCTGGTCCCCGGGGGATGCGGTGAGCTCGGCTGGCTGAGCTAGCGCGACCCGACGGGCCATGCTCGCCATGCTTGACCGCTCAACCGCACGCATCTTGCTCCTAAGAAATGCATGCAAAATGCACACGCAGGAGGCTCCCGTCGGGGCAGGCACCATCCGCATCCCATCGGCTGATACTTTTATAGCATCTCTTCCCACTGTATATAAATAGTGAGCGTGGTCACACGCCATCACTCGGAGGCGGCCGTCTCGAAAGCACGGGGGGTTTGCACAAGGGTCCCCGAGCCAGCACCAATGTAATTTCTGCAATGCCCCCACACAGCTCGACAGGGTGAGCACCCCTAAATCAAATGCCCTTTGGAGTCACACAAATGGCAGCGTTACATCCAGCAGGCCAGCAGCACCATGCGCTGCGAAAAAAGGAGAGGGGAGAAAAAAAAAAAAACACAACCCCTTTTACAGCTGACCTAGAATCGGCTTCTTGGTAGCACAGCGCTGCCTGCTGATAAAATAACGACACAGCCAGAGGCCTTCAGATGCTCCGTGCTCAAATTTGACTCTGGGTTGTGCAAAGGCTCAGATAACACTCTGCTTCCTAACTAACCAAAGGCCCTATCCTGAGTCGGCTGGCACCAGCAAAACTTAGCTCTCACCGCAGCCAAGCCGTAGCATGCGTCCCTGGTTTGATCTGGGAGCAAAGCAGCTTGAGTATGTTTCATTACCCAGCAAAAGACTTCATTAAAGTAACTGCAAGGGTCAGCTTTCCACCTGCAAAAGCTCGGGAAATTGAGAGATGAAGGCTTCCTCTGTGCCTGCGCAGCGCTGAGACACGCGCACGGGAAGCGGCCGACGGAGAGCCACGCTGCAAGGAGTTTGGGGTTTCACGGTCCGTTGCGTTTCGCATTGGCACCTGCAGGATTTCAGCTACAACCCATCAACCCTGCAACCCAGAGCCCTCTCTGAACTGAAACAAAAGGCTTTGAGACAGCTGACTCCTGCTTTTGCCCTGAGCAGGATCTGGTGTGACCCATACTGAGATAACGATGATGACAGCATTAGGAAAACCATCCCTGCCAGAGCCTCTGGCCAGATCCTGCCTCCTTAGTGCCAGCTCCTGCACCCTGAGGAATAAAGTGGCATGAGGGATCCCTTACCCAAGGGCACTGCTTCACACCAGCGAAGCGGGTGACACCAGGCAACCAGGGACACCTGCCATGTCCCCTATCCCCTCCTGCACAAAGGGCTTTGCATGCAAATTGGGTCCCTAAAGCCTGTTCACTGCCAGATCCACATCGGCTGAGGGGCGAAGGTGCAGACCAAGAGTAATTGCTGACCCGCTTGGCTCCCTGTCCTCTGTGGTTTTGCCTATTTATAAAGGGAAGCCTTGTTGATCGCTGGACAAATCTCATTCATTAGTGACTGCCAGGAATGGAAAAACAAATAGGAGGGACCAAGGGAGCAGGGTCGGGGTTAAGCAAACACAACCTGTACGCGAAGACCTTGCTTTACAGAAAGCAACAGGGTGTCCCTGTCATCGTGGCTGCTGGGGTCCCTTGGGGCACCAAAGGGACATTCATCTGCTCGCTGGGTTGCATGGGGACATAGATGCTGGTCTGGGTGAAACTCAGCTCGCTGGACTTAGCAGCGAGGCAAGCCCCAGCCCAGGTTTGGGTTGGGGGTTATTTGTGCCATCAGTCTCACATATGTCAGGCCCTTTGGGACTGCTCCCACAGCTCACCCAAGGCTGGAGTTACAGCAGAGAGATGGGCATCCAACTGCCACAGACCCTGCCTCTGAAAGCACCTGGAGGTCAGGGATGCTTGGGGCAGGGGTGGTCTGGGGACCCACGGCACCAGGAGCTCCCCCCAGCCAGTACCAGCCCTGCTCTGCCTCAATTGATGGTGGGAACTTTTCATGGCTGTCTCTGCTTGAACACAATTAGAAGCTGAAGTATTGCAGGAATTAATGGGAGAGCTCTCTCATCTCCTCAGGAGCTGGAAAACCAGCACAGCCAGCACCCATCATTATTATTCTTAATACTAATAATATAATACAGGCCAGAAATGGAACAGCCACGGACTAGACAAAAGCGTAATCCTTGCTCATCAGCCGAGGATGATGAACTAACCCAGTGCGAGCCAGGGAGATGGAAAACCAGAGCCTGAATCCACCTGCTCGGTGAGCAGAGCCTGCGCACAGACCGCCAAGCACTATTTAGGTCTTGCTCTGCCAGACCTGCAACTCTGCAGTTTGCCATAAAAACCTCAGGGAAGGGGAAGCACAAGCACAAAGGAGCAGGGGGGAGAAACAGCCTGGAGGTGCCAAACAGCCAAGACAGACTTGATGCATAATGAATAGCCCACGTCACAAACAGAGCCAGGGAGCTCGGCAGCATTCCCGGGGTGTTCAGGAGCTCCTTGCCTTGCTGCTCCTTGTGTTCCCAGCCCAACTCACCTCCCTTCTGCCCTTCCTACCCGTTGGCTTCCATTGAGCCTCCGACAAGATAATATCTCACGTTCCCAAATTAATTACATGCCATCTTCCCCAGCTCACCAGTGCAGCCACATTCAGGTCTCTAGGACACAATACTTAGGGCTTTCCCTGGCTGGATGCTGCTCAGGATGCTGTTTAAGCAGCTTCACTGAACTAGGAGCGCCTCACTGGTGCACTGAGCCAAGAGGCACAGCTATTGTCATTGCTCTGTGCTAGCTCTCGAGGACCACAACCCTAATGAAGCACTGCGTGCTCCAAGCATCGTGGCACATCATGCCAACTACACAGACCCAGCAGCCATGGCATATCTGTCACGGTGCTGACTCCCCGCACCTCGGATCAAGGCAATCCAGCCCAGCCATCCAGGGCTGTGATATTCCCACCTCTGAATCTCAAAGGTGCAACCTCAGCGACCATAGATTCATTGAATAATTATGGTTCGAAGGGATCTCCAGGGTCATCAAGTCCAACCTTTATCCCATCATATTCCTAACCATTAAACCACTAGACCACGGCCTCAAGTGCCTCATCAACCCATTTTTTGAACACCCCCAGGGACGGTGACTCCACCACCTCCCTGGGCAGCCTGCTGCAATGCCTGACCACCCTTTCAGGAAAAAACTTCTTCCTAATATCCAACCTAAACTTTCCCTGACGTAACTTGAGGCCATTTCCTCTCATCCTATCATTAGTAATTTGGGAGAAGAGACCACAACAGGTTTGATCTCTGGATGCCTGATGCCCTGGGGCCGATGTCCAGGCACTACCCCGCTGAGCTTGCCAGGCACCAACCTGACTAAGCGGAATCAGCCCGAGAAGGAGAATATTTTATGGAGATAATTTTATTAAAATGTTTACAACAATGCAGATATTGACATCTTGCTTCAATCAATAGCACAATTTATTGTCCTTCAAGGTGAACATTAAGCCAAGCTGCCCATTAGTCAATATTTACCTCCAAGGTCTATAAATCTTTATACGGGCTTCGGCGGATGTTGACAGCGGCTGATTCCAGATAAGTAAAAGTAAGAGCGTGAAACATTGCTCCTTTTGGAGGTGAAATAGTAACTAGTTAATTACAGTCCCTACAGCGATTCAGAACTATCAATTTATGGCTACTTCTAGTAATAAAAATTAACATCACACAGACTCCTGGCTCCAAGTGACGCCCTAAAACCGAGCGCCGTATATTTCAAACGTCGCTGCGACGCGGCAGTGATGGCCGTCCTATAACAGTTTATAGGAAATAAATAAAACCATAAAGGTAATAAGAGCAAATTGTCGGTGCCCGAGACCTGTTTCACCTCTCCTCTGCTGTGGCAGTGGGTGGAAGAACGCAGGGTGGGTGATTTAGTGGCGCTGCACGGGCAGCTCAGCTCCCGGTGTGCAGGGAAGGAGCTGGGGTGTGAACCCCCTCTTCATTTCCCACGAGACTTCAGAAGAACCCCACAAACAGGCACACCACGTTATCAAAGACTGCATCGTGCTTACACGGGGCCATGTCTCTCTCTTATTGAAGTTTCCCGACAACAAGGAAAGAAATCTCTCCTCTTACATGATTTTCCGTGTTAATTAGCATGTTTCCGTGGCCTGATGTTGTAGCAATCCCCAGGAGAAGGTGCTCTCGCTGCCTGGCTTTCGCACAGCGCTCAGGGCTGCAGGAGCTTTGCAGTAGCTCCCTCCGCTGCTGCAGCCTCCTCATCCTCACACCCCAGCCAGGAGTGGCGACTGTCACCAATTATGCCACCAAGGACAGGGGAAATACCCTGTTTTCCTTGCTCATACCCTTCATTTCATTGGATTCAGCTGAACTCTCACAGCCAATTTTGCTCTGTGCCCTCGTGTGTGGCAGCAGAGGCTGGGAGGGAGAGGGGTGGCCAGTGCCCACCACCACACCGAGGGCTCCCAACGCACCCCAGGCAGGTGCAAGCTGAGCAATAGATCCACGCTCACCATAAAGTCCTTCTCCTGTACTGGGACTGGTGTCCCTTCCTTGCCTGGGCTGAAGGAGCCTCTCCTCCTGCATGGCCATGCAGGACCACAGCAGAAACCTTCCAAGATGTCACCATGTCACCTGTTCCTGGTTGCTCAGCTTCATAACCTAGAGCCTATGTTGACCATCCATGGCACAGATGGCCATAGCGAGGCATGGGGAGCCAAAATGCCAGCAGGCTCCTCCAGCACGGCCACCTCACCACCATTCCCTGCATCCAGAGCTGCTCTGCCCGCGCGAAGCCGTGATGCAGCACGCCAGTGACGTCTGCCTAGTCACAACTCAGCCGAGTCAGTCGAGCTGCCCATTATAGCACCATTGTGAGGAGTTTTTAGCTTAAAAGTCCTTGAAAGTTTCCCACTGTGACTCATCAAACAAGATCTTTTTCACTTTTCCTCTCTTCTCTGCTAACAATATTTATACTCATTTCTTTTATTGAAATCTATCTGCCGCCTGTTCTATTAAAGCCACCTGAATGGCAGCTCCTATTCTCTGGGAGCCCGCAGCCCATCTATTCTCCAGACAATGAGGTACAAGCAGTCTATCTTCCATTGTCCTTCCCAGCCTTTGGCTCTACAATCTTCCATCTCAAAAAAAAAGGCACGTCAGAGACACCTCCACGCAAAAGATCGGGATCCCAGGCTGCACGAGGGGTTCCCAGCACCATCCGGGCTCGTGGCTCCGTGGAGATGCTGCTGCGGTACCCGTGATCCCTCAGGGATGCTTCTCCCTCATCCCCTGCACACTGCAAGTCATCCTTAAGCGTGGTTGGCCGTCGGGCGGCTGCTGCACACGCACGGCTCGCTGCTGCCGGGATGTTTGCACGCCTCAGACAACTTATTTGTTACCGGGAATAAAAGAGGAGCATTAAACCTTTTGTTCGCGAGAAGTAGTTCCTTGGGAAATGAAAGGATTATGGAAATTAATATTTAAAGAAACAAAACAAAACAACTCGGGGACCAACCACCCTTGAATGAGGCTCTAACTCAGGAGCAAACGAGGCGAATAAAGAATAAGCCCTTTTGTTTCTGCACAAGGGAGAGCTGAGCTTGCTCGGAGGAATCTCGGGGCTCAGCAAACTGGCAGCCACTGTCCTCGGCTGCTCTCAGCCCCTGCCTCTCCCAGGGCGCTGGTAAGGACACTGAGCCCCAGGAAAAGGTCCCTGCCACCCGGTTTGAGCAAATTAGCAATGGTTACAGTTCACAAAGTGCCTAAGTGGGGTCAGATCTGTAGCAAAGAGGGGTGTAGGGCTCGTTAGGGAGCTGCTTTTCTGAATGGTATCATGCTTATTCACAAGCACAGAGCCAGACATCATCCTCCTCAGCCCTCCTCAGAAGGCAGGTGGTGGCCCTTGTGGTGGCACTGGGAGGGATGGATGCTGCTAGAGGAAAGGTTCAGCAGAGGCTGTGGCTGGCACTGAGATGCTCCCCACGCAGCTTTTCTGCCTCCTTGCAGGAGCACATGCAAAAGGCACATGAAAATCAAATATCGAGGCTCCCACAGAGCCAAGCCCTCTCCAGAGGCTGACTGAGGAAACAGCATCTCCCGGAGCTGTGTGCTCCCACCCAAGTCCCGATGCTGCTCCCAGGGCACCTGAGCCACTCTTCCTTCCCTGCTCTCTCCCGCAGCCTAGAGTCACACAACAAGAAGTCCTGTCTCCTTTCTTTCCTAACTCTTTCTTCCTCCCTGCGATTTTTTTTCCCCGTTGCCGCTTGCAAGGTGAGAGAGGACAGCGTCGCCAGAATGAAAGATTCTCCTGCGTGCCCTCTCCCAGCAGCGGCCCTAATTCATTTTTCATGGCCCCTTGCAGTGACAAAAGCCGCTGCTTCTCTCTTGTAAGCGTGCGCCATGCAATAAGTCAAAGCTGATGTGCATTTTCCCCCTGGGTGCCGAAGCTGTGCTTTTGATTTAATTTGTCCTGTTGTTTGGCTCTCAGCCTTTGCCGGCGAGTTCCTTTGGAGAGGAGGCAAGGTAGGGCCCCATACGTGCGGAGGGGCTGCCTGACAGATGGGGTACAGTGGGTAGTGTTTAAATAATTTGCTGCAATGATACCGAGATGTTGGGGAGTGACAGATGCTGCCGGAGAAAATCGCTCAGACAAATACATGCGTCCTGTTTGCGGGAGCGCTGCTCCTCGATTAAATCCTCTAGCAACTTGACTTTCCTGGAGCCCATCCCATTTCTGGCAGCTTGCTCGCTGTCTCTAGGAGAAGCTGTGGTGCGCAAGGCTTGGCGAGGAGAGATAACACCAAGAAAAGAGGTGCTCCTGCCTACTTGCAGGACTTTTGCAAAGCACCCCCCCCCCCAAAAAAAAACCAACCCAGCTGGGATACTGGTGGCGAGATCCACTGCATCCCCTCCCAACCACACGCCCCTGAGTGCAACCAGCATTGCTCTGCTGGCGAGAGCATCTTCCTCCTCAACTAATTCGAGGAGTTCTGCTTTGGATTTCTTTTAAAAACAGCTGCTGGCAGCCAGGACCGTCGGGTCCCCTCTGGCTGCAAATATAAACCCACAGGCTTGCTCTGTAGGACAAGCCTTAAGAAGCAATTGCAATCCCAGGCGTTAAATGGCTGTAACCTCAGCTAAGCTGTATTTCAGCTGCATTAAGAAAATATCCCTAGGATGGAAAGCAAGTGGCATAATGGCATTAGAGTGAGAAAATAAGCATCAAGTGCCGGCTAAATCCATCCCTAGCCCTGGCAAAAAGTCACAGGGAACTGGGAAACCTTCCCTTCTCCCTGCGTATCCCCACACACAGCTCGTAGGAAGGCAGGACACCACCGCTGCAAACGAGGGAGATTTCCCTTCTCCCAGGACCCCCTGACCCCTCTTCACCCCCCGGAGCCATCTGAGTCTCGTCAGGGTGACGCTCGCTGTCGCCTCTCCATCATCTTTAGCCTGTCTTTATTTTGTCAGACACGCTATTTTCCAGCCCAATGGCCTTGCTCTGTCCCTCGTGTTTTATGGCACTGATGTCTCCATTTCTGGAGGATCATTCGCAATATTGCGGCTCAGTGAGAGAAGGCAGGGAAATACACAGGTGGGGGGCATTGGGGGGGCACTGGCAAGGATGTCCTGATCCTGAAGAGGGGAGATGAGGAGTGCGAGGCTGTGCCTGGAATTGCAGGGGTAGGTGACACTGGCCTCAGTGTACTGGGAGGGACTGGGAACACGGGGACCGGACAATGGGCTGAGTTCCCTCACTCGAGCCCACTGTGCCCTCTCCAGGCCTCCTGTGAAGGTGTCTGCCCCACCGTGGGCACCGGGAGGGTGGTGAGAGGCATTGCTCTGCCAGGGAAAAGCCATTTTAAATAACAGCAGTGTAGCACAGGAAAAGGAAAAAACCCATGGGCTATGGCGTTGCTCTGGCTTTAAATTATACTGTAGGAGGATAAAAATAAAAGAGAGGAAGACAGAGAGAGAGAGACCAGGAGGAAAAAGAATTGCCATTGTTTTACCAAGCAGATGGGAAAGTTCAGGGGATCAGAAAAAGGCTATTATTATCTTGACTCAACCGAGAGAAGATGGGAAAGGAAGAGACATTTTTTTCCCCTGCAGTGAGGAGCTCTGTGGCAGAAGTCATTTCAGCAAAGGGTCGGAAGGTAAACGGTGCCATCGGCTCCGGGCAGCACCTGACTTATCCCCATGGCCTGGGCACATCACCCAGATTTGGCTTTTTGTGCCCTCCCCCTGGCAGTGACACCACATCACACACTGCCATTGCAAGGACACGGCAGAGGGCAGGGGAGAGGTGATGTGGGGCGCACATCCCTCACCGCCTCCAGCTGCAGCAACATGCCAGCTGTGCCACCAGATGTGCCTGCTGCCAGCAGCACCGCAGCTGTGGGCACCCCTCCATGGCACCGCCAGCTCCCGGTCCCCTGTGCCCTGTGAGCTGCCTGCCTGGCCTCGTGGCCCAACCACCCAAACTCCTGCAGTCCTGCCCCGGAGCCACCATTCCATTTGATAAAAAACATTACAGAATACACTAAAGACACAACAAATCTCTCTGTTTTTCCTGCTGGCCATGTACCTATGAGCAGAACACATTTTTTTCCCCCCAGTTCACATGACAAGCCCCTTTTTCTGTGTGTGCAACGGCACTTACAGCTCCGGGGTGATTCACTGCTGCTCTTCAGCTCAGTACGGGGCAGCCCAGCAGCTCTGGCTCACCAGCACATTTCACAGCAGTGTTTCTCATCCTCACTACAGACAAGGAAACTCTTCTGACCTATTTTTCAGGCGAGGGGAGGTGCACAGCCCCAAAGCCTGTGGCACTGGCCAAGCAAGGACTCCCACAATTGATGTACAATCCGCAGCAGACACTGGTGCAACATCTTCCCTGCCAAGTGTCAAGGTCATGGGACAGGGAAAATGAGGAGGTGGAGCACAGGTCTGCTTCATCAGAGCATCCTTTCCCACCACATCACTTATTTTGCCACTCCCCAACTTTTCTCCCTTTCCCTCCAGTTTATTTCACACGCTTTCTTTTCTCCTCCCTCTTTCCCTCTTCCTCCCTCCGCCACGTGGTCCATCCCTCAGTCCCTACACCTCACCTTGCCACCTTTCCTCCTCTGCACCCACATCTCCCCCGTGCCCTCAGGACACGGAGAGGGGCTGGCAACCTGCCCTGCTTAATCCCGTGGCTACTGACTCCTCGGGCACTTAATATTCACGACAGAGAGAAACATTTCACGGCGAATTGGACGCACATTCAACTGGAAATGGAAATTTTATGACTCTTCTCACTCCGCGCTGCAGAGTACACCAGCTGAGAAAACATGGAAGCAAATGAACAACCTGTGAACTGTAAAGTATATTAATAATGAAATCACAGCCTGGGAAATGAAGGCTTTATTCTGTTTATATTCTGCTCCATTAATAGAGAGCGCTCGCGCTAGCTCCACCCCATTAGCCGGCAATCTGCGCCCAGGAAGAGCGCGGCGACAGCAGAGGAACGGCAGCAAGAGGGCAAAAACCTCTTTCCTACTGGGACACAGGCTCTCTCCTCCCCAAAAAACAACTGCTGTGGCTTATGCAAAGCACATCACGGGAGCTAAAACAAGCCGGAGCCGAGTTTTCTATAGCTGAAGCGACCCGGTGTTGACAGAATGGGGACGCGTTTCCACAGCTCAGATTTTTATAACAATACCTCAGGGGAGTCTCTGGCAAAGTTTGGCCCAAATATAATTAGTTTGCACAGCTATTAGGGGTTGATAAAAGGTTTTAATTTGTGTGGAGATCTCTCGAATCTCAGCCACTCTCATCCCTTGCTCTTCCCCCACCCCAGCTGAAGGAAAGGTGAGTCCCAGGCAGGGAGCGAGCGGCACCCGTCGGAACGCCGCCACGGCTCCGGCCCTGGCAGGAAAGGGAGCTGGCAAGCGATGAGATGAGCAGAGGGATAAAACACAGGGGTGCAGACAGAGCTGCTTGGTTTTGCCCCCCCATAAGGCAGCAGCCGGAGAGCGACCGGCTCACCGCCTTCCCCAGGCTGAGATAAGGAGCTGAGCACGCTCTGCCGCTGGCGAGGAGGGGAAGTGTGACATCGCAAAGCTGTGTTTAGGGACTGTGCTGAAGCAGAGAGGGTTTTTTTTTTCTTCCTTTTCTTAAGGGAAAGACAGTGCCTCATTTATAGCTGGTAGGGGTCTTGTTATTTTTGTACCAAGACGCGTATTATAAAGGCGGCTATGCCAAATATGCAAACAAATCAGCTCAGAGAGTTCATTTCCACCATGCGGGGAATTAAAAATATTACTTTTATATATATACATGCACAAGTACACAATCTCCCATTGCTTCACAAAAGCAGAAGGAAGCAGGGCACATGAGTGGAAGTGCTAAAAGGAGCTAACCACAGCCAAGCACTTGGCTCAGGACATGCTAACCCTGTTTAAGTCACTCCTTGAGGAAAGCAAACCCTGGAGCCCATGGTGCAATGCCGCCAGATCCAGGCTCCTGCTGGGCCAGATCCTGCTCCTATGGGAGCTGATGGAGAAGCTGCTGGTGTTCACAGGGCTAAGGATTCACCCTGCTCCTGGCAGGATCCCAGTCTTGGTCACAGCACGTGTCCACACACTATCCAAGCAACCCCTGGCAATGCCAGCTTCTCCTTCACCACAACCATGCCCCAAACTGGTGTCCAGCTCAAAATCCTGCATCTCCAAGAGCACTGCAACCTATTTATGTCCAGCCCACATGATACAAATGGAGCTGGGCCACTGGTCACCCTTTTCCCAGCCGATCTGTCCAGCTCACGCTGATTAAGCGCGCATCAAAACCAGTGGCAGATTTACAGGTTAACAATGATTTAGTGGAGCTCACCGCAGCCAAATTAATGCCGGCTATAATGTAGTTTACCTCATTAAACAATGCACACCAAGATCCTGTCTGTTGTAAAACAATTGGTCTCTGAAGCCTAGTGTTCATCTTCCAGGGTTGCTGGGAGATAATAAATGGGTAATATTCCGGCGATAATGGTAATGGAGTCACGGCTCAGAGCTAATATTATGGCAAAGCAGTAATTATTTCAACAGTAAACAAGGGGACGGTTGAGCTGCCGACAGGATTGGAGCCGGTTGAAACGCTTCAGTTAATTTAGCTGGAGTCCAGGCCTGCAACTGCCTCCTGGAAGGGGGACGAGGTGCTCGGCCACCGAATGAGTCAGACAAACCTCCCTGAGACACTTGGCCACCACGAGACACATGCAGCGAGGTGAGGTGGGACACCATGGCAGTGACCAACCCAACCCAACGCTGCAGCTCAGAGCTGCATTGTAGAAGAACTCACATCCCTTCTTTGAGACACTGCTTGTGTTGGCTCACACAACCACTCCCCCAGTCCTCCTTCCTCAAGAGGGGCTCAAAGCCCTCATTTCTGCAAGGCACTACAAGCTTTAGTTGGCTCTTTGGTATGAGTTCAGCCTGAGGCAATGCAGACAAACCTTCCTTGCTGCTTAAACACCAAGAAGAGAGGGGAGGCGGGTGCTTGGCCTCCTCCAAAACCACCTGAACCCTCAAGAGGAGACAAGAGACAATGCAGAAACACAAGACCCAGGATGAACACAGAAGCAGCCTTACACAAACCATCTGCTCACTCCAAGAGAGATTTCCTTGTTAAAAGGACCAGCGTAGACCCTGACTCTCTGGTCTAAAGTTCATGAGGTGACTTGAGGCAGGGTTAAAGGGATGCTGAGCTGATCGCTGCGAGGGACAAAGCAGCACAGAAACAGGCAGAGATTTACCCGTGCGACCGGACCCCCTTCTCTCAGTGCCTTCCCCCGGGCTCCACAGCTGATGCCTGACCTGCAAATATCCCCTGCCTTCCATCCAGAAAGGATCCTGGGAAGATGATGGACAGCAAGCGATGGGCTTAATGGACAAACCTTTGAGAGGGGAGGATGTTTCCCCTTCCCAGGGACATGCAACTCTTCAAGCTGGATTTTTTTTTTGCCATCGCTTGTTTTAAGCCCCGCCAAGAGCCAGAGAGAATCAATATCTCCAAATATACCAGACTTCTCCCTGAGTCCCTTCGCTGGTTTGCTGCTGATGTATAGACAGATGATCTCATGAGACCTCTGCCACATTAGGCCACTGTGTCTCATCTATCTTAAGTGCATATACAAGCTGTGATTACTACTTCATCTGAGCGCCTCACATCTTGAATGTATTTATCCTCCCATCAGTCCTGCGAGACAAGGGACTGCTATTGTACCTCTTCCAGGGAGGATGTGAAGGGCCACACAGGTTAAATGGACCGATTGCTGAGGATATCCGGGCCGTGGCAACGTCAGGACCCTCTAAGCATCTCCCCCGTCTCATTCCTCAGCCTTGTGAAGCACCAGGGCAGCACCTACCCCACAAATCACAGCTCAGGCTCAGCTCAGGTCTCCGGGTCCTCATGGGACCTAGCTTTCAGTGCCGAGCCTGATCCTGAAATTAATGAGGGGTTCCATATAAAGACCTCTCGATCAGACCTCTTACGAGTAAACACACCATCAAGCCAAACCATAATGTTTTCCTACCCTGGCAGCTGCTGCCTTAAGCCTTACACCAGAATCCATCATCCTACAGCAATAATCAAAAAGCAATTAGACAAAACCATGGCAGAAAAACTCCATCAAGGGTCGTTAAGGATGATGACTTGGATGCAGCCTCTGGCTCAGGATGTCCGTGCGTGGCAGACAGGTGTTGGACAGGTAGATGTACCAGCAAAGGTACCTGTGTGCACACATCTGGTTTCTACACCCTTTCCTAGTGTCCCTGGCCCTGTCACAGCAGGATAACCACGCTCAACATCTGACCACAGAGCCCTGGTTATCACTACTGCTAAGCCATACCTGCTTCTCCCGGACAGAGGCTGCCGAGCCCTTGTCCCTACTGGGAGAGCGCTCGCTACAAACCCTCAGCACATTTCCCGAGCTCAATGGGAGGCTTCATGAGTCCCATGTCTGCAGCACAGATAAATATCCCCTGGTTAACTCAACACGGTTGCCCTGTGCCCGGCAGCTCAGGACGTCACACTTTTCCTAGCCAAGATATTCCAGCCTTCGTCTGCAAAGAGATGAAAACCAGCCAGACAACATGGCAATTGCCATGACAACATCTGAGTTACCCCAAAAAATAAACAAAGAGCCCAGTAACTATGGAAACACCTGAGTGACCAGAACTAGACTGTTACCTAGAAGACCTTTCCACAGTTTACAGATGGCATCGGCACCATGAGGCAGTATATCCAAAGCCTTCAAAACAAAGAGATGCTCGGCACCTATGGGTGCAAAGACAAATGTGCGTGGGCACAGGCAACACTGCCTTTCAGACCCTGGCATCCAAGTCCCCTGCACAGCCTACATCTCCTCTGGAAAGATGCTGCCCTCTTTATGGTGGATGTTATATCCTGACCATGGGTGTCTACATCATTCTCTCCCTCTTTGTCCTCCTCCCTTCCCTTCACCCTGCTGAGGACGCCTCTCTTGGCTGCTGTCCTAATGGTCCTGGCACTGCAGGGGGGACATGGAGGGATGGAGCCACTCCATCGCATGCCAGAGCTGCATTAACAGGACCTGCTGTGGGTTAGTACAGCATTACTGGGAAAAGAAATAAAAAAGGCCAGAGAGGGGTGAGGCAGAGGGACAGAAGATAGGCTGTAACACGTTTTGGTTGGACTGGTCACAGGTTCACAAAACCCTTCTCCAGAGCCAGTATCTTGCTTTTGCTCACGGCAGGAGGATGAGGATGGGCAGAGGCAGGGCTGGACACCACGCAAGGCTCTGAATGGTGATGGAAGCACTGACAGGGCCAGCAAGCCTGTGATTCACCAGCAGAAAACTCTCTTGCTCAGGTTCACTCAGCTCTTGAGTCATAGAGCAAAAATGCTCTCCTCCTCCTCCCGGCTGGGGAAACTTTTCCAGTCCCCAAACCAAACACCGCTTCAAAAACAGGTTTAATGTCTCCCATAACATGGCAACAACTGCAGACATGAGAACTCAGCAGAGCTTACCAGGCTAAGCTACTAAACGCATCTTACACCAGAATAGAGCAATGCATGGGAGAGGAAACAGTTGAGCCGTCCGGGGAGCTGGGAGGGACTGGAAAAGGGTCCTGAGTGAGATCAGTCACTGGGGAGCTGGGCTGCTCATGGAGTAAATCTCCGAAGGACCCAACTGCATGCTCCCACGGTGAGTAAACACTCTTATTCGCTCCATTTCCCACCAAGAGCCGCACGGTAGGCTTACAGCTGCCAAGAAAATAATAAAGCCCGTGAAGTGCCTTTGCACAGAGGCGTTCTCGTCGGTGTAAGCGTGGGGACCGGCTCCTTCAGCTACCGGTCCGTCCGTGCCTGGCACAGGCAGCGCTATCAAAGCCTCTCCCCAGCGACATCGGAGAGAGCCGCTTACCCATCCGCTATGTAAACCCTTCAATTATGCACCAGCTTTCCCTTAACCAATTCTCCTCGGTCCCTTTTCTCCACCACTCCAAGCAAGATGGAGAAAGACGGCGAGAAGGAACAGGAGGCAGCTCGCTCGAGACTTCCCCGGGGACGCGCGGCGAGGCAGATCTACATCCAAGAGAGGGGCCAGTAGCTAGTTTTGGGTCCCCACTGGCTCCTGGATCTCCAAATTAAGAGTATATCCTACCAGGGAAAGGACTACCATCTCAGCATCTGCTAGAGCACCTCTGTGCACCTGCCCTGCCTCTTGTTTCAGTCCCCACGCTTGCAATCCTCACCTCTCCTGTGCGTGCTGAATGCAAAATGGAGAAGTAGCTGTCCCCGCCTCGGTGGCCTGGCAGACCCAGAGAGAGAAACAGACGAGCTGCCTCCGGAGACGGGCAGCCACCAAAGTTGTCTTGGGCCACCTCTGGGCTCAGCACCCTTTGTCAGCAGGAGGCCTGACTCAAGTAAATCTCTGTGATCATTTGTTCCCTTTGCGTTTTGAAAGCAGAATGCCTAATCATGGCCCAAATCAGGGAAGAGCTGCTGCTGCAAATTACACAGCGCCACAGGTAATTTCTGATTAGCTCACTCTTCCTCTCCTGGTGCATCCTCAGTTTCCATAGCAGCTAAATCCTAAGTAAAATGGAAACATCTGGTTCAAGCGCAGGTAAAGATTCCCTGGGGAAAGAAAGCTGCTGGATGGCAGCAAACACAGAAAATAGCCCTCGCAAAAGACAGAGGCATCGCAAGCCCGGAGCTTGGTTAGGAGAGGATGGATGGCACGTGGGAGAAGGCAGCGAGGGGCATGGGAGTGGGAGAGGGGAGTCCTGGGGGAGCCAGGGGGATGTGGGAAGGAGAGCAGGGCTGTGAGACAAGCAAGATGCATGTGAAAAACAGGCGGTGAGGAGGTTGAGCAAGACAAAAACATTTTGTCAGGGTAGACGAGGGGAAGAGGAGAGCGAAGGCTTCAAGTTGGGAGCACATGGACTGCCTCAACTATAAATGCCACCTGATGGTGACAGATACAGTGACAGCAACTCCGATGCCATGGAGAGATGCTCAGGGATGGAGAGGAGCACGCAGATCTGCAGCCTGCATTTCATCACTCATCCATGCACAGACCCTGACCGAAGGCCACCCTCTCAGAGGCACGACCACCTAAGGTGGATAAGCCAACACGTGCACCGGGGGGCGATGGTTTTGACAGGGGCTCCTGTCAAAGGAAGAGGCTGAGACACCACTGACTCAGCTCACTCTCTGCCTGACCTATGGAGAGTGATGGATCTGGCCCAACAGTTTGCTACAGTGCAGACAAATAGCAAAAAAATCAATGGAGCTGCACTGAGACACACAGGCATCTGAACAGAGAGAGCAGACACGGCACCATCCATCCCTGCCACCGCTGCATCGTCTCCTTCAGCTGCCGGCCAGCCCAGCCGGGGCATCCCTGAGGAGACCTCGAGGCAGTTGGCTGGGACAACAGCCCACGTTGGTGAAAACTCGGGGAAAAAAATGACTGAAGCTGAACACAAGCACTTAGATGGGATCAGAGCCAGGCACTGCCCCTTGGCCAGATGGCTCACCCCACCCAAAGCCGCTAGATCTCCCCCCCAGCTCCCCACTGAGAACCTCACAGCCACTGAGAATAACGGGTCAGTGAAACACAAAACAAACGCCAGAGAAACAGCTCGAAAAGGGTTTGGAAATAATGTACTCCCCAACGGGCACGTGTGGGAATTGGCTTCCCAGCAGTCACACCCACGCAGTTCTGCTCAGGTTTTGCTTACCAATTAACAAGGCCACCAATTAATGCTTCCTGTGTTTTCCTGCTCATTTGCACTATTTACAGTCCTCCTACGAAGCAACGTGCAAGAATTCTCCAAAAAATTTTCAAAATAGGGCCGGACAAGCACATTCAATCCCTAAGCACAACAACCCCAACCTGGTACCTCCTGCCCATCCTCCACATGAGTAAAACCATCACCTCCCCTCCCAGCCCACCAAGGTGGATGTTGTTTCTCCACCAGAGTCATCAGCTCCTGCTTTATGTCACGTTTTTCTGGTGCACATCACCTTCTCTTTGCAACTCCAGTGCCACGTGACCCAGCCAACGACACCTCCCCAGCCGCCCTCAAACGGCGCCGTGCCCTTCCCAGGATATTTCTGGAGGTGTCTGGCTCTTACCTTTGGGTGAGATGTGTCTCCAGGTGATCGTTGGATCTGGCCTGCCCGTGGCTATGCAGGTGAGGCTGACGTTGCCGCCCTCGTTGATGGAGATGTCAGAAGAGATCTCGGTGATTTTCGGAGACACTGTAATGACACAAAGAAATGAAATGAAAATGCAACTGGTTTTGCGCTGACTCAAACCTCAAAATGTGGGCGAAGGAGGCTGAATTTCCTTCTTCCCCCCACCTCAACAGGCAATAGCCCATCAGTCTCATCTGACTTGACAGGAACACACAAGGGGAAAGGAGAGGCGGAGAGGAGAGAGTTGAAGTGGGAAGAAATTGTAGCCAGAGGGGATACAGTCATTTTAGGGAGGCTGGAGAACAGCTCCTCCTCAGCGCCTCTGTGGTGTGTGAGACAGTGGTACTTCTCCACCCCACGTCCAGTACTCATCCTGTCGAGCTGCATCCTACCGGGAAAACATCACCCACCCCCTCCAAACTCCTTCGAAGGCTGCAGTCACTCCTGGCACAACGAGAGCGCCCAAAGCACGCACATGGCCTGCAGCTCTTTCTGCAGCCATGACAACTCTCTGTCATGCCCTTGCAACCAGAAAAGCACCAAGAGGAGCTGGGCATGAAGATGAGAAGCCTCCCGAGGAGTGTCTGAGGTCTCCCACCATGCCAAGGAAGGGAAATTCAATTGGGATGGCAGCCATCCCGCTGCACTGGCGCTGCCACGATGAAGGCTGAGGAGCAGGTCAGACACAAAGAGGGGACACACATACAGGATGGGGCGTGATGAGAAAGGGGGGCTGAGAAGGGGAAGGGATGAGGAGCAAGCAGGGAGCACCCAGCCCCTGCTGCTGCATGAGCTGAGGATGCGACGTGGCTGCCGGGGAGGGCTGGGGTTTCTACGAGCTCTGTGGCAGGGCTGCAGGAGAAAAGCGGTTGGCTGCTGTTCCCAGCCTGCACCTGCAGAATGTAAGAAAAGACCATCACCTTCCTTGGTTTATTTTTTTTCAGGCCTTTCTCCGGAGCCTCGCAGTGGATTGGCACCCTGCTGCGGCGCTCTGCAAGAGAGCCACAAATCACTTGCAAAGCATCCTGCTCCTTCCACCCTCCCCGGGCGAGCCCCGTCCATCGACCCGCTTCAAGCTGCATCCCAAACCATTGCAACACCCCTGTTCCTGACCTGGGCCCCACTCCCGAGCACCCCTTCCCTGCCTCTCCCCACCTCCCACTCCTTCCCAGGGCTGTGCCGAGCTGGAATGACTGCAATGGCCTTGCACGCATTGCCTCTGCTGTGCAGGTAAGTAATTTATTGATCCGTAAAGCACTCCAAGATGCTCTGGAAGGGATTATGTCATGCCAGTGCCGTGCAATAAAATAAAAAAATGATGGATTTTTTGTGAACATGAGGGTGATTTAGGGTTTGTAGTTGGAAGTGTAGTTAAAGTACATTTTAAGTGGAAATCAAGGTGGGTAATGAATTATTCTCTGTTTTGAAGGGCTTCTGGGAGTTCATTTTTTTGCTGCTCTGGGCACAATGGCTAATCTGCTAATCACACACTGGAGGACAACTATGGATCAGATGCTCCCAGAACAGTGGGGGCTCTGGGGCAGGACAGCAGAGGGCACGAAGACGACACCAAAAGAAATATTAATATGCACCAATGTCATTAAGCCCAGCGTAAGGGGACAGCACACCCCTCCTGGGACCACCCACCCAGACAGAGCTGGGAGATGCTCTGCCAATAACCAGGTAGTCCATTGAGGAGATGCAATTAATTACAACAGCACTATGATTGCCCTGCCGTGTTTCTGACGAGGCTGGGACCGCTAGCCAGGAAACTCATGTGCACTTTAAAAACACTGAGCTTATGGTCTGGACAACAAAACCAGGCCAAGAAAGTATTACCACTGCCATTTTGGAGAGGTGGGAAGGGACAAGCAGAGGTGCACTGAATTGCCCTCCATCACCTGCAAAGAAGCAACAGCTTCCAGCTGTAAATCCCGACAAAACTAGAGCACCATCTATCACCTTCAAGGCGACGCTCGCTAAAGCACAGAGGAACCTGTCTGATGTTTGTAACGATTGAATACACATCAACCCAATTCAGTTTGTTTTGCAAAGCTCACCAAGTCTTAAAAAAAAACCCCAAATCAAGTCAGACTTCGCACCACGACTCCGGTACCGCACGTGGATGTGCACCCCCCACCAGGTGAGAGACAAAAATCTGTAATCAAATCAACTAACCAGATTCTAAAACATAAGTAAAACAAATTAAACTTGGATTTCCCAAAACACGAGCATTATACCCTCCTCCTCAGCAATACAGCAGGAGATTTATATTTTGCTCGAGCAAAAACCTGTAAAAAACCTGTAAAAAACCCACCCTGCCCCAGTGAGCTCGGGACATGCTCAGGGAAAAGCAATTTACTGCAGCCCACCTGGGACAAGCCAAGACTGGAATGGCTGGGAAGTAAACCAGAGTGACAACGCCAGCGAAGCCGTTCGCTAACCCTTAAATTAAATATGCAGTGGTAGGATTTAACACGACAGTTATTGTATGCTAATTAAACGCTGGAATAATTAACCACGCGAACTATTTAAAATGCCTTTTTGGAGCCTTGAGCAGGTATGTTGTAAGGCTTGTATCACACTAGGGAGGGAAACCTTAATAAATAAGTGATCACAAGTATCCAGTTAATATTATTTAGCGGTCACCAGTGCTCCTGTTCCCTCTGCATTAAAACACCTTCTCCGTCAGCTGGCATTTCTGCAGCGACGGGGCAGAGGAGAAATTTCTTATGCTGAACGCAGGACGCAGATGGAGCTGTGCCCCTGTGGGAACGAATAAATAAATAAAGCTAAATAAATGCAGGCTTCCCAGGCGGGAACCCTCTCCTTGCGGGCAGTCCTTTTGTGTTCAGCATCTCTCTTGCTCAGAAGTGATTAAACATGGCAGTGTTGGCCAAGCTGCTCCACTGACACAGCGCAGATTTCCCTAGAGATGGGTTGGTGGTTTATTGATCTGATGACTTCTTTTTTCCCCCCTATCCTTTCCACGATGAAGGGAAAGGTCCCTGAGCTGCTCTCAGCCACTGCAGCCCTCCAGAGTTGCCCAGGGCTTGCCCCCAGTTGCCCTGGACGTGGCACCCGCTCGCACACGCCGAGTCCCCGGGACAGAAAGCAGCTTGCTTAAATATTTAACCAAACCATATGGTGCGTTACACGTTCGAGGGTGTTCAGTCAGGTGATATATGTCTTTACGGATCCAAGCATATGTGCTTGCCTACACAGATACATTCCCTGGTGCACAGACATCCTCCTGCCACTGGCACAGACTATATCCCCGCTATGCTTTCACCTCCAAACACCCGTCCCAGAGCCAGTACAGCTGCAAAAGCTCGTGCATCCTGCAGCCCTGCTGTCTCCTATCCTCATTACTTTCCCATCCACCTTCTTTGTGTGCAGTGATGACACTGCTTGCCTATGCTTTCCTCTCACTAACACTGTGGCCCCACCGCTGCCTCCTGATGCACCCCTTGGCATGGCTGGGCTCCCCGGGCACCCCATATTTCAGCCATGCATCAGGTGAGAGGCTGATACTCCCCCTGAGTATGAGAGGAGTGTGGATGTGGAACAACCTCTCCACCAGAGAAGGAAGGAAACCTCAGATGAGCCTCACCTGCCTGCAAGGAGGAATTGCAATTTTTTTTGCCTTAACCACCTCCTTTCTACCAAGTTTTGGGAGCCAAGCAAGTAGCACAGAAACACACGTGTCACCTTTCCAGATCTGCAAATCCCTTCTGGTGTGGGAGCTGGGGAGAGCGGGTGTTTGCAGCCCCCAGCAGCAGCCTGCGAGCGAGCGGGCTCTCCTGGTAAGCACTGCCTTGCTTACCCCTTATAAAACATGCAAGCTTCCAGCACGAGCAACATCTGCTCCAGATCAAAGGAAACAACAAAGAACAACCATAAAAGCATCTCGAAGAAAGAAAAAGAGGGAGATTCAGACTTGCGTTCTGCAGGCAATCTGTGCTGTGCACTGGCAGCTTCCTCAACATCAGGCTGCTGCTGCTTCTGCTTTTAATAACAGCCTCTTACTGCTGTCACCCACAGGCTTCCCTGTGTTTTACAGAGCGCTGCTACCGTGGGTTCTGCCTCTGGGACTCAGCGAGGGGGGGCCCTGGGCACCCCAGCCCCGCTCACAGTGATGCTACCAGTCAGACCAAGCCCATGATTGTATACAAAAACCTTAGAATTACAGGTGCTGACCCTGCCCCCCACCCCCCAGGGCTGCCTCTGAGCTGGGTTTGCACCATCACCCCCTTCCCCAGCGTGCCAGGTTTGGCTCGGCTTTGCCGAGGGGACCGAGCCCCCACTGCACAAACTTGGTGGCAGCCAAAGACTGTGAAAGTGAAGAAAGAAGCCTGGAAATGAAGAGGACATACGTAACGACTTTAATAAGCAATTAATAAATAACTAATGGCAATTGCTCGTTTTAAAGCAAGGCGTAATGAGATGTGTCATACGGCACCGAGATGTGTCTAAATGATTTCCCAAGAAGATAACGACTCCTGTTGCAGCAAAGCTCTCCCGAGCTTGGAGGACACCAAATTTTTTACGCCCGTCCCTGCAGCAGGTAATACAGCACGGCACCATAATAACTCAGAGGAGGAGGGGGGAAACAAGACGTTTCCAATCACTCATTAGTAAAGTATTTGTGAACGCGGGTATAATTCACCGCAAAAGCCGCAGGGTTTCTGCAGACAAACTTTATAGCTAAGTGCCAAAAGGGAGCCCAATCTGATTCCACTTACGACAGCATAAATCAGCAGTACTCCTACCGCAGTCAACAAGGGACACGCCAGAATAAACGTGGTGCAAAAGGAGAGTCGGGTCTCCAGCACAAAGACTTCTTCTTGACTTCTGGATGGGTTCAGGTCATTAACCTGGATCCAGACTGTCACCACCCTAAGGAGCCAGGGTGCTGCCTGGCTAGGTTTGGTCCCCTGCTTTCAAGGCTCTGAAGGGATCTACGTCTTTCTTTCCTACCACAAAAAGGAAGAAACAGATGACACCAAGCCCCACACCTTTGGGGAATCAACCCCAAAGAACCCCATAAAGATGCACAGATAAAGTTTTTGCATTGCAAACCATGAAGAAGCGCAGATGAAGAAGGACTGGTGGGTGGTTCAACTCCCTGTCTAGACAAATCTCATTTTCAGCTCCATGCACGTCTCACAGAGCAAGGATCTAGTTTCCAGCTTCTGCACCCCGAGTCACCTGGGATTGCACCCTGCAGGTCAAGCAACACCTGATAAAAAGCAGAAAATTGAAGGACCTTGAAACCTTAAGACACCCATGTCACCTTCCAAGTGTTGACACCTCTCCTCAAGGCACGACAACCTCTCTCACAACTGCTTCATGGTGACCATCAAACAGTGACTCCGTCTCACCCTGCTCAGGGATGCAGGGTCCCCAGCTCTGCCCCTCTCATCCCACCAGGCACCGACAGAGGCTCCATCAGATCCCTGGGAAAAGTCCCCGCGTGGGGACGAGCCATAGCGTGCCAAGCGCGCCCGAGAAAGTTTGAACACGACTACTTGTTAATACAAAGCTTGTCAAACACATCACCTCAAAATGCTGAATGTCTTTATTAGATTCCTTTATCTCCCCCCGAGATCAGAGGGACACGACGAGATGATTCTCAGTGGAGATGTCATCATCCAGAAACTAATTAAAGGCTGTGCGGGAAGTCGGGCCACGCGCACTCTGGAGAACAAAATGCATTAGCAACCCGAGTCGAGGAAAATATTACAAGTGAACTTCAGATCAGGAAGGGCGAGCTAGGGATTTGACAATAGCTTTCTTCTCCCCATCTTTCCTCCTGCTCATCCCCACACTCCCTCATCCTCGATAGCTGTCCCCCAGCAGCAACAAGCTCAACCTTGGCGCTCTCTGGGACCAGCCCCTGCACTGCCATCTCTCGAGGGATGCAGGGCAGCAGTGGATCCTCTCCTCCACCGAGTCACATTCCAGGAGAAAACCATGATTTGTGGAATTTCTTTTTTTTTTTTTTTTAAAGGTTAGAAAAGCCTCCTTGCTGCGGATCAGTAAGCTGAAGAGAAGGTTTGATGCCTGCATCACTCCCTGCTCCGGAGGAGTCCTGGGAAAAACACTCTGTCTCATTGGGTCTCATCTCTCAATCAATGCAACAGCAAGTATTTCTCTTCTTCTTATGCTTATTATGAAGACAACAACAGTCACAGGAACTGTAAGTGGGGACATTTCTGCACAGGGACAGTCCTACTAGCCACATCCTTTGTGTAGATAGGGCTCACGTAAGCCAAGATGCACAGATCTAGTGTAGGGCACGCATCCTGAGTGGATGTGCCTGCAAATAGCACTTCCCAGTCACCCAGAGTCTCCTGTGCCAACGAGCAGTAAGTTTACACGATATTCACCATCTGGACCATCAGCACACACTGTCCTGCTAAACTCAGCATGAAACCTCAGCTCCTCTCCCCCAAACCAGCCAGAGGGCAAGGAGCCATGCCATGCATGGATAGTGCAAATCCTGCTCCCAGAGAGTGTGTGGGGGGTCTCCTCACGCCTCCCCCCAGCTCACTGTCCACGAGGAGCGAGCATCACACGTAGGGCTGAGCACTCTGAACTGGCCCTGCACCACTTTGCGCATCAATAGGGACCCAGCAGGAACAAAGGAGCTCAAACATCCTCTCCAAAGATAAATCAGATGCTCTAATGCAGCCTGCATCTCCAATGAATATAGGGCAGGTGTCTCTGAAGTGAAGTATTAGTTAAAATGATGCTCTTTAAATTACATTTCGGCTATTTCAGGCAGACAGGTTGTGTGTGGGTTGGGTTGGGTTTTTTTATGATCTATCTAGAGGCTTAAAAAGACACAGAGAGAAATAAATCTCCCTTCCATTAAAAACACACTATGCTCTTGCATATTCGTTCTTATCTCCGCTCTCTCGCACTCCTGCTCCCTCTCCCTTGACTCGAGCACAAAGTAAGTGTTTATGATTACACTTTCCACACTGACACTCATCTAATTCCAGGAGCTGCACAGCCCGTGCCCAGAAGGATGAGCGGCGCTTCCTGAAATGCTGCCATGGGCACTGGGAGCCCAACAGTTTCGCTTCAAAAACCACCGAGATTTGTGGCGTTAATGTGGAACTGAGTGAAAGCCCCAAGTTCTGATTGAATTGCCACTGAAGTCTATTTCGATCTCCTAGGTCTACCTGTGTCCTTTTTGCCTCTATTTACATCCCTGCTCCCCTCCTGAGCTGCCCTATGACATCTTTGACACCCTCAGCCCCCACTGCTCTCGTGTCTTGTTGGTACAGCACCTAAAATACAGCCTGTGCCTCATGGGACTCTGGATGAACACGTGAAAAAGGAGACAGCAGATGGATGCAGGCTGCACCCTCAGCCCTCCTGGACATCACTGCCTACAAACCACCTTCAGGCACTGCGCTGGCATCAAGCTTAGGGGAGGGGCGCGATGGGGAGCAAGAGGTGGATGTGCAGAGTTGTCCTTGGTGCACAGAGCAGGGCTGGATGCAAACAATCTCTAACAACAGAGGTGCCGTTGCCATCACCACTTGTCTGCAAACAGCCCCTTTGCTCTCATCCTTCCCAAGCCCTCTGCACACCGAGCTCCAACCCTTGCAGGCGCCTCTTTATGCTCCAGCCAGAGCCTTTACTTCTTCCTGTGATTGCCTTTGTCTCTGGTGAAAAATTAAGTCTGTGTGATGATGCACATCATCCTTCCCATGCCTTAAAATGCCCTTATGAGAGTGGCCTTAGCTCTGCAAGGTTTAACTTTCAAAGCTCAGCACGGATAGAGGTAGGGTTGGTCTTTGCTGCCTTAATTGACCTCCCTAGCTCATGCTCCTCGAGGACATCCAGCTTCTACTGGTACCTGTGCACACCACTGCCTCTGTGTTCTCAGGGTCTGCCAGTAGCGTGGGCATTAATAACCCTATCATCAAAACACCCCGGTGAGATAGGGAAGCATTATCATCCCCGCTGCACGGCTGGAGAAATGCTGCCCAAAGAGCAAACGACCCAAAAGCACCCACTCAGATCAGTGCTCCACCAGCACCTGCTCTTCAGGCTCCACGGTGTTTGCTGAGCCACGGAAAAGCCACCAGGATGGCTGCCAGGCCAGGTATTTCCAGTGGGCTGCCTGAGAGGAGAGCAGAAAATTCGCCACCAGGCTGTAGAGCGCACAGTGGGATATCGGAGGGGCAATTAAATTTCATCACCAAATTTCAACCCCAACGGGCTCCATTTGACAGGGTTGGAAGGGAGGGAAAAGCAGGGAGCGAGGTGGCCGTGAGGGAGGGACATCGGCGTGCCCGGGGTAGCAGGGGCTGTTCTTTTCCATGAGGACCGCTCCTCCATTTCCCCTTTCTCCTAAACGAAGCCCTTGAGCCTCCTCCTGGCCACCCTCGCGCTCCCAGAGCGCCAGACAAGCCGCAAGGAGCTCCCTCCCCCCAGAGCAGCCTTTAATTTCTCTATTTGTCTTTCTAATGCCCAGCCTCATCAGCAGCACCGTCTATTCCCCATGTGCTCCTGCTTTTAACGGAAGGACTATTTTTACCCCTTCCTTCCCATGCCTCCCTCTCCCTTTTAATCATTTTGGAGGCTCTCTATCCACAGTTTCCTTTCCTTTTCATTTTTAAAACCTGTGGTGCTCCGATTCAGTATCATTACTGTTTTTAACTTGGCTCGAGCCTCTTTAATTAAGTTATTTTCCATTATTTTTTATCTAGTCCATTTGTCTACATCCCCCTCACCCTCCCTCATTCTTCCTTTCCTCCCCAAGGCAGGCTGGGTATGAAATCTTACATTTCCATTTGGCTAACAATCACTTTGAATTTTTAAATGCTATTAAATTGGATCACACCAGTCACTGGACTGGAGTTGTCGAGCTGTGATATTTACTCGCGCCAGTCAAAGGGAAATGAAATTGCGGTGGCGCGGGGCGGGGAGGGGGAGGCGATGGGGGAGCACAGATTTATTCTGCCCGCGGTCCTTGCGAAGAGGCACAATCCCTTTGGATTTTCGAGCGAGTTCAAAGGAAACTCTTACGCTCAACCATGAATGTATTGTAATGTCTTTAATAAATCAATTACTTGTTGGCAGGGAAGTGTTACTGCATCTCCAATTCTTGTAATCACCTCAGCCTTGCTGTGTTTTAAGTGCTAAAAAACCACGGAGGTAGACAGGGAGCCAGAAGAAACATCAGCGTAGGGCAAACCAGAGAAAGCACTGCTTCCTCTTTCCAGAAAAGGCCAAAAGGTGCAAAAAGCAATTTGCATCATGCAAAAAACACACCCGTCCAGTGACCTCCAGCACCAGAATAAAGCAAACACGGTGCTGGAGGGACCCTGCCAGCACTGCATGGGGCTCACCCTTCCCAGGGCAGCTCCTGGGATGCACAGCTTTGGGAGGGGTGACCATGGCAGGTTCACCACAACCCCAAATATTAAGCCCGTGGTGATGGGAGCAGCCCCCTGCTCCTGCCTGCCCAGGGCTGAGCATCACTCTCGCAGGCTACCTGCAAAGCTGAATGTTTATTAGGGCCCTGAGTTTCGTGCTCCTGCCTTTGTGAAGTATTTCAATTTTGCAAAAAGAGGCCTTTTCCACTCGTAAATTTGCTAAAGAGAGAAGGATTCAATTACAAAGCAGTCCTGGCCAAATCCAGCCCCTCCTCTCTTCTCTCTCTGCTGACAATATCCTCCCCTCCACAACAACAACCATCTGAGCACAAACAGACAACAAAGCTTTTCAGAAAGTAATGAACTCCAGTCGGAGCCAAGGCAGGAAGGGTTTAATGTTCAGCTCAGAAAGCTTGGTGAGGCCATCAATTATATAGCCCTGCTGCTGAAGGAGTGAAGAAAAAATAGTATTTCAGCCAGACTTGGCCAAAAAGAAAAGATAGGGAAGGAAAACACTGCGAGAGAGATTTAATTCCACGAGCGGAGAGATGTGTTTGCAAAAGAGGAGGATCAAAGGCTGAAGCTCTCTGGGTGGCTGTGGGGAGCAGGGATTACAAGGAGGGCAAACCATGGAGAAGACATCTCTGTTGATGCCTGTCTCAAGGCCAGTCTGGACAAGGACAGCCCTGGGTACAAACAGGGGGATGGGGAGGCTTTGGCAGCGAAGGGAGTGGATTGAGACCTGTCCATCTCATCTCATGTAGGACAGCAAGCCAGGACAGTGTCTGCCACCTCCACTGCCTTGTCCCAGTCTTACACAAGATGCTACCGAGGGAAAGCAGAGGGACCCAGAGCTGAAATCCATGGCACCACCAGAAAAGACACTTTTCCAAGCTTCAATTTCAGCTTTGTTCTCCCATGGACCCCCTCCAGCCCGTCCTTAAGCTCACAGATATTTGCTGGAGGTTTTCTAGCACTCGGTGCCCGCTGCGGGAGGCGGCAGGACCAGGCCAGCCCTTCAGCAGCTGTTCCCTTGGCCTCTCCTTTATCTCCAGCATTGTGTTCACATCTGCTTCCCCCTCTGCCTCTTTCCCTGCCGCTGGGAGCCTGGTTTTAAATCACTGCTCAGCGCGCCGGCTGCCAGGCGTGGGTTTCATGCCGCCCAGCATGCCCCGTTTGGAAGGGTACGCAAAAAACGTTTGCAAGCTGCTTTTTTTGTTGGTTCTTTTTCCTCCTTTTTTTTTTTTTTTTAATTTTTTTTTTTTTTTCTCTTCCTGAACCTGCCAGCGCTGCCACACTGCTTTCCCCTCCTCCCTTTTGGCCATGGAGTTATCTTGGCTCTGGAAAGACGTGCAGACACCTGGTTGCTGGCAGCACGGGGCTCTGGCAGCGGCTGGCTGCGTGCAGCGCTCCGATAGCAACGGGGAGGTGAGCGGGGCCCAGCCGGTGTGGGTCAGCGTGACCCACCTTGGCTACTGGGGACATGCTGGTGGCTGCCTGCACCGCTCCTGCCTGGCCGGTGGCTTTCTTGAGCCTGGTGCTGGTGGCTCTCCCACCACCCACATCCCTCTGGCTTCGCCTGGCAGAGGCCAACCCCAGGTTTCGCTGGGGATTTGCACGGTGTAACAGCACAGCTTTGTACAGCATCGCCCAGGAGCTGCGTTTTAAGAGATGCGTTTAGGACAAGACATGACCATCTGTGGCTTCCTTCCCTGAGCATGGGAATTCTGGCAGAGCAAGGCAGCAAAAGCTCCAGGGAGCAAACAGAGTGGGGCACGTGGAGAGTTGTCACTCCTGTCACTTACTGTCACTCTGCCCATGCACTGGCTCCAGACTAAACTCCCCTTTCAGATTACAGTCTCTCTACGTTATCAATAAAAGAGAGGGCTACATTCTTTCCCCAGCCAATAACACACAAAATTCCCTTAAAACCTTGGTTGATGCCTCCCCAGCCTCCTTTCACCTGTGATCTGTGAAGGATTGCAAGCCAGGGTCACCATGGACACCACCTTCAATGGCAAAGGCTGCACCAAACAGACCAAACTCCCTTGGGCAGAGCTCCCTGCTCCTGCTCTCTGACTCCCCAAGCCTCTGCAACAGGCTTTTGCTTCTGGACTTGCCTCCAGGGGGACTGGCCAGAAAAATCAAGGCCAAAAAGAAGAGCCAGATCAAAGTATCAACTCTGAATTTATGCTCGGGACTTAAGGTTTAATAATGCAACAGAAAATCAATATTTAATAAAGCAAATGATGGAGAAAAACACTGAATGGGCGATGAGCCGCTGCTTGTGTTTTCAAACATGTAACTCCCGGAGGAGCTGCTTTGGCAGGATGGATGCAGCACCAGATTGCCACGGAGAGCTGGCATGCAGGATGCCCCGGGTCCCACCGATTCCAGCTCGGGTGTCAAGGGGGCTCACGGGTCTTTTATTAAAGGACAAACAAGGAATTACTGCAGTGGTCAGAGTCCAAATACCCATGGAGAGAGATCAAATGCTGATGCACAAGAAGAGCCGAGCAGCTGCCTCGCTGAGCAGGCCCAGATTTGTGCTAGGGCTGGAGGCTGGGCTTGTGAAACCCAGGCGGGCAGGTGGCAGCACACCCAAATTCAGCTTTCAAAGGCACCAAGAAGAGCTATCAAGGGATGGAGATCTCCTGACAAGCTGGGAGGGAGCACAGGGGCTCAAGGCAGAGGGTAAATCCCTGTCTGCCATGCAAGAGAGGAGGTGGTGAAGGCAGTTCAGGGGTGCAAGAGAGCAACCAGGGCACCCAGCCTGGCTGGCAGGCATGGTGGCAGGGCAAGGGTGCATCCCTGGGATGCTGGGGTGCAGGGATGCAGGAGCAGGGATGCAGCCGGGATGCTGGGGACAGATCAGCAGCTCTGACTCCCTCCCCTGGAGGCTGGAGAAAACTGCAGCGAGCCCCTGCGTGCCACAGAGATGTCACCTACGCTTTGTGCAAACCAACAGCTACACCAGCAGCCACGCTCGACCGACCTCACAGCATTTAGCAGATTTGGGGTGAGCCCCACAAAACCAGGCTGAAGGTGCGAGCCAATGCCACAGCCCCAGCCAGGACACCGCTTGCTTCAGCTGTACCCAACCTACCACCCCACATCTGGGGCTGCACAAAACACTGATGCCCGATACTGAGCTGCAGAGCAACTCATGCAACGACCACCACTGCAATAATAAACGCTCCCACTGCCTGCACTAAGCCTTTCCAGCCCTGATGCTGCCAGCGGGGAAGGGGGGGCTCAGACTGCACAAAGACCCCTGCCCCATCTCACAAAGTTTGGGGACTCTGGATAAGTCCCCTGAACAAAGGAGACTCTCAATGCACAGTTATCAGTGCTCAGCTCTCTCCGGGGCAGCAGAGCAAGCGCTGGTGCCCTTGGATGAAACCCCCTCCTCTCGCAGGCAGCGTGAGCCGGGTTGCCTGCCTGCCCCTGCAGCACGGCAATAATTTGTAGCTTGTGCCGGAATCCTTCATGATGAAAGATGACATATAAATATAAAACGTTATCGCTCCATAACAGCCACATGCTATAAAACGCCGGGCAGAAGGATCTGGAACTAGATGGAGGCAGCGCTTTAAATCCTTCCCTGCAGAGTCACCGCCGCTAAAACAACAGACCTGCTCCGAAGAGCTCCGGCACAGAGAGGGAAGAAGAAAGGCCCCAATAAAAACACCCCAGTTGTGGAATTAGGCAAATAAGGTGACTTTACACCAGTGTGACCTTCCTGGGCTGACAACCCTGGGGTAGCTGTAGTACCGGAGCGCCAACGGACGTCTCCTCCCATTCATCCCCTGCCGCGACTTTCGGCAGATGCTCCGCGTTGCCATGGTAACAATAAAGCGCTGGTACCAATATTACACTACACCGAGTTGACTCTGCTCCCACGATTACGATAACAATGCTGTTACTGTAGTAACATTACATTGTTGAGGTCTCGCTGTTCTACCCTTAATTTTATTGTCGTAAGATTAAATTGCAATAATGTTATTGAGCCGCCATTAGCGTTACCGTGGTAACAATAACATTAAGGTAGCGATATCGCATTACAGTGGCCCAACCATTCCGCCACAAATATTTTAATGTAGTAAAACAAAAGAGATTACTGCAGTAACATTAAACTGCAGTGACCTCATTAAAGCACCACAGGCTTTATCATGCCAAACGATGGTATTTTGGAAACCGTACGCAGCGGTGGGGAGATGCCCAGTGTGCATCCCACAGGTGTGGGTGCTGCCGTGCCATCCCCTCAGCTGGCAAAGTCCTTGGGGGAACCCAATGTGTGTGGGGTGAGCACAAGACCTCCCCACAACTCGAATCCTCCTCCAGACCTGCTCGGAGAGCTCTCAGCACAGTGTGCTGCTGGGTTTCACCCGCGCCGGAGAATGGATTAGTGGAGTCGCTGCTGAATGGCTCCGGGTGAGGCAGGCGACCTCTCCCTGAAAGCCTTTGGAGAGGAACGGGGTGAGCAGGGCTGCCAGGCGCTTGCGTGCTCAGAAAAGCTCAAAGAGGAGTAAAGCTCTTGTATTCTACAAGAGGGGTGATCAGAGGGTGACCTCTGTAGCTCTGAGCATCTCCGAGGGAGTAGCAAAGAGTTACGCTGAGCTCACCTTGCTGCCGCAAAAACACACGCAGCTGCAGCTGGGGAGGAGGGAAACAGCAGAGCTGCGGGGGTGTTGGAAGTGGAAATGGCCCCTGAGAGCATCTCTGCGCTGTCCCAGCACCAGGGCATGGCACGGCCTGTGGGGACAGCAAAGGGTTCATGTCGGCACTGCTTAGGGGAACCCCGCAACACACCGGGTTACAGCGTTAGCAGTTCAACGGGGGAGAAAAACAGAGGCCAGCCACAGCCTTGGTGTACACGAAAAACACGAAGGAAATGGAAACGGTCTGTGTGCCCTATGAATCACTGGTTCTTCCTTCCCCTGGCTCCATTCTCCTGCCAATTATTTCTCCTTGGGAACAGGACACATCCTCCCATGAGGATGGCAGAGCCTGGCACGGCTGGGGTGCCAGGCAAGCATGGAGGATGCCTTCCCTTCCCCATTACCTCTCCCCTACCAACTTGCTCTCTCTCTAACGAGGACAGTGGTTAACACACTCAAGCACTGTTCACTCCCCACCCCTCCCACTCTTGACTCCCCCTGCACCAGTGGGACTCACCCACACCGAGGATGCACTGCAGCAGCAGAGCAAGCACGTAACTGGGGCAGCCCGAAGCTGCAGCGAGGGTCAGTGTGTGAGCCCGGAGTACACACTGCCAGTACAGGCTCTGGAGTCCCTGCTTTCCCCCCCCCTCGCCCCATGATATAATTGCTAATTAATAATAACGTTTAGCTCTCAGATAGCGCATTCCATCTTCAAAGACCTCTGTCGACATTAACGAATTAATCCTCATCAACCCCCCCTGTGAAGTAGGTGACAATTATTATCTCTGCCTCACAGATGTTAAATTGATCTGCAAAGAGGTCAAGTGACTTGGGGGAGGCCTGAGGGAGCCTGTCCAGCTGCACGCCAGGTACGTGGCCACTCCACGAGGGAGCACGGACAAGCACCTCAGTGGGTTAAACCCACTCGCTGGGTGATGGGCCCCTGCGGAGAAGCAAGGGCTGGTAACCTTGGGAGAGAGACGGAGAGATCCAGGGGCAGCAACGGATGCGGGAGCAGCAGAGATGCTCCCGGGGGCAGAGCAAAAGGAGGATACAAAGCCAACAACTAGGACAGCGTGGAGAGCGCGTGGGAGACCTCGACAATAGCCCTGCTACAAAAGGCAAAGAGGCTTTGACGGACGGACGGTGATTAGCAACAAAAGAGAGACGGGGAAGGAACGCATCACTCAAAGGAGCCGAGAGCGCAGGCGAAGCGAGGGAGGATTTTGATTTCGTGCCGCTGCTTTCCTCCCCTCCATCGCTTTGGGGAGGCTCTCCCAGCTCTCCCCACGCCTTGCAGAAAGCATTATCTAAACCTGCTTTTGCTTCTAGAAGGCACAGCGGCTCTCACAGGGGAAAAAGTGGGGGTACACCAGGAAAACCCAAGCCAGGAGCAGCTCCCGTGGCCTCTGCTGGGAAGCATCCTACCTAGTGTGAAACTAGGTGTGTGAAAACTAGTGTGAAACTCCAGCCCATGGCGCCATACATGGCCAACATCTACACACCCTCAGTGCCACTCAGTTACCAAACAGCCCTGGGTAAATCCCTCTGCCCCTCCTCACCCCCAGCACTGGTGGCTTTGGCGGTGCAGGGGACAGGCTCAGCCCCACGGGTGCCTGCCTGGACCCCCCCAGCTCTGATGCCGAAGCTCCTGGGCAGAGAGGAAGGCTCTGAGCATCGCCGGCAAAAAAACCTCCAGGCACAAGAGACGTGTTCCCATCGACACTGTTTTCCTTGAAAGCCACCTTGAGGTCTTTGGACAAGAGTGAGGATGACTACGGGGACTGAGCCTTCCTCCTGCCAGCCTACACTGCCACGTGAACCACTGTCCCTCCTCTCGGCAGGGCAGGCGCTTCCCTGCACCCCGGTGCAAGGCAGAAAAGCGGCCGCAAAAAGTCATCCTTATTCTCCCGCGGGTGAGAGGGGCTTATGGCATCAAAGGGAAATTAATTGGGCAGAGTTCAGTGCTTGAAACAAAGCTGGCTCAGGCACCACAGCCCCACTGGTGGCTTTATCTCGCCTGCACACACCTTGGCAGTGATGCTCCCGGGGCAGCCGAGGTGCCACCGTCACTCCACCTCTGCCCCTCGACACCGGGGCAGCCCCGTGTCACCTGCGCCCACAGCTCCCCGACTCCACGAGCAGGTAATTAACTCCCAAACAAAGGCAGGGATTTGCAGATTAACCAGGGCCCGGGAAGGAGTGGGAAAACTCATTTACACCAAACAAAAGGGGAGGGGTGATTAGTTGCTCCAGTGACAACAGAAAGAGCCAGATAGGGCCAGGGAAACTGATAAAGAAGCGGAAAGGCTAATATCCCCCAGTTGCCTGCCTTTTCTTTTTTTCTTCTTTCTTTCTTTCTAAGCACTCACATTCCACCATTTTCTATCATGCAAATTCGTGTGCCTAAGTGAGATTAAACTCTGGCAGGCACCGTGCCTCCTTCCCCAAGTCCATTTCCCCACGCGAGATAAGGCGGCTCTCCTTAATGCATCTTACAAGGCGGTGGGAGGGTTCTGCAGGCACGCATTGGAGCCGGCTTATTATCAATACAAATAAGAGCTTTC
Source organism: Podargus strigoides (assembly GCA_028020825.1). Classification (NCBI taxonomy): domain Eukaryota; kingdom Metazoa; phylum Chordata; class Aves; order Caprimulgiformes; family Podargidae; genus Podargus; species Podargus strigoides. The sequence continues at coordinate 4,526,362 of CM051646.1, forward strand.
CAGACACCGTCCTCCTCCTCCTCCTCCCTTCCCTCTTCTCTTTTAAACCCAGGAACCCGGAGAACAGCTTAAAGAGCTGAAGGGTCCTGCGGGGAGAAGGGGGAGGCTCTGCCTGAGGTGCTGCTGCAGGGGCAAGGAGCGGGACTTGGGAAGGAAACCAGTGGGAGAGGAAGAGGAGAGGAGAGGAGAGGAGAGGAGAGGAGAGGAGAGGAGAGGAGAGGAGAGGAGAGGAGAGGAGAGGAGAGGAGAGGAGAGGAGAGGAGAGGAGAGGAGAGGAGAGGAGAGGAGAGGAGAGGAGAGGAGAGGAGAGAGGAGAGGAAGGGAAAGCATCGCTCCTCAGAGGTCAATGGGGCCCAAGTCCTCCTCCTCGCTCTGGGCTCCTGCCTCCCTCTGAGTTCAGACCCTGCCTATTGGAAGGATTTTGTCTCTTTGGGTTTTTTCACCCCAAAACACCTCGCTTTTCCCAGGGTCTGAGGCAGACTCCTGCAAACACAGGCAGTGCTGCTTCCCTGTGCTTCCTCCGGTCTTACAGCAACTTCTCCTAAGAAGTGAGGTCTGAGCAAGCAGACAGGGACCACCTTCCAAACACGGCAGATGACATGGGTGCTCCCCGAGCTGTTCATTTTAGGTCTGAGAGCTTCTTTCCCGGGGAGATCCAGGCATTAACAACATCCTTGTAGCTCTTGCAGCTATGTTGTTGGCTCACATCAACCTGGCTTTACCAACACTGAGCCTGACCCCATTTAAAGCACTGCCCGAAATAGCAGGTCTGAACTTTGATGCATTCAATGCCAAGGGTCTGTTGTCTCATTCCTGGGCTCATTTGTCCCAGATTAGCGCAGAGGCAGCGGGAAGGAGAGATGCACTGACCTGCTATTCCTGGATCGCCAGCAATCACCTTTTCCCTTTTGTAGCAAGATTTCAAGCCTGACAAGTGTTTCTGAAAGCCTGACCGATGAGAAAAGGTGGGAGAAACGGGGCGGGCATCGTTTCAGAAAGAAAGCGACTAAGGGGCAACACGATAACAACCTTCCCAAAAGCAAAAGGTTGTTACAAAAAAAAGGACACTGATCAATTGTTCCCCGGGTCCGCTGGGGATAGGCTGAGAAAAACTCCACTTTGTTTGCAACAAAGGAGGTTTAAGTTAGATATTAGCTATACATTTTCTAATTATAAAGGTAGCGAAGCAGTAGAATAGATTGTCTAGGGAGACTGAAGAACCTGCTTTGTTAAAGATTTTTCAAGAATAGCTTTCACACGAGTTTGCCAGCAACGTCTCTGCCTCGTTGCAGGGGGGACGGGCTAAATTAGCTCTTGAGGTGCCTTCTACCCACCTATTTTGGGATCGCAGCCATCAATACAGTCAACCTAGAAATAAATGTGCAGCGCTTTCCTTGCTGCAGCGTGGACAACCTTGGCTCCTGGTGGTTTCTAGCTGATTCTCTCTCACTGCCTTGGGGACCATCCCCAACCCTCATACCCTAAAGGAAGCTATCCCTATCTCTCTTTTGGTTTTTGCTCTTTCCCCTATCTCTATTTTGGTTTTTGTTCTTTCCCCTCATAGCACTGCTTCCTCCAGCAGCCCTTGGCAGGCACCAGGGATGATGCCCCAGCTTCTTCCCTCCATCCACAGCCACTTCCCAGCAATACCCCCTAAACTCGGGGAGAAGGAGGGATGCATGGCATGGGCTGATGGTGTCTGGACCCTGGCTGATGTATGCACCCACCATGCCTGCCTGGGGTAGCAGCAGGCTGCTGAAATCCCAGCTGGAAGAGTGAGAGCTCCTTGCCCTCCACAGCCAAGTCCCTTTGGAGAGTGCAGCCTGCCCCAGGGCACAATTTAATTGCATCTTGAGAGGCTGGAGTGCTCCTACCTCCAGAGTTGTGCCCCCAGGCCCTTTCACGGTGCAGCGAGGGGAAAGTCAGGACCTGCTTAGAGCAACCTGCACACCTCCCTCTTTCTGGCTGCATCTGGATTAACCCTGTTTAAAAGGGGAGACACCCTGTCCCACCTCCTCTCACCTCTTCTCCTTTCCTACCAGGCTGGAGGAAGGGGCAAGAGGTCCCACAGCCACACCCTGAGCTTGGCACATCCTTGAAATCTGGCACTTGGACACCCTGCTTTCCTGGGACAGAGGGGTAAGCGCTGCTTGCCCCAAGCTGAATGTCTTTTAGGACAGGATTATACCAGCTTGTGTGTTTATTGGGCTCATTTTCCAAGGCAGGAGAGTTAATCCTGGCACCCCAGCCAAATTTTAATCGGGGTCATTAAGTTAGGCTTCCTTTTAATTGGACACAAAATTAGGGGGCCCGCTCCCGAGAGCCGATATTTCTGTCGGCAGCAGCGAGGATGTTCAGCAGTTACAGGACTGAGCCCATCACTGAATCCCCCAGTTCTTAACTGTACTGCTGCAAGGAGTTAAGATATGACCTTTTCCTCCAGTACCCAAACATCTCTTCCTAATGACTTGCTAAGTCACAGGAGGGATGGACCTGGATGCCTGGTGATATGGGAAATTTAGGTCAGGAAATGGGAATCAGAAGAGAACAGATAGAAATTGTCCTACATCACACCAGCGCCTGATAGCGACTTCAGAACTTGTGGGTGATCGACTTTGGCTTAAGAAACTCAGGCAGGTAATAACAGATTGCAAGATAAACAGCAAGGACCCGAGCTGGCAATGCATCCACTTTCTCTCCCCGGTTAATGGAGATGGAGAAAGTGAGGCTCTGTTGAGTTTGCTTGATTGCTCGAAGAGAAAACGGAATGGGAGGGAGGGGGGAAATAAAGGCTCTGGGTTTGGGTTTTTTCCCCCACTTCTATTCATTAGGCTGTCAATAGTGCTCAGGCCTGGCATATCGACGGCGGATTAGCTCAACCCGACTCTGTGTACAAGACCAATGCCTTTTTAACCCAGCTTGTTTCCAAATCAATACCCCCATCAGCATTCGAAAATTAGCCCGAGACGAGATTCCAATAGTCAGGCTGGTGTGTCATGCTAAGAGAGCTCCTGGCCAAATCACAGAAGAAGAAGGAAAAAAGGTTGTTAGGAAGGGATTAGAAATTTTCCATTAGTTTTCCCCGAGGTCACTTCCCGGAGAGCTCACCGGGCTCTGTGTGTCCCACCACACAGCCCCCCCTCGCCCAGCACACGTCCCACAGCACAGACACGGGAGCTGTCTTGCACAAACACCCATCTGCTTGACCTTCACCTGTGGCCACTGCAAGCACCCCATCACTCCATGCTGGCCTTCCTCCTCCTCTTCCTCCTCCTCCTCCTCCTCCCAGAAGTACGGCATTTCAACACACAAACACATATTGTTGCTAGGCATACACACACCCCCACAAAGTACACAAATCTGCCAGCTCTCCCTTTTCCCCCAACACAAGTTTTACTTCGAGCATTGCCTCCAGCATGGAAAACACAAAAAAAAATCAAGATACAACAACAACAAACAGCAACATGGGTTTGTCAGTGACTACTTGGGGAGGCAGAGCTGCTGGTATCAGAGCCTCACACAGCTCCAGGAAAGTGGGATAAATGCAATTGAAAAAGCCTGGGCACTGCCCAGCTTCCCTGGGACTCTCCAAGCATGTTGATCAGCCTCTACGCTTGCACCAAGTTGTCTTACATGCAGTAGGCTCAACGTAAAAGCAATGGGAGCAGAAGACAGCAGGGCAAAAGGGAGGAACAGAAATCAAAACACCAATCCCTCTACAAATTCCCTTCCTCTTACCTTGCACGATGAGATGGACACGTGATGTCTTGGGGTGATTGTCTGTCTGCACGGAACAGGTGTAGGGCCCCTCATCGTACACGTCCACATCTTGGATCTGGATGCTGTACTGGGTTTTGGTGTTGGCCAAGAGCACCACCCGAGGGTCCAAGCACCACTTGTCATTGCCGGCATAGAGGATGCTGCTGCGGTTCAGCCAGGCCACTCGGGTGACTCGGTTATCCACGGAGCACCTGGGGAGAGGCAGAGAGGTGACCCATCAGTGTGCTGCTCTGGGTGCTCTGCCCTCCCTTCCCCAGCCCCTCCTGGCACTATTATTAGCGTTGCTGCCAGCAGCAGTTTCAGAGACCAAGTGGTTTCGGTGTCCAAAGAGGACAATGTCAGCACTTTACCCGTGGTGCTCAGGGCACCCATATCCTTCCAAACTGGTGGCTGTGGAGATTTGCCCAAGAACTTCACAGTGATCTCAGATGTAGAGAGGTCAGAGCCACCTAGCACCAGCCACCAAAGGACCTTTCACTATTCCATCACCATTTGCTCATTTGCAAACTCAAGACCATGAGAGCCGAGCCAGAATCTCCATCCTGAGTGCAAACACAGGTCTTTTGGGAGGATGGAGGTTGCACCTCACTGCACCTCACCCCAGCTAAGCATTTCACTTCAGTGATGTTTCAGAGGTAGGAAGCTTCTTTCCAGCCTCGTTAACAACCTGAGCCCCCCCAGAAGACACCACGGCGCCAACCTAGAAGAGACTTTGCTCCTGAAGGAGCTTATTTTCCTGCCCACAGTAGCAGAAGCTACTCCCAAAGGTCTCTGCCAGCACTGTAACCCTCCATCCCCATGTCTCCAAGCAACGTTTGAACCCCCTATTTCCACAAACCCTCTCCAGACGAGCGAAGAGCAGAGGGCCTGCAGGCTGCCTGCTGTCCAAGCCCTTCCCCAGACAGCAGAAACACGCATTCCCCCGAGCCAGCTAAAACCTTGCTTCTCTCCAAGCAAGCTGGGGATTATGGAGCTGTTAGGACTTTGCTGGATGCTGGTGACGGAGGATAATGTCCTTGCATAAAACCACTCAGCCTCAGATCCACTGTTTATATTCTCCTCAATCTACTTCAATACTTGTGCAGTGGCTGGGATGCAAATTAACTCCAGAGGCACCAAAAAAAGAGCCAGGCAGCCTCTGGGAGGTCTCACATGGGGTAACCTCAATGAATACAAAGGGCTTAATGGGTTAGACATGCCAGACTGCAGTAGCTAATGGCATGGAGGAATATATATGTGGCATGCAGACTTTATCCTTTATATCCTTATACTTCAGGGACTGTGTCCTGTCTCAGGGTTAGCTGTCTCCTTCCTGGTGGGAGACTTCTCTTCCCATGCCCACTACTGACGCCAGCGAAGACACACGTACCCAGCTGGGGACAAGCTGTCTCATCCAGTCTCTTTTTGGAGGTATGTCTTTGGCCCCAGTGATTACAGAAGAAGCCTAAATAACCCACTCAACCTCAACACACAACATTAGGAGGTTAGGGATGATGGATCCCCACGAGGTGACGTGCCCAAGGTGAGATGGGCAGTCTGCAGCCCAGGACTGTCCTGCTGATTTGCTAGGCAAGTACCCAAGCTCCTGCACCATCCTCCCTCTCTGCTGTGAAAAACATCCAATAAATTAAACAATTTTACTGCTGTTCCATAATGATATTACGATAATAATAAATTAAATGTGAGCAGATTTTTATTATCGACATAAAAAAAGCAATAGATTCAGCCTGGGCTGAACACCAAGAACTCAGGTCTTGCTCTCAGCTGCATTACAACTTAAGCAAAACCTGCAAGTTTAGCTCAAGTTGAAGAAAACTTGATATTTCTTCCCAGAGGATGGTTTTAGCATGTTGTACTCCAGACCCCAGCCATGCTGGCAGCTTAGACCCCCAGGGTCTGACTAAAATGCAGGTGGACACGTGGTGCTTGGCTCTGGCCTGCCCATTGCAATGCCATGAAATCAGCTCCCGCGGCTGCAGCGAGCAGCACTTCTGCACAAACACGGGGTGTCCACCCCCACTGCCAAAGCCATAATGCAGAGGAGAATTGGGTGATGAGGAGCCAGATGTGGCTTGAATTTCTCAGACCGGTCCCTTCTGTGGAGATTATCCCTGAGGACCTGTAAGCAGGCTGAACTAAAAATATAGATTTCCTCTCTCCTCTACACTGTTTTTTTTTTGGTGAAATGCATCAGCTTGGAGATCCCTGGATAATAATGGAGCCAGACAGTGTGTAATCCAAGCATTCCCTCTATCACATGGGCATTTAAGTGCTTTTGAAAAGCAACGGGGCTCAGGTAACGCATGAGGCAACAGTGAAATAAGTGCTTTTGCCCTTCACAGCACCCAGTCACAATCTCTTCTTATCACCTAGACACGCTTCTCTGTCCCTGGGATCGGCAAGCTTAAAGTTGTTATTTTATTTTCTTCCCTGCCTCTTAAAGCTCCCGAGCCTATATATACATATATATACATAAAAAGCACAGAAACAGCTCATGGCAGAGCTGCACTCTGACGTCGGGACAGCATGTGCTATTTAGGGGATGGTGAGTGCTGCTCCTGCCCGACCTCCTTCCAACACCGTGCCAACCCCGCTCCTCCGCGCATCAGCGCCGGTCGGGGTCCCCGCGGCTCAGGCTCACCGCAGTGACCCGATGCTCTTCCAGCCTCTCCATCTGCTCCCCCTTCCCTCCTCCACCAGCTCCTCTCTCCACAAGCCCGGCGCAGGGATGGGAAGCCCTCCTTCCTTCCCCACACGCAGGCAGCCGAGCGGAAGCCTTGGGCTCCAAGCACAGGTGGAGAGCAAAGCCACCACCGAGCCTACAGCCGCCCCCTTCCCACCCTGCTCCTGGCAAGGCGCAAAGCTCAGAGATGCTTCCTCCACCTCGCCGGAGGCTCTCACCCTCCCCTCTCACCCCACAATGTGCCAGGGAGGGAGGGGGGAGAGAGGTCCTCAGGGGGCCGGAAGAGCAGCGCTTGCCTCCAAAAAGAAGATGTAAAAATAATTAAGCACAGATGAGGTAATTTTCTCTCTCAAGATCCTTAATTCTTGTTATGTTCCTGCTTGGAATGCAAGGCCTTCTCCAGGAAGATGAAAAACAACACAAGGAGGAGGTGTGCTGCTCCCTCTCTCTCCACTTTCTCTTTTCCTCTAAACCCAGAGTCTGGAGCCTCAGGGATTCTCGTCCTGAAGGTGCCAACACTGCTAGCACACCACTGCTGCACCCTCCTGAGGGTCTGCAGGGAGATGTAGCTCCTCACACTGCACCAGACCCTCTGCTGCCACCGAGGGCACCTCAAAATGACCACAGGTGATGGAGTTTGGGCATTTTAAGACACTTGCATGCACTGATCAAAGGTGAGAGCTGCAGCCATACATCTTCCCTTCTCATCCCAACCTGCCTGCTCGTGCCCTTGTCCCCTGCTCCCTGGGCAATGATACACAGCAGGTGCAAGGGGGATACAGGCACAGGTTGGTGCTCCTCTTCCCAGACCCATTAGCATCTCTGCAGCCAAAGCTCCTTGGCTTTGCTGTCCTCCCTCTACAAACAAGTGGGTCCATTAAAACTGGCTGCTTCCCCCCAGACCAGCCAGCACCCCACAGCCTGAGAGGCTCAGCTCGTATGGCCGAAGTCCTTATGCCTGCACCCTCTGCACCCCAGGCAAGGGGCCCTTGGGGGCAGCCAACAGCCAGCCTGGCTGCAGGGACACCAGTCAAAGACAGAGATTGGAAGAGGGAAAGCAACACCGTGAGGTTTCCGCTACCTTTGGTAACACAAGCAGAAAGATGAGAAGGGCTGAAAATGCCAACAAAGCCCTCAGTGGGGACAAAACAGCCCCGGCCAGAGGGGAGCAGGCTGCTTCGCAGACACAGACCTGCTCCCAAAAAACCCACAACCAAACCACAGCCACCACAATCGAGTATCAGGACTAAATAAGCAACGGGGTGCCAAAGCTGAGTGCCCTGACCACTGATCCCACCCGTGCTCCACACAGCCCCCGGTACCCCCCTGCACTTCTGGCACACACACAGATGGCACGTGCCAGCCATGACATGCCCACCTCAATTTCTCTCTTTGCTTTCATGAGTTTGCACACAGAAAATGACGGGAGAGAAGGTGGCCCGGCAGTGGGGGGAAGGAGGTTTTTAATTACTGAAGTGTAGTAATTGGCACACAACACTTTTTTTGTTGCCTCTTATGCAGATCGCTGGTGTTCCAGAGGGCTGGGCTGGAGAGCACAGATTGTCTCAACCCAGCAGGACACACAAGAAATGAATAATGTTAATTAGAACTGAAAAGAGCTCAGTGAAATTACCAACCTGATTGCTGCTTTCATTGCAATCATCAGGGTACAAATTCCATCATGGGGAGGCAGGGACGGGGCTAAGCCTGGCTCACCCCAGCAAACTTGGTGGCCCAACCTGGGGTGGTGACCAAACTGAGTCTCCCTGAACTAGACATCCCTCCTGGGCTCGCTTCTCCTTCCACCATCACCTAATTTTCACTAGAGAACCCAAATCCAGGCCACCTGATGGAGGTTCACACACATTCCACCACGGCACCAACCCACCACCAAGCATTCTTCAGTGTCTTTTTCTCCCCAGTCTAACTCAGCAACCCCCAGACACCTCTGGATTTTGAAGCAAGCCCTTCCACACCAGCAGTGTTTTGTCTCTGCTATGGGCTAGACCAAGCTGGGAATCACTTTGCAGAAGCTAATTTGGGGTTTAGTTTAAAACTGGGTGCAAAAGCCTCCCACTGAGGCTAGGCAAGGAGACAAGCTGCTCCAGCCCTGCCTTGTCCCCAGCATCTCACGTCCCATCAGCCGTGCTATAAATGATCAACTAAACAATACCGCCGCCGGAGGCAGGAGCTTCACATCTCAGATTTATTCCTGTGATTATCACATTTTATTGTTATTTATTAGGATTAATTAAAGGCTGGGCTGTGAACAACTCAATCCCATTCAAGCACGGTTCCACCGCTCTCGTAGACTTCCCTATGATGTTTATGCTCCAGAAGTTTGGCCATCAATTCCCGAGCGAAGGGAAAACCGGGGCCAGATTGTCTCATGCTCCTTGGGACATGTGCTGCCCACCACCCCATCAGGCTGGGATGCACACACCACGGACAGCCCAGGTGTGGTTAGCCTGGAAAAGGTGGTCTGGAAGCTTTTTTTTACTAATAAATATAAGTCAAAACCCTCGTTGCCACAACCCAGCCTGGTTTCCCTCTCCTTACTCTCTGCTGTGCTGGGTTAAGTCATGCACTAGCAATTTCTACCAACCCAGCCCTTCTTCAGCAAGATTTACAGCATCTGCTCACTTTCCGTGCGCATACACACTGCGTACTCTTACACACGCTCCCTGCAGCACTGTGCTCACACAAGCACCAACACACAGCGCTGCCCTGCACGCCAAGAGCCAACCCCACGGGCCAGGCTGGCGCAGACACACTGCAGTTCTTTGCAGGTGTTGTCTGCGTGACACACACAGCGCACACTGAGAGCACACGTGCTCGCTGACACATGTGGCAAACGGTGTGTGCACCTCCAGCGATCACCCCGTCCCGCTGACCCCTCCGCATGCTGTGAGCGGGGCAGCAGCGTCTCAGTCCATTGAGCTCGGATGAGTAGGCTTGATGCAGGTCACAGGCTCCATGCAGGGGACATTCAGAGTGGCAGATGGACTATGGGATTAAAATGGCCCATAGGTTTGGTCCTGGCCTGCTGGAAGCCCACCTGCTCACCCAGGCGGCTCTAACAGGGGCTCAAGGCTCATCCCCACTGGGGTCTGCATGCCTGCAGAGCGTGGTTGACACGGTGGTGGGGGTTTTGGCATGTCCCTCCTCCCCTGCACTGCAGGACCACTCCAGCCATCCTTGCCCTCAAATACAAGACCGGCTGGAGGGCATCCCTCGAGTTCACCCTGATGTGACACCACCAAAGATGCAGCCCAAGGACTTTTTTCAAAGCACAGCATGGCTGTCAGGGCCACAAAACCACTTCCCTGCATGGGGAGCCTGCTGTCCACCAGGCAGGGGCTGACTGATTAACTCTGCAGTGGGGTCTGCCAGGAATGGGGGAGCCCCGCTGGGGCTGGTACCTTCCTCTGGTCCCCCCTCTGCAGCAGCCAGAGCATCTCCAAAGGCTGCAGGGTGAGGAGGTGCCCTCAGATCAGCTGCTGCCCCGGTGCCTCTTCAAAATCACGCTGAGCTGGTCAAAAGCAGCACTCAGAAGTGGAAACTAAAACCACTTCGTGCTTCTTCCTCTCTTCCCTGCCCAGACCGAGTTTCATCTCAGTTGCTGCAGTGGGAGTCGGGGGTCTGGACTGGGAGGTCCTGCCTTTCCCATCAGTTCACGCTGCAACCTGTTCCTTGCAAGTCCCTGCCCTTCATGGCTGCCCTCTGCAAGGCTCTAAAGCTATTTGGCACCTCCTTGGCAGGGAGGGCGAGCTAACACGTGTTTGTAAAGTGCCCGGTCTCCTCCACTGAAAGTTTATACATGCAAATGACTCACCCTAATTACATTAATAATAATATACTGGGCTCAAAAAGATCCGCCTTGGTTCATTGCCCGGGATTTGCAGAGCTGCAAACGACTCCCAGGATGCTGCCTTAGACGAGCTTATTGGCAACTGCCAAGGAACCAGGAGGGAACCGGGCTGGGGAGGAAGGAAGAGCTGCAAAAAGAGCCGAGCCCCCCCTCCTCGCACCCTGCCAGGCACCAGCAGGGTTCGGAGCAGCCAGGAGGAACACCAGGACCTCTGCGTGCCCCCAGCACCCCACCAGTCCCGGGAAACCCCCGCACCAGCACGGAGGAGTGGTGCAAAGCAGGCAGGTCACGATGCAGCAGGCAGGGATGGCTTGTCTGGAAAAGTCTTTATCTCTCTGCAATGCAGCAGTGCACGAGCACCTTTCCAAGTCCCTGCCCGTGCTCGGCTCATTCAGCCTTTCTATTTATCCTCCCATTGTCTCTGCTAACAACAGGGCTCTGCACATCTATAGCATCTTCCATCTCAGCATCTCGGAGCGTGCCACAAAACATCAATGAGAGCGGCCGCCCCGAGACCGCACGTCGAGGAAACGCGTCCCCAACCTGAGCTCCCACCCCTGCGGCTGACCCCGCCGAGTGGCACCGGGGCGTGCTCCCGGCCCAGCTGCTTGGGTGCCCTCCAAAAGCGCTGATGGCACCAGGGAACGGGGGTGACGCCAGCACCAAGCCGCCTGTAGGCAGCTGTGCAGGGACACGGCCGGTTTACTAATGAAATGCCACCCCAGCGGAGAGCTCCTGCAGCGCTGGGATGCCGTGCTGAGCTCAACAGGCATTTTGCTCCTCCTGGATTTCTCCTTTTTTCGCATTCCCAAAGGCCAAGTTATTGCTCGGGGGGGGCGGGCTCTTGGATGCCAGCGGGCAAACAGCCCTGGGCAAAAGCCACCCCTTCCAGGGCTGCCTACAAAAGGGTTCTCCCTTCTGCGGGGAGGGCACCACCCCAGATCAGGTCCAGGCTCTGGCAGCTGCCTGCATGCCGCCTTGGGAGGCTTCAAAAGGAGGCGTGGGAAACACCACAAGAATAAAGTAACTCTGTAATGACCTCATCCTCTCCCCCCAAGTGTTACAGAGCAGTTTAATCCCTGTAAAATAAGATATTTTCATCTGAGGACGTGTGGAGAAGTCTCTCTCTGCCTCCAAAAGCCTGGTGAGATCCCTCCTTGCTATCCACTTCTCTCTAGAAAAATGCTCCTTTGCCATCTACAAGCTCCAGCTTGAGCCACTCAAGACACTCCAACTGCCCACCCTTCTCAGCCCACCCCACTCTCCTCCTCCAGCCCAGCGGGGAAGTTCCTCCAGGCTGCACTCCCAGCAGCTAGCGCTGATCCCTGGCGCTGAACTCGCTCAATTACGAGCTGTGCCCCCCTGAATAAATCCTGGTTCTGCTTTGCACAATTGACACTAATAGCCCAGGAATAAAGCGATGCCATCCACCCCAACGGTCTGCAGAGGAGCGCGTTTAACTAAGCACACAGGCAAGGGACTGCTGAGCTTAACTGCACTGAAAATGTATTCGAAAGGAAGCGATGCACTTAACTTATTACAAGTGGGAAATTATCACTGAAGTGGCTTTTCCTTAGAAGTTGAGGCACAAAACAGGAACGGTGAGGGGTGAGCACTCTCTGCCAGGACTGCGGAGAGAGAATGAGGAGGGCTGGAGCTGGCAGCTAAAGGATGCTGCGAGTCTGGAGGCAGCGGGACGGGAGAAGCGGGGGGCAAGGGGGAGTGAGGAGTGCTGCAAACAGAGGCCTGAAGGGTGCTGATGGGGACAACACAGGGAAATCAAACCCGAGAAGAGCACAAGATCAGGTTCTCAAGGCACTGGCAGAGCTCTCCGGGATACTGTAACACAGGGCTGGGATGGGGAGATGGGGGGAGCTCGCACTGGTGCTGGCTGCAGCTGACCCACTGGGTCTACCTGCACCAAATACACCCTGCTAGGCACTATCTATTTGTAGCCTGAGAATGAGCCCAGGATGCCACATCACCTTCCTACACCAGTTCTCCCTCATGCTCCTAATTGCAATTTCACTGCAACACTCAAGCCCATATTGCTTCTGCTGGCAGATGGGTAGAGACAGACCGGAGGAGGACAAAGAGCAAACCCTTAAAATAAAGAGGTAGACCAGGCAACACAAGACTGCAAGGGAGGAGCAGGGCATTCCAAGCCCTTGGGGATGAATCCCCAAAGCCTTGCAGCACTGCTCTGGGTCCCAGAGTGATGGGGAGAGGAGATTGCTTGGCAGAAGAAGAAGCTTCACCATCTAAGGTCCCAAATGGCCAAGACAAAATGTAACCTGTGCCTCCTGCTCTGACACCTATCTCCTCATCAAAACCAGCTCCCTAGCGAGAACCTACTCAGCCTCTTAGAGACACTCAGACCCACGACATAGCCAGATCTTCCCACACCACGTAACCAGGAGGTTCTCTGCCACATAAACAAAGTTCAAGCACCCCCTTCTCATGGTGACCTGTCATCACAATGGGATGGGGACTTGACCCTGAGAGAAGATGCCAGAGGGGTACTGGCGCAGCAAGGAAAGTGGAGAACCAGAGGAGAGGGAGGGGAGGGACAGAAGGGATGTCAAGGAAGGAAACATGATGGAGCCAAAAGCAATGGGACCCTCTCCAGCCATGCCACTCACATCCTCTCCCTCTTTATAAAATGGTACTAATGAGACTGAAAACAAAAGAGGGAAGGAGGGAAAGGACCCTTCCTGGTACCGACCCCCCTCTCCTCCCCTCTCCCCTTGAGGACATCATCCTTAAAATATATTTCATTTCACAGCTGCATTATGGTACCACAAAATCCTGCGAATCCAATTTAAGAACAGATTACCTCCTCACTTACTTCATTTGAAGCAATTACATGTTAATTTTCATTGAGACCAGCCTAATGCATACCAATCTGATGCTGCAATCTCATTTGAATACTTGAGGGAACGCTAGTTGGGCTCCGGGCTCTGGAGGCTTATATTTAAAGGGCCACTTCACATTTCCTTTCCCTTTTCCCCCGGTTGTGTACGCTTTCATCACACTTGTGGCGCTCCCTCCCTCCCTTCCTGGTGTTCCCAACAGCTGGTGCCACTCATGAGACCAACTAAAAAGGCCAAAGAAGTTTTGCAGCAAACCCTGCAGAACGATGCTGTGCCCATCACCAGCTTGGTCACCAAGGCAAGACCTTCAAAATTTGACACCTCCAAGGTCTTTCTGCATCAAGTAAATAACTTTTCAGCATCAAAGTCGCTGGTAAACATGTGCTGCTACTGCACATGTCTCTGCAAAGCGACTCCTCCTCCTCCTAGGTCAAACCCAGCCTCTGCCAGGTTTCTAGCTGATGGTTATCTCCTGCTCCCTCACGCTCACTTACAGCTTCCTATCCAGCCAGGCCCATGGTATCGATTGGTGTCTCGGACACCAAGCTTTGAGTAATTAATAATGCCACGAGAGTGTGGATTCAGCTCCTGGTTGAGCTGTGGGGGCACACCGCCCCTGTCTCGCTGTACACATTGTGGTGATAAGCATTCATGTTGGAGGCTGCACCTTAATTAGATTTTTCAGATTGCAAAAGGCCCCGAGACACTTGTGCAGACACCATATAAATGTATATTGCATTGTACTGTAATTAATCCAAGGTGACGCAGAGGCAGGCTGAGCAGGAGCAAGGGGCTGATTCATGGTGAGACAACCAGCCCCAAGACTGGGTGCAAGCCCACCCTGCAGCACAGGATCTGCAAACCAAGAATGTCCCTCTTCATGCCACCCACCACGGTGCTGGACAACAAGGTTTCGGATGAGCATCTCAGAAGCAAAAGGTTTGCTGGTGCCCCCTCACCAGGCAAGGATCCCCACCATTAAGCAGACACGTTTCCCTCCACACCAGCAGCTTAGCAGCCCAGAAGACAACAAAAAGCAATAAAGACAAGCAGAGATTAATTGCAGCTCCTCCTCCCCCAGAGAAATAAGCAATTGCAGCGGGCAGTTGTCTATGCCACTGCTGGGAACACTCGGGTGTCACAGCCGTGGGCTGCAACAGGGGGTCCCCAGACACTCCTGTCCCACAGCGGGCACCCAGGATGCTCCATGAGCACCGATGGGAGTGATGGGACGAGGCTGGTGAGACAGTGTTGTTGGATAAAAATCTTTGGGGAAGGAGTTTGTGCTGAGGATAATGCAGGAAAGGTGCAGAAGCTGATGAAGTGATAGAGGAAAAACTATTATCTGAAACATTATTCAACCTTCTGCAACCGTGCAAGTCACCTGCCCAGAGCTGGGGGAGGGCTTTTGCGTGCTAAAAGCTGTGGGACTCAGTGCTGGTCCTTGTTTTCCTGACTGATATGCACTGCCCTAGAAAACAGAGCTGTGAAATCCAGGCTGGTACAGCACAGGGCTGCTCTCTGTGCCCACAGGTACCGTGCCTGCAGCAGAGATGCTCTGCTGCCCTGGAATGTGTGCACACCTGGAGATGAGCTCACTTTGTACACGACTGCCTCACCATGACCCTGCTCCCTCTGCACGGGGCCAGCCAAGGGGTTTCACACGCATTTAGGAACTCCCTTTACTTCAATTAATGCAACACAACTGCCGCCCCATGAGGCCACCAGCCTTTGCCTCCAGGAAAGCCCCACAGGTGTCAACCTGAGGCTGTAGCACTACCAGTGGCACACTGGAGTCTGTACACACTGTCACTGGGGCTGCTCCAAGCTCGTTCAAAGGGTCCCAGCGTGGTGGGTGAGATCTCCACCTCCCCACAGGCACGACATGGGGTAAAAAAGCCAATTGGGGAGGGAGGAAGCCAAGCTGGGAGGCTGGACTTGCAAAAGGGGAGTCTGCTCTGTGCCCAGGCACCGGTGGGTTTGGATGGGATGAAATAAGTCACAGGGCCCCACAGGGTATGGCGAGGAACCAAAAAATCAGGATTCAGGGGAGGAAAGGCAGTTACCTGGGTAACAGCGTGCCGCTAACACATCTGCCACCCTGCAGGACTTCCCAGATGCTGCTCAGCTGTGCCAGCAGACCCACCGACCCGCCTGTGGCTCCAGCAGTTCATCACGAGGACGAACACATGGGCATTTTCCCCAGGCTGCTTCCAGGCTGGGTGGGAAACCA
This sequence comes from Podargus strigoides, assembly GCA_028020825.1. Classification (NCBI taxonomy): domain Eukaryota; kingdom Metazoa; phylum Chordata; class Aves; order Caprimulgiformes; family Podargidae; genus Podargus; species Podargus strigoides. The sequence goes on from CM051646.1 coordinate 4,541,802, forward strand.
GAGGTCACCCTGTCCGTGCACCCTGCCCCAACGCAGTCCCCAGCCACAGGCAGCTTTTGACAGGGCCAGCAGCTCTTGCTGTCCATCCCCACACCCTGAATGATGGGGTCACTGAGACACAGAAGAAGCTGACACCCCATGGCTCAGCTGTCCTGCCCCGGGTAGCATCCCTTCCTCAGGGACTTGCCATGGTTTTTTCCCACTCTGTCTCCCATCACACTCGCTTCCCAGAAGCTCCTCTGCAGCGAGCAGGGGAGGAGATGCCTCTACTGGCAGACACGGATGCAGACACCAAGGTGACACAAGGACACAGCGGATGCTGGTGACACCAGCGCCAACCTCTTACCCGCTTGTCCCAAGACCATCCCATCACCCACGTTTGGGCGGCGAGGCAGGGACTGTCCCTCCTCTGCTCCCCACACAGCTGAGTGCAGTACGTTTGGCAGGCGGAGAGGCACCCGCACTCCAGCTGAAACAAAGGGCTGTGGTGGCTCGGGACACGCTTTCAAAGCACCAGGAGAGACTTCAGCTGCCCGTTTCCCACTGAACCAACTCAGTCCCTGTATGAGCCTTTGAAAGCATGGCCTTTATAGTTTTCCATTTTGATGTCACATCTGTAAGAATATATGGTGGGGTTTGTTTTTTTCTTCCCCTCGCCCTCTTCTTCTTTTTAAGAGAAGATGTCACACTTTGAACTCTAATTTTTATTCATTTTATTTTTCCTAGAAAAGGGCTGGCTCCCCACTGAGCACGGAGGGAAAGAGAGAAAGGGGGGTGGGGGTGGGGAGGAAGGCTTAAAAAAATGCCCAGATTTAATTTTTTATCAGAGGAACAGACAGAGAAATTTGTTGATGATCAAACAGATTTGAGTACCTCAAAAGAAAAGGACTGTCAGTAAATGGAAAGTAGTTAAGGAGTTACACGAAAAACACGGGAGACGCTGGAGAAGAAGAAGGGATGCTGTAACCAAGTGGAAATCCAAACCCATCAGTCCCAAAGCACTGGAGCAGAGAGAATCAGTAGGTGAAATATTTGCTCTGCACAAGCAGCAGACGACGGGGTCGCTGGTGGTTGGCAGAGGGGCTGAGCCAGCTCAGCACCAGCGGCTGCCTGAGGGAGTCCTGCACCTCCGCAAGCGCAGCCCTGGCAGGCTTTTTACCTGCTCACTTCCCTGCATAGCTAAAACAAGTGTAGGCAGTCACATAAAGGGCTGCATTGCTTTGAAAAACGGCACCCCGGGGGCTTTGTGTTTTCCTTTTCCTCCTCGGCACCTTCCAGCTCGAGTGTGCTCAGTTTATAAATCCAAGGACAGTGGGATTGCTTTATTTTTATTTTTTTTTTCCCCTTGGCTTTGGTTGTAATCCACTGGCAGTGCTTTGCAACTCAGGCTGGGGTCTGAAAAGCCAACAGAGCCCTTTGTGGGCTGGGCAACGGGATGAAGGACAGTTATTCAGGGAGGGAAAGAGCAAGAATAAGAGGAGGAGGGGGAGAGGCCACAGCAGCACTGAGATCAGAGGCAGACAGGACTTGAGAGATGGAGACCACCCCATGCTCAATCCCTAAACCACCTTCCCAAGCCTCTCCTTGGCAAAGCCTTTAAGAGGCCAGATCCCATTCCTTCCTGAACTGTGACCCTCCCAGATTAGCTCGGAAATCTTTCAAACAGGAAAACAGAGGCGCCGTTTGCTTTCATGCGGAGTCGGTGGCGAGCAAAGCCCAAGGGCTGCATTCGATTAGCAGCCGGCTCCTCCGAAGGCATGGAAACTTTGATCATTTAATATGTATGCGCCGTGTCGGAGCGAACAGGTCTCCAAACCCCAGTAAATGTTTTATTAGGGCAGGTCTGGCTTTCGTGCCCGAGCCTTGCTCCTTTTGGACTCCGGGGATCTTGTTGGGATTGGAGAGACACCGCTCACCATCTCCCTCTCTCCCAAGAAGGGCCGTGCAGCTCCTGCCTTGCTTTTCTCTTGCATCACGCTTAGAACGCCTGGAGCTTCCAGCCATGCCAGGACAGGGCAGGGCTGAGAACCCACCAGGCAGGAGCAGAAATCTCCTCTTGGGAGCTGGCTGAGGTATTGCACAACCAACCCTGACCTCCCCCCAGCACAGAAGCAGGAGTATCTCAGCCTTATCAGAGCCACCATGTGATTTCTTTTTTTTTCGTTTTCATTTGCAAACGACTCAGGCTTGGCAATGAGTTATTCCCAAAGTGATTATTTGTCGTTGAAAATGTCAACTTTGCTGGAAATTTCAAGGGAAAAAAAAGAAGTGTAAGTTGTAGGTCATCCCCCCTTCACCACCCTTAATGCAAGATGAATATAACCCGGCTCCTTGCTGGATTTCCAGCTCCCAGAGAGCTGGGCTTCAGATTAGGACACAGTGCATGAAGAAAGGATGGGGCCAGATAGGATCTCAGCATACAACAACTCCTATTCAAAGGACACTGGCCCAGTATCTTAAATATAAGTGCACACAGCCACTTCCCTGCTTACATCTGAGCCATTCTGGGGGAGAAATTACACCACTCGTGTCCTATTAAAGGAGCTCCCATTTATTTTTTTCCGATTCTAAAAAATATTTACATCCGAAATAGACAAGAAAAGCCCAGTTACAAGAAAACAGGAGATTTTTATAGATCTTGTTTCTGCGAGAAATTACCAAGACAACAAGTCACTAAGTTCCAATAAAGGATTTGACATTTTCCCGAATAAAAATAGCATTGCTTAGGATAACACCTTATGGGCAAGCACCACCGAAGCAACCGGGGAATGAAAACCCTTCCCACGGCACGGCAAAACTCACCTGTGGGGTCCCACTGGGGACACCACATCGCCTGCCCTTTTCTCTAGGAGTTCACTCTGGTTTCCACAGAACCCCACTGGTCTCACCCCATCCAGTTTGACTGGAATTTATTTCTTTTTTTTGCCAGGAAGGCAATGCCAAAGGCTGGCAATTGTCTGGCTCCCAGGCACACACACCCCATCAGCTCGGAGCGGAATGACAATTACCCACGCGGTGCCATGCTGTACCACAGGGTGTGTCAGGTGATTTTTGGATTAAGCAGAAGGGCAGGCTTTGGGTTTTTTTTTTTTTATCTATCAGCTTTGGATCAAATCCCAGGCACAGCCACTCATGTCACGACATCCGCCTATAAAAATACACTCCGATGATCCAACCCACGGGTGTGCCAGGCTGCTACTGAATGCAAGAGTGAGAGGAAGAGGGATGTGGATAGGTACTGGTTTGGAAGGGACTGCCTGGTCCAGGTAAAGGATCCATCTCCCAGAGATGGAGCTCTGGCAGTTGTACCATGCACTCTTTCTCTTAAAAGCAAAAAGACCCGCACACACAATATCACACCAGGAAAAAAGGAGACCATAAGCCAAGACAAAATATAATGGATAGCTTGGACAAGGAATGACTGAATGAAGACACTGGGATTTTATATAAGCATTATGACCATAACAGCTTGCTGTATTTTCTACCTTCAGCAAGAGAAAGCCCCAAGATGTGTGGACAAAGGCAAATTGCAAGGTGTTTCCAGCACCACAACCACCACAGACCTTACTGGGAAAGCTGCCGTCAGCTCCACTGCACGCACCCACCAGCACAGACAGGATCCCAGCTCTCCACCAGCAAACACATCCCTCTACCAGGGCTGCGAGCAGGATGCAGCCCAGCTGCATCTCTCCTCTCTGGGAGAGATTACATCTTCACAAACCACAGTCCTCTCTTCCCCACAACTGCTAATTAACAGTTTGGTGACTAATGATCCCCTGCCCGTGCGCACATGCCAAGTCCCAGGCACTGACCCAAGGCCAAGGGACGCGGGCACGCCGAGCGGGCGGGCAGGCAGATGGACGGCGACGAGGAGGAGGAGGAGAAGCGGTGGCAATGCTGACCGTGCCGGGAGAGCCGGGGAAGGGAAGGGATCTGCCTTCTGCTAGGTGCTTTTGTGCACGGATCTGCTGCTCTCCACAGCTCCTTTGGCGAGGCCAAGCTGCCCCGCTGCATCGCGCTGCCTCATCCCTGCCAACGTGGAGCTTGACCCTCTTTATCCAGATGGCCCAAATCTCCCAAGCGCTGAGGCTCCTGCAGTTTTCCAGGAAAACACCCAGTGGTCTCATTCCATCCAAACCCTCCTCCTTCACCCAGCCCTGCAAATCCACTCCTTCCCCCCAGCCTGCCCCAAAAATCAGAGGAACGGGGGGAAAGGAGAGATTGGCAGGGAGAGGTGGGGATTTCATCTATCAAGGGGCTTGCTTTCTTCCTCTGTTTTAAAAACTAGAATATGAATGTGATTATTTATAAATCGAAATTCAAACTAATTATTAGCTGGAGGCTTTCAAGTAAAAATGTAGGTCATGCAATGTTATGTGGGATAATAGCAATTGTTTCAGCTTCAGGAAGCGCATAAGTAATGGAGACTCACCAGTTGTCCAGCTTGGTTAAGCAGCGGACACATCCATCCTGCAGACCATTAGCTCCAGCACTGGATCTTAACACAAAATTGGGTGCCCTTTTGACTCCAGCCCCTGTCTCCAGCCTGGCCACCCTCTTCTCTTGCACGCAAGGAGCGCTGGACCAGAGCTGTGTGGTCAACACTCCAGCAGCCAGAAGAGGGTTTGCAAAGTGCTGAGACAGAGTCACAGAATCACAGAATGTGAGGGATTGGAAGGGACCTCAAAAGCTCATCCAGTCCAGTCCCCCTGCCAGAGCAGGAATACCCAGATCAGGTCACACAGGAACACATCCAGGTGGGTTTTGAATGTCTCCAGAGAAGGAGACTCCACACCCTCTCTGGGCAGCCTGTGCCAGTGCTCTGTCACCCTCACTGGGAAGAAGTTCTTCCTCACATTTATGTGGAACCTCCTATGTTCCAGCTTGCACCCATTGCCCCTTGTCCTGTCATTGGATGTCCCTGAGAAGAGCCTGGCTCCATCCCCATGACACTCACCCTTTACATATTTATAGACATTAATGAGGTCACCCCTCAGTCTCCTCCAAGCTAAAGAGACCCAGCTCCCTCAGCCTTTCCTCATAAGGGAGATGTTCCACTCCATCATCTCTGTGGCTCTGTGCTGGACTCTCTCCAGCAGTTCCCTGTCCTTCTGGAACTGGGGTCCCAAAACTGGACGCAATATTCCAGATGTGGCCTCACCAGGGCAGAGGGGGAGATGTGCACCCCAAACTCAGCCCACAGGACAAGCTGGAACTCACAGTTATGATAGTTAGAAATAATAATTTTTAAAAAATATCTGAATAGGCAAGAATTGTGGAGACTTCAAAGCCTGTGATGCACATTTTAAGCCCCTCCTTACAAGGGAGGTGATAGCATGGTGAGACCTTCCTCTTTCTGCCTCTCAGCCATGAGAACCGACTTAACTCATCGCACAAAAGAAACCCTCTTTGTGCCCGTCTCTGTTTGGAGATGAGCCTTTCTAATCCCAGGATGTGAAGAGCTGTGAATCTTCAGCAGCTTTTCACCAGTGCCAGTGCTTGTGGGCAGCAGATATCAAAGCCAGGGAAAGCAAAACATGGGAGTTTACACGTGAAAAAAACGTTTGGCAGCAAGGAAATCTTTGTGCCTGCACCCAGTCGGAAGGAGCAGTGTCAGGAGAGAAGTTCTCTGAGCCCAAGTGCCTGAGACAGCACGCATAGCAAATGTAACCTACTTGCAGTCAACTGCGATCAAGGCGAAGCAGAAAAGTTGCCAATTAAAAAACACCGAATGATTTCAAAGAACAAAGAAATCTGTGGACATTGTTTGATTGTGCATATTCTGCAAAAGAGGGGGGGGGGGAAAAAAAATAAAAAAAGGGGCAGCTAAAAATAGGCTGGATGCTGTGAGCCAGATCCTCAGCCCAGCAATGACACCAGCTTCAGGGAGTTACACAGCTTTACCCATGCAGCCCTCATTGTCGCCAAGTTCTGATCTCTATTTAAACTTGCAAAAGGTTTTCTTTTCCTGCAAAATTACAAGAATCTCCCCCTCCATCTTAGAGCTCATCTCTCCTAAAGCAGCTCACATGATGATGATCAAAAATAAGCCCTCCAAGCCTAAGCTCACTAACATTCATTTCTCTCCTGCTAATGCTGGACTTCTTACTGTTAATCCTTAAATATATCCTTAAATAAGAATGACAGTACCTGAAGCGCCTAACAACCCCCTATCATAAACAGAGACAGCCTCTGCATTCCTAATTTAGCTTGCCACATGAGAGCTGACACTAATCCCAGATCCTCAGTCCTGGATATCTCCGACATAAATGCCAACCCTTCCTCACCTTGACATTGCAGAGCAGCCTGAACTTCCCTTGTCCTGCTCAACTTTGTTGGGTTTACTGCACCAAAAACTGCCAGTTTTTACAATCTGCAATCCCAGATAGCTCCTCGGAGGTCTAAGAGTCCACTCAGCACGCACAAAAAGAGCACCTGACATTTTGCAGGGACTCCAGAAAGAAAGGGAAAGCGGGGCTTTACAACTAAGAGCTCGCTCCTGGGTGGATGTTAGCATTTATCTCCAAAAAGGCAATCTGAAAACAAAAGCCTACCCGGAACCACAGCTGCCTCCTGCAAAAGCAGGCACCAAACCCAGCGACTAAACGCAATCTTTGACACAAAGAGCAGAGAGCAGGGAAGGATTTTTAGCGAGCAAATTGCAGCACAGCTTTAACTCCGCACCAACTTCTGGGGCTCGCAGGGTAATCACCCCCATCAGGGTGAAGGTTAGCGCGCTGCAGCTGCAAACGAGCCACAAGCCAGAGAGGAGAAATACCGCCGGAGCAGCGAGAAGCGGCAGCGAGTGCCAACAATGAGCCAGGCATGAGCCCTAAACTTTACTGCGAGCCCCCGCAGAGCCGGCAGGCACGCCATGGGCCAGCTCCAAGCTGGTGAAGGGAAGGTGCCAAAGCCCATCATCCTGCCAAAGCCATCAGCTGGCAGGGCTGCTGCGGCACGCCGGGGACAGTGGCCCCGCGCCGTGGCCGGGGGGACGGGCAGCATCCCCCCACAAAGCATCTGCCACCGATGTGCCATGGTACGAATAACGAGCTGGAGCAAGAGCTTTGCACCAGTCTTCTGCAATTTTGCACTGAATAAGCTCCAGGCTCCCCGGAGCTGAATGGAGAGCCGGGTCTTTGCAGTTCAAATTGGCTCCACTGTGCTTAGGAGCAGTGAGAAGCTGGCACCATGCTTTAATGCATCGCCCCGTGCTACGCCGTGAGCACCTGTCACTGCTGGAGGGGCTGGGTGTCTACCAGGGGTTTGGGGATCCTGAGCACCCCAACCCTCTCCATGCTTGGTTGCTGGCTGCAGGGGGCAGGGGGGCAGCGTGCTGGCTTTGACGCCATCCCCACCAGCTACTCACTTAATGTGGGTCTGCACAAGCATGTCTTAAATGGCAAAACAGGGCTTGGCATTGCTTTGCTACACCAGGCACTGGCTCTCCTCGCTTCGATTTCCATCCCATGGCAGGAGGGAAAGGAAAATGCCTGCCTAGCTCCCAGGTACCCAGACAAACTGTTAGCTATGCAGTGCTTGCTGCAAAGCATTAAGTCTTCCAGCCCAGAAATGCTCACAGATTTTAGAGACAGACGAATGCCCCCGAGGCTTACACCTCTGCAGGACAGGACAATTACGCTCCAAAGGTCAGGTGCTGTGACAGGAGAGATGCAGCTTTCCAGGTTTGATTCCTATCGTGGCTGAGATAAGCAGCAACCGCAGTCTGGGAGCAGGTTCAGTTTTCAGGCTTTTGTTCAGAGCTGGGATTTTGCTTTGGGCCCATCCTTAGCCAAGAGTGAAGTGGAACAAAAATCACTAGAAGAAAGCATTTGGCTTCTCCATTTCTCTGGACAAGGTCTGGTTCCCCCTCGCTCACACTCTGGTGGCTTAGGAAAACAAAATCGCCCTCCTTCTGCATATCAGATCACACACAAATGGGAACTGGCAAACATCGCCGCCGCTCGCCAGCAGCTTCTGCTGGAGGAAGGAGACTCAGATCTAAGCACACCTGTGGTATAGACAGTTTACATCCCACTTCAAGACCCAGAAGAGGAAATAAGGGGACTGTGCTGTGTTTGCCTTCTGCCGGACCCGCTTTCATCCTTGGATGGAGCACTTGAAGCTTTGTTCTATGCAATAACACACAGGGATATTTCTTGGCACTGTCAAACCTTACAGTATGACCAAGTATCTCATAACCTCTCTTATTCTCCTTTTAAGCCCCAGCTCTCAGTTGTATGGAAGAACCTCAGCTTTGATTAAGGAGAAAGAAACCCTTCGCACTCCTCCCTCTTCCCCTTCCAAAAAAAACCCCCAAAACCAAACCCACCAAAAAAACCCAAACCCCAAATAGAACAAAAAAAAAACCCAACAAAGCAACAATGAAATGCTTCAAAAACCACCTCCACTCTTCAGACACATGGTTTTGAAAGGGAAGCTCCGGATTTTGAATCCATGAGCTCTGCTGTGCTTACTCTATACTGCGCAGGAGCCCCTAAGAACAACTCGCAGGCTCCTTCCTGTCTTTAATCTGTCTCAGCGGGCACAATAAACAACTACAAATGGAATACCAAGATCGAAAAAGGGAGCTGGGAGGAGGGGAGAGAAGATGTCGTAATGCAGACAAGGTCTGAGATACCAGTGAAGGCTTTTAAGAGCCATATATGCTAATTACGGTGTTAAAAATCTGTCAGTCGAAGGGATGGATATTAAATGGAATTGGCTTGAGATGACAGGGCTGAACTGGATTTTTAAAAATTATTTATTAAAAAGCTCTGGATACAAATGAATGTTCTTATTTCAAAATGTATTATTGTCTCCCTGGCTTTGATCTGCGGAGCACTTTGAGCGATGAATGGGAAAGGTTGTCAAATTTCCCTCTGCGTGCGCTCTAAGTGACTCCGCAGCCCTCCCCGAAATGCTGCTTTGCAATTTCCTCCAGCACTACCTCTCCTCACATCCCTGGGAAGGCTCACACGCCGCAGCCGTGCCCTGCGGCAGCGGGGAGGAGCGGGGTGTGCACCCCAGCGCTCACCCCGGGGTGCTGCTGGCTCCATCGCAGCGTGCGAGCAGCCCCAGGGCCAGGCTTAGGGCCAAGCTCCTCTCCTGCCTGCTGCAAGGTCAAGGCCAGCTCTGGGGTGAGCTGCTTGGGAGAAAGAGCAGGCACCTGCATGGCCAACTGCACCCACGCTTGGGATGGATGGAAAGCTTGCAGAAGCCAGGGATGAGGCTCTGACCCAGCTTTGCATCTCAGAGCCAGGAGTCAGCTTTGCCCACTGTGAAGAAGAGCTTGGCTCTCCCCTCCTGCTGACATAAGCAGCCCCTGGGTCTACACACAGTGGTCAGACAGAAAGTAACAGAGCTGTTCTAGGAAACCTGAGGCTGAGAGGTGTTGCCCATCTCCAAATCAATGGGGCAGAGAGGCCAGGAGCAGCAGCACAGTGTGCTGGTCCTCCAAACAGCGTGGACAGGGTGTGACAGCCCCTGCACCAATCCACAAGCTGCTCAGGAGGTCCCTTAGCCAGAGAGCAGAGCTCAAGTGCAACCCCCCTCCAGTAGAAACCCTCACATGCATTTTTGGGCAAGCCCATCACTGCTCTGCACCCCTGCACCAGCCTGGGGAATCACTCTCCCCTGCCTGGGCAGCCTGGCACATCCATCACAGGCAAATTCACCCACAGCCTCCAGCAGCCACCGGCAGCCACGTGCCTTGGCTCTATAGAGAGTTTACTCCACTCGGCTTCCAGGTCACCTCCTTCCTTCCCACTTTATCTCTTCTTATTTTTTATTTTTTAGTATTTTTTTTTTTTCCCCCTAACAATGTCTGTACAATTTCACTCTCGATAACACGCGAGTTAATTAAGCCGTGATCTCCTGGAGACAGGTTGCTACAAGGAGATAAGCAGCAGCTTCTGTTCGCCATAAACAACTGTGCTCCTGACCAGCTTCTGGGGATTTGCTGCTTTTGTACAGAAGACAAAACAATCATTGCCAATTAAACCTGGACATCATATTCTCCCCACCATCGGTGAGGTTCTTGACGTCACCTTTCCCGTGATCCTTCCAGAGGAGCTGAGTGGTGTACGGCGTGGCTTAGGGGAAATTAATACCTGAAGTTGTAGTACACCAGATAACGGCGTTAATTCAACGCCAGTGCAGCAGCACTGCTTAAAAGACAAAAGCCATTGCATCTCCAGTAGAGTTGTGTCATTAATGTGGGTTTGGTGGATGAACAAATGGAAGAAAAAAGAAATATCCCAGGGTTAAAAATAAAATAAAATAAAAAAATCCTGCAGGGTCAAGCAAAATGTTTCATTTGACCCAAATTAAACTTGCACCAGCAGCAGTCCCCATGCTCACCAACTCCCAGAGATGATGCATGTTTTACAAGGGCTGGGTGACACCAAGCCAGTGGGTTGGCAAGGGTTTTGGAGGGACAGACCTGGAATTTAAAAGGTGTCAAAGCACCTGAGAAATGGCCGGATGTGAAAAGGAGGAAACTCAACAGTAAAAGCACAAAGCAGGGAAAAATCAAAGGAAATTAAAGCAAAACCAAACAGTGTGGGAGACCTTCGCTCAGCTTCCTCCTGCTATTCTTCACCCACTGCAAAACCACTGATTTTTACCACTTCTCACCAATTTCACTAATACAACGACACCAAAACAGCAGTGTGGACCCAGAACCATCCATTAAATGGATGACCTTGACCTCTCTCTGCACCCAAGGCTGGAGGACACTGCTCCAGCAGTAACGAGGGACCTGGGGATGCACAGAGCCCGGCTCATTGCACCCACTGGCAATGCAGGGCTGGCTGCAGGACCAGAAAAATCACCAAAATGGCAGAATCAGAGACTCTCACACTTCTGGATGCTCAGTAACCTCCTCTTGGGCTGCTCTGCTTCCGACACAATTACCTGAATATCATCAGTGATATGCCAGGAGCTGCTCATTAAACACAGTCACTCTGTCTTGGGGGGTGGGGGGGCACAAAAGAAAGGTGGGGGTTCTTTTTTTATTCCCCTTGAACGTGGCTTTAATGATTTTAAATCCCTTCAACCCAATTACAGCTCTGTATCCTGACTAGGGACTCTGAGCTATTGTGCACTGGAGCCATTATCTGGTGGCCCATAGAAAAATTAGTACCTGGAGAGGCTGCACTGGGAAATAAATCTTTCCCTGACATTTTGGGACCAATTCCTGGCCAATTAGAGCACACTTGGCTGTGTAGGTAATGTGTATCCAAACTGCTCTCCCTGCTGAAAAGGCCAAGCAGAGAATGAGTGTTATCCATGCAAAAGAGAAGGAAAAATGACCCGCTGCAGACTTGCAACTCGCCGGTGCTCCCTGACAAGTTCTGCACCCCTCTGCAAAGAGCTGCCTCACCCAGCGGTGACAAACTCCCCCTGACCCCAAAACCACAGGGTATGGAGTAAAAAAGGCTGCTGAATTTTGAGCTGCCAGCCCCATCCTGCTCCTCTCCTGTCACCTGTCCCAGCTCAAAGCCCTGGGCTTGCCCAGGTTATCACTCTGGCCTGCAAACCCCAAGCCACAGAGGTCTGTGGATACAGAGCACAACAGATGGAAATAAAGCCAGAGAAGGGGACCTGGCTTGTGACAGATATGTCCCAGCACAGCCCTGCAATGATGACAAGCACATCCAGGTAGCAAAGACCCGGCCAACAGACTTTGCACAGGCTATGTTGAAAGTAGTGACGGTGCAAAGACACCCTGAAGAGACCCTAGGATGGATCTGAGGAGGATTACATCCAACCCGGGGAGTGATGGACCAGAAACCTGCTCTACCAATCCCAGTTCTCCCCCAGGAACCTGAAACAAGCCCCTGTTGCATGGGCAAGGTGGATGGACAAAAGGGGACACTGGAGATGGACAACCTCATGGCTGTCCCCATGGTGCAGCACAAGATGCTCCCACAACCACTCTGTGCACAGGAATCACCAGGTCACCCAGCTTTGCTCCTCACATCACTCTCCTCTGCAGTGTTTCCAGGGCAACAGGGAAAACAAGGATTAAAACAAAACTGAACCCAAGAAGGACAAGATCCCAAATCTACCACCTCCCAACTGAGCAGAGGGATCTGCTCCATCCAAAGATGTGCCCCGGGAGCTCCAACAAATGCCAGAGAGCAGGTGAGCACCAGGCAGAGCACTGCATGATGTTTTCAGCACAGATCAGTCCTGGTGGGGTCAGAAAGCCCAACCACATGGTACCTCCTGGCTCTGAGAAGATCTCATACTACATGGTTCCCAGAGCTAAGACCACCATAGAAAGCAGGTGTCAGCACGTATTGCCTCCCCCAGCACATGAACTGAGCTCAAAAAAGACCAAAACCCCCCAAAATTTCCACTCACTGCCAACTTTGAAACAGAAAGTTGAGCTACAAACAGCAACCGTGTGTTTATGATGTATTTGCACTTGGTTCAACAGCAAGATCAAGCAGAGCAGCCCTGCTTGCCATGAGCACAGCGGTCCAGCTGTGCAGGCACTAATAGCACAGCTGGCTCCGTGCGCCACAGTGACGGCAGAGCCAGTCACTTGGCAAATTAAACCAGCACATCACGTTGCCTTTTAACACCTTCCTCACTCACCCACCCGGGGCAGCATCAGGAGAAGGGATGGAGGGTCTTGGGGTTCATCACGCAGTCAAAGCGACACGGGGAAGGCTCGAGAGGGGAAGCGCACACACAGGCTGGGTCCCAAGGCATCCCCACCATGGGGTCGAGTTAATGTTGCATGGGTGTCTTGATGCAACTTTTTTGTCTATCATAATACTAATGGTGAGTGGTTAAATTCAGCCCTGGTGAGATGATGATCATAGTTAATGGAATTAATGCAAGGTTTTAATTTGCCTCTCGCTGCTTGGTCCTAGCAACTCCCCAGCTTCCGGCAGGAGCAGCAAAAATATGGTGTTTGATCCCCTCTCCCCTGATACTCATGTACTGCTCATAGTATTCACCATCTGGAGGTGAGAAAACCCATCAGGCCTCCCAGCTCCACCACAGCACCGATAATCAGGCAATCTGGTGCTGCAGCCACAGTGCAAGCCCCAGCTCTCCCAGCTCACCCTCGCCTCCGGGGCTGCACAGAAGGTTGAATTATTGGACCTCAATATGTGATCCAGCAGCTTCTGTGAAGGATTCGGGGCAGGAAAGATCAGCAGCGTGGGGCTTACACAGCCACAGCAGTTGCTGACATCTCGTCTTTGTGCGCTGCACCCATGGATGCCACTGGACCTGGCGTGAGCAAAGGAGAAATACGTGGCCGTGGTACAAATTTGCAGATGAAAGCCCAAAAGCAGAGGGTTTGGGGGCTGCTGGGAGCACTGCGGGCAGTTTGGATGGCTGAGCTGCTGGGGAGCACACCCAGCATGGAAAAAAAACCACATGGAAAAGCTGCAAAACCAAGTAAAGACCCAGCCTGGAAAGTCTGATTCAAACAGACTGGGAGAGCAGAGATGGGAGGAGGAAAAGAGTATTAAAAAAAGCAGCGATGTGTTGCTGAAATGAGATTAGAACAGTTAACAGGTTCACTCCTGTGCCAACTAAATCCCCATTAAATCAGATTAATGCAGATGGTCTTTCTGTAACTGACCAAGAAGATCAATATTGTTGTTTCAGTTGGGGAAGGAACAAAACTTGTGCTGTTTGACAAAACCGTATCACTGATCACATAGAACGACCTCCACCGGGGCCACCTTGTCAGGACTGCCACAACCAGCCTGGCTAGGAGGGACCCACTGCATCACAGCCACCAGGGTGGCACGTTCCTGTAGCTGACACCTTCCCAAAGCCTCCCTGCCCTCCAGCATCCACCAAGAGTTTGGAGAACAACAAGGGAAAAAAAAAAGAAGTCAAGGGAAGGAGGGGAGAGAGCGCAAGGAGAACGTGGGATTATTTTCTCCAGGAGCAGTTATCCCAGGGCCTACAGCACAATTAGCACCTGCAGAGGCTGTGCTGCAATATAAATCTTCCTGTGACATTTCAGGACCGATTCGTCGCCAATTAGAGCTGCGCTGGCTCACCACCACCCCAGGGAGGATGGGAAAATCCACGCGGAGGTGATGCTGAGCAGCGCTGCTGCGGGAGGGGGTGCAGAGGCAGTGCAAGGGGGGCTGGAGCTGGGCATCTCGGCTCTGACCCATCCCAGAGCCTGGGAGAGCACCCAGGCTCCCTCTCTCCCCGTCGCATCGTCAGGGCTGGCTGAGATGCTCTGCAGAAAGCCCTGGTTTTGGTATTCAGCCCTGGTTTTCCAGGAGGAAGCAGCACTGCCGTTCCACGAACACGCCGATTCGCTCACATTTTGTTCCGTTTTTTAACTCAGAACTCTGGTGTTTAAAACAAGTCTTCTGCTGCAACCTTTCCTGTACATTTGCTTTGTATCAGCTCTAAGTCTGAAAGCTCAAAAGCAAACAGAAGACTACTTTGCTTTGGTTGAGGCAAAAGAGTGAAATCCAGTCCGAATATTTTCCCGGATTTTAAATCCGCTGACATTTTGAAACATTTTGTTTGCAAGCTGAACCCAAACGATTATTTTTTTTTGTGGACATGGCCATCAATACAAGCATCACTTCCCACCTCAGCTCCTGGTTTTTCTAAACAATTTGCTCTGTGCTCTGCAAAGGAGATATCCTCCATCCCTTCTTTTACCTCCTTTGCATCAGTGCCTCTAAGTGCGCTCTCAGGGCTCAGCACCACTGCCTACAAACACACTGTGACTCCTCACGGATCACAGCTGCTTAGCACAAGGAGGATGAGCTATGAAGATCCCTGAATTTATAAAAACTACCCCATTTTCCTCATTTTGACACCCTCCCATCAAACCCTGTGGGGATGGGGTGGGCTGTGAGAGGTTGAGAGAGCAGGGCTCAGCCCCGCCTGTGGAATCCCCCTTGGTGCTGGCAAAGCTAAAAATAATCATAAATTGCTTCCCCAGGTAGTGCTTGCCTGTCCTCGGGGGAATCGATCACAGCATCAAAGGGAAGGCAGCTCCAAAGGGCTCTGGTAGATGCACAACGTCACGCGCTCCCGTAGAGGTGCTGGGCAGGGAACTGCAGCACTAAGTTAGGCAGCAACCCCCCCTCCCCACCTAATTTGGGGCTTTTTTTTGGTTTTCTTTTATTATTATTATTTCTAAAGTGGGTTTGGTTTTTTTTTTTTTTCAGATGTGCTCAGGAATGAGTGGCAGAAATCTCAACTTTAATTTAATTAGCACCTCCTCCCTGCCTGGGAATGGCTTTTCTTCAACCCTGACGGTTCCATCCTTTGCTGGCTTCCTTTGGCTAACATTGACTGCTTCCCCCTGTGTTTCTAATGGACCTGAAAGACTCTTGTTACATACTTTATTTGTGCTCCGGCACCAGCGAAGACAGACTACAAGCTGCTGGGGGAATAGATTCAGATGGCAAAGGGATGCAGCAGGCCCAGCAAGGGGGATGGAGAAGCAGCACACGCGCTGCTTTTTCTCTCTCTCCGTCCTAGGGAGATGCTGATTCTTTTCATTTTTTAATTGTATTTATTCCTCGGCAATCGGTGGTGGACGTGGAAGTGACAGTGACACTAGATGGAAGGCAGCTAATAAGTGCCAGCATTTCAAACACCCATGTGCAGGAGCAGAGTGATGTAAATCAGCGTCTGCGTGGGACAAGAGCCTCGTCTGCCAACGGCCCATTGGGAAGCTCTGGCGTATGGGGCTAATGGAGCAGGGAAGGTATTTAAAATGCAAAGATTACCTCCTGCTTTTACAAACCCCTGCATGTGGAGGGCAGAGGTAAAGCTCCCAGACCAGCAGTTGGACTTGCAAATCCACTACAACGCAGCGGGCAACGAGCACAAAAGGAGTAACCCACCTGCTCAGGTGTCCTTTTCCCCCCAAAAAAGCACTCATGCAAACCCCTCCTCTCTGCAAGAAACAGAAGCGGCCTCGAATACATCCCTCCTGCAAGACAGGCAGTTTTTATTCTAAATATATACTAATTGCACATTGCTGGAGTGAGCAAGGAGACCCTGCACCGCCGCGCGCGCGGCCGAATGAATGCGCCTTGATTGGCACCGAAGGCTGCGCCGCGTCGGAACAAGCTGATGGGAAGGAGGGTTGGCTTTGGGGGGTGGCTGGGGGCATGCAGGCTTGGGGCACTAAAGGCTCCCTGGGAAATCAGTGCAGACCTTGCCTGCAATCAGGGACATCAAGGTCATTGTCATGTTTAGCTTGGAAAAACATCCCTAGGGAGCGCATGTGTAACCTGCCTGGGTGCCTCTTGTTCAGTGAAGTTCTGTAAAGAACTATTGTCAAAGCAAGGTTTGATTTCGTGCTGAGAAGTGGAGCTCTTAAATACTTCTGCCTGGGTTTAGAAGAGGTTTGGGGAGCTCGGTGTTGCGCTGGCCAGGAGGACTTGCAGGTGTCTGCTGAAAACCCAGCGTTTCTATGGGGAAAATGTAAGCGAGTATTTATAATTGTCTGCTGTCAGAGGCGTTTTCTTAAGAGAAAGGGAAAAGCAAATCCCACTTGACCGTGCTTTTGGCTCCAACTGGCTGCTGTTTAACCCCTTCACCACCCATAACATTTTATGGGGGGGTGAGAACAGTCACTTGTAAGTGGCTTGCAAGATGGAGAGGGAAAGCAAGTGGAGACAGAGCCCAGGTCCCTTTGTTCCCAGCTGGGATCTCCCCCACCAGACACCGCTGCCTCTCCAACCAGCATCTAAAGTTATCAGAGGGCTAAGTCACACCCTCATGGGTACCATGGTGGGACAGCCCCACAGCTGATGGGAACCTGCAGTATTCAGAAAGCACCCCAACGAGCCCTCACGCCTCTCTCCTCCTCGGTGATGACCCTCCTGTTGCTCAAGCACACACACACAGTCAGCACTGCACTCTCTGAACAGAACCTACTACCTAGCAATTACCGAGTGCAGAGAGTAGGGCTGGAGCTGTATTGACTTACAAAGCCCACACAGTCGGAATGCAGCCCAAACAAATCAATGGTGTATTTAGTCAAATAAACTGCTCTAGCAAGCTGATGACTCCAAGGCCTCCTTGTATTCACTGGTCTGGAGGCATATTTTACTGGAATGCCCTGTGGATTGCAGGTAGAGGAGTTTTAAATGCATGAGGCAAACTAACACTGGTGCTACAGACCCGACATGGACCATTTGGACCAAGAGACTGTCTCCTTTCCTCAGAGAAGCCAGACCTTAAGCCCTCTGACTGATGTGGACTCAGTGGCAGCATGCTGACCCTGCCATGGACAGAGCCAAGTTGTCACAGTCACTGTACAAGCACCAAAAAGGTCCCTGAGCAGATGGGACCTATCTTTGTTGCCATCACTTTGTGGCCAGGGAGCAAAAATATTTCCCACATGGAAGCAACAAGTCAAATAACCCAAGTACTTGAGATACTCTTCTCCAAATCCTTTTAAAATATGTATTATTAAACAGGCAAATGTCAACAGAAAACGTAATTTGGAAAGAAAGACCTGAAATGTTTGTTTTGAAAAGTGGTTTTGAAAATGGACGTTTTCCAGGCTTTTTAATTTTTCCTTTTCTTTCTTCCTTTCTTGGCTGAAACTCTTCACCAGATTTGGCCGGGCTTCACAGATGGCGCTGGCCGACCCACAACTGAATTTTCAGAGAATAAGCTATTTGTCCAAAAAAGAAGAAAACATGCCCAGATTTGCTAGGCTCCAACCCTCTCCCACGCTGCTCTCCCCGCTGCTGCAGCCGTCGGCTCTCGCCCACCCCACGGCAGAAGCTCCAGCAAGACACTGTGTGGAGGAAAGCTCCTCTAGGAGCTACTCCTTCATCAGCAGGTGGATGCAGCATCCCTTGGACAGTGCATCCCTCGCACAGAGCATCCCTCGCACAGAGCATCCCTCGCACAGAGCATCCCTAGCACAGAGCATCCCTCGCACAGAGCATCTTCTGCCATGAGCAGTGGAAGATGCAACGGCACCCAACAGCTCCCAGCACTTGGCTTCTCCCTGTGCTTAATCAGGGAGGATATCTGCACCCAACAGGGCTGTTTCCTTGCTGAGCAAGCTCCCTTGGTCTCTGCTGTCCGCAAACGCGATGCAAAGCTTGGCCCGGGCACGCAGAAACAGTCGTGATTCGCAAGTAAACAAATGTGCTGTTAAAGATTTGCTCTATCGCTGGGCAAATCCTCTTTGATTCTGAGCCTCGGGAAGCGGAGCCAGTCGAGGAGACTAATCCCGAGAGCCCCTAGTCAGGCAAGCTCAGAGCTGAGGCTGTCTGCAGGGGTTGATGCTCCAGGAGATGTGGGTGCTCAGCACCCATCAGGAGGTAACCCACAAGCTTGCCTGGCTCTCTGAGCACCTCCAGGAGAGCCGAGAGATGATTTTTAATGCCACTTAGGAACCTCTTTTCAGCCCACAGCAGGAAAGGAGAGCAGAAAGCATTGCCACTCTGCCCAAATGCAGGCAGGAGTAGACCAGCACCACGTGTTTTTGCAAGACAGGGATGCCAGCAGCTCCCCTTACTGCCACAATGCTGCAATGCCACAGGCAGCCACGCTGCAGCCTCCCCCCAAACCCATGATACTACAAACTTGCTGCTTACAGAAGCAAATCAGATGATGGGAATGGCTGGCCCTGGGGTGCAGAGGGACTGTGACTCATCCTCCTCCTCTCCTCAGCACCGAGACCCTCTGATGGACACAGAACACCCACCAGACCTAACTCTGATCTCCTTGATGAGATAACGCTCAGCCCCTAATCCCCAACGAGGGAAAGGAGGAGTGTTTACCCATGCCTGGGATGGGAAATCTGGATCCTACAAATACACACTGAAACCCTTGCTTAGCTTGGATTCCCTGTGGTTTTGGGGCAAGACAGAGAAAAGAGGGTTGGCGCAAGTATTTAAGACCCTGGAGAAGCAGACAGGCACCCCAAGGGGATTTTCAAAAGAAGACATGGGAGCAGGGACAGTCTTTACCGATCTGACCCTCAGCCCCATCAGTACCACGCAGATACAACACCACCCCAACCCCTAACAGCACTGTCAGGAGCAACACGTTAATAGCTGATGCGTATAAAGACGAGCGAGGATTTGATACAGCTCGGTGGAAGCCACCACATGGCTGTGTCACTCGCAGCAGCTGAGAAGCTAGCTGTTGGTGTTTGCTCACAAACAATATGTTCGTCAGGATTTGGCCTCGTCTCTCAACTAGAAGATTTCCTTATGGAAGTTTCTCTGCGGGGAGCAATGCCACAGAAGATGCACGGCGGGATCAGTCTGGCACCCCAAAGAAAAGGCAGGACCAGTGCTCGAGCCACCCCCTCTCCATCACATCCATCTCTTGGTAAACTAAGTATTGCTTCAAATCATTTCAATATTTTCCCCTCCTTGCCCGCAGTGCCCTGCTGCTGCAATTACCCTGCTGATACTGAGCTAGTGAGGGCCCACAAGAAGTGCTTTCATGTAGGGTTTGTTGGTTTTTTTTACACTTAAAAAAAAATAAAAAAAATCAACTAAAAATCTATTTCTGGTTATTTGTGGTTTTGCCTCCTGACAGGTTCACACCTTTGTTGTCCCTTCAGAGGATGCATCAAACACTTGTGATGTGCCAAGTGACCTGGAAGCAGCCCCAGCTTGTGCTGTGAGATGATACCCAGTACAGGAGAAGCAGATGCAGCCTCATTTTCCTGGGAAGCACGAGGCAGCCGCATGCTCCTGGAGGGGAGGGCTCCCAGCGAGGGCTGGCAGCCCCATTTTACGACTAGCACGATGCAAAGCCTGAGGAAGCAGGATGATTTTTACGCTCTTGAGAAGTACTGCATGGCAGCTAGCAAGCAATGTCTATTTTTTTTTTTTTTAAACCTAGAGGACAGATACGACTTGGCTATGCAGTGTGAGCACAGCTGGGGAGCTCAGCCTAGAAGGAAAGCAACCCCCCTCCATCCCACAGCCAAGCCCCCCAACTCTACCTGCAAAGTCAATTTACTGCTTGGGTTTATTTCTTGGGGAGAAAATTCCCCATCCGTGGAGGCACACAGGGAGGAGGATGGTAAATCTGTCGGCTGCTGCTCCCGATGCCTCCCCGGGGCCGGCTGCAGCCCGAGGGGGTCCGTGCTGCCGAGGGACCACAGCTCTGCACAGTCGTCGGAGTGTTTGATCAAGTGTGGAGAGTTTGCACAGCTTGGGAGGAAATTAGCTCTTCCAACTCAGTTCTCCAATTGCCAGCTCTTCCTTCTAGCCCCCTGCCTGCGCTCCTTGGAAGGACCAGCTTTGCCCATAAAAGCAGTGGAGTGGTTATTGTAATGTCCAGGGACCCCAAATGCTGCTATTTCCAGCACTGTCAATAAAAATGTCAAAAAACTGGTCCCATGGGCACTGCAAAATTCACCCCTTGGGCCCACGGGGCTGCCCACAAAGGTCTTAAATTAATGTGAATCTCTGCAAAGGCTCCCAAATCTCCTGCAGCCTTGGACCCAAGCCCGTGGCTCGTTCCAGTTTCCAAGGGGAATGGTGATACCCCTCAAGCAGCAACACTTCTCACACCTTGAACAACCTGCACAGGATGGGCTGCCCCCCCCAGCCTGCAGAGCCCTGGGGAGCCCGACGTGCACATCAGGGCTGAGGCCGTCTCCCCCTCTCTGCTTCCGTTGTGCGGCATCCCATAATGTCACGTCCATTTGCAGATTGCACTTTATTGGTTTTTATTTGGCAGCCTTGCTTGACTCTGCCCTTTAATTTATCCGTTTTACATTCTGATTAATTGGCCGATAAAGCTCTGTCCAGTTTTAAAAACAAATTCCCAGTCCATTTGCTTTTAGTGGAACTGCGAACAAGCAGTTTAGCTCATTACATTATAGCGCTCGGGCTGAAGGTTCGCTCTGGAAGAAGGTATTTCAGGATCATACATATGGAAAAGAGCTCTGATCCGTGTTAATAATCCCTCAGAGGGCTGGGGCACGGTGCTAGTTAAGGAGAAATCCCATGGCTCTCCCCACTGACCCCTTCCCCAGCAGACTGGGAAGCTTTCTATCCATGTTTTGACGCCAAGTGATGATTACTCCCCATCAAACCAACCTGGGCATCCCTTGTTCCTTGCTTTGTCTGCTTTCTCAGCACCCCAACATGAATGTGCCAGACCCGATTGCAGGTGCAAATGAGGAGTGGCACAGGCAGAGATGGGAGCGGAGAATTAATTCTGCCGGGTTGATTTTTAAAAAGCATAAAAGGAAGGAAGAAAACTAAGCGGGAAGGAAACGCCATTCCCCCTGAATATGAAACTAGGAGTGAATAAACGATGGACTTCCAGAGGGCGCCTTCATTCCCGTCCGTCAGCCTCGCTGCCTCTTCTCCCCTCGAAATGTTATTATCTATCACTCTCCTGGCGTGAACAGGACTGGGTGCATCTCTCCGTCTCACTAGCTCAGCTGATAAGCTTGACAGACCTGGGCACTGGTGACAGCATTCACATTTCCAGTGGATAAAGTGCCATTTACATGAGGCAAGCGCTGGTGATTTTCCATCAGCCGGGACAGAATGAGGATGGGAACAGCTTGTAAGCTTCCCCTCTGGAGCAGAGCCTTTTTTTTTTTTTTCCCAGTTTGCTTTTTTTTTTCCCTTGGGGTTTTTTTTGGGGGTTTTTTTAAGGGCAAAATCTGGACCTTCTCCTCCACTCAGATTTATAAACACCACCATGAACAAGGCTCTGGCCCTGATTAAAATTCCCAGCATGCCAGAGTTTGCAAAAATCTCCGGACCAAAGCAAAACAAGCTCAGGGGAAAGTCTGGCAACCCATTCTATCTGGCTGTTGTCGAGGGGATTAGAGGGGAATTTGGCATGCTCCCTTTTTCCTTCCTTCGGACTCATGCCTTATATTTTTCAAGGATCCTTCTTTAGACCGCACTGCTTGCTTCTGGAGGGGCTGGTTGGTTTTTAATGTTCCTTTTGTCTTCCTGACACTGCTGCTTTCTTTGCCTTTTACTTTGCAAACCGTGGCCTTCTTTAGGCAGGAACAACCAGGGGCCAGTTCCCACACGGGAAACTGGGGGGGCTGGGGAAAACATGTGGTTGAGACACATCACTATCAGCCTCCTTCCACCCTATGCCTCCAAGTTCTCCATCCTTCTGCCCTAAGCAAGCTGGACCCCTCAGTACTTAAGGGAGAGACTGGTCCACACACCCTTCTGGTCCAGTTGACCTCATTTTGTCCCATGGGTGAAGAGAAGAGGGTCTGTGAGGCATGGAAGGGCACCAAGGGTTGCATGGGAGACCAACGCACTGAGGGATGCAGCAAGGATGCTGCTGCAGCACTAGGATGTATGAGATAGCCACAAACCCACCGCCTTGCTCCCAGTGCCCAGCTGGGCAGCTCATCCCCCCTAGCGCCCAGACGAGTCACGTCGCCAGCAGTCACATCACCAGCACAAGGAAAACTTCCTCCCCGGCAAGCGTGATGGAAGCAATAAAGATCTCCGACAGCACTGATAACCGCCAAGGTCACCAGCTTAAGGGCATGCTCCTCTCTGACAACCGAGGCTTTACTGACTTAAAGAAAAATAAAACATCTATTTTTTTGGGTTTTTTTAGTTCATCCACAAATTTATTTGCAGGCCTGTTTCAAATCAAGGGTCCTGCTGCCAGGAAGGTGCAGCCCCATCCACCAGCCTCTCTAGCCAATCACTGTTGTGTTCAGAGGACCCTGTCAGCCCTGCAATGGATGTGGCTCCACGGAGATGAGCATCAGACAGAGCTCAGGTTCATGCATGGCAATGCTGAAGCCAAGGACAATGCAATGCCAACAAACCTTGTTATGGGCTGGAACCAACCAGCAACCCAACTTTTGGCCACTGAACAGTACCACTGATTAGAAGATGAGAAAATCTCTAACTTGCCATTTGTTCTTTAAGTTATGCTGGCAGGAAGACTCTACATGTCGGAGTTTTTAAGCAGAATACTAAACCTATCTATCGCTCTACATCTCCATTTTCCTTTTTAATTGAGAAAGTGCCTAGATGAGGGCAAAATCCCACGCTTTTACCATCACTACTGTTCCACTTAACTCTCCACAAGCAGAAACCAAGCATTTCCACAGAGGTCTACAGGACACCCCATGCCACAGACAAGGGAGAATGGAAACGCAGTACGACCTTGGGCACAGGAGAGGGAGTAGCAACAGTGGAAGAGGAAAAAGTATGAGATATTTCACTTTGCTTCTGCCCCATTTCATCTAGGTATCATCTACTTGTGGGGACAGCACAGATGCACCAAGCCATTTCCCAGGACATTCCCTCCTGGTTATAGCCTTTGCCCAGAGGGCATCAACAGGAACCTCTCTGATTTCACACCTAAATCCTTGTTGGAAAGGGAAACACCTGACTCCCAGCTATCCAGAGGGGTATTCACCCTGAGGTGTGTCACTGGGCTTCCAAGGACATCATCCAAGGATAAGCCCAGGTCCTGTATCCGAGGAAAGGCTCCTCTTCCCGGGGTACGGCATAGCATGGGTGGGAAGCTGCTGGCCACAGGAGCTGAGCAGCAGCCGTGGTGTTTCTTTGCCTCAGCCATTAATCATAAGGACACAGGGAAGCTTTACAGTTACTCCAAGCAGGCAGCGAGCCAGCCACAGAGGAGGGGGGAGATACCCCTTTCAGCTTGTCTCCTTCAGGGCTACTTCTGGAAATGCCAGAAGTCTTTGGCTCCATCCTCCCCCTCGAGCTGCTCCAGCAAAGCCCAAGAGTTGCAGTTACCAAACGAAGCAAGAGAAATCTTCCCCCTTTCTTCTCCCCCTGCAAAGCTCCTCGCGGCACGGCAGGGCAGAGCCAGCCTGGCAGGAGGCTGGCGGGGAGGAGCTGCTCGCTGGAGGAGCCCGTCTCGCCCGCGTGCCTTTGCTTCCTCCTCTCCTAAAACCTGCCTGGGCCAGCCCCTCAACATCTGCCGTGCTGCTCCTCTTGCCCCTCACCTGCTGTTCACACAGACCTTCCCACCCAGCTCCGGGCCACCAGCTGCACTGGTTTTTTCCAGCAGCCTCCTCCATCCAGCCCTGCAGAGCATCTCCATTCCCACATCCTCCCACCGCCGGACACAGCGAGAGCTGGAGGGGCTGCAACCTCAACCTGCTTATTCAGCTGCAAAAATCAAGATTTGGGAGACAGGATGCTCAAGCTTCTATTTAATTCACCCAGAGATCTGCACAGAGCCCTTGCCTGGCAGAGATTGGGTGCCCTAAAAGCACAGAGCCTGGGAGAAAAAGCTAATTTGCCACTATTTATATTAATTCATACAGTCTGCGCCTTGAATCCTAACTCATGGAAAAGAAATCACAGGAATTCACAAACCTTTAGGGATACAAATACTGCACAGAGCACGGCAGCCTCACACAGTGTACCAGATAGGTAAGAAAACCGACTCTCAGCCTTGTCGCGGAAGGGTCCAGAGCCCAAGTTGGCTCCAAAGCTCCAGCTTGCCTTGGTAGCACTGCAAAAAATAACTCCCAGAGTCCAGACTCACAGCCATGCCCCTAACTATCTCCCCAGCCATTCCCTCCCAAAGTCTTTCTTCCTGTCCTGGTGCTAAGAAGGGTTATTACTCCTTCCTCACGGCATGCGACAGAAATGTTTATGCAGAGAGAAAAAATCCCCCAAGTCAGTACATTAATGTCCTGCAATGAAAAATAGATCTGTCTAAATATGCTCAAGGTAATTCAGAATACATTTGAGGTGATTTCAGGCTCTAAAGTCTGCCTGTAACAGCATTTCAGGCTGTGTTTATCAGTGCTTTCTCCCTACACTTGCTTTTTTTTTTTCCCCTCCCTAGTTATTTTTAAAACATTTGCACAACAACAGAACAAAATGATCAGGGCTAAGGGTAGAAATCAGCCTCGCAGCAGCCTCTCCCAGCAGCTCTGGAAGTTTTACCTTCCCATTTACTGGACCCAAAGCCTGGCCTGCTGCAGGCTGGGGTCCAGCTTAAGTCAAGAAGTCTATGAGTTCCCTGAATCCAGCCAAGTCAAAGCTGAATTTCAACCTGGGTGACGTGCAGCAATCCAGAGTGACACTGCACGTCAGGCTTTGCCTTTGCTCTTGCACAAGAACTCCCATTGAGCAGCTACAACCAAGGATGCTCCACAAATTTCAACAGGATCTCCTCTGGTTTCTACCAGAGCAACCACCCAACATCCCACCTGCTCAAACATCAACCTTCCCGAGCCAAAGCGTGCAGAGAGTTATGTTGGTCACTTTGCTGCTGGGAAACATCCAGCGTGCCCGCTTGGAGAGCTCAGCAAAGCTCCTGCGGGTGCCCCGGCCGCCGTCCCAGCCCTCCGTGCTGATTCACCACAAGGAGACAGGAGCGTGAGAGATGACGCGGAGCAGCGAGCCATACATCCTAGAAATGAAACATCAAACGGGCCGTTCCCAGTAACAGATCGCACTGCACAAGTTCTGCAAAAGCCCATTCCGCATGCACAGCAGAGCTGTGGGGAACAGCACCCTGGCTCCCTCCCAACCCCAAGCTGCAGGACCGAATTTGCAGAGGAGAGCTTAGCAGCAGGGCAGAGACACCCAAGCAGAAGGCTGCACACCGGCTGCTGCAGGGGGGGTTTCCCCATGTGACAAAGGGAAATTTGGTGAGTTGTAGCCAGGTATTACCTGTGGCACAACCCCCAGCACCACCAACACACTGCGGCAGAGGAGAGCGCGTGTGCGCGTCGTGCACAACTCCACTGCTGCTCTAAAGTACAGGCTTGGAAAAGAAACAAAGAGAGATGGCTTTGGGCTCAAGGGGACCCATCTGTTTTCGAGGAGTACTTATTTATTTATCAATTAATGTTAGCTATTTTACCTCGTGCTTTTGCACCATCTTGAAAACAAGGAGTCATAATATCCCTCAAGCAATCCTGCCCCTTATCCATCTGGTAAACAGCCATTCCGCTTTATTTCCTTGGTAGCTTTTTTTTTTTCCCCAGCTCTCTGGTTTCTAACGGAGCTGAAACCACCAATTTCCTGACAGGGACATCACCGCTAATGATGATAGCAGTGATAATGACAGCGCACTCCGCCGGCGGATTTCAGCCCATTTCAGAGTCACCTGCGAGCACCCATCGCAGAGAGCCGAACACGAGGCAAATTTTACACGGGGGAAAAAACTTGCAGGGAGAAGCTGAGCACTTCCTCCAGTCCCAAGGCAAGTCTTCAGCAGGGTTATAAATAGGAGCCAGGATTGCCAGCACCTTTTCCCCTGGTAAACACGGGATAGCGCGTGTGTGCACACTCAGTGACATTTTCCCAAGCACTTCTGCAATTAAAGCCTTTCTCTGGCTTTCCACTGGCTCAGTGTCAGCACCGAGAGCTTTTCAGGGGCCAGAGCCCGGCGTTTGCCAGCAGAGGGAACCTTCCCATTGCTGGTTGGGAGACTGAGGAACCCTTCAGAGCTTCTCCGCAGCAGCCAGCATCGCTTCTCCCAGCTTGGGGGCTGTGGGACACACAAGGACTGGATTCACTCGGGAACCCCAAAGCACTTGGTGTCAGCACCCAGTCCCAGTGCCTTCCTGCTGCAAATACTCCGCTTGCTGGCTGTGCACTGGTGACACACACAGCCCCGTGCACAAATCTCCCCGCTGACAGCACTGCAAAAACCCATCTGCATCCCCCTGGGACCTGCAGAGCCCACACTACATCTTGCTCGACATAGCAACTGGTACCCAAGACACCCCCAGCAGCCCCCAAAATAAAAAGCAGCCTCTTCCCCAGGTCGGGGGGAGCGTACAGCTCGCAGCCCCACAGGAAGGGGGGGTTCTCTGCCCATGGTGGGGAGGGAACTGCTGCCTCAACCCCAAATTTATGTGTCGCAGAAGTGTACGCCTGCATCCATTATTCATGCTGCTCACCCTAGGCTATAAAATGTTCCTTTTTAAAAGTTTTTAAGTAAAATAGAGTCTCTAAACGACTGACACGGGGTTAAACTATGTCTATTTCCCAGCAAAAAACATTAAATTATAACATTTATAGATATATATTCCCCCCTGAATGCCGGAGCTGGTGCTGCAGCTGGAGGCAGGGCTGGGGAAGGAGAGACACGCGGGATTTATAGCCTGAAACCCTCCAACAGTTGTTCACAGCATTAACTCTCTGCACATTATAAACACTTACCATTTCCATCTCATGCACTGATTGTACTTTGCAGTTATGAAGTTGTTTCCACTTTCTCCTCCCCACCCCCCTCCTTCCCTACTATAATATTTAGTCTGCAGCTCCGCTTATTTACATACTTAATTTCGGTTCTGTTTGCAAACACAAATTAGTTTTGTGCAATTACTTTGTGCATGGACATGGAGTTTATCCGCTTCAGCGGTTTAACAACACTGAAAGTGACTGCACAGGACCATATGGCTCTCTATATATAATCACAATATTACCTGCACATATTAGTTACATAAGAGCTACGTTATAATTAGCAGGGTTCAAAGAGGTTCAAAGAGAAAGGGAAAGGAGAAAGGAAAAGAGTAAAGGAGGAAAAAATGGGCATAAAGTGGAAAGAAAAAAAAAAGGATGTAAAAGAGAAAAAAAAAGGATAGAAAAGAAAAAAAAAGAAAGAAAAAGGAAAAAAAAAAAAGTAGAAAAGGAAAATAAGGCATGGAAAGGAAAAAATAACACAAAGAAAGGCAAAGCAAGAAGGATTCCCCGACCCCATCACACCGGCAGCGTGGGAGAACAGAGCTATGCAGGAAATTGATTTTATGACAGAAGCGAAAAAATCAGGTGAAAAATTGTTTGGGTCAAATTAAATATTTTGTTCAAGCAGAAAATAAAGGTTTTGTTTCATTGTCAGCTTCTCTCTTTGTAGTTAGTGTTTTGTTTAACCTTAATAGCAGCAGTTTGTAACCTTTTTTTTAAGGGGGAAAAAAAAACATGTTTTTCTGGAAAATGAAACGACGTTTTCTAGATGTTTTTTCCCTTTCCCCAACCCAAAATTGTTGAGTCCACTGACACACCCAGGAGACTCAGACCTCCCTTTTCCAGGGAAATGAATATTATCACGGCATAATGTGCAAGGGGATCCACTGGCTGGCTGGTTTCCAGCACCCCCTGGAGGTGCATGCAAAGACAGGTGGGATATTGGGGTGGGGTTTGCAACTATTTCCCACGTTTTATCACGGGTTTTGGTGAAGGGACCCATGGACCACGGGAGCATCCCAGTGGTGATGGTGACGGTGCCCTCGTTGCAGCACCTCCACCGCAGCTCAGTCTCCACGGCCCATTTCATCACCCGGCTTTCTGTGCAAGCAACCAAAGACCCTGCGAGTGCATCGTATTTTCTGGTCTGCTAGGAACGGGTGTAAGTACACAAATTCATTTCACGTGCGGTGGAACAGCCTCCAGATTGAAAAGCCTGTCAGCCTGGAGCGATGGGAGCCTCTGACCTACACACAGAGCATCCCAGGCAGCCTTTCCCCATGGCCACTTCCCTTCGAATCACTTCCCAGCTTCACCTGCTCCCGTGAACATCACAGAGATCTTTTTTTTTTTTTAAATTCCCCTCTTCCTCTACTGCTTGCAAGACGGTCTTTATTTATATAATACATTTCCCATCCAAGACATCGTTGAGAGCTCTACACAAATATTAATTACCAAGCCCTAGGTGGTAAATTATAAATATCCGTTCTCTCAAGATTAAAAATCCTATGTTTAATAATAATAACAATAAAAGCTGCACTGTGGCACATGAAGTGGTACATGAAGGAGTACTCCTTTGCTGCAGGGCTGCAATAAACCACACTAGACCCCAGAAAACTTAAAATAGAGAGTGACCAAGGGTCGGTGCTTAACAGCCAGGCCACCACATGAGGTGCACACACACTCAGACCCAGGAGGGTCTCAGATCCCAGGAGGATCTTGGGCGTTTTTAGCCTTGCAAAGCCCAGCAAGGCAATACAGGGGATGAGTCAGTGCAAATAATGATGGGTGGGAGCAAGGTTTGCAAATACCTGGTGAGCAGCAGAGGGGCTTCGCAGCCCCGAAGCATCTCTCCTCTGCCTGGCCTTTATCTAGCAGCTGGAAATCCTCACCCTGCAAGACCATCTCTCAGGCAACATCCCCCTGCTTGGCTAACACTGATTACACCCGGCAGGATTTCTGCGCTACACCGAGTGTCAGAGTCCTGACAACGTGATGATGGACTCGCTGGGGACAAGGCCAGGTGTAATAAGGAAGCAGCTGCTTTTCCATTCTGCTCTGGGATCTCTCGTCCTTGCAGAGCACATTTCTGGGGTGTACATGACACTCGTTCCCCAAGCAAACACTGCCACGGCTGACAGTGAGGGATGAAGGGAGCACGCACGGCGGAGATAAGGTCCCGCAGTGATAAGAGACCCGGGCTGGGTTCTGCTCGGCCACAGCACGAGGCAGTCCCTGGGCTGACACCACTGCTGCAGCTGGGTCCAAACCCAACTCCAACTCCAGCACTTCAGCAAGCCCACAAGCCACAGTTCGCCTCCCAAACCCCCAGGCAGCAGCAGCAGCACTGTGCTGCAGTTCTTGCTCTCCGCAGCCCCACTCAGCTTCGGTTCAAGCGCTCAAGTACATCACTTCCAAGCTGCGGATGGTACAAACAGGGCAGATCATTTAGGGCTTGGGATTTATTTATTTAGATTTTTTCCTTTGCTGCTGCCTGCTGGCCTCCCTTTTATTTTTTTTTATTTTTTTTTTTTTGCGTAGATCAAAGCAATCAAGGCAGAGGACAAAACCCCAGCTTCCCAAAGCGGAAGAGGCAGGCAATCAGAGCTAGTGGAAAGGACACGCCGGGAAGTCAATGAAGATTGGAAATAACATTTACAAAACTGGGACTCGGCAGGCCCAGGGTACTTTGCCTGCCTGTTTGAACAGTGTGTGCTCCTCTTTCCCTTTGAGTGCAGCAAACAGCTGCTCTCTAAGTAAGGGTACCTGAGGATAATAACGCTCGTGATGATCACTGCAGTAGCCTCCCTGTGCTTCAACCATGATTTCTGCTTGCATGGCTAGCAGAGTCCGTGGAGCTGACTCTATATACAGGAGAGCATTCAACAATTTCCCTCTGTCTCCTAGCTACCCCCACACCAAACCCCAGCAATGTTTCAAGGACCTCGAGCAGCTCTCTGTCCCCATACGTGGCTTACAGCAGGGCTCACAGCTCTGCAAGGGGCAGGCAGGAGGCTGGACGCAACACCCTCATTGCACTCTCCTCCTGCTGCCCTCATTTTGCACAAAATATTAAGCATAAATGGACAGTGGCTCAGTTTGCCACCTAATTTCAAAGGCTGGTGCCTCCAGCTGCCTCTTCAAACCACCCTTGTAGAGGAAGGAGGCCTAATTTGGCATTCATTTAGCAAGAAAAAAAGCATGGGTCCTACAAAAAATCCATGAGCAGCATGTCATCACTATTTACTGCTCACCCACGGCCCGATGCCCACTGGATTGCTACTGCAGCATTATTAAGCATCCTCCCCAGTACACATATCCCATCCCCAAGGAGCAGCCACAGTAAAGCACAACACATCTTCAGAGGAACGAAGGGCAGAGACACAAAGAGAAGGACAGGGGAGGAAAAAAACCATCTCCAACTAGAAGACTATTTGATTTAAAAAGAATTCTCTCATATATTCACACAAGGAACAAGAGTAACCATCACTTCTCAGATAGACTGGAGGTTGGACATGGAAAATACCTCACCCTGTCTCCCTTTTTCTGCCTCAGCACAACACCTTGGAGCACAGCCTATGTGTCAGGGAAGCTTTTACCCATTTTGGCAGAAGAGATGGAGCATGCTGGGCTATCAAAGTGCCACCTCTCCCTCTACTCATCCATAGCCCAGGGCTCTGTCAGCTACATAGCTCCCAAGGAGCAGAAGTAGGACCTCCTATAGGCTGTGCTACGTCAAGACATATAGGGAGCAATCATACCATGTACAGCCACAACTGCTGTCTCCCAGCCCTGATTTCCCCCCTCACCCAGCCATACCCCCCGTTTCTCCTCCTCCAGCCCCAGCTGTGGTCCATGGGTCCAATTTCACAGCTGCACAGTTCCAAATTGGACTTGTGATTCCCAGCTGCACTTGGACTCCTGCTTTTGTTTGCTATTGGCTTTAATTAGGAGAGGTTTCATTGCCTGACACATCCAACCCTCTGCTCCAGGTCCTCCAAGGCCACCTTCCTCGCCCACTCCATGCTGAGCAGCTTGAAAGCCTGCAGCCTTGGACCCACCTCCTCATCTCCTGCCCTGCCAGCTAGGAAACAGCACAGAGTGAAGTCATATATCCCCCTGCCCCACCAATGGGCACCTCTGCCAGGTCTCTCCCTGCCTGCTCTCACTGAGCCATGATGCAGAACTGAGCTGGAGAAATCAAAGCCGATTCCAATCTTATTATCCAACACGGCCCTATCAGCTGAGACAGCGACATTTATCACATTAATAGGAATGATAGAAGAAAACTGGGATCCTGTCCAACAAGAGCACTTTATCACATGTTGCACTGTCTTACAAATCCAATTATCACCAGCCGAAGGTCTTAACGGCCCTCCAAGAGTGGCTCTGGAAATCTTAAAAGACTATAAAAGCACTTGTCCAGAGCCTGCAGTATCGCCTTTGCCAGGGCATGGGAAGAAGTACCACGTGCCTTTCAGGAGACTGTAGCAACTTCATCCCTTAAAGTCCAGAAAAGGGGGACAGTTGTCACTAGGAAGTCTCCAACCATGGCTGGAGAGAAGGGAGCAGAAAGCCAGATGAGACAGCCTGGCTTTGTGGCATGAGGAAGGGGAGCCCACCACCAATGGAGCAGAGACACAACTGATGCTCTCCCTGCCAAGCCACATCCCTGGTGCATCCTCTGCTGCAGAGCACTCCTGAAACCTGGGGATTTGTCTGCACCAAGCAGGAGGTGCCACCCAAGGGAAAGGCAACAGGAGTTTGCTCTTCTCCCTGGTTTTCCAGACCAAGAGCAGTGCCAGGAACAGATTGCTATGGGCACGATCCCAAAGGACTTTGCTGCAATCTTGG
Source organism: Podargus strigoides (assembly GCA_028020825.1). Taxonomy (NCBI): domain Eukaryota; kingdom Metazoa; phylum Chordata; class Aves; order Caprimulgiformes; family Podargidae; genus Podargus; species Podargus strigoides. Next base: position 4,573,811 of record CM051646.1, read on the forward strand.
CCTTCTGGCCTGTCTCACTACAAAAACTCTCAGGTAAAGCTCTTCTCAGCTCTCACTGAATGAGGACCAGCCAACTTAGCATCAATTCCTTCTTTTCCTTCAGCCATCAGTTATTAAGGTTTCGTTCCAGCTTGATCCAAAATGACTTTTTCCCATTTTCAATATTGCAAGCGAAGCACAAAAATTGCTTCCCCCCCTTGCCCAGTTGCCCTAATGATCATGCCTTAAATAATTTATCCACTCCTCTTCCACACCCCTGCCCTTCACTCACCAATGCTTCAGCATTTTCTCCTTCTGCCCCAGTTCAGCTGCTGCTCCTGGTCAGAAATGATGACCAGGGGAATTCATCACAGTGGGACAGGCTTTTCATTTCTTTCTACTCCACTGAGCATCTAGAAACAACAGCTCCTTATTTTTACCATCTCCTGCCCCATGCAGTCCTTCTGCTATTCCCCTGGGCACACGTGGTGTGGAGACACCTCTGAAAGGCACCGCCAGTCAAGCATCTGGGCACCATTTGTGCCTCATCTTCAAAAGCCTCCTTTGAACTTCACCGGGATGCTGAGACCAAATGAGCGTGATGACAGGAGTGAGAAAGACAAGGTGCAGGGCAGTGGAAAATCACGGCCGTTATCTTCAGCCACATGAACCTGCAGTGCTGGCTTCCCAGCAGCTGAGAGGAACAAATTCTCCTCTTGCTTGTGCTTCACTAATGCAGAGTTGGCAGGGGGACAATAGGGGAGAGTTTGCATAATTTTGCACCGGCTTTGACAAAGGGTGAAGGGGGCTTGGAGAGGACTGGGCTGGGAACCACCTTGTTGGGATGGCAGCCCCACCGCCCTGGATGAAAAGAAATGGGACACGTGTCCCCCTTGCCTGCTCTAACCTTTGAGGGGGCTGTCCTTCATCCTATTGCCATTGATATCGGCAGATTTATGGGATAAACCCAGAAAGTATGGCCCGACTTTGTTGGAGCCAAGACAGAGGATGCCCCCATAGAGAGATGGTCCATCATCAGAGCAGGAGAGGGGGACTATGGCAAGGGACATATTCTAGCCCTGATATAGCACAGATACAAAGTTCATGGGCGCAGAGGCTTTCCTAGATGGTGGTTCATGACCTTACACAAGCACAGCAGATCCCTATAATCTGGATTATTCCTGCCTGCAGGAAACCCGCCCTCCAGGCATAAAGCTGCCAGGAAGCCCGCCAAGGAAGAGCAGCTGCTGCCTCACATAATCCCCGGCGGTGCCACAATGAACTAACACCTCCCCAACCCATCGAGCCGACGTGGGAATCCCTCTCCTGATTCACGCCCTGCATTTCCAGGCATTACTGCTAAATAAAACAACAACCAGACAAATTACCCCCGTCCTCTACAGGGTCGTGGCACCAGAGAGAGCAACGTGCTTATCCGCACCTGGATGGCATTACCAGTGCCGGGAAACAAGGGGTCTCCATCGCGCTGCTCGTAGATATTTAAAGTGATTTAATGGTTGTCATTCATTATTAATCACGGTTATTAGAAGGATGCCTACGAACACATGGAGAAGGGGATCTTGCGAGGCTAGACACTGCGCCAAGAGTGAGCAGAATAAAAAGGCCCCTTCTAGGAAAAGCTCTGCTCTGATAAAACAGCACTTGCAGGAAATATTTTGATTTTGGGGGACAGGGTAAGGGTAGAGACAGTCACATGTTTCATAAAAGCTTTTCCAGCTTTTAACCCTGGTGTATTTCATGGCTGTGCAGTCCCAGCAGGACTTGCTGTTCTCCTCTCCTTAGTCACAAGGAGGTGGCCTGGGAGCCCCTACCAGGGACATGAGCGCCACTGCACAGGTGGAGATAAAAAAGATGCTCCCTGCCTCCAAGCATCGCCCTCCAAAAGACTCCTGGCAGGTATAAATCTAGTGAATTCACAAGGCAGTGGGGAAAAACCCCCAAATTTGCAGAGCACTGGGAACGTTCAAGGCAATAAAGAGAGTTTTTAATAAGCGCCGTAATGGAAATTTATGTCAGGGTCCACAAAGTATTATAGATGATAGCTTATGCAGCCCTTGTATTAAAACCAAAGTAAATTACATTATCCTAAAACAACAGATGAAATTATAAAGCATAAAAAGAAATGGAACATACCCAGCTCCTTCCCCAGTGGCGCAGCCATGACCCAGCTCTGCATCCCTGCTCCAAGCATCCCACCTCTGGATGCTGCCCTTTACAAACCACTTTGTTGCCTTCACTCACTCTTAATTAAAACCAGAAGCAGCTTCCAAGGCTTGGACAACAGGAAGGAGCCTCTCTGCATGCATACAGGGACCTCATCCCTCATAGGATCCGTGCCCACGTAGGGAGCGTGAGGCTCTCCCAGCTCCCCAGCCCAGGGGACAGCTGAGGGACTTGGAGGTGCATTAAAAACAAGACAGAGCGGATCCTATTGACCTTCCCCGCTTCTCATCACTTCCCCAGGAGACTGCCTAATTTTTTCTCATGAAAATATCTCCCGCACCCTTCATCTTTCACAACCGTGGGGGAAAAAGAGAAGGCTGGAAAAGAGAAGAAAAATCCCAAAGCTCAGCCACTGAACGTTTTTCAGCCTCTCGAGGTTTTGCTCAGCTTTGGGGATGGCAGAAGGTGCTATGGCTGGTTGTTTGATGCAGTTTGTTTTCAGCCCATAAAAGCACTTACAAGGTGGATTTTCTTCCATTTCCACAGAGCTCTGCACACTGATGCTGAAAGCTCTGGTAAAAGGAGCTGTCAGGGCACATTATCCAGAGGGGCTGATGCCTCTAGAGAAAGGAAAGTTGAGACTATGAGCGAGAACAAGGAGAGATGACCGTTCAATGAGATGTGTGTTAAAAGAGAGAAGGACACGATCAAGAATTTTCAAGTCCATTTGGAGATTTGTTGCTTGGTTTTGGATGGACTGACAAAACACCAACCTGCTGCTTTATCAGGCAAGGCATCAGGCTTTTTACCTATGCTGCAACCACCATCCCATGGCACTGCCTCCTGAAAGGTGGGATCTGTCTTTGCCACCAAGATTTCTAACAGCATGTTGGTGATATCCACGGGAACGGTCTAAGGTCCTCCTGTAGCATGAGTCCTACTAATCCTCTTGAACATCTGACATAGGTTGGGATGAGCTGTCTCTTGGAGGTGCTCTCTGCTGATCCCTGATGGGGATGAGAGGATCTCCTTACCCACCAACAACCCACACTCACAGCTCTGCATTTTGCTCCAACAAATCCTGCCTGAGCACCCAGTTGGCCCAGTGACAATGGAACAACGTTTTCACGGTCTCCATCAGCTGCCCAGTTCAGAAAAGCAGCAAGCACCAGAGCTGGTGTTTCATCTTCTGTGCCACTATCACCTGTACAACGATGACACCCTCAGCTACCGCCCCCGAGACCAAAATCCAGTGCACCAAATGAGAATGGGGAGACATAAAATTGGCCACCCCCCAAGGCAGGGTGATTATCACAGTCTGCCCAGGGACAGCCACAAGGACAGGAGACAGCAAGGAGCTGAACAACCAACTTCTGGGGAAGTTTGTTCCAAAACCTCGTCACTGAAAAAGCAATCTGGGGCTTGAAATAGATCTCACAGCCCTTTTGCATTTGCTTTTTTAATTTTTATAATCCTAACATAATTGAGGATAGTCTCATCCCCTATATTAAACACCCAGTCCCCCCAGCCTGAGTCACAACGCGAGACAGAAGTGACCAAGTTGGAGCACGGCAGCTTGCCAGGTAAAATAAGTTAGTAGCAGCACACTGCTGGGGGAGGAGGAGGAGGACAGCAGAGGTGTCACCAGGACTCAGCTCAATCCTGCAAGTCACCACGTCTTCCCCCCTGAGGCCCCTGTCATCCCTTGGCTCTTTTTAGACTGGTGCGAGGATCAGCAGCAATTGGAAGTCTGGGTTTTTTAATGCCTGCAGCCTTAACTTTCTCCCTGGCAGAAATCAGAGTAGCTCTGAAAACCCTTCTCGAAAGACACCGAAGGTCTCTCTAATTGGCACAATGCAGTACGAGAAGAAAAAGGTCCAAGGTAGGCGTAGGAAAGGCAGTTTGGGTACCAGAAGTTAAGAGCATGGCAACACGAAGCCCTGTCCTGGCTAATTAGCCCCTTCAATCAATAGGGTGTGTTAATTTGTCAAGGATACCCCGCTAAACCAGTTTCCCCGTATTCCCACCAACGGGGATGAGAGATGCATGCAGACCACCTCACAACACCCCACGATGTGTCGGGGCTGGAGACCCAAAATTTCCAGGGCTGCCTTGCAGCCCCGCAGACACGATGCAGCTCACTGCACCTTTCATCATAAAATATCACAGACCTGAGCACCCCAGAGCAGCATTACGCTCCTGATGCAGGTGGAAGGCTTAAAAAAATGCAAGCAGGGCACAAAATCAAAGGCTGTTCGACGAGCAAACACAGCCTTTCTTGGCAAATACCACCCAAAGGAGCCATCTACCCACTGTGTCTCCATCCATCCGTGCCGCAGGGCTTCCTAAGAGGCAGCAGGAAGGGGAAAATCTCTTTGACAAGAAGAAAGGTGATATTATTGGCAGTACCGAGTTATTGGAATGACTGGCCCGTCAAAGTCTTTGCTATAATCCACTGAGCTTCCCACTTTTAGAGCTGTTCACCTCTTAGACCCATTGGATACGTACAGATTGCTACCGGCACGAGCGGTGCTGGTCCAAGCAGGCACAGACCATCAAGGAAAGCTACAAAACCAGGAGTAATTTCTACACGAGCGCCACGCTGCAAACGAGGGGAAAGACAAACAGCTCAGTCCTGAGGAGCTTGACTTGGGGCGATAATAAATTAGAGCTCACAGGCAGGCAGTATTGAAACATCAGGGTCTAAAGACCATCAGCGGTGATCGTCTAACAAAGGAGTATTCATCTCCTCCATGCAGGCTCACTGTACTTGGCTGAGCATCCTTCATAGTAAAGTACTGCAGACCTGAGTACCAGGGACAGCATTACACTGACAGTGTAAACACATTAAGAAAGCAAAGAGTTACAAGCTCAGATGCTGAGTGTCGCAATCACGTCCAACCTATTTAGCAAATAACATGGAAAGAAGACATGATGGATAAAGACAAAATTAATGACTGAACTGGTGCTCGGTGATTATCAAGAAACTAGTGATGAGGACCTGATTACATTCACAACGGATAATAAAGGCTCGCCCCAATCAGTAATATATATACTCGGTGCTTCAAAAGGACTCATTTCCAACACTGGGGAAAATTATGGGAGAAATTGGCTGGAAGGAAAAATGTCAACAGAGAAATGTGGGCTCGTAACACAAAACTTATTAGAGAGCCAAAAAGTCAGGACTCCATAATCCAAACAGGACAATTTTGGCTAAAAGCCCTATTCTTATTGCTAAAGCAGCAATCAAGCATAACGCAAAAATAAAAGGAGAAATAGACAGCAATCAATGTACATTACAAGTTATGAAGTGCATTGATAAGGAAAGCTAAAAACACCACGGGGGAGGCAATTGCTGGCTGGCAGAACTGCAGAGGTGATTTTAACAGCGATAGACCCAGCCTAGCCCAAGGCAAGCTGGTGTCTCACCCCCAGCCTAGCCCAAGGCAGCTGCTTTCTCTCTGCTAAAAGGCATTTCCAGAAATAAATCAGCTTCAAGTCTGCTGCAGACCCTCTGCAACCACGGCCATGACACTTCACACTCCTCTGCAGCTCTGTTCCCAGCTGAGCAATGGGTACCAGAATAGCTCCCATCCCTGTGGTTGTTCTGCTCGTCCCACCACCGTCACTACACCCTCGTGAACTAGAGCCCAGTCACCTCCACGACAAACTCAGTCATCCCCAATGCTCTGGACCCAAATTCCCTAATTTTGACCCACGACTCGAGTCCAGCACTCTTCCTCCAGATGTTGGTTCCCAACCTACAGTGCTAATATTGAGAAAGGAGGAGCTGCCTAGCACGTTTTGTCTTAGGAACCTCAGATCCCAGCTATGTTTTAGCTCAGGGAATTACAGCCAATCTCCCCAGATGCTCGAGCAGAGGAAGGTACCTTCCTCCCACCCATCCCTGAGCGGCTGAGCTGGAAAGGCTGCGTGCTGACAAACAGATGTGCCAGGCATTGATATTATTGTAACGTCTTTCAAACAATTTGTATCCCCAGAACGGCGGTAAAGAGATACGGTATGGCAAATAAATTAAAGCATTTGGCCATAAAGCCAATAACAGAGAGAGAGACAAAGCAGCGCAGACATTGGAGGAGCGAGAGGTTTTTAAATGAGATTAAAGAAAGATGGAAAGAAAGTCAACGGGGGGGGAAAAAAAGGAATCTTCAAAAAAAAAATAATAATATTAAAGCAGCAGCAAGGATGCGCTTCCTGGGATTTGTGGATACGGCACGAACAAAAGGGCAGCCCGTTTGTGCCAGCCTCAGGAAAAGCACTCAGGGGTGAGAGGTTAAACCCGTATAAACACCTGAAGAAACAATAAGAGCGGAAAATAGAAAAGCAGGGGAGGAGAGGAGGGAGGGGAGCTGCTCGGCTCGCTCTCCTGCACCGCTGAGCCGCCCTGCCCAGCGCTCACACGTCCTGCCCGGCCCGAGCAGGAGGCACGGGGAGATGGATCGCCCACACCACCACTGCCGTTTGCTGCCCAGGCCCTGGGGTGGCTTAAAAACCATTTTTATTAAGCCAGATGGAGAGAGGGGGAAGGGCAAGAGGGGAGGGGGGAGGAGGGAGATACATCTATGTGCCAGGTGCCAACAAGGGGGAAGGAAGAGAAAAAGAGAAATCAAGCGTGGAAAATAAAAGAAAATGTAGTCGGAGATATAAAGCCTGTCAAATTGGCTGCAAACAGTAACAAAAGCAAAGGAGAGATAGTTTTCTCTTTAACAAATGCTTTGATCAGCTGTAGTTGATATAATTACTATATAAAGCTACAGCAAGACAGAAATAAGATACATTTATCTTTGCAGAGCAAAGAGAACCTTTCTTTCTTTCTTTCCCGAGCTGTGACAAACAGACTCCAGGCTGGAAGGTCACACAGCTGAGACTTTGCTGGTCCCTCCCCATGGGGACACGGGACCCAAGCCTGGCACCTCAGGCTTAGCTTTGCTTGTATGGCACCTGGGAGCCACCACGGCTCCTGCAGGCCATGGCAAGCAATGGGCTTGCACCATGGGTGATGCCCTGGGCACACAGCTGGGGAAAGGAGGTGGCTATAGGAATGGAGGAAGCCACTGGCATTGAGTTTTCGTCCCTCTGGTGAGGATGGGCTAAGGGGAAGGGTAGAAACATCCCAGCTGAAAAGTGAGAAGCAGATGCCCATGGAAATGGGAGATAGGGAAAGGCTTGGGGTGAGCGGCACCGTGCTGCCATCCAGCATGACCCGGACAGGCTGGAGAGCTGGGCAGGGAGAAACTTAATGAAATACAACAAGAGCAAGTGTAGAGTCCTGCATCTGGGGAAGAACAACCCCATGTGCCAGTCCAGGCTGGGGCTGAGCTGCTGGACAGCAGCTCTGGGGAAAAGCATCTGGGGGTCCTGGTGCACAGCAGGGTGACCATGAGCCAGCAATGTGCCCTTGTGGCCAAGAAGGCCAATGGCATCCTGGGGTGCATTAAGAGGAGTGTGGCCAGCAGGTCAAGGGAGGTTCTCCTCCCCCTCTGCTCTGCTGAGGCCTCACCTGGAGTGCTGTGTCCAGTTCTGGGCTCCCCAGTTCAAGAGGGACATGGAGCTACTGGAAAGCACCCAGCGCAGGGCACTGAGATGATGAAGGGAGTGGAACATCTCCCTTATGAGGAGAGGCTGAGGGAGCTGGGTCTGTTCAGCTTGGAGAAGAGGAGGCTGAGGGGGGATCTTACCAATGCTTATCCATATCTCAAGGGCAGTGTCAGGAAGATGGGGCCAGACTCTTTTCGGTGGTGCCCAGTGACAGGACAAGGGGCAATGGGCACAAACTGGAACACAGGAGGTTCAATCTTAACATAAGAAAACACTTCTTTACTGTGAGGGTGACTGAGCACTGGAACTGCCCAGAGAGGTGGTGGAGTCTCCATCTCTGGAGACATTTAAACCCATCTGGACGTGTTCCTGTGGGATCTACTCCAGGATCCTGCTCTAGCAGGGGGATTGGACTGGATGATCTTCAAAGGTCCCTTCCAACCCCCACCACTCTGTGATTCTGTGTAATTCCAGACCCCCGACTTGCTGCTGCAACCACTCCATGGCTCTGGCTGTACGTGCTTCACCTCCTTCCTCCTGCTACACCAACCTTCCCCATGTCCCTCTCCCTTGCAACTGCTTCCCCACAGCAGCTGGGCAGGTGAGACACCCAGCACCGAGAAACACTTCCCTGCCCCAGGTACGAGGGAAGGCAGGACCCCCCCAGAGCATTCCCGTTTCCAGGTTGCACCACACCAAGATGTCTGATTCTGTAGTTTCCAAACATCACATTTGAATTTCAACCACGCTTATTTATTTTAGCCTGGCTAGGTAACATTAAAAAAAAAAAGAAAATAAAAAAGCCACAACAAGCTATTTCGATGAAATATTTCCCTTTTGACAAACTGACACTGCTCAATGGGAATATAATTTAGCCAGAAAACCCTGCCAAACCCCAGCAGCTCTCATTGCAACAGCTACCATGCACTGGGGTCAGTCCCTGCCTCGGTGACAGCCAGTCTGGCATCTGTCTGCACAGGGAAAGCAGAGACGGCCCCTGAATGCCACAGGGGTTTCAGCCTGAGGACACGAGTGATGCCACAGGGCTATGGGGCGGCGCAGTGCTGGAGCTGGAGGGAGCACGGACGGTGCGAGTGTCTGCACACCCAACGTGAGCCGAGTGATGCAGCAGAAACCCACGCCCAGGGGATGCGAGCACGCGGGCAGCAGCACCTGCAGCCCAACAGAAAGCGCTGCAAGATGCATTATATCTCACAGCAGGACAACAAGGCGTGCCCATACGGACAGCAGAGCACGGAGGGCACTGAGAACTGGGGGGGTTTGCACTGGTCCCCCCGGTCACCAGGGTCACACACCCGAGGAGCACACGTGTGTCCCCGCCGGCACACAGCCTGGGGGAGCGGGCTCCTCTCTCACACGCCATGCAAAGCCCCGATTTATTTAGACTGGAACAATTTGTCGGTGGCTGTAATTTTAACTACCTCCGTGCTGAGGAGCCAATCAGGGGCTGTGCTCGTCGAGGCTTTTATGAGTTCCCATAAAAGCAGCAAAATGAAAACTCAGGGGCCCTTAAAATATACTCCACGGGTTTGTGCAGTGCAATTGGAGGCTTTTATGACTCCTGTCAGGGCTTTTATGACCCTGTAAAACTGTGCAGCAGCCTAGCCTGTGATGAAAAGTGGCCTCAGATGTCTTAAAAGCCTAAATGGCCCTGTACATTTACAAGACCTGTTGGTACAACGCAGGGAAGCCCCGGGGAACATCACCCTGGCCCATCTCTGGTGCTGGGTGCTGCCAAGAAGGGCACAGGATGAGGGGCAGCACTGCAGAGGTTTATCATCTCCCTTGAAAGGACAAAAGCCACAGTTTGCTTAAAATATCAGGAAAGATAAGCAGTTGCCCTCCCATCAGGGCAGGGCACAGGGCACGGGAGATGTGCTGCTGAGCAATGAGCTCCCTGGCTCCACGGAACGCGATCTGCAAGCAGCCAGGATGCGAACTCAGCCAATCTCCAGAATAAGTGAGTTTGATGGCATCACTCTCTCATTTCCCAACACAAACACCACTTGATTTAGCAGAAGCAGCAGGGTTTTGTTTCCCCCCCTTAAATGAAGCCAAGACTGGAAGATTAGGGATGCTGCAGGAAAGCAGAAACAAAACCCATCAGGCAGGCAGTGACAAAGGAGCGTTAATAAACTGTACAAGGTACAAAATGCCAAACAGAAAGGGGAGAAAGGAATGAAGAGCAAAAAAAAGGATAGTACAAGATTCAGAGATGCAACCAGAGGCTGCAGGATGCTCAGGTTTGGTGCTGTGAGCCAGGGCAGAAGCACATTGGGTCACTAAGCCATGGAATCGCAGCAAATGGTGCAAATAAAACCAGTAGCACATCACAAAGGGCATTAAGAAAACACATGCCTGATCCCATAAAAAAATAAGCCATCTCCCTATGCTCTCTTGAGCAAGAAAATACAGCACAGCCTCCTAAAATAAGAAGAGTTGCTTCATGCATGAGAAAAATGCTAGTATATCAGCACAGGAAAACTCCCAGTCTCCTACATGGCACGTCTAAATAGGTTTTATTGCTCTGAGAAGGGAAGTGAGAAAACTCATCCCCGCCTGGGTCACACGGTCAGCAAAGTCCAGCCAGAGCTGGTGCCCAGGCCACGGCTTTGCAGCATTTCTCAGTGAGCTGCAAACCAAAATTCAGTAGCTAGCGAGACCGGCTGAATACAAAATGGGTTTGGGAAAACTATGACCAACGTGTGAACACCCTGCCCAAGCTCACTGAGCTGAAACTGGGGGACTCTGTCACCCAGCGTGGATTCTTTCATGGGACTCCATTGCCAGTATCCATCTCAGCTTCCTAAATGGGTGATGGTGGGATCAGCAGTGTGGCTGCCGAATGAACCGCCTCTCCCCCAAAACTTTGCTTTCTGAATAAACAATTTGAAATCCAAGCTCAGAGGGCAGAAATCAGCTGGGCCCCCCAGTTCCAGAAGGACAGGGAACTGCTGGAGAGAGTCCAGAGCCACACAGATGATGGAGTGGAACATCTCCCTTGTGAGGAAAGGCTGAGGGAGCTGGGTCTCTTTAGCTTGGAGAAGAGGAGACTGAGGGGTGACCTCATGAATGTCTATAAATATGTAAAGGGTGAGTGTCATGATGATGGAGCCAGGCTCTTCTCAGTGACATCCAGTGATAGGACAAGCGGCAAGGGGTGCAAGCTGGAACATAGGAGGTTCCACATAAATGTGAGGAAGAACTTCTTCCCAGTGAGGGTGACAGAGCACTGGCACAGGCTGCCCAGAGAGGGTGTGGAGTCTCCTTCTCTGGAGACATCCAAACCCACCTGGATGTGTTCCTGTGTGACCTGATCTGGGTGTTCCTGCTCTGGCAGGGGGATTGGACTGGATGAGCTTTTGAGGTCCCTTCCAATCCCTGACATTCTGTGATTCTGTGTAATATTGCTATCAAAGAACAAAACCAACTTCTGATGGCTATTTCAGAACACTCTGTTTCTGCCTTCCTCCCTTCAGCACGGTGCAGAAAGATGCACAGAGGTATTAATTCCACTAAACAAGGGTCGAAAGGAAAATGCCGACAGCTCGGTAACATTCCCGACTTGCCAAAATGCTGCAATCCCTCTGCAAATGTTCCTAAGCAACTTTGCACAGCCAGCAAAAAAAGCAAATCCCATGGTAAAGCCTGCATTTAGCATGCAAGTTATTGGCTATTAACATTCAGCAAAATCAAAGTAAAGTGAAAAATAGAGGAATTGTCTTTATTTTCCCTTCCTTCTCCCCTCGCTCCCCCCCCTCCCTATTTTCTTTTTAGGAACAGAGCATGGATGTGGAAAATAGCCTATTGAGCCCACTTCCCCGCCTCAGAGGAGCTGCAAATGTGATCCTTTGCTAGCTCAGACAAAATCTGCCATGCTACATTAGGCTTGATAGCAAATTTGCTACTTGCAAGCTTTTATCAAAACTGTATATCTAAAAATTTTCATAATACAGAGCTTCTGGTTGGCTTTCCTGGCTGCCTCCTCCCATCCCTCCACACCCCTCTCCCCGCCGGCTGCGCTGGGCTCTGCTCGGAACCAATTCCCAATTTGGAGCTCAGCATTTTTAGCCAAGCAAGAAAGCAGAGCGTGCTGGGGAGGGGAGAAATCGACCACATCTCAACGGCTGAAATTTATTCCGGAGTAGAGCCGACCGAACAAGGCTCGTACGCTTCTTCCATCCCGCTCATGACCTATTTCGAGGGCTTACAAGTTCATTTCAGAACGAACAAGCCATCCACAGTCAGTGGAACAAATGTAACATGGCCTTCCAGGGCTCTACAGCCAGGTTCCCCGGCGGCTGCTAAGGTGCAAGGGACAGTCAAAGATTTATTTATATTTTTTTCCTGAAATTGCTTATACTGAAAGTCTTTCTCCTCAGATACTGTTTGATGTTTAACAAAGGCTCTGCATATGCTGGAGCCCCGGTCTCATGGGGCTGCTGTAATAGCTGGTCCCTCTATCCAGCCACCTATTTTAATGAAATTTATAGAAATTTAATATCTCTGAGACCTCTTCTGTCAAATTGGGTAAAAATGGCCAAAGGGCTCAAAAACTACAGAGGGGAAGGAGTGGGGAAGGCAGACAGACAGAGACTGTATGATTGCATAGTCTCCTCTCTGGAAGGATCCAAACTAAAAATCAATATCTTTTTCTTTTGTCTCCACGGTTTTGTATTTCTTTTTTGTTTGTGGGTTTTTTTTTTGGAGGGTGTTTTTTACAGAACAAAATTTGCCCTTAAAAAAAAAAAAAAAAAAAAAAGATGCTCCCATGGAAAATTTTCTATGCTGATCCCATGATGGGAAGGTTTGAGCCAGCATCAGCCAGAGCTGCAGGACGGGCGTTGGAAAGGGGATGCTGCCACTCACACCCCTCCCTTCTCAACACTCAGTACCTGGGGGTCCATGCTGAGTCCCATCCCCACAACTGGGGAAACTACAAGGCAGGTGATGGAAGAGTAGAGAAGGGTTTGTGCCTAAATAGAGGCCTAGTGAACCCCTACACATTGGTCCAGTTGGAGGACCAACCCCATGAACTGGAAAACGACACCTCACCGCCCCAAATCTCTCTGCAAACACCAGTATCCGCAGTGAAATAGCTCATTCAGCCTCAAAATTGAGGGAAAATGAGAAAAACTTTAGTGGAGATGTTTAAACCACTGTTCCAGATTCAGCCCCGACTGCGGGTGCTACATCTCGAGTCAGATTGACCAGTTTTCTTGTTTCTGGAGTGAATTCTATCACCCAGCAACTGTCAGAGCCAGCTGGGAGCTGAGGAGTTTCCTTGAATTCTATTAGAGGGATAATCTCTGCGCCCTGGCTCAGGAAGCAGGGGGGGTCTTAACTCCATTACCCAAGTCGATAGAGCAGATGGATGCAAAGCTTTCGAGGAAAAGGGATGCTCTGCAGATGTCCATGAGCTCAGCAGGGCAAACGCAGAGGAAACCACCCGAGATCGCTGCGAGGGACTGCTGAAACACACAGGACTCCACTTAATTCTTCACGGAAGTTTGTTCAAGCTTTAGCAAAGGACAAAGCCTTTCTCCTCTGCAAGGAGCTCCATGCTCTTGCCAACTACAATATCTGGATTTTCTAGCTCGCCCACTTCCAGCAGGCCAAATCCTCAAATAATACTTGAAGATACTCTCTGAGGCTGTTAGGCTCTGAATAGGGAAAGCTGCAGTCGGAGCTCGCTCACACTTCCTTCCTGAGGGGCAACGGGCGCTTTGGCAGGCTCAGCTGAAATTCAGCTTTCAAAGGGTGGCTAATGAGATCCCTCCCTCTCCTTCCAGCCCCTCCAGACAGCTCTGGTTGAGGGTGAGACCTTGTGAATTGGAGTATTTCTTACAGTCATAAGGAGGGAGAGCTCTGGAGGTACTCTTTGTTCTGCTACAGGGTTTTTTTTTCCAGTGATCCAAATGCCCCAAACTGCCCACCCTGATGTCCTCCTCATCACATAAATGGCAAAGCTGCTACTACCTCCTTCCACCTCTCACACTGATAACTAAGCATGAAGCTGTTTAGTATCACCCAAACAAGTCACCAAGATGAGTATTTGTGCCACATTAACCACCTTACTCCTCCGCTGATTAACTGCTACACAGCATCCTCAGTATTTCCATCAGGATGGGGAAGCGATGACAGAAGCACGTATTTATTTGGGTTAATCCTGTGTTTTGTCATCTTTCTTTTAAAGCAAACAAAGAAACAATCTGCAAACATGCTGCAAATGCACAACTGCCTCCTGTCGATGCACGGAAGGGAAAGGGGAAGGTGTGCATCGACAGGAGGCAATTCCCAAACTCCACTGGGAAAGCAGCTCACCCCAAAATGCATTTTGGGGCACCTTTCCTTAGCTACTTCAGCAATCCCTCTTTGGTTGTCCCCTCGTGCTCTGGCCTCCATCCCCCCGCCACGCTCAGCACGCTGCATCCCCAACGAGGCTCTGGTCACAGCCCCGCTCCTCCGGCAGCACCGATTCCCTCAAGCACAGCGACCAGATAAGACCTTTATCAGCCTTTTCTATTCCGCAACAGGGAGAACACGGGGTGAAATCCAAAGAGGTTGGAGTCGGACTTCATAAAAAGGGCTGATTACCCACTTCACGAAGCGGAGAGAACCGCTGCAGCTCCCTGTGCCTCTCCACCTTCCCCGGGTCAGCTTGGACAAGAGATGCTCAGATAGGGAGAGAGCAATCCTGTTCCCTTCTCCCCCTTTCCCAGCCAAGTGACACCTCTATCAGTGATGCAGGGGCTCCCCAAGCCCGTGGCTCCCTGCCCCGAGCTCCCAGGGACAAGGAAACAAACCCCTGCAGGGAAGGGAAATCCTCGGGGAGTTGAGGTCCCCCTTGTCTGTGTGGTGAGCATCTCCTGAGGGAGCTGTTTCCTCGCCCCGCTGCACCGCTCCACACGTGCCCAAGGGAGCAGAGGATGTGGGATGGCACAGACCTGCGTGCCATGTCCGAGTCTTGCTTCAGAATGAACAATTCCTTCTATGTCCCCCGAGGAGAAAGGAGCACACGCCCGCCCAGACACACAAGTACAAAATCAATAAGTCACTGGGTCCCAGGGAACAGCTCTTTTAATTACAGCTCTCCCCTGAGCTGGGGATGGCCAGGGGACCACCAGTGATGCCAGGGGCAGAAGCAGGGGGATATAACCCATTTCCCCCAGTCCCACCTGGGGACTGCCCAGCTCTGATCTTGCTTTGCTGCAACCAGTGCCTCTCCTCACCCTGGTGTGAACCTCAAACTAGACAGCAACACGCCTGCTATTTATCATAAAAGGACTTAATCCAAAGAACCTTTTGCTGCTGGCTTTATCCATCGCATTTATCTGCTGATCTCTCCCATCTCATCTCGCATTCAGCACAGCCTCCCCCGAGCTGCAGCTGGTTTGTGAGCAGCAGGCATAAATCCTGATTTAATACCTGGGAATGGGGGGCAGAGAGCTTTTCGGGGGAGATGCCCCTGGGGCGACTCCTTTGCAAGGGGAGCCAGGATGCTGCAGGTCCCATCGGGCTTCTCCAGGCAAACGAGCAGCCTGAGCCCCCCAAAAGTATTGCCAGAGGAAAGGTGAGATCTTTGCCCTAAGTCTCCCCTCGATTCAGCCCGCTCCCCCATCCCTCCTCCCTCCCTCCCACACTCGCTCCTTCTTTAATTCTCTTTCCAAGTGCTGAGTTACTATCAAGAAAGGTTTAATAGGGTCCTGGATTTTAAAGCCACTGGCAACACAGTCTGGGCCTTTTATGGTCAGTAATGAATAAAAAAACCCAAATCACCTTTCCCCCCCTTAACAGTCTCTGCTTACAAATTAAAGTCACTGTACTTCTTGTTCTGTCTCACTCCTTTTGTCTTCCCCTAACGCCATCCCTGCAGCACTAGCCCAGGACCTGCTGTGCCCTGCTTCTTCTGCCCTTTTAAAAAATATTTTGCGATATTTACCCTTTCCCATTCCTCTCACTTCCATTCCATATTTTCTCCTCCTTATCCTTCCCCCCTTTTTTTATTTTTAACCCCAAAATTATCATGGGAGTAATGACATTTTGAAGCCGCGCTGCAGAATGAAGCCCTTGACTCCTTTCCGTAGGGCTGGCAACCAGCCCTTCACGGTACAAAAAGCCAAAATCACTACTATCTTGTCACTAATTCTGCTTATTTTTAGCACTCTTTTCCCTTAAAGCGCCAGCTCCCTGAATCATGTGATGACAACAAGAATCTTATCTCCCATCTAAAGAAGTTTCATGCCCTCGCAGCTGCCGAGAAGTGCTGGGAAATATGAGTCAGGCTTTCAAAAACACACAGAAAGACTGAGCTTAAGTGCATCTTGCTGGAACCGTAACTCAAGGGGCACCTAAACCCTGCTTATTAAATGCTCCTAATTTTTAATTCAATGCTGGAGGAGAATTAGCCATCCAAACACTGTCAGGTGGTTTCAGAAGTTACCTCATTTAATTAAGACAGCACAGAAGATCTTCATATGCTTTGGGTGAAGCACTGGCACCGTTGGACATTTTTTTCATTAGCTTCGCCACAAATAAGATTTCAAGACTTGGCATTTACCAGAGGAGCGGAATGAAGAAATCAACGTGAAGACAAACCCTTTTGGTAACCACAAGTGGATTTCAAGGCAAAACCCAGTCTCTTATCTCCACATTTATCTTTATCCCATTGCGAAGGCGCTATCGATGGCTTGCAGCTATCTGATGGCACGCTAACGGCTCTATTTGTAGCTCACAATGTGATAGCCCTGCTCTCTCCCCCCCTCGTCGGTAGATTTGGTATGAGAGGAGCATTATGTGACCTTTTCTTCCACTTTTTCACCCGTTCTGGACTTTTTCTGCACTCTGTAAGCCCTAAACAGCACCAGAATCCTGGTTAACTGGGGAGAAGAAAAAGCTCAAGAAGAGGAAAAAGCTGAATCTTCCAGCTCTCCATCTCACCTCCCTACGAGTCCCTGCCTCCCTGTCTTGTATTTACCCTTCTCACAAATGCTTACCATTTGTCCTCTGTAAAGCACGGGGAGACGCACCGAACGACACAGAATATATAAGTACCCATTTTACCGTACTACTGTTATTTATTATTAATAATAGTAATGCTAACTCTGCCCTTGTAGGCACCTCTATGAGGGAAATAGTGTTTGTAAATGTCAATAAGCAGTTTCCCAAAACGCCCAGGCGTCTAAAGAGCCATTAAACAGAGGCACATCCCTGTTTCTGTTCCCTCTGGTCCTCATGTCCTTTCCCTGGCTCTTTTTTCATGGAGGATATAGCTGGGTAGATGCTTCCTCCACCTCCCACAGAAGAGAAATAAATCCCTTCAGATGAGCCCCACAATATTTTTTCGCACCTCAATGACTGAACTTGAACCTCCTTCACTTAACACTCCTTCCAAAATAACTCCGAGTAGTTCCACTTAAAGTGACTAGGTGTTTGTCCCCCTTCATTTCAAATGACACACTCAAAAATAAAAACCCATTTTTGTCTTAATCTTTTCCTGTGCCTTCCCTTTCCCCCAAATAACTTGAGAGCTCTGCTATGAACAGAGAAATGATTTCTGATGGCCTACAAGGGCATTATTACTTCTTCAGTAAAAATAGGTGTGGAATTTGATCCCTCTGCCATGAAAAAAATCCAGCTGCCATATCCAACTGATCAAGGCTGATCTATGTAGGACACAAACACAGCACCAGGGCTTCCTCTAAACTCCATCTGGCTCATGGGGACTGCACCATGGCCACCAAGGCCACCGTGGCAGCTCCTGGTGCAGGGGACACTTTGGCTCTTTGGCTCCCTGTCCTTTGGGACCAAACCCTTTTCACACAAAGTCCATGGGATTTTGGATGTGGTATCCAGGCTCCACAAAGATTCACCTTCCAGCATAAGAATTTGTTGAAATGTTGCTGCCTGCCAGACTAAGGCTGCACGAAAGGACAGCTGATGCCTGACATTTATCTTCATGACTGAAGACTGTAGACCACAGAACATGAGAGGCAGAGTTAGTTATCTTCTCCTTACCCATGATTGACAGTAAATGTCAGGAAAGATTAGTTATTCTGTATCATATACATGCCACGCATGTTTTTAATTCTCCTACTGCTGCAGCACTAGTTTCAGTCACAGTTGTAATAAATCAAATGTACTTCCTATGCATGAAGAGGAGTCTCTGCAACTGGAGAAGACCTGCTGATCACCCACTGTACCCATCTCACTTGTCCTCAGCCCAGCCAGGGAGTTCCCTGCTCTGTATCTCTGACCACAATACCTTAATTTCAGTTAAAATTGTAATTAAATCCATTTGCTATTTGTGCATCACCTTCCATCGTGACGGATCCAACAACACAAGCTGATATCCAAGTGAGCTGCTGTCCCCATCAGTGAGATGCAGCCACCTCTGGGGTGAAAATCTCAGTATTTAACAACCTGATGCCACCTGCAGAGCAACTCAGGACAGCCAACAGAGAGACAGGGAGGAAGAATTCAGAAAAGAACAATGGTGAAATCCACAACGCGCTCAAAGTACAACCTTTGTCAGCAGAAATAAAACACGGCTACCTGGAACGTGGTAAGCAGTCAAAAACTTTGGACTCACTCTTGTCTAAATGCCCAGGCTCATTGCAGCACCACGCTCACGAGAACAACAAACCCAACGCGCTCCGTGGAGAACACGCGTTAACACAGAGTCTTCAATCACAGCCGCCAGCTTTGTGATGGAGCTAATTACAGCTTCGGCGCGGGATGCAGCAAGCTCTGCCGCAGCAGCCAGGCTTTCCTGCGGGCAGGCTGGAAGGCAGCATGCCCAAAACTCCCTCGGCCCTCGGAGCTAGCAATTCCTTGCACTTGGATCACCCTTAAACCCACACTGGGGCTGGGAAGGACTCCATCCCGCCTAGCCCGAGGTGTCCAGTCGAATGTACCTGAGCTAGCAGCCTACTTTCCCTCTACTGTCCAAAGAGGGCATCTCTAAGCTGCCATGGATACCTTTTAAAAGATGAGCTGCTTGCTCCTCTACAATCCCTGCAGAGGCTGATTACATGACTGAGCTTTACAGGGCTGAAGTAGGTGAGATTAACCTCATCATAAACCACCAAGATCTCTCTCTGATCAGAAATTCCCCCGTGTGCAGGAAACAGCTTCCAAGAAGACCTTCCTTTAAGCCAGCCCTCCTTCATAAAAATAAAGCAGCCATTTAGTTGAGATCTCCCTGGCTAGCTCTAATCACGATAAAATGCAAAATGGTGACAAGTATCACAGATGGAGCTGTGTCACAGGCAATGAAACCCTGTTTTGTCATCAGGACCTGGTGATCAAGAGGGTGCTGGGTTTCAATCTTGTTCCCTGGTGTGAATCAGAGGGGAGGGCATGCCAAGCCTGGGCTGTAGTCCTTTCCCATTGTAACTAGGAGCTGCAGGAATAGGAACAAACTTCACCAGACCTGGAGAAACAACAGGAAAGGCTAAGGCAGTCCTGATCTGCTGTCTTGTTAAAATGGATTTCGATGTGTAAGACACAGCACGAGTCATTTCCGAGCACCTCAGAGCTCTACGTTTGCCTATACAACCCCTGACAGTATCTACTGCCTTGCTTCACATGAGGTTTGAGATTCCTCTGCAGTTTAACAGGCGTCAATGTAAATTCAGGCTCGTACTAGGATGACGTGTCAATGAAACACGGGAAATGTGTTGAGCCGAGACTGTCTCCTTCTGGTGCGTGCGTGCGCATCACGCGGGCTCAATCCTCCTTCAAGGAGGTGCTGAAAGAAGACCCTCGCCAGGCAGCACATCCCTAAAGGCACTGGACTGACTGTCCTTGGGAATCAAGTCCTGTAGTCAAGGAGCAATGAACACAAGGGATACAATGTCCTCACCCTCTGCATCCTGCTGCCCTGCCTCCTCTTTTGGTATCACCCTGCCTTGCACTGGCATTGCTGTTCTTCCTTTTTTTGGGTCTACACCAAGCTGCCAATCATTGCACCCAGCCAATCAATTCCAAACCCAAGCTTTGGGGCCACTTGAAAACCAGCTCCAACTTTAGACCAAGGTAGTTACCATCTTTGCTCCTCTTCCTCCCACATGCCTCCCCTTCCCTGTGTCATAGACTCCTTTTGGTTGGAAAAGACCTTGCAGATCATTGAGTCCAACCATGCTGGCGCTGGTGTTTGCAGCCAGCCCTGCAAGCTGGCAAGGGGAAGGATGGAGAAGACTGCAATATCTCCGGGGGGCACCAGGTCCCTTCCTAATGGCTTTCATGTCTTCCTGTATCTTTAAATAATTGAGAACTCTTTGTTGCTAAGTACGTTCAAGCAAGAGGGCACTAAAAGTTTTAAGCCTCTCTGGGGAGGCCAGGGCCAGGAAATCTACACAACTCACAAGATGTCCTGCCACCAAGGTATCTTGTCTCCTGAAATGAGACCAGCTCCTCGAGGCTGCTTGCCTTAATGGCTGCTCTCTCAGGATGCTTGTCACCACTACGGGAAAAGCATCCTCCTTTATTCCTAGCAACGTTTTCAAATCTAGTTTTAAAAAAAAACATTTCAAAGTAGAGCATGATGTCTACAAAGTGCTCCTCCAGAGAGGAGTGGCAGCAGGGTGATTTGAGGTTCCTGTCAACCCCAGAAAAGCACAGCACACAGCTATACATGGCTGGCCCTTACACTGACGCATTACCCTGCCTAGATCAGATGTAGCCGTGGAGGAGTTTACATCTTTCTGCCCCCAAAGGAGAAAAGACCTAAAAGGTCTGTTTTCTCCCCAGCAAGGCAGGCAGCTCCTTTACAAATCCAAGGGGTCAGGATATTGCAACCAGGAGAAAGCCACTGGTCAAATCATCAGCATGAGTTAGCTTTGGGTCTGGTTCTCTCATGAGAGCGCAGCTACCCGACGTCAGCCCACCCTGAGCTGCCCAGCAGCAGGCTACAGCCAACAGCCAGCGGGATGTCAGCGAGTCAGGCACTGGATCTAACAGCTTTCCCTGAAAAGTCCATGTCTCCTCAGATATGTGCCTAATTAAGTCATCTTTTACATTTCATTTGAAGATAGTGGAGTGCTCTTAAAGACCCTAACAGCTTGCAAACGATCCCGAGATGGTGAGTGTGTATTCCCTGTGTTACAGAGGAAGAAGCTGAGCACCAGAGAGGCGTCTAGGCAGGCAAAGGTCCCGCAGGAATGACCCCAGACAACTGTCCTTTGCTGCAACCACCAGTTCACTCTTCCGATAACTCAGTCCCCGTGCATCACTCCTGATGTAAATAACCATCCATTTATAACTCATTGTAATTACCTGCCTATTTCTGCGTCCCGCCTTCGCAAGGTAGTCTCTCTGCAATTATAGTTAATTGCCTTGATTGCTACTGCATATTTCAAGAAAGTTCAGAAAAAAATACACGAGACAGGATAGTGTAACAAGGAGCCATGTGGGGAACAGCGCAGAACAAGTTAATATTTGAGGAGTTTGATTTATTTTTCATTCCTGCCACCAAAGTAAGCTCTAAGCATGTGAAAGTCCTACCAGAACTGCAGTCACAAACCTGGACCATTTCTGTAGCAGCCCATGGAACTTTCTTAGAAAGAAAGTCCGAAGCAGCAGCTGAAACAACCCCTGCCAGCCCTCTACAGATGTTCTCAGCATCACGGTAGCAGCGGCAGGTTTGCATCCCATTACCTACGGTGACTGCAGATATACTGTAATCCACAACTGACTCATCCTTGGCCAGGCTCTGGATTTCCTGGGGCAGCAGGCTCCATCAGACTATGATTTAGTAAAGAAGCAAGCCCCCACAGGCTGCCCCCCCCTAGCCTGAGCAATCACGAGCGATGCTGAAATGCTCCCCCTGCTCTGCCACAGGACTTGAGTGCAAGCTTTCATGCAGGGCCAAATGTCAGCCCAGCTCTGAATGCCACCATGAGCCATTAGCAGCCTCAGTTGCTCTCTGTCCATCTTCCATTACCCATCCCTGCCCATGTCGCCTTGATCCTGGCCGGTGCCCCCGATCCCAGCACTGCACCAATGGCATTACCATGCCCAGTTGATCCTCAATGGGAAGGTCAAGCAGAGCAAAGTCTCCCACCCAACCACACCACTGCAGCTCGGCTTCCTTCTGGAGGGACATCAATTACTTGGGGCTGTCAGGATGATAAGGCAGCCCGGCCTCTGCAATAAGGACGATATTCAGGCTAATAACTTCCCATTAAGCTCCTCGGAGCTGGATGTTTTCCATGCCTTTCTGCAGGGCTGCTGCCAGGCCCTGTTTGCTCCCCTTACCCAGCTATGTCTTGAAGGGATATGGCTTGAGGCACTGCTGTAAAAGAAGCTCTCGACCACCAGCCCTGCCTGGAAATCCTTGGCAGAGATGGACAGAGGAACCACAACCTCCAGATTTTTGCTCCGATGCCAGGTTACCCTTCCTCCTCCAAAGGAGGATGACAGCGTTCCACACAGAAGATTTAAACAAAACAAAAAAGAAAGAAACCTCTTATCCATCACTTCTGACCAAGTTATTGCCTGCAAGCGCGCTGACAGCATGCTGAAGGGAGAGCCAGGACAGCTGGGATGCTACGTTTCACTCTTCCTCCCCCTGACACTGGCTAACCTTCAAACATCCTTCGCTGCAAACCAAGAGGCGAATCACAAGTGTTCTCAGCTTCAGGGCTAGGTTACAACACTGAGCTGAATACCCACAATTGCATCCCTCCACTTCTTCAATGCATCCTGCACCTCCTGCTCCTCTTCCCAGCATCTTCTCCCCTTCCAGGGCCAGGCACCACAACGCCACTGCATGCATGGGGACACTCCCTGCAAGCCATAGCTCAGGGACTACCCCAAAGCACTCCATGTCCTATGTTTCTGGGCTGGACTTGGGGGGAAGGGGTTTACCTTCACCTCATAAAATTTGCTAGAGAAAAAATCACCTCAGATCCATTAATGCTTCATAAAAATTTCAGAAGGATTCTGCTAAACGAAGGAAAACAAACAGAGATGGTGTTGGCATGAAGGCACTCTTTAAATCAAACATTCTTTCTCTAATTCTTTTTTTTTTTTTTTTTTTATAGTAGCAATCAGGAAAGCAATCAAGCATGAAGCCCACAGCTCCCAGTGCTTCCATTTCCAGCATCTGAATTTTTCCCAGCTCAGGGCATACCAGCCCAGTGCTCCCATCAGTGCTGTGCTGGCCACAACAGTGTGTTCCCACCAAGTTGCTGGAGCAGCTATGAAGGCGAGGTGAACAACAAAAACCAGCCCCCAGAAAGCCAAGGACACAGCATCCTGACACGGGTCCTGATCTACAGGGGAGATGCTTTGATCGAGTTAATTAACTTTACTTTACCAGGAACCAGAAACGGGGTAAAATCGATGCATGGCGTGCACAGGGACTGTGAGCATCTTTCCAGCACATGAAGATGGGTGAGGGAGTGAGGAAGCTTCTGTTCTTCCTTAATAAAGTCAGGAGCCTTTACACCCACCACAGCATTAACAACTCCTTCATTAAAAACCAGAGCCTGGGCTGTTTTTCCACTAGGGAAGGGTGCAGCATGGCTGGGCCAGCTACAAGAGGTTTGCCATTAAATCAGCAGCTGAGGACCAGTCCAGGCAGAGACATTTGGAAACTGGGTACCAGAGTCAGCTTCGGACCTGTTTAATCACTCTGGGAAAATGTCAAAGGTATTTCTGCAGTATTCACTGTCCAAAACAAAAGCCCAATAATCTTTTTTTCCCCCTTTGTTTGTGTGTTCCTTTGTTTTTTTTTTTCTGAGACCTTCACTTTCACTGCAGAAACCTTCTGCTGCAAACACACACCGTTCCCAAAATCAGGCTTCTTCATAAACAGTATATTAAAAACCAACCCCCCAAAGAAAACTCTGCAACTGAATACAAAACACAGTTATTGAAGACCTGCACAGTGACAGCTAGCGATGAGAAACAAGAACACCAAAAGTAAGAGGAGGGGGGGGAAGTAAATAAACAAAACACAGAGCAAAATATTCTGCTGAGAATTCAGGAGATTAAAAACCTAACATCAAATGTATATATATAAAATATACATAAGCTTCATAAATCTGCATCATGTATAGATGTACAACGTTAAATATACATTATTTATTTCACAAAACTTTTAAAAGTCCATTTTTAACCATAAATGTTTTTTTCTCTCTTCTAACTGCCACAGATCCTGAGAAAGGGAAAAGTTTGTTTTCCCCTGAAGAACTGCACAGAGATTGGGGATAATTCCTGAGGGATGGGAGAGATGCAGACAAAGCTGGTGACAAAGCCACCAGCATCTCAGGCACCTCTGCAGTGAGATGCTGCCCCCACCCTCAGCCTCAGACCCCTCTCACCTCCCAGGCTGCAGCCAGAGCTGCTGAGCTTCAGCAAAGAGCACAAGGAGAGAAATAAAAGTGGGGAAAAAAATTAGCAATCAAGCCTTTGCTGCCTCCATCCCTTGCTGAGGAGAGGCCGGGAGGCTGGTTAATGGATGTCAGTTCTGTTTCCATTGAAGAAAACAAAAATCAATGAAAGCTTCTTAGGCAGGCAGGGCACAGCCACAGCCCTCGTGCTGCCTTGGCTCTTCGGCACTCAGCGCGCCCCAGCCAGGCAAGGAGTTGGCACCCACGTTACCCTGCCCAACACAGGAAGCAGAGCCAAGCAGCCCTGCAGGTTCCTACAGGGGCAGGGGAAAGCAGAGCATCCCTACCCTACCCCTCCACGCTGCCTCTTCACCTCCAGATGTTCCATCCTGGGGCTTTCTGCAGTGCTGGGGTGGGAAGATCCTCAGCTCAAACTGCCACGTTGCAGATGCAATTAGAAAGATAAAATTATCTTCTGATCATTTGGGGTTGTTTTTTTTTTTTTTTAGGATTGTGGGGTTTTTTTTCCTTGCTCCAGTGGTTTTGCCACACTAACACAACCAGTGCTTTGCTGGCAGAAGGGCCCCGCTCCAGGTGGTCTCCAGAGCACTGGAGTCTGATTTTTCCCTTACTGCTAAGGCATTTCAGCCTCTCATGCAGAAAACATGCAGCTCGGACGTTTCGTTAGCACTAGAAAGAATACTAATGAACTTGCAGGTTGCTGGGTGAGGTACCTAATGACAAGCCACGTGCAGAATTGCTTAGCTGAGTCTCCTGGAAGTTAAGAAGGATGAGATACAAATGGACTCAGGATCCCAAAAAAAATCACAAAACCCCACCCATTTCTTCCCCAATTTCTGCTTGGTGAAGTATCAGGTGCACTCCTGCTGCTCAATACCCATCCTTGGCTCTAACAGCACGCCCTGATCAATGGTAGATATTTCCCATTTTAATCCTATGGCTCCCTCTAAACGCTTGGGTTGGGATTTATCACCTCGACATGCAAGCTAGCCACTTGGACCCTGTTTTATAGGAAACAGAGAGAAAAAGGCACTGCTAGGACACAATCTGTCTGACCTATTTCAGACATCTGCCTTAGACTGGGATGAATTGCACCCTAAAAAGGCCCATTGCTCTCCAGCGACTACAAAGGGGGACCAGACAGACACGCTCGGATGCAGCCATCCATCACCTCGGACACCTGCAGGTACAGGAGCAACTATCCCAGATTGCTTGAGCTTTTCTGGGCTCCCACGCTAACGGATCGAGAGCCACCTAACCTTTGAGGGGGATTTTGTCAGTTCCTTTGCTTTTTCTCTCTTTTAACAGATGTATTTCATCTCACCTTAGCCTGTGCTGGTCATATGTGTCCTCCTGTAACCAATGACAAGAGACAGGACTCAGAGAGATGGACCCATCTCTCATTCGAGAAGGTCTGCAGGAGGCACATCCCAGTGCACTCAGACTGGCCTGGGACTCCTCCTGCTTGCTTGACCTCCTTACCTGCATACAACCCTCCCTTTTCCTTTCCTCTAGCAAAAGCAGCTTGCTACTAACAGGCCAAGCAGCACACTTGCCTCTGCAGCCGCTGCTGTATGCCACCTCCAAGCAAACACCACATCCCAGCCCTCCTCCTCGGAGTTCTTCAGCAAACAGCTGCCTGAAACTACAGCTGAAACATCTCTGCATAAGGGTCAGTGCCTTGGATAAGGGGGAATGGGGCTCATTTTAGCTGGGAAGCCACATGATAAGAGAAAGAAAAGATGAGCTGGCACATCCTACTGAAAACAAAGTCCATCCCCACAGAGGAGCTTTCTACAGTACCAAAAAATAGACCCAAGCCTAATATCCCCCACACTGGGGAAGGGTGGATGGGGACCCCAGCTCCACAAGCTGCCTTGTCTCTGAATAACACACCTCTATGTATTTTTAGCCCTGACTTCCACTGGAATGAGCGTATACAATCGTACTCTTTGCCTGTGTGCCTCTGTCTAGCAAACTCCCCCAATAATTTGTGAAGCCTTTGGCCAATTTTACCTAAATTTGACAGAGGAACAGATGGCTCAAAGACATTAAGTACCTGCAAGTTTAGTACAGACAGGCAGCCAGGTACAGGAGAGGGACTCTGTGAGTGCCCTATGGAGGGCAAGGCCACATCAAAATGAGATTCATCCTCATCTGAACCTCGGAGAGTCCACACAGCACAAAGCCTGTCCAAATGTCCCCGCTGCAGGCGGCGAGTCATTTACTCCTACTTGGACCAAAATGAAGCAAACTTGTAAGAAACCTGGCTTTATCCGTTTGTGTGCCAGTCAGAGGACAGGTTTTGCATATGAAAGCAGAGCCTGAGTGACAACCTTGAAAGAGGAAAACCAACGAAGAAGGAAAATCAAATTGCTGCTAGCACCAAGGAACTGCTGGGAATCTCACACCAAGAACAAAATTTCCCACATCCATCCCAGGGCCTTCGATGCTGCAGCTGGGGTGAGGGGTTGGCTCACGCACCCCATTTTGGGTGGCTCCATGGAAAGATAGTTCTTGCATCCAGGGAGGGCACATAGCCCATCAGCTCAGTGGCACTGGGTTGCATGGCACGCTACGAGCCAGTAATAGAGCTGCTCATCTATTTCCCATCAAATGTATCTTTTTAATGAAGTAAGAGGGCTTTTTAATAAATAAAACCCTTTCACCAAAAATAGCTGCGCCGTCATCTATAATCCCCTGCAAACTCAGGAAGGCCCAGAGTGGAGACACAAAGCACTAGAGGCGGGGAGGCTGATGCTGAGATGAGGCAGCCCCACCTAAACCTTTTGCAGCACAAAAACCAGGCACACCTGCAAACCCCCCACTCTCCCAGCACTGAAATAACGTCAAAAGCGTTCTGCAAACTAACTAACAAATTCCCAAAGCTTAGGGAAGTGCTGCTGTTGATATTTCAACACGGGGGGGAAAGAGGCGTAGAGCAGCAAAATGACTTCATCTGACAGGGCGAGCTAGCGGTACAGCCAGGATGGAGGATGCAGCAGCCCCCCATGCCAGAAGTGGGGAGGGATTAGGCACCGGGCCACGAGGCCACCTCCCCTTTCGTGTCTATCAGCACCATCTCCCCTTTCCTCCAAGTAAAACAGATTTGTCCACAAAACCAGCTCCGGGTGGCTCAGCCTCGCCCAGCAGGTACAGATGGGCTCGCTGATCAAGATGAATCATTTGGCACGTTGAAACGACCTGGACGCAACCGCAGAACGAGCTCCTTGCTCAACGACTCCTCCACGGCCAGGGCAGCAGGGGACAAACCAAGAGGAGCCTCCCAAACCAGGAGGACCCCCACATCTGGCCCCTCCCCACCAAAGTCTGGCTGATTTGCTGCAGCAAAGCCCCCCTCCCTGCTCTCAGACAAGGTTAATAGGGTAGAGAGAGAGCATCTGTTTATGAGAAGGTTATCAAGTGAAAGGCAGTAACACAGCCTCCAAACCAGCTTTTCATAGCCTCTTACTTATTATTTAATTTGGCTCCAGTACGTGAAATTAGGCTAATGGCTGTTAAGTGGTTAAGGCACGCACATTGTCCATCTGCTGAGAAGGCTCCGGGCCGTTGTTCTGTTTCAAAGGCTAAGGAGGAAAAATAATATGAGAGTTGCATGCTGTTAGTTTGAGAGCTCATAAATGCATTTTCTCCCTCTTTCCCTCGCTTTTTTATTTCTTTTATCTCCAGTGCTTTGCCTGTTGCAGCATTAGGAACTTCTGGAAAGCGAGTT
The DNA here is from genome assembly GCA_028020825.1 of Podargus strigoides. Classification (NCBI taxonomy): domain Eukaryota; kingdom Metazoa; phylum Chordata; class Aves; order Caprimulgiformes; family Podargidae; genus Podargus; species Podargus strigoides. The sequence continues at coordinate 4,601,648 of CM051646.1, forward strand.
ACTGGCCTTTTTTTTTTTTTGTCATTGCTGCTGTGCTTTTTTTTTGCCTTTATTTTGTTTTTTAACTGAAGGGAAGGGCGAGCCAGCCCGTTTCAGCAATGCCACCACCACCAGCTGTTGCAGTCTTCCGATTCAGGCAAGCAAAGTGCAGCTTCCCCCATTTGCTATCAGCTGCATCACCAGCAAAACCACGAGCTGTTGTCTCTTCTCCATGGCAGCCGGTCTCCATCACCACACCATCATCTTCACGGCTTCCCTTACACACAATCTGGAATGCTCAACCCCTCCCCACCTGAACTTGCTGCATTTAATGAGTAGCTCCACACATACCACAGAAGACATGTGGTTTCCTGCACATTTTATTCTTAAATGATGCAAGCTCAGGCTGGAGCTCCCACTTCCCTCCAGTCTTGCATACTCCCAGTGCCCACGTGGATTCTGGGGTGTCTCGTACAAGAGAGGAGCTCAGGACAGCTTAAACTCCTGCCTGTTTTTCATGGAAGTTGTAGAAATTAAACACCCACCCCCCTGTAAAACCTGACCAAAATCAGCCAGCTGATTCACAAAAGTTAGCAGAGATGGTAAAGGGATAAAGAGACACGCAGAGGAAGAGAGATCCCCTGCGCCTTGCTTCCGTGGATTCACAAGGAAGGTCTCAACAACTGTTAGGCAAGTGAGCTAGAGAGATGGTGGCTAAACTGCATGCAAAATCTGGCCCAAAATCCTTAGAGGAAGATCCCATAGATATCAGAAAATCTCTTTACAGCAACACTTTTACAACACTTCCCTGCTGGATAAAGCTATCGCCTGGCTGGACCCTGCTTTATTACAAGAGGCTGTTGGGTGGACATGGAAGGATCCATAAAGAGCACCAGGGGCACTTAAAGCAGGTTTTGGCTGTCTCCCCTGGGACTGATGCTGTCCATCCCCCCAGAGCTCACACTTGACTCATCACTGGCATTTGACTTCAGGAAACTGGGATCAACACTGAGGCAGCCCCACTGCTTGGGACCCCACAGGGGCAGAGAGGGGAAGGTGACAGCAAGGGTGTCCGTGCCCAAGAGCCACGGCAGCCGGGGAGCAGCGGCAAAAAACAACAGCCAAAACCCATCTCTCTCCTCTAAGTGAGAGCTGAGCCGTCTCCAAGTGAGAAGGGTTATTTATGGGGACACGAGGAAGGAGAAGGCAGCTGAAGAGCATTTCTCATTTCCCTCCATTACTGCAACAACCCCACTTGAAATCCAACTTCAGTTCCTCCTCCTCAAGCCAGGGAAAGAAAAAAAAAACCCAACAAAACACCGCAAACAAAGTCAGCCTTCCCTCCCTTGTTATCCTCCTGATTTTGCCAGAGGTTAGCGGGGCTGTTTCAGACTCACAGCAGGAGAAACAAGCAGCAGTTGGCACCACCCAGAGAAAAGATTAGAGCATTTACCACCGGGCTTGTCCCCCCACCTCTCCCCAAACCGGCCCCCGCTGCCACTTTGTCAAGGAGCCGTTTTCCCCGGGTACAGCTGCAGTATCTGCGCCGGCTCCCGCTGGCTTTATCCCCGTCCCCTGCCTCTCTCGACAGGTATCTGCACAAATTACCCTCCCCCTGCACTGTATCTATCTTCGTTCATTAGCACAAGGTATATAAATATACACACACACAAACTCAGCCTCCGTGCGCGACGACGGCTGGCGCGTGCGGAATACGAGTGCGCTCGGGGGCGGGTAGTTAGAACAGTTATAACACTCAAGCTCCAGAATTACCACCCGTCTATTCATTTTGATACTTCTCTCCTGGGTTCCTGCTGAACCTAACCCAAAATGCACCATCCTTTTTTTTTTCCCCATCCCTTCCCCAAAAAAAGGGAATTAAGCCGAGGAGGAGTGCTGATCGCGCCGCCCGACGCGGGAATAAAGCGGCTGTACGCTGGAATAACCACCAAAGTGAGATGCTCAGCTCATGTCCTGCAGCTCTGCACCTGCTTGAGCTGACAAATAAATGCACGGCGTGCAAAGCTGCCGGGGATTATGGAGAGGAGAGCGGGATTCACGGAAACTTGCCCGGATTTGGCCGACCGGTGCGGAAAACTTTCGCTGCTACAGCAATCTCCAGCATCAGGGAGTGTGAGCTGCTGCAATATTATTTTTTTTTTACGCTGGCAAAACCCCTGCTTTGACACATTTAATGCCTGCACGTCTGTGCTGTTGCCAGTCCTGCTTATTGCAGGCTGGTATTGTAGCAGAAGTCTGACACCAGGAGAGTTTTGTGTGAATAGCATATCCCGGCAAATCTGCAGGATAGAGAACATCTAAAAATCAGGTTAAGGGATAAATCCTGACACACCCTGACTGGAGAGAAAAAAAAAAGAAAGAGCATTCATTCAAACACCTACACAAACTGGAGGATTGCTACAGTTTTCCCCCCAAATGATGCTGAAGGAGGTTGGTGGCAACTGAGCCACATGGAAGAGCAGAAGGAGGTGATTCCCAAGCTGAAGGACTCAGGTGAACCTTGCTGGGGTTTTACAGACCTTTCAACCTTCACCTGAATTTGGGGGGTACTGGCAGGGCAGAACTCACAGGAAGCCTCCTTCGAGGAGTGCGTAGCACTAACATGCTGCCAGGGAGCATATGTGAGGAGGGGAAGCATTACAGCGCTTCGCTTCTGATCATCAGGGTTTTGAAGGGTTTTCTTGGCCTTAGTTGCCAGCAAAATTGGCAAGAGGTTTCCCAAGCACCGAGCTGGCAGTGGTAGGAAACAGGGAGGTTTTATCCAAGACATAAAAATCCAGGGAGATGGCTTTGATGGGGGAGAGAAATGCAAAAGGAAACATCCTGGTGGGCACAGCAGCTGCTTCGGAGGCAGCAGGGAAAATCTGTAGAGATGAGGGTGAGCCTGGAGGAGAGTTCTTCCCAGGCTGCAGGACCACAGCCTGGAAGGAGGAGAACTGAGGAGGGCAGGCTCCATCTTCTTCCTCTTTAAGAAAAGGAAGCTCTGACCCCCTCCTCTCCTCCCAGGGGAACAGTTTAGGAGCACAAGACGCTCACAGCCTGCAGCCTCGCCGGTGGGATGGGAAATTGCTCTGCCCCTGCTGGGCTCCACAGCCCAGGCCGCTGAGGGCAGTGATGGATGAAAGGGAGGGAGAGGAGGAGGAAGCTGTGTCTTAAGGCTCTGCAGCAGCAAATGGCCTCGGCGATTAAAACTGAGTGGGCAGTTGTGTATCACTCTGGATTTTCTGCCTGTTTCATCACTAGCAGTGACTCAGGAATATTCTTCATTGCCCTCAAGCGAGGATATGATCATTTTCTGCCACTTGAGATGAAGCTAATTTTACAGCAGCTTAGAGAGAGAGATGTCATGTGCTGATGTCTATACTGCCTGCATCACACATCAATGCAGCACGGCAAGGTGCTGACTGGAAGTTATACCACACAATACTGGGAGAGAAATGGGCCAAGGGAGGGTTGTTCAGAGCTGCAAGAGTCCCTGCAAGATGAAAGGAGCAAAGCAGTACAGGATTGAGACTTCTCAGCAAGGAGAAAGACCACAGCATCCCCTCTCCAGTCAGGTTTGTTAGGAGCAAAAGCATCCAGGCTGCCTGAAGGTTTTGAATATGCTCCTAATAGGACAAGCACGCTGAGCCAGACTGAAGGGCTGAAAGGACAGATCCCTCTACTCAAACCCAACCCCGTCCTGAGAGACCGAGTTCACCGAAACCAAAGCCTGATGTGCTCCAAAGTGAAAAGCCTTTGCAGTGCCAGTGCCAAATTGCTCCCTTGGCACATCAAAGCCCAGGTCTGGCTGGGCTCCCCATCTCATCCTACCTGTGCGACCCACGGGGCTGGGACGAGATGGCAGAGGAACCAGTGCCACCACCGGCACTGCAGCTGGACCACCCGGGATCCTGGCTGGGAACCCACCAGCCCTACAGCCATATTCAAATGGGTTTTCTTGCTCGCTGATCAGGCCATTTATTTATTTTCGAGATGCAAAAGCTGCCTTCGCACCAGGCCCTGGCAATGCCTCGCTGGGCACCCTGTGCGACGCCACGGTCTCCCAGCCGCCGGCCAGCATGTGATTCCTTGACAGCCCTGGCTTCAGGAGCTAACTGGCAGTGGTAGCTGCATTTGCAGGGGAAACGGAGCGGTACTGCCAGCTTTTAGTGACAAAAGAAGCGTTTATAACAGGCGCAGTGACAGCTGTCCGAATGCCACATTTATTTACAAAACGTTAGTTAAATTACTGACAGTTGGCGCTGCAAAGGGAAGCTGAGAGGAAGAGCTGACATCTCCCCATCGCACTAATTCGGCAGCCCCGCGGTGCCTCTCCACAGGCTTTCAGCCTCCCCTTTCCACCATGGGCTGCAAACCCCTCACGCCCAGGACATGGCTCTGCACCTTCCCTTCCCACTGAATGTACACGAGGTTCACGCCGCAGGTCCCACCGATCCTGGAGGGTCAGTCCTAGCAGGGTGAGTGAAGCTTCTCCTACGCATTGCATTGCCACCAAACCTTCAAGTGTTTCCTAGAAGGACCAAGAGGATACTTATCACGCTGTGATCTCTTCAAACCTTGACCGTCTGTTGAGACTACTTAGGGCAGTGCCACTGGAACGGATGGAGGTCACCAAGCTGGCCTGTGAATGGCCAACAATGTCTGACAGGCTGATTTCAGACTCAGAGGGGGGTCTGAGGTGAAGGGCCCCACGTCTCACTAAACAATGTCAACAGCCTGCGTGCTGCTGGCTTTAAACCAGCAAGGAAATTGCAGCTGCTGTCTGTCCTCCACAAGCCAAGGACAAACAGCGAAATTTAGGAGACACAGTTGATGTGCACCAGTGAAGGCATCTCCCTCAACCAACCACCTCCACAACGCAGTAACAACCCAAGATGGGATTTTGACCTAACCATGTCCTGTCGTGCCACACAACACAAGCATCAAGAGAAGGGAGAGGTTTTCTTTAATTCCACAAGTACACAAGTCAAGGCTAAGGGACACCTTTTGCTCCTTGTGTTTGTAGAGGACTATATCACATCACACACCCCATCAGAGCATCCCCCAAGCACTCCCTCCCCATGCTGCCACGTTTTGCCCTGACTCTCCCACTGTGCAAATTTGCTGAGCAAACAGGGTCATGACATGCATTGGCCAGCCTGAAATTTGGCCTTGGGAAACATATAATCAGCATCAGCTTTGTCTCATTCAAAGCAGACCGGCTCTTCCAACTAGAAGAAAGAGGAAGGATGAAGTATGATGGAAAGATTGACTCCTAAATGTAAAGCAGTTCAGAGGTGAACAGGGAAAGGCTTTTTTCAGCTAAAAGGAAAATCTGTGTATCCAGAAATCTTTCCCTTCTGAGACTGAATGGAATCAAAATTGCACTATTTCCTATAAGACACTTTAAAACCCAAAAATCTCATTTCAGCTTAATCAGAGCGTTTCTTGTAAAATTCGACAAGATGCTTCAAGGAACTCATAAACTCAGATTAAAAGAAAAAAAACCCTGTTTTTCTAACCATACTCAAACATGCCTTTTTCCCAACAATGAAATTCTAAACCCTTTAGAGACTTGGCAAATACTTGGTCAAGTTTTCACCTACATCGCTCTTCCTTTGAACTCATCAAGAGCTTTGTTCTAGATTGGAAGAGAAGAACAGATGTAAGATAATAAAGGTCCTCTTAATCTTTAACCTATAATTTACTGAGTTTGGAGGACTTAAGGGTAAGAACCCAAATATACCTTCAAGTATCAGTGCTGTGCCTATCTGTAGGTCCAAATCATCTTGAAATTTGGAAGTGGCTCTGGAGCCCCCCTGCTCTTCCTCCATGCCTTTGGGAGTTTGCTTTTCTCCACAGTTTCCTATCATGCTTCTTATTAGAGATGTGTAAGAAACATAAGTCTGAGAAACACAGCGGTTTTGCTGAGCAGAGGATGTGAAGCTGGGAAAATAATGATCCCACTATGACAAAAAAAAAAAAATAATCAGACTCAAAAATCCAAAGTAATAAATGTTTGGATCATGTCCGGGGCTCTGCATGTGTCTGATAAAACAGACGCAGGTGTCAGAGCCATTTATGGTTGCGGGCGCAGAGCCGGTCAAAATCTCCCATCTCTGGGAAAAAAAAACTGTGATATTTCACCAGCTGCTCATGTTGGAAGGTGGTTTTATTCCTTATTTACTCTGTCCTCATTGACATGCAGAGCTAGACTCGCACGTCTCCTGTTTGACCCTCGGTGTCCTTTCCTATTCAGCTCTCGCCCCAAAGGTGTCCCCACCTCCAGACCGGGCCCAGCTCTCCAGACCTTCTCTCCATCTCCCTGACACTGGTTTTTCCAGGGGAGAATCCAGTTGCAAAGTCAACTTTGCCTTCAGCCTTTCCATACCCATCCATCTGCTCTTCTCCCTCCTCACTCTGCATATAAACTAACGACTGCTTCCCAGCGTGACTGCTGGTGGCGAGAGCCAACACCACTCACCGCCAGCTGAAGAATCCTTATTTAAAGCAAGATTTTTAATATACTAATGATTAAGACTTGTTTGGCATTGCAGCAGACGCTGCAGCATCCAGACAGCTAAGCCCGAGTCTCAGACTTGGCTCCTTCACAGCCTTGCACCTCTGAAAACTAAACTTAAGGGGAGCAGAAGGTATCTCCCATTTGGTTTGCAAAGGTGCCACGTGCAACAATGAGCAAACTCTTTCTGTTAGGAGAGGGCTTTCCACATTGCTATTCCACACACAACCCGTTAACGGTTTGCATATTGTAGCAAGTCTAAAACGCTGTCTTCCAACCTGATCCACAGTCCATTACAGTTAGGATAAAGACTTGTAGTGACGTTAATGAGCACTGGATCAGCCCCTTTGTCAGCATAAATCTCCCTGTTGCATTGGTGGGATTGCATTTCCCCATTTGCTTGTTTGTTTGGCTCTGTATTCTCATTACAATTCCTATTAGCCTGTTCTCCCACTGATGTAGATTAGTTTCCGATTTTACTTTTTCCCCCTAAAGGAAAATAAGGGTGTCTGAGCTCAAACTGACAGGTTTAGGCAGGTCTGGGAGGAGGAAGGAACAACTCTGCTAGACCAAGAGGAGGATTTTTCCAACAGCATAAGTTGGAGTAACTCCAGTGAAGCCAACAGAAGAGACAATGATTTAGGCAAGCTGAAGAAGACGCACACCATCCCTAACCCACCTCTCGTTAAAACATTCATGGAGCTGCCACCTCACAAGCTGCAATGCCAAGCAGTGGTGTGCTCGTTGCCACCAAGGACCCTGCCAAGGCAGAGCAGGACAGCACAGGGACAGCGCAGCAGGATGGCCAAGAGCTAGAGATGAGGCCAGCTGCCATCCCTTGGGCTGTCACCCACAAGCACTTCAGTCAGCTCATGGTCATAATGAGAGCAGCTTCTCAGCAGAGTCTGGGGCTATTCATAGCCCCAGAGCTGGGGATGGCACTGCTTTCGCTGGCCCCAATCCCTGATTTTGCTTCAGCTCCTACCTAATGATCATCCACCACACCCCTGCAGTGACAATTCCCTGGCACCTCCAACTGAAAAATGCTCACAGTAGCCCCTTCAAACTCCACGCGAGGGCAGGACACTGGTGGACATCTGTGATGCCCTCCAGTAGGACGCTCTTAGCACTTTCCTTACAGAGGGATGCATCCTGCCACAAAAAGACTGCAATGCAAGCAGATGACTCACAGAGCCAGAGAAAGGAGGTATTGCAATTGCTGCACATGAATATACACATTTATAGGACCTAGGAGGGCGCCTAACATCACATGAAGAGTCGATAGCAGGGCTAAGAACTCAACCTCCATTTCATAAGCCTGGCTGAGCGATTAGAAATGCCACCCCAGCAACCTTCCACTGGCCAGCTCTGTCACCTCCAAGGCTGCTCTGACCTCCCTTCCTCCTTGCCCTTCTTCCTCCCCATTAGCCCTTCCCATCCCAGAGGAGCATGGTACAAGTCTGTTTGACTTAAATCTTTCAAGAGCTGGTAGACTGGAGATGATAAACCCTATGATGGACATGACAGCTCCAGAAAAGCATGCTTGTCCCCTAAGAGACCTCAGTCCAGACAGCTCCAGTGAACTCCAGGCAACTGCTCTACCAGGAGAGCTATAAAGGGAAACCCTCTTCTGGCACAGCAATCAGGAGCTTGTCTCATCTCAGATGGAAATTGCACTTAGGAAAAAAAAAAAAAATTAAATCCATGCATATGACAATTTTTTCCCCACTTTAAGCTGATTCCATCTCCGAGATGGGAGAGAGGTGGCGAAGATTTGCTGATATGTCACTTTAGCAATAAACTCCCCTTTCAAAATCATGCCATCGCAAGCAAAGCAATCGACTCGCAAGCTACCAAGAGCCGCGAGCATCGCACGTGGGCACTGCTCAGGGCTCCTGCAGCCCCTCTGATGGAGGAGCTCCAGGAATATGGGAAGAAAGGAGGCAGAAAGGAGGGCCCAGCAATGATGACAGGAGAAGAGAGGCAGGGGTGAAGTGGCACCGTGCACCGATGGGAGCAAAATCTCAAATCCTAACCGTCAGTACTGCTCACATTTGCACTGATGTCCTGAATAAGGGTGCAGGAGAACATGCTCTTCCCCTCCTTCACTGTACGACAATGGGGTCACCACGACCCTGAATTCAAGCCCTAACCCTCAAGAACAATAAGGAGAGAGGTTTGAAGGAGAAGGTGAGCGTGCTGGAGAAAGGAGAATAAACTTTAGTTGGCAACGTACGAGTCAGCAGCTCAGCTCCACCCCCACCCCATGCCTGCAGGACTGCTCGGGCTGGCCCCATCCAAGCCCATGTGCTCCTTAGTCCTTCACTGCTCAGTAGCCAGCAACAGCAAAGGAATGACACCTTGGACTCCAGGCGAAGTCACCCTGCTCTGGGTTTGGGAAGTGGGCAGGGAAGCAACCAGGAGCTTCTGTCTCTGCCAGGTGAGGCTCCAAAAGAAATCATTGTAGCAGGACAAAAATATCATGTGAGCTCGGAGACCATCAGAAAGGGATGAACCTGGTGAAGAGGAATCTGGCAGTTGTGCAAGGATGGGGGAGTTGGCTGGGCAGGGCAGGGGATGGGAGTGCTGGGATGAGCAGCGTGTGACTCAGGGTGTCCGTGGGGTTGTCAGCACGTGGGAAAGGGCTGGACAAGCAACACCCCTGGCTGGGGTTATTGCAGCTCCTACTACCAGCAAAGGTGGGAGTGGGCAGGCTTGAGCACAACAGACCCAGAGCTGTGCAGCTACCAAAGGAGCTTTAGCAATCACAGTCCTTTCATCAACAACCTCCTCCCCACTTGCACCAGGAGCCCTGCGAGCCCCCATCGCTCAGCCCCGCGGCCACGAGGATGGCCAGCGCTGCTCTCCCAGGGACAGAGAGCCAGGAGCAGGTTCCCCTGCCCCTTGGCTGGCTTTCTGCACTCATCGCCTGCAAACCACCACAGCAGCTGCCCAAAACCTCAGCAGAGGCACCCATCGCTCAAAGTCCCGGCAGGAGCAGCCCTGCCTCAGCACAGGGGGGACACACACAGCAAGCAGCACACACCACGCTGCTCTCCGTCAGAGACTGGCTCTGGTTTTCATGTTACACCATAAGAACACAAAAAAAGCAAATTCCCGTGGATAAAGGGGGAAAGATGTGGCAGCAAAGAGTCACAGAAAACAGACCCATTTCTGAGAAATATTCTCTGCTGCTTAGCAAACAAACACTTTGTGTTTGCACCCGTCAAACAAACATGCCTGATTTTGTTTTGTTTCACAGCCAAGTTATCATTTCTCCAAAATTGTTTCAAGAGCACAACAGGGGTAAAATAAATTTGCAAAACAGGCTTAGGTAAACCACGGCAGATCTCTGTGGCAAAGTGCACGGCCCTTTGCAAATCCCGAGTGGAAACCACGGGAAACATCAGAGTTGAAAGAAAAAAAAAAAGCTTTGACTCATGTTAAACTCAGATTTGACTTTTAGCATTAGAATCAAAGGAGGAACAAATAAAGGCATCGCATCACCCTGCCAAGAAAAACAGAGGAGAAATGGTCCTTGTCCTGCAGCCAGGTCTGCCCACCCTGTGCCTGGGTGATCCGGAGGGACACTGCTCAAGTGCCTGTGCAGGCTGACGGGAGCGGCAGAGCCTCGCCGTGGAAAGCGCTGACTGACGCCAATTAAAGTGAAATCATAATCAAGCCACTTGTTTTGGTGCTGAGTGAACCACTCCAAAGGTCTCAGCAACGCCTGGACGTGGTTCAAGTGCTGGATGGAAGTGCAGCGCGTGTCTTCTCCAGCATGAACCACTCGGTGGTGGGCAGGGCAGATGCTGTCCAGACATGGTGGGAGGGGATGCAGACCAGCCTCATCCTCACAACGTGGCCTTGTGAGAGCCCAGCAATCAGCCAGCTCTGACCTTCACACAGCCCTTGGTGTAGCCCCAGGAGCAGCCCCAGCTCTGGGACAAACACATGCATCAGGGAAAATTCAGACACCCACAAACACTCTTCCTATCCCTGCAGGTTTGGCTGCATCCTGGAGTAAGCCCTGCCCCTCCCATCCCAGACTGTACCTCTATCCCAAGGTCTAACCCTCAATTTAAATATAATACAGCAGCCTAATGTGCTGGTACCAAAGACACATGCCTGTACCCTCCAGCAGATGACACAGGACTTTTTCAGCACTTCAGAGCAGCAGCAGCAACTTCTGCTGCGAAGTTCTCAGCTTGCTCTCCCTTTTTGTTGGCTGTGAAAAAGACCTCTAAAAACATCTCTTTCCTTCCCAATCTTTGGCTGCGACTCACTGTCCTCCCACCTTGCATGGAAACAAGTGGGAAAACAGGAGAATCTATTTTTTTTTTTTTTCTTTCCTGTGCATCCTTCCCTAACTGCCCCCCTTGCAAGGGCCGGGCGAGGGCAGGAGGTGGCCGGGGTCCAATAGTTCCACTGGGCTGGGCCTGGGAGGGCAGTGGGCAGGAAGGTTCAGCTTCCTTGAGTTCCTCCTCTGGAAATGAGTGGTTTTCAGGTGCCCTTGGCCCCTGCCACAGCGCAGGGATCAGGACCTACCAGGGGATGCAACTGCCTGCCAGACTAACCGCTCCCACCCCAACCAGAAGGAAAATGCCCCAAAACACCAGTGCAAAACACAATCCTCCACCTCTCCAGCTACCAAACCAGCACACCGAGCCGGCAGCAGCAGCACGCAGTTAAATGTCCAAGAGCAATGCTGACTCTAGGGGCAGGAGAGCAGGAACATCATCTGCACAGTGGGAATATCATCCCCACCTTTTGCACAGCCTAAAGCCCACGTGCCCATCTCCTGGGGCACGCTCGTATCGACCAGGCGCCTGCAGAGGGACACGGCCATCCCTTGCCACCACATCAGCTTGAACTGGGATGTGCATATGGCAGCTCTGGGGTGAGGATGAGGAGCCACTGCCCTCTCTCCCCAGGGCCACCTCCCAGGGGCAGGATTTGTCCCCCTTCCCACCAGGCCTCAGTGACAGGAGAGCATCCCTCCTGCTGACTCACCCCAGCTTTCCTTTGTTCTCTACCCAGTGCTGGGGCAGAGCACCGGCAGGATCTGTGCAGCCCCTTTGCAGCCCCCACCAGAGCACCAGCAATTCCCCTCCTTTCAGCAAGTTTGGAGAGCACCCATGTCCACACCACTACTGCTGCCACCCTCCCGTGTATTTTGCTGCCCAGACCTCCAGTAGCCCAAACCCCTCCCTGCCTGACACCCCCATTTTCGGTGTAGGATTTGGTATAGGATTTTTGGTGCTCGGGAGAGGACAGCAATTCAGGAAAGGAATCCAAAGGAATGGCCACAACACAGCTCCCTCCCTTCCTCCTGGGAACATGCAAGGGCTGGGAAGGGGGGGCGAGAGGCTGAGTTGCAAGAAATACATCGGAAGGGGATTCATGTTTGAGTCCTCTCACTGCTTGAGAAGACACCTGGCTGAAATTCCTCCTTTTATTTTTTTGCCCTGGCTTGGCCCTGCTCCACTGGTTTGCTTAAAGCAGGAACGTGGCTCTCCCCGCACACACCCAGCTGGCCCCGCAGATGTTGGTGTCACCTACGCAACGTGCCAGCAGAGGAAAGTCACTCCCGAGCACGCCGGAGTTGCAAACGCCGCTTCCCTGCGCTGCAATTAAAACCTGGCTTCTGATTTTTAATGTCCCTATCAAACATCCTCCGGGATGACTGCGCCCATCTGCTGCGAGGACAGGGATGGGTATCTGGGCATAAGACATCCCAGCAGTTACACCGATCAGAATTATGGTTTTCTCGGCAGCCCCTGCACCCCTCAGGTCGCTGCTGCAGGCGACAGGACCCCAGTGCAGCACTCAGCCCCACATCTCCCCCCACCCCAAAGAGTTAATGCTGGGTTAGCAGCAGCCCCTGCCTCTGGAGCACGGGGATTTTTAAGGAGGGCAACATCCGCCTGCCCCGAGCCAGCCCCATCCTGCACCCCCCTCATCCCAGCAGGTCTGGGCATAGGGAAAAGGCACAAAACCCACCAAGGGGTTGATAACTCCCCCTTTCCACACAGGCTGAGCTGGTCTGACACATGGAGACAGCCCCGACGCTGCGCCCCAGGAGCACAGCGATGCTTCCCCCCACCCAACGCAGCCGAAGTGCCCCAGCCATGACTGCCCACAGCAGGAACCGAGCCCGTGCCTCACATTGGCACAGGGCAGGGGGCCAAGAGGGAGTCACACTCCCCTTTTTTCATCCCCCAGTAACTTTCCCAGAGATGACTGGGGATGCTGAGCCAAATCCCAGTCCCCTGGCACCCAGATCTCCCTCTCGGCTCACCGCCCGTCCTGCACCGCCGAGCGACACAACACATCCCCCGTGGGGAAACTGAGTCACGTCCCCAAAGGCACTGTCCACCCTCCCCGTGCAGCGGGCCCCCCCCACACCCCCAAAGCAGAAATCCAGCTGCTCCTACCTGAGCGTGGCACTCTCCCCTTGCCGCACAGTCACGTTGTCCATAGCTTTGGGGAAGGTGGCATCTCCGCTGCGCACGGGCACTCCTGCGGGCACAAGGAAGAGCAGCCTGAGACAGAGGACGACCAGGCACCTCCAGGGCAGGGCTAAGCACCCACCGACCCCCATCCTGGGCAGCGGGGACTTTTCCAACAGGCAAAAAACACACCCGACAAGGCCACCAGGAGCGAAAAGGGGAGGGGGGGGAGGAAGAGAGGAGCGAGGGGGTGCGTGTGTGTGGGGACGGGGGGGAGCAAAACCACCGGGGCGAGCGATGCGGAGCTCCACGGAGATCAGGAGAGCCCCCGGCAAGGCAGGCTGCGAGCACTGAGCCTGCCGAGCGGCATCCGGAGGGAGTCCCCAGTATCCTTGGGTGAGGGAGGAGGCCGGGAGAGCCGGGGGGAGGAGGAGGAAGAGGAGGAGAAGTAGCAAAGGTGCTGGACGCTGGGTGAGCCGGCTCTTCCCGGGAAGCAGTCCGAGGCTCCCTCGGGCGAGGAGCCCCGCTCCCGCCCCGCACACTTGTCCCGAGTTGGCAGCTCCCCTCCGCAGTCCAAAAACCAGTAAAAACCCCCCAAAAACACCCCCGGAGCGAACTAGCGAACAGGTCCAGATGCAAAAAGGCACAGCGGGCTAAGGCCTCCGAGGGGCTCCAACAGTTCCTCTCCTCCAGCCCCGCTGCCGGGTCCCAAAGGCGGGCTGGTCCAGGCGGGATGCAGGATGCCGGGATGCAGGATGCTGGGATGCGGGGTGCAGGATGCCGGAGCCCCGAGCTGCCTTCAGCGGCGGGAGCACGGGGTGCGGGGGAGCGGGCGAGGCGGCGGCAGCAGCAGCAGCATCCCAGCCCCGGCGGCCGGCAGCATCCCTGGGCGGCGCGCAGGCGGACTGCCCGGGGTTGTCATGGCAGCGGCTCCATCCCTGACCGCCACTTGGGCTCCCGCACACCCGCACACGCACCGAGCACCGCACACAGCCGGGCGGGGAGCGGAGCGCTGGCGCACGCTGCACACGCCAGCCCGGGCGAAGGACACCCACTTTAACCCCCGCCGCACCACGCTCCTCGGGGGAGGCGATGGCAGGAACCCCCCTCGCTTCCCCAGCGTGCTTACCTGCGCCCAGCACCGGACTACACCTAACACTTACCCTCCTCTACCTTCGCACCATCCCCTCCCCAGGCAGCAAAGCCACTATGCAGGAGGGGAAACTGAGGCACGGGACAATTCCACCCCCCACATCCCCCCCAAAAAGTCAGGCAGGCAGTGATGAGGAGAGGCAGGAGCGTGCCCTCCCGGTGCTCTGCACCTCACAGACACACAGCGTGAGCTGAAGTGGCAAATTCCTCCCCAGGCGCGAGCACGGTCCCCGCGTACTTTTTATCAGCTCATAATTTAACAAATATCGCATTTGCTTATGCCGGGTAATTCCTCCTTCCCTCCGCTAGCGGCTCAGCACATTAATATTCCCAGGCACAGTTTCATGCTGGTGAAAGGTGCCGGGGAGCCGTCCTCAGAGTCCCGCAGCCACCGAGCAAGTGCAGAGCCAGCAGCAGAGCCCCAGCTTTTGGGGCGCTGTGTCCCTGGAAGCACCCCCCCCTGCCCCTGAGCCGTGGCAGCCCAGTGTCAGGGGAACCCAGGCCTCCCCCCACCCCCTGTCCCTGATGACTTCTCTGCGACATGGGACCTTATCCAAAAGTCCTCCCTCCCTCCATTCCCCACCGCGTGCTCGGCAGCTATTACACAGCACCAGTTTTTTCTTCCCCCCCCCATGAAATCGCTGCCAACCTGAGCTGGATGCAAACTGGTGACCTAGATGTGAAAGGATCCATAGCCCGTTACTAATCCCTGGAGTCTCCGAATCCCCTGTAAACTACTGCTTAATTCACTAACTGTGCTATTTAATCTCTAAAAACATTATGAGCTGTGCCGGGCAGAGGAAACACTCAATCAAATAAAGCTTTATTATTATTGTGTGTGCTGATAGGTCATATGAGAAGGGGATTGCTTTGCAAGGCTCTCTACTTCTTTCTTGTCTGAAGGCTCTCTGCTCCTTGGATTCAGCGCTGGTGGGACGTGCTGCCTCGAGTCCTACGTTTCCCCAGAGGGAATGGCAGCTCTCCCCAGCTCTTGGCAGAAGGGGTTTTAATCTCTGCAACTCACTCTGCCCCTGGCCGGTCTGGCAGGGCAGGGACAAGACCCTTTGGGCCCACAAATGACATGGGAGGGGTCTCTGAAACCTAACTGCAAAAAGCACGACGAGCAGCAGCAGGGTGAAAATCCTTACGCAGGTTTGTGGCATTGCACCAGGGTGCACAAGTCACTGAAAAAAAAATAAAATAAAATGCTGCTTTTGCTGATGGCTGCAACATCCAAGCACCCCTGGCAGGATGGGGACCCTATTTGCTGCTGGGGAACCCCTTGTGTGCAGATTTACGAGCCATCACCACGCTCACCACGCAAAAGCCTGCTCTCTTTGTGAGCTGCTCCTTTGGATGGGCAGAGACCATCTCCTGTGTCAGCAAAACCAAAGGGATTCCAATAACCACAGCCAGTTAACCTTTTCACACAGCCCAGATTGCCAGGAGCATCTTAAATCACGAGAGAGAGCACCTGCCTACGCTGCAAGCCTGCGAGGCTGGGGCAGAACGTGACCTGCTGAGCAGCTTCAGCCCTCGCAAGGGCTGGATTTGGCCCAGTGTGAGACCACTGGCGTCCTTGGACAGTCCCAAGGAATTTCAACCCAGTATTGCTGGCTCCTGCATACTAAAGCCCAGCAGAATCCTCGGTCTGTCTCCAGCTCTCCCTCTCTTGCATACATACAATGTACATATAAATCAGCCTGTCACAGCTCATCTCATTCCTGACAGCTGTAATTGCTTCAGACTATAAAAATATCTATAGACAATAAACACAAGGCGTGAAAACAGCAAAGAGAAAACGAAATCAAGATTCCTTTAAATAATTCAGTTGCTCCAGCAGCAGAGGAGCCAGCAACTGAGTCCAGCTGGGAAGGTTCAGCAGCAAGAGAAAGGGAGCTTTGTAGCCTCCTCTGGGGATGAGAGAGGCTTTTTTTTTTTTTTTCCTCCCTTTCCTTGGTTTTTGACCACAGCAGCAGAGCCTGCCGTACGTGGGCTGAGCCGCTCGCAAAGCAGCACCTACCCCAGCACGGAACGCAGCCTCCTGCTTTCAGCTCCTTCCCTTTCTTCTCACTTAGATAAAAGTAGTTTTGTTTCTTGCCTTTGCGAGCAACAGGCAGGAGGCAAACAAAGCACCGGCGCGCTCTAGCTATGTATTTATCTCCGTGTCTGTCTCCTCAACCTGCTCCTTCCCAGCAAGGCTGAAGGCCCCCTCTCCTGGCAGAGACCACAAACAGGGCAGCAGAAGCAGAGCAGGCAGGGAAGCGAGGGCTGGCATCACTCAGGACTCGGATGGAGAGAGGAGCACCCACACAGAGGGAGGCAAGGGAAGGATTTCCCCTGGGGCAAGTGGCAGGGAGGATGCAGAAACCAGAGGGGTTTTGCTTTGCAGAGGAGCATCAATATGGGAGTGCTCAGAGAGGGATAGCTGGGGAGGGGGAGCCTTGCAGGCAGGGCAGAGGGCAGCGACTGTGAGCCCCGCTGTTTATCAGCCAAGCAAAACTGTTTTCAGCAGGTATTTACTACGTTTTCTACAAAGACACTGGACAGGGTGAAAGGCAGCAGTGATAGTTCACAGTGACTCCCCTAAACATCTTTCTGTCCTTGGCTCACAAGGACCTTCCTGACAGCCAGCTGGGGCTTCCACTTTAAGATTTTAAGTAAATCAGGCCCCTAAAACCCGTGGTGTTTGCTCCAGGCCAGTGCTTCCCATAGCCTGCTGCAAGGGACCCCAGCTCCTTCTGCAAGGCATGGGAGCCTCCCAGCAAACACTGCCCCAGTCTCAGACATTTTGGGCACAACCAAGCCTAAACATCACACCTGCAGCTGTGAGTGGTCCCGAAGGCTGATAACCAGATGCAAAATTACAGTTAAGGTTCCTCTATCAAGTAAAATAACATGATTGCTGCATATTTTTTTTTTTTTTTGGCTTTCTCAGAAATATCTAGCACAATTCCAGCATCTATTTTGCTTGTAGCTGCTTGCAGGGATGGTTGATAGATGCTCCCATACAACCCATGCCTATATACCTGCCTGCAAACCTACACATACATACAATACTGCGCCTCCCCACACTGAAAGATTTCATTCTTGGCAAAAAAAAATACTACTTTCAATAAGTAGGTCATAGCAAGGCAATTTGTACAGCCAGATTTTTCTTTTAATTCCTTTTTTTTCTTCCTTTTCAGGAAGCTGATAGATGGCAATCTATAACCCCAAAGTGAAAATTTATTTTTAATCTGAAATTGCCAAATATGATCAGAAACATAATTTATGCTCGAGCCATTCTTGTTCCTTCAAAATGAAAACATGATTTCATAACCACATTCCCACTATCGCACACCACATTATTCTCCAATAAGCCCAGAGCTGCAAAAAAAGTGCTTCATTTTCTTGGCATTAGTCAGGTGAATGACACAGGAGTCCAGGGGAGCTTTTCCTGAATAACTACTGAGCCCTCAATGTCTACAACCATTCACAGAAGCAACAAAGGACCTGGGCTCCTGCTCAGCTCACCACGCTGATTCATTTATCCCCTCGTTAACGGTGGCCCCAATTAAGAAACAATGATTGAGAGCCTTACTTGGCTGGAGCCATTTTGAGCCCTTCTCGCCCCAAAGGCATTCCTGTGCTGAGCTGGACAAATTGCTCAGTCCGGGGACATTTCTAGGCCGGTTTTCTGAATGCACGAAGCATCCTCATGGGCACTCAGCCCTCACTCCCTTCCACTGAAGGCAGGCAGTGCCTCCCAGCACCCCCTTCATGGTGTTGAAAAACAAAGCAGGAGAACCCATTAATCCCCGTTAAAGATGCTGTTAATATTTAACTGGCATTTATATAAACTTAGAGCAACCACCCTATTAAATTTAAAAGAAGGGTGCTTTTGGGAGCCTTCCCCTAAAGCCACAATGGGATCCACTGCCCTGCTGCCTGCACTTTGCACCAGGCACCTTGCTGTAAAAAAGGAACATTTTGTTTGCCCTTTAAAAAACTGCTGGGCTTGGGTTTGTCACTTGCTCTCATCGTGCTCAGGGGCTTGGGATTTTCAAGCAGAAGTTAACTCCTTCCAGGGCTCACCTGGCTGAGCTGCACTGCCTTGTGCTTGCTGTAGCCAAGCAGCTGGAGGACCAGGTGCCCTGTGAAAGGCTGCAAAAGCCTCTCCCAAGACCATGGTTTAAAGCCAAAGCCAGCAAAGGATTCATCTCTTTGCAACACCCCAAGAGGTAACCCAGAAAGTACCACCTGAGGAAGAGGAAAGCCTCATCACCAGCTGCTAATATCCCATAGCATCCCTCATACACACAGGGATACAGGACAGGATCCTTGAGGATGCTCTGATGTCTGTTCTGGATGGGCCAGGCAGGGCAGCAGCTTGGACATGGGCTTGGGCAGGGATGCACAGCAGTCCCCCAGGGTCTGCCTTTCCCTTCAGGATTACTCCTTTCTCCCACATTTCTCAGTGTCTGAGCCCTCACTGCTTTTACAACAGCCCAGCCAACACAACATGCCTATTTATGAAGCAACACCTCCCCGTGTCCAGCCTGAATATTAAATATCTATACAGAGAGTTAAAAAAATTCTGGAGGAGATACTGAGCCACGCTGGCACAGTGAAAGTTATGAACAGGGATTGATCCCCGGTACAAATCAATATTAGTTTAATATAAATCCGTTCCTCGTTGCACTGTTGTGAGGTTATGTCCCTATGTTAACGCCCCGAAAGGCATCCTTTACACTGGCTTCACATCCACGGGAGCCTTTGATCAGGATGAATCAGGTGCCAGAGGCAGCTGATGACATCAGGTAAAACCATGCCATTAGCCACCTAATAGCATTTTATACGCGTATGACATTAACCCAGTGCTCTACAACTCAACCCACTCTGCATTTTAGCAGGAGTAAGTGTGCACGGGAAGAGTGAAAAAGCTGAATAGGCTGAAAATCAAAGCGAGGCACGTCTCAGGTCCCACCACGGACATTTCAGAGCTCCAGCATGGCTACCTTGAACACCAAGACATGAGCTTCTGCCCCCTGAACTCCTGCTCATAGTTTGGGGGCATTTGTGGGCTCCACGTTGGATAATTCTTTGGAGGGGGAGCTCCAAGAGCTGCTGTGCCTTTCTCCTGGGATGGCCCCGAACAAGACACACCAAGCCAAACCTTCCCCAGCCCATCTGGGTGTCAACACACTGTTTTGCCAACTACTAGGCCAGCCTAGTGCAAAGGACACAGCCAGCAGAAAAACAATCCAGTAAGTAGATTCTATTGTATGTCAGTATATGGGAGATCACTGGGGGTACAAACAAGTCAGATCACAAATAATAGATATCAACCCCAGGAATGACACAGCACAACCAATAATAGGTGGAATAAACAAAGACACAAGGTAACCCATAGAAAAAATGGGAGACAACCAAGCCAAAGGCTGATCATATACGATAGAAGTAGCCCCCTATTGTCCCCCCACAAAGCCCGTGTTTGTAAGTGCCAAACCTGACTGGGGCCCAGTTGCATGAAGAGTCAGGAGGTCCTTCCCCAACAGAAAACTCTGCAAAGCAGGTCAACTTCACAGACAAACACTCCACCCTTCCTGCAAGTGGTCCCAGTTTTTATGCCCAAAGCAGGACACCTGGCACTCATTTACCCAATGGGGGCACCTAGGGCTCATTTACCCAAGGGCTTTCCTTACAAGGCCAGCAGCACCTTGGAGGAAAGCCAAAAGGCAAACTCATCCCCTCCTCTTAAAGGACCATGGGGACCACCCATATGTCAACCTTAATTCAGGGCTCGGGGTTCAGACCCCAGCACTTCACACACACATCAGTACAGGCTAGAAGATGGTGTGCTGGAAAGCAGCCCCGAGGAAAAGGACTTGGGGGCAGTAGTGGATGAAAAGCTGGACATGAGCCACCAATGTGCAGCTGCAGCCCAGAGGCCAATGGCATCCTGGGCTGCATCAAAAGAGGTGTGGCCAGCAGATGGAGAGAGGTGATTCTGCCCCTCTGCTCCACTCTGGTGAGACCTCACCTGGAGTACTGCGTCCAGCTTTGGAGCCCTCAACATAAGAAGGATGTGAAGCTGTTGGAGCACATCCAGAGGAGGCCACAAAAATGATCAAAGATCAAATGATCATTGAGGCCATGGTCTAATGGTTAGGAATATGATGGGATAAAGGTTGGACTTGATGACCCTGGAGGTCCCTTCCAACCATAATGATTCTATGATTCTATGAAAGGGCTGGAGCACCTCTCCTATGAAGACAGGCTGAGAGAGTTGGGGGTGTTCAGCCTGGAGAAGAGAAGGCACCGGGGAGACCTCAAAGTGACCTTCCAATACCTGAAAAGTGCCTATAAGAAAGCAGGGGAGGGACTGTTCACAAGGGCATGTAGCAACAGGATGAGGGGGAATGGCTTTAAACTAGAAAAGAAGAGATTTAAGTTAGATGTAAGGAAAGAGTTTTTCAATATGAGGGTGGTGGATCACTGAACAGGCTGCCCAGGGAGGTGGTGGAGGCCCCATCCCTGGAGACATTCAAGGTCAAGGCTTGATGGGGCTCTGAGCAACCTGACCTAGTGAAGATGTCCCTGCTCAGTGCAGGGGGGTTGGACTGGATGACCCTTGAGGGTCCCTTCTAACCCAATGCATTCTATGATTCTAAACCCCAAGGAGAAGCAAGAAGGTAAACGTCCCTTGCTGATGCCGGCCCATCACCACATCCACCCCTCATTCCTTGACCCTCATCTTCCCCAGCAAAGCCCTTCCCTACCAGAAAGCCACTCGGTCCATGCAAACCAGGTGGAGCAGGTGTCAGAAGGGGAGAAGATATCTTGATTTAGACCACAATGTTCAACAAAAAGCAGATACTAAGAGCAGAGAGCCTAAAAAGAGGCTCTTTTGAAGCCACTGAGCATGCTCAGGAGCTCTCAGTGAAACCCCAGCCCACTGCCAGGTGCTGGGCACCTTTGAAAATCTGACTCTCCTGGAGGCACTGATTTGCCTTTTGCCTGCAGCTGCCTTTGGACTTGGATCACACACCTTCAAAAGACAGAAAAAGCTGGTGAGATGCAAGCTTTGCTTTCCATCTCCTGACCAGCCCCAGCCAAAAAGGAGCTGCATCAGATGTACCTCAAACCTGACCTGCACCTTTGCAGGGTCCATCTTTTCCCAACCTCAGGTCTCAGTTCCCAGGGTGCCGAGGTTGCCAAAGTGCTCGAGTGCTCCTCAGGAACAAAAGCCGGGCGTGCTGCTGTCTGCCTGTATCAGTTTTAGTTTTGCCACTGGTCCTCTGACCCTCGCGCCGTGATGCATCCAAGAATAATATTAATAATAGTCATGCTATTAAGCAAGATGCTTGGTTTGAATCTGAAGATTTTGAAAAATGATCTCATAAATTTAATTCCCGGGGTACCATCTTTGAGCGTTAACAGGCACAGTCGCCTCTGAATTCTGGGAAATGAGCATAATTACATGGAGATCGACAAGGCACAAATGCCAAGAATTCTGTTAACCTTTAATACTGCAAAAAAACTCTCCCCTTGTAATTATCTCTTTCCTTTGTCTTAAATGTTACTGATGAATATTTAGTGGGATAAGCAAATAAAAGGAGGCTGAGGGGCGCAAGGATGTGCAGCCCTCTGCAGAGTAACTCTGTGTTGCTGTGGGTTGGGGCTGGGGGCAGCCACTGACACCCCCACAGTGACATGCAGCCACTGGAGAGCCAGCGGAGAGTAATTGGAGTTGCACCAAAATCCGAATTTATTTCTAGTACTGCTGCAAAAATACCTTCACTCAGGTCCATAGTGCAGGCAGGGAGTGATCCCACAGCCCCCGTCGGGATGGTTTCAGGTGCCCTTTCTCCAAACTGAACTTTGTCTTGAAACAAAACTTCCTGGGTAAAAAACACATCACCTTTCAAACATATCCTCCCTAGGGTTGCAAATGGCACTGCCCTCTTGCTGCACATTGAGTCTGATGGAAAGAAGATTTTCTCCCGGCGTGAACTGCATTAATATCTGTCACCGCTCTGGTATTTCTGCCTGTAATGATGAAAAATCTGTGCGGAGAATGCGGGGTGCTCTCAGCATCACCTCCCTCCCCGTGAAGCAAAATTAGAAGCAGCTGCTCCCATTCCCGTCCTCTTTGCAGCCCTACAGCATTATCTCTGGAAGCTTATTATTTGGGAGATGGCGTGGGGATAACCGAGACTCACGACCTATCCATATTCAGGATGTGCCTCGCTGCAGACAGGGCTCAGCTCTCCCTTCCCCTGAGCTGGAGACCCATGTAAAGGTCACTCTCCTCTTTTAATGTCGCGTCAGACCGACCGCTGCGTGAACAAGGGAAGGAAAAAGGCACATCTCCCCCACTGGATGGAGAGAAAACCCATGTCTGCCTTGGGAGGAGTGTGCCAGCACGAGGCAGCCGGGCTGTAACCGCCTGCAGCGCCAAACGCTTTGGGATCACCGTGCAGGAGCCCTGGGTGAGGCGGAGGGAGCATCCTCCTGGCTTTCAAGATACTGCTTTCAACCCCATCCCAACCCACAGACACACCTGGTGGTTGGGGTGAGCAAGGAGGCAGCACATCCTATGCCATGGCAAAGGGGGATTGCAGCACACCCCTGAACCTGCCCCAAGATGCTGCAGGCAGCAGCAGGGACAAGAGCAAACACTGACCAGGAGTGTGCCAGCCCCAAACCTTCGGGATGTCACACACCAGCTGCCCACGTCCTCCTGCTCTTCACTGCTGCCACGAGGTGTGCTCAGCCCTGCTGGAATCACACCTCTGCATCGCTCTGCAACACATCCCAAATTAATTGGCACTGCCCAGGCCACCAAGTTTGTGAGCTGGTCCACCCTGGAGTCCCACAGTCCCACGGGGAGGTGGATGCCATGAGAGAGGCTGGCGCAGTCTGCAGAGCAAACTTTCCCTCCAGCCTCAAAGTGAGACCTTTACAGACTCCCTCCTCCCTCCTTCCAGGAGGAAGGAAGCCAAAGCAGTATTTATTCACAGAGGACCGGGGAGAAAAATGAAATAAAAGAGGTTAGCTCATTAAGCACGACATCTACCCCTCCCGAGAGAGGTCTGAGGACCAGACTTTGCATTTGCTGAGAGCAGGGACGTGTGTCAAAGCCCAGAGACAGGGCCCCTAATAGCAGTGAGGGCTCCAACCCCCCCGGGCAGGTGACACCACACCCAGCTCAGACCAGGAGTCCCAGCAGCCCCATCCACCACCCCCCAGTTCCTCTGACCTCAGGGTGCAGCAGATGTTTGCTCTCCTCCCTTCCCTCTCTCTTTTTGCCTGCCTTCAACTGGAACGAGCTTTCTAGTCTCCAAGCTGCTTTTATGCCTTTTTAAAAGGTTATAAAAGCTGTCTTTATATTCCAATAAAGGGATATAAAAACAACCTTTTTCGCACTTCAATAAACGTGGTTAACTTTTCCCCCCATTAATACTTCTTCGCCTCGACGCCGTGTGCAGGCGCAGGGTGCTGCAGGGCACGGAGGAGGAGGGGGCTTCAGGCAGGGCACCCCGAAGCAGGGGACAGCAGAGCATCCCAAGGGAGAGGGATGAGGAGGCCGAGGAGCTGCCCAGCAGGGTTTTTCCTCTCCTGGTAAAGCTGCCTTCGATGGAAGCGATGATGAACTGCAGCCACCCTGGTCAGCATCCTCGCACAAACCAGCTAGCAAGCCACAGCCTTGAGGACCGTGCCACCTGGGTGACAGGGGACAGGGCGCTTCACCGCTCACTGACAACCCCCTGGCTCTTTGAACATCCATTTAGACCTCAGGCACCGTGGGTCAGGAACTGTCCCTTTCAGAGCATCAGCGCTGCCCCCAGACACAGCTCTAATTATTATTTACCGTTTGTGCAGCCATCCCGTGGCTCACCATCAGTCTTTCTCAACAGCATCCCTTTCCTTGGAAGAGGATCTAAACCCATCCTGCCATCCCTCCAACAGCCTCTCCGGGCACTAAAACAAGGAGGTTTATTATTTTTGGTGACAGCCTGTTCTGCAAGGTGAACACAACTCGTATGAATCAAACCGACGTGGATTTCATACATCATTCCCCAGCACCACCAACGTGAAGGGCAGGAGGGGGTTTGGCTGTGGGAGCAGTGTTTGTTGGTGGGGATCGGGAGGCTGCGGGGTGCTGGGACCGTGGCTGCTGGCAGGACACTGCCAGAGGGTGAAGGACAGGGAAGATGTGAGCCCATAAGTAAGGTGTGCCTGGTAAGAGCCAAAATTGAAGCCCAGCGAGAACCCTTCCAGTCTATACCCCACTCTCTGACCTAATTTAGCCCCCCTGGAGGGATGAGGACCAAACTCTGGCCAGGGCAGGTGAGCTTGCACACTCTCCCCAAGAAGCTCCTCACCTCCGCTCACTCCTTCACCCCCTGCAGGCATGCCCTGTCACCCCCAGCTAATTAATCTAGCTAATTGCCATTACCAGGGCTCCTTTGTGAAGGCTGCAGGAGAAGGATGAGGGTGAAGGGAGAAGGTGAGCATCCAGGGCTCCCCAGGGAATTCAGAGTGTTTATAGTCCCTGGCATGAGAAAATCCATACTCATCTCGGCTCCGGGAGGCAGGGCTGCCCTCCCACGCTCCTATTAGCAATTTCCAATCATCTTTTATTAGGCCTGCATTGATTTGCTGCTTATTTCGGTGGGAATGAAGGCTTAAGAGCCTCGACCCGGCCTCAGCTGCGGGCCGCAGGCGCGGGGCCGACGGGAGCGCGGAGGGGAGTGACGGGCTGGGATGCTGACACAGGTTTGAATTGTGCCACGAGCAGGGCAGAAGCAGAGCTGCCATTTCAAAACAGCCTTGCACTTCCCGCTGAGTCTTTTCCACAGCCGGTTCAGCACGTGTGGAAGAGGGACCAAGGGGCAGGAGGGGATGGGGGCTCCTCCTGATCTGTAGTTGGAGGGCTCAGTCCCTGCTGGGGAGGAGGACTCACACTGCGCCCCTTCAGAGCTGGGGTTCCTGGAGCCCCGTCCCTGCCTGCTGGGAGAAGTCACTCGGATCCCATGCTCCACAACTCAGCCCTGAAGAGCAACCTGGGGCCAGCTATTGCCCCCCTGGGAGAAACCAGCTCCTAACACTACGCTTCTGTTTCCAAGCCAACATTTCCAAGTAGCTGGTGAAACACAAACTGTTAGGAATCATCTGAATGTTTTGTCCTGATAATGCCATAACACCGGCGCACGCATTAGCACGTACACCACCCAGAAAGGAGTGTTTGAATATCAAAACAAAGTGAGTGTACAGGGTCTGGGTTGTTTGGGGTTTTTCTTTCCTTTCCTCCTGGCAAAGCCGTCATTGCAAGTTATCATTTCCCAACTGTTTGCACCACAGCTTTTCCATGCATGTCTCTGCTGTCATCAAACCTGCTGTTCTCTACACCCTGTGTCCTCAGACAACCCGAGATGTGCAGACAGGGGGACAAAAGGACCTCACAGCCTCTGGGAAGGAGCCCCCAGTGCCAGCAGGGAAGCAAGCAGGGGGGCAGCTCTTTGAGCCCTGCAGTGATGGTGGGAGATGCAAACCTCCGTGGGTCTGAGTGTCAGATACATCCCATCACAGCACCCACCTCCATCCCACCACAGACCACCCTGCTCAGCAGACCGAGGAAGGAATACTCCAAAATTCACAACTTCATTGCATTTAGAGTTAATTATATGTATTTTTTTAAAAAACTAGCTTGCATTTGGAGAGTGAGAACCGGTCTGTAAAACCCCAGAGGAAATATTAAAATGGGAGAGCTGATTCAGAGGAGAGCAGTTCACAAACGCCTGCGGTGAGGTGGATGAAAGCCAAGGGCTGCGAGCCTTGGATGTGCCTCACTTCAGACGGCACTGGGGAAAATACAGACGCTCTTAAACTCTGCCCTAGATCTGCCAGCACAGAGACTTGAACTCTGCTTTGAACCAGGCAACTGAATTATCTCCCCAGGAGGTGGCTGCTGGTGGGGATGCCAGCAGGGTCCAGCACCTGCCGGGCAGGTGGTGGCCAAGGGGATGCTGCGGGGGTGGCTGTCACCCAGCCGGGTGATGCTGGGGCTGTCGTACTCAGGACCCTGCAAGGGATGGATTAAGGATGGATTAAGGAGAGATGGGGCTCTCCTGGAATTGCCCTGCATGGGGATGTGGGGGTCAGCCTGGTGCCATCACCAGGTCAACTTTGCCACCAGGGAAGAAGGCTTTGCTTCTCAGCACACATCTCTGATGCTGATTACACGCACGTAATGAGCAAATTGGGTCTGATCCGGAGGGCCTGAGAGCAGCAGCTCTTCAGCTTTGAGATAGTCCTCATATTATTTAAGAATCCACTGCCCATTTTCTCCTTTCTTGCTTTTTTTTCTGTGTACCTCCAGGCAGTCAGGGCAGAGGACAGGGTGATGAAACCTGGAATACCATGAGACAGGGAGGCCTCTAACGAGCATGTTGTTCAGTTCCCCCTCCTCTCCCCATCAGCAGACACCGGTGCCCCAAACCAAACAAAGATTCTGGGACTTTTTGGCCCTGGCTGAAATTGGGCTGTCAAAGCCCTTGCTGGCACCCGCCGTGCCTTTCGACTGGCACCAGCACACAGCCAGCAAACGGAGCGGGCCAAATTTCTCCCCGGCGTAGCTTAATTAAAGTCAACGATGTTACACCAGAGAGGAACCTGGCCCACTGTCCTGAGCTGGAGTCCACACCAAGTCCAGCTGGCAACTCGCAGGCAGCTCAGCGGCAGCAGGAAGGATCCCTGGCACCGGGAATGGCACTGGGAACTGCGCTGGGCGTTTGTGAGTGGGAGACAGACTCAATAAACACAGCACTAAGTAAACCAGATCTGTAATAAATAAGAACAACCAGCATTTTGCCTTTTCCAAATGCTACAGATCCGGACCAAATTGTCCTCCCAACTCCCATGAGCGGGGGGGGACATTTCATTAGCTCTATTATGCTGACAGGGAAAGAGTCACTGGGAGCTTAATAATAATAAAAATCCATTATGTTACAGCGCTTGTCATCTGTGTATCTCAACTAGCTCCAAAAGGCAGGGAAATGGCTATGCTTGCTTTAATGGAGTGGGGAGGGGGATGGAGATGTGCAAGGGGGTTAGCAATTAGCTTCAGGTCGCTCATCAAGCCAGACCTGAAGTTTGCTGAGTGGTGGTGTCACGAAGCCACGGCCAGGCTGGGCTGATGGGCTTGGAGCTGCAAGCAGGATGGATCAGGCAAGCTGCTGTCTCACAGCTTTTAATCGAAGGAGGTTTGTGCCTGGATCTGCTACATCTTTGCCAGCAGACCCAGAGGAGGTCCCACCAAAACTTTAACGTGGTTATACTCTAACAGCACGTGGGGTGCAATTACCCAACAATGGCAGCGTGATTGCACGGCGGCTACGCTTTCCACACCTGTAATTTCCACTACACTCATACACCTCCAAGGGTAGCTCCATGGATGCAAATTAATTAGAGTGTAAGTGCAAAATCAGTGGTGCCACTGAATGCTAAAAGCACACAGCCACCGTGACCGGGAAACCAAAGCCACAATTGTGGAGACGTAGGTAATCTTAGAGCTGAAATGTAGAGAAATTCCAGTTATAGGGACTAGTGGGTGGTGATGAGGTTATTCAAAAGCCTTACCACGGTGTAATTACACCGTCTTCCTAAGGTAATTACAGCCCTGCTATTATATGCTACAACCCTCCATTTCACACCTAATCCCATAAGGTAGATACAGAGGGGTAAAAGGCAGCAGCAAAAAAGACACCTGACTGTTGCAAGAAGGACGGACACAGACTGACAGGGGCAGCACAAGGAGAGGAGGTAGGAATGGAAATGCTCCAGGCATCCAGAGAGATGGCTGACACCCAGAACAGCCCAGCCGAGCCTCCGGTGCTCCGGGGATTCAGACCAGGCAAGGGGGAAGAACTGGGCTCGGTTAGCTGGGATGTATCGAGGAGGGAGAAGCATTCATCAAAAGCCAATCTGCTTTTGAAAAGCAGAAAAAGAGGTTACTTCGGATTAATTTTTCACTTCAGAAGCTTTATGGGCGAGTTCTGAAACTGTCAGGCTGAAACACTTCAATATTTTCTGAAGGAAAAGCTCGAGTGGTGATTCAAAAAGCCTCTCTGGATTGTCAGGTAATTTGTGCCCAAACATTTAAATTAAAAATTTCTGTTGGCTCATCTGTTGGGTTTTGGGTTTATTTGGGGGGAAAGAGGATTTGGAGCTTTTGGTTATTTGTCAATTTCTGAAATTTTGATTCTTCATAGGCTATTCCAGATACCTGAACGGGGGGGGTGGGGGGGGGAGTCTGAAAGCCCATTGCAGAGAGAGACCATCCAGCCCTGGCTGAAGGGCTCCTCCAGCACAAGGCTAGGTAAATATTCAGCTGATTAACTTCCACCCAGCTCCATCAGGTCCCATTTGGACCTGCATGAGCTTATTTAAAACTGGCTACATCCTCAGCCCAGCCCAGTCCCAGCCATGCAGACACACCTGATGTGACTTACAGGTCTCCTGCTGCTCCTTAGCTCCCCCTGATCTTTTACCTGGTGCTGTTTGCATTCACATTTCCACTGGCTCATGAGGCGGCGGATGGGGAGGAAGGGGCACAGGAGGGGATGTGCACTCTGCTGTCCGTGGGGGTAATTCAGCAAGGTCTCCCAACAACCCAAACCCTTTCTGTCGCACAGCATGGCACTGCAGTGAGAGACTGTTCCCCTCGGCGCTCCAAGAACACTGATGCAGAGCAGATGTGTGGGCATGAAAATACAATCAGATGGGACACAAACTGTGCTTTTGCTGTTGGTTTGGTTTGGTTTATTCCTTCTTTTTCTTTGTTTTATGTCTAGCTGGGCCAAACTCTTTATCATCTGCTTCTGCAAACGCTGTGCAGGATTTGTGCAGCATAGCATCACCATAATTACAGAGAAGGGTAAATCCCTGCAGGATGCAGGACCACATCCCCGGAGAGCAACTCCTGGAGTTGCATCCACGTGGACCAGCTTTAGTCCCCCCTCCAGGTGCAATTTCCCCCAGTGAAACCCATCCTTTGCAAGGTGTGAGCACGCCTGCCATGGGAAATAAGGGCTGAGCTATTGCAGGAACAACTTCCCCATCTTCATTAGGGGCTCAGCTAAGCCATGAAGCCCAAAAGTTGATTATATCTTTCATTAGGAATGACTGAATGATGTTTTTAAACTGGAAAATGAACTCACAGCTAAGAGGAAACACTTTCTTGGCGAGGCCGTAGAGGAGGTTCCCCATGGAATAGATGCAGTTGTGAGAGTCAAAATTAAATTGATATTAGAAAATTTCCTGAGGGGAAGAAAAAGTCATACGCTGCTTGCAGAAACAGCATCTCGCAGAGAGCTGGCTAGGAAATAGAAATCCACTGAAACTCAAATAGATATATATTTTTAAATGAAAAAAAAAAAAAATCCCCTAACTTCCCTCTCTCAGCAGAAATTCCCAAGAAGTAAAATTTCCATGGAGAGTTTGGGGGTTTTTTTTCCCCTTTTGGAAGTACCGAAGAAATGGCATTCTCTGAAAAATATGTCCCAAGAAACTGTGTGTTTTTTGCAATAAAGGCACTTTCTGGGGGGGGGGGAAACAAGCTTCGATGGAAGATTCCCAGGCAGTTTCAGAGGAGGCTTTCTCCATCCTTACTCGCCATGCCCTGATGGGCATTTGGGGACGTGCAGATTCAGGCAAAGCAAAAAGATGGGGATACAGCAGTGGAGAGCGCAGTGCCCGCATGGAGACATGGAAATCTCTCATGCATCAGCCTCCCTCGCCTACCTCCAACCTGACAAAAGCACCAGGAGCTTGCACGCTGCAATTTGCATTTGCAGGCAGAGCGGGGCCCGCTCCAGATGCATTCACAAGGGGACCCTTCAGATCAGATTAACAAAAAGCCGCCGATGGCGACAGTTCCTCTGCTGCGCCGTCGCCTCCGAACAATTTACTGCAACCACCTCTGAAAAGGGACACACGTTCCTTTGGCACTCACAGGCTGCTCGTTCCAAGGAAAGGTGGGAGCTCCTTGGGGAGTGCAGCCTTGAGGTGAGCTGAAAGGATGCTCCAGCACCCACTTGCCCCTACCTTGGGGCATCGCTCGTGGACACGCCGCTTGTCCCCGTCATCCCAGCTTGGCACCACTTCAAATGCCATCCCTCCCTCACCTAGCACTGGTTTTCTTCCATAAAGCATCCAGCATGACCAGCTTCACAGAATCATCTAGGTTGGAAATGACCTTGAAGATCATCAAGTCCAACCATCAACGTAACACTGACAGACCTCAACTGACACTGACAGTCCTCAAAAATCCTCCAGGGATGTGCGAGTCAAAGCTCCCCATGCTCCTTTCCAGCCCTATAGTACAGGACTCTCCCTCCAACACCACAACCCAAGCCAGCACAGCACCAAAGCCCTTCAAACCCCTCACCTGGAGCACATCCATATCTCCATGTCAGGCCCCCCCAGCCTTCCTTTTGACACCTAAATATAAACGCTCATAATGAAGACTGGCTGGTTTTATTAGCCTACAGGTTCCAGCTGCATTTCCGTGCTTTTTTCCTGCAACCCTGGCATCTCAAAGCTGCTGCTAACCAAAAACCCAGATCCCAGCACAATTGCATTGTGCCAGGAACATTAAGAAAAACATCAACTCTGATGAGACCTACAATACCCGCAGTAAAAACAGGAGGGTTGGTAGCCCTGCACGCATCTGCTGCCAGCAGCATCCTCTGCACCTTCAGCAGCTGGTTCCTACTCTCCAGGCTGGTAGGAAAAGGGGTCACTGCACGCCTTTTGTGCAAACTTGCAAGGCAGCAGGGCTGGAGTGGGGTCAGAAAGGGAAAAAATGGTGCCTAAGAAGAGCCAGGACCTCAAGAGTCCAGGCTCTGAAGGGGAAGCTAATAAAAAAGCATCATCCATTTGCAGACAGTGAATTGTTGTTTAAACCCCAGGATCACAGACAGCCTTCTCATCTTAAGGGGAGCAGCCAAGGGAAGAGACTTCATAGCCATTAAGCCAAGCTATAAAGTGCCTGCAGTAAAGTAGGGTGAAGTGGAATTTATCATGGCACCATATAGACTGTAGGGCCAGGAGAGAGCAGGCTCGGGTCAACAGGTTGACCCCTTGCATTGTCTAAAGATCCCTCCCTTCATCATCCCCATTAACGTCTCAGCTCCCACGCTGCCGCCGGCGCCTCCACTCCCTCCCCGGGGACTCTGCCCCCCACCACTGCCCACATGCTCATCTGCAGGGCACTTTCTTAACAGCCAAGCAGAAAAACTTCCCCTGCCTTAGCTCCAGACCACCGCTTCTTGTCCTACACCTTTGGAGACCATGAATAATTCCCTTTCTTCATTTCCAGCATTGCCTGGAAGGTATTTATAGGCTGTGATCACTTCCCACCTCCCCAGGAGGCTTCTCCTTTGCTGGAATATAATTTAGCATCAGAGCCGGGCAGCCCAGCCTTGCCATGCGCCTGCCCAGGGAAGCCACCTCCCCAGCTTCTCTGTTAAATACCAGGGAAGGAGTTGTGCTCAAATCTGTGCAGGAATCATCCTGCTCCTCCTAGGCAGCAACACAGCTTTAAGGTCCTCTTTAGTCATGGTCTTAAATGAAAAAAAAACATGTTTTAAAAAACCCACATGCAGCCAGGAAGGGAAATGTGGGGCAATTGCTTTGCAGTCAGGGATGACAACAATTCCTCCAAACCCCTGTGAACTAAGAGTTCTACCACTCAGCTAATACGAGGCAGGTTTTTGTTTGGGATCAATGACCTTGTTTAGACCAGAACCAACCAAGCCCAGCGAGACGTGCGGTACAAAATATGTTTTCTTGGTGGCGGTTGGCTGGAGTTATTCTCATTTCTACCTTTTTCTGTTTCCTAGCAGACACGAGGCAGGAGGAGAGACAGCAGAATAACCACCAGGAAGACAATTCCCAGGATGATTCCTGCCTTGTATCAGAGGAGCCAAAACGTGCAGATGAAAACTCTGCAAATGTTTTGCAAGGGAACAGGAGCCCTTCTGAAGATGGCTGATTTCCCAGCGCAAACATTTCATCTAGCCCTGCAAGTTCCCTGCAAAACAGTTTTGAGCCCCACAACAAAAAAAACCAACCCAACAAAACCCAAAAGACTGTCAAAACATTGTGAAGAAGGCTGAAATTTTCTGTCTGATTCAAAAGAAACCATCAGCACCCAGGCTCAGCAGACTGGTGCCTGCATAAAAGTACATTTAAATCGGGTAGTTGAGGTTTCTGCTTTCTCTGTGCAAGAGCCAAGTGGTTGCAGTGCTCTCTTTGCTCAAGGGACAGCACAGGGTGACTGTCCCGGGCAGGGGACAACACCCCCAAGCAGTGAAATCACCCTGCAAGCGCTTCTTCACTTAATAGATGGTCACAGCCCTGCCAAGCCCATTGCTGTGGGAGCTGAACCCATATATGATGAGCTTGATGCCACGCTGCTTTCTCCTCCCTGCCTGGATGCTTTCCACCCTCTCCCCCTTCCCTTCCCGCTCAGGACTGCAGCCTGTCCTGCTGTCCCCAAGCCCCCCTGATCCCTGCAGACCCTCCGGGCCCCTCGGCCGCTGCAGGGAGGTGGGCAGCCCTGCCTCGCACAGCCGGGCACAGCCGTCTCGCCCCGTTTCCTCCTCTCCACCCGGCTGCTCCGCCGGCCCCGCTCCTGCCAAGAGCAGCGAGGCGAGGGCAGCGCCGGATGGATGGGCAGCAACTGTCAGCAGAGCCAGTGTCGCACAGACGTGCCCAACAAGTTCCTAGGGGTGCCTGTGCCAGCTCCTGACTCAACGTGCTCACAGCTGACCCCATCCCCTCGCCCCTGTGTGCTGTGGCTGGGGAGCCATCCTTCTTGAGGAGCAAGAAAATCAAACCACTCGACCATGCTCAGCAGGAGGAAGAATATGGATGTTAACGCACGCTCCTGGCTCGCTCGCCAGGTCTGACCAGGCTATAACCAGGGCAACGTGGCCCTGAGCCTGTGCTCCTCCCCAGAGCTAGCCCAGGGCAGACCAAGAGCAACGTGACCCATCCCCACGCCGGCACGGGCTGCACGTGCAAACCAGGCTGCAGGTGCCCAAAGCAGCACACAACCCACTCTCAAGACACATCCACCCCGAGCTGCTGTCCGTCTCCAGTCCCCATCTACCCTCTCTCCTTTCTCCATATCCAGCAGCACAGGCCTGGGAAGCAGCCAGTTATAAAAACCAGCTGGAAGGGAGGGATGGAGGAGGGAGCTGCTGCTTTTCAACAAAGCCAGAACGCAGCTCCGGTGCTTACGAGCTTCGCCTCCCCATGCAAGCACTGAGAAGAGGATTGGTACCCTGGGTGCAGCAGGCTGGGGGCTGATAGGATGCATCAGCTAATTTGCTCTAATGGTCCCAGAAAGGCAGGGAGTGCTCTCCAGAGGAGAATGCACTTCAGCAATAACCTAAATAGATACCCATTTCCAAGCAGAAAGTCCTTGAGGAGGGAAGAGATGCCCTACAGTTGAATTTCTCTCCCCACCTGCACCGAAATTTGGCCGGGCATGTTGGAAAGGAACTGCCTGGGCAAGGAAAAGCATGGGATCTGCAATCTGAGGACCAGCTCTTGGAAGAAGCTGAAGCGTGGCTGAATGTCCAGCCCTGCTTTTGGAGCCTGCTTGGACAGACTGACAGCAGCCCTGGGCAGAGCCCAGCCCGGAGCACGTTTGGCTCCGTCGTCAGCCCAAAGCAAAAAAGTCTGCCCATCTGTGCTGCGACAGGTTGATATAGAGGGTGAAATGCCTAAGTAAAATTCCACAACAGGGCATTAAAAAGATGTAATAAAATATACACGAGTTATTAAATATTGTCATCAAGATGAACCATAAATCAGAGATTTTATGGTTTCTGATTATAAATTCCATTTATTCTGTAAGCGTTTAAAGAAAGAAAAATGGAGACTCAGTAAAGATTTAAGCCCAGCCATGATGCTGCTGATATTTCACTGTTGCTTGTGGATGTCATGTCTGTGGGAGCCCAGTGCTGGGTGCACAGAGTTGCCTCTCACCAGGCAGCCAGCCGTGCCATGAAACTCCCCGGTGTCCTTACTGACACCGCTACAGATGCTCCTACCCATGTAAACACAACAACAGGGTCCCCAGTGCTGCCTTCCCCACGTGCACCAGACATTTGCAGCCTCCCAGGCACTGCATCTCCCCCCACACCATCCCTCCACACCCTCTTTATGGGTTGCAAGACACAGCCGACTTTTGCAGAGCGAGAAATCAACATCACTTCGGGGAAGGATGAAAATGGTGAGCGTACGTGGGAAACACTACCTCCCCCCCCCTTTAAATGCCAAGAGAAATATCACAGAAATTGCTTTCTTGGAAAGACTCAAGAGTTCAAATAAATTGTCAACTGTCAGTTGCCAGCGCTTCCCCTTGCCAGGATGGTGATGCTTCTCTTGTAGCCAGCATCTCCCCTTCCTGCCAGGCAGAGGGAGATGCAGAGGGTCCAAGCTGCACCTCCTGCCACCACAAAGAAATGTCAGGAGAAGCAAACCTCAACAACTTTTCCATGGGAAGACAAGTAAATGTAGAGCCTGTGCCCATACCCTCCTGAGGAGCTGCTCAAGGCAACCTGAAGCTACCAAAAAAACCACTCTGCCCTGATATTTTACAGGCTGCAGTACCCAGGAGCCTCAAGAGCTCTACCATATCCTAGAGGTACTCACTCCAAAATGAGTGTTCCCTATATTTAATGCCCATTCCTATTTTTCAGCATCACAAAACGGTGCTAGACGTCCCTTCTGCAACCCTAAAATTGGTTGACTCAGTCCCCAACCTGCATTTTCCAGCTAAGACCCTTGCAGAAAAAAACATATGTGATGTACAGCTTTGCACGGGCTGTTTCTGTTCACCTTAATCCCTTCACCATCCTATTGCAGCTCATTTCCAGGGGGGGAACAGAGCCCACGGATGCAGAACCATAACCCTGGCAGTTAAATCCCATCCCTCAGATAGGCTGGGTGGAAGGTAGACCGCAGGGCAGATCCTGTTTAATTAGGGCTCGTAAAACCAGCTCAGTGCTGCACCAGAGAGTGGGGCTGATTTGCAGCTGCCTTTAAAACCGAGCGGGGTTACTGCTTCAGCAGTTTTCCCAGCCAGTTTTATAGATGCAACGATAAAGGGAAAAAAGTTTGCGTGCCGAGAGTTTTATTGCTGAAACATCTGATAACGTCACGCCAGCTTATCGGGGGATGGAGGGAAGGGAGCACTGGGCTGGGAGATGTGGACAAGCTGCTGGAGGAAAACAAACCCAGCCTTGCTAAGCCACAGAAGCTCCTCAACGGGGAGACAAGACGCGTTTAAAAGGAGCTTTGCTGTATTTCCCAATAGCCTGTGCAGAGGTTTGTGTCCTTTCAGGTGAAGCAATGATGGGCTGTGAGAACTGGGAGCTGCTGGTCTGTATTTATCTGCCCACTGGGGAGCAGGTATTTGCCCCAGTGCTGAAGTGGCCAGGTTTTATGAGCTACACCATGAAGGGGACCCACCGAGCTGGGCTCTGCATGGTACCTCAACTGGGGGAAAACACTGGGAAACATCAACATCTATTTAATAAGGATTTATTGTATTTTTTTGTTTTATTACTGGGTAGAAGTGCTGCCTCTTCCCTCCCAAACAGCTCCCCAGCATCCCAGGCTGCACCTGAACCACTGTGCTGGGGCTTTACAGCCCAGTGCACATTGCTGGGCAAGCTCTCAAGTGGCTGTCTGCAGAGGGGACCCACCAGACAAGGAGCTGGGCTGGGGGACATGACCAGGGATGAGTTTAATCCCCGATGCTGAGCCTCCAGCATGCAAACTGGCCCCTGCACGATGGGAGCTGGTTGTTCATGAGAGCCCCCCCAGGGCTACTGCAGCCCTGGGCATCAGCAGGACAATCCAAGCAGGCAAAGATGTACTGGCACATCAGGGAAAGTAGCACACAAGATTTCTGGGATAGAAAAATAATCAAAGGATGAAAACCTCCCTCAATGCTTCTACTCAGCCAGGGCAAATCAGCGCTCCTCTCCCTGCTTTGCCGACTGCGACTTTGGGTAAAAATCTGATGAAGTAAGCTTTATGCATGAAAAAGGCCAACTGAAAAAAAAATAAAATAGGGCAAGTGTAAGGAAAAAGAAGAACAGAGCGAGACTGATGGGGTCAGGGCACTGTTAAGGATGTCAATACCCATCACTCACTAATAACCTTTCTGTAACTCCTGACCTAGCAGTGGCTGTCACGAAACCGCAGCAAAATTAAAACAGAAATGAAGCAGCATTAGGTCCTGGCGAGAGGAGGCAGCGGCTGACAGGCAAGGTAAGGAGAGGAGAGGAGAGGGGGGCACGGCGCTGGGCCTGCCAACCTGTGCCGAGGCATCCTCCCGCGCTCCCAGGGACAGCGCAGGGGGTGCAGGATGCAGCGGGCGGGAAGGGGGAGCAGGTCGGGCGCGTGCTGCCCGGCGCAGCGGGGCACAGAGGAGGAGAGGGCACACGGTTCAGCTGACAGCAGCGGGCTGGCGGAGGTGAGCACCCTCCCTGGGGACAGAGGAAGGACGAGGCTGATGTAGCCCCAGTAGCTGAGGCTGGTGGAGGGACAGCGGCTCATGACAGCTGGTGGGGTTGCAACGTGATTGCTCCGTGCTTTGGGGGATTTCTGCTAAGAAAAGGCTATTTCCATGGGTACCAGGTGGGTCTGGGGGCCTTCATGTGGTCCTGTATCCCTTCCATCCATAGAAGCAGCAGAACAAGCAGCAAACCTCCCTCTGCAAGGGCTGGAGCTGCTGCAGCACTGCCCGCCCCTCTCCTCCTGCCCCCTGCTCTCTGTGCAAATTTAAAGCATGTTCCAGATATGGGCTGACCTTTACAGTACACATGAAAAGGCAAAAGGAGAGTTGGAAATGCACAGAAGGGAAAATACGCCTTGCAATGGAAAACAGACACTGCACGTCCCCATGAGCAGAACAGGGGAGATGGGGGAGGAAGGGTCTCTGGCCTAGGATCAGTCCCTACGAAAACCAAACCTTCAGCTCAATGCTCTCCCAACCCCAGGGGGGAAGTCCCAAGGGACAGAGCCTGAGTGGCTTTAGCCCAAAAGCCCATGGGACCTGCTTTTCTGCTGAGCAGACCTGCTATCACCCTCCTCACACTCCCCCAGGGCTTTGAAATGAGCCTAGCAAGAGGGAAGGCACCAAGCCCCATCAGAGGGGTTGCTCTTGCTGGGAAGCATCCATAGTTGCCATTTGTGATGACCTCTCAGTGATTTAATCAGCCACAGGTAGAGATCATAGAATCATAGAATCACCATGGTTGGAAGGGACCTCCAGGATCATCAAGTCCAACCTTTATCCCAGCATCTCCCTAACCACTAGACCATGGCCTCAAGTGCTACATCCACCCATTTTTTAAACACCTCCAGGGACGGTGACTCCCCCACCTCCCTGGGCAGCCTGTGCCAGTGCCCAACCACCCTCTCAGGGAAGAACTTCTTCCTAATATCCAACCTAAACTTCCCCTGATGCAACTTGAGGCCATTTCCTCTTGTCCTATCGTTAGTAATTTGGGAGAAGAGACCAACACCAGCCTCACTACAACCTCCTTTAGGTAGTTGTAGAGGGCAATGAGGTCTCCTCTCAGTCTCCCGCAGACAAAACCACCCCAGTTCCCTCAGCCGGTCTCCATCAGGCCTGTTTTCCAGACCTCTCACCAGCCTCATTGCCCTTCTCTGGACTCGCTCCAGCACCTCAATGTTCTTCTTATCCTGTGGTGCCCAGAACTGGACACAGAACTCAAGGTGTGGTCTCACGAGTGCCGAGTACAGGGGCACGATCACCTCCCTACTCCTGCTGGTCACACCATTTCTGATACAGACCAGGATGCCATTGGCCTTCTTGGCCACCTGGGCACACTGCTGGCTCGTGTTCAGTTGGCTGATGCTGCAGGAGGCAAATTCCCCAGACTGGCTTACAGAGCAGACTGTGACCAGTAGACCATGGCCAAGTCCCTCCAGCACTCGCCCATCTCACGCAGAGGGCAGAGCATCCTTCTCCCTCCCCATTACACAGGTACCTGCCTTTCTGTTTTACCAGTCGCTCCCCCAGCCCGCTGTGGTGAGAAAAGGAGGACAAGCACATCACCCCCCGTGCCAGCAGTTCTTCGCCGCACAGCCACAGCCCTCACCAAGCCAAAGCACGCAGAGGGAAGGCAATCAGGCAAACTGCAGGAGACGCACTCACACACGCAAACAGCAGCAAACCTGCTGGGAACCCGTGGACATGGGCATATGGCAAGGACACGTGGGCTCCTGGGGTCCACCCTTCCCCGTCACGGCTCTTTCGGCTTTCACTTGGGTCAAGGCGAGGGCTCCTGCGCTCCTGGCATGACCCTCCCTTCATCTCCCAGCCCGGCAGTGGCGTGCAGGATCAGCTCAGGCTCCTCTCTGCAAGACATCCAGAAGCTGAGACAGAGCTGATCCATCTTCCCTGCTGGAAGAGTGTAAACAACTCAGCTGCAGGCTTGGAGTGCAAGAGAGGACACACAGTTGGAAATTTTAAGGGCCAATTTACTAGGTAATTTACTAAACACGCTAATAATTGACATTGCAAGCACCATACCGCTGTCCCCCGCTCCCCTCTAATACCCGTAGCAAGAGGGAGAAAACAGCTTTCCCTGTCCTAGCTGCTCTGCAAAGCCTCCTGTGCCAGACCCGATCCCGTTTGCCATCTGGGCAGCCTCGCTCTGCTCAGTCCCAACCAACACAACAGCAAGCCTGGCAAATAACACCCTCCTGATTAGTATGCATATTTTCGAGCTGTGATTTCACCTGAGGATCTTTGCAAGGGAAGGGTGTGTTGTAATTACCACCTCTTCCCTAGCTGTAATTAAAGATAAACTGAAGGGAGTTATGCCCAGTCTCTCAGTTTCCCTGAAGCTTTTCCCTGTGCCAAGAATATAATCTCTGCAAGAAAACTCTCAGCAGCTTCTTGGAAAAAGGCAGCAGCTCAGACTGGAGCTGCAACCTGTCTGGGATTATGGTAGTTAGACTATGCTTTCCGTCCAGCCAAGAGGAGAGAGATGGTGTCCAGGCATCCCACACCCTTCAGGACAGGATGAACTGTCCTCTCTGGGAGGAGCACAGATGACCAGGTTAGACCTGACACCTAAAAGGTCAACGACTGAGCCTGGGTGTGGTGACCCCCAGCCTTGAGATTTACCAGTAAATGGCATCTTCACACCAGGGGAAGTTACACCTTCAGTCCTAAGAGATGTTCAGCTAACCATCCAAACTCAAAACCCAGTTCAAACCAAGGCAATACTGGCATTGATTCCAAACCAGGCAATATCCTGGGCACTACTGACAGCAGCTTCTCATGCCACCACAGCCGGGTGCTCAAAGGACCAGTGAGCACATTTGTATTTATTTCTGTCCTGCACCTGCCTGGATCTACACTTCAGAGAAGAGGACAAAAATCTGATGAGCAGTAAGTGACTTTGAGTGCTCAGAGGTACAGGGGTTTAAAGAGCCCTCTCAACCAGCCTCTCAAGAAAAACCTGTAACAAAAACCTCTTGGGGGCATTTCACGTCGAGCATCTTCAGCCTGAAAATCGCTCCAAACTTGTCACTTACAGCAACCTGGGTCACAATTTGCAATTAATCATTCACTTGATTAATTTTGCCTCCTTTTCTGCCAGCGTGCAGCCTGCCAGTCCCTCCAGGCACGGCGCGCTGCCGGTGTAATTACTCGGCGGGTGGGCTGCAAGCGCGTCGAGTTGTGCTGCGTGGTCACCACCGGCCTGGGAAGTCACAGAATGAGTGATGGATGTGGATGCTGCCCAGATGGGAGCATGAAGCCAAGCCACCCACAGCACCCTGCAAACAGGGCCAGGCATGGATGCAAGGTCAAAGACCTTGCCCAAACATTTGGTCAAGAGTGAGACTTAGGAAATTCCTCTGTTGGGTGTAAATGACCTTGCTGAGACGTGGCATCACCCACCCCTCCTCCTCTTCTCTATCAGGAGATGCTCAGCCCTACACAACTCTCTCAGTGGACCAGCAAAACATTCCTTTAATGATATTTTTCTTTTTTTCTGGTGGTGGTTTTCTTTTTCTTCCATTAGGAGACACATTCATTAGCAAAATATCAGAAACCTCTGGGGCACCTTGTGCTTCTAATTCCTTTTCCAAATGTATAATGAGCCAGGAGTATATTTTTTTAGGGTGAATTTAATTGACCTTTGCAGTGGCATTAGGCGGATTGGCTTAAAGTCTATCGGAGCAGAATGTAACCTGGTGAGATTTTAGGGAAAGTTATCAGAAAAACCTATCAAGTTGGACTGGGTGATTCTCCTTCCCTCCCCTTAGCTTTCTTCACGGAGAAAAAGAAGGATGGCTTGAGAATAGAGGGGGATGAACAGACAGGGAGAGAATTAAAAGGGAGAAGGGAGGAAAAGAGTAGGAGGGAGAGAGGAGAGAGCAGTTCAAAGTGGCCCTCAGCAGCAGAGTGGTGCAGCAGGCTTGGCTGCTCGGGGACAGGCACCGACATCCGCCGACCCAGCAGCTGCCCCGTTTGCTTGGTGACACCGTGCCAGCTTACACCAGCTGAGGATCGGGCCCTCCAGCAATGGAAGACATCCCAGCTTTGAGGGGAGGGCTCACGAGCCACTGCTTCCTGCTGCCTCATAGGGAAATACGGATCTGCAGTGGCTGGCAGTCAGGCTTGGTGCTGCCTTGCTCTGGATGCCACAGCCCGGGGCACGAGCCTGCTATCTGCACCCCCCTGGGCCAGATATAAGCTGTCCCTATGGAGGCTGGGGGAGGCAGCTCAGTGACAAGTCCCAGCTCGTACCCAGGAGGATATGTCAGACCTCCAGTGTGGCTTAGAGGGGCTCAGGGGCTGCTGAGACGCCACAAAAGGTGAAAACCACTGAATTTCACTCCAGTGCAGAGGAACAGCACCCTACAAAGCCATGCCCTACACAGCCCTGCGACTCTGGTCTTGTGCTTCTAAGAGCTGCAGAGAGGAGGTGCTCTTTGGGGTCAGCACCCCAAGCTCCATTTGTAGCACCAGCCAGGCTCTGTGGCACCGGGGAGGGGGGACAGCATGTGCATGCTGTGCACCCACACACCTCTGCACCACTCAGATATGCATTAATGGAACTGCAGCAAGCAAAGGCCCTGGGCAAAGCTGGCATGGCACAGACAACCCCAGCCCTTCCCCGTTTCACAGTCCCAGCATGCCAACCCCAGGAGTGTTTTCAGTTGCTACCCCAGCCCGATGGGACCCAGCTCCCCCAGGGATCCCAGTATGGGGGCCGGACGCCCCCACAAGGGCTCTGGCTCCTGACAGCATCCTGCCTTGCAGCCCCCTCTCAAAGCCCACACAGCCCAGCCCCACAAGAGGCAGCCAGTTTATCACAGCCCTGATCGTGGCTGGGCTGCTGGGAGACCATCCAGAAACACCCAGCCCTAACCTGTTGGTACTAAGGAAGTATTTTTCCTGTGTTGTTTTCGTACCAGCCCAGAAACAAGGGCCGGCAAATCAGCCTGGGAAAATCTGCTTGGTGGTATTTTGAAACATCACCGTTTTCTGTTGGGTTTTTTCCCCCCCACCCAGCCCTGATAGTGTCAAGCACACCTTGTCCGTGCAGGGGTGGGGTATGA
This sequence comes from Podargus strigoides, assembly GCA_028020825.1. Classification (NCBI taxonomy): domain Eukaryota; kingdom Metazoa; phylum Chordata; class Aves; order Caprimulgiformes; family Podargidae; genus Podargus; species Podargus strigoides. The sequence goes on from CM051646.1 coordinate 4,643,441, forward strand.
AATGCCAGGCTCACTCCAGCCCACACCATTCCCATCCGGTGTGCAGCAATCCTCCCTGAACTCACCTCCCCATCACCGACAGGGCGCAAACCCACACATGGGTGAGCAACGTGCCAGGGCTGGGCTGAACCCGGCTACCCCAGGGCTCCAGCTGGTGCCTTGATGTTGAAACCATCCTGCCCCCCCAGCCCTGCAGCCCCTGCTGTATGCAGAGCTCTGCCAGGATGCTCTGTGCCACGGCAGAGGCAGCTCTCACTTGCTTTCCCCCTACTGCGACATAAATGAGATTTCAAGCATCCTGATTTCCAGTTACAAACCCTCCACCGTGCACTGACCGGTGCTAAACGTGCCTGTTGTGCCAGCAGGTCTTTGCTCACGCAAATGCTGATGCACAAGCTGGGGCGTAGGATGCTTCTTGCTGCTCTCCCTGTGCCAAACCAGCCACAAAATGGTTACCCACCTGCTCTCCTTTCCAAACTTTGCTGCTTTCTGTCCCTCCCTCGAGAGGCTGCGGCGAGGGAGAGGAGGGTTTCAAACGAGATCCGGAAAATCAGAGAGAAAAGGGGAATGTTTCAGCTGGATGCAGTGAAACGGAAGGCTTTGTGTTTCAGAAAATTAAGGGTGTAAGGGGTCTCTTTGTGCTAAATGCTCTGGATGGGATAAAAGTAAATAGAGCTCAGCCGGGCAGGGGAGTTAGGGCAACACGGAGAACAATTTTTAGCCCTGTTAGATATTAATTTCCCATACATCATCTGCCTGTCCTCTGCCTGTTTGAAGTGCTCAAGGTTTCAGGCTTCAAAGCGCACCACGACTGCCATTTGCACAAAGCTCACGGATCCATGGGGAGCCGCATCAGCAGGTTACAGCCCCACACCCCAGCAGGACCCCCCACCCTGCAATGGCTGCTTCCCACCCCCCTCCATCCGCAGCCAGGACCTGCCTGGGGATGCAGCAGCTCGTGCCACCATGTGGCGAGTTCCTCGGGTCTCTGCTGCAGGAGGGAGCGGGTAGGGGGGGCCAAGCCCGAGCAGATAAAAGCACTGCCCCACTTCACGGCCCCCAGCGCTCATTAAAACCCAACTGCATGTAGGCAGACGCCTGGAAAAGCCGGTGGGGTCACAAACCCCGTCCCTTGCATCCCTGTCACCGACGAAGCACCTACCAAATCAATGGCACTTTGTGAGGTTGCGTCAGCTAACGAGGATAAGGCCATTTATTGTTTCAGCAGTGGAAAGGCTGACGCACCACAAAGGCAGCCCTTTGCCTGACTCGGAGCAGGCAGCCTGCAAATATCTGGGGGTTTTCCAGCATGACTTGGCTTTGACAAGAGGCTTCTGTCCTCTAGCAAGATGCCTGGGGCTCGTGGCGGTGCCAGGGTCCCCCCTCACCTGTCCCTGCTGGGAGAAGCAGCGGCGCATCTTCGAATCCCCACCTAATTTGCAGCAATTTAACAGCAATGCCAGTGAGTTTTCTTGTGATGCCCAACCCGAGCACAGACCAAGGCAGGCAGAGGTATCCCAAGTTTTCTCAGGGGTAAACAGAGGCACGACTGACTGAAGGGCAGGAGGGAGAGCTGAACCTGAACCAGAGCCAGGCCAGGCAAAGCCCTACCATCTGCCTACTGCAAAGCAAAACAAGCTGAGGTTACTTGTTTCAAACAGCAAGTGCATAAATATCCACCAAAATAAACAGCGGTCATAATTAATTAAAAAAATCGCTTTTCCTTTTTGCTCCTGCACTTTGCGGTGACTGCGCTCAGGGCACATCACACGCCAGAGTAACAACTAATTATAAGTACCAATTACGATGATAATGAAATAATCTACCTTCGAAAGCTGACTCCCATTAATTTCCCCCTGCTGTAAATAAAGCTGAGTGCTCACACCGGACACGGCGTCACCACCCGCACGGCAGCGGGGGACAGGGGCATCCTCACTCCCCAGCTCACGAGCAAAGCTTTGCACTATTTGGGGTGAAACAGAAGCGAAGCAGCACTGTGAAGACTTGATTTCTCTCCTCCTTCCGATGACTGAAAGCAAAGTGAAGCTTTTATTTCATAACAGCATCGAGGGCATAAAAAAAAGGGGGTGGATGGAGATGCTGAGGAGCAGCGTTTTTCCCCTCCTAGACTGTGACTCAGGAAAGCACGTGGGCACGGGTGGATGTGTATGCCAGCAGTAAAGCAACAGCCTGACTGATGAAGTACTCGAGCTTTGCACTTTATCGCTCTCCTGAGTCAGAGCCTGCATCTTCCTGCGATAAATACACTCTGCTTTCTGGCTCTGGATCGCAGAGGAGCCCAGTCCATGCACTGCACCAGCTGGGATGGCAACCAAGCCCCAAAACACTCTCCAACAACCCTGCTGAGAGCCACCAAAACACTGTATTTGGTCAGAAATGCAAAATTTGGGGGCTGCAAAGAAGTAAAGGCCAAAGGTCTGCATGCCAGAGCGGGGTCAAAAGACCCTCGTGTCCCTCAGACAGGATTTTCCCACCCCAATTGCTTCGAAGCACTACAACGTGCTGAAAACCACAGGGCTGGATCTAGCACCAAGGGGTGAGCAAGGCCTGTTAAGATTTATTTTTTTGTTGTTTTCAACTGACAGTGTGTTTGCTAGAAAAAAAAAAAATGTCATTTTCCAGGAACCGAAACTATCTGTGGACTCAAGTCGGGTTTAGCCAACAGTTTTTTTTTGCAGAAAATAAATAGAACGGGGAGAGAAGGGAGCTGAAGAGAAGTCAAAACATCTCGTGGTGATGTTTCTGGTGTGTTACATTTCAATCTCGCACTTGAAATGTCATTGTCATTCCAAAAAACTGACATTTATATAAAGGTTAAAAAAAAAAGCTACTTAAGTGAAACATATGGGTTTATTTGCAGGTCTGCATAAACTGTTTCATTATGACTTGACAGAAACACTGCTTTTACATCAAACCCCCCCTCCTTTTCTCCAAGGTGACCCCAAGCCAATGGGGTTGAAAGATGACACAACAAATTGTCCCATCCCTCCTGACTTTGTAACCACCAGCTCCCCACCGATTTAATCCCGTGCTTTAATCCTATGATAATTCTAATGTCGTGCTTCCAGGCTGTTTTTTTTTTATTCCCAGAGCCTGGAAATCTGAACAAACAACCCCTCCTCAGGCAGAAAAGGCTCTTTCATTCAACCTCTGAAAGAACTGGTCAGAGTCTTGATTTTTCTGAATTTCCCCCCCTATGTGCTGATGTAATGCAAATTAAAATTACAGGGCTGGGGGGGTGGGGAGGGGAGTGATTGACTGGAAAATAGAGGGAAAATTTTTCTGTGAAAAGGCCAGTCAATGGGTCTTTTGTGATATATCAATTTGAAATTTCCAACGAGAGGACCACTGGAGGGGAAATATTCAGACCAACTTCAGGAAGATGTTTGCCCCACCCCCACCCCCCCCGGGTTTCTCTGGGCACCCACTGAGCCAGGAGCGGGCGGGGAAGGATGGTGATGCCCAACTCATTTAATCACAGAATGTCAGGGATTGGAAGGGACCTCAAAAGCTCATCCAGTCCAATCCCCCTGCCAGAGCAGGAACACCCAGATCAGGTCACACAGGAACACATCCAGGGGGGTTTGAATGTCTCCAGAGAAGGAGACTCCACACCCTCTCTGGGCAGCCTGTGCCAGTGCTCTGTCACCCTCACTGGGAAGAAATTCTTCCTCACATTTATGTGGAACCTCCTATGTTCCAGCTTGCACCCATTGCCCCTTGTCCTGTCATTGGATGTCACTGCGAAGAGCCTGGCTCCATCCTCATGACACTCACCCTTTACATATTTATAGACATTCATGAGGTCACCCCTCAGTCTCCTCTTCTCCAAGCTAAAGAGACCCAGCTCCCTCAGCCTTTCCTCACAAGGGAGATGTTCCACTCCTTCCAGCATCTTTGTGGCTCTGTGCTGGACTCTCTCAAGCAGTTCCCTGTCCCTCTTGAACTGGGGGGCCCAGAACTGGACACAATACTCCAGATGTGGCCTCACCAGGGCAGAGCAGAGGGGGAGGAGAACCTCTCTTGACCTACTAACCACCCCCTTTCTAACACACCCCAGGATGCCATTGGCCTTCTTGGCCACCAGGGCACATTGCTGGCTCATGGTCACCCTGCTGTCCACCAGCACCCCCAGGTCCCTTTCCCCTGTGCTGCTCTCCAACAGCTCAGTCCCCAACTTACACTGGCACATGGGGCTGTTCTTCCCCAGCTGCAAGACTCTACACTTGCCCTTCCACCTTCATGCATGGTTGGAACTCAGCATCCCCTGGAAGGCACACGCTGAGGATTTCCATCCTGCCCCTTCATCACTCTCCCACCTTCTCTTTCCTAATTCTCTGTTATCTTTTAAGAATAATTTACTCCTCCTTTTAAGCAAAGCTTCAGGATCCTTAGAAAAAGGATGTGTGTTTTTCAATTCTGTGCTTGGATGGCTCGCAGCCCCCTGACAGAGTATCCAGAGGTGCTAACAAAATACAAATGGATAATTAATCACCATAATTGTGGATTGGGTGGTTTTTATTCACTTCAATCTCCTCTTGTGGTGTTTCTTCAAAAGAAAAAAGAGGAGAATAATAATAATAATAAAAAAATCTAGTAGAGAAGAGAAGAAAGCCCGTAAGCCTAAATGGACTGCACAGATTTATGGAGAATTAGTTTAGTCCTAGGGACCTTGTGGCATGAGAGTCCAACCAAACTCCATTCTTGGCTTTTTGATGTTTTCAAGCCCCCTCAATGCAATTATTTCCTTGTCTCCCTACAGCCCATCCATTATTCTCTATAATAATATGTTTTCTGAAACTCCTTTCCATAAACAACTATAGCAGGCAGTGAGAAACCTCATTGTTATTGATATCATGTCACATCACCAGTAAAACGACTTATGGAAAATGGACTGTGAATGGAGAGGGGTTCAATTTCAATCATCCCGACCTTTTACATCATTTCAAGATAAATCAGGCTAATGCACAGTGACGTCATGTGGAAATTCAACCCTGATGGTGACAGCGCCTGGGGGGGCTCATTTTAGAAGCAAGGCTGGGACAATCTTGCTGTGGATCCCAATGGTTGGGAAGAAATGGCTCCCCAGAGGAGTTTCACTTGTTCCTTCCACCAAATCCAGCCCTACACCAGCAAGCACAGGCTCTCTTTGCCCAAGCTACAGCTGCCAGACTTTTAGAAGCAAAAGGTTGTAAGTTTATTCACACTTGAGCACCACAGTTACACAAGGCAATAGCACAGCCCCCCCAAATACTCAGCAAGGCAATAAAATGTGGTTCTTCACCATACTGAATACGACATTCAAAAGCACAACACGCTACCCAGCTCTCATTAAAACCAACAGCAACAGTCCTCACCCCCAAAACCATCAGCCCAGAGGGTTCAAGCCCACCATTCTCATTGTAACAGGTAAAATCACAGCAGCTGCACGGGGTAACTGGTCGTTTCCACAGCACTGTCACAAGTGAAGTGCATGAGATGCACTTAGGTATATAAAAGCAATGTTTGGAGCAATGCTTGCTCAATGTAGGACTACACAGTGGATTTCTAGAGGCTGGGCAGACAGAGCTGAGCCATCTTTTCACTCAAGCATGCGGATCATGCTCAATCAATCAATTAAGACAGCCTAGTTATGGTGCAGGCAACACCAAATAGGGAGTAATAAACTTTTTACACTTTCTAGTTGGACCCAAGAGGATGTCTGACCCCTGACCTATCCCAAACATCACTGGTGTCTCTCAAAATTTCAGTTATAGCTTGAATGACCCTAAACCTTGAAAATAAATCCTTACAATGAGGACTATGGAATCAGCCTATTCATAGATTCAAGAACAAATATTTTGTATTAAAAGGTCGAGAGAGAAAATGACTTAAGCGGCACGAGGGAGAATAAAAATGAACCCAACATGCCCCAACAGACCTGGAAGCAGCCCCAGAGGGCGAGCTAACTGATCCCAGAGGCCCTGCATCCTTCCTCATCCTCCCACTCCTTTTGACATTTCTGCAATAGGAGCAGCCAGGCAGGGCACTTTCTCAGGGACCAGATTTTTATCTTCCTAATCATGGTCCGGGACCAACACATGGAAGCATTTACTGGTCCAGAAAGCATTTGTACTGTTCCAGTAACTAAGCACTTTTGAAATACTCTTTTCCACTTGATTGTAGGAGCTGATAGCTCATGAGCCGCTAGCTAGAGATTGATGCTTCATATGTTTGAAAGCTAAAACTCCAAGCAGAGTGTACAGCGCTGGTTTCTAGCTCTAGTGGTTTTCATAACACCCAGCAGCAATATCATGTTAGAACAGCAGCTGCAAAATCTGGTCTTCAATTATTGCCAACTTCAAGTTCAAGGAAAGCTAAATCCAGGGGTTTGGTGCAACTTGTTGTAAAATGCAGCTCCTAACAGGGCTCTCTCCCCCCGCCCAATACATATTTCAGGTGTCTACACCAAATTAGAGACTACAGAGTTCAAAGGGGGGCATTGCTAGAGGCATCCCCTGCCATGAACGGCTGAAATAGATGGGATAAATGGTACAGACAAACAAAACCTTATTGCTTTCAACCTCAGTCAAAGGGGACCTTCAACCCTTCCCCTCCCCACCTTTTACAGCCTGCGAAGGGGCGAGCTGAGCAGCAGAAAATGGTAGGTTGAGAGCTGCTTTCCTGCCTGTCCTCATTTAGCCCAAGAAAAATGCAAAAGAGATTTATGCCATCTTTGGGGAGGGCAACCTACATCACATTAGCTTGCATATACAACGGTGTTAGAGACTGTGTGAGCAGGTACTACGGAGAGACGGGTGTGTGCTCACCCTCCTGCCCCCATCACTTTAGACCTTTATATACTGGCCTTTCCCACTGTTCCCAACGAGAAGATTTTGGCAGTTAAAATTCACCAGATTACACACATTTTCCACAGCACAGATTATTTAGACAGCAAAGAGCTTATTCAGACAGCAGGGCTGCTGAGCTTCCCCCCTGCAATGACATGTGCCAACGCGTCCTGAGCGATTTGGATAGCACCACGCACGGGTTGTGCAAAACCCCACAGCAAAAAGTTTCATTGAATGTCACATGAGCGACCTGTGCAGAGTATTAGAGGATCAGGATATGCTAATGCTATCACTTTTGCAAACAAAATTAATGCTTTTCAAGCCCTGGAGCCATCACATTCCTCTTCTCCTGAAGGGACTTGTGTTGGGTGAACACTGAGGCATGCAGGAATTTCATACTCCAGCAACATAAAAGATGAGGTTTTAGCACATAGGGAAGTTATGTAAGGACACAAGAGAAAGGCCATGATGAGTTTCCATCAATCCACAGTGTCAAAGGCCAGAAGAGACAATGAAATCTGACAGCCTGAAGATGCCACGCCACACAATTTCACCCCATAAGCCTGGGAGCAAACACAAGGATTATTCCCATGCACTCAGGCAAACCCCATCAAACCCAATAACTTCTTGCTGAAGCAACAGATAGGTTTTAGTGGGACAATCAGTCTTGCTTAAAAGACTTCAGGTGATGATGAATTTACCATTTTCCCCACCTAATCAAGAGATAGCTTCGTTTGCATCTGGCTTCCATTTTACTGGAGTTCAAAAGATGTATTACACAAACCAGCCTGGATTTGGGTCATGCATCACTGACATCTCCATCCAAAGAGCAAGGCTCTGCCAGCATCTACAAGCAAAAATCTTCTTCCTCCAAACCAGCCTCTCGGTGCCAAGGACAGAAGCTATCCTAGCCTGGGGTTGGTGACGAGGACATGTCCACATGCTGCCTTAACACCAGTCTCCAGCCTGAGATGCTGTGGAGAACCTCCACATACTTCTTGACATCTCCATGCCAGTAAGAGACGGGGCAAAAGACCCCAAAACCTGGTCAGCTCAGACCCAAAGCATCCTCTGGGTCCCATCTCAGGGGGGAAAGACATGGGCAAAATAAATAAATAAAAAACCAATCTCCATTTGGAGGCACTAAATCCCCACTCCTTTCCAGATGGCTGGGAGATTTCTCCCAGGTGGTAAATATATTATTAAGAACTCATTTCACCGTGAAATTGACTATTCAAAACACAGACAGAAGTTAATATATTAGGACAACCTGTCTGAAAAACTCACGTTAGAGAGAATTTATTTTTGTTCAATATAAAATGCAGCACTACACACATGGCCTTCCTCAAGCTGCGCCCTAGCAGGAACACACGTTCCTATGTCAGGGCAGTCTGCTACAAGAAGAAAAAGGTCACTGGATAAAGTCACCATCACCTCAGGGGCTGCCCAGCCATCAAGGACATCATCACTGGAAGTGGTACCCATGGCTTGGCTAGGTTACTTCTCTAGCTCTCACTGACCATCTCAGTGCTTTCATTCTGGCACTCCTCAGGAGCCAGAGGAGGAAACCAAAGCATGGCAATCCTAAAGATCAGCTTTTCACAGCTGCTCAGAGACTTCCTTACACTGAATCTAAAGAAAAAACAAAACCAAGCAACATGACAAGGACACCACGAACGTCTTTCTCAGAGGCACCACTTCTGTCAGAAGAGCCCTCTGGAGACCACCTGGTCCACTCAAAGCAGGGGTAGGTTTCAACCTGAAGTTGAGCCTAAACTTCCTCCAAATTTAGATTTAAGCCTACACCTTGAAGCTATTTTCATTCACGTACTGTATCCACTCTGAGCCTTGGGAAGGCTGGAACCTACCATTACTAACTGCACAATTAATGCATTATTTCTTATTAACCACTGTCTGAGAAGAAGATGCCTAACTAATGTGTTTGCTAAAGCATTTTCTAGTCAACTGTTGTGATTTGGGTAATTATTTACAAGTATCCCAGATATTTTGAGGGAGATGCAGCCTAATTTTGCAAATTGTTAATGAATTAGCCTCAAAGGAATGATAAATACTTTGTATTGTTTAATTTGCATCACCACTTCTCTGTCAAGGAGCTTTGGCTTTGGTGTGAGATCTGCCTGGGGGAAGGTCAGACAGGGTGACCTTTTTCTTCCCACTTAATAGCAAAGGTTGAGAGTCTGGCTGCTGGATGCATCCAGACTTTAGAGTATGTCTTCATTACAAGTTACACAACATCTCCAAAGTCCCAGCCCTTCTGGAAAAGCACGGATGGAAGAAACCTCTGCAAGTTATGGGCTTATTAGACTAGAACTTCCTGCATTTTAATCCAGCTGCTAATTAACTCACTTGACACTAAATGCCTATATCTAGAATATGGAGAGAAGACATGATACGGGCTGTGCAAGTTGTCCTTTAAGAAGGGAAACTGGAAGATATCTGAGGAGTGAGAGAGCATAGAGGTTCAACAGATAAGACCTGAAAGGAAAGAATTATCCTACCCTGGAAAAAGCTGGACATTTCAAAAAAATACCATGTTTCCTAGACCTTGGAAAATTTCCATATAGAGACATAAAAACAACCCCCTGCCAATCCCCCCAAAGCAGCCCAATTTATCAGAAGCAATCTCTAAAATCCAGTAGAGCCTTCCTGCTCCGACCTAGAGCAGAAAACCCACTTGAACCCTAAAACAGCCAGTTATGTGCAGTAATAAAAAATCACAGCCTCTTGGCAACTAAATATCTCAGCTATCAGGCTACAGACTTGCCCTCTGGCTCTTTCTCTCAGTCTCTTCTCTGAGCCATTCTGCTGCAGATTAATAATTAAATATGCACTGGAACGGGGACCTGAACACACGTCTCCTCCAGTCCGCTGAGTGCCCTGGCTGATGGGCTGTAAAATCTCTGCTGGCCCAACAAATATTTATTCATGCAAAATGGAGCAGCTTCAACGAAAGAGGGACCGAGCCATGCTCTATCATTCTGCTCTTCAGAGAACTCACCCTAGAGCAAACACTGACAACTGGACATGTGGTTTTGTTGGCCAAACCCAAAACAATTTCATCTCTTGGCCGAACTTGTTATCCTTCCAAACTCAACCACACAAGTTCAAATAACTGTAATAATTGCAAGAGCAATAATAAAATAAAAGTTTAGACTATTAAACATGAACAGCCACTGTGCTCTCCTCCAATGATAGTCAGGGCCATCCAACTGATTGCAAACTCCACCAGCAATAAGCACAGTCCTTGAGGATGCTACAAGACACCCGGTCCCTTAGGGAAGCCCTTATTAAAGCGGCCCTTCCTTGATTTGCTAGTCCATGCCAGTAAATCAATTCCTAGACAGAATTTCTCTTTCTCAGCCCTCTCAGTTTTGATTCTCTTCCATCTCCCTTCTCCAGTGGAATAAGCGATCATTAATCCCGTCAAAGGAAATGAGACTTTCGCCCACATATAGGAACACATCTGAAGTTCCTGCAAGAAGTAACACGTTACCTTGATACCCTGACATCATGAAAAATGGTTCTGGGGAACGTGTCTTGCTTTTCTTCTTTATATCAGTTATTCATTCAAGGCACCAAAACCAGCTGTTATGAGTGGCTGGCATTTGCTTTACAAAGGGAGCATGGAAAAATAAAATAACAAAAAGCTTCCTCTGTGCATACATTCTTCCTACAAATCTGAGTGCTAATAGTATTTGACATGTTGGTAATTTGGGGGTTTTTACCATAATTCATTTAGTGTGGTTCTGCTTTATTATTGTACATTTTACACAGTGATGCACAGAAAATGTTGTTGCTTTTTTTCCTCCTCTTTAAACAATTTCATTCCTTCTAGAAATCACTCATTCATGCTAGCCACATTCCAGGCTAGCACAGGAGGGAAGAAAAAAACAGCAGAAATCAAACAGAAAATAGGCAGTGAGAGAAGAGAAAATAAATGAAAAGGAGGGAAAGGAGACAAGACAATATGAAGACAAAATAAGATGAGAAATTATGCAAATAGAAGAAAACAAAGCCAAGAGCCAGAAGGGCAGAGAGGGGAGTTAGTTCCCTGTGTTTTCAGGGAGCACATCCTACTTTTACACAGATGCTGGAGCAAAGGGGAATATAACTAGTTAAGACTCATTTGTATTTATTTTCCATGGAGTTGAGTTACTCTTTAGCTCAACAACCCAATTTCTTCTCTATGCTGAGAGTGCTTATGCGACATGAGACAGGATGTTCTTCTGGAAATCTCCACAGTTTGAAAAAGCTGGGCAGAAAATAACTGTTCCTGCTCTATAAAAACTTTACCCTTTCCAGTGAAGGGAAGGAGGGGGGAAAAAGCCCTAAAATTTCACAAATCAAAGTTCTCAAATTATTTAAACTCAACTGAAAATTGGGCCAAAGTCAACATGATCTTTAAATTTCAAGCAGTTTTGTATGGCTGAATACAAAATTCAGCTATGCCTCAATTTTTCATTTTGAGCCAGAAAAATCACTTCTTTTTCTTTCCTTAAAATAAAAAAACCCATATAAATAATATTTTTAATCTTGCAAAATGCTTTAATTTACCCTGTATTTGTTAGATCTGCCCAAGCATTCCTTTAGGAAGTGTCATGTTCTCCTGGGAAGGCTGTCTCCTTAAATCAGCACGTCCCAGCTTACGCAGAACCGACCGCCTTCCATCATCACCTCCTGACCAGCTGTGGCAGAAGGGCAGCCCACATCACCAAAGGGCCCATAAATCTCAGCCCACATGCAAAATGGGGAAGGATTGGGTCTCTCAGCTCCCAACATCTTGGGATAAACAGATGGACAGGAGACAGACAAGAGATGTCTTCGGTGGATGACCAGCAGTGGAGACCTGGATGATCCACCCAAGCTCTTGCGGTAGGAAGGAGCCATGTTGCTCCCAAGCCATCCCTGATGTCATTCCACCTTTCTGAGCGCTTCAACCCTCTCACAATCCCCTGTTAGTTAATAAGGAAAGCAAGAGATTCAACAATTGTTTTTGCTCGGGCTGCCTTGTAAAGGCTTCGTCGCTCAGCAATGAAACAAAAGAGGACTAATAACACCCCGTGCTGCAAAAGCAAGTGCCAAGCAAGAGACAGAAATCAATTATCTGGGTGAAATTCAAAGGGAGAGGAAGTGGCAAACACGTACACATCAGCAAACAGCACGCATAATCCCATTAACACGGATGCCGTCTCCCTTGCGGGAGTGCTGAGCCGGGGAGAAAGATGATAATTAAAATAAACAAACAAAAAGTAGCCTCAACTTCACGGGTAAGGGATGGCAGAGCGGTTGGCTGCCACTGGGACGTGGTGGAGGGCAAAAGGGGAGCTGAGATGAAGCTGGGCAGATTGGGACCCTGGGGATGGTGCTGTGTGCTTGGGAAAGCCACCCTGCCCCGTCACCAAACGCTGCAGCACTGAAAAGGTGGTTAAACCACGACATCTTTAACACCACCTGCCCCAAGGCAACGACGAGGGATGAGCATGCTCTTGGGATGTGCTGCTGCTCCCCACGGCAGCGTAACTCTCCACTTTTTTCTAGAGCATCTGGCACTGGCAGCTTTTGGAGATAGGACACTATGCTGATCTGGTATTGCAGTCCCTATTTCTGCTCAGAAAAGGGCTCTCTCCTCCGGAGCCTGTGAGAGTTAATGGAAAATGGGATTCACACCATCTTCCAAGAATATGGGATCAGAACCAAAATGAGCTCAGGAAGCAAAAAAAAAAAAAAAAGTCTAAATCTTTCTCCTCCCACCCTCACAACTGCTCTCCCTAAGAGCACCCTTCGCCTCCAGCTCTGGCTCAGAAATACGACTATTCTATAATTTACACATTGTCTCCAAAGATGACAGAGCAGCTCGTAAATTTAAAAAAAAAAAAGTAAGTCCTTTGCAAGGATGGTTTTAATACAAGGCTTTTCATTTCAGGAAAGAGCAATTCAAGTTAATTCCTGGAAATAGTGTCCTTTGCCTGCTCCACTCAGTCCATCTGTCCCAGGAGCATCAATGGCCAGGGATAAGGATGGAGAGTCAATCCGCAGCCCCAGGCAGCGTGCTGGGACCCGTGATGCATCCCCATGAAGGAGGCAAGATTAAAATACAGTCACTTAATCCCCTGCAAAGCCTCTTAAGCGTTTATATTGGGGTCAGCTCACTTGGTGTTTAGTCAACCTGCCTCTGAAAAACATCCCAATTTAGGCCCTTGACGCTGACTGTCAAATAGGTTGAAAATGAGGGATTGGATCAAAGGCGACAGGGACCAAATGGACGAAGGTAAATGCCATGTAAATAACCCTCCTTAGGGACCAAGGGCCTTTTATAACCTCCTCTTTCCCACCACTCCCCTCCCCTGGATCCTTCCCCAGGCCAGCCCGAGCCCTGCAGAGGGAGATTTTCTCTTCCCTTAGTTCGAAGGAGCGTTAAATCCTGACAAAACCACTTGAAAGATGAGTCTTCCACCTCCTGGACTCCTGCGCCCCTCCCAGTGATGATGCATTCACACCCAGGAGCAAAAGGCTTGCTTCTCTTAATGCCCTTCCCCAGGCTCCTTACAAGCAGCTCACCAAATCGCAGTGACATTATCCTAAAGAACCAAGTTGAGGATCGCGCTACGGAGTGGAACCAGGAATTTTAAAGGCTTGCAGCAGGCATAATGAAAACAAAACCTCCTTTGACAGTTTATTTAGGCTAGGCTCTCTGCTCTGCCACATTCAGTTTGTATCACCTCAGCAGCCAAAATTTTCCTTTCTCTTTTCTTTCCCTCACCCTCCCCTTAAGACAACCAAAATTAGAAGAGAGATCCTGAGCTCCAAAGGCAATTCTACACCAGCCCTGCTCCTGACACGTAGCAGCAATGATGGGAGTGTGCTGAAATCTGGGTTAATGGTACATTGGAGCTGAAAACCCAGCCTTGTGCCGTGGGACATGCTGAGCCACAGGCTACCAACCTGTGCTTTCCTGGAGCAAACTCTTCTGGAAACTCTTCTGAGCCCCATTGCCAGGATGAACCCATCTGCCTCTGCTCTGCAACACTACCCCCAAAAGCATCGGGACCAAAGCTGTGCAATAACTGGATTCACCAGGAGCTCATCTTCCCAAGGATGCAGGAGTAGCACAAACTATTTTTGCCCGAGCCAAGAGTTGATAATACTCCATGGAGCTGTCTACCTCGCAAAGGCATACTGTGCACATAATTATCACCATAAGCACAAGTGTACATATACACTCAAATACACACAGACATACATTCAGTTTGCAAAGTCCAGATGATCCTACAGCTGTATTTTAATATTTCAATACCAGGGTCAGAGTGAATCTCACTGTCTCCCTCTTATCTTCCCTCCGCATACCAGTGCTGTCAATGCCACCGGCAATTTTACATGTAAATGAGCCCATCCATCACTCCCTGCTCTGCAGCGCCTCACTTCCAAGACTACCATGGAGTTACACCATTAAATCTCCTGGCTTTACAATATACATCATGACATATTTGACATCAATCAGCTGTGTCAGTCCGCTCACTGTAAACCATAAACTCGCTCTGCATTCCAGCTCCGTTCACAGTGATTAAAACCTTCTCAGCCTGGCTTCCCGACTATGGTGATAAATGATGATGCCTTCTCTTCTGACTCAACACTCACCCATCCTCTCCTGATCGTCCCCACCCAGACGGGCACTCTTCTCCAGTTATCCATGGGCACTGCTCACCCCTCTGTCTGGGTCATAAGTCTTTCTCATCTACCATTTCTGGGACACCTCATCCATCCATTCACCTCCCTGCCAGCAAGCACATTTCTCCTACAGCTTCACCTGCTCCCACGTCCTTCAACATAGCTGCTGGCACAGCTTTGACCATCTCTGGAGTTTAGGTAAAGCATCAGAAGAGACATCCTTGGGAATGACTATGACCTGGATGTATGTAGGTGGGTCAACACGGTTACCCAGAGTCAGCCTTCACGTGCACAGCCAACATCTTACAGACTTACACATGTAGTCATCTTTATGTACATTCAACACATCAACTGACTTTGCTCAGACATAACATAATCCTGCTTCACGCAGCGTTGTGCTTTGAGGCACCTAAAAAACCACCCTGTCTCAATTGTCGGAATGTCTGATCCCTCCCTAATCCCATTTGCTTCCTGAAGAGTGTGATTCCTGATGATGTTAAGTATCAGGTCTATCAAGTCAGGGACCAGTTAGAGGGGCTGGCTTCAGGCTATTGAAATTTTGGCCTTCTACTTAATTTTCACCTTTCTGTGCCAGGAAACTCAGGAAGAAGAATTCAGTTGGGAAAGTCTAGATTTCAGTGTCTGTTCTGGGGTCTTAATTTTCATCCATCTGCCTGAAACTGCAGAAACTCAGTATTTCCACATCATGTTTTGTATCACGTACACACACTTGCTTTTTTGTCATTGGAAAATGACGCTTCTCAGAACAACTGATCTTGCTAGTAATTCTGGCCCAAGATTGAAACTGTTTCAGAAGGTGTGATCACATCACTAAAAAAAACCCAAACTTGAGCAAAATCACCTCACCACCAAAGACAACGTTTTCAGATGAGTTCCTCCTAGGTTAGGAAATTCATGAAAAAAACCCCACACGTGAATGCAAGAAGTCACAAACAAGGAGATCACTACAGCTTCCAGCCAACTTATTCTGCTAGAATTTCTTTTGGCATCTAATTATAGCTGTTTCTGGCATCAGAGAAGTCACAAGTTATAGCCATTATGCACATGCCCATAAGAATCAAGGACAGAAGCCTCATTAGGACTTGTTGTATCTAAAATAGTCTCTTATGGCTTGTACCATCACTTGGGACCATTCCAACTGGCCTTTCTGCCACCAAGTCACCTTCTAGACACCTGGACATAGACAGGGCAGGAAGACTAGCTCAGAGATGATGTTGTTCCCATCTAGTGCCTTGTAAACAACTTGAGATGAGGCATGGTAATTGTGGAGGAAACCAGACAGGCACAAGAGGGAAAAAGTCAGCAGCTCGCTTTCATTCTTGGGACATCCACAGAGAAATGATCCCTCCTTCACTGAAAGATGAATGGGCAGCTGTACAGGTTACGAGGGAGGTTTTATTGCAGATCAATAAATCTGTGTCAGAGACCCCATCTGGAGGGAGTTTTAATTTAAAGAAAAGAGTGATGAATGCCAAAAGACAATAAATCAAAAAGTTGTGAAGCCCCATCGGCATTAACCTTCTATCAATGCAAACACAGGCTTTGGGACACGTGTGGGGACAAGTTTGCCGGCCCTGTGGACCTGGGTATCAGGGCCATGCAACGCAGGAGCATCAGAGGGATCAAGGAGACAAAAGAAACCGAAGATTTATTACTGTGGTGCTATCGGAGAGCAGTAGGTGACAGTAGGAGACAGCTCTCTCAGATCCAAATCAGAGAGAAAGCTACAAAAAATAAACCAGGGAGAGTTCACAGCAACAAACTTGAGACAGAACTGACAGCAAGAGGGGAATCATCAGAGATTATCTCAAATCTCTCTGCTTGAAACACACGGGAAAAAAATTCTTCCCAAAGCCCTCCTTTTCATCATGTGGCTTCCTCCATCTGCTGAGCGCTGGCTCTGCTCTGAAACCCCACTCAACCGCGGCTCCCGCTGCGAGGACAACAGTGCAGCTCTAGCTCAGGCAGGAGGACACACCAATGACCCAAACCAACCCAAACCTGGTCAAAGATGACAGCAAGAGAGGCTATTTTAACGCCAGAAACCTTCAGAGGAAGCTTCTGGAGGAAGCCCCATGCCTACAGATGGGGATTCCCATCTGCATCAGCATCCTTCCAGTGGAGGTCAGACCTGGCCAATTTGGCTTTGCTCAGAGAGGCTCAAGTCCTCTCTTACACCGATTTAAGATGAAATCAAGTGCCTGCAGCCCATTTCACACATCTGCACCCACCACCCCCTTGCCTGAGCCCATCTGCCAGCTGCAACACCTCCAGTTCAGCCTGGCACCACGCTGAACCAGACGTGCAAAAGGGCAGGGACTCAACGTGGATGTTTCCACATCACAAGGAGCTCAGTGGGTGCACAAAGGACCCCAGGTCCACACAACACCTTGCAGCAGTGCCTTTCCCTGGTCCCATGGGTTCAAACATCACTACATCTACTGGAGGCAGAGAACATGCCTATTACCCACCCTAAGGACAGGCAAGAACCATTTTATCCGGGTGACCACAGTTATGTTCTGGGTGATCAGTGATTTGGGGTGCTCCTCATACAATTTTTCAGATTTTTCATAGAGCAGATGAGAGCACCAAACAGAAACCTCCCCAGCTGAGAGGTTTCCAAACATCTTAAACACCAGTTGCTTTTAAATTTTGGAAATCTGCACTTTTTCTAAATTCCAGAGCCGTGCTATTAATCTTATCTTCCATTAGGAAAACGAGAGCTTTTTAAAAATCCAATTTACTTTTCACCATATACACTTCAGGTTAACTTTATTTTTCACGTTCCTCAGCTTGAACTAAGCAATAATCATTTCCAGATTAATGATGATAATTTCAAACGCTTTTCAGAGCAGGCATCTTAATATCCTCTCTGACCAGCGGAGAATTTCCTGTTCTACAACAAGATTACATTTAGTAAGATTAAATGCGTTGCTGTTTTGCTGGCGGCGGTGGTGATAGGGACTTTGTGAAAGACTCTCAGCAGCACTTTCCATCCAGGACAAGCTCAGGGATGTAAAAAACATGTTGGTTTGTTGGGGTTTTTTTTTTTCCCTTTAAAAATAAATGCAATTAATTTTAAAAGGTATGATCCTATAGAAGGTTCTGGAAACAGCCATCCTGCTGGAAAAATATACTCCTATGCTACATTATGCTCTGACACTGGACTCAAATGCCACTTTTTATCCCTAATTCCATTAATTTAACCCAAAAAATAAGTGTTGTTTTGTTAAAACATTTGTTGGCTCCCCAGGCTGCAGGTTGTCAGAGCAAGGGAAACTCACCAGGCTTCGATCTCGGATGCACTTTACAGAGCTGGGGAAGTGCCATCAGTTCCATCCTGCAAAGGGGAAACTGAGGCCAAGCAAGGTGATGCTGCTGCTTAATTGATGCTTAAATTGAAAACATGAATTACATCTCAGAGGATGGATCCAATTGAACTGAAAGGGTGTCGTCCCAGGGGGCTGATGTTGGTGAGATTAGAAAAACCCCAGTGCTATATTCAGTCCCGCTTCTAATGAATTCGGTTCCCTTTCAAAAGACAAACAGTATAATACAAGAGGATATTTCACATCGGCTCTCAAGGGCTTTTTACGAGCTTTGAGCCACCAAAAGAAGAGAGAAAGCACAGCAGGTGTTTCAGCAGCAAAAGGCACGCTGATGAGCTGATGGGAAACACAGACCAGTTTGGATGCACAGTCGATGCTCCCGCAATTCAGGAGCTGACGGGAGAAAGGAACCGAGGAGATAAATAGAAAAGCAGCATAAATGTGATCAGAAAGACATGAAGGAGCTCCCTGCATTAAAATTACACTAAGTTGGTGCTCATTTTCCCCTGCACCCCAGCTCAGACCTGCCTCAGAGAACTCAACCACAGCCCCAACCGAAACCCTGCTGCTCTCCTGCACTTCCCCACTCTCATCTTCAGCCGAACAGGTCAGACCACAGCGCACATTTCTGCACTCAAAGGCAATACGCTTTCAGGCATGGAGAAGGAAAACTCATCAGGAATTCACAAACCTTCACTAATGACTTGTACATCACCCCTAATTCCCTGAGCTGATAATGCTTCCTGGCCCCTGAGGTCTGAGTTTTAAAGGTAGCAAAGTTTCCCCGAGCAATAGCTTAAAATGCCTGGAGCCATTCAGAACAGAATTACTTAAAAAATAGATAAATAAGTAAGAAAAAAAAAAAAAAACCCACACAAATCCTTCAGTCAGATGTGAATGGGCAATACCAAAGCAGGAGAACTACATGATTAGCATCCATGTCTACAGCAAACGTCTAATCAGAGGCTGCCTTTCCTAAGGATGCTTGCTCCCATCACAAGCCCCACCATCAGCAGAGTCACTTTAATCAAGGCTCCTTTGGGACCCCGATCTCTCCTGTAGCCCAGCGACTCCTCCCAGAATGGGTGAGAAAGAGCTTTTTTTCCCTGCTCAAACCTAAAGCCTTTGACAGAGGCGCAGAAAGGAGAGCCAGAGTGAATATTAGCACATCAGCTTTTTGGGTCACCATTAAAAAGGATCATGTGAAAGGAGGTCAGATAAATATTTAACATGGTTATTAATATCTGCTCCTAATTTCATTCCTCCTCCTCCCCCTCCCTGGATCCTCCTTTTACTCTTCATCTCTTCATTTGATGCAGTTGATCCCTTTTAAGAAGGTCAGCTGGGATCATAGGACGGCACTAGCTGGCACAGGAGGGGCAGAAAGAGATAGCTGCAACCTTCCTCCTGGGGAGCACGGCCCGAATTAGGCTGCTGGCTGGCGATGGATGCCGCAGATTAACCATACCCTTGGGTTTCTCCTCCCAAGTGCACAGCAGCGTTCAGCCCCAGCATCGACTGCTGCTCAGATGTGGGATTTAGTGGTGCGGAACAGCAGTGCAACACACCCTTACAGAGGCTCACACACACAGAGGGGTGAAGACCTCGCACAGAATTCCTGACAGATCCCCCAGAGCAAGGAGGGGGCACATTATTCCAGCCAAAAGGGGTATCTTCGTGCCCCATCAGGGCTCATCACTACTTTCATACCAGCAAAAAAATAAAGTAGATGCCACAAACCCAGAAACCATCTTTCCCCCAATGGCTGCCAACTCCTAATGCACCACTGCACCCCCAGCCATGGGGAAAACAGGATCAGGTCCCACTTTTCCCTTCCTGAGCCACAGGGAAAACAGGATCAGGTCCCACTTTCGCCCTTCTTGAGTCATCTCTGCAGGTCTGAGCCACTGCCACTGGGACCTGATATCCCTTGCACGCAGCTAGTACTGATGTATGCACCAAAAGTTCCATTTAGGAACTTTTCAGCTCCATATCATGCTGTTTTCTAGGGGTTTTAAGCCTTATCTACCGATTTCACAACACACACCTGTAGGCTATACTCCTCCACATTTTACTTGCTGTCTTACACTGCCATCATTCTTTGCCAAACCCAGGCAAAACAGTAGCTCGATAAATAATTTCAAAAGGCTGGAGAAAGAAACTCACTTCTCTTGTCTGGGTCTTACGGACAGCAGGATAAAGGCACTCAAGGGCAACAAGGAAAAAGCCAGCAGCCCCTCTGCCACTGCGCCAGGAGACGTGGGATCCCCCTCTGCCTCCTGGCATTGCTGTCATTGAACACCCACAGACACATCCCATGCCCAGAGATTTCTGCTCATCCCCCTCTGCTTTGCATTAGAGAGAAACCCCAGGACACACTGAGTGATCAGCACGAGGGTCGAGAAGTCGAGTGCTTGAATATTAGGGCAAGCATTAATTACAGCTCTTGGCACATCCCCATCCCAAACCAGGGTCCTCATTGCTCGAGTGGCTCCAGGCCTTATTTATTTCACACTGTTCAACCCCCCTCCGAAGATAAAACTATTCACCTCCTCCTCAGCCCTTCTCTGGTGCTTCTCATGACAGTGTTAAATGCTTGGCAAACACCTGCGCCTTCATCTTCGCATCCCTCCCTCGGTTTCAGTGTTTTCCCTGGTTTACAGCCGGGAGCAGAGCCCCAGGCCCCTGAGTAACCTTTGCCAGTAGGAAAGGAGGAGGGAAGGAGGAAAAAGAAGAGCAAACAACCCAATTGAACATCCAGGGGGATGAGGATGACCTTCAGACACAGATAAAGTAAACAGTTCAGACCCACAGCATCTGAAATGTGGGGTGGGATATTTACATACATGTATTCAAGCATCTAAATTAAGAAACCAGTTTCCCTTGGCAAAGATGCGTGAGAGAGCTGCTCCTCCAGAAGGTCACCCAAGGAGATGCCTGTCTGCTACGGGACAAGGAGCTCTGCCACCCTCTTCTTCCTCCAGACCTCCCTTCTCTCTCCCTTTTTCAGCATACAAAAGGTCTGTGGCTAAGCAGGAGTTGCCATGATAACCAACCCCTCGGCTGCTTCAGGTGGGGAAAAGCACCCACGTACAACACCATCCTCCTCTCCCAAAATAAATAAATAAGGAAAAATAATAATAATAAAAAAAAAAAAAGATTGATGCTTAGTGTCACTCGAGAGGAGCGCAGAGCAGAAATTATGGCAATTTCCTGTAACTGGAATCAAATGCCCAACTTGCCGGCTCGCAGCAGGCACCACCATTAATTCAAACACTTGTGTGAGAGCTGGGTTTCCATTAAAGAGGCCAATTTCGAGTCCATTTCCCTGATAAACAGACAGCAGCTCAGCTCCTAAATTGGGGCTTGATAGATTTGATTAGGGCAGAGTTTGCACAGGTTGTGATTTTGGCGAGGAAAACTGCCGTTTGATGCACGAGCGAAAAACTGCACTCGAAATCCTCCAGCCTTGCAGAGGGGGTGGGAGATGTCCCTCATCCGACACCGTCCCAATTATCCCCGGTGGATATCGCCCGGCGGCAGCACGTCAGGGGAACGGGAGAGATTCGCCGCTGGAAAAACAAAACTGCTATTTAAACACGGCATAACGAAGCCCAGCTCTCTCCCAGCCTCCAGCCCCAGCGACGGAAAACTGAGCTGCGGGGAGCTCTGCTCTCCGGGATGTGGTGCCTCTGCTTTGCTCACTGCTATTTCCAGCTGGAGCAGGGATTCCTGCACTGCATTCCGCACAAACTCCCAGGCATCTGCGGCCGGTCGTTCCTGGTGTGAAGGTGTAATGCACCCAGGATGCTCACACAGGTATTGCAGACAGGCAGATGGAGGACTGCAAGCAGCACCATGGCGTGATCTTGCAGCCCTGGGGCTTTAGGCTTAAAAGAAGCAAGCACGTGGGAAAGGCAGCACCACTTTTCCTGCCTTATCCCAACCTAAGTCAGCATCTTACCAGCCCTGCCTGAAACCCAGGACTTCAGCTGCATTCCAGCCCTGGGACACGGCTATTTGGGGACAGATGCCCCCTCCTCTGCTCCCCATCCCAAAGCAAGCTGTCACATGCCACCTCTCCAGGAGACAGCTGCAATCCCCCACGAGACGGGGAGCGGGATCAGAATTCCCACCGCAAAGGATGAATATTCATTTCAGCATTAAGTCCCCTATCAGGACTTCCAGGCAGGTGGTATTAAAACCGGATCTCCAGAGAGTTTTGTTTTATTCTGGGGAAGCAGAGCCCTGACTTTGAGACACAATAACTCACTTAAGGAAAGCTAATTCTCTCCGCCGGTGAATTTAAAGCGCGGCGGAAAGGCGACAGTAAAATGACAGCCTGGCAACACCTCTCGCTTCTCTCCGTGCTCGGATGCTCGCAGGGTACGGCTGCAAATCCCCAGCTCCCCAGGTGCTCGCTCAGCCTTTGGTGCAAGGCCTGTTTGAAGGCAGGTAGTGCGAAAGAAAAAGAAAATAATCCATATTGCATTGGGCCTGAGGGCTGTGGTGGCACGTACCAAGGTGATTTCTAACTCCTGGGCATCACACGGGGCTGTAGGACTCTCCAGAGGATGATGCTGTTCCCCAGGGAACAGCAGCTGGGTTCTGGAAGTGGGGGGTAAAGGGAGGCAAAGTATTTCTTGCTATTACTTCACTGCTGGGCACCTGAGCAAGAGACAAAACCCCTTCATAGGCAAGTGCCAGGCTCCCAAGCACGAGTGCCTAATGAAAACATTTGCAATTACAATGATAATATTAGGATTTTTAAAGGAATTAGGTTCTGCTGACCTAAATATTAACTGCACGGCAAGTCATGGCTATGTGGGCTTCTTCAAATGAGACTGCACAGCTCCTGACCGAGGGTTTACAGGCGCATGGGGCAGGAGGTGGAGCGACACCACCATAACCCACAGCAGCCCTTGTCCCCTGATCTGCCTGTGCAGTACCCTGCCTCAGTTCCCCCACCTTTACAAAAGGGATTAAAAAGGCTAAAATGGAAGATAAGTATTGAGAGCGTGGAATATTTTTCCCCTTTAAAAAAAAAAAAAAAGAAAGAAAAAAAGAAGGAAATCATCACTAGAAGATGTTTCTCCCTTCTGAAATTGCACAGTATTAAACTCCTGCACAGTTGTGACAGGTGCTCTAACAGCAGCATTCATTATCAGTTTGGTTCTGTTTAATGCTCCTCACTCACGTGCTCCTCCCCAGAGCCTGGTTTACTCTTCCTCAGACACCACACCGACTTGGATGCCTTTTAACCCTCTAATTGGGACCACAGCATCCCCAGGGACACTAATGTCCTGTCCTGCCAATCCCATCAGTCAGCATATCATCCCATCTTGCCTTCCAGACATACCCAAGACCACCTTCTTGCTCTGTAATCCACCTTCCTCAAGGGGTTTGGGGCACCTCATCCTATTTTTTAGCATCTGCACCCCTCTGCATCCATCTGTCCCACCGCAGGTGACCGAGCTGTCATCGACTGGGTGTATGTGTGAACCCTCTGTCGAGCTGCACAGCCTTGCTCACCTCCTCATCACACACCTCCCTGCTCGATGGATGAGTATCCAACCCAGCTGCATTAACAGTTTGTGGGTTTGGAAGTGGCTTGTCCCCCTCTATCCTCAAGGTTTTAAGAAAATAACACCTAAAGCTCTTGGGGAGTGCACGGAAATGTCAGAAAAGTTATGCTATTTCCCTTCTCTCTCTGGAAGAGCGGGCTGGCGTTCCCCATTGCATGGATGAAGGCAGGCATAAAACACGACCTCCTTCAGCCTGCGCACTGATATCAGCGAGCAGGAGGCCTGCTGATGCTCCCTGCATTCAAGTACCTGGTTGCTGAAGATCATGGCCTCTATTTATCACCAGACATGAAGCTTTTCCTGCTCAAGACACTGCCTTCCCACGCCGGGTAACTCGTGGGTGATTGAAAAGCAGCTCAGTCTCCATCGGGGAGGAGGTTAATTATAGCTAAATCATCATACCATGGACAGACTGCAGCCGAGGTCTGATGAGAAACCTCTTCCCTTCCCTTTGGACTGTAAAGATGAACATATTTAATCCCTCCCGTGCTATTCACAGAGCCCTGCGAGCCCAGGAAGATTCATGGTTGGTTTCTTACAGCGCTGCTCTTCCTGCTAACGATGCCCTTCCTGCTAATATATGCCGGATGGGATTCGCATTAGTCAGAAAGGGGCACCATAAAATGGCATATGGGAGAGCAGAGGAGCCTGCAGGCAATAAAACACCCGGGAGAAGCATTGCCACCCGAGAAGCAAGCCTTGGTCCCCAAAAAAGGGCTGTGCCCTCCGTGCCGAGCCACCCCACCACCAGCAGAAACTCTCTTACGCTCGGTTTATCAGGAGTTTTACATCCCCTGCTCAGTGAGGACGTTCCATTCCTCCAGCCCTAAGAGGCTGCAGCAGGTACCAGATGATGACACAGCTGGAAAGCCCAAGCATCACCCTGGGGGTGTCACGGGGGTCCCTCCTCTCCCTCCCTCCCTGTCCAGCCTCCCCGAGCAAAAGCAGAGGGTGTGATAAATGCAGCACTTTCCTCCTCCTAAATACATATCACAAGCCAAGAGAGGAGGGAGGGAAAGCCAACAGGAATACATGGAGGGTTGCAGTGAGCACAGCTAGCTTGGATGCTGAAGGCGTAGGTGTGACACGAGGCTCTGTCCCCAGCACTGCAGGGAACGGCCCAGAAAGCTGCAAGAGCAAGAAATCCCCTTTCTCTGCTCAGATGGTTAACAGCAAGAAAAATAACATGCCCTCCCAAAACAAACAAAAAAAAAAAGAGCAAGAGGAATCAGGTGCAACCTTTTAAAAGGTGCGGCGTTCCTTTCTGATTTTTTAAATGGCATCATATCAAAACACTCCATAAAAAATGAATTTGAGTGTGTTTAGTAAATTATAGATTAGCCAGGAGCAATCCTTCACTAAAAAGATCGGTGCCAAGTTGCAATTCCAGCAGCGTTCCGGCGGAGCAGGCTGGGCAGGAGGTCACAGCAGTCATAACAGTATGTTCTCACTGTATTATTATTATTCTGATGCAGAAATAATATCACTGCACTACACAAGGCTGGCGCGTGGGGAAAGAGCAGGTGGGGGGTGGGAAACAGGATGGAAAGGAGCAAGGAAGGGGCTAAAATTGTCTTTATTCCCTTTATCTCACTCTGAGTAACTGAAGGTTCGTGTCACACACAGCTTGGGTGGAAAAGAAATCACTCCTCTTCCCTCCCCCCTTGGGTCCCTCACTGAATAATCCAAGATATTCTTGCAAAATCAAGGTCTTATGACCAAGTGGGAGTGAAACCATCACTCTAAACACAGAGCCTTGGGCATGAGGCTGAGCAGAAGGCTGTTATCTCTGGGTCACTCGCGATGCCAGGGATGGGGTAACGGATGCTCCCCCCAGGTGGAGCATCACCGGTGTGATTTGGGGCTTTATTTCCCTGTTCTCCACAGGTATGGGAGCAGGGCAGCCTGGAGAGGTTAATGTGAAAGGCACCTCGTGCCAAAAGGGACCCTGAGAAAGCTCTATTTGGGTTTTCTGTGAATTTCCAGCAAGCTTTTATTTCTCCTTTGTTTGCCAATTCTTTTCCAACACCGGTAGCAAGATGGGCCAATTATCATAATTGGGTCACCCCTAAAGATTGTGATAGACACCCAGGGCAACCTACCAGAGAGAATCTGACTTGTGGCTCATTACGAGCCTGAGCTTGACAAGTTATTTCAGTAACAGGCAGAAAAGCCATCAGAGCAAAGGCTCAGGGAAAACCCAGGGGCCGTGCAGCCTCCTGGGGTGGGGAGTTGGCTCAGCCACTGTGAAACCCCTCAATGTCACCGCTGGGGGGGGACACAGTGTGGTCAAATCAAGGTGCTATCGACAGGATGGATATCACACCTCCACATTGACCCAGGGAGGCAAAAATCAGACCAAGATCCTGAAGACCACAGCACTCGGCTTCCTCCACCACCATCTCTCTCCCCCTGTGCAGAATTGGGACGGAACAGATGTTTTAAGGACTTCATAAATCCGTGAAGATAAAAAAAACAACTCTACCCACCCAGCACGTTCTAACAAAACCCCGTGCTGATGGACTGGCATAAATACAACCACCCACAGAAACCTTCTGATAAATCTCTTCCGTGTTATATTCTATCTATATATGATATATACACGAGCGGGTGTATATATATGATATATAGGAGTGTGTGTGTATATATTTAATATATATGAGTGTGTGAACATAGGAATATACATATTTAAAAAAAAAAATTGCCAACTTTAGACCATTATGACTGAAAAATAGATCTTCCTTTCCCTCTCCCACCTCTTCCCAGGCTTCCTTTGCTCCCATTAATCTGACCAGCTCCCCCATCGCTCGCGTTTCCCTCTGTCCTCTCCCTCCCACGGCTGTTGTCACTCCCTAACTCCCCCCCCCACCACTATCATCTCCCCCAGTAACTCCTCACCAAATTCCAATGAGGTTTTATAATTAGACTAATTAATTTTCTGCCCAAGTTAATAAGGCTGTCTGCAGTTCAGAAATAATTGGACTTCCCAAACACCAATACCTCCTCCCTTTCCCTCTCTCTCTCAGCAGCAAGCAGCGATAGGGCTCCTTAATAATTCAAAATCAGCCTCTGTTTTTTCAGCTTCACGTTTCAAGAGTTATTTAGTTTTTTCATTAACACTGACACCAGCCTTTCCCTGCCTGGGGCAGGGGGGGGCACTGGGAGGGGAGGGGGTGCCAAGGGATGCTCTGGCGTGTGTGGGATCCCTTCCCAAGAAGCAGTAAATCCCTTTGGGGACCAGTGCACACTGCTCCTCCCATGTTACCAATGGCCAGTGTCTTGCTGGATTAATTTTCCCCATACTGGGCTTTGTTTTTTTTCTTTGCAGAGTACTCAGGAGTTAGGACCAATTTTTGTAGTAGGACAATCTGGTGTCAGGAAGCTCTCCATTATAGCCCCCAGCTAAAGCTTTGCTAGAGATAAGACCTTGCAACACATTCAATCACTGCCTGGTGTGGCTTTTCAGCTCTCAGGGACAGATCTGCAAAGGGCAGAAGTCCCTCTTGCTTTCCCTGGGGACAACATGGTCATGCCCCAACACACAAAGCCCTGCAGCCCTTAGGTTCCCCAAAGCCTGAGTCAGTCTGAATTCCCATCCAAGCTCTGCATGTCATCACTGACATGATGCTAAACCTGGACAGCTATATTTTCCTGGTGGGAAAGGACTCAAGAGCATCCCGAGGGACAGCCCACACAGCTCCCCCTCTGTAAGCCAAGGTGCTGGAGCTCCAAGGGGAGACCTGGACCACACAGTTACGGGAGCAGCATCCCACAGCCTCGAGCCAGAGCAGACACAGGCTGAAGTTCAGAGGTCAGACAGCACAAGTGCTTCAGATTTAGCAGCTGAAACTAAATACTAAAGCAGGGTCACAAAAAAAAAAAAAAGAATTGTGACACCAAAGGAAAAAAAATCTCACAGTTTTAAAAGCATTAATGGAGCAGGCAATTCACCAACCTTCACCTGAAAGCATCCAAACACTTCCACTTTGTCAAGGAAAATGGTTTAGTGACAATGAAGTTCAAGGTTTCAATGCAGAGGGCCTGTCAGGTTTGGAGGATGGTGAATCAGGCCTCCAGAAGAGGCGTAGTCACATCTGACTCATTGCCCAGGCAGAGAAGAGCAAAATCTTTTAAAAGAGAAAAAAAAAAAAAAAAAAAGAGCAAAATTTTTTAGCAATACGACCCTGGATCGAGAGATCCCGGCTTACTGGGCTCGGATGGGAGGGATGGAGGGAGGATTTCATGTCCTGACATTCACAGAGCACCTTCTTTGGGTGAAATTTTGGCTGGTGCTGCCCAGAAGGTCAGATTAGATTAGAGCAGCGAGCTCTCCTGGCCTTAATACCCTGAAAGAGGTGCCCTGTGCCTCACCCCCCCCCCCCCCCGCTAATCAAATAAAAAGAAAGAAGATAAAATGCCAACCCCAAACGAGAGATTTGCAGCTGGGGGATCTAATTCCAGGAGGCCATAAAAAGAAGGGATCCATTAGCATCCACTTACCTGCCATGATGAAGTGACCGCGATAAAGTGCACAGGATTAAATAAATTTAAGTGAATCCCCTGACGGCGTTTTTATGGGATTTAAAGAGGTTTTATCCACTCGCAACTTCTATCCTCGGAGGAAACTGATTCAATAAAAACTAAACCCACTTCATCTAGCAGGAAGGGAAAAAAAAATAAATATATATATACACAAAAACTCCGCAACGTTTACAGAGTCACTAAAGTAGTCAGGAAAAAAAATGAAATATAGGGCAAATCCCTGAGTGGGAGAAATGCACAGCTGTCTGCTGCTATAGCTGAGCTCCATCAGTTTAACTTCAAACTCTTTACTGCTCCTTCACTCCCTGGAGCAGAGGCAGAGGCAGTCCCTGCTGCCGGGCACCTCGCAGCTCCCACAGCATTTGGAGGGAGGAGGAGAAAACTCTTTCCCATCTTTTGCTCCATCTCCTGAGACTCCCTCCTCCATCCCTCCAGCTCAGCACCTACATTGCCCCTGCTACCCAACACAAAACCAGCCTGGATATCTATAATGCCCTGCAGCCTCCTTTCCCTCCAGCCAGGCCAGAAAAACCTCTCACCTCCATCTGCTGATGAGGATGGGAATTGGTCCCCTCCAACAGCTATTTTGTGCTGAGCTTTGCACAGGGAGGCACTGCTGCTGCTGCCTGCAGATAAGATGCTTGATGCTCCCGGAGGAGAGCGATGCCATTTCCCATCCAACAGCTCCTGGCAGCATGCAGCCTCCACACCCAGTGTCCCAAACACCAAGCATCCCACCCCACCGGGCTCCCAGACCCCAGCCAGAGCCAAAATAACCCTGCCTGGACCCCCAGCCTTGTTCTCCTGTGTGTCAGCGTGGCCTCAGTGTCCCCAGGTGGAAAGCACGGCACAGACCGTGCTGCCTTTCAGAGGGAAGGGAATTGGGGTCCCTGACTGTGGCCTGGAAGTAAATTTGGGGCTGTGAGACCACAAAAAAACCCTTCTCTGCTGTCATGTGGGATATGCCTGAGAGAACTTCATCCAGACCACCGATTTCCTGAGCCATCAGCAAAGAACAATGCCACCACACCAAATGATTTAAGATGCACATCAGCAGGAGACACCAGAACCTGGGGACAGGGGTCTGACACCTTCACTCTTCCAAACAGGGACATTTGGGGTCTTGCCCACACCAAAGAGGGAGCTGAAGGTCAGCAGAGCAGTGCTGCACCCTCCCAGACACACACATACTTTAAGCACACCCCCATCCATTTGCATCCTGCACCTCCAAGCCCATTGCAGAGCAGTTGGGTTCACCATAAACCCCGCTGCACCCCATTTATCTGCCTCTGTATCTTGGGGTGATCATTAGGAGATGGACTGACCCTCTGGTGGGGCTTTCAGAGGGGCTGGGCTCCTCCTAACCAATTTTTCTGCCCCAAGTACAAGCCACCATCACCAAGCTACATCTTTTGGAGCCTTCTCTCCAGCCCCTCCTAAATTATCCAAGGGGGTCAGAGCTATAGGGGTGGGGGAAGGAAAAACTCAGGTCTTTAGGAGACCCAGCAACAAACTCCAAAAGCCCACGATGAAAAGGAAATCACAACGCTGAGAGCACAGTGGTGTGGTCCCAAACAGCAAATGTTATCGATTCCTATCAGAGGAAGGAGAATAAAACGTAGAACCTCCGCGGAACAAAGCCATTTTCCTCTGATGTACACTCATGGAGGGGGGGGGAAAGCCATTTTAATTACTGATCAAAAATAAATGACTTGCCATTTGCCAGGAGGTTGGTTTTTTTTTTATTTTCTGAAATTACTTTGTAGAATTACTTAAACTTATTAATATATTTATAAGGAAAGAAAACACCCATAAATGCTCGAAATGCTGAGCCAACAAATTAATTAACATCAAATTACTAGTGGTTACTACAGCTTGATACTAAACATTGCTACCCTATTATGTGGAGGATGGACAAAAATTTCTTGCAGCTGTTAATTATTTCAATTATTAATTTTACTTAATAATTCATATCCCTTCCCCGACCCCCTGGAGTATACTCCGGTATCTACATTTCTTCCTCTCCTTCTCCATTTCTCCCTGACTCCACTTTCATCAGGACAATCCATCACTCTGCAAGGTTACTGCCTTCAGGAGAGAGGGATTTTTTTTTATTATTATTATTATTATTATTATCATTTTATTCTTTATAATCGACAGTCATTTCCTCAGAGAAATACCCCCAGTAAATACCTGTTGTAGAGAAATGATAATAAATCCTTAAAGGTGAACTTAGCTGCTGTTTCCCCTCATGTGGTCCCTTTAAAAAAAAAAAGTAGTATGTCTTAAAAAAAAAAAAAAAGAGCCTAAATTGTTAATAGTACATATATGGAAGGGGAAGTACAAATAAATCCACTTTAAAGTCAAGTGGAAAGGATTTTATTTTTTGTAAACACCTGGATTCAGGTTGCATCCCCCATCCTGACACCTCTTCATGCCCTGGGCATCACCCAAGGCTGTGCTTGGTACCCAGACCCTTCCCCAGCGCTCACCCACTGCCCAGTTCAGCCCAGGGGAGAGCAGGGAAACTGAGGCACAACCATTAATGAACTCACGTTCCCATCTCTTCCCACTGCATATGTCTCACTGCTGGTCCAAAGGGCTGTCCTACCCCAAAAGCATTTCTCATTAGGTGAGCCCAGCCCTTAAAATATGAAGGGATTAAAAAAGATGTGCTCACAGCCTTTTTCCTATCTTATTTTATCCTATTTTTTCCTGGTTTTTAAGCCCTCAACCTTTGCCTTTTGGGGCTTTTGTGCTTAACCACCCTGAACAGAGATTTATCTCAAAGCAAAAAAGAGAAGTTGGGATTACAGAGGGACTCCTCATCACCTGGGGCGACACCCCCCAAAGGGAAAAGCTTCCAAAGAACGAGAAGAAACAAATAAATTAATAAATACAGAGAGACACACATTCATACATCTATTTTTCCACAGAAGAGCTTAATCCTACAAGCACCTGTTGCATGTGGTGCTTGCTGTGGCTCAGAAGCCAGCGTGATCCGCAGAGCGATTACAGCCGGTGCCACCAACCCGTCCCCACACTCGTGCTGCACCCCTGGGTCTGTCTGGAAATTAATTTCCAGATCAAAAGGAGACCGTTTAATGACAGAAAATAAATGGGGGTTTGGTGGGGAATGGAGGAAAGGATGAAAAACCCTGCGGCCACAGGGCATTTTTTTGCTGCTGAGGGGATTAATATCTCTGATGGGTTTTTTAGGGGAGGGTGGGGGGGGAGAGAAAGGAGGAATTTGGTGTTCAACACCAGGGCTGAGAGTCCCAAATTTGATTCCAGATCGAAAACATTTAAGGAGAAGAGAGAGCTCTACACCCCAGCACGCACACACCCACACAATAAAAGCCCTCATCTATTAATCTTCTCCCTTGATCTAGAGGGTAGAGCTAAAATGGCGTTTGATGCTCATCGCTGATCTCTGGAGGGCAAATCAAATAACAAATAAAGGGAAAAGCAGTCAGCGAGATACGGCAGGGTTTGTATCACACATAAATAGACACGCAGAAAAATCAGTGTGAGGACTGCTGGTTTGGGGTTGTTTCTGGGAGGGAGGGGAAAAATCACTTCCAAACCTGAATTTTTCTTCTTAATTGATCTCTTAAACACGGTGAATAACGAGATATGGTTATTTTATGGGCGGCCTGGCTGGCTTTTGCACGTTCTTAAATGGAGTAACAACTGTGTGGAGCCTAAATACAATAAGTGGAGTGGCTGGTGCTCTGCTGTTGAGTCCATAAAGCACCCTGCCTTTCCGTGGCACCGCTTTCCCGAGGTGCCCAAGCACTTGGTAAGAACAAACTGAGCTTTGCTGACACCTCTGTTCAGCAACAGATAAAAATCAGTCCCATTTTGAATAACTGGAAAAACTGGGACAACAAAGATGGGAAACAGTTTGCCCATGCTGGCTCAGTAACGTGGTTATAAAAGGAATCCCAGACCACTTTTCCCATCTATCCACTTAAACCTCCCTCCCTCCCCGAGCCGCCCGAGCAGCTCTGAATAACTGTGCCACTTTTCCTGTGATGTGCAGGGGCCCCACGCTGCTCCTCTCACCCCTCGCTCCCACTGGCTGGCATTTCCAGCTCCACAATGTGATGGTTTGCCATCCCCCCAGGGAACTGTGGTGCTCCAGGGGCTCCCAGCCTGCTCTCAAGCAGAGAGGGGGTTACAGAGCACAGGACAAAAGCCCAGCAGCCACAGAGGGAGCACACGTGGTCCCTACTTGGACCCAAACCTACATGAAATCTATGTTTTCCTCCAGTTATCCCCTTTTTATCCTTGTTTTTTGCAAAGCAGAGAGAAGACACATCTTGGAGCGTTCCAAGCTTGTGATCCCCTTCCTGCAATGCTTCTCTACCAACCAGCCCATCCCCTACCACGTGCACACTACCTGATGTGCTGACATCATCATCCAAAAGCAGCTTTTTCAGCTCAGGCAAACAACAAACAGATCCCGCCCGGCTCCCCCACAGCCACTTTCCTTTAAGGAATGGATTGGGTTTTGTTAGCTGGAATTATTTTTGCCCCTTTTTTTTTTTTCCCTCTTAGGCCTGAACGGTTTAACGAGCGTCCTTTTGACCTAGGAAACTTAGTTTTAATTTTCATCGCTTTATCCAGAGAACAATGTGTCCTGGGGGCATCTTTGAGCACAATGTACACTTTCATCATCAAAACAAATGCTAGAAATACCCATCTGCCATGTTATCAGAGCGTATTGGCTCACTGAGCCGGACACCGCTTAGGGGACAAGGGAGGCTTTTACTCTTCTCAAAGTCATGAGTGTTCCCTCTAAGCTCTTTAGCATTAGAGACTCCTGTGGAGATGAGTATTAGAAGCTCCATTTCTTTTTTTTCCCTCATCAGGAATGATGGGAGATGGGGCTTTCTTTGGAGATTTCTCCTCCTACGGGGGAGAAATGAAGAGCAGATCCTCCTTTCATCGTCCGTGGGGGTGTTGTGTAGGGCGTCGCTGCTTGGTGGGGGGGATGGAGAAGCAAGCTGGACCCAAAGCCAAGGACTCACCTCTGAGCTGAAGGTTACCCAGGATGAGCAAGCATCCAGCAAGGCTCCACCTCAGCTTTCTGTCCCAAAAAGGGGGGCAATGGCTCTGTCTGACCTATTTTGATTGCAAAGCTTTCTCCTTTGTCTCCACACCAGCCCCCAGTGCCACGCTAATGTAAATAATCCATCTGATGCCTACCAGCTCCATTCAGCCCCTCCCAGTTCTCCCACCAGCCTCCAGATAACCAAGGCCCTTCCATGCCACCACACTCAGCTTTATAGGATTTGCCTCCACGTCCCTACCCCAAACCCACTTCTCCAAGGAGGTTTGCAGTCTACAGCCTCCTCTCCCTTTCAGGCTGGAATAATTTGGAATAAGTTATAATAATAATAAACATAGCAAAAAAACAACAACAAATCAAACATGCTTTGTTACTCCCCAGGCACACGCATTTGTCTTCCAAGCGACAAAGTAATCACATTTTTGGTTTTAATTTATTACGTGCATTACAGTCGGTGCCTGGGGGCATTATCACCAGTCACAGCCCCGGTGCGCACCGGCAGGAATCGAGGCG
Organism: Podargus strigoides; assembly: GCA_028020825.1. NCBI lineage: Eukaryota > Metazoa > Chordata > Aves > Caprimulgiformes > Podargidae > Podargus > Podargus strigoides. Next base: position 4,677,045 of record CM051646.1, read on the forward strand.
TTTAAATCCTCACCTCCTTTAGCTCCTCCACCTGCCAATGACTCCAGAGACAACGTCTTTCCCCTGGTTTGAGCTGATTGCAACGGAGCTCAGGAATTGCCCCCTTGGGATCACCAGTGGAAAGGGGACTCTCAAAACCCACGTGGGAAGCTGGGCTGTGGTTAATTTCCTAAAGGGATTTGCATGGAGAAGCACATTTTTACCTATTAGGTTTTACGTTCTCCCTTCAAATGGCCTCAAAATGATGCCCAGCATTACTGTTTATGGGACACCAACATGCACACAGAAACCTCAGAAACATGGAGAAATAGAGGGACCTTCCCACCAGCAGTGCCACTCAGCATCAGGGACACGTGTATGTGCTAACCAGCTCGTTAGCGAGCACGGAGAGCTCTGTGTCACCTCCACACTGGGCCAGAATAAGCAACGAGGCTTTGCTGGGCTGGGGAAGGGGAAGGAAATGGGATGGGGGCTGCAATTTCCCAAGATAACACCGAGAGAGATCGCGGCCGCCAACCAGTCTAATCACATTTCTTGCCAAGGAGCACAAGGCTCTTGGCAGGTAGGGGCTGGATCTCGGGAGCTGACATGTCTCTGCTGTCTCCAGCTGATGAAGTGTCAAATGAGATGGAACAGAAAGTGAGACCCATCTGGGGAAGCGGGCTCTGCCCGGCTGATTGATAGCAGGAGGAGGAGGAGGGTGAGGAGGCAGGAGCACCACGGGGACCTGCTGCCAGTCGATCCCGTGCTCAGCGAGGGGACACCGAGGGACGTTTTGGGGCCAGCCAGCCCGAGCACCACGGTCACTCCTCCTCCTCCTCCTCTTCCCCTGGCCAACACGAAGTGGGAGCAGCCTTTGTAATTGCCAGCGCAGTCAGCGGTGACAGCACTCATAGTCCTCAACACAAAGAATGATGAACATTAATTACTGTCCTTATTCATTAGCATGAGAGGGGGTCCCTGGACAGGCTCTGACAGGTAGGGTGCGTGGGTCCAGGCCTTTGCAGGAGGGCTGGTTTTAAATATTCCCATCAGTGGTTGGGTTTTTCAGCACTGCAAGAAGAGAGGGAGGAGGGAAGTCCGTGACTCTCATCGCTGGGTCATGCTGACTCCCAAAATCTCTGCACAGCCCCTGGGCCAAGGGCTGCAATGGAAATGGGAGGGATGGAGAGGTGCTGGGAGGAGCAGTAATGAATCTATAGAGCCACTGGTAGGGTGCAATGAAGCTACGCTCCCCCAGGAGTGGGAGAGTTGGTAAAAGGGGGAGGACACAGCCCCTCTCCTTTGCCCGCAGCATCTGCATCCCATACAGGGATTAATGGAAATAAGAAATCACCAGCCTGGCCCCTCAAGTGTCACAGCTCCCCCCATCCAAATGGACTATCAGCTGCTCCAGCAGAGCAGAGGGTGAGCTTCAAGATGTGGATCTCACAGGAATGGGGTCCCAGGTTAATGGAAATGCCCTTCCAGCCCAAGGAGAGACCTTATGTCCGAAGGTTTGATTAGTCAGGGACTGAGACAGGGCACAAGATCCACCAAAATAAAACACAACCGAAAAAAACTGTGCTCCCAGAAAGCCAAAAAAAACCCTACAGCCACGAGGTGCTGTGTTTCACCATACCCCTTAATAGGATCAGCAAAACAGGGTCAGCATGTAAAATACAGCTGCTTTGGAGATCACAAAAAATACTTTAATCTGCAGTGGCTTTTAACCTCTAGGGGCCTGTGAACCGGTACACTCGATCTGCTTATTTAGCTGATCCTGTTAAAAAGGTATCAGAATAAAGCAGAAGGGGGAAAATAAAAAATTAAAAAAAAATAAAATATCCTTCGTTCTGTGAACTGAGCCAGAGGGAACTTTCCCTCTAGCAAGACTCTGGCAAAAATCCCAGTCCCACTCCACCGGTGCTTTGAAATACAAACAAGAGGATCTGCTGGTCCTAAAGCAGGTTTCCCACTGCCCCGGGGCTTGTTGCCTGCGGGGAGGTCCTGGAGATGCTCCTCGGAGCTGGGGTGGTCACCACAGCTTGTGTGAGGAGCAGCAGGGAAATAAGGTGATGGGGAGATGCACGAAGGCAGAAACAACTTGACCACGGGGAAGCCTTGATGGGTGAGTGCCTGGGAAGGAATGAAGTGCTACGGGGTCTGTATCTGACCTTGAAACAAAGCTCTCCCCTTTCCCCCACCCCTCTGTTACAGCTGTAACACAGAGCCTAAGGGCAGTGGCAAGGAGGGCTCTGCCAGCCGTGCTGGAGAAGGATGCTCGGCACAAGCCACTGCCCTACAGAGCCACATCACGCAGTGCCTGTGCGTGTGAAAGGCAAGAGCTGTCTTCACACATTGCTCAAATCGGGAGAAAAAGCCACAAAGAAAGACAAGATTAAAAAAAAATAACACTTTTTGTCTGCCTTTAGTAAGTTATCCAGTGCCAGTGGGGAAAACCCCCAGCTGTGTAAGGGTCTGCTGCCCACCCAGGTTTGCTACAGCCTGCTGGCATCCAGCTCCCACCAACCTGTTGCTATTGACTTGATTTTTATTCGAGGTCTGCTCTTTGGTCAAGTTTACACGTCGAAGGCAATAAAGCAAAGAGCTACGTGAGATGCAGAGGCACAGTGAGGTGTGGGAGCACTGGGGGGCTGCTGGAGCCCCAGGCACCGCACGCAGCCCCGAGGCCACCCCGCAGGAAAGCGGAGTCATTTCTGCATGCAGCTCCTGCTGTGGGGATGGCAGCCCCCCTGCAAAGAGCCTAGCAGCAAATTTCAGGGGTGGGGGAAAGAATAAAGCAATAGAAACAACAGTGCAGGCTGGGCAAATCCCAAAGGGTACGGAATTCCCTAATTTCGGGTGATGAGACGGGATGTGCATGCCAAAGCACCAGCAAAGTCCATCCTTGTGCAGTAACACAGCACTGTGGGGTATCCCCTGGGGGATGAGTGCCTCATCCCCTTGGCAAACACCCAGCCAGGGCACGGAGCCTGATGGATCACCCTGAGAAAAGCAGCACGCCTGTTTCACCTGATCTAGGTATTCCTGCTCTGGCAGGGGGATTGGACTAGATGATCTTTTGAGGTCCCTTCCAATCCCTAACATTCTGTGATTCTGTGATTCTCACCCACACTTCCCACCCAGATGGAGGGGATGGAGTCCAGGAGCCTCAGTCCCAGACCCTGTGCCCACGTGGTGTGGCAACACACGTCACTCATCAGAGGTATTTCAGCTGACCACAGCTCCTGGTAAGCTTTGGGGAACCCTACCCTGAAACCTTCAGCACGTCAACAAATAATCTTCAGCTTGGTTTAGCCTTTAACACCCATAAATCTCCCTTAAGGAGAAGGTGAACAGCATTATTTCAGGACACGTGAGGTTTGGGGGCAGCAGCTTGCCCAACACCATCCCAAACCCCTGAAACAGAGCCACGAGCTGGAACTGGCTCTTAAATTTAGCCACACTATTCATCCCCAAAACAATGCTGCAAAGCACGCAGGCTGGAGCGAGGGGTGACACGGAGCCATCCTGCCCGGTCCTGTCCCCATCCCCGGGCTGGGCTGTTGGTGGGAGCCGCTGCTGCCGGCGCTCGGGGCCACCCCAGCCCCCATCACATCCACCAGATCAGAAGGAAAATTGAAAAGCTTGCGGCCCTCGCACACACACCGTGCAGGAGCTGGGGACGGGAGCACTCGGTGCCTCCAGCCCTGACCTTTATTTTCCATTAATGGAGCCGGGTGAGTGTCGGCTGTGTTTGAAGCTGCATAAAATGAACCGAAAATAAGAGGGATAAACAGCAGCAGTTAAGGCCCCTTTTTTTTTCCTTCTTTTTTTTTTCCTTCCGAGAGGAATGCTGAACCAATTGCAGCGAAGTTACAGACACACAGAGTGCTCCTAGGAGCAGACAACTTGCTGGGAACCAGCTCACAACCTGGGGCTGCTGCCCACATAAAGCAGTGAGGACAAAACCCAGAGGAGAGCATCTCCACGGGGAGAGGTCTGCAAGTCCCCAGATGCTGGAAAACATCTGGTTCAGGCGCCAGCAGGACAGAGCCATTCCATCCCCCTTCAGAAAACAACAGAATAAGAAATAAGTGAGCATCTCTAAGGCTGGAAAGTGAAGACATGGCGTGGGGAGGAGTGCAGGGATGGGGATGGGTTAAGATAAGCAGTTTTTGGGTTCCAGTGCATGCTGTGCTACACCACTAACTCGTTAATACTTTAAATCCAAGCTCATCTCTCATCCAGGCCTTTAATTTAAATTTAGCTGGATAGCTGCTCCATGTTTAATAACTAACTATTGATTATTTAAAGAGCACCTGGGTTGAGGTTTACTACCTAAGGCTGGGTACACATGTAGAAATGCACAGTACCTATTACTGCCTTATTAAACCTTAATCCTAGGCATGTCCTTAATAGCCACTTGCTATTTAATTAGCCAGTGATTCCAAGGCTTATTGGGGGGGGGAGAAATAAATAAATACCAACAAGGGTGCAGCTCTGACAGCCATGAGAAACAGCACCTCCTTCCTCCTTTGCTGTCCATGGAGGGCACGGCCATCCATGCCCAGCACCGAGGAGGGACCACAGGCACGGGGAGGGGGAGATGGTGGCTTCACGTGCCTCACTGTCCCACTTCAGTCCAGCACAGCGGGGGCTGAAAAGCCTGTGCCCAACCTCCATGGCGACACCATCCCCACGTAGCTGCAGGATCAAGCCAAGGGTTGCCCAAGCCTTGATCACCCACCAAGACCACCACCAAACCCCCATCTCCCCAAACCCAAGCCCAGCGCTGCCGTCTCCTCCGTGCCTGCACCTCATGGGAACGCTCCGAAAACCCCCACGGGAGCAAATTAAGCCCTGTGGTTTGCAGCAGGCACTGCATGCATCTCCCCCTTCCCCGGGACACGGCGTTACCATATTTCACCCTGAACGCCAGATAGTTAAAGGTAAGTTTCCACCAGGATCCATGAGGATTTATCTACGCGGGCTCCCCATTAGCGGTAATAAGATGAAGGCGATCAGCCTCATACATTTCACTTTGGCCGGTAAAAATGCCTTCACATTCATTAGACAGATGTCTGCTGGGGGAAGAGAGAGAAAAAAAGAAGGGGAAGAAAAGGAAGAAAAAAACACTCCCAGGTTATTTCTAGCTTTGTCTTTACTGGGAAGGTGGTTGGGCTGAGTGGAAATTCAGCCTTGCTGGGAGGGTGCGACCCAGACCCTCCTACAGCAGCGGTCCCCTGCCCACTTCCCCTAGCTCACGCTCGTTACTGGGTGGAATTGGGGGTTATTTTGGCCATTTCTTTGCAGGATTTCTACTCGCTCATTCCCTCCGTCCCAGCGGAGCTTTGCCATCTGCCAGCGCGTCACCCCGACAGGCGATTTTGTCAGTGCCACGCTCGGCGTCACTGTGAAGGTGACACTTTCCAGGGGGCTGGCTATGATTTTTTTTTTTTTTCCTGTCTGCGTTAAATTTATTCGCAGAGCAACTTCAAAAAAAAAAAAAAAAAATTCAAACGCAACTAGAAAAGACTTTGTAAAAATAGACATTACAAAACTCCACGCTTTCAGATATTGTTATTGTTCCAGTGAGCCCCAGAGATAACAGCTGAAATTGGGACCCTGCTGTGCGCTTCACAAACATGCAAAAACCAGTCCTTCCCTTCAGAAAAGGTCTGCACTTGCTCTGAATTATAGTACAGACAGCAGAGATTTGGTGCTAAGCTCTGCAGCTGTGTCAGATATCTTATCACGCGTTCCCACCAGCAGATGTTAACTCTGAAGCATACTGATGGCCAGTTAAAAGTCATGTTTGTGTTTCAGCTGACTGTGTTCACAGCCTTTCCCAGCTTTCTCTCCCTGTAAAGGTCCCTTAGCACATTATTAGCATTCCCCAACATCCTTTGCATCGCCAGCTCCCGCAGCCACAGACCAGCCTGCTGTTATCTCCTACTCTTCCTCGCCACTGAGCGGGTGCACACGGGTTCTGGACAACCTCTGCAAAGCTCCAGTGCCATTGAGCCAAGCCACCGCTTTCCTGACATGACATTTGTTATCCCTAATTACCAGCTTGGCTTCATTTTAAAGTCATTTGCACTGATTACTCCGACTGCTGCCTTGGGTAGTCCATGACTTAGATTAACTAATCGCAGCACATAGGAAAATATTTTAAATATACGTGTATTCACCTAAATTCCTTTAGTGTCCTGCTTTGCAGCATCTTGGCTTAAATTGATGCCCACTTGTTCCTCTAATCTGACACTAGCTCAAAGAGACTCGTGGCATCAATCCGCTCAATTCCCTCCAGAAATGTGTAAGCCCTCAACGAAACCCCTTCTTAATCTCCTTTTTGCCAGTGATTACAGAGCTGGTGTCTCTAACTCAGCCTGGATAAGCGTCCCCATGTCCCCATAGGGTTTTGCCTTTTGTTCACTTGGCTGCTCTGTGTCACTCCTGCAACACCACCAGCCCCATGGTCACCTGCCCTGCTATGGTCCAGGAGAGGGGTTGGATGCATTTACAAACTGCTGAGCCTTGGGGGTAGTTTAGATCCTTATTTTCAAGAGTTTCACTAAAACCACCAGACATTTTTAATTTCAATTATTAAAAAAAAAAGGAAGTTGAAGTTCTCAATTCTAAATTCCAGATTGTGACAAATCCACAGCAGAAATTAAATTCCCTGGATAAGTACATGCTTCAAAGAGAGGATGCATTTGCTCTGCAGCACCACAGCATCTCTCCTATCCCACTTCCACGTTCCCCAGGACCCCTCACCGCACCCACTCTCATTTCTTCCCCTCTAAAACTCCTGCAGCAGCCCCATTTCTGGCTCTGGAGAGGACGGTGGCTCCCCTGAGCTCACCTCCGAAGAGCCACGGATGCTTCCGTGTCCCCTGCAGGCAATGACTGCACCCCTCTCTTTCCATCTGGGTAGACAGGGGAGCATCGGGGCTGCTGGCATTACAAAAGGACTGTGGAGAAGGACGGCTCCGTGTGTGGACAGACAAACAGACGGCCACACGGCCCTCCCCGAGCCTCTGCTCCCTGCTGGGATGGGCTGTCGTGGCGTAGCATGCAGCAAACTCCTTACAGACTTGGCACCGGGAGGAAAAGCAGCTGCAAGAGCCCCAGCCAAGTCTCGGCGGGAGGGAACATGCCTCAGGCACAGGTCGGAAACACACGTGCGGTGAAAAGCTGCTGGGATGAGAACTCATTTCAGCTCGGCATAGCCTGATGGCAGGAAAGCAAACAAATGGCTGACCAGCGGGAGCCCGCTCTGCCACGGCGTGTGGGAGCCAGGAAGGGCTCTGCCCAGCACAGGTGCTCCCCGAAACGGAGGGGAGAGCCCCTGGGACAGAGACGGTGCTGGCAGAGGTGACCCACACCCACAGGAGAAATCTCCAGAGGTCCTGCCTGGGTAAGGGGCAGAGATGCCCAGGATGGGATGGTGCCCACGAAAGGGGCAGTGGTTTCCCACGCAGAGGGTTACAGCAGCCCAGGACAAGCCCGTGCCCAGCTCCATGCTCTCAGTCTGCTGCAGGACCACCTCCTCCTGATCCCCCCATTGCTCTTGCAGAGCAGCTTCGGACCACTCCAGAACATCCCCCCACACCTTCTCCAACCAGCCCTTCTTTGCTGCTCCTGGTTCCCAACCCCTTTAGCACTTCCCACTGCAGCAATGAGTTCTGTGAGGCCTCAGAGCCCTGCACCCTGCATCCATGTGCTGCAGCCTGTGCAAGGGGGGACAGTGGGGCTTTGCTGAGAGCCACTGGTCTGGGGGTATCACAGACCAAAGGAGCTGGAAGAAGAGGCAGGACAAGCTGAATCACACACATGAGCTCTATGTCCTGGACTGAGGATGCTCAAGGTCAGGGAAGATCTGCAGCTCCACACGACAGCCACGCTCAGAGAAATGTTTTTCCCCAAACTTCTCTTTTTTTTCCCCAATTCTTCAGCAGAGATGCTGGGGGTGAGAGTCGGGAGGACGGCGGGGTGAGGACCACGGGGCTTTTCCACGGCTCTTTTTCGCCATCTAGCGCTCAACTTTCCAAAAATAAACTAACTAAAGCCATCCTGCACCCTCTTCCACCGAGACACAGACAAAACCACCGATTATTGCACACGTACAGAGCTGCCTGGGATGGAAACCAGAGACTGAGAACGTTCAGACCTGGTCCCTGTGCACCTGAAGCCCCACAGCTGGACACGGCCATAACTGCATATGTTTGAGCCATCTTTAAGGAATATTTTTTGCGTGTGGGTGCAAAGAACAGAACTGAGCAGTCCCAGATGGGCCCAGGAGAGGTATGGGGAGGACACAGTGGTTTTCATACCTGAAATCTCACTTTCTGCTCCCACTTCCCCCATGCCCACGGTGCTGCTTCCTTTTCCTTGGCTTTGGGAAATCACTGCAAGTGCCTCAGTTTCCCCAAGCAGAAACAGGCAAGAAGGAGGAAAACTTCTTTTCTAAAAACACAGACAAAATTATCTATTTTCATACCCCATATACCGGGAGTCTTAAGGGAGGAAAGTTTGCCAGTGCTTCCTCTAAGGATGAAATGCCTGAGTGATGCTTTCCATAAGGCACAAAGCACAAACTCCTCCCCAACAGACCTTGCAAGGGCAAAGCAGCGTTAGGGATCCACCAGCGGGCCCCACATCAGTCCAGACATTTGCTAACACAACACCCATCAGGCATTTTAATTGACAGAGAAAACCCAGTGAGCCATTCCTGTGACCCCCTCTGGGGAGGAGCAGAGCAGATGCTCCCAAACAAGCAGGAAAACCCAGCCTCAACCCCACGTAGAGCTGCAACAGAAACCACATAAGCCAGAAAAGCTGCACTGAGCCTGTTTCACTCTGGAGCAGAGCGCTGGGGGATGCTCAGCTGCTGCAGGAGTCACCAGCAGCGCCGGAGCAGGGCAGTGCTGCCTGGAGAAGGTGGTCTCCAGCAGCCCCTGTGGTCCCCAAAGTGCCACCAGGCTGCTTTGCAGTGCTGCAGGAGGGGATTGCCATCTGCTGACAAGCCGCAGCCTTGCATGCTTCTGCAGCAAGCCCTGCCTGTGTGCTCCTGCCTACAAAGGCTGCTGAGCAGGCAGGGGCTGCCTGCCTCCCTCTGGGCACTGCCCTTGCTGGCACTCGCCCACGGCTGCATCCTGCTCTCCACAGCTCTCCTGGAGCCCAGCGAGCTACGGGGTGACCTCCCACAGCCCGGGCAGGATGAGGCCCCTTGGCCCGGGATGCTGCCTGGTGCCAGCACAGCAAAGGAAAGGCAGTGGCTGCTACTCACAAGTGAATAATCCTCTTATTACAGATTCAGATAGAAAATCATAATATTTGCTAATCACAATATTAATTTCTTGCTAATTGGCTGCCTGATGGCACAGGCAGAGCAAGGGGGCACCAGCTGGCTGCCAGAGCAGTGCCTTCCCTGCCTGCTACACGGCGCCGGAGGCTTTGGCTTCCTCCAGCAAAGTCGGGTGCAGGAGTCCAGGTCCCCATTCCCTGGGATGGGAGCAGCTCCAGCCTTCCACCGTCCTGCCAGAGGGACCTCACCCTCACCTGAGGGGCAGGAGGAGGGGAAGGGGTCAATACAAGGGCAGGGAAACTGAGGCATAAACCAACCCTACCCATGAGAAGAGCAAAGCAGAGGACCCTGAAACGGGGGGGGGCAGCATTTCAACACTTGCACCCTCTCTTTATGTAGCTTCACACCTTGAAGCCAACGCCTTCGCTCCCCATCCACCTCCAGGACTGTCCCCATGTTCCCTCCCTCGGGGACAGGGCTCTGGGGAGGAGGAGGGTGGCTTTCAGCAGCGGCTCTGCCCCTTCACAGGTAACTCCTCTGCTGTGTGACATTATGCAGGTTGGATGCCAGGCAAGGCTGATCACAGAGTCATTGCTGCTGCTGCTAATGAGGCCCTTAGGCTAATTAAAAAGATGAGTAGAACACAAAAACATAATGAGGAGCTGGTTTATCAGTCAATCGGAGGACATGAATACGCCAAAAAAAGTTTGAACTACTTCCTTGCTGCCAGCATCCCGGCTCAGGCCCAGCCCGGGGCTGGAGGGGGACCAGACACTCACCAAAATGGCTTTGTGCTCCTCAGCTCCTGGCTGAGGACAAAACAGGGAGATGAGAGGCCGGGGAGAGGCACGCAGCCTCCTCTCCAGTGCTCTCTGCCCACCCAGGACAGGGCTGCTGGCATTTACTGGACAGAGGATGGAGGGTTTGAACAGCACCAAGCCAGAGGGGCTTGGGCAGCGCATCCCCTTTGGAGCTGGAGAACTTCAGCAGTTCCACACGGACATGGATGGACCCCCCAGACTCAGCCCCGTGGCTCTGCCCCTCACGAACATCACGCTTTTCACCCGTGCAAGGGGCACTAGCAGTGCTTCCCACCTCTTCCAGTGTTCCAGGCTCTCCCCCAGCACCTCAGCCAGCTGTGCTACACATCTGTGTGCGCTCGCTTCAGACCTGCGAGGGCAGAGGATGGGAGGCTCCTTCACACCAGGCCCCCCCAAAGCTGCAGTCCCCTCCCCTGGGTTTCACATTAGCCTCTAACCAGGCGGAACGAATGGGCAGCAGAGGCTGCAGTCCCGCTGCCAGTGCATCATTCTGGTTATTAATATTATTATTCTTCTCCCTACACCAGGCTCAGGGAGTGAGCTGTAGGACGAGCACAGGGCTGGGGGTGGAAAGGATGGCTGGCAGCACCTGGTCCCACTTTGAAAACACCCAGAAAGTGTGGACAAGGGGACAGGTCCCACCAGAGGCATCCCAGCATCTTCCACAGCCCCCACTCAGGCACTCAGCCCCATTCCCTGCACCCACAAGCAGAGGACGGGGCTGGGTACTTGTTCTGGGGGTGTTTTTGCTGACGAATCCCGTTCCTTGCTAAACACTCCGGCCTTGCTTGTGGATGAGCTGGGAAATCTCAGGGGTGTCTTTGTGATAAACAAATGTAAACATTTATACCTAACCAGCAGCAGCTGGAGCTGGCGTGCCCGGGCATCCCGGGGCAGCGGCACACGCTGCCTGGCGTAGGGATGCAGGGATGCAGGGAAGGAGGAAGGATGCTCTGTGGCTGGGAGAGAGCTGCGGTGGTTTGGGGACTGGGAAGGGACAAAGCATCACGAGAGCAAAGGATGGGGGAGAAGGAGGGGATGTCCAGCAGAGGAGGGGGATTCAGGAAGCTGTCCCTTCTCAAACCTATCCATGGGCACTCGGTGGCTGCCTGCGTGTCCAAGCACCTGATTTCCCAAGGCAGCCACACGTTCCCTTGCAGGAGAGAAATTCTTGATATATCACCGGAGATGTCGGAGCCGCTCCTCCTGGGCTGTGATTCATTACAGCACAGCAGACACTTTGCAGGAGGAGGTGATACCGCTTCCTCGGCGGTCCCTGTCCCCAGGGCCGGGGCTGGCCTGTCCCCTGAGCTCCTCCACACACCGAGATAATGAATTGGCAGCGCTCGCCTGGGCAGGGGCTGGCAGGCAGCACAACACAGGCTGTCTCTCTCTGCAGGAGATGCTCCCTGCAGTGCCCTCCTTCACTCTAGATACAAAGATTTTCCTCCTATTAAGCTTATTTCCAGCGTCCTCCTTTTGCAGGACCCCAGAAACACAAGGTTCACCCCACTCAATGTGATAAACCCCACCAGCACACGGTTGCTCCTCAAATACATCCCTGGGTGGTCCAGACCTGCCAGACCCCCATCTCCTTTGCCAGAGCCCCTCTGCAGCCCTGGCTCCTCTCCCCTGCCTGCCAGGCTGTCTCCGGAATAGGGATGCTAATTAAATTACACTTCCAGCCGAAACTGCTTCGTCAAGTAAATAAATAAATAAAAATTAGAAGGTCATCAAAGTTGTGTTTGGAGACCATCGCATTAGCATACATCTGCATAGTAATAAAGGGAAAAAAGGGCCATTTAAAGAGAGCTGGTAATTTACCCAGCCAAGTAAACTTCATTACCTTTAAGTAGCACCGCACGACAAGCACTAATTCACACCTTTAACGACCCTGGCACAGATGGCAGAGAGGGACCCCGGGAAGGCAGGGGCAGCCAAGGTGCCCTGGACCCCCCCGGGAGGCTGTGGTTGGTGGGAGCGTGGCGTGGGGCACAGCATCCCCCCCTGGGCCAGGGGGTTTGGGCACAGCAGGGTGTCAATGCCAAAGCTTCGCGTTCTGGGGGTGCAACTGCAGGCGGATCATGGCATGGGGGGGCTTTGCTTCAGGTCCTGCAGCCCACCCGGGGCTGAGAACCCCCCAAACACCCCCGAGCACAGCAGACCACATCCACCTCCACACCAGCACCAACGGCATCGCCTCTCCAGCACCACCCCAGAGCCCCCAGCAGCAACAGGGGGTAGGATGGGGTCAACAGTGCTGCTTCCCTTGTGTCCCCACCCAACCCAGCACCCTGCAGACCCCCCCAGACAGCCCCTCTCCTCAGCAGAGCCGTGCAGTACCCGGCAGAGCCGTGCGAGGCCACCACAGCCCCACGCTCCCATCCCTGCCTCTCCATTCAAGGCAACATCTCATTTCTCCAGGCTGTTATGTGTGTATTTATTTCCAATGAGGTCAGGAGTATCAAGGTTGTAAAATAACATATTTTCACTTGTTTTCTTCCCAGATCTCAGACGAAACGTTTCCGAAGTCAATTATCTCCCGGAGGCTGTGCTCCCCACACACGGATGCCCGCTCGGCTCTGCCTTGCGGCACACGTCAGCCATCTGACATCAACACACCGGGGGGGACACACAGAAACCAGGCTGGGGGATGAATTGAGAGATGGGAAGGGGGGAAATCAACCACAATTCCCTGACGGGGATGTCAAGCCTCTGAAATGACAACGGCTTGCAAAGACAATCAGCAGCACAAGAGTGCTTCGAGAGCCAGCGCCGGCGTGGAAGGACCAGTTGGGAGGGACGCAGCTCCCTTCTAGGTGGTCTTGCTGCACCCCACCATGGCAGGGAGCTCATCCCCAGCCCTACCCAGAGATTGAACTGTCACCCTTCAGCAGGCAGCAGGAGGGCAAATGGGATGCAAGTTTCCCCAGGGTGTTGTGGTGATGCTCTTCATTAGAAGAGGACAGGACTGGCTGGCCGTAACAGTGCTCCTTGCAGAAATGTCCCTGCCAGCTGTGGCGTCCCCCCACCGGGGGGTTCAGCACGTTTTGTTAGGATAAGGGCTCCTGTTTTCCTCTGGGCTGCATCCTTAACTCACTCCATAGGCTTTGGAGAGGCAGAAAGTCACACAGAATCACAGAATGTCAGGGATTGGAAGGGACCTCAAAAGATCATCCAGTCCAGTCCCCCTGCCAGAGCAGGAACACCTAGATCAGGTCACACAGGAACACATCTAGGGGGGTTTGAATGTCTCCAGAGAAGGAGACTCCACAGCCTCTCTGGGCAGCCTGTGCCAGTGCTCTGTCACCCTCACTGGGAAGAAGTTCTGCCTCACATTTATGTGGAACCTCCTATGTTCCAGCTTACACCCATTGCCCCTTGTCCTGTCATTGGATGTCACTGAGAAGAGCCTGGCTCCATCCTCATGACACTCACCCTTTACATATTTATAAACATTAATGAGGTCACCCCTCAGTCTCCTCTTCTCCAAGCTAAAGAGACCCAGCTCCCTCAGCCTTTCCTCACAAGGGAGATGTTCCACTCCATCATCTCTGTGGCTCTGTGCTGGACTCTCTCAAGTAGTTCCCTGTCCTTCTGGAACTGGGGGGCCCAGAACTGGACACAATATTCCAGATGTGGCCTCACCAAGGCAGAATAGAGGGGGAGGAGAACCTCTCTTGACCTACTAACCACCCCCCTTCTAATCCACCCCACGATGCCATTGGCCTTCTTGGCCACAAGGGCACATTGCTGGCTCATGGTCATCCTGCAGGAATATTAGAGGTGAAGACACCAGCCCACCCAGCAGGTCAGGACCCATTCTGGGCAATTCAGGTTCAAATCCCTTCTCAAAATCAAGCACAACCAGAACCCCAATGTTCCTTCGTACAACACCCCAGCCAGCCCTAAGGGTAGGAGCACGAGTCACCATTCCCCTCCCTGTGCCACCCAAGGAGTCACCTGGCCACCAAGCCAGGACGACACCGCCGTGTGCTGCTGCCCTCCCCCTCCCCACCTGCTTCGCCGTGTTTTCCACAGACCGCTTTTTGCAACGTCTCGTTTCATCCCTCATCAGATGCTTTCACAGAGCATAACCCCAGCCTGCCAGCCAGCCCTTGCAGAAAGGAGTAAATCCTGTTCGATCCATTCCCGTGCACTTGGAAAATGCAGAAGAGCACCTGAGGCAGCAGCACAATAACCTGGTGTGGAGGGGGCTTGCTGGGCTCCTTAATTATCCAGGCACCAGAGTCCTTTAGCTCTGGGTAGAAGTGGTTTAGCACAGCTATTTCTCAGCATTATTTCCAACTTGTTCTTCTCTCTCCCCTTAACTCAAGTACCGGCACAAACTTGCTAACAATTGACACAAAATAATAACAATGTTTTACAAATACAAGGTCAGGGTTATTTCTTTTCTCTCTCCCCTTCTTGAGACAACAGCAATGATGACGGTGATGATTACTGGGCATGTAAGGTAATTTCACACGGTGATTGAGGGCTCACTATGAGCGAGGATCACTCACCGATCCTTTTTCCTCCTTCCCTCTGTCTCTGGGGGCAAGGAGGTGTCAGGGCAGGGCAGAAACAGAGGGTGTCAGCAGACATGGAGAGCATCTCTAGTACCAGGGGAACAAATATCCTTCCCCATACGGGTACTCAGCAGGTCCCTGCTCAGCATTGGGGTTGATGTCACAGCATCCCCATCCCTCCTGCCCCTCATCTCTTTCCTTTTACATCCTTACAGGCCCCCAGAAGTTAAGGATGTGGACCCCAGGGATGGGGACCAGCACGAAGACATCCAAAACCGGTGTGACTGACTGTCACCCAGACCCAGAAACACCCTCTTGGCGGCACAGCTACACACAGCCCATTAGATTTTTACTGCGTTAACCAGACCCATCTCAGAGCAAGGCAGCTGGAGCAGTACAAATGTGTTCAGAGACAGACTCTTCGAAGCACCACAGATATTATTATGAAGTATTTGCACTGCCACAATACGTAGCTGGCCCCATTACGGCACTTTCTGAGCACCTTGTAATTACAGATGCCTGTATCCTCGCAGCCCTCCGCAAAGGCAATGTTCCACTATTACTTCCCATTAACAGACAGCGATCTCGGATCCAGGGAGGCGAAGAGAAGGGTTTGCAAAATAACACTTATATAATCCTGGAAATGCTCAGCAGGATTTGCAAAAGCATCTGTGCGAGTATCTGACTTGTTCTGCTACTTGGCTAAAACCCACCCCGGGCACCAAAACTAAACCTGGTTACGAGTAGCACACGCTTAAAGTCCTCCAAGAAGAGCATCAGAGGGAAGCAGGCTCTCAGAAGTACATCACCTCCACCACATCCATCCCACCCACCCTGCATCTGCATCAGAAGGGGGTGAGAAGGTGTCAGATTAAACTGTGATGCAGATCCTGACAGCACAGACACCTCCATGAATCCCTCCCCCGGGTCCCACTCCCTTGCCTTCTCCCCAGCCCTACCAGACCCCACAAAGCATTTTCCCCAGCTGCTCGGTATGAAAGACACCACACAAAATAAAGTTGTGTTGCGAAGTAATTGCGCCCCGAAGGCAGAGCCGCCGCTGCGACCAAACGCCGGGCGCTGCCGCTTTGAGAGCTGCAAGAGGAGCCCGAACGCACCGGGAATAAAAACAACAAAGGAGAAAATTGGGACAAGCTGCGTTAATACAGTGGAGGTGGGAGCAGGCAGTAGCTGGAAAGCAGAGCGGGGGTGGAATGATTTTCTTTATTCCCCTCATGAGATATATAGACATACATATACCTAGCTATATATTTTTTTTAAGATGCTCGTGCTTCTTTCCCCTCCCTTAAAATCCAGCCTGGCTGCAGCTGCTGCTGTCCCGTTACCTCCCGGGCAATCCCAGGCATGACTGGGACTCACAGGGATGTACCTGCCCCAGTTTTAAGAAAGCAGTAATGACTGAGCTACGGCCAAAACCCTTGCAGCCAAAATTCTGTAACCCCCATTTGCAGAGTGACATAGATGAATAATTCAAATCCTACTCCTAGCTATTTTTTTAATTACTATTATGCTTTTAAACCCTTCTAGGATTCGTTTCTTTATGCCCACGGCTTTGCACAGTGCCTGGCATGGGGCTCTGGGCTGGCAGGCACCCACAGGCGTCACTGCAAGAGTGGTGATTAATGCAAGCAGGGAGGGACACCCCTGGAAATGTGTGATGTCCCCTGGAAATCACCCTGCTGCTCGGCTCATGCGTCACCTCGCAGAGGTGATCCTCCTTGGAGACCAACATATTAGCACCACTTCTTTTTATAATCTTTTCCTTTTAATTTATTTTTTTCCTGAAACACCTCACTCCAGTAATAATTTGGAGAGATGTCTTGGGATGCCAAGTAACAAAATGCATTTCCGCAGCGGCTTCATAATTAATGTTTGCATCGTTTATCTTTCATGGAAAGATTATTCTGACTAACGAGGTTCTGGGCCACTAATTCATTACAGTGCCTTGTCACTTCCTGCTCCTTCTTATTACCCAGAAATAGACTCATTAGTCAGAGTTCAATGACAGGGAGAAATTGTGTTCGTTAATTTAATTCCTCTTCTCTCCCTTTCTGGGTCGGTGTTTGTCCGAAACCAGGGATTAAAAGGAGATGGAGGCAACACGACCTGTTGCCGTGTTCAGTGCTTCCCCTCGTGCTTTCCATCTCCCTCGGGGGGAGAAAGCACCACGCATTGCTGAGCCCATCGCTTCTCTGTGCTGACAGACACGTACAGCAACGGCTCAGCTGCTCAGGCTCCAGCCTTACAGCTTCTTCATGGCCTGGGCAGCATTGGGTTGTGAGCACAATGCTCCCTGCACCGAGCTGCACGTGGGCTGCTTGCACTGGGTGCGCTCAAGGGAGGCAGGGAACTGGCTGCCCCTGACTTGGCTGGAGCTGGAGCAAAGCAGACCTCGACCAGGTCCCACTGAGCCCATCCCCTTCCCACCAATACCTGTCACACACTTCCCTGCTGGGGATTTACCACCCCAGTGCCATGGGCTCACAGCTCCCTGTTTCATGGTTATCCATTTTGACATCGCTGCTATCACTCGATGCCTTGCTCCCAGGGACATTTCCAGTTGGGCATCCCCAAAAAAGCCACAAGGAGCTGGCCTGGAGCAGCAAACAAATAAATAAATAGATGATCAAGAAAGAGGGGAAATCGTTCCCAAATGAGAAATTGCAACAGCTGCCAAGTGGGGCTGACAGGAACTGATGGGATCAATAGGCAGTGCCTGGACCCCAGTCCCACCACTGCCAGGCTGCAGCCATCAACCAGCCAAAAACCTGCAGACTCTCAGCAGCAGTGGTACAAGGGATGGACAGGTATTACAAGCAGCAGGTCCATTTATTTTCTCCTTGGCTCTTGATCAAGGCCCTTTCCTTACCAGCTGCAGGCTCCAGAGCACAGCACAGGCTTTCTCCTTACATTTATACAGCCCCAAACAGTTAGCCTTTGCTTAAGGGGCATAAGGTGGAGGTGCAGGGGCAGGAAGGGGTAATAAGGGGAGAAGAATCTATTTTAGTCCTCCCTCACAAGCTAAAACCTGAGCCACGAGTTTAACACCTGCAGCATTTAACACATTTAATACAGCAAAGCCAGGACCAGCAGGACAACGCGACGGGGAGCGTGCTCAGAGGCATCTGCTGT
The DNA here is from genome assembly GCA_028020825.1 of Podargus strigoides. Lineage (NCBI taxonomy): Eukaryota > Metazoa > Chordata > Aves > Caprimulgiformes > Podargidae > Podargus > Podargus strigoides. Next base: position 4,694,843 of record CM051646.1, read on the forward strand.
CTGCACTGCTCAGCATGCAAAGGGTTAACAGCCCTTTGATTTCCGCAGCTTTGGCAGCACTTCCCTAGGTTTCCTACAGGTAATTACAATAATTGTGAGATGTAAACACTTTACAAGAGAGATCAAAACCGGGAGTGTGAACAGGAGAGGTATGAGGACAAGTAAGATCAAAGGGAAAATTATTTAAAATCTATATAGTGCTGCTTCCTAATTCCTGATTGCGGGGCTGGAGGGGTGAGGGAATGGCCTCCGTGCTGCATCAGTCTCCCAGCCCTTATCTTCCCACCATCACATTTAGCTTGCTTGTTAAACCACACCAGAAAACCTCCACACAGCCCCGAACCCATCCCTTGCACCCCACGCCCCAGCGCTGCAGAGCACGTGTGACACTCCTGACACCGAACCGCAGCGAGGGGATGCACCAGCTCACCCTTCTGGGGGAGAAACTGCTCAGTTTATTGTTTTTCCAAGCAGAAACTCAAGAGCTCGGGACAGTTTTGACTTTGCAGTCCCGCTCTAATCTGTGCCCGGCAGGAGGATCTGCCTCTCCCTGCGGGATCGGCTATTAACAGTTGATGCTTCGGTTAAACAAAGCCTTGAGATTGGCCAAATATTTGCCTCAAACACTCTTGGAGTTTTGCCTCTCAGCTCTGCTCCCCGTGGGGGTGTTTCGCTCCGATTTTCCCATCTATCTCCAGTCCCCTAGGCCGATGCTGCAGCCCGGGTACCGCCGGCGATGCTCCAGACACGCTGCCCGACCAAGCAAACCTCAAAGCCTGTGCATGGGCTCCCTCCCCCTCCCTGAAACAAAACATCAAAGCCAAGGAAAAATTATCTGCTTGGAGCAAAGTGGGTTTTAAAGCAGTTTACTATTTTCCCTTTTCTTCTGCAAATCCAGGCGGGGGAAAAAAGAACACGAAAGTGCAAAATTGACTTTTTTCAGATCTTTCTTTCCCTCCCAGCCCAAAAAAAAAAAAAAAAAAAGGTTCAATTTGTATTTCTAATACCAATTAATTATCTGTTTGCAGGGATGTGCTTCAGCCCCCGCACGCACACCTTGTCTCCTCCGAGGTCTCCATCCCTGCTCCTCCTAACACCCCCACACTAGAGCAGCAAAACACGCTTCAAGAAGGGTTTGACACTTCCTTTCAGTGAATAAGCAGCTGAGAACAAGGATATGGCTTACAAAATAATATTCCCCCCATAGCAAGCTGCTAATGAAGAGCAGCTCTCTCGGAAGGTCCCAGGGAGCTGCGTGTCCGTGCAGAGCTGGCGTGGGAATGCATGGACAACTGAATGGCTCCATAGAGACCTAAGGACTCCACGGCCTGTATTTACTCTTTACCAAGCTCTTGCCCAGTCCTGCCTTCAATTTCAGGTCCAAAAACGTAGATCTCCCTGCGTTTCCCCTGCCAGCAGCTCAGTTGGAGCCAGGCTCTGCAATAACCCAGCCACGCGGCCGGTTGCTTGGAGCATCATCAGAACCACGAGCAGGGAGGGACCACAACGCGGCGGCCAGCTCGGTTTGATGAGGAACAGAAAAGGAAATGAAAAATAAAGAAAGAGCTGACAACAAGGGTTACACCACGCTGCTCCACACTCGCCTGGGCTCCACGGGGATGCCAAGAGAGAAAGGACACACTGCTGTTTGCTTAGGTAGGGGGGTTTTTGCTGTTGTTTACAGCTACTTTTTACTCTTGCTAGACTTCCAGATAAGCCCTGCAGCCGCATACCTGCTCTGCAGTACCCTGCCCCGCTCACACACACGTGCTGATAAAGATATCTTGCTGCAGAGCAAAACAGGACAGGAAAACTATAATTCTTTCCCACTCATTCCTGGACGGTGCCCAGGGCATTTGCTGCTGTAATTTCAGCTTGCCTTGCCAGGCCGAATTTTCGGAAGAAGTCAGCACACTGGCAGAAGATCAGTATGGAAAGGCCCCCGAGAAATTACCTCATTCCTACAGCAAACCAGCAGCAAAACCAGCTCCCACCAACCCAGCCCAGTCACGCCACGCTGTTGCGCCGCAGCCCAGAAATGCAAGAGCAAGGTTTGCTCCATCAGCCCTGCCCTGGGAGCTGTTGGGGATGAGAGGGATGCACAGGACAGCGAGACGTCTAGTTTCATTGCAATATGTACTCCAGGAGCTCAGGTAGGATTTCCACGTGCTAACTGGATTCATTTCCATAACCAACGTGTCTGCCCACTGCACCAATAGCATTGCTGCAGCCCACATCGTTAATAAAAGGGATGAACAAGCATCAGGCTGCAAACATGTCAGTGAGGCACCACATCCACACACCTGACCATCAGTGCATCCAGCCCACCAAAACCCACGGTACCACGCTCCTGCCCACCAGCACCTCCCTCTGCTTCCCAAGGGATGCCACCAAAGGCTCTTCCTGAGGCTCTTCCCAACAATTTCCTCAAAAACCGGGCACAACGGAGGATTTTGTGCTGCTGCGTGTCCCTCCGGGGCTGTACCCCTTCCCCGGGCCCGTGGCAGTCCCTGCGTGGAGCCACCTACCTGCACAGCTTCCCAGTCCCTCTCTCCCGGTGCCACCGGCCGCTGTGCCCGTGTGGCTCGCTCGCTGCACGTCTTATCCCCCCCGCTTTTGTTAAAAAACAAATTTTTTAAAAAAATCCAACTTTGCCTTGAGGATGAGTAGAATAAAATGTCACTTACCTATGAGGAAAGAAAAGAGAGAGAGAGAAGAAAGAGGGAAAGTATTACACATGCATTCTTTGAAATCAGGTCAGCTTAAAGCTTTGAAATGGCAAAAATTGAAAGATATTTTCCTCCCACTTCCCTTCCTCTTCCCCCCCCCCTCCTCTTTTAAATGACTCTGTACTTTCAAAGTGTTTTCTTGAGTCCAGTGTTCTCTCCCTTATGGCTTTTTATCTGCGTTAATCTCCCCCTCCTCCTGCCACACGCATGCACACACACGTGTACACACACCTGCACACGGCTGCTTCCCCTCTAAGGGGGCAAAGGAAAGAGCTGGAGCAAAGCAAAATAACAATTAAAGGGGGAGAAATGGTGACGGGGAGGTGACAAGGAAGAGTTCATCTCAGTGCACCTCAGCAGCGCACTTCGGCAGCCTCGCCTCTGCATGCCACAGCACTTCCCAGAATCACAGAATGTCAGGGATTGGAAAGGACCTCAAAAGATCATCCAGTCCAATCCCCCTGCCAGAGCAGGAACACCCAGATCAGGTCACACAGGAACACATCCAGGTGGGTTTGAATGTCTCCAGAGAAGGAGACTCCACACCCTCTCTGGGCAGCCTGTGCCAGTGCTCTGTCACCCTCACTGGGAAGAAGTTCTTCCTCACATTTATGTGGAACCTCCTATGTTCCAGCTTGCACCCATTGCCCCTTGTCCTGTCATTGGATGTCACTGAGAAGAGCCTGGCTCCATCCTCATGACACTCACCCTTTACATATTTATAGACATTCATGAGGTCACCCCTCAGTCTCCTCCAAGCTAAAGAGACCCAGCTCCCTCAGCCTTTCCTCACAAGGGAGATGTTCCACTCCATCATCTCTGTGGCTCTGCGCTGGACTCTCTCCAGCAGTTCCCTGTCCTTCTGGAACTGGGGGGCCCAGAACTGGACACAGTATTCCAGATGTGGCCTCACCAAGGCAGAGTAGCTTCCCAGCTAATTTTCCCAAGTTGTCCCCATTTAAGGGATGGGAAGCACAAGGGGAGTCCTAACTAAGAGGGGGGAGAAATTCGGTCTCATCCCTCCTCATCCCGTTGCAAAGCACCTGCATGTGCTGCTGGAACAGAGAGACTGCAGTTGTACTTCAGACCCGCTGAAGACGTGGGGGTTCTTCACTCAGGCTGAGCGTGGTGCTAACAGCTCCCGCGGAGAGCTGCCGGGAGGAGCAGCTGTAGGACTGCCTGCACCCATCCATACACGCCTCTCCCAGCCTGCTGCCTGCCTGCCCCACGGTTCAGCAGGCAGTGGCACAGGCTGCCAGCGGTGACAGCGGTGACAGTGATTGCCTGCAAGCAGGCAGGGCACGTGCTGAAGCGGCAGCGTGCCAGATGGGGCGTGCAGGATGCTCTGGCAGGAGGAGAGCACGTCCTGCTGCACCCTGGTCTGCTGTTAGCAAATCCCCATCCCTGGTACCCGCCCGCTCCTGGGCAGAGCTGACGGTCGCCACCCAGAGCAGCACATGCACAAAAGAAATCCTTCTCCTTGAGACTGGCTCGATTCGTTGTGCTTGTGATGGGCGGTGAGGTTTTATTGCAAACCACCAGACTGAGCCAGTCCAGCGTCCCCCATTCGTAATGGGGGGGCTCCATCACCTCTGTCCCCTCCCTCCTCCTCCTCCCCTCGCCGGACCCACAGCCCCCCCACACCCCAATCTTGCCCTAATTGCTCTGCAGCCCCAGCCTGGAGCAGGGCTAACGAAGCCCTCTCTAATGAATTACCAGTTGCTCTTTCTATCACCATCATCAAACCAGGAGCGGTGACAGCCTGGCTGCTCCTCATCCCCCTCAGCTCACGGGGTTTCTCTCACTTTTAGCTCTAACAGCAGAAGTCTCTGTGGTGGGTTTAACTCTGCCCCCTCCCGCTGCCTGGCGAGGGGTCGGTGCTGCCGGGCAGGGAGGTGAAGGCAGCCCTGAGCAGGCAGGGGTCAAGTTCTGCTTCTTCCCGTGGCGTGGGACCAATCCAGCACAACACACTGTGAGCAGAGGCTGCGGCAGTGCCAGTCACAGCGCAGCCATCGCTAGATGGGGACAGAGCCCCGCCGAAGCGGGGGAAGGTGCCCAGCATCCCGCAGGGATGCTCCAGGAATGCGGAGTGGGACCGCAGTCCCTTCTCACTGACCAGCTCCGTTCCCAGCTGCAAAACTCGAGTGGCAACGTGAGGAAAACACTCGTGGGAAACCCAGGGTGAGAGTTAGAACCACTTCACCAGGCATGTGTCCCCCCACCGGGTGCCTGCAGCATCCCCAGGCTGATGCTGTTCTATTTCCCCAGCAAAGCACTTTGCTTTCTTATCAGTTCCCTAAGGTCTCCCTCTCAAACAACTATTCCTTGGAGAGGAGCTCTTCATCTCCCTCCTCCCCGCTTTGTAGCAAGTTTTTCTGTGTATTATGGGTTGGTTTTTTGTGTTTGGTTTTGGTTTTTTTTTTTTGCAGCAGGCATATTGATTTCTCACACTGGGCAAAGCAACACGTTCTGCACCTGTGGGGATCTTCATTTGCAAGACCCACGGGGCTCCCTGCCATCCCTCATGAACCAGGAGGGAGGATTAGGGGACAGAAAAACGTGTGACAGCTTTAAACTGTTGCTCCTGTCACCCAGCAGGACACAGGTCCGTGTGCACACACAAAAAGCATTCGTTTGATTCGTTTCTTACCAAAAAAAAATTGATGTTTTTTTCCAACCGATGTGATTTTCCTGTTTAAAACCCTGCACTACAGCTTGCCCACAAGGCAATCACTGCACATCACCCCGGGGTGCTCAGACTGGCACCGAGCGCAGAGCCAGGCTGCCACAGACCACCCTCCCTGTGAACAACTCCAGTTCACACGGGGTGCACATATTTCTCCCAATTCTCTGCTTAAAGCGCTCCATTCCAGCCACGACAAAGCAAATGGATCCTCCCGAAGGAGCAACACTAAGGGACACTGCACCCCTTTGGGAGGATTAATGCTGATTTTTAAGCAACAACCCTCGTTCCCCACATCTGTAAGGGTCTCCTTCATGTCACCCCCCCACACACACACATCAGGAGAGAAGATGCTCTGGTCCTTGTCCCTTTATAGGCTTGGCAATCTCCCACAGTCCTGCAGGAATAGCTCGATGGAGGGGATGGCACAGCTCCCATGGTCCCCACACTGGCACCTTCCCAGCAATCCCACAGCTCCCTCCAGCAGCCCCATCCACAGATTTGGAAGGCACTTTGCTACCCTACCACCCCGCTCCCTCCTCTCCCTCCCCAGTATCACATGTACCAGCCACTGCTCCTGTTGCATTTATCTCCCCCAGAGGCAGGGGAGAGGGAAAAACTCAACATTTTTTAAAAGATCATGAAAAAAAAAGGAGTTAAAAGGAAGGAGGATGAGGTCAGAGGAGGAGGGACATGCGGAGGTGTTCTACTGTCAGTACCTGGGGACCTCTGTTCCCTTCCCTGCAGGTTCACCGAGGCTGAGGGCGGTAAATAAAGGGAGAATAACAAGTCAGAGCAAGGAGGGCTCAGGCACCAAAGGAATCGGGGTCCCTGCCCACAGGGGACACGAAAGGGCATGTGCAGGGGAGGCAGAACGAGCCACAGCCCTGGGGAAACTTATAATTTCTTCCCCCTCACCGATACTTTTAATAACCAATTAATATTTAGTCAACAAGCAGCTCTGCTAAATCCAAGGAGATGGATTTCACAGGAGGGCTATTTCATGTTAAATGAGCGCTGACTCATCAGCAGCATTTCCCGAGGATTATGGATTAGCCGCGTGCCCGGGATCCATCACTACAAACCCAGCAGTGCCAGCACGCTGGTGTCCCGTGGCACGGGGAGCACCTGCAGCCACTCCCGAGGGCCATCAGCACAGAGTCCGTCCCCTGGCTCAAAGAGATCCCGAACAGGGATATTTCCCAACCAGGAGCTGAAGTGGGTGCTCCTCAAACCAGGGTGGGTACCACGGGGTGATGGGCAGGCCAGACCCGTGCATGAGGATGCAGGCACATGCCCCATGCCGCTGCTTATCGGCGTTGCTTCTGCTCGAGGAGGTGATTAACTCCCTGACCTACCGAGCTTTAACACGACCTCTGAGAATAGACAGAATCTTGTTATCTTGTAATGAGTTTTATGGCTTATTTCAGTACATTTTGGCCATGTTTCTCCAGTGATTAGGGCAATTATCAGCCTGTGCGTTTCAGGATTATGAATTATGGAGCCTCTGAAAGACTACAGAGATTTAATATCTCCCAGCGTCCCTCTGCCTCACTTCCAGCACTTAACTCGCTCTGGAGTCTTTATGGTCGGAGCATGGGAACGATAGCACAGCAAAGCCATTATGCATCAAAGCTCGTTAGTGTGATCCAGCCGTTACAATTAATAACACACAACATTTAACACCGCCTGACCCGAGGGGGCAGGGATCAGTCACATCCCTGGGGTACCACTGGCAGGGATGCAGGCCACGTCCATCAGGGGATGGGGAGCAGAGCCTGGATGTCCTGACTGTCACAGGACAGAGTCCCAGCTCCCAGGCTTGGCTGCAGGCTGGGATTTAACCCCAAAGTCCTTGAAATGGAGGCTGTGGACATCCAGCCAATCTGCCGTGGCCTGTGGCTATTTCAGGGCACTCTGGCTCACCTGGCTGGGGACACTGAGCACTAGACACAGCCTGGGCTGCCCTGTCCCATCTGAAGTTTATTTAGAAACCTAATGCCACCGAGCAGCTTAGGGCTGGACTGCATGCATGGGATTAGTGGCAGGGGAAGGGAGAGATTCCCATCAGATGTAACACAGCTTAGACCTGCTCCAAGCTGCTGCCAGAGCAAAAGGCATGGACAAGCTGGAGCCATTCACGTGGACAGCAGCACAAGCACCTTTCTCTCCTAAAGGCCCTGATATGTTTCAAACAAGAGAAAAGGCATCAGCCCAACTTCATGGAAGGGGAAACTGAGGCACAACGCATCCTTGTTGGGACTGAACCTCCACTCCCAGCCTGGAGCTTTATGATGGGGTCTCCGTGTACTAAACCAGCCTGAGCTGCACGTGCCCTGTCTCTGTGGGTCCCCCCAGAACCTGCTGCAGCCCATTCCCAAGACACCCCAAGGCGAGAGCCCCCTGCAAGCAGGCAGGAGGGGAGGGCAGGGCCGCTTGGAGGGCTTGGAGCAGGGTAAGGTGGGGGGAGAGAGCATCAGCAGCACGTTTTGCTCTTCAACAGCCCCAGCAGCCCTGCTGCAGATCATAGCCCCTGCATTGTAAGAGCATGAAATCAAAGGGCAATCCCTGCCCATGCAGGCACAGAGAGGCCAGATGCACCAAACCCGTGCTCAGCATCCCCCCCACTGCAAGGCTTTACTGCTCAAATAGTCAAAGGGCACGAGGACATTTAGAGACCCTTGTGAGCCCCCACATCTTGCCTAAGTGTAAAAACAGCCTGTCTGGCTGTCCGCTGGCTGCAACGGGCACAGCAGAGACCAGGCAGGGCCAAGTCCTGCTGCCATCTCCCATCCTTAATTCAGTCCAGATGGAGGCTTTTAATGATCTTGACCAAGGCTTGGTTTTATTTTTATTTTTTTTCCCCTCCCTGCAAACGATCACTAGAACTTGATGGCTGTTTGGGCAAACACAGACAGCAGCAGGAACGCTGACGCTGGCTCAGCTCCCTCCTCTCCCTGCCTGCACAGACACGGGTGTGTCTTCTGAGCAGCAAAACATAACATTTTTAATTTTTGTGGAGAAATAAAATTAAGCCCTTGGAAATGGGCTTCGAGAAATAAAGCCATCGCTCGAGTTAATTAAGAAGTGATGATATCGAAAGCCTGTAATAAAGGCTTCACAACAGAGGACAGACCGAGCTGGGGGACAGCATGGCGAAGGATCTGGGCATCGTCCTGGGCAGCGATGGGGGAAGAAGCACCAGGGCTGCCCCCATCCCTCTCCCCATCCTCTTCCCTCCACTCCATCCCTCTGCCTGCTGCCCATCCCACTCAGCCGCTTGCCCGGTGCCTCTCCTGCACCACGCTGGGCTTGGCGAAGTAATTTCACAAAGCATTAGATGCAAAAAATATGCAAAACCAGGCTTCCCCCAAGGGGTGCAAGTGCCTCTGCCCTCCACGAGATGACAGATAAAATCCCCTGTTTCTGGAAGAAGGTAATTTGACATAACAGCTGTTCTGACATTCTCTCCCTATGGATATTGCCGACAATAAGAATGCAAATCAGCGCTCTTTGCGCTTCTCCCGGAGAGCAACTTTCACCTGAAGAGTTGAGAGCTCTTCCAAAACGTGAACTCATTAAAGCCCCCCTTCCTCCCGGCGAGGCCAAGCCCACGATGCCCCTCTGGCTCGGCTCTGTCCGCAGCCACCCCGGGAACGAAACCTGCAGTCTGGCAACTGGAACAGCGAGAAATTAAGAAACTCGGCTTCATCTTAGCAGTCAAACCACTGTCCAGCTCCTTGCCTCCGTTTCCACGTTGTGAAAACCAGGATCAAGATGCCCGCTGTGCCAAAAGACCCAAAGACCTGACAGAGAGAAGGGCTGTAGGCAGGAAGAGCTTGGGGTGACCACCATAAGGAAGGTGAGATGCTTTCATTCACCAAACACCATTTCTCCAATTCAAAACGAAGCCGTCCATGTACACGCCATTCCCCACGTCCTCCCATGCTCTAGTTTCTCCCCCCAAGGGACCAGCCCCCCGTGCCAGGGGGTGTCAGGCCCTGGGGTGGGTCTGAGGAGGAGGGACACACCACCCTTCCTCCCCACTGCTCCACTGCCTGGGCAGAAGATGATGCGAAACGCGAGTGAAAATGGTTTGTGCCCTGCTGCTTTCTGTATGGCAGCTGCTAATTATCCCTCGAAATTTATAGGCTCCCGGGACGCACGCAGATGGGTATTTAAGTTAACAGCAGCCCTGGATCCTCTGCCTTTCATTCTACAGTGCTCCTTGGTTTTGCTCAGGCACCAACCGACCTCCATGGCATTAGCACTGCCCCACACCCACCACCGCTGCAGGCTGAATGCCCCAAATTCACATCCCAGCTCTTCAAGGACCCCTTTACCCAAGGCTCTTCTCCCCAGATGGGAGCCATCCAGTTTCCCCCATCCATAGGGACCCAAAGCCGTGTCCATCTCCTGCTTGCTGGCATATGGCCAGCCACCCCTCATCTAGCATTCAGGGGGGCTCGCTCCCTCCTGTTGATGATATTTTACTTTATGTAATTAAACCTTAATGAGAATAGGGACCAGAGCTTCCCTAGCGAGTAGCCTAACCTCTAAACGAAGGAGCCACTCGGATTCCTAATTAATAAATACCTATTGGTATACAAAGCAGAGAGCTCCAAGGAGGGCAGCCCACCACCTCCCATCCTCCAACGTCCTTCAGTGCATCCCAGTGAGCTGCGGGTTCAAACTCCCCAAGCAAAAAAAAGGAGAACTGATTCCCAGGCGGCTGCTCTAAGCCCTCAGCTACTGGATTAAAACACAGTTATCACCACTCCATTTCTTCCATCAATCTAGACCCTATTTTGGTAGGGTTTTTTTTTTTCCTCCTGCAGTTGAGCATTTTGATTAATTCAAATCACATCACTCCCAGACAAGTAACAGGGCTAATTTACTATCCACTGAAAAACACTTGTTCAGGTGGACTGAGGCTCCTCCAGCTTGCAAAAACCCAGGTCCAGTGTATGGGAAAACCACCTTAACCTTAAGCTCTCTGCTGGTGCTCAGCACTGATGAGCCTCGGAGGAGCCAACCCAAGCTCGTGCATCCCAGCAGCCTCCCTCCACCTCTTTGAACAAGCCAAGAACAACAAATATCAAAACAAAAGGTAACGACTGCAGAGCATGAAGCCCTCCCCACCCTGAAGAAGATGCTCCAGCACATCCTCAAATCCAGCCTTTGATGGATGGAGGCAGGATGCTGGGGGTGAGGTTGGGGTTTAGCCCTCCTGTTACAGAAATGTATATTTTTCCATCCTGCAAACCAAATTATGGCCCTGGCTCAGCTTGACCAACTCAAAACTGTTAGTAGCTACTTCACTATTATTTTAACTTCAGTTAGTAAAGCAGCAGCTATTTTTTTCAGCACAGACAACCCCTAAGGTGTCCAGTTCTCACAACGCTCCTATAAAACAGGAAAATTGTATAATCCCCCATCAGACATAGGAAACTGAGGCCCAGAGAGGGGAACTTGCCAACATCTGTGGCAGAGCAAGAAAGAAAAATCAGGTCCCCCAAGTCCCCCACGAGCTTCCGATGACTGAGCCGTCCTCCCTCTCCAAACCAATGAAAACCCCGAAAATGGACACACTTAAACAGGCTTAACCCTCCATTAAATCAGTTCAGTCTCACTCGGTATTTTACTGTTGCAAGCAAAATCAATTTAAGCAAAGGTTAAACTAGTTCTGTCTGTATTAGGAGTTTGCACCATTTTAAATAAATTTATTTAAAATCAATTTACTTGATTTTGCGCAACTTTTCTCGTACAAGCAGAGACATTGCTAAGATCAGGTTGAGTTTCAGTCTGTTGCTTGCTTTATTTCATTGCTGGCACCTTCCCAAAAGATGTCAAAGGCCAAATTTGGATGATAACTAAGTAATGATGAAGGACTCCATAGTTAACCCAGCTTTAAGCAGATATTATCCCCTATAAAAGTCATGGGAGTCTTCCAAAAGGAGGTAGCATCGCCCAAAGATTTGTGGGCAGCGCAGAAGAGGATCCAGCCTGCTTTTCCCAAGCAACCAAAAGAGAGTCAATGCACAAAGAAGCTTTTTCTTTTTGTTCCCCATCCCTGGGTACTGCCCTGCCCTCTCTTCTTTGGCGGTCCAGGCTTAGATGGTGAGCAGGCCCAGGTATGGCTTCAAAGCATCTTGAGCATGATAAGAATTTAATAACCCCCCATCTCTTCACCTTCTGCAAAGTCCTCTCTGAAACGAGGCCATGAAAGCACCCTATTGACTGCCTCATCCCATCACGAGGGTGGAAAAAGGAATAAAAATAGCTTGAGCACAGTGCAGAGTCTCTTCTCTTTGTCCAACAGAACTGACCTCTCGTCCCACGAAGAATAACCCCTCAGCAGACTGCTGCAAGCTTGCAAAAAGCAGAGCACCATGTGATTTTTCACCTCCGTGGTCTGCATAAAACGGTGAGGCAGGACCTTTTGTGTGCATCATCATCTCTAACCCCAAAATTCCTGGAGCACGAGGAGCCCAGCCATGGAGATGGATGGTGGGGGGACACAGCAAGCCAAGGGTTACATTACAGTCCTACAGGGTGCACACAGGATGCAGGAATCACCTAGAATTGGGGTAGCAGGGGTCTAGCCAATGTAGAAAGACATCCCAAAGGACCCTGTAGTGCACAGAGACCTGAGTTACCCACTGCTATCCCTTGAGTACTGCAGGAACCACGTTGCCAGAGGTTTCACCCCGGCACTGCACCACGCCAGATGACGTTATTCTCTGGAGCAGGCAATTCCTCCTGAGGTCTGCTAAACTCTCAGTCACCGTAATAACTCGGGGCAGGAGGTCTCAGAAAGCCATTGCATCCCTACTAAAATTTTATTACAGATATAAAGTTCCCTTGTATCAGGCTTAATTTGGTTAATTTTCAATTCCACAGGACATCCCTTGGATCTTGAACTACACGAGAGCAAGTAGGAGTTGCAGCTAGTTATGTATTTTACAGCTGACGATGCAGGGAGTGACGTGCAGAGATTGGATTTTATTTCCCAGCTCTACAGGATGGAGGAAAAAAAACAAGATCAAAGAGGAGAGGAGAGAATTTGTGGTCTTGGAGGAGGGGGCTGAGGAGAGGACAAGGTTGGAAATTTCTTCCTGGCAGCCCTTTTCAAGAAGAGTTATTAGAATTTATTTTCAATTATACACAAGAATAAGCCGTCTGCAGTATAGTTAACTTTCAATTTCAACCAATTTTCGACGCATTCAATCATAGATGCCTCAGTGATTAAGAATCTATGTTGCAAAACAATTCCCACTTTGCAACAATGCAATCAAACAGATCTACAACTCATAACCCATTATCCAAGAGTTTCTCAGCTCATTGGTGAAGTGAAATAGGATTTACCAAGCATGCCCTTTTTTTTTTTCATACCCGGCGAGCCCCCAAGCTCATTTACAAACAGATCTGTGACTCTAAACAACCCACGCAGGGATTTATTTTTTTTTTTTGTTGGTTTCTGTTGCTTTTCCTCCCTCTCTCTCCACAGATGCAGAAGTGCAAGGGTGGGATGCAATGGATTTGCTGTTTGCAGCTTTGCCACGGAGGCACCGACTTCAAAAACAAGATGTTTCCTCTCCTGAGACCATTTAGAGTAGATAAATGTGATTTGGAGCAGCACAGACCCTCTTACAACCCTCCCTGAGCAGAGCAGACATTTATTCCTGCTCCTAACGTGCCCATCTGCTATGCAGCACACGGAGCACGACTGCCCAGCCCCGCTCACAGGGCCCTCTGCAAAGGCCATGGGGTCCCTCCGGGAAGGGACAGGTCACGATTTCACGGTGAAGACATTGGGATAAAAGGGCTCAGGCTGATGGGAGAGGAGGAGGAAGACTTTAAAGCTCGCTGAGCCTGGAGGATAGGCAATAAAGCACCTAGAAGCCTGCAGAAGGAAAAAAGCTTTCCTTGGTGAAGTGTCATTTTATCAAGACTGAACTTCTCCCTGGGAACGAGTCGATTTTGAGTAAAAACCATCAGAAAGAAAAAAATAAAAGCCTGAGGGACCAGGTGTTGGAATGACATGCTTTGGAAAGGCAAAGTGGAAGCGCCACAAAACAGCTGCACAGACCTCAGACTGGCTCCCTGTGCTCCGAAAATTATACCCTGTGGGAAGTGCATTGAAGACCTAAAACACCCCGTTTTGCCCTGATTTGGGACAATGGGCACTGACAGGGTCCATGGAAGCAGACAGATGTCCCCACTAAGGGACAGCACTGGCAAAAGAGGGGCTCCCCATCCCAAGGGACCACGCACACCCCCCTGCACCAGCTCCTCTCTCTCTTTGATGCCAACAAATAACAATTTCAAACTGGGGAAGACACCTGGGAGAGCCAAGGCACTTGTGCTACAAGATAATTAGAGATTATTATAATCGAAATTTCATTGCCACATCAAACTGTGTCTTTTAGCATTAATTAATCTCCTCTCCCAGCCTCTGAGCACTCTCGGCTCTCGCGCTGTAGGACAGCAGCTTGTCAAACACACCAAAGACTTGCATCTCATTACCTCATCACAGAGGGCGAGCGGGGAGCTGGGGAGCAGCGCACAGATTCCCCGGCACAGCCAGGGACACGAGGACACCTGCAAACCCACTCCCTGCCTTACAAACCTGTCGAACAAGGCGCACGAGGGACCTTCCTCCCCTCGCTTCCCCCTCCTTCCTCTGCCTCTCACCCCCCTAAAAGCTGTCCTGGGTAAGATGCTGCTTCCTTGCAGGGAACTCGTCCCGCTCCACCACGATACGACCTTGAATAAATCATATAAATTAAAACTGCCGACATCCTTGCAGGGAGTGGGGTGCTCAGGCTTTGCTTTCCGAAGTGATTTAGGCTCCAGAGTCGATGCAATTATGCTGCTATCTCAATTACCTTGTAAAAATTCACCTTTAGCATCCCATTACCAGCCTGATGCATGATACTTTCCTCCTTCAGGAGGTTGGGGGAAGGTGTGAGGCTAAATCTAGTTTTCTACCTGAGTTTCGCAGCATCTGCTGGATGAGACCAGGGCAAGACCAGCCTTGAAGGACCAACTATGAGGGTGGTGGATCACTGGCACAGGTTGCCCAGGGAGGTGGTGGAGGCCCCATCCCTGGAGACATTCAAGGTCAAGGCTTGATGGGGCTCTGAGCAACCTGACCTAGTGAAGATGTCCCTGCTCACTGCAGGGGGGTTGGACTGGATGACCCTTGAGGGTCTCTTCCAACCCAATGCATTCTATGATTCTAACTAAGAGGTGGGAAGTCTCTTCTCCCAAATTGCTAATGACAGGACAAGAGGAAATGGCCTCAAGTTACGTCAGGGGAAGTTTAGGTTGGATATTAGGAAGAAGTTCTTTCCTGAGAGGGTGGTTGGGCACTGGCACAGGCTGCCCAGGGAGGTGGTGGAGTCACCGCCCTGGGGGTGTTCAAAAAACGGGTTGATGAGACACTTGAGGCCATGGTCTAGTGGTTTAATGGTCAGGAATGTGATGGGATAAAGGTTGGACTTGATGACCCTGGAAGTCCCTTCCAACCATGATGATTCTATGATTCTAAGACAGACCCAGTTTGAGACATCTTAAGGAGACCTACTTCAGAAGCTCTCAGCAACTCTGGAAAGAACTCACCTGCAAAGCTTCCAGCAGCACAGGAGCCTGGTGCCATAAAGCAGGCACACACTGCATCACTTTTAACAGTGGCTGAAGAAATTGGGCACTCTCAGCTCCCCCCCCCCCCAGCATCTGGCTGGGGCTGGCAGCAGGGGCTGTGTATATATTGGTGATACGCATGAGATGCTCTATGTTCTAGTCATTGATTCTCCACTGCTTTCATACCTCATCTGAAAATAAATATTCCCTCTCCCTTGTTTCCACCTCTCCACTCCCCCTCTCCCCGTTATTGGCTTTCTGACGGAAGGCTTTAATTTATTCCCCCTGCCACATCTTTGTGCCGCTGTTTTCCTGCGATTTACACCATATATTACCCACCGCCTTGTGTCATTTAACTCCAGAAAGCGCTCGGAGATACAGTTTGCTTGGAGGATGCTGGAACCATTAATCCTGATTCCACAGCCCTGCGGAGTGCCCGTGTGGCACTGCCACTGTGCACACACACCCAACCCTCCATGGCTCCTGCTCTTTTATAGCCATCCCTGCACTGACACCCACTGCCTGCCTCCATTTTAACAGCAAAGCAGTAAAATCGAGCCTCTCCTGACCATGCAAGGTTTTCTCCCCTCCCTATCAGCCAGGTAGAAGCTCATGGGTGCAAATGATACCAGTGCCAGGAGAGCACGGCGGGCAGCTGGACCACGGCAAGCAGAAATCAGTCTGAGGAGAAGAATTCCCAGTTCCTTTCATCCCAGAAAATGGGACAATGAGAAGATGAGAAACTCATCAACTACGGCAGATCCTCTCCTCTGAGCTGCTAAAGTGTCACGCTGCCTGGAAATTGCTCACCAGAGGGAGAGCTTTGATGAAAAATAGAAAGGGGGGGAAAAAAAAAAAAAGAGGAGGAAAAATTTAATGAAATGAAAAAATGACACTTATTTTATTTATTTATCAGAATATTTCCGTGCGGGGCGAGGAGGACGAGCATGATTATTCATTGTATTTTACATGGCAGGCTCCCCAGGGAAACACTGCCTGCCACATCGTTACGGTGCATTTAATTGTGCTTGCCACTGAGAGATATGAGAGAGAGCCCCCGTCTCAAAGAGCTGCAACTCCAGCACAACACCCTCCTGCTTCAGCAGAGGCTGAGCTCTGAGTGACTCCAGTCCCAGGGAACGAGTCACTTCACCGAACCCCGGCTGGAAAAGATGAACAAGACTTCTGTACCAAGCACTATCCTGATATAAAACCACCTCTGTCCTCAGCATCACTGACCCGACAGCAATCTGCAACCCTCCCGCAGCATTTTCCATACGCACATCTCACTGTGTATTTTCTTGTTCTTATTTTACGGATGGGGAAACTGAGGCACTCGGGCAGCAAACTGGCTGTCCCCAACCCATGCAGTGCTTTGGCAGCCTCTCCTCTCCTGGACTGCTCTGGAAATGCTGCATTTCAAATAAACTCCTCGTTTCTGCTGCGTGCATGGTAATTTTAACAGCCTTCCCCGCGCAGCGGTGATGAAGCAGCAAGGTTTGTGGGGAGAGGTGATATCTTTCATTAGAGCAGCTGAGGCAGTTGGTAAAAAAGCAGCTTTTATGCCAAAACTCTGGATCTGATTGAGTCCTGATGAACGGAGGCTGCATTTGTCCATCTTCTCTGGCTGCCTAATAAAAGCTCTCTCCTTCAGCACACCTCTCTGCTAACTAATTTTTAAAACAGGGGGAGCAGCAGACAGCAGCAAGCCCCTACCTCCTGCATTCAGCACACCACTTGCAAAAACCCCTGGGATTTGCAAATATTTCTATGATTTCCCAGTGGCCCGCAGAAACCTCCCGAGCAAGAAACCATTACAAGCCCACAAATACCAGCTGACCTGAAATTAGCATTTGGATTCAAGCAAAACGCTCACAGTCACTGTTTTTTGGAGGGGGTGGGATCGGTTTTCTGATCCCCCCCAGGAGAAAAGGAGTTTTCTGAAGCAACAGGAGCTTTCTTTCTGCTCCTGAAGCCAAAATAATGGCCCATATGCAGACAGGCTCCCCTGCACACAGCTCAGCATCCCCCAGAATGAGGAGGGAAAAGGGAAGGAGGCTGAAGAGGGTTGGTTTTGTGGTTTGTTTGTTGTGGTTTGGGTTTTTTTTTTAATAAAAACCCCTATAATTTAAAGGCCAAAGCACTAACGAGTGTACAAGGCCAAGAGGCGACAAATGCTTGGGTGAAAAACACAAAATTACCATTTTAATGGATGAGTGTGGAGTCCCCAGCTCTCCCTGGGGAGGTCTGTTTGATTTCGTTAGCTTGTTAGCACAAGGATTTGACACAAGCGATTAATGCTGAGTTCATTAAGGGGGGGGGCACTGCTTTTTCTTCTGGATTCAGCACAGAGAAAGGGGCTGGGGGCGGAGGAGTCTGCTCCATCAGTGGGAAAGCAGAGAACAGGAGCAGCTCAGCACACCAGTGTCCAACCCAACCCATTGGCATCAGCCCCTGAAACACAGCAGCATCAGGCTGATGCCCATTTTGGGGTCCGAGCTGCAACCAAAGCCCCCAGCATCCTCACACCCCAAGCGAGGAACTGCCCTCCTCCATCCCCAACCATCACAACAGGGAGCAGCTTTGATCTCTAAGCCTGGAAACAATCAACCACTGTGTCTGCCAGCAAGATCCCAGCTCTGTGGCAGGGAGGAGCGGAGGCAGAGCCCTGGGAAGCACTGACCTTGCTCATAGGCACCTGTGGCATCGCTGGCAGAAGCCACCATCGGACCAGCCACCAGCCTCAAGGACACACTGTGCCCGTGGCTCTGCCACCCCAACCCACCCCTGCAGAGGGATGCTACAGGACAGGCTGCATCCAGCCCTGCTCTTCCCACAGCTGCTGTCCCCAGCCAACCCCCATCCCTTAGAAGGGAAGCACAGCAGTGCCATCCAGAGCCAGATCCTGTGCCAGACCTGAGCCATGATCCGGCCAGGCTCAGGGAACGGCTCCAAGTCCGACACCACAAGGTCAGCTCCTGCCTCCACTTTAGGAGCTCCTCACTGGCTGTGGCACCTCTCTGATATCCAGCTGCTGGGTTTTCCTCTCAGGGGAAGCTCCCTCTGGCACAGCTGGGAGATTTCAGAGCATTTGGAGAGAAAGAAGGAGCAAGCAGGGATGAATCCCCCTTTCCAGGGGGACGCTGGATGCTTGGAGGAGCCAGGGCTGAGCCAGAAGCTCACCACAGCCCAGCTGCCTGCTTCCCCTCAGTTCAGATAAAGCCCCTGCTCAGCAAGATCAGTTTGTTTGGAGTTTTTTTGATGAGGAAGCACAAGCAGAGGTGGAAGGTTAAGTCCACTTAGCTGCTCTTTGGTCGCTTTGGCAGACGAGCTCCTGCACAGCAGGCAGCTCGGAGAAATGAATGCTGCTGGCACTGCCTGCACCCGTGTGTCCCCCTCCCCTCCCTCGGACACAACACACTCCTGTGGAGCTGCAGATACACCTTACCTGCTCCCATCCACACTGCAGCCAACTCACCCCCTGCCAGCCCCCCTGCCCCATCACCGATGCTCCCACAACTTAACCAGGAGATGCAGACCCAGCACAGCCCTGCCGTGGGAGAGGTGGCAAGGCAGGGAGGGGAGAGAAGTGACTGCAGCTAAAAAGGGTTCGATGTTGTTAGGTTTTTTAAAATAAAGCCCTGCCTCTCTTTTCCCTTGGCTCCTTCCCCCTGTATCTTCTCTCCTCCAGCCTTTCTGCTAAGCACAGCTCCCCAAGCAGGGGGGAGACACTGCTCCATCACAGCTGTACCCTGCTGCAGCAGCTCAAGTCATCAGGCCATCACTAAACTATTACCAGCTTCTCACAGACTTTTTTCCCCCTGCTTTCCCCAGATGCCAATGGATCTCACCAGGTCCTCAGAAGGAGCCTGAAGACATCACCAGCTACAGCAATTCTCAGCTGCTCCTCAGACCCCTCTCCCAGATGGAGAGGTTTGTATTTTAGACAAGTAATTAGCTTTTGTGCTGCACTTTGCATTTTGCAGCAGGTGATGGGCCCAGGATATGCCAGCAGCCTGCTCACCTCCCAGTGCCAGCCCCTCTGCAAGGCTTCATCTCCTCCTACCTCTCCTGCACAGACAGCAGCTCAAGAGGTGGTGGTGAGACAGGCAGGTTTAACAATCAAGACAACCCTCACCTTGACTGAACACAAACCAGCTCCCCAGGGAAGGCAGGAAGAGGAGCAAGGGTCTGGCAGAGGTGCCACAACCCCATTTCAAATGAGAAAAGCCAGCCTGGAAAGGGACAAGTGGCACCACCACAGCCAAACACACTGGGGATGCAACTCAGGAGCCCCACCACAAACACCAGCTCTGCTGGGAGAGCAAGCCCCAGTGCCAGGGACATTGACTGCACCAGGAGCCGGGCTGGGCAGAGGTGCACAAACACTCCTTTGAGCCTCATCTCTGCACCACACCCATGAATAAAGTTCATGCACGAGCTCTCCTCAACGCAAAGCTCACCAGGAGCTCGGTCTGGGGCAAACTGGTACCCCAGGCAAGCACCAAGGGGGAGATCTGGGCCGGCACAGCGGGCTGCACGCAGGAAAGCCCCATGACTAATTGCATCAGCACCACGATGCCAATTAACTGCTCCGAGAGGTTAAGACAATGCAAGCCCCGTCCCTGCCAGACAGAAGATGCCAAGGGAACGTGTACTGAAAGGTTTGGCCTCCTTAGCATCTCTCCAAAGTAATTCCACTTGTAACTCATAAAGCTTCCCCAGCCGACTGCGCCGTGCTTGCCAGCTCCTGGATGAGACAGACATTTGTATGAGATATACAAAGCCATTTAGCTGTTCAAAAGCTATCAGCACTTACATGCAAGGTTGAAGCAGGACAGATTCTGCTGTATTCAGGGCATCAAAAGGGGATTATCCAGGAAATGATAACAGATTTTAATTTAGATCGTCCAAGATGGGTGCTGGGGCTGGGGAGGGAGAGCTAGAGAAAGAGGTGAGCTTAGCTCCAGATTGTAAGGGGGGGCGGGGGGGAGAAGAAAAATAAATAAAAAAGCAGATATAGCTGATCACAAAAGTTGTGTCCAGCAATTTGCAATGCTGACCACGGAGCCTGGCACACCGGGCAGCTCTGCCTGCACACCTGCCCGCACCCCTTCCCCACCTAATCCCCCCCATCCTTCACAACGCCAGGGTGAGCACCGAGCTGCAGCCCCGAGCTGCCAAACATTGCCATTTTCCCTGGGCACAGCCTCTCCTCCAGCTCAGAGAGAGATTTTCCAGGCAGGAGAGGAAGAGGCTGCCCATCCGGCTGCGACTGCCGGGTATCAGCCAGTCTATCAACTGCTTCTGGGTACATTAAGTTCTCCTCTGCGGCACGATCTCTCTATTCCTGTCCTCCCATCCTGATTTTCCATGCAGATTTCAAGAGCTCTGCACAACGAACACCGTTACAGTTCAGGCACGCTGCTGCTATGCACTTTCAGGTATCCAATTCCAGAGGCAGGGTCTGAGGATTGCCATGCAAGGGATGGATGGATGGATGGATGGATGGATGGATGGATGGATGGATGGATGGATGGATGGATGGATGGATGGATGGAGGTACCTCCATGGATGACAGACATCAGCACTTTGTGAGCTGCTTTTTGGAGATGTTGGAGGCCCTGCTCAGTTTTGGACACTCCCTCAAAATCGAAACATTTCACTAAAACCCACAAAAAGAAGGGGCCTTGGGTTTTAAATTGTTTTAATTGAAGATACGTCGTAAATCCTTCCGGATTGATGAATAGTTTAAGTCAATCCCATCCCTTGTTTTCCTCTTATAAGCAGCTATTTGCCTCATGTCCTCTCTTGCCACATGGCTTCTTTACAGGTTTTGGCTTTCTATTTCCGACAGTCCCAGATGGGATCTATGAATATAACTAAAGAGGGGCTGGAGATAGGCTCCGAGTCATTAACGCAGCAAATATAGACACTGCTCAAGATCTAAGGAGTGGAGGTGGGGGAAGAAAAGCTTCCACCTCTCTTCTCAGGGACGGATCCAGGCTGAGGTGAAATGACACATCTCCACTGACATTCTTTACACATTGGTTTGACCTGGGTGTCTGCCCAGAGACCTTGGCATGACAGCCACCCAAAACACCCGTCCTCGACACACCACAGGGATGCAGCTGGCTCAGCACTGGGGGAGAGACACCCACCAACTGGCTCTTCCCAGGAGGACAAGGCTGAGAGGATAAAACTCAGAGTTATTTTTGGTCCTGATAAAGCATCCTGGCATCTTCTCAAGAAAACTTCTCAATGCGGTTTCCCATCCAGCTTTGCACAACTAGACTGCCTGGATGGGTTGCAGAGGGACCAAGACCAAACAATGCACCCACCAATCCCCCCAAAATGCCACCAGCCCTACCAGCATAACCCACAGGCAATACTCATCTGCCTCCGAGGGTGACCTGACGACCAGTGAGACAGAACCTCTAAAAAGCACCCCAAAACTCAGTGGAAAGCCACCCATCCCTCGTGTGGTCCATGGGAAAAACTCCCCCACCCCCCACCCGAAGCAAACCCGCTGTCCGTCCTCCGTTCCTCTCCTTGGCAATTAAAGCCATAAATAAAGGTGAAGGAATCTCATTTCATTTTTAATGCAAAAGGCATGAAAATGGAGAACGAATGGCACTGCTGAGAGGCAAGGGGCCGTAATTAAACCCTCCCCCTTTTTGTTTTTTTGCTGTTTTTCTGAAGGCCTGACTAAAACCTTCCCCCACCGGAGCGGGAGAAAGACCCCCCCTTCCCCTCCCACCACCCGCCACTAAATGGAATGAAATGGATTTTTCAAATGTCATGCTAGTATCCACTTAATAATACATTTTCCTATAGACAGGACAATAATATATATTTTAATCACTTTTTCTACAGGCAAATAAACGGCATGGAAGCCTGGCCTTCACCGGCACTTGGAAATTATGAATTTTTCAATAACCTTTTCTATTATTCATCCTGTGTTATTCCGTAACATTTCTATGTGAGGAATGTGCTTGCCAGACACTTTATGAATCTCTTCTTTTATTTATTAAACAGCAAGGTGTCTCCCTGAAACCCTTTCTCCCTCCTCTGGAAAGATGTCGGCGGTGCCTGAGTGAGGCTTAAGACATATATAATTACACCTTGGGTTATTAATAATTTCCCCTCCGTAAGAGCAGCCATGCCAGCAGCTCCTGGAATGCAGCTGGCTCAGCCTCAGGTGGGTTTTGGGGCAGATGCAGGGAATAAAGCCCAAAGTTTAGGGAGCGAGAAGAGGGTAATGGGGTGGGCTCAGGAGAAATGTCCCGTAAAACACTGATGTGCTGTAAATATAGAGAGGGATTCATCACTGGCATAAGCCAGGGCTGAACCAAGTTAGAGCTAAGGGTCTGTGGCCTTGTGTTTGAGAGAAGGGATGTAAAGGCAGCCTTGCACCCCTGGTTCCCATGGGTGCCCACCGTGCTCTGCTGGGTAGGACGGCCAGCAGCCAAAAAAATCCCTTTGCACAACAAAATGCCAGAGCCCCACTCACCCCCAGCACTGGGACCATGACCTACTGCAGGGAAAAAAAACATAAATAAAATTCATGCCCTTTTTCACCTCCTAGGCAGCACCGATGCCTCCAGCTCCTCCCTCCCAGAGGGGACCAGTGATGTCACGTATGGGGACCAGAAAGGGAAGCACCGCTTCCCAACACCAAATACTGGCTTAATTATCTGATGATATCTGTGACTTACATCCCCCTCCCCACGCAGAGACCTCGGCAGCTGAAGGCAAAGAGATCCTTTGATGCGAAGCAATTAGGAATACAGATCTGACAGTCGAGAGAGCTGAATGGTTTGTGTGTACAGTCAAAAATTTAAAAAAAAAGCCAAGGAGACGGCAAGGAAGAGGACCTGGAATTAATCTAAGTGCTGTGCTCATATATACCCACAAGGTAAACGCTTACAAAGATTTATAATTTAGAGGGAATGACCTCTTGGGGGAAGAGTGGGGGTGCTCTCTTCACAGCAACCAGGACCTTATTATTTTGCAAATGACATCTCCATCGCAAGGCAGAGCCTCTCTCGCTAAAACACAGATGAATAAATGATAGGTGGAGGAGACGCCTTATGCAGATTCTTGGCAGAGATAAGATGTAAAAAAAAAAGAGACAGAAAATTAAGGCATGTATTTCCCATGATGTTCCCACTCCTGTCCCTAAGGTCCAGATATCAGCATCGTTTGGGAATTAACAAATAAATAAATAAGTAAAATAAAATGACAGAAAAACGCCACCTGAAGCTCTACACTTGGAGAAGGAATTTAAAAACACAGTGACTGATCTAAAAGCAGCTTTGGCAGTGCAGCTGAAAGTGGGTGAAAGCAGCAAGACAGGCCCTGGTTCAGCATCTGAGGACCTTATCCCACCCATGGAGACATCGAGTCCGTGGGACAAGCCACCAAGGGCTGGCCAACCTCCCACCCGAGCCCCAATTCCTCCATCTGCCCGCAGCATCTTTAATTAGATGATCTCTGCTGCCCATCACAAGGACACAAGGACAGACATCACCCCAGTCGTGGCCAGGAGCCTACTTCATACGTGTTCAAACAGTGACAACTCTTAGTCCTGCTGCCTTGGGTGGCTGCGAGCTGGCGTGTGGCAGGGTACTGCTCTGATAACTGCTGGTGATCAGTGTGGGAAAACAGCCCCGCTGAACCCAGCAACCAAAAATACAGAAAATAATTAAAAAATAGCAGCTCTGAGAAAAGGCCAGTGACAGGGACAGTAATGGATTTTCAGGGGTGGGTTAATGCTTTTGCACAACTTTTTGTTGTTGCAGAGGGCTGGAATTGAAGGGATTGATTGCAGGGCAAGGAAGCGGCTCGATGGGCCGAGGCCAGCGTGCCAGCCAGGAGAGCACGTCCTCGCTCCAGGGTCCTCTCTAGACAGCCTCCCAAAAACCATAAATTGTTCTCCAACTACTGTTACTGATATCCATGGAGAACCCATGAGGCAGGGTCCTACCACAGAAAAAAACCACGCAAACTCCTTGCAGATGAGGAGGAGGATCCACAATGAAAAAAATGGGTAAGTGTTATCACCAGGACCACAAAAGCTGCTGCTGAGGCAGATGCCCTCATCAGGCAGAATTCATATTTCATGCCCAGTCCTGGTTAAACTTGCAAATCTAATGTGAGCAGAAAGCTGAGAAGTCGAGTGGCTCCAGTCAGGGCAGAGAGAAAGCAAAGTCCATGGCCAACGGTGGTGAAGCAACAGGAGAGCGGGGCAGGAGGAGGGCTGGGGCAGGATGGGAGTGCTGTAAAACAAGGGCAAGTGCAATCCCCAGTGTCAATCCCGTTGGTGAGCAGAAGAACTGTCCAGGACAGCCTGGCAGCCTCCCAGCATCCACCCTCAGAAGAGGGAGAGATTGCTTAGGAGGAGATTTCCAGGTAGGCAGAGAAAGGGGTGGCTCAGAGATGGGAGAAGGAAGCCTCCTCAGATGGTGGGAACACCATCCTTGTGCACCCCTCTATAGCAGCAGCATCACAGAACACTAACCTGGTTTTCCCAACCCCATAGGTATTTCTGGACACCTACCAACAGATGCTCCTAAATGTATGCACTCAACTGCAGACACCTCTGCAACTCTGCCAGAAGTACAGCATTGAGGGCCACAAAAACCTGAGGTCTCCAACCCATTGCCTTTCCTCTCTGTACCTGTTCTGGCTATCGGGTTCAGCCTGAGCTAGTGGAAAGCAAAGGGCTCACTGGGGAACCTCAGGACAACTAGGAGCTCCTGGCAAAATGAAATGAAGATATAAGGGCCTGTGATGGCCAAGGTCTTCTAAAGGACCTAGTGGATCTGGCTGCATGTACTAAAAGAAATAGTTAAATTTTCCAACGTGCTCAAGATGTTGGCTGTTGAGTTCCTCAGAAACGCAGGGATTTGTCCAACCGCCCAAGATGAGCACTTTGGAAAACACAGACTGAACTGAGCACTTGGAAAACAGCTTCCAAGTATCTCTGAAACTTCACCCTTAAACGACACTCACCGTCAGCTCCAACTTTTTAATGGCACCCAAAGAATTTTCAGCCTGGTTTCCTGAGGAAATGAGGCTTCCACACCGGCAGTGCCTGCCTGGCTCTTTCCTTCCCCGTCTCTAGTGATTTCTAAACCTTATAACCCATTTCAATAAAATCTGATAGAAGGACACATTTATCTCCAAGACACAAGTTTGGGGAAAATAGGAAGCTAGTCAGATGAAAGATACTATTAATGCTCTTACCGAGAGAAAGGCAGGACTGTGAATTCAGCTTCTCTTAGACATCAGAAAATCTAGCACGAGTTTGCTCTTGAGACACAGACAGACACAGATCCAGGAGGAATTATTTCTGCTGCTCACGGAAGTAGCTGTGTGGGTTTTATATATATATATGAAATCAACACCAGAATATTTGCCTGGATAAACTAATCGAAATTGCTTGTTGGATGAGTTCACCGGCTATAAAACCCTGCAGTTACAAGGTATAATTACAGCAGCTTTTATTTTCCTCAACAAAAAAAAAAAAGTCTTCATTAAAACAGAGTTAAGGTTGTAAACAGATCATTAATTTATAACAACATTATCAGATGGGTTACAGTTATTAAAAGAGCACACACCGAAGAGCCAGGAAACTGAGGACTGAAGGTTAAAACAAGCTGAAATTTGGAAAGCTGGCTTTCATAAATATCACAGCCACAGCCTGAGCAGCAGCAGGGCTAATGCAGCAAGGGCACAGGGAGAGATCTGCATTACAGATGGGCTGGGAGGAGGCACGGCGCAGCGGGGAGACGCTTCGGGAACACGCGGGGGGCGACGGGCAGGGTGCTTCCCAGGGGATCTGCCCCCCCAGGCAGCCCAGGAGGCGCCCAGGAGGCTGATGGGTGACACCTCCTGAGCCCTTTTGTGGGCTGCAGCTCATCTCACACACAGGCACGGATGATACCCCAAGGCACTGAACCCAACAGGGCTCTGCCCAGCTAAGCCAGCCCCACCTGAAACCCTCCAGGTGACCACGCATGCCCAAGAGCGGTGACAGCCACAGGGACTACACCAGGGGATGCCCAGCAAAGCTACTCTGCTCTCTTGGAGGCAATCTCATTTTAATTGCCTCTGGAGGGCAAAGACCACCACTGAATCACTGCAGATAAGGACCACAATGAGATTTCAGCCCATGAATTAAGGACCTGGCACGTCCCTTTGCTGCTCTACTCAAGCAAAGGTTTCTCCCAGAGGGGCAGCAGACAAGACCCAACAGAAAATGAGGGCGAGCACACACAGAGGGTGGGAAAATCACGGGAATTCAGAGAAAATAAGGTTTCTTCAGCTGTGTGCTTTACCTCCAAACCTTGGGTTTGCATTCCTTTTATCCCTTACTTTTACCCTAAGCACCAAGCATCTCTCCAAAACTCCTGGAGGAGCCAAGTGAGCTGGTGTGATGGACCCAGCAGGGAAGACACAAGCATCCTAGGTGGCCCCAGCCCCAAGAAAATCTGAGATCTGGGGTCTTGCCATAGAGCAGGGCTCAAGCACAACCAATTCCCCCCTGCTTCCCTTGAAACTTGCTTCAGGTCTGATTTCAGTGCATCGAGTGGAAAGAGAGAGAGGAGAGGGAGAGAAATACAACCCTGGAAAACCTTTTAAAGCCTGCACAGCTCTCCCTTGACGGCACATTGTTAAAAGGGATGCTACTCCGAGGGGACACTGTGAATCTATACAGTCAATGCTCCAGCACTTTAGTGGCAAAACAACTCAATAGCCTCAATTGACTGCATGAAATTCTATCATTTTACCACTAGAAAGAAAAAAGGCAGGAGAAAAAAAATAAATAAGAGACTACATTGCATTTGTCTTTCGTTAGCTCCCTGGGCAAGAGCGTCTCAGTCCCTGTCCTTAGCACAATGTGAGCCATTTCCTAAGTGGCTACAGGAAAAAATAAATCCAAACCCATCCAAAATGCATTCCCCACACTTCAGAGCTGTTCTCGTGACTACTCCAAAAAGAACACAGCCCCGGCGACACCCAGGAACAGCATCAGCCCCAGCCAGCCGCCTTGATTGCCGCCGCACCTCTGATGACGATGATGCGGGATGTGATTAAAGATGCTCTGAAAAGACACTGAAGAAAGAGATGAGAACTTTTTGCCTCCTTTCCCCAGCTAGGTCACTAGGTGTTCCTCCTCAGCGACTGATTTCTCATTCCAAATTTGTCCGGACTCTGCTCTTCTTCATCAGCAGAAGAGCTCCCAGACCGCCAGCGCCTCGATTGTTCCTCTCCTGCTGATTGGGCTTTGTGGCTCTCAGAGAGCTTCTGCTTGATGGCAGGAGCCTGTCTGCACCCTCCATCATCTGGCATTTAAGGGGGCTCGAAGGGATCGTGGAGGGTTCAGAGCATCACAAAGAGCCAGAAAGTATTTTTTTAAAGCAAACCTCCTGCCTAGTTTCTTTTTACCCCTTTTTCCCTGCCGTACATTCAGGAATTCAGTGGGAAGCACGTCAATGACCACGAGCTGCCCTCGATTCCGCCCCACGAGGGAGGGAAAAGATGCTTTTACTCGGAGCAGGCAATGTGGCAGACAGGTCAGCGGGCTGAGAGAGCAGCCAGGCGCCTGGCTCCCTCCCCACGCTCTGCGGCATGGCTTTGGGCACGTCACCGCACTTCTCCGGTTCCTCTTTCCTTTTGCCTTTCCTTTTGCCCTTCTCTGCCATCTGACACACAGGCTGGTTCCTTGTCCCCTCTCCAAACCACAGCCGCTGCATCGCTCCCTGCAAGTGCTAATGAGCAATGCCATCGCAACCTGGACGTGCAGGGCTGAACATCTGTGCTGCCACTGAAACCTCTGGAGTTCGGGATCTGCAGGTACGGAAACAGCACAAGCAGGGGGGTTTTGCCTCAGTCCCCCACTGACCCCCGCCATCCCAGCCCCCTGTCCATCCTGACAGCCTTTCCTCAGCCCCAGGGTCCATCTCCATCCCCTGGCAGCCCCTATTACACTGAGACAGCGTGGAACCAAGCAGCAGCTCGTGTCCTGCCTGTACCAGCGCATCAATGCCAGGAGGGATTGTGCCGACTCGTGCAGGCTCCTCTGTTGAAGGCAGCACCTGCCAGGGTATCTCTTCGCAGGCAATTGATATTCTACCGAGCTTCTTTGGAAAATAATCTGCAAACAAGACGCTGCAGGCAATAAAATCACTCCCTCTCCTTCGCTTTAGATCGCAGCTTAATAAAAGCAGAACACAAGCTAGCCGAGGAAACCGCTGCACTTTGCCCAACCACATCATCCCTTTGTGTATTATTAATCGGTTTCGAGTTGTACCAGGGTTTCCTGGGGCGGGAAGGAGAAGAGGGTCTCTGGTTGTGAAGGAGACTGTCTTGTCTTCTCAGGGTTCGGCAAGAAAAGCCTCACTTGACAGAGCAGTGGAGAAACGAATGGCACTTACACCCCTCTGGTTCCCCGCATCACTCCTGGTGAGGATCGATATGGAACGGATTTGGTTTTAGGCACATGCAGACTCCTCTCTAAAAACTCCCAGGATGAATTTGGCAGCTCCCTGGATGCCCCAGAGCCCGTCAGAGAGCAGCTCTGAGATGCTGAGTGCTGCTGTCTGAAGGGTTTGTGCATCACCTGCCCAAGGAAGGGTTTTACCCCGGGGCTGGGCAGGGAGGCAGGTGAAGGCAGACATCAGCCTAAAGCCTTCCAATAATATTTCCACTCCCACTAAAAATAAAGTATAATATATTGTCTATTTGGGAGCAGTTTAAGTTGGTTCATTTCACACAGTAAATTAACCCGATTTCTTTAATAGGGGATTTTTATTTGGTGTCAAGCCCCAACTGTTACACCAAACACCATGCCCCAGGACTCAGCTATTAAACTTCCTCTCTGTGCAGAAAGCGCTGCCAGACGCGCTGCTGGGGCAGCGGGCTTGGTGACACTCTGAAATAATGGCTCAATCATTTCTAAACGCCCCGGCTATTTACTGCTGCCACCCGACCCAGGAGATTTCTCAAAGCAAAACCACTTTTTTAAATTTACCAAATGGAAAACAAGGCACCGGGAGCCTCCCTGAGTGCAGACCCTTCCCCAGCTCCTGCCGGGATGCTGAGGGCAGCTCGGTGCTGCTCTCCGACCACGCACCGTGCAAATTCACTCTAGGATGAGATAAAACACTAAAACCCCCTAAGTATGCCAGCCAGGGAGAATATCAAGGTTTTCTTTTCCTGGCAGGGCTCAGCCTCCCCTTTCTTTCAAGCAGCTGTTTGCAGACCAGATGGGAGCTCAGCTCCTTTGCTGGAAATTGGGACCCTCTGTGCCAGGGATGAAATGAGGTCCTTGCACAGGCTGCGGTCAGGCTGTTTCCAGTTGTGCAAAGAACAGCATGGACCCAGTAGCCCACTGGCCCACACAGGGCTCCATGCTGCTTCCCTGGGGCCAGAAGCAGTGGCCAAGCTGGAGCTCACCAGCTCTTGCTCTGTGAGCAGAGAAGCACCATCTCTTGCAATTAAAACAAAACCAGACTTAGTCATTCCTGAGGGGTGAAAAGTAGCTCTCGAGGAGCAGGGGTGCGGGGTTTTTCCCCTTCCCAAAAACCCCAAGGTCAAAGCTGCACCCCATGGCCTGTGGCAGAGCAAGGGCACGGAGCAAGGCTGCCAACCCCCCCAGGCTCCCTTCCTGCGGCCATCACCCGGGCACCCAGCCGCCCCGCTCCCATCCACGCCTGCTTAAACAGCTGACATATGCCCTCGGTTAACTTCTCCTCTTCTCCCCCTACCCAAGGTGCTGCTGACATTTTGATATTTCCCCACAAGATTATCCTTCACGCAATGAATTCTCTCCCCAGCCCCTCCTCTCTCTTCTTTTTTTTTGTGCCTTTTGGCTTTGCTGGCGCACGCTCGCTCTCAACCCTGCCGACTCCAGGAGCACGCCCGACACAAGATGAATCGCCCAGAGACTCCCGGTACATCCTTCTTTACACTTCACATCTTCCCATCGCCGATGAGAAATAGGTTTTTTCCTCATCCATCATAAGTCAGCGTGACAAGGCTGTCGCTCTCTGGCACCGCGTCGCTGTATCATGCGCCTCTCCGTCCTGCTTGGCTGAGCACCCCGCTTCCCCGCCAGCATCTGGGACCTTCCCAAAGTACTTTTGGTTATATCAGGGATTCGGGCAATGAGCAAAAGTTATTTCCAAGCCCTCCACTCTGTCCCTCTTGGGTGGTTTGAATGCTAAGGAGGTGCCATGGTGAAAGGGGAAACTGAGGCACGGAGCACCTTCAGGGCTCCCATGAGGTCAAACAGTGTGTCAGTGGCACAGGTGGGTACAAATATCTGCAGCTCCTCTCTTTGTACCCCACACTGCTTCAAAACCCATCTCCTAGCACAGCCAGAAAGCAGCCGTGGCCCCACAGCTACGGGGGAACTTTGCTTTTGCCAGACAAAAGCACCCTCAGGACCGCCCCTTCCACTGCTCCCAGACCATAAAACACAACCTGAAACTAAACACACATGCACAGAAAATGCTCATGTTATTAAATAGCAGTGCTACCCAAAACCTGAGCGATAGCATCAAAAATAAACAGGTAAAATTGCCTGTCTTCATCTCTTCAACACATTCCAAGTGTTTCATTTCAATTTTCCTCCTGCACCATTAGTCAAAACAGAGCATTTCTGCCTCAGATACCATTTGATATAGATCCTTCCTCATTTCTGACACAGGATATTCTCCTGACAACTTCCATTAACTCAGAAATTTCTCCCAGGCCTGGGACAGAAGGAATTTGGGGTGGGGGAATCGTCCAGTACAAATTCAGGCAACACAAAGGCCTTCAGAAAACCAGACCCACTGCTTTTCACCCCACACTGAGCATCCTTCCTTGGAAAGCCAGTTTGTGAGAGCCCAACAGTGGTTTCAGTCTGAGGCTATGGGGGTAAAGAGGGGGAATGAGAGGCAGGCGAGGGTCAGATGGCTCCGTGCTACAACCCAGCCCTGCATCACAGCTCGTTTCCATGACAATCCCAGGTGACTTCAGTCAAAGCCATCAAAGAATGAGATGGAGAGCTGTCCAAAAGAGATGGAGAACCAACAGCTTAGCAGTAAGCCATTAGGCTTGGACTCTCTAAGCAGGTTCCCCTCTGGGCTCTGCTGTGCACACCCAGATAAATCACCACAGTTTGTGCTTTCGCCCTGAGAACAGTGGCAATAACGCACGTGGCTGTGGGGCTGCAGGAGCCCCTTTTCCATACCTGGTCCTACACAACCTGTCCCCCCCAGTGAAGCCACGCGTGGTCTGGAGTCCTGCAGTGAAGGTGACTCCACAGGTCCCGTGGCAGAAGCAGGGAGGAGCTCCCAGCCGTGAGCCCTCTTGTCATTCCCAAGACAAGCAGCTCAGCTGGGAAAAGAAGATTTAACTGTGTTTGCTTCAAAACCCCACAATGAGTTCCCTCCCATCTGCTGAGAGAGATCGATCTCCTCAGTCAGCTGTAAATCACCCGAAAACTCCCGCGGCACATTCAGGCAAGAGAGGAAGGAGGCAGGGATCACATCCTGCCAGGACACTGCCTATCAGCAGGTAATTATCCAGCACACCTCCCAGAACTAATGATTTCAGCTTGGTAGTTCACTTTCTAATTTCTTTTATTTGCAGGTAAAGATCTTTCCACCCCAAAATGACAATTCCCTAAAAGCCTGCAGATCTCCTTATCCAATTTCCTAAATAGTGCTGACTCAGCGTTATGGGCAGGGGAGGGTGGAAATCCCTCTCCCATCATTGAGGTTGCAGGTACCCCCTGGGGGGGTGGAACTTGGCACCACTTCTGAGCACTGGATGGTATCACGTGATGGAGAGGAGCTTCTAGCAACGACGCTGATGTACACAGTGGGCATCAAACGTCATGCCCAGCCGTGTGTGTTTGCAGACCATCCAGAAACCACAGAGATCCAACTGCCAACACTTTAACGTTACAAAGGCAAGATATATATATCTAGATAGCTATTTTTAAACTCTCGGGCTCATTAGTCAAGTTCAAGCTGTGTT
Source organism: Podargus strigoides (assembly GCA_028020825.1). Lineage (NCBI taxonomy): Eukaryota > Metazoa > Chordata > Aves > Caprimulgiformes > Podargidae > Podargus > Podargus strigoides. Next base: position 4,726,943 of record CM051646.1, read on the forward strand.
GCTCTACTAGAAAGGCTCTGATGATGCCATTTTTATTCCCTACTGGCACCTTACTTTTTCCTGAACTTTTCCAAGTTAAAGTTCCCAAAGAGACATGCTCAAAACTCTCCGTAAATCCATATTAACAGCAACTAATTCCATGCACACCTGGGGAAGATGCTCCCAGCATTGTTGATCCCAAACCTTCAGCAGGAGCCTAGTCCTCAAACACCAGGAGGTTTTAAAATACTGGGGTGCCTTTTCCTGTTACTAACACCTTTTTAACCTTAAAATCTCCTTTAGGTCCGTGCTTTTGAGTTGTTCCCACCTCATTGGAAGAGAAGATCTCTCCACAGCTTACCAAACTCCTACAGAGGACTGCACAGTGCTACGTAAGGGCACTGCACAGGGTGGACATATTGACACCGGGAGAGGAATCCGAGTGTCTGAATTTTGCTGTGGCAATACCTGCTGAATGTAAACTGCAAAATAATTGGGGACTCGAGACGCTCACAGCTATTTGAAACAGCAAGACAAAAGAATAACTCTTTTCTGTGAACAATCACCAAAACAAATCACTCCTGAGCATCTGCTCAGGCAAATTAGGAGGAAAAACAGAGCGATGCACATACGGGCCAGCCACGTTCGATGCAACGCAAGAAGCAGAAAGTTCCAAAATGCAGAGAAGCTGCTCAGTCCCACCAAGGAAAGGGGCAGGGGGTAACTGGGGAGGTGGGAGTCAGGGGGGAAGCAGTCACGAGGTCATGGTGCACATCCAGCCCCTCTCCTGCTGCTCACTCACCCAGGAGAGGTGGTGGAGGCACCAGCGCCTCTTCACATCACTTCTGGCCTGCTCAAACATTTCGGCAATGGTACTGGGACATGCATAAAACATAGCGAGCTCTGCCTCAACCCCAGCAGGAGATATTAGCTGCATTAGCACCGCAATCTCAATGTTATCTCCCCCTGGACAAACGCAATTGCCAGCACCACAGGAGGTCCAGGGGACCCACGTTTACATCCTCACAACTGGCACGTTTAGAGTGAGAGGCGAGGTGTCCGTCGCACCCTGCATAAAGCCTCCTCTGCCTGGGCGGGTGACAGGCACACTGGAGATGGTGACAGACACACTGGAGATGGTGACAGCATGACACCAGGCTCCCACCCATCCGCATCAAGCATTTGCATTGCAAGGGCAGGATGGGGACACAGGAACCCTGATCCTTCCACTTTCTTCAAAATGAAACACCCCTACGGACCTTGCAGCAGTCCCAGATCCTGTGTTTGAACGGGCAGGCACCGCTGACCCCATCTGTCCCAGCAGAGCCAGGTCCTGCCCACCACCTCCAGCCACGTGCCCATGCTCACCCATCTGGGTGCAGGCAGCAATGCCCGTGTTGCCCCAGTGCCCCCCACCTCGGCAGGGCTGGCAGTGGGGAATAAGCAGCTGGAGACCGATGTGGGGAAGGAAAGTCTCCAGGAAGAAAGCCATGGAAGCTGTCATGTGTCACTGAGCTGCAGCCACCAAGGCTAATTGAGCCTTCAGGCCCTGCTCCTCCTGATCATGGGAATGGGCAAGATTAATTAACAGAACCAAACTTTTTTTTTTTCCCCTCCCCCTTTTTACGATCCTTTTTTCCTAGCAATGTTTGAGCACAGCAGCAGAACTAGGATCAAGGGGCTGGAAATGTAGATAATAACTAGCCTTTAAGAAGACACTTGGGACCTTGATGTCCTCCTCAGCTACAGATCCCAGTGCTGCCCAACAGGCTTAATTTTGGCACGTAGTCCCCTTGACTCCTGCAAAGCAGCTCCATCACAGGAGAGGGGCCAACAACTAGCATGACTTCAGGGACTGTGTCCCTTGGTCCCCCCATCAGGAAGGAAACATGGATCTTGGATTTATGGGGTGGCAGGAGGGATGGCTGGCAGCTGACCTCAGCCCAGGGAAGGCTCCTGACCCATCCACCACTTCTGGGAACACGTTCAAGTTTTGCAATGCCACATCCAGCACTGGCACCCACCAGTCAGTACAGTATAAAGATAATTAGGGTTTGTGGAGGAGCCATTGCACTGGGACAGCTTGGGGTTTTGTGTAGGAATGTATTTAAAAGAGAATGACCATATAGTAAACCAGCCATAGGGGATGTTGGCCTAGGTACGCAGCTGCATTCTAGAAACTTCTTCAAAGGAAGAAAAAATAAGAAAGAGCAATGAAATCACTAAGGAATGCAGGAGTGAACAGATAAGAGTGACCAATTGGACACTGCGTGAGAAGAACTTAAGAACCCACAGGAACTGAACTGAGCTGCATGTTTACCTTGTGCTAGAGACTTTTAACCAATTAAATAATGCGTGACCGGGTCTAGGGAAAGTAAGATTGTATAAAAGGGACAAAGTAAATAAAATGGCTTCTGTTTGATTGACATAGAATGGTGTGGAGTCCAGTTTTTTCTCCTCAGTTTTGAAGCAACCTTCAGCTGCAGACCAGGGATGGGAGGGAGAGCACAGCCCGATGGGTCAGAGCTGCCAACCATCCCCAGTCAGAGCCAACCCCACCACATCACAACTGCACAGCTACCAACCTCCAACAACCTCCTTGGATGCACCCTGAGTGCCTTTAACTCCTCAGAGCCATGCCTATCTGGGTGGGAAGGCAACACAGCCCCCCCAAGGCAAGCAGCCACCCCATCTGCACCCCGGGTGCCTGCTTGAGGGGAGAGCAGAAGGACCGGGGCATCACGGCAGGGATCGCAACGCGCTTGCAAATCCAGACCGCTCCATCACGTGGCACCTTGGCTGAATATCCAAGCAGGCTGGCGCGGCGCTGCTCGGGGACACGGCCGACCCCGGGCGGCGGTTATTATGCGAGTCAGGCAGCTTTCGTGACAATCAGGCATCCTCAGAGGCGGCGCGGCGCAGGTGGCTGCCTGCACCTGGGGCTGCCTCCGTGCGAAACTGGGGGCTGCTGGGGGGGACCTGCTCCCCTTTTCCAACTGTCCCCCTGCCTCAGAGGGTGGTATCAACACCATAAATCACTTCAGATCCTGTGTGGCTTATTGCAAGTCTGTTCCACAAATATCAGTCATGGTGCGAAGAAGAGCCAGCCCCGCTAAAGAAGCCACCTGAGACAGGACAAGCGCTGGCCAGGCAGAGAAGATGTGACTTAATTCATCTCCTGACCACCAAAGGCATCCCAAAATCCTGGCTAATGACCTCTCCCATCGTGTCAAGGCACTAATCAGCTTTGAGTGCTGATTTCGCATGACTTCTGGAGGCAGGCAGGCTCCCTGGCAGGAGCGTGGACGTGGACTCCTCCAGACCTCTCTCTCTCTTCATCAGAGTTACTGTTTTGGGTAATGATGAAGCAGGGGAATTGATTTGAAGCCTAATGAATAATCAGCCACCATCAATAATTGTAATCACTAATCTGGTGCAATTAGAGGCAATTATAATAAATGCAATTTCCTCCCGAGCTGCTAACGAACTGCAAAAATATGAATTGACTTGAACTGGCTGCCTGTGATTTATGCAGCCGAAAGATCAACGATCCCATTACACCAATGAAGGCTCTTAAAGGGACAAAGAAGTTGGTTTGCCCCTCTTCTCCATCCCACCCTCCCAGCAAAGCCACCAAGTTTACAAGGAGTCCTAAAGCAGCATCATAAAAAGGATGAAATCCCTTTTTTCTCCTCTTTCCCCTCCACATGAGACCCATCACATCATCATACACCCAGCTCCTGCATTGCCTCCTGCAGACCAGGGATTATCCGTGGGAGGCGAGGTGCCACGCGCCACGTCCCTGTGCGTGGAGAGATTGCCACCTATTGGGCACAGCCACACAGGTGATGGAGGAGACAGCATCATCCCCAGATACAGATCAGCAGTTCAGGCAGCAGGTTCTTGTCGGTTTGGAGATGAAGCAGCCGATTTCAAGTTGCCCATTATCCTCACGATGCTGTTAAAGGCATTATTTCAAAGCACCTTTTAATTTCAAGTGCCCAGGATGACACGCGCAGCCTCAATTTGAAAAGGTGATAAGCACGAGAGCGGGATCTTACAAGAGTTTCTGAGATGAAAAGCCAGCTCACAAGCACTTTTTCCTCCCGAACGCAACAGAAAGCGAAAGATCTTAAAGAAAAGCACAAACCACTTCCTGAAACAGAAGAGCTGAATTCAATGGAAGAGTTGAACCATTTCAAGGATTTCTGGCAGGTCTCAACTTCCCCATCAATTTGAGAACTCATCAAAACTGGATTTTGCAAAAAAAAAGGTTCAGTTCCTACAAGAGGGGTTCTAACATAGATCTACATTAGATTTCCAATCTCAAAACACATCTGATGGCACACCAGGAGGAAACCCCTGTCACCAGGCAGGCAGACACACCAAGGTTCTGTATTTCTGCAGCCTGTCAATCCCAAGGCTGGAGGGACATCAGACCAGCCCCATCGGGCATGCAAATAAACCATGAGCAAACGATGCCTCTATGAGCAACCCCTCTATTCAATACCAACCATTATTCTCCTTGGAGTCAATAGCTTCCACTCTCACGTCGGTAAATCTTGATACTCACCTCCGGAGAAATCAATAGCTGCCTATTATTGGTCTGTAATTGTTACAAAAATTTAATCAAGGGTCAATAAAGGAAAGGAACAAGTCTATTGCAGCGGTACAAGAATTTCAAACGCAAAGTACGTCACTGACCAATTATCCAGTACTCTTGACTTTCACTAATATTATTTATCACTTGAGCAACTGCAATGCCCAGAAGACTCAATCCCAGCTTCGCATGCAACGCTCTGCCCAAGGAACAGAGCCACCACCATTGCCCAAGCTGCTTGCAAGGTAGATCACCGACTATGGAGAAACGGGTACAAACTGCTGTGGAAATGATCACTGCAATAAGTCCAGGTCCAAAACTACAGAGAACCACACACACACACAAAAAAAACCCCAAACCACCACCACCTGAACAGGTTCTATTTAATTACCCAGTGACAAACGCTGTGCCACCCTAAAGACGCAGGAGCAGCTCAGGCATCTCACTGAAATTTTTCAATTGCAAAACATTCTTCCCCCCTGCGGCACGAACCAAGTAATAAATATGGAAATCCGTAAAGCCAAAGAAAATAGGGACTCCGCTGTCTCACGCGGCTCTGTAAGGAAGGGAGCAGGTTTGTTCCTTCGCTGGGCTTTGATGAATTCCTTACAGTTTCTTGTGATTGCCGGGCCATCACCGGCGGGGATGTGGGGAGGAGACAGATGGCAGGTGGGTGCACTGGGGGATGTGGCCGAGCATCCTCACACCCCCAAACCCACCCCATCCCTGGTCTGTAGGTTTGAAGCTGCATTCACTCACCCTGTTGCCAGGGATGCTTGCCCCTGGTGACTTGTACGACCCAGTTAAAACATTTCCTGTGATCACTCACATATTCCTCACTTTGTCATTTCCCCAAGAACTCTGTCATTCCATCCTGCTAGGGTGGAGATGGCCAAAACCCCCCAAAAAACTCTTTCAGGGCCATTCCTCAATGCATATATAACCACGAAGCCTCATCCTGTCCGAAACCAGGATAAAAACCTTAATTTGCTGCAAGTTTATACAAATTCAGCTGTATTTCAAACCAGACCCGATGTAGTTTGAAGTTGTCCCCCAACATTTAACTCCTGGGCAACTGGAGCATTTCATTTGCCCCAAACACTTCCCGTTTGCTTCACTTTTCCCTGCCTTCAACTTCTAGATTGCGAGACGCAATCAGAGGAGTGAAAATAAAGCAATTAAAGACGGTGCATGGGATTCACACACGGCCACTGATACCAACCACTTTCAAGAGGGTCTTGGCATCCAACCCACACAATATTTGATTTTCTAGAGTGGATGTTGGGGTTTTTTTGGTAAGTGGAGTTGAAGCTTGGATTTGCCCACATTTGCATACAGAGGATGCTCTAGAGATCCTGGGAAGCAGCAAGCGCTTGCGCCGCTGAGTTCAATGTGAAACTACTTTTCTTATTCATGCAAACCAGATGTATTCCCTGGAGCTTGAGGATCAGGTTTGGCCCTTACTCAGCCTCCTGCCCTTTCCTTGTTCATCACTACCTTTATCTCCTATTTACACCAGGTAAATGCACCCCAAAACCACCTTCCCCTCCCTCCTCTCCGTGTAAGCAGCTGCCCCGGTAATCACAAAGCAGCTTATTTTTAATTGTGCTGAAACTAAATTGTTATTTAAACTTCAGATCTCGCTTTTCTCCCCCAAGACCCTTTTAATTCCACCCAGATGTTAATTATACTGAACCACAAAGCTGCAAAAATCTCAGGCTGGTTGGAGATAAAGCCCCTCCGGCCAGATCCTGACGTGAAGTCAATGAAGCAGCCTGAGCTCTATCAATTTACACCCTCACCGAGCTTTGGGCATGGGAACCACGTACCTATCTACAGCACCACCAGGGTAATGCTTCCCAAAGGACCTAGATGATTTTAGAGGTCAAATTCCCATTTTTCCATACAATTCCAAGTCTAAGCCCCACTAACTTTCAATGAAACCTTGTGGTCTGCCAAATCTCTTTGGAAATTTGGAGTGAAGCCTCCAGCCCATCAGGGTGCTCTGCCCTGGGTGTCTACACCTTTTCCCTTATGCTCATTCCCCCATTCATTTTTCCTTGCAGATGATGACAACGCTAGAATCAGCAAAGATTTATCTGGGCAGATCTGGCAGCATTTTCATATTTATTTGGAACCGCATGATATAAATTGAATTGTAGGCTCCTTCCATCAGGACATATTAGTGGCTCACACAAGGATAATGCTTTTCTATTACATCTGTACATGGGATGCAGGACTTGCACCTCGCTTCATCATTTCAGATGTGTTTTAGAGTTTCTGCTACTGAATTACTTTGTTGTTGGGTTTGTTTTCTTTTTTTTTTTTTTTTTTTGCTTTAAATATCCGTCATGGTAGGTTGTGGCATTTTGGTGCTTGGTGCTTGACTTGATAACCCTTAGGATATGAAAGGGAATGTGAAAAGCGGAGAGAAAACACTGCTCTTCCTCTTCTCCCCATCATGGTTCAGCAGCAGATACAACCCATAAAAAATTGATTTGTCAAAAGGAGAGAGTCTGCACACAGTATTAAGAAATTATGAATTATTAGGGAGCTTTAAAAGTGGAAAAACTGATACCTATAGACCACAGAGGAAAACACATCGCTGTGGCTGGATGTCAGACCCTTTGGGATCGGCAATGCCTTTGCACAGTGCTACAATGCAGGTCCTGCCATGCTTCACCCTGGCATCACCTGTGCTAAAAGCCCCAGTGAGAATGGGGCCAATCTCCCTTTTTCAGCCCTGATTCCACACCAAACCATCAAGAGGGATGCTCCAGCTCCAGTTCCCCTCCTGCCCATCACGGCTCTTCACAAATCAAAAGAATTCCCCATTTATTCATCTCCTCTCATCTGCTCAGCCTCGCAGGAAGCTTGTTAAACAATTCATTGAAAGCACCTGGAATATAATGAGCAGCGGGAGGGTTTGGTGGGCTGCAGACAGCAGGCAGGCTGGGCTGTGCATCCCTGGGGTCCCTGCAGAGCTGACGTGCTCGGGATGGCCCAAGACCCCACATCTGGAAGCGACCATCTCCTGCTCCAAGCAGTATGGAGCAGTTCACATCCCTGGGCAGGTGAGTTGACTTTTTCCTCTACCTCCTGCTGGCTGAGAGCAGGTTGCTTGCAAGAAAATAATAATAAAAAGAAAGCTGAGGAATGCAAGGATGAAGCCCTGGGGAGCTGGGGCACTGCAGATAGATAACAGCCTGTCCTCCTCCACCGAGAGCCGGAGCAAAGTGCAAACAGGCTGCAGGCATCACAGAGCTGCCTGTTCCCGGGATGCTCCCACGGCTGCCTCCCACATCTCCCAGCTCTTTTTCAGCCACAGTCCCCAAACTACCTTGTCTCAGCAGCTCTTTAGCCACAGCAACATGCAGGGGGGCATCCCAAGGGAGGTCAGTCCACCCTCACCCCATCATCCCACCGTGCACGGACACGCCATTGGCACGCAGCCCCTCCTGGTACCCAGCCAGGTGTGCAGCACTGCCTCTCCCAGCTCTGCCCAGAGATGCGAGATTTTAACCTACTTCATTCACACAACATTAACCCCACCTCCGCAATTCCCCAGAGAAGCAGGAGTTTAGCCTAATATGTATTTAAAGATTGAATGTATGTATATATTTCCCAATATCTGCCACCCAGACACACAGTGAATCCACTTCCAGACATTTTACCAATTATCTCAGGGTCTTCTGCACAGCCCATTACCCTGTAGATGTTACTAAGTGCTGCATAAACAACCCTCTCTGCTGCGTGGCTGACACTTAAGTGGACAAGTGTAAGCGTATTGCAGCAGGACAGCAAATGGAGTCATAACAGTCACAGCAGCGAGCTCCCCCCACTGCGAAAGCCATTATCGTCGGCACATCTGTGCCACTCACCCACCCAGAAACTGGCTGAAAAAAGCCACATCAGCAGAAAACTCCTACCCTCGGCACTGCTGATGTCCTGCCTGGTGGGGTCAAGCAAAATTTGGGGGTTGCAGGGGGTTGTTGACTCTGCAGAGCTGCACAGCTGCATCAATGGAGTGGTTCAGGATTGTACCCAAGGACAGCCTGGCACCCTCCATCACTTCCCACACCCCAGGACAGCCTGGCACCCTCCATCACTTCCCACACCCCAGGACAGCCTGGCACCCTCCATCACTTCCCACACCCCAGGACAGCCTGGCACCCTCTGTTACTTCCCACACCCCAGGACAGCCTGGCACCCTCCATCAATTCCCACACCCAAGGGCAGCCTGGCACCCTCCATCATTTCCCACACCCCAGGACAGCCTGGCACCCTCCATCACTTCCCACACCCCAGGACAGCCTGGCACCCTCCATCACTTCCCACACCCCAGGACAGCCTGGCACCCTCCATCACTTCCCACACCCCAGGACAGCCTGGCACCCTCCATCATTTCCCACACCCCAGGACAGCCTGGCATCCTCCATGGTTTCCTGCAGCCTGATCCAAGCCAGGACACCCAATCCCTCAGCTCAGGGAAGCGTGGCACAGACAGGCTGATAACCCTAATCCTCACAGTCTGCTTAATGCAACAGCCCTGTGGGAATTCCTGGAGCCCCACTCTCCACCTCCTCTGCTCAAAGACACCAGGAAACAATTCCTTTCTTAAACTGGGACCAGTCTGACCTAACTCTGTAAACTGAGCAGCGCCTTCAGCTTCCTCAACAGCCCATCACGCAGACCACGCCGCCAGCTCCAAATGTCACCACATGCTCTGTCCCGTCCCTTCCCTCATCCCTATTGTTTTTAAAGGCAGCCAGACTGTTAATTAAAAAGGCAGAAATCAATTGCCCTCATCTCCCCATCAGAAGCTCCTCTGCATGCAAGGATTAAAGCCTGCTTCTACTTTAAGTCAATTAGAGATAAGGGGAAGCTGACATTTCTACAACCCGCCTTATCAAACCGCTTGAAAACTGCTCAGATTAAAATGTAAAAAGATTATTTCTTCAGCTCTCCCTGCCTCTTTTTTTTTGTTTAATTATTCATAAGAAACCCAACAATCGGTTGCCGATAGTCCGAGATAACCCTGCTCCATCACGGGGTTATCAGTAATCTCAGCTCCACCCGGGACGGCTGCTGGCACCAGCATCCTGCCAGGATGCTGCCATCCCCTGGCACCCCCAAAACAGGGGGCAGGAGGCAGTGAGACCTCACAACTGCAAAACTCAACCCCTGTGGGCCATATCCTGACTTCCCACCTGAGACCCCCAAGGAAAGGGTCAAATCCCTGGTCTGGAGCAGATCCTAATGAGGCTTTGCTGATCCTAATTAGCTGCAGGTAGGAGGAGGCTGGGATGCAAGAAGCCTCAATGCCCTGCGTCAGCTGCAGGCCAGGGACCAAATATGAACCCAGAACAGGGTCTGAATGATAAATACAGCTGGAGACAGGGACAGGGACACTGCTGGCACAGTGCAGGCTTTGTCAGCAGCGCCTGGGAGCCTCTGCACAGTGAGAATGTAATCCCTGCTCTGGGATTTACCTCTGCACATCACACAGCTCACGACCTCCAAAGCATTCCTGGGAATGGGAGAAAATGGGGCTGGAGCTGGAAAAATAACTCAGCATCAAGTTAGCTCTTGTGATGAAACAGAGCTACCCGGTGAGTTGAAAGCTGCATCTCCCCGGCCCGTCCATCCATCCCCCACCCATCAATCTGTATTCTCCTCAAAACGCAGGTTTAGGGAAAAAAAAGAGAAAATATTAAAGTTTCATATCAAAAATGTTTGAGGATCTTTTAGAAATGCTCAAACCGTTAGAAGCAAACTGCAACAGCAACAGAGGGATTTCACTGATGCTTTTTACAAAGAGGAAAAAAACAATAATAATCTCATTGCAGCACCAGCTACAGGAAGCAGAAAGCTCCTTATTCCCCCAAAGCAGCAGAGCCACCCCCAAAGTCACCAGGACTAAAATCTCTACGTCACATACAACACTGGAGCCACCCCTTGGGCTGGCCTGTGTCCCCACCACCTCTCGTTCCCCCCACTGAGCCCTGTGACCAGAGGGCTGCCAAGGAGTGATGCAGCACACGCTCTGCTTGCACCAACACCTGCAAAACCACACTAAAAGCCAAAAAAAAAAGGGAGATGTCAAGCACAGTGTTGTCTCATCATTTAGGGGAAAGCCATTAAGAGGCCAGACCACCACAAACCAAGAGCAGGACTCGTGGGTCCCACTTCTGGCTCTGCACATCTCTGCATCCATGCCTCAGTTTACCCACTGGCAGAAGAGGCTTAATCCTCACCACTGGCATAAGAATTTCATTAACTTAAACTGTTAAAGATTTATAAAGCACTTGTGAAAGCTCCCACATAGAAAATATTCCAATGTCACTGAAAACTTCAACTATAACATATTAAATCTCTCTCTCTTAAAAAAATAATAATACGAGATTATGTCCCAGGAGGAAGTTCTCCCACTAGAGATCTCTATTCTTATAAAAACAGTCTGGCATCACTTAACGGCTCATAAATTCCATCTCACATTAAGCGGATATTAAACATGTATTTATAAAGGTTTAAACAGATCAGTTCGCTTAATTTTCAGTTCTCCTTTAGGCAGAAAAAAAAGAAAAAAAAAAAAAATAGCGCGTTTCAATCGTGAGAAAGCCCTGCTGTGCCTAATGGAGGAGGATCTGTGTCAGACATCAGACCGTGAAACCCTGTGCAGGAGGGATGGAGGGACAGACAGGGACTTTTCCTGAGGTCACCCAAGGACCAGGCTCGGCAGCACTTCATGGCCCTGCAGGAGAGCACTGACAGACACGCTTGGGTCACACACTGCTTTTTGGGTCCATGGGTTTAGAAGACAAATACACACCCAAACTCTGATGAAGAAGTTTTCTCTGTTTGTCTTAAGCAACAGAAAGGTTGGGTTTGCTGAGAAAAATCAACGCTTTAAAGCTCAGTAAATAGCAGAGAAGGACACCACAATCCAGGAAAAACAGTGTAGCTGGAAAGGAAAGGGGGTGAGGATGAGCACCGCTCCCATACCCAGGAGGTCTCCCCATTGTGTGGTGAGCAAGGTCAGATCAGAATGAAAACCTGAGATTTTTCCATCTGACCCACAGCCTCCACAAACCATCTCCTGAGCTGAATCCCTGAACATCCACAGCAGGAAGCTTTCCAACGAAGCTGGTCTGCTGGGGAGCAATTAGAGCGTAAGGACATGGAGGGGAAATTAAATACATTCCTTGGGCATCTTCACCACAGCAGGCACGGGGGACACGGATGTCCCAGACTCAGTGCTTTTGCATATTGAAGGGGGATTATCCTTGGGAGGATCTGAGCAGGAAGCAAAGAATTAAATGACAAGCCCTGGGACAGGTGGTGACATTGAGAAGGTGACCTCCAGTCACGGGTTGTGCGAGAGCCTCAGCCACTTTATTCCAACTCAAACTTATCAGCGCTTCCTTGAAACCAACTGCTGGACCAAACGCTGAGACCGACAGCTGCATCCATCCAAAAAAAACCTGAGGATGAAGGATCAAGCAGGCATCCTCACTAAACTCAGCAGTGTGGCCGAGACACGACGAGTAACCCTCAAGCTGGTTTTCTCTACCTAATCCACTGCCTGCTTCTAAGACATCCACAAAAGGCTTTTAAAGAAACAACTCCATAATTATCATATAAAGCAATCTACACACATAATATTTCTCCAATGCTCTGTGCCTTCAGCTGAAAATCTTGAGGTTTGACAAAGATTGAATATTACTGACTAGATGAGCATGATACAACAGGGTAAAACCAGACATCTTAATTCTCTGGGAAATAAAGAAGAGACAAAACATGTAAATCCTGTTTTATAAGAAATTCTGAGACTTTGAAATCTTGGGCAAAACTCTGAAACTGTGAGTTTCCTTCACATCACAGAATATTCCCAGGAATAGTCTTCTGACCTCACTAAACGCTTTTATTTTGATTCCAAGGGTTTTTTTATTATATAAAATAAGACAAAAAGACAAGGCTGGAACATAATAGTCCAGCCTATGGTAATGATAACCTTTGGTGACACTCTGCAAAAGCTCCAGTGGAAGTGACCTGACCAGATATTTTGATTCCACTGTAAATGGTGATGGAAAAGCTTTCCACCACCAGCCTGCTGCCTCGTACTTTGTGTCCTCAAAGAAGAGAAACAGAGGAGCCCCTCCACGAAACTCAACAGGCAACCCCATGCAAAGGCAGGAGATGAGACCTCTCTTTCTGCAGGGCATTATTAACCTCCCTGTCACTGAGTATCATTAAAAAGAGCTTAAAAAGGAACCAAAAGGATGGAGGACTTACATGAGCAATGAGAACTTGCATAGCTCAAGGGAAAATAAAACAAGCCCTTGAGCTTCAAGGTCAAGAGGAAACTTCTCCAAGTGAGATGTTACTCTGCAGCCACACTCTGGGAAGCTTCTTGGATCTTCTCCAGACTCCCATTTTTCAGACAGAGGACAGGGGACAAGCTGGCCCACTGCTCCTACAAGCCCCACACTAGTCCGAAAGCTGGGAGAACTGACAAATAAAATGACAAAAGCCTCATGTTTCCGTGAGAGGGTCACTGGAAGCGTGGCACTGACTTGTCCCTTTTAATGAGTGTTAATGCTCTCCTTTCATTTCGGCGGCCATGGGATGCCAACACATTTATCTGTTTTATGAGTCTCAGTTCAATTCCAAGAGACATTTCTTTGGACGTCGAACATTGTAATTTGCACTAGCTCCCCATTGCGAATGGCTGAAGTTTGAAAAATCACCGAGTGAGTGATCAAACACATTATAAAAATAGTCAGGCAAATGCACCACTATCTTCTCCTCAAGAGCCATTTATAGGGGCCAATCCAAAAGCCCATTGAAGTCAATGGAAAGACTCCTGCAGAATTCAATGGGGTTTTGATCGAGTCCTTATTGTGCTATCCATAAGAAATAGGTCAGATATTTATATATAGTCTTGAAATGTTGCGTGCCACCACGCTGGCAGCTTGCCTTTTTGAGTCACGGCGTAACTTTTTGCCGTACTTGCTGCAAACCTGAGTATTTTGTGAGTCCCTCTCTCTAACATTTCCCACTTGGGCACTGCCACCACATTCGCTTTCACCTCGCCTCGCCCCTTCTGCTGCACCAAACCCATGCCAGCACCCTTCTCCTCTGACCTGGTAATGGTTTCAGGTCTGGTTCATGCTACCTTTGCATAAGGATAACTCAAACCTGGGGCTGAAAATTGCTCCTGGCACCCACCCAGAGGGAATAATAGAGGGTGTGTAGCTAAGCAAGAGCCTGAGCCTTTTAACAGGAGCCAATTATTACACCAGCGTGCCTAAACGGGGGCAAACATTGGTGAGCACGACCCTATTTCGGTTCAAGAAGGGCTTGTTCCAGCTTAATCTTAAATATATTCCCATTCAAGCTGAGCCATTCACCCTTGTGTGTTTTCCAGCTTAAATACAGCAGGTTAAATTCATATTAAACCGTATGGGGAGACAAGTCCTGTGCTCACCTTGAGAGCCCGACTGCAAATTAACCACCTTATTTTGCATTCAGTACGTGCTATTTTGCAGTAACTTGGGAGGGGGCTCAGAGCAGGTTTGGTGAACGTTATTTCAATGGAACATACTGGCTTCCAGTGAAATAATTACTTGCTAACCAAGTGAGTTCCTTTAGTTCCCATTTGACTTTAGCTGAGGCTTTGAGAGGCAATACTTTCTGGGGGAACAAACCTCACCTTTATTCATATGACGCACCTACTGTTTTTTGAGCGCTGTGGAATAAATAAAAGCAAGCCTCAGCCCTTTAAATCATTATTTATAAGCTTAAATTTATCCAAGTGAATCATCCCACTAAAAATGGAAATACTTCTCATATACTCCAAGTGAAATACATGTCTGTTTACCAATTAGTAGGACTGCAGTAGGTGCATTCGGTGGAGTTCCACGTTAATTATTCATACCCCTTTGGGGCACACTAGTAAATGTACAGTAGCATCTCCTCTAAAAGTAATGAGACCTTAGTCCTGTGGAAACCCCCTGCAGCATCTGTTATTAAAACTTCATTGAAGTGAGCGAAGAAACGGATGTTTTTGCATCTGCAGCACGAGTAGCAAACTTCTACCGAGTGGAACTTAGCCTTTGTACATTTTGGTCCTTTCAGTAAAAATCAATGGCGAGAAATAGCAACACATACATTTTCACCAGACCTTTTGTACAAAAGACACTTTGGGAATGTGTGTCGCTTCAACAACTCGTCATTTAAAGCAACCGAGGACGGGGGAGATGGGTGAGCAGCTCCGAGGTACACGAGTGGAGCTTAAGGTAGGTGTTCTTGTAGGATCAATTTGACTGCAGATAAGTCTTGCTTCTTGGCATGGATTTGATGAATGCTGGGCATGGCTTAAAGATGAGATAATCTGCTCAATTTATTCTTATTATTTATTTGCTATCCTTGTGACAAAATGAATTATGATTCTGCACTGAGCCACAAGCAGGGATAAAGTTACCATTGGGGAAAAATATGTCATTGTAATAGTAGCTTTTTCTTTTTTTTTGTCCCTCTGAATGAAATCAGTACACTGAAAAAATGCTTCGCACATAACCTGGAGGAATCATTTCCTTACAGCAGAGGGGTAAACTGAGCCTTTTTGCTTCACTGTACAAACACAATTACTACAACAGCAGCTTAACACAATTGTTTATACAGATGCTTCGTGTTTTCAACAGCCAGAAAAATCCCCGTCTCTCTAGGAAGCAATGAGGGGCTCAGCAATCCTGCACTCGAGCTGTGCTTGGGAAGCAGAGGGGTGGATAACGGGGTAACTTGGCGGGGTTCTGATGATCCCCACTTGCCCCAGCCCAATGCAAACCCCTCCTTCACCCGAGGTCTGCAGCGACCTTGGGAACAGCCTCCCGTGACGCCAGGTGCACCCCAGCCATGCTCACCTGCGCTGCCGGCCAAGCCTGGCGCGCAATCTGCGGCAGGTCTACCTGCTGTCCGAGAGGCACCAGCCAGCTCTCCTCAGGCAGGTCACCAGCTCCATGGGAGGGCTTTCGGGGGCAGGAACCAGCACTGAGCAAACAGCCAGAGGTACCAACAATAATCACATTGTCTTGACTTCACGTCAAATATCACACCAGCTGCTTCAGCACCTTGCTGAGGAGATCTTAGCACCAAGGTTTCACCCCTCATGGGACAATCTGTATGGACATACCCCTCTGCCATCAGCAGATGATGTCTCAACCCCTTGTGCATGAAGTAAGACAGTCACCTAGTCGGTATTTAACTAGCACCCGGGACAGAGAGTTTGAGCATGGAATAGACTCATATTTAGCTCCCTCCTTGCAATAATTGATGCATGGCTTTGGGTCAACCACCTCCATTCCTCAACTTCCTAAGAGGGGGAATATTTCCCTGCAATTCAGCTTGCTAGTGTCTAAACCCAGCAGGAGCAATAGTCTGATGTTCTACATTCCACAGCCCATTAATTTACTATCAAAGGGGTGTTACAAGGATAACTGCAATAATGATCAACTCTTTGAACGTCTGATTGTTGGGTAGCCGAGGATGTGTCAGTAATCTGATAGACAGATACTTAAATTTCCTACCTACACACAGCGCCAGGGTGTTAACCCCTCATCAATACTTTATTTTTATTTTCCCCTTACATCAAGAAAGGGCACAAGCCTTTTGAAGAGCTGAGCTGCAAGAAGAACGCGCAAGGTTAAAGCCCTGAAAAGTCCCAATCAAGGAGCTGACTGGATTACAGCCAAAGCTGCGGCAAATTTCTCTCTTTCTTCCCCAGACAGGGATCTAAACACAAAAGAAATAGGTTTTGGGGGGAATTCCGCCTAATTCCAGCAAATCCTTTTTGTCATTTCTTCACCATCCTTTAAACATCTGACAAGGCCAATCAAGCGCGCCAGGCGCAGAGGGAATCGCAGAGCCGGGGCTATAACTCTAAGTTCATTAAGCGTGAATTATTATTTGAGCCAGCCTCAATTTTCGCCAGCAGAATTAGACATTCCTAAAATAATGTCCCTGACACATGCAGAAAATGGGCTTTACGGCTCTCACCTTGAACTCCGCCAGAACTCCCACCTCATCTGTTACCCTTCCACGGGCAGGAGACGGAGCGCAGCGCCGCAGCTTCGCCTTTAATTATGCCAGGTATTTAAGGGCTAATGTTCATAGAAGAGGAGTATCCGAGGCAATAAATGGCTTTTGCGGGTGATTAAATGCCCAAGCAGAACAGAGGCACTTGATAAGCTCAAAGGCCATTTGCTCGATTGCGCTCCCGACGCCGTGAACTCTATTCCCACTTCCCCGTGAGGAAGGAGAATATTCAACAAGCTGCAGACAGGGAAAGAAAAATATGAACCTCATCCATTTAATTATTTATTTATTTTTCTTCACCCTTCAGTGAAGTTTGCTCTGCCCAAGCACAACAACTCCAGAAGCTTAAATGACAGGTGAAATGTCACCCAAAACAAGGACACCAGCCCCAACGCTTGCTGCAGGGAACATAAATCGTGTTCCCCAACTCCACCTCCTTTCCACGGAGCAAGGTGAGAATTTCAAGCAGTGACACACCCTGGGACACAGGCAGTTTGTAAGGTGTGGTGATGCTGTCGGTCCCTCTAAGGGTCAGTGAGCAGCACGTGACACGCCGAGGGCTCGTGCCAGCCCCGGGGACAGTAGATGGGACCTGAACCATGGCAGCACCAGGTCTGGACAAGCCTTGGGCAGGATGAAGTGGGGCTGTGCACCAAGAAATATCCCAATGGGTTTGGCTGAGCCTCTCCTGGCTTCATGAAACTGTGAGTGGAGAGACAAGAAGTCACCTTTAATTTAAAATTATTCTTATAAATCACTTAAATTCATTCTGGGATTTTTTTTTTTTTACAATATGGCATTGTCAAAGTCTTTACATTTTTGTAGTTATTTTTTATTTCCTTGGAAATTATGGGAAATCTTCAGAAGTACCTTTGTAGCAATGCCTCCTTCCCTTCACAGCTGCAGCCCACCAGCTGGAAAAGCAGCACAAAATACCAGGCTGGCCATATGTCCAGCAGCACAAACCATCTATAACTCTATTTTGCATCAGGTCACTTCCACCCAGCGTGACTGAGGACATCAGCACCATTTGTTAGCAGGCAAATACACACTATTTCCTGCCAGCCACTATCCGAGAGCTTTTCCTCGCCATAAAACTGCACACAGAGCCCATCTCCTCGGCCTTTTCATTTCCTCACGTCTCTGCTGAGCCCAGAAACTTGCCTGGCCTTTGCCAGCAGCGCATTTTGGAGCCGCCCTCTACAAGCCCTGGGGATGCACAGCTGCCTGTGAAATCCCACTGCTCCAGCATGGACACATGGATAAAGCATCACCCATTCCAGTAGCTCTCTCCCTAGAATAAATTCTCCGTGTACAGCAAATTTGCCCTGTTTTTCCTTCCCCTTATTTAATAATATTTACCTCTCCGGAAGGACACAGCCATTGGCACACACAAGACCACAATCTAATTTATCCAGTTCCTTTTCATAACTCCCAATGCTCCATTATTAGGGCAATTTTATATTTCTCTTGTAGTCAAAGGCCAGAGCCCTGGTCACCCCGCGTTTCAGACCATTAAGAAATAAGTTAAACAACATGAGACCCCAGAGGAAATTTGAGGCCCTCTACTGTTAAGCTTTTGCTGCAATGAAAATTGATCTATTTGTCTTATTCTCTGTTTCCCGTCAAGCAGATGGTTTTCAGCTCCTAACAAGGCTTGGCCACACATGGCTTTTGGCCACACCGTACCCTCAGGACTGGGGTACAAAGCTTCAGGCTCCTCCTAGCTCAACTATCCAGCATGCATAAAAAAAATCAGAAATAATAAAAAATTATTTAAGGAAAAATCACGTTCAGGTTCGAAGAGAGCACAGGCAGATCCATGTTTTCCCCTCTCCTCCTTGCTTCTCCTCCTCCCATACGAACCCCTCTACAAATAAAACCCAAAGGTCAGCACTACAACCTAATTTTCCTTCTGGATGGCAAAGGAGCATCCTATTTTGGTCTGGATGGGAATCAAACTGTCCTCTCCAAGCAAAACATGTTTCTTCTGACTCACTTGCCCTCATCGCTGAGCTGTTTGCTGTTATTATTTGTTTCCTAGCTGCAGAAACGGATGTCTCTGTTGAAATCCCATCGGTTTGGGATACGTTGCCAACAGCTCCCAGTGCCAGATGCTTCAGGAGGTGGAAAAACCCCTTCAGGACCCACCCCTGGAGCACTGGGAAACGTGCTTCTTCCTCACCAAACCTCAAATCCTCCCTCTCCCAGCTCCTCGGTGAGCCCAAAATTCAACCTAAGCACCCCAATACCTTGCACCCACCACATCAGTGTGGTCCAAACCCTGCCAGCCTGAGCCACCCAGGGAGTTTGCATCAGCACCCAGTGGTCGAAGCTCTCCAAGCGACAGCTCGGCAGCGTTTGAAGCCCCCAGCACTGCTTCTCCTCCACGCTGTTAACACAGCAGGTGCCGGGTTGTTTACATCAAGCTGCCGGCATCGCTCAAATGTTGATTTATTTTTGCTGCAGTTCGGTGCCTTGGGAAAGGGTGGTGTTTAGGTGATGAGAATCAGGAAGCCAAGAGCCAAGATACCAGATGATTTCCTGGAAAGTCTCACTCTGAAGACTAAAAAGAAGAGTGACAGGATGGGATTAATTTGTCCAAAGGATATATCTCCACTGGCTTTGCTGGGAAGAAGGGAGATGCAGCCCAGGACACAGCTTTGAAGAGCCCTTTGGTCCAGGAGAGGACATCCCACCCATCCCCACCAAAGCCTGAGAGACTTTGCATCAATTTGAGCCCAGCTCCAGCACTTCGGGAGCATGGAGAGCTGCAGCCACTGGCCTGAGCAGAGAAAAGCTTGGGATTTTCAGAATTTGGGAGAATCTGGAGCAGCCTGAGCTAAAAGAGCACCCGGTAAGTGCAAGGGTTGCTGTCCCCAGCAGCCCTCTCAATGTCCCCTCCTCTCACAGATGTGTGCAGGCAGGACTGAACAGCATGGGAAGCAAATCCTGAAGTGCAGCAGATGGTACCAGTTTTGGATTAACTCTCTGCTGTAACTGGTGGCAGCTCAGGACCCCTTCCCCACATCAGTCCCATGGCCGTGCTGCAGGGGTACCTGTGATGGCCCTGCCAGGGACACCCACCTCTTGCAGCTGCGACTGCGCAAAGGTTGTTTTGCTGTTATTTTATTTCTCCCCAAACATACCAGTTAATCTAACAAAAGATATTCTCTCTTGTCACAAATTGTGCCTCAGTAAAATCTGACATTTTCCTGCCTTCACCTATTTACTGCACGACATCACCTTATTCTCTGGTGCTGATTTACATGCAGAACTTTTTTTTAAATTGGGGAAGAAACTCTGCTACTTTGGTTGCATTCCTAAAGCAGCGATATAAAAACTTGGAGAGAGCTGTTTACAGCCCAGCAAATTTCTGTTTAGCACTCTCAAGATCTCTTTTCAAACCTCAGACTTCCTTCGTAACCTTGGATAAACCGCGGGGGATTACTCTGCGAGCTTTTGTTAACTTGGACCACGCGTTTCCCCTTGGCTCAGCTGCCTGTGAAATGGGAATAACAATAGCTGCTTTATTATCTGTGGGGCAGGTCTGTCTCTTGTACAGCACCGAGCACGAGGACGCCTGACGTCAGGTTGGGACTTCTGGGGCAGCTGTAGAAATGTGGTGACAAATAGGATTGGGACCTCGTTAGCTCTCGGGCAAAGGTGATAATAGATAAGATAAAGCATACATGCCTATACTGCTGTAAAACAAGAAGGGTCGGGCCAGTCTCCTGGACCAATTTGCAGCTAAGCATGACAAAACCCCAGCAGACATCCTGGGGAAATAGGTGCTACTCAGAGAAGAGTGTGGGGACCTGCTCATTTACTGACGTCAAAAAGTGGGGAAGCAGCTGCAAGGACCCATCAACCTGTGATTGCCCTGGAAAATAATCCCATCTTCCTGGCTTCCTGCCATCAGGGCTGGAGAAAAATCAATCCAGAGCTGAGATTGGATACAGTAATACAATATTTATGGCTTTGGCACTTGAGCCAGGCACTGCCCGCCGAGGAGGGGGTGAAGTGCAGTTGCTTGCGTGTCCCATGGGTGCCCAAGTGATGCTCAAATGGAGTCAGATTTGTTTGCACCCGTGAGTACTGCCCGCTCTGCTCTCTCTGTGCTAGCTGAGGGATTTATAGCAAGGCCATAAATGCATCACCCTCCTATGCAATGAATCCTGTAACTTCATCAACACTTCCATATGCATGAAAGCAAGGGAAGGAGACAAGTCCTGCTACACCCTGAGTTTCCCTGCTATACCCAGGGGGTTCCACTGCCCAGGGTGGGTGCAAGGAGGGCACAGAGGGAGCAAGGAGGGCAAGCCCACAGTGACAGATAACAACCCTACAAGCTTCCCAGAAACAGCCAACTCCCCCTGCACCATCAGCCCAGCCACCAGCACGTACTGTCTGGCAATGCTGCCCAAGCCAAGCCGTGGCAATGCTCCAGGAGCACGGAAAGCAGCACTGGGGGATCTGGCAGACCCATGCACGCACCATCAGCGAGCGCTGCCATGGGTGGCAGTGGGTACCATTCCCCCTCCCTGAGCCACTGACCCCCTCCATCTCCAGGAGGATTTATAGGGCTGTCCTGGTGACACACCATCTCAGTTACTGCAGAATGGCAGTTGTAAAAAATCCCATTTGCCAGCGTATTAGAATCCTATTAGCGCTCCCAGCAGAGAAATAACGCCGGCCCTCCTGGCGGGATTAAAGGGACTAGGACTCAGCCTCTGCAGTTTTATGGCCCTCTCCCCCATTTGCTGATCAAACTGACAGATATAAAGCTGCAGGCAAGGAGTGTCCTTGGCCCATATGCCCCACAACAAAAAAATTAAAAAAGCCTCTGAAGCAACGCAAGTGCTGGCAGGGGAGTGAAAGGGGCCATTTCTGCTTCCTTGAAGCATCCTCTCCTTCAGCCCAAATTTTTTTGGAGTTGAAGATGCATGGCTGGTGCAGCACCACAGACATGGCAGGAAGGACAACAGTGCTGGTGCTGCCTCCCACCCACATCCACGTGCAAGTCAGGGTGCCGTGGGTATGACCTAACAAACCCTGTCTCATCTCCTGGCTGGTTTAAAGACCAGTTTTCACAAAACACAGGCAGCTACATAATTATTGCAACGATCACTCATAAATACCCGTTGATTGGAGATGTTGCAGGGTAAAAAAGCTATTTAATAGAAGTAAGCGGACAGAGCAGCACCAATGGGCAATCCCCACCCAAACAGCTCAGAGCAGAGGTCCAACATTGAATTGTCAGCCCCTCGAGGACAGGCTTTGACTTTCAAGCTAAAGAAGTGACTCCCTTCCCTAGAGACACTGCATGTCTTCATTATCTGCACGAGCAAGTAGGAGCTCATGGAGGGGGCACACAACAAGCCTTCATCACCTTCGCTCACCACACACTCTCCTGAGCTGAAACCCCACGTGCCCATTTTACAGACAGGGAAGCAGAGTCCAACAAGAGGAAGCAACCTTCGTGCAAGCCGAAATTATTTGTCTTCCAGCCCTTATCCACGTGACTGCACAGAAGTGTGCTGCCTTGCAGGGTCTCCAGGGACTTGACTGCCTTCAGGGAGCCCTGTGGCTCCCCAGGGCAGGTGAGATGGCATGAGGCTGGATGTGGGCAGCCCTGGCAGCCTCCCCCAGCTCCCTGGGCTGGCAAGCACAGCCTAGCTGGGGAGAATAAATAAATAATTGTGGACTGCTTGCTCAGCACGGCTGTAAATAGTTCATGAGTTCCAGGAGATTTATTCCCCTCTTCTCGCCTTAACGAGCCCACAGCAGCCATAGAGAGACAGGAAGGTTCACAGTTTACAGCCACCGACCGGTGTTTTTCAGGGGAACAGCAGAGGCAAGTGGGACTCACAGGAACAACAGACACAGAACCATCAGCTCATCCAACAGCTCGTGCCCACTCCCAGCACCAGGAATTGTGGATCCACCAGACGATGAGCAAACACTTTCCCTAACCCTGAAGGATTTCCTAAGAGGTCCTTAACGATGATGCCAACTGCTGCCTGGCTGGAATGGCTGTACCCAGCAGCCATCAGGAGGACCCTTCTTGAGATGTGCAGTGTGGTCTTACACAAACTCAGGAGACCCAGTCAGGCTCCCAGGGAAACCGTTCACCCACAAGAGATTCGCAAGGCAAAGAGGACACAGGAGGTATTAAGAGTTAATTAAGAGGTATCAGCCTGACAGCCACCCCAGGGACAAACACAGCTGAAGACTGCAGAAGGAGTCGACTACTCATCCAAGCTTTCATTTTTGAGGTCCCTGCTTTATTTCCAAGCAAACTTGGCCAGATAGGGTTGTTCCAGGAGAATCTCTCCCAAGCCACCTCTCCCTTCAAGCCATCTAACAAAAGGGCCAGCAAAGCGTGGGAGCTCCACCAGGCACCCACCCCTCCTCACAGCAGAGCCAGCGCTGTAAAGGCTTTATCAATCCCCGGAGCCATCCAGCCTCCCCTGCTAGGTCTCTTTTATTATGTGCCTTGACATTTCAAAGGGTTATATTTCCGCCTGTGAGAACCATCAGTCCAGCAGCACACAGTAATATATGGAGTAATAGAGTCTCAGCACAGCAGGTTTAATCTCATATTGCTGAAGCCCCTGGTGTCCTAGCTGAAGTAAGTTTGTCATTAGGAATTCCTTTCTCCCGACTGCAAGCTTGTTTTGTTTGAGGTTATTATTTTTCCCCTAAAGAGAAGAGAAACACTCGAGATTGATTTATGACTTTCCCATTTCTTTCTATGCAATGCAAACTGGCAAGTTCCAGGCAAGAGGAGAGAGCCCAACGCTTGCTCTCCCTGCCTGCCACCACCAGCTGGGTGACACCGTGGGGACCCTCTCGAGCCCCGAGCCCTTTGCAAGAGAGGACTCCGCAGCTTCACTCCGGTGGATTTATCAGCAGTGCTCAAGAGCCACAGAAGATTAATGATCAGCCATGGTGCGTCCACTAATTCAACAAGAGGGCTGGCTCTGAAGGGGCAAGGCAGGGAAAAAGAATATTACTGTGGTATTTTTCACTGTGCCAACCTGGATTCAGATGGCCAAGGCAGCAAACAGGGCAGCAGAGACTTGGGAAAAAAAAAAAATCAGAATTCCTCTGTGCCTTTTAGGGCTTACCCAAGGGAAAGAGGTTGAGCCACTAAAAGCTGAAAGCATTAGGAACAGATCAAAGATGTGCTGGAGGCAGCAGGCTGCCCAGTCAGGAGAGGGGCCTGGTGCTCCCATGCCCATGGGTCATGTTCCTCCAGATTAAAGAGCCTCAAATTTACCTCCCAGTCTCACTGCAGCACTTGGGGGAAGATATGAGCATGAAAACATTTCATTTTCTCAGCATATCCCAATCACCTGGGAAGGATGAGCTTCAGAGGTCAGTCTGACTGAGCATGACACACAAGCAGTGACACACAGCACTGATGGAGATGGGTTCTTGCCCTTGCACCTCCACCCCAGCCATCCCAATGCTCTTGCTTTGGGATATGGCTGAGCTGCTTGCACAGCAGCTTCTGAACCACCAGGAATTTGAAGCCCATCATCCAACCATCTCCTGATGCTCACTGGTGTTTCCTCTCACGTGTTGCTCTGTGACTTCTGTCGGTTTGGCAGCTCCTTCAAGAGCATCCCAACCAGCTCTGCACACATACAGCTGACAGCAGCAACTCTCCCAGCCACCCCAACCTATGTCATCTTGCTCCTCAGTCAAAGCCCTGGGGCACATCAGCTTCTGCAGCTGATGGCAGAGGAGGAAGCGATGCAGCAAGTCCTCCTACTGCTGCCTGAGCATCCTGGCACACTTGCGTGGTTGTGACAGCCGTGGGAGTATTTCAGCACGAGCCCAGAGCAAGGCTTGAGCACACATCTCCAGATCCCTAATGTGATGTGCCCTAATGGCCATGAGGATTTTCAGACTGTAATGCAAAAGCCAGGATTAAATCAAGAACAGTTATTGGACTGCAGCCTTTTGGAGTCATCTTAGGGCAAGAGGGCCCGTGGGACAGACCAGCTTTGTGCTCAGCTATTGCACGGCTCCAAAAAGAGGAATGAGGTGGAGAGAGCTGGGACTCAAATGCACACAGTCATGCTAGATACCAGCTTGAAAGCCCCACGGAGAGAGAGCCTGCAGCACCACATCTACCTCTAGCTGAAAAGCAGAAACACCACCACAGCCCTTCCCAGACTCCTGGGGCAGATGAGTAATACTGAAAGGCTTTATTTCAGGCCCCCAAAACACAGGAAAATCGGAGAAAGAGCCAAGCACACCATCCCTAGAGAGAAGCACCAGCTAAATGAAAGGACTGGAGAAGCCAGTCCACACCTGGGGCCTTGGCAATAGGTTTTGCTCTGTTGTAGGAGCTTTACTCCTTGCTGCATGTGATTGCTTCTTCCCCCTCGAGCATGGTCATTGCTGGGATCACAGCTTCATGGAAGAGCGAGATAAAAAGGTGTCAGGAACAACGCCAAAACTCCTGGGCTTAATCCATTCAAGGCTAGCTGACATTTTCCAGTTGAAATCTCTGGCTCTATCAGAGCAGGCGATGCTCTGGCAGGCACCAGATAGCGAATCGGAGGACACCGACACAGCGAGCTGCTTCACTCGGATGTCTTGGCCATGACAAACAAGGAGCTCAGCTGGCCTCTTTGCAATCTTTACATTTCCATTTGGGAAACTAATTGCAGAAGCAATGGGGTGCTTTGTGGGGTCACCCTGGTGCATCTGGGCAAGCAGGAGCCACATGGGCTTGCAGACATCCTTTGGGGCACCAAATGCTCCTGGAAAAAAACCCACAAGAGTTTCGGAGGAAAGCCATCGCATCTCTGCACCAGCTCTCAAAGCCCCCAGTAACCAGCAGGTAAGAGCTGGAGGGGAACCAGGGTGAATCAGGCTCAGCAGATTCCCCTTCGTGGGACCATGCACCCGCTGTGTGCCCTGACAGCTCCTCCTCCCAGCTGTCCACAGCAGCGGGAGGACACCACGGGCTCATGAATATGCAGAGGCAGGGCAAGAAGACAGCCAGCCAGAATTAACATCTTTAATGAGATAATAACACAGGCAAGAGACTTGTTTGCCTGAGGATGGCTTGATGGCTGGGGAAGCGTGGGAAAAAGCCACTCCAGGGTGAAGCGAGTCCTGGAAGCTGCCTGGCAAAAACATCCTCCCCTCCTCCTGGCGCTGGCACTCCTCTCCCCGCCACCAATCCCATCAGGAGCCACCGGGAAAATGAAGTTGGTTGGATCAAATGCACAGCGGTGCTGGGAACAACCCCTAGGACGCAATGTGAGGGAGGGCATGAAAAACAGGGCCAGCACAAAGCGTGAAATGCAGGAAACAACCCAGCAGCCCCCCTCCATCAGCACCGGGGAAACCAGCCCTGTGGCTGTCCCGTGGCAGCGCATCCCTAGGATGCTGCAGCATCGGAGCAAGGCGCCCCCCGCGCTCGCTACGGAGGGCAGCAGGTACAGAGCCCAAGCCCCAGCAGGGTTAAGAGGCCTTTATGCCACAGAAGGAGGCTGAAGTTTCTCCCTCTCTTTTGTCAGGTCAAATTTACTGCAACAGGAGAATGTTTCAGGAGAGATTTGTCATTGTTTGTGGCGGTTTGGAAAGCTCCTAAATATGCTCTATGCAATCGTGAATGTAAATTGAA
The DNA here is from genome assembly GCA_028020825.1 of Podargus strigoides. Taxonomy (NCBI): domain Eukaryota; kingdom Metazoa; phylum Chordata; class Aves; order Caprimulgiformes; family Podargidae; genus Podargus; species Podargus strigoides. The sequence goes on from CM051646.1 coordinate 4,753,273, forward strand.
TAGAAGGAAAAGCAATTTACGAGGCATTAAAATCCCTCTGCAGGTTCCTTTGAAATGATCGATGTCTTAAACCACGATGTTATCTAGACGTAACCGAGTTGGGCAACGCAATCCAATCCCCGAAGTCATTGCCTTCACAGGTAACTTATCAGCCCGTGGACCACATTCGCTCCCGACCTTGGCGCAGGCATCGCTGCGCCTGCAAAGCACTCAACTCCCTATCTCTTACAGCACCTTTATCACCGAGCAGGAGGGGAGGGGGGGACCAGCACAGCCTGATTTTGGGATGCACGTGCCTGGCCTCGCTGAGCTCCCACCAAGCGGCCTCACAGCCCCAGATGCCTGCAAAGCCACCACTGAAACGACTGCCCTCCATGCTGCTCTTTAGAGCTCGGTGCGCCCGGAGCCGTGCTGGTGCACGCACACACCGACACAAACCCCACGCCTCGGCCGCCAGGCTGTGTCCCACGGCGCCCATCAATCTGCCCACGAGGAGCAGGATAAGAGCACGGGGGCCGTGCGGGCTGGGTGTTGTTCAATGCTCTACAGGAAGGAGCCGCGACGCTGAGCTCACGAGGAGGATACAAGAACGGGGACAGAGCAGACAATGACCTGCAGAGCCCAGGCATCTGCCTCCCACGGTGACCACTGCCTCCCGGGGCACCCGTCTGCAGCAGGCAGATAGGCCATGATTTCTCTGCAAGAAAAGTTTCTCCCTAATCACATTAGCTCGAGCGGGGCCCGTGCCCTGCAGCAGGCAGGTTTGTATCTATTTCAAAGCCTTCGCTTATTAAAATAAACTCACTATTAGAGCTGCCGACCGCCTGGTGCATGTATAAGCAGAAGGCCTTCTGGGACTGAGGTTTTGAGTCACAGAGCGAGGGGAGAAAGTGAGGAAGGAGTGAGGCAGCAAAAAAGGGACGAGGGGAGGCGAGAGAAAGGGTTAAGGCTCCCTCCTTCCCTCCCCAGCCCAGGCAGAGCCTCTCTCAATCAGTGCGTGATTGCAATCAGCAGGAAGGTGCCGTTTGCATTAAACAGAGCAGACAGGGGAAAAAAAATAGGCTGTGCAATCTGCAAAATTTATGTAAAAATCACAAACAACAATAAAAACCAGCTTTTTTTTTTTTTTCTTTTCCCCCCTCTGCTTCCCCTTGTTATTATTTTCCCCAAGGGCAGAGGACCAGGATGGAGATTCCCGGTCCCCCTGCCTGTGCCAGCCGGGCTGCCGTACCTAAACCCTCCTCACCTCAAGCTTTGCAATCAGTCTCCTTTACTACTAATTTTCCCTCATGTTTTTTAATTAAATTCTCCACTTCCTTCAAACACTAGTCAATGAACCATCCACATTTCCTCCAAATACCCTTGAAAATGTTGAATCATGCAATTAAGTGCAGAGCAGCGCGAAGATGCGGTGATGAAGAGGCATTGCCCGGAGCACGCACGGCCACTGAGAGTCGGGGAGAAGGACTGGGGTAAAACACACCTAACTTTGGCCACGTTGGATTTTCAGCACGCTCAAATCAGCAACCAACTGCAATAGCAGCACCCAACCTGCTCGTTAGAACTTCGGGGGGAAAAAAAGGTAACGACAATCCTGAAGATGGCACTCATGGGCCACCCTTCCCAAGCCAACCCTTCCTGAACCTCCCTACCCAGAAGGTTGCCCGGCGCCCTGGCGAGGGATTATTCAGAGTTCCTCCAAAATCTCCAAGGTTGTCCAGGTTGGCTGTGAAACGTGTCCTTCCCACCCGCCCTCAGCCGTGCCTTTGGTTCCAAAGGTGGTTCATGGAATTTGAGACCGAAGACCAAGTGAGGTAAAAAAAAAAAAAGGGTGAGAAACTTCAGGAGTAACGGCGTGCTTTGTAAGAAAGTAGAAAAAAGGGAGAAGAAAGGTTCATCTCCTGTCCACACGCCATGAGACTGGGGGGGGCAGTGGCTGCGTTTATTTGCCTGCATCCCCTGGGCCAGCCTGGACGGATTCACAGCTCCGCACCGGCACTCGGGGGGAACTGGATGAAACGCGACGGTTTTGCTCGGCGTTTCGCTTTGAGGGCTGAGGCTTGTTTGAACGAGCAGCTCAAAGGGAAGGGAAAGGGCCTTTGAAGCCCCCCGCAGGTTGGGACTGCATGAAAAAGCCCCCGTGAGCCCTCGCCAGCTCGCTAACACCCTCGTTCCCTTTGAGCCAGGGCTCATCCGCACCTCTGCGAGGCATCGCTGAGAGCTTGGGACCGAGCCCACGTGAGTCCTCGCCACTCCACAGGGCTGTCAGAGCCAGCTACAACCCTGAGCAGGCGAGTGCTTTGTGCAGAGCAGCCAAGACTCAACTACACTTCAGCAGGAAGCTTTGGGCTTTCACCCTCTCCACCAACGAGCCCTTCTGAGTCACCTTCAACACCAGAGTGGCTCAGGGCACCAGCGCTCGGACCTCAGAACAAGTGGTTGGAAGCAGTGTGAGCAATGACACGGAGCACGAGTGGATCCTAAGCTGTGTTTCAGTGCATCACAGCCCTTGTGAGCGAAGACCCAACTTCAGCTACACCTGAACACCCGCGCCCTTGGCTGCCTTGGATCTGGCATTCCCGCTCGGCACAGCCATGCACACACAGGGGGATGTTTTGCATTTAGATGGACAAGTAGCTTATCCCAAAGATGAAAGGAGATGGTGGGAAAGCAGCGTTTCACGCCTTGGGGGACAGGCAGAGAGACAGGCAGAAGGATAACCAGGCAGATTCCCCCTCCATCCTCACATCACCTTGAGCACGGTGACTTGCAGAAGCGTTAAACCCACGATACCACACCAAGCAGGGCGTTACGAGGGCTGCAAGGACAGGAGCTAGTGATAACTGCAAGTTTTATTAGGCTCATTTATTTATTTATTTCAACAAGCAGTAGGTGTTACCCTCAGGTGAGCCAAGAAACGCTGGTATTGGGGACGGGAGATGGGGTAATATGTTATTGAGAAATCTTCTATTTGTAAGCAGAGGCCTCTCTGGCTGCTCCTGTGCTCTATGCATTATTTATAGCCCTGCCTAGCGCCACCGTCCCCTTTATCTGCCTTCCAAGGGGCTCGCTAAGAAAATGAATCTTTGACTCAGCAATTTTTATCCCAGCCAAACGAAAGAGAAATACAGACACAGATATATATGTATATATATATATAAAAACCAAATCCACTCCGGGGAGGTGACAGGGAGCTAATCCAGCCCCCCGAGAGGCTGCAGGTATTGGCTCTCGGCAGCTAAGAGGGAAGAGATTTAGCTCATACATAAATTGTCTCCAGCTCTTCCCCTTCTGCTGACCTCTACCGCCGCGTCTGTCTGTCCTTAGGCTGCGTGCCGCTGAAGCAAACCCCAACCCCAGCCTTTGGGAGAGCTCAGGAAGTGCCTAACACACTCTAGGTGCTGCCATCAATTAAATAAATCTGCACAATACATCAAACAAATAAATAAATAAGGGGAGATGACTGAAGAGCTCCATTTCTTTTCCTATATGCACATACACACGCATGTACTTAAAGCCAATTTTTCAAACAATAAAACACTGTTGAATTTTTTCTGCATGAAAAATTCATTCTGTCTCACAGCCATCTAAAAAGCAAATAAGCAAACAAACAAATAAACTCTTTCTTAGTGGAAAACGTCACCCAAACCATTGCAGATGAATCCTCTTTCCCACACAGTCACAATTTCCAACCAGCCCTCGACACCCTCGTTGTTCCCAGTGCTGGGAATGAAGAGCAGAGAATACAACTATGGAAATAAACCAGTGATAATGAAATAACAGCATTGATCAGCAGGGTCTCTCAGAGAGAGGCAAAGGGAGCTGTTCCTTTCCCCATCCCAGATGCATTTGCCCCAGGAGCACGGATCTGCCCGTTTGCACAGGTACCCATCCCGAGCCCTGGTTTGCAGCACAGTCATCACCACCAGCTAATTATCACCTCTTCCTCTGCCGCATCCCGGCTCTTTATAAATAGTTCTTTTAATCAGGGCTGCTTCCCCCACCGGGAGCCGATGTGCAATCCTACCACCGGTTGCATATGGGTGCCCCAGATCTATTCTGGGCTCTGCCAGGGAGCTGAGCCCCCCATCACCAACGCACATGGGCTGTACATAGTCGGGGTGGGAGAGGTGCTTGAGCTGCCTGATTCGCAGGGAGCATCAACCAGGAGCAATTTTCCTTCCAGCTGGGATGGAAACCTCAGTGCTGCTGGTCCTGCAGGTGAGGAGCTGAAGGCACTTGTACCCTCAGCAGATAAACCAGGGCTAAAAAGCCGCTGAGAAGTGATGCTAAAGACATTTGTAATATGTACCACGGAGATAAGTTGCATCAGACCCTGCTAGTGGAGACGTGACTCCTCCTTTTTCTCCTTTACAGCTCCTCTTGGTAAACTCCCACCTGGCAAATCCTCTCCATGATAATGGGTGGGAGAAGATGCTTCCTTCATCCTAACCCTCCTCAAACATGCTCCCATCTCAACGAGAACAAAAGGCAGAACACCAAAATGGGTTTTCCAGTCCCCAGGGTGAATGTAGCCACATTCAGGGACTGCCCCATCCATTCAGGGGCTGCTCCATAGCCAGGGACTACTCCATCATAGCCTTGCAAGCACCACTGTGCTCTAGCAAACCCCTGTGCATCAGTGCTGGTAAACCAGTGGCTCCAGCCACCACAATGCCATGCCTATCAGCAGGTCAGCAACACGATCTTACGGGGCATATGGTGTCCCACTGAGTCCTTTTTCCTCTAGCCATCCTCACCTTAGACCTGTGCTCCAGGTGACAGGAGCATCTGGGCATGGGGAAGCTGCAGAGCCTCCAAAAAGCTGTCATTAAGGTACAGCAGCAGGATACATACCCCTTGGGTGACTCCTTCAGAGCATCTTGCACCCAGGATCACCCTATATGTACACACCCAGCAGCCCACACCACTCGTGTTTCTCCTTGGAAAGACATTCCATGAAATATCATCCCTTAAAAACAACCAAGCCAACCCAAAACTCTTCCCTGAGATTTTTTTTTCTGATGGTTCAGATGCCATGCCTTTGGCTCGGGGACAGCTCTGCTCTACCAGCTGGCGGGGAGCAAGGTTGACCAAATGACAGTCAGTGACAGCACTCGCAAGCTGAAATACAACACGAGACAGGTGGAGCAGGGGGGGATTTTTGAGACGTTCACCACCCATAAAAGTCTTTGCCACTGGCCCGGCGGGGAGGTGGGCTCAGCAGCCCCAGCCCAGCAGCCCCATTCCTTATTGAAGATCAGCAAAGCACTAAAATAATTGAAAAGGTAAATAAAAGAGAGGCGGCGAAGGAGAACGCGGTTGGCAGTGCCTTCTGCTCGTTAAGAAAGGGGGGCACTTAACACTACACAGACAGCAAATTAGCCTTTAATCATCGCCTGCGTTCGCCGGGTTTTATCCGGGAGCGTGTTCCAGCCCCGGCACCTCCCTCGCGCCCGCAGCCCTGGGGACTCCAGCTTCCCTCCTGTTTATTCCCCAGCTGCTTTGTTGTCTCAGATCAGCAGAATTAGGGAGCCGTGTCGGCAGAAGATACTTCTGTGCAGCCAGCGAGAAGTTCACACAGAAAATTGATATTCGCCGCAAATTATTTTGGATGATTTACTGGAATGAATTAACTTGCAGCGAGGCGGAGAAAAATTCCAGCGCCGCTGCCGCCTGCCTCCCACCAGCAGCACCCATCGATCCCATGGCTCCATTTTAGCCTTAACTTTGCTTTGTGAGGATGAAGATGGCTGCAGCTTCAAGAAGACCCTTGCCAGGGCTCAAGCCTTGCTGCCTGTCAAAGGGGATGCTCTGATGTGGGTGGATTTGCTGCGTGGATGATTTTAGAGCCTCCAGGTTTGGGTTGCAGCCCTGCAAACCCAAGTTGACCCAACGCACTCACGTCAAGCTATTCATCAAATTTAGGGCAGGGAGAGGCTCAACTGGCATCCTGCGGGGAGACGTGCCAGCCTGGGCACAGAGGATGAATTGATGCAATGCTCCACTGATTTCTTCATGCATTCAATGATTATACCTTGGGTTTTTTAAAGGGCACAGGGAGGGAGAGGTGCCCCACAGATGACACTCTTGCAAACACTGGATTGGATGTGCTGGCACCCTGGGAAGTTTTGAGAGGGTTGGGAGCACCCAGGGAGGGCAGGGGCTGTTTCACCCCGCCTCCGCTACCTCAGTTCCCCTGTTTGCCAGGAGCAGAGATAATGCCACTGACTGATCTCCTGCAGCCCTTCTGAAGTCTCAGGATGAAAGACTCGGGGCTTTACACGAGGAAAAAGGAGCGTGTCCTGCTGGGACAGCTCTTTCCTTTGTCCGCACGCCCTCGTGACGGTGACTTCAGCAGTGCTTCCTCGGCTCCAAACTAGGGCACGGCAGCAGCCATGGGTACCCCCCGGCTGCGCTGGCACCTGCCGAGGGACGCCTGTGACTTGGACTCCCATGGCTCGGCGTGGCGGGCAGCCAGCTCAGCAGAGGGGCACGCTAAGTCAACAGCCTTTAGGGATTGCTCTCAGGCTGTGAACGCACCCGGCCAGCCCCGCGCTGGCCAGGGCGCCGCTGACTTTGACGGGCTTACACGAGGGATGAACTCAATCCCTCAATCCTGGATTTCCCTCCCACCACCTCCCTGGCTCTCAATATGATCGGCATGGTTTGTTGGGAAGAGGGAATCCTCCTGCGCCTGGGACTTCCTTAACCATCTACCCACCCACAAACGGCAAAACCAAGACAAAAGGTCCCTCCTCTCCCTTACTTGGCCGGAGGAGAGGAGGAGGAGGTTGGCTGCAAGCTGCCTCGACATTTCCTGCGTCCTGGGATTGCTCATAAACCTGCCTAATCCCTTGAGTAGCTTAAAGCATCCTCAGGGATCCGCTGCTTTACACCCTGAGCCCTACAAAGCCAAGAACAGCGAAGGACACTACAGCCACATCCCTGCCCAGGCCAGGAGCCCAGCACCCCAGGAGCAAGGATGCCCAGAGCCATCGCAGCCCACCACAAACCCCATTTGCAGGGGGTGGATCTAGAGGAGCATTCAGGGCTCCCATCCTTCCCCCAGCACAGCACCCTGTGCTAAAAGCAATGCTGATTTTCATCCCCCAGTCAGTTGGAAGCACAGACATCCAGCAGGAAGGACTTATCCCATATTTACCCCCACGCCTGCCCACCGTGGGTCTGCCACCCCCTCCCCATGGGGCAGCCAACCCTATCAGGCTCTGTTTTCCCATGGTCAGTTCATGTAATAGCCTGTACATAACCACCTAAACGCTGCAAACTCTTTGAAATAAGCACGGAAATTGGTTTCCAGGCTCCAGCAGTTTCTAAATAATGGATGTTTAAGATAATAATAAAAAAAAAGAAATAAAAAAAAAAAGCAAGTGACACACAAAGTGAATTCTGGAGAGGAAAAAAAAGAAAAAGTGAAGCACGTTCTCAACATGAGCCTCCAAGAAAACTGCACACAGCAATAGGGCATAGTTGGGAAGAGCAGGAGCAGCACAGGGGAGTGAGCTGCCGATTTAACCCCATGCTCTTACGGCAGAGCAAACCCTGCCCTCCCCCCCCGAGCTCCTCTTTGCTTTATATTCCACCTCAACGGAGATGTAATGTATTCTGTTGGTGCAAAATTTGGGCTGAAAAATGTGCTGGCATTCGGGAGATGTCTGGATTGGATCGGAGGGGCAAGTGGAGGAGGGTGTGTGCCGAGCACAAGTGTCACAGTCGGGCTTGAGAGATGGAAGGGAACTGAAAATCTGGAAGGCATCAACTCTTTGGCTCTCTCCGTTAGCCAAAAGACATCCTTTGGTTATTACTCAAAGCGAAGCGTGACTCAGCCACTCAGTCCTGTATGGCAACATCATCCACATGACTATTTCAGCCACGAAAAGAATCTCGTATTCACCTAAATCCATAAAGCTTTCTGTGAGGTGGGTTCACGTACATCATCTGTAGACACTTGGACCCAAAGTGACCGCTAGAGACATCCATACCAGGGTGCCACACCTGAGACACCTGTACTGGTGAGATGCATCTGCAGGGCACCACTCCTCACCCCCCTGCAAGGAGCAATCCCGTGGCTTTGCAGGCGAGCTGCCACGTGAGCAACCCCACTGCCAGCCCAGGTGAGCTGCCACCTCACCTCCCCTTGCAAGGGAGGCAAAGCCAACTGGGACAGAGGGGAAAGGAGCTGGGGTGCGAGTCCTGTGCTGCAAGAAGAGGAGGGAATTTGCTTTTCCTCTTCAACAGGTATCAACAGCTCCGTCACTAGTGACTGCCCTTCAAGGGAAGGGAAATTCTGGACAGCTGAGTGATGTTCCTCACGCCTGCAGCGGGACTTCTCCACGGCCAGACCATCAAAGCTGCTCCTGGACACCTCTGGGGCAGTGATACCCACCAGGAGAGACGCTCGCTTTAATTACACCAACCACGTTACCTTTACGCATCGCCCAAATTACATACACACGCGTTGTAATTCACTCAAAGGGGCTTTTTCACCGGAGTCAGCAAAATGAAGAGATTCAATTACAGCCTTTGACTGGGCCTGCTTATTGTTATTTATAATACAATACATCCCGGCTGCGAGGGAGAGAGATGTACAGGTGCTGAAACGTTGGCTGTCTTGCCAGTTAATTGAAACGCCGGCGCCTCGCTACGATTGCTTCTCCCGGCCTCCCCGACGCCGGGTGGTGGCATCTACCTGCTGCACCGTAATAGAGAGGCACTGTCTCCAAAGGCCACCCGTGGCAGGAGCAGACCTCTTAATAGCCGCCAACTCCTGCGCTCCAAACCCAATAGCCGCCGAGGTTACAATGGGGGGTTTCAAATGAATCCTGGAAGAGTGCTTGGAGGAGAATGGCTCTATTTTTGAAGAATGGCACGGGGGGGATCCACAGCCATTTCCTCTGAATGGTTTCAGACCCAGCTGCACTTTATAAGCAAAGAGATGAATATTTTTTCTTCCTTTTCCCCTCTAGCTGCCCTGTCTCGCTCCATCTCCGATGAAGTCACACTACCTGAGTCCTTTCTGTCCCTGCCTTGCTATTAGGGAAAGGATGCTGAGGTCGAAAATGAACTCATTAGCTGCCACCAGGGCACAAAGCGGGAGGAGAAGTGGCTTTGCCCTCCTGGAGCAGGGCAGGCTTTGCTGGGCTCGTGGGAAGAGTTCGGCTCAGTGCCAAGGACTTCACAGCTCGCTCGGATCAAGGCACGGCGGGGATAATTTCCCAGGCACGCAGCATCCAACGCCGCTGACGTGGGCAGCAAACACCCTCTCACCAACAACAGCTTCACAAGAAGGCACAAACCCAAACATGTATGTGCCCAGTCCCCCCTCCTCACCCCTCATCTCTCTTTGGGGCAACACATCACCCAGTCTTGGCTCCAAATAATTAACAGGAGGAAAAAATAATAATATAGGGAGGCCATATAATGCTTATTGGCTTCTTCTCTGTCCCTCTGTCTCTGGCCCTGAGGATGACCTTGGAAAACCAGTATAGACCCACTTCTAGTGAATCTTGCTTTCCTCTTCCTAAAGTGGAAATAAATGCATGTGATAATCGGGATTATCAGGATCTCGAGCAGACTGACAGTCCCTAGCGCTCCTCCTGGCTAGCGGAGGAGATCCCCTCCCATGGAGGCAGCAAGACGTGGGGAGACGCAAGCTCCATGCAAATCTCTCTCCCCATCCTTGGCAACTCCATCTCTTGCTCCTTTCTGACAGCCCAAGTTTTGTCAGCCAGACGCATTTAAGGAAAAAAAAAAAAGGAAAAAAAAAAAAGGAAAAACAGAGCAAGTCAAAGCAAGTTGGAGATGCAGCTGGGGGAGGGGAAAGGGAATAAGAAGTAGGAGGAAAGAAAAGGTCCCTGGAGATAGCAGTGAATATGTAAACTTTCTCTATTTCCTCTGCCTACTCATACCTCTGTGTGTTAACAACCAGACAGACATCTTGTATATATTTGATAAATAAGCCTCTCCATTTATTCAGGGGAGTGAATTTGTAGCTATTATGATTCAAATGGCATGACAGGTTCTGGATTGTTATATTTTTTTGCTATTGAGTTTACAAAAAAAAACCAACATGAAAACTGCAAAATTCAAAGCAATTTTCTTTGGCTACGTACCCTCACAATGCACAGATAGATAGATACAGTTATATATATATACAAAAAAAATACAAAAGCCAGTCCGAGTGCCTCTTCCCTTGAGACAGGAGGATGAGGGGCACAATAAATAATTTAGAAATTGCTACCATCACTTGATTCAGAGTGATGGATCTGGCATGTGTTACAACAAGGCACATGCTGTATTCATTACCCATTGAGCTACATTTTAATTTCTCCCTCATTAACCTTATCTGTGACTGGGGTTGTGCATCAAGTCAAATCCTTCGGATGTCAATCAATTCATTAGATGGTTGTTTAGTTTGTCATATGTGCTGTTATCGCTTATTAGACTGCCACGCCGATCAATCAATCAAAAGGCAGCGAGGAGCTGGCTGGAAGGGGATGCGCTGCGGTGGGCAGGCAGGCAGGGAAGCAGGCAGCAGAGAAGGCAGCCTGGAGCAGAGCCCACACCTCCGTAAGGAGCATTAGCATTTTGCAAAGCAGAAGGGGGAAAAAAAAAAAAGAAAAAAAAAAAATCAAAGAAATTGAAAGAGTTCCCATTAAGCGCGGTTGAAAACCTCAGCTTTGTTTCAGATCATTGAAGCAGACTATAGGCATATAAAAATAATAATAAGGTTAGTTCAGTGTTTACCGTCAGGGGCTGCAAACTTCATACAAAGGATGTCATACCACCTGCCCACTGGCATGGAAAGTCTCCCCTCCTGAGCAGCTCTGCCTGTTACCACCTGGTATTTGCCTCCCATCGAGTTCTTCAAGCATCCCCTGATGTTTCCAATCGATGGAGCATCAAAGGAAGGCTCTGGGCTGGATGGATCTACATTCCCACCCAACCCCACCTTCCTGGCACTGCCTATTTGCTACCAGCATGCCCTCATGCAGAAATCACCAAGCCAGCCCAAAACCCTTCCATGAAGCACCCAGAACAGCCCAGCCAAGGGCTGTGGGTGATGCTGCACCCCAGCTCCCCACCATAACACTGACTTCTCTTTCTCCTTCCCCTCCCCAGTGTGCAGCTGTGGGTGCTGGAGAGCTGAGCCCCTCCACTGAAAGAAAACACAACACTCCGGGCGAGGGTTGCAGCTGATGCTACACAAAGCCTTCATGCTCCAATTCACACACGCCTGGCCAAGCTGGTTTAGTTTGCAAGGCTGATTGTACGGAGGAAGAGTAGAGAAAATCCCAGTGTGAAGATTTCAGTTCTGCTCAGCGTTTCCCCCACCCCTCCACCACATAAAATCAAACAAGTAACAGCGTACCAGTTGGGGGGTTTTTGGGTGCAGGCTGTTCACCAGGAAGGCTGGGATACGATTCACTTGCAGCAGAAGTGCTTTGCAGGCTCCCAGCCTGGGAAACTAACCACACTGCTTGTGTGAAACAGAGGAAAAGAGTGAAAAATACTGGAAAATATTTTCAGTTCCACTGAAAATAGTAGAAACACAGAGCCTGCATCCAGCATCGGTGACCACCAAGCAGAAAAAGTCAACTACAGCCTTTCCCTGCAAAGCATCAGGGCACCCGTGGCTCCAGGTCCTGTGGTACCAGCCAGGAGTCCCCAGCTGCTGTGCTGAGCATCATCAGATGACACCACCCCTTCAACCAGCTCTAATTACCTTCCTCCTCATCCACAACCTGAGACAGAGAAGCCAACCAGGTCTGGGCTTTATTTTCCACCAAACCCTTGAAAAAGGAATCCCAGCTGCAGTAGGAACGGCTTCGCTGCAGCAGGGCAGAGGCAAAGCCTGCGGGAGGTGCAGGACTCCTGGCTCTCTCCCCTGTCCTCGCCCAGCAGAAAACCAAGCGCAGACACAGAGTGACGGATAAAATAGCATCCCACAGCTCCCAAAGGCAAGCTGAGGTCAAACCTCCGTGGGGATGCTCGGAGAACATCTCAAGGGCTGCCTGACCTTCCATCCCACCCGTGGGGGGAAGAGGGTCACTCCAGATGCCACAGCAGAAGGCGTGTCTGCGCTAGGACCCACCGTGGAAAGCTTTCATTTCCCACCAGCAGAAATATTTGCAGATGAGCGAAAGCTTCCAGAAGGCTCAGTGAAACATCCACATTATTTAGGGGCTCGTCTGAACCCATTAGCACATCTTAATTGCTATCGGCACAGAGGAACGACAGACTTTCGCGCGTCTGCCGAGTCTGTCTGCCTGCTCAGGGCTAAGGAAAAACCACCGGCGCAGCCCCGAATCCCGCAGGCTGGAAGTTCGCTCTCCTCCCTGCACAATCTGTCCCCGGGGCTCCTCAGCTGTCTGCAGGAGGAGGCAGGGAGAGGGAAAGGAGCCAACCTTCGTCTCCCAGCCCTTGGCAAACGCCGGGAATCACACCGGGGCTTGCCAAAACACGCGAGCGCCGGGAGAGACACCCCCGTTCCCCATGAGCCAGCACCGGGGACATCACGCACAGCGACGCCTCGTGTGCCTGCGACACCGTGGGGACACAGCGAGGTTGCCCGAGGACAGAAAGGCTTCCCCGAACCGGGGAGGGAGGTGGCAGCCAAGGGACGGCATCTTCCCACCGGCACCCAGGCAGACCCCACCGCAGCTCCTGGGAAAAACTTGGGGCTGCTGCAGAGCATCAGTTAATTTGTAATCATGGAAACGGCCAGCCCGGGTCAGTGGCTGTCAGTGGAGGAGCCAGGGACTGCTGCCGGTCGTGATCTGTTCATTTTTTTTCATTTCTTTTAAGGGGATTTCATTTTAAAAAGCTGCCTTGATAAGGAATTTACCAGGGCAAAATGAGATTACACCAGAGCTCAGAGTAGCTAAAAGCAGGAGCATTGCTGGGGACTCGGAGGCTGCTGCTTATACTATCTCTCTATCATCACATATATCCTTCTATCTAATCTATCTAGCACCGTATAGACCCTTTAGCTCACCAGCTCTCACAATCCTTGCCCTCTATCCATCATCCACCTATTCATCAACACACATCCAGCCCTATCTACCCAGCCATCACTATAAATATCCCATCCATCCATCTCTCCCAATCTAGCTCTCATCAGAGAGGCCCTTTTCCTACCCACCTCCATATATACACACATATAGAGCTACACACACCCCTCCCCAGCTCTCCATCCATCATGGGCAGAGCACTCACCTCCTCTCCCCTTCCACCCCACTGGCCCCCACCACACGTATCCTTCTATCTGCCAGCCCATCCATCACAGCTCTTCACTCACAGGGGCTGGGGTGCCCCCTCTGCTCAATTTATTACCCGAAGGCATCAGATGTTTTGCCATGGAGCACCAGATCCATATCCTATTATGCTCTGGAGAGGGGATGGAGTGGGTTAGTGCTGGGAAAGGTGCTCTGAGCCAGCCAAAACTCATCGCTGGAGCGGATGAGGAGTGGTCACCAAGTGCCATGTCACCTGCACAGGCAGGAGAAAGGAGGATCCTCCTGGTCCAGGCAGGAGCAAACCATGGCAGCACGTAAAAGTAGCAATCACTTATAACCAAGGTGCTGAGCACCTTCTGCCAGTGTGCAGCAATGATTTCAACTAAAATCCTGACCCCCACGCTGGGGAAGAGCATCAGTGCCCCTGTATCCCTGCCTAGACACTTTGTGGTGCTATGCCAAGGGCAAGGGCTGAGGGGAAATCTCCCCAGTGAACACTGCAGACACATGTGCCACCGTGGCAGAGTCCAGGTCTCCAAAATCCCACATTCCCTCTCCTAATCAGCCGCTGAAGCTCCTCTTAATGCCATAACCTGTCCCTTCCCACCTGGTACGCCACCGACCGTGGGCACAGCACCTCCACGCTGGCGCTGAAAGGCAGGGGGGGTGGGATGGCAGAGGGGACACTGCCGAGTGGCACTGAGACACGAAAATTTGCCAGAGAGAAGAAAACACACAAGTGGTGCTTAAAAACTGAAAGCTGTTACTTTAATTACAGGCTTTCTGCTTTATCACCAATAGTGTTTCTCACACATTCATCAGCAAACCCGGTAATAAATCAATCGCGGGTAGCCAGGAGCTGCAGTCTGGCTCCTTCCCTTTCTCTTCCCTGCTCCCTGCGAGCTCTCACGCCATTAGTATGCAGTCCGGCACTGCCAGTCTGTGCATTTCTCACCGGCTTTGGACTGGAGCTGGTATCAAGCGGATGCCCCCAGCACAGATTTCACACAGCCAGCTCTGGCTGCGGGCAAGGCAGGCGCTGACGGAGGAGACGGCGGACGTGCCTGTGTCTCTCGGGGCACGTGCCCCGACCTCCCCGTGTGCTGTACGGGTATTCCTGCAGCCACGGAGTTTTGGGGGGGATGTGGGGCTCGTGCCCCAGGGCTGAGTGCGGGCACTGGCTGCCGTGCAGGTTCCCACTCCGTCTGCTCCTTGTTTTGTGCCCAGAAATCTGACGGCAGAGCCAGGGTGGGGGGCTGGCAGCACACAGGCTTGGGCACAAAATATTCCCATGCACTGACAGTGGTACCACAGGGCAGTCCACACACCTTAGCCACTGGCAAACCCAGACAGAAAATTCAAGTCCAGGTGAGAACCACATAAAGGTGTTCTCCTGTGCCTTTGCTGTGCCCTTGCACTTGAGGCAGCCACAGAGAGTGGGCTCTACATCCTGTCCCATACCCAAAAAAAGCCAAATTTGCAGGCTGGCTGGGATGGTGCAACACCCAGCTGTGCTGCACAGGAGCTGCCAGGCTTATCCTCACACATGAATTCCTGGAGAGGATACTGCATCCCTCTGGACAAGGCAAAGGGCTCCTGTCCAGAGAGCTGGTGGGGCTGGAGCAAGATTCAATACTGGGAACTGAGGACAAGGACGATGACCACAGCTGAGGACTGCATGCACAGGCTGTTAGGCACCTGCCTGCTCCTCAACCTACTGCTCCACTCCTCTTTAATTTCACTATCACCTCTCCGAGCTTCCCACACCTTAGTTCCCCCCTATTTGAGTGCTTCTGAGCTCCACTCTCCATCAGCAAACCCTGCACAGGCGGTGGCAGAGGTCCATCCCTCGCAGCACGCCGATACCTGCCACTCCCCATCAGCCCCGCACAGATGTGCGCAGCAGCAGCCCAGATGTGCACGGCGCACGGCCAGGCTGCCGGGGTGGTGATGGAGAGGGAGCAGCCGTCTCCCCTCCCGCTCCCCTGCTCCGATTCAGCCCGGCTCAGGGGTGACCCCCGGTCACCGCAGCGTCTGCTGTGCAAAACGAGGAGACGGGCTCCCCCCAATTCCTACTGGAGTGAGTGTGCAAATCTAATTGACCTTGAACATTAATTGGCCTTCTAATTAGCACTCTCAGCAGAGAAGCAAAGGACCAGGAGGAGACTATCTTTTCAGAGGAGGTGGCAGAGCCTCGGTCAGGGGAAGAGAAGCAGCCACCCCTCCACACTGGGTGTTTCTGCGTGGGTGAAGGGACACATCTGCATGTTTAACTACGAAAGTCCCCTCCCCGAGGCTGACTCGGGGGTGGGAGCTGGCCTGAAGCTGGCACCGCAGTCCTAGGGAGAGCATCTCAAGGCAGAGTACTGCACAGAGCCACAGCACACACCTCCTCACCCCCGCAGTCTCACACTGGATCACAAGTGTCTTTCCTGGGATCTCCCCCAGCCCGTTGCCCGCAGAGGAGCTCAGCTCCAGCCTTCCCTGCCCAGGGTTTGCATCTCCAGCACGCACCGACCGTCTCCCTCCGCCTCTCGCCCTCCCACACCACAGCACACATTTCCCTTTGCTTATCCCTTCCTTTAGCCTGGCATCAGGAGCTCTGGGCTTGACATTTTCATCCATGATTATTTACAGGAGGGCAGGCCCAAGGAATCAGTCACAGGTGATTTCCCCTCGCCACCAGCTCCGCTCCACACGGAGCCACAGGAGCCAGATACCTCACTGCAGATATCATTAATTCTGCAAATCCCCAAATCCCACCCTCCTGCCATCCTGGGAAACCTGGAGACAAACGTGCTAAAACTGGCGGCTGGAGCAGGAGCTGCTCTCCCTCCCCAAAGGAGGAGAGAGGAAATAAAAAAAACTTTCTGAAACTACATCTGAAAATAACCAACTGACACAAAGTGACTGCAGCCACCAGAAACCAAAGGAGATTCTTCTGCTGCAATTACTGCCAGGAGCTGCTGGTGGACTGGAAACTCAAGTCACAGCTCCTCTTTGGAGCTGCTCCTGCTGAAGGGACACCTTGGCTTCCAGCTCCTGCGACCGTCACCACCCTCCATTGCTCATGGGGACGGTCAGTAAATAGGTGTTGTGCCTGCAGCCACCAAGCTGCTGCTCCCTCCTGGCTGGTATAGCCAGCCCTGATTCCCAATGCCATTGATAAATCCCCTCCTATCAGGGATGATGTCCCCAAACAGTCATCGTCATTAACCAGCCCGGCAGCACACCGGGGGAGCTGGGCCTGCACGCTCACCAGCTGCTGCTTTCTGCACCTAGTTGCTTCCCTGACCATAACTGCTCTTTAATTATTTAATGTCTGTAAAATACCTGGAGACTTTGCATTGGGAGGGAGATGAACTGCATGACCTAAAATTGGTCTTCTCCATCTCAAACTCCTTGCATTTTATCCTGGGATGAAAGCAGCTCTATTAGGCAAAGCATCAGTATTATTAGATTTCCTTGGAGCCCTAACAAACGGATATTAGATTATTACTGCAGATGCATTTCTAAGGCACTCATCACCAGAGTATCTGGGCATCAATTACACAGATTTAGAGATAAAAAATGCTCCCCCCAAGAGAACAGGGTACAAAACCCCTTCTCTTTTTGCCTCCGTTCCCCATTTCTTCCAAATACATTCACCTCCCTCCCACTGCCTTCTGCAGAGCCAGAGCTGCTTACAAGGAAAGCTCTCTGGTTGATGGGCAACCCTTCAATCTTTGAAACATCTGAAGCAGCAAAAGCTTTTTGTAAAGACTGGCAGGAGTCAGCTGAAGAGATTTCAATGTGCAAATGGACATAAAAAGATGCAAGAGGGGGAATGAAACGCGGGATTTATTGTTCTAAGAACAAAGGATTTGCTATTAGATGAGATGACCTGGTGGCCTGGCTCCAGCACCTACAGGTTACGCCACACAGAAAACCAATCCTGCTTTAGGGGTGAACTGAAAAAGCTGCAAAGTTTGAGTCTGACTGTGCTGATAACATCTCTGATAGCTCCCTGTGTTACTGCTGCCATTATGCCAACCTCCAGCAACACCGCAGGAATTGTGCTGGATATCGAACACACGAATCCGCAGCTGGAAGTGCTTAAAGGCTGAAGAGAAAAGATCAAAGTTTGAGAAAGAAAACAAGGAGAAAGGGCTTGGCCAGGACCACACGGCCAGTCTGCAGCAGGGCCCGAGCTGCTCCTTGTCCCCCAGCTCCTGGTGTGCAGCCAGGCTGGCGTGGGACACGTCACATCGCTCCTGCCTAACTCAGCCTTTCTCCCCCTTCCAGCTTATCTCGTTTCCAAAAAGACCAAATATCATCATGCATACACGTGCTTTCATTCCAACAACTAGTTCCAGAGGCTGTGATTTGGCCCAATTTCAGAGCAAAGCATCAAACCAATCACCTTCTCTTGCAGTGTTAAGCTGTGCCCATTCCAACCCATCGGTAACTGCGTCACAAACACCCCCAGGAGATGCTTCCAGCCCCTCTGGCAGCCCAGCTCGCTCTCCCTTCTCACACAGCAAGCTGCCAAAAGGGGCAAAACCTGAACCAAATCTCCTAACTCTTTTTCCAATCACTGCAGAGCAGGCTCCCTTTCCCAGCACGGCCAGAAGCCCTGTATGTGAGCCACTGCTCGCAGCATGACATCTCAATGTATAGATGTGTTCATGTAAGCCTTCCAGCAGTCAGGTGCAACATCCAAGCAGCACAGAACTGCCTTGACATAGCTGTGATGGACCAGACATCGCTCTCTGCAAAACCTGCCTGCCCTGGGAGTGGTACCTCGGGGGTTAAACGCTTTGCAGGATGACTGGGAAGGCCCAGCTCATCAGCATGAGAAATCCTGACCGACTTGGAGTTAAGCCATGATCCCGTCACCCTGCCCTATAGGGAAAACCTGTGCTTGTAGGAGAGCTGAGGCTCAGCTCCGGGACACACTGCAGGGACAGGCAGGACCCTATGCAGAGGGAGCCAGCACAACGAAAGGGATTTGACTACATCCCAGGAGGGCATGGCTAGCAAAAGAACCACAAATCCAACAAAAAGAGCATCACTCCTGCCCCATCGCTGCGGGGTGCTGACACCAGTGCCCAGCTGAGGAGCAAGCCCAGGGGGACACAGCTTGTCTGTGAGACAGGAGCCAGCGCTGAGCAGGGCTGCCAGGCACAGCCAGACCTCAGATGTTAAAGAACAGAAACAACCCCCACACCTCTGCTGGATGATTTCATGAGTTACAAGGTCAATGCACTCACTCCTCTCTTGGGCAGAGATGCAGCTTGACCTTGTGCTGCTGCTCTAAGCACGGCAGTGAGGGCACTTCTCAACCCCTGCAAGGGTCAGGCGCCGGCTCCATTCCCTCTTTAGCTCCCAGATCCCTGCAGTGCTCCGGCCAGAGCCAGGGGATCTCACTGCTAAAGCCCCACAAGGCTGCGGGCCCCCTTCCTCCCCTGCCAACCCCATGCACGAGCCACCAGAGCAACTCCATCACCACCTTCAGTACCTGTGCAGAGGAGGAAAAGATATTCCCACAAATCACCTGCCCTGCACACGTTAATAATGAAGAGGAGGAAGGCTCCCCAAAGGTTCAAAGACCCGGCCATTCCTCCTCTCCTCTAGCCTCTCCTCCATCACAAGCATCCCTCTGTGTTTCACGAGCAGCCTCAGAAATCCATGCTCGCTGAATCACAGTTAGTTCCTTTGGTTTATTTATTATTTTCCCAGCTTGAACTCAAACCTCCTTCCGCATGGGCAGAGCGGGGGAAGAACCACCCGGCGCTTTACAAGCACAAACACTGCAGGGGGGTGAGCCAACACCGAGACACAGGAAGAGCAGGAGGGCTTCCCTTCCAGCACGCTGCTTGGGGTGCCACCAGGCATGACCCAGCCAAAGCCAGGGTTCAGGTGATGGATGTGAGATCTGGGAGAAAAGGGGGGCCTCTGCATGCTGGCTGTTGAACGAGGGATTTCATCGATATTTTGCATCACCTGGGCTGTGCTTGCTGCACCAGCCCTGCTGCAATGCTCCTATGATGGCTGGTTAAAGGAAAAAAGCAGGTAGTTCTCAAAAACCCCCAGCAGCAAGAAGAGAGGACGACCAGGGCACATGTCCTGCACCAATTTCTTCACTGGCCATGTCTCTCCATCAGCCTTGCCACCATTAGCTGCCACCTTTGCCCCAGCCAAGCATCCAATGCTTTGGGTCAAGGACCACATCTCTGAAACGAGGAGGCAGGACTGGCAGGTTCCCTTCTTGGCTGTGCCTGCAATGATGTTGGACAAGTCATGGGAGCTTCTACAACAAGCATCAACTCCTTTCTCCCCAGGACCAAAGGGGCTGAAACCCACTCAAAACCCTTGCCTGCAGAGAACAGCCCTCCTGCAGCACCACAGCTCGCTTCTTCACCGGCCAGGGCTCACCTCTGTAAAGTTAATTGCAAAGACAGCAGTGCCTGAGCAGAAGGCAACAGGCAGGGCTCTCCGGAAAAGCCAATTCCCATAATAAAGAGCTGATGGGATTTCTAGGTGGAAGGGAGCAAAGAGGGGCAGGGGTGAGGGAGCCCGAGCATCCCAGACAATCACTAACGTGCCGATAAATAGTCAGTGCCGACATCTGCTGAGAAATACCTTCCCCACTCCACACTGAGAATCACAATCTAATAATATCCCATCTGCACCACCCCCCTTCCCCTTCTCCATCCCTCCCCCACCCAATTACCGAGCCTGACATTATCCGTCATCTTCCCTTTGTGTCGGCGAGAATCCAAATGCAGACGCCGGGAAATTAATAATAATTGTTGTGTCAAAATGTGGGATGTAATCAGGATGCGGCGTGGAAGCTAATACAAACACAAACAAATGGTATTTATCCTCCCGAAAGATCCCTCCCCTCCCTTCCCTGAGGGCCGCTGATGATAATACTCATGGAAGAGATGAATCAGTGCTAATATAGGGATTAGGAATAGATCCCAAACCCCAGCCTGGGCTGCAATCAAAAGGAACACTCTTAATTGAAATTAGAGCTGGGATTTCTGTGCCTCTGCAGAGATGGGTTAAACCCATCAGGGCTAAACAGAAGGGAAAATAAAAATAGCATCTTTATTCGAGAACAAGAAGGTGGGCAATGAGAGGAAAAAAAATCCTCTCCGGCTTCAGCACACCTGGTTTTCCCAGCCCGCGCTTTCAAGGCTGGGTTTTGTCCCCGCGCTGGCTCCCGCAGGCAGGGCAGGGACAGGCTCCTCGCAGCCAGCTCTCTGCCTCTGCAGCTCCAGTGTGGGTTCAGAAAGGATATTTCAAGATCAAACCGCACCTCCCGTGCTCCGATGGAAGCCAGGGCGAGCTGAGCTCAGGGTCCTGTTCCCTCTCCTGAAACTTTTTACCGCTTCACAAGCGCAAAGACAAGTGCCCTCGCTCTCATTCCTTTTCTTCTGCAGCCAAGGCGTGTGGGCACCAAAGGTGAGGGACAGACCACAGGCACAACCACAAAGCTTCTGTCCCTGCTCCCTCTGCGCCCAAGGGTCACCCAGACCCATATCCTAAGCAGTAGAAAGGCAACTTCACCTCCTGCTGGCTCAACCCAACAAGCACCCCCAAGCTAAGCACATGTAAACATCTGCCATTTATTCAGAGGGGCTGAATTCTTCCTAAACCCCAGACCCAGCCAAAAGGGATGCTTAGGGGCCAGGTACTTCATGGCAGCATCTCACTTCCTCTCTTTCCAAAGGTCTTGGTGATGGATTGACTCCTCTCACCTTCCCCCTCCCAGCCCTACACATCGCCTCGAGTGATGCCTCTCCATGGGTGCTACTCAAAGGGTTCCAGCACACATGAGAAGCAGAAAAGAGGATCCAGCCACAGTTTACTCCCACAAGCATATTAGCAATTCCTGTGCTTTAATTCCAAATTAGACTTTACTTCTAAAAAGAGGTTTCTAAATTCTTGGCCTTGGAATGGTTCCACAGACTGTGCCTTCCTAGCAAATACAAACCTGGACTGAAAACAGATCCAAAAATACATCAGCCAGCCCCAAACACTCCTGGTCCCAGCAAAAGTTGGGACCTTCACCAGTCTTGCTCTGGCTTCCCCCACCTGCAGCCTTGCCTGCCCACAGCCCAGTTGTGCAAAAAGCCCAGCCAGGAAAATCACATTTCTGGAGCTAAGAAGCAGAAACAAAACCCTCTGCAAAGCTGCCTGTGAGCCTGTGCAGACTTAATTCATCTGCTCAGCAGCAGCAGGTCCTCCAGGGCAACCCAAGGGGCTGGAGGTCAGCAGCGACTCAGTCGAGTATGGCCGGTTGGAGATGACTTAGATGCATTCCTATTCCCCCTCTAAACTTTCTGTGTCTCCACAGTGTCCTCTCCAGGAAAAGCTGGCACGACAGCAAACACGAGAGCGTTCAAGAAAATACACAGCAGCACAGGCTGATATTGCTGTTCACCCCAGCTGCACCGCTCCGCCACGACGCTGCGGATTTACAACCCTCTTTGCATCCCAGCCAGACTTTGATGTATACCTTCAAGCTGCAGAAAAAGCTTTGCAGACACACGAGCTGACTAGACGGTTGTAACAACCATGATTTCAGGCTAGTGAGCTGGTTATACGGAGTTCTGAAGACCACGCATAAAATTCCTCAGCAGTTTTCATTTGTACAGTCAATTACGAGCGTGCCAGCGATCCAGCGAGGGCAGGTTTGGATTAGCCTTAAGACTAGACTTTGAGAGCAGCTCCCAGGCCTGAAGAGCCTGGCTCAGCACATCGCGAGCCACTGAATCCAGTACTGGTCTTGAGACCGGTCCAGAGCTAAATTGATTTTAAACACAGGCACCATCTAGAAATTGCAGCCAGATGCATTTGGAGTTGGTTTGCAGCTGGGCAGAGAAGACCACTAGGAGTTTAGGCATGTACAGCTAAATGAGCTCCCCGAGGCTGCTCAGCAGGGCTGGGATTCATCTCATCCAGCTTCTGCTCCCAAAATCCTGGTTATATTGTCCGATGGAGGAAGCTAGCTGCTCCATCAGGAGCGGAGGGGGATGCCTCCACAAAACCTCTGCCTAAGGATGATAGGAACCGTGCTTTGGCACTGCCTCACTCCCCACTAACCACCTTAACGCAGGCTGGACCGCAGCCTCCGCACCCCAGGGCTGCCAGAGCTAATTACTACACTCCACCTAACGAGACTTCGAAAAGCAAAGACCTGAGAAGTTCTCGTTCCTCCTGCCACCTCTAACCAGGCACTTAATTCCCAGGCTGATTTTCCTGTCTGTAGAGCACATGTCCTCACTGTCGGCATCCCGAGGCTGGACAGCCTCCAGGTCCTCCTCCCGGCTGCACCATCCCCACGCCGAGCTGCTGCTTGATCCCTCTTCAAGTAACAAATTACAGCAGCAAAAGAGGAGCCGGGTGAGGACAAGACACGGCTGCTCCGCAGCAAGCCCCGCACCCACGGCAGGGCTGGCGGCTGGATCATGGATTGGTGCGAGCATGAAAATTCATTCATATGAATTTGGAATATAATACCTGACACAAGATGTATCGCTGCTGCCACACTGCAATCCCCGATAAGGACACAGCAGTAACAGATGGAGGAACAAGGCACTTATCTTGTTAGCTGATGGATTTATCTCTCCTTCCCCCACCCTTCCCTACATATTCCATAGTGTGCAGAGCGCCACGTTCCTCGGCAGAGCAGCATATGGAGCACGAATTGATTTCTTCCTAACACCCCCTCCACACTTTAATTCAATAAGAGCTGGAGTGGCGGATAAACAGCTTGTTGTGCTAGGAAAATTTCAAAACAGTCAAGAAAATGTCAAACTGTCTTTTTTATGAGTGCCTTTTTTTTTTTTTCCCCCCTTTTCCTTTCCCCCTCCTCCTTGGGTGCTCAGCACAGTGGCTGGCAGCAAGGAGCTCGGTGTCCAGAGAGAGTGGTCCTTCCCCAGCTGCAGGGACAGGCACCAGAGCATCTTCTGTCAGGCCAGTCCATGGCAGAAGGTGGCTTCGGTCCCATCCTTGGATGGAAGTTGGGAACAGAGCGGCTCTGGGTAAAAGATTAGGCAGATGGTTTCATCTGGCAGCTCCCTTAATCTCATTACTGGAGCTGGTGGAAGTTTTTTATGTGATCTCTCTTTCCTTCTCTACCCTTATCCCATTCAAAATGCCTTATTTCCCAAAAAAGAGAGACATATTTCCATGGTGGTTTCTTTGTTAAGCAAGAATAAAAACTTTTTTTAAAAAAAATTCCATTTTTGGTGTCCTCTCCCTCTCTCTCAGTGCTTCACTTTAGCTCTGAAAAGGAGGAATTAATAGAAAGGAGGAAAAAGCACAATTACACGTTTTCTGGTTCTTGCTTAAAAATATAGAGCACTTTGGAAGTATCAGGGATGTGCTTCTGAAGACCACAAGCCACCTCACGTGCTCTTGCCCTGCAGATCCCTGTGCAATGTCACCTTTGCTGGTAACCTAAGTGGAAGCAACAGTTGTGGCATGGGAGTTAATTTGAGGATGTGGAGATCTGACCCTGAGTGGACACCAGCACGTCCCACGGCTCAGGGGTCCCTGCAGCCCTCCAGACTTGCAGACCTCTCCCAAGCACCCTGCCCCAGCTATTCCTCATGCAGTTGCCCATTTCTTTCCACCTTGTAAATCAGCCAAGAGCCTTCATCTCCTCCCAAACTCACCATCCCATTGCTGCCCTCCTTCCCATCTCTCCCCACGTTTGCTGCAGCTTCCTCTCTTGAAGGTTACTTGCAAGACAAGAGCCTTCATGCTTTTCCTCCTCCAGTCACGCATCCTTTCCACAGCTCATTTCCCTCAAACTTCTCTGCAGAGCAAAGACAACCACAGCCCCAAAGCTCAGCCTGGGACCATGCATGGCCTGAGCCATCGCTGGCGAGCAGCGCTGGGTGAAAACCATCTCCAACTGAGCTGGTTTGGAGGAGGTGGTGGAGGAATGAGACCCAGTCCAAGAACCTGCTTTTGTATTTTGAAAACTGGTGCAAGCACAATGAAAGAAAAGGGGAATGTGGTCCCAGAAATGACCCCAAACCCAATGTATTCCCAAACTTAATAGAAGACTTCACTCAAAAAAGTGCTCCCTAAATATGTAGGAGCTGCTCTGTTTCCTTCAAAACTCCTCCTGCAAAGTCTCTGCACTGATGCAGGATCAACTACAACTCGGATGTGCAGAGAAGACCCCACGCACCCACAGTTAGAAGCCATTAGTGGCCTCAGCATCCAGGTCAGGATGCAACACCAGCAGCACCTTATCCCACAGCACTGGCATCTGCAAACCCCAATCCAGGACAACATCGCCCACAGACCATCTGGGGAGCAGAAATAAAGGCAGAGAGAAACCCACGGGGTGGGCAGCAGTGCAATGCTCAGGGTTACATGAGCGTGCAAGAGGGAAAGCAGCTGCTGTTAATGTGCTGCAACAGCACACGGGCACACAGCAACTCGGGTCGGGCACTCGCTGCACGTGAGCTGGGATTAGGGGGAGAATGGACCCACAGGAACATGTCCAAGGGAGGAGGGCTCCATCCTGCTGCTTCCCACCTCCCAGCCACCCACCTGCTGCTGAGCTGGAAGATGAAAGCCATCTCCCCACCCCCTCTGCAGCAGAGCAGTGCAGAAGGCTGCAGGATCCTGCAGGCAGACGCCGTGTTTAGCATGCAGCAGAGAGCGCCCAGGAAAAGCCTGGTGCCACGGTGTGCCGGGCTGGCCGAGCAGCGGCCAGGAGCAGCAGAGCCCTGCTGGAGGAGCAGGGTGGTGGGTGAATTCACAGCCCCTCCGCTGCTCCCCCTCTTCTTCCCACTTAGCTCTCAGTTGCAAAGTAGGGCTCGGGTTTGGTGTCTGACCTCTCTGCCTCAGTTTCCCTCTGCAGAGGAGTGGGGTGATGCTGTGATCTCACCACCCCTGCTGCTACAGCCCCAAACTGTCAGGCAGGAGCACCGAGGAGCCCCATCCTTTCCTCCCCCATTACAGCTCCTGCCAGCTTGCATTAGGGACCCCCAGCCCCTAATGAACATCCTGGCCAGCACGCCCCTCCATGCCACAGCCCCCAGCCCAGTGCTGAGCTCTCCTCCACTGCAGGCTCGTCCCCTCTGAGCCTTACCTGCCATCAGCGTCCCCACCTCCTTCCTTCCCCACCTGCCTCCAAGGCCACACCGGGGAGGGGACCGAAGCAGGTGGCAGCACACCGCCACCAAGGGCAGCCAGTCCCCGTTTGATGCCACTGCCTCTGCTATCAGCTCTGACTCCCTGCATCCACCTCCCCCCGCAGAGAGCACAGCGAGCCCCTGCTCCCCCCACCCAGGGACCCTTTCAAACTTGCCCCTTTCACGCGATTTCTGTCCAAGCACCCAATTACGGCTGCATGGCCAAGGATGAAAAGCTGCTCTCAAGAGCATCCTGTTTTCTCTCTCTTTTTTTTTCCCCTTTTCAAGGTTTCTTTTCCCTCCCTTCTCATGAGGTTAAAGAGCTAAAGACCAACTCAGAGACAGATAATAGAGTGACAGTGCCTCATAAAACAGCAGCCGAAGCTTTGGAGAACGCTGGCATACGGTGCATTAGGGATTTCTGTCGCGGCAGCTGGGAGCAACAGTGACCCTCTGAACTCAATTTGCTCCACTGCTTTAAAACGAAGGAAAGCCTTTGGGCTGTTAAACTCCTCCTCTGGCTTCCAAGGGTGGCTGCAGCCTCTGACACGAGCTTTCGGGGGCCCAGTGCACTCCTCGCCCTCAAGCTATTGCTCCTGGCTCATACCTGGGGATGGAGGCAGCATCCCAAACCCTGCAGGGATGAAGTTAGGCAGGACGTGGTGCAAAAGGGAGTGCAATCTACCAGACAGGAGCAAAACTGAGCCTGGGGTGTGGATACACCTACTTACTCACTACAAGGTGGCTGCAGCCCTTCAGAGCATTGCTTTCACCCATCAGCCCCCAACTGTCCCCCTTACCCCAGCCCAGGAAGAGCAAAGGGGCGAAGGGGGGGATGGGTGTGAGGTTCGTGCTGCATGCAAATAGCTCAGTGCTGCTGCACAAACCCATCACACTTCCCTCTACTCTTTCTTTTTTTTTTTTTTCAAACGAGTAGAAATTCTTCCCACTACGCATTAGCGCCCGACGTAATGGTGCAAAGCATTTTTCATTTATCATCATAATGCCAGTCAAACGAACCCCCTAATAACATAAATGCAAGAGGAAAGCTATTAGAGTTTATTTGTGCAGTGGCTTTGAACTCGTCCCCATTGCTCCAGCCGTGTAACTGGAGGGGATGGATGGAGCTTGCAGCTTTAGGCCCTTTCACTGAAAGCTATTCCTCAGTTAGCCAGAATTCTTCCTTACAGACCACTGCAACCCTCCACATGGCACCATATTTCCTGGGTTATCAGAACAAATACCTAAATACCTGAAATAAGCCAGTCTGTTTAGAATCACAAGCAGCCAATGAGATCTTTTGTGCTTTTCCACAGGTATGACACGCTCCAAGTTGAGCAAGGGGAACAACATGCCTGGCTGTTAGTGTTCACCTTCAGCTAAACATCTCCTAACTCTTTGCCTGCTATTCCTCCTGTGCATACCTGAAAATAGGCATTCACCTTCCGTACCACACAGCCCTGTGTGGACTCCCCATCCCAGCTCTACACATCCAACAAGCACCCTCAGAGCTTCTCTGATGCAGCTCAATTCCTCCTCCTCCTACTGACCCACCGACCATACACGCTAGGAAGACCAGCGCTCATGCAATAGCTCTGCTGAGCCTGATGAGGCTCATTTACACTTGCCTTTATGTAAAATACTCAGAAGATTCAAGTCATTCCCCTGTACAGCTCTCTGCTCTCCCCTGCTGCAGTCATTCCCCTCCTATGGTTTCACCACAAGCATCTTTCCTCCCCCGCCCAGCCTTGCAGGTCCATCCTCATGGCTCCAGGTCTAGCCTTCAGCACCCCACATCCCCAAGATATTCCAGCTTAACTTGTCCCAACAGCTCTCATCCCACAGAAGCTCTGTCCTGAAGAGCCATTGCAAGTCATTTCATTTTATATACAATAATTTCCCCATTAAGCCTAAATTAAATGTGTATTTCAGAACCTATGAGTGAGAGCAAACTGTTCAGTCTTATGCTTTATTAAACAAAAATCTTTGTGTGGAAAGAGACTCGGTGCCAAATCACAGCCCTGCTGATGGGGCCGAGCTATTCCCACCCGTACAGTAACCGGCGTGTCAAGATGTGCAGCGCTGGCAGACAGGACCTGCACTGCGGAGGGAAACCGAACAGCGCCCGCCTGACAAATTAGTTTACTCATTAAGTTAAGAAGCCTATTTTGCTCGACTTCCACAAATCAGCTTGTTTAGCAGTCGGGAAACTTGCAGGGAAGGGCTGTGCCCAGAGTGGTCGCAAGGGAGCAGGAGCCCCAGCTATTGCCACCACTGCTCAAGCAGCAAGGGACATGGTGTACGTACCCTATGGTGTAGGCTGGAGACAAGGTGCCATCAGTGAAGCACAGCTGGTGGCATGGAAGAGCATCCCTGTGTCAAAACCAGCAAGCAATGCTGGGGAGCAGGCTGAGGTGCTCGCCAGCCGCTCTGCCTGTCACCTGCCCATAGCCACAACCAACAAGCTATCAACCATCTCCCCTTCTGCTCCTGCAGCCTCACAAAGCAATAAATATACCCTGCCAATAAAACCTGGATATGTTGAAAAAACTCTGCCCCTGCCTGTGGGTTTGCAGCCGGTGGGCTCTGGGACACAGACCCTGCACAGAGCTTCCCCAGGCGCAGAGGGAGCTGAGCGGGAGGGGAGAAGAGGTGGGAGACAAAACTTGGGTGGAAAGAAGATGACATGAATTGAGAGCACGAGTCACGGCAGAGGAGGGCTCGCAAGAAGGGAAGACAATAAAAGCCAGGGAGGCAGACAGAGATTAATGAGTGTTTCCCAAATATGACAATATCTGGACATCAACACATTAAATTTAATATCCTTATAGGCTGCTGAGAAGCACAGCATCTCTCTGACCCTGTGTACGGGGGGAAGAGGTCCCGGCTGGCTTTGTAGGACCCAAGCACTGCCAACCCACCCCATGGCACGTCTGCCTGAGCTTGTGTGTGCACTGGGGATGTATTTCCTACTGCAGCACAGCTCCCAGCCTCTGCATTTCTGCCTCCTCTGCAGCACATCCAGTTGTCAGCAGCCAGGCACCGGTGACATGGCCCCGGGAGCAGGCTGAGAACAAACAGCCGGTTTAGGGAAGGCGTCTGTCAACGAGCCCGTGGGCATCCCTGCCACCGTGTCAGCACACACTGCAACCTCCAAGGAGGTGCCAAATTGCAGCCCTGGTGCATTGCTAAGCGGGCGTTGGCATCCCACACTCCATCGGGACAGAGAGCAGCTGCAGGGAGGCTCAGCCCTGAAATCCCCGTGTTTAACACCAATCCAATGCCCCAGCCAGCCAGGGGTTCCTGTAGGGTTTGACTCCACCATGGTCGGTGCCAGCAGTTTGCACAGGCAAAGCATCAGTGGTTGTGATTTCTTGGGCACTGCTGGAGGGGCAAATCCTGCCCTTATTCTCACTCTAGACCTGAATAGGACTATTTTCCTGAGACATTTCAGACTGGGTCTGTCGTGATCCCAGAGTTTGCTGGGTGTCTCTAGACACCGTCCAGCCCCTCTGCACCATGACCATGTGTCCATCCACGCCCTGCGTGAACCATGCTTGAGCTGCCACAACCTGGCCTTGCCTGTTTTAAAAAAGCCCATGGGAAAGGGGTCTCCCTCCTGCTATCCCACAGAAACCACCGAAGCAGACGGATCTGCTCGAGCAACAACCAGCACACCCTGCTGCGACCCTGTGGCTGCCAACTGCGTTGACTTTGCAGGTCTCATCTCTGCCAGAGGCTGCTCCAAGACAGAGCCACTGCTCCGGAGTCAGACAGTTTGCCCAGCACTGCAGTCCCTGTCAGCTCCCCACCAAGATTTGTGGGCTGTGCAGAACTGCTTTATTGACATTTAAAGGTCTTTACCAACTGGGCCCCACATATCTTTGTTATGGAGGACAGGATGCACTTCACCCAACCCTGCTGCCTTAAAGTTCAGAGTCAAGTCTAAGCTATTCTTGCCTTCTTGGCTGCTATGACAAGCAGCTAAGGTGATGGCTGCAAATTGCCTCATGTCCTCAGCAGGAGCAGGACACAACCAAGAGAGCCCCAACCCAAAACGACCACATGCAAGCACGAGACAGGTAAAGCATGGAGAGGATGGGGAGCCAAGGCCATGGGTGCTCCATCCCTGGCAAGCCCTTCCCAAACCAAGACCCAAGGGACAGACAGAAGGACACACTGTACTTCAAGAACAAACACAACGTGGCAGGACTCAGTCCATCAAGCCCCTACTAAGGCAGCTCAGCGTTTGGGAAGGTGGAGGGAAAAGCCTGAGAGTGGGCTCTGCCTAGTAAAGACAGGCTGCAGGCTTTAAGGGGGGAGGTAATTTGGGTGAGAGTGGCGATGAAACGATAGAGTTCATAACCCGATGCGAAGCGAGCCGCGGAATAAGGATAACGGACTTCAAAAGCCAGACTTGAACAAATTCAGGAAGCCGGTAGATGGGGTCTCCTGGGAAAATAATCTAAGGTACAAAGAAGGGGAGAGCTGGCAGTTACTGAAAGAGACTATATTACATGCACAATAGCAGGCTATCCCCATGCAACGGGGAGATAGGAAGCATAGTAAGAGGCTGCTATGGCTGAATCGGGAGCTGTTCAATGACCTAGAAATAAAGAAGGAACCATAGAAAAAAAAAAGAAAATTAAAATACAGAAACAAGGGCTCCTAACTAGGGATGGGTCTAACAGAATCGCAGTAGCATACAGGGATAAAGTCAGCAGCACTAACATGCAAAGCAAGTTTCAATTAGCGAGGGACACGAGAGGAGAACAAAAAGGCTCTTGGATGTGTTCAAAGGAAAAGGAAGGTTAGGTCCATTACCAAGCAGGAGAGGAAGGCATGCGGCAGAGATCTTCATTGCTGTATTTGATTATTTCTGTATAGAGAAAGGTATACAGCGAGCAGACAGCTCCAAAATACACATTAACAGGGAGATGGGCATTCATGCCAGCGCAGTGAGGGAAGAGGGTTAAAAAAAAAAGAAAAATAAGCTGGCAGAAACTGAGGACGTTCTCCTGGGAGTGCTGAAAACTCAGGCAGAATTGACCCTGAGCCACCAGCACTGCTCTTCGGGAGCTCGTGGAGGCCAGCAGAAAGGGCAAGAAATCTTCATATCTTTAAGAAAAAAAAACCCAGGAGCTGTAGGCAATCAGCTCCACTTCAATCACCAGGAAGATACTAAAACAAACGATGAAACTATCACAGCTTGTAAGACCCAGGAATTTAATAAAGTGAGAAAAAAAAACCCCAACAACCACCACCAACACGAGTTTGTCAAGAACAGATCATGTCAAACCAACCTAATTTCCGCCTTGACAGGATAACTAGACTTGGTGGGTAAGAGGAAAGCTGTAGACATGATATACCTTGACTTTCATAAGGCTTCTGATGCTGGTCCCACACGGCACCCTCCGAGGAAAGCTGAGGAAACACGGTGTGGATGTAATCGCGGCGGCTGGGGGCAGAGGGGAGGAGGGAAAACAAAGCGCTCTCAAAGAGCGCTGATCTATTATTTACAACCAAGCTAGGAGGGCAACATCCAGCAGGATTCCTCCAGGGCCTGTCCCCAGCCCCGTGCTCTCCAACATTTGCATCTAACAGCTTGCATTACAGATCCAAGAGTATGCTTATTAAAATTTGCAGATGGTGCCAAGGTAGGAGGAGAGGGGCTGGAAGGGCTCCAGAGGTAGGACGAGAATCAAAAATCACCCCCAGAACAAGCAATAGGAAATGTGATAGGGGCAAGCGTGATGTGATACACCTAGGGAGGAGAAACCAACTACACATAGAAAAACAAGGACCATCACCTAAAAAAACACGTGCAGAAGAGGGCCAGGGTGTTACAGCAGACCACAAACTACAAAGGAACCAACCAGGCTACAAAAAAATGGTCAATCCATGTCAACGTGAGCGTCGTAGGAAGGACAAAGGAGAATTATTTTGCTCCACTTGGTTTAATTCAAGGCCTCAGCTGTAGTCCTTCATCCCAACGTGGACATCATGCTTTCAGGAAGCTAAAGGTTCAGTCACTGTGAGTTAACACGTTAGCACCCACCCACTGACCTGCACTAGCTCTATCATCTACCTTCACAGCACATCTGGTTCTGCCCAACCCGCAGGTGGGGGTTCTCTTTCTTTTCAGAATAATTGAAACTGCATTTGCCACAGTGCAAGACACAGCTCTGACTGAAGCAATGCAATTGACTGCACAGTCGAGCCATGGATGAGCGAGGGTGAGTCCATGGAGTAGCAATGAAATTATGAGAGATGCAGACAACTCTAGAGAAAGATGAAAGACACTGGGGTTTGCTTTGTCACTAAAAGAAAAGATTGAGTAAGGCACGACAGCACTCTTCCCATACATAAATATCATACAAAGGAAGCGATGAATAATTATTTGCCACATCCCTTCGAAGAGGCAGAAGAAGAAAACAACCTAATTTGCTGCAGAGAAGATTTTGGTTGGGTACTCGGAGTAACTTTCTCCCAGGCTCATGAAACCCCTGCAGAAGGTCTCCAGGAAGCTACACCACCTCCATCACCAAAGAGCAGCCCGGCTGCCCAGTGTGTCCCACGTGTGCCCAGCTCCACTCCAGGGTGACGTCAGCTGGGTTCCCACCTAGCCCTATGGTTTTGTACTCCTCCAGAGGTCACACAGCAGCAGGCTGAGACACAGCAAGCCTTCAGGTTGCAGGAACATGTTGTGGCAGCGTAACAATGGACTGGACCACGAAACCAGTTCCTCCCACTGGCAAATGACTGCCGTGCAAGTAACCTCTGCAACGTCAATGAGATCCGTCTGCGAGCACCTACCTGCTCACCAGTGGGAACAAGGGCTCCACCATCCGAGACAGTGTGACCCCACAAATCACAGCCAGCCACACTCAGCACTTTTATTCTTTATTGTTACAGTTCAGACAGCTCCATTATTTATCCAGATTACTTATTCATGTTCTATTCCAGGGACAACCCGCTTCGCTGGATAGAGTTATCATAGTCTCTCCTCTCTGCTCACCCCCTGCTCTTATCCCCCTTTCCATGGGGTCTGGATGTGCTCATGTAATAACGTTGGCTTTGATTAGAGCCATCCCATCCATCTCAGCCCATCACAGGCGACCATCCTGCTACTCGTTTGTCCCCTCTCTCACATCACTCAAGGGTTCTGACAAGGAGAGGATTGAAAAAGCTCAGCTAAAAATGACAGCTAAGTCTCAGACACTGACTGACAGAAGCCCTGAAAATTTCCTGAGGCAACTCAATCAGACCAGGTTTTCGGGCCACCTTTAGAAACTACAGAAGCTTAACCAATTCAGACAAATATTACTCCTACCTGGAGAGACAGCAAGAGCTGGTCATTAAGAGCAGGATGGCTTCTGGCTTGAGTTCAGTAGAGATTTCTGACACCTTCCCATAGCCCCCAGCACCACAGTGTTTTAATCACCCTCATTCCAAGGCTGCACCTCAGAGCACAGATAGACTTTTATCCATTTTGCGAAGATTTGAAGGCTGAAAGGGTATCGTGGTGGGTAAGTACCTGTCTCCAAGGTGAGAGACCATTTGCCCCTAGGCGAGCCAGACCCCAGGTGAGACCTCTGAGCACAGCCCTACCTCCCAGACAAGTCCCCATCACCCAAGCTGAACACGATGAGTGGCTCCTGAAGGCAGTCAGCTCTGTGAAACAGGTCCTCCTTCCCCTGACAGCCTTAGTTTCCCTACCTGAAGTGCTGACAGAAAGCTTCATCCCCCATGAGGAAGCATTTAGAGAATTCCCTCAGCAAAATGCTGAAGTCTTGTTAAACAAATGGAGGTTTCTCCAAGGAGCCATTACAATCGGAGCAGCAGCCTAACTGGGCTTCAGGCAGCACTCCAGGCACACATTTCTGGCTGTCGCCTCTCAGGCAGCACTCTGCAAGGTTTGCACCCTATTGCAATGGGTGCTAAAGCACCTCTGTGCATGCACAGTGGATTTTACATTGCTGCTGGCTTCAGCAAGAACTGAAAATACTAAATACTTGGGCCAGAAACATTCTCAACATAGAGTATCGGGTGCAACAATTTTTAGTGACTTCCTCAGTATTTCACTGTTCTTGCTTAAAAAACCAAGTCAGGGCAAAAGCAAGAACTCCAACTGACCCTGCATGTTCCTCTCTGCTGTCTGGTTTATCACACATATCCTCCCGGGCATGACCCATGCATATCACAGACCTCCTACCAACCACGTCAACACCACCAACAAGGCATTCCATGACCTACAAGCAGACATCTACTTCCAGGTCACTTGAAAGAGAGCTACAACAAGCGTGAAGTCCCACGAAATCACATGCTGAGCACATAAATACACCCAGCTCCAACTTCCAGCCTCTTCTCTGAGCCCTCCTTTGAGGTGCAGAACGGTGGCAGCAGCTGAGAGATGATTAGAAATCAGTGCACCTAATTTCAAATGGTGTAAGGACCACGTTAAGCCTCAGGATAAATGTGAAAGGCAGCCACTGAAGTAAAAGAGAGGTATGCATTACAGAAGCTGGAATTTGGCCTTTAGAAAAAAAACAAAAAAGAAGTCATTAAAACTAAAATATTAAAGTGCATTTAAAAACATAATAAGGCAGATTAGCAGTCAAACAGAGCAGCTTGCTGGGGGACTGATAAGTGAGGATGATTCCAAGGGCAGATACCACTACTGAAAGCAGGCCAAAAAGGCCTTGTTTAGAGTAAAAAAAAGGCTTTTGATCCAAAAACCAGCATGGAAATTCATTTTTTCTCATGCATTTTCCATGACCGAAACAGCCCAATCAGCCTTGTTTTAAGCTGCAATGCTGAAGCTCCCACCTGGAGTGTTTTGCACTGGGAAGGATGGGAAATTGCCTGGTGACTCAGTAGCATGATGCAAGCTACGGCCCCCTTCCTCTCCTCAATATTCAAAACACTTTTGACTCATTCAGAAAAGTATTTGACCCAGCCTGGCTCCAACTTTCTGAACCATGCAGCAGAGAACCTGCAAATGCCTTGCTCCTTCACCAGTCCTGCTGGAATCAGGTCTCAACTTTATTCACTCGTTAAAATATCCATGCAGGAGTCTCTTCGCGCTGTTCTAAAAGGCAGCCAAGTCATGGGGGACTTTGGGGATGGGCTGGGGAGACGGTGGGAGCTCAGAGCTTCTCTTCAAAGATTTTTCTCAGCGTCTCGCTCAGCAGTTCCTGAGACACAATGAACTAACGAGGCGGCAACGTGTTGAGCTGCAAAGGCTGGAGAGCCTGTTGCTACAGCCCCAAACCTTTCACTGACTTCAGACTGAGGAATCGATATGGGTTTTGACATCCATCAAGCTTCAGCGGGGCTACAGGCTAGGAAGGAGTGACCCAGGGCCACCCCTGCCACGACTCCTCTGTCTAGCAATCCCCTTGCCTCCTGGCTTTGCAGAAATCCTGCTGCACAGGGGAGCTCAGCAGTTTCAGTTCCCCAGAACTGGTGAGCTGAGCTTATTCCCAACCAGACTCAAGGACTCAATTTTGCCCGGTTTAGTGTAGAACATAATACAGCATCTCTTCTCATGCTGGACCTCGGAAGCTTGTATGATAACCACCTTATAAAGAAGGGGTAGATTGCTCACGTTCAGTTCAAATTTCAAATTATTAGCCCAAAATATAGCTCAGGTCTATTCAATCCCTGAAATTTCTGTACAGCTCGTGGGACACGCCTCTCACCTGCACCGAACCCCTCTAAGGTGTCAACACCAGCATGGGAACAGCCCCCAGAAGGTGCTCACTGTAATGAGCACGCTGGGGCTCAGCGGTCCAAGGAAATGGGGTGGGAGGTGTTTCTCCCAGGGTCCCATCCACCAAGGGAAGAAGAGTGATCCCTCCATGTACTAACTACAACAGGATCCCAGTTGCATTTTCCCAGCTCCAGTAGAGTGGCTTTGCCTGGGAGACCTCCAGCTGATCCCCCTTCCCCAGGGCGCTTTCATGTTCAGGTAGAGCTTGGGCTCTCCCTCGGTACGTGGGGATGTTCAAGCTTTGTTACTTCGGCTGGGGTCAGGGAGACTGAAAACATAAGTGTATAATCCTTTCATGAGTTAATTAAAGTACCCATCCATCCTTCATTCAAACCATTAGCCATGGGCTTTTACAATTAATTATTTGGAACCAAATCAAACAAACAAACAGAAGACGACACAGAAAGAAGAAGCAAAGCAGACAGGATGCTCCTGCAGCAGAGCATTAGCAAGGCTCCTCCGTGCCTCCCAAAACAAGCCACGAACCCTTTTTAGCCAGCACAAGGGTGTGCTGGAGGTGGAGGCCCTGGTTCAAGTTCAGGTGCTACATCAAGCTGCTTCTGTGACCTTGGAAAAACATCTTCATCTCTCCTCGCTTCACTGCCAGCCCCTCGTGCCATGACCCATCGCTGTGTGCCATACCCAGCACGCCCTCCCTTTGCCCCTGCAGACCCTTCACGTGCAAATAAATGACAAATAAATGATTTACAAACCACGAGGACTGCTTGGTAAGGTCTTGGTAGGCTCGGGTGGACAGGAGCCAGTGCTCCCAGCATTGGCTTGCCCCGCTGCCCGAGGGGTCACAAAAGCACCTGCAAGACCTCAAAGGAGCTGAGCAAAGAGTGGAGGAGCCTTTCCACCCACATGGACAGCCTGGGAAGGGCTCCTGAATATTTCAAGGAGGGCAAGCAGCTCTCCTCCTCGCTCAGGTGGAGGCTGGGTCCCCAGCTGAAGCTCGCTGGCCTAGTTTATCTCCTCTCTTCCATGATCTCTCTCCTTTTTGACTGCTTCATTCCAGCACAGGTATGCAAAGGGAGAAAGGGAGGTGGGGAACAGGGAACCATCCTTCCTTTTCTCCACTTTTTTTCCTGGCCTCTCATTCGCTGTCACAGCTACGCTCTGTCTCTTATCCCCAACCTCCCTCTCCTCCATGCCCTCCCTACTCCCCATCAAGACAAGGTTTAATGTCTTTCCATCTCTTCCCTCTTCCCGGGTAAATTGCAGCGAGCCTGCCGGCTGCTCGGGTGGAACACGCTGTTTTATATGCACCATAAAAAGAGAGAACTCTGTAAACAATATTATTTTTAATAAAATCCTAGGCTTTGGCAGGCCAGCTGCTTTTGTGTCTGTCTTAATTTAATCAGACGATCAGCTCTCTCAAGCAGCAAGAGGGAATGAAAATCATTAGCAAGGAATCAAGGAACTGGTGAGGAAGAGACATGATTTCCATCAAGTGCTTTCTGGCCCAGTGTGTTGCTATGTGAGCAGGACCAAGGTTTCAGGAAACAGATTCCCAGCCTGGTTTATCCGAAAACAACTTTGTCAAGGTGCAGGAAGGACGTGAGCCTATCTAGGCAAATAATATTCATCCTGTAGAGCTCGAAAAAGAGCCACACAGCCTGAATGGGCAAGGAACAAACCCAGGCTCACTGATATTTTCAGTCAGAGCAGATCACTGTGGCTCTCCCTGGGCACTGGCAGGTCTCTGCTGTACCCCACGCTGCCCAGGATGGGAATCTCACCTGGTTTGGTGGCCCCCCACGCCTGCACCCATGTACAGCCACGCACAACCAGCTCCCAGTCCACAGTCACATCCCAAACAATGCTGGCCAGTGACGGTGTGCCTCATTTGCCATGTCAAAATCCAAACCCAAATAAATACAGTGATAGTATTAAGAATGAAATATTAAATTCTGTAAATATATCTCTGAAGGTGCAGCATTGGCAGGGGAAATGCCTTCTCCAAAGAGCAGCAGGGAGCAGATGAGGTTGGCGGCTGGAACAAGGGGAGAGGGAGGGCAGCCTCGAGCATCCCTTGACACACAGCATCACAAAAGCAGCAGCTGAGTTTGAAAGGTGTCACTTCCAGACAGCAAAAACCTGGCAGAAACAGCTGATTTCCTGACACTTCTGTTCTTCAAGACCAAGCAACAGCCAGCGAGCATCTGCTGCGCACAGACAACTCCCTTCCTCCTGCACCAAGCCCTCACAAGGGGCTTTGCTGCCAGCAGGTTCAAAACTTGCCCATGATGTCCTCTGGGCCTGAACTATTGCAGATGTCACCTCTGCCACCTCCTCCTTGCCCTTTTTCTGCTGCTAGAGCAGCCTGGAGCAGAGACCAGGACTCCCCTGGCTTGGGTGCCATCAAGGGTTCCTCTGCTTCCACTCAAAGCCACGAATGCTCCAGAATAGAGATTCTCAAAAATAGGAAATAATGATCTCTAATTACACACATAAAGTAAACAAATTAATTGCTATTTACTTGTTTACCCTGTGACAAAGAAATGTTAATCACTTAGCATGTATTTTTAAGATATTAAAGTGTGCTAAGGCGCAGCCATAAATATCGCCAGTAAAGCAAACATGGTGCTCAGCACTGCAAAGGAATTAAAATTAGTATTTAATTACAAAAAATCGCTCCAAGTTCTTTTGCTACCATTAATCACTTTCCATTATGAATGTAATTATAAGTCATCTTTTCTCTTCGGGTGGTCGCCGCTGGGACCTGAATCGGTGACCCTCTGCTCCAGAAGAGAGCACCCCACTTTGCTCGCCACACGACAACTCCTCACTGGCGGTGCTAACGAGACCCATCAATTAGTGCCTTTACAGAGCACCTAAGTGCCAAGGGCATGTGAATGGGGAGAGGGTGAGGAGGAAGACTGAGTTACTTCATCCCCTTTGCTTGTACCAATTTTTACACCACCCACACACAGCGGTGCAAGAGCAGAATCGGGGCTGCCGAGAGAAATTGATGTGAAAAATATTCCATCCTCAAATCATTAAAGGATGAGGTGATAATGTTATCTCTTGCTACAAGGCAAATCAAAGTCTACAGAGTTCCTTCCCTGTGACACGAAGCTTTTCAGCAGGGACACGTGGCAGCTCGACTCTGTGCAGGCAGAAGAAGAGCGTGTTAAAGGGCACAGCTGAAATTTGCCCCCTCCACCTCTTAGCTCTACTCTCCCCCAGTCCTCTCCTACTCTTGGGCAGGCATTATGAGCCAAACTGGCTCTGCCTGGCTTGCACTATGGTCAGCATCACCTCTTGGCAGCAGAAGGTGGAGCATCCTCACTGTGTAGGCAGTTCTCAGCTAGGGGTGGGCTCTCAGGTGTATCTGCAGAGGGAGTCTGCAAAACCTCATTAAGAAAACCAAACCTATTGCCAGCAAGCTCTGATTTCCTTTATGCAGGGGGTGGCACTTTTCTTCGGTGGGACATGCAAATCAAGAAGAAAATAAAAGGCTGAAAAACTGCCCCTCTGCTCAGTCCATCATTGGTTCAGACTTCACTCAAGGAGCTTGGGACAGGGGAGCTCAAGCCCCAACCGCAGGTGGTCAATGGAAATGAATCCATGCATCAGGTTGCTGCTGATAGAGCATTTCCAATCTGGGACACCAGGGCCCTGATAACCATAACACTCCCCATGTACCGCTGCCTTGACTCCACCCCCCAAGCCCATTTAGCCTCACAGCCTGCTTCTGGCACTGCACGGTACCAAAAATGACCAAAACACAGAAAACAACGCGGAAAATCAAATGGAAACGTTCCCTTGGTACTCCTGCACAGCAACTATGATTAGACTGTCCTTATCTTGGTGGGAACAGTTGTTAGCAAGAATGAAATCATCCAGTCCTTTTCTTTTTGAAATCCAGCCACATCCTTTGGCTCCAGGAAACAGGGGCAGTGACATGTGCTGTTTATATAAAAAGCCACAAGACAACATATTTCATCGCAATAAATTCCCTTCCCTCAAGTGAAGAGCAGAGGAGAGAGATTTCAAGGACAAGAAAAGTTTTAGCCAAAAGAAGGGGCTGAGCTGAACTTCTGCCCATCTGACACTTCTCCTGAAGCTGGCTCTTCGCAATCTGAAGGAGGCTGGATGATGACAACACTTGTTGCTTTCTTCCCTCTCACCGCGCTTGCTCCTTCTCTCTCAGCTCCTCGGGTAACAGGAATCACCCGTTGAATCTCCACACTGAGACGAAGTCCAACACGATGACTCTCTGCTGGGAAAGCCCAGACTCTGGAGGATGCCCACTCCACTCCCCACATTGATTGACAGTCCAGAGAGAACTCAAGCCATAAGCTCCATGCATTTCTCCTAGCAGAGACTTGTGGCCAGCTTAGAGCTCGGAACATGCTTGCTGTGTTGTACATCCTTCATCCTCACCTCATCCTCCCTGGGCTCTTTCACCACTTGGTTTCACATCCAGACCAAGACCCAAATTCCACGCTAGATGCTCCTCCTCTCTGCCAAAGGTCAAGCCAGCATCCCTGAGGACTTGGGGCATCCCAGCGAGCGTGCTGCCACCCGGGCAGACGACAAGCATCGCGACTCAGCGGCTTTGCACCCAAATTAACCAGGCGCCGTCCCCCCGCGCCGTGCTGCCTCCTAATTAGGCTGCATTTCACCCTCCTCCTGGTACTTGGCTGAGCCTCCCCTTCCCTCTGCTCCTCGCTTATTCTCTTCACCGAACTAATTGCTGAGCGCCTGCACCCTGGGTGTCTGCTGCTGTTGGAGAAGATTAGTATTTTTACAGAGAGGGGGAAAAAAAAAGAGATTAGAAAAAAAAAAAAGATTGTGTTTTTTAAAGCAGATGAAAGGAGAGCCCAAGGAGATGTGCATTTGACTCTCAAACACGCTCCTTCAAGTCTCCCTCAGCAGTACTTAAAGGCGTTTCCAAAGCAAGACTTTATGAATGCTAAATGAACCCGGCGCCTTGTTCCTCTGCCACAAGAAAAGAAAAAAAATTATCTTTTATATACAATATTTCCTTTACGGCTGACACTGTGCATCCTGCATTGCTACTACCAGCCCCACTTCAGACATGAACGCTGACCTTGACAAAGTCACAGGGAGACCATTGCTTCACTGCTGGGCAGGGGTCAAGGATCCCAGCTGGATCCAAGCAGCCAAGTATTGTTTCACCTCCTGCTTTCCAGAAAAGGGAAAAGTTGAATGTCTTGCTTTCAATCACTGTGCTCTTGGATGCCATGGCTAAATCTGAGGTGTTGGTTGAAAAGTACCACCCTCCAAAAAGGTTTCTCAAGACGGATGCAGGTTTGGTATGGGAACGGTGAACCAAGGGGGAAATGGCAGCAGCCCAGCAAGCAGAAGGACATGGGCAAAACCACACTGCTGACCATCCCCCCCGCAAATAATCTGTACCACCACCTCTGCTTCACCAAGGGATGCTGGTGGGATCCTCGTTTTGATGCCCAGCACCCAAACCCTCCCCAATTTCAGAAGGGACAAGCAAGGAGCATATCAAGCCATTCAGCATCCGAGCACCTTCGGCCATCACGGTTGTTTGGTCAAGGCCACACAACGTTCCTGCAAACAGAGCCAACAGCACACTGCAGCGCCAAGATCACCCGCCACCCTCACTGCCAGCCTGCTCCTGAGCTCAGGCTCACCCTGCCCGAGGACTTTCAGCGGGATCCCTACCTGGGGAAGGGGGGACGAGTGCATTTAACCTCGCACAAAACACTCCAAGCGGAAGTCAGACCACGCTCTTAGGAAAACACCCACCCAAAGCAAGTCTTGGGAGATTTAATTAGCTACTGTCTGTGCTGTTTGAGCTTGTTAGGTGCTATATAATTGCTAAATATTATTATTATCTCTGCAGGTATAGCAGTTTGTTAGGATAATGATAGTGATTGACATTTCCCTGGCATCTTTCATCCCGACCAGATCCCATATTACTCTATTATAAAACACTGTTCTGCCTTGATTCTCCATATGTCTCCAAACTGTCAACAGGATCATAACTGGCTCTGCATTGCCAAAAGGCGCAAAGGCACAAAGTGGCTCTTGCAAGTTCACAGGCTGTACCAGAAGCTGAGCAAGGACTGGTTCAGCTTTATGCTCAAGAATACAAGTTGCACATGTATACATATGGTACAGACAGAGATATACTTCAACATCCACATGGAGCAAAGCTGCAAGAAGTGGTCCTGTAAGCCATCATCATGGCACCCAAAAACTTCCCGAGTCCATCCCTGTCCCCCTCTCCTGACAAGCAGCAGTGGGTTACCCACAACCCAGCCACCACTTTGAAAAATATATTCCAGGGACAGTAAAGCAGAGGGGCCACCAAGTGATTAATTGGAGACTATCAGTTTGGGATAGGTCTCTAAATTCTCATTAAGTCAGGTGCTGAGGCATCGCACATTAATCCAGAACATTTCCCCTTCGGCCCAAACAAATAAATAACTCTTGTATAATTCAGGGAGAATTGGGTGGAGCCATCTCTCCCCCTCTCTCTGTCTCTTTCCAACTAACCAGTGAATAAAACATCGCCCGCAAATCTATTAGGCTAATTTTAAATCCTGACAATTTAGCAGCACTTCAGCAAGATAAGAGCCATTTATTAAAAGCCACAGTTCATTAAGCCAAATGCTGCTGGCGTATTTACTCAGAGAAACGGGCCTGGGCTCGGTTCTCACCAAGACCACAGCTCCCCAAAGGAGAAGTGAACTTGTTTCACCCAAAAAGAGAGGCCAGCACCAACCTTCGCTCACCCCAAGCCCATGGGGGGGCTGTGGGTGCCTCTCACTGAAGGGGTTGAGTGCTGGGGCTGCATCACCCCGTCTTGCTGAGCAATGCATGACCATGAAGCGGGAGTCACGGGATGCTTTGCAGGTTTATTACCCAGGGCTATGAAGAGTCTCCATGAGATTCTTCATGATGCAGATCACGTGGCTCCACACATTGCAGCAAACTTCTGCAAAGCCGTGCACCACCAGAGCAGAGACTCCTCCGGAAAGGATGAAACCCAGGACCTGGGTGGGACACACACCGCTTCAGACCTGTTCCCCTTAATGACAAGCACAGATTGACTTCAGAGAGGGGCGACTGCTTCCGACAGCAAGCCAAGAGAGGGCTATTTCAGAAGAGCTGTTGCTTGCCAAAAGCTGCCAGATTGTACCCAGAGCTTTCCTTCCTCCAAGCTGCCGCCTGACATCTCTGCTAAGCCCCCTCTGCTGTGCTGTCACACCGGTGCCCAGAGGGTCTGGGGCTGTGATGATGGCAGTGGGTGCTTTGGCATACAGGGAAAGGGCTCGGGGTTTCCTGCTTCCAGGGTGGCAGCAGGAAAGAGGAGATGGACTCACCACTGTGAGCATCCCCGCTCCCTGGGAACCGGGGTTTTTGTTAACCTGCATGAGGGGTGTTTGACACACCATCCAAATCAAGATGCTGAGAGGACCAAACAGCCATAAAATCAAGTTATGCACGAGCCCACCTTACTCCAAAGCAAGTTTCCCCAGCAAAGACATGCACGAGCAGAACCTGGCAGAGCACACAAGCTCTGCAGCAGCATCCATGAGCCCGTTCCCCTCCAGCACACAGCTCTCTGCAGGTAGGGAGTGATCACGAGGGGCTCGGTGGTACCCCAGGGATGGAGCCGGGAGGGAGGGAGCTGTGCCAGCATCCCTGCGAGGAGCAGGCAGCAGAGGGCAGTGAAGAAATCCCATCTCACAGAGTTTGTGAATGTAATTCATTCCAGCGGGAGACATCCAAGAGA
Organism: Podargus strigoides; assembly: GCA_028020825.1. Taxonomy (NCBI): domain Eukaryota; kingdom Metazoa; phylum Chordata; class Aves; order Caprimulgiformes; family Podargidae; genus Podargus; species Podargus strigoides. Next base: position 4,796,209 of record CM051646.1, read on the forward strand.
CTTTATCAAGTGCAATTGTCCCACTGCGCCTTTCACCTGCACACACTTGCAAGACAGTCTGGAGTCACTACAGAGTCTCCCTTTACAGTCAGAGCTGAAAGGAGCATTATAAAGGTGAATTAACATTTTAAAAGAATGTAAAAAACCCAGAACTGTTCTAATGATGATTAATGGGAAGCTATAAGGGAGGCCATGACCTCCTAGTGTCATTAAATGGATTGGCAGGTTTCTGAGCATTAATTATAAATAGCCACAGGAGTTCGAGTGCTTAGCAGAATGATGATAAATCCATGACACAGGCAGAGGCACAAGGAGTCAGGAGCACAGGCAGACATGTGCCCGTGTGCGCACACACACGGCTCGGCGTGCAAGGAAACACGGGTTTGCACGCGTGTGACGTGCAGGAGAGAGACAGAGAGCGGCAATGAGTGCGTCTGGGCACGCTTCTGTGTTTGGGTGGATGAGGATGGAGAGAGAGCAAGAAATGGGTAAATGATAAATTAGGCTCTGCCAGTCAATCACATTTTCTAAAAGTTTTATATCCCAAAAGCTATAAAAGCAATATTCCTTTTTGGCCTTATTGGAGCCATTTCTGTAAGGCAATCACATCTGTTTCCTCAGGGATTTCAGCTGAACTGCGCCTTGGCTTTTTTTTTTTTTTTCTTTTTCTCCTTTTTTTTCCCCTCCCCTTTCTATTTACTCTCCAGCCTGCTACCAAAGAAGGGTCAGAGCATGCATACAAATAGGGAGAAGGACTGAAAAACAAACAACCCCGAGCCAGTGGCCAGCGGTGATGAACAGACAATAAGTGGCTGCAAACTCCTCCGAATTCCCCAGCCCATTAACAAAGAAATGGCTGCAACAATCAGGGGCCGCCTGGATTTTGAACCAGTCAGCTCTTATGGTTAACGTCTCCTTGGCTTTTCTGTTCATTATTCCACCATCTCTTTGCTGAGATGGAGATGTGCATCCCGGGGCACTGCTGTGCCCGCCCGGGATTCGCAGTGCGGTACCCACGGCAGCGCCGCGCTGCTCGCACAAGAGCCCTTGGAGAGATGCTCACCGATAAAAAGCCCCAATCTCTCCCCAAATACCACGGGGACCAAGAGCCGCAGCCACAAAGGTACGTTTGCTCCTTAAGGCAGGAGGTGAGTTTTTGCAGGGGTGTGAAAACAGGAGTTCACTGCAAAGAGAGCATCACAGCACACTGTCGGATCGTGGGGCTGAATAAACACGGGGGATGAATGGAGCTCATTAATGAGCTCTCCCAGTGAACCACAGCAACTGCAGAGGGTGAAGACCCCTCTCGCTGCCAGTTAAAGGAACAACAGGCTGTGGGGGAGATGCCAGCCTGGCAGCCCCATGCCTGGGTACCCAGAAACACCCCCTCAGCTCTCCAGATGGAGGCTGGAGGCTCCCAGACCTGGTCCAGCTCCCTGCATCGGCAGCCGCATCCCATGGCCCAGCCCCAGTATCCAGCCACGAGACATTTCCATTGGGATTGGGATCTCTTATTTCCTCTGGCACTTTTGCAAACTGCTGTTTCAGCTTCTACCCGCCCTGTGGGGAAGCAAAAGCACGAGCCAAAATCACCTCCCTGGAAATTAAAAATATTCTTGTTTCTATTTAGATTTAAGTATCATTGCCTCGCTGGGCTCTTCCAGGGGGAAGCATTATTTCAACTGATTGGAAAACGGTGGCGAAGGAACAGGTTCTCCATACAATTTTCTTCATATCCTATTAGTTGCAATACAATTACAGTGAATACATCAATTCTTAGTCCCCACAGCTCCTGGAAAGAGCCACCTATTAAAAGCTGGCTTATTAATGGAATTGTACATCCAGGATTAATCGGGCTGCGTTGGCCATTTCCATTTCTCACTCCAGTGCTTTTGTTTGCTTAATAGGCTGAAGTAACTTGAGAATGACACAACTTAGAGCTTCCCCCATTTGCTGTGCACATCGCCAGTAAATTTAATATCATTTTTCCTTTCCGGCGTTGCTCTGGGATAAAACTTGGCACATGCCACGGAGGGAAATCCACACAGCAGGGTGGGGAGGGGGAGAAGGGGCTTTCTGCCTTTGGCAGAGCCGCTAAGGGGAGACCCCTAATTGATCTAATGCTTTAAACCCCATGGGAATTCGCAATACAAAAAACAATTGCCAAAGCGAGGAGGCTGGACGAGAGCCAGGGTACCACTGCAACATCATCTCACGAGTGCTTTGAAAGCTTCCAGCCACCCCAAAGAGCATCACACCCCCCTAGCATCATCCCTCCCCCCTCCAGCCTTCCCCCTGGAAGCCCCATCACATCACCACCGTGGGACACCAGCCCCATGCCCAGACACCAGCCCCACAGCTCGAAGCAAGAACCTCTGTCTCCCAGCACAGATACTCCGGTGGCAGCAAAGTCAATGCATGTTGAAGCATGGTAATACAGTATGACTTCTCCCTTTAATGGAATTTTTCTAGCCCACTAGGAAAAAAAAGACTCCATTAGCCATACTACAAAGGCTCCTACTTATTAGTATTTTAGAACAGTGGCAAAAACATTTCTTGAATCTAATTATTGCTGACAAATATGAAAATTGAAATCAAAGTTAAATTTTCAGCTACAGTGCCTCATACGGCAGCAGCTCGCCAGCTCCCAACTATTGCATCAACATATTTATTCTGCTGAGAAGGCTGCAGAGATTGGGGGCCCCACCACCACCCCCTCCATCTTCAGAGACATTAACTCTGACATATTCATCTCCACAGCCGGGGCCGCGTAACCAACTTCACGTTTCCCAGTCGCACGCAGCCAAGGTTTGCAAGGGCTGAAGAAGAGGGGGGGGCTGGGTTGTTTGAGGGTTTTTTGTTTTGTTTTTAATTTATTTTTATTTATTTCCAACTTGGCTCTCTCCCACCCCTTTCCAACCTGATCTCAAAAAGCAGCCGCTGAGTGATTTTAAATTCCTCGAGACAGAGGATGTAGAAGGGGGGTTGGGGGGGGTGGGAAGAAAAAGCCTCGTCAACATATTTCCTTTCTCCTACCTCCCCCCAACACACTGTAAAAATCAATCCCCTTTGTCATTTTGCTCTGCTTGTGTGAATGTTTAATGGCTGTCGAGGGAGATAATGATTGCTGCTAGGAAATTCATTTCAGATTTGCTATTTATAAAGTACTTGGTGCTCAGGTGGGAAATTAACATAAGGAAGGGGGAAAGGGACCGAACCAGGGAAAAAGAAGTAGCAGGAGAGGAGGGATGAGATGCTGCAGGGCTGGCTGGAAGAGGCCAGCACCCCAAAGAGGATTTGCATCTAGTCCCATCGCTCCTGGGACAGAGGGACAAGGCTTGCACGTGGTGGAACAGCCACGCTGGGGACGTATGGGTGCTCCTGAGCACCACCAGCCCCTTCCCCAGCTCATCAGCCAAGCAACTGGTGGCTTTTCCAGCCAGTGATGCCCTTTGCCATCACCACCACCCAAAAAACCTCACTGCCAACACCAGCACCACTGCTGCTTCGCACCCAGCTCCCTTCTCCAGCCTCCCAGCCCAGACAAGATAAATGCAAACCTCCTTCGAGCCCCCTGCACCCCGCAAAGCCCAACAACCTGTTGCCACGTGGGGTTTTTTGTTGCATCCCAAGGGAATTCCCATCCCCGGATCCCCTACAGCCGGCGGTACGCTGCCATTGAGTTGCTAATTCCTTCTCTCAGAAGTTGCTTTTCACTTTCTGATTTTTCAATAATAGGCTTGGTATGAATCCCTTAAGCTTCTGAAATAAGCTGAAAACCGCTTTTCCAGC